>OU026092.1:2500-9451351 GCA_907269075.1 Idaea aversata | reverse complement strand
GGATCCTTGAGCTACCGTAAGTAAGTAAATTAAATTCAAAGCATTTTTCAATATCATTGTAAGATTTATGTTTTACTAAATAAGAAGGTCATTCAACGTATAGAATGTCATTGTTAACAGGAAAGGGTACCGACGCTCTCTCCATACAAACGTAGTCGACTGTTTCCTCCCTGGATAATGACCCCATAGCGAATATTTTTGTACCATGCCCCTATGTCTTATTTATATAATTTTTTTTTAATCCTATAGGTACAAAGTAGGTACTTTGTATGATAATTAGAAAAAAAAAAACAAGTCATAGGGGTATAGTCATGACAGTTATAGGTGTTAAGCAACAAAAATATTTGTGCTAATGTTATTATCCAGGGAGGAAACAGTCGATTACGTTTGTATGGAGAGAGCGCAGGTACCCTTTCCTCATAAAATTCTAAAGAAAATACTTCATCATTAGGTATGTTAAAATATGTTAAGTTGGTACATACGATCATGTCTTATACAGTAATGTAGTATCATGTAGTACTATAAAAATTGCGTCACGTAATATTTCCAATAAATAACTATCAATGGTTATTTTATAGCCAGAAGTGCGTATTTACCGGCCGTGGTGCGTCATTTACGATGAAAATTACACTTTACGTGAATACGCAGCGGGAAACGTGTGAGTTAAAAACCAATGTGGATCTAAATACAAACTTAATAGCCTATTTAAAAGAAAGGTTTATTATTCAAAAGATAACATTCTCTAAAGATTGTGTTTAGTATAGTTAGCAGCAAAAGTAGCTGTCTTATACAGAGTTCTACTAGGATTTCAATCCTAAAACGTGCAGAGGGTAATAATTATTCTCGACATCAAAACGAATAACTTTTGTTAAGACTTAAGAATTAATTAATAAAATTAATACGTACTAGACGTTTTTGGATTGGAATCCAATAACACTGTAAACGGTGTATGTAATGTGTCTCTCTACAATATTTAATTTATTACCAATTACCTAATATTACAGAATTACATCTCATAACTTAAGGTGAAAGGGTACCTGCGCGCTCTCCATACAAACGTAGTCGACTGTTTCCTCCCTGGTTAATGACACTAGCACAAATATTTTTGTGCCATAAAACTTATAACTGCCATGACTATGCCCCTATGTTTTGGTTTTTTTCATTTTCTAATTATCATAGAAATTAAAACTAAAAAAAATAAAAAATAAAAAAAAAAAACAAAAAATAGGGGCATGGTCATGGCAATTATAAGGTTTATGCTCCAAAAATATTTGCTCTAGTGTCATTGTCCAGGGAGAAAACAGTAGACTACGTTTGTAATAGTTTGTATGGAGAAAGCCCCCTGTACCCTTTCCTCTTAATTCATCCCCAGAGGTGTTTCCAATTCATCCCGAATTTATTTGTGTGTTAGTAGCTGCAACTTTATCAGCATATGTTTGAATTTTCCAAAATCCCTTTTTAGTGTATGCCAACGTTTTAAAAGCTACCTGTAAGTCACATTTTTAGCCCAATCCGTCATTTAATTTGAGCTTTGCGTTAATATAATTTAGTAATTATGCTTAGATATTTGTCTGTGGTCTGGTTATTTCTATATATTTAGAAAAGAAAAGTATATAAGTAGTATATCCGTTGTCTAGCACCCATTACACAAGTCTGTGTGGAATTTTCAGAATTATATATTTTTTATTTATTTTAGTTAAGTATATCTTTTGTCAGGACTTTGAACTTTGTATTTAAAATGCATAAGAAATGAATTAGAAACAAAACAATATTCTTGTTGTTGAATTAATTTGTTTTTATGATTTTTTTCTTTAACCTATTTATCTTTCTTTTTATAACATTTTACATACTTACCTATCATCTAACATTTCAACTGATGGTTACAGTACTGTATTGATAACTCAGAAACAATGAAAACTATTATATTTTGTTCTTTGGATATTTTACGAACAAAACTTGAATTCAATAGCAATGGAATTGCGGGTGACATACTGATAGGTGAACTGGATTGAATGTATTCACTTCAATTAAAAAGTTTTTACGTGTCAATGAACGGGAAATTGGTGACAACGGAGAAATGAATTTATTTTAGTTTTTTCGCATCAAATTCGTGTATTGTATTCGAGAACAACAAAAACATTTTAGTATTTGAATAGCGATTGAAATATTTTGTCTCATATTCGTCAAATCTTGCAATTTCGAAAAATTGGTGTATTCTGTTTTATTCATTGTATATTTTTCTGATAATATTTTTTTTATCGTTGACTTTTGTTGAAATATTTAAAAAGAGTGCGATCTTCTTTTAGGGTTTTCTAATAGGTACGCACGAAGTCGATGAGAAAGAAAGTAAGGAAGCATGTAAAATGTAACTACCTACTAAATTAGTAATTATGATACTACGCGGACCAATCCGTTTAGCCAAACAGCTGAGAACTGGCTATTCTATTATCATAAATTACTCGTCATTAATTAACAAGCCCTTACACTTCTTACTACTTATCAGTCATCCAATGACCTACAAGAGGTCATAACTTAACCATAATCAAACGCCTCTGTCTATTTAATTGAAGAATTTATTTAACTTTTGTGAGAACAATGGAGTAAGAATAGCTACGAAATTACATTGGGTCTGCTGCACTTGCCACCGCTTCAATTACATTTAACTAGAAACAACCATTTGTATCAATTGCTACGAACCTTTAATTTGGGTAAATACCAATTTTATGGGCATAGAGGATTATTGTGGTTAACATCATGACAGAGTAAAGAGTTTCAAGCATTTTCGAAATTTAATAGGTTAGACTTTACGTTACTTCTGACGACTTTTAGATTAGAATTTATTGGTTCAGCTCAACTTACTTTATTCTACTTTTATATCAATTAACCTTCACGAACTCGGAGTCGAATCGAGGTGAAATGCTAAGCAAATATTTAGCTGATTTTTACTTTCAGGTCGTATAAATTCGAAGATTCACACAGACACATCACTAGGAGTTCGTTTAAGGGCATGAATCATAATAACGCGTCACGTTATTTGACATATAAAGGCCATAGTCAACTTATAAGAAACGGAATGACATAACAGTATCTTATATCCCATCTATAGAGAAAATAAATTGCCTTTTAAAAACCGGGTCCTCCCAATAATATTAACAATAACATCGATTGTATATCAATGGAGTTTCGCCCACCTCATCAACATAAGTACACAAAGGTAAGGAATGCGACGGTCGGTACATTACCATATCGATAGTATACAGATTCGATAGTATTGTCGTAGCGACCCATCGATGACTGAGACCGATACCGATCACTAAGAAAAAGGTCGCCCGACCTTCTGCACAGAACAATCTTACTTGACATTCCTTTTTCATACTTCATTCAAAATCTGACCTCTCCTACCAACACAATAAAGTTCATTGTACTAATACAACATTTTTGATCGTATTTTTTCTCTCTTATCTAATTCCCTTTTCAAATCACTGGTGACTCATTTTATTTGAGATGGCTTTTTCTTCTTATGCAAGTGCTGGCATCAAATCCTTTAAATCTTACAATTCAATTTCTTAATTTGAAATGTAACGGTGAATTGAACTGGATTTTTTGTTTTAAATTTAGATTTAAATGGAACAATAGTATTGTCAACTAAAAATCTAATAAGATTTTGCATACAAACAGAAACAATTCATGCATATGAAAAGGTTACAAAAGAATTATGACCATGTGGGCCCACAGATACAAAGAAAGACGCCCACAGAAATCGTTAAATATTTACAAGCAAGTTGGACACCAAAGACAATTGATTGTTTGACGGTTCGAAAATAAAAATAAATAATAAGTTATTAAGTATTCATTGATCAGACATTACCTTCATTCAATAGTTGGTTTTATGTGTCATTTGACACCTCTTGCTGAATTTTCGTAATAGGAATATAAAAATGATCAAATTGTACCCACATATAATCCAACTTTTTGTTGTGCATTTTGCTGAAGTAGCTACTAAGAAATATATGATTATAATCTTCAAATGCAGATAGAAAAGCAAACAAATTCACTCAGTGGGTCTATCAAGACGGCAGACGTATTTGAGGTAGACCAAATAAACGCAAGGTGATGATCAAAAATAACTGGGAGACCGGGAAATCAATATATTACTGATTCCAGTAAAGTTTAGAACGTCTATAAATGTAAAAGGTTATTTACTAGGTTCATAGGCCTTAGCCTATGATCCTAGTAAATAACTGCAATCTAGAGAGAAAACCGTATCTAAAAGCCGAAATGGTCAATAAGCTGCTTCATTGGAATGATCACAACAATCACCAAATACTGATTAGTAGGTATAATTTCACACACGCTTGTACCAAATTAAGATCATACAGTTTTATCTTTCAACAAATTTTGGTATCAGTCTCCTTAGTATTCAGAAGATTCGCGGCAAAATTCCGGGTAGTCAGTATCTAATGTCTACCAATAACCGTTATCATCTAGCTTAAGTGTCTGCCTTTACGAAACGCCTCACCAATTACTTTTATACAAGCAGTGGTTAATTTTGTCGTAAGCTTTATAAAATCTCCCGGTGCGCCAATTCGAGGTAGCGACGAAAACTGGAAAACTACACAGGTTAAAGTTTGCAACTCTGAATATCTGATTGATTTATTGTGGACAGACAATTTGTTAGTACATACTAGAAAAATATTTACCAAAATACATACCTACCTCTTTCAAAGAAAAAAATTCAAAGATTGTAAAAATATGCGATTGCATTAAAATTTTATAGTTCAATTCCGAAAACATTTTTACGAATTTCACAAAGAATAATTTATTAGTCATACCTACTTACGAATCCTCGAAATATGTTGATTTGATTTATTACCGTCAAACAGAAGATATCAAACGGGACGTCCCCAATTTTCTTTCTTCATAATTATAAATCAAAGCTGAGGAAACATCTGTTCTATGTTGGTGTTTTCATATAACAGTTACACAATGATACAAAATATATGTGAAAAGTTGTCCTAAACATTTTTACATAAAAAATGTTATGCTTTTTATAAAAATATGGGGCACGTAAAACTGCAGGGCAACCTTTTAGGCGAGGGTAGTTTCGAAGTTAGTATTTTCCAAACTAAAGTTTGAAAGAGCAACAGAACAGAGGCTGCAATATGCTGGACACAGCCATATCGCACAATTAATAAAAAAAAATGGTTGTCTGTAAAGTCGGTTTACGGACGATAATTTTACGTGATAAAGTCATAAAAAAACATTGATGAAATAATACGTTGCTATGGTTACCTATCATGTCAACAGAACCTGACACATTACCATTATGCATACTTCAATTCGTTGCTATGGTTATTGTCAATAACGTAACGTAACGCATGGCGTTACACTTTTTTGTGAATGCCGGTGTTTATCGATTTATAAGACGTTATCATGTCAAAAAATTAACATAATATGTTTGCTTATGTCAGACCAAAGATCCATAAGTTAAACACAATACAATAAATCCGATTCTTGTAAGGGCAACCCAGTCTATCTGAAATCATTTTCAGGTTGCTATTTGAGCTATCCCTGACTCTATGCACCAGGGATATACATTTTTGTAGCATTAAAACTATCTGCTTGTGCTTCTGCAGACATCCTGATGCGCTGCATCTCCAGGGCAGTCCCAACAGTATTCTGAACGCGTCATTGTGAAGGACTTGAACCATATTGTTACACCTATCGCTCTTCTTTAGTCATTTTTTACTCTATGATAGTTCCATACTAACTATTACAATGTATACAAGCTAATTCAAATTAGTTTATTTCTATCATGGATCACATCGTATAAGTTTTACGCTTTTGAATAATTTATGTGGATTTATAACTATGAATGTAAGGTGGGGTCGACCCCACCTGTTAGGCCAAACGGTCACGCCCATTTGCAATTGAAGGCACTTTACAATGACTGGTTTATTACAACACTATCTGATATTTATTTTATTGGGAGATAACGGAATATTTAGTGTTGTTAGTTCTCCTACGGGAGCTTCGTGTAGTGTGTGTTAAGTTCTGTTGATTAAATTGCTTGTATTTCATGAGTTACTGACTTACACATATCAACAGACATTTCTATTTCCAATTTTATGTAGCTTTTTTAGCAATGAACTTTTGTTTGTTTCTAAATCGAAGTTGGTGGTATGCGTAGTTGGTATTTTGCTTAAATCGAAGTTGGTGGTATGCGTGGTTGCTTTTTTACCTAAGTGGTATTGTGCGTAAATGGAGTGTTTTGCCTAGTTGGTTTTATGCGTCTAAAGGAAATACCTGCCCATAATCCGCTAGTGATATTTTTTAAGAAAACAGTCACTGGGTATAGAAAATTGAGATAGTACAGCGCGAAAGTTAATGCGAAGCATGTTAATTTTGATTGTTTTATCGTCTTTAGGGTTCCGTATCCAAAAAGTAATAACGAGAACCTAAGACTTCACTGTCTATCCGTCTGTCTGTTACCAGGCTGTATCTCATTAACGGTGATAGCTAGACAGTTAAAATTTTTACAGATGATGTATTTCTGTTGCCGCTATAACAACAAATACTTACTAAAAACAGAAAAAAAATTAAGTGAGCCTCCTATACAACATGGTACGGAACCTTTCGTTCGCGAGTCCGACTCGCACTTGACTGTTTTTTTTTTCATTTTATTTCATCATTTTCATATTATCGACATTAATTTGTTTTTGTATAAGTTACACTTAAGTAATTTCGTTTGGTATAGATAGGACAGGAATAGGATAACTTTTCAAATAAAAAAATGGGTGCGTGTACTTATGTACGCGCGTGAGAAGTTATACTTCTTTGGCATTATTAAAAAAAAAAAAAAAACAAAAAAAAAAAAAAAAAAAACAAAAAAAAAAAAAAAAAAAACTCGTCCGGCAAAAAACTCATCCGACAAAAAACTCATCCGACAAAAAACTCGTCCGGCAAAAAACTCGTCCGACAAAAAACTCGTCCGACAAAAGACTCGTCCGACAAAAAACTCGTCCGACAAAAAACTCGTCCGACAAAAAACTCGTCCGGCAAAAAACTCGTCCGACAAAAAACTCGTCCGACAAAAAACTCGTCCGACAAAAAACTCGTCCGACAAATATAAATAATTAATTACATTAAAATAATTATGTAGTAGTAGTACCGCAGATGACAGCTGTCATCTTGCGGTTTGCGGACAACTTCAACATGGTTTTATGACAGCTGTCATCTTGCGGTTTGCGGACAACTTCATGGTGAGAATTTTGTGTGACGCTTTTGTAAAATTTCACTCTCATCATTTTTTCATAACGCGCCTAAAGAAGTATAACTTCAAAAAAAATAATTAAATGACTCTCTGAGAAAGCGTTTCTATATGTGTATTCGATTCCATAGTTATTTCACCGATACCTACCTATTACGAGTATGTGTAGAGTAGTGCTTATAAAGAAGTTTTGTGGAAGTCGTTGCGGGAGCAAAATACACACTGCGCCTGGCGTGGGTAGATCTTTTTGTAATTATGACCCTTCGTAGGTGTATATTACTTGATACAGTGACCTACGCAATTAAGTTTCGAAACAAATTAGTCATTAATTCAATTGATAAACATTTAAAAGCCATAAAAACTCGTATTCATTTTCGACACTATTTTGAAATATCGGAAACAATTTATGAACAATTACAATGGCAAAATTGGTCACAGTTTGAGCCGTGATAGGTAGGTACTCTATCATTTTTATTGATGTAAAAATATAAATTACTTTTAGTCTCAAAGCGAAATTAAAATCGCTTTCATTTAGGTAATTGATGAGTTTGTAATAAATAAAACGTGAACTAAATAGCTTTCATTGTTAGAAAATAAGCAAGAATTATATTCTTACAAGAAAATTAATTGGTTTTCTAAAGATATTAAAACTATAAATGAGTATAAGTATTTGAAACAAAATGAAAAATTTTTAGCTGAAAAATATACAGCCATTTTTAAATTGTTTTACTTTAGGTCCCGATATTGAAAGAATGATTGACGTAAAACAATATTAAACTTATTTTTCTATAATAAAATCAATAAATAGTTTTTAAATTAAAGGCACATGAGACATCTGTCTCATAGAAAATCACTTTATCCAAATTAAGGTCTCCTCTCACTGCGACATATTATAATAATTCTTCTACACTAATATTATAAAGAGAAAATATTTTTCTGTTTGTTTTTATGTTTGTAACGAATAGGCTTCGAAACTACTGGACCGATTTTGATGAAAATTGGTATACAGAATACATTTATTAATTGGGAGTAACATACTTTTTATTCCGATATTCCTACGGGATCGGGAGTTACGCGGGTGAAAACGCGAAGCACTGCTAGTTAAGAGGTAAACCCGTACCATTATTTAAACACGCTTTTATTAGTTTCACCTGTATGTTTGCTTGCTTGTTTGTATGTATGTAACCGACTCCTTTGGGCACGATTTTGCCCTACTTAGAATGATCAGATTTAATTCAAACTTTGCACACTTGTCAAAGACCGATGACAATGCAATATTATGATAACATGGTGCTGATCTGATGATGGAGCTGGAAGGTGGTCATAGGAACTCTGTAATGAAACGACGAAACCCTATCGAGTTTGGGCTCGTTAGAATCGTCTTGACGAGTAGTTTGGCTTTCAATGGTGACCAGGGTCTGATGATGGAACTGGAAGGTGGTCATAGGAACTTCGCAATGAAACGACACAGCCCCATCGAGTTTGGGCTTGTTAGAATCGTCTTGACGAGTAGTTTGTCTTTCAATGGTAACCAGGGTCTCATCTAACATATTTCGGTAATAAAGACCAAAAAGTATAAAATAAATTAATAGTTTAAAAAAACTAAAAAAACACGCTTTAATAAAAAATCCAACTAAAAAAATAGAAAATAAAATTTAATAAATTTGGATTAATAATATTGTAAATAGTAAGCGTGTTACATTGTGATTGCAAAAGAAAAATAATAAAGGTGTAGCAAAATAATGAAGGTGTGTGCAATCACAATGTAACACGCTTACTATTTACAATATTATTAATCCAAATTTATTAAATTTTATTTTCTATTTTTTTAGTTGGATTTTTTATTAAAGCGTGTTTTTTTAGTTTTTTTAATTTCTAAACAAGCCACACTATTTTATCTTTAAATCTTATCCTGAAAAGCTTCGGTATTACATTGCAAATGTCGAACGAGGGCAGTTCGTTGGCAGATCAGTTCAATGGACATAAACCTTAACCAACATTATACAAACACCAAATTATCTAAAAAAAAACAATGAAAAACCTCAAATGCACAAAAAGGTTTCCTCAGAGCTATCAAATAACATGGACACCTTTCTTGATTTTTACGTGAAAAGATATCGATTACGTCGGAAGTGAAGTTAACTGATGTGGAAACTGTCATTTGGCGAACCAAATCCATTAAGGTGTAAAGTGACTTGCTTTGACATAATGATGTCGACTATTAAAGGATACGTTACAGTGAGATTTTTTGTCGAATTATTAGTTTTTGAAATAAATAATACGACTTCTATTTGAACGCCAGTGACACCTTTAAGCGTCATTTAATCAGCTTGGCCGAGACCCCGTTGATTACTTAAGACGTAAAAAATTTACAGCTTTTACAGTATGGGTCTTTGTAAGGAACGGATTTTAACTATACCAATACCAACTTTTACTTGAGTTGGCGTCTGTGGTAAGTTACATTAAAAAATATTGGCGTTCAAAAGGTAGATATTCCAAGGAAACTCTCTAAAAATACCCAGATAATTGAAAGAATATTGTTAAGGAGGTTTGAGATCAACTGAAGTTGTAAGTAGAAGCCGAAAATTTAAATGGGTTCTTGAAGTCGCTTTTAGTAGAGATCAACATCGATCAAAATATTAAAAAAAAACAATTCAAAGTGATTGCCAAGAAAATAACTAAAACGCAAACGAAACGGCGTAGGTAGGTATACTTACATAGATATAAGTAAATATGCTTGATTGTAGGTACCTATTAAATACGTTTTGTTAACTGTCAATTCCTCTACCTAATAAGCTTCCCACGCCTCGCTTGACATTTCCAGAGGATTGTTAAACTGGTATTTACTATGCCCAATTAACTAGATTAACTTTAGATCAATGTCGAACAAATTGCCTGAAACCTTAATTAAATGTAACTAATTAATTTTATTCTTGTAGTAGGCTCTAACTAGAGGGTGAATAAATTTAACCATTACGTAACTGATGTTATAAAATACAAGAGTTTATGACAATGCGTGTTTACTTCGCTTATTGACGAACGCGGCAAACAAAAGAGTTTTCATTCGATTAAAACAAAAAAGGCGAAGTTACCTATGCTATGTTGTGAATGTTACCATAATGCTTTTAAAAAAATCAGCCTTTTGTTATAACGACCCAGTTGGAAATCGAACCACAAGGGACGCAAGAAAGAAAGAGATAGAAATCGAAAGTACTAACATTTTTCTTTATTATTTCGCTTTAAATCTATCCTCAATTTTAAAAAAACTACACTTTTTTTCACTTTACACTTTGATCTTAGCCAAAAGGCTTTGCGAATTTATGATTATTGTCATTGGCAGGTAATTCATAACATAAACGATCAGTGTCACATTATTTGAATTAGAATAATTGCAAAGTACAGGTAATTGGAAAATTATGTTCTACACTCGCAGATTAGTTAAGAGCTTTTAATTTCGATTTTTAAGTTGGTAATTTTCTCAAAAACCTATTTTTGTAAATCTGTGGGCGAACTATCTGCCGATCAAATAGTTTGTTATTTGCTGTTGCCGTATCTTTATGATTGCTGTTGATAAACTTACATTTTCATTTCAAAATAAACTTTGTAAAATTATTACATTACAATTTTATTTCTGTTCAGATTATGTTCATTTTTGTTTTCAGCGATAAGTCGATTATTTATTTCTTGTTTTTTTACCTACTAAACTTGGTTTTAGAGTGGAATATAAAGGAAAATAATAGTATATTAATAAAGTAATAAGCTTATATTTTTTTTTATTAAAAATGAGTGTTAAGGCATGGACAAACCTGGCACTGTGACGTGATCTAATAAATTAATTGACAATTTTGTTGTTTTTATTCAAGAACTTTGCTTTGTCTGCGCGAACGGTTTTTTACTGAGAAAACGAAACGCACTATTGTGCGTTTCGTATTCAGAACTCCAATAAAATAAAAATACGAAAACAAAACGTTAAATAAAATTAAATATATAATAATATTTATCTCGACATCGCATCGTTACCAAAATCCAATCAGATGTTATTATGTTTTCCAAATATTTCCAATATTGGAATAGAAATTCGAAAACTTCAATGAACTGTTCAATTTAATTTTCTCATTCTTTTGAATTTTATGAATCAGTAGTCTCATTTATACTGACATTTCTTATTTATGAGGTACGATCTATTTGCATTTGATTACTATTCTGCCCACGCGGACTAATTCAAAGTATAAAATAATAATAAACAAGATTGTAAACATAAATGTGTCGGCGAATAGTCAGACATCAGAAGTAAAAGCCGAGTTTGATCAAATATTATTAATAAGACAATTTTAGAATCAGAAGCCAAACCTACTAAATGAAGGAAGCGGGTAACGGGTAACAAATAACGGGTAGCCAGATAAAACGGTTCCCACATGAACCACAGACGTGGACGGTGAAGCGAACCACATTTCACCTTTTATTATTAACAAATAAATAATTTAGAAATCAATTAATAATTAATCAGAATAACACTTGAATAAAGGAAGTGACGAGAGCAGCGACAGTCAGTCACAACAGGCAACGATCCGTAAAGGTCCGTTCGCCAGGACGCAATCATGAGAAATGCGTGCCGGTCCAACGTTGCAGCTCGTTTTATAGCAATTCCGAAGTGGGGAAACTCGCCACGCCCTTGCCCCTCCTTTAGGCGTTAACGCTTGAAAAACGTACTAGTAACGCCATCTGTTGGTTGCCTGTCGTAACTGTCTACCGCAAACTCATATTGGTGCTGCCGCCGTCACGGCCATTCTGACAAGTCGCTCGTCCTCGAGCGTCTAATTTCTCTTATCTGAAATAAGCAAACACAATTGAATTACTTGATCTAGACTAGATCGTAGTTCATAAAAGCTAGACCTCTATAGGTTACGACAACACAAAAATGATTATTATTATTACAAAGTTCTGGTCTCGATCACATCCTTTCTAATAGGAAGTATCCCTTCAGTTAGACTATTGATAGTCTAGCTCATTACTAAACGGTGATCCCTTCATCCTAACTACTGCTGGTCTAGATCATCGCTGAACAATGACCCCTACAGCCTAACTACTGCTGGTCTAGATCGTCTCCCACTTTAAGGGAAAGATCCCTACAGCACAACCACTGCTGGTCTAGATCGTCTCCCACTTTAAGGGAAAGATCCTTACAGCACAACCACTGCTTCTTTTTTTTTTTTTCATTAAATAATTCGCTGGTCCGGTAGTAAAAACCCTTCAGCTGACTACTACTTCATCCCTTCAGTCTGAACACTGGACCGGATTGTGCTAGACCGGAATGACATCCCTTTAGCTGACTGTGCTAGACCGGATTGACATCCCTTTAGCTGACTGTGCTAGACCGGATTGACATCCCTTTAGCTGACTGCTAGACCGGATTGACATCCCTTTAGCTGACTGCTAGACCGGATTGACATCCCTTTAGCTGACTAGACCGGACATTAGTCCCTGTAGCCAAACATGCTAGACCGGATAATAATCCCTTTAGCTGAGTCATTGGACCGGATTTTCCCTTCAATGACTCTCTCATTTTACTTTTTTTTATCTCTTTTTTTTTCTTTTACTCTTTTTTTTTTTTTTTTTTACTTATTCTTTTTCCCCTTTTTTTTTTTTTTTCTTTACTTTTTTTTTTACTTCTTCTCTTTTTTTACTCTTAATTTTTTTTTTCTTTTTTTTTTACACTGTTTTACACTTTTTTTTATTAATTTGGTCAGCTTGGTGTACAACAACACCGGTTACGACATTAAAGGAAAGTTCAGCTTCAGTATCACCGACCCTGTCTGCACTAACATTATTACGACCAGTATGTTACTGAGGTTTGCATCCGCCGTCACGGTCCCATCGTCCTCGTCACCTTCATAGCTACAATTTTTTTTTTGGGAAATCTTAAGATAAGTCTCACCAGATACTTTTCGCAGATTTTCGTGCTCGTATTTACAGATTCCATAGCGCTACTTGTTTGTTCCATTCATACCAATGACTATCCAAAACGGTGACATTTCCAAAATGTCCTTTTATTCCAAACACCCGTAGACCCCGCAGCTCTAGTTTGTAGCCATGATGAGGCACCCGTGGGCCCCACAACGACCGTCCGTAGCGGTAAACACCCGCAGCACGCGTGCACCATAGCAAAACTGAGAACATAATTGAAAAGCATTAGTAATATCACTGGCTGTTACGCATTTAGAGAACATGTAAACCGGGGAAATAGCCACCACGCGTACAGAGTACACGTGATATCCGCCGCTATACGTACTGTATACGCTAAGCGTACCCCCTCAAGGTAATGGCTAAAATACTGAAGGGCTCTGACGACAGCAAGAATCGAACCTGCTTGACAAAACTCAATTTTTCACGACTCGGCCTAACCTGATTTTCACTAGTCCCCTATTCAATCTCAGTCACTAAGAATGAACACTTTTTCAAGTTGAGTTAAGTAGTATAAGGCCCTGATACCTTCAACATTCTTATATCTGGTTTGTACGTACAGCTACAATGTGCTAAAGATAACGAGATGAGGGATATAGTTGAACCGCTATCGATCAAAGTAGTTATATCCTGAACAATGGCTACTCACTATTGGTGGAAGTTACTAAAACGTAATAAAAATTAACAGTTTTTTTTTGTTCACCGCTTCATATCTTTCCTCGGCAAAAGAAGTTTCGTCTTTATGGCCCAGCCTGTCACAGAACGAACAAGGTTCAGACCTCGTCGGCACAAAAACAAGCTTGGAAGTCGTGGCACTCCACGCATCCATGAACTACTCGATCCCTGATCGATTCAAGGTCCCTTAGTCCACGAAGTCTGCCCATGTCCCAACTTACCACACGAAAAACTCTTGACGCCACTATCACACGAAAAACACTTGACATACGAAAAACATTTGACGTCACTACCACCACGCTTTCGCGATACATCCGCAACTTGTTCACCCGATGCAATATTCCTCAAAGCACTAACCGGTTTAACATAGATCGAGATACATTTGACCAAACTGATTGGCAAAAGTCCCTACACTCTACGTAGACAAAGAAATGAACGACGCGCGCAATCTGCATACGTAGGGCATCTATCGGAATTCGCACTAATAACAACAGCAAAAACACACACGATATCTTACTCCAGGTACGATCACTCGATACCTACTCATTAAACCACCCTTTTAGCGATCACCGATACGCGAAAAACACTCTTAACTGCTCCAACTATTGAACACCTTTGCACGATCTACCTCCGCACACCAATCGTTAATATTGTGTAGATCGGGATTGAAATTCAAAATATAAAAGTGTTGGTTCGACCTACCCGCATAATTTAATCGAACGAATATCGTCAACAATACAGTCGGTGACCGGGGAATATTCCAGCGTCGATGGGGCGTTTCCCTACGCGTTCTGAATCTCGTGGTAGACAATTTCTATCAATCTAGCAATCTAGACGGAGACCGCAACTGCTGACTACAATCACAAGTCGACGACCGGTATCACGACCGCGACGCTGTACGGGACACTAACCCATACGTTCGCTTCGACGGCGATTAACGATGCACGCCACGCGATTCGTTGATCGCAACGCACTGCGGCTTAGCTACGACGTTGTTCGCTGATGCTTCGATGACGACTTATTACAACTGACATCTTCCGGCAATAATACTGCACGATAACTTAAACACACTGAAACGGATGAAGCCTTAGATTCTTCCTCCAACGTCCTCTTGCGAACCATCGCTGCCTTTATCTCAAGCTTGTAATTTAATTAGTTTCGATTGTTCGCGATATCCACTGTCAGGCTGGTCGCGGCTATTCACCACAACACAACTGACCAAAATCAACGTAAGTATTGCTGTACACACACAAATTCACCACACCACACGGAACAATCACTAAAACTTACTGAAAACAGAATCTCTAGCCAAATTTAAGGAGTAGTAGTAGACTAGAGCTGTTGTATAAAGAACTAGCAAGTTCGCATGATCCTTTCCACTTGTTCATCATTTCTGCCAGCACCTGCATCTATTAGGTGAAGCTGAATGCTATCTCTACTAAAATCCTCTATTTCACTTCAACACGTTTAGGTTTACGTATCTCCTGCAGACCATAAAACTACACTTCCTAATATTGAAAGAAAATCCATGGCAGATAAAATTCTCGACAATTTGTCCAAACGCTCGAGTCTATCTTCCACGGTATCTGACTACGAAATCGAAAGCACGTCGGCTAAAAAAGGAAGTAACCGATCCTTATTGATTCCTACGAAACGTTATTTCGACCCAGTAAGACACTGTATTCAAGGCAATCATCCGGAAGGACGTAAAAAGTCATTAAAAGCGAGATCTTCTAGACTCTGGTATCACAAGTTATCTGCTCCGCGCCATTAACTGTTCCTGTCATATTCGCCAGGTCAAACGATCCTTCACTACTAAACAGATTGGAAATACCTTTTCTAATTAGGCTACATTCAGAACCTGAGTCAAAAGCAAAAGAAAAGGTCCATCATCACACAGACATTGACAGCCCTGCAGCACACGTTGACCCCTCTCTTAACCAACGCTGCTGACTCACGACAACAATTCCCGCCGAGCTCACCGCAGATTCAGCAGGCAACTTGAACCGGTGCCTCTCCAGTATCAGCCTGGAACTGGAGAATCTGATTGAAAATGATCCTGCACCAGCATCGGTCGAGAAAACCACGCCTTCAAAAGTTCTCCCATTTGTAGGCCATCCAAACTGCTCCGAGTGAACCTGCAAGTAAAGTAACTGCACGTCCCTTAAGACTGTGGGTCAAGGTCACGACCAAGTCAATTTCTTTCAGCTAGGCTGCTGCCTCGCTACAACTGTTCCAGACAGGTGACACCAGCCTTCTATGCCCGAATCCGGGTTATCAGGGTCAAAAGAAACCAAGAACATGGAACTTGGCGTACCAAGTCAGGCCACCAATCTTTCGACCAATTTAGAGAACACAAACCCTTAACATTGAAATTTTAATTTACATGATCACTGCAGCTGAATCTCCAGAAGTGGGCTGATGATCAGATCCCACTTCTGATGTCGGCGAATAGTCAGACATCAGAAGTAAAAGCCGAGTTTGATCAAATATTATTAATAAGACAATTTTAGAATCAGAAGCCAAACCTACTAAATGAAGGAAGCGGGTAACGGGTAACAAATAACGGGTAGCCAGATAAAACGGTTCCCACATGAACCACAGACGTGGACGGTGAAGCGAACCACATTTCACCTTTTATTATTAACAAATAAATAATTTAGAAATCAATTAATAATTAATCAGAATAACACTTGAATAAAGGAAGTGACGAGAGCAGCGACAGTCAGTCACAACAGGCAACGATCCGTAAAGGTCCGTTCGCCAGGACGCAATCATGAGAAATGCGTGCCGGTCCAACGTTGCAGCTCGTTTTATAGCAATTCCGAAGTGGGGAAACTCGCCACGCCCTTGCCCCTCCTTTAGGCGTTAACGCTTGAAAAACGTACTAGTAACGCCATCTGTTGGTTGCCTGTCGTAACTGTCTACCGCAAACTCATATTGGTGCTGCCGCCGTCAAATGTATATTATGTTTTTATACAGTTCCACGTCAGAGTGTTATTATTTATTGAAGTTATGTCAACTTTACGTCAGTTCCGTGAATAAAATTCAATGAAACGCCGAAAATCAAATATAATATAAAAAAAACTAAAAGTTATATCATAGTTACGTAAAAATGCCTACATATTTTGTTTTCCAATGTCCATTGGCTTTTTATTTCAAAATTCATTTAGTTATTTGAAAATCAAAAGTTCACTTGTAGAACAAAAAAAATAGGTACGTTTAAAACCTTAAACATGACTAGCCCAGTGTAAAATGTCACACAGATAAAATAAATATCTGCCTTGTACTACAAATTCAATTTTAGATTACCGGTTAAACGTATTTAGCTAGTAGGTATATCTAACAAAATATATTTAGGCTCAATCTTACGCAAGCCGCAACAGAAACACAGAAATTAAAGAAATTATATTATAACTTTGAAAACAGAAAGCCAAGTAGGATCACACGGATAATATACGCTGTAAAAAATAAATCAAAAACCAATGTTTTTTAAAATATTCAAAAACATTAAAATAATAGCATCTATTATTAATATAATATCTACTAGCTTTTACCCGGGACTCTGTCCGCGTAGGATTTGATTTTACCAAAATCCTTTCTTCGGAGATATATCTACTTTATAACAGCCAAATTTTAGTCCGATTCCTCTAATGGTGAATTTGA
This sequence comes from Idaea aversata, assembly GCA_907269075.1. Taxonomy (NCBI): domain Eukaryota; kingdom Metazoa; phylum Arthropoda; class Insecta; order Lepidoptera; family Geometridae; genus Idaea; species Idaea aversata. The sequence continues at coordinate 9,433,779 of OU026092.1, read as the reverse complement.
ACTGTGCGCTTATATATCTATCATACGTTTATATATCTCAGTCAATTTATTCTTATTTATAGACAATTCTGTAAATTAATTTTAGTATCGTTGATAATAATGTTTAAGTGCCTATCAGTTAAATAAGCATAAACAAAATTTTATTGCTTTAATATATTACCCATTTCAGAAAGTTTACTAACTAATTTTCCAAACTTGCATCTCATTGGATGACAAATGAATAATCGACAAGGCATCATAAAAAGCCTATCACCTGTCTATTCCTACACCGGTGCTTTATAAGACTCGAATTGTAATTAATAAAAAATAAAAATCGAACGAGCGATGGCCCTAAAACGCATTTAATACTTGATAAGGGTAACAAATTGGATAAAGATAGCACTAACGTTGGAGACAGAGAGATCGTAAGTGCATTGCCGTGATAACTCATGTGAGTACGAAAGGAGAATATGGATAGAACTTTAAGAACTTTTAAAAACCGTTTTATAAACTTGAGGTAAAATTAGGATGACATTGTGCTTAAATACATTTTCGGACATCATCCTTTAGCTAAATTCTAGTTAAATGCATTTAACGGCTAATCTAAAATTAAGGGCGGCTTGCATGATATTGTGGTTAAACAAATTTAGTTAAATTCTAGTTAAATGCATTTAACGGCTAATCTAAAATTAAGGGCGGCTTGCATGATATTGTGGTTAAACAAATTTAGTTAAATTCTAGTTAAATGCATTTAACGGCTAATCTAAAATTAAGGGCGGCTTGCATGATATTGTGGTTAAACAAATTTAGTTAAATTCTAGTTAAATGCATTTAACGGCTAATCTAAAATTAAGGGCGGCTTGCATGATATTGTGGTTAAACAAATTTAGTTAAATTCTAGTTAAATGCATTTAACAGGTAATCCAAAACTAATTAAGGCTTGTATAACATTGTTTTTATATAAATTTAGCTAAATTCTAATTACATGCATTTTACGGGTAATCTAAAAATTAAGGGCAGCTTGCATGACATTGAGCTTAAACTTTAGCTAAATTTTAGATAATTGCATTTAACGAGTAATCTTAAATCAAATTATATTTCTTTAAGCACAATGTTTATATTTACACTTTGACAGTTGGTTGGACAGTTGGGTGGATTTAATTTTTGTTGTGGAAGTCAACCTAATTTATGGTCAATATAAATCGGCGCGACTTCCGCAAATTAAGTAAATAAAACAATTTTGATTTTACCTCATGCAAGTGACGCTCGCATGTTACTTAAGATTTTTAAGCTCTAAACGAACCGGTATGTCTATTTACGCGACGCGATCTAAACTTAAAAATATAAATTTTGTTTCTAAGATTTTAGTGTCATATCAACATTATTCCCAATACCAGATCATCATCCACTTCTCAACATTGTACTGTCGATGTTTGTAATCTTGAAATGTCAAAGGTATTTAATTTGAATATCATGTCTTATCTCTTTACCGCATTGATATATCGTAGAAATATCTATGAGAATGTTAAGAGATATTAAAAATTAAGGTTCATAGTTTTAGTGACATAACATGCGCTCAATTTGAATAAATTAATTAATTTGATTATTCATTTTTTAACACAACAGCATTATACAAAATAGGTACCTATTCTAAAAATATCATTTAATCACAAATTGCCGGCTACTGTTAAATTGTATTTGAATAAACAATCAATAAAATAAGAAAGAAAACAATAAAAATAACACATTAAAAAACAGAAAACTAGTAACAAATCACAGAAATAAATCACAAAATTAAAAATACATTTTCTACCTACCGGAAATATGTAAATATTTAAAAAGACAATAAAAATGATGCATAACAATTTTATGCGTGTAATTTCTCTTTTCTACGAGCAATAAGATAAGTTGCCTATTTTAATACACTATAAACACGTTGTTCTAAATACTTACCTAGTTTTATGGTCGTATGTCACGACATATGACCGTAGACGGGAGTCTAAGTAATAAATTTTCAAAATTGTGTTCCGTACACACCGAATTAGTCGCCTCTTGTGGCGATGTCTATTTTAAAATGAATGATTTTACAGTTATCAATAATAATGGTCTCGTCAAACAAGTGAAATTAATCGCGCCACTTAATCGATATCAACCGAATGACGAATCAATTGGCGTGACAGTGTTTTGTTAATTTGCTAATTTGTGTCGCGTCGCTTTTGTGGCGGTTTGTACAGGCTCTTATTCTGATTTTTCCACGCTACAAAAAGAAAATCTCAGCAAGAACTTAATAAAAAGCGTTAACAAAATAAAATTATAAAAACCTTAATAAAAAATTTGGTATGAAAGTTTTAAGTTACCGCATAAGAAATATTGTTGAATATTGAATATTTATTACTACTTACATCTACAAATTATTTTTATAAGAAAAATAAAATATTTAAATTCTCTAGTAGTGAATACCGTTCATTTCAACAAGTAACTGGACTAGTGTAAACCTTGCATTAATAAATATGATTTGCATACATCGCTAGTTGTCGCCTCTAACTGGAATCTCGCGTGTAAACAGACCATTAAGTACCTTATTAAAATATTATTGATGGTGGCTTAAGTAAGTTTTTAATAAAATTTTCTTTGACGTGTTTCAAAGTTATTTTTTAATTAGGAAAAGGAAAATATTACTTACTACATTTTTTGTTTTTCCGCGAGTGAGGTACCTATATATTTTCTGTTGGTATTTTTAGGTACCAGCTTGATTAGTACCAGAAACATTTAAAACGATTTTTGAAGGTTATGACAGACCAACTAACAGAGTAAAGATCTATATTACTGGTAGTTATCCGCGCAACTACCGATCCTGTTGGAATATCGGGATAAATAAAAGCTTATCACTTCTCGATAATGTAAGCTTTCAATTTGTAAAATAACTATAAAAATTATTGGTCCAGTAGTCCGAAAATTATGTCTTTAAAAATCCATCTACACTTAACTTCTTTAAGATCATAAATTCTTATTAGAAATATATTACTGTTTATACAATAAGACGGTTATTAGTACCAGCTTGTGAGGAAGTAACATTGTCTGTATTAATTTTGCTTTATATAAACTACTAGCTGCGTCCCGCGGTTTCACCCGCGTAAGTCCCGATCCCGTGGGAATATCGGGGTAAATTAAGATGTAAGATATCCTATCTTTTAAGTTAGATCAAACTGCACATGGTGTGCAAATTTGGTTAAAATCGGTTAAGTGGTTTAGGAGTCCATTGAGGACAAACATTGTGACACGAGATTTATATATTAAGACTAGCTGCCCTCCGCGGTTTCACCCGCGTAACTCCCGATCCCGTGGGAATATCGGGATGTAAGCTATCCTATCTCTCAAGTTGGATCGAACTGCACATGGTGTGCGAATTTTATTATAATCGGTTAAGTGGTTTAGGAGTCCATTGAGGACAAACATTGTGACACGAGATTTATATATATTAAGATTAGGGGAGAAGAGGTAAAAAACATACACACAAACTTTCACATTCATATTAATATTAATAGGAGTAGGATTTGCTATTTAATCATTTTACTCCTACAATAACGAGTGTTACCTGTTAAATTCGTATGTTTGTGAATACATACAATATTAAAGTAATTAGGCACGTTTGCTCGTTTGATTTACCCGTCAGAATATACTACCATTTTTAATTTGTAAGGGACATTCGGTCTGTTAATTTTAACGGTGTGTTTTCAGCAGATTTTATAAATTTTAATTTTGTCTGTATGTATGTAAGTTTATTAAATTAAAGCACCTGGATTTTTATATTATTTGCAATGCTATTCTATTTAAATACCGAAGACCATCTTTCTTTATTAAAAAATATTTTTTACGTGCAATATTATATTGGAATTATAAAGTTATTAATTGAAATAAGGGTGCGGTATAGTAGTCAGAATTGCAGACCCACTGTAGAGCTCCAAAATTGCTATTTTTAGAATGTTTTCAACTCAAGCACCACTTTAAGGTTTTATTTTTAAAATTCTTTCAACTCATGAATTTATTAGATAACTATCTGTCCCGGCAAACGTTGTTTTGCCATATACAAAAAAAATGATGTTGTGCATTCTTAGACCTAACATACACAAAAAAAATCATACAAATTCGTTCAGCCGTTTAGGTAGAGTTTGGCAACTAACACCGCGACACGAGAATTTTATATAAGTACCCGCGTAAGTCCCGATCCCGTGGGAATATCAAAAAAAAAATGAGCCTATAGCCTTTCTCGATAAATGGACTATCCAACACAAAAAGATTTTTTCAATTCGAACTAGTAGTTCCTGAGATTAGGGCGTTCAAACAAACAAACAATCAAACAAACAAACTCTTCAGCTTTATAATATTAGTATAAATAATTAGAATAAAAACATTCCAGTAATAGTTATTTTAGAACTCGGTGGGTCTGCAATACTGACCCCGCCCGCCCGTACATGCAATTTATATGATTGGAAATCATCCTTATGTCTGTCTTATTGCATTCTGTCAAAATCGACCTACACACACGCCTTATCGATTCGCGATGCATCCTACGCAAATACGTAAATCACAATATCAAACATAGACAATCACTAACGAACATTGCTCAAACACTGAAATCGGGTTGCGAATAAAAATGAACGAAACAATACAGAGAGGCTTCTATCACACTTCAATTTGTCAAAATGTGTCAGAATAATACTATTTGCGTTTCCTCGTTTCGTTGCGGGACAGAGTTTTCGGTTCGGAATCCACACCCAGACGCGCTTTCAATGAATATTGTATTACGGACTGAGGGAAAACGGGAAAAAAGTTAAAATTGGAGGGAGAATTTTTTTCGAAGAGAATGTTCGCCCGCAAGCGATCGTCGGCGGCGACACGCAATGCAGTTTGAAACGTTTTTAGTTCTAGTTACTGTCAGTTTTGTGTTCTTTGTTCCGGTGTTCACAGAGTCATCGGTATGGAAAAACGTGACGAGATAGATATATGTATATAAATACTACCTACTGGCTTAGTTCAGTTCAAAAAATATGACGCAGTTTTCCTTTATTTGTTTAAAAACTGTTCGCTTTTGCAAAGGTTATGTAGCGTAAATATTTTAGGAACAACTGGAAATAGGAACAAAATTCATCAAAACATTTTTGACGCGAGAAATTTTATTGAATTTCGAATTTTCAATGAGAACTACTATGTTAAGTCTACGTCCTAAACCTCTGACCATTTCGGGATGTACCTAACACATTGATTTTATAGTGACGGCGACTAGGGCGCCAGTACAATTCGTACTGGCGCCCTAGTCGCCAGTACGAATTGTACTAACCTAACCTAACCTAACCTAACACATTGATTTTATAGTGACGGCGACTAGGGCGCCAGTACAATTCGTTGCCCTATCAGTTATGTCAGCCTTAATCCTTACTAACCAATGTAAATTTGCTCTTGCTTGTGTCTAATTAGGTATAGTATCTACGTGAACACGTAAACGAGCTTTTATTCACATTTTTTTAAATAAATCACGCGGCTCTCTGCAATCGATGTGACGCTTCAACAAAACGGACGTTGCAATTACTCCGCACAATATGTTGGCCGAATATCTGCATATTTATTGGAAGTATTTTTGTGGAACTTTCACGTTGTTCTATTAAAAATAAAACTGTGTACAATTTGGCAGGATTAGTTGCGTGAAGTGCTACAGTTAGCAAATCACTAATGTTTAATTTAAAAGACGCAGTGCTCTTGCGACGCGGGCGCGGCTTCTATTTGGTTGGTACAAGGCTTAATACGTTCTAAAGTAAAAACAATACAGGATTTAAAAGCGCACCTTTTTAGCAATGCACCCCAATTTAGGAGTTTCATTTCAAAATTTCAAATCAAAACAATTAAAACCAAAACGGGGAATGCGTAAGTATCTTCTATATAAAGGGTCCGACTCAGATAATTTTCACCCTCAAACGCAATTGAATCTGACTTCTAAATCAACGACACAAAGTTGCAAATACCGTGAAATTTTAAGGAAAATGATCAGTTTTCCAGAGTCATGAGTTATGACTTATGATCTGTCGAGTTCTCAGCAAAAATCGCTTGCATTCCAGATGGTTTCACGGAAAAATATGCTTTATTTGCTTTAAGCGGCAGTCCAGTTTCGATGATATTTTTACCCGTTTCCATTTTCAGCGCTTAACGTTTATTTTGGCTTGCATGTTAGGGATGGAGTGTTGATAATTTGACGCTTAATGAAGCGAGTCTGCAGTGCTGTCTCCGGCCGAAGACGGTAGAGAAAAATGCTCGCAGTGAATGCAAATTTTCTCCATTATTGTTTGTCTATTGTCTCGTTTATGAAGCGAGAAAGTGAAAATAAATTTTCGCCGTTCGCATTTTAAATTTATTGTTTTTAGGGTAAGTTGATTTTTTGGGAATCGTGTGTTTTTGTAGGGTTTGCTTTGATTTTGCTTCTGTAAAACAGAAACAAGGCTTTTTTTTAGTAACCTAATTCATAAAACGTTGCAATACCTATCTGAGTTTAAGTGTACTAAGCTTGTTATAACCTCAATTTTTTTATATTCGTTTACCTTAACTATAACCATGATAGGTCTTTTTATTTTAAATCGATGCATATTGAATCTTTTATCAACCCAACCTCCTAACAGCTATTTTGTCGAGTCACGAAATGTTTAGAGATGGGATTCAGCTTTAAAACTTGATTTAATATTTCTAAAAAGGACTTTTCTGTTTTACATTTAGTAAGTAGGCATAGTAAAAACCCTTAGAAGTCTTATTGCCACCTGAATTTATTAATTATTATTATTTTTCTAGAAAAAGAGCTCAAGTAATGAAAGTTAATATTTTCAGTTTATTTCAGAGAAAAACCTTACCTACATTATTGGGCATTAAAATAAACAATGGATAATTTTACTTATTTTAATTTTTTTTTTTGAGAACTTCTTTTAACTTTTGAAAGTCTGTTAAAAGCACAAGACCGAACCAAGACAAAGCTCACAGTCCAATCACTAAAACGTTCTCAAAAAGAATCGGTCGGTTCTTGAACTCGAAACTTTTTAATTGTAATGGAGATTAGCAGTTATCTGATTCTGCCTAGCGCGCATTAGTAATAACATATTTATTTTGTTCGTCTGACAGCTGTAGGCGGATCGATTCTGTAGATAAAGTTAAGAGCGACGAGGCAAACGCGAACTAGAATGATTATAACAACTCACTGCAACTGGTCTTCAATTAAGTAGTAGGCCGTGAGCTTGGATATTGCTCTCTTACATATCAGTAATATCAAGATATTTGTGTGTCTTTAGAGTACGTACTCGTTCCTACAGCTTATTAAGAAGTAGCTCCTAGTACTTTATATAAACCTAGCTGTTGCTTGCGATTTCGGCCACGTAAGGTTTAATGTTCTAAAATTCTTCTTTAACGGATGTCTAATTGTCTACGTTACCTATAACAGCTACCTGTACCGACCTATGGCAAATTTTAGACCAATCCCTCCATTGGTTTGACCTGTGCGTTGAAATATCATATTGAATTCTATATTTGAAAATATAAATCATGTAAGTACAAGAATTTTGCAAGTCAATTTAGCTACTTTATAATTATTTTGACAGACTAATCAGAAGACAATCCTGTGATTATACAATGGTAGAATACGTGTTTGTTGATCGAGGCCGTTGTGGTCCGCATATTAATGTCCTTTTGTCACTCCTTTTGGAGTAAAATGCGATTCTTGCACGTCACTTATTCTTACACTACAACGTAAGTCTAGCTCGTCTGGTCTCACAGACTAACCTTCTTTTGTTTTTAATGTGTCTTGTTATAAAGGTGTTGGAATTTAACTACTAGTTCACGTTTATCTTTCTTATGATTATTGTGTTTCTATGTAATTTGATACAAAAATGTGTTGTGTAGAATAGAATACGTTTCACTTAAGAATAACAGTTTATTTTATTTTATTGTCTAATGTAAAAGTTTTATTGGCAGTCATTGTCTTTTGACAGTTACTGTAGTTTGGATAATAATATCACCAACATTTTTAAAAGTTATACTATGGAATAAAAGAAGTGATTTTTCACAAAAACAATGTTTTTCAAGATTGCAATGTACATATTTGTGTTCATACATCAATATTCTTCTTTTTCATATCTACGGCAACGTTACAGCCTATATATGTAAAAATCTTGATTGACTGATTAAATAACTCACAACTTAAACCAATTGACAGATTGAGGTTTCGGCATGCAGATAACTATTATAATTTAGGTATTCACGAAGAAGCGATGTTGAAAAATTCAAACGTATCGTCTGCTGCCTTGCTCAAATCGTCTGCAGCGCAGATAACATTACACAAAAAGCAGCCCGTCATATTTAAATTAATTATTTATTTTCTTTTTAATGCTCATTTATTAAAATAAAAATAAAAATTTATTGTTTTCAGAAAGCTAACAGTGAGAGATAAAATTATATAACAACTAATAATTATTGCTTTATTCACACCATAGGCTACAAACACTTGAACGTCGCATTCGTCTATAGTTTTTCTTTCATTTCGGAGGGTCAAAACAATTTGCTTACTTATAATACAAGTCATTTCTCTCGCATTACCTCCCTTTGCGACAACTTCCTTTGGTCATAGTCATTAGAAAAAAACTGCATTTCACGTATTTAATAACAGTGTCAATGTGCACCCCACAGGGAAATCTATTAGCGTCAAAATGTACGTAATCCATCAAGTATTCAACCCCATGTGTATGAAAAACGTTTGTCATGTGTACCTACTGTGTAGGCATGTCCCTACACTGCATTTGTCATTTTAATGTAAGAATTTTTCATGGCTATTTTGAATTTTCACGGTAGTTTCATTTTATAAAATGATTAATAGAGGCAATATTGGAACAACTACCTGTTTTATAAATTAACTAGCTAGCCCTGCAACTCTTCCGCGTATTTACGCCCCTTAAAAAGAATAACTATAAATAAAGGATGGTTAATTTGAGTGGCTCAGTAAAGGGCAAAGGCTTAAAACGTAGCTACGAAAAAGCTTTTTTTTTAGGGAGAATTTCTCTTATTTTTGAAATAATCAACTATTTTCAATTTTATTCTGATTTGGTAAGTACAGTTATCTAGATTTTTTTTTGCAAAAATCTATGTGGTTTCGAGTAAGGAACAAATATTGTGATTTAAAGGATGTTAGCAAACTTTATATTATATTTAATTTAAACCATTAAAGGAGTTGGTCTAAGTTTTGAATTTTTACCCGACTGACTTGAGAAAAGAGATAAGGGTTATGTTCCTTCTATTATGAAACTCTTCTCGGAGGAAATAAATCTTTCAATAAATTAATACAACTCTACCAACAGCAGCTGCTATTAAAAGCGTCATTCGAAAGTGGTAGGTATCCAGAATGCAATTTGCAATGATTTGCACCCATTAAGCTTAGTCTAGACGGAATTCCTTTCGCATTGTGTAATTCTTTCGAAGATTGCTTGGGAAACCAACAGCAGTCAAAGAAAAATAAATTGTGTTTAATTTTTGTTTCGTTTTCCTGATTTGTGTACGCGATTGGACATTGCATTGAAATTATTTTTAGCTAATGCTTCATTAATGCGTGTAACCTCGCAGAAATACCACTTACGATTTATAAAATTAGAGAGAATTTAGGTTAGGTAAGAAGAACCTTAGGTAAGTAACATACTAAAAAAAAAAAATTATCATCTTTATCATCTTATCTTATCTTATACAATGGGGGCTGACAAATTGCCAGCAACACTTCGACCCAATGGGATCTTTTGTGTTTACCCCTACCTTGATGTTTCTTACTCTTTGAAGAAGTGGTCGATTAACGCAGTGATCCCACTGAGAGGAAGAAACCTATATTCCTCCGGTTTGGGATACGCATTCCCAAGGAGGCTCATACGCTTCGCTGCTAAGACGTCGCATTCACACAGTATGTGCTCCATAGTTTCCCTGACATCACCGCAGGCTCTGCAGTCATTATTTGAAGTTAACTTCATTTTTAAAAGCATGTCATTGGTTCGGTAATGCCCTGTCAAGGCGCCAACCACAGCTCGTGCTTTGCTTCTACTGTTGTTCAATCATCTTCATCATTTATCTTTACCATGATCTATACTTAAAATAAAGAAAGAGAGGACAAAATTACAGACTGTACCTACTTAGAAGCAAATAAAAAAGTGAGTGAAGGGTCTTACAAAGAGTAGTAGAATAAAATATACTTACCGATAGTGATACTTATACTATTTTAAACTGCAACATACTTAATACATGCATGACGGCGGAAGCACTAATATGAAGTTGCGGCAGACAGTTACGACAGGCAACCAACAGATGGCGTTACTAGTACGTTTTTCAAGCCTAAAGGAGGGGCATGGGCGTGGCGAGTCTCCCCACTTCGGAATTGCTATAAAACGGGCTGCAACGTTGGACCGGCACGCATTTCTCATGATTGCGTCCAAACGAACGGACCTTTACGGATCGTTGCCTGTTGTGACTGACTGTCGCTACTCTCGTCACTTCCTTTATTTAAATGTTATTCTGATTAATTATTAATTGATTTCTAAATTATTTATTTGTTAATAATAAAAGGTGAAATGTGGTTCACTTCACCGTCCACGTCAGTGGTTCACGTTGGAACCGTTTTATCTTGCTACCCGTTATTTGTTACCCGTTACCCGCTTCCTTCATTTAGTAGGTTTAGCTTCTGATTCAAAAATTGTGTTATTAATAATATTTGATCAAACTCGGCTTTTACTTCTGATGTCTGACTCCGACATGCATAAAAAATTGGTACTAAATTAAGTAAAGAAAGCTCATTACAATTTTCAGGTGTCTTAGTAATAAATAATTCTAAAATCTTTCAACTCACAATGAGTCGGTGAATCGATTGGATCTTTTAAATGGACTATGTTTAACACTAATCGATATTAAACGAAACAAAAAATGACAGCCATATTTATCTCATCAAAATCATGATCGGGATATTTTTTGCGATGTTTAATATAAGTCTAAGATTTTTAATACAAAAGAAAATTTAAATATAAACATTTGAAGCTAATTTTGAAGACAGGCGGACGATTTTATTTATAAACTTAATCAAATACTACCAAAAGTTTTTTCTAAGATTTTCGCACCTAAACTTATAAAAGCCCAGCAAACAAGAGTTGTAAGACCTCAGGACAACATTAGCCAATTCTGCGTATCTAGGGAACGTTTCGGTTAATTTTGATTGGACGGTAGTTTGACAACATTTTACATATTTTTGGAGGACTAGGTAATGTCACCTCAAAGCTCTCCAAACATCAGGTTTAAAAAAAAACCGATTATATCCGTTACTACAATAGTTTCATTTTAACTAATATTATTTAAATATTTTACTTATCTTTTGTCAGTACACAATTTACAACAATATAATCACAAACAAAATAAAAACGGGAGTGCAGGCAGAAGTGAAAACTGTATATCTGTGTAAAATCTCATATTTCGCGAGAACATACGCAAAAAGAGTTTTAGATGAAAAAAAAAAATTGTCGGACGACAAATAGTCGTCCGACATTTGTCGTCCAACAAATAGTCGTCCGACATTTGTCGTCCAACAAATTGTCGTCCGACATTTGTAGTCCGACATTTGTCGTCCGACATTTGTCGTCCGTCAATAGTCGTCCGACAAATAGTCGTCCGACATTTGTCGTCCGTCAATAGTCGTCCGTTAAAAAATACCATATGTACGTCTTAATACACTCACAGCCAAATTAAAAACAGTAGGCCCAGGCATACATTTTCGCCGCGCCGTAGAGAGGGGATAGCTGTCTACTCTCCATCCGTCTTACGCTTTTTCGATCAGGTCACGTGTCCTGACGCGAGTTTAAGATTTTATACCCATTACAGAAAAAGTGCTCAACGCCGCTAAAGAAGTTTTCACTTCAAAAAAAAAAAAAAATAATAAATAAATAATGACAATAATAAACCAAAACATTCAAAATTTAAACAAAAAAAACCCCGTCTTCCAAGGCGTCCCCCTGACCCAAAGTCCCCAACAAGCTGGCAGCGCAGTCTTTTGTCAGTGGATATTACGCTAATTGTTTAAATTGATGGTGTGGTGGATCGTGGTGATGACAGATAGAGCAAAGCCTAGAGTGTTGGCTAATAGTAGGAGAAGGGTTGAATGCCTGGTAGAGAGATAATTGAAAATAAAACCTGGATGCGAATAGCAATAGGATCGAAAGGCATAGCAAAAACGAACAGAGACCCAGCAGTGGGTCAAAATAACAAGCTGTAAATGATGATGATGAATCATATAGTTTTAAATTATAGATCTTATTAGATAAAGATAAATACAATAAAAAATCTAACACACTCATTAAACTTGTATCATTCGATCCTTAAATTTGATATCCATGTGAGAGTTTGCCAAAACGTGCGTTTAGGCACCGTTTAGGTTCAATTTCAGTTTCCACGTTCAAAACTGTCTAGGTAACTGTGTAACACTTTGCAGGTACTAAACCTCTATGCTCTTAGACTTAAGTGCTTAAACAGCATTCGGAATTGGATGGGTTTTAATTGAATCGCTTTAAGCTTGATTGAAGCGTGCTCGCTCATTGATTGGTATGTTTATATGCCTGAATAGGTAGAAGTTGATCAGTTTGACATATCCTATTAGTTAATACTATGTAAAAACTATGCTAACTTTTCCATGGAAAGGAAAATACACCGCTCAAAAAAGTCTAGAAAACAATGAATAGTAAAATAATGTTTTTTTGGGGAAACATTTTGTTTCTGTCTAGTGTCATTGGTGGTGGTGTCATTTATCAATGGAAGCGGAACTTAATACTTATTTTATGCACAAAATGTAAAAACACTATTTTACCCTTGTTTCTTAGACTTCATTGAGCAGTGTCATCACTACAAAAAAATATTGTCATAGTTCAATAAAAACAAATACTTAGGTGTTATATCATTACATAGTCTTATATTCCAAACTAGCGAGCTTTCAACATATCCGTTACCCGCCAATAGATGGCGTTCTACAGCGAGCTAGTCCCGCTGAATCGCGATGGCAAGATTCGACGGCGAAGTACGACCCTGTGCGCTAACTTTTAACAAAGCATACTTACCTGGCGTAGGGGCTACCGTGATCACAAAGGCGGTTCCCCAGAGCGAGGCCCTTTCATTGCACTGCGATTGGGTTGACCTTTGCGATTATCCCTAATGTGGATAACTCGGACGCGTAATTTTTGATAGTAGGGACTGCGTACGCGCTGTCCCTCTGAAAATTAATTCATAACTAATAATTTAATACAGCTTATTGGTTTTTGTACCCGTGTGCTCTAAAATCAAAATACTTACGTACTCCCGTAGGCGATTCTCTCACGCAGCGTTATCCAATTTATTTTGATTAAACCAATGGTTATTAATCATTAATTTTATAGGACATTGCGTTCAATAAAACGATCAATTTGTTCAGCAAAATTTAATGTACACGCGATACCACGTTATTTTCAATTAATCGACTCGTGTGTTTACATTGATACATTATCAGTATGTCAATGGGGGGTCTAAGCTTCGCACTTACTACAAGCTACTAACGAAAAATACTCTTTAATTTACGTAATCAAACATAAAAAGGTTATTTTAATATGCATTAAAATTTGAAATCAATTTCTTTTTGAGCAATAAAGACGATTTTTAGTGGGCTCTCTCGTGAATCATGCAGCTTTATTCTACGGAATGATTTGTTGGCATGAAAGTGAGTATGGCTCAGCGAGAGATGCCGTAAATCAAAACGGTTGACGCTCATGATTCCAGTAGCGGGAAAAATAGGATTCGGAACTTGCTGAGGAATAAACTTTTTCAATATTTATAAACCGTTCCTTGGAAACAAGGACTTGTAGATGTATACATAGGTATTGAAATTGTTTTTCTTTAATAGAATATTTGATGACATTACCACGCAACATTTTCCTTGTATCTGCGATACCTACAACATAATAGTACAAAAATAAGCATGTTGTATTCCGATATGTTTGACAATATCGAGGAAAACAAACAAAATATACGAGGAAATTCAGCGTACAAACATCTCATCTGTTAATTTGTTCGTAATAGATACTTTCCAGATACAAGCAAGCAACGACCGCGTAAGTCAATACACCAAAGATAAATTGTTTTACTTACGAATTTCAGATATCTTCAATCGTACATTTCTTTCTGATTGTTGGTAACACAAAACTGTTTACGCGTTACATTCCGTGGCTATATTGAAACAAGAATAAATGTACGAATAACGGAAATATGCTCGATTCTTATTTGATTTCAACTTCGAAGAATATTGGTTTGTCGTTTGACCGATGCTACTATGTATAATAGTTCAAAACCTTTAGAGAAATGATTTTGAAAACATTATTTTGGTTTTCAATGTGTCCTAACGATCGGCATACTTTCGAGTACATCAAAGTTTTATTCTTCTAGGAAGTATAATGCTCCAAATCCATTAGTTGAAATACTTCGGAAATTTGTTGTCGAATTTGGTTTCTCATTAGCTAAACTAATTAAAATCAAATATTTTTATACAATAAATAAAAAATGACTGTTAAATTAAACGGAACCTAAAAATAATCTTTAACTACACTGAATAGCATTTTAAAAGATTAATGAAATAAAGATTTATAGGTAACACCATCATTATTTCGACAAATTTTAACTAATACTTAAAAGTTTGCTTAATAAAAGCAGTAACCGAAAGCAATTTTCATAAAGATGAAAAATAAATTAAAGTCTAGCTAAATGACCTGAGTAATAATTCGCTAACCTAAGAAAGTGTATTGTAAAATTTAATACAGCAATGAATTTTACGTCGCCTTACGTCTCCGTTCGTAAAGCGTTTTCTAAAAACAAACGCTTTCCTTGTCTCACAATTTGAAGGAATCGCTTAGCGAAAACATTAGCTACGGCTCAAAGGCTTTTAGGCGTAAATTGTTCGTGAAATTCGACAGCCAACGGCGTTAAGGGTTCAAATCTGGATACTGATATTGTACTTACTGAACGCTTGTATTAATGTACTAACGTACAGTCGGCTGCATGACTGGAGCCCCCAGTAGAGTTTTAA
Organism: Idaea aversata; assembly: GCA_907269075.1. Taxonomy (NCBI): domain Eukaryota; kingdom Metazoa; phylum Arthropoda; class Insecta; order Lepidoptera; family Geometridae; genus Idaea; species Idaea aversata. The sequence goes on along the minus strand of OU026092.1, from coordinate 9,418,664 downwards.
AATTACTATTATTGGAATGTTTTCATTATAATAATTTTTTGTTTGATAAATTGATGAGTTAGAAGACTTTAAACTTCAACTAAAGCAGGTGCCTAGAATCTTGCTAGTGTTAAAAACATTCTGATAACAGCCGTTTTAGAGCTCTACGGTGGGTCTGTAATTATGCAACCGACCGTACCTTAGATAAGTAGATATAAGTAAATCAATATTCAAAAATTCCACCGCACCATTGAAAAATTACCTAAAAGAAATCCCTTTGCAAAATTTCACGTGAAGACACGAATCAATCGAAGAAAAAATCTGTAGTCATTAATCAAACATTAATACAATTTATTCATAGGTAAACAATGAGAAAAAAACTATTTATTGGCGTATCAACTTGAACCCACGACTTGGTGGGCGTGGGGTACCAAGTTATTTACTCTGATCTTTGTAGTCTCGACAAAGCAAATACTTTTATCATTATTGACTCAGTGTTCGGTTGCCGTCTACTGAACACTTACTTGTCGAGTATTTTTTTAATATCTCGATAAATAATTTATATTTTATTGTTTCAGACGCTTAGCGTTTGATGAGCTGCGTGTTTTTATTTAAAATATTTTCTATAAGATGTTAAGACATTAATAACTTATCTTATTCTCTCTGGCGCCTTAAATTACAAAAAATTTTTGTTAAATTGAATAAATCAAGCAAAAAATATTTTTAACATCAATACTTTTGTTGATAAGTTTTAGAGCAATAAATAATGTAATCTGAGTAATTCGAAAATATATTTTTGTCATCTAATGAAAATATAAAAATCATGCACGGACCATTAGCGCGAATTCTTTTCTATTTGAGAGCTCAGTGCGTAACAGAGAACAAATTGAGACAACTTCGAAATTCACACAGCGGAAACGAATTTAATTTATCGACATCTCATTCAAACTAGGTGAGCGTCTTGCGTCGAACGACAATTACAAATTCACCAAAACAGTTTTTACATTTTCAAAAACCTTATGACGACTCTTTAAGAATCGCATTTGTCTGACTTTCGCTCGATCGTTAATCTTGCAAAGGTAGTCCTGAGGTGACACAACTTAATAGGACTTTAACAAATAGCTAAACATTTTGTGATTCGAGGAAACATCTTGAATGCTTAGTTTAGTCAACAAAGAATGGGCAGACGTTCTTTTTGTTCGTGCTCTTGTAAGTTGACAACATCTGCCTTTTTTTTTCTTAAACAATACCTGACCAACTTGAAATAGATATTTGTTCAACTATCCAGAAAATCAGTAGCTATTGTATTTGAACAAAGAAAGCGGTAATAAGTTTGTTTGGTTAATGGAATTTGGCATGGATGACAGATGAGAATTGTATGTTTGATGCAATATTTGTTTTGTTGAAAGAAATTACGATTTCCGATAGCAGAAACGAGATAAAATTGTGGAACATTTTGCATTGGAGCTTTCTATTATAATCCTCGTTATTCTTCTTCTTACCTACCTAACCCTCTCCAATGTCTTTCTTCACTTTCCCGGTATAAATGGATCATACTGGCCCAGCATTATTTTTTATGTCTTGCTATCTAGAAGAAGAGAATGTCGTCTGCTTACACTTTTCTTTTTCTGCTTTTTTATTATTTTTCATCTGAAAAAAAAGACTTAACTATAATAAAATCATGCACCTAAGAGGCAAACGTCTCTATGGTTTGAATATCTCTGCAAAATTGTGTTTCTTGTAGATATTCCCAATTTAATCTGTATTGTATTTGTGACCCAAATTGTCCCAGTGCTTTATGCATTTGCATTTTTGCTGATCAGATTTGCCTAGATATATATATCACCTTCCACTGTAAATATATATATCTTTAATTTCCGTTATATTATAAAATGTACTTGTAGTCGATTTTTTTAACATAGTTACTCATATTATACAGGGTTATTGGAAATTAATTGACACGGCGTTAAGGGCTTCTTCTGTGCACCTTAACAAACAACTTTTGTTCTACGACTTTTGCCGAAACTTAATACATATCCCAAAAAAAATATTTAAGTGTTTCTCGTACTGTCTGGTAATTTTCTATGTCTATGCGGCAAGTGCGCGCGCGCGATCGGCACCATCGGGGTTGTACCATACCTACTATGATTGATTCTGTGACGTAGACGTAGAGTTGAGTATTATTTGAACTGTTGGATTTAATTTTTTTATTTTTGTATGGAATATTTTTATAATGAATTTCCAAAAGTCGTAGAACAAAAGTTGATCGTTAAGGTGCACAGAAGAAGCCCTTAACGCCGTGTCAATTAATTTCCAATAACCCTGTATACACGGTGTAACAAGGGGGTGGATCATCGGTTGTTGGGGGGTAGGGGACCTCAGTAACTATCGATTTAACCCCCATGTATGTTCAGCAATATTCACTGGTTCATAAGTTATTTGGACTTTAGTGAAATTTTAGTCAAAATCAGATTTCACCCTGAACTTCGCAATTACAGCCAAACTATCAGATTTGCGATTCTGTTTTTTTTTTTGTGAAATAAGTTTAATAGTGGACCTTTTGACGTGACAACGTTTTATAAATTGGTTTGCCGGGTGACACTTCAAGAAACTGCGTTACGCTCCGCTGACGTTATGCGCTCACAATGAGAGCGAGTGAGAGGCACGTGGGCATGGTTAGCCCGCCTAAGAGCGAGAGAGACAGACATAAAAAGTGAAAGGCACGCGTCCCTTCCACTCGAGCACAGTTGTTGTCACGTAAAACTTTCGCCCGTATACCGACTTTACAGGCAACCAGTTTTTAACCCATAAATCAATCAGAGTCTAAGATTTATAAAACTCAAAATATAACCATTACAGTAATTTTTTTTTTTCAAAATATAATGTTTACATTATCTTTGTATGGTTCTAAAAAAAATATTTTACAGAATATTTTTTTCTGCAACTTATCTTAAAAACTGCTGGCTTTCATGAAGAATAAACCCTCCAAGTTTCATTCGGCTAGAGCTAGGGCATCATGTATAAAAATGTAATTGATAGTCCAAAAAGTGATAATAATCGATATTATTTTCATACAAAAAATAGGTAAGCGACTAAAAAATTTTTTTTATTTTTTTTTTTCATTTTCTATTACCATTGCATATTATTAGTGTATTTTATTTGATTCATTCATGCACTTTCGTATAATAATCTTGTTATTCTACTTTTAGCATAGCGTACGCTTATCAAATTTTGTATGAAAAAAATATTGATTATTTTTACTTTTTCGACCATCAAGTACATTTTTCAACATGATGTCCTAGTTCTAGCTAAATGAAACTTTTAGGGTTTATACTTCATGAAAGCCAGTAGTTTTTAAGATAAGTTGCAGAAAAAAATATTCTGTGAAATATTTTTTTTAGAACCATACAAAGATAATGTAAACATTAGATTTTGAAAAAAAATATTACTTTAATGGTTATATTTTGAGTTTTATAAATCTTAGACTCTGATTGATTTATGGGTTAAAAAGGTCCACTATTAAACTTGTTTCACAAAAAAAAAACAGAATCGCAGACCTGATAGTTTGGCTGTAATTGCGAAGTTCAGGGTGAAATCTGATTTTGACTAAAATTTCACTAAAGTCCAAATAACTTTTGAACCAATGAATATTGCTGAACATACATGGGGGTTAAATCGATAGGTACTGAGGTCCCCTACCCCCCAACAACCGATGATCCACCCCCCTTGTTACACCGTGTATACTAAAAAATAAATAAGTGCACTAAAATTCAGAATAAAACAGAGCAAAATTTGCATAGATGTGGTTTTTAATAACTTTAGTAATTATTAACAAAAACACCTTAGTTCAAACTGTTAAGGTGTCTAAGGGATGCATAAAGCAATAACTAACTAGCTAGATGATAACATAGTCAAGACAAAAATATTATAATATTTTAGAGTGCTAATAGTTTTTATTAAACTAAGTAAAAAACGCTACCTTCAACATTTAATCGTATTAAAAACTAACAGAACAAAGCCCAATTACGTAAATAACTTGAAGATAAGCTTATTAAGTTATATCAAAGCAATATAGCCACAGAACAAAGCAAACGCTGCTTAGAAAACCACGAGAGTTAGAACCTTTGTTTAACTATCTAATAACAGCCGCTATCGTTCTTATAATAAATAAAGGGATAGTGCAATATCTGTCTCGGCCATAGTGAGTGCAGCACATTTGCATTGGTGGTGAATGGTACGAAACTGCCTCTGGTGGAATTTAATAAAAATATCTTTCAGCTTGGCTTAGTGTTTCTTTAAAATACAGCCGGGTTTATTGCTTTTGAGTATATTGCGGTGGTTTTATGCGTATGTTATTATGAAGTTCTAGTGTAATTTGTATTTGTGATGAGATCTAAGTGAATTAAACAATAGAGAACAATGCGTTTTAAAGCTGTTTTTACACACTAAATAATTACACGAAAACGTTTTGCTTGGAAAAAAATATTATGTAAGCCTAGCCATTTTAAGACAGATTCCTCTTCTCAGACTATGGTCGAAAGTACCATGCTTTCGAAACGTAGTTGTTGCTAGTCCGATCTGAGAGTTCATTCATTTCCTCAAAATGGCCATACCTATTTGTTGTGTTTATTTTTCTTTATATTTGTAACTCTAAATCTACACAAAAACATCGTCTACTTAAATTACCTATTTTGTACCTAGCTATACCAACAAGTAAGTTCTAGAATATTAATTTACAGAAGCTTGATGCGGGGGTATAGAATGAAAGTGATCTTTCACTTGGAATTAGCATTCATAAGCTAACTCAGCCAACATAAATAACACAGAATAAGTTCCCCTATTCCGTAACTCAATAAATATTATGTACGCCATCGCTTCGAAATGTTATAGAATTTACTCGTTCTAAGTTAGTTTATAAGTCTTTTATAATATGAAAAAGTAACAATATGAAGATATTATTATATAACTAATATCTGATGTGCCTGTAATATTACCAAAAAAACTATAAAATCTAGCAACCCCATTTTTTTTATGTCAACTATTTTTAAGAACACTTGAAAAGAATCTAACGATAGCTTAATTAAGGAAATAAATCGAGAGATTTGGAAGATATGAGGGAATAAAGAATATTACATACATACAAAGATATAGGCGCGAAAAACCTAACCCTTTCCTTGCAGTTGGGTAAAAATAGAAAGATTACACCTCAGAATGACTACCAGAGAATGTAACATTTCGGACAAAACCTCTAGCACCAAATTTAGTTTAAAACTTTCTAATTTATTCATACTGCTATGCCTTTAATTATATTCCTAACGCTAGGAATCTTCGCTTTCTATCCACCCCACACGTAATAGTCGCTAGACCTCGATCTCCGAGATCTATTCTGTATTCGAAGACCGACTACTTGTCTAGTTACCAAGGGAATATTGCTATTTCTGAGACACAAACAAATGTCTCATGTCCTCTTGATAGGCCTATCTACTTCATCGACAAGTTTTGGCCGTGCCCCAAAGTGGTAATGTTATATTGCCAGTGATATTTTACCTTTTACCTTTATAAAGTGAAAAAGTTTAGATAATTCTTTTAGATAGCTACTTTAGATTCCTATTAGGTATAAGTATGTGTAACCATCTTTGTTTCAATTTTTGCAGCTTATCTATACCTCTATACTTGTACTTAAAATTATAAAGAGGAAAGATTTTATTGTTTGTTTGAATTGAATAGGCTTCGAAAGTCTAGACCGATTTTTATGAAACTTGGTATGAGGATACATTGATTCATTTCAAATAACATAGGCTTTTTATCCCGATATTGTCATGGGATCGGGAATCGGGAGAGCTCCGCATGAACTCAATGAAAAGAGAATCGGTTAGCTAGTTGTGTATATATAATTTAAAATAGGTAGTTTTAAATTTTAAATTAAGAGCTCTAACACTATTTCACAATGAATATTTCGAGTTCAAAAAGAACTTAATATCCTGAATAGATAAGTAACAACTTCTCTCCAGACAAAACCTCATTTGAAACCGTTCAATTAAACCCATTTTAAACAGGTTTAAATCCAAGTATAAGTGGATTTATTGTAGCGAAGTCAGCAGCGGTACTTTTTAAAAATCGATTGGCACAGTTATCCGAGCTTACTCAGGCGAGAGTCCCAAGTTATAATAATAAACTGCCAATCCGATAGGTAGCTAGTTTTCCGGAAATCGATGGTATTTTATTATAATGTTTCTTTTTAGAATCGAGAAGATAATAACATTTTCAAATAAAACCGTATTTCTCGTTGTCGTAAATTCTTTTTTTGACGAAATCTATCTAAAAAAATTTAAAAAATGCTTTTATCCATTTTAATCTAGCTTAACTTAGTAAATATTTCTCTCCTATAATTAGACAATGTGATCGTAGTAACTTCTTCTATTTATAAGTAAACCATCAAAGTTTAATTTTAGTTTTGGTTCTTAAGGTTCCGCTGGTCGATCGTGTTTCCAAACAAATGAATTTAGAGTGTTATCCATTTATTCTTTATGGAATTTGAAAAAACAAAAGTTAAATCTACATAACAAGTATATATCTAGCCCATGTAGGCGACGAAATAGACAAATTATATTTAATTTAAAATTAAATTCTATAAAAATTAAATTGTCTATTTCGTCGCCTACATTAATTAAAATTAAATATAATTTGTCTATTTCGTCGCCTACATGGGCTAGATATAGACTTGTTATGTAGATTTAACTTTTGTTTTTTCAAATTCCATAAAGAGTAAATGATAACACTCTAAATTCATTTGTATGGAAACACGATCGACCAGCGGAACCTTAAAATAACTTTTTATCAAACTAGCAGCGCTCCGAGATTTCATCCGCTTAAGGTGCTGCTGGTCGATCGTGTTTCCATACAAATGAATTTAGAGTGTTATCCATTTATTCTTTATGGCATTTAAAAAAACAAAAGTTAAATCTACATAACAAGTCTATATCTAGCCCATGTAGGCGACGAAATAGACAAATTATATTTATTTTGTTAATTATAGCCATCAAAACTTCAGTATTTTCAGTAAAAATAATGCGCATTTCACGGGTAAAATAGCTACGCCGGCAGAAATATAATATCAAATAAGAAACCTACATCATGTAGTAAATTTATCAATTAGTTCATATAACTTAACTTTCAAAGGATTCATATTGCAGATTTTTCGTATTTTTCTAAATTCGAAAGGTCTGTTTACAAAATTTCCCAGCCCGTATTTTGTTCAAAACATCGTTACCTTTCACCTATCAGTAACACCCCGTCACGCGGGTAGCGGGGGGAGATGTAATCCAATGCGCGCTATAGCTTCACGAATACTTTTGTATAACTGGCTTTACCAGCAATGTATACGTAACGATTTAGCATTCAATGTGTGTGTGATGCTATCGACGAATAGTCGTAATGTTTGTCAAAGTCGCACGGGGACCAATGAAGACAAGTGACAGTGATTTTGCCAACCAATAGTGAACTATTATCTGAATCTCGCATCCAATAAAAACAGTTTATACAACGAACCGACGAACGAGTACCTACCTACCTAGCTGGTGAATTTCACATGTAATTTCGGCTCGTGTCATACCGTGAAGGTCATATCGTTCGCGCCAAATTCAAATTGCACAGCGCTAATTACCTACCGCAATATTTACGTACAAGTTGCGTAACTCTTGAACCGTTTGAGGGTTCTCTTTTTCACCATCACTACATAGTATAAAATAAAGTCACTTTTCGCCGTCCCTATGTCCCTTTGTATGCTTAGATCTTTAAAACTACGTGCGGTTTTTTATAATAACTAAGATCAAAATATACATAAATACAAAAAACAAAAAATACAACGTAAACATTTTTTGGAACGATTGTTCCAAAAAATGGAACGAATAGTTCCAAAAAATGTTTTAGACGGGTAAAACATTTTTTGGAACTATGTGGCGTCGCATGTTTCTCTGTCTGTCTCTCTCTCTCTTATAGAAAGCAAGCCAGATATTTTCATTTCTATTTCGCATTTTTTAATTCAAATAGGCTTGTGTTATGGTGACTAGACACGATTAGGCTTGTGTTATGGTGACTAGACCCAACTAGGCTTGTGTTATGGTGACTAGACCCAACTAGGCTTGTGTTATGGTGACTAGACGATACTAGGCTTGTGTTATGGTGACTAGACGATACTAGGCTTGTGTTATGGTGACTAGACGATACTAGGCTTGTGGTATGGTGACTAGACGATACTAGGCTTGTGTTATGGTGACTAGACCCAACTAGGCTTGTGTTTTGGTAACTAGACGCAACTAGGCTTGTGTTATGGTGACTAGGCGCAACTAGGCTTGTGTTATGGTGACTAGACGATACTAGGCTTGTGTTATGGTGACTAGACGATACTAGGCTTGTGTTATGGTGACTAGACCCAACTAGGCTTGTGTTTTGGTAACTAGACGCAACTAGGCTTGTGTTATGGTGACTAGGCGCAACTAGGCTTGTGTTATGGTGACTAGACGATACTAGGCTTGTGTTATGGTGACTAGACGATACTAGGCTTGTGTTATGGTGACTAGACCCAACTAGGCTTGTGTTTTGGTAACTAGACGCAACTAGGCTTGTGTTATGGTGACTAGGCGCAACTAGGCTTGTGTTATGGTGACTAGACGATACTAGGCTTGTGTTATGGTGACTAGACGATACTAGGCTTGTGTTATGGTGACTAGACCCAACTAGGCTTGTGTTTTGGTAACTAGACGCAACTAGGCTTGTGTTATGGTGACTAGGCGCAACTAGGCTTGTGTTATGGTGACTAGGCGCAACTAGGCTTGTGTTATAGTGACTAGATGCAACTATTTCGATGCTTATGTATATATACATAGATCACTTTGAAACGTCTTAAAAACCAAAAGCTGTAACGACACTTTTTGCATAGAAAGCAAGCCAGTTATTTTCGTCTCGTCTTTCTATTTCGCATTGAACAGTGTGGTGTCGCGACGATTATTTGCAAAAAAAAAATATATAAAAAAATACGTGTGGCACTCGGGGACTGCCGCGGTAAAGCTATTGCATCGTGCATTGCATGTCAATAGTCGTCCGTTATTTATCGTCCGTTATTGTCGTCCGTTTTTTGTCGTCTAACATTTGTCGTCCGTCATTTGTCGTCCGTCAATAGTCGTCCGTTATTTATCGTCCGTTATTTATCGTCCGTTTTTTGTCGTCCGTCATTTGTCGTCCGTCATTTGTCATCCGTCAATAATAATAATAATATTATTAATAATATTACTTGAAAACCAAAAGCTGTAACGACACTTTTTGCATAGAAAGCAAGCCAGTTATTTTCGTTTCGTCTTTCTATTTCCCATTGAACAGTGTGGTGTCGCGACGATTATTAAAAAAAAATACAATTTATTCACTAATTCATCGAAAGGAACTTCGTTCCATCCGGGTGTCCCTTGACACCTCTCAAGTTTTTTTATTTTCAACATGTTAGCTGTGTTTAGTTGGCCGAGTGGTATAAACCGCCACCCGCTACACCAACCAATGTGGGTTCGATCAACAGGTTACATAATGTTCAAATAGTGCTGCACAGGATTGTAAACGTTACGATGGCGGTGGACTTTTGACCGTTGATTGTACACATTCGCACGGGGCGGCGCTCACCACCGCACCGCACCGATCGCAAGCCGAGCACGCGGTGTTTACACTCGTGCAGCTTGTTGTCACTGTGTGTGTGATGTGTCGCGCCGAGTCGCGCGGCGGTAACGACCGAAGCGAGCCCGAACGTGTTTATGTAATGTAGTGTGTGGTAGTGTCCTGACGCTGAAATTGTTGTATGCGTAATATCTTTATACTGCTCTTTACTGAGCCTTTCCTTTTCCTAAACAGTGTAAGGTGAAATAGCTATAATTTTAGCCACGTGCGTTCATGAGTTGACCCCGTCGAACAGGGGATTCTTAACTCCCGATTCCGTGGGAATATAGAGATAAAAAGTAGCCTATATTATTTCCAATTAATCAATGTATCTTCATACTAAGGTTCATCAAAATCGGTCCAGTAGTTTCGGAGCCTATTCATTACAAACAAAACAAAAAAGCTTTCCACTTTATAAAATGAGTAGAGTGAAAAACATTTCTAACAGTTTTATTTATATTTCTAGAATCGGCCCATACACTTGTTTACGAGTTAGTAGATATATCAAAGAAATCAAAACCAGATCAGTGTTTCATTGATATTCATTCAGTGAAAACCTAAAGCTGATCCCAGAATATAATTTGCAATAAAGTCGGCACATGATTTCTGTGTGAGCTCACCCTTGACTACTTTATTACTTTTCTGCGAAGCGCAGTGTATTACTTACTTTAATATTTCATTCGAACACACTCGTTCCGAGGCGATTGCAGATTTTTTACAATTTCCATCTCATGCTTTATTCTGTAACCAGTTGAGCCCCGCGGTTTCACCGGCGAAAGTACCGATCCCGTGGGAATATCGAGATAAAAAGTAGCCTATGTATTAGTTAAGGTCCCTAGCTATCTACATACCAAGTTTCATCCTAATCAGTCTAGTATTTTTTGCGTGAAGGAGTAACAAACACACACAAACATTATATTATTCATACACACAAACTGTTACATTTAAAATTTTAGTAGGAGGTAGGATAGGATAGGATTAATTTAAATTGAAAATTATCGCTTGCTAGAACCTGCCAAAGTTTATCGTAAACAAGATAATCATGTTAATTGTCTATTATTCTAAAATTCATTTTTTAACGTTCCTAAAATATAATCAATATTTTGGTTTCTGATAAAGTTTTACAATCACTCTGGAGCAGCACCATTTAATAAGGAATATAATTTGTTAATTATATTTTAATATTATCTGAAATAAATGAATTAAATTATAAAAAAAATAAATTAAATTTAAATTAATATAGAACTAGTTCTTTTCAAAAATCCCTTATTATTATTTTCTTTAAAATCAGCCAAAAGTTTTATTTTGTTTCGTAGTAAAACAATTACAGGAATTCCCATTCTTTAATACAACAAAAGAATAAGTATCAACTTATTTATTTAAAGTGATTTAAAGCAATGCAGAACTATTAACGGTAGTTTTTCAGTCGTTCTCCATTCCGAGTATTTACGCTTTAGAATTACCTAACAAAAGCATTTTGTTCAATTCAGGCGTATTTAAAAGTTGCTCAGCGGACTGGTATTGTGTTATACATTTCCATGCATTTTCCGCGAACTCGAGTTTCATTAGGAAAGCGAAAGTTTGATAACGTTTCGTTGAGTTGCCTCGATCGGCCCTGTTTCCCTCAATGCCTTTTACGCTACCAACGTGAAGTTAGATAACAAGGGTAATCAAATCACTATAAATATACCTATAAATATTGCAGGACATTCCACACATCGCCATCTAGCCCCAAGCTAAGTAACTAGACTTGTGGTATAGGTGCTAGACAATGGATATACTGTTATGTACTTTTCTTTTTGTAAATATCATTATCATCATTACATAGTCATCACTACATAGTATAAAATAAAGTCACTTTTCGCCGTCCCTATGTCCCTTTGTATGCTTTAGATCTTTAAAACTACGCAACGGATTTTGATGCGGTCTTTTTAATAAATATATAGTGATTAACGAAGACGGTATTTAGATATAATACATGCATAATACAGCCATGCGAAGCCGGGGCGGGTCGCTAGTCATCACTATCACTACATCACTACATGTCCCTATGTATGCTTAGATCTTTAAAACTACGCAACGGATTTTGATGCGGTTTTTTTAATAGATAGAGTGATTAAAGATGAAGGTATTTAGATATAATACATGCATAATACAGCCGTGCGAAGCCGGGGCGGGTCGCTAGTATACTTATAATAAATAGAAACAATCAGACCACAGACAAATATCTAAGCATAAAATACTTGTCTAAGGCGGGAATCGAAACCTGTGTTTGGCAGTCCGGCATGTTGACAATTGTGCCAACTGTTTTGAACTATGAACATAGGCTTTGTTGGTATAAAGTAGGTAAGTTTCTACTATTTCTCTACCTTCGTTTTTCGGAGTCGCAACTCAATTTCATACGTGGGAACCATTGGCAGCTTAGATACAAACATCATAGCGACCATAGACAGAATCACGACAACAACGTGTTATCCACTCATGTACAGTTCCATGACGAATCTATCCCTGAAATACTCATGGGATTTAGAACTTTACTCCCTTGAAATATGAAAACGGGTTGAAGATAGTGTCCCGCTGGGAACAATGCTGGCGGTTATCTCGGTATCAGATTGAGATAGTACAGTACTGGATAAAATTTGGTTCTTATTGCTTCGAGATAAGAATACAGATAGATACATTTCTTTGTGTATTATTGTAGGAAGGTCAAGAGCGGCACGCGAGCAAATACGGGTGAAGTCCATCTGACTAATATGGTATGAACTATTGACGTCAATTCTTTGAATGTTAAGCTTGACCTCTATGAATATGTGGTATTTTTTTTTATCTATGAGACCATATACGGTAAATTATATACATGCCGGACTACCAAACACAGGGTTGCAGATTCGATTCCCGCCTCAGGCAAGTATTTATGCTTAGATATTTGTCTGTGGTCTGATTGTTTCTATGTTTTATTTTCTAATATGTATATATAAATTACGTGTCACGTTGTTTGTGCGCGATGGAGTACTAAACTACTTTACTGATTTTAATCAAATTTGCACACCGTGTGCAGTTCGATCCAACTTGAGAGATAGGATAGCTTACATCCCGATATTCCCACGGGATCGGGAGTTACGCGGGTGAAACCGCGGAGCGCAGCTAGTAAGTATTTATATTTACAAACGAAAAGTATATAAGTAGTTTATCCGTTTTCTAGCACCCATAACACAATTCTAGTTACTTAGCTTGGGGCTAGATGGCGAGGTGTGTAATGTCCTGCAATATTTATTTTATATTTATATTTATTTAATTTGGAATGATGGATTTGGAAGAATCTGAAAAAATAACGCATGATGCTTCATGCGTTATTTTTTCAGATTCTTCAGATTCTTGTTTTCAGATTCTTGTTTGCATGTATGTATGGGCAACAAAATTATTTTTATAGACGTGTCGTATACACAAAGTACTCACTCATCTAACTGTTTTTTTTATATATTCAACAAACGTATTGTAATCTTCGATGTCAGGGAAGTAAGTCACCTTAAATTTCACCACAATATGCCATAAAAAGAAATATACGACTTTTAACTGACGCGAATACTCAATTCCGGGTCCCCATTGTGCAGTATCCTTGCAAATGTTACGAGCGCAATTCCATTCCGATATACCTCAAGTACAGTATGAAATACGATGAGATTCGATGTTGCGTGGCAAAACCGCATCCATTGCAGTTTCTTCTTGAATTCTTTATTGAATGCACGGAAGTCTTCCGGTTTGGTTCATATTTCCGGCCCTAACATTGGAACTGGATATTGCTCACTTTCTTTTCTAATAAGTTTTTGAATAGTAACAGGAAAAGAATTATGATTACTACAGTCTAAATCTCAGTCTCTATCGTTTTCTTAACTATAAAATAACTAGCGACCCGCTCCGGCTTCGCACGGCTATATTATGCATGTATTATACATATAAACCATCCTCTTGAATCACTCTATCTATTAAAAAAAACCGCATCAAAATCCGTTGCGTAGTTTTAAAGATCTAAGCGGTCAAAGGGAAATAGGGACAGAAAAAGCGACTTTGTTTTATACTATATAGTGATGATACATATTTTCATAATATTTATACTTTTGTTTTACATTTGATTTAACAGGCCTAAGCTACTTACATACAATTAGGAAGTTAAACAGTCCTATAATAAGCTGATATTATAATGTGATCATATATACAGGGTTATTGGAAATTATATTAGCAAGCCGTTGAGGGCTACTTCTGTGCATCTAAACAAACAACTTTTGTTCTACGACTTTTGGAAATTCGAAAAAAAAAATGAAAATTTTGAGGTTATATAAATTCGAAAAAGAGCAGATTTTTGAAGTGAAAACTTCTTATGGCGCGTTGGGCACTTTTGTGGGTGAGCATTTTCAGCTGTTCTCGCGACAGACGACAGATTTTCTCGCGACAGATGAGATTTTACACAGATATACAGTTTTTTAATTTGGCTGTGAGTGTATTAAGACGTACATACGGTATTTTTTAACGGACGACAAATGTCGGACGACTATTTGTCGTCCGACAAATAGTCGTCCGACATTTGTCGTCTATTTTTTACTATTTTTTTTTCATCTAAAGCTCTTTTTGCGTATGTTCTCGCGACAGATGAGATTTTACACAGATATACAGTTTTCACTTCTGCCTGCACTCCCGGAGTGCGCTGTTTTTTAAAACAAACGTCATTTAGACTAAAAACAGTAGATGAAACTTAAAAAATAAGTAAAATTTTAAGGTTAATGACCTCTCCGTGTAAGGAACAGATGATTTTCAGGTAAACCTAACCTCGAAATTTTCGAAAAAATGTTAGAATTTCCAAAAGTCGTAGAACAAAAGTTGTTTGTTTAAGTGCACAGAAGTAGCCATCAACGGTAGTATAATTTCCAATAACCCTCTATAAACCAAATAAACATAGGTATAGAAATGACACATATATTCAAATAGCCGACCCCCAAATGAAGACAAAACGAGCAAATGATAACATTCTCGAAATAAAGATGTAAACGGTTCATGCACCCGAAGTAGCGGACAGAAACAGCAAACGCAACCATATTCAGTTAGACGGTACATGCTATTCGTGACTTACATTCTGTATAAAACAATTTCCTTGGACAAAGGTACTGGTCAGAACAAAGGAACAATGCGAGATGCCTTTGCTTCATTTCAATTGTGAACAGCCCTGACTAGTTTTATTCTAGACTTCATGTCAATTGTCTTTGAATTTTTTGATCTTCAATCACGTTATGATATTGGTCAAATCATATAACTTATAATAAGTCAGTTGATTTGAACTTTTAAAAGATTTCATTTTAGTCATACATATTTGAATATTTACAATACATATTATATATTTCAATATCAAATTAATAATTTTGAATGACAAATTCCTGAATCACCCAATAACAACTAATTAAGGTCCAGCAAGATTAATCGAGATCAAGACTAATCAAGATTTAGTAACCCTACAATTTAGACGCACCAGTTTCCTAGTCATATCGAAACGTAGACCTATAGATACCAACCCCTAAAAACCATCTGCAGAATCTATGAATTGATTTATCCAGGCTACAAATCAAAGCGACAAAAACTGTAGGTACACCTTAATTTCCCAAATTAATGGTATCCCGGTGAGTTTTGCAAGACTGACGACTACATTTACAAAGTACAAAGACCTTAGTCTCGTTTGCGGGCCACCCATGAATAATAGGAACCCCGGAACGTAGGAGAACCTCATTGTCCAACCACAGCAAATGTTCCACAGACGTATTGACATTGAGGTCTTAATACAATATAGGTCTACGATCTCTATTCATATGACGCCCTCAATGAAAACAGAGTCAATTTCAACAAATGTTAGGGATCGTGGTAAAATTTAATGTCATTTCAACGTGGATATAAAATCATAAAATATAATATGACATTGAATTAGAGAATTTATAAGGTTGAGACGTACATAACAGATGATAATGGTTTTGTTAGATTTGGGTATGTTTGTTTTAAAACGGACAATTGGATTAGGTGAGCAAATTTCCAAAAGTCGTAGAACAAAAGTTGTTTGTTTAGGTCATTTAGGTGCAGAGAATTAGCCCTTAACGGCTTGCTAGTATAATTTCCAATAGCCCTGTATAGGAATTATGAATACATAGATAACGTAAATTAAATTTGTCCATGATTCTAAATTAACATTTCCGGCAGCAAACCAAAAAGAAAGAACGAAAAAATTAATTGTACGACGGACGTTAAATATCATCTCGCATAATGGTGGTGGTAGTGGGCGTAGACTCTTACTAAACTAAAACGTTACACACCCATATCGTGGTCTCAAAGGTTGTGCTATAAAATGTGAATTTTATCTCCCTCAAATTAACTTAAGGTAAGCTTAAATTAAAAGTCGTTGAAATAAATAACGTAATAGCCATGTTAAATTGTAGATTTATAGTGTATGCGTCGGATATAAATGAGAATGAACATCACATTCGTTGTGTGGATGACCGCATAAACAACAGGCGTTGACTGAGTTCAGATAGTATGGATAGCCATAACAATGCAAATTTGGCCAGCGCTCTTTCGTCCTCGTCAGAATTGGGCTACCTAGGCAAGGCGAATTTACACTGGAGAATTGAATTTTGTGTTGTAACTATGAGAAAGGTATTTTTCAGTTCCGAAGGCACACATCCTAACTTAGTTTTTAAGACGATTCCATGTGATCAATGTATATATACTTAAGCATCGAAAGGAATAAAGAAATTTGACTTTAACTTTCTTGTTATCAACATTAACACATTGGGCGTTTGCATTGGTTTTGGGGGTTCGTATTGCTTGCGTCCGTTGGATGTAGCTCTAGATGATACCTGGGTGGTTTTAAAGGCTTCTGGTGGAAGGCTTCGGCTGCGGTTTGATTCCACCCACCGGCTTAAGTCGTATCGCCAAGCAGACTTGTTCGTGTTTCGATAGTTAGGCCGGTGCAGTTACAAAAGGAGAATGTGTCGGAATTTTTTTAGTTCCACTGTCATCTTCCTACCTTCACTCGCGTCCTTCGAAGGTTTGTTTGGAGATATCTTCTAGGAAAGCGTGCTACATCTTAGACCGCATCGTCACTTACCATCTTGTGTCAGACAGATAGTGGTCATACGTTGACTTATCTATAAAAAAAAACAAAGCTTAGTGAATAGAAAAATAGTATATTTTAATTGTCTTGTCTCGTCTGGCTTTGCATTAAAGAGTTATAAAACAAGACACTCGGATTCTAACTAATTGGCTAATTAAACACGACCAAATTAAGAAGACACATACCTATATTTAGTTTGTGATTTGTTAGGATGGCAAACTATTTACCTAAGTGGAAACTTTAAATATATAAATTGTATGTACGTACCTGACTGTAAAACTTTTTGCTTAGGCTGAAAATGTACAACCACTTTACTCTCGTGACAGTCAGTTGTAAATTGTTAACTGAATTTTAACTAAATAAAGCTATGTACTCGTAGTACTATGTTCCGGACTTAAAGTATTTTACACAAGAATATATAAAATATGATGATGAGCTATATCGTAGATTACAATTTTTTTTTCAAACGGGATTTATTTTGCGAAAGAATTTAGGTAACTAATATTCATATTTCACCAGATAATACTATTAAAGTACCTAATACTCTAAATCACATAAGATTTACAGATTATTTCCAAGTATATGAAAATTGCGGGCAAAATTCAAAATTTCGCATTCCAAATTAACCTGGTGGCGGAAAATTCGTTTTGACTAATGACGTTATTAGTCTCAGAGTATGCGTTCCTTGTATTATACTCGCGTAATATTTCTTGAAAGGAACTAATGCTCCACTCAACTGCTGAAAATAAGATTAGAAATTCCCAAGAAAATAATATTATTTACAGGAAAATTGCGGTGTATTTGATAAGGGAAGGATTTCTCCATATATTTTCGGTAAGCTACGGGGAGCTGCGCGGATGTGATAAGACGTTGTGTTTTTGTAACATAAAAACGTTTGAAGACGGTTTTTATTGTTGTTTTTGAAATATTATATGAGAAAACACAAACGCCAACAAATTATGTGCTGGATAAATTAAAAATTTCCTATTTTTTTTACAAATGACAGGTGTGGTCAGCGTCTATTTACTATCACATTTGCCTGACGGTAGGTGACAATGTGCTCTAAGATGTAGCATTGTAGCACGCTTTCCTAGAAGATACTTGTATACTCACGACTTGAAGACCTCGTGTTCGCTTCTTATCAGGTAACATGAGGTTAAACGCAAGCCTATTTTGTGTAAAAAAGTCAAGAAAGACAGAGGCAACTGATTCTATTCCCTAAAAAAATACTAGCAAAAAAGACGAATAATATTGTTAACGGATCATCATTCAAATCGGTTCCAATTGAAATATATGCGGTGTCACAAGCTTCTGACCTAAAACTTTTAATAAAATAATAAAAATTGATTAAAATATAAATCAGTAAGGTTAATAGATACTTTTTTATCGCAAACGAAATTACGCTACTGACTAAACGAAACACATTAAAAACTTATTCCATTAATTAATACTAGTATATTATCAGAACCAAACTTTCACATAATTTGATATTTGATTTTACGAGCCATTAGCTAAAAGGGCATATAAATATTATCACTACTGATAATACACTATAACGTCCGGTGGAGAATCTTATCAATTAATAGTTTCAAATTGTTAACTAATAAGACATTTTGTATAAAGAGGCTTTGAAATTTAGACACAGGTCCTGTTTGTTTGTTTATTTATTTGTTTTAGAGACTCAACTCTGAAAACGTTCTTTTGGCGAGTCGTGGTGGATGGATTGGTCATCCAATATATACTGTAAGCCGGAAATGTGCCAGAAGATGTGCCAGAAGTGCGTGGTAGGTATCTCAACAACTAAAAGTAGGTTAGTATATAGGATAATATATTAATATAACTAAAATCTAGCGTATTTAAATTTCATTTAACAATGCCTGCTAATCTTCTATAATATAAAAATGAATCGCAAAATGTGTTGGTAAGCGCATAACTCAACAACGCCTGGACCAATTTGGCCAATTCTTTTTTTGTTGTGTTTGTTATTGTCAGGAGAAGGTTCTTATGAAAGAAAAAATTAAGAAAGTCACGCAAAAAATTATTGCGCGGGTGAAACCGCGGGGCGCAGCTAGTTTATAATAAATTTATTTTTTTAATAAGAAGCTCTACAGCTTCTTATTTATAACACCAGTAAACTTAAAAAAAAACATTAGTAAATTATCAAGACATTACAATACATACAACTCTTATTTTTTCGACAAAATAATTAAAAATAAATTCACTATTTTTCGTCATTTTGTCCCCTCGATGTATTGAAAGCACCATCGACTTGTTAATGGAATGTTTCATATTCCATCAACGAGCTTTGATTTAATTGCGTTTAGTCATCGACCGTCAAACATTTATCAATATTGACTAAGCTCTTAATATACCTAGTCTAATGGAACGTGTGGTCACTGTTTATATCAATCATTTTGTACGTTAACTGATGTTTATGTTACCAAAACAATGACAACAGGTTTTGTTAACAAAAATATCTCTTTGTGTGTTATAAGTTGATGAGAAAGATTCTACAGGTGAATTTTTTACATGGGCCTTCAGGGCTAATATATTATTATCCTAAACAATAAGAGCTAGCAAAAAATGCTCAAACGATTTGAGTGCCCGATTTTGCCAAAAACTAAAACTCCATCGTTAGATTTTTGTAATTATGTTTTCAAAAATCTAATGATCTAATTTTAATTTTTGTCAAATCGGTCACGCAACTCCTTTCAGCATTTTTCGCTATCTCTTATAGTATAGGATGTAGCCCTATAGACCCATGTAAAAATTCTAAAGTTTACCCACCTACTTACAAAAATACATATTTTTTAAAGATATAGATAAAGATACATAACTTTAATGATATCGTCTATCATTAAATAATTCGAGTATTTTAGTTAAGATAATAATCTCAGAAACGCAAAAATGGATTCGATGTCAGTTTAATAGCAGATGCGAAGGAACACTTTGATATTTATCTTAGTTTGGGTAAAGAAAACTCTATTGTTAGTGTGAATTCAAGCACTACTTCATTGAGCCATTTGCAATGCTAGCATAAACTCTTGTCAAAGTAGGTACTAGACATTAATTTCAAAATACCTTTTATGAGCAAACAAAAACGAAGCACTAAAATAAATGAATATCTTGATTAATTGACGGACCCAGAGCGACACGAAAAATATTTTTGTGCATCATTAGTTTGATGAGAGCAACTCTATTCTCGTGTATGGCACGCGTACTATCTTTGTTATAAATTGAGTCGTTTGTTTACATTTTCTGTGCCATGAATTCATCGATGTTTTGAAAATTAACAGACGGTATAATTAGTTGTAAGATAAGCAACCAAATCTTGAATTTTGTGTTTACCTTCAAGGATAAATTCCAACATTTTGCCGCAGCTCTTTTAGCGCTAATCTAGGTACATTATTATAAATGATGTAGGTAAAACAGCTATCCAATAAAATATTTGACTCTGTTATAGTTACAATTTTATTAAACTATCTTTTATGATTAAGAGTAAACAGTAACAAAGTAAAAAAAACTTGCTCGTAGCGCCGAAATGATAGTCGGATTTTGCAGTACGAAATGTAGAGAAAAAATCGGTCAAGTGCGAGTTGGACTCGCAAACTAAGAGTTCCGTACCGTATTGTATGGAAATAAACTTAAATATATTTTTTCTGTTTTTAGTATTTGTTGTTACAGCGGCAATAGAAATACATAGATCAGCTATGAAAATTTCAACTCTCTAGCTATCACGGTTTATGAGGTACAGCCGGGTGACAGACAGACATATAGACAGTGAAGTCTTCGTAATAGGGTACCGTTTTTACCCTTTGGGTACGGAACCCAAAAAATATGCACCGAATGTTTACGTCAACATTACTCGTCGAAGAGTTAGAATAAAAATTGTATTCTAACTCTTATTAACATATTACTTGCGACCCGCTCCGGCTTCGCACGGCTATAGTATGCATATTTATTATACATAACAACCTTCCTCTTGAAACACTCTATCTATTAAAACCCGCATCAAAATCCGTTGCGTAGTTTTAAAAATTTAAGCGTACATAGGGATATAGGGACAGAGAAAGCAACTTTGTTTTATACTATGTAGTGATGACATGAATCGCGAGTGAACAAGTTTCTTCTTTATTAGCGTTTTATCTAAGACCGTATCGTCTCCTACCATCAGACAGGTGTAACAGTGGTCAAACGCTGACCTATCATTTGTAAAACAAAACAAAAAGCTTCTGAGTGTACACACAAATTTGCAAGGTATTTCCGCTAGGTGCAATACAAATTGAACTTTTAGGACCTTTTTAATTACCTTACAAATTATTAGTATTTTAAATTTTTTACTTATCTTATTAAGGATTTTTTTTAAACTCTCACGTGACCGGCCGGCCAGACACAGATAACACCACGGGACGTCAGCTAGTTAAATTATAATTTACACACACTTTATTACCTCTAAACTTAGTTACGATAAATGATTATCAAAGTAGTTTGTAACCAAATAGGTTTCTCATAATTAAAACTTTAGAAATTAGGGTTTAATACTTACTTTTAATAAAAATGGTGTAACTACGTACGAAATCAATCGACAATCTAATCTACAATTGACTTTGAATGTCGGTCATTAAATGGGATAGGAAGACAATTGTATAACCGAAGTTGATTTAATTCAAAGTTATATCATTTTTAATCAATTTTTAGGTTTTATTGGCAATTTACTTAGTACGGCAAGTACATATTTTTATAGCAAGTACATATTTTTATATCAATCAAAGCATAACAGGTGTTAATAACCGACATTACGATTAAGGGATATAAATTATGAAAACAATAATTTCACGGTGGATTGAAACTCAATATTGCAGTATAAAAATCAAATCTGGCTCTTATAAAGAACTATTAAACTGAATACGGGCATAAAAATTGTAATTAAATCCATTTCGGTCTTTTTACGGGGAACAGATAAATTTTAATAAACATTGAAAAGTTTTGATCATGAAAGTTCTTATTACTCTATTTTAGAGTCTACGTCGACACGAAAAAGAACTTTCGCATTTATTAATATAAAATTTTAAGTCTTGACTGACTGACTAACTGACTGACTGACTGACCTATCGACAACAAGCGCAAACCAATAAACGAATCAATCTAACATTTGACATAGGTAGGTATACTACAGACATCTGTAATAATAAAATAGATGTAGGTACAGTGTGGGTCATAAGTAAATAATCAGTTTGCTACAATAATACTATCAACAAGTATTACACTTACGACCTTCTTCTAATAGACGTTACACACAAACATAAATACTTGAATTACCGTACTCAGTGTGGTTATTATTTTCAACAGGTTAGCTATGTATTTAGTTATGTGAGTGGTATAAGTCGCCACTTATTTGTATTATAGTTTCCAGGAATTCAGTTTATTAATATTAAGTAAAAATAGTAAGTACTGAACTTTAGCAATTTTTCAGAAGATTAACTGAAAAATTGCTAAAGTTCATTCACACAAAGCAAATTAGTGAGATTATTAGTGATTTTAAATGAATGTGTAGATATTTTTAATTATTTTATACTGCAAAGGAGAAAAAATTACCTATTAAATTGGACGGACGCAACGTGTATTTAATTCAATAAAAAACTCACCTTGTCCGTTTAATTTATATGCAGATTTAAAAGTTGTTGCACTACGTAGGTACCTATACCTAGTAAATTTTTAATTCTGCACGCGGTGTTTTATATTAATATAAAAATTTAAACCATTTATTAAAATAGCATCTGTGGTAAAATGCATGTTAAGATAATGTCGAAGTAATGACCCGCCAAATTAAATTTCTTTTTAGTTTTTTGTAATAATGACTAAGTTATAAAGTGAACATTATTTTTCATATTGTATTTTGGGCAAAAACCACCACGAACTAGGGTCCCGAACAGCAGGCGACCCTGCGGCAGGCCCAGAAGGAGATGTGAAGGGACGAGTAGGACTCTCATCGTAGGGATAGACCCAGCTGGCACTAGACGGGGAACAGTGAAAAGAGGAGGAAAAGGGACGCCTTTGCCCTGCAGTAGGACGGAATAGGCTATAAATGAAAATTTGTAAACATATCCGAACATAATTTTCCAACTACTAAATATTTTATTAGAATTTAAAACTATCCCAAATGCACATGCAAGTATCTTTTACGAATAAACCGTAAATTATTTTAATTACACTGTTACTTAAGAAAGTTTTAAAGCCAATAATAATCAAGAAATTGGTAGTTCAAAAAATGAATACGTATGTCCAAGTGCGCGAATTACAAAACAATGTTACTTTTCCGGACATCCGTAACGAAATACAATTAAATATTTTTAATGAAAAAGAAAAAGTATATGAAAAGCCAGGATAGCCTTCATCATTATTCGTCTTGTACCAATTTAGGAAGTGGTCAAAGTAAGGGTTAAGAACAATGTCATTCAATGACAGCCAGTATTATTTATACACTACAAGTAACTAGATTCACGTAGTTTTCAAGGAAACACTTAGTTAACATCACAATAACTCAAATTAATCATAAAATAGTATGATAGTACAATTCAGAGCGATTCGTGAACGAGCACGGTTCGCGGACGCTCGTCCTGTTCGCTAAGCGTTCTAAGATGACAATCCGCGATCCATTGACATATCACGCTTCGCTAGATTGACTGATTACCATAGTCAATCTGAAGTTATGACTGGTAGGTACGCCGTAGTATTTAGTTGTTTATCTATGGATACGCCAACATATACCTATTTACCATAATATTATTATTTATTTATTTTCTTAGTTCTCTAAGAAGTTTTTGAATTCCCACAGGTAAGAAGAACTTTATAGGAGTTACGTGATCCTCTGTTATTAACTTTACTCACTCAATTAATGAAGAAGTCAACAGTTTAAAATCGCTAAAAATTACCAGTAATAGTGCAATTTTAACCCATTAAAGTCAGGATATAATTAACTGATACTTGATTGAGATAACAAACCACATGATTATCTTAATAAATAACCCCTTAAACTCTCGACTGATACCTCGTTAATTACAACAAATGAAATTTAATACAGCAGTGATTAAATTTTACTATCAATAAATTTAACCATTAAAACGTATTATTTATTTGTTGTTTATCATACACTTTCATCGTCTATCACCTCGTTATGTTTGATCTTCATAATCAGAGGGTAATTCACAAAGACTTTTAATATACCTGTACAGAAAATATTGGTAATATTTATGAAAGAGCTATTGAGGATCACTTCTATCACAATAACCGAAATACTTGCCTCTGGTCTCACGTTACTGAAAACGTGTCTCTCAATTGAAAAGGGGAACTATGCACCTTAATAATGTTCTAAGGCTTTTGGGTTTCCGAACTTTTTTTTCAATTGCAGCTGATCGGCTTTGACTTACGAGAACAGGTCATTAACCTTAAGGTCATACTTATTTTAGTTTTATCGACCATTCTGAATGATCTATATTTAAGAAGATCACTGCTGATTTTCTAATTGATTGAATGAACATAACATCAAAAAAATTCAAAAACTATTCGAATTGCCAAAAAAGAGAAGCAACAGTTGAGGGCTACATCTGTGTAACTTAAAACAATCAAGTTTTATGTTCAAAAGTAGTCCTTAAAGGAATTTTGTACTTACCAGTACAAAATCTCTAAAGCTAGTGTGACGTTTGAGTTCTACGCTGCCCAGAAATCAAAATAACAAAGTTTTTGTATGAAAAATGACCCAATGTCATGTTTATTAATAATTTCAATCTCTATGGTAATTCATGAAGGCCATGACATGTCGATACTTAAAATACTTAGATATTGAAATTTAATCTCAATATGATTTCAGATAAAACAGCCAGACGCCATATTATTTTCTAATTTAGCTAACCCAAAACTCCTAAAATTCAAAGTTCAAAGATTTATTTAGATTTTATTAGTGAAAAACGTGTTCAAAATCGAATTTAATCGAATAAACCATCATAAAGTATTAGATTTTCGTAATCAGACCTAATCTGAATAATCAAATGCAATTTAATTCAACTACTTACTCGAAATGGTCCCAAAACACTTTTAATTATATATTTGAAGCTTGAAATTGAAAGATTAACATTTCATTTACTTAATAATATGTGTATATAGTTTCATTGTGTGATTAACAGACAACGCACATTCGTTTCTTATGCGACGATTCGTTACAACCTTAAAAATTAAGCATTTATAAAAATATTTTTAACCCCCGACGCAAAAACGACGGGGTGTTATAAGTTTGACGTGTCTGTGTGTGTGTGTATGTGTGTGTGTGTGTGTGTCTGTCTGTGGCATCGTAGCTCCCAAACGGATGAACCGATTTTGATTTAGTTTTTTTTTTAAAGATAAGTTAGTCGGGAGTGTTCTTAGCTATGTTTGATCAAAATCGGTTCAGCCGTCTTAAAGTTATGGGGGATGAAAGTCAGGATCAAAAACCGAATGTAAGTAGATATACTCTAGTGGGGTATCAAATGAAAGGGCATGACTCGTACATTACAAATATCTATGTTTGATCAAAATCGGTCCAGCCGTCTAAAAGTTATGGGGGATAATACTCAGGATTAACAACCGAATGTTAGTAGATATGCCCGAGTATCAAGTTAATTTGAGTTTTTTGGCTTCGTTTGGATCTTTTTTACTTTTCTTTCCATTTTTTTATTATATTAGTAGCTGTGCTCCGCGGTTTCACCCGCATAACTCCCGATCCCGTTGGAATATCGGAATAAATTAAGATGTAAGCTATCCTATCTTTCAAGTTAGATCAAACTGCACACGGTGTGCAAATTTCATTAAAATCGGTTAGGTACCTAGTTTAGGAGTCCATCGCGCACAAACAACGTGACACGTAATTTATATATATTAGAGAAGATGTATAGATAACCTAGATCTAGACGTCTTCTTCTATGTATACTTAGGTAGTTCTAATATTTAATAGCTATGAAATACCTACTTGTAGTTGTAAAAGTTGAATATCTAAAGGAAAAAATTGAAAAAGAATACCTTTAATAAAAAAAACTGTTTAGGGTTAAAAATAATCTTCACTACATAGTATAAAACAAAGTCGCTTTCTCTGTCCCTAAATCCATTTGTATGCTTTAATCTTTAAATCTACGCAACAGATTTTGATGCGGTTTTTTTAAATAGATAGAGTGATTCAAGAGGAAGGTTTATATGTATAATACATGCATAATATAGCCGTGCGAAGCCGGAGCGAGTCGCTAGTTAACTATAAATTAATAATAGTTATTGTTTACACCAAATTATCTGAATCATAAATCGCAAGAAAATAAAGAAATAAAATAAAAAAAATTAAAAAGTCCCTCCCTACAAAAAGGATGAAATAAAAAATTAAATTAAAAATTTAAAAAACCCCCGACACAAAATAATAAAAATAGTATGAACGTAAAAAGCCTAAAACAAGCAAAAAAAAATGTAAAAAAAGAAACAGCCACAAAAAGAACAAAAAAGGTATAAACGTGAAACCCTACAAAAAGAAAAAAATAACCTCGAAATTATGATTCTACTACGTAAGTACATGTGAATTTTTTTTATTAAATATTGTCGCGTCGGGGGACCGCTCCGCCGCTGATATCGGCAGAGAGAGGACAGTTAGTTACAATACTTGGATTCATTAATTCAGGTGGCACCATACCTTCGGTTTTTGTGTTTCTTAGAGTCCATTTCAAGGAATTCATGGTACAAGACGGTCCAAAAGTGTCACCCAAGTGGCTGGATAATAGAAGACAGTTTCCACAAAGCCATTATATACTTCATCAAGTGGCTTCACAGCCATCTGAGGAAACCCTCAGATGCTATGTGGCAACCATGCTAGCCACATAACAATTGACGTTTGTCACGTTGGCTAGAGATATAAAAATATAAAAGCAAAATAATGTGTGAAGCCTTGCTTAATTATGCACAAAGTATTACATTGGTTCCTAGTCCGGTTCAAGACACCCACTGTCCTATTCAATGCGTCATGTGTCATAAACCGGACATTTGTGAGTTTTTATAAATATCAAAATATTCCTTAAAATATATTTTATTTTCTTAAAATATGGTGTATTGCTAATAGTATAATACTTATGGATTCCCTAAGGATAGTTAACGAGTTTCTAAGTTTTTACTATAAGATACAATAATACTCTAAAGTTAAGTGTCCGTTTCATAGCGGATCTCCCCTAAGTATTACCAATTTTACTTTGTCGTTTATCAATTCCTCCATTGTGCACCGTATGGATAGAAGATGCTTTGAATAATAATTTAAAAATAGGTACCTAATCTTTAGAAAATAAAGCTTTATCTTTGAGCATTAGAATGCTTTGATAATGGACATACCTACCATTACTTACTTTAATTAGGTATTAAAGGCGAGATTTTAATCTATTATCGTTTTTCGACATTTAAATTACCTATTTGAATTGTAGGTATTTCTGAAATAATTCTATTGAGCATAGGCATCTTATTAACGAGTGTTTTAATGCAAAAGACTACGTGTTTAGTAAACAAATATTTATTCATAGGCAAGTGTAATAATCTTTATGATAAAAAAGTAAATTTTTCTCTACATCGATCATCCATGAAAAGCCAGAAGAAAATTATTCCTTGTGTTATTTGTAATGAATCTTAGAAATACTTGAAATTCTAAAGTTAACTATTTTAGTAAGTACACAAAAGTACTGATTAGGCCAGTGCATAGAGTTCTTTCCCACATACCCGTAGTCGCTCGTGGTCAGACGAGCCTCGTTTTCGATAAACCTTTATTTAATAAGGTGAGTAAACGCATAACTAAACCCAGATAGTGTCCCAGACACTTGTTTAAGTGTAAACTGCTGTTCTTTTCAGATAAAACGCCACATTTCGATAATTTAGCACGAAAACCGAGAGAATAACAGGTTCGATATCGAATGTTTATTAAAATAAATTGTATTAAATTATTTAAGTATGAGATAAGCCCATCGATAAAATAAAAGCAATAGTATGAATTTAAATTCTAAAATATGGGCATAACATCTTCTTTTAACTGGTGATACCTACTTAATTTGCGATAACAAAAATCAATAAAGATAATAATTATAGTTTTACAATGATATTGACTTCAATGATCATGTCATATAAATGTGGATTAAAACTCATTTATTTGCACATTAATGTTATTTGACGGTCCATAATAATGTAATTTAAAAAATAATGAAGCTTGAAAATGATACGACGTCTTCAGACATCGAATTTAATAACACATGACACTCGAATGTAAGAGGTCTTTATAAAAACGTTAACAAGTTTAACATAAAAAAATTCGCTTCGTATTTCAAGGATTAAAAAATACAAATTGGCGTTGTCAAAGGTGCATACACGCCCCCTGGCTAATACGTTATTGGAGGCGTTAAACCAGACTCCAATAATTAGGTAATAAATATTTATAAACGGAGTACCTCATCACAATCCACTGTAGTTTCTTCTTTTTAACCGACTTCAAAAAAGGAGGAGGTTCTCAATTCGTCTGTATGTTTTTTTTTTTTTTTTTTTTTTTGTGTGTATGTTACGCGATCATTCGAAGACGGCTCAACCGATTGAGATGATTCTTTTTGTGTTCGAAAAGTGAAACCTCAGGGGTGGTCCCATAAAAATTTGGTGAGGATCTGATGAGAATCTTCGGAGTGATGAACAGAATTGCACCTCGAGAGTGCAGCAAATTGCTCAGTTTTCGATTTCCACCAGTAGATTTGGCCCATAAACGAATAGTTACCGATAAATGGAATATCTGAAACCACCTTCTCATCAGAAAACTCTTCAATCAGTTACGATTACAGGTTACAATTTGAAGATTTTAGTCGAATTTAGTCGCCGGACTGGGTTTGAATGAATGTTAATCGAGAACCCTATATTAAATGAAGTTCTGATGAGGATCTTCGAAGTGATGAACAGAAATGCACCTCGAGAGTGCAGCAAATTGCTCATTTTTCGACTTCCATCAGTAGAATTGGCCCATAAACGAATAGTTACCGATAAATGGAATATCTGAAACCACCTTCTCATCAGAAAACTCTTCAATCAGTTACGATTACAGGTTACAATTTGAAGAATTTAGTCGAATTTAGTCGCGGGACTGGGTTTGAATTAATGTTGATAGAGAACCCTATCTTAAATGAAGTTCTGATGAGGATCTTCGAAGTGATGAACAGAATTGCACCTCGAGAGTGCAGCAAATTGCTCATTTTTCGATTTCCACCAGTAGAATTGGCCCATAAACTAATAGTTACCGATAAATGGAATATCTGAAACCACCTTCTCATCAGAAAACTCTTCAATCGGTTACGATTATAGGTTACAATTTGAATAAAATATTCGCTTTTGCCTCGCCGGACTGGGTTTGAATGAATTTTGATAGAAAACTCTATCCTAAATGAAGATCTGATGAGGATCTTCGGAGTGATGAACAGATCTGCACAGCGAGATTCAACAAATTGCTCAGGTTTCCATTTCCACTAATAGAAGTGGCCCATACACAAAAAGGATGAATGGGGCATCCGAAAACACCTTATTACCAAACTCTTCAATGGGTTACGATTAGGTACAGGTTGCAATTTAAAGAAACAGTCGCTTTCGCCTCATGGAGTAGAATTTTCAGTGACAGTGGCACTAAAAATGGTTAAATAAAAAATAAATAAAAATTTAAAAAACCGACTTCAAAAAAACCTGAAAAGAAAAACTAAAAAAACCTGAAAAAAAACCAAAAAGTGAAAAATAATCCATTTCGGGTCACTAAGACAGCAGATAACTTAAACATAAGTACTTACTTGGAAGTCGGACTGGGTGACACCATGTTTTCTTTATACCTCTCAACATTCAATCTAACCCAGTCAGACTTCCAAGTAAGTACTTATGTTTAAGTTATCTGCTGTCTTAGTGACCCGAAATGGATTATTTTTCACTTTTTGGTTTTTTTTCAGGTTTTTTTAGTTTTTCTTTTCAGGTTTTTTTGAAGTCGGTTTTTTAAATTTTTATTTATTTTTTACCTCTTCGCACGTCAAAGAAGTTTTAGCTGAAGCCAATTTTCAGTACAACTCAACACAACTTCACGTTACTCTAAACTTTAACAGAGTTTGAATAAAGTTTAAATTACTTTGACGTAGTTTCAAGTTAAGACGTTAATGTTTGAAAAGTTTGAGGTGTGAATAATCATTGGGTACTTTATTTGCAACTGGCGGCAGTAAGGCTATGCGAATGAGATTTCACAGTTAGCTAGTTAGGCGTCAGTGTAGGAACTTGTCGGTTCTATAAGGCAATAACTGGAGGCATCTGTCATGACAACTGGTGATTTAAATATTGTAAGAGTTTATATGTGAGGTTATAATAACAACGTCATAAGGAAATATACATCAAAGTGTTAAACTCAAGGAAATAAACATCACCGATACGGATACCAAAGCCTGTTTAATTGTTAAAGATTGATATCTTTAACATATGTACCAGTTTTCGAAGATATTACCGTTTCAGCAGCAGAAAGTCTATTCAAAGAAAACGTTGAATTTTCACACAAACCGGTACAACTTGCCGGACCTGTTTGTTTGAGTACAGAGTTTAATTTCCCCAAGTTCCACCTTGTCAGAGTGCACTACAACTCGTTAAATTCAAATAATAAAAGTCTTAATAAATAAAACGTACGTCGAAAAACAAGTAAGTTTTCGGATCGCAACGATCAGACCGATGAGACACATATTGAGATTGTAAAACTATTTTATTACGGGAAACATTCTCGGTTTGATTGCATGTTCTTAGTCTTAAATAAGTACAACATGTTTAGGTTTGCTGGTTTAGTTTGGTGGTCGCGGACTTAAGTGTTTTATATCAATAGTAAATCAAGCATTACGACCAGTTCACAGAATTTCAGTATCAGAAATGATGAGAATGTTTTTAATTCCAAATAAAAGAACGGATGGTATAAGTTCGAACCAAATGTCTGTTGTCGATGTTTATGTAGTAGCTTCAAAGCGAAAGAACTGATTTGTGTGTTAATTCGTGATCCAAAGCTTATTTTTTTCGTATCAGGCAGTATACATTCTACCTTTCCGTATATTCTCTGCCAATGGTAGGTCACTGCAACTGCACTACTGTTGAAATCAGTCAGGTCTTCCAAAGTGCAGAGGATAGTTCACAATAAACATTGGAGCAGGTGCGCCATGGATTATGATAAGGTACCACAATCGGAACGGTCCTCCGTCGTTGCAATGTATAGCTCCATTTACTCATGTTGTATCTGAAACGGCCTATTTCAGTCTTGAAGCGGTTGAACAACTGCCATAAAGGCCATTGCAAATCGAAAACTAATTTCGAAAAATAAAAGTCAATCGCTATTGCATTAGTGTCCCAGGATAGGCCTAGGCAGTGTTTTCTTATGTGAGCCAGCATTTTGTAGATCTGCCATTGTCTTTCTTTTTCTCTTTCACTGTCGTATACACACGTTTTTGGGTTGTTACGGTCTGATAGAATTAGTGTAAATCTATAAGTAGTTAAACTATTTAAGAAACAAATAAAAAGCATAACCACATTACCTATTTTAGTATTTTGTTTAACAACCAGAACAGATCATTAACGAAAGAGTTGCCTGAATTAATCACCTGTATTAAATTTGAATACATTCCTTGACTCTGAGGCTTCTTTCAGCGCACATTGGTGCACAAGTTGTAGCTTAATTTCGACTAACTGTCTTGTTGCGTCATAATTATTAGATAGAGCAATTTGTGAAAGAGCTCAGAAAAATGTCATGAATTACGAAAACAGCTATGATATAGGCATAAGTAAATGGTTTATTTTCATTGTTAAAAACTACTCTATCAATCAATTCAACAACCAAATAATACTAGTCGTTTGAAAGACTACAGTGCGCTGATGCTTAAATTTGTCGTACATCTAAAGTCAACGCTACCTCAAACTCCATAAAACCGTCCAATTATTTCCGCCGTACACTTATCAGCTATCTCTCATCAATCTACTCGTATTACACAAAAATTTACGAGAATTAGACTTCTTCGGTTGTGATGAACAATAAATTCAGAGTTAACAGGCAGACGTCGGCCGTCTGTTCTATCCATATTTTTATCAGGGTAAATACAGATTACAGATTTTTAAGTCGAACGATAGCTCGCCGACTATTTGCATTAAAAGCAGACGTATATTTGTTGTTTTTTTGTTTGCTTCGAATTGAATGGTTGGTCGATAGAAAGTCAGTAGTGTGTTTTCTGCCTAAAGGGACACTTCCACAGCAGCAGCTGATTTATTGTATCTCTCTTTTGTTTTGTATTTGTTCTGTTTATTGTTTTATTGTCGTTGGCCTTGCTTTTTTATTTTTGTTACTGACCCATTTTATTTTGAGACAGTTCTTTTGTTAAACCGCCATACGACAGCCCGACAGCTTTAGAAAATTTTGCTGTTAAGAAATTAATTGGAACGTATGATATTTGTTGACATCAGGCGGCTTTAAGAATATTTCTGTGACATGTGGGTTGCGGAATTGTACCAGTAGGTATAATTAATGTTCTTTTCTTCAAAAAGGCTTATTGAAATACTTGTATACATTTTTATTTTTAAAAATAATAACGTTATAAACGTCTCAGTTTTTTTTGCCGCGTCTCTACTTATGCAGCTACCTTATCTCAATCAATTGTTTTATTCCTAAAAACAATCTTAACAATCAGATAAAGAATACCAAGAACTAACCAAGCCGTATCGTCATAAAAATCAGACCAATATCCTTAACAAGGCAACATGGGACCTAATTAAAACTTTAAACTAAATGACCGGTCGGAGCTTCCACAATAAACTTGATGGGTACGGTTAACTGCTATTTATCGTTAAAAACAAATCAAGAATCACTCATTTTCTTAACGTCTTTTAATTAAAACGACACAACTGTTCGAATTTAATGATCGAAGTGAATTGCAAGTCAGGACTTTACAATCGTAATAAATGCTATATCTACATAATGGTTTGAATTAATAAAATAGTAGTTCTCCATTAAATTGAATATCGTTTAATGTCGTTGTACGTTATTTTGTAATATGGTATTGAAATTTAACAGATAGGTCAAAAAGTAAAACTACGGTAACTACTATAGGTATACGAAAGGTTTCAAGGATTATACGAAGGAAAGCAATGCTTAAAATTTTATAGCGTATTATTTTTGTTGCGGTATTTAACTTAAAAAGTCTTCTTTGCTTTTGGAATAGACTACAGAGCCCAAACTGTAACACATATTTTAAGTTTGAACGCAATAGCATTTATTTTAAAACCTAAGAATCGTTATGTAAAAGACGGATGTAGCTATAAAATTTACTTCCCAATAATATTATATTGTAAATAGTATGAGAAACCGTCATGTATATCCAATACCAATTCGAGGAACAAGCAAATACAAGATCCTCAACAATTACTTGTCAAACTAACACAGTTGTTCGGATTAGTTTTCAAGTATTCGTATTCATCAAAATGTTGATCGTTTCAGTTTCCGTAACTAGCAGTGCACAATGATTTCCATTCTGCGACAATGGCAAAATTTTACTAGTAATCTTTTTGTGACTTTTGCATAATATTTCCCTTTGCAAAATTCAGCAATGACGTATTTCATTAATAAATATTATTTTGCAGCAATTTACTAGGTCATAATAGTATTATTAAAAGCTCACTGCATTGGAAAGACCTCTCTACCTTCCTCCATTCATTCAAGACCTATCTATGGGAGTGATGGGTTCACTTCGCCATATCAAAACACGACTTGTGACATTTTAACAATGACGACTCACCGACTATTCAATAAACCTAACATTCAATTCATACAATGTTTGTTATGCCTATGGTTATTTACTCAGTGCTACATTTCACCTAAACACTGTTCCACTAAGTTTATTACATCCAAGCACTATTACACCTATTTTCATTTCATAGCCGTCCCACCGCCATCAGCATCTTGGTCTGCCGCGTGGTCGTACCATTCGATGTCGGATCATTATGCTATTATTTTGCTCAGAATATATTTTTATTGCTATTTCTTGTCGGTCTTTTCATTGTGTCCCACCTTTAACAACGCTGTGCGACTTTACAGTTCAAACTGCTACAATTGGTGCTTCTGCATATTGTTCGGAGATCGGTGCAGGTGTCAATAATAATTGTTCCAGCGGAATTAGGTTTGGTAACTCTAAAGTTAGAATTCTAGTTTTGAG
The DNA here is from genome assembly GCA_907269075.1 of Idaea aversata. Taxonomy (NCBI): domain Eukaryota; kingdom Metazoa; phylum Arthropoda; class Insecta; order Lepidoptera; family Geometridae; genus Idaea; species Idaea aversata. The sequence goes on along the minus strand of OU026092.1, from coordinate 9,384,578 downwards.
ACCCTTTACATCATCTTTAACAGTGTTGTCGTCTTGAGTCTTACTAAATAATGACGTGATAACGTCTTATAAATCGATGAACAACGGCAGCACTCACAAAAAAGTGTGGCGTCATCACTCACGTTCCGTTATTGACAAGGTAACCATAGCAATGATAACACGTTGCTATGGTTACCATTAATGTTTTCTTATGACGATATCACGTAAAATTATCGTTGGTAAACCAACTTTACAGACAAATTTTTGTTAATATTTTGTTTGTTTGTTCCTTTTTACGAGAAAAACTGCAATTGAATGTAAAAAAAAATTATATAAGTAAATCAATATTTTATTGATTACTTATCAGAATCAATTTTTTTACCAAATCATTCATCACGCATATAAACTCAAAAAACCTATTCACATACGTTTGACTTTCGTTTACCTACTATGATTATGAACCCATATTTTAAAGTCATCACACAAGCATAACATGTAGGATACATACGCTCGCCCTATTTATGGTACAACATTAATCACTATACATTGGCCTGTTCTAATTAAAATTTAATATGAAAGCAATTAAATGGTACTATAACATTTTTTTCACACAAAACAATGTTTCTTGTTAGGAGGTACCGGGTTCGACTCCCGCTGTTTCAATTAAATCACTGACAATACTTTGAATACTTGGTCAGTCTGTACCAAAATATTATCGTCATTATAAATCGATCGTGTTGTTTTGATACTTGATACATCACTGCTTAAAAAACATGAAAGTAACATAATAATTGTTGGTTACCTACATAAAATAATTTTCAGCAGCAAGTATAATGAGGTGAGAAATTTATTTAATGTTACATTAAAGTAAAGCATATAAAGTTAAGTATTACTGTTTTATGCGAGCAGAACTTTTTAGTACCTACTATTACTGGTTTTGCTTTGTTAGAAGAGAAAATGTTTACTGTTATACTCTATTTTTTAGGTTTGTTTTTAAAATAAATCTTGAAGTTCATTGAAATGAAACGGCACAAAAATAAAAATTATAATTATTTTGCAGTTTATTTTCAAAGTGTTTTCCCTATTCTGTAAACGATCTTTTCAGTTTTGTGATAGTTTTGTTGCAGATAAACTCAGCTAATATCAAGACATGCCAATCGCACAAGAATCTTGTTACAAGTTCCACAATCTGTATGCCGACAGAGCTTCGATACCATCTAATCCAGATTCCCCCACCACTTAATTGATTATTTCATAAAAATTAATATGACTCGTCATTCTTGACGGTTCGTTATAAATTTGAACCAAACAATCGTCCGTGAGTCACGACAACACCAGAATAATTGGATCTCTACTTATATTTTCTGCCATTACTGTGTTTGGTAAAGCAAGTATCTGTAATATTTGGTTGTTGTCAGTGGCTCTTGCCGATAAATTCAAGTTCAATGTCAAATCAATTGGATTTAATCTGTTGTAAAATACTTAATTATGTTGTTTAATTAACCATATTAAGTAAATACATACCTAATAAAAAAGTAAGTAAGTGAAGTTACCTAATTTGTTAAAAGTCATTCTTTTGTCAAATTTAGAATTTTATCTCCAGAAGGAAAAATAAAATAATGTTAAATAATGTTACCTTGGCCCTTTGTACCTGCTTTATAACAGTTTTTCCCATGATTACGAATGGTTCCTTAGACCTCATACATAAATATCAAAGAAAATTAAATATATTGACGTGAGAAATAACAAATAATAAATTACATAAAAACAAACTCAACCCTTTAGAAGAAAGTTTATCAGATACAATCAAAACATCACCGGACATCATAACCGTTACTTAAAACATGGTCCATAGATTTCAAGTACCTAGAATAGTCGATTGTCCTATATTAACGAACCATATCATTACGCTTAATGAATCGGCCTGCGATCTTATCTACCCATCAATGTCGGTCTCAAATCTATTACGGACTGTTAGCAACCATACGTGGACTTACAACAAACGTTACATCTAAATTATTATTGTAAGCACAATTATTTTAGTAGCGTTTCATTAAAATCAATGACCTATTTGTTTTTATTCGATTCTTGACTTATTGATTTTCTTATCGTATAAAATCTACGCTGTTACGTTAAAATAACTATACAAATAAATATTTACAGGGTCATCATCATCATCCGAGCGATGTTCCCGGTTGCATCCCTCTCGGGAGCCCGGGGTCCGCTTTCCTACTTTTACGCCTCCACTTCGCACGATCTTCGGCATCCTGGTTAGTAAGGCCATTTGCACGCATATCACCCTTTACGACGTCAAGCCAGCACTTCTTGGGTCTACCCAGTCTGCCACGGCCCGGCGGAGGCGCCATGGCAAGACATTTGTTCCAGCGCAACATCGTCAGCGTACATGAGCAGCCATGGAGGCTGCTCGTGTGCATCCCTGATGGCAACGGACAGTGCATCCAATATTACGCTGAACAGGAACGGGCTTAGGACGGAACCCTGGTGAACTCCAACGGTAACAGGGAAGGGCTTAGTGTCGCCAACAGCAGTTCGCACCACAGAATCAGAATTTCGGTACATGTCTCTGATGATTTCAACATAAGCTTCCGGAACCCCTTTGGACCGCAGCGCCCACCAGATCATCATGCGAGGAACACAGTCGAAGGCCTTCTGCAAATCTAGGAATAGAAAATGCAGAGGCGTATTCTTCGTCCTGTATTTCTCCATAACGATCCTGAGGGCGAAAACAGGGTCCATGGTGCCATGCCCGGGGCGGAAACCATATTGACACCCAGAGACAGTGCACTCCTGTCGGATCCGAGAGTCCACTATCCGCTCGTAGAGCTTCATGGTGTGGGACATGACCTTTATACCTCGATAACTGCCACACTCCTGCACCGATCCCTTGCCCTTGAAAACTGGGGTAATAACACTCAATCTCCATTGGGCAGGGATTTCGCCGGTCTCGAGTATGCGGTTAAAGAGGTTGGTCAAGATGCCCACACCACGAGGACCCATCGCCTTCCACACTTCGATAGGGACTCCATCGGCTCCGACAGCTTTCCGATTCTTCATGCGGCGAAGAGCCTTGAGGACTTCGTCAGGCGTAATCGGTGGCACAACTCCTTGATTCGGAGGGAGTTCCGGCGGCTGCACCTCTTTGTACTGCTTATTCAGCAGCTCGTGGAAATAAGAGCGCCATCTCTCCTTCACCGCGAGATCCTCGCAAAGCAGGTTACCATCGGGGTCTTTTACACAGCGGCACTTGGATATATCCTGCGCCGCTTTTACCCTCGAACGTGCCAACTTATAAATAAGCTTCTGCCCCTCAGACGTTTCCAACTTATCGTACAGTGACTGTAAGTGGTTCTGTCTGGCTCTGGCTACTGCTCTTTTTGTGGCACGTTTGGCGGCTTTATACGAAATAAATATTTACAGGGTAATTGGTAAATATTTAAATAAGAAAGCGGTTGAGGGCTACTTTTGTACACCTTACAATAAACTTTTCTTCTGCGAATTTTGGAAATTCTAACATTTTTTCGAAAATTTTGAGGTTATGTTTACCTTAAATAATTACACATATTTTTTTAGTTAAAACGGCTGTTCCTAGTTTGTATGACCTTTGTTCAAAAAAGTTAGCTGATTTACGTATTGACTTAACATCAAAAATTTCCAAAAAATGTTCTAATTGATTTATTTATTTATTTTCTAACTACTAATTCCAAAACGTAGTACAAAAGATGATTGTCAGGATGCACAGAAGTAACCCTCAACCGCATTTTAATATAATTATCAATAACCCTGCATAGTTGTTGTTTTTATTGAATCCTTCAACGAAACAGCGTAGATCTTATATCAGCGTTAATCAATAAATCAAGAATTTTGAAAATTTCCGTATGTAAAAACCTATGAAGAATCGATAGCTCACCGTCTTTAAAACTATTTACGAATTCAAATAAAACTTGTCCGATAAATCGATGCATCATAAATCGATATGCGTATATTTATCGATATGATCGAAGTCACTTTAGTGCTTAGCCTTCAGGCTTCTGCGTGTTTCTTATCTAGACATCTACATGGACTGCGCGACATTAAGGGACTACCGACAATGCTTCGGGCTTACCCACATTGTTAGTTCAGCACAGGCTTGTTATTATGAGAGGACATTCAACAAGTCCCAAGATAATGCTGATATTAAAGAACATACGAGATAGATATCTTTACATGGTCTTACTGTAATTTTTAAAATAAATACGCATATAAAGTCTCAGGTCAAGTCTCAGAAGCATGTATATTTTGTTGTATATCCTAACATTTGATTTTAATATTCTCTAGGATTATAGAGGTTTGAGGCTTAGACATGGTCAAAAGTCAAGTCTCAGAGGTATTGTATATTTTATTGTATATCCTAATATTTGATTTAAATATTCTCTAGGATTCTAGAGGTTTGAGGCTTATAATAATTTTAATTATGGAGTGGGGGCTTATTTTTATTTCATTAGCCTTTTATTTAAAAGCAGATGCAGCTGTGGACAAAACTTTTGCTCAGAAAGTTGAATTATTTCAAACTTTATTATGTGCTATAATTTCTCCCCTTAATAATTTCTCTATAGAATTTACAACCGCATTAACAAACGGAATAAAATTGAATATATAATTGTATGGGAATTGGCAATAAAACTTTTTAATGACGTCAAATAGGTCCTCACATAATACCTGTTTTAAAAGTTTTAGAGTTCAGTAAGAGTTCATTCTTTATTTATTATACTTTAAAACTTAAAGCTCGCCCTTGTTACTTAAGGCGATTTACGATCTAGTAGAGTTTACAAAAAGTTAAATGCACCTGTCGGTCCATTTAGCAGAGGTGACCGAATTTTGTGTTTTAAGTTTAGAGGAAAATTAGGTTTTACTTTGTTAGTCACAATAAAAGTAGCGTTATGATTTATAGCAAATATTCACTTGTTATCAATCGTAATCTTTCTTTTTTATTTATTGAAGATAGGAACGTTTGTAAAGTGAATTTTTCTTTGTACAAAGATAATTCTATATTTTAAACGATTTCTTACGTAGACCTATATACATATTTGACGACCTCTGTGCGCGTCGGGCGAACACCCGACTGCGACGCAGAAGGTTGCGGGTTCGATTCCCGCCGGGAACAAGTATTTATGCTGACCATAAATTCTTGTTTCTGGTTCTGGGTGTTTCCTATATGTATAATATGTATATATTTACAAAAAAAAAATTATATAAGTAGTTTATCTGTTATCTGGCACCCATAACACAAGCATTAAGTTGCTTAGCTTGGGGCTGGATGGCGATGTGTAATATGTCCTGAAATATTTATTATATTTATTTATTTATTTATATCTATATCTATGAATATGTATTTTATAAATCATCATCATTATCAGCTGCAGGACGTCTACTGCTGAACATAGGCCTCCCCCAAAGACTTCCAGAGCGATCGATCGCATGGAGCCATTTCGCCATTGGGGCCGAAAAGGCTTAGATTGGAGACCACGTACCAAAATACGCGGGTCTAGATGGACAGATTAAACAAAGGTCGCAGGAAGTCGTCGGGTGCAGAAGGCATACGACCGATCGCTCTGGATTTATTATCAACTAGCGACCCGCCCCGGCTTCGCACGGCTATATTATGCATGTATTATACATATTATAAACCTTCCTCTTGAATCACTCTATCTATTTAAAAAAATCACATCAAAATCCGTTGCGTAGTTTTAAGGATGTAAGCATACATAGGGAAATAGGGACATAGGGACATAGGGACAGAGAAAGCGACTTTGTTTTATACTATGTAGTGATAGTGATGATAATGATATTAAGCATGTATTATACATATAAAGCTTCCTCTTGAATCATTCTATCTATTTAAACCGCATCAAAATCCGTTGCGTAGTTTTAAAGATTTAAGCATACATAGGGATATAGGGACAGAGAAAGCGACTTTGTTTTATACTATCTGTGTAGTGATAGTGAAGTGATAGTGATAGTGATGATGTAAAATATAAATGTACATATATATAACTCTTGTACGTAGGTATACTTTACACACATGGATATGTTATTTAAACAAACCCTTGGCTTAATATTATGATAGAGCCAATTTCTAACATATGCTCCGTGAAGCGTGTGGTCTTCATGAATATTCGGGTCTATGATTTTATTATTGTTTCAAACTGAAAATACTATCTCATATCCAACTTGAATATGTTTGACTGGTTTGTTTTACTTATTTTGACAAATAATGTAGGTTGTTTTAATTGATATACTTAGTACAATCCACGGTCAAAAGTCTCTGCCCACCGTAACGTTTACAATCCTGTGCAGCACTATTTGAACATTATAACAACGTAACCTGTGGATCGAACCCACGTTGGTTGATACCACTCGGCCAACTAAAGACATAGCTAACATGGTGAAAATAATAATCACACTGCGTACTTTTAATTCAAGTATTTATGTTTGTGTGTAACGTCTATTACTCGTAGAAGAAGGTTGTAACTGCAATACTTGTTGATATAGTATTATTGTAGCAAACTGATCATTTACTTATAAATAAATAAATAAAATAAAATGCATTTATTTCAGATAACTAAGATCCATATTTTGAAATTAGAATTTAAAATTTAAAATAAAATAAAATCGAAAACCTAGTATACATAAAATAAAAATATAAAGTAAAACAAAATTAGGGCGGTAAAAATTAAGTATAAGACATTAGGGACGGGATTACAAATGACGCATACTGTACTTACTATATCAATTTGCTCTAAAGAGTGGCTATGCCCTAACTTTCAAAATATTATTCTAGACTAAATCATATTTATTTATAGGGTAATAATCCATGGCTTAACGGCTTAGTTGGCTCCAGACGTATTGACGGGTTTCTTGCTCTGGATATGGTCGACTAACCTGAGAAAGTAAGTGACATAGAACCTGGCCAAGCCTATGCTATAAAATGCTTGTCCCAAGCAATATAAAGCCCTAAACAGCATAGATCATAGTAGCTGGCGCTGTAAAAACCATCCAGATTGTTGATGATTGATGTAAAGGCCAATATAATATAAATTTAGGTCTACGCACATTTTCGCACGACTTTTTCAATCATCTTTTGTCGTTAACTAACTTTGTATGGAACCATCGCAATGATTTCATACAAACTAGAGGTAAGTTTTCTATTCCTTATTTTTGCAATTATTAAGTCATTTTTTTTGAGACAGACACTTCATAATATAGGTAAAGAATAAGTGGGTTCTTTCTAGGAGGTATTTTGGTATTCCGAATTCGGTCAGTAAATCTAACCCCGAAAAAACTTTCTTCTATCGCCTGTTGGCATACCCTAAGTGAACCTATGATGACAGTCAAAGACCACTGTGCTGAATTGAGAATAGGCAAAATGCACACTTCTATTTCATAGTATAAGATTCAAAATGATATGATATGATTACTGTCATATTATCACAGACTAACAGACACCATTAAAACGACACCGTATAATTTACCAAAAATAAAATTCCGAATTGAAAAAATATTTTTGTGTTGGATAGTCCATTTGTCGAGGTAGGTTATAGGCTACTTTTTATCCCGATATTCCCACGGGATCGGGAGTTACGTGGGTGAAACCGCGGAGCGCAGCTAGTCTATTATATCTACAGTACACTGCAGATATAATAGATGTATTTATGGTCCATTATTATTACATTTAATTTATGTTATAGTCCAATATATTTTGTTTTATAATATCAGACTAAATGGACACCCTACACAATTTTTAACAATCTTTTAACAAGGCCCTTTATTTAGAGATATGATAATTTTAATAGAAGGTGCCAGTGGCCTACTGAGATAGAGTGGAACAAATAGGTTTCTTGATAGTCTCCTTCTGAAAACTAATTCATTTTGGCCACGAGATTGTGGTAGAACGATTTACCCCCGCACTTCATAATATAGGTAAAGAATAAGTGTCTACGCCAAATAGTATTGGTATTTGTCGTGTTTTAAAAAAAAAAACAAAAGTTAAAATTAGAAAAAAATAACGGACGATCATTAGCGATAACTCTCGATGACAAACTGACTTATATGGGTCTTAAAATGTCCTCGAAAGAACGGACGATGATATTGATTGCACCTCAAACGTTTAGGTCGAAAACTTTAACATAATTGATTTAATGGTTAAAACTGATCGATATCTTTACGATTAATGTGATTCATGATCACATGTGCTTGAATTATGATCGTGTTTCGAATAATTTGAATTGTTTTGCCACATTTTCGAGGGAAATTTATGCACAAACTGTTCAAATAAGTTAACGGTTCTGTAGGATGGTAGTCAAATCATTTTCTATGCAAATTATATTTCAATCGCTTTAGGTTTTAGGGATTTTTATTACAATTTAGATACTGGGACTACCTTACTACTTAACTCAGTAACTAAGTTCGAAGTAAGGCTCGAGATCCTCTGCGACGGATTTTTAATCTGTCGTCTCGCTACCTTCGACGGTGTCTACCGGGTAATCGTCTTTCGCTGGTTAGGGTCCAAAGTGTTGTTGTTTTGACCTAAAGTCCATCCGACATGCGGCTGGCATGGCTGACTAAATTCCACTTTAATGTGGTAGCTTTTTGGGTGACGTCGGCAGTGGGTTCTTTCTAGGAGGTATTTTGGTATTCCGAATTCGGTCAGTAAATCTAACCCCGAAAAAACTTTCTTCTATCGCCTGTTGGCATACCCTAAATGAGTGAACCTATGATGACAGTCAAAGACCACTGTGCTGAATTGAGAATAGGCAAAATGCACACTTCTATTTCATAAACCAAAACCACCAAAAATAAAATTTCATAAACCATTTAATTTGACAAATAATTTTAACCTTAAAGAAAAATATCGCGGCGCCATCCTAACTTTAACCTATCGAAGCTACCATCTCTAAAATATCGGATGTCAAAGTAAGTACGGACTGTTTATTATGGACTAACGATCTATCGTCGGCTAGAGCACCCGAAAAATAAAACGTATAAAATATCAGTGAAAAAAATGGTTTAGATTAAAATCAAAAGTATTTATGTTAAGGAAACGAAGGGCCGCGTTTAAAGGTTAACGATTTCTATCAATTAAGGTTATTGGTCGACGCGACAGGTTGTAAGGACCCCCACTGGGTTTGGATTTGGCACCTGTCCTTTTCGGTTTAGTTTTAGATACCGGCATCCCATATGAAAACAGGTGCAATTTGTGTATTGTGACCAGAAACTGAGCTCTAATAAGACGCTTTCTTTAGTTTACCAACTGTCTTTAAAAAACATACTTAACTGAAAGGAAGTAATCACTGAATCTGCTGTATTTATAACATAGTAAATCGACGCTTATTTTCTCAAACTTTTACTTCTTAACAAAACTGAAAGGTGATATTTATTTTTACCTTTTATATGATAAATATATATGTAGAGGGATGGACAAGAAGAGGACGACTTAAAAGGTGGATAGACTGCGTGAGATCAGAGATGAGAAAGATGTGAGCGATGAGATGACGACTAGTAGAAGTTAATGGAAGAAGAAAACATACTGCGCCATTCCCAAATAAATTGGGATAAGGGCAGACATGAAAAATAAACATTTAAGAAAATACGTATCAATACATCTATACTAATATTATAAAGCTGAAGAGTTTGTTTGTTTGAACGCGCTAATCTCAGGAACTGCTGGTTCGAATTGAAAAAATATTTTTGTGTTGGATAGTCCATTTGTCGAGGTAGGTTATAGGCTACTTTTTATCCCGATATTCCCACGGGATCGGGAGTTACGCGGGTGAAACCGCGGAGCGCAGCTAGTCTATTATATCTACAGTACACTGCAGATATAATAGATGTATTTATGGTCCATTAATATTACATTTAATTTATGTTATAGTCCAATATATTTTGTTTTATAATATCAGACTAAATGGACACCCTACACAATTTTTAACAATCTTTTAACAAGGCCCTTTATTTAGAGATATGATAATTTTAATAGAAGGTGCCAGTGCCCTACTGAGATAGAGTGGAACAAATAGGTTTCTTGATAGTCTCCTTCTGAAAACTAATTCATTTTGGCCACGAGATTGTGGTAGAACGATTTACCCCCGCGGCTATCTTTGCATTTTAATACACAAATATGACTAAGTTAAGCAATGCGTTACGGAAGAAAGTTTTATTTGTTTTAAGCACCTGTTGGCTTATTTGAAGGTACAGTCTGGGGGCCCACCGTAAAAATCTAATATTGAATACTAGCTGCGCCCCGCGGTTTTACTCGCGTACGTCCTAATCCCGTTGGAATATCGGGATAAAAAGTAGCATATATGTTCATCCAGTTCTCTAGCTATCTACATAATGAGTTTCATTGCAATCGGTTAAGTAGTTTTTGCGTGAAGGAGTAACAAGCATACATACGCACTTAAGCACACTCACAGACACACAAAATTTCACATTTGTAATATTAGTAGGATTAGATATTTTTAAAAAGGTGATTCCTTACCGAAGGCATTTGTCTGCAATTTAACGTTACAGATTTGAGTATTACATGATCATTACAGTTCGCAACCTGTAATAATATAATCTGTATTTTGATACAGATGGATTTTATTACAAAACATTCTATGCGCTAATTAAGAGGAAAGGGTACCGACGCTCTTTCCATACAAACGTAGTCTGTTTCCTCCCTGGATAAAAATAAATAAATAAATATTGTAGGACATTCCACACATCGCCATCTAGCCCTAACCCAAGTAACTAGACTTGTGTTATGTGGGTGCTAGACAACGGATATACTACTTATATACTTTTCTTTTGTAAATATATACTTATAATACATAGAAACAACCAGACCACAGACAAATATCTAAGCATAAATAGCAGTCTAAGACGAGAATCGAACCCGCGACCTTGTGTTTGGCAGACCAGCATGGTGACCATTGTGCCAACTGGGTCGTCAAATAATGGATAATGATACTATAGCAAATATGTTTTGTTGCATAAAACTTATAACTGCCATGACTTAAATCTTAATTTCTATGATAATAGAAAATACAAAAAAAAAAAACAAAACATATAACATAGTCATGGCAGTTATAGGTTTTATGCAACAAAAACATTTGCTCTGGTGTCAATATCCACATATGTACTGAATATTTTTTGGCGTTGGTGTATTAATCAACTAAAAAAAAACATACATACAACCGAATTGAGAATCTCCTTCTTTTTTTGAAGTCGGTTAAAAATAGATGTAAAGGCTAATATCATTATTATGAATATAATTTTCATAAGTTTTCTGTCTAGGTAACGACGATAACATCAAAATTAACTTAAGACATCTCTAACTAACTCCCAGATTAATTAAAACATAATAGTTTCAAATGAAAACACCTACAAAATGGATTCGTTTATATCTATCCATGGCATCTTAATTTATATAAACACTCTGAGTTAATGAAGAGTGTCAAAATAAGAGGCTCTCCGGTGTTAAGATACGTTTTCATCTTGCTAGGGTAATTGTATTTACAGAAGAACTAAAGCCTGACAAGGATCTTTTTGATATAGAAAAAAACTAAAGTGACCCAGACTGTGAACAAAGTAGTAGCGCAAAAGCGTCTGAGTACACAAAAAAAAACAGCGCACTCCGGGAGTGCAGGCAGAAGTGAAAACTGTATATCTGTGTAAAATCTCATATGTCGCGAGAACATACGCAAAAAGAGTTTTAGATGAAAAAAAAATAATAGTCGGACGACAAATAGTCGTCCGACATTTGTCGTCCAACAAATTGTCGTCCGACATTTGTCGTCCGACATTTGTCGTCCGTCAATAGTCGTCCGACAAATAGTCGTCCGACATTTGTCGTCCGTCAATAGTCGTCCGTTAAAAATACCATATGTACGTCTTAATACACTCACAGCCAAATTAAAAACAGTAGGCCCAGGCATACATTTTCGCCGCGCCGTAGAGAGGGGATAGCTGTCTACTCTCCATCCGTCTTACGCTTTTAGGGCTATTACAGGTTTTACAAAACGTAAACGATGATCGTGACCGTTTTAACGCACACATACGTACCATTTTTAGTTTTTCTAGCAGTATAATAGACTCGATAGAGTTGATCGAGTAACTCGATGAATGAACGAACATTGTTTTTCTCTTTTGCGTACCTCTCGAAAAATAGAGATAGATGTTTGACGTTTCGAAATTCGTGAGCTAGTTGACAACATTGACAAAGTCAATTATTATTGTAAATAAAACCGTGTGTTATTTAAATAAGAAAATAATTATCTAGTGAAAATAATGATGACTTCAGCCTCCTAATTTGAGGTTTTGGTGGAGATCATGGAGCGGTAAGTTATTGTTCATCTTTGCAAATAAAGACATTGAACTTATTGTGTTTCAAACTAAACTACCAAGACATTTTCACTATTTGTAGTCACGGAGACCTTATGAAGCCTGCCGAGAGCCCCCACGGCAGTAGGTTACTGGCGATGCGGAGGTGGGAAGAACTCACCTCCGCCCTCGATGAATATGTTCATGCACTAATATTTGTTTTGCCCTGCACTGCTTTGTCTTGTAAAGCTGTGGAGTGATTTTAAGTCGAATACAAGGAGGAAGGCGGCTAAGATTGGATCTTCCGTGTCAGGCACAGGGGGAGGGACGGCCTCGACTTTAGCACTGACAGGCCTGGAGCAGCGGACCCTTACCATAATGGGTCCGCTGTCTGTTCTCTTCATACATTTTCAGTCATGTCATCTTCGGGGCAAACTATTTAATAATCATCAAAATGTTCTTATTTTCAGAAAACCTTGAGAACCTGCAAAGAGTTCGGGACCTGCTGCGTCCGCAGTGGAGGTCGCTGGTGGCAGAATTTATAGCAGAGAACGCGCGACGGTGGGAGCGATGTATAGCCCCAACAGCAGGCACTATGGCAAATGCCACTAAATCATCGAAACGAGTGTTATAATGTTGTACCAAATTTCATTTAAGCAACTCGAATTAAAATAAAGAACTTTCTTAAAAATGATTACCTTAGGTTAAGTTTTTATTTGTAGTTTTTAGTTATCTATATATATAAAAATCAATTGCTGTTCCTTAGTCTCGCTAAAACTCGAGAACGGCTGAACCGATTTAGATGATTCCGGTTTTGAAATGTTTGTTGTAGTCCAGGGAAGGTTTAAACGATGAGAATTTAAAGATCGGACTTACGCGGGTGAAACCGCGGGGCGCAGCTAATTTATAATAATAATTACTATAAAGCACTAGCTGCGACCCGCAGTTTCACCCAGGTAATAATTTTCTACGCAATTTTCTTAATGTTTGAACCACCTCCTGACAATAACAAAGACAACAACAAAAAAAGAATTAGCAAAATCGGTTCAGCTGTTCACGAGATTTACGCTTAGCAACACATTCAGCGATTCATTTTTTAAATATGGATTAAACTATTTTGAGATTTTTTTAACGTTTTAATTTCATTTAGAACATTTCATGTGGAACTTTTCAGTTTCTATGGTCACAGGCAGACTAAATAGTCTTACAAAATATATACTTGAAAATTGTTACGTTCCCTAATTGAAACGTTCCTTATGTAGGTACCTATGCTACGGCTATAGCTAACGGTGTTCCGAGGTCTTGCAGCTGTTGTTTGCCGGGCTTAAGACTTCACCGAATGTAGTACTGGGTCCCAAACAGGTGGTACATCCCAACCATCTTCTCTTTTGAAATTATTTAGATGTTTTCGAATTTAAATCGCTTTACGAAGAATTCTAAGTTCATATCGGTTCTCAGTAGTCAGTACCTGTGCTTGATCGAAGCGTAGATATTGGTTAGGTTTATCCAGCATGTATTCCTCGTCAGTGTTAACTCCAACCAGCCAACTAAGGCAAGCCAGAGGTGATTTATGTATTTTGTACATTAACGATGTTCGCCACCCTATCACTAGTTGCACGACCCAGGCTCAGTAGCGCCAGGTTTCCTTGGTCAGGAATCATCAAATGTCATCAGTTTCATATTGAAACGTTGGTTCTGTAAAAGATCGCACACGTACTTGAACCCCTGGAAAAGAGGAGTCCGATATACAATCCGGTGTCAATAAAGCTCGAAGAGACAAAGTATTTTGCCGCCGTTCTTCACGGCGAGCCGCCTCTTCTTCTTCTAACATCATCCATGCTAACACACATCTTGGAAACATTTTTAGTTAGTTTTTTTTATGTAAACAAATTTCTTTTACATGCTTCTCACTAATACTATTTGATCGAGTAAGAAAACGTTCACGTTTACCGTTTACGTACACGTTAACGAATTTCAAGTTGACAACGAATGTCAAATTACACCAAAATGAATGAACTCTTCTGTATACAACGTAATGTTTTTACTTATGTGTGGTATCAATTTTAGTTCCTTTACGTTTCCGATAGGGGCGCCTATTCTGAAATGTATGGAACGATATACGGATACGGTCATCGTTTTCGTATGGTTAAACCCATACTAAGGGCTCACACGTGTCCTGACGCGAGTTTAAGATTTTATACCCATTACAGAAAAAGTGCTCAACGCCGCTAAAGAAGTTTTCACTTCAAAAATCATTTTTTTTCGGTTTCGTTCTTTCGGAACCCTTATTTTTACGGTTAACTCTAAAGAGTGAGTTATAAGGGTTTTCACTTTAAATAATTCAATACAATACAAACTGAGTAACGAGTTAGCTTGGACCAGTTAGTGGTTATTTTATTTTAACTTAGTCCTTATAATTAATTCTACTGTAATATGAGTTGAATACATGCCTGAATTAAATACATATATTGTATTTTATTTATTTAAATACCGGTATTGAGCGGAATAGCTCAGTTATTTTTCATGCGTATAATAGGACACGGACACAAAATAGATTATTATTTAGGTTTGAAGTTTATTCTTTGTCCGAGCCGCTAGCAGTTTAAACCAGTAAAAAAGTACAAATGTTGCATGAGGTTTGAATGGTTATACCTATCTATAGATTGTTTGGATTTGTGAAGACACTAGCGCTCTTTCTCAAGTTATAAAATCCTTGTCAGGCTAATATAAACTTGAATTTTAGTTGACTTTGTAAAAGGAATCAATTAAACTCTCTTAGAGAAACTTTACTTTGTAACACGATATTATAATTTGGTTATAATATTCTATTGTTTAATTTTGTATTTGAACTCCAAAGTGGATTATTGTTTTGATAAAGTTACCTAAATATAAAGTTGTGATTTGTCATTTGCTACGGCTTTTTTAGCGACTTATATGACCATCCGTGACATCTGAGAATATGCTCAAAGCCGCGTCCACCGTTAGGCTCCGCTTTGCTTAAACCTAACTTTACCTTTTTCTACCTTTTTTTTTTGACCTGGGGAAACCCGGTCGGGTACCACTCCGTTGTCGGGGCTACCGGGAAAGCTTTCGCATACAACAGTAGCCCCGACGGCATTTGTCCTTGAGGACCCTCCTCTTACGAGGCTTTCGCCCCTCCCCGCTTGTTGCGACGTACCAGAGCACGTGGCACGTCGCAACCACTTTCTCGGGGACCAAGCGGATGGTCGCCAGACAGCCCCATGTCTGGACGCCCGTGGTCCCCTGATATAATTAAACCTAACTTAAATTAAACATAACATTTTAAATTTTTGGGCTTTGGCAAATGAGAATGAGCGGTGATTGATGCATGATGAACTTGATCATTTTGAAAGTTTTGCTAAACAAGCGTAGGCAGAAGCTGGAAGCGTTACACTCGACAAATTGTATATGTCATTTAAATATTTTTTAATTCGTTATAGTACTAAGACGTTTTATTTAATTTATTTATCTATTTAATTATTAAAAAGCTGGTTCGTTGCCATAAGGTTCTAAATCACGAAAGAAATCATTATTTTATCCCCGCAATTACTCTAATAATTTAGTCCAAATTCACGAGAATTCAAACAAAAACTCTAAACCTACATTTCAGACTTTGTAAATTATTTTATCCCGCAATTACTCTAATAATTTAGTCCAAATTCACGAGAATTCAAACACAAACTCTAAACCTACATTTCAGACTTTGAAAAAGCAAATCAGTGAACTATAAGTGATTAATTCTCTGAAAGTTAATTGAAATTAAATGCTAATTCACTCTTATAAATATTTTTTACTGAAATAAATTGCTTTAAGTGAGAATTCTTAACTTATTTTTTTACTTAAATGATTTGGAGAGCTGGGTAAAGAAAGTTTATAACTTACAATAAAGTCGAGGTAAGTATATTTTTTATTTCATCATTCAAGTTCAGAATACTAAAAAAGGTAGATGAATTTGCAATTATTTATATAAAACTACTAGCGACCCGTCCCGGCTTCGCACGGCTATATTATGCATTTATTATACATATAAACTTTCCTCTTGAATCACTCTATCCATTAAAAAAAACCGCATCAAAATCCGTTGCGTAGTTTTGAAGATTTAAGCGTACAAAGGGAAATAGGGACAGAGAAAGCGACTTTATTTTATACAATGTAGTGAAGCAGGCTGAGAGTTCTGAAGTCAGTGGCTCGTGCCGCGACTTATATACATAACTTATAACTTATATACTTATTAACTTACATAACTTATATACATAACACTTCTTAGGCAGGCAGTGTGATGAGGCAAATTATCATGTAATAACCTCCAATCAATTGTAACTGCGATCTTAATTAACAAATTATTGGTTTAATTAAGTACTCATATTCATTGTATAATTGCTGAAGCAGGTATGTGCAATTATACACCTTTGCAGCTGTGCATTGATAATTAATAGATAATAGTTTGATGTTACTTAGCACTTCAAAAGGTTTGCATTCTGTCTGTCTGTATGTCTGTCTTCTGTGAGTGACATTCAACTATTAGAGCAAAATGTGAATAAGTAGAAAAGTCCTATAATATATTATGTAGTAGCGCTTTCTCTGTACTCAATTTTAAATGTAAGTAAAAACTAAGCCTGAAATGACGACAACGTTGTGCTAATTATTATGGATATAAACTATTTAGATAGAAATATTTATATTGGTTTATTTATAATCAAAAGTATACACATATAGGTCCCTTTTATTTACTTCCTGAATCTAACAAATTCAATATCTACACTAATTATTTTTTCATAAAACCAAGGTTTGCTGTACTCATACATGCTTCTCTGATTAACTTTTTTTTGGTATGCAAGGGTGATATTTATTTTAGTACCTAGTTTTTTTACAGCAAAACTAGATTTAATGAATAAAATATCTCTAGCTCTGGAAGAATTATGTCAATAGAGGGATAAAATAGGGGAAAGAAATACCCGGTAAGCCTATTAAAGCGATGACCGCGTCTAGCGTTGCCCCGGCTGTAAACGATCGGCAAAAGCAGCAGCGGTATATGCAATAATAGCCTCTTTTACAGTATTAATTTTTTCATCTTACTAAAACCTTCTAGTTGCAATTTTAATACCATTGCATTCGGAGCTGGCGGACCGTCCCGATAGTGTTAGAGATTTTGAGGCCACAAGCCTCTTCTTTTTTTAGTGACCTCGACGCGCGTCTTGGCGAGGGCTGGTGACTTCTCCGCTTAGAGGGTCAGTCTGGCCATGCAGAGGGAAAATATTGGCAGCCTTTTGGGAACGATACCTATATAGAAGACGCGCTAGAGGATGTTTTTTATTTGTGATTGTGTCGTAATGTTTGTTATTTTCTGTCGTGTGTTTTATTGATGTTTTTGAATTAAAATCATAGTGCATTTTGACATATTAAATACCAATACCAATATTCATATTATTCATATTTATTTATTCATTCATTCATTTGGATGCTTAATTATAAAGATCATATAGTATCGTTTTATAAATGCATTACTTAAGTACTCTTATCGATTGCAGACCTAAAAGATTATTTAATGATGTTAGAAATGTGTGCCTGCTTGGCTTGTCGGTGCCACTGCCGTGCCCCCAGAAAATAGGTCGGTATTTATTACTAACTTACTAAATACAAGAATTTACACCGGTTACGATACGCCACCTAAATACCTTCGAAACTAAAGAATAAAACGCACATTTTTACACCGGGGCAATATTTTAAAACAAATAGACGTAGTATTCGAGTAAACGAGCTTATTTACGACATTATTCTTTTAATGGTCTTGTAGCACGACCCTGGGGCATAGTTTAGCTGCAAATGCTTGTATCGGAGCATTGGGACATATAAAAAAATTTAAGCGACAAACTTCGAACGCGAACGACACTTATATAAGTCTTATAACTCTTATAAGTTGAAATGTTTTTATACCTACGTTTTATTATTTACCTACTTTTATTGACTTTGCATCGCGACTTCACCCGCATGATTCCGTGGAAATTTCTGAACAAATAGGACCTAGTGTTATAATCCTTCATATTGCATTGTATGCACGTGAACGCCTACATGAATTCTCAAAGAGATCGGATTTCGCGAGATACCCACTTCGTCATGGTAACAGGTTGCTCGGTCTCTCCAGCCGGTTGGTGAAGGCGTCGCGTACTATTCACCCCATGAGTCCACATGTCTACAATAGGCTACCTGACGATGTTACTAGTGCCGGTAATCTTCGACTTTTTAAAACTAAACTCAAACAGTGGCTTATTGAGCAGTGCTTCTACAGCATTGACGAATTTTTAGCTATTAAATTATAAATTGTTGTACCTAGTAAGTACCTAACTTGACATTCTATTTCACGACGTTCTGACATGGTGTATTTCTCTTTTTATTGCTATTTAATTTAAGTTTTATTTATTAATATTACATACAAAATGTAAAATATAACATAATGACGTATAATGTAAATTATGAATAAAGATATGAATATGAATATGAATAATTCTGGGTACCTATTATAACACTAGGCTTGTCCTATCAGCTACGAGGAATAACCAAATTTCAATTTATTGAATTACCTACGTGATTGAGCACCAAAATTACCTACATACAGACAGACATACTTCGGCATTTTTATTTTTATTATTTACGTTCTCTTTAAATGAAAGTTTCCTATAATTTTTTTGCTGAAGTCGTGTTCAAGTAGTTTTTAGCACGAACTGTGTTTTTAACAGGAAAACTTTAAACTAGTGTTTTTATATAGGTATTTTGTACGTCGACTTTTAAAACATGTGGTTTCTGAAATTCTAAAGTTTGAAAGAAAAAGTGATTTAGGTCCATCTTTATATTTTCGCCCAATATAAGAGACCATAATAACACTTCTAAATAACCCCCTTTATACTTGGACATGTTAGGTTTGTTTTTCGGTATAACTAGCTGCGCCCCGTAGTTTCACCCGCGTAAGACCTGATGCCGTAGGAATATCAGGATAAAAAAAGTAGCCTATATGTCTCCAGCTATCTAGATACCGAGTTTCATTAAAATCAGTTAAGTAATTTTTGTGTGAAGGAGTAACAATACATACACACACAAACTTTCACATTTATAATGTTAGTAGTAGGTTAGTAGGAAGTAGGATGTGTTATGTAATTGGTTATGATAATTACACTAAACATTTATCTATATACCTAATAATATACCTACTAGGAACGTAAATAATTAGCATTAGTGGCCGTTATTTGTTGATAGTCTTTAGGCGTTGTCAGGTAATTTTTTATGCAAATTATTCATGTGAGGTCCGGTTACACCGTCTCTGTAGCTGGGTATCCATTTGCGCACCCTCAATTTTGTCTACCTCATTCTAAGCGTACAGCGGGCTAATAAAACTTATTCTGTTTCCACTTAGCCACAAAATAGAGTAACGGAGCAGCTCACCTCTGCCTGATCCATGGGCTTACTTGGATACCAGAGGAATAGTGGGCGAAGATCTCAAGATAAAACTCGCATACGTAAATATTTACACGTATTTTTATAATTAACAAAATTCTTACGCATGTTTTTGTCTCTTCAATTGAATATAAAATATTCACAACACATAACTGTATGAAATTATCGCTTTTCAGCAGTTCGAAATGATAAACTCAGAGCTATATTAAATTTTAAACTTTGCTATTTAGTATTTCTATTCATAGTGAAAACTGGGTTAAATGAATTTGGTTTTGCATATAAATCATCACCTTTGTTAGTGTCGCTCTGGTAAAAAAAAAATACGCAATTTTTTTTTACGATGAGTTTAAATGCAAGCCGCATTTAGCCTCATCTTATCTGATGGGAAACGACGATGAGGCCGAGGATGTATCAGGCATCAGGCATACCCGCCGGCATGCCTGAACAACATGATGGAACGCGACGAGTCACTTGGCACCATGACATGGTCCATGGGTAGTCTAAGAAGCCTCAGGCCAAGGCCTACCACCGCTGGATTGTCTACTTTTTTACCGCTACCTGGGTCCAACGCCGAGGGTTGAACTCCTACGGAACGCGATCAAACCCCCAGAGAAGTCTTAGTAGAATTAAAGTATATTTTTAATTATGTTCAAATAACGTGCACTATAATATCGTGTAATGTTGTAAGTTACAGTGGTTGAGATGGGCAGGTCTCTTGGGTAGAGCATAGCACAGTGAAGATCTTTTCCAAATTGAACTACAAAACAAAAAAGTCCTAAGGTGGACCTAGGACTGGAAGGACTGAATGGAGGATAAACTTGGAAAAAGACAGCGAGTGATCGAACTATATGGAACAAAATTGTAGAGGGAACAAAGAGGTGTAACCTGTCGTAACGCCGCAGAAAATAAAGCTAAAACTGCATTCATCAGTTTTTTTTACAATTTCTAATCTGTTTTAAATGAATTGTTATGGATTTGAGTTTAGGTAGACGAATTATCATCCATCCATAAAAGCTTCTCCTTAACTGAGGTTGTTACGAATTAAAGTGTAGAGTCATATTTTACTCGAAATAGATATTAAAATTTTGTTGATTAATATGGCAGTTGTATTACAACTGCACTATTCAGCGAAATAAGTTTTAAACCCTCGAATGAAACAAATACCAGAATAGTTTCTGTGCTAAGTATTGAATTACGATTTTAAACTAACATGGTTATGTTCACTACTAAAGTTCTTTAAAACGGGATGTTTTGTAGAGTTCGATATATCGATGATTTACAAACATTATTTTTGATTAGACTGGAGTTTGTAGGATCTGGAACCGGTATCAGGCTACCCCTATCAAGTGCGTTTTCTGCGTTCGTTTAGTAATAAACTTCTTACCGAAATATCTAGTTAGAAACATGGCCCCACTATGTTAAAAACATGGCAAATATCCCGTTTTAAATAATTTTACTAATCATTAAATATTACTGTAAATGCAAGTAGTTTTACTTTTTAACTTTTCGAACTATTCAATCTACCCATGTATATTTATTTACCTACTACCACCGTAACCTCAATTTTGCGGGTTAATGCCAAACCGAAATTCAATAAAGCAAAACTGTGTCCGGTTTGTCTGCAGAATCAGTGCATTAATTTAACTTGAATATTGCTGAATCTCTCGTTTACTACTATTAATCGTATCTAATGGTCGCTGCAGTTTATTTACCTGCTAACGTTTCGAAATTTACAAATAAAATAATTTCTATCGTATCTTTGCTTAAATGTTTAAAACAAGCAGTGCTCTGCAGTCATAATCCTCACCCGCGTAAGTCTTGATCCGTAAGAATATTGAGATAAAGTGGTCTATATAACTTTTAAGGATTCAAAGAATATCAAGTTTCATAAAAATCTTTTCAGTAGTTTGTGTGATTGATCCAATTTCATTTTCCAATTTCCAATTCCTTTTTTTTTATCTGAAAGGTGCATGTTCTGTGAAGATCTGACTGACTGATAAATGTACAGCTTTAACCGCTGGTCCAAGAGACATGAAATTTGGAGGAAGTGTAGTTAAGTAAGGACTACCTATAATATATATTATGAATATAGGTCCTATATTCATCCACTGGTTTCCATTAAAAAAATATTTTTCATAATAATAATTCTACCCCTAAGAGAATTAAATGGCATGCAAAGCCGCGAGCAGAAACGCAGAGCATATTGTATGATTAAACACAGGACAAACGTTTAAAATCTATGTGCTTTTTGTCTGATTGAACACGTATTTATCTACCTAAACTATTACCCAGTGTACAGTGCCTGGTAGATATTTCTGGTCTGCCGGACATGTCACCGAGCGAACAGACTGGCGTATTTCCGAACCGTTACGGGAATAGTGTTCCTATTCTACTACAGGTAGAATTGTTGATTTTGTGTTTATTTTAGGTAGGACCTTTTGAATTATTCTGCGTTTCGTGGCTTTGGCATTAGGGGTTCATTAAAATTTAAGCGGTGAGGTATTTTAAGGAGGAATGGTTAAGTTTGTTTGGTAAGGACAATTTTGCTGTATAATTCAATTCGGTAAGTTACCTTAAAGGTCTACACGTTCTATAAATTAGTTTGACTTGATATTTTGTACTTTGTGTAGCTTTTGTTTGCCATTGAGTGTGTGATATTTTCATACTATGTTCCATATAATCACTACATAGTATAAAATAAAGTCGCTTTCTCTGTCCCCATTTCCCTTCGTACGCTTAAATCTTTAAAACTACGCAACGGATTTTGATGCTGTTTTTTTAATAGATAGAGTGATTCAAGAGGAAGGTTTATATGTATAATACATGCACAATATAGCCGTGCGAAGCCGGGACGGGTCGCTAGTATAATATATTATAACGATTAAAAATTAGTTGGTTTTATTTGCATGCATGAATCTGTTACTTGTCGGAGAATAACCTGTCTGGTGCGGTAGGTAGATACTGTCTACTATTATAATATCAAATTGACCATATTTACATAATATTGTCTAGAGTTCCAAACTCAACATCGTCGTTTTGTCTATTTCTTCAAAAGGTAGGTGCTGCTCTGCTCCCAACCAAAATCTCCGGGCACATATGACTGAAGTAGGTGCTGTCGCCCTCGCATCGGCCTTACTAGCCACCGTAAATGTCGTAGGTACCTAGCATCTTTTTCTCCATGGTCCATTTTAAAAATTAGACAAATTGACATTATTACTACATAGTATAAAATAAAGTCACTTTTCGCCGTCCCTATGTCCCTATGTAAGTATGCTTAGATCTTCAAAACTGCGCAACGGATATGGATGCGGTTTTTTTAAATAGATAGAGTGATTCAAGAGGAAGGTATATATAATACATGCATAATATAGCCGTGCGAAGCCGGAGCGGGTCGCTAGTTGTCTATAAAACACAGAATTAAACACTACACGTGGTTCTCTTATTTAACTGTGAGTAAATCATTGTCTCTCTAGTACTAATAGAGCCAAGAAAACCAATGCCACTCACGAAACTGTTAAAGCCATCTTTTAAAGATGATAAAGCTTAATGATAATTTATACTTAACCCTAAAACAATAATAAAACTAAATAAAAACAATTACTTGATATCCATCAAGTATGGATATCCATGGTTAATTTTGAAAATTAGACAAATTGACATTATTGTTGTTATAAAACACAGAATTAAACTACACATGGTTCTCATATATAACTGTAAGTACATCACTGTCTCATAACACTGGATCACTGCACACACACTGCATCACTGGATCAAATTGGTCTTTAGAGCCAAGAAAACAAATGTCACCGTCACGACACTGTTAAGCCATCTTCCGAAGATGAAAAGGGCAAAGATAATTTATAAGCCTAAAACAATAATAAAACTCAATAAAGACAATTACTAGATATCCATCAAGTAGTAAAACTACCAAGCTCAACTGAACATTCTGATGCAGGAGTTTACTGTCCAATATCCGGTTTGGACGTAGTTTCCGGAACGCCATGACCATCTGTCGCTGACCAATAATAATTATTAAACAGTATATCATAGAACATATTGTATCGGTTGTATTGTTTAATGGGGGAAGTGATGCATGTAATTAATCAAGGAGTAATATCTACCTATAGAAATACCTTCTGGAACTCTCTGGAATCATATTATCTGAGTACAAGTAAAATTAATCGTCTTAGTTTTCAACTATTTTTAATTATCAAAATCAATAACAAAGGGTAATTGTATTGTGATTTTATTTTGGTTTTATATCGGAGCACTTACAAGTAAAATTCATTATCTTAGTTTTGAACTATTTCTAATTATCATAATCAATAACCTATTAACCAAGCATAATTGTTTTGTGATTTTATTTTGGTTTTATATGATTTTGATTTATTTATATTACATATTTTATTTTGTTCTATCGTCAATAGTTTTCGCAGCGCACGCCAAAAACTATTTTGGGTTTTCTACCTTGGGTTACAATATTGCAATTTTCTTACGGATACCTAATTTTATTGAAGAAAGCCTATGTTTGTCCCTGATAATGTAGCTTTTTATTGGTGATTTTTTTTTCGAAATCAGTCCAGTAGCTCAGTAGTGTCGATTTATATTTAAATGGGTAATTTTTCAGTGTATTTGTTTAGATAAAGATATTTATTTGCATAAAGTATGGTAAGTACAATCTTAGGATTAAATAGTGGTAATAATAGAAGGTACCTAGCGTAAGTCAATAGATTCCTTGAACGGAGACAGGATGCGAGAAGAACATCGTAAGATCACGCCAAATAGTCAACAGAAATTTAAAAAAAGTAAAAAAAAACTCCCAGAAGATCCGCCCACCGTAAACCGCATCTGTGCGACATTTGATACAAAACCACTGTCTAGTATAAGCTTACGACATAATTAGACGAACTGTAACGGATATTGGAAAAGGGTGTGACTTAAGAACATTAGCGCTAGTTTGGGTGTCAAGTTTAACTATTTCTCCTCGTAACTTAAATAGGTCTGGACATTTAGTTATGGGAGCTTGGGATAGTGATTAATTTTGCGCAGTGCACTTTGAGACCATATCTTTAGACAGAGGGCTTCGAAACGAACAAATAATGCCTTTACACTAATCCTCTAAAGCGTCTTGCCTGCCTAGCATGAAGACCAAAACACGATACGATAAAGCGATATAACTACATCAACTCTCAAAATATGATCGATAAAGCCGCCATGTTGAATTTTTATCGAAAATTGCGTTAAAATTTATGATAAAAATTCAACATGGCGGCTTTATGTATCATATTTTGAGAGTTGATGTAGTTATATCGCTTTATCGTATCGTGTTTTGATCTTCATGCTAGGCAGGCTGGAAACGGGCAATTTGAGAAACCTCGGATATCTTCTTTTTCAAGACGCTTTGAAAGTTTGGTCTACAGGCAATATTTGTTTCCAATATTGTTCCACTACTGGACATCTCTCCTAACATTCCTCCCTAACATCTCTCCAAGCAGACAACCCCATAGACAAGATTGCTTTCCGTTATGATAACGCCAATCGCCAGACTTTTTTTTGCATGAAATTGACACCAACCGACGAATAGTCACGTGGTCTTGAGTTAGAGAAAAAAATATGGTAGACAAGTTTCATCTTAATGCAACTGTCCATTGGCAATTCCGCTACAGACAGGTCGGTCCTGTTTTAGCCAGTCTGCCAATCATTAACGATATTGTTTATATTATTTTCTATTTCTTCAGTAAACAAAAGCAAGTATTATTTCAACAGACAGGTAATACATCAATACGATACAAAGAAAATTCTTTACACACCATCCATATATCTTTTTTTCAGAAAATGAATTTAAATCCAACATTCTCGATCTGTCTGCCTATTCTACACTGCTGTGATATATTAAAATGAGCCATGCAATTGAAATGGATAAGTACATTTTTCAATTTATAGCGCTATGTTCATGAATCGAACAAAGAATAAATTCTAGAATAGAAATATGAATTTTAGAAACAGCATATATCAAAAGCTGATATGTATCAGAAACTTTATTGACTAATGAATAGTTGAAATCAATAACCTATCTACAAGCTATCTTCCGACGACTAAGTGTCATTAAACTAACATTATTTTGTCAATTTTGCTTTAGAAAAGATGTCGGAATAATACCATTTTTGAGGTAGTTTGAATATTATGCAGGTACCGATTTTTTTTTAATAAATTAACACAAAATATTGTCTCATAGTAGCAATATGTTAGCGACTCCGACGTTCACTTGCTGGAAAATTGTTTCAAAATTTCTACCAATTCAGATTACAAATTAAATTCAACACCAATTTTCTTATTTGCATAAAACAATGAATATAATAAATAATCAAAAGACCTTACTTCAAAGTAAATACTTACTATAAATGGTTTATTAAGTAAATACTTACTTTACCGTGACGATGTAATCAGTGTGAATAAAAAAAATTATGCATAATTAAAAACTTATGAATTGGCTTCGAATTTCCTGGTTCAATTTTGATGAAACTTGGAATGAAGATACATTGAATATTTGGTGTAAATTTTTATTCAGATATTTTCACGGGCTTATAACGAATTGTTGATTGGCTTACCAAAACTCTTAAACGGAATACAGGTTTTAATTATCCAACATTTAAAAGTAATCACTTAAAATTTTTCACTTCACCCTTTTGTACCTTATTTCCGCAGTAGCAGTCGCTGGCGGGTCAACACGTACCGTTCCGATGATTAATCACCTAAGGGGCACGGATACCCGAATCAGATGCACGTGCCCCAGTGACGTCATCCCGTAACGTCCGAATAATATTCAGTAACTGAGAAGAGTTAAGATGTCCGCAGACTAAATACTATCGGCCTATCGATCGTTTGGTTTAAAAAACACAAGGCGACTTAAAGACTGATAGACGCAGCACTATAGGATTTAAGGTCATATTTCTGCCCTCAGGCAATTATACTGCCCACTGTGTGTGATCGTTGACTGCAACTCCAGCCAACTCCGGTGCGATCAGAAGCGTAGAATCTTCCATAGGTCCTTCGCACGCCTCTTGGAGTTTTGTTGGTTTGACAAGTATTCAGGTCGGTATGCAGCCAGGCTCTCACACTCCAGGATGAGCAATGGTATCTTCGTTCTGCAGAGCGGGCTGTATGTTGCCAAATAGAGTAGCCACTGGCTACAGTCTGTAAAAAAAAACAGTGTGTCATTTGTGTTATACGACTCATTGGCTGACTGAGGCTACTATGGCTACATCGTCAGGACGCCAAATTATCCAGACTCCACAAAGCGCACCGTCCACGTCGGTCGTAGCTACGCTTCCAAACTGGCGACACGTTGCCAAATTGTCAATGAAGTGCACAATTGGCTTAAATTTGTCGGCAAACTATTGCTCGTCAAAAATCTGTTAGCTGCGGTACTTTTAAATATTAATCCCGATTAGACTTTTTATGATAAAGGGAAAATGGAACGGATTTTTTTAAAACAGTTGACATCCTATGAGCTAGTGATGTAATTTATATATGTACTAGCTGCGCTCCGCGGTTTCACCCGCGAATATAATTCTCGATCCCGTGGGAATATCAAAATGAAAATGTAGCCTTCCTCAATAAATGGATAGTCAAACACAAAAGGTTTTTTCAATTAGAACCAGTAGTTTCTCAGATTAGCGCGATCAAACAAACAAACTCTTCAGCTTGATAATATTAGTATAGATTAACTAGCTGCGCCCCATGATTTTATTTGCGTAAAAAGAATAACTGATACATCAACGCAAAGCTCAAACCAATGCAATAGACGGATCGGGCTAGCTGATAAAACGTAGGCTGGTATAGAAAAATTCAAACCCAACACAGACAAAGTCGAGGGCAAAAGCTAGTTAAGCATAAGGATTTCATTCTTTATTTATGTTTGGTTAAATACGGAATAGAGAAAGCCTGAAAGTTACTGAAAAAGTAAAAAGGAACCTTTTCAGTTGGTATGGACATATGATGAGAAGAGAAGAGACGCATGTAACTAGAAGAGTGATAAGTATGAATGTAGAGGGATGGAGAGGAAGAGGACGACCTAAGAAAAGATGGATGGACTGCGTGAGACAAGACATGAGAGAGATGGATGTGAAAGATGAGATGACGACTAATAGGAGTGAATGGAAGAAGAATACATACTGCGCCGACCCCAAATATATTGAGATAAGGGCAGGAAGATGATGATTTATGTTTGGTTCAAATATGTTATTATATTATCAATTAAAATTCTATTACTTACAACACTGTAAGCTTCTATACAAAATTCTCTTAAACAAACTTTAATCTAAACAACTTCTGACTGGACTATCCATTGGGGAAGACTACCTGGATCTAGATAGACTTTATTTACTGTTTTCACTAGAGATAATCTCCAGGTTAATTGCACCTGTTTTAGTATACAAGAGATTGTTTTACACAAAGAGTTTTCACCGAAACTAATTTTAATTTTCGAATTTTAGCTTGAAAAGACTTAACTGTAAAATAAATTATATTTTTTTCTTGTGAAAGATTAATCGTTTTTTATATACATATTTTGATGTTTATTTTACCATACAAGCTAACATAATTGTCAGCTTTAGCATAACGTCTCTGATTGTAATAAAATGGATAAACAGAGAATACTAAGTAGGTACTAGGTAATTTAATTAAGAATAGGGGTTTGTTTAAACAGAAAAAATCTTTAAAAAAATAATAGTACGGGATCCCTTTAAGTCTGACCTTCATCAAACTGTTTAATAGATGAAAAGTATTTTATGTCAAATCAAACAGGTCAATAAATATTATTGCAAATGGGTTGCCTAAAAATTTACCTATTTCATTTGATATAAAATACTTTTAATCGATTAAACAGTTTGATGAAGGTCGTCTTTTAAGGGATCTCCGACCATAAGTTGTTAGAATTTCGTTTCCGTTTCAATCGTACCTTTTTTTCGATCATCTGTTGTCTTTTTAGTTTTTTCAAACGTTATTTGTTTTTTTTTATCGTCTTTTGTTTCTGTTACGATCGTCTTTTTGAGTCAACATTGTACATTGTTTTGATCCTGACTGTAGGTACCTTATCTTTTAGCAAAATTGTGAATTCTAATAATATTATAATCACTAGGCCATCGGAACGTATGTAATTTTTGTTTACGTTCGAAAGGCCCAAAGTCGATTCAATTTGGGCCATTCAGACTTAGGACTCTTTCAATTGAGTGAACCACGTGGTTACAGACCTTTCAGTTGATCAACCAGTCAGAGTCTATAAAATAAATAGAGTATGTCAAACAGTGGACTTACTACAACTAAGTTCTTCTGTACTCTAAAATCCATACAAAAACCAAGCAATAAATTCAATTAATCTATTGCCTAGCATGAAAACATGTTACCAACGCGTCTCAATACGAAGTTTGAAAGCCTTCGCAGTTTACCCTTCGATATCCGGTCAAAGAAGCCACTTCCGTTCGGCTCGTAGCGGTCGTTGCAACGATTTCAACAAGTTTCAAAAGGAAATTCAACATTCTTTGCAACTGACCGACGATGCACGCTGAATAGAAAACCTGCTACAACTTTTTGGAAATAATGTTAGAAACTTTTGAATTTCCATTGCGTTCGATTCAACTAACATTTTGCTACGCCTGAATTTGACATCGCGATTGTCAATAATTAATGGAGAAATAAATTGCATTTACTCTATCGTTTTTAGTTCAAACGAGTGTTTTAGTTCGAAATTAAAGTTAAATTGTTTTTAGACTTTGATCAAGAATGTTTTTGAATAAGAGATATTGAGAATTCAAAAATTGGTCTCTATTTAACTGTGAAACGAAACGGTAATAGATTTTTTTCATTATAAGCTTTGAATAGAGATTGTGTTTTGCATTTGCTTGATTGAAGTCGAGATTAAGTCATTTTTTTCCTATATTTATAAGAAATATATTTACATATATAAGTACCTAATATTTAGAATTGTTAATATGTGTTGACAAAATAAAAACACTTATCCACCTATAAGTACGTAAGTAAGTACAGTCCACGGTCAAAAGTCTCTGCCCACCGCTACGTTTACAATCCCGTGCAGCACTATTTGAACATTATAACAACGTAACCTGTGGATCGAACCCACGTCGGTTGGTGTAGCGGGTGGCGGCTTATACCACTCGGCCAACTAAAGACTTAGCTAACATGTTGAAAATAATAACCACACTGAGTACTTTTAATTCAGGTATTTAGATTTGTGTGTAACGTCTATTAGAAGAAGGTCGTAACTCCAATACTTGTTCATAGTATTATTGTAGCAAACTGATCATTTACTTATGACCCTTACTGTACCTACCTTCCGACATCAATTTTGAATTCAACACAAACTTCTAAACGAACAAGGATCAAGAGCCTTAAAGAGTCTCAATTTAATTAGTTTGTAAGCTTACATAATTTGAAGACTTTGATAACATTTTCGTTTATTTTGATTAAGTAAGTACATAAAGTTGAAAAACGAGTTTCGTTCTTGTTTACAATATCTTGTAAATTGGTTACGTACTCATAATTTATTTTGATGATGTAAACTTTGTAAGGATATTTTCCGTTATATGTTTTATCACTTAATTTTAATTTATAATAAGTCTTTGATGTTTTTCTGTTACCAGCCAACTTGAGGTATGCAAAATACTTATATAAAAAGCTGTGAGGCTTGATTACTTGATTATTTCGTCTTACTTTAATGATAAGAATCCATAGAAATAACTTTAGTTGCTCCATTTCAAATACAGGGTTATTGGTAATCATATTAGCAAGCGGTTGAGAGCCACTTCTGTGCACCTAAACAAGCCAATTTTTGTCCCCAATATTTGTTCCAAATTTTTTGGAAATTAGGACATTATTTTGAAAATTATGAGGTTGTTGTATGATTACTAATAACCCTATATAATTACAAAAATGTTTGTAATGTTGACCTTAGTAAGCATGATCACAAAAAACTTCATGAATTTCTTGTACTTTCTTCTCATTGGTAGGCGCGTCCTAAAGGCACACGTCCTAACTTTCTTTTTAAGACGTTTTAATGTAATTTTATGCATGCATCCTTCGACCATATAGCGACCATGCATCCAAAAAATAAATAAATGTTGACTGTGACTTTGACATAATTGCTTGCGATACAATCATACCCTTTTTTATCGAGGAGAAAACTATTACCTATTACGTGCTATTACCACCTATTACATGTGCTATTACTAAGAAAGTCAAAGGGTGCTATGCAATTTAATTTCTTTGATAATTTTCCGGTTGTTTTAGCAGTAACTTCAACTTTTTATTGAATTAAACCTTTTAAGTATTAAACTCTTTGATAAATTCAACAATTTAAGAACTCTACTTTTTAAAACTAAATGGTATTTTTATATCTAGAAAACAGTTCTTATCAATATGAATAGAAAAAGGAACAAGTCAATTACATTTTATACCCGTCTATCCCTTCTGATTTGGGGTAATTGATCTGAAGATGCTGACTCACTCTTTCGCGATAAGCGGAATGTACGATTCATTTGGTCATTAATACTTTACTATCTAGCTCCGGTTTTTATCTTTACTAGCCTCACTGAAAGATTGAAGCAAGTTTTATGTAACTTGCCCAGTAAGTAAGACTTATACAAGTTATGGTTACTGAAATAAAATATTTTTATTATAGACATTTAGAAGAATACCTAAAGATGTTTTAATATTATAAATTCATTTATCTTGCATCGCCACAGTAGAACTTTTTAAAAGTAAAAAGCATACTAAATGATCAGGCATTTTAATAAAGTTTTGCGGCCACCTTTCAAACATAAATGTATCATTCCAAAATATTCATTTGACCAAGTACTTCGTTTGTTAAATCCAAGCACCTACCTTTTTAGTTGTCTTGAGTAATTAGCCCCATGTGAAATGTAGTAAATTACAAGGCCCCTATTAGTCGTTTAAATACTAAGTTACTTCGTAAAGAATTCAGTCAAACTCGATTAGAAACGTAAGATTGGCAGATTAATGGTCTATTGCTAATAAAAGTACTAAATTAGTGAGTTGCAATAGTAATCTTTGAGTTAAATTTTCCAAGTAACATTTTTGCAGATGACTCAGGGAAAATTTTGGGCCAGTTACCTCAGCTAATGAGGCCAACGTCCGAGATGACTGCTGCAAATAAATAGGTAGGTAACTAACTAAAAAATCTATGGAGTTGCACTTAGTAGGTTGGCAACAAAAATTAAAGTTTATGTCATACAGTCGACAAAAAAATTGACTAAGTTTCCTTCAATTTATAAATTTTCCGACTTAGACGTTTTGCCAACAGAGCGTTTTACTTAGATCGCCATTCTGCAATTCAATCTTTAACAATTACCTAAGACGTTTTGTCTTCTACATTTGGGTTATTTTATTTATTTTTTACAATTTAGCCTTTCGATTCCAACCTGTATTGGGTTAATAAAGTAGTATTAGCCCAGTGCTTCTACATTCTGTCCAAAAGTCGTGGGTTCGAATCCTTGCTAGAATTTAGTATGCTATTTTTTTACACATAGGGAGATACTTTAAGGGCGATTCGTATCTTTTTTTTAGGCATAATTTGATCATTGTGTTTTTGCTCTTTACGCTTACTGCGTTTAAGACAATTCGCCAAAAAAGGCATTTTACACGTTAGGAGTTCTCATCACGAGAGACAAAAGAAACTACGAGAAATAAAATAAATTAAATACAAGCATAAACCACTCAACACCATCTCCTCTTCTACCAATGTAAAAGTTAACACAACAGCCCCGTGATAAACGATTGACTCAATGACTTGAAAAAGTTACTCCGAAAACGGCAATCGCGTCCCTCTAACGATTTCTATTATGGAAACTTCACGATTGTAACACGGAACGTCTGAAACGAGACTAATTCAACCGAATTGGATGAGAAGCAATCAGTTTTATAGGTTCAGATTAGTTTTCTACGATAGATTTTCTAAATGGATTTAAGAAAAGCGGAATTGTTATTAAGTTAATGTACCCAGGGCATGATCAAGCAAATTCGTGTTTGGCTGTTGACACTTCAATCAGGAAGGAACTATGTACCTAGTCCCTACGATGACATGTCGTCAATTTGACGTCATTACTTTAAAAAATGACAAAAATGTTTTAATTTTTTTATAACTAAGCATCCTAAAATTAATCTACAATACGTCATTCAATATACTAAATAAAGTAACTCAAATAAATAGCAACAAAACACACCAATTTTGAGGAAATGATAAATCAAAAAGGCATCAATACGATTCCTGCGATGCAATCAATCAATTCACTAACTGACGGCAGCTGATTCTCACAGACTACCAAACTTTCTATCAGCCGAGAAAGTCGGACAGTTCACATTTGAAATAAATTGTCAAATAATCTATTTTCTTTGTGATCGAAGTCGAAATCAATATCTTACTTGCTTCAGTCAGTCGCTCATAACGGTCCGAAATTAACATATAGCCGCGCGCATGCCCTTTCTTATACATTTTTAATACGCTCACGCTAGTTATTACTGTACGGACTGTTCATCCAATTCAACATGTATGGTCCAAACTGGATGAACAGCAAAGTCTTCATAGATGAATGAAAAATCAATTATATAGACGTGAAAAAGACAGAAAATAAATCAGCGACTAAAGCAAGTATAAGATAGAGTTATTGATTTGGACTAGAGGACGCGCGCGTAGTAATCAATAAGCAAAATCGCTCGCAATCTAGAGTGTTAATGACGCGATGAAAGCTATGCAAGTATAAGAGCCCTCATAGTTATACCAAACTATCGGCTGACAGTAAATCTAAGGTCTGCGAGAGCCCTTTAACTGATGGCAGCCTCGTCTATTTCAATTGTTGTGGACGCTTATCTGTACGTTGGTACAAAGTTGTCGGATAAATCACATTTCAGAGTATCGTTCATCCGAATATGACAATTTTTGTTTAAAATATTTGGTTTAATTTTTATCGGAGATTTTTTTAAATCTAAAGTCAAGTGAGTCGAATGCATCAGAAGGCCAATTCTCGTTAAAAACACTGTTTAAATTACATTTCAATATCACTCCGATTGCATTTCGATTGCAAAAGATACCTTCAAAGTCAGTTATTTTTTACAAAAAGCTAACTTTGGGAATATTTTAAACTACTTTGAGGGTATTATTGTAATACTTAATTTGAACAACGTTAGTTACGAGAATTGGCCTTCTGACCGTTGCATTGTTGGGCTCAGGTTGTCACGTAATAGGTGCCGGAAGACGGGCGACGACGGAATCGAGGCAGTCCCCGAAAACGATGGCGTGACGATCTCGATGCATTTGTCGTAGACTGGCTAAATTAAGCCTAGAAGCTTGCTTGGCAACATGTTAGGGAATCCTTTGCCCAGCAGGGGGACAATACTACAGGCTAACAAAAAAAATCTAAAGTCAAGAAAATTAAGGTATTCACAGGTTAAGTTTGCGACGGTTGGTGACGGTAACATCATTGCCCCCACGAAAGTCGAACAATGTGCCGATATTCAGAAACAGTGCACATTGTAGAAGGTGCTCCATTCACTGTGTTGGGGCCCCACAGCCGCAATGCTCGCTCCTCTCAAAAGAAAAATCGGCCAAGTGCGAGTCGGACTCGCGCACGAAGGATTCCGTACCACTGTATTCTGTTTTTAACCCCGACGCAAAAACAAATGTAAAAAAATAGATGGAGCTAGTGGAACAAATACATGGATGAAGGGTAAATGGCGATTTACGGTTTATGACGTATTAAAAAAAAACTACTTACCAGATCGCGTTCAAACCAATTTTGGGTGGAAGTTTGCATGATAATAATGTATATCATATTTTTTTATTAGTTTCATAATTATCTTGTTTTAGAAGTTACAGGGGGGGACACACTTTTAACCACTTTGGAAGTGTCTCTCGCGTAAACTATTCAGTTTTAGAAAAAAATCAAATTAGTAACCTCAATATCATTTTTGAAGACCTATCCACAGATATCCCATACATATGGGTTTGATGGAACCATTTTTTTGGAGTTTCAGTTCTAAGCTACGGAACCCTAAAAAGTACGCTTATAATTCCAATTATTATTATTATAAATTAAGTATTTGAGTTTGGTAATTTTAAAGATATCAGTCTTTATCGACTCGAATTTTGGCTCACATACCTATATCAGTTATGACGTAGGCTTCCACTAAGCAAGGATTTTGTAAAATTCAACCCCTACACGAACGAAGTCGCGGGTGGAAAGTAGTACAAAATATTTATATGACGATACTAAGGTCCGTATTAATAAACCGAACTCAATATCGATTTCAATCTTGAGTTTGCTCTTGAGTTGTTGCGCTGATTAATAAACCTATCTTAAGACGCGATTAAAGAGCGACGTATCACTTGAGTCATACTGTATTAATAAATCAAACTCAGCTCTCAAGATATGTCTCAAGATGTAGTTTCGTGAACTCAAGTCTGATTGCGGGTCATACAAATGTTACATTTTGTAAAATATTTTCACATTAAAACAAGTTGACAGCAAAATATGACGACACTAGCTACCATAGGGTAAGGACATATCATTCAAGGTAAGAACAAAGCGTTACTGTCATTCAAGGTCGCTCTCAAGATCAGTCTCAAATCTCAAGAGCGATATCAGCCTGAGTTTTATCTATTAATTAACGCCTAACTTAAGATAGTGACCACATCTCAAGACTCACTCGATTGATACGCACTCAAGATCGATATTGAGAGCGATTTATTAATACGGGCCTTAGTCCCATTGGTTAAATAGTTTGTCGTCAAAACATCTTACCTTCTTACCTGCAAGTTTCAAGTAGACCTTAATTATTTGAGACGCCCCATATCTTCGTACATTTTAACTTTGCAGGGTAGGAAATGTAATCCTATAACAATGTTAGGGGAAAGTATTCAGCATGCTCAAAGGAGTTACAACTTTGTTTAGTATGAATAGTTAATTAAGAATTAATTGGATTTGAACAAGAAAATCATGTTATTTTGTTTGTCAAGAGGGTCCTCGTACAACCCTTGCATATTTTGTTTGCTTACTTGTTTGTTGTTTCAATGATTGAAGGAATTGTTTTAATAACAATTATTTTTGTAAAGCTTAGGGTTATTGCTCTATCAAACGAATTTAAACAAAAATAATCGAACATTAACATTTTAAAACCCATGTAAGAAGTTCATCAGCCTGTTTAATAAAGTTGATTTAATCATATCAAACGTAAATATATTTTACACCAAACTGATTAAATAATTTAATTACAAACATAATCTGATCTTATTGAAATTGTGCAAAAACTGACGTCGGCACACAAAAGAAGTTTTTGTTTAACTTCTGTGACTTCACTTCACATGTGGCCTTTCAACGTGTGAAGTATTTTGCACGGTTCATAGCATCCAGCTAAATCTGTTTAAGCCAAAGAATAAACATTATAAAAGTAATCTTAATTTTTGTTGTTAGGCAAGTAGGTATATTTTATAATTCACCGAAATTGTAGATGTTGGTGAAGAGTAACTCCAAAAGAAACCATCCTCTTTCAAATTCAGATTTCCGGCAATACTCTATACCGTCCCCAAAATCGACTTCAACATCCTTTTACTGTTAAGGCCTATATTACGAGGGGGTGGGTCGAAATCTTAATTTTTGTTGATACGTAAGTATATTTTATATTTCACCGAAATTGTGGGTGATTAGACCCACCTACGGTTTTGGTGAAAGGAGCGTAACTCCAAAAGTAACCATCCTCTTTCAAATTCAGATTTCCGGCAATACTCTACTCCCGTTCCCAAAATGACTTCAAAATCTTTTTTCCTCTTAAGGCCTGTAATACGTGGTGGGTCGATTTTTTTTACTTCCAATATATGAATTAATTGGTTTTAAAATATCACTCAAGCTAAGTCATTAAGCAAAAGCTAGTTATCTATGGAGAGCCATATAAAACGTATTTTTCTTTACTTCAGTAGGTTTTTGGCTACTTTTTTATAAATAAACATATAAAAAGTAGCCAAAAACCTAACCTAGATTAGAGATTTATTACATTTCGATTTATAATTAACTTCTCAGTTATTAAGACAAAAATGAGAATATTTTTCTTAAAACAAAACTGTCCAACACCTAAATCCATTTTCATCAGTTTTGAAAAATAGCTATTTCATAATCACTTCCCTATTTAATCTTTGGCCTAAAATAACTGACACATGGACATCAGTCATT
Source organism: Idaea aversata (assembly GCA_907269075.1). Taxonomy (NCBI): domain Eukaryota; kingdom Metazoa; phylum Arthropoda; class Insecta; order Lepidoptera; family Geometridae; genus Idaea; species Idaea aversata. The sequence goes on along the minus strand of OU026092.1, from coordinate 9,347,520 downwards.
TCACGTCGGTCGCGCGCTACCGCAAAAACACATGTCGGTTATTACAAAAAAACTATAAAGGCAGTCAACTTGAAAAGATTGTCTCAGAAGTCAGAACAAAGGTTGCCGCTTTGACCTGTCTTTTAGGCAATTATTTATTTTGTCTATTAGCTGCTGATTGTCATTAAAGAAAAATTCTCTAGATTTTGTGCTATACTGATTTGTATGGAATTACCACAAGAAAGGACACGATAATGAACTTATGGCTACTTAACTAAATCACCAGCGTTGTAGTGTCTAACGCTACAACCTTTTACAGAGTAAATACCATTTTTGGTAGCACTGTACTTACTATAAATTCTAGTCTAAGCCGTCTAAGTCATCTTAGTGTATATTATTAGTTTAACGACAACGCATACTCAAAATAAAGTTTACCTAAACAACAAGTCAACAATTCAACAAACAAAAGAAAAAGCGCAGGACAAAGAGCGATGAAAGACTCTCGTTTCTGGGGCCAATGTCCACTTTGGGTAGCTGAGCCAGCGGAGCAATAAGGTAGTAAGTATTCTACCTAAAATGTACCAGACTTGTTCAACGTTCATATTTTTAAATAGTAGCAAATCAATACAAAATCTTAAACAGTCTATAAAAGATTCAAAGCATTGCTAACAAAAAATGTCACCATCTGGACTACCGGTAATAAAAGTAAGATAATGATCGCAACCATTGTTATGATGACAATGTGAAACAGATTTGTTTTTAATTATCTTTAAGATAATAGTTTTTTGGCTTTGAAGCAGACATCTGTAACAACGTCCTAATTTCCTAAAAGTAATTTTCAGTTTTCCTTCTAACAATAAACATAACTTTTAACTCATTATTCTTACAGAGCGCAATTAAAGCAATAATTTTAAATTAAAAACATCGAAACAATTTTAATCTAAAATCCTAAAATTGATTAAGTACTTTATACTGTTTATACATTCGCTCTTAACCGATCAAGAAACGCTTTTAAAGAAAAGGAAAGTATTCTTGGAATTAACTTGAAAGAGTTAATGAAGGATATAGCCTAGAGCTAAGCCGTTCCTTTCAATTTAAACGAGATTTTCTGATACCACTAATCGAAATATTATGTTTCAATTTCATTTCTCTTCAAGATAAGAAAAAGGTTTTTATAGCTCATTGATTTTTTAATCTCGCTATTCCGAAGTCCGCGTTTTAGTGGAATATTTTCTTTATTGAATTTTAATATCGAATTCAGTTTTCACTGGAGGAAGGATAAAGGCACTATTTAAAAAGTAAAATGAAGTGTCACATAACACTTTATAATACCTCTGCCAGAAGCAACATTACTTGAACGAGAGATTTTATGTCAAAGTTCACGTCTATGTTAAACGAAACGTAACCCTATCAGTATTGGTAGTTGTCAAAACAAAAGACTCTTGCTTCTAAATCCACAATCGATTAAAATGAAATTAAAAAAAAAACATTGATGGTAACCAAAGCAACCATAATACGTTGCTGTGGTTACTGGTCAATAACGTACCTTTTAGTGAGTGCAGGTGTCCGTCGATTTATAATACGTTATCACGTCAAAAACCAACAATTACGAAAGGTTACTAACTGTCCATGTTTTCATCCATAGCTCATTGAACATCAACACAAACTAAATGGAGTATCACCAAAGCAACAAGTACTCGAATAACAAATACTCTCTAACAACATTCTAAGACAGAAGATCCAAGTAAACAATCCTAAGTGTTTTCCTATTTCTCTTTGACATTTCGACCATACCGACTTAGAGAAAAAGTTGTTTCATGTACGTATACTGTATGTTCTGAAGGAATGTTTAATTTATTTACTCCCGTTGCGCAAACCTTCAAGGCACGAACCTAATTACGGCTGTAATAAATATTCACCAACGATAAACTTTAGGAATAATTTACGATAGTGTAAACGTTTAGTTTCGATTTAGATTTGGCTTTGCATTGCTAATGTTATCCAATTATCACTGTCTCAATTTTGTTGGTGTTTACAACGGTTTACAAATGCTTGATTCCATTTCAAAGACATCTTGCTGCTTCGTATTTATAAATACAAAACGTTTTCCGTTAGCATACTCGTATAATAACATTTTAATAGTTACCTTGTTATACGTAGTTTGATCTTAGTTTCGACGGTATGATTATCCGAAAATCAGCTGATTTTTGGAGTAAGAGGTCAGTGACCTTGAGTCTTTTTTCTTTATTAGGTTTTGACTACCATTTTAAACAATAATAATTTGCCTCAAATAGCGTATTTTCCAGTATCACAAAACCTCAAACTTTTCAAAAAATAGACAGACAGACGGACAAAAATTAATCTTATAAGGGTTTCTTTTTTACCTTTTGGGGTACAGAAGGAAGTTGTTCATCTAGACGTCAAAAATAACCCCTTATTGTATTTCAACCCCTTGTCTAAACACATTGTATATACAATATCTTTTCGGGAAGCTCCGAACTAATTAAATTCTTACAGAAAATTATAGATAAGTACTTGTCTACATTCAAATATTCAGCGCATCCGTGTCTTTCTCTGCTAACATCAACAGTTATACAAAACTCGTGAAAGCACAAAGAACTCCCATCAAACTCTTCCCCATGCAACATTTTAAGCAAACGAAAGTAATTTCAAATTCTAAACTCAAACCATAACATCGTTTTCTTTGGAGAATTCCCTAAAACACGTTTTTGATATTAAATAAGAGCAAAGACAGTTCGCTGAAGTATCGTAACGTTTCAAAGGTTTATATGAAAACAAGTATAATTGCTGTTCTTGTGAATTTCTTGTTAGTAAACTTATTTTGTAACGTATTAAGTTTTGAGTTTATACAATTATGTTTCTATTCGTACGCGTGACAAAAAGCTGCTGTCTTGATAGATCGAGAAACCACTTCTGATTTTTTAACAAAACTGAACCCCTTATTTAATGGGAAAACTCCTGATTTTGTAGACCAAATCCTGAAATTTGATGTAAAAAATATTAAAATGTGGCTCCGGAAGAAAACACCTGAAAGTATTATAGTTTAATTTATTTGAAGACCATTTTTGATGTATAATTTTCTGGTCAACTATTAAAATTTGTCGTTCAGCTACGGTTTTGATACAAATGGCTTAAACTAACAGTACCAATAAGGTGAGAAATAGGTAATCCGAGGGTATTAAAACCAATAACTATTGACATTTTCGCTTAATTTCGCCTCAATACCTACCTGACAAAGTTTACAAAATGAAGCAGATTAAGTTCGACTGCTCTGCGATAAGACAATCGGACCACACGTAATATTATTGTGCCTTTAATTAAACCCTTTACAACATGCGCCCGGTCCATAATTCAGGTAAAGCGAGATAAAGATTAATACACCCTTGTCATGTTATTTACAGTGTTGATAGAGCCCAAATGTTTCGCATGCTTTCGACTTTTTATCTTACCGACTTAATAGCCCTTTGCTGTTTTCATATCAATGATAATTATTTTACGTTGGAAAATTTGCAAAACGAATTGTGATTAGATTGCTTACAAGTCTTCTTTTTTAATCTACTTAGTTATTTACGGACGAACTTTGTCCGTTTACTTTTGCAAGAGTCTTGTTTGTCCGTAACTAAGCTTCTAGTGAATTTACATGTTTAAACAGTTCAAATGTACAGTGAACTAATTTCACACGAGCGGAACGAAACTAGACTAAAATTTGGAACAGTTTTTCTAATGTGAATCGGTAAAGTTGTCCCTGATTAGCCGAGGTTTGTTTTGTCTCGGTTCAAACAAGTTCTTGGTAATGCCGGCGCCTATACAAACACGCTACCTAATGTGTTTACCTCTAATTCCAAACAAAAGTTGTGCGAAGCCCGTTCTTGTTTGAGCACACTTTGTCTTTTGCTGTTGTCGATTTTACTTACGGATTCTTAGATTGTAGGAACCGTTGTAGCACTCTGGTATTTACTTACGCATTTTTCTGACTTTTGAAGTTTTTGGATCTCTACCTTTTTTTGCTTTCGAATGACTTCCGATGTAAAGTTTTATAGCTCTAATTTGACCTAGCTGCGAACGGATTCTTACTCCATAATAATAAACCTACAAGTATAATTATACACTGATGTTAAATCTAAAAAAAGCGGAGCGGTGTTGCCTTAGTTGTAGATACCTCGACTTCCATTCTGAAGGTCGTGGGTTCGAATCCCGGCCAACCGTGCACCGATGGATGTTTCTTAAGAAAAAATTATGAGCGCTAATTGACATTGCTCTTATGGTGTAGGAAAACATCGTGATGAAACCCACGGCTTAGTTGGCTCCAGAAGTATTGACAAGTTCTCTGCTCTGAACGTGGTCGACTAAGCTAAGAGGGTAGTCGGTGCTGGGCAAGCCTACTCCATCCTCACGTAAAAAGGACCCAATTAAAAATAGTCTAATTGCGGAAAACAGCTACAAGTACAAGTACAATATAAAACAAGACGATTTAAAGATTAAATTTTTAATTAATCATCATTAATAAATAAACAATCTTATATCTATCTATATATATAAAAATCAATTGCTGTTCCTTAGTCTCGCTAAAATTAGAGAACGGCTGAACCGATTTAGATGATTTCGGTTTTGAAATGTTTGTTGTAGTCCAGGGAAGGCTTAAACGGTGAGAATTTAAAGATTGGACTTACGCGGTGAAACCTCGGGGCGCAGCTAGTATATATATATTATGTTGGTTTGTGTACGCTTCAAAAACTCTAAAAGTTCTGCACCGATCGAGCTGAAATTTTAGAATGAAATATAATCCGCATCAAGGATTGTTTTAACTAACTTTTGCATCAGTCACATATCCGCGACCGCGACCACAGCGAAGCGTGGCAGGGTACAGCTAGTTAGTCATAATTTCATTATTAAAACAGCACATTATTTACTAGGTTTTTTATTTCGTTTCATTAAAGTTTTTCTTCGTTCAATTTCCTCAAAGTAAACAAAAATTATATATATACTAAACATTTAATTTAACAAACTATTAAAGAGACTTATTCAGCCTCAAGTTTCCCTTTGAGCAGCATTAATAGGCGTCTCAGTAGGTGTACGTCTAGAAAGTTATAACGCAATTTGACTTTGATGTTTCTGATATTTAAGTTTATGGTATTTTTAAGGTTTTCCCGATTTAAATTAAAAAATTATTTTAAAGGGGATAATCACGTTCTGTTAATGTGGAAAAATCAAGTTTTTGGCGTTACCCTTATATTAATTGTATTTATTCATATTAAAATGTCTTCAAGGTCTTTAAGTCGCAAATAGGTAGGTATATTGTAGAAAAGCGTGCTACATCTTAGGCCACATCGTCGATCAGCTATCATCAGGCACACGAAGCACATAACCTGTTGTCCGTGATCAGGCAGCTGTGATAGTGATCAAACGCTGACCAATGTTATGTAAAAAAATAGAAAGGCAAAAATTAAAAAGGACATACTTACCTACTTTAGTTGGCAGAGATTACAAAAATGTATTATTGGTTTAATAAATTAGGTAAGTAGTATATCCGTTGTCTAGCACCCATACCACAAGTCTAGTTAATTAGCTTGGGGCTAGATAGCCACGTGTGGAATGACAAAAAAAAAATTAGAACTGCTCTTGGTACTCTACCTATAATAATAAACCTATCTATGATACTTACCATTTATTCAACAGCTATGCGTATCGATCATAAGGCTGCTGGCATCCAAGCCCACTTTGGCATAAAGGTCAAACTCTCATCTGTGTGAAATCCAGTACTAAATATCTGCAGTGATCTTGAAAAAAACCCCTTAATATTATCGACGCTTGCCACTCCACTGCAGTTGTAGCACTGCCGAATCGTCCAGGTAATTTTAAAAAAAAATGATCCGAAACGCGATCACAACCTGTGACCTGTGTAATTTTGACTAATACTTAATAACTTTCTAATTTCCAAAAGTCGGTATTAACCACATAGGATTTCTTCCAGTATTATTTTTTTCAGTCGCTTGAGTGAATTTTAATTTTGAGATTTCAAGGACTTAAGCACGTCTGTTTTAAAAGTAAAGTTTGATCAAGTGGGAAACGTTCAAAACTTTATATTCCCCACAGAAGTCGAGATAAATATTCATGAATTTTGACTCAAAGAAAACTTATTTTCTACGTCTCAGTGTCTGTCCGACTGTACATTTGTAATGAAACGATCTTATAACAGACTGTTTTAATACTTTTAATTTGAACTCTTTAGTATTCCGATGTGGAGTGAATTCGTCCAGCGTTCCGGCGTTCTGTTTTAAATTTGACAATCAAGAAGCTTTTTGCAGTAGTCATTAGGATCTGACTCGTTGGGGTGATATTGAAATTTTGGAACAACAAAGTTTAAAAAAGAATTGTATTTACCAGTCTTATTTCAAGTCTTACTAGAACACAGAAACTTTTCTCTCTTTTAAAACTCATAGCTTTTTAAGTAAGTAAATAGCTTAAATACATCTTAAATAAATAAATATTGTAGGACATTCCACACAATCGCCATCTAGCCCCAAGCTATGACTAGACTTGTGATATGGGTGCTAAACAAAGGATATACTTTTCTTTTGTAAATATATTATACTTATAATACATAGAACCAACCAGACCACAGACAAATATCTAAGCATAAATACTTGTCTGAGTCGGAAATCGAAGCATTTGGCAGTCCGGCATGGTGACCACTGTGGCAACAAGGTCGTCATTAAATATATTAATACAACATTTTTTTTTTAAAATCAGTGGTTACACGTGGACAGACGGCAAGAGAGTGATCTTATAAGGGTTTCCTTTTTACCTTTTGTTGTACGGAACCCTAAAAAGAGATGTATTCCAAGTCTTACATGACATCAGGTGGATCCTCTGCTCGTTACGTTTCTCTCTTTTAAAACACTATAGCTTTTAAGCATAATATACCGAACTCTAGGGGTTCAAAAAAGCCCCAAGTTTTTCTTAACCTAAAAACCAAAAAGCTCTTGTTAAAAAGTAAATTATTGAGTGGTACATACTTTTTTAAATCTACAGGGGTTTTTGCGTAACAGGATGACGTCATTAGCAAGTTCGCAGACGACCACCGGCTTACGTGAAAGAACTTCTAACTTCAAACAGTGATAAAACATGTTTAGGGACTTACTTTGAAAACTTTTTAATGTTATGAACACGCACGCTAAGTGAAGCTAAGCTTCTTAACGTTCGGGCAACTTTGGTATGAGCAACGTCAGTGTTGTGCGAGATTGTGGAGTTTTGGGTTAAATGGGGTATTCTTTGAAGATATAAGTTCAAAATTTAAATAGGTAGGTATGAAGCTAAGTAAATCAAAATTAAAAATTAAATTTGCAAATGTTTTAGACCAATTTTTGTTTTTGCAAAAGTCTACATTAAACTTAAGATGAAAGGGTACCTGCGCTCTCTCAATACAAACGTAGTCGACTGTTTCCTCGCTGGATAATGACACTAGCACAAATACGTTTGTGCCAAAAAACATATAACTGCCATGGCTATGCCCCTATTTTTTTGTTATTTTCTTTTCTAATTACCTATCATAGAAATTAAAATAAAAAAAATATTAAAAAAAAACAACAAAAAATAGAGGCATGGTTATGGCAGTTATAAGTTTTATGCACCAAAAATATTTGCTCTAGTGTCATTCATCATCAGCCGGTGTCAGCCCACTACTGGATGTAGGCCTCTCCCAAGATACGCCACTGAGCCCGTGTCATTATCATCATAGTGTCATAGTGTCATTTAACAGTCGACTACGTTTGTAATAGTTTGTATGGAGAAAGCCCCCGGTACCCTTTCCTCTTAAATATTGTAGATTAAAGTTTTCCAAAACGCTAGTCTGTAAATGTTTTAAACATTTCATCCTTGTGAGAAACGTGGCAGAACATTGAACATTTTATTAACTAGCATTAATGTTCCACTGCTGAAAAAGGGTATGTCCCATCTTCTTTCATTTGTCGCGGTTCTAAGCTACCTCCAGTCATATTGGCTCAAAGTGAACGAGGTCAACGCTTCCGTAATGACTAATTATTTATACTAAAATATCACCTAACACCGTTAAAATGTTTAATTCAGTAAGTTAAACAATAACGATAAATTAGTAATCTTTTATTACCCCCGCATGATTCCAGCCTGAATATTTAGTTAACGTTAAAAATGAAGTCTATACGCCATTACAGATCCGCCATTAAGAAAATGGGCTTTTTATTATAATTGATGACCTTTCTTATTTACATAAATTGTGCTTAGGAATAAAGGTTTCGCTGAAAATTCAAACATGTTTTATTAGCAAAGTATAAAAGACACTATAGCCATTTACAGACAGGTTGAAGAGAAGTTAATAGGAGTGGTTTTGGTCACGGCATGCTGAGTGAGGATACTCAAAATACTCATGTTCCTATAAGAGTATATGACTTGGAAGTAATTAATCATAGAAGTAGAAGATAGCGCAAATAGAGATGGAGGGTATAAGATAGGAGGATATAAATATAGGATTAGGATAGGTATAGGGTAAAAGGGAGACAACGCAGACTGGACGGAGAAAACAGTGGGGTGGATTAAAAAGAGACTTAAAAAAACCTGAAAACAAAAAGAAAAAAATAATCCATTTCGGGTCACAGCAGACAATAACAGCAGACAATAACTTATTATAAAGCTGAAGAGTTTGTTTGTTGGAACGCACTAATCTCAGGAACTACGGGTTCGAATTGAAAAAATATTTTTGTGTCGGATAGTCCATTTGTCGAGAAAGGCTATAGGCTATTTTGCATTTCGATATTCCCACGGGATCGGGAGTTACGCGGGTGAAACCGCGGAGCGCTGCTAGTATTTGGATATAACTATATACCTAGGTAGGTACAAAAAAATCTTAGAATTAATATAATCTATAAACAGGTCAAATAATTTAGAAATAGAAAAAAAAGTACACAAAAATACTGAAATAATTGTCACTTAAAATGAAAACACTAATTTGAAAGACTTTGATCAAAAATGGTAGCAAATACTAAAGTACCAAAAATATATGTTTGTTGAATTAAGGAAAATAAGGAATACGTTTCACAAAATGTCTGTCAGAAAGTCTAACTTATCCTACTTCAAGAGTTTTATTTTTATCTTTCGAAACTAGAAACTCGTATGAAACGTACTTTTCAAAGTCATCTGACACAAACTGGCTCTCTTGAACTAAACAAACAGTGGACAAAGTGAGATGAGAGTGTAGAAAACATATAAATACCTGTGTTTTAAAATGGTGAATATTCCTTTGACGGAATCAAAGTAAACAAATAGTAAATTATTTTATAGCAGAATTTAAATTTTCAACAGCAGATTTAGCTGTAAGTACCTACCTAATTTGTCAGTGCGGCAGTCTCTGAATTTTTTTTCTTTACAATTTAGTAGGAAAAATAAAAAAATTAGACAACTAATACTAATAAAGACTGGCCTGATTTCGATGGAACTTGGTAGGTAGGTAAAAGTTTACGTTTTAAACCTAGAGATTGACATGTGTTACTTTTTATCTCAATTTTTCCACGCAACCGGGATTTACTTTGGAAAGACCACGGGCGCTAGTAGGAAAATTAGGTAATTACTTACTAGAAAGAAAACTTTATCGACATATTTCGCACTGTAGTGAACTAGTTACCACTAACTTTGCTCATGGCTAAGAGAGTTATGCGGCTAGAATGATGCTTTTCGTCGATAAAGCTACTTGATTTCGCTGAAATATGATTTATATCAGTTATTTGTGAGAACTTTGTAATCTCTGTTGGATAACTTGTGCGTATGTTAAAAGAAAATTGATGGAAAGAAAATGTTTATTATTATTTTTTATAAGTTATATTCACTTTAGCCATTAATTTTGTAGGAAAAAGGAGTTAATAAAGCAGTTTCAAGGGGCCTACGTAATATACTGACTTTGTTTTAGAATGCAAAATTAAATCTGAATACTTAGAATTATAATTATCTTTGTGTAAATTGTGGTCTATGTTCCTTTTTGTGTTGTACAAATCTCTACATCGTTATCTATCTATCTATACGACGAAATAGTATTCAAGACTACCATAGTTTTTTTTTCACTAATAAAGTTTAGTTATAAACATGTTAAATAAGCCGGATTAATAACTTTAATATAAATATGTAGAAATATTTCCTGACGATGTTATTTTTTTATGCGAACAAAAGTTTATTTTAAAAGGCAGTTAGCTAAAGTTAAAACATATTAAACACAAGCACCTACCCATTATTCGCACTTACTATATTGTGAACAAAATGCTTAAACCGAGAAAATGTCAAGAGGCAAAAAGTTGAAACAAGAAATCACTTACCACAAATTTTCTAAAAGAAACTTCCGACATTTACCTAAAACGCATTGAGCAAAAAGAAACATCGGACTTGAAAGTGGTTTCCGCTGTCATTACAGCTCATTTTGCTGAAAAGCTTTTATAGGAGGCATGTTAAGAGTCTGCAACCTCTCAACTATCATTATCTCGAGCTTACCTGAAAAATCCCCTTTAAACAACTGAAGAATACTTCACTGAATGAACGGTTTAAATGAACGATCCTTATGAAGTTTTGTTTGCACATTTTGTAGCGCGACTTTCTTTGAACTTATGTTTTAGTTTTTAACAGACTAAAAAGAGGCGAAGCATCTCAATCTATTTTTTATTTTTTTATTCTATCTATTCTTATCTATTGTCTTGTTTTTAATTTTCTGTAACTTGTGTGTGCAATAAAGCGTTCTATCTATCTATCTTTATTAGATTTTGGCTTTAAACACATTTTAAGCGCATGGTTTTTGTTTCTAACTATTGTAAGGAAATACAAATATTTTTGCTAGTAATTAGTAATTTAATTAATTTTATAACTTAAAGTAAGTCCTTATTCGCCTGAGATACAGGATTCTCCTAGTTCAGGCATATGTGTTTTTATTGTTTTCTTGTATGTTTAGTCCTTAGTTTACTATGTAAAATATTTTTTGATTAAATTAATTTATTTATTTTATCTCAATTCGTGTGAATATACTTTTTATAAGTTATAAGCTTTATGCAACAAAAATATTTATGCTAGTGTCCATTATCCAGGGAGGAAACAGTCGACTACGTTTGTATGGACAGAGCGCCGATACCCTTTACTCTGAAAGCTCGAATTCGATGATTTAGTTAGAACATATTTATTTTTGCATGTATACAACTTTTCTGTCTACCTATACTTAAGTACCTACAAAAATAAACAAATGTTTAAAGGGATAAATACAGTCTAGACGTTCTAAGGTTGTTTGTAATGGATAATCTCCAGAACGAAAGAATCAATTTAATAAAACTTAGTACTAGAATACCTACATTCAATCGTTCTAACTTTAAATTTTGCATGTAGATAATAACACTACGCAATCCAAATATGAAAATCCATTAAGATTAACTTCGGTATTACTACAAAATCCGAAAGCACTTAGTCTGCACTGAAATTGTATTTTACAACAATACGAATTAAAACATATGCGAAACGGTAACTGCGTTTGAAATAATAATGAATTTAGGAACAAACCGCTATTTTAATTTAATATACCTACATAAGTGTAATAAACGAAGAGTGAATTAGAGCGTGGTCGAAACTTAACCACCGAACCATTCCACATTTCTGAAACTGAACGGCATAACGTGATTAAAAGGGTGCACAAAATTTACAGTGTGTACAGAAAATGCTATAATCCCATTTAGGCACGGATCTTACCAGAATCGAATAAACAAATATTAGTTTTACATACATCATCATCATCATATCAGCTACCAGGACGTCCAGTCACTGCTGGACATAGGCCTCCCCGAGGCTTCCAGATCAGTCGCTGGCTCTCTGCGTTTAACGGCATTCCGCAACGGGACTGAATTATGTCAGAAAATAAAATAAGCCAGAGTGGGTCGCTTACTCAGCTGGCTCAACGAACCAAAGGCAATCTTGGTTTCTTAAACGAGAGTCTTCTTAGGTCCTGCAATATCTTGCCAATTGTTAACTTGAAGTTCACACAGGTGAGCTTCCACAGTGTCCTTCCAGCTATGCTTGGGTTGTTCCACCGGCCTTCGATCAGATGGGCGACATACGTATGTTTTCTTAGTGCTTCGATCTTCACCCAGTCGCTCAAGATAGGCCAGCTGCACCACCAGTTCCTCTATTTCGGCATTATTCCTAACTCTCTTCTACTCTCTCTCTCTCTATCTTCTATCTATCTTACCGTGACCACGATCAGTGCGACTCGATCAAAACATGAGGTTAATATTAAAATAACTAGTACTGTACAGAATAAAACATCTTTATTTAGTTTATTGAAGAAGATCATTTAGATTAACATTGTTATTAAGATGTTCGAAGGTATCATAATCCGTCTCCACAATTGTAAGATTATTGGTGTTAACTGGGCTCTGTTCCAATGTCTTATAACCACAGGCTGGCATTCGAACATACGTTTACTATACCGATACTGACGTCACTAATCTACATATTAAATGTATCTATTGACTGTCTCTCTGTTTGTATAGATATTTCGTTTGGCTACAATGGTATTGCAATAAATTGTGAGATAAAATTTTATTAATAAACGCAAATACTGACTCTCATTCACTGACTGATGGACGTACTTACAGCTTAAGGGGTGATTTTCATTAGACCGGGCCGTGTCTGGTCCAACTCGAGTCCGGAGCGGAGTCCGTCCGTACAACGCTTATATTAGGGTGCGTTTCCATTGACGCGGACCTGGGCGGAGTGGAGAGAAGCGGACCATGAATTGGCCAATCAACAGTGCTCACTGATACGGAGCGGAGATTTCAAGCACTGTGATTAGCCAATTCACGGACGCTCCTCTCCACTCCGCGTCAGTGGAAACGCACCCTTACACCAGGTTATCAGCCGCCGAGGGGATAAGTCGCAGATCCGTGGAGTAGATGAGTGTCATTAGGGCACGGATGGGATTAGGATCATGCACTGTGTAATATCAATTACTTCATATGATATGTATGTAACGTTTCAAATCCGTGTCCCGTCCAGCCGCCCAATTGCCGTAACTTATGACGCATTAGTTAAGTTCACGTCCAGTTGACGCATACGTTACGTTAACGCAAACAATATTCGGTATTCCTGTAAAATAAAACTACGCGTAATCGTCACGTTAACTGCACGTATGCTGCACGTCTACTTCACCTACGCGATGTGAACAAGTCATAAAAACTGCAAGGTGACAATTAATTTGACATTTATCTATCGTCAGCGCGAAATGTTTTTGTGCTACGATATTTTATCTATAGTTATGAGGCAAACGCAGTCAAGACGCGCTGCTTAAGAATACGACAATTGGGCGGAAGGCCACGTACTCTGCACGCCACGGTCTAATGAGAATCACCCCTAAACCATTGAGTATAAGAAAGTTAAAAATTTTGATAGAGATACTATTCACTATCCCCCTTATTCCAAAACGAGGTTTAAGGATAGTCCGAGATGTGGATTTAAACCTTAGATTTCGACACAGATTTACTCGTGACCTATAGTCTAAACACTATCCCTATAGATTATATGGGGAACTATAGTCTAAACACTATCCCTATCAATTATTTAGGGATAGTGTTTAGTTAGACTATAGTTCACGAGTAAATCTGTGTCGAAATCTAAGGTTTAAATCCACATCTCGGACTCTCCTTAAACCTCGGTTTGGAATAAGGGGGTATGTGTTTAAAGTAAGCACTAAGAAAAGATGACAATTCGCACGGAATTGGTATTTTAGTGGGTTGGGTCTTTACCCCTCGCGGGCTTTATTGCCTCGCGAACGAAAGTTCTTGCCCTTACTATAATCTATTATAAGCCGCGGTTTGCAACTAGTATTAAACGTTAGGGGTCTAGCGTATTATGATTAAACCCCCACAACAACGTCCCGTTGTAAATTGCTCTTAACAAAGGTCGTGTATTAAAATAATTAATACAAACTGAACATCTTGCGTGTTTGCAAAGGATAATTACTGGGATCGTAAAATTAAGGCCTTGTTTATATGCTTGAACATCAATATTTGTAACAGACCATAGTCGGAGATCCCTTTCAGAACGACCATTATCGAGCGGTTTAATGGATGAAAAGTATTTTAAATCAAATTAAATATGTCAATAAATATATATTACAAATGGGTTGTCTAAAAAATTTCAGTCCAGAATATGATTAATTAACTATTTAAATTTTTGTTTTGTTTTTTAAACCTTTCACTGGTTTGTTATAAATTCCATACACCAATCAAAAGTACCTTAGTAACTTATAATTTATCTATTTATTTGTATGTTAGTCTGTAAGGTATATTTTTATATGGGTCTGTACTCATTTATAAGGCTGTTACCTGATATAAAAATATTTTTATTATTATATTATAAAAGTATGAAGCCTATAGAATATGCAAACGTTAAGTTGACTATTTGTCTATTGACCAAACCAGTAAAACCTCTAAAAACAAAAAATAAATTATTCATTTTGGACTGAATTTTTTTAGGCAACCCATTTGCAATATTATATTTAATGACCTGCTTAATTTGATATAAAATACTTTTCATTCATTAAACAGCTCGATGATGGTCGTCGTAATAGGGATCCCGTACTACCATTATTAGCAACATTTGTTTACGATACTGCACGCTGACACGTGAAATTGGCGGATAATTGTTGAAGGAACGCTTTTATTTTCCGCTTACGCTAATAAACTGTTCACAACGTTTATTTTTTAGGAGAAACGTTTGTAGAGAGAAAAGGAGTTGTTACCTATTGGATTAGAACGCGCGAACGGTCTTAACCATTTAATTTTAATACAAACAACAAATGCCATGTAATAAATTCTCGTAAATCACGTGAAAAAAAAACCAAATAAATTAAAACCAAGTGCCCATACAACCCATATATCCCTACTGACATTTCCATATATCCCTACTGACATATCCCCACTCGTAGGAATACGTAGAGTTTTTTTTATCAATTATCGCTACCGGTGGCATGGAACGTTCTATTCCATATATCTCTACTAATCCGCACTGGTAAGGCAGTGGTAGACCAGTGGCAGTAGGGCATAGCGGTCAGACTACAGTCAAGGTCTGCAAATAACATGAACCTTACCTTTGCTGTTTATATCAATGTCCTAGTATACATTGTCATAAGTTTGAAAAGTTGTAAAGTTAAAGTGACCGCCAAAAAAAAATAAAAAAACAAAACATTGACGTGGCTAGCGGCTACTGTGTCAGCCTTCATACTCATATCCTATTACCCCTTTCGCAATTCAATGCAATTTTTCCGTTTTAAAACATGACACGTAACAAAGCATGCAATTTAATCATTTAGGAGTTATAAAACGGTATGTTAACAGTATTTATTGACTAGGAAAAGGGCGAGAGCCCTTTTGCTTGCCAAAAAAGTACCATTGTAAAAAAAATGGTTGTCTGTATAGTCGGTTTACGAACGATAATTTTACGTGATAACGTCATAAAAAAAAGATGAAAAATTAAGATTTTTTCCCCTATTTTTTCCTTTATTTTTTATTTTTGTTTTTTTTTCCTTTATATACTTAAGTCTTATTTTCTTCACTCGTCACCATAACACAAACCCAGATGAGCGATATTATTATTAAACAATATAAAACAAACACGAGATGCATGCTAAAACAAACACTATAGACGCGTGACGTTTACCATGACGCCGTCATGGTACCGGAACATGACGTATAACGTCACACTTTTGTGTGAATGCCGGTGTATAATTCGATTTAAAAGACGTTATCACGTCAAAAGATATACAAAAAATATTAAACCACATTATCTTGGAGCCAATAACCATTATATCAGCAACATAGACCACCAGATATATTTACGAAGTGTGCCTGTGTAGTGTTAACGACTTTTGGCAACCGTTCGCAGTGAGTGTACCATGAAATCTAAACAATAAACAAACTGTTTCCTGAAGGAAAATTTACACGGCTGATGTTCCTGAATACAGGCTATATTTTAAATTGATGTTTTTAGGGTGCATTTTTTGCAGTCTGTACTTTGAAAAATTACTAAATGTACGGTCGGTGTCAGAACTGCAGACCCACTGTAGAGCTCCAAAACTGCTATTATTAACCCCCGACGCAAAAACGACGGGGTGTTATAAGTTTGGCGTGTCTGTGTGTGTGTGTGTGTGTGTGTGTGTGTGTGTGTGTCTGTGGCATCGTAGCTCCCGAACGGATGATTCGATTTTGATTTTGTTTTTTTTTGTTTGTTAGAATGTTTTCAACTTAAGGCTGCTTAAGCTGCCAAACGCAACGCGCCAGAAATACCCGTCGCTTACAACTAATATTGATGAGCAACATTCTAAAGTCTTGTTCGAGTTTAGGTTAAAAGTCTTTCAACTCATGAATTTATTAAGTAGATAAATATTATTAGAATAAAAACATTCCAATGATAGTAATTTTATAACTCTACGGTGGGTCGGTAATTCTGATTCCGACCGTACATATGTATAGTATAATCTGCTTCATACTTTTAGGTATCTTTTGACTATTATCTGATGACTATTTCTTGTTTGAAATAAGTATAAAGTAAAAATTGTTATAACAAATTAATTTATCCCAAATGGTGCAGAAAACTCATGAAATCAGGTTTTTTACTTTGAAAGTTTAGTAGTGATTTCAGTTATGAGAAAATCACATTCTAATAGCCCTACTTATTTGTCAACCCTAATAGTTATAAAAACAAGATATAATTTCATTAAAGTGTAAATACTTATCTTTGTTCAGGGTTATCTAAACTATAATAGGTAGAGCTACACTACATCATTATTCTACGCTTATGAGTTAAACACTATCAGTAATATTTTTTAATCCTTTCGCCAAAACCTGAGATTTCAAATCAGCTTTATAAATTCAAAGTGATAGAAAAAACATTAAATTCTGACCATGAGCCAATAAAAATCGCAGACGTAGGCCCGAATTTTCGATCAAACCGTGATACTTGGAACTAAGAGCCGACAGGTGCTTTTTACGGCCACCCGTTGATTTAACACTCGAGGATTCCCATTAATCTCGTTTCAATAGACGCGAATAGAAAACAAAACAAACTAACAAAACGAGATGTTGAAATTTGTAACAATATGGTTACACAATACAATACTGTTATATGTCTTTGTCAGACTAGCTTCGTCTCGTGGTTACATCTGGGTATAGGTAGAATTTTTTTTAATTATTTGTTTTTTGTAAGCATTTTAAGATTACCAGAAGGATAATTCTCGTAAATTAAATTGTTCAAATTACATACATTTAATATTATTCCGATTGCATTTTAATTACAAAAAATATTCTTGATAACACCACAAGCTGACTTTGAAGCTATTTCGAAGTGATATTGCAATGTTATTTAAACATCTTCTCCTTTATTTCAAAACGAGGTTTAGGGATAGTCCGAGATGTGGATTTAAGGTGAAAGGGTTGCGCGCTCTCCATACAAACGTAGTCGATTGTTTCCTCCCTGGATAATGACACTAGCACAAATATTTTTGTGCCATAAAACCTATAACTGCCATGACTATGCCCCTATGTTTTGGTTTTTTTAATTTTCTAATTATTATAGAAATTAAAATTAAAAAATAAAAGAATAAAAAATAACAAAAAATAGGGGCATGGTCATGGCTGTTATAAGTTTTATGCACCAAAAATATTTGCTC
Organism: Idaea aversata; assembly: GCA_907269075.1. Classification (NCBI taxonomy): domain Eukaryota; kingdom Metazoa; phylum Arthropoda; class Insecta; order Lepidoptera; family Geometridae; genus Idaea; species Idaea aversata. Next base: position 9,329,807 of record OU026092.1, on the reverse strand, counting down.
TAGTGTCATTATCCAGGGAGAAAACAGTCGACTACGTTTGTAATAGTTTGTATGGAGAAAGCCCCCGGTACCCTTTCCTCTTAAACCTAAGATTTAGACACAGATTTACTCGTGATTTATAGTCTTAACACTGTCCCTATATAGATTATAAAAAAAGGTAATGAAAATAACCATGATAATTTAAAATCCTTACAAAAACATGAAAAAATCGGTAATTTGTAGTGTTTTTTTATAAAATACAAATTCAAATCCAATTATCACATATCACTACTATGTACGTATATAAATATTAAAGTTTGTGTGTTTTTTACTCCTCTTCGCAAAACTACTTGACTGATTGCGATGAAACTCGGTATTTAAATAGCTAGAGACCTGGAATAATACATAAGCTACTTTTTATACCGATATTCTCACGGGATCGTTACTTACGCAGGTTAAACCAAAGGGCGCAGCTAATACTAAGATAAAACTGATTATCACTAAAAACTGACTTCCAATATTCACTACAAATAAAAAGAAACATTGCGATTGAATCTGATGCCGTGCAAATATGGCCAAATTAAACTCCATCTCCAGACTTCCAACAAATAGTACAAAGAACAGCAAATTCCATTACAAAATTCAAGCGCTTTAGAAATGCTATTTTTAAGATAATTGAATTCAGTGTTAAACATAGAAAAACATTAGAGAATGCGTCCCAAAGGTTTATAAATGCATTTGTTAACACGACCGTGGTATGCCTTCGGTTGCGACAAAAACCTCTAACATCCAGTGGTTCTGAAGAACGTCTGAGCATATTTTGCGGAGTTGCGACCATAGAATTCAAATTTCTATAGAAATGCTCTTATTTTTAGCAGGTTTCTAATATCGTTAAAATTTTGCAGACAGAATTGTCTTAGTTTTTATGTAGATTGTTTGCAAAATTTGATGTTACTAAGACTTGTGGTTGTGAGACTGTGCGTTGTAAGTAATTAGCAAACAGAACATTATCAATGACTTGTACAAATAAATAAAACAGTGTTTTATTAGTATACAAATATATAAAAAGGTTTTTTATTTATTTAAAATTTGACAGGTACCTAATTTGGAAAACTATTCTCGTATATTTCATACTCTACTGCCATCCTTGAGAACACTCCAGCAGAGTTTAACGAGAAGGAAACGTTTTAGAATGATATTAAATTGGATGTGGTTTGGCTGAGAATTTTTATTACATTGGTACCTACATATTCCTAATATTTAAAATTTAGTAAAATTTATTATACTTATCGCACTTTATAGACTAATGCAGGCTGTGTGCATTTTAAGGCCATGTTAAAAACTGGCGTTCAATAAAGACGAAGTTCCGAGGACGGTGACAAATAGCAATAGTTTTTTTTTAAGGATTATTTTCCTCGATATGGCAATCTTTTACACAATCACACATAGTTACTTCGCCGCTATTAGGGTACTTCAATCCTTCCTTAGCCATGAGGTATCCGCTCTTTTTTGTTAGTATATGATTAAGACTAGTTGTCCCGGCAAACGTTGTTTTGCCATTGAAAAAAACTAGGCTAATTTGTGAATCAAAACCATCCAGGGCCACTCAAACACATACTAAAAACAAATCGGTCCAGCCGTTAAGGAGGACTTCAGTGACATACACACGTACAGTAGAATTATATGTAAGTATACCTAAAGATGAAATCTCGAAATCAAACTAATTTTTTTTTCAACCAAATTCCGTCAATAAGCGTACAATTGAACAAAGCCTCTTAAAAGAACATGAAACACAATATTACTATCATCAAATTTTATTTTAAATTAAGTCGAACAGAAGTGAATATAGTTCGTAAACAGACATTCGTTTTATTGCCTGACCAGTCCACTTAGAACTTTTCTATTGACGTATCGTTTTTAATACCATTTTATAACGTATAATATTTTTTGTTGCGTGATTTATGAACAGAAAGCCATATTTTGTATCAATTTATGACACTAGACTTATTCGGTAAGTAATAATGCCTACATTATACGATGTAGGTAGTTAATAAAAATAAATGCCATTCTATTTTACATTGTCCAACAAAAGACTGTAAATTATTCCTGAACGGTATAAAGTCTAAGGGCCGACACATACTGAGTAATAAAAACGACGTGGATAAACGTGGCGGACCTGCAACGTACATAAATTGACAACTTATTTTTGTCTTTTTGTGTCCGAAAGTATAGGTCGTGTAATCGTTGTTAAATCTAAGTATTGGCTACGTTTATGTACTTCATAGTAATTATTTTCCCGGGTCTTAATCGCGTATTTTTAAATAAAATAAAATAAAAAATACGCGATAAACCCGGGAAAATAATTACCTAATTATGAATACAAATCGTGTGTCGTTAATTTAATTTTCCAAAAAAAGACGGAATAAGTTTATCAAGTTATTTTTTTTTAGTTTAAGCTTTATTTAATTTTCAGAAAAGCTTTAGTTAAAACAAACACTGCACCCAATAGTTAAATTAATTTCAGTCAATCGGACAGTTGACTGAATTATTTAGCGGATGGCCGGTTATTTATTTGGCATTATAAGCTGGTGGCGACAGGATCTTCAGTCAGGACATGAATAACTCCACTGTCCGACAGTGGCAGTGAAATATTCAGTGCAAGTGTAAACTGACCTTAAACAGATTCGAACCGTGGTTGGTCTCGAATAGGGTTTTCAATTTTCGACATAAGTATTTTGAATTCTAAGTTTCGAGAATTCTTGACAGAAATTATCACGAGTAGTCCAAAAATTTTGAAACAATAATAATGTGGAATTAACATTAGTAATAATGAATATTATAATTTTTATTGTTTAAAAATGATAAAATAATAATATTTATTTCCTAGGTTTCCTACTTCTAATTGTCATTTAATAAATTGAAGTTATGGTAAAAACTTGAAAAGAAAAACATAGGTAGTTTGTATAAAACAAAACATACCTCAACAAAACTTTTTGCCCTAACGTAAGAACACAAGCGGACATAGGTCAACCTACTAAAACTATTCAAAGCAAGTGGTATAGTAGCTATCATGTAACAATAAAATAAACAGATATCATAACAGAAGTGGCTCAGGAATAAGACGCCCGAAAAGAATACGAAGGAGATCTTTGCTCAGCAATGGATCGAAATAGGTTAACTGAGAAAAATTGTATCAGAACAAACAAAAGGAAATGTCAAAATACGCCGCGAAATACTTTTGCTAAGAGTATCCTGCAAAAAAACTTAAACGAGGTAAGTAGTTAGAATTAAATGCAAGTCTCTTATTCAAAGTTGATTAATTTGGTGGTTTAATAACTTTTTGTACTTCCCCAGTTCTCGTGGTGGGTTTACTTGAATTTCTCGAGGTTTCTCTGGCTTCGAGAAGTATCGAATGAAACCCCTAACCTCTGCATACAATAGGACATCGATTATTTTGGCGGGGCGTTGAAAGTAATTGGCACATAAATAGTTTTAAAAACGACACAACAGCCTTTGATGTTTTATGTAATGACGTCATAAAGTTGATTGTTAAAGTGGTTATCGATTCTGACTTCTGAAATTATTCCAGTTTCCGGTCTTTTACTATTTTGTGGGTCAATCTGTGGCAATATTTTCGATATTAAAATATGAACAATATTTTCGAGGAATTCATTAAATTGGCGACCGTGTTGGCACAATGGTCACCATGCCGAACTGCCAAACACAGGGTTGCGGGTTTGATTCCCGCCTAAGACAAATATTAATGCTTAGATATTTGTCTGTGGTTTGGTTGTTTCTATGTATTATATTTACAAAAGAAAAGTATATAAGTAGTATATCCATTGTCTAGCACCTATAACACAAATCTAGTTACTTAGCTTGGGGCTAGATGGCGATGTGTGAAATATCCTGCAATATTTTTTTAAACTTTTTAATCATATTAATATAGGTACCTACTAAGTATAGAAATACTAATAATTTATTGAGTAATTATTCTCACCTGTAAAGAGTAATCATTAAAGGTCTTTAATGAGTTCTTTTTGTACATTTACTAGTTTGTTATAGCAATATTATTGTTTTCTTTCACTTTTATGAAACAAGATCGTAAACACCGTAATGCGTAAACCAAAATTTATGGTACCTACAAATAATCTTACATACTAAAGTTAATTACATCTCATCTCACCATAACATTCAACTAATACGTACAACACAAAGAACTGGGGCTCTATTTTTGAATCGCTCGTGTGACATATCTTCGTCGTATACGCCTACAAGTCACGCTCGACTTCCAAGTCACATGACACCATTTTTCTGTATTTTTGAATCGTTCGTCGTCGAAATATAAAATTACAATTTTTATTCGTTTTATGCAGAAAATTGAACAACCGGTAATTACCGATGAACATTCGAAACAATCCCAAAAGATATAAATATTTTCCAAGATCGTTTCCGAATGTTTGACAATGATTGTTCAGCGTTTATTCTACCACTCGCCAGTCAACGACGAGTGGTGGAGACTACTCGTTACACTAATGTCCAATGTCGAACGAATATCAGTAGAAATAGGCGCGTCGTGGGGCGAACGATTCAAAAATAGGGCTCCTGATTCCCATTATAACCATTCGCATCAGAACTGGCACTCAGATTGATAGGTTTTGACAGTCGAAACAAAGAACACCATCATCGGCTCATCAAATGATTCCACTAACATGTAACAAGACTAAAACAAAACCGTTAGACGCAGCTATCTTTTTCGTATGCCTAGAATCAAAAAGAGATATCTATACTGATTAAAATTGCGATGTTACATCAATGGTCTTAAGAGGATTACATACCAATGTAATTTTTTGATTGTTATTTTCTCTTTCCGGGACCTAGCTGTTTTAATCCTTTAAATTGGAACATAATGAATTGTAATTTTGTATTCTTGGCTTTCATGTTTTATTATTTCACAAAAAGTAAAAATTAAAAGCTAAGTTTAATACAAGCTTAGTTTGTAATAAAATAATAACACTAAAAATTTAACATTTATAAACAATATTAAGGTAAGAAAATACCATATTTTTGTATGGATAAATACCTACGCTGTATGATTTTATATACCTAACTAGCTGTCCCGGCAAACGTTATTTTGCCATATTCCAAAACAAAAAAAACTAATATACACAAAAAAAATCATAAAAATCGGTTTAGCCGTTTAGGTGAGTTTGGCAACTAACACTGTGACACGAGAATTTTATATTTTTATAGGGACAAATAGTTCAGCGTTTGACCACTGTCTCGTACGATAGTAAGTGACGATGCGGTCTAAGATGTAGCACGTTTTTCTAGAAGATACCAATACGCACGTGACTCAAAGACCCCCAAATAAACGGGGCCCTCCAAAAATGCGAGTAAATGTAGAAAGACGGCGGGATGTAGCCCTCTTAAGAGCTCATGGGAAGGCCCTGACCTCAAAATAGCAAGTAAGTCACAACCCTGATTACATCTTGTTGAAGTGATGATAAACTGACGCAGCAACGAAGCCCCGTTAGGAGGTAAAAGCAATTAATTAACACATGCCTACTAAATTTTATGAAAGTTTATCACAGCTGTTTGCACTTTTTTCTTTTAGGCGGCGATTTCATTCGGTTTTAAGATGTGTGAGAATCTCGTGAGTCTCGTAATATAACAATTATAGTTTAAAGTCATAGTTCCCTGGGAATGACGAGAGAAATGGTGAAGAGAAGAGTTAGGGGTGAATAGTTCTAGTTTTAATACCTTCTCTCTACCTTTACTCGCGTCCCTCGAAGGCTTACGCTTATATGGAGATCTTCAAGTCACCAAGTAACAAGTATCTTCTAGGATCTTAGACCGCGTATTCATTTACCTACCATCGGGTGAGACAGTAGTCGAATGCTAACCTATATTAGAAAAAATATGATGTAAAACCACATGTGAAACATCCTACTAATCCTACTAATAATATAAATGTGAAAGTTTGTGTGTGTATGTATGTTTGTAACTCCTTCACGAAAAACTACTGGACCAATTGCAATTAACCTTGGTGTGAAAATAGCTGGAGGCCTAGACTAACATATAGGCTACTTTTTATGCCGATATTCCTAAGGCATCAGGACTAACACGGGTGAAACCGTGGGGCGCAGCTAGTATAAAGATAAAAATAGGCGACAGCAATACAGGCCTGATTAAAGCAGGTGAATCATTTGATTCGATACATAAGTTTATAGCAAAATAAAAAATAATATCTTTGAATTTGTAATTCGAGTGAATATTATACTTTTACAGTCGTAAAAACTAAAATAATAGTTCAAGACTAACAGCTCAGGTTTTATTAATTGTTTCACCATCAGACAATCACAGTAAAGTAAGCCACCGTTTCTAATAAACTTTTAACGAAACCTTATGAAATATATGAGGATAATAAAACAGTACCAGTGAATTCCATCACCGAAGCTTATTGACACATGTTATTTTCTGTGATGTGCTCATAAAACAACCAATCTTATCTTGTTTGATGATGTTTGGATAAAATATGCTTTGAATCTAGCGATACTGGTTTCAGACAAGAATTTAGATAAGAGAAGCGATTTAGGTGTTTTCTCTATGCAGTTAGATATGTTTTCACCTTTATTGATAGGAACTATTTCTTTTTATGTGAAATTCATTATATTTTTCTTGGTTGTAAACGTGTTTATTTGAAAATAAAGTATTTAGTTTCCATTTAAACAGCTAGTTTGGGGTCGTAGTATTTTATCTGTATTATTTAACAAGATTTACCATAATGAACTTTATATTTCGGTGGTTTTTTACATTTATGCTTTTATTACCATGTTGTTCTATAGGATTGCATCAATTAGAATTGCTTTACACTATAGCCAAGTAACTGGCCTCTAAAATGAATCTAAGATATAAATAATGTTAGAGAATGCGTAAAAATAGGAATAAACTAAAATAAATTTATCAAGTGTTTTGGGGGGTTCAGGTTTCCTAGCATCCCGCAAGATTTAGCCTTTGGTATCCTACATGTAACCCCCAAGTGGCGCTTAAGGAGTAGATCGTTAAGTGGTGGTAGCCCTTGGCCAATAGCTTCTTACACCACCCTCTGGACAAAGTCATGGTGCGTATAAATGATTCGTCACGTTCTATCATGTTCTCCAGGCATTCCGCTCTCTTTTTAGAAGAGCATGCTACATCATTGACTTCATCGTCGGTTCCGATCGTGTAAGATGAGGTGAAATGCAAGCCATTTTTTTATACACTAGTGTATAAAAAAATGATTTACTGAAAATATATTATTTGAATTAAGCTCCAAGATCTCTCCGAACACAAAAACAACATACAGCGTATCTCTAGTCTAGAAAATAATGTATTACAAGTATAAAACGTTTGCCAACGTCCGACATTGATGGATCAGAGGGAGGCGTTATCTAAATAATTTTTCCACATTTTATGGACCCGAGAAGGATCGCGGGCCTCTCAGGCGGAAACCAACTATTCGAACCTCGATATCTACCAGAATCTTGGGATTTTATGTCAGCAATATGTTACTGTCATCGCGGACACAACCACATTCCCTTTAATGTGGTATTCCTTAAATACTACTTTAATTATATTGATATCGATCGGTATTTATTTCGGCATTCTTTTATAGTGTTACTCTTTGTTGATCCGATCTGCTGTGTCTACCAATAAATGTAAGTGCAAATGAAACTTTTTAATTCAGCAATCGTAATCATAGTCTTAAGTTATTTATTATTTAACAACAACTTTGACTAAGGCCCACTCAATTTTTAAATTTGCTACCAGCTTTTTTGTCCTCTGTTTCTTTATCATAAGTAGGTTTAGATTTTAATTTATCAATATTAGTTATGAATTTAATTTAGCGACGTTTACTGAAATAATTTATCTTATTAGTTGTCTACCCCTTAAATAAATTGCTAAAATTCTTTATTAAATCCCAAATTATGACTAAATAGTCCGAAACAAAATAATAAATTGCTTTTTAACCTCTACTTTAACAAAACAAAGAAAGTTTCAGTAAATTATACGACACAAACCACTTGTTTCAATAAAATGAACCTAATAAATTGTCGCTTTTTGAAACTTCATAACTTCACTTAATTGAAGCACTAACGTTCGCTTATTGGCAAACACATAAATCAATCACGTATTATGTTCGGTACAAATTAACGCTTTATTAAAACCTGATTCGGTTAAATTTGATCCAGAACAACTAGATTTTCAGTTGAACAGTTTATTTTTTTAATATAATTCCAGGATACAAAGCCAGAGGGGGCTTTGTATCCTGGAATTATATTAAAATGTATGTATATGCATATGCAACGCGAGGGAAAGTCAATATAAAAAAATGACATTGTGCTGACCCTAAATCAATAAAGAAGAAGATATATATATATATATATATATATGTATATAGAGAAGAAGATATAAAATAATAGGTTTGCCTCTCAGAATAAAATCCGTTAATAAAATTCAAAATCAACAGTTTTTATTATTAATACTCGTCTGGACTGGACTAACGTTACTTTCCTATATACGCGTCATAAGTCAATGACTACTTTATTCTGTAATGCACTTCTGTCCGACTAACAAATGCGTTGTAGTTTTAAACCCTGTGGTTATTTTGCGTCAATAAATGTAGTCTGAATTGCGAAGATTCATCGTTTAATTTTTCAGTGCTGAAGTTAAATCGCGCAGTAAACTGTTATTTATCGATGCCCACTAAGAGTAGAAGCGCTCGTTACAGTTGCATTTTTTACTCCTTTATTCTTCGTAACTTTTCAAACCATTTTGGGTGGTTCGTTGCATGTTTTAAAATGTTGAATATATTTTGATCGCGTATCAACGAGCATGGTACGAGTATTTTGTGCAATTTGTAAAGTATTAAAATGGCTGTAATAAGCTGGAAACTTTGTTGTGTAATCCTTTGAATAATTCGGATGCGTGGAAGATTTAAATAATATGGATTGACAGATTTAGGTTAGGTTTAGATTTATAACAACAGGAATTTCTATTCCTGTCCAAGGCAGAAACCTGTCCTGTCCATGGCATTTGTGCACAGGCAGGAATGATCCATTTTTTGATTCCTGTTAGTCAAGACAGGAACAGCAGGAACAGCATTCGTGCACAGGCAGGAATGACCCAGATTTCGATTTCTGTTGGTCAAGGCAGGAACAGCTGGAACAGCATTTGTGCACAGGCAGGAAAGACCCAGATTTCGATTTCTGTTGGTCAAGGCAGGAACAGCAGGAACAGCATTCAGGCACGGGCAGGAATGACCCAGATTTCGATTCCTGTTGGTCAAGGCAGGAACAGCAGGAACAGCATTCGTGCACAGGCAGGAATGACCCAGATTTCGATTTCTGTTGGTCAAGGCAGGAACAGCTGGAACAGCATTCGTGCACAGGCAGGAATGACCCAGATTTCGATTTCTGTTGGTCAAGGCAGGAACAGCAGGAACAGCATTCGGGCACAGGCAAGAATGACCCGAAATTTTGACCGATCAATAATCTTAAATGCAGAAGATAAAAGACTTATAATTCACAGTCGGCTGCATAATTGCAGCCCTCGGTAGAATTCGAAAATTACTATTATTGGAATGTTTGCATTTTAATAATTTTTGTTTGATTAATTGATGAGTTAGAAGACTTTAAACTTCACCTAAAGCAGGTGTCTAAAATCTTGCTCGTGTTGAAAACATTCTTATAACAGCCGTTTTGGAGCTCTACGGTGGGTCTGCAATTATGCAGCCGACCGTTCATAGAAAACTATGTAAGTGTCTCAAAAGTTTTAAAACACTTCCACTTATCCGCAAACCATACCTAAGTACAAAATAAGCTTTACTACCACTTTTCCATCCAACCAAAACGGGCTCAGACGTTTTAGAACAAAACATCCGCTCGCATTTGGCTAAACGGTATCTTGTTCGCCAACACGATTGCATTTCTAAAATCCCTTCAGTCTGACGCCTTTGATGGCAAAGATGAGCTTTATCTGCGGGTACCTACATTAAACATACAGTACTGTACGTGTTGAAAGAATCAAGGCGATACCCGCAAGGCATTTTGAACTAGCGTGCCTTCACCTACCATTATGTACAGTTTGCAACTAAAGCAGTTTAGTTCAATAAAAGATGGCGAAATTTAAAGACGATTTGTGAATATTACATGTATGTAATTTTGTATACAAATTTATACAAAGTTAGTTGAATATATTATTTATTTTCATGTGATAGTTAAAGTAGCGAAGCGATCAAAAGCGATGACAGATCTGACCATAGCATAAACCACATCGAAGATGAAAACTTTCATGTGCCTAGTAATATCACTTACTCATGTGGTAATATAGCCACTACCTGTCTTTCCTTCTTTCCTCTTCTTCAATTACTCTCTCCTACTACCTCTCAATTTTACCCACTTAAGTACCCTTTCTCTGTCGCTCACAGTCTTTCTCCCTTCCACGTTATTCATTCTCTCCCTCAATCAATACTCACACCTTCTCACTTACTCACTCTCTCTTTCCTTACTTACTTAGTCACTCACGCTCTCCTTTCTGACTTACGTAGTCACTCCCTCCCTCCACTCAATTACTCACTCAGTCACTCTCTCTCCTGGGACTAAGAAAATGCAAGTGCACCAACGAATACTCGCAGTTTTTTTTTAAATTTTATTTATAGTCAAATATTAAATCTTTTTTTGGTAGAGTTTCTTGCTGACTCTCCAATCATATCCACTAGAAACACTGTTATTATAAACTAGCAAAGGCGAGCATTCGAGCAATAATCGTGGTATTTGAGATATGATTAACTCACTTTTTGTTTAATTTTCAACTAAATGTTAAAACAGGATCAGTGCTACATGTTATCTTGTTTTACAAATTGTATGTTTTCGTAATATTTATAGCTGTCTTTACTTTCTAATATCGTTGTAGAGTTCTAAATCTACTCTACTAAATAAACGTACGCAGAAGTGCGTGTGTACGTTTATTATTTAGGCATAGATAAGTAAATATCGCTTGTTCCCAGTAATTTTCACCTAGCAATGTACAGTTACATTACTAATTAGCTGAACCCCACGTGACCCAGAGCTCATTCGCATATCTGTAAAAAATATAGTATTTGCCTATTTTGTTATTTTATTAATATTGTATTATATAGTATATTGTTAAAAAAAAAAACAGAATCAGGTAACATTACTTTACAACCTTACAGATTTGAGAGTAAGCTCTAGGTCACGTACCTACCCACTGGGGAAAATGGGATAAAAAATCCCTGTCGTTACCAATGGGTACTATATATTTAAGATAGACAACAACAGAAAGACATAGTGCTAAAAGTATTCAAAATTCAGAATAATTTTTAAATCGGTTTAACCAGTTAAATGGTTCAAACGCCAATTTCTAAGCAACCAGCAGTGGTTTCGGTGTCAAAAGTGAAGAGGCGGAAATGAAATCGCTAGTCCTTGAGACTGACAAGGGAATAACGTGGAATGTTCTCACCTAGGAATATTAGGTGGATTACATAATTCCTAGGTATTTAAAGTCTAATAAAAATAGAACATCAATATCGCTGGTAGCAATATTATTATGTAAATTCTACTCAAAGAATAGATAATGGTAAACCTCACAATTTTTTTTTGTTTTGTTCAGATTCATAAACTGAGTTTAGACTAGAGCATTTCCTTGAGCATTTCAATATATAGAACAATATAATGGTACAAAACAGGCAAATGTTGTGTGGTTCGAGTAATTTAAAAAACAGCGAGTCCTCGATTTCTTGTTATTAGTTAATGCTCTTGTCTATACCCATTCTTATCAATTTTAGTTTTTTATTTTTATTAAAAGGTTACAAAATTAAAATACATTCTTTATGCAAACAAAAAATCCAAAATATTTGTGTTAATTTTTAAAAAAAGTTGGTTTTTTCTCGGCTAATATTATGGGTTTGAAAAGATAATATTATCTCTCAAATATACCCTTAGATATATTAGGGACAACTCTTATTTTTCACCCATTAAAATACTTAATGGCAAAATTCACTTGGCATCCAAATATTCAGGTACCCTATTTACGGTAACTGCCATCTATTTGAGAAAACTACTTAGAGAGCGTTCGCATAGTAAAAGTAGGATAGTTGTTCATTAAAAAGATATATACGGTCATTACGAAGACATTCCAACTTCACATTACTGTAAAATCTATTTTATATCATGAGCGCATTTTATTATTCGTCTACGGAAAAGTTAGATGGACGATAATGCATTTTAACGTTTCAAAATAAAGCTGAGGAATAAAAACTAGTAGTTTTGCGAACGAGGGACCTCGCGAGCACAATAATTGAGGAGTCCTATGAAGAGAAGGTGGTTCCGGATGTTCCATGAATTCCAACCTAGTACCTAGTTAACCTTTACAGGATCAGCAACCCTAGTATAGTCACATAGTATGTGGAGAAATTAAAGGCAACCCCACTGGTTATTTGAATTAGTAATTTACAGCATTTTAAGGAGCTATTCTGCTCCTCATTTCGAAGATCCTCACCAGATCTTCATCAAGCTTTTATGGGCCCAAAGTAAAGTTACTATATTAAAAAATAGATTTTTGGAAATCAGATCCCATAAGGTGGAAATAGCTTGTAGCAATCTTTTTACCCCTTTCGAGGAAGTCCAACTTGTTTCGTCCAGATTTGTTGTAAAATACGACCTGTAGAAGAGTGACAAGCAGACAAACTGACAGAGGAAAGCAAATTTTGCCCGACTTGAAGCTGAGACGCTTCGCTCGCTCAGTCAATAATAAGTGATGGTTTAATTTTAACATCAAATTAATTTAACTATTTTAATTGAGGCATGCATGGCGTTGTTAATTGCTAATTAATCCATAATCGCATCAAACTGAACTGATTTTATGCACTATATTAATTGAGAGGTTTTAAAATACAATTAAAAGATGATCTAGCTAGGTGATGGTAAGGTTTTTCTAACATCTAATGGTAAAAATTAATAGATGTACCTTTAATATAGGAAAAATAATCAGCCAGAATAACAAAGTTTATATTGGCTTATTAATTTGCGAATGAAGTCATAACTACTGTTATATTACAATTTTTGTTTGTATATTTTAGTAACTCGACATCAAAAGTAACATTTTGATGAGATCACGGTTCAAGTCAAAAACTAACTAAACATTTCTTCTGGAAGTAAGCCAAAAAGTTTAATTTGGGCAACGAGCCAGATAACGGAACATAGACTTCTACGACAGTTTTTTTTTCATATTTTTTTTTCTAATAATTTAACTTTGTTTTTCATATTAAAACTTGCGCCACTTTAAAATTAAGTTTTATGACAACAATGGTTTTTATTGTTCAACCAATATTAATGTAACTAGCTTTTATCCGCGACTTCGTCCGCGGAGGAGTTTAATTTTCCAAAATATTTTTTTGCGGAAGCCTAGGTCATAATAATCTTTGTGCCAAATTTTAGCCCTACTGGGTTGAGCTGTGCTTTAATATATCACAATGTTTTTGTTTCAGCAGTGCATATTTACACTACTATTATAAAGAGGAAAGATTTTTTTGTTTGTTTTTAATGAATTGGCTCCGAAACTACTGCACCGATTTTGATGAAACTTGGTATGAGGATACATTGATTCATTGAGAATAACATAGGCTACTTTTTATTCCAATATTCCCACGGGATCGTACTAAATTATCAGTCAGTCGCTGACCTAATGGCAGCCAATGCTAAAGATCTGGCAGTATACTGGAGTAGACGGAACTTTGTTTATATCTCAGTTTAAATAAGTCTATGTCATCAACTGTTTTTTTGACTTTGTAAGTATCTAATATTTTATTAATAATCTTCTATCTTCTTCTTCTATATAAATAAAAATCAATTGCTGTTCGTTAGTCTCGCTAATGAACTCGAGAATGGCTGAACCGATTTAGATGATTTTGGTTTTGAAATGTTTGTCGTAGTCCAGGGAAGGTTTAAACGGTGAGAAACATCAGACCTACGCGGGTGAAATCGCGGGGTGCAGCTATCTACTTATTCTTTTCTTACGACATTAAAGACATTAAGAACATTAAGAAAGTTAAATACGTATTGAATTTTATCCCTTGACCTCATTATCTAAAAAATATAGATACTATTATCACACAGTAGGTTATAGTTGCAGATGCTTGCTGAATAAAATATCTAAAGGCTATATTCAACGGTATATTATTATCTACATTCAATCATCACTAATATCTTATACTACAAGAACTACGAGTCTAAAGGCCTATCCGCACAGCTCAGTGACGGCACAGTGACGACAGTTCTGTACCGTACCTACCGTGCCGTGAAGGCCTTTCCGCACAGCTCAGTGATGACACAGTGACGGCACAGTGATTTTTAGTACTCTATCACTAGGGTTACCATAACTTTCGTGCGCGAGTTCAACTCGCACTTGGCCAGTTTTTTAAATTATATTATGTAAAAAAAACGAGAGCAAGCAAAGCTAACAACCGCAAAATTTCCGATAGTTTGACTGCAGTTATAAGGAAAATGAATGTACCTAGGGATCGATCGTCAAAAAACGTGATAAATACGGGCAACACACGGACCAATTCAATTACCTTTTCGTCGGCCATCTTGAAACACTGCGACCGTGTCAGGCAAAATATTGTCCGCGTCGGAGCAACGTCGGAGCAGCACTGACAGCACTGAACATCACTGTCACTGACCAGTACGGATAGTCTAGTACAAAAAGTATAAAACAATATCATTGACACTGATGGAAAATCACGGTACGGCACTGTGTCGACACTGTGTCGGCCCTGTGTCGTCACTGAGATGTGCGGATAGGCCGTAAAACTACCATGAGGGTTCCTTTTAGAACGTCCCCTACGTTCTAAAAGGAACCCTCATGGTAGTATGGTAGTATGGTAGCACTAAGAAAGGATTTCTGGATATTCACCCTGTAAAGGGGTAAAAGGTGCTGAAAAAGAATGTAAGTAACTAGTATTGTTTGTAAAAAAATAATATCACTTTTAAAGGGAAAACCGTGGGTCACACGCTAGTAAATATTATAAGGTCTAAAAAACCACTGTCTTTTAACGATCTTAAGCGTATAAAATCTTTACCAGAAGTTAGATAAAAATATTCAAAACTGAATTCTGAAACAAGTATTCTACCGAGACGTTTGCTTTAGGAAAAGAAACTGCAAACCACTTGAGACGTTACAGTATTTTACGATGATACGTTGTAAGAGTTTTCGAGATTCGCTCGCGTATTTTTATTTAAAACAAGTTGTCAGCAGTTTTATATAAATATATGACAAGACTTGTCCTGAGAGACTGGATTTACATTTTAGAAACATTTTTGAAGTAAGACGATTAAAGTAAAAATACTTAGGTTTTTATTGAAACCTGTAAGTAATCTAATTTTGAAATAAATGTGCAACGTGCTGAATAAATATAAAAAATATTGCAGGACACTCCACACATCGCCATCTAGCCCCAAGATAAGTAATTAGACTTGTGTTATGGGTGCTAAGACAACGGATATACTACTTATATACTTTTCTTTTGTAAATGTATACTTATAATACATAGAAACTACCACAGACAAATATCTAAGCATAAATACATGTCTGAGGTGGGAATCGAACCCGCAACCCTGTGTTTGGCAGTCTGGCATGGTGACCATTATGCCAACTGGGTCGTCGAATGTCTAGCATGTATGACAAGTAATGCAAAATAATTAAAACAATTTTGCTCCAAGCTACCAAGATCATGGTAAGGTGTAATCAAAAAATAAAGCATTTTTATACATTTTACCAAAAACGATCGCGCGGCAGACCCAGATGTAGATGGAATTTGACGCCTATTCAAAAGACTGGCCAAATATTGCTGTTGACTGCGGTGTGTGGAGGGAAGAAAGGGAGGCCTTTGCCCAGCAGTAGGATCAAAATGGCGGCAAAAACCCTAACAAAAATAAAGTCACTATTTATTAGCTCAAAGTTTCGAATCACCGGTTCAGAATTTTAGATCGAGCCTACGAACGAGTGTATCCACCAGATGAAATCCTTCAAAGGGGAGCAACCACGACCGTGAAATTCAATTAGGTTATGGACAGGTAGAATCCAAGTGTCTAATACACCATCTTTCTACTTTATCACAAGGAAGTATGGTTTAAAATTGTTCAAGATATCTCTGATAGTGCCTGCAGTCTCAAAAGCTTTGATGAGATGTTTTCTTGTGCCATATTCCCAAGTCGCTGTCTACTGAAGCTTTTATCGCATAAAAAATGAATGGAAGTGTGTGCTACTGATGCAAACTTTTAAAAATATTTTCTTTTCTACTATGAATAAAATATTATACCTATCTAAGATGGCGACGAATAAGTGGCAGTCAGTAAATATGGTTACATTGATTTTTTTTAGAAAATAAATAAAATTTGGACCTGCAAATAAACAATATGAAACATTTAATAATATCTAAAAATACATAAGAATAAAAACCAAAAAAAAATATTACAAAATAATACTATCGTAAATTGATACTAATGAATCATGGTTACAGAGGTCTTGGTCACAAAGCGACCACGCCAAATGTAACCATCGCTTCTTACCGCTTTCACACCGCAGATTTCATCAACTTTACAATCTTGAGTAGGCAGAGAGGCACTAAAAGATTGAATTAAAACATAAGAAAGATATTGTAAAGTATCTATAGGCAGGAGACTAAATTAGAAGTAAAAACTTACATATTGCCCTCCATGCAATTTGCGCTTAACGCCATATCTCCAGTTTTAATGGTCGTGTTTACTTCACATCGCAAGCAAGACATATCTTTAAAGACAGATTTTCTAAAATGTCTCGTACGTGAGAGCTCAACAACATCATCAACCCAATCTTGCTTTTTCGCGAAATTGTATGGCATTTCAGAAATAGATATGTAGTTGCAAAGATTGCAGGAACACACGTAGGTGGTTAGGTTGTGATTTACGTTGTAACATCCACGATCGATTATTCCAAAAGGCGTGTGCATCGAATAGCATATATCAGTTTCACGTTTACAAGTTATTGATGGGACTCTGGAATGTTAACTACTTCATAAATATTAAATCTACTACTTGATAATAAGAATTTAAGTATTAACAAGTATAAAAAAATCTATCGTACTTACAATTTGTTTTTGGGATCAATACAGTTTTCATATAAAACATTATCACAAAAAATACACGTTTTATTAGGTTCATCTTGAGTTACAACATCCGTTGGTTCCAAAACGTATGAACTTATTGAAGTTAGTAAAGGAGTCACCTTTTCAATTACAGCATCAGATTTTTCGAAAGATTTCATCTCTTTGACCGTCTCCTTAATTTTTTTTCGTGGTGTAGTAGAGATGAACGTAGATATTTCGATTGTAGTAAATAAATCATCGAGTTCTTGATCTGGAGTGGTAAAAGACAAATTTTCATATAACATAACATCATTTGTATGTTCTATGGTACCCAATTCATCATCTTGAAACTTAGGCATTTTAATATCATTTGCATTTTCTATGACAACTGAACCATCATCCCGAAATTTAGACATATCTGGTGTTGCACGTTCAACGTTAATCAATGTATGGTCAATAGGAATTAAATCATTAACATCAAACTTATGCCTTGTTGGTTTTAAAGTCTCAGAAGTAGGAACTATGTTAGTCTCATATTCTATTGGTTCACTCTCAGTAATATCATTAAATAATTCCTTTACATTTTTAACAAGCAAAGACAGTAATTTACCTCTTGTATCTTCAGTAGCTCTTTCTACGGGAATATCATCTGCTATTTCTTCAACTTGTCTCCTAAAGTATGGTAAAGGATTCTTACTTTTTACCTTATCTGGATTTACTGATAAAATATAGGTAAATACTGATAAAATTATTATTTTTCTCATAATTTATTGTTACTTGACAGTAAAAATAATCTAATTCATTCATGTCATTGCATATTTTGACACTTCCTCAAAATTAGTAATCTCAATTGTATCAAAAGAGGATCGTTGTATGAACAATAATAACCAAAACTTGCAACACATTGTTCATATAATTAAATAATGCTTTATTTTTCGGAGCATCATCTTTCACATTCTCTATTTTCTCAGTTAGTTCAGAAACTTTACGTTTCAATTTCAGTACTTCTTGAGTTGGGGGTTCGAATATTTGATCATTACAATTTGTCTTATTACAATAGTAGTACATTGAATTAAACGCTGGTAAATCAATACATCCTCTAGAAACAAAACCGATTTCACTGTCGATATTTGTAAAACATACTTGATGTTGGCCACAAACCGTATAGTCAGTGCTAAAACAACCAATAATCTAAAGTCACTACATAGTATAAAACAAAGTCGCTTTTCTGTCCCTATTTCCCTTTGTATGCTTAAATCTTTAAAACTACGCAACGGATTTCGATGCGGTTTTTTAATAGATAGAGTGATTCAAGAGAAAGGTTTATATGTAGGTATAATACATGCATAATATAGCCGTGCGAAGCTGGGGCAGGTCGCTAGTTAATTATAAAAAAAAGACATACATAGGTACAATCGGATTAAGAACCTTCTCCTTGGCCTTATTTTTTTAATATTATAATGTTTTGTCAGAACTCGCATTGAATCACTTTAATATTGACAAACAATTACAACGTTTAGTTTTTCTATTGAAATTGGCCAAACTCCGTCCTTCATAGATAAAATACCTATACTGATAGGTATTTTATCTTTATACGCAGGACCGAGGAGATTGGAAAGATGTGAAAGAAGCCTTTGCTCAGTAGTCGTATAATATATACTATCTAATTTTAGCTAGATGATAAACCTACTTTCGGCCTTCTTTACAGATAGTGTCTTCATCTGGTTTCACTCCTCTCGTCTCACAGTATTTGCAAGGTAAATCAAGTCCCATCACCGGTTTTTCAAGACGTTTGTTATCATACGACCAATCACTTAAACTCTTATACTCGTAATGGGTTGAATCTTGCGAAGGTTTGTCGTTACATAGAGGGCATTTGCATATAAATGTCCTGTTTATGTACAAAGGTAAAATACAGCCCCTCTTTATATATTGCGGGTGGTATTCGATGAAACATTGTTCGAAGTCAGCGCATTTTTGTGTTGGAATGCTGTAAGTAAAGAGAATTGCGGAAAATGAGCAAACTGTACTAAACAAACATAGGTATATTAAGGTAAAGTTCTGCTCCAGTGGAAAACTTTCTAATACTAGCAATTTTGGTGCTCTATAGTGGGCCCGCACTTTTGTTGCCTGATTGTACTTAATGTAAATTAAGTTAAATCAAAAAAATATAGTCGCAATATGTATTTAAATAAGGTAAAAGTAGATGTAGTTTCAAAGAAGTGTAAAGAAAGCAAAATTAATTAATAATTTATTGCGACTCTTTCAGCTCTTCAAATAAAAAGTGCTGTTTTTCTACTACTTGAAATATATCTTGCAAACAATGACAGAAAATGAACAAAACAAACTCGTTTATAAAATGAAATAATACAGGACGAAATAATTTAGTTCATCATACTTACTGCGAAGCTTTGTAGCAGTTCAAATCTGAAGTAGAAAGTCCAACTCCATGGCAGGAAAGACATTCCGTTCCTTGAAAATAAGTATCATTTTCTGTGTCTCTCTTTTTTTGTACTATCACGCGGGTTGCTTTATTTTTCTCCGTAGTATCTTCATACTTATTTTGTTTTACAAAACTTTTTCTCACTTCATTAAAATTTGGCTTCTTAGTAGGATTTAGAGACACAGTTGTAATTAGGATTTCATTCTCACTCTCCTCATTTTCGAGGTCTGCTTCGGATGCAATTTCTTTTTGTTTTGTAATTTTATCACCACTGATCCCTTTTAATAATGGAACTAGTAGAAAAAGGAAAATATTTCTCATTGTTTACATTATAGCGTAATTTTGCAAATGAAATGACAAGACAGTGACATTTTCTCTTCTTATTTTAATTAAAGAGTTTGGTATAATAAAATTGCGCCTTTAATACAAGGAGTAACAACTAGAGAAGTAATGTTCTGTAAAGTCAACACAGAGACATAGCATCATAGAATTTGAGTTCGTGTTATTATTCAAGTTTCTTGCATGGCATCATAGACTAACAGTTTCTAGGTCCATGCATGGCATAGAGAATATTATACTTACACATTTTGTCTATGACTTTAGTATGGTGTGGTATGCTTTAGTTATTGTTCTGAGGGTATGGTAGTTACACAGATCACTAATATAATGATAGTTAGAGAGCTGCCATAGAATTTAAGTGTTTTACCGTCTGCTTATTATCATTGTTGGGAGTGCCCCAAGTCCACCTGGTTATGATTTTCAAATTTATTCAGGTTGAACCCCAGGCGAGGAGACGTTCAAGAACAGTCCGTTTTTGACTGGTCCGGAAACCGTTCTGCCGCTTTAATATATCGGTAGAGATACATTCTGCCAAGTTTGAACCACGCAAGTAGTCAAGATCCATAGTTCCAAAATTATGTTATTTTGTTTAAAGTGTTTGTAGGAGGTGTCTACCGGTTGCCGACCGGTTTTTAACTGTTTTTAAATGCCCTACCCTTTCAGACTACGGCTTGAAGAAATTGCAAAACCCATTAGACTCTCATAAATAGAAATAACTTTATTCATGCCTGAAAAAATACACACACAAAATAACTTTAATACTTAAATACTATATAAAGCTCCCTAACTATGGCAACCTGTGAAAATACGATGGACAGACATTACGCCGTATAAAATTCCGAGAAACGGAATAAATAAATGCTTATAAGCGTCGATAATAACATAAAACAAGCGGTAAATTGGGTAAGCGAACATGGTAAAGCTTTTTCGGAATTAAATCCAAGAAGTGCATCAAAAAAATTACGGGTCGTTCCGTTGGAGGCACAATAAAACAATGAAACATAATAATCACGTTTGTTTACATACGTTCAGCAATTTCTGAAATAATCACTTTAGGTCGCATTAATACAAAAGAAGAACTAATATGGAAGCTACAAACGCCTTTTTGACACGATTAGAAGATACAGCACGTCATTCGGCCGCAAGTATAATTGTTTTTAAACCGACATCAAAAAAGGAGGAGGTTCTCAATCCTCCTATGTATATAGTTTATGACTATTCAGGAATAACTTCGTTGTTAATGAACCGATTCTGATGATTGTTTTTTTGTTGGAAGGGTAATCAAGGGTGGTCTCATAAAAAAATATGAGTCAGATAGACGAGGATCTTCGGAGTGATAGAACAAATGCTCGTTGCAGCAGGCTAATGCGACACTTCGATATACAAAAATTTTTGGCATATATTATGCTCTACTAATGTCAAAGTTACAGGTATTAATTTGTAATCATACAATTTGCATGAAATCACATTGGAATGTCTTAAAAATGAAGGTAGTGTGCCTTTGGAACGCGTCCACTAATTAGAGGTTGCTAGTTTAAACTAAATAAACAAAAAAAAAACAGTAAATAAGTAGGTACGCACCTAGTTATCTACTCGTACATCTTCCTAACAAAGTTACACAAAACTTGAAACTCACTCTCGATTATGTCTCTCACGTCGAAGTACGTAAGTGTCGGCTCACGACGACTTTACTATAATTCCATGCAATAATGATTCATATAAATTTGCAAAACGAGCTATAGGTGCAAACTGAAGAGAGTGATGCGGTATGTAATTTACACAAGTACAACCTCGGGCGGATAAGGTAGTGTTGCTGGTTTGTGTTTTAAGAGGAAAGGGTAACGGCGCTCTCTCCATACAAACGTAGTCGAATGTTTCCTCCCTGGATAATGACACTATAGCAAATATTTTTGTTGCATAAAACGTATAACTGCCATGACTATGCCCCTATGTCTTGATTTTTATAATTTTCTAATTATTATCATAGAAAGTACTAGCGACCCGCTCCGGCTTCGCACGGCTATATTATGCATGTATTATACATATAAACCTTCCTGTTGAATCACTCTATCTATTTAAAAAACCGCATCAAAATCCGTTGCGTGGTTTTAAAGATCTAAGCATACAAAGGGACATAGGGATATAGGGACGGCGAAAAGTGACTTTATTTTATACTATGTAGTGATAGGGAAGAGTAAAAAAATATATATATAAAAATCAAGACATAGGAGCATGGTCATGGCAGTTATAAGTTTTATACTGCAAAAAAATTTGCTCTAATGTCATTATCCAGGGGGAAACAGTCGACTACCTTTGTATTGAGAGAGCGCTAGTACCTTTTCCTCTTAAGAGGTCCCTTCACGACTTTTATAAAGAAAAAGAAAATTATTTTAAACTGCAAAACGTCACTATAGCCTGAAACCATTTATTTTTATATGAATACTAGCGAGACTTCGTACGAGTAGCAGAACAAATTTTTCCTTTAAAATTATAATGAATTATGCAGCTAAACCTTCCTCATAAGCAACTCCGTCTATTAGTGAAAACCGTATTAAAATTCGTTCAGTAGTTATTGAGGTTATCGCGTTCGGATAGACAGACAAACCGAGGGGACTTGCTTTTATAAATAAGCATACCTAGCATAGAAGATAAGTAAAGATGGAATAATGCACTCTAGAAAAATATCTATGTAATTTTCAATCACACCAAAACACCCAAATATATTTTACTTGTATTTAGTACTTATTTAAATAGCTAAAGCTCTGAAATACAATGTAATTAATTTTAACTTGTCTTAATATTCCTTTGCGAAGGATACTTACGCGCATAAAACAGCTAAAAGCTACGTTTCTAAAAAATGATCCCAAACAACGTAGGTACATTAATAATTTATTTAAAGTACTGATTAAAACTCTCCCATTGAAATATCACCTTTATTTAAAATTTAACGAGCAATTACGAGCTAGTGTTGACCGGAAAATGCGGAAGATGAGGTCTGATGTTCCAACATTTATGTAGGTAATTATTAATTTAATTGCGTTGATGTTATTTTCAGCTTATTTCTTACCAATTCGGTAGGTACTACTTAAATTTTTAATTTTAGTAGTTTTTAACAATTATTGTCTTGTAGAAAAAAGTAGATAAAAATAATAAATAACAAACACACAAACTTTCCCATTTATAATATTAGTAGTAATGAATGCATTACTAGTTCAACTTATCATAAATCCTATCCTACTAATATTATAAATGGGAAAGTTTGTGTGTTTGTTACTCCGATTGCGATGAAACTCGGCATACTGCTATTTTTTATACTGATATTCTCACGGTATCGGGATTCACGCAGGTAAAACCGCGAGGTGCAGCTAGTTAGCCTATCTTTTGACTCGTAGATATCTTCAAAATCAGTCAGAAAATATGGGGGTCACTTACAATTACCATAATATGTTACGGATGGACGAATTATACGTCATAATAAACCTATGGATAGATGATGTAGTTTCACTATCACTACATAGTATAAAATAAAGTCACGCCGTCCCTATGTCCCTAAGTTCCTTTGTATGCTTAGATCTTTAAAACTACGCAACGGATTTTGATGCGGTTTTTTAATAGATATAGTGATTCAAGAGGAAGGTTTATAAATGTATAATACATGCATAATATAGCCGTGCGAAGCCAGAGCGGGTCGCTAGTATCTTATATTTCAGATAGAAAGTACACGTAGGAGTGAAATGAAGCGGAACTCGTTGTTATAAAAAATTTGCTTCATCTACTGTACACCTATCAGAATAGTGTCAACGTAAAATGAGACGTTTCACGAACTTAATGTGGCTGCGTTCCGCATAAAAACTTCCCGATTTCTTTAAATGGTATGCTGGCATATTGAGCAGTCAGTTGCCAGAACCATTATGTCGACGGCGACCCCTTAACTTTTACAAAGCAACTTTGAACGACCGAAAAAAAGCGTCCGTAACTCTTATCAAAACTTTTAAGAACTTTTAATTCTATTCCCATCCCAACAATTAAGTTACAGTCAATTTTGTAACCCAACTTATTTGTTCTTGTTAAATTTATTGGTACTCGGGGTAAAGAAACTTCAGAAGAATCTGACTTTCGATGTATAATTCGATCTAATTTGAAAACTTATGTAATCTAAAGACGTTGAATCGGACCCACAAGCCGCATAAATATACCATTTTTAGGGCGAACATATACCTACCCTTAACACTTTTCAACAGGCGGACAAGACACTGATCATTAAATTTACAGGCAGATTATCACTATCACTATTTATTCACTACATAGTCACTACATCATCACTATCACTACATAGTACAAAACAAAGTCGCTTTTTCTATCCCAATGTCCCTAAATCCCTATGTATGCTTAAATCTTTAAAACTACGCAATGGATTTTAATGCGGTTTTTTTAAATAGATAGAGTGTGAATCATTCTTGAAGAGTAAGGTTAATATGTATAATACATGCATAATATAGCCGTGCGAAGCCGGGGCGGGTCGCTAGTATAAAATAAAGTCACTTTTCGCCGTTCCTATGTCCCTTTGTATGCTTAGATCTTTAAAACTACGCAACGGATTTTGATTTGGTTTTTTTTAAATAAATAGATAGAGTGATTCAAGAGGAACGTTTATATGTTTAATACATGCATAATATATATTTTTTTTATTATATAAATATTGCAGGACATTTCACACATCGCCATCTAGCCCCAAGCTAAGTAACTAGACTTGTGATATGGATGCTAGACAACGGATATACTACTTATATACTTTTCTTTTGTAAATATATACTTATAATACATAGAAACAACCAGACCACAGACAAATATCTAAGACTAAATACTTGTCTGAGGCGGGAATCGAACCCGCGACCCTGTGTTTGGCAGTCCGGCATGGTGACCATTGTGCCAACTGGGTCGTCATATAGCCGTGCGAAGCCTGAGCGGGTCGCTAGTGTTTTTAATAAAGTGTTTTTAATGAATTACTCGGTTTCGTTATAATAATTTATATTATAAAGCTTCCGAATCGCCAAGTTGAGAATACCCTCCCTTTAAGGTGAAGTAAGACCTGAAAACCCCTATCCCTTTCCCATACGCGCGCCGCGCGATGATTCTATCCCTTTTAGCCGTTTTAACTGTTTTATGCAATTAAAAGACTCACATCTATTTTAGTGAAAAACCATCTGTACTACCTTATAGGATTTGATGTAAAGTTTATGAAAATATAAATTTTGTACCTACTTGTTTTTTCTTTACAATCGCCGTAAAATTAAAAAAGCTCAAAAAATGACGATTTTTTAGGATTTTCAC
The DNA here is from genome assembly GCA_907269075.1 of Idaea aversata. Lineage (NCBI taxonomy): Eukaryota > Metazoa > Arthropoda > Insecta > Lepidoptera > Geometridae > Idaea > Idaea aversata. Next base: position 9,304,530 of record OU026092.1, on the reverse strand, counting down.
GATTTTTTTTCTATCGAGGCAAATCACTCTCATCGTGTTTCGAAGTGTATGACAATACAAAGCATTACTTCACCTTTACGACAGAAGGAATATCATTCTATGGATTTTAGTGGTTGATACCCAAAAACTGTTTCTTAGACACCTCTAGCGCGCTTCTGTCATACCACTTCGGCTTAAAATAGTTCGACAGTCACCGATCGAAAAGTCTGTGATCTGCGTTTACCTTTTAACTTTTAAGGTAAATACAAAGATGGTTCATTGATTCCACTCAGTGGTGAAATTGATGAATTGTTTGTTATTCAGAAAACGTCCTTCATTTTCAGTGGAAGGTAATTATGTAACCCTTATCTTATTTGTAGAAGTTTTAAGTGGCTTTAAGTAAGTATTCATAAAATATGAAATTATTAATTTAGATTTTTAATGGAGTAGGTATACTTGTTATAACCATAACAATGACCCGTGCCTTAGAACAATAATGAAATCTATCGTTTATCGGTTACTTCATGATGTTTTCTTTCAGTATGTGGACTTATTTTATAATATTTCATTTTATTTTATTAATAACTAGCTGCGCCCCGCGGTTTCACCCGCGTAAGTACTCACCGTTTAAACCTTCCCTGGACTACAACAAACACAACAAAAAAAGAATTGGCCAAATCGGTCCAGCCGTTCTCGAGTTTTAGCCAGACTAACGAACAGCAATTGATTTTTATATTATAGATAGAGACTAGCTGCGCCCCGCGGTTTCACCCGCGTGTCCGATCTTTAAATTCTCACCGTTTAAACCTTCCCTGGACTACGACGAACACAACAAAAAAAGAATTGGCCAAATCGGTCCAGCCGTTCTCGAGTTTTAGCCAGACTAACGAACAGCAATGCGCCCCGCGGTTTCACCCGCGTAAGTCCGAACCGTTTAAACCTTCCCTGGACTACAACAAACACAACAAAAAAAGAATTGGCCAAATCGGTCCAGCCGTTCTCGAGTTTTAGCCAGACTAACGAACAGCAATTGATTTTTATATTATAGATTTGCAGATTACAATCACAGTAAGTAGATAGGTATACAATTGCATAACAGGTTATGATCTAGAATGTAATCCTAAATGCAAACATGAAAGCTTGTTATATGTTACAGTAACTGTCTGTCTGTCTATGTGTGTGGACTTGTCTGTTGTTATTGTTGTTGTTCCGATATGTAGGCCGATGCAGCCACAGAAGGACAGGCCGGAAAAGATTTTGTTTCTCTGCCGTCTTCCTACCTTCACTTGCATTCTTCGTGCATTCTGAGATCATTGAGTCTCGAACGTATAGGTATCTTCTAGAAAAGCGTGCTACATCTTAGACCGCATCGTCACTTACTATTGTGTGAGATAGAAGTCAACGCTGACATACGTAAAAGCATGTTATGTTTTAAAAACTTCTAAAGAAACAAGTAATTTCCTATTCATCACAAATATTACGGTTTTTATACTATAATATCCGAATAAAACCTTTAATAACTGCACTTATCGTTTACACCCTTCATATTTTACTGCAAAATTTACCCATAGCAAACCATTAAAATGATAAATTGTTAAGAAATGCCGTTTCCATAATTTTTTTAACAGAATATCCTTGTAAATATACGGTACCTACCTATAAATACATAAAAAGATTATTTCTCCCTCAAAGTGAATGCAGACTAGAGATTTTTTGTCTGGGATTTCAATACCTTTTGTATTTTCATTTGCTGTCAAAGAAGTGTTCTCGACCTAAAAGTCTGCAATCTGCATTTCCCCTTAATGTACGTTTTTTAAATTACTACAAAATTATACCTGATGTGTTACATAAACAGCAAAATGCGTAAAAGTACGTGCTTAATCTGGCTTCGCGTTTTTATAGCCCACTTATTTTACTCACTGGTAAAAAATGTAATCCTCTTTCACGGTTCAGGTTTTAGAATTAGGTAAGCCTTTTGTTATGAAGTACTTTTATAATCGCGAACTCTTGTTTTTGTTTTACTAAATCTGGCAAACAGCGACATAAAATATAAAAATGTTAGAGTGCATTAATCACGTGCAGCCGACTTTGATGCCTAAAATCTATACAAATACTAGCAGCTAGTCCTGATATTCTGTTTAATCACGTGCAGCCGACTTTGATGCCTAAAATCTATACAAATACTAGCAGCTAATCCTGATATTCCCACGGAATCGGCAGTTACGCGGATGAAACCACGGAGCACGCAGCTGCTGTGCTCCGTGGTTTCATCCGCGTATTCTGTATTCTGTGGTTTCATTCGCGTATTCTGATCTATACAAATACTAGCAGCTAATCCTGATATATATCGATAGGTAGGATGAATTAAGATGTAAGGTATCATAATCTTTGAAGTGGGATCAAACTGCACAGTGCACACGGTGTGCAAATTTGATTAAAATCGGTTAAGTAGTTTAGGAGTTCATCGCGCACAAACAACGTGACACGTAATTTGTATATATTAGATTATACAAAGGAAAGATTTCATTGTTTATTTGCATTGAATAGGTTTCGAAACTACTGGACTGATTTTGATGAAATTTGGTATGAGGATACATTGATTCATTGCGAGTGTCATAGTCAAAATCAAAGTTCTTTATTCATTTGAAATCATACAAATTGCATGATGAGACATCGAAACGTCTTAAAAAATAAGCATGTGCCTCCGGAATGAGATCAAGGCACAAGAAACGCATAGGGCTTCAACGAAAAACGTACTAACGCCGATAAAATTGCGAAGCCTAATATTCGTAATAAAGTTTTTGATGCTAAAGTTAATTTACTGACTACATCTCAATATTGCCTGAACATGAAAGCGCTCTGTATTAATTTCCCTATTCATTACAGAGAATGCAAGGAGCCAAACCGAGACAGTAATTAGACCAGGGAGACCCTTTCAATAATCAATGACTACGTATTAAATGTTACACAGATACCTTTGAAGACGAAGCAAACTAATCTTCTCTTTACATTTGCATTATTATACTTAACGAGGACGTATTTTTCTCGTGTGTAACGAATAGGCTTCAAAAATACTGCACCAATTTTGATGAAAGTTGTTATGTATTCTACATTGAGTCCTTGGAAGTTATATAAGCTACTTTTTACCCCCATATTCCCACGGGAACGGCACTTACGCGGGTGAAACCGTGGACCGCTGCTACTATACAGGGTTATTCGAAATTATACTAGCTAGCCGTTGAGGGCTACTTCTGTGCACCTTAACAAACAACTTTTGTTCTACGACTTTTGGAAATTCGTAAAAAAAAAATGAAATATTTGAGGTTATGTAAGTTCTAAAAACAGCTGATTTTTTAAAACAAAGGTCATTCAGACTAATAACAGTAGATGAAACTTAAAAAATAAGTAAAATTTTAAGGTCAATGACCTCTCCGTGTAAGGAACAGCTGATTTTCAGGTAAACCTAACCTCAAAATTTTCGAAAAAATATTCGAATTTCTAAAAGTCGTAGAACAAAAGTTGTTTAGGTGCACAGAAGTAGCCCTCAACGGCTTGCTAGTATAATTTCCAATAACCCAGTATAATAATTTCTGTCTGTATGTCTGTTTGAATTAACATATTTTAATATTGATTCGATTCAGATAAAATTTTCAATAACATTTTAGGCTCTGCGCAAACGGGCCACCAACCACAGCCACCGGTGGCCAGCCACTTATAGCAGTTCACACGATTTTTCATACATTTTGTTAAAACGCGGCGCACACATGTGGCCGGTGGTGGTCGATGACGGCCACAACAAAATGTATGAAAACTGCTAGGGCTGGCCAACAACGGTGGCTGTGGTCGTTGGCCCGTTTGCGCGGAGCCTAATTAATAAGTCAAACTACAGTTTTCACCTTGGATTACTAAAGTAAAAAAAAGTTGTTTTTCTCTTTTTTATTTTTTTGGGTAAAGTACGTTCTTTTACCTACATTATTAAAGATGGTTAACAATGTTTTTGTTATAAACTGTAGCATTGTAAGTTTATTAGCAATCTATTTTATGTACAAATACGCTTAATAACATTGCCAATTACGTACCTATTACTATTTCGGTATACATAATAGTGTTTGAATATAGTGATTATTAAAGCTTGAACATTATAATTATATTATTACGTTATAGCTGTTGAATTCACGGGATTTAAATAGATTTAAAGATAAGGCCTTTATAATTTGTCTTTGATCTTTGACTTAAGTTAATTGGGAATAGAGGACTAATTTTGTAAGAGACGTCACCGAATACTTAAATATATAACATTGAGTCAAAGCTCTGTGGTTTTTTAGATGTTAATTAGCCATATTATGTAGGTGTAAAATGTATTTTATGTCTAATAGGTATAAATACTATATAATAGCTAATAAATATGACGACTTTTGTGGCGCGTTGTCGGGCGAACCTGCGACGCAGATTGTTGCGGGTTCGATTCCCGCTTGAAACAAGGATAAATGTAAAGTATTTATTTCTGGTCTTGGTGTCTCTGTATGTACTATAAGTTTGTATCTACAAAAAAGTGAGTATTATTTCCTTCGTCTAGCTACCATTACACAAGCCTAGTTGCTTAGCTTGGAGCTAGATGGCGCTTTGTGAGATGTACTGTGCACATTTATATAACCAAAAAATCTCAAAAATAAAGCGTTATATCAGTGCGCTTTTTTCAATGAGAGGAAATTGTGGGGTATGCTGTATGCAGGACTCTCTTTGAATGCAGGACCCATTAATACCCTCGAACCTATCTGGTCACTATTCGCCAAATAGGCTCCCTACGGTTAAACAGAAAGTTGTAAAGAATTGGAAATTACAAAAATAGGTATTCCCATCTTTATTCCGAAGATCGAGGGTTCAAATACAGGCTGGTCATGCACCAATGGAAAATTTACTCTCGAAAAAGTATGTATACTGTGAAAGAAATCATCTTGATGAAACCCGTGTATTAGTTGGCTCAAGAAACGGTCTACTAAGCCGAGAAGGTAGTAAAGGTACTGGGCAAGATAACTTCATATAATGCATATCTTAGGCACTACAGTTCAAGGAAAAGTAAAGATTAAAGTTTCTGGCGCTGTAAATAAATATAAAATATATGATATTGCAGGACATTCCACACATTGCCATGTAACCCCAAACTAAGTAACTAAACCTGTGTTGTGGGTGCTAGACAACGGATATACTACTTATATACTTTTCTTTTGTAAATATATTCTTGTAATACATAGAAACAACCAGACCATAGACAAATATCTAAGCATAAATACATGTCTGAGGTGGGAATTGAACCCACAACCCTGTGTTTGGCATTCCGGCATGCTGACCATTGTGCCAAATGTGTCGTCAAAGATAAGATGTAGAGGCCAATTTAATAACTAAAACATTTATTTACACACGACAAAACAGAATTGTTAATCGACACCGTATAATACCTTACTTACATTATTATAATGAGATTAATCATCTCATAATAATCAATCAAGGTAGTAATGAGTGACGTCACCGAAATTCCAGAGTCATTGAAGTTGATCAGTGAACAACTGAACACCGAGTGGTTGGAAGATCGCCACTGTGCCTTGGATGTATAAAGTTACGTGTGAGCTCATTTACATGAAGCTACGAAGTTAAACTTATAAATATATTGTAGGATGGATAAGAATAGGGTTTTTCTAAAAAAATGTTGTCTGTAAAGTCGGTTTACGGACCCTCTCCATTTTTAATGCGTAAATATCCAAGAATCTTTACTGACAAAACTTACTATACTCCACTGGCTCAGCGATCCAAAGTGTATCTTGGCCTCCGAAAGGAGGGTCTTCCATCATCGCTCACTGTCCTGCGCTATTTCTTGACAATTGTTGACTTGAAGAATCTTAAACTTTAACTAGAAGTTGAACTTGTTGACAGAAACTTAAAGAAATATTTTAAAATATTGTGAAATCGTGCTTTTTGAAAAAAGTGAAATAAAAAACCAGTGGATTAGCTGATTACAGTAGTCTCTTTGTACAAAAATAGGTTCGTGTACTTACGTACGCGCATGAAAAGTTATACGTCCGTCTGTCTGTCTGTCTGTCCGTCCGTCTGATATTTATTTTGCGGGCAGCTTTAACCTGTTACAGTGATCCGCGCTAATCTTAAAATTTCAGCCGCAGCTTTGACCTGGGGCCTAAGTCTGCTAACACAATTGTGTTTCAATAGTGTGTCGATATAATAGGAATAGAAATTTTATGTCAAAAATATGACATTACATGTCAAATTGGTATTCTCCTAACGTTGACTATTCTATCGAAACACCACTGACACACCACTGCCTCACTTTTGTATTTTGCTCTACAATCGTGGCTCAATGGAATCTCGATAGTTGTCAAAACGGTATATTGCTTAGCAACATATACCATGTTGCTAGGCAACACCTGCAAGGTAAATATTACCATACCATTGAGACTCCATAGTGATTATATTGCGATGTTATTAAAACTTTAGCAGAATACCAAATAAAGTCACAATTTTGATATAATATCAAAGAGTCTCGATATAATGACAATGGTTGGCCAAATAGCAGAATAAGGCCCCTGTTTTATTTTTGGGTAACGTAGCTGCAATATGTGACCTTTGTGTTACAGATGCATGCGCATCTTAAAGTTTCACTCTCATCATTTTTTCATAAAAGATCATCAGTTTTTAATTTTTTCACTCTCATCATTTTTTCAAGAAGTATTTATTTATTTATTTTAGGAAACTCAACAGCTAGAACATAATGATATAAACTGAACAACAATAGAAAGCCAATTACAGAGTTCCATGCATATAAAACATAAAAAGTAAAAGAAATTTTGATGTGAGGCTAACAGTAACCAACAACGCTATATAAATATTATACAAATATTATAAAAAAATAATTAGCTTAAATTACAAAAAAAAAAGAATAGGTACCAAACAAAAGAAAAAGATGCGCCGACGATGGACGATGGTATAACGCGCCTTTAGACGCGTTAACTTAAAAAAAGTGAAATTACAAAAACAATTAGTATTATTAACCTAGTTCTTCATGTCCAGTTCTACGAAATTGTTAAATATAATACCTCATCCTTTAGTAAACGAAATCTCCTTCAATCTCCAGTCGTCCGTGCCACCGTGTAACCTGACTCCGTCTTCCACAGTCCATTGCATACTAGCCGGTTCCATTCGTTTCCCAGGAGTGTTGACACTTGTAAAGTCCACCTATCTTACATCGTTTAGTGTAATGTCCAATAAATTATGACGAAGGCTACTTTTAAACTTGATATTTTAAGCTAATATTAGCTCAAATATCAAGTTTCAATATTCAATTTTAATTAGTTATTAAAGCTAGCACATTACAATCTACCTCTCATCTCAAAATAACAAAGCCTTGAAAAAAAATTTGGTCATGTCTACCCAGCACTGTTCTAAACCTTACATACATAAAAACATCCTTTTCTCGGTGCGATTCACGGTACCCTTTGAACTCTATATTTTCGTTGGTAAAGCTAGAGTTCTATACTTTTGCGATTAATATGAGTACTCACAGTTGGTATTTATATTACGCTTGGCCTTAAGTCCCCTTATTTTGTCACTGACTGACTCACTTACCATCATAATTCTAAGGTATAGCAGAATACTAACAGATCTATGAATTTGAATTGGTAAACATTGATTTGTTTTTTGTAAAAAGATAATAATGTTCTAGGGCAAGTTATGGATGCCTACTACGAACAACAGTAGTGAGGTTTAGGCAAGTAGATCTCTTTACGATGTTTTCCTTCACCGTGCATGTTTTGCACAAATTGAAAACAGAAGGAAGTACATGTAAATTCCACACTTTATTGTTTCTAATTAATTAACATACTTTAAAGACAAACACAGATTCAACATCCCCAATCACGCTTAACCAATTGTCTTTGTACATCGCCGTTGCAATTAACCACAATAGTCATGACGGTTGTTCTGAATGCAATTGCCAATCAGTTAATTGTGCCTCTATGTAGTGTTATAGCCCTGTACCGAAGTTTCAATGCAGTACGGTGTTTAATTATCCAATGTTGTGTGCTTAAACTCCTTTATTTATGTTATTGTTATGTTCGTCTGGTGTTTAATTAGAGTGTTATGGCTTAAGTTCTGAAGATATTTAGAATTTACATATTTAGAACTATACCTAAATATAAAATTCTTCATTTTATTTTGGTATTCTTCTATCAAACAATATGCGAATCATCTATAAATTTGTCAAACTAAAGTACCATAATAATGAATACTAGATAGGTAGAATCTACGCTGATTAAAAACAATTGGAGTCAAGTGTAATGTCAAGCAATATTTAAGTATTTATTTTATTTTATTAATTCTGAATTTGAAGATAATGCACTAATTACCAGTAAAAATCTTAATACTATCTTTTAAAAACAAATATTTTTTTTCAAACAATATTGTTTAATGTAAGAGCAATTTAAATCCCGGCAAAAATTCTCTCGCACCATATGAAAATTTAACAATTCAAAGCAGTTAAGGTTCGTGTTACACAGTAGAATTAACTGCAAGCTCATAGCATAGTGCATTTGTATCTAAGTTTACTTGTTGTGGAAAGAGGACACGCATTGCGGTGGTAGGGTGCCTTATATACTTAAACAGGGAGCATTAATGTTGCTTATGTTGTACTAGAAATAGGTATCTAAAAGCTAAAGCAAACTGCAGATTTTAAGTTTACCGGTTCAGAAGTGTCTGCTTGTAACCTGCGGCCTTATTCTGCTATTTCGCAGTAATGGATATACCGTTGTCATTATTCTTTCATTCATTAATTCTGCTAAAGTTTAATTAATAACATAGCAATAGAATCGCTATGGAGTATTAATGACATAGTAACAAATACGTCGCTGGTGTTGCCTAGCAACATGGTATTTGTTGCTAAGCAATATACCGTTTTGACAACTATCGCGATTCCATCGACCCACGATTCTAAAGCAGAATACCAAAATGAGTCAGTGGTGCTTCAGTGGTATTTCGATAGAATAGTTAACATTAGGAGAATACCAATTTGACATGACTGTAATGTCATATTTTTAACAATAAATGTTTTTTTATGATTCTATCGACACTCTATTGGGACACAATTGTGTTAGCAGACTTAGGCCCCTGTCTGTAGTCTGGTTAGGTAAAATATGAAGCGACAAAGAAGGTACCTATTTTAAAGCAGGAAAAGCTTTTGGTATAAAACCCGCAGGCCTTCTTCGATTGAACTCCGGATTTCAAATTCACTAAACTTCTCTTTAATTTCCTTAATTGCCACTACGTTTTAACGGAACAAACAAAAAACCACCGGAAAAGGTTTCACTAATTGAATAACGGCAATCCAATATGTACGAATCGGGAAACAGTGGGACCCTTTTCACCCATTAATTAATCCGAAATGCGTAGAAATGGGAAAATAATGGACATTGGTTTTCAAATGTATGTGGCGACGTACATAATTTTAATTACACATGTGTACACATTCAATTATGTGAAATAAAATATAGTGCAATATCCGACTCGGTTTTATTTATTGACTATCTTATAGCAAACTTATTGCCGATCAAAAACATTAACTTGGTCTGTGTTACTTCCTTATTCTCTAGATCTATCTAACATAAGAGCTCCTTAAATGCACAAAATGTTGGCACAATACACGCAGTTCCATCAAAACTAGTTGAGTTTAGATCCGCAACAAAGGTAATGCAAAGGCTTCTGAATGTTTGAGACGCCTAGATAGCTTTGACGACTTCACTTTGTTTGCTACAGACACTTGTATTGTGCTTCAGAGAAATTGGTTGAAATACAATACGGTAAGGTTTCGTAATTATATCATTGTTTTGTTATTGTTTAGCAAGATTTATTTTTATTAATGTCTACTGCTCTTTAAGGCCCAGGATACAATCAAATACAGATTTAAGTTGAAGCTTTTCAGAATCGTCACAAGCCTTGCTTGTTGTCTTTTATCTCTTTTTCTGCAGTATTTGTTTGTTTGATTCAAATATTCACACGCAGTGTCGTATTCGAGGCTTTAGAAGATTTTGAAGCTTCCAACGCAATGCTTTCACTTTTTAAATCTCTAATGAGATACCAAACTGTTCAAACTGTAAACTCCAAACTATAATTACTCGATTCAACTCAATAATTCAAATCTACTTACATTGTTTATACCTGTACATCTACAACTTGTTATACCTTAGCTCACGTACAGATAATACTACAATGAGGCATACAAATTATCGCTTGCCGACACGTCGGTTCTTTAAAATTACTACCACCAAATAAATTATAGATATACCATTCTCACATTTGTTGCTAACAACGTAGAGTTTAAATTATACTTGTTGAAATAGGAGTTGTTTCGTTTTGCTAGTTAGTATGGGGTCAGCGGTCGGCGAATAACTCGCTAAGACATGATCATGACTTGTGAGCTTATACTCCACACTTCGTTACGTGTTAACAGGCGCATTCGCTCACGACAAGATATTTATCCGTGAAACTTCAAAAGCGAAGGGCCCGATTGTGAACAGTAAGGGTCATAAGTAAATGATCAGTTCAACAAGTATTGGAGTTACGACCTTGTTCTACTAGACGTTACACACAAACCTAAATACTTGAATTAAAAGTACTCAGTGTGATTATTATTTTCAACATGTTAGCTAAGTCTTTAGTTGGCTGAGTGGTATAAGCCGCCACCCGCTACACCAACCGACGTGGGTTCGATCCACAGGTTACGTTGTTATAATGTTCAAATAGTGCTGCACGGGATTGTAAACGTAACGGTGGGCTGAGACTTTTGACCGTGGATTGTACACGGACGTATTCTATTAAAAAATATTTGCTTATCATAAAATAAATTACAGTTTTTGTATTCCATCTAATTAAAAAGTTTTTGAGCAAACCGTACGACAATAAATAAAATGTGTGTCAACCGAAATAAGTCAACAAAAAAATACACACATATACAGGTACAGTTGGCAACATAATTATAGACCTACCGTAGAATTCTAAACTTGCTTTTAGATTGCATTTTTAAATCTTGCTTGAATTGACTTTAAACTTAAACTAAAGGATGACCTTAAAGTCTTACTTAAGTTCAAAACATTGTACCCATTAATATCAATTTTAGCACTCTACAGCGTGGGTTGGCTGATGTACAGACCTACCTTCTTACATGAGTTCGAAGAATAAATAATTTACGAACAAAAAATTCTACGATGCATAAAATTACTTATTTATCAACTTAAAAAAAAACTTAAGTAGGTAAAACGCATAAATTCCTAAAACAATTTTAATCGTAATAAAGTTTTCAAATTTTTGTAAAACTACATTAAATTCAGTTTTTGATATAAAAGGTCTATCACTAATCCGACATATCTAAGAGCAACTTATCATTTTGCATTAACGGTTTAATGATTTTAGAGCCGATTTTTGTTCTACCAGTGGCAAAAAATTTAACCATAAATAAATAAATATTGAGGACATATTCCACACATCGCCATCTAGCCCCAAACTAAGTAACTACACTTATGTTATGGGTGCTAGACAACGGATATACTACTTATATACTTTTCTTTTGTAAATATATATACTTATTAAACATAGAAACAACCAGACCACAGACAAATATCTAAGCATAAATACATGTCTGAGGCGAACCCGTAACCCTGTGTTTGGCAGTCCGGCATGGTGACCATTGTGCCAACTGGGTCGTCATAAGAATAATATTATCATCCTGTCCTGTAATACAGGACATTAAATTACGTGAGTTTTCACTTAATGATGAAACCTCCGCAAGTATATATCCCGTATATATATATATATTATAAGTATATAATCGTCACAACTAAGACACTATGGATCTGAATGAATTTGAATAAAATAAAATTACCCCTCTTAATCATAAACTTTTTATAAGCCGTCGGTAGTTAGAAATGTTTTGTCATTTTCGCACGTCTGTCATTTGTTAAACTGCAAATGTAACAAAACATTTTTTTAACAGACTTTATAAAAAGAGGAGGTTCTCAATTCGGTTGTATGTATTTTTTTTACTATCAAAAGCTCATTATTTTTTTATTATTTCCGGACCATAAAGACCTTTTTAAATCTCTGTATTTAGATTGTGTTCAGACTTCAGTCAGCAACATGTTAATAAATAACACAACGTCAAAGTCATGCATTGTAACAAACGTCTGAGCAAACGAGGTTAAAGCAAGCTGTCGAGAAACGAATGTTTTCCGAACATGTCGATCATTGTGTCATTGTAACACAGAACTGTAAATAGTAGAACTATTTGGAATCATTAGCTTTGTTTTCTTGAGTTTGGTGCATTTTTTAGATCAAGTTTCGGATTCTGAGTAAACTATTTTTGATCACAGGAAAATGTGTAAAGAATTTAAGCTATTTTTTTGTAGTTACAAAAATTGCTGAAAACGTTGATGATTTTAATAAAAAATTGAAAGTTTTTGACCTCTATTAAGTCTTTTTACGTTTCCTAGAACTAAAAAATACAAATTCAAAACTCTCGCTTCTCAGAATTAAAAAAAAAAGTTGATATTAAGGTTTTTGGTACTTACAAGTTTTTGCGAAAATGTAAATTTGCCCATATCTTTTCATCTCAGGGCCTTGATTGTTATACTTGTACACCTAATAGGGATTATAGACCTCAGTATCTGGTATGAATTTCAACTTGCTAGGTGTGGCTAGGTGTCCCCACCGATTTTCTCAGGAACGGGTGGACCGTTCCTGAGAAAATCGGTGGGGACACACGGACAAGAAAGGAACACTTATGGGTTCCTTTTTTACCTTTTTAGGTACGGAACCCTAATAAATTTTGCAAAAACACGTTTAAAGCCGATCCTGCCTTTCACAAGTGTCCCATTTAAAACTTAAGCCACAAATTAAATTTAAGTCCTGGACCTGTTCCTGGAGTTATCTCCAAAATTAAATTTGAGGCTTCTACACATCATTTACCGTTCGGTTTCTTTAATAATCGACGGTAGCAGAAAAAATATGAAAATAAACATTTCGCTCGTAAAATTTTAATTGTAGTTTTTATTTGGTCGGTAAGCCGAACCGCCGAATTTAATACCTCATTGTTATGGTTTAATTACCGAAATACAAGGCTATAAAATCACATTAAAGCATTAAATTAAAATGTGAAAGAGCCTTTATAAAACTGTATAGAGCCTTAATAAAGATGCATATTTCACAATTTCATAACTTGAATTAAAAACGCGAGTAATCAGTTATAGTTATTATCAAAACTAAATAATCATCAGTCTGCCAGTTGTGAATTAAATATTAGGAACTTACATAATATTCAGAAAATAGATAAATATGTTTTTCATTACTCATACTCCGAAAGTAGGTCTAAAGATGCATGAAGAGCGTGTAGAAAATAAAATTTCCAGCCCTAGGGCTTTTCTCTTTCACTGACAGCTGTCATGTCAAATTATGGCTTCGCACGACTTGTGCAATGTGCATGTAGCCAGTATCAGTAACATTACGCATAAGGAACTTTAAAAACCTAACCTCCTTGCTTAAAGTAACACCAAAGAATAACACTACATGTATATAACCTCTTTGGTCCCAACCTTGTAAGAGGATCAGGTAGTATGGAGTCTCTCATTCACTCTCGTTGTTAGGAAGAATTTTATGTATTATTCGTAATGAAAAGCACAGTGTTTACCTCGGGTGAAAGACTCATTAAGTCCCTCGAACTATAAGCGCCCTCGCTACGCTCGGGCGCCAAACTCCGTCTTGGGACTTGTAATGAGTGACTTTCACACCTAGGATAACAATGTACTATTAATTAATTTTAGACTGAAGCTTAACTAGCTCTTACTTTCTGAAATAAAATACAAAATAATATCTACAAGAATTCCAATAAAAGTATTTCACAAAGGAAAAAATAGCAAAGAATACTTTAAGGATATCAATCTTCGATACATTGCCGCCTAAACTACCAACCAAGTGGATGATAAACGGGCCTTTATGTTTCTCGCAAGCAGTAATTTTACTGCTCTATAAATGAAGATAAGATTGCCTGGTCCCTATTTTATCCAGCGACGCCGACACCCGATGTTTTTATTTTCCAAGGATTGATCACCTGATCTTTTATACTATGAGAGGGCAGAATTGTTTCTCTTTCACTTTATGACTTTGCACACTACATATTTTTCATCGGCTGATTTCATTGGAACTTTTTCTTCTTCTTAAGGTGCCTCTCCGACTAACGATGGTTGGCAGTAAATTTGGAAAATTCTTCTCTATTTCTAGCGAGGCGAAAGAGTTCGGCTGCACTCGCTATCCCCGTCCATTCCCGGTTGTTACGCAGCCAAGATTTTTTCCTCCGACCGACACGTCTTTTGCCCGAGACTTTTCCCATCATAATTAGTTGCAGTAACTCGTACCTATCATGACTCAATACATGTTCTAGGTAGGCAACTTTTCTTTGCTTGACGGTCTGCAAAAGTTCGCGTTTCTGCTTTACTCGGCGGAGGACCTCAACATTGGTTACTTTTTGAGTCTAGCTAACTTGGAACTTACAGAAGTTAAATAAATAAGTGCTAACAAAATACGTAGGAACAGTAGGTATAATCCTATGACTACGATGTTTTTGCAGGTAAACAAAAATAACAATAAGTTGGGTGGTAGGGATAAAATCTGGTTGAGGCAGTAGAGACATGAAAACGCCTTACTAATATAAAAAGTTTTAATTGAGATGCGCTAATTTAAAAACTGATTGAGGTGGGATTAGCAATATACGTTACAAGATGACGTTTCATCCATGATTTTATTTTGCAGATGACTCAGTGATATATGTAACTGTTACATCTCACTGAGATGACCGCCTACGTTTCAGACCAATTTCAAAGACGTTTAATATCTTTATATATAACTTATATGTCAGTGTTTCACTGAGCACTATCATACCTGCCTGACGGTAGGTGACGATGTGGTCTAAGGAGTAGCCTACTTTACTAGAGGAACCTAGTTTACTCACGGCTTGAAGGCCTTTAAATTGTACATCAGGAAAAACGGACGCAGGAAACTTAACAACATAATGAACGTTTGCCTTCAAAACTGAACTGTCGGCGAACATCGGACGATGGAAAGTCTACAATCTACGGCTGTACTTTGTATTCGGTTAAATATAACCTTTTAATAGATATAAAGAGCGCTA
This sequence comes from Idaea aversata, assembly GCA_907269075.1. Classification (NCBI taxonomy): domain Eukaryota; kingdom Metazoa; phylum Arthropoda; class Insecta; order Lepidoptera; family Geometridae; genus Idaea; species Idaea aversata. The sequence goes on along the minus strand of OU026092.1, from coordinate 9,289,319 downwards.
TAAAACAGATACTAAGTTGCAATAGTGCGTTGTAAAATATTTTTCAAGCCGTTACCTAGATGACGTTATTTATAGTTTAAAACTTTATAACTGAGTTTATTTGTGGCAAGATAAAGTACTTACCTACTAAAGGCAGATATATAGGTAGTAAACGAAATATATAGAATCTAGGTACATAATATTATATAAGGTCCTGATCTAGGTATTTTATACCGTGACTGCGGGGCTCCTGAGTACACCATGCTTCACCTCCTAATATGCTCTTCCATTCCTAGTAACTTCACTTTTTTTTTCTATTTTTATGTGAAAATCTTAATGCAGTTTAAAGAATACATCTACTTACCAAGTTTCAACAGTATAGTTCTTATAGTTTCGTAAAAAAGTGGCTGTGACATACGGCAGACAGACAGACATGACGAATCTATAAGGGTTCCGTTTTTTGCCATTTGGCTACGGAACCCTAAAAATGTTCCTAAGTCACAAGAACCTACACACAACTGTAAAGATATAGATAAGATATAGGTATGTAAATAAAATTGTAGGATTTATTTATGTAACATCTTCTAATGCTAATGTTAATTCAGTAAAAGAATAAACCCATTAAAGTAATCTATCACCTTCTATGATTTTATTTGTCAAGTTCAATATACTTCAAAGTATTTGACCCAACGCAGCAAAAATCTAAGTTGTTAGCATCATAAAATTGTAACTAAGCAATTCTAATAAATTGCCGTAAAACATTATTGCAATAAACCATGAGCTAATAACGTCTGGACTTACGTTTGTGTATGGTTATAAGTTCAGGAGAAAGGCAAGTGAATTCATAAACTTTTCAATAAATATTTTTTGCGGGACATTTCACACAATGCCATCTAGTCTCAAGCTAAGCAACTGCTCTTGTGTTATGATTTTCATACAACGGTTAGAATCACTTAGAATACTAATATGGTTAACTTTTGTAAATACATACGAAACACCAAAACCAGTACCAAATATCTCAACTGAAATATTTGGTTTAGACGAAATCGAACCTGCAACCTTGTACGTCTCTCGCGGCAGGTGTGCACTGTGCTCCCACCTCTCCACAGAGGTGGTAAAAAAAATATTATTATAATTAACTTTGATGTCATCCATCTTCTAAGATTTAATTTTACCGTAAGTTTTTAATAAACGGGACTAAAATACTCAAATGCTCACAGAACTCATTCGAATATTAAAATTTGAAAGGTAAGGAAAGACGATAAGTACCTTAATTCTTATCGTCATCAGCTCACCAATATTGCCATCAATATTCAGGCATAAATTTCAAAGTTACTGCGAGTATAAATTCAACATCCAGTTATTCACGAGCCAAGATTCAAACCCCAGTATCCTGGGAGTAGGCATGCTGATGAGAAGATGAGGTCAAAAACAGTTACATAACGTACGTGTAACTTATGACCCTCTGCTTATAAATCAACCGAATGTGAATAGTACGTATTTTAAGTTATTAGAAATAGCGGATTTAATATCTTTAACTCATTTTTTAACTGTCGATCTCTTTGCTGCGTTAGACGACAATCCGCCTGCGACGCAGAAGGTTGTGGATTCGATTCCCAACTCAATGTTTATAATAGTTTGTTCCCATTTCTACACATTTCATTTACAAATTCCCAATTCTACAGATAACCAACCCAACAGATTACCAAACCTACAGACTCTTAATCCAACGGGTTTCCATCTCTAGATAATCTCAATTCTACAGATTCCCAACTCAACTCAACAGATTGTGTTATAAGTGATAACAAAAAAAGGATGAGCAGATCGTAAGTGATTAAATAAGATGATCAGATCGTAAGTGATTAAATAAATCATAATATAAGAATTTCCAAAAGAAATTGTATATTTTTATGAGTAGTTTATCCGTTGTCTGGCCCCCATAAAACAAACTAGTAGCTTATTTTGGGCTAAGTAAAGTGTCTTACAATTTTTTTTTTATTTAATACATTTTTATTCCTATAAATACCTTAATATCTAAGTGATTAGCTATGTTTTTGATGTATTGACGAGATCTAGATACTCTTATCTTAAATTTTGTTTTTTTGCAAATGACCCCTAATTTTCTAATCAATTCTAAAATATATTGACACATTAAAAACCTACCATTAAATACTAAGCTCTCGAATACTTTAAATCGCTAAATGTTATGTTTGAAACCATTCCTCATAGTTGAAACTTGTTATCTACAAACTTGCGGGACTTTCCTAACCTTCATTACGATTTTCGTCTTATATTACCTACGTAATGTATGGAAAATAAACGCAGTCTTTCCATATTTTAATGATCTGATATATAATTACAAAATTTAATAGTGATAATATGTAATTTAATAAGTTATTAGGGAAATTGCAGGGTGCTGGAGGGGTGTGTTGATAATACCGTCAATATGCAAGAAACTTCGCTTAACTATAAGTCAAAAGTCTTACATAATCCTGCAACCAGTGATTCTAACCCTATTACTACCTGAAATGTAGTTCTTCTGGATAAAAAAACTGAAATCGTATTATATTTTTTTTTAAATGATAGGTCAGTGTTTAACCACAATCAAACCTGCCTTAGTAGATGCAAATGCGGTATTGTATGTATCATACTTTCCTGAAGAATCTTTAACTAGATAGTTATAGAAACAGTTCATAGAAATGACAATATTCCATCAAACTCAATTCAGATCATGAACTTAATCAAGTGATGATTACAAAACTTATGATAGGACTGTTATTGCATCGGTAAAGTTTAAATTAAGCATCAGAATAACAATTTCCGTATTAATTCCTGTGAGATTATCGGTCTCAAGTTTAGAAATTCAACGTATAACATGTTGCAAAGAGGAAGTTTGGTGGATTGAAGCAAATCTCCTCTGATGAACAAGTATTAAGTAGAACCACTGAATCTTACGCACACGGACTGCATAGAGCTACATTATCGAACTATAAAATGAAGAACTGCAACAGAATTCAGTGATCCATTGCCTATTTACTCAATTAAATATCTACTACTACGACTACTATCTGTAATGATAGATTTCAATTATAGAAATAAATTATATAAGTAAGTATATTTTTTGATTTACTTAGGCTATCTATGACATTTTCCATCATATGGATGGCACAGAAGTAATCAGAGAAAGCTTCTGTTAACATAAAAGGGTCAGCATCTAGCTCTAGGTCTGATCTATACAGCAATTGAAAGATGCATCATTATTTGCAGTTTTTTGCTTGCATAATATTGAGCTTGACGCTCTGGTTTATCGTATTAGGTTCTGGTACAGTCACATTACCAATTAGCTAAACCCCACGTGACACAAATCTGTAAGGTTGTAAAGTAATGTTACCTGACTTTGTTTATTTTAAACATATACTACTACCACTAATATACTATACAATATATATTTTTTTACAAATTAGGTAAATACTATAATTTTTTACAGATACGTGAATGAGCTCTGGGTCCCGTGGGGTTCAGCTTATTGGTAATGTGACTGTACATCTTGCCCACGCAAAAACTGGTCTGCGGGCCGAATGTCAACTGTCCTGGGCTTTAACTAACTGCATCTCAACGACATTTTACTGTAGTCCGTGTGTGTTGGCAAATAAACCCACTGAAGATCGACTTCCTGTTCTCAAGATTGGATATGAGCAGATATAGTTTAGTAAGTCTAACTTATAGACATTCGAGTTAATTGTGTGAATGTTGTTGACAGCCAATCAAATTAAGGTAACTTATTTAATTACGAAACATCGACTCTTTTGTTCGGTGCTTGTTTAACAGCGAATAAGCAATTAAACTCTACAAAGTCTCCTACCATTTGTAAGAAACTGTTTCAAACTTTGACATAATCTATGTACCTATCTTATATAATTCATCTGGGTACTTATGTACCCTTACTTATACATAAATATATTCTTACTTATACATACATATATTACATACATTTTCAGCTGATATTCGGAATATCAGCTAAAAAGAGACATTTTATTTCACTACGTGAAATATATAGGAATCTTCCTAGTTAGTTATATTTATTCGTATTATCATTTACCCGTGTCTAGCGTAGGCTTAGCGTAGGTGTTTCCAATTAAGAAAAGACATCCTATCAAAGATTACAGAGCAAAAATTCGAATAACGATATACTTAACTATAAAAACGTTAATTAGAAGAAATAACGAATGTTTTGGAAATAAGGGCCAAATAGCAGTTAGCAAGTAACCTCACCAGATAGTTCACCATAAGTCGTATGTCCAAGACTAAGTCCATGCTAGTTCTAAGCCCTATTCTATTTAGCCATCGAAAGAGACAAAGGTATTTACTTTACATTTATTTTTCTGTCTGCGCTTCTTCTAATTTATTTGTGGTTGGCTCATGGGTTGGCTCATTATGTATTTTTCTCTCATTCCCCTCTATTAGCCGTCATCTCATCATTTAGATAAGTATTTCTAATATCTTGTCTCATACAGTCCATCCATATTTTCTTACTTAATCCTCTGTATCCACAATATCCATATATCTAGTTATGTGACTAAAAGAGTTAAGAGTAAAAATGTAGAGGAAGAGGCGTCTTCAGTTCTCCTCATCACAGTTTCTTTTCATCATAAATTATATTGTCTATTATTATCCATACCAACTCAAACGGATCTTTTACCATTTCCGTAACTTTATGCTGCTAAGCAGTTGGTGGGGGTACCTGTGTTAGTGTTACTTTTTTTTGCGTAATTTAGCATTTTTTAGCCTTTCTCTAATATATTTATTCGTTCCTTATCCACTGTCGTTACTCCACACATCCATCTCACATTCTCATCTCAGCTGCATGCAAACTTCTTCTATCCTTTAAACTTTACCCTTATTGGTGACAAAGATCTACAAAAGTTTATACACAAACAAAGCAATACGTCCGATACAGTAGAGGGCAAAAAGCAAGGTGAGTAATGTGAGCATGAATTATTGCAACTAAAAGTACCTTCACAGTGAATCCTTTACATTGCTAATATCGCAGCTAAGTGATTTATTACTGGGGATACCATTTCTTACTAGTTTCTTGACCTTACTTCGGATGGCAGTAAATTCTATGGATCTATTTTAGTGTTTGTTATTTACAACCGTTGAATATATATTTAAGTGAAAATTAAGTTTGAAAGCCTTATCATTTTATGTACGGCAAGCCAATATTCATACACGTATAATTAAATTTTAAACATCATTTCTTATGACTATGACTAACTATGATGACTAAGTATCTTGTATTAAGAAAATTTTCAAAAATTTTACAACCTGCTTAAGATATGAAAATCTTTATTTTTGGGTTTAAAAAATTTTAACAGGTAAAATCGGAATTCATTTTTCTGGACAACAGTACTTCACTCAAAATTCTGTAACCAAAACTGAAAGCATAAAACAAATACACACGAACAAACAAAATATTTAATCCCGCAATCGCGTGTGTTCCATTCCAATATAAAATACTACGCGTTAAACTCATTAATAAACGATGACAGTATCAAACTACGATACTTTATGTCCTTATATTAAATGCGACCCCACAGAACCGGTCAGGGAAGCTACCATTAAAGTAATATGACAGTCGTATTAATGCCTCTGATGATTTAGATAATGATAACAAGTCTTTAAATAAAAAGTTAAATGACAGTTGAAATAAAATCCTAACAAAACGTAAAGATTTGAAAATTAACGAACAAGAAAGTTGACTTCCGTCAGGATTCAGTGATATAAAGATAACAGATTTAAAGTAAAGGCTACTTGTCATAAAACAAATAAAAGCCGAAACAATAAAGAACAAAATAATCTTCGATATTTACTACGACAAAATAATATATTAACTTTTTTTAATTTAGAACGTTGATTTTCCATTTATATAGGTAAGGTAACCGGTGTTAAATTAGGTACTCAAGAAAACCAAGCACTAAATATTTACGACAGCGCGGAGACTCGCCCTGTTGTAAGGTGAGCTGACAGTTAAGCGAAAACCCTTGTTTAAGAGTTGTAGCCAGAAATATCCCTCTTTTGCACTTACCTAATAAAATTAATGTTCTTCATAAGAATCTTTCGAAACTACGAACTCACTGCTAAGGTCGGTCCCTTTGACATGCAATAATCCGTAAATCGGATACGTATCTTCAAAACCTATCGTAAATGTATCTCCAGATTGACAGACATCACATCCGATTGACGCACCTATACAAACTGCTCCTAATTTATTGCTAAGTTAACTGCAACATTTAAATGTTTAATGTATAGATCAGTAACAGTTTAAAAGGCTGTAAATGTTTTTACGGCAGATTTACTTGACATTGTTTAAAGGCAATATTCCATGTTTATAGCAATTCGTTTTGGATACAATCCTCTTAAATCTCCTTCAGGAGACAGCACAACTGTCGTATATCGTTTGGCACAACTCTGTTGTCTTTAATTTTATAAAACGACTTCAGGAGTGGTACTTTTGAAATCTACTTTTTCTTGTCTATACTTACCATCTTCTTTATATACATAACTCGATTTGAATGATTTTTTTTTGTACCTATTCGTTTGGGTGGCGCCCTTTAAATTCACAAATCAGCCCGGTTTTTTTTAAATGGCAAAACAACGTTTGCCGGGACAGATAGTATTAGTAATATTATAAAGAAGAAAGTGATTTAATTTATTTTTGTAAATTTTTCGTCTTCTATGTTCTACAAGTTACTTGTAAATAAAATTGAATTTCAGAAAGTTACATACTTCAAGACAACAAGAATTTCGTAAATTAATAAATGTGACCTTATTTCAGATTCTAAGAAACCTTATAATAATGGCTTAGAAATAGTATCTTATCTTTCTTAAATAGGTATATTGTGTAACAAAATCAGGTATATTGTGTAACAATTCGTATTATTTTATTAATTAAACATTCGTACCTAATGTTTCTGTTACAAAATATTTTCTCCCAATTAATTACGAATCCTTGTAAAAATGATATTTTATTGTAGAAGTAATTTATATTTAGTAGTTATTTCTTAAGCAGGCACCAATTATGTAAGAAGACTTTTTGTTTCCGCTTTCGGAACTATTTTTTGAGAAATTTTCACATGCTGGAGTGGTAACAAACAACTTTTTTCTTCTTACCGTGTCCATTCTATTTTTTAAGGTTTTTATATTCTGTTGCATGGAGTTTTGTACCACTAAATCATGGGCACAAATTAAACTCTTAGACCTCTTTATATTATTTCGAAGAATATTCGTTACAAAACAACAAAAAATCTTTCGCTTTATAATATTAGTAGTACTTATTGTTAAATAGGTAATCCTGTCTAGTTGTTGTCTCTGCCATATTAGATTTTGCATAGAGTTGACGCTGTAGAGTGTAGATATGGAAAAGACATTAGTAAAACATGCTTTGTTTTTAAATTTTCATAGTTTTGTAAGTGATAATCTAGTGTATCATCAGCCTTAATAAATACCCTTGATAGTATCAAAAGCCCGCGTAATGAGTTGATGTCACTGAAATGGAAAGGGGTACGTTAATACGATTTTAATTCGTATTCATGACATGTTGTCGAAAGACTGGGGAAGATTAATGAAACTCACAATATGTATGACGATCCAGGCTTTAAAAATAATTACTTAAATATATAGAAAAAGCAAGGTCTTGAAGCACAGTAACGGGAAAATTCCGAATTTCAGGTATTTTTAAATTTGCTCATATTTTTTATCGCGTCGACTCAGGACCTTGATTTTTATACACCTAATAGAGTAGTATAAAGTACTTATATGGTATAAATTTCAACTTGGTTCACCTGTTCCTAAAAATATTGCTGGACACACGTACAATCCACGGTCAAAACTCTCTGCCCACCGTTACGTTTACAATCCCGTGCAGCACTATTTAAGCATTATAACAACGTAACATGTGGATCGAACCCACGTCGGTTGGTGTAGCGGGTGCCGGCTTTATACCACTCACACAACTAAAGACATAGCTAGCATGTTGAAAATAATAATTACACTGAGTACTTTTAATTCAAGTATTTAGGTTTGTGTGTAACGTTTATTAGAAGAAGGTCGTAACTCCAATACTTGTTGATAGTATTATTGTAGCATTCATTTACTTATGACCCTTACAGTCAGACAGACGGACAAGAGAGTGATCTTAAAACGGTTATTTTTTACCTTTTGAGGTACTGAACGCTAAAAAAAATAAAAATGAAACAGCCTTAAGTCAAAGCAAAAAGTAGTTAAGCTAAACGAATCGTAAACAAAGATCGGAATAAAAGGATAGCGATTCTTAAGTTGCTGATCTAAATAAGTATCGAGATAAAGCAAACGTTACATTAGCATTCGATTACATCGATTACACTGGCTACAGTATCGATCTTGATAACGGACTAATTAAAGAATCAGCCGATCGTAAGCCAGTCCAGTTTCTATCATACGTCATTTTGTAATCGAGACGAGAACTCGATTGCGCAATCGTGTAAATGGATCGATTCGGATAAGCACTATAATTAGTTTCTTCAAAATAGAGTGTGCTTTTTTTTCTTTTGAATTCTTTACGTGTTACGAAAGCTATTGCGATGTATTGAATTACGTTGATCAAAATCTAATCAGGAAAATGAAGAGATCAAACCTACAACAGATTCACATAACTGATCTTTATAAAATATGCTTCTTCCACTTCCGGTTTATATAGTAGCAGTAGCAAAGATTGATATACGTTTAATAGATGAAAAGTCTTTCAGCAAAAAATTGTCTGCTACTGCGAAACGAGAGACATTCATAAGAAATTAACAAGTAAGTAGGTAAATGCCTTTCAATAATTGTTTGGCAGATCTGTATGCTTTCATTACTTACATATTACGACTAAAATTGAGCCAATACACGCGAAGTTAACCGAAGATAAGTAGGATACATCTAAGTTCAACCACTTGTGACCGGTTGCACCTAGTTCTAATCAGCAAAAACCAGTAACCGCACATCGGTTTTTAACCGTAACATACATTTTTTACCTAAAAATTCACTGAACTACTATACACTACATTAAAGTGTTCATTTCGCAATGTCTCTCGTACATAGTTGATAATTCGCTAAAGAGGTGACGAAATTCATATCAGGACCCGTCAGTCGACTTTAATTAAAGTAACTTTTCTTCGCTTATATAGTTTTAATATCAAAGTCTTTCCTGCGGAAAACTAACACTCTGCCAACGGGCCGCAACCGCGCACAGCTGTTACTTGACGTCATTATTAAATGCTTTTCATGAACAGGTGTTGATAATAACTAGGGCGTTTAATTAATGAACAGAAGTAACTACTTGTGTGATAAAATATTATCGCGACTGTACTTTGATAGACGTGGTGTGTGCTTACTTATTTTGCGAGTACTTGAACTAGTTCTGGAACGTAGTAAGTATAACTTGTTCTGTTGAAGGTATTTGCTACATGCATTTCTTAGTAACATATATTTGAATCAAAGTCTGGACATAACTATGTATAAAACACCACACACTTATAGCAGGTAGATAGTACTTACGGATACAGACCCCAAAATAAGTGATTTACCCTGTTCTAGAGTGGACATTATGAAAAAAGTATGTATGTTCGCCGATTACTCAAAAACGCCTGCAGCGATTTGAATTTTTTTTTTACTACTAGCACATATAACTTTTGTTTGTTAGTTTGTTACTATCGTCCTGTTTAGTAAATACATTGAAGTTTCGACCCTAAAATAATATAGCCACGTTTCAAAATATTCTTTTTATAAATCACAGATTCGGAAATAGAAGAATGTTTTTATCCTAATGAAATTTTTTAATAATTTTGGTTAAAAAATTTTTTCCCGGTAAATAAACACATTATATAGAACTTATAAGCTCTCTTTAAGACTTTAATTTTTGAACTTGAAATTGATAAAAGTACGCTACATTAGGTTCTCCTTAAGCATTTACACAAAAACAAACATCAACGAATATTTACACTGAAACTCGCTCACAAAATGTAAACATCATTTGAAAATCAATTCTCGCTCCGTCCTCGTTAAAATATTCTTAGAAACACGTAGTTCTTCAAATACTTGTATCATGACTGTCTCATATCTGACACCTTGGTTAAGGAGCTCGAGTCGTGTAGTAATGATCACTTTATCAAGATGTATTTAATTGGATTTAGTTATGTTGGAGTATTGCAGGTGTCCAGTGTGCACGGAATATAGATGGTTTGTGATTTATTGGACAAGGGCTTAAGACTACTGGAAGAGGTATATTGATTGACTGATATTATCCGGACGATCCGGTTGGCACAATGGTCACCATGCCGGACTGCCAAACATAGGGTTGCGGGTTTCCCGCCTCAGACAAGTATTTATGTTTAGATATTTGTCTGTGGTCTGGTTGTTTCTATCTATACTAATATTATAAAGCTGAAGAGTTTGTTTGTTTGTTTGAACGCGCTAATCTCAGGAACTGCTGGTTCGAATTGAAAAATTCTTTTGTGTTGGATAGTCCATTTATCGAGGAAGGTTATACTTACTATACTACTTTTTATCCCGATACATGAGATCCCCACGGGATCGGGAGTTACGGGGGTGAAACCGCGGAGCGCAGCTAGTGTATTATAAGTGTATATTAAAAAAAAGTATATCAGTATATCAGCACCCATAACACAAGTATTTTTACTTAGCTTGGGGCTAGATGGCGATGTGTGGAATGTCCTGCAATATTTATTGTATATTTTATTATTGTATTATGGTACCAAAAGAAAAACCTACTGCCATGACATTTTTGTAATTTTTATCATCTCTTGTACTAATACAAAACTAGCATCTGCACGCGACTTCGACCGCCATTTTACCATCACCATTGAGAATTTAAATAAACCCTCTTAGTGAACCTACACTCCACAAACTTCATACTTCTCGGACCAACAGTTGATATATCAAGTCAGGCAATCAGAACTTTGAATTTTATATGTACCAATATAGGTATTAGGCACCTATACCTTGGGTAGGTAGGTATTTTTGAAAACTATAACAAACCTTATAATGACTCTAGATGTGTGACTACCAAGGAAAGGACATTCATACATGGACCAGTCACTAAATCAAATTAAATATAAGAATCATAGCATAGTGTTGTTCCCTTTGTCCTAACCTCAATCACTCATGATTTAAATCTCAGAAATGCATTTGAAATAATGACAAACAGTCTTGTTAGTTCATAAACTTGACACATCTAGTAAATCATCGATCTTTGCAAATTAAACATCTCAAGCAAAGATCTCAACGTGGGAGGCTATATCGTTTATTTAATAGCTTAATGTAATGTTAAAACGAATTTGATTAAAATTATTTCTGTTCTGGATTTTGCTTAAACGAAGCCCAAATTATTATCATTTTCATTAATTTGATCCGTTAAGTGGCATTGACTTAATTGTTATGGTTTCTTGCCTTTTTCTTAAATACAACAATGCTTGCTGAGTCAAACCTAATCGAGTTTGTTTCCCTAGAATGCTTGAGTTCACAAAAGCTTGGACATATTTTATGGTGAAAATTTTAAATGCTTAACAATATTTATCCACATATTAAGTAGGTACAAGTTGTATCTATAACTATAAAATTCAAAGACCTGACTGACTAATTGATATATTCATCCACAGCTCAAGTCAAAACACGGATCGGGTTAAAATTTATCATAGGAATCCCCTAAGAAATCCTTTTGGAAAATTCAAACTCTACGAACACAAAATCCTGGGCTAAAGCTGTTTAAAATAACTCTAATGATTTCTCAAGAAACAGTTCGAAATACATTTAACAAGATGCATTCAATATCTCCAAAGAACCTACTTATTCACTAAAGGCGTGTACTGTGAAGTAAAACGCCACGATTGTCGTGTCCACTCCTATAAATAAAAAGATTCAATGTAGCATATTGCCTTATACGTCTAAAAGAGGCCCTTGTCAGCCTGCGGAACTTAAATCAGCTGCCAATAGTGAAAATACACCTGTGGAATCGTCGATTATGCAAATGGTAGACCCTTTTTAACTAAACACCGCGCTTTAGTGTTACAGTGGTCGATTCAAAAATTCCTTTGATTTTTCTTGGGGTTTATTTATTTTGGAGTGGGTTTTTAAGGTAAAATTTGTGGTCAGGTATTTGTGTTTGAGTTTTTTTTTTTTTTTTCGTTAAAACGACGTTAAAGTACGGACATTTTCTCATTCGTTGCGTTTTTTAACCAATGCAAAAATAAATTCTTTTCTGTTATTTTAATTTTGTAGAAAACTAAAACTGTGTTTTTAATTCTTTGAATGTAATTAAGTAATATGTATAAAAAAGGCAAAACTCTTAGAGATTAAGTAACGGTTGAAAGTACTTTAGTAATTACTACAAAAACTATTTCTCATAGTAATAAATAAATAAATATTTCAGGACATATTACACATCGCCATCCAGCCCCAAGCTAAGCAACTTAATGCTTGTGTTATGGGTGCCAGATAACGGATAAACTACTTATATACTCTTTTTTTTTTGTAAATATATACATATTATACATATAGGAAACACCCAGAACCAGAAACAAGAATTTATGGTCAGCATAAATACTTGTTCCCGGCGGGAATCGAACCCGCAACCTTCTGCGTCGCAGTCGGGTGTTCGCCCGACGCGCCACAGAGGTCGTCGTCAGAGTAATGTATTACTTACTTTTTTCCGCTATTATTATTAACTTATCATCCGACTTATTCCTAATAATGGCGAAGGTATGTATTGTATAAATTATAATCAAGAAAAATGTAAAAAACTATTCTTAAAAATAAGGGGGATCGTGAAATTAGGAGTTCACGTTTTTTACGTTACCAATTGTTACTAAAACTAATTGCCGAGCCTAAGCTATAATAATAATTGTTCCACTGAGAGCGTTTTGATTTGGCTCAGTTACAAAATGGGAAAGGGATTAATTTCCATGCTGCCAAATTAAGCTACTTAGATGCAGTTTAAAGTTGGGTGCCCTATTCTAATGCCTAAGAGTTTCTAATATACGAAAGTGGGGTTTTCTAGACGTCTATGCGAACATGTTTTATTAAACGACTTTTGGAAATTCGAACTTTTTTTTTGTGAATTTGCTTAGCGCATTTATAAACTAGCAGTGAATCTATTGATATGAGATAACTAACTTAGCTCTATTTTCTAGGAAGGTTTAGATATCAAAACCCGCCAAGAAGAAATTGAATTGTCGAGTAAAACCAAGTCACAACGGACTGACGCAAGTAAAACCGCGGTACCATAAGTACCTGAATGAAGTGCTATCTGCCACCTTAATTAATAACTAAATATTTCGTAAAAATAGGGAAAAGTACCATTAGATTTACCTTCATTTTAACCTTACTTAAATTCATTAAACAGACCAGAGTGCAAATTACCAGTATCGATCACTAGTGTATAGCTGGCAACCCAAGAGTTCTGACTGGAAAAAAGTAGGCAACCTATCGTTTGCATATTTTATAGGCTTCATACTATCGATTGGTATGGAATTTGTCTATTAAACAAACAATAGATTTAAAAAAAATCTGAAATAAATTTTTTTAATCATATTCTAGACTGAATTTTTTTAGGCAACCTTATTGCAAAATATTATGACCTATTTAATTTGATATAAAATACTTATCATCCATTAAACAGCTCGATGAAGGTTGTCCTTAAAGGGATCTCCGACTATTAAATAAACGACTGCAAAGGGTATAGCTACTCCAAAATAACCTCATCTCTCTCTCAGATTATAAGTGGCCCTTATAAATAAATAAATAAATATTGCAGGACATTCCACACATCGCCATCTAGCCCCAAGCTAAGTAGGTAACTAGACTTGTGTTATGGGTGTTAGACAACGGATATACTACTTATATACTTTTCTTTTGCAAATATATACTTATAATATAGAAACAGCCAGACCGCAGACAAATATCTAAGCATAAATACATGTCTGAGGCGGGAATCGAACCCGCGACCCTTTGTTTGGCAGTCCGGCATGGTGACCATTGTGCCAACTGGGTCGTTATGGTTCCTTATAGTATTACTAGCTGCCCTCCGCGGTTTCACCCGCGTAACTCCCGATCCCGTGGGAATATCGGAATGTAAGCTATCCTATCTCTCAAGTTGGATCGAACTGCACATGGTGTGCGAATTTTATTATAATCGGTTAAGTGGTTTAGGAGTCCATTGAGGACAAACATTGTGACACGAGATTTATATATATTAAGATTATAAGAAATGTATAAGAAATAAACATCAGAATAGTTCCCTACTCTGTTGTACACTCGTTTAAAACCGAATAATCCTCAATATATGAAACGTTCCCCGAGCTTGGAAACTTTTCAAAAATTATACTGTACTATAAAACTGTTCAAATAAGCTTTAGATTACTGCAATCCCTTTAGAATATAACGTCATAATATGCCTTAAAAGTTGGATATTTTTATCACTTGGTATATTCTGATCTCGTAATGGCTATAAAGATTCTTGTTGAAGAACAAGTACATCGGACAATTATTACTTTAGTGTCACAAACTAGATATTCATTTAATTTAACAAAAAATGTGACAAAATACACATAGTTCACTTCATGAAATGCGAAATCCGTTGCTGTCACAAGACTCTTGTCTTAGAATGTATATACCTATCAGTGGCGATGGCTGATATTTATTTAAAGGTAAGCCGATAACACACAAATAGCAAGAAAAATGATTTTTAGTGCGTGTGAAGGATCCATTTTTATTAAGCTACACTACACTGCAGGTAAGTCAAAGGAATCGGATCGTTAGACCTTTCGCTACTAATACCTACCCACCATTTTCTTTAATGGTGGGAATTCAGCTATATAACAATACAAACAAAATTAATTCAAATTCAGTTATTCTAACCCCCTAAACATTAATCTCTATTAAGATAAACAAATTTAAATCACTTTTTGTTTTTGAAGTAGTAAGATTGTCTTCCGTTAAACAAACTGTGGTAGAGAACAGTTCATCAATCAGAACAAGGATATCTACTTAAAAACGCATTAACTCATTTCCTTAAATACACAACCTGGAGCTAACAGGTGTTTATCTCATATATTTCTATGTACACTGATTACTTATCTTCATTCCATAGTAATTGTGATTAACGAATCCACTCCTCTACCATACATCGGTATTATATTGTCAAGAAATCATTTAACTACCATTTATAAAACCGCCAAACTGAACTTCCATCAATCAGATAAAGTTCTTCGTTCGCTTTGTTTAAGTGATTTTTGGGACGTTGTCGGATTAAAATGTGTTTTATTAGAATCAGATGGTGAATTTGGTTGGGCGGATGTGAATTGTGTGATGTGGGACTGACAAGATGACGCCATAATAATAGTTAGGAGGCTCGTTATAAAATAAAAACGTAGGATATGGTTGGTTTACGTCGGCCCCCTTCGACTACGCCTATTTAGCTATATATAGAGATACAAGATATAGCTGCACGGTCAGTTGATTTAGATTTATTATGCGTTGATTAAATAGCGCTAACGTAAGCCATGTAAATGAGAAGCGGATTCCAGTTGAATTCCCTCCTATAACGAGGTGTATATCATTAATTATGCTAAATAAGTATTATACTATTTCTAAATAGAAATTGTATCTTTTTAACAAAATGCCACAACAAACAGTATTTTTTAAGAATTTCCGTCAAAAAGCTTCCCAACAGTGCAATAATTTGCTTCAAGTAATTTAGAAAGAAAACATTAAGCGTTAGCACTCACTTCTTCCGTCTTCATGCATAACGAAATAAAATGGTATTAAATTATGAACTGCTACATTTTAAGGACCAAATGTTCTACAAGGGCATCCCTAACATCTTTCTTTGCTAACTCAATTTGCATATTTCACAAAAAGCCACGCTTCTGCCTAATGCCGGACAAGACGGTGAAAATTTAACTAGTTAGTACGCTAATATAAAGTACAGGTAACTTTTTAATTTCTTCTAACAAAATTGTCATACTTTTCCTTTGAGAGCATAATGAAATAAGAGGAAGATAATGACGACTGTTGTTGAATTTTTATAAGCATTTTACTTGAACTAATATTGTACAGTTTTCGCAAACTTCGGCATATAAATTGCGAAAATTCTCTCTTTACAAAGCTTTTGAAGTCAAAGAATGTTATACCAAAACAAAGACAATCTTTACGACTCAAGACGTCTTGGTAATTAACAAGTTACTGATTTATTATGAGTCGAATTAGCTTTCATCGTTCATATCTCGAAAGCATTTTATTGTCTGGGAAGGAGAATGGATTCATTAAATGAACTCATAATAAATTTTAAGGAATGTACTAATCTTTGACTAGAATTATAATAACGTACAATCAACGGTCAAAAGTCTCTGCCTACCGTAACGTTTACAATCTTGTGCAGCACTATTTGAACATTATAACAACGTAACCTGTAGATCGAACCCACGTAGGTTGGTGTAGCGGGTGGCGGCTAATACCACTCACACAACTCAAGACATAGCTAACATGTTGAAAATAATATTCACACTGAGTATTTTTAATTCAAGTATTAATTTTGTGTATAACGTCTATTAGAAGAAGGTCGTAAGTCCAATGACTTGTTGATAGTATTATTGTAGCAAACTGTTCATTTACTTATGACCCATACTGTACTTATTATGTGGTGTAAAATCACCTAATTAATTTTGAAAAATAATTATCTAAATAACTGGGCATATAAAATGGACAATAGAATAATGTCTATACACAAAAGGAAAGAATTTATATTACTTAAAATTATTATTTGTAGATTATTTTAAGTTTCAATCAAAGCAACATAATTATCATCAATGTTAGCAAAATAAACAATAAAAAATGATTACAAGTGAGTTTGCCGAAGCCACCAAATTGTCAAACAATAAAAAGCAGCGAATTGCGCCTCGGTCGCATCGTCCTTTGTACAATATGTCAAATAATAATGTCGCCTTCATTGTTCTACTGTCGTACAATTACTGTAGCCAGTAATCGTGTCAGCTACAAAATGTGCTCTCCCAAAAACTCTAGAGAACTGGTTAGCCATAAACGTCACATGTTCACTCGGGGCTTATTACCGCCATAACAATTTAAGGAAGCCGAAAGGGTGGCGCGGAATTTCGGCGAAAACTTTTGTCCACGTCTCTGTCTACCGAATTGTTTTATAAACAATGTTTACAGCAGTAACTTTATGGTCCACTTGTTTTATCTGAGCGTTTCATAGCGACACTATTGTTGCTCAAGTTTTTGTTTCCGACAATTTGTTTTGTTTAGTATGACCGCCGTTTTCGCTTTTAGTGCCAGGTTCTGAAAAGTGCCTACCTTTCATTGGTGACAATAACAATTTGACATAAACACTTTTGCTCTCGTTTACCTCGAAACTTCACTTTCATTAGGCAACTTTTTGTTATATAATTTTGAATGGAAAATTGCAAATTACCCGTGACTACAGCGAATATTTTTAAAAGAAATGAACAATAATCAGTAAATCACTTTCTCAGTTGTTGCATTATTTTGGCTTTTGGAATTAAATACTAGAGAGGTACATCTTGGATTTTGTTTAGACAATAATATGAAATATTTGAAGTAAAGTAAAATAATATTCACTAAAGCAACAGGGAGTTAGCAGACGAAAGAGCATCGTGACTGACTTTTGCCCTGCATATTTTACAGAATACCTGCCAGGCGCCAACTAAGTTCATGATTCGAGTCAAAATATGACTTTCACAATATTAAAAATTACAAAATATCTGTCAATTTATTTTGAAATCAAACATTTTCTATTTTTCAACATTTATTAGGTTTTTATCAAAATTAAAATCCAATACGACTACACAGTGGAATTTCAATAAAAGATCGATCTAATCTACTTTCAAATACATAAAATCAATGTGCGCTTTGATCCATTCGTATTTAACGAGCTTTGAATTCATAAAATCTTTCAAATTGAAATAAGATGAGCTTCGTAAACGTTCCCAAACGATATCATTGATTTAAAAAAATGTACAGTTTCATGTTTAATTAACAGTAATCTCGGTAACTAAATTGTAGCTTTCAAAGATGAACTAAACCTGTCGGTTCGTTTGATACTTAAAAGAATTACACTACATTTAATAACAACTAATGAAAGGGCCATTTCATAACATTTACTCGGTCTCCGATCGGGTTTTTAATTTACAAATTACGGTCATCGGATTACGATATCCCTCTGTTAACAAGCCAGTCGTCCGATCCAATAAATTTTAACTACGACCTCTAAAAAAGATTATCCTTCGTAAACTGTTATTTTGTATGTGAAAATTGTTATGTTGCAACTTTGCAGCTGTTTTAAACAATTTCTTATATATGATTCTAAATTCTACCTTTTTAACGTCGGTATCACAGCAAAATGTTTGGGCATCTTTCAACAATGAATAAAAAACTTCGCTCATTATAAATTAGAGATCCGTTGTAAAAAGAGGTATAATAAAAACAATATTGTTAGAAACTGCTAGATATAAAACAATAAATTCTACAATAGAATTTAGTGGATGGTCTATCAATGAGGCGCACCAGTTTTGGTGGTCGTATCAATTTATTGATCATTAAATAGGTGTACAGATGGTGTACGGCTTCTTAGGTTAAAATTGTTTATTATTATCGTTGGTTTATTATGAAAATTTACTATTAAGGGACTCCGTCGATATAACTGGCAACACACTAAACCATTGCAGTTGGTATGGACATGTGATGAGGAGAGAAGAGACGCATGTAACTAGAAGAGTTGATGAGTATGAATGTAGAGGGATGCGAGAGGAAGAGAAGAAGAAGAAATGGATGGTCTGAGTGAGACAAGACATGAGAGAGATGTATAAATGGCACTAGGTTTCACCCAGTACTTCAATCGCGTATTCGCATAATTGTCCAAAACCGTAGCGGACGATATAATAACTATAATGTATGCCAAATTTTAGACCGAACTATCTTTTGGTTTGAGATGCGCGTTGATATATCAGTGACTTTGTATTTCTTGCAATAACACTGACAGACAGAGTTGATGACGAAAAAAATCACTCAGATATTGCAGCAAATTTTTTGGCGGCTTTTAGCTTTTAGTAAAGCCAGTTAAATACATCCCCCACGCTATTACAACGGACTAAATTATACGCATTCAGATCTTCATAGCAGTTATAAGTTCTAAGCTACAAAAATATTTGCTCTAGTGTCAGTATCAGGGAGGAAACAGTCGATTACGTTTGTATTGAGAGAGAGCCGGGTACCCTTTCCTGTAAAATAGCTCATTTTTATAAGATATATTATATCTTACACATGACATTGTGTCCTGGAGATACAAAACATAATAAACAACCAAATATGTCTAATAAATAATGTTTTAAAGCTCTAGAGTACTTACATTATTTCTCTTTACTATTATCACTTAGACATTACATAAAACTTGATAACTATAGGCTTTATTCTTATTAACAATGAATAGATAGGTATAAAACATAATCTCACACAACATCTAAAGGACCATTCAAATTCCTGTAGCGCCGACTTTCTTTATAAAACGATTTATAGTTATTTCATGAGCCTTATTTACCTTTATAGATATCCTCCACAAGTCCAGGTAATAAATTTAACAATGGTTAAAAGCGTTTGAGACTAACCTGGTTAAGTGGTTAACGTAATCATGTCTGTAAGTAGGTATATTAGTTCGTAATACATATTTAGAAAATTGAGAAGCTTTATTTCGGTTCTGAAATAAAGTATAGTATTTGTTATGACTTAAATAAAAACGCGATTAAATTAATTTTATTAATGAATAGTTTAATGAAAATAGCCAATCTTTATGTATAGATATGTTCTACATAATATCAGAAGTTGCATTTGAATCCACTTAACATGTCTTTTATAAAAAAACCCGTTATTAAAAAAGTCCCGTTTTTACCCTTTGGGTACGGAACCCTAAAACATACTGATATCCTATAACTATCATTATATATATATATATCTACAAAATAGAACTATAATATCTACAAAATACGAATACCAGTTGTGGTTGTGATTACTGTTTTACACGGTAGATTTTTTATTAAATTAAAAATTATACTTAGCTCATCCCATATTTTTATCGATTATTGTCTTTTTAACTGAATACAACAAAATTACATACATTTCTTGCGGCAATTTTCATTAAAATTTATGGAAATTAGCTTCAAGCATTAACAGAAGGTATTCGGTATTAATTCGGTTATTCCGTTCAATCATTAATTGTGATGATAAAATTTTAATAATAAATTAAATAAACGAATTTTGTATCAATACACTGCAACTCTGTGCAATTACTGTACTAGATCTGAAACGAATCGACCGATTTCAGTGAAACTTGATAAGAGAATACACTTAATCCTAAGGAGTTAAGTTTCTTTTATCCCGATGTTACCACAGGATTGGGACTTTCGCGAGTGAAATCGCGAAGCACGCTTGGAGTTAAAAAATTTCGAAGACTGAAGTCACATTATGATGAATTACTACTAAGACCAATCAATAGTTTTTTAAAGCAAAAAGTCCTAATCACAGCGCGTGTCTTGTTAACAAAAAGATACACATAAAATCAAATCAATTACTAAAATTGGGCTCACCTTTATTACCAGATTAGTGACTATAAGATCTTATCAAGCTCAATCTCCATCATTACACCGCCAATGCAAAGCAATTACACCGTCATTTATTTTGAGCGACAACTTTTCCAACAAAATAATCGCTCAAAGTTAATCGGTCGAAACCGATTTTAAGTAATTACTTAACACTTCCTCGGGGTTCAGAAATCACACCTTTGATGTTCGAAATGAGGCTCGTTTTCCTTACGATCCTTCACAGTAAGGAATGACTTACAGCCGCTAACAAGCCATCATTATAAGGATGTCGACCTCACTGTCTT
Organism: Idaea aversata; assembly: GCA_907269075.1. Classification (NCBI taxonomy): domain Eukaryota; kingdom Metazoa; phylum Arthropoda; class Insecta; order Lepidoptera; family Geometridae; genus Idaea; species Idaea aversata. Next base: position 9,268,336 of record OU026092.1, on the reverse strand, counting down.
TTTATCGATAAATTTTTTGCTCTTTGTTTTTACGATGTTATGAATACAGTAATAAAAAGTGCTAATGCGATATCCAAGTATCTACTGCTATTAAATGATAAATTTATATTTTTATTTTGTGCAAATTCGATACCTACATACTAATACTGGGTTTAAAAAATTATAATTACGTATACGGTTACTAATATCATTATTTTATATGGGTCGCAGTGATTACCCCTAAGGTTTTATTTTAAATCTTGTAAAGTCTTTAATTAAAATCACGAAATAATATTCTGAATAGGATTTATTAGTGCTGTTTAATCACTTTAATATGTTACAGGAAAAGATAGACAGATAGGCAAACATAAAATTACCAATATGTATGCAAAATAATGTTTATTAGGAACATTTAAGTACATCTTTAAACGCCTAGGTAGTCATAAAAATAGAAATATTTTAATACTACACCTTCACATACACGTCGATAATTTTCAGTTTATCGACTATTACATTTAACAATGGTCGATAAAGAGCAAAATCGATGTATTGTAACCCCTTCACTGCGCTGTTTGGGCAGGTGGCGAAACACACACACAAAGGCGATCTCCGTATCATTATGTTGTCTTGTTACCTGAACCATCGCGTCGCTTGCGCATCCGAGGTGCAATGTTAAGACCCATAATTACTTTGTGTGCTAATAGTGGTTTCCTTTTAGAGAAACTCCCATGAACGTCTAGCGGTGGAGTTGAAACAGAATAATGTGACCCCAAGAAATCAGTTCACACATCAACCAAATCGTGGTCACGGCTGTATAGATTTGTATATCTAGTTTTGCTTCTAATATTTTAATACTACACCTTCACATACACGTCGATAATTTTCAGTTTATCGACTATTACATTTAACAATGGTCGATAAAGAGCAAAATCGATGTATTGTAACCCCTTCACTGCGCTGTTTGGGCAGGTGGCGAAACACACACACAAAGGCGATCTCCGTATCATTATGTTGTCTTGTTACCTGAACCATCGCGTCGCTTGCGCATCCGAGGTGCAATGTTAAGACCCATAATTACTTTGTGTGCTAATAGTGGTTTCCTTTTAGAGAAACTCCCATGAACGTCTAGCGGTGGAGTTGAAACAGAATAATGTGACCCCAAGAAATCAGTTCACACATCAACCAAATCGTGGTCACGGCTGTATAGATTTGTATATCTAGTTTTGCTTCTATCTTTAAGCGCTAAGCACACAGAAACCGTTGGGTCTCATGGTGATATGATGCATAGAATCTCGAGCTTTACAAAAATTCCAATCACCCCCCCGGAACGATCCCGGCACCGCACCTTAGTCTGATCAACGCTTTAATGGGATATTTCCCGGCTTGGTATCAGCTGTGCTTCAAACGATGATCTTCTGAAATCTTTGGCTTTTAGATAGGTACATAGTCTTAACTGTTTGGTTGTAATTACCATTTAATTGTTCTTACTACACTTCCTATACGTAACGCCTCAATTAACTGTTTACTTCACGATTTAAACATAATAAATTACCAGAAAAAGCATTAATTAATGACCCGAAAGAATTTGTTACCTTTCAGATGAGTAACACACGGGACGATACGTATTTCCGGTAACCGGAACGGAATAGAAATGCACTTCTAACGAAACACTGAAGACTAATGAGAATTTTCGCACGCAAACGATAACTAAAACGTTGACTAATCGTTTATAAGTATGTCTCCAAAGGGTATACTAGCGAGGTAGACTACCAATGAGATGGACATACCTGAAAGACACACAGGCCATTGGATTGGATGCCAATGGCTCTAGACTGTCGGAAGTGGAAAAGGATGGATGAGATCTACGTCCTGGATTGGACAAGCAGAGGCTGAAATGGATGAATGGGATGTCTCCAAAGATTTTTTTTAATAATTAAAAGGAATGTTTATTATTATCTGCTGTGTGGCTTGATGATTTGGCAGTTCTTACGACAAGCGTGATAAGTAGAAAAATGGCCATTGCGGCTTGAAATGATTTCTCAGTTTAACAAAAACACTTCAAAATTATCTAATTATCTAATCCGAATGTTAAATAATGTAACAACCGGACATAAAAATCGGATGTGAGTATCCACTAGTGTGATGAACCCATCAGAGCATAACATTTAGAGATTATCACGTTGAGTCAGTCAGTCGATAATTACGGTGGGCGTTCGCAGGCATAATTTTTGTTGAAGATGTTACGTGAAATGGGTTAGCGGTCAATGCGTTTGTGGGTTAAACTTCAAATAAATTGGTAAACAATAGTTAAGAAACTTAAAGCTCTGTCTAAGAATACTTCCTTTTTTTTAGATCTATGAGTTTAATTTGATAAACAACGAATTAGGAGGAGAGTGGCAGTTAGAAGTTTTAACTCTCTCCTTGAAAGATGAAATACCAGAAATGGCAGAAGATCAGCCCTGTAACTGCATCATGCAGTTACAGCTATTGCTGATACAGATCCTGGTAAGCGGCACACGGATCCTTGAATTACTTAAGTAAATGTAGAATATGTGTTACTGCTATTTTTTCTCTGTTTTTGCTGTACATAGTTTTTCACTTTTACAATGTCATATGCTGGTCTAGTAAATTCTATTCTTTTTTCAAATATAAGATTTACTTACCTCATACATTCAATTCAATTTCCTTGTCGACGTTTCAGCTTATAGGTAGAGGCAGAAGCTCAAGGAAATTTGTTAAGAAAGGAATGTAAGTAGAGATCTTTTAATTCAGACCCCAATTTATCCTCCTAAAAGTATTCACCGTTTGCTAAATTATTTCTTAAGGCTGCTGTCTTATTACATTTTATTACACAATGCTTAGAAGAAACCGCCTCTCCTAATTCATCTTAACGGCAACAAAAGTAGATGTACATCAAACAGGTACATTAAGATCTTAATTATATTCAAGTACGTAAGTACCTTAACTTTTCCATAAGATGTATGTGAGAAGGCAATTAAGAGAAAGTACTGTACCTTGTTTGAAATTATTATGGTGTACAATAATATTCTACGTGTTGGCCCTACTACGGATGTGAAAACTCGAAGCTGCCTATTTTCATTTTCTCGTCGCTTTCGAGCTTCTTAAAATGTTACCTACAACTCTTCTAGAAAATCTTAGTTTAAAAGTCTTATGAAAAGTAGCTACTTATTTAAACATTTTTGGTAAAAATGCCCGAGTTTGTAAACTAAATTTAATTTTAATTTGATGAATAAATTAAATATTTATCATGGTCGTAGATACTTGATTTTAATTTTAGAATATTTTCAGTAACAAGTCGAAATTTTATATAACTTCAATGACGAACGACAGGGACAAGCGAACAGTTGACTGTGGTCTACGATCTCGAATCTAGTTACAATGGATATAGTATTTTATTTAATACAAATAGTAGGGGTATATTCCAGACTACGAGCACCCGTTACGAGTTCGTATTATGAATTGCGTACAAGTAACTATGTTTAATTTAGTTGTGGTTCAAAGTTTCAAGCTTATGAGTTAAACGTTTTACGTTTATTAGAACAACATTCGAATAATTGTCGGTATACCGATGCCAATAAGGTTTACCGTGATTCGTTTTTAACCCCCGACGCAAAAGGGATGATATAAATTTAAAGAGTCTCTCTGTGTGTGTGTCTGTCTGTGGCATCGTAGCTTCCGAACAGATGAACCGATTTTGATTTTATTTTAAGAGTGAATTACTAGAGAGTGTTCTTAACTATGTTTGATCAAAATCGATTCAGCCGTTCAAAAGTTATCTGCTATTTTCAGCTACCCTTTCATGTCATCCTACTGAAACTGTCCTTCATCGAAAAGTTCATTCCGATAGTGACCCGAAATTTTATGAGTATGTTCTGCATGCAAAAACTATTCAACCGACTACTATGAAGGCTTGATCTTCGCGTTAATATATCAGTCAGTTAGATAAGACTTTTGATTTGTCATATACAAAAAAAATGTTGGCTGATTCTCAGACCTACCTAGTACGCAAAATTTCATAAAAATCGGTTGAGCCGTTTCGGGCGAGTTTTGTAACAAACACCGCGACACAAGAATATGTATAATTGATCCTTTTATAATTTCAGTATTAAAAACGAAGATGGATCTCTTCTGAACCGACTCTCCAATGAGAAGAGGACAAAAGTAAATTGGGGTATTTTTTCCTGTAGTTAATTTCAGAACATAGTTAGCATTTTTAGGTACCTAGTAATTTTTTTTTACATACATATCTTTTATAGGTCAGCGTTTGACCACTATCACACCTGCCTGATGGCAACGATGCAGAAGATGCTGAAGGTGACGATGCGGCCTAAGATGTAACACGCCTTCCTAGAAGATACCTCAATTTGTTTTATAAATAAAATTAGGGAACGAATACCTTAATCTACACTAATATAATAAAGAGGTAAGGATTTTTGTTTGTAACTAATAGGCTACGAAACTACTGGACTGACTTTGATGAAACTTGGTATGAGGATACATTGATTCATTATGCAATTTTTTTGTCCCGATATTCTCACGAGATCGCGATTGAATCCGCGGAGCGCTTTCAGTGAATTAATTAACTTTAAACTCGTCTTACATACCTACATCACAACTATAATTTAAGAGGAAAGGGTACCGGCGCTCTCTCCATACAAACGTAGTCGACTGTTTCCTCCCTGGATAATGACACTAGAGCAAATATTTTTGGAGCATAAAACTTATAACTGCTATGACTATGCCTCATTGTCTTGGTAATTTTCATTTTCTAATTAACATTGAAAGTAAAATTACATAGGGGCATTGACCATATTGACCATGCCATGAGGCAATTATAAATTACAAAAATATTTGCTCTAGTGTCATTATCCAGGGAGGAAACAGTCGACTGCGTTTATATGGAGAGAGAGCCGGGTACCTTTCCTCTTAAATACCTATCCATTTACTTCAAAGTGTACTCGTTGATAGTTCAATATTTTATTACCTTGTTAATATAATTACAGAAATGAAATGTTTTATTAAAGTGTGGGAGTAACTAGTTTGAATAGCGTTACTAAAGTTAATAATATTGCTCTGAGTTCAGTAGGTATTACGATCGTAATTTATAACCCAATTATTTAAAATCAACCTCTTGGTTATAATAATTTAAGTATCAATAATTCGAACCAACATAATCTTATTTTGTGTTATGATAATTTGATAACATATTAGAAGCATAGCAAAAACTATGTTCAGTGATTGGAAGAGCTAACTCGAAAATATTGCTTGATTAAAAACAGTTTATATTATTAGCTAAAATCAATGCCTAATTTCATTGTACTAAATAAAACGTAATATCAAAAAAGTTATTAATTTTCAAATTAATCTTCTATCTGTGCTAATATTATAAAGCTGAAGAGTTTGTTTGTTTGAACGCACTAATCTCAGGAACTACTGGTTCAAATTGAAAAAATATTTTTGTGTTGGATAGTCCATTTATCGAGGAAGGCTATAGGCTACTTTTTATTTCGATATTCCCATGGGATCGTGACTTACGCGGGTGAAACCGCGGAGCGCAGCTAGTATTTCTAAGTATATATACTTATTAGAAGAGAAAATGCGTAAACTATGAGACAAAATAATATGAGAGAGATGGTTGTGAAAAATGAGATGACGACCTACAGAGGTGAATGAAAGAAATTTGTTTAGATGCAGGCAGAAGAAGAGTAGTGTAAGTTCATCTATTTTGAGAATTTTCAGATCAATTTAATACGACTGCTTCCACAGAGACACCCGGACCACTGTTTAACATGTATTCTAAAGCACAGAGCCAGACTACGTAACCTATTTCAATGAATAATTGCACAAAGTAGAAAATAGGTTAAAATTTAAATTGCAATAGGTATAAATACTACGTACAAAAGTTTTTCACGCAAATGTTTGTTAGCGTCAAGTTTTAAAAACTCTAAAGTTTAACAGTAGTTTAGAATTTTGTAGAGCTAACTGGTGCGGCCAAAAATAAGATGGATAATATGGATTCATAATGTTTTTTAAAATAAATTTTGTTCAAATTATTTAGATATTTTTTATGGACTCATTTTTGTAAGAACTACCCAAGAATAACATTTAGTTTTAAGCAAAAATTGACCATTTAAAACTTTTTATCAAAACAAGTGCCAAATCGCTTGATTACTAGCGCGCTCTATAACTACCCAAATCAATAGAATGGCAGCAGAGAAATGAAAATAGAACTAGAAGGGTCTGTACCGGAGAGAACCATCCCCGAGAACCCATCCCCGAGGCTCCCAATTTCTAGTGCTTACTTAAAATTGTATATGATCATATCATATCATTACAAAATGGATTTTACTGGTTATAGACATCTTACAATTTTTTTTACAGTAACTTGTGGTGCTGCGCTGTCATTTATCGAAGCAAAATAGAAAGAAAAAAATACAATTTTATTTTCTGAACACAAAAAAGACAATAAAATACGCCAACGCAAACGCAATAGAACTAGTAGCAGTTTCTGAAATTCTGGTAAATAGAAGCTTAGAAAGTAAGTCACTTCTTCCAGCTTTTATGAAAGTGTACTAGCTTCGCGTCGTCATATCCCCTAGATTCTTGCGATAACTGAGAAAAACTATTAATAAACTTATCACCGTGAAAACTATCCTCATGTGTGTCATACATAAAGTGATTACGTGGTACTAAAGTTTAGTACTTACCTAATTTTGTGTATTAATAATTTAAGTAACGAATAAGCATTGGTACTTAACAAAGGCACAAATTCATTTTGCATAACCTTTTTTGGCGTAATAGCCTTTTAGGGTACAGAAAGTTTAATATTCTCACCTATCACGCGCAAACGAATTAGCTCTATGGTGCAGAATCTTTGTTAGTTAAGCAATGTTAGCTATAAGACTTTTGATTATTATATTACGGCATTCGTTATTATGACAAAAAGTTTATGCTAGATTAGTTTATGCCAAATTTGTTAAGCCATGTAATTTTATGACAAAATGTACATATTTTATACAAAAATATCTAAAGTATTTTATACGAATGGACTTGTGATAAAAGAAAATTTGCATCGTATTTCGTATAGGTAACCGGCATGCCTTAAAACTCACTTCAGTGCGAAAGGCGATTTTCGTCAATCTGGAGTAGGCACATTATAGAAACCGTTGACCATATTATAAAAGATTAATGAGTTAACTTTACAAATATTTTTTCACTCTGGTAAATCTACAACACAAATCGTCATATTTTTTTCGTTATCGTCGTCAACATTACTGTATTTATGATAGATACCTCCAATAAACTATAATCTTTTAAACTTATAGACTTCACTAAAAATAAGGTGTAAAAACTTTAAGGTCCTATAATAATTTGAAACGATTCTCTTAAAGAAATTACACTATGAATGGTCCTCTCGTCCTACAGTTAACGACTCCCATACAAGTCTTATCAATTTTATACACCGAAGACATTGTCAAGAGAGACTATTCGATTTTTTTATCTACGAAGTGTCAATAACAATAAAATGAACGTGGATATGTTATCTACAATGACGTATTATAATGCAGCTGACAATGGTTTTAAACTCAAGTTGTTGTTATTCTGTTGTTCTGGACAAATGACACAACCAGTCGTGCGATTCAAGCGACGCAAAGTATGCTTTAAGGTGCCTTTTAATGGCTTCGTCCCCACTCTACCCGATTTAAAATACTTAACAAAAAGTCCTAGAGTTGGGACTTTTTGTTAATTTTTTTTGTAAGAGTTGACCCTATTTGATAAAAAGTAGGTACAGTCAAAATGAAAAACATTTAAACGAAATAAAAATGCTTTAATCATCAGCATAATATTTATCACCAATCACAACAATCGACATTTTTATCTAAATCCTAGTTGCAAAAACAAATATTCTGTTTCCATCTTCACATAATAATATATCAAGCGGTAAACAACATTGAAATTCTTCAGGAATTCTTAAAAAGGTCCAAGAAAATAAATTCTACTGGTTTTACTTCGCCAGTGCTTGCCTCCTTACAACAATGATCATTTTATTTAAACCGCAAGTGTTATATCGTCTTCCCAATCATAATGCTATTGTAATGATTGTAACATTTTTTGTGTGACTAAATTTTTTACAATTTTTTATGTCAACTTTACTTTTACTTTTTTTTGTATGCAAGAGGTAGAGTAGGTAGAGTTGGGATCGGGTACAGTCGGGACGAAGCCCTTTTAATGAGTAATTACCGTAACAACTATACCTACATCTATTTTACAGAAAACTGTATCTAAATCGGTCTAGGAGAGAAATGTAAACATTTAAGACATTACATTTGTATTTTGTAATTTTGACATTTAATTTTATGTAGATGTATATTTAATGTACGAAATTAAAAAATCCATTTTTAACATTTGAGTGCACAAAACCCTCTCAACCTAAATGCATTTACCGTCTTTACAGAAAATTACATCGATTGTCTTTATATTCATTTATATATTTACTAACCACTCTGTTTGATCTAGAGTAGGTTTAGCATTATTATTCATCCTTGCATCATGTTTATATCCATTCTAGGAGTATTTCTACTCTAAAAATGGTCACAAATTATTTTGATTCGTTTCTACATACAGAAACATGTTTAAACTATGCTAATGCCAATTTCACTGTAGTTTTATTGATGTTAGAAACAAACATTTACGTATAAAATTCTAGTAAAGGCATAGAAACTAGAAATAAAAGTACCTTTCGTGGTACAAATAGGTAATTTGATTTGCATTTACAGCACACAGCTATTTACTGTCCCATATCGAAGGTAGGAAGGACATAAATATCCCAAATTATCTATTCACAAAGCTAATGTAATACCATCAAATTAGTAGTAATGCCTTTTTTATGATAATCCACTGCGATATTCCAGAATGATTAGAACTTACTTAATTAAACATTAATTTTATATTAATTCATGGCACTTTATCTCGCATCATAAAATTTGTTGATAATCGATGTTTGAATAATTTAATTCAATTTTGTAGCGTGTGATCATCAAAATTATCTGTGACATAATTTTAGTTAGTATTTTAATCAACTAATTGATAAATCTACAATTAGAGGTAAACGAGTATATATGAAAATTAAGTAACCAAGGTAAGGAAATGATAGAGTTAGACAACTGATGGTTTATTATATATTAATTTTCTTTTAGCAGATTTTCACTTAAGTTAGAATTTATTTTGTGTTATTTTTTTTATGTAATTATTTTTCGTGTTTGTCTTTATGGTGCAATAAAGTGTTTATCTATCTATCTATCTATCTATGGTTTGATTATTTTATTTAAAAAAAAATTCTGTAAAATCGACTTTTAACGTTTACTATCATTAAGCCTCTAGGTATCGATATAGAAAACATTTTGATCCTTAAGTTTATTGTTGTAATAATCGTTCTTTTAAGTTTAACTTGTAACAATACAAAGATGTACTCTACGTTAGCTTCTTTGTTCAGGCTTCATTTTCTAAGAACTAAATGAAACTCTTTGCCAACACCAGAGAAATATGTTAAAATATGAAAAAGAAAAGAAAATTAAAACCAAAAGAATGTTGAAACGCAAATAAAACTGTTCAATTAAATTGTGTTTGGTGGTGAGACCGCAAGATGGCGTTCGATAAAAAGTTGTAAGGGTTAAAAACAGTCGGTTATATAAAAATACTAGCTACCCGCTCCGGCTATATTATGCATGTATTATACATATAAACCTTCCTCTTGAATCACTCTATCTATTAAAAAAACACATCAAAATCCGTTGCGTAGTTTTAAAGATCTAAGCGGTCAAAGGGAAATAGGGACAGAAAAAGCGACTTTGTTTTATACTATGTAGTGATAGTGATGAGACTTTTATTCATTTAACACCCAATTAAGACATTCACAAAAATATTTATTTTAAAGGCTCAAGATGGTATTATCTTTATGATTATTCAAAATTTTACTAAATGCTATCCTAAAAGAGTAATGTTGTCGAAGGAAAAATGAATAGGTAATTAACTCTTGTTGAGGTCATACCGGAAATCCCAATAATCCTGAAGCGGTTTAAACAAAGCTGGCGCTTCTTCCAACAATTCTTAGTTCTCATTTATTTAAAAAAAAAAAAAGAACTGGAAACTCACTACATCGGGTTTCTTTAGACTTTATTTTTAATTCGACTTAATTGCGAGATTTACGACGTTGCGACCGAACGTACCTAAACGTTTTATGTCCAAGTCCTTTATTGGAGAAAACCAACTTCGATCTTAATTACTGAAATGTATCCGAACAGTTTTCTATGTAACTATTGTGCTGAGGGACAATAGTTGCAAGAGAATGTAATTGAAATGTCCGGTTTAATTTGTTGCGTTGACTCCGTCTGCGAGAACGGTGCAATTAAATTTAGAGCTTTCGTTTCGGCGCGCTTATTTCGCGCTATTTTATTTACGAACATCTAAAACGTATATAAAATATGAAACGTATCTACCTTAGATACCTATCTACGTATATAATTGAGATGTATAACGGTCTATGATGAAGCAATTAGCTTTAACTTAATTATAGTAACGCCCCTTACTAAGATCGATGTGTATAAGCATTTATGACAAGTAACATTTATCGAAACAATAGAGTTACATTACTAAATGAGAACTAAAAAACGGATTAAGTCATTTATTATGTTTCTGTACTTTAAACTGAATAAGTACATTTGGTACTTGCATTTATAACAAACCCATCGATGGCTAAAATTCAATAAATGAGATTTTTAATGTTTCCTATGAACCTAATTCCAAAAATAATATTATTACTGTTTTAATTAGAGAATCCCTTGTATAACACAATTTGAAAAGCGACCATAGCATCGCTTAGAAATCCCACAATTGAACGAGTTAGTAAATGTCTTTCAGCTGTCAACAAATGGTGTGCAACATGATACCACAAAATTCAATGAGAAAATGGCGGTGTGAACATAGGCGCATGCAGTTCATCGACAGTTGAGCAAGAGGTATACCTAGCAATGGTGAGAGAATGCATATTATTTAGTCGGCAGTTCACGTAAAGCTGAACACGGACTACAAAATTGAAATCTACTGATAATGCTTAGTATTTATTTAAGAAACAGCAAAAAAAATATACGTTTTTTGTAACCCATCAAATGTTTTTCTTGGTTTCCACCAAAAAAAAAACTTCGACCGCAGCTCGCTACCACTCCAGATCTTAGTAGTATCGCCAAACGGACTAGTTGTAGTTCCGATTCATAAGGCCGATGCAGCCACAAAAGGAGAAGGTATTTTCGTAAATGCAATCATAATATTCTAGTCAAGACCAATAATATTAGGTAATTAGTGAACGATTAAAAATCGATTGTTCAGTTCTTTACGGTACAAATCGAATACGAATATCGATTATTGCCGATATTTATCTCCGTAATAATAGGATGACTTTAATTAGTTACTAGTGGGTTGTAGCCTTTACCCTCTATTTCTATAACTAATTAATAATGATTGTAAATGCCGCTTGGTTCAATAATATTTTCTTCTTTGTTATATTTTATTTATTCGTTTATGGCGGTATAGGTACAGTCGATCAATACTAAAATTCCATGTTCAATTGTTCAACTCATTTTCAACTATTGGATTGCGTCATTATCAAGGGTGAACAATTTTGCCAAGTCACCATCATGAGGACCATCCTTATTTTTTTGTAATATCGGCGTGTAACAGAGTTCTTGAGCTAATGAAGTAAATAAAGTTTAGCACCAATTGAACTCTCATATCTTTTCACCTTACGCTGCCCCCGCAACTATCTATCAGAAACTGTTACATTAAAAACACTTAAAACGAAAGACGATTATAAGATAACTCGAACCAAGAAGTTCTACAAATAATGTTTTTTTTTTAGCTCAGACACCCACGATAAATTGTGTTGTAAATTAAAATGATAGCACAAATTCCTATTACATAACAATGCACCATTTTGTTATTACAATTCAGCATCATATTATCAAACCCACAGAATGTGAATTTAATTACACACTCGCAAGAAACTCTAAACCACACTACAACATTAATAGACCAGACAGCCTAACAAACAGACCATAAGCCTAAACTACACACGTGTTCTAAATAGACGGTGTAACGTTCCTTGGAGACAATAATTTAACGTCAAAGGCACTCGCATTGAAGCCACAATTTAAGGCCTGCAAGTGCAATAAGGGAGCCAGTATTGTCTGCCAACTCTCAAGTTACATGCCAGCTTTATGCACTCCTTAAACTAGTTATAGAGTGCGTTTCTTTAAAAAGGACCTAAATGGACCTACACGATTTATAAGGGTTGCTTTATTCACTTATTAAAATACAACTAGAATGCTTATTAAAAATAACACATCATTACAAAATAGAATTTACTAGTCATGCACATATTTTGATGAATCACCAGCCACGAAGTTTTTTTTATAATAAATAGGACAGTTTGTATATTTGAGCCTGTAACCTTTTATAAAATATTTACAAAAGAATGTGAGTATGAAAATGACCATTAAGACAATTACATCGTTTAGTCAATTGCTCTAAAACCAAAGTTACAACAGCTAATAATAGTCGAACAACTGTCAACTGCAATAAAGCTAATTGAACAATTAAAACTAGCATGCAACGAGCTATAAAAACACTGCCAAGATTAATAAAAAGCAATCTAGTTATAATATATCTACATAACAACATGAACATTTTTTTTTGTCATTGAGATATTGATTAATTCTCTTGTTAGAAAATTATTAAGGTACAAATATCTAATGTAGAGAAGTATCAAACTAGTACGATTTTAATTATTTACAAACGCACAAAACAAAGAGCTCATTATAACTCCAAAACATTGGAAGCTAAAACTTTTACTGCCTTATTCGTAAACGTAAAGATTTTTTTGTGAAGTATTGAACCGCAAAAATTCGAACGAATCTTTGGTGAAACCCTTAATAACCTCTCCACAAATTGCACCTCCTAACTCATATGAGGCGCATCTAAAAATGGACGAACCTACCATTATTAAGTAATCTTTTGTTTCCATTCTCACGAACGTCTGAGGTGTAACATCATCGGTATTTGATCGCGGTTTAGAACTCACGAGTGTTATATCCTGAGAAAATTGCATATTTGGTGTCGGAACTGTTCGAACAAAAAGGCATTTGCTATAAAACTCCTCAGAATTTACGATGACTTCTCATTTCAAGATGCGGAAGGTAAAATCCAGGAATTGAATCTGGATGATCATTATGGTCGGCGGTCGTCTTTATCTTCTGATATTAATGTTTGCTGCTCGTCGTTTCTGGGTCTCACTGACTATCCAAAATTAAGAGTGGTTAAAATAATACAAATATACTGAACTCGCGTAAAATAAATATTGCAGGATAACTGCAACTTGAAACTGAATGTGAAACTGCCAGACATCAGATTATAGTAGATGTTGTTATTTTTTTCTTTCTATAAATCGATATTTTTTATTTTAATGTTTGTTTTAATCTCTAGCAGTAACAATATTAATTAGTCTAAAATCAACAGGTTCGACTTCATAATTGAGCTCGCGGCTTTTTTTGATATCTTCCATTACATACACTGTATTTTCTTGTCACGGAAAAATTACATTGTATTAAAAACTACCATTTCAAGCGAAGAGCTAGGTACTTAAAAGTGCAATAAACAAAATTGTTGATGTTTACTTGAAAGTTGCAGTCGGTTAAAGCCTTCTGGCTTAGTTCTTCCTGATAATTTCTCTACCGGAAATTAAACGTTGCAGGCAACAGCGAAACGGGAAACTTTTAAATTAAAAATGTACTTTTATCTCGGTTCTTGACGAATTTCGCCTTTTTGTGGTAACCGTTGGATTTACAAGGGTTTTTATGTAATCCTTTATCAGCAGGATAATCGTTTCTTAATTTTAAAGATTTATATTTTTGTCGTCTTTTTTTATTTGGTCTGGTTCTAACAGTACTAAGTTAATTTTTTTATTTTTATTTATTACTTAAATATTAACAAAACATATTATCGCTAAAAAAGTACTATTAAACACATACGTTGATGCTTGATGTGTATTATGTACTAATCATGTTTTAGATTTTTGGAAAAATATACTCTTCTCAGATTTTTTATTAGATTTTATGTAAGTATTTCTTTCTTTTGTAATTTTAGCCAATATGTTATTTGTTTTAATATTGTTTTTATGTCTGTATTTTTTATTATTGATTTGTAGAAATTCATTCTTTTACAATATAGATATTGGTTAACACATACGTCGCTAGAGTCGCGAGTAGTTGAGTGCCTTGTAATTATCAATATTTCTCTAGCCGCTTACATTACTTACGTATTTCTACACTGAGCAGCCATGCGCTGCCTCAGGCGGTCAAAAAACAGTGAAAAAAACTTTTGATCGTTAACCACATTTTTTATTCCTACCACCCTGCACATAAAACTGCTCATTACCATCGTATTCGAAATTGTACTCGAAAATACCAGTGCTGACCAGTGTTAAAATTACTTCCCGCGTAAGAATACGAATAATTGATCCTTTCAGTGTAACGCACAATAAACCAGCTACGGTACAATGCATACAATAAATTCCTGTTTCGCATCTTTGATTAGCTGACTCTCGGGTTACCCATGACCTTAAAGCGAAGCTACTTGAGATTGTGTCACAGAATGTGTATGAGTTTACAATTTTGCTTCGTGGTGGGTTTTGTTCTATTCTAATGGAGAGACCACCCTTATTACGTAATTTTGTAGTCTGCATTTACTTATTTTATGAACATACTGTATTATATCTTTTGGTTTCTCCTTCTGAAATGAGCTATAATGGTAAAATTATATTACGTTATTTATATGTGACAAAGTCACAAATAGTGATAGAGCCTACCAGAGTAAACTTTTTAATATCTATTATTTTGTTTCCCAATAAAATATATTAATGTATTTTGTATCCATGAATTAGTGTGGAATTAGTTTCACTGTAAGACGTCTCAACTCTACTCAATATAACAAATGATCCAAAATTATTCCGGGATGATTCAGCGGCCTTTGTATTACTACAATTATCAATTTGGCAAGCCTTAATACGTTCATTATTTTAATCAAATCCGAAATAAGAATGTTTCTTTTTATAGGCTATAAAGTAATGATTTTTATTTTTGCGGCTTGCTACGGTGAACATAATATTGTGATTTAATTAACCGTCAGTCACATTACTATAGTGGAAGGTTTTTTAAATTTGTATCTTTCCCTGTAATGGGGACGTTTCGTTTGAAATATTTAATCTGTAACTGACGCCAGGTCAAAAATCGTTATAGGACAATAATGGCAGGTAGGTACTCGTATACTAACATCTACTTACTAAATTTAAAAATATTCCGAAATACCTGGCACCGACGCAAGTAAAAGTCCCTGTTACTTATATTGGAAAAGCACCTTTATCAAGGAAAATAACATTCAAATCACATACACACTTAACGAAATGACATTCTAATAACGCTATTTCCACACCTTTGTAGAAAACGAGAGCAAAAAAGCGATACAATTCTTTGAGCGTGTAGCTGACCGGTCGATAGTAGATGACATTGCTATACTTTGATTAATTGTCGTTACGATTGAAACTGGCAAACGAAATAGAATATTTAAAGAACATCCAAATAGGACCTTTTTAATAACGGGCGCCAACGGAAAGTATTTTATATAAGTAGGTACCTACTTGCTCTACAGTTAGTTTTTGCGTAAATTCAATTTGTATTGAAATTAGTTGATTTATTTATTGGTAAATTATGTTAAACGAATTGGATTCTTTGAAAACTCAGTTTTAAGTAAGTAGATACCTCAGAATCGGGATAGGTAAATAAGAAATCTGTGCCTTAATATTTCAGAAATATCTTCAAGCGTTAGGTATAGGTGAGTAAAAAATTATAGTCGTGACCAAAATTCAATTAGAATTCGTTTCAATTTAATTGAAGATAACAAAAAAGTATTACCTACTAAGCCTGGTCATTGACGTTTATTTTAATTACTTTTGCAATTTTGTGATTAATTTTATGCGAACATTAGGGCTGTTTTAATTGTGGTTTTTATTATTTTGGTTGTAAATGGAATGTCTTATCTTTTAACTTGTTTTTTACAAAGAAATCACAGAGGTTTTTGAAGTAAAATTCAGTCTACATTTATAACATTAAAAGAAAGTAAGATTCAAATTGATTGTCAAACCCTCATTTTGTAAGGTAACGACTCAAAAATGCGCAATTTTCTTGCACAAAAACACGAAACATATTGCCTCTAAAGATTTCAAAATTTAAAGGATAAAATGAAAAAGCTATTAATTTTTACTAACTTAAATGTAGGTATGACAAATATAAAAACAGCGGGTGGGCATATAAATATGACACAAATTCGCGCCTTCAAGTTATATTTAAAACATTGAACATCTTTTTAAAGTAGAATACAATTTCTGTTGGGAATATCCAAGGGCCCTTGCCGATGCCTACATTGTTTATGACATGCTCGAGTATAAATTAGTTCACTTAACAGAGAGCCGCTCCTCAGGGGTCCAAGGAAACAGGTTCAATCGGTTAATTTGTTTCATTTTTTTACTTTTTATTATGTACAGAATGAGTTTTGGAGTCCTTGAATCAACGAGGTGTAACTAAATGGTAGAGTTTGAAACGAATTGATGTCCGGCCGTGATCCGTTCGTGATCTGATGATTCTTGATTCACCTGCCTCGGTTATCGACTGTAAATCTCTAATTAAGTAATTGTTGGCTTGTAAATTTATGGTTTTGGTGTTGTAAAATGTTATTGTTGCTGATTACCTGCCCTCATTTTTTCAACTCCTCATTTTGATGAAAAACGACTCTTGACTCATATTTAAACGATCTAACGATGTGTTTCTAGGTTTGAGTCAGACTTTTATTTGAGAAAACTTCTTGATCGTGATATGATAAAGTCTCAAACTTGCGTACAACCTGTCTACACGTTAAAAAACTTTACGGCAACTAACGGTGGTTTTTCAAATACATACCTATAGAATTTTAAAAAACATTATGCCAATTTATCAGTTTTGTGTCTAAGTGTAAAAATTGACACATACTAATTAGGGGCGTGATCTACCTAGCATCTATTCACGATATCTATAAACGTAATAACCTTATGAGGTCATAGATTCCAATCAAAATACCTTAACAGCTGAGCTTTGAGCTTTCGATCATATTTAGAGACCGTTACTTTAGATTTGGTGTTGTGAATAGGATGAATGTAGCAACAATGTTGAATATTGGATACCATATGAATTGTTACTACGATGAACCTGCATCTTATTTAAATTGTAATTATTATTGAGGATCGTGTTGAGGAAATACAGGAATATGTTATAGGAAATGCAGTCAGCCTTTTGGGCACCTTACCGTAGGAGACTTATTTGGGTTTCTAAAAAGATTTTTTGCTATTAATATTTATTTAAGTATCTATTTATATTAGGTTTTCATTATTTAGTTCTTCCTTATGTTTATTTGTAATTCTAGATTTAAGACTTAACAAATTTTAAGCTCTGAAAACTGTATTTCAATTTTTTCTTAAGTTTGGAAAAATGGTTAAATACATTTAAACAAATAATCTTTAAACTCGATTTGATACAATTGTAAGACTTATTAACAAGACGTTAAGTATAAACCAATCAATCTTGCGAAATTGGACATTGAAATATCATGAAAGACTTTCAGGGCAATGATAGTTTATTAAGGAAGTATTATTCAAATAATTACCTCACCTCTCTAACGTTTTTTTTTGTTTAATTACATCTAGTACCGGTTTTTAAAACTATGTGTGTACGCCTGACCGTGTTTTCTTCTGAGTTATCAAATAATCGACCTTATTTGATGTATGGGCTACTGTCGGAGTATGATTTATAATGGCTTCCGTCTAGGACATCATTCCTATGTGATGATTTTCAATCACATTCGACGGTTCGTTAGTGGAGGTATATCTGATTTGCGGTGTGGGAACGGATTGGATGCGGTATTAAACAAATACCTGTTTCATTAATTCAGAGTTAATAGACGTTTCATTTATCGGCTTTTATCGTCTATGAGTTTTAGATATTGAATTCTCATGGTTTTAACTCTCTGGTCTCTGCTCTATCTTAAGCTCGAGAAGACCGAATATGTATAGATTTGTAAACATTTCATTAAAGAAGCAAATGATCCACCTAATTATTTAACAAGCATTCCTGTTCTGAAACACTAGGGTGATAACATTGCGTTCAACATATTTTTTTTATCTTGAACATGTAAATTCCCAAGTAACTACCACCTCCAAAAGAAGTTCTAAATTCTGAAAACAAAATTATATTTTACCGATGGCAACATCAACAAGTGATACAAACACATGTAAATAAATTGAGATGATCGTACCACGGTTGGCAGCACGATCTATCAGTAATTCACGTTGCATTATCAATCAACTGTACTATGATTGATGAAATATTTTCATCAGTAGCCAGATAACTTGTCTTCTTTGTGTTTAATTAAGACTTCTGGGTATCAGTGTACCAGTTCTAAATATTGAATATACTTTTTCTCTATTGTATTTGTACATGCGTGCTTGAAAATAATTATCGGTTAATCTTTAATATTGATTGTGACTGTACGCAACAATATTTAAAAAAAAAAAACAAGATAGGTACTTACCTTGTGTTTAAATTACTACCGTCATCTAATTTTATTAAGTTTTATTTCGACAATTTCTTCAGAGTAGACTTTGATTTTTCTAAAATCCTATCTCAGATGATGCCTACGTTGTAACGACTTTTTGTAGGTATGCCTAATTTTAGCTCGAAACGTTCCTTGGTTTGAGCTGCGCGTTAATAATATTAACTGATTGACTGATACATTATAGATATATTATATATATATATTATAAATTATGATATAATATGTATTATATCAGTCAGTTAGGACTTAGAATTTAAAATAATAACATATATTAGCTTACGTTAGCCCTTGTTACTAATGTCTAAATAATCTACTAACTTAAGCTTTTAAATCGTATTTACTTCAAATATGGTTTTATAAATCTAAATAAAAACTTGGTCATTATAATTTAAAATAACGACGCGAATCTAAGAAATTAAAGAATTTTATGTGATCCGTATCAGTATCGTAAATAGTTTCATTTGAGGAATGAGAATATTCATATAAACAGACTATTATGCTGCTGCTTATTATAATAAAGATAACGACATAATTAATTATGCATGCTTGAGTATCATTTTTATATTTTCACCATTTTTATTATGTAAAAATGATTATTAGAAATCAAATATCTGCTTAGTATATCCGACAAAGACCGCACCTGCCCAGCACGTGCAAAAAATGTTTATGAGATGGATGACGTAAAAAAAATTAGAAAAAACAGAATCTTCAAAAGATATAATTCTAGTGGGTACTAGCTAATGACAAATCGTAGGCGTTAGAGCATGCGTTAGAGCACAGAATCACTTCACTACATAGTATAAAACAAAGTCGCTTTCTCTGTCCCTATGGTCCTATGTCTCATGTCCCTATATCCCTTTGTATGCTTAAATCTTTAAAACTACGCAACGGATTTTGATTCGGTTTTTTTAAATAGATAGAGTGATTAAAGAGGAAGGTTTTTAGATATAATACATGCATAATATAGCCGTGCGAAGCCGGGGCGGTACAATATAATAGTACAAGTGTTTGAGCAAGAATTCTAATAATCGAACTTCTATGATAAGTCACTTAATAACACCCGTATAGTTCAACTAGTTAATACACAGGATCCCTTTAAGTTAAACGGCAAAATGTAATAATGCCTGAACAGTGACTTCCTTAGCAAATAGAGACTTCTGTAATAACGTTCCACGCACATGCTGCTGTGTCAATAGAACTTCTGGTACAGCGGTTTTGTTGGACTGAAGTCTTCGGTGTTGGTATTCATTTCACGGAATATGTAGTTAGTTTGGTCATAAAATCTTAATATTAACTGTTAGATTTTCTGTTGTTGACAATTTGTTTGTCTTTTGCCATACACATGCGTCCAGACTTTATTTGTGCTAAATACATAGTGTTATTATGTAGGACACTTTTTTTTTGTTGTTATTGAATTGGCTTTATTTGAATTGAATTATTGACTGTTAAACATTTTATTCAGTAACAAACCTAATATATATATTGTAGAAAAGCCTTTTCGCTATTAATGTTCATCGTCCATAATTATTGTAACGCTTTCATTCTGTGTTTTTTTACTTGCAAAATATTAAGTTAGTATATTATGTATGTGTTACAAAAAAAAGCGTTTATTTATCTATTCTATATTTCAGAAGATAAAACTACGGCAAGCAACAATGTCAGATAGTTTTTAATGTAAAAGTTATGTTCAATATGGGTACGAAGTTTTTTTAATGATACTTAAGCCAATATTTGCTGGTTATGAGAACATGCTTTCAATATTATTAAACCTTAAGTTTGATAACTACCTTCGAAGTTGTAACATATCATAAATATTCTTAAAATTGTACCTATTTCTATGTTGATAATTTGCATACTCTTATTTTGTTGAATTAGTTGGTTTCTAAGAATCAGTTTAGGGCACGTATGTATAGTACATTTTTGAGAACATGTTTATGTTTATAATTCGAATAGGGAAATAAAAGATACCTTTATTTTTTACTTACTTTTAATTATTCGGTAAGCTCTTGTACCTTGTAAAATTGTACCTAATCTTGGAAATCTTGTAATGCTAATTCAATGTTTTCGTTCCATTCTTGCCTGATTTAACTTAGATAATCTGTGTTTCGGAAGATTGGTTCCGTATTTTACTTGTTTGTGTTTTGCAAAATTAAACGAGTTTTATACAAATAAATCAAGTTTGTGAACTGAGCGTTGCGAAATATATCCATTTGTGGCAAAAAATATTTCCAAAGTTATTGATGGGTAAACTTTACTCAGTAATGTTTTTAAATGTAATTTAATAGGCTTTAGAGAAGTTAAAATATTTTAAATTAAGTACATGAAAATCAAAAAAATGCGGTAAAAAATATTAGATTTTTCCAAAGTTATTGATGGGTAAACTTTACTCAGTAATATTTTAAATGTAATTTAATAGGCTTTAGAGAAGTTAAAATATTTTAAATTACATGAAAATAAAAAAAATGCGGTAATTCCACACCAACCTTATAGATAAAGAGTTAGTCAGCAGCCCTATAAAAGTTACAAATACATAATTTTGTAAAAAGTAGTACGTAATCAAGTAATACCTTGTAAATAAAATATTATATTCTATGTTAATAATTACACCTAATAAAATATTCTAAACTGTGAAATAACAATAAAATAAATAAAAATACTCTTCTTAAAATACCACAAAGTTGAAATAAAATAAGAGTTAAATGCTATTGAATTTACAATATATTTTTATTCGATAAATGGGTGAGAGATATTTCCTAGATATATTGCGTTAAGAAGGCCGATTCCCGCTGAGTATGGAATAATTTGCTTGCACGTTTGTGGAGCCATGCGGCGAAGTAAAGGTGTTATTACACTAATAGGCATAACTTAGTATATTTTTGATTTTATAATAGCCTAATTTTATTAGCGCGTGAGATTTTATGATGACAATAATTGTTAGTGAACTTTAATTTTACTGCAAATGTTATTCATATTACGCAGATTACTATTAATGATTTGAGTTAAAAAAAACAATGTTTAAACTCAGAAAACAAAACAAATCTGTATTCTGAGTGTTTAAAATTTATTTAATTTATTGAGTATTTTTCGCATGATGGTAGGTGACGATGCGATCTAAGAAGCAGCACGCTTTCCTAGAAGATACCTGTTCACTTGGGACCTTAAAAATTCTCAAATTGTACTCATAATTTGTTGATAAACCATTATAATAATGTATGATTCTACCGGTGCCCTTAGGAAAAAAAATTGAGTGCCAAATTGATGTGTACAAAGCTTAACTTTAGGCGCGGCTTGTTGAAAAGCTACGTGAAGCTATTAGTAACGACTGCAGCCGAACGCTAAATAATTGCAATGATATAGAGATACATTTTAAACATATTTTAAACTAACTTTTTGTAAATCAGATAAAAATTGCTAGCAGTTTCGTTTCAAAGTGCTACAGAGTCCAAATGGACCAGAATAATGGCCTATAAGTTTAATCTATACTATTACTAGCGACCCGCTCCGGCTTCGCACGGCTATATTCTGCATGTATTATACATATAAACCTTCCTCTTGAATCACTCTATCTATTAAAAACCGCATCAAAATCCGTTGCGTAGTTTTAAAGATCTAAGCATACATAGGGACATAGGGAAATAGGGACATAGGGACGGCGAAAAGTGACTTTATTTTATACTATGTGATTATAAAGCTAAAGAGTTTGTTTGTTTGTTTGAACGCGCTAATCTCAGGAACTACTGGTTCGAATTGAAAAAATATTTTTGGATAGTCCATTTATCGAGAAAGGCTGTATGCTACTTTTTATTTTGATATTCTCACGGGATCCGGACTTATGCGGGTGAAACCGCAGGGCGCAGCAAGTCTAGATGATTTATACAGCACTGGCAACTTTAATCTGATGACCCAGTTGGCGACCCAGTTGCCCCAATGGTCACCATGCCGGACTGCCAAACACAGGGTCGCGGGTTCGATTCCCGCCTCAGGCAAGTATTTATGGTTAGATATTTGTCTGTGGTCTGGTTGTTTCTATGTATTATAAGTATATATTTACAAAACAAAAGTAATATAAGTAGTATATCCGTTGTCTAGCACCCATTACTCAAGTCTAGTTACTTAACTTGTGGCTAGATGGCGATGTGTGGAGTGTCCTGCAATATTTATTTATTTATTTATTTATAATCTATGCTATTCAGGGCGTTGTAGTTCCCAGGATATATACTGGATGGAGTAGGTTTGTCCAGAACCTATTCCACCATCTCAACTTAGTCGACTGTCTCCATAGAAAAGAACTCGTCCTACGTCTGGAGCCAACTAAGCCTCAGGTTTCATCACGATGTTTTCCTTCACCGTCAGAGCAATGTATAATACTGCAAGTCAAATTCATTGTGGTAAATTAAGGTTTGATTTACAACTTTTTTTTAATGAAAAAAATAAAAGTTTGATCTTGATAGTGCTTTCTAACGATTGAAGGTAAGTTTTAAAATCTTTTCCATGTGTAAAAAGGTGTATGAAAAACAAGATTAAAATACCCTTAAACTTTGAAATAAAAGAAAATGTAATTGCATTTCTTGTATCTTATTAGCTAATCGTAATCCTATTGTTTGACGTAGGTAATCGATTATCTTTTTAACAATAGATCTAAAAAAAAATAAGAAGATTGTCCACAAGTTCCCACCCACTTTTTACAAGACAAAAAAATCCAGCTAATAATTGGCACAAAAGATCGCAAAGCAAAAAGAAAGGTGCCTTCAAAAATAGTGTTCTTTATCATTTTTAAGATCCATATTTTTGCCGTTCGTTTTTTTTTCTGAACTGGCTGCGCCTTGAGACGATTATATTTTTTCATAGCGTCTTTTGGAATGGACTAAACATTTATAGAGACGGTTGTGATGATAAAATATTTTGTTGAAAGGCTCTGGACGTCAGGCGACAAAGAGGCTTCTATCTTCATTATTTTATAATTTATCCACTAAACAGTACTTTAAACTAAAATACTAATGAAGATTTTGTAGAGTACATGAGAAAGTAGATTCTTTCAGATATAGGTAAGTCATGTTCGACTCTATTACCGTGTTCGAGTATTTTTTCTACTCTTTTTAAAATTCGAACACCGCTTACAGTGATGATGTTTGCTACCTGAGGTGGGTGCTATTTGGGTCTGCTGGTGAAATATTGCGGGCCAACCCTTGTCACATATCGACCTTAAAAAACTAAAATAGAAAAGGACAAACAACTGCAATATTCTAAAGAGTAACAGAGATAATAAATTTGGACATCTAAAAAACCGTTCTTAATTGCTTTGATTGGATTTCAAGGATATTAATTTAGTGATTCACAAGAGTCAAAGATCATATTTTGTGATTTTCAACGGTATGAAATATAGGATTCTTTTGAATGGAATGTTTACCGTTCTCAGGTTTTGGTCATTGTATATTAGGCTTTTATAATATCATTTGGCGACCGTAAAATGTCAACACAATTTAGGAAAAAAATTAAGAAGGAAACATCCGAGCATAATTTCTACTTCCTCGGGAAGTTTACTTTGACACTTTTTATCAGATGTCTTTTAATTCACCCCAATTTATTTGTTTAATTTTTTTAACGAATTTGATAAAAATTTAAGGTAATATTTTATATTCTTTAGAAACTTTGATTTACTAGAGTTTATTGTGTTATATATAATACAACAATACGCTAAAAAAATTCTTTTATACTTATATTATATTGATTTTTTTTAATAATATTAACTCAAATTATCTTCACAATTTCTATTTATTTACAACTAGCTGCGCCCCGCGGTTTCACCCGCGTAAGTCCGATCCTTAAAATTCTCACCGTTTAAACCTTCCCTGGACTACAACAAACATTTCAAAACCGAAATCATCTAAGTCGGTTCAGCCGTTCTCGAGTTTTAGCGAGACTAAGGAACAGCAATAGATTTTTATATATATTATTTTATAAATTTATTTTCAAATTCGTAAAGATAAAAGTATAAGATACCTAATCTTTTCAATGTATCTCTGCTAACTTTTTTACAGCCTTGGAGCACTTGAAACTATTCTAACTCATGGAAACTCGAAAGGTACTCGAGTTTAGTCTGTTGATGATGTGAGAATGATAAGTTAATTGGCTCAATTTGGCTCTAAGGATAATGGACAAAGTTTCGGGTATGATTCTCTCACAATGTTTAATATTACGTACAATGCTAGGACGTAGTAAAATTGAGATGAATAATAGCCATTAAAGAAAACGCAAAACATATATTAAAATTATCTATCTCGAAATATAATATCTATATATACTTTTCGTTGTAATTTTATAACTCAAGATTGGGCTCACCTATCCAAACCAAATGTTTAAGGACTATTGAGTAGATGGCTTATGTGAAGTTTTCATATGGCAAAACAATGTTTGCCGGGACACATAGTATGATATAAATAATGCAACAAATTGCAAATATCTACAGGGTAATTGGTAATTATATCAGCAAGCCGTTGAGAGCCACTTCTGTGCATCTAAACAAACAACTTTTATTGTTCTACGACTTTTCGAAATTGGACCTTTTTTTTGAAAATTTTGAGGTTATGTTTACCTGAAAATCAGCTGTTTCTTACACGGAGAGGTCATTAACCTTCAGATTATACAAAGTATGAATGATCTTTGTTTTAAAAGTTAAGCTGATTTTCGAATTTACATAACCTCACAATTTTCAAAACAATGTTCGAATTTCCAAAAGTCGTACAACAAAATTTGTTAGTTGAGGTGCACAAAAATAGCCCTCAACGGCTTGCTTATATAGTTACTAATAAATCTGCATTGAGTTTAGATTAGAGACGGTAAAATTATAAAAAGAAACCGAACTGTAAAAGAAAACGCACCAAATTAAAACATTGGTACCAGAGCTGCTTTTGGAAACCAATAAGCCTCTTAAACAGCTATAAATCGAGAACGCCAGTAAACATTTAAATCGATAGTATGATATATTACAAGAAACAAGGGGATAGTGTATCCCGCTGTTACCTTGTCCAACCCTTGTATACCACTATCTCCGATAACGTAATGTCGTATCTATAGGTATCTCCTTCAAGACAATTCTCATTCACAATGCAGAAAGAGCTGAAAATTATAAATAAACCATATTTCATTTAATGTTAATTATGTATTAACTCTTTAATAAAACCACATGAGTAGACTATTTACTCATGTGCTAAAACATCATTTAACGATTTTTTAGGTAGAGGTGTTTTGACATAATTGTCAAAAGATGTAAAACATACAGAGTACAAAATATCTTCATGTTTTAACTCTGTATGGGTAACAGTCGATGTAAGTGTGAGAAATTGAGAAGTACCTGTAAATACGGCCGATAAACTAGTTTGTATTATCTCATACACAAACGCTATAGTTTGTGATAAACAAATTTATATTCGGTTCGGTATCGAAACTTTACCAACACTTTCAAGGAACACGTTTACATAATAACTTAAGTATAAATTACTTGCGCTGGATACTTTCTTGGTGTCACGTGAAGATAAGATTGTTTATTGATATTGAAAGATTTATTAGCTTCTATGGACTTTTAAGAAAAAGTTTAGAGGTATTTTATAAAGATGAGCCATCCATATTTGGGAATTCGGATAGAAGAGACATGTTTTTCTTTGAATATAAAGAGCACAGATTTGTCTGCCACAAAGTCATGGTGGTAAAAAAAACATTGTATCATTTCATAGCATAGTTTCGTTTCATAGAAAGCGAGTCGGCGCCGACCTGGTTTTAACAGTTTTCTATATATGATTACCACCAGTGGTTGGTTGTCGCCGGTCATCGGCGCAGGTGGTTGGAGCTCCACCGCCGGTAAATTGGCATCGATTACCTGATTTTTTTTTAAATAAATTGGGTCAACATTTTGGCCAACCAAAAATGTATCATCTGCTTTAGCCTTAATGATAATACCAAACTCTTTAACTAACATATTATTTTTTGTATTAATTAAACAGAACATTGAAATATTAATATCGAAAACGCCTTGTTAGCGTAGTCAAACAAAATGTTCCCTGTAATAACAGTACCTACTTAAGTTAAAGCTACAGTTTTGACAGTTGATGATACATCAGGTGAGGTAACCACAATCTATCTTAGAATCTTAAAATACATATAAATAAGCACTTTTCTGTTGTGACTTATTTTATTTTCCATAGAAATTACTATTATTATTTCTTTAACGTTGATGGATGATATCATTACTCATAAGACCTGTGATGCGAATCTATCAACCTTGAATTTAAAAGTAGCTAATACCTACTTACTTTATTCTACAAAATATAAATGAAATACGTCGCTTTATAAAACAGAACTAGCTCATCGTCAAAATTTCAACTAATTAACAACATCTGTAATAGTCGGACAGACCAATTAAGCATTGTCAATGGTTGTCCTAGTTAATTCACGAGTACGTAGCTATATATATACATGTGTTAGAACATGTGTTAGATTTTAATTAAGTAAATAGATAAATTCGTTTTCTTAAATAATTCTTCTTGATGCTTAATCTTGCCAGGAGTATTTAACGGTTTTGTTTAAAAATCGTCAATTAAGTATTACCCATAGAAGTTTCAAAATTAGTTAAACTAGTTTTAGCTTCGAGTGAAGAAAGGGCTGGCTTCTGCCTCAGACGACGAAGAAGCATCGCCATCCAACGAGGTCCTAATCCAGCCTTTTGGGAACACTTCCTAATTTTGGATTTTTGTTTTTTATTGAATGTAAGTGTAGGTCTCACTTACCAAGGTAGTTGAATTAAGTCTTTATTATTTTATTGTTATTTCAAAGTTAAATGAAATAAAAATATACATGAGAAATAAATTCAAGTGGATATTGTGACAAAATAATCACTATCGATATCGTAGTGATAGTATAAAACAAAGTCGCTTTTTCTGTCCCTATATCCCTATGTATGCTTAAATCTTTCTTTTTGACTTTGATGCGGTTTTTTTTTAATAGACAGAGTGATTCAAGAGGAAGGTTTATATGTATAATACATG
Organism: Idaea aversata; assembly: GCA_907269075.1. Classification (NCBI taxonomy): domain Eukaryota; kingdom Metazoa; phylum Arthropoda; class Insecta; order Lepidoptera; family Geometridae; genus Idaea; species Idaea aversata. Next base: position 9,240,554 of record OU026092.1, on the reverse strand, counting down.
CATAATATAGCCGTGCGAAGCCGGGACGGGTCGTATAAATATAAACTACGAGTAGGGTCTAATATATAAAACTTTCAACAATTATTTAGCTCAGTAAGTAATTAAAGTATGACACTCAGAGTTTTCAAGCAACCCCGTCTTCTAGTCATAACCTCAAAACTAATATAAAAGTTTCAATTAATTTATATCCTGTCAAGCGTTAAGCGTCAATCCAGTGACAAAAGAAAAACACGGATGCCGGCAAGGCATCTGTCTTTTCATAGTCAACTTAACTAAAAGGATTAAAATGATATCTTCCGCCGTCGTCTAAGTTGCCTATCTGACATCCAGTGTGGTCCACGAAGCGTTAACAGAATCTTTTGTTATACTATTGAAGAATTCTGTTACCATAATCTTTTAATACCTTTATACCATTAGTTTTAAATTTTTAGCATTATGTATTTTAAAAGGGTTGATTTAATCCCGATTACGTGAAGGTAGAATGGTTAAGATTCGCTTTTGTTGCGTCTTTTCTTTTTGTGGTAACGTTTTAAAAAGGAAAACGGTTTACGATTAAATTTTAATTGTTGTCTTGATAAGATTTACTTACCTTTGTACTGAAACTTTTAGATTTTATTTTAGTTTGTATTCTTTATAGTTTTAAGCGACAAAACGATAAAGCAACTAAATTGTGTACCATTTATAGCAGCTTATTTTGTTTAATAAAACAATATTATGTTGATAAATTTCTTAATTCATTAATGTACCTATTATAGTATCAAAATCTGACTTAGTCAAGTTCCACAACCCACCCTTAAATGAAATTTGTTTTCACAGAATTCCTATGCAGAATTAACTTAACCACTTTTCAATCCGGTGAACTCACTAAACCGCAGTATCCTAAAACATTTTCGGCTTCATTAATATTATGCGAAAACATAACAATGTTGTTTTATGAACGAATAATATTTCTTAACTTTTAGGGTTTTGAATGTCGTTTAGAAGACATAGTTCTAGAAAATCACTTAATTGTCCTACTCTAGAAAATATGTTGACACAAATGTTTCTAAACAAAATCGGAATACATTTTATTAATTTAAGACTTAGTATTCAAAACTTTGAAAACCAGCTGATGCCTGTCTTTCATTCCAAGTTTATACGTAACCAATAGCTTAAAGCTCCGGGAAAAAAATAATTTATTGTAATAAGTCGTCGTGAACATTCGCCACTGCTCGGCTCATCTCGCTCCGCGCCCACCCCCCTCTGCTAAACGTATACACAGTCGACTGCAATGCTCTACTCACATTCAGTCGTCCCGTAGCAGCGTCGGTGAACGGTCGCGCCACTCGACGCTACGAACTGAACTTACGTGATTATAAAACACGCTTATCATAAATATTTCGCGAAAACAAAGTTACGGACTGTGACATAATATCACCTTATTTTCATAAAACGTGTTCGCTTACACAAAAATCAAGCCAAACGAACGTTTAAATGTGCAAAAACTGTGTTTGTTTACGATTGAAGAAAATTTCGAAATGTGAAATGAATTCGACACAAGAAGTGTTTTGTGAAACGGACTACCTTTTAATTTGCTAAATTAAAATTAAAAAGACTTTATGAATTGATGGATACTCAACATCCGGCGAAGGGACGGTACACACGAACGCCGACGGAAAAAACATGACACTGAGCCTACCGTGTCTTGTTTTCTTTCTTCCTTAATATTTGATTTTCCCCATGATGGCTCTTCAACACACTCCTTCAAAGAATCGCTTCTTCGGCCAAATTTTGTTTTGGTTTGTTATCGGAGTCAATGTCGCCGATCAGAGTTCCTTACCTTTAAAATACGAAGCTCCTGATGACTGTCAGTGGTGGTTGAAAGGACCCAACGATGCCCACGAAGTGTCTCTCACGTGTAAACTGCGTACGATAAATAGTGAGTTTGACACTACCAACTTCAGCGTGATACCATCAGAGCATACCACATCGCTGCGAATAGAGTGCAACGAAGAAATGATGTACAAAAGTTCACTAGACGATAGAAGTTTTGCACATCTAATGAAATTACGTGAACTTGTTTTAGATAACTGTAAAATTGGAAGATGGCCGCCCGGTGTACTCTCCGGTTTGAGAGATCTCCGAAATTTAACGATCCGAACGAAAAACACGGAATGGGCCGCCATGAGTTTGGAGATAGCATCGGAAAGCTTTACGGCTGTTCGGCAGTTGGAAAAGTTGGACCTCAGTTTTAATAACATTTGGTCGTTCCCAGAAAACTTGTTTTGCCCGTTAACCAATTTAGTGTATTTAAACGTTTCCTCCAACCGCCTGCAAGACGTGAGTGATTTGGGATTCAGAGAGAGAGCGATGCATCAAGCTCTTATTAGTGAACAAGATGGACCAGCACCGTCAACGTCATCAATCTCACACGCTTCTTGCTCCTTAGATATTGAAGTGCTCGATGCCTCAAGTAATCACTTTGTGTTGATGCCGGAGAATGGATTCATGGCTTTACGCCGACTAAAAGAACTGCACATTCACGACAACGAAATTTCTATGGTGGCCGATAAAGCATTGTCGGGACTGAAACAGCTACAGATAATTGATCTCTCAAACAACAAAATCGTAGCTCTTCCACAAGATCTATTCAAAGATTGCCGGCCTGTAATAAAAGAAATATATCTACAAAACAATTCGATCAGCGTGCTTTCACCGAGTCTATTCGCTAACTTAGATCAGCTGTTAGCGTTAGACTTATCTAATAATCATTTAACAAGCACCTGGATTAATGAGAATACTTTCACCGGTCTTATAAGAATGGTTTTGTTGAATTTATCAAACAATAGACTAACGAAACTCGATCCAAAAATATTTAAAGATTTGTACACTTTACAGATTTTAAATGTACAGCATAACATGTTAGAAAGCATTGCTGCAGATACGTTTGCACCCATGAATAACTTACATACTCTGATATTGTCATACAATAAAATATCTCACATTGACGCGTATGCCTTAAACGGTTTGTACGTATTGTCGTTGCTGTCTATAGATAACAATCACCTTGACGAACTGCACCCTGAAGCTTTCAGGAATACATCGTCCCTTCAAGATTTGAATTTAAATGGAAATCGTTTAAAGAAAGTGCCCATTGCGCTCAGAAATATGCGATTACTTAGAACTCTTGATCTTGGCGAAAATCAGATAACTTCGCTCGATGAGCCCGGCTTTGTCGGTTTACATAACGTCTACGGTTTGCGTCTTATCGGAAATAAAATAGAAAATATCAGCAAAGATGTCTTCTCTGATTTGCCATCTCTACAAATATTGAATCTGGCCCGCAACAAACTGAAACACATCGACGTTAATGCATTTGAAACACTAACAAATCTGCAAGCCATACGACTGGATGCCAATCAAGTAACCGACATTCAAGGATTATTTGTAAACATTCCCTCACTGTTATGGTTAAACGTGTCGGATAACCAAATTGCATGGTTCGATTATACTGTTATTCCTTCAGGACTTCAGTGGCTAGATTTACACAGCAACAACATCAAAGAATTAGAAAATAGCTACCGTTTGGACAAAGAACTCCGATTACAAACATTAGATGCCAGTTTCAATAAAATGACTAAAATATCAGCTTATTCAATTCCGAGCAGCGTCGAGCTCTTATTTCTGAATGATAATCAAATTACACAAGTTGAAGCTCAAACTTTTGTTGGAAAAACCAATTTAACGAGAGTCGATTTGTATGCAAATCAGATAACTAGTATGGATTTGAACGCTCTTCGTCTTACTCCTGTGGATCCCGGAAGGCCACTTCCAGAATTTTACATCGGTGGAAATCCTTTCCAGTGCGACTGTACTATGGAATGGCTACAACGCATCAACAAACTGGATCACCTGAGGCAACATCCGAGAGTAATGGACTTGGAAAGCATATATTGCAAGTTACTCTACAATCGTGAAAGGACTTATATTCCGCTCATCGAGGCGGAATCGTCGCAGTTTTTGTGTACATATAAAACTCACTGCTTTACATTGTGCCATTGTTGTGATTTTGACGCTTGTGATTGTGAAATGACGTGCCCATCGAACTGTACTTGTTATCATGACCAACCGTGGTCAGCGAATATTGTGGACTGTTCTGCTGCAGGGTATGCCGAAATACCTAGCAGTATACCTATGGACGCTACTGAACTATATTTAGACGGTAATAACTTTGGTGGTTTAACGAGTCATGCCTTTATTGGACGTAAAAATCTAAAAATTTTGTACGCGAATAATTCTAATATAGACGCTTTGTATAATAATACATTTAGTGGACTAAAACGCTTAACAGTTTTGCATTTAGAAAAAAATAATATAAAAGAACTGCTCGGTTTCGAATTGTCACCGTTGGAAAATTTACGAGAATTGCATCTACAAGACAATAAAATACATTACATCGATAATCGAACCTTCATAGAGTTGAGGCATTTAGAGGTGCTGCGCTTAGAAGGAAATAACATTTACGGATTTGCAGTGTGGCAATTCACGATGAATCCATATTTGGTAGAGATAAGCCTCTCGCGGAATCCTTGGTCGTGCGATTGTCAATACATGCATAAATTTAGAAATTGGTTTAAAAATAACTTGGGAAAAGTAGAAGACGCTAATAAAATTACGTGCATTTTTGATAACATTACCAACGCAGTGGGGCCACTTATGTCTGATTTCAATTCAACGATTTGTACGAGTCATGTTGGTGGAAGCTCATCTATAATAGAAAATCAAGTCATTAACGATTATCTACCTCTACTGTTGATATCACTTTGCGTATTCGTCGTGAGCTCCGTTCTCATATGTGGGATATTTTGTTGGCGACGTGAGCTTAGAGCGTGGGTTTACTACCACTGCGGCTTCAGAATGTGCTACAAAAGCACAGCTTTCGACGAAGAGGCCGATAAAGACCGTTTATTTGACGCCTACATAAGTTATAGCGTGAAAGATGAGGCGTTCGTCGCTCAAATGCTAGCGCCCGGCCTAGAATCCACTGATCCAAGTTTCCGGCTTTGCCTACATTACCGCGATTTTAACGCTTCGGCGTACGTAGCCGATACGATAATAGAGGCTGTAGAGTCATCAAAAAGAACGATAATAGTCCTGTCTAAAAATTTCATTAACAACGAATGGTGCCGTTTCGAATTCAAAACGGCACTACACGAAGTACTGAAAGAGAGACGAAGAAGACTGATAATAATATTGCTAGGTGAAATTCCGAATAGAGACATCGATCCCGAGTTAAGACTGTGTTTGAAAGCGAACACGTGTATAGAGTGGGGTGATAGACAGTTTTGGCAAAAGTTGAGGTTCGCGATGCCGGACTTGCGGAAGTGTCAATACCACCGGTCGACGGTGAATATTTACGCGTCGGTTTCGCCGGTGGGGGCCGGGCGGGCGAGTGCGCCGCCCCCGCCCCCGCCGCCGGGCAAGCTGCCACCGTTGCTGGGCGACGGTTTGGCCCTCACGCCCAGCGTGCACGCGCGCGATCCCCATCATCACCGCATGCCGCCACAGGCCCAGCTCTGGGCGTAGCGTATGCTCCAACGCAGGTAAACAGACACTGAATACTTGCAACGCTTAAGCGTATTAGTCCAACAAAAAGTGATAATTATTTTAAGATTGTTTCATATTAATATTTATTGTATAAATTAAGATCCAGCATGAAATCATAGTGCATTTATTTGTATAGTTTCCGCTAGTTTTATTTTTAAGTTTATGGATTAATTTCCTAATTTCTGCGATAATAATTTTAATTTATAGATAGGGTACGTAACAAAATTGTAAATATAAGCCAGGCCGATCAAAAATGAGCTAATCATGATAATTATAAAATATTTGAATCGCATAAACAATAATGCCAAAGTTAAATCTATGTACAGATGCATTTATATTTTAATTTTATACGAGAAAAATGATTACCTATCATAAGACTGTAAATAATATTGTACATAAAATTGTATATATTGAGAAAAGATATCTAAAAAGAAAACATGAAATACACAATTCAGAATTTTATTTTGGTTGTTTTGTTTTTATTTCCTTGGTTTACCCTTTTTGTAGGAGTTTTATCTTTACGTTGCAAACTTTTTTCATATAAAACACGTCTGAGTTCTAACTTAGGGCACTCAGGAAGTTTAGTATCCATCAGCAAGTTCTACTTAGTTTCTAACGCTTTCAACCAATATGCAAACATATTGAAAATTGAAAGTCACTTCAGCAAAGTTGGACATCGAAAAGGAAACCAGCTATAGCATGATCGAGAGATTTTTGTCTTGAAGTTGTTTGCCTCGTTTATTTCTCTTATAGAACTTTTGAATTCATAGCTTTCAATAGTTTATTGAAATCTAAATAAATCTAGCGTTAATGATAATAATTAAAACTACAAATTAGGTAGGCACTGAATTATTGGCGCAATTATGTGGAGATTCATAATAATTGACTTGGTTCTTTAGCTATGAGGAAAAACTGTTTAATGTAGGTAGGTATTGTTATAATATCATTGTATGCATAATTTTGGCGGAACTTTACTCAATTGAGGTTAGTTACGAAGCACTTGTGATTCTTCAAATTACTTACGACTACTTACATTAGCATAGCCTAAACTCCCATCCTGAACGGGCGGACATATTGGGCTAAACTTAACTTATTTGACACGGGCCATATGCACAAATTGTGCGGAAACCATTTCTTGAAAGAAAAAATAAATACAAGGAAGTTTTTAACTTGAACTTGTAGTGTAATGATTCTAATTATTCGACACGAACGCAGACCCGACCCTACAGCATCAACACCAACTGTTTGTCACAGTAATGCGTCTCCGGCACGAGTAAAATTGGATTAACGTTCAGCAAAGTAAGGACTAGGTAAGTTTCCTTCGACATCAATTTAAACGGTGATCGATCACAGAGACTAATGCTACGCTTAACTTGTTTAGTTTAACTCGGTGTACTACTGTTCAATGTTGCTATTACGCGTAAGTATTGGATGGAATTATCAGTAATCTACTCTTGAATTAAGATATGTAGCTATTGACTTATAAATAGACAAGTCACAGTCGAAATAGTGTCTGAGAACATTTCATTTTCCATAGGAGTTTCCGAAAGCGCTAAACTTGCACTAAAAAGGAATATTTTAGGATTCTCACTACACTCACAAAACACGGAACTTATACCTATCGCTTTACGTTATATAATACATCGTATATTCCACAGAAGCCGCACGTAATGATTTTTCTTTGTATCAAAAAAACCACAAAAAATTACATCCAGTTTTTATACAGCTCTAAAGTTAAGAGTAGGTACCTAGCAAAACCATAAATCTAAGTAGAAGCTTATCAGCTCCCTCCCCAGACTCACGCACTATTCTTTTACCATTACGTACACTCTCTACGCCATAAATTCTCATATTTTTCACCCCGTATCCAGTTTTATCCACTTATAACTGGCTTTTACTAGTTATATTCAACGTGACTTGTAGCGCCATCTAGTCGTTAACTCATGAAATTGCTATTATCTCCTGTGGGTGAATCAAAACGAAATCAACATCAGTTATTTTTGACGTCCTTTTTCTCATCAGTACTGAATAATGGGAGTAGGAGAGATATGGAAAAAGTTAGTGAATACGTTACGTTCTAATATGGAATTAATTATTATGATACTAGTCTAATATCTGTGCTATTTTGGAACAAAATAAAGGTACGTACCTACGAACCCTTACGTTATGCATTCAAAAGTCAGGCTATAGTGTCATCAAGCAAATAATAGTTAATTGATAATAGTTAGTGTTTATTTGGTAAATAAAGTTCATGAATTATATAGTCGGAACGGTCAGTCTTATGGGCGTCAACCTTAAAGGGTAAAATGATTATGATACATTCTGCGTAAAATTAAACTCTATTTTAAACCATTTTGTTTCCCAGAAGTATCTTAACTAAGTCAATATAACAATCACTGACCCAAAGGATTCGGTTAAAATTTTAATGTAAAGGACCGGATCGCAGAGAGTGTCAGTTTCGTAATTAACTTAGTTCTACATTTGAAAGGGTTGGGTTAAAGTTTTAGATAGATACAAACCTCACCTATTGGTTTTATTTTAAAATAAATAACATTAATATTGGGACCAGGTATTTGTAGGTATATGAATTATTATACGAAATTTGTAAAATAAACAAAGTTTGTAGGTGATTGTTTAACTTGTAAACCTATGCTTGTTTAACGCTATTCAGTTATCATAAAGGCAGATCGGGTTTTTTTTTTATTTTGTTTTTAAAAATATTTTATTTAATATCTATTTTAAATACTAACGGAGTTAAATATTTCCTAAAAACAATAAACGAAATTCCTACAACAATATCTAGCGAATCAATAATTAACAACCAAACTTAAATAAATTAAAATGCTAAACCAATTAGAATTCAAATTAGTTTCTAAAATTCTGAGAGATAGCATCAACGGAATGTTTTATATGTATTCTCAGAAAGTAACACTCCGACTTTATATGGAAGCGGGCCGTGAAACTGTTTGAGATAACAACAATAGACTAAAATAGAGAGGCATAAAAACGAACGTAAAATAATTGGAATAGGTTCATTAGTATTCGTTAATTAGTAGGAATACTATAAAATGCTCCAGCTATAAGCTTTAACGCACAACGCTGCGCACCCGATTTTCACGCTTGCCGCTTTTATGCACGAGACTTGATAGTTGATGCATGATCTTAGGAGTTTTAAAGGAAATTAATTATTTTCCTCTTCACCAAAGGGGTGACGAGTAAAAGTTTTTAACCAAAACAAAAAAAAACTTACTTACTTACATATGAATAGCGCAAGTTAAATAATAGCTTGTAATAAGACGACCTAATCGGAAACAGAAGATGATCGAAACAGAATAAAAGAAAATTTAAATTAATAAGAGACAATTGACAAATCTATCTTCTTTTGTAGTAGCTAAAAATAACAAATTCTTACCTGAATCACCCTGAATTTTTCATAAAGGTATCGCAGGAAGTTTAGTTGTTCTATTTTTACTGCTAATGGATTTAATGGAATAAATAATTGCGAAGTCTCTAAGTAGATACTTAAAATATTGGTTTACTTACTTACAGGAAGATTTAACAAAAGAGCCATCTGCTGGAAAATGCCATATGGGATGACAAAAGACGCATGCGCAATTTAATAGCTTCGGATCCCTTTGAAAATTATGTGAAATTGCCTACAGAAAAAAAACTCATATTGTCATTTGATAATCCTTTACGTATTCGAGAGATGTCACCGTCAGAGATCAGCTTTCGTCTAGCCAACGGTATTGGGTTTGCGTAACTCAATACAAACAACCGGGCGTATTTCTAAAGTCTTATTAGTCACATAATAAGAACTATATTTGTTTAACAGAAAACCACAGACCGCAATACTACGACACACGGACAAAGCGACGTAGATAATGTCCCATCCCTTAATCACATGCACCGGTGCCCTCGAAAAAATGTTTAGATGTCCAATCCAAACGTTTGTTCACAAATCTATTTTCGTTAACATCTATTTATGCATTTACAACCGGCTTACGACATACTTGAGTAGAATTTGTTGTCAAAATGTTAAAACTTCTAACGTCGTCGTGATCTAAATTTGTATTGTTTCGAAGAATGTAGTTTAGAACGCGTTTAAAACTCCAAGATTTGAGTACATTTCATTTGGAAGTGATAATTTCGTAACGATTTTCACTTTTTGATACACTTAATCCATAGAAATGGTTGAACAAATGAATGAGAAATATTGTAATACAATAGATGAGCTCTATAGAAACCGTAATTTTAAGCAGGTTTCCCAACATTTTATCTACCATCACTACATAGTATAAAACAAAGTCGCTTTCTCTGTCCCTATGTTCCTATATCTCTTTGTATGCTTAAATCTTTAAAACTACGCAACGGATTTTGATGCGGTTTTTTAATAGATAGAGTGATTCAAGAGGAAGGTTTGTATGTATAATACATGCATAATATAGCCGTGCGAAGCCGGGGCGTGTCGCTAGTTTGATTATAAATCTCGAGGACTCAGATGAAACAGTTGCGATGAAAAGCTAATTTTGATAGTAAACTTAGAACAGAAAGGTAAATATAGTAATTTAAAAAAAAGCGGCTAAGTGGGAGTGGGACTCGTGCACGAAGGGTTCCGTACCATTTTGTAGATATGGGAGCCCCACATTTTTTTTTCTGTTTTTAGTATTCGTATAGCGGCAACAGAAATAGAAATCTGTGAAAATTTTAACTCTTTTCATTCATGAGATACAGCCTGGTGACAGATAGACGGACAAACGGACGGACGAACTGTGAGTGAAGTCTTAGTAGGTAATAGCGTCCCGTTTTCACCCTTTGAGTACGGATCCCTAAAACAGAATCTTAAGTATTCAAAACGTTAATTAAACACAACGAAAATACAAAACGAGATCACCTCAGGCTATTAACTAATATCATTCGCGGTACCTTCCTTTCCCCATTTATCATCCTAGGTACCAATATGTAAATTATTATTACACATTCGATAGTTATTGGAACCCTACCGTCCCTGAACACATTAAATTCACACCACATCTGTATTATCAAATTAGTCCATGAATCAAAATCTCCCTTGAGTAAGACCTTATTTGCCAGATAGTCGGCTTATGAATAGGTTATTATTCAAGACTTACCCTTGACTTGACCTAAATTAACTGCTCAAGGTATTGGATACTTCATTACGTAGAATATTGAAACTAGTAAACCTACCGTAATAATTATTTTACCGTTTAGGTATTATTATAGTTAATCTACCCCTATTAGCTATCTTGAAGGTTCTTTTAACTTTAACTTACAAACTATTTCACCGTACCGCCTTTAACTAGCCACAAAATTATCAGAAACTAATGCAATCAAAGTTATATAACAGGTAAGTAGAAGGCAGCGAAACTTACCATTGGTCACTGGAGACACCGCAATGGAATATCACCCTTGAGGTGGTAGAGCGGAACTTTACGATCTTCCATTTAACGCATCGAAAGCTCTCAGACCTAGAAGTTGTTGTGGAAAACTTACTTACATACCTCTAAGTAGAGAACTTCGTATTGATAACACTTCATAACCCTCGAATATTCGAATCATATAATTCAAACAGTGTCGATAGTTGAAGAGATTATCAAACGCCATTAATTAACTATCAAAGTTATTATAGGAATCTCATTCAGTATTTGATAAGTTATACGTACAGACAGACTCAAGGGAATTTGATATGATTTGTTAGATTCCGTAAAACTTGGGCTAGTTTTTGATGGAACACGGAAATATACTCGTGTCTAATAAAGATTGACTTTACTTTCTTCTTAGGTGTCAACTTTCTTACCTATCCACTTATTTATTTGGAAAAGATAAGTTTCATATTTGTTATTATTTCATAAGACAACAGAAAAATATACTCAAACAACATTTATGAAACTAAAAAAACATCGCCTAGTTATTTATTCACACTTTACTTTACTTAAGAATATCTTCTAGTCTTGCTAATATCTTGAGCCTTTATGTATATCATAGTAAGGTAAGAGTAATAAGTAGAGGACCTACCTAATTTCCAGAGTCTAACTAAGCTGCGTGCTATGAAATTTTAATCGAAGTTCGTGGCCCCAAGCGTATCCGAACGGATACAGTTTAATAGGTTCCATACAATTTCTGCGGCAGATATTTGCATCTGAAACTTGTTTTGATCACAAAACTTTGTATATCGATGTTTGATTTGAAATTACAATTTTTATAGCAGTTTTTGTTTCAACTGTACCGACTATTTTTAAGTAATTTGTAACAGTTTTTGTTTTTTCAATGTAGAAAACTTTTCGAACTTTTTAGTTGTTTTTACTTAATTAGATTTTTGTAATGTAAAACAAAATCTGCTCTAAATTTGTATAGCCAAGGTTTTAACGCTTGCTGCACTATTTATTAAAAAGGCATAAGAATCTGTAGACATAGAAATCTGTGAATACGGGAATCTGTAGTATTGGAAATCTGAATTTTTTTTAATCTGTAGACATGGAAACAAATCAAATAATCATAACGTATTTTTAACTGAAGATCGTTGGACCACCTAGCACTACTGAACGTTTTAGGTCAGCGACAATATTAATGTCACCAGAAATATGAACTTATTTCATTTTTCAGCCGACGTTGACATCTGCTCCATCATTAAGACACCTCCCGACCGAGTAAATTAAAAAAGCGCCTACAGCGGACAAAAATCCATTTATATTATTTTGTCACACGCTACTAATTTGTAAAATTTACAGCGGCCTACTAATAGCTGTGTATCCGGTAACATATCAAAAATGTTTGCATCCTTCTAAGTTTTCTAAATTAAAAAATACTTGTTAAAGTATTTATGTGTCAGTTAACACCAATAATAGTTAAAAGTCTAATCAAAAGTGCGTTAAAATCTTTTATGTTGTTTGTAGGTGTTGGTGTGGCTTCAGTGGGTGTGGTCTCGTTTAATTTAGCTGATTCTGTGTTTCAATATAATGAATTGCCTATTTATATTTTGAGATCATCATCGGTGCTGTAATAATTAATGATTTCGTGATTTATATGAAGTTTTGTATAAATATTTTTAGCTTTTCGATTACTTTATTTTTTGCGTAACATAACTGTTGATTTTTATAATTTAAAATAAATTTAAACTGGACAGTATGATTTAAGTTTATTGACTTTTAAGTTTTGGTTATTGTATAAAGATTTTATAATACAAACTGTTGAAAAAAAAAAGATTGATAAATGTAAAAACTCTTAAATAGAAACAATTTCAAGGAAGCTAGGCAGTATCAAACCCAAAGTATCATTGTAAATTTGTACAAAATAAACCTTTTTCAACATTATGCAGTGCTAAAAACATGAAACGCAGCTACATCTAGAAACTTAGCACCTGGCTCTTTAAACATGTCAAGTAAAGTTTCTATGGTCATAAATACAAAAGTTGTAACCAACGCCTAAGGTTTAAATTTAATTATCATATAGGATAAGCTTTCTTCAAAGTGTTGAGTGCTCGTATAGTAAAAGTTGTGAGTGTCGATGTTGACGATGTTTGTGACTGTAAAAAGACACGGATGGAAGCTACGATATCGCAAGGGATCCTGCTGGGAGACCAGCGGCGGTATCAGCATAATGTTGGCGCAGCTATCATTGCTGAGGCAGAACCTTTTTGGGGGCACACGGCTTCTTAAGTCTTATTTTCATATTTCTTTTGTATTCTCTTATCATTATAATGTTTATCGTTTTTAGGGTTGCGTACCCAAAGGGTAAAAACGCTACCCTATTACTAAGACTTCACTGTCCGTCCGTCCGTTTCAACGTTTTTATGTTTGTTTCTACTTTTCTGATTGTCTTGTGTCGTGTGCTTGTCCAAATAAATGTTTTCTTTCTTTTATAATTTTTGCTAAATTAAATGATAAAATATTTTATTTCGGTGAGTTAAAATAACTACCCCTAAAAAAAGACAATAGTGACAAAATACATAATAAACTTTTTATTAATTTGTTATTTCGAAATACGAGTCTTTCAATTCCTTTTGAACTTTTTCTATGCAAGTAATCTTTAACGCCTACAGCTTCTTATAAATCATTGCTTACACGTTTCTACACATATGCTTGTGGTTAACTTAAACAATGCTTAAAATAATGGTATCGATACCAACAATTATTAAACATCGTTTAAAATAAATCAATGATTGTATTAGAAGGTGTTATTACTCTTGATTTAGATGACAGCTCGTATGTTAGAAACAAATTACGTTTTCGGCTCACAAAACGTGAGTGTAATGTTTTGGTTTTGTGTGGATACTCGTACTTACTAGATTTACGCCTACGGGTAACACACATACAGAAATCCCGACAAGAAGAAGAAGAAAGAACTTTCGGATATAATAATTATTACTTACTAGCTGCGCCCCGCGGTTTCACCCGCGTAAGTCCCGATCCCGTGGAAATATCGGGATAAAAAGTAGCCTATGTGTTAATCCAGGTCTCCAGCTATCTACATACCGAGTTTCATTGCAATCGGTCCAGTGGTTTTAGCGGGAAGGAGTAACAAACATACATACACACACACACACACACACAAACTTTCACATTTATAATATTAGTAGGATAGCTTTTGCCCGCAACTTCGTCCTCGTAGAATGTAGGTATAAAAATACGACATTCACTAATCTGCTTCTTGTTTTCGAGCCAGTGACGTTCGACCAGTCAAATTTTTCCAGCAGCACCAGCGGTGTAGGATGTGCGTTAATCCGTCAGTCTGTATTTTATATGAAGGTATAGAAGATAGATCTACTCTGCAAAATATTATGTTATTAAACCCCGCTGTTTATTGTTCGTCTAGTAGACAGAAATAAAGTAGATTAAAATAAGCACCTACCCTTTCGGCCAGTTGCAATAAAATTAAACTATACTTAAACTAGAAAGTTCTAAATACTAAAGCAAAATAAACGACTCTTAGTCGAAAATCCCCACAAAAAGCGAGTCTGTTTAACATTTTATTTGTCCAAAAAGGCATGGTAATTAAGTAGGGATCCTCTCGTGGTGCCTTCTAGACTTACAACGGGTGACATTTCGGTAAAGAAAATAGTACGGAACCGTGGAAAATATAAAATGGAAATTCTTCGTAATGGTTTTGGCTACTGAACTTGCTTTTTCGTTTGGAACGTATTTTGTTAGGTGATTTTAATTAGCAGTACTAACTAATTCACTCAGTTTTTAAGGTTTGGACATGCATACTATTTCCAATACTACCTGCAAATAGTAGGCATGTTAGATGAGGGATCATATCCGGAGTCAAATAATTGATAAGAGTTCCGACCATCACTCCATCATCAGCATCTGTCCGTTACTTTACCTCCCCAAAATAAACTATTTTCTGCAGATACCTAAACCAATTTTTGTCATGATAAAACTTTGAATATATTCCCAAAAGTAACTTCAACCTAAAAAGGAAAATTCCACTTCTTCCGAACCACGGATATCTTAAAAACTATTTTGCATCACAATTCATTCACGGGTCGAATAAAGCACATCTAGAAAGTTTGCTTCCCCTTTGATCCTTCGAGACACGAACCGTATAAGGATCAGGAATTCGTGCGGATTTACCTAAAAGAGAAGATGGTGGAAAATTGTGAATTGTTTTCTCTAAAGCGGTAAGCAAAGTTTGAATGTAATCGTTCGTTCAAGTTGAAATAAATAACTTTTTTGAAACAATGAAACCATCGTTGGCCAAAGGTAGGTTTTAGGTACCTTTTTTATACAGACAATTCACTGCAATTCTTAATACACACTGTGTTGTTAACTTAAAAAATTAAACTTCCTGTCGTCAGCTTTCGGAACGGTCATAGTTTAGCGAAAATCCTATTAATGACTATTGTGTCATCACTACATAGTATAAAATAAAGTCACTTTTCGCCGTCCCTATATCCCTATGTCCCTTTGTATGCTTAGATCTTTAAAACTAGGTATGCAACGGATTTTGATGCGGTTTTTTCTAATAGATAGAGTGATTCAAGAGGATGGTTTATATGTATATCGGCGCAATTATGATTATTGACCTAAACTTTGATTGGTAAAACTAACTTTCATCAAAATTCATGAAATTATGGATTATTCAAAACAATATTGTTGTTTTGCAATAACATGTTTTCATTTCGTCATAATAATTTTTGAAACTAACGGTTAATTTAAACTACAATAATAAACAGTTAAGAATTTAATTGATAGATCGATTTACATTTAATTTGACTATTAAAAACAAGATTCTAGTGTTTGAAAAACACTCAATTGACTTAAACACAAAATCACTATAAATACAGCCGCAAAACTAACAGTAGGAAAGCCATTCGAGCGCTAAACTCCGGACCGAGCCTGCGGTTTCTACTCAGCACCATCGAAGCTACTATTTGAAGACGAAGCTGCTAATCGAAGATTGGTCTACCTGATGACGTCGGCTTCACTGACGTCATTAATATTTCTAAACAAAAACTACTAACCGAAGAGTCGTCAAGTGGACGATGAGATTGCCGATATTCTTTAAGTCCATGGAAGACCTTCTCCGTCATGTATAATACATGCATAATATAGCCGTGCGAAGCCGGAGCGGGTCGCTAGTTGTGTCTCAAAAATAGATATACTATTAAGGAGTATGTAGTTCATGCAGCGGAAATTGGATTGACCATCATAATTCGAAAAATAAAATTCAGCGCTACATTGTCCAATATGTTACAATAACAATGAATTTTCAATCTTCTACAGAAAGGATTTGACGGCAACTTCCTTAGAAACGGTCGCATTCAAGTTATTTATGAGAATGCTGATGTTGACGGGTTCAAATTGACTTGAATTTGCATACAAGGGACGCAGAAACAACGGAACCTTGAATTTGAATGACCTATGTTTTTTAAAACTACTTTTTGTTCCATTTTTTTTGTCGGTTAAAATAAGATTGAGGTGTTTGAAATTGAATATATACAATTGAATTGAGAACATCCTACTTTTTTTGAGGTCAGTTAAAAGTTACTTTGAATTCCATCATCATTCAAGAAAAACCTTCTAACTCTTGGTAACTAGCACAACTAGTCGCATAACCTAAAAGTCGCGACCTGTACCAATAGGTGTTTTGGTAATTTTTATAAAGAGCAAACAAATTTCAGGTTTTTGTCGTAAAATCCTTATCGTCATAAAATTCCTTTATTTAGATCCATTTCTCACACTTTCTTCTTCCTCCAAAAGCGTATGGTCATTCGGCAAACAAGACCGACAAGCAGTCGTAAATAAATATTTATCTACCAATCTACCATCACTTTCCGTTACTCTATTTGTTCTAACTATTGTTTTATTGCTCAACTTTTCAAAATAAGTAAAAGTTATACGGCAAAGGACATTTCATCTGACGTACAAATCTATTGTTATACTTTATTTGAAAGGGTTCGACGCCGCCGGTTGTAAACGAAAGTTTTGGAAGGTACTACCAACGATTCTCCTCGATATTAATATTTATTACCACTAATGTAACACGGAACGCTCTTTGGTCAGTTATAAATAGTTTTTATTTTATGTTGGCCACCCTTTAAATAGAAAACAAAAGGTTTTATGAGGTTTCTGGCGTCTTGTTCGAAGGTGAGCTTTAGTAGTATCAGTTTAGACCTAATACATTAAATTATATTGCTACAGTTTCTGAATTTCTTCCTCGTTAACATAAGTCTTTTTTGTTTTCAAATAATTCCATTACTACGCACCTAACACTGTTTCTACATAAATAATTACCGCAATCAAAATTAATAGAGGAAAAAGAAGAACCAAAAACACGTTCGTGCAATTTTCTAAAGCATTTATTCGACCATTTATCGATAAAATATTTTCAGTATCCCAAATTATGCTAAAAAATGACCCGTTGTGAAGTAAAACGCAATTTACGAAGCAAAAACCTTACAAAAAATAATTTTTCCCGAACCTCTAATGGGAGCACATTATCTGAAAGCCGTTTTTTGTGCAAATTCGAGTAAAATTTACTGAAAAAAAATTGGTTTATACAACAAAGCATTTGTTCTTATATAACTTGGTTTGGATACAAACCTACAGTTATTCCAAAGCAATTAATAAATTCAGTTTACTATAATGTCACTATTACGTATTATCCAGTCCATTTGACAATCAAATAAGAGTAATACAGACCTCTTTGTTGCATTGAATTAAAAAATAAATATCTAGGGTAAATATCTATAGGTATCTATTAGATAAATAGTTTCAACGATACATAACATACATTTACGAGAACACGTACCTATCTGCCTAAAACTACTAATACATCAAAGAGTATCCGTCTAAACCTCTTATCGTTGAAACAAACACCTTTCCCCACAAAAATCGTTCAGGCAATTTGCTTAAATTACTTTCCTATGCTAATCTGCGCGTTGTAGCGAATATAAAAACGAAGGTATACAAGCTTTAGATACCGTCCGATCCGCCGCAAATGACGCATGTGAAGCCGCAAGAAAAACGAGATACACAAACCTATTACACGGCTTACATCGTAAATATCGAGACTGTAAATAAATAAGTGTACGTAATATAGTATATTGTACTCGTATCTGATGAGCCCCGGAATGTTGCGTTCGCAGAACAACGAAAATGTTGTGTTACAGCCGAGATACGGAGTAAGAATCGTGTATAAGTTTCGCAGCGCGTTAAAAGATAATACTTGAATACTGCTAAGAAAGACGTTGCGTAGCCTTTGTATGGAGACAGTTCCTTATCTCAAATAACTGCGTATACTTGAACACCTAGAGTCGTTTAAGGCTATGTTATTTATTCACGCGGGACTAAGTTTTAAACAGAAGATTTATCTGGTGTTACTTTACTGGATAAGAACTTGAAGTTAGCTGTTAAAAGGTCAGACAATGAGTGTTTCATAAAGCGCTTACCGAGACTGAACTTTGAATGTCAGAAACTTGGTTGGTTCTGGTCTCTACATTGTAAATTAAATTCGTTATAAAGGGTCATTAATTCTTGATGTTGTTATTTTGAAGTTAAAATACAAAATATTTAAGGCGACGTATAAAAAGGTTATTAGCACTTCACTGGAGAATGAAAGCGGTTAAAACTGCCTAATAATAGTTCTTCTAACAATCATTATCTGATTATGCTGCTTTATAGAAGTTATCATTATGTCATACTTAGGTACTTGTTACCGAGCACTGTGTATCGGTTGATCGTCACTCCGCATAGCCGAGGGCGTCTTAACCTACGTTAGTCTAAGCACGATTTCCACACGGCTCGTATAATCATGCTTTTAGCGCTCCGAGGTCCCAAGATCTCATGTCGATATGGTGGCTAAATTGTCACTTCAATTTACAATAAACTGTACACAACAGATCTTATTGATACTATACTATCGTTATAAAACTTACAATACTGCGATGGGAATAGAAACAGGATTAGATTTGATGTTTGTTCCTGGTGCGATTGAACATGGTACACAAACACGCACGCCACAAATAATAACTTTAGGGTGTTTGAGTCGCCGCAGGCTATCTCATAAATAAAATTCAACCTCAATTTGGTACCTTACCATAACAAACTATATACCTACGGTCATCCAAGAAATACAAACAATTAAAAATAACACGTATAAAATGTTTGGAAAAGCTACAATCAATCAATGCCACGGGCCGCGTCATAAAGCGTTTTCAATTAAAGTCCGAACTGTAACCAATCGTGATGAACTGACTTGTTCCTTAAACGAACAAACTGACACCCACGTCATATCATATACACATTTAGTTGAGAAACACGTCAAACAAATCATAGTTGTTAATGAAGAATCGCGTTGGCGGACAGTTAATAGAGTTAATCATTTCTCTCTTTGCTTCATACCATACGTTAAGTAAAGACAAGTAAATATAGGTAATAAATATAAAACAATTCCCATTATTTTAAATGGTGATTGGAATTTATTCAATTCACACTAGTTACTTGATATGCAAGGATATGAATAATTTTAGTTTTATTCAACTATATCGCGGCATTAAAAGATTGAGTCAGTCCGGAATGGTACCATTTTGTGAAATATATGTAGTCGTTTTATTTATATTTTATTCAAATTGAATTCTGATTGGAAAAATATATATTTTGGTTTTAACCCTTGATTATAAATGTATGAAAACATGTACGTCGTTTTCAACACCAAATTGTTTCAAAACAACATTTTGTTTGTTAACCTAATTTGTGAGATCTCTTTTGTTTTGTTTTAAATAATATTGTTTCAGTCAAATTAATTAAAATGGTCATTGACAACTTGACGTTCATTAGTTTAATTGAAATTCATCTCTAACTGCGTAACAAGCTTACCATTAAAATAAATGGATTGTATGTAACAAATCCGTTAATCAAGATGCTATCTATCACTTCCTGCTTTTAAATAAAATTTAAAATATTTGTATACAGCCATTCTACTTACAGAAGTTGAAATATTTTTGATAGGAAAATAATCCTCGCATTAATCTTAAAAAAAAAGTAGGTAAATACTTACTAATTGTTAAGTCGCTTTTAATGTCCAATTCCGGTTAGAAAACCTCTCAAATATATTATGTGCCTATACCAAATAAAAAGTTTAAATAATTGATGTGGGTTCTGAATTCTGGCTATTTGATTGGCGATAGCCATTAGATAAGACCACAAAAGTATAAAAAGTCAAACTATGGACAATAATATAAGTAAAACAATTTAACAAATAGGCACTAAAAGAGGTTAAAATTGAAAAGTAACCCAACAAATCTAAGCTACCAGTAAAGCAGGTTGAGCTTGAAAACGAACCAGATTTTAATCTCAAACTTGCGATAGGTAAAAGGAGAGAACTCGACAATGCATCACCTTGCTTCCGTTGCACCGATCTTGATTTCTTCCTAAATGTACCTCCCACGTAAGCGCGTGAGTGATGCACCCAGTATAAATGGACCTACGAATATTCTACAGAATGTACGAGACTAGTTTCAAAGAGATGTGTCTTATAATACTGGACGAAACACCGTCGTCAGTTGGGACTCTTGACGTTTCGTTGATAAGATGAACCATCAATTTAACACGTAGGACTGCTACTGAATTTTTGTTTCTTAATATTTACCAGGACCGAACTTCTTGAAAGGATGTTAAGAAAATTTTCTCCCAGAAATATAGTAGATTAACAAAAAAAATGTTCAAACCATAGGAAATTGTTATTTTCACTTAATAGCTGAAGATAGTAGCGCTTTCGTTGAACCGCTTACAGTCAACTTACATAATACCGTTGCTACAACGAAGTGTATCTTTTCATCACCTGCAAAACAAATTGTTCCGACAAATGTGACCCCCGATTGACACGGAAAATAGCACTTGTAAAGGTTTTTAAAGGCAGAACCCATTTCCGAGAAAAAGTTAGTTTCGGAGCTACATAACATAGACAGACCGACATGACATGCGATAGACATAGGGGTATTTTGGTCGAGTTTGGCGCAGACGATGTAGCGAAGCTAATATATTACATATCTGGAAAAACAAGCTATAATATGGTTGCTTAATATACCAATCTATGGTAAATAAACGGACTATAAGACCCGATGAGCCCTCACCAAGTAGCTACTTATTTATCATATATCACAAACACCGAAATCTACTATGTACTATAGTATAGGTACCTATACTTAAGCAAGATCTGGCCTAGACACAAGCATTCCGTTGCCAACACAAACTCGACATCTCTTCCAATACTAAAGTGTACCATTTGGCAAACTTCGAGGCAGCCGAATTAAATAAATTTTTATTGACTAGTTCAGTTCAAAAAACTAGACCGTAACAGTTTTTGCTCTAATGTTTTCGACATTAGCGATAATATTTTATAGAAACTCGTATAGAAAAGTTGCGTAACTTATTTTCAAAGGAAAGTTGCTGTTATTGAATTTGTTAGCTTTTTATGTTATAAGATTTTTGTTAGCAAATTGTTTTTATGCTATCTTTTTTAGACGGCGAGTATGTATCATTATATTTCTCTTTTGTGATGCGTGTTTTACTTAATGTTTTTAAACAAACCTTGCGTATAGCTGAAGGAGTTCCTCGTTCCTAATTATCAGACCTTGTCGGATTGAATAGAAAAAAGTGAGATACGAGATTGTGCGAAATTAACTGAATTTCGCTAAAAAAATCTTAATTATTCTAAGTATTTAACACAAAATAGTTCCAAGAAGGGATGTGAAAATATCATTGGCTTTACTTTACAGTTTGTTATGTGGCAATATCTTTGAATGACACTAAATGAAGTCGATTCTTTCCGTCGACGACCACCTCAAAATGTGTATATTTTGGAAAATGTTAAGATTGATTTGTCAACTTCTTCTAATTGTGTTGCGGTTTCCAAAAAAGATTTGTAAACTTTTGCAACTAACAAACAAGCGACGATGACGAACTATTGTGTTAAAAGCTTCATGAGTAGGTAACAAATGTTTTTACTAGTGTTGGTATAAATTATTACTCTTCCAGTTTAGAAGAAAATTAGGTGTAATAACGTATTTAATTTTGACAGAAAACTTGTTTTAGCATGAGTAAAAATTTAAAAAAAAAAGTCGTGTGTAACTCGGGTACTGCCGCGGTAAAGCTATTGCATCGTGCGAGCTTCGTACAGTCGTACCATATACATACACGTTAAGCGAACGCTCGGCCGAGCTACATGGTAGGCGGAGTGGGGAGTGTTAGGTTTTATTTTCGTTACGAAATTTCTTGATTCGGTCGCCGCGCTCAAAACCCGCGATAAAAGCTATGCAATAGCTTAAAACTTTTAATTAAATCGAATTACGGATATATTAACGATTCTACGATCTTTGTTATCGTTAGTAAAGTAAATACGTATATACTTACATGTTTTTGTTTACTATGATGTTTTATGACATAACTAATAGAGCTTCCAATTATTGTACGAAAAACATTTCCACTGTCACATAAATCAAAGAACATAAAGCTTTGAAAAATCTTTCTCTGTCAAAAATAGATATATCTCGTTTATTGCTTGTTAAACAGAAACATAAACGGAGCTTTATGTATTTCGAAGAAAAAAAGGCTTTTGTTTTAACGTCTACTTCTACTGTACTTTACCATTTTTCTTCCTTAACACTTTGCCTGAAATTTTACGCTGAAAATACTTTGTATTAATTCAATGACTTTTTAAAAACGCTTTAATATTTCACGTGCTGCATGTGTTGCCAAAATAGTCACATCTTTATAGATTTTTAATCGAAAACCTCAAGGCAGCTGTAACTATTTCACAGAAAAATGTTTTGTTTCAGAGTATGTGCAAATTCAAAAAGTCTAGATGGATAAATAATTTCTTTACCAGGGTATTGACAATTATCTAGCCTACAGGCTGTTCGATCGACCGACCTTTAATTTGTCGTTTGCCTTCAAATTGAAGTACCTACCCACTCATATGTATACCTCAGCGTTTGCTTATCTTATATTCTGCATGAAAAAAGTGTTATTCCAATATTGAATTTAAAGAGTTGGGTTTTCCGTTACGAGAAAATAAGTTTTCCTTTACAATGCCAAGCATTTCGAATACTTTTTGTTTGAGTGTATAAAAGTTACTGTTACTGGCAAGTTGTATTTTTACGTAACTGCTAACTGATATCGAAGTATCGTTTCTCTTTGTTTTTTTTATCCGGGGCTCTCTTTATTTACTTAAAAAATAGGTATAGTTTGAATAAAGTAAGTAGGACTTATAAGGGTCTACGCCTACACTACTTTTCGGGCAATCGCACCTGTCCGGCAACTGAGACAACATATTTTCGAAAACAAAATAAGCAGGAACGTTTTTGATTTAAGAACATTTCTCACTTGTTTATTTTTGATACACTTTAATGATTAATACTTCCGAAATTTTAAAGACCCATAACTATTATTTTTGCGTCCATTTAGATAGGTACAGACAGACATAATCGTACTTTTTTGATATAAGTAAACATACCTACCTGTATAACTATAATAGGTATAACCCAACAGAGTCGTTGTTCATAAAAACACTTCATAATACCTATTAAAAACTCTAAGATACATCCAAAAATCATGCTTGATCGAACACCTTGAGAGGCGTATTTACATTTTTACCCAATTCACGCATACCTACGTGGTGGATGGATGAGCTCGCAGCATTTTGTGACATTAGGCTCCATTGGTTTTGAATGTGTTGTACCAACCCGCTCTTTTAAATAGATAACCAAATGAAATGGAAGGCTTTTGTGCCATAGCGTATTAGCATTTGCTTGTAATGTTTATTTTCGAAGTTCATTTTATTTTAAAGGGATTCGAAGAAAATAATGTTATTGAACGGGTACCTAAAGGGATGAATTTCCAATCCCCTGTGATTGTTCGTGGTTAATATGAAATTATATACGGTTGAAAACTTACACGAATTTTAATGATAAAACAGTTGCATCGCGGTTTCACCCGCGTAAGTCCCGATTCCATTGGAATATCGGGGTAATAAGCTTCCAATGAATTAATGTATCCTCATACCAAGTTTCATCAAAATCGGTCCAGTACTTTTGGAGCCTATTCATTTTAAACTAACTATCAAATCTTTCCTCTTTATAATATTAGTGTAGATAAAAATAGTAATTGATCTGATATATAATGAAATACCTAGATTCGTTGATAATTGGCAGACGCCCGCGCTACCTATGCCTAACCATTCCAACGTTAGCTTCGGTTTACCCGAATAGTTTAGGCACAGTACAGTTCTTTCGGAAACAAAAGTGCCAATTAACCGTTAGGTTTTATTAGGGTTATGTATCTCAAAAAGTGAAAAAGGAACCGTTGTAAGATCATTTTCTTGTCCGTTTGTCTGTCTGTTTTAGAATGTTTTAACTTGTAAGGATCTTTTCTATGTTCTTCTCTATGATCTTTTCTTTTCTAGTACAAACCAGCATCACTATTTTATAGTCGCAGTTTGTCTAAAATCTTTATAGAAAGGGGAAATGTTTAAACTTCTTAACACTTTAATATTTTTTCTATAGGTAAGTATTTACCCATGTTGTGTAAAATACAAAATACTTCACCTTATTTATTACAGTCGTCTTAAGGTGCGCGCCCTACCAAAAAGGATTGTGAAATACTTTGGCAATTAAGTCCCTGGTTTTATTAAAGAAAGTCTTTCGAGTAAAAAATTAATTAAAATTTAAGCCCTTCAAGTGTTCCCTACGCAAACGGAATAAAAGGGCGGCAAACACACATTTCAGTGAGCAAGTAAAGATCTACCACG
Organism: Idaea aversata; assembly: GCA_907269075.1. Classification (NCBI taxonomy): domain Eukaryota; kingdom Metazoa; phylum Arthropoda; class Insecta; order Lepidoptera; family Geometridae; genus Idaea; species Idaea aversata. Next base: position 9,215,696 of record OU026092.1, on the reverse strand, counting down.
TCTGATAATTTGAATGGGTTTATGCGGCATGTAGACAGTAAGAATTTACTCAACCGCCACACTCGTATGGCTTGCTTAGCGATTGATTTTTATAACTTTTTGTCCCATTTTGAGGACTTAAAATAACCATTATTAAACTATGTTCTTACAGTCTTGTTTAAAAAAAAAAACAGAATCAGGTAACATTACTTTACAACCTTACAGATATTTTGCGAGTGAGTTTTAGCTTGAGAACAATTAGCTGAACCCCACGTGACCCATAGTCACGTGGGGTTCAGCTAATTGTTAATGTGACTATACCTACTTAATGTTTACAAGACGTTGAACAGCAAAACCTTTTGATCGTATTTGTAAATATTTTTATTCGCTATTCTCGAATAAAATTGAAGTCTTCGCTATTTTTCGAAAAGACTTAGAAAGTATTAAATAACCTCACGTAAGGAAGAAGCCCGTTGGGTGCACTTTTCAGTCGCCTATGAAATTGAATGTAACGTCGCCACTTTAAAAAGCGAGAGATATTCTGAAAACTTCAGTGTCGAGTATTCTGTTCTCAGAGGGAAGTTACTTTTGTTATTCTATTCAGATGTCGTACAATATTACACTTTTATGAAAAAACTTAGACAGTTATATAAACAGACTCATATTATTTTAAATAAAAACATTCATAGAAGCAGGACCAATAATTGATCAACTGATTATCTATTCCTATTTAGTTATATTTAGATAATCAGTTCCTGTTTAGTGTTCACTGCACTCAAAGTGAACACTTAATAGGAACTTAATTTAAATTTAAATTAAAAGTTGTCACACTCTCGTATAAAACCACCCCTTTATCAAGAGAACAATAATTGCATTCAAAATCAAAGATATACCCAGCGATAGTCGACGAGTATTTTCACTAATTAAAGCTTTACATGCGCAAAGTAACAATTAAAGGACTGATTTATGATAAACCGAATCGTATTGATAGTGAGGCATTAAGATCGTGAGATCAGAGAGTTTCACACCTTATTAGCGCTACTTTGTACTTAAAGCAAATAATGTTTATTTCTGTTTTATTTTGAAGCATCAGATTCTGTCGCTCTGAGATTGTTAGTATCCCGCAGTACGAGCTCTACTTAATTGAGGATTAAGACATGTGACGTTGTGTTATAGTATTTGGCACAGTTTTACCTAATTCTCCATAATCATCCTAAATTAGAAATTACTACAAAGTTGGTAGGTAATTTTAAACTTCAACGTACACAAACAACTTACTGGAAACACCATTTACTACTAGCTCTCATTACGCGCAGACTAAATGTAGTGACATCATTAATGCACAATAAAGGAAGATTACACGAATGTGGAACCTAAATCGGCTGCAGTGAGCTTATCTGAACGCTTAATAGCTTTAGAGATTTGCGTAAGATCGTAGGAACGTAGCACACAATGGCAGGCCTAAGCGCAGCTAAGCGTTCAGTATTAATCTTTGAAACGATGCGCTAGGCTTTACATTGTAGAAGGAGATAGAAAAACGATATAAGTTATCGATATCTCGATCTAGTTAGTTATTTCCTTTAAAGGGCAGAGTTATTAGTTTGATGAAAGATAAAGCGTTAAAGATTTTGCTATTGAATTATTAGTTTTATTAGACAAAAGCACTACGTTAGATCACACAATGATAATAACTGAAGATTTGTTTTTAAATTGGTTAAATTAAGAGTCTTTAATTAAACTCGCATAACTCCCGATCCCGTGGGAATATCGGAATAAAAAGTAGCCTATAGCCTTCCTCGATAAATTACTATCCAAAACAAAAACAAAATTTCAATTCGAACCATTCGTTCCTGATATTAGCGCGTTAAACCAAACAAACAAACAATTTTTTCAGCTTTATAATGCCTATAAGTATAGATACTTAATGAAATTAAATCTTTTAATAAACTTGTTAATCAAGAAGACTAAACTGTAACACAAGTTCACAATAAAAGCTGACTTAACCCTTTTGAGTTCACTCTCCCAAAACAAAAGTTGAACGAAAAAGTCAACGTTTTAACAGGCTATTTAACCCTTGCGGTAATCGCAACATAAACAATGGTTCAGAGAAAATAATGTTGAATTTCGCCAGACAAATTAGGCAACCTTTTTCGAAACACTGGAGCGGGTGCTTAAAATAACAAAAAGAACTTTTAATACTGATATTATTTCTGTTCTTTATGCATTTTGAGTTTAATATTTTTAATCAACATTTACTGTGGCATTCGTCTTTGATACATTGAACAATAAAATGTTAGTTCTCTCTATGAATAAAGGTACTAGAGATATTCATAGACTCTTCAAACAGTACCTACAAAAGTACTCATATTTAGGATCTTAACTCTTCCAATAGTTTATTTGCTGTTCTGACATTTTCATATTATAGATATTTCAGAAATTGTATTCATTATTGTATGACCGAAAGTAAAACAATTTGATTGGCACCAATACTAAAGTAGATAAAATGAACCGTAACTTTCAATTTCTAACGAAATCATTTAAAAGAAATTTTTCCAATACCAATTTGATTCAATTAACCAAATTGTGTAATAAATATAAAAATGCGAATAAAAGTTTACTGTTACGAGAAAAAAGGTCCAACAAGTACTTTTCTATTATACCCCATTCATTTGAAGCTCCGATTAACTTCAAAATTTAATAAAGGGAAAGAATGGTACTGTGAAATATCAAAAAAGTACATTGAAACATATTTCCTCAATATTGGAACCTTATTGGTAAGATATGAGGGTCCCGAAACATTTTTCAGATATTAATTTCTAACAATCGTAAAAGTTACTTTCATGGTGGCCCCTAAAAAGTTATGGCCGTTTTCACTGCCAAATATACTTGCTTCGGACTTTATCCAGCACCATTCGCTTTTCACAAAGTGGATTTAGATTGGTGTACCAATAAAAAACAATAATGTTCAACGTATTTTTTATTGTGGCTAAAGGTAGGTTTGGAAGTTAAAGCCAACAAACCGTTATAAGGACTTCGGAATTTTTCTAGCAAAATCCTTATTTGTTTTTCAATTCGGTTTGTATTTTCGTTCAGAAATTAATCACGAATGAAACGTGGAATATTTTTCTCGGTTAAACTTTTCAAATACAACCTCCATCGTAGTTAATTTAATATTCAACGTGAACCATACAATTGTCTCGTCATTTACAAACGTTGTTCTGTCAGTTACCTATCGTTGACCACTTGTTACAAACAACTAACACAAAAAACAGAATCATCAAATTCATATTACGAAACCTCACGCAATCTCGATGGGGAAAAGTTTGAAACAATCTGTCCGCTGGAGTACGAAGCAGGTTATTGACTATTTCGTAAAAAAGACATGTTAATTTTTTTGACTTGATAACGTCTTATAAATCAATGAACACCGTACTGCACTCACAAAAAGGTGTCACGTTATTGACATGGTAGATAACCATAACAATGTTGTCATGTTACGGGAACGTCAGTTATTGACAACTAGCGACCCGCCCCAGCTTCGCACGGCTATATTATGCATGTATTATACATATAAACCTTCCTTTTGAATCACTCTATCTATTAAAAAAAACCGCATCAAAATCCGTTGCGTAGTTTTAAAGATTTAAGCATACATAGGGATATAGGGACAGAGAAAGCGACTTTGTTTTATACTATGTAGTGATGATGAAGTAACCAGAGCAATTTATTATCGTTGCTATGGTTACCATCAATGTTTTCTTATGACGTTATCACGTAAAATTATCGTCCGTAAACCGACTTTACAGATAACCATTTTTATCAAAAAAAAAAGTTTTTAGGAACACGTCACAGAATAGCCGATGTCAGCCAAGCCTGTGTTCGCCTTAATAAACACAAAGCGGGTCGCATACAATCTTAATTTCGTAGCTTAATAGGTTATACAGTGGATTTAAACCGTAAAAATAATGTTTACATCTAATGTAAGGTGGGTGTGATAAACATTCTTCACAAAAGCTGTTCCAACGAACTTCTCCATTACGCAAAATAAATTTTAATTAAGACATTTTAATTTCGCAAGCAATTAATTTTGTGGCGTTAAGGAAACTTCATTGTAATTACTTACGTACGTAAGATAAGGTCAGGTATTTTTCCACTGAGAAAAATCTACTTAGATTAAATTTCCAGATACCTACATAATTTAAGTACTAACCATTTATTGCCTTTACCTTTTTTTTTATAGTACAGTTGCTACTTACGTCATAATCTCTAGGTAAACTTTTAGTACTTATGATAATCAATAAAATAACTAAAAACCGGTCAAGTGCGGGTCGGACTCGCGCACGAAGGGTTCCGTAGGTACCTACTTCCGGACTATCAAACACAAAAAGAGTTTTTCAATTCGGACCAGTAGTTCCTGAGATTAGCGCGTTCAATCAAACAGACAAAGCAACAAACTCTTCAGCTTTATATTAGTACTAGCTGCGCCCCGCGGTTTCACCCGCGTAATTCCCGATCCCGCGGGAATATCAGGATGTGTTATACATATATATAAACCTTCCTATTGAATCACTACATTAAAAAAAAATAGATGGCGCGAGTGGTTAAAATACATGAATGAAGGGTAAATGGCGGTTTACGGTTTATGACGTATTAAAAAAAATTACTTACCAGATCTCGTTCAAACCAATTTTGGGTGGAAGTTTGCATTGTAATGTATATCATATATTTTTTTAGTTTCATCATTCTCTTATTTTAGAAGTTACAGGGGGGGGACACTTTTTACCACTTTGGAAATGTCTCTATTAACTATTTACTATAAACTATTCAGTTTGAAAAAAATTAAATTAGAAACCTCAATATCATTTTTGAAGACCTATCCATAGATACCCCACACGTATGGGTTTGATGAAATTTTTTTGAGTTTCAGTTCTAAGTATGGGGAACCCTAAAATATATTGTTTTTTTTTCTATTTTTTTGTGATAATCTTAATGCGGTTTACTAAATACATCTACTTACCAAGTTTCAACAGTATAGTTCTTATAGTTTCGGAAAAAAGTGGCTGTGACATACGGCAGACAGACAGACATGACGAATCTATAAGGGTTCCGTTTTTTGCCATTTGGCTACGGAACCCTAACAAACTTTACCTCCTCTTTTTGTACTTGATAAGCATCTTCAATTCAAAAAAGCTATTCTACTAACCATTTTGTTTTAAATAAAGAAGAAATCCCCAGATTAAGTTCTTCCTACAACCATTGAACTTTGAAGAAATTAGACTGCATTCAATTTTCTAAATAGTAAACCTATAGTTACAGGTTAAAACAGTAAATCGGCTACCTGCATAGTAAAAATATCGAGATCACATAATGTCGGATTTATAAGGGACCAAAATAATAACGGTTTTGATGCTACGGTCTATTATTTTAATCGTCATCAACGAAGGTACAGTCAGAACAAAAATCTTTAAAAAAAGCCAGAAAATTACTTGGCCCAATTTTCATCCAATTTGTGCCCAAAATTTTAAAATATAGTAGGTACGTAGGTTACTCCCTGAATAATAATAAATAATTCCATTTTCAAAGGGGTTTCTGATACTTTGTGTGTAATTGTGGTATGCCGATAACATGATCGAGATCTATTCAAATGGGTTTTTAAGTTAAATCTATCTTCTATACATATAAAATCCTTTGTCCTGATTGACTGACGGATCAACGCACAGCTTAAACCGCTGATCGTAGAGACCTGAAACTTGGAGGGTGTGTTCTTTGTATGACGTAGGCATCCGATAAGAAAGGATTTTCCGAAATTCTACCCCTAAGGGGGTGAAAAAGGGGGGCAAAGTTTGTATGGGACAACGTGATTCCTTTGTCCAATCTACTTCAAATTTTGCATAAACATTCTTTAACAGAATTTTATTGATGGAGCACGTGTTTCGTATTTTATTGAAATTCATCCCCTAACGGGGTTAAAAAGGGGTAGAAGGTTATTTTGGGGTGATTTGCTTCGAAGTTGATATCAATACTCCTTTTAACTTACCTACCAATTGTATTTTGACGAGATTTTGACACATGTTTGAAAACTCAATCCGATTTTATTCAAAAGAGGTTGCACGTTAAGGACACGGCCTCATAGGGACGTAGAATTCGAAATTTGAAATGGTAAGGACTAGAACATTTTGGTAATAAAATTTACGAATCATTCCATGTTTAAAACTAGCTAGAATATCGGGATAAAAAGTATGCTAAACTATTTGTGTTTGGTGGGACGCGTTCGTGTCGTCACGGGCGGGCGGCCTAAGTTTCTCGAGCGGCTGCAGTTTTTCGTTAATTACTCAGGTTCTTCTAATTTGATTTTTATGTAATCAATGAGTATACTAAGACTTTTCTCGATAAAATTAAATAGAGAGAAAACCAAAATTTTATTGGTTTAGGTTTTTTAAATTGTACTTATAACAAACAAACTGACAGACAGATATTAAATTTAAAACCAAGTACTTATTTTTGTTCTAATTACTACTTTTTTGATGTCCCCTTTTTGTCCTCTCTACCTTTATTATAAGTATCATTGAAAATAAGTAGGTATAAGTACAAAATCTTTATAAACACAAATATCTATGAGTATTTAACTAAACCATTGGTAATATTAAAGCCCATAGAAATATATTGGAGTAACCAATGAAAAATCCTATTAGAACCATTTTTAGATTTCTACGCGGACGAAGTCGCGGGCAAAAGCTAGTAAATCTATAACTATAACATTCAAAGTCCTGACTGATATATCGACGCACAGCTAAAGCCGATAATTTGGCACAAAAATAGTTTTTATGACGTAGGCATCTGCTAAGAAAGGTTTTTGAAAAAAAAAAAAACAATTTTCCAAATCGGTCTAGGCGTTTTCGAGTAATCCGCGAACATACATAAAATATACTTTTTTGAAGTCGGTTAATTAAACTCATACGCAGTAGTTTTCGCGAGTAAATACTAGTGAAGTTTTTTACATTTGATAGGTCAGCGTTTCGTTTATTGGTCGTGGTCCGACTGCCGGAGTTCTATCAATCGAACCACGGGCAAATAAAACTGTCCGTAGTTCTATCAATCGAACCATCATTATAATAATATCCAATTGTAATAGAGTAATAGTTTTACTGGAAGAGTAGGACCAAGATATTTATTTCCAACCGCTTTTCATTATTTAGTAAACTAGAATAGAATTTCCAAGGAAAACAAAAGACGATCGAAAATAATAAACAAAAGACGGTCGTAACGGAAACAAACGACGATTTTACCACTATCACACACCTAATGGTAGGTGACGATGCGGCCTAAAATATAACATGAAAAAGTATATGTACCTATCGTCGAATATCAACAGATTTTTTCTTCTGATTGTACGAAGTGGGCAATGCCCGCGTCAAATGTTACAGATGATTACGTTACATAACTCATCAGCATCGTATTTTGTGAATCCGTTCTCGTAAGGGAACTGACTCTGTAATTAGGGTTCCATAAACTTTTTTGTTTCAAACCTTCTTGTTAAAAATAAAACCTTTGGTTCGGTTGAGATAATGAGATCGAATCAAACAATGCAAAACATATCATAGTCCAAAAACCTATTTAATGTAAACATGAAAGCATAAATATAAAAAATAAAAATAAATAAATATTTCAGGACATATTACACATCGCCATCCAGCCCCTAGCTAAGCAACTTAATGCTTGTGTTATGGGTGCCAGATAACGGATAAACTTCTTATAATACTCAAAAAAAAAAAAAATATATAAATCGACGATTCTTAAATTTTATTAATTATTTATAACGACCCTGTTAGCACAATGGTCATCATGCCGGACTGCCAAACACAGGGTTGCGGGTTCGACTTCCGCCTCAGACAAGTATTTATGCTTAGATATTTGGCTGTGATCTGGTTGTTCCTATGTATTATAAGTATAATATATTTACAAAAAAATGTATATAAGTCGTATATCAGTTGTCTAGCACCCATAACACAAGTCTAATTATTTAGCTATTTTGTGTTTATTATTTAGCTTGGGGCTAGATGGCGATGTGTGGAATGTCCTGCAATATTTATATTTATTTATAACGCTGGTATTGCTTTCTGTACACAAACGTATTTTCCTATTTCCGTCCAGAATTATGACTTTAGAGCAAGAAAACAGAGGGGCATAATAATATGTTTAGTAATCCTAGGTTGTATAAAGAGAAAAATATTTTAGGTAGATTATTTATTAAGAAAATAGCAATTCATTCAACCATTTTCTACGGAACCCTGTAATAAATAGGTATTCGATTCCACTTGTATCTTGTCTACAAACTGAGGTGTGATTGATGTTCTGGCGACGAGAATATCATAATGTGTAAGAAAATTAGAATTATGGTTCAAAGTCTGGTTAATGGTGAATCGTTTGTTGTGGATATCAAAACGGTAGGTTGGTAACTGTACTTTCACTTTGTAACTTTATTATAACTAGGTGGAGTATTTTTTATTTCGGAAGATTTGTGTGTGTGATTGCCAGATTCAGTTATAAGTTTTCAGTTATTTTTTTATAATGTTGTAGCCTAAATTGAGCTCGAAATTTATGAAGTATATCTTCATCCATCAGTCCTGTCGGAGTTCAGATAACCCTGAACTATGTCTTGGTCTTTGTGTAGCTAGTCAGTGGAGGTTTGTAACTACACAGATACGCGTCGTTTACTTGACTTTTTATGAATTCGGCCAAAAGAAGAAGACTTGGTTCAGAGTTTAGAAGTTTACATTATACGTAGCAAACCCATTAGCCAGCGATAAGATGACAAATACATGAAAACTGACTGACAACAAAACGGAATTACAGATTGGAACCTGTAGGCAAATGTTCTTCGAGTGGGATAAAACCTGAGGAAACTGTAATGTATAATTATTATAAAAATACAAAATTATCTTTTATGTTAAAAGATACTAACATTTTTACGACAAACTAAAAAGCTTTAAGTCATTGTGTTTAGGAATGAATACGTGTACTAGTAGAAGATATTAAATATCTATGAAAAGTGCCGCACGGAAGATCATTGCACTATCCGTAAATCTAACTTAAATATTAGCTATAAGAATATAAATTTATAACAACAAACCGACGTCAAATCATTTATTTATATTTTACTATCTTTTCTTCACATATTGCCTACTTACGGAACGTCAACCATCAATAAAACATATTCATCTAGAAGCGGAACTGCAAAAAAACCTTAGGTACATTGTTATACAATCACAACAAGCACACAAAGGGTACTTGAGATAGTAAAATTTCCTATAACATCCTCAAATCGTAAAAATGTCACTTAACAATAAGTGATCAATCATGACCCCGTCTCGTAATGGTTCAAACTTACAGTGGGGCTGTTGTATAGAAAACCGAATATTTCTGCGATGCACTGAATACCAGTGGTTGAATTAAAATTGTTACCTCGTTTTTGTAGGTTAAGGAGTTTCTAGTTACTATATAGGTACTAGTATTATCATGAACCGCATTAAACAAAGAAAGATCTTATAAACTAAATATTCCGAGGAAATCCATGTAACCTACATGAATATTATTTACCTATTGAATTTTTACTAAGGGACGTATGTAGTATGTACTCATCTCCAATTTTAAACGCCACCTTTATCTCTTTTGATATGCAATATACATTAAAGTGACTACCACACAATCTGTGGTTACACTAGAAAAATAATATCTACCGAGTGACCTATTTTCAGTTATTTGCATTCAAGCAGGGTCGTGCAGTAATTTATCATCCGTCAAACGCCAACAAAAAATGTTAGGGAAATATAGAGTGGTATTTTTTAAGCATGCAGTTTTGGTATGAAGATGTTTGATGTTACCTTTTATTTAATATTATTTTATTTGAGCTTTTAATAATTTCCAATTTAGATAGCACCAACTATCGAAATATTCGAAACTCTTTTATGTAAAAGAAACTCTACTCAAAGTTTTTTATTGAATGTAAACAAAATGTAAAAATCAATTAAAGACTTAAATGAAATATAAAATCTTAAGTCATATTTTGAAAAAGTTTTAATCAAAACAATAAATATTGTCATGTTAAATTAGGAACAACTTAATTTAAACAATAAAACATAATGTTAAACGAAGTCCAAGCTGATCAATAAATTAACTATTAATATAATGCATGCCATTCCAAACAAGTCGACTCACAAATAAATAATTCATAAATATGTTTTATTAATTAATAATGAATCAAATCGGTTTCGTATTATGATTTGTAAAAAAGTAATTAGAAACTCTAATACATCTTAACCTTATATAGATATTTCTTTTGACTTCTCTAAAGATACATTCCCCACAGGCTCACAAAATAGAATAAAGAATGTAATAATTGGGGTATTTTAAGCATTTTGTCTTGAAGTTATGATAAAAACAAATTATCCTTAGGATTCCTTGAGAGCCTTAGGGTTGAATATATGAATGTGGATGGTTAATTTGAGACAATTTTGTTTTCGTGTTTTATTATGTGAAATCCATAAGAAGATGTAATAAGATCAAATGGAATTGGAACGTGATGCTAAAACAGATTTTATTTTAGTGACAAACGTGATGTAAATAATAATATATTCAATAGGTCAGATGTTTCAGGCGTAGGAGTATTACTAAATCATTTATGAATGTCGTGAAACGTAATAAATAAATATTAATTTGGTTTATTAAAAAAAAAAAGTTGTAAATAAAATCTTCTGAATAGCAGTTAAGTTTAAAATTACATGCGTCTTTAACTTTTTTTGACTAAATCGTGTTAACAAAATATAAAGATGAGACTAAGTTTTATCATTTTTGCAAATCTACTCGTAAGTCTCATCTTGAACCGGATTTTAATCCTAATTACAACAAACCTCACGGAGTATTTTGTTATTCTGTAAGACTTTATAATATTTATGTAGTAAGGTACTTACATTTTGTTTATGAACTGAGTCATATCAGCTATCTTTTCGACACAATTTTAATAATGAAAACAATTTTGTTACTTTTATTTTATTTATTTTTTTATTTATTAATAATAATTAGTTCATTCATTTATAATAATAAAGTATAACCTCATAAAATAAACTAACACATACACTTGATGATACGCCATAAAATGAAATCTAACATTTATCTGCTCAACGACATTTTGGATACGTCCATAAATAATAGCCCAATCACGCCATCTCAATATCTGATAACTCAGACTAGAATGATCTAAATACAAATCTGGTTTTGCCAACATGGTACATACTATTTTCATACCAGTATTTAAGCCTTGAAGTTTGACCAAGTTAGGGTACTTGGTCAAACTTTAAGGCCCATTTTCCTACCATCAAAATTTACAGCTGATACTAGCAATTTTCCTACATCAAGTGACAAGTATGTTTGTGGTTTCATGATTTTGGTATAGTGATTCCATTCATTTAAGTACACCACGCCTGTGGATTGTGTGAATTCGAGTACAAAACAGAGCATTTCCCTAACGGGTTCAAAACATGTCCTTAATAAACTGCAAAATATCATCGTGAGATATGAACAGCTCGTTAGTTTTATTCTAGAAAGTAAGATATAGATCTCTCATGTCATGTGATGTCAGGTTTTGCTAATTAATGTTTCTGAGAATATGTTTTAGGATCCAAACGATTCTGTTCACGTGCTTTTATGATTTGTTTTGACGTTTTACTCTGAGTTATATGCGATTTATATTGTTTACGCTAGCAGTCTTTAATAATAATGAACATAATTTATATTCTACTAAGAGTTACTAAATTCTGTTTAAATGCACTAAATATGACGAAATAGTTTTTGAACGACTATTAGACTGTGTGGTTACTGTTTCTAAAATATTGAACACTAGCGACCCGCCCCGGCTTCGCACGGCTATATTATGCATGTATTATACATTATAAACCTTCCTCTTGAATAACTCTATCTATTAAAAAAAAACCCATCAAAATCCGTTGCGTAGTTTTAAAGATTTAAGCAGTCAAAGGGAAATAGGGACAGAAAAAGCGACTTTGTTTTATACTATGTAGTGATATTGTTTTGCTATGATGACGACATCAATTATTACCCCTTTTTCAATAAATAAGTACTAATACGCAATAGGTGTCCAAATTAAATACTTTAAATCGTATTGTGAATAACTCTAGTAATTTTAGTGACAATAAAACAGCTTTTGTAAGAAATATAGATACACCTGATTGCAATAACTCACTCTAATTCGAATCACCACTTTCTTGCTTATAACTCTTAGAGCACTATTGTTTCTTTGTCCAACGATGCTAAATGCTACATTAATCTTTTATTTTATTATCGTACCTGATTCTGTCTCATCATTTCAAAGCTTATAGTCTTGTTATGTTTTAATACTGGCGTCGAATGCAGTCTTAATGTAAATTATTTTAGTTTGTAGATTATCCGTTTAGTTTATTGAAGCTATATTCATTTATCACATTGATAATAAGTTCTGTTCAAATTGGTGCGGTAATATTCTAGATAGTAATTTTAATGTTTTTTAATGTTATTATATATTAAACCAATTAGGTAATTTAAAATATTGCCTACTAACATGAATTTTTATGTTGTTCGTTTTAAATGAACGATACACCTTTTTTAAATAATTTTTGGACATTATTATTATTAAATTCTCAATAAATTAGCACCATTTAATAAATATAACTTCAAAACAGCTTGTAAAGACGCCATAACGTCAAAATGTAACTCATTTATAAAACTGAACACTGTCCAGAGCTTTCCAAAGCTATTTAATACGAAAATCTCCAGATACTTAACATCAAAGCGCAGAAAACAGTAATGCCGCGACAAACAAATTAATACACAGACCAACACACTGCTAAGCTAAAAATACTGGAATCAAAGGGGATGGTGCGAACGAAAATCATTCTATTTAAGTTAATGTCACGGGCGTGAGGAAGCGTTTAAATCCAGTCATTAATTATTGTCACTAGTACGACTAAATAGATAATATATCTATTTGTTGCTTGGAATATCGTTTAAAGGGAAAGGGTAATACGGATAAATAGTACAATCATGTGAAACAGGACCACCAATTTGCGCTATACTTTGTTATCTCATTTTCGGAGACTCTAGACAAACGTTTCTGGCACGTGCTAGGTGATCCTTTGCCACAACTGTATAAACTTAAATTCGAGAAAGCTAAAGGTCTTACACTGCTTACCTAAAAACTATGAAATGCTTAGGTAATATCTATAAAGAATGAACTTTTTTCTATTTAACTCAGGTTACACGTGAATCAATTACCTACTTATAGATTTACGAGAGTTAACAGATTATACACGCGACTCCTAATGCAGTCGTACCAACTATAATAATATGTAACTGTAACAACAGATTGATGGTGGCTCGGTGTTGAAAAAGCGAGTCCTTAACATTAAGGATGGATTCCTTAAAGGTATTCCCAAATGAGTTTATGGTAATGACGTAACTCACACACTCGTATGGGACATTAAATAACATTTTGTCAGGCTTCTTTATGATTTATGAAAAGAAGGTTTATGAGGATGAACTATTAAAAGTCGTTAGGATATTTTTAGTGAGTAATGATCATTTTTATGGTTACTTCCTGACTAATATTACCGTAAACAAAAAAAAATCAATGAAATCACAGAAAAAAACATACGTTATTTATAGTAGCACTAATTTTAATCCGGTTAACTTTTAAATTAATATTAATGTTGCCAAAAATGTAGAAATCAATTAGCATTCTCAATTCTCATTAACGATGTTTAATCTTATTTCAACGGAAACATTAATGCTTAATAAACTAGGAGCTAATTTGCCAATACAAGTATATAAATAATTTATATGGTTTTGCTGAGAAATCAATATTTTTCGAGGTTAGTTAATTTGCACATTATTTGTAATTTAAAGTACCTACTTATGATTATGGTTTTTTAGTTTTGTTTTTTGTAAAATAGGATAACAAATAATCTAATATTCTAATCTAATATTTATCAATATATAGGTAACATATTTAACTTTACTAATTATATTACCTCCTTAGTTTCTGCGTTGGTAATGCTCGATAATACGACTATTCGTTTCCTTTTAACCTCACCTCACCTGTTACACCCAAAGAGTCGGTTGCTTGATAGTTCTTAAAATAGTCGCACATCTCAAGATTGTCCTATATTTATCATCAATTCATCAATCGTGTCTTTTAAAGTTTCAGTGCATTTAAATCTGTTTTGGTTACTAAGTTCAAGATTTTTTTAGGGTGCATATTATCAAATGATAGGGAAATAAATTTCAAATAGGATATCTAAATACTATATGAAATACAAAAACGTTATACAAACTCTATCCTCACGAACATTTTTCCGAAAAACTAATGGGACTTGCTAAAAGTGATTGATTCCCTATTTGAAACTACATGGATTTATGTTAAAACTTTTTTTTACCCTTCGACACTTTCTTGTTGACTGTACCAAATTTAAAAAAAATATACAGATGTTATAAAATTTACTAAGGAAGGCCTCCTAAGTACGTTTTCTCGTTGCTACAGCGGTTCTCAGACTTCTCCTCCTGACCCACTCAAATTAACAACCTTGTATTTAATGACAAAACACTAATTATTATCTTTTTATTATTCAATAAAGCTTGGTATTTTACTTTATGTCCATAAAATATAGCACAGTCATTAACAAAACAATGTACGTTAAATGTACAAGTACAGTCGATACCGAAAACGCATTAACAGGAGATCATCCAGTGATTAACCGCCCGCTCCCTCGAAACAAAAAGTCAAGAACATCGAGCCGGTAAGATCGCTATAAATCTTTTCCTTTGTATGTAGTCATACAATCAGAATCTCTATAGACAAGTGTTATAATTAAGAAACTGAGATTAGACACATTGTTATGTAAGTTGAAGATTTTTATTTCCCTGGATTATTGAGCAGAAGACTTGAATCGTTTCTATTATTTTGTCAAATTAATCTCAAGCCTCAAGCACAAAGAGATGCTCTTATGCATTAAAGGCTTGAAGCTCGAAATGATTTTGACTCCTGTGCGGGTGTGTATAGTGCACTTAGTGAATTCCTGCGTGACTTGACGCAAAATGCTTGTGTCAACGGTTATGCAACTTTATACCGGCAGGCAACACTTATTTGCTCATGAGATAAGCCTGAAATAAGTATCATCTTACGTACGAAGTTTCATGCTTGCAATCTACTCCCAATACTGAAGAAGTTTGAAACAATGATACAGTTGGATAGTTTATAGGTCTTCTACTAATAATTTTCAAGCGGTGTGTATCAAATAAACAGTACGGTGCTTCCATACAGATGGTGTTTCAGTACAAGTAGTTAGTAATAAGAAAAAAGCAAAACATAACTGAGAAGCTAATGCAGCTTGTACTCAACCACACATCTGCTGTTTTTGTGAACCAGACCGAAGAAATCTAATTATTGTAAGCCACCGTTATGATGAGCCGTTAATTGATTCTTCACACTAATTTGTTAGTAATTATTAACCGATTGGCAATGGGGTGAAAGTTGGGCAGTTTCGTTTGATAAGTTAATTCTATATAACTTAACGTAGATAGCGGCTTAGAACTAGAATTAATCTTCATTTCGTTTAAGTAAATTAAAAATTACATAGTCTTTGCGTGCTTCTCTCGTACCACATCAATCGTATTATAATATTATATTTCTTCCTTTTCTGGTACATAATTAAAATATTCGCATACAGAGTTATCGACAGTCGCGTGGCATCACACATCTCTTGAAAAACCATTAAATTTTTTCTACGAGTTAGAAACATTTTCAAACAAAATACACCTGTATACTTATAGTTCCATGAAACATTATACATTATAATGTCCAAATTGACTAGAGGTTAATATTAAAATTCATTCAAAGTGTCGTCTATTGCCCTAGTTGAAGAGACCGCATCTTGGAATAAATGATTTCCTCCCCGCTTTAAGTGGTCAGTCCACAATGAATGAGACATAATGGATGACATATCTCTTTGTACACCGGAGTGCCGTCTTGTCGTTTAATATTTGTATTTCTATAAACTTTGAGTTATTCCTTTGATGTAAACTGTTTAAATGTATCAGTGTTATTGCTACCAACTTGTTTTGGATCGAAAGTGACATTAATTTAATTTTGATAGCAATAAATTAAAGCTTTTTAATTTAAATAACGTTTTATTTTTATTTTACCTGCTATATTTGTACAAGTATAGGTAATATTAATTAAACTTATCTTAAACATGTGGTCTAATAATAATTTTTCACGAATCTACGACATCGATATTTATATCCAGAAACTGAATTTTTTAAATTCTTATTGTCTATATTTTAATTCTTAACATTTTTACTATGAGCTCCACAACAACGCGACGTAAAGATCTTGAGAATTGTCATCGACAGCATAATGATTTATGGACTTAAAATTCCTGTGCGTCTGCGCGGTTTCTTTATTTTTTGTCCAACAGCGGCAACTCTGAGCATTTAACGCTGATTAAACTGTAAAATTACAACGCAACGGCTTTTGTGACAGATGCGGCTGAGAATAATAACATTATACACACACGTAGGTAGCTGTGTCATGCGGCGTTCTTTGTACGAGGAATCCACTTAGAACACAATACAGTACAATAGATACTTTGGCAAATTGTAAGATATACACCTAATTATTTGCATTGAAGTGCAGCGATGCATGGCGATCTTCGATCCGGGGATAGGCGATCCTTGAGGCTTATGAAAACATGTAACAATACACTGTCTGGTGTATTATGATAACTGCACTGTGATACGGTTCGTTTTCTTCAATAGATTGCGAGTGGACATTTTCATTTTATACAATTACGTAGGTACTTACTTTACGAACATCTACTACGAGTATAGCTACTGCTTTTAACATTTCGTTGAAACAACAGGATTCAGTATTGAACTTAATGCAAAGACTTAAAATCAAGCTCATTCAAAAATCGTGAGAAGGCATAAAATTAACTTATACGGGCACGAAAAATATTGGCATAATAATAGAATCTACATAGCTAATTCCCACACACTTCATATTTGACACACTAGTACTTAAAAATAATCCTATTGAAAAGAAGGTGGTCTAACCATCATAGAAATCAATAACACAATACAATGTAGCCAATCATTCAAAAAAATCCATTCTTCAAATCCCTAAATAGTTAATAACATAAAATATTAGCCAGGTACCGAATAGAAATAATATGCATTCGACTTTTTTATGATTTCTCACTTTTATTTTTAGTGAATTTTTGTAAAATTTTATGAATGGGCCGCCCTTTTCTCGCTTGAGAGTCGATTGTTTTGTCAGCGAAACACCTGGATGCAAACAAAATGCGCGCGCGCATAACGGCTGCCGATCCAAGATGGCGGCTACGGGAGCGTTATTATGATCCAGAGATTTTTTGTAGAGCCCCAAGCATGAAATTAAAGTTATAGTTTTGATAAATTACGTGTTCAATTTCGTTTAATTTTGTATTGAACGCATTCTTTTGGATTTTTTAGTTGTTTTATATTGTCGCATGTTTTGCAGGAAAGAATAATGAAACTTATGTTTATTAATTCCGATACACCTATTTCACTAGTTTTTTTTTACTTTACGTTCTAGTTTTGTTTGTATATTGATATAATATCTATCTTAGTACTTTACTTACCTACAGTACCTAGTAGCGCAATATCTATTTTTTTAATTGATAGTATATTATTATTAATAGATCTAATAAAAATCTGATACTCAACCGAATTTCTAAATTCATCCGGTAAAGACAATGAAAATTCTCAAATTCACTTCGAATTTCACACCCGCCCATAAATCAGATACCCAATTAATTTGCTGCCGCCTTCTCGTAACAACTACTAAATTTCTGATTTATTTTAAGCAATAGAATTTCTTGTTAATTTCAACGATCATCGTGGCAATCATTTATTCGTGAACTTGCTTTTTCCTACTTTGGTCATTTAAAGTTAATTTAATAATAACGGAACACAAAGTTCGTGACATTCTCATTTTACATTTTCGAAATTAAAATCCTGATTTACAGTGACAGGTTATTGTATGTAGAACAATATATTAACATCAAAATGTTAATAAAAGTAATTGTCCCAAGGTAGCCTTTTACATTTAGCGCCAGTACACATTAATTTGTAAGAAAACACCGCATCTTTGCTCGTTAAAAACACATATTAACGTGTTTCTCATTTAGACCCGAATTATTAATTATAATAGGCTCGTTTTACATAATTTCCTTATTAGGAATGAGTTGAATTATTATCTGTTTCTGTTTTAGCGGCATCGTAAATTTCAATCGGTTAGACTTGTTGTTAATTAAATCTCGTTTAATGTTTTATTATAGTTACTTCATTTTGATGATTGGTTGAAGTTGAAGAGTTGATGTTGATTTCACTACCGAATTCACATGATTATGGTTCGGGCGGTATGTTTTTCGGAAGCCCATATAATAAACAAACGGCCAGATCCGTGATTAGAGTACGATCGAGTGTTTTAATTAGGCATAACTAATTTTATGGCCAGTACGAGGGAATTAAAAACCAAATAGTTACCGAACGACTAGTTAAACGGTCTAATTAACGCCATACCTATTGACACACAGGTCAAAATCAAAGTCATTAGAATATAACATATTTTATTTTTATTTAGGTTCTTTTTCTGTGAACTTGATCACGGGAAAAAACCTTTGAGTCCATTAGACCCATAATAAAAGTAGAGGTTTCAAAAATTGTTATATCGAGCAATCAATATCATGTCAGTAGATTCTTATGGTAGGTATAGGTACGAGTACGATGACGTCTTATTATACAGGGTTATTGGTAATTATACTAGCAAGCCGTTGAGAGCTACTTCTGTGCACCGTAATAAACAACTTTTGTTCTACGACTTTTGGAAATTCGAAAAAAAATATGAATATTTTGTAAAACAAAGGTAATTCAGACTAAGAACAGTAGATAAAACTTAAAAAACAACTTAAATTTTAAGTTTAATCACCTCTCCGTGGATAGAACAGCTGATTTTCAGGTAAACCTTACATTAAAATTTAAAAAAAAAATGTTCTAAATTCCAAAAGTCGTAGAACAAAAGTTGTTTGTTTAAGTACACAGAAGTAGCCCTTAACGGTTTGCTAGTATAATTACCAATAACCCTGTATAAAATCGGCTTATTTAAAAAAAACCTTTTTCAACGTGTTGATGTGATAAATAACAGAGGAAACAATAAGCATCATATTTTATTAAAGTTCAAAATATTATCAAGATACAAACAAGTACCTGTAAACAGTTACGTAACAGAGGATTGGCACGAATTGACCTCAGGCGGTCCAAGTCCTGTCGACTCCAAATATAGACCTTGAGCAACGCCCCATCAGATATCGAACCAAGTTTATTTACCTATATTTTATTCATACAGCATATTCTTAAGAGAATCCTTAGACTAGCAATAAAATTGTTTGTTTAGTCAGATCAAAATTATGACAGAAGATCAGGAATTTGATATTATATAATTTTGAATTAATATAGGTATTAAGGTTTCCTCCACCTGGAGGAAGCTTGCTAATTCTAATGATTTTTTCTTACGCAATAAAATATTTACGCTTTTGACATTGATCTTACGATGAAATAAAACATGGTGATGACACACGCAGCTTAGTTGGCTCACAAAGCTGAGAGGGTAAATTAAGTGCTGGGCAAGCTTACTCATATAAGGTCTTATTACTCTTATACTATTGTACCCAAAATAGTATAAGAGTAATAAGACCAGGCAGTGGCCTGGGACGATGTAAAGGCCAATATTTTTAGAGTGGTCAGATAAAACTACCAAACAATACCTCAATCATACATTATATAAATGACTAGCTGACCCGTGCCCACTTCGTTGGGCATAATGTTAAATTCGACCGTTTTTTCTCCGATTCACTTTGCAAAACGGACTACCACGTAAAAGCCTTTTTATTTTTCGTTTTTTTATATAACCTATGACACTCAGCAATAATGTGGCTTTCTATTGGTGCAAGAATTTTTAAAATCGGTCCAGTAGATCCTGAGATTACCCCTTACAATTTAACAAATATACAAACACACAAACTTTACTTCTTTATAATATTAGTATAGATAGAGCCGCTTACACATTTACGAAGCTTTACTTTAAGTAGATAGCCACTTAAAGAAAATCATCGGCCGATTTAGTTTCTGGTCTGCTTATCTTTTATTTCTATTTTGTAAAATTAAATATTTTATAACCTTTATAAAATATTTCGCGTAATGAATGGTAATGACAGATCAAAGACTACCAGAAAGGTTTCAAAAAATGCGATAGAAAGTTTTGTGTTTGAGAATTATTAATTCTTCAAAGATTATATTTATTTTTGGTTTAAAGGTTTTGACGAACCTTTTTTTCATTTATTTTCAGGATATAAAAGCTTTGAACATAGGTATTCTGCCATAAAAGTCGAGCCATGGTAATACTAGGGTCTTTAGAAATAGTTAAAAGTAATAAAATACTAAGAAAGCTATTAAAAGGAGCCTAACACTAACCCTTATTTGATTTATTCAACTTCAGTTACATAAACAGGCATCAACTTATTTTAGTCTTTCAACACATGCGACGTTAAGTCACTTCTAAATTAGTTTTTTATTGGATCGTACTAATCTCTTAATAAATTTTGGTAGACAACTAACATAATTCTTGAGAAGTTACCAAATTATTGTCACCATATTGTCGTCAGTTTTTTATGGTCTTCCTCTTTTTTATGTACTTGTGGGGGAGTAACACCGTTAAGAAATATGTTATGTTCTGTAGACTGTATTACGCTTTCGAAAAATGTAGAATGTACACTCATAAAAGCTAAGTACCTAGTTACTAGAGTAGAAAAGCCTCATTGAAAATAAAACAGAATTTATCATTCGATAAAGTTACACCACTATAAAACCTCTTTAAGTACGTTAATAAAAACTTTTGTCGTATCAAAGAGATTGGGCACGCGATCGTCTAAAATTTGTTCTGGCTTCGCACAGCTTGCGTCTACAGACAATACACTCAATATGTAAGAATTCCGTAGCGACAAATGCATAATAAACGGTCTTTGTGCTTATTAAAACATATTACACGGATGCTTGATCTCTTCTCGATGACAAAAGAAAACCACGGACAACCACAAAAGTCAATGAATCGAAGCGAAGTGAACATAATAAATTATGATCCTTCAAGATGAGCATATTTCGGTATACGTGAGGTTGTTACGAGAGCCCAGTTATTTGTGTGCCACGACAATTTATCTTACGACGCGGTTCGTGTATGAATGAATGAAGTAATAGCATTCTGAACGTGTAGAAATCTAGCTGATGCTACCAATATTTAAAATTATGAACGATATCGGAGCGCTCGCCCCGACAAAATTCTCTTAAAGAATCTTTCAAGTAATCGCCATAAAAATAAAGTGGAAAAAAGTTAATAAAATCAAACTCGATGGATTCGAAAACAAATTCGAAGGAGACTTCCTAAAATCTCAATATTGAAAGGATCAACATGAAATTCTGAAGCTGGTGCTGTTTTAAATTCCATAAATATTGCGAGTAGACTGTTATTTAAGAGAGAGTACGCGACCTCTTTTCATATAACGTGAGTCTTTTGTCTTTTCTGTTTCTTTAGTAATTCAACAAAGGTTGTACATTTGTCAGAGACAGTGTGTAAGCACTTAGAACATTGGTACAGGTACCGCTTGTATTTGTTCGTATTTCGTTACACATTCGACAAATTATGGTCTTGTATTCGAGTATGGAATACGTAATACTGAAATATGTATTGTATACATTGTATACGTCTCTATTTAAATACCATGATTGATGTGACTTAGACTAGCTATGTTAATTACAATAAAAATAGTCATACATTCATTTATGTTATAATTAATTTTTGTTATTACGTTGTACCCTCTAATTGTATTGTTATTTACGACTTTCTTAACACATAATTTTAATCAAGACACCAATAAAACTGACCTATTTATTGTGTATAGTTCATCTGATAAACAAAAATCATTAGGGTCATTAACACGGTCTTGAATTGATAAAGTTATTCTGAGAAGAAAGTTATCTTGTACTTAGGTATATCTATCTTATCGTCACTACTATTCTTCACAAAAATAATTAAAAAAAATCATAAATATCCGATGTTCGTCTTCATTAAAGTAAATTGTTAAAGCTTTTGTTGACTCTACTTTTTGAATATCATTAACCAACTGATTTAATATTATCAATATTAACTCTAATTTGTATCGTCACACTTATTAGTATTACCTAATTAAATATCATTAAGTATAATACAAACGTATACCAATTTCTATACTTCGTTCCGCTTTCCATTAATCATAAATTCATGATAAGACTATAACGCTACAGAAATCATAGGTGGTTTCTTACTCAACTTTGTAAAATGATGTATGACGTTATCTGCGTGTAGTTCATTATCATAACATGACAAGTCCATTAAGGATTAGTTGTTGGTAAGAAGGAAAATCGGTAAATAGTGTAATGACGCAGCTTATTTCTGGTTTACTTTTGTAGTTGACGCATAATTTATATTAGTTATATAATAACTATTTTTGAGTTACTTAACGACTTCATAACCTTTTTCCGTCTCTATTTTTTCAATTTAATTTTTTTACCTTCATTTTATCCCATCATCATTCATCTTTTTCTTCTATTTGAACAATATTTATTTAACCAAAATTATATTTATTCAATTGTTTTAATATGCATTTTATGTTTTAACTAGCTGTCCCGACACACGTTGTGACTCACACTCAAACCTCATGGCAACGCCATCTACCGGGTCTAATTGTGAATATAAACAGTTTCTGAACCCACTTAAATTCAAACACACACTTTCTTTCTTCCGAATGGATTTTTAAATATACTATCAACTTTAGCGCTCCTTGAGGTGATCTAGATACATCTTCATAGCAGCCAAAAGTTAATAGTATTATACAGCAAAATATTGTTCACTTTATTGTTGTTTGTCGGTCAAGGAACTGTTACCCGTCCGTTTAGTCCTTGTCTGCTTTCGCCCTTAATGTTATTTTTTAAAGTAGGGCAAACCCTTTACACAACTGTATACAATTTGTCTTAAAACGCGCAAGTCATCACAAGTAAATTTATTATGGACCTTACCGATGAATTCACGCGATAAAAGGAACAAACAAGTCTCTTTACAAACTGATGTATTTATTAATATGCTTCAAGTATGTAGGTAAAGTTATATTGAAGTTATATGTGCTGACTTAGGAGTTTTACTTTCATAAAATAAGTCTGAAAAAAATCTATTGTGTAATAGAATTACAATATCACAAAATTTAACGCTAAAGGCGGTCGATTGAATGTTCCGGGCTGTATCCAAAACAATCCAAAAACTTCACGCTTTTTTTAATCTATTAAACTTGTTTCCTTTTCTCTATGAGAATTTAAAGTAGTAACAAAAACTCAAGAAATACCTAATCTATTTTGTTTCATATTTTAGATAAAGTGAGTGATTCTTTTGCCTGATGAAGATATCTTCATAAGTTACTGGAACCTAAGTAACTTATTTTATAAAAATATTAAAAATATCTTCCATATTTTTTTCTTTAACAATATTCGCTTTTATCTAAGTAAAGATATTTTATCAACACGAGTTTAATATTGTGCTGAAAGTAATTTTGAATTATCTTCGTTATTATTACACATATAATCCGAGGCGTGAATCTACCACTCGTATATTAACTCCAGCTTGTGTTATATAAAGGTGCGCTAAGCGAAACAGTATATCTCTCGATTGGTTTTTTGCCGTTTGTTTTAACGCAATAACCTCACATTACGTGTTATCATCGGCGGCCGGTTCCGCGCCGCGGCTTCGCTCATTTAATGTATTATAAATTTTGTGGGAGGAGCTATACTCTACCTACCTTCCCACTTCGAGATGCGTACTCGACGCAGGAACAAGACAGCGATACCGTTCAATGATCCGACATAAATAAACGAGCGAGACGCAGTCTATTATTTTAAAGTTAACTATGATAGAAAAATAAGGGTCGATAAAAACTTCCCCTTCATTAATAAGCTATTAGATTACGATGTCGCTTTGACCGATTGGTAGGCCATAGGGAATCCTAATAAACGTCCCCCTCTTCCAGTTCGATGGTTGATCGAGATTCAAAAGAAGCCCTGCTATGAAACGCGTACGAAACAAAACGAACGCTCGAAAAGACCCTGCTCTAATTCTCTTTAACATCTCCGATTTCAATTGCTCCTTCAGATATTTGAATATAGGGAGGGACAAAGTTTGTCACGTAGGGTCGCCGGTATAGAAATCTGCCGTGTACATACAATGCGGGTACGGCCTCATAGGTACCCCATTAACGAGAGTGCCCGAGAGGCGAGGACGATATCACATCTAAAGATCAGATTGACAACACCAAAGAAAAATAGAGCTAGTTTTACGAGCCGCTCTGTTATTAAACATTTTAAATAAATGCGTTTTATGTTGCGTCCGTTTTTTACAGAATACATTCAATATAAAAGATGTATGGGTCCAAACCCTTTGGTAACTCACACAAGTAAACAACTTTGGTTTTTGTCACCAGCCGTGCTCCAATGTGTGCATTGTGGACATTTTTGTTCCCATTTACTGCTGCTTTTTGATACCGATCATTTTTTGTGCGCCCATTATTAACGGGTATTGTGCGAAGGTTTAGCTTGGATAAGATCTCTGATATGTCATCAAAGTCTACTGGATTTTTTTAATCAAAAGAAGTAACCTTTTTAGTTTAACACAAAAAATCGTGAGAAATAAGTATACGTGTACAATATTTATAGGTTCAAATGCAAGGATCAATAAAAACTCTGGTTATTTATGATTGTACAGATAAAAATGTTGATCGGATTGGACAAATACATATTGCAAATTGGATGTCCTGTCGAGTCATTCGCAAGGCATCGCAAAAGTCACATCGGCCATCAATCATCACAGATTACGGCTCAAATCGAACCATTCAGACGAACTATAAAATTGCATATTCAGCGTCGATCGAAGAAATGATATACGGATCGCAGAAAATTGCAAGCTTATTTAATCCGTAGTAAATGTTGGTACTTTTGAATTTTAATACTCACCAGACACCACCTCATTTAGAATTTCGTACAGAGAAAAATACAAATAACAGTGGCCGAAATAGAGTCGAAAAATGGTTTGTTTTTTGGATAATGAATGATATGATGATGATAATTCTTACATGTAGACGAAAACATGATATTGTTACATTAAATTATTAGAGCTCATTCAATTTGTTAATCTACTATTTGTTATTAAAAATACACTGTAGCGTAGTACATTTGTTTTTGTAGTAATAAACTCAAAAAGACACCCCTTTTACTCTTGTAAATAAAGTATACATGACTCGTCAAATATTGATAAGTAAAAGCCACCTTTCGATAAGGTTAAAGTCACTAGAGTCTGTCACTTTACCGAGCTCATACAAAATTCAATACAGTAGCTTGTTTCTCCAGTATTTCAATGACATTAAACTAAAGAAAGTGCCGATTTTCCAGCTACATGTTCGCTTTTATCTTTCCACGGGGAGAAATGTTGTAATGCAGTATAATTTCCTTTAGAGACTACTGTGTGTAGAGTCGCCGCAGTCTTGAGTGGTACCAAGGATCATTTTGTATCCGATTACACGTCTACAAAGACCGGTTGATTGTTTGTCGTACCACGTACTTTATTTGCTCGCTCCAATGTTTTCCCCTTTACTGAATTGGGGACAGTTTCAAATTACAGAACAAAGTGTACCAAGAATCAGTCTGCAAGTTGACTCTACTACAACTTTATTAAGACTTCGAATAATAAAAGCGACATTATTATTGTAATCAAATGGTATAAAAGTTTTCTTAATGTCATTTCAGCTTGAGCTGTGTAATAAAATAGTTGTAAATTTTGAAGAAGGGAGTCATGAATCACTTTTTACATTTATTATTAGTCGTACGGTATTATTGGACTCCTTGTTTTGGTAATACGACATCGTGATTTTATTGAAAGCTGATGTTATAGCCATCATAAAATCTGGCATCCGCGATAGCTATGATATATAAATAACACCATACGATGCATTCAGGTAATATATATTTTATAAGAATAATTATCTCGTTGTGATTTTGTTATTTTATGTTTGTCTCTTATCAGAGATATTAGTTACTTACGTAATTGGAGCTAACTAATAAAACAATCTAAACGAACTTTTTTTTAATTGTATATTAATAGTGGTAGGTAAAGTATTTTCTAACTAACAGTAATGATATTATTGTTATCCTACTTTATTAGGCTCCTAAGCCTTCGTTACAACGATTTAATTAATAACATTATCATTTGTTACGTAAACAAATAATTATTTCTACCAATCTGCTGAACTTCCAACATATTTCTTAGAATCTCATCACTTTGATGGGTAGCTAAATTTCTGGCAACATCTGTCGATTGCGGCTCTTGATTGTACAAAATTTAATCTACGTAGCAATGCTGTATTAAATTTCTCTCTCGGTCAATTGAGATTCTTTTTTTTCTCCAGGTTGACGAGTGTCGCCTTAGTTTCCTTATCTCAAATTTCACGGTAGCCTCTTTGTAGTCATGTAACTTTAGAGCGCCGAAGGAAGGTGACGTTCATTCATATCGGTTTACATTTATGCAATTTTTTTCATATTTTTCTTAGCGGCAACTAAGTAGTTTGTTAGTGGGTGTAACTATGGGCGGGTTGGAATCGGTTTTATGGTGTCTGAAGTCAAGTAGCTATAAATTTTCGTTAACTGGAACATAATTTAGTTTACTATCCTTTGTCTTCACCAATAAACTGATAAAAATGTCAGTACAACAATCTTGTTAAATCTTATTTAAAGCCTAATAATATTCTGATAAAAACTGATAATTAACAATTTGTTGCCAAAACTCCTCTCTTCATTATGTACTGTATTTTTTGCGGAGAAAAATTGTTTGCGCGATCCTAAGCTAACAGAATGAAATACGTATCAGCGGTAAATTAACTTTTGAAAATTCGGGTCGAATAACCTTAGGTAAAACAAGTGATGCATTCAAAGATAATATTTAAACTACAATACACAATAAAGATTGTAAACACAGTAAGCAATTACTACACCGGTAACATGTTTGCTTAGGACCAGGAGACTTGAGTGTCTTCGGGCTGATATATTTGAAGTGTCTTCGAATGGCGGTATGAGAGTCCGCTTTAGATTTGTCTACGCACTGGGGATTATTAACGCTATCTATATTTTAGTCGTATTATACTGCCACAGTAAGCAGTATAGTTCAATATTATGTTCACTGTGGCTAAGGATCTGGATAAACCGCTATACTGACCCTTTCTACAAATATACAAAGGAGGTAATGTTACACGCTTGTCTGACCTATTCACTCTCTAACTCGAATAGATATTCATTTTAATTAAGAACTTTCAAACAATACATCATTTTTATATCACTACATAATTTAATCTTGGGAACAAACAGAACCTGTGCGAATAAATAGTCACATACACACGCCTACCGTTCTAATGTAAATAAAGGCAGTTATCGATTTGAGACAATAACGAATCAGAACAATCATACCATACGTTATAATGTGTTTGATTTATTAACCAAGGCCTCAGGTTACCGATAGATATCACACGATTGAAAATTGATGGGCGTACTAGCTATTGTTTAGTTTAGATTATTGGGTGCCTGACTTTTTTATTAGTTTAAAAATTTATCAATGTTTGTGCTGACGCAATAGAATAAGGAAACATTTAATAATAGATAACCACGATGGATGATAGCATTCGTACATGAAATATTCTAAAGTGTTAGAAAGATTTCAAAGTTGTATAACCTCTTCTAAAACATAATACTTTCCGGTTGTATGATATCATAATACAAAGATAAAACGGCAATTGCGAATAAATTACAAAATTACAGTCGTAATACAATAACTTACACTTTTATCACCTCCAACTTCTTAACACTCGCATATAGCGTTCATAATAATTTTTGCGTTTTCATTTTCACCAAATTGGCCCAAGAAAATCGAGTTCGCTTCTGTTTCCGCAATCCGCATCTGTACCAAATAGCTCTATAGTATCAGGGAAGATGAGACAACAGATTGAACCTTCTGCTGAAACGAGAAGGTCTAAACTTCCATGATTTTAGGAAACAAGGTGGTAATGAAAATGAACTCTATGTTGTAGGTGACATAGTTGATAAAGTAGTAGCAAGAGATTAGGGGACGAAAGTAGATGAAATGCAACCAACGAAAATTCTGGCAGTAGAGTACTAGTACGGCAGATGTTGTGGTTAGAGAATTTCGCCGTAACTAAAAGCTTTGATTGTAGTTAAGTTCTCTTTTATATTAGGTTTTACGTAGGTACTTTGAACTACATATTCACCTATTTGTTTTCAGCAGATTTATACAACCTTTTCAGGCAAACAAAAAGACTTACGTAATATTAATTTCAGTTTTGGTTTGTTGAATATTTCATTGATGTTGGATATTCTATTAGTTTTCCGTATTCGTTTTCTAATTTTAAATAAATGTGTTTTGTTTTCTTACATGTCTGACTTCTGTTAATCATTTGGAAAACAAGGTTAGTATAAAAATGTTTTAATAAAATGAATAGTAAGTACTTTCTATGTACTTGCCTTTCTTATAAAGATTATGATTACAATTTTAAAAATGGTGATGTATTTTTTTAGTTTTATAAAAATCTCAATCACTTTGATATTCATGGGTATAGTTAATAACCAATTGCATTGTCGACGAACAAACCATCGCAACCAGGTACCCAACCCACCAATTACTGTGCATTGTCAAAAAAATCTATCTCAGAGACATTTTTTTGAACATGTCATTCGCTTCTGTAATCGCAAAATCACTTGTAAATAGATATTTCATTCAAGTTTCGTTCATATAATCATAAACATAAGGTGTTTTATAAACATTAGAACACTCTTTTTAACTTTGTCAAATGTACACACAAAAACTTTTGTACTATAGTTCGCTGGTCTGTCACATATCCTTTCTATTGTAATGCTACTTCAATAGCAGCTTCGTATCTATAGATTTTTAAAGTTGTCCTCGAATCAAAGAGTTTTTCGGTACACCTGCCTTTGTGTTACAAACATTTATTTTCCTAGGATTATAAAAATGGTGAGAATTTTCGTAAAATATTGCTGTTTGACCACGAATCATTTTTATCGATCGATATTTTTTATTTTCTGTTTTGACAGATCGATTCCCACAAAAAATATGGATTTGAATTGACCCGTGAACACTGAACAAATAAATTTCGAAACAGAATATTAAATTCGCCACCACAATAACAGAAAGTAATTTTAAACTGAGCCAAGTTGCCATTAAAGGAGAAAGAACAACCTGCTCAACCTATAATTTAATCAAGCCAATTAGCATCACTAATCATATTGTTAGCTTTGTAACTATGAATCACAAACTCCAATTATACGGTGTTAACCTTTATTTAATTTATGTAAATTATAATACGGGAATACAGCCACTTAGAATGTTGGATTGCGAAATGGGTAAAGATTATTTGCTATTGCTATCTTCGAATGAAATTTAATGAAAGCATTGAGATTGTTAATGTATAGTTCGTTGAAATAATTAACGATTAAATTGATTAAGTATACCATGAGCAATTAGCATAATATATGTTTCTACTACTATTCACAGCTCTACTATTAAATAGAAACGTATAGGTAATATTATTTTATGTGGGTATTTTGATTGTAATTATTTTTATTTCCCAAAACTACTATAAAAATAAGTACTATTTATTTTGTTTCATCAAAATTCACTAACACCTATTCTACCTGTTTTTTTCCTGATTGTATACTTCCTTTTCTCTATGATATTTTGTATTGCTGTTATCGGATTATATATAAAAATATGAGATTGTTATGGCAACTTGATAGTACAAATCACGTCCTTCTCAATGTCCAAGCCTCCTGGTTCATTTTGTATGCCGTATTTATTACACACAATGGCCGTCAGTTCACATGTAGGAACCCTCAGTAATTAAAAAACTCGGACGAATAAGACCGACGATTTTTATCTCACCGAATCATGCATTCAAAGAACTTCGTAGGCGTTGTCTATATCACCTCCTTATTATTCATTCTATAAATACAATACTACATCTCTTTCTAACGTTTAAACTGTGTTTTGTCCATTCATTAAATCAGCTAGTAATTGTTTATAATTATATTTAATTTGTATTTGAAAAACTTGTTGCCGCTTCTTCGTTTTGATAATGTTCTTGTGAGAATCAGATATATCTTATAAGGTGGCTTTTATATATGACTAAGTGCATCTTAATATTATCCTAACTTAAACTTTACAATTCACTTTTTAAAATCTTATATTATATTTTTTGGTTCGTTAATCATTCATTGCTTTAGAATGCTAAAGCACCAATAAGGTATCTTCTTTCTTTCGCGATTTGAGTCTTTGCCCTTTAAATTATTAGCGTAGATGATGTTTTTTATATATGATAGGTCAACGTTTGACCACTATCACACCTGCCTGATGGTAGGTGACGATGCGGTCAAAGATCTAGCACGCATTTCCATATGTTCACTCGCGACTCGAAGACCCCCCCCAATTGTACACGTTGGGAAAGACAGACGCATGCAACTGAATTCATTCCCTTGTGATTCCAATAAGGAATGCTAAAGCAAAACGTTTAGTGCGAGCGTTGAGGATTTCTACTACGAATTGCTGTCGCAAATCAATTGCCTGAGTGTATGACGAATGGCAAAATTAGATCGTGTAGTTCTGTTGTACACTCCCGAAATGTATCAGATAAATAAAATACTGACAAGCTGAAGATAATGATAATTTCAGTTGAAACTTCATTTGTAAGGTTTATACGGCCAATAATGATGAGGCTGAAGACCAACATTTTGACAGTAACTCTCCATGTCAACATGAACTAAACAATACACATCATGTCATGTCTAACAAAAACCAGAATCATTCGTATTAGCGCTAGACTGGCGCCTAATTAGTTCGAAATGTTTTACGTCATTTAAGGCGAAAATTCCATTAATTTCTTAATACCTTTGCATAAGTTACTGGAAACTTGTATCAATAATTAAAGTTAAAATTCAACAAAACAATTTAAATTTAAGCTCAGCGGTCGCCAGCAGACATTCTAATCTTAAATAGTCTAATTAATGTTCATGAAAATTTCGTTACAGTAAATAAACTCGAGGTATGGTCTAATTTCAGATTCAGGGCTGATACTCTTGACAAGATAAGATCGTCTAATTAAAGCGACTCATTATAAATACTTGCCACGGGCGATGTTTCGAGGAACTACCCTATTAAAATTCTACAAATTAATGAAAATCTAGTTAATTTGTAATGCATGGATTCTGATATTCAGCTAAGAGAGCCGTTTGCGAAGGACTCGGTTGCGGTGCATGTATCGTATCGTCTTAATAACATGCTCGCTCATTAATATGCATAACACAAGGATGGATCTTGTAGTTAACTATCGCCAATAGTGGTAGAGAGGTTATTCTAGTATGAAACTTAGTAATGAATTCAAAATCTTTGATGGAGCATGGTTTATTACACAAGCATTGTGGTGCGTGTGTGCATTTATGATGAGTTTGAACTTCGAAGATGTTAGTATATTACAAAGTTTTGCTATGAGAAGCATATGTATGACTTCTACTATAGTTTCCCGTAGTTTGTTTTCCTATCTTACCTTTCTCTTTTTTATTTGATTAAGATACTGCTATTTAGCGCGTACTAATTTGTTAGACCTACCATTTGCTTGCACCACCAACCAGACAGATAAATAATACGAATATAAACTAAGTCTTCATCAGACAAAACAAGCGTCTTAAACATTCGAAATCTAATCCAAATCATGAATCAGTCATAAGAGTAGTGGGTTACAAAAGCAATCAAGTGAACATGCACATAAATCTCGCCGCACCAATCGGATATCTAACCATCAGAATCTAGTGAGGATAATAACAACGCAAAATAATAATTCAGCATATGGTGTTTTGTATAGTAAATTGGTCTAACGATCCTTGTTTGTTCTTTCTGGGCTATAATTAGGCGGCTTGTTAACTCCTGCCTTGGTTTCAAATTAAAAGGGAATCGTCAGTCCAGTGAGCAACCGCAATGGTTTAACGATTCCGGTACAGAAAACATTTTTACTTCCACATTCTTATTAAACTTGTTTTCGGGCCTTTCTTCTATGTTCACGCATCGACGAGGAATTTGTGTGGATAAGACATACGATCTTATTTTTATACTGAGAGTTCTAAATTCGTTTTCTGGTAAATGAACCCTAAAATCTCATGCATTAGTAGTATAAAATAGCTTAAACCTTTCTAAATAGTCTTATTATAAAACATAATGTATCTTCGTTGATTGTGGCTAAAATCAAATTTAAGAAAGCTGTGAAACAAGTAGTCATAGCGAGATTATAAATATATGTAAGTTTATCAGTTTTTAATTAGGTCTTTAATTTAATTGTCATTTAAGGTATTGGTTTCAAATTTTAAAGTAATGTGATTATAATTTAATTTTCAACTACGAAAGTTGTTTTTAAAACGCGATACTGTCGCCTCAAACTATCAAGATCTACATGCAAACTTCAGTCTCGTGAAAATAATGAAAGAAAGAAAGAAAAATGTTTAATTGTAACTAAAAACAAACTCAACATAAGAACATTGTGGATACAAAAACAGCTCAGCTTAAAGCATCGAAATATTGAGCTCTACAAAATAAGCACAAAACAGGGTAAATATCTGGTTTTAAAGAACTTTAGTTTGGGAAAAAATTAAATTTAAAGCTGAGAATTAACAGCCTTGTCCATACAAATTCATCACCGACGTATAATTTCATTTTTTGGTACGAGTCTACCCATATTCGTGAGGCGTCGTTACCCGAGGCGCGTCGAGGGCGCGCAATTATGTAATTACGTGTTAGAATATCTGTTTTTATCACGTCCACCCTTGTCTATCAGACGATAATTGACTAGGCCGTTGTTTTGACCGTAATCCGAAGTCATTAGATCGCGAGAAATGGTCAAATGGTCACCATATGTCGGTTAGGGACCATTTTGTTTTCAAAACTTCGCAATACAACCAGAAATTATGCTGTGTTATTGTTGTTGTATGTTCACATAAAATTAAATTAGGTACTGCCAATTCAGTTGATGTAAAAAGTAGGTAAGTATAAGTATGCTTCCTGAAAATTCTCGTTACAATCAACTTTTATGACACAATTTGGGTAGCGTTTATTTTTTTGTTCCGCATTCGCTACTTTATTTTTCTTAACAACATAGTCCTACTTTTATATTCCATTTTAGCAAATTCCTGAAGCTAACCACAATTTACATCATAAACAAACTGGGAACAACCTAAAGCTCCGACAAAAAGAGGCAAAAGAGTGCAACTCGTTAACTCGAAAATAAGCAATCCTCCCGACAATTTTATAATTTTGAGAGAAAATTTTCGCTAATTTTGTTGGGGCACGAGATAACGTTTGCCATATGGTTAACAATAGGACAGGGTCAATAACATATGCGAACATCCGTCAGTGGGATGTTCTACTTGCCACGATGACCTGATGTCGTCGAAGAAACTATCTACATAGAGATGCTAACACAATATACATCATTTAATTTTTTTAAATAAATTAAGTCGGTCCTAGCAGCGCTATCTCCATACAAATGGAGTATGAAGATATTTGCTTCCCTCCCTATTTACTTTCTGAATAATACTTCTAAAGCAATCACTTTGTTTTCCTTATAAAATAAAGGTTGGCTGTTCCCATGACTCTTAGAAGGTGGCTAAGCGGACATACATGAATTATCAAATAACAATATAAATTACAAAATTACTACATAGTATAAAATAAAGTCACTTTTCGCCGTCCCTATGTTAGATCTTTAAAACTACGCAACGGATTTTGATGCGGTTTTTTAATAGATAGAGTGATTAAAGAGGAAGGTTTTTAGATATAATACATGCATAATACAGCTGTGCGAACACGGGCCGGGTCGCTAGTAAATAAATAAAATCTGGTCGGGAGGTTATGTAATATGCTATTAGTATTATAAGTATGTATGTTTATCTTTACAAGCATTATATTCTTTGTCTACCCTAGCATTCATATTAAAAGCCTAGTTGTTTATCCTTTGGGACTGGATGACGTTGTGTGCCGTGCTGTACAATATATTTAGACAAATAAATACTAACTTTGAAAAACACTTACGAGGTACCTATGTATTTTGTGTGTCAATAAATAAGATATTTGATAGTAAAATAACTGCTCTATGTGAATATATCCTGTTTATTCCAGGTTCAATCAAAATATCATTTTTTACTTCACTTTGTACCGACCGGACACCGCTCATATACGAATTTAAATTATGCCTACCAAAAAATAAAAGTCATATAGAAACAACCCATTATTTTAAAGGGAATATTTGAATATGTGCTATGTAATGAAGTACTAACACATGTTATGTTACGTACATAGGTAAAGTTACTTACAAGTAATATTAATGTTGCCAGAAGTAAGTATAGAGTATTGCAAATGACTTTTTAATTTGATTGCTCTTGCCATATACTAAGTGCACTGAGGACTTTAAATAGGGGCAATAGAGAACTGCAATAAGTTTTTTTTTTATTTAGACTTCGACTTTTTATCCCAACGGAATCGGGACTTACGCGG
This sequence comes from Idaea aversata, assembly GCA_907269075.1. NCBI lineage: Eukaryota > Metazoa > Arthropoda > Insecta > Lepidoptera > Geometridae > Idaea > Idaea aversata. The sequence continues at coordinate 9,180,838 of OU026092.1, read as the reverse complement.
TGTTGCTAGTTTATAATAAATCTTAAAACAAAGAACTAAAAAATAAAGAACGAATACTCAAACGACTCTCAAATATTTAGGGGTCCCCTACATAATATTTAAGACGCTCCTATCCTACTGAACTTAAATTTCAATTTAATCGCCACTATTCAGTAGACTTATAGAAAAAACTGAACAATTTGCTGCACTCTCGAGGTGCAATTCTGTTCAACACTCCGAAGATCCTCATCAGATCTTCATTCAAATTTTATGGGACCACCTGTGAGTTATCCCTTTTCAAACAAAAAAGAATTTTCCAAATCGGTCCAGACGTTTTCGAGTAATCGGCGAACATACATTAAAAAATATAAGCGACGTATTGAGAACCTCCTCCTTTTTTAAAGTCGGTTAAAAAATAAATAAATACAAATGCCCCTTTTGAAATGTCTCTTCGATACGTCCACCTCATCTCAGGCAGTCACGACACACCGACACTGGTACCGTAGCAAAGTGTTGATATCCGCGTGGTTCGCTAACAAGCTCACTGACATACGACCGGAACGAATTCACTGATATTAAACGAGAATTCATAGAAAAAAACATTAGATATCAAGAAAATTACATTTCTAAGAAAAGAGATGGGTTTTCGCGAATTTTATTACGTCTTAAATAAAGACAGACCCAATAAAACATATATGTATTTAATATACAAACAATTGTACATACTTACAATTACAAACGCTAAGTTATCATTTTATATGCAAAATCTTCTCAACAAAAACATATAGCCCACTAACATACCACCCAAACGAAATCACTGATATTAAACGACAATTCACAGAAAAAATATAAGATATCAAGAAAATTACATTTCTAAGAAAATGAGACAGCTCTATAGGTACCAATTTGATAACATCTTAAGTAAAGACAAACCAAATAAAATATATATTTAAATACTTGCAATTACAAACGCTAAGTTACAATTTAATATACAAAATCTTCTTAACAAAAACATATTTATTTAAAACAAAACCATCCGAACCTAATACCTCAAATAAATCCTCTCTAACAAGAACAAAAGACAAACCTCAGAGGGAAGAAACACCCGAATAATCCTACGTCTTTACAAAAATAATGCAGCCTCAATATTAGGCTTTTAGACAAGAGAATTGCCATCGTAATTTGCCCTTTATTACTATGGCATAAGGCACAATAATATACTGTTAAGTAAAATAAAAGAAACACAAAACGTCTTCAGCGGTTATAAGAGAAATTCTTACGAATATCAAAATATTCATAGGTCGTATTCTCTAGAGGAATTGGCGAGACTTGATGAAATACACAATGGGATGTTCACGAAAATATTTTGCTTTATTATGTTTGTTTTTTAGGGTAAATAGGTTTTTAAAGTTTATGAACTTGCTGCCTACCCCTATAAAAGAGAAAAATCTACAATAATTTCACTTTATTTATTTCTAAGGGTTCAATCAAAGATCTGGACCAATCCGGCACGATCTCAGCGTTATCAACTTATTATTCTAATACTATTAAAAAATATTCTTATTTTTAGGATGTAAGCTAGCTAGATTGTATGTAATTTAAAATATTTCAAAGTAATTTATTTTCAAAATTTGTTTAATAATAAAGAAATATTTCAAAGTACATAATTCATTGTCAAAAATTACTCAACAGCTAAGATTTTAACTCGCGAGTTGATACGTTTTGTTAATTCAAAAAGGTCACGTCGCTTGGGCGAATCGATTAGATTTTTTAGAATATTCTTGTTGATTTCTACAAAGCTATACGAGTATTTCGACCTACTTAAATGCCAAATAAATAAAAAATAGTTCTGTGTAAAAATAGTCCATTGGATATTGAAATGTAACAATAATATTTTACAATGTAAAAACTAATGAAAGTTTACATAACAGTGTAATAAAAAATAATTTCAGTTAACACTTTTTAGGGTTCCGTAGCCAAATGGCAAAAAACGGAACCCTTACAGATTCGTCATATCTGTCTGTCTGCCGTATGTCACAGCCACTTTTTTCCGAAACTATAAATGGATAGGTCTTCAAAAATGATATTTAGGTTTCTAATATATTTTTTTTCTAAACTGAACAGTTTACGCGAGAGACACTTCCAAAGTGGTAAAAAGTGTGTCCCCCCCTGTAATTTCTAAAATAAGAGCATGATGAAACTAAAAAAAAGATATACATTACCATGCAAACTTCCACCCAAAATAAACCGTAAACCGCCATTTACCCTTCATTCATGTATTTCTACCACAAGCGCCATCTATTTTTTTATGACTCCTATTTAGTGATTTTTATGTGATAACTAGCGACCCGCCCCGGCTTCGCACGGCTATATTATGCATGTATTATACATATAAACCTTCCTCTTGAATCACTCTATCTATTAAAAAAACCGCATCAAAATCCGTTGTGTAGTTTTTAAGAGATTTAAGCATACAAAGGGATATAGGGACAGAGAAAGCGACTTTGTTTTATACCATGTAGTGATGATAATGGTACGGAACCCTTCGTGCGCGAGTCCAATTCGCACTTGACCGGTTTTTTAAAAGAGAGTTTTAAAACTTATTAAAGATTTTAGTGTTGGAAAATTAAGAAAAAATATTTTAGATCTCACTTTCTATTAACTGAGTATTTATTACAAAAATGTGTTTGTTTTTTATTTGATGTTATGTACTTTCAAAGTCTTTGTCTTTGCTTTTTTATTATCAAGACAGCAAATAACACTTAAATCTGCATTTTTAAGAGCAGAACTCACTCAAACCTACACCATCCTCCACTCATTTCCAAATTCAATAAATTCTTTCAGTTTGCATTGTGAAACGTAATGCATTCATTTTTAATCAGAATGAAAACAATGCTGGTTGATATCGATCGGTTTGAATGAATAGCTTTCGAATGCAGAATCGAATAAAAGCATTGACTGTAACATGCATAGATATGCTGGCTTAGCTATTCAAATAATAATGATTTATTTCATTAAACTCATAGTTTTACGACGTATAGTAGCTAGTTTACGTCCACTATACCTTCTAAAAGTCTTCGTAAGAGAAAACAAAGATCGACAAACTATACGCCCGCGGTTTCACCCGCGTAAGTCCCGATACCGTGGGAATATCGGGATAGAAAGTATGTGTTAATCCAGGCCTCTAGCTATCTACATACCGAATTTCATTGCAATCGGTTCAGTAGTTTTACCGTGAAAGAGTAACAAACGTATTGACGATGTCTTTCTTCTGAAAATGATTGACTAAGCTAAGAGGTTAGTGCTGGGCTAATCTTTACTCTATCTCTACAAATGTCTGAGGCATTATCCTGAATAGCATGTATTAAAATTGATGGCACTGTATAAATAAGATGTAATAATAAAATATCAATATTACTATTTTAATAAAGGAAAAGCTTCACACCAACTTTTAATAAATATCTAGACCAAAATCCAAGAATTCAACCCGAAGTTATCAAGGCAGGCTACCAGAAAATATAACTTTTACTTTAATAAATTGTCTAGTTTGAGATAGTAAACCCAAGACGAACGTTTAACTTTGTATAATTGTACAATTGCAAATTATACTACCCCTAATCGTGACCTCATGTAACTGTTTATCTTTAATCACCCCTTACTTTTCCCCTTTTCCACCCCTTTGAGAACGGTATCCCGCAGAGCAGTGGATTAGGGTGCCTAAATTAATGTAGGGTTACGGATAAAAAAAGGATAAATAAATTACCGGTACGTACTAATTTAAAATGGGATTTCTGAATAAACCAGCTATTTTTCTGTATAAGTCGAAATGGTGAAATCAGAGCGGTAATTTAGAACACCTGAAATTCTATATACTTACCTTTAAAACCAAGTAAACACATCTGGAGATGAATAAGCTTGAATAAATCATTCCAGCCGTTTTAGAGATAAATTAAAACATTTGAGTGCACAAACAGACAAACAAACACACACCTTCTAACTCTAAAGTCCGCATTAATAAACCGAACTCAATATCGATATCAATCTTGAGTTTGCTCTTGAGTTCTTCCGCTGATTAATAAACATATTTATCTTAAAACGCGATTAAAGAGCGACGTATCAGTTGGCTCATATATACCATATTAATAAATCAAATCTGTCTCTCAAGATACAGTTTCAGCTTTCGGCATCAGAATTTTGTAAAGTCTGATTGTGGGACAGTAAAATATGACGAAACGACCTACAGTTTCGTCATAATTTACTGTCCTACAATCATCCCATAGGGCAAGAACAAAACGTTACTGTCATTCAAGGTCGCTCTCAAGAGCGATATCAGCTATGAGTAGAATATGAGTTTTGACTATTAAGTAACGCTTAACTTAAGATGCTGACCATATCTCAAGATGCTGCTGAAGATCGATATTGAGAGCAATCTATTAATACGGGCCTAAATGCATATACCTTTCTGCGTTCCGTCGCGGGTAAAAATGTGTTATAAGACGCTGAATAAGGTTTCAGATTTAAGATCAAGATATACCTAAAACGTGGACACCCCACTGAAAAGGGAATTATGCGGCCTCACGCCTTATTCTATAACCCTTCCGAATCCATGATTTTGCTTATCTGGTTGCCGAATCGTGAATATAAATACGATTTCGGCGGACTCAGTCCTACACTATGCGGTTTGTGAAGAAAAAATACACAACGTGTCTGAATGGATTTAAAAGTTTAAAATAAAAATTGTAAGTGGCAACATCGACAAGCACACGAAAATTTATTTTATACCATTTTTATTTCTAAAAAAAACATTTGAAATTCGAGACGTTGTCGGAACAAACGGATGACACCCGAATCGGTCCGTTGGCGACTGCCAAGTGTCAATTTTAAGTGTAAAGCGGCTGGCTATTGATATCCTATACCTAATACAATTATACTTTACATTTGGTTTACATCTACATCTATAGAAGTAGGTCACACAGTAAACCGTGAAATAGGAATCGGTTGCCTGCGTCTGTCTTTCCTGACGTCAACTTGGGGCTCTTCAAGTCACGGAGGTATATTCTAGGAAAGCGTGCTAAATCTCAGGCCGCAGTGTCACCTACCATCAGGCGGATGTAATAGTGGTCAAGCATTGCCCTATCATTTATAAAAAAACAATATCTATGAGTTTCCATACCAAAACATCAGTTTTTGTCTAATCAAAGCGACACCGTAAAAGGTACTGCGAATCTATTTCATATTTTTATCGATAAAAAAGTAGACGACTAGTAAATTCTAAATCTAATCCATAAATAATAATAATCCATATATTCTTTAATCTTTTACGATCCTTCACTAGCGCCATAATGTGAAAAATCAATGTAAGCATTGATGACAGTCGCACTATGAAGTAGTGTTGCCGAACTATCGATAGTTATACTATTGATCGTTTTAATCTGAAAAAGCCTATACTATCGATTGGCGTATCGATAGCTAAAACGTGGCAATACTATGGATAGTATTGTTGCTCGCGAAGAATAAAATATAGATAGTATCGATAGTATTGTTGGTCGAAAATAAAAAGAAACTATTGATACTATCGATAGTATTGCCAGTATCGATAGTATCGATACTATCGATAGCTTTTTATTTACAAGCAACAATACTATCGATAGTATTGCCTTGTTTTGAGCTATCGATACCTACTATCGGTTTTTAGTGAACTATCGATAGACTATCGATTATTCAGCGATAGCCGACTATCGATCGGAGGACAGTGTTGTCGTCCATTTTTAATGCCACGTTACAGCTTTTTTAAGTAGACATCTTAAGAGTTTCAGAAATGAAAAAATAAAATAAAAGAACTACAAACTACGTCATATTTTTACAATTTTCTTTGAGTAAGAAACAAAGTAAATAATTTAAACATCTTGAGAGATCACTCTGCTGCTCCGGTAATCTCAAGTGGAATATTTTAATAACTTTATACCGAATGTGTATTCTGTGTACACTAAGAAAGAAAATGGGCAAAAATTCAAAAATAAATATTCTAGAATTTATATTAGCTACATTATTTTATTAACTTACATATTGTAAGTACCTACTGCTTACTTATCAAACAAATAAAGATTTTAATTTTTTATAAGCATATCACAGGCGAGTCCGAGTTTACTTATATTTTTTTAATCTATCTACATATCTAAACGTATTATATTATTATTATATTTATAAGTCAAAATAAAAGAGCATTACCTGCCGCCTTCGGGCGCGTTCAGATGACACGCGTTGACCACGCGCCCACCACGCGCATCACACGCGTTGACCACGCGTTAAACACGCGTTGAAATTTGTTCTACATGTAATTTGAGTCTTATGACACATCAATAGATCTCAAATTGCATTTCTGCAAGGAGGCGCGGGGCGTGCGCGAGGCGTGCGCGGGGCGGGCGCGGGGCGGGCACGTGGCGTGAGCGGGTGGACTTGATAAATGCAATTTGAGATCTATTGATGTGTCATAAGACTCAAATTACATATTTAGAACAAATTTCAACGCGTGTGATGCGCGTGGTGGACGCGTGGTCAACGCGTGTCGTCTGAACGCGCCCCTACTTCGGAGGAGGGTATTCGCCAACCGCGTCACATAGGTCATCAAATTGACTAACAGTCAGAGAGAGAGACAGAGTAAGAGGAATAAAAAAAAAATGCCCATAATTATCTTTCGTTCTAGTTGACTCAGGACCTTGATTTTTATTCACCTAATAATAATAATAATAATTTTATTTACCAAAAAGATTACAGCTTGTGTTTCAGTTGTTTACAATTATTCAAGTAGGTAAGCATGATAATATGTATTTTTAAACTATGGAGTATAGAACATATTATATTATATAAAACAAGCAAGAAATAACAGCGGGTTCTGCACTAAGCAGAATGCTTGAATCGCATGAACCCAGAGTGGATTACTATTATCAAAGAAATTTTATCTGGTCTCGTAAATACACTGCCTTTTGTTGAGGTGGAGTATGACAAAAATTAATAGGGACTAATAGGGACTATATACCTCAGTATCTGATATAAATTTCAAATTGCTATAGGTCTATCCGTTTCTGAGAAAATCGGTTGTGACAAACGGTCAGACGGACGGACAAGAGAGAGATCTTATAAGGGTTCCGTTTTTTCCCTTTTGAGGTAGGTACGAAACCCTACAAAAACGCAACCGGGAAATTAATTACTATAACATAAGCAGTCCCTGTTATTAAGTTTAAGTACAATGATATTATCGGCTAAATAATGAGACCAAAAATATAAATATCACTAAAATTAATAACGTCCCGTATCGTTCCAAACGGCTGATCACAAGCTTTATTCAATTTAACAATCAAGTACCAAAATATACGACCACGTGACAACTTCAAATTTACATGTTATTTTCGTTTTAATTTACCTATACCCCTGTATTGCTATTTTGTGAGTGTAATTATTAATTCCCGGTTATCGATATTTATGCCGTGACCTAAAAATTCAGAAAATAGTCTATTATTTATACTTTTTATGCAAAAGCAATATTATAATGAATGTTATATGAGTCTGAGTTATTGTATTATTAACTCTCACTTTCCAAAGATAAATAATTGAATAAAATTATGGGATACTTAATATTTATTACATTACAACTTAACTTTGTAGAGCTACATTCCGCGCTGTAGATTTCTCAGATTTCTACGTCGTCGTCGGCCTAATATCGCTTTAAGTTATTTTTATTATAATATAGTGAACATCATCTTCTAAGTTCAAGTACCCAGTGAAGATATACCTAACTACTTAGTAAATTTTGTTCACTACAAAAATTACTTTGTGAAGAGATGATAAAAAATAATATATAACGAAAAAAGGCCACCCAAAAACTAATATCACCAATATATCACAATTTGGCTTTGATTTGAACACAGAAAACGTTTTTACGGTCATTTATTTCACGAATACTGAGTTAGACAGTTGTTGCAAATGTTATACCAATGATCAGTCATACTAACCACATCAATATTATTATGTTTAATGGTTGAGAAAAAACGAAACAGTTGTATACACCGCTCAAATACAAACAAGGTTCCGTATAGAATTGCGTAATCACTACATAGTATAAAACAAAGTCGGTTTTTCTGTCCCTATTTCCCTTTGACTGCTTAAATCTTTAAAACTACGCAACGGATTTTAATGGGGGTTTTTTTAATACATGCATAATATTGCATAATATAGCCGTGCGAAGCCGGGACGGGTCGCTATTCTAATATATATATAAATTACGTAACACGTTGTTTGTGCGCGATGAACCCCTAAACTACTTAACCGATTTTAATCAAATTTGCACACCATATTGTGCAGTTTGATCCAACTTGAAAGATAGGATAGCTTACATCTTAATGTATTAATTAAGTATTAATTTAATTTCTTCATAAATATCCTCGAAAATAAATATTGAAACTAAATTGTCTAAATTTCCGTTTCAATATTTTTTAACAACGGAACCCAAAAATTCTGATTACATTATACGTATGTAGGTATACATCGCGGTCCCTATTGAGAATCGAAAAACGGTAAATGACGTCATTAAGTTCAATAATATACCACAAGGGAGTAACATCGTTACAAACCACGAAAGAAATAATGGACATGACATTACTTAAAATACTTTAATCAAAATCATTCTTTACAATTATTCATAAATAAAAAAAATAGGTAAAAATAGGTATTAATAGCCATGATTCCACTTACCGGAACTATATGAAAAATTATATAGGTCGGTAAAATTATAAAATAAATATTTTTAGAGCTAGGGTCAAAATAAGATCCCAAATGTACAATGCGGATTCACCAGCATTCATTTATTATTAATTTTTCATAGAGACAAATTCTGACAATAACACATAAAAATAATTAGGTATCCAATTTTGAGCAGTCTAGTGCAGTCGTTCGAAAGTTATGCGCGTACATACATCGATCGCAGCGATTTATTTTTATTTATTTATAGTAGCGCTCCGCAGTTTCACCTGCGTATCTCCCGATCCCGTGGGAATATCGGGATAAAAAGACAATGTAATGAAACAATGTATAACTATACCAAGCTTCATCAAAATCGGTTCAGAAGTTTTGGAGCCTATTCAATTTCTAACAATCAAATCTTTCCACTTTATAATATTAGTATAGTATTTTTTCAAACGAACTATACGCGATGGCTTTATTAAAGTGCATGTCCACACTATCCTCCATAAAAATGACAATAACTCGACCACTGTAGATGCGTTTTGTGAATGCATAACGCATTACCGTTAATAATGACATGATTTACGTAAAATTGTTACACATTAACGAATTTTAATTGAATTATAACCGGGGTTTTAAGTAATGCTCGTATTAATTGTTTTTAAAATGTATTTTATTTGTTAAAATGTTGCTTTATTACTAGTTAATGTAATATTGGACATTTTATTACGAAACTAGATTTTGCTCGCGACTTCATTTACGTAGGGTTACTACCAAAATGAAGTTTAAGTATACAGGGTTATTGGTAATTATACTAGCAAGCCGTCGAGGGCTACTTCTGTGCACCTTAACCAACAACTTTTGTTCTACGACCTTTGAAAATTCGAAAATAAAATATGAACATTTTGAGGTTATGTAAATTCGAAAAACAGCAGATTTTTTAAAACAAAGCGCACTTGAGGTTGGGGACCTCTCCATGTATGGAACAGCTGATTTTCAGGTAAACAAAATTTTCAATAAAATGTTCGAATTTCCAAAAGTCGTAAAACAAAAGTTGTTTGTTTAGGTAAAGTAATGTTTAGGTGCACAAATGTAGCCCTCAATGGCTTGCTAGTATAATTACCAATAACCCTGTATATAACTATAAGCAATTTGCAATTTCTATAATAATTCATATCCATTGCATTCGATCCCTTAATACCATTTTATCGAAAAAACTTTCAATACGCAATCAAAGTTTTATGAATCGTCATCAAAATAGGTACGCATAAGCCCGATTTTACACATGGCAAGACCAATGCGGAGTTCCATCTAAGGACAAACGCAGACTAGGTACAGACAGACTTGGAATCGGCCGATTACTAAACGATTAATTTTCACGCGATAGCAACGAAAGGGTATGTTTTTGGCGCCTATATCTTTGTGTGTTTGTTTGTTTGTAATATTATTTTTCTATTTTATACGTCGATTGTACAGTCACATTACCAGTTAGCTGATCCGCACGTGACCCAGAGCTCATTCGCATATCTTTAAAAATACAGTATTTACCTATTTTGTTATTTTTTAAATATTGCGTATTGTATTATTTAAGTAAATAAAAAAACAGAATCCGGTAACATTACTTTACAACCTTATACAGATGTGCGAGTGAGCTCTAGCTCAGCTAATTGGTAATGTGACTGTACATGACTAATTTCAATTCTAAGTATCTTCACCACCCTTTAGTAACTGCTCTCAGAGCAGCTCTTTAGGAAAATCGTACAAAAACGCGCGCAAGGCGCAAAGAAAGGTGACGTCACAGACTAAAAATTTTGATGGACGACTGTCTTCAGAGGTCAATAATTTAAACTAATGATTTTTTTTTCATTAAATAAGTAATACTTTTCCGAAAAATATGATAATTGTAAGTGGTTTCTAATAAACATTTGCGATTTTTAAAATACTTAGTGAAAATCAGTCAAGAACCCAATTGGTCGCGGTCGGCAGCTGTGCATTGAGCATCAGCAGCAGCTGAAATACTACAGTTTTTGTCGTTCGTCTGTAGCGGCCTTAAGAAAAGAGTAAAGTTACTTAAACGTTTTCAATGTGGCAATCGAGTGAAAGAAATGGAACTCTGATATTACCAAGGACATTTTCTCAATCTTTCCTTAGATGGAAAAGTAAACTGAACTTAAAGAAGGATTTAACTTCGAAATTACTTTGACATTGTTTGATTTATTACCCTTTTGATCCATAAGTGCAACATCGTGAGTTTCAACAACGATTTATTTCAATTTGTGATTGATGAAACGAAGAATCTATTTGTAAGTACATTTTAACAAAATAAATCTTTAACATAATATCTTCTAATAGGATTTACGCTTATCGATTTTTCTATAAAACTATCAGCGCTCCGCGGTTTCACCCGTGTAACTCCCGATCCCGTGGGAATATAGGAATAAAAAATAACCTATGTTACTCTCAAATATCCCAATGAATCAATGTATCCTCATACCAAGTTTCATCAAAATCGGTTCGGTAGTTTCGGGACTATTCGTTACATAAAAAAATCTCTTTATAATATTAGTGTAGAGTACAGTCACATTACCAACAAGCCAAACCCCACGTGACCGCAAATCTGTAAGGTTGTAAAGTAATGTTACCTGATTCTGTTTTTTTTTAACAATATACTACACAATACAATATAATAAACTATATTTTTTACACATTATATGCGAATGAGCTCTGGGTCACGTGGGATTCAGCTAATTGGTAATGTGACTGTACATTTACCTACAAAGAAACATTATGAAAATATTTTAACGGCGTCTTTGAAAATTGCAACCAAAACGAGACCTGAATTCGCAACCCCTGAATACAGTCTAGGTGCTCTTTTAATAAAAAAAATATTTGCAAAAAAAAAAAAAACATTTTGGTACCGGCCTAACATTGACATAGTTTAAGATTAGTTATACTAAGTAGCTATTTAACACTAACAGATTAACCAAGTATCTAAATAAGATTATAAGATCCAATAACATAAATCTATTTACTCCAACAACAGAAACGAGAGCCGAAATATGAAACAAATATTTGCGAATCCCGCACGTCCCACACAGGCAGCGGGTTGTTATGTTATGACAAAAAGCTCTTTACTGCAAAATAAATAGAGGCACAAATTAACTAGTATATTTTATCATTATTACAATATATTTAAAGTAAGGTTCGGGGCCACTAGTCACAGTTAAGCTTAAGCCGGTTACAGCCCTCCGTATTTTCTGATGGAGATTTATGTCAAAGGATCAAAAGTTTCCAACACTCGCACAAACACAGCTTTAAATGTGTGCAGTCTAAAGTACAGTCGCGATCATAAATATATTCTGAAAGATAATATGCCGCTTTATATGGACAATTCGCTGTCAGTCCTAATAAATAAATAGCTCGTGAAACGTTGCCTGTTCATGGATATAATAAAAATATATGTAAGTTATACAGTGGTCGTAACGGTTTATAACAGGTGGTAATTCATTTTCTCATTAAATGTTTAATTTTAGTGATACAACAACGTGTGGCCTGTTTTACGATGTGCAATTTACGATGCATTGAATTGTCGCCGCAAGTGTACCCGTTTCGACTTTTCCGATATTGACTGTGATATACTTTTTACTGGATAGAGCTCGTTTTTTAAACACAACTCTCTGTTATTCAAACGTAAATCAGTAGTACACATTTAAAACCTAACTACTAAGGCTTTTTTTGGTCAGTTTCCGGTCAAATGACTCCACCGATTTGTATGAAAATTTGTACAGAGGTAGTTCAAAGTATAGAGGCAAACATAGATCATTATATTACGACATTCCTATGAAGTTAAGACTCATGTGGTCAAGGCTTACACGGATAAAACCGCGGAGCAAATCTATTCTACACTAATACTATAAAAAAAAAAGATATTTTTATTTGTAACGAATAGCCTCAGAAACTACTAGACCGATTTTGATAAAATTTGGTACACTTTTTGTCCCTTATTCACACGGGAACGGTACTTGTTTAGAAAATTGATTGAAACATTTAAAACACTTTACTATAAGACGCTGTGCAGTATACAATCAGTCAATCTGACTCACGCTTGAGACTTGTCCGCTTGATTGTCTTCAAGGTCCTGTATTCGAAAATAGATAGTCCAAATGCGATAGGCCTCAATGAAATAATTCATTGGATATGTAAATCTCAAGACGGTCGAAGGGTGTTAGTGAGATCACGGGGCCCGTAGTTTGTGTCACATATAACCCTGGAAATCCTACTTTGGAACCAAGATTAAAGATCTGCCAAAGCTAGCAATTCATGCTAACTAATGCTTACTGATGCTTTAGATAACAATAAATTAAGTTAAACGCATGTGACTAGAAGAGTGATGGAGAGGAAGAGGACAACCAAAGAAAAGATGGATGGACTGCGTAAGACAAGACATGAGAGAGATGAATGTCAGCGATGAGATGACGACTAATAGGAGTGAATGGAAAAATAAAACATACTGCGCCGACCCCAAATAAATTGAGATAAGGGCAGGAAGATGATGATGATGAAATTAAGTTAAAACTAGATAAATAGGTATAGGCTTTCTTATTTGCAAAATTAATCTTTTTCTAGGGTTCCGTACCCAAACAGTAAACAAGGTACCCTTTTGCTAAGACTCCACTGTCCATCTACCAACTGTCCAAGTCTAGTTTCTTAGGCTAGATGGAGATGTGTGGAATGTCTTGCAATACTTATTTATATACTATTTACTAGCGACCCGCCCCGGCTTCGCACGACTATATTATGCATGTATTCTCCATATAAACCTTCCTCTTGAATCACTCTATCTATTAAAAAAACAGCATTAAAATCCGTTGCGTAGTTTTAAAGATTTAAGCATACATAGGGATATAGGGAAATCGACTTTGTTTATACTATATAGTGATGTGATTAATCTATATGTCTGTCACCAGGCTGTATCTCATGAACCGTGATAGCTAGACAGTTGATCACAGATGATGTATTTCTATTGCCGCTATAACAACAAATACTAAAAACAGAATTTATAGGTAAAGAAACCTTCATGCGCGATTCCAACTTGCACTTGACCGGTTTTTTTATTTTACTAAAACTTTCACCTTTTCCGTAGTAAGCTAATCTTTCTAGCGACTGCAACATCTATGTTTTTCGTTTTTATACAACACATACCATCCCCACATTTATTTGCTCAATGTTTGATTCTATTTATTTATTTATATGAGCTTTGTTTAATCACTGACTAGGGTACTGTGATTTCATTGTATAAAACAGTATTGCCATTGTTATATCACTTTTTTATTGTGGTATGTTTTAAGACTAGGCCGGGTTTGTTATGTTTTATTTCACGTAGTGATTACATTCAACCGAATTAATGCATTGAGTATTTAGTTTAGCTTTTAGTCAGTTTGTGGATCAGCATTAAGGGCAACCTTTTTATCGCTTATATAGAAAATTGTAAATGACTAGGAGCGCTTCGCTGTTTTACCCGCGTAAATCCCGATCCCGTGGAAATATCAGGATAAATAGGTATGTTATGTTACTTTCAACGAATCAATGTATACTCATACCTAGTTTCATTAACATCGGTAAAGTAGTTTCGGAGCCTATTAGTTACAAACAAAACAATATTTTCTCTTTATAATATTAGTATACATATTGTAATATGTATAGTATAGTATGTAGTATATGGTATAGATATGAACTAGACTTTTACACATGACTTCTTCCGAGGAGAAGCTAATTTATCCTTTATCTCTTTTTAGCGGATGCCTACGTAGGTTGTTAGGTACTTAAGACGAGGTGGTATGAACAGAAGCGCGATAGAGGTGTCTTAGAAACAGTTTTAGCGTATCAACCACTAAAATCCATAGAATGTAATTCTTACTGTCGTAAAGGTAAAGAAATGCTTTGTATTGTCATACACTTCGAAACACGATTAAAGTGATTTGCCTCGAGAGATAAATATCGTGAAAATGCTAAAAAGTCGTAATTTTTTTGAGCTTCTTCAATTTTACGGCGATTGTAAAGAAAAAAACAAGTACAAAATTTATATTTTCATAAACTTTACATCAAATCCCCTAAGGTATGTAGTACAGATGGTTTTTCACTAAAATATATGTGAGTCTTTTAATTACATAAAACAGTTAAAACGGCCATTTCGCGTCGCGCGCGTGGTAAAGGTAGGTATATGGGTTTTCAGGTCTTACTTCACCTTAATAGCTATCTGTATTTCAAATTTTAGCCCAATCCGTCCATGCACTGGTTTGGGCAATAAGTATAAGTCAGTCTAATATACCTAGGTGTAAAAGAGCTACGATAATTTGCCTAGAAATGTAGTAGAGCTATTGGCCGATACAAAAGTATAGTCTAGTTTCCCATTGCTGGGCAAAGGGCCTTATCGATTTTCCTTCATCATATCGGTCGCAGTTCTGGGATACCTCAGGCCAAGCTGGTTCAATGCAGTCGAGGTCGTCTTGCCAACGAGTTCGTGGCCGAGTTCGACGTCGACGAGCATCCAGTGGTGTCCAGTATGTTGCTGTTTTAGCCCATTTGTCTTCGTCCATTCCAGAATTATAAAATTCTTAGGCTTGATTGATTAACTGAGTGATAATATTTTATATCAACTCACAGCTCAAAAGAATACACGGGTCAAGCTAAAATTTGGCATACCTACAGATAGCTGTTATAATTTCGGAAGTTCGTAGGTATACTACAAGATAGAATATTACAATTCAATTTCATTATACGTTTACTTCTGTTACATACAACTAAAATTTCATACGGCAAGTAACTCAAAACGAATACAAAATTAGTTTTTGATGGACTAAAATGTTATTCTTACAGCGCGAGTAGTCAGATTTAAACAAAAATATCATATTCTCGACGTTTATTTGGAAACTTTACACTGAAGTTTGTTGAGACGTTTTGGAACAGTTTATTGCGCACTGAAATAGAACTTTAGTATTGTTTCATGCATAAATGTGATATGTGAACTGTCTGAAGTCTAATAATAATAACCCTTTTACATTTAAACGAGATGATTTATAGAAGCAACTTCAATACATGCTTTAGTGCCGGGAACATTTGTAATACACGTAGTAGGCTTACCCAGAATCTACAATCTTTAATCGACTGCGTCCAGAGAAAAGAACTCCTCAAAGCGTCTGGAGTCAACTAAAGTGAGTTTTATCACGATGTTTTCAGCTACGTAAGAGCAATGTTGATAGCTCACCCCAAGACCTTCGGAACTAAAGTCAGGGTATCTACCACTAAGCCAGCATTGCATCTGTCCAAAGTTTATACTTGATAGAATTATAGCAGGTCTAGAACTTTGCGCTGACGTATTTTGCAAATATTTTTGGCGTTAAATCATTGATGTTTCATAAAACTGTAAATATTTTATAAATGTAGATAGTCACAAGTTTACAAACACAGGGTGAATTTTTTACATAGGCCTTTAGGGCTATATCCTAACTAAACTATAAGAGATACCTAGTATGTTTGTTTCCAAGAATTGATCTCTATCAGCAAGGCTATCCATTAGTATTAAAATATATGACAATTTTTTTTTGCAAAATCAACAGGTGATTCCTGGTTAGGGTATTGACTTTAGAAAAAATCTAATGAAGCAGTTTTAGTTTTTGTCAAAGTCGTGAACGAAACTAATTTCAGCATTTATCGCTATCTCTTATAGTTTGTTTTAACTTAATACACTAACAAGCATCAACTGGACAATCTATGGCTTAACCCTATTCCACCATAGCCTCGGATTCAGTACTGTATATTGCTAAATGTTCAATTAACAACAAATCACATCAATTTTCATTTAACACTAAATACGTCGAGATGACAGCTCGGTCATATTTTCATTAACTGGTTGGCAGGTTTGCATATGCTAATAACGTTATATCGTAAGTCAATACGTTTTGACAGTAGAAATACAGGAATATACGGCATACTGTTTACGTAGGTACCTATATCGTATAATTTATTCTATAGTCCAAATAAAATATTAAAAGTCCTGACTGATTGACTTTCTGACTGATAAATCAACGGGCAGCTTAAACTGCTGGAGACATGAAATCTGGACCACATGTATGGTATAGTCACATTACCAGTTAGCTGAACCCCACGTGACCCAGAACTCATTCGCATAAATATCTGTAAATAAATTTATGGGACCACCCCTGAGGTATCACTTTTCGAACACAAAAAGAATCATCTCAATCGGTTGAGCCGTCTTCGAATGATCGCGTAACATACACACAAAAAAAAAAAAAAAAAAAAAAAACATACAGACGAATTGAGAACCTCCTCCTTTTTTGAAGTCGGTTAAAAAATATAGTATTTACCTATTTTGTTATTTTTTTTTATATTATTTGTATAGTAGGTATATTGTTTAAAAAAACAGAATCAGGTAACATTATTTTACAACCTTACAGATTTGCGAGTAAGCTCTAGGTAACGTGGGGTTCAGCTAATTGGTAATGTGACCGTACATTACAGTCACATGTACTGTAAAGTGTTTTTCGAAATTCCACCTCTATGAGGAGCTAGTCTAAATATAAAATTAAAATCCTGAGCCTTTTTATTTAACACAAAATAAGCTTACTAAATAATAAAGACCTCATTTCACCTGATGGGAAGCGACGGTGAGTCACTTGGCACCATGACTTTGTTCAGAGAATGGTGATAGAAGCCACAAACCAAGGCCTACCACCGCTTGATGTCTTTTCTTACAGCACCACTCCGTAGTTACGTGTGGGAAATCAAGGGCTAAATCCTACAATCGCGAGCTAACCTGAACCCACAAACAAACCTGAGTAATTTATCAGCGCATAGCTCAAACCGACGAACGGATCGAGCTAAAATTAGGACATACAGACAGCGTTATATCGTAGGCATCCGTTAGGAAAGAATTTCGAAAAATTCAAGACCTAATCGGACAAAGTCGCGCGTATAAACTAGTAATAAATAGACGTTTTGACAAATTAGAAAGCTCCGAATATCAACAAAACATTGGTGGATTTAAATAATCTTTGGATTTGTAGAGAACTATTTGTTTTATGACAGAAAACTTTCCTTGAAATCCAAATCATAATCATTCACTGACAAATATTTACAATATTACCTAGGATTATTAGGGTTCAACGAGTATACCTTGAAAACCTTCAATAAATATTTATGGCTACCAGATTCTCACGTAGATATAAAGTCATAATATTTTATGGAGTACTTCTACCTAATCCCATGAAATGTTCCTTCTAAAAAGGTATGAAGGTAAAAAAGTAGATGTAGGTAATTTTTTTATGACATATTTTAACATCTCACAGGCGTTGTACGTACATAAAAACGGTTCATTTTACAAATCACTAGTGTCTATACAATCAGTATTACCGAGGGTAACATATTACAAAAGGGGGTTATTTTAGACATCTAGAGCAAATAACATTTTTGAAATTTGAACTTTTTGGGTTCCGTTCCTGAAAAAGTAAAAAAGGAACCCTTATAAGATCACTATCTTGTCCGATTGGCAGTCTGTGTGTCACCTCTGGTTTTTTTTCGAGTTCGATTCCCGCCTCAAACAAATATTTTGACATAGATAGCTGTAAGTATGTATAATTGTATAATAATACATTATGTAATTATGTATTTACTAGCGACCCGCCCCGGTTTCGCACGGCTATATTATGCATGTATTATACATATAAACCTTTCTCTTGAATCACTCTATCTATTAAAAAAACCCCATCAAAATCCATTGCGTAGTTTTAAAGATTTAAGCAGTCAAAGGGAAATAGGGGCAGAAAAAGCGACTTTGTTTTATACTATGTAGTGATTAAAGAAAAGTAGGTACTTATGTTAAAACATTTAAATTACCTATGTCTTATCTGGCCACCATAACACAAACCTAGTTGGGTAAAAACTGGATATCCAAAAATTGAAAAATATATAGGATTCAAAAAACCTAGCTGCTTGCGGCTAGATGGCGCTGTGTGAGATATTAATTTATTATTTACCTAAATTAAGGCTGCTTATGCTGCCAAACACAACGCGCCAGAAATACCCGTCACTTACAACTAGTAGGGCGTGTTCAGATGACACGCGTTGACCACGCGCCCGCCCCGCTCATCACACGCGCTGACCACGCGTTGAACGCGCTCTGAAATTTGTTCTATACATAATTTGAGTCTTATGACACATCAATAGATCTCAAATTGCATTTCTGCAAGCAGGCGCGGGGCGTGCGCGAGGCGTGCGCGGGGCGGGCGCGGGGCGGGCGCGGGGCGGGCGCGGGGCGGGCGCGTGGCGTGAGCGGGTGGACTTGATAAATGCAATTTGAGATCTATTGATGTGTCTTAAGACTCAAAATACATATAGAACAAATTTCAACGCGTGTGATGTGCGTGGTGGGCGCGTGGTCAACGCGTGTCGTCTGAACGCGCCCGTATTGTTGATTGTAACGAATGTGTTTTGTTTTTCTCAAAAGAACCGAGATAGAAAATTGTAGATGAAATTTTTACCGATATTTTGGGGTAATTTTGTGGCGAAAATTCTTTGTCGTTTCAAAGCTAGACTAGTTTTAATTCTTAATTTTAGGATAGCTTCAAAACCATAGGAAATGTTTGGCTCAAAATCACACCAAAATGTCGGTAAAAATCTCACCTACAATTCCATTTCAGCACTTTTGAGAAAAACAAAACACATTCGTAACAATCAACAATTTTTACCAACGATGGCGACCGGTGCCAGTAGTAACTATTTAGTAGACTGTGTACCAAGGTCGTTGGCGTAAGCCCTTAATGTTAAAAATTACACTTTCAGAAACGTCTTCTTCTCAATGTCATTGCTTTTATGTTATTACTGTAATTCTTTAAGTGCGTAGTTTCTGCTAGACAGAAGTAATTGAATCACAGTGTCCAGGGCAGCCGACACTAGCTCTGTCGCCTTGACATGGATACAACTTATGTCAGGCGGAGATTTTCTAATTTATTGTTGCATTGTGTTACTTTATTTTTATGTTCCCGTGGGAAGAAAAGTACACGAGTTTCTTTTAAAAAGGGTTTGGATTATTAAAACGACTAAAAGAGGATAAAGTTTTGATTAATTCAATTCTTTTTAGATTCCTCATCACTATCACTACATAGTATAAAACAAAGTCGCTTTCTCTGTCCCTATTTCCCTTTGTACGCTTAAATCAAGATAAAGTGATTCAAGAGGAAGGTTTATATGTACAATACATGCATAATATAGCCGTGCGAAGCCGGGGCGGGTCGCTAGTTACAGAATATAAAACGGCTAAGTGCGAGTCGGACCCGCGCACGTAGGGTTCTGTACTATTATATTCTGTTTTTAACCCCCGACGCAAAAACAAATGCAAAAAAACCCTAAAAAATATTGTATTTATGTCTTATGACTTGCCTGCCCTCTTGGGAGTATATATAATAATAGTAAAATTCTTAAAAACATACGCAAAAAATATTTACTTTTCTCTGTTTTTAGTAGGTACTTATTTGTTGTTATAGCGGCAACAAAAATACATCATCTGTGAAAATTTCAACTCTCTAGCTATCATGGTTCATGAGATACAGCCTGGTGACAGAAGGACGGACGGACGGACACCACAGTTTTAGTAATAGGGTCCCGTTTTTACCCTTTGGTCCGTACCCAAAGGGTAAAAACGGGACCCTATTACCCTATCACGCGTTGACCACGCGTTGAACACGCGTTGAAATTTGTTCTATATGTAATTTGAGTCTTAAGACACATCAATAGATCTCAAATTGCATTTATCAAGTCCACCCGCTCACGCCACGCGCCCGCCCCGCGCACTCCTCGCGCACGCCCCGCGCCTGCTTGCAGAAATGCAATTTGAGATCTATTGATGTGTCATAAGACTCAAATTATTTGTATAGAACAAATTTCAGAGCGTGTTCAACGCGTGGTCAGTGCGTGTGATGAGCGGGGCGGGCGCGTGGTCAACGCGTGTCATCTGAACACGCCCTAAAAAGGAAAATATCTTGATGAGACCCCCGGCTATTAGTTGGCTTCAGATGCACCTATAGGATGAGTTCTTTCAAATAAAAATCAAAATAATTTATTTCAGACAATTACAGTATTTCCTTTGGGCAAGGTCGACTAAGTTGAGAGAGTTGAAAAGGTTCTGTGCAAGCCTACTCCATCGAAGACGTTTCCCAAGCACTACAGCGTGACCTGGATGACATAAATTGCAGTTACTAACACTATGTAAATCATTTGAAGTAGATTATTTAATTAATTTAATTCTCACAGCTAAGCGACGCTCGCTGATAGTATACGGTCGTACGGGTTAAGCGACGCCTGGCGCGGTCATTACTTCGATGGGTTGCAATTAGTAGTGTGGCAAAAATGTGTTTTCGTGAGCAGGGGCTCACGAAAACACATTTTTGGCATAACGTGCCTTCCGAAGCACGGAGGGCCGTGCTTCGGAAGGCACGTTATGCCATTGGTCCCGGTTGCTACCTCTAGTAGCAGTCGTTAGGTCAAGTAAGAGGCCTTAAGGCGATCTGAAAACTCTAACAATAGGTGAGCCACACCACTATACGAGAAGAAGAAGAAGTAGATTTAAAACTAAAACTTTGAAAATATTTTAAACTTAGACTGAGCTTTCCGACACTAAATTGCGTTATATTCTAAAATTAAAAAAGCGGCATGGCAAATCCTATTTAAAATTCAATGGGTACCTTTAAAATTAATCAACAACGGTTTCCGAGTAAAACCCTTTTTATTGAAAAACAGTATGTCGTACCTAAATTCAATGTATTGGATTGAAAAAATAAAATACTTATAGAGTTCATTTCACCGTGACGAATGGAGTTTCGATAATAAAATTAGCATAATCAATACACTGAAGTCATTGTTAGACCCCATCCCTTTGCCTACTGTTGCAAACTGAATCAAAGTTTATTGGCACTATTCCACACAAGTAATGTTGCCCATCGATAGTCGACTATCGCTGAATAATCGATAGTCTATCGATAGTTCATTAAAAACCAACAGTATCGATTACCTATCAATAGTATCGATAGCTCAAAACAAGTCAATACTATCGATACTATCAATACTATCGTATTGTAGTGTTGTATTCGATACTATCGATTCTATCGATACTGGCAATACTATCGATACTATCGTTTTTTTTTTCGAGCAACAATACTATGAATAGTACCTATCGATACTATCGATAGTTTATTCTTCGCGAGCAACAATACTATCGTTAGTACCGCCACATTTTGAGCTATCGATACTATAGATCATTATCGACTATCGATAGTCTGCCAATTGGAAATAGTATTGTTTACAATACGCACGGTCGGAGTCAACATTACGATATTATCGATACTATCGATTGTATCGGTATATCAATAGGTTAATCGATAGTATAGGCTCTTTCAGATAAAAACTATCGATAGTACAACTATCGATTATCGAGGCCACCCATTTCTGCAACTTATACTTTTTAGCTATTACTTTACTTTGTGTATGTCGTGTTTAGTTTTTTCCTGTGTTGTACAAATAAAGTTCTATCTATCTAAATTTATTATTTATTAGATTTTGAGTACTAATGTAGTTTATTTAGCTTATTAGAGCTCTACCCATTTTTCCGGTTGAAAATGTGTTTACGCAAAACTATCGAGTATCAATACAATCGATAGTGTAGGCTGTTTCAAATGAAAACTATCGATACTAAAACTATCGATAGTTCGGCAACACTACACACAAGTTTACATTGTGGTTTAATGTGAATAAAATTGAAATTGTGTTTTATTTAACGCAAATGACCGCATTTAATGATACTTTTATTATTTATTAGGCTTTGAGTACTTATGTAGTTTATTTAGCTTAGTAGAGTAAGCTCTACCCATTATTCTGGTTGAAAATGTGTTTACGCAAAACGGGAGCGTCTAGGTTAGGTATTGTATGACCTAGATTTGTAAAGGGACTGTATTCTGCAACTAGACTCTTTAGTTGGATCCTTTTTGCGTAAGGATATAGTAGGCTTACCCTCTCAGCTTAACCGACCGTGTCTAGAGGAAAGGTACTTGTCAATACATCTGAAGCTAACTAAACTTCAGGTTTCATCACGATGTTTTCCTTCACCGTAAGAGCAATACAATTAGCGCACATATTTTTTAAGAACCCTCGACCTTCGAAATAAAAGTCGAAGGTTTCTACCACTATGCCAACACTGGTTCAGTGCAGTAAAAGTATGACCTAGGTACCTAGTCGTCATATATCCTGATATTTTTCGCAAAAATAGCGATATTCATAATTTCAACTTATAGAAATAGGGATGAGCTGACCTTGCCCGGTAGTAGGCTCCGGAAAATAAGCAGGGGCCTAAGTCTGCTAACACAATTGTATTTCAATAGTGTGTCGATATAATCGTAATAGAAATTTAATGTCAAAAATATGACATTACATGTCAAATTCGTATTCTCCTAACGTTGACTATTCTATCGAGACACCACTGACACACCACTGACTCACTTTTGTGTTCTGCTCTACAATCGTGGCTTAATGGAATCTCGATAGTTGTCAAAACGGTATATTGCTTAGCAACATATACCATGTTGCTAGGCAACACCTGCAAGGTAAATATTACCATACCATTGAGACTCCATAGTGATTATATTGCGATGTTATTAAAACTTTAGCAGAATACCAAATAAAGTCACAATCTCGATATAATATCTATAGAGTCTCGATATAATGACAATGGTTGGCCAAATAGCAGAATAAGGCCCCTGGTCGTTTAATAGTACATGTGTGCTCTATTATAATAAATTACCTAAAGATGTATATGACATGTCCATTAACAAATTCAAAACTTTTATAAAGCATAAATTGTGGGGTAAGGCATACTATGATACCTCTTCGTACCTTAATGATAAGAATCCATGGATGTGACTTTAATTGCTCCATTTCAAATAATACCTTCAAATATTTGTAATATTGACCTTTGTGAGCGTGATCACATAAAAAAAAACCCCATGAGTTTCTTGTGCCTTCTTCTCATTGGTGGGCGCGTTCCGAAGGCACACATCCTAACTTAGTTCTTTAAGACGATTTCAAGTGATCATTGTATTTTTAAACATAAGTATCGAAAGAAATAAAGAAATTTGACTTTGACTTTATCTTATTAAGATTTAATTGTTTCAGAAGTTAAATACTGAATACCAAGAAAGTTCCAACAAAACTCAAAGTTCTAATTAAAGTTGTTAAATTAATCACCAAAAATAGATAAGAAAAAGGAAGCGATGAAAATTTTGATTCGCAAGATTTCCCGGAACCACGGATGGGTGTAGTAAAATTTACGATCATGTTTACTTTACTCCGATGTTAGTTTGTTTATCACAGAGATCGAAGGGAGCTTGGTATAGTACCTCAGGCAATGAAAGCGGATAATGTTGTTTGCACTACACCAAGTAAAACTTGGCGTAAAATGTAATTTCTAGATAATGAGTTGATAAAACATACTTAGGTACAGTCCACGGTCAAAAGTCTTTGCCCACCGTTACGTTTACAATCCCGTGCAGAACTATTTGAACATTATAACAACGTAACCTGTGGAACGAACCCACGGCGGTTGGTGTAGCGGGTGGCGGCTTATACCCCTCGGCTAACTAAAGACATAGCTAACATGTTGAAAATAATAACCACACTGAGTACTTTTAACTCAAGTATGTAGGTTTGTGTGTAACGTCTATTAGAAGAAGGTCGTAAGTCCAATACTTGTTGATAGTATTATTGTAGCAAACTGATCATTTACTTATGACCCATACTGTACCTACCTACTTCGTTTGTTTGCTACATACAGTAACCTCCTGTTTGCTTTTCATATAAATTTTCTTGTAACAATATCTTTCGGTTGTCTTTAGAGACTCCACAGCGATTGTTAGTTTAAAGTGTTATGTTTGTTAACTTCTTGGTTATAACTTTTGTACGTTTTACTACTGCTTGTGTATTTTCTGATTCATTTTGAATGCTTCTTCATCAGTATAAAGAATTTAAGAGAAAAGGTACCCGGCTCTCTCACCATACAAACGTATAGTCGACTGTTTCCTCCCTGGATAATGACACTAGCACAAATATTTTTGTTGCATAAAACCTATAACTGCCATGACTTGTTTATTTTTCATATTCTAGTTATCATAGAAAGTAAGAGTTAAAAAATTAAATATATTTAAAAAATAAGACATGGTCGTATTGGTCATGGCAGTTATAAATTTTATAACTGCCATGACATGACATTTACAAAAATATTTGCTCTAGTGTCGACTACATTTGCATGGAGAGAGCGCCGGTACCCTTTCCTCCTAATATCTAAATAATTGGCTGAGTGAAAGCAAAAGATAAATCTAGTGGTTATTAAAATTACCTTAGATTTTTAACTCTTTTATCTAAGTACGATTATAGATTACTTCTTATTAATAGATGAAGATAAATGCGACACGATGTTTGTAAGTAATCACGTTAATTTCAAATGTTGTTGCGTGAAGCCCGCTCCTTAATCTGTGCTCCATTATCATGAACCATTAATCATAGTTTTAATAACAATTTAACCCCAACAGTATTAATATATCTTCATTTATTCACATGGTGAAGTTATCAAAGTTATCAGACTTTTTATCATTCAAATCATAGTCAGGATAAGCTATAGAAATTCGTAGCTGCATCGAATTTTAGCATTAATCGCGTCGCTCGCGCTCGCCCTGTTTTATATCGTAATGAATTCAAGTGCAACTGTTACAAATGTAACATTCATCTTTTGTTGTTTAGCCATTGTGTACAATTAAATGTGGAAAGATGTAATAATCTCGAATGTCTCTTTGTATTCTATACACATGCGGGGTCATGATAAATAATAAGCGGTGCAGTACCTACCGATGTGCTGCGAACAAAAATGAATGTCAAGTTTAAACTTAGGGTTGTACAAATCAAGTTTAGCGTGAGTCGTGTGCGCAGTGATGGCTAAAATTCGGGGTGTACCATTATTTATTACACTTTAATATTTTGTTGCAGTTCACCCGTTTATAGCAATGGCACATGTTTTGTAAATTATTTTTTATTAAAGGCCATAAAGGTTTATTATTAATACTAAAATGATGGGTTTGATATTCATTAACGTTGTTTGTTATTCTCACGCTTGGTGTTTGCGCAAGGGGTATCGATTTATGGTTTTCATTTATAATTTAGAGCAATTATTATTTTTAATTTTTAATTAGTAATTGATTTATATTATGTACTAGCG
Organism: Idaea aversata; assembly: GCA_907269075.1. Taxonomy (NCBI): domain Eukaryota; kingdom Metazoa; phylum Arthropoda; class Insecta; order Lepidoptera; family Geometridae; genus Idaea; species Idaea aversata. The sequence goes on along the minus strand of OU026092.1, from coordinate 9,154,797 downwards.
ACCTGCCCCGTCTTCGCACGGCTATAATATGCATGTATTATATGAACTTTGATATGACATATGAACTTTCCTCTTGAATCACTTTATATACTAAAAAATACCGCATCAAAATCCGTTGCGTAGATCTAAGCATACATAGGGACAGACAGCGAAAAGCGACTTTGTTTTATACTATGTCAATAATTCAAATACCAATCTAATACTATGTTTGACTTAAAATTACATAATTTAGGTTCCATCTATACTGAATTAACATAATATAATCAAAGTCTTGATTGACAGACTGATTTATTAACGCACAGCTTATACCAATAGACGCATCAGGCTCAAATTAAGCACACAGCAGTGTATGTATTAAAGAACAAACCCGCAGAAATCGCGGGAAAAAGCTAGTTAGTTCCTACCTAATCACTAAAAATTTATTAATTTTACCAGATTGTCTATTGTTTTTGTTATGAAGTTTAAACATACTGCCATGCATGTAAATTAAGAGGTTCGTCAAGCTAAGTACGTAGTACATAATTACTAACCACAAAACTCAATGTACCCACTACATATTGTGAATTGGGTGGACAACGGAACAGTGCAAATTACTGGACTTAAATGGCCACATTTTCAAACGCCCTAGGGAAAATCACGGCATGTAAATTGATCTCTATGGGCACTTGCTTAGACAAAAATATTGTGATTATGATTAACCTCTGCCTTACTTTATGAACGAGACTAGTAAAAATAATTTTTAAGTAGTTCTTAGGTTAAGAAAGATTCTTTGGTCTGTGGTGAAAATAGAGTTAAATAAATAATTTCTTTCATCTTTGACTTTTTAATTTGGTAATAAACCCAAAGGTATTTTTGAGAGTATATTTGAAATGAAACAATTAAAGTCATGTCCATAGTTCTTATTATAAGGGTACGATGATGTAAACGCACAATTTATGATTTACAAAAATGTTAAACATGTCATATACATCTTTAGGTAACTCATTATAATAGAGCAAACATGTCTTATTGAAGGATCTGTTTATTTTCCAGAACTAACTACTGGCACCAGACCAGCTCATCGTTATCACTACATAGTATAAAACGATCTATTACTTTCCAGTACCAAAACCAATACCAATGGTATTGTTTATTATCGTAACAAATATTCTATTCCGAACGAGTACCAAGTAAAAACGAATACCAAAACAAGTAGAATGATTATGAGGTACTGTCAGTGAAAATAGTTTTAAATTATTTAAGTTATTTATTCAAGTACAATTCAAGTCGCGAATGAATAGGTATTTGCTAGGAAGGTGTGTTATATCTTAGGCCGCATTGTCACCTACCATCAGGCAGGTGTGATATTGGTCAAACACTGATCTATCATATAAAAAACAGACAAAAAAATAAATTAAAATATAAATAAAACAAATATTAAAAAAACAGAAACATTTAAATAATTATATAGTCAAGTCGGTCACACTAATATCTAGAAACTATAGAAACTAAATCCTATTAGAAGCTATTTCCTTTGATTTGCCATACTATGTTTGTTTTCAAGAATTCATCTCTATCGGCAACACTATCGATTGGTATAAAAATATAGGTGATAATTTTTTTCAAAATCAAATTGTTCGATTCCTGGCTAAGGTGAAAACTTTTTCAAAAATCAAATTATGCAGTTTTATTTTTTTTTCAAAATAGGGCACGCAACTCTTTTAGCATTTTTAGCTATCTCTTATAGTTTAAGATATAGCCCTGAAGGCCTATGTAAAAAAATCATCCTGTATAGGTAATATAGGTATCCCTCAAGTCAGACCAGTTAATAGAAAAAAAAATATGCCAGGAGAAAATAAAAATTATTGCATTGACTTGGCGTTTATGCCCACAAAACAATAAAACTTTTTAATGATTTTGTATGCAAGGCTTTTTACTCTGATTGGCTACCTACGATTTGAAAACAATAGAGCAAACTCAACCTTTTTAGCACGTAAATAATTAGGATTAGGATTTGTATTAGGTATGACCATAATATTAAATTATTAGTAAACTTAATTCTTTTTTTCCCTGACTGTACCAAAAGTTATGTTTTGGTATTCGTTGGGAATAGATTTAGTACATCATTCAAATATTTAAAATTTGGTATTCGATAGTAATAAAAAGATCACAACGATGATAAACAAATACCATTGGTATTACTTTTTGGTATTAGAAAGGAATAGATCTATAAAACAAAGTCGCTTTCTCTGTCCTATGTCCCTATATCTAAAATTTGAAAAACAGGATTTTGAATTTATTTGAATTTCAATAATAGTTTAAATAAAAACTTTTCACTATGAAATGGCTTAGAGTTTCGAATACTCGAATCGTCTCCCATCGACCAATACCAAATTATAGGTTAGCCCTAAAGCTATTTAACTAAAACGTTGTTATATTCGATAATAAGCTGTGTCAACTATTGTAATGATTTGGAGAATTGGGCCCCGATTTCGCCATATGGTTTCGGAATTGGCCCCTGCGGTGAAATAGAAATTGTTAAGCATTTTAACAATAAAGTTACAATTATAGTCAGTCAACTTTAAGAACCGTTTTTATCGCATTTCAATCGAACTATATTTAAAATGTACTGAGTTTAACATTCAGCCTAATTCTTTCAATAGGACTTAACTTCATATACAAACCAACAAGTATAATCCAAAAAATATATTGCAATAAATAAAATAGATTTTAAAACAATGCTTACAATTTTTGACGTGTTAACGTCTTTTAAATTGGTGAAAACCTGCACTCTCAAGTGTGATGTCATGCGTTATTGGCAAGTAACCATAGCGACGTATTATGTCAACGATACAAAAGAGTTCTTATGACGTCATCACGTAAAATTATCGTCCGTAAATCGACTTTACACACAACTATTTTGTACTTCTTCTTCTTCTTTGACTTATAATATCGATAGTGCGACTGTTTGCAATCGCGAAATACCTACTTACGATAATTCCGAATTTACGTTCTGCCCGGGGCTTCGGCTGCCATTTCGCCTTCTTAAAGGTGGAAATTTGAAAAATGCTTTCTTTATGGGTAATTCATAAAGAATACACCCTTTGAATTACACGACTCTTTGACATATAAGTCATAGGATAGGTTAGTTGTAAGAACTTAGGTAAAGTAGGTACTGTATATTTTATTACTTGGGAACTCAGAAATTCATTATTACTCTGTAAATGCTTGAGACGTATGAATAGAAATTGTCCATTAGCACTTATGTAGTAAGAAAGCAGGATGTGTTTAATACTCTTAGATTTCCGAACGTCCCTTTTTTGAAATATCAACCTTACTTCTACACTTTAAGACTTATTTTGCCTTTACTGATTTAATTAGCGTCCAGTTAGTAGGTAAAATAAAAAATATTTTTGTAACCAAAAATTGTTAGAAACAATCATGTAATTGCAGCTATTCATTATTATGTACACGCGACTTAGAAAATGTCTTACTTCCTCCGAAACATCTCAATTGAAGCACATTTCATATTGTTTGGGCGTAATAATACATACAATCATTTGGTTGGTACCTACATTGGGTATAGGGCATTGTGGGGCCCCACGCATAACGTGGGCACCCCTCGCGTTTCATTAAATACGTTTCCGCATATCACGCACTATGTCATTTCCTCTATTAGTGTTGGCTTGTATGTTCTACATTCAAATATCGATGTCGATGTTTTTAAATAATTTGTTTTCACTACTCGAAGCTTAGACAAATCAGCAAGGTCTCAGATTCGCTTTTTAACAACATTAAAAAAAGTAGTATGTTCTCAATTCGTCACTTAAGGTTAAATATATATCATTTCGTAAATATTATGTTTATTTTTTAATTGTATAGCACACTGGGTCTGCAATCTATCGTAGCGTAATGGAACTAATTGTTTTTTTCAATAAGCCCTAATTTGTAAAACAAACACAGTGATGTGAGTTAATAAACAAAACAAAATTAAATTACTGTGTTTTTTTATTATTTGCGCAAGTCGCATTGCGAAGTCATGAGGGTTTGTTTAAAAATCTAGATAAATAGTACAACTACATTCAATTCCTGCATAATAACGATAATAATATACTAGCTGTGCCCTGCAGTGTCACCCGCTTAAGTCCCGATCCCGTGGGAATATCGGAATTAAAAATAGCCTTTATGTTGGTATGGTTCTTGCTATCCACATACCTAATTTCATTGCAATCAGTTCAGTAGTTTTTGCATGAAGGAGTAACAAACATACACAAAAAAAACATACATATAAACTAACACACAAACTTTTACATTAATAATATTAGTAGGAATCCCCATTCAATTTAAACTATTTATAACCCTCAATCTTAACATGTTATTGAAATATCGACATATTTCATTAGCGTGTCTCCACACTATTTCGTAACCATGGGAAGCTATTTGCGGATTCAATCAAATCCACAGAATGGTAATATTATTGGCTCAACACAGTTATTTACAATCGCATTTAAATCGCGAGAGATGTAATCAAGAATATGAAGACATAAATCGTTTGCTGATCCATTCACTAAGGTACTCAAAATTGAATAGGTAGGTAAATGAAGGATTAAATGACAGAGTAGAAAGTTAATTCCCTTTGCTTCAAGGCAAGTAAAACCACTTTTTTGAACCAATTTCAAAAGAGGAGGAGTTTCTCAATTCCGTTTTATTAACAAATATTTGGATAAAACGTTTCTAATACGAAATTGGTTTGTTCTAGACAAAAAACGACCAATCGTTGTTCTATGATTTGAATTTTGAACTTGTTTCGAAAATTTTGTTAGGTTTTGTTTACTAAACAATCAGCTGTTTCTTACAGTTAGGGTTCATTGATTTTTGGGTTTTATGTGTTTATTGAATTTAGAATACTATTTTAATCATTAATTATTGTTTTATTGCTGAAAACAGCGAATTTTCCAGTATATAAACCTAAAAATATTTTAAATAGTTCGAATTTCCAAAAGTCGTAGAACAAAAGTTGTTGGCCTTTACGTCTAGAATAAGCACCTTTTTATAAGAAATTCTTCGTTCGTTAGGTATATTATACCTACTAAAATACATGTGTTTGAATACCTATGTATAGGTTATTTTTTATTTTATTTAGGTTAGATAATACATTAGATACGACTAGACTACTCAGTTTCTTTTCTTCAAAGAAATTACTTGAACAACTTTAAATAAACACAACAATTACCGTTCTACAAAGTTGTATGAAGCCTAAGGGAAGCGAGGTAATTTATTTTTAAAACCCTAGTGAAAATTGCAGTGAATAACGTGTGGCTTATGAATAAAATTATCATGCGATTGTTCTTAACACGCAAACTGTAATGTGGCATTCCAACAATTCCAACGAGATGCTTGAAAGATTACTAGTCGAATGTTAAATTTAATTTGTTTAAATTTTGACTCGGGGCAAACATGATTGTAATGCAAACTAATACAACAAATCAAATAAATTCACGACACAAAACCGGTACCGCAACTAGCTTCGTTACCATAGAGATTATTTACGCCCAAACAATACTATCATCCCCATATCAATGTCCATTCTACCATTGATATTACTATTGGGGTTGAAACTTTCAAACAGGAATCACAATAAACTTTATCTATACAGTAAATTGGATGCAATAGAGACCCGAAATTGTTTAAAATTTAGTTCCCATCGGTTGATTACTGTGGGCCGGTCGGGAAGCCATTTTCACTCCCACATTCGCACCCCATTCCGTGAGTCCCACACATTTAGCGCTAAACGATTTGTTTTAATCCTCTTTACTAACGCACTAATCGATTTTATATTCAACCAGCAATATAGTTTACCAATATCGATAAGTTGTAAGCTTTCGATTTTGTATTTCGATTGAGTTTACATTTTAAATATACCAACAAAAATTCACATCACAATTTATTTTGAGTGATCGTGTAAAATTAAAATTAGATATATTGCAGGACACTTTACACAGAGCCATCTAACCCTAAGCTAAGCAACTATAGGCATGTGTTATGATAGTCAGACAACGAATATAATACTTATTTAGTTTTTTTTATATAAATCAAACATAAATCAACCTCTTTGCATGGTCTAAATAGATTTTTTCAAACAAGTGATTGCGATTAGTACACATATTGATCGCTAAAAACTCTTCGAAGCAGGCCCATTTAACGATCTTACATGATTCTACAGGTACTACAGCATGATATATTACAATAACTAACTAGCTAAAACACATCAAACAAGAATAAAAAGAACATCCGACTCAATAAACATTTCAGACAGTCAATAAAATCTTGTCTAAATTGTAACCTGTCGTATTAAGCCCCTTAAAAAGCTATTTAAATGAAAATAAGTTTGGTAATAATTTGATACGCCTTAAACTAACAGCTGACTTGTTATTAACATGACATAAAACATTAAATTTAGATGTTCAACTCTAATTTAACGTAAGCCTCTGTAGATGGCCTCTAAAAGTGGCATTCATAATTTTAAAGAGTTACGATGACCAAGTGATATTACAAGACGGTGAAAACATCAAGGTAGATTTGGATACATCGTAAAACCGAAGAAACTTTTATAATGTTTAACAAGCTTTAAACGTTGATTTGGGAGAGTATTGAAGCGTCCAATGCTAATTAAAAATACGTAGAGGAGACCACCAAAGAAGTTTCACCGCCTCATATCAACTTTAACATCGCCTTAATGAAAATTAAGTTCGCATTCTCATAAAATGAAATTAAAAGGAAACCATTAAGATTGTGTTTAATTTTCGATCAGTGAGTCGATTTCATTACTTTGCTGTTAATACCAGTCACATCTGATTAAATTTAAAATATATTGACGCTCGCTTACAACATCGGTATTAGAGTAAAGGAATTTTAAAATGGTCCGATCACTATCCTTCTTTTATCTTCGTTAATTAAATATTATAAAAAACCCACGAAAAAGATTTCATGAAATTCAGTGAGTTTAAAAAAAAAGAAAATGACAGTAGCATTCAGGAATTTTTCGAGCGCTTCACTAAAATATAGGTATTTTTAATCACGAAAAAGCTGCGGTAGTGTAACTCGCCTCTGTTCAATGTTTACATACACGAAACGAGTTTGGTACTGTCAATATTAGGTTTACCATACAAATGAATACATTCTGACACAATAGGGCTTCCATTTTGACCGTTGACTATATTTGTTCTGACAATTCTCACCGCACTAGCCTATGCCACTGAGATTTTTTGTACCATCTCTATTTCATCCGAGAGAAGATAAAGCTTTATTAGTTAATACAAAACGTAGGAAACCAATCACTAATGAGAAAGTTCTGATTTCTGTAGATATTGTTAAGGTTAAAGTGAATGGTACGGCTGGTACGGTAACACTTAGGTACAGTGGAACCTTTGATTCAGTGCCATAAATGTTCAGAGGAGCTTGAAGATGAGGTGTTAACTAATCCAGTTTAAAGTTGTAGGAACCAGGTGTTGGAAACAAACTTGTTAGTACAACTAATCAAACTGTAGTAACTCCAATTAAACAGCACTTTACTGCACTTTCATTAGTTAGTTTATTGGTTAATCACTGTTTATGGAAAATATGAGAAGTACTGGGTGCATTTGTGTAATTTGGGATTAGTTTGTGGCCATCTCTGAGACGTGCACTAATTTTAAGGCTATGAAAGAATAGCCGAGACTAGTCATTCAACGAATGGTGATAGCGGGCGTCAAATAAATGTGACAAAAACTAATAAAAACAAAATTATTTTTTAAACTTTAGTAATGTAATATGCCGACAAGATAACGACACTGTTGAAATGAATATTTTTAAATATTAAACTAAAGGTAATTCAAAGGAAACACTCCAACAATGGCGAAGTATTTAATTGTTAATAATTGCAACTCCCGACAACTTCTTGAAATATTCATCACAATTTGTAATTAAAACGAATTTTCAGATGTTAACTTACAGTCATTAACGTTCTGTCTGGCGTAATTTTATATCCCTTCAATTTATGTGGGACAACTTTTACATTTCGTGTGAAAATTGATAGTCTAAAATATGTACACGGTTTAAGTTTCCAGTCAAAATGATATATTCTTATTCGTCTGTCATTTGACATGATGAGAGAATAAATTTTCTGACAGCTCTAGATGAAACTTCGAACTTATAATGGGTTTTGCTTCGGATATTACTCGTATTTAAATACACTGTCATCGAAAAACAATTTTTAAAGACGTAATTTCATCTCACTTACGGCTTTAACTGAATATTTATGGAAATTCTCCTTATCAGGGCAAGAAATATGCCTAATATATGGTATCTAGTAATTTAAAAATAACCTAGAAAATATAGAAATACCAGACAGTCAGAATTAGAATTAAACAAAAAGCTAGACGTGTCATTAATCACTACCACATTTTAATTGTGTACAGTCGAAATAAAAGCCGTTTCTGTCCAACGACTAACCCAATATAACCCACATCCAAATCTTCACACAGGATTAAAAAAGGTTTCCATCGTACGAGCATAATATTATTATTCCTCACAGTTCCTCGACGCTCTGGGGAAGGCTATTACTCATCTTTTTCCCTCGTAGAAGGCTCGTTTTTATTGCTAGACGTGAAAAATACCAGAAATTTCATCCGGTCCGTCCACGGCGGGATTAATTCAAAGGGCACTTATTTCAAATTGGATTTCGTTCGAGTCGCGAGCTTGACGCGCGTCGCCTTCATTTCCTTTTAATAGTGTCCGACTTGTTCCCTCTATTGGTTCTTTCGATGTCAATTATGACCCGTTTTATTGACGCAACGCGATTTTGAAACAATATTTGCTTGGAAAATTTATTCAAGTATGTACCTACCTCTTCTTCAATGAAGTTGAGAGTTTAATAGAGCCTAACTCTTGCAAGTAAGTAAGTATTTGTACTGTTGAGTGAGCACTGTCTATGAAATTAGAATTAGTAGTAGTTATGTAGGTGTACAATATGAATCATATCTCACCCAGCATATCAATAGTGATCATTGAGGTGAAACTAATTTATTGAATATGTTGAATATTACCCTGTGTCTGTAGCCAGTGGGCCGAATTGTCCGTTCTGACAGCTTCAAAGGCGTGAAGGTTAATCGGTCACGAACAATTGTATCAGATTTAATATGACGATAGAGGAGAATCTACTTATTCCAAAGCTTAGTCAAGGTTTTAACCATTGTTAAATAACTTTAAAATTGAGGCCTATGGAGATATTACATATGCCACATTTGCGACAAGAAGCACAAGTCCCAAACAATGCAGGGGACCATCTGTGCTCTTCAAGCCTTTACAGGCCTTGCATAGTTTTATATTATTTGTATTAAAATTGTGTAATAATATCAATGATATTATCATACATAATGATGTGTCAAGTACAGTGACCTTTCTTGGTAGAGTCTTAAAACAACATATTCAAAGGCAAAAACAAACATCGCTTCTGTTTGTTCAAGTGCTTGAAGATCGTATTTGGAGATTGGAACGCATAAGTTTTTAACAAAAGTCGAATCATGTATATGCTGAAATACCATAATATTAAATCAGTTAATGGTTATTGATATCCACTGCGGGTACGAATTAAGGTGAAGTAGGACCTGAATACCTCTATCCCTTTCCACCGACCGCCGCGAAATGGCCATCTTAATTGTTGTACACCTATTTTAGTATCTATCTATTTTAGTGAAAAACCATCTGTATTACCTTATGGAATTTGATGTAAAGTTTATGAAAATATAAATTTTGTACTTGTTTTTTTCTTTACAATCGCCGTTAAATAAAAAAAGCTCAAAAAACATACGATTTTTTTTAGGATTTTCACAATTTTTTTCACCTTCACGACAGTAGGAATATCATTCTATGGATTTAGTAGTTGATACCCAAAAACTGTTTTTAAGACACCCCTATCGCGCATCTGGTCTTACCACTTCGGCTTAAGGGTGTTCTTCACCCTCACCTTCCTTTGGGGAAAATTTGTTCCTAAAGTTTAATTTTTCAACCTTGAAGTGGCTTCTATACTTTTTAATTTTACAAAAGCTTTTAACAATAAAAGTATTTACCAACCCATTCGAATGTTAAACCTGCTAGCAGAATTACAACAGCAAACGTTGTTATAGTCAGGTTACGCCTTTGTTTTGTCCACACGGAACATGTTTCATTGTTACTGCATAGAGCAGTAGAAATGTTGCTCCCGATTACCATTAAAAGCACGCAAGTTACGATGTCGAAACTAGATATTTGGTTGTAAAGCTTAATTGGACATTACATTGTTTTTAATGTGAATTTAGATTACTTTCAATTGCTCAATTTCGATATTGTACAGGTTAATTTTGTAGGGGTAGATGAGTAAACTCGAGAATGGCAAGTTGTTAGTTATACTGGGTTATTTGTAATCACTACATAGTATAAAACAAAGTCGCTTTTTCTGTCCCTATTTCCCTTTGTATGCTTAAATCTTTAGAACTACGCAACGGATTTTGATGAGGTTTTTTTAAATAGATAGAGTGATTCAAGAGGAAGGTTTATATGTATAATACATGCATAATATAGCCGTGCGAAGCCGGGGCGGGTCGCTAGTCATGTAATAAAGCGGTTAAAAGTTAATTCTGTGCACCTTAACAATCAACTTTTGTTCTACGACTTATGGATATTCCAACATTTTTTGGAAATTTTCGAGGTGGTGTTAACTCGATATCAGCTGATTTTTAATATAATGTCCTATTTATTTGGAACTGTCAATAAAACTTTAAAAAAATCTAAAGGTTTGATGAACTCTGTCACGTTTCACGTGTCAGTGTCACGTGTCAGCTGATTTTAGGATAAACATATACTCAAAATTTTCTAAAAATAATTAGTAGAACAAAAGTTTATTGTTAGGGTGCACATAAGTAGTCCTCACCCGCCCTCTTACATGATTGCCAACTATTTCACACTTTTAGCATATCGTTACTAGCCTCGCGTTTTAACGTCAAAATCATTAAAAAATATATTAATTCTATTTTACAGTATCATATAAGTTAACTAAAGACAATTTGGTATAACTCTAACACGTGTTACTTATCTTAACTTTTCTTGTGCGATTCAAAAATCTTAAAATAGTTTCTCGTTGTTTCAGTGCGTCTTCGGAGCGCACTGCGTACACCTGGCTTCCTGATGCCAGGGTGGAGTTCTCTCCATACACTAACCGAAAGAGCTCCAACTCGACGGTCTACGAGAGTGACTGATGGTACGACAGCTTCGACCTTCAAGAAGCATTGCTTTGAAGAACTATTTGATGGACAGTTTTAGTGCGGATCTCAAAAAGTTGGTACTACCGACATAAAAGTGATTGACTTCAAAGTTAAATTTAAGAAAACTAGTGTTGTAAATTTTGTTGATAATGTAAATATTATGGTTGCAAGTGCAATACGAAAGATTATCGACGTCGATTATCAATAAATTGATGATCGATTTATCGATAATCTTTCGTATAATTTGTACGCTTATGAATTAGGTACTTACTACTTTTGATTGCTGGTAACTAATTACCTATTAAAACAGCAAAATCAGCAGTTAAAAAAAATATGCTGATAGTCATTATTGGTCATTACTAAAATATTATTTAAATTAAAACGGAACCTCAAATTTACGCAAGAATTTTTTTAACAATATTTCCATAGAAATCATTTTATATATCCCACAGAATATTAGATCCATAATTAGATTAGGTTTATACATGCACAAAACTTGCTTCCAATTTTTTATAAAAGCAATATCGTACACAAACTTTATTAGTTGTGAACTATTTTTGTATAAAAATGTCAGCTATACGACTTGAATTTAGAGAGATAAGAAATACAGAATGTTTTGTGAACGGATGTTGAATGTTTGAAACACACACAAAGAGAGTGATAGGCTTTAATATGCTACAACACAATTTACAAAAGTGAATTTTCATTATGCCATGAACCGTCTGCATAAAGAAAGAAGGTAACTGGCGCCAACTTACCAGCGCATAACAGGGCAGTTCAAACTATCTATTAAATACCATAGCAACGACTAGGCGCTGGCGCTGGTGGTGATGAACAAGGAAAACTGTCACAAATTGAGAGTCGGCTGACAAGCGACGTCGACTAGGTACCTGTTTTCTACTTGAATGATTCCGTAAACATCAAGCGTACTTAATATTTCCTACAGTAAATAAGAAGTTACAACCGCTTTACACACTAGCGTAGCCTCATGATTGAGGCTTATTAGTTATTGATAAACTTCGTCATCATCATTCAGAATTTTAATTTTTTTTGCAATTTTTCTCAAGACAAGTACGTATTTTTAAAGAATTAAAAGGTACCACCATCTTCAAATGGTAGGTATAAAACATTCCCACCCTGTTTGGAATATTTTTGCTCATAAATTTGCTAATATTCCTTCTACTTTGAGTATAGACCGAGTAGAACCGCGAAAACTTCGTCTTAGGTTGCCGAAAATGAATATTTATGACGGGCAACGAGTAATGCGCCATTTATGGACAAAGTTAGAATGTATTCTGTCGACTTATCGAACGAAATTGGATCACCTATACTTTGATACAAGTTTTGATATTGAACGTTTTTTCACTTTACGAACATCGATGAGAATGACCCAAGCCGCCTATGTGGCCTAAGTCGTACCACGGACTTGTCTGTGTTCCGATACGTAGGCAGATGTAGCCACAAAAGGTTAAGTCAGAAAAGTTTTTGTCCAAATGCCATCTTCCTGCTTTCACTCCCTCGAAGCTCACGTTTATTTGGAGGTCTTTGAGTCATGAAGATATCTTCTAGAAAAGCGTTCTAGGAAAGCATCTATATCTTAGACCGCATCGTTACTTACCATCGTGTGAGGTAGTGGTCAAACGCTGACCATATAATCATTTAAAAAAAAACAATGACGCTGTAGAGGTTTCGGTTATTATTCTTCTTTCAAATAAACTTTTACTATCAGTGCACTTTTCAGTTAGATGTGATTATTAACTCGTCCACCGCTTATTTTGAAGGTTAACAAGAATGTAAAAACTGTCAACATGCATCGCAAACTTCTACTCCCTCACTTTTTTAATTGACGTTCAAAAGTTCCAACGAATCTTACAGTAAAATAAGTCGTGTTTTTGTATATTATGTAAATATTGAGTAAGGACATGTACATTTAGAAGGTTTTTGTTTTTTAATTTCTAAGATAAATAAGTATCTAACGTAAGTCGACTCTATTGTTACTATAGATAGATATTGATAAAGTAGATAGGAAATTGAGATAATGCTGTGATTTATTTGAAAAGCGTTTTTTTAGTTTAAAACTAAAATGTGCATTGCAATAAAAAAACGTTATATGTCATCCGTTCGACGCAACGTCTGAAAAATGTTTTCGTATTGCAAGTGTCCCATGTTAAATAGAATATTAATAAAACATATTTTTGTAAATTAAGTCCCATTCACTTTTAATGAATACCATCCAATATGTAAATAGATATGTAATAAATTAATTAAGTGTAATAATTAATTTCATGCTTTTAATTATCATAAATAATGTTGAAAACATTGTTAGGTGTTCATACTGGCGTTTTTCAACGCAACTTTGCTATGAGCATTGAAACGCTAGTGCGAAAAAACCTAGAAAACGATTTATAGACCTAATACACCGTGTTTTGACGAAGGTTGTCTAATACGAACGTAGTTTGTTCTAGACGTCTAGGCTAACAATTTTCGATTTACGACTTTTCAAAATTCAATGTTTTTTTGTAAATTTTGAGGTTATGTTTACTCTTTAAAATCAGCTGTTTCTTAGAGTTAGAGGTCATTGCACTTTGAGTTTTATTTGTTTGTTGAGTTTCGACTACTATTCTATTTTATACAAAACTTTCTAATTTCCAAAAGTCGTAGAACAAAAGTTATTGGCCTTTCCTCATTTCTTATTACTCATCCTTCGTCGTAACACATTGTAAGTATAGGTATTTATTTGATTTAAAAGTTCCCACTCTATATTTTTATATCAATAGCTTATTCCCTTAGGTAATTAAATCTTCTTGAATCTGTCTCTACTGTTTATATGTTAATCTATCTACCTGTAAGATATGTATAAGATTTTGCCATTTGTGAGTGAATAATAATAATAAATACCCATGTTTGTATAATAGTTCGTTCACTTATGGCATACAAGGATTCAAAAATAATAATTTAATACGACACTAAATTGTTTATTTGGTAATATAATTTAAATTAAAAATATATTATACCTGTGAAACTCTGAAGTAACTGCAACAATTTCTAGTCAGGTCATACGACACCAAACGCAATGTCGCGCGACTATCTCACTACAGTCCTTAAGGGGGTACGCGTATATGGCTTTCTCCTTACATTTATTGGTACGTGATGATCAAACTTTATGGTCAAACTAGTTTGTCCAAAAGGAATAAATTTCCTCGTAGTCAAACTACTCAACTAAGTGGTTAACAAAAAGCGATCGAAACGGAAAAAAGACGATAGAAATGGAAACAAAAGGCGATCGAAAAAAAAAACAAAAGACGATCGAAGAAAAAAACAAAATACGATTGATAAAAATCAAAAGACGATTGAAATGGAAATAAAAGACGATCGAAAATTGTCATCTGTCAAATGTCACATTCCCCTATTGTCTTGCAGAATAACACCTTTAAAACACTGACTGACGGAAGCGGAATGTAAAGGGTCAGTTCATTTTCCACTTCAATCATTCCATGACGAAACTGAACCAAAACAGTCAATAAAGCACTTACTGACGAAAGAAAACTCTGACAGATGTGTCCTAAATCATCCGTCTACTGACTTGAGCTGTGCACTACTGTGCAGTGATTATATTAGTGAGTCAGCCAGGACTTGAATTTTATATTTATAAATGATTGCTATAAAGGCATTATTCACGAAGGAAATAATGAAATACATTCGTATGGAGAAATTCATACCCGCTTATTCTCTTATCAGAGTTTAATCAATAAATTATTAAAATATGAAACTTTGTAATCAAAACGAAAAATTATTCGATGATACCAAATTAAAATAATGTTTATAAAGTATGAAATCGTCGCGTTTACCTTTTTATATTTGAATTTTAATATATCGTTATAAACACCTACTTATTATTGTATCAATTAACGTACCTACTTATTACTTTAAACTCTATAAATTAATTATACTTTGTATCCAATGGTTTCATAATGAAATGCTCTATTCATTAAAATGTTCGTTTTATTTAATTGATATGCCAAATTATGAATTACCTTTTATAAGGCGATGACAAATATTTTGATTTGTATTATTTTATTTTAATTTACTATTGATTTAATTTTAACAAGAGGAAGCTAAGAAATCAAGAAATTTTATTTGTTTATAAGTGTAGGTACCATTAAATATTACGTTCTTAGAATCATAGTAAATATATTCCCCCTTATTCCAAAATGAGGTTTAAGAATAGTCCGAGATGTGGATTTAAATATTATCCCTATAGATTAATATAGCTAAAGTGTTTAGATTATAGTTAATCTGTTAACTATAATCTGTTGTATTTAGTAGTAAATCGACCGAAATAAAAATTATATCGATTTAATTAATCGATTATAGATCGATATTGAATCTGTTGTTAATTATAGTTATAGTAAATCTGTGTCTACTGAACTATAGTCTATACACTATCCCTATAGATAGTTTATAAAGGGGTAGTGTTTAACTGAGTTAATTTGTGTCTAAATCTAAGGTTTAAATCCACATCTTAGACTATTTTTAAACCTCGTTTTGGAATAAAGGGGAGAATGTTTCGAAAGGTTAGGTAGATATCTGTTCTAGTTCATTTTACACATAACTAAACCAAGGTATTTTGATACTGGCATTTTGTTTGAAGACTTTCATTTAGGATTCGGTTTTATTCTAGAATTAAAATCTGATAAATAATTTAAAAGTCGTCGAAAGTTAATTTGGCATTAATTAACAAAAGAACTAACTTTCTACCCGAAATTAAATGTACTAACAACTGTTAGAGAAGTATTTAAATTAAAATTCAAGCTCAGACTAATTTAGTTTAGAAAGATTTATCGGAGGTCTAATTTATTTTATCAGCACATTAGAGTAATTTTTAAGCAACTTTTTTTTATCTTTGAGTGGCTTGTAAGCCTACTCCAATTTCAGAGCATTTAGATAATATGATCAGCGTGTCATTTTAATGTTTGAATTAAAACGAAAATTACGCGTACAAAATCACAATGTATTAGGAACCACTACACTAGTGCCACTTAAAACTAGGGACACTTTACTCTATCACCTTCCCCATTTCATCTATATAATGGCAAGAGAAGAAATAAATCTAATTAAAAAAACTAGTTAAGTTACATGACTTTTTTTAAAGTCTAATTGACATGATACCTTTTTTGTAAAAAATAAATAACAACAAAGTTTCTAATTACAGCACTTTACACTCATTTAAAACTTAAGCATGATTCCTGTAGCTATTCGTTTAAAAACCCGTACATTTTTTATCCTCTACAACGTCGGAACGAATCGATATTCGTGCTCCTAAATACAGTAGCTCCGATTTAAATTGGTAACTATTATGTCACAAGAAATCAGACAGATGTAGAATTTAAATTAAGCGTATAATTAAAGTAGGAATGAGGTTTGTATACAAATACATCTAATTATTGAAAGGAAATAGTGAATAGTATAAGTTGTAACAAGGTGATGGAAATCATGTAGATTGGTAAATATCATAAATATAGTGTAATCTACATGTTTAAATAAAATTAACAAGAGACTATATAGATAGATATCATAGGTATATTTTTACTTTATTGCACTTTAAAAATAAAACACTAAATAAATAAATAAAATAAATAAATATAAATATTTCAGGACATATTACACATCGCCATCGAGCCCCAAGCTAAGCAACTTAATGCTTGTGTTATGGGTGCCAGATAACGGATAAACTACTTATATACTTTTTTTTTTGTAAATATATACACATTATACATATAGGAAACACCCAGAACCAGAAACAAGAATTTATGGTCAGCATAAATACTTGTTCCCGGCGGGAATCAAACCCGCAACCTTCTGCGTCGCAGTCGGGTGTTCGCCCGACGCGCCACAGAGGTCGTCGTCACTAAAGATCTAAGAGTGACATTCTTATCGCCTAAGGCCGATTTCTTCCAGGCAACTATGAAGGAAGGTTGTTGTCTAAAGCTACCTATCCTAAATAGACTTCAAGTTATTCTAGATAGTCTGTCTTTAAAAACCAAAGCTAATTTGTCTATTGTGTGCTACACTGAAATTTAATTCTGCATACATTTATGTATCATCATCATCATATCAGTCACAGGACGTCCATTGCTGAACATAGGCAAAGACTAAGACTACCGGAGACTACCAGAGCAAGCAGAAAATTTTTTGATGGTAATTATTTCGCATCGAAAAGAAGTAAAGGGAGACAAATTAAACGTTGGGAAGATGACCTTAATAAAGTGGCTGGCCCACAGTGGATAAGAATGGCTAGAGAAAGAGAGAAATGGAAGACTTTAGAGGAGGCCTATGTCGAAAGACAAGCTGTTGATGAAACCGATAAGATAGTAACTTATT
This sequence comes from Idaea aversata, assembly GCA_907269075.1. Classification (NCBI taxonomy): domain Eukaryota; kingdom Metazoa; phylum Arthropoda; class Insecta; order Lepidoptera; family Geometridae; genus Idaea; species Idaea aversata. The sequence continues at coordinate 9,137,161 of OU026092.1, read as the reverse complement.
AATACTTAGTTTGTAAATTTTTAAACAGTAATAAAGGCTTATTTTATTTTTTATTTTTATTTATTTTTATTACGCATCAAAAACCTTTTCGTAGTAGAACTTCCTTATCTAGCAACTATTAATACCAACTATGAGACGCAACGAATGGAAAACTATACGTAAGAAAGCATCCTTCAAGCAATCATACTACATCAGACTTAATACTAGGTCACCCAGATTGAGATAATAGTCAGACGTTTGTCAATCAATCTAACGAATATCCTACTAATATTATAAAATAATGTTAAAGTTTGTGTGTATGTATGTTCGTTACTCCTTCATGCTAATACTACTGAACCGATTGCATTGTCATTAAAAGCTATTTTTTTGTGTCGTGTAAAAGCTAGGTTCTTCCACCTTAACATGAAACTAATAAATAATAGACGTACAGACCTACTTTATTTTGTTAGTCTGACCTCATTTATCACTATATTTAGACCAAAGTTTTTGTAATAAATCAGGACAAAATCACTGAGCCGATTTAGCTCACGTTTTGTAGGTACAGTATATCGTAATAAATATTACCTACCTACATAGGTAGATGATCAATGTTGTTAGTATTTTAGTTTTATTTCAAAGTAGGGTTACAGAGAAATATATAATATAGAGTATTCTAAGAAATAATATTTATATGCATGCAGTCTAAACGTAGTTCAGTTCCTTTTGATGTAAATGTCAATTCATTTTTCATACTACGTTATTAGTACCTACAAGAATAACGTAGTTAATGAGGTATTTTTTATTCTCATTGTAACTGTAGTTAATTAATTTAGCTTTTGCAATTTTATTAACTTTGACATTTAATTATTTTTAATTAATAATAATAATCTAATTTGAATAGAATAATATGGAGAATCTGGATTAAAATTGTAAAACTATTGAACCCATATTTCGTACAAATAAGTAAATGAAATATAAGAAACAAATAAGAAGACGATGCTACATAGATTCCTGAAGTATAACCTGATACCAACAATCTGATACATACACTATGATGTAACTAAACAAATGAACGTTTTAAATTCTTAACAGTAGCATGCTAAAACAGTATAATCGATCGGACCTACCAGGGTTACGGACTAAGAATTCAATTCTCACGCTAAAGCAAATACGCCGAAAATTTTGTAAACATGACAATACGTAGATCTTCATTCCCAAATCTGTGATGTTCACTCAATGATGTAACGTTTTGCAATGTTAATAGAGTTTAAATTTCAATATGCATTAGGGATGTTGGCCTGGCTACCACAGTATTGACTTTGCCTTTGTAAACACTAATAGGAAATTCAAAAGTGGAAGCCAGTTGAGATGAAACAGTAGAAATGATAATTTTGTTAGTTCAGTGTCTGGAACTGGAATTTTAATTTTTACGCTTTTCTATCAATAATATGTCTGTTATATCTTACTTCTGTTCTTCTTTAATTTTTACCTTTATTTTCTGAATTTCATATTTTTTGTGCAGTCTTTAGAATTCTGAAATTTTATATTAAGAGATAAGTTATGAACTCTACAATATAACATAATAACAGTATGGCAGTAAATGTTAGTAATAAATAAATAAGAATTCAAAAACGAGAATTATTAAAATAACAAAAATGATTGAATGAAACTAAATTTTTGCATCATTTTTTAAAAACTACATTAATAATCTTCTCGTTTGCTTGTTAATTTTTTGCAAATCTTAAATTTATGATCGGATTATCATTCTATAGTCGACTTTAATCCATTTTTATAATGAAGCTTACCGCCCACATGTCCGCGTCGCTTTTTATGTGGATTTAAGTGACTACTACGGATTATATTTATGTGTATGCTCTGACCATTGAAAGGCCATGGTTTAATATTACAGTCATGTTTAAATAAACAGAGGCTTATCAAAACTTTGAATTATATTTAAATAAAAAGTAGTTATTCCGCATTTAAAAAGATATCAGAAACCAACCTATTTTTCTCATCACTCTTATTAAGCTAAGTATTTGTATTAATAACCTTTAATTTTGACGAGTACCTATATTTTTTCTTAAACTTGACTTTGCAGAAGCTACATCGTGCTATAATAAGTGACCAAGTCCCAAATAATTTGCTGTTCATACAAACTGCAACGATTGTCACTTTATTAGCTACTCGCGACCCGCTCCGGCTTCGCACGGCTATATTATACATATAAACCTTCCTCTTATATCACTCCTTCCTTTTAAAGATCTAAGCATACATAGGGACAGACAGCGGAAAGTGACTTTGTTTTATAATATGCAATGATAATAAAAAACTTCTTTACGTCTGCATCATGTCGTTGTACTTGTGACTTGATGATTCATCTAAGGCGGAGCATCACATTTTCCATTAAAAACAGCTTCTGTCTTTAATCCCAGCCATTGGTCCATCAACCATTTAATTTCGATCAGTGATATAATACCTATTCGACAACTTCCACAAAGAATTAATTTAGAATACTGTTATTCCTTGTATAGATACAATATATGTCAACTTTGTGATCGTAAAATTGATTTACAAGATATTTTATTACAATTTATGATCAGTGTTTTATAAAATTGATATCAGTAGCGAAATTGTGACATAAACTACCAATATGTCACATAATATCCTAGCCATAACTAGCTGAAGGAGTATAAATCAATTTTTTTTTTATGGTTTTCTTAGTATTATTTTTTAGTTATTTATTCAATTCGATTAGATTACAATTGAGTTTATTATAACCTTGGAGTCTTCAAGTCTATAGCATGTTATGTCCTCGACCTCATCGTCTATATATCAGGTGAAATTATGTAAAATGCAAGCCTATTTTGCGTAAAATAAAAATATATATATCCGATTTTGAAAGTAATAAATGGATGTCTGTGAAGTCGGTTCACAGACGATAATTTTACGTGATACCGTCTAAGAAACCGATGAAAAATAAAAATTGAAAAAGAAAAACCTTTTTTTTTATATTTCATTTTTTTTTCATTTAAGTTATTTTTTTCCTAAGTATATATAAGTCTTTCTATTCATCACTCGTCTCATCATCATAACAACCCCAAACGAGACCCGGCCCGCGTCTCGTGTTTGTTTTATATTGCTTCGTGCTCTGTGAAGTCATTAATGGCATGTCGTCAACGAAACGTGACAATGACGTCAAACAATGGGAACGTGACAATGACGTCACACAATATTACCATGCCACTTTTGTGTGAATGTAGGTGTTCCATCAATTTACTAGACGTTATGACCGAGTTGCTTCATAGACGACTTTTCCCTTTTTTTTGCTTTTTGTTTTTTTTTTTACTTTTGCGACTAGTTGCAAATTAGTCCACATGATTTTAAGACAAATTGCCGCATAAGACGACTTGCGTTTTAGACCGTCTGATACTAACCCGTCAAAAATACATATCTCAATATAGAGACAATTTATACTTAGGTCGATAAATCCTTAAAACATTGTACGTACAAGATATAAATTTATTTTGACCAAAGTGTAGGAAGAAACAAGGTAAAATATACGAGAATAGTTCAGTTATGTTTACACTTCCGCCAACTTTTAGGTTTCATAAAAGTAAATTGTGGCGTTCTAAAGTTTCACCTTATTTTAGCGAGAAAAGTAACAATAGTTTTGAAATATTCACCTGTCATATCTTTCTTGTGAAAAGTTGAATAAGGCTTTTGTAACAACGTATATATTAAGAGGAAATGGTACCGGCTCTCTCTCTCCATACAAACGTAGTCGACTGTTTTCTCCCTGGATTATGACACTAGCACAAATATTTTTGTTGATAAAACTGCCATGAGTATGCCCCTATATCTTGTTTTTTTTATATTTTCTAATTATCATAGAAATTAAGAGTTAAAAAACAAAACAAAACATAGAATGGTCATGGCAGTTATAAATTTTATACTAAAAGAATATTAATTGCTCTAGTGTCATTATTCACGGAGGAAATAGTATACTTACTACGTTGGTATGAAGCCGGAAGTATGTTTGTTAGAGAGCCGGTACCCTTTCCTTTTAAAAATGTTTTTTAAATTGTAATTGTAGCAAAACTCCCTACCATAACCATTCTGAAATATGCCTACAAGACAAACTCACCCCATGCACTTGCTCACATACTTAATTGCATAAAAACTTCACTGATTCATGAAAAAAAAAAGTAAAGCTGATTTTGTAGGTAGTTGGTCTATATCTTCAGTAAGGGTTTTTATTTCAATTTCATAACGTTACTTGTGAACCAATGGTTCTGAAAGTTGACAACTATAACAACAAAAATAACAATATTCAATTACGGCACTACTTCCGAAGGAACAATATTAATAAAGTTCTCTAACAACGCTTCGAAGTTTACATTATGCGAGAGGGGATAACTGTCTATAGCTTAGGACAAAAGTAAAGTGGAAAGTGCTCAAACTGTCTCAAGGAAAGGTAACTCTTTCCTTGAAAGTGCATGTTACGGTAAGCATCGAATAAATAGGCTGGATTATGGTTGCACTCAGAAACTTAAAGTTTGTAACCTAATAGGTGTAACTCATATTAGTGTTCATTTATTAACGTAAATATCTAAACTTAGTAGGTTCTTTGGGTTCTGCGGGGCGAGATAAATCGTGATACATGCTGTTCGACTGATATTCTAACAACTTCGTAAGTACATTTATTTGATAAAAACTACGTAAACTATTTTTTCCTTGAAACTTTTTATTACCTAGGTATTTTAATTCCTCTTGTTTCTTTATTTGTTCTCTTTTCTTTTGATAACACAAAGCTGTCTAGTTTTCAGTCTACTTTATTGTCATTACATTATGTAGAAAATAGGTCACCCACTTGAATTGTCATCGTCACTTAGATGAGTCAGGGATCTTTCCGTTTTCTCACTCCGTAATTTATCTTGCATATTCTAGCGTGCTGTCCCCTTACTTATATTTGGGTCATTGAATGCAGGAACTCGGAGTAAAAATGGGAAGGATAAAGTTTAGATAATATTACTGTGGACTCAATAAACTTCCATTGTGAGCTCTTGCTAAGTTAAGGCCTTGTATTATTACCTCAAGATTGAAGATAACTAAAAAAAATTGTTAATTTGTATGATACGTCAAGCAGTTATTGTAACACTCCATTTTTGGAATACTATGTGGGTTAAATCTACTATATAAAAATAAGTCGGGTTTTCCTTCCTGACGCTATAACTCCAGAACACACGAACCGATTTCCACGGTTTTGCATTCGTTGGAAAGGTCTCGGGCTCCGTGAGGTTTATAGTAAAGAAAATTCAAGAAAAATTTCAACAGAAAAGCGGGAAAATCTGGTGGCGAAACGGAGTTCGCCGGGTTTGCTAGTTAATTGATAATAATTGTACACCCAGTTACTGTCAACAAATGTAAGCTACCACCATTAACGTAAGAAAGCTTCATGTCTAAATGTTAAAGTTTTGTTAGTGTTACTTGTTGCTAAATGGTTTCTTACTCCTATCATTTTAAAATGTTTCTGACCATATCAAATTAGATGACAGGTAGTTTTAGTATCACCTTCTATATTGCTTGAGGTATATTCGCTTGATCATTTCCATAGCAGTTTACAAAAACTGATAGGTACCTACTCATTGTAACCATACATTTCCGACGCCCCCAAAAACTTAACAATTGTTCTGGATTACTAATCGCTTGACTTTGACATTGGTGTGGCTCAAAGGAATCGACATGACAACCAAAACACGACAAAGGCTTAACCTTAAATCAATGTCAAAAGGTCACGTATAAATGATATCAATTGTCATAAATAGAAACCAATTTAAATATAGCCTTTTCACTCTCTTACCATATGTTAGAGCAGAATAGAATTGTCAGAGCGAGAAATACATAGACGCATCTGCATAAAGTGATATCCTGTCAGTGTTGGATTTGCATACAAGTGAGCTAGTGACATATTTCGGTCAGGTTCACATTTCCCTTACTATTGTTTGTTATGAATAAGTTAGAATTCTATTTTCTGAAGCAATCGTTCTATTTTTTCTTCTATAGGTACCGAAAGTAAAAGATATGTTTTTCATACGTTATTGAAAAACAATTTAAATACGATCCTTTGTAAAACTCTATTTAAATAATATGATACTTCGTAAAAGGACTGAGCGAATGGGCCTATAAAATTTGAACTTTTCAATCATGTCCAGTTCACACTTGGGGCTGCATTGGACATATCTTCTATTTCTCAGGGTGCTTCTCCAACTAGTAAAGTAGTCACTCGCGCACTCGCGGGCAACAGCTAGTTATTGTATAAGTAAGTTAAAAATATCTACCTTTTATTAAAATTCTGGATGTACTTACCGATTTTATTCGCATAAATACTTTTATGCGTTGATATAAAATCCGGATGCGACTATCTAAACAAATGTTGCTGTCAAGATCCAGGTCCAGAATTTTACTTTTTTATATAAAAAAAAGTCCTGGTTGCGGAAAACAGCCCGTTTACAAGTACAAGTAGGGACAGACAGCGGGAAGCAACTTCATTTAATACCATGTAGTGATATTAACCGAACAACCATATTACGCCATAAATCAAACCTAACAGAAGCTAACAAACCAGGCCAAAATTTAAAAATTAAATTACAATTTCTATTACAATTCGAAACCAATAGTAAACGGCTACAGGTCACAAACATCAGTCACTGGGAACACTCATACGTCAAGTGTCAAAACGTAGCGCTGTGGTATAATGGATTATCGAATTCATCCGTTTTCAATCAACAAACGGAGTATTTTTGCGTTGCACTGTGTTACTTACACTGGTACCATTATGTCACCTCCAACTTTATTTGTTTCATGTCAAGTGTGGCGTTGCTTAAGGGAATATGAGGCTTGTTTGGCGGAAAATTTAGCAACAAACGTGGATTATTGTCAAAATGACCCCATTGGGAATCGAAATGTCAAGTTATTTTGTATTTTGGATTCCAAAAATGTTTTCACCTTTTTACGTCATAGAATGTTGTTTGTGTTTTTTTCTTAATTTGTAGCTATTGTGTGCTTATGTTGTTTAAAAAATCTTTTATAGTTAACCGAGCGAGCAAAGCGACTCTGCTTCAAGTCTGACAAAAATTTGCTTTCGTCTGCCTTGGTATTTCTCTACATGTTGTAATTTACAACCTATCTGGATAAAACTTAATATGCAGGTTTTACGATTTTATAGATTTTTATTATGTCTTCGGGGTGATACTTCCCCCCAAAAAGGGACAAAAAAGGGGGCTACTAAATAACTTCAAGTTGGTCTCATAAAAATTTGGTGAAGATATGATGATCATCGAAGTGATGAAATTGAGATTGAGAAATTAAAATGTATTAATTGTTGCAAGTAAGTGCTCGCGAGGTTTTCTATTCACAGAAATACTAATAATAATCCTTCCAACAAATTATTTATTGTAAGCAAATAAATCCTATTGTAACGTAGCGAAGAAAACGATCTGTATTTACACAAACAAATGTTTATCTCAATATACTAGCTACATATTTATATAAGATTGGAAAACATTTCAGTTATGGGTAAAACATTAATATACTAAATACCTACTACGTTGAATAATTCAGTAAACAAAGTAACTATGGCAACTGCAAAATGTAAACATGTCGACACAAAAGGGATGAGGGTATGTCTGGTTTATCTTAATAACAGCAAACAAACATATAATAAGCTTATAGACTGTTTGTTTGAAGAAGCGTTAGTTTAAATTGAGTATGAAATTTTGAGTTATAGTATCGATTGGGAATATATGAGTTTCTGAGTAAAGGACTACATTTAACAGAATAGGTAGAGCTAGTAAATTTTAAGGTTTAGTTCTCCCAAATAAACAAATAAACAAATACAATATAAAATAATAAAAAAAGACTTTAACAAAACAAGACCCAATGCCGATGATCCGATTAGAAAGGCTTCAACAAAAAGTCATAGAAAAGCAAAATACGAAATTTTGTTTACTTAGATCACATATTTTTTCTAATTATATTTTAGACATAAACAAACTACTGAACCGATTGTCATGAAATCTCTATGGGATCAATTTAAATATTATTTTCCAAATCAGTCCAGAGGTAACAGACATAAATAATAAAGACAATAAAATTCAAAACCTCCTCTTTTTTGAAGTTGGTTAAAACAGGCATTGCTCATTATTAAACATGCAAGGCAGTAGCGCTAGTCTATCTATGGTTGTTTGCAGTGAAGTTATTTATTAGTTTTTGTATTTTTTAAATAATACCCGCTTTATAGCTTTTCACACAAATACACCAAAAATAATAAATATCCTAACCAAATTGCGCAAACAACTCGCAGAACATCAAAATGAACAAAGACGTTGCTCTTCAAAAAAAATATTCTGTGAACTCTAAACAAATAGCCGGCTCAAAGAGAACATCAAATAGTTTTACATTAACATCCCCTTTCGTTTGTTTACGGATTCAAGTCGACGCGTTCCATAATAAATTTTAATAACCCTTTTTATCTTCGAAGGTAAAACAGGAGCTATCATTATTTAATGTATATCAATACAAAATAAATATTATTCCTCAGTGACAGGTTATTTAGTACGTACGTAAATTTCATGTGTACAAAAGGAATATATTCAAAATTAGAAAGAAAATTGATGATATTTCACGTCTTTCTCGTTACAAAAATAATATGTAAGATGAGCGATGAATTTTACCTGAGCCTAAATGACTTAAGATTCCTATCCTAGTTTCTATTTCGTTTCGCTATGTATAAAAAATATTTTCACAACGCTCTGTGACGAAATAGTACCTACCCTTTGCATTTGGAAACATACATATTTATAGGCTTTTCTTGATCTAGTAGTATATTTTCCTACTCCGTTCAAGGATATTCATCTGAATACTAAGTTTTGGTCCCAACCACGTCAACACTTTTACCGCATACACAAGAGAATCTTATATATTTTAGTTAGAAATATCAAGTTTCAACCTCATATTACCAAACTCTGTAACAATTCAAATTCGACAATTAGAAATTCTAAACTTCGAAACTGGCAAATGTTGAAAATAATCTTGGATTTAATTTCTTCGAATCTAATCAGTAAGGCACAGAGTTAATCCTTGCAAAGTCGGCGTAAACTTAATTCATTTCATCTTAAATCTTAGTTCTTGTCCAAGTTTAATGTCATAGGCTTAATAACAGAGTAGGGCAGACTCAGTAAAGTTTCTCTTGTTATTTGGTTGTGAAACAAATTGGATTCTGGACGTATTAAAGTCTAATAGTATTGACTTCAATTAATATTTTATATGTAACTTCTTTGAATTTTCTTTCATATTTACTCAAGTTTGAATAACGCTTAAATAATTTGGTGGTAGCAGAAAAAATAAATTCTGTTATAAGAATTAAAACCAACAAAATATCGCTACGAAAAACTCTCACATAAGACAAGCTAAGGTAATTTGTCTTTACAAAATAGCACTTTTTCTTTTATTTGGCTGTAATTTTGACACCCTCAAAGAAAGTTATTGCCTATAAAGTTTTACATGGTGTGGTTAAATAAGCGTAAAGTTTGTACTTACGTCCTTTAATTAGGGATTATTTGGCTTAGTAACAGCCGTATTAGACGTTTTCTCTTTTGAAAAGTCGTATCTTTTATATCTTAATTAATCTTTCTAATAAAGAATTTTTTTACTTACGTTTTTAGAGTATTTTAACCCAATATAGCGTATTCTTGTTGACATAAATACTATTTAAAAAGTCGGTATTTCTCCAAGTATCATTTAAAATAGCTATCGAATATCAAGCCTTATCAAACGAGAATGGTTAATATAGTTGATGTAAACCCACGTTCTTTCACAGAATTAAGTAAATTTGACTTCCAATTTCGTGAATAACTTGCCGTCCCCACAATCAAGGTTCGAACCTTCATATATCATGCACTTTATTGTATCGGAACTGAAGCAAGAAGCTTGTTGATAACATAGTTCCAAGATTTCAACCTTACTGTGTAAAGAACAAGGTTGTAAAGAAATAGTCAATTTTAAATCTTAACTTTATGAAAGTATCGTAAATATACAACAACAAACGCCTCATTGGTAACGTTTAGAGGCAATTCTGGCCAATAAAGTAACGTGCGTGGGTCGGATAACTCCGATCTGTCTAGTTAGATTGACCTTTGTCTGCGAGCTATTTCTCGCGTTTTTTAGTACATTCTCCCTAAATGGAAGACCAGTTTTGGCTGCCGCCCAATTGCCGTATTCTTATGCAGCGCGTCTTGACTGCGTTTGCGTCATAACCATAGATTTCGTATTGCTAAGACGCACTCGTCACGCAGTTACTCATGTGGTTTAGGTTTGCGTAACGTGTGCGTGACGAGTGCGTGACGAGTGCGTAACGTGTGCGTAACGAGTGCGTCTTAGCAATACGAAATCTATGGTTATGACGCAAACGCAGTCAAGACGCGCTGCATAAGAATACGGCAATTGGGCGGCTGGTCATGCACAATTTACTTGCGAACATATCGCTACGTGGGTGTTATTATTTTAATAAAATAAGTCCGATTCTAGAGCAGAACCGGTGTCTACGATTTTGTATTTCACATGGTCTACTTAGCAATTTGATTCTCAAGTAGCATTTTAAATATTCATGTTGAGTAGGCATTTACAGCATATTCTAAAATTTGGTGTCGTGTAAATGTGATCATTACCTAAGTAGTTGTTATAATATTCTTTAATCTTATGTTAAGTTAATCAGTTTCGAAGTCCGATACAGTATAGTTTAACGGTTGTCAGTTTTTGAAAAATACTGTAATCAAAAATCATTTAAGTATAAAATTATTAAATTTATATAACGCCTTCATTATTCACGTGAAATTGTTAAGGCAGCTATTAATAGTTACAAAAAAAATATGTAGGATATATATTAAGACTAAATCTGTTACAAAAACTTCATAAGCTTTTAATGTGCCTTGTTTTTGAGCACAATTTATTTTGATTTTGTGAGAAAAATATAATTTACTAGCTGCGCCCCGCGGTTTCACCCGCGTAATAATTTTCTACGCAATTTTCTTAATATTTTCTTTCATAAGAACCTTCTCCTGACAATAACAAACACAACAAAAAAAGAATTGGCCAAATTGGTCCAGGCGTTGTTGAGTTATGCGCTTACCAACACATTTTGCGATTCATTTTTATATTATAGATTATGATAACCAGCAAGTAAGTCAAGTCAATTTGATCACTGACTAACAATTACAGCTGTTACGCTTACACGATTTTGTCACAGCGCTAACAACCGTTTGCCATCCTAATATGGAACTTAAGCCGTAGACATAAAACCGAATGACGGTAACGCAATTATGCGTCGTCGTTCCACAAGAATGTTCACAATGACAGCAGATGTCGAGCACTGAAATGCAATAATTGAAGGAAAAACTCACTGATATATTGCGCAATTATATTCGAAAGATTACCAATATATTTGGACTGTAAAAACTTAGAGAAGATTGACAGCGTCTTTTGAGTTTTTTAATCTCGATCCGACACGCTACATTCCTTTACTTTGCTTCTTTTATTACGTTTTTCTCTTTCAAAATGTTTAAGGCCTTTAACTTCGAAAATGTTTCATTTACATTTAATTTTACTTGTCTAATACATTTACTTAAATTTCGATTATCATAAAATCAGAAACCCTTTAAAATAACATATCGTGTAGTTTATTTAAATGTATGTAATTACTTTTTATAAACGTTTACATAAATAAAAATAAGAGACGACCGTTTACACACGTAACGTATTCGTAAATTGACGGACTAGTCAATATTTTAGATAAATCGAAGATAATATACTGATGAGATCAAATTTCTTCACTCGTATTTGACTTGTTACACACTATTTTGGAAACGTAAACGGTAAAACAGACACTTAATCGATGAACGCGAGGTGTTTATTTTACAGAAAAATATACAATTTATTTTACATAATAAGTTTTTACTGGTAGAAGTACAATTTTGATGCAGTAGATAATTATATTAAACATGAACGTTTATATACTTTTAATGTTAACATATAAAAGTGATTTATTTAATAGTTTGTCCATTATTTTATATTAAAAGCCTGCATTTACGTGCCATAATGCCGTTACTTATTTAATTATTTTATCATGAGCTACCTTGTGAATAACTAGAATTACCAATTTTATTTATTGATTCTTCTGATTTATTATGTCCTAATTAATTAACAACACATTTCTAAAAAAGGCATAATTTGACATTGGAATAGTTTACGTAATATGATGGCTATAGAATTTATGATACTGCCAAAAATCACAAATTTGCTGTGAAAATATGAATATAATTAATTTATTCCGAAGTTCTTGGGATGGCTTTTCTTACAATAAAAATTATGTGTGCTATTTGTTCTTACGGCGAAGGAAAACATCGTTATAAAACCTGCGGTTTAGTTAACTCCAGCCGTATTGGCGAGATCTTTCCTAAAGGCACGGTCGACTGAAGTGAGAGGGTAGTATAGGTGCTAGACAAGCCTACTCCTTCCTCACGCAAAAATAACCCAAGTAAAGAGGGTTGACTGTGAAAACGGATAGTAATTATACAAAACAGCTCTAATTATGAAATATTTACTCATGTGATGAAATACTCTTGTACGACATAAGACATGAATTTACAATTCTAATGATAAAGTTTGTTAAGGAATCGAGGCAATTAGACTTTCAGCTTAAACCGGACATTGACAAATTAGTCAATCAATCAGAATCCTTTTACTTCGTCTAAAACTTTTAAGATTGACTGAATATCAATCTAAAAAACCGGCTAAGTGCGAGTCGGACTCGCGGACGAAGGGTTCCGTACCATATTGTATGCGAGCCCTACTTATTTTTTTTCTGTTTTAGTATTTGTTGTTAAAGCAGCAACCAACAGAAATACATAATCTGTGAAAATGTCAACTCTCTACCTATCACGGTTCATGAGATACAGCCTGGTGACAGACAGACGGAAGTACAGACAGACCAGCGGAGTCTTAGTAATAGGTCCCGACGAACTAGTTGGCACAATGGTCACCATGCCGGACTGCTAAACACAGGGTTGCGGGTTCGATTCCCGCCTCAGACAAGTATTTATGATTAGATATTTGTCTGTGGTCTGGTTGTTTCTATGTATTATAAGCATATATTTACAAAAGAAAAGTATTTATGTAGTATATCCGTTGTTTAGCACCCATAACACAAGTGTAGTTACTTAGCTTGGGGCTAGATGGCGATGTGTGAAATGTCCTGCAATATTTATTTATTTATTATTTATTAATCTTTTAGGTACGGAACCCTAAAAAGGACGCCCGATAATACCTACAACAGAACACCGTTAACGTAGACCTTTACAGTTATACCTACCTACTGAAATTCACTAGCTTTCATCTAACACGTTAAATCGCAATGTATGCTAGCATCAAGAGGCTTGTGCAGAGAGATAAAGTAAACATGCCATAGGCCGAGTTGAGAGGGCGAAGTGTCTAGTCTGCGAAAGACCAGGCTCTCAAGACAGAGACAGGTAAGTGCTCGGATCAAAGGGCTCCATTGACCCGGTTGTGGAGATAGTGCTACTATTGGACTGAATGTCACTTGCCAGATTATCTTTGAAGTGTTTGTGATGTGGTGGCCTTTAACAGTTAGTACCTTTATTTGATTAAGATAAAGTTTTATTGTGTGATTTGAAAGTGGTTTTAAAAAATATTTTTTGCACCCAAAATAATGATGGCAAGGCAATACTTGAGCCTATACACAAACGGTCACCATGCCAGACTGCCAAACACAGGGTTGCGGGTTCGATTCCCGCTTCAGACATGTACCTAAGCTTATAGACACAGAATATTTAAGTACGCTTAGATATTTGTCTGTGGTCTGGTTGTTTCTACGTATTATAAGTATATATTTACAAAAGAAAATTATATAAGTAGTATATCAAATGTCTAGCACCCATAACACAAGTCTAGTTACTTAGCTTGGGGATAGATGGCGATGGGTGGTGGAATGTCCTGCAATATTTATTTATTTGATCGTTTTAGCATTATTATACAAATATTATTATACAAAAGTAAAAATGAAATATTCATTTTTAATATGGGTAAAGGTAATATATTCGCAGGTTTAGATCGAAATACACTAATCTGGAATCATTTTGGTTAAACTTCATGCAATTTGTTATTATTTCTACAAATAAATACCTAACATATCAAACAAAGTACAAAAATATTCACCATGCTTTCGATATTTAGCATTGATGCTATACTCGTACGTTTTTATGAGCCTATCATAATTCCTATGGATAGTAAATATTTATGGGAATTTTCACACTCATGTTTGTTGAAATTGGTTCAGGCTTTTCACAACTAAAATAAAAACATTACAATTTCTAGTTTATTATGTTTTTGTTGTTCGTTTTTAGTAAATTCCGTGGTAAGGTCTTGTAGGTAGGATAGAGTTTAACAAAACAAACTGGGTTAAAAGGTCTCGTGTAGTTGTGAACCTTTGTCTAAAATATACTGCCATAATATAATTATCAATAGGTAAAGAGTAGGTATGTAATACCTATCTATGTATGTCTGAACTTCTAAAGTTATAAAACCAACTTAAGACCACTGTGAAGCTGTAAATGTCCATACAAAAAGCGGTAACGTTTTCCCCCCAATAAACGAAGTCCGATTTTGATAATTTATAAAAATGTTCTAGATCTAATGGAAAACTAGGTTTAACCGTTTTTATTTTAAAGATATATTGCCTAAGATAAAAGGTTTTTAATTTTAGGATGTTTTTTTATTTATTTATTTATTTTTTGTATCGATTTAAGTATTTGTTTTTTAATGATTGTGATTTTCTTTTAGTTTTATTTGCTTTTGTTTTTATTTGTATTTTTTCAAATTGTAAAATAATAAACGCGAATTAAAATGTACTCAGTAAAAAAAAAAAAGGTATTAGTATCTGAATATCTATATTTTTGACTTAAAAACTTCATCGAGTGTTTTAAGTAATTGTTTTGTTAATAGACTAAACTGAATTACCAAAAAAGTAGAGTAAGATGCAGTGAATTAAATGAGAAATTTATTTCATTTTGTGAAGGATAAAGGGGGTAAAAACGTTACGGCCCACATCATTATTTGAAAAGCAAAATGTAGGCTATTACGTCCGAATTTAAACTCTCTCTATCGCACGATATGGGTCATTTTTTAAAATACCTACTCGCGCCGCGTATAGAGAGCTCACGATCCTCATAAGGGCAGTTTTATTTGGTAAAAATGTACCTAGCAACTTTTGAACTCTGGAGTTGTTTAAATTTTACTAACATTAAAGTCGAAAATCTGTCCAATATGTTACGGTAGTAAATCAGTGTGATTTGTTATTGAGGCTGTAAACCACTTTATGTCGTTGAACCCGCATAAATTCTAGTGGCCAAGGAAATTATTCGCCCTCGGCTTTGCTATTCCACTTAACCTAACCACACTTCAAACTTTAAACATTTTAATCGGTCGATAGCCCAGCAACATTCAACAAGCCTAAAACAAATGTAACTAAGAGTACAGCGAAGATGCATCGCACATCACGCATAGCACTTCGCTCATCGATGTTACCTCCATATAAAACAAATGTATGGAAATTGAGGCGCATACACAAACATGTCTAAAAGATGTCTCACTGCAATCATACGTTAATGAAGTTCATCGACGTGGTCTGGCTCGTGATTAGTCAAATTAAGGGTTATTCCACAAATCCACCCCAAAATCTCCCTTAGGGGGGAAAAGTGGAATTGAAAATTAACGAATCCAGAAATCTCCCTTCAAATCCCCCTTAAGGGGGAAAAGTGGAATTATTATAGTCTCTCGCAGTCCTTCTTCGTATCTACGTGTGCGATGTCAATATGTGATGTATCTTTGGCATAGCCGTACCCTTAGTATTAATCGGCCCACAAAGAGTTCGTCTGCCAGATCCCATAACGTAAGAATGATGCAATTGTAGTTTAAAGTACAATCGGAAAATGTTTGGCCAAGTTTAATTCTAAGTTATCGGAAAGTAATAAATTCCGTAATAAATTTTCAAAACCCGATTTAGTGTGTGTTGAGTTAACGGATTTAGTTAAGCTTAACTTAGGTACAATTCTTGGGGTGCAATTTCAACAGCATAATATATGCTTTTCGTATGTAGACTTATAATTGGATTTTTAATAATATCATTTTAAAAACGCACTTAACTTTTAAGGTTATTGTTTGCAATAATCTGGTAACCAGAATAAGTATGGCTGTAAAGTCTGAGTGAAATCCAATTGAAGTTCGATGTAATAATCTAGTTTATGTCATAATTAATAATTTTGTTACTGAGATTGTATTAGCCAATAAATGGGTGAACTTTAGTACCAAATATAAAATAAACGCAAGCCCTTATTGAATGTAATAACTTCATCTATTTTGGTACCTATAAAGGCGCACTAAGTTAGTTATAAAATGGTTGTAACGAGTTATTTGTTCTGGGTGGTATTCATATTTTAATTATTCAAAAGATGTAGGTACTTAAGAGGAAAGGGTACCGGAGGCTCTTTCCATACAAAATATTACAAACGTAGTCGACTGTTTTCTCCCTGAATAATGACACTAGAGCAAATATTTTTGGTGCATAAAACTTATAATTGCCATGACCATGCCCCTATTTTTTGATTTTTTTGATTTTTAAATTTTTATAATTTTAATTTCTATGATAATTAGAAAATGAAAAAAACCAAAACATAGGGGCATAGTCATGGCAGTTATAGATTTTGTGGCACAAAAATATTTGTGCTAGTGTCATTATCCAGGGAGGAAACAGTCGACTACGTTTGTATGGAGAGCGCGCAGGTACCCTTTCACCTTAAATATAATCATAAACTTTCTTTAGACGCCGAGGAAATAAGTCATCAAAATTGACTAATGACAACAGATGCTAAACGTAAATAATTTATGCTTCCTATTTAGTAAGACCTCATAAAAATAAATCGGCTTTAGTTAAAATCTCGATAATACTCCGTATGAATAAGAATTCATAACTTCATAATTTATTAATCACGAGTGTTACCAGTAAACGTGACTAAATAAAACATCGTAAAATATCCTACGACACGACTGAATACCATTTTTTATTATAAATATGTTTTTGTAAAAATATTTTGTGAATATTTTGAATGCACGCTCGAAAGGGGTGTTTGTATACTGTGGGTCCACTTCGATTTGAATGATAATAGTGTTTGAAAATTTATTTGATCATAAAATTTGAGAGTGTTACTGGGTTGGCCAGTGACAAAGGCGGTTTTATCGGCCCGGTGAGCGATCATAAATTTTACTTCGACTGTCACAACGGTGTGTATCGAGCCTTACGATGACGGAGAAAAGTGTTCCGAGCAATATAGGTAGTATAAAAATGAATATAAAATATATTATAGACATAGGTACTCGGTGCACGTAATAATCTTATATATAAAAATCAATTGCTGTTCGTTAGTCTCGCTAAAACTCGAGAATGGCTGAACCGATTTGGCTAATTTTAGTCTTGAATGATTTGTGGAAGTCCAGGGAAGGTTTAAACGTCGGACTTACGCGGGTGAAACCGCGGGGCGCAGCTAGTGGTATATATAAAACTGGCTAACCAGTCAAGAAGTCGTCCTTGGACTAAGAAAGTAAACAGTAAACACTTTAGAAAGACATTCACTAAGAATAATATCGATAAAATTGTGGTAAATCTAAACAATTTGTATTATTTCTGCTTGTAAAGGATATAAATTAGGAAGACGTTTTTCTGCTTTAGGCGAAATCTTAGCTACACCTTCACTTCCTCAACATTTTTATATTTAAAGGATTCGAAAACATTACACAGCGTACACAGTAAGCAATTTGAGTTCGCGTAAAAGGGACCGTTGTTTTCCTAATTTAGTACAATCATTATGCATATTGTATGCCTCAGTTTCCTTTGTTTCTCGATAAACATTGCTCGTTTTCCCAGAGTTTTCGCTTTTCCCGCGTTTTTATTATAAAGAGGCCGCATTTACCTGCGGACGTAAGTTTTAAATGTATAGTCGATTCTGCAGAATGTTTTGTATTGTACACCTGCAAATGTAGTTTTAGTTTAGTTTTTATTCCATTGGCAATCTACCGACTGATTTACTTCGTTAGATTCTACTAAGGGTTAAATTTTCCAACAAAGTTCTATTGTAGAATTTGGTTTTCATCATTCTGTTGAGGTCCAATAATCAGCTTAAAAACTTGATCGCCAAAAATTATTATAACAAAGACCTCGTAATGGGCAAGAAGCCGTTCCGTACTTGTAGAACCGAAATAAAATTAGCCTTAGGGTAATAAATTCAAATCACAGCTCACCGTAATTTCAGCCTCCTTTTTCACAAGAAGATATTCGCGTTGGAATCCTTAATTTGGTTTCGCTTTGCTATTGTGGTTAGGGGCGTTGTTATTTCTCGCTTTGTGTGCCTTTTTCCGACACCTTAAAATTATTTGATGAGAAAAGGCGAAAAGGTTACGTACAATTTTTAACAGAAAGTTGACCTGCTAAAAGTTAAATTATTTAATGTAGGTTTAAGTGTTTTTCGAAAGAGTTGTTTTTAATTTTCATCTAAGCATTAAAATTAATCAAATTATAAACTTTTAATCTTGATTAGTAGCAGCAGTAATAAATTACCTATGAAAATCATGTTAAAGTTCGCTAACTCTGGACTGTGGGCAAATACCAACTTATTCTATTACATTGTCCTCCTCCTTAGACGTTACAAAGTTAAGGATCGTGATTCCATGGAAAGAAGTCTCGTACTAGACGTTTGCATCTGCTGTTTTCTCCAGCTGTTCTGGTCTAAACGTTTTGGGTTTCTACTTCTTGGTCTTGTACTTGTATACGGGTTGTTTTTTTTACAACCCCTCCTGAGTTGAGTTATATTTGCTTGAGAATGGAGTAGGCTTGCTTAGCACCTATATCCCCTAAGAGTATTCGACCGTGTCCAGAAGAGAAAACTTGCAATACGTCTGGAGTCAACTGAACTGTAGGTTTCATCCCGATGTTTTCACCATGAGAGACAATTAGCACGGCGGAGCGGGATTCGAATCTACGGCCTTCGGAATAAAAGTAAAGGTAGACCAACACCGCTCTTTACCTCTTCAACGGAAGGTTCTAAATTAACAAATGAACGTAAAGACATTATATACCAACGTACCTACTTTAGTATTTCGATAAAAACCCACCCGTTTTCATGTATAAGCCCTATCTCTGCCTTCACCTACCAGAATTCTTTACATAATTGTTATTTGTAACATTACAGGAATTCTGCCGACGACATTAGCTATATCTATGTAGCAACGATAAATTGTAATGTTTTGAGATAGTACGTGTTGGTTTTATTAAAATAAATGCGAGTTCGAGGTAGAGGAAGAAGTTACAGGTTTTCGTAAGAACGGATTTTCTTAAAATATATTGTTGGAAGCATATTATGTAGGCACAACTTTGTTTCGGTTGTATATTTTGGAATATTTTTAAGTTACTGAAACTAAAATATCGGTGGTGCGAGAAACTCAATGTTGCTTGACGGTGCCTGAACTGTTTATACCTACCACATCGATTCCCATGATATGCTGTCAATATAATAATGGTATCGAACTCGATACATTACGAACTCCGAACAACCAACAAGTTCAAAGTAGGTGGTGCAATTAATATCAAGGAACTATTGCCACCTCATCCGCTGGGATTCTTAGTATGCATTAATCATTCAAGTTTCCATTAGATGCCGATGTTTAACTTCAGAACTACATTTATGGGCTTGAAGTTATCGGCTTCGTTGGTAATTGTAGGTAGAAAACATAAATATGTATATTGCAGGACACTCCACACATCGCCATCTAGCCCCAAGCTAA
Organism: Idaea aversata; assembly: GCA_907269075.1. NCBI lineage: Eukaryota > Metazoa > Arthropoda > Insecta > Lepidoptera > Geometridae > Idaea > Idaea aversata. The sequence goes on along the minus strand of OU026092.1, from coordinate 9,117,223 downwards.
GTAACTAGACTTGTGTTATGGGTGATGCTAGACAACGGATATACTACTTATATTATACTTTTCTTTTGTAAATATATACTTATAATACATAGAAACAACCAGACCACAGACAAATATATAAGCATAAATACTTGTCTGGGGCGGGAATCGAACCCGCGACCCTGTGTTTGGCAGTCCGGCATGGTGACCATTGTGCCAACTGGGTCGTCAATAAATAGTGCGGACACAACGGAGACTCGAGACCCCAAACTGAATACCTTGAATACATGATCTATTTTGCAACACTCGCGAATTTGTGAACATGAAATACATTTGAAGATATAGCTAAACCTGACTAAGCATAGCGCCGGAACCAAGCTATACGAAGTACTCATTCATGAAATCATCGACATAAGTGTTGAAAATCTTTAAAATAAAAACTGTGGATCGCTATTTTGAGAAATACAACTGATCGACTAAAATGGTGTTTATTTAAATCTTATTTGTCCTCGGTCGTAACGATATCTAATATATTTAAACGAGCAACTCTTGTATACAGGGTTATTGGAAATTATACTAGCAAGCCGTTAAGGGCTACTTCTGTGCACCTTAACTAACAACTTTTGTTCTACGACTTTTGGTAATTCGAACATTTTTTGACGTGATAACGTTTTATAAATTGGTGAACACCTGCAATCTCAAAAAAGTGTGACGTCACGCGTCGATACTGGAACGCCTCATGTTATTGACAAGGTAACTATAGCAACGTTTTATCGTTGCCATGGTTACTATCAATGTTTTTTCGAAAAGTTTGAGGTTAGGTTTACCTGAAAATCAGCTGTTCCTTACACGGAGAGGTCATTAACCTTAAAATTTTACTTATTTTTTAAGTTTTATCTACTATTCTTAGTGTGAATGACCTTTGTTTTGAAAAATCAGCTGTTTTTCTAATTTACATAACCTCAAAAATTTCAGTTTTTTTTTTCGAATTTCCAAAAGTCGTAGAACAAAAGTTGTTTGTTAAGGTGCACAGAAGTAGCCCTCAACGGCTTGCTAGTATAATTTCTAATAACCTTGTATATGGCTCCAACGATTTTCATGAAATTTAGTATGCGGGGGGTTTCAAGGCGAGGTAAAAAAATTATAAAATAACCGAGCAAAGCTTGTTCACCTAGGTACTATTATTAAAGGGATACATTTTCCTTGGACGGCAAAGGCAGTATTCAAGACTTGAGCAGACTACTCAGACTGCTATCTCAACCCCCCATAGTAAACATAGAATTTCTTAATAAATCATGAAGCATGAAAATCTGTTGCACGTAAACTACCTTTATCTTGAAGAATGCAAGCACAGCCAGTGGTTAAAGTCAGTATATATACATATATACATACTTGTATTATACACTGTACACGAGGGATGGTCAACACGTGACAAGCATGATAAATGAGGAGTTCGAGATCATGTCTCTAGGGGATCCCTTTAGCTGAAGCGAAAGAAACCTAACAACCCACAAAAAAGGCACAGTCTACTTTTCACTTTAACACAATGAAATAGAGTATATTATCCGAACGGTTAGCTTGTAACTCCATAAAAATTCTGGAGCTACTACGAATTAGTGTTGCAAAAGTAACCAAAGTGTCCTTTTTGGAGCGTAAAAGAGTTCTTTTAAAGCAAAAATAGAGTTCAAAGTTGAATTCGCAGTTTAGTTTAAAATGCGAACACGGAAGATCAAGTGTAAAATGTGAAATCCAGGACTGAGTCAAGCCAACTTAGAATATTTTAAAGCCTTTAGCTACAAAATCGATAAAATAACAAAGTGGCAAATTTTTTATTTCTTCCATAAATTCCCCTATCAGTACCTACTTAATATAGTTCTATTCTAACGTATTTGAGAGGAAATGTAAAGTTTATATTGAAAGTTATTAGCTTTTTATTTACTGCTTCCACGATGCATGAACACATAAAATAATATTTACACAAATTATATCCGGAAGAAATAATATTTTAATTTAATCACCGTATCTTTTTTCTAGAAAAATAAACGTTAGTTCGTTCACCCTTTATGTTTGTTTTGAACATAACGCTAGGACGCGAAACCATAAACAGCAAAGTACTTGACAGCATGCAATGTCCATAAAGTTCGTTTACTACGATTAAAGAACAAAATTATTGCTTTAGTAGTGGCTAGATAGTTGCAGTCATAGAAAGGTTAGTCTTTACTGACCGCAATTTGCATTCTCTGTTTACTATAATTTTCTATAAAAACTATTAATTTTCAGCTACTTACTAGTTTATTTTATTGACGAGGTGTACACCACCACCACCTTTCCACCTTTTAATAGTACAATAAATTAGCTGTATAAAAGTTCATTTGGTTTCCATGCGAATAAATTTTAATTATTTTTCTAGTTTCGCCGAGTAAAGTGACTTAAAGAACAGTTAACACTTTATACATTGTCGACACGTTTACAGTTTGAACAACAGCCTCGGAGGTGTTAGTTATAGAATTTAGCGAGTGTATGGGTATGCAAATGTCCACGTGCCCTGTTTGGTCCCGCTAGACACATAAATTCTTACAACTAAAATACCCATAAAACCACACACCTTTGGACTTACGAAGGTGCTAGTGCTTTTTTATTACAGAGTGTAAACAAACGGTGGTTTTAGAATAAGATATTCTACGTAAAAAAAATATCATTCCTTTCCTACGTTAAGAGTTTCCTAACAATAAACTTATCTCATAGCCCCTCTACATGACGGCCCAGCACTGGGCTAGCGAGATGGCCATGCGATGGTTGAAACGCAACTACACGATGGCCACGTTCAGCCGTCGTTGCCCACAAACCATAGGCCATTAGACACCACTACGGCCTCTATATGCCCATAATTAGTGGGCCAGCATGATGGCCCATCATGTAGAGGTGCCATCAAGAAAATCTTGAAAAGCCTTTAGAACTGTCCCTATACCAAGTATTTCCCCTATAAACTTACTATCTTTTAGCAATAACTTTTTGTCTCTTTATTGAATCTTCAGCATCCGTCTAATAATCCTGTAGTTTATTACTTTCCTTCCAGAAATATCGGAAAAATCTGTACAATCTTGAAGAATGGTCAACATTTAATAATTGAGATTCCACACGCGTTTTCAGTTGGGGTTTGAAAATATTGGCTCTGCAGGCAATAATCGGAATGGCTCTAGATGAGTGGTCGTATAATAGTGTTTCGTATCGTCCTCGTTTGGCATGGCAACAATATTATTTGAAAAATGAGAGTACAGATTGAGTCTTTAGTTTTACTTCAGCCCGAATTTTGTGGCATTGAACATTTATATCTCGAATTCCTTTCAAACCTACATCAATGTATCAATGTACTCGTAAAATCACCTCATAATTGCGGCTTCTTTGATCTACAGCTTCTGTAATCGAAAAGGGTCGTATACTCAATTCATAAGACGAAAACCCTTTGAAAATTGCCGGTATTTGGAAAAATATCTTAACATTCAGAGGCGCCGCATCCGGTTCAGTTAGGTCCAGTCGTATCAGGACGAGCCGTGGTTGATTGCGTCCGACCCGCGAACTCCGTGAATAATACCTACCCACTTTGTGCTCAATAAAAGTTTCCCCTCCGACGATATTGGAAACAATGGCTTTGACTCACAATTTTTCTGTCGCCATTTCCACGGAAATGCTTTAGATTATATCGTTCCTTTGATTTGAGGGTAAACGTGATATCGTTCCAAATGAGCTACCCTTTGCACGAGGGCCTTTATTTATGAACTTAATATAAGATATTTGAAAACAAGGCAGACCTTTCTCGTAATAAAACAGATCGCTTCGATATCTTGTTGTACTTGTTACAAAATATTAACCGAAACATTTCTAAAATATCAAACGCATATTTTTTTTGCCAAAAAATAGAACTACAAGTTATAAATCCACAGGCAAGCTGAACATGAACAAGCTCGTAGTTTATCTAAATTACAATATTTTACGAGTCGCAAAACAAGCAGCCTGTAAAGCTTGACTAAAACCCCAACATTATGTTAATTACTAGAGACATAAATTTTTACTGGTCGATTAAACAATAGCCCAGCCGTAGGATGCTCGAATTAGACAAAGGCGGTATTAATACGGAAGCCATTAAATTGAGATAAGCGGGAAGGCAGATTGGGCGGCGCCCTTCGGGTGGTATTAGCCCGTGAGTCCTGATAAGTGAGAACCGGGGGTTTGCTGCTCCTGCCAAAGAGTAATCTACAAACAGACTATACACAATTATTCTTTTCCATCATTATTGAAAGGTGGCCCCGCGCATATGCCCCCGCGTATGAGATAAACAAGGTATGCGGTCGAAAGAGCTCCTCATCTAATCTGCCAGATACAAAATCCGGACTGCCATTTCGAGTTTACCTACGTCACTTTTTTTTTTATGACGTTTTCATACACACTATGTTTTGCACTTTGTCGGTGAGGTCCGTTGGCAAATCGCTCATATTGGCGTAAGTACTTTTACATCTGGTCTGAAAAATCAATCTTAATCTAGAACCTTGTACTCGTAATAAGCCGCGGGTTTCATCATGATGTTATCCTTCACCGTAAAAGCAATGTCAATTATAGCGCACATACATTAAAAGTAAAGTAAAATCTATCGGCATGGCCGGCCGGAATTCGAACCCACGACCTTCATAATGAAAGTCGAGGTATTTACCACTAAGCCAACATTGTTCCTTCATCTAGAATATTTCGGCCAAAGGATTACCTCCGTAGGCAATTTAAAGAACTCTATCTGTACCAAGTTTAACCTCAGCTCTTTGCACAGAATTGCAGGCAGGGTGTCTATGTCGTTAGTAATTGGAACGCCGGCGGGCGGTTTGTCGTTCCACAATCAACACGACGTGATGCGAAATCTGATGCGTCCAGTTCGTATAGCACGATCATTATCTTCGGCCAATCATTGGTGCCGGATTACGGACAAATGCCTGATTCTTATAGTAATTTTTTGAAATAATGACCAACTAAATAAGCGTTTAGTGTGAAATGAGAACAGTAGTTTGTTTTTTTCGGTTTCCTTTTGTTTCACTATTAATTCTTGTTTCTTGTACAATTATTAAGAGACTACTATGACGACCCAGTTGGCACAATGACCACCATGCCGGACTGCAAAACACAGGGTTACAGGATCGATTCCCGCCTCGGATAAGTATTTATGCTTAGATATTTGTCTGTATAATATAAGTAGTATCTTCGTTGCCTAGCAACCATAACACAAGTCTAGGTACTCAGCTTGGGGCTAGAAAGCGATGTGTGGAATGTCCTGTGCCATATGTGCAATATAATGTATTACTTAAAATATTTGTCAAGGGAAAAAGACGAATAAACACGGACAGTCTTTCTGGACCACACTGTCCCAGCATGTTCTTTTATGTCGTCGGACCATCTAACTAGTAGTCTGCCTACCCTCCTCTTTCCGAGTCTCGGTGTCCATTCAAAGGACAGCTTTTCACATGTTTGATCCACCCTCCTTTTAACTTTGCGACGCGGTACCATACATTTACGTAGAATATTTTTCATTATTCTCATAATTGCCAAATAACTACGGAGTTTTGCCAATTTTATTTTCGCTCTTTCAGACCACATTATCTTGAAGTTTGCCTTTCATTGTTGTATTACGAAATAAATTGAGACGTTAAAAATAGAATGCCTATTATGCTGTATTTTCATACTGCTGGCTGAATTTTTATGGCTAACAATGAGGTTTTGAAAGTAGATGATGGGATCATTTATCAAAATGTCTTCTAACAGTAACTTTAGTCGTAACTGAGGTATGTCTTTAGAATGTAATGGTAAATTAGCCCTTTATTTTTTATCCTGTTGTTTATATTTCAGCAATTTTATTATAATCTTCCTCACTAGAAAATAGTTTAGTATGAAACAGGCTAAAAATATTTAGGTACATTAGATCATCTTTTGTTTGTATTTCTATCGTCTTTTGCGTCTGGTTGGTTATTATTGATTAAGGGATGATATTACTTTAACACGTAGATTAAAAAATACACAGCTTTTGCTATCTGTACGATACGTAGATTTCGTATGAATTAGGAATTTATTTCTAATCGGATGAATAGAGAAACTGTGGTGAGTTTAGGATGGATTTGGGACTGAATCTAAAAAATTTAAGGCGTGTAATTTCTGTATTAAATTTATTTTCTAAATTCTGCGTTTTCATAGCATATTGTTTGTTTAAAATTATCGTCATTATAAATAACTTTACGATCTCGTTATTTTACGTGACTATTACCTATATCATAAAAAACTTAATGGTTTCGGGCTTGCTATTCATATTATTTCGTTAAAAATTGGGTAATATCGACTCGTGATTAGAAAGTTTTCGTTTAAAATAAATAGGATTATGATTTTAATCATATTCTTGTAGACATGAGCGCAGCAGGAAGATCTGGTTCTTAGTACACAACTGGGTAATGTTTACATACTAATTTGAAATTAAGTACACTCAGGAACTTTTCAGTCACCCCTCGTATGTCACTATAATTTTTCATATTTTCATAAATTCATTTTTTTATATTTTTCGCTTTTCTGTTGGCAAATAGGTAATTGTTTTTAATATTTTTATATTAGATCAATTTTTAGAAAACAATAATATTGATTAATTATCAGTAAGTACAATGCAAATTAAAATATTTAATATGAATACAAAACAAGTGCTCACGCACGGAAGCCAAAACAATCACAAAATCATTTGTGTATAAAAATATGTGTGTGTAAATAATAAACATACACACAGTGCAATGTATTTAATGATTGCAATCGTATTCGTTTTTCTCCGCTGTGCAAACTTCAAAGTTAGCGATAGGCACTTTTGCAACTGAAAAATCACACCTTTTTTTAATCTACGTCCAGTCTGGTACACAAATAAGGGACAGGGTGAATGTGTCAACATATCCCACCGCTCGGATCCGACCACCCGTGTCTGTAGACTGTATTTTGTTTATTATGCCCCCAATGGATCCCACTTTTATAGCCTTTAGAAATAACTACAACAGACCTGTTATATTCTAAATTTGGCGAATTTACGACCGACGGACGCTATTTTCGGAATGATTAATAAACAAACTAGTTATTTACATTACAAAGGGTTAGTGCACTAAATCAAAAATTTGTATAGGCGTATCTGTAGAGGGACAGTTTTGTTGGACATTGGAAAGCAACGAAATTTTATTTATGTTCAATTGAACGCCTACGTATTAAAGTTTTGTATTATGATCTTAAAAGTAAGGCTCCAAACAAACCGACAAGACTAGTTGCACAAGACGCGACTCGCGTCAAATTATTGACAAATCAACTCGCATCGCGTCCTCTAATTAGCACTTCCTTGGGTTTAGAAGGAATGCGGGTTTTGATGTCTCCATTCAAAATAATCCCCCTATTTTCTTCTTAAATAATGCCTTTAGAGCAATCATTGGTTCTTTACAAAACCTAGGTTCACTGTACATATGCCCCTATATTTCTTTTCAAACAACTAATTAAGTGTTTACTAAAGGAAATAATGATCCTCTAAAAACCTGTTAAAGAAGAGCAAATTACAGAGATACCAGTGCAGCGGTTTATTTTGGCTCCAGACGTATAGACAAATTCTTTTCTCTAGCTGAGAGGACTGAGCAAACCTACTGTGTCTAATAAATTTCCCTGTCCCAGACACTCTTGTCTTATTCTTTATTTATGAATAAAGAATAAGCATTATTCAGGAAGATAGTTTAATTTGTATAGAAAAATAAAAATTTTGGAAATAATTGAAGCATGATTTCTGTAGTAAAAAAATTGCTCTATAGACTAAAGGGATTTTTCAGGAAGTTGAATTAATTTGTATAGAAAAAGTGTTGCTAAGATTTTTAATTTTTGGAATTAATAAATCGATATGATTTCTATGGCAACTAAATAAGTTGCAACAAAGCATATCGGCAGCATGGTAACGATATGCGAGTTTAAACCTTAGATTTAGACACAGATTTACTTTTGAACTATAGTCTAAACACTATCCCTATAGATTATATTGGAATAGTGTTTAGGGAACTATAGTCTAAACACTATCCCTATATAATGTATAGTGATAGTGTTTAGATTATAGTTCCCTAAACAATCTACAGGAAGTGTTTAGACTATATTTCACGAGTAAAACTGTGTCTAAATCTGAGGTTTAAATCCACATCTCGGACTTAAACCTCGTTTTTTAACATGGGGATAAAATTTAATTTGGACAAAATTTTAGCTTAATTGACTTTATTATGGACATTTATTGACGCGTGGACACCCTCAATCACAATCCCCTATCCCACATAAGTACTTCAGTATATATAATATATGCTCTTTACACTATGGTATAACTAAGTAGGTCCTTTGTTCGCGTCTGATTGAGTTTCCTAAGTCTATATTGATGTCTATATATTCTATGTTTACGCGCCCGCATATGGACTACAACGAAATTTTCCGGTCTGCGAGTCACTTTGAAATTTTATTCATTTGGAAATCCATTCTATTTGCTGTTGTAAATGAAGGGGGGTCTTATGCTGGTTCGTAATCATATACCTTCAAAAAAACTTATGGATATTTTCAATTTTATTATAGGTACTCCAATACAAATTATTTGTCCTGACTATATTGTAGGTATTTATTTTTACTTGTTAAGTGGAAAGGTACCTACCCGGTCGCTTTTCCATACAAACGTAGTCGACTGTTTCCTCCCTGGATAATGACACTAGAACAAGTATTTTTGTGGCCACTTAAGAGGAAAGCTCTTAAGTCGCGCGACTATCAGCGTAGGGTATTAAACAAAACAAATACTAAAAATATCAACTTCGAACAGACCTACAAATAAAATTAAACAAGAGTGCGAACTGAGTTCATTGTTCTGCAATTAATGTAATCAATTTAAATAAAGCACGGACACAATTTAATCCAATTTTAGTTGCAGGGAAATGTTTTAAACGGAAACTGAGGATCATAAATAATTGAATCGCTTTATTTTTAGTAAGGGCGAGCTTTCATTTAAATTAACTATTTAGTAAGTACTTTTGTACATAAAACTAGCAGCGTCACGCGGTTTCACCCGCGTAAGTCCCAAACCCGCCATTTCGGGATTAAAAGTATAGGTACAATATTCTTTTCCATCCCCATCCATTCCATTACCCTGATTTTCGGACCGTGGTAGATAGATCAATTCTTTAATGTATACACCATTTTCAAATAACATTAAATAAAAACAAAGCTTAAGTCTAAGTGTTACAAAGGGCGGCCTTATCGCTCGTGGTGAGGAAACAAACAAACAAATAAGTTAACAAACTTTCTGATTTATAATATTAGTTAGGATTAGCAAAAATAAAGGCATGCAATTACAACAATTAACCACACAATCAACCTGCACCAATTTAAAGCTCTGCACAAATTGGAACAATTTTTGCACGACCAAAACGCGCGTTTTGATTTTTCAATTGATCGCAACGCGCTGCTTTGTCCAGAGACTGATAGTTACTATTTAATTAAATAATTAATCTAATTATTACTTAATTACTGTCCGCTTCATTAGTACGTATAATAAAAGGTACCTACAACAATAATATTATGATATTTACTGACATTTCCGATGATTACGCCTACGTCCAATTTTAAGTATCGGTTCGACGAATTCAGAGAGGCAATTTATTTACAGGATAGAAGCTAATAGGCAATTAAATTGTTTGCTATCAAAAAATGGATTAACTTTTGTTTGTCAGAGATGTAAATTTTTTGGTTAAAAATATTTTTGGTCGTCGTCGTAAGTCGTGAAGCAGGAGACGCGATATGCTTTATTTAGCAACATATACTATTTTAAGAAATATTAAACTCGTAATTTGCAATAAAAGTGATGTGGGTTTTTGCATCGTTTAACTACGGGTAATATGGAGTAATCTGTAATATGGAGGATTTAAACACACTGAGGCGATACCGGAAGCGCTCCAAGGAATTTTTGTAATGTTTGAGATTCTATGCACCATGCCACATTCTGGCCGGTCTCTGTAAGGTATGGTGTATAGAAACTTGAACATTGTATAAAATCCTCCGAAATGCTTCCGATCCCGCCTTTGTCCTTAGCGTTGTACTGTTATAAGTTGCAGGTTTTTTCAAAACCAAAATGGGAATCTGCAACTTGATGCTTCATAGGGGCCACACGCGCCTCTTAAATCTTGCAACTTGACTCATTATTTACCAAATATTTTTGTAAACTTCAAACTGTAACTGTCCCAGAAATGTCCTAAACTCTTTAATCGGATTACGTTTCATCCTTTCCCAATAATTTTTGTGATATTTTCAAACTTAAGCTCGTTTACTGAAGTTTTATTTTGAAATCTTATAAAACCCACCTAGTTGAGAAGTTTCTTATCCCCTCTCCACAGCTCTCTTGGATTCGAGCGACAAATCGGAGTTAGAACTTTTTTAAGCCTCCTTGTTTATAACAGTTAATGTTTCGCCGTTTTTAAATTAGGTAGTATTTAATATTTCCTGCTACCTACTCGGAATGCTTCTTTGTTTCAAGCATTTTTTAATTATAAACTTTTAGAAACTTAGCCTCTTGTACTAAGTTATTCGTGAATGTTGTTTTGAAGTCACGTTTTTCGGTTTTGACTGTTTGCGTTACTTTATTGTCGAAATTAAAACATTTTTTGCACCAAACCTAGGGACAAAAATGAAGACAGTAAAGCAAAGCAAAAAAAATTAAACTAGGTACAAATTTAGGGCCATTAAATGTTACACAAGCTATATCTTTAAATTTAAACCGCAAGAAAACAAAATGGTTTTCTTAAATAAATCTCATCTTATAGCTAAATGCAAAATAGTATTTACTGGTGGACACAATGGAGCAGTAGTGTCTAACCTGCCGATTGGTCGGAATTTCTCACGAGTTAAGTCTCTTTAGCGAAATATCGGTACTCATGTAGTGATTTTCTTATGATTTTAAGTAGACGGAATCTCTCCTAAAGTTATTACAGATTTTTCATTTTTGAACCAAGCAACCCCCTTTTTTTAAACCTTGTCGTAACTGCGTCAAAATTAGAACGCGAAGCAATCAATTATTTGCAACCTGAAATGTGCCCGAAGTAGGCGTTTCTTTTTGTTTTAAGCTTTTCCGCAGTCGGGTAAACACAGATTTAAGGCTTTTTTATTAAATATCGATTTTTTTATCATCCACCGATTTTTGAAGGGAACTCTAACCGGTTAAGAATTTTGACGTTCCATGGTGCAACAAACGAGAGAAGTAAAATAATAATCGTAGTATGTACTTGATGGACAGACGACTTAATTAAGGTCGCGGAAAGCCGTTGGATGCAGAGGGCATGCGACCGGTCGCAATCATTGGTCGTTACTCCATTGTGATCAAGGTTTCAAGTTCGTATAATTTCAAGTCCCTTATCTGAGACGACAGTCAGTGGCAATGCTTAGTAAATTCAAATGTAAAAGTTATCCCAGACGGACGTGCTTCTTGCACTTTTGTTTTGAATATTTAAGTTTGTTTTTATTACAAGCAATTGCTATTAAATGAACTGTACTCATGGGTATTTATAAATAATCTTCTATATACACATTTTTTTGCAATATTTTTATATTGTTTTGAACTATTAGAGACTTAATTCATATACATTAATTTTAGGATTTACATTAAAGCCATACTTATTAAAAAAAATTTTTTTTATATTTTTTCATTTTGTCATAGCGCGGTTTGTAATAAATAGAGCATTTTAACCACTACGCTGCGGCCGCACTTACATTATTATGTACCGAAATCAATTGTCACACTTAACAAATTTGCAAAAAAAGAAACAAATATATGACATTAAAAAAACAAATGGTTGTCTGTAAAGTTGGTTTACGGACGAAAATTTTACGTGATAACGTCATAAGAAAACGATGAAAAATTTAGATTTTTTTGTTATATTCCTTTACCTAATTATAAATATACTTATTATTAATAAACTTTTATTTAATAAGCTTTCTTGTATTTTTTAATGTTTTGTGTGTTGTACAAATAAAGTGTTTATCTATATTTTTTCTTTTTTTTCCTTAACTTATATTTTTTTTCCTTTATACAAGTAAGTCTTCTATTCGTCACTCATCAACATAACACAAGCCCAGATGAGCGATATTAATATTAAATACTCTGTTTCCTAAGTTACCATGATGCGTCATGGTCATATTACCATGACGAGTGACGCCACAATTTAACCGTGACACTTTTTAAGCTATTGCATAGCTTTTATAGCGGGCTTTGAGTGCGGCGACCGATTTAAGAAATGTTTGTGAATGCAGGTGTTCCATCAATTTATTAGACGTTATAACGTCAATAAAACTACTATATTCTAGCTTCCTCGCAGCTGGTTGCAAGTGCAAGAAGGTTGACTTGACGCTCGTTACATTTTTTTGCTGGCGGCAGTTTAAAGATGGACTATTAGGTCAGACGCGCGAGACGGTACAATTATTGACTGCAAAAATGTTCTGGTATTCCCTGTTAATGTAATTATTGTAATACACCGGCAGCCGCTCGGAGCAGATGAACTGGCGGTACCTTTGTTTGTAGAAAAAATACTAGATACTGCATTTATCCGGCATCGATGAAGTTGTGGGAATTGCAAGCGACTTTTAAAACATATTTGTTCTGACTAGATGTGAAGTTTCTTTGTCTTTTATGCTTAGAAATACTAGGTATCTCTGTTAACATTAAATTAGTAATAATATTGTAGGTTTTACACAATTCACCTTTGCTTCAAAAACATATCAAGTCAACATAGTACTTCTTAAGGTTTTCGCGACTTAAACTAATAATTAAATCAATTTAACGATTATAATCACGTTAATTTCTTTATTTTGACCATGGGAACTGCAAAGTTAAAGAAAACGCGATGATCCGTTAAATTATTTTTAATTATCACATCAAAGTAAAGTCAAAATTTCTTTATTTAGTTCGAATCATTCATAGAACCTATTGAATCGTCTCATGATTTTCTTATTCTAAAACACAATATAATTTAGAATACCGCAAAGCATCAAATGTTAATAACAATAAGTACCTACCCCGAGGTGTTTTTTATAAATCTGTTTGCATATTCCTTCCAGGGAGGAAATAAGAAAATGACGTTGACTATCCTCGGGGAAATCTTCGCAAAAAGGTTCGTGGACAAACAACGGACAGGACACGACTGTTTGAATTTAAACAACTTGGGCTGGACCGAATTGTGCTGATTTCGGTTAATAATATAATATTGGGGTATAAATAATGGTGTTTTTTTAAGAACAGAAATAAAACAAATGGTTGTTTGTAAAGTCTATTTACGGACGATAATTTTACGTGATAACCTCATAAGAAAACATTGATAGTAACCATAGCAACGTATAATTGTTGCTATTGTTTATCGAGTACCTATAGTAAGAAAAACCTCGGTCTGTCGCCACACAATTGCAATGCCTGGCAGTGATCATATGTGGACTATTATGCCTCTGTAAGATCTATTATACAATATGAAAGCAAATAAATGAAATTAAATAAATGAAATGAAATGCTATGGTTACCTTGTCAATAACTCACGTTCCTGGAATGTGAGTGACGTTGCTATGGTTACATTATCAATAACGGACTGTAAGCGATGACGTCACACTTTTTAGTGAGTGCTGCCGGTGTTCATCGATTAAAGGCTGATCCACACACAACAGTGCCGGCACAGTTCCGCCTCGTGCCGTTCAGTAACATAACCATCAGTGTCAGTGAAAAATAATATTGTTGTAAACTTTTTGTATTAGACTATCCGTACTCGTCAGTGACAGAGCGTCACTGACAACACTAAACGTCACGTCAAAATGGACTCTGAGACTTCTTAATCTTGGATGATTTAAACAGCGTCACTAGCGTCAGCTACTTTTATCCTTACTGCGCAGGGTGCTGTAGTGCCTGGGCATGTATTAGATAAAATATAGGCTTATAGCAATTATATCGTGTGATAGGTATAGTATGATACACAATAATGAACCCGCCAAACGTCAATAGCTGCTATAAATAAAGATCTGTTATTGAGACATATCGACAAAGAAGACCCAACGCGAAGCGCATGAGCCTCCTTGGGAATATGTATCCCAAACCGGAGGAATATGGTTTTCTTCCTCTTAGCGGGATCACCGCGTTAATAGACCACTTCTTCAAAGAATAAGAAACATTATGGTTGGAGTAAACACTTTTGTGTTTACCACTGGGTGCAATGTCAGCCCCCGATGCAAGATAAGAACTAGGGGGCAGACCTCAAAGAAGAAGTAAACAATATATACTCACAGCAATGCGCATGCGGCGATTTATCATACGATTCTGAAAATTCCTGCAGTCAGGAGCTTTACAGTGCTGAATTGCAAAGTCACTAAATTTTGTTATCTATGACATTATCTTGGATTCTGACACATAATTACTTATTGTAAACACGCGGACTAGCATACGAAAAATCATATCATATCACATATCTTCGACTCCGACGCAAAATGTCATATTGTGCAGAATAATATACGCAATACGCATTGCAGTAGTGCGGTTACCAGTCTGGCTACACTATTAGTCGCGGTTTCTGCGCAACTAATCGTGTAAAATAAAAACTAAAAATTAAAAAACTACAATAAAAATTGCCGCTCATAATCATTGTCAATACAATCATCCGTCGTCAGTCATTAAAACACGTAAAATAACATTACGAAGTGCACCAAACGATAAAATTTCATTCCTTAGTGTCGGCTCGAGTGATTGCCTACCTAGGTAGGTACAACCAACGTTCAAAAGTCCACCGGCACCGTAACGTTTCCAATCCTGTGCAGCACTCTTTGAACATTATAACAACGTAACCTGTAAATCGATCCCACGTCGGTTGGTGTAGCGGGTGGCGGCTTATTCCACTCGGCCAACTGAATACATAGCTAACATGTTGAATATTATAATCGCACAGAGTACTTTTAATTCAAGTATTTATGTTTGTGTGCAACGTCTATTAGAAGAAGGTCTTAAGTCCAATATTTTTTGATAGTATTATTGTTTAATAACGACCCAGTTGGCACAATGGTCACCATACCGGACTGCCAAACACAGGTTTGCGGGTTCGATTTCCGCCTCAGACAATTATTTATGCTTAAATAATTGTCTGTGGTCTGGTTGTTTCTATATAAATAATAAATAAATAAATAAATATTTCAGGACATATTACACATCGCCATCCAGCCCCAAGCTAAGCAACTTAATGCTTGTGTTATGGGTGCCAGGTAACGGATAAACTACTTACATACTTTTTTTTTTTTGTAAATATATACATATTATACATATAGGAAACACCCAGAACCAGAAACAAGAATTTATGGTCAGCATAAATACTTGTTCCCGGCGGGAATCGAACCCGCAACCTTCTGCGTCGCAGTCGGGTGTTCGCCCGACGCGCCACAGAGGTCGTCAAATTGTATTATACATATATGTAATATGTATTACATATATGTATTATAAGTATAATTTACAAAAGAAAATATGCAAGTAGTATATCCGTTTTCTAGCACCCATAACACAAGTCTAATTACTTAGCTTGGGGCTAGATGGCGATGTGTGGAATGTCCTGCAATATATTTTTTAATATATTTTATATTTATTGTAGCAAACTGAAAGTGCACTTATGACGCATACTGTACCTACTACTTTAATTGTTGCCGGTCCGCTGATAGGAACAATTACAACCCATGTGTATCGGTATGCACTAGCTTGAGAGCCCCTTTGAGACACCGCTCATTCACTTTGATAACGTGAAATAACGTCTATTCATAACATGCCACTGTAATTGTACAATTCACTTGCAAGTTTATAAATATTTTTAATGTGCAGTATTTTATTCTAGATTAAATTTATTTCTTGGTGAATATGAGAAGTTTTTATAGCTTTTTTTATTAACTAGCTGATCTATTCAGCCAGTATATAAAACGTATTCGATCAAAGAGTTATACCTATAAATATTGGCATTATGAATACTTTTGCCATCCAATGAGATAACGCAACCAGTGTTTTTTTTGTTTTGCTGTACTTTTGGGCACTCTTTCTAGGGATTTTTAATTTATTGTTATTAAATGTTTTTTTTAGGTAAGTATTTATTATTTGATTGACAGAAGATATTCAGAGAAAGGTGACTTAAAACTAAGATCAAAGATCGCTTAAGTATATTTAAAAACTAGCGACCCGCCCCGGCTGCACACGGCTATATTATGCATGTATTATACATAATATAAACCTTCCTCTTGAATCACTCTGTCTATTTAAAAAAACCGCATCAAAATCCGTTGCGTAGTTTTAAAGATTTAAGCATACATAGGGATATAGGGACAGAGAAAGCGACTTTGTTTTATACTATGTAGTGAAGAGATCTTTACTAAGTAACTCTTCTTAATGCCTTTAAAGGTAAACAAATAGCTACTTACTTGAAATAAGTAAACTTGAGTGCCTATCTTGCAATCGGTCTAGTTACCGGCACGAATCTTGATCACTAAGTAAGTTATACTGATACTTAGAGGACTAGATGCTAATAATCTTCTTCTTCTCGTATAGTGGAGTGGCTCACCTATTGTTAGTTTTCAGATCGCCTTAAGGCCCCTAACGACTGCTACTAGAGATAGCAACCGGGACCAACGGCTTATCGTGCCTTCCGAAGCACGGAGGGGCTCACGAAAATACATTTTTGCCACACTACTTATTGGCCACTCATCGAAGTAATGACCGCGCCAGGCGTCGCTTAACCCGCACGACCGTAAACGATCAGCGAGCGTCGCATAGCTGTGAGCCTGCTCATGCTCATGAACTGGACCACGTTATATACTTCCGCTAGTGACGTCCTTTCATTTCGAATTGTTTCAACAGTCCACAATTAAAGCTTGGAATGTCTCGACTCTATTTAATCCGGTGATTCTTTGCTCTTTTTTCCAAGAGCTCTTTTTACAAGGAGACAATAGTCGCTTGTTAAATAGTTAAGGACGACTTATTAATCAACCCGGTCGTTTAATTAGCATCGGGCGTTCAAAAGTTCTTTGTGAAAATGAAGCAGACGGCAAGAGACGTGCAATAAAACTTTTAGGAGTGAAACAAAATCTAATGCCGTTTTGTTTTGTGAATTTAAAGGAGATGAGCTCAAGGCGAAATTCTCATGAGTAAAAGACGTCGAGTTTTTAATTATTTAGTAGGTTTTTCCTTCATTTTATACAGGTAGCGCTGTTATTATTATTAGCACTGTGGTTGGAATGGACTTGTTGACACGACTGACATAAATCAACGAGTCTGATACAAAAAAATAAATAATTTCCCTCAGTCTCGCGTTACCGTGTAAAAGTCAGCATAAGAATCAGTTAGGTTACTAAATCTCTTTTTACAGCTCATTCATAACTTTTATATCTCTTTAGATAATATGGGTTGAACAATATATTTAATCCCAGACTAAATACATGGACAAAATTATTACAATTATTGTGGGACGCTGGTGTCCGAGATAATATGCCTGTATTACGAATCGCTAGGTATTATTCTGAAAGACATATCAGAATTTACAGTAGGTAGGATGATCGATGAAATATAACAGAGGCAGAGGCGCCCTCATCACCAACCTCTTAAGAGCTGGGTAGGGGGAGACAAGCTTTTCGTTGGGGAAGGTGAAGTGAAGGTAAGAAGGAGGAAATATTATTAATAATATAATAAACACATGAATACACACATAAACAAAGGTGTTTACCTAAACTAAATTAAACCTGCACCCTTGCTAGGAAATTATTCGAAACTTTTACTTTGAATAAGATACCCAAACCAAAGTCAATGACATATGCATGCCAAACAGCAAACCTGATTACAAAAACGTTGCAAATAAACAAAACTAATATAGAAACGTTGTTAAAAAAGACTGCAAAAAGATGTTTTTTTTTAAATATTTTTTTATTCTAATAGTTTGTACTAATTCTTAATACTACTAAACTTAAACTAGGTACCCTAATTCTGCGCCCTTGCTAAGAAATTACTCGAAACTTTTACTTCGAATAAGATACCCTAACCAAAGTAAATGAAACAAGCATGCCAAACAGCAAACCTGATTACAAAAACGTTGCAAATAAACAAAACTAATATAGAAACGTTGTTAAAAAAAACTAAAAAGACTGCAAGAAGATAATTTTATGGTTGATTATTTTTTACTCTAATGATTTGTACTAATTCTTAATACTACTAAACTTAAACTAGGTACCCTAATTCTGCACCCTTGCTAGGAAATTACTCGAAACTTTTACTTCGAATAAGATACCCAAACCAAAGTAAATGAAACAAGCATG
The DNA here is from genome assembly GCA_907269075.1 of Idaea aversata. Classification (NCBI taxonomy): domain Eukaryota; kingdom Metazoa; phylum Arthropoda; class Insecta; order Lepidoptera; family Geometridae; genus Idaea; species Idaea aversata. Next base: position 9,098,845 of record OU026092.1, on the reverse strand, counting down.
CCAAACAGCAAACCTGATTACAAAAACGTTGCAAATAAACAAAACTAATATAGAAACGTTGTTAAAAAAGACTGCAAAAAGATGTTTTTTTTAAATATTTTTTTATTCTAATAGTTTGTACTAATTCTTAATACTACTAAACTTAAACTAGGTACCCTAATTCTGCGCCCTTGCTAAGAAATTACTCGAAACTTTCACTTCGAATAAGATACCCAAACCAAAGTAAATGAAACAAGCATGCCAAACAGCAAACCTGATTACAAAAACGTTGCAAATAAACAAAACTAATATAGAAACGTTGTTAAAAAAACTAAAAAGACTGCAAGAAGATAATTTTAAGGTTGATTATTTTTTATTCTAATGATTTGTATAAATTCTCAATACTACTAAACTTAAACTACCCTAATCCTGCGGCCCTTGCTAAGAAATTACTCGAAACTTTTACTATTAGCACCCAACCAAAGTAAATGAAACATGCATGCCAAACAGCAAACCTGATTACAAAAACGTTGCAAATAAACAAAGTAATCAAGAACAAACCTAATAAGGAAACGCTCGTAAAAATCACTAGTAATTGTTGTAGAAAAAGAATCAGATCTACCCTCTAGCAACATAAATTCTCGTTTCAGGAAAACTAAATGGCTTTACAGCTACTGTTAACTCAGGTACGAGAAGGTACCTACATAAAATATTTACTACTCGACTAGGAGTAGCTAAACTATTTAGCTGTGGAACCACACCAGATTTCTTAAACGTACATTTTTCTTATTCCCGACTGTTGGTTTATGTTAAGGTGCTTCGAAATGTTTTTAAAGTTGTTTTAGTTTTTAACTCTGTTCGAGTTTGCAGCGAGTTTTCTATTGGATTCGCAAAAACTATGTAGGCACTTAAATAGTTTGTTTTTAAGCTACTTAAAAAAGCTTTTATTTTCCTTCGAGTATGGTATGTAAGTATTATGTATCTACCTATAAAGTAATCCTACGTATCTACGATTAAGATTAATAGTAGGTACTTACTATACGTTGAAAGCTTGTTTTATTAAATCTTTTGCAGACATAACACTATTATCTATACTAATATTATAAAGAGGTAAAGTTTGTGAATTTTTTAGTTTGCAAGGGGTACCTATAATCTCCGAAACCAGTAAATTGATTTGGATGAAATTTTGCATAGAAATAGTTTGGGAGTAGCCGCGAGTCCATATTTTTATCGCGGAATTTCCACGGGATCGGGACTTACGCGGGTGAAAGCGCGGGGCGCAGCTATTACATAAATTAATTATTCAATGTTTGGTCTTAAAGTCATAGACAAAAAATACAGTATATAGATTAACACCAGCTATACGTACGTCCATTTTAGTAAAACTATCCTGGTACAAATTTAATGAAACTTTTAAAAATTAGTTACATGCACAAAAGGCTTTGTAAATTGAAAGCGCAAGAAACTGTAAGATATTTTGCTTTACTAAAAAGCGATTTTTCTCGTGGGGAATTTTTGATCATGATATATTTTGCTTTACTTAAAAGCGATTTTTCTCGTGGGGAATTTTTTATCATGATTGGCATTAGGCAATATCCTGGTATTCATCGTCTTTTAAAAGTTAAGGAAGTATGTTTGTGCATTTATATAAGGCTCTTCTAGAAATAATGTAGTCGCAAATCATTTAAATCCGCGGTAGATACCAATCAAGTAAATTTAGTAGTTGCGGCGCTGTTTTCTCGAAGCCGTATATTTCACGCGCAAGACTATGCTCATACTTACGCACAAATCTTAGCTGGGATAGTCAACATTTTATTTTACAAATCTAAAGTTTAGCACACCTAGTCTATAAGGAAAAATGGAAATATTGGCCAAAGTTTATCCCCTTGCACAAAACTATAAATTTTGATAAAATATTCAGAGGACGTAGGTTTATAGCACGTATAAAATTTCGGTCATTCCATAATATTCCTTAGATATTAAATATATAAAACCAAATGTCACTTATAATAAAAGTTTCCTAAAGTTTTACTATCGTTTGACGAAACTTCGAAAGTATTGAGGACGCAAACTAAAGTCATTTCACTGATGCGAAACTACGTACTTTAGATACATTGTTTATTGGTGGTTTCTCTTTTATCGTACGTACTACTTAAAAGCACGTACCACAGGTGTAATCTAGAGCTCAAGATCTAAATCAATAACTATAGATACCTAGCTTTAATAGCTAGGCAGGTAGCTACTGAACTTCTTCGATTTCAAAATATTTTCAACAAGCAGCACTCATCAGTGTAAGTCCCAACTCTATTGATAGGGCAAACCTATGTTGTCCCACAACAGGGCAAATGCCTCCCTTGTCTGTTTCCAAGCCTGTCGGTCGTGGGCTATGTTTAGCCAGTCTTCATCGAATGCATTCAGATCATCACGCCATCTTTTAGATCCCTTAATACACTTACATTTAAAAAATGGCATGTGTTCCATAATTTACTAAATAATATATTTTTAATTTACTAATAAAATATTTTTCATAATTCGATTTCCCCGCGTTCTTAACTTCTTACCAAGAATATTTTACAAAGTACAGACTGCACGAAATAAAATATTGTAAATGAAATGGCCGTGAAAGAAAAAGGACGAGATTTTTAAGTCACATTTAGCTGAACTAACTAAAAATGTTCTCCACCCCTGCTTAGAAGAGCGTAGCACTTCCCGTACATACCATGTGACAGTCGATAATTAACTACTTATTATCTTATAGTTTAATATTGCCCAGGAAAAGGGCGCTCTCATACAGATAACAAATATATAAAACAACCAAAACGGTTACCTTAACTTACAAAATGTTCTAAGTACCTATCTATTGATCGTATAGCTAAGCTACAAGTACTTATAACTTTTATCTATGAGAGCACCCAAAGTTGAATATAAAATTGTTCTCACCAACTCCCCACTTCGCAGTATTTATGCGAACAAGATAAAACCTAACACGGTGAAAGTTATTTTTTGTTTTATTTTGTACTGTTGGATAATGCTGATAGGTACCTACTAGCTTTATGCCCCGTGGTTTTGCCTGACCTGCGTAATTATTAAGATAACCATAATTTAATTCGGCACTTGACAGTGGTAACGAAAAAAAAATGAGCGTTAATTTAAATTACTTATTTCAAATTGACACTCTTTTTCGGAAAAAAATTGAAGGACGTTTTGAATAAACATTTGCGAGTTTTGAAATACCTACTCACTAGAAAACTGTCCAGAAGCCAAACTAAATAAAAACCTTTATTTAAAAAACTATTTAAATATTGAACTTATATAGTTTTAAATAGGTATATATTTTAAATGCTATGTAGAATTTTATGAGTTCTATACTTTCATATAAAATATTTATCTTTGGCCAAATTCGCCAAATCGATTATGTTTAATTATTAACCGACTTCAAAAAAGGAGGAGGTTCTCAATTCGTCTGTATGTTGTTGTTTTTTTTGAAGTGAAAACTTCTTTAGCGGCGTTGAGCACTTTTTCTGTAATGGGTATAAAATCTTAAACTCGCGTCAAATCAAATCAAATCAATCAAAATCAAATCAAATGTCGGACGACAAATGTCGGACGACAATTTGTTGGACGACAAATGTCGGACGACTATTTGTTGGACGACAAATGTCGGACGACTATTGGTCGTCCGACTATTTTTTTTTTTTTCATCTAAAACTCTTTTTGCGTATGTTCTCGCGACATATGAGATTTTACACAGATATACAGTTTTCACTTCTGCCTGCACTCCCGGAGTGCGCTGTTTTTTTTAACTTAGGGTAGTTCCAAAGCATATTAAATTTAGGCTTTTAAGATAATATGGAATTGATGTTATTTACATAATTAACAACGAGCAAATTTTACATTTCAATGTCTGATTGGATTTTGACGTGATAACGTTTGATAAATTGGTGAACACCTGCAAGTTCAAAAAAGTGTGACGTCACACGTCGTTACTGGAACGCCTCATCAACCGTTTTTTTTGGAAAAATCTAGCTTTAATTTCGATCTTATCAAATTATGTTTGGCACAGCCGATAACATAACAGGATAAATTTAAATAATATCATAATATTACCTTCACTCATAATTACATAACAGAATAACTAAAAAGTTTATCTAAGTGAAAGTCTAGGGCCTATTCAGTTGACGTCTTAACATTCTTCCCTTTATACCTTTCCCAGCCCCTAAGAAACCTACCCATATTTTTTTATTATAGTAGGTAGTACCTACCTGCCTACTCGTAAGTAGTACCTGTAATTATGAAAATTTATAGGTATCTTGAATAATTTCACCACAAAGAAATAAACATTAAAAGGCCGCAAGGAGTTTTATCTGCAATTAAAAGAACATCGCGATTACTGCTTTATTAATGGGGAGAGGAAAATGTATAGAGTCGTTATTTTAACGTTCTTACATTATTGATTTTATTAATTTCAGTGAGTGTAATCCCACGCTTGCCATTTCTAAAAAAAATAAAATAATGCATCTTAAAAAAAACTTTCCGTGTAGATAAAATATATCCATAAAAAATATAAATAGTTGTTTCCTCCGTTTAATATGGTACAACTATTTATATATCCATAAAAAATATAAATAGTTGTTTCCTCCGTTTAATATGGTCCGATTTTGGTGTTTTTCTTTTTGTGTAAATAATTTATTATAACGCTATTACTTTAATGTCTGTCTGTCCTTCTGTCTGTCTGTCATCAGGCTGTATCTCATGAACAGTGATAGCTAGGCAGTTGAAATTTCCACTTATATTTTCTGTTGCTGCTATAACAAAAAATACTACAAAACAGAATAGAATGGTACGGAACCCTTCGAGCGTGAATCCGACTCGCACATGGCCGTTTTTTTTTAATAGCCCAAAAGTGGTAAGTTCCATCAAAAATAAAAATGCTAGGTGATCCTACACTTTTGATTTCAAAAAGTCAGTGACACGTTGCATTTTTGTAATTAAAGTTAAATAACAGGGCAAGAAAATGGCGCACCTAACATATAAAGTTTTAGGTAGTAGGCGGCCCTCAAACATTTCCTAAACCTAAAAAAAGACCCTTATCTCCAACGCAATCTTTTGACAACAAAGATCTTCATTACATTAAAACCTGTGACGAAGCAAAAACATCCTAGTCCGATTGAGCTGCTCCATTTCTTTTCAATCCGCCATCAGTACAGATCAGATATTAATGTGCTTGTCAATACCGTGATATAATTATTATAAATGTCCGAGGATCGTATGATAAAATATTATTACTGAATACGAACCTACTGGGCCTTCAGAAGACCTAAAGGGCGTGTTAATACTAAACAGTTTGGAGAGTCTAATTAATATGTCAGTGACTGCCTGAAATAAACATTAGTCAGTTTCGTACAGTCACATTACCAATTAGCTGAACCCCACGTGACTTAGAGCTCACTCACACATCTGTAAGGTTGTAAAGTAATAAAAAAAAAATATTATATATATTGCAGGACATTCCACACATCGCCATCTAGCCCCAAGCTAAGTAACTAGACTTGTGTTATGGGTGCTAGACAACGAATATACTACTTATATTACTTTTCTTTTGTAAATATATACATATAATACATAGAAACAACCAGACCACAGACAAATATCTAAGCATAAATACTTGTCTGTGGCGGGAATCGAACCCGCAACCCTGTGTTTGGCAGTCCGGCATGGTAACCATTGTGCCAACTGGGTCGCCAAAGTAATGTTACCTGATTCTGTTTTTTTTTTAAACAATATACAATATAAAAAATAACAAAATAGGAAAATACTATATTTTTTACAGATATGCGAGTGAGTTCTGGGTCACGTGGTGTTCAGCTAATTGGTAATGTGACAGTACTTTATTTTTTTGCTGTACAAATACCCTTACATACTTTCTACGGCATGTATTGATTTATGCGTTAAAGATATTCTTTGTAAACAACCCTTGTTGGAGTCTCATTAATTTCTAATAATGCGTTTGTTGGTTGTTCACTGAAGCAAGGTTATGTTTACCTATACTAAGATTTACAATTAATTTACAATACCTTAAGAGGGTATGCGGGCATTGCTTTCTGAGTACAAATAGATTCCTCTATTGTCTTTATGAGGCTTCATAAAGACAATAGAGGAATCTATTTGTAGGAAAGAGGCTTCTTTCCTCTATTTTCTTTTACTTTCTATTTCCTATCAAGCTAAACAGACCCTTGCCCATAGAAATCATAAGTTCGTGCCGTTGTGAGACACGAACGTGTATTTCTATGCCCTTGCCATCTTGTTGCGATTTCTTCTAGGTAAGAAAAAGTTTTTTTGTTCCTTTTTTTTAAGTTTATTTATGTGTTCAAGAAATAAAGTGTATATTAATATAAATTATTCCTCCAAAGTCTAAAGAATGCCTTTAGTTAAAGCAACATTATCATCATGGAGATAGAGACTTAAATACCTACTCTGTGTGAAAGTTAATTTCTTCTTGACTCGAAGTCAAAGATTCGTTGCTTTACAGGAGACTATGGTTGTAGGTAGACCAACACACAAAAACAAATAACATCAACAAAGACACAAAACAAATAAAACCTCGAAACAACAAAACAAACTACAGCCAAATTATTAAACTTTTCCATTTACCAGAAGAGACAAAACCCATCCCCCATTCAATTTGGTACATTCAGTGATATTGCTGTCATTAGATGTCATATCTCCACAAAAGTTCACTAAAATCTCACCCCTGAGTCCCACATTACTGAATAAATGATTTTTAATACATCCCATACTGAAACACTTTCTTTTTTCATTCGTCCGAAACATTTTGGAGGCTTCATCGCTTCTGAATTATAAATCGTACGAAGTAAGTATTAAAGTGGTATCACACATACTATACCGCAGGGAACCTACCTAATAGTATTATTAGTCTAGCAACAGACGTTCCAAAAATAATAGTTTGTAGAGTCGATGACAAAAAATATAAACTTTCACAAGGGCGCGAAATGTCCAGTCGGATATACGATCAGACATTTTTGTCTGAAGTTCATTTATCCGTATGCTAGCAGCGCTCTGTGGTTTCACCCGCGTAAGTCCCGATCCCGTGGGAATATCGAGACAAAAAGTAGCCTATGTGTTAATCCAGGTCTTCAGCTATCTAGGTACCGAGTTTCATCGCAATCGGTCCAGTAGTTTTTGCGTGAAGGAATAACAAACATACACACACACACACGCACACACAAACTTTCACATTTATAATATTAGTAGTATTAATTAATCATTGAATAAATTTCGATCTCGACTTACTGATGAACATTGAACATCTCCAGGATTTAATCAATGGCCTGCTTCAATTTTACTCCAAACTTCAGACTGATAGTACGCAACAAAAAATGTCATTTTTCTCATTGATATGAAATAAATACCCTTGTTATTTTCGTAATTCCATTTGTTTAGTTATTTTTTTTTATAAAATGTTGTGCGGACCGCTATGGTCATTTCATTTCTTAAAACGGACCCTGAGCGAAACTAATTGGTGACCCCTGCGCTACACCAACCAACGTGAGTTCGATCCACAGGTTACGTAGTTACACTGGTTAAAAAAAAAGTGTTAATAGGATTGTAAACGTTACGCTACCAGTGGACTTTTGAGCGCCGATTGTAGGTACTTTGGACGTCGATCTTTTGCTCTAAGTACAAAATAAACCTAATAAACTGACGGACACGAACTCTCGATTTAAATTAATCACTGCAAGGCTACCATGAACTAAAGCACACACTATAATCTTACAATTAAAACAACAACTCCGAACAACTTTTATTCGATTGATTTACTGATGTTTTTGTTTTATGATTGCTTGTTTAAGTTTCAAACGACTCGATTTATAGGTCTACGGAGATTGTAAGGCACTAAAATAAACACTTTACCGTGAAAATGGTGATTGTTTAAGGACTCCTGCAGACTACAAACTTTCTCCTGATAGCTGTAGCCTAAATTCATTGTTGTTTAGCGGCTACTTCATTCTGATATCAAAATATCAACTGAGAAAAAGTTAGTAGTCTGCGAGAGCTCTAAGTTATTAGGTACTACTGACTGCTTTATGTATAAAACGGTGTTTTGTTTATTTAAGTACAAGAATTTCAATGTAGAAACAATATTGTACTAGTACAAAGAGAACTGTCAACTGATAAAACCTAATTACCAGACACTAGAGAGCGCGCTCCCAATAAACTCCATTGTTTTAATCCAATTAGCTGTCTTTACGATTAACGATCAACTTAAGAATTCAGAGGGGCCTTATTCTCTAACAATATTAGTCATTTTTGTTTCTTGAATATTTTACTTTAAAGCAATAATTAAAAAGTTTTAGGCATTGCAACAATGACTGATATTTCAAAAAAAAAATCCTGTTGATGTTAACTATTGATGTGACACAAACGCATGTAGCTCAAGTGAGTTCGGCAGTTCTTTATCCATTATTAAATTTTCCGAAATCCTTTTCAAGCCGATGCCTACGTCATAATCTGTGTAATTTTTAGCTCAATCCATCCATTGACTTGAGCTGTACGTTGTTATATTAGTCAGTCAGTCAGGAATATGTCTTATGTCATAACGCATTTTCTACTACTAGAAGAAGAAAAAAACTAAGAAAAAGTCAACTAAGTCTGACAAAACTGCAAGATAACTAGCCAAAAAAATAAAAATATATAATTGTGAATAAATGTAATAACGGCTCCTTACCTTACTGCAGATATGAGGTTGGTCTTCTTAAACAGCTTTTAAGAACGTGGTTGTTTAATCCTGCGATTAACTTGAAGTTGTCACAACTATCAATCACTACGCACGGTAAAAAGAAATTTGGAAAACGAAAAATCTATACATATAAAATGCTTTGTCTAAATTACCACAGCACCACAGCCTAAACCACTAATCGTAGAGATCTGAAACTTGGAAGGTGTGTTTTTTGCATGACGTAAACAGCCTAATAATAATAGAAAGGAATACGAAAAAAGGAAGTAATTCGAAAAAATCAACATCTACTCGGAAGAAGCCGAGGGTAAAATATATATATTAGGTACTTGAATAAGACAAGTAAACGCAGATTCCACATCTGCAAAACGATAAGAAATTGTAAGCCGGGTAGAGAATAAGTCACTCGAAAGTAAAGTTTGAGTTTTACTGCGAGTGAGTCTCGATAAAAGGCACTCACTTAAAACGTCAAGTTCGTGATGCCGCGATGACCGATCGTTAGCCGATGTTTAATTACTGTTATTTAAAAGTACCCCCACGTCAATCAATGTTGTACCGTATTTTGTAAACATGGAGCGTAAATATTTTAAACGTTTTGTAACTTTTATGTGGTCGAGGCGTTAATATTTAGACTATTTTTTTTTTTACAGATCATTTTTAATGTTTGTTGTATCTTTACGCTAAAACTACTAAATCGGTTGCAATGAAACTTGCTTCGTAGATAATTGGAATCTCGGAATCCATATAAATTAAAGACAAAATAATTATCATGAAATCTATGAAATACAAGAGCTACGAGTCTGGGGATTCCATTTAGGGTGCAGATGCGCATTACAAAAGAATTATACCTATAAAGGGGTAATAAGGGGTGTTAAGGTGAAAGGGTACCGGTGCTCTCTCTATACAAACGTAGACGACTGTTTCCTCCCTGGATAATGACACTAGCACAAATATTTTTGTGCCATAAAACCTATAACTGCCATGACTATGCCCCTATGTTTTTTTTTTATTTTCTAATTACCTATCATAGAAATTAAGATAAAAAAAAATTAAAAAAAAGGGGGCATAGTCAATATGGTCATGGCACTTATAGGTTTTATGCACCAAAAATATTTGCTCTAGTGTCATTATCCATGGAGAAAACAGTCGACTACGTTTGAATACTTAGTTTGTATGGAAAAAGCCCCCGGTACCCTTTCCTGTTAAAGTTTGTAGTTAATAGTAACATTTATGTATTCTGGGTTTATAGGAAATCATTTATTTTATTCCTGTATTTTTTAATTCTTATTTTTCTTTTATAAAGACACTAATGTAGGTTACACCGCGGGGCTAGCTTGTATTACATAGACTAATCTTTATCCTGATATTTACGCGGTTCAAACTGCGGGGCTCAACTATTTTAGCAACGATTAGAATCTAATAAGGTCTATGCCCATAGTAGTTACAGTTCTGGCAAACGACCATGGTGGACGTTAATCTTAAAAACCATGAACCACAATATTCACACGTTAATTTCACCAAGTCATCACTAATAGGCTCCAAGTAAAAGCTTGTCAAATATGATTTGCGATTCGATCTCAACTCCGAGGTGCTTTTAACTCTGTTATTAATCTGTCGTAACATATTGAGATCGAAGTAAAAACGGCCATTAGCTTGAGTCGAGAAGCGATACCCGACGGCGTGATTAGCGGTTTTATAAAGTGCGAAAATATAATATTCTGAGCACCTTATTAGGAAAGTTTTTTGTTTAAGGTAATTGAACTCTAGAAGTTGGTAAGTAGGTAGATGCGGGGCTTCTTTCAGACGGCATAGATCAGACGTCTCATACCTCGCCACTACACAAGGGGATATTCAACTAACCATAACTACCCCTATAACTTGCGGATAATATTTATTTGCATACTTTTATATTTTATTAAATAAGACCATTTCCCTACAGAGTTTAATAAATCCTAGTTTCCGCGCTATACCATGTGGTCCAGAGCTATATTATTATACTAGCTGCGCCCCGCGGTTTCACCCGCGTAAGTCCCGATCCCGTGGAAATATCAAAATAAAAAATAGCCTTCCCCGATAAATGGACTATCCAACACAAAATTAATTTTTCAATTGGAACCAGTAGTTCCTAAGATTAGCGCGTTGAAACAAACAAACAAACAAACTGTTCAGCTTTATAATATTAGTATAGATAAGTATATACTTAGTATAGATTGTATTTTCATTTCTTACTCCTACCTAGGTACCTATATCTATTTTTTATGCTCATGGTTTTACTCAATACTTTATTCAGTTTGTATCTTTAGATTTATTTTACTTTACGCCTTTAGCTTTCTTCACATAAAGGTACCTCCTACCGTTTTGGAGAAGGTATCCAAGCCAGGTTTTTATTTATGCAATCCCTTTACCACGGATTGCATCCAGATTTACATGACATTGGCTGTATGCAGTTCGAGGAGCCAATCAAGAAATACGAACGTCAAATTCTATGGAACCAATACGAATAAAAAAGAAAATGGAAGACCGCGAACTGTGACCGTGAACGTCATGCAGTAGGAAAAAGGCCTTTGGACACAACAGATACAGTAACTTAAAAAGGCCGTGATGCACTTTAAGACCCATGTCTATCGATAGAAACAAATAAATAATGCCTTTACACCAGATCTTTAAAGCGTCTCGGAAATGGGATATTGAAAAACGTTCTGTTACAGGTACCCCTCACATGTAGGTACATAAGCTGACTACTGCTACCTCAGCAACAGTAGCCATCATTAGCTCATCAGTCTCAATCCAGCCGCGACTGCTGAAAGACGGCTTTTCATAATTATCATAATTTCTATTTCCTAGTTTTTTACTAAATCCTAATTATTAATAAAACATTTTCTATTTAGTCACAACATAATCTTTTTTTTTTTTAAAGCCATTCAGTGGCTATTCTATAACAGTTCCACATGTTTCAACAAATATCCCGTCTCCGAGATGGTTTAGAAGTTTGGTTAGAAAGCATTATTTGTAGCGCACTTTTCAAAAATCTTAAGACATCACGTTTGGTCAAATACCCCATTTCCGAGACGCTTATGAGATTTGGTGTAAAGGCATACTTCATTTGCCGTAATATCCTCTATCGATAGGTATGGTTCTCAAAAATATCGCGCAAAAAAATATTATGTCAAGTTCCCAGTACTAAATGGCAAGACACCTTTTTTTTTCAGTTCAATGTTCGAAGTTTTTAACCTCTTTGGTTTTACGTTAACATCAGCTGCTGTCAGCTTGAGGTGACGTCTTACCAATCTAATCAAAAGCACTAAAGAGTATTGATATCAACTTGGAAGCAAATCACGCTCAAAATAACTTTCTACCCCTTTTTAACCCCGTTAGGGGATGAATTTCAATAAAATACGATACACGTGTTCCATTAATTCTGTTAAAGTATGTTTATGCAAAATTTGAAGTAGATTAGACCAAGGAATCACGTTGTCCCATACAAACTTCGACCCCCCATTTTCCCCCCTTAGGGGTCGAATTTCGCAAAATCCCGTCTTAGTGAGCACCTACGTCATAAAAGGAACCCCCATGCAAAATTTGAGACTCCTAGCACTTGTAGTTTCTGAGATATCGTGATGAGTGAGTCAGTCAGTGAGTGAGTCAGTGATTTTCTCTTTTATATATATAGATTATACGTATCTTAATATAGTAGCAAAAAAACTTTTATTAAAGTAGAGCGGATTCCGTACTTACACTTACAATATGTGAAAAGCACTTTAAAAAAAATACCAATTTCGGACTACTCTAAAAAGTTATGCGTATTTTCGACAGTAAACAAAAAATAGTTTTAATATTTCAATTTTCATCAATAATCTTGTAGGCCAATTTCGCGTGCGACCAAGAATTGATTATTGTAGCTTTTAATTTAAACTTATTTAGGTATAAAGTGGTTAAAATATAGATTAGTTCAATAGTTCGTTTGTTAATTTGTCATAAATAAGTTTTAAATACCTACTTAAAATAAACGAAATCCCTTAACAACGACATGAACAAACTGAAAACACATGATAAAATTGAATTTAACTTGTTACAGATTAACTACGTACGCAGTGTTCGAAGCCGATCAACGTCTGGAAAGTTGGAGGAGCTCCGTGTGGTCTTGCTAATATTTCATGGAATCTACTTTAGTGTACCTGAAGGGAATTGTCGCTGGAGATTGGCGAAATAGTCGATTGTGCAAACTACTACAAAGTTATTTGAACCTGTGGAATAAAATGGAGCTAAGTCCCCAATGTGATTAGCCGGGTACCCACCTAGCGCACAGGCTCGCGCGGCAGCCTCGCGAGCCTAATGCCTCGGCTGATGTGGACCTGCCTCGGGCGGCCACGGGCGCGCGTTCGCTCGCCCGAGCACGGCTCGGCCCCGAGCAATCTGTTGTCGGTAAACTTGACGCGCTCAAAGGTGCCTCAGTGAGCGCTGTGCTTTAGGTGGGAACAACGAATACTCGCGGACTTATGATGGCTCAGCCTGCCTCGCGAGACTTCCTCGTGTAAATTGAACAAACTACTGAGGCTGCCTCGGGAGCCATCGCTCGCGATCTGGACACCGAGGCTGCCGCACGAGCCTGTGCGCTAGGTGGGTACCCGGCTATTGCCATAGAGTACATTTTACTCATTCGATGACCTCTCTGGCGCATCGGACGAACATCGAACACCCGCCTGCGATGCAGAGTGTTGCAGTTTCGATTCCCGCCTTAAAGAATTATTTATGTATAGTATTTATATCTGGTGTGGATGTATAAAATAAGGAATGAGTATATTAGAGGAAGCCTGAAAGTAGCACCGGTTACTGAAAAAGTAAAAGGGAACCGTTTGAGTTGGTATGGACATGTGATGAGAAGAGAAGAGACGCATGTGACTAGAAGAGTGATGAGTATAAATGTAGAGCGATGGGGAGGAAGAGAACGACCTAAGAAAAGATGGATGGACTGCGTGAGACAAGACATGAGAGAGATGAATGTGAACGATGAGATGACGACTAATAGGGGTGAATGGAAGAAGAAAACATACTACGCCGACCCCAAATAAATTGGGATAAGGGCAGGAAGATGATGATTTATATCTGGTCTGGGTGTTCCTGTATGTATTATAATAATATGTAATTACAAAAATAATGTATTTAAGTATTCTATCCGTCGTCAAGCTACCATAACGCAAGCCTTGTTGCTTAGCTTTGAGCTAGATGGCTTTTGTGGGTTGGTCTATTTCGACTTTTATTCAAAGGTCGTGGGTTCTAATCCCGGCCGGTCGTGCACCAATCGATGTTTGTTATGAAAAATGTATGTGCGCTAATTGATATTGCTATTATCTTAAAAAAACACGGGGATGAAACCAAAAGGAGTGGTATTGGTCATAGGCAAGTCTCCCCGTCTGATTATATAGGTCCCATTTACTAAATAATTGCATAGAATATGTACAGTTTTAAGAAGAAAAACGAAAAACACTGGATGTTTTTTTAATTTTGCAACAACTCACAAAATTATTTCGCTAGTAACTTTTTATAGGCAACCAATATAACATACAAAAATACTAAACAAGAATTTAAATTAATTCGCGAGCTCTTATATTTTTATGAAACATTTGATTATGTTTTCCTATGGTATCTTATAAAACTCTTCATGAAACTCTTCCTGCTTTATTTTCACAAAAGAATCTCAGTGAAATACTGCAATTTTGTGTTATTTAAAATAATCCTCTAGCTTTCAAATGTTACGCTCTATTGTGAACATAAATGGGTCTTTAAAACTAGTGTGGCGTATGATAACAGATACATTAGTCTTAGTTAGTCTAGTACTTGTTGTACGCTTGGGAATAATGAAACAAGTTTTTCAAAAAAAACGTTGCTTTTTCTACAGATTACTTCATTTTAGCGAATACAAAAACTCAAAGTCCTGACTTATATTTTTTACTAGCGACCCGCTCCGGCTTCGCACGGCTATATTATACATGTATTATACATATAAACCTTCCTCTTGAATCACTCTATCTATTAAAAAAACCGCATCAAAATCCGTTGCGTAGTTTTAAAGATTTAAGCATACATAGGGATATAGGGACAGAGAAAGCGACTTTGTTTTATACTATGTAGTGATGATATCAACAGACAGTTCAAACCAATGGGCAGATTAGGGTAAAATTTGACAAAGGTAAGTACAAATAGCTATTACGCAGACGTGGACATAAGCTAAGAAACAATTTTGGAAAAATCAACTCCTACGAAAACGCGGGTAAAAGCTATGTCATGCATTAAAAATGAAACAAGACCACCTCTTTTTTGAAGTCGGTTAATTAGTAAAAAATATCACTAAATGCACACAACTCTTAAGCCTTTGCAAATAAGCAGAATCGTGCATTAATTCGGTAAGAAATTTTATTTTATTTTTATTACGCATAGTAACAATATTATTATACAAATTCAATATTACAAATACACAATATATGAGTTACAAAGAATCGTTTTCAATTTGTACATCACTACATAGTATAAAATAAAGTCACTTTTCGCCGTCCCTATTTCCCTTTGTATGCTTAAATCTTTAAAACTACGCAACGGATTGTGATGCGGATTTTTTTAATGGATAGAGTGATATTCAAGAGGAAGGTTTATATGTATAATACATGCATAATATAGCCGTGCGAAGCCGGGGCGGGTCGCTAGTCTATTATAACTACGCACAGCGTTTGATTACACTTTTTAAAATTATACAATTTCAATTTAGTTTTGACAATTAGCTTATAAAGCTTTTGTTTTTCTTTTGTATTTATTCAAGCTGTAATGAAAAATATCCAACTCCTCACATATCTCATTGTATAATGTAATATGTAATGTAAAAAATAGTAGAATAATACTAGGAAATACTATAAAAATAGTCGTGAACTGACCACTTAGAATAATTCGTAATGAAGATACCTACATAGAAACCTACTTATATCTAGATAGATACCTACCTAGATAAATTATTTATTGTAAACACCATTTTTATAATTATATTTTTATATTATAGATTAAATATAAAAAAAACAAAGTTACAGTCTAGTGTTACAAAGGGCGACCTTATCGCTCAAAGGGATCTCTTCCAGGCAACCTTTGGATGGACAAGAAGTTGAGGAAGGTTAAGGGTGGGTGTATGTTAAAATGTATAAACTCAAAATACATAACGTTGTAATTCATAACGTTAAAATACCGAAAATCAAAATACATAATGATCAAAATATATAAAATTGAAATAAATAAAATTTGTTTCATATAATATACGAAATACATAATGACAAAACGTATAAATTTAAAATACATACAAATGAATAATAATTGAAATAAATAATAAAACCCTACGAGCGAATCAAACTATTACAGCAAAAAGTTCAAAATATCGATAGTCATAATAACTATGTTCATAATGTTTACATTGATTACACATACTATGTTCAATACAGGGTTATTAGAAATTATACTAGCAAGCCGTTGAGGGCTACTTCTGTGCACCTTAACGAACAACTTTTGTTCTACGACTTTTGGAAATTCGAACATTTTATGTAGACAAGCGCATGGGCATTTTAAGCAAAAATAGGTAAGTAGGTAGAATTCGGTTCTGGCAGTTCTGACGGTTAATTTTACTACAATGAGGTACGAACATCAAATTCTATGACTACAATTAATTCAACGAGGGTTTTCATTTTTTTTATAAATTACGCCCTCGCTAACCAAGTAAAAAAACATACATACAACCGAATTGAGAACCTCCTCCTTTTTTGAAGTCGGTTAAAAATAGGTAGAATTTTAGGATAGGTAGGTTCTAAAACTTGCCGGACGCTACCGCGGCACGCACCGGCCGGCCGTTTCGTTTGCTCGGCTCGTGCGTTGTGGTCGCAGTTATAACCTATCCGTACGAGCGCAGCGAGCTGTCATTTTTTTGAAAAAAAAGAATGACTGGTACTTATCTACATAATAAATACTCGATATTTACTTTGTACTTCGATATTTGGAACTTTCTTATTTTAATAAACAAATTATGTACCAATTTTTGGTTTTTGTTTACCTGAACCTACAACTTATATATTTTTATAGTTATACATTTTAAAGTTAGGCTTGTTGATTATTATGTGGTTTAAGCATTATAATTTTTAATTATTATATATTTAGAACTTTATGAATTTACAGTTTATGAATTTAAAACTTATGTCATTTAATTTTATGTATTTTGAATCATTATGTATTTCGATTTTCGGTATTTTAACTTTATGAATTACAACGTTATGTATTTTGAGTTTATACATTTTAACATACACCCGTTAAGGGTAGGTCCAAACTTAGGATCTACAGTAAGAGTAGGTACTGATATAGTTCAAAAACCGGCCAAGGGTAAGTCGGAGTTACGCACGACGGGTTCCGTACCATGTTGTATGAGAGCCCCATTTAAATATTAATATTTTTGCAACAGAAATACATCATCTGTGAAATTTTCAACTGTCTAGCTATCACGGTTTATGAGATACAGCAGTCTGACGACAGACAGACAGCAAAGTCTTAGTAATAAAATTCCCATTTTTACCCTTTGGGTACGGAACCCTAAAAACAATATTGATAAACCCCAACGTTAACTGAAAATGGAATACAAAAACTGAAGTTAGATAATAAAATAAACGTAGGTTTAATTAAGAGAAAAGTAGTAAAACGCGTAGCTAGAAAGGAGAGAACCTTAGTTCTTTTATAAAGGCTGTGGGTATAACATTTCAAAGCAAATAAAATAGACAAAGCAAAGCCTTTAGAAGAGAAAAGACCAGATAACAATTATTGAAACTTTATATTACGGTTACCGACCAACAAATACCGGGATTTCATGCGGGTATTTGTGTTTTCCCGTTCCATGTAAATAAGGGGACTTAAAATATCAGGGCTTATTCTCTCCATAGGTTTAGTCGATTTTACGTTAAAAATAAAATGCAAAGCTTAGGAGCTTTGCTAAATTGAGATACATATACGTAAGTACGTTCCGTAAACGATGTTTTTTTTTTCAATTACTTCGATTGAAGCGTGGATTGTGTATGTAATTACATGGGTGTCTAATCACTACATAGTATAAAACAAAGTCGCTTTTTCTGTCCCTATATCCCTATGTATGCTTAAATCTTTAAAACTACGCAACGGATTTTGATGCGGTTTTTTAATAGATAGAGTGATTCAAGAGGAAGGTTTATATGTATAATACATGCATAATATAGCCGTGCGAAGCCGGGGTGGATCGCTAGTAATATTATATTTTACGTCTAAACTAGATGATTTATGCAGCGCTAGCAACTTTAATTCAAGCTCTTCAAGGCATTGTAGTGGCTGAGATATGAATTAGATGTAGTAGACTTGCCTAGAACCTACGAGTATACCAACCCCACAGTTTAGTCAAGGAATAACTCGCCAATATAATACGTCTGAAGCCACCTAAGCCGTGAGGAATAGGTGGTAATATTTATTTATTAACTAACTAGCGACCCGCCCCGGCTTCGCACGGCTGCATTTATTGCTTATGCATGTATTATATCTAAAAACCTTCCTCGTTAATCACTCTATCTATTAAAAAGCCGCATCAAAATCCGTTGCGTAGCTTTAAAGATCTAAGCATACAAAGGGACATAGGGACGGCGAAAAGTGACTTTATTTTATTCTATGTAGTGATAGTGATGTTACAGAGCATAATGATCCTGCTTAGTACTACAGATATATAAGAATCTTTTGTCAATGGTATTATGGACTGCTCTTCAATTATTTTTTTGAAAATAGGAGCCAAAAGCTAAATGCCTTTCGCTTAACTAAATATAATTGTTCATTATTTTGCGTAAGGCCTTTTTTTCACCTTAATCGTTCGCTTTTTTTTTCCTGGAAATGATACACGTTGTTTGTCATATCACGGGACTATGGAGCCCCGGACCTTTGGAAGGCGTGCGTGGAACCAAAGCCTACACGTAGGTGGGGCCCTTTACAGTAAGTTTAATAGCAAAGTATGATGTGGACAATAAACCGGCGATTATTCCTATCTGCACCATAAAATGCAGCCAAGGACCTAATAATAATATCAATTATAGTTGACAATATCAATAGTTTTATCCAAACCGTAAGTTTAGGTTTATGTTTTGGCGGTTTAGCCAAGTAGCCTTTCCACTGACGATATATTACAGGAGATAATTACTTGAGCTATTGAAACACGTTATCATTAACATGTTACGTAATAACATCTTAAAATATTTTCTTACATCATAGACAGGCCCGCTCTGGTTATTCGATATTACCTAAATATAAATCCAAACGAAAATAATTAACTTCATTTTGCATTGGAAGGATAAACGGAACAGGCTTCCTAAAGTTACACGTGTCACGGTTTTGTTTTAATCTTCTTATGGATTTTTTTTATATAAAAAGATTGTTGGTACCTTTTTATTCAGCCTTTTCATAATTATATTTTGCTGGAAGTTTCTATAAAATTTTTCCGATCTTTGAATACACACGGACTGAATGGAATTAATAAAATAATAAGTACCTATTTCTAAAGTTATAAAAGGGATAAGTATTTACCATTTTTGCTTTTTTTTTGTGGAGCTCGATGTTTTGATGCTGTTACTAGCACCATGATAGTTTCTAATATTATAATACTACTTTTCTAATATTCAGTACTCAGTCTTCGAAGTTCGTCTGTTTATGCTCTACCTACCTAGGAATTGTAAATATGTAATTTACCAATTCCTTTATTGTTTGACTAGCGACCCGCTCCGGCTACGCACGGCTATATTATGCATGAATTATACATATAAACCTTCCTCTTGAATCACTCTATCCGTTGCGTAGTTTTAAAGATATAAGCATACAAAGGGAAATAGCGACATAGGGACGGCGAAAAGTGACTTTATTTTATATTATGTACTGATTAGATGTAGGCAAAAATAAATTAACATTACAAAAAAATTATAGGTAAGTACTTACAACTAAAATGAATACGTAAGTTTTGACACAGTATTTTTGTAACATTTTTACGATGCTATTTATGTTTAGGAAGAAGCCAAAAGGGAGAGTAATAAATGTTCATTTCATACCTAACATTATTCAATTTTAATTTTTGTTTGTTTACAAATTAGGTAGGTAATTTGGCTACTGGAATTAAATAACACCCACCTATGTTAAATAGGTATTAGTCAATTATTATTTTTTTTTTTTTTTAATTTTCATTTCAGTGTGTCGTGTCAAATTTTTGCGTATTCCCGTGTAATCAGGATACGGCCGTTGATCAAATGATGTTGAAAATCCTATAAGTGAAGTAGAAACATCAAAGCGGTAGTAAAGAGCAATATTTTTGGAAAAAAGTAAATACCTTCTACCTAATGTTTTAATTAAAAAAACAGGTACTTAGGTAAATTAGTTAGAAATGTGTTAGTAAAGTCATATTTTTTAATCTTCAAGACTTACCTATACTAAGGTAAAGGTAAAAGCAAATAAACGAATGAAAACTTTAAATAAAATAATATTTTTCGCTGCATCAGAACAACGTTCGAATCAACTATTTACAAGTGTTTCATCGACGACGGTATGGTAAAACAATACGGGGTTGTGCTGGACTTCTAGACGAACACTTTTTGATTTACGACTTCTGAAAACTCGATCTTTATTCGAAAATTTTGAGGTTAACTACGGTCAGAGTCAGAATTGCAGGTATTACTCGAAAATAAGATTTTTCCTGGAGTTAGAGGCCTTGGAGCTTAATTTGTAAGTCTAGGTATAGAGTTTTGTTTACTATTTTAAAACATTAATGTTCTTTGTTTCCGAAAACAGCAGAATATCAGAATTTTTCAATCACCAAGTATTGCCATACTCTCGTCGGAAGAATATTTTTATTATTAACTTCTCATCTACAAAATGAACGTCAATATAAAATTATAAATTTCATAATATAAAGAGTGAAATATATTTCGCCGCGTTGCTCGCTTCTCCGGATTCCAGACGTGAATGAGTACCTGATGCGCACTGCAAGTTTTTCTCTGACATGAGAGTTGTAGATCATAGAAAACTAGATGTGAAAGTAGACGGATAAGGAAGCTTTTCGCCGTTGGCGGATACGCCATGGAGGACTTCTTTTTCTTTTTCTAATTGACATTGCTCTGCATTGGAAAACATCGTGATAAAACCCGCGGCTTAGTATGCTTCAGGCGTATTGACAAGTTATTTCCTCTGTACACGGTAGACTGACCTGAGAGAGTAGTGTAGGTGATAGGCAAGCATGCCCCATCTTCACGTAAAAAGAAACCAAAAAAAAAGGTCTGCGGAAAATCAGCCGGTTCAAGTACAAGTGCATGGGTATGGAAGTATAAATAACATTTCATAGGAAGGAGAAGGTGCGTCAGAAAAAAGTCCTTGACAGACAGACGGGAAAACTGAGGAACGGACTGACAATCGAGTGATTCCATAAGGATTCCGTTTTTTCCACTTGAGATACAGAATCCTAAAAAAGTAGAAGTATAAAATATAAAAGTTACTTAATTTTGATGCCTCTTCCATTTAATCAAGTTCCATTTTTTAAACCCTCGTACGGCGCGAAAGATTTTCATATTCAATTACAAATAGACAAGTGGCGTCTCGAGGATCGCCTTTGACATCTTCACGGTTAAAGGATATTAGGTCCCCTAATCCCTTCAAGAGGGGATGAGGGGACAAATTAGCGAGAGAGGTGCAGTAATGAATTTTATATCTGCTTTGAAGATGGCCCCAAGATGATTCAAAAGCTTTGAAGTTTCTCATTGAAATTCTTTAGTGGAAATTTGAAACTCTTAATACGGTCAAGTGCATTAGGAAAGAAAGATGCAATTTTTGTTTTATTTTAATTGAATCGATGCCAAACAAACAAACCAGGCAAACTGATATGTGGCACCGATTCATGGTGGAAATCCCAGACGTCCGCACTAAACGTTTTGCTTCGTCATTCCCTTTTTGTATAACAAGGGAATGGAATAGGTTGCTTGCGTCTGACGTGTGGTTACGTAATTAAGGAATCTTTAAGTAACGAGTGAACAGATGTGCTATATCTTAGACCGCATAGTCACCTACCATCAGGCAGGTTTGATAGAGGGCAAACGCTGACTTATCATAATAAAAAAAATAAAAAAATCTTATAAAACAGAGGTTCAATTTCCATTTGTAAAAGCTTCAATTTCATTAAAGAAAAGTCACAATTAATGAATCACGAATACCTTTTTAGTTATCTATGCAATTAGCCTTTTGATCACCTACTACAGAGGATTAAAGTATCTCATCTCTCGCTTAAAGATCAAACAAATATGCGAAGGGAGCATCGACGGAATGAGTCTATATTATGTGCATAAATAGGGGAACGTCAGGATAAAATATAAGCTTTGTACCAGTACCGATGTTTATATAATTAGCTTAAGCAGTTTAAAGAGGGTTCCAAGGGTATTTTGAATAGAATTTTTCAAATTTCCTTAATGAATGTTTAGATTGCACATACGAATTTCATCGTCTTGTATATGAATTGCTTAGTTACGTACCACAAAAGGGTTGACGGCATATTTTATTCCTTTGACAATAAGCGACATGTGTGCAAATGATGAGGTTTTCAATTTCTATTTGTCGTCCCTTTGATGAATCGGTTAAAATATTTTGATCGTTGGTTTTGTTGATTTAATTTAGAGCATGGAAATAGTAAACTACTAGTTAATGGAAGCTACTTACATACTACATAGGTACTTATTATGTTACAAATTGTCACGATTGTTAATTGATAATTTAGATTTAGTTTAGTAAAGATTAAAATTGTAATAAAGATGACATTAGGAAATTTTTCTTTGTTTTTATTTTTGCGCAGCATGAGACTTCTGCACAAAACACAAAAGTCACAATAGATTAATAAGCTATTTATAGGGTTTCGTACCTCAAATAAATCCTTATAAGTTAATTTGCTTGTCCGTGTGTATGTGTGTCACCACCGACTTAATTATGTTCATAAGTGTACATGATAAAAAACTGACGATTATAAATAAATAAATATTTCAGGACATATTACACATCGCCATCCAGCCCCAAGCTAAGCAACTTAATGCTTGTGTTATGGGTGCCATATAACGGATAAACTACTTATATACTTTTTTTTTTTTGTAAATATATACATATTATACATATAGGAAACACCCAGAACCAGAAACAAGAATTTATGGTCAGCATAAATACTTGTTCCCGGCGGGAATCGAACCCGCAACCTTCTGCGTCGCAGTCGGGTGTTCGCCCGACGCGCCACAGAGGTCGTCCAAATGAAATGAAACGTCTATATAGGAAAAAGATTTCCTATATAGACGTTTTGATATATAGACCTCTTGATAGTTAGACGTTTTGCTACATGGGCGATTAGCTAACTAGGCAGATTGCTCACTAGACTTTTTGTCTAGTGAGCAATCTGCCTAGTCTGCGCTTTGTCTGACGTTTTGCTACTTAGACTATCTGATCGTGAGCCTATGACAAAAAATGGTTACTATTCTCTGGTCTACGTAGTCTCTATGTGAAAAGTAAAGTAAAGCTTTTAAATGACAGTAAATATTTTTCATAAATTGGACTTGGGTATCTCGAAAGATCCGCAACGTTGGGGTCCCGTTGCCTACCTGAGGCAACTTTATCTAATCCATTCAGTGATTGAGATAACAGTCTCACTGAATACGGTCTTTTTGTGAGACTGTCAACTAAACGTCAAATTAGGACAAAACCGGCGGAAGAAAACGCAGCTGAATATTGAATTAAGAAATCACATAAAAGGGTGACCTAAAAGGGTTGTCAACGCGGCATGTTGATTTCTTTGACAGTTTTATTGTTATTAACTAAAATGCGCTTTAAAATGTGTCATTTGATTTTGTTTTGTGCATTCGTTTTTGACAAAAGGTTGACAGTTCCTGTTATTTTAATCGGCAACGGTGTATAAAGGATTAAAGGACATGAGTAATAAAAACGACCGCCTTGGAAGACTCGTTAGATCGAATCAAAAAGAACTGACGTCGTATTTAACTGTAATTTATGTTGCGATAATAATACAATTTTAAGTAGTATAAAAAAGCTACAAACATTACTGTGCCTACAAAAAGCCAACCAATATATTTTGAAGTGTGCGTTGCCTTAAAAAAATATCTAGGCGAATGAAGATAGTTTTCATAAATTTTTAACCGACTTCAAATAAAGGAAGAGGTTCTTAATTCGGTTGTATGTATGTTTTTTTTTGTGAATGTTCGCGCATATCTTCTTTGTTTATCAACCGATTTTGATGAATCTTTTAAACAAACGAAACATAAATGGTACCTACAAATAAGTTGAAATTAAGTATAGCAGGTTATTATAATTTAATTGTTGGGAACATTTTCATTTGAAATTCATACTGACAAAATAAAATTAAATATTAAGTTTACTGCTTTAAACTTTAAGATTTAAAATAGTTGTTTAACAAACTAGAGATTAGATTACACCAACTTTGAATAGGACCTAAATTTTATTAGTTAAGTAGTTCCCAACTAGTTATGTTGGGACATAGGTAATGTGAAAATGTTTTCTAGATACCTACTATCTACCTCCCTACATATTTTGTTAAGAGAAAGCGTTACATTCATTATCTAATTTAGAATACTTTTACAATATCTTTCTCTTTTTAATAACAATAAAGAACGGTTCATGATTAGCTAGGTCAAATGTCAAGGTTGAAACCCATCTTCTGTTCATTTCATTAAATATGACACACCATTAACTCACTCAGTAGACCATTTCTCCCGTATAAAACGCAATGTCTCCGAGAATTTCTAACATACCATCGGGAAATCTAAGTAAAGTTCATGTTCTACAAAGGAAATTTAAAATTAGTGGCAGTCATGTCGGTTTTCACAATTTCCATGTTAATTATTTTATTAATTGGTACAACGAAGACGGATCATAATCATTCGTCAGTTCAAAATTTCAAATATTTCGTTACAAATATGATAAAGGAGCAGAGTTCAAAGATACAAATGTTGCTGAAAAAGATACAGACGAACGCCCAATCGGTTTTAGAGAAGATAGAAAATATGAAACAGGATTCAAAGACAAATCGGAAGATGTTAGATATCATGAAGAATGAAGCTTCGCAAGTTGAATCACCTTTGAAGAATGAAGTAACTGAAAATACAGACCAAATAACAGAATCGAGAAGTTTTAACACTCATTATGGAGGAACTGGCTATGGTGTTAGTGCTCCTTCAAACTACGGTCCACCTACTTACCACCATCATTCTATCGGATTCGATCCTATAAATATTGTGGTATCAATGTCATTGTTGTCATTCCTTCTTCAAGCTCTCCAAGGTTTGCTGACGAGGTCCAGATTTCCAACTCCGGTGGTGGAAGCGAAAAGCCTGAACGCTGTCGAAGATTGGACTAAGGGTTTTGATGACAAAATCGGAAAAGATATTTATTATTACAAAAAGAAGTATTTGAAGAAATATTTTAAATAATTTAGAATTTTTTGGTTAATTAAATAAAGTACTTAAGTACCTATATTTTTGCATTCTAGACTGACTAAGTTATCTATAAATAAATAATTTTATAAGAAAAGTAACATATTTATTTGGTATGTATAGTATAGTGTATTAACTAATATAAAATGGCACTTAATTTAAATAGGATTTAAATGACGAAAGAAATCACGAAATTAAAATAACATGAAATTTTTTTTAGGTGTGTTTTAGTTTAATGTTGGTTAGTAAAAAATTCTAAGTTTTTTATGTATCATGCTGACCAGTTCGTTTTACCTACGAAAACATACCAACTAAATTTCTGCTTACTAATAATATAAAGTGGAAAGATTTTTTTTGTAATGGTTCCGAAAGATCTGCACCGAATTTATTAAATTACTAACGACCCGCCCCGGCTTCACACGGCTATATTATGCATGTTTTATACATATAAACTTTCCTCTTGAATCACTCTATCTATTAAAAAAAACCGCATCAACATCCGTTGCGTAGTTTTAAAGATTTAAACATACATAGTGATATAGGGACATAGGGACAGAGAAAGTGACTTTGTTTTATACTATGTAGTGATAGTGAATTGGTATGAGGATAAATTGAATCCTTGTGAGTAACATAATTGGTAGGTTACTTTTTATTTAGATATTCCTACGGGATCGCGACTTACGGTAGAAACCGGGAGATCCAGATAGTTAGTTTCTAAAATTTATTAATTTAATTTGCTGTTTCATTCAATTAGCAAACTGTAATTAAGTTAACACAATAAATTGAACAATATTTTACAGCTAGCATATTTTTCATTACATTGAATGCAATAAACTATACAAACATTAAAATTTCATTAAATCTACGTAATCTCAGCAACAGTCCACTTTAACTAATTACAACATTATGCCTTGATATATTTTCCATTTCATTTGCTATTTTACGATTCATAAAGAGGAATTTGTATGCTTAACTCAAATAAATTAAAACGTAGGCTTGTAACGGCTTTCGCCCTAAATAATCGTTTACAGAAAATAATAAATCAATGCCTTGAAACTATGAGACTGGTGCTTAAGGCATATTTTAGGTTAATCCATGAAATCTTGGTGACAATCAATGTTAACTTGAGATGGAACAATCCCAAAATATATAATAGACAATACGATAATACAGATATTGGTACACAGTGCACACATCCTTACTTTGTTCAATGTTTCAATGTGATTTCATGTAAGTGACTCCAAGAGAATGAAGAATTTTGATTTTGGTTTTGACTTGGGTCATCGTTTGGCCTAGTCTATTTCGGCTACTTCCACAGTGTCATGTCGTATGGCATCCTACTGTGGGGGTGTGCTGCAGATATTGATGCTATTTTCATATTGCAAAAGAGAGCTGTCCGAGCTAACTACAAAATGGGCCCCAGGGAATCACTTAGAGAAAAATTTTAATATATAAATATATTAACGCTCTATTCACAATATATCTACGAAAACTTGCTCTACGTTCACAAAAATCTTGATATTTTTCGTAAAAATAGCTATAATTCATAAATTCAACTCCAGAAATAAGGATGAGCTGACCGTGCCCGGTAGTAGGCTCCGGAAAATAAACAGGTCGTTTAATAGTACATGTGTGCTCTATTTTAATAAGTTACCTAAAGATGTATATGACATTTTTTTTTACATATGTCATAGGTCAGCGTTTGACCACTATCACACCTGCCTGATGGTAGGTGACGATGCGGCCTAAGATGTAACACGCCTTCCTAGAAGATACCTATTCACTCGCGACTTGAAGACCCCCAAATTGTACACGTCAGGAAAGACAGACGCAGGCAACCGATTCCATTCCCTTGCAGTACAAATAAGGAATGACGAAGCAAAGCGCTTAGTGCGAACGTCTGGTATGTCTACCATGAATCGGTGCCGCACACCAGTCTGCCTGACATGTCCGTTAACAGGTTCAAAACTTTTATAAAGCATAAATTGTGCAGTAAGGCGTACTATGATACTTCGTCTTACCTTAATGATAAGAACCCATGGACGTGACTTTAGTTGCTCCATTTCAAATAATACTTTCAAATATTTATGATATAGACCTTTGTGAGCATGAAAAAAACCCCATGATGCCTTCTTCTCATTGGTGGGCGCGTTCCAAAGGCACACACACATCCTAACTTATATAGTTTTTAAGATGATTTTATGTGGTCTTTATACAAATTTTAATGTATTACTTAAATAAATAAATAAATAAAATAAATATTTCAGGACATATTACACATCGCCATCCAGCCCCAAGCTAAGCAACTTAATGCTTGTGTTATGGGTGCCAGATAACGGATAAACTACTTATATACTTTTTTTTTTTTGTAAATATATACATATTATACATATAGGAAACACCCAGAACCAAAAACAAGAATTTATGGTCAGCATAAATACTTGTTCCCGGCGGGAATCGAACCCGCAACCTTCTGCGTCGCAGTCGGGTGTTTGCCCGACGCGCCACAGAGGTCGTCGTACTTATGCATCCAAAGAAATAAAAAAATTTACTCCTGACTTTTGTTTGACCACTATTACACAAAACGGTAAGTGACGATGTGGTCTAGATGCGGACGTTGCACGCTTTCCTAGAAGACACTTTTACATTTTTTTCAGTTTTTTCACGCACAATTTTATCTAAATAAACTTATACCTATTGATTTCCCTTGAGTTCACTAAAGTAACGGATATGTTTACACCGATTATGTACAAAGATAGCTAAGTATATAAATATTAAGTAAGTACAAAAAAATGGTAAAGGAAAATGTGCTTCAAATTCACATTATCGCCTTTGTTGTATTACGTCCAAGCGATTTATATTTTAATATTTTTAGGCATAAAAGTATTCTCAAAGAGACTGTTACATACATAAAGAAAGCGGTGAAAAAATGGAAAAATGCTTTGAAAGCTCTTTATTCAATAGATAGAAGCTTTGTAAAGAGGTCGTTGCTATGTTACTATCTGGGGCTACTATTTAGCGAGCTATTTTTGGAACAGTTAGGCCTGAGGATAATTTTAACGGATTGAGCTTAGGTGCTTAGCTTAGTAGGTGGTAGAGAGTAGGTAGATACTTACTAGGTAATTTTAAGTTATGTTTTGTAAAATAAATAAACAAATAAATATTGCATGACATTCCACACATCGCCATCTATCCCCAAGCTAAGTAACTAGACTTGTGTTATGGGTGCTAGACAACGGATATACTACTTATATACTTTTCTTTTGTAAATATATACTTAATGTATATAACGTTACGTTACGGTTACGTTTACGTAACGTAAACGTAACGTAAGATATTATAAAATTACAATACATACATCATAAACAGTAAGCAAAAACATAGAGTAATTTATTAACTACGTTTTTGATAACATCTAATAAATTGATGAACACCTGCATTCACACAAAAGTGTCATATGCCGGTACCATGACGCGTCATGGTAAACGTTTCGCGTCTCGTGTTTGTTTAATAATAATATGGCTCACCTGGGCTGGTGTTATGGTGACGAGTGACAAATAGAAGACTTAGGTATATATAAAGGAAAAAAAGAAAATTATTATTAACAAAAAAAATATAATTTTTTATCGTTTTCTTATGACGTTATTGCATAAAATTATCAAAATAAAAAACATAAAATTACAGACAACCAATTGTATTTTTTTTACTAACGATAGATCAGCGTTTGATCAACTATACACCGGCTATACACCATCTCCGGGCTCACCAGCTCATGTTCAATTTCAGCAACCACCGGGTTGGCAGCGCATTCTGCAGGGTAAACACGGCAAAGGGGGGGTCTCTTATAATACTGAACAAGAAATTAAACTATAAAGAAAGAAAAGATGTCGTGTCTATGTCTGTGGAATGTGTAACGGAAATATCTTGTGTAGAACTGGAGCAATTAATAGTAGTAGGTATGTGTATATAGACGACCTGTTTTTGAAAATTTTAAAGAATTTATTGAGATATTGGATGAAATGCTGACAAAATTAACTAAATCAAAAAAACAATTACTTGTATGTGGTGATTTTAACGTAGATTTACTGAAAATAAGCACCTTTTCTACGAAACTTCTAAATTTGTATAAATCACACTATTTATCTAACGTGTTTCTGGAGCCTACTAGAACCACTGACACTACTGCGACATGTATTGATAATGTTTATGTTACTGATAATATATCCACAATTAGCAAATCTATCATTAATAAATTAGAATCAGACCATAGTGGTCAGTTTGTCAAATTTGCTATTGTCATAAAATCGATACCAAAAAGGAAAATAAAGTACGTACCGGTGACTGCTGCTCATCTGGAGGAACTTAGATTGAATTTAGCTAACGTTTTACCGTTTCTACCTTGTGATACGGATCCAAATGTATTATACAACTAGCTGCGCCCCGCGGTTTCACCCGCGTAATTATTTTCTACGCAATTTTCTTAATTTTTTATTTCATAAGAACCTTCTCCTGACAATAACAAACACAACAAAAAAAGAATTGGCCTAATTGGTCCAGGCGTTGTTGAGTTATGCGCTTACCAACACATTTTGCGATTCATTTTTATATATAAGAGACAAGATAACATTTTTTCTTTATATTTACGTCCAGATCTATGGTAGTCTCCGACAAACGCGAGTTTAGTGACTGGGCAACGGTCGGTATTCACCGCAGTAGACATAAACTATATGAGTTATACGCGGAAAGACAGAGTAATACATCAGGGGAGTTTGGAGCCTACGTTAAAAACTATTCAAGGATATTTAAAAGAGTATGTATTTTGGCAAAATCTCTCTTCATTAAATCTGTGATTAAATCTAGTGATAATAAAATAAAAGCTACATGGAAAGTAATTAACGCTGAAACAGGGAGAGTCGCAGCCAAAAACACTGAGTTTAAATTAAGTATTAATGGAAATATAGCTAATAATGATCAAGATATCGCAAACGAATTTGAGATTTTTTTCAGTAATGTAGCTATTACTTTGACGAAGGCTTTAAATTCTTCTACCCCCATTGCAGAAGCATTGCTAAAAACGAATGTACCAAATTGTAATAAAACATTTAAATTCCAATATGTTAAAACTCATGACATTATTGTAGTGCTTAAGCAAATAAATCTCAAGAAAACTAAAGATCTATGGGGGATGTCTGTCCCGATTGTTAAATCAATTATTGAACTGATTATACCAGAACTAGTCATTATATTTAATCGATGTATAGATTGTGGTGTGTTTCCTGATTTAATGAAATTGAGTAAAGTAGTTCCACTGTTTAAATCTGGTAGTACCTCAGACCCCTCCAATTTTAGACCAATATCAGTACTACCCACGTTAAGTAAAATTTTTGAAAAACTTATTTTAAAGCAACTACTGAAACATTTCCATGATAATAATATCTTACATAATAAACAGTTCGGTTTTAGTAAGGGGCGCTCGACTACTGATGCGGGTATAGCGTTAATTAAAAACATATTTGATGCTTGGGAGGAGTCACATGATGCGTATGGCATATTCTGTGACTTATCCAAGGCATTTGATTGCGTTCAAAATAATACATTGATCATAAAACTACACCACTACGGTATTAGGGACGGCGCCCTGGATCTTATCTCTTCTTATTTGAGCGGTAGGGTCCAGAGTGTTGATGTTAACGGGAAACGATCCCCCGGATCTGCGATAGCAATGGGGGTTCCTCAAGGATCCATATTAGGACCTTTCCTGTTTTTAGTTTATATAAATGACTTACCTTACCTTGTAAGGGACAACCATGGGATAGTGTTGTTCGCAGATGACACCTCCTTGGTGTTCAAGGTTAAAAGGCGTCAGTCCAACGTTGACGATGTGAACAATGCTCTCTCTAGAATAGTTGATTGGTTCAATTCCAATAATTTATTACTGAATGGATCCAAAACTAAATTAATTCGGTTTACACTTCCAAATGTAAAACAAGTAAAAACTGTTGTAAAGATTAATGATGAGGAAGTTGAATTAGTCAGCTAGGCTGGTCTAGGTATAACTTTAGATCCTAAGCTTCAGTGGGGCCCGCATGTGGAAGCATTGTCCAATAGACTTAGTTCTGCCGCTTACGCCGTTAAGAAAATTCGCGAATACACGGACATTGAGACTGCTCGCCTAGTCTATTTCGGCTACTTCCACAGTGTCATGTCGTACGGCATCCTACTGTGGGGGTGTGCTGCAGATATTGATGCTATTTTCATATTGCAAAAGAGAGCTGTTCGAGCTATCTACAAAATGGGCCCCAGGGAATCACTTAGAGAAAAATTTAAAGAGTTAAACATATTAACGCTCTATTCCCAATATATCTACGAAAACTTGCTCTACGTTCACAAAAATCCTGATATTTTCCGTAAAAACAGCGATATTCATAATTTCAACTTAAGAAATAAGGATGAACTGACCGTGCCCGGTAGTAGGCTCCGGAAAATAAACAGGTCGTTTAATAGTACATGTGTGCTCTATTATAATAAATTACCTAAAGAGGTATATGACATGTCCATTAACAGGTTCAAAACTTTTATAAAGCATAGATTGTGCAGTAAGGCGTACTATGATACTTCGTCTTACCTTAATGATAAGAACCCATGGACGTGACTTTAGTTGCTCCATTTCAAATAATACTTTCAAATATTTGTAATATTGACCATTGTGAGCGTAATCACATGAAAAAAAAAACCCCATGAGTTTCTTGTGCCTTCTTCTCATTGGTGGGCGCGTTCCGAAGGCACACATCCTAACTTAGTTTTTTTTTTAAGACGTTTTCAAGTGGTCTATTATACTTTTAAGGTATTATACATCCAAAGAAATAAAAAATTTTGATTTTGATTTTGCTTGATGGCAGGTGACGATGCAGCCTAAGATGTAGCACGCTTTTCTAGAAGATATCTGGAATAATTACTATATTTTTGGTATATTCAAGTATTTATTCTATAGCCTAGGAAAGTATATTGGGTTTCTACCGGAGGTCCCGTCCCAAATTTATAAATTTCTCGATAATGACAATTAAACCAGGCCAATAAATATCGAATTCGTCTCCTAAATTATTATTTACTAGCGACCCACCCCGGCTTCGCACGGCTATATTATGCATGTATTATACATAATATAAACCTTCCTCTTGAATCACTCTATCTATTAAAAGAAACCGCATCAAAATCCGTTGCGTAGTTTAAAAAATTTAAGCATACAAAGGGACATAGGGACAGAGAAAGCGACTTTGTTTTATACTATGTAGTGATAGTGAAGAACTCCTAGTAAGGCACACTGAACCGTAGCTTCATAACAGTTAATACTTACTTACCATTTGCTATTCTATTAAGTATCTAAGTGAAACTCAGATACACGAAAGGGTGAGCAATGTAAGTAGGTACCTACATATCTACCTATACGTTTGTAATACCAATTTCAACGTAACTTAATGCACCACACGTACGGATTTACCCTGCATAAACCATGCGCAAGTTGTGATACCGCCGAATTTCCAGAGACTTTAAACTTGATTTGAATAAGTATAAGTGCTTCTTAGATGCATCGTGACTGGTACCTATAGGGAGTGGTACTTCTAAAGATAAGTAGGTAGAGTCTGGCAATGTATACTTAACTTGCTTCTATCTGCGACTTCGGCCGCGTAGGAGTTCTTCCAAAATCCTTTCTAAGCGGATGCCTACATTATAATAGCTATGTGTAGGTAGGTATACCAAACTATTGGTTTGTGCTTTTCGTTAATAGATCAGCCAATCAGTCAGTCAGGAGTATAATCATGACTTTAAATATTATTTAATTTATTTATTTATTTTATTTTATTTTTGAGCGCTTACGTCCTTACTAATCCAACTATCAAACCAAATTTCTAGTTAATTCAGAAATCATGCTACTATACTGACTTAGATTTTACTAGCTACTTATTATAACAAATATAAAAAATTTCAATAAAATTAATACCAGCGCCATCTCATACAATAAAGGAGAACTAAACTGTGAAGGACCGATTCCATTAGGTACTTGTGAACTCGAGATGACTATGTAGTACGTTTTATATAACACAGATGTCGCTTTAAACCATCTCACGCGCAGTATCATTTCACACTACATGTGCCTATATGCACGACTACTTTGATACGAAAAGCTTCATTAGAAATCAAATAGAGGGCGCTGTTTTAAATAAAATGACTTCTAAACAAAAATGAATGTTTACTATACGCGCCGAACCATAAACACCACTGCGCATTGCGCGTGTTTCATACACATGATACTAAAAGCTTCAAATGAAATCTACCAGAGGACGCTGTTTTAAATAAAAATGTTCTTATCTATACTAATCACTATCATCACTACATATTATGAAACAAAGTCGCTTTCTCTGTCCCTATGTCCATAAGTCCCTATATCCCTATGTATGCTTAAATCTTTAAAACTACGCAACGGATTTCGAAGCGGTTTTTTTAATAGATAGAGTGATAGAGAGATAGAGGGCTGGTCGCTAGTATAGATATAAAGCTGAAGAGTTTGTTTGTTTGTTTATTTGTTTGAACGCGCTAATCTCCTTATTTGTACTGCAAGGGAATGGAATCGGTTGCCTGCGTCTGTCTTTCCTGACGTGTACAATTTGGGGGTCTTCAAGTCGCGAGTGAATAGGTATCTTCTAGGAAGGCGTGTTACATCATAGGCCGCATCGTCACCTACCATCAGGCAGGTGTGATAGTGGTCAAACGCTGACCTATCATACATATGTAAAAAAAAAAATCTAGTTCGAATTGATAAATTCTTTTTGTGTTGGATAGTCCATTTACCGAGGGAGGTATTGGCTAGGTACTTTACATTTTGATATTCCCACGGAATCGGGACTTACGCGGGTGAATCCGCGGAGTGCAGCTAGTTAACAAAATAAAAAGAGCTTTTACAAAAAAATGACCGTTTTTTGTAGGTAACAGAAATTGTGAAAGTTTGTCGAGCACCAATTATCCTATAATTAGTTCTAATTACAAAGTAAACTACCTTCAGGCACCCACGGTAGTTAGAAGAAACAAAATTAACAGTTACAACAACAATATACTAAACAAACAATACAAGTAACATACAGCCAATAATTATTGAAACAGAGTTAATTAAAACGTTTGTAGGTACGAAGTAGAGTAGGACTTCTTGGTATATTAATTACGTTTACAAAGTTTCTCTGTATACTTAGGCATACCTAACATTCTTATTATTTTTAGCCTACTTTTTACTCAGGTGTTAACACATCTTCTTAGTCACTTGAATGCATATTCAATCTAAGTATATATTTTTTTAAATTAACACTAAACTTTGTGTTCGTACAACTTAAAATATTCAAAATGGCGACAATTCACCAAATATTTTTTTCTGTAATGGCAGTAAAGAACACAAAACAGTTTTAATTCTAATGCTAAACTCCTTGTCGCAAATAATGACCAATCAAATCTCGAGGAGTTATTTGAATAAAGAGTTTGTATGTCGAATATTCTTTGGGCAAGGAGTTTGTATCGAGTACTTTTTACGAAAGGAGGTTGTATAAGCATTGATATTCACTGTTTTCAGTGAATAAAATAAGCTTTTTAGAGTGGGCATGGTATAAAAGTTGTTTGTTAAGGTGCACAGAAGTAGTCCTCAACGGCTTGCTAGTAAAATTTCCAATAACCCTGTATTATTAGACTAGCTTTTAACTGCGACTATGTCCGCGTAAGCGTTGAATTTTCCCAAATCCTTTCTTAGCGGATATGTCTTAATAGCTTTGTAAGTAAGTTTATCAAATTTTATAAAATGATCCTTTTATTGGTTTGAGCTGTACCTACGTTAATTTATTAGTAATTAATCAGTCAGTAAATGTTTTTGTATTTGTATAGGACTTTCAATTTTATTGATCAAGCGAGTAAAGCGTCTTATTTACTTTTCTCTATGCCTGCCTACGTATGTATGTATATATATATACCTGTGGAGGAGTATCAACATATATATGTTGATACTCCTCCACAGGTCGTTTTTATGGTTCCGTACCTTTAGAGGTAAAAAAGAACTCATATAAATAATAAGATCACTTTCTTGTCCGTCTGTCTGTTCATGTTTTTTGTCGTCGGCGCGGCGGCGGCGTTTTGTGTCGTCGGCGTGGTGTTTTGATTTGGTACTTCCCTCAAAAAGGGTCAAAAATAGGCTACTAGATTTCATTGCCCTATTAAATTCGATTTCCACGATTTTTATTTATTTCTACTTAAAGCAAAAAGTCAGGACTTTATTAAAGAAGAAACTTAAAGGTTACTTCATATTTTCGCATTTCAACAATAAAACTCAGTACAAAAGTTTCACCCTTCAACTTGTATTCCAATTTGAATCCAATTTAAAATAATAAACAAGCTTCAATAGTACAGCATAGTCGATAAAGCAAAGCTTCACAACAATAGATTTATAGTTTTCACTTTAATTCGAGTTTGTTTGCGCTAGGCGTGGCTCGACGAATTTATGGTGATTTTTAATTGCGTTTTTAATTATTTTCCAACAACGCTGTCGGCAAATTGAATGCCGACATTTGGACGATGTTATCTTCAACTAGTTTTATCACAGTTTTTCGAACCGTGCAGATACCTACATATTAATTTTACAACTAAATACACAGAAAAAAAGGTTCTATATAATCTTAAAATGATAAGCAGTAGGTACCTATTCTTAATTGAAAACTATATTTTAAATTCAGAATACACAAATCAAGGCAGACATGTATCCTAAAGACATCGTGTTGACTTGAAGGTATCTTAGCGATAAATAGCTCACGGTGGGAAGGTAGAGAAAATGCATCATCCAGGAGAGCAGTGAGGGTAACACCTTCTGGTCATAAGTTGAAAGGCGAATAGAGGTTTCCCAACTAAAAAGTCCACCGGGTCCTCCCTCACACGCTTTCATGTCGGGACTGCGGGAACGTGGTGCGATTCTTCCGCAGAGGTAAATAATCTAGAGCCATGTACTTAGTCTTAATTTTTCTTTTATACTGATTAGATAGGTCAGCGTTTGACCACCAACTTACCAGCACCCTTAGACAAGATTGCTTTCTATTAGCGATATAGTACGTGTCGATACGGCCTAAGATGTATCACGTCTATCTCGAAAATACTTAAGTTGCTTGTTCCTTGAAGACCTTTAAATAAACGGAGACCTTCGAGGGACACGATGAAATTAATTAATTACATTCATATAGGTAAGTAGAATAGAATAGAATAGAATATGATTTATTTGCAACAAAATAAGACATTACAAATTCTTTAAAGCTTAATAACTAACAATTGTTGCAAAACGGACCCCAACTCAGCGAAATGCTTGTATTTCGATGAAGTATTAGAATATCATCCAAAATTTTGGTCACATACAGATGCATGCTCGAAAAAATCGAGTTTATACTATTGTTACGGTTATAATTTTTAATAGTCCGTGCACCCGGCTTGGTTTGTATTTATTTGAATTTCAATGTCGGGTTGGTTTTCAATTTCTTTACCATTTACTTTAATGGTTTGCGCTTATCTTTGTTACCGACTTATCTAGGTTATGATTTAAGTAAACGTGGCACATAAAATGTGCTGTAAATGAGCAGAAACACAATTAAAGAATACTAAAAAAGAACATCGCTTTCTTTTTGTCTGTTACGTATGGTTACGTACCATATTTGATGAATGTTGTTGCTTTTATTCCGACCTTGATCCTCGACTTACGGGGGTCGAACGGGGCGGGGCAAAGTTAGTATTTAACAAATAATGTAAATATTGGCTGAAAAAAACATCAAGACACAATTCCGTATAATTTTCACCAAAAAAAAATGTAAAAAAAACTAATTCACTAACATATTATTTACCCGTTATGGGTATAAAATTAAATCGAGAACATTTTTTTTTAGTTCTTTAAAAAGGAGTGACTTTTTGGCGAAAATAATACGAAACTGTAATTTTTTCATCAAATACGTATACCTACCTATTATTAAATAAGTACTTAAGTAGGTACTTCTTACCTTGTATATTTTTAAACATCAGTGTTTATACAGTGGGAAGCCATTTAATTCGTCATGTCAGTTCGTTTCCGCTAAACATTCTCATTTACTATTGTAATTAGCATGTTGATTAATTTAATGATTTATACGTTTAATGTTCATTTAATTTTACATGTTTTTTACTAAATAGTGTGTTTTGTACTGGAACGGAAGTTTGGATTGGAATTACGGATTTTTTTATTTATCCTTCTATAATATTGTAAATGTGAAAGTTTGTGTGTGTGGGTATGTAGGTATGTTTGTTAAGTAGGTACTCCTTCACGCAAAAACTACTGGACCGATTGCGATGAAACTCGTTGTCTAAATAGCTGGAAACCTGGATTAACACATAGGCTACCGGGATCGGGACTTACGCGGGTGAAACCGCGGGGCGCAGTTTTTTATGTTTATATGCCAAGGGATACTAGATTGGCTTAGGGTAGTTCCGATTGATGGCGGGCTTTAGATAATACCTAGCCACTTGCGTCTGTGGTCGAGAATGTTCTTTTTTTTTAATTTTAGCTGTTTAGGAACGGCGATAACTGCTGAGTGAGCCCATACAGCCACGTCGCACTGTATAGAAGCATCTTTAAATCAAGCCATGAAACTAGTCCTTTTAGTAAGCGTTATTACAGGTGACATAGGACTTGTGTCGTGGTTCTAATTAGCTAGGTAGGTACTGTAATTTAAGATTAATTTTTAGAATAGAACTCTAAAAACAAAAACTAAAATACAGTTTGCTTCGTGGCATTTTGTGACACCACAACAAAGTCTAACTTCAGTCCGCTAGGATTTCATACAAATTGAAACCGACTACTTTCAGTTATGACGTCACAAAATCGGGTTATGTCGGTCCTATTAACAAATTAAATTAACTTAATTGTAAGTAGTAGATTTTACTTACAATGAATAACCGGTGGAGTTATTAGTGGGTAAGTGGGTCTTTCTACCTTTAGATCGGAAAGCCCCAAAAGCCTCACTGCACATATTCCTCCTCGGAAGCGGCGGGATGATGCATTTGCGCATTTTCTCCATCTTTAAGTATAAAAAAACCGACCAAGTGTGAGTAGAACTCACGTACGAAGAGTTCCGTACCATATTGAATAAATTATTTAAATTTTTTTTTTAATGTTTTAAGTGTTTGTTGTTAAAGCGAAGGCGATAACATAATCTGTGAAAATATTAACTGTCTAGCTATCACGGTTAATGAGATACAGTCTGGTGACAGACAGACAGACGATGAAGTAGTAGGAGTAGGTCCCGTTTTTACCATTTGGGTACGGAACCCTAAAAAGGTAGATACTTACTTCAAAAGTTCATAATGATGTCGATCAGGTTATCAAATCTAAAAAATAAAGGGAAACGATTATACGTTAAAAAGAAAGCCGTATTGAGATCATTATATTTTCGGTTCCCTATTATACTGATTGTTAATCTTATACGCTCCCCTTTTATCAGATACATCTATCTCTTTTTAATTCTAAGGTGTGAAAGTGACAACAATACATTGTCTAACGAACAGGTGTAAACAAAGCAGGTGTGTGTTTGTTTATCTAAATAGACGATTTAGAGACAATCAAGGATGGTGTTTATAGATTTGTTCTCATTTTAATATAAGGAAATAGGTAATTATTTCTCAGTTTGTATTGTTACTAGCTTCGGGCCGCGATTTCATTTGCGTACGCATCTGTACCTACACATGAAACAATAAATAATCACTATCACCAATTCACCACATAGTATAAAACAAAGTCGCTTTCTCTGTCCCTATTTATCTTTGTACGCTTTAATCTTTATAACTACGCAACGGATTTTGTTGCGGGTTTTTTTTAATAGAAAGAGTGATTCAAGAGGAAGGTTTATATGTATAATACATGCATAATATAGCCGTGCGAAGCCGGGGCGGGTCGCTAGTAATAAATAATATTGCAGGACATTCCATCTAGCCCCAAGTTAACTAGACTTGTATTATGGGCGCTAGACAACGGATATACTACTTAAATACTTTTCTTTTGTAAATATATACTTATAATACATAGAAACAACCAGACCGCAGACAAATATCTTAGCATAAATACATGTCTGAGGCGGAAATCGAACCCGCAACCCTGTGTTTGGCAGTCCGGCATGGTGACCATTGTGCTAATTGAGTCGTCAAATGATGATTATGATTACGTGATCAAGGTAAAACGTAGTCTAAGTCCAAGGTACCATCTATCTCGATAACAAAATTAATCAAAATAGTAATTTAGGCATGAAATTCAATACTTTAGGCATGAAATTCAATACTTCATACATTGAAATTTAATTATGTGATTACATTAAAATTATTATTTCATTAATAGGTGTAAAAAATTACAGAATTAGCTATTTCCTTTGTATTGCCATACTATGTTTGTTTCTGGGAATTGACCTCCATTAGCAACACTATCGATTCTTTTTTTTAAACTAACAGGTTTATAGGACCAGCTATTTTAGTCAAATCTGAGCGTAGGTTACGTAAATCGAAAGGCACTTATTGTCAGAACATATTTTAATCATATAAAATTACATACCCATCAGCATTATTTTATCACAACGCCTAATCCACTCACTAAAAGGTATTAAACTAATTGTGAGCGTCAGAATAAACGGTCACTAGGCGTATTTAACGTTGAATGTATGCTCAATAATTGCTTCCCTATTGCTGCTATTTACTTCCTATCCTCAAACAATTGCTTCCATCATATTCTAGAAGAAATCAAACATTTAAAGGTGACCGTTCATTCAGATGTCAGGACGGCCAGTCACCTGTCGTAGTTCCCCTGATAAAGAGAATCTTTGCAATTTACGGTGGCCAATAATTACTTCCCTTTTGCTTCCTTCAATATTTTAAAACGACAATTCTCTAACTATCATGGTAATAAAGATATCGACAAAAGTTATTTTAATAGCAGTGCCTGACAGAAAAATTAGAGCAAAATTCTGATGATTAATATTGCAGCAATGCTTCAGTAGGCAAAAAATCGAAAGGTAAAGACAATAAATAGTAGAAAATATACTTATGTGAAAAAAAAATTATTTTATTTTTTTAATATAACATAATGCAATGTGGTATCACTTTATCGCTCAAATAAATGGTACGACCATGAAAAAGTTCAGACATTATGAAGCTACTGCGACAGAATGAACCACGTTCTGTCATTTTATTCCTATTTATAGACACAAATCAGTAGTCAAGATGGCGGCGCCCTGACGTATACATCAAATGAAGCACTGTATTGTTGACTTCCTTCAGTCGTTTTCTTTTCGTTTTGTCACTGACACAGGTTCGATTCATGGCGTGGGTAATGACTTTTCCAAAAATCTAATGTTGCAATTTTAGTTTTTGTCAAAATCGGGGACGCAACTTTCAGCATTTTAGCTATATCTAGTAATATTTTAAGAAATAGCCCTGAAAGTCCATAGAAAAATTCACTCTGTTCACTTAAGTTGGTACCTACTGTAGTATTTCAATACTACACCCTAAAAATATATCACTCTTTTCATTTTCTTACCTAGCTTTATCTACCTACTCCTATTTTTTGTGGTTTACTTACGGTTTTAAAACACAATTGTTAGGTTTTATTACTTTATTTTCACAATTAGGTACTTCATTTCACTCGACACTCTGAACTATTTTACACTTTATTCTTGTTCGTTGTCCTCGTGCATCTCGTATCTGTGAAATATTAATAAACAGTTTAGTTTTGCTCTTTCAAAACCGGGACTTTCTGTTGTTGCCCTTCTTTGATTCCCCTTTACAGTACTCAAAGTATTAGTTGCTTTACGTACCTGTGGTTTATTGTTTGTCGTCTTAGAGCACAAGAATCCAAGAGCGGAGAATCCATCCTGCGGCTTATTGTTCTCGTCTTAGAATATATGAACTCAGGGTTCTGGGAATCCGTCTCATTTCAGCTTCTGAAAATAAATAGACTTTATTTCTACTCTTTACAGGTTTTAGTTTCCTTTGGTTTCGTATAAAAACCCAGACAAAGGGAATGGAGGTGGATATGTTAACTTCCATTTGTTGTTTTAGTCACCTTTCGAAGATTTTCCTTGGTGATTTCATGTTTTATCAATACCCGAATTACCGTATATCTAAAGCCTGTGGAGAGAAACTATATTACGTACCTCTGGTTTTATTATTCGCTTCCTTTTAACCAATTTTATTTGGTCTTGTTTGTTTACTTTTTTTTTTGGTTGAAGATTGAAGTGTCAACTTCAATATCTTGTTTTCCTGTCATATTTTTAAATTTTTGAATAAAAATACCTGTTTTATTTTTAAAATTTCCAACTACCATAGGTCCCATGTGTTTTAACCTACATGATAAGGTAAAGAAGTTTCCTTATAATAAGGCGGAATCATATTTCATCATTATTATAGGTCATAAGTAATAGTTTCTATATTTATTTATTGTGTACCTTTTTGTTTAGTCATATCAGGCTGAAAATATTCACGTCACGAAAAATAAATTTAAAATTCCATCACAAAAAAAAACACGATTATTCATTCGACCTTCAGATTGGAAATATAGAGGATCATAACGAGCTGAAAAAGTAATTCTTATATGCCCTAGGCATCGCCACGCGAAGAAGTCTTAAAGTATTTCATTTAAAAGTGGCACACATGGTTGTGCATTCTTTTCCAGCATAATCGAACGAAGCCGGAAGGGACTGGTGTTCCCTTCCCTATGCGGTTGGGTCCTAGTGGTAGGTCACGCTATATAACCACCCTAGGGTCATTCATACGGGGTGTGTGACGTCCCAACAACACCATTCCGAGACCACCTAAGAGTCGGTGGTCCATTTTTTATCGGAAATTAACCATGTGGACGTGAGTTTTCTAGACCACCCTCTCCGTGCCACCGCCTTCGAGGTCGTGCTGTCGCCCTGCCAGAGGTCTCCTCCTGACCGCCCTCTCCGTGCCACCGCCTTCGTGATTGTGCCGAAGCCTGCTCGAGAAACTCAATACCACAGAACTTAATCTTCGATTCCTCACGCCATTAATATTCATCACCTTTATTTTTCTTAGCTAAGTAACTTCTTTTTTTTAAATTATATTTGTTAACCCCTTTTTTTCTTGTATTTTATTGTTGAGGGTATTGAGCCGTTAGGTCTATCAGGCAGAGCTGAACTGACGGACTGACCCTCTTCAATTTCTTCTTTCATTTACTTCTTAAGACTATTTTTTTTTTAGCTATTTTCTAAATTTCTTTAAACTTGTAGCGGAACCTTCCGTTCCGTTACACTACCTAGATGAAAAAAATAAAAATTCTTAGGGAAATTATTAAAAATAAAAAAGGGGTAAGTATTTTTGAACACTTTTATTTAAAAACTAAATTCTTTCATTGACACCTTCTGGTTCACAAAAGTTTAATATTACCTATATCTAATTAGCAAAATTGTAAAATGTCAATTTTATTAAACCTAGAAAAATCTAAAATCGTGTTACA
This sequence comes from Idaea aversata, assembly GCA_907269075.1. Classification (NCBI taxonomy): domain Eukaryota; kingdom Metazoa; phylum Arthropoda; class Insecta; order Lepidoptera; family Geometridae; genus Idaea; species Idaea aversata. The sequence goes on along the minus strand of OU026092.1, from coordinate 9,056,013 downwards.
AATTACGTTAAAAATGTATGAAGAAAAAAAAACAAAAAAAAAAATAGAGATTTTGCAATTATGCTGTACGTAGTCTTAAAATTCATAATAACTAGGAAAGTCTTCATTAACTTAAACACACAAGGTTATCTTACATTTACCTAACATTTTACAAAAACAAAAAAAAATTTTTTTTTTTGTATAGCAAACTCCAGTAGCCATTATGTAGGTATGTAGCAAACTCTAGTGGCGCCCCCTAGCGGACGTAAAGTGTAGCTTCAACTTTCTATAAAATTTTCATTTAGTATAAGTATAAGTAGGCTTTTTTAGGTAATATTTAAATGTTTTTTTTATGAATATTTGGGTTTTGTTACATACTGTAAAAGCGACGAATTGAGTTCAAGTTCGGAAAGTTGAGTTTGCTAAAATGTTGAATTTTCAGAATGTAGAATTTGCTAAAATGTTGAATTCGCTCGCTTCACATTCGCTTTTTTAAGTCGGTTAAGAGGATCATGAGTTTTCGATACGCGGCGCGAGTAGGTATTTTCAAAAATGACCCGTATCGTGCGATAGAGAGAGTTTAAGTTCCGACGTAATTGCCTTTATTTTGTTTTCAAATAATGTTGCGGGTCGTAACGATTTTACCCCCTTTATCCTTCACAAAATGAAATAAATTTCGTCTCATTTAATTCACTGCATCTTATTCTAGGTTTATACGTTTTTATTTTTTGGTAATTCAGTTAAGTCTATTAAAAAACATTTGAAACGCTCGATAAAGTATTTAAGTCAAAAATATAGATATTCAGATACTAATAACTTTTATCTTAGGCAATATTTCTTTAAAATAAAAACGGTTAAACCTAGTTTTCCATTAAATCTAGAACATATTCAAAAAATATCGAAATCGCACTTCGTTTATGGGGGGGAAAACGTTACCGCTTTTTGTATGGAAATTGACAGCCTCACACTGGCCTTAATAACTTGCACTACGGGTACAGCGCTGAAGGAAAGTATTCACCTAGTGTGTCAACATTTTACATTAAAAATTATATGCTTTAATTTTATATCCATCATTTCACATCATTAGAACCACTACATGACATTTCAAATGTTCGATTAACCACACAAGCGGTATGTGCATAAAAATCATTAAAAATTCAACGCAATTAAATCCGAACATTTTGGTTGTGAGAAATATGTCAAAAATTTCTGTTTTATTGTCGTTTAGTTTTGGGAATAATGTCCTATAAAATATAAAATAAATCAGTTTTACTATTTCGTTACAGCTTTAGTTTAATTTGATGAAGTTTACTCACTGATTATTAACCACGTGCAGTTTATAATTTTTCAAATTTTTTTTTAACGTGATAACGTCTAATTAATTGATGGAACACCTGTATTCACAAAAAAGTTTAATGGTAATATCGTGTGACATCATGCGTTATAACATGACCATGACGCGTCCGTTCCCGTTAGGAAACAGAGTATTTAATAATAATATCGCTCATCTGGGCTTGTGTTATGGTGACGAGTGACAAATAGACGACTTATACAAAGAAGAAAAGAAAAATATAAAGGAATAACAAAAAAAAAATGGAATTTTTCATCGTTTTCCTATGACGTTATCACGTAAAATGATCGACCGTAAATCGACTTTACAGACAATCATTTGTTTCTTACACTTAGATCTTACGATTAAAATTGCTATTACATTTTAACACGTACCTATCCTAATTAAGGCAAATAAAAAACTTTCCTCTGGACAGTATCGACTAAGCTGAAAGGGTGGTATAGCTAGTTCAGTGCTGGTAAAGCTAGTTCGGCTGCAGTCGTGTGAAGTCAATATCAACTGCATACAGTCGTGCTTTCAACTTCGCGCGGTCGGGTAAAGTCGAAGGCACGACTGTATGCAGTTGATATTGACTTCACACGACTGCAGCCGACTGCGTGCAGTTGATATCATGACTGTATGAAGTCGAACATACAACGGCATGCAGTTAGATATAAATCGACTGCACGCAGTCGCTGCGATGCAGTCCGTCTGATGGCAGCCTTACAGTCGAAATCAATAACGTTCCTTCCTTGTTCCAGTTGGTCGGGGATAGCTTTTCTGTCATTTTCACGGCTATATAAAGATATGAATTGGATGAACAGCCTTTATAGTGCCAACGATCAAATCTCCCGGTAATCGTGAGGGTACTAAAATGCTTTTGGCGCTATGCGTTCGCAAGGAGCGTGCAATATGCCCATTTCAGACCTGATTATACAGAACAAGGTAAAAAAAAGATTGCTGATTTTGCACATTAGACAAATAAATTCAAAACAAAAGACAATAAATTCGTGCGACAATTCATATCTAAAGCGCGACAAGTCTAACACCCGTATTCACGATCAACCCTATGAGATTGCATAGTGCGCGCGAACGCATGTGACGCAAATAAGACGCTGATTCGCTAGAGTGAAGAGAGCAGCACAAAATTGACCAATCACAGGGCCTCATTTAGCGCAGTGCGTTCACTTATCCAAGAGCAACTTAAGAGGAAAGGATCAGGTCGGAAAGGGAAGGCTCTCTCTCCATACAAACGTAGTCGACTGTTTCCTCCCTGGATAATGACACTAGAGCAAATATTTTTGTAACATAAAACTTATAACTGCCATGACCATGCTATTATCTCTTATTATTATACTAGCGACCCGCTCCGGCTTCGCACGGCTATATTATGCATGTATTATACATATAAACCTTCCTCTTGAATCACTCAATCTATTTAAAACCGCATTAAAATCCGTTGCGAAGTTTTAAAGATTTAAGCATACATAGGGATATAGGGACAGAGAAAGCGACTTTGTCTGGTGATATTTTTTGTTTTATTAGACTCTTACCTATATGATAATTAGCATGGCAGTGATGGCAGTTATAGGTTTTTGCAACAAAAATATTTGTTCTAGTGTCATTACCCAGGGAGGAAACAGTCGACTACATTTGTACGGAGAGAGAGCCGGGTACATTTCCTCTCAAGTACTGTTTGTGATTACGGGCGTGATACTATTACTTACCTAAGTATTTACCTATTTTTTTTTTACTTTATTAATGATTAGTGATGACTCAAAACAGCGGCGACGCTAGCGCTGGTGATGAGAGGTTGCGGTAGAAGCAAGTCGGCGAGTCGACCAGCTTCACGCAGACCGGAGAGGAAGGCGCCGTGCACTGTTGCTGGGTAGTTCCGCATTGTGTGCTCGCCTGTGGACACAAAATTAATAATTACTTGCTTCCCCCTGCGGATTCACCTGCGGAACCGTTATGTGGTTCTCCAACCCCTAAACTACCGATATTCCGTTTTACATCCCAATCGGTCCAGCCAGTCGTTTGACCATGAAGAGGGAATAAACAAATAAATCTATAGGTACATATAAAATCTATTGTCCAGACTGACTGACTGACGGATCAACGCAGAGCCTAAACCGCTGATTGTAGAGACCTGAAACTTGGAGGGTGTAATCTTTGTATGACGTAGGCATCCGATAAGAAAGTATTTTCCGAAATTATACCCCTTAGGGGGTGAAAAAGGGGGGCAAAGATTGTATGGGACAACGTGATTCCATGATCCATTTTCGACTTCTACGCGGACGAAGTTGCGGGCAAAAGCTAGTCTAATATATAAAATTCTCGTGTCACAATGTTAGTTACCGTACTCCTCCGAAACGGCTTGACCGATTTTTATGAAATTTTATATGCATATTCAGTAGGTCTGAGAATCGGATACTATCTATTTTTTACTTTGTTTTCATTAGTTTTTAAGCTATTGCATAGATTTTATTTTAGGCCTTGGGCGCGGCGACCGAATCAAGAAATTCCGTAACGAAAATAAAACCTAACACCCCCGACAAATGACGGACGATTATTTACGAACGACTATTGACGGACGATTATTAACGGACGACTGTTGACGGACGACAAGTGACGGACGACTATTGACGGACGACAAATGACGGACGACAAATGTCGGACGACAAATGTCGGACGACAAAAAACGGACGACAAATGACGGACGACAAATTTCGGACGATAAATAACGGACGACAAAAACGGAAGATAAATAACGGACGACTATTAACATGCAATGCACGATGCAATAGCTTTACCGCGGCAGTCCCCGAGTGCCACACATTTTTTTTTTGTATGTGGCAAAACAACGTTTGCCAGGACAGCCAGTAAATATGCAAATAAACTACCTGTCCCGGCAAACATTGTATTGCCATAAACAAAAAAAAATAGAATAGTGTTCGATTCTCAGACCTAACGAATATACACAAAAAAATTCATACAAATCGGTTCAGCCGTTTAGGTGGAGTTTGGCAACTAACACCGCGACACGACAATTTTATATATAGGGATATAGAAGATAAATAAACAAAAGTTCGGATTTATAATATTATTAGTTAAGATTAGAATTGTACAGACATTCCACTATACGCCATCTAGCCCCATACTAAGCAACTACAGTCCTACCGTCTTACAGAATTCAAAATATTACTGCAGAAAGAAGTAGCTCGGAAATAGCCATACCAAAAAAACCATACTTACCAAAAAAAATCTTTTGTCGAATTTTACCTAAATTTTATACCTAGGAACTCAATCTAGGAAATAATCTAGGAATTAGAATTTAAATTAATAAAATTACAGGGCATTCCATAAATTGCAATATAGCCCCATGCTTAGTATGGGTGTTATGGGTGCTAGACAAAGGATATACTACTTACATACTTTTCTTTTGTAAATATATACTTATAATACGTAGAAACAACCAGACCACAGACGAATATCTAAGTATAATACTTGTCTGAGGCGAGAATCGAACCCGCAACCCTGTGTTTGACAATTTGGAATGGTGATCATTGTGCCAACTGGGTCAATATAACAGTCTATATTTGAATAAAATAAATACTAGGTATAAGTGAAATGTCCAACTGACCGGCAAAGAAGAGTCTATTCTCTGAATCTGTCCCTGGAACTGGGGCCGCAAGCAGATCGTAATCAGTACCAGACGAGCCGACAGCGACGAAACTATACGAACCACGAGCGAAAGGATCTGCACGCCATCTGAGGAACAAAATATTATTGTAAAAAAAATTGCTTACATGACAGAACTATCGTCTGGGTTTCGTTCATAAAATTCAGATGAATGTTACCGCTACCCTTTTTTCAGATTTTGACGTGACAACGTCTAATAAATTGATGGAACACCTGCATTCACAAAAAAAGTGCCATTGTAATATTGTGTGACGTCATGCGTCCCGTTCCCGTTGTGTGCAATGCGTCATGGTAACATGAACATGACGCGTCCGTTCCCGTTAGAAAACAGGGTATTGAATAATAATATTGCTCATCTGGGCTTGTGTTGTGATGACAAAAGACAAGTGACGAATAGAAGACTTATATGTACCTATAGGGGGAAACAAAAATAAAAAGGAAATAACAAATTCATTTTTCATCGTTTTCTTGATGTTATCACGTAAAATTATCGTCTGTAAACCGACTTTACAGATAACCATTTTTTTGTGTAGGATAATCCATTAGAAATCAAAACGGAAACGTTTTGCAATCCGCGAACCTATAGAACATGATTCAAAAACTCAAATGCTAGTTATGCTTTAAAACTATTCTTAATTCTTTGAACTCTATTTACCTACAACAAATAACAGTGAATTCATAAACGACAACTACATTTAAATTCGGGGTAATTAAAAAATCTCATTAAACTTTTCATACTTAGAAAACTATTTAAAGTAGCGGATTACAAAATATCGTCACATTTCGATATCTAACTAGGATATGTATACGATAAAGATTTAGAGCACTATACCTACCAAGTAGGCAAATATTAAGTAGGTACCAAGTAACTGAAGTGAGAATATTCCAAACATCTCACTTTGATAAGTTCTGGGAATGAGATGATCGATTCAGTCCACTTAATATTATGTCGCTGTCGGTGAAAACTTACGGATTACGTGGGCTTCTTAGAAAAAGCTGTCAAAACATATTGATAATACCAAAGTCGCTGAAACAAATAATTCTGAACTTGACTTTGAGACGATAATACTAGATAAACTAAAACAAGATCTCCAATACCGACTATCCAAAAAAAAAATGAGGAGGTTCTTAATTCGACGCGATTTATTTATGTTTTTCTCTAATCAAATAAACTAAATAACTAGGAGTACCTAACTATCAAATATCCAAAACATATTAATAAATAAATATTGCAGAAAATTTCATACATCGTCATCTAGCCCCAAGCTAAGTAACTAGACTTGTGTTAAGGGTGCTAGACAACGGCTTTACCACTTTATTATATATATTTTTCTTTTGAAAATATATACATATTATACAATAAACATAGAAACAACCAGATCACAGACAACCCTGACCCTGTGTTTGGCAGTCCGGCATGGTGACCATTGTGCCATCTGGGTCGTCAAAATGTTATTGAGGACTTCTTGATTGGAGATGAACCATTGTCGGTATAGTATTTATCTTACCTAGTAACAACACATTCTTTAGGTTGTGGGACTGCAGCGTGACCAAAGATACTCTTCAGAACGGCGATGCACCTCCCAACGATGACGTCATCAGTAACATTTTCCATAACAGCTGCAGCTTCACCAGCAACCAGCGCTAGCAACACTGGAGCGCTGTAAAGGTTCCAAAAGAGGAACAATTCACCTAAAAAATAAGAAATTTATTAGGACAAATTAAGAGGATTTCAAATGATTTGTTTCCAAGGTATTAAAACGAAAGGAAAAAGAAATGTAACCTAAAATTAGAAAGTAAGTCAAAAAGGTTATTCCAGATGAAAAGGTTCTGGACATCAAAGGAGGTATTTAATGAATACGTTGCTTTTTCGTTGGAAAAGGTAGTTCATCAACGTCGTAAAGTCTTTCATCGTCTCCATTAGAGAGATCACGTGCCCATTTCTCTAAATTACTAAAGTTAACAATAAAGATTTACCGATTATACCGAAAATTTTATCGACTGCACCACGATTCTCGCAGATTCTGACTTACTAACAGTGATTATGCATCAACTCATTAAAAAGAACACGAAAGCGTAATGTTGATTTCTCGCCGATACAAATGAAAAACAGACTTTATTCACATATAATTCATTGGGGGACAAGAGAAGATGCTTTAGATATCCGAACGCATACAAACGACACGGCCCGAAAACTTTAAAGAAACAAAAAAGTAGGTAACCTCATACAATGTTCCGGTATTCCCAGAACAAATGTGGGGGCCTTAATGAAGTTAGCTCAAAACAAAAGAGCCAAGGAGGTGAACCAAAGCATAACGTTTAAAAAAAAGCCTGTCTTGGCTCGTTCCCGTGATTTATTACACGATTCGCCCCCTCCGTGGCGTTAAATTATTCAGCTTTTAATTCGTTATCGCGGCCACCGATGTTTCTGCGTTCACTATTTACATCGGGAAATAATTTACGAACTTTGTATCTCTGGGGAAGGCGCGAAAGTAGTAAATAACATAGAAAATGTTGTGTTGTACAAAACGGCGCGGCGGCGCGATCGGTCTGCAAGCTGGACCGGAGCGAATTTGTAGTTTTATTGTGTTTACGAAGGGTGATACAGTTACCAGTTACAAGATGAAATGTTACAGAAATCCAATAAGACCTGCAATGTGGTGGCAGGCCTTATTAGTTGTTGACTGAGAACTCTAATTCTATCTATACATATAAAATCCTTTGTCCTGACTGACTGACTGACGGATCAACGCACACCCTAAACCGCTGATGGTAGAGACCTAAAACTTGGAGGGTGTGTTCTTTGTATGACGTTGGCATCCGATAAGGAAGGATATTCCAAAATTCTACCCCTTAGGGGGTGAAAAAGGGGGGAAAAGTTTGTATGGGGCAACGTGATTCCTTGGTCCAATCCTATTAGAAACATTTTTTACTTCTACGCGGACGAGGTCGCGGGCAAAAGCTAGTTCGTCTTATATAACCATTACTTATTTATTAATTCTTAGTAGACAACTAGTTGAGAAAAAAGATAAATCTATCGTCTTTTGCAACTGGTTGAGTAGCAAGAATGTTAGTTCTTCTTTGACAACTGGTTGTGAATCTCAGTTGCCAATGTGGCCGGAGGGAACAAACACATGCAGGGATATTCTGGACAAACGCTTCATCTGTATAATAAAGGTATATCATATATGTAAAGTCAGTAGTTAGCCTATCCCAAACCTTACAAAATCAAGTCAAGTCAATTTAGTTCAAAACGACAAAACTTTCAAAATGATGACCCAGTTTCAACCGAATCCATTCCTTCAGCAATCATCATAATAAGAACAAATGAAACCCCAAACTCTTAATGAAGATTTCGTCTTCGAATTCACTGCGGTAGCACCTATGGTTAATTTGCGGGTATGAGGAGCGTATTTCCATTAATATCGATCCGCTTTCAACGCTCGAAAGGCTACGTCAGATTTTAACTTGATGAGAAATATCACGTTAGTGAAACTACAAAGTGATTTTGCTCTGTACGACGTTGTTAAATTTAATTAAGTGGATTAGGTTACCTCTGCTTGCTGTTGTTGTGCCGACATGTCCGAAGAGATTGGCACTTGGATCCCAGAAGGTACGCTCGAAGCACAATACCACTTTGTTTAGATTCCCGTAGCCAAGGCGCTTGATGGCAGCCACCTAAATTACGATGCAACAGTGTAAATGTATGCGACGATTTAGTTTAATACTACGGTCCTAAATTCCTGGTACCTACATGTTAAGCATAGGATAAGCAAATAAGAAGCTCGTATCGTTGGCTTGATAGTGTAAATCACATCAAAATCAACAATAATACTTATTTTATTAAATACTAGCTGCGTCCCGCGGTTTCAACCGCGTAAGTTCGATTTTTCTCACAGTTTAAACCTTCCCTGGACTTCCACAAATAATTATAGACCAAAATTAGCCAAATCGGTTCAGCCATTCTCGAGTTTTAGCGAGATTAACGAACAGCAATTGATTTTTATTTATACCTATAGATTTCTGAGGTATAAATTCTCACATGCATTAAAAAAAACAATACCTTCCAATCTGGCAAAGGTGGATCAAACTTGACGTAATTCTGCTGATTCTGTCCGTTATTCGCCACAGCCACCTTTAAAACTCCCAGTGGCAGAGTACAAAGCACCACGTCACCTGCAAAATATTTCTAAAATTAATTTAAATAATACAGTCGAAATTATCCATTCTTAATTACTTAAAAGTAATGCCTCTGAGTATAATCTAGAAAGATTGCTGGCTTGTCACTCGCAATTAATTTCTTCAGTTGCTCCCTTGACACTGATTTTGTACACTATTTCAAATAAAGTAATCTTCTTCAAAAGATTTATTTCGCATTAATTATTTTTAACACAATTTGTGAAAAATTTAGTCATACTATTATTTAATATCAGACGTTTAACAAATCTGATTTACCTAGTAGAATCAAATCGAATCAAACCTAACTATATTATCTTTATCAACAAAAGAGCTCTCAAATTCACAAAAACTTTGCTGATGAAAATAAGTTATCTTATTATTTATTTTAGAAATATTATATCGTACAAAATTGAGCTTTAGGGCTTTTCTTATATGAACATAGGTAATGCAATTTGGCCAATTTAGGATAAAGAAAGTTGTTGTTTTATAAACATAAGTTCAAAATTATTTAGAAAACGCGAGTTTGGTTGTATTTAATTATTAATATAAAGTAAGAATTTAGCTTGTTTTGTGGGTTATAGATATTAGTATTTTTTATTTTTATTTATATACGTTATATTTATTACATCGAATTATTATCTATTAGGTAACATTATTATATTAAGCTTCTTATTTCTGGCATACATACTAGACAAACATAAACTTACTCTCTACGACAAGTATTTAATTTTGCTAAACATAAATAGTGCGAATCTGTTATTGGCTGTTGGTGTTATCTATCTGTTTTTGTTAAATTAGACGTAAGAGCTGTTGATTCGATGAAAATAAATAAATAAATAATAAATGAATCATTTATTTTTAATTAAGGAAACCCTATTTTTAACATTTCGACAAAAAAATATTGCAATAAAATATGTATTAATAGCGACAGCTACAATAGAAAATATAATACATGACTTGTAACATATAACAAATGGAAAAAGGTCAAGTACTTAATAAAGGCAGTCTCCATTTTCGTCATCCGAAAACGGAATAAAACAATACATCGTTGTGTATTCAAGCACAGGTAAAAGTAAATTTTGTACACATGTACTCGTACCTTCACTTAATCTTTACCTGGCCTGGATTTTTTGAATACATATGGAGCGAAAGGGTTTGTATTTATAGCGGGTACGGGAGAGATCGTTGAGTGGTGGAAAACCAAATGGAAACGTCACATTTAAAATAAGAACCGTTTTGAGAGCATACATTAGGTACCTATTTCACTTCTTATATTTAACACTTAAGTACTTACATGTAGAAAGATTTTTTTCAGTAATTACCGCGGCAATTGATTTAAATAAATAAATACTGTAGAAAAATTAAAGACAAATTGGAAATCCGTTGCGTCCGTGGAAAGGGAGTACCTATAGAGCCTGCAGTGGGACACTACAGGCTCCTAATAATAATATTTCTGCTGTGGAAATTCATAAAGTTATTTAAAAGTATTCCACGATCCCAAAAAAAAGAATAGTTTAATGTACAGTCGGTAGCATAATTGTCAACCCACTGTAGAGTTCTAAAATTATTGGAATTTTTCATTCTAATAACTTTTGTTTAATAAATTCATGAATTATTAAAAAAGACTTTAAACTTTAACTAAAGTAGGTGCCGAGAATCTTGCTTTTGTTGAAAACATTCTTATATAAGCCGTTTTGAAGCTCTACGGTGGGTCTGCAATTATACTCGTCGAGATTAGAAAAAAAATGTCCCAAAATAGTCAGAGCAAAGAATAAATACAATAATCTCGCTTTGAAACCATTAAATATCTTTGTTACATTTGTAAACCGATATATTTTTATGTTGTTATAAACATACGTTTTCCCTAAACGCGTATCGTAATATTGAAAGCTTTTAGGCAAGAGTGTGTACATACAATTGTATGGGGGCCCAAAGGGATTCGCAAACAGTAGGTTTAGCTACCGTTTCATTCCACAATCACATCGGTAAACGATACAATACCTGCTATTCCGAGGAAATATCAGAGTTTCTGCGTAAACAGTTAGAGCTTTGGAAACGTTTCGAACCTTGACCGGTGGGAACTAGACATAAAAGTGGGTACTCTACGTAATACGAAACGTTAAAGACGTTTTGGGTACAATAAGAAGATTTCGACATACAATAATGATACGAGTTTATCGTATCAGATAATATAGTAATCTAAAAAGTAAAGGTTTTGTTTTTTATATTTAACGACCCGCTCCGGCTTCGCACGGCTATATTATGCATGTATTATACATATAAACCTTCCTCTTGAATCACTCTATCTATTTAAAAAAAACCGCATCTAGATCCGTTGCGTAGTTTTAAAGATCTAAGCATACATAGGGACAGACAGCGGAAAGTGACTTAGTTTTATACTATGTAACTAGCGACCCGCCCCGGCTTCGCACGGCTGTATTATGCAATTATATCTAAAAACCTTCGTCTTTAATCACTCTATCTATTAAAAAAACGCATCAAAATCCGTTGCGTAGTTTTAAAGATCTAAGCATAAATAGGGACATAGGGACGGCGAAAAGTGACTTTATTTTATAATATGTATTTTAAAAATGGTGTTCGCAATAAAAAAATTATCTATACATCTATGTTTTACTTTTCTATAAAGCAAATCGTTAATAGATCGTTTCTAAAAAAAAGATTAAGCTATAAAATTATGTTTACAAACTAATCTAACAGTGATTATCAAAGCTTAGTTTTAACAAAAAATTATATCGACACCATATTTTAACACAAGTGCGGCATACGTAGACGTGAGCAAAGCACCGCCTCTTAAAAATCTAACAACCTCATCTGCGTTAGACTCCGCCTGTATGCAAATGTGGCGGAAGAGCCTTAGGCCACACGAGTAGATCGCTAGAAGAGGGGCAGGGGGGGGTTTAAAACCGGCGGTGCGGGTCAACACAGCTCAACTATATTTTTGCGCCTCGTCAAAGTAAAATTAACGCGTTAGAATTGCAAATCATTTTGCTACAAAGAAAATGACAAGGAGCCCGTCGGCGTTGAACGTTGTGTATTTTTCTCATAGCGCCCATTACGTTGGCATGTTATTCTTTTTATCATCGTTAGTCCTCTTAATAATCGAGGGCAGATGAATTTAATTTTTGTATTTGGAACGTAAAAATGCGAACGCTAACGCAATATGGAACACGCCCGCGGCTAAAATCGATACAGACGAGTGTTTTTAAGCATTTTTGCGATACAGAAACACTCATCATATTTTATTTTTAAACGGGGAAGTATAGGATTTTCACATGAGCACTCTGTATATTCGTTTTGTTTTTATATTCGAAATACGTGACGATAAGGTGTTTCGTATACTCGTTAAATTTTCCGAATTTTAATGACGTTTTAAGACAGAATTTTAGATTTAAAATACAATGTTTTTTTACCTTTATATACTTGGGGTTGGTTAGGCGTTCTTGAGTTGGTTGCTTTGACTATGACGCCTGGACCAGCGTACGAAATCTCCGTCACTGACGTGCCTAGTTTGATGTCCAGCCCATCAGATAGCGCTACGGGCACGCAGGAGTATCCATTACGCACTAAAACAATAGAGAAACATCATTAATTTAATAGTTATGTTAAGAAATTAATAACCTACTTACACAGAAAAAAGATATCTTGAATCGAGAATATTTTTTTATTTTAGTCAATGCATACTTTAAAATGATTCACTAGATTATTCCTTGCTTTAAGAAACCTTTTCTTCTGTGTACCTACTAGGTAAATTAAAATCTTCAATTTTAAAAAGCTAAGGTATTCCTGGAAATTTATCACTTAATAATAGTAAGGATTCATATTTATTCGTACTCATTCTGTAAAAAAAATTTTCATGATCACAATGACGCGTCTTTAAAAACTAAATTAGATTATGTGATTTCGGAACGCCGACTACGGCGAAACGAGGGTTATGTTTTTGATTCCCTGTGATCATTTTCACAAAGACCAGGGTAGCAAAATTCAGTGGGTGTATTTTATGACAAACAGTACGGTACTGTTTATTATAAAATAGTAGTTAGGTACTGTCAGTACCTTACTACTTATATTCAGTGTGAAGTATAAAGTAGTTTAAAGTATGAAGTATGTATATATTTTGAAACTATCGGATAAAAGCTTCCTACGTCGACCGCGAAACAGTTTTCAATTAGGCTGATAGCACAACCACCGACCAAGTCTATTGCGTTTTAATAACTATAAGTGCATTCTTTAGTATTATTATACAAAAACCTCTTTAATTAAATTAAAGTAAGTACTTCAAAAACTCACAAGACAACTTAAAATTTCATAATAGCTTTTTGCTGTTTTCTTTATTTTGTTAATTGAAAACGTTATTAAGTTCATTTAAATTCCATTTACAGTTACTATTGAGCTAGTTCTACAATAAAATTCACTGGAAATAAACATTTTATAAAGTACCTACTTTTTCTCAATGCAAAATATGATAGATAGATAGATAGATAGAACGCTTTATTGCACACACAAGTTACAGAAAATGACAACACAATTATTATTCGTTTAAATTAAAAAAAAAACAGTGGCACAATAGGTAATATGATACCTAATTAGTTTTAAGACATCATCCTAGCAGCACTTACTTACTGAAAAATGCTTTCAGAGCATTCATTATTTTTTTAAGAAACCAATATTTGCTACATATGCCTCTGTGATTTATTTCTTTAAGGTTTTAGAGGGTCATTTCCCTTTAGTAGTTAGTTGTTAGAAATAGCTAGGTGTCTGGTTTAAACAACTTGCTAGGTCCACCCGTTCCTGAGAAAACCGGTGGTAAAACACGGACAGACAGACGGACAAGAGAGTGATCTTATAAGGGTACCATTTTTTTTAGCTTTTGAGATACGGAACCCTAAAAAAGAAAACTTTCAAACATTTCTACAACAAAAATAGGATTGTGAAAAAAAAGGCTCTAGAGGCATTATTCAGGAACGAAATAGGCAAATTTTTAAGGCGGAAACAAAATCCACGTACTCTCTTTTAACAATATGAAATAATCTAAAACTAAGTACTCTACTCTCTATAAACTATAACTTTAATCCAGAATATTATGCTGCTGTTGTTAAGGTAGTCTAAGCTTAAGAGCACTTCATAGAACCTGGCTACTTCCATATGCATAACTTTACGCCGCGCCGAGCCGCATCGTGCAAGATACCACATAGCCCGCGGTTTCTAAACTGCGAACAACATTTCGGCGAACGAGCTGAACGAGAACAATCTGCCAAGCTGATCTCGTGCAGTTCACTTTTATCGATTCACAACATTGGGAGTTAAAGTACACAAAGTACGCCACATTGTACCGTTTAACGCCCAGAATGTCGCAATTCGGTACTTGACTGTTGTAACTATAAAATATGAAATATGTTGAAAGTGGTGGCTAACCAAAAGAACAATAACACAACTAAACAATATTTTTTGCAGTTTTTTACTGCAAAGACACTTTTTTGTAGTATTTTACTGTAAAACATTTTTTTTTCACATTAAAATGGAGTTTTTTTTAACATTGTTTAGTTGTGTTGGTGTTGTTTGGTTAGTCTATTAACTATGTTGCAAATGTTTTATTTTGATATAAATAAATTTAAGATTTCTTGTTTGTTGTTAACAAGACACAAAATGCGACAGCCACGCCTGTTACTTTACCAGAGAAAATACAAATTTCCTTGGATAGCCTTCAAAGTTTTTACCGTGACGTCATCGACTATTTTTGTGTAACAATTAAAATTAAAATTAAAAAAGTAAAAAATATATATTTATTAAATCAATTAATGCGTTTTCGAAAAAAAGGCATTTGTAAGAGATTTATTATTGAAAATCATTTGCGAGTTTTGAATATTTTTACTGGAAAACTGTCAGAAAGCCAATTCAAGCACAGATGCGACAAACTGTGTAAAACTAAATACCATACAACGAAACCGCAAACATTCAAACCTCCAGATACAGTTCAGACCGAACCTTAGATATTGTTGCAAATTAAACGTAGCTACTTTTCTAAGTGTTATTAGACAACGGTTATTGTTGCCTGGTAGAGTTATTTAGCGGTTTGCCCGAACTGTATACGGAAAGTGTGAAGTGGAAAATATAATTTCAAAGAACAAATAGTTGTTAATAAAGTCTAAGGTTATCGCTTTTGCTTTGCAGCTGCTCCTAATTATGAAGACCAGACCACCGTGAAAATTATTAAACTTTCTAACTACGACTGTACTGATAATTAAAATTTATTTAATTGCTTCAAGTTACATACAATGAAGTTTCATCGATTAATTGTTTAGATTTTATACAATTTATAACTATTGTTTTTTTACGCAGGTGACGCTATAATTTAAGATTTTAGTAGGTAATTAGCTAATATTAAAATGTAAGAATGTAAAGAAAATAATAAAAAGTTCACTAAGGACACGATGTCAGGTTTGCCTGTTATTTGAAAAAATATATATTTATGGAGATTTTTTGAAGTTGTACTATGGTATGGCTACTATGGCGTGTTATGAAAAAATAATGAGAGTGAAATTTTAAGATGCGCACGCATCACTGTAACACAAAAGTCATAGGTTGAAGCTGCGTAATACAAAAGTAACAGGTTGAAGCTGCCCGCAAAATAAATATCAGACGGACAGACGCACAGACGGACGGACATACAGACAGACGGACGTATAACTTCTACACACTAAGTACACGCACCCATTTTTTATTTATTTGCCACATAACAGGAAAACCTGACACTTTACGAGATTTTGTTACGTGGCATTTGTTTGTATTTTGACCTCTATACATTGCCATAGCTTTGAAAGGTGGCCGCGCAAATAAAAATAAAATAAAAATGTCGGACCGTTTAGTATTCCAAAATGTTACAACGTCTTTAATCTCTACAACAAAATAATATCTAAAGTAGGTATCTCATAAGTGACTCTAAACCGGAGAAGCGAAACTAATCAAGATACGAGTACCTTCATACGGTATTAACAGTGGATCGTACTGTATTAGGTAGGTACGGACGCGACCGGCACAACGACAAAAGTGGTGGCAATTTGGCGTCCACCTGGACCGGGAACATTCGTGTACATTGTACCGTGAAACGTCATTACTCTAGGTTTGTTGCCTCGTCTCGTTTGAAACGACTACACTGACTATACCATGAAGTTAAAAAGATAAATTAACTGGAAGACATTCTTAGGCCTAAATCTAGCAGAGATAAAAAAATATATGTGGTAAAAGTTAACAAGAGGCTTCAAAACTTTAAACATCGGCGTAAGCTTGTCGGATGTTTGGAGAGTGCAATAGAACTGCATGATTGAAATTTGTCATCTCCAATCTTCCGTTATACAACCAGACAAACGCGGCACCGATTCATAGTAGAAATCCCAGACTGCCGGCCTAAACATGTTTCTTAGCCATTCCTTTGTGAGGGAATGGAATCAGTTGCCTGCGTCTGTCTTTTCTGACGTGTATAATTTGGGGGTGTTTAAGTCACGTGTGAACGGGTAACTTCTAGGTAATCTTAGCTCGAATCATCACCTTATCATCAGACAAGTGTGTTAGCATAGTCGTCAAACATGGACGTGTAAAAATGACAATATAAAAAGAATACAATCTAAAGCGTCGGTCCTAAATTTCAAATGCAATAAGCCAAAACACCAGAACTATTCCTATGCAATGCACCAAACCAAAAGTCAAATGCAAATGTGACATTTTGAAATGCTAATGACATTTTTAGCTCAGAACAGCAGGTACGGAATCGGTCTATTGTGTTTACAAATATGTCGCGTAGAAACTCCGTGTTTTGTAGCTCCCTGGTACGTGTGACGTCACCTCCAATCTCACTACATCAGAGTTAGATATTTAGAGAGCTCGCAAACGTGATTTGCAGGATCAACAGAAGGGACGGAGTATAAAAAATGTTATGATACGATTTTCAGATAAATTACTTTGCATGTTGGATACAAACAAAGTAAGTTCCTACAGTAAAAGATTTTACTACGTAAGTATTTTATGCATACGACCGATCGCTCTGAAAGCCTATGTTTAGCAGTGGACGTCCTGATATGAATAATATGAATTATTTAAAAATAGAGCAAAAATATTCTGAACAAATAGCTATAATATGTCATGGGCGTAGAAAATAATAACTTTTTTCTACGTCAATGATATTTGTGTGAAATTTTTAGGACAATTCTAAAACTGAATAGCATGTATCTACATTATGTAGATTCTGTAGATAAATATTATCTTTTAGGTACCAAAAATACAAATAGTAACATATCTGCTACGCTCGTAGGTATTTGCTATCTGTAATGTGACCATAAAACGCCAAGAAGTTCTCTAGACACAATTGAAACTACAAAACGACTACAAATTGCATTAACGACTTGTGCAACTATAAGAAATATCAAACGTGCTATGGCCGACAAGCTAAATGGCGAAAGTTCATCGTTACTGTTCATTGCTTATGTATAAAATAACTTTTTAAATTCATGAATATTCGTTTCGTTTCCTAAGAAATAAAATTGGTGATCGTTTTATTGGTTCATAAAAATGGTCGGGGAATCATAGCCCATGGCGGTGCCGCATCGTGAATATAGAAATTCTGGAAAAGTATTTATAGCAACGTCTTTAAAAATAAATCTAAATATATAAATCATATTAGTATAAACAAAATATATTGTTATCATCGAGAGCAATTTTAAATATCATTTCTAGAGTAAAGTCTCTTCTTTAAAGTACCTACATCAATATAGAAGCCATGTTATGCACATTTTCTGTGCATAACGCGAGTTCCATGAAGCTTCTCATTGTCACTAACTTTTGAAGCGCAATTGCAGCAATTTGGCTTTGTGGCCTTGTCCGGAATTTTTGCTTTAGCACGGCTTCACTTTGGCACAACGTCCAAAGTTTAATTTTAGCATATTTTAGGTGAATCATAGATCATAGTAACATAAAATACCTAAATAGTAAGTTAATGAGTCGTATAAAGGTTTTATGGATGAATATAATTTAAAATTATACATATTTCAAATTTAAGTTCAAGTTTAATATAAGTGGCACTTTCAACTTTGACAGTAAATTTAACAGATAACGAAACCTTTCATTAAAAAAATAAAAAAAACTTTAGGAAAAATATCTCAACATCATTAAGTACTTACCGAATCGAAACAAGAAACACATTATTATAAAGGCATTTCAACTGTTTCCTTTAATACAATCTCATTAACATGTTTCAAACATTGATCTTAATTATTGTTAATAAAAAACCGATAAAGCTAACTTATGTGACGTAAACTGCATAATACTTATAAGTTCAGTTAAGGCTGTGACTGTTAAGATAAGGTTTTGTAAAAGTAACATTGTATGGAATTTAATACCGATGGATTTCGGGCACCAACTTCGGACCCATTAACGCACTTGGAAAATATTACCAATCGTGTTCTCTTTTTAAAGACATTACTCGTATATCTTGGCAAGGAAATTTTTTATCTTGCATTCGATACAATTTAGGTTTCCTTTCTTCGTTAAAGATAATTAAGTAAATATTCTAGTACTACAACAATGTGAGCCAATTAACGTCATATCTACTTAACTAACAGCAGACAGTCACGAATAGCCATAGTTATTTCTGTACATCATAATCTCTATTCCAAAACTTTTAATTTGTATCTATCTAGTATTTCAGATTTGTCACTACATAGTATAAAAGAAAATCGCTTTCTCTGTCCCTATATCCCTATGTATGCTTAAATCTTTAAAACTACGCAACGGATTTTAATGCGGTTTTTTTTTAATAGATAGAGTGATTCAAGAGGAAGGTTTTTAGATATAATACATGCATAATACAACCGTGCGAAGCCGGGCGGGTAGCTAGTAGTATAAGAAAGCTGAAAAGACCCTCAACCGCTGTCTTACATAATTACTAATTAATTTAAACAAACCTACATACTAAAATGATAACCATACTAACGATAATGAATTCAATTGTCTTTTAATTAAACGGCGTTGATTAAATAATAAAATTAATAATAAGTATCAAGTTCGATATTAAAGTTATCTGAATTTGGGGTTCATAAAATGTAAAAAGCTTTCAACTTAACATAACGTTATGCAGTGTATGAAAACTGCCTATTAAACACAAACTCGGGTATGACGCCAAGTAAAAAATCTCCTTTTTGTATGTATAATTCGTCCATTATTGTGACGTTTATGACTTTGTACGGCAACTAAATCCAACGATTTGTCACTTAATAAAAGCGAGTTTGTTTTACGAGTTCATACGGATTCCGTAAAATAACAACAATTTAGGTGCACGAAAATAATGATTTATATGCACATTTTTATTCTCATCTCTTGTACCAACTGGATTACTTGAAAACAGAAATCGCACCAACTGCAAAGACGTACAAAAAAGTTTTCTTTAATTTTATTTTTTATTTTTGGCAAATAAAATCACATCCTTAATCAATTGATGTCATTTCTGTTTTATCATTTTGGGGTTCATTACAACTGAGTTTTACGATACCGACCAGGCCTGCCATCATTCATTGCTAACTCGAGATCGAATTTTACAGTAATATAAAATATTTGATTTGAGTTAAGTATCGTATTGTTGTAATACATCGCCACATTCGATGAAAAGCTATTTGACCAGAAACAACGACACACATTCCGGTTGTCTTCGGTCGCTATAAAAATAACGGCCATCCTTTGTTTTTGTGTACAATCAATAAATCGACACACCACGTACGGAAATTCAATTTCGATACATTGTCGTGCGTGGGCGAGATGCCAAAGATATAAATGACGTCGATCGAGGGTATCCAAGATTGAGTAGTGAATAAATCGTAAAAAAATAATTAGTGTGTGTACACGTTAGGCTAATCGAGCGTTTGACGAGGGTCGGCAGAGGTCGCGTCGTGCGCTCCGGCTGCCAAGTCAACGGGGAACTGCTCTACGACTCCGCTCATTATTCGGACAGACTCGCTCTGACGCCTTTTAGCCCTTTGACGTGGAAAGGCCCCATTAGCATTGGACCGCTTGTTGATCTCGCCTGTTAATTACTGACCTCGAATTAGACTAACTAGCTAAATAAGAAAAAAATGTGGTCGAAACGTTTTCTTTGTGCCAGATTTGATAATGACCGACGACGACGGATCCAACGCAAAGTTTATTTAAATATCGAGCAATTTCGACTCGAGACATGAACGAATCCCAAAATCAA
Source organism: Idaea aversata (assembly GCA_907269075.1). Taxonomy (NCBI): domain Eukaryota; kingdom Metazoa; phylum Arthropoda; class Insecta; order Lepidoptera; family Geometridae; genus Idaea; species Idaea aversata. The sequence goes on along the minus strand of OU026092.1, from coordinate 9,035,569 downwards.
GGCTGCGGAATCGGCGACTAAAACTGATGATTACGTACTGCGTAAGTTACGCTCCGTCGAAATTTTATTTACTTACTCATTCGTAAAACAAATATGATGCTTTTAATTTAAGAGCGTGTCCGCGGGCTTCATCGAAAGTTGCAGATTTAAATTCAGTATACCTACATGGTTTTAATGTTTTTTTTTTAGTCGTGACCAAGGAGCAGCGGCTAATGGAGATATCGTATCTGTCATATCAGGAGCACATCGACAGACAGTTTTATTGCGATCGGATGTGATACTCTGATAAAGGACGAGCCGTCTCAGACGTTGTCGTTACCTCGATTAAATGGATTTTAATCAATAACTTTATGACAGACATTAAATAATAATCACAAGACAGGCTAACACAATTAAATAAAAGCAACTGTCACTATGTTATATCATTTATCCTAAAATTACTGGTCTCGTTGCAACGTTAGTTAACTTTTCCTTTTACGGCAAAAGGAGCAATTGCAAGTGATATTTAAAAAAAGGCCGAAAGGCGAAATACTTAATAATGCAAATAAAGCAAGATCGTAACCTTCCCACTCCTAGCAAAACAGACTAAAGTGGTAAGTAATCGTAATCACTCCTCCTCCAGTAAAACCTGCTTCGAAAGGAATTCTAATTCAGTAACAAGATCCTATATTAAAACAAAATAAGTAGTTATAGCTCAGTAATTTTCGCGGCGATTTATAAAGCAAACCATCCTTTTCCTTAACCAATAATGTTAATACGAAGAAGTTGAACGAGCTGTAGATAACAGGCCAATACAGTTTCTTATAATTTCAAAAGTATTATAATTTGTTCGCGTTTACAATTACTGATCAGTGACTATTCCAACCGACAGACGTTTTCATGCTACGTGACACTACTTTAGATATAAGTATGAGATAGTAAAAACATCGCAGACACACATCTCGATGCCATTTAGCTTTAAAGTGAGTGGCATAAAAGTGCTTATTTAATTGGTCGATTCACCGCGTAGAAAAAAAAACACAGTGAAGGTAGGTTATATTTCTCATTAAAGCTACCGTTTTGTAAGTACCAGTAAGTAGATTATCCGGTAGGAAATGAGATGAGGTTTTTTAATGCGCAGCAGCTGGAAATTATTCTAAGTAGACAGGGTAAGTTATGAATAAGTAGTTATCACATTCTTGTGAAACACCTACGTATTAAAATGAAACAATTACCCCTCTGCTTTATCAAAGAAATTATTAGCTGTAATCACTGTTTTGTCACGCTTTTGCTGAGTAAAATGTAATTTACAAAACCCGTCAAGTGCGAGTCGGACTCGCGCACGAAGGGTTCCGTACCATTATCATCACATATTAAAAAAAAATAGATGGCGCTAGTGGTAAAAATACATAAATGAAGGGACGTTATGACGTATTGAAAAAAAAACTACTTACAGATCTAGTTTAAACCGTAAACCGCCTTTTCAAAATTTCAATAGTATAGTTCTTATAGTTTCGGAAAAAAGTAGCTGTGACATACGGCAGACAGACAGACATGACGAATCTATAAGGGTTCCGTTTTTTGCCATTTGGCTACGGAACCCTAAAAACAAGACAAAATAACGAATTGACAGCTAAATCTGGGTACACGGGATGCATCCGGCCAAGTTCAGCCAGCCGTAACATTTACGAGTAGGTACTTTACTTACTGAGTTGGGACTAAATCGTAAAGGGCTGTAGATTGAAACTCATTAGTTTAAATTTTCCATCTTCTTGTTCTAACATACGAACATGCTATACATTTCAGTCTCTTATATTTTCTTCAAAATTCTGATACAAATTTTATTGTACACTAGCTGGTGGCTAGTGTAAAATATCTTTGTAAAATTTTGTAAAATGTGCGCCTAATTTATTTCTTTCAATTGAAACTTTCCCAGACAATATTCCAAAACCTTAAGCCAAATCGGTCCAGCCGTTGTCAAGTTATAGCGTGACCAAGGGATTCATATATATGGATTCATCATAACTACATAGTATAAAATAAAGTCACATTTCGCTGTCCCTATGTCCCTTTGTATGCTTAGATCTTTAAAACTACGCAACGGATTTTGATGCGGTTTTTTATAGTAGATAGAGTGATTCAAGAGGAAGGTTTATATTTATAATACATGCATAATATAGCCTTGCGAAGCCGGGGCAGGTCGCTAGTTATTTATAAACTAGCGACCCGCCCCGGCTTCGCATAGGGATATAGGGACATAGGGACAGAGAAAGCGACTTTGTTTTATACTATGTAGTGATATGTACCTATATAACAATTATTATTTATAGTTGTTGCATTTTATAACCAAAAAACATCATTATCACATAAAAATTGACAATATATTAACACTTACAACGCATGATATTAATAATTCATTTAGCAAAGCAATCCAATCAATTATTAAAATTACTGAAGCAATTTAAAGTCTATCAAACACAAACAACTGGTTCGAGTAGAGCCTGTTTCAAGCAAAAAAGAAGGTAAACTCATTAAAGGTAACCAGTAGTAGTCTGCAGCAGTCTGCAGTACGAAACTAAACGAGTAACCAACAAGGCAATTAACATATATCTAAATCGGATTATCGAATTGGTACACAATTAACGCTGCATCTTAGACATTGTTTACTTAATCAATGCATCCTCGTACTAGACTATAAATTTATCTTCTTAATCATTTATTTTGCTGAAATTTAGATTTTTATAAAACGCAAACTGAATACAAAATATATTATTCAATATGAAACTTATAATTTTGTTTATATCTAAGTACATAAATAAACTACCTACTGGAATAAAATAAAATTTACAAGTATTCAGATAATGAATTTATTTATTATTTATTTAATTATTTTTTTAAATAATGTTTATTGTTTTTAATGAATTGTAATTTTCTTTTAGTTTTATTTGTTGTATCTTTATATTAAATTGATTTGTATTTGATTTTATGTAGGTATTAAGTTATTGCTATTCTGTCTTTTGGTTATGGTAAAGTCTATGGTAGTGTTAGAGATTGATGAGACGCTTTCAATTACATCAAATGATTGGTATAATAATCTCCTTCAATAAGTAATTAGGGAGCATCTTACAGATCGACTATTAAGGCTGTGAATTTATCTTTAGATTGAAACGCTTGGTTGTAAAAATAATATTGACCTTTACATGGTATTCTAGATGATTCATACAGCGCAAGAAACTTTAATTCATGCTATACCGAGCACTGAGAAGGAAAAAGAAAACGCGGTAGACAACAGCAAAGATGGGACGACGATATCAGGGGCCTAAGTCTGCTAGCACAATTGTGTTTCAATTCAATAGAGTGTCGATATAATCGTAATAGAAATTTAATGTCAAAAATATCACATTACATATCAAATTGGTATTCTCCTAATGTTAACTATTCTATCGAAACACCACTGACGCACCACTGACACACTTTGGTATTACTTATATAGCAAGCATGCAGTATACAGTATACTTTTATATAAAATTAAGCAAAGGGTAGCTGCCTTCACTGGAAGGCGCACTCGCAAAGTCACGAACCCACACAACCATCATAATTATGTAATGTAAATGCTATAGAAGTTCATCGATGAAAGAAATATTTGTGAAAAACCCGATTAGCGGGAACATCTCAAGGTAAAATGAAGTGAATAGCATCTAAAACAAACGGAGCGTAACTAGAGCAGGTCTTGAGTGAGCCAGAGATAAAAAAAAATGGCAGCCTTTTTCCATTCCATCCATATTTCGCATTTGTTCGAATGCACTTGACGTGTAAAACGAAGAATCCACAAGGGTCCGGTTTAAAGAGATGCCGAAATCAGATCTTGTGAACGTCTCCATTCATGACGTATTAAACCAGCTTTTTACCTCGCTTCAACTGACCGTCAAGAGACAACGAAGATCGGCGCTGCACGTAAATCGACCATGTGTAATTCGATAGATGAATAAACTTGCAGCCGCGCATAAGTTAAATAGAGTTATAAGTATCTGCTTCCAACTACTTTGTGTAGAGATCGTTTTGATATGATTTAATTGTGTATGGACCACGTGATTTCATTATCACATTTGAAAAAACTTTTGCTACATCTGTATCTTTACATAGTATAAAAAAAAGTCGCTTTTTCTGTCTGTCTCTATCTATGTTTAGATCTTTAAAACTACACTACGGATTTTGATGCAGTTTGTTTTTAATAGATAGAGTGATTCAAGAGGAAGGGAATATAATGTACCTAGAGCCGTGCGAAGCCGGGGCGGGTCGTTATCTATACTTATAAAATGCTTTGTCCTGAATGACTGACTGACTGACGGATCAACGCACAGCCTAAACCGCTGATCGTAGAGACACCTGAAACTTGGAGGGTGTGTTCTTTGTATGACGTAGGCATCCGATAAGAAAGGATTTTGAAAAATTCAACTCCTCTGCTGACGAAGTCGCGGGCAAAAGCTAGTTTTTGTATATTTAAATGGGTTGTAAATGTGACTTCATAATTTTCTATCACGTTTCATTTCAATTTTCATGTTTAACACAGTTTCCTCCACACATGAATTGCAAATTATATGTTGCTTAAACATCCACTATAGTTATAATAATGTTACCTATTTAATTAATATCATGTGCCTAACCAAGTTTGATTAAAGCGAGTCTCACATTATTAAATTCGCCAGTCGCGTTTCAATATTAGTAGCGTCTTGGCAAATATTTGCGAGCGTGTCTACGAACGGAAGGCCTACGAACAAAAGCTAACAAGTAAGACGCGATTATTACTCTAATACTTTGTGAACAAATAGAATAGCTTTTATTATATGCGACAGATACAAGGGTACATAATACGAGTAAGTAGGTACAATCAACGTTCAAAAGTCCACCGGCACCGTAGTGTTTAAAATTCTGTGCAGCACTATTTGAACATTATAACAACATAACCTGTCGATCGAACCCACGTCGTCAGTTGGCTTATACCATTCGGCCCTCTAAATACATAGCTAACATGTTGAAAATAATAATCACATTGAGTACTTTTAATTCAAGTATTTATGTTTGTGTATAACGTCTTTTATAAGGTCGTAAGTTCAATACTTGTTGATAGTATTATGGTAGCAAACTGACACTTTTAATGACCTTTTTAATTTCCGCAAGTTTTATTTGAGACAGCTGTTTTGTTTTAAACAGTTTAAAACGATTTATATATTTAATGTTAATGCGTTCTTTAAGGATATTTTTTACACTTAGAATAATATTTGTATTTTATATATTTTTGTCTTATGCATAATAAAGATCTTTTAAATTAAATTGTAAGTGACAGTGTACTTATGACGCATACTGTACCTATATCACAGTTCGATGTTGTCGAGATCAAATAAATAAATAAGTAAGTAGTTCCCATTTCTCGATGTTTTTTGATATAGGTAAGTATTAAAATAGCAAATATTAATAAATTCAGTGAACACGTGCCCTACATTCGAATGATCACAAGATTGCTATATTTCTCTGAAGATATCCCATAAACCGGATCTTTTGAAGTATTTTCCGTTACATTAGGTAACTAGCTAATCTCGCTAAGCTCGTTTTTACATCAGCCTCACCCTATTGAAGAGGATATTTACAAAACCCACTCAAAAAGCTCTTCCAAATTTGATTACGTCTATTCACCGTTACAGAATTCATTTAATTCTCATATTTTTTGGCGTGAGTTTTCCGTATTGTCCAGTACAAAAACGTGGAAGTTTGAAAAAGTTAGGATCTTAGCAGTTAATTAGATGAAAAAAAAACATGTGGCATATCTAGTGTAGGCTAATGAAAAGGTATGAAAATCTATTTTATTTACTACCAAGTTAGAAAAATGTGTTCCTATGTTTTTCTCTTATCTTAATGCCTGCGCAGACGAAGTCGCGGGTGTAAACTAGTTTTTATATAATACTAGCGACCCGCCCCGGCTTCGCACGGCTATATTATGCATGTATTATACATATAAACCTTCCTCTTGAATCACTCTATCTATTAAAAAAACCCCATCAAAATCCGTTGCGTAGTTTTAAAGATTTAAGCAGTCAAAGGCAAATAGGGACAAAAAAAGCGACTTTGTTTTATACTATGTAGTGATTTGGAAACTTAGTAAATAGTCCCCCAATTACCACATGTTTTGTTACCTAGCGTTTATAAACAGGTAAATTATGTTTACGTTAGTCGTCACTTTATTTATTTTCCTTTTCACGCTTACTAAATCTACCTGCTAATTTAATTTCGTTGTTTATTAAATAAATAAAGTTATATATCATAATCTTGTTAAAAAAACATTACGGTTTCCAAATTAATAATTTCGGATGCCACCCACACACCACAGTTAGACTTTTTCTAAAACCTCTACGGATGCCATATTGTATCATGTTACAGTAATAAATACGGAACAAGATATCAACTTTTTAAATTACTCCCAGTAATATGAAAACACAATAAATCTTTATCCGACATTTATATACTATCTGGTATCACAATCACATATAAACCTGTCCGGCAACGTCTGAATTGGCTGCAGATTGCAGCAACCATAGTAGCCGTAACCGTTTTATGACATTCATAAATAGAATTAACGAAATGAATGAACGGTTGCGGAATAAAGAACGATGGAGAGGCTTGTGACTCGTTCTTTACCGAATAGAGTGGTGTAGAGTAACTTGTACCTGGTACGGTTGTGGCGTGCAATGTTTAATGTTGTGTATAGGGATGCAACATCGTTCATAAAAACATCGATGTTGGAATATTTATGTTTCTAAAAGTAAAACATTGTTGTGGAAAACGTTCTTTTTAACATATTATTTGTACATATTATTGTAAAGACCATAAAGCATTATTATTAACAGATTATCAACGTTAAGTCGATGTTCTATATTTCTTAAAATAAAAAAATGGTTTTGAGGTCATCGTCATCATCACCAGGTACATAGGAAAATTTATTTAAAAAAAAAGAATAAGCAGCATAACGCGCACATAAAAACTACTTGTTTCATTAAGCTTTGATAGATGGCAGTACCATTTTCACATCGAACGAACATAATAAAAAAATATATACGCGACGAATTGAGAACCTCCTCCTTTTTTGAAGTCGGTTTAAAAAAACTGAAAGATGTCTGTGTCCAAACTGTGATCAGTAAAATTCGCCGAAGTTTGTAGAGAACCCTCAGAGACGGCGCTTTTGGTTCTTTTGAACGATGTATTGTCGTTTATAGTTCATGAACATCGATGTTAGCAAATCGATGTTCCTAACCATCGATGTAGGCATATTTTGCATCCCTAGTTGTGTATAAATATGTCGTGCTAACTCGCGGAAGTGTGGCGTTTATAAGTCGTAAATCAAACAGCTTATCGGTCCGTGCGATGCGACGTTCTAGCTACGTACCCCTGTCGCCTACGAAACGTGCAACGTGGATGATGACGTAAAACTCTAGTGGATAATCACTGAGTTTGCATATTGTACAGTCACATTACCAATTAGCTGAACCCCACGTGACCTAGAGCTCACTCGCAAATCTGTAAGGTTGTAAAGTAATGTTACCTTATTCTGTTTTTTTTTTAAACAATATACCTACTATACAATACAAAATACAATATTAAAATATAGCAAAATAGGTAAATACTATAGTTTTTACAGATTTGCGAGTGAGCTCTGGGTCACGTAGGGTTTAGCTAATTGGTAATGTGACTGTACACGTCTGTACATCCTTTTATTTCTCCTTACAACACAATTTTAGATTAACATGTACCACAGAGTTAAAAGTAGGATATGGCATACAGCTCCTAACTAAGCGACAAGAGAAAACTCAGACCAGAAACAAAAATATCTGTAAACGTACAAATATTTGTTCCACGATCAGAATTCGACCCTGTTACCCGTTGTCCTAGTTGAACGACAAAAGTGGCAACGCGATTAAAAGGAGTTTCAAAAATATTATGATCCAGTTTTATTTTTTGTTAAAATCGGACACGCGACTTCTTTAAGCATTTTTATATATCTCTTATAGCTTAAGAAATTACTCTGAAGGCCTGTTATCCAAATTCATCCTCTATATCGCATCTAATCGCGTCGCGTTACCGCGTTTGTCGTTAGGGCGCGTTCAGATGACACGCGTTGACCACGCGCCCACCACGCGCATCACACGCGTTGACCACGCGTTGAACACTCGTTGAAATTTGTTCTATAGATAATTTGAGTCTTATGACACATCAATAGATCTCAAATTGCATTTCTGCAAGCAGGCGCGGGGCGTGCGCGAGGCGTGCGCGGGGCGGGCGCGGGGCGGGGGCGTGGCGTGAGCGGGTGGACTTGATAAATGCAATTTGAGATCTATTGATGTGTCATAAGACTCAAATTACATATAGAACAAATTTCAACGCGTGTTCAACGCGTGGTCAACGCGTGTGATGCGCGTGGTGGGCGCGTGGTCGACGCTTGTTATCTGAACACGCACTTAGCCTAAGACAACGCCTTCCCTTCTGCATCACAGGGCATCCGCTCGCAGTTCGTTCGCCCACCGCGTCACAAAAGTAAAACGACGTTATACAACTAATTTATCAGATACAGTTAATTGAATATGCATAGCTCAAGCTTTACGATTGATATTTCTTAACTTCTCAGTACAATAAAATATCAATATTCATTAAAATTGTCAGAAGTAATGAATTTATTGTTGCAATTCCATTTTGCATACATTTCTAATGCCTACGTAATTCGATAAATTTTCGTAAGTTTAGTTTTTGTCAGCTTATTAAAATAACAAAATACTTATGACATTTAGAACAACAAAATAGACAAACAATCAAAAGAAATGAACATTTACCTACACTCTATTTTACGAGCAACATTTCTGTTATTTATTAAAACCTAAATAAAACAAAAAAATGTAGTTGTTAGCTAACTGTAAATATGAACATTTTGAAATTTATAACATTTTTCCGAGCTTTGTGACCTCCGGCATCGAATCTCAAATCGGGTCGGTTGGCTTTGGGGCCCGGGCCCGCGGGCCACAAAGCCTCCTTTATTAAAATTATGAATTTGGGGTAGGCTTTGTGGCCCGCAAAGAAATAGTACTAATTTTTACTTAAAAGTACAGCTAACAGAAAAAGATGTTAGCAAATTAAAATTAAACTGTTTCTAAGTAAGAGGTGACATCATGTGGATTAAAGTCCAGTACATAGCATCTATTACTCTATCTATTAAAAAAAACCTCGTCAAAATCCGTTGCGTAGTTTTAAAGATTTACGCAGTCAAAGGGAAATAGGGACAGAAAAAGCGACTTCGTTTTATACTATGTAGTGCTGGTACACATTTTCCTATTTTTGATTTGTCAATTGTCATTAGCTGTTAGCTTAGATTTGTCATTAGCTGTGTGCTGCGGTTTCATTCGCGTTAATTGGAGGAAAATACCTACCTAAATATATTCCATGGTACACCTTCGCAAATAACGCACTGGACTTGGATTTTTTTTAGAACTTTTTAAGGTGAACAATTCCGTTTACGCAGCGCACGCAACGAAACCTCTCAAAAGGAATATTTTTTCCCATTTTTGCAACATTTTTCAGCTGCCGCTCCTATTGGTATGTTATAAAGCCTTATAGTTTTCCTCAATAAATGGACTATTCAACATAAAAATATTTTTTCAAATCGAACCAGTAGTTCCTGAGATTAGCGCGTTCAAACACATAACCAAACTTTTTAGCTTTATAATATAAAAGAGCCTGATCCCGTGGGATTATCAGGATAAAAAGTAGCATATTATGTTACTCCCAATGAATCAATGTATCCTCATACCAAGATTCATCAAAATCGGTCCAGTAGTTTTGGAGCCTATTCGTTACTAACAAAAAATCTTTCCTCTTTATTATTAGTGTAGATAAAACGTATTTTTGGATAATCAAGCCCTTTTGACGTACCGTACTGCACTCACAAAAAAGTGTGACGTCACGCTCACCTTACGGGAACGTGAGCGTTATTGACAAGGTAACTATAGCAACGTATTATCGTTGCTATGGTTACCATTAATGTTTTCTTATGACGTTATCACGAAAAATGATCGTCCGTAAACCAACTTTACAGTCACCATTTTTTGGTAGAGCAATAACTAGCAATACTTTACAATAGTCAATAAAGTAATCTCTCTTATTCTATATTACAAATCCCACTCGACTGTCACAACTTCACAGTCACTTTACAAAGACTGACACCGTTTCCAACAACACAATTTACCGTTTCGCATACCTAACAATCTTAACATTACCGAAAATCGTGGGCACAATTAATATATGAACGTAACCGAGTCCACTGATCCAGAACATGTTACTCGCAAATACCTGTCAGCCGTGATTGACAGACGTCCACAGATTAGATATAGCACGATATCTGTACACTGGTCATGACCGCGTTTTGTATGTAAATGTACACGTCACATTGCGGATATGTACCAAGTTTATCCGTATTGAATTGATTCTAATAAAATAAAATAAATAAATTTCAGACCAAAGATCCATAAGGGTTAGTAAAAACAATTAACCTTAAAAACTAATGTAGGATTCTGAGTGAAAAGGAACGTAAGATGTAATGTCCCAGAGATTAATGTTTGATAGGAGTTTGATTAGATTTATACCGATTGATAGGATGCTAAAGAAAGTGTAAGGAACGAGTGAAACGTTTTTGAATGCGTATGATTCTTAAGGTGTGAGCGAGATGACGATAACATGCGTGATAGAGAAAGATAGTTAGTAAGGCGTAACTGAGAGGCAAGATAGTAAGACAGTGAAAGAAGAAAGGGGGAAAGAAGATAGATTAAGAAATATAGAATTAAGACGACGATTGTGGAAGACGGCAGAAATTAAAGACGAATATAAACAAATATGGAATTATTAATACGCCCCTACACTAATGTTAGTAGACCTATATCTAGTCACCGAATGTACTTTACATGAATACGGTCGCACCGATTCATGTAAGGGCAATCCAGGCTCTCTGAAATCATTTTCAGAATGATATTTAAGCCCTTGACATAAAATGTGTTCCGTGAACCCACGTGTCTATTGCATTTTTACACATCCATCTGAGCCCGAGCTAAGCTACTGAGCTTGTGTTATGGTGGCCAGACGACAGATAGATTACTTAAATGCTTTTCTTTTGTAAATATACACATTACTATATGGCTGCGGTTCGCAAGCCCCGATCCCGTGGGAATATAGGGATAAAAAGTAGCCTATATGTCAATCCAGGTCTCCAGCTATCAACAAACGGAGTATCATTGCAATCAGTTCAGTAGTTTATATGTGAAATAGTAACAAACATCACATATTCTAACACGAAGTTTCACATTTATAACATTAGTAGGAAGTAGGATATATTATTATATATACAGGAACTCCCAGATCAGAAACAAATATCTTAATATATATAAATCTCGTGTCACAATGTTTGTCCTCAATGGACTCCTAAACCACTTAACCGATTATAATAAAATTCGCACACCATGTGCAGTTCGATCCAACTTGAGAGATAGGATAGCTTACATCCCGATATTCCCACGGGATCGGGAGTTACGCGGGTGAAACCGCGGAGGGCAGCTAGTCTCCTATATAAATAATTGTTTGAGGCGGGAATCGAACTCACAATCTTCTGTTCTGCATAGGCGGGTGTTCGACCGATGCACAACATTTAAAACATAAATATAGAATTTAAAAAGCCCCCGAATTTTATCCTCTATAACTTTCAGATAACTGAACCGATTTTGATAAAACACAGCTAAGAACACTCCCGACTAATTCACCTTTCAAACAAAAGAAACAAAATCAAAATCGGTTCAGCCGTTCGGAAGCTACGATGCCACAGACACGTCAAGTCGTTTTTGCGTCGCGGGTTAAAAATACCTAAATTGAAAACATGATAAACGATATAGTGCGTAAACTACATTAACAACGTGCAAAAACAAACACCGTTTAACCGTTCGTAAGAAAAACTCGGTTTAATTCATGTTTAATTAAAATTATCGACAACTTGTATATAATCGGCGAAGATAAGTATATCACACGATTATCCAGAGTTAAAGTAATGGGCTCGTATTGGCACTGTCCAGTGAAACTAGCAATTAATTGGCAGTCGGACATTGCCTTGGGCGTCGCTACTCATAGATGATTGATATCGAACCGGGGTACAAAAGAACGTTCAGTGAATAATAAGACTGCAGCTACGGAACGAGTGGTTGCAAATGCACTTGAATTGAACAGTTGATTATCCGATCACATCGAATTGGCCACTTTAACGGCCAAATTGTATTTTTAATTACCTAAGTATTGAAGCTGAAGTGGCAATGGGCAGGTCATAGCTCGCAGCCGCTGGGGAGTAAAGGTTCTCGAGTGGTGGCCGCGATGCAACGCGAAACGAAGTATTGGGAGACCAGCTGCCTGGTGGATTGACGACATTGTGGCGGTCGCGGGTAGTCGGTAGATGGAGGCGGCTCAGGACTGCTGTTTGTGGCGTCTTATGGGGGAGGCCTATGTCCAGCAGTGGACGTGTATAGGCTGATATGATGATGATGAAGTATACATTTATTTTTCGTTGTTCCTCACGGTCGTTATCTTTATTTCAACAATATCTGAGGAAACATCGTAACTGTTAAAAACACAAATTCAGTCGATAAACTCGATAGTTAGATAGTTACTTAGATTTCCTAAGTTTGGACACCCTACCCTTCACCTTTCTCACTCCTTGTCCATCCAAAGGATGTCTGGAAGAGATCGCTTTGAGCGATAAGGCAGCCCTTTGTAACAGTTAGACTTAAGTTTTGTTTTTTATATTTAACTAGCGACCCTCCCCGGCTTCGCACGGCTATATTATGCATGTATTATACATATAAACCTTCCTATTGAATCACTCCATTTACTAAAAAAAAACCGCATCAAAATCCGTTGCGTAGTTTTAAATATTTAAGCATACAAAGGGATATAGGGCCATAGGGACAGAGAAAGCGACTTTGTTTTACGAGTATACTATGTACCTAGTGATAGTGATGTAATTATGTTAAAATCGCAAGAAAATAAAGAAATGAAATAATAAAAAAAGTCCCTCCCTACAAAAAGGATGAAATAAAAAATTAAATTTAAAATTTAAAAAACCCCCGACACAAAATAATAAAAATAGTATGAACGTAAAAATCCTAAAACAAGCAAAAAAAATCTATGAAAAGAAAAAGCCACAAAAAGAACAAAAAAGGTATAAACGTGAAACCCTACAAAAAGAAAAAAATAACCTCGAAATTATGATTCTACTACGTAAGTACATGTGAATTTTTTTGATAAAATATTGTCGCGTCGGGGGACCGCTCTTTTTCGAGTGAATTTAATATAATGTTAACATTTTTGTTTTAGAATTTATTTGGATAGTTAAGTTGTGTAAGTATTTAGTTTTTAAGTAGTTTTACTAGTAATTCTTAATACTTTAACATTTTCGTTGAAATTTTAATATCATTTTACTTAGGAAGGTGTTTCTATAGGTAAAGAGCGGTCCCCCGACGCGACAATATTTAATCAAAAAAATTCACATGTACTTACGTAGTAGAATCATAATTTCGAGGTTATTTTTTTCTTTTTGTAGGGTTTCACGTTTATACCTTTTTTGTTCTTTTTGTGGCTTTTTCTTTTCATAGATTTTTTGCTTGTTTTAGGATTTTTACGTTCATACTATTTTTATTATTTTGTTTTTAAAAAAAATATAAAAAGGGGTTTGGGGGTTTTTTAAATTTTAAATTTAATTTTTTATTTCATCCTTTTTGTAGGGAGGGACTTTTTTTTTATTTCATTTCTTTATTTTCTTGCGATTTATGATTCAGATAATTTGGTGTAAACAATAACTATTATTAATTTACTTATAGTTTATGATTATTTTTAACCCTAAACAGTTTTTTTTATTATAGGTATTCTTTTTCAATTTTTTCCTTTAGATATTCAACTTTTACAAGTAGGCATTTCATAGCTATTAAATATTAGAACTACCTATACATAGAAGAAGACGTCTAGATCTAGGTTATCTATACATCTTCTCTAATAAATATAAAATACGTGTCACGTTGTTTGTGCGCGATGGACTCCTAAATCGGTTAAGTACCTAGCTTAACCGATTTTAATCAAATTTGCACACCGTGTGCAGTTTGATCCAACTTGAAAGATAGGATAGCTTACATCTTAATTTATTCCGATATTCCAACGGGATCGCGAGTTACGCGGGTGAAACCGGGGAGCACAGCTAGTAATATAATAAAAAAATGGAAAGAAGAGTAAAAAAGATCCAAACGAAGCCAAAAAACTCAAATTAACTTGATATTCGGGCATATCTGCTAACATTCGGTTGTTAATCCTTAGTATTATCGATTTTCATAAGTCGTAGAACAAAAGTTTTTTGTTACGGTGCACAGAAGTAGCCCTCAACGGCTTGCTAGTATGATTACCAATAACCCTGTATATTCGCAATCCACACACTCTACGAGAAGTAAAATTATTTTCTGTTAGCGTATCGAAGAAATGTACGGCCAGAGTCAGAATTGTAGAGTTCCAAAATTACTATTATTGGATTTTTTATCCTAATAATAATATTAATCTATTAATCTATTATTGTTCCGATAGTTGTATCGGCAAATGGACTCATAGCGAAGAGCCTTGACCAACACCTCAAGAGGTTCTCGCTGGATGGTTGGGTCAAGGGTCAGATCCAGAAGGCAGTCATCTTGGATACGGCACGTATTGTCAGAAGATTCCTCTCTCTGCGGCTCTAACCATTGGTAGCCTGGGCCCAGCCTCGCTGCCGACGACGGTCTTCTAGGTTTAGGTTTTTATAATGATTTACTGTTTTATATGCAAAATTTATACATTATTTTAAATTTTATTTAGGTTAGGTTTTCAAGCTTAGATAGAATTATTTTATAAGTTTTATAGTGATGTATATATTTTGTAATCAGTTTGTTTTTATAAAAATTTAAATTTAAGAAAAATAAATGAATTGGGTATTAATCTAACAAATTCATGAGTTAAAAGACTTAAAACTAGAACCCGAGCAAGGCCTTAGAATCTCGCTTGAGTTGAAAACATTCAAATCTAATAATAGTTTTGGAGCTCTACGGTGGTTCTGCAATTCTAACTCCGACTCTACCTATTTTAAATCTGCGAACGTAGTTAAAAGCACCGCATAACTATGCTATAAAATGAAATCCCATTGGCATTTTAAGATTATTTTTCTAAGGATAGAACTTTAAAACGTTTTGCGGAGAAGTGAAAAAAGCTAAAAAAAAATGATCTAAAGTGGAAATTGATGGAAAATTCTTCTTCGTCGGCATTGAGGGAATGAAAAAAGGTTTTCTCATTTTCCTTGCTCTACTATATTTCCTATGTGTTGATTTTGTATGGTGCGAATTCAATTTGTGTGTTTTTTCCATATACCATGAATATCTATAAGATGATTTATATTCGTGATTTTTTTGCGTTTTTACATGATCGACGTAGGTAGGTACTGTTTACAGTAATATAATAAATACTCTTAGGTATTGTTGTTATAAGTCAATCATCGTTTAAATAATAACGAAACAAATACATAAATAATTTGGTTCAGATAATCTTATGTTTCGATCTTCTTTTGTTTTAGTTCAGATAGTATTTTGTTTCTGTTTCGATCTTCTTTTGTTTTAGTTCAGATAGTCTTTTGTTTCTGTTTCGATCTTCTTTTGTTTTAGTTCAGATAGTATTTTGTTTCTGTTTCGATCTTCTTTTGTTTTAGTTCAGATAGTCTTTTGTTTCTGTTTCGATCTTCTTTTGTTTTAGTTCAGATAGTCTTTTGTTTTTGTTTCGATCTTCTTCTTTTTTTTAGTTCAGATAGTCTTTTGTTTCTGTTTCGATCTTCTTTTGTTTTAGTTCAGACAGTATTTTGTTTCTGTTTCGATCTTCTTTTGTTTTAGTTCAGATAGTCTTTTGTTTCTGTTTCGATCTTCTTTTGTTTTAGTTCAGATTATCTTTGGTTTCTGTTTCGATCTTCTTTTGTTTTAGTTTATCTGAACTAGTATTTTCAGTCTTTTGTTTTTATTTCGATCTTCTTTTGTTTTTTGTTTTGATAGCTATGTAGGTGCATAAAGTATACTCGGAATTGATGTGTAATTATTGTTTGATTTATCAAGGTGTTTTGAATCAACTATATGGTAGGTAGACATTAATTTTATTTAATTTTAATTTTATTTTAATTTTATTTATTTATTCTAGACATTCATATTCCATTGACATTATTCTGCAAATTATAATCTATTATTAACTTAAGGGTATTATTGGAAATGACACTAAGCATTACACATTAGAAATAGATACATGACATTACATTACACAAGACTTTTTCTTTTTTTTTTTACGTCATTTAGGAAATATATTTAGGTAATTATTCGTTTTTAAGATCAACTTGACAAAACCGGTTCCGAATTTACCGTTGTTGCGAAAACGTAATAAACAAGCGACCAACTTAACTAATAATTAACACTAAATTACATAATTGAGCATATAACTAGTAACTTATCTGACAAGTTTATTTGTATACCTACGTATAGTAAGGAAAGCCTCGGTCTGTCACCGCACGTAATTGCAATGCCCGGCAGGGCTCATATGTAAACTTGTATGCCTATTGTAACACCTATTGTACCTACCATATGAATGCAAATAAATGAGATGAAACATAATGAAACCGGAAATGACCTGGGCACATTTACGTTGCTAAGTGGTGTATACCTAGGTGAATACCCAGAATTAGTAAGATTTATGAATGTAAATCGTTGCATTTCTAACTAAAGATCAACAGATGGTCGATTTAGCATTCAATCCGTTCGCACTTCATGTATATTTAACAGATTTCAGTTTATATTTCAGTTTAACAATAGTGACTTTCAATAAGAGCTATCGTAAACGTCTCATAATAAAGTGGACGGAGAGAGAAATTTAATAAGCTTCGTAGATATTAGGTATCGTTTCTCGGTATGGGGTAATTTTCCTGCATCGAACTAAAGCGAACAGAGTAAATCAACCGTTCAATCGACTATACTACTTTACAATTTAGCAGTCGACTAGCGTTAGTGCTTCAGTGGTAAAATGTTATTTACCAAAATACCAAAATATGCCGATACCTACAAATATTCATTACATCATACATAACGTATAAATGTCCGTGAAAATTTAAACAGATGAAGGGTTAAATATTGGACCGTAAATATATTAAACGGTATTAAGGGTGAAATGATACAAGTTTATGCATCAATTGCTTACATTGTTGGCTTATAAAATCGTCACTATACCTACCATTTTCAAAATAACTAAAATAAATAAATAAATATTGCAGGATTCTACACATCGCCATTTAGCCCCAAGCTCAGTAACTAGACTTGTGTTATGGGTGCTAGACAACAGATATACTACTTATATACTTTTCTTTTGTTAATATGTACTTATAATACATAGAAACAACCAGACCACAGACAAATATCTAAGCATAAATACTTGTCTGAGGCGGGAATCGAACCCGCAACCCTGTGTTTGGCAGTCCGGCATGGTGAACATTATGCCAACTGGGTCGTCATAGTAATATGGTAACCATTTATTTATAGTCGTTTTTACGCATTCAGAGTTTGACTTACTTTAACGACTTCCTTTTTTACAAAAACAAAAAAGATTTCGAAATAAATTGGGGTATCTACATAAGCCGCTTTTCCCTGTAAGATCTAGTGAAGAAACCAGAACGAGTCTCCGCTCATCCTTCACTGTATCACGCGTGGCTCATTGTCAATACGTAGACGTAACAACAGGGGGCGTGAGTGGAAAAATCGAGCAATTTTCCGGATGCCGTTATAGCTAATATGGCCTTCTGAGCGTCGGTCGATTAATCTCTGTCGACCGCGATGGGCTTCGACTGCTACATACAAAGAACCACTTTGACTGGAGCTGTGACACTTCAACTCATTAGCTTACCCTGGACAGGAACACGGATAAAGTGACGCAGATCGGTATAAATTGGTTGGATCATGTGATTAGTTTTCTCGGACGAATGGCTTGGAGACGATCAAACGGCGGCATCCTGATAAAATATATTATGAACGTTCTGAACAGGGCTGACTATATCACTGAGTTAATATTGAAAATCTTACTGAACTTTTAGGGAGGATTCTTTTGCATAATTTTACTTTGAGGAACCTGCTTAAGTTTATATAACAAATCACGGTATAGGTAAGGTACACAATGAAGTTCTTTTATCTCTAGTGAAATACATCTAATTGCCAGCGAACCGAAGCACGACAGTCGTATTTCGGTAATTCAAGACACAAAGGTAGCGTAATTAGGCTTTGGTAGATTCGAGTCTAATCTAAAAATGGGCTCATCGGCCTTTTAATTTGCCTTTTCTAATTAAAGCCACATTTCCGGGCGAAGGAGTAATGGGTAAGCAATCAGGTAGTAAAGGCTGACCGCATTCCTATACGAATCAATACGGGACTAGGAGCGCAACGCAAACGCACGCAAACACGTTTCCATGTAAATAAGAGCGCTCACACGAACCTCCTACAATGGTCATTACAACGATTCAATACTCGTTCGAATTGCCGTTGCTCTAAACAGCTAAATGGCACAAAACGATACCTACCCACAAACGGTCGTGTACGCGTATGTTGCACATGAGGAATATTCATGGCTTGCCCCGGTAAATGGAGTAGTGGAGTCGATTCAATGGGACCGCTGTGCTCCGGAATATATAAAATCGATATAAGGATATGTGGTACCTTACTTTTACGATATAGGTCAATTCTCTACTTTCAAATATCACTTGAAACTGACCTAATTTTGTAAGTATTTGCTCTCTTTGTGTCGATAAAAAATGTCTACATCAACATTTTATCAGTTACTCAAGGCACAAATCTAGATAAATGTGCCTCGGGAGATTTAAAAGCTTTGAAATCCGAAGCGAAATCGTATAAAGTAAACCAATTTGATTAAAAACACAAACAGCACTTAACGTTTACAAGCAGCAGTCAAAATCCGTTAAAAGCCAACGAGAATCAAATTTGCGATGTTTGACCAAACAAAGTTTTTCACGACGAGCATGAAAGCGAACGTTCGAAATAGGAACATATGAAGCAGATGCAATCTCCCATAGGTATTAAGTTATTAGCAAAAACGCTGTGTGCCGATACACGGTGGGACAGTGTCCAGTGCGACATTTTACTCTTCAATTTGAATTCAATGGAGGGAATTAGAGAACGTGAGGGCGACACAACTGCGAACCGTGGCCCGATAAACTATCAACGTTATGGGACACTAGCTTTTCTGAATCTTGCTATAACTGCTTCACTATCAAATTGTCCTGTCATGGCGATTTCAATTCCTGGCAAGTAACGATCGCACCAGGACCCTTTAAATTGTTGTACAGTGTTTTTGTATGGTAATGTTTGCCAGGTAGGGTTATAAGTTTCGAATGTTTAGACGAGATAAGCAAGGGAATTTACAAATTTAAATATTAGGTACCCACGCACTCGGTTATATCTTCATTTAGTTGGATTAATAATTTTAGGGTTCCGTAGCCAAAGGGCAAAAAACGGAACCCTTATAGATTCGTCATGTCTGTCTGTCTGCCGTATGTCACAGCCACTTTTTTCCGAAACTATAAGAACTATTTATACTGTTGAAGCTTGGTCAGTAGATGTATTCTGTGAACCGCACTAAGATTTTAACACAAAAATAAAATATAAACAATAAATTTTAGGGTTCCCCATACTTAGAGCTGAATCTCAAAAAAAAATTTTCTTCGAACCCATACGTATAGGTCTTCAAAAATGATATTGAGGTCCTAATATTTTTTTTCTAAACTGAATAGTTTACGCGAGAGACACTTCGAACGAAAGTGGTAAAAAGTGTGTGGGTGTGTCCCTGTAACTTCTTAAATATGAGAATGATGAAACTAAAAAAAATATATAATATTCATTATGCAAACTTCCACCGAAAATTGGTTTGAACGAGATCTGGTAAGTAGTTTTTTTTAATACGTCATAAACCGTAAACCGCCATTTACCCGTCATTCATGTATTTTTATGTGATGGTGTTTATGTGACATTGGTACGGAACCTTTAGTGCGCGAGTCCGACTCGCACTTGACCGGTTTTTCTACGATTTGCTCTTTCATATACCATATAAGTCAACATAAGTAAATATACGCCAAAAGTGAGGGATAGTCGTATCCCTGAGCAGGCGGACGCACGTAAATCTGCAACGAGTCGATTACGTTAATTGAGGTCATTAATCGAAGCGATCGCGACGACGACGACGTTCGTATCGTGTTTAATTAACTAACGAGTGGACGGACATTTGATTATCTTAATGTGGATGCGGGTACACTGAACTGTCCACTTCGCATCTCTACCTATATTGCTTGCTACTCACTATGCAAAAACTCCTATAATCTCCACTTTATATCGATACGAACACGGTTACTTAAATTGATAAACTGGATTTTTATCCCAAGGCAACATTGAATGACAATGAAATCAAATAGAAGTATCAATCCATTAGTGCGAACCGTGAATATGCAGTAATTACTAAAGTTATCGCTATATTAATCTTAAAACACACATTCTCTAACACATTGTTGTAAAGTTGATAAAAGCCGTGGTTGTCATTGTTGTCAAAGTTCAGAAACTATTGTTGTCCCTTTTAAGCCTAGTTCGCATTAAGCTAGTATTTTAGTCGAGTAACGAGTAATTTAGTAGCTAAAATACTCGCTACTGCCCAAAAACTGTTCGCACTTTGTTCGAGTACAGTTTACAAGTGAGTGGTGTATCGCAAGGTGAACAGACTACAAAACAATGCAACGATGAAGCGGCAACTAATCAACTCGACTAATTCGACAGGTTGGGACTTGTTTAGTCAGTGAGCTGGGACGCGTAGATTAATGAACTAGGCTTAAAGCCTAGTTCGCATTAAACTAGTATTTTAGTCGAGTAGCGAGTCATTTAGTATCTTAACGTGTCTGAATACCAAAAATTTAGTCGAGTAGGTTAGTAAGTCATTTAGTCGAGTCGATCCATTTTATTCTATTTTTATTAGGCGAGTAGCGAGTAGCCCCCCTCCCCCCACGCGTGCCTGCTTACTGGCTCACCGGCTAAACAAGTCCGAACTTGTCGAATCAGTCAGTTGATTAGTTGCCGCCTCATCGTTGCATTGTTTTGTAGGATGCTTATCTTGCAATACACCACTCACTTGTAAACTGTACTCGAGCAAAGTGCGAACGGTTTTTGGGCAGTAGCGAGTATTTTAGGTACTAAATTACTCGCTACTCGACTAAAATACTAGCCAAATGTGAACTAGGCAGTAGCGTAGTTTGTAAGTGATATAACATTAAAGCCGTCGGAACTGTTAAACCCTTGAAAGTGGGATCGTCAACGCGTTATCATCCGTGTACAATTAAACAAACAACATTTTGCGGTGTGCACAGCTTTTGTTTATCGTTTAACTCAACACATGGACAAATCTTTTAATCCTAAACAAATATCGTTTACTGCGTAATGACCCGACAAATCATTGTTACTATCTATAGGTTTACTGTTACAGCCGGGATGACATAGTTTACTACTAATGCCTTCATGAATTTCAGGACGGTCGACGCTCGGTAAAATAACATGGATTTATATAACACGATAAATACTTTTGTTTTGTTCATGCATGGTCAGAGTCGACACACCGTAGAATTTTAAAATTACTATTGGAAAATAATATTAGGATGTCCCTTAAACTGAATGGTAGAACCTATAAAACCGTGATAAGACCTGTCGTCATGTATGGATCGGAATGCTGGCCCGTGAAAAAGAAGGATGAGAAAAGATTGCATGCAGCGGAGATGAGAATGTTGAGATGGCTGTGTGGAGTAACGAGGATGGATAAAATAAGGAATGAGTATATTAGACGAAGCCTGAAAGTAGCACCGGTTACTGAAAAAGTAAAAGGGAACCGTTTGGGTATGTATGGACATGTTATGAGAAGAGAAAAAACGCATGTGACTAGAAGAGTGATGAGTATGAATATAGAGGGATGGAGAGGAAGAGGACGACCAAAGAAAAGATGGATGGACGGCGGCGGCGTAAGTCAAGACATGAGAGAGATGAATGTCAGCGATGAGATGACGACTAATATGAGTGAATGGAAGAAGAAAACATACTGCGCCGACCCCAAATAAATTGGGATAAGGGCAGGAAGATGATGAAATTCATGAGTTGAAAGAATTTAAACTTGAACTCGAGCAAGACCTTAGAATCTTGCTTGAGTTGAAAACATTCTTACGATAGCAGTTTTGGGTCTGCAACTCTTGACTCCGACCGTACATACCTATATTTTTTTTTTGTAATAACTTTACTTAATAATTATTGTTAAAGTTGATTGTAAATTTTATTTTAAGATACATTTTGTACATAATAAGCCCCCGTTATATGTGCAATCTCTTTCAAATAGAAACGGCGGTCATAAAGCAACGAATAAGAGTTCAAAGAAATACAATGAAGAACGGTAAAACGATGATTAAATCGCACAGTCGTCGGCCATAATATAAACAACTGATTAAACCAGGCGAGGCGGTCACAAAAGGAGACATAAGTAAGGGAAAAGACTGGCCGCACGGCCTACCGATAATGGTACAACTAGTGACCGCTCTCACAGTAGAGTACAGACGTACTAATCTTGAAATATTCCTCTTACTAGAAAACTGGTACAGCTACTATTAAGAGAAAAGGGTACCGGACGCTCTCTTCATACAAACGTAGTCGACTGTTTCCTCCCTGGATAATGACACTAGAGCAAATATTTTTGTGCCATAAAACTTTTAGCTGCCCTATGTTTCGTTTATTTTCTTTTTTTTGTTTGTTTTATATTTTTATTTCTATGATAATTAGAAAATGAAAAAAACCAAGACATAGGGGCAAAGTCATGGCAATTATAGGTTTTAAGCAACAAAAATATTTGTGCTAGTGTCATTTACCTATCCAGGGAGGATACAGTCGACTACGTTTGTATGGAAAGAGCGCCCCGGTACCCTTTCACCTTAAGGCTGGTAATGGAGCCAATTGATTATTTTAACTAGCAATTTTAGAACCTATTGTTTGTCGTTATCACTGATCACACTTAAGTCTTAGTCAAGCTTTATTTTTCTAAATGAACACCAGAAGCTAAATGACGGTTTCTGTATATAGCACGCCGCGTAAACCTAAAAACGACCCAGTCGGCACAATGTTCACCATTCCGGACTGCAAAACACAGGGTTGCGGGTTCGATTCCCGCCTCAGTCAAGTATTTATGCTTAGATATTAGTCTGTGGTCTGGTTGTTTCTATGTATTATAAGTATATATTTACACAAGAAAAGTATATAAGTAGTATATCCGTTGTCTAGCACCCATAACACAAGTCTATAATTACTTAGATTGGGGCTAGATGGCGATGTGTGGAGGAATGTCCTGCAATATTTATTAAAAAACTACTGAACGGATTTTCCTCTGCTGCCCGTTTGAAGCAGGAGCGGGTTGCTAGGAGTTCATAAAATATCCAGCAGTTTTTAAAAATACGCAAGACTAATTCTATCACTCTGTCATTAACAAATAGGTAAAGAATTTTACTTAAAAAAATTAAATCCAAAAGTGGTCGGAATAAGTAATTTAAAAGTTGTTACTTCTGAATATAAAATGAGTAAAGAAGGGTTGAGAGGGCAATTACAGCTTTCCAGGGCGGAAAATTACTATCAGTGGATGTACAAGTGCGAGAAAAGGACGGATAGAGAGGATTTGTATATAATCGTCCTGCTCTTAGGACTTAAGCCGAACAAGAGTTTATGGAACATCCTCAAGCTTTATGGAGCGGGTGCTAATAATTAGAACAAAAGATGCGCAGCCACGCGCCGCGCCATAGGACAGTGGTTCAAATCATAAGCGACATACGAGTGTATATCAACAATTATTATACTTACTACCTTTTTGTATTCATTTATAAAGACTGAAAATTTGAAAATAAAAATTGAAATTATTTGCTTTTATGTTTATAATAATAATCCGAAGCAAACGTAGTTTGTAGTCCAGGGTTTTAAGTACCCACTACCCAGTGTGCAATAAACGAAAAATGCACAAAAACCAATGATAAGAAACCACAAGAAACTCAAGGGTGGTTTTTTTTTAGTAGGTAGGTAGGTGTTTTGGTACATTACAAAATCAAAAAGGCTCCGATTCTGCGTTTGATTAATCAAGATCTTAATTAAGTATCGTTGGTTAATTAAAAACCTCCAAAAAAAACGTGCTTTAGACCTCATCGTCACCTACCATTAGGCAGGTGTGACAGTTGTCAAACGCTAACCTATCCTATTTGAACGAGTGATCGGTGACGTAATTAAAATGTATATCCTACTTCCTATCCTATCCTATCCTTCCTACTAATATTATAAATGTGAAAGTTTGTGTGTATGTGTGTGTGTATGTATGTTTGTTACTCCTTCACGCAAAAACTATTGGACCGATTGCGATAAAACTCGGTACTTAAATAGCTGGAGACCTGGATTTACACATAGGCTACTTTTTATTTCGATATTCCCACGGGATCGGGACTTACGCGGTGAAACCGCGGGGCGCAGCTAGTATACCTATATACGCGATGAATTGAGAACCTCTTCCTTTTTTGAAGTCGGAAATAGCCATTAATTCACAATTAATGTTTTACATAATCACTTCTACTCATAAATTGTACCACAAATATTTACAAACATTACTATCTCGCCGCGCACTCACTAATTTGCACCAACTAACTATCCGTCCAACAATTCCTGGACGTGATTAACCGTTAGATGATTTATTTATAGCTCGCTACTAATCTACGCGCTAAGTAGTAGCCTTTGAGATTAAAGAGCAAATAATTTATACAATCAGGGTGCGGTGTCAATCAGTTTGATACTATTGAAATAGATTTCAGGTTCGGTTTATTGTCATATTATTATGGTGAAGGTGTTATAGTGATTAATTTTGTACGGTAAATATTGTAGCTGACAAGTCGTTTATTACATTAAATTTATTTATTATACATTGAACAATGGTAACAATAAGTCAAGTTCTAAAATTACAAGAGCGGATAAATTCGTAGTTTCCTATGTTTGCTGCCCTCGCCGCGCTTTTAATACAAGTCAACTTCGCTTCACTAAGTGACAAAGGGACCGCGGTATAATCACGTACAAACCGTATCGACATGCACAGTACTTAACAAAACAAACAGAACCAAATCAGTAGCAATAGCAACCATAGAAAAATCTACAGGAATCGTTGTTTTTGTAAGCTGGAACCGTAGAAAAGGTGGGCGAACGAACACGTTTAATCAATTAGGGAGAACATTTGAAACAAGCAGAACAGACTTACCTTTTACCTTCCATGTTATTGTCGATTGGTATACGTTTGATTTTCACATGAAATATGACTGGATCATAAAGACAATTGTTCTAAGTCTCGCCATAAGGATTCTAACTTAACCTAATCACTGCTATTAGAAATAACAACCGTCACTTTGAAAACTTAAACAGCAAAACTTTAAAAAACACATCATAAAATAAAACATTAAAAGGGCCTGCAACAACATAAAACACATGGATTAATAGGAAACAAAGAAGGAAAAACCCCGGATGAGAAAGGACTACGGCAAGATAATCCAGGCAGATGTCCGGAGACATCCGGGAACGGTATCCATGCATGCTGGATCCGATATAGCGAGCGCGTTGGGTAAGATGCGATCATACACCGAGAGATAGTCGTGCTGATTTCAGCTAAATAATACATTGTTACTTTAACTGACTATATACTTTTTATTTACTGGAGAGTGCAGGAAGTACTCGACTTCCATTAAAATAAGAACCGTATAATGTAAACGAGCACAAAACACTATAACGTTTCAGCCTGATTGAGTTCAGGGCAAAAACTAAATACATCAGTCATTCCAACTCACAGCGGACTGCTCTTGTTTATATTCGGCTTAAACCCTTTTAGGGCATTTAACCTTCTTCGTATTATGATAGAAAAACTGACACAGAACTAAATATCCGAAACGCTTGGAATATTATCGAATTGGACCGTAAAATTTGCCAGCCATACAACCAGCTCTACACAAATAAGTGGTATTCGTTTGCGGAACAAAAAACAAGCGTCCCTTTTCTGAACTTGTAGTAATGCATTTTCCATCTCTATCTTGACTTGGAGATGATGTCGATGTAAGAGAATAATTCTTGTCGATATTTGCAAACAATGGCTTGTTGCCTGCTGTGTCGCGGCCATCGTATATCTAACACAGAAGATAAGGTGTCAAATTGAACATAGATTATGTTGCGTAAAGGTGTTAGTCCTTAGTTCATTATTAATTCAGCGCCAGACCGACTATAAGCTTGTAACATTAACAATAGATGCAGTCGTAGTCGTAACAATAGTTTTAAATTAAGAAATAAAAACAAAATGCTTCTTTAATAAAGAATAAAATAAAATTAAAAATTTAAGTAGCACCAGCGACCGTTTTATTTAAAAATGCTTTAAAGTAAGTAAGAATTCATAAACCAGAATGAACCATTTCATTATCGTTTCATTTATTGTCTATTTGCTTTTATGCATCTGTATTATCAATTTAAAAACGTTTATTTCGACTAAAATCCGAAATTACGAACAGCTTAACTCGCCAGAGACGAGGCGGTGAATTTTATAGGAAAGAACAATTGTATAGCAAATTGTAGTTTAACCTCGTTCACAAATGAGATTGCGAGGTATCATATAACGCGTACAGAACATTAAGCTTTTACTGGTAATCCTTCCCCACTAAGCTATACTAAGGATTACCTGGTGTACGTGTATACGCTTGAATTAAGACGTTCGCTGTCTTAGTCTAAGATATTGTATACCTCGATATTTGATTTAGGTGTGGTAGCAGTAGGGGGCCTAGTTAGGATTAGTTTGTTATATTTATTGAAATTACAATTGCCACAATAACAATTATATAGTGTAAATAAGTAAGTATATATTTCTTGTATTTGAAATACCAAACTACCTGATATTCTCGTAGTATGTGCTTGCTATAACGCAGTGAATGGCCACAGTTTTTCGTTTATTAGTCAGGTTCTGGTTTAAAATATACTACGACATTCCTAGCAAACAGAGGTATCCAATAGTAAATGGGTCAAATAGGTTCAGTCATACCAAAAAGACGAAAAGATATGAATTTTAAAAACTATATGTAGCATAAAATCACAAAATATGATAGTTTCAAGTTCATATGCTGAAAGCAGGAAAAGATGATTCTTTTCCGCCTTTCAGCATATGAACTCGTTTAATATTATACAATTGTAATCAGATGATTAAAATTGTAAAATATTAAACAGGCTATATCCCGTTTTAAATAAGTTTAGTAACGATTTAACAGTTTTATATTCCAATTTTTGAATATACCTAATTCGACAATAAGTTATTTAGTAATTTTAATCAAACTGTAGACGTTAATACGCAGATATGATTGTCTGCAATGGACCTATGAACAATGTATAGTTTGTAAACCATTTAACTTATATTGAATCTGCCGAACCGATATTAAAAATGAACTCACTGTTAGATCATTATTATAATGATATACTCTGCGTTACAGCATAGCTAATATGCATAAGCATACATGTTACTTTTTTTTCCGGAAATCAACGAGATTTTCCCTAGAGAGAACAATTATTTACAATTTATTTTGCTTGTAGTAACTTAGATTACTGTTTTTAGCACCGCTATAGGTATTCTGTAGATTTATGTATGTGTGGTGGAATTATATAGGTAATATCTTAGTTTTATGATTATAGTTTTCAGAATCTTACTACACTCTTACTATACTTTTCATAAACATTTGCATGCCTTTGTAAGGTAGAACATATGGATCTATTTTTTGTAATTACCATCTAATATTTATACCTGTGTTTTTAGCAAATAAAGATTCTGATTCTCATTATATCTTAGTTAGATAATTGTAAGTATAAGTAATACGGGACGTAAGTTTATAGGTACACAATTTCATCAAAAGGTAAATTATAATCTTTTGTTTATCTTTGATTGACATATATACAAACACTAGCGACCCGTTCCGGCTTCGCACGGCTATATTATGCATGTATTATACATATAAACCTTCCTCTTAAATCACTCTACCTATTAAAAAAAACCGCATCAAAATCCGTTGTGTAGTTTTAAAGATCTAAGCATGCAAAGGGACATAGGGACATAGAGACGGCGAAAAGTGACTTTATTACCCGACTACGGCGAAGCCAAAAGGGAGGGTTATGTTTTTTTATACTATGTAGTGATGATAGTGATAGTGATGTTGATTTTTGTCACAGTTTTCACAATTTCATTAACTCATTATTATAGATCAAGAATAATTCATCCATTTCTCATTTAAAGTCCGTCAATCATTAAAACCTTTATACAGGTTTCATAAACAATAATAGCTTTTAACAAGAGTACTGATTGATGTATGAAGGAAGATATATTGTTAGTATTTTAATAAAGCTAATAAGAAATATAATATATTTATCATCAAAACATTCGCTATACATTTTTCTCACATACTTAACTGAACAAATAGAGGGTTTTGTATTACAAAGCTGTACACTCTTACCATTTACTGATCGTCTAAATATCTAGAACGTTACAGAAAGCGATGTAACCACATTATCGACACCTATCGAGTGGCTACAGCAGTATTTACAACTACAAGTCTTAGTTAACAGCGCTGTGCCTTCGGTGGACAGGTAACAATGCTGCGTAAAGAACTTAAGGTACGGTTAGTTGCGTGCGACAGAATTGTGTCCTCACATAAATATCGCGACTTGTGATTGATACAAGTGACACACGCACAAGCTGGTTCAAATGTCTTATTAAGTCTTAGGACCCTAACTGACTGATACCCCATAGCGACGATGCTGGCTACGTATGCATACAATTCGTATTGAAATGCATGGAAGTTAACTGACCCGGTAACCGTTTGGCGACCGACGATCACCGGGTGGCGTTGTAGCCACAGTAGTCAGTAAAATTTAAACGTGTAAGCTGCGCCTCTCTCACTCAGTGTCCAAGGAGCCGCCAATGAGGAAGAACGCACTTGTTTTTTTGATACAGTAGCCAGTGGATACTCTATTTGATGACGCCAGGGTAACTAGAATTAGCCATGGATACGAAGCCGACGACGACGTCGTCATGGGGCGTCCCGGTGAGCTAGGGCCCTTAGGTCAATTCATCGTCGACGCTGTTCGTCCTTTAAACACAACCTAAATGACAGAATGATAACATTTCGTAGATTGTTGTGTATTGATGATTTACGAGTCTCAATCTTGATATATAGCTTCCATCGCAAGTTTGGTCATTCACCTCGGACTGCACCTTAAGTCTGCCAGGATAATCTTGAGAGATTTAAATGTAGAGAGGTAGAGATGGCGTGGCGTATCGTATCGGGTTCGTGCACCCGTCTCGATGTCCGATGGGTCGGTCGTAGTTATCGTTTCTTGGGTAATCTATCGGATTACTCTACTTGTATTGGCAATTAATGGAACACCTACTGGAAATAAAAATAATTCCTTTGTAAAGGTAACTACCATATTTATGTTCTCAAAATTAAGAAGAGCTGATTATATTTCAAGGTTGAATGACTGACTGACATGGATAAATATTGAAGGATACTTTACACAGCACCAGGCTAAGCAACTGGGCTTGTGTTATGGTGGCCAGGGAGCAGATATAATACGTAGGTATACACTTATTTTTAAATATACAGACCAGAAACATACCAGGGGGGAATTTACCCCCCTTATCGCAGGCGGGCGGGTCGCGCCATAGATATCGTCGTAGTATACATTACATAGGCGTTAAATTCAAACTCTACGCGGACAAAGTCGTGGGCAGAAACAAGTTTTTATTAAAAAACATTTAGCGTACATTCTTAACATAAAAAATCAACAACTTTATATCTTAGTCGACTTAATATAAGTTTATCTAAATTTAATTCTATGCAATAGGCGAGGGAAAACAGTTGGACCAGTATTAAAAGTAAATAAAATCGACTTAATTAACTTTGGAATATCGGACCAAATTTTCTAATAAATAGTATAGAAATAAACACAAACAGTCCCATGGGTTACACTTGCGATTCGGATTTTGAGAGCTCGTTTATTTTTACGATCCAATTAATAAACAATACAGTTAAGATTTGTTGAATAAAGCTGTTATTATTTAACAATAATAATTAAATTCGACCGTTTCAAAATTACAGTACTTGTAACCGAGGCTTTAAAACGAGTGGCCAGATGAATTGGATATAAAATATTTACTTTTAATTAATGTTCTTTATTTGTGGACTGCGCAAGTTTTGTTTTAATTGAAAAAAAGTTTTCGTAACTCGTAAATTCTTAATCACATTGCAGTAACGTTCTTAAATAAATAAATTTAATCCAATTTTTATTTAAATATTAAGTTAATAAAAGGCGAATTTATTATTTTCGTTCTGCCTGTCTTTAACAAAATTTATTTGGGGTCAGCGCAGTAAGTCTTCTTCATTTATACTGCAATATGATTTGACAATATTTTTAAGCCCGGCCGCCTTGCTTCTTTGGGAATGATATTTCTGCGATGGCTTACCGCAGCCACTGCGCGGAGGACCAAAGGTGCTATAGTCTGCACAAGGTCTTGAAATCCCCTAGTCGCCTCCTACGACACCCACGAAAAGATATGGGGTAGCACTATTCTATGCCGGGGCTACACGGCTATAACACTAACGGACTACAATGTTAGTTAACATACGAAATGACCAGTTTAAGACCGATAAGACAATTTTGTTTTCACCACACACTTGTGAAAAACTTTTTGTTATATACAATTTTAATATCAAACGAATTGTCTGAACGATACAAACTTTGCACTCAGATCACGTACCTAAGTTTGAAATTCGAAAATGTAAAATCAGCGTTTGAATGCAAAAATTCCGGGATGTGTGGTACGTTAGGGATGTTTCAGGGCTACTTACTTATGTATGTTACAAAAATTGTTTTCTTTTTGTTTTCATTGAAATGTAAATAATTAAGTAGACATAATGACGGCCTGCTGTTTATGTCCTGTTAGCTGCTTTGCAGACGATCGACGTGTAATCTTGACAGCGTTGACACGAAGAAGATGACCTAACCGTAAAATGAAATATTGATTTAGGTAGTTGTGATTTGATCATGATTTGACTTTATGTGATTTGACCTCTTATGCCAAATTTGATTTTTTAAATTGTTTTTAGAATGCTTTATTACACACACAAGAATATATACCTATTGTGTGTGTAATAAAGCATTCTATGTATCTGTCTTTATTAACGAAAAATACTTCCATAACTTACAAACCATCTGATTACTTAGATACTATGGTTTGAGGAAGTTCTTTAACATTTCAAACCAAGGCCTTACTTATGAGATTTAAACACTGATGAGACTCAAAATTTAGCAACAAATTCTGTGAAATTCGTAGAAAAATTGACACATCACTAGCAGCCAATAATATCGCCGTCGTAGACATCGCCACTCGCTGACATCTATCCACCGATTTACGTAGAATTGACGTTTACCACGATTCGACATTTTATATTATACAGAAAAGTTTTACTTTCGTATTGGGTGCAAACATTTTTATAACATACCTGTTCCGGCAAATTTTGAAAAAAAAAAAACATATACAAAAAAAGGAAAAAAAATGATGTTGGTCGATTGCCAGACTTAACGAGTATACACAAAAAAAAAACATACAAATCGGTTCAGCCGTTTAGGAGGAGTTTGGTAACTAACACCAGCATACAAGAATTTTATTGATTAGAGATTTAACATATTTTTAACGGGGTAATGAATGATTATTTTATTTAAACTTGCCTAATACTTATAGTTCATACTTTAGTGAGTTGACCCAATTTACTTAGGTACCCAATACTAGTTACAGTAATAATATGAAGCCGAACATATTTGCTTCCACCATTGTTACCGTCTAACAAAGCCCTTGAAATTTTTATCAGTGAACGGAAACGACCGTATCAGCGACCAGAGTGTACCCTTCATCGGTTCTGAGACCAATCGATTCCCTATATTAGGCTTCCGTCAGAAAACAAACCCAGCCAGTTTCCAAAGGTTCTTTTGTTCCATTGTGGCCCGCCCTTTGTTCTATCGTCGCGGATAAATTATTTTATACGATCCTTCTTACCATCGTATCTCGTTCCATTTCTCCCGTATTAGTTCCAGTCGATGCGCAACAATTACAGGCCTTTATGTCTGGATGACGCGAAAATCATCCCGTCTTTGGCCAACAATTTTACGCCTCACTCTATTCATTTTGGAGTTAAATTAGAAATGTTGGAATCTCAAGAAACCTCTTAACGATAAAATAATCTTGATTCTGGTAAAAACAATTGTCTTTAAGTTCTTATAGATAGATAACTTTATTTGTACAACACAGGAAGAAACGGACACAATTTACACAAAGTAAAGATAGCTAGAAGGTAAAGTAACTTTTAATATTCGTTTTAATTTATTAAACAAATACTAAAGCATAATTCTTAAAAATAACTGTGAATTCAAATTTCATGATTAATAAATTACGAATAATAAAATTCAGAATTTATTTACATTTGGATGTTTTACTGTCGCCATTATTAAATTCGACCAATTTCGTATGAAGCACAAAGCTTTCAAAGGATACTTCCTTTTAACCATAATAATAAAAAGGCGTATAAAGAGTGATTAAGGTAGACATCGTAGCAGGGGGCAGCGTAGGTTGACTCAACTGATATAATACTTTATGAGGGTATGCAAACAAAGTATACTTAATGGACAGTCGTAGCCGTGTAATTCATCTTAAAGTCTTTAATTGCATTTTAACTGCATACGAGTTAATTTAAGGGTTCCTCTTGATTAGACCTACTTATTATTTTACGGCATCTTGAGGTTAACGGTTTTTAAACTCATAATTTTAAAATGTTTCTTCATAAATAAAAATGCTTTTAGTAATAAACATGTTCCTTTTTTATTAAGCCGCTGAAGTTAAATTTTATCACATTGTTGTTACGATGATTAATTTTTAAGTACAGTAGTGTTCGGTCAACAGATAGATTGTGGTTAAGAGGTCAAACAAAAAACAAGACTACATCCATCAAGTTATAACCGAATGGTGAGCAAAAAGTTATTTGTTTTTTGTTAGAAGAATCATTAATTACAGTATTTACAACAAGATTATAATCTTTCTGAGGGTGCTCGACTGTTTGAGACTGCTTAGAAAAATAGAGATAAACCATTAACAACATCTAATTTTACCGTTATTTAAATTACATTCTTAGATTGTTTATCAGTTTTGTTTCCCATAAAATGGTAATGAAAATAGTAAGGTAATTAGCGTGATAAGGAGGTGGCGTTAGCGACGCGATCAATCGATGCCACTTTGTATCGATAACCGAGCGTGTCCTCGGCTCTACTATCACGTTGATTGATAGAATCAACCTGCTCGCTACTTACCTATACCTACAACCATGAGTAAATTAAGATACCCCCGACTAATGGAACATATCATTCATCAAACGACCCGAAAATTAAGATGTCCGCGTCGTGCCATTACTACGAATGTCAAAGCTATTTATCTAAATTACGAACGTTTTTATGGAAACAATTAGAGCTTTAACCCTTTACGGTTGGCAGGAGGTTCGAAACGATCGTTTGACTAGTTGAGAGTGTGGTAGGGCGGATGTCATAGTTCCTAGTCGAGATAATTAAGCGGCCAACGTCCGCCGCTTCCCAATGTCGCTAGGGTGTCGCGCCTCGAGCAACGACAATGGTCGTTGAGTTAGCTTAGAGCACCTTATAGAGTAAAGGAGGATCAAACACATCCCAAGTGATAAGATTCAAACGGTTGAAAGTAAGAACACATCTATATTTAATAAAAAAGAAATATGATACCTACTTTAAATAGATTATAAAACATATCGGTAAGACTTTCCTAAGTACGCGGCCACAGTAAATTCGTGTAACATGTCATCTTACATCAAATCGACGTTATTCTGACAGATGTAGCTAATTAATCTTTGTTCCGGAGGTTAAATAAGCTACATCCTCTTTTTTCATTACAAATTATGGCGTATTTATTGCGTTACATTCGATTTTGCAAATATGGTTTTTTTTTAATTTAGTTAGACGATTCGGATATTAACTTGGACCGCATCGCATCTGTTGCTCCAGCCAGGTGAGAACGACTACCATTTGTAAGGAAAAACAAATTGCCACTCTCATTACGACATTCGGAAAAGTTTCCAGAGATTTCACAGTCCATTCAATTTTGATGGCGTTATTAGAACTTCGCTTTGTAAAACTGAGTCACGTTTTGCGGCAAACGACACTTCGAATCGAGGCCCTATTTCTGTTTAATTATTTTCATGTTTCATTTTATAACCGTAATGTATTAAATTTTCAACTTTGATGATGTGTTTACCTACTGTTTATGAAATATTCAATTAGGCATTCCATTTTGATAGCAGATTGAGTTTTTATTTTTCTATCGTTTGATTTCCTCAAAGCTCGATATTCACCAACTCTAATGAGCATATAAGTCAATCACCAGATGCTGACATTTTCGATAATAATTTTAAATCAGTTATAAACCATTTGCTATAAACTAAATGGGTAGGAATATTTGTTATTCATGTTCTATTCAAAAATGTAATGACCCTTTTTCAAATTTCTGATAATGCAAAGAGAAACAGTATATTATAAATAAAAGAAATACTTACTTATTTGATAATTACTCATTTGATCTGATTTTTATAGATTAATAGACATACAATTTCCTGTAAAAGTTAATCTATGTACCTACCTGAAGCTAAAATCACTAAAAATTTAATTAATTTCTAGAAGAAGACATTAAAACAGTTCACGTACCTTTGCGCTAGACAGACATGGAGATCAAACCTCTACTTTCGTTACAAATAAAGATTCGATTTAAGAGAATATCGACATGATAGGTCGAGTTGAGAACAGAACTGTTGGCTACGTTACCGTCTTGCCTTAGTGACAGGAAGTCGGACTATAGTCATTTCACACTCGGTCGGATTTCAATTTGCCACGGGCATGCCACAGGCGCTATTGTTTATCGATGGATTCCCTTCTTGTATGATCATGAGTGGTCAAAGTGGTCACGAAATGTACGACAACGACGATATTATTTACAGAAAACGGAATGGCCTGCGTCTGCCTTTCCTGATATATACAATTTGGGGGTCGATCGGGGGTAAATAGGTCGTCGTCACCTACAATCAGACAGGTGAGATAGTATAGTCAAACGCTGACCTATCATATGTAAAAAAAGAATTGAGGTAAAGAGATGACATCGAAAACGATTCAACAATATAAACTGACTATAAACAGGAATTCCATAAAAACGCCCCGAGATGAAAGTATGAATCACAATAACATAAATATCAATTTAACTACCACAACAGATTGTTAAATCATGATCCGGTGTAAATTAAATTTAAAAAAACAACAGCTATCTGTCTTAACAATAAGCCCTGAGATTGCGCACCTCTTTCCACAATTATAATGAGGCGAGCTTTTGGGAAAATTGCAGTCGTAAAAAATGCATTTCGACAAGCGGCATATAAATAAAAATATAAACGTGTAAGTACCTATATTCCTGAGGGCGTGTGGCGAACCGAAATAATATTTGACAAGCAGTAAATATTAAATTGGATGAAAGGATCGCAGACAGGAAAAAAAAACCAAACGGACGTTCATAATCCACGGTCAAAACGAAGATTCATCGCAACTCAGTTAAACCTTACAAGCCGACTACGTGTTATCTCAGACTTTTAACAATAGAACAATTTTTCATCGCATTGTATCAAGAACAACAAAAAATAGATAATTCATAGATACGGCCTTCTTCCATCAAATAGACTCGACACACTGACAGTTTTAATTGAATTCGCCGTCAGCGCAATGTTTAATTTGTAATAAAACAAATCTAATCAATATACATTGAAAACATCAAGCGTGAAAACGCTTCGGCAATACAAATATTGTTTCTCGAGCAACGCACTGGGGAATTATCATGATGATAAATAAGATACACGGTTGTCGGGACAGGAAAGCCAATCACCATACATCACCGGGAAGCATCCAAATAAAACAAGGTAAAACAAAAACGTATATCTGTTTTTTGTGTCATGAACAAGTGCCAAAGGGAAACAAATTGTAGCAAGGGAGCGATGGTATCACTCTAGGCGCCTTCAAAGACGTGAAAACTAATTAAGATCGGACGCTTTTCTAACGCGATAACTCGCGGCTGACGGACGCCCGGACATGTTTGTGTATTGGCAATCAAAACAATTAACTTTTTGCTGTGTTCACCTCTAACACCACACCATCTATGTATAGAATATAGGTACTCGTAACTAGCTATATTTTATCCGTTCTTTGACCTCTGTGTGGGATTTATGAGATACATTATGACGATGCGTGTGACAATTTAATCAAATAATTTAACGAACAAACTTTTATAAATACGACAGCGAAATACTAGGTAAAGTAATAACAAAACGAGGAATTAATTTACAAAAGTTCATATTTAATAAAAACACTTTCGACGAAAATATTAAGATAAGTTCTAAGTAAAAGCTACGGTGCGATCGAAGCATGAAATAAATAAAATGGAAGCGCCTCGCGCAAACGAGGAGAAAAAAGAATAAAAACTGTGGCGTTAATTTTTCAGTGAGATTTCCCAGCAGTCTCGGGGTATAGGGGAAAGCGCGTGCACTGGACACGTGAATTAAAAACGTTAACAATGCCATCGCGACTGGCTCCTTAATGAACTCGCGCCCGGACGACCGACGCCGACGACGACGCAACGATCCGATGTCAATTACTACACAACAAACGCTTACAAAAATATTTATGAAATCGTAGAAATATTCAAATTTTAGCATCTGTCATCTTCACTATAATACACCTTACCTAACTAAAATGTAAAAAAAACACTTATAGACCATCTCCGACTTAGTCTTGCAAAACAATTAATTCGGATCTCATAAAAATTTAATTGATGGTGTAAAGATTGTCTTCTTCTTGTTGTTTAAGTATCAGCGATAATATGCAACAGTTAAGGACGGTGCGATGAGAACTATCACACGGATTGGCAATTTGTCTTTTGAATATTCTGCATTATAGCCAGATAATTATCTTTGTAAATAACTTGAGCATAGTTCTCATACCATAAAAGACTAAAAATTCTGTATAGGGAGAAAAAGCGTTATTGAAAAAGAGGCGAACCTGATATATAAATAAAATACAGGTTCAGCTATCGGCGGCTTGTTATCGCATGCCTCGATCTTTGTTATTACGGCAAAATGAGCTCTACTTTTACTGCATTAAGAACATTCTCCTTTAAGCAGGTTCTCAGAGCTGCCACCTCGTTATAATAATGTGAACTTGGGGAATTGCGACGTCTACCGAGTAGAACCTATAAGAATCTATAGCATTCTTTAGGCTTTCATTGATAAAAAATAAATTATTCTAATTCAGGGAAAGATGTTAAGTCAAAAGGTAAAATATTTTTATACCGTTTACCATAATTTACTAATGAAACAATTATATAATTTTATGTAGGTGTAAAATAAATACATTTCAAAAGCAAACAACGCTTAATATGTTTGTCAAAAATAATAACCGGTTGTCAGTTCCAAAAGCGTTGAGACATAGGGCTACTGCACATCATTCTATGTGCGTGTCAAGAAAGAATTTCTTTAACATACATAATAATTGCGAGTTGTCCCGAGGCATCACGATTCTGATGCATAATGACAAAGCGCATAGTGACGTGAAAATTGCTCTACGCATCGATACTTACTACTGTCAGCTGCAGTTAGTTACTTTACACCAGTAACCCTTTTTAAACTACACATTTCTTCATATTATTGCCATTATACGTTTTAACAAATCGACGAACTCGTTTCATACGAAGAATATTTAAGAAATTGCGAATACAATTACCGAAGTTTTTAAATTGACATATAAATTGATTCGAAAACTTAAAATGTATTATAGAAAACAAAACGAAGAATTTATATGAAAAATGTTTATAAAACTACATAAGTACTTATTAAAAATAAAGCAGTCAACATTAGATAGATAAGTAGATAGTATATTTTAATAGTATTTCTAGATTTATCAATAATAATGAAATTCATCTTAGTAAATCTGAGTCCACTTTTAGTTGAATTATTTCTTATCACGTTTTCACGTAACGAATGTAATATTTGCAAAGAAAATACAATATGAAAATAGCGCAAGCTAACGAACCTTAGACTGCCTTAACAACGCCTTTCGACTGGCGATTGATTGACAAGCACTGCGCCTTCACGCCTTGAGATGTGAGAAACGAGTTTTATAAAGGGCACCATTTATAATTTAACTAAAATGGAGCACGAATAGGTGCGAGCTAAAACAAGTGGCAATACTGAAGACGTATCTATGTATTTATTAAAATAAACCGTGATGAAAGTAACAATAGTAAATTACAATAAGGTGTTTAAGGATCTATCTAGTTCCATACGCCTCGATTCTATTAAAAATAATTACAGAAAGATGTCTATGATCATTTTTATAACCTTCCTATTTTAAAAGCGACAAAGAAAACAGCAGCAGTTGGTTCAAAAGATTCAAAAAACTTTGCAACAACAACAAACAATCTTTTTATAAATAAACTTTTATTAAAAAGACTGAAAAAAATAAAAGGTTGAAAGTAGGTAGTGATTACAGGTCAACTGGTAACATTATAAATGACAATAAGGTACAAAATCAACATCAAAATCATTACCTGATCAAATCATTATCTCTATGTATGCTATGCATGCATGCATGCAGTAACGTAGTAATATTAGGTCAATGCCTGCATAATATAAATTAAAATACTACATCCTTTATTAACTAAACGAAGTCAATTAATGACAAAGTTGTACTTAAACAAAAGGTAGAACAAAAGTGTAATTCAAATTATCCCTTTAACAAAACAATCTTAATGCGCAATGGCACATCCAATGCTGCTTTATCTCGGGATACGGAGCCGGTTTCCACAGCAAAGACAAGTGATGCCCGATCCAGTAACCGTATAATCGAAGACATTTTAAACTTTATAAAGCAAAATATACGTTATTACATTGAGATACGAAACAATTTTGTAAAAGTTCATAAAGCAGACATTACTCTCGATGTTGGTACGGTCGACTGCCTGCCGTTGATGCGTCGCTTGCGCATCAGTGATAACGTGAATAATTTGCCAAGTGTTAATAATATCGCTGTTATGAATGTATTAACCGCTTGTTGTTCATCTTAAATTGTATGCGAACTGCAAATAAAACAGACAGACGGAAAAGAAAATGATGCAGTAATCTTATAAGGGTTCCTTTTTTACCTTTTCAGGTACGGAAAATGTAATTATTTACTAAGTAGATACTTAACTGAAAAATGATAACCACATGAAACATTTTTAGATTAGGTATTTATAAATCCGTTGACACGAAAACAAAACATTAAAAGGAATAATGTTTCAAACGCAACTTCGCTAGACGCGACGACGACGACGTTGAAGCGTTCAAACGTAATTGGATTTCGCTTACAATAAGCCTTCGTCGGCTAATTTCACAAAAATAAAATTTTGCTCACAAAAGCAGCAACGCAAAAAAGCAAATGAAATTGTGAATGTGTCAAGACAGTTAAATCGAGATAACGAGATGCCTTTCAGAAAGAACTCGAGATGATCTGCCCTCAAAAGCAATCTGCCGGGTGACTAAAGACGTATGCTGGGTTGTATTTTTAATTTGGTTAGCAATTTTGAGGTTTACTACCTTTCTTGTAAGCCGTAAACATAAATATACATCATCAGAATTTCCTTCCCTTGTTAGTTTTATTTGTGCTAAAGTTTTATCAATAACAATAACCAAGTATTTAATCAGAGTTTACGTCCCCTTCCAAAATAACATAATCTATAATGAACTGTTAACGTAAAACTGTCAAAAGACAATCGTTATTCAAATGCGCCAATAATTTAAACTTCGGCTCTTTTGTGTTTAAGAAATTACGACATTAAAATATCTAATAACTTTTCATTTCGGATGAATATGGGACACAATGAAACAAATTAACGTAAATTTCTAATACGTAAAAGACTTCCTATCAAAATTATCGACAACATTTTTAAGCTGTATTTATTAGAATGATGACAAATAACAAGTTTTATCTATAGACGAATAAAGCTGCCGACCGTTTAATGTTTATAATTATAAGAGGCTTACCTAAGGTGCTAATATATGCGTAAATTCATAATATCATGTGTGATCTATGAAAAAAGCCTAGTAAATATTTTATTATGGTTACGTTTATGGACCGTAAATTAATTTGCTGTTAGTAAATTCGAACCGTATCGTATGGGTAGATTACTTAACAAGATTTGGTCCAATTCTTGTTAAATACGAGTATAAACACGATGTAGAAAAACCAGTAATAGACGTATTCATATATTTTTTTAATTGATGTATTTTTCTCGGCCTGTCTGTACCTATGCAATTAAAAACTACTGAACCGATTGAAATTTGGTTCTCACTCTTAGAAACCTCTACCTCTTTTTTTGGGAAGGTCGTTACGTAGTAAACATCAAAGTACAACAAATAAAATGGAGCACGAGTAATCAACGAAAAATCGACACTTATTGCGCCCAAAGTGCTTGACTTTCATATCCTTTATAAATTGATAGCCAATGTATAACAATTCATATTACCCATTTCTTTAAATTACTTGAAAATGTACCTGCCTACTTATTTCATCGCATATGTCTGTGGTGGTACAAGGCTACAATTTTATTGTCAACTCTATAAAGCAAACTGTTTTTACTCCATAATTGATCCATCCTGTTATTCAACTCCTTTTAAATGTAGTGATTATTCTCCTTTATAAAAAACATACCAATCATTTACTCAAAACACATTGAAATACGTGCTAAAAGAAAATAAATTATAGTTTTTAATACAGTTAATAAGTATATATAAGTAGAATAAAAAGTTGACTATTTGTACTTGTATACGGGTTTTTATCCAGGTAACTAGATCTCTTCAGTTGAGTCTTTTTTGCATGAAGTTCTGCTTGTCAGGGGTAGAATCGTTGACTAATGTGTGAATGATAATATCGTTCAAAATAGTTCATGTTTTTATTTAAGTAGTGAACTCTTTTTATATATTACTGCAGCGCTCCGCGGTTTCACCCGCATAACTCCCGATCCCAAGGGAATATCGGGATAAAAAATAGCCTATAGCCTTCCTCGAATTGACTATCCAACACAAATACATTCTTTCAATTCGAACCAGTAGTTTCTGAGATTAGCGCGTTCAAACAAACAAACTCTTCAGCTTTATAATATTAGTATAGATTCGAAATAAATGGAAACTTAAAACTACTGCATTTTAATATGGTTTAATCTTAAAGTGTAAATATATGAAACTATACGTTCCTAATATAAAGATTACTTATAGGTGAAAAAAGACGAAAACGAAAAGCTCATGTTATTATTTTAATCAATCCTTTTTTTTTGTTAAAACACAAGATATTAAAAGTAATATGAGGTATTTATGTAGGTATGTATATTCTGTGTGGTGATTGTTAAAGGCAACTTTAACAATGATAAAACAAAACGTACATAATGATCTAACTTGTATTCAAATAAAGAACTTTGCTTACTACCTACAAATTAACATTTTGATCTTTTGGCAGCATAATTTTAATCAAACAAACACTCAAATAAAAACATGAACTATTTTGAACGATATTATCATTCACACATTAGTCAACGATTCTACCCCTGACAAGCAGAACTTCATGCAAAAAAGACTCAACTGAAGAGATCTAGTTACCTGGATAAAAACCCGTATACAAGTACAAATAGTCATCTTTTTAAATAAATAAATATTGCAGGACAATCCACACATCGCCATCTAGCCCCTAATATCCAATGTAATTGGTAATAAATATGTAAACTCATAAGTTCATAAATAAATAATATAAATATTGCAAGACATTGTACACCGCGCCATCTAGCCCCAAGCTAAGCAACTAAACTCATTAACCTGACAACAAATAGAATAAAGTGTTATTTATTTATAAATAAATATGTATAGTATAACATAACACTGCTGCAAATTGTGAACATTCTGGCCAATATCCTCGTTTCAATAATTTAATTGAACCTGACATTTAATCAATATAGTTACTTGATTAAATTAATTGAACGATCGAAAGAGATGCACTTTTATGGTACATGGACTCTCGATTTGGAAGCATACCTTATTTGAAAGTCTATCCAATTACCTATCCGTATCCATCTGATAGAGATAAAAGTGTTGACGTATTTTACAAAAAAAAAGTTGCTATTGAGCTATGAACAAAAAGCATACATAACCATTTTTGAGAAATTAAGTTCATAGTCGTTCTTATTATGCCGCCCCTAGCTGTCAAGATCTAACTGTGAAAATGATGCTTGTAACAACATCGAAAAATCGAGCTCCATAAAATAAAAACAATAATTGGTAAATATCCCGTTTTAAATATCTTTAATCGTTCTTATTAATTGTATTTAAATTGACTAATCGCGTATTTTTTTAATTTACCCCTCTCGACGTTTTGACTATAATGCAGTTGTCATGGTCGCAAGGAGATTATTATAGTTGTTGTAGCTATAAACTCAAACAAAAGTTTTTCCTAGAAATTGTGACTCGATTTCTTTTGTCGCAATTCCATTTTCAATAATAATAATAATAATAATTCAATTAATTTATTAGACAACAAAGGTCGACTGGTTAGTAGTACAGAAAATAAAAATAAAAATTCAATTCAATTGATGTCACATAATTATGCACATTATAATGTAAAACATCACGAAATATGAATCACACCCATTACATCTCATGTGTAATAGAAAAGTAGCATTAATAATGACAAAAAACGTTCCCAAAATTACACATAACTGTATGAAACATTCACATAAGATTGTTATAAAAAAATCAATGAACATACATGACTCAAATTATGGGGAAATGGGACAATTACTGTCAGTGCAATTTCGCTAGACACGACGATGTTTCTTTGAAAGTTATTATGACTTTTTAATTTGATCATTTCAAGAGTTAATTGCGTAGTTACTTAAATTGCAAATAACTAGCAAAAATAACAACTGGAATTTTGTGTAGTGTCACAAATTATGACAGTTCGAAATATCTGTTTAACAGTTAAAATTCAG
Organism: Idaea aversata; assembly: GCA_907269075.1. Lineage (NCBI taxonomy): Eukaryota > Metazoa > Arthropoda > Insecta > Lepidoptera > Geometridae > Idaea > Idaea aversata. Next base: position 8,992,111 of record OU026092.1, on the reverse strand, counting down.
AGATCAAACGAATTTAATTTTAGTAAAATAGATAGTTAAGTAGAAAGGATTCACATTTAAAAAAAAAAGACGGCATAGATAGACTCACAATTTGACCTAAATAAATAACGACGCAAAATGATCACTTTCTATATCTATTGACGTAGTTTAGGTGCCAAAGTGTGACCGATTACTAATCTTTTTAACCGACTTCAAAAAAGGAGGAGGTTCTCAATTCGTCTGTATGTTGTTGTTTTTTTTTTTTTTTTTTTTGTGTGTATGTTACGCGATTATTCAAAAACGGCTCAACCGATTGAGATGATTCTTTTTGTGTTCGAAAGGTGACACCTCAGGAGTGGTCCCATAAAATTTTGGTGAGGATCTGATGAGAATCTTCGGAGTGATGAACAGAATTGCACCTCGAGAGTGTAGCAAATTGCTCAGTTTTCGATTTCCACCAGTACAATTGGCCCATAAACGAATAGTTACCGATAAATGGAATATCTGAAACCACCTTCTCATCAGAAAACTCTTTAATCAGTTACGATTACAGGTTACAATTCAAAGAATTTAGTCGAATTTAGTCACCGGACTGGGTTTGAATGAATGTTGATAGAGAACCCTATCTTAAATGAAGTTCTGATGAGGATCTTCGAAGTGATGAACAGAATGGCACCTCGAGAGTGCAGCAAATTGCTCAGTTTTCAATTTTAACCAGTACAATTGGCCTATAAACGAATAGTTCCCGATAAATGGAATATCTGAAACTACCTTCTCATCAGAAAACTCTTCAATCGGTTACGATTACAGGTTACAATTTGAATAAAATATTCGCTTTTGCCTTGACGGACTGGGTTTGAATGAATTTTGATAGAGAGCCCTATCCTAAATGAAGATCTGAAGAGGATCTCCGGAGTGATAAACAGATCTGCACAGCGAGATTCAACAAATTGCTCAGTTTTCCATTTCCACTAATAGAAGTGGCCCATACACAAATAGGTACCGATGAATGGAGCATCTGAAAACACCTTCTTATCACCAAGCTCTTCAATGGGTTACGATTAGGTACAGGTTGCAATTTGAAGAAACAGTCGCTTTCGCCTCATGGAGTAGAATTTTCAGTGACAGTGGCACTAAAAATAGTTAAATAAAAAATAAATTAAAATTTAAAAAAACCGACTTCAAAAAAACCTGAATACAAAAATTAAAAAACCTGAAAAGAAAAACAAAAAAGTGAAAAATAATCCATTTCGGGTCACTAAGACAGCTGATAACTTAAACATAAGTACTTACTTGGAAGTCGGACTGGGTTAGATTGAATGTTGAGAGGTATAAAGAAAACATGGTGTCACCCAGTCCGACTTCCAAGTAAGTACTTATGTTTAAGTTATCAGCTGTCTTAGTGACCCGAAATGGATTATTTTTCACTTTTTTGTTTTTCTTTTCAGGTTTTTTAATTTTTGTATTCAGGTTTTTTTGAAGTCGGTTTTTTTAAATTTTAATTTATTTTTTTATTTTTTTATATTAACCGCGAAACTCAAACAATAAACTAAATTATTTCCCTGCGGTGTTATTTGGAAAGTTTTTCCGTATAAACGAACAGTTACTGTTATTCTTATTTCATTTGAAACAGTTATACGTTTGGCGGATGAATAGGCTTCTGTTGGGTATATTTGTTTAAAAAAACACCCTGATTTGTACGAAAATATTATGGTATTTATTATTTATATGTATTTTTACAACTTTTATTTAGGTTGTCGTATGGGCCGCAGTTAGCACATAGTATTTTTGGCAGCGTTCCCATGGCCCGGATAGCTCAGTCGGTAGAGCATTGGACTTTTAATCCAAGGGTCCAGGGTTCAAGTCCCTGTTCGGGCGTCTCTTTTTGCTTAGGGGCAAACTTTTTTTTTTTCTTTAAACTTTACAAAAGCGTAACGAAACTTGAACAAGTTTATTAACAGATCAGAACAGATGAAATAACAAAAATGGGTTTGGTTTTTTTTAACTTTTATCTAATATCGTTACTACGAGTGCCTAATTGGTAAAAACACTCATATCGCAAAAAGTACTGTAAGTACAGCGGCAGACATATATTTCTGCCCAGTACGCTAAAGCTTTGTAATAAAAGTGTAATTGACTTATTACCTTCTTCTATAAACACTATAGGTTCTATACCTATAATATGTAGTTATATTTTCCGAAGATGTAAGTATTTGAAATTTAAAAATGAACATATGTGAATTTTGTGAGTATGTATTTCTAAATCAGTAAAGTTATAAATAATGTTTGAATCGCAACCTAAGGAATAGCACAAAAAGTGATACAAAGGCGAGGCATCCTAAACCTTTTCGCAGAATACGAGAAAAGAATTCGAATATAAAAGTCGGTTAGGACCGAGCAAAATGTAAACTTAGCAAATAAGAAGAAGGACATATGATAATTGGAAATCAGGTCCATCTTGGTAACGACAAAAGTGATAAACTAAAGTCATAAGCTAAAATAAAATGATATGAATTTGAATAAAAAATAATCCTAACGAATACTTATCGTGTTTTATTTCAGAAAAGATCAATAATACAAACAAGACTTGATACAGAACTGCTAGAGCATGAAATTTAAATCAAAGACAACAAACAATTTCGTGGTTATAATAGAAACGAATGCCAAACTTCAAAACTCCATTAAAGCCCGTCCCAACTTCCCATTCGGGGGCGAACTGGCGAACTAAACGCAGAAATGTATATTTTATTCATCCTACGACACGCCGCGCCTTTGCGATTGGTATCCGATAAAACTTTACTAAGCAAAAATAAGCAATACAAATGAGTGTACCTGTCACTCGGGCCTTGTTCTTGTTTCTAAAATTTGTATAAAATATTCCGATGCGGCCACGTTCGTCGCGTCGCGCCGACAATGGTTTCTTAGCGAATAATAAGACTACTCAAAGCGAATAAAAAGTTGAGAGAAGCATCGTGTCTGAATTTCAAGTCGAACATAATTTAATAACAGATGATCAAATTTTTAACGAAACGTTCTTAGTCATAAAGTTATAAATGACGAACGTCTGAATAGGTTTCTGTGCCAATGAAGTTAAAAAGGCACAGTAACATCTTTAATGCCAGAAAAAAAATATACTAAATTTTTATGATTATATAACCTATCATAATACGAATAAACGTTAAAAGGCCTTGCGCGTCGCAAGCTATTTTAAATCGTTTATCTAGTGATTTAAAAGGACTAAAAGGGTTTAGAGTCAAACACCAGAGAAATGTTTCTGAGATTCTTTCGATTAAACGAGACGATTTCGTTGAAAAGGAATCAAACGTGTCACTCCTTCCATTATCTTCTCGATTTCCTAAAACAACGCGCTTGTCTTCTTTGTCGAAATATTTTGACGCTTTGTCGGGCATTTTAACGTCTTTGTCTTTTTCTATAAAAATCGTGGGAATCTTGTTAACCTAGTGATGAAATTGGACTTATTTAACCAAATTGGTTGCATATTTTGTTTTTGTTAAAAAAGTTACAGTTAAATGAAGGCTAGTTTCATTCAAACTTTAAATATTATGTGCTAAAGAATCAAAATTAATTTTAAATATTTCAGCAATGAGATAGGTAAGTATTTTAAGTGAGAATAAAATATTCTGTAAAGTACGTCAAAACTTTGATCCATCGCCACATTTACAAATTACAAAATCGACTTTATATCATTAACGTAGTCAATTTTCAATTGCAATAATAAAACAATTATAGAATAAGATATAGCATGTCTTATTATAACATCAAAGGATAGTTCCCACAACACGTCATGTTATGTAAAAAGTGGCTTGTCTAGCGCGCGCGAATAGTGTCGCAGTCGACAGCAGACGACGAGGCGGGCGCGCGGGCAGGCGGTGTGTTACCTCGCGTCGTCACAATAGCACAATTAAAATGCCAACAAGTCCGGTTGCCAGCCCAATCCAATTACAGTGGACACCGATTCCGAAGAGTAATTGGAAGTGAGGCTATATGGGAATCGGGTAACATACGGACTGCAGAATACGGTACAGGGATTAGGACAGTCATTATTGCTTTAGCATAAACCATGCGGTACTATTTTATTTATTGAAAATCAGCACCATCACCGTTAATCTTTTATGATGCTTACACGTCAGTATCCAATACAGTGGTATGTCGTCGTTAACTTTCAATTTGATACAATATTGCAACAATGATGTCTAAGTGGAGCGGCTTTGAGACAAAGATACTCAAAGCAGATGTTTGCCCGTACCTGCTGATCGAAAAGGAAACTATGTTAAACTGTAAAACAAACTGCCTAGAGCGTTTTCAGAGCGCAGCGGACATAACTAAAGCAACTTGAAGTCAAGCGTATGCGAAATAATAGGAACTATGGTGAATTGTTTCTGCTAAAAGGCTGTCTTTAATTTTACTTCAAGAGGCACAAAGTATTCATTTATTGCACCCGTCTAATAATAGTAGCCAATAGCAAAGAATGAGTTTAGTAGTTTTAGTACCGTAATGTGGCAATGGTCTCCAGTTGAAGAAAGGAATCACATTCTCACTCAATAAGAAACTTTCTACAAAGAACTAATCTGAACTCTACACTGAATCAGACTTCTTTCTCAAAATGGAAAAACAAAGACTTCTTGTTCTTTTCGCATGTGCGAGTTTGAAATTAAATCAGACCCAAAGCGACTGAACAAGAATTTCGAATTAGCCCTCAAATATTTTTAGCTTTTCGAACACAATTTATTGAATCTTGCTATCGAATTATATGGCTCTATCTTATTAAATCACAATTACTTAAATAAAAATGGTCTTACAATGTAACGCGATTGAGGATGTTCAACCGGTTAAGGGTAAAGCTTGGTTTAATGTAAGAGTTTATCAACTGTTTATACGTTCCATGTTGGGAGTTACATAATTTATGATCGAGGCTAACATCAATATTTATTGTATACAAGGTGAAAGAAGTGAACCGGTCAAAGGTTACACACAACCTACATTGAATACCTGAAGCTCATTTGTATTCCCTTTTCGTAAAAATCCACCAAACTGACTACGAAGTCTGAAGGTATTATAGTAAATGGAACAAATAAATCTGACGTGCTGTATACAGTCCATCGAATTAAAATGGAATATTGTGAAAAATACGAGACATCCACGGCATTGTAGGCGTTACTTAAAATGTATTCGCGCATTGTTGGCGACTCTCTCTGTCCAAGACGGAGCGTTGCATAAATATCGCACGCAGTGGGTAAGGCTTCCGAATGCAATCTTGAGTAAATGAATAAATTGAACTGCCTTGGTCGTATTTTTTTCAATAAATCGCAAACAAAAAGAATTAAAGAAAAGGACAGCCAAATCGAACTAAACTAATACTTACGGTTCGGGACGACAAGGCCTTGCTAAGTGGGATTTAAGTAAAAAAAAAAAGCTTAAATAGTCATTTAGAGAAAAATTAAATGGTTTCGACAGACGAGTTTGGATCCCGGCCATTAATCAGGCTTAAAGGTGTCACGGAGGTTTCCGTGCAATGTAGTGGATGGCGCCTAGACGTTTGGACGCCCGACAGATCCGTCCGCTAGGCTGACCGGTGCCGGTGCTTTGGTATTATCTCTACTTATGCTTTATTTGATTTATAGGACTAAAACATTAGAAATATTCATCGACTAACTGTGTGTGTGAAACAACCGCGCAGTTCCTGACACTGTGGATCAATATCAACTGTAATAGCTAGCATTCCTTAAAATATGAAATCCGAATACCCTCAAATACGTCATTATTTATTTATGTTAAGTAGATATATTTTTCAATTTGAAAAATCAGTGCTTATTGTACGGGTTTTTTGATATGGCAATGAGATTTGACCTCTTCTGTAACCGAAGCAGAAGTTTGTTAATATGTCGAGGTTACATACAAAGGAAACTGCGGTGAGCCTGAAAATTAAGTTGGTTCGCTCTATTGCCTTTGAATTAAACTACGGCTTTGCCAAAACTGCGGCTGTTATGTCTATCTACTTGATTGAGGTCGAGCTTTGACATGCATATTGTTTCACCTTGACACTTTATCTCATACTCAGTCTTCGAGGGTTTACGTGGCCTTGCCGCTGAAAACCTATTTAAGCTAGAGTACCTCGTAGTGTTAGGCTTCAATTCTAGAATTATCAAAATCTTCTTCTTCGTATCGATAACACAAATTAAATAGAGAATTGATGAGGTAGGGTCAGATCTGCTCACTTCAGTGAGCTGCCAGGTCTTTGGCATTGTTATTAGCTGACAGGTCAGCCAATGTACAGCTATTAGGGTTGGAGGGGCAGGTCAAGAGGTGGACCATAGATTGCTCGGGGCCCGCAGTCGCAAAAAAAAATTGTTTTCAGGGTTCGTACGCTAAGAGTCAAAACGGAACCCTATTACTAAGACTCCTTTGTCCTTGTATCTTATGAACCGTGATAGCTAGACAGTTGAAATTTTCACAGATAATGTATTTAGGTCGCCGCTATAAGAACAATACTAAAAATAGAATTTAATAGTACGGAATCCAAGTCCGACTCACACTTGGCCGGTTTTTAATTTAAACAAACGTAATATATCACGGCTAATAAAACGGTGAATTTTTTTATCAAGAAAAAATGTCTTAAAGTCACAATTTACAATGAGCGACCGCAAAGGCGAGCGACGACCGAAACGTATCCAAGAATATTTCAAAGCTGATTTTTCTCTTCGCTTCCGCGCCACTCAAAGACCAAATGAGGCCACGAACGGTGATAATAATATTCAGGACCACCTCTTAAATTGCTTGGACGTGTGCGCTTGATTTTGGTAGAAATTGCTGTCTTATAAACTGGAGCTATAACTGTTGACCTTTTCATTTAATGATACGTTTATTATGCGACTCTTTTATTATTACCTGTTACAGTTTTAAGGTATTAAATTTAATATATGGAAGCTGTAATTTTTTGTAGGTATGTATATAAAGGACCATAGCTATTTTAACCAAATCTGAGTGTAGGTTACGTAAATCTAAAGGCACTTATTGTCAGAACATATTTTAATCATATAAATTACATACCCATCAGTATTATTTTACTACAACGCCTAATCCACTCAATAAAAGGTATTAAACTAATTAACTTGAAAAAATTGTGCGACCATGACAAAGTTATTCATCATGAAGCTACTGTGACAGAATGAACCACGTTCCGTCATTTTATTTCCTATTTATAGACAAAACAGCAGTCAAGATGGCGGCGGGCGCCCTGACATATACATCAAAAGAAGCACTGTATTGTTGACTTCCTTCAGTCGTTTCGTTTTGTCACTTACATGTATGTGAAAAGAGTTCAGTTTATAGTTATATTTCGCGGAAAAAATACTAACGCTATTTCTTATAGGAAATAAACGTCACATCAGAGATCGACCAACACACTTACTAAGTTGTTAATTTTTAAGACACCTTACATAAGATCTTACAAGTGCGATATTTGGAATCCAGTCGTAAATTTGCGAGTTGCGATGACGGCACAAGGCCCGAGGCGTATCGTGACCTGGCTTTGTACGCTCCACTCAGCATTATTTACGGTTTTTTTGTAATAATGCAAAAAAGTGCGAATCCTTACAGGACCGCTCGATCGCACATGGATCCATGGGCGTTGATAACACTTTCGTGTACCTACTGCCGCCCGTCAGATAATAAACAACATTGCAAATTGTCATGCTATTTCCAAAATTCTGATCGCTCTGGACGTGTTTAGGGGAGGTCTATATCTAGCAGTGGACGTCCTGTGGCTGATATAATGATGATGAATGTAGAAACCTAATAAAACTAAAATAGTACTTGAACACAGCGTAAAAATATTCTAAGGTAAATCTAGATAGTGAAATGGTATATTACAATGGCATACGGTAATGCATTTTGAACAGCACACTCAAAAGCAAGGCAGAGCGCTTGACGTTCATTGTCTCAGTATTATAGTAGACAGGGGTAAGCTAAGTTGAACGAGAGTGACTTCGTAATATTTTGTGATAAAAACACTTATTGACAAAAATATAACTGTGCAAGACAAAATATGGTCTAACAATATTTACCAGTAAATTGATTATCGTATTAGGTTGACTTAAATAAAAAAAAATGCGTTTAGGACCTCAAACATGAAAATTAAAGTGTCAAACTGATTAAATAAATACTTGTGGTATAATAAAAAAATTACAAACTTAAATCACATTACATTAAGTTACACAACCCTTGTGACCTTCTGGTTGTTATAATAAAGTTTATTTTTGGATTACCCGCTAAATAAGTTTAGCTAGAATTTCGCTAAATTTGTTTAAGCACAATCTCATGCAAGCCGTCCCAAAATTACTTACTTTAATTGTGCATTTAGTTAAAAATTATAACAACAAATTATTCTCCGAATCGAATTGACTTCGTATAAAATGAAATTTTCGTAGCATTCAAAGCTTTTAAACTGTCGCAATTTATTGTGGTAAACCTTCACACTTCATTGTATTTATTTAAAACAACCTTTTGTTTGTTATTAGAAGAAAGTTCTATAACTTTTTTAGTTAAGGTTTAACAAATAAAAGGTTTTCATATTAAAATGCTCGATCAGAATTTACAAAAAAAGCAACTTTGTAAAGTTCCCAGGCTTTTCAGTGAGACCTTTTCCCGGGTCGTCAATACAGGCTGGATCGCAGGGTAGAGGGCGTAACGATAGTTTGAATAGAGAACGGTTCTTGTTTACAATAGCTGCGGGTAGTTCGTGAGCCGTTCTCCATTTAGATGGGAAACGCGTCGATACGGTGCGGCTGCGGCGGTCATATGAATCACCACCTTTTTAGAGCTCACCTCTCAAGTTAAATTAGGGGACGAGGGGTTGAAAAGTGAATATTAAGAGCTCTCGTAGTGTTGGCCTTTTCGCTCCCGACAACGAGCGACGATGCCGCTGTTATAGAACTTTAGCGAATGAAGTGTATTTTATGCGGGCTTTGATGTTCGATTTTGCCCTCTACAGTGGCTCCCGAGGGGCGAAATAACAACATTCTGGAAAGTGCCTGAAGTCGTAACGCACGCCCAAATGTGTACTAATGTAAATATATTTCGAACTAAATAACTTTAACGACTTGATACTTACGTTATGGGTGTTGTTTTATAAAAATAAAGTTGTGTCTAAAAATACTTTTTAAGAAAAGTCATCCAAACAAAATATTATAGATATTGTGTGTAAAAATTATTTGTTTATGTTTTCAAACTAAAACAAAAATTTAAATTATCTTTATGTTTCTGCAACGGAAAAAATAAAAGACAATGAGTTAAGATTATGACCAACAAATTAAATAGGACATTCCCATTACGCCTGTTACAATTTTATGGGAACATTTTAAAAGACCAAGTTGTAAAACTTGATGAGTTACTGTCGCAAGTATCCTCTGTGATGGATAATTATCATCTCACTACATTTACTGACTTATTAAGTGTAGGTTTGTTTAATTTTTTCCCGACTGCAGAGTATAAAAACACAACCCTGTGTTTTTATATAATTCTAGGTAAGTACCTACTTAACATCCTTGGTTAAAATTTTTTATTAATCTCTTCTTAGTACTTAACTTATTCAAAAAGAGTTACTAACTGTAGGCGTGCCAAATTAACAATTTTATTTCGTACATTGAAAAACAAGGACACAAAACCAGTCCTTTTGGGATTTGTTCAATAAAAATTTGTACAAATAAAAAACAGACTGAAAGCCTTATTACAGACACTAGAAAAATATTTTATAAAATTTCTTTGATTTTTGTCCCTAGAGTTTTACGTACTTTACAATAATGATGATCACGGAACTCAATAAATAACCGATCGCCGAGTTAAAATCGGCATTAAATATATATTTATATGGTTGTTTTGTTTCGATTAGGGTTACCATTAGTAATTAAATTACATTTACAAACCAATTTGGAAGCTCTACCTTTCCTTTTGAGTCTGTAACTTTTGTTCAATCAATTTAATTTTAAATCGAGCATTAGGAATGTAGGAAGGATTAAGTTTTAAAACAATCTCGATTATAATATTTAATGTTTCTTTTTGGTTCATAAACGTTTTTATATCCTAAATCGCTCAGCTAATCTTTAAAGCGGCATAAAAACATCAACATTTTATGACACCGGTCATCATAAAAGAAATGAACAATTTAATTATGTAGGTACCACTTATAATATGTATACATATATCTAACAAAATATGAAACCTGTCTTTAGATAAATGTCTTGAAGAATATCTTGACAAAGGCTAAGTTATGGGTTGGGTGGGTATTAATGGAATCCACAATCAATATTGGTCGAGTGAAGTACTCATTATCCAATCTCCAGTGGTGTCAGTATCAGGTGCAATCTCATTGATATCTCCGTTATAATAACTTTACAATTTATTTCTATATTAACTCGTCGCCTTGAGATCAACAATGAGATATTGATCTTCTATTTTGTAACTTAATTTAGACTTACGTTTTAGTATTCAGTATTCTTTATTTGCTTAAAATGCACATACATACATACATAGTAAGTTGGTGTTTTAACATTTTTCAGAGCCTATTACATTTTACTACAGTTGCAGCATGCAAAAATATAAACATAAAAATTAAGTCAATAAAATAAAAAAGTTAAAATATAGTTAATTAAAAGTAAATAATAATAACCATAAGAAAAATGTCACAAAGTCAAATCATCAATTTAAAGCATTACATATTATTTTCAAAATTATTGCATTTACCATTAAAATTAAGTCAAATTTTACTAAACAGTTCTTTTGACTTTTACAAGAATGACTGGAAAATATCTATTTACTCTGGACTTGATGACTCCAAGCTTGTAGTTTTGAGACGCAGATTCAGAAAGTCGCCTAAAAGACAATATCAACACCAATTCCTAGGTGGGTGGATGTATGACACTTTGCATACGAAATTGGATGTATACCATATACGGATACCTATTTTTCGCTACCTAATTTACAACTTTTCATTCTTTTAAACTCCCTTTAGAATCCCGGCCGGTCGTGCATAAATATTTTTTTACGAAACTGCGCAAACGCTATTTTAACATTTAACTTATTGTTATGGAAAACAACGTGATGAAAGGCCTTAGTTGGCACCTGACGTATTGACGAGTGCTTTCTTCTGGACACGGACAACTAAACTGAGAGGGTGGTACAGCTTCTGAGCAAACCTCTTTCATCTAATTCATGTCCCAGACCTGATTAGCATGCATTAAAGTTGCTAACGCCCCTTATAAACTATCTGTATTAGATGTAATGGCCAAGTTTTTTGTCTGTTATGTGTCCCATTCACGGGGCTATGGAGCCCTGGACCTTTGGAAGGCGTGTGTGGAGCCGAAGTCAACACGTAGAGGCCCTTTATAAGTTTAATAGCAAAGTATGATGTGGACACCAGACCGACGATTATCTCTGTATGCACTATAAAATGCAAAGGCCAATATTATTATAATTGTCTGAGTGTGTTAGTACAGCAGTATTTTTCCTTTAATTGGATGGAAAATAATAGTAAATATTATTAATACAATGATAGTCGGTGATACACTCGGGTAAGGAGGAAGGGTCGTGTACACAACGAAAGCATCAGCTCGTAAATCTAAGTAGCTCGAGGCTAGAGCCTGCATCCAGGTACAGTCACGAAGGTAACTGCTCACAGGCTATTATAGTATTTTGTTCTCAAAATATTACCAACTTGTATCACTATTTGTACACATTGGTTCAAACTAGTTAGTAATATGGACTGTATAATTTTCTTTTCGATTAATTTTTTTGACACCAGTTTTTTTTAACGGACTTCAAAAAAGGAGGAGGTTCTCAATTCGTCTGTATGTTTTTTTGTATGTATGTTACGCGATCATTCGAAGACGGTTCAACCGATTGAGATGATTATTTTTGTGTTCGAAAGGGGTGGTCCCATAAATTTTTTTAGTAATTTAAAACTTACTCTACTAAGGTATGTAATATTATATTGATTATATCAAGACCATTATAAGTTAAGGACAGTGATCTGACTATATAGCTAACGACATAACTAAATATGTACATAACTTTATAGCTAAAATGAAATTAATGTGAAAAAAATATTAATTTGATCTAACAAAAGTACTCACTATAATATTGCCCAAAGTTCCAAGTTTGTAATGGGAACCGCTCGTCTGTCTAGAATATTTCTGGAAAACTATTTTGATTAGGTGTAAATTGTTGCACGGTATTGGATACGAACAATCCACGATAGCTACCTTGACAAAGGAACAATAGTTCACGGTACAACGTCGATCGAGGTTAATTTATACCGATAGCAGATCGTCCTTGTCAGTCTTGTAACTGTGACAACCCTAGCCAATAGCTATTCAACGCACATACTCGGTTTGTATGGGAAACTTTCCGAACAACGGAAGCGGGAATTCAAATTAAAGTGGATAAGAAACGGAAACCAAGAAGCGTTATTTCTTAATTGAATTCACATGTCCTTTTAAAAAGGAACAAAGTACAAGTGTTTATACTGTAATAATGATTAATTTCTAACGAGTTTTTCTATTATTTCCTTTCCTTTGCGGTCTTTCGTGGGGTCGCCCAATTTCATCTTTCTCCATTCCAGTCTATTCCCTGGCAAAATCACGGGATCGATTCCCGCCTCAGACAAGTATTTATGCTTAGATATTTGTGTGGTCTGGTTGTTTCTATGTATTACAATTATATATTTACAAAAAAAAGTATTTATGTAGTATATCCGTTGTCTAGCACCCATAACACAAGTCTAGTTACTTAGCTTGGGGCTAGATGGCAATGTGTAGAATGTCCTGCAATATTTATAAAAATAAAAAAAAGCATAAATTCCTACTGGGTGATTTTAGAGGGCTCATGTCACTCGTCACACCTTTGACGATTATTAGTTGTTACTATTACGTATAACTACGTATTTTCTTAAAAATAACCATTTTTTCCAATTGGAACTGCACATTTTACCATTTTCTCAAAAAAAGATAAAAAATTGTATTTGCGTAGATACTATGAACGCTTCTGACAGTTTGTATGGAGCGAAGTGTACGAAGCGTTACAGAATTTATACTAATGCAAACTGTTCATACTCCGTTGCGAGCTCTCTAGATCCATTCTCTAACATCAAACATTTTTTTAGTAATCGTATCACACACAATAAACCAAGCATGATTTTGACGTCGACGTATCATGACGCGTACGACCCAGAAAAGTCAGTCGTGGATAAATCTCTCGAACGGTCCCAAACTCTCCGGAAGGATAACGGAAATAGTTTCACATGTGCTACAAACAAAGATGTTGCGAAATTGAGTTTGGAATACGAAATCACGCCGAAAATCAAATTTCGTTTATATGACAAACATGTCTCACAGAAAGTCAGTGGTGGTGTTTTATTAGCGGCAGTGTATGAGGACATCAAAGGAGGTGTCGTCGCGTGCCGCGCACTGTTTACGCGTTGTGAATATTGTAATACCTACGACCAGACAGAGGCTGTTTGATGTATATAAACAAATTTGCCATGTTTTGATTAGATCGAGGAATGTCGCACGCGATCAAAATAAAACCTACTTTTACACTTCGAGAAACTTAAGGTGATAAAGTAACGGCCCTCCAAAAGTTTTATTGTTTCTTCCTTTTCTCAGTTTAGAAATGAAACATTATTTAGTAAAACGCGTTTTAAAACTACAAAATTCTTTATTTGGCTTTGAAACAATCCCAAATTCAAATAAAAGTGTCGTTTATGAACCGTCAATTATTGTTAATGGCATCTGTTACCTAATTTTTCCCTGAAATGGTAAACTGAGGATGAAGTTTTCATGAAACTTCATTGTTAGAAACATAAATATTGTTAAGTTTTAGGTTTCTGCTTAGGTATGAATAGTAAATCAAACATTTTAGAAATTCATCCCCTAAAGGGGTTAAATATGAGCCGGAACCTAAACCTTCCTAATTTTTCACAGGGATTCAGTACGGATCAAACTTCAATGCTGTACAAAGGCAGAAAACGATCGTTTCTGATGAGAATGGGATATAGGATGTGATATAGGTACCGTCGACTTCACAGAAGACAATCCTGAGAAATAAAGAGAAAAGATTTTTGAGCTTAATTAAAAAAGAGGTGAATTTAACGAGGTCAGCTATTTGCGTACCCATATTATTGTAAAGTTACAAACTAACAATAGACGTTGTCGAAAACAAACAAACAGGCAGCATATACAAATGCAAACTACACCTAACAAACACTGACCGGGAGCTCTGGTCAAAGGAGCAAGTTTGCGCTAATTCAGACGTTTGTCAGTTCGCAACCGTATCCGAATTTACCTATCAATATTTATCAGGTCTCCGGAGAATCGCTTGCATGTCCCGTTTGACTTTCATGAGGGAAGCGTCCAGAATTTTCGAGTTTTCAATGCCTGTTTTTGTAAATAAATTAAATCGAAGCAATTTCTGGTCTGACTTATTCTCTGTGGGTACGTGAATTGTATTAGGATCACTATATTTAATGCATTGGAATTCCTAGTCTATATAAAGGGGAGTTTTTTTTGTATAAAACGAATAGGCTCCGAAACTTCTGGACCGATTTTGATGAAACTTAGTATGAGGATACATTGATTAATTGGGAGTAACATAGACTACGTTTTATCCCGATATTCTCACGGGGTCGGGAGTTATGCGGGTGAAATCGCGGAGCGCTGCTAATAAGTAATAATTTTATAATTTTCTTATCCATACGTAGGTAAGTTGAAACGTCATATTGCTTAGTTAGAATGTGAGGATACGATTACATTCCAGATTGGGTACTTACATTAAACTTTATACGGACGTCGCTAAATTGGACTGTTGGCTAGTTTGTACTTTGCCAAGTTTTTTCCTTTGCAGAGCTGTCGAGGGCCACGGGAAATGGTCGGGGACCGGGTAATTGTGTTAAAACTTTCATCAGAAAGTGTGAATTTTCGCAGAAGCCGCGACCGTCCGCTTCGTTGCCGTGTTACATCTACAAGTTTAATACGTTTCAAAATAACACGACCGAAAGAAATGAGCGAGTGTAATACGGAATATGAAACAAGCGGATTAAATGCCTTTTTATATTCAGGACAACGAGTCGACAGCAAGACACTTGTGTCACGATCACGAACAACGAATGAATAAGCAATTACCGATTGACAGACATCAACGACTCTTTAACACTCAATTAAAAATTATATAAATAATTCATTGACTACTCACGTTGTGTTACTTTTTTTTTCAATGGCAGTGTTCTGAGAGATATACCCAGAATTCTAATATTCTATTATTATCTATAACTACTTATAATAAGGAGAGAACGAATAAAGTCTGTCTGTGCATATTTTGTTTGTTTCTCCGTTAACTTTGCAAATAAAAACTACTGAACCTATTGAATTTGATTTTTATAATTTTCGGGAAATTACGTGGTATTTTATATCAAAATCGATCAAGTAAGAACCAAATTATGATCAACGAAAAGCCAATACGCCTCGAGTACCGCATTTCAGCGGCCACGCCGTACGGGAAAGCACTCTGCTACTACTATTGTGCTAATTTTAATGCTGAAGTGTAAAAACGCAGATGAAACCGCAGGGCGCCGCTAGTGTTATGTGTGAGAACATGGTGAGAACTCATGGTATTACGTACGACCGCTCTGGTTCAAGACAGCATGGCGCCAACAGATAGTTCCTTCTTTGCCTTTCAGTTGCAGTTCCGATCTTTTTGTTTATCATGAAGAGACATCAATGAAGAGTGCCAGTAGACTTAGTAAGAGTATGGAGCTGGAAAATCCCGAAATCGGAAATACCAGAATTTCAGGTTTTCGTGGTATTTTCGGTGCTTTCGATTTATTTAGGTAGGTACCTACTCACTTTCGGTTTTTAACATGGCGCTTAGTTTTAAACGACTTCAAAAAAGGTGAAAGTTTTTAATTTTACTGACAGTTCGGGCATACCTTCTTTATTTATTTAGGATAATCAATCTATAATAATAACTGGATGAGGAAATATTAAACAATGACCAAAGGCGATTTCAATGAATACTTACCTCAGTAAAAAAAGGTTTGAAAACTCTTTTTTTTTAAATGTAGCATAACATTATTCTAATTTTATCAGTCTGTAAACATCCTTCATTTTTATATTATTCGGCACAATTAAAGAGCTTCTATTGCTAGTAATTCCGAAAATGTAATTCCCGGGAATTACCGAAAATTCCCAGGAATTCCCGGTTCTCATGAACACCGGTACCGAATTCCAGGTGCTAAAGAAAATGGTACCGTTTGCATTCAATAGTAACAATAGGTTTCGGTGCGAGCTACCGCAGTTACATGGGTCGACTCGTGACACGTCCGCGTCCGCCCGCCCCGGTCGACAAAACGGAAGTTGTTATTACGAAAATATATGCAAATTACAAGCCCATTGGAAATACACCCTTTTACAGTAGGTACGGCGTTTTTTGTGCTCCACGTCCGTCAGTGGAGTGATCATTTACATCTTATATTGTTTTAAAGATAACATTTCGAATATCCATCGCGTTCTCCGGCCGCTACGAGCTGAATAAGAAGTATTTTCACACGAACCCTTTAAGGTGAACCGGCGCTCTCTCCATACAAACGTAGTCGACTGTTTCCTCCCTGGATAATGACACAGACCTCCATGGATAATGAATGACTCCCTGATAGCACAAATATTTTTGTTGCATAAAACCTATAACTGCCATGGCTATGCCCTATGTTTTGTTTTCTTTTTGTCATTTTCTAATTATCATAGAAATTAAGATTTAAAAAACGAAAATTAATAATAAAAAAAACATATGGGCGGCATGGTCATGGCAGTTATAAGTTTTATGCAAGAAAAATATTTGCTGTAGTGTCATTATCCAGGAAGAAAACAATCGAGAGAGAGCCCCCGGTACCCTTTCCTCTTAAGCTTGAGGCGATGTAGATTGTGTACAGAATCAAGTATCTCGTCAGTCGTCAGAGATAATGTAGTGACAAACGAAGCGGACACGTCTAGCTGGACATGGCATCGAAGAACTTGGACTCGTATGTAGTGAGTGTTGCATTATGGAGCAAATGGTACTCAGACGATAGGTGCACTATTTTGTTATTCAAAACGTGACGTTACTATGAAATAAGGATATCTTATAAATATAAAAACTCTAATAAATATATAATAGTACATTGCGATACAAGTGTGGAAAATTGATCTTTGCATAGAGGCGATTTAACACGCGCGAGCGGTACGCGAGGGCGTTTACAAAGCCGAGATACAAAGATCAATCCACACGTGTATCGTACGACGTTTTTATCACAGTTGCGAATAAAAAAGACTTGTTAAAATAATAAAAAGTTTTTAAGAATTTTAGGTTATGTTTACTATTTTTTTAAGCCAAAATTTTTTGTTAATTACACTGCCGAACGGCCAGGCAAAATACTTTTAACCTATACAGCCTCGTCTGACATACAATATTTTTTTTAGGGTTTTTTCCATTTGTTTTTGCGTCGGGGGTTAAAAACAGAATATAATGGTAAGGAAAAAATATATTTATGTAAAGAAAAAACAAAATAAAAACAAAACTCAATTTTTAATTGTTTTCAAAGACGTTATCACGTAAAATTATCGTTCGTTAACAGACTTTAGAGACAACCTTTTTTCTATACATCAAAACAGTATAACCCAGATAAATTAATAATGTTTCATCTACCTAACATGTAATTAGCAGTAAGATACGTATTTAACTTATCGGGATAACATTTATTTTAGCACTAGTTGGATATTTTTATATCGCACGCGTGTATAATACGTTGCATTATGAGCCTAAAAGCGGTTTAATAAGATCCACTTTATGAGCAACTGTGATAAAAACATTTAAAAAAAAATGTGTCTGGTCGTTTTCGTTAGGAATGAGAATTGTCATTTTTTTTGTATACCTATAATTAGCTATTACAAAACAAAGTCCTCTGCCACGCCTGTCTGTTCGCTATAAACTACTGCACCGATTTTCATGCTGTTTTCACCAATGGAAAGAGTGGTTTTAGAGCAAAAACTACCACGCGTACAAAGTCGCGTGCAAAACTAAGTTTACTATAAAACGCACCCGAATGATGGTCGCAGTGCTTCGATGCCGCCACGAAACGATAATGTTAACGCTATAATTGGAACCCTTAAGGAGGATCACATCGTTAAGTCTTTATAACCGTTTAATCGAACTTAAGCAACGGGCGTATTAACTTTCCGTTTTTGGTGAGGCGGACACAATCGACTAAAATAAATTTCGTGGGAAGCTTCCTAACTCCTACCGGTGTCCATAGTGATTGTAAATAGTCTCTGGGCGGCCGATTGAAGGTACACATTGGTCTGTTGGTTTTTTCAACATTGAATACTCGATAATAAAGTTATTGAAAGTGGTAATAAGATTAACGGCTCGTTGGTAGCGCGTAAATCACTAGTATTACAACGCCGACGACAGCAACTTGGTATCGTGTTACAGTAGATTAATTGCGGTTGAGCCGTCTCAGTGCAGGCGCTGTGCGGGCGAAGGGGGGAAGGCGACTCGCACTCGCTCTTTACCAATTAACATGAAAGTAATTATTGTTAATGATTTTTCCGATATTACCACGATCCGGTTAGCACCATGGTCAAAATGCCGCACTGCCACACACAGGGTTGCGGGTTCGATTCCCGCTTCAGACAAGTATTGCATGCTTAGATATTTGTCTGTGGTCTGGTTGTTTCTATGTATTATATGTACATATTTACAAAAGAAAAGTATATAAGTAGTATATCCGTTGTCTAGCACACATAACATATCAAGTCTAGCTACTTAGCTTGGGGCTAGATGGCGATGTGTGGAATGTCATGCAACATTTATATATTTACTAGCGACCCGCCCCGGCTTCGCACGGCTATATTATGCATGTATTATACATATAAAACTTCCTCTTGAATCACTCTATCCATTAAAAAAAAACTGTATCAAAATCCGTTACGTAGTTTTAAAGATCTAAGCATACATAGGGACAGACAGAAAAAGCGACTTTGTGCTATAATATGTAAAGAAAACTTCCAAAAACGAATAGCGATGGATACTAGAATAAGGGATGATTCTCATTAGACCGGGCCGTGCCCGGGACCCGGACGGGGCACGGATTTGAAACGTTACATACATTTTATATGAAGGAATTTATATTACACAGTGCATGATCCGTGTCCCGTCCGTGCCCGGAAGACGACGCTCGTTTACTCCACGGATCCGTCCCCTCGACGGCTAATAACCCGGTGTAATATAAACTTGAAGTACGGACCGGACAGGCTCCGCTCCGGACTTGGCCCGGTCTAATAAGAATCAACCCTTAATTTACCGTATTTGTGTAACTGGTATTTGTCATTATCGGTAAGTGTAACGAGCGCGATGGGATCGTAACAAATCTTGACGAGACGACGACGTGCAACGTCGAGCCACACGGCCCGCCGCGCCTTGTCGCTCACTGCCAAAATTAATTTTCCGTAAAATCGTTTAAGCGATCTATCTTTTTCCGAGAAAAACAATATTCGCCGAGCGTACTCGACTATAATTACGTAAGGGACGCTTAATCTGAAACTTATAAAACGGACTTGTTTATCTAGATAAGAATTGAGTCTGCCCACTTGTTCTTTCTCCGGGTGATGCGCAAACAAATTATAAAGTTCCCTTATAGGGAGTGTAGAAGGTTGCAAGTTGCCTCTGTGCTCCTTTAATAGACACTAGTTATTTTTACGAGATACCTGTCAGTCGTTAATAACGACCGCAACGAGACTACTGTTGTAAATGGTTAACACTACTTTTTTTGTCAACATTTATTATTATTTCAATAAAGACGTAGGTAAAGAATCATGTATATTTTAATACTTAAAAGGACGTCTCAAAACCAGTTCAATAAAAAATTACAAAGGTGATAAACATAACAATCAAAGAATTTTATCCAATCAGTGGAATTTATAAAACGTATTACTTACATTATTAATATATGAGTATAATTACAGTATGAGTAAACCTTTTTATTTAATTTAAACAATAAGATTTACTCATAAAATTAATGTCATTTCATATTGGACGTTTTCGTATTGGACGATTTTCGTATTGGACATTTTTCGTAATGTTCATTTTTCGAATAGCACGTTTATAATTTATCTCATTATTGACGACCCAGTTGGCACAATGGTCATTGGCAGTAAATCCGTTGTCTAGCACCCATATCACAAGTCTAGTTACTTAGCTTGGGGCTAGATGGCGATGTGTGGAATGTCCTGCAATATTTATTTATTATACAGCAACAATCATCACCACTTCGTTGCACTCAATTAATTATACAAACAAACAGAATTCAATTGAAACGGAAAATTCATTCAAATTAAAACGATTAAAACTCAATTGCAACTAATACAAAATGTAACTGAACCACGTGAATTTAACATCCCAATTAGCATTTTAATCTATGTAATTCTCCAACATTATCAGTGTAACAAGTATCCCGGACCTGTAGATATCTGTTCCGATGTTAGATGAGCCTGATTTATGTTAGCCAACAACGCTAAATTACAACTGGATCGGACAACACTATAAATTACAGGTCGTATTCTATCTGCCTTGTGTATAGACGGTCATATTGTGTACCCAAAGTTTGTATATCATGTGTCGACATGACCGGTGCGGCTGAAATGCGAATCAAATTGTTGGTGGTCGTTCGTATTAATTTAGATGTTGTAAAAGACAGCTAGACAGTACCAAGAATCGAAGGATAAAGCAATAACAAAAATAATTTTAGATAGGTAACAGCACATTTCTATATTAATAATTAGCGACCCGTCCCGGCTTCGCACGGCTATATTATGCATGTATTATACATATAAACTTTCTTCTAGAATCACTCTATCTATTAAAAAAATCTGCATCAAAATCCGTTGCGTAGTTTTAAAGATTTAAGCATACATAGGGATATAGGGACAGAGAAAGCGACTTTGTTTTATACTATGTAGTGATAAATAAATATTGCAGGACATTCCACACATCTAAGCTAAGTACCTAACTAGATTTGTGTTCTGGGTGCTAGACAACGGATATACTACTTATATACTTTTGGAACGATAGTTCCTTATCGCGCGTTGCGAAAGGGGGCTAGACGGAAAAAATTAAGACCAAAAGTTGTAACGACACTTTTTGCATAAAGCAAGCCAGTTATTTTCGTTTCGTCTTTCTATTTCGCATTGAACAGTGTGGTGTCACGACGATTATTTACAAAAACAAAACAAAAAAATTACAATTCCTTCACTAATTAATCGAAAGGAACTTCGATTCATCCGGGTGTCCCTTGACACCTCTCAAGTTTTTTTTTTGTAAATTTATACTTATAAATACAAAGAAACAACCAAACCACAGACAAATATCTAAGCATAAATACTTGTCCGAACCGAACCCGCAACCCTGTGTTTGGCAGTCCGGCATGGTGACCGACCATTGTGCCAACTGGGTCGTCAAATTAATGAATTAGTAGCGATTCCATTTCAACTGTGTAAGTTTCGTTACCGTGGGAATATCGAGATAAAAAAATATCCTTAGGCCTATCCTTCCTCTTACCAAATTTGAAGAAAATAGGTTCAGTAATATCGAAAGCTATTCGTTATAAACAAACATATGCTCTTATTAATATTAATAATGTAGTTGCTTGAATCCGGCGTTACTTTTCAGAACTCCATGTCTGTAATGGAAGTAGGTATTAATATTTAGTTTTTAGGTTCGGAACTAAAAACTAAATATTAATACATTCAATATTAATAATGTAGATGAATGGTATAAACCTCTTAGAGAAATTCAATTTAAAGTAAAAAATCAAAGTTAAAATTCCTTTTAAAATTTATCTGGATTATGGTAAGCTACACAGTACTATTATAGGTAAGCATTATAAAAACTATGCCAATGGTTTGTTGTGTTAAATCGATGTAATTTACATCACACGACTCTCTAAAAGTTAATTAACACTACGTTCGTGTACGCACGACCCACGAAATTCCTACAACGAATACACTCTTACATCTACAAATCGGTGACCGTTAAAAATAAATTATACATAACAAGGCAATAAGCGGGCAGGTTGAAGATGCAGGCAGATAAATCACGGTCGAATACGAGACGCCCGCGCTGCCCGCAGCCCGCTCTCCGCTACACTGACTAGTAAGTGTTGCTGATGAGAAATGTGATGATATCCCACATATTTAAACAGCACGTGAACCATGTAATGTATCTCTACAACTATCTTGTTTAATCTACAACAAACCGTTGCTATAATCATTCGCAAATTCTCTTTCAAACCGACCTTTGTGCTTAAAATACCATAAAAAAAGAAGATTAAAATAATCACCGTAAACAATGAAATCTAGCAGCCCTCATATTTTTTTTTTTCGCTTATCTAAGAACACTTGGCCTAATGAGATAAATCTAACGATACCTTAATTAATGAAATACATCAAGCGGTTTTGAAGATATGAGGGAATAATGAATATTACAAACAAACAAACATACAAAGATAGGCGCGAAAAACATAACCCTTTCCTTGCAGTCGGGTATAAGGTTTAGAAAGACGCTAGAGAATAATTTATTGTTTTTATTAAATGTTGAAATAATAAGCAGTATTAATAATTTAAGAGTAGTGCTTTTAAATTAAGAATACTGCTTATCAATTTTAAAATTTATACTAAAACCAAGAAGTTATTATCTAGCGTATACGCGGAGCGGATGTTTAACCCACTGACGCAAAAACGACGCACGGGGTGTTATAAGTTTAAAGGCTAAACCGATTTTATTTTCTTTTGTTTGAAAGGTGAATTAGTCGGAAGGGTTCTTAGTTATGTTTGATCGAAATTGGTTCAACCATCTGAAAGTTATGGAGCATAAAAGTCGGGGGGTTTTTCAAATTCTATATTTTTTTTATGTGTAGTAAACAAAGTTATGAGAGTAAGAACAAGAGTCACCTGTCATTAACGAGAACATAAAATAGTATTTGCGTATTGACAGAACGGGTCTCATTTGCAAACAACGAAGTCAAATATGAGTGAAAAAGGTGTTAAAAAGTTTATGAAAAGGAATCGTATTTGACACGTACCAATTAGCACTTTGCCGATATAACTAGGTATACAAAGGTGTGTTATTGCGGGTATTTGCGATAAATACATTGAGTAGGTACACTCATAAAAGAGTAAATACAATTAAGTACAAGCAAGTAACAAAAGTGGAGTTTTTAAATTGCTATTATCTTATTTAATAATTAGGATTAAGTCTTTTAACTGAAGCAGCACTAAAGACCTGCTTCTGTTTCAACATTTTAGTAATATGTATAAATTTTAAAATTATACGGTAGACCTCCACTTTTGTTACCGGCTGTCCCTATTTAGTATTTAAATTATTGGCTATGTAATGTTTTAGGTGTAAAATCTTCTATTAAAATAGTTTTTCAACTTAATAAACTCCAATATAAAATGGTAAAATTAAATAAAAAATGATATTACTTTTGCCATAAACCTGTCTTACATAATAGGCAGTATATTTTTAGGTATTTTTAACAAGGTCAAATACCTTTGTAATAATCACACTGAATGTTTATAGCAACTCTACGTATCCGCTTAATGTCTACACTTACAAAACCTATCGAGTTCTAGACTCCAACTAAAAATACAGACGCTATTTATTATTTTAACAACATAAAACTAGTGTAAATACCAGTTGCTAGAACTGGTATTAAATCATACTAAGTCACAGGTAATTTAGTGCACACTCCGTATTTATATGATATTTTTCTTAACACGAGTTGACGCGGCGAATTCACCTTTCAACGTACTTATTTGTTGTAATAAATAATCCGATTACATTGATTGCATATTCATAAAGCTACTATAGTTTTGTGAATAAATGTCGCTAGAGTAATTTTAAGTCGTAAAAGATATATTCCGTTGGTTTTTACTGCACAATCTTTAGTATAGGTAGGTAATTTAAGACTTGCACGAGCAACTGATTAACCAATTATCAAAGCGACGGGTTAAGCGACGCCTGGCGCGGTCATAACTTCGAGGGGTGGCCAATTAGTAGTGTGGCAAAAATGTGTTTTCGTGAGCCCCTCCGTGGGAAGGCCGTTGGTCCCGGTTGCTACTTCTAGTAGCAGTCGTTAGCTCACGTTAGAGGTCTTAAGGCGATCCGAAAACTCTAACAATAGGTGAGCCACACCACTATATGAGAAGAAGAAGAAGAAGAAGAAGAAGAAAAAAGTGACAAGCTGATTAAATAATATCAACCTTGCGATTATTGAAATATAATCTAATTTTGAAATACCCATTTAATGCATTAAGCTTTTGTTACCACAATCTCATGCAAACCTATAAGTGTGGCGCTATATTTTTTTTTATTTCTATAAAAGTTGTACATTTGTATAAGTCTTCATCGAATAGATGTAAATCGTTAAGGTTGAATGTTTCGTATCGCTAAGCAAAGTATTCCGCTAGATGGCGCTTGTTTTCCCGAAAGTATATTTTTATTTTATTTTGCTATAATTGACGTGGAATTAAAGTATTTGTATATATGTTGCCTGTTTTCTAGTTTGCTCTGAACATATTTCAAACATAATTTAATTTTTTGGAAGTCACATTTTAATGTATTTCCAAAGTACAATTTTTAACTCTTGTCACGATATAAATGACACGCACACATACAAAACAATAAACTGTAGCAACTATAGACTATATTTGACGTAGTCCTACAGATACCGATTGGTGTAGTCATTTAGAGCGGCGGGGTAGTGTTCTGAAGAGCCCCAGTTCAAATCTCGATACAAATAGATTTTTTTTTGAAAATATATTTTTGAATAAATTTTCTAAAACAGGATCAATTTTATGGTAGGTACTGTTAGTAATCTTTTTTTTTAAACTAGGACGAATTCTGAACGATGCAAATTGTACTAGGTCTGAATGGAAAGAGAAAAATAAAGACAAAGTAATGTACAAAAAGGTTTATTTATTTAAAATTAGTTCTATCTTATCATCTTATATCGGGGACTGACATAGCCAGCAACACTTCGACCCCTTGGGATCGATTAACGCAGTGATCCCACTAAGAGGAAAAATCCTATGTTTTTCGGTTTGGGATATGCATTCCCTAAGACGGCGCATTCACACAGGATGTGCTCCATAGTTTCTCTGACATCACCGCAGGTTCTGCAGTCAATATTAGAAGTTATCTTCATTTTTAAAAGCATGGTTTTGTAAAGCCATGTCAAGGCACCAATCACAGCTCGTGCTTTGCTTATTCCGTTATTCAATATAAATTTAGAAGCCCCTCTGGGCCTGCTACCTATGAATTTCTTCGAATGTAGCCCTTCACTGATTTCCCACTCTTGCGTGTGTTTCTTATCAACGTAATCCTTTACGGCCTTTGTGATTGTGCATGCTGGCAGGCCCGTACATGGTTCTGGTCCAAGCATAGCACTTGCCGATCCTGTTCTTGCAGCTCATCAGTCTTCTCATTTCCTGCTATTCCTTCATGGCCTGGGACCCAGAGTAGTCGTAGTTTGTTCCTACGGCCCAACTTGTGTGGATAGGTTACCCACCTTGAGGGGTATACTTGTGAAATAATTCAATCACTTACAAGACACTAAAATTCCCTCAAGGTTTATTTTCAGTAGGTGCTCAGATGGATGATACTTTAAACACAATAGTAGGAATATATTAAATGATTATAATATTTTATTTTTGGTTTTTCTATTTACTGACTACTTGACATCTCTGTTGACTCTCCGTTGCCTAGGTAACAAGCGCGCATCTAGTGCGAGGCAAAGTATCGACTGGGTGTATGTTACCAGTGTGTACAACAAACAGTATCAAAAAAATAACAAGACTGCTTGGTTTGTTTCTCACGAATTACTATACTTCATTTATATTTTATTATATTTTTATACTTTTAATTAAATGCAAACAAGTACAAATGTTTATTTATTTATTATATACGTAAAGTGATAATTTGATAAGTCTATCAAAATAATGTATAATTCAAGTACCAAAAGTGACGCGACAGTGCCAAAAGTTACATAAAATCTTGCAGGTGTAGGTCTGGCAGCACTGAGTTGAATATCATGCAATTGAAATTATTTTGATTTTTTATTAGACAGATTAGACGGAGAGGCAACGTCGCCCTTATCCAGCAAACTGTATTGCGGCTCTGCTCTAGCGTAATTGCGTGTTCCTGCTTCCACACACAACGCGACAACGTCGCGTGTTCCACACATCTATGCGTCACCGCACACTATGACCATACGTCAATATAACCATGCACCACCACATACGTAAAATTGGTCTCGTTTTTCACGCTGAAACAGAGTACTTCCTGGATGTTAAACAGTGATATTTTTGGTCTGCCCCTACAATAGCTTAAATTAGGCCTACTTTAAGTCATAATAAGTTAAATATCTCAGTATAAAACGTAGGAATCTCTAAAACATTTAGTAGGGAAAACGTACCACCTTAATGAACCGCGCCGAGTCCGAAAGGAATGACTTCCGAATGTAAATAATTGGCGCAACAGGTGTGGTATAAATCTCAGACAAACGAGGCTGTGATTAAGATGGCAGTATATCAAAAGCTTGCTGCACTCCACGTGGGATATTAAAGTACGAATAAATATCTAATATTATTAATAACAAGAAGAGTCTTGCTTTTGATAGAATTTATCGATTCTTAAGTTCTACATATCTATAAATATAAATAAAATCGTTTGCCTGATTCATAATCAATGCACAGCCAATTACAACTAAGTCTAGCTAGAAAGCTGTTTGGAATATTATTTTATAACGTAAGTGTGTAACTAAGAAAGGCTTTTTTTATTCGAACTTTAAGGGGAATGGAAGTAAATTAAATAAATAAAGTTATTCAACCGGGACTGGCTTTAATCAAGGATGTCAATGCTTTAATGCTTGGTGTGATAGATACCTTTGCCCACCAGTAGAACGATAAAGGTTAGCTAAAAAAATCGAACACAGGACTTTTGCCTTATACTGGGACGGAATGGGCTAAACAAAAAAAACTGGAAAAATAAATCGTTTGATATGAAAATTTACGAATAAACAGGTAACGCAATTTAAGTAATAGAAATTAGTAAATTAAAAATTAAATTGTATCGAACTTCCCAATAGTCTCGACTAACGAAACAAGTTGGTACAAACAAATAAAACAACGCACTTACTTTGATCGTAAACTTTATCAATATTTCTCATACCGTTATTAATGCTTAGTCCAGGATGTAAATTCTATTAAAATTGCAAAAGAACAGTTAAGTATGCTTGTATGTCGAATAGTTTATTAACGGAACGACGATATGTGAAACAATGGTAACTGATCGACCATCGGACATAAGGCCCGTGAATAGACATAGTCTACTTGCTGAGAGTTGACCGTACTCGATATGTTTTTTTTGTTTCAAGTCAAGTGTGAGCGATTTATTGTTAGCAGCTGCGATTTTTTCCTCGAGCGTGGACACCATAAATCCAGTCGACTGCAAAATTTGCACAATTTGGGAGAATAGCTGTGTCGCACTTAAATTGATGTAAGTGTATATCGTTAAAGGCGTTTAATTTTTGAAGTTGAATATCTCGTTTTATACCTAGTCCAATTAAATATTACTTGGTTACCTGTTAGTGTTTTTGTAATGTATTTTACGCTCTCTGCCTTTATCTTATATCAGGTGAATTGTTCTTTCCGTATCAATTAGGACTCTTTGTTGTTTTCACACTTTGACATGATAGTGAATTATTTGCATGTAGTTATTAGTTTAGTTAAGAAATTGTACATCTTTGTTAGTTTCCTATAGTAGTTGGTTTAAATAAATAATGATATCTTCACAGCATGCGTTAGTGATAGCTTTATTATGTACTAGCTGCACCCCGCTGTTTTACCCGCGTAAGTCCCGATCCCGTGGGAATATCGGGATAAATATTAGCCCATGTGTTAATCCACGTCTCCAGCTATCTAGATACCGAGTTTCATCGCAATCGGTCCAGTAATTTTTGCGTGAAGGCGTAACAAACATACACACACATACAAACTTTCACATTTATAATATTAGTAGGATATCTTTTTGTTTGTTTCTTTTTTTGTCATAAGAAACAAATAAATAAATTATAGACATTTCAAGAAAATCGTACATACACAACTATACTTGGTAAAGTGTTACCAGTAAATAAATACATTCAAAAATACATTAGGTTTAGGAACGAAGACCTCATAGAATGTTACAAAATTAAAACAGAAAGGAATGGAGGAATAATCGATTTCAAAATGCCTTCGCGAGCATTGATTCGTTTAACTCACCACATATTTTCAAGAATATCTCGTAGATCTTGCAAAAAAAAATAACTCGGTGTGATGCACTGACTCCAACCAGCCCCGTCTTGGTAATGATTGGTCCCGTATCGTATAAAAGAATCCCTTGCAAAATTACCGCCACATAATACGTAGGTATACGTACATATTTTCGGCAAGATTTCTGATTCGCCTTTTATCATCTCATTTTAATCTTCCGCCTCCTTCGACTGGCTTACTTCACGTATGGGCTGAGAAGTGATTGAGTCGGTCGATTTTTTGCGCTGTCAAGAGTTTTTTCAAAGTAAATTCCTTTTTGTTTTAAAAATTCATCAACTGTTACTCTTTTTTGTAATTCAATTTGCACGTCATATTTTTATGACAGCAATATTAAGACTAACTCGTTTAGATTTTATCTTATCTGCGAAAGAAATTAAAAACTCTACTTTATGTAGGTATAGGTACAATCAACGTTCAATAGTACACCAGCACCGTAACGTTTACAATCATGTGCAGCACTATTTGAACATGATCCCACGTTGGTGTAGCTGTAGCGGGTGGCGGCTTATACCACTCGGCCAACTAAATAGCTAACATGTTGAAAATAATAATCACACTGAGTACTTTTAATTCAAGTATTTATGTTTGTGTGTAACGTCTATTAGAAAAAGGCCGTAGGTACAATACATGTTGATAGTATTATGGTAGCAAACTGATAGTGGACTTATGACGCATACAGTACATACCTATGTTATTTTAACTAACGTATACCTCCTATTATATCTCGTACGTGGAAGTTTAATGGTGTTTTAAGGTTTCTGCGAACTACCGTCCTTAACGTAACGGTACACAGCAATCGTACTTGTTAAGATTGAAACGTAATTTTGTGTGGAAACTAGAACTTTGACCTGCGTGCGGCTATGTAAGAACACTTACCTGATCAACCTCGGTATTATTATTTTCAATAACAATTTACATTTTGAGTGAGCTGTTAACGGATTATCGTTTTAAACCGGGGACTGCCATCTCACCTATTTACGTATGCATGCAAAGTGTTCATAAATAAAACGTTTTATTTTATCACACCTACTTATAATACGCATATTATGCATATTATGTGACTCTACACCCAAATCTCTCTCATTTTAGACTTTACAAAGGTCAATACCAAATTACGACACAAGGTATATCTAGACATATACAGGGTTACAGGGTTATTTGTGATCTTACTAATATCATAAAGAATAATATAATCAGAATAAAATAATATCGGAAATATTTTTTGTTTTTTGTTTGTTTGCAAAGAATAGGCTCCGGAACTACTGGACCGATTTTGATGAAACTTGGTATGAGGATAAATTGATTTATTAGCAGTGACAGAGACTTTTTTATCCCGTTATTATATAAGATAGCGGTTCTGTGCACCTTAACAATCAATTTTTGTTTTAAGACTTTTGGAAATTCAAATGTTTTTTTCGAAAATTATGAGGTTCCTACCTATGCTTACCCTATACACTGATTACTGTTACATACACGAAGAGGTCATTAACCCTAAGATTATACTTATTTTGTAAGTTTTATTAACTGAACTAAGTCTGAATGACATTTATTATCGAATCAACAATAACAATTTTTTTTTTTTTTTTCAAAAAATGATCGAATTTCCAAAATTCGTAGAACAAAAGTTGATTGTTAAGATGCATAGAATTACCCTTACCCGCTTTCTTATATGATGACCTACCTATGTTTACCCTACACTGATTACTGTTACATACACGAAGAGGTCATTAACCCTAAGATTATACTTATTTTGTAAGTTTTATTAACTGAACTAAGTCTGAATGACATTTATTTTCGAATCAACAATAACAAATTTTATTTTTTTCCAAAAAATGATCGAATTTCCAAAAGTCGTAGAACAAAAGTTAATTGTTAAGATGCATAGAATTAATCCTTACCCGCTTTCTTATATGATGACCTATAACCCTGTATTTTGTATAGCAAAACTAAAACACCTACAATACTTACTTGTTTTCTCGTATAAATATAAAATTGAGTTATTTTATAGGCTGTCCACATTATGCTTAAATTTATCGATACATCACCATTGACGTTCAAACAAAACAATACCTTGACATAAGTAGGTTGCATTGACCATTTACAATCCAATAAGTTCTGTGAGCAGCTCCCATAAATAATATTTTAAGCAGGCCGGTTGACATGCTATTCGAGCAGTTAATGTTTTGTAAGAAATGCTGTCCTGCGGTACAATGATATTAGGGCTAAATTATTCGTGATAATAAGCCAATTTTATGTAGTACTGTAACCAACCACTCGCGCTGAACGACTATAGGGAGGCCTAAAAGTTTAGCGCGAAAACTTCGTCGCCTCGCGCTTGCGCCGTAAATATGATTTTACAGTTTTATTTCATTTTTATAACTATACATGTACTTGTAGGTATTGAACGCACCTTTCTAAACATCATATTTTTTTAATAATCATTCGTAAATTAATATCGATCGAGAAAAACAATGAAAAATAAATCTAAAATGGAAAATACCAGAATGACATCCAGTAAAAATGCGCCCGTATAGCGTGAGTATTTAATATTCGCGCAATCTAGCCCCAAACTAAGCAACCACTTTATAGTATAATAATTATATTACTTGTCTTTTGTAACAATTACCCATACAGAAACAATTAATCCAAGAAATCCAAAGGAAGAAAAATATTGATCATTAATTTGAGTCATTTAAATAACAGTCATTTTACACACAATTAATAAAATCAACAAAGAAACTTAACAGAAATGACAGAGAAGAGAAAATACCTATAGTAAAATATATTTTTATGATCATGCATCATTCCGTTCACTTTTTGATAACCTCTAAAGAATAATATGTTAAGTTATTAGTATTAAATCATCGAGTAATTCTTATCTGGAGAGTTTTAAGCAACGATTTGTCAAAAGAAAAGAATAGCGAAACAAACTTGGTTAAACATTGAATATGTACGGATAAGGTGATTCTAAAACGTGGGAACCAATATAAACATCTTTGTGTCCATCCGTTGACCCTTTAACGGTAGAATGCAACCGAAATATTGAGCAACATTCGTAGGAACAATGTAGAAGGTAGTTACTAATGTCAAAAAACCAGCCAAGTGCTAGACGGAATCGTGCACGAAGGGTTCCGTACAATTTTATTCTGTTTTTAGACATCATCTGTGACTGTATAACTATCATGGTTCATTAGATACAGCCTGCTGACAGACAAACAGACCAGACATTCGAGTTTCCTACAAGGGTCCTGTTTTTACCCTTGGCGTACGGAACCCTAAAAAGTTCACCATTAGAATACCATTTGAGAGCTTTCAAAATTAAAAATAAAATTACAGCTGCAAAACGATTCGCCCAACGTGGGGCTCGAACCCACGACCCTGAGATTAAGAGTCTCATGCTCTACCGACTGAGCTAGCCGGGCTTGCTCTATGAATTTGAAATTAGGTTTCAATATTGTCATGAGTCATAACGTAGTCTCTATTAGTCTAATTAAAGAAAATAAGCTTAAATATGGCTTATACTAAAATAAAATAAAGAACTTACGTTAGTTTAGTTATTTTTAAACTGTAGTAGGTACCTACTAGTATTATCATGGCAATAAGTTGTTATTCAAGAAACCGAAGCACGATGTAGTTTGTAACAAAGTTTTGTGCTATGAAAATAATTTTGTACTTTGAAAATAGTTTGTGTTGAGAATATGAAATAGGTCCGAGAGACGAAGCGAATGGGCGTTCCGCAAACACTTCCGAGCTATGTAATTTACTCGTTAGCTCGTATCGGCGTTCTAAGGCGACTTTACTTTATGTAAGAAAACTTGGCGACCGCTCGAGGCATCTTTACATTGGAATTTCGACTATTGCAATTTTGAAAACTTTCAAAGAAAAAATATTTCGTTGAGTGCAAAAGTTTTAGACGAAGAATGTCTAAATGAAAAAGTTCAATTTGAATAATAACGGAGAGTTGTGTACGAGTACTTGCTAGTACATAATGTTTGGATTTAAGCAATAGAAAAATACATAAAGATTCTTTCGTCGTTTCATTTTTCTATGAATTCAACTGTGGTCCTATTTTTAACTGTGGTCCGACTTCAAAAAAGGAGGAGGTTCTCAATTCGTCGCGTATATACTTATATATTTTATGATACCTGCGCTGCGTTTAGTTTAGTTTCCTATAAAAAAATTAATTAGGTTATTTGATAAACGTAGGAAAATGTTAATTATTTAACTGTTTCAGTAAGTACTTACAATTTGGTAACAAAAGTGGTTGAAGTAATTTTGTTTACCTGAAACAGGAAAATATTCTAGTTAGAAATTATACATACTAACCTACACTTTTAGCTGCATCTTACTATTCTTATTGAAAATATTTTCAAATTGGTTAGATAAGGGTAAACGGATGTCCGGTAAAATTGAAAAAAAAAGTGTAGAGTTGGCAAAAAAAGCTGGAGATCGAGAAACATGGAAGGAATGCCCTAGCAGCAGTAGGAAAGACCAGGCTAGCTAAAAAAAATGTTTTAATGGCTAGCAAAAAAAAAAATAGTTTTAATATTAAAGTTTGAATAGAAACAACCAGTAGTAGAGTAACGTCTAAGATATGATATTATCGCATCTCAATCTATATGAAATGATCAGATAAACTAGCACGATATAGTACAATCGTTCGTCGTCAAGAATCATTGGACACAACTTATAAACGATATGTCACATGTCCAAGTTACCGATAGGAGTACATGATAATTGCGATGAATTGTTACTGATTAATACATCTTATCACAACGTTATATTAAAAAAAAAAGCGGTTGCACTCCTGGAGTGCCGACAGAAGTGAAAACTTATAAAAAAAACTTAAAACTTAAAAAAAAAATTAAACTTATTTACTAAAGAACTACAAAATATTTGTACATGCATATATTATGCACACACTGTAGCTGCGTCTCGTAACGGTGTCGCGAGTTCAGAGGTTTTATCTCATCTAAAAATATGCGTACAACGCTAAAATAAGTTTTCACTTCAAAAATATTATCGTTGTATATTAGCTTTTACCCACGACTTTGTCCTCGGAGGAGAATTTTCTAAAATTATTTTCAAGCTGATGACATAATAGCACTAAGCCATGATTCTGTAAGATTATTTGATTATGTCGATCGCGAAATATACTTCAGAAATAGAGTTTACTTATGAAAATATGAATGAAAACCACAAAAAATAATTACTAAAGCCACTAACGAATACATTTTGTCGATAGTTTGTTGTCAATTTTTTAGTAATTAAAGTTATTTTCCTGAAAATATTTGACCGTGTCACAACGTTTAATTGCCTTACTGAATTACAGCCCTGTACTCTGTATGCCAAATTATAGCCAGATCCTTCTTTTGGTTTGCTGTGCGTCGATATATAATTCTGTTAGTTAGAACTTTGAATTTAATATTTATAAGTAGATATAGTACTTATTAGACAAACGCATTATGAATTGAATAAACGGACGCTAGTACACGAATAGAACAAAACAATTACCTACAAAATAATTACACTGTCATAATTTAAAATTATTGTAATTTGAACGTCGTCGTCAGAAATAAATAAACACTCAATTATAAAACCAATTTGAAAATCAATTCATAAGTACTCAGGAGATAACAATAAATCAAGGCAATTACATCGCACATCGTCGTAATCTCAATCTCTCCAAATGCATTAATATTAAAAAGCAAAATGACAAAGTAAATAGCATACAATAAGTATATTGTAATGAGCTACTTTTTATGTTATTTTGGATCGTTATTAATGCAAATATATGCAATATTCTCATTATAGGACACACGGGGATAACTTTATGGATTAGCTTTATATCTTTTACCAATGGAGATGCGACGATTAATAATAGTTACTCGGCACGAAGGTTGCAAGCGAAAAATATGTGTAGATATAAAGGAACACGCGAGATCGGGCGACGCAATAAGTAATGGCTCGATGGCTGTTCGGCCATCGATTGCGAGCGTTATCTCAATAAAGAGCAACCGAGTGCGTTCATTAACACTCTGACACGGCGCAATCATAAATTCCGGCACCCCGTAGCGACCCGCACGCCTACCCCACTCTTCAACCCTGATACCTAACCCGCATTCGACTTTTTGCCATTTCCATTGTTTTTGAAAGGAGCCTCATAAACCGTAACGGGCGATCATCGTCCCTGATAGCGACGCAGGTGTCGCTCCTAACGCATACCGACTTAATTACACACTCTTTTTTTAACAGTATATTCCAATTCGCAAGATAAGCGGAACAGCTGCAGTGAATTAGCCGAAAATACGCTTAATTTCAAGTTTTTTTTTGTTATAGACGCCACCATCATTGTTACCTCAAACAAAGTATTGGAAGATATATCCAGTATTACAAAATAGATAAATTAAATTAATCTCGAGTGCTGGAAAACACAAACAAATGTTTATTTCACGTAAGTTAAATGGTATGTTACAACTTTCAACTACAAATACAACACTAGTAAAAGTCAGCGTAGACGTTCGGGCTACATAAAATATTGTATCTAAAAGTTACAAACATGGGAAGTCATTAAACCGTCCGTCGTGGTACTTACGAAGCTGGTATGGCCGTCTGGCCAAGCATAAAGATCAATATCAGTGTGGCTCGATGCCAAAATCTTTTTAATATCGTCCCAGAAGCAACTGAAGAGTGGTTAGAAACTGGCGATAACAACAAAACTATTAGGTACGTGAGCATTTTACCCGCGAAATGTTGGCGTAAGAGCGATATCTATGAACGCGTCGGTTTAATCTTATTGTACGGGACAATGGGGAATAATGGCCGGGACAGGCTTTCCTTCGAGCACTTTTGAGTTGGCTGATAAATTCCTCAACGTCCTTGGCTGACTTTCGAGGGTCCTTGTGGTCGCCTATAACTTTTAATGAGTGCAGTTAGTTCGTTTACAAAGAGCAACCAGAAATAGTTTGTATAAACTGTTCAGTGTTCAGACTTTAAAGAATTCTTTGGAACAGATAAAGGGCCTGAGGTCGAGCGAACCCTTTCACGCGGTCTTAGCTTAAGTGTTCGTATCAAATATCGGCTTTTAGATGTTTACTTAAAGAGGTGGTTTCATTGAAGGGTCTATATATGTTCCAACAAGAACAAAATTCTTATAAGTGTAGTCTAATAAACATGTATCAATAAAAATATCAAAATTCTGTCAATTAGTCCCCGTAGCAAAATACTAACATTTAATATTTAAATAATCTTTACTGTAGTTACACCTTTTTGTTATCTACAATTCTACACTAATATAATAAAGAGAAAAGATTTTTTGTTTGTAACGCTCGGCTCGGTTGTAGGCTCCGAAACTACTGGACCAATTTGATGAAACTTTATCCCAATATGCCCACGGGATCAGGAGTTACGCGGATAAAACCGCGGAGCGCTGCTATTTAAACGACTTCAAAAAAAGGAGGAGGTTCTCAATTCGGTTGTATGTATTTTTGTTATTAAAATTCCAATTCATTTACAACTTATGAAATTATCAATACATTAATATACACCATTATTACAACATCCGTGTTATGTTTAATTAGCACTCCGATAATAAAAGGCGAAAATTCGTAAACTAAACAAACACGGTTGTAAATCGAATCCAAAGTCAGTCTATTAAAAACGACATTGGCTCGCTAAATCAAGTGCCTCCATAAAAATCTACCTCAATGAAGGCGTTAAGTTTCACACCGTATCGCTCCCGCTTTCTGAACGCGTCGAAACGAACACCTATTATCATAAAGCAAACAAAGAGATAAGAGAAAAACTACAAACACAGCCTTTGATGATTTGGTAGTTCTCGAGATGAATGCCAACGAAACAGAAAAAGGAAACTGTAATAAAATAGGATTTTATTGAGGGACTATTTATGTTAAAAGTACAGCAAAAGATTTATAATTAGTCGATCTAACACTGTCCTAAAAAAACTAAGACAGTTTTCTTTTAAAGTCAAACGTTGATTACGATTCGATCATTAAATTTCTAGGAAAACATATAAATATAAAATTCTTGTTATAATTTTATGTAGCCAGCCAAATCGTTAACTATAATTGCTATAATTTATCTAAAAGTTGCAAATTGGCTTTCTATTGTACCAATAAAATATATTTACACATTCAGTTGACTTTTATACGTATAATTAATAATGAATACACTTAGAACTTTTAACAAACCGGAGTTGGTTAATATTATTAAATTTAAAAAAGGAAATATACAGTAAATAAGAATCCACATGATACACACAGATATGAAAATACAAAATTAAATTTAAGTAGGTACTATAGCAACTAAATATAGCAAAACCATGTCCTCGTTATTCCAAAACGAGGGATAGTGTTTAGACTATAGTTTACAGTAAATCTGTGTCTAAATCTAAGGTTTAAATCCACATCTCGGACTATTCTTAAACCTCATTTTGGAAAAAGGGGGTGTGAATTTAACGTAGGTACTTAACCAGAATCATTCATAAAGTAAACAACAAAACAATTTAAAGTCATCAGAGTATTCATATCACATTTAGTTGTAGGTGATGCATGTAAATCGGTTGATCTTAGATCTGATTGCTACTGTGCGTAGTAAATGTTATTTGGAAAAACTATCACGTGCTCCGAAGGTACTCCTACCTAATAGTTATTTCATTTTGAAAACATCTTAATACTGTCAGATGAATTCCAATTATATATATGGACAAACTCTCTTGAAGCTTTTCGTTTTTTTTTTCAGTCTTAGTAGGTATATATGTCTTAGTAGGTCTTAGTAGCACTACAAAAAATACTTGCCATTTCCCAAACATATTTTATCAGAACTTATATTATGGTGTGCCTATAATTCCTACTTATTCTTCTAACTATAGGTAAGGGATCTATTTTATAAAACGATTTTTTTAGAATTAGCTAAATCAACAGAGCTTGTTCGAGTAAATTGGTAAATATGTCACTAAAGCAAGCAATTATTCAAGTCTTTGATAATATCTTTAATATGTCTATTTAGTTTTAAAAGAGTTGTTACACGATTAGGATCAGCAATAAATTCTGTTTAAAAAATTGAAAAAGTGTTTACTTAATGTACCTTCCTTTTATCATATTTTGATAAATGTATTATTTATAAGACAAATTTATCACCCTTGTTGAATAGAGGGATAAAACTATTAAAAAAGTAAACTAAGCATGGACAGGAAGCGATTCCGAACAAAACTATTCTGTGCATCCGCTACGAACTTGACAACAAGGAATGCTTCTAATGACAAAAAATATATCTACCGCTTCATTTACGTACAAAGAGCCGGCGGACAATAGACACAAATATTTTACTCTGACTTTTATAGAAGCAACGAAATGTTATTAAACAAACAATTCGCCCATTCGGCGACATGTCTTCGGACTAGAGTTTGTATAATTGATTCTTTCCGGAGGCGTTCCTGCTTCTCGATCTATTGTGAAAGTAGCAGATAATATTCCCAACAAATACTATTTTATCAGAAAGGTCTCATCGGAAAATTCCTTCTCATTTCCGCTTCTAAACGAAAACTCACACACCGATAATGCTTCGCTACGTCTCTCCAAAGTGAAATGAAATGGGATGTTATGACAATATGTCGGGAACATAATGTGCGGACACGACGACAAATGTGCTGCGAAAATGTTTTTAGATTTGGTATGAATTTAAATTATAATAAGAGAAAAAATGGGCTAAGGTTTTCAAAAACATTATCCTATAAAATAACGAACTACTACTAGATTTTTGTGGAAAGTAGCATGTAAAATTTGATAATGATATGATGAAGATGATATAAACATGTAAATTTTAATACAAATCGAAATATAATTCAAAGGTCATTATTGTGGTCCGACGCACATGTTTTGCTCCACTAAGCTAAAGGTCTGTTTAAACGCTGCCAACCCAACTAATTTCAAGTCCATTATTATAAAATATTTAGCGAAATATCTAATTTCGTAAATGATATAGAGTTTTTTATTAGAACAGCGGTAATAACTAGGAACCCGAAAGAAGTACGCCCCCCAGTTTTGGATAATGATCGGTTCTGATGGACTCACGCGAGATTAATACATCCGAGGGATACAAATAACAACAAAGGCGGCGACAAAAAATGAAAAAGACCCGATAAATGCTGCATTCTCTACCTGTTCCCGTACACTGACGGACTTCCCTCTCATATGGAGCAGTCAAATTTGTGATAAAACCTTCCACAAATATAATAAATCTATGCGATAAAATTCTTTGTTTTTACAAAGGTTTCCGACTAAGTGTTTGGGTACGTGAACCTGTTATTAAAGCATATTGCCTAGAGGCAGCATATTCTTCGAAATAAACAAAATGATGGAAATCTAATGTAAATATTTGGGCAGTTTTTAATAACTAGATCTTCGTGATAAATTAGACTCGGAACAATGAGTTTTTATGGTAACACACGTACATTTTAGGGTTTATACTAAGTAATAAATATATACAATGCTATGCAAACTTCGTTGTCGGCAAGGGTCTGCAATAAAGAAACAATAAACGAGCTAACATTCAAAAAAGGGTTTACGGTGGCTAAAAATATTAAAGGTATAACAATAGAAGACAGTATAGCTACGTATCTTCATAACAAAATGGTCGTTTCAACATTACAATTACGTCATGATACAAAATGCGGAAAGTGACTGGCGGCTTTACTTTCTTCTTTTACCTCAGAATTGTGGCCTATTCAATAACAAAAACGAGAAATGCAATAAAAAAATGTTCGGTAATCCTTGTAAATTTTTATATGGACCACCCTAATGGCCATTGTATACGAAACTACTGCAGTAGCTACAAACAAAATCAATAATTTCAAATAAAATTTATTAGTTTCTATTGGTAAATCTAGTTTTAATTAAAGAGCAGATAATAAATGCGCATATAATTTCTACATAGACTTTGATAAATTAACCTTTTACAGTTCATAAAAGAAAATAAATAATTAACAGAAGCATCTCAAAGTTACATAATATTGCAGCAACTTCAGACTTGCCGAGTATAATCTAGACCAAGAATGAACAACACAAACCACAAACTGCTTTCGAACAATAAAGTTCAGACTATACCTGAGATAATTTACAGCCCGATCAGACAAAATTTCAAATACTCAAATACTCATTATTCATATTCATTTCATATAACATATTAATTATTATACATTTAAAATTAAAAAAAAACGCCCGCACTTTTTGAAAATTTAAGAGAGGAGGTATGTAAAACTTACTGGCAGTGATGTATATTGAACTTTCAATTTTAAAGTAACTTGTAACTGATAGCAGACAGACAGACAGACGAATATGAAAGTGATATTTTAAGGGTTCCTATTTTTTTACCTTTTGAGGTACGATTCCCTAAAAACAGTATTTTCTTCTAAGTAAGTACTTAAGTGATTTGTAACTTTACTACGGTGTTATTTCAGAAATGATTTGGTACATTCAATAGGAATGAGTCACTAGCATAGTAAAACAAAGAGATTGCCATCTAGTTATGACAAAGGACAGATACCAAACTTCAAATTACACGCAGACTATGACAATAGATGCGAACACGTGCAAACTGGACTGCAACTGATTGTAAAAAGATTTTTATTACACAAACAAACACAAAATATAAAAAAATGTTTGCTTTATGAGAACAATTAGAACAGATGACGCATTTTGCTATTTACCTTTAGATTTCAACTGTTCTTCAAAAATGGTTTATTTGTCATTTATGTAAGTCATTAATGTAAGAGACAAGAGAGAGAGCGGTGTTGGCTTAGTGGTAGATACCTCAACTTTCATTCTGAAGGTCGTGGGTTCGAATCCAGGCCGGTCATGCACCAATGTATTTTTCTTAAGAAAAATTTATGTGCGCTAATTGACATTGCTCTTACGGTGAAGGAAAACATCGTGATGAAACCCGCGGCTTAGTTGGCTCCAGAAGTATTGACAAGTTCTCTCCTCTGGACATGGTCGACTAAGCTGAGAGGGTAGTAGGTGCTGGGCAAGCCTACACCATCTTCACGCAAAAAGGACCCAATTAAAAAGGGTCTAATCGCGGAAAACAGCCCGTATACAAGTACAAGTAGAGACAATAATTTAAAGACATAACTTCATCGAGTTTAGTATCTATGTTTATTTAATAATTAACATTCTAACACGATTTGTGCGAACACGTTTTTCTTTTAGTACAGAAAACGACATTTTACAGTTAAACAAATAGAGACGCGTGAGTCCTTTTCAAACAACCTCGTCTTAAACGAAAGATAAATTACTATAATTTGCTTTGGGTCGCGGACAGTTGGAATGTTGGTTTAGTCAGTCACCTTTATAAGAATTGATACTTGATTCTGTTGAGTGATTTAAAGTAATGTTAAACAATTTCTCATTATCACTTAGAGAACGAAGCGATTGCGTATTAACCACAAGTCATTTGTTATCTAAGACAGAAACAGGCTCCAAAATGTTATGATCCGATCGAAACCGCAAAACTATTATAATGGCTACATTAAAAAGTGATAGTTACAAATTGATTTCTGTGGGTCAGAGTTAGGTGTGTGGTGATTTCATATGACCTTAAACAGAGATTAGGTACCTACCATTATAGTGATTTCTAAAAATGGTTACTTTAATAAAATGGACTGTAAAACTTTTTTTTACAAAACAAAAATATACATATAAGGGCGGTTCGATGACGTAATTGAAATGACATTCAAAGTGTGAGGACCTGCAGAGAGATTCATTACAATTTGTTACCAAAACAGTATGACGTGAAACAGTCGCTTACGTCAAATCTCTCATTAATTATCGTACTGGGACCACTTCAGTCCGCCCCCCACGTTTACCAAAAAAATGCGATAGGCGCCTCGTGTGCGGCTGTCTCGGGCTGCTCGTTCGGTAGTGGCGGGTTTTGCATTGCCCAACGTCCCGTCCTAACAAAACAATGTCAGAATAGCACCATTGTTGGTAGCGACTATTAGAACGAATTGCCGTACGTGCCCGGGGATACTTCCCTCCTCCCTTTATTACCTCCAGTTTCGCGCTTTTGTTTGCTTTACGCGTCTTGTACGGACTGCTACCGAATACGAAATGTTAAATTTCATTCTATTGATCGCTCGGAATAGCACGTGCTACTAAAATATTATATTTACCAATATTTTGAAAATTAGAATAGCAAGCATTCGTATCAAATTATTGTTTACATCGTTCTAATAAAGAATTCCGCTCGTAGAATATAATTTAGCTATGCTTGCGGTGTGAAATGACTAAAGACCCTAAATATTGACTTCATTTATAAACCTAATTTGTTTAAAATTTTACATTGTACGGGTTTTTATTTTGGATCATTAATTATTTGCTTTTCTTTTCTATTTACCATTTACCAGTAGGTCCAAAAAGTAATACTAAAAAACTGCCTTGTTTATTCCTGGAGAATCCATGCGTTTCAAGATACAAATAGAAATTATTTTTCAATCTTGATAGCCCCGCTGTATTGAATTAGGTACTTATGCCATATTTATCATGTTAAACCAGCTACCGTAACAAGTGAGCACTTTACAAAGCATAATAACACAGATGACTCATTATCCTGGTAAAAATCGAAAACAGTTTAAAAATAACATGGATACTTATTATCTTATTGTTTGTTAGTATTTGTAAAAATTACAGTATCGTATATCACGTTTTATCTCGGCGTATACGATCTTTTGGAAATGTTCTGTTTTTGTCCTAGTCCTTATCTTTTGGACAAAAGTGGTTCGGTTCATCGAATGCTATCGACTATCTACGTCTATTCAGATAGATAACTGATTTCGAAGATGTGTTTGCGGAGTGACGTACCAACTTACATTTTGTACCTTTTATATCTATTTTAAAAAGTTGACTTAAAATTATTTTCAAGTTACTGGCTGTTTCGTTTCGTATCATATGAATGGGACTACTTAAGTGCTATAGTATCGACAAGTATTATACTTTGGTATTTATTGGTTAGATAGAACTTCTTAATGTTATCAAAATAATGATGTAGCATAATTGAAATCCATATTTAAATAGTAAATAATCAATACAGGCATATCGACCTCTTTTGTAGTACCTACTACCTACCTAACTAGATAGATAGAAAGCAATAAATATAAAGTGTAATCTAAACAGATACATACTAATAAAGCCAACGACATGTGTTTAAAACATTAGGTCGTAATTTTAAGGTAGGTATCGACAACTAAAGCTGCATCAAAGCCGGCAACATTAATTCGCATTAATGGAACGTGGGCGTTACCGCGCTACTAATCTAACATCACTCAGACAATGGTGCAAAAAGGACTAAACATTGAAAAATAGTTGCCCGAGTTTAACGGCAATTACACAAAATGGGCACTATCAATGGCCCGAGAATGAAAGCGTTAAATAAAACCGGTCACGTACGATTTGGGGTCTAAAGTCGGAAAAACATCGATGCACCTGTATTATTAACGCATCGTACGCTTTGTTCCATCACAATAGACGTTAAATTGCAACTCGAATTTCTCATATCGAATAATGGTCAGCGCGGGCAGGTAAACGTTTTTTATAGACAATGGTGTTATGGTGCTGAGCCGAGAACCTCGATAAACTATTTCGATTTATTGCTTAGCTCCAATTGCTGATAAATCAGAATTTAAATGGTTAAAACTTTATGTTAATAAACCATCATAACAGTCGAATGAAAACAACATACTCTCAATTTA
Source organism: Idaea aversata (assembly GCA_907269075.1). Classification (NCBI taxonomy): domain Eukaryota; kingdom Metazoa; phylum Arthropoda; class Insecta; order Lepidoptera; family Geometridae; genus Idaea; species Idaea aversata. Next base: position 8,948,899 of record OU026092.1, on the reverse strand, counting down.
ACTCAGAGCTATCACAAAGATGGGAAACTAGTAATTTAAGTTACCACATGGCAGCGTAGTGTGTAGTATAATTAATTTGATATTCCTAAATCTAATATGCAAAATAGTAGTTAACTTCTAAACTAGGCACAATTTTATTTATTAGTGATAAACCTTTCAATTTTACTAGCTGGTCGAACAACTACCACAATTAATAGACACAAGACATAAAAATCGTATTAGAATGGTGTGAATAGTAATAGTCACTTTATGGTCGCCATAAAGTCACAACAAGCAATGTCACACAGTCACACGTGAAATCCATCTATCTTATTTTCTAATCAAAAGAACTTCAATGTTCCTCGCCTCTTCACATTTACGACTGTCTATAAAAACATAATTAATTTCAATTGCACAAAAATTCTTTCAAACATTATGTATATCACAAGGATTACAAGTAATTACAACTAAAGAATCAATAAATACAAATATATTTGTTATTATTACAGCAGGCTCTATTGTACTTAACTTACCCATAGTTCCCCAGTATCCATCCAGTCCACTACCATCCCATTTATAGTAGCCCAAGTAGTTTTCTTCTATATAGTTTATCAATCATCTTCTTAGTCGGGCACTCTTGACAGAGTGGTCGTGGTCATGTCGATGATGCACGGGTATCATCACCCTCCTACCTACCCAGAGCCGCAGTTTTCTTTGCAATGCATCTCCAATTGTGGCGATTAGTGGCATTGCGAGCACATTGTACCAGGGATGCTTGTGTAGCCTGCTTAATAAGGTCAGTCCATCGTGTTGGTGAGCGCCCACGGGATCTCTTCCTTTTTATCAATAGTTCTATCCAAACTGGAGGTTGTCCTTGGCTACATTTTATAGTGTAGATGAGCATGATCGCCAGTTTGGTGTCCCTGTTCATATCATACTTTTTTGCTATTAAACTTGTTATTGTAAAGAGCCTCTAGGTGTTGGCTTCGGCTCCACGCACGTCTTTTAAAGGTATCGGGGCTCCAATAGCCCCATGATACTTAACAGACAATAATAATTAATGTGAGACATTCCACACCAGCCCCATCTAGCCTCAAACTAAGCAACTAGGCTGGTGTTATGGTGGCTAGACAACGGATATAATACTTTTATACCTCCTATTCTTTTGAAAATTTATATCAATTTATATTAAAAAAATCTCGTGCTGTGTTAGTTGCCCAACTCACCTTAACGGCTGAACCGATTTGTATGACATTTTTTGTGTATATTCGTTAGGTCTGAGAATCGAACAACATCTATTTTTATTTTCCTTTTTTTTTTATTGCAACACAAAATTTGCCGGGACAGCTAATATTACTTAATCATATGTGGCACGGTATATATAGGGTTATTGGAAATTATACTAGCAAGCCGTTGAGGGCTTTTCTGTGCACCTTAACAAACAACTTTAGTTCTACGTCTTTTGGAAATTCGAATTTTTTTTCGAAAATTTTGAGGTTAGGTTTACCTGAAAATCAGCTGTTCCATACACGGAGAGGTCATTAACCTTAAAATTTTACCTATTTATTTTTAAAGTTTTATCTACTGTTCTTAGTCTGAATGACCTTTGTTTTAAAAAATCAGCTGTTTTTCGAATTTACATAACCTCAAAATTTTAATATTTATTTTCGAATTTCCAAAAGTCGTAGAAAAAAAGTTGTTTGTTAAGGTGCACAGAAGTAGCCCTCAACGGCTTGCTAGTATAATTTCCAATAACCCTGTATACATGGCAACTATGTGGACATATCAAACATAATTGCATACCTACGCAGAGTTCTAAAATTGAGAGTAAGTATTTGAAAGTTTTCAACTCAAGCAGGGTAGTAAAGTCCTGCTTCAGTTCAAGGACTTTAAACTTAAAGCCCTACTTGAGTTGAAAACATTCTAATAATGACATTTTAGAACTCGATAGTAAGCTCACTATTGTTGCCTGATTGTAAGTATCGTAAGTACTAGGAGCACAATTTTATTGATACAGTTAATAAAACATAGGAGGTATAATTTAATTAACGACGACCCAGTTGGCACAATGGTCAACATGCTGGACTGCCAAACACAGGGTTGCGGGTTCGATTCCAGCCTCAGACAAGTATTTATGCTTAGATATTATGTCTGTGGTATGGTTGTTTCTATGTAGGTATTATAAGTGTATATTTACAAAAGAAAAGTAAGTAAGTAAGTAAGTAGTAAGTATATCCGTTGTCTAGCACTATACACTAGTCTAGTTACTTAGCTTGGGGCTAGATGGCGATGTGTGGAATATCCTGCAATATTTATTTATTTATTTAACATGTAAACTTACAATAATTCAGTGGCTGTAATTTTTCATCCAAAAACTAACAAGTTATTGTATGTTCGATGAGTTACAATATATTTTGTACACGTAAAAATGTCGTGTAACAACACGAGGGCTTCGATGAAAAAATCAAAATTAAATGTTCGTATTTTGTATCATTGTTGGTTGCTTCTATACATTATACATTTTTGTGGTCACAACAATCCACTGATCTGTAATTATAATAAGGACGTTGAACGGACAAGCGGAGCAACAAAGTATGCGCCTGCATTTTGTGCCGATATGGTTTCTATTTTGATAGAGGCGTGTCTTAGTGTCCAATACTTCTGGGTGAATTGTAACGGTTGATCAAATATGAATGCCTTAAAATTGTGATTAAGTCGCAGTGGTAAGACCAGAAGCGCGATAGAGGTGTCTTAGTAACAGTTTTTGGGTATTATTAACCATTAAAATCCATAGAATGATATTCCCACTGTCGTAAAGGTGCTTTGTATTATCATACACTTCAAAACACGGTTAGATTTTTGCTCACATTATACAAAGCACAAGTTCGGTCGTGCATGGAGTATTGTTCGCACCTCTGGGATGGATCTGCCAAGTACCAGCTTGAGGCGTTGGAGACAATTGAGAAGCGAGCCAAGAGGATCATTGGAAATGACGCTTTGTGCGAGGCGAGGCTACAGAGCCTCGAACACCGTCGCAAGGTTGCCAGTTTGTCGGTCTTTTACAGATTGCATTTCGGTGAGTGCGCTGCGGAATTATACGAACTTATTCCGCCTGCCCCATTTTACCATCGGACGAGCAGGGAGACAGCAAGACGACACCGTTTTTTGATTCAAGTTCCTAAGACTCGAACTAAGCGGTTTGCATCCACTTTTATTGTGCGCACCGCAAAGTTATGGAACTCCTTGCCTGACTCCCTGTTCCCCACGAACTACAATCTAGCGATCTTCAAAGCGAGAGTGAATCGGTTCCTACTGGGTAAGCACGCTCCATCGTAGGCCATAATGATGCTTACCATCAGGCACATTATGGTCAAGTGCAAACCCATTCCTAATAAAAAAAAAAAAAAAAAAAAAGATTGATTTGCCTCGATAGAAATTAAACGTGATATTCTTAAAAAATCATCATTTTTTTGATCTTTTTCAATTTTACGGCGATTGTAAACAAAAAAACAAGTACAAAATTTATATTTTCATAAACTTTACATCAAATCCCATAAGGAAGTACAAATGGTTTTTCACTAAAATAGATGCGAGTCTTTTAATTACAAAAAACAGTTACAACGGCCATTTTGCGGCGCGCGTGGGTAAGGGATAGGGGTTTTCAGGTCCTACTTCACCTTCAGCAATATCTCAGATAGAACAGATGTTCTCTATCACTCCAATATTCCTCAAAGTTGGCTATCACTTGACTCGTCTGCGCTGATATCTTATATGAGCACATAAACTCAGCTAGCATATAAATCAATGTGCTGCACATAAATTATACTCAATTCATCTCGAGCTTATTAGAACATAACGGCCTACGGTCTGCCCACGTGCGAAACTCCCTTACATAAATAACAATTACATCAGTATTAAGACTACAAATTCTAAAAGCACTTCGTAAATCTATTTCGCATTTAAGTGCTACCTCATCAATTTTGCTTCATTTGTTATTTTAGTAAGGTAAAGAAAATAAATTGGTATTAAGTATGTCATAGATAGATATCATTTGTTTAAAAAGCATAATTAAGTAGCTATTCTTCAAAATTAAAACGGCGAACTGAAAAGAACACTAGCTCAAATCTTTTAAAGTCGTTTAAAACGAATTTTATACCATGGTTTTTGTTTTTATTTTGTACTTGTACATGTTTTTTGTATTTATTTTGTACTGTTACGAGCACCATTTTCACGACGTGTTTGTTATAGCATTGAAATATCTTGCTCTACGACATAAAACCAAAAAACATGTAAAAATATCCCGTTTAAATAAGTTTAGTGGTAGTAAAAATAAACATGGTAGTTTAAAAAAGTAGACAGGGTTATTGGTATTTATACTAGCAAGCCGTTGAGGGCTTCTTCTGTGCAACTAACAAACAACTTTTGTTATACGACTTTTGAAAAATTAAAAAAAAAGTAATTTTGAAGTTAGGTACTGTTTTTAACTGATTTTTTAAAACGAAGGTCATTCAGACTAAGAACAGAAATTTGTAAAACTTACAAATTAAGTAATATTTTAACCTCTCAGTGTATGGAACAGCTGATTTTCAGGTAAAACAAATATCAAAATTTTCAAAAAAAATTACGAATTTCCAAAAGTGTTAGAACAAAAGTTGTTTGTTAAGGTGCACAGAAATAGCCCTCAACGGCTTGCTAGTATAGTTACCAAAAACCCTGTATAAACTCAAGTACCTCTTTAAAGTATACTCTCATTCATAAAAGCTGATAAGCATTATCTATTTTGGCGAGTGTTTGAGCTTTACTAAGCGACTTTGAGTCGGAATGTGATAAAAGTAACCGTTCATAGTCATGACCTAACCTAACGTGTGGAGCATCGTCATTATGACGAGGCGCCCGACTGCGCCAAGCACCACAAAAACCATAACGAATCGGTCACAATTGTACACCAGAGGCGTCTGCGCACATGTTCACATAATCGACTTCGAATCATAACGATTTTATAGCTTTTGAATAGGTTATATTCGAGAGATAATCATTTTTTGAATGTCAAACCCAAACATCTAACGCATACATTTTTATGAGTAAAAGTAATTTCTGAATATGTAAAGAAAGCTAAATTGAGATCAATTTATTGTTTGATTGTAGTCGGAACATTACATATCAGAATAACGGTTCTCAAGGTTGATATAAAATATGATTAACTTTATAAATAACTAGCGACCCGCCCCGGCTTCGCACGGCTATATTATGCATGTATTATACATAATAAACCTTCCTCTTGAATCACTCTATCTATTAAAAAAACCGCATCAAAATCCGTTGAGTAGTTTTAAAGATTTAAATAGGGATTTAGGGACATAGGGACAGAGAAAGCGACTTTGTTTTATACTATGTAGTGATAGTGATGTCCTCTCTTCCTTTATGATAAGTAGATATAGAAAATGGCAAGAAAGTTTTAATTACAATAAATTAATGTACCTAATTAAATTATACAAAACACTTAACTCTTAAACATGTTTTGATATTAAAATATGTAATTTTATAGTATAGAAATGTAAAAGAGCATCTTTGTGCATATTAATATAGTCTGTACAAGAATTTGCATTCCAAATTCAAATTAATATAGGTAATATTACCAAGCTCGTAATATCCCGGGTTATACTTAGACTAATAAGATTGGTCTACATACCTGCATAGATAATTTAAAAACAAATGTAACTATACTTACGTCGGTTTTAGTGCGCTGCCTTTACTAAAAAAAAGAATAATTAAGAATTGTTGTCCTGCGAAAAGAAGACCTCAATAAAATTGAGGAGTTTTATGATTTCCAGGTGCTCTATCAATCCCTAATTATAAGATCTTTGACAAATTTTTATTGGAATAACGTGAAGTTACTACCTTTCAATCAAAAAAGAAACAGCGAAATCAGAACTCATAAGGCGGAGGTAGATATCAAGGAGTCAAATTTTGTGCCTCTTTTTTGGGAAGTACCCCTTCAATCAAAAATCCTCAACGACAAATAAAATTCTATTAAATTGTCAAACCTGTATACTAAGTTTCGTCCAAATGCTTTGTTTCCATGTCTACATAACAGATTCCCAATTTTTTATACTCTCTGGTACTACAGATTACCGTATTAACAGATTTTCATGTCTACAGATTTCTCATGGCTACAGTATCCTCTTTGTACAGATTCCCATTTCTACTCAGTTGAAAAATACAACCTGTAGAAGAGTCCAAAATTTTTTCTAGACTGGAAGTAAAGACGCTTCGCACGCTCGGTAATAATTTTCAGGGTTCCGTACCCAAATAGTAAAAATGGGACCCTATTACTAAGACTCCACTGGCTCTCTGTCTATCACCAGGCTGTATCTCAGGAAACGTGATAGTTGGACAGTTGAAATTTTCACAGATGATGTATTGCTGTAACAACAAAATACTAAAAACAGAATAGGTATAATAGATAAGATAAGATAAGATCATTTATTCGCCGGAATACATAGCATAAAGGTCTTACAAAACATATTAGAACATGTATTCGGTCCGCAAGCAGACGTGCAAATGTTAAAAATAATATAAATTACATAATGTCAAATATCAAATTAATAAATAATAATGTCAAAAGATAAAAATTCTATTGTATTTTCCTACAACTAAATGATTTGAATTCGTTTAGGTCATAAAAACAGTGTTCAAGAAGCCAGATACTTAATTTTTTCTTATTTTATTTTTATTTTATTTTATTTTATTTGGGATAACAAAACTTTCTTAAAAAGATTACCCTCCAGTGATTTGAGGTTACTAGGTAAGCCATTGTAGATCGATATTCACATGTTATACACATTCCTCTTATACAGGGTTATTGGAAATTAATTAGCACGGCGGCGCGGGCGTTAAGGGCTTCTTCTGTGCACCTTAACAAACAACTTTTGTTCTACGACTTTTGGAAATTAGAACATTTTTTTGAAAATTTTGAGGTTAGGTTTACCTGAAAATCAGATGTTCCTTACACGGGGAGTTCAGTAACCTTTAAATTTTACTTATTTTTTAAGTTGAATCTACTGTTCTTGGTGTGAATGACCTTTTTTTTAAAAAATCAGCTGTTTTTCGAATTTACATAACCTCAAAATTTTTGTTTAGGTGCACAGAAGAAGCCCTTAACGCCGTGCTAGTTAATTTCCAATAACCCTGTATATGTCTTTATGACAATGACAATCTTTATGATAATGGTACGGAACGCTTCGTGCGCGAGTCCGACTCGCACTTAGCCGATTTTTACGTTAATACCGGTGGGTAACATTCGATTGGGATAAAAACTATCCTCCTCGTTATTTTCTTTGTTAACCCATGCTAGATTGAAAACATGTTTACGTCTATAATCACAATTTCACGCGTACTTAAAATAGTACAATACAAGTAGACATGTTAAATGGTTCGTCACGCCACACGATATTTCTTCTTTGTATATACTACGCCTTTAACAAGGTAAACGTCTAAGGAAAAGAGAATATAACAGTGTCAAGGTTAAGTATCTTTATAAATATCTAAAAGGTAAATTATAAGACTTTCCATATCTATGTTTTAAATTGACCTCAGTTTTATAGGTTTTGAAAAATTAATCTCTGAATTGCAATGTACAGTGAATACAGAGATTAAAAACTTTGATTGCGTTTTCCCACAAACTGGTAATTTTGGTACGATGTATTTAATCACTTTGCATACACTAAAAGACGGTTTTTTACATAGGTCAGGGTTTGACCACTAACACACCTGCTTGATGATAGGTGACAATGCGGTCTAATATGTAGCATGCTTTCCTAGGGAGATATCTGTTCACTCGCATTTTGAAATATTGTAGAAACTCTGCAAACTAAGCCTAGTAGCCTCAAACTAACTACTACTACTACTACTAGACTTACTAGACTTGTGTTATGGTGGCCAGACAATTAATAATATGTACTTGTAAACTTTTATTTTTTTAAATAGGTAGATTTACTTATTATTATACATACAGAAACACCCAGACCTGAAAACAATATCGGTACGGTCGGCTGCATAATTGCAGACCCACCGTAGAGCTCTCAAACGGCTGTTATAAGAATGTTTTCAACAAAAGCAAGATTCTAGGCACCTGCTGTTGTTGAAGTTTAAAGTCATGAATTTTGGAAACAAAAATATTAGAATGAAAACATGCCAATAATAGTAATTTTTAAACTCTACCGGGGGCTGCAATTATGCAGCCGACTGTACATAAATATTTGTTTGAGGCGGGAATCAAATCGACAACCTTCTGCGTCGCAGGCAATATAATATAAGTTTATAATATGTAGAATAGCAGCGAATGAATATTTACATACTGAGACTTTGTTTTGCACGTAATCTACATAAAATTATTTCTATTTTGTAAGCATGGTACAACATCGTCCGACTTCAGTAATAAAAAATTTAATGTTCTAGGTCGTTGAATAGGTTTTAAGAGTCAAATTTCTAATATTCGAATCTCATTTCAGAATGCGGCTGCTGCGAGCCGAGCTAATGTCAAACTTTATAGATTTCCAGATCGTAATATTTTACGCATAGCCGTTATATGATACTCATGTCACCTACAAATTTTCCACCTTGATAATAAAATGTTCATTAGGCACTAAAAGCGCGAACACAAACATAAAATCGTAATCGAGCCGCAGTAATGTAAGTATAAATATCGTGTGTGACACAGATAAAGTGCGTCAAGTTCTTGACTCTCTCGGTGCAAATGAAGGAAATTGCGCTTACAATGAGAACAGGGGCACGGAGTTATCTGGCATGTGCGCGATACAACCACGCACCGCGGAATAAACGCCCCGTGAAGTCATAAAAACCAACCACGGTTATACCAAAGGACGTCTATAAATTCTTTATTTTATGATCTCGAGCATATATTTAATTCTAAGAGCGTCCCCCACTGTTTCCTTTTTTGTCATATAAATAAAGAATTTATAGGGATTTTTATACGTCCTGGCAATCACTGTTTAGACGCCTGAACGAGACAAGGGATGAGTATTAAAAAGTTAATGAGGAGCGATAACTAAAACATCGATGTAAATAATGTTATTAGTTTTAAAAGCCGAAACGAAAAGCTAAATCATTTTAAAGGGAACGAATTTGTTGAACACATCGCATTTACCCATATCTTCTTGTTATTTGATTGTAAACGGGCCGCCTTTGAAAGCTGACAGCAAAATATTTCTGTGTTTAGAATGCTTACACTTCCATCCAATAGATATTGAGCGGTCTACAAAAGTTGGACAAAGACCGACAACACAATGAATATTTGTACCAAAAATCACTGCTATATGATTTGTGCTTGCTATAAGTACACCACGTAGTACTAAAGACGAAAGTAGGGTAACCATAAGTCTTTTGAAAATTATATAAATTAAAACAAAACATCATAACTACATAGTATAAAACAAAGTCGCTTTCTCTGTCCCTATGTCCCTATATCCCTTTGTATGCTTAAATCTTTAAAACTACCCAACGGATTTTGATGCGGTTTTTTAATAGATAGAGTGATTCAAAAGGAAGGTTTATATGTATAATACATGCATAATATAGCCGTGCGAAGCCGGGGCGGGTTGCTAGTGACAAATAAACATGAGAGATGGAGGAGCCCTTTGCCCAGCTGTGGGACAATACATGCTAAACAAAACTTTCCTTTACACACTTTATTCATGGTTCACAAAAAGCCTAAGGAATATATCCTGTGTATTTATTGTTTAACAAAATACCTATACTTGTAATTATTTCAGTTACATGCAATTTGAAGAAACTTCTCACCTTTATAAATGATCATGGTAAACCTATCTATAGTGATAGGCCCTCAATTGTTAACGTCGGACAAAAAAATCTCATATGTTTACCTTTTGAACAATGTGAGTAGGAGCGATATGATAAATTTAACATGATGAATCCGTGTATTTTGATACTTGTAAGAAATTTTAAAAAAAATGATTTAACTACGTACTAAGATTTTTTTAAATTGATAGTTGGACCACTATCTCACCCGATGGTAAGTAACGATGCTCTCTAAAATGTAGCACGTTTACCTAGAAGATAGGTACCTATAGCGCCCTTCGACGGACATAGATAAAGGTAGGAAGACGGCAGTGGAAGGAAAACTTATCCGACCTTTTTATGGTAGCATCAATAATGATCACGGATTACAATCACGGTACATAAGTACCTAAAACAAATTCCAACTAAGATTCTAGAAACATGGCCTAAAGATAAGCAGGTACTTTTTCTATGTAGGACGTAGGTAATGTGCTCAAAGTTTTTTTAAAGTCTGCATCGGCACTTATCTTCGGGTAAGACGTTAATCAAACGCTGACTTATATATAGGTATATTATATAAAAAAATGGTTAAAACAATAAACATAATCATGTAGGGTTAGGTACCTTCGTCAAAAATGATCATTTTATTTTATAAAAATAATTATTTAAAGTATCAAAACCATTAACGCGCACTACAACCATACAGTTCCCTATAAAGCCTAATAAAGTTGAAGCGGAGAGAAGGTATCAGAGCAAACATTCTTTGCGGACGGACCGATTTCATACACAATAGCCCGAGCCCTACACGTCATTGCTCGTCACATTGAGCAGAAACACAAACATTTAAAAAATCATCAGACACAATAATACCGTAGAAAAAATACAGCCGTCTACAATTATCGTAGTCGGGAGCACACTACTAAGCCTTACAAAGGTAAACAGTGACCGCACACCGGATTTTAGGAATAAGCATCGGTCCGCTTCTGTACGGAATTCTACGGAACTCGGGTCCTACGAAATGACATTCAGTTTTCGGACATTAAATTCATTGTGGTTGAAACGGAATTCTACATTTATTTATTACAGATTCTATACGTAACTGAATAAGAATATCTTCTTGAATTCGTCGAAATATTTTATGAAGGTAAAGTTCTTCCTAGCAATTTTTATCAATAAAAATAGATAAATGATAAGTACCTACTCTACAATGGTCTTGAAACTAGAGATTTTTCAGTATTTTATTTTACAAGTGACTTGCTCCGGATTTTTGAGTACTTTACTCGGAATTTCTCTCGGATTTTTTGCAAATTCTACATTTCAATCTGCCGATTTTTAAAGAAATCTCGACCGATTTTGCATTTTGACTAAATCTAAAATAGCTAAAAATCAACTATGAAAAATGATATAGCATCAATAACATAGACACACCGATTAATATAAAAACGCACATCAGCACTATTAGTTCAGGTGTAGGACTACAAAGCTATCATCGTATATAGATTAAATATTTGCTAAAGGTGCCTTATTCAGGCAAAGAATCATATTTCTTAGCGAATAATGCGTTATGCAATACGGTTTACATAGGACTGGCTCTTGCTAAAATTTGGACACGGTGTAGGTAAAATTAATACGTAAGTACCTATGTTATTTTTAAAATATCATCTTTTACGGTTTCATATTTGTGTTAGTAGACAGGCATAGATATAGTACTACACAATTAAATACTGAGACGAATTTATTGATACCTTAATTAAAGAAATCTATCGAGTGGTTTGGAAGATAATATGAGGGAATAAAAAATAATTATTACAAACAAACATAAAAAATAGTCGCGAAAAACATAACCCTTTCCTTGCAGTCGGGTAAAAACAACAATTAAAAAATATTTTTTTTTAAGCCTAAAAATAAATGAGTTATTTTAATATTAAGTTCGTGAAAATTACCTTAATTACCAGAAAATTTAAGGAATTTCAAGATGTGGCAACAGCATTATTGACAGCTGAGCATTAGGTAGGTAAATATTTGGTGTTGTCACATCTAAAAAGTTCCAACTCCGGAAAAAGATTTTTTCCTTATTTACCAATTTTTGGGGGGACCGACAAGTACCTAAGAAGGATTTTTTACATACTGTATTATATAACCGTTTTTACATATTTCTCAACTTAATTCAAAAGTGAACAAAGCGTTTATCAATGCGTATTCCAGCGCCACACACGATCATCTTCAAAAGAAAAAAATGTCGAATCTATTTGATTCACGTGATCGATAACGGACAATATCTTTGGTAATAATCAATATATGTATCGTATATCAACTACTAGAAAAGCAGTAGGTACCTACAATATTCAAGACAAGTGGGTATAGTAACGCTTCAAATTTGTTAACAATAAAAATATCCATAGATTGGGAGGTTCGTCCCACGGGCTGTGAGTAAGGCCGCCCACACCGAGGCATACAACATGACATAGCAGTAATCAACTGACTGGAATAGTTTTCAATAAATTTTGATTTATTCCGCTTATTTTCATATTTTACGGTCGAAATTATTGTGGAATGCATATCAATGTGAAACTTAGGAGTTTAAAACCGTCAAAAGAACCGCTCATTAAGCTTGTACATTATCATTAGCTATCGATATTAAATTTATATAAATATAGATTTATGCTATGTTTTCATTCCGGTTATTTGGCTATTTACAATCTATATTTGCATATTCCAAATTTAAATTAAACTATTAGCCCTATATTCTTAAAGTGTCACTATAATATGGTGTATTAGGTCCAATTAGAATTATAGGAGAGAAGATTTATATTTTTTATGAGAAGTCGATAATTTACGATGTGTCATAAAACATCAATAGGTTGACTAGTGACAACTAGAAACGCCCTGCGGTTTCACATAATATGTACAGTCACATTACCAATTAGCTGAACCCCACGTGACCTAGAGCTCACTCGCAAATCTTTAAGGTTGTAAAGTAATGTTACCTGATTCTGTTTTTTTAAACAATTTACTAAACAATACAATATTAAAATTATAACAAAATAGGTACCTAAATACTATATTTTTTACAGATATGCGAATGAGCTCTGGGTCACGTGGGTTTCAGCTCATTGGTAATGTGACTGTATGTACGTCCCTATATAGTGTGAATAAACACTATACCACTCTAAGTTCTGACTGAGTGACTGACTGACTGATGCATCAACGCATATAAAACGAATGGGTCATAATAATTTAGGGTTTTCACAGATTTAAGGTCCTGTAGTTACAGTACCTAATAATTACCAACAAAATTTATAAAAAAACAATATCTTTTCTCTAAAATACCTACCTGTTAATAAGTGTATAAGCAAAAAAGATGTTATGCTTAAAGTGTCTCTTTGTAAAACCTTTTTAAATGTTTGAGAACAAAAGAGATTAAGCACTTAAATGAAATAAAAAATGTTGCCGTTGTAACTAATACTTAATATAATTTTAGATAAATGTCTAGACAACTTTTTAAGAATAAACCTTTTAATACTCTTAAAAAGTGTAAGTACGATAGGATTCAAAAATAATCTTCGCATAAATAATCTTAGCAATTGAATAATGATTTTGAAAAAAAAAAAACCTTAAATCAGTCTTTGTATTTTAACCATTGTGAAAGTTTTGATCCTTTTCTGTCCAAACGGTTGTCGAATGCTACTTAAACTTTTGTAAGATTTTATACTTTTATAATAAAGCCTTCTTTGTTGTCTTGTTGCAGCTCAACCTGATAATTAATAACGGTAGAAATAATTTCAAGGTTTTCTGTTTTAAAACCTCAGCATGTACTGTCTAATTTTGTAGAGTGTTATTACATTTGTTGTTTATGAAATATTTCATACTAGCAACCCGTCCCGGCTTCGCACGGCTATATTAAGCATGTATTATACATATAAACCTTCCTCTTGAATCACTCTATCTATTAAAAGAAACCGCATCAAAATCCGTTGCGTAGTTTTAAAGATTTAAGCATACAAAGGGAAATAGGGACAGAGAAAGCGACTTTATTTTATACTATGTAGTGATAAGTGCAACTCATTAATGTTTTTTAAGCTTAGTAAGTGCCTATACATTTGCTTTGCAATATTATATTATATTATACTTTCGTTTCAACAGAGTTTATGTATGAAATTTAAAAAAACGTGTTGTATTTCAATATTTCATTAACATTATTAACGACGAGTGATGAATAATGGGAGTATTGTTAGGTAGGTATTGATAAAATGATTATATTAATTTAAAAAATAGTAATATGTTTTACCAATGAGTTGGTATTTTCAAATCCCTACAAAAAACTGTGAATTTTTAATTAAAGCAACTAAGAGTACATCGTACTGTTCTAGCAAATCAATAAATTTAATTTGAAAGAAATTAATAATCTATCTTGTCAAACAACAACTGTTAAAACAACTTAGGAATCTGACAATATAATTTAAATATAAACACTTTGAATGATATATCGATTATGGCACGTAAGCGATATAAATAAAAGTGATAATAAATGTTGAATTAAGGCGTGGTATTAATATGGGGGAAATAGAAGGCGCTCTAACACAGATAGTAGTCAACACTGGTCATATTAATCACCCGTTGACGCCTATAGGGGCGTGGTCTAGCACTTATTAATTCGTATAGCTAAAATTGGCGTTAAAGGAAGCTACTATACTATAATAAAACATATCTATATTATAATAGATTCGAACAATAGTTTCTCTATATGGCAAAAACTAGAAACTAGTTTGGAAAACAGTTATAATGTTGTATAGGGCGGACAAAGCACCTATAAGCCCGGCGACTATAAGCAGTAAATGTAGGCAATTCCACCTTCCAATTTTAAATGTTATTTTGAACTAAAACCAGAGTAATTACAATAAAATATGCGATATAAAAGGTGTTTCTATGAGATATATTGAACCACATTTGGAATTAAACTTAATTTATAATATTAGGTTACAAAACACATGGATAATGTATTTGATGATTTTGAGGATGGATAAAATAGAAAAAAAGTATATTAGGACCTATTATACCTTCCTAAGAGAAAGTCTAAGAGTAGCGCTTTTCACAGTTTGATGAGAAGCATGTGTGTGTGATGAGAAGCATGTGACTAGAAGAGCATGAATATAGAGAGATGGAGGTGAAATAGACGACCTAAGAAAAGATGGATGAACTGTGAGACGATGAGAGAGATGGATATGAACGTTATGATGACAGCTAATAAAGGAAACGAAGACGTACTGTTCAACCCTAAATAATTTGGGATAAGGGCAGGATTTTGGACTTAGTAGATCATAGATACCTAAGGGAAGAAACGTATCAAATTTTTAGTTTTTTAAATTATTTTAAGCGCCAAAATATAACTACTATTGCTATTAGACAGGTCATCATCATCATCATCATCATCATCAGCCGGTGTCAGTCCACTGCTAAACGTAGGCCTCTCCCAAGATACACCACTGAGCCCGATCTTCGGCTCTTCTTCTCCATTCACTGCCCACCGCTTTGTGTATGTCGTCGCTCCACCTGGTCACAGGGCGTCCTACACACACACACACACACACACTATTAGACAGGTATCTATTCCCAAAGACGACTACATTATTCAAAAGTGTTATATTATAGAAGTGTAAGTAAATAGATTATCTTATTAATGATTTATCGGGTGGCAGGAAAGCTAAATGGCTCGTGGTTTCGCGGCTCTTGCTTTGCTACCGTAACGGTCCCAGGGCCGGTTAATTATATCTACTCGTAAAGTTGTTTAACAACTATGCTATTTATTGGCGGCAAACGAAGGTTAATTGTCCGTCGATTGTAAACGACACCGCGGATCTTACCAATATTTTAATTTGAATCATTTCAATTATAATTATCATATTTAAGTATGATTATGACACCATTCAATATGCATGATATTAATAGGAAAGGGTACCGGCTCTCTCCATACAAACGTAGTCGACTGTTTCCTCCCTGGATAATGAATGACACTAGAGCAAATATTTTTGCAGCATAAAAGTTATAGTTACACTAGGGGCTAGTGTCATTATCCAGGGAGGAAACAGTCGACTACTTTCGTATGGAGAGACAGCCGGGTACCTTTCCTCTTAAGTATTTATATTATGGCAATTGGTTTTATGTCTTTAAAGATATCGATAATAGTTACAGTAAGTAATACTTATTTACTTACTTAGGTACACGTAAAATGTATATTTTACATTCTGATAGAGCTGCGTACCTACGCTCATAAAACAGTAGGTAAAACCTCCAATGGGTTGGGCAGTACATCTAGAATGACAAGTTTCAAACGCCATGAGTAAAAAAAAATACGTAAGTTTTTTTGGACAAACAGTTTCAGCAAGTGCGTGTAACATTCTTACTGAAGTTTGTTATCAATCAATACATAATTTGTCATAATAGTTTCAGTAGTTATTTAATTATGATTTAACCGTCTAGTTACTTAGCTTAGAGCTAGATGGCGATGTGTGAAATGTCCTGTTTTTTTTAAGCTATTGTATTGCTTAAAAAATCCAATGAACCTTATAAAACCTAACACACCCCACTCCGCCTACGCATGTAGCGGCCGAGCGTTCGCTTGACATGTATGTATAATACGACTGTACAAAGCTCGAGCGATGCAATATTTATTTATAACTAACCTACTAAATACACATAAAATAGACAGTAAAAATCATGACCCTCCCATATTCGGGTAAAAAACATAAAATACAAGTTCGTAACTCATACTTCATTCCATTACAGGATCAAGGGAGTAAACTGCAAACACTACATCATCTTCATCGTATTTTTGAGGCACGAGTGACGTTACAACTGAGATTGGTAAAACCCCCGTCCAATGAGAGATTTGAACGAATCTATCACCGTCAGAGTGTAAAAGAATGTTCGATCGAACTATGCGCAGCGGCCGACCACAACATCACAACCCGTTGAAGTTATGGAGATGAGAGGACCGCCAGGCAACACCTTACAGACACCCCGCTGAGAAATAACATATATGACGATACACAATCAAATATGCAATTCGCTTGCCATCATAAAATCTTAACCAACACCGTTTTTGTATCTGTTCAATGAATATGTAAATGACTTGTGCATTTAAAAAATATTTTATAAGCAAAAAAAAATGCAAAATTGTATTCAATACATTAAATAGATAAATTACAACTAACTTCATACATTTAAAAATACAATGCAATATATTTTTGTTTATTTTAATAAAGAACATCTCTCTCTCAAAAAAAAAAAAAAAAAGTATCATAAACTTACTTAACGAGATTTTCAAATAAATAATTTTACTATCGGCAAAAAATAGATAATATCCTATGGGAATTCATTAAGGATCCTTAGAAAATATGGCTATGGCCTACACAATTTTGTTGTGGTATTCTTGATTATCCAAATCCTCAATATGTGGTCACGTTATAAATTATTGTTCTGAAAGAAATACTTATCCATTCAATGGGTTCGTTTAAAAGACTAGAATGTTTTTAATATTATTATGTGGGATCCAATGAACCTTATTATAAACAATCTACGATCGGATCGAGGCCCACGGTCGAGTGATATTTCCGACAGGGGCAAAAGGGGCGCATGCGTTTAATGAAATCAAAAGGATTAAGAGCATCTGCCTGCTCGTTATTCAAATCGATCGAGAGCTCATTTATCATTTAAAATAAGCTACTGCTTAGATATGTACGGGGTGCGGTGAGTGTTAACAAAAGACGCGGTGCTCGGTAGCACAATTGCCTAACTAGTTATTAATAAAGTAAACTATGAATGCAATCAATTAAGGTAAACTACTGCAAGCCGAACTAAAAATACAAATACCGCAAAGGAATTAATCTGTACTAATATTACAAAGCTGACGAGGTTGCTTGTTTGAACGCGCTAATCTCAGGAACTACTGGTTCGAATTTAAAAAATCTTTTTGTGTTAGATAGCCATTCCATTTATCGAGGAAGGCTATACTTTTAATTTTGATATTCCCACGGGGTCGGGACTTATGTGGGTTAAACCGCAGGGCGCAGCTATAGTAGTTAAGTAAAGCGGAACTTTGATTTATGTATGTCGAAGATTTACAAGAAAACTAACTTAAAAATACTAAAAATTTACCTACGCTAAAGATTAACCAATAAAGATAAACTTACTAAAAATATACCAACACTAATCACGTTAACAAACGATGGACCACTTAAATTTCCTTTGAAGCGTTTAGCAAATGAATATCGAATGCGAACAGCTTCTTTTACAAGTTGTACACTGTACAGGCAGAACAAGGTACTACAAAATGACTCCCCGACACTCCCCGTGTTTTCCCAGAGCAAACAAACAATCGAGAGGATGGAACAAATTACGAGAGCATTGTCGAGGTGTTTAGAAAATTGGGGGACAACTGTCTCGCCCCGACTTAAATCTCTTGATAATGTCTTTGTAGTAGGTCTTATGACGTCAAGGGGATAAATAAATCTCGCTTAATTGGAACGCGTCGTCCCGTGCGACAACATAATGTGGACGCTTTGTTACCATCAATGCATTCTTCGCTTTGCTGGACTGAATACTACAAATCAACTCTAGATGGGAACTCATGACAACTGAGCTCAACGGTCGCTCAAACTTACCCTTTTAATCAGTTTCATGTACCGTGTTTACAATTTTAGGTAGTTACGATGTAAACGGTACCTACCCGAAATCTTTGTCTGAAAATATTCTTTGTGAGATTTTTCAGTCATAAGATAGTAATATCGGGCTTATGCTAAACTAACCATTCGTTCTGGAAGCACTCACTTGTAAAACTGCTTACTTTATTGCTCCAGCGCTCTGGAAATACGAAGATCGTTGTAGTTGGCTGCGCAATGTTATGCCCAACTTTACTACGACACACCGGTCTAATATTCGTTAAACTAGAAACGGTGACGCATATATTAAAGGGTTGAGAAAGCGATCGTTCGATAAGATCCCAGCATTAGAAAAAGAAATACAAACTAGTTTAATATGGAATGCCCAACATAAAAAGAAGACAAGCGTTGTACTGTAGAAGAACACAAGCTGACACTATTGTTAGAAATTTATTGTTAAGTGGGAATAAAAGGTAGTATCGTTTGATTAATCTACATTCCATTTAAATTAGATAATCAAATAGGTTGTTGTAGTAATTGTAACAAGCTTATATCATAATATAAACAATATAAATCAGGCTTCCACGTATAAGTACTCACTGTTTGTTTTGTACGCACATAAATATTGAAGGAGACTACAATTCAGTATTACAATACGAGGATAATATTTGTGTAGAAAAAGGAATAGAATAATTTCAGTACAGTGAACCACGGTCCGTTGTAGAAAAAGGAGCACCGTACATTGAGATGCCGCGCCGCATGCCGCCGCGCGCCCCCGGCGGCAAATCGTTCGACAAACATTAGCTAAGCGCGCGTGAAATTGTCTATGGGCCAGTGCCGGCCACTGTCCAGTCCCGCATACATTAGTATGATACAGAGTTAAAGTTTTTTGTATTTATTGCAGCTATCAAAAAATGTATAAAACAAATAAACTACGTGTCCTAGACTTATCGCACTGTAAACTATATATATCTTACCAATCTCTGTAGGTATACATAATTAATACTATTTTGATTATATGATAGTAGTATTATGCTTCTACGAAACTATTTACTCTATTAAAACTATTTCAGTTGTAATAGTGTTCAGTGAGACTCAAGTTAATGAGGGATATAAGAATAAAAACATTGATCTAATAAGACGCACTTTTTATTAAACTTGAAACTGAAAATCAAGTATAGGTTCGTTTAAATTATAACGACAGACATGTATGTAGAATAAAAAATAGGAATAACAATTTTTCTTTGCTTTAGTCAATGGCTTCCCCGAAGAATAAAACCACCATCGAGCGGATAATTTCCTCCAGTTATACTACGAGCACTATCACTTGCTAGATATGTTGCCAATTCAGCAATTTCCTCAGCATCAATAAGTTTGTTCAACGGGACCTTTGCTTTAGCCCCCATCCAATTTTTTTCACTTCTTTCTGTGCTACATCCTGCATTTAACATAAGATTAGTTCTAACTGGTCCAGGCATTATAGCATTTACTCTTACTCCGTGTGGCGCTAGCTCCAGTGCAACACATTTGGTAAAATGGCATACAGCTGATTTTGATATATTATACGAAAACGTAGATTCAGTAACCATTGCAGCGAATATACTAGCTATGTTAACTATACAGCCTTTACTTTGTATCAAATAAGAAGATACACAATGAGTCATACGAATCAATGCTCTTAAATTTACAGACATAGTTTCGTCAAAATTTTCCATTACTTTTGGATCCACAATCTTTCCATTGTCTGGTCTATAAATTCCTGCGCAATTTATCAAAACATCAATTTTTCCAAACTCTTTCACGGTGTCATCTACAGCTTTTTGTACTAAATCATCATCACGGATATCCATGACATGTTTCAAAACTTTAGCTGCACTCAATTTTTCACATCGTTCACACGTTTTTTGTACACTATCATCTCTATCAATCAGAGACAACGTCGCTGATAATTTTGCAAATTTCAGAGCCATAGCCTCGCCGATCCCAGAGCCGGCTCCAGTTATTAACACGACTTTGTTCGAAAAACTCATGATAGCTAAGAAAATGCGACGACAACTAGCAAAATTCGACAGAATAGTGTCATTTTTATGAAATGAATTCTATTTATACCGACAATTTACCGTAATAAGATATTATCACAATATAATTAAGAATGATAGTAATGATAAGGGAAATTTATTCACCGCAAATACTAATAGCACGAGTAATTAATATGTTTCGTTAAATGTAAAAAAAAATCAAAGTACACTTAAATTAAATATCTATCTTTGTTATCAAATAGTATAATAACTATTAATCAAGCCAATGACTTTATCAATACGATAATAAAAATCTAAGTAATTAAGATAATGGAAAAGCAGTTGAGATAAAAGGGGTTAGAAAATTATACCATCAATTATCTTTATTGAACCAACACGTCAACTAACACAAAATTGTTTTAATTAAGTACTAGTTATATTAGTAGTTGTGTCGATTTTCTATAGTTATACCAAGTATTTTTAACTGATATCATATATATTTCGGTCACCAAACAATAGTGATCCTGTTGCAAGGATGTGAACACCATGCACCAGTTGCCAAGTCTCAAATAGGTACAATAAGATGGTTCAGTAATTAGTTATTTTCCTATTTCGTTATCAGTGCAGGGGCGGGTACTAAAATGTTCCAAGGTCAGAATGTCAATGGGTAACATAGTCTCAGTGTCAAAATGTACAAATTCCTGGTGCCATAATATGTCCTTATATTCAAATGTTGTTATGAATATGATAAAGACATAATGTCAAAATGATATAAAGTACAAATGACAAGATATATTCTCACTAGATTAACCGTCTGCTCAGTCAACTAAAAGAAAATCACCTGTTTCGTCAACGCACAATACGCAATATTGAACTTTTCATAGACAATATAATGTATAATCCTTACAAGCATATGTAACACCGGCGGCAATTCTTTAAAGGGATATCTGAGCCAATACCGATCACATGTACGAAACTGAAGAGCATTCCTTTCAATCCTTTGTCGCGGCCATTTGATTAAAGTAAAGGGGGCCGCAACCACACGCGAAAAGGTTTGCGACGAAGGAAGTATCGCGTTTACAAAACGACATGCCGCTTGCATTGTGACCGACGATCTCCTAGTTTAAGTCAATTGAACCAGGAAAGGCGCTTCGTTCGTTGTAGTTCACTTGTACAAGACACCCGACACCACTCGCTAAAAAAGTAAATTGAAGAACGTCGAACGTAATAATAGGAAAGACCTTTTGTAAGACATGTCTGTTCAGGCATAATGTTACGTAAGTACCTAATATCTATTGGAGTAGGTATTCACAAAGATTTGATAAGTTTCCTGCCAAAGGGATAAAAGAAAAGGTGTGACAGGTTCCGCCTCAAATGACAACTTATCAAGTCAAAGAAATATCAATTTCTACAAATTCGTCAACTGTATCAATTTCAATTTGAATAGGGTGCAAAGAACTAGCTTTAAAGACAATATTAAAATAAACTGATTTCGGATTTAAAATAAATAAAACTTCGACACAGTATCGTAAGATGATGCGCATTAAGATAAAAACGTATAAAATACAATTTTGCATACATATTGATACATAAATCGAAATGAACTCGAAAAGCCACTTTGAAGAGTACCAGTCCATTATACCGACCCACGCTCACTAAAATTTGAAAAAAATATTTTGCACAAAAAGTCAACAAGGCTAAGCGGTAATTCATCGTCGAACGGCGCAGAGTCCGCATCATTAACGAAGTGAGGATTTACGATCACGCAAAGAGTGAGCGCCTGAGCGGGCGACATGGAAAAGAAACGTAAGGGTTAGCCAATAGCCATCACACAGAGATGCAAGTAATTAAATCCTTAAACGAGTGTATAACAAGTATGTGTTTTTAAGCATCGACACAGCGGAGATCAGGTGCAAGGCAACCGCGACATTTATTTACGATGAGTTTTCGCGGCGGGGGTTACCACGCCTAATTTCTCGGCGCGTCGCGGTCTCGTGCGATTTATTTAAAATGAAATTCTTTTGTCGTGCACCCTGCTGGGCAACAATCGAAATGCAATAATGGGCCTAGGTATCCGAGACTGACGCTGATTAAGCCACAAAACGCCATGCGATTCGCTTGATAGACTTATAATATTTGGTTAATTGATCCCACAAAATTGAAGACATTATACCATATGCGCTTCAATTTAGTTAAATAAAAGTAAGTTTTGAATAATTATGATACTTGCATAAGATCTGACGGTACAGAATAAAATGAAATGAATTTAATAAAAGTTTACGATGTGTTCTTGGATGCATTTTATTAAGATGGTCATTATTTTTTTATTAAATTAGAATACTTAGCCTGTTTACTCTCTCTGCGAACAGATGTATTTTATTTACTTACCAAACAAATCAAACAAACTCATTATTTCTTAAGAACAATCTTACTTCAATTATTAAATTAACAGATTAAGAATCTCAATAGAGTATTATAACTGACGGTAATTTGAAAAAACAATTAACATAATATTGATTGTAATTATGGTGTCACTAAAGTCAACAGGTCGATAAAATTCAAAATAAATGTTATCTGGCTACAACAAGTTGTTGGGTGACATGTATAAACACTTAAATGTCTTCGCTTCAAAATTCAATTTCGAAATTAAATGTTCCTCCGTTAAATTCATTACCAAGTTAAACAAGCTGAGATAAAAAAAATCTAAAAACACTTGCAGTATCAAAATCATAAACGTTAAATTAAATACATTTCCATGTTATGTTTTGGCTTCTCATTAACTTTGAAAAGGATGCAATATTATCATTAATGTAAACGAAAATATGGCTTGCATCCTCGAAAAGGATTTAAAATAAGACCTTTACCTTGTAGTTATAAAAGCCATCAATTATTATCAAAATTGAAAGCGAATTACTAACGAAGGATGCGATACCTCGAATAATGAAAACGGCATTAATTCGTTCAGTTTCCGTTGCGTCAATGCGGACAGAATTCATTAATGTTGGGTCACGCATCTTTGGAACATTCTCTCTTGTAATTAGCAAGAAGCTTTTGAGCTACAATCAGAGACTACAGACTGTCAAACTTAATCGATTCTCACGTCAAAACCAACGCCCTAGGGTCTGGGAGGCCGATGCTAATTCATCACAGTTAATGACTTGCCACTTCCCTGTGAAAAAAAAATGCATTCCGAAACTAGAATTGGTATGGAATACCATATCAATTTGTGTAGGATTATTATGTTTCTGCATGAATGAACACTTGACACAAGTTACAACTAATTTATTTTACCGAATTTTACTCTTGCTTTCAAAGAGACAGATGGAGTCAGATGGGCAGATATAAAGTACCAGGAAATCCTGGTATTTTTGGTACCGTGATACAACTTATTTATTTGATAGCAGCGCCCCGTAGTTTCAACCGTGTAAGTCTCGATCCTGTGAGAATATCGGGATATAAAGTAGACTATGTGTTAAATCAGTTCTCCAACCATCAACATATCGAGTTTCATCGCAATCGGTTCAAAAAGTGTTTGCGTCAAGGAGTTGACAAACACACACTCAAACTTTCACATTAAAATATTAGTATTACAATTCTTCTATCAAGTTGAAGATGGTGAATGTTTTATAATAAAGATAAGAAGACAGCTGATCAAACCGAAAATAATAAAGACACATTTTAATGTGACGCGTGACGGCCCCCGCTTAGATTGTGGGAATTGTACCCCATGGACTGGTTTATATCTCACATTATAATGGAATGGTTATGTATGAGTTCTAAGGCGACCAATATTTAAAACGAGTTAATAAAAATCATCACGCCTTTAAATGCTTGAACGACTCTTAAATATTTAAGGGTTCCCTAAATATTTAAGACGCTCCTATCCTATTGAAGCATACACTTAAAAACGTCAGTTTAATCACCACTTTAGCCTTTCAGTATTCAGGCCTTAAGAAACAATGAAAACTGACTTCTGACAAAGTTCTTCTTCAAAGTTCTTTGTAAACAAAATAGGTTACATACATATTAAGTCACCAAAGGGCTAAACATTCGGACCCATAAGGGTTGGTTTTTGCAAATACCAGTCGCCGAAGTCGAAATCAACTAGGAGGATGATGATAAATAAATAATAAATAATAAATTTTTCAGGACATATTACACATCGCCATCCAGCCCCAAGCTAAGCAACTTAATGCTTGTGTTATGGGTGCCAGAAAACGGATAAACTACTTATGTACTTTTTTTTTTTGTAAATATATACATATTATACATATAGGAAACACCCAGAACCAGAAACAAGAATTTATGGTCAGCATAAATACTTGTTCCCGGCGGGAATCGAACCCGCAACCTTCTGCGTCGCAGTCGGGTGTTCGCCCGACGCGCCACAGAGGTCGTCAATGATGATGAACTAGACCCTATTTGAAATACCTAAGTTTGTCTTTACCAACACGTAGGTACGTATAGATCTTCCACAAAGGTCAGGAAAGTAGGATTAGAAAGTTCGTAAACCTGAAGGTACACTCCTCAAAGTTACGAAGAACGGAACTGTCAACTCGAGAGCAATATTTCCAAAGCAAGGTGACGGCTTTGTACAAATATTAGTGAAGCGCGCAAAACTATCGACGGACGGGCGCGGGGCGTTCGGCCAGTGTTGACCCCTGAGAGGTGTCAAAACTTCGACCGAGCAATTGACACGAAGCCACGCGTGAGAATATTTGAACAAATACCTCTCCTTAGTTTATTCTAGTGTCAGTAATGAATCATTTCGTTAACGGACTTCAACACTTGGGAAAACGTTAAATAATACTTGTAAATACAGCGGGGGTAACGACCTATCGATTTACATAATTGCTACCTTGACATTACTAAATGTTTGGAGATGTACTACACCAACGTTAAATCGATGACACGATTCGAATCACACATTCATCTTTAATTAAATTTTTTTTTTTTTTAAATGACATGTTTTTATGACTCAGTTCAAGTTCTAAAATCTATACTAATATTATAAAGGTGAAGATTTTGTTTATTTGAACGCGCTAATCTCAGGAACTGCTGGTTCGAATTGAAAATTTATTTTTGTGTTGCATAGTCCATTTGTCGAGGAAGGCTATTTTATATTTCGATATTCCCACGGGATCGGGATTTACGCGGGTGAAACCGCGGAGCGCTGCTAGCACGATAAAAATAGATAAATAAAACTATTATGTAAAGTGATATTAACTGATAACCAAGCCTAAGTCACCGATTATGTCTGTCCGACAAATAGATTCTACTTTGAGAACCTAATTCCAAAAGAAAGGGATTGTTACAGACTGTAAGAAAGGGATTGTTATGTAAAATCAGCACGGAACCCTCTTTGCGAGACCCGACTCACGATCGACCGGTTTACAAAATGTAGATAATATTTTACAACACTCTATTAATTTAGAAATTTTCAATTCGAATCGTAACTGGCCTTATAAATCGATGATTTAACAATAGCAACTGTTGAATTTGTAATAAAATTGTCTAAAAATTCAAATATAATGAAATAAGAGCAATTTCATATATTTAAAATTAGTCAAGAATACAATTCCTAGCAATAAATAAATTAAATATGCCCGTTTTTTTATTTTATAAAACGATTTCGTTAATTTTATCCGCAGATTTAGAGCATAAACAGCTAATAAAGTTCTTAAATTTGCATATTACAAGACTAGACATTTAAAATATTTTTGCAAGTGGTATCATCATTTGGCATTTAAAACTATGTAGGTATCATAAAAATGCTACTTTATTGAAATATGTCAAAATTATTCTGTGTAGTCCAAATAAGAGTAACAATACATGCCAGTCGAAAGAAATAAGCGGCATAATGTAAGTCCTAAGTTAACAAAAAAAGTGTAATTTTTTTCTTGAAAGAATATTAATTACTTATTTAGAATTCTAAGACTTAACCTTTGAAACGATAAGTCAAGTTTACACAAGCTGAATATTGTGGTTGAGGACCACCGTAAAGCAACATAATTATTCATAATTACGAGCGTCTCTACGACAAACAGTTTCGGATTTATGGCCGCTAATGAACGCCTGATACAAGAACTAGGCGTAGTTTACTAGCGTATAAAGTAAACGAATCGCTGTTGCATAAGTTTGAATACTTGAACCATAACTATTTAGAATGTGCTGCCTACTGAATCATAAGGCGCAACGATAATTAAAAAGTTTATCAAGAACATGGACGTTTTGCTACATAACTAATGGGAAATTATATTTACTTAGGTTGTTTATGGAACACCTGGATGATAATTTAACTTTTTCAAATGATGTTAATTTTATAAAGGTCGAAAAGGACAAAGAATAAGTCTTGGCTTACGAGACTACTTCCTTTTGTAACACTGATTCGGTGAGTATTGTCCCGATTGATTGAGAAGATCCTGGACTATATTTTTCTAACATATTCAAAAGGCAGTCCTCCTTTCAGAATCGCAGAAGCTTCCTCTCTCTGCAATTGTAACCTACTTAATTAAAAGCCAAATCCAAACTAGTATTATAAATGCGAAGTTTGTGTGTTTGTTCGAATAGTTTGACCAGCTTCATGGTCAAACGATTCAATGAAATTTTGCATACGGTAGTCTATAGGCCGGATATTGACCATAGGATTTTTAGCCTTAGTTCACTCAATCACAAGAATCTCGAACAATGGTCGAGCAGCCACTTAAAACCAAATAAAAAAAAATTGCCAAAAATTGCCAAAAATTGCCAAATTGCCATTGCAAATTGCTCTTAAGGTTTCAGCAAATTAATTTCACATCCTAAAAAATACTTAGTACAGAATTTAAATGAGATTCTACTGATTAATTAAATCGAGTGTTTTTCAATAAATCTAACGCTCCAATCAGATACGTAGCTTACATAAAAATTTCACATCATAGACAAGACAACACAAAATATTGTCATTTTTAAAGTGATTTGTTACTTCAGCAATTAAGATGTCATTCGTAGCGTTTAAGATTTATAAGTGGCAATTAGACAACTATAATCTGGACATGAATATTGATCAGTTTTAAGACATTTATAAACAGCTGACAATTATAGTCATGATCCGGTACTAACGGTACCAGGCGATAAACAAGAAATAAAAGTAGTCGACAGGGGCAGACTAGATCTAATAATGGTAGAATACACCGTGTCAAGAAACGAAACAAGAAAAAAACAGACATAAAATCTTAAATCTAAAGATTTACTTGTTGTTTCAATAAATACCTACTTAATTATTACTACCTAATACTTTTCGATAATACAGTAAATTTTCACATTCCTGTATATATAAAAGAATTTACCTGATAGTTGTTTATTTCTAATATAAGTTATATTTTTTTGATCTATAAACAAGTTTACATGATTCTGTATCTAAGTGTATTTTGTTAATTATTTTGAAGTGTACTATGCTTCGTTTTAGAAAAGATAAGTATACCTTTAAACTGATACGTGCTAGCCACGAAGTTGTCAACAGTACAAATATCTCGAAACTCTATGAAACATAACAATGACACACTGCTAAGTGCTCTCTTATGCTCTTTATTCAAATATTTAAAAAATACTTTAGGAGAAGTGTGTGAAACTCGTTTACAAATCTGTCAGTGGGAATAAATTTTTATCACCAACTTTAAGTACATGTTATTTATACCGATGCTGGAATTTCAGTAAGATTAAAGTAGCAAAATATGCATTTCGCTTATATTCAATAAAAGTGGAAGATATAAGCAAACTTTTCTTTGTGTCTATATGGATAAACTTTGAATATCTAATAAAATATGATTCATTCATCTCTTGCATTACCATCGCAGACTAATAAAATAGTGAATGGACGAAAGTTCACTTCACAATTTGTAGTAGACAAATAAAGATCAAACTTGGTAGACGCAACGTGAACGATCTCAGTTTACATTGGTAAATATTCCGGTTCAAATAAAACTGTGATGCATCTAGCGAAAACTCCCATCTCGGCTGAGACGCCAAACTCGCCGATACCCAAAGGGAAGCCGTACGCAATAACGCTCAATTTTCGAGAAAACAACTATAACTCTGAGCAGTGCACTCTGTCGTCTGTGTTTCCTTCTTCCGGGCAATTTCTATTACCATATAGACACGCTACTTTTCAATTCTTTTCCATTAAACTTGGTGCATCGTGCGTTCCACGACGCGGGTACAACCGCGATTTCAACTGTGCTCTATTCTCTGTACACATTTATAAAATGCTCTTTACTCGACCGCGCTGTAGTCCCCTGCGACTGACATTCTATTGCAAATTTTAAAGTACATTTTCATAGAAAAATTGCATTCGATCAATGAAACTTTTACGGCTTTTGTGTAAGGGATTTATTTACGTTTCTATAAAATAGGAAATATATTTTTCCATCCTTCTTCATTTAAATAAGTGATCAAATGACAACAGAGACGTAAAATGTACAAGTCGGAATATGGACAATTTTCTTCTTCTTCTTCCTGCCCTTATCCCAATATCTTCTTCTTCCATTCACTTCTATTAGTCGTAATCTTATCGTTCACATTCATCTCTTTTATGTCTTGTCTCACCCAGTCCATCAATCTTTTCTTCGGTCGTTCTCTTCCTCTCCATCCCTCTACATTCATATACTCTTCTAGTAACATGCGTCACTTCTCTTCTCATCACATGTCCATACTAAAATTCTCATCTGTCAAAATGGAAAATACTATAGGGTGGAAAAAGTGATAACGGACGCACTTTAAAAGCATAATATTCAGAATCCGATTCTGATTATACAGTGCGGTTTGAGACCGTACAGCCTACATAATAACAAGGGGAGTTTCAAAGTAGGTAACACCCAATTTGCGAATTTATTGTTCCATAAATCGCCGACAATATTAGGTACTTGACTCTTGTCTACCTTTTCTATCGTGTCGAAAAGTCGTAACCTATTTATTTACTCAAACGAAAAGTAAACTCCAGCGAAACGTTTCGTGCGTTCGATAAAGGTGTCGAACTAAGTAATAAACAGCAATCATTGGTTTATTTCGACTTCAAATAACTTGTCATAGAAATATTACGTTGACAATGTCTCAAGCCAAGCAGATGCTGAACGTAACGAAAGGCTTAATCCGACTTTACAATTTGTCACAATATGATATTTCATAACCAAAACACCAGGGACAAAAGTTCACTGTATTATAACAAAACCAAACAAGCATTCTTCCCGTACAAAGACATCTCTATCGGTAGCCGTTCGAATTATCTGTCATGTTTCACAAATAAATAGGAGCTATTTTATATCACAATGGAACACACCGTAGGGCTTGATTCGTAAGCATTGAGAAAAAAAATCTATTTATCAAACAAGAGATGGGTTCCTAAAGATAAATCCGCCGGAGTCCATTATTACCCTTTTTCAATCTATTTCGATCTCTAAAGATATACTCAAAATGTAAAAGATGAATTAAAACACACAAGGTGAATTCTTCATCACTACATAGTATAAAATAAAGTCACTTTTCGCCGTCCCTATATCCCTATGTCTCTTTGTATGCTTAGATCTTTAAAACTATGCAACGGATTTTGATGCGGTTTTTTATTAATAGATGGAGTGATTCAAGAGGAAGGTTTATATGTATAATACATGCATAATATAGCCGTGCGAAGCCGGAGCGGGTCGCTAGTTTCAAAATAAATAAAACTAGCAACGCTCCGCGGTTTCATCCGCGTAACTCCCGATCCAGTAGGAATATTGGGATAAAAAGTAAAAAGCCTATACCACTACCAATGAATCCTCGTACCAAGTTTTATTAAAATCGGTCCAGTACTAAACAAACCATCAAATATTTCCTCTTTATCATATTAGTAAAGAGGACAGCAGAAAACTAATGAAAATATAGTAGTTGACATAAACATTTCTTTACCTTATTATTTTATTTTACAAGTGTTTTCAACAAGAAGTCAATGTAACTCAAATAATACCAATCCTTTGTAATTTCTTCTTTATTTTCAACTAGCGATCCGCTCCGACTTCGCACGGCTATATTGTGCATGTATTATACACATTAACCTTCATCTTGAATCACTCTATCTATTAAAAAAAACCGCATCGAAATC
The DNA here is from genome assembly GCA_907269075.1 of Idaea aversata. Taxonomy (NCBI): domain Eukaryota; kingdom Metazoa; phylum Arthropoda; class Insecta; order Lepidoptera; family Geometridae; genus Idaea; species Idaea aversata. The sequence goes on along the minus strand of OU026092.1, from coordinate 8,918,315 downwards.
CGTTGCGTGGTTTTAAAGATCTAACCATACATAGGGACAGATAGCGGAAAGTGACTTTGTTTTATACTATGTAATGAAATAAATAATTATCCAAAAATTAACAACCCTACTCTAATACGTGCATAAAACAATATTATAAGCTTCCAGATGCAACTCAACCCTCCAATTCTTGTTTCATGGGTTTGAACCGCGCACGATCGAAGCTCACGATCGAACACAATGATCGAAATTCGTGTACTGCCATGTATTATCATAAACTATTCAATCTGTATAATATTATACCGACAGGTTTTTCAAAAAGTACATATCGATACCTCCCACGTAAGTTATTGTATCCCACAAAAATGCCGTTTTCCGTTTTTACTAAAAATGATCTTAATTTGGCATATTTTATGCATTCAAAATAAAAAATTAACAAAAATACAAATATTTCAAGGATTTGCTAGACGTAAATTGTTGTAACTTTCGAACGAAAACGAAGTAAAACATTGTATAGACCTTTGCAATGGTATACAAGGGGTGCGGGGCGGGAAGATCACGCGCTCGCGACTCGTATTGGTCACTTACAACAGACCACGCTGGACTCTCAACCGGCCGCACGCACGGTAGGAGCGTTATAAGCTCTCTCGAAATTAATTTATGTAATTAGCGGAAATTCAAACAAATAACAATGAAGCGTTCTGGGATGTTAACTAGAGGGCGTAGAATATGTGATATGGTAAATAATATGAGTACACAAAATAGTAACTTCGAACCATCGATTGAAAATAACAATATTTCTTTAAATCAAATAGAACTAGACAGTTTTCGTGATTCAAGCCTCCATAATATCACAGTTATGTTACTTTTATATTATTTTACTAGGTTTAATTACTTCAATATTCCTTTTTTGTAGGTTAACCAACCTAAAATGTTGTAAAGATTACTTACAACAGTTTACGTTGTTGAGTGTTCATTATAAATGTTGTATGTAATACATACAACATTTTACGTTTGCATTAAAAGTATCTTAATTGTTGTAAGTAGTAATTACAACATTTTACTTCGGGAATTGTTCCTTAAAACTTTGTTGTATGATGACATACTATACTTTACGTTGGGGTGTAGTAGACTGCTTGCGTTGCTCTCTGTCAGTCGACCTGTACAGGTGGCAGAGTGCAAATAACTCGTCGGAAGTCTACAACTCTCCTTCAGTGGCTCCTAGAAGCTGGTTCGCAGCGGCCACACCCTGGAAACCACGTCGGCTCGTGGGCTAAACCTGGAGGAGGGGACTCGGAAACAACATCACCCGAGTTTGTTCGGCTACCCCCGAATATGTGTCTTGGCTTAATAGCAAACTACCAGCGGTAGCAAGACACCAAGGCAATCGCAGGAAGGCCTTAAGGCATCAATAGGGGTCCTGCTATTGTCTGCCAAACTGCTGCATCCAGCCTCTCTCTGGTCGTAACGGTCTTCCGTTCCATCGGATTAAGAGAGGTTGGACGAGGGAGTGCTCTTGCGTTTGTGCGTACGTCAGAGCACTATAATATATCCTGCACATCTGACTAGGTTTCGTTACATGGATCCCGAGCTTATTAAAGACCTGTGGCGATGGACTGAGGTAGAGAGGTTTAGCACCGATGCTTGCTGGGCTTTGTCTGATGTCTGCACGCAGGCGGCAGAGGGAGAGTGGTCGCTCAAGTACTGCATCGGAGTGACAGTGCGGTTCGGCAGCACCCTCTGCGACAGAGCAGCTCTATTTAGAGAGGCACTGCTCTCCTCGCTCAGCCGGGGAGGGGACTAGAAAAGGTGTCCCAAACAAACGCTCACTCCATTTTGATAAGGGGAGGTAGTAACCACAGCTGCCTGTGCATCCCAACTTAGTGTGGTCGAAACACAAAGAGAAATAATAAACAAAACATCAAAAAGGATATGAAATTTGGCACTTGGAACGTGCGCACTCTACTAGATAGACCCAATAATTTATGCCCGGAACGTAAAACCGCAATTGTAGCACGAGAACTTGGACGCTATGATGTGGATGTAGCTGCTTTATGTGAAACCCATTTGGCTGACGAAGGGGAGCTCGTCGAACAGGGGGGCGGCTATACGTTTTACTGGAAGGGCACCGCAGCTTCTGAACCGAGGCGTTCTGGAGTAGGCTTCGCGATCAAAACAAAGCTAGCCTCTAAGCTGAGTGAATGTCCAATTGGGCTTTCCGATCGTGTCATGCTGTTACGTCTCCATCTTGAGAATAATAAGTTCTTGAACATTATAAGCGCATATTCTCCAACACTTGACAAAACCGATGAAATAAAGGACAAGTTTTACGAGGAGTTGACTCAAGCTCTGTCTAGTATCCGGTCTCATGAAAAAATTCTGCTGTTGGGAGACTTTAATGCCCGAGTCGGGCAAGACTATGAAGCGTGGCCTAGGGTGCTTGGACGGCATGGTGTTGGTAGTATGAATAGCAACGGGCAATTGTTACTCAGCCTATGCTCGCAATTTCAGCTGTCTATCACTAACACCATGTTCAGGTTACCCGCCAAATACAAAACCACGTGGATGCACCCTAGATCAAAGCATTGGCATTTAATTGACTATGCCATAGTTCGACAGCGCGATATCTCAGAGGTCACTTTGACTAGAGTCATGAGGGGTGCAAACTGCTGGTCAGACCATCGACTAGTAATTAGTAAGCTGCGTCTTTGCCTCAGGCCTCAGCGTAGAACTGGTGGACTTAAGCCCAGCGGCTTTCACCTTAAGAAGCTGGAGTCTTCTGAAACACGGGCTAAGTATGTGGATGCTGTTTCTAATTATACAGCAGATGCAAGCCCTCAAGTAACAAATCTGCAGGAGAGCTGGAGTGACCTGTCGGCGTCTCTTTTGAGGGCGGCTACAGAAATCTTAGGCCCAAAACCGCGAGTCAATCGTGATTGGTTCGATGATAATGACGGATTGTTGACAGAGGCCCTCAAACAACATCGTCTTCTTCTTCAAAGGAAAAACCAGGCTGCTGATTCTGGTGCCATCAAGAAGAGTACATCTGAAGTTCGAAAACTGGCCCGTTTTAAAAAGGATGAATGGTGGCAAGCCAAGGCTGACCGCATTCAATGGCTTGCAGATACCAACCAACTCGGTGAATTTTTCAGCGAAGTCAGAACATTGGTTGGTAAGCCCGTAAAAGTAAATGTGCCTCTTAGATCTGCCAGCGGCATTCTCTTGCGAAGAAAAAGCGAAATTTTAACCCGCTGGGCAGAGCACTTTAATAGCTTGCTCAACATAGACCGTTCAGTAGATTTGGATTCCCTGAGAGCGCTCCCTTCGATCCCGCAGGCGGCGAATCTAGACGATCCTCCCACTTGTCAGGAGGTCATCAACGCTATTAAAGCCCAGAAAAACATGAAGGCGGTTGGAATTGATGGCATTCCTGGCGAGCTAGTGAAGTACGGTGGAAAGGATTTGCATCACAAGATCTGGCAGTTCTTTGTTGAAATGTGGGAAAAGGAGGTAGTTCCATCTGATTTTAGGGTTTCCAATATTTGCTCCCTATACAAAAACAAAGGCGACCGCTCGGATTGTGATTGTTATAGAGGCATCTCTCTCTTGTCTACCCCAGGAAAGATGTTTGCCAGGGTTCTCCTAAACCGCCTAATGGAGTTATCGGAAAGGGTCTTGCCAGAGACCCAGTTCGGCTTCCGACCTAATAGAGGCACCTGTGAAGCAATATTCTCCCTGAGACAATTACAGGAAAAAAGTAAGGAGCAAAGTCAGCCGCTTTTCCTTTGTTTCGTTGATCTGGAGAAAGCTTTCGACAGTGTGCCTCGTGAAGCACTATGGGTGGTACTGGCAAAACTGGGATGCACGGATAAATACATCCGACTTTTGAGACTCCTTCACGACAACATGACCTGTTGCATTATTGGCGATGGCGAGCAAACCGAGGCATTTTCAGTCACATGTGGTGTCAAACAAGGCTGTGTACTGGCGCCTACACTTTTTGCTTTATACTTCTCTGTTGTTGTGAGGGAGACTTTAAAAGAAGCCACAGAAGGGATACGCATACGTTACCGCACCGATGGGAAACTTTTTAACTTAGCTAGGTTGAAAGCTCGAACTAAGGTTGCTTACGATCTTATCACCGAACTGATGTATGCCGATGATCTATGCTTCGTTGCAGAAACCCTGGAGGGTCTCCAGGAGCTGATCTCTAGGCTGGACGCCGCCTGTTGCAGGTTTGGCCTTAAAATTAGCATCGCAAAAACGGAAGTGATGGCTGAAGGTCTCGATCAAGATCCTCTTAATCTGCATATTGGTGGTCAGATCCTCAAACGGGTTGATAAATTCAAATATCTGGGAAGTGTTATGACAGCCAAAGGAGACCTCGATTCGGAGGTCAATGCTAGGTTAGGCGCCGCCATGGCTGCTTACGGCAAGCTCCGAACCAGGGTGTTTCGCTCCCATGATATCAAGTTAACTACAAAGATAAAAGTGTACATGGCTGTCGTCTTACCGAATATCTTGTATTCTTCTGAGACATGGTGCCTATATCGAAGGCACATTCGTCAATTGGACAGGTTCCATTTGAAATGCCTCCGCGACATTATGAATATCAAGTGGTCGGATAGAGTGCGCAACACGACCGTACTCCATCAAGCTAATGTCTGCGGAATAGAGGCATATCTGATGCGGCGTCAATTGCGTTGGTGTGGGCATCTGTCTCGCATGCCAGAGGAAAGGAAGGCAAAGCGCCTCTTTTACTGCGAGCTGGAACATGGCAAGCGGAAGCAAGGTGGCCAGTTCCTGCGCTTTAAAGATGTCCAGAAACGGCACATGAAAAGATGTGGCATTGAGGCGTCTTCTTGGGAGTCTCTTGCAGATCAACGCCCAGACTGGAGGCGCCATGTACGCGATAAAGTTTATGAGTTCGAAAGTGAGCGAAGGCGCGAACTTGATCTCAAGCGTGACCACATAAAAAACAAACCGCCTTCGAACATCACATACAACTACGTGGATGGTACCCTTACCTGCGGTCAATGTGGCCGTGCTTTCACGCATAAAATTGGGTATATTAGTCACATTAGAGCGAAGCATCCAATTTAAACCTAGTCGCTGTAACCGAAATCGGTTAGGAGATGATGATACTTTACGTTGCTATTACTTTTTTTTTATTTAAATTCAATGTTGTATGCCAACTTTTTTTTTTTTCAATAATTAAGCAAAGTTCGTTTAATTGTTTAATTATAAAATCGAATGACGCACGCACATTGCACACTATTGCACAGTGGTACATAGTGGTGATCCTATCCTAATCATCATCATCATGTCAGCCCATACACGTCCACTGCTGGACATAGGCCTCCCCCATACGACGCCACAAACAGCGGTCCTGAGCCGCCTCCATCCACCGACTACCCACGACCGCCACAATGTCGTCGGTCCACCGGGCAGCTGGTCTCCCAACACTCCGTTTCGCGTTGCATCGCGGCCGCCACTCGAGAACCTTTACTCCCCAGCGGTTGTCAGTTCTGCGAGTTATATGACCTGCTCATTGCCACTTCAGCTTACCAATCCTGAGAGCTATGTCGGTGACTTTGGTTCTTCTACGGATTTCCGTATTTCAGATTCTATCACGTAGAGAAACTCCGAGCATAGCTCTCTCAATAGTCCGCTGAGCGACTCTGAGCTTATGAACGAGGCCTATAGTCAGCGACCACGTCTCGGATCCGTATGTCATCACTGGTAACACACATTGGTTGAAAACTTTCGTCTTGAGGCTCTGTGGTATTTGTGACTAGAAGATATTGCGAAGCTTCCCGAACGCTGCCCAACCGAGTTGGATTCGTCGGCTGACCTCTTTAACGAAGTTGGATTTACCTAGTTGAACCATTTGGCCTAGGTAGACATAGTGATCAACAACTTCGATAACATCGTCTCCAATGTGGACAGGTATGGGTACGACATGGGCGTTCGACATGATCTTTGTCTTACCCATGTTCATTTTAAGACCCACCTGTCCGGAGACGGTGTTGAGGTCTCTCAGCATCCTGCTGAGGTCCTCCAGCGATTCTGCCATGATGACTATATCGTCGGCAAACCGAAGATGAGTGATGTTATCGCCATTGATATTGATGCCATATCCGTCCCAGTCCAAGAGCTTAAATATATCCTCCAATGCAGAGGTGAACAGTTTCGGAGAGATAACATCTCCCTGTCTCACCCCTTTTTGCAATGGGATCGGATTTGTGCTCTGGTTCTGAAGCCGGATAGACATACTGGCGTTGCTATACAAACACTTCAGCACTTGGATATACCGATAGTCAATTTGGCACCGCTGGAGGGACTGCAGCACTGCCCAGGTTTCGACTGAATCAAAGGCTTTCTCGTAGTCCACAAACGCAAGACATAACGGCCGATTATACTCCTCTGTCTTCTGTATAATCTGCCGGAGCGTATCAATGTGGTCCACGGTACTAAAGCCTTTTCTGAACCCGGCTTGTTCGGGAGGCTGGAAGTCGTCAAACCTTCGAGAAAGACGGTTGGTGATAACTCTCGAAAACAGCTTATAGACGTGGCTCAACAGTGATATGGGCCTATAGTTCTTTAAAAGGGCTTTGTCACCCTTCTTATGGAACAGCACCACCACGCTCCTGTTCCACGCCTCTGGCGTTTGTCCCTCGAGGATGACGGAGTTGAACAGCCTCTGAAGGACTTTAAGTACCGGTGATCCACCTGCCTTCAGAAGTTCTGTCGTTATTCCGTCATCACCCGGTGCCTTATTGTTTCTGAGCTGTTTGAGAGCCGACCTTATCTCGTACAGGCTGACGTCCGGGATATCTTCGGTATAGTATCGGCTTAAACGGGCTCTTGCATCGCCCGCCGTGTTGTTTGCAGGGCATTGCGATGAGGTGTACAGCTGTCCATAAAACTTTTCAAGCTCTCTCAAGATCTCAGACTTAGAGGATATGATGCTGCCGCTATCGGTCTTCAGCCTTGTCAACCGGTTTTGCCCCATAGACAGATCTTTGGTGAACACCTTGGAGCCCTTGTTCCGCTCTATGGCGCTCACAATACAGTTACTACTGTAGGAGCGCAAATCGCGTCGTATGGACTTCGAGAACTGTCTGTTGAGCACACCGTACCTGACATATCTGCCGAAGACTGCAGCCTCATTTCACTTCTCTCTGCCATTAATTGCAGAGTGTGATCCGAGAGTCTCTGTGTTTTATTTCTGCGGCGGGTCCTAAAGAACTGTGATCCGACCGCATGGACAGTCATATTTTAATTAGTTTTTAAGAAAAAGTGTTTTTTAAGTTTTTATAATATCGTAGAGAGTGATGTTATGTTTTGATTTAATTTTTTTTTTGAAGTTTATTGATAAGGTACTTTATTTATAACTACCTAGGTACCTAATGAAAGACATTCTCTGTCTTTATAATTAAAAAAATTATGTTAATGCTCGTTCCTCATTTTTTTTAATTTAGTTATCTTAATGCCATTATTAGTATTACATACTTTTGTTTAAGTATTCATAAAAGTTCCTAAACATACCTATAAAATTACGTTGTATGTTGTGTTCAAATATTTTTTTTTAAATAAATTTATTCATAATCATTATTGTTTTTATTTTAATTTTACCTAGAATTTATCCATATACACACCTAAAATGCATTTAGAAGTCGATGTATAATGTTGTTATTACCACATACAATGTAATGCAATTTGTATTTTTAGCGTAAATTGTTATAAGTAGCACATGCAACAATCGACGAAATCTATTCTCCATGGTATAATGTTGTAAGTATAAGGTACAACAACTAGCACAACCTTTACTCCACGGTAAAACGTTGTATGAACGATATCTCAGAAAATACACATATTTTTTAAATTGCCTTTCAGTAGAGTCAAGAAGTACTACAAATTATATTTATTTACCAAATTTCATAAAGATACAATTAAAACTGCTGTTTTTAGTCCAATTTGAAACTTAAAAACAGCCTACTGTAAAATTGCAGTTTTGGGGATACAACAACTTACGTGGGAGGTATCGATATACCAACAGGCTATTTTACACATGACATGTGCAAAGATGCTAGCGCTTATCAGGACAGTTAATGAACATAAATGGTCAGGCTATATGATGAGTCTTTCGTATGACAAGTATAAATTCATATCCAAAAGTTAATGAACAAAACGAAACGAAAATTGTATAATTTTGTTGTAATTAATAAAGTAAACTGCAAAAAAAACTTGCATCGTTTTTTCCCTGATAATTTTACTTTACGATAACACAATAACACCTATATCAGTTGCAACATTTTTAACTGTGTAACTTTTTCAAAAAAGTACATATACTCAAAACAAACATAATATTATTATGTGCTCAAAAACTCTCGAATATTATAAGAGGAAATCAGGAAAAAAAACTGTAGCATAAAATATTCGGAAATAAAACGTAGCAGTAAAGTAAACAAAGAAAGATACAGATTTATTTGTGAACAATATATCAAAGCGCATGGAGCATTTCAACTTTGGCAAGACATTCGTCGAGTCCTGAGTTTACGTATATTACTTCCCTCATGTTCGTAAAAGTATGTTTCGGTAACAAAACAAAGTAATTAGGTTCCATGAGTCCTGACAATAACACTTCTTAGTCCGCTTTATAGTTGGTGTAATTGGGAAACGTTCTAGTTTTCTCCTTCCTTACGGGTCACAGGTTAAAACGTTTACATCTCTATCTGCCGCTCTGACGTCATATCTCACAAAATTATTACACTTTAACAAAGGAAGATATTGCTTTATTTTGTTGCTTAAAAGTGTTATATTTAAAAGTATTTAGGTTCGTACTGAAAATCAGCGCTATTAGGGCTTCCTTCTCTTAGCATCGTGCCGACGACGAACCTTTTTCTGGGCGCTGTACCTACTACTTTTTTCTGGGCGCTTTGTTTATGTGATAACTTTTTTGTGTATGTACAGTCCAAAGAAAAAAAATGGACAATTAGTTATATCTAATAAAACTAGGACGTAAAACACAAATGACATCTCTATCCGTTATAAGATATCAGTCTCGAAGTGAAGAAGATAAATTAACGATGTTTAAACGGATAGGTCATTGTGTCTGGAATGCTGAGCTAATAGCATGCGACATAAGTAGGGCCGCGCGGTAGACGCACGCATCATTTACACGCCGTCCGGCGCGATTAACTCCAGCTCGCTGACACGGGTGCCTACCCGTCTCTACGCTACGTAGGTAATTACGAATAGGGATCTGGTGAACAGGGCCTTAACGACTCCGATGGTCTGATACTTGCCATTTAAATTCCGCCTATTAGTCAAGAAGGTCACTTGAACAGTTTCAAAATTAGATGTGTTTAATTAATTAAACATTCAAATTGTAAGGTACCTATACCTAACCTTATACCTTTTAAGCTTACAGCCGTACACTACGGTATTAGTTGTCCTAATAATAAACAAAAAATTGTTTCCAATGAATAGGCTCTGAAACTCCTGGGCCGATTTTTATGAGACTTGCAATTAAGAAAACCCGAAACCTAGAGAATCAAATAGGCGACTTTTTATCCCCAGATTGGGACTTAATTAAGCTGGTGAAACCGCGGGGCGCGCCAGTTAATTATATAAAGAAGAGTTATGGATTTCTAAAAAAGATAATAATGATTCGTTGCCTTGTTAAGTTGCAAGCATTCTCATCTTTTTTACTGTACCTAACACAAAGTACATTTCCATAACTTACTCGTCAATCTTTTTCAAATCGATACAAAAGATAAAAGAAGTATAAACCAATAAACAATTACTTGCGTTGCACATAACAAATGTGATGGACTCCCGCGGCTTTCGAATAACTCGGAACAGGTCGGACATTTAATTTGAGTTTTATAATAAAGGACACATATTATGTAGGTATTGTGTTAGATAAAGGATGAGTTGTACTGTAATAGTGTCGCGTCATCTACATTAGTAATGCGAGTCGTAGCGGGGCGTCGTCGTTCATGTCAACCTTGCTGGGAGACCGCGAGCTTTTATACCCTGTAATATGGCTAACAGAAAATAATAAAAAAGCCCCCGAGTCGGCCACGCTCAAAAATATTTATTCAAATAAGTCGCCATCAACCCGACCGTAAAAGCACGCAGAGGGTTGAGGGGCTAGCAGTTTTATTAATATTAAAAGAACGCTTCAGTTGACACAAATTGGCGATAACCAAAGCGAGTAGGTATGTCGTAAAATTTTTGTTTCCCTTCACGTTTACTTATTATTTGCGTCTTTCGAAATAATATTATTAAACAAGAACTACTTGTGCTTAAATATCTTGAAAGTAATGAAAGTCGTAACGCTTTACACAAAATCGTATGATAAAAATACTATATTATGAGTGAATTTAACCCACCCAGCTTGTTTTGATATAGATGTAAACTGATATACTTATACAATAATACTTACACTACACATACATGTCAGTTATAGTAAAATAATATAAATACGATATTGAGTTAAAAGACAATACTTAAAATTTGACTATAACTTAATCAACATGACCATCTTAAAATAGATCAACACTGTAATTGTTTTATTGTAAACATCAGACAATATGTATTCCCTAAAAGTAGGCTGTTTCAACGAATTCACGCGCTCGACCAAAAACAAAGTAGTTAATTAACCCGTAATTTATATAAATGGGTTCACTCGCAATTCGGACAACAAATTATGTGCGATAGGCGATCTTTCCTGATAGCAGAATGAAAAATAACGTTCAAGGAAATAAATTGGGGCGTTAGGGAAATTCGAGAGTTTCGTGCTACCAAAGTGACAGAATACAGAATTATTTACAGAATTCTAGTCGAGCGACGTGTGGAAGATTCGAGGTGTCGGTCGCTGAGATCCTTACTGTGTAACTACGACTTCTGTAGATTTATCGGCGAGATATGCAAAGCGACCGTCAAACGGAGCATTTCTCACCTAATTTACAGGACTTGGGGAGAACGGTCGCGGTCCACGGTCTCGGCAACTATCTAATAAAAAGTTTGTCGACACCGTACGCTTCAGTTCAGAAAATGTCGAGTGATTCGTTCGAAACACTAGTGACAGTTTTATAAACTGTCTATAATGGGGCACCAGCAACTGATGTGACAAGAACTACTCACAGCTATTAGAATACAGAAATATCGAGAAAGTATACAGGTTCATTATCGAAGAGCTGGGGACGACTAAAAACAGTGAGGCCAATTAAACGAAAACACGAAACTCGTGTCTCAAATTCTCGATGTTGAAGTTTTTCATGATTCCTATGAATTATTTCAAATCGAATACTGACAGCATTAAGATTCCGAGTTGTTAGCAGAAAATGTTTACGTCCTACGCCAACAGCATGAGTTGTTTCAAGAAAGTTTTTCATTTTTAATGGCTTTTTTTTTAGGAGGCAATCCCGAGGTCATTCCGATGGGACATAATGGAAGTGTAGGAATAATTTTTCACAATGAACATACGAGTGGGTGCTTGGCATGTCACATAATGCATTGTCCCCTTTTACAGGCGTGTGCGCATTATTGTCGAAAAATTGTGAGGTGCTTCACCTTTAACAGCGCAATTGGCGAGCTGCTGAACATAGGAGGGATGTGCGGGCGTTGGGTAAGCAAGATCCCGCTGTGAAGGACCAACTCAAATATACTCAGTTAAATTTATCGCGAAATTCACATTACCATATCACTAATGTAATCGGTCGGAACCCTGAATGCACCTTAAACGATTTTTCGATTCTTTTGTAAAAAGCTTTATGAATGCTGTAAAGTCTGCGTATCACGTTCGGATTTTTGTTTTTAATATGATTTATAAACATTGTTTATCGAACTTCTAACTCGTTTCATTTTTAACTTAAATAAATTTTGATACGTAAGTATTGCTACCTATGATGCTTAGCCTGCATCTACACTAATATTATAAAGAGGAAATATTTATTTGTTTGTTTGTTGGAACGGCTCCGAAAATTCTGGACCGATTTAGATGAAACTTGGTATGTCATAGCTGGAGACATGGATTAATAATAAATCTGTTTAATTGGATCATGGTCGGTCCCATCCCAGGTTTCAATAACGTTAATAATGAGTTTCTAGTTTCTAGAAACGTTTTTAAATATAAATTATTTTATAGATAAATATACCTACACTGCTAACAAAACCCATATCAGGTAGTTTAACATTATAAAAAACATTGTTGTATAAGTACCTAACCTACACCACGCACCCAACGTAAACCCTTTCATAGTTATTAAAAGCAAGGAACCATAGCGTATTAAGTTATTCAAATCGAGTCATAACAAAAGAGCCCCATCTCGTATAGCTCAGGTTTCAGAAAATGCATGTCGTATGGGTGCTACGGTCCATTCAATGTGTGTAACTCAGGTTTTTATATAAATACTAGCGATCTATCCCGGCTCCGGTCGGGTAGCAGAGCATTACCCCTATTTTTTGTACTGTCATATTTCAATAAAACAATAAACTTTAATGAATCTTAAACTTCTACATTAATCACTTCGTCCATTGGTGAAAACCGTATGAAAATCCGTTTAGTGATTTTTATATTTAGATAAAGTAAAATTTGATTACTGATCGAAATTAATAGGTAGTCGTCAAGTAGATTCAATATACTCAATTAATTTGAAATTATATTGACGTCACATATTTTGAGAAGCTAGTGGAAAATAAATACCTAATATAAAACGCGGCGGCGCGGCAGGTTTTTGCTCAAAAGATACAAAAGTGCTATACCGATTTTGATGAAATTTGGTATGGAGATAGCTAAAATTCTAGTCTTTAAATTTATCCCAGAGTTCTTTAAATTATATTGTGAAATCTCACCATTTCGGAACTTAAGCAGATAAAACAGGGGGACAGCTCATATATTTTTTGTACCGCGACACGAGTCACCTTTACATATGAAACGTAATGTAAAAAATAATAATAATAAATATACATTGCAATTTAACACAGAATCAAACCCCAAACGTTATTTATTAGTTCAAATTAAAATACAATACAGTAGAGCGAGTATTGCGATTATGATTCACCCAAAAATGGGGAGCTTGCGATACGGCCAATGAATAATACAGCGTTAAAATAGAATAACACGATCCATTGCGGCAAATGTAAGGTATGATTGACACGTGATCCGTGAGCACCGTGAATTCTCAATGGTTCCTTTCAATCTGAACAGTGAACATTTTTTTATGAACGTACTTTTATTACCCTATTGTGGGGTCGAGATTAGCCCGCAGCAATGCGGAAAATATTTAATAGAGAGTTAATATCACAATGGTACTCGGTTTGATGTACAAAATCGTTGGCTTTTTTACGTTAGGGTGCTAAGTTCATAATTGTTATCGCAGTTTGTTAGTCGTATTTAATATACTCGTAAACATTTTATTTTCATGTGATCACAGCGAGAATTTTTACCTTCGAATTGTAAGGAAATAAAATCTGTATGCACTGACCAATTCTAAACAGCACACATTTAATCTCTTATCTTTGTTTGGTATAAAATATTTTGCGGTGATAATTTTGAGAGTAATCCATGAAGATAAGGCTTCGTATGCCAACACGCCAAATCCATTTCGCAGGCGAATGGTAAAAATGCGGTAGCTGACCCTTGAAAACGTAGAGGGACCACCATGTAAATTATTTTTGCTTTCTGAACGACTTAAATTATCGTCATTGAACTGCAATAAAACTCACGGCACTGCTACATCGGAGGCTTTATCAAGAATGGAGGAACATGTTGCCATATTTCATTAAGCCAACGGTTCGCTTGTGTTCGCGCGTAAAAATATTATATTAATCTGTAAAGTTACGGAGTCTGCATCATTGTCCCTTGTTCGTTTGATATTTATTATGTTTGTAGAAGGAGTAGGCGCGACATCAAACCTTCCTGACTCATGCATTTGTAAATATGTCACTGTCTGTTTATACTGCACAACTATAATATACCAATAAGGACATAAATGATATTAAATATACGATTATAACGTTAAGTATTAAATTCAACCGTCAATTTACCGGATTTATTGTTAGATTTACCGTGCGATTGTCAATAAATGGGTATAAAAATACGGTAGTCATAATCTGAAGTCAGTCAAGAACCACGAGAGGCCATGTATTTTCCGTGAGAGGCTTGTAGTAATAAATATAAGTGGAGCTAAGCTAAGTAAATCCGACAAATAACTCTGTCGAAGGAGCCGGCTCGTACATCAACGAGAAGAATTTAATCACGAGAGTCGACATAGTGGCCGGTATGCCGATGATATCTACTAGCTAGTGTATATACTCTCTTCTCTGACACGTTACATATTGAATCTATTGTTTTAAAATCTGACTGCTGTTGCACGATTGTTAAAGATTCAAAATAGATATTTGATTGTAAATGATACCTAGGTACTCAATCGCTAACATTGAAATAATAATCAGCAAACGAATTGATTTTTTTTATGTTTTATCTAATGCCTATTATTACTAACAACATGACTACACACCAACAGGGGCCAGAAAACAATTGTGGCAACCAAAGATGGCCTGCCGTTTTCTTTCTAGGCAAGCATGTTACATCCTCGATCTCATCGTCGCTTCCCATCGCGTGAAATGAAATGAAACGCAAGCTTATTTTTTGTAAAAAAAACCCATATTATAGGCTTTATCACCCCGCAAAATTCCCGCCTGCTGGTGGCGCCTTGCTATGGCTAATCTGGAAATCTTGCAACGACCTGCGAAACCAGGTTGGTTGCTGAAACCATGTTAAAGTGAGGTTTCCCCAAATCGCACACGATCTGCACTCGTGGAGGAGCGCAACTGGCAACCTGCTCTCTATGAAGACGATTTTAACTGGACAACAGATAACACGGTTGCTGCGGCTAAGTTTTAAGCTTGATATAACGATCTATGCTCTTGATACAAAAAAGCAGTAGCACAATATTTTTCTTCTGCTTCCATTTGTAATTTAATTGGGGCTACCCGGTCGGCGCAGTACGTCTTCTTCTTCTTTCATTTACCTCTATAAGCTGTCATCTCAACGTTTATATCCATCTCTCAGAAAGAATCAGAAGAACAATATAAATTGCTAAAACATGTGAAAGAGAGAAGGAGTTACTAGACTTTCGTATAACATAAGAAACCCAAATATCTAAATATTTACGCTTCATACGTACGGTAACATTAACCATCATTGTCAGGCGTAAAAATTGTAGGTTTTCGTCGCAACAAACGATACAATTGAAATTTCTAAGATGCCATTCACATTTCCTTAACAATATCACGTATTTTACTGCGGGGAATGCCACGCATGCCAAACCTTCTGCACCAATCCTATACAAGACTTTCATCTCTCTTTAATTGTATCAAATCGAAAAGGATATTGGAATACGAACGTGACTCATGAGACCCAGTTTTTTCTGCATATTTTATTTTTAAATTAAACAGCCTTTACTAACGACAACTTTGGATACAACTATATTGTCTACCATGTCTTAGAATATCAATAGAACTTTTGTATGTCATTTTATCAATGAGTCAGTCAATCATTCATCCTTACTCAGCGTCTGTAATCTAAGCTTTTGAATAGACAATGGCAAATTGAAGAATTTAATATTAAACCACACATCAATAGCTAGTGAATGTCTTGTTGGTAAATGTAACCGATATTATAATGAAGATGTTAAATTATAATAATAATAGCATGCTACCTTTCGATTTAAGTTACAAAGCGCTTTAATTAATAAAGCTTCATGTCAAACAAGTTAATATTTAAAACTATAAATCAAAATCAAAATTCAAAATGGAGTCCGAATCAGTCGGCAATGAATGTGTTACAATTAGCAGATGGTGCGTCCATCTACCTACAATACTGCACAGCAGTGTCACGTCAGGAACCGAGCGAGGTGGAAAGGGCGCGCAGATGTCGGTGAAGCCGATTGTTTGCAAATAACAAAGTGAGCCCAGGGTTCCGCAACAGTTTCTAATTGTGCCGCGACAATGCGTAATCTAACCGGTCCCATTCGTTGGCACGTCGCGTCGCACTGCTCTTACAATGGAACAACGAAACTATGGAGTTTTGTTGATACAAATTTAACTTCATCTTAATATTAAATGCGGTAGAGGTTAACTTCAATTCTATGACCAAAATTATTACTAAAAATATAATCTAAATTCTAAGATTTAACCAGTACCTAGGTATACTTAATAGAACCTACATAACAACGATTAGACTTTACGTTCCGTGCCTTAAACGAAGTTTCTAAACGTATCTAAATCGGTGCAGCCGTTTTGGAGTAATTGTGAATATTTGAATGCACAAACAAACACCACCTACCGTCCTCCGTTCTATTGCAGGTATTAAGAAAAATAAAAGAATTTACAAACGCTTATCTTCAGTAGGTAAGTAAACACGTAAATTTTCTTTCAAATAGGTAAACATAATACGTGATAACGCTATAAGAAAACAAAAAGAAAACAAGGTTTTTTTTTTTGTTTTCCTTTATGTTTTTTTCTTTTTTTTCCATTATATTAGTCTTCTATTCGTCACTCGTCTCGTCACCAGAACACAAGCCCGGATGAGCATTATTATTATTAAACAAACACGAGACGCGTGACGTTTACCATGACGCCGTGGTTCCGGAATATGACGGCACGGAATACGACGGCGTCATGGTACCGGAACATGACACTTTTTTGTGAATGTCGGTGTTCCATCAATTTATTGGTCGTTATCACGTCAAAAAGTAAATTTGCCTCTACACCTTTCTCTGGTTAACTCCATAGTTCTAGTATCGCCAGGTGACATCGAGAAGGCGAATAAATAAAACCGGGTTGCCTCTCTCGCGCCAAATTGCCCGTGTCGCTATCTGACGCACCACTAGGGGTTCCGTTCACGTGTTAAATCACTTCAATTTATTTTATACACACGATACAATTTAACCCGTACGTAAACTACCCGAGGGCTAATACGGTTGTATCCAACACTAATGTTTAAAGTGCACATTATAGTTTATTCTACATCTTATTCCTAAATAGGATTACGCGAACGCATCGTTGCACAGCTAACACGCTCAGGCAAATGCAAACATTTCGAAACTATTAACTTAGTTGTTTACCTTTAATATCCGTAATGCTAACGTTGATTACCTGAAACAAAAACAGACATTAAGTTTAATAGTAAATAAACAAGTACATAAACTTTATTAGATTACGAAAATGCAAGAGTAAATATCGGTTTAAATGTATTTGTGTAACCCCATGACATCACATCCGTTTCCATGTATCAAAAGGCTATTCGCCGGACAGGACGTTAATTAGAAAATTATGTGGGAAATTGTTAATAGGTCGGCCGTGTAGCCGATTAGATAACAAACTAGTCCATTAGTCGACAAGGATAAAGGCTCTCCCGAGTGCGAGGTCGCAGGCTTATGGCCATTGCTGCTCTAATCTTAGAGTTCACATCGAGTTTGAGGACGTTAATTGAAAAGGAGCTCACCACAGTAGAGGTAAGACAGAGCAGTAGCGAACAATAGGTCGCGCCTCGACTCGGGGGCGGGTTTGACGCGTGGTTGAGGAATGATCAACCGTGTGGAAATGACGACTTAATGGATTATATGTGTCCGCCGACACCGAGATAAGTGTCGCGACCGTCTCCGGCCCTGTCGCCTAAGATTAGGAAACTAAATTACAAAAAATAATAACTTAATGTAAATCTAATAATAATTTTACACACCGATGCATTCGTTTCGATAAAGAAAGATACCATGCAACATGTACCATTCACTCGCACTACCTACTAGGACATCCTTAAAACTTACTCAATTCCGGAATGTTAGAATGCTTGTTAATTCTTGGTACTACAAAATATGTTTCTTATTAGTAACCATTTACTGCATTTTATCAAAGATAAAATGAAGTAAAAAATTGTTATCATGAGATAAGTGCAAAAAGTTTTTTTTAAACTCAAACGGTTGCGTGTCGATATCACGTATGGTAAATTGAATACGGTCGTTATAAGGTAACAGTTGGCAGCCCTCGAAATAAACATTAAATAGCGCCACAATAACCTACGATTTACCGGCAATCTATTCTTTTATAAAAGGACAAGAAACGCCTCACCACTTACGACAAAAAGTCGTAGGATAGATCTCCCGCTGTTGTATTGTGTGAATGGTTTCTAGGCGCGATCTGGACAAACGACCCGTGGGACCTGGTGTGAATTATTGAGCCGGTGTCATAGTGGGACGGACGCGATTCCCATTACAAAGCCATTTGCGCTGTTTACATAAAGGAAGAAGGGACGCGGATACTGCGGTCCTGACTGTTGCGATTGCAAATTTTCCGCTTCTCGCGTGTCAAAGGAGATAATTTATTGCAATTGAGATACAGCAGGCGCCTCGGGATCGAAGCGAGCAACACTTCGCATAAATAGCACGGAGAGTACACCTACAACGCAGAATGTCCTTCTATCGCTCTGACACCAATAAAATTATGATTATAAACATTTATTACTTAGGATTAAACATAATACTAGCGACCCGCTCCGGCTTCGCATGGCTATGTTATGCATGTATTATACATATAAACCTTCCGCTTGAATCACTCTATCTATTACAAAAAACCGCATCAAAATCCGTTGCGTAGTTTTAAAGATCTAAGCGTACAAAGGGAAATAGGGACGGCGAAAAGTGACTTTATTTTATACTATGTAGTGATGATGTAAAATATCCGAGTATTACAACTGAAACCCTAATACTAGCGACGGTTTAAGTTAAGTTATCACGTCATTTTGACCAAATCCATAAAACATCACATATTTAAGTACTTATTTAAACCACATTGACTTATGTTTCGTGTGATTTATTATACCAAATGTAATACAGTATGTATAACTCTAAGCACATTTGTTACATTTTTTGCGTAAGAGCAGGTGTGACTTGAAGTAACAATTAGCATCTCCGACTGTGGACAATAGCTGAACATCATGTGAAATGTGCCCACTTATATCAATAAATTAAGTGTCATACACACCTTTACATTTTGAGGTGTTTCTATCGACTCTGATATTATTTGGAGAATAAAGAGCAAAGATATTTTTGGTTTTGTTTGCAACGAATAGGCTCTGAAACTACTGGTCGTTTTTGATGAAACTTGGTATTAATATCACTGAATCGTTGGGAATAACATAGGCTTTTTCACATACATTTTATCTCAATTTTGGGCTTGGGCTGAATATTGTCATCTGTCAGTCAGTACATGTTGGACTTAGGAAGTGCCAGCTAACCCGACATACGTTGTCCTGAAACACCACCTACACTATATCCACTTAAACACACTTAAAAAAATACATTAAAATCGGTTTAGCTATTTTAGATTTCAAGACAAAGTACAGCGATTGATTTTTATATAGGTACGTATAAAGATGATGATCACAAGAGAAGCATTACTAGTGCATAGCATGCTCTATGAATATAAGTATTAGGCAAAAATATTGAAGTAGACCTAATTGAAAAGAAACATGTGTTAACGTTTGCTGAAAAAAAAAGTAACATAAAGATAGGAGCCTTGTGGCACTGGGATTTCATGCCTAAAAGAAGACTAAATAAGAAAGTCTGGAATTTATTGAAAATAAATTGCACACCAACGACGGATAATTTTGAAACATTAAAAATTTGGAAAACGAACAATGTAAAATTATCAAAATTAATAGATAATAACAGTCCAGCAAAACGGTCGTTTAGGTAGTTGTTTATAAATCACCAGGCACAAAATTTGAAATTATAGCGAGATACCATTTGTTAAATCAAACGTTTTACAAATAAATTGGTGGCTGCGCAAAATGCATAATGGGTGGGTTTGAGATACGAAGGTTGGGAATCATAACGAAATCGTTTAAGAAAAATAACGGACGATTAGTGTTCCCAGAATACCCGAAAGTGCAATTTGGATGCATCAACTATCATCGCGTGAACAACTCAGGAAATATCTGACGTTTATAGGAAATAGGTAGCATTTATATCATGATACGAAATAATAATTATGTGTAATTTTATCACATCAAATTTGGCATATGCTACTCAAGGAGTCAAAACTCCGAAAACAAATTACAATAAAAGACACGCCGCTGCACGCAACAAGTAAAATATTCTCGTTTTTTTATACAATTCGTAATTTTTATCTTTTTCACTAAAATATTGAAAATATAATACCAATAACGAAGTTAAACTGAATATCAAAATTATCGATCGATATGATATGTTACGATGAAAACATTTTTGCACGATATGATAAAACAATAAAATGACCTCAGTTCGCGAATAATTCTATCAACGAGAGTGTTAACAAGCAGTGACTGCGGCAATGCGCATGAGTACTACCTGGCCAGCTGCCTCAAAGCCCCACCAATCTCTGAACAACGTACCCCGCTGTCATCCCTCCGTCTCTCTCGCACTTTAGTATAGAGCTTTGTGAGCCATAAAAAGCAGCTCTAGCTTAACTTGTGTGCCGTGAACGTAAGCTTGTGTGCGTATAGGGTATTTTTCTGAAAAGCTTTGTCGTAAAATGAATAGAGCGATATTCGAAACTAAACTTAAGGCTGTTAGAACCTTTTTACTTCAGGCGCGAATTTACCTGTTGGAACGCGTGAACCGGCACGATGCGGCCTTGTGCGCGAGCGCACCACAGGTTTGACTGCGAGCCAGTCCCACCCCAGACCCCACCGTGGTCGGCCGTGTCGTGTGTTTTTCTATCGAGACCGCACGATTCCGTCCAATTAGTGTTCTCGCGAGAAACGAGTTAAGTGGCCGGTCTGACTAGTGAAGCACTTTTGCTGGAGGCGATACAAAATGAACTAGTGCGCGCCGACGCGATGTTTATGTGGAGTTCAGTGTGAAAGGATTGTGAATAAAACTATGTAATAAGTTTAAGTGTAAATAAAAACAATGTTTCTGGCTTGGTTCGCGAACACCTTGCTGGTGCTTAACTTTGCTTCGTCGGTAAGGAGTGCATCTTTATCGGCAACTACCGGCACTCGTTATCAAGCTCCCGACGAATGTGTTTGGACTAATGATTACGACGGTTCGGGAGTAGCCCTACAATGCAGATTGAGGACTATAAACAGTGAATTGGACAACACTAACTTCAGCACGATTCAACCACATCCGACAGTTAGGTTGCGACTCGAGTGCAGCGATGCAATGTTTTACCAAAGCTCGCTCGCTCCAGGCAGTTTCCGACAGTTAGTGGAACTACGCGAGCTTACCATAGAATACTGTAAAATCGGAAATCTCTCGGACAGTGCATTCACAGGCCTACGAGAACTAAGGAACTTAACAATAAGGACACATAACGCAGATTGGTCAGCTATATCACTGGAAATTACACCAAGTGCTTTCTCTAGAGATGTACAAAACTTGGAGAGGTTAGATCTCAGCGAAAACAATATGCTGGTGTTTCCTGAAGGAGCGTTGTGTTCACTACGAAACTTAGAATATCTAAATATGACTGGCAATCGAATGAGAGACGTCAGCCACTTTCAGTTTTCTACAGTTCATAGACATCCAACTGAAAAATGTGGAGATAATCTTTTGGTTTTAGATCTATCCAGAAATTTTATAGATACTTTACCACCTAACCTATTGACTAGTCTAAGAAGACTACAAAAATTATACCTACAAGAAAATGGATTAAATTCCGTAGCAGATAGAGCGCTGGAAGGTTTAAGTTCTTTGACGACAATAAGATTTTCAGACAACCAACTTACAAGTCTACCCCCAGAACTGTTCAGTGACTCGAAAGAGTTAAAGGAAATATATCTGAACAACAACACAATAACAGTGCTGGCACCTGGTTTATTTAGCGATTTGACACAACTCTTGGTTTTGGACTTATCTTACAATGAACTTACATCTGACTGGATCAACACCTCGACGTTTTCTGGGTTGAAAAGACTTGTGTATCTGGATTTTTCTCACAATCGCGTATCAAAAATGGAAATTGCATTGTTCAGAGACTTGTATAATCTACAAATATTAAAAATGCAAGACAATTTTATAGAGCATATACCCGAAAATGTTTTCAGTTCATTAACAAATCTTAACACATTAACATTATCAAACAACAGATTAACAAATATAGAAAGTTATTCATTCACAGGCTTGCAAGTGCTTTCAGTGTTATCGATTGACAGTAATCGCATTACCAAAATACACCCTCATGCTTTGCGTAACTGTTCTTCTTTACAAGATCTACATATCAATGGAAACAGACTCGATGAGGTTCCACTAGCTCTCAAGGAAATACCACAGCTCAAAACTCTGGACTTGGGAGAGAATTTAATAGTCAGCATTGAGAATGCATCTTTTATGACTATGGAACAAATGTATGGATTAAGACTGACCGAAAATAATATAGGCAATATTAGTAAAGGAGTATTTGATAAAATGACTTCACTGAAAATTTTAAATCTTTCTCGAAACAAAATACACAAAATAGAATCTGGATCCTTCGACGCAAATATAAATCTACAAGCAATAAGACTTGATGGAAATTACTTAACTGATATTGGAGGACTATTCGCTAAGTTGCCGAATCTCGTATGGCTGAATATTTCAGATAACCGATTAGAATGGTTTGATTATGCTATGATTCCAACAGGATTGCAGTGGCTGGATATTCACGCTAATAGGATCGCCGAACTCGGGAATTACTTTGAGATCGAATCGCAACTATCTCTCAGCACTTTCGATGCCAGTTCGAATAAGCTAACAGAAATAACTGGAAGTGCTATACCAAATTCCGTGGAAATGTTATATTTAAATGATAATTTGATTTCGAAAGTGCAATCGTATACTTTCTTCAAAAAACCAAACCTGACACGTGTCGACTTATTTGGAAATAAAATAACCAGTTTAGATCCAAACTCTTTAAGAATATCGGCGGTTCCACAAGACAAATCAGTGCCGGAGTTTTTTATTGGAGGGAACCCATTAGAATGTGATTGTACAATGGATTGGTTACAGAAAATAAACTCAGGTAACCGCGCTAGAACACAACCGAGATTAATGGATTTAGACAGCATACACTGCAAATTGCTATATAGCAGAGGCAATGCCTTTGTACCATTAGTTGAAGCGGCGCCACATCAATTTTTATGTAAATACGAGTCTCACTGTCACGCTCTATGCCATTGCTGTGATTTTGACGCCTGTGATTGTGAAATGACATGTCCAAACAACTGTACGTGCTACCACGACCCAACGTGGTCGGCTAATGTCGTAGAGTGTTCGAACGCCGGCTATGTGAATGTTTTGCCCGAAAAAATACCCATGGAGGCCACACAACTGTATCTCGACGGTAATGACATTAAAATGCTCCCGAGTCACGCGTTCATCGGTAGAAAAAAATTAAAGATTTTATATTTGAATGCCTCCAACATCGAAGTTATTCATAACCGCACTTTCAATGGATTAAAAGAACTGGAACTTTTACATTTAGATTACAACAGCTTAACTATGATCGAAGGACCAGAGTTCGATGGATTGGATATGTTGAGAGAACTCTACATTAACAATAATAAAATAAAAACGATTGGCAAAGAAATGTTTAATCACATGTCACGTTTAAAAATATTACACCTTCATCACAACCAACTAATAAAATTATCAGTTTGGCAAATAAATCCAACTATTACAGAATTAACACTCTCATACAACCCGTGGTCGTGTGATTGTGAGTATACCGAAATGTTTCGAGAATGGACAAAGAGAGTTAATTCCATTACAGATCTCTCAAACATCAAATGCATTTATTCTAAAAGCAATAATTCAGATTTAATGCCATTCAGTGATTCACACACATTCAGCGATGAAGACTCTCTGGGATTCAAGATCGCTTACGAGAACGGTACCATCTGTACTGGCCAACCGAGCATCAACAATAGTATCAATGGGAACTTGACGGCTAATAGAACTATAATTACGAATGATGATGAACCAGACTACACTACGATCATAGCTACATCAGTGTGTTTCATATTCATCGTATTAGTTGCAATATTAGTGTTCGCGTTCAGACAAAACATGAAAGTGTGGTGCCATTCAAAATTCGGAGTTAGACTTTTTAGTGAATCTAGTGATATGGACAGAAACGACTCTGAGAAAATGTACGACGCATTTTTATGCTATAGTTCAAAAGATGAAGCGTGGGTCACTGAGGAGTTGGCTCACGTACTAGAGCTCAGCGATCCCTCCTATAAACTATGCCTGCATTACCGCGATGTGGGCGGTTACGTGACCGACAAGATCCGTCAAGCAGTGGAATCTTCGCGGCGTACCATCATGGTTCTCAGTGAAAACTTTCTCAGAACTGAGTGGGTTCGGTATGAGTTGAAATCTGCCCTACATCAAGTGTTAACGGACAGGCGGAAAAGACTGATAATAGTGTTGTTAGGTCAAGTGCCTCAAAAAGATCTCGATCCGGACATTAGATTGTATTTAAAAACGAACAAGTATTTGCATTCGGACGATAGGTTGTTTTGGGAGAAACTGAAGTTCGCATTACCGGATGTGCGCAATAGGGCGCGGTGTCGAGGGGTGCCGAGTCCGACGGCGGGCGGGCTGGCGATGCACCGGCACCACCACGGGCGTGGGCACCTCGGCATGCTGCCCCCGCCGCCAGTACACGGCGCCCACCCGGTGCTGCCGCCGCACCCCTCGCACGCTGCCCACCAGGTGCCTCCCCGAGCCTCGCCGCGCACCATGTCCGTCCATGTGTAACGTGTGTGATGTAAAGTGATTGACTCAGTGATATAACAAATATATTTAGGTGTAAAAATATTGTGAACACTAGTCGGAACTCTAAAAGACTGTATATAAGTACTCATAGAACATTGAAGACACTGCCTTTAAATTTATAATGCATTTCTTATTAATAATTGATTTATCTGTTACCTACTTATTTCTTCATGACATAGGTATCTAACTAAAATGGTATTTAATAAGCAGACAATGATCATACAATACGACCTGACTCGAAAATATTGTACACGGTCTGTACGTTAACTATTAGTTTTCAATAATAGCATTTGTAGATATTGTAAAATGAAGCTCACGTTTGATAAATAATTTAGGTAATTAATTAGCTATGAGTTAGGCCTATAATGGCTGTGTTTGTTTGGCAAAATTTGCCTTCCAATGTTTGTTACTATAAACGGCACAATTGCCATCATCTGTGATAATTGATAAATTAGATCGAATAAGCCATTGTAATATTCCATTTTATAAATATGTACTTACTTTTAAATGATAGTTGTTAAGTTAGATAGAATATTTGGAATGAAAATATTTATTGACAAATTGAAACATTGATGTTTTGTGCACAAAAGTTAAAAACTAAAATAAAATATCAAAACAAATTAAAATGTCTTTTCTTTTATCTGTCGTTCTATTAACCCAGTTTGTTAATTATAGACAATATATACAACTAATCTAGAACAATATATTCTTTATTGTAGTTTACTAATAGGCTCAGTAATATAAACTTTGTAACTAAACTTAAACCTAAAATCTAAATACCTTGCTATTTAGAACTTGTTGTTTTGATAGAAATACTGTAGGATAAAATAAATATGTCAACAAATATTCATATACCGAATACCTACCACAATCATAATACTTAAAACTAATCTTAAACCTAAATACCTATCAGTAAATTTATTTCTTGTTATTGATATAAATGTTGTAGAACATATATTAAATTAATGTCAACAAATATTTATATACCTACCGAAACCCTACATAGTACCATAATGCTATGTGTTCCAGCAAAGGGCTTCTAATAAAAATCAGCAGTTTCTTAAAATTTGATGTCAATGACCTTTGGCTTCTATTTCTTTATTGATTTTCGACTACTATTTTGACGTTAATGGTCTTTATTGCTGAAAACAGCTGATTTTCCAGTGTACACAACCTCAAATATAAAAAAGTTGGAATTTCCAAAAAGTCATGGAACAAAAGTTGATTGGGTAGACATGTACAACATTTAGTATTATAACCCTTGAAATAAATTGTACAATGGTAAGTGTAGAGTAAACAGTAAATTAATACATTCACTGAAATCAATTTATGATTATCTGCAGGATTAATTTCGGTCGGATCCCCTGGATCTGATACCCTGGAGGATCAGTTTTATTTTAAAATATTTAATTTTTAAAACTATTCCGGTCTGATCCACCATGCAGGGGATCACAAATAAATTTAAATATTTTATTCCCTGCACGGTGAATCAGACCGGAATAGTTTTAAAAATTAAATATTTTAAAATAAAACTGATCCCCCAGGGTATCAGATCCAGGGGATGCGACCGGAATAAATCATCTGCAGTTTAGTATAAAATTGTACATAGAAAATCCCACGCATAACGTAAACATAGACTACGTTATTACAATCTTTAAAACTAATTTCCATAGATGTTGTACTTACATATAAAAAGTTTACTCACTTAGTGGCACTAATTGGACTTAATTATTTTTGTTTATCACTTACAGGGTTAAAGAACTTAAAAGACATAAATTACAGATAAATTAACTCCAACTTGTTGTATCAATTTCAGACAATTACATTTGAATATTTACGATAAGTAATTTTAGAAGTTTAGTAGGGAAACTAAAAGAATGTTCACAAATCTGAAATGCCATGACTAAACACGTTTCTATTCGGAAAACATTACGAACAGCGTTAGATACATTAGCACTATCAAACATTCATTTAAAATGGGTACCTAATTATAAATCTATACTTTAATTTTATAAAGCTGAAGAGTTTGTTTGTTTGAACGCGCTAATCTCAGGAACTACCGGTTCGAATTGAAAAAATATTTTTAAGTTGGATAGTCCATTTATCGAGGAAGGCTATAGGCTACTTTTTATCCCGATATTCCCACGGGATCGGGATATACGCGGTTGAAGCCGTGAAGCGCTGCTAGTAAATAAATAATTGAGATAGATATATGAGAATTCAACTTATTAGCAAATTTAAGTTTCTGAATGATTTCAATTTGTAATAATTGTATTTCTGTTCCTATTTCTTCTATCTTGTTAAATTAAACTTTAGATTTTCCACGTAAAACTCAACATGGATTTCCTTCTTCACACTTTATAATAAAAGAAGGCGGAACTCAATAATTCGTGTCATTTTATTTATTAACTGAGATACTTTTATAAAATATACGAATTCACAACATTTATGTTCCATACTATCACCTAAATTATCTTAAACCGGTCACAATTTTAAAATTATCTAAATTTTTATAGAGCTATAAAATTCGCGAACCAACCTGTAAAATAATTATGGACAAATATGGATACAATCAGGATTCTTAAGTGTACGGTCACCGTAGTGCCTACTCAATTATTTAATACTAGCGACCCGCGCCGGCTTCGCACGGCTATATTATGCATGTATTATACATATAAACCTTCCTCTTGAATCACTCTATCTATTAAAAAAAACCGCATCAAAATCCGTTGCGTAGTTTTAAAGATCTAAGCGTACAAAGGGAAATAGGGACAGAAAAAGCGACTTTGTTTTATACTATGTAGTTATAGTTATTTTCTAAGCTTAAATAAAACTAGAAACAATAAGTAGGTACAATCAACGTTCAAAAATCCACCGGCACCGTAATGTTTACAATCCTAACACTATTTGAAAATTATAACAACGTAACCTGTAAATCGATCACACGTCAGTTGGTGTAGCGGGTGGCAGCTCATACCACTCGGCCAACTAAATACATAGCTAACATGTTGAAAATAATAATCACACTGAGTGCTTTTAATTCAAGTATAGATTGTGTGTAACATCTATTAGAAGAAGGTCGTAAGTTCAATACTTGTTGATCGTATTATGGTAACAAACTGATAGTGTACTTATGACGCATACTGTACATAAAATTAAAAGTATCTGTAAGATCCTGACTGACTGATTTATCAACGTAAAGGTCAAATCAATGGATTGATCGGGCTAAAATTTGGCATACAGATAGCTGTTATAAATTAGGCTAAGAAAATATTTTTGAAAATTTAAACAATACACGGACATAGTCGCTGGTATAAGCTAGTCACTATCACTACATCACTACATAGTCACTACATCACTACATAATATAAAACAAAGTCGCTTTCTCTGCCCCTATATCCCTATGTATGCTTAAATCTTTAAAACTACGCAACGGATTTTGATGCGGTTTTTTTAATAGACAGAGTCATTCAAGAGGAAGGTTTATATGTATAATACATGCATAATATAGCCGTGCGAAGCCGGGGCGGGTCGCTAGTATAAAATAAAGTCACTTTTCACCGTCCCTATGTCCCTATGTATGCTTAGATCTATAAAACCACGCAACGGATGTTGATGCGGTTTTTTTTAATAGATAGAGTGATTAAAGAGGAAGGTTTTTAAATATAATACATGCATAATACAGCCGTGCGAAGCCGGGGCGGGTCGCTAGTATAAGATATTATAGTAGTCAATTTAGAACTGTTTTTACTTTGTTTTAGGTTCTGCTTTGTTACTTATAGGTACTTAGCATGAAACTCTTTTTAGATACGTGACGTTTTAGCTCACAAAAAGATAAATCGATCTGAATGCAGTTCATCTTATTTAAAAACTATGTATTCCGTGAGAAATTTTAGGTAGTTGATGAAAATCGATGGAGCGGTTTAACAGTTAGGTACGTACTTTTTCTAACAAGAAACGTGGTTTTCTTGTTCCTCCTATCAAATAAATAATAAGTTAATATGAAGGTAAATAATTATTTAATAAATTTTGTAGGTACTTATTACTATAATTTGTTTTTATAAAAATCTATAGGTATTTTAGCAAAATAAATGAAGTAACTAGGTAAATGAATAATACCTAATAAGTACTGGCAAAGTAGGAATAAATTGTCAGACAAATTTAAAAATCGACTAACATTGAAAAATTTTTAAAACTTTTAGTAAACAAATTCAACTTTTAGATATGAAATAAATAATAAGTTAATATGAAGGTAAATAATTATTTAATAAATTTTGTCGGTACTTATTACTATAATTTGTTTTATAAAAATCTATATTTTAGCAAAATAAATAAAGTAACTAGGTAAATGAATAATACCTAATATGTACTGTCAAAGTAGAAATAAATTGACAGACAAATTTAAATATCACTAACATAAAAAAAATTCAAAACTTTTAGTAAACAAATTCAACTTTTAGATATGAAATAAATAATAAGTTAATATGAAGGTAAATAATTATTTAATAAATTTTGTCGGTACTTATTATTATAATTTGTTTTTATAATAAAAATCTATATTTTAAATAGCAAAATAAATGAATGAACTAGGTAAATGAACAATACCTAATGAGTACTGTCAAAGTAGAAATAAATTGACAGACAAATTTAAAACTTTTAGTAAACAAATTCAACTTTTAGATATGAATAAAAATTCATAAAAGCAAACCCAACCATATTTTATTCAAAATTTAATGTAAATAGCTGTGGTGTTAATGCGAACAGAGAGAAACACTTCGGGCAACGACCGCGATCCTTCAATCTAAGGTAACAAGCCTTCGCCTCGAAGCATAAAGTAGGTGTGAAACAACAACCAAGAACAAAACGATACCTGCTTCGTTACTGCAAACATACGATTGCCTCAACCACAACGGTCTTCTCTCATATAATTTTATGACCATGTCAATAAGTAAGAATTTTACATTATTTCATTCATAATTTAACCTACCTACGTCCTGTACTTGCGACAAATAGAGTTAAGTAGTTGTATACTCATATACACGCTCCTTAACTTGCAGAAGTCACAATTGCTTAAATTTAACCCTAAAAAGATAACCTATATTTATAGGTTCAGTCGGCTGCATAATTGCAGCTCCGGTAGAGTTCTTAAATTACTATTATTGGCATGTTTTCATTCTAATATTTTTGTTTTATGAATTCATGAGTTATAATACTTTAAACTTCAACAAAAGCAGGTGCCTAGAATCTTGCTTGTGTTGAAACCATTCTTATAACAGCCGTCTTGGAGCTTTACAGTTGGTCTGCAATTATGCAGCCGACCGTACATTAATAGGTTCCGTACCTCATAAGGTAAAAAAGGAACCCTTATAAGATCACTTTCTTGTCCGTCTGTTTTTGTTTCATATCAAGAGGACAGGTAAGTATATACAATATACAACAATAGTATCAATGGGAACTTGACGGCTAATAGAACTATAATTACGAATGATGATGAACCAGACTACACTACGATCATAGCTACATCAGTGTGTTTCATATTCATCGTATTAGTTGCAATATTAGTGTTCGCGTTCAGACAAAACATGAAAGTGTGGTGCCATTCAAAATTCGGAGTTAGACTTTTTAGTGAATCTAGTGATATGGACAGAAACGACTCTGAGAAAATGTACGACGCATTTTTATGCTATAGTTCAAAAGATGAAGCGTGGGTCACTGAGGAGTTGGCTCACGTACTAGAGCTCAGCGATCCCTCCTATAAACTATGCCTGCATTACCGCGATGTGGGCGGTTACGTGACCGACAAGATCCGTCAAGCAGTGGAATCTTCGCGGCGTACCATCATGGTTCTCAGTGAAAACTTTCTCAGAACTGAGTGGGTTCGGTATGAGTTGAAATCTGCCCTACATCAAGTGTTAACGGACAGGCGGAAAAGACTGATAATAGTGTTGTTAGGTCAAGTGCCTCAAAAAGATCTCGATCCGGACATTAGATTGTATTTAAAAACGAACAAGTATTTGCATTCGGACGATAGGTTGTTTTGGGAGAAACTGAAGTTCGCATTACCGGATGTGCGCAATAGGGCGCGGTGTCGAGGGGTGCCGAGTCCGACGGCGGGCGGGCTGGCGATGCACCGGCACCACCACGGGCGTGGGCACCTCGGCATGCTGCCCCCGCCGCCAGTACACGGCGCCCACCCGGTGCTGCCGCCGCACCCCTCGCACGCTGCCCACCAGGTGCCTCCCCGAGCCTCGCCGCGCACCATGTCCGTCCATGTGTAACGTGTGTGATGTAAAGTGATTGACTCAGTGATATAACAAATATATTTAGGTGTAAAAATATTGTGAACACTAGTCGGAACTCTAAAAGACTGTATATAAGTACTCATAGAACATTGAAGACACTGCCTTTAAATTTATAATGCATTTCTTATTAATAATTGATTTATCTGTTACCTACTTATTTCTTCATGACATAGGTATCTAACTAAAATGGTATTTAATAAGCAGACAATGATCATACAATACGACCTGACTCGAAAATATTGTACACGGTCTGTACGTTAACTATTAGTTTTCAATAATAGCATTTGTAGATATTGTAAAATGAAGCTCACGTTTGATAAATAATTTAGGTAATTAATTAGCTATGAGTTAGGCCTATAATGGCTGTGTTTGTTTGGCAAAATTTGCCTTCCAATGTTTGTTACTATAAACGGCACAATTGCCATCATCTGTGATAATTGATAAATTAGATCGAATAAGCCATTGTAATATTCCATTTTATAAATATGTACTTACTTTTAAATGATAGTTGTTAAGTTAGATAGAATATTTGGAATGAAAATATTTATTGACAAATTGAAACATTGATGTTTTGTGCACAAAAGTTAAAAACTAAAATAAAATATCAAAACAAATTAAAATGTCTTTTCTTTTATCTGTCGTTCTATTAACCCAGTTTGTTAATTATAGACAATATATACAACTAATCTAGAACAATATATTCTTTATTGTAGTTTACTAATAGGCTCAGTAATATAAACTTTGTAACTAAACTTAAACCTAAAATCTAAATACCTTGCTATTTAGAACTTGTTGTTTTGATAGAAATACTGTAGGATAAAATAAATATGTCAACAAATATTCATATACCGAATACCTACCACAATCATAATACTTAAAACTAATCTTAAACCTAAATACCTATCAGTAAATTTATTTCTTGTTATTGATATAAATGTTGTAGAACATATATTAAATTAATGTCAACAAATATTTATATACCTACCGAAACCCTACATAGTACCATAATGCTATGTGTTCCAGCAAAGGGCTTCTAATAAAAATCAGCAGTTTCTTAAAATTTGATGTCAATGACCTTTGGCTTCTATTTCTTTATTGATTTTCGACTACTATTTTGACGTTAATGGTCTTTATTGCTGAAAACAGCTGATTTTCCAGTGTACACAACCTCAAATATAAAAAAGTTGGAATTTCCAAAAAGTCATGGAACAAAAGTTGATTGGGTAGACATGTACAACATTTAGTATTATAACCCTTGAAATAAATTGTACAATGGTAAGTGTAGAGTAAACAGTAAATTAATACATTCACTGAAATCAATTTATGATTATCTGCAGGATTAATTTCGGTCGGATCCCCTGGATCTGATACCCTGGAGGATCAGTTTTATTTTAAAATATTTAATTTTTAAAACTATTCCGGTCTGATCCACCATGCAGGGGATCACAAATAAATTTAAATATTTTATTCCCTGCACGGTGAATCAGACCGGAATAGTTTTAAAAATTAAATATTTTAAAATAAAACTGATCCCCCAGGGTATCAGATCCAGGGGATGCGACCGGAATAAATCATCTGCAGTTTAGTATAAAATTGTACATAGAAAATCCCACGCATAACGTAAACATAGACTACGTTATTACAATCTTTAAAACTAATTTCCATAGATGTTGTACTTACATATAAAAAGTTTACTCACTTAGTGGCACTAATTGGACTTAATTATTTTTGTTTATCACTTACAGGGTTAAAGAACTTAAAAGACATAAATTACAGATAAATTAACTCCAACTTGTTGTATCAATTTCAGACAATTACATTTGAATATTTACGATAAGTAATTTTAGAAGTTTAGTAGGGAAACTAAAAGAATGTTCACAAATCTGAAATGCCATGACTAAACACGTTTCTATTCGGAAAACATTACGAACAGCGTTAGATACATTAGCACTATCAAACATTCATTTAAAATGGGTACCTAATTATAAATCTATACTTTAATTTTATAAAGCTGAAGAGTTTGTTTGTTTGAACGCGCTAATCTCAGGAACTACCGGTTCGAATTGAAAAAATATTTTTAAGTTGGATAGTCCATTTATCGAGGAAGGCTATAGGCTACTTTTTATCCCGATATTCCCACGGGATCGGGATATACGCGGTTGAAGCCGTGAAGCGCTGCTAGTAAATAAATAATTGAGATAGATATATGAGAATTCAACTTATTAGCAAATTTAAGTTTCTGAATGATTTCAATTTGTAATAATTGTATTTCTGTTCCTATTTCTTCTATCTTGTTAAATTAAACTTTAGATTTTCCACGTAAAACTCAACATGGATTTCCTTCTTCACACTTTATAATAAAAGAAGGCGGAACTCAATAATTCGTGTCATTTTATTTATTAACTGAGATACTTTTATAAAATATACGAATTCACAACATTTATGTTCCATACTATCACCTAAATTATCTTAAACCGGTCACAATTTTAAAATTATCTAAATTTTTATAGAGCTATAAAATTCGCGAACCAACCTGTAAAATAATTATGGACAAATATGGATACAATCAGGATTCTTAAGTGTACGGTCACCGTAGTGCCTACTCAATTATTTAATACTAGCGACCCGCGCCGGCTTCGCACGGCTATATTATGCATGTATTATACATATAAACCTTCCTCTTGAATCACTCTATCTATTAAAAAAAACCGCATCAAAATCCGTTGCGTAGTTTTAAAGATCTAAGCGTACAAAGGGAAATAGGGACAGAAAAAGCGACTTTGTTTTATACTATGTAGTTATAGTTATTTTCTAAGCTTAAATAAAACTAGAAACAATAAGTAGGTACAATCAACGTTCAAAAATCCACCGGCACCGTAATGTTTACAATCCTAACACTATTTGAAAATTATAACAACGTAACCTGTAAATCGATCACACGTCAGTTGGTGTAGCGGGTGGCAGCTCATACCACTCGGCCAACTAAATACATAGCTAACATGTTGAAAATAATAATCACACTGAGTGCTTTTAATTCAAGTATAGATTGTGTGTAACATCTATTAGAAGAAGGTCGTAAGTTCAATACTTGTTGATCGTATTATGGTAACAAACTGATAGTGTACTTATGACGCATACTGTACATAAAATTAAAAGTATCTGTAAGATCCTGACTGACTGATTTATCAACGTAAAGGTCAAATCAATGGATTGATCGGGCTAAAATTTGGCATACAGATAGCTGTTATAAATTAGGCTAAGAAAATATTTTTGAAAATTTAAACAATACACGGACATAGTCGCTGGTATAAGCTAGTCACTATCACTACATCACTACATAGTCACTACATCACTACATAATATAAAACAAAGTCGCTTTCTCTGCCCCTATATCCCTATGTATGCTTAAATCTTTAAAACTACGCAACGGATTTTGATGCGGTTTTTTTAATAGACAGAGTCATTCAAGAGGAAGGTTTATATGTATAATACATGCATAATATAGCCGTGCGAAGCCGGGGCGGGTCGCTAGTATAAAATAAAGTCACTTTTCACCGTCCCTATGTCCCTATGTATGCTTAGATCTATAAAACCACGCAACGGATGTTGATGCGGTTTTTTTTAATAGATAGAGTGATTAAAGAGGAAGGTTTTTAAATATAATACATGCATAATACAGCCGTGCGAAGCCGGGGCGGGTCGCTAGTATAAGATATTATAGTAGTCAATTTAGAACTGTTTTTACTTTGTTTTAGGTTCTGCTTTGTTACTTATAGGTACTTAGCATGAAACTCTTTTTAGATACGTGACGTTTTAGCTCACAAAAAGATAAATCGATCTGAATGCAGTTCATCTTATTTAAAAACTATGTATTCCGTGAGAAATTTTAGGTAGTTGATGAAAATCGATGGAGCGGTTTAACAGTTAGGTACGTACTTTTTCTAACAAGAAACGTGGTTTTCTTGTTCCTCCTATCAAATAAATAATAAGTTAATATGAAGGTAAATAATTATTTAATAAATTTTGTAGGTACTTATTACTATAATTTGTTTTTATAAAAATCTATAGGTATTTTAGCAAAATAAATGAAGTAACTAGGTAAATGAATAATACCTAATAAGTACTGGCAAAGTAGGAATAAATTGTCAGACAAATTTAAAAATCGACTAACATTGAAAAATTTTTAAAACTTTTAGTAAACAAATTCAACTTTTAGATATGAAATAAATAATAAGTTAATATGAAGGTAAATAATTATTTAATAAATTTTGTCGGTACTTATTACTATAATTTGTTTTATAAAAATCTATATTTTAGCAAAATAAATAAAGTAACTAGGTAAATGAATAATACCTAATATGTACTGTCAAAGTAGAAATAAATTGACAGACAAATTTAAATATCACTAACATAAAAAAAATTCAAAACTTTTAGTAAACAAATTCAACTTTTAGATATGAAATAAATAATAAGTTAATATGAAGGTAAATAATTATTTAATAAATTTTGTCGGTACTTATTATTATAATTTGTTTTTATAATAAAAATCTATATTTTAAATAGCAAAATAAATGAATGAACTAGGTAAATGAACAATACCTAATGAGTACTGTCAAAGTAGAAATAAATTGACAGACAAATTTAAAACTTTTAGTAAACAAATTCAACTTTTAGATATGAATAAAAATTCATAAAAGCAAACCCAACCATATTTTATTCAAAATTTAATGTAAATAGCTGTGGTGTTAATGCGAACAGAGAGAAACACTTCGGGCAACGACCGCGATCCTTCAATCTAAGGTAACAAGCCTTCGCCTCGAAGCATAAAGTAGGTGTGAAACAACAACCAAGAACAAAACGATACCTGCTTCGTTACTGCAAACATACGATTGCCTCAACCACAACGGTCTTCTCTCATATAATTTTATGACCATGTCAATAAGTAAGAATTTTACATTATTTCATTCATAATTTAACCTACCTACGTCCTGTACTTGCGACAAATAGAGTTAAGTAGTTGTATACTCATATACACGCTCCTTAACTTGCAGAAGTCACAATTGCTTAAATTTAACCCTAAAAAGATAACCTATATTTATAGGTTCAGTCGGCTGCATAATTGCAGCTCCGGTAGAGTTCTTAAATTACTATTATTGGCATGTTTTCATTCTAATATTTTTGTTTTATGAATTCATGAGTTATAATACTTTAAACTTCAACAAAAGCAGGTGCCTAGAATCTTGCTTGTGTTGAAACCATTCTTATAACAGCCGTCTTGGAGCTTTACAGTTGGTCTGCAATTATGCAGCCGACCGTACATTAATAGGTTCCGTACCTCATAAGGTAAAAAAGGAACCCTTATAAGATCACTTTCTTGTCCGTCTGTTTTTGTTTCATATCAAGAGGACAGGTAAGTATATAATATACTTATTAAGTATACTTATGCTTGTATGTATACTTACTTAAGTATATAATATAATATATAATATACTTACCTGTCCTCTTGATATGAAACAAAAACAGACGGACAAGAAAGTGATCTTATAAGGGTTTCTTTTTTACCTTTAGAGGTACGGAACCTATTAATGTACGGTCGGCTGCATAATTGCAGACCTGCCGTAAAGCTCCAAGACGGCTGTTATAAGAATGGTTTCAACACAAGCAAGATTCTAGGCACCTGCTTTTGTTAAAGTTTAAAGTATTCTGACTCATGAATTCATAAAACAAAAATATTAGAATGAAAACATGCCAATAATAGTAATTTAAGAACTCTACCGGGGCTGCAATTATGCAGCCGACTGAACCTATAAATATAGGTTATCTTTTTAGGGTTAAATTTAAGCAATTGTGACTTCTGAAAGTTAAGGAGCGTGTATATGAGTATACAACTACTTAACTCTATTCAATACCTAAATAAAATTTAAAAAAAAAATGGGTGCGTGTACTTATGTACGCGCGTGAGAAGTTATACTTCTTTGGCATTATTAAAAAAAAAAAAAAAAAAAAAAAAAAAAAAAACTCGTCCGACAAAAAACTCGTCCGGCAAAAAACTCGTCCGACAAAAAACTCGTCCGACGAAAAGTTCGTCCGACAAAATACTCGTCCGACAAAAAACTCGTCCGACAAAAAACTCGTCCGACAAAAAACTCGTCCGACAAAAAACTCGTCCGACAAAAAACCCGTCCGGCAAAAAACTCGTCCGACAAAAAACTCGTCCGACAAAAAACTCGTCCGACAAAAAACTCGTCCGACAAAAAACTCGTCCGGCAAAAAACTCGTCCGACAAAAAACTCGTCCGACAAAAAACTCGTCCGACAAAAAACTCGTCCGACAAAAAACTCTGGACTGGAAAAGGATTGTCAACACAATCAATAAAGTTCAATTTAGATTTAAACAACTTCTCCCGTGAGAATTTTGTGTGACGCTTTTGTAAAATTTCACTCTCATCATTTTTTCATAACGCGCCTAAAGAAGTATAACTTCAAAAAACCTGCATTTTTCTAATCAACTCTCAGTGCAGCCTGTATTTGAACCTAATAGAAAATTGAGGAAGATCGTACATTCTAATATATAAAAAATCTAGTGTCACAGTTTTAGTCTTAATACTCCTCCGAAACGGCTAAACCGATTTTGATGAAATTTTATATGTAAGTAGATTCAGTAGGTCTGAGATTAGGTTTACCTATACAACTAATTTTTCCATTTTTTTCTTTGTTATTTTATTTTTTGTAAATGGCAAAAGAACGTTCGCCGGGACAGCTAGTTTTTTTTCAATAACTTATTTCTATTATATTCTTAAGGGCTATTATATTATTATCATCAAGGGTGTAAACGAACTTCTTTTTAACAGCCTTAAAAAGGAGGTTCTTAATGAGACTGTAATTATTTATGTATTAATAACGCTCATAGAGGTATCATTGTATCAAGATAACGCTGAATAAAAATAAAATTTGTCAGACCACGCAACATACGCGCGCGTTGATAGGAAGGTTATATTAAAACTTGTTGTCCCGGCAAACGTTGTTTTTTTGTCAATTTTTTTGTCAAACAATTTGCAAAAAAAAGTAAGGAAAAAAAAGGTGTTGTTTGATTCCCAGACCTAACAAATATATACAAAAAATTTCATACAAATCAGTTCAGCCGTGTAGGTGGACATAGGTAACTAACACCGCGATACGAGTATTATATAAATGTATTACTAGCTGCGCTCCGCGGTTTCACTTGCGTAAGTCCCGATCCCGTGGGAATATCAAAATGAAAAGTAGCGTATAGCCTTCCTCGATAAATGGACTATCCTCCTTCCTCGATAAATGGACTATCCAACATAAAAATAATTTTTCAATTCGAACTAGTAGTTCCTGAGATTAGCGCGTTCAAACAAACGAAACTCTTCAGCTTTATATTTTTAGTATAGATATTTGTTTGCTAAATTCATGAGTTAAAAGACTTTAAATTTCAACTAAAGTATGTTCCTAGAGTCTTGCTTGTGTTGAAAACATTCGCACAAAAGCCGGTTTGGAGCTCTACGGTGGGTCTGCAATTATGCAGCTGACGTACCTATAGAAATACCTATAATACTTATTATCGGCACGTTACGGGATTATCTGCTCTTTTGAAACACAATGCTATTAAATTAAATAAAACGCTACTTAATCTTAAGCGGCGTTTAAATTGAAATTTAAGTGTAGGCTTCAATAGAAAGCATCCACTTAACGTCAATTTAAATGCCACTTAAGATTAAGTAGCCTTTCAGTATTCGGGGGTTAGTCTATATAAAAAGAAGCAGAATTCGGTCTACCTAATCCTATTTGGTTTAATAAACACTGTGCAGGGTTTATTCGATGATTACTGATTACTAATTAAAATGAAACCAGGATGATGACGTTAACGCTTGATTTTTATATTTTGTAGAGTAAGTCACTTTTTAAGATTCCGTACCTCAAAAAGGTAAAAAAAGGAACCCTTATAAGATAACTTTCTTGTCCGTCTGTTTGTCTGTCCATGTTTAAATTGGTGTTGTGTTAGTTTTATTCGGCGCTAGCGGCCGATGAACTATCTCGAATAAAACAACGATTTATTACCTACAGTTACAATTCTAACAACTGTTTGTTTGTTTATTTACCAAAAGTATTTAATCTACTAGGTTTTGGATCTTGTTAAATAATAATTCTCATAAGGTGTCGATCATTCATATACCTCAGTCAATCTATACTAATATTATAAAGCTGAAGAGTTTGTTTGTTTGAACGCGCTAATCTCAGGAACTAATGGTTCGAATTGAAAAATAATTTTGTGTTGGATAGTCCATTTATCGAGGAAGGCTATATAAGGCTACTTTTAATTTTGATATTTCCACGGGATCGGGACTGACGCGGGTGAAACCGCGGGGCGCAACTAGTTATCACTACATAATATAAAACAAAGTCGGTTTCTCTGTCCCTATATCCCTTTGCACGCTTAAATTTTTAAAACTACGCAACGGATTTTGATGCGGTTTTGCATCAAAATCCGTTGCGTAGATTTTGATAGATAGAGTGTTTCAAGAGAAAGGTTTATATGTATAATACATGCATAATATAGCCGTGCGAAGCCGGGACGGGTCGCTTTAGAAATAAAACATTCTAATAATCGTAATATTAGAAGTCTACGGTGGGACTGCAATTATGCAGCCGACCGTGCGTACCGTGTAGGCAACCTAAAAGACACACATGAAGTGCGACAATAAGAAATCAGAGGCTCGATCGCGACTTACGTCTCGGTCGCTGTAACTCATAAATTAAACTAGAGAAATAACGTAGAGGTGAAAAAAATAAGAATGAGACGGCGTACTGTGTACAACATTAATCAGAACTCTGAGAAGGCGTAGAGAATTTATTTTACGATTGTTACAGCTTCGATGAAACGTTAAAAATGCTGTCGGAGCTATATTGAAACATTCGAAGCATTGTTCGAGCCCGATTAAGCCGATAACGCACTACGACCGCGGTTCCGACTTATAATCCCACTACACCTTGTTGATTTTCTAACGTAAACTGTCGGATACGACTTGGCCGTAACTAGTTTCATTTTTATTGATACTGGTTTAGTGTAGAACGGAACGCGACTCTGTATCGATCATACGATTAAACCACGAGATATCATAATTACCGGCCTGCGCGTTTATCCAACTTTAATCGGACAACGGCAATATATTTGTCTCATTTTAATATCCTACTAAGGCGTGTAATGTTCGGGTATAGCTATTAACAGTTTTCTATGTTAAATCTCAAATCTCATTACAAACACGACGCTTTATGCGATGCGATGGCGTTATATAAAAGAGTTCAACGCGCTGCCCTCAATCTTTGCGTCTCGTCTCTACAAATATTTACTAAGCAAAATAGCCTAATTTTTCTTGCAAAAGTACACCTAACTAGACATACTGTAACACTATCAATATTATAATATCTATACTAATATTATAAAGAAGAAATTTTTTATTATTTGTTTGTTTGCATTGAATAGGCTCCGAAACTACTGGACCGATTTTGATGAAACTTGGTATGAGAATACATTGGTTCATTGGGAGTGTTATGGGCTACTATTGATCCTGATATTCCCATGGGATCGGGAGTTACGCGTGTGAAATCGCGGGGCAGTTATTGATAATTTAAAAGGTAACTAATAATTTACTAAATAATTATATTAATAATAATTTAATTAATTTAATTATTTATTTAAAAACGGAATTAACAAGTCTGTTATAAGTTTTATTAATTGACTCTAGTAGTAGGTACATTTATCTGATTGACTCTAGTAGATACTAACATAGTTGTTAGTACAAAAAAAAATTGAAAAATTGATATTCGTAAGAATGTAGGTACTTAGCGAAGATCGTTTAATCAAGCTAACGATTTGAGACGCAACCTGTTATTTTGTAGTTATCATATCACGAAACCAAACAATATCACGTGCTCTCTTTAATGTAGGTATTTGAGTAGTTAGAGTGCTTTGTGACTGACCAAACTATCTTCATCGTCCGCGAAACTTTAACGCAAATTATACCCTGTTAGTCAGATTAATCAGAATTTGATTTCAATTTATAAGTGGTCATTTATTATCATTATAAATGCAATGTATTTGTTCTTAACGATGTTATAGAGCAGTTTAATTTTGTTTCTAATTTAGACTAACGGAAAAACCGTAACTTAAGTACCTAACTGTTTAATATTAGGTATAAATTAACTAAATGAAAAGTAGGTTGAAATTTATATTTAAGCAAAACAAATTGCTAATTCTAAGATAAACACCTACGAATTATAATTCTTAACTAATATTTAGTCTTATCTTAGATAACTGTTAAAGCCGTAAGATATGCCTTTACAAATCACACACTAACTTAACGAGTTAAAATCTGTTTCTCAAACAACAAAATCTCAATTGGTAACAACCATAATTGGCCGCCGCAGGTTTAAACGAGACGACCGATATTCTCTATAATGGTTAGAAGTATTTAACGGTAAGATAAAATCTTAACAAAAGCGATTTGGTTAGCCGCCTTGTCTCAATACCTACTTATACATTTCACGTATGCATCTATACACCAATCTAACACATGTCCAGCCCGTAGAGAGCCGTGATATTTGATCGGATAACTCTTTATTAGCCCGAGGATTGATGGAACATGGGAGGAGTGAAGGTTCAATTTATATTGGTCGTTAAGTAAATATATTGACCCCAGCAGCCTGCTGAGAGTGTCGGTGCTTCGTCTCTGATATGTAAATGATAATTGGTTCCCGAATAGAAAACGTTCTGTTTATGTTGCGACGACCGTTTTAGAAGCCAGTGCTGATAATTTTAATATGCCTATATCGAACACTTTGTGTGTAATTATAATTTACGTGATAAAATATTTATTTTATAGGTACTTATCATGTTTTATCTTAATTATTCTATAATAGACCATCATTCTCGTAAATTTTAGGTATACAAGAATAATTTGATGTGTACGGATCTTTGTCGCTCGTCGTGACGCTAGAGTTTTAATGACAGTTGGACAATTCAGCGCCTAGTGCAATGTACAATGCAGGTGTTTGAATAGGCAGCATGCACCATTGTTAATACGATCAAATAATCCACGTTAAATCAACGCCACTCCTGTTTTATTTGAGGGACGAAAGAGGCGACCGAACTAACCTTTTGTCCTGAATGTCACGTTATTCGAATTATTCGAGACGCTTTTTCTCATTAATGGACGGTTTTATTTGCTTTTATTTAATTTAGCATTTATTCAATCTGCCCCCGGCACGATACGTGTTGTGTTTTGTGCCGTGTTCTTATTTCGTTTGCACCTTTTGTGACAGGGCTCATTGAGCAAGAGGTGTCGGGATGTGTTCGCGTCTCTCGGCTCAGTTTACACGTATGGCTCCGGCGCCTTTCATCGGACACAAAACGTAATTGAATCCCACAGAAACCTACGCAGCCCGTAAGATTTAATAGGGCATTTAAACACTCGCATTGGCCATTGTGAGTTGATTTTGTATGCGATTATTCACCGTGAAACCGCGACGTATCTAGGCTTTCCGCAATAGCGCACTGTATGGTGCATGTGTTAGGCCCAATGTGGCCAGAAATGGCTGCCGCCGCGCCGTTTATACAGAATTCCTTTACCCCTAAGTTCTGAATTTGTTATTAGAGTTTATATTTGTGCACATTGCAAATACTTCGAAGAGTATTCCGCGTACCTATGTCTAAAGCATAATTACAACTAGTTACGTACGACTATAGTTTCCAGTCTAGAAACAGGAATTAATTTAAAGTATAAGATAGTGCGGACGATATGATGGCGTGCGATGGGCCCTTGGGCTTAGTAAGTACCATAACTATAGTTATATTTTAAACGAACGTCAGTAGAGTTTAGTAGATAGCACGAAACGGAATAGAAACT
The DNA here is from genome assembly GCA_907269075.1 of Idaea aversata. NCBI lineage: Eukaryota > Metazoa > Arthropoda > Insecta > Lepidoptera > Geometridae > Idaea > Idaea aversata. The sequence goes on along the minus strand of OU026092.1, from coordinate 8,875,287 downwards.
GAGTGTATCGCCACCGATGTAATACATCCTTCTAACATAGCCCCACAGATATTATTCCGTTAGACGGAATATATGAGGTCTGCTGAAATTGAACACGTCACTTAGCTCGTAAAATACGAAATGAATCCTCGTAAATCGGTAATATTGAGTGAAGATACTGTGCAGCTTTACAATCGAAAGACAACATACGCCGAGTCACTTCAAGCACTTCCAACTTTAATTTCAGTTAGGTATATCCATCTCTGCTATTTACCTATCTATTCATATAAAATGCTTTGTCCCGACTGACGGATCAGCGCACAGCCTAAAGCACTGATCGTAAAGACCTGAAACTTGGAGTGTGTGTTCATTGTATGTACGTCGTACAATGAACACACACTCCAAGTTTCAGGTCTTCGTTTCAGGATAGATCTGTAGAGAGACCTTAGGAGGTAAAAAGGGGGGCAAATTTGTATGGGACAACGTGATTCCTTAGTCCAATTCTATATGAACCAATTTCGACTTTTACGCGGACGAAGTCGCGGGCAAAAGCTAGTTCCTAATAAAACTCTAGGTTGACAAAATAGATGTAAAACGTATAACATCCCTAACAACTGGCACTAGAACTGAGTTTTGTTTGTTAGCATAGTCTACAGGGATGGGTTAAGCGCGTTCAGATGACACGCGTTGACCACGCGCCCACCACGCGCATCTCACGCGTTGACCACGCTTTGAACACGCGTTGAAATTTGTTCTATATGTAATTTGAGTCTTATGACACATCAATAGATCTCAAATTGCATTTATCAAGTCCACCCGCTCACGCCACGCGCCCGCCCCGCGCCCGCCTCGCGCACGCTCCGCGCCCGCCTCGCGCCCGCCCCGCGCACGCTTGCAGAAATGCAATTTGAGATCTATTGATGTGTCATAAGACTCAAATTATGTATAGAACAAATTTCAACGCGTGTGATGCGCGTGGTGGGCGCGTGGTCAACGCGTGTCATCTGAACGCGCCCTTACAGTTCGATAATATTAGCCTTTTTCATCTAATCCATATGATTTATACAGCGCCAGCAACTTTAATTCATATTGTTCAGGGATAATGATGCGCAAGGATGAAAAAAAAACGTAATGTATGGTCGGCTGCAAAATTGCAGCCCCCGGTAGAGTTTAATTTACTATTATTGGCATGTTTTCATTCTAATAAATTTTTTTTGATAATTTCATGAGTTAGAAGACTTTTAACTACGTCAATGACTATTGGCTTTATAGTTGAGAACTTGTACCTACATATTTATTTAAGATTCTATGTTACCAACTGTAAAAGCAAATAAATAATTGAATTGAATTGAATTAAACTTCAACTAAAGCAGGTGCCTAGAATCTTGCTTGTGTTGAAAACATTCTTATAACAGCCGTTAATTACTGTACTTATTTGTTGAAATTAATTCCTAAAGGGATGTAAAATACTGCATATGCAGAAGACATGAGAAGATTGGGCTACTTAAGAAGGAAAGAGCAAATTCGAATAAATTAAGAGATATCGCCGAAGGGAAAACCTACACGGGTTATAATAAATAAATAAAAGCTCTATCTTATTCTGTTAAAAAACCGAATCCGATTCATGGTGGATTTCTCACATACCCGGACTAAGTGTTTTACTTCGTTATTCCTTATTCGTACAGCAAGGTATTGGAATCAGTTGCCTACTTTTGTCTCTCCTGACGTGTATAACTTAAGGGTCTTCAAGTCGCGAGTGAATTCTTCGAGGAAAGCGTGCTATATCTTAGGTCGCATCATCACCTACCATCAAGCGGGCATGATGATAGTGAACGCTTAAACTACCTGCCATTTAGAAAGTAAGAAAATCATTTATTTGGTACAGGCACACGACATCTTTTAAATTAACACACACAAAGAAATAGGTAACATAAACAACGAAGAAATAAGGAAAAAACACACATCAAACTTTAATGCGCTGCCCAAATGGGTCGACCTCAGCTGTAAGCCGCAGTTAAGAGTAACTTGGCTGCAGCGCTGGTCTTCCGGCCAATTTACAAACCTAGGTCCACGCGGTCCTAAGAAAATCGGTGGTCACGGACAGACAGACGGACAAGAAAATGATCTTAGAAGGGTTCCTTTTTTACCATTTGAGGTACGGAACCACAAACACTAGCCAACACTCAATTTTTTTTATTTAGTGCAAGATGAATAATCCATATAAGTACTCGTATTTCATATAGTAACAAATATGAGACAGTTGTTACAGAAAACCTTGTTTAGGTAGCTCAATGTGGGCGGTACATAAATACATTAACTTGTCATAAACAGTTTAATGCATGGCAGTCGCGGTTGACTGTATCCTGTGTTTCTTGGGTGTCGCTTAACGTTATAAATAGAAAGGACAGGTCTGTAACTCAACTATAAAATTCCCTATATCAAACACCGATCCGTCGGTAGAGAGGGATAACAATAGGCTGACCATTGTATGTAGTTATCTAATCGTAATGAATATAAATTTTCAGATGACATTTACGATCAGAGCGCACCGTGATACTACATACCTACATATAAAACGTGTTAGAACACAGTATATGAACAAAGTAAGTGCAGTAATAAAATTGGCGAGGTTCGTAAGTAATATCATTTTATAGATCGCGAACGTTTAATAAAGCAGTAATCTTTTCATTTATCAACAAATATTCACGGATGAAATTTAACGAGCTGTTATAATTGCATTATTATTAATTATGTTCGTTAAAGGTTATCGTTGGTATCCAGCAGCGAAGCGAGCTAGCTGTAAACATTTTTATGTTTAAAATGTGAGATATCGTAGGCACAAAAGCTTTATTATATGAGGATTGTCTCAGAAGGAATTTACAGCTTATAAAGACATTTTGTAAAGGTTCCTTTAAATTTAGTAATTTATTTGGTTTTTAATCAGACATCTATCTAATAAAGATTTAAAATTAAAAAAAGAAAAATTGAATTTGTTAATTAATGTCAGTTTTATCTACAGTTATCTCAGTTACAGTTTAAACATTATGTGTTAGTGAAACAAAATAAGTAATAAATAAATAAATATTAAATATTGCAGGACATTCCACACATCGCCATCTAGCCCCAACCTTAGTAACTAGACTTGTGTTATGGGTGCTAGACAACGGATATACTATTTAATACTTTTCTTTTGTAAATATATACTTATAATAGGTACATAGAAACAACCAGAAGGTCAATTCTCGTAATTATAGCAAAATGCAATCTTAAATTGATCGAAGTGAAATGATATTGAAATTTAACTGTCAATTGGTATTCTGCTAACCATAATCATAATAACATTTCAGTTACATTTCAATTACATTTCAATTGCATTTCACTAACATTGCGATATAAAATCATTCAGTCATTCATTCATTTTGCTTTGTTAGGTTGGCTATGTCACAAAATTTAAAAGAATTTCATTTGGCGCCTGTTTTATTTTGGAGTGTGTTTGAAGAAACTTTGTGATATGAAGGTCCATGAGATAAATCGCGCTAATGCTCTAGATAGCAATTGATGTCGATAGCAATCAATAGCAATAGATAGCGATTTTTTACAAACAAAGTAAATAATGTGGGCCATTTCACATAACGCCATCTAGCCCTAAGCTAAACAACTAGGCTTGTATACTTAAATACTTGTTTGGGGCGAGAATCGAACCTGTAACCTTCTATATCGAAATACAAGTAAAGTAAAGTCCAGTCGCGCTTCGGAGATGACACGCATTGTTTTTTTTATTAGATTTACACACCAACCCAACTAAGTTAACCTTAAAAATTCACTAAATTCGTTGTTTCATGTCGATTACATTTCAATCAACTCTCGATCTCAAATTTGACGTTTCTTATGCGACGAGAATACGGTCTAGATAAGTTCGATTACATTTCGATATCATTTGTATTTGGAGAATACCGTTTTACGTACATTTTAGTTTCGATTGCATTTCGATTAAATTAACATTTCATTCGGATATCATGTTGAAATCTTAGTTTATGAGAATACCAAAAGATGACGTTTAGTATATTTTTTGCAATCGAAATGCAATCGAAATGATATTGAGATGTAATTTTAACAATTTTATTTATGGGAATTGGCCTTCAGACCACAGACAATTATCTAAGCATAAATACTTGTCTGTGTAAATCTATATTATCTATACCTATTACAAAAATTGAATATCACGGGGCTGAAGATTTTGTTTGTTTGATTGAACGCGCTAATCTCAGGAACTACTGGTTCAAATTGAAAAAATATTTCTGTGTTAGACAGTTCGTTTATCAAGGAAGGCTACGAAATCGGGAATTACATCGTGAAACGAGTCGTAGCTAGTCTAGTAAATAAACATAAACTAAAATATTCTAGTGAAGGCAGGGATAACTATTATCAAAAGATGTAGATTCACGCGAATCCGCAGTATCGGATGCTCCATAGACGTTGCATCTGTTATCTTTCAAACATACTCGTATTTTACATTTACAGAGAAGATAGCTTTAAAGTAGTTGTACAATTTTACTTACAATCAATTACGAATAAACTTTTGAAACTCACACGGTTTATATTCGGTTTGATTCCCGCCTCAAACAAATATTTATGTACAGTATTTGCTTCTGGTCTAGGTATTTCTATATCTAGATACAAAAAGAGGAGTAGGTATTCGAGTGTTCTATCGTATCGTGTTCGTTGTCTAGCTGTCTAGCTACCATAACACAAGCCTAGTTACTTAGCTTGGGGCTAGACGCTGGCGCTGTGTGGATTGTCCTTGCAATATTTATTTATTTTAGTAATTATTTTCCGCGGTCTTAATCCTTAATCGCGTACACGATTAATAAGACCTGGGAAAACAATTCCTTGCAAGAAACTCAAATAGAATAGAAAATATTTTAATAATTATTCTAGTATATATTCTTTTAAATCTTCACCAAATATACGACAAATGTTATTACAATAAATAAAAAATTGATTCGTGAGAACTAACCCTAAGGTTGCTTGGAAGAAATTGCTTTAGGCAATAAGGTCAACAATTTGTTATTTTTTTTTTAGTTAAAAAGCTTTCGTTTTTGTTTATTTTTTACTGTTTTGTGTGTTGTACAAATAAAGTGTATATCTATACAGGGTTATTGGAAATTATACTAGCAAGCCGTTGAGGGCTACTTCTGTGCACCTAAACAAACAACTTTTGTTCTACGACTTTTAGAAATTCGAAAAAAAAAATGGAAATTTTGAGGTTATATAAATTCGAAAAGCAGCTGACTTTTTAAAACAAAGGTCATTCAGACCAAGAACAGTAGATGAAACTTAAAAATAAGTCAAATTTTAAGGTAAACCTAACCTCAAAATTTTCCTAAAAATGTTCGAATTCCCAAAAGTCGTAGAACAAAAGCTGTTTGTTAAGGTGCACAGAAGTAGCCCACAACGGCTTGCTAGTATAATTTCCAATAACCCTGTATATCTAATACACCGACTCTACCAAAAAGCTAACTCGGTTTTACTATATCTGGTGAAATTTATTTATCACAATGACATCGTCTGACATGTAATTTGCTATGCACGCTCCCCTATTATGCTCTTAGGCGATTCATTCAATATAATGAGACCGTAGCCGTCGCCCGCGCCGGCTACCGGCCATTCCATTCTTCGTCGGTAAACTGTGATGCGTGAACCAACTAAAATTGCGGCAAATACCCCTCTTTTCGAAGAGACCATTGTAAACGTAACTTTATGGAGTGACTTGTAATTTGTTACTACCCAAGTAGCACGTTAGTGAATTTTGGAACTTATTTTGCAACTGTAGGTAGCATATTAGTGATGCAAGAGTGTTTGGTATTACTTAAAGATGCAAACAGCACTCGAATTTGCAAATGAGTAACTCTTATCACTAATGGTTGCTTTAGAGGGATTTTTGTTTCTTCTTTATTACCTATGGTAGCATTAAGCCGAATCTATTACTCATAGGCGCATAAAGGTTTTAATTTTCTCTCTTTTAGAACTCAAAGAGGCATATGACATCTTAAAATCCCCCCTAAAGAACTGTGCCCTAATAGGTGGTATTTTTCCCTCATTTGGCACCATTAGTACTAAATAAGTAGTATATATGAGTTATTTATCACTTGTAGTGGCTTAAGAGTTATTATTGAAGCTCATTTGGAACCTTAGTGTAATTGCCTTTGTAAGGTCTAATATACTCTTATATGCCACTGTAAAGCGTATATCGGTTCCATTTTTTTCTCATTTAGAACCACAAGATCTAATTAAAATAATAACGGGTCGAGTGCGAGTCGTACTCACGCGCTGAGGGTTCCGTACATTAGTTTCATTCCAGACAGTTACAGATAGTGTCAGACAGTTCCAAACAGTGCCAGACAGTGCCAGACAGTGCCAGACGGTGCCAGACGGTGCCAGACGGTGCCAGACGGTGCCAGACGGTGCCAGACGGTGCCAGACTGTACCAGACAGTACCAGACAGTACCAGACAGTACCAGACAGTACCAGACAGTACCAGACAGTACCAGACAGTACCAGACAGTACCAGACAGTACCAGACCGTACCAGACAGTACCAGACAGTACCAGACAGTACCAGACAGTACCAGACAGTACCAGACAGTACCAGACAGTACCAGACAGTACCAGACAGTACCAGACAGTACCAGACAGTACCAGACAGTACCAGACAGTACCAGACAGTACCAGACAGTACCAGACAGTACCAGACAGTACCAGACAGTACCAGACAGTACCAGACAGTACCAGACAGTACCAGACAGTACCAGACAGTACCAGACAGTACCAGACAGTACCAGACAGTACCAGACAGTACCAGACAGTACCAGACAGTACCAGACAGTACCAGACAGTACCAGACAGTACCAGACAGTACCAGACAGTACCAGACAGTACCAGACAGTACCAGACAGTACCAGACAGTACCAGACAGTACCAGACAGTACCAGACAGTACCAGACAGTACCAGACAGTACCAGACAGTACCAGACAGTACCAGACAGTACCAGACAGTACCAGACAGTACCAGACAGTACCAGACAGTACCAGACAGTACCAGACAGTACCAGACAGTACCAGACAGTACCAGACAGTACCAGACAGTACCAGACAGTACCAGACAGTACCAGACAGTACCAGACAGTACCAGACAGTACCAGACAGTACCAGACAGTACCAGACAGTACCAGACAGTACCAGACAGTACCAGACAGTACCAGACAGTACCAGACAGTACCAGACAGTACCAGACAGTACCAGACAGTACCAGACAGTACCAGACAGTACCAGACAGTACCAGACAGTACCAGACAGTACCAGACAGTACCAGACAGTACCAGACAGTACCAGACAGTACCAGACAGTACCAGACAGTACCAGACAGTACCAGTCAGTGACAGACAGTTGTACAGACAGTTGCACAGACAACAGACAGTTGCACAGACAACAGACAGTTGCACAGACAACAGACAGTTGCACAAACAGTTGACAGACAGTTGCACAGACAGTTGTACAGACAGTCCTCGACTTTACAAGTTAAGTAAATTTTACTTTTTTTTTACTTTATTAACCTTCACAATGGGTTTTGTACCCGTCTTGAGGATCCCCAATTCAAAGTAGAGACAGCAAGACCTGTGAAGTGAAAAATATCACTACTAGGTACTAATGAGTGATTTTTGGGCTTAAGAGTTCCAATAAGGTAACAAATGAGTGAAAATAAGAACTAAAAGGTCTACTTTAAATCGCCATGTTTAAAAATAATAACCTTGAAAAGCATTTTGTTTAATGGTATTTTATTACAATAACATTTAACAAAATAAGTTTTAATAACTGTTGTTGACATTATACTTTTTGTGAAACTATAATGTTAGGTTTTTAACAACCAAATTGTTGTAAAGTATTATCTTATTTATTTGATCAGCATATATTTTTTGATATTTTTTGATTAAATTGTAGGCGCATCAAAATTTACTAAGTAAATATACCATGGTTTCACGATAAAAAACCATTTGCAAGGGCTCCATGATATTATGTTGCGGTTTACACGTACATTTTTAATACTCACCAAATAGATGCAATATGGCTGTCACAATTAACACAATAGAACAAAGCACACCGTTTTTCGTTTATCTCCGCCGAAAATAAGACTAGTTATGACAAATTAATCATTCAACGAATGAATGTATCGCTTTATCATTCAATCATTCATTCACAGCGCGCAATTTGCACCGTTAGTTCCAAGTACCACTCAGGGTAACAATTCGAACTCTTATGCAACGCTTCTGCAACTATAAATGAGTTGCAATTTTTCTCCCTTTGGTAATATATAGGTTGCATATAGGTTCTAACCACCTATATAGAACTTAATCAAGGTGGATTTTATTACTAAAGGTTCCAAAAAAATACTATATGCAAGCTATTTATTACCAAATGTGTTACTTGGGTAACTACTGTTGAATCTCTGTCTAAAGATTTGTGATGATTACTCGAAGGTACCTGTACCCCAAATATGTTAAGGCAAAAAATATAGAGGGAGAGATGAACGTCAAAAATTACAAACTGCTTCAGAAAAGTTGGTTAGTATATATTTTGAAATAAGTAGGTAACCCAAGTAGCACGTTAGTGAATTTTGGAACTTATTTTGCAACTGTAGGTAGCATATAGGTGATGCAAGAGTGTATGGTATTACTTAAAGATGCAAACAGCACTCGAATTTGCAAATGAGTAACTCTTATCACTAACGGTTGCTTTTGAGTGATTTTTGTTTCTGCTTTATTACCTATGGTAGCATTAAGCCGAATCTATTACTCATAGGCGCATAAAGGTTTTAATTTTCTCTCTTATAGAACTCAAAGAGGCATATGACATCTTAAAATCCCCCCTAAAGAACTGTGCCCTAATAGGTGGTATTTTTCCCTCATTTGGCACCTTTAGTACTAAATAAGTAGTATATATGAGTTATTTATCACTTGTAGTGGCTCAAGAGTTATTATTGCAGCTCATTTGGAACCTTAGTGTAATTGCCTTTGTAAGGTCGAAAATACTCTTATATGCCACTGTAAAGCGTAGATCGGTTCCATTTTTATCTCATTTAGAACCACAAGATCTAATTAAAATAATAACGGGTCGAGTGCGAGTCGTACTCACGCGCTGAGGGTTCCGTACATTAGTTTCATTCCAGACAGTTACAGACAGTGTCAGACAGTGTCAGACAGTTCCAAACAGTGCCAGACAGTGCCAGACAGTGCCAGACAGTGCCAGACAGTGCCAGACGGTGCCAGACGGCACCAGACTGTACCAAACTGTACCAGACTGTATCAGACTGTACCAGACAGTTTCAGACAGTTGTACAGACAATAGCACAGACAGTTGTACAGACAGTCCTCGACTTTACAAGTTAAGTAAATTTTACTTTTTTTACTTTATTATCCTTCACAATGGGTTTTGTACCCGTCTTGAGGATCCCCAATTCAAAGTAGAGACAGCAAGACCTGTGAAGTGAAAAATATCACTACTAGGTACTAATGAGTGATTTTTAGGCTTAAGAATTCCAATAAGGTAACAAATAAGTGAAAATAAGAACCACAAGGTCTACTTTAAATCGCCATGTTTAAAAATAATAACCTTGAAAAGCATTATTTGTTTAATGATATTTTATTACAATAACATAAAACAAAATAAGTTTTGATAACTATTGTTGACAGTATACTTTTTGTGAAACTATAATGTTAGGTTTTTAACAACCAAATTGTTGTTAAGTATTATCTTATTTATTTGATCAGCACATATTTGTTAATACTTTTGATTAAATTGAAGGTGCATCAAAATTTACTAAGTAAATATACCATGGTTTCACGATAAAAAACCATTTGCAAAGGCTCCGTGATATTATGCTGCGGTTTACACGTACATTTTTTATACTCGCCAAATAGATGCAATATGGCTGTCACAATTAACACAATAGAACAAAGCACACCGTTTTTCGTTTGTCTCCGCCGAAAATAAGACTAGTTATGACAAATTGTCACTCAACGAATGAACGGTATCGCTTTATCGTTCAATCATTCATTCACAGCGCGCAATTCGCACCGTTAGTTCCAAGTGCCACTCAGGGTAACAATTCGAACTCTTATGCAACGCTTCTGCAACTATAAATGAGTTGCAATTTTTCTCCCTTTAGTAATATATAGGTTGCATATAAGGTCTAACCACCTATATAGAACTTAATCAAGGTGGATTTTATTACTAAAGGTTCCAAAAAAATACTATATGCAAGCTATTTGTTACCAAATGTGTTACTTGGGAAGTATGTGGTGTATATTAGCATAAAAACTTCTCTGTAAATCATGCAAGAAAACCGGATTTTTTTTTACAATAACATTTGCCGTCTGTCGGCGATAGAAGAGCGCACCATCTATCAATCAGCTAGTGCGCATACGCATAACTCATTACTCATCCTGCACACTCTCATGTGTGCGCAGAACATTACAGACATTTTAAGGATAAAACTCCCTCTACGCTAAACATAACTTTTATTAACATATATTGACTTATAACTAAACACATTATTTATGACATGAGGTAAGTATATGAAAAACATGCTTTTAGCAATTAGTATTCTTAATATCAATTAGTGTTCGCGAGATGGATAAGGATAACACATCGAATTACACAAATCAGAAACATTCAAAATATTTATAAAAATATGTTTCACACATAGGTAAAAAACCTTACATGTTTATTATTAAAAAAAACTGCCTAGCTACCTACCCTTTAGAAATTATTAATTTACAATTCTGTTGACTATTATGATCACAGTCCACACGAAGAATCATCAATTAAATATTAACAAGATGTAAAATTCAAAAAATGAGTAATACACAATATAATATATGATACAATTTTAGTACTCCCAAGCAATAGCATTAAATTTTTCAACACTTCAGAGCCTGACGTTGTTGATGATGATAGCGCAACCATAAAATATTGAATACTAATTTTAAATCAGATAGAACTCGGCGCAAATAAGAGTTACGACACAGCTGTAATCGACTCAAGCACGCCATCTCTCATATTGGTTTTAAAAACTATATCCTCCTCGTTAAATATACAGGGTTATTGGAAATTAATTGACACGGCGTTAAGGGCTTCTTCTGTGCACCTTAACGATCAACTTTTCTTCTACGACTTTTGGAAATTAATTATAAAAATATTCCATACAAAAATAAAAAATTAAATCCAACAGTTCAAATAATACTCAACTCTACGTCTACGTCACAGAATCAATCATAGTAGGTATGGTACAACTCGCGCGCGCGCTCTTGCCGCATAGACATAGAAAATTACCAGACAGTACGAGAAACACTTAAATATTTTTTTTGGGATATGTATTAAGTTTCGACAAAAGTCGTAGAACAAAAGTTGTTTGTTAAGGTGCACAGAAGAAGCCCTTAACGCAGTGTCAATTAATTTCCAATAACCCTGTATAAACCCTAAAACTTAATGGTTTACCTATTACTCAGTTCATATAAAGAATGATGGCAAGGCAATAAGGCAATACTTGAGCTTATACAAATAGAAAAAATAAGTTAAAATTCTCCGTTTTTTCTAGATTACAATTAAATTTATTTATTTGTAAGGAAAGTATGCAGCTAAGTTTAACACAATAAACAGAAGAAATAGAAACAGAATGCCAATTACAGACAATCACAAATAGCAACTAGATAGATGTGAAAAAATATATAAGCATTTAAAGTCACGTGTATTTTATTTTCTTCATCAGCATCTGACGCCATCACTTATAGGAACTTCAAAAAACTAACCTCCTTGCAAGCAAGTAATTTTTGTTCGAGGTTTTGACATTATTCTTTACTTACATCTTACACGTTGCTTTGAGCCTTAGTAATTAAAATAAAATTCTTTATTCTTTTCGACTCACATAAAATCACATTAAAACGTCTTAAAAACTTAGTTAGAATGTGTGCCTTCGGAACGCGCGCGCCCAATGACAAAAATCACAAAATAAAACTTAAGAACTAGGGTTTTTTTTGTGATCATGCTCACAAATGTCAAGATTTCAAATCTTTTAGAAGATATTTTTCAGATGGAGCAATTAAACTTATGTATATGGGTTCCTAACCTAACCTTTTTTACTAACTTTGCGCAAATACCTATACATATTTGAGTTCTAAATATTACATAATTAGTGATAGGCCTCAATTCCAAAAAATATTTCAAAAGTTAATAATCTAAACTTGTTTTAAAATTAAGGTAAAGCTTTGTGTAGGTGTTGTCAAATAAATTCGTGTCAAACAATAATACAGAAACTATTAAGAATAACATTCTAAAATAAAACTTGTAGAATTCGTAACCAGAACTACTTTTTTATTTCTAGTCCGTAGCGCAATCCTTTTTGTTTTATAAAAACACCGACAAGATGACGAGACATGATAAATTGTTTAAAAAATAGTGAACTATGACACGCGATACAATTGGCACCTTGACAGTTTTCCAGTAAATATTTTATAAGTCGCAAATGTTAATTATAAATCTCTTACTATTATTGTAACAGGTTAAATAATCTTTCTTTCCGAAAAACCGTTACCTATTTTATAAAAATGCATTTTTCTTCAGTACTTTGAATTGTCGACGAACACAGTCCAGGACATCCCAGACCATATTTGAAGACTCACATCATGGATTTAAATTTTTACCGGTGAAATGTGCTGCAAGTAGACGTTGTGATGTGACACTCGTGACCATAGCGTTTTGTGTTTTGTGATAAACAGAAAAATAATCGTAAATTCATTGTGCATTTTTAAGTGCAAAAAAATTGCAAGTAGGTATTTATAATTATTATTAACCTATTAGCTACCATTCCAACATCTATAAATATAAAATTCAAAGTCCTGACTGACTGACTGTCTGACTGACATATCAACGCAGAGTCAAGCTAATGGACGGATAGGGAAAAACATATTGTATAGTTATTTCATATTTCATACTAGCTGCGCCCCGCACGGGCGGTATCATTCGCGTAAGTCCCGATCGCACGGGAATTTCGGGACCAAATGTCATTCTTCCTTAAACTACCACTTTGCCGATTTTCATCCAAATCGGTCTAGTCGTTTGACCGTGAAGACGGAATAAATAAATAAACAAACGTTGGGATTAATAATATTAGTTAGGATTAGGATTTTATAGTTACAATTGTCAAGTACCAAATTGTATGTGAACACATTTACATCGACACGTTTTCATAGGCACAATAACACGCCAGTCAACTGTCTGTCCGATTGACTAGACCAATAGTGACGTTTCAATGATGTATCGACCATAAATACAATTCATATACCGTTAGGTATGTGGCTAACAGTCTTATATTTAATAAAATTAATCATCACACCAATAGGTTAATCGATAATGTAAAAACAGAAGTGTCTTATAATTCGTTTCTCTCCCGCCCCCGCTCTGAATAAATTGAACATATTTGAGTTTCATTGTCAAAAGACCAGTAGACAAAACAACTATTGTGTAACATTATTATTAACATACAAATGGTTCTGTAGAGATAAATACGTATAAAACTGTCTAAAATAGTATTCGAAATCGTTTCTCACATCTAAAATATGCGAAATTTTAATAAATTATACATTAGTTATTTGGTTTTCCGTTTCTAAGTAATAATATATTACATTAAATTTTCGTTGGTGGTGATGAATGGGACAGAACTTAACAGAACATTATACGCATACAAAGCCTGGAATTAACGCATCAAATAATAAAATCCTAATTCTTTTAGAAGTAGATTGAGTATTACGTGCAATGACCACAACAAATCATTCGTACTATATGTAACGGGGAAGAAAGGTGACGAAATTTACTATGGCAGGCATTGGCACGATTAAGCCAATCCGCTAGCCAATAAGGTGGACACTTGATGTATGCCTTTCCATTAGGTTACTGCGCAAGAAATACATCACAGCGAGCCTTAATCAAAGACGCGAAGAAACCGAGATTAATACCCACGTAGACATTAGGAAGGAACGCACAGAATTAGGAATCGGATACCTACAACCCGAAAGCACAAAATTAACTCGGGAGGAAATGATTACTGCTCCGGGCACAACATAAAAACATCTTGAGTTAATTAATGGAAGCCTAGACTTACGCTACATCGCATAAATATTGTATACCAGGAACTCACTACACGTCTTCGATATTTACTGGCCTACTGAATCAGATTAACTCACAAAGACACTTCAATCATAATTGATTTATATCAATGTGGGCTGTGCGTATGTGAAACAATTTGAAACTAAATATATAGATGTAAATGATGACTTTAGTGGGGTTAATTAAAACGAATGGAACGGTCATCCGCGAAACGAAAACGTCGAAGTTTAGCGGATCACCAATTTCAATGCTTTTTTAATATTGTTACAAACTCCAGCCCGCGTTTCTTTAATTAAAATTAACGACGCAAAACTTTGACAGTCAAACGAATTATTAGTACAGAAGCTAACTTTTAATTAGTTCGCCTTCTTCCAGCGATACTTTTGTGCATTTGTCTGAAGTAATTTAAATTAATTTGAATTCTTTCTTACGACATAAAAATCTCGACTTGATTATTCGATTAACATTATGCATTCCTGGCACAATTCTTTACATAATATACCAAATTGTTTATTGAAATTGTTTTATCTGGTAGATACGTTTAATGTACAGGTTTATAAAGTACTAGCGACCCGCCCCGGCTTCGCACGGCTATATTATGCATGTATTATACTAAAAACCTTCCTCTTAAATCATTATATCTATTAAAAAAAACCGCATCAAAATCCGTTGCGTAGTTTTAAAGATTTAAGCATACAAAGGGATATAGGGACAGAGAAAGCGACTTTGTTTTATACTATGTAGTGATAGTGATGATTAACGGTACAAAACAAACATTGTGTGATACAAATTGCTCGCACACTGTTCCCGTTTACAAATTGAATGAAAGGTGATAAGTTTTGAAATTACAAATTTCACGCCAGCCTGCTGCACACGGCATCCATGACAATATTTGACGGCTTTCACCGAGTAGCATTTTAGAATCATGCATGTCCAAATACAAAATTACAAAGTGGTAGCATCACAATTTAGTGAGCTCATTATATATTTTTTGGGAACATCATAATATAAATCAGGAAAGCACCATCATT
Organism: Idaea aversata; assembly: GCA_907269075.1. Taxonomy (NCBI): domain Eukaryota; kingdom Metazoa; phylum Arthropoda; class Insecta; order Lepidoptera; family Geometridae; genus Idaea; species Idaea aversata. Next base: position 8,860,061 of record OU026092.1, on the reverse strand, counting down.
ACCCAATAATTAAAAAATAAAATCTTACTGATAAAACAGCAATGGAAAATCAGGACATACTTTTAAGCACAAAGGGTATTTATTATTCAGAGAGGCGTTTGGGAGCATAGTTGGAAGTGTCACCGAGTGTGAAATGTTTAGAATTTAGAGATGAGTTTGAGTGGTAGCACCTCGTAAAACCCCGGGAAGTGCGAAACCGACCGCGAAACCATCGCTACTGCCGATCTATGTCCATTCACATGCGCAAATTTTGTTAAGTAGGTAACCTAATGATTTTCAAAGATTTTTTCGTTATTAGTTTTTATCAGTTTATTACAAAATTCTATGTTATTATACTTACGTCTAGTTACTCTCATCGACACACATTTGTATCGTGTTTTTTGTAGGTTTCTCGTGAAAATAGGTTAGGCATATTTTTATCTCAATTATGATCACATGATGTGGGTTTCAAAAAATGTTCCAGAGGTCCAGAAGTTTTTGCATGCATGATGGAGTATCAAACATACAAACAAACTTTAACTTTTATAATATTAGTAGGATCTACGGATTAAAGTTTCTAATTAAAACATAATAACAAATCATTTCTCAAAACCCGAAATTGGTTATAAGTAACTAAGTACGTGTTTTACACATCATTATTCGACAACTCTTCAAAATATCAGATAAAATATGAATAGCCGCTGGCAAACCATGTTTATCCAAATTATTATATTAACTACGTCATGATATACACTCGATACCGTTAACGAGAAGAATATCGAAACAGACAAATTGCTTACGCTCCTAATACTTTAGCCACATCGGCATCGAAACGATGGAGGCCTTTATCAACTCACAACATCTACTCTGTTTAGATTTACAGATAACTTGATCAAAGCGAGAGCCCTGGTAACACTAGTGTTGTCAAACTAGTCTACCTTTAGAGGAGGACGAAAATCTTTATTAATTTCCAGAGCCATAAACGTTGTTACTGCTACACTCTAGGTTTCACGATCTAATAATTTATAATAAAGTCCAGGAATTGGATAGGTCGTCGTATACAGGCTGTGGTCTAATGGATACGAGCTATCGTAAAACTGTATTTACGGTGTTGTAAGTTATTTTTATTGAAGGCACAGCACTATTTGATACAAACTAGTCCACAGTGCAGGGTACGAGAGAGGTAGCTAGGGCCGTGTCTGTCGCACATCAATACGGGAAGTATAATCAATATGTTAATATCTTAGATAAGACAGTCGGATTCCTAAACATACAGGCGCCGACATACAACAAGGGTAGCCCACATTCCTATCTGATACCATCATAAATAAGCCAAACGTGGTACAATAACTTATTTTTCATTATTTGAGTTCCTTTCTTTTACTATAGGTTTTTTATTATTGTGTGCCCATATGTCTGAATTTGAATAAATATAAACGCTTAAAATAAAAATTACATGTTTGACATTTTCATGTAGGTACTTTGTTAAATAAAATACAGCAAGGTGAAAAGCGAATAAAGCAATTCGACGTTTACCAGTTTTATGTTTTCAGCAGATGTCTCAGCGTTATTTAAGTAATAATTAAAAACTCAAAATACGTTCGCCGTAAAATCGTGATTGGCTCCAAGTGAAAACTCGTTAGGTCGATCGTAAAAGTCGACAATAATTAGGCGAGCACAACCGCGAGCACCGATATGAGCTGATTACGAAAGAAATACAGTCGTACCGCGTTGATTTATTATACGCCGAGCTCGGTTTCATCGCTTCACCTCGCAGTACGATGCGATGAACCACCATCGTGTCTCTTAATGTACTCTTAATGAAAAAAAAATTCTTAACATTTGTCTTTCTGTCTGCGAGAAAGTGAAAATTGACTTGAGTTATGATGCATGTTCGGTTAACAATTTTTACAATAGTGTCCAATTTTAATAAAATATACGTTTTCGATCGTTGACAGTAATACCTTACGAGGCATCGAAAGTTAATTAGTGATCTAAATATGGTTACAGCTGGATAGTGGACACCATTGCACCTGACTTATAAATCTAAATATTTAATGAATTCAGACATTCAAAAAAATATACCTATCCAGTAAAAACTCAACTGATTAGGTTAATTTTATCATAAATAATTGGACAAAATAATGAAATAATTATGTAGTTTACTTACATTCTGGATGTTTCGATTAGTAAAGTAATAAAATATGCTTGTCACCTTTGGACATAAATGGAGAGAAATACTTACAAATGATTCTATTCAAAACCTAACAATTTGTAAATATTGTGCGAACGACTTTCACATAAAGCGTATGTACCTAAACAAAAATCTGCGTTACATATTTACGTAACAACGCTCAAATTAGATTCCTATAAATTCTCACTGGAGGCAATTTCAATCGTCTTTTATGATAAACGATTCGTTCTAGAGAGCAATTACTACTGAGTTCTATGGGAGTGTTAAAAGTTAAACAACAGGAATACTAATTTAATTCGTCCCGTTACAACACTTACAACCGTGAAACATTAACACAAGAGTACCTATTTACCCTACTTACGATTTGCCTGAACACCGAACAAAAACTTATATCAACATCGCAAAAGCGGTTTTGTTACATAGCGTTGAATCGTCTTGACGAAATAGCCTGCCCTCTTAGACAAGATTACTTCTTATCTGCGATATCGCCAATAATTTGACATGAAGTATTAAATGAATTTGACATAAGATAAAATTTTTCTTTTCGTTGGCTTATGTCAATTTCATACATAAAAAACCTGTCGGTTGGCGATATCGCTAATAGAAAGCAATCTTGACTAAGGGTTCAGATTGGTAGTAAAACCTATCCTAAATAGAGGTTGTCGCCTACATTTGTCAGTCAGAACTGATGCGTTTGATCCAGAGGTCATGCTTGCCTCGTTTCCACCTCGTTAACAAGCTAGTTTCAATCCAACTTGCAATGTACTAAATTTTATGAAACGTCGATGATAAAATCAGATAAAACCAACAACCTATGTAGGAACGGGTACGGTATATAATTACGAGTTAAATTGGATTAATTTGTTCGCCGTCGTTTTAATAAATGACTGTATTTAACTTAGTAAGTAATTGATGTAGTATAGTTACCTCTCTATTACAATAGATTGGTTTATCTAATGAAAACAACCGCCCTAAACAGCAATCCCTGGTAGGGAAGGTGTTTGGCAGGTGGCCGGTTGTAGAATCTTATTGCCGTTGAATTTTATTGCAATACGGTATGAGCTCAAATATTATAATAGAATAGAATCTATTTATTCGCAACAAAAAATTTACAGTGAGAAATATACAACTTGCTAGGTCTACTCGTTCCTGAGAAACTTGGTGGTGACACACGGACACACAGACAGTCCGACAGACAGGGTTAATTTTTTTTACCTTTTGAGGTACGGAACCCTAAAAACACCAAAAAGGCTATATTAAAACTATATGTACAATTGTACCGATGTGTATTTGTTGTTATATGAGAGACTTACTGGGCCGGTCGTAAATAAATTTGGATTAGAGCAAGAAAGGAAGAAGAAATAATGCAAATAAAAGTGAATTGTAACCAAACCACTAAACAATGTCATTATTTTATTTGACTATATTATGTAAATTGACATGGCTATATTATGAAATGTAATTATATGGCAAAATAAATCATATATACTGAATATCAAAACTATGATATTGAAATAACACTACAAGCTGGTGTATTTTATATATACAGTACTCACTCGCTAATCCGCCACCATGAAATCCTAACCATCGGCGGATTACTGAAAACGGCGGATTATAATGTATAGGAACAATAAATTGAAAAAAAAAAACAAAAATGTGTGCTTTATTTATATATTTAATAAGAAACCAACAAACATAAATCTTTTATTAAAGTAATTACTCATTATTTCGAAAAAAATGTCTCTAATTTTGCTTGTTTTTTACCAAAATATATCTTCTTGATAACTTCATCGCGCATTTTACGTAAATTTGCAACCATATCGCATGACTTTCCATTTTCTTGGGCCCAATTAAAACGGCGGATTATAGTACTTATCGGATTATCGAGCGGCGGATTAGCGAGAGAGTACTGTATTTACAAATATCTACTTGGTACGGTTGATATATTAAGCAAATCAATAAAATTAGAATCCAAATAAATTAAACGCAGCGCAGAAGACAGTAAATCTAGCAACTATAAAATAAAAATCTTGAATTATTGTAGGTATAAAAAGTGTCTTACATGTTTAATAGGCCTCTATTTCTTTATTCGGCTACTGAAGGAGGAAACGGTACTAATTTTAATGATATAAAACATGGAGTGGTATACAAAACCGACCCACGTGTTACATTCCTCGAGTTGTGTCATGATATTAAAAATTTAATAAGAGTTAAACATAAAATGTCGTGGTCAGCAACGTTAATTTTCTTTCTTTACTAGCAGCGCTCCGCGGTTTCACCCGCGTAATTCCCAATCCCGTGGGAATATCAGGATAAAAAGTAGCCTATAGCCTTCCTCGATATAAATGGACTATCCAACACAAAAATATTTTTTTCAATTCGAACCAGTAGTTACTGAGATTAGCGCGTTCAAACAAACCAACAATCAAACAAACTCTTCAGCTTTATAATACGTATACTAGCGACCCGCCCCGGCTTCGCAAGGCTATATTATGCATGTATTATACATATAAACCTTCCTCTTGAATCAATTAAGATTTCTCTATCAATTAAAAAAACCGCATCAAAATCCGGTACGTAGTTTTAAGATTTAAGCATACAAAGGGATATAGGGACAGAGAAAGCGACTTTGTTTTATACTATGTAGTGATAGTTAATTATTTTTTTGTAAATAATTTAATATTACATTGATTGTTCTAAATAACAATGAAATGATATTATAAATTTATCAAAAAAACTATACTTAATACAATCGGGCCCTTGATTACTGTTAGTATTTGTTACTATAGGTACTTATTATACAAGGATAATCCTACAACTCACACATGAAAAAATTCAACAATATCCATCTTAGAGCAAATTTCATATGCAATTCAAAGCTGCGTAATTCGTTACTTTTAAATTATAAGTCACGCATATTTTATCTAATGGACTTTTAAAATCAAGAGAGCGACGACGAGTCTACGTTTTATTGATCTAAAATTATTCATTAAGGAAGCCTAGTAGGTAATTAATTAAAATTTAAATACTTTTTAAGTACATCGTAACTTTATGCAGCAAGAGTGGGACGATGCAAAATGAAATCTTGATAAGTTTATAAACTCTGAAGAGGATTTAATCTTAATTACAATTAGAATATCGATATAGCCGATGGCCAATAACAATAATTGCATGAATTACGTAACATTTCATAAATGGCGTCCGGTGTTACATATACAAAGTGGAGTACGTAATCAGGGTAAATGATCAATAGCGAGGCGTGCTTGGTAAATCGATGAAACGTCAGAGCCGCTCCCGTTGCTCCTGATCGAACGGATAATAACTAATACGGCACTAGATGGAAGGCCCGGTAACTGAACGGCTACACGTGAAGATAGGTGTTTAACGAAGGCATCCAGTAGCTTACTTTAATCGAGTCAGCGGTATCTGGATTATGTTATTAAAACTGAATCACACCGGCCGTCCGCTCGACTAACTGGACTCGTGTCATCACGTCCTATAACAAACCTACGTTGGTCACTGCTCCAGGAGCCTTATTCTGCTATTTTGCTATAATGGATTAACCATTGTCATTATATCGAGACTCTATTGGTATTATATCGAGATTGTGACTTTTTTGGTATTCTGCTAAAGTTTAAATAACATCGCAATAGAATCGCTATGGAGTCTCAATGGAATGGTAATAGATACGTTGCAGGTGTTGTCTAGCAACGTGGTATATGTTGCTAAGCGATATACCGTTTTGACAACTATCGAGATTCCATCGAGCCACGATTCTAGAGCAGAATACGAAAGTGAGTCAGTGGTGTGTCAATGGGGTTTCGATAGAATAGTTAACAATAGAAGAATACCAATTTGACATTAAATGTCATATTTTTGACATAAAATGTCTATCACGATTCCATCGACACTCTATTGAAACACGATTGTGTTAGCAGCTTTAGGCCCCAGATATAGCTTCAGATTACATTTATAATTAAAATCCGACTACATAAATCAAAAGAGACTCCAAACTCTAGAGAGTGTTCTGTAATTAAATTTTGCACAAAGTCGTCAAGTGCACATAATCGGGATTTTTTTATAGTATACGTATCAGTAGACAGCGTGCGACTGAGTCTCGGCATGCCTTCCCATTACACCTTGCGTTCCGAGCAAACCCCAAAAATTGAGAGACAAATTGTAAATTAAAATTCCAACCAGGAACCGTAACTTAGTAATCACTGAACTATGTAAACAGTTCCACTAAATTTTGTTGGTCCATGTTCACCGATGTTTCCTGTAGGTATTTGATATTGGTAGGCTGAAACATTGATGTAACCGAATTACATACACTGGATGCTAATAGACACATTGGTTGCTCCAGTATTTGTTTTATTTTGCGGCATTCATTTAATAATTATTTCTGAAAACAACCGAGGAGTGACCAGTTTGTCGCGAATCCCAAATGCAGTTTTGGTTAAAAAAATATATCTAGTTAAACGATATTCTGCGTCATCATAAACAATAACGGATTAACTGTCTCCTCAAGCCATGAAGAACATCTCAATTATAGATCGCGTGACAAAATTTATTGCCGTCCTGCCCAGAGATAATTTCACAAAGTAAAATAAATACGACAGAGGCGACCAAGGCCATAATTAAGAATTAAAGCTCTTGCCGAAATTGTCGCAAATATCTCGAGACACTCCTGATTTATAACTGCCGAATAATATTCCAGTTAAATTGAAAATGTTACTGAGAATTTACCGCATATTAATTGACCGACGCAATCGAAATCAACAAATTTATGATGCGATCAGGCATACAAGTACCTTAATCTCTTTCAAACCGCAAGTGTATTATTTAAATAATCTTAAATACTGTTGTAGACGTCCACTTTATACGAAAAAAATTGTGTAATTAATTTGTAGTAGGTAAGTAATTTCATTCATATTATTTGTATAATATTTTTAACCCCCGACGCAAAAACGACGGGGTGTTATAAGTTTGACGTGTCTGTGTGTGTATGTGTGTGTGTGTGTGTGTGTGTGTGTCTGTCTGTGGCATCGTAGCTCCCAAACGGATGAACCGATTTTGATTTAGTTTTTTTTTGTTTGAAAGATAAGTTAGTCGGGAGTGTTCTTAGCTATGTTTGATCAAAATCGGTTCAGCCGTCTTAAAGTTATGGGGGATGAAAGTCAGGATCAAAAACCGAATGTAAGCACATAAGTAGATATTATACTCGAGTGGGGTATCAAATGAAAGGGCATGACTCGTACATTACAAATATCTATGTTTGATCAAAATCAGTTCAGCCGTCTAAAAGTTATGGGGGATAATACTCAGGATTAACAACCGAATGTTAGTAGATATGCCCGAGTATCAAGTTAATTTGAGTTTTTTGGCTTCGTTTGGATCTTTTTTACTTTTCTTTCCATTTTTTAATTATATTACTAGCTGTGCTCCGCGGTTTCACCCGCATAACTCCCGATCCCGTTGGAATATCGGAATAAATTAAGATGTAAGCTATCATATCTTTCAAGTTAGATCAAACTGCACACGGTGTGCAAATTTGATTAAAATCGGTTAAGTACCTAGTTTAGGAGTCCATCGCGCACAAACAACGGGACACGTATTTTATATATATTAGAGAAGATGTATAGATAACCTAGATCTAGAGGTCTTCTTCTATGTATACTTAGGTAGTTCTAATATTTAATAGCTATGAAATACCTACTTGTAGTTGTAAAAGTTGAATATCTAAAGGAAAAAATTGAAAAAGAATACTTTTAATAAAAAAAACAGTTTAGGGTTAAAAATAATCTTCACTACATAGTATAAAACAAAGTCGCTTTCTCTGTCCCTATATCCATTTGTATGCTTTAATCTTTAAAACTACGCAACGGATTTTGATGCGGTTTTTTTAAATAGATAGAGTGATTCAAGAGGAAGGTTTATATGTATAATACATGCATAATATAGCCGTGCGAAGCCGGAGCGGGTCGCTAGTTAACTATAAATTAATAATAGTTATTGTTTACACCAAATTATCTGAATCATAAATCGCAAGAAAATAAAGAAATAAAATAAAAAAAATTAAAAAGTCCCTCCCTACAAAAAGGATGAAATAAAAAATTAAATTTAAAATTTAAAAAACCCCCGACACAAAATAATAAAAATAGTATGAACGTAAAAAGCCTAAAACAAGCAAAAAAATCTATAAAAAGAAAAAGCCACAAAAATAACAAAAAAGTATAAACGTGAAACCCTACAAAAAGAAAAAAATAACCTCGAAATTATGATTCTACTACGTAAGTACATGTGATTTTTTTTGATTAAATATTGTCGCGTCGGGGGACCGCTCTTTACCTATAGAAACACCTTCCTAAGTAAAATGATATTAAAATTTCAACGAAAATGTTAAAGTATTAAGAATTACTAGTGATAAAATGCTAAAATAAAAATGTTAACATTATATTAAATTGACTCGAAAAAGAGCGGTCCCCCGACGCGAAAATATTTAATCAAAAAAATTCACATGTACTTACGTAGTAGAATCATAATTTCGAGGTTATTTTTTTCTTTTTGTAGGGTTTCACGTTTATACTTTTTTGTTCTTTTTGTGGCTTTTTCTTTTTATAGATTTTTTTGCTTGTTTTAGGTTTTTTACGTTCATACTATTTTTATTATTTTGTGTCGGGGGTTTTTTAATTACGTTAAAGGATATTTTACTTTCCAAGATTAGGTACTATTGTGTAATCATATTCAATCATCAGATCAGTGTTAAATCTAAAGTTAAAATGAGCTTTAAATCCACAGTGTATTAGTAAAGCACATAGCTGTTTATAAATCAATCCATCACCCCGTGCGTTAAAAAATTGCTCACATACACTAAAGAGGGTGAAAGACAAAGTGTTGAGCAACAATTTTACGAGTGCAAAAAGTACTTTTGTAGAGGCGGCAAGCGAAACGGGCTTCGTTTTTGTGTACGGCCGTCAAAGCTAGGTGACACAGCACGGCGGCACGGGCGGTAGCGGCGCGGGGCGGCCGCGGCGCTGTCGCGACGATCACTCAAGAGCGCTTGTCTCTAATTGGAACCTTTACCTGTTGCTCCGACTGCTTTTTTAAGGTAGAGTATAAAATACGACGACGACGACGCGACGGAAACTGCCATGCGATCTTTCATAGTTTTTAATTCTTGTTTCTGACGTTTTGTAACAATAAAACAACCTTTAACATTGTTTTCTTTTAGTTTAAATTTTATACCTCTATAGTAGTCGAAGAAGCTAAGTCAAGAAATACTTAACTTTATACCATTCGCCAATTACATTGGCAAAAGACTGATTTCCATAAAGGCGCGCGTAAGTTTCGAACAGTATAAGGGACTAAAAAAATCTTATGAACGGATTACTATGTCATATCAAAAGACAACATACTACCTATTCGAATGATAAAATTAATTTAAAACTCGAACACTCAGGTTATGAATGAACAGGTGGAATTTCTTTGAAAGGACCTGACTCAGCTGTAGAGAAACCGGCATGAGATGACGGTCCATTGCATCGCGTACGTCGATTCTCCACGCGCGCCTCTGTTAGGCACGTTATCGCGCCACCGTTCCATCGCGTCCGCATCGCATTGCGCTTCACGTATTTGGTAGGTCGACGGAAACGTTGTGACAAGTTAACAAAAACTTTACAATCAATTTTCTTATTTTTGACGGTCAAGTTAACGGAAACTCAGCTAGTTGAAACTATTGATGTTAATAATGATTTAGTTGTATTTTAGTTCTAATAAGTTTACTTTGAAGTATTTACCTTTCGTTACTTTGTTGGAATAAGTTATCTTATAATAGTAAAAAATATGGATTTTTCATGAACCTGCAGCCTGCGGGTGGTTGCACGATCGCCCCCGCAGCACTGGCCGCCATTGTTTTGACGTAGCGGTGGATTTGTGCGCGAGCGCAGCAATCGATCGCGCGACCGCCAATTTATTGCCTTCCCTAGTCTCTCTCGCCGGTGTTACCCGCAAATTAGAGAACGGTCGTCCTACTTGCCTCGGCTATATCTAACGATACTTGGCTTTCGAGACGTGAGCCTTTCAGAACGTTTTCTCGATATGATTTCCACAAACTACGTAATCACGACCGCATCTCACGCAAAATGTACTTATATGAAAACTCACACAACCTACCTAAGCAAAAATATTTTCCTCCAACAACAAAACTAAAACTGGTTTGCTAATTAAATGCTTCAGCTGGCATTTAGTAGTAAAAGCAATAAGTAATAAAAAAATAGTCAATTAGTAACTTTGTTTATCTCTGATTCACTTCGCCTCTGTCAACACAAAGTTATCTTGTTTAATTAAGGCAAGAAACATACCGCGTAGTTTTATAGCCTTTGGCTAAAGGTAAATGGAGCATTGATATTGAGTCATCAAAAAGAAAAGCAAATTAAATAAGGCAAACACGTAATCTCAGTTTCGCCGATAAAGTCGAAGTCATAAAACTAGTACTAAAGTAGTAATTAATGTGGCCAACATTGATTACACGGAGCATTCCGGCAAACAAACGTGTGTAAACAATAATTCGTTTAGTTAGTTCACGAAGCGATGCAGGACCAATAACAACGAACAATAACTGAACAACGCTGATTAAATCCGAAAAGAAATAAATAGTCAGTAATTTTATAAAATATTTTAAAATATAACGTCCTACAACATATCGTGCCTATTATTTTATGGAGAACACCAATTTATGCAATAGCGCCATTATATTTCTAAGCAATTCATGACAAAGCGACACATCTGATTGAAAACTATGAATATCGAAAACGATGCACACGTGATACAATACGATCGCATATAAACTACGAAGTCAGGATCCAATTTCAGTGAAATTTAATGTAAATGCATGAATTTTCCTCGTGCCACTCGTATAATCAGTGTCGAGAGCTGACATTTGCATATGCGTTGGTGAAATTTCAGAATAGCTATTCCGTCGAGCATAACCAAGTTCAAAACTCTACGAGTAGTAGAGTACCGACAATACTAGAGAATATACTAGTTGCTTGCTGTAATGTTTTAGGATGTGGCCTTATGTCAGACATAGCAAGTTGGTTTTACAGGATGATATTAAAATTTGTAGACTCCAGAGGTATTTATTCAAACAAAAATGGCACGTTCAGCCACTGGTTCATTTGAGGCATTGAGGAAGGAATGGAGGAATTTGTAGAGCATATGATATGCAGACGTCCATGTGGGCTCGAGCCATGTTATAAACGCTAATGTAATGATAATCTACAGCAAAAAATACAACAGTTGCTAATGGCATACGACGCTAAATTGATCACGGAATCTTATCGAAGAGTAAAGCACGGCTGCATAGCGATCGAGTGACATCGCCGTATGCCAATAACTGCTGTCACAATTTGTATTGTGGGTACTCACATATTTATAAAGCAGATGTAGGTTAGCGTTTTTACAAGTTTTTATGAAGGGTCACGATAGTTTAGAATAAATCGACTACGTATAAAGTCAAGTACTCTATTCAGCAAACAAGATGCACAAGTTTAATCAAAGATCAACCATCCTGTTGATCCGTGAGAAACATTTGAATCCCTATTCGGTAACGTTTGATTTGCGTTCACAGAAGCGAGTTTATAGTGGCGTCTCTTTCAACCTTCTCTAGCAAGAGAGAGGTAGTGTAAATTACGTCGGGTTCAATATGACGAAGATTCTCGAGTAAGGCGGCGAAGCTTGTTAACTATCTTCCTAGAGGGAGTTAGTTCTCGAAGGCGTTCGCCCAACTGATTGGAATGCCTGGAAGACAACGGTTTCGGAGAAAGCAATCACAATTTATGGTGCTCCGGTGCAAGGACGATCAGTTACTCGTCTATCTAAGTAAAATGTAGATACAATATTCACAACAGTTCTCATTACAAAACTTAATAAGAAAGTCCGAATTCAAATTTCGAAACGAATCACTCAATAAACAGGATAAACTCCTAAACATACAAGAATAAATCACTCAAAATAGAAAACATTAGAGTGAATACAAGTAAACACTAAACAGAGCCACAACGAGATGAACGGCTTCAATACACTCTCATCTGTGTAGAACAAATTAACTTCCGTGTAAGTTGAGTTGTTAACTTTTAATTGAACCCAAGAAACTGGTTTATAGGGAATTATTGTATGTAGATGTAGACAAACATTAATTTTAATTATAACGTTTCTTTCAACTGCAATTCAATCAATATTTTAAACGAGCATACTTTGCTAATTATAGAAAAAAGTATGTTGGTGTTATACTACTTGTACTCTGTGGTTACACGTAGATATACAGTTAAGTTGAAATTTATAAAAAAGTCCACTCGCGTAACTTCCCATCCCATAACTCATCATCATCCGAGCGATGTTCCCGGTTGCATCCCTCTCGGGAGCCCGGGGTCCGCTTTCCTACTTTTACGCCTCCACTTCGCACGATCTTCGGCATCCTGGGTTGTAAGTCCATTTGCACGCATATCACCCTTTACGACGTCAAGCCAGCACTTCTTGGGTCTACCCAGTCTGCCACGACCCGGCGGAGGCGCCATGGCAAGACATTTGTTCCCCACGTAACTAGCCGGTTTTCGCAAGACGTGGCCGTACCAGCGTAAGCGACACTCTTGCAATTTATCTGCAATGTCTCGGACATGAAGGCTGCCCCGGATGCGGGAGTTCCTGACGCGATCCTTTCGCGTCACTCCACACATCCAGCGCAACATCTTCATCTCCGTGACACGCAGCTCCTGCTTATGTCGCTCAAGCACCGGCCACGCCTCACTACCATACAAAAGCACAGGTCTAATGATGGTTGATTCCCATCCCATAACTAATGTAGACAAATAAAAGAAAAACTGTCGATCCCGTGGGAATATCGTGATAAAAAGTAGCCTATGACAGTCCGAATTAATCAATGTATTGTCATACCAAGTTTCATCAAAATCATTCCAGTAGTTACAAAGCCTATTCAATACAAACAAACAATCATATCTTTCCTCTTCATAATATTAGTACCCATAGACCCACAGGCACAGTGGTCACCATGCCGGACTGCCAAACACAGGGTTGCGGGTTCGATTCCCGCCTCAGACATGTATTTATGCTTAGATATTTGTCTGTGGTCTGGTTGTTTCTATGTATTATACGGATATATTTACAAAAGAAAAGTATATACTTTGTCTAGCACCCATAACACAAGTCTAGTTACTTAGCTTGGGGCTAGATGGCGATTTGTGGAATGTCCGCTGCAATATTTATTTATTTATATATACTTAGATTAGTATAGACAAAACTTGCATGTTGAATTAAATATACTTCTATCAAAATATTCCATAGACTAACCATTATACCAAAATAACAAAACTCACACAAAGATAGGGTTATCTTTGACTGTCACATCTTAATTCCGTTCAGTGAAAGTAATCCAGGGATTTCCGGACTATATAGAGCCCCGTATCTCGGAGAACAGTTTGTATGAATAAGGTTTGTTTATGGTATTGATGCCGACCACCCCGGTAATAGATATGTTAGATGTATTTATAGAACAAACCGCGAGCGTAGGTAGGTACTATAAGAAAACATATTGGTACTATACCAATCGTTATTTCAATATGTTTAATTTTACTATGATCATGTTGAATATTTCGTTACAAGGATAAAATTAATTCTTAGAAGCTGGTTATGTAAAGACAACGTCTTTCCTTTTTATCCGACTGCAAGGAAAGGTTATGGTTTTTACGCCTAGGTATATATGTATGTTTATAATTAACCTTTCAAGTTCCCGACAACAACAAGCGGTTTTATTAGAGGAATTACTTGTTTGTGAAAGTGTCGCTGACTACGTGTCCCTGTACAGAACGAAATGAGACACGTTCCAACAACTAACTCATAAAAAGTGAAAAAACGTAAGGTTCGCTGTTTCGACATCACGCAAGGAGTACGCATTATTTAACAGGTGCTCGTAAAATTTAGAGACGCAGGAGATGTCCTCGTAAACGCCTCTCTACCGTTGTCAAGTGAGATTAAACCAGACAGCTACATAGCGACCACCACCAACGACACTGCTTCTTGTAGGTACTTCTGGTGAACAATAAAATGGTGAATACCATTGCAATTTTACAGCCATTCTTAGAAATACATTTTTATATGGCATCTCTAAAAATATCCATTAATAGAACTTAATTTTCTAGAAGATTCGAAACAACAAATTTATACTTACCTGTGAGTACATATACTAAAACAAAATCAATAAGCGTAAAGATTACAACCTAGAATGTTATTAAGAATAATAATGAAGATCTTACAGATTTCGATTATTTATTGATATCACTTCCCACGTTTGAGTTTTAATCCGTCATAGCAATCAAACATGTTAATAACGAAGAGAGTATAATAACTTAATAAGCTCACTAAAACTAGGCCCGTATAGAAATTCTTTTTATTTTTTCGGAATAAACTAAAGAAGTTTTGGTGGCTACCATTGACATAAAGTGAGATATAAAAATGAAACGTTACGATAATGGTAGTCTGTGCACAGCGGATAGAAAAATGCTATCAAATAAAGCAAGCTATATCGTAAAGCTATCAAAGAGTGACGCGAGATTGAAATTAAACCCACGCCTAGCTCACATTACAACGGGTCAAGGGCTACAGTTTCCTATAAAACATAGTGGACATCCAGATTCAATAAACGACACATAAACGTATTTAAATATGTATGGTATACATTGTGCGTTCATTTATTGTAAAATGTATATTAAAAAATAAATACTTTATGTACGTCGGACAGTGTAAATTGTTATCAAAAAGCAATTAAAATATGCGAAATCGACAGCCAACCAAGTTTGGTTCACATTCATTTCACTTTTAATATTGATTAACAGTTATTTTTTATTCAATTTCAATCTCGTACATTTGCATAAGAATGTTTCGTGTCTACATTTAAAGACAAATATTATCCACGCACTAACCGAACGTTTAATTCGTTTGGCGATTGGGATGTAAATTTATATCACAACGTAAAAATTGAAGTAGTAAAAAATCCAGAAATAAAAAATCTTCTTACTAATATTACAAACTAGCGACCCGCCCCGGCTTCGCACGGCTATATTATGCATGTATTATACAAATAAACCTTCCTCTTGAATCACTCTATCTATATTAAAAAAACCGCATCAAAATCCGTTGCGTAGTTTTAAAGATTTAAGCATACAAAGGGATATAGGGACAGAGAAAGCGACTTTGTTTTATACTATGTAGTGATAGTGATGTGAAAGTTTGTTTGTTCCTTCTTCACGGTGAAACAGATCCTTTGATTTGGATAAAAATAAGCACAAGGGTAGTTCATAATATGGGGAAGTAAGACTAATTTCATCCCGATATTCCTACGGGATCGGGCTAGTGTATCGATGGGATGCAAATATTACTAAGTGAATAAGTATGCAAGCCAATAACTCTAAATATGTCATAGTAAGTCTACTATGGCATATTATATGTCCCAAGCCTTTTTGAGGTATGCATTATCTATCGTAGTTATAATAAGACTAAAAATAGCGCCATACTTGAAGTATTGGTTATGATGAGTCATGTATATGACACGACTCTCAGCAAATGCAACCGTGTGATGCGAGCAGACGCGTTTATTACGCAACGAGAGCCACGGCTTCGTTCGACGCCCCGTGCGAACTTGAACTCACTCGCGGTCAAGCGCAATGACACTGTCATAATAATTTTATTGACGAAGTCTGTTAAATACCTGTTTAAGGAACGTTTTTTTTTTAGTTTAATTATGGGAGGATATCCGCAACATGAGTGAAATGAGTTATTATTACTTTACATTTTTAACTTTTTTAATACCGTGTACGTAAGTACATACGTTTTGATCAAAAATAACGGTAGCTGGATATCGAAACGAGTTATAAGAAAAATTCAATCACGTCTATTGATAAATTGCATTAGAGATAAGAACAGGTTTCAATAAATCACAACCAAACTAGCCACCTGCATAGGCATCCGTATTTCCCATAGACGAAGTCGACGATTTGAAGACGGTTGTACAACTCGAGCTCAATGACTTCGATTTTGAATTGTTAAGAATGTCAAACGATTATTGGACGTTAGACAAAAAGTTAATTAGGTCAGTGTCCGATGACAGTGTTGGTCTGTCGCACTCGGAGGCTATAGCAGGTGGCTATGGGAAGTGCGTTCGTGCGCATCCGAGGCACAGCGAGACAAATCGACGCTAATTGTACCACAGTACTAACCACTGAGCCGCGTCCCCGTCTTCTGGAATCGATACTTACAATAGCAGTGTTTTACCTGAAAATAAAACACATATTAAATACTTACCTTATTTGAAGCTTAACTGATGAGATAGGCCCTATCCATTTCCGTCCGCATATGTCCGTCTCCCTCTACCTTCATACATCTATCTCTCTCGCACATCCCCCCTTCCCCCACCAGGCAGGGTCCCGAAGCTTCGAGTAGAGCGCGGGGCTTCCTTACTTCATTGTGTCGAAATCACACCAGGCAGAAATTAAAATGTAAGCTTCAAATAAGGTAAGTATTTAATATGTGTTTTATTTTCAGGTAAAACACTGCTATTAAATCCTTGACCGTTATTTGAAGCTTAACTGATGAGACGTGTTTGTTATCGCCTGGTGGTGGGGGACGCCAATGTGAAAATAAGTAGATATAATATTATGTAAATATGTAACCAGATATAATCCAGAAATACTTTAGGGGATGTGCTAAGTGCATGATATATGTAGATAAGACTTAATGTTTAGTTAAATTTGTGTGTAAAGAAAAGGCAAGTTAACACAACACAGATTTATTAAATCTGTAAAGTAAGCCGTTTTTTAACTTGTAAACAGACCTACAGACAAAACTATACATATAATAATCTTAAAGTTTAAATACATTTCTAAAGAAGGACAAATAAACGCAACACAGATTTTTAGATAAATGAATAACATCTGTGTGAGTGAAAAACAAATTATAAAATAAAAGTGAAAAGTACAAATATTGTTTAAATAAACAAACGAAAATCAATCTCTTAGGAGAGCATAACACTTATCAATAAGTTAACTGATTCATGAATCATAAAATTTACAAATTAGCATGAAAATATAATTAATTGCTTATGATTAAGAAAAAAAAACAGATTGATACAATACTGATGATCTATTTTGAATTATTATTTCTTTAGAGGAACAGTGTTCGCTCTGCAGACCCAAGTTAATCAACTGGAGTAAAAAGTCTCGTAACATTGCTGTTGCTAGTTTGCACAATCTCCCGTCTATAGAATCGGGCAAATGTGTTGCCGGACCTCCAATTACCTCTTGCGAGTATTTCGTCTAAGGGAAAATTATCTGCCCAATTCTTTGAGGCAACTGCTGAACGTAGGCTGCCAGGTGTACTTGAAATTCCAGCCTCGCACAGGATGGTTTTAATCCATCCCGAAATAATGGTACGAGAAGCTGCCTTTGGTTCATTTCGTACTGTCACAAATAAGCTTGTAGACTTAGCCAACCTGCGCCTGCTTTCCAAAAGCTGAATGGTTCGATTAACCCAGAAAACTGGATCTAGGATTTTGTTATTAGGATTTGAAAACAGCTTCCATCCGGACTGTCTATAGCTAGCATTGTCGGTCTTGGAACCAAAAACAGGCCAAAAAGTGAGCTCGTTGTTCTCTATGACTACATTGTCTGGACCCACTGCCAATAGAGTTAAATCATGTACTCGTCTCCCGGAGCACAATAACAAAAGAGTAGCAGTATGTCTGGATACACTAAACATACTATTTTCGTCGGGGGCGTTTGCACCCAGGTAAGTAGCCATTGTGTCGATGTTCCATATGGGTGGCTTCCTAGACGGTGGTTTTTTTAGAGCAATGGATTTTAGTACTTGTTTGACGAGGACATGGGAACTTAATCGGCCAGAGTCTTCTGAGTTACAAAAGGTTGACACTACGGATTTATGTAGTAAGATGGTATTATACGATAATTTGTCTACAAGGTATAAATCAGTAAGATACCGGGCTAAAATAGATCCAGTTGGTCGCAACTGATTAACACCAAACTTCCTGGACCAGTTAAGCCAACGTTTCCAGGCTACTCGGTAAGTCTTAAGAGTGGACTGGCGCCAAGAATTATGGAGTAGGTTTAATTGATCGTCATTCCAATCAGTTAAGTTCCTAGACCACCCGAACATTTCCAAACTTCCAATGTCATTTTCTGAACCTTGGGAGGTGGTAGGCCTGTCACTATGTCGATCAGGTTCGATTCTAGGCTGTGTATCGTAAATGGCGCTGCGAGCGCTCGACACCTCAAATCGGCTCTCCAGAATACTCGATTCCATCTGGGAACTACTAATAAAAACGTCCCTTTCGCTTGATTGAGGTGTGATAGCACCTTGGGAATTAGATAAGGAGGTGGGAATATCCACGCTAGGTGGTAATACCATTGGTGTGAAAATGCATTGTGAAACAGGGCTTGTGTATCGTTGAGATCCAACGATACATAATTGGTCACCACATGTGCTCGTGCTGACGCAAAGAGGTCCAACATCGGGGTTCCGAATTTCTGAAAGATCAAGTCCGTGCAATGGGGCAACAGATGCCACTCCGGTGGTGTTCGATGCCGGGACAGATGATCTGCATGGCTGTTGTATATGCCCGGTATGTGTTGTGGGATCAGATTTATCTGATGACGCTGCAGAACTCGAAACACTTTCAGTGTGAGGGCCATTAGTGATAATGACTTCGTTCCGCCCTCGTTCTGTAAGTAAGCTACTACTGTGCGATTGTCGCACTGCACTAGGGTCGTCGATTGTCTCAGCAGATGACCGCAAGATTCGAGGACTCTCAGGATAGCGAGCATCTCCTTTGCGTTGCAATGAAGATGCTTCTCCTGAGCAAGCCATTCTCCCGATAGTGGGTAGCCGTCTAATTGTGCACCCCAAGCCAAGTCTGAGGCATCTGACGTCAGAAAGTGAGTGGGAGGCTGAAAATGTATTGCTGAGGATTGGTGGCAGTTCAGTAGCCACCATTTCAACTCTTCTTGAGCTTGCGGTGGCAAATACACTTTTTTGCTGTGGGTACTTAGCAGGGAATTCAGACATTTTTGAATAGTCCGAAAATGTAACCTGCCTGTAGGGATGGCAAAACTTGCAAAGTTTAGTAGACCTACCAAACTTTGCAATGTTTTTAAGTCTGTAATCCCACTCTCCGACGTGAGCCGAACTTTTTTCGTTAGATTGATTATCTTGTCTTTTGGAAGAGATTTTTTGTTTTCCCATGGATTCCATAGGATGCCCAGATATACTAGACATTTTCGAGGTGTAGTTATGGACTTCTCGACATTTACTTGCCATCCGAGATATCGAAGATATGTTAGTACCAGCTGAACGTGCTTTTGTAGACAATGGTAGTCCTGATGGGCCAACAAAAAGTCGTCTAGGAATACAATTACCCGGACACCTTGTTCTCTCAAAACTTGTGCAACCCAGTTGGTTAGGGATGCAAAAACCTTCGGGGCTGTACTGAGACCGAAGGGAAGGCACGTCATTTGAAGAAGTTGGGACTGGTAAATGACGCGTAAGAACCTCCTGTGAGATTTGGCAATAGGCTGGTGGAAATATGCCTGCGATAGATCCACTTTGCATAGCCAATCGTTTGGCTGAATGAATTCGGGCACCCGAAAAAGATTTATTAACTTGAATCGCTCTTTGTGCACATAGTTGTTCAGGGCTTTTAAATTGAATATCGGGCGATCGGTGCCATCGCCTTTTGGCACTAGAAACATCGTTGAAACAAAACTTGGGGAGTTCCGGGCTACTTCTAGAACACCTTGGTGCTTCATTTGACTGATTGTTGCAGACATGGCATGTGATTCCACTGTGCAATACGGGCCCTGCTTTAGATTTGGCTTTATCAAAGGGGGTTTTTGAATGAAGGGTATGCGATACCCTTTTTAGTATGCGTAGTAAAAACCTCGGGGCTCCTAATTTTTTCCATCTTTTTCGATAGTGCATTAGACGACACGCCCTGAACGACCTTTTTGAGTCAATCTTTTCGCCGTTTGTTGGCGAGGTTGGACTGGAAATTGCCACCTGCACGTTTGCGATTGCCTTTGTTTTGGTCTTGAAATGTATTTTGTTTGTCCCTTCGCGAACGAAAGGAACCTCTAGTAGCCTGTCCCGTGCGACGGTCGGCATAGTAATGACTCTGTGCCTGTCTGTATCCCTGCGGGGGATGATACTGTGAGCACCCCTGTGGGTGCTGATACTTATGCTGATAGCGAGGTTGCTGTGCACAGCATGTTTGGTTGGTACCCTGCGAGGGTCCGTAAATACCAGTCGACCCCTGTGGGGGGTGACGAACAGCCCTACTAGTCATTGCTTGCGAAGCGTTAACATTACTGTTGGGCTTGTTTAAAGGTCTAAAAGCTTTTTTCACACCACCGGCCTTTTCTACCGCGGTAGTGAAGGGTTCTACGCTGAACAGATTGCGTTCCGACGGAGGAACCTTGCGGATGGCAGATTTAACCAAAGGATCACGAATATAATTTGTGATGCCATCTCGGCGCATCTGAATGACCTCTGCCCTATGCCCGCAGATCAACTGCATTAGGTCTGCGGAAACCTGTGAGTACTCACCTTTCGAGAATATTTCATTTAGTTTTTCATGTAACTTCTCGGTATTAAAATTACCCTCTACACTAGACCACGTTAAAAGATCTTGCAAGCCAGATTGTAACGCTGTTCTTTGTTTAAGTATACATAGGGTAAGCGCAGCGTAAGCTTTGTCTGCATATGCGAGGTGGCGTAACTGATCATAAGCACTCACCTCTTCATTCGGTTCAAGATCGATAAAACCTGGAGTCTGGTTATACAGTTTTTGAACTTCTGCATAACGTACCTGGGACCATTCTTTTTTATCAAAATGTTGGATACCCGCAAGCATACCCAAAAACTCTTGCGATGCCCTGGGAACTGAGGGTTCCTTCAGCGTTGTTACAAGATCTAGATTAACTTTTAAACCATCCTGAGACTCAGGGTTGTCTAAATCGTCATCATTCTCCGAATATAACATACCACTAACGTTACAGTCCAACATCGATTCGTTATCTCGATTTTCACGACAATTTGAATAATTAACGTCAGATTTATTGTCTCTGGAATTGTGCCCAGGAGGAAAACTATTTTGCACAGCTAATTGCTTGTGTAACTCGTTCACTTGGTGTTTAAGTTGCGAAACTACATCATCCTGTCCACGACTATGTTTGGCCCCCCTTTTTTTGTGGTGTCGGCGGTGACGATGCGATCGCCTCTTTTTCCGCTTTGCCGTACCAGAGGACGAAGTCGAGGATGAATCTGACGATGAACTGGAAGAACTTGTACTTTCTAACCTGACTCGTTTTCGAGCTCCCTTTGTCTGGGTGCTTGTAGATGGGGCACGTGACGTCTGATGTGCCGGCGGGGCAGGGGCAGGATTAGGACGTGTATCGCCATCGTCACGTGTTGGATTCGTAGACTCTTCCATTTCTCAAACTAATTCACACACAAAATAGCAGGTTAATAGTAAAATAATACGTATTTGGGGTAGATTTTAACACTCACAGTTCACTAGCACAATTTATTTAACCTATTTAGACTATAAAAACCGTTAGAACTGAGACACACCCAACTAACGTACCAAAAACAAGAAGGTAGATTTAAAAATCTTATTGGGTATTACTAAATCCCTAGTTGTTTACTATTTCGAACGGCCAAAACCGTTAAAAAACTTCAATAAAAATCACATTTGAAAAGGAAAATAATAGTTAAAAATAAAAAATTGTTGGACATATTGACTTACCTACTTTGTAGTACAGAAAGGTAACTTTTGGTAAGGATATTATAATACTTCTTACCCAAGGTTGGTAGACAACCGTTCGCGGCGGAAATCAAGACGCCAATGAAGTAAGGAAGCCCCGCGCTCTACTCGAAGCTTCGGGACCCTGCCTGGTGGGGGAAGGGGGGATGTGCGAGAGAGATAGATGTATGAAGGTAGAGGGAGACGGACATATGCGGACGGAAATGGATAGGGCCTATCTCATCAGTTAAGCTTCAAATAACGGTCAAGGATTTAATACACAAATTTCTGGTTTTTTGAAGTTAGTTATTGTCATTACATAACCATAACGTTAATAAAAGATTTTCTAAATATTTCAAATACTTGACAACAACCGAGTTTAAGATATTGAATGAAATTGTTCGTTTTAGACCTATATATAAATGAAGTTTTTTAGGGTTTTTCGGTAACATAAAGACATCTAATAACGTTTATTAATAAATGTAAGTATATATAAGTATATGTTTAATACATATAGGTATTTGTATATTAGTATTTGTATTATATCCCGTACGAAATCTAAATATGTATTATACGTTTATTTTTGGTGATAGTATTGTACTCTTGAAACATGAAATAATAAAGATATACGGCCTAAGATAAAATATTTTTCCACAACGGATATAATAATAAATATGCCGTCAAATAACAATATGTATAAATCTAAGTTTAACAATAATACGAAGGCAGCATACATTGTGAGCCAAGTAGGTAAAAACAAAATTAAAATTGCCCGAAACCCAACTAATTCATATAACAACGAAATTTACGACTCAACAAAGAAACATATATCATCGGAATACAAAAGTGTTTCCGCGGATCGCAAAATCAACAGAGAAGGGCGAGGACATAAATAGTAATTATGAGAAACGAGATAAAAATATGTGACACGAATATTATATGTTATCGGGTTGAGATCCCGGGTCCCGTTGCTTCCTGATGTCTCCATAAGAATTTAAATTACGTGTGTTTTGTGGTTTTAGTCAGATGTTTGATATAAAAGAAGCAAATATTCGATGTAGAAATGTTAGGATTTCTTGCCTATTTGTTTAAATTTTTAAACACACATTGTAAATTTTGTTGTTTTGACGTTTGTCTACACATTCGAATGTTTGTTAGTAGAAATAGTGAATATAGAAATACTAGTGAATTGTTTACTTTCCACAAATTAATTACTCACCATACAGTAGATATCATGACAATGGTCCTAAAATAATAATTTGTACAGGGCTGATGATAATCAAACTATAGCAAGCCGTTGAGAGGAACTTTTGTGCACCTAAACAAACACTGTTTGTTCTACGAATTTTGAAAATTCAAACTTTTATTTTTATTTTAAGGAATTTTATTTATGAGAATTGATCTTCTGAGAGCTGGACAGAAAAAGGTAAATTTCATGTTGGTAGAGTATCTCTTGTAATAAAAATGGCCTCTGAATTTATCTAATTAGGGTCGAAAGAGATAGCGTGATAATCTGTCAAGTTAACCGTATGGGTTCTTTTTAACACCAGTAAAACACCAGGTGGCGACATGTTATGGGTTTTGCACATGTGTGATGTGTCTCACGTCGTAAGACATATGGTCGTATTAATATCAATACTAATTATTAAGAAAATTGAAGATATGATATCTTGACACTTACTATTTTACAAAGAATTATAAAAAAATATCCAATTTATACATTCTGCAAGTCCGTTTCTACTTAAAGAAATAGAATATTTTATAAGAGTTAATCACTACATAGTATAAAATAAAGTCACTTTTCGCCGTCCCTATGTCCCTATTTCCCTTTGTATGCTTAGATCTTTAAAACTACGCAACGGATTTTGATGACTTTATTTTATACTATGTAGTGATAAGTAAACTTAAATAAACCTATTCTTTATAAAACCATATAGGTATAAAATATACACTTTTCGATTCTCACTTTAAGTCGTTACACAGAATCCCTCGCTTTTAAAGCCCAAAAAATATTTTACTCTTTATTTGCCTAAACTATTTTTAGGCAATTAAAAATGTTACCGAATAAAGAATAGTTGTTTTAATTGGAAACGTATTTTAAACAATAATAACCTTTTTGTTTTATTGCTTTAGTGGCTAAACCATCGCGCCGCGCAGTCATAAAAAAGTTCAATCTCATTTAACAAAAGTTCGTTTTGTCTTTCATAATAAAGTCTATATTTGGACGAAATATTTGTATCCCAAAACGTAACAGTAATGTATGTAATTGCCGCTTTTGTCTTTGTTGTCATAAATGAGCTGCGCCTTTGTGCTCACCTTTCAACTACCTATGACACGTACCTTGTCTATTATTATAAAGTATAACCTCAGTATATCTATATACCTATATCATTTGCACATATATTAATTATATACCTTAGATATAAATAGATAAAAAGTGCCAAAAGCTTACTATAGGCCAGGGGTCGGCAACCTGCGGCTCGCGAGCCACATGTGGTTCTTTGGATGTGAAGCTGTGGCTCTTTGGATGTGAAGCTGTGGCTCTTCAAAAAACTTTATTTAAGCAAGTACTATTTATTGTTGGCAAAAAAATCGTGGCTCTTTGAAAACTTTGAAATTTTGTAAATTGTAATTTAACTCTTCCGACTCAAAAGGTTGCCGACCCCTGCTTTAGGCTAACTTTTATCAAAAATTTAAAAAATCCCATAGAGTCATCATTAGTTTATCTACTACCTGTGGAAAATTGTTTGTAAAATTTGAAATAGGTATACTTTATTTAGGTAGAACGACGCGCTACAACGTCGTCGGCTGAACCAGAGAGGCCTTCGTGAATGGGGTACACCGTCGACGAGAACCTAGTGCATATCGCCTCACCAAGGGACACAGACAACATTAACGAGTACTACTGAAGGGGCACTACGTCGTCATGCGGCCGAATATGACACCACGACAGTACCAAATTCCACCCGTGTAGTGCAAGCCCCGGGCGGTGTTTTATAAATATTAAAATATATTTCATTTTTTAAATCTTCTCCTTAAACTTTATTCAGTCGCATAACAAATTGGATGCAAGGGTCTTATTAAACTCGTTACTTACGATTTTAAATCGATCCCGTGTTTAGATTGTGTATACAGAATTGGAACGCAAAAAAGAGTGTACCTATACTCGAGCAAAGGCCAAGTGAAACTCAGCGCGCTATTTATCTTAAACTTATCAGAATACCGCAGCGTCTTCGTTTTTCTCTGCCGTCCCATATACTTTGAGCTGCGTGTCGTTTTATTCTCGTTTCAAAAACTGATTACTGCCGTTGTGTGTAGTTGGCGTCGTGCGAGAAGGACGCTATGATCGTTTTGCATGGAAGAAGGCGAAACCATCAATTTACGCCGAGCCGCAGCGAGGTAAACGCGTCGATCTAAAAGAAGCAAACCGGAGTTCACTTGAGAGGCTGCACTGCAATGTACTTGCTTACTTTCCTAGTTTGTAGTTACGGCAACACGCTACGATGTTAACTCGTGTTGCGTTCGCGAAACAACCGTTTAGAGTTCAGCGGGTTCGCTCCAACAACTTGTATTCTTAACTACAATAAGATCTACGATTTTATTACATTGGAATAGATTCCTATTTGTGAACTCGATGTGTACAATAATAAAAACTGACCTAATTTAAAACTTAACAAGAAGTTATTAAACTATCGTTATTTCGAGCAGGTGTACGGCAATAGTAGTACATATCGTACTATCTTTATATTTCAAGTTGATAGATCATTGCATGTTAAGGCTAGGAAATTTCAGATTTGGATGCAATTTTTTTTATTATTTTCAAACAAGCTCTTTAGGTTGCAAAAAATAAAAATGCATGGTGCGCCGGCTCTCGTAATCAATTCAAGTTTCATTGTTCCGAAAAAATCAACCAAGCACTTGGCTTACACACAAACTAGCAAAATTAACTATGGAATGAACTTCAAGTAAAAAGTAAACTTGTGTGACATTGATTTGTTTCTAATTTCGAATCATGTGAAGATCAATAAAAGGTCGGTGAGCTTTTATTAAGCGTCGCGACAAATTTGCATTCTCAAACAGTACCCCCTAGCAGTGAGGCACGTTCAGCAAATAGAATAAATACGTAGCTACTCGTTTCCTCACTGGCTCACAGTTTGGGCTTCTCCTCCCCTCAACAAACACAATTTGGCCGTATTTATGTCCCAACGTTTCCAAACATTTGGATTACTTAAATACCAGCATTGTCAGATTTGCGTGCTGGTGCTCTCGTTAAGATATGTGGCGTGTGCTAACCGGTACGACCTCATGTACTTAGCTTTATTGATCTTTCAACACTGAATTGATAATTATCTCTACATTAAATATTTAACGACGTTCTGTCATTGTCCTTTGTTTTTACCTCAACACGCCATACAATTAAACTTATTTAAATGAGTTATTTCAAGAGCTGTTGTATCGTATAGGCAGTAATCCGTAAGGTATACAAATTAGACTGACAATGTCGACAAAACATTAATACCCGTTTTATTATAAAGTATAATATTGTCCCACGTAATTCGCAGCCAAAAAGGGTTACTGTAAAAGGCTTGACAAAGTGGCTCGCCGACCGCGGCGGAGGTGGCGGCAGTCTCGATAACCCGCGTCGATTTAACAATAATTGCGGACAGCTCCTAAAGCTAGTGTAGCAAAAGATACGTAGGTCAGTCAGTAGCCATCGTAAAATTTCACGATCACTTTTACTCCTTGCCAGAGATTCTGCAGCTCTTTTTCGTTGTAATATGGGCAAAACTTACCAACATATCAAGCATGCTAATATGTTATTTTAATATCTAACTCGTCAGGTGAAACCTTTGTGTGGGCGCACATACTCGTAGCAGTTCGAAATCGTGACGTAAGTACCTACCCAAAACATGTCAGAAGAGCCGAAACCCGTGAAAAGTTCAATAAGCCGGGCTTAGCATCGATCTTCGATCCGGCGATTACGACCAGCGGACCGCTGGCCGACGACGACGTACGGTGCGGCGTTGACGGATGTCAGCTTAACTTGTCTGTCACCCAGCCGGCACAGACACCTACCACATTAATCTCTATTCTCGCCGAGCAACACGTGGATTTACGCATCGTCGAAAGTAATTTATATGCAAATGACTTCAACCTTGATGATTTCGTGACTATAATACGGCTGGCGCACTCCAAAGCTCCGAGATTTGTGTTCTAACGGTATTCATTAGGTGTGAATTAATCATTAAAAACATAGAGCAGTGTTAATTTTATTTAGATTTAGTGTGTAAAATGTTGTTTAAATAGAAATAATTGCATAATTACATTCTATAAATAATATAACACCATAAATAATTTAGTAACAGCAATATCAGTTGTCACAACACAAAGAGAACGATGTTCTTATAGCAATGCGATCTCTTTATATGTACCACAGCAATATCACTGGCGTTTTGATAAACAGGAACAACTGTTGGGGCAACAATGCGGCCCGTAAGGCGATACTCGCGCGCGCTATCGACCACTCGATTAATGACCCTCTCGCCTAAAAGAATGAACCATAATATTTATTATCAGATATGGTGTCGCTACCGGGTAATTCCTATGTCTCCGACCATTATACATCTCCAGATACATCGCCTATGCATTACTCACTTCGTGCCTTTACAGATATCAATTTATGTGTATACTTTTTTACATTGTGTTTATTTTTTTGTTATTTTTTTTACATTTTAGATTTTTCGTCGTTGGTGTTCTGTATGCAATAGAAACATAATAACATCATAATAGCTGTATGTATAAAATATAATCTAACATTAAAATAATTGAGCAAAATTCATACAATACTAGCTGCGCCCCGCGGTTTCACTCGCGTAAGTCCGATCTTTCTCACCGTTTAAACCTTCCCTGGACTACGACAAACATTTCAAAACCGAAATCATCTAAATCGGTTCGTACGTTCTGGAGTTATAGCGTCAGGAAGGAAAACCCGACTTAATATTATATAGTAGATATTTGTCCTTCCATTCCGGCCAACTGAACCGATCAACTGGTTGTTAGGTAGGCCATTCATTTCTATGTCTGAATATCGATTAGTATGAGACAGCTTAAGACATTCAAGGAACTTATCAGCTTGAAATACGTTTTATTTTTATATTATAATAATAGTTAATGAAACGTCCCGCCCACGTTTTGAAAGTCAATTGATCTCAACCCGTTAATGGGTGCGTCGAAATATGTACAAGTATACGATCAACCGAACGTGTAAGAAGACTCTAACCGTACAAGAATATTAATATTATTATTAATACAAGTTTTACTGCCGACTTAAGTAATCAAAGTTTTTGAAACCGTTCAAATGACTGACGGAGACGAGTTTAAACTTTGATGAGACGGTTGACAAATTGTTCATAAATTGTCGTCTACAGATTTTGTATTAACATACGTAACGATCGTTTATTACACTTTTACAGGTTTTACAAGCACTTTTGTGAAAGTTTTGTATCAAGTTTAATTTAAAAAAAAATAGAAATGGTTAATAGAAAAAGTGATTTCGGTTGTATGATAAAGAATAATAGCAAAATTTCGAACAAAAATTACTTGTTTGCAAGGAGGTAAGGTTTATGAAGTTCCTATATTATGCGTAATGGCGTCAGATACTAATGATGATAAAAATGAAAAACACGTGACCTTAAATCCTTGGGTATATTATTTTTCCACATCTAATTTACGAAATAATCTAAAAAAAAACGAAAAATATTATCGTATTTTTTATAAGATAATACTTATACAGGGTTATTGGAAATCATACTAGCAAGCCGTTGAGGGCTACTTCTGTGCATCTAAACAAACAACTTTTGTTCTACGACTTTTGGAAATTCGAAAAAAAATATGAAAATTTTGAGGTTATGGAAATTCGCAAAACAGCTGATTTTTTAAAACAAAGGTCATTCAGACTAAGAGCAGTAGATAAAACTTAAAAAATAAGTAAAAATAAGTTTTAAGGTTAATGACCTCTTCGTGTAAGGAACAGCTGATTTTCAGGTAAACCTAACCTCAAATTTTTCGAAAAAATGTACAAATTTCCAAAAGTCGTAAAACTAAAGTTGTTGGTTTAGGTGCACAGAAGTAGCCATCAACGGCTTGCTAGTATGATTTCCAATAACCCTGTATAGTATTTTTTCTATTTGTGTATAAGTATGCCAAAATATTGCCTTACCATCGTTATTTTAGAGTTCAGTTGCTGACTGAAACTTCTCGTTTGAAGGCATGGTTACTCGTTCGCTGCAACTATTTCACAGCGTAACCGCAGACGTGAAGTATTTTTAATAAAATGTATCAGAACGATAAAGGAATCCTAGCGATTCACGATCTGAAGATGCAGTTTAAACAACAAAGGACAGCGGAGGGGTGTCAGGTTGTTCGCGTGACCACAATCGGGATTCCTCTTTGCTCATTTGGTGGATCGACTTACCTACTACATTCCTGGGACTCAGAAGCGAGTCTTTATTAAAACCATTCAGTCAACTTCATATTATTTTCTTTCCCGTGAGTCTATATAACTTTTCTATTAGTTTATATATATGTATATGAAAAAACCGGCCAAGTTGTATGGGACCCACCTAAATATTTTTTTTCTGTTTTTAGTTTTTTTGTCGTTATAGCGGCAACAGAAATACATAATCTGTGAAAATTTCAACTCTCATCTATAGCTATCACGCTTCATGAGATACAGCCTGGTGACAGACAGTCAAGTCTTAGTAATAGGGTCCCGTTTATATCCTTTAGGTACGGTACCCTAAAAGCATAAAAGTCCATAGTCGTCTTTAACTAAACTGTATTTAACTGTATTTGTTTTTTCCCATGGCTCTTAAATCAATAATTGATTTTAATTGCTAACGATATTTTTGTAAAGTTTCCAAACAGTTCGTGTAGGTTTGGTTAAGTAGATTAAATTAAGCACGCACGAAGTATTCACGTCACGTCGCATCGATAATGAAAGCCCAGACTGGCGCGCAAATTATCATCTGGTTGGCTTCACCGAGTTACGCAAGACAATAACCAAACAGCTGGACCGATACCGATGTGCAATAAGTAACCACCCGCCCCCGCAATGGACAACCGTTGCTCATAATCGAGATAATGCCTGGGTACACGTCAGGCATTCGCAGCAGTGGGCCGTGTGTCGCACGACACTCAACCCGCCCAACGAAAGTGAATTGTAGTTCTTGCAAACAACACGTCAACTGGCATCAGTCACGCGCGGTGTAGCTACGCGTTTGCTCAATTCAATAATAGCTATTGCAGTAACATTTTAATATAGTATAAAAGTTTTTATGTGAACATTTCGAATAAGTATAGGTATAATATTCATAGCATCTAACATTAGTTTATCAATCAAGATCAGGTTTAAACTACACAGCAATCAAAAAGCAATGTTTGTTTAATGGGAAAAATGTCTCTAATCTCGAGAGATAGGTTATGTTATGATATAAATTACGATCGCGTGATCCAAGTCTTAAATCTCGATGAAATGTACGCTGGAGCACAGGTTGAGAGCAATATTTACATTATCAATTGTATGTCATCAGCGAGTCCGGAACGTTGTTTTCACTCGTGAGCTTGGCGTGTTACCTTTCGAAAGCGTTGACTCATAAACAAAGCGACCTCTGAACTTAATAACAATGTGAATCGGGCGTGCGAAACGGGAGATGCACTCGGCGACTTGCAATAATTCTTTTGGGGCCCATCGAGTCTAGTTGCATGACACGCCATTATTTACTGTAGATACAGTACAAACGGCCAAAACTGTTCGTGGTTCGCGTTGATCGGTTAACAGATAATATCCCTATAAAGAAAATTTACCGTCATAAGTCTGTGACCTACATCTGATTGTTGTACTAACATGGAGATGGATTATTGTGAGAAATTTGGAACATCTTTGTGAGAAATTTATTTAAAATCGTCATTTGAAAGTTTTTAATCTATTGAAACAAGGCCAACAAGGTTTTATATGACAATTGAAATATGGTTGCAATTATCTGATATGGAGGAAATCGTGACCAATCTAAGGTCACTATAAATTTTACATCATTGACATATAAAAGTCCTTGTTCTATTACACCTAGTACCTTTCTTTAAATAATTGAGATGTTTTAATGAATATATTTAATACTCATTCATTTTATTATGTTTTTTTAGGTACATTATGCGTCATAAGTCACTATCAGTTTGCTACAATAATACTACAACAAGTATTGGACTGGATCGACCTTCTTCTAACAGACGTTCCACACAAACATAAATGCCTACCTTAATTAAAAGTACTCAGTGTGATTATTATTTTCAACATGTTAGCTATGTCTTTAGTTGGCCGAGTGGTATATGCCCGCTACCCGCTACACCAACCGACAACGTGGGTTCGATCCACAGTTTACTTTGTTAAAATGTTCAAATAGTGCTATACAGGATTGTAAACGTTACGGTGGCGGTGGAATTTTGAACGTTGATTGTACATTTGTAGTGTTCTTAATTACGCTCATACCTAAATGTTGTATTTACATCATTTTCTACCCGTGAGATACTGTAATTGGTTTTCTGTTGTTCCATTATATTTTATAAGTATATAATAGCTGTTGGATCTCGGATTAAATAAATTCATATATTTTGCACTAGGCTATACATAATAAAGACTACATAAGAATTTGGCTAAAATATTCCAAATAACGAAACTGTAAGAACTCATTCACATATACTCTAAAATTGTCTTTAGTTCCAATTTTCTTCACTTCCACTTAATCCAACAACCAACAAACGCAACAAAACTATTGAATGAAACATGTAGCTTTTTTTTGAATCATTTGTACGAAAAATTTAATAAAAAAAAAATTGCAGCATAGAGTTCTAAAATTACAATTTTTGAAATGTTTTCATTCTACTAATGTTTGTTTAATAAACGAGTTGTTGTTAACTTTAAACTTCAACTCAAGCCAGACCTTAGAATCTCAGTTAAAAACATTCTAATAGTAGCAGTTTGCAACTCTACAGTGGGTATGTTAGTGAACAAAGAAAATCCTAAGAACGGTAGGTAGATATCATACTCAATAGATAACAAAGAACAAGAAACCAAATTACAACAAATATTCACAAATGTTTGGTGTTGCCCTAACTACACACGCGAATAGTACACCCAAGATATATTGATACAGATAACCACACCCCATATTGGGTTGTATTTCCTCCAATATACAATAAGTATACACCATTATCACTTTTGCATATCTCACAGAGTGCTTTATACAGAAATGTTATCAATAACATACATTTGGAATTAATTCTACGATGTTATTTTTGTTTACAAATAGATTAACAATTTATTATGTCTGTTCTCGGGAATTGGTGATGCTCACTTTTTTAAGTTGCACATGAAAAATTAAAAGCATTAAAGAAAAGACCTTAAACATGATTAACCAACCAACTGTCAAAGTGTCAAACTGATTAAATAATCAACCTTGTGTTTATGTAAATAGAATATATTACCCGTTAAATGCATTTAGGTAAATTTGTTTAAGCACAATGTAATGCAAGTCGCCCTTAGTGAGTGATTCGCCCAAAAAATAATCAAAAGGACTCTCTTTTAATAGATTACCTATAGAAACCGCGCCAAAGACCGTAAAGAGAAACGACACTGGTTATCTCAATTATTCTTTGATTCTTCATTTTCAGTATATTATATGATTCAAATAATTATTCTTTTTTTTCGTAAAAAAAACATCGTCAAGTTCTTCGTTCGTAATTTATTTTCTTCCAGTAAGCTCATAAATTAAACACGATCATGATTTTATCTTAAATTATGTTTATCATATGTTTTAAACTAAAAATTCAAGTAATATTATATAAAGCTTGTTATTGTATAAACCGTTAATAAATATGTTGATAATATTCTGGTTTAACACTTTAACTGTATTCAGCAATCTCCGCTCGTAAATATTAATACAAAATGGACAAAAAACCAGATAACAAAGCAAAATGTGGTGTTCTAACTAAAAGACAAGCTCTGTCATCGTCGTGCTTCTTGAGTAATTTCAATCGTTTAATCTCTACAATCAACATCAGTTATTTGTGGATTAACAACTCGACACCTTCAAATTAAATTCGTGACTACAAACAATTTACAAATTAACAAACAATATGGCCGTTGTCGTTCTCACACTTTCCAACAGTAGACTATATAAAACACGATGATAATAGGGACAAAACGTTTCGAAAATTAAATAAACACTCATAGGTAGGTACGGTTCGTCGAGTTCACTATAATTCGATAATTTACAATGCGGCTGCCTCGGGCTTGTAAATAGGATTCTCATGAAATTCGGCGGCAGTCAGCGATTTTATCTCCGGCACGCTATCTATCACGCATACTTACGAAACAGACCAATTACCTATTTCAATATATAATTTGACT
The DNA here is from genome assembly GCA_907269075.1 of Idaea aversata. Lineage (NCBI taxonomy): Eukaryota > Metazoa > Arthropoda > Insecta > Lepidoptera > Geometridae > Idaea > Idaea aversata. The sequence goes on along the minus strand of OU026092.1, from coordinate 8,826,545 downwards.
ACAATCGTATAAAAAGAATCAATGAGCTATGAACTATTCAAAGTGTTTTAGAGTGTAATTTTATTACCACAGTAACCTCTTGAGACTACAGGTGCACAATAATCCGAGCCCCTAGTTATTGAAAGTGACAGGCGGTCACAGCAACATCAACTATCAGTGCTTTCGGAACGTATAAATTAAGATAAAAAATATTCATCTTCAATTACTACAACCCACACAATGATTAGACGTTTCACTAGCTATGCAGTCGCGATCTCGAAGCAACTTGAATTATCAAGCGTTAGCTTTGTTATAAACACATTCAACATGACGTGAATTAATGGAATAAAATACCGGATCTTTTTTATTCTTGATCATCTTCATTCCTTGTCAACATTCTAACTCCCGGATTAAGTGCAGTCGTTTATCTAAGAATTTACGTCGAGCGCTTGTAAGAAGTTGGCCTTTTACGAGTTATTTTGTGGTGAATCGTTTTATTTAGGGTAGATACTTGGGTCATTTCGTTGAATAACATGATCTACAAATGATTCCCGACTGGATTGATAACCAGCGATACGTCATGTTCACAGGATCAACTTTTTTTTTTTTTTTTTTTTTTTTATTAGGAATGGGTTTGCACTTGACCATAATGTGCCTGATGGTAAGCATCATTATGGCCTACGATGGAGCGTGCTTACCCAGTAGGAACCGATTCACTCTCGCTTTGAAGATCGCTAGATTGTAGTTCGTGGGGAACAGGGAGTCAGGCAAGGAGTTCCATAACTTTGCGGTGCGCACAATAAAAGTGGATGCAAACCGCTTAGTTCGAGTCTTAGGAACTTGAATCAAAAAACGGTGTCGTCTTGCTGTCTCCCTGCTCGTCCGATGGTAAAATGGGGCAGGCGGAATAAGTTCGTATAATTCCGCAGCGCACTCACCGAAATGCAATCTGTAAAAGACCGACAAACTGGCAACCTTGCGACGGTGTTCGAGGCTCTGTATCCTCGCCTCGCACAAAGCGTTAAACTCTATAAAATGTTAAGACAACACGTCACGCGGGGTTAATAATAGTTAACTTTCTTCTCAGACCGAGTTATTGTATCGGTGATAAAGGAATAAAATAACTAGTTCGCGTCTAGTTCGTTATCTCTAGCAAGGGTGACCTTCAACTTGGTTCGACCTGAATACTGAGTAGTGTAATAAAGAGCAAGAGACACGGGGAGGTTAGCGTTCGACTCTTTCGTATGCAAAGAACGTTAAGTGTTAGCCGACGCGGTTGTACGGGCCGATCATTAAACAAGCGGTTGGGAGCTAAAATAGAAATGGGTTGTTTGAGTAGGGTTCTTTCGCGAACGCAATTGTACTCGAACGTGTCTTGTTAGCGAATGCGTTATGCAAATGGCAAGCGGGCGGGCGGCTACGGGCGCAGGCCGGGCTGGGTCGCTACTACTATGGCCCCACTAAAATTACAAACTCCCATGTTGCTGTTTAAATTGATTGTTAAACAAACATTATTTGTAAAATAAATTAAGTGAGTAGGTACTTATTGTTACGTCTTTGGTAGGTTTCAGCTCTGTAAAAATTAAGTACAATTCATTTTATAGGCATTTTTTTCGTAATAAAGAATTATACTTTGTTTACCAAAATGAAATCACATTGTGTCAGCAGCACTTATACTCATTTATCATCAAAATTGAAGTTGCATTTTAAAATTTGTTTGATATTCCGTTCGTCTTTCGCAATAGAGTTATTATGATGCGTATGACACTCACAGTTTAAGTGGTAAGTATGTACTAATTGCATCAATTTAACGACAATTAAATATCAGAGTTATTAAGATGTACAAGCAATCAGTCAATTCCGGAATATACTCATGCGAAAAGACTGAAACAATTGAATGATTGCAATTAAATAGATTACTGAGCGACAATTTTAAAACCTGAGTGTAAAAGAATTGTTAAACTTAATTTTATTTATATTTTAACAAAATGCCATTTACATAAGAAAACTTTTGTCATAATATGTAGGCCGGTATCGTATATTTTGCCTTGAATTTAACTCATTAAGAATACATACATATGTAACACATCGAGATAAAAATCAAATTGATTACATTGGAATCGAATGGTTTAAATTTTACCGTAATACCTTTATAACGTAATAACTACATAACAAAAGGCAGCGTTAGGAAATTTAAATAATAATATCATAATGGATATTGCAATTGTAATTTGAATTGCTTTAACGACATGATAGGATATTGAAACGTTCCGCTCTCACTAAATAGCATACATAAATTGTCGATTAAGACGGTACACGTTCGCACGACAAATGCTGCCGCGTCAGATATTGCCGCTGCACTGAACATCCGATGCCATAAATTTAATAATTAATTTTATTATCGAACCATTGCTCTCGTGTCGACTTAAAAAAGATTTGCGAGCAAAACCCACCGCAGTCGTCCGCCTTATCATTAAACGTTCACGATACTCGGTCGCACGCCCGATTCATAATGTCTCCTAAAGCGATGTAATTGTTTGAGAATAAAAGAAGTTCGTCTAAAAGGGTTCCTCTCACGGAGCGCGCCCCTGTCAAAAGTCATCATTGTAATAGAGTTTTCTTTCTCGACCACCGCACGGTTATAAAGGCTAACTTATTTTTCAAAGAAAGTAATGAGAATGTAACTTAGCGGAAAACGGTTTGCGGAGCCCCACGTTTAGTAAGCAACGATGGAGGGGAATGTTTTTATGTTATTTGCGACGATGATGGTCCCTTGCAGCGAGCCCCACACAAAGGACTCTGGCAACATAGTCGTAGCTCTAGCCAGCTTCTATAACATGAACTTTTAATGCGGAATAGCAGCGGATTTAACGCAACTTCAAACAAACCATTAGCAGTCTTTTGATTTTTAAAACGGTTAATGTTTTTTTAATTAATTTGACATAATATAACTGAAGGTGTTAATTTTAATTGCTACCTCTTGGAATACATTTCGAAAATAAGAAAATTGTATTTTTATAAGCTACTAGCTGTCCCGGCAAACGTTGTTTTGCCATATAAAAAAAACTAAATCAAAATCGGTTCAGCCGTTCGGGAGCTACGATGCCACAGACAGACACACACACACACAGACACGTTAAACTTATAACACCCCGTCGTTTTTGCGTCGGGGGTTAAAAATCATACAAATCGGTTCAGCCGTTTAGGTGTAGTTTGGCAACTAACACCGCGGCACGATTGACATCAATATTTATACGTCACTCAATTGTTTTGCCTTCCCGGCACCTCTCCATTAAAACTTGAACTTTATGTTATGGTATTAAAGTTCTTATTGACTTGTATTATTACGAATCGTTTGTATGGTATGGAGTATAGAAAAGTGTTGTTTTTAGACATTTTCAGGCAATTTTTTAAAATTTTCTCTCCGTAAGAACCATCCTCGTACCATATGGAATATTCTAAAAAAAGAATTGGCCAAATTGGTCCAGGCGTTGTTGAGTTATGCGCTTACCAACACATTTTGCGATTCATTTTTATATATAAGAAGATATACAGGGTTATTGGTAATTATACTAACAAGCCGTTGAGGGCTACTTCTGTGCACCTAAACAAACAACTTTTGTTCTATGACTTTTGTAAATTTAAACATTTTTTTGAAAATGTCGAGGTTAGGTTTACCTGAAAATCAGCTGATCCTTACACGGAGAGGTCATTAACCTTAAAATTTTACTTATTTTTTAAGTTTTATCTACTGTTCTTAGTCTGAATGACCTTTGTTTTAAAAAATCTGCTGTTTTTCGAATTTACATAACCTCAAAATTTTCATATTTATTTTTGAAGTTGTTGTTTATTAAGATCTACAGTAGTAGCCCTCAACGGCTTGCTTCTATAATTACCAATAACCCTGTATAAACAAGAGTATAGTAACTGGGTTTTCACATAGATGAAATTGATAATGAGCGCGTGGTGATCTTAATTTAGACATAATAAGCAGTTCATTGAAGGTCAGGAGCAGAAAGACCTTTAGCTTAGTTAACGCCATAAACGGTGGCTGCACTGTAACCGCGAAAGGCACTGCACTGTTACCACAACATCGTGACATTCTTTGACCAATTATTTATCTGTTTATCCCGTATGCGATCGTTTCCATCTCAAAAGTTACATTCTTAAATATGTATTTGAAAACACCTATTCTACTAACAATAGGGAAATTGTGAAGCGACGTCTCTGTGCAGAGTGCGATGTGGGAAGGGGAAATATGTGCATATATTGAGTGCATCAGTTGCACAAAAAGGCACAATCTTGCCGAGATAGGATAACAAGATAACAAGCGTGCAGCGGCGGAATAAGATGGATAAAAACAAGACACGGTGCCTACGCGCGGACGTGTACCTTGTTTACTTAAACGAGGGCCACATTAACTGCCTCTGGAGTAGATTCTGTTAACTCTGTTTATGTCCGAAAGTATTTGTAAGTGCACTAGTAGAGGAAAGACCTATAAAAAAATATCTGCAGATGTAGGTAATGAAAAGGGTACCGACGCTCTCGCCATACAAACGTAGTCGACTGTTTCGTCCCTATTTTTGTTGCATAAAACCTAAAACTGCCATGGCTATGCCTCCCTATGTCTTGGTTTTTTTTTTTCATTTTCTAATTATCATAGAATTTAAGATTTAAAAAACAAAAAAACAATACATAGGAGCATGGTCTTGGCAGTTATAAGCTACAAAAATATTTGCTCCAGGGAGGAAACAGTCGACTAAGTTTGTATGGAGAGAGCGCCCGGCACCCTTTCCTCTTCATAGTAAAGTCGTTTAAACAAACGTTTATCGCTATTTTACGTTTATTATAATACTATTTATTTAATAATTATAAAAAGGATTCAGATAAAGAATTGTAAGAAATAATTTTAGTTATTTAAGCAAGGCACGATTTTATTCGGCTAGCACGTCGTTCTTACATAAATAACTCAACATCCATATCAACTAACGTGGGATACAGTATCATTCCATGAATTCTAACAGTCTTGTATTTATATTACATGCACTTAGTAAATTTAAAGTTATTTTATGGTACTGTAAATGAAACACTTCATTAGCACACAAAGCGTTCGAGTTATTTTACAATTTGCTTATGGCTAGAGTGCATACTTCACGCCTGAATAACGAATCTGTTATTCTAGCCAGGGCTTACTATTTTATCTATAGTTATCAGAAGTGATCTCGTTATACACACGTAGTCCGCCGACAATACGAAATTTGATGTCATATCTAAGAACACGGTACAAGTTTTAATATTACGCGGGTCTCCTCTCTTCTTCCTCTTTTCTTGTTACCACTTTAGGTGGGGTCGGCTCTCTTAATTATTTTGCGCCAAGCAGTTCTGTCTTGGATTGTCCGTATATCTATATTAGCCTGTTTCATGGTTCGGGTCATGTTAGTCTACCTGTAATATTACGCATGTAATATTTTTTTAAACTTACCTATGTATTAGGTACGACCCACCGTAGAGCTCGGCTGTTATAAGAATGTTTTCAACACGACCAAGATTCTAGACACCTGCTTTAGGTGAAGTTTTAAGTCTTCTAACTCTTGATGAGTTAGAAGACTTAAAACTTAATCAAACAAAAATTATTAGAAATGAAATGAAATGAAATGAAATGAAATATATTTATTTGCCAGAATATGGTGAGTAAATTATGATGTACAATACAGTATGTGCTCATATTCAACCGAACCTCGGTGTGCAAATGTCTAGACTTAAAATAGAACACAAACTTAGAACACAAACATTCCAATAATAGTAATTTTCGAACTCTACCGAGGGTTGCAATTATGCAGCCGACTGTACATGTTGATAGGTATGCTCTACCATCTAGACAAAAAAATAATTGACATAACTATCTGCAAAACAATTACTTAGTTTTACGTATGAAATAGGTAAGTATGTTAGTTTTAACTCGGTTGTAAAAAAAAATGGTTATCTGTAAAGTCGGTTTACGGACGATAAATTTACTCTTTTGTACCGTTGACATGACTATTTTGCATATTTTAATACGTTGCTATGGTTACATTGTCAATAACGGTAACGTGAAATGACGTTACGCATTTTTGTGAGTGCAGGTGTTCATCGATTTATAAGACGTTATTACGTCAAAATGTTTAACAAAAACTTGTAAACAAAACAAGTTGTCAAAAGTTTATGACTTGGGGTATTTCAGCATTGTTCTCTCAACTAGTCAGCCTACTCTCTAGCGACAATCAGATGTGTTGTCGAGTACTTATACTCACAGAATCACGAAACTATGTGTGACTCAGAATGGTGTGAACTAAACTTTTAAGTAGGTCTTATCAAAATAATTTACGAGTACATCTTGTATATTTCATCATACTTTATGTCACGTATAGTAGAAGTATTTTTATACTTATGGAAAATCACTTCAAGTTGGAGCAATCTATAACAAATGTTTCTAATTATTATAACATTTAAAAGCCTGTGAAAGAAAACACAGAAATCTCACGTGTATTACAAATATAACGATGCGGACGGGTGCCGACCACAATTCGTTCGTCAAACATTAACAACTCATGACATAATAGAAACAGAAGAGTGCTGTAATCAACTCTAATAAGAAGGTGAGAAGGCGAAGCGTATTTATTACTTTAATGGAATATCAGCAATTAGGGTCTTGAGATAGAATCGGTAGCGCTGACAAGGTGCAAACGAGAGTGGTCCGACCGGATACATAGGGTTCGAACTATCTTATATTTTAAACATAATAACGTTGTGCATAGCAGTCCTTTTTCCCTCTACGTAAAGGCTATTGTAGCTCAAAGTGGTCTGATACGTATGTAGATAGGTGTAATGAAACACTGTACGAAAATAAAACAATGCTGTCGATGAATTACCATAGAGAATGAGCGGAACGAACGGATTAAGTGAAATACAATCAAACAAGGAGGCGTGCGTGCCAGGAATTTAAAACAGATAAAGAGAAGCTCTCGATGAAGCGACGAAGTGCGCAAAGGGAAATCTGTTTGTTTTCATTTTCGACGCATATAACCATTTCCATTTCTTGTCGTGTTTGTTCAGTGAGACTTGTGCTTCAGACTGAAGCACAACATTTTAATTGCATAGATAAACAATTTTACCAAAGGATTACGACAAGATAATTTCAAAAGTAAATAAACCATGAAATGGATAGACAACATCAAGAAGGGAGCTGCCGATACCGAGACGACAACTGGAATCAGGAAGCATTTGAGGTGCCATCGCATCGTCGGCGTCATCGCTCAACCACACTGACTCAGCAGGACTCCTCGCGGCCGCTGCTCCGAACGCCATTAGTACCTTACTCCCAACGTATCATTATGTCGCTCGCGTACTTCGCACTACTAAACCGACCAGTCATCTCACTCTGGACCAATTAAATGGGCAACTGCAATTTGTTTTATAAAAAACCGTGACGTGACGTCGACTCGTCCTTGTTAACGATTGTTAGTTTTTTTTGTAAAATAAGAAATCCGGTGTGTGAATTCCGTTTTTTGTACCGATTATATCAGAAAGGGAACAAAAAAACGGATATTAATCAACGGACCTCTTTGGCTTTATTACCCCAGTCTAAATGAAATCATATTTAATTGACTTACTGATGCGGATTTTATTAGTCTTTTAATTAAATAAAAATGTTAGTCTAATACAAAAGAATATTTTAAATCTGTTCTCATAATCAGTGGACTACCTACGCCAAAACGAATGTTTGCGTTATTTTCTACAGAAATAACATAACAGTATGCAGTAGTTCTATACTTTAAAAATGTCCTTTGCAATCACACTAATTTTGACATATAGGATTATCGTGGATTATTACTTATGGCAACATAAAATCACAGGACATTTTTTTGTAAAATGTCAGCAATACCTCCCAAGAGATGTCTTCAACCGTCAGCGATCCCAACGCTGTTCATTGTTCTGTCATCGCACTAACTGACAGTACACAAAATAATCCGCTATTCATTTAATATCCATACGTACAATTACCTGCTCGCGAAACGATGCCAAGAGCACAATACATAATAATCTCTTGCCTTTCATACACGAAGTATATTAATTAATTTAATTCACTGATCTACAAATGACAAATAGGACACAATATTAATTAAATTAACATTATTTTTCACTGGCAAACCAGCTTCTCGCGGGTAGCTAAGCGTATGCACCTATACAAGTTTTTATCGTATTTCAGCTAATTTACACAAAACCTAAGCCTCTCATAAAACACTGTCTATTATTAAAATCCATAGAAACATCCGTCCAGTGGTTTATAAGTTTATCACATTCAGACAAACAGACAGACGACTTTGTTTGTTTTATAATAAGTATGGATTTAGAAACAGTTTACATGTATTTCAGTAGATATAGTGCCGTGTTATATTTGTGCTATAAGCGTATGCATTCAATGCAATGATATTTACCACGTTCCGTATATTTAATTAAAATAATGCTTTGAAATGATTACTCAACCTAATAACAAGCTGCTTATCGTCTGCGTAGTTAATGCTTAAACCTACACGATACGAGAGTGGATAATTGATAGGTGTCGGGTGTCCGGACGAATGAGATGTGTCGGTGGACACGGGATGCTCCAAGCATTCAATTTGCTCTAAATCAGCACGAGGAAAGCACAACCGAACACCAATTAAAACCAGTTGAATAAAGAGCCTGCAGCATATAATCTGCATCAACAAACCGATGACCAATATCAAAATATTACAGCGTGTGTCGCATAAAAACAAATTTCTGACAAGCAACATTCAATGAATGGTTTTAATGAAGTTTGCTTTTATATTGCGTTGTAAAAAATATTGGATTTATTTCTCTTCGGTATAAAAATACAGATGAGAACTTTTACAATAAAAACTGCATAAATTTATAAGTAGGTAACTATACTATGGGTCTTCTAAGATTGTAGTAATACAATCTGGTAAAACCAGATAAGTAGACATTACTTTATAGTAACGTTTACTTTAACACTACAAATTATACCTATTGCTAGAGTCTAGCTAGAGCATAATAATGGGAGTGTGAAATGTGACAACTCCGAGTTCAGTGTCCTGAATACCGATACAATAAACTGAAATCAAAGTCTAGAGACAGAGATAGATGTGTGTTTCAGCGGCAAATTAAAAGTTCCTTCGAGAACTAATTCTGCGGTATTTTGTTCTTTAATAAAACCACGCGCAATTCCCAATGCAACCTGATGCCGTTCAATTCTGGTGATTTTACACGCATTAGGTAAACTCTCGCATGACAATAATAAACAACGCGCCGTGCTCATCGCACGGGTTAATTGATATTCAAGTGCTCTATAAATTAATTAGTAGGTAATATTAGATGACGCTAGGGTAAACCATAATCACAAATCCGGTGAAAACTTTAACATAAATGTCAAAATATCAGATATAAATAATATGAATCAAAATGTGATGGGCACGATACTTATATTGAAACATCAGGTTTATTAGTTTTGATCTAATATTACACGGAGTGAATTTTTCGAGTGGATTCTCACAGTTAAATCCTAAACTATAAGAGATAGCTAAACAATCTGATAGGAGCAAGATGGATTTTGTCAAAAAATAAAAAGCAAAAAAAAAAGTACCTACCTACTTTTTATGGGAGTTGGTTTTTATGAAAATAAAAATAATGTTTTATGGCAAATATTTGTAATCGTAGATATAAAACAATAACTTTTATGGAAGATGTCCTTTAATATAAAAATTAAATAGAAACCGAGACGTCAAAATAAGTTAAAATAAATAAAATTATACGTCTAGCGCTAACACGAACTTTCAGATTTTAATAGACCGTAAAGTAGGTAGGTATATTAAAAACAATAAAATGTATGCTTTGTCAGCTTTTCCCGAAAAAAATATCTTAAAAAAAATTTAAAGCAACATTTATTACCACAGCAATTCATTGCATTCATAATATTTCTTTTTTTGTTCCTAAATGCAGTTCAAGCAGAGCTAAAGCAAAAAGAATACCGGAAAAAAGGTACATAGAGCGAATCACAATTCTTGAGGGCCAGACTCGTCGTAGTGGGGTAATATTTAATTATTCTACAGCGGAAATGTAAGGCGGGGTCGCAATGACCCCACCCGGTAACAAAATGGCTGCCAATGTTACAATTACATTCTTTTATTTAATACCCAAGGAAGTGGTCACCACTTTGATTGCATTCGACCGAAAAAGACGTAACAATTTCCGTCCCACAACAATAGAATGACCTAAGAAAGTCTAATTACTTACTTTTCATATTTTTTTTAAATGTGTCATAAACGAGTTACTTCGTAAGGTAACAATTTTTTTGAATACGAAAAATGTTATAATTTAAACAAGCAATTTAAAAAAAGGAAGGAAAAATTATTTTCAGCCTTCTTTATCAAAGCTTTGGTAAAAATAGTCTCCGGAAAGAATAATGGCCAAACCTCGAACCTAAATTTTCTGTATAGAAATATAGGGAACCGGCATCACACTAGGCTATGTGCCTTTCTTGTTTAATCGTAAATCTTTTTTCTTTAACCATTAAGACGCAGCTATAGGGGTATAAAATAATAATTTAGTAATAATTAAAGAGAGTGAATATGAGACACCATTAGTACCATTACTACGTCTTATTCCTATAACAAGGTTATGAGCAAAGAGGTTACATGTAGTTTTTTTAGGTTTCCGCTATTTGTATTCTGTACTCAAATACTTTGATACTTACCAAAAAGGTTTTTTAGTATTGAGTTAACGTCATACCTAAAATAGAGATTTTGAACTCAATATTTCTCGAATTCGATTACTGAGAATCAAAACCTACTAAGTACCTACTAAACTCTGGCAGTATGCAAGAGCCGTGCGAAGTCTTAATGGCTTCATGGACCTAGAAAAAATGGTTATTCTTTTTTTTTTTTTCTCTCTTGTTTGGCCCCACGAACGTTATGCCAATGGTTATTCTTTGGTGTTACCTAAAGCAAGGAGGTTAGGTTGTTAAAGTTCCTAATGTGTAATGGCATCAGATTCTGACGTAGAAAATGAAAAACAGGTGACTTTAAATGCTTATATCTTTTTTCCACACCTATTACGTGAAATACTAAACATTTCATTGTAATCTAGAAAAACGGAGAATTTTATCATATTTTTTCTATTTGGGTACATGCTTGATTATTGCCCTACCATCATTCTTTAGTTAATTGCAACACAATAATATATTTAAGAGCATAGCTAAAAATACGTACCTACTTAGTTAACACTTAGTAATATTGCACCTAAAATAATACATAAACTTCAACCTAGACTTAATTAAGTTGTACCATGGAAAATTACACGGACAAATCCAACTTTATATCGTACAGAACTAAGTTTATATTTGAAATAGACGCATATTCGATATTAGGATCCTGTTCCTAAGTTGGCGTGAATAATCGCAAAGCGCCTCAAATATGCCACTGTCTCTCTCTGTCTACCGTTAAAATGGTGGATAGATACGAACGCAAATTACTATCCTTTGACAATTAGAATCTGACTCGTAGGTCTAGTATACTCATGCTTACTAACTACATAATCACACTCATCGGATTTATCATCTCAACTTGTTAATTGTACAGTAAAGTATTAATATTTTCTTTTAATATAATTTCGTAGTCGTAAAAAGCCAATTCACATTATTTTTTCTGATTAATTTTTTACTACGTGGTTTTCGCGTATAATAGGTATAAATGCTGGTCCTGGCAAGATATTGTCCAAGTGGAACCAGACAGTCTATAAAATTTGTAAGTCAATAAGATTTTTCTTTAATTCAGAGCAACTGTAAGACGGTAATATTCAATTTAAACTTCATGTGCCATTAAAACTTGATAGCAAAAATGAAATAGCGCGCGTTGATGTCTTTTGTACGGATCATCAAAATAAAATATAAAGTTGGTATAAAAAGTATCTAGTCAGTATCTAAAACACAGCAACTTACTTTCAGATATATAGAGACTGTCTTATAAAGATTTAATAATTAAACAAATTCAATAAAAAAAAGAATCAGCTCTATCGGTTGAGCCGTCTTCAAGTGTTTACTTGAAGACGGCTCATGCATGCTAAGCATGTTCACCGTTTGGTGAACATGCTTACATAAAAAAATAATAAAAATACGCGACGAATTCAAAACCTCCTTTTTTGAGTCGGTTAAAAAGATTACGTGCTGAATGTGCCATCAATCTTAATTAAAATAAACAGCAGACGAGAAAAATAAATTGTGTGTATTAGGTAGCATGAGTTATTTAATTATGCTTGATTTCGATCAATACCTACGTAAAATTGCGTGACATGGACTAAAGGGGCGATTTAATAAAAATGAAGTCTTGTACAATCACATACAAAAGTTCTTATTTACACAATTTATAAAACAAAATATAAAATCTTACTAAGTAATAATTTTGAGGGATTCCTTATTGCGCACTCATTTTAATGCGCACCCAAAACTGCGCACCCAAACTATTCCACATTTGCGCACCTGTTTTGTTGCGCTCACGATAGGCATACTAAACTTTTGAATAGAGATGAGAAACTGACTGAAACTATCGATAACTAGTTATCTAGATATACACTATACACTAGATATACACTTTATATATACACTAGATATACACTTTATTTTTTTTGCAAAAACTTAGGTATAGAGTTTAAATTGATTTTGAAAAAAAATAAGGTCATCCTGGTGAAGTACAGTCATCAGAATGAACATAATGTTTTCAGTCGTTCCCACCTAGGTACGTTCCTAGGTGGAAACGAATGAAAATTGGAAAAAAAAAATGGCACTAAACATTTTTAATAGTTGGCTATTCCCAGTCATTACTAACTACTAACAACGCTTCTACTTCATTAAAAGATTTATTATTATGAAGCTAATGTACCAGGCCTTCATAGATTATAAGGTGCTATCATTATCTAGTATTTGAAAGATTTTTTTTGCAAAAACAGCAGAATTAAGGACCAGGCGTTCATAAGTTACTGGCGGTGTTTTTTCCTAATCATCCTCAGGTCTGTGCCTCAGTCAACTAAAATCCTATTTGTACGTTGTACAGAACGAAAAGTACCAGGCGCTTATACTTAGCAGGAGGTTTTAACTTATTGGGCTCCTTGTGTTTTCCCCCACACTTCTTAATAAGCAAGAAATTGGCGTGGAATTTTTTTTATTAAATCAGACTGTTACTATAGAAACAATAGTAATTATTATTAAACAATACAATAATTAAACAAAATCAATTGTAACAAAAAATAAACTATACTTGATTTGTAATAATTACTATTTAGTGTCAGAATGGTTTAAGAGAATTTATGATTGAGTATAATTTTATGAGTAGGTAGTTCATTTTTCTGAATCGGCACAGTGTCCTCTTTCCGTGGGTGCCCGCTTATCTATTCATTACGGGACACCCTGTACATATTATACTAAGTGATTTTTTGTAAAATTAATATTTAGTTATTAATTACTTTTTTATCTAAATATTAATCGCCAATCTAAAATCGCTTAATCACTCATTTTTGGATTACTATAAGTCGTCATGTTACGACGTCTGTCTGTCTGGCTATTTGTAACCGACTTCAAAAAAAGGAGGAGGTTCTCAATTCGTCGGGATATTTTTTTTATGTATGTTCCCCGATAACTCGGAGACGCCTACACTGGAAAAAAAAATTATTTGAAAGGGGATAATGGAATTTTCAGTGACAGCGGCACTAAAAATAGTTAAATCAAAAAATAAATTAAAATTTTAAAAACCGACTTCAAAAAAACCTGAAAACACAAACAAAACTATCACTAAGACAGCAGATAACTTAAACATAAAGTACTTACTTGGAAGTCGGACTTGGTTGTATTGAATGTTGAGAGGTATAAAGACATCATGGTGTCACCCAGTCCGACTTCCAAGTAAGTACTTTATGTTTAAGTTATCTGCTGTCTTAGTGACCCAAAATGGATTATTTTTCACTTTACACTTTCACACTAATTTATTCCACGCCAATGTCTTGCTTATTAAGAAGTGTGGGGGAAAACACAAGGAGCCCAATAAGTTAAAACCTCCTGCTAAGTATAAGCGCCTGGTACTTTTCGTTCTGTACAACGTACAAATAGGATTTTAGTTGACTGAGGCACAGACTGAGGATGATTAGGAAAAAACACCGCCAGTAACTTATGAACGCCTGGTCCTTAATTCTGCTGTTTTTGCAAAAAAATCTTTCAAATACTAGATAATGATAGCACCTTATAACCTATGGAGGCCTGGTACATTAGCTTCATAATAATAAATATTTTAATGAAGTAGAAGCGTTGTTAGAAGTTAGTAATGACTGGGAATAGCCAACTATTAAAAATGTTTAGTGCCATTTTTTTTCCCAATTTTCATTCGTTTCCACCTAGGAACGTACCTAGGTGGGAACGACTGAAAACATTATGTTCATTCTGATGACTGTACTTCACCAGGATGACCTTATTTTTTTTTCAAAATTAATTTAAACTCTATACCTAAGTTTTTGCAAAAAAAATAAAGTGTATATCTAGTGTATATATAAAGTGTTTATCTAGTGTATAGTGTATATCTAGATAACTAGTTATCGATAGTTTCAGTCAGTTTCCCATCTCTATTCAAAAGTTTAGTATGCCTATCGTGAGCGCAACAAAACAGGTGCGCAAATGTGGAATAGTTTGGGTGCGCATTAAAATGAGTGCGCAATAAGGAATCCCTCATAATTTTAAGTGAACTGAAAAAATAAGGTACAAATAATTATATGTAAGTATAGTAAAAAGATGGTAGGTATGATTTTATCTTCCCAACTATATTTTGACTTTTTGTGACGATTTAGGTACATTGTACAGTATTAGCAAAAACTAAATATGGTATTATAAACTAGCCATTTTAATAATAAATAAAACTATAAGTATTTTAAGCACTAGTGTCCTGTACAGTCGCATACAAGTTATACAACACATTTACACTTAAGCGCCCACTGAGCTGCGGTCCGATTAAATGCTTGAGCAGTTCGTGTAATGAAGCGAGATAAATCAACAGCGTCACACGCACCCGTTCCATGACTCTTGCATGACCCATCGTGTCATCAACGCAGTCATTTAAATTGAATCAAGTAATTTCGTACCGGACTGTACGTACGTACACAAATCTAATAAGAACATAGACTAACAAGATGAGAATAGAATGGTCATTTTAATAGGTTCATTGTTGGTATATTCTGATAAGATTTTGAATACGGTTTCTTTTATATGCATTTGTACATTTAAAAAAAAAGATAAAGAGTAGCTCTGATAAACAATTGTGTGAAATTTAACTGAATACACACACTAAACAGAGATATAATCTAACGTAAGAGTAAGATCATTTTTAAGACTTATAGTATTTGAAATAGTTAAGTAAAAACCGTAAGAAAGAACTTGTGAATTATTTCTTATGCCTTTACACTACTAAGTATTTAGTCATACGCTATGCCCACTTAGCCGGTTGGGCAAAGTAACGATAATTGCTTCTTAAATGAAAAGTATTTATGATCACGGATAAGTAACTAATAAATTGCCCTTTCTCAGGTTATAAAGAGCAGAATTAATCAAGGACAGGAAATCGCCGGCAGTGTTTTAATTGACGAAAACTGTTTTTAGTAATCGTCTAATTGTAGATTTAAATTCGAACGTAAGTTTAAAAATGCAATTTAAGATTAAGCGCATAACTTGGCCCTCCAACGTTTTTAAGTAGAAACAATAAATTCATCGACACTAATTGGTGGTTTTCTCCAATTTATCAGCTCATTACATCACAGTAGCGCGAATAAAATAAAATATGTGTGCGGAGCTGTACGTGCGCCGCCGTGGGCAGATCATTCGCATGCGATAAGCGTCGGTCAGGCACATCGTAAATTCAAAGAGCAGACCTCTGCCGAACTACAGACCTGATTGTGAGCCTTAATCAGTTGTGTGTGCCTACTCGAAGCTCACGGTCACCGACTCAACACACGCCCCCCCTTGCTTGGCCCAACTTACATACCAACAATATTGACCACCTCTGCTGACAATTAACATAACGGATTTTATTGAATGGACACTTAAATATTTTAACAATTTTGCAAATGATACAACACTTCAATTTCAACTTCAAACAGGGTCGTTTATTATATAACCGTTGATTAAATTTAATTTGTGTCGTAGTTTTAATGACAAATTAATTGATAACATTTTTTAAAATTAATAGTAGTATGTTTATAATGCGCTAACTATGCCTCGCAGTTGTAGTTTCCATATTCCTTAATTCATATTTGT
Source organism: Idaea aversata (assembly GCA_907269075.1). Taxonomy (NCBI): domain Eukaryota; kingdom Metazoa; phylum Arthropoda; class Insecta; order Lepidoptera; family Geometridae; genus Idaea; species Idaea aversata. The sequence continues at coordinate 8,810,209 of OU026092.1, read as the reverse complement.
TTTAGTAATTCATACGTTCTCATATCATACTCAATCTCATACTCAATAGTTAAGGGAAACTGAATCGGTTCACGGTTGCGCTGGACAATTACTTCGAATTTATCCGAGCGGCTGCACTTTGAAGACGACCACTGCGTTGCATGCATGCAGATGAGCGGACAACGTTTAATCGTTTAATGGAGACCACATTAATGTATCAGATTGAATATTTATTTCTTATTTGAAAAAAATAAAGGCAACGTACAATTTCTTATCGATGCAGCAGAAGTTTTATTAAGTAAAGTAAGTAAAATTTAGCTCTACTTCGGAGCAGTTAAAGCATTTCAAACTACTGAGTTAACTCATACCAAAGTGTCCAAATAACATATACATCATCGTTATGAAAATTAAATTGTAATGGAGAAATAAATTGTCATTGAAACCAAACTAGTTACATCTATATTTCGCAATAGTAATAGAATCTAGAGCAAACTGAATGCGTCGACGCAGTACTCTAGTGACCAGCTCTTAAACCGAGATATTCGACGTTCGTCGGCCAAACCGTAAGTAAATTGAATTATATTAGAGGTTTGTACTTTACTTATCTGCTAACGCTTTAGAATCATAAAATGTTGACTTCGTATAGGTGGACTGTTTCACGACATAGCAAAACAAAGTATATGATAAAACTTTTTTAATGACTAGGTAAGTTTTAATCCTAAGGAAAAAAAGCTTACTCAAAAGTTACCGCGAAATAGACAAGAAAGAGTTTGGTCTCTGTGCTAATAAATTTTACAACCTAATCCTAATCCTTCAACAATTTATAATATTAATTTTCGTTCACAATTGTAAAACCGTAATATCACAAATGGTTGTATCCCGAGACTTTATAATTATTGTCAAATCGCTTTTGTCTCCTGCGATACAAGCTTTCCTTAGTGCAGGAGACGCTGAACATTTTTGATTATTTTGTAGCAATATTAGTTTTGTAACACGTAGATTGTTTAAATTTAGTTTTAAATTCCTTATGTTAAATAAACATATTATTCAAAAATCTGTAACTACCTTTGTCATTATTAAAACACTTAGCAAAACATTTTATCTCATTATCAATCTAGTTTAGAATTGCTATTAGCAACGTTACGCAAGATATTTTAGTGAGCATTAGCTCGTACACGTAACAGAAACCCATGACAATTAGTAGGTATATTGGTCCGTTGAGCGACGGCGCGAGCTTAACCCGATTATATCAAGCATTATCGCAACATCTGTGGCATAAAATCATTGTGCCAACAACACGCCACAGATTCTTGCACCATGACAAAACAAACCAGATCTATAAAACCGCACGTTTACAAACAACAATGCATTTTCAGCAATTTCCAACCTACTTGCAACATCTAAGAACCACATTTTTATGTGTTCACCATTACATTGCATAGTCCAATAGTTAAGTGCTGCTCGCTCATAATCTACGGTCCCAATCGGATTGAATAGAAACAAGTGAGATGCGAGATGGTGCAAAATTTTGAGAAATTATTTCTTCAGCTGTTTATATAACTAGGTACAATTACTCTTATTTATTTTTATTACATAAAATAGTAAAAATAAAATATATTATAGTACATCATTGGCACATTACAGCTTGTATTTTTACAATATCTTTGAACAACACTTGAAGTTGATTCTTTCCGTCGATGACCACCGCCAAATGTGTTTTTTTTTTAATTACGATTCTAAGATTAATTTCTATCGAGTCAACTGTTTCTCATCGTGTTTCAGTTTGCAAGAAAGAATAGAAATTATTATATTTTTGTTTTATTAATCAAAGCGGTTTTTGGAACGAAGTTCTTTATCGCGGGTTTGCGACTGGACCTAGTCCAGAAAAAATCCAGTTAAATACGGTTTTTAATAAAGCTGAGGTCAAATCGCCCAACGTTCGATTTAGAACTCACTGTACCTTTTAAGGCATCACCTATCTAATACCAACCTATAATGTTAAGGATACATCCACCTACATACACCCCTGCAAGTAAAAATTGCATTAACATTTTTCGACAGTCACTAGTCGAAGCGATGACGAGGACGTTTAGTCTAAGCGCTGACAGTGAAAAATTACACGTTCGAGCCGATGTTGGCAGTGTGATCGGTCGATAGTTCTAATACCTAATGTATTGCTGTCAATCGAAAGTTTTGACGTTATACAAATGAATATTATATTCATTTGTATAACGTCAAAACTTTCTTCTAGGTATCTTCTAGGAAAGCGTGTTACATTTTAGGCCGCATCATCACCTACCATCAGGCGGGTGTGATAGTGGTCGAACGCTAACATATCATATGCATAAATATATCTATTCTCTTCTTGGTGAATATTGACTATAGTGATGCAATGAAGCTGGCTTAGTGACTGATGGTAAAGGCTTCTTAAGTCAATTTTCCAATATCAAATTGCTTAGGAAGTATAGGTTTACCTACCTATGTCATCTCATTACAACTAATGGCGAAATTGTTTGTCATTAGGTTGCTATCGAATAAATACCACAAACATTTACACAAAATCCAATGTCCTTTCAATTTAGTATTTATTTATTTCGGTCGGATGACAATCGGTGATACATCTTGTCCTGACTGACTGACGCCCACCTAAAACTGCTGATCCTCGAGACATGAAATTTTGAAGGTGTGTTCTTTGTGAAATGTATCAACTAAGAATTTTTCATAATTGCTAAGAGGATGAAATGGCGGCCGAATCCGCGGGCACATGCTAGCTTAGATAAGCATAAAGGTATGTACATATGTCGATAAAACAAGATGTGAAATCTATAGGAAATAAAATATCAGAAATACGAGGCAAGCCGTGCAGTCCCATATGCAAATGAAGTCACGGTTTGACCTAAATTACACAACTCGTCTGCTCTAGTAGGTAGGTACCTACCGTGTAACCGTTTCGTTGAAAAGGAATAATAGGTCAATTTCAGCTCATCAGGCAACGACACCTCAGCAATTACTAAACCATTCACGCCAAATTTGACTTTTCCACAACAACATGTCTATTATAAATAGATTTGGCGATGACGAATATCATTAGCAATATCATTAGCAAAACAACGGATGCAATTATCTAAAACAATCTTGGAAAATAAGACGTGTATACCTACGGTAATGTTTTCTGGGTAACTGAGTCATATTTTTATTTTATTAAACCTACATCTACGCCACGTTCCATCAACGTTCAAAAGTCTCTGCCCACCGTAAAGTTTACAATCCTGTGCAGCACTATTTGAATATTATAAAAACGTAATCTGTGGATCGAACCCACATCGGTTGGTGTAGCGGGTGGCGGCATATACCACTCGGCCAACTAAAGACATAGCTAACGTGTTGAAAATAATAATCACACTGAGTACTTTTAATTCAAGTATTTATGTTTGTGTGTAACGTCTATTAGAAGAAGGTCAAGGTAAGTCCTATACTTGTTGATAGTATTATTGTAGCAAACTTATAGTGGACTTATAGCGCATACTGTATGGAGTTTAAACTTATAATAACGTTCTTCTGTTTGCGGAGGGAGTAATTTATAAATTAGTTTCGTCCACATACTACAATATTGTAAATACAACAACTTTCCGTGTGTCAATGCAAGGCCCGCGGCTCAACGACAACGTTACTTAGAAGACTGCACTCCTCTCACGCAAATGTCAAAGTTATGAAACCACCAAAGAACCACCACTAAACAAAGACCTTAGCGATGTCGAAGTAACAAATGGCATTGTCTAATTCGAAAGAGGTCACTGTAAAATGGTAGTAATATATTGTTGTAACAGACATTAAGATCCCTCAATAGCTAACTATATGTCACAGAGTGCTCTAGTTCTGTGGCACTAGCCGAAACGTGGGAAAGGTTCATTGAATTAAATATGTTACATAATGGCACTTACGACCGTTACAAGCGGTAGTAGCACATAGTAAAGATATAATTTAAAAGGAAAAATTAAAAATTGTAAACTATATACAGCTACTGGGCTGGACATGTTTGCCGCATATCAGATGAACGATGGGACAAAATAACAACCGAATAACCCCATAGGGACACAATCAAGCGGCAGACCAAGACGACGATGGTGGGATGATTTTAACTCCTAATGAATAGCTAGTTTATGGATGGCGATTAATGCAAGAAAGATGAAGAGGCCTATCCCTACAGTAGGACAGTGTGGGCTCTTAATAAGTAATAATAATTAAAAACTATATAGCTACGATAATAAAAAACAAAACGGGAAAGTATATTAATAAGTATCGAATTTTAATTTAGGAACGGTTAAGTGCGCCTTAGCAAAAGGAATTCTCGATATTCAATCAGGGCCGGCTTTGTCAGCTGATACTTAGAGGTGAGCATGCGTATAACAATTTGCTCGTAATCTCGATAGCGTGGGATAGGCAATCTCTAACAGGCTACCGACTCTCGGCCTATAGTTAACGTTGTGTTTGGTGTGAAACTTACTAAAACTTTCATTGTTAAATGTCATCAATAAACATTATCGAAAGATTTTTAAATGTTAGACCCACAATAAAAATGGTAATAATATCCGTGCAACGTCAGAATCGTTATAATTGTATATGTAGGTAGGTACAAAGTCAGTAATAGTTCAATCAAATTACTTAAGATGTTTTTAGATGTTTTAATTAAGGTGTTAAATCTTACAAAGTTTTGTTGTGAATTTAATCAATACCATAAGTAGGAAAAATCCTATTACAAACGGAACCTTGAAGAGAGGTATTCCTCTCGAAAAACTGATTCTGCAGGTGAAATATTACGGCTTTTTATATTTATTTATAAGGTGAAAGGGTACCTGCGCTCTCTCCATACAAACGTAGTCGACTGTTTCCTCCCTGAATAATGACACTAGACTCTAGTTGCTCTAGTGACTAGAGCAAATATTTTAGTTGCATAAAAATTATAACTGCCATGACCATGCCCTTTTGTTTTGTTTTTTTTTTTTTTTACTCATGAATAAACCAAAAATATTTGCGCTAGTGTCATTATTCACGAAGGAAACAGTCGATTACGTTTGTATGGAGATATAATAAATCGTATTAAATTTAATTCAGAACTTATATGTATATCTTTTTCTATAATAAATAACTATTGAAGAAATTAAAGAAACAAACATTAAAAATAATAAGCCGGCACCCTTTCCTCTTAAAACAGCGACAGTTCCAAATAATATTAATAAACATAAATCATGCTTGACGGTGTAGAATACAGAACAGAAATTGTACAGCTGCCAGTCACTTTCTATTTTCGCGTGAACTAAGGCACTTTGTGCAGCGCCCTAATAGTTATGAATTGCATAGATTTAAAGCACTAGGTACTGTTTATTTAGTAACGGCGACGGGAATGAATACAAGACAGATTTAATTTACTATGGCCGCAGTATTGTCAGTTAGTTTGAGTGGCGCAGGAATTGCTTACAAAGTTTAAAGCCCGATGTAGTTACGCGTATAACGTTATAATTGCACTCAAATTGTGCTCGATTTCGTAACATTGATAGATTTAATATACCAAAAACGTTTAAAGATTAGCCACACATTTAATGAAGCATAAAAGATGCGTAGTCACAATGAAGAACTCAACCGCACGACGCGAAAGCGATGGCTCTTTTCACATGTAATCTGTTTACAGCTGAAATACGAAATTATCTTCGGAACATATGAAGTTTCTTGGGAGGCAATCAATCATGAGTGGGGAGCGCGGGAAGCCGCGTACACGAAAAGCGACGACGACGAAGGTACCTCCTGTGAAAGCACCGAATAATACACCACGAATCAATCATAGATTTTGTGACGATCCATCATGAGTTTTCAATGAAAAAATACCGCATTAAACTTTCACTCGGGCGATATACTTTCTTAATCAATTTTTGATATAGACTGAGTTTTATACCAAACCAGTCAAACGTACAACAAATTACAAAAGCGCGTTAATTGGAGTTAAATCTTACAAAGTTTTGTTGTGAATTTAATCAATACCCTAAGTAGGAAAAATCCTAATACACACGGAACCTTGAAGAGAGGTATTCTTCTCGAAAAACTGATTCTGCAGGTGAAATATTACCGCTTTTAGATATTTATATTTATTTATATCAATACAAAATACACTTGTTAAAGAAACATCTTGAACGCGAAATACGAGGCGGTAATGTCGTCTTTCTAGATATAGATCTAGCTCGCGCCAAAGTCCGGTGGCCGCGACCGATACAAGACTGTCCTCGTGTGGCGTCATAAGTCCACTATCAGTTTGCTACCATAATCCTATCAACAAGTATTGGACTTACGACCTTCCTCTAATAGACGTTACACACAATCATAAATACTTGAATTAAATATACTCAGTGTGATTATTATTTTCAACATGTTAGCTATGTATTTAGTTGGCCGAGTGATATAAGCCGCCACCCGCTACACCAACCGAGACGTGGGATCGATTTACAAGTTATGTTGTTATGATGTTCAAATAGTGCTGCACAGGATTGTAAATGTTACAGTGCCGGTGGACTTTTGAACGTTGATTGTACTTACTTGTATTTGTATAAATGTCGCTGGACATGACACACGCACTCAATAACAACTGTGAAGACCACTTCCTTACACTACAGCTTACCGTTAAAGTAAATCTACCTTTCTTATAATTTTGGCTCAAATTTACTTTTCCTTAATTTAAAAATTAATTTAATTTCAAAAAGCCAAGCAAGACGATGTACCCAACATAACTAATTTAGCTCAGTTAGCTAATTTATCCCCTATTTAGTCGACGCTACAGCAAACGTGAGATCCATATCGCCTATGTTGTAGTTTAAGTTAACTTCGGAAGCACGCGCCTCGAATTCGAGGCGGGCGGGCCGATCGAATTACATCGAACGCCGCTGATATTATTTACTTTAATTAAAACAGCAAAAATATATAGAAACTACGTTTTCTAATAATGAGGGACCAGTTATATATTAAAAAATAAAAATTGTATAAATCAAAGTTTGATGGCTAAGATAAAGCATCCTCTCACAGCACATTATACATTCTCTCTGTGATGCTCGTGAATCTCAGAAGATTCAGTTAGACTGGGAGATCGTTTGAATTATACAATACGTCTCTCTGAGCGTAAGAGGTTGTTTCGCACACCTGTTGGCGTCTTCTTAAAACGAATAAAGAAATACACGTTGTGTTCCGTACAGAAGTTCTTTGTGAAGATCGTGATCATCACAATATATTAACACTTGAAAAACGTTAGGCTATTCCGTCCTCACGATTTAAAATACTGCATAGGAGATGAGTTTACGTTTCAAACTAACAAAAAGAAAATCTTAAGTGCGAACATGATAGCTTTTTGTAATCTTTGCTAATATTATAAAGAGGAAAGCTTTTCTGTTTTTTGTTTGTAACGAATTGGCTCTGAAACTACTGGACTGATTATGATGAAATTTGGTTTGATGATACACTGATTCATTGGGAGTAACATAGGCTACTTTTTATTTCAATTTCCCACGGGATCGAGAGTTACGCGGGTGAAACCGCGGAGCGCTGCTAGTTCCGTATATAGAATTAAGTATAGATAGATAATAGAGAATAGCAACCATAATTCTATTTAAAATCAGCAGATATGGAGTCACCATAAGAGGAAGTAACGGGTGTAATCGTGGCCATCTCACCGAGCCCTGTTGTGTTGCTAGCTGCGAGAACATTTAAATTATCGTGAAGCTAGATCCGCGCGGCCGTAATCACACCGTTCATTTGTAAGTTAGACCAGGTAACAGTAAAGCCCGGCTGAACGAAAGTATCGCCATCAGATTGGAGACTCTCAAGCTCAATATTATTCAGAACTGAGAAAAACAATCGTGCCTCGTTAAATTGCGATAGCGAGCTCGCGATTGTTTGCATCGACTACTTTAATATAACCCTATACTATAAGAATATAAAAGACTATACGATCACGCAAAAGTTTATAGATACTCGTATATCATAAGAATAAATCTTTTAAAACGTTGATCTGTACTTAGTGATTTAAATTTCTTTAGACATTTAATGTTGTACCTATCTGAAACTTTACTATGCTGTCAATGAAGGAACGTACATTTACTTAGTTAGGTAGTCAGCGATCGAGCAATGCTAATAAGGCCGACCGGTTAAAAGGGACAATTGGTACTACCTAGCTACTGTAGAGCTATCTTTTCGACATACAGGCTACATTTCTTCTTCATTGAATTCGTATTTAAATATTGAACATTGATTATAACGATAACATAACAATAGGAAAAACACCTGTTTTAAATGTATTAGACACTATCTTTTCCCGAGATATTTTATACTGGCTGATTTGGGCATCTTTTTTGTTTATGCGTTTTATGTCTCATTATGGTATCTAATTTATTGCTGAAACCTAAATGCGCCCGTTGTTTATAACCTGCGTCTCGATCCTGTGGGAAAATCGAGATTAAGAGTCTCGTTTTCATTCAGGTCTCCAGTTATCTACTTGATGTTTGATGTTAATTGATTGTTTCTTGTCATTTTAGTGGTGCATCTAAGTATCACTTAAGTCGCAATGTTCATCAGTAACATTTTTAAAAACGGTTTTCTAAATCGTTGAGTTTTGAGTATAATATTTTTTATATTTTAATATATTATATTTTATACGTTTGCTACTAGTGAGGGTACAGTTATCGTCCGCGTAAGAGTAAATTTTCTCTAAATCCTTTGTAGTCGGATGCCTACGTACAAAGAACATACCCTCGCAAGTCTTTCAAGCCTCTACGATCAGCGGTTTAGGCTGATCGTAGAGGCTTAGGAGGTTTAGGCTGTCGATCCATCAGTCAGTAAATCAGAACAAAGCATTTCGTATGTATAAATAAAAAGATAATAAAAACTGTAGACGTAAATCAAGTTTTCCTAAGTTTTGAAGATAAATAGTTTTGACATGATTGAAAATTCTATAAGTACCAATAAAATAGATTAAAGTGAAAAACAAATTTCACAAAGTCGAATAAACAATTTACAATTCTGAAAGATATAATTCGAGCTCATTGAAACAATAAATCTATTGCTACCGCTATCGAGGCAGAGCATACAAATACGAAATTGATTGCTTCGTGTGGCGAGTGACATTTCAGTATCTGCGAGAGGGGGGGAGCGAAGGGTTCGGGAGGGGGAATTCACACTGACATTTGAATAGGTCTGTCTCGGCATGTACCGGCACCCAACGACGTCCAACGAGAGGCGACAATGTACCACGAACACTGAACAACATTCCCATTCAAAAGAAAATTTACTTTTATTTAACTGACGACAATGAGGCAGCTTATTTTTCAAGAGCTGGATCCGTTGCATCGGTTTATAAGTACTCGTGAAAATACTATGGTGCGTACTTGAAATGAATTTTACTGCAGGCCAATGTCTTGTCGTCGTTAGCCCAACACAATAGATATTTTTTGTTACAAATGATAGGTCAGCGTTTAACTATTATACACCTGCCTGATAGTAAGTGCCGATGCGAAGATATATAGAACTTTTAAACCCCCAAATTGTACAGAGTGCTTCCTGTTTGCCCCACCAAGCTGCCCCACAGTGGGGCAAAGTGGAATCGTTAAAATTTTGTAGTCTCGTTTGCCCCACTATTATGATTCTGCCCATCAGGGTTGGCACCTTGTTGAGAGTTTGAGAATTTTCGTGTCATCTCTAAAGTTATGAACCATCACGGTATGTTACAAATTACACTAAAACATGCAGACTTAAGTTACTTGTGGTGCCATAATCTCGAAATACGAGCTATGTATAATACGAGACATTAAATAATATTGACAAGATCTCCATTTCAAATGTCAGTTGTGATAAATGTAACTGGGTTGGTAACCTATGGAGTGTGTTTAAATAAAAGTACAAAATGAAAGAAAGAAAAGAAATAAAGAAAAAGATTATTTGAAACGTTAACTTCTGAAAGAATCTGGTTATAAATCAAATCTTTGCCAATCTCAACACACAATAATTAGTCACTACTAACTGTAAAATAAAAAAATCTCAGATTGATTAACACTTGACTAAGTTAAATACAGTTTTACTGATTAAAAAATAAAAAAAACATCATGCAGAACATACAAACAGTCACGCAAAATATGAAAATTTTTAGAAAGATTAAACCAGTTTTATTTGGTAAGCATATTCGTAGGTAACGGTCTCGCCAGTTTTGTTGTTATGTGACGGTACGTTTTTAAAGTTGCCCACATCCGTTTTTGCAAGTGTCTACATAACATGGTGATTTAGGTAGCTTTCAAGAAACAACAAATATTAGTGTACGCTATTATGAGTTAAATGTCAACCAAAGCTTTCATAGCTCGCTGTCTTCAAATATTATTGAAACAAGTTAAATAAATAAAAGTTTAAAATACGTGGTTCCCATTCCGGAATCTGTCATTTTACTACAGAGAAAAGAGCGATGTAAGCTTTGGTAGCAGTAAAAATGTAGTTAGCTGAGTCAAATGTTAATCAATCTCCAAATATGCTGCTATGAGCTCATATACATAATTGAATGATTATATGATATGATTCAAATATGACTGAAAAATACGTGGTTCCCATTCCGGTAGCAGTAAAAACAATGTCAATTAATCTGATATTTTATTTTTCACAGTTAGTAGTAAAAGTGACTAATTATTGTGTGTTGAGTTTAGCAAAGATTTTATTTGTAATGAGTCGTGTAATTTATTTTGTGATTTATAACCAGATTCCTTCAGAAGTAAACGTTTCAAATAACCATTTTGTACTTTTATTTAAACATACTACATAGGTTACCAACCCAGTTACATTTATCACAACTGAAAGAACATGGGCAGTTTTCCATACATGGTTTTCTTTTATATAAAACTTTGGCGTCTTGATGTAAAAAAAATACTAAAACAATCTACACAAGTCCTAGAATACATATAACAACCGCCGTTAAAAAGATAGTAAAAAAACAAAATCGCAATGAAACACAAACAACCTCAGCAAACAACACGCTCGGCGGCGCGGCGCCGGAGTCGCATGTCATTCGTCCGTCACTTGAGTTTAGTGTTGCCATAATTTCAATTTATTTTCTACTGCTAAAATATCTTAGTTCATTATTTTGTTGTTTATCTTGTATGTTTATTATCTTTGATTCATTATAATTAGTTATTATAAGTACCTACATAATGCACAATAATTAAAAATATAAATACATATCCATAGAGAAAAAAATGTGTCATTTAATATTTATAACTTCTAAAATAGAAGTAATGCTCTAGTACTGGTATTACCGAAATGCAAATTGAGTAGAACGGAAGTACCAAGTAATCGTGTTTATACTAATCAATATGATTTTATAAACGGTGGTTATATAGAATAAATAATTAGCGCCAAAAAACATTATATAATTAATTAAACACCATGGTTGTACTCAAATTTGAATTTGAGACAATAATTCGCCCTTGTTCTTTGAATTGTGTATTTGTATACCGTGATGGTTCATAACTTTGGAGATGACACGAAAATTCTCAAACTCTAAACAAGGTGCCAACCCTGATGGGCAGAATCATAATAGTGGGGCAAACGAGACTACAAAATTTTAACGATTCCACTTTGCCCCACTGTGGGGCAGCTTGGTGGGGCAAACGGGAAGCACTCAATTGTACACGTCAGGAAAAACAGACGCAGATATAGTTAGATAACATAAGTACAATCTAGATGCTAGTTTTTTTTTTTTTTTAAGTTTTAATCCCAAACTGATGGCAAGAAAAGTTTAGAGAGAATATCAAGTGCCTACAATTTATTTTAGTTCTACTATCATGATCATCGTATTAGTCGTCCACTACTGAACATAGGCCACCTCTAAGGACTTCCAGAGCGATCGGTATCATGCCCCCTGCGTCCAATGGCATCCCGCGACTTGGATTTAGTCGTCTGTTCATCTAGTCGGAGACAGTCTTGCGTTTTCCGGTAATATAAGAAAATTGCTTAAGGGATAATATTCGGAATATGGGTTTAGAAACTGCCGGCAATGAACATACTCGATGACAATGTAATAATTTAGCTTGAGATAGTAGAAGTAGTGCCCTTTATTATTATTGCAAACGTGATCGCACATGGTGAAACACATTTCAAACAATAAATGCGTCATAACGCTTCTGCATTAGATTATCTGTATGCGATACGTGTTCTGAAATAATGTTATGGCAGTCTGTCGGTTCAAGCGAACGTTTCGATAAAACTACTGGATGTTACTGAGCCCGCAAACTATTCCCTTTGTATCCAGAGATCTTAGACTTCCTCGCGAATTATTTATAAACAACTGCTGTCAGTTGAAATGAATTGTTGAAGTAAATGTATTGAGTTTCCATCTAAATCACACAAACAAAACGAGGAGCGTATCCCTTTAGACGCATAACACCACATACGCGAAAACACTGACTCGAGATTTTGTGGTGTAAAATACAAACTACGCATAATTCCACAAATGCAAAACACAACCTTGTAAGGGAGTGGTATGTGATCTTCGATATTAAAGTGTAAATATTTGACTGATGTCGTATATTTTCTTTCTTTTTAAACGAACATGAGGACGTCTATCCTATAATCACGACAAGTATACGAGGTGCAGTATCTTATGTAAATCCGAATAGCAAAAGCATTCATTCTGAAAGCTACAAGTTTCAGGATTCCACGACATCTATGTGAGAACTTCGCGTAACAGAGGAGTCTGCGAATTGTTTGCATCCATTTGTATATGAAATGACAAACAAAACCTGAAGTAGTTATTTAATTTTAGAAACAAACAAGTATGGTATTATTTCAGTACAAATCGCACAAACAACATTAAAATAACCGTATTTTTTATTTATTTAAGCGCTTCAACAACTCACCTATCTTCTAGATGTTTTAAGTTTTAAGAAACGGTCTTTATTTCTTTTCTATTCAAAGGTTGACTGGAAGAGATCGCTTTTAGCGATATGGCTGCTTATTGTGCTATACTGTAATTTTAGTTTCTATCCTATTTTTTATTTATGTAAGAATTAATTTACGAGTCTAGAAAATCTCCAAAATACCAGCGTCACCCTTATTTTGTGCCCTAATGATAGAACCTTATAAACAGTTACAAATTTAATTAATAGCAGCAATCAAATCAATAATAAATATTCAAATAGAAATAATACCGGTTTGTAAGAGCCAGAGGCTGTCGAAGGGCAGGGGGTCGCATTCACCACCTGCACCGCTAATTGCCGCACCTCCAAGCGCAGTGAACAGTTACACAGCGTTCACAATGACCCCGTATGTTCTTCTTAAGTAAATACTGTTACCGTGTTACTGATTATATCAAAATGTGCTGCATAGCACCTATTATCTATGATTAAATCTTCGCCAGCAGTGCATCTTCCTTAAACATTCCTTCTCATCTTATTAACAGATTTACAAAGGTCTTCGCATTATACAAACTGCTGATTAATCAGACATTTTTGGGATATACCGGTAAATATATCTAGATTAATACAACTGGTGAGTAACAGTATTAATAGGGATGCTTAATAATAAAACCATATATCATGGTAACACATCGTTTTCGTGAACACTATCTCGTATCCAATAGATAATAAATCCATGAACTTATTGTAGAGAATCAATGGGCAGGCGTGACCTAACGCCAAAAGGCAAATTGCTATTGTTTATAAACAAGCCGCGAACACCTTTCATGAAACAATGCACTAGGAAGTTGCAGTGCACTCGCCTACTTGTAAACACAGATAAGCATTTGATATTGCAAATTTACTGACAACAAAACTTACCGATGTTTGGATATCCCCCAGAAGCTGTAAAGCGCCAGCCCGTATCATTGTCAGTACGGAAGCATAACTTCCTGTAATCCACATTATATAAATTCCAGGTAACATTGTTTAAGAAGTTCTCCAATCTTAGAGTACCTAAAATTCTTGTTATTCCATCATCGAATGTACATATTATTTTGGTATAGTTTCTAAACTTGTTGATTTTCAAAATGTCTTGCAAGCCAGTGTATTATTAGTGAGCATTTAAATGCAAAATGTGAAAGGTCGCCTTGTCTAAGCGACAACATCGGAAAGGGCGATATTGTAAAACAAATGTTAACAAAATAACAACACGTAACTATTTCTAAGACTTTACGAAACGTTTAACGTAGTATTTATGATAGAAAGTTGCAGTCCTGGTACTATTGTAATTTGTGTCCATTAGACCAACCGGTCAATTATTATCATTCATATGGTTTCTTATAGGGAGAGTTTAGCGTATTACAACTAACAATTTCAACGTCGTCGATACTGAGTTATGAGTCGGAGAGCTGATGCTTTATTATCCGGTCCATCTCTTCCGCCCTTGTTGGTCTGCGAACACTCGTGTCGCCCGCGCTGGTCTAACGGTCGCGCCCGATACATCCGCGTTATTAATCATACCATTGTATTAGCTATGAACATCTCTAGGAACATGTGTGCGTTGATAACAGTAATGGTGATGCCAGTTCTTAATGCAATCAATAACTCGGATTACAGTTATCGTTCAGTTATGTGGCAGCGAGTATTATCTGGATTTGGTTAGGTACTCTCAAAGTCGGTGGTGTAAGCATGAATATGCTGTCAGAACAATTTGTAGAAGTCGCGTGCCCGCCCACCGCCATCATCAGGCGGCGCGCACTGTTCACCTACCCTCTCTCCAATTATGATAACCATCACTCAAGGCGAGCGGAACGAAAGGGGGCAGGCACCGGTTAAAACGTAAAATTACACTTCCATTTTTTTTTTCTCGACGTCGTCGGGCATACAATAAAAAACAAATATTCTCATGGCGAGTATCGACGAAACGTGACCGGCCTTCGTCAAAATAGTCGGCCGTTGTCTCGGCGGCACTTTACATCGACACCAAGTGCTAAAGTGTAAAACGCTGCAGTGAAATTTATATACTTCACGTCACGATTATTGAATAATGACTTTACAAATTATTGGCGTCGAAGCAAAGTTATGCTCATTTGTTATATCAGTTATCTCATGACATTTAAGAAACAATGTTTAGCGTAATTTCAACATACTCGTAGTAAATATTATTGTTTTGTGTTATGAAGCAAACTGAAAAGAGTTTCATAAGTTATTCAATAAAACGTAGCACTTACAAGTAAAAGCGAGTGTCAGTTGCATAAAATATTAGTCACTTCTTATTTATATGGTGGCTCGTTAGGTTAGATAGCCGAAGGGAGTGTCCATTTATATCTCGTTGTCGAACCATGTGTTTTTACGTGAGCACCGAGTGTTACAACAAATTCAACAAACGACCGGCCATCATCTATCAAAAACGCTAACGAGCTCAGATGCGGCGGCGGCAATATACAATCACTTGACTGTTCTCCGACTCCAATAATATTCGACGATTCTGATCAAATAAACTATCGACACACACCGATTTCGATAAAATTTTGTATTACTTCGACACACATCGATCCGTCCATTGGATTAAGCTGTGCGTTGATCAGTCAGTCAGTCAGTCAATCTGGACTTTGAATTTTATATCTATACTAGCTTTTGCCCGCGTCTTCGTCCGCGTAGAAGTAAAAAATGGTTCTAATAGGCTGGACCAAGGAATCACGATGTCGCAAACAAACACTGCCCCCCTTTTTCACCCATAGGGGTAAAATTTCGGAAAATCCTTTCTTATCGGATGCCTACGACATAAAAAGAACACACCCCTCCAAGTTTCACGTCTCTACGATCAGCGGTTTAGGCTGTGCGTTGATCCGTCAGTCATTCAGGACAAAGCATTTTATAAGAATAACTAGCTTTTACCCGCGACTTCGTCCGCGTAAGAGATGATTTTTTCAAAATCCTTTCTTATCGGATGCCTACGTCATACAAGGAAAACGCCTTCCAAGTTTCAGGTCTCTACAATCAGCGGTTTAGGCTGTGCGTTGATCCGTCAGTCATTTAGGACAAAGCATTTTATATGTATAATATAGATACATAGATAAGATAGAAGATATCCAACTGGAACCTTAGATGTTCTAACACAAGGCTACTTTTAATTTTAAAATCTATAAGCAGCGGAGTAGCGAGTAATGTATATAAATCAAATTAATGATTTCAAGCAACAATTAGTGTTGGCGACAACGTGTCGGGGTCTAAGTATACCTAGTGACAGACTTGTGAGTGCCTATGGCTTATCGAGCATCCAAGTACGTGGGAACCAAAATCCCTGGGAACCGATCTCAGGAATTCGGGATTGCGTCACCCTGCGTACTTGGGAGATTCGCCAATAAGGTTTGGGCACGTCGCTAGGTATACACTTTTTAAGGGCTTGAAGGCGGAGCTAGAGTTGAGCTCATAAATAGGCCCGGGGTGCGTTGCAACGGGCAGTTACCTTTTACATTCGTTACCCATAACATCAGTTCAAGTTATAGTAGCTCGGCTCTAGTTCACGCAATAGCTTAAGTGTTGTGCCAATGTGGACCTTATCTCATTGTAAGTAGAATATAGACAGTAAGATAGGGTTTCTGTATTTTTGTGTTTTTGTTTATTATAATCATTGTTTAACTTCGTCAAGTTTTTAATTTCAATCATAGACTAAGAAGCCAGTCCTAAAGTCGATAAATAAAAACCTAGGTAACTTCTACCCGACTACAACAAAGCGGGTTAATTTCTAAATTCTTCGACTAGGGGGTCTAGTTAGGAAGTAGACCAGCTGCGGCAACCCTGGTGTCAAGGTTGGTAGGTTAGGACTCTAAGTCTAGCAGTGGATCTAGGTAGTCTAGACCGAGGACTAACCCTCTATCACCAACAACATTGGTCCTTCGAGCCGGATACCTAGGTTTTATCGCAGTTTAGCCAGGATTATTTTAAAATTGAAATTAAAATAAGTCTAATTTTCTCATTATAATTTGGTTTGAAACGGTCGTCTGTTGTTAGCGAACGGTTCTTGCTTAAGTCCCGCTAGGGTAAGATTTTTTGTGTACGCCACTTGAATGCCCCGTCGCTTGCATTCAAGGCAGGTAGATTTGCTCGTAGCTGGGGACCCAAAAACTAATGAATGGATTTTTTTGGTTTATTTTGAGAAATGTGCTAAACTTAGTGATAGTTAGTTTACCGGTTGATACTATTCACTAATAATGGCTTCTTTGTTTATGTTTTGATTTTTTTTTTTGTAACGTAGAGTCAGTGTCCTTGTGTAACGGTAGAGTCAGTGTAGTTTTTGTGATCTACTTACCGGGACTTTTATTGCACAACTATGTCTGTAACTAGAGCCAACGTAGCGGCTGAGGTCGCTCGCGAATTGGACTATTTTTTCTCGTCATTGTATCCGTCAGATTCGTTAACTCCTGACCGATACTCCGCGTTAGTGCACACCTCTGTAGAACGTGTACCGAGGTTGCACTACGACGGCGCGCCCGCTTATACGACAGCGGTGCGCCCCGACTACCGCTTCAACACACTCCTAGCTACCTCAGAGCCCGGTGCCGGCACTGCTGCCCGGTCCAACATAGACAGCGACAGAGGGATTCGCCGTTCGTTGGCCGCTGCCCGCATCCGGCAAGCTGAGCTAGCAGCAGAGGAGCAAATAGCTGAATTGAAGAGACGGCTAATTAAGAAGCGGCTCGCAGCCGAGGTTGCGATGATCAAGGCGAGTCAAGATACACCACTGGAGGAGGTAACTCAGTGGAGGGATCAGCCTGGGGCGCGGGGAGAGCCCAGGCGTCAAAGATCCTCCACACCTGAGCAGGGAAGAGACCGGGGCGTCGACCGATTCACAGATGCGCTTGAGCGAATCGGACCACCCTCGTCAACTCCCACGCCCGCACCGAGCGATGATAGCGCCGTCTCTGTTGGAGATGGGACCGCGCTGCCGCAAGCTCCGACTCCCGCACCTGCGGTGAGCGCTGCCGTCGCCGCCTCTGTCCATAAAGAGGCCGCGATGTGGCCAACTCCCGTATCTACAGGCACGCTGCGCGCAGCTGACGCCGCCTCGCCCGAGGCCGCGCCGCCGCCCGCGCGCGCACTGATTGCTGCAAGCGCCGCCTCCCTAGGGAGAGAGGCCGCGCTGCATCCACCATCCGTCAGCGCGCTGAGTGCCGCCTCAGTCGAGGCCGAGCTGCCGCACTCGCGTGCCCCGAGCGCCGCCCGCGCCGCGCCACTGCCTGCGTGGCCTGTACGCACACAGAGTGCTGCTGGCGCCGCCGTCTCCATCGAGGCCGCGCCACAGACTGTGTGCGCTACGAACGCTGCGAGCGCCGCCTCCCTAGGGGGAGAGGCCGCGCTGCAGCCACCATCCGTCAGCGTGCTGAGTGCCGCTGGCGCCGCCTCAGACGAGGCCGCGCTGCCGCACTCGCACGCCCCGAGCGCCGCCCGCGCCGCGCCACTGCCTGCGTGGCCTGTACGCACACAGAGTGCTGCTGGCGCCGCCGTCTCCACCGAGGCCGCGCCACAGACTGTGTGCGCTACGAACGCTGCGAGCGCCGCCTCCCTAGGGGGAGAGGCCGCGCTGCAGCCACCATCCGTCAGCGTGCTGAGTGCCGCTGGCGCCGCCTCAGACGAGGCCGCGGTGCCGCACTCGCACGCCCCGAGCGCCGCCCGCGCCGCGCCAATGCTTGCGCGGCCCGCGCGCGCCTTCTGCGCCACGCCACAGCCTGCGTGCGCTATGAACCCTGCAAGCGCCGCCTCCCAAGAGGGAGAGGCCGCGCTGCAGCCACCATCCGTCAGCGTGCTGAGTGCCGCTGGCGTCGCCTCAGACGAGGCCGCGCTGCCGCACTCGCACGCCCCGAGCGCCGCCCGCGCCGCACCAATGCTTGCGCGGCCCGCGCGCGCTTTCTGCGCCACGCCACAGCCTGCGTGCGCTATGAACGCTGCAAGCGCCGCCTCCCAAGGGGGAGAGGCCGCGCTGCAGCCACCATCCGTCAGCGCGCTGAGTGCTGCTGGCGCCGCCTCAGACGAGGCCGCGCTGCCGCACTCGCACGCCCCGAGCGCCGCCCGCGCCGCGCCAATGCTTGCGCGGCCCGCGCGCGCCTTCTGCGCCACGCCACAGCCTGCGTGCGTTACGAACGCTGCGAGCGCCGCCTCCCTAGGGAGAGAGGCCGCGCAGCAGCCACCTTCCGTCTGCTCGCTGAGTGCCGCCGGCGCCGCGTCCGTCGAGGCCGCGCTGCCGCACTCACGCGCCCCGAGCACCGCCCGCGCCGCGCCACTGCCTGCGCGGCCCGCGCGCGCCCTCGACGCCACGCCACAGCCTGCGTGGCTTGCCCGCACACAGAGTCCTGCTGGCGCCGCCGTCTCCACCGAGGCCGCGCCACGGCCTGTGTGCAGTTTGATCGCTGCAAGCGCCGCCTCCCAAGGGGGAGAGGCCGCGCTGCAGCCACCGTCCGTCAGCGCGCTGAGTGCCGCCGGCGCCGCCTCAGTCGAGGCCGCGCTGCCGCACTCGCGCGCCCCGAGCGCCGCCGGCGCCGCGCCACTGCCTGCGCGGCCCGCGCGCGCCCTCTACGCCACGCCACAGCCTGCGTGGCCTGCCCGCACACAGAGCCCTGCTGGCGCCGCTGTCTCCATCGAGGCCGCGCCACAGCCTGCGTGTGCTACGAACGCTGCGAGCGCCGCCTCCCTAGGGGGAGAAGCCGCGCTGCAGCCACCATCCGCAAGCGTGCTGAGTGCCGCCGACGCCGCCTCAGTCGAGGCCGCGCTGCCGCACTCGAGCACCCTGAGCGCCACTCACGCTGCACCACGACTTACGCAGCCCGCACGTACTACGAACGCCGCCCGCTCCACGCCACAGCCTGCGTGGTTCGCGCACTCTATAACCGCCGCTCGCGCCGCCTCCGTCGGAAAAGAGGCCGCGCAGCAGCGACGTGGCTCGGCTCCCGCTCTTGCGGTGAACGAGCCGCACGGACGACCGCCGCAACGGGGGGCCGTGGTCTATGCACCAGAAATAAAGACCGCGGGGCCCTCCAACACCGAGAAGCCGCCGTCGTCATTGGTTTGCCTCTACTGCGGGTTAAACCATCTGACCCCGAGCTGTGGCAAACTGAGACGCCTCCCTGTGTCCCTGCGCTGGGACTGGGGGCGAGAAAATAATGTCTGTTTCCTATGTTTAGAAAGCAAGCATCGCCGTTATAAGTGTACAGCCCAAAGGTGCACTGTCAACGGGTGCGCACAGACACATCACAGTCTCCTCCATGGCTTGCGAGCTGTGGAGGACTCGCCAGAGAAGAAAGAAAACGAAGAGAACGCCGAGACCGCGCTGATGAACGAGTGCGCGGTGAGCGTCGTAGGGCCCGAGGGCTCTGGCGACGCGCATGCGTTGCTCGACAAGGGCTCGACGACCCCCCTTGTCGACCGAGACACCAACGCAGTGGGAGTGCGCAAGAGGAAGCGCGCTCTCAGCATCTACGGCAGCCGCGAGCCGGACAGCGAGATACTCCTGCTTCGCGTCTGCGGGGCCTCCGCGGAGGTCCACTACATCGAGGCGCGGACCGACCGTGGCCCGAGGCTATGCCACGAGTCCGTCCCCGCCCGCATGCTTCGCTTTCCGCACCTATCCGACGTCGTGCCGCCGGCCGGGCTCGTTTATGCCCAGGCCCGCCCGCACGTAGTAGGTGCGGACCACCAGCTGCGAGTGACGAGGCGATGCGGCCACAGAGAAGCGGAAGCCGCGTCGGTCACCCGTCTTCGGCAGTTGCTGGCCGGTCCAGAGTTACCCGGAGTCATGTGGCGATTCCGAGAGCGATGTACGGTAACTTTAGATATACATACCCTTCAGGTCATAATAAGAAAGGAATACCGGCCAGCACCTAGATTTCAATGGGGAAATCTAGAGAAAGATCTAGTTGGAAAGAGGACTGATTTATTTCAACTGGATAAGATTCTAATAAGATTCGAACGGGGACGAGCTCCCCTGATTTCAGACGCACTCCTGATTCTCAACGGACGACACCCCTTCACTAGGCTCCGCATACGGGGAGAGCCCGTGAAGGGCTGTTTCGAGAGCGAGCATCTAGCGAGACAACGGTGCTGGGTGCTCCGGCTGCGCCCGACTATGCGTGCAGTCACAAACAAGGCGTGCAGGGGCGTGTTTTTCATCCCGATGAAGGGCGACCTGCCGGCGGCCCGCTTAGCCGCCTACGCCAGGCCTGCCACTCGCTGTGGGGCTGCCTACATCGGCCCCATGGTAGTCACCAGAGGACGGCGCCGCGATGGGCGCCGGGAGATGTGCTGCGGCCTTCTCTTCACGTGTGTGGTCACGCTGGCCATACACATTGAGCTGCTGTCGATACTGACGACCGACAGCGACTTCATAAGCCTTCGGCGCAATGCTGCGCGCCGAGGGTGCCAACGACGCCGAGCAACGGGCCGCCTACGAGGAACGGCCGCCCGTGCTCCGCATCTACGGTTCGGTTATTCGACCGTACAAACGCCGGTCAGTACCTGCGAGTTGACTGACCCGCGGACCAGGCGTGCCACGAGGGCGCTCGCGGACAGCCTCTGGGCGCGGTGGATTTGTACGAGTTTTTCCACCATAGCCCCCAGAGGCGAGGGACAACGTCCGGCGAGCGACGCGGCACCACCGAGTCGGCGACCGGGTCATCACTGACCTGCACACCGACATCGAAACCAAGCCCTAGGCCACGACTCATTGTTCTCCCAGCCGGAACGGAAGGCTTCGATGACGCTCTTCGCCGGGGAGAGACTGTTGGCGACAACGTGTCGGGGTCTAAGTATACCTAGTGACAGACTTGTGAGTGCCTATGGCTTATCGAGCATCCAAGTACGTGGGAACCAAAATCCCTGGGAACCGATCTCAGGAATTCGGGATTGCGTCACCCTGCGTACTTGGGAGATTCGCCAATAAGGTTTGGGCACGTCGCTAGGTATACACTTTTTAAGGGCTTGAAGGCGGAGCTAGAGTTGAGCTCATAAATAGGCCCGGGGTGCGTTGCAACGGGCAGTTACCTTTTACATTCGTTACCCATAACATCAGTTCAAGTTATAGTAGCTCGGCTCTAGTTCACGCAATAGCTTAAGTGTTGTGCCAATGTGGACCTTATCTCATTGTAAGTAGAATATAGACAGTAAGATAGGGTTTCTGTATTTTTGTGTTTTTGTTTATTATAATCATTGTTTAACTTCGTCAAGTTTTTAATTTCAATCATAGACTAAGAAGCCAGTCCTAAAGTCGATAAATAAAAACCTAGGTAACTTCTACCCGACTACAACAAAGCGGGTTAATTTCTAAATTCTTCGACTAGGGGGTCTAGTTAGGAAGTAGACCAGCTGCGGCAACCCTGGTGTCAAGGTTGGTAGGTTAGGACTCTAAGTCTAGCAGTGGATCTAGGTAGTCTAGACCGAGGACTAACCCTCTATCACCAACAACAATTAGTATTGATATATGTTCGTTTTGGTTCCTACTAAAGTTTCTGCGGATCAAACAATGTATTTTCACTATCGGCACTAACTCTAAGGTTTAGCATAATGGACGCAGTATAATGGAAACCTCCAGGAAAGCCATACATGGAATATGCATGGGAGAAGTATGGACATTCCAACGATCTCTCGACTACAACACACTTTTATGGATTATTAAATGAATATAATTGTCTATTTGGTGTCTGCGCGGGACGTTTGTGTTACTTAAAAACCATACAATTATAATTTACTGTACAACTAGCTAGCATATGCATCATCGGTTCACAAACGTACTAGTAACAACACTTAAATTCGTTCCTACTTTCACTACTTATAATTAGAAAACCTTGTTTATGAAGAAAAAGCAGCGAGCTACGGTTCAAGCTGCGTATGTCCCGATTCCTTCTCGGGATTTCGTAATTAAATATATCCTTATACCAAGTTTCTTTAAAATCGGTTCTGTAGGTACCTAAGTAGTTAATACATACCCATTTAAAATAACTTAAATAAAAAAAATCGTTGGATATAAGGGTTACTTTTTTACCTTTTGATGTTCGGAACCCTAAAAAATAAAGTAAAGCTTTAGTTGGTAGTAGGTACGGTCGGCTGCATAATTATTGCAGACCCACCGTAGAGCTCCAAAACGGCTGTTATAAGAATGTTTTCAACACAAGCAAGATTTTAGGCACCTGCCTGCCTAGCATGAAGACCAAACGATAAAGTGATATAACTACATCAACTCTCAAAATATGATAGATAAAGCTGCCATGTTGAATTTTTATTATAAATTGCGATAAAAATTATTATGAAAATTCAACATGGCGGCTTTATCTATCATACTTTGCATAATTATTGCAGACCCACCGTAGAGCTCCAAAACGGCTGTTATAAGAATGTTTTCAACACAAGCAAGATTTTAGGCACCTGCCTGCCTAGCATGACGACCAAACGATAAAGCGATATAACTACATCAACTCTCAAAATATGATAGATAAAGCCATGTTGAATTTTTATTATAAATTGCGATAAAAATTATTATGAAAATTCAACATGGCGGCTTTATCTATCATATTTTGAAAGTTGATGTAGTTATATCGCTTTATCGTATCGTGTTTTGGTCTTCATGCTTGGCTAGCTGATTTAGTTGAAGTTTAAAGTCTTCTAACTCATGAATTTATCAAACAAAAATATTAGAATGAAAACATGCCAATAATAGTATTTTTTAACTCTACCGGGGGCTGCAATTATGCAGCCGACTGTACCTATAGATTTTGTTCTTAAGTAACAAGAGCAATTAGTTAAGATCTCGTTAACTTTAAACGTAAGTAGATATGAGTACTTATTGTATTACTTTATATAAAGAATTACATAAATGCTTACAAAAAGCTCCTCTCACTTTTACATGGCGAGAGCGCGCACTTATTCATTTTCTTGTCCAAAAAATAATTATCGATCAGCATATGTATTGAAAAGACGCCATACGGGCGTATCATTATATCATTTTGAATAAGGTTTTGTGAAGGAATAAAATGGGTGTTTTTATAGATTTTTTTCAACCGGTATATTGTTTTTTTTTTATTTATATCACCCTCTTATAGTCAATAGATTTTACATTTTTTTTTAAATACGGCGGTCAATTTGGTTTTACCGTTTTTATTATCCAAAAAAATGTTATACGGTTACGTTTAATGATTCCATTATAAACATGACCTGTCATTCAAATAACGGATATGACTAAACACTTTTTGGGGTTTTTTAATTTGATATAGAATATTTTTTGGCAACGGCATTTAGAGATATCGTTAAACTGTTTCGAAAGCTAAACAGAGCGGGACTTCGAAAAAAAAGGTTAAAATAACTGCGCCTACCATAAGTAATCTGAAGTCTGGCCGTTTTACGTAGCTACCTAGTTTCAATTTGTAATTTGACTGCCCGAATTCAAATCACTACATAGTATAAAATAAAGTCGCTTTCTCTGTCCCTATTTCCCTTTGTATGCCTAAATCTTTAAAACTACGCAACGGATTTTGATGCGGTTTTTTTAATAGATAGAGTGATTCAAGAGGAAGGTTTATATGTATAATACATACATAATATAGCCGTGCGAAGCCGGGACGGATCGCTAGTTACATATATAGATACAGTTATTCCAGTTTATTAGGTCGGTTATTTTTATTTTATTTATTATATTAATATTAATAAAAATAATTGTATTTGATCAGGACAAAGGGACTAACTAAATTTTATAAATTTCAACCCCTAAACGTAACCCATTAAATAGTTTATGTAATGAAAAGGTGCTCTACCTGCTAGATCAACTTGTACAGTCACATTACCAATTACCTGAACCCCACGTGATCCAGAGCTGTAAAAAAAAATAGTATTTAGGTACCTATTTTGTTATGTTTTTATATGGTTATAATATGGTGTATAGTATATTGTTTAAAAAAAAAACAAAATTAGGTAATATAACTTTACAACCTTAGAGATTTGCACGAGTGAGCTCTAGGTCACGTGGGGTTCAGCTAACTGGTAATGTGACTGTACTTACATACTAGTTTGATGAAGAATTTACTGATAAAAATTGAAAACTAAGCAATTCTAGAAACTTTGATTTGCAATTATTTTCATCACTCCGAAGATTCTTGCCAGATCCTCAAAAAATGTTTATGGGACCACCCCTGAGGTAATTTTTTTAATCCACCTATCTTAATCGCTTGAGCCATTTACAAATAACCAATGAACATACCGTTTTTTTTTAATTTTGGTACCTACCTATAAGAACGCGACGAATCAAGAACTCATCTTATTTCGAAGTCGGTTAAGTCACAAATAGGTAGGTAATTGTACAAAGTCGATTAAGCTCTAAGTAATAGTGTGTATAAGTGAGGAGCGCATTGAACAAATCCAGCTAGTTAATTACAGTGAGACAAGCGAATGGTGGATATTCTTTCTCATTACGTTGGCGGTAGGGTCTCATTAGGCAGGAATATGTCAGACGCGGCGTGCAGTGCGTACCACCGGTGGCCGCTCGTTTGTCCTGTCCTACTGCACACACCGGACATTTTTCAGTGTGACGTAATAAATAAGCGACAACGCACCTGCCTCTATATTCTCAACGACAAATAGTTGACAGTTGTTTGATCGAGTGATTGTACGATGTATTTATTTAATTGACGATGAATTCATATTTTAACATAACATAACATAACAATTAATATTGTAACGCTACGTTAAATATTTTGAAAGAGTGACTTACGCGTCGAGTATTTATCTAATGAGTAAGTAGGCATATCATGAACACATTATAGCTTTTAACATACACTTATCACTTTCACATTCCTAAATTGAATGTTACAACACGTCGTTTCTATAACGCCATCAGCTCATATAACCTTTCGTTTAAATGCGTCAATTAAGCTCTTGAGGTCACATTATTCTTACAACATCGTCACACACTAGCGCGGCAACAACTCGCCAACTCTGAGAGCGTATCAAATTTCAATTTGCATAATAAGGTAAAAGCTCATACGCCGATACAAGCGCGGGCACGCCCCACATTAACAAGATTAAGTCAACATTACGTGACGTATCTGTTGAGGATGTGTTTACTTGTGCTGCCGCTGACTACTGTCTACATGCATTATTTAAAATTATAAACGCTTAGTATACTTATACAGAAAAAAAGGTTTCTTAAAGTGAGAAACAATCTTCTCCTTATAATAGAGGATAGAGAATAAGTTCTTGTTTTTAATAAATATTCTTGAAAATAATAAACACTATTCTTTATTTAAGAATAAGTATTGCTTTTAAATTTAAATTTATTACTTATCATTTTAAGATGTTTTAATTATACAAAGAAATTATTCTCTAGCGTCTCTAAGGAGTGGATTAGTTCTTGCTTCAAAGGAACATTTATTTACTGTACAAGTAGATTTTTTATTTAATTTACCAACAAAAAAAAACCTATCTACGAAAGTTATATATGCATTTTTAGGCTATTAAAGTTGAATATACTTGTGACAAAAATTTTTAGGTTGTCAAGCCTACGATGTTCAAATTATTTATTTTTACTGTATTATGTTTATGTCCCACTGCACGACAAAGAACTCCGCTCTTTCCACTGTTCCCTGTCTAGTGCCATCTAGGTACAGTCCCTGCGTTAGTATTTATAAAATTACTACTGCGCTCCGCGGTTTTACCCGCGTAAGTCCCGACCCCGTGGGAATATCGGGATAAAAATTAAAAAGCCTACGTGTTAATCCAGGTCTCCAGATATCTAGATACCGAGTTTCATCGCAATCATTCCAGTAGTTTTTGCGTGAAGGAGTAACTAACAAACATACATACACACACACACACAAACATTCACATGTATACTATTAGTAGGACAACATTATGTGCGCCAGTATTTTGAAAGAAAGTTAATATGTTTTACAAAAATTAATTTAATATTTGTGTATCGTTATCTATATTTAGGGTGTTTCAAATGAAAAGAGTTTTGAAAGTAAGTATGTCACAAATAAGGTATCAGCTAGCCTAGCATGACGACCAAAACACGATACGATAAAGCTATATCACGCGATATAACTACATCAACTCTCAAAATATGATAGATAAAGTCGCCATGTTGAATTTTTATCATAATTTTTGTCGCAATTTATAATAAAAATTCAACATGGCGGCTTTATGTATCATATTTTGAGAGATGATGTAGTTATATCGCGTGATATAGCTTTATCGTATCGTGTTTTGGTCGTCATGCTAGGCAGGCAGAGTATGGTAACCAAATGTATATTCGACTGGGCGGAGTAATCGCGGGTGGTCCCAGCGGGTGTGCTTCTCACATCTCCGTAATACCCATAATTCAGTGATTCGCGCGAATACTAACTAGCAGTCGTTGTGTCCTCCGCGATATTATACTACACTTTACCAGCACACAACAAGAAAATCACAATATCTTAGACAACTAGTTTATTCGTATTATCAGATGTAAACATTATATTATATAACCGTTAAGCTTAAGCTTAGCCGTAAAGATAATTTTGTAATAATGAGCCTGTTGAGATTGCGTGACGTCGAATTAAATAAGTTTGCGGTTAGTTTCAATTTGCGGCTACGTCGCTTGTTAGAGAACCTCCATAAACCGTTTATGGCGGAGCTTGTAAAACGAATTAAAAATATAATACTTTTAGCTCATTAAGTTTTCTTGATTTGAAAGTTTCTTGATTTTATTATTACACCAATTACTAAGCCAAGCTAATAAATATGGATTAAAAGATCTAAATACATTCAAATTGTGGTTCGTTGCTCGAATAGCTCGGAATAATTACGGTCACATGGTCTAAGTAAATGTCTGGTATATGTCTTTAAACAAATACATTGAAATCATAAAATCAGAAGTTATAACATCGCACAAGACCTCTGCACATCTAAGATTTATTATTTTCATAAATATTGCATTCAGGATTGCAGAATTTACGACAGAATGTTTATAGAAACCAACGAAATCAGATAGAACTTACTCTTAGTCATATTTAAATTATTTGACGTGATCTTTGGTCCGGCTGTTCACTTCTCATAAACTTGATAATAATCATAGTCACATAGAATTTAGTAAACAAACTTCTGTACAGTGAATATTTATTTTTAACTAGCTGCGTCCCGCGGATTTACCCTCGTAAGGGCGAGTTCAGATGACACGCGTCGACCACGCGCCCGCCACGCGCATCACACGCATTGAACACGCGTTGAACACTCTTTGAAATTTGTTCTAAGTATATATAATTTGAGTCTTATGATATATCAATAGATCTCAAATTGTATTCATTGATTCCGTGGGAAAATTGGCATAGTGATAGAGCGTAGCGCACGTAGCGCAGATCTCAGTTTCTCGTTGATTACTCAAGTTCTACTCAATGGATTTATGGAGAATGCAGTATAGAGAATGCCTGCCTAAAAATAGAGCTATCCAAACCAGTTTAAATTGTATAGGTAACAAAGGGGAAAACAGACAGACCACAATTTTAAAATATAAAATCCCCTAAACTTGATTTTGTTAATTTGATTCCAAGTATACACTTTTTGTCCACTCTTTCTTTAATAGAGAAAAACATGAAATGTACTTAAGATTTTTCCACGAGGATTTTTTTAATAAAAATATCTGCAAGAAAAGGCGATTTGTAGTACAAAAGCAGTGAAATTGACATTGAGAGTAATGTAAAAGAAAAATCAAGATAACCGCAGCACAAAAGGTTTAAAGAAGAGTGGTTTGGTTTGAAACGAGGCAAATAAGCTGCGAAGCAAGCCATCAGAGATGCATCAATGCGCTGGGAAACCACTTTGCTGGAAGCACATCGCCTACTCGGCAAATAGCTAGACTCATTCCAATGTGTAGAGGTACGGGTAGTGCACGCTAGATAATACACTTAGTAACAGTGATTGTTTAAAGGCAAATGCAGTTGTTGCGGCTCTTATAGTGCCGATGCCTTGCAACTAGTCGCAAGATTAAGAGGTTTATAAACTCCGAGCGTGTCGTGTCGGAGAAACTGGACGCAATAAGAAAGTCAATTTAGTTCGCTAACGAGATTGGATGAAAGGCGGGTGCTTGATTAAGTTCAATTAGGGATGGAGTTTTCGCTAAGACTCTCTGTGGTGACAATTCGTAAACGAACCGCAATTCTATATTACGCTTCTAATATTAAAAGTAAAGTAGATAACGCTGCCGTATAGGCTATAGAACAACAAACAAAACAATTTTCACGAGAAAATGCTGATTTGGTGTGTTTTTTTTTCGACAAAAACCCTACCTAATTAATATTTTACTGTAAATATTTTAAGCGTCGGTTTTTTATATGTTATGAAAGGGTTCATTTTGCATGTTTTGAGTTTGTTGTAAAACAGATATTATTAATATAACCTAAATAATAATGAGCAGTAAGTATTTGCGGTAGGTAACTGTGGACTCGTTGAAATAATACCTAGATGAAAATCTCTTTACAACAACAAGTCAATGAAATCATTGTAAATACTTCAAGCATTGCTAATTAGTCCAAATTATGTGATACCATCTCAACAACAAAATTAAGTTTCATAAATAAGTTCAAAACGTGTTATAATTATAACGAGGACGTAAAGATAAATATTTTGAAGAGGTTTTAACCGTTCGTAGTCACGCAATCGCAAATGTGTCGATGTAAAGGTGTAGGTGAAAATATCGGTTATTGGAATGTGGTATAATTGAAAACATTTGCATTCATAATAGCGGTTAACAAGCTATGATAGCAATCGACTAGTTCGCGCAGTGCCGACAAATGATAGCCGTTGCAAGGAGCAAACGTAGTGATGTGAAGAAATATCGATAAAATAACAAGACTTCCAAGGCTATTTGTCAAAACGTGCCCTTAATTTTTTAATTTTAAAGTACTATGTTTTGTCTAATATTTATCGATCTGTTCTTTTAAGTATTTGACGACCCAGTTGGCACAATGGTCACCATGCCGAACTGCCAAACACAGGGTTCGATTCCCGCCTCAGACAAGTATTTATGCTTAGATATTTGTCTTTGGTCTTGTTCTTTCTATGTATTATAAGTATATATTTACAAAAGAAAAATATATAAGTAGTATATCCGTTGTCTAGCACCCATAACACAAGTCTAATTACACACATCAACAAAGTCTAGCAAGAACAAAGAACACGGGTAAAATAGTGTTTTTTGGGGAAAAATTGTATTTTTTTAGGTTTTTTGTCTTGAGTGTTGTATGTCAATAGAAATGTCCCCATACTTAGTATGCCACGTTGATATAGAGTCTCTTTTGCTGTAGGTGGACCAACAGTTGGCTAAAAAGTTACTAAGAGTATTTTTTTAAATAAAATTTTAATATGTCAATAGATTTTTTTAATAAAATAATCTTGTTTTGTTTCTCAGTTTCGGCACCATTTTAGTTTTCATACTAAATTTCTTTTTTTTGTATGGCAACCCTATAATAAAATCACAGCATTATAAAGAGTATAAAATTCCACTTCTATTGACATACAGCACTCAAAACAAAAACCCCAAAAAAATACAATTTTTCCCCAAAAAACACTATTTTACCCGTGTTCCCTAGACTTTGTTGATGTGTGAACTTAGCTTGGGGTTAAGATGGCGATGTGTGGAATGTCCTGAAATATTTATTTATTTTATTTATATTATGTGGATTACTAGTCGATTTCAATAAAAATGGTAATTTAATTTACGTTTATTTCCAGAGCCGGTCGAAGTGTAATATAAAACTGTTTAAGTACCACTATCATAATACTTACCACTTGCAATATCATCGAAATCAAAAAACGAATACCACCATCATTATGCCGTCAAGCCTACCGGCACACTCGATATCTACTCATAATTACTGTTATTAAAAATTGTCGTGCCTCCAGGATCAGTGCCACCATATCGAGAAAGACCACCACTTATTTATAAACAAGAATATTATTAATACGCAAGCAAACTAGAAACATTCATTCTTGTTCAGTGACTCTACGTACCAATTAATTCACAATGATACCACAATTAAACATTCATGTTGTGGGTAGACGTTTAAAAAGTACTGAGTATGCTGAATCACTACATAGTATAAAATAAAGTCACTTTTCGCCGTCCCTATTTCCCGTTGTATGCATAAAGATCTTTAAAACTACGCAACGGATTTTAATGCGGATTTTTTTAATAGATAGAGGAAGGTTTATATGTATAATACATGCATAATATAGCCGTGCGAACCCGGAGCGGGTCGCTAGTACAAATAAATAAAATGAAATGTAAAGTCCAGATTAACAATGGACAAACAACATCTTGTACGACACCTACAAACCAAACCTTTCGTATTCAAAGTATACGAGTATACTCGTTCGTACCAATTGTGTTAAATTCGATATCCTTTTAAGTAGAATGAAACTTATTACCGATGTCCAATGTGTTCAGTTCACACTGAATAAAGTTCAAGATATGTAAATTCCACCAAACATATCTAAAAAAGGTTGACTGTGTTAAAAACACAAAAAATATCGGCCAAGTGCGAGTCGGACTCGCGCACGAAGGGTTCTGGGCCTATATTCACTAAGGTTCAAGTCGTTGAGCGCGCGTGATTAGGCGCGGAGGGGGGGCGGTTTTTGTATAGAAATCTCGTCCTAATCACGCGCGCCCGACGACTTGAACCTTAGTGAATAAAGGCACTGAACTAACTTGTGCCCTACTTGTTTTTTTTTTCTGTTTTTTCGGTATTTGTTCTCGGTAAAAGAAATGAAATAACATAATAATCTCAACTTTCTAGCTATTACAGTTCATGAGACACAAGTCTGGTGACAGACAGACGGGCGGACAGATAGACAGCGGAGTCTTAGTGTGTAATAGTGTCCCGTTTTTACCATTGAGGTACGGAACCATAAAAAATAAAAAAAGACAAAATAAAAAACAATTCTGTTATACGCAGGAATTCCTACAATTTTAAAAGTTATACGGCAGCGGTTACTAATTACAAACATCTGTACGATTTAACAAAGATTTATTTGCATAATCTTCACATGATGCCGCGACAGAATACAATTAACATTAAAACAAACTACGATCCGAGTTGTAACGAGTAGAAGGTCCTACGAACGTAGCAAAAATACATCTGAAATATTTTACTGAAAATATGAGAGCGCAGAGACAACTCCACGTCTAACAGATGTATTTAATTACTGACCCGGTAAAATCTCTGAAAGAGTTGAGTTTCATTATTAACGTAATGGTCTCGCTCGACAATAAAGTAAATAAAATATCCACGTTTCGCTCACATTCGCAAAAAAAATGATGGCGCGTACAAATACTTGCAAAAAAAGTCCGTAATTAAAAAAAACTGGTGCAGAAATTAACTGCCGCGTTAGACCCTTTAACCCGAAACCCGACACTTTTAAATACTGACTAAACATCATCCCTAGATAATTTAAAAATCCTGTAACACATGGTGACGTTAATTTCCAAATTAAAGATAACATATTGCTCGCAGCTTACACTAAATATTTTAACCTTAATACATTTGAACCCGCTATTTTTGCAAAATGAAGGTTTTTGTTTTCAAAATTAAACGTGGACGGACAGTGAGTATGACCTCTCGAAACTTGATTTTGCAAGATCAAAAAGATAAAACGCGTGTAAGGAGTGGATTACAACGTGGTGAGTTTAACTTTTTTAAAGTATTTACAGAACGCTTTAAAACACAATAATTTTGTTAGTAATGCTGTCACGTCGGATTTCATATTGACGACCCAGTTGGCACAATGGTCACCATGCCGGACTGCCAATCACAGGGTTGCGGGTTCGATTCCCGCCTCAGACATGTATTTATGCTTAGATATTTGTCTGTGGTCTGGTTGTTTCTATGTATAATAAGTATATATTTACAAAAAAAAAGTATATAAGTAGTATATCCGTTGTCTAGCACCCATAACACAAGTCTAGTTACTTAGCTTGGGGCTAGATGGCGATGTGTAGAATGTCCTGCAATATTTATTTATTTATTTATATTTGTAGGTCAAGATTTATGACGCTTACGCGCATCGAATGAGCACCACAATACGGTAAAGTGCTCCTGTCTGTCGCGCTATCGACTGACCACGCCAAATTAAAAACATAACTGACGCACAGCCTGAATCAACGGACGGATCGAGCTGAAATTTGACATAAGTAGATAACTGTAACATAGGCATCTAAAAAAGGATTTCGGAAAATTCAAACTCTACGCGAACTAAGCCGCGGGCAAAAATTAGTATCTTTATACCTAAGTAGCTATTAGTGAATTTTCTCTTTATAAGCAATTTATGTCTTTAACTTAAAACGCGAGTAATCCACAAAGAAAAGTAACATCAAAGGACTTCTCCTTTAAACGGATTCTAAACACTTTTATAAAACCCCATTACTCTCGTGGAGACATCACGACTCAGCGGGTGTGATCCGTTTCAACGCACAATGAATACGAAATAAGAAATCAACGCAACCGCACTTACCCTCACCAATTTTCTTTCATAGCCAATATTTTCAGCTTCGCGTAAGAGCTTCTCTCTAAAATATGTAGCGTCACGTAGTTGATTTTTTGTTTAGTGTGCAGTTTGAACCGGATCTAACGTTAACGCAACTGTAACCCAACCAAAACGATGCAATAAATCTAAAAGTCCATTTTCATATAAAAGAAAACCGATTAAGGAGCTTTTCTCGATACCGATCTCTCGAATGAAGCTATATATTTTCATGATCGAGCGATTCCAAGATCAGAGACGGCTGACGGCTGGTGCGTAAGAAAATTGAAAAGGAAAACTTTTACTTCACAGTAGATACTATTGTCCTTGGAGTGAGATTCATTTTCATTTTGTTTACATTTTCCTCCCGTTCCATTTAAATTGGCTGTTCTATAACAGCAAAATATATGAGCCAAAGAAAACCCTTGTCAAAGTTTACATTCGTAGGATATAGGTACCTACTAGGTATGTATCCAGTATAATATTTGAATACACCGAGACGCTATTACTCCAGTTTTACTACCAACCTTAAACGTTTATCAAGAATAACATAAACTGTTAAAAGCGTCTCATTCTACGAGATCATTTCAATAAACTATTGTTGAATAGTAATGACTTTGGACATAAAAAGGTGCAAAGAAGGAAGAAGACGTAAGTTTTAGTTTAAACGGATTCTAGATTTATTTACGTCTATTATATGAGAGAAGCAGCACCTATTCCGTAGACTAGCTAACACAAATCTTGTTAGGAGCTGAGCTAACCTAATAATATTGGTAAGTAAATTGAAGTAGATATCGAGCAAGTAAAATCGAACGCTACCAATAGAAGCGGCATGCGGCATCTCTTTTCACGCTTGCACCGTGGGATAATAAACTATTAAATTATATTAAATATCGTTCAGGACCACATAGAATAAGTGTTTCAATGGAAATCGTTCTACAGTAATATCATTTGATAGGCAATTGCTATTTAAACTTTATTGATGATAGCGACCCGCTCCGGCTTCGCACGGCTATATTATGTATGTATTACACATAGAAACCTTCCTCTTGAATCACTCTATCTATTTAAAAAAACCGCATCAAAATACGTTGCGTAGTTTTAAAGAGCTAAGCGTACAAAGGGAAATAGGGACGGCGAAAAGTGACTTTATTTTATACTATGTAGTGAAGCGTCATTCTAATCGAAATTATTAAACAAGAAGTTAAGTAGGGTAACATAAAACCGTTTCTTGATAATTTAGGAAATTATTTAAGCTACATCTAATAAGCGTACGATATAATATTATTATATCTCTACATATAATAAATTCGAAGTTTTGGAAGTAAGCGTTCTACGTCCATAATGATCTTAGCACTATAGAATTCGCTAACCTTATATAGCTCCGGTAGAAAAAAATCTTGCATGCGCGATTCAGGTTTTCTTAAATTTAGAAAATCACAAATTAGTTGATTATTCTTTTTGTTCTGCTTAAAAATTTTGTACACTTATGTATTTTAAGAATACATAGCAATATACACATTTTTTAACTAAAAAATAAAGTAATTAATTTAATAAGATATTTTTTTTAATTTCAAGTAACTAGCGCCATCTCTTCGTTTTCGCGAAACTACCATTCATCTCAGAAAATGTTGATTTGGTTTGTTTACCTTTGTTTGTGCAGTCTAATTTCGGGAACTAGGAAACAGATTTTAACATAATCTTCACGAATGTGTTCAGTTAAATCTGAACATTAATATGAAAATGTATTTTTCTACTAAAATGCTATATTTAATAAGTAGTTAAAATTAATACCAACATTGAATGTTGGTATTAATTTTAAGTAAACATGGCAACTTTGCCTCTTCCGTTTTGATCTTCAATGAAGCTGTTGTACTCAATTTCTAAATTCATAATAAACGCGAGTTATCGTTAAATTAAGCTTGCATTTTATTTATACATGCCGGCGCTTGGTCCTTCGAAAGAAATCCAGTGTAAATTCGGTGTTTTCGTTAGTTTTCCGCGGTTTTGTGTGCGTGAGTTCGGTTACCGGTTCATGCTCGGGCCGCCGAGTGTTGCGAAATTTATGCAAAATATTGCATATTTTCGACGGCAAAGGAGCTACGGAACATCACTGGAGTACAATTTACGAGATTATCGAAGAAAATCTACGAGATTATCGAAGAAAAACCTACTTCAATCTGTATTTTTATGCAGACGATCAATTTTTGAAGTGAGGGTGATTCGAGAAAACTTTTCTATCTTGCCGCAACGGGAACGAACAGAATTCGCCGAGGCGGCCATATCCGGAAGTGCGCGAACGCAGTGTTCGTCAGGTTGGCTACACTGCGCGAGACACGGCCCGTCTTCGAGTCGAGTTGACAGCAGCTGTCAGCTGTCATCCATCATCCGACCGGCTTTGTTTGTTTACAAACAACAATAGTCGAAATTTACGTATTTACATCTATTTACGTCGAGTTTCGTTGCGGATTGCGGTAATAAATAATAATAAATACAGTGAATATCATTGCGGAGTGCGAAAATAAATATAAATCAAGTGCGTTACGAAAAAATTTGTGTGTTTTAGTGCGGTATTTGCAAACAGCGATACTGTTTGTGTGCGGTTTGCGTCTAAAGGATTACAGTGAACGAATTATTTACCAAACCTTGGTAAGCAATGGAAACGAGCTTGAAAAAGTTGCGTTTACAACGTGGACAGCATAAAGGTACTGTGACTAGAATAGAAAACTTTGTGAACGATCCCATCAACCTAACCTCTTCTTCAGTGGAAATGTTAGAAGCGCGTAAAGATAAATTACTAAGTACAATGCGTAGCTATGAAACTGTGCAATTAGATATTTTGTCTCTTGATCCGGAGGATCCTGAAAATGTTGAGCAATTGGAAGAAAAGTATTATCACATCATATCAAAGCTTGATTCAAGTTTGAAAAAGTTAACAGAATCTGAAGTATCTAAATGTCCAAATGTAGCATCTTCCAAATTGCCCAATATTGAAATTCCAGTATTCTCTGGCAAGGATTTTACCAAATATACTCCATTTATGGATTTGTTTAATGCGGTTTTTCATAACAACAAGTCACTATCTGATGTTCAAAAATTATTTTACTTAAGAAAGTATTTATCT
The DNA here is from genome assembly GCA_907269075.1 of Idaea aversata. Lineage (NCBI taxonomy): Eukaryota > Metazoa > Arthropoda > Insecta > Lepidoptera > Geometridae > Idaea > Idaea aversata. Next base: position 8,773,618 of record OU026092.1, on the reverse strand, counting down.
GAAGAAGCATTAGCTGTAATAGTGAATTTACCACTTGTAAATGAGTCGTACAAGGAAGCCATTGATTTATTAAAGAAAAGATATGATAATAACGCGCGCTTGATAAGTAATCATATAAACATAATTTTAGAAATGCCATCTATGCAGCGGGGTACTGCGGCCTCTTTAAGATCGTTTATATCGGAAGTGCAGCAACAAATTTATGCTCTTAAAAACTTAAAACAGCCCATCGAACAATGGGACATGTTGCTTATTTGTATTTTGACAAAAAAGTTGGATCAATATACCAACCGGGCATTCCAGTTAGAAAGGGATCCCGAACCATTACCCACATTAGTTGAGTTTATTAACTTTTTGGAAAAACGCGCCAATGCGTTTGAAGAAAGTGGAGACAAAACTGCTCATGAGAGCATCTCCAAAAGGCCTTTTAAGGTAACCAATGTTGCCGCCAAACCTAGTCTTGGTAAAAATTGCAAATATTGTAATAAAGTGGACCATTCATTGTTTAATTGCCCAAAGTTTAAAACAGCAGCTGATGTTGTTAGAATTAAGTTTGTTGACGATCACAAACTATGTACAGTTTGTCTCAATGAACACAACGGGCGCTGCAGGTTCCATTATAAATGTAAAATTTGTAAGTCAGGCCACAATACACTGTTGCATAAAGATGGCAATGCAGATCAAGAGCAAACGGTTGCTCTTCACACAAGTACTTCCTCTACACAGGTATTATTACCTACGATTAAAGTTAAATTGTTTGACATTAGAGGACGCGAACTACTTGTTAGGGCATTGCTTGACAGCGGCAGTCAAGCCTCATTTATCACTCATTCTTTAATGAAAAGGCTATCCTTGAACCCTATTACCCAATCTACTAATATTATTAGTATTGGCAACAAAAATAATATAATAAATAAATATGTGAATATTGCAATTCACTCTCCAGTGCAGGACATGCAATTTCATGTTAAATGTAATGTGGTAGATGCCATAACTACACGGTTGCCTCAACAATATTTTGATCTTAATTGTTATAACTTGCCAAAAGGTATTCATTTATCAGATGATAAGTTTAATGTGCCAACGGATATTTCACTTCTTTTAGGGGCTGACATATATTTTAATATTTTGTTAGATGGCCACATTAAACTAGCAGATGGTCCTGTGTTGCAGAATACTTTATTTGGTTATGTTATTGGAGGAGCTGTGTCTAACTCGCATACTGACAATAAAACTCTTGTGTCAAATTTTGCTATCTGTGATCATGAAAAATTAGAGAATGTAATGGAACAGTTTTGGCTGAGTGAAAGAATCCCTGAGCCTCTTGAAAAACAAAACAAGGTTACAGCTGAGTTACAAAAGGCAGAAAATATTTTCCAAAAGTCGGTACAGATTAAAAATAACAAGTTTTTTGTAGATATGCCTCTTGTAGCTGATTTAAACAATTTAGAACTTGGAGATTCTTTTTCAGTAGCACTACTAAGATTCCTCGCACTGGAGAGAAAATTAAAAAGTGATGCAAATTATTTTAAATTATATAAAAAATTCATAGATGAGTATTTAGCTTTGGGACATGCCAAGATAGTAGATATTGATACTTATGATATACAAAATGGGCCTGTATATTTTCTTCCCCACCATGCTGTTGTTAACGAGAATAGTAAAACAACAAAACTTAGAGTTGTATTTAACGGCAGCATGAAGTCAAAAAATAAAATTTCCCTTAACGACGTTATGTTGAATGGGCCAATTGTTCAAAGCGAACTTTTCGATATTCTTGTCCTATTTAGGACTTATATTTACACATTGATATGCGATGTATCAAAGATGTTCCGAGCGGTAAATATTAATGAACATCAACTTTCTCTTCAAAATATATTATGGAGAGACGATCAAAGCAGCCCTATTAGTTGTTTGCAGCTTCAGACGGTCACGTATGGCCTAAAGGCTTCCACCTATCTAGCAACAAGGTGCCTTATTGAACTGGCACAGAGATATGGGGAAACCTATCCACTTGCGGCTCAAGCCATGCGTTCCAATACCTACACTGACGATGTGTTGTCCGGAACAGATGATCGTAGCCAACTTTGTGAATTAAAAAGGCAGCTAATAGAGCTATTAGGCAAAGGTAGTTTTACTTTGCACAAGTGGTGCTCAAATGTGCCAGAAATTTTAAATGACATCCCAAGTGAACACAAGTATTTTGAGGAAATTGATATCAATAAAAACAATATTATTAAAACTCTTGGTTTAAAATATGATATCATACCCGATCAGTTCACTTTCACAAGTCCTGATAGTTTAAAAAAGGATTTGCAGACCAAAAGGAGTATCCTTAGCTACATTGGTAAAATGTTTGACCCTTTGGGATTAATTGGACCAATTATAGTAGTTGCAAAGCTATTTATGCAAGAGCTGTGGTCAATCAAAATTGGATGGGACACCGTACTGCCACCTGCTCAACTTGAGTACTGGAGGAAGTTTATGTATAACTTAAGCATGATGGGAACCATCTCTGTGCCAAGATGCTTATCACACAAAAGCTTCACAAACATACAATTGGTGGGCTATGCAGATGCATCAATCAAGGCGTTTGGGTGCTGTCTGTATCTAAGGGTTGTGGATGAGCAAAATTCAAAGGTGTATGTAAACTTGCTTTGTTCAAAGTCAAGGGTTGCCCCTATGGCCAAAACATTGACTATTCCTAAACTTGAGCTCAACAGCGCTGTTCTCTTGTCTCAGCTGGCAAGTCGGGTCTTTGACATTTTGAAGACAAGATTCTCATTGTCAGTTCACTTATACAGCGACTCACAAATTGTGTTGGCATGGCTGACATCAACCAAACCCATTCGCGACCTGTATGTTTCAAGGCGAATTAAACAGATACATGAGCTTACAAGGGTCTTTGAGTGGTCATATGTTAGGTCTGCAGATAATCCAGCCGATTTGTTATCTCGTGGCTCTGATCCACAAAAACTAAAATCAAGCAACTTATGGTGGTGTGGGCCTGCTAATTTGGCAGATATAGAGTTTACTCACTCACACACAGAATTTCAATTTCCTATTCCCTGTAACGATGAGACTACAGCCAATGTCTGTACTACTGAAATTACTGATTTCAATCTTTTTGAAAAATATTCAAGTCTCTACAAATTACAAAAGGTAGTGGCTCTGCTATTGAGATTTAAAAATAACTGTATTACTATAAATAAAAATGGAAAGGCCTTTGGCCCATTGAGCCCAAAAGATTTAGATAATTCACTCAATGTAATAATTCGTGCGGCTCAAATTAAACATTTATCCTTTGAGATACAATCCTTGTCTAAAGGCAAGACTATCAAGTCTGGTTTAGCTAACTTACATCCTTTTTTAGATGAAAGTAACATTTTAAGAGTAGGTGGTCGCCTTCAAAATGCCACAAATATGTCATATGACAAAAAACACCCAGCAATAATACCAAAATCATCTCGTATTGCTTCAATGCTTGTTGAAAGAGAGCACCTGCGCCTTCTCCATGCAGGGCCCAAGTTAGTACTTAGCTCTCTCTCGCAAAAATACTATTTGATTAGTGGTATTAGAGAAGTCAAGAAGGTGGTCCATAAGTGTGTCACATGTCATCGCGTGAAGGCTGCTGCTGCGAAGCAACTGATGGGGTCTCTCCCTAAAGAAAGGTTGATGAAAACTAAGCGACCATTTCAGACTATAGGTTTGGACTTTTGTGGCCCATTCAGCATAAAAGTTGCTAGAATTCGTAATTCAATAGTGTCAAAGGCTTATGTGGCACTATTTATTTGTTTTGTCACAAAAGCAATTCATGTTGAACTGGTTACTGATCTCTCTACCGAAGCGTTCTTGGCATGTCTCAAACGCTTCATTGCAAGACGTGGATTGCCTAACTGTATTTTTTGTGACAATGCCACTACATTTAAAGGTGCTTCAAACACCTTAAAAGGATTGTATGATCTATTTAATTCCAAAATGCACAAAGATGCAGTTATTAATTACTGTTTGGAAAAATGTATCCAATTTAAATTTATTCCCAGTTACTCTCCAGAGTTCGGAGGATTATGGGAAGCCGGGGTTAAGAGCTTGAAGTTTCATTTAAAAAGAATAGTTGGCAATCACTGTCTTACCTATGAAGGTCTCAACACAGTCATTACAGAAATAGAAGCAGTTCTCAATTCACGGCCACTGCTTCCTATGTCCTCTGACATTTCTGACACCAACTACCTGACCCCAGGCCACTTTCTCATTGGCCAAGCAATGACAAGCTATCCTGAAGTAGATCTTACCAATGAAAATGTAAACCGTTTAAAATTTTGGAATGTCTTGACCAAATAAAAACAGGATTTTTGGAAGGCTTGGTCAAGAGACTATCTTACTCAGCTTCAGAGTAGGCCCAAGTGGATTGAGGCTCATCCTAATTTAAAAGTAGGAGATCTAGTGATTGTAAGATCAGATAATACTGCTCCACTTAAATGGCCAATGGGTCGTATTGTAAAAGTTTTTCCTGGCTCTGACGGTAAGGTAAGAGTGGCTGAGATCAGGATTGGTAATAAAACTTATACAAGGTCTTATAGAAAATTAAGCCCTCTACCTATGAATTAAGTTTTAATTTTAAAGAAATAGACTTATTATAGTCTCAAATATTACTTAGGTTTAAGAAATTTAAGTATTAGCCTCTAGTAGGTACCCTTCTACTTTCTTTTTTGTATTTAAAGTTGTTTAAGGGCAAAAGTAATACCAAGCTTTAGATTCTCACATAAAAATTATTTCAGTTTTATTTGAAACATTATACCTATTAATCCTTAACGAATTTAACGCCAGTATCAAGATAGAGTCACATTTAAATTCACATTTTGTTAACTATTTGTATTTTTACTGTTTCCTTTTCCCTTTGGGCCCAACTATGTTCAGTTAAATCTGAACATTAATATGAAAATGTATTTTTCTACTAAAATGCTATATTTAATAAGTAGGGCAACATTGAATGTTGGTATTAATTTTAAGTAAACATGGCAACTTTGCCTCTTCCGTTTTGATCTTCAATGAAGCTGTTGTACTCAATTTCTAAATTCATAATAAACGCGAGTTATCGTTAAATTAAGCTTGCATTTTATTTATACAAATGTGTTCAGAAAATATCAGAAGAGGTTTAGGTATTTCAAGTAGATTTATGTTACTAATTAAAATTTGATATTTCTTGGCGTAAAAAATAAACCATAATATTTTTGCATGAAAACGTACAGAACGTAGGGATGATGTCAAAATTGTCATTTTGACATACGGAAAGAAGCATCTAGCGCCATCTCTTTTTTATTTATAATTTTATTATGGCTTCGCATTACCACTATCGTGCATATAGCCAGTGTCGCGGTCAAAGAAAATTAAATCCAATGCAGGAGCGTTTTTTGAATTTGGAACATTACAACGCTCCAGCAATTTTGTATGAACATGTGTATGAAGCGGCGTGCTGGGGTTATTAAAAACTTAAATACTCTTTGATTGGATCTCTTTTATCAAAGTACTAGCGACCCGCCCCGGCTTTGCACGGCTATTATGCAGTATCTCTTCTCTTATACATATAAAATGCTTTGTCCTGAATGACTGACTGACGGATCAACGCACAGCCTAAACCGCTGATCGTAGAGATCTGAAACTTGGAGGGTGTGTTCTTTGTATGACGTAGGCAGCCGATAAGAAAGAATTTTCCGAAATTCTACCCCTAGGGGGGTGAAAAAGGGGGACGAAGTTTGTATGGGACAACGTGATTCCTTGGTCCAATCTACTTCAAATTTTGCATAAACATTCTTTAACAGAATTGATGAAACACGTGTTTCGTATTTTATTAAAATTCATCCTGTAACGGGATTAAAAAGGGGTAGGAAGTTATTTTGGGGGTGATTTCCTCCGAAGTTGATATCAATACTCCTTTTAACTTACCTACATTGTATTTTGACACATGTTTGAAAACACAATCCGATTTTATTCAAAAGAGGTTGCACTTTTAGAACACGGCCTCATAGGAACGTAGTATTCGAAATTTAAAATGGTGAGGACTAGAACTGTGCTAGAACATTTTGGTTATGTTTACGAATTATTCCCTAAACAAACCCGCGTAAGTCCCGTTACCGTGGGAATATCGGGATAAAATGTATGCTACACTATTAAGTATTCTGTGACGTTCGTGTTTGCTGGAACGCGTTCGGCCGAGCGGCTGCAGTTTTTTGTTGTTTACTCAGGACCTACTAATTGGATTTTGATGTTCCTAAAATGTGCCTATACCACGACCTTCCTCAAAATAGAGCTATCTAATATTGTAAACCAGATTTCAATTGATTTAGGCGTTTTTAATTGTATATGTAACATGAAATTTAAATACTATATATTTTCGTTCTACTACTTTTTCCCACAACCCATTTTTTTAATTTGCTTCCAAGTACACACTTTTGTCCTTTCTTTCTTTATTATGCGTATAGAGAAAACATGTAAAATACGACATACGAAAATACATGATAATACAAAAGAATGTTTAAAATAACCTACCGATTTTGGTAATATTAAAACCCACAGAAATAATGTTTAAAATAACCTACCGATTTTGGTAATATTAAAACCCACAGAAATATATTAGTGATAAAACCAATTAAAAATCCTGTTAAAGCCATTTTCGACTTCTATGCGGACGAAGTCGCGGGCAAAAGCTAGTTACAAATATAATAAGTTCACGGAGTATGATAATAATAAAAGTTGTTAACGTTGACGCCCGCCGGCCACGGCCACAGACTGACACAAGAAACTGACGGATAATTTGTTTGTCATTCACCGCCTTTATCGGGAGTTAACAAGCGTGCAGTTTCAAAACTCATGCACCGTGCGACAGAGACCTCAACTTCAACATTCAATTGAAGAATGGTGAGACTCGTGGTACAAACGAGGTGCTAAATTTTGCAATTTACATGTCAACAAAAGAATTATACTTGGTTTTCTTATTACTGATGTTCGAGATATAAGTCGGGGTTAATGATACTTCTGACTATAAAAGCATATCTATTGCTTCAAAGCTGGCAGGAAATATATCCAATAAACGTAAAAATGATGTTATTTTTTTGTCGTGATACTCGATTACCTACAATGATTAAACATTGATGAAATTGACAAGCGAAAGGACGGCAGCCAATAAACGAGATTCCCGAAATATTTCCCTTTATAGGTTCTCAATAAAGCCATTTTTCCCACGACAGTTTCGCAATCTACTACGTTGGCGCCGATACGCGTTGCGTCACATTAAATTCTTCACGTTTAATCAATTTCGGAGTTTCGCTAGTAAAAAATGTAACAGTGAAGTGTTTCCTTCCGTATCGACAACGCCGAAGGAATAGACAGCAAATAAATCGTTGGCGCAGTTTCAAAAAGCACCGAAAATTGTGAGGGTGGTTTTGCGGACACGCCTTTTATCTGTTACGTCTATCAGCCTTCAAGTCCGTCGTTTAAACGTAAATAAAGGCAAAAAAAAGTAGCTGAGAATAAATAATAAGGACAAAGAAACGAGAGATTCATATAGCTCTACAGGCAGGATCAAAAATTCTCCGTAGAGAGCTCTCTAGCTCGCTTGCCTGACCTATTTCCTGCGCGGATGACTACGGCCATAATTATTATGAAAGCTCGTCTCATTAATAAAATGCATTTCTAAAATAACTTCGGAGCAACTTGCATAAAAAATACGAAAAAGATTATTTTTCCCTGTCTGCGGGAGGGTTAATCTTTTGCCTTTTATGTGACCTCTATCCATCTACCTGTGCTATCCAATAGGGATTAAACTGATAAACTGATTTTGATACGTCGTTACATTCATTTCAATAATTTGAGTACATTTTTTTTAAATCGAAATGATTGATTTTGGACGCTATTTTGTGGAGTTTATAAATTTGATTTTCTTCTAACTTAATCGAGTGTGGTTTGAAACGTTAAGAAAAGTGATGACAAAAATGAAATTAAATATAACTAAACTAAAGAGCTTAGATTAATAAAGTTTTATGTAGGTACGTAAGTAAATGAGTGGCGTAAGCCAAGCATGCAACTACGGGAATTTTTGTTTATCACTAACTTTTTTATTAAACTTACCCAACTCTATAGCATAAAATATCTTAACACGAGCTCTGATAAAAATAAATAAATAAATAAAGGTTAAGTTAAAAAAAAACACATTAAATATAAGTTGGTCACAAAGTCTAAAGTTCACTACCGCAACACTCGATATGGCTGCTTTATATGGTTTACTAGCGACCCGCCCCGGCTTCGCACGGCTATATTATGCATGTATTACATACATATAAACCTTCCTCTTGAATCACTCTATCTATTAAAAATAACCGCATCAAAATCCGTTGCGTAGTTTTAAAGATTTAAGCATACAAAGGGATATAGGGACAGAGAAAGCGACTTTGTTTTATACTATGTAGTGATAGTGATAAGGACATAAAACATCGACTCTCAGTAATGCGAACTATCATAAAAATTGAACAATTATAAGTACGTACAAAAATCATTAATACGTTAAAATTATTAACTCCAATTAGAACTTATCAAATACGCAAACGAACAATATCCAAATCATTATTAAAACGATGTGTATAGCGTCAAATTATGTGTCTGCTCCAATTGTCTACGGGGAGAAATATCAATGTAGATAAAATTCTATAAGTATTTAGCATCGAAGCTGATTTGCAACCATTACCGGCCACTCGAGCTGATCAGAGCCGTGATTAAGAAAAACGAATACGACCGAGAGCGTGACACAAAAGCGGAGCGATAACAGAGGAAAAACGAGCAGAGAATCGCCCCCGAGGAGACGGTATCTACGCCCGCCCGGGAGTTATTAAATATTAAAATAAACTCGCATTCCGACACGAGTCCTACGCGAATACGCGATACGTAAGATTATAGCAAACACAATGAGAGCAGTGCGCGACCGGCCGGAGCTCCGGAGCCCCGATCGCTCCTTCGCCATCGCCTTATCATATCAGAGCACAACCGACTGCGGAACGATATTCCCACGAGTGCGATGCTGGTAAAACGCACCGTCAACGTAAATATTCCATCGCAAACATACGAGCCTGAAATATTTTTCAATTACGTTTTTCCGCGTTTAAAAAAGTTTATGCGGGATAAAGATTTCATAAGACATACCTATACAGGATGATTTTTTTTAAATGGGTTTTCAAAGCCAATTCCTAAACTATAAGAGATATCAAATATGCTTAAAAAAGTCACCAACTGGTAATTTTGCAATAAATATTCAATTCTTGTCAGCCTAGCCGCATTTTGACAAAAAACTGGTTGCCTGTAAAGTCGGTATACGGGCGAAAGTTTTACGTGACAACAACTGTGCTCGAGTGGAAGGGACGCGTGCCTTTCACTTTTTATGTCTGTCTCTCTCGCTCTTAGGCGGGCTAACCATGCCCGCGTGCCTCTCACTCGCTCTCATTGTGAGCGCATAACGTCAGCGGAGCGTAACGCAGTTTCTTGAAGTGTCACCCGGCAAACCAATTTATAAAACGTTGTCACGTCAAAAAAGTAGTTTTAGTTTTTGCCAAAATCAGCCTCGTGACTTATTAGCATATTTTGATTGTTGTACTTTCTACGGTTTGCGCGACTTAACTTATGAAACTACTTCAACGCATATAATCGTGTAAAAACAAACTAACGTGATAATATCCAATTTATTGAATCAGGCATTGCTGTAATGGATATTTCATTTTTAGTTCTGAGTCTAGTGCCAAAATGCAATGTGCAATGTACTTAATATTAATACTTCCATTACAGCGATAATATCCGTTAGAGTAGTTTAGAAATCGGCCCTGAAGGCTCATATAAAAAATTCATCCTGTATACTTATAAAAGGTAGGATGGCATTAATATCATAACTCACGAGAAGCTTGCAGCATCGCGCATTTAAAGTGTATCGGTGGCTCGATCGGGTTGTTGGTGATGCATTGACTCGCCCACTTACCTGAAACAATACATCATTACAATATCATTGAAAATTTGACACGCTCTTAACAAGATCGACACCTACCAACATTGTTAATTTCCAAGTTATAAAAACCCTAAAGAATATTTTATGTCAGACGAGGCTGTATAGGGTAAAATTCTTTTGCCTTCCCTTCTGAAAGTATAATTAACAAAAAAAATAGTCTGTAAAGTCGGTTTACGGACGATAATTTTACGTGATAACGTCATAATAAAAAAAACATTAATGGTAACCATAGAAACGATAATGCTATGGTTACCTTGTCAATAACACGACACATGACGTCACACTTTCTTGAGAGTGCAGGTGTTCACCAATTTATAAGACGACTAGCTGCCCTCCGCGGTTTCACCCGCGTAACTCCCGATCCCGTGGAAATATCGGGATGTAAGCTATCCTATCTCTCAAGTTGGATCGAACTGCACATGGTGTGCGAATTTTATTATAATCGGTTAAGTGGTTTAGGAGTCCATTGAGGACAAACATTGTGACACGAGATTTATATATATTAAGATATCACGTAAAAAATATTGCCTAGAAAAATAGTAAACTTATCTTAAAATTCTTAAAAACATAGGTACTCTAAAAAATATTTACTTTTTTCTGTTTTTAGTATTTGTCATCATCTGTGAAAATTTCAACTCTCTAGCTATCATGGTTCATGAGATAGGTATAGCCTGATGACAGACAGACGCGGACGGACAACGAAGTCTTAGTAATAAGGCCCCGTTTCTACCCTTTGGGTACGGAACTCTAAAAAACAAAAACAGTTTTAAATTATCGTGTGGAATGTGTTGAGACTTTTGTTTTTCCACTGAGAACAGTAACCGCATAACAAGCTAGAATCTTACTAACCACAAATTATGGGAAGAAAAACATACATACACTAAGCAAAACAACAACTCAAATCGAATATGCAAGACAAAAGTAATAAAAAAAAGAGCGTAATTATTTCACCTACGTTGCTATAATAAAATCTTTGAAGTGATAAATGAAAGTTTTCCAAAAAATTTGAAGGTACAAGTTTTTAGGGTTCCGTATCTCAAAAAGTAGAGAAAGGAACCCTTATAAGATCACTCTTTTGTCCGTCTGTCTGGCCATGTGTCACCACCAATTTTCTGAGGAACGGGCACACCTAGCAAGTGTTCTATTCTTTTAGTCTTTTTCTGTAATGTTTAGTTTTGTGCTATGTATGGAATATCCACGATTTCTCTAGCTCAACTACGATGCTCGGAAGATAACAGTTGAGTTGGTTATGATAAAATTTTATAGAAGCATTAGCATTCACAGCGGCTTATCAAGGAGTCTTCCTGGTCGCGTACCTGTGAATTTTCCACCGGTACTTTCTCCAGTTATCTACATAACCCTCATCTTTCCGACTGTACAGTATGCGTCATAAGTACACTAGCAGTTCGCTACAATGATACTATAAACCAGTATTGGACTTACGACGTTCTTCCAAGAGACAACACCTACACACATAAATACTTGAATTACATGACCTTCAGTTTTCCGACTGTACTATATGCGTCATAAGTACACTATCAGTCCAACAATGATACTATTGACCATTATTGGACTTACGACGTTCTCTAAATACTTGAATTATTAGTACTCTGTGTGATTATTATTTTCAACGTGTTAGCATGAAGTTGTAAATTACGGGTTACTTGATTCGTCTGAATGGGTAGTTTAGGGTCGTATATTACATGAATAGTAGGCAGTGACTCACGTTATGGTATTGCGTAGTTACACTGTATGGAGTGCGTCTGTGTGTGTTTAAAATAGTGCTGCACAGGATTATAAACGTTACACTGGTAGTGTACTTTTAAACGTGTATTGTACTTCTCTACGTTATCTTTATTTCTATTTAACTTTTATTTTAGGAACCAAGTGTTACTTCCGCTTTTGTTTTACATTTAAATATGTAATTGTGAGCGGTATATTATCTGTTAGCTGAGGAACGCTGGTTCCTATGTCTATCCTATGTCCAATATCCCATCTATCCGTTTACCAGAATTCTACATCAAAATTATTTCAGCTGTCTAGGCGTGAAACGTAAAAACAGACAAAGTTTCGCGTTTTAATTAGTATAGATGTTTTTAATTGTCTATTATTTCATCTTTTTAAGACAAAAGTTCATAGATCTATGGCAGAGTCTAACCTCCGCTCCATCGCGTCGCAAGATTAAGCTATAAAGACTATTTACGTAGTAGATTGTTAAGAGTAAAGGGTACCGGATCTCTCTCCATACAAACGTAGACGACTGTTTCCTCCCTGGATAATGACACTAGAGCAAATATTTTTGAAGCATAAAACTTATAACTGCCATGACCATGCCCCTAAGTCTTATTTTTATATATATATTTTTTTTTTTAACTCTTACTTTCTACTATCATTAGAAAATAAAAATAAAAACAAGACATAGGGGCAGAGCCATGGCTGTTATAGGTTCAATGCAACAAAAATATTTATGCCTGAGTCATAATCCGAACCAGTTGGTACAATGGCCACCATACCGGACTGCCAAACACAGGGTTGCGGGTTCGATTCCCGCCTCAGACAAGTATTTATGCTTAGATATTTGTCTGTGGTCTGGTTGTTTCTATGTATTGTAAGTATATATTTACAAAAGAAAAGTATACAAGTAATATATCCGTTGTCTAGCACCCATAACACAAGTCTAGTTACATAGCTTTGGGGCTAGATGGCGATGTGTGAAATGTCCTGCAATATTTATTAATTTACTATTTATTTATTATCCAGAGAGGAAAACGTTGACTTTGTTTGTATGGAGAGAGCGCCAGGTACCTTTCCTCTTAAGTTTTTAGGTATAGAGGGAGGATGGTTCAGCACGACTTTGGTTGTCGAAGTAATCAGAGTTTGGATCTAACTTCGTGTGCAGGCGCCGATGTTAAGACTAATGCTGTTTAATTAACTCGTATTCATTATCGTGAGGAACACGGTGCTAGGCGCGTGCGCTCGCGCACAGGTGCCCGGGTAACGCGGAAACAGGACCACAGCAACATACGAGTATTCCAATTACAAAACATCAATTAACATTCCAATGTTTATTTACGTACCTACATTGTCTATGTACAGTCAGCTGCATAATTGAAGCCCCCGGTAGAGTTCTAAAATAACTATTATTGGAATGTTTTCATTCTAATAATTTTTGTTTGATAAATTGATAAGTTAGAATACTTTAAACTTCAACTAAAGCAGGTGCCTATAATCTTGCTTGTGTTGAAATAATTCTTATAACAGCCGTTTAAGAGCTCTACGGTGGGTCTGCAATTATGCAGCCGATCGTACCTACCTAAAACTAATCTATATTTGGATAATTTAAATATGGAAAATACAAAGTTAATATTTCTTTTTAGGATTCCGTACCAAAGGGTAGAAACGAAACTCTACTACTAAGACTTTACTGTCCGTTTGGGGGATGATATAAAGCTCGCGTCCGCAGGAGTTACCTAACCATATATAGCCCTTCACGTGTCCCCTGGGTGGTGCTAAACGAGCTTCGAAGTTTAAAAGGCATTAAATGCCATACGATTAAATAAATAACTGTCCGTCCGACCGTCTGTCTGTCTGTCACCAGGCTGTATCTCATGAACCGTGATAGCTTGACAGTTGAAAATTTCATAGATTATGTATTTCTGTTGCGCTTTAACAACAAATAACTAAACACATAAAAAATCTATTGAAGTGGGGCTCCCATACAACATGATACGGAACCCTTCGTGCGCGAGTCCGACTCTCACTTAGCCGGTTTTTTTTATTTTACCTGTCTCCTTAAATAGGTGCCTACTAAAAATGCTATTTAAACCTATTTTTTATAAGACAGTAATAAAATAAAACAATAGAAATAATAAAAACCACCATAAAATAAAATAAAAACAGTTTCCAATATGATAAAAACTTGTTTATGATAAGTATTTTACAAATTAAATGTAAAAGATTTTATTTAAAAGGACATTTAATTCTTTACAAAGTTAGATATCAAAAAGCAATATTGTTAAAGAGTTTTATGTTGTTCTGGCCAGTTTGAAATACGATTATTATCACGATTATAATGAAATGAAAAAGCAATTCGATGTTTTAAAACGAATATAACATCAGCTTAAGAGGAAAGGTACCCGGTCGCTTCTCCATACAAACGTAGTCGACTGTTTCATCCCTGGATAATGACACTAGAGCAAATATTTCTGTGCCATAAAACCTATAACTGCTATGATCATGCCCCTATGTTTTTTTTTATTTTCTAATTATTATAGAAAGTACTAGCGTAAGTTCCTCTTGAATCACTCTATCTATTAAAAAAATCGCATCAAAATCCGTTGCGTAGTTTTAAAGATTTAAGCATGTATATAGGGATATAGGGACAGAGAAAGCGACTTTGCTTTATACTATGTAGTGAAGAGTCTTAAAAAACAAAACATATATATAAATAAGACATAGGGGCATGGTCATGGCAGTTTTAGGTTTTATGCAACAAAAATATTTGTGCTAGATAGTGCTAGTGTCATTATCCAGGGAGGAAACAGTATCATAGGGGCATGGTCATGGCAATTATAGGTTTTATGCAACAAAAATATTTGTGCTAGATAGTGCTAGTGTCATTATCCAGGGAGGAAACAGTATCATAGGGGCATGGTCATGGCAATTATAGGTTTTATGCAACAAAAATATTTGCTCTAGTGGTCGACTACGTTTGCATGGAGAAGCGACCGGGTACCTTTCCTCTTAAGATTCAGTTGCATTACGCATATATCTTAGAACGTACGAGGTATTAATCTGAATGTCAGGCAAGTTTCGTCGGAGCGTCGGAGCGGTGCACTTGGAGAAATATTGAGGCTATTAATATTAGGACGTTGCACACACGAGATAGCGACAGCTACAGGGTCAGGTGACCGTAATACATTGCTATGCATATTTCCATGTACATGTCGGCAGATTAAAGGTTATATTATACTAATAATAATCTTTCACGAAAATGCTTACATAACCTATTTTAGAAATATTTAAATATATAAGGTAAATACGGGTAATCTGCCACCTTAATTTAAAACTAAGAATTTTGGAAAAAAAAATGTAGGTCATTAGATAAATTTTTGCTTTATTGTCAATCTAAAAAACAATAAATAATTCATTTCTTTATTTTCTTGTTATTTTGTCACTAATATTAAAGTTTTTAAAAAACTTTTTAGTGAACCTTATTACCTGCAGATGCTTTATTTATTTTAACAGAATGTTCAAAGGAAGTGAGTAAAAATTACGATGGTTATATCCCGATGTTGTTAGAATAACGACGTGCACGATATTCGCGTCCAGAGGCGGTTAATCTACTAATTCAAGAAGCTGAAGCATCACCGGAATGCCTGAAGCGATTCCATGGCACAAGCAAAACATGCATGCCCCTCGTCATTATGCAAAACATACACCGGATAAGCAGGTAAGTTATTAACTACATAATAAAGAGTGTTGGCTTAGTGGTAGATACCTCGACTTTCATTCTGAAGGGTTTAAATCCCGGCAGGCCGTGCACCGATGATTTTTTCTTAAGAAAAACGTATGTGCGCTAATTGACATTGCTCTTAAGGTGAAGGAAAACATCGTGATGAAACCCGCGGTTTAGTTGGCTCCAGAAGTATTGACAAGTTCTCTCCTCTGGACATGGTCGACTAAGCTAAGAGGGTAGTAGGCGCTAGGCAAACCTACTCTATTCTCATGCAAAAAGGACCCAATTAAAAAAAAACTTTTTCTGTTTTTAGTATTTGTTGTTATAGCGGCTACAGAAAGACATCATCTGTAAAAACTCTCTAGCTATCGTGGTTCACGAGATATAGCCTGGGACAGACAGACGGACGGACAGTCGAAGTACGAAGTCGTAGTAATATTGTCCCGTTTTTGTACCCTTTGGGTACCTACGGAACCCTTAAAAGGGTCTAATTGCGGAAAACAAGTACAAGTAACTACACAGTATGTCGCATCTCGTTACCCAGCACGACTGATTTTAATTCCTACAATATTACTTCAAAATCTTCAGATTTTACGAGGGAGAGCAAATATGGTGTCAAGTTAATATTTTACAATTATGTACAAGTACATTCGTACCGTGCCAAATAGGCACAAGTATAAGGTTCTCTAGCGAGGCTTTGCATGCTTTATGAAAATGGAGAACAAATAAATTCTTGTTATGTGGTAAATGGAAATAGAATTTCGCAATGCGGTAATGAAATGGCTTTACAGTTATTGCTGCTACTTTTAGCTGTTAAATGATGTTTTCTGCAAAAGTATTCTACTTCGTTTTATTAACTTTTTACTTAGAAAAATATAAAAAAAAACAAATGCAAGTATTTTCTAATGTTTTTGCGACTTGAACTCATCCTAACTGTCCTAACTATCCTAACTATCCTATCCTACTAATATTATAAATGTGAAAGTTTGTGTGTGTGTGTGTGTGTGCGTGAGAAGGACATAGGATACTTTTGATCCCGAACTTCCCACGGGATCGGGACTTACGTGGGTCCACGTGGCGCAATTAGTAACAGACTAAACGCGATTATATCCGTTAAAATACACATACTCGTAGTTTTATTATAAAAAGAAATGTTTCATCACATAGACAGAAAAAGTACAATTAATTTAAATTGTATAAAATAATGGCGCAATAGGCTTTACCGCTGAAAACGGTCTCTTCCAGGCAACCTTAGGATGGAGAGGATTTGACGTAAGATTAAGGGTAAGGTGCGTTAATAAAAGATAATATAAATGGTAAAACTACAAAAAATGAGACAATTAAACGCCTATTATACAATTAATACATATATAAAAGAATAAATTTATAAAAATATACCTACATACTACTACATATTATTATACAAAGTTTATAATGAAACTTGAGAATAGTTGAATTCTTTTCAGGCACTCAACACAACTAAGCGCAAGACGCTTGTAACACTGGTATTAATTAGCAGCTAACTTACTTAAAACGTCCTCCACTCATTCATCATATTAATTACGTCGTAAAATTGATTTAAAACCGGTTATTAGCCATATCTCATTAGGAAATCGACTTTATTATGAGCCTAGATATAAATTTATCATTATCAGGCATCTTGTAAACTGTCACGATTTAGCATTTGACGTGAAAACTCGATTAAGAGTTCGTTAAATAAGGTAATCGAATCTATACACGACACCTTGTTAATATATGCAAACAACTATCCGAAATCCTAACTTCACTATCACTACATAGTATAAAACAAAGTCGTTTTCTCTGTCCCTATATCCCTATGTATGCTTAAATCTTTAAAACAACGCAACGGATTTTGATGCGGTTTTTTTAAATAGATAGAGTGATTCAAGAGGAAGGTTTATATGTATAATACATACATAATATAGTGCATCGTGCGAAGTCGGAGCGGGTCGCTAGTAATATTATAAATCCGAAAGTTAGATCATTTATTTGTTTTTTTAGGGTCCTTATAAAATTACTTTCTTGTCTGTCTGTCCGTGTGTCACCACCTATTTTCTCAGGAACGGGTGGACCTAGCAAGTTGAAATTCATATCAGATACTGAGGTTTATAATCCCTATTAGGTGTATAATCAAGGTCCTGAGTCAACACAAAAGAAGATATGGACAAAACATTTTTGCGAAAACTTGTGAGTAGGTACTTACCAAAATTTACCTTAATTTTCAACTTTTTTTATATTTCTTTTACTTGTGCTGTAAGACCTTGCTTTCAACCAAAATTGGCAATTCCAGGTCAACCGGAAGTACCCTAAAAGTTTTGGGAAAACCTATATGGTAGTTCCCGTTGACCTTGGTTTATCGGCATAGTGGTAGGTCTTAGGGGATGAAGAAGGATATAGGATCTCGAAATTCTTGCTGAATCGGAATTTACACGGGTGAAACAACAGGGTGCAAAATTAATCACAAATGGCAAATAAGTTGTAATACGCTTGAACGTGCGTCGATCTTATCTATCATCTATATTTTTTAAGATGAAGATCGCTTATAGTATAGCTAAGGTATAACGGGGTTTTCCGGGTCTAGACTGAACGAGTTTTCTCTCAGAACAACCCCATTATAAAGAAGCCAGACCGCTAACTATATTATTAAAAGTATAATATTGGAGACTCACCTTACAGTAGGATATGGATAGGTTCCTAAAAGGGATACACAAAAGAAAATCCAGTTTCCATACAAAGAGATAAAATAACTTTATTGCCTACCAAAATTATATAAAGCAAAATATAAAGTTTCCTATCTCGGTGAACCTCAAGGAGCGGCTGACTGTGCCTTCGCTTGATCACCTATGAATGCCCTGTTGTTGTGTGACTTAATAAGCAACCAGATGTTCGGTTCAGGGATCCGTAAGCGATCAGTCGCAGACACTGTTAAAGACCGACCACTGTCGAACATTAAAAGTACAAGTTCTCGTTCAAATTTGGATATTAACTTAACTATTCAATTAACTATTCAATTAACACCCTAAGCCTTGGGCTTATATTTAAATCCTATTTAAAATCATTTTGCAAACCGAATTATATTCACCATTCTGAGTACAGTTAGTTAATATGAAAAGATGGTACCTCCATATGTTGATAGCGGTGACTCCGTACAAACCATGTGCTTCTACGGGTTAAGTTCTCATGTCAAATTAGGTTATACAAATGGTAGAGGGTGGAGATCCACTCAACACAACCTCTGGTAAAAAGCATAAGGTAATGCGGACAGGCACATGTCCTTTTATGTGGTTTAGATTTGTCTAGGTCATAAGAAAAAACCTGAAATAAAACAGAACAAATATTGCAACCTGGTGCGGACACTATTAGGCTCTTAATCCTTTAGTTCGAGAGCTGCTAGGCATCAGGAGATGCATTCGAAGACACTACATCGGCATAGCCACGTGTACACCTTTGCCGATAGACGAACTACAATATCTAAGAATTTAGAAAACATCTTACCGAGAAAATTCCCTGATTAGCGCATAATATTTATGTTGTTGGCTCAAGTTATGAAACGAGCTTTAAGGCGGCGCTTGCGCCTCCACAACCTTCGAATTCCTTTCAAAATATATCTAGTCATCTTGCTCCTGCGACTCAAGATCAAAAGAAAGCCAATATCACAGCATCCCAAACTCCCTAAATATTTTCCCTAACACGAACATCGTTTGCAAAACATTTTCTCTAATTCCGAACACTATTATCACTCTATGCGTGTTCCTGTTATTTGTTTACATTTCTACATTTTTATAACCCTAAAATAAATGAAGTCCTTCTGAAATATCCTTACTAATTTATTGTAAACTTGAAATCTGTCATCATTTACAATGTGAAAACTCCCCGATTTTGGGTAAATATCAAAACGCGTCAACACTCTAAGTCTAATGTCATTTCAATTTTTTCTTAGACAGTTTGGCAACATGCGACCTTACATATCGCCAGTGACAAACAAAGTTGACAAAAAATTATAATTCAAACTAGTAGAATAAAAATACTACGTTACAATACCCTCCCACCAAAGGTAAGGGTAACGGAGTGAACCGTTCGCTGCCCTCAGCGACCTAAATAACAAAAAAAACTACAACTTCCCTAAATTGTCACCTAACTAATTAAACAACCTACCTACTTTGTATGGAAAAAAATTACTTTAACCTAAATATTATTAAAATAAATTATCCTAAACTGACCACTCTATAACTCAAAACAACTCCTACTCCTAATGTTCTCTCTAACCTATTCTTCAAAACAATCCAACTAAACTAGCCTATTTAAACCAACCTGATCAAAACCAACCTATTAAACCTTCGATACAAAACAAAACCAACCTATTTTAACTTTCCTAAACCATTCTATCATTTTCTTTCATTCTCTTAAATTCTTAAATCAACTTAAATCTTCTAAATGTATCGACTTTATATCTTCTTTAAACTGAATCAACTTTAAAAAAAAAATATATCAAAACTCTTTGTTTCTTAAAATCTACCCATCACCATTTTCTTAAATCCTACCCATCACCAAACTTAACTATTACTTAAATCTAACTTTTCCTTTCTTTCCAGTTATCCTTTCCTAAAACTTCCAGCCACCAGGACAGATGTTCTCCTTTCCTAAATATTCCTACAGTCCGGGCATAAATAAAATATAAAAAAAATACCTAACATTGGAGTATTTTCTCGGTTTTTCCTTTCTTTTCGTAGTAAATAAATATATTAACAACATATCGTTGTGTATTTTCCCACTATACTAATAGCACTAAAGTTGTTGTACTAAGTAGTTGGAATAAAATGATCGCTAAACGCGATAAAAGAAGTTTTCACTTCAAAAGAGAATAATCTTCTCTGTACCACTAACTAACAAATCAGCTGCTTCCATTTTGTTCTACGGGTGACCTTTGTACCTTTTATATCCTCTTTCATTACTGTATTTCACTCTTCTTCTTTTACACTTTATATTTAAGATTTTCTTACACTACTTATATATTGTAGATACCATGATATATTCATAAACATATGTTTTTATTTTTTATTTTTTTATTACTATATTAAATATACTATATACCTATATTTTCCTTTCTTGCTTTAAGTAAGTATTCCTCATCTTTCATCCTTCATTCTATTAGTTTGTTTGCGTTCACTGGTTCATAATTTTCCAGTGTACGCTAACTACTCCTTCCATTCTGACTTTTGTGCTGTAAATGTTTGTTCACTTACTTCACTAAGATTTACTTTACCCTTATAGTCATAACTGATTTTTGTGTCTTGTGGTTAAAAAAAATATACTTTTGCTTTTAACATAGCTTGAAGTGTTTTAAAATATATGGTTGCTCTTAAACCGTGCGTACCGATATACTATTTTTAAAAAATGGTGTAAAAATCTACCTAGACTTTAAATCCTTTATATGCCACGACCCTATACCTTGTCCATCTAACCTTTGAAGTTCGTAAACTAATGGAGATAATACTTTTACTACCCTACATTTTTCATATTTAGGTGCAAGTTTCGCCATTTTAAATTTGTTGGCGTCGCTTTGCACATATGTACGTTTCCAAACTATATCTCCTACTTTATAATTGTTTTCTCTTCTTCTTAAATTATAATGAGTGGCATTTGAGGCGTGAGCTTTTAATAAATGTTCCCTAACGTTTGTAAAAATCTCTTTAAGAGCACCGAATTCGCCAGCATATTCCTCACGTGGAATTGCTGTTTCGTAAGGTTTGTCGGAGTCTTTGTAAAAGTTACCGTTTATGACCGGTTCTCTTGCATGTACAAGGAAAAATGGGGTGAAGTTAGTTGATTCATTAACTGCGCTGTTTATTGCAAATTGAATTTTGCGCAAGTTTTTATCCCAATTCCTGTGATTTTCCTGAACATACGAAGCTACCGCGGTCATCACAGTTTTGTTGTATCTTTCTACTAGATTTACTTGCGGGGTGTAACGTGGGGTGTAGTGCAAATTCGGAATATTGTATCGCCTGATTAGAGTCCTGAATTCAGATCCCGTAAATTGCACTCCATTATCAGCAATTACGGTTTCCGGAACCCCGTGAACTAGAATCAGGTGATCCTCCATGTTTTGCGCTACCAAAGCACTAGTTGCACGACGCAGTGGTAATAGTATTGTAAATTTTGAGAAACAACATGTTGCTACCAATAAAAATGTGAAACCTGAATTTGAGCGTGGTAACGGTCCTACTAGATCTACTGACACTACTTGGAATGGTCTGTAACATTGTTTAGGGTTACCCATAAGTCCACTTGGCTTATGTGTTGTATGTTTGTAAGCAGTACATATATCGCAAGATTTTATGTAATCTACTACATCTTTGTACATATTTGGCCAATAGTAACTAAGGGTAAGCCGTCTATGAGTTTTAAATACTCCTAAATGTGCTGCTGTACTTTCATTATGATTTGCTTTTATAATTTCATCCCTATCTGATTTTTTAACTACTTCTTTCCAATCGAATTCACTAATAAGGTTATATTTGCTTTTTGTATATCTGTATAGTTTATTGTTTGTTATTGTAAAATTTGGAAAATTCTGTGGATGTTCTAAGCAGCCTTTAAAATGCCTGTCATACCATTCATCAGTAGTCTGAGTTATAGCATCTATTTGTATTAATCTTGATAAAGTATCAGGAACTACATTGTCGGTACCTTTCCTATGCTCAATTTCAAAAGTAAATTGTGACAGTCTACAGCCCCATCTGGCTAACCTGCCGGACGGATTTTCTAAATTCATAAACCATTTTAATGCTGCGTGATCTGTTACTACTTTAAATGGTCTCGACCCTAAATAAGCTTGAAATTTCTCTACGGCAAATACTACTGCTAACGCTTCTCTCTCTGTTGCACTATAATTTTGTTCACTTTTTGTCAATGCTCGACTTACATATGCAATGGGGTGATCATTTCCTTCAAAATTTTGTGACAACATACCTCCTATGCCATATGCTGATGCATCGCAGTGTACTGTAAAAGGTTTTGTAAAATCGGGTGTTGCTAATATTGGTGCTGTTACCAGAGCGTTTTTTAAAGTATTAAAAGCTGTTTCTGCCTCTTCACTCCATTTAAATGGGGGAGCATTTTTGCTCTTACTAGTTAGCCTATTCAATGGTGCAGCTATTGTTGAAAAATTCCTAATGAACCTCCTATACCAGGAACATGTACCTATAAATATCTTTACATCGCGTGGTGTTTTTGGGGTTGGAAAGTTCATTACAGCTGAAACCTTCTCTGGATCAGTTCTTAGACCATATTCATCAACTACATACCCTAAATATTTGATTGATTGTCTAAAAAATTTTGACTTTTCTAAATTTATTGTTAAATTTGCTGATTTTAACTTCTCAAATACTCGGTTTAGTAGCTTTAAATGAGATTCAAAACTTGACGTGCTAATTACTATGTCATCTACATAACAAAAAACTATCTTATGCTTATCCCTGTTCGGGCGCCATTTTATAACGGGGTTTTCCGGGTCTAGACTGAACGAGTTTTCTCTCAGAACAACCCCATTATAAAGAAGCCAGACCGCTAACTATATTATTAAAAGTATAATATTGGAGACTCACCTTACAGTAGGATATGGATAGGTTCCTAAAAGGGATACACAAAAGAAAATCCAGTTTCCATACAAAGAGATAAAATAACTTTATTGCCTACCAAAATTATATAAAGCAAAATATAAAGTTTCCTATCTCGGTGAACCTCAAGGAGCGGCTGACTGTGCCTTCGCTTGATCACCTATGAATGCCCTGTTGTTGTGTGACTTAATAAGCAACCAGATGTTCGGTTCAGGGATCCGTAAGCGATCAGTCGCAGACACTGTTAAAGACCGACCACTGTCGAACATTAAAAGTACAAGTTCTCGTTCAAATTTGGATATTAACTTAACTATTCAATTAACTATTCAATTAACACCCTAAGCCTTGGGCTTATATTTAAATCCTATTTAAAATCATTTTGCAAACCGAATTATATTCACCATTCTGAGTACAGTTAGTTAATATGAAAAGATGGTACCTCCATATGTTGATAGCGGTGACTCCGTACAAACCATGTGCTTCTACGGGTTAAGTTCTCATGTCAAATTAGGTTATACAAATGGTAGAGGGTGGAGATCCACTCAACACAACCTCTGGTAAAAAGCATAAGGTAATGCGGACAGGCACATGTCCTTTTATGTGGTTTAGATTTGTCTAGGTCATAAGAAAAAACCTGAAATAAAACAGAACAAATATTGCAACCTGGTGCGGACACTATTAGGCTCTTAATCCTTTAGTTCGAGAGCTGCTAGGCATCAGGAGATGCATTCGAAGACACTACATCGGCATAGCCACGTGTACACCTTTGCCGATAGACGAACTACAATATCTAAGAATTTAGAAAACATCTTACCGAGAAAATTCCCTGATTAGCGCATAATATTTATGTTGTTGGCTCAAGTTATGAAACGAGCTTTAAGGCGGCGCTTGCGCCTCCACAACCTTCGAATTCCTTTCAAAATATATCTAGTCATCTTGCTCCTGCGACTCAAGATCAAAAGAAAGCCAATATCACAGCATCCCAAACTCCCTAAATATTTTCCCTAACACGAACATCGTTTGCAAAACATTTTCTCTAATTCCGAACACTATTATCACTCTATGCGTGTTCCTGTTATTTGTTTACATTTCTACATTTTTATAACCCTAAAATAAATGAAGTCCTTCTGAAATATCCTTACTAATTTATTGTAAACTTGAAATCTGTCATCATTTACAATGTGAAAACTCCCCGATTTTGGGTAAATATCAAAACGCGTCAACACTCTAAGTCTAATGTCATTTCAATTTTTTCTTAGACAGTTTGGCAACATGCGACCTTACATATCGCCAGTGACAAACAAAGTTGACAAAAAATTATAATTCAAACTAGTAGAATAAAAATACTACGTTACAAAGGAACTTACAAGTTGGCTGGCTAATAATCATATACATGTCAAAGAGATTCGTCGATGTGGCGACAACCGCCCGTACCGTATCTGCCGCCCGCTTATGACCCCACTACAGTTCCGATTTATGATCGTCCTCGGCTACGAAAGCGAGACACTTTACGACTTAATTTAAAGCAGGTCATTTATTTTTTCACAGTCCTTATAAAGTATTAGTCACACCTTGAAATATTTAGGATAACCAATTTAAGTTTAAATTAAATTATACTTACAACAGCAAATTATAACAGCGACGAGCTGTTTATACTAAAATAAAATTATCTTAATGTTAATTGAAATTATAGAAATTTATATTTTAAAACATTAGCGCTTCTTATCTCAAATTCGTCTAATATGATAATTAGGCACTAAAGAAAAGGTCAAAGAAATCTCTAATTTTGAACGAAGGTCAAAGGAATCTCTAATTTTAAACATTGTTTAAAGCTTTATCCTGGATAAACCTGCCTAGCATGAAGCCCAAAACACGATACGATAAAGCGATATAACTACATCAACTCTCAAAATATGATCGATAAAGCCGCCATGTTGAATTTTTATCGAAAATTGCGATAAAATTTATGATAAAAATTCAAAATGGTTGCTTGGAAAGATGTTAGGGAAGCCTTTGGGACGATATAGGCTAACAAAAAAAAAGCTTTATGCCATTGTCAAATAGAAGGAAACAATTAACCAGTTTTTTAAACGACTCAATCAAAAGATGAAGCACGAATGGTAGTTAATGACTGACTTGGTGCACATGTAACCTGAAGGCACCATTGCACAATAGAGCCAGGCGTCAGTCACCAGTCTCACCAGTTGCATAACGATATAGAAAGCGGGGTCGTACAGGCAAAATGTCACGTCCAAACTGTGACAATAAGTTGGCCCCTGATATCAGAGTAGACCATCTTGGAATCGACTTCTCGCCAAATGCTATTCAACTATGTTACAAATTCTGCTGCAATGTTACCGAAGTGTTTCCGAACTGTTTCAAAATATTTTTAATTATGAATTATCCATACTAAATTAATATTGGGAATGCGTATCCCAAACCGGAGGAATATAGGTTCCTTCCTCTTAGTGGGATCACCGCGTTAATCGACCACTTCTTCGAAGAGTAAAAAACATCAAGGTAGGGTTAAACACAAAAGATCCCACAGGGTCGAAGTGTTGCTGGCTCTGTCAGCCCCCGAAATAAGATATCAGATAAGCTATCTGACAAAATTCACACAGTAAATATAACACAAGGAGGACTCTATTAAACATTCATAAATGTTGATAGATTTGTACAAAAAGCAATAAATGTCAAATGAAAATATTCAAATGATATTGCCAGGATGTGTAGGCAGCTTTCATTTACCAGGGCACGTCTGAGCACGCATTAGAGACAATGCAATTTGCATAGGCTGGGCGTTCCTAACTGTCATCCAGAACATTCACATTAACTAATCTGAAGAACTCTAATGAATACGAAATAGTTTCATTATTCGCTCTGCATTCGATTACCTACACCACAGTATGAATCATTACCATTATGCATTCATTAGGAAGAACACTTGCATACCATTGCAAATATTCGATTTCTATCGGAGAATTTCACTGTTATCCAGTATGGTAATTTCTTGAAAAAGTGGGACACATTTCCATGTAGGTATGGTTAAAAAAGCGACGTTCATTTCGACTAGCATTACACTCTGAATAAGTCCGCTAGGGAGCTTAGGGCGCATTGTACATTCGAGAGGCGTCCGCTTCGGGCGCTATGCCACTACGCCCGTACCGCACCACCACCGAACGGGCGCGGCGATGGCCGCCCAGCGAACTCTCTTCGCAATAATGCGCTTACACTCTCCGAAGTTATACCTACCCACCATAATACCATTCTTTGTAAACCGCGACCTGTGCTCTAAGTCGAAACTCGTGTTACCGTCAACACTCTTATTAAAAGGAAAGAGTACAATAGGTATTCAACAATATTTTCTTATTGTATTCATAACAGAATTAAGGTAAGCTTTATAAAAGCGCATTTCTGAGAAAATAGAAAATGGTTTTTTGGTGACAACAAAATCTTAAGCCGAATTATAACATTTCATTCTTAGCGTAACAGGTTAACTTTTATAAATAGTTAATATATTTTTTAAATGATATGTCACCGTTTGACCACTATTACACCCACCCGATGGTAGGTGACGATGTGGCCTAATATGTAGCACGCTTTCCTAGAAGATACCACTTGCGACTAGAAGTTATGTTTTTTTACTGCTAATATTACGTTTTTAAGATTCCGTACCTCAAAAGGAATTCTTATAAGATCACTTTCTTGTCTGTCTGTCTGTCCGTGTGTCATCACCGATTTTCTCAGGAACGGGTAGATGTAGCAAGTTAAATTTCATACCAGATCTTGAGGTCTATAATCCCTATTAGGTGTATAAAAATCACGGTCCTGAGTCAAAACGATAAAAAGATATGGGCATATTTACATTTTTGCAAAAACCAAAACACCAAAATACCAAAATTTACCTTAATTTTCAACTTTTTTTTAAATTTCTGAATTTTCCATTTACTTGTGCTTTTACAGCACACATAAAGGAAAAATTTCAATATATAAAAAATGTTGAAAATGAAAGGGTTACCATACATACATAGTTAAACCAATTTAACTTGACCCTTACATTGTATGGGCGCCCAAACGTCATAGGGGTCAAGTTAAATTGGTAACTACCACACCACTGCAAGGGTAGAGAAAGAGAGTTTAAACTTATGTACGGAACCCTAGGCGCGCGAGTACGACTCGCACTTGACCGGTTTTTTTGATGGTACAAAAGCAAGCGGTATATAATAGACGTGGATAGTTTAGCAATTAAAGAAGGAACCCGACTGGGTCGCTATCTCCACTAATGACTGAAGACGGTCGGCGGACCACGTCGCACAGTGGAACTTATCTAGTCGATAAACAAGTACAAATGGGTAACACGTTGCTTCCAACCCCTAAGTCTCTATTTATCCTTTTTAATGTCTATAGAGAGATAGCGAACAAGCTTTATCTAACAGACAAAGAGTTCATTCTAAAGTCATTAACTAAATGAATACTGAGTAAAATTAGTAACCCAATGCTTGTTTATTCTAACCTTAAAAAATTTAATTCTTTCTTTCTGTATTGGTGATCGTAATGTCTTCTTAATAAATATGAATAATTATAAATAAAAAATAAAATAAATATTGCAGGACATTTCACACAGTGCTATCTAGCTCCACTCTGAGCATCTAAGCTTGTATTATGGTGGTCATACAACGGATAGAATCCTACTAATATTATAAATGTCAAAGTTTGTGTAATAGTATGTGAGTATTAAGTTTATGCAAAAGCTACTGAAACGATTACGATGAAACTATGTATGTAGATAGCTGGAGACCTGGATTAATACATAACTTTTTATCCCGATATTTCCAAGGGATCAGGATTTACGCGGCTGAAACCGCGGGGCGCAGCTAGTACTTCAATATTTATAAGAGACCAGAAACAAAAATAAATTATGATCTATTACTTTCCAGTACCAAAAACCAATACCAATGGTATTGTTTATTATCGTAATAAATATTCTATTCCGAACGAGTACCAAGTAAAAACGAATACCAAAACAAGTAGAATGATATGAGGTACTGTCAGTGAAAATAGTTTTAAATTATTTAAGTTATTTATTCAAGTACAATTCAAGCCGCGAATGAATAGGTATTTGCTAGGAAGGAGTGTTATATCTTAGGCCGCATTGTCACCTACCATCAGGCAGGTGTGATAGTGGTCAAACGCTGACCTATCATATAAAAAACAGACAAACAAACAAATTAAAATATAAATAAAACAAATATTAAAAAAACAGAAACATTTAAATAATGATATAGTCAAGTCAGTCACACTAATATCTAGAAACTATAGAAACTAAATCCTATTAGAAGCTATGATGATCCTTTGATTTGCCATACTATGTTTGTTTCCAAGAATTCATCTCTATCGGCAATAATATATCGGCATAAATATAAAATATAGGTGATATTTTAATCAAAATCAAATTGTTGGATACCTGGCTAAGGTGAAAACTTTTTCAAAAATCTAATTATGCAGTTTTAGTTTTTGTCAAAATAGGGCACGCAAATCTTTTAGCCTTTTTAGCTATCTCTTATATTTTAAGATATAGCCCTGAAGGCCTATGTAAAAAAAT
Organism: Idaea aversata; assembly: GCA_907269075.1. Taxonomy (NCBI): domain Eukaryota; kingdom Metazoa; phylum Arthropoda; class Insecta; order Lepidoptera; family Geometridae; genus Idaea; species Idaea aversata. The sequence goes on along the minus strand of OU026092.1, from coordinate 8,744,879 downwards.
CAGTCTGTATATCCCTCAAGTCAGACCAGTTAATAGAAAAAAAAAATATTATGCCAGGACAAAATAAACATTATTGCATTGATTTGGAGTTTATGCCAACAAAACAATAAAACTTTTTAAGGATTTTGTTTGCACGGCTCTTTACTCTGATTGGCTACCTACGATTTGAAAACAATAGATCAAACTCAACCTTTTTAGCAGGTAACAAATTTGGATTAAGATTTGTATTAGGTATGACCATAATATTAAATTATTAGTAAACTATATTCTTTTTTTCCCTGACTGTACCAAAAGTTATGTTTTGGTATTCGTTGGGAATAGATTTAGTACATCATTCAAATATTTAAAATTTGGTATTCGTTAGTAATAGATCTAAATTATAGTTTACTAGCGACCCGCCCCGGCTTCGCACGGCTATATTGTGCATGTATTATACATAATATAAACCTTCCTCTTGAATCAATCTATTAAAAAAACCGCATCAAAATCCGTTGGGTAGTTTTAAAGATCTAAGCACGATCTAAGCATACAAAGGGAAATAGGGACATAGGGACGGCGAAAAGTGACTTTATTTTATACTATGTAATGAAGTGATAGTGATAGTGAAGTCGAGAATCGAACTCGCAGCCTTCTGTGTCGCAAGATTTTAAAGTCACATTTTTATTTTCACTTAAATCCAATTATGTATTGCACATATATTTTTAAGTATATTCCACACCACAATACGTGTCTGAAACCTCATTATAAAGAGTGTTAAAATGTAAAAACGGCATAGCCCTGGGGGTAGGTGCGTCCGTAACGGAAGTAAGCCGCTGGAGCGCTATTCAATAGCGGAGGAAACCGCACCGAGCGATGGTGCGAAATGAAAAAGGCCGTTAATGAGTGCTCTCATTAGATTGTGCTACCAGAATTGTGATTGAGATAGGTACCAGAGCAAGTACCCGTAAAGCTCGCGCCAGATCTTTGTTAACTGATAAATTATATTTAATAGTAGATTATGCATCAAGGACATAAAGCAATGTCTTATGTTGTGGGTGGCATATTGAACCCCGAGTGTAAGGAGCGAGGGAGGTTAAAGTTAACTCCTGAGCGAAGCGAGGGAGTTAAGTAGAGTCCTGAGTGAAGCGAGGGGTTCAAGCCGCCCAAGACGAAGACATGCTTTATCCCGATTGCATACTCTACTTTTCATACCAATCCAGTCCAATATTTTTTTTTTAATTCTTGTGGTGGCATGTTCACTATTTAAAAAAAATCAATTTAAAAAAAATTGGTGCAATTGCAATGAGATGCTAGCATGATGGTAAATATTTGGTAGGTATTATAGGCAAAACCTATTTGCTTAGACCTAACGTAACAATCAAAATAAAAAACATAAATCGTGGCCTGCTAGATTTTTGTAGACCAATAATATTACTTATTATAAATAAAACCTATTTGCTGAGCTGCGACCTTCAAAATTAAAACCAAGAGTTTTCACACGAATTACAACGTTCCAAATTCAAATCACTTTATTCCCTTGGGAGTTTCATACAACATTATCTCCCTTGGGAATAAAGTCTTTCTTTAAGTTGAGGTTAATAGGGCTTTCACCCGTGAGCAAAGTGCTGCAGGTGTGAAAAAATAGTTATAGGTATAATGTCTGGCAAGTCAAGACTTCTCTGTCTCTCTACACTACATGTCGTATTTTACAATCGATATGGACGAAACTTGGTATAGGATGATTTTATGGAATTAGTAGCGGTCCCGGCAAACGTTGCATTGCCATATTTAAATAAAAATGGATGTTGTTCGATTCTCAGACCTATCGAACAATACACAAAAAAATGTATACATATCGGTTCACCCGTTTAGGTGGAGTTTGGCAACTACACCGTGACATAATTTGAGAATTTTATACCCTGCGCGCGCGAGTCCGACTTGCACTTCGCCGGTTTTTTTAATGAAACTTTTCATATTCATGATTTAAAATTAATGCATGGCTATGAGATATCGCAACAGCAAATAGTTTGTGCGTAAGTGTAAGTTCCATAACCAATAAAATATTATGACAACTTTACGAGATAAATAATTTAATCTCTATTGCATTTTGACTTTTTATGGCATCTTATAACAACATATCCGTTTCGAAAAGAATTACGACGTCATAACACGAACTTATTTAATTTTCAGACACTATAATGGATAAATCTATAATATAAAACTTTTACGACCTAGATCACAACTTCCTCAAACTGACAAACTTTCCTATAAACATCTAATTACTAGCAGTAAATATATTAAAAAACCGAATAAATATTAATTACCTATTTTATTTTTAGATATTCATTAACTTGTGCAAATTAAATGGCTATCATAAGTACACCCAGCAAGAGGGCGTTTCGGAGAATTGAATTCTCCACAGGTATCATTTTCGAATAGGCTAATAATAAGGCACTTTTCTTTTAAACGTAAATACCTAAATTTTGCGCTGATTATTTATACAACCAACTACATAACATAACACTAAAAATAGTCATACATACAGGGTTATTAGTTCGTCAATAGTATAATTTACAGATACCCCATGAGTTTCTTGTGACCACTCATCATTGGTGAGCGCATTCGGAAGATACACATCCTAACTTAGTTTTTAAAACGATTCGATGGCATCTCATGCGAATGATTCTACCTATTTTTACTTCCTTTTAGTCTAATGTTGATTTTACTGTAATCTTTTAACCGATGTTTTAGTTTAAATACCTCGTTATAAAGTTAAAAATACTTAAGTATTTAAAACTAAAATTTCACCCGCGTTATAATTTTCTGCGTGACTTAATTTTATCTTTCATAAGAACCTTCAATAACAAACAATTTCTTAGACAATAACAAACACAACAAAAAAATAATTAGCTAAATCGATTCAGCTGTTTTCGAGATTTGCGCTTAGCAACACATTAAGCGATTCATTTTTATATAATCTTTCTTAGGAACCTTCTCCAGACAATAACAAACACAACAAAAAAATAATTAGCTAAATCGATTTAGCTGTTTTCGAGATTTGCGCTTAGCAACACATTAAGCGATTCATTTTTATATAATAGAAGATAATCAAATGTATTGATTTGTGTTTTTATTGTCAGTGTTTTGAAACTTATTAAAATACAGGAAAAAATATGATATCTCCATCTGGTATTTTCTAATGCGAACAGAAAGTCTTTGCGTTGATGAGAAATGTCTGATAGTTCCTCAAAATAAGAAAAATAACAAAAGTTTAATTACAACCAATTGTTTTGTTTATACATTTTTCAAACACCTTCACCTCAATCAATAAAAAAACACCTTAAAAATTGTGGTTTAATTCGACCGTAATAACCTCCCCTACAAGTTCTTAGCAGAAGTAGGTCGACTAACCAATAACCCTGTATGTAATTCTGCAACACTGATTACGAGGCGACGCAGGGCAGCGATTGTCATCACATGCAGAGAATATACGAGTATCAACCGCATCAGAGATCCGTTGCAGCTACGCCTTCAAGGCACTAAAACTCGTGAGTTTATCGCTTCACCAATCGAGTCTTTGACACCTTTTAACTCGAAAAACAGGTTAATAAGAACCGAACCTCAATGATATGTGGAAATATTGTGTGATATTATCGTATGGTAGCAGCGGCAGCGTTACGAGGCATATTATTCTAAGTCGCGCGCGTTTCATTAACCGCCAATCTAGTTAATGAGCGTCGAAGTTTTTCGCTTAAATAAACATTAAGAAGAGAATGAACGGCGCACCCACAGAACCTTTTACCGGAATTACGTTGTGGTTAAGTGCTCGCTTTTAGGACTAAGTATTCAATGACATTGCATACGTATGTACAATCGAACTTCTAGAGCTTATTATCAAACAAAATGTATGTAAGATTAGGTATTTATACAACGTCAGTCAGAGGGCTTACCGTGGGTTGTTTACGCACTCGATCAAACGGACCGTACTGAGTATTTCCCACGACTTTAAAACTGGAATCGGCAAATAAGCTAATCGAAGATAGACAGTAGGTATCTCTGTTCAGTCTCTAAAATAGTATATCTTTTTGGGGTACCCAAATATTATTTTGTGTAGATAGTTGAAACAGAAGGCGCAATAGATAGAGGCATCTGTTGATGAGGCTATTAATCGTGTGACTCGCGTATTGGTCGATTCTACTCTTGAAGTTTCATTGTAAATACTCAATACGGTACTTTTGATCAAGCCTAAAAGAGATCGCTTTAAGCAATAAGGTCGCCCATTGTACCATATTGTAATATTAAGTTTGTTTGTATATAATGTCAGATTTAAATTTATACTATGGTGCCTACAATTAATATATTTATCTCTATATGTACTTCAATGAAAGCAATTAAGATTGTTTTTATAATAATAGCAATAAAAGGAACAATTACTCAAAGGATTATAGTGGAAACAGCCGCAACCATGAACGAGATTAAAACTTTGTTACTTCAAGTGCAGTGGCCGCACAGTTGAAGAGAAATTTACTCCAAGCAAAAGTTAATATAAGCGAAATTTGTCCTGTGGCGAGCGGTTTGCGGGACGCCTCTCTAAGTTTAAACCTCGTCCTGAACTAAAGTCAAGCTTCTCTATAAACACCTGTGTTCGTTTTCACTTCAGTTTACATACTTCACAAGTTTTATTCTACCTTTAAAGTATCCTAGCAACTAGATTTCCGCCTCTCTTATTTACATTACCTACCGCCCTTCCTTTAAAACTTATTCAAATTACTTCTAATTAGTGTTTAAAATATATATTTTTTTATTTTCATTTCGAACGTGATACCATCTGATCATTGCAAATACTGAGCGAAAATGTTGAATTTAATTAAAGTAACTTCACAGGCCGTTTTTTAGTTCTGTTATCAGATGTGCGTTCAGACAAGCATCAGATGTAATTGCATCGGGAAGCTTTAAAATGTGCCGCCAAACGGTCGTACCTACTACTTATCCATGTGTATTTAGACGGTCTACCTTCTGAATAAAAAGCGGACTGAATATTAAAGTCACTGATATGGAAATTGTTGCGCTTTTATAGATTTTAATGCACCATATAGTGCAAGTATAACGTTGAAAGAATTCGTAATATGACTGTTAAGTGTTCCGATGTGTGTTAAAAATGCGACTAAATCCAGACTTAACGTTCCCCGCGCCGTATATGCGCAATAGCACATTATCGTAAACATTCATTTTAGAACGGTGCGAGTACGATGGCGTAGTTTGTTTTAAAATGTAGAGAACAGCTTGCTTTTTCGTTGTAGCGAGTAAACAGCAACAAAGCCGTGGTCGCGAATGAGGTCGGAGATAGCAACGAGCTCGAAGTTAGTGTAAGCATAAATTAAAACAAGCGTTTCCATAAAAAGTTGATAAATGGCCTTCCACAGGCGCGTCGCCACAAAAAGCGAGGCCGATGTCAACCGGAGCGCTAACGTGTTTCATTTTGCGACCAGACGACATCTGTGCCGCTTTCAGCACCATACCATGTTCCTGCAAAACGGAACTTGATTTGTCTGTTATCGATAGCACTATTCACATGCATAGCGATGAAAGGACCCTTAATATGATGCTCCATTGTCAATATTAAATGCGCGCTATATGTGTTATTGGAAAAGACAATAAGGCTTTATCTATTCAATTGCGTAGAATGTACTATCGCTCGATAAACGTTATTAAGGGCTGATCCTGAACCAAACACGTTAGAAACACTACGAATACAAGCATTTTTCACTGATAGTTATTGGAAAACGGGCGGCCAATAAAAACCAAACCTTGTTACCCGTGTGTAAAAGATTCAGTTGACTTTTATACAGGTTCGATTTTAGTTTTAACTGTACAATTTGTTTTTGCCGTGTATTTTTTGAATGCAAAAAGTGGAGGAATTAAAGCTCTGTTAGTGAGGCCGTGAGGGCAGGCGTCCGCAATTCACGCTGCGCTGGTTGCCTGAGCACTCGACCGCACTGTGTCACATAGGTAACCCTACATAAAGCCTGTGTATAGTCTGGCAAACCGTATACCTATTGCACACATTAATTTACAATACAAATAGGATTTAGTCATGGCTCTGAATAAAAACCGGTCAAATGCAAGGCGTACCCGCGCGCCGAAGGTTCCGTACATTAGTTTCAGCTCTCTTTTCTCTACCCTTGCAGTGGTATGGTAGGTACCAATTTAACTTGACCCCTATTTCGTTTTGGCGCCCATACAATGTAAGGGTGAAGTTAAATTGGTTTAAATGTGTATGTATGGGGACTATGTATGCAAGGTCTTACAGCACACATAACGGAAAAAATCAAAAAAATTTAAAAGTTGAAAATTAAGGTAAATTACTTACAAGTATTCGCAAAAATGTAAATTTGCCTATATATTTTTATTATGTTGACTAAGGACCTAATACCTAATAGGTTGACCTAATAGGTGTATAAAATCAAGATCCTTAGTCAACATAATAAAAATATATAGGCAAATTTACATTTTTGCGAATACTTGTAAGTAATTTACCTTAATTTTCAACTTTTAAATAGACCCCAGTATTTCAGTATTACAGACCATTCATGAGAAAATCGGCGATGACATACAGACACACAAACGGTCAAGAAAGTGATCTTATAAGGGTCCATTTTATTACCTTTTGAAGGACGGAACCCTAAAAAGAATGAAAAAGCAAGTTAAATCTTCTTAAAAACGACTGTTGTCAACTACACCGCAGAGGGTGGAGCGAAATTAAAGCAATCCATATTGTAGAGTTTAATGTATTACACATATACCATACCACATACATATATACGAGTACGTAGGTAACTGAAGATCATTATGAAACCGCAATACTCCATTAAAAGTGACCCGACTACGGTCTACGGTCGGTATGCGTAGTTAAATGCGAAACACAGAGCAACACATGCGGGGCAACACCGACTTCATGTAAAGTTTGTCTTCAGACACAACTGTTGGCCATAATACCATTACATTAAACTCCTATACAAAAGCAGATACGTATGACAATAGTTACGAAACCGACCTAAAGCGATTCAAAATAGTATTTACATAGAGGATTAAACAAACGTTTAATTTCCCGTACAAGTAAAACCTACAAACTATTCGTGTACAGAAAGTTGTGTAATCCACAAACGTTCCCTTTAATTGGTTTACCACAGACCTCTATTAACGAAATAAGATGGGAAATCAGAGTATTAGCATAACAGTGAATTCAATTAGGATTCACAAAGAGGATTACAACTTTTACAATGAAAGGAAAGTTGAAGCGGGAGGGCCGATTTAAACTAACATAGTATAATCAAAATTTGAATGAGTACAGACAAACTCAAATTAAATTTAGCTGTGGGTAGCCTTAAAAATGATAAGGTTCATTCATACTAGAAGCGCCTATCATCACTACATAGCTACATAGTATAAAATAAAGTCGCTTCCCGGCTTCTGTCCCTATTTATGCTTAGATCTTTAAAACTACGTAACGGATTTTGATGCAGTTTTTTTAATATATAGAGCGATTCAAGAGGAAGGTTTATATGTATAATAAATGCACAATATAGCCGTGTGAAGCCGGGGCGGGACGCTAGTAAATATTATAAAAGAAAAGCTAAAAATGATTTCACAAATTAAGTCAATTGCCTGTAGCGTTAGAATTCAAGTAATTCAAATAGCAGAGAAGAGATAAACTTGAAGAAGAACGATATATCAAAGAGTATGACGCGCGGGCGTGCTAATGCTTTTAGATAATGGCCAATTGTTGGTAATAAAACTACCACTGCACCCAATGCAAATTATATTAACGGCTACAATCGCTTAGTTATGAGTCCAGTTCTATTACGTTGAAACTAGAATAACAATAACTTAATAAACATTATTTTATACTGATTATTACATTCATTCAAATTTAGTATAATTATTTGTAATAGAACGATATTTTATAATAGCTGTTTGTTGTAATACCCATTCTACTACACAGGATGATTTTAAAAACATACAGACATACGGACAAGAAAGTGATTTTATAAGGGTTCCTTTTTTTATCTTTTAAGGTACGAAACCCAAAAAAGAAAGTTTTGAAGAAAGAATATGGAAGATCAATGTAATAAATGAGTAGGTATATGTAGTACCTAAATATCTGAAAGTTGTAAGTAGTATTTTACAGCAGTTGAACAGTTGGGTTTTTTTCTTACTTTTGTTATCGAGTAAGTATAATTAATTCTCCCATTAAAAAACAGGTGTGCTCCTACTCTATTTCATAACAAGAGCATTAAACCCCATATGGGCGCACCTAACACGTTGTTTTAGTTAGAAAGACGGTAAAAGACGTGTACAAGTTGTTATCAGTTAAATACAGTAAGGCGCTCGTTAAGCAGGTGAGACGTGTGCGCTTCCGGACACTTGTCAATTAGACGCACTGGCCACTAGTGGCAATACCGTCCCGCTGAGACATCGCACCACATAAATCCTAACTTGACGCATTGACGCCCGCTGTGATATCACTGTACATCGAACAACCACTGAAACACCTCAACTACACGCTCTTACACACCCAACTGTTATTGTTCTGACAATTTATTGCCCCGGAAAAATGTTACGTACCCGTTTCGCTTGTAACTTGACGCTATCAAAATAGAGTGACATTATGAATAGGCTATACCACATTTCAATTCAACTTAAGGTTATACGTTTTCCCTACTAAATGTTTTAGAGATTCCTACGTTTTATACTGAGATATTTAACTTATTATGACTTAAAGTAGGCCTAATTTAAGCTATTGTAGGGGCAGACCAAAAATATCACTGTTTAACATCCAGGAAGTACTCTGTTTCAGCGTGAAAAAAGAGACCAATTTTACGTATGTAGTGGTTATATTGACGTATGGTCATAGTGTAAGTGACGCATAGATGTGTGGAAACACGCGACGTTGTCGCGTTGTGTGTGGAAGCAGGAACACGCAATTACGCTAGAGCAGAGCCGCAATACAGTTTGCTGGATAAGGGCGACGTTGCCTCTCCGTCTAATCTGTCTAATAAAAATCAAAATATTTTCAACTAGCTGCGCCCCGCGGTTTCACCCGCGTAGTTCCCGTTCCCGTGGGAGTATTGGGATATAATATAGCCTATGTTACTCATGGATAATGTAGCTTTCGAATGGTGAAAGAATTTTTAAAATCGGTCCAGTAGTTTTTGAGCCTATTCATTACAACCAAACAAACAAACAAACAAAGTTTTCCTCTTTATAATATTAGTGTAGATTGCATGATATTCAACTCAGTGCTGCCAGACCTACACCTGCAAGATTTTATGTAACTTTTGGCACTGTCGCGTCACTTTTGATACTTGAATTATACGTTATTTTGATAGACTTATCAAATGATCACTTTACGTATATAATAAATAAATAAACATTTATACTTGTTTGCATTTAATTAATAGTATAAAAATATAATAAAATATAAATGAAGTATAGTAATTCGCGAGAAAAAAAACCAAGCAGTCTTGTTGTTTTTTTGGTACTGTTTGTTGTACACACTGGCAACATACACCCAGTCGATACTTTGCCTCGCACTAGATGCGCGCTTGTTACCTAGGCAACGGAGAGTCAACAGAGATGTCAAGTAGTCAATAAATAGAAAAACCAAAAATAAAATATTATAATCATTTATTATATTCCTACTATTGTGTTTAAAGTGTCATCCATCTGAGCACCTACTGAAAATAAACCTTGAGGAAATTTTAGTGTCTTGTAAGTGATTGAATTATTAAACACAAGTTGGGCCGTAGGAACAAACTACGACTACTCTGGGTCCCAGGCCATGAAGGAATAGCAGGAAATGAGAAGGCTGATGAGCTGCAAGAACAGGATCGGCAAGTGCTATGCTTGGACCAGAACCATGTACGGGCCTGCCAGCATGCACAATCACAAAGGCCGTAAAGGATTACGTTGATAAGAAACACACGCAAGAGTGGGAAATCAGTGAAGGGCTACTACATTCGAGGAACATAGGATTTTTCCTCTTAGTGGGATCGCTGCGTTAATCGATCCCAAGGGGTCGAAGTGTTGCTGGCTATGTCAGCCCGCGATATAAGATAAGATAGAACTAATTTTAAATAAATAAATCTTTTTGTACATTACTTTGTCTTTATTTTTCTCTTTTCATTCAGACCTAGTACAATTTGCATAGTTCAGAATTCGTCCTAGTTTAAAAAAAAATGATTACTAACAGTACCTACCATAAAATTGATCCTGTTTTTGAAAATTTATTCAAAAATATATTTTCATAAAAAAAAAAATATTTGTATCGAGATTTGAACCGGGGCTCTTCAGAACACTACCCCGCCGCTCTAAATGACTACACCAATCGGTATCTGTAGGACTACGTCAAATATAGTCTATAGTTGCTACAGTTTATTGTTTTGTATGTGTGCGTGTCATTTATATCGTGACAAGAGTTAAAAATTGTACTTTGGAAATACATTAAAATGTGACTTCCAAAAAATTAAATTATGTTTGAAATATGTTCAGAGCAAACTAGAAAACAGGCAACATATATACAAATACTTTAATTCCACGTCAATTATAGCAAAATAAAATAAAAATATACTTTCGGGGAAAACAAGCGCCATCTAGCGGAATACTTTGCTTAGCGATACGAAACATTCAACCTTAAACCGCTAACAATAAATTGAACAAAGAAACTGCAGCAGGACATCGGCAGACAGTAAACAGACACCGGTGCTTTGGCATGTTGCCAGCGATCCGTGCGCATACCAGACTATTTAGGTTCGATAAATGCAAATTGCACTATATCTAGCACCAGTGGCATTTAGGTCGTGACGTCACCGTTTAGTGAAAGCCTCGAGAAGCGAACAAATCGTGTCCCTTGCGCAAGTCGAGCGATCACGAGGAACAATGGTGGGTTAATAGAGCCATTCGACAGTTCATTGCTTATTCATCCACGCCCTGACGCCTCCGCGAAGCGCAACACACCGCTGCATCGTTGCAAAGACCTTCGTGAGTCAAGCAAGACCTTACTGTACCTTAAGACTTGTACAGGAATCGTACCTACTTGCTAATTCACGTTGAATTTTTAAAGTGGTATTTCTGCGGTTTAATATCATCATAGTCAAGCAAGTGATAAACTTTTACGGTTTTAAATAATAAGAACAAGATATTATTTTACTCTAATATTTTTGTTTCTTTCATTCTATTTATCCATCACAATTTGTGTTCTGACAGAAAGATTAATTCAGTAATATTTCAGTGGTGTTAAACGGAGCAGAGATTCAGTAGGTACAGCTTGTATATTCCCTAGTGGAAGTTTCGCGCTGGACAAAGCAACTATGCAGGGCAGCTCAATGTGAATTTCTCCAGAGAGACAGCACTATTAGGAACTGGGCTGAAGATTGCGATCGCCGCTGTGAGCCGTAAGCATCCCGGCACGAACAGACGCTATCCTAAAGGCAACTTGTCGAGATATTTTATTCATAGAGGCATTTGATAAATGAGGAGAGCCGCGGCAGTATCACATTCATTATTACTATTGCTTCACGCCACGCACAGTGTTATCAAAAACTTGTTGCTGCTATGAGACCGCCTAGTGGACGGGTTTATGGTCATTTGCTTACGTACTACCATGGAGACTCGTTACAAATACCTTCCATTTGTCGTGGGTAAACTACAGCATTATTACTTTCAATTAAATTGATGAATGTAAGCATGTGATTACAAAGTAGAAGGAACATAAACGACTTCTATTATCAAAAAAGAATAAGTGCTAAGTAAAATGTGGTCTTGTCAATTGATACGAAAAATATCACAACTCAAAGCAATCCGATGGTAAATCCATTCCTCGCAATTTATATAACAGTAACCTGAATACAAACATGGTCGAGAGTTAGTACCGTATTCTAACAAAATACGATATCTTCGTAAATATAATAATTCCGTGACAAGTCACGATATAGCAGTGTTTCCATGGAGCGGTTAACAATCGTTCAATTTGTATAGCCCTGCGGCCGAGGGCGAGGGCCGACAATGGCCGTGCACGCGACGACTCTACCTCGACATTCTCATGAGTAGAATAACGCACAACAATCAAGATGTCATTTTTCAACCACCCACGCCCCGCTTACACAGCTCCGACTACATCGAGAATTATTACTGTCGACATATGTATGCTACGCAGTACGCATAAAAGAAAAGAGAAGTGCCCGCGATGTCGCGATACATATCTCCTTACTGAACAAAGAAACAGTACCACATAAGATGACACCACGATCATATGCATAAACCATGGAAGCTAAGACCAGGAACAAATGTCTTTTAAATATTTATATGACGTGAATAACGTAAAGCCGTGTAAATCATATAATATATAAGAGATAGGATAGGCGTATCTATTTCATAATTATTTATTTCAAGTCAGTTCCATTATATTAAGAATCAACGAGCTGAACACGTTGGCTAGTTCTATGCTGTCCGAGGGACATGTGTGTAAAGTAGCTAAGTGTAGGTTGGTATTTTCTGCAACAGTCATTATGACCATTCACAGAAGTCAGCCGGTAATTTATCGGCTGTGGGAGATGGAAACGCGGCGAGAAATGATAGTAATTATTGACACGAACCGACGCTCGGGGATAAAATCCGCCATCCGCTGCTAAAGATCACAACCGGCAACTAACTCGAAAATTCCACATTCATAACGGAGCGGGCCCTTGGGCACGAACAGAGGCTGCGTTAAACCGCACAACCGAATCGCAATTGATGTTCACTGCGAAAATTATAATGTGGACAAAACGGTGAACTTTCACATAAATAACGACACGGTTATACTCGAAAAAGTTTAAATCAATATGTAATTACGCACATTATGGGTTATCCACAATATTTCCGAATAGGAGAGCACTATTAAAGCATACGTGTTCATTACTGCTGCATTTTCAATCAAGCAAACGAACGTCGTTATTCGTGTACCTAAACACATAAGATGACCTTAAGTAGAAACAAATAAGGGACCAGGCCAAAGTATCCCATATAGGGACAAGTATTTCTGTGCGGTAGCATCTTTTGTGTGTGATACACAATAGCGCATCGATCGCGGCGGATTGTACGGAAACAGTCGGTAAAACGCTAACGAGTGCCGTCTCAAAGCTAATTGAAGTTATTGCCTCCCGGTTTGTTCCTCTACTAGAATACACCGTTGATTGTATTGGCTCTGCCTAGATGCTCTACTTTTGACTAACAGTTAACTCTCTCTTTATTGGTATGATTTTCTGAATAAATCAATCATGATTGCAATTAGACTATACACAAGACAGCGAAACATTCTCACATTCGACCAATTCAATTTATCGATTCATTGATTATTCTCTACTGGCATTTTAGACGAAGTAATTGACCTTTAAATTAAAAAAAAATGTTGTCTACGCTCATTACCTTCGTAGAAACTCGCTACATCTATATAAGGAGACCCGCTGGTAGCATATAGGAACCGTTTAGGAATTCATGGATACAATGCCATTTTTCTTCATTAAGTCGACTGTTTATAAATATTTAGGTACGTCCAACTAGTTTTACAAAGATACAAGTTAATACAGATATTCAAACTGAATCACTATCACTTCACTACATAGTATAAAACAAAGTCGCTTTCTCTGTCCCTATATCCCTTTGTACGCTTAGATCTTTAAAACTACGCAACGGATTTTGATGCGGTTTTTTTAATAGATAGAGTGATTCATGAGGAAGGTTTATATCTATAATACATGCATAATATAGACGTTCGAAGCCGGAGCGGGTCGCTAGTCTCTTATAAAGAATCCTGCGTAGAACTTATGACACTATTCACAGAACTTAGTTCTACGAACAGTAAACCTCGCAAGCATAAAATTTGAAGAGTTTTGTGTGAGAAGGTGGTTCCAAGTACTCTATCAATCCCTACCTAGTAGCTAAAGGGCCGATTCCACTAGTAGAAATATTAATCCAAAAGTCAATTTACTGCATTTTGGGGAGCTAATCTGCTCATCACTCCAAAGATCCCCATCATTTTAACCGACACCAAAAAAGGAGGGTCTCAATTCGGTTTTTGTTTTATTATTACTAACTTTAGAATAAATAATAATAACCATCAAAATCAAGTGTATCCAGAAGCCCCCTTTTTTAACGCCTTTTTGGGGGAAGTACCTCTCCAATCAACAACGACAACAATAGTACATTGCGATACAAGTTTGGTAAATTGATCATTGCATAGCGGCGGTTTATGACGCGCGAGCGGAACGTGAGCGCGTTTCAAAAAGCCGAGATACAATGATCAATCTAAACATGTATTTTACGACGTTTTTTATCACAGTTGCGAATAAAAGAAAAGACTTGAAAAGAAAAGCAAATAATAATTAACAAAATATTTGTGATAAGTCTATGTTTACAATTTTTTAGGCAATATTTATTTGTTAATTATACTCCCGAAAGGCCAGGCAAAACTTTTTATCTATACAGCCTCGTCTGACATACAATATTTTTTAGGGTTTTTTTTTCATTTGTTTTTGCGTCGGGGGTTAAAAACAGAATACAATGGTACGAAAAAAAATATATTTAAGTAAAAAAAAAACAAAAAAACAAAACTTAATTTTTAATCGTTTTCTAAGACGTTATCACGTAAAATTTTCGTTCGTAAACAGACTTTAGAGTCAACCATTTTTGGTAGCTTAAAAACTCTTTGTTGGTACCTACCTTTTTTTTTAAACATCAAAACAGTATAACCCAGATAAATTAAGAATGTTTCCTCTACCTAACATGTAATTAGCAGTAAGATGCCAATTTAACTTATCAGGATAACTTTTTACACACTAGTGGCGTCAAGGTAATGTAAAACGCACACATGCGTAATACGTTGGATTATGAGCCTAAAAGCGGTTGAATAAGATCCACTATATATAATCGTAAACCTGTGCCATGTTTTGTACAGATAGGTAGTAAAATACGACCCATACATACTGCGAGAGAAAAGCAAATTTTACCAGACTTGAAGCAAAGACGCTACGCTCGCTTGGTCAATTGACTGTCGATAATAGATGTGTAATATCCGATTTTATTATAATTAGCGACGATAGCTAATGGTGTGTATCGTTATCGAAGCTCTTTTGCCACTTCATCGATCAACAAGTGTCGTCACACCGATTGTTAATGATTGATGACACTTCTGTATCACAAACTAAGCGATGGCCGCTTGATTTGTTTGCTTAGGATTAAACTATTCTAATTAAGATGCTCGGTTTAGTGCAGTAGAAGCTATATTATAATTCAACTTATTTTGTATACTAATATTATAAACGGGGGTAATAGTTACCACATTTATTCACATTATACACACATAATATCAGTACACATAGAAATTAATTCATATTAAAATTAAAAACATTATAAACTGGCTTCGCCCCGCGGTTTCACCCGCGTAAATCCCGATCACGTGGGAATATCAAAATTAAAGGTAGCCAATAGTCTTCCTCGATAAATGTACTATACAACACAAAATAATTTTTCAATTCGAACCAGTAGTTCCTGAGATTAGCGCGTTCAAACAAACAAACTCTTCAGCTTTATAATATACTAGCGACCCGCCCCGGCTTCGCACGGCATATAAAGTATATAATGCATATAAACATATAAGGCGACATATAAACCTTCCTCTTGAATCAGTCTATCTATTAAAAAAAACCGCATCAAAATCCGTTGCGTAGTTTTAAAGATTTAAGCATACATAGGGATATAGGGACATAAGGACAGAGAAAGCGACTTTGTTTTATACTATGTAGTGATAGTGATGTAATGATAATCACTACATAGTATAAAATAAAGTCGCTTTCTCTGTCCCTATTTCCCTTTGTATGCTTAAATATTTAAAACTACTGGACCGATTTTGATAAAACTTGGTGTGTGGATACCTTGATTCATTGGGAGTGTTATAGGCTACTTTTTATCCCGATATTACCGATCGAGACTTACGTGAGTTAAACCTCGGGGCACAGCTAGTCTTTACGTATAAAACGCTTTGTCCTGACTGACGGATCAACGCACAGCCTAAACCACTGATCGTAAAGACCTGAAACTTGTAGGCTGCGTTCTTTGTATGACGAAGGCATCCGATACGAATGGATTTTCTGAAATTCTACCCCTTAGTGGGTGAAAATAGGGGCAAAGTTTGTATGGGACAACGTGATCCTATTAGAACTATTTTCGACCAAACGCGGACATAGTCGCGGGCAAAAGCTACTTAGTATATAAAACTAACCTGTTAGATGGTTCCCCGTGAACTCGAAGTCGTCGTCCTGGTCCCAATGCTTCAGCGATAGATTGCCGAGGGGTGTAGCGTTCGCGAACTCCAAGTTAGCGAAATGCCAATCCAGGATTTGACGGTCTCGAACCGATAGATAGACGGAACTAGAATAGAAATACTAAGTTAATATCAGTTGTCAAAGGTTCTGCGCAAACGGACCACCGACCACAGCCACCGGTGGCCAGCCACAGCAGTTCACACAATTTTTCATACATTTTGTTAAAACGCGGAGCACACATGTGGTCTGTGGCTGCCACCGGTGGTTGTGGTCGGTAGTCCGTTTGCGCAGAGTCTAAGACGACCTCAGTGGCTAGGTGGCCCAGTTGGTGAACATCCGCCTGCGATGCAGAAAGTTGCGGGTTCGGTCATCAATATTTATTTCTTCGCGAAAATTTCTGAACTGTTGCTATGCAACTTGATATAATAATAATATAATAATAATATAATATTGGATTAACACAAATGCTACTTTCTTTGGCACCCGCCTGCGAATCAGGAGATTGCGGGTCATCAACATTTATTTCTTTGCGAAACAACTAATCATCGCTTTTAATTTGGCGTGTAGATAGCTAAAGACCTGGATTAACACATAGGGTACTTTTTTACCCCGATCCCGGACCGACACTGGTAAAAACGTGGGGTGCCACAAGCTATAAAAAAAAATACTAACGATGATATGTTATGAAACAAGGATCGTTTTAAATCTAAAATTCTTTTGGTAAGGCAGGAGAAAAGATTTGACTGTTTGTTTATTTGCATTGAATAGGAATAACTTGGTATACATTGGGATTGGGATTAGGGTTGGGATACATTGATTCATTGGGAGTGTCATAGGCTACTTTTTATCCTGATATGCCCACGGGATCGGGAGCTACGCGGGTCTGTCTGCCACCAAGTTCTATCTCATGAACCAAGATAGCTAGAGTTAAAATTTTTACAGTATTTCACGTATTTCTGTTGCCGCTATACCCACAAACAACTATGCCGCTTTTTATATATATAGGTATTAGAAGATACCTATTTAATTTAGACATGATTTAGGTCTTTGTTTGTTTCAGTTAAAAAAGCAAATACTGGAGAAAAATACCTATTTCCTTGTTTTAATTACAATAGTATAGAAGATTGGCATTTACCTCGGCGGATTAGACTCCAGATGCGTAAGCTTGTCTTCAATGGTCGCGTTCTGAGCAATCAGCTGATCGTACTCATTACATAACAAGTTCATCTCTCTGTTCAATCGTCGCAGGTTGAACTCTTGTAGGACGCTCGCGTCTCCCGTAGCGACGCCTCCACCCTTCTCTCGCTCTTCTAGCAGCGACACCTTCTCTATCTTCATCGATTTTAGTAGCTCTTGGATGTCGGACATTCTAAGAAACAAAACAGTGGAAAGGAAATAAGTGATTTATGTTAAAGGAAAAGGCCCAATGGACAAATGAGAAAGACCATTACCTTTATAAAGAGCTAACATAGCTAAGAACACTGATGGAACATTAAGCTTTTAAAATAAAAAGGGGTCCTGACATTTATTATGGGAGCTTGGCGTAGTTTTTTTTTTGCGCGGTGCACTTTTATACCCATACATATCGATAGACAGCATAACGACGAGTAAATAATGCCTTTACACCAAACCTCTAAAGCAGGTATGTCATACATACGGCCCATTTTCGCGGCAAACATTCATTGTTCTTACACTTGCAGTGACCGATCTGCAAGGCACTCTTGAAAATTATAAAAAGTGCCCAATAAATGTACCTATCTCACCAAATAAAAATGCACGTGTTTAAATATTTTATGTCTGGCCCGCTAACACATCTGTAATTTTCGAAATGGCCCTATAGAAAATTCAGTTTGACACACCTGCTCTAAAGCTTCTCGGGAACGCGACTTCCAAATAAACACATTGTGACCGAGTATAAGCGCGTACTTTTACACAAGACGCTTTAGAGTTTTAGAGGTTTGATGTGAAGACATTATTCGTTTAATGTAATGCCCTCTATCAAATCGTATGGGTCTCAAAGTGTCCTACAACATTTTAAGTTACTATGCCTATTGTGTCTAAATGCCTTTTTCAAACGTAGAATTGGTTTCTTGACAGTTTTCCAGTATTTATTAATAGTCTCACTAACTAACTAATTGACTGATATTTCAACGCTCAGCTCAAGCCAATGACGAAAGACATTTAGACACAACAAGCATTGTAACCATAGTAATTATTTTCCCGGGTCTTAATCGTGTATTTACGGCCTCGCGACCATGACTATTGTAACATAGTCGAAACGTTTAGGTAAGAGAAATAAAAAATACGCGATTAAGACCCGGGAAAATCATTACTATGAATACAAATCGTGTGAGTTTAAAAAGTTTATAAGCATTGTAACTTCAAATGCTTGTGCATTTCGAGACTGAATCCTATCGATATAAATCCTTAAAAAGCGTCTCGGAAACATGATATTATAAACATGAAACGCATCCAGTTTCATTGAATATCCCGGTTGGCATAGGCAAAAATCACTATGCCAAGCTCCCATACGGGCCGGACCCCATTTTTGGCGTTGAATTTACTATAGGATTTTTGAAAATTCAACCCCTATACGAGGACGAAGTCTCGAGTGAAAGTGTCAAGTCCCAAATATTAGATATACTTACTTATTGATGTTATTCTTGAGCCTTTCTTGTAATGTTATTACCGCTTTCAAATGTTGGATCTGTAAAGCCACAAAGATATAGGTTTTTTTGGCCTAAGGAATAGGCTTAGAAACAACAAGGCAATGTAGGAAAATAAATCAACCTACAAAACGGTACACACAACAACACTCAAACTCTAAGGCAGCTTGTCCTTCTAGCATAGATACCTTCCTGGTCCAGATAGTTATATGGATTTAGTGATCCTTTATCGGTTTACCTTAGAAATTTCACTGCTTGCTACTGTTACTTACCTGTTTATGTTTAACATTCTTCTGTTGCAGTTTGATGACCCATTCGAGAGCTTGACCGAGCGAGACGGGCGTGTCGTTGTAGTAGTTGAAGTCGACTTGATGCGACAGGTAAGATGTGGCGTCGAGGAGACGGTTGAATTCGCGTTCCACCTTGTAACATTATTAGTTTAAAATTGCACATTTACGGATTTGTCAGAGTTCATATTGGATGTTGGTAGCAGTCCAGGCTGGACTGCAGAATGGAGAATGCATGCTGGGTTTATAAATACAGCGAGTAATAAAATTGGAATGCTTTCCTGTTGTTGTTGTAGTCATAGCTCTGTTAGAAGAGCACCGTTTCATTGTAGTGGGTTCAAACCCTTTTTTTTTGCTTGTAATAAATAGACTCTGAAACTACTAAACCGATATTCCCACGGAATTAAGAGTTAATTAAAACGGGTGAAACCGCAAGAAATTTAAATGATAATCTAAACTAATATTATAAAGCTGAAGAGTTTGTTTGTTTGCTTGAAAGCGCTAATCTTAGGAACTACTGGTTCGAATTGAAAAAATATTTTTCTTTGAATAGTCCATTTATCGAAGAAGGCTATAGGCTTCTTTTCATTTTGATATGCCCACGGGACTTACGCGGGTGATACCGCGGAGCGCAGCTAGTAATAATATAATAATAGTCATACCATTTCATCCTTATGTTTCGGTACTTGGTTTCCAGTAGCCTCATACAAAGGGCACTTCTGTTTAATTTTATGCAGTTCCATGTTCATTTGTACTGACAATGTTGTTACAGGGTTCCCACCAAGTCCCGTTACGACCATTGCTCCTGAAAAACATTACCATTAATGGCATGGTCAAGAATATTTAAATTTTATTAACAGACAAGCTTTTGCCCGCGAGTTTGTCCGCGTAAAAGTCGAAAATGGTTCTAGTAGGATTGGACCAAGGAATCATGATGTCCCATACAAAACTTTACCCTCCTTTTTCACCCCCAAAGGGGTAGGATTTCGGAAATTCCTTCCTTTCTTATCAGAAGCCTACTTCATACAAAGAACATACCTCTACGGTTTAGGCTGTGTGTTGATCCGTCAGTCAGGACAAAGCATTTTATAT
Organism: Idaea aversata; assembly: GCA_907269075.1. Taxonomy (NCBI): domain Eukaryota; kingdom Metazoa; phylum Arthropoda; class Insecta; order Lepidoptera; family Geometridae; genus Idaea; species Idaea aversata. Next base: position 8,724,497 of record OU026092.1, on the reverse strand, counting down.
GTATAGATGGCATTGCTTACCTATTAGAGTTTTCATCGCCCTAACGCCTCTTATTTGATAGAATCTTATGACTGTAGTAACAAAGTTATCAACACCAGAGTCTTTCTTACCTAAGTCAGCAACATAAGGTCCTTTCCTATAGGTACAGATACGTCCACCGACTCTGTCTCGACCTTCCAACACAATCACTTCACAGCCAAAGGACTGCAACTGGCGAGCTGCTGCTAAACCTGATACTCCTGAAAGACATAAATTATAAACATTAATTCAAGTAGTATTTATTTATTACTTGACTTATTATTATTTATTTGGGGGATAGAGTTGTTCACGTCCGCAGGAATTGCCGCCCGCACCCTGCACGTGTTCCCTGGGTGAGGCTAAACGAACAACAAACTACTGGCTGTTGTACTGTTGCGCTATATTCTTGCAACCTCACAGCACTACTGATGTTCAGGATGTTGAGCACATAGTTAGAGATTGCCCACTCACAAGGTACCACGGCTGCCCAACAGACCTGTTCCCCCTCGAAAACGACCCTATCACATGGATTCAGCAATTAAAAGATAGAGTAACTTTATAATTTAAACTTGTTATGAACGATTGTAATGCCATACGAATAAATAATAAATAAATAAGTAATATTAAGACTCTGATAGTTCCAGTTACGACATATTGGTTCAGGCAGACAAGCCGCACAAGTTTGAGTAACACATAACAATACGGGTCCTACACAACAGTCACTTTGCTGGAAAAACTTTAAGACTCCAAAAACCAATTTTATCCACTGTTATGGGAATTGTAAATGTTAAAAAATGATAAAGTACCTAACTCAGTCTATCCTTTCGCAAATTAAACAATGGAATTAAGAGTAGTTAATGGGAATTCAAACCTCTAATATCAGATGTAAATAACCTGAGTATGTCAAAATCAAATGTCTGATTGCAACTTGCCCTATAGCAATTTTCATAATACTTATTAAATTTACTTCAATATTGTTAAAGAGACTCACCAGCTCCAATGATAATGACTTTGGGTCTCTGTTTTCCTTTATGTGGAGTGGGGATTGGTGTAACTCGTTCATAGATTCCATAATTAATAAACCCATGCCTCTCAAGGAAAGCATGGGTTCTCATCACTAAAGCTGGATCTCCATTGTAAGGAGGCTGAAATTAATAGGACCTTATTAATATTTTAACATTAATCCAAAGAGTCTGAAGACCGGAGATTTTTGATGAAAGTTCCTCTGGGAGGGAGTTGTCACACATGGCAATGCAGTGCTGGTTTGAGTGACTGTCTCAAAAGCGCGAAATGCGCCACTAACGCGCGCTGCTTTGTCCTTCATATCGCCAGGCACACAATTTGTTTGTGATACTTGTGGCCAGTGCTATTGCTCCCGCATCAACCTTGTAAACCATGTGCATAGGTGCCACATATAGATATTGTTAAGATGTAATAAGGCCGAAATATTGAAATTGTATTTGAATCTACATTATTTATTATAGATTCCATAGCTACAATTTCTATCTAAAAGTATTTTTTAATTCTAATTTTCAAGCATACTTAGGTTGCTTGAAAACTGCTCATAATATCACTGAAGTGGAACTGTACTTACCTCCATTTTATGCACAGCATGCTCTTGAGTGAGTTGCTTCTTGGGATCTTCAAACCATAACTTTAAAATACGGTTCCGAATCTGAATGAATGCTAAAGCAGACGGTCCTTGCAAATCTGAGAAACATTCTGCTTCCAGAGAAGACATTTTATCAAAAGGCAATCTTGATTGGAAAGCTGCTCCTTCTAAACTGTAATTGAAGGACCAAGTTGGTATTAATAAATATTTTGAAGGAGAAACTATAGAGATATAGATTGTAGATCTTATTAGAAATCAATTGAAAAGAGACTGCTTTAATTTATTTCTAATAAGATCTACAATCTGACAGACTCTGACTGATTGGCTGGCAATCAACAAAACCAACACACAGGGGACATCTGAAAGTCTGAACATCATAAAGATACAGAAAGATAAAACTTTTGCAGACTTTAAGTATGGTAAGTAAAACTTTAAGAATCACTACCAGGGTTTCTATTGTATGGTGAGCGCACACCTACCACACGCGCCGTAGTCACAGTTTGTATGCGCACGGCTCCGCTTGGTGACGTCATCAGCATCGGTCTTGGGTTGGGGATTTCCTTCGCTGCGGCGACTGCGGCGCGTGCGGTGTGGCTAGGTGTGCGCTCACCCGTAGGATGGAAGCTGCTATAATATCCACTAGCTAATGTTAATAGTTACTTACCTATTGAGCATTTCTTTATAATTAATTTCCTCAATATCATCAGGCTTCGACTCTTCACAGATGACCTTTTCTTCTTTCTTTTCCTTGGTGTCAACTGTTGTCCGGCTTGAAGATGATTCCCTACGGCCCAACACAGACGTTGGACTAGTAGATGTTACTTTACTCCGCTCAGACTGATCGGATTCAGAGTCATCTTGCTTTAACTTTTCGTCTATTTCGCGGTTTTCGACCTGAAAATCAATAAACATAACCTATAATATAATTCACCAAGATAAAGCAAAATCTTACCCTTGGTATATTATTTACCTTTGCACGTTTACGGCGACTCATTTTGAATGGTGTTTATTATGTCTTTCAATTATTTTTGACGAATTTTTACTAATTATTTTTACGGGAAACAACAAAAACAAACACCGATCGAAAAACTGAGGCCTAACTGACAGTGACAGAAAACGACGGTACTTTGGCTGCTAATGTCATTAACCTGCCAGTGTCATCTCTTAATGTCTTGGTAGGGTAAAAACATTGTTTTGGCCGGTCATTGTCCGTTACAAGAGTTTATAGATAGACTAGCCGGCAAACGTTGTTTTGCTAATTACCAAAAAAAAACAAAAAAAAATAGATGTTGGCCGATTCTCAGACCTACTGAATATGCTCACAAAATTTAATGAGAATCGGTCAAGCCGTTTCGGAGGAGTTCAAGTTCGAACCCCGTGACACGAGAATTTTATATATATAGAGAGAGAAGATAGATAGATAAACTCTTTATTGTACCACATTAATTAAACCTTAAAGGTAAGGACAGACTGAGCCCACGTACGCAACGTATACTATGCAATGTGGGAGAGTTGAAGTGCACACTTGTCCCGCGTACACAACGTATTTTGACGTCAGACTCATAAGTCATTTCTGCAGGTGCTGTTGTGTACAATGTTTACTGATTCTGAGAGTGAATTTGAGGACGATTTATTACTTTTTTTTTATTTACTAACCGACTTCAAAAAAGGAGGAGGTTCTCAATTAGTCGCGTATATAGTATATATATATTTATTTATGTTCGCCGATTACTCGAAAACGCCTGGACCGATTTAGAAAAATCTTTTTTTGCGAGAATCAAGAATCAAGAATCAAGAATGTTTATTGTCCAAGTGATGTACATTGAGATCTTAAAATAATTAAAAATAATAGTTAGGTAACAATCACTTACCCATTACAGGCATACAATATTTAAAGTTTGAGCATCTATACAAATAAAAAGCTAAGACAATATTAGCTAAGATAATATTGTAACTTAGTATATTACATTTGTTTTTTCATAAAACTCTTTAAGAGTATAGAAAGTGTTATCTACAAGCCATTTTTTAAGGCGACACTTAAACAAGTTTATATTTTCTAGAATTTTAAATTCTATCGGTAAGGCATTATACACTTTTATTGCTGTAAAATAGGCACTCTTATGAAACATTGTGTTATTTGCCTGAGGCATACTAATGTTATATTTATATTTGGGTCTAAGACTACGGTTAGGTTTGTTTGTGAAGAAGTAGCTAAGGTTATTTTTGACGAATACACATAGTTCAAGAATATATATACTAGTGACAGTAAGTAAATTATGGTTTTTGAAAATTAAGCGTAAGGATTCAGTATTTTTTAGATGAAAAATAGAGCGAATACATTTCTTTTGCAAGACGAAAGTAGATTGAACGTCGACTGAGTTGCCCCAAAAAATGATGCCATAACATAGCTGGGAATATACATAACCGTAGTAGGCATTTAGAGCAATTTTTTTTGAGGCAACATTTGTAAGTATAGACAGAGCGTAACAATATTTTGATAATTTGCCATTTACTTCTCTAATGTGGGCTTTCCAGGTTAAGTGTGTGTCTATAATTACACCAAGAAATTTGGAATCACATTGTTCTTCTATATGAATATTATCACTAGTTTTTTTTAAGTTGAGCGGTGGAGATCTATAGCTACGGAATTGTGTGTATTTAGTTAAGAACAAGAAAAAGAATTAACAAGAGAAGATATTGGGTTCATAAGATGTAGTTTTGCTATCTCTTCCCACGCTGCATTGCGTAATGTAGCATCGCGATAATCGATGCATTTAATATTATAAATGGCTTCATATCGCCTAACCAAATCAATTAATTATTGTTCGTCTCCCATTTTCTGTCCAAAGCGTACCAACGTCTAATCGAGACTGACGCGCTGCGAACGTAAGTTCTAGAAACACACTGGTCTTACGCGTGGGATGGCGTATGCGTATCCCCTCCACCATCCCACGCCGATGTGGGTTGACAGAACCGAACGTTGCGAAGGACGCGTGTGATAGCGTTGCGTATGATAAGTATGTTTCTAATTCAACGGTTTTCATACAAATTCAAGAGTCTAGGGCCCGTATTAATAAATCGCTCTCAATATCGATCTTGAGTGCGTATCAATCGAGCGAGTCTTGAGATGTTGTCACTATCTTAAGTTAGGCGTTAATTAATAGATTAAATTCAAGTTTTAATCAGGCTGATATCGCTCTTGAGATTTGAGACTAATCTTAAATGACAGTAACGCTTTGTTCTTACCTTGAATGATATGTTTTTACCCTATGGTAGGTAGTGTCGTCATATTTTGCTGTCAACTTGTTTAAAATGTGAAAATATTTAAAAAAATGTAACATTTGTATGACCCGCAATCAGACTTGAGTTCACGAAACTACATCTTGAGACATATCTTGAGAGCTGAGTTTGATTTATTAATACGGTATGACTCAAGTGATACGTCGCTCTTTAATCGCGTCTTAAGATAGGTTTATTAATCAGCGCAACAACTCAAGATTGAAATCGATATTGAGTTCGTTTTATTAATACGGACCTAAATGTCATAATGCGTTGCATACGTTGCGTACGTGGGCTCAGTCTGTTCTTACCTTTAAGGTAGGGACAGACTGAGCCCACGTACGCAACTTATCATACGCAACGCTAACCTCCTCCTTTTTTGAAGTCGGTTAATAAATAAAAAAAGTAATAAATCGTCCTCAAATTCACTCTCAGAATCAGTAAACATTGTACACAACAGCACCTGCAGAAATGACTTATGAGTCTGACATCAAAATACGTTGTGTACGCGGGACAAGTGTGCACATCAACTCTCCCACATTGCATAGTATACGTTGCGTACGTGGGCTCAGTCTGTCCCTACCTTTATTCTAACATACATTCGTTCATTCGTTTATTCGTTTTATGACAGTTTTGATTTATGTCGTAATCACATTATAACGGATTCACTTAAAGACAGTATTTTAAAATAGGGTAGGTAGGGTAGGTGACTTCTCAGAACAATATTTAGTTATTGTTCTGAGGGTGACTTCCATGGTGCTCTAGCTTTCTCTTTCACTGCACTAACATTAATTGCATTTTTGTCACATACCTCAATGATTTTTACTACACATATGTAAATATTTATATAATTTGATCAACTAATTAGGTAGGTATGTATGACTTATAAATAAAAATAAGACGTATAATAAAAATGGTCAAGGGCTTTTAATAAATTCTTAAATTAGTTCATTTGGTCACGAGAAGTCAGCGTTAGGTTAAGAACAAATCAATCATTGTAGTAGGTATCAAATTATTGTTAATTTTGAAAAGTTTTTCTAAAATGATTATGGAGTGGTCCCTCTTCAGGATATCCAGCAATTTCTTGAGGTATGATTGCGCTTTCGTCAATACTGCCACAAGGTCGACACATACATTCTAAAGGTGCTTTAGTTGATACCTGTAAATAAAAAATAAATAAATTACTTACAATAAATAATTAAATCAATCTATATATATATAAAAATAAATAAATATTATGGGACACTTCACACAGCGCCATCTAGGCCCAAGCTAAGCAGCTAGGCTTGTGATATGGTGGCCAGACAACGGATAGAATACTTATATAGATATTTATACAGGTACTTTTCTTTTGTAAATACCTAGATAATATTTTACTTACTATTTATAAAGAAACCTGGTACATATTATATATCTGTTTGAGGCGGGAATTGAACCCGCAACCTTCTGCGGTAAAATAATAAAAGTTATTAATGAATTGAAGAAAAATCTACCGAATTAACACAGATCATAATGGTTGCTAACCTTTCTAAACCTTTTATCTTCACTTTTAGCGTCTGGGCAATACAGGACGACAGTAGCTTCTCTTTCTCCTGATTCTTGACAGCAATTGCAAGTTCTCTCCATTTGCCATATTTTACTGCCAGATACCTGAAAGAAAAAGTAAATAAATCTATTTTTATTCTTGCAACCTGCAAAACGGTACAGCAGCAGGGGCTCTATTTTTGAATCGCTCGTGTGACAAAGCTTCGTCGTATACGCCTACAAGTCACGCTCGACTTCCAAGTCGCATGACACAAATCTACTGTATTTTTGAATCGTTCGTCGTCGAAATTTAAAATGTCAATTTTTATTCGTTTTACGCAGTTATTTGAAAAGCGGTAATTACCAGCGGACATCCGAAATTATCCCAAAAGATATACTTAAATATTTTTCAAAGACCGTTTCCGAATGTTTGACTATGAACGTTTGATGTTTATTCTACCACTCGCCTGTCGGCGACGAGTGGTGGAGACCACTCGTTACGATGGAGCGATTCAAAAATAGCGAATTTCCGATGTCGAAAGAATATCAGTAGAAATCGAGCGCTCGATGCGGGGCGAACGATTCAAAAATAGGGCTCCAGGTGAGAGTTGAATTTTATTTTACACTATTTTTTTTTGTTTTAAATTAAAAAATGATTACCTGGACGTAGCTAGAACATTTACCAAGACACGCAAATGATGGTATCGCTTTAGGTTTGCAACCGGCATGTGTTAATACATGAATAACTGGTGTCATTTGACATTCTTGACCTGAAAATTTACCTATTTTGAATGCAATATCAACTAATTAAAAATAACAAATTCAACGTTTAAAATATGAGTAGTACCATACTCACCCGGATTCATTGAAATTTCGACCGCTTTAACTGGTTTCTCTTTGATTTGAAGAGATAAAAATACTACTAAACATAATATATTAAGGACATCAAAATGAGCCATTTTCTCAATAATGTCACTACTTCTTAAAAGGATTAAGTCTTTGTGAGCAATTCTTACTTAAGACGTCCCTATTTATACAATTTTCTACACTCTATACTACTCGCTATTTATGTACAATCAGAGAAGCCGTTCTTTTATAACACAGAAAATATTTTAAGAACCACGTCGTGGTAAACCTCCCGCTGCACGAACTGAAAAATCCATTAATAATAAACAACTAACACATTACAGTTTTATACTCTGAGAAAAGCTCATTCAGACATGACATTTTTCTTACTTCGCTACTTTTATAGGTACAAGATAACATGCTGTGATCTCAATAAAAGTATGATGTTACAGTTATTATATCGTAATTGATATTTCTTGTTATTAGATGTGACGTAAAAATCTCACCCCTTTTTCTTTGACTATATAAAAGGCACAATTTCAGTGAAAGATTCAGTCTTATTGTTAACATTGGGATTCAAATATCTTAAATTAATATGTCGTTATTTGTTTCTAATAAGTTGATTCTATGCATATTAGAATTACTGTTTATTTTAACCTTAAAAACAGCCGCCGAAGAGACATGTGAAACAATTCCATCGGAAATTCATGTGACGAAAGGTACCTACCTACCTACTGATTTTTTTCTTTTTTGTAATGTATCAGTAGGTATTTAGTAATTATTATCTTATAGTAAGTGTCCTTAATATATAGGAAGGTACCGAGTAATTTATATTGATGAATCATCAGTGGTTGATGTGTTACAAGTTACAAGACTGGTGTGCTACAGGCTACAGATTGTTGAAATGTTGGAACTAAATTACATAGTTCCTGTGTGTCCGTCTTTTCATTATTACGGATTAGGTGCCTACCAAATTTGTATTTAATTTTTATTTATTCGGAGATCCAACAGCTATTATATACGTAACAGAATATAATATACAGCTTTTAACAACTTAATGTAATTATTTTTCCAGAGGAATACGATGATTTGGGACGATTATTACGATCATGCAGTGGCGAAGTGACTGTAAGCAAATGCGAGGGGATGTGTTCGAGTCAAGTACGTCCATCCATCGGCACACCCACAGGGTTTTTAAAGGTAAAGTGTATTTCAATTCAAGTTCTTTCCTCTACTAGATACAGTCGATATAGGTGCTGGGTGCTGGCCTGCTGGGCAACCTAGGTAGGTACTCCATTTTCACTTAAAAAGGGCCCAGCCAAAAAGTCTAGTTGTGGAAAACAGCCCATTTCACAGGCCCATATATATACAAGAACAAGTACCTACAATGTGTAATAGCAGCTGTGCCCTGTGGTTTCACCTACGTAGGTCCCGCAGCAAAATCGGCAAAATATCCTGTGTGTTATCCAGCTATCCGGCTATCTACGATAATCTACAAACCGAGTTTAATCGCTATCGGTGCCGTTAATGTTGCGTGAAGGAGTAACAAACAAACAAACACACACAACTTTCGCATTTAAAATATAAGTAGTATGAATAAACAAATGCATAGGTAGGTACACATTATTAGAAAAAACTCGTCAAAATACGACCTTAAGGTGAAAGGGCACCGGTGCTCTCTCCATACGTCTCGTCGATTATGTTTGTATGGAGAGAGCGCCCGGTACCCTTTCCTCTTAATTATTATTCTCCTATTAATTAGTCTGTCCTAGAATAAACTGAGTTAAGTTTTTAAAACTATTTTTTCAGGAATGTTTTTGTTGCCGAGAAAATTTTCTAAGGGAAAGGCTAGTAACCCTTACACATTGTTATGACCCCGATGGATTGAGACTCGAAGATGAAGATAATGCTATCATGGAAATACGATTGAGAGAGCCGGATGACTGCAAGTGCTATAAATGTGGAGATTACAGTCGATAATAATGACTTTGTGACTTGATTAAATCATAAATACAATAATAATGTAAATAGGGAATAACAGAATAAGGTTGCAAAAAAAATGTGTCAAGGGCTTAATTATATATTCAATTAATAAAATATTTATGTACCTACATACTTACAATGTTGTCATTTTGGTATCATGTTATTATTTTTCCTTACCTACCACGAATTTCTATACCTATCTATACTTACATAAATGCTTTGTCCTGACTGACTGACGGATCAACGCACAGCCTAAATCGCTGATCGTAGAGACCAGGGGCCTAATTCTGCTATTTTGCAGAATGGATGTACATTACCAATTATCTGAACCCCACGTGCCTAGAGCTCAATCGCAAATCTGTAAGGTTGTAAAGTAATGTTACCTGATTCTGTTTTTAAAAAAACAATATACTTACAATAAAAATAACAAAGTAGGTGAATACTATATTGGAACGAAGTTCCATATCGCGCGACATATTTTTTATTTTAGGTAAATTAAAATTACATTTCTTTTACGATTCCATCGACACTCTATTGAAACACAATTGTGTTAGCAGAATTAGGCCCCTGAAACTTGTATGAAAATTATTGTGTAGGTATATTCGTTAGGTCTAAGAAACAAATAACATCTATTTTTTAATTTTTTCTTATTTTTTTCGTTTTTTTCCTATAATTTTTTTGGCAAACCGGGACTCTAAGCTAAAGCGAAAACAATCCCAGTCCAAAGAGTAATTTAATGTAAATTATCCCTACGTTTAGCATCTACATAAACATACGTCTTGATTTTGTACAAAATTTGCAGACCCCCTTTCTTAGGGTTCACTTGGCCGTGGCCAATCAACCTTACAAAGTCCTTACCCTATTGAGTTTTTCTAAAATATAATATTGCTGTCACTGTCACTTGCCAACAAGCATGGCGGCGGCGGCTTGTTGACGTCGTCGTTTAGTTTTCATTAGAAAATTTCAATAATTCAGATTTTATTGAAATAGCGAAAAGGACAAATCGAATTTGTTCTAACATTGTTCGCACAAGAATAGTTCAGGCTACATTATTTAAAATGGAGCTCGACGAAGACTCGCTTCTCCTGTTGATTCTAGCATTTACATGGTGCGAATTTTCTTGGGAAACGTATCTCAGTTACCGGCAGGTAAGTAAATTTATGATTTTACAATAGGCATTTCAACCTTAGTGTAACCTAATAGATTTGTGACTATTAGGTCACAATACGATTGTTAGGATTATGTTCCAAAAAATAGCTTAGCGCAAAAAAATAAATTTAATTTGTCCTCGTTTTGTCCCTCAATGGCTTATTGAATTCAAAATCATTAGAATGACGTGTTCTTTCTATTGTTGAAAACCACATTATACTAAATTCAATATAATTATTTAGACAGTAAGTACCTAAGTTAACTAGTCTTTGTTTCAAGTTTTACATAATATGAACATTTTATATTGCAGATAAGAACATACAAAACAATGAATAATATTCCAGAAGTATTAAAAGACCATGTTAGCAAAGAATCATTTGAAAAGTCTCGCCTTTATGGTTTAGACAAGTCTAAATACAAGATGGTGAAGGAGATTTATTCATTGCTGATTTTGACCATCATTCTATACAAGAAATGGATGTTTGTCGTTTGGTGTAAATGTGAAGAAATCGGTGGATATTTCGGCATAATGCCTCACAATGAAATAGCAATAAGTTGTATCTTCATAACAGTCACTACCTTATTCAACTCTGTGACCCTCATGCCTTTTACCATCTATTCAACATTTGTATTGGAAGAAAAACACGGTTTTAATAAGCAGACAGTGAACTTTTTCATAAAGGATCAACTAAAGTCACTATTGTTGAATCTTGTCATCACTTTACCTATTGTATCTGTAGCATTGTATATTATTATGTTGGGAGGAAATATGTTTGTTGTGTGGCTATGGCTGTTTACCACTGTTGCCACTCTCCTACTTTTGACAATTTATCCTTCAGTTATCGCTCCAATCTTTGATAAATTCGTACCCCTTCCCGATGGAACACTGCGACAGGGAATTGAGGAACTAGCTGCACGACTCAAGTTTCCACTTTCACAAGTTTACATCGTGGAAGGTTCTAAACGATCGGCACACAGCAATGCCTATTTTACTGGTATATTTGGTGAAAAAAGAATTGTTCTCTTCGATACACTGTTAGAAAAATATAATGAAGAGAAGAAAGTTATGACCGGTTGTAATGAGAAGGAAGTGTTAGGAGTATTGGGTCATGAACTAGGACATTGGAAATGTAACCATGTAAATAAGTCAATAATTCTAACTGAACTTAACCTTCTGCTCGTTTTCACTGCTTTCGGTTTACTATTCAAGTATTCTTTACTTTATAAAACAATTGGTTTCCCAGCGGGTCAAGAGCCTGTAATAATTGGACTTATAGTTGTCTTACAAGTGATTCTGGCACCATACAACACTATATTGTCATTCTTTGCCACTGCAATGCATAGACGTTTTGAATACGAAGCTGATAACTTTGCCGTTTCATTATCATTTACCGATGAATTAATAACATCGCTTATTAAACTTGGGAAAGATAATTTAGACTTCCCTTATTATGATAAGCTCTATTCCATGTGGTATCATACGCATCCAACTCTCTTAGACAGAATTGAACATCTGAAAACGCAAATAAATGACAAGAAAAAGAATTAGTTTATGGTCTAAGAATGAAAGTACAACATTCTATCTAAATGTTTAATGGTACAATTATTGTAGTGACATAATTGTAATAATGTTGTGTTTTAGTTACAATACTGTTCTAGGGAACAGTTGTAGAGTGCATTTATTCAAATTTCAATTTATTATCTTATTAATTTTGAGTTACTGTTAGTTACCTATAATTATTTAAGTCTTAATTTATTGAATCTGAACTTTTTTATCAGACATTTTCCTCCCTACTGCAATTTTCTTTACAAATCTTTAAATTTCTTATCTGTAAGTACCTACTTACGATACTTAAGTAAATATAATTTGTATTTTATACACAATACAATAATTTATATCTCTTTTAACTAGGTCACTTTATACATAATTTTTAAACTAAAAGTCATTCTATGGTAGATTTTAATAAATTTTTAGGAGATAAAGTTTATGTATTTTATTTATTCAAATTATTGTTAAATCAAATGGTATACAGGTTAGGCTAAACATATTGACAGTCCTGGGTACCACAGTACCACATGTACATCGGCTGCATAATTGCAGACCCACCGTAGAGCTCCAAAACGGCTGTTTTAAGAATGTTTTCAACACAAGCAAGATTCAAGACACCTGCTTTAGTTGAAGTTAAAGTCTTCTTACTCATGAATTCATCAAACAAAAATTTTAGAATGGAAACATGCCAAATAGTAATTTTTGAACTCTACCGGGGGTGCAATTTTGCAGCCGACTGCACGTCCAGGTAGACAAGCCAGTATAACACTTTGACAGTCCCAGGCACCACATGTGGGTCCCGGTAGACCCCGCCCAATTTCGGATATCATAATATATAGTCCCCACACCTCACCCACTTTGTTGAAAAATAATGTATTACACCAGATCGAAAACGATCGAGTCAGAATTACCTAGTCATAGGGGTACAGATGAAACCGTAAAGGGGGTGAATAAAGTTCGAACTGTTATGTCCGATCTGTACCCCAAGGGGACAAAGCAGGGTGACAGATCGGAATAATTCAAAATGACAGTGTTATTTCAATCTGCACACATGATTCATGTATGCAGATATAAAATTTGAAAAAAAGGCGTTTGATAATATCGATACCTCGGGGCTCAAAGAACGTAAGCCCCAAAATCGACTTTACAAGGGAGCCAAACAACAAAACAAAATTATTAATTTTCTACATAACTTTTTTTAGTTTTTGGCTTTTAAGTTGAATTACCTATATATTGGTAGATGTGCAATAATGTAGGTAAGTAGCTATACTTGTTATAAAAATTACAATATAATAAAAAACTACTTCTTTAAAAGAAAGTACCTACCTACCTTCTAAGTTAAGGACTTAATTAAGTACATAAACATACCTACATGCGTCATAATAGGTACAACCTAGTTAAATATTACAAACTAATCCACTTCCTCCAAGGTATCAGGGAGGGGAACGTCTTTTGTTTCAGGTAAAGGTAACAGAAGAAATATCTGTGCGAACACCATAACTGCCAATAAAATAAGGGGAAGGTCTTCGAAAATGGTGTCTAAATAAACAACGGCTGGTGCCACCATTGAAGCAATTCGAGCGAACATCGTTACACCGCTGATGCCCACGTTGCGGCCCAGTGTCGGGAACAATTCTCCAGAGAACAAGTACAGTGCTGGTATGGATCCCTATAACAATATTTTTGCCTTAGTTATTAATTTGATTCGTTTAAAACAATTTAATCTTAAAAATGGATTTCTTTATTAGTTATAAATATACAGGGTGAATTTTTTATGTGGGCCTTCTTTTGATTTGCCATAAGTGCTATGTTTGTTTCCAGCAATTAATCTCTATCTGCAACACTATCGATTGGTATAAAAATATGGGTGATTTTTTTTTCTTCAAAATCAACAGGGTCGATTCCTGCGGCTAGGGGTGCTATGACTGTTTCAAAATCTAATGATGCAGTTTTAGTTTTTGTCTAAATCGGGCACGCAACTCCTTTCACCATTTTTCGCTATCTCCTACATTAGCCCTGAAGACCCATGTAAAAAAATCACCCTGTATAGTAGGTAGGTATAACTAAAGATAAGGGAGTACCTACGAAAAATAATCAGCCATTCAAATAATTCCAAAGGTGTCTATGTCTAGGTACGTATTTAAAACTGGCAATCTAAAAGCGTTGTCGTCTGTTGTTATCATTTTATTAACTTTCACAATAGCTAGCTTTTACAATTCTGTTTCATACATGATCGACTTACCGCCATACCTGCGAATCCAATCCCAGCGAACAATAGTCTCATCCAGTCGTTCGTGGTCGCCTGTTTAGGTATCAATAGTATCATGACAAAGCATAGTCCAGTCAACAATTGGAATATTCCTACAGTTTTCTTTCTTCCGACTCTCGTTATGATAAATATACAGAAGATACCGCCCAAAGTTGATATAATGCCGGTGAGTGATACAGCTAGGAATATGTTTCGTCCTATCGAACCTAAATATTGTGAAAACGTGTAAAATGCTAAGCCCGTGCAAAACCTGCAAGTGACGAAATAAGATTTAAATAAATAAATATTGCAAGACATTCCACACATCACCATCTAGCCCCGAGCTAACTAGACTTGTGTTATGTGTGCTAGACAACGGATATACTTATTACTTATGTTATGTATTAACTCCATTCACTTCTCACTATTTACACTCAATGCAAATAAAATCAAATTATGATCATTAGTCTTTTAATGTCTCACATAAATTAACAAGTAACTAAAAGTTAACTCTAGACTGATGTTTAGGGAGGCTCAAACTAGACTGGCGCGCTCGCCCCACTCGAGCGCACCCGACACCCCTCATACCGCGTCCCTACATCACACCCCTTCTTAAAAAATAAAGTGAAAACTAGTAAAGGAACAATTCAATTTTAACAATCAATTCATTTCAATTTCGTTACCACATAAAGTTACAATACCACTATGTCTCGCATAGTGCCTATTGCTACTTACATAAACAAAGGATATCATTTTACAATTCCACAAAATTTTAGCTACCTATGAGAGTCGTTACATTCCTAGAAGTTCATATTACATTGTTGCGACACGGTATGTCTGAGTTAAAAGTAAGTTACATTTATTTAACAAACAAAAAGAAAAGCATGTCCTAATTAGATTCTTATAATTTAGTTCTTTTTTATTACATTTTTTATCAATACAAATGAAATATACTTTTTGACTACGAAAACAAGTTACACTGTAGTTTTACATTGTACTTAAGAGTAGGTACACACAAATTTATTAATATTAGTTATATTTATACCAACCACATGATGTTAAAAAAATATAGATTAAATTAATAATACACATTATGTTGTTGTTTTTTTTTTAAAACCCTTGATAATTTGGCAGAATTTACTGATTTATGTAGGTGTAACACTGAAAAGTAGTAAAATAGTTTAAATAATGACGTAATAACCAACTACCTACCTAAAACGAACGGGCGTTTTGCTGATGCGCCCTGAACGCGTGGTATAAGCGTCGGACTTTGAGCGAGTTTCATTGTCCGCTGCCTCTCGTGACTTATAGCTGGTACTATCATCCGATGTTTCCAAGTTTTTCGACTGTTCTTCTTTTTCGTAATAATACGCCGGTTTTAACCTATCTATCGAAACGTTTACCTGTCGATCTGGAAATTGTAGTAAGTACATCTTATCTCTACGACTAATTACTTTAAAAGGTCCCTCGTAAGGAGGTTGCAATGATTTTTTAACAAGATCGGTGCGCACAAAAACATGAGTACATTTATTTAAATCGCTATGAACAAATACTGTCCGCCCTTCCTTGTGAGACGCGGGTCTAGGTTTTAAGTCAGAAATCATTTTACGTAAATTGTCTACATACTGGCAATGATCTAGGATTTTAGTATATTTTTCTCCACAAAATTCGCCAGGTAGTCTCAATATCTGTCCGTATGTCAATTCAGCTGGACTAACGCCTGTATCTGACCTAGTAACAGCGCGTAGTCCTAATAGAACTATTGGTAATTCATTTATCCATGAACTTGAATTTAATCTAGCCATGAGAGCGGCTTTTAATGCTCTATGCCATCTCTCGACTATACCGTTGCATTGAGGATGATATGCGGTAGTTCGGTTTTTATCAATTCCTAAAAGTTTCATCATTTCTGTAAATATATTACTTTCAAATTGCCTGCCCTGATCGCTCGTAAGCTTAACTGGACAGCCAAAACGTGTGATCCATCCCTCAAAAATAGATCTGGCTACTGTTTCCGCTGATATATCTTTAACTGGAATTGCCTCAGGCCAACCTGTTTGACGGTCTATAATCGTAACTAAATACCTAAAGTCGTGAGTCGTTATTGGTAAAGGACCGACAATATCCACATGGATGTGCGAAAATCTTTCTACTGAAGAGAAAGTACCTAAGTTACTTTTCGTATGCCTATGTACCTTGGCTCGTTGACATTGTACACAAGACTTGGCCCATTCACCTACGTCACGATTAATGTCTATCCAAAAAAATCTATCTTTAACTAACTTGCGAGATGTTCTTATTCCAGGATGGCTAAGATTATGCACTGAGTCGAAAGCTAAACGTCTAAATTCGCGTGGCATGTATGGTTTAGCCTTGGTGGTTGAAGTCTCGCATACGATCGTAATATCGCTATCAGGTAACACGACCTCTTTGAAAACATGTTTATCGTTCAACCGGGAACGCAATTCAGCAAGTTGGCTATCGCATTGTTGTGCTTTTGCAATTGCGACATAGTCTAGGGTTACCGGAAACGAAATCGCCTCAATACGCGATAAGGCATCCGCAACTACATTTTTGTTACCTTCTATATGCCTAATGTCTGATGTAAATTCACTAATGTACATTACTTGCCTAATTCTTCTTGATAATTCATTATCATTTCCAATTTTTGTAAAAACATAGACTAATGGTTTGTGGTCAGTATACACTATTAATTTCCTGCCTTCAATCATATTACGGAAATATTTAATTGCAAGATAAACTGCTAAAAGCTCTCTATCATACGTACTGTATTTGATTTGTGCAGGTGTCATTTTCTTTGAGAAATACCCTAGTGGTAACCATGCACCTTTTACATATTGTTGCAAAACTGCACCCACACTAATATCCGAAGCGTCGGTCATCAAAGCCAACGGAGTGTCATGTTTCGGAAACGATAACGTCACTGCGTTACATAAATTATTTTTACATTGAATAAATGCCTCTTCTGCTTTGTGTGACCATTCTATCTTAGTTTTATCTTTCTTTTTACTATTTATTAAGTACTTATTTAATTCTCCCATATACTCTGTTGCATGGGGTAAATGTAATCTATAAAAATTAACCATACCCAAAAAACGACGGAGTTGTTCTACCGTTTCAGGTTTTGGGTAGGAAGAAATTGCGCTAATTTTCTCTTTTTGGGGTTTTAACCCTTTAGTGGAAACTTCAAAACCTAAGAAATCAATGTTAGACTGACCAAAAACACATTTGTTAAGATTAATTGTTATGCCAAATTTATTAAAACGCCTAAAAACTTCCTCTAACTGTTTTTTATGTGATTCTACACTATCGCTCGCAATGATGACGTCATCTATAAAACAAAAAATATAATCCAAACCTTGTAATACGGTATGGTCCATGAATCTCTGGAAAGTCTGTGCGGCATTTCGTAGACCGAACGACATTCGAGGAAACTCAAAAAGCCCAAATGGAGTAATAATAGCGGTTTTCTCGATATCTTCAGGTGCTATGGAAATAAAATGGTAGGCTCTATTTATGTCTAGCCTTGAAAATACTTTCTTATCGCTTAACAAATACGTGAAATCATGTAACCGCGGTATAGGATACCTATCTGGTTTTGTTATGGTATTGAGTGCCCGATAATCTCCGCAAGGTCGAATTTGTCCATCTTTTTTTGGTACCACGTGAAGTGGGCTCGCCCACGCACTCTTCGACGGCCGGCAGATCCCCATTTCCTGCATAATACGAAATTCTTCTCTTACCTTTGTATAACGGTGTGGTGGTAACGGCCTCGCTCGTGCATGTACTGGGCTACCCTGGGTCTCTATATAATGGTACACGTCATGTTTAGGTGGTTCCTTAAAAGATACTGGTTTTGTTATATCAGGATATTTTGCCAAAATATCGTAATAAGGGTGATTCAATTCAATAGTCCTTACTGATTGTTCATTACAATTTACAATTGCTGCAATTACATTTAAATTGGTATCTTCGTCGATTATCTTACGTAAACTTAAATTAACTGAAAGTTTATAAAAAACTAGAAAATCCGCCCCTAAAATAGGCTGACGCACATCGGCAATAACAAAAGTCCATCGAAAAGCTCTACGTAAACCTAAGTTTAATACAAGAGTTTTGATACCATACGTTTTTATCTTAGTGCCATTAGCAGCGTATAAGGTATAATCTACACATGAATTATTTTTATTTTTAACAAAGCGATCTTTAGGTAATACGGATATATTCGCACCTGTGTCGATTAAAAATTGTAAACCATTTTCTTTGTCCTGGATACTGAGACGGTGGTTGCGCGATCCAATACAGCTTCCCGTCTCCGGCTGCACGGCGTTTAGTTTCCCTGGTGCGACTGGTGCTGCTGCTGCTGTTGTTTGCTCCACGCACACGGCTCGATGCAACGATGGGCCTTCTCTTTATATTTGTAGTGGTACATGCAGAGCCAGTCGTCGCTTGAGGGTGTGCGCCTGGGTGTGTTACTCCTCCTGGAACGTGAACGGGCATTGTAATTACCACGTCCGCGTCCGCGACTTCGGAAATGCGACCTTGACCGCTCCATGTCATTTATACGTACATTTAATTTAGCGATCTCTGTAGCTAATACTGCGATTTCGGACTCATCCGTTCGGACTTCTGAGACGCTCAACGGTGTTGTAGCTTCCATGACTCTGTCTGCTAACGCTCCTAAAACGGCGAAGTCCTTGGAGTCTGACACGGCCAGAACGGCTCGCACGGCCTGCGGCAGATGGTCCTGCCATAGTATACGCAATGTGTCGGCGTTGACACGGTTGCGCGATAATCCTTGCATCTTAGTTAGCAGCGCGGATGGTTTCTGGTCTCCCAGCTGCTGTTCCGTTATTAGTTTCCTTATCTGCTGCTGCTCACTTTCTTCATAAAGTGAGAGGAGTCTAGCCTTTAGTGTGTTGTATTTATCTTCTGCCGGTGGTGTTACCAAGATGTCTGTTATTTGCTGAACGACGGTTTTGCCCAACTTCGCTATAACTAGGTGGTACTTAGCTTGGTCGGTGAGCCTTTGAGCATATAGTACCGATTCCAACTGAATGAACCAAGCGCGGGGCTGGTCATCCCAAAAATCTGGGATCCGTGATGACACAGTGATCTGTGTTATGTTGTCATCGGCGCGGGCGTCGGCTTGTTCCTGATCGTTCTCCATTTTTTAAAAGTCTTTTTTGCAAATTCACGTCGGAAATTAAATAAAAGTCACCAATTGTTATGTATTAACTCCATTCACTTCTCACTATTTACACTCAATGCAAATAAAATCAAATTATGATCATTAGTCTTTTAATGTCTCACATAAATTAACAAGTAACTAAAAGTTAACTCTAGACTGATGTTTAGGGAGGCTCAAACTAGACTGGCGCGCTCGCCCCACTCGAGCGCACCCGACACCCCTCATACCGCGTCCCTACACTTATTTAAGTAATTTTTTTGTAACTATATACTTAGAATACATAGAAACAACCAGACCACAGACAAATATCTAAGCATAAATACTTGCATGAGGCGGGAATCAAACCTGCAATCCTGTGTTTGGCAGTCTGGCATGGTCACAATGGGTCGTCGTTTTTAAAAATATGCCAATAAATTGCGAGTATAGTGCTAAAATATCTTACCAGTTAATCGATAGCAGTACAGTCCTTAGTCTCATGTTTTTAGATTTAAGAAACGCTTTGAACTCTGGTTTGTTTAAATTGCGGCTATTTTTATACTTTACCAATAATTTATTAACCTCATACTTATTGAACTCCATTCCATTTGTTTTTGCTGCTTTTTTTAAACTTTCTGTAAAATGTAAGTACGTTAGTATAACACCACACTTACGCTTATCACGTTTTAACAATATTACATAGATAGATGATAATCTAGGTACCTAAAGCTTTTTCCGTCTGACCTGTTGCCACCAACCATCGTGGTGATTCCGGTATTAAGATCCAGTAAACGAGGAACAAAGCAGATATTGTAGCTAAGGCGAACTCAAGGTGCCTCCAATCTCTCAACCAATTAGCTAACCCTGCCATCGCAGCTGTCCCAAGACCAAACGGCAGTTGATAAAGTACGGGCAATGTAGTTCGATATTTTCCACTTACTACCTAAAATCAAGGTCAAGAACAAAGCTTAGACGTTATCTATCGAATAGACATGCAAAAATGGAAATGTACCTACTGGACACAATACATGTTACGTGGCCGGAGCAATAAATGGAGTAAGCAGGTCACCCTCTGGTACCCAAGAGATGCGAAAAGGAGTAGGGGTCGTCAAATCAAGAGTCCCATCTCAAAGCCTTAAATAGACAATTGGCCCTTTCTGATCCAGAGTGGCTAGATATAGGACACATTGGAATGAGTTTGAGGGGGCCTATGCCAAAAGGCACAGCGAACTTAGATATTTTCTGTAACAGATTAGCTATTTCAGACATCAATTATTATTGTACAACCTAAGTTGGGGGAACAAAAGCCTTATTATTATTTACCGATGTAGTCTAACCCCTAAATCATCAGAATAAACTTTTTTGTTGAGTTGAATTTTATAAAATACCTCCTTTTTAAAGTTAAATCATAAATTCTTACCTCCATACAAATAACGAATGAAATAATCCCCACACCGCCAGATGCTAGCGCTAATAGGAACCAGTATGTTAAAAACCACCAAAAATCAGATGTATAACAAATTGCGTAACTGAAAATGGTTTGTATTAATATTGAAATCATGAGATGTGTCTTTCGTCCGTATTTGTCTGCTAGTATTCCAAATATTATGCCTCCAAGAAGGATTCCCCACATCATTATACATTGAGTAAGCTGGAAATTAAAGAACCAGTGATATTATAAAGGCGGTCAACACTTGTATTTAATAAGAACATTGATGGATTACTTACATGAATTAACCAATGTTTATTGCATACTAAATCAAAATCAGATGTCATGGTATGTTTAAAAGTGCTGTTGTCGTACACAAATTTTGGACATTGCACCAACGGTATGAATCTTCTATCCGTATCCGGTGCGAGAGCTAGTATATCCGGGTCGTAGATGAGACATGGTTGTTCCTGTATGCGCTAATGTAAAGTAATGTTATGTTTAATTTCATAATAAAACCTGTCGCTGTTGGCAAAAGTTCTTCAAAGAGTTGGTACATACCAACGTTACTTAAAAAGCGTTACATGGCTATAGCTTCCGTGTGCGCATCGTAAAAATCTCGGCGTGGAGACTGCGACATAGACAAAAAAGTTGTCAGGCAATCAGGCAACTCAGTTGCTCCTAGGCGAGGAGCAACTGAGTTGCCTGATTGCCTGACAACTTTTTTGTCTATGTCGCAGTCTCCACGCCGAGATTTTTACGATGCGCACACGGAAGCTATAGCCATGTAACGCTTTTTAAGTAACGTTGGTATGTACCAACGTTACTTAAAAAGCGTTACATGGCTATAGCTTCCGTGTGTACAGCCCCTCTTCGAAATCCATGTTGTGAATGTTCACAACATGGATTTCGAAGAGGGGCTGTGATCTGTGCACTTGTTGTGTCTGTCTCGAACTGTCTGGGTTGCAACTTTTTTGTCGCCGTGTTTGAACTTGCATTGCAACCTTCGACCTTGCAAGCGATAGATGGGGCGACAGCGTCGCCGGCCTGTCTCCTAACCCGTGGACAAATAAGTCTCCTACGACAGTCACGTCGTCGCTACATGCGCGGACATTCATACTAACCCGTAGACTTGATGTGAAAGACAAACTAGCCGCGGAGACAAAGTTGCTCGTGTGCGCTAGCTCGAATTTGTGCCTTCCTTTAAGGACGCTCGTGTCCGACCTATATCACCGTATCCAACCCCTATAGACACTTGAGTCAAATCAAAATCTCCGCCCTGGATGAATGTCTGGATTTCCCCCCTACAGAGCGGGCCCTGGGTACCCAAGTTTTACTTACCGGTGAACAAACACGACGCCATTCTTCTTCAGAACATTTAAAAATATCCGGTTTTGCGCACCAAAACTCTTGAGGCGGAGCCATGAATATAATATTCAATTGATACCATGCAATAGGTAACTTTAATAACGTCATCCATACGCAGATCCATAGTTGCCATTTTCCAAAATCACCAATAACTCTTGCAGTTACATCTAATGTATTCGAGGATTTTTTAATTCCTATAAACTCTGGAATAATCAAGCAACAATAATAGTTAAGTATTAAGCACTTGAGTAGGTAAGTAGCAATCAAGGGCTTGCTTATTAACCACGTCTTTGACCACGTAAGTACACAAAAAAAAGGATTGGTTCTTGAAGTGAGAGATAATCCTCTCCCATAATAATATATTAGACGGTAGAAAATATTCTTTTGTTTTTAGGAAATCTACTAAGTATATAAAAATAAGTCGGGTTTTCCTTCCTGACGCTATAACTCCAGAACGCACGAACCGATTTAGATGATTTCGGTTTTGAAATGTTTGTTGTAGTCCAGGGAAGGTTTAAACGGTGAGAATTTAAAGATCGGACTTACGCGGGTGAAACCGCGGGGCGCAGCTAGTCTACTATAAAAAATAAGTCGGGTTTTCCTTCCTGACGCTATAGCTCCAGAACGCACGAACCGATTTCCACGGTTTTGCATTCGTTGGAAAGGTCTCGGGCTCCGTGAGGTTTATAGCAAAGAAAATTCAGGAAAAATTTCAACAGAAAAGCGGGAAAATCTGGTGGCGAAACGGAGTTCGCCGGGTTTGCTAGTAATATAGTATAAAATAAGCAGCTGCTTATAATTTTGAGATTTTTATAATTTGGTCATAGAGGTAATTAGGTAGGTATAGTTAATAAACAAAACTCTACAACACAAAAAAGCAAAGCCAAACAAAACTTAAACATAGACGTGCAGTGCAGATGGTCAGCTCCATTACCTTCTCTCTTCCAGGCAACTTGTTGGAGGAGAGAAAGAAAGCATAGAGCTTAACAATAACCAACTACATCATTAGTTAGGTCTTAATACGTTAAGTACCTACCTATCTACTCAAATTAAGTAGGAAATTATGTTCAGGAACCTGGAGGCTGGAGGCACAATACGCCAGTAGGTACCTACCGTTTTTCATTGTGATTGTGTCATTTCATAAAGCACATTATATAGAAAAGTATTTATTAATGAATTATTTCGTGTTTATTGTTAATAAAATACCGTACACATGAAGGTACCTAATAATAATTCTTAGCAAATATTTAGCCAAGCATTCAACTTTGACCATACTTTGACTTGACTTTTCTTGTTGATTTGAGTTTCTGGAGGTCTGTCACTGACAAAGTAACTTTTAGATCTCATTGAGGTCCAATTTTCTATCTTTTTCAAGGAGTTTCTAGGTCTTATGTTATACTAGATCAAGATCCCGCCTACCCAGTGGCGAACGGGATACCTACGTCACTGCTAAAAACTTTTCATTGAAATTTGTTTCTTCGAACACTTTTCATCAATATCTCTATACTAGCGACCCGCTCCGGCTTCGCACGGCTATATTACATACATATAAACCTTTCTCTTGAATCACTCTATCTATTAAAAAAAACCGCACCAAAATCCGTTGCGTAGTTTTAAAGATCTAAGCGGTCAAAGGGAAATAGGGACAGAAAAAGCGACTTTGTTTTATACTATGTAGTGATACTGCGACGCCTTATTAAATCGACGTATTGTGACTGCGAAAACTTGTTTAATTGACATCTTGTTACTGCGACCTTTACAATTTTTTTTTACAAAATATTTATATAAATAGTTGAATTAATGTTAGGTACTCTTTATACATCAACTTTTAGTTCCTTAGCTACTTCCTACTTAGCAAAATACCTCACTAAATGTCTAAATGAACAGTTTGATTACTGGTGGTACTTACATTATATGGATCTTTGTGACCCTAGGACTAAATCTAGCTAGGCAAGAGGATAGCATACCTTCGCCTTCATTATCTGCACTGTCCATTTCAACCTTTTGTAGATTTATCTTTATGTAAGACCCAAGTGACCGGGGCTAATGGTGACATAAAATATTAAATTAACAACTTTTACCTACAAAACATCGTGTGACTCTATGGGAAATAAGCTGATGACATATTAAGTCGGTAGTGACCAAGAAGTAACACGAAAAATAAACGGATTTTGTAATAAAAAACCTTATTTTATGTAAAAACTAATTTTATGTAACAGACCCGTTTATTTAAAAATAGTTCAGCCCAACAGGAACAGTCCGATTAACCGATTTTTTAAAAGTAGTTACGTACAAGTATAATTTCTACTCAAACGTTTCTATTGGCCACATTTTCGCGGGTTTTATATTTAAAATTTTAGGCCTGAGTCACCTTACCTACATTAAAACCACTTCACTTGAGAGTAAATTTTATACTAAAGTGGTGGCATACGGCAAAAGGGTACCACCATGATAACCTGCCTAGAAATACCTGTGTAAGTTAAGTAGGTACGGATAGGTACTTACTTGTTAAGATCTAGCTAGGTTAAATGTTAAGTAAGTATTGCTGCAAAGAAAACTTTCACTTGCATTGCACCTCAGTTGGAAGTTGAACTGCGATTCTTGGTAAGTGATGATAGGTAGGTAGGTACATGTAATCGTGCTTAGGGCATAGCCATAGATAGACCTGTGGGGAGATGTTAGCCTAGCTTTATAAATGAAACGTAGCAATTGTAGGTATACAATAGGTATATAATAAAAAAGGTAAAAGTATGTACAAATAACTGGTGTAGAGGACCGAACAAAAATAACGAGAGAGACGTGCGCGGAAGACGGTCGTAGCGAGAGTGTTCGAGTCTTCCTCTGGCGAAGACAAACGCTGCACGCTGACGGCTGTAGCAGGTTCCAAGTTCAAAGGCAGCCGTAGACAACACGCGCAAGGTTTTGCTGGCGTGTCTGCACGGAGGTTGGCGTAGTGGCGAGCCGCCACAGACCTACATGCTATATATTATAGTCGGGTACAGGGCAGGGTTAGGGGTTTGAGGCTACGGGTTAGCAGAGATAAAATATTAGTTCATTAGTTTTCCATTTTATCGCGTTCAGACAGAGAAACACGGAGGGCGAACTTTGTTTTATACTATGTACTTATGTAACTATAGTGATATTCAGCGATTATTGTTTTACGCAGCGCGCCCAGTTATGTTATGCTTCCCAGTCGCCATGTTTTTTTCTGATAAATAATCAACCAATCCTTATATATTTAACGAAATCTCAGTTCAGTCAAACACACATTGGCTGGTCAGTCAGTGCTCCCTATGAGACGACTTAAATAAATTTTATTGGCGAGCCAAATGCGCGAATAAAAAACAATTAAACTTGCTTGTGTTCGGGCGAGAATACTTACACAAAACTTTAATAATAAATTCTGATAACATGACGATGTATCCTTGGCACGTTTTACTTACTCAAACTATCCTCAAAGCTATCGTCCATCATGACTGTTACAACACGCAGTCCTAATCTACTATAAAATCATAATCATCATTATTATCTAAATCAATAGTTCATTTTGTTTTCTCATTGCCGCCAAAACCAAATTACTACACCTAAACTCGTCACGTGACCTTGACACGAAATTCGATCAAATTATTTTTTCTCTACTGTCATTGCCATGTCATTGCAACAGTTTATTAATTATTATGTTTTTTAAAACTCACGAAAAATCATAGAAATCCGAAATCGCATATCCTTGCCGAAAATAGATAAGTACAGCTCAACTCTAGATTTTACATCTCATCCAAGTTCCTTGATACAGGTACTTTACAGGTACAATAATTAATGTAACAATACCGGTGCATATTATCCATCAAAAAGCCAAATATTTAGAATAACTTACTTACTGGCAGCACTCACGTAGCTGCTGAAAGTTATTGTATTGTCAATGTCAAAAAGGTTTCTAGCTTTTTTGCCTGCGCGTTGTGGTGCTAGGCTGCCCTACCTATTTTTACGAATGCTAAATGAAATTGAGTTTTTTACGATCAAAGAGTGATTTAGTTTCAATTTATTATTATTTGCAAGTTCATAGTTCAATGTTTATTTAGTTACAATAACCAGACACGATGCCTTTGGCCAATACATCAGATCCTTGGCGAATGCAGAATGTTGGAGATAACACGGTATGTTTCTAATAACAGCCTCTGTTTGCGTACATAATTAGATTTGAGTGATTTTCCTCCATTCATTACTCACGCTTCTGTCTATAACAGGTCTAAAATAGTTGACTAATTTGTGCCACATTAAATTACTCAGAAGTATGTATTTGTGTGATCAACATTCTTCATTTAGAGTACTGTGATACTGTGAAAGTTATGAAAAATCAATGATTCATTGGAAAATATTATACTTCACTAATGCTTAATTAATTTCAATTTAAAGAAGAATAAATACGTACTTGTATCATAAATTATGGTGAAGAATACAGTAAGTATTCCATGTGCTTAACTTCTTACAATTAACTTGTCTGATATAATTATTAAAATGTAATGAAATTGTTATGGAATTTAGAGTTGTTTTTACATTTACAATAATACTTGAGAGTGGGTAGGTATATGTGAATTTTGTTCTAACATTTCCTACACACAGTTACCTCATTTACTCACCGCATTAATTTTATCTCATGTTATCTTGCTTGTAATATAATCATTCTAATGAACAGTGTATTTTTCCCTCTTAAAATCATCAGTTGTGGTATATATATTTTAATTGTTAGTGTAAAGAATATTTCAGTACAATGGAACATGTACTGAAATCACCTGTTGTAGCTTATTTGTGTTTGAATGAAATAATGTGCAGTGACATTAGTAATCTAAAGGTCTGTTTTATAATTAAAAAGTCTAGATTTAAGAGGAAAGAGTACTGACACTCTCCATACAAACATAGTTGACTGTTTTCTCCCTGGATAATGACACTATAGCAAATATTTTTGTTGCATAAAACTTATAACTGACATGACCATGCCCTATGTTTTTTTTGTTTTTGTATTTTAAATCTTAATTTCTATGATAATAAGAAAATGAAAAAAACCAAGACATAGACAAAATATTTGTGCTAGGGTCATTATCAAGGGAGGAAACAGTTGACTAGACTTGTGTTATGGGTGCTAGACAACGGATATACTACTTAAGTACCTATATACTTTTCTTTTGTAAATATATTATACTTATAATACATAGAAACAAGCAGACCACAGACAAATATCTAAGCATAAATACTTGTCTGAGGCAGGAATCAAACCTGCAACCCAGAGTTTTCCAGTCCGGCATGGTGACCATTGTGCCAGCTGGGTTGTAGTTTTTACACTTGTGACCATGTAAACTGGAAAGATTAGAAAACTAAATACATTGCCGAATGCTATCTAAATTGAAAAAAAATTAATTGTAATTTCTGTTTGTCCAGCTTGGTAGCTCCGCCCCAACAAACAGTCTTCCAGTAGTTGTCGAGAACTCGGCAGAATCCCGTCAAGCTTCCACCACAGAGAGCTTAGAGTCCTCTGGAGATAACTATGAAAGGGAGGTGGAAATACAAGATGTGGTCAAAGAAGGTCATGAAAAAGCTGACCCTTCTCAGTTTGAACTTCTCAAAGTACTTGGTGAAGGTTCCTTTGGGAAAGTGTTTCTTGTTAGAAAGGTGACTGGCGCTGACGCTGGCACTTTGTATGCAATGAAGGTATGTTCATTTATCACCACTTTGTTGAAGAAATTATTTTGTTATAAACCAGAAAACAGAATATATCATAATGTTACTTATTAATTCCACTGTTCAGCTTTTCAGGAGGCATTTGCCCTGCAGTAGGACAGAATAGGCTAAAAATTAAATAAATAAAACTTTTTCATTGTATAAATTGTTTTTAATCTTTTCAGGTACTTAAAAAAGCGACATTAAAAGTGAGAGACAGAGAAAGAACTAAAATGGAGCGAAATATTTTAGTAGAAATGGGTCATCCATTTATTGTTAAATTACATTATGCATTCCAAACTGCGGGAAAGTTATATTTAATATTGGATTTTCTAAGAGGCGGTGATTTATTTTCGCGGTTGAGCAAAGAGGTATTTTTAAATTATAGTAATCATCTTACTTAACTTTTATTTTTATCAACATTAACAGCTTTTTAAAAATAGATTATAAAACTAGAAGCTAACAGCCTCCACAGCTAAAATCTAGGATTGGTCTAGCTAGAAACATGAAATGATGCTGTATTTCTTAATAATGTTTTTGTGACCACTAAGTGATTCTTGGAAACTACATATTTTCCGTAAAAAAAAATAAAAAAAAATAAATAAGGCGTTTATTTACACAAAACTTAACTCAAACATTAATACCTACCTATCTTAAACTAATTTATGAAACTTATTATACCTACTTATAATATTTCTGTTATAAGATGGATATAAGACAATTTTAATTTAAGAGTTGTAAGTATATATATAAGTTGTAAAGTTACCTACAGCTTGTTCTTTGTCTTTCCACATAGTAAATTGGATTGAACTATAATTCACCTTGACATTTACAGTTCAATCACTTCACTTTACAACTTAAATTACTTATTTTCTAATGGATTGGAATAAACCCCAATTTTTCAGGTGATGTTTACTGAAGAGGATGTTAAATTCTATTTAGCGGAACTAGCTTTAGCATTAGAACATGTGCACAAATTGGGAATAATATACAGGGACCTTAAACCAGAGAACATTCTGTTAGATGCAGATGGGCATATCGCGCTGACTGACTTTGGTTTGTCGAAATTACCTCCGAGTAGTGATAAGGCTTACAGTTTTTGTGGTACTGTTGAATATATGGCGCCGGAAGTTGTTAATCGGAGAGGGCACACTTTTGCTGCTGATTGGTGGTCTTTTGGGGTTTTAATGGTAAGAATACTACTTCCTCTTCTTGATAAATAAATAAATATTGCAGGACGTTCCACACATCGCCATCTAGCCCCAAACTTAGTAACTGGACTTGTGTTATGGGTGCTAGACAACGGATATACTACTTATATACCTTTTTTTGTAAATATATACTTATAATACATAGAAATTACCAGACCACAGACAAATATCTAAGCATAAATACTTATCTACCATTGTTCCAACTGGGTTATTTTACCTAATTCATTGTTTTTATTTCAGTTTGAAATGTTAACTGGTAATCTTCCATTCCATGGTTCAACGCGACATGAAACAATGACACAAATATTAAAAGCTAAACTTGGTATGCCATCAAATCTTAGCGAAGAAGCACAATCGTTACTTAGAGCACTGTTTAAAAGAAATCCACAGAATAGGTAAATAAAAATGGTTGTCTGTAAAGTCGGTTTACGGACTATAATTTTATGTGATAACGTCATAAGAACTCTTTTGTATCATTGACATTACCATTTTGCATACTTAAAACGTTGCTATGGTTACCTTGTTAAAACCAGTGTGAGGCTATAAATTTCCATACACAAAGCGGTAACGTTTCCCCCACCGTAAACGAAGTCCGATTTTGATAATTTTTAAAAATGTTCTAGATCTAATGGAAAACTAGGTTTAATCGTTTTTATTATAAAGAAATATTGCCTAAGATAAAGGTTATTAGTATCTAAATATCTATATTTTTGACTTAAAAACTTCATCGAGCATTTCAATTGTTTTTTAATAGACTAAACTGAATTACCACAAAAGAAAAACGTATATGAGAATTAAATGAGACCAAATTTATTACATTCTGTGAAGGATAAAGGGGGTAATAACGTTACAGCCCGCAACATTGTTTGAAAGCAAAATGAAGGCAATTACGTCCGAACTTAAACTCTCTCTATCGGGTCATTTTTGAAAATACCTACTCGCGCCGCGTATCGCAAACTCATGATTCTCTTAATAACAGTAATGTGACATGACGTCACACTTTTTTGTGAGTGCATGTGTTCATCGATTTATAAGACGTTATCACGTCAAAAGTTAAAGAATCTATAAGTCGAACATCTATATTTTCTTCCATGTTTAATGTTTATTTTGTATTTTAGACTGGGTGCTGGTTCAAACAGCATCGAAGATATTAAAAACCACGAATTTTTCGCTAGCATTGACTGGGACGCCCTCTTCCTGAAAGAGGTAAGTAATCATTATTATGAACTAGCTGCATTTCATTTATCAAGTAAGGCTGCCTTTCTTGATAAATGAACTTTCTAACACAAAAAAAAATATTCAATTCGAACCAGTAGTTCCTGAGATTAGCGCGTTCAAACAAACTCTTCAGCTTTATAAAATTACTAGCGTCCCGCCCCGGCTTCGCACGGCTGTATTATGCTTTAATCACTCTATCTATTAAAAAAACCGCAAAATCCGTTGCGTAGTTTTAAAGATCTAAGCATACATAGGGACGGCGAAAAGTGACTTTATTTTACACTATGTAGTGACTATGTAGTGATGATGAATTATAGATTGATAATTTTAATTTAGGGAAACACATACACTAATAATTATCACAAAATATAGATAAATATAAAAATAAAGTAGTAAAGTGCAGAGCTCATGATAACATTCTTTAAATTAATATTGCTGTGAGTCATTCATTAGTACTGGAAATAAAACGTTCTTAGGTTTGACTCATCAATGGAACTTACACTTGTTATTGTGAACAATATTGTTTATTCAACATTGAAGTTGTAGAAATAATAGAATACTACTTAAAACTGGTTAAACCAGTTTTTTTAATAAATATTACAGGACATTCCACACATCGCCATCTAGCCCCAAGCTAAGTAACTAGACTTGTGTTATGGATGCTAGGCAACGGATATACTACTTATATACTTTTCTTTTGTAAATATATACCTACTTATAATACATAGAAACAACCAGACCACAGACAATTATCTAAGCATAAATACTTGTCTGAGGCGGGAATCGAAACCGCAACTGTGTTTGGCAGTCCGGCATGGTGACCATTGGGCCAATTGGATCGTCAGAGTTTTGAATCAACGTTAAATATGTCCACAGATTAATCCTAATCTATACAAATATTATAAAGCAGAAGAGTTTGTTTGTTTGAACGCGCTAATCTCAGGAACTACGGGTTCGAATCGAAAAATTATTTTTGTGTTGGATACTTCGACCATACATACAACTCTCTATGGTTGGATAGTCTATTTATCGAGAAAGGCTATAGGCTACTTTTTATTTTGATATTCCAACGGGATCAGGACTTACGCGGGTGAAATTGCGAAGCGCAGCTAGTCCTAATTAATATTATAAATCCGGAAGTTTATTTTTTGGTTTGTTCCTTTACGGTCAAACGATTGGATCAATTTAGATGAAACTCGACTTAGTGGTAGTTTAGGGGATATGTACATACATGATAGTTTTTATCCCGAAATTCCTACGGGATCGGGACTTACTCGGGTCAAACTGCGGTAGTATTTAATAAAAATAAATATAGATATTGCAGGACATTGCACACAGTCAGTGTTATCTACCACTAAGCTAAGCAACTATAGGCTTATGTTATGGTGACTATAATATTATAAAGAGGAAAGTTTTTTGTTTGTAATCACTCTGAAACTACTGGAGCGATTTTGAAACTTATTATGAGACACTATAATTTGAGATTGATTACTTTGGAGTTTACATAAGTTAGGTGAAGGTGAAACCGCGTTGTTTTGCTAGTTAGCGATAAGGTCGCCCATTTGTGCAACTTATACTCTCTAGCTATTATTTACTTTACTTTGTGTATATCGTCTTCTGTTTCTTTTGTGTTGTACAAATAAAGTTATCTATCTAACTATGGACTCGCATCATAGGGACTGGACCCAGCTGGCACTAGACAAGGACCAATGGAAGGAGGGGAGGGAGGCCTTGCAGTGGGATGGAATAGGCTGAAATAAATATATATCTATCTTGTTTTATATTATGTTCTGTATTTGTTTTCAGGTTGTACCACCGTTTAGGCCCGCAGTATCTCGAGCCGACGACGCATTCTACTTTGATTCGGAGTTCACATGTCGGACGCCACGAGATTCACCAGGTGTACCGGCTTCAGCAAATGCTCACGAACTGTTTAGGTAAAAATAAATATTATTACACTCTCACACACTCTCTTACATTTACGCCCGTATTCAGAAACAGTACTTAAGGTGCTGCTGGTCGATCGTGTTTCCATACAAATGAATTTAGAATGTTATCCATTTATTCTTTATGGCATTCGAAAAAACAAAAGTTAAATCTACATAACAAGTCTATATCTAGCCCATGTAGGCGACGAAATAGACAAATTATATTTAATTTGGAAATTATAGCCATCAAAACTTCAGTATTTTCAGTAAAAATAATGCGCATTTCACGGGTAAAATAGCTACGCCGGGAGAAATATAATATCAAATAAGAAACCTACATCATGTAGTAAATTTATCAATTAGTTTAAATAACTTAACTTTCAAAGGATTCATATTGCAGATTTTTCGTATTTTTCTAAATTCGAAAGGTCTGTTTACAAAATTTCCCAGCCTGTATTTTGTTCAAAACATCGTTACCTTTCACCTCTAGAGTAACACCCCGTCACGCGGGTAGCGGGGGGAGATGTAATCCAATGCGCGCTATAGCTTCACGAATACTTTTGTATAACTGGCTTTACCAGCAATGTATACGTAACGATTTAGCATTCAATGTGTGTGTGATGCTATCAATAATAGTCGTAATGTTTGTCAAAGTCGCACGGGGACCAATGAAGACAAGTGACAGTGATTTTGCCAACCAATAGTGAACTATTATCTGAATCTCGCATCCAATAAAAACAGTTTATACTACGAACCGACGACGAACGAGTACCTACCTACCTAGCTGGTGAATTTCACGTGTCATTTCGGCTCGTGTCATACCGTGAAGGTCATATCGTTCGCGCCAAATTCAAATTGCACAGCGCTAAATTACCTACCGCAATATTTACGTACAAGTTGCGTAACTCTTGTACCGTTTGAGGGTTCTCTTTTTCACTATCACTACATAGTATAAAATAAAGTCACAAGTACGAGTGTCGAGTATGTAGCTACTATGTACCCTGTTGTCTATTTTTTTTAGTTGTGTAATTTATTTTTGCTATAATAGGTATAATAACTAAGATCAAAATATACATAAAAACAAAAACGTCAACGTAAACATTTTTTGGAACGATAGTTCCATATCGCGCGTTGTGAAAGGGGGTAGACGGAAAAAAATCTCACGAAAATTTGCAACGACACTTTTTGCTATAGTAAGCTATTGTAAGCCGTGCGGCGTGCGCATGTTTCTCTGTCTGTCTCTCTCTCTCATAAAGAAAGCAAGCCAGATATTTTCATTTCTATTTCGCATTTTTTAATTCAAATAGGCTTGTGTTATGGTGACTAGACACGATTAGGCTTGTGTTATGGTGACTAGACCCAACTAGGCTTGTGTTATGGTGACTAGACGCAATTAGGCTTGTGTTATGGTGACTAGACCCAACTAGGCTTGTGTTATGGTGAGTAGACCCAACTAGGCTTGTGTTATGGTGACTAGACGCAACTAGGCTTGTGTTATGGTGATTAGGCGCAACTAGGCTTGTGTTATGGTGACTAGATACAACTATTTCGATGCTTATGTATATATACATAGATCACTTTGAAACGTCTTAAAAACCAAAAGCTGTAACGACACTTTTTGCATAGAAAGCAAGCCAGTTATTGAAGTTATACTTCTTTAGGCGCGTTATGAAAAAATGATGAGAGTGAAATTTTACAAAAGCGTCACACAAAATTCTCACCATGAAGTTGTCCGCAAACCGCAAGATGACAGCTGTCATAAAACCATGTTGAAGTTGTCCGCAAACCGCAAGATGACAGCTGTCATCTGCGGTACTACTACTACATAATTATTTTAATGTAATTAATTATTTATATTTGTCGGACGAGTTTTTTGTCGGACGAGTTTTTCGTCGGACGAGTTTTTTGTCGGACGAGTTTTTTGTCGGACGAGTTTTTTGCCGGACGAGTTTTTTGTCGGACGAGTTTGTTGTCGGACGAGTTTTTTGTCGGACGAGTCTTTTGTCGGACGAGTTTTTTGTCGGACGAGTTTTTTGCCGGACGAGTTTTTTGTCGGACGAGTTTTTTGTCGGACGAGTTTTTTGTCGGACGAGTTTTTTGTCGGACGAGTTTTTTGCCGGACGAGTTTTTAAGAAGTATAACTTCTTACGCGCGTACATAAGTACACGCACCCATTTTTTCGTTTCGTCTTTCTATTTCGCTTTGAACAGTGTGGTGTCGCGACGATTATTTGCAAAAAAATAATACATATTATTAAAAAAAAACGTGTGGCACTCGGGGACTGCCGCGGTAAAGCTATTGCATCGTGCATCAATATTGCATGTCAATAGTCGTCCGTTATTTATCGTCCGTTTTTGTAGTCCGTTTTTTGTCGTCCGTCATTTGTCGTCCGTCAATAGTCGTCCGTTATTTATCGTCCGTTTTTTGTCGTCCGACATTTGTCGTCCGTCTAGTGTCGTCCGTCATTTGTCGTCCATTTTTGTCGTCCGACATTTGTCGTCCGACATTTGTCGTCCGACATTTGTCGTCCGACATTTGTCGTCCGACATTTGTCGTCCGTTTTTGGTCGTCCGAAATTTGTCGTCCGACATTTGTCGTCCGACATTTGTCGTCCGACATTTGTCGTCCGTCATTTGTCATCCGTCAATAGTCATCCGTTAATTATCGTCCGTTTTTGTCGTCCGACATTTGTCGTCCGTCAATAGTCGTCCGTCAATATTCGTCCGTCAATAGTCGTCCGTTAATAATCGTCCGTCAGTAGTCGTCCGTAAATAACCGTCATTTGTCGGGGGAGTTAGGTTTTATTTTCGTTACGGAATTTCTTGATTCGGTCGCCGCGCCCAAGGCCCGCGATAAAATCTATTCTTTCACTAATTATTTTTGACACAAAGTGGTACACTAGTTTTGTACCCTAACTTTCTAAAAATCAGTTTTTGTTTGATATAAAACAATTTTCCAAATCGGTCCAGGCGTCCTCGAGTAATCCGCGAACATACATAAAAAAAAATATATATACGCGACGAATTGAGAACCTCCTCTTTTTTTGAAGTCTGTTAAAAATTGTTCCTGATTTTGGTAGGGTAGGCGCTCGTGCCTGGCGGTCGGCGTGTCGCGTGGCGCGAACGGGTCGCAGATTGTCTTCATACCTAACTAGCAGCGCTCCGCGGTTTCACCCGCGTAACTCCCGTTCCAGTAGGCGAGACGCGGATAGAACGCGTCCGGTCCTAAACTCGTGATAACTTCAAAACAAAATGTCCGATTCAAATGAATAAAACAGCAATTTACTGGTTCACTTCCGACGTCTACACTAATATAATTTATGGATCATTATGGATTTATTTCGTATGGTTTCGGACTTTTGAATTAGCATAAAAATAAGTCCGTTTTGTGTAATAAGTTTTAACCGACTTCAAAAAAGGAGGAGGTTCTCAATTCGTCTTTATGTTGTTTTTTTATTATTTTTATTACATATTATAAAGGGCCGATTAGTAACTATTAGTACATAGTACATAGTAACTATTATGTATTCTGTGTATATAGGAAATCAAAATATCATTCATCACCAATTTAAAATTAGAATTCCTATCCAACTTTTGACATAGATAATAATTTAATGCCTGTAGAATAGACAGAACATCGAGAATTTTTACTGAGCTCTGTGATGTTCCCTCTATTTTAGGTTTTTTTTTTCAAATTTCGAACTTACAAAACAGGTAAAACGTACGTACTGGTAGGTTTGAGTCATAGAATTTGAAAGTAGAGGAACGCGCGACGACGGGGCGGGGATGTGAGCAACCATGCTATGTTTGTTTGATTTATTCGCAACACCTAAACACTGTTACACCGATTTTGATGAAATGAACGATGGCGCGACTTTCATGATTTTTCTTCTCTGGTAAAAAAGTGCTCAATGCGCCTAAAGAAGTTTTCACTTCAAAAATTGATAAGACCATGGAGACGGTTTTGTCTCGTTTTTATCTGTCTAATAATTAAAGGTACTCAGTGTGACACGCGCGCGCGTTGCGAAAGGAGGCTAGACGGAAAAAATTAAGACTAAAAGTTGTAACGACACTTTTTGCATAGAAGACGAAACGAAAATAACTGGCTTGCTAGCCAGTTATTTTCGTTTCGTCTTTCTATTTCGCATTGATCAGTGTGGTGTCGCGACGATTATTAAAAAAAATTACAATTTATTCACTAATTCATCGAAAGGAACTTCGTTCCATCCGGGTGTCCCTTGACACCTCTCAAGTTTTTTATTTTCAACATGTTAGCTGTCTTTAGTTGGCCGAGTGGTATAAACCGCCACCCGCTACACCAACCGATGTGGGTTCGATCCACAGGTTACATAATGTTCAAATAGTGCTGCACAGGATTGTAAACGTTACGATGGCGACGGACTTTTGACCGTTGATTGTACACATTCGCACGGCTGCGCTCACCACCGCACCGATCGCAAGCCGAGCACGCGGTGTTTACACTCGCGCAGTTCCGTAAGCTTGTTGTCACTGTGTGTGTGATGTGTCGCGCCGAGTCGCGCGGCGGTAACGACCGAAGCGAGCCCGAACGTGTTTATGTAATGTAGTGTGTGGCAGTGTTCTGACGCTGAAATTGTTGTATGCGTAATATCTTTATACTGCTCTTTACTGAGCCTTTCCTTTTCCTAAACAGTGTAAGGTGAAATAGCTATAATTTTAGCCACGTGCGTCCATGAGTTGAACCCGTCGAACAGGAGATCCTTAAGTTGCTCTTGGATAAGTGAAAGCTAAATGCGGCCCTATGATTGGTCAATTTTGTGCTGCTCTCTTCACTCTAGCGAATCAGCGTCTTATTTTCGACTCTATGCGTTCGCGCGCACTATGCAATCTCATAGGGTTATGTTCTTACTTGGCTCCAGACGTGGTAGAGGAGAGCGGTGTTGGCTTAAGTGTTAGATACCTATGTCGACTTTCGAAGATCGTGGCTTTGATTGCCGGCCGTGGACCAATGGATTTTTCTTATGTGCGTTAATAAACATTGCTCTTAATGCTCAAAATCGTGATGAAACTGAACGTGGAAGTAAATGGTTAAGAACGAGAGGACGGCCAAAGAAGAGATGGAAGGATTGAGTTAGGGAGGATAAAGGGGAAAGAAAGAAGGCAGACTTGACGAGAAATTGAGTGGGGTGAAGAAGGAAAACTTGTTCTGCCAACCAAATATTGGGAAAAGGGATGGAAGACTTTCCGTATCTTTACCAAATAATAGAGCACTAGCAGCGCTCCGCGGTTGCACCCGCATAAATCCCGATCCCGTGGGAATATTGGGATAAAAAGCCTGTGACACTCCTAATGAATCAATGTATCCTCATACCAAGTTTCATCAAAATCTGTCCAGTAGTTTCACAATCAAATGTTTCCCCTTTATATATATTAGTAAAGATAAAATGGGGTTGTCAAGGGTCGTCTATCTAAAACTGCCC
The DNA here is from genome assembly GCA_907269075.1 of Idaea aversata. Classification (NCBI taxonomy): domain Eukaryota; kingdom Metazoa; phylum Arthropoda; class Insecta; order Lepidoptera; family Geometridae; genus Idaea; species Idaea aversata. Next base: position 8,686,777 of record OU026092.1, on the reverse strand, counting down.
GCTTATCTTATATCCGTATTCAGCGCCTATACAGTTTTTGATGTTAACATTAGGCTAAAGCATGTTATATCATTTGTTTGGTTTGTAAAATCATGGTAACCAACCTCGTGACGCATCTACCCATCTGGCAAACCTTTATTTCACTGTTATCCTCAATCCGAAGCGACTATCAATTCGTTATCGCACTATTGCCAGTATTTAATCCAAAAAATAGATAAGCTACACATAAAACAATAACGGGAATATGACACCAAAATACAATTAAATGTAGGTCACGCCCCTAGTATTATATTTTAAAGAGACATTATTTGTTTGGCCAAAATAGCCTTGCTTTCAATTTATTAACCTATAGCGTGAATTCTACCACAGGTTTTCTGTAGGTAAATATAAAACTCAAAGTACTGACTGACTGCAGTCCTTTCTCGCCTAAGATACAGGATTACCTAGTTCACGCATATGTGTTATTTTTGTTCTCATTAATATTTAGTGCTTAGTTTATTATGTTAAATGAGTTTCAATAAATATATTTGTACTAGCGACCGACCCGTCCCGGCTTCGCACGGCTATATTATGCATGTAATTTACATATAAACCTTCCTCTTGAATCACTCTATCTATTAAAAACCGCATCAAAATCCGTTGCGTAGTTTTAAAGATTTAAGCATACATAGGGATATAGGGACAGAGAAAGCGACTTTGTTTTATACTATGTAGTGATTTGTACTGACTCACATATAGACGCTCAGAAGGCCAACTCTCGTTAGTAACATTGCTCAAATTAAATTGCAATACCATTCCGATTGCATATCGATTACAATGAAACGATTTGGGTACCTACTTATATTTAATTTCTATTATGCAGACGAAATCACGGTTAGGTTAATGCTTATTTCTAATTGTGTATTCCGGTTATAACAAGTTATCAATTTATGACTATAACTTCCTCCTTGCAAAAATTTCAGCTGATAACAAATATAAACAATGACGTCAAAGTTAAACTATTGTTCAGGAAAGCATGTGTTATTTAAACGGATGTTTAATCTTGATTGCAGGGGATTCAGTTTCGTCGCTCCGTGTTTGCTTAACGAAGACGATAACAAGACTGTCACTAATCAGAACCAGAATCACGTGACGCAGAACACTAAGACTTCTACCGAAGAGTTTTGGTCTGGATTCGTTAATAGGAATAACTTCTTTGATGAATACAGGTTTGTTATTACGCGCCTTTACACTACCCCATGGGCTGTGATCGATTGTAGTAGTTCATTTTTGGGGTTAACGGGACCATATTACTAAGACCGTCCGTCCGTCTCTCACCAGGCTGTATCTTAGAAACCGTTGTGTTAATCTAGGTAGCTTTTGCTTGAAGGAGTAATGAACATACATACTTTCACATCTATACATATAAAATACTCTGTCCTGACCTGAATGAATGACTGACTGACGGATCAACGCCCAGCCTAAACCTCAGACCGTAGAGACCTGAAACTTGGAGGGTGTGATCTTTGTATAACGTAATAAAGTTTGTATGGGACAACGTGATCCTATTATAACCATTTTCGACTACTACGCGAACGAAGTTGCGGGCAAAAGCTAGTTTAAAATATTATTAGTAGGATAGGATGGTGCGGCTTGAATTTGCCGCTAGGCATCAATAAATCTTACAAAATATTAAACGCAAGTAGATTTCATAATGTCTGTGAAGTAAATGAGATAATATTTTATCAGCAAACCATTCTAGTGTTATCTGCTGTTATCTATCACTATTTTGTTTACATTGTAAATATTATTACTATCTTTCCTTTCCTTTTTCAGATTAATGGGCGAACTGGGTACAGGGTCATTTTCAGTTGTCCGTCTGTGTGAACACAAAACATCTAGGATACAGTATGCTGTTAAAATTATGGATAAGTTACAGTATGACCCACGGGAAGAAGTTGAAATTCTTTTGAGGTAATTATTATTGTATGGTGAGGTCATCAAAATTCTGATCTGTTATTTCATTTCAATTATTATCAGATAGAGAGACGGTTTGATAAAATCATGTGGCAAATTGCAATTTATTATCAGATTATAGGATAGATGACTGATACGTAAATTATTAAACAGGGTTTATTTTTTATGTGGGCCTTCAGGGCTATAATATCCTAAACTATAAGAGATAGGGAAAATGGTGAAAGGAGTTGCGTGCCCGATTTTGACAAAAACTAAAACTGCATCATTAGATTTTTGAAAAACTCATTTTCCCACAAACCTCTTAAACTCAAACTAGCCAGCAATTGAACCTGTTAATTTTATAAAAAAATAATCACCTATATTTTTATTCCAATCGATAGTGTTGCTAATAGAGATCAATTCTTGGAAACAAACATAGCATGGCAAATCAAAGAAAATAGCAAATTTTTGTAGTCTTCTGTAATTTTCATACTTCTGTAGCCCTCTAGGTCCTCATATAATTTAACTATAATAATGCAAGACCGTGGGAATAATCCTCGGAAATCTCATAGGAATACCGGGATATAAATATCCTATGTTCCTCTCCAAGTTTCATGATATCCTTATACCAAGTTTCATCAAAATCGATCTAGAATTCTCACTGCCGCACTCAGAAACGTGCCTAAGAGAAACTTATGCTAAGGAATGCATTGTCACATTTGCGCTGACGTTGAATAGCTGACACAAGGCATTCCTTAACATAAGATCCACTTAAGCACGTCTCTGAGTCATCATCATCCGAGCGATGTTCCCGATTGCATCCCTCTCGGGAGCCCGGGGTCCGCTTTTCTACTTTTACGCCCCCACTTCACACGATCTTCGGCATCCTGGTTTGTAAGGCCATTTGCACGCATATCACCCCCTACGACGTCAAGCCAGCACTTATTGGGTCTACTAGCACTTCTTGGGTCTTAAGCACGTCCTTGAGTATGGCACTGCTGTCCCTGAGTATGGAAGCGCGAATGTACTCCTAAAGGTGGACGCAGATTGATCAGAGCCGATTAATAGAGATAAGGTACATATTTCTGATGACGTCATCGGAAATATAAATGTACCTTATCTCTATTACAATAAAGTACCTTTTCCCGTGGACGGCAAAAATTCGATTCGTTCGGCTCTGACCAATCTGCGACCAGGTATGCTGGATGGATCCGCCATATTTGACGCTAACTGTAAAGATAATTGAATCTTTTAACCCAGATACAGCCAACACCCTCACATAATAAGCCTGCGCGGCGTGTACGAGGAAGGCGGCCGTATCCTGGCCGTGACGGAGTTGTGCCGCGGCGGGGAGCTTCTCGAACACATCACACAGAGGCGTTACCTGTCCGAACACGAGGCCGTGCCTATACTGAGGAACGTCGTTCAAGCTGTTAACTATCTACATAGGCATACCGTCGTTCACAGGTAAGGTTATTTCAACGCTCAAACCTTTTATCTTCTTCTTAATTAAATAGGGTCAGATCTACTCACTCCAGTATGCTACCATGCCAACTCTTTGGCATTGTCATTGGCTGAAATCAAGTCAGCCACCGTATGGGTAGGACCGGATGGACAACTTAGAAGGCGGTTCCTGGACTCCTCAGAAAGCCAACCTCAACAGCGCGAGCAATCTTCCAATTATGCGGTTTACTCACCAATTATTTGTCTTGCTTTTGTGAGGTTCAAACTAATAATTAATTTAACTACTAAATCACTAAGTAACGATTCCGACTACGAGTTAATCGTAAACTACCAATGATTATTTAAATGATATAATGCTAATTACAGAGACATAAAACCATCGAACATATTATTCGCGACATCAGAGAAGCGACCCGAAGACATTCGCCTAGTCGACTTCGGGTTAGCGAAGCAGCTTCGAGCAGAGAACGGGTTGTTAATGACCCCTTGTTACACGGCCAACTTTGTAGCGCCTGAGGTGTTGAAACGGGCCGGTTATGATGCAGCTTGTGACATATGGAGTTTAGGTAAGGTTCAAAATAACGAGAAGAAACGGGTGTTTAAAAAGCCTATATCCAGGACTGCTATGCAGCTATCTACGAGGTTTATCACAATCGCGTCATTCGTTTGTGTTTGAAAGAGTAGCAAATATACAAACTTTCACTTTTATTATATTTAATAGGAATCCCGGTTCCGCACAGGTAGCAGAGCATTTATACGCTTACATTTTCTGTTATACATCACCTAATTAACACAAAACCTTGGAGAATTCTAAACCACCTCATGAATAATTGATAAAGACTGTATGAAAATACGTTCAGTAGGAATTGATTAATATGATAATTATTTATTTTCACAATTTATTTATAATATTTACGTAAACGAGTGTTTTCAAATGACAGGGCTATTTAAAGTATTGACCATAAACTTTTTTTTTATCAAAAAATAATTTATTTATTTATACATTGTCGCCAGGTGTTTTAGCGTACATCATGCTCTCGGGACGAACGCCCTTCGCTTCGACAGGTGACGATACTCCTGAAGCCATTCTGGCTAGAATAGAGTCTGGCAAGGTGGGATTACATTTTTTTATAAATTATTGAATTGTCTAATATTTAAATAGGTACAGTATGGGTCATAACTAAATCAGTTTGCTACAATAATACTATCAACAAGTATTGGACTTACGACCTTCTTATAATAGACGTTACATACAAACATAAATACTTGAATTAAAAGTACTTAATGTGATTATTATTTTCAACATGTTAGCTATGTCCTTAGTTGGCCGAGTGGTATAACCGCCACCCGCTACACCAACCGACGTGGGTTCGATCCACAGGTTACGTTGTTATAATGTTCAAATAGTGCTGCACAGGAATGTAAACGTTACGGTGGGCAGAGACTTTTGAACGTTGATTGTACAGTAGGTACATATAGTTGTTGCTGGTTTGGGTGTTTCTGTATTTATTTACAAAATAAAGGTATTAAGACGTATTCTATCCATTGTTTGGCCACTTTAACAAAAGGTGCTTAGCTTAAAGCTAGATGGCACATTGTGCTATATCCTGAAATATCTAGTCACTTATGTGGCGTGTACAGAAAAGCGTTCTACCTATACGTATAACCGTGCCGGATTGCCAAACACAGTGTTGCAGGTTCGATTCCCGCCTCAGACAGATATTTTTGTTTAGATATTTGTCTGTCATCTGGTTGTTTCTATGTATTATAAGTATATATTTACATAAGAAAAATATATAAGTAGTTTATCCGTTGTTTAGCACCCATAATACAAGTCTAGTTACTTAGCTTGGAGCTAGATGGCGATGTGTGGACTGTCCTGCATTATTTATTTATTATTATGCTGCGATATTTAGTTATGTGTAGTGTATATCTATCTAAAAGAATTATAATATTATTTAGGTGGAGATGTCAGACGGTGTGTGGCGATACGTATCGGCCGCTGGCCGCGCGTGTATCCGTCGCATGTTGACTCTGGAGCCGGCGCAGCGGCCTCGCGCGGGCGAGCTGGCGCGCGAGCCGTGGCTCGTGGAGCCCCCGCCGCTACCGCCGCCTAGCGCCGCCGACCAGCAGCGGCCGCTCGAACCCACCCCGGCGGAGCCCGACCTGCGTAACGCTATCGATCTCACATTCCAGGTACACTCGGCTGCATAAGTGCAGCCCCCCCGGTAGAATTCGAAAATGACTATTATTGGAATGTTTTTATTCTAATCATTTTTTTTTTATAAATTGATGAGTTAGAAGACTTTAAACTTTAACTAAAGCAGGTGTCTAGAATCTTGCTTGTGTTGAAAACGTTCTTATAACAGGCGTTTTGTAGCTATAATTGGAAAATCATGCACAAGACGCAACAAAAAAATAATTACCAGTGGCCTACTTGATTTTATTTAAAAGACAGATTCGTTATTGTAGTGTCTAATTTAAATTCTGAAAACCAGGTAAATATGATCTAAGCTAACTCAATTTTGCTGGAAAGGGGTAAAGTAATACTTTCAGTGTGGATTATACGACTCCAAAGCGAAGCAGTAGAAGAAGATGAGATGTATCTAAATCAACGACTAGGGGCGCGTTCACATATACGTACGTTTTTACAGGATCCTTTTTAACGGATCCGTTGCTACTGGAGATAGTATTCACACAGCATATAAAGGATCCTTTTTAACGGATCCGTCGCTATTATCCGATATGGATCCGATAAACGGATCAGTATACCTACTGGATCCGAAATACTGTATTATGTGTGAACTGGCTCATACAACTACATACGCTAATAACACATACGTTTAAACGGACCTGTAAAACGGATTGCTGCTTATTTTGTCGGATCGGTATTTTCTACTGAATCCGGAATACTGTATTATGTGTGAACTCGCTCATACAACTACATACGCTAATAACATACACGTTTTAACGGACCTGTAAAACGGACGTTTTATGTGAAGGCACCCTAAGTGTTAATAATTTGTAATTTGAATCCAGGCTCTAACATCATCGCCCCTAACGCCGCAAGTGCTCGGTCCGGTCTCCCAGTCGACACTCGCGCAGCGCCGCAACAAACCCCAAAGACGTTTTCCGCCAACACAGCTTTAAAACTAACTCGTATACGTATTTACTGCCAAACATTGTTCTTCTAAAGGGCATTATAGTATTTATATTGTTGAATGTAAACAATCTTAGAACGGTAGTTATAGATCTTGTTCAGTCAATCTGCCTAAAGATATATCATGTCATTTTGGCGCGAAATCTTATGTGAGCGTGAATGTGTAAACATGGAAAAAAATATCGATGTTTTGATCAATCGAATGACGATGAAAACTGAAACATAAGTAGATCTAAACAGAAGCAAAGGACGATCAAAACTGAAACAAAAGTGCGTGTCTACAGACTCACGCACACATTGGCGACCCAGTTGGCACAATGGTCCACATACCGGACTGCCAAACACAGGGTTGCGGGTTCGATTCCCGCCTCAGACAGATATTTATTCTTAGATATTTGTTGGTCGTCTGGTTGTTTCTATTTATAAGTATATATTTACAAAAGAAAAGTATATAAGTAGTATATCCGTTGTCTAGCACCCATAACCATATTTTTGACGACCTCTGTGGCGCGTCGGGCGAACACCCGACTGCGACGCAGAAGGTTGCGGGTTCGATTCCCGCCGGGAACAAGTATTTATGCTGACCATAAATTCTTGTTTCTGGTTCTGGGTGTTTCCTATATGTATAATATGTATATATTTACAAAAAAAAAAAAAAAAAGTATATAAGTAGTTTATCCGTTATCTGGCACCCATATCACAAGCATTAAGTTGCTTAGCTTGGGGCTGGATGGCGATGTGTAATATGTCCTGAAATATTTATTATTTATTTATTATTTTTATTTATTTTTATTATAACACAAGTGTAGTTACTTAGCTTGGGGCTACATTGCGATGTGTGGAATGTCCTGTAATATTTATTTATTTATTGAACCGTGCGCCAACATGAGTTGAAATATCTATACAGTGCATTATTATATACTTACCCAATTTGATGAAAAACTCTAATTATAACAGAATTCTTGATCTAGGAGTATAGTTTGGGCTCATATTGTATACATTGTCTATGGCGATTGATCTGAAAGATAATCTATAACTACCATTATTTATTTTAGTGCATTTACGTAGATTATTTTTCAATAGCATTGTATACTTTTGCATAATAAATAAATTGTTGATCATCAGTTATAATCTATGATGATTTTATTTTCTATTGGAATTTGACATTCCATTTTAAAAACGGATGGGATGGTTTGAGATTTTTGTTGACTGTATTTAGCTTTGTAATAAAGTAACTTTACTTAATCTTATCCGTCGTTTGTAAACTTTTAGGTTTCATTATTTTAATGGTTTATTGTAGTGTTTAATATTTAAATTTTTATATTTTAAGAAATTCTTATTCTTTCTTTTTAAACGTACCTACGATTTAAAAAACACCCACCTCGGATCTCTAAAATAGTTTTCCTGTGCCATTAAAATCTTAATATATAGATAATATTATAAATAGCAAGTGCAATATTAATGATTTTAATTGCTATATTTTTATACAGTATTTTTCTCAAACAGATATCTATTTAGATATTTACTTGTAGTATTATTTGTATCACAGAAATCTTATTTTTATGTTTAAATCAAAATGTTTATACATATTTTTGTATTCATTAGTTTTAAGAGTTTTAAGACCTATATTTGAATGTGAAATGCTAAGGAATCATTTAATATTATAATAGATATAAAATGCACTGGTTTACATGATGTTTGAATGTTAAAAGAAAATGTGCTGCAAATATATAAAAATAATTGATATTTTTAATACTTTTGTGCATGTTTTGAGTATCATGTCCATATCACGATCAGGCCTAATTTGCTCATTTATTCAATTATTAATAATAATATCTAGAAACTATATTATCACATAAAACAGAATTATGTAATTATATATTTTTTAAATTTCTAATAGATTGTTCGATATATTTCTAACTATTTCAGACAGAGATAATTTGTATAAAATGAACTTGTGAAAGGCGTTATAGCATAATAGATATTATGTCATTTATATTGGTCATACATAGTAGTTTATTTACTATAAGTATTTACGCTCAATAAGTAGTTATTATATAGCTTCAAATTAAGCTTACTAAATATCTACTTATTCTGTGCTTTTGCAAACATAATAATATGTTTTTTGCTGTCAAGCTAAAATGGCGGTGCGTCCTTAAATTGTGTTATGCTTTTATGTACTACCTTGATTTAATTGAATTTCGGTGACATCTTATGTAGTAAAGCGTACGAATGTAGTGAGTACGAAAACTGGTGATATCCGACATTTTCTCATTGACGCAAAAAAAAATCCACAACAAGGTTTCGCTATCACTGGCTATAGCGAAACGAAAAAAGAAAGAAGATGAATGAAAGAAAGATGTAAATATTTACTAATTCATACTGGCTTTATACACAAATCGTAGGAAGGCAAATGGTATAATATAGTCAAATCATGCATAATGTCCCATACTCAATTTCTTGTGGTTTGCTTTGCGTAGTCAAGCATTGTTCGCGACCAAAGAGTTATAAATAAGTTTAAAATTAGGATATCATATTGGTCTAATCTAACTTTAGTAGATATTAAGACATTAAAATTAAATTTTTAGCTGCTTTTGTCCTTTGCTTCAAATTATTTTAATTTCGTATTTGATATATTCGATTATTCATGCCATAATATTTTCTATTAGACAAGTCATAAATTATTTTAAGTTTGAAATGTACTCTAATGTAAACGAACAAACTGATTGGTTGAATTGTGCCACAAAGATCGTGAGTGTTTTTAATTGAATGAGCTTCACTCAACTTCTTTTTTTCAAACTAGTCCGAATCGCGCTATATAAACGGCTCCGGGATCTAATTCCAGGATTTTCTCTGGAGAATGTGGACCAGAGAAATGCTGACTGATCTATACAATACTTAAATTTGCTTTTTTTTTTAACCCTGTTTTCGGTTTTTTATCTACTTAACAAATACCTTCTTTGCGTCCAGCCAGACCTCTTTATTTTGAGATTAGCTTTAGCTGATAGAAAGGCTCTTTAAAAAAATATAAGTTAACTACTATAATAGCTCTATCAAATGAAGGAATTGATTTTAATAATGGGTATTACATAAATAAATGTTCTTTAAATGATTGTAAGAGTATTTGTAAGAATCTAATTCGCCTATTATCCATCTGATATACATATCTAGTTAAATTAATAGAATAGTTAACAAAATCGTATCTGTTATTAAAGCTTGTGTAGTACAGTATAAGTTACACTGGAGGTGACAAGTCGAACAAATAGTTTACACCGAAATAACAACGCGGGGTGCTCGCGCTTGTGTCACCGCAAAAATTGCTGCAAGCTTGTTTGACATGTCATCACCAATAAAACATATGAACTCAGCGTAGTAGGTAAATACAGCCAAGACATTATTTTATCTACGAGAATATTACTTGCTTTCACTGTTTTGTGTATGTATGTAGAAGTAGAACTTATAAGTTTGAGTGGTTATGTCAAATTCATATTCCGTCTAGTTTGAAAACGTACTTATAAATTAGTGTCGATCCCTAAGACAAACGATTGAGTGATTGAAATCTTTATTACAAACCCCAACATACAATACTAAGTAGATGTTATTGCTTCTAAGTATAAGAAAAGAGATTTATTTTTAAAAATCATCTTCAACTATGCATATTACTATAGAATATTTATTATGTAAGAGATTGAATATTATGAATTGTTGGGCCACGATAGAGACACAGTTTATGGGCGTTACTTTAGCTATCTAAAGTAGCGCCCTAACTCACTGCTTGCTACTCTTGTTGATTAATTCTAAAGTGTTTCCTATATTGGGCATTAGTTTTAAATATAAAAATAATTATACAGACTTGTTCAATGTCAATGGAAATGTATTTTTGTAACACACTGTAACAGGACCACAAACCAAAAGTACACTTTAGGGGTGCTTCCTCATAATACAAATAAATAATAATATTTTGTGGTCTCTATTTTTCTACATCTAAATGAAATTACATTTTTAAATACTTAGTGCTAACAGCAAATTGTTGTATAGAGAACACATTAGATTGTAATATAAACATTGTTGACATTGCTTAAATTGTTGTTTTATTAGCTTAATAAAAAATATTAAATACAATAAATAGGTATGTTTATTAGACATTCTTATTATTGTTAGATTATTATTTAACGTTTACTCCTTTCAAAGTGGGTGCAACAACAGGTCCTTTCCCATTAACAAGCAATGGGCTGCCTTTATAGCAAGCTACTTTGTCCTCATTAGTCATGAGGTCTGGAGCACAAGTTTCAAATATCTTCTTTTTAGGGTTTAGTTGGGGTTCTGGTTCACGAGGGTAGCCCTCGCAGGTTACTACATCTCCAGGGACGGCTGTGCTCGGTGGTATTAGGACTTCAACTTTTGCAGGAGACGATGCACACATTACCATTGCCTCTGATGTTACGCCCCTCATCTAAAAACGGAAATTTATGTACTTATAACTTTTTTTTATTTTTTTATTTTAAGGTATTCAAAGGATGCGAGTTCGAGTCTCGTCTTAGTCGCAATTTTTGAAGATGCATTTTTCCTTAAAAATATTTTTTTACTTATAACTTTTTAAAATATGAAAAAATTTAGTGAATTTAATCTATACTAGGTATAGAGTTTTTGTTTTTATATTTATTTTGATATAACTTAGTATGAGGATACATTGATTAATTGGAAGTGTTATAGTCTACTTTTTATCCCGATATTCCCACAGGATCAGGAGTTACACAAGTGAAACCGTGAAGTACTGCTAGTTTTAGAATATTTACCTTTACTGGTTTGAGGTTGCACAGTACCATAACAATTCTGTCCTTCATTTCTTCAATGGGTACATGATTGACAAGTCCAGAAACAACAGTCCGTGGATTATCCTCTCCACAGTCTATTTTCTCCACATACAATGAATCTGCATCAGGATGTTTATTTATATCGATTATTTTACCAATCCTGAAGTCCAGTTTTCTTACATCAACAGTGTCATTTGTTTGGGTGACTGCTTTAGGTGCTTCCTTGCTTTTCTTTTCTTTTTTAGCAGCCGGTGGTGGTACCTCAGTTTTTTGCTCTGCTACTACAATAGGCTGAGTTGCTAACTTGCCTGGTATAGGGTATTGTGTTTTCCCATTTTTTATTTCGAGTTTTATCAATTCAGCTTTCGCAGCTTCGACTTGAGTGCCAAGAACTTTATTTTCTTCAGTCAGTTTTTTTATTTGTTCTTCTATTTTAATTTTTTTAAGGTTTTCAACCTGCAAGAAAAAATATTTGTGTGAAGATTCAAGGTAAGTTCATACAAAATAAAACAGTCTGAGATTGCAGGTTACAGTACAAAAACATAAAGTTTACTGACCCATTTCTTCAGATCAGTAAGCTTTTCTTCTGCGTTACCGGCCAGTTCAAATATCTTAGAGATCTTAGACTGGGACATAATAATATTTCTTTTTATTAAATGGTTCAGCGACATAACCATTCTCCGCAAATTATCAAAGAGAATTTAAATACTACCAAATTATAACCTAAAAAATTACTCCATTGTTTTTTTTTCTCGTTTTATTGCCCTGAAGGGGTATGCAAAAAGCTTGTAGCCTATACAGTCACAGAATACTCTTGTTTTCTCCGAGTGGCATACAGTAGTTTGGCAAATAATTTCTTCTTCTTTTGTTGCATTCATCCTTCTTCCGTCTTCTTGTATTATAATTAGTTTTTGAGTTTATCAACAAAAATGTCAGAGTCCTGAATAAAACAAAAAGGAAAAAATGTGCGTTTGGAGGAGGTTTGTAAGTACCGCCAAAAAAGTACAAAAAAAACACAAGGAGGAAAAAACATCAAAAAAAAATTATGACGTTGACGAAAACATTTTTTTTGGAAGTAAGAGGCCGTGGGGCCGGCCGTAGTCAACTTTTCAATCTAATCAATCAACCCAATAATCGATGTCTATGAAATTGTAAAAATATTGTGTCCTATTTAATCAAAATGTATCAATTTCTGAAGTTCAACTTTTTGTTAAATTTTTTAAACATTTTGTTTGTGTCCAGTTAATTCCTATAAAGTCCACACAATTTTCAATAATTTCAAAAACCGAGTTGTTTTATCGATGGATCGATTCTTTTCACCAAATCGATGCAATAGCTTTAGTTTTTTCACATCCCTATAAAATCTAATATGGCCGTTACAAAGCGCGTCATAAATACGTACTGACGTTGTTTATATTTGCGCATTGTGTAAAATTGGTGAAATATTGAAGATTGTGCTAAAAATATAACTTTTTGTTGTGTTAACATGTTTTAAAATATACCGATAGACCTAACGAATTCATATTGATGATGTTTTGAATTCCACACTGTGTAAAGATGTCAAATAACACTGTCGGTTCGTCGGGGCCTGCTCCCGGCAAAATACGTGGACCTGGTAGACCTCCGAAACGCACTTGCACATGGTGTGCTGAAAGTAAGACGCCTCTCAAGTATGTATTGCCGACTGAAAATGGTAAAAAGGAATTCTGTTCGGAAACCTGTCTCTCTGAATTTAGACAGGCCTACAGTAAGGGAGCCTGTCTACACTGCGACAACGTTATCCGAGGCAATGCACCGTCCAGCAGCAAGAATTTCTGTTCTACTTACTGTCTAAATAAATATCAAAAGAAAAACGAGAAAAGGACCACATCTCCACAATCTGGTAATGGGGCGAATGGAACTGAAAATCATTCAAACAACAATTCGACTGGTTCGTTTTATGATTTATATCAAGCTTTTGATTGGACTGATTACATGAAGGAGACTAATAGTTCAGCGGCTCCACAAGAATGTTTCAAACAGGCTGTCGCACCTCCCGTTAATGATTTTAAAGTTGGCATGAAGTTGGAAGCATTGGATCCTAGGAATTTAACTTCAACATGCATCGCTACAGTGGTAGGAGTCTTAGGACCTAGACTCAGGTTGAGGCTAGATGGCAGTGACAATAAAAATGATTTTTGGCGACTTGTTGATGCTGGTGACATTCATCCAATAGGTTATTGTGAGAAAAACGATGGTATGCTGCAACCTCCTCTTGGATTCCGTATGAATGCTAGCAGCTGGCCTATGTTCTTGCTTAAAACTTTAAATGGGGCTGAGATGGCTCCGCCGAAGGTGTTTCAACAGGAGCCTACAACTCCAAAGTCTAATTTGTTTGTTGTCGGCCAAAAGTTGGAAGCTGTAGACAAAAAGAATCCACAACTGATTTGTTGTGCTACTGTTGGGGCTGTGAAGAATGATCAGATTCATGTAACATTTGATGGTTGGAGAGGAGCTTTTGATTACTGGTGTAAGTTTGACTCGAGAGATATATTCCCAGTAGGCTGGTGTGCCAGGGCTGGCCATCCATTGCAGCCACCAGGACAAAAGAGTGCTACAGCTCCTTCCAGGTAAATCTCATTTTTTCATCTATACTAATAATATTATCTCTTTATATATAATATTCTGGGGTCACAGTGTTAGCTGCCAATCTCCTCCTAAACGGCTGAACCGATTTGTATGAAGTTTTTTGTGTATATTTGTTAGGTCTGAGAATAAAACAACATCATTTGCCAAGACAGCTAGTTATCTTTATAACATTATAAAGAGAAAAGATTTGGTTGGTTGTTTGTTTGAATTGAGTAGGCTCCGAAACTACTGGACCTATTGTGATAAAACTTGGTGTGATGGTACATTAGTTTATTAGGAGTACTTTTTATACCAACATTCCCACGGGATCGGGAGTTACGTGTGTGAATCTGCGGGTCGCTGCTAGTTAGTAATACTTTATTAATAACTAGCGACCTGCCCCGGCTTTGCACGACTGTATTATGCATGTATTATATCTAAAAACCTTCCTCTTTAATCGCTCTATCTATTAAAAAAAACCGCATCAAAATCCGTTGTGTAGTTTTAAAGATCTAAGCATACAAAGGGACATAGGGACGGCGAAAAGTGACTTTATTTTATTACCCGACTACGGCGAAGCCAAAAAGGAGGGTTATGTTTTTTACCCGTATGTATGTATGTAGAATACTATGTAGTGATCACTCTAAATCTATAAAGATTTAGTAACTTTGTTGTAGCAGCAATCTATAGCAGAATTCATCAGCTTGTCATTCTGGTACTAAGTTCTCTATTAATAATTGTAGGTTCAAATTGCGTCACAGTGGCATGCCAAACCCAGCACTGCCTGAAGGAGGCTCTACAGGTGGCAACAATTCTGCAGGACTGACTTCACCCACATTAGCCACTGTGCGCCTCCGTATACGCGGCAGTTGTTTCGGAGGCAGCAGCAACTTGCCAACTGCCATCACGGGGGCGGGACCATCTGGTGCAGCCGAGGCACTCGCTAAGGAACTGCTCAGCGTACATCCTGACCCACAGAGATTGACAAGAGCAATACTTACTGCATCTAGCAGTTATTCTAATATAACAAATGTACAAGTGAGTTCTATTTATAATATATTGATATTGATTTTATGTTAACGGGCAATATTTCATTAACTTCAGTAAAGAAACCTTATAGAACTTTGAAAAGAGTTTTAAAATACTTACCAAAAATTTGACTTTTTCAGGTTTCAACGGCTAACAAGAATTATTCAGTGAAAGTACCTGCCGAATTGAGTTCAGATGAACTAAAGAATTGGTTGAAAAAAGTTTGCGATGGGGTAGGATGTTGTATTAACATGATTGAGGTGGACAATGGCGAGACTGCGGGCCGGCCCTGCACTCTCTGCGGCCAGTCCACTTCTAATAATATTTCTTCTGTATCTTCTGCTACAAAGAGGCCTAATAGTGTAAGTAGATATTATATTATACTCATTTGGGGAGAACTGCTAGGTGGAGCTAGTTTAAGATAGTCAGAGAGTCATTCTCTAACAAGATATTGCCATTATAAAGTTACTAGCTGCGTCCCGCGGTTTCACGCGCTAATCACGAAAGGAATCAAAAATAAAAATAGTGTTAATCCAGGACTCCAGCTATCTACATACTAACTTTTGCCTTAAGGGCTAACAAACATACATACTACATACACTAACATGATAATATTTGTAAGAAAAGTAAAAGTAGGATTATTATCGGGTTATTTACCACATTTCCCTCTAATACTTTCCCCTTTTTCCAAAACGAGGTTTAAGGATAGTCCGAGATGTGGATTTAAACCTTAGATTTAGACACAGATTTACTCGTGAACTATAGTCTAACTAAACACTATCCCTATAGATTATAAAGGGAACTATAGTCTAAACACTATCCTTAGAGATTATATAGGGATAGTGTTTAGACCATAGTTCACGAGTAAATCTGTATTTAATTTAAGGTTTAAATCTACATCTTGGACTATCCTTAAACCTCGTTTTGGAAAAAGGGGGTTTGAGTTTAATTTGAAAGAGAAAAATACAAAATTTTCAGATTTCAATATAATTTGAAAATCCTTAACTATATGGTGTAAATTACAGGAGGAGCAAGCGGAGAGCAGCGTTCCCGGCTCGTGTACGAGTGGTAAGATGGCGCGCGTGACGCGGGCGACGAGCGACGAGCGCGCGGAGCCGGCGTCGTCGACAACGGGCGCTCCGCCACCGCCGCCGCCGCAGACAGTGCCCGCGGACTGGTCCGTGGAGGACGTCATCGGGTTCATTGCAGCCGCCGACCAGGCCTTAGCCACGCATGCTGATCTATTCAGGAAACATGTAAGTTTTAGCTTTTTTAGTGCTTCAAAGAAACGTATGATCGTAAATATATTTCATACTAGCAGCGCCCCGCGTTTTCACCCGCGTAAGTCCCGATTCCGTAGGTATATCGGGATAAAAAGTACCCTAAGTGTTAATCCAGGTCTCCAGCTATCTACATACCGAGTTTCATGGCAATTGGTCCTGTAGTTTTTGTGTAAAAGAGTAACAAACATAAATAAACACACAGAAACTTTCACATTTATAATATTAGTAGGATTACAGTGGAATTGAGAACATTATTTATTTCAATTCCTGAAAAATTAAGCTCTGTGCTTTTCGTGACGCGAGTTTTTTGAAATATTGGCATGTAGGAATGGGGATCCATTAAATATTACTGTACCGGGGAATTTAATGGGATGGCGTAACCAAATTGGTAAATATTGTTTTTAATATTAATATTTTTACATTAAGTACTTACTGATATTAGGTATGTACTGGTAACCATACTGTTAACTATAGTGGTATGTGCTGGTAATTCTACTGGTATCTCTACCAGTAACTATGCTGGTATAATACCGGTAACTATTTATACTGTTATGTAGTTACTTGTACTTGTATACGGGTTGTTTTCGGCAATAGACCTTTTTTAATTGGGTCCTTTTTGCGTGAGGATGGAGTAGGCTTGCCCAGCACCTACTACACTATCAGCTTAGTCGACCATGTCCAGAGGAATGAACTTATCAATACTTAAGGAGCTAACTAAGGCCAGTTTCAGTGCTCGACCGACCGTCGGTGCGTACGTCGGTCGCGCTTGTCATTTGTATGAAAATTCACAAGTCGGTTCAGTGCTCGACCGATCGTACGCACGCGTATATTGCTACGCACTGCGTACGAGGACCGTCGGTCAAGCGCGTCCGCATGCGTGCCGTCGGTCGACCGACGCGCTATGAAAACGTATTAACGCGTTCAGTGCTACACCGATCGGTGGACCGACCGTACGGATGCGAGTATTATCGTCAAAAATCTTCAATAATTAATTATTGGTTGATAATTTTGATCAAACATGGCATATATCGACACCGAACGCTTTATTACCGAAGTTGGTCAGGAGAGCACTGAACGTTACAAACTGACGATCGGTTATGCGTATCGTCAGGAACGACGGTACGCACCGACGGTCGGTCGAGCACTGAAACCGGCCTAAGCCGCGGGTTCATCACGATGTTATCCTTCACCGTAAAAGCAATGTCAATTAGCGCACAAAAATGTTCCTATCGAAAGAAAATTCATGAAAGTCGAGGTATCTACTACGAAGCCAACACCGCTCCGTCTACTGTTGTGTACTGGTAACCTTTGAATGGTATAAGCTGGTAACCATAGTGGTATGTACTGGTAACTTATGCTGGTATAATGATACTAGTATAAACTAGTGTTGACATTTATAATAATGGTTTATAAAATAAACTTGTTTTCATGACTTATGCAACTTTTAAAGCATAAACATAATATTTTATAGCTTAATTAACTAATATTTACTACTGTTATGTATTAACCTAGGTATGGGTTTGTATTTAAGCTATTGCATAGCTTTTATCGCGGACTTTGAGCGCGGCGACCGAATCAAGAAATTCCGTAACGAAAATAAAACCTAACACCCCCCAATCCGCCTACCATGTAGCTCGGCCGCACGATGCAATAGCTTTACCGCGGCAGTCCCCGAGTGCCACACGTTTTTTTATGTAATTGACTTGCCAATACTTATTACTAAATGTGATGCAAGGTGAATAAATGATTTATCACTACATAGTATACAACAAAGTCGCTTTCCTCTGATGCGGATTTTTTAATAGATAGAATGATTCAAGATAATGTTTTCACTATCACTACATAGTATAAAACAATGTCGCTTTCTCTGTCCCTATGTCCCTATATCCCTATGTACCTATGCTTAAATCTTTAAAACTACGCAACGGATTTTGATGCAGTTTCTTTAATAGATAAAGTGATTCAAGAGGAAGGTTTATATGTATAATACATGCATAATATAGGCGT
The DNA here is from genome assembly GCA_907269075.1 of Idaea aversata. NCBI lineage: Eukaryota > Metazoa > Arthropoda > Insecta > Lepidoptera > Geometridae > Idaea > Idaea aversata. The sequence goes on along the minus strand of OU026092.1, from coordinate 8,668,478 downwards.
GAGAAGCCGGGGCGGGTCGCTAGTCATATATAAAACAAATCTACTACGCTTACGAAGAGGGCAACAGAAGGCCAATTCTTGTAAATAACATTTTTTAAATTACATTTCAATATCATTTCGATTAAGTACAAAAAATACCCTTATAGTCATCTTATAGTCAGTTTTTTTTGTCAAAAAGGGTAGGATGAAGATATTTTGAACTACTTAGCCACGACGTTCTGAAGGCCAATTCTTGTAAATAACATTTTAATATCATTTCGATTGCAAAAAATACCCTCTAAACTCTAAGTAGTTCAAAATACCCTAATACTCCGCTTTTTGACTAAAAAAACTGACTTTAAGGGTTTGCAATCGAAATGACATTGAAATGTAATTTGAACAATGTTATTTACAAGAATTGGCCTTCAGATAGTGATTTATAATAATAGCTGTTAAAAGTTAAGAATTTCTGAAATATTAGATTGTTTTATAATTTTCAGGAGATTGATGGCAAAGCGCTGTTGCTGCTGAATTCAGATATGATGATGAAGTATATGGGACTGAAACTGGGGCCGGCCCTCAAGATTTGCAATCTAGTGTCGAAAATTAAGAATCGCAGACATTATAGCGCTTGAATAAATGACTATCATAAATATGCATACTCTTAGAGTTTGAAACTAAAAGTTTCTATTATTTAACAGGTATTTTTAAGTTATTTGGCTCATTTTCATTATTGTTTTACTTAACGTATGAGGTGGCATTATTTGTGAATCTCTTTTCTTTGTATAATATATTTAACACAAGGATATTTATTTATTCCGAACATCTATATCTATATATATAAAACAAAGTCTTGGTAGTTACACCATATATTATTCGAGAGAGGCTGGACCGATTGCGATGAAACTTAGTATTTAGACAACTGAAGTTCTAGAATACCGTATAAGCTTTATGGCTCAGCTAGTTATCTTTATTTTTGACTTGTTATTGCATTTAAAACGAGTAGGTACATTATCAGATCGATTTCGCGTGTATTTTGATTTTCGGAATGTTAATTATCGTGATTATATTTTATAATAATAAACAAAATATTTTGGCCGCCAAAAAAATCGACCCAACCCTTCGTAGTAGTTTTTGATTTGACATAAGGTATTCGAGAACATTTTTTTTTTTTACTTGTTTATTATTATACAGGTGATTTTTTTATATGTGCCTTCAGGGCTATAACCTAAACTATAAGAGATAGCGAAAAGTGCTGAAAAGAGTTGCGTGGCCGATTTTGAGAACCACTAAAACTGCATCATTAGATTTTCGTAAAAAACATTACCCTAGCCAGGCATCGAAACTGTTAATTTGGCAAAAAAATAATTAACCCATATTTTTATACCAATCCATGTTGCTGATAGAGATTAATTTTTGTCGGTGAACTTTCTGAAAATAAGAAAAAAGCCGATAATAGTTGTCAAAATTATTAAGTTTCTGGGTTTGGGAGTCTTTGATTGGATTGGAATGGACTGGATTGGATTGGAAAGAAGATCGTTGATTTCGGAATGAGGCTCTTTGTCACCAAAGCCTAGGGTTGATTTATTTGGCGACCACTGTATTAGCTATAGAAATAAATGAGCAGCTCCAATATTATAAGTCTAAAAGTAAGTCAGTTTTCCCTATAATGGTAAATTATAGTCATGTATATAAGTATTTTGAATGAGTAATGTTGCATTTAATGTAGTTAGTGCTCATTTCGCTTATAATAAATAACGGGACGTGTTTCATAGATTTCATATAAGACGCACATATTCACAAACGGTACTTAAGTTGCTCTTGGATAAGTGAACGCACAGCGATAAATGCGGCCCTATGATTGGTCAATTTGTGCTGCTCCGGTCACTGTGAATACGGGTGGTGAGCCTGTGGAAAAAACAGGTGCGCCGTATATCAGTCAGGCTGCCTGATTATTATTATGCCTGACACAGGCATAATAATTATTCTTGTCGAGAGTACCTACACTTCGTGTGTTTTCTTTAAATACCGTATTAATTTATCTCAAATCTGCGCTACAGTCTATAATACAATGTACCTAAATGAAAAACAATAACTTTTTAAAATTGTTAATAAAACATGTTTTACAACTAACATTTTTTATTAAACGAGTATGATTATGACGAAACGAAATGTACAAAGTTTAAGGTAGTCCATAGCACAGAGAAGAACCTTTGCTACTTTATCCCGATATTTTAATGGGTTCCGGTACTAAAAGTACGGCTATGGCGGAGATACATCGCACATACCATGTCGCACATAGATGTCAACTCCATGCAAAACAAATGTATGGAAATAGAGGCGCACGCGCATTGCGAAAAATGCAATCACTGCAGTACAATGATCAAGTTAATGTATGTACTCAGCCCCCATAGACAAAATTACTTTCTATTAGTGATATCGCCAACCGACAGATTTTTATGGTTCCGTAGTCCGTACCCTATAAGTTACAAAAAGAACCCTTATAAGATCACTCGCTTGTCTGTCTGGTTTTGTATGAAGTTGACCTAAGCATTGTATGAAATTTGACATAAGATAAAACTTGTCTACCATTTTTTTGGTCTAACGCAAGACCACGTGACTGTTCGTTTGCTTATGTCAATATCATACATAAATAAATAATTTGTCGATTGGCGATATCGATAGAAAGTAATCTTCTATAAGAGGGCTGGGTCGTGATTGGTCTAAGCAAAACCGCGTCTAGTTTCACTAACGTCGCACTTCGTATCCACTTGTGCGGTTTCGATGTACAATGCATCTTCGACAAAGCCGTACGCGAGTAAAACCACAGGACATGGCTAGTTAGAAATATGTGAATCAGCTCCATAATATTGTTATTATAAAGCTTAAATAATTGGGTCTATTTCACCATCTTGAGAATCTTCTTCCACTATCTCAATACTCTTATCTCACATTCGGTAGTGACTTATCTATTACATTAGCTAAACATATTCTTTTTATCAAAGATTGTGAACTAAGTCCTCGTTATATTTGTATATAAATTATACATAACTATTGAATTGGCTAGTCGCGTGATACATGCCTCAAATATAAGTACATAATCCGTATTAAGAAAATATATGAGAAAAATATTCGTAGATTAGGGTCTAGTGCCTTCCAACGTTTAGCTTTTACTACATCGATAACAAATACAAATTTAAATAGACACCAATTTACTAATAGTTATGTAGTTGGAATATATTAATTATAGGACAATTAACTTTTTTAACGACTTAGTAGATTGTCTATTATTATATTATTTATAAACTCCAGGGATAAATTTAAGTCGTTGAAAAAGTTCATTGCCTCAAATTGCAATAAATATGATTTAGGCTCAATAACCATTTCTAAGACAATTTTTAAGCAGAAACGCTTTATTGTTTTTACGTTTCCTATAATGTGTTTAAACGAAGGTTCTGTAATACGAGAGGGGATTGTTTTAAAGACATCTTTTCTACGACTTTTGAAAATTCGATCTTGGAAACTTTTGAGTTTAAATTTATTAGAAAAACAGCTGTTTTTTTTTTTTTTTTTAATAAAAACCATTTAATGTCTATAGTAGTGGTTAACAAATAAGACCAAAAAATACCAGATTTTCTTGTAAACATAATCTTAAAATTTACGAAAAAAAAGTTTGAATTTTTAAAAGTCGTAGAATAAAAGTTGGTCTTATAATAAACCCTTCGTTGAAACATATGGTTAGAATCTAACTAAAGTGTTATCATAGCAGTTACATTTTACCTAGATTCTATCTAGAACAAATTATATAAATGAGCCTTAATCAATATACAGAAAATATTCGCGTTTTTTATTAATAAAATCAGTGATAAATTTAATAATAAGATACCTCTATAGCAAGAAGCCTTAGTCGTAAAAATAAAAAGAAAGTCTACTATAAATTCACTGAAGAAAACCTAATATTACTTAAGTGAATTTTAGTGATCTTTTTTAATATAAATGTGTACTTATATATTTCTCATGATACAGTTCGGCAACAGAATTGCAGACCCACAGAAGAGTTCTAAAATTGCTGTTATTGGAATGTTTTCTTTCTAATAATGTTTGTCCATCTAATACGACCCAGTTGGCACAATGGTCACCATGCCGGACTGCCAAACACAGGGTTGCGGGTTCGATTCCCGCCTCAGACATGTATTTATGCTTAGATATTTGTCTGTGATCTGGTTGTTTCTATGTATTATAAATTTATATATATATTTACAAAAGAAAAGTATATAAGTAGTATATCCGTTGTCTAGTACCCATAACACAAGTGTAGTTACTTAGCTTGGGGCTAGATGGCGATGTGTGGAATGTCCTGCAATATTTATCTGTAATGTTTCATAAATGTCCCAGCCACTATAGTGTCCAGAATATCATGGATTAAAAGTTCCCGCTGCTGTAATTATCAAGGGCAATATTTCTTATTATTAACTAGTAGCGCTTCGCGGTGTCGCACGCGTAACTCCCGATCCCGCGGGATTATCGGGATTAAAAGTATCCTATGTTACTGACTGATTGATTTTTTTGATTTTAAAATTATTTATTTAACATAATCTACAAATAGGTTTACAAAAGATCTTATTCATTTTGTATACACTTAGATATGCTTAGTATGAATATTAGACTAAACGTTTTTAAAACATATATTTTCCTGAATATAAACACAGTTGAGTTACCATACAAACCTAAAAAAAAACAAGTAATATTTAAACATGTAAACAATGGAATGTGCACGTGTTAGGATGGACTCGCATTATATTTGATAGGTATTATGTAAAACGTTGGTACCTACTTACTTACAAGTATTGTACCTACCTACTTACTAATAAAAAATAATAATAATAAAAAATGAATAAATAAAACTTTAGTTTTATAATAATTGACAATGTGGGTAGACGAATGACAAAAATCAAGCGGCTCGAACGAAACCGCATCTTGTGAAAAGAGAGCTGACGTCACGATGCATCGAGGAAATAGTGATGCGGTAAGCGGTGACGATATTTTGTCGGGAGTGTCGATAATCTTATGTTACTGTCAATGAATCAATGTATCCTCGTACCAAGTTTCAACTAAATCGGTCCAGTAGTTTCGGAGCCTATACAATGAAATCTTTTCTGTTTGTAATATTTGTATGGATAATGTTGTTTCATAAATTCACGACTTTTAACTTCAACTTAAGAGGAAATGGTAACGAGCGATCTCTCCATACAAACGTAGTCGACTGTTTCCTCCCTGGATATTGACAATAGAGCAAATATTTTTGTTGCATAATACTTATAACTGCCATGACCATGCCTCTATGTTTTAAGCTATTGCATAGCTCTTATCGCGGGCTTTGAGCGCGGCGACCGAATCAAGAAATTCCGTAACGAAAATAAAACCTAACACCCCCCACTCCGCCTACCATGTAGCTCGGCCGAGCGTTCGCTTAACGTGTATTTTTCATTTTTTGTTTTTTTTAATCTTAATTTCTATGATAATTAGAAAATGGAAAAAACCAAGACATAGGGGCATAGTCATGGCACTTAAAGGTTTTATGCAACAAAATATTTGTGCTAGTGTCATTATTCAGGGAGGAAACAGTCCACTACGTTTGTATGGAGAGAGTGCCGGTACCCTTTCACCTTAAGCGGGACTATAGAATCTTGCTTGAGTTGAAAACATTCTAAAAATAGCATTTTTGGAGCTCTACGGTGGATCTCAAATTTCGCTGCCTGATTGTACGTTATGTAATTTTTAAGACCATTTTTTTTGGTACATAATTGTATTAAGTAATTTGTTCCTTTATTCGTGTGAATGAATGATTTATTAGAAGTAGTTGGTTTTTGTTTATATTAGAGCTGGTTATGTTAACATTGATTTTGCCATTTTCGAATGTTATAACAATGTTTAAACTCTTAAACATTTCATCATGTGATATTTCAATGTTATCTGTTGAAAGTGATAGATGATTAATATTAAAATATTAATATGTTTTGTAAAAATTAGGATTCCTTACATGACATGAAAATATTAGTAGCTAGAATGTATTATTTGCCCCTTTGTGTATATATTCCTCGTGGATTTATTTTGTAAAGTGATAAGTATTTTAGTTGACACATTTGCTTGGCTAATTTTAAGATAAAAAAATAACTATTCTACTTAATTGTAGTATTATTGCAAGCATTTTGTCCTTAGTTATAATGTTGCACGTTTCGTGAATCGAAACAGTATATTTAGTTAGATACCTTATTCCAAATTATTGTGATAAGTATTTATCGCGAAGAGTACATTTTATTAGATATCTTTACTCTGTGGGGCGTTGTTTAAGTTTGTTTGGACTTGTTTAATTTACGTCTACCTAACAGAGAAGTCTACAACGTGTTTTTGCTAAAGGTTTCTAATACTAAAGGGGTTGTTCTAGACGTCTAAGTAAACAAAAATTGTTCTACAAATTTTGAGAATAAGAACTTTTCTTCGAAGCGTTTTGGAAATAGGGTCTTTGACCAAACGTGATGTCTTATGATTATTCAATGGCCACGGTGCACTTTGATACCCATACTTATCGATAAAGGTTATAACGCCGAACAAATAATGCCTTCATAGTTCCCACCCTAAAGCGCACCCTACCAAACCCTAAAGCGTCTCGAAAACGGGATATTTGTTGAGTTTACTTAAAAATCAGCTGTTTCTTAGAGTGAGAGGTCATTAACCTTTGGGTTTGAATTATTTAGTTTGTACTACTTTTTTAAATAATTATGATTTTCATAGCCGAAAACAGCTGATTTTTAGTATACAATACCTCAAAATATGGAAAAAATAGTTGGAATTCCAAAAAGTCTAATAACAGAAGCTGTTCGGGTAGACGTCTAAAATAACTCTATTTAGTATTAGAAATCCTTAGCTAAAACAAAAGTATAGGTATGAAATGAAAGAAATTATTTGTAATACTCGGCCTGGGCCGCCCATGTTGACTCTATAATTAGATACGTAAACATGTTCAAAAAAACTTATACTACAAACTATGTAAATAAAATTATTGACTAGAAGAAGTACCTAATAATAAGAAAACAGTAATGTTTTCACAATAATAATATTATTTTATTACTGTAGAATTTTTAATAATTTTATTATTGTAAATAGGCAGATAAAAATATGTGAAAAAAGTGTAAGTACCTAAAAAATTTAAATAAAAACAAAAATGTTACAGCAGTTGTTTTCTTTTACATCATTATATTCATTATAATATTCTTTTACAGCGTTTATATCTAGATCTAACTAATGAAGCTAAAGAGCTGAAGCTGAAAAGTTTGTTTGTTTGTTTGAACGCGCTAATCTCAGGAACTACTGATTAGAATTGAAAAAATATTTTTGTGTTGGATAGTCCATTTATCGAGGAAGGCTATATAAGTATAGGCTACTTTTTATTTTGTAATTCCCACGGAATCGGGACTTATGCGGGTGAAACCGCGGGGCGCAGCTAGTATTTATTCATCGCCAGTAACTTTCACCCATACTATTCAGGGTGTGCTGTTGTGCCTAGGATATGTATTACTTGGAGTAGGCTTGCCCAGAACCTATAATACCTCAGCTTAGTTTAAAGCTGTTTCCCCACCGCCAACTAAACTAAGGCTCAATTTGCCGCGGAATGGAGCGTCAATTTCGCCTTATGACGCATGAAGCAATTCTCAAGAATTCCACGGAAGAAGCGCGTCCAATTTTTTGGCTCGTATTTAATTTGTGTGTTATACAATTGATATAAAGATAATTATGCTATAAACAATTCCGTTGTAAGAAATCGCTTCCGTTCCATTCTGCGGCGGTGTAAATTGAGCATAAGTCAGTGTGCCTACCTTAGCTCAGATATTTGAGCCAATCTTTCATACATAGGCGTAGTCGTCATCCACCGCAAACTATGCCTGCTAAGCTACGTAAAACTGAAAAGCTGCAAGCTAAGCTGATGGAAGGTCAACTTTAGTCCAGAGGAAAGAGCTTGTCAACACGTCTGGACCCAACTAAGCAGCGATTTTCATCATCATGGTTCTCTTTACTGTAAGAACAATGGTTTTGTACACAATTTTTTTGGTCGGTAAGAAAATTCTAATGGTTTACCTACGGCCGTCCGGAATTCGAACCCACGATCTTTGAAATAAAAGTCGAGGTATCTACCACTAAACCAACACAGCCTTAACCTAAATAGTATCTACAATTTAAGTGGAAATGGCTTTATATCTTTGAGATTATTACTACATCACGTTCTGGGTGATTTGTCGAGGGTTTTATGTAAAAGAGTGCTTGCTATGTAATCTTTGTAACATACCTCTATTATCTTTATTTATTTACCTAAAATCAATAAATACCTATCTGGTTTTTTTAACGTTAAGTACCACTCAAATGTTAAGTATTTGTTTGTGTGATTGTACAGCGATCTAGCTGTTATCAAAATATGATTATCTTATTTTACCAACAATGACAGTCCCAAAAACACATTTGTAACATTAAACTAAAATATTTTATGTTTGTAATTCCAAAGCTAGTTTAACTATGAATTGAGCATTTTACGTAGGTAGGTTCCTACTTAACTTGATCGATATAAATAACGTAAGGACATGCACACAGCGCCATCTAGCTCCGAATAAAGCATCTAAACTTGTATTATGGGTGCCAAAAAACAAGCAGACAACAGTTAAACTATCCTATAGAGCAGGGGTGTCAAACTCGATTTTACATCGGGCCATTTCGAAAATTGCAGATGTGTCGGGGCGGGCCAGACATGAAATATTTAAAAACGTACTTTTTTAGGGATAAATACCTCAAAAGGTAAAAAAAGGATCATTTTCTTGTCCGTCTGTCTGTCTGTCCGTGTGTCACCACCGATTTTCTCAGGAACGGGTGGACCTAGCAAGTTGAAATTCATACCAGATACTAAGGTCTATAGTCCCTATGAGGGGTATAAAATCAAGATCCTGAGTCAAGACAATAAAAAAATATGGGCAAATTACATATTCACGAGAACTTGTAAGTAATACCAAAATGTACAGTAATTTTCAACTTTTTTTATATTTCTGAATTTTCCCTTTATTATTAAGTTTATTGGTGAGGCGGGTACATTTATTTGGTACTTTTTCAATAGGTAAGTACACAAACAATAATTAGTTTTAAAAAGGGGAAGTAAATTTATCTGTAGGATCCGGAAACTTGACTTCTTTTGTTTTTCATAATATATGTCGGGTGTCATATTCGTGGTAATTATTTCAAGAATAGACTGGATGTTTATCACTAGGATTGAGCGATGTTTGTTCTTATTCATTTTATAATAGAAAACTTTTGTCCACATAAATATCAACTACGAAAAAGGATAGCTAGCTTTCGAGTACCTACTCAAAGTCAAGTTGCCTTGCAGATTGGTCATTGCAAGAACGAGAGAAACAAAATTTTTAACTGCGACTGCGGGCCGCATCATTTTGATTCGCGGGCCGCATGCGGCCCGCGGGCCCTATGTTTGATATGACTGCTGTAGAGGCACCCAGAACATGGAGGTAGAAAGAGATCAAACATCTGTAGGTACCAAACGTATACAAATATTTGTTATAGGGGGAATTACACAGGGCAGGGGTCACAGAGATTGTCAAAATAAAACAAACATAATTGGTATTTTATATGTATTTGTTTGTTTGTTTTACTATGTAGATGTGTAGTAATCTATACCTACTTGATCGATAAAAGACTTAGGGCATATTGTTTATTATCTGATCTTACAAAGTATCGAGGTATAACTTCTAAAGATATCTTCACTTCAAAATATGTTTTTTCCTTTTTTTTTTGATTAGGTAATTTTAAGTTTAAGAACTTATTTCCCTTGAGCGTGCATAATATGGCAGACAGAAACAGTAGGTAAACTACAACCGGCCAAGGGCGAGTCGCGGACTCGAAGGGTTCCGTACCATTATATTCTGTTTTTAGTACCTATTTGTTGTTAAAGCGGCAACAGGAATACTGCATGTAAATTTTTTAACTGTTCAGTTATCACGGTTCATGAGGATATACAGACCAGACTGACGGATAGTGGAGTCTTAGTAAAAGGGCCCGAAACCTTAAAAAGACTCAGTATCGTGATAAAAAATAATAAGGGTTTGTTGGGGGCTCTGCTAAGGTAAACTTACTACAGTCTGCTATAGCTGAGTCTTTGGTATCTTAAGAATTGAAGTATGAATTATTTTACGTTTTTTTTTACCTCGCCCCGCATGAAAAATCGTTGGAGTCGTTTCCGAGATCCTGATTACACATTAATATGCAAGAATTGCTCGTTTAAATAAATAAATATTGCAGGACATTCCACTCATCGCCATCTAGCCTATGCTAAGTAACTGGACTTGTGTTATGGGTGCTAGACAACGGATATACTACTTATATATACTTTTATTTTGTAAATATATACTTATAATACATAGAAACAACCAGACCACAGACAAATATTTAAGCATAAATACTTGGCTGTGGCGGGAATCGAACCCGCAACCCTGTGTTTGGCAGTCCGGCATGCAATATAGGTATTAAATAGATAGAGCAAGCCGACTGCGGCGGATTCATTTCTTTAATTGTAGGTACATTGAGTAGGTGTTTTTTTTTAAATTAAAATAGTTTTAGCTTGTAACTGGTTCCGGAAATGGCCAGTTTATATTTCCTACTAAACGTGACCTAGTCAGTCAACGATGTCGCAAAAACATTCATTGGCTTAATGAGGGCCAATTTGACGGCAGAATCGCGTGTGCGTAATAGAAAAGATTTCTGTAATACAATAATCGGTACCTAGTAATTTAAACATTAAGAGGAAAGGGTACCGGCGTTCTCTCCATACAAACGAGTCGACTGTTTCCTCCCTGGATAATGACACTAGCACAAATATTTTCGTTGCATAAAACCTATAACTGCCATGACCATGTCTTATTGACGTGATAACGTTTTATAAATTGGTGAACACCTGCAATCTCAAAAAAGTGTGACGTCACGCGTCGTTACTGGAACGCCTCATGTTATTGACAAGGTAACTATAGCAACGTTTTATCGTTGCCATGGTTACCATCAATGTTTTCTTATGACGTTATCACGTAAAATTATCGTCCGGAAACAGACTTTACAGACAACCATTTTTTTTTTATATATTTTGTTTTTTTAACTCTTACTTTCTATGATAATTAGAAAATTTAATAAATCAAGACAAAGGGGCATAGTCATGGCAGTTATAGGCTTTATCCAACAAAAATATTTGCTCTAGTGTCATTTTATCCAGGGAGGAAACAGTCGACTACGTTTGTATGGAGAGAGCGCCGCTACCCTTTCCTCTTAATCCAACTATAAACTATGGAGTACCTTCCTACTATAGCAATCGCATTTATCCTTGTGTATCAGCTTAACTCAATAAAACCTACCTTAAACCTACTGTTCAAGAACATAATCCAGGTTTAAACCAAAATAGGTAGTGTCAAAATCTAGGTGGTGCCACATAGTGTAAAAATAGTAGAACTGCTTTTATTAGAATAACAGTAGATACGTCTTTGAGTTTTCGGAGGTGTTAAATATTCACTTTCTGAATGAATGTAAATTTACTTAGATGATGGATATCGTTTATTAGGTTTTCAGTTTTGGTAGATTAGATATGACAGATGTACTTACATAATATAATCTAAAAGACGATGGGTATCGTTTATCAGGTTTTCGGTGGTATATAATCCGATTTCGGGGTCCGTTTTTTAATAAGATCAACTCAAGATGTATTTGTTTTACCAATCGGCAGTATTTCTTCAAAATGTATCTCAAGACAGCTACGCAGGCGAAGTGACGAGCAACAGCTAGTTTTTAACAGACTTCAAAAAAGGAGAAGGATCTCAATTCGTCTATATGTATACCACCACCACCACCACCGGACCACAACCACCATCACCATGCCGGACTGCCAAACACAGGGTTGCGGGTTCGATTCCCGCCTCAGACAATTATTTATGCTTAGATATTTGTCTGTGGTCTGGGTGTCTGTATGTATATTAAGTATTTATTTACAAAAGAAAAGTATTTAGGTAGTATATCCGTTGTCTAGCACCCATAACACAAGTCTAGTTACTTAGCTTGGGGCTAAATGGCGAATGTGTGGAATGTCCTGCAATATTTATTTATTTATTTTTATTTATTTATATTTTTTTTATAGCAACGATGGACTATATGGATAGACTATTATATTTATAACTATTATATTGTATACCTATATTTCAAATGGCCTTAACTACGACCATCAACTCAACTACCTAACATGAATAGCGATATTTATGTCGATTCTGTTATAAGTTAGATAAGTACATAATTTTACGTTTCTAGTTGATATCTAGCTAATCCCTAATATTGTAACATTAACCTAAGCTTAACTTACAAGTATTTTATTACAGGATGGTTTTTAAAAGTTGCGTAAATCAAGTAAGTGTAGGTACCTACCTACTTACATCATCCTTACGATCGATGTTACGATGCGGTTAACTTTTACAGCTTATTACTGCATCATAGTCAATAGAAATGGTCACTTTAATTTAATATTATATTCGTTGAATAAATAGCTGAGATGTTTATGTAGGTTACCTACTGATCTCAGATATTAAGGTGTAGGTACCTAAAGTTGGTAATTTTGCAGCCGAATAAAGTTTGTGTGATGGGTTTCTTTGCTTTTAATTTTATTTGTAACTTGTTTTATTTGTATTTTTCATTGAAGTTTTTAGTTATTAGAAATAATTGACATAAAATTTTCCAACTTTCTCAGAGTAAGTAAATATTCGACAAGTAGGTAAATCTAGGTATAGGCACAGACAGAATATAATAGTACAAGTAATAGGTAATGTGCCTAACTGCCTACACAATTAAAGAGTTTTGCAAGTAAAAGATTCAGAAAAATAATTTGTTTATTACAAACAATAATATCCCTATTACCCTTTGTCCGTTGCGTCAATTTTATTGATAACACTCGGCCGTTCAACTTAAATATGACTGTCTTAAACAAAATATGGAACGTAATTCCACTGTCTGGATTGCACAGTCAGAAGGAACAATAGTAAGTACATTATTGCAAAGGCCGGGAAATAGGGAATTGCAGTACCATTATTCACTAAGGTTCAAGTCGTTGGGCGCGCGTGATTAGGGGCGGAGGGGGAGAGGTTTTTGTATGGTAATCTCGCCCTAATCACGCGCGCCCAACGACTTGAAGCTTAGTAATTAATGGCCCAGGTCGAGTATGAGTTTGGACGCATGGAGACGAATTGAGAACCTCCTCCTTTTTTGAAGTCGGTTAAAAAGAGATCCAATCAAAGAGTATTAACTCCAGCACGCCGCCGTATCATACGACCATCATACGACCCAGTTGGCACAATGGTCACCATGCCGGACTGCCAAACACAGGGTTCGATTCCCGCCACAGACAAGTATTTATGCTTAGATATTTGTCTGTGGTCTGGTTGTTTCTATGTATTATAATATTGCAGAACATTCCACACATCGCCATCTAGCCCCAAGCTAAGTAACTAGACTTGTGTTTTGGGTGCTAGACAACGGATATACACTTATATACTTTTCTTTTGTAAATATATACTTATAATACATAGAAACAACCAAACTACAGACAAATATCTAAGCATAAATACATCTTTGAGGCGGGAGTCGAACCCGCAACCCTGTGTTTGGCAGTTATAAGTAATATTTACAAAAGAAAAGTATACCTATAAGTAGTATATCCGTTGTCTAGCACCCATAACACAAGTCTAGTTACTTAGCTTGGGGCTAGATGGCGATGTGTCTAATGTCCTGCAGTATTTATTTTATTTATTTATACAACATTGCTGGAGCGTTTAATGTTCCAAATTCAAAAAACACTCCTGCAATGGATTTCATATTGTTTGTCCGTAAATTCGATACTTCGCGTGTTATTTTTTCTAAAATAATGACACTATTTCCATGCATGTTTTAGAAAAGTACATTTTCCTCACGTTTTGGACAGGCGATATCAGTGAGAGAGCGACGCGAGAGGCAGCGGACGCTGCGCGGCCGCACCATGCGCTTGTTACGAGGCACTGTCAGTCTGTCATTGCAGGCTGAGCAAACAGCTGCTCATAAAGCAGACGCGAGTGATCATTCAAAATAAAGCCGAATTACTTGACATAGTTTCAAAACATATTTGTAACTAAATACGGAATAAAGTTTTAAAAAATGGAGATGAAAGAAACCAAAAATGGGGATATTAACGGTAAGTAAAATTAAATAATTGCATGTGAAAGTAATATCGAACAGTGTATTGACCCTGAATTGGCAAACCTTGCGCGAAGGTCCGGAATGCTGACTGCGACATTTACAAAGGCCTTTGAATAATTAGATATTTTGCAGTTATTTTTATTTTTTTATTTAATAATATAGTTAGCATAACTTTTGTTTACGGACAGTCACATAAACAGGTTTATTTATAACAAGTTTTGTTTTGTCTTTGAATTTAAATGAAGTATAAATAAAATAAATACTAAGTAGATTTCAATTTTGAGAAATATGTACTTTAATTTTTAGGGTTCCGTACCTCAAAAGGTGAAAAAGGAACCCTTAAAAGATAACTCTCACTTGTCCGCCTGTCTGTCCGTGTGTCACCACAAATTTCCTCAGCAGGTGAACCTAGCAAGGGTGTGTAATATATGGCTCTGTAATTAGCTTTCTATTGTTGTAGGTACTGTTTATATAATTATGTATTAGTTGTTGAGTTTCCTAAAATAAATAAATAAAATTAATAAATAATAACAAAGTTCTAATGATCACATGACCTAATTATATTTAATATCAAGTAGACTAGACTATTTTCATGTACCGATAGAATCATACATACAGAATCATAAATAACTTGAGTTAAAAGTTCCCTTTAAAAAAAACAAAGGAGTTTGAATTACTTTTAACTTTCCATCTTTTTTTATTTTTTGCATTGTTGTTCTGTCAAATTCAATAAGTCACCGATACTTATGTTTCTTACGTAGTATTTAAATTCTCTTTGCTTATGTTTATTTCTATACCTATGCCGATACTTGATCAAGTTCAAGAAACTTAGAAAATAATATTTAATAAAGTGCTCTGTGACTCACGTAGTATTTTATATTCTCTTTGAAATTACGAACATGGATTTCTATGATCGAGATATAGAAGGCTATTTTATTTCCATCGTCTCAGTGCAAATATGGTGTGAATAAATATAGTGATCTGTGGTGTGAAAAATGGTCACGAGGGAAACTTAATATTGTATTGGTAATTTGGTATTGTAGGTACCTATTTGTTTTCTGAGATATTCACGATGTTATTTTCTTAATCAAATACTAAAAAAATGTAGGTAGGCTCAGGGTAGGCTAAAATATTTGTTTAAAGCAGGGCTCTTCTTATTCGATTGCGGTCAAAAGTATAATTAAGTACCTACCTTCTGATTTATTATTTGATGTTCACATCTTATGGTAAGTACAATCCACGGTTAAAAGTCTCTCCCACCGTAACGTTTACAATCCTGTGCAGCACTATTTGAACATTATAACAACGTAATCTGTGGATCGAACCCACGTCGATTGGTGTAGCGGGTGGCGGGTTATACCACTCGACCAACTAAAGACATAGCTAACATGTTGAAAATAATAATCACACTGAATACCTACTTTTAATTCAAGAATTTAAGTTTGTGTGTAACGTCTATTAGAATAAGGTAGTTACTCCAATACTTGTTGATAGGAAACTGATCATTTACTCATGACCCATACTGTACTTACATTTTGTATTTCAGGTGAAAAGCAGCCAAATATGAATATCGATATTATACAAAATATTATGGGAGCATTCGGAAGATACCACTATTGGCTATGTGTTCTTATTTTCATCACAAAGTTCTTCGTAGCTTTCAACCAAATGGCGATAATTTTCTTGGGTCCAAAAGTATCCTACTATTGTAATAGTACCGGGGCAGAGACATGCCCTTGCCCTGATCCTGTGTATAACACTACAATATTTACAAATACTATTGTTATGGAATGGAATTTAATATGCGATAGGAGATGGTTGATCAGCTTCAATCAGACAATGTTTCAATTAGGAACGCTTATTGGTAGCGTTTTATTTGGGATTGCAGCTGATAGGTGAGATTTTTTTGTTTATAATAAATTAGAGGCGCTCCGCGGGTTCACCCGCTTAACTCCCGATCCCGTGGGAATATCGGGATTAAAATTACTCTATGGTATTTCCAATAAATCAATGTATCCTCATACGAAGTTTCATCAAAATCGGTCCTGTAGTTTCGGAGCCTATTAGTTACAAACAACAAAATCTTTCCTGTTATAATATTAGTGTGTTAGTTAGTTGTTTGCAACTAAATTAATTCTGGTCTCAGCGAGCGGATAAATAGGTTGGTAAATATGAATGAAGAATTATTCATCAATTTGCACCTAACCTAAATCTACCTACTTTACTACGTTTACGTGTTTTTATGAGATGTATCTACCTACCTAGGTACTTTATAATATTGTACAATAAGCATGAATCGCATGTATCGAATTCGCTTCCCATCAGGTGAGATGAGGTCAAATGTAAGCCTATTTTGTTAAAAAAAAATATATATTTTATGAATAACAAGCTGCGCGCCGCGGTTTTTCCTGCGTTAGTATTACTTTAAAAGTGATATTACTCATCTACCTACAAACACAGAACACGTAACAGTTGGTACGCACTAAAAACTTTAACAAAGCAATTTTACCCCTTTATATTTATAAAAACGTAGACTTCACTGTCTGCCTGTCATCAGGCTGCATCTAATGAACCGTGATAGCTAGACAGTTGAAATTTTCACATATATGATGTATTTCTGTTGCCGCTATAACAACAAATACTAACAGATTTTTTTTTTCTCCGACTACGGCGAAGCTAAAAAAAGGTAGGGTTATGTTTTTGACCTGTATGTTTTTTATTTTTAACAAGTTCATTATTTTTTAGATATGGAAGAAGAAAACCCTTGTTGGTGGCTGTGACTTTACAATTGATTACCGGTGTGATGGCAGGCTTTATTCCTAATTACTGGGCATTCACGTTCGTTCGGTTCGTCATTGGAGCAACCGTCGGTGGAACCATGGTCATTGGATTCGTTATCATCATGGAGTTTGTGGGAACGCAATACAGAGACGTCCTCTCTGCAATATATCAATTACCTTTCAATTTTGGACATATGCTGTTAGCGTTGATCTCATTTTTCTTCAGGGACTACTCTAACTTTCATATAGCGTTTTCCGTACCGGCTGTTTTAATGCTATCATATTTTCTACTCTTACCCGAAACACCGAGATGGTTGATTGCAGTCAAACAAACCGACAGAGCGATTAAAATATTGGAAAGAGTTGCGACAGTGTAAGTTTCTAATTAACTTTTAAAGTCACACGAATCACGATATGTAGGTACCTGTTCATAGCAATTATTATCATAGTATTTATTGACGTGATAACCTCACAGAAAAGTGTGACGTCATTGCTCACGTTCCCGTCGTGATTCATGTTATTGACAATAACCATAGCAACGTTGATATGGTTGTCATCAATGTTTTCTTATGACGTTATCACGTAAAATTACCGTCCATAAACTGACTTTACAGACAACTATTTTTTTCATATATTTTTTATCTAAACGTTTCGATTATGTTCATCATGGTCGCGAGGAGACCACCAATCACCATCCATCTCGTCTCGCGACAATGACTTTTGTGACAAAATCGAAACGCAAGGTAAGACCAGGGAAAATAATTATTAAAGTCTGTATATTAATAACTAGCTGCGCTCCGCGGTTTCACCCGCGTAACTCCCGATCCCGTGGGAATATCGGGATAAAAAGTAGCCTATAACCTTCCTCGATAAATGGACTATCCAACACAAAAATAATTTTTCAATTCGAACCAGCAGTTCCTGAGATTAGCGCGTTCAAACAAACAAACTCTTCAGCTTTATAATATTAAGTATAGATTTACATAAGAAAGCATTACATTCAATGAAATAATTTGATAAATATTTTCTTCCAGAAATAAAAGAGACACGGTGAATATAAAAAGTGACGTAACAGCTTTTCAAGCTGGCATAGATAGCAGTCAATTGAAAAAGGGAAACATCACCGATCTCTTCCGAACGTCAAATATAAGGAAACACATATTTTGTGTTAGTTTAAACTGGTTATCGTGCAGTTACTGTTTCTACGGAGTGTCACAATACATCGGTCAATTGAGTGGTAATATATTCGTGAACGTGGCATCTAGCGCCAGTGTCACCGGTCTCGGCACACTCATGTCCATACCAATGATGAAGTGTTTCGGTAGAAAAACTATTATTATCGTAAACAGTTATGTCTGTGCAATATGTTTAATCATTCTAGCAACTTTACCTGAAGGGTTAGCTTCTGTGGTATTAGCCAGTATTGGCGTTGTATGTAGTTTTATCGTATTTGTTGTTATTTATCTGTATACTGCTGAAATATTTCCGACTGTGGTCCGAAATGCAGCTGTAGGTTATTGTTCGATGATAGCGCGTGTAGGATCGATGATAGCGCCATTCGTCATTGATTTAGGACAAGTAGCGAGGTGGTTGCCGCCTATTGTATTTGCAATCATGCCTCTAATTGCTGCTACTATTATGTTCCTTTTACCTGAGACCAAAAACTGTGAATTGATGACCACTATAGAACAGGGTGAACAGTTTGGGAAAAAACCTCAAAGTAAATGATGAAATACGCTATTTTAACCTATCTATGGAACTTAAATAAAAACTGTAGGAGACTCATAAAACTGAGATTTTGTAATAATGTGTAAAAAAATGTGTACCTACAACATATAAAGGGCTTCACTCAGATTAGCTTTTTTCTAAACTAGTTCTAAATCGCTCTTTAGAAGGTGCTGGGATCTAATTCTTGGTGAACTGAAATTTTATTCCAATATTTTAAAACTTCGTCGAATTTTACTGGTCATGAACCTTTTTCTGTTTTTTTATCCGGTGGTATCCAATTCTCGAGGCATAATAAAATTGGTGTTTTTCTTGGGGTTCCGTACTCAAAGGCGAAAAACGGGACTCTGTTACTAAGACTTCACTGTCCGTCCGTCCGTCTAATCTATCCGCCTGTCAGTCACCAGACTGTATCTTATGAACCGTGATAGCTAGACAGTTGAAATTTTCACAGATCATGTATTTCTGTTGCCGCTATAACAACAAATACTAAAAAAAAGAAAATCAATACGTACGGAACCCTTTGTGCGCGTGTCCGACTCCCACTTGGCCGGTTTTTGATTTCCTAAGCCTTATCGTCGATGAGTTTTTAATTGGAAAACATGAATCTTTCGTTTTGTGAATCTTCGTAGAAACTGTATTTATTGTTTTGAAATTATTTATTTATAATTTTAGTTTAAATTCTTAGAATGTTGCGTTATGAAATAGGTACTTATAAAAAGGACTAGTTTCATTATGCCCTTGATAGATTGCAGCACACCATTTACCCACCACGAGCAAGCAACTGGGGCCCTACCGCGGTAAGTGCGTCGGCTTCAAGCCAACGCGTCGCCTTGCGCCGACCCGCGCCCCACACTGGGCGAAATTTTAAACCTGCTTTTCATAGGAGTTTTGAAAAATAAAGTGGTTTATTTTGTGTTTTTTAAGTATGCAGGATTGTTGAGGACATCAAAACATTTAAAAATAAGTGATTCTGGTTATGTTATTATTAAAAAACACTACAAAATATGATTTTGTTTTTTTTTAATAATATAACCATAATCACTTATTTTTGAATGTTTTGATGTCCCCGACAATCCTGCATACTTAAAACACACGAAAACACTACTTAACTTTTAAAAATTTCTATGAAAGGCAAGCTCAATTTTCCGCCCATTGTGAGACGCGGTTTGGGATATCGACGTCGGCTTGAAGCCTACGCACTTACCGCGGTAGGGCCCCTGGATTAAAAACTATAAGATTTCTCTAGCTAGTAAATTTTTTTCTTGTAATGATTTTTATAATTACTGTTTTTTTTTAGTGTCGTAAGTAACCTATCGAGTGATTCGGAACTAGTATAAAAGTAATAAGCAAATCTAGTTTTCCCGATTTATTTTAGATGTTTTTTTCAATTATCGAATATTTCATAGCTTGATCTGTTTTTTTGTGGCTTAATCACACTTTACGATTACGATTAAGTTTTATTTGTAAGTAACAAAATCCGTTGCGTAGTTTTAAAGATCTAAGCACACCTAGGGACAGACGGACAGCGGGGAGCGACTTTGTTTTATACTATCTATACTAATATTATAAAGCTGAAGAGTTTGTTTGTTTGTTTGTTTGAACGCGCTAATCTCAGGAACTGCTGGTTCGAATTGAAAAAATCTTTTTGTGTTGGATAGTCCATTTATCGAGGAAGGTTATAGGCTACTTTTTATCCCGATATTCCCACGGGATCGGGAGTTACGCGGGTGAAACCGCGGAGCGCAGCTAGTGTAGTGATATTATTCCATAGCTACTTAATTCGATTCTTTGTTACATTCACGTGCGTTTAAATTTCAAATAAGTAAATAAATAAATATTGCAAGACATTGCACACAGCTCCATCTAGCCTCAATCTAAGCAACTAGGCTTTTGTTATGGTGATCATACAACGAATATCTGTTCTGAATATTTGTTTTAGGAGGGAATCGAACTTGCGAACCTCTTCATAGTAAATAGGTACTTAGTAGGTAATAAGCTATGTACATAATTACTGTAGGTAAGTTTATTATAAACGTATCGTTATATACAGGGTTATTGGAAATTAATTGACACGGCGTTAAGGGCTTCTTCTGTGCACCTTAACAAACAACTTTTGTACGACTTTTGTCGAAACTTAATACATATCCCAAAAAAAATATTTAAGTGTTTCTCGTACTGTCTGGTAATTTTCTATGTCTATGCGGCAAGTGCGCGCGCGCGATCGGCACGGGGCGCACTGCGTGCGACCCGATCGGGTTGTGCCATACCTACTATGATTGATTCTGTGACGTAGACGTAGAGTTGAGTATTATTTGAACTGTTGGATTTAATTTTTTATTTTTGTATGGAATATTTTTATAATGAATTTCCAAAAGTCGTAGAACAAAAGTTGATCGTTAAGGTGCACAGAAGAAGCCCTTAACGCCGTGTCAATTAATTTCCAATAACCCTGTATATACGAGCCAGATCATGAATTGCTTCTATGTCTGCTTCAGACAAATAAAGCCTGATACAAATAAAGCAGTGTTTTTTAATAATTTCTTATAACGATGTGGTGAGAATACAAGAACCTACTATATTTTCTCATTAAACGAAACTACGAGTACATTTCCTAATCGAATGTCACACTTATGTTATCGATTTAGGACACATCCGTCAGATTTTGCTTTCATTAGCTTCGACCTAAACAATAAATATAAATAGTACTTAACAAAACATATAAATACTTATTGTTTTGGTCGAAGTTCGTTAGTAGGTAAGAGTTTTATTCACTACTAGCGACCCGCTCCGGCTTCGCACGGCTATATTATGCATGTATTAAACATATAAACCTTCCTCTTGAATATATCTATTAAAAAAACCGCATCAAAATCCGTTGCGTAGTTTTAAAGATACTGAAACGGAACGTAATTAATGTAACGGAACGTTATTAAAAAATAAATATAGTCTATGGTTACGCTTCAAAAAGATGGTGGTTTTCTTTACCTATCTCCGATTAACTATCCCTCAAAATAGTCCGAAGACACGAGAATCATATAATTTAAGCAATTAAAGAACATCTGGCGACCGTGAAAAATGGAAAATCAAACGAAAGCGAGGTCGGTAGTTCGAAGAATGTTCACAAAAATCGCCAACAACATAGAAGACGCCATGTCGCAGACACGTGCATTTACAGTGGAAATTTCAAGTATTTATAAAATGTTAGAAGAAATTGCTGGAAATTTGTTCAAATTAGACGAACAAATTAAAAATGCATTGTTGGAAAACGTCGTAGAAGACGAACTAGAAAAGGAATTAACCACAACTTATGACTACAAAACAAGATGGCTTCTCATAGTCACCAAATACAACGAGTTGACTCGACCAACAAAATATCAACAAAACCAGGCTGAGACGAAAACCCGCACTTTCAAATTGCCTATGTTGGAATTACAATCCTTTGATGGAGAGCTGAAAGGATGGCTACCCTTCTGGGGCCAATTTTCCAAAATACATGCCGATCCCACATTGGACGAAACTGAAAAATACCAATACATTCTACAGGCGATGAAGGAAGGTAGCGAAGTCCGACGAATGGTTGAGGGGTTTCCTCCTACTGCTTACGAAGAGTGCGTAAAGGAACTAAAAAGCAGATTTGCGAGAGAAGACCTTCTAATACAAATATATATCAGAGAAATACTCTCATTAGTGCTCACTAAAACTAATGACATTGTGAAATTGCACGATCAGTTAAATGCTCAACTACGGGCACTCGAAACCCTAAACGTTACGAAGGAAAAGTATGCTGCATTCCTTCTTCCAATGGTAGAATCCGCCTTACCCCACGACAGTCTAAAAATATGGGAAAGGAATAGACAACCAGGAAAAGACACGGGGGAAGAATTAAATAACCTACTAAGTTTCCTAAAGAGAGAAGTAGAAAGTGAGCAAAGGCTGGAGATGGCAAGAAAATCCTTCCAAAGTGAAAAGTCAGCTACAGCAGAATGTCTTGTCGCTAATGTAAAGATAAAGTCTGAAAATGAAAGAAAGATGAAGACACAAACAAATATGAAGAATGAAGATAATATAAAGAAAAATCTATGCATTTGGTGCGACAAAGGAAATCATGCAAGTATTGAATGCTATAAAATGAATAAATTATCAGTAGAAGAAAGAAAGAAAATATTAAAAGAAAAGAAAGGCTGCAGTATATGTTTGAAGAAAGGACATCACCCGAAGATCTGCAGAGCCTCCGTGAAATGTCTAGTATGTGGACTGAGACATTCTACAGCACTATGTGATGGAAAAGAAGTGAAATCTGATTCCAATTCACTATCAGCAAGTTCGGGACAGACATATCTACAAACAGTTATAGTCCAAATAGAACACAAAGAACAGAAACAAAAAGTACGAGCACTTCTTGACTCAGGATCACAAAGAACATACATCAAGCAAGAACTTGTTGAAAAATTAAGTATACCCTCTACTGGAAAAGAAAAACTGACTCATGTACTGTTCGGAGGTGTCGAAACAACAACAAAAGACTTTTCAGTATATGATTTTAATGTTTCGTCTTTAGATAATTTCTTTAAAATAAGTGTATCAGCTATTGGACAAAATAACATCTGTGGTAACATTCCCAAAGTTAAAGCTAATGATAAAGAATTGAATAACTTGTTAAAAAAGAATGGTATTACTTTGACTGACAAAGCAAACAATTTAAAAGAGATAGGGCTTCTTATTGGGGCAGATTTTCTGGGATTTCTCTTGACAGGTACAGTGAAACAACTAGAGAACGGGCTGGTTGCAGTAAATACACAGTTGGGATGGACATTGCAAGGCAAACAGGTAAATTTTAACACCAATACTAACCTTACCACCGTGCTGCATTGTGTCTGTGATGATGTTTTGGCAGATTACTGGTCCATGGAGTCCATCGGCATCCGTGATCCTACAGATGTTAAGTCAAAGGAAGAAGCTGCTTCCGAGACAATGATAGCTTTCAAAGAAAATGTCAAAATAAACGAAGACAACAGGTATGAAGTCAAACTACCTTTTAAAACTGATAAGGACGACTTACAAACTAATTTTCACTTAGCTAAACAGAGATTAGAGTCAATGAGTAGAAAGTTATTACAAAGTGGTAAATTTAATGAGTATGATTCTGTGTTAAAAACTTGGCTTAATTTAGGCATAATTGAAGAAACTGAAAACAATAATAGAGTAGGTCACTATTTACCACACAGACCAGTTTTTAAGGAGCAAAGTTTAACCAGTCGAATAAGACCAGTTTTCGATGCATCAGCTAAAGATAAAAATGGTCTCAGCTTGAATGCTTGTTTAGAGAAAGGGAACAATTTCATTGATCTTATACCTAATTTAATAAATAATTTTAGATCAGGAGCAATAGGCATTACATCCGATATTGAAGGAGCATTTTTGCAAATAAGTCTATCTAAACAGGATAGAGACTATGTTAAATTCTTGTGGTTCAAAGACGATACATTAACAGATTTAATCACTTATAGACACTGTAGAGTGGTCTTTGGATTGACTTCGAGCCCATTCTTACTATTTGCTACCTTGAATCACCACTTAGATAAAATGGCTGATGGTCCCTTGAGATCTACTGCACGGCTGTTAAACAGGTCACTGTATGTGGATAATTGTGTGGTAAGTGTAGATTCTAAAGAAGAAGCGCATAAATTCATTGATGAAGCAAAGACCTTGATGAACGCTGCGAACTTCAACCTAAGAATGTGGGTGACTTCAGACGGCATAAATGAGACAGGTAATGATACCATTTCAGTATTAGGATTATGCTGGGACACGATCACAGACAAACTATATTGTAATTGCAACTGTCTACCACCGTTAGAAAGTCTAAAGAAACTCACTAAGAGAGGATTACTATCTCTAACACAAAAAGTATTTGACCCCATTGGCTACATGGCTCCGGTCATGCTCATACCCAAACTAATTCTACAAGAAACATGGCGACGACAATTAGACTGGGATGAAGTACTTCCTGAAGATTTACTGTCTAATTTGCTGAATTGGTATAAACACTTGCATTATCTAAATGAATGCAAGGTCCGTCGTAGATTGACAACACATATCTTAAAGGAATCCGAGGTAAGTCTACATCTATTTGTTGATGCCAGTCAAGAAGGGTGTGGTGCATGTATTCTGTTGAGAGCTGAAAATGATGGGAAAGTAACCGTGCAAATGGTTGCTGCTAAATCAAGGGTCACACCACCTCAAAAGGTCACAATCCCAAGGTTAGAACTGACTGCTGCTTTAATAGGTTCAAGACTGTTGGCTACCGTCAGAGATAATTTAAACCTCAAGAACTGTCCTGAGTATTGTTGGACAGATTCGAATGTAACTCTATGTTGGATACAGCGCCGTGATCTTACACTAAAGACCTTTGTAGGAAATAGAGTAAAGGAGATTAGAGAAAATACCAATAAAAGTAACTGGTATCACATTCCAGGTGACCACAACTGGGCAGATATAGCATCACGAGGCTGTGACGCGCGAACCCTATTAAAGATACGATGGTGGGAAGGTCCCGATTGGCTGCGTCTCCCCATCTCCTGCTGGCCGCGCTCTGAGATGCTCGCTGATGAACACCAAGTAAACTTAGAAACTAAAATTACAGTAATTAATACTGTTACAGGTACAGATTGTTTACTAGATAGATTGCGAATATATTTTTCTAAATATACAAAAATAGTTAGAATGACAGCTTGGATACTAAGATTTTTACATAATATAAAGCATGTCAATAACAAAAAGAAAGGAGAAATAACTTACAGTGAGTGTGAGAAGGCAGAGAAACTGATAGTGAGATTAATTCAAGAAAATAATAAAGAATTTTTAGAGAAAAAGACAGCAAATTTAATTAAATTCTTAGATAAAGAAGGTATTATAAGGATTGAAACAAAACTCTTATTATCAGATTTTCCAGAAGGCATACAAACTCCTTACCTGCTTCCAGCCAAAGATCCGATAGTTAAACTTTTGGTGAGAATGAGGCATACGCAGTTACAGCATGCAGGTAGCAGTCAACTGATCTCAGACGTGCGTACGAAATTCTGGATTGTTGGTATACGCCGCCTCGTGAAATCGGTAATATCTTCGTGTACTAATTGCATGCGATACAGGTCCAAGCCAACACTCGCGCCGACGGCACCACTACCGCCGGAACGTGTCGTTTGTGCGGCTCCCTTCCAGACCACAGGCGTGGACCTGGCCGGGCCGCTGTTCCTGCGCGGCGGGGAAAAGTGCTGGATCGTGCTATACACCTGCGCCGTGTATCGAGCGGTCCATCTGGAACTGACGAAGTCGCTGTCGACGGAGGCATTCATCATGACGTTGCGTCGATTTATCGCCAGAAGGGGAAGAGTCAATATGATGATGTCAGACCAAGGTACGAACTTCCACGGTACTAAAACCTTACTAAATGCACTAGACTGGGACGAAATCGAAAAACAATCAACAGTCAAACGTATTACATGGAAAATGAATGCACCCTCCGCTGCCTGGTGGGGCGGGTACTGGGAAAGGCTCATACGCATTTTAAAAGACCTTTTGCGACGAATTTTGGGTAAGGCATCCGTTTCTTATGACGAATTACAAACAATAATTTGCGATTGTGAAGCCATAATGAATGGACGACCATTGACTTATCTAAACAGTGACAAAGGTGAATATCTTGAACCTTTAACACCTGCTCATTTTATACAACCCTTACCTGATTCTGGTGTCACAGACCTTGACGAAATTGATACACAAAACCTCAACATTAGATTGAGATACATACAATCCCTAAGAGATCAATTCCGTCAAAGATTTAAGGTTGAATATCTTGCATTTCTGGTCCAGAAGGGTAATAGAAAACAGGATAGTATTATGGTGGGAGACATAGTGTTAATTGAGACAGAGGAAAAAAGAATTAAATGGCCACTAGGCATTGTACAGGAAATAATTTCAGGAAAGGATGGAGTTGGTAGAACTGCGAAGATAAAAACGTCTACAGGTACGAGAGTGCGCCCCATACAACGACTCTACAGAATGGAGGTCACAGGTAACAATTTACTTTTACTTCAGTCTTCTGATAAATCACAGGAAGATTCCATGCATGTGGACATCAAGTCTTCAGCTCATCATGGTGACGATGTCGTCGTTGACAAGCAAGTGTTCGCTAGAAAAGCTGAGGAACAACCACAGCTATTCTCTTCTCGCAGTGGAAGGAAGGTAAAGTTACCCAGTAAATTTGATTTATATCAGTTATAAACTAGCTGTTACTGTGGGAAACTATCTCATAATCTCTTAATTTTAAAAAAAAAAATATAATTTTATCAGTCAAAGTACGTAATGTAATACAAAATTATTGTCAAAATTAGTAGTTCATAACATTTGTGTATTATGATAATGCCATTCTATGATAATAAAGGCACCTTGTTGAGCTGGAATTTTGACCAAGGTTGTTTTGTACTAGAATTATTAATTAAAACTATTCAATTGTAAAAGTACTCAGTAGCTGAAATTCTGAATACAGATTCAGCAAAATTTAGTTGGTAAGGTACATTTAATTTCAAATGATCTAATCATAAGTTTCGTAGAAAAGTCTGGATTATAGGTAATTATGTTAATTTAATAATGACAATGCATAGTTTATAATTTCGAAACAAATTGTAATTTGTATTTTGTTAAAAACATTTATTGTTGTTACATGTAAAGGACACAGTGCTGCCATCTGTTGTTGAGTAGCAGCACTAAATTGTGGTATTGACATTGTACGAAACTCCCAAGGCAAAATGTTGCCAGGTGTAGGAAAACTAGTTTAAGGTAATAATTTAGAAAAAAATATTCCTTGCATCTGTTGTTATTTTCTTGTGTTGGGAGGATGAAACGGAACGTAATTAATGTAACGGAACGTTATTAAAAAATAAATATAGTCTATGGTTACGCTTCAAAAAGATGGTGGTTTTCTTTACCTATCTCCGATTAACTATCCCTCAAAATAGTCCGAAGACACGAGAATCATATAATTTAAGCAATTAAAGAACAGATACAAAGGGACATAGGGATATAGGGACGGCGAAAAGTGACTTTATTTTATACTATATAGTGATTTTGGTTCATCTATCACCAAATTATGCATATACTTACTAAAGCCGATCGTCCACCGCCAACTAAACTAAGTTAGTTTAGCTTTTAGCTCGCATAGTTGAGCCAGTTTTTCACTATGGATTTTCATACATGTGCGTCCATCGCAAACTATGCCAGCTAAGTCAGATTAAACTGAAAAAACTGGCTCAATTGCAAGCTAAGCTAAACTTCAAAGGCTTAAGAGGAAAGGGTACCGGGGGCTTTCTCCATACAAACTATTACAAACGTAGTCGACTGTTTTCTCCCTGGATAATGACACTAGAGCAAATATTTTTGGTGCATAAAACTTATAACTGCCATGACCATGCCCCTATTTTTTGTTTTTTCTTATTTTTTAATTTTTTTAATTTTAATTTCTATGATAATTACAAAATGAAAAAAACCAAAACATAGGGGCATAGTCATGGCAGTTATAGGTTTTATGACACAAAAATATTTGTGCTAGTGTCATTATCCAGGGAGGAAACAGTCGACTACGTTTGTATGGAGAGCGCGCAGGTACCCTTTCACCTTAACACTCAAAGGATAAAGCTAGCTAGGATAAACCAACAACAGACTTTTTCCTGACTTGAGCTAGGTATGTTGGTAATATCCGTCAGTAGTTTGATTACAAATAAACATAGGCAAAATATTATATTAGTTTTATTGAAGCTAAACTTGCTTTCATATTACCTATATACCAAGGTTTCTTTTTTATAATTTTTGATTTTATTTGTGTAGAATTATTGTGATGACGGCATTGAGAATTAAATAATAAGATCTTAATTAATTATGTATGTGCAAAACAATATAGATTGCTTTAAGTTGTCGCAGTCTGTTGTATCAGATACTGTGTATCGATAGGTATACAAATATATAGGAAATATGGAATTATATATCTACCTACACACACACAAACCATCTTTAGTAATAAGTCGTCATTCGATGCGTTTCATTGCCTTTGCATAAACCAATGATCCTTTTTAATAACGTTTATAATGCTAACAAGCATCTAACAAGGCTTTATCCGCTTAAGAACCTTGTTATCGTAAAATGTTTACTGAATACTATAATAATGAAGAGGTAAATATTAACCGTAAAGAAAAAAACATGTTAAAGAAATAAGATGAAATCTGCATACATTTACCTCTACGAATAACAAAAGTTCAGTGCCTCGATACACTAAGGTTTTAAGGTGAAAGTCCGTGAAAGAGTAGTACCGGCGCGGCGCTCTCTCCATAAAACCCTGGATAATGACACGCACAAATATTTTTGTGCCATTAAACCAACTGCCATGACTATGCCACTATGTTTTGGTTTTTTTATTTTCTAATTTAGAAATTAAGATTTAAAAAACAAAAAAAAAAGTTATATGCAGAAAAGAACAGATTGTGATAGAATCGCACAGTCGATTGCGCATGGCGACGCGTCGCCACACCGTACACACTACTGCATATAGACTGTATATATATACCATCATATAGCGTGGCGACGCGTGCGTGCCACGGCATGCGTCGCCACGCCAGATATCGGTTTTACGTGCGGCTATAGTGAGCTCTAACGATCTGCATCGAAAAACAGCCCTATGTCCATCATTTGCAGTTTCGACCCACTGTGCGTCGCTACGGCATGCGTCGCCACGCCAGATATCGGTTTTACGTGCGGCTATATAGTGAGCTCTAACGATCTGCATCGAAAAACAGCCCTATGTTCATCATTTGCAGTTTCGACCCACTGTACGTCGCCACGGCATGCGTCGCCACGCCAGATATCGGTTTTACGTGCGGCTATAGTGAGCTCTATCGATCTGCATCGAAAAACAGCCCTATGTCCATCATTTGCAGTTTCGACCCACTGTGCGTCGCCACGGCAGAAATCGGTTTTACGTGCGGCTATAGATGTTTCACATCAATAAAAAACAAAACAAAACATAGGGGCATGGTCATGGCAGTTATTTATAAGTTTAATACAACAAAAATTGGTATACTCCCAACGCGCCCCACCAAAACGGCCACCACTGGTGGCCGTTAGAACTATAAATTAATTTTTGTTCCAACGGCCGCCAGTGGCGGACGTTGGGACAATAAAAAAAATATTAGTCCCATCGAGCCCCACTAAAACGGCCACCAGTGGTGGCCGTTAGAACTATAAATTTATTTTTGTCCCAACGGCCGCCAGTGGCGGACGTTGGGACAATAAAAAAAATATTAGTCTCATCGTGTTCTAAGGTGAAATTCTCCCCTCCATCGCAACTGGACGGATTCGCAACTGAACAGATTCCCAGCTGGACAGATTCGCAGCTGGACAGTTTCTCAACTGGCTAGTTTCATTATCCAGGGAGAAAACTACGTTTGTATGTAGAGAGCGCCCGGTTCCCTTTCCTCTTAAAGTCGTCGTTGGGCATGTGAAATTAAGATTTAAAAAACAAAAAAAATAAAAAACAAAACATAGGGGCAAGGTCATGGCAGTTAAATGTTTAATACAACAACAAATTTTGCTCTAGTTTCATTATCCAGGGAGAAAATAGTCGACTCCGTTTGTATGTAGAAAGCGCCCGGTTCCCTTTCCTCTTAAAGGCGTCGTCGGGCGTGTGTGATTAGGGTGCAGGGGGTAAGAAAAACCTCGGTCTGTCGCCACACAATTGCAATGCCCGGCAGGGCTCATGTGGACTATTATGCCTCTGTAAGATCTATTATACAATATGAAAGCAAATAAATGAAATGAAATGTGCTATTGCCATACAAAAACTGGATTTATAGTAATAATCACACACACCCCGACAACTTAATCCTTGGTGAATCGAGATAAGGGTGATCTGTGTTACCTAGAAATTAAATAAATAAAATAAATAAATATTAAAGGCCATTCCACACATCGCCATCTAGCCCCAAGCTAAATAACTAGACTTGTGTTATGGGTGCTAGACAACGGATATAGGTACTACTTTAATACTTACTTTACTTTACTATTTTAATTAGACCATCATAGCTGAACATACCACGTACAATGTTACCTATGTATTTCAATTTTTGACCTACTTGGACGTTTGAAACAGCCAACTTGAATTTATAAGTTATAAAATGATAAAGCGGCCTTATTATAATGTTTTGATGGGTACGTAACAAATTTTGCAATGAAAATAAGTAAGTTAATATTTTTTATACACTTTGTCTGGTTAGACAAATAAAACAATGGTGTTAATTAATGATTTAATGGGTGAATTCGGCATATATCACTTTGGTATTTGTTTCATACTATTTCTTAGTAAGTTCGGGGTAGCGTTTCATCAAATGGCAATAATATTCTTATCACCACCTATGCAATATCGATGCCCTGACACCAATAACACGTGTTGCGATAAACCAATATTTGACAAAAGTGTCTTTACGAGGACTATTGTATCGGAATGGAATTTAACATGTGAGAAATCGTGGCTTAAGGATTTTCATCAAACTATATTTCAACTTGGTGTTCTTTTTGGAAGTGTTTTATTTGGGATTGTATCGGACAAGTAAGTCGAACCGAACGTCTATTCATTATTAGCTATCAATGAGTTGGATACGTTCCCATAGGTATATACAAACGTAGGTAGATCTATACTTACATAGTTCCTTCCTATAGATTTACTAGCTGCCCTACGCGGTTTCACCCGCGTAACTCCCGATCCCGTGGGAATATCGGGATGTAAGCTATCCTATCTCTCAAGTTGGATCGAACTGCACATGGTGTGCGAATTTTATTATAATCGGTTAAGTGGTTTAGGAGTCCATTGAGGACAAACATTGTGACACGAGATTTATATATATTAAGAGAAGATATTTGTAATCGATACCTACTCAGCATCTGATCAAATCAGATGCTACGAACTACGACAACTTAAATCTTCGAACTATATTCTATATTGTTTTGCACATACATAATTTATTAATATCTTATTATTTAATTCTCAATGCCTTTACGATATCAATTCTACAAAAATAAAAATAAAAGTGTATATAAAGAAACCTTGGTATATAATTTGAAAGCAGGTTTAGTTACTCCGGAAAATAGTATACACTTATTTCATTTACAGGTACGGAAGAAAACTAACAATGATTAAAGCAGCTCTAATACAAATTTTCACTGGAATTATATCTTCATTCATTCCTGATTTTTGGAGTTTTACAATAATTCGATTCATTCTCGGTATCGCCGTGGGAGGTGTCAATATCATTGGGTTTGTTTTGGTGATGGAGTTCGTTGGAGTCGCTTACAGAGATCTAATGGCAGCGTTATACCACGTACCCTTCACATTAGGTCATATGCTACTGGCTCTTATTGGATTTTACATTAGAGATTATATGTACTTTCAGTTAACTATATCCTTGACTACTCTTGTAATGCTTACATACATTTGTTTTCTACCTGAATCGCCGAGGTGGTTGCTCGCAAATAATAGAATATTTGAAGCTTCCAAATTAATGGAAAATGTCGCTAAAAGGTAATCTTTCTAGTAAAATCACCCTAATAAATAGTATTAAGAGGAAAGGGCTCTCTCTCCATACAAACGTAGTCGACTGTTTCCTCCCTGGATAATGACACTAGCACAAATATTTTTGTTGCATAAAACCTATAACTGCCATGACTATGCCCCTATGTCTTGGTTTTTTCATATTCTAATTATCATAGAAGGTAAGAGTTGAGTTAAGAGTTAAGGGCATGGTCATAGCAGTTATAAGTTTTATGCTTCAAAAATATTTGTGCTAGTGACATTATCCAGGGAAGAAACAGTCGACTACGTTTGTATGGAGAGAGAGAGAGAGAGCCGGGTACCTTTCCTCTTAAGTATAATATGATTTATTTATAAGCAGTTTTTTTGTTTGCAGAAATAAATTGCCTACTGAAGACTTTGAGCAAAAACTAGTTCAGTATCAGTTAGAAAGACTTATGGACAGACAAAAAAAAGGTTCATTTATAGATTTATTTAGGAAACCTCATATTCGACGAAATATCTTTGTTATGTCTTTTTTATGGATGGTGTGTAGCTATTGCTTTTATGGAATGTCTCAATACATCAGCCAGTTAACTGGTGATATATTTATTAACGTAATGGCATGCGGCACCGTGTGTTTATGTGGGTGCTTTCTCTCTATACTAATACTGAAGTTCATGAAACGAAAAACCACTGTAATAGTCGGAAACATTTTGATTGGGGTCTGTGTTCTGATTATAGCAGTTATCCCCGAAGGTAAAGGGTCCGTTGTTCTTGGTTGCCTTGTAGTATTGTTCAGTTACATGGTATTTATATTGGGTTACCTGTACTGTATTGAAATGTTTCCGACTACATTACGTAACGCTGCACTTGGAGTGTCTTCAATGATGGCTCGAGTGGGCTCGATGATAGCACCTTTTGTTGCTGGCCTGAGACCTCATGGACAGTGGTGTGCTCCTGTGGCTTTTGGAATTTTCCCTTTGGTCTGTGCTTGTTTATGTTTGTTACTCCCGGAAACAAAGGATTGTGAACTGCCTATGACTTTAGAGGAAGGAGAAGCGATTGGAAGAATACCAGAATGATTCTTTGAAGTGATCACGTTCCACAACCAAAGCAATATTTATTTTAATTAACCCGATGTACAAAGTTTTATGTTATTCGACTATGTAGTAAAAATAGTTTTAAAATCATTATTTAGATGTTTTAAAAATGTTTGTAGATACATAAATTATAGTACCTACACTACGAAGAAAGCCACAATACTACAGTAAAAATCATTTAGGTAGGTATATTAAGAAGTATTCACCTCATCGTTTAGGTACACTATTTAGATAACATACAAAAATACGTTATTCTAAAACCACCAAACTGGTAAGACTTGTAGGTGTCTAAGACAAAACCAAATTATCTTTTCAGCCGAAATTAATATCCGTCATTTTAAAGTTACGATCACTTATTCTTATCCTTCTATTTATAAAGTAAAATTAAATAAGGCTGAATTTAAGAATAGATGTAGGTACTTAGAATGTAATAGAGTTTAGGGGAAGTCGTAAGGGTTCTAATCCGTGATGTGGTGCGGCTTCCGCGCCGGGGATACCAGCGCAGGTCGTCATGGCGGTAGGACCGCTTATATGCTTTGCTTGGTTCTACACTATTATATGCGGTATGTTAATTTATTTTTAATCCTTTCTTTGCTTCACCTTGTCATTATTGTTTGCAATCTTTTCACTGTTCTGATAAAGTTTTATTTTCTCTGAATTGCATGTTTGCTTTTAGGCTTCTACGTTCTTTATTGCCCTTGCATGTATCTGATGTTTTTTAATCATAAACTCTACCGGAAAGTGTTAGATGCTTTATTTGCACTGTGGGAGCTTTATACAGTGGTAAGAAAGTGTTTAGTTATTGATATTAAATGTCATAGTTTAATCGATGTGTATTTTTAGGCGTTGTTCCAATGCTGTTGTGGTACTGAACTTCATCACTGTGGCGATTACGTGAATCCTGATGAGAACACGATAATTGTGTTAAACCATCGCACCAGAGTCGACTGGAACTATGTATGGATCGCATTATATCACGCCACTCAAGATCCCAATGCAAGTAATCATTGTATATGTAGAGATAATCTACAGTCACAGGGTGAAGATGGCGAACAAAGTGTTTTAGATATTGGCGGTAGATCCAAAATAAAATTTGTCCTAAAAGATGAAATAAAATATGGACCTGGATTAGGTAAGATTGTACTTTATTATGTTGTAGATATTTAGAAGATTATAATGTCTGTAATATTTTTGCAAGTTAGATAAGAATTACTATCTGTAAGCATGCGTGACAAGACTTTGTACACATTCGCCAGAAAAGGATCAAACTGATATGAACTAGTTTAATAATTGATGTTTATCGTGTACAAAAAAATATACTCTATTAGGTATAGATACATAAATAATTATAGGTAGGGACAGTAGAGTCTCACGAACCCGGCACTCCGGCACCCCTCTGGATTGGATTGAACATAAAGGTAACATTGTAAAGTTTGTGAAAAATCATAAATATGAAGAATAAAATATAATGATGTTTGGTACCGTATTACCTTCCTAGACGAGTCATTTTATTTTTTTAGGATTAGTGGACTTAAACCAAAAGTGATGAACTCAATATAAGTCATAATTTATTATTCTAGGTTGGATCATGCAGCTTGGTTACTTTCTTTTCGTAAAGAGAAATTGGCAAGAGGACAATGTGAACATAAATCGATTTGTACACTACTATAAAACGTTGCAGTATAAATGTAGACTTGTATTATTCCCTGAAGGAACGGATTTAAGCGAAGATAATAAAATAAAAAGCAATAAATATGCTTTGATCAACAAATTGCCGGTAAATCATCATTATTTTGTTACTTAGTTATTATTAGTTTTAACAAAGTAACGGCCTGGGATTATTACTGACATTCATTGAAATTATAAAAATAACAACGAAGTAGGTGCCTACCTACTTATGCTGATAATTATGTTTCAAGCAATTCATTCATCTTCATAGCTTCTTAAGTCTTTTATGTTAGGGTAATATAAAAATTAACACCTTAAAAATAAGGTTCAGGTACTATATATGTACCTACTAAAAAAAAGGATTAATCTCCTCATGCCTCTTAAGATGGTACCAATAATAAGTCACTACTTAATAAGTAAAATCAGAAAGATGTCTGTGACCAGTACAAATCTGTTACATAAAATATTAAGTAAGTACCTGCGCATTCTAGTTCTATTAAACATGTTTGTTTCCACAACTGCTGAGCAGACTTGTCCCATTCTAAAAAGATCTTACCTTTCATAAAGTTAATTAGAACAGTGATACTGTTTTAGACGACTAATGTCACAGTTCTTCTTTATTTGTCTTTAAATTACTCAATCTGAAGGCCAATTCCCATAAATAAAATTGTTAAAATTACATCTCAATATCATTTCGATTGCATTTCGATAGCAAAAAATATA
Source organism: Idaea aversata (assembly GCA_907269075.1). NCBI lineage: Eukaryota > Metazoa > Arthropoda > Insecta > Lepidoptera > Geometridae > Idaea > Idaea aversata. The sequence goes on along the minus strand of OU026092.1, from coordinate 8,632,590 downwards.
CTAGACGTCATCTTTTGGTATTCTCATAAACTAAGATTACAACATGATATCCGAATGAAATGTTAATTTAATTGAAATGCAATCGAAACTAAAATGTACGTAAAACGGTATTCTCCAAATACAAATGATATCGAAATGTAATCGAACTTATCTAGACCGTATTCTCGTCGCATAAGAAACGTCAAATTTGAGATCGAGAGTTGATTGAAATGTAATCGACATGAAACAACGAATTTAGTGAATTTTTAAGGTTAACTTAGTTGGGTTGGTGTGTAAATCTAATAAAAAAAATAATGCGTGTCATCTCCGAAGCGCGACTGGAGTTTACTTTACTTATATTTCGATATAGAAGGTGACAGGTTCGATTCTCGCCCCAAACAAGTATTTAAGTATACAAGCCTAGTTGTTTAGCTTAGGGCTTATGGCGTTATGTGAAATGGCCCACATTATTTACTTTATATGTAAAAAATCGCTATCTATTGCTATTGATTGCTATCGACACCAATTGCTCGCTTCCTTCCTTCCTACCGATCGCTTTCATAATTGCTATCTAGAGCGTTAGCGCGATTTATCTCATGGACCTTCATATCACAAAGTTTCTTCAAACACACTCCAAAATAAAACAGGCGCCAAATTAAATTCTTTTAAATTTTGTGACATAGCCAACCTAACAAAGCAAAATGAATGAATGACTGAATGATTTTATATCGCAATGTTAGTGAAATGCAATTGAAATGTAACTGAAATGTTATTATGATTATGGTTAGCAGAATACCAATTGACAGTTAAATTTCAATATCATTTCACTTCGATCAATTTAAGATTGCATTTTGCTATAATAACGAGAATTGACCTTCAGCCTGGCTAGCATGACGACCAAAACACGATACGATAAAGCTATATCACGTGATATAACTACATCATCTCTCAAAATATGATACATAAAGCCGCCATGTTGAATTTTTATTATAAATTGCGACAAAAATTATGATAAAAATTCAACATGGCGGCTTTATCTATCATAACTATAGGCAAAATGAGTTTCTCTACCGAGCGAGCAGTAGGTTTAATAGGATTTGTAGGGGGATTGATGGTGTCGATCTTTTTAATACAGACTTCAGAAGTCTCAGGCGCGTGCTCAGTCAGCTCTTCTTCGAATCTGACTTATCTGTCGCTGATTACTAGTCTTGTTTATGTGTTATATGTATTTATATTATTTCTTCGAATCCTTCTTGTCGTTGTGTGCGTTCTGAATTTATTTTGTTATATATCTAGCTTTCTATTTTTCGATACGCTGTTTTTTGTATTTTTAGTATATTTCTATTTGTGATTGTCTGTAATTGGCTTTCTGTTTCTATTTCTTCTGTTTTATTATGTTAAACTTAGCTGTAGACTTTCCTTTAAAATAAATAAAAATAAATAAATATTTTGAGAGTTGATGTAGTTATATCGCGTGATATAGCTTTATCGTATCGTGTTTTGGTCGTCATGCTAGGCTAGCAGGTGTCTTACTTCGCCGGATTTTTCAATATTCCAGCAATACGAGTACGTACTGCAGCCTCGCACGACAGGTTGGGCGGTGTTGTGTTCAAAGCTGAAGAGCTCGGGGCTGGCTTCAGTGTATGACGTCACTATTGCCTACGATTACCCAGCGCAGACGGAGGTCGACGTCTTCAAAGGAAATATACCGCGGAACGTGTATTGTCATTTTAAACGGTAAGGCGTGAATATTATCTTGTTTAAAGCTGAAGGGTTCGGGGTGGAGGCTAGCTTCAGTGTCATCACGTTTGTGATAACCCATCACAAACATCTTCAGAGGAAATATAGGTCTCGTGGCACGCGTAGGTTCTTATATTTAAAATGGCAAAGTTTCGTTATAGATTTATAGCTATAGATTTTTTCCCAGCAGTGGTTTAGGAAAACAAAGTCCTTAGTTTAGATTAAGTTTAAAAACGTTCAAAACGAACGAAAAAATCTTCTAAAGTCACAGAACAAGGAATAATATAAATTAGATACCTAGCTCTAGGCCTGAGTCACCCCCACCAAAAGCTTTCTTACTTACTAGAACTCTACTGATCTGAAGGACTCACTTGTTCAGTGCTATTTTATAAAACCATGTAAGTCTTATTTCCTACATTATTATTTAGATGGTATTAGTTACATTTGTGTTAACTTGGGTTAATCTCTATTTCTAGTTATACAGCGGCAGAGATTCCGTCTGATGAAGCAGCTCTTCGAACTTGGTTGACGAATCGATGGCAAGAGAAAGAAACCAGTTTGAAAACATTTCACAAAGAAGGTTAGTTTAGTTCCACCTATCTATTAGAATAGTCTATTATTCACTATTATTATTATTTTGATTTTTAGTAGGTACCTAGCTGAGTCAAGTATCATTCGTTCTTTTTCAGGTAATTTCGTAGACCCAACTTCAAACAAACCACCTTTGCATCGAACTCCTAGATCTCTGTTCACCGCTAAATTAGCGTTCTTATTTTGGACATTGATAGACATTTTATTTTCATACGCTTTATTGAATAGCACTTTGTTCCAATTCTGGATATTCTATAACACTTTGCTATTTACATTTGTCACGTGGCATTTTGGTGGGTTTCAAAATATCCAATATAAACTCTTAGATAAAATTAATAAAATTAAATAAGTAGGTAGACTAGAATAAGATAAGATAATGTTTGTTAAATCTTGTGTGAATTCTCATCAATGCCAAAGTTAATACCTGTATATAATATCAAGTAAATAGAGATAAAAGTTGACGTGTCATAATGTCTGGTGATTATTAAATGTTACAAGTGTTACATTTCTGTTGTTTCTAATTTGCTGTTCTTGTTGTGTTCTGTTTCATTAATAGTGTTTAATAGAACGATGTCTTTAGTTTCCGGAAGGAATAAGCAAAGCAAGGCCGCACAAAAAGCTAAACTACTAAATATTAATATAGATATCCATTCGACTCCTATATTCACAACAAAAGGTGCAATAAATGCTCCTACTCGGGCAAATACAGATGCGAATCCGAATGCTGAGTTTCTAACTACTGTTGGAAACACTTCAGACGAATATAAGTATATCTGCACAAATGAAGTGTATGCCCCTATTAGACCTATCACAGCAAACGCTAAATAGGCAACAGTTGCCGAGTAAGGCATGAAAATGAATACAAGTAATGAAACGGCTGCAATGCTGAAACTGCCAATAACACTGACTCGTCTTTTCAAATGAAGTGTTGCAAACATTACGAATACTAAACCAGGTGCATGAAATGCGGCTGCAATCATGACATTCGTATATATATTGCCTTCAAGTCTTCCAATGTATTGGTTTACACCAAAAAATGTGTGAGCACAGAACATCCATATCAACGCGATCACAATGGTGTACACTCTGATTTTCGGTGTTTTGAATAAGTCTAGATAAGTCGCGTGGTATTGTTTTTTGTTTTGTATTGATTCCTCGAATACCTTATTCACGATATTTGCAATATTATCAACAGGGCGATTGTTTCTGAAAAAAAAAAAAAAAAGAATATCAACACATTAAAATGGATAGAATAAGCTAATAATGCACTTACTTATCCAAAAATATTGTTTTTATCGTGAGTTGAAAAAGACCACTTGAGACTTTTATTTTTCTTATTTACCAACTTACTTACTTTTTAGCGATATAGGTTAATATTTTTATTGCTTCCTGCTTTTTTCCGACAGTTATCAACCACCGTGGAGATTCTGGTATTAGCCAATAAAAAGACAGTGTCAAGACCCATGGAACTGCTGTAACCAGTTGCAAATATCTCCACTCTCTTACAAAGTATGCTATTATTGGTATCGTAAAGTATCCTAGCAAGTATGCTACTTCACTAAGTACGATAGCATAAGGTCGAAATGATTTCCCACTGATTTCAATGACTAGGACGTAAAAGCACAACATGACTCCTCCAACTGATGTCCCTATAAGGAATCTGCATACTAAGAACATCCATAGTTCAGAAATCACGGCGGAAACGGTTACAAATACTACTTCGAGTACCATAGAGAGAAGAGCTGCTTGCTTACGTCCATATCTGGAAACAAAATAAATAATATATTGTCCAAGTGACTTTGGTTTACCTATAATTTTATTGATGGAGATTAACTTCAACCAATTAGTAATAAGTAGGTATTATGCCGACCTTACAACTAGCAACAAATTAATATTTTATTACCTGTCTGCAATATGACCATATATTAAGCTCCCTGCTAGTATTCCAACCTGCATCATGGACTGAGCGAGGCTGGCAAGCGACCCTCGATCACATATTAGATCCCATTCAGTGATCACAGAACTAACAATTGTGCTTGTATCATATTGAGGATCTTCACAAGGACAGTAGTTCGTCACATTATTACCACTTGCGTCCAAACACGAGTACTCTACTCCGGGTAATATAAACACAACGTTAGTCAGCTGGAACTCAGTTGGCAGGCGACCTATAGTTATAAGGAATAGTATCCAAGACTGATAACGTCCAAATCGTCCAATCACAGTCTCAATAGGATCCTCACTATCAACTATTTTGTTTTCACTCATTGTATCTCCTTAATTATCACAGATACATTGATCAGAAATATTTACTTAATTATTCATTTTTAAAACACTGAATTTTACAAGAAAGAACTATTTAAGCTGCTTCTGTGCTATGGAATGCGAAATTTTATCTGTGTAGGTACATTATTTATCACAAATAATGTAGGTAGGTATTGTACCTACTTTACTTCATTGTCTACCTTCTCATACAATAAATTAATAAATATACTCATACTTATCTATTGTTCTGTGTTCAGAATGAGACGGTCAGAAATTACAAGTCCATTATTTCTTAGTTTACATTAAAACTAGCAGCGCTCCGCGGTTTCAACCGCGTAAGTCCCGATCCCATAGGAGTATAAAAATGAAAAGTAGCCTAAATATGTTTTCAAATCGAACCATTAGTTCGTGAGATTAGCGCGTTCAAACAAACAAACTCTTCAGCTTTATTATAACTATTAGTATAGATTTAATTATCACAGCCCACAGACGTTTATACATAGACGTAGAATCAACAAGTTTTCTTTTATGGTTTTGATTTATTGTTGAATTTATAAATATTACCAAATTACCTACATCACAATTTGAAGGTTACCAAATCAAATCACCAATATCTTTAGCTAAGTAGTACTAGTTAACATTTGACACTATCACACGCACAGTACCTACAGTAATCTTAGATATCGATATTTAAGATCTTATATTCATGTGAATAAAAATTCATTTCTACATCTGTCTGAAATGGATCAAACTGAAATGAATCAGTTTGATATAGTTGTATATCACCTGTGAAAAATAATACACTAGGTAGTCTTAATGAATGTACAATAGAGTTTTACTGATCCGGCACCCTTTTCTGATTTGTTATTTTGAAGACAAGTAGGTACGTTTGTGTAAAATGTGAAAAATAAAATATAATGATATTTGGTACCGTATTGCCTTCCTTGACGACTCGTAAAGTTCTGAAATTGTAGACTTAATACAAAATTTATGATTAATTAAAAGTAATGATTTCTTTTATTTTAATTAGTTTTAGGTTTTTAACAAAGAATTGTAATTTATTGTTATACCTACGCTTTATTGCACAGTACTTTATTCCAATTCTGGATTATCTATAACATAACCTGTCAAAATAAATGTTTGGTGATTGTTAAATGTTACAAGTGTTACATTGCTGTTGTTTCTAATTTATTGTTCTTGTTGTGTTCTGTTTCATTAATAGTGTTTAATAGAACGATGTCTTTAGTTTCCGGAAGAAACAAACAAAGTATGGCCGCACAAAAAGCTAAACTACTAAATATTAATATAGATATCCATTCGACGCCTATATTCACAACAAAAGGTGCAATAAATGCTCCTATTCTGCCAAATACAGATGCAAATCCGAATCCGATATTATCAACAGGGCGGTTATTTCTGAAAAATAAATATAAACACTTCAATATAAACACTTTAAAATAGAGGCACCTAGTCAAAAAAAGATTGTTTATTTGATTGTGAGTTAAAGAAGAACCAAAGAACATTTGCGACTTTTAATTTTCGTATTTATTAACTTACTTTTTGGCGATATAGGTTAATACTTTGATTGCTTCCTGCTTTTTTCCGACAGTTATCAACCACCGTGGAGATTCTGGTATTAGCCAATAAAAAGACAGTGTCAAGACCCATGGAACTGCTGTAACCAGTTGCAAATATCTCCACTCTCTTACAAAGTATGCAATCATTGGTATCGTGAAGTATCCTAGAAATAATGCTAGTTCATTAAGTACGACAGCATACGGTCGAAACGATTTCCCACTGATTTCAATGACTAGGACGTAAAAGCATAACATAACTCCTCCAGCTGATGTCCCTATTAGGAATCTGCATAATAGGAACATCCATAGTTCAGAGATTACAGCAGAAACGGTTACAAATACTACTTCGAGTACCATGGAGAGAAGAGCTGCTTGCTTACGTCCATATCTAAAAACAAAATAAATACTATATTGCCCATGTGATGCGTTTTACCTGTAATTTATTGCTTTAGGTTCCATTAATCCAATTTGTAACATTATTTTGAGTATCGATAATTAAAACATCTTTATGTGAATTGTTAATAAAAGTTTATGAACTCTAGATAAGTAATAATAGGTGGACGGTAGGTAACTAACAACAAATTAATGTTTTATTACCTGTCTGCAATATGACCATATATTAAGCTCCCTGCTAGTATTCCAACCTGCATCATGGACTGAGCGAGGCTAGCAAGCGACCCTCGATCACATATTAAATCCCATTCAGTGATCACAGAACTAACAATTGTACTTGTATCATACTGTGGATCTTCACAAGGACAGTAGTTCGTCACATTATTACCATTTGCGTCCAAACACAAGTACTCTACTCCGGGTAGTATAAACACAACGTTAGTCAGCTGGAACTCAGTTGGCAGGCGACCTATCGTTATAAGGAATAGTATCCAAGATTGATAACGTCCAAATCGTCCAATTACAGTCTCAATAGGATCCTCACTATCAATTATTTTGTTGTCACTCATTGTCTCCTTTTCACAGATCAGGAAAAAATTACCTACTCATTTTAATAAACTGAATTTTATAAGGAAGAACTATTTAGGCTGCTAAGGTGCTATGAAATGCCAGATGTTATCTATGTAAGTACATTTTATACTTACCTATCATAAATATTGTAGGTATACTTGGTACTTTACTTCTTTCTCTATCTGTTGTCATGTGGTTTTAGAATGAGACAGTTAGAAAATTACAAGTCATTTATTTCTTAAGAAATAACATATTATAGGTACTTAAAATAATTATCACAGCCTATAAACATAGACTTTTATAGTCTAGACTTATTATTGTATTTATAAATATTAATTACATCACAATCTGAAGTCTAATAAAAATCTACAATATCTTTAGCTAAGTGGTAACATTTAACACTATCTCACGCAATGCACATCTATCGTGTATACCTATCGAAATCAAGGATCTTATTTACCTAAATAGAAATCACTTGATAGAATCGCTCACGAATTGACACAATTATCAAACTAAAGAATGTCAAATACTTTAACTTATGCAAGTCTTAGTTACTCGCAAAAGATGAGATCTTCACGCTTCGCCTTCTTCTAAAGTGTCCGGTAATTTCCTGCCTCTTGTGTCTGGTAGCACAATACATAGCGCAGCTCCTATTAAAGGAACTATACCAAAAGCTAATGGAGGCAGCCAAGCGCTTGTATGGGATAAAGTTGCAACGAAAGGTGCTAGCATAGATCCTATTCTAGCTACTGTCGAAGATAATCCGACCCCAGAGTTTCTTACTACAGTAGGGAACAATTCACCCGCATAAAGATAAACTGTGGCGAAGGATATGCTCATTCCCCAGAGGCCGATGCAGCCAAGAGTGAGGTTGCTTGCAGCGGAATGTGGCACCACAATGATAAGCAGGCAGCTTAGGCCCGTCACACAGTTGGCACTGATCAATGTGATCTTCCGACCAAGGATTCTGTTTGCGTAGATCGATATCAAAGTACCGGGAACCTGAAACGAATAAAACCAGTTATTAGTAAAGATAACTTTAACCAAAATATTCCTACAAATTACATTAAAGTAAACATTAAATATTTCTGAGAATAATGTTACGGGTCAGATATAGTTTATTTATGCGATAAGTTGTATTATCTAGCATATTGCCATTTTAATGGTCGTTAAAATTAGATAACTCTAGCATTAATTAATTGCTTAAGTAGATAATAACTGGTATTTATTTTGAAAATGTTTTGGCGTAATTTGTAAAACTGACATGAAACGTAACGTCACTAAATACCTAACCTAGCTAAAATAAATATCAATCAGAATGTGGATAGGCTGTTGTTTTAATATTGTTGACATTAAGACAACTAATAGAAACTAATAGCAACTAAAATAATAATAACAACTAAAAGAAACAACTACTTAATAGAATAGAAATAGAAAATGTTATTGCTAAAGTACCTCAAAAACTATTGTAAACAATAACTGAAAATCTATCCCTAATTTGTTTACTTACACAAGAGTGATAATGTTAAATTGGTAAGTAAATAAATCAGATAAAATAAAGGTAAATGAATTACCTGAATAGCTGCTGACATAGCGACGTTAGCGAAGATATTTCCTGAGACGTGGCCAATGTACTGTGAGACACCGAAGAAACAAAGACCGCACACGAACCAGTTGAAGCAGATCGCAATGGTCCGCGCCCTCAGCCGAGGCGTCCGGAACAACGCGATGAAAGACGCCCTTTCGTCTTGCTTGCCACTGACTTCGACCACCATCTTTTGAGTTGATGACGCTATCCCTTCAGTTGGACGACCATTCCTGAAAATAAACGGCAATAATATAGTAGGTATAGGTATGTTAACTCATTTCCCGAGTTAGTTATCTTTTATATTTTTAAGGCAAATGGTGGTTTGAAAATAATTAATTTACCTTTTTGCCGCCACTTCCATAATCTTTACAGCTTCCTCTGATCTGCCAGCAGTTAACAACCATCTTGGTGACTCTGGCAGTAAGAAGTAATAGCTCAGGAACAAGATGGAAGGTAATGATATCGCCAGTTGGAAGGAGTGCCAGTCTCGCAGGAAGTAACCGAACAGTGGCAGCGACAAGTGTCCAAGATTGAACGGTATTTGGTAGATAATGCCCACTGTTGCTCTGTATTTAGCGCCAATTAACTCCATTGTTAAAACGAAACTCGTCACCATTGTGCCCCCTGTGGCGACTGCCAGCAGGAAACGCAGCGTCGTGAACATATACCAATTTACTGAGTACGCAGTCGTCACACCCGATATAAGTTGTAGGAAGACAGCTGCGAGGAAAGGCAAACGTCGTCCAAACCTAGAAAGTAAATTGTCTTAATTAAGTAGTGATCAATTAATCTTAATTATTTATCTATTAGAACACTTAAACAATTAATCGGTAATGAACAATATTACACGATTAATAAACGTGAAACCTTTCAGATAGGAAAGGAGCTCGAAGTTCAAGTATTCAAGGGTTCTTCGTATTTGTGGGGGTTATCAATGTCTGACACCATGTTCTTACGCAACAAAACTGCTAAATTACAATCAAACATTATAAATCAACCCTCAGCAGCAAACTTGTGTTGAAACAAAGGCTATACTGTCACTAAATTATGTTGGTTAAAGTCAATGTTCATTCCTTTAAACCCTAGTCTTTGTGATTCATATAAATAACAGGATGTGTCAATTTATTTAACGATTTGATTTACACCCACGCACGGTCGATCGGACTTATACAAAGTTTTAAGTACTAACCTGTCTGAAAGATGTCCAAACATCATGTTGCCGACGAGAATTCCCAGCATGAAAATTGTTTGGGTGAGGTTTTTCAGCCATTGTCTGTCGCATACTAAATCCCATTCAGAAATTATTGTTTCTTCAAATACGCTATGGTCGAAATTGTATTTAGTGCAGTTTGCGTGACACACGTTGTCAAAAACTTCGCCGTCGGCAGCACACGTAAAGTTCGTAGGAGGTGCCAGGAATATTATACTCATTTGATGCCATGCAACTGGGAACTTGACTAGGAATACAACACAACAAATCCATATTTGCCATTTCCCTATAGCTCCAATGGCTTTAGTCAAAGGATCTTCGGCGGCCTTCTGATTTTCAACATCTTTATTTTCGTTCTCCAACACTGAAATAGAAAACAAAAAAAGTTTAAAAACTAGCACGTAATTCATTAGAGATCATTAAAAAGTAGACGCACGCAAGCTACAATGCTGTTTTATACTATTTTAACTTTGATATATATATAATCTTTACGCGGTTTCCGAAATTCTTGATCTAATAATAAAATTTGGGACTGTTCCAACTGCAGATTTTATGAGAACTTACTCAATTTATTGTTGTTGGATAACTTATAATCGGTTTTGTTAACCATCCTTGTAACTAATAATTCAAACACAATATTTCAAAATATATATTTTTTTTAATATTTCCAGAGGTCTAAACTGTTTAGAGCTCGGTCTGGGAATGCTCTGTTCTCAGATAGATGCAGAATGTTTTAATCGTAAATACCTACGAGATTGATAACGATGGGGGGGGAGTCCATCACATTTGACATTCAGTCGTAACAGAAGATTTTTAGAGCAGGGTCCGATCACGCGCTCTTATAGGTCTAATAGGTAATAGGTTTTCATAGGTGTTAATTTTTTATCGATGACCTTATTAGTTGTCCGATTTTACCACTTGGTTATACTTACCCAATTTTATGACTTTTTATTTTATTTGGGAAAAATGTATTGACTCGCGGGTTGTTAATACTTATCTACAATGTAACTTTATATTTTGTGCTTTTCTTTTATTTAACTTTCTTTGTAAATTACCTAACAAATTTTTTATGAGGTAGGTTCCTATAAATACTTTGTTTTAACTTACGTAAGTACCTAAGACTTAATACACTTATCGCTAAAGTTTTCCGGAAGAGTGTTCGTTCATGATAACTTATGCGTTATGTGATCAATGATGATTACTGAGGTCGTGTTTACGTTTGAGCGCCCCACCGATTAAAATGTGAGTAAGTGGGTAAAATAGGTATTCAATTTATATTATTGATTCCTTATTATTGACGCATTTAGACAAAAACATTGCGTTAGTTTTGTTGTGACGGAAATCTTGACTCGTGTAAAACTGCAACTTTGATGCACTTACGAGTACTAACAAATTTCTACCGGAAGCTCTGTAAGCACCTACCAGTAAAGTGTAAAATAAAGCATTTAGGAAAGCGGGTGTAACATCTTGGCATAATTTGACTCATCGATTTTTATTTGGGCTTTTGGCTCGGCCCGCAAACAACAAATGTTAATAGCAAAATCTTGTAAATTGTTTGTTCTTGTAAATGAAATTCTGTAACAATTTTTATATCAGACTGTGACAATTTTTATATCAGACTGCATCTAGAAATGAGCGAGATGATTATTATGAGATTTTTTGAATTATTTTTACTGAATTTAGTGTAGGTAGGTTTTTTTACTTTTAAGTTTTTGCTTGAAACCAACAACTGAATTAAAAAAAACATTTTATGTTCACACGAATTGTTCTTTTGTAGCAACGTAAAAAAATGTAGATTTTCAAACAAGAAACTTTATATAATTAAAGGAGTAAGTAATACAGCAGTAGGTACCTCTGCTTACCAATTATAATGAACTTTTTTACTTTATTAAGTTTAAGCCTAAGTACTAAAAGAATAAAGAAAGACACGAATAAATAAAAGAATCAACAAAATAAAAACAAAAACATGGTAAATATTCCGTTTCAAATAATTTTAGAAGCCATTAAAATATTTCTAAATAATTTTGATAACTTTTAAACATTATCTTTTGTAGATAATGTAATTTAGCCTTTGTACCATAATTTTATTGCGGTCATCACACGGAACATAATATTTAGGTACTTATACAAAATCGTTCGTGACCTGCGATGACACACGATTATTATTGAAGACCAGACTCTGGAAGATGACATCCGCAGACTACAATGGAATTAAGTCGTTCTCGGCGCAATTTAAGTGCTTCTTATCAATAAAATATGGAGCCAAGCCTCCGAAGCGTATGCGCTTTGGTGCATTGATAAGACTGCATAAATTTTCCTTCACAGCGTCACCTAATGTTTATACAATACATGACCACAGTGTAAGAGTAAGTAATAATAAATAAATATTGCAGGACAATCACAGCGCTATCTAGCCCCAAGCTAAGCAACTAGGCTTGTGTTATGCTTTTCATTTGTAAAGTAATGAGTAGGTGAAACATATAAGTCGAATTAAGAACCTCCTCCTTTTATGAAGTCAGAAACTCAGGCGCAGACTCACCGCTGTTGTCGTGACTATGCTTTGGCACTTATACAACATTAAGCTTTAGGTATAAACGTCGCATGCGTTTAATTATTAAAATAATAACTTATTCCATGACACTTCTTACATAATACAAACATCATAACAAACAAACTTTATTTAACTAGAAAATAGTGAAATGGACTCTAGATAAGTATATATACAGTGTAGGTATAAAGAAAACCCTGTATCTCTCTTGTACCTGCATGTAGGAATTTCCGTAACTGGACCTCCCCAAAAAATATACATAAAATTTACGTATTTGTCCCGAGTTTGGGGAAATTTTAAAAAATGATAGATAACAAATAATTATACTATAGGTACCTACTTTAGGGCCCTCTGCCAAAGGTATTGCCACATCTCAAAAAAATACAAAAAATATCAGTAAATTAAAAAAAAAAATCTGTAGGTACTTTCCCGAACTTTAAATTAAAATACTTACCTACCTAATTAAGTATTTTGTTTTCATGCATAAATATATTTTAATATTTCTTTAATAATGTCCTAGGGAACCTACAATAAGTATTTACCTAAGTTTTTGTTACACACTAGGTATATAAATTCTAAATAGGTACCAACTAGGTACATACGTAGTTTGTCGTTGGTGTGTCTATCTATACCTAACTAATAATTCGTACTTCAATCGGTTATGAATACTTGTTTAAAGCGGTATTGTTTAGTTTTCGTGCGGAATATGTAAACAACAGAATTTCGTGTCACTTTTTATCGTTTGGTTGTTATAACGTTGAGGTCTCTTCTGAACAGTGATATGTCAATCTGAAGAGTTTTTTTTTCCTATAAATTTTGACAAAGTCATCAGCACCTACTTTACGTTCGTAGCACTTTCGTAGCTACTTCGTCACGAAAGGGCAACTATACAGAAGAAAAGGGCTTGTTTTTTAGAGCGGTGTTGGCTTAGTTAGATTCGTCCCATTAGTCAAAGTGTTTAAAAATGAATTATCGGGACTGCTAGATTTCACTGTTTCATGTGTAAAATATTTATTAGTCTTCTTTTTTGTACTGCTTATTTCTTATATTTTTTTACTAAAACCAAAAATTATTCTCTAGCGTCTATAATATTAGAGAGAGGATTATTTCTTACCTTATGAAACTTTTTTTTACTGTGTGGTCGGTCGACGGTTTGTGTAATCTTCCATTATAAATCTACATACCTACCATTCATCATCATTCTTTTCAATATTATTGTAGATCGCCGACACACCCACAGCTAAATGGATTTTCAATGGAGAGGAAGCGATGTTCATTGATGCCAAACAATGACCTAAATAGGTACCTACCTATGCCTACATATTACTTATACCTTTTTAAAATAAAAACCGCTACATTAAAAACTCTTCAGGGTTATTGATAATTATAAGTATTTAGAAAGCGGCTCACGGCCTTTTCCGAGCATCCTAAACAATCAACATTTGTTCTATGACTTTTAGAATTTTGAACATTTTTTATTTTATTTAGAAGGTTAAGTTTATCCGAAAATTGGCTATTAGTTAGCTACCCCAAGATTATACTTATTTTTTAAGTTTTATCGATGTTCAATTCATAGTCTTTATAAAAAACAGCTGCTTCCATCAATCGATTTCTTAATAATCTATTACTTTGTAGTAAAGACAGAGAGGACAAAAAGTTTATGTCTTGGAAGCAAATTTTAAAAAAAGTTTAGGGGACTTAGTTATAGTAGTAAAACAAAAAATAATATAAGTACTTAGTTTAAAATTACTTATAACCCTGTAAAAGTAAATTACTAAGCTGTTGTACGTACATACCTGCCGGTTGGCAGGTATGTACGTACGGAGGAGGAGGTTTCCTTACCTACTATATAAATCTCGGTTTTCCACAAATTTTATGTTGGGTCAGTGTTGCAAAACGAATAAAACACAATAGGTAGGTATAAAACGTCATAAGTAAAAAAAATATAAGTATCGTTTTGGATTTTTCCTCATTTTTAATAAGCGACGTATTACCTACCTACGCACGCCTACCTACCTACGTAAATACATACCTACCTTATCTAATTATTTAGTTACGGCATAGACGAAATAATTTGGTCAATATTTACCTACGGTAACGTTGGAAAAATCAAAGGAAGTAAAAACAAAATACCCCACTATTTAATACATAGGCGTATTAAATAGTGGGGTATTTTGTTTTTACCGATAAACATGCGTTTTCCTGATCTTCACTAATATTTGCGAAAATAACTCTGTCTATCTGTTACGTTCAAGCTTATACCATAATTATTTTATTAATTTCGGTATAGAGATGGGGCCTCTTTTGTTTTGATTCTGATGAATAATGGCAAAACAACGAACGAAAATTACTTGTTTGCAAGGAGGATAGGTTCTTAAAGTTCCTCAATCAAACGCAATCAAACGCGCTATTAGACATCAGCGCACAGAAAACCCCCTACCTTCTAGTGGTTCGCATATTTGCCAACTATGCGGACGTCGCTGTCTCTCTCGTATAGGTCTCTTGAGCCATGAGAACAAATGCCGCCACTCACGACGCTGTTAAAAACATCTTTCGAAGATGATAAAGGCCAATGATGATGAGGTTCTTAAAGTTCCTGTATGTATGATGGCGTCAGATGTTGGTTGATGAAGAATATGAAAAATACGTGATTTTAAATACTTATATCTTTTTACCACAATCTTGTCATCGAAATAAGTAGGTACCTACTATTAATTTTATCATATTTTTTTCTATTTGTGAATGCGCTTGCGGCGCAGCTACACAGAAAAAAAAAGTTTTTTTAAGCAAGAATTAATCCTCTCCCTATTATATACCTACTGATTTTTTTATAGAAAAACAGAATTTTCGGTTTTATTATGAAATATTAAAATGATAAGCAGTAGGTATGCTTAATTTAAAATCAATATTCTTAATTAAGAATACTGCTTATTTTCAAGAACATTTACTAAAAAACATAAAATTACTATAATTTATTAGATAATAATTATTATTTCTTATTCTTCTTAGTTGTTGGGATTATTTTCTTGCTTCAAGAAACCTTTTTTTCTGCGTGTTTTTTAATATTATCAACAAAACTTAAATAAGGAAGAGTAGAGTATAGGTAGACAAGTTTCCGTCATTTAAGAACATTATGTGAGAACTGAGGAAGCAAGGACGTCAATTGCACTTTGGTTGTGACTTGCGCCGAATGTTTACTCATAACATTAAATAAACACAGATAAGCCACCTACTGCGGTTTAATTGTAGCTATAAACTCACTACCGGTATTTTAGGACCGGAAATATACGTATGAAATTGCTACTTATTTAAAGTGATATAGGCTTAACCATAGTGGCATAACCCTGATTGTTACTGATGCATTTCGCCATAATGGCGTAGGTAGAGACTCAATTACCTATCTAATAGGTAGAGGTACCTACGTTTTTTTATGTTTAAGAGTATTTTAAGCTTAGCTAAATACGAATAAAACAAGTAGATACTAAAGCCAATTAGCAAGGTTTATATAACTCTTTAAACGGATATAATCTTCCCATAGTACTTATACAAGGTGCAGTGTGATAGATTTACCAGAAAGATTAAAAAAAAAAAAAAAATTGCAGGACATTCCACACATCGCCATCTAGCCCCAAGCTAAGTAACTAGACTTGTGTTATGGGTGCTAGACAACGGATATACTACATAAATACTTTTCTTTTGTAAATATATACTTATAATACATAGAAACAACCAGACCACAGACAAATATCTAAGCATAAATACTTGTCTGTGGCAGGAATCGAACCCGCAACCCTGTGTTTGGCAGTCCGGCATGGTAACCATTGTGCCAACTGGGTCGTCAACTGGGTCGTGGGATTGACGGGAGATTAGGTATAAGGACACCATTGTTATTAATATTGAAATTTTAGAGATTTCTTACGACGCTGTTTTCTGATGCCTATTCTCTTACTGAAAGAATTATCTCAGAAATTATATCAAATAACTTTTACTTGTACAACGAAATTGTTGGATTGTAAAAATATTCATAGTAATTATTTTCCTGGGTCTTAATAGCGTATTTTTTATTTTTATTTCTCTTACCTCGACGTTTCGACTATGTTACAATAGTCATGGTCGCGAGGAGACTGATCATTACTATGAATACAAATCGTGTGAGTTTAAAAAGTTTATTGTAAAAATATGTTTTCAAGAAACTGACTAATTGTAGAAGTAAGACCTGCAGCATATTCTTGAGAAATGTAAAGTATAAATCCGTCACTGCCTAGGTGCCTGATTACATAGATTTCTATTAATTTGGGTTTAATAAGAAATACCTCTAAACACGTTCTTCGATCCGCATAATAACAAGTTTTTAAATTTTATTGCCCTTATCAGAAATAACGCCTGAATTAGAAACAAAGTCTACAATTCAAAAAAGAAAAACAGCCAATTCTACTCACTTTTGTGCTATTTGGTCCTAAGAGTCGAATGAAAACACTTCGCGGATCACGTGTATGTATTTCACAAAACGGCTAGAATAAAGTTTTTAAAGAGAGACGTGTGCCGCAGCGATCAGCGCTGCGCTCAAACACGTATTGAGTGATCACCGACTCTGTAACTGTATTTAGAGGAAGCAGACAGAGCCAGCCACCATTCGTACAATTCTGGACTGATGATGACGAAACTGTGACGCCTCGCGAAAACCCACCTAAAGCTCATAAATACGCAACTCAGACAAGCTTCGCATTACGTCTTGCGCTACTACGCACGCGAGACAAATTAATTAGAATCTTGTCTTGCTCAAACTTTTTCACAAACTTCGAATATAGGGGGTTATTAATATTACCAATAATATTGTCTTTGTTTTTAGACTCGTCTGTGTTGTGCCTACCTACGACTATTCGAGTTTTGCAATATAAAAAATCATACGCGAAATATCTAATTAGTTCGTAGATTTACACGGGTATTCCCACGGGATCGGAACCTATGCGGGTAAAACTGTAGGGCGCAGCTAATATATAAAAACTAGCTGTGCCCCGCGGTTTCACCCGCGTAAGTCCCGCCCGATCCCGTGGGAATATCAAAATGAAAAGTAGCCTTCCTCGATATATGAACTATCCGACACAAAAATAATTTTCAATTCGAACCAGTAGTTCCTGAGATTACTGCGTTCAAACAAACAAACTCTTCAGCTTTATAATCACTACATGTATAAAACAAAGTCGCTTTCTCTGTCCCTATATCCCTATGTATGCTTAAATTTTTAATACTACGCAACGGATTTTGATGTGGTTTTTTTAATAGATAAAGTGATTCAAGAGGAAGGTTTATATGTATAATACATGCATAATATAGCCGTGCGAAGCCGGGACAGGTCCCTAGTATTAGTATAGATAGATGAATCCCTGTTTCCCTTTGTCACGGCATCACGCGTGAGCGGCTGGGCTAATTCTTTTTTTTGTTGTGTGTTTGTTATTGCCAGGAGAAAGTTCTTATGAAAAAAAAAATAGAAAAAGTCACGCCGAAAATTATAACACGGGTGAAACCGCAGGACGCAGCTTGTTATTTATAAAATCAAACGTCTCGGTTAATAAACAATTATATATAAACTCCATATAGAGATAAAGTAATTAGGCTGATAGGTATTTACCCGTTTACGCAATTTTAGTATAACCAGTTTTGATAATCCACTTATCTAAATATCAAATCAAAACTTGAATTGCAACTAGATTTTGTTGAATGTTTTGAACGTGATTTTCCTTATGGAAAATCATCTTGTTTACACCAAAAAACGAGTAGGTATACCTACAGTAAATATGACGTAGGTACCAGCCAGACGGATTAGGTACTAATATTTTTCAGACCAAAGACGTAGGGACTATTAGTCTATAGATAGGTACTTATTTATGTTTTGATATGCACATTGCAACGTGCATTAGGGTGCCCCCACCTTTTATAGGAATTTTATTTCGGAAAAACCTGTGGGTCAGCCACATTGAGTGTATACCTACCTACTAGTCGGGCTTCATAACTTGGGAAAGTTTATAAGTATCAATTTTTAACTAAGCCATTATTATAGGGCCCTGACTACTATAACCAACAAAATAAACGATGAAAACAGTAGGTAATTCCCTACATTTAAAACTAAATTTAACGTTAAAAAATTAATAGGAAGGTTATAATAACTAATAATAATAATATAATAATAAGGGCTTAAAGCAATGTCTTTATGTTGTGGGTGGCCCGAGCGTAACGAGGTACTCTCGGGTTAACTCCTGAGCGAAGCGAGGGAGTTAAGTAGAGTCCTGAGTGAAGCGAGGGGTTCAAGCCGCCCAAGACGAAGACATGCTTTATCCCAAGGTGCATACTCTACTTTTCATACCGTCAGCGCAATATTTATTTTTAATTCTTGTGGTGGTAATTTGAAAAAAATCCACTTAAAAAAATATTAACAAATAAAAATATTTACCATCATGCTACCATCGTAGCATGATGGTAAATATTTGCTATATAGGTATTATAGGCAAAACCTATTTGCTTAGACCTAACGTAACAATCAAAATAAAAACATAAATCGTGGCCTGCTAGATTTTTGTAGACCAATCAAATGACTTATTATAAATAAAACCTATTTGCTGAGACCTTCAAAATTAAAACCAAGAGTTTTCACAACGAATTTCAACGTTCCAAATTCAAATCACTTTATTCCCTTGAGAGTTTCA
This sequence comes from Idaea aversata, assembly GCA_907269075.1. Classification (NCBI taxonomy): domain Eukaryota; kingdom Metazoa; phylum Arthropoda; class Insecta; order Lepidoptera; family Geometridae; genus Idaea; species Idaea aversata. The sequence continues at coordinate 8,613,428 of OU026092.1, read as the reverse complement.
TACAACATTATCTCCCTTGGGAATAAAGTATTGCTTTAGGTTGAGGTTAATAGGGCTTTAATCCGTGATTAAAGTGCTGCCGGTGTGAAAATAAATTTTATTTTTTTTATTTAAAAATAAATATCGTTGGTAATGATTTTAATTTTTAAACAATTTTTCTCGTACTGCAAATTCAAATACTTAAGTATTTACCTTCTTTGTGCTGCAAACGTTGCTTCGACAAATTTTTATCTACTGCATAGAGGAAGTAAGTCGCTGCGTCTGTCTTTCCTGACGTGTACAATTTGGGGGTCTTCAAGTCGCGAGTGAAACATCTTAGCCCGCATCGTCACCTACCATCAGGCAGGTGTGATAGTGGTCAAACGCTGACCTATCATAATATATATAAAAAAAAAAAAAATAAGTATCTACATTATTATTTAGGGAAAATCTACAGTTCATTACCCCCGCATAGCAGAATAGCAGTTTTACCACCGCGGGGGTAATTAGCCCCAGTTTAGGAACCGTAGCGTGGCACTAGCTAGTATAAATACGTTTTCTGGTGTTTGAAATAGAAGGTTTTCAGAGGCCGGATTAGATAAACAAGGCTCGAATCAGAGGTTCGAATGCAAAAACCTGCGATCATTTGATTAATTATTAATAGGCGTTGCGTGAAAAACCGAGCTAGCTTAAATAAAATGAAATTATTTATATCGATTCTAAACGCCTAAGGTACTTAGGTACCTATCGATTCACGTATGAAATAGACACTAATGTATGACATTGTTGGGAAATCTTTTTGCTAGGCAGTGGTTTCTCAAAACGCAAGTTTTCACGGCTGTTGTCCGTGACATAAAAATTAAGGAAAGGATCAAGACATTTAAACAAGATATTTAGCTAAAATTAAATGTCACGTAGAATTATTAATTTGTAGATTGACGTAGGTACTAAATTGAAATTAATATAGGTAGATACATTGAGGTTCATTTTGACTAGAATAATGACACATGAATAAAGATGGCTCTAAATCATTTAAAAATACAATATGACCTAAAATTCGTTTTAGGCACAGGTTTAGGTTGGTTAGTAGTTTATGTACCTATTAATGTGGATAGGTAATAAGGTATTGGTTAAGGTAAAGGTTATAAAAGGTTTTGTATGGACCAATTATTTGTCTGAAATAAAAGTTTTTTTTTTAAAGGTCTTGCTATGTAAAAACCATAAAGTTAAATACCACATGATAGGTATCTAAGTACTAACCACCTACCGACTTGCAAGTTTTCTGTTATGAAGTAAAGTGTAAACGTAGGGTAGGTACCTATATAATTAATTAAGTAGATAACTGTAAAGTAAACATGGAATTTTCCGAGCACAAAGTTAACCAAGTAGTTACTTACATTAATTTAACGTGTCAGCATTAAAGTGTGTCATTTGTAGTAAGGTACAGTACCTACCTACCTATGTAAGGTAAGGTTTAAAGAATTTATTCTCAAAAAGACAAGTACATGTCACATAATAGAGAATACATAGCTTAACTTAAAAATTAAATAAACATCGCCGAATGCCTATTTAAGACAATGTGTGCAAGTATGTAATACAAGTAGGTAAGTATATATCTAAAATGACCTTAATTATATATTTTTATGTGCCTAATAAACCTAAATAGCTAATATTTATCCAATAGGTATTCTGTTAATTGAGTTTTAAAAGTATCAAACGAAGTAACATTTTTTATATATGTGGGTAATTGATTATAACATTGCACTCCTTCGTAAGTTACATTTTTCTTTGCAAGTTTAGTACGTACAGTCGGTAACACAAGTAATGTTGGCCGATGACGAAGGTTGCGTTTTATTAACTGAGATGTTTTAGTGAAAGTTATTGTGGTATGAATCTTTTTTGTTAAAATTTTCCTGATCAGAATGCATGTGCTATAAACATATAGTTGTTTTATGTTCATTAATTTTGTATCTTTGTAGATTTTAAATGTTGGTGTTAAATAGGGATAATTAAATATTATTTTTTAATGTAGGTAAACGTTTTGCTACGCATATACGGACCTTCCCTATAAATTTCGAATGAATGAAGAATCCTTTTTTAAATGTTTTTAAATACAATTTTATGTACGGATTAACGGACTTTATGAGACTAATTCAATGAGTGCAGGAAATAACTAGATCGAAGAATTCAGTAGTTATAGGAGCCTTTCGGAAAGTGATAGGTACCTAGCACCTTAGCCGTGCCTATATATTCTGTGGTTGTGCGCATAAATATAAAATTATTGTGGTAGAGTCTGGCTACCACTGCAGAGAAATGCTAAGTACGTGACGAACGTGTATCTATAGGGCTACCGAGTCTTGGCCCTGTAAAAAGGAAGAAATTAAAAAAAAAAACTAATTGGAATAACCTATTTTAATATTTAATAAATTATTAATATTATATAATTAATTGTTAAGTATATCACTAGTTAATTATATGGTCGAAGGTATAAAAATTATTTCATAGTATTTTATTTACTTAGATTTTTAAATGGTCCGCCATGGTTCCGCCCTCTTTCAGCACCAAGACTCGGTAACCACACTACGAGTAGGCCAGACTAATAGAAATCACAATTAGTATACTTTTTCCAGTTTGAATGGAAATAATAATTAACTTAACCCCTGTTTTAGTGAAAAAGAATACTGAAGAAATAAATAAATAAGAAAACGAGAAACGAGGCTGTATAAGTTAAACGCCTTTTCACGACCCTGCATCTGGGTTTAAAAAAAAACAACGTCAATGTCAGTTACAAGCATGTTGTCAATGTCATATACACGTGCGTCTGTAGCTGGTTGTGTCACGTCTGCGTTTCCTTTTTCGTGTTTTTTAAATTTTAGACAACATTATTCGGAACTATCTAGTACAATATAACCTAGTATTTTTACTGTGATTTAACTTAGTCGTTCAAAGCCGACAATGGCAGTTATGCAAAGGATAAAGTAAGTTTTCAATGAATAATTTACTCTCCGAATTTTGGAATATCAGTACGCTTATTCCTGGTTTATAATCTTGTGCTTCATTTTCTAGGAAACCTACAACACGAAAGGGAAAAAAGGCTCTTCAAGCTAAAGAACCGAAACCAGTGGAAGGGCCTAAACAATGCCTTTTTATGCAAGGCCGCAAGCCCTCTGAACGCACACGGCAGTTGCTGAAAGACATTTACGATTTGAAGAAACCAGACGCAGCATATCTCAGTCGGAAAAATGACTTTGTGCCATTTGAAGATGCCTCTCTTATTGAAAAGTAAGTAATTGAACAACATCCATCTTGCTATTTGTTTTAAAACTAAGACTGCAGCTCAACACAACCTCAAATAACTTATATGTAAGGCAAAATGTGAATAAAAGACTTTATTACTTGTATAAAACAATACTTCTTTTGTTTGAAGTTGGTTTAAACATATAGTTTGTTATTCTAAACTTATAAATGTTTCCTAATAATAACCTAATAAAAAAAAAAAGCAAAAAACAATGTGGACATGGTTATCACCAGATGGAAATACAAGAAATCAGATAGATCTAATGCTAACAAACATGCCAAGACATTTTTCAAACGTAGAAATACTAAACCATAACTTCCCAAGCGATCATCGAATAGTAAGAGGAACATTCATACTCGAAGAGACAAAACACAGCAGAGTAAAATGTAGAAAGAGCTTAAAGCAACTGAAAAATAAAAACGAAGAAGATGTTTTCATTAATAGCTTGAAATCAGAACTGAGCTCCAGTAACTATACCACAGCAACCAGCAATATTGAACTCTACTATGAAAAAATACAAAAAGCTCTTCAGAATAGCTTACAGCCATCCAAATATCCTAAAATTCACAAAAGAGATGCAATATTTTCCCAAGAAACCAAAGAAAACCTATATAGGCGTCAACAACTTCTGCAAAAAAAACCACGTACACAACAAGAAAGAAGCGAGCTCTCAAATTTGTTCAAAACAACAAACAAACAGTTGAAGAAGGACTATGCTACCCATAGAATAAATGTCATATCCAGTAATCTACTGAAAAATGGAAGCCTGAAACGAGCAAATAAACAACTATCAATAGGGAAAGAATGGATAAAAGAATTGAAAAACAAAGACAACATCAAGTCAAGCTCAAGACAAGACATTGTAGACATTGCTACTGCATTCTATATGAAGTTGTACGACAAGAGATCAGAAGAGAAAATCATAACACAAAAAGCTTCACCCAATATAAACAATACTAATCCACCTGAATTCAGTGTTAAAGAAATCTTAAATAATATTGAAAAGCTCAAAAACGACAAGAGTCCAGGTCCTGATAACATATCAAATGAAAGCTTGAAAATTGGAAAATTTCTTCTAGCAAAACCACTAACAACTCTCTTCAACATGATTCTAATAGAGAAAGAAGTTCCCAGGCAGTGGACCGAGTCAAATATCATTTTACTTTACAAAAAAGGTGATCCGACTGATATTGGAAATTACAGACCTATAAGCCTCCTACCTGCAATATACAAATTATTTTCATCAACACTAGAAAAAAGAATAGGGGCTATGATAGATGAAAAACAACCAACTGAACAAGCTGGCTTTAGAAGAAACTATTCGACAATAGATCATATCCAAACCATAGAACAAATCATAGAAAAATACACGGAATTTAGAAGACCACTATACCTTTGTTTTATTGAGTATATGAAAGCATTCGACTCAATAAGCCACAACAGTATATGGGAAGCCTTAGAACACCTAGAAATAGAGCAAACATACATAGACATTCTGAAAAACATATATAAAACAAGTACTAGCAGAGTAAAACTGGACAGGATAGGACCAGCAATAGAAATTAAGAGAGGAGTGAAGCAAGGGGACCCCATATCTCCAAAACTATTCATTGCTGTCTTACAACACATTATTCAAAAACTAAACTGGTCTCAAAAAGGCTTAAATATAATGGGAAAGCAGCTGAGCCACCTTCGCTTCGCTGATGACATTGTCTTAATGTCTGAATCTCCTGAACAACTACAAACAATGATTAGACAACTACACAGCATTAGCTCAAGTATTGGACTGGAATTAAATTCATCGAAAACCAAGGTGATGACAAACACACACAGCAAACCTATATCAGTAAACAACAGCATACTGGAATATGTGCAAGAATATATATACCTGGGAAAACAAATCACATTTAGAACCAGTAGAAACACAGAAGAAATAAGTAGACGTATAAATATTTCCTGGAAAAAATACTGGAGCCAAAAAGAAACTTTTAAGTCAAACCTTCCTGTAAAATTAAAAAGCAAAGTTTTAGACACTTGCATACTGCCCTGTCTTACTTATGGGTGCCAGACTTGGATCTACAATAAAGACTCTAAGAATAAAATACAAGTATGTCAAAGGAGCATGGAACGTAGTATGCTAAAACTTAAACTAAAAGACAAAGTAAGAAACTCAGAAATCAGGAAGAAAACTAAAGTTAAAGATGTCCTTACACACACTACTTGTCTAAAATGGAAATGGGCAGGACACCTAGCTCGAACAGACGACGAAAGATGGACCCAGAGTATAACAAGATGGCCCGGGCCACTCGGCACAAGGAGACAAGGTCGGCCACAAGAACGGTGGGCAGACGACATAGTTGCAGTGGCAGGGCACAGGTGGATGGATGTGGCGCAGGATAGGAGCAGATGGAGGGAGTTGGGGGAGGCCTATACCCTGTCAAAAGGGGCCCTTTTACAAGAAAATGAATCATAAAAAAGATAAAAATGTTTAGAATAACAATGATTGATAAATAATATAATTAATGATTAATGATAAATGAATGTATAAAGTTAAAATGTAATGATTTTTATAAAAGGGATTAATAAAGGCTATTTTATTTTATTTTATTTATTTAATAATAATTTCAGGTTATGCAACAAAAAGGAATCCGCATTATTTGGCGTCGGTTCTCACACTAAGAAGAGACCTCATAACATTGTCCTCGGCCGTACATTCGACTATAACATATTAGACATGATCGAGCTTGGTGCTGATGAGTATAAAGCTATGTCGGAGTTCCACAACAGCAAGGTCTTGCCGGGTTTGAAACCATGTCTGCTGTTTAACGGACCAGCTTGGGAGTTGAATCAAGATTTAAAGCGATTGAAATCTCTGTTTACTGATTTCTTTCATAGAGAGAAGGTATTTGTCAGTTTCTTGTGTACTTTAGACATAATGGATCGGTTCCCATAATGGTCACCATGCCGGACTGCCAAACAGTGTTGCGGCTTCGATTCTCATTTCAGACAAGTATTTATGCTTAGATATTTGTCTGTGGTCTGGTTGTTTGTTTCTATGTATTATAAGTACCTATATATTTACAAAAGAAAAGTAAATAAGTAGTATATCTATAACCTATAACACAAGTTTAGTTACTTAGCTTGGAGCTAGATGACGATGTGTGGAATGTCCTGCAATATTTATTTATTAATAATGTCATGTAATCCACGGTTTCATCCACGTTAGTCCCGTTCCCATGGGAATATGGGGATAATAGCCGACTAAGTTACTCTCAAGGAATCAATATATATTCATAACCAAGTTTTATCAAAATCAGTCATTTTGAACCCAATTAATTACTTACAAACAAAAAATCTTGCCTCTTTATAATATTTGTGTGGACTGTCCCTTCCTATGTTTCTTGTTATTATTATATATTAAACTAGCGACTCGCTCCGGCTTTGCACGGCTATATTATGCATGAATTATACATATAAACCTAGCTCTTGAATCACTCTATCTATTAAAAAAAACCGCATCAAAATCCGTTGCATAGTTTTAAAGATCTAAGCATACAAAGGGAAATAGGGACATAGGGACGGCGAAAAGTGACTTTATTTTATATTATGTAGTGATACTTAAATAGTATTCTATGATATATCTTCATGGAGCTCTTTCTCTATCAAAATGTGTTTAGTATTTCTCCTACATAAAAACTTACAATCCTTTCAGGTTGAAACAATAAGGTTGCAAGGATTGGAACATGTTCTAAGTTTCACAGCATCTGATGATGCAGTTGTTTATCTACGTTCATATAAGATACAGCTCAAAAAAAGTGGACAAAGGACACCGAGAGTTGAGCTAGAAGAAATTGGTAAGATTTAATGTATTGTTTGGTATTCTGACTATTTAGAGGACATTTTCGTATAGTTTTGAGAAGATGAAAGTCGTCCCAATATTAGTTTAGTTTAGTTTTACAGGGTGGTTTTCGCACTTAGTCTCATCATTTAGGCCATTGTGCGTGTGAGAATATCCTACTTGTCACTCCAACCATCCCAGGTCCTCCCAGAAAGCTAGCAGCCTTTTCAGGTTGCTTTGCTACAGGCCTCCGGAAGAAATGCCGGCGATTGAAGAGACCGAGCCCGTTTGTCCTAATATAATGACTAATATGGGCATAGTATATTAACACTATTATTTCTGCCGTTTTTCTTGTTTGTGTCTTGTTTATAATGCTTAAATAACTTATCTACAGTACTGCAATTGATTAAGGCTCGCTAAAGATAAGTTTGTATTACATTATTTTAGAATAGAATAGAAAAATATTTATTTGGACAAGCACACCACACAAGACATTTTAGAAAAGTAGAGAAACATACAAACATAAGACCACTGGCATGAAGCATATAATTATATATTATGGAATAGTATTGAAGTTAACATTTTTAATTATAACTATATTAATAAATATAATATTTTCAGGCCCCTCAATAGATTTCAAACTGCGACGAACTAAACTAGCTTCTGACGATCTTTACAAAGAAGCTTGTAAGATACCTAAAGAATTGAAACCAATTAAGAAGAAGAACATATCTCGAGATGCCTTTGGTTCGAAACTCGGTCGTATTCATGTTGGCAAACAGAATATTGGTCGCTTGCAGACTAGGAAGATGAAGGGACTCAAGAAGACACCAGAAGAAAGGAAACACCAAAGGTTGTTAAGGAAGAAACTGGCGCGGTCGTCTGCTGGAAGTGTTGTGGTTGAATAAATTATGCGCTATTCTGTACTGCATACGTAAACAATGGTTTTATTTATGTCAGGTTATTTGCCTATTTTCTGAGAGTTTCAGGCAAGCACATTGTGTAAAAAAATTATAATATAATCGAATCTCTTTCAGGAATAAAATATACACTCACAAATGAGATGTCAATAATATGAGTCTTCAATAGTCTCCATCCCAGACTCATAAGAGCCTGGTGTAATGGGGAGATCCCATTTTTCTAGTCAAGTATTCTAGTGTAGGCTGTGTAGGTAAGTACTATTAGACTAAGATATATGATATTTTCAGACTTAACATTAATTGAGCTTGCAAAGTTACGTAATTTACCTAAAATTACGCAACTTTTCAATCATATCGATAATAAATTAACTCAATTATTGAATATTAAAAAGCCTGAATCAATCCAGTCATCCAGTTGTCATTCAAGTGTAGAGTCGAGTTTCAAGTTACCTATATTGTACTAGGACTAATAACAATTATTTGTTGATACGCCACAAGATTACAAATTCAACGCTTTGCCAGTAGTCATTTCAAAGGCGTTTTATTTACTCTGGTAATATGAATGACCACAAAGAAAAGGACGAATTGATAGATTATAACGACGCGATGAGGACTCATTTCGCAGGATGTATGGGTGAGGCCAATAAAAATAGCCTATAACGTTTAACATAAAAACACGATAAGTAATTTATTGGCATTAGATCATAGCGTAAAAATTTTCGTTGCGAACTGGTTCTGTCATACGTAAATACAAAGCGCGGGCGTACCCGTCTCACAATTTATTGCATTTACTTAATTTATTGCCTTTGTTGATATAATTAATTTTGATTCGCTTTGTTTCGATTTTAGACATTGCGTAATAGTCAAAATATAGAACTTAAATCGTAAGTATATAGATTTTTCGGATTGTTTTCACTGTTTAAAACTTTTTTAACGAGAAGGAAACGTAACCACATGAGTAGGTAAAGAAGGACTACTCATGTGACGTAACTACGTGGATCCCTCAAAAGGTTTAAGAAAGAATGACCTAGGTACCTAGATATTTATTTGGCATAAGTTACTTAACTATAAAAAATCGATAGTGACACACGGAAAAGAGAGTGATCTTTATAACTTATACCGTTTGAGATGCGGAACCCTAGAAACAACTATTTAATTACCTACCTAGTATCTAATTAGCTACCTAGTATCTACTTATGTTTTTAAGAAGATTTACTTCTTTTTAGTTTTAGTATACTACTTGCGCCTCACGGTTTCCGTATTAAAAGTATGCTGGCCTCCGTCCGAAGGGTGAGCGCACACCTAGCCGCACCGCATGCGCCGCAGTCGCACCAGCGAAGGAAATCCCTAAGCTCGATGCTGATGACGTCACCAGCCGCGCGCCGCGCGCATACAAACGGTGACTGCGTCGCGTGCGGTGCGGGTAGGTGTGCGCTCACCATAAACCTTCCCTTATATAACACTTTGTCGATTTTCATCCAAATCTGTCCAGTCGTTCGACTGAAGAGGCAACAAACAAACATTTACCTATTTAGGTAAGTAAATAAATCAGAAATCATTTATTGATTGACTGTGTTCTTATGATGTTAGGTTTACAGATGTTATGTAATATAGGAAAAAATAGGTATCAACAGACATGTCTGCACCAGACGTTCAATAATTAATAGTTATTTTAACATAATTAAAATTAACTTAGTCTCTTATTATAATATTGCACAATAGCATACAGAGAGTACTTACCTAGCTTAGATATTATTATATCATCATCTACGATATAATCTAAAAGGTACATCAAGTATATATTCAATTATAAAAATATATATAAATAAACTTTCGGGTTTACAATATTTAGGATAGGATCAGGAAGGAAAGTTAGGATTACTCGACGTATTGATTGGATAATAACTGCGGGAAAAAGGGCCACCAAAAGGTTTTTTGAAACTTTGATATTAGTGACAAAATAACAAGAAAATAAACAAATTGTTTTTCAGATTGACGATAAAACAATTATTATCTATGATGTCCAGTTTTTAAGTAATTATCCCTATTTTTAGGAAATTAAATTAAATTAAAATTAAATTAAATTAAAATCATTTATTTCAGACGACTAATGTGGTCCATACAAAAGTGTTAGTAATAAAAAATAAAATAAAATAAAATTTATACGACTAGATGTTAGTAGCTTACAAACTAAACTTATGTAGGGAGTAAAAATAAGACCAGTGTACAGAGGCAGACCAGCAGTTATAGAGGTGGCAGTAAGGGGAACTCTGCTATTACCCTTCTCATTAGAGACTGCCATAGTGGGGAGTCATACCTATCTGCCACTGTCCTCAGGATGCTGTTGCCGCTGCCCCGCAACCTGCGTATCAAGGATGCTGTTTTTTTGCGCAGCATGGCATGAAATCCATCTGTCTCGTAATGAGCAAACATCCCTGAAGCACTGCAGTAACGAGGCAACCCCAACATCATCCTGAAAATATTATTGTATAGTATACGCAAAGTCTCCAGCGAGCGCTTAGTATGTCTAGTCCAAAGACTCCCCGTGTAAAGACTCTGGCAGTAAGCCTTAAAAAGAGTAACTTTAACTTGCTCATTACAACGAGAGAACCTTCGAACCAACATATTTCCACGGATCGCCAGAGACCTGCGCTCCCTTTCAATGTCTACGTCGTCCCTGAGGCTACTAGTAAGTTGGTGTCCTAGATATTTGAATGTACTTACTTTTTTTATTGGTTTTCCATTAAGTAAAACATCAGGATGTTCTACCAACTTCTTACCAGCAGCCTCAAAGACCATGTATTCACTCTTTTTTACATTGTACAAGAGCCCATGCCTCTCTGCATAAGACTCACAGGTTGCCAACATATGCCTGATTGACCCCACAGTCGGGCCAAGCAGCACCATGTCGTCTGCGTAGCTGATGTTATTAATAGAAACACCATCAACCATACACCCGACCCGAGCGCCACTCAACTCGGCTATGAGGTCATTGACATACAGACTGAAAAGTTTCGGAGACGTTCTCCCCCCCTGTCTCACTCCACATTCCAGTCTGTACGGTCGAGAACATATATTGGACCACCTAACAACATTTACCTGATTGAGGTACCAATACTGCAGGATACAAATCACGTCCGCCGGCACACCCCTGTCCCTCAACTTTCTCCAGAGCACATCATATGATACTAGATCAAACGCTTTGGAGAGGTCAAGAAAACAGGCATACACCGGCGTCCTGCGACTGGTGTAATACTGGACAGTATGCTTGAGAGCTAATATTGCGCTTTCAGTTGAAAGTCCAGGTCTAAACCCAAACTGAGCGTCTTCAATGTTTAGATATTTGTTAAGGCAAGTATCAAGCATACCATCCAGTACCTTAGCAGCAGTGGTTGCAAGTGAGATTGGACGATAATTTCCCCTATCCGATCCGACCCTTAAATGACGACCCAGTTGGCACAATGGTCACCATGCCGGACTGCCAAACACAGGGTCGCGGGTTCGATTCCCGCCTCAGGCAAGTATTTATGCTAAGATATTTGTCTGTGGTCTGGTTGTTTTTATGTATTATAAGTATATATTTACAAAAGAAAAGTATATAAGTAGTATATCCGTTGTCTAGCACCCATAACACAAGTCTAGTTACTTAGCTTGGGGCTAGATGGCGATGTGTAGAATGTCCTGCAATATTTATTTTATTTATTTATTCATATTAACTTTTGGGATTCCATACCTCAAAAGGTACAAAAAATAAGGAACCCTTATTATGGATCATAGTTATCTGAAATAAATGCATTTTATTTATTTATTTTATTTATAAGATCACTTGTCCGTCTGTCTGTCTGTTTAATTAAGGTGGTAGGCGGCCCTTATTACTCAGACAGGTACCTTAGGTACATTGTTAGGAGAAAGGGAGTTCTGTTTTTGATGTAATTTATTACCTATTGACCATCAGCCATTCGTGACAAATCTACATTACATTTCAAGTAACCTTACTATAGGTACTTACATTCTACTTCCTAGCAAGTAGGTATAAATTAAGTTACCAATTTCCAAGGCCCTAAAAGGGCCTACATAAAGATAAAGAGATGTGATAAGTAGTTATTAATTAATTGGTTTATTTAATTCATATTATTTGAATTACTCGGCCTTTTTATGCGTTTGTTATTCTAATGGCGTGATTATTTAGGCTTATTTTTGTTTTAGGATAATTAGATGTGCAACTCCATTAAGGTTTTGTAAGTTCTTGACCTCCTGTTTTACATTATAGGTTCGGAAGTAGGTAAGTAAGTCAGTGAGGGAGGATGTACTGGGTTAAATGTGTTATTTAATTGTTTACCTATCTTCTAAGTAATTTAAATTAAAGTACCTACCTATAAATTGTTAATCACTCAACACTTTTCTTTGTATATAATCGCGGTTTATTGCACTTCGCAGCTGGCACGACTTTTCTCGCTCTATATACTCTAGACTGGCAAAATCGCAAAAAAAAATGGCCGACTAAAGAGGGCAGGCTCTTTAATCCCATGTATCCTAATTTTGGCTAATTCATAACATTGATTGATACTTTCTAATTTCTATAAGAAATTTTCTATTCAGATGATATACCCATTGAAAGATCATAACATCTCGGCATTTTGACACGCTCGCGTTGCGCTCGCGCGTCATAAACCGCCTCTATGCAATTATCAATTTACCACACTAGTATGTACCTACTATTAGGCAATATTTTTTTGTTAATTAAGTATACTCTCAAAAGGACAGACAAAAGGCTTTTAACCTATACAACCTCGGCTGACATACGATATTTGTTTAGAGTTTTTTTTGCATTTGTTTTTGCGTCGGTGCTTGTACGGAACCCTTCGTGCGCAAGTCCGACTCGCACTTTGCCGGTTTTTTTTTGTGCGTTCGACCTTTCTATATTTTGGCTGGCCAATAGTTGGCCACTGTAATAGCAGCAGCGTTGGCCTCAGTCAGGTCGTCCAAAGTGTAGGACATAGAGCACAATGGGCATTAGAACAGGTGCGTCATTGATTTTAATGAGACTCCACAATCGCAATGGTTCACTGTCGGTGCAGTTTAGGTATCCTCATTTGCTCATGTTTTGTCTGCTTTCTAAGAAAAAGGTTATTTTGTACTTTCAGACAAGTAAGGTACCTAGTATAGACACCGTCGATAGTTTTTCCATCGTAAAATTTAAAATTTTCATCCGCGTAACTCCCGCCATTTCGTGGGAATATATGTATTGATAAAAAGTAGCCTATGTTACTCCCAATGAATTAATGTAACCTCATACCAAGTTTCGTAGTTTCGGAGCCAATTCGTTACAAAAACAAAAAAATCTTTCTTTATTATATTAGTGTATATGAAGGCCTTTTCATAGGTAGGTACCTACTAAGATATCGAACCGGAGACTTTTAGAGAACCGGGATTTCCCGGGATTTTCGGTACTTTCGGGATTTTTTTTCGGTATTTTCTCGAAAATCCCGACGGGTCTCGTCTCGTCTCATAACAATTTTTGACGACCCATTTATTCTTAAAAAATATTTTCAGATAGCCTGGTGCAGGCCATACACTATAAAAAAAATCATTGAGATCAAATAATCAATTTATATAATAGGAATAAAGTGTAAAAATGTAAGTATAGGTACTTACTTATTATTAAAAAAAATGTTTTATTATTTTAGCTTTCTTAATTGTGTATCACACGAAATATATTTTTCCTAAAAGTCCCGAAAATCCCGGTTCTTAGATATTTAATTCCCGGTTCTTTTGCTGATCAAAATAACCGGGAAATCCCGGGATTTTTGGTACCGGGATTTCCCGATTCTATACCCTAGTACCTACTCAGGCCACATGAGTTTTCGGGCTACCTATTTATAGTTGACTGTATAAGCTCATGTGGTATAAGTACCTAAAGGTGTTACATCACTTAGATCTCGTAGTGACGATGACGTAGAGTGCTTGTCACTTAAGTCTACACTTATTATCAAAATCGGAACTAATCGATGCTACACTTATAGTGCCTACTTGTATTTTCTCTAAGCTTATTATTTATTACTTCATGATTGAAATTTCTAAAAATAACATCGTTAAACAATGTCATTTTATTGGGTTTTAAAAGTTCAAAGAGGGATAAAAACATAGAATTTTTTATTTTTAATGCGTTAGCCATTTCTGGAAATATTTTTAAAGAAAATACATCTTAAATACAGATGTTGCGAGTTAAAATATCGACGTAGTGAAAATTTTCGGAAAGGCATTTTTCTTCACTATCACTACATAGTACAAAGTCGCTTTCTCTGTCCCTATATCCCTATGTATGCTTAAATCTTTAAAACTACGCAACGGATTTTGATGCGGTTTTTTTAATAGATATAGTGATTCAAGAGGAAGGTTTATATGTATAATACATGCATAATGTAGCCGTGCGAAACCGGGGCGAGTCGCTAGTTAAAATTAATTAAATAATAGTTTTGGACTTTGACAAGTAAATCCTAGTACTATTATCATTAAATAAATTATTTCTGTAAAGCTGTTGGTTTAAAAAAATGTACGCGACCGCGACCTTATTTACATTATCATTTACATATCAACAAAATGCCGATGATAAAAAAAGAATCATCGAAATTGAACTTCATATGCCGGAGGACCTATACTACGTGAACATTGAACATATCGCTAATAAAACATACCTACGCATTGATTTGAGAACCTCCTCTTTTTTTAAGTCGGTTAATTAGCGCTTTATTACCGCCCCCAGTGATGTGCAGACTTAATGTCGACTAGGTATCTATTCCGTGCTTATGTGACAAGCACTATAACACAGAACCCTGGGGCAAAATGAAAGTAGACCCCAAATAAACTGGTTAAGTTTTATCGAGTAAAAAAACCGGTCAAGTGCGAGTCGTACTCGCGCGCTGAGGGTTCCGTACATTAGTTTCAACCGTCTTTCTCTACTCTTGCATTGGGGTGGTAGTTACCAATTTTTTTGAAGTGAAAACTTCTTATGGCGCGTTGGGCACTTTTGTGGGTGAGCATTTTCAGCCGTTCTCGCGATAGACGACAGATTTTCTCGCGACAGATGAGATTTTACACAGATATACAGTTTTTAAATTTGGCTGTAAGTGTATTAAGACGTACATATGGTATTTTTTAACGGACGACTATTGACGGACGACAAATGTCGGACGACTATTTGTCGGACGACAAATAGTCGTCCGACTATTTTTTTATTTTTATTTTTTGGATTTCTTACTTTATTTGTGCTGTGAGACCTTGCTTTTTTTTTAAATTTCGTGATCCTAAGTCGACTGGAAATAACCTTTTGGTTTTGATTCCCTTGCAAGTGCCGAAAATTTGCGGAAAGCGGCATAAACTGCTGTATCTTTTGATTGTGTTGACTTAGAAGTTTGATTTTTTCACACCTCTAAGGGATGGTAGACTTGAGTATTTGATATAAATTTCAGCTTGATACCTCTACGCGTTCCTGAGAAAAAGGGTCTTGAAAGACAGACAGACGGACGGAGAACAAAGTGATCCTATATGGGTTCCGTTTTTTTCCTTTCGAGGGACGGAACCCTAAAAATCATCATCAGCTCCTTATTCGCCATCACTGCAGGGCAAATATAACAAAACATAACTACTTTCTAATAATATTTAAGCTACAGAATAATATTTAATCCTATTCTCCTAACGATAATTTATAAGTTTTAAGTTTCTGTGTATGTTTAATACTTAGCCGATTGCGCTGAACCTCAATAGGTAGATAGCTGCAGACCTGGATAATATAGAGGCTACTTTTTATCTCGATATTCCCACGGGATTGGGACTTGCGTAAATGAAACCGCGGGCGCAACTAGTCTAAACATAATATAATAAAGCATCACTACATAGTATAAAACAAAGTCGCTTTTTCTGTCCCTATATCCCTTTGTACGCTTAAATCTTTAAAACTACGCAACGGATTTTGATGCAGTTTTTTTTAATAGATAGAGTTTTGTTGAATATTTGATTTTGTAGGTTCTAATTTTAACATCTAACAAAGAAAACACGCCTTTTTATATTGGAGCGAAAAGATGTCTGGTTTTATTCATATAAACTTAGTTGTCAATATATCGGTGTTGCCACCTATCTCGTGTTACCATATAAATATACTTAAATAGAATCGATAACATAATCGATTCATCACAAGAGTGATTCAAGAGGAATGTTTATATGTTTAATACATGCATAATAAAGCCGTGCGAAGCCGGGGCGGGTCGCTAGTATACATTATAATAAGGCTTAAAATCAATAAAGCAATGACGAAATAGGTTAGGTACACATAAATTGGTATTAATAATAATAAATAAATATTGCAGGACATTCCACACATCGCCATCTAGCCCCAAGCTAAGTAACCGGACTCGTGTTATGGGTGCTAGACAACGTATATACTACTTATATACTTTTCTTTTGTAAATATAAACATATAATACATAGAAACAACCAGACCACAGACAAATATCTAAGCATAAATACTTAAGCGGGAATCGAACCCGCAACCCTGTGTTTGGCAGTACGGCATGGTGACCATTGTGCCAACTGGGTCGTCAAAATTTGATTGTGTAATAAAACGAAGTAGGTATATAAAGTTTTATTACAATATTAATCGGTCTCTACTTACGATCTTAGAACATTTTCAAAATATTTTCTTAAATAAACAGAAACTTCCCCCGGGCACTGCTTGCCTAGCCTTCCCGATAGTTGCAATTGCCAAGTCATTTTTTATTTTTAGGGTACCTCAAAATTTTAAAAAAGAAACCCTTATAAGATCCCTTTCTTGTCCGTCTGTCTGTCTGTTTTTAGAAATACATCTGTCTAATATTGTGTTTCAATACTATCTTAAATAACTGACTTGGCTTTACACAAGATCTTACAATTTATACCTATAACTATCGCACGGCTATATTATGCATGTATTATACATATTATTATTATAAACCTTCCTCTTGAATCACTTTATCTATTAAAAAAACCGCATCAAAATCCTGTGGGTAGTTTTAAAGATTTAAGCATACAAAGGGATATAGGGACATAGGGACAGAGAAAGCGACTTTGTTTTATACTATGTAGTGATAGTGATGATGGTGGAAGGATTGCGTAAAGAGTCTTGGCTTTCATGAACATTTATGTTTTTTAATGGGATTTATCTTTCACGACGACCCTGAAAAAAAGCCCACGTATTTAGGAAGGTAGAGATAGGCTATAAATCCGTTTAGGTTAACTAATATTATAAAGATAATGTTTTTTTTTCTTTGTAACGAATAGGCTTCTAAACTACTACACCGATTTTGATGAAACTTGGTGTGAGGATACATTGATTCCTTAGGAATAACATATATTTTTTATCAATATATTCCCACGGCGGCATCGGGAGTTACGCGGGTGAAACCGCGGGACGCTGCTAGTATTTTATATTATTATACTAATATGAACTTTGTTTTGCTTAAATACTTAGATTTTTAGTGGCTTCGCTTTACCAGGAAAACCTCAGAAATAAGCTTATCACCTACTTAGTTAACCATTTTACCTATTTTGAGTTTATAAGTAGGTAAATAGTGTCTTGTTGACAATATGACTTAGATGGTGAATCCCCAGAGAGTCAAGTTATAACTCGACTGTGGAGTAAGTTATGTTTTTGTGCCGAGTAGGTATATAGGGTGAACTTTTTACATAGACCTTCAAGGCTATATCCTTAACTGTAAGAGATAGTGAAAGGAGTTTCGTGCCTTATTTTGACAAAAACTAAAACTACAACATTTGATTTTTGAAAAAGTACTTAATAATCTTATACAGGAATCCAACCTGTTGATTTTGTAAAAAGTATATTTTTATACCAATGGAATACTGTTGCTGATAGAAATCAATTCCTGAAACAAACGTAGTATAGCAACAGCTTCAATCGAGTTGCATCGATTATAGTCACGGGCACGGGAAGACTAAAGAACAGCGAGCGCGTCGATGGCATGCGGGTAATTTCAAATCTACCCTCATTCAGTTTGTAAACAATCATAAGAACCACAGCACACAATTTAAACACTTCCAATTTTGTAGCTTCTAGGTATGGTTTTATCTTTTCTTTGCGCTGGTACACTTATTGAATTGTAGTTTTAGACGCAGAGTTGTAGGTTTTCTTTGTTTTTTTTTAATGTACTATACAAAATAGTTTGTAAGTAAATATATTGTAAAAATTGATGGTATTTCTAAGTAGGTTAATTATCTATGTTATTACTTACCTATGTCATGAGTGAAGCACTATCTAAGTTAGATAAAGAGAAACTGGTTATATTAGAAAATTGTAAGTACCTATTATGAATAGTTTACTATTCATAATACTTACAATTTTCAACCTGTGCTATAACTGGCTTCATTCTATATTTATATAGAATGAAGCCAGTTATAGCACAGGTTTTAGAGGTATCACTATCACTACATAGTATAAAACAAAGTAGCTTACCGCTGTCTGTACCCATGTTGATGTCGCTGTTTGATGCGCTTTTTTAATAGATAGAGGACGGTTTAAATGTATTATACATGCAAAATACAGCCGTGCGAAGCCGGGACGGGTCGCTAGTTTAGTAATAAACTTTAACTTTATACTCTTCTACATCAAGTACGAGAATGGTTAGTGATTCCTTTACAAAGTAACAAGTAATTTGCATTAAGCAAATTAAATTCAAAATCAAGTTAAGAGGGCTACAAACCACGTTATCCATACTAAAATAAATAGCTCTTTTCTCCTCTTATAATATCGTCAGTTTTCGGTGTTTTTTTTTTGTGTAAGTAATTCATTCATTTTAAACTATAGGCTTGTATTTCATCTTTTGAAATGTTTTGAAATAGTAAAACATATGAGGCTAGAATACAAATTATAAGCCATTGGCATAAAAAACATAACATTTTGTGGTGGATACTCTATGGATACTCTATGGATGAGTGTAGACTAGAGCATTTCCTAGAGCGTTTTAATGTAATCTAACGTTTTTAATACGCCAATGTTCGAAGTGTGGTTTGAGTTTTAAAAACAGCGAATACTCAGCATTGCTCTAAGGTAAAACACAACAAGAATTGCATCAAAAAATGTCAGTGTATATAATCCTCTTAAGATTAGATAGATAGATAGAAAAACACTTTATGCACCATAAAAACAAAACACAAGTACCTAAACTCAAAATTAATTCTAACATAAGTACCTACATGATATCTGATAAAAGAAAATTAATAAAAATTAAACAATGTTCTCTTCCAGGCTACCCTTGAATGGACAAGAATTAAAGAAGGGGATGTTTAGGTTGTTCATAACGTGATAAGAATATAAGGAGGAAAATAATAAATATTAATATTTGATAAATACTTATATAATATAATAAATATTAAAATACATAAATAAGCCAGTAGGTGCAGGCGCCTCATTGAAAATCAATTAGTGTTATCGTCTCACATAGAATATACGAACAGTTATCTATCACTGGGAAACCCGTTGAACAAACTTACCAACCTACAAAGATAAACAACGATGAATCTATTTACCTGTCCCACGCATTATATTCCTATGGTAGATATTTACTATAGTAAAAGTTCACAGTAGGTACTCTAGGTACCTCACAGTACAGTTTTTCGATGTAATGTAACATCGCAGTAACAATACGTCGATTTAAAAAGGCGTTCCGATACTTCGGTTCATAGACGGCCGAAAAATCGCAGTATAGAGATATCGATGAAAAGTTTTCAAAGAAACAAAATTTGATGATACGACTTAAGGTCGTAGCACACATATCAACTCGTAAACGGAACGTAAACGTATCATTTCGAGCAGTTCAGTATTCATTGTATGAAACTCCTTACTGCAACGCACACTAATCGGAATCGTAACGTAATTGCCTCGCCTCGGGACAAGCTCACGAACCGCGGTACGGTGCGTGGTCGACTTATCGTTCCCGGTGATTCGGAACTGCTGATCACTTGGTATCGCGCTTACGTTAGGTTGAAGGCGAGATGATACTATTACGGTGACGATCCTTTTCGAGTTGATATGTGTGCTACGACCCTTACGCACTCAATGTCAACTCACCGGCTATTCAATGCAAACATAAACAATAAAATCTTTCCTCTTTTTTATATTAGTATAGATATTATATATTTAACTTATTTACTTTTTCTTTTGACCTAGGTACATTTTTCTTTTTTAAAGGTGTCAACTGACTGAGATGCGACAACGACACATCTTTACCGCTTTGCGTGGGAGTTTCTGCAAACACTAAGGTAAGTAGGTAACACCAATGTTCTAGTCACATAGACAGATTGATCGGTTGAACTTGATTCATGGCTTAGTCATTGTAGTTATTGACTGAACGAGCGAAGCGAGAGAGGTCTAGTGGCGAGACGGTCGGTCGGCTGTACCTATGTATGTATGTATGTTTGTTCGACGATAACTCGAGTACCGTTGCTCTGATCTTCATGATTTTTGGTATACGAGTAGTTGAGGCCCATAGAATTTTTAAGTTCTAACATGAGAGGGATCGGTTAGGGGGCTACGGAGGTAGGGGGTGCAAAAGGGGATCTACCTTTATAAAAGGCAAATAATTAAAAACTTCTTTTGAATTTTAACTTCAAAAATGACAACAAAGTGAATATAAAACATAGATAAAACTCTCTGATAAAACTACGTAAGAAATGACAATGTCAGGTTTTTATTCTGTCATTATTGAAAAGAATATGATTCTCAGAACCATAGAAACCTTCTCAAAAAATCTTCAATATCTTCGTGATATTTTAATTGAAATATGATCCATATTATATTTGGTCATCCCAAATAAATTCAAATATTCGCGTAAAAGTTGATAGTGTAGAGTTATGCACGGAAGGTGTAATTTTACTTCTATAATCCTATAAAGAAGCTAATGCTGGAACCAGCTATTGATCAGCTGAAAGGAAACCAAGGCGATAACTGGGCAACCCTACTATGGTTGACGTCGTCTGGGCCACTCAAGTTGTAGGTATCAACGATCATCCAACGATCGTAATGTACTACGGGATGTACCTTGTGTGAAGACATGCTGAAGACTGTGGTTTTTATAAAGTTTCTATTCTACTTTCTCCTAAATTCGACCTCTGTTTGCTTCAGTGCTAGCCGACACAAAGACTTTAAATAATAAGCTTGTCTTTTTATTATTTTTATTTACTTATAACAGGACATAAGTCTCAAACTTCTCTAATATATTTGTATTGAAGCGTGTCTCCTTTTTTTCTTTTTCGTTTTAAGATCACGATGAGTAGGTACATAGGTATTAAATAATTGAGTGTTTAGTCTGATTATAAAAACCCTGATGAGAAAGGTAACCAATAACCATATTATGAACTTATCTTCCGAGCAAGATATTAATATCTTGTTGAACTCGTATAAATCACATTAAAAAGTTGATACTCTTGGTACTGAAGAATCATCTGATATCTGGAATTAGGTGATAGAACACAGAACCGGAGTAAGGGCCTTACCTCACCGGGACGCCGAGTGGCGACGTCGTTGGCTACGTATTCATGGCTAAACTTCTATTAACCCTAGGTCGGTAAAATATACATTTTACTGGCTACTGTGGCTACGTCAGGACGCCATCGCGCTAGAGTATCCGAGTAAGTGAGTACTCTTGTATCTAGAGTACCTAGAGTAGGTACTCTAGGTACTGAAAAATAAGCTGATATCTTTGGTCTGGTGATAAAGCCGGAAGAAGGCTATAGTAACCTAAGTCCTAGACAGGATAGGCCTATTGCGTTTGGACTCATTAAAGTCGTCTTGAGGATTTAGTACTCTAGGTGTCTACTGAAGAATCAGCTGATATTTGGTTTCTGGTGATAAAGCTATAGGAACTCGTATTCTACGCAAGATGTGGGTTATTTCCGTTTCGACAGATTTTCGTTCCGTCAGTTATTTGTGTCGACAGCATAAATTCCGACGAAACGGCATGCGACAGTTCCTAGATGTGATAAGTCTATAAGTAAGATAGGCCTATCGCGTATGGACTCGTTAAAATCGTCTAGATGAGTAGGTAATATAGGTACTGATAATCTGGCGATATAGCCAGAAAGAGGCATATAGGAGCTTTTTAAACTCACACAATTTGTATTTCAAGTTGTTATTATCCCGATAAAAACGTGAAATAAAAAAATACGCGATTGAGATCCTTTTGTAACCGTGGTACACCCAGTAGTACCACTAGTGGTACTACGGTTACTTTTTCATTACCGTGGTACCCCAGTAGTACCTCTGGTGGTACCACAGTTATAAAAAAATAACCGTAGTACCACAGGTGGTAAAGTAGTACCAGGGTAATAACCGTGTTACCACTCAGTTTTACTCTTACTGTGAGTAGGACCAAGATAATTATTTTCAACCACTTTTTATTATTTAGTAAACTAGAATAGAATTTCCAAGGAAAACAAAAGACGATCGAAAATAATAAACAAAAGACGGTCGTAACGGAAACAAACGACGATCGAAAAAATAAACAAATGAAGATCAGAAAACAAATGAATTTGGATAACGGCGACAAATGGCAAGTAACTGTCAAAATGTCAATCTAGGATCAATAGTTTCTGAGCTATAGCAGTTTTAAGTTTGACAGCTGTCACTTTGACGTCTGTCATTTTGACAGTTACTTGCCATTTGTCGCCGTTATCCAAATTCATTTGTTTTCTGATCTTCATTTGTTTATTTTTTCGATCGTCGTTTGTTTCCGTTACGACCGTCTTTTGTTTATTATTTTCGATCGTCTTTTGTTTTCCTTGGAAATTCTATTCTAGTTTACTAAATAATAAAAAGTGGTTGAAAATAATTATCTTGGTCCTACTCACAGTAAGAGTAAAACTGAGTGGTAACACGGTTATTACCCTGGTACTACTTTACCACCTGTGGTACTACGGTTATTTTTTTATAACTGTGGTACCACCAGAGGTACTACTGGGGTACCACGGTAATGAAAAAGTAACCGTAGTACCACTAGTGGTACTACTGGGTGTACCACGGTTACAAAAGGATTGAGATGATAGGCACCTATCATTTAAATTAGATAGACCTATCGTATTTTGAATCTTTCGACGTTATATCATTTAAGTAGCGGTCGAAAAAAAAACTCGTGAGGTCTCAGTTCGGGGCGAACTACTAGTTTATTTACGTTGTTTAAATGAACAACCACAGTATTCACCGCAGGACCTGCTTTTGTCAATTTTTTTTTTTTTTTTTTTTTATATATGATAGGTCAGCGTTTGACCACTATCACACCTGCCTGATGGTAGGTGACGATGCGGCCTAAGATGTAACACGCCTTCCTAGAAGATACCTATTCACTTGCGACTTGAAGACCCCCAAATTGTACACGTCAGGAAAGACAGACGCAGGCAACCGATTCCATTCCCTTGCAGTACGAATAAGGAATGACGAAGCAAAGCGCTTAGTGCGAACGTGTGGTATGTCCACCTTAAATCGGTGCCGCACACCAGTCTGCCTGGTTGTATGACGAAAGAATGGAGATGACAAGATTAGGTCGTGGAGTTCTGTTGCACACTCCCCGAAATGTATCCGATTAATTAATTAATTAATTTAATGGTAATGTAAGTATGATACACCGCAATAAAATGTGAAGTTATGTATAAGTTAAATATAGCTAAATACCTACAGGAATTCCCACCTAAAGAAAAAAACAATTAAGTTTACCTAATTAATTTCAATTAGGTTAAAGTTATCTAATTAACAAACACTTTTGTGTTAGGCAAGTCATAAATAACCGCTTTTTATTTTCGTCATTCTGTCCTGGCTACCGCCTTTCGAGATTCAAGGCCTGTAAGCCATTTTACCTACTTCCGATTTATATAGAGTTATTACTCGATAAAACACCCATAATTAAAATTCTATCAAAGATCATTTAAAATAATATTTAATTGTCTATGTATTTTAATTGTACTTGTGTTACAACAAAAGCAGCTCTTTGGAAAAGACTTCAACGCGTATGTCCTCCAGTAGATACCTAGAAATGGATCAAACAAATTAAAATTGTCGATATCTTAAGGTGAAAGGGTACCTGCGCTCTCTCCATACAAACGTAGTCGACTATTTCCTTCCTGGATAAATATTTTTGTGCCATAAAACCTATAACTGCCATGACTATGCCCCTATGTTTTGGTTTTTTCTTTTTCTAATTATCATAAAAATTAAGATGAAAAAAATACAAAAAAAACAAAAAAATAGAGGCATGGTCATGGCAGTTATAAGTTTTATGCACAAAAATATTTGCTCTAGTGTCATTATCCAGGGAGAAAACAGTCGACTACGTTTGTAATACATAGTTTGTATGGAGAGAGCCCCCGGTACCCTTTCCTCATAATCGCCCGTTGTTGCTTTAACTGATAATTAAATAATTGCTATTTAAAAATAGACTGTAATTAGTAATTGATTTTAGACTGTAGTTTATTCCAATAGTTCTATTTTTGTTACTAGTGAGAAAAAAGAGTTCCTTAGTTTATAATTTCGGAGAACTATTAAATTAGGACAATTTCCCCCTACTATTAATTATTTACGGTAGAAATAAATAGGATAATTATATCTGCATTTATTTTCTATAAGTAACCTATACTCGTCTTAATTTTGCCTTCGTATTGTCAAGAAATGTTTGAAAAGTAACAAGTAACAAGATTTTGATTTATGTTTTACGTAAAAAAATTACACAATAAGTTACAATATTACAACAAGTTACAAGCATAACTAATAGTTTACAACACTTCACATATAAGAAAACAGTTTAAATAGTTTCACTAATAATGTTTAGTTTTATCATTTTGTGCTTTCTTTTCACATCTGAAACGAAGGATTGCAGTACGGGTATTTAGAGTTTATTGAACTATCTCTAAATAAGTAACGTAAAGAATGTCAGTAATAAAAATTACAACGTTTGTTAGATGACTGAAGTCATTTAAGACAATTCTTCATTGATTCACAAATCAATTCTTTATTGTTAACACCATTTTTAAATTATAATACATTAAATAAAATAAAAACAAACCTTAAGGCTGCTTATGCTGCCAAACGCAACGCACCAGAAATACCCGTCGCTTATAACTAACATTGTTGATTGTTACGAAAGTGTTTTACTTTTCTCAAAAGTGCTGAGATGGAATTGTAGGTGAAATTTTTACCGACATTTTGGTGTGATTTTGAACCAAAAGTTTTCTATAGTTTTGAAGCTATCCTAAAATTAAGAATTAAAACTAGTCTAGCGTTGAAATGACAAAGAATTTTCGCCTCGAAATTACCCCAAAATATCGGTAAAAATTTCACCTACAATTGCATCTCAGCACTTTTGAGAAAAACAAAACACATCCGTTACAATCAACAATATTAGTTGTAAGCGACGAATATTTCTGGCGCGTTGCGTTTGGCAGCATAAGCAGCCTTAAGTCTAAGTGTTACAAAGGGCGGTCGTATCGCTATTACATTTTCAAAGTTTTTGGAATTACGACTTTGCTATCATCTTTTCTATTTATTGATTTATGATACTTGTACCTACCTATTAGTAGGAAAATTGATATGTCAACTAAGTAACTAACTCAGATAATTGATTTTAATAATTGCATAATCTTAACATAATTCATAGGTATACAAACTGGTATGTATACGTTCAGTCACATTACCAATTAGCTGAACCCCACGTGACCCAGAGCTCATTCGCATATCTGTAAAAAATATAGTATTTACCTATTTTGTTATTTTTTTATATTGTATACTAGCGACCCGCTCCGGCTTTGCACGGCTATATTATGCATGTATTATACATATAAACCTTCCTCTTGAATAACTCTATCTATTAAAAAACCGCATCAAAATCCGTCGCGTAGTTTTAAAGATATAAGCATACAAAGGGACATAGGGATATAGGGACGGCGAAAAGTGACTTTATTTTATACTATGTAGTGATTGTATTGTATAGTAGGTATATTGTTAAAAAAAAAACAGAATCAGAACATAACTGTACAACCTTACAGATTTGTGAGTGAGCTCTGGATCACGTGGGGTTCAGCTAATTGGTAATGTGACTGTACATACAGCATAACCTATCATTATTCTTTGTAGGTGTATGTCTGACATTAATTAGAACATATTATAAATAATTTCCAATAATTTAAACCATAACAAGATTCCGTTCATTGATTTCTAATTGATAACATAGGTACCTAATATAAATATGTTGTAAGATAAGCAACATATGAAGGAAAGTAACTCTCTTTCTTCTTACCTGTTTAAAATAAATAAATAAATATTGCAGGACATTCCACACCTGCATCATCTAGCCCCAAGCTAAGTAACTAGACTTGTATTATGGGTGCTAGACAACTGATATACTACTTATACACATTTCTTTTGTAAATATATACTTACTAGCAGCGCTCCGCGGTTTCACCCGCGTAACTCCCGATCCCGTGGGAATATCGAAATATGAAATAGCGTATAGCCTTCCTCGACAAATGGACTATCCAACACAAAAAAAAATTTTTTCAATTCGAACCTGTAGTTCTTAAAATTAGCGCGTTCAAAGTAGTTCAAACCAACAAACAAACTCTTTAGCTTTATAAGTATAGATAATACATAGAAACAACCAGACCACAGAAAAATATCTAAGCATAAATACTTGTCTGAGGCGGAAATCGAACCCGCAACCCTGTGTTTGGCAGTCCGGCATGATGACCATGAAGAACTCAGTTCAGTCCAGAACTGGGTCGACAAATTATTAACGTTTTATGAAAATAAACATAGCAAAGCTAATGTTTTTATAACTTACCATACCTAACATCTTTTTAAACAGTCATTCAACGTTAGTATATAAAAAATATTTAATTTTATTATTATTTATTACATCAAGTAATATTTGCAAATGTCTATATACTATGCCAATTATATTAGCATACGGCGAGTCTAATAAATCAAAAATTAGCATTCAGTTATCCATCAATTTCTTGTTCGTCGGGTACCTACGTAATAAAGTACATAAATACCTAAAGTACTTAGAGTACTTCTCTACTCAAGTGGATTAGATATCTACTTTACTTACTAAGGTATATGTACGCTCGGCTGCATAATTGCAGACCCACCGTAGAGTTCCAAAACGGCTGTAATAAGAATGTTTTCAACACAAGCAAGATTCTAGACACCTGCTTTAGTTGAAGTTTAAAGATTTATGAAACAAAAATTATTAGAATGAAAACATTCCAATAATAGTAATTTCAGAACTCTGCGGTGGGTCTGCAATTCTGACTCCTACCGTATATACAGTACAGGCGACTTGAAAGACTAAGGTCTCTGCATATGTGAGGGGATTTTTCCCGTGCCGGATGGAACGTTATATTTTTATATGAAACGCTGTCAAGAAATTGTCACGTCCCTCCGGTTGAAAACATTCTAATAATAGCAGTTTTGGAGCTCTACTGTGGGTCTGCAATTCTGACTTCGGCCGTACCTTACTAATACCTACACTGATAGAATAAAGAGGAAAGATTTTCTGTTCTTTGTTTATAGAGAATTGTGTTTATAACTACTGGACCGATTTTGATAAAATTTTCTACGTGGATACATTAAGAGGAAGGGTACCAGGGGCTCTCTCCATACAAACGTAGTTGACTGTTTCCTCCCTGGATAATGACACTAGAGCAGATATTTTGCTACATAAAACTTATAACTGCCATGACCATGCCCCTTTGTTTTGTTTCTTTTTTTTTGTTTTTTAAATCTTAATTTCTATGATAATTAGAAAATGAAAAAACCAAAACATAGGGGCATAGTCATGGCAGTTATAGGTTTTATGGCACAAAAATATTTGTGCTAGTGTCATTATCTAGGGAGGAAACAGTCGACTACGTTTGTATGGAGAGAGCCCCCGGTACCCTTTCACCTTAAGGGATAACATAGGCTATTTTTATTTTCTTTCTTTCGCGGGTGAAACTGCGGGACGCTGCTAGTTATTAATATGAATGATTTTATTCAAGATTCAAGGTAGCCTTCAAGGACTGGTTTATAAAGTTGGGATCTACTGACCCGTATAAGTGTTCTTTTTTTAGTTCAATCCGTTTAAGATCTTCGGTACGAAGCTTTAAGTTGCCTTATTTTATAAAGTTTAATGACTTTACGGAGAGAATTATGAAGCCAACCAGTTTAAAAGTTTAATGACAATACATACAGGTCAAACACATAACCCTCCCTTTTGGCTTCGCCGTAGTCGGGTAAAAAAGGGAGAGTAAAATGATTTAAAACGGGATATTTATCATGTTTTTTATAATAAGCTTATATGTTAACTTGCAATTTTTGTATGAATGTTTGTTTGGGTAATCTTATAAGCTGATTAAAACCACTTTCTCGTGTGCTACAGCATTAATTTTTTTTGTTTTTTTTTATGCTAGCTTTCGCCTGCGACTTTGTCCGCGTAGGGTTTGAATTTTCCAAAATACTTTCTTGTCGGATGCCTACGTCATACAAAGAACGCACCCTCCAAGTTTCAGATTAATACGATCAGCGAGCGGTTTAGACTGTGCGTTGATCCGTCAGTCAGTCAGGACTCAGGACAAAGCATTTTATTTATCTATACTAATATTATAAAGCTGAAGAGTTTGTTTGTTTGTTTGTTTGAACGCGCTAATCTCAGGAACTGCTGGTTCGAATTTAAAAATTATTTTTGTGTTGGATAGTCCATTTATCAAGGAAGGTTTTATGCTACTATTTATCCCGATATTCCTACGGAATCGGGAGTTACGCGGGTGAAACCGCGGAGCGCAGCTAGTATAGAGATAATATCCCATTGTAATTAATTTCAGTAGTGATTACAATTTATAGAAAAAGGGATATTTTATTTAACTTAAATCAAGGTAATAAGTTTCCATTTCTTTTATTAATTGTTACTTGATAATCTATACTTAAATACACATCGCCATCCAGTCCCAAGCTAAGCAACTTAATGCTTGTGTTATGGGTGCCAGATAACGGATAAACTACTTATATACTTTTTTTTTTGTAAATATATACATATTATACATATAGGAAACACCCAGAACCAGAAACAAGAATTTATGGTCAGCATAAATACTTGTTCCCGGCGGGAATCGAACCCGCAACCTTCTGCGTCGCAGTCGGGTGTTCGCCCGACGCGCCACAGAGGTCGTACTTGTTTGTTTGTTTGAACGCGCTAATCTCAGGAGCTACTATAATATTTTTGTGTTGGATATCCATTTATCGAGGAATGCTATAGGCTACTTTTAATCCCGATATTCCCCCGGGATCGGGATTTACAAGTGAAACCGCGGAGCGCAGCTAGTCTATACTAATATTATAAAGCTGAAGAGTTTGTTTGTTTGTTTGTTTGAACGCGCTAATCTCAGGAACTACTGGTTCGAATTGAAAAAATCTTTTTGTGTTGGATAGTCCATTTATCGAGGAAGGCTATAGGCTACTTTTTATCCCGATATTCCCACGGGATCCGGAGTAACGTGGGTGAAACCGCGGAGCACTGTTAGTAGTTCTATAATAAATATACTGTTTTAGATAGAATCCAGTTTTATTAAATTGAATTCCTTTCAACTGGAATGATCAAGAATTATCACGTGCTTTGAATATGGGTATACCTACTAAAGATGACTTAGTCCCATCGGCCCCGCTGGCTCTGCCCCGCCAGCGGGGTAGATGGGAAAAAGTGTTGCATCGGCCCCGCTGAACGCAGACGCGGACGCTAGCGGGGCCGATGAAACAAATTAAGTTTCATTTGCCCCGCTATAGGACTTACTTCCGTCGGGCCCGCTAGCAGATGGGAAAAAGAGATTGATTCATCGGCCCCGCTAGGGTCGGCGTCGGCGTTCTGCGGGGACGATGGGTAGGTACAGATCAAGTTACAAATAGAGGCAATCAATACTTAGGTTGCCGAAAAAGGAATGTCTGTAATTAAAATGGTTTGTATGTTAATCAGTTTTTATTGAGTGCTCAAAATACATAATTTTTAATAATAAAAAAATACACACAACAAAAAACATCACATAACATTTTTTAATTTTCACAATCATAGATGATAGTCACACAAATTACATTAATCAGTCTTCATTAATGAACATTAATGCCTAAACTGCTGACAGTTTTGTAAGATGAATATAATATTTTAGGTAAACAACATAACATAAAAAATACAGTATTTGACAAAAAATCAACGAGAGAAAACATTAACATTACAAACTATGTCAGTGTTTCGAGAAAATGTCTACTGGTTATTGGTCCATTTACAAATTTCAAGATCAAGTAATACTATTTAAATAATCAACAAAACAAAAAAAAAACACAAAACAAGGACATTACTTAATAACTAGATTCTTAATTTTTAATAGAGCCAGCCGGGCCGATGGGAGTAAGTCTAAGATAGTACCAAAAAGTTAAATGCAAACTCAATATTTTGTTTAATATTCTTATAGAAAGTCATACACTGCATAATGGGACACATCACTCTTGATACATTTGCACACTCAAACTTCTAACTTTTAATAGTTTTTTCACAAATGGTCTAACTTTTACAAGAATTAGAGCAGGAATATAAACAATCATTCAGTGCTTTTATTTATGTAATTGTTATCTTGAACAAAATATGTTTATATTACGTAAAAAACAAAAGTCAATTTATGGGAAACATCAAAATAAAAAAAAAATTAGAATTGCACAATATGTAACAGCTAAAGAGCGACTATCTCCGAACTTCGCTTTACTTTACTGCGACACAATAATTAGTAATTTCACGTTTACACGGTTGTCATGGATTTGACTTCGCGCTGTCTATAGACGCGTTTTGACTTGAGTTGAGTTGAGGTTTGGCGTTGGACCAAAAAGTTTTTTAAGTTTCTTAAGTTCGGCTGGCTCTATTAAAAATTAAGAAACTAGTTATTAAGTAATGTCCTTGTTTTGTGTTTTTTTTTGTTTTGTTGATTATTTAAATAGTATTACTTGATCTTGAAATTTGTAAATGGACCAATAACCAGTAGACATTTTCTCGAAACACTGACATAGTTTGTAATGTTAATGTTTTCTCTCGTTGATTTTTGTCAAATACTGTATTTTTTATGTTATGTTGTTTACCTAAAATATTATATTCATCTTACAAAACTGTCAGCAGTTTAGGCATTAATGTTCATTAATGAAGACTGATTAATGTAATTTGTGTGACTATCATCTATGATTATGAAAATTAAAAAATGTTTATGTGATGTTCTTGTTGTGTGTATTTTTTTATTATTAAAATATTATGTATTTTGAGCACTCAATAAAAACTGATTAACATACAAACCATTTTAATTACAGACATTCCTTTTTCGGCAACCTAAGTATTGATTGCCTCTATTTGTAACTTGATCTGTACCTACCCATCGTCCCCGCAAAACGCCGACGCCGACGCTAGCGGGGCCGATGAATCAATCTCTTTTTCCCATCTGCTAGCGTTCCCGACGGAAGTAAGTCCTATAGCGGGGCAAATGAAACTTAATTTGTTTCATCGGCCCCGCTAGCGTCCGCGTCTGCGTTCAGCGGGGCCGATGCCACACTTTTTCCCATCTGCCCCGCTGGCGGGGCAGAGCCAGCGGGGCCGATGGGACTAAGTCCTAAAGATAGCGAAATAACGGATTATAATCTTAAACTGGTTGATGCAGTGGGCAGAAAAATAACAGAAAATAATAGCTTATATTTATGTACAGTATAAGCAGATATTTGCGTATATCGACCTTTAGGTATGGCTCATAGCTCATAGTTGAGGTCTACCTATTTAAGAAGAAAGGGTACCGGGTGCTCTTTCCATACAACCGTAGTCGACTGTTTCCTCTCTGGATAATGAAACTATAGCAAATATTTTTCTTGCATAAAACTTATAACTGCCATGACCATTGACCATGCCCCTATGTTTTGTTTTTTATTTTATTTTAAAATCATAATTTCTATAATAATTAGAAATTGAAAACCAAGATATAAGGGCATAGTCATGGCGTTATAGGTTTTATGCAACAATAATATTTGTGCTAGTATCATTATCAAGGGAGGAAACAGTCGACTACGTTTGTATGGAGAGATCGCCCTTTCTGTGTTCTCTCCCTTTCTTGTATTCTCTTCCTATGTTTACATGTTGTTTTTTCTATGTCCATAAGTATGTTTGTCGTGTGTTTCATCTAAAAAAACCCATTATTTTTAATATACGAACATTAAAATATTCACTGTCAGATTCTTCTTTATAGTACGAATACACGTTTGTATATGTTCTACATTGTATTTAGTTACTGCTTGATGAATTGCTGGAGCGTTCTCATGTCCAGTCACATTACCAATTAGCTGGACCCCACGTGACCTAGAGCTGACTCGCAAATCTGTAAGGTTGTAAAGTAATGTTACCTGATTCTGTTTTTTTTTTAAACAATATACTTACTATACAAATATACAATAGAAAATATTATTTGTAATTTTTTTAATATTGTATTGTATAGTAAATAGTTATTGTAAAGTAAGTAATTTTTTTATTTGAATTTTCCATATTTGTATTTATTAAGAATTAATTTTATTTATTATATCATTTATTTTCTTTAAAAACAAAAAAAACTAAATAGGTAAATATAGGCAGATAGGTATAGGTAATAGGTAAATAGGCAAGTATAGGAAAATGAATACCTACAATGTTTTTTACAGAAAGGTATGTGAAAGAGCTCTGGGTCACGTGGGGTTCAGCTAATTGGTAATGTGACTGTCCATTTTGCTTTCATATGAACGGGAGAAACCTTGATTTTGAGCAGTGTCATTACCGAATTGTTAAGGAATCGTGTGAACAATAATTTTAGCTAGGTAGTTGTTACTATTTGTTTGTTGTGTAAGTAGAGGCGAAGGCGGCATTAGGCGCGGTCCAGCTCGCTAATGCTGCCCGATTACCCTTGACCGGATGGCGGGCGCGTTCAGTCCGAGCGCGACTCTCTACTCGTATCCTCGCGTCTTATCGCTGCAACCATAAAGCCTTCGTTTCCGCGACCCAGCTCAATACGAGACGATGCCTCCTCCGGGCGGCTGAGATCGACTTATTGCTTGTGCTAGTTAATAGTTAAAGTTACAGTTCCAAGTTATGAGATAACCTTTATACATTTATTAGTGAGAGTGAAAGACTTTGTAAACACTAGTCACAATGAAGTCGAGAAGCAACATCGCGGAGCCGCAGCCGGAGCTGCAGGAACTATTGCAAAAACCTGGCAGCCTTCCGTTGATTGCGAATAGAAACAAAAGGCCGACAAGTATGTTTTATTTTTCGTAACTTTCAGTTAGTAGTCATCTTTTCAGTAAAATAATAGACGTCTCAATAGTGTCCGTTCCGTTTAATTAACAAACGCAAGCCAAACAACGACAAATTCATTCATTATACGCGGTGGAGTAACTACTGAAAATGTTACTAATTTTCTTAATACGAAGTGCAGTTGTGAAAAATATAGTACCCGCTCACAAATCTTTTTCAGTTTTTCACAAAATTTCACTTTTTCAGTTAACTTTATTATTTATTTATACATATATATTTATACATTTTTTAAATTGTCTGCGTAAAAATTACCAAACCTTTACAAAACTTTGTAATTTAATTCCATCACGGGCTCGGGCTGGTCAAGCCTGAAACTCAACTAGTTTAATAAAAAACCCACCCTTTTTTCTAAATCAAAGGACACTGAGTTTAATTACGAACACGGTAAACAATAATAAAGTATAACCTGTTCTTAGTACTCATATTACCCACACACAAGTGGAGCATAATGGTAAAATTAACACGGAATTAAAAGGCATAAATAAATAGACCGGTATATACCTGCTATGAGTGCCATTGAGAATTGTAGCATTTAAAATATCCGTGTTTCGGCCGTTTAACTTTTTTTAAATTTTGTTCCGTAAAGATTTATCAAAATATTTTAAAAAATAACTTACAGTTATTAGAAAAAAAAACTCATTCTAATGCGACATTGATCCAACAAACTAAAAACAATTTCAAGAATTTATTATCGACGAGAAACTGGTTGCAGATAGGTAATTAAAATATATTTTAGAATTCGCATGAACGAGACATTTTTATAATATTTTGATACCTACCTATATAATTAATATGGTAATAGTAATTTATTTAAATTGAATGTTTTTTGTTCTTAACAATAAAGATAACCAAAGATTTTGTCATAAAGCACATTAGTGGGTGCCACTGGCATCTGTTTCTTCAAATTGGAAAAAAAAACTTTACAACTACCTAATCTAAGTATAATTTATCTAAGCTAATTGCGATAGTGACTTAATGACTTAATTAAAAAAAAAACTAGGTGGAGGATGTACGGAAAGCTGAAAGAGAACGCCCGATGAGAAAGCTTTTTTTCCTACATAGTTTAAACACATTGATCTAGAAACAAACAGAAAAACAGAACACAAAAATGTGCCTGTTAATTTAAAAGCTCATTCATGACACGATAGGCTTCTTTTAAAATCGAGTTGTAAAATTAATATATGGCAGATTAAGGCATTAGCATATTTTGGTCATCATAATAAATATCCTTTTTTGCGACTATGTCGGCAAATTCTTTAACACATCTACCTAAATTTGATTAAATATTAAAATTATTCAATATTTCGATATTATGTGACACAAAATTAATAGAAGGTTACCTACGTTCCTATTTTAAAAAAGTAAAAATGCTGACATCAAATTTTCATAACAAAATGATATTACACAATCGCGGTCACATGGCTTTTTTCGCGCAATTCTTTTAAATTTTTAAATTATAATTTACTTAAAAATTATAGTGTTTGAAATTACACATTGAAATAGTTATATTGTTTTTCGATAAAAAACGAACTAAAGCCATCTTCACACGCTAGTTTACTCCTAAAATATTGTGCGTAGGTCGTGTCGGGAAATGGTAGTATAAGTAAATAGATATAAGATTTATTTAAAACAAAGGCACATGATAAACAAATACAAGGTAGAAAGAATAGTTAAAAGTAAATACTCTTACGTATTTAATTTTCATTATAAGGTAATCAGATAGTACAGTCAGAAAAGGACTGAGGGTAGCAGGTGCATATTTTGATTGTAATTGTAAACTATTCTGCTTGATATAACTAAAGCTTTAGAAGTGTTAGTTATTTCACGCAGAATAACCAAAAAATATTGAACCGTCATCAAAATAATTAGAACTATAAAATATGCTACCCTCAGTCCTTTTCTGACTGTACAATCCATTTGGTAGTAAAGTCTTACTTAGCTATATTATTTATCATAAAATAATATCCAAAAGTAATTCTTAATAAATAATAAAAAATCATTATTTATTTATCATTTCATCATTTAGTCATTTTATTTTATATACAATAAACATTATTAGCTTAAGAAAGTGCACTACATTTTTATACATTTTTGGCGAAAGCAGGATTCGAAACCTAGCTTTCTTTCGTAGAATTAGCATTAATTGGACACTTAGAATTGGATATCAATCACGATACACAATAGCTTACGGAGTAGAACGTGATAAGGCACTAAAAGACAAAATGGAAATACTAATTTGAACATTAGAGTGCGTAAATTAAATAAATATTGCAGGACATTCCACACGTCGTCATCTAGCCCCAAGCTAAGTAACTAGACTTGTGTTATGGGTGCCAGACAACGGATATACTACTTATATACTTTTCTTTTGTAAATATATATACTTATAATACATAGAAACAGCCAGACCACATACAAATGTTTAAGCATAAATACTTGTCTGAGGCGGGAATCGAACCCGCAACCCTGTGTATGGCAGTCCGGCATGGTGACCATTGTGCCAATACTGAATTTCAAACGTCGCGTCGCAACATTGTACTGTTGAACTAACGAACATCATAGTGATACACATTCGGTCTCACAAATTACGGAATTTCGTATTTCGAAATTTAGTAGTCAAGTCGCCAAATGGGTAGTCAAAATTATTCTATTACTGTTTTTTAATCTTGTTAATTCTCAGTATAATGAAGTCTGTATCATTGGTGCACAATCTATACTAATATTATAAAGAAGTAAAGTTTGTTAAATTGTAAGGGGTAATCTCGGGATCTACCGATTTTATAAATTCTTTCACCAATAGAAAGCCACATTATTGCTGAGTGTCATAGGTTATATAAAAACCGAAAAATAAAAAGGCTTTTACGTGGTAGTCCGTTTTGCAAAGTGAATCGGAGAAAAAACGGTCGAATGAAAGCGTTTCTTACGAACGCTGACTTAACTATGAAAGATATATTTTTGAGTTCTATAGAAAAGATGTGGAGCTTGAAAATGCCTACAAAAAAGTCAACGACAGCATATGTCTAACTTTTATATTTAAGTTACAAAAAGTATTTTTTTTAATATTAGTATAGATATTTTAATTTTTAATATTAATAAAATAAATGCCTAACGAAGTGGGCAATGGTCAGCTAGTTTAATATATATAAATAATAATGCATACGTAATCAGGGCCATTTAGCCCCAAGTTGAGGCTTGTTTTATGGTAGCCAGACAGCAGCGGATAGATTACTTATATATTTTTAGGGTTCCGTTACCAAAGAGTAAAAACGGGACCCTTTTACTAAGACTCCACTGTCTATCTGTCCGTTCTGTCTGTCACAAGGCTGTATATCATGAACCATGATAGCTAGACAGTTGAAATTTTCACAGATGAAGTATTTCTGTTGTTGCTATATGGCATCTGGTTGCGGCACTGGTGATTTTCGGCAATGAACCTAAATTACACAGAGAAATTCTGAGGATCTTTTCGTATCTTTAGATTTTCTGCCCAAAAAAAACAACGATGCATTTCTAGGAATAATTTTAAAACCTCAATTAATTTAATAATACTTACTTAATTAATAACTTAATTTTAAAGCTTCAATGATAATTTATTTTTAGACTCCTGATGAACCGAAACGGTTGGAATTTTGTAATTATGCTATAAAAATCACACTCGTATTTTGCATATTCAAATTAGCAAAATTGATCAAATCAATGGTTTATGTGCTTAAATGCCTTAAGTTCATGCTTAAGCTTGCTGTATTATACTTACTTATAATTTATCATTTTTAAGTAGGTATTAATAC
Source organism: Idaea aversata (assembly GCA_907269075.1). Taxonomy (NCBI): domain Eukaryota; kingdom Metazoa; phylum Arthropoda; class Insecta; order Lepidoptera; family Geometridae; genus Idaea; species Idaea aversata. The sequence continues at coordinate 8,576,190 of OU026092.1, read as the reverse complement.
ATATATAAGGTAGATATCTATAGATTACGAATTATAAATTTTAACTGTCAACTTTATTATTAACAATCTTACGATTTTATATTATTAAGTTTAATGATTTAATTAAAGGATTAAGCGTGTAGAATTAATAGATTAAATAATGTATTCGTACTATACAGTTATGTCAGAAAGTATTAGAGTTCTAGATTTCTTTAGTTTATTTTAATCGTTTTATAATAATTGTACTAAGTATATTTTTTATTGTGTTATATTTTTTTAAACATTTTTTTTTAATAACTTAAGGAACGACATTTTTATAAAGCATGAAAGGACTTTTTTTAGCCGTTTCTTTACTCTAAGGCTTCTTCACTTCTGTCTTCAAGAAGTCGAGGGCAACAGCTAGTGCAATAATAATTAACCAATTTAGCTATCGGCATTTTGCATTGCACCTTAATAAATATTGATGATTGTAAGTAAAGTCCCTCAAGGACGTTAAGGCTAGGTTTCCCCTCATGTTTTTCCCCTTGATATATTTCTTGTTGTCACTCGAAACGCCAAGCAAAATTTCCTACTTACAAAATCTTATGAATTAAATTGCCCTGATGCTGTCCAACCTCCGGGGTGGAACTTAAAGAAGAAGAAAATCTTGCTAAACAAATCAAATCTACTCAATAAACACATATAAATTAAAAATAAGAATAAAACTACAAATAAAATACATCCTCAAGCGCGTCTCCCCGAGGCATCGTTCCGAGAAGGCTGGCAACATTTCCCCTCTGGATGGCCAGACTGACCCTTTGAGCGAAAAAGCTACCAGCCCTCCGATCACCAGACACCACGACAAGACGCGCGCCGAGGTCCCTAAAGAAAACAGAGGCTTCGGGACCCCAAGATCCCAAAGTCTCCACCCCTATCTTGTGAATTAGGAATCAGTAGATATATTAACTTCCATCTACATCCACACAGAGGAGAGATTTTCTATAAGAGGAAAGTTTTTTTTTGTAACGCATACGCTTCTAAACTACTGGACCGATTTTGGAAAACTTGGTATGAGGATAGGTACATTGATTCATTGGGGGTAACATACACTACTTTTTATCCCGATATTTCCACGGAATCGGGAGTTACGCAGGTAAAACCGCGGAGCGCTGCTAGAATACGATAAACTCACCTAAATGTGCCAAATTCAGAATTACAATAACAATATTGCATTAATTCATTTTATGCCTAAAAAATCTTTGAAATACTAGCCAACGTGGTTTGATATAAAACAAAAGTCACTGACAAGAGGACTTATCACAGTTTGTTTTCGCACTCGATCAAACGGTATGCGTTTAAGCTGCCAGTCCACAGCAGTGGAGATAGAATTGCAGTAAATTGAGGAGTGTTTGCGGAGTGCTATTGGAGGAAACGTCGCTCCGTTTCTGTGGACAGGCAGCCTAAGACTAGAATCGGAAAATAAGCAAACCGAGATAGATAGCTTAAAACAGGTTTATGCCTTTGTCACGCTGCCGTGTATTTTAACTATCTACACTATTCTTCACAAAATAATTCAACTTATATCGGCTGATTCTAGTCTTTAAATTTTATGGAAAATACTCGATAAATACGTTTTCACACCTGCAGCACTTTAATCACGGATTAAAGCCCTATTAACCTCAACTTAAAGCAAGACTTTATTCCCAAGAGAGATAATGTTGTATGAAACTCCCAAGGGAATAAAGTGATTTGAATTCGGAACGTTGAAATTCGTGGGAAAATTCTTGGTTTTAATTTTGAAGGTCTCAGCAAATAGGTTTTATTTGATTGGTCTACAAAAATCTAGCAGGCCACGATTTATGTTTTTTAAAGTGGCCAGGGAACTGGCCACCACAAGAATTAAAAAAAAATTGGACTGACGGTATGAAAAGTAGAGTATACACCTAGGGATAAAGCATGTCTTCGTCTTGGGCGGCTTGAACCCCTCGCTTCACTCAGAACTCTACTTCCCTCTCCCTCGCTTCGCTCAGGAGTTAACTTTAAACTCCCTCGCAGTGCTCGGGAGTTAACACGAGGGTCCCTCGTTACACTCGGGGTTCAGTATGCCACCCACAACATAAGACATTGCCTTATGCCCTTGATGCATAATCTACTATTGTACAAGTGTGTATACAACTTGTGGTAAGACCTCAGTAGAGATTAAATAGTACTACGATACTTATGTATTAGATAGAGTAGGCTTGCCCAGAACCTATACCACTCTCTCAGCTTAGTTGACATGTCCTGAGGAACTCGTCATTACGTCTGGTCCTAACTCACGTTCGTATTCACAAACAGTTTTTAAGTTGCTCTTGGATAAGTGAACGCTTAATGCGGCCCTTGGATTGGTCAATTTTGTGCTGCTCTCTTCACTCTAGCCAATTAGCGTCTTATTTCATAGGGTTGATTGTGAATACGGGTGTAAGCCGCGGGTTTCATCACGATGTTTCCTTCACCGTAAGAGCAATGTTAAGGTGAAAGGGTACCTGGGCTCTCTTCATACAAACGTAGTCGACTGTTTCCTCTCTGGATAATGACACTAGAGCAAATATTTTTGTTGCATAAAACCTATAACTGCCATGACTATGCCCCTATGTCTTGGTGTTTTTCATTTCCTAATTAACATAGAAATTAAGATAAAAAAAAAAACATATGGTCATGGCAGTTATTAGTTTTATGCAACAAAAATATTTGCTCTAGTGTTATTATCCAGGGAGGAAACAGTCGACTACGTTTGTATGGAGAGAGCGCCCGGTACCCTTTCCTCCGCACATAAGTGTTTCGTTAGAAAAATCCATTGGTGCACTACAGGAAGGGTTGCCAACTTTTTAGGGTTCCGTAGCCAAATGGCAAAAAACGGAACCCTTATAGATTCGTCATGTCTGTCTGTCTGTTTTACAAGAAATAAAGTATATTGAGGTCTGGGAAGGAAAATAAACAGCATTTTAGAAAAAGAATAAGTAAATAAGAATAAGTTTTGGTGATGAGGTGGCGGGAACAGAAAGTAGTTAAGATACAATTTTCTTAATGTTTTAAAATTCTGCAGTGTTCACTAAAACATGACTCCACTTTTGCCCGGTAGACATTTCGACAAAATATTTATCTTTAGAAAAAATTTCATAAATCACTTGCATGGATTAAACTTCCTGACGCTATAAATCATCTAGTTTAGATGCAAAGGCCAATATGATACTTATCTAAGATATAATATCCGATGTTGATTATGTTAACCAACACCTATCAAGTGATAATATGCAATTCAATAAGAGACACGTAGTTGCAATAACTTAGATAAATATGTATCTACTTATACAATTTACTAACTTAAATAGATAAAATTAAACAAGACATATAATGGATTCATCTGCAAGGATTGTTCGTAGATTTATCACTATTTGTTTTCGATATGTAAACAAGAAAGTAGGTATTTACTCAACTTTAAACGTTCTAAGTATCATCCATTTATATAAAATTCTTCGCTTTAGAATCGAACACTATTCTATTTTCTTTCCTTTAATTTTCCTTTTAATATAATTATACTTACTAGAGACCCGCTCCGGCTTCGCACGGCTACATTATGCATGTATTATACATATAAACGCTCCTCTTGAATCACTCTATCTATAAAAAAACCCATCAAAATTCGTTGCGTAGTTTTAAAGATCTAAACATACATAGGGACAGACAGCGGAAAGTGACTTTGTTTTATACATTGTAAAATAATTATTTTTATATAAGGCAAAATAACGTTTGCCGGGACAACTAGTAAATTTATATAAATGATTGTTAAGTAAGTAATTAATCACTAAATCAGTGAGTACTTAATTAACACAATAGTTGATCCGTCAAAGGAAACACTAATTCAGGTGAATGACCGTTGACCGATGGCTTTAATAAATGTTACAAAGTGTCGCTACACACCTTTGTGATTTGTAATTATTTCCTTTATAAAGTGCAAGTACGTATACTACCTACATTTATTGAATATAGTATGTAAATATTCCTAGATGTTTTCGCAATCATTGCTTGAAGTTTTCTGTAGATGGAGCCCCCACGCAGTTTTCAGTAAAGGACATCAAAAAAGCCGTTAAAGGCATTAAGCGCGGTAAATCGCCCGGAATTGATGGTTTGAGTATCGAGCACATAGTGTATGCTACCGACAAAGTATACGACCATCTGTGTACCCTCCTCAACCTATGTGTAAAGTACAGCTACCTACCTAAGAGCTTAATGAAGACGGTGGTGGCTCCAATTATTAAAAGCAAAACGGGAAATATGGGTACTTCTTCTAATTATAGACCGATTTCGCTAGGTACCATTGTTGGCAAGATTTTGGAGCGACTCGTCTATCCCGATCTGATGAAGAACGTTAAAATTGATGATGCACAGTTTGGTTTCCGTCCCGGTCTCTCAACGGATTCAGCCATTCTTGGTTTGAAAAGTACCATCAGACACTACATCGCGCAGAACACCAGTGTGTACGCATGTTTCCTGGACCTGTCGCGTGCGTTTGACCTGGTGAATTATGAAATTCTCTGGGCCAAACTAAAAGCCGCACTGGTCCCGGAATATGTGGTGAATCTGTTGAGGTATTGGTACGGAAACCAAACTAATGTGGTAAGATGGGGCGACGCGACCTCTAGCGAATATATGCTAGAGAGCGGTGTGCGCCAAGGTGGAATGACCTCTCCCGACCTGTTCAGCATATATGTTAACGGACTGATTGGGGAGCTGAGGAGTACCAGAGTCGGGTGTCACTTAGGTAACGTGTGTATGAACAACCTAAGCTATGCTGATGACATGGTGCTCCTTAGCCCCTCAATCAAAGGATTGAGAAAGCTGGTTTCAGTCTGTGAGCAATATGCTGTTGCTCATGGGCTGAAATATAACGTAAAGAAAACCGAAATGATGGTGTTCAGGTCGGGTAGAGGTCCAGAGAACATTCCTAAGGTACAGATCGATGGCATGGAGGTTGGGATAGTACGAGAATTTAGGTACTTAGGACACATTATCAGCGACGATCTCAGGGATGACCGCGATATAGAACGTGAGCGAAGGGCCCTCGCTATGCGGAGCAACATGCTCGCTCGCCGATTTGCAAGCTGCAGCACTGAGGTAAAACAGACGCTGTTTAAAGCATACTGCCTCTGTATGTACACCTGTCAGTTGTGGTGTACATATACGAGGAGAGCTATCAATACCATAAGAGTTCAATATAATGACGCATATAGGACTCTTATGCGACTGCCTAGGTACTGCAGTGCGTCGAGCATGTTTGCCGAGGCGAGGGTCCCAGACTTCTTCGCCGTTATGAGAAATCGTGCCTCGTCCTTCTGGAGTCGACTCCTTGAATCGGGAAATAGCATTCTGGTGGCTGTCTCTAGCAATATGACCTGTCCCTTATTTGGGCATTGGAACATTCTGCACATACAGGCAAACAAAAAATGAAAAATATATTGACCAGAATTTTAATTTTATATTTAATTGTCATTCTAATGTTTTTATTTTACTTTGATTTTTATTTTTTACTAGTCACTTGTAAGTGTTTCTAGGATGTGTGATATGGGTTGTTTGCCTGTAATAAAACAATTTTATTTTTATTTATTTATTTATTTATTGCTCGTTCACCTCGAAAACGAATTCCTATTTCGATACGACTTTATCCGGAATTGGAATCGGAAATCGAGGTTCGACTTTTAAAAGTTTTCTCGAAAGGGATTATGAGCCTACGAACATCAGGAGAAACGGGCAAATCTAATCTGAAATGCTACCTGCCAGTGATTTTAAACATATACAGGAAGATAAACTAGATCAGGCTAATTTTTTTGAAATAATCTAAAATAGTTTTTAAATTGATTTATTTTTTTAATCTCGATGAGTTAATAGCTAAAACTAAAACATGATGCAGCCTGGTGACTGACAGACCGACAAACAGACGGACAAACCTACAGATGGACAGACGGACGGACAACGAAATCTTAGTAATAAATCCCGTTTTTACCCTTTGGGTACGGACGGAACCCTAAAAAAACTAAATCAAAATCGGTTTATTTTTGAGCTACGAACTACGACGCCACGCGTCAAACTTTTGTACCCCTCTTTTTTGGTCGGGGCACAGAATAGATAAATAGGTCGGCTAATATTTATCCTCCCTGAATGACCACTTAATTGAGGTCGCGGGAAGCCGTTGGACCAGTTAGACACAAAGGGTATGCAATCGTTCTGGAAGTCTTTGGGGGCCTATATGTTCAGCAGTGGACGTTCTGCGACTGATATGATGATGATGATATCCTCTCTAACGTAATCTCTCCTATCTCTTTTTTTGGCCGTCCTCTTGCTCTACGACCACTTACTTCTAAGACCTGTATTTTTCTGGTAATATGAGTATCCTCTCTCCGCATAACGTGACCGAACCACGCAAGACTATTTCAAATAGTTACTAATGTGGTAATGGCTGCTACTTTCATACTTGTCTCTTGTACTCGTCTTGTTACACCACACATCCTCAGCATTCGTATCTCTGCTACATGCAGTTTCCTATCATCCGTCTTCTTACTTGCATTCGAAGTATACTTGTAGTAATATAATGTAAACCTTCATGGTCCAGTTGACAATGTAGTACTAGTAGTATACCAGTTACGACGCACCGTATTGGTATAAGGAAGTAATAAGTAGGTACCTACTTAGCAAATGTTTATTACTTCCATGGGTTCGGGATAGTCTTGAGTTTCTTGTGCCTTCTTCTCATTGGTGGGTGCATTCCGAAGGCACACATCCTAACTTTCCAATGTGATTTCATGTGAGTTTAAATGAATTAAGACATTCTTCCCCAAGAATATAGGGTCTTACCGTTTCCTTGGAATTTCGGTTTATAATTTCTAAAGAAAAAAAAGTCTTTGCCTTGTTCTTTTAATCATAGCTTGGTTCTGATCCAATGTCAGCTAATAACAAAGCCAAAGACCTGACAGCACACTGGAGTGGACGGATCTGATACCACCTAATCAAATCCCCTTTATTTCGTGCTTTCGATACGAAGAAAAAAAGACATTTTTCAAAAGACAGGGTTATTGATAAAATTAGCTATAAATAAATAAATATTGCAGCATTCCACACATCGCCATCTAGCCCCAAGCTAAGTAACTAGACTTGTGTTATGGGTGCTAGACAACGGATATACTACTTATATAGTTTTCTTTTGTAAATATATACTTATAATACATAGAAACAACCAGACCACAGACAAATATCTAAGCATAAATACTTGTCTGAGGCGGGAATCGAACCCGCAACCCTGTGTTTGGCAGTCCGGCATGGTGACCATTGTGCCAACTGGGTCGTCAATGAAAGCGGTCGAGAACTACCTCTATGTATCTTAACATACAACATTTGTATTGTCTATTGAACAAACAACAGTTACTGTTGTTTGTTCAATAGATATAGGTACTCATACTTTTTATTAAAAGTTATTATAAATTTAATTAGTTTAATTAGTCAATTAGTAATTTAATTAGTCACGGAAAAAATGTCGTTCAATTTTAAAACATTTATTATAATGACGCATGAGCACAATAAAGTTGGAAGCTGGGGTGATATGTGTGTGTAGTAATTATAATAATATCGATTAGTAGTAATGAACATAGTAATTAATTTAATGTGGTAGTTCTGGTGTGCTGTTAATTAATGTTAAACTGTTAATTATTAAACTGGTCGAAATAAAAATAGGTCGGTTATGCTTACACTTTGAGTTCAAATAGCCTCCTTCCGGCTCTTTTATTAAACCCTGTATTTTAGCTAAGACTTCAGTACCTACTAAGATGATTTTAACAAGCTCGAGCTAAACACAATCTTGTTAAGAAGCTCCTATGGTCAGGTCAGGTCACCTACCGGTTTTATCATCAGACACTGAACAGCGTCTGAACTTACTTATTTTTCTGGTTTCTACGTACTGGCATAGTTGCTTGCTTTATAGTTTTTATCCCCCGACCGATTTCTGCACAAGTTTTAACAAAAAAAATATTGGGTTTAACAGTTGTCAGTTGTTACTTTAAACCCAATAAATTATTTTTGGTTTGGTTGGTTTAAGTAAGTATACTTGAATAAGTAAACTTTATAGTACCTATACCTACTCAAGTTATCATCGATCAAACGGAGGCTTGGATCTCACCACTAGACATCATTGACTTCGTTCGTTCTGTGAACAAACAGCTTACTAGACTCTATTATCTAATTTATTGAAGATTAATTTTAGCACAATAATAGGTTTTTTAGACACGTCCTAAAACGGAGGAGATTATTTTATGTTTGTATTCCAAGAAACGTGGGCCGATTGACGCACTTAGAATTCTTGAATATCTGACAAACTTAAAAATATCTAAATAACGTAAGTCATGTGTTACAAAGGAAAAAAAACAGCCAAGTGCGAGTCTGACTCGCGTACGAAAGGTTCCGTACCATTATAAATACCTATCCGTTTTTTAGTATTATTATAGATATTTATTGTTTTAGCAGAACCAATAATACATATTATGACAAAATGTCAACTGTCAATCCATGGTATAGTAGTAGAAACGCATGGTAGTTCACGAAATTTTTGAGTCCGAACATGAGAGGGATCGGGGAGGGAGGGACAGGGGGCTACGGAGATATATGGTGTACTAATGGGTACCCATGTGGCAGGAAAACGTCACCTTTATATTACGTACTAGGTATAGCATCGTCGTAAATACTATAAGGTACATAACCACACTCAAAGACGGTTCAATACTAAAATCTGCGTAAATTCAATGTCGGGTCGAACGCGTGCTAGCAATTTTAAAATGCATATTGCATAAACACCGTGAGATTATTGAGCGTGTAACTGGTACAAGATGCGTACATATTTGTTGTTTAGACTTCGTTGTTGGTACAAAAATAACTCATATAGGTAGCTATACCTACAATGTACAGTACGGGTCATAAGTAAATGATCAGTAGGCCAATTCTTGTAAATAACATTGTTTAAATTACATTGCAATAACATTGCGATTGCATTTCGATTGCAAAATATACCCTCAAAGTCAGTTTTTTTGGACAATAAGCTGACTTTGAGAGTATCTTAAGCTACTATGGGGTATTATTTGATTGAAATGCAATCGAAATGATATTGAAATGTAATTTTAACAATGTTATTTACGAGAATTGACCTTCTGTTTGTTACAATAATACTATCAACAAGTATTGGACTTACGACCTTTTTCTAATAGACGTTACACACAAACATAAATACTTGAATTAAAAGTACTAAGTGAAATTATTATTTTCAACATGTTAGCTAAAGTCTTTAGTTGGCCGAGTGGTATAAGCCGCCACCCGCAACACCAACCGACGTGGGTTCGATCCACAGGTTACGTTATAATGTACAAATAGTGCTGCACAGGATTGTAAACGTTACGGTGGGCAGAGACTTTTGACCGTTGATTGTACAAACTATTTAATTTATAATAAAATTGACGAAGACTGAGAATGGTGGAACGAAGGTTGTAGAGTTTTAATTTGGATTAAAATGATTAATTTTATTATTTATATTACCTACCATAAAAGCTTAATGAGTTCTTTTCCATGTAAAAGTTGCCTGGAAGAAATAGCTTTCAGCGATAAAGCTGCCCATTTGTGCAACTTATACTTTTTAGCTATTACTTTGTATATATCGTGTTCTATGTTCCATGTTGTTGTACAAATAAAGTTATCTATCTATCTAATAACTTATAGGTACAGTAAGGGTCATAAGTAAATGATCAGTTTGCTACAATAATACTATCAACAAATATTGGACTTACAACCTTTTTCTAATAGACGTTACACACAAACATAAATACTTGAATTGAAGTACTCGGTGTGATTATTATTTTCAACATGTTAGCTATGTGTCTTTTGTGTGAGTGGTATATGCCGCCACCCGCTACACCAACCGACGTGGGTTCGATCCACAGGTTACGTTGTTATAATGTTCAAATAGAGCTGCACAGGATTGTAAACGTTACGGTGGGCAGAGACTTTTGACCGTGGATTGTACCCACTCGTTGAATAAAAAAAACCGGCCAGTGCGAGTCGGCCTCGCGCACGAAGGGTTCCGTGCCATTAAATTCTGTTAGTATTTTTTGTTATAGTATAGCGGCAATTGAAATACAGCGAGACAGTTGAATATAATTTCAACTGTCTAGCTATCACGGTTCATGAGATACAGCCTGGTGACAAACAGACTTACGTACCCTATTATTTGTAGGCCTATATAATACTTTATGTCAATTACGTATTTATAAACAGTTACAAAGTTCTACGTTATGTAGGTGCATAGGTTCTTATAATTATCGATTTCCTTACCCTATTATTAATAATATTTTGTTAAGAAGATGACCTAACTCTACCTACACGTATATCCAGAAAAGGGAGAGGCCACTTCGGCGTAAATAAATCAGCCATTTTTGTGGCTTAGTTATAAAACTAATGGTTGTAAGTCTATCATATTATTTTAAAGCATTTAAAAACCTTAATAAATCATTATAACAAAAAAACTAGCCAAGTGCGAGTCTAACTCGCGCAAGGGTTCCGTAGGGAGGGGGAGCCCCACTTAAATATGTTTTGTTCTGTTTTTAGTATTTATTGTTATAGCGGCAACAGAAATACATCATCAATCCCCTGGCGCATTCCCTATTTGGGGTCGGCCCTCCTGATACTTGATCGCCACATATTGCGATCTTGAGTCACTGCTGGCGTTAAGCCTAGCATCGTCATATCCTTGGTGATGGTTCTAGTCCAGGTAGTTGGTGGGCGACCTCTGCCTCTCTTGCCCTCGTCTATATCCATGACTCGTCTCGTCATGTGCTGTTCATCTCTGCGCATCACATGTCCATACCAGCGCAATCGACCTTCCTGCATCTTATGCTGTATATCTGCCACTTTAAAAGTTCCACGGATATACTCATTTCGAATTTTATCCAATTGGGTAACACCACCCGACCATCGCAACATTTTCATTTCGGTGACATGCATTTTCTGTTCGTCACACTTTCTCATGCCCCAACATTCGGATCCGTAGAGCAAAGCCGGTCTCACAGCTCGTTTATACACTGTGCCTTTGGTTTTAATTGGCATTTTCGCGTCACAGAGAACCCCGGTCAGTGATCTCCACTTGAGCCATCCTGTTTTTATTCTATTTTGAATATCGTTCTCTGTATTTGCTTTGGTGTTAACAACGGACCCGAGATATTTGAATTCCTCGACCTTATTCAGGGGGTTACCCTCGATTGTTAGTGAGGACTGGGTGTTTGTGTCGCTCTCAGAGAAATTGCAGTGCATATACTCAGTTTTCTGTCGGCTCACTCTTAGACCTCTACCTCTCCTCTACAAGAAAAATACATCTTTAAAATAGCACTGTGCGGCGAGATTTTAAAAATTTTCCTTTATTATTTTTCCAGAAATTCCTAATGATGACTAACCCACTTTAAATAATATTTTAAAATATTTTAATCTCTATTTGAGACTAAAAAAATAAGTAAGTTCAGACTCTGTTCAGAGCTTGTCGAAATAAATGTTTTCTTTCTTTCTTTATATCTGATGATAAAACCGTTAGGTGACCTGACCATAGGAACTTCAACAAGATCGTCTATCTATCTATCTTAATCAGAGGTACTGAAGACTTAGCTGAAATCCAGGGTTTAATAATAGAACCGGAAGGAGGCTATTTGAACTCAAAGTCTAAGCAAAACCGACCTATTGTGTTTGGGTTCGCAAAAAAATTAAAAAGTCTTCACATGTAGGTTTGTACCTACCTTCTGAAGAATAATTTAGTGTACAGACTCTGATGATAATATAGCTAAAGGGTGCTTCTACGCAAACATCATTTAAAAAACATATTATATTTATCTTATTTGCAGTCTGTTGTCCCTTAAAACATAGGTAAGTATTTCAAGTAATTTACGCTAAAAGTTAAAAATGGAAATTCGTGCGTTTTAGAACTAGATTAACCAGTTATACCTATTTTAACTAAATAAAACGGATCAATAGACATTGCAAATACGTTTTTCTTCTTTCCAAGCGTTAAATATTTTTGTGATTTTAAATAAAAAATATTATTAAGCAGATATAAGTAGTTAATAAGCGTGATAAAACGCAATTTTTTTTTGTGACCTTTCTTTGTAGACAAAGCCTAGTCAAAAATGTTATATTTTTTTAATAACAAATTTATTAAAATTAACCTTCGCTATGAATAGTTCCCATGTTCTTCGCGGCATTCAAATTGAACTTGACGCAAACTTCATAACAATTGCAATGTCGTTGTCTTTAGTTCAAATATTTGATAATTATGCGAGGTTATGTATTAGGTTTTTCATAACTTATAAGTACCTACATAACATGTGATCTAACTAAGTCTAAACGAGTTGGAATTTATTACATAATCTGTTTAAGTACTTATCAATGATTCTTTTTGGCAACAATTAAATAATTACCCTTTGGCCGCATACGAAACCGGATGTTCGTAACCAGTTACCAAAGTGAACCGAATTTGGAAAAAAATATGAAAAATAATAAATAAAAAAATAAAGCCGTGATTTAGAATACTTCTTATCATTTTAAGTTTTTTTTACTAAAACCAAGAAATTATTGTTTAGCCTTTATGGAGATTTTAGGTATGGTGGTTCAAGAAATTTTTTTTCTGTGCGCAGTGGCATAACTCAACAAAAACTTATAATAGCATCGATTGTTTTAAAAAAAGATGATTAATAGGGGCGAGGTCGCTAATTGAGTAATAGAGTTAAATTCTGAAGGCATTACCGAAATTATTTAATTGATTAGGTACGCAGATAGGTATCTATACCTCTTAAATAAGTAATAAATCATTAATGATGCCAAGGCAAGGCAGTTATTGTTTTAATCAGTAATTGTCTCAATATCAATTAACAATTCCTTCATGATCTTTGAAGACACGATTGGTAGAGAAATTCAAGTTTGCACGATAATACAATGTACAAAAAAACTCTGTAAAATAACGGAGTTATGCCCAGCAACACTATCGATCGATTGATACAAAAATATAAGGCGATTATTTTTTTTGAAAACTTTTGGGTGCGATTTTTGGCTAGGGAAACTTTCTAAAAATATAATGATTTTTTTGTATCTAGGGTGGATTTGTGGAATAACCCATTTATTAAAATCGGACACGCATTCCGTTCAGCATTTTTCTATCTCTTATATAGATAGTTTAGGGAATGGGCCCTGATGTGCTGAAGGCCCATTTAAATTACTTCATCAAATTGGGAACCTCTTTCTTTTTCTATCGCTGTATAGATAAAAATAATCTAAAATAAATTTTTTTTTCATATTTTTTATTACCACCCAAGCTAATAGCAGATTGTATTCGGACGTTTTCTTGATTTTTGCCTGTACCTTTTACTATGATGTTAAACTTATAACAGTACCTATTTTAAAAGTAGCTAGTTTATACTACTTACTAAATAAGTAAAATATTTGGTTTACGGTTAAAGCCAACTGCAATATTTGGTTATAAGATTAAAACCAAATTATTAAGCCAACTGAGATTAGCTAGACGTAAAAAAATCCTGGCTCTTTTAAATCTCGTGTCAATATCTACATTTTGCATACGTAAGTGGATATTTAATAAAGACTTTGGATGCTCCTAAGTACGTCTAAAATAAATGCGGACCTCTTTAAGATTCTAGTAACGTTGAAATAAGCTGCGAGTCGTAAAAATAAGGATTTTAAAGATGTAAACTTAGGATTTCGTCGCAATCAAGTCTAAGTAAAAATGTAATCTTAAAATGTTTTAAAAGGAATAAAAAATCTTCACTGGATATTTTTAATGACTGCTAAAAGTGATTTTAATCAATCATAGTATTTATGAATATTTACGAAAAAGTAGTATTGATCTAAGAGGAATGCTTAAGTGTTATTAGACAGGAAATAAAGTAACCTCATTTTAATCGATTTACATAAGTAGGTAACTATACACTTGTTCCTCACCGCGTACTTTTCCATACAAAAAGAAATACTTAGCTCTTTTCCCCTTAAGAGGAAAGTTCTCTTTCTCCACACAAACGTATTCGGCTCTTTCCTCCCTGGATAATGACACTAGAGCAAATATTTTTGTAGCATAATACCTTTAACCTCATCCATTTCATACATTTTTAATATGGCGCCATCTGTCGGAGCAGTTGTTGTTGAGGGAATGCAAACCGGTTCCACCGAAAACGTAATATTTGTGTAAATGTAGTATTTTTTTCTGGTGAGTGTACAAGAAAGCTTTTTATCCGTCTCATAGTTGCGATCCCTGGATGCCACACATTTTTACAGACATAAGAGTTAAACTTATATGTATACCTACCTGAGTACCTACCTATAGGTTCTAAAGTTATTTAAGTACCATGTTGTTGTTCGGTGGAGCTCTATATTTCGTATCGTAGATGAAGTTGTATCGTGAACATGGTTCTTGTAACTGTATCGAAATGTCAAGCACCACAAAATTAAAACAAAAGCATGGCCCTTTCTAAATAACTTTAATAGTGAATAAAATCATGCAAGTTTATAACCTAAGTACCTACAAATTATGTTTCGTTATTTAAAAGAAATGCTTTTTAGGCACATACCTTTTTATTTTTACTGAATTTCTATTGATAAAAGTTTCCTGTAAGATAATGTTCATGTAGTTGTTGCGTTGTTGTTTGCTCAGTGAAATCTCATAAATCTACCAAAAAATAAAATTGAAATAGCAATCAACAATTGCGATTTGCTATATTATTTTTTAAGGTGCAACTAAGTCGTCAGCATTGAAACGATTGGACAAAAATATGCTCTCTGTGTTATCATGGAATATTGCTCTGATAATTTTTAATATTTAAAAAAAAATTAAATAAATATTGCAGGACATTCCACACATCGCTATCTAGCCCCAAACTAAGTAACTAGACTTGTGTTATGGGTGCTAGACAACGGATATACTACTTATGTACTTGTCTTTTGTAAATATCACTATGACTACTATATACATGCATAATATAGCCGTGCGAAGCCGGAGCGGGTCGCTAGTATACTTATAATACATAGTAACAACCAGCTAGCCTAGCATGAAGACCAAAACACGATACGATAAAGCGATATAACCACATCAACTCTCAAAATATGATAGATAAAGCCGCCATGTTGAATTTTTATCATAATTTTTATCGCAATTTATAATAAAAATTCAACACGGCGGCTTTATCTATCATATTTTGAGAGTTGATGTAGTTATATCGCGTGATATCGCTTTATCGTATCGTGTTTTGGTCTTCATGCTAGGCAGGCAGACCACAGACAAATATCTAAGCATAAATACTTGTCTGAGGCGGGAATCAAACCCGCAATCCTATGTTTGGCAGTCCGGTATGGTGACCATTGTGCCAACTCGGGTTCAACTTCTTTTTAGCTACTAAGTATGAGACCTTTTTTACAGAGTTAACCCAACCATATACATAAGTCATATTACTCTCTGAGGATCTACCTTTCAAATATATCCAAATATTTTCTTTCGATTTCGGGACAAGTTATATCAACCTATCCTACTATCATCTACAAAATTGGATCGGCAACAAATTGCTTTCATACCATTTCAGGTTACTTTTAAAATAGAAATACAAAAAGGCATATAGATACTTAGTGTACTTACAGCTTAGTTTAACTTAATGTTCGCAATGAAACTAATTTAACGGATATATCGCGTTTATTACATACTAGCGACCCGCCCCGGCTTCGCACGGCTGTATTATGCATGTATTATACATATAAACCTTCCTCTTGAATCACTCTATTATTAAAAAACCGCATTAAAATCCGTTGCGTAGTTTTAAAGATTTAAGCATAGGTACATAGGGAAATAGGGACAGAGAAAGCGACTTTGTTTTATACTATGTAGTGACAGTGACAGTGATGATGTAGTGATAGTGATATTACCGATATTACCAGACTGTAAGGAAAGGGTTATGTTTTTCGCGCCTATCTTGTCTGTTTGTATTATTATTTATTACCATAAATCTTCAAAACTACTCGATGGATTTCTTTCTTTGTTCGTGTTTTCAGTTCAAGTCGCGAAAACCTAAGAAAATATTTTATTAATTTTCATTCAATCGTATGATATTACTATCAGTTAATTTTAACCTCATTTAGCACCACTCAGGGGACACGTGCAGTGTAGTAGTTACTCATGTCCTCATGCAGGGTTAACTCCTGAGGGCGCGCGCGCGGCTGAGATCGTCCTTTCTTCAACGGACACATAATTGTAAAAGCCTTTGGACATTTTGGCATAGTAACTTAAAATGCCTTGGTGCATTTCGAGATCCATGCCAATCGATAGAGGGCAGTGAACAAATAATGCCTTCACACCGAACCTCTAACGGCGTGTTCAGATGACACGCGTAGACCACGCGCATCACACGCGTTGAACTGAACACGCTTTGAAATTTGTTCTATTTATAATTTAAGTCTTATGATGACACATCAATAGATCTCAAATTGCGAGCGGGCGCGGGACGTGCGCGGGGCGTGCGTGTGGCGGGCGCTGGGCGGGCGAGTGGCGTGAGCAGGTGGACTTGCATAAATGCAATTTGAGATCTATTGATGTGTCATAAGACTCAAATTATAAATAGAACAAATTCCAAGCTTGTTCAACGCGTGTTCAACGCGGGTAATGCGCGTGGCGAGCGCGTGGTTGACGCGTGTCATCCGAACACGCCCTAAAGCGTCTCGGAAACGGGATATTTAACCAAACCTGTTGTTGTTGTCCTATGATTTGCCAAATGGTCTCGAAAAGCACCGCGCAAAAAAAAACACTATGCCAAGCTCCCATACTAAATGTCCGCACCCCTTTCAGGATTACTTTTAAATTAATTATTACTAGCGACCCGCTCCGGCTTCGCACGGCTATATTATGCATGTATTATACATATAAACCTTCCTCTTGAATCACTCTATCTATTAAAAGAAACCGCATCAAAATCCGTTGCGTAGTTTTAAAGATCTAAACATACAAAGGGAAATAGGGACATAGGGACGCCGAAAAGTGACTTTATTTTATACTATGTAGTGATAGTGAAGTGATGTATTAAACTTTTCATACAATTTAAAATTGAATTCATATTATTATACAGAAAGTCTTGTTGCAGAACGATTTTGAAATAAACATTTTACTATTTCAAAGGGATGCAGTTTTTGTGTCCGTCAGTGTAGTTTCCGGATAAATTAATGGTGTAAAATTTCAAACAATGAGTTTGCATTGCTGTTAAGAATACGACAGGCGTCTAATAATTGTTGTTTTTTTGTATGGGTGTTGGGTATGAAATGAAAGGGCTTGATTAGCACATTTCGTTTCAGGTATTTTAAATGTTTACATTTTAAGGGGGAAAATGGGGGGTTAATGTTTGTATAAAATTTGTCATTTTTAAGGATAGAAACTTGAAAATCGGAATTATGTCTACTTAATCTTAATGATGATTATGTTTTTTAGGACTTGTTGGATTATATATTTTAAGGAAAATGGGGATGAAAGCTGCATATTCCTTTAGTGTAGAGACTTAGGAGAGTGAAACCGGGGCGGGGCACAGGTACCTAAAGTACCTATACTATACACACCTACCTATACTATATTATAAATGTAAATAAATAAATAAATATTGCAGGACATTTCACACATCGCCATCTAGCCCCAAGCTAAGTAACTAGACTTGTATTATGGGTGCTAAACAACGGATATACTCGTACTACAGTTAACTACTTACTACTTATAATACATAGAAACAACCAGACCACAGACAAATGTCTAAGCATAAATACTTGTCTAAATAATTAAGTAGGTATGTGTTCTTGTGAGTGTATATTTGTTACTACGTAAACTGCTGGTTTGCAAAAAAAATCACTTTCGTCTAGTGACAATCGCCCATACATAGATTCGTTACGTACTTGGGTAAGATCCTATTGAAATGAAACGCAGCGCCAGCGCTCCCGCGATTTAAATTTACTTGTGCTCCGTCTACAGTTTTATAAGTAGTTTCAGTTTAATCGTACTTCTACCCTTCTACCACACTTCTACTCAATTTGGCTGCTCGAATTTAGATTAAAAAAACTCTTTATTCAGGCAAATTACACTAATTTACAGAGAATTAATGTTAAAAGATATCAAAATAAACAAATCCGAATATCATAATTTTCAAAATAAAAATATGCAAATTAAATATTAAATGTAAAATTTAGTAAAAAGTCAATAAGTAAATATATGATAAGTCAAACAATAGATCAAAGTAAAAAGTCAATTATAAATATCATTTCAATCCCGATCATTAAAATACAAGCCACATCCACACACAAATAAGATATACCAAAATTACTGCTAATCGTAGCTACGTGGCCTACGTGTAATTGGAATGTGTCTTTCACAGCAGTGCCGCATAAACGGACAATCCCATCTATTAGCTATTAAGTGGGGTTAGTTATTTATACTTTTTGAAGTTTTCAATATTTTATTAAAGAACCCTTTACAGAGGTCTGGTTGCGGAAAAAAGCTCGTTTATATACAAGTACCTAAGTACAAGTAAATAAATAACATTCATCACAGCATTCACCTATTTACTTGAAATATTCACATACTTAGGTACTATCTTTATCGTTTGCCAATACAATGCTTCATTGCAATGTCAATATTGTCAGATAACTTGCAATCACCCCGAGTATGAATTATAGCATTTATATCGCAGTAGTGAGAGAAAAATGTAAATAACTCATCTTCTATAAGTGGGTCACTTAATAGTTATTGTTATTCACGAGAATAAATCTAATAATTTGCCAGGCCCTGGGCTATTACTATACTTAGTAGGGGCCTACCTAGTTACTCAACTAAAATGCCATTTTGCCAAAAAAAAAACAAATGGTTGTCTGTTAAGTCGCTTTACGAACGATATTTTTACGTGATAACGTGTTAGGAAAACGATGAACAATTGAATTCTTTTTTTTGTTATTCCTATGTAATATAATTTTTTTCCCTTTTTTTTAGATAAGTCTTCTATTTGTAACTCGTCACCATAACACAAGCCTAGATGAGCGATATTATTATTAAATACTCTATTTCCTAAGTTACCATGACGCGTTTGGTCATTTTACCATGACGCATGATGTCACACAATATTACCGTGACACTTTTTTGTGAATGCAGGTGTTCCACCAATTTATTAGACGTTATCACGTCAAAAATGGTTTCTCTATAAAAGTCTCCCTTTCTCTATCGTAGGCTAGTGCAGCCACAAAAGGAGGACGTGCGATAAAGTTTTTGTTCCATCTGCCGTCTTCCTACCTTCACTCGCGTCTCTCCAAGGCCTCCGTTGATTTGAGGGTCTTTGAGTCACGAGCGTATAGGTATTTTCTAGGAAAACGTGCTATATCTTAGTCCGCATCGTCACTTATCATCATATGAGATAGTGGTCAAACGTATTTATTATTTAAAAAAAACGTACCTAAATACCTACTTACCTATAATATATTGACCCATATTACACTAGTCTAAGACATTATGAATAACACGTAGTGTATTAGACCTTTTTCATGTTCTTTTCTTTAGGTACTATATCATCTTCAATTCATCAACACTTCATCAATTTTATATCCAAGGGGCTGCAGTCCAAAACCCCCTAGGGAGGTCCGCCCCAGTACCTGTATTTAAATTTTGCTACCTAAAAGTTGCCCTAGTTCGGTCAACCGGACTAACAACCGGACTATAGCTATAATACATGACCAAATTCTTTCTTATTCTTATTGAAAGTAGACATAACTAGCTGTGACGGGCGGTTTTACCCGCGTACGATAAAAAAAAACGATTTTTTTAAATCTGATCCTGACAATAAATAACACAAAAAAAAACAATTTGATGCAGTCATTCGGAAGTTATGCGCGTACATACATTCTGCGATTTATCTAAATTTAAAAAAAGGGTAGCTCGTTCCAAATGGGACATAAAGTATAAGACGAATTAGAGAATTATATAAAAAACGTTTTCGTTATTTACATTATGTATTTATTTTAAAGTACAAAAATTTAATAAATATTATCAGTACTACAACTTAACTTTAAACATTTTATACAATTGTAAATTACCTATACCTATAAAACGATGGATAGACGTAAGATTCCTGAATGTACTGAGGCTTTACGGCGACAGTGACCTCTGGCACTTCAGTAACCACCAGTAGATTTGCAACTCCATCGAGGATAGCCCGACAAACATCAGACAATGCATAAACTTTCAAGCTATTCAACAGATTAACTTTCATTTGCAGTAACACTGATTTTATTTGTTGAAATATCTGTACACCTATATCTAGGATGATGTCTCTGAATTGAGTTTTGATGACGGTTATTAGAGACCCTAGTACTCTCCCTTGTGGTTCTAGTTCTATGCCATCGTCGTCAATTGAGATTTTATTGGTGACAGAAGATGTTGATGCTGCGATGATTCCGATGAACATCAGGAAAAAGAAATGTACGCGATGCATCTGAAATTTAAATAGTTGATTAAAATATAAATTAACGATTAGTTGTAAAAGTATAGGCAGGCCCCTCTTTCCAGCTGGGCAACATGTCCAGGGCCTCGTGATCGATAGGGGCGCCCTAGTTCCTGCCTTTATCACTTTGATTACTTTTTTGAAGGAGTTACTAATGATTTTGCCCATCTCAAATCTAGGATGGTTCCTCTTCATTCAACATAGATTGTTCTTAAGTACCTGTGAATGCTAAAAGAGTAACTTTTGTTCTCTCAAAGTCTTAGGGGCCCCATTATTCCAATATGCCCAGGACCTCAAATAGATTAACGACCCTGAGCGAGCATAGGTTTTGATTGAATTCATGTAAGCGATAAAAACATGAAATTACAATAATGTAATGTAATAATTCGACCAAAATAAGCTTTTTTAATTTTTACAATAACATTGTTAAACTTAATAATTCTTATTTTAATAGTATTGACATAAAACCATAGACAATAGATTAGGTAAACATAAAACATTAAAACATAAGATAAACCGTTTATTACTTACTACGAGACCAAAGACAAAGTAGTTTATATAACGACTCGCAATCCTTTAACGGTTTCGTTTAAAGAATTATTCTAAATTCCATACCTACATACTTGAAATGAATATGAAAAATATTTAATACTAACTGCGCGATCCTGTGTAAAAATCGAATAGTAGCCGTAAAGCGAATTTTCGTAAGACGGCTGCAATTTTTCGTTGGTAATTAAGATTTGATTTGATCGAATTTTATTTAAACTATACCACGACCATCCCAAAAAATAGGTAACAGGGGAATCAGTTCCGACAGACAGATAAAAAATTGAAAAACTATGAATTCTGATCAAATTTCCTTTTTCTAAGACCACCACTAGACTCCATTTTTTTATAAGTACCTATATGTATAGAGTATAGTAATTTATGTTATACAACTTATACCATAAAATAAAATGTCTTTAAATTACCTTTTTTTATGATGTAGATCCAACGACTATTCCTGCTTCAAAATCAGTCACAGAATACTGTCTTCCACTCAAAACCTTTGATTTTATATGTCGGATTTTCGAATTACTTAATTTTCAATTAAGCTAATTATCAGAAAATCAGCTAAATATATACTTACCTGATTTTCTGTTAATAGGGATTACTCATAAGTATTCCTATTTTTAATTATAGTCCACTCTATTCGTTAATAAGCTATTACTTAATTAAGTACGAATTATATATTTTTTTGCTTAGTCATTGAAAGTAACTTACGTAGATAGTGTCTTGTTATACATTTGCACTTTTGGCGGAAGCAATACATGTATGTTACATTTATGATGTCCTTGGGACTGTCTTTTTATTCATCTTGTAGAAAACCGGAAGTCGAAACGAAGATGTCAATGAAATAGTACTACTATAAATGGTAGAGAAACACCTCTTCTGCATTTTGTTTAACACATATCCTAATCATTATCCTATTCGTATGATTAACATATGGCAATGAGATCGGTCGCGGTGCGCCAGCGCACCCGGCGTATTCATCGCGCTGTTGGTTTCAGTCTGATAATACATCGGCTCGTAGCGTGCCGGCTCTACGAGATTTTTCGTGACGATTTTCTTACAAAAACGAAAAATAAATTTATTTCAGTGCACATTTTCTTAAGCATTGAGATATTGTAACGTTTTATGTTTTTTATTTATTAATGGGAGAAATAAATAAACTCTCGCTTCCCGACATTATGAGAAAGTGTTTCAAGATGGGTCTTTTCAAAAGTAAGTACTTAATTAATTAGTACTCACATAATGTTAGTACAATATTTCACAATACAATATTTTCGAGCGCAAAATAGGCGGTCAGACGACGACTTGCGGAAAACCGTCGACAACAAATACTATGTTAGTACAAACAAAAACTAAGTTATAATTAAATGAAGTCTTTCATCACGACTCTTGAGGCGTTTGAAAAATTGGTGTAAAAATCATAGTTCTAAATTCCATGTACCTAAGACACAAAATTTTAATCAAACTGAATTTTTCAGTACAATGTTACGTCAAACGTGTCGTAAAAACGTAATCCCCGCTACAAACGATTAGTTAAATAAATTGTTTCCGGAAACGTCCGTTTTGACAAAAGTCTCTAAGTCATAAAATTTACAGTACTTTATAATTTATTGAGTTAATTACTTTAGTATGTTTTTGACGTCAAAAAGTTCAACGTACTTTAATATAATACAATACGTATTTAAAACTAACAACGTCCCACTGTAAGATAAATACATACCTATAACATATATTTTAAATAATAAATTGTTAGATAATTTAGTTTATAATTTATTATATTACGATACTTGCATGATACCTGTCACAATTGTTCTGTCAATGAATAAAAAAACAGACAAATAGCGATTCTTTGATTGTTTAGTTCAGAACCAAATCGCATCGATCGTACGAAAAAAGCTCGCCCGCCCTATGAAATTTTATAATTTTTATTTTGCAAAAGTTGCAAAAGTTGACCGCCAAATAAAAATTGTATTCTAAAATTAAAAACCAATCATACCGGATTTGATCCCGAATAGCATTTTGGGGACTCACAAATTGTTAGTTTGTCTTAATATTACGAGGAATTTTTCTATAGATACTAACAATTATGTGTAACTATATGCATGGATATACAGTACATAGAGTTGTCACTACTTATTTGTCCCTACGAATCGATAAAGATGTCATTCATAATGCTAATTTTCCCAAGACAAAAGATCGGTTAGAGTAGTCATAAATAAAAACATGGAAGTGATTATTAAAACTTAAACCGAAACGTGACATTTACAATTTAACTATAGGTACCTTATTTCATTAGGTTTATCTTTAAGTAAGTACGTACCTATTATATGTAACTGTATCCCGCGATTTTATCCGAACACATAAATATGCTGAAATTCTCACGCCCTTGATCTTTCGTAAAATCATCTCCATCCTAAGGTTGCCTGAAAGGCACCGCTTTCAGCAAGTAGGTCGCCTATTGTACATTATAATTGTAAATATATTGTAAATTAGGTCATGTTTGAACACTGTCTCACACGATGGGAAATGACGATGCGGTCAAAAATGTAGCATGCTTTCCTAGAAGATACACTCCTAGAGACTCAAAGACCAAAACTGTTATCAAAACATTTATTCCACCCACAAGTTATAAAAAAAGTGGTACCTACTACCACTTTTTTTATAACTTGTGGGTGGAATAAAGCGTTCTATCTATCTTTGTATTGACTAGTTTAATGAATATACAGACATGTAAAGACTGAAAATCTCGACGTAACTTCATAGCGTTCAGTATGGTAGGTTAGGTACAATTCATTCGGTTGAGTGACTGCATTCGTTGTTGGAATTGTAGAAACTGCAGGCCGCAATCAACGTTTGCATGCATCACCGCTAGTTTACAATAATATCCTCTCTATTTTACTTTTTTATTTTAAATTCCTAGATAACTATTCTAACGCGCACTTGTAATGCGCAAGTATTTAGATAATTTGCTAAATATAACAACAAAATTAGTCAAAAGCCATAAATACTAATTTTCACGTCAAACTGAGCGGAAAAACGAATTAATAGATATGAGTATAAAATTGGGCTAATTTTCTGTTGTCTATATTCCTACTTATTTGACTGCGGCAAGCATCGGTAGGTAAATATAGGTATCCTAGACGAATGGATAATAGCAAAACTTAAAAAGTTTGTTAACTTAAATAGACGTAATCTTTATAGTCTTGAAATACATAAAGATGTAATGATAACAGTATTGAAAACTAACGCAATGATTACATATAATTTTTGATCAATCAATTAGATTAGACCAATAATTTAGGTTACAGAAACCTTCGGCAAACATATAGAAACCTAAATAATCTCTAACTTATGATGATAACCCTGTACTATACCAACTTGTAATAAAGCAATTAAACTCAGACTGAGTTACGTTCATAATACTAATTTGACTACTGTAAATTGTTATCTGTGCTAAAAAAATGTTTTCATAGGAATAGAAGATTAATTAAATTAGATTTAATTGTTACAAAACATTGACGTTTACGATTCAACATTAGAGGGCGATATATCAATGTTTTTGCTCAGTCACTCGTTATGTAATTAGGTTTTTTTAAAGAACATAAATTAAAATGGAAATTCCCTGCAAATGTAATTGTAAAAATAAAACTTCTACACTTTGGTACGTTCTATTTTAAGGTTTTTGTATATAAAAACTGCGCTTCGTTTGGTATCTTTTTCATCCATCAGCGTAGGTACTTAGAATTAATTTCTTGATGATTATTTTAAATTATCTAAGTACATAGGTAAGCTAAGTACGGTCGAAATCAGAATTGCAGAACCACCGTAGAGCTCCAAAACGGCTATTATTAAAATGTTTTCAACTCAAGCAAGATTCGAAGGTCTTACTCAACTTCACGTTTGAAGTCTTTCGACATTCGAATGATAGTCATTTTAGAACTCTACGGTGAGTCTGCAATGTTGACTCCGACCATACATAGTAGTTGTTTAGTATAGTAATCACGTTCACATAGCAACCATAAATGTATGTTTAATTATACGATTAATCGCTACATTATCTCTAGACATCACAGTTATCATAGTGTCTTTTTACACCGATTGTTGTTGTTTTCACAGTGTTTCACAACACAAATTTATCTATTGTGTAAAGAAAAGACCTCGAATCCATTCTCGTAGATAAATTTTAGTTTTCAATGTACCTTATTATTATGTTTAATAGCTGCAAGTGTATTATACCTACTAAGCGACTTATATTGAGTACCTATTTTGTGCCTATTTACTGTGTAACTTTCTAAATTCAATAAGCTTCTTATTGTTTACGCTTTACTTAGGGAAAGCTTCAAAGGAAATAAAATCTGTCACGTTAATATTTTACAGTAAAATTATTGCAATTAAAAAGTGGCTTTAATGGACTTAGGTATTTAGGTAGGCACACGAACTATTATGTGTAACAAGGGGGGTGGATCATCGGTTGCTGGGGTGTGGGGGACCTCAGTACCTATAGATTTAACCCTCCTGTATGTTCTGCAATATTTAGTGGTTCAAAAGTTTTTTGGACTTAAGTGAAATTTTAGTCAAAATCAGATTTCAGCCTGAACTTCGCAATTCCAGCCAAACTATCAGGTCTGCGATTCTGCCTTTTTTGTGAAACAAGTTCAATAGTGGACCCCTACACCAATCAGAGTCTAAGATTTAAAAATCTCAAAATAAAACCCTTATAGCAATATTTTATTCCATAATGTTGACATTATCTTTGTGTGGTTCTAAAAAAAATATTTCACAGATTACTTTTTTCTGCAACCTAAAAGAGGACTATTTTTTATCACTACATGAAATCTTATGTTCTGAGTAGGT
The DNA here is from genome assembly GCA_907269075.1 of Idaea aversata. Taxonomy (NCBI): domain Eukaryota; kingdom Metazoa; phylum Arthropoda; class Insecta; order Lepidoptera; family Geometridae; genus Idaea; species Idaea aversata. The sequence continues at coordinate 8,550,217 of OU026092.1, read as the reverse complement.
ACTTAAGAACCGATTAGTGAAGCAATGAGTTTTTTTTTACTTTTCGAACGTTTTCATGCAATTGCCCAATTATCTGGGGAGGATAAGGACAAACAGAAGGGTTATCCTCAACAAAAGGGTTATCCTTAATCACTAAAATAAACCGAATGTGAACAAGGTACGAAAATAAACCGCAGGCATAAAAAAAACATTGAACTTGTAACTCACGCAACCAATTCATCTAAAACCAGACGTGTCAATGGTAAGGTTCGATTGAACCGGTCAATCCGGGCTTAAGTACCTAGTTAGCCTGATTACCAATACAGGGTTATTGGTAATTATACTAGCAAGCCGTTGAGGGCTATTTATGTGCACAGTAACAAACAACTTTTGTTCTATGACTATGTCTTTTGTTTTGTTTTGTTAATTTCCAAAACAACGAAAAAAAAAAAGAAAATTTTGGGGTTATGTAAATTCGAAAAACAGCTTTTTTTTTTAAATAAAGGTCATTCGGACTAAGAACAGTAGATATAACCCTCCCTTTTGGCTTCGCCGTAGTAAAACTAAAAAATGAGTAAAATTTTAAGGTTAATGACCTCTCCGTAACAGGTAAACCTAACCTTAAAATTTTCAAAAAACAATTTCCAAATTCGTAGAACAAAAGTTGTTTATTTAGGTGCACAGAAGTAGCCCTCAACGGTTTGCTAGTATAATTACCAATAACCCTGTATATTACAGGGCGGAAGTGTCACACTTCCTTGCCATATTTCCGAAGATAATAAGTCAAGGTTAAAATTTAATTACATTAATTAACTCAGTTCAAAATAAACCTTAAGATTTATTTGTTTTTTTTTGACGTGTAAAATTGCTTTGATTGTTATGTTTATTCAATCATAATTAATTTTTATTCGGCTTACTTTAAGTAGGTAGGTACCTACCTAGCTACTTAAATAAAATACCTACTACGGATTTTAATTAAATAAAATGATGTAGTTAGTATTAAAGAGAACAAATTAACCTTCTTTTCTTTCGATAATAGTTAGAATAAATTGCGAAAATGTTTAAAAAAAGTTTTACCTAGCTGACACAGTAAGCGTAGTGAGGTATGATATGGGTTTATTTTAAGAACAATCAACCCATAACTATACCTTTACATGTATATTTAAATTATTCATCCATACTAGTTTCCTCCTTTTTTTAGGGTTCCGCACCCAAACTGCCCTGTCTCCACTGCCCTGTCTGTCTGACACGCTGTATCTCATTAGAGCAGTGGGTTATTAAGGGTTAGATAAAAAAAATGTTTATTTGCCAATATAAAAATTATTACTTTTCCTTACTACATTTTTATGGGCCTTAAAATTACATTAGAAAACTATGTAAGCAACCAAAATGGTTTTTAGAAGTAAGGCCATAATACCACAAAGGATAATTGCGACTTTTTAAGAACCTCAACGTGTTAGTAGGTAACTACTGTCTAGCCTCTATAATTGTAAGGTAAACCAGTAATGTATGTAGGTACTTGTCTTGAATTTTTATTGTAATTTCCTTTTATTCTAAAAAAGTGTAGGTAGGTACTACACAAAAAGTATAGGTCCCTATTTAGTTCATCGTGAGCTATAAATCGTAGATTACGATGCAAAACGTTCTATCTTTACTATATAATTATTGAAACTACCCTGAAAATTAAACTGAAGAAAAAAAAATTTTTTTGAAGCATGAAATTACCCTCTCCTACGCTATTCCTACGCTAGAGAATAATTTCTTGGTTTTAGTAAAAAATCTTAAAATGATAAGCAGTACCTACCTTATTCTTAAATTAAGGATATACCTACTGCTTAATATTTACAAGAACTAAAACAAGAAATAATTCACTAGCGTCTATAGGGAAATGATTATTTCTTGCTTCAAGAAACCTTTTTTCTGTGTATTCCCGTTTTTTGTGGGTAGTGTGAAAAATTTGATAAATCTTTAAGCATAACGATAAGTATATAGAGTTTCTCTAACAATACAGCACGAGGTCATATAAATACTAAGCTGTAATTTAGTAAAGGTATTATTACATTGCATAAACGTAAAAGTATAGTATTTTAGGCAAAGGACAGATATGCCATCTAAAAATTACAGGTTGCATCGTACTCTAAGCTCCGGCTCTACGTTATAATGTAAAGTTTTTTAACTAGGTACTTGCTATTAAAATATTGCTTATTATTTTCAAGAATATTTACTAAAACCAAGAAATTATTCTCTATCGTCTGTAAGGAGAAGATTATGTCTTGCTTTAAGAAACCTTTTTTTTATGTGTAGACTAGCTTTTGCCCGCGACTTCGTCGTAAGTTGAAAATGGACCATTGACCAAGGGATAACGTTGTCCCATACAAACTTTGCCCCCCTTTTTCACCCCCATAGGGGTAGAATTTCGGAAAATCATTTCTTATCTGACGCCTACGCCATACAAAGAACAGACCCTCCAAGTTTCTGGTCTCTACTATCAGCGGTTTAGGCTGCGCGATGATCCGTCAGTCAGTCATTTAGGATAAATCATTTTATATGTATAGATAGATTAGAAGATATTAGGCTTAGTTCGTAATTCATGTGTTTAAAAAATAATTTGATGTTTTTAAAAGAAAAAGATTTTTTTAAGCGGAACTGAAACTTTTGTATTTTTAATAATAAACTTATCTCATCGCGTCTCTTATAAAATGAAGGTTAAGTATGTTTGTTTTATTTTAGTGAATTAAATCATACAGTTGGGTTTTATCTATTAGAATCTACAGTGGATTAGATGTCTAGATGCCTAACCTATATAAAAGAGAAAAATACTACGAAATCCTTGAAATTGCATGAGTCATGAGTCTGAAACATGGCATAGGATTCCTTTTACAATTATATACTTTATTTATTTATTTTTCTTTTGGTTTTGTAGTGTCAAGAGCGGAGGGGGCGCTATTTTAATCTAGCTGGCTAGCTAGATGGCTAGCTCTAGTTAGATGGGTCTGGCCGGAAGACCAGCGCTGCAGCTAAGCATGCTTGGCTGCAGTTTTTAGCTGAGGTCGACCCATTTGGGTCAGCACACGACTCCTCATATATATATATATTTTTTTCTTTACCACTTTTTTTTGTTTTGTAATTAATTTTCATTGTCATGTTCATTTCTTCATTCTTGTGTTTGTCGTGTGTTTGTACTCAATAAATGCTTTTCTTTCTTTCTTTCTTTCTTTTAGGACGAAAGCTAACCTAGCATTTTTGAAAATTCGACCTAAAAAGGGGCAAAAGGAACGGAATAGAATGATATTTATTAGAGAATCACATGGCACGGACAAATTAGAGAGGAAAAAATAACAAAACATTGGTACGGTCAGCTGCATAATTGCAGACCCACCGTAGAGCTCCAAAACGGTTGTTATAAGAATGTTTTCAACACAAGCAAGATTCTAGGCACCTGTTTTAGTTGAAGTTTAAAGTCTTCTAACTCATGAATTTATTAAACAAAAACATTAGAATGAAAACATGGCAATAATAGTAATTTTTGAACTCTACCGGGGGCTGCAATTAAGCAGCCGACTGTACATAGTAGTACATACTAATACAAAAAAAAGAAAGAATATAAATAAAACAGACTGAATTAGACAACAATATCAAAGAATAATTAACACACTACAGGAAAACTCCGGGATGCCGCGTGCTAAATGGGCAAACCTTAGCTAGAAAACTGCAGCCAGCATGATGTTTGGCTTTACAAAATGTGTATAGGTATAGTTAATGAGTGCACCGTCCTCCATTTCATCGGGTTAAAAAGGCTGTTTTTGTAGTTTGTAGTCACTATTATGTATGCTGCGTTTGTAGACATTCAAAATAAAATATCACTTTTAAAGAAGACACTAACAGTGCCAGTAATAGTGGAGCACTATATCATTATACATACACGGAACCACGCGGATTCGTTGATGCAAATAGTCACTTGATTTTTCCGCTGCGGGTTCGTCATCAATTCCAGCCTCGGGGATCAAAACATTTGTATTGCAGTATTACATTACTAGGTACGCATGTACTTATATTGTTGTAAAACATTGTACTTTTAAAATAATGCGACAGTACTTTTAACTTTATTATTGTATTTTTAGATCTTGCTCTTATTTATTAGCTGTGTCCCGCGGTTACATCCACGTAAGTCCTAATTCCGTGGGAATTTCGGGATCACAAACTCTATGTCTTTCTCTACCCCCTAAACTACCACTATGCCAATTTTCATCCAAATCGGTTGACCGACAAGCAAACAAATAAGTAAAAAACCTTTTGAATTTATAATACTAGTTAGGATTATCAAGAGCCCACACTGTTCCACTGCAACGCAAATACCTCTGTACCTTTCTTTTATTGTTAGCAATCGATAACACACCAGTCATTCCTATAGGAGTCAAAATCATCCCGCCCCATTGCATTGTCGTTTTGATCTGCCGCGAGGTCGTGTCCCTTTGGTCTTTTTATCATGTAAATATTTATATATATTTTTAAAGATTATCACCTACCCTACCTATCATTAGTAGTATCATATTATGCTAGGTAAATCATTTAAAACTCAGATTTTCTTATATTTGATTGAATTAAGTACTTATGGCTTATTCATTTTTTCGACTTTCAAAGATTTTATCAAACAAGTAAGTACATAAGTCTTATTCATTTTTATGACTATGTATCAACCTCTTTAAATATGATTTATCAATTAACAATTAAGTTAAAATTATGATAATGAAGTTCTAATAAAATAATTAGGTAATTAGATACAATTTTAATAATTCCACGTAGAAAACTATATAATAATGATAAGTATTAATTTAATTAAATTATCTCTCATTCCCCGAAAGAGTGGTGGTCGAGGCTTTTTAAATGCTAAGACCCTACACAATCGGGAAGTGTGCAGCCTCAGGGAATATTTTCTCGGATCCGAGAGTGGGATGCATTGTGATGTAGTAGCTGTGGATAATAACCTCACTCCGCTGTCCTTGGCAAAAGAGAATTGGCGTAAACCCTCGATACTCAGCGTCGAGGACCGCAAGGACATATGGAAGAGCAAGGAGCTGCACGGGAGGTTTTATCGGGCTCTTACAGATCCCGATGTAGACTTCCTCGCTTCGGTGAACTGGCTACGTTTCGGTGACCTCTTTGGGGAAACCGAAGGTTTTGTTTGTGCAATTGCCGACGAGGTAATGATGACGAACAACTATCGGAAATATATCCTGAAGGATGGTACGGTCGACATTTGTCGGGCATGCCACCGTCCCGGGGAGTCACTCAGGCATATTATTTCCGGTTGTTCTCATCTTGCCAATGGTGAGTATTTGCACAGACATAACCTAGTAGCTAGGATTATCCACCAGCAACTTGCTCTTAAATATGGACTCGTGGACCAAGAGGTGCCATACTATCAATATGCACCCGCGCCAGTTCTAGAAAATGGCCGTGCCATGCTCTACTGGGACCGGTCTATCATCACGGACAGGACTATTGTCGCCAATAAGCCTGATATCGTGATAGTAGACCGGTCGAAGCGACAGGCAATACTCGTCGACATAACCGTTCCACATGACGTTAATCTCGTAAAGGCCGAAAAGGACAAAGAAACTAAGTACTTGGACTTGGCCCACGAGATTACTGCCATGTGGGACGTTGATTCGACGAGTATTGTTCCGATAGTTGTATCGGCAAATGGACTCATAGCAAAGAGCCTTGACCAACACCTCAAGAGGCTCTCGCTGGATGGTTGGGTCAAGAGTCAGATCCAGAAGGCAGTCATCTTGGATACGGCACGTATTGTCAGAAGATTCCTCTCTCTGCGGCTCTAACCATTGGTAGCCTGGGCCCAGCCTCGCTGCCGACGGTCTTCTAGGTTTAGGTTTTTATAATGATTTACTGTTTTATATGCAAAATTTATACATTATTTTTAAGACTTGTAAATTAAATTTTATTTATGTTAGGTTTTCAAGCTTAGATAGAATTATTTTATAAGTTTTATAGTGATGTATATATTTTGTAATCAGTTTGTTTTTATAAAAATTTAAATTTAAGAAAAATAAATGAATTGGAGATAAGTATCTCATTAATCTATTAAGATGGGAGTAGAATAAATTTATTTTATACTGCGTCTTGTGTTAATAAATATTACAACATAGATAATAAAGATTAACGCCACTTTAGATTGAGCAATGTTTGTATTTTAATGATTTTTTAAAGTAACTGGCACCTATACATGGCTTCTCGTAAATAACTTCGTTTTGAAGGTAACATGTTATTTGGTGTATCAATCATCAGCATCTCAGTTAAATATGTTTTAGAATAACTATGAATTTCTATGTTGAAATTATTTGTAATAATATTTTTTTATTCTTAATAATGTCAATGTTTAATTCTTCTTTGTAAAACTAATAGGTCAGTAGGTAATTAACAATTTATTCTTCAAATATAGATAGACTTTTTAAGCATAAACATTGGGACTACATCCAATGTTTATGCGACTGAGCCTTGCCAATTCCGTAGTCATTAAGGTTTTTAAGGAAAGAACAAAACATAATATCTATTTAAAAACAATCAACAAATCTAGACCGGAAACTTCCTGTTGCCTTTTTGAGACACTTTTGCAATTATAATGCGTTTGTTCTTATGAGAGCTCGAGAGTTAGATTATGTGGCATAGAATCATTCTATATATTATGTGTGTCAGATGATAAGCATCTAGTACCCACTCCAATTGTTATTTTAGCGTATACTTAACTTACCACGTCAATAGCCGCTTTGTGCAAAATTCTGCATTGATAAAAATCTTTATGAAACAAAAATAAATCATTTTCCATAGAAAATTATGTTTTTCATAAGCGTGACATTTTAGATTAGCGTTCGTTCTTTTATATTCTTTGTAACGTTTGCTTAGTCCCAAGAGATGTTGAATAAATAACACAGTATAGCGCGACACTCTTTCATGGCCTGTTCATGTATTCAAAGAGCCTTCCTTCAGTCCCTAGCCATGTTTACAACGTGCCTACTATTTAGTCTACGTATGTAGGTACTTCATTTGTATCCTCTTTGGTACACTATTAGGTAGTAGATAGGTTATAAAATCAAATAATTATCTTGTTTATTAATTCTGATACGAGTACGTACACCTACTCGTATTATAGTAAAATTCATTTTTTGGCGCACCGGAAGTGCAATCATACCTTATATCTATAACAAAATATCAATGTCAAAATATTACCAAAACGTGTATGGATACCATTGAAGGCTGAATGCATATTTTCATGCAATTTACAACATAATTAGCGATAATAAATCCGATGATGCGCTTTTTTGGCAAATTAAACGGAAGCGCAATCGTACAGCCTTAAACTATCAATGTCAGTCCTAAAATTATAAAAAATTGCTTTAATTTTTTCTAATTCCACTTCCAAATTTTTGAACATCATTTCAAACTGTGAGGTCAAAGTACCATAAAAGCTAACATAAATTAGTTTAACCTTTTCGAGACGGTCTTTGATAAATTAATTATTTGATTCTATATTGAGAAATAAGGCGCATATTAAAGCTTATCTATTGATTATTGTCATTGTTTATGAGGTCAACTAGTCATGTATGGGTATATTCTAGGTCTGGGTTGATGCCAACTAACTAGTAGTTGGCCTTTCATAAGTTTCTAGATTCAATAAATAGTGCTACTTTCATTAACTTCACATGTCGGAAGTAACATTTGTATATTTAATTATACACAAGAGAATTAAGAATTAAGCTGTTCGTCCCTTGTTAGTTTGGATTTAGATTTCCAATCGTTTTGTGCAGTAGTTAATTATTAAAGTTGACTTGCATCACAAAATTTAAAAGCGTGATCATAAACATAATTAACCGACTGTCAAATAGTCAAACTGAAATAGAATTTAATTTTAGATCACCCGTTATATGCATTTAGCCAGAATTTAGCTTTTGTTTAAGGATAATGTCATGCTAGCCGTCCTAAGTGTTTTTATTAGTTACATACAGATGTGCTCTGAAGATTCTTCCGTGTAGTTCACGATCATGTAATAGAATTGTTTTCAAAACTTCATAGTTGGAATTTGCATAATTCTTAACTGAGTAAGTAAGAAGAAATAGATTTATAAATCTATCTTCACTATTTATTTCTTATCTTATTACCCCTCTGAAGAATATAGGTGAATAGGACTGAAAAGAAGATTTTTTTTGTCGCTTCACAAAGTTACAGATGCTAGAATAAATAGTAACTGTTTTATCACGTTCCATTCGTGCCCTTTTCGTTGTTACGATTCGTTAGTTCATTACTTTTACCTTCTTGTTTGTTGGGACTACATCCAATGCTTTTTTTTACTAACATGCTTACCTGTAATTTTGTTTACTTTTATATAGTTTAAAAGATTTTTTTGCTAAATTTCCAAAAATTGCGTGCCTTACTTACGTGCTTCGATTTTTCTTTTAGTTGTTATTTGCATCCAAACGAGTTACCTACAAGACTAAGGGCTGGACTGTACATTAGACGACATTGAATTTAAGCTTCAAAAATTTATTGAAGGGTTGGTCTAGCCTATAAAAACTCCCTGTAAACTTTTAGGGCGCGAAAGTTTATAGTTTTTATTATATTCCATTACAAATGGCAGGGAAACTTTACTATCAAAGAACCTACACATAAAGGTACACTAGCTTTTGCCCGCGACTTCCTCCGTGTAGAAGTCAAAAATGGACCAAGGAATCACGTTGTTCCTTACAAACTTTGCCCCCCTTTTTCACCCCCTAAGGGGTAGATATTCGGAAAATCCTTTCTTATCAGATGCTTACAAGGAACACATCCTCCAAGTTTTATGTCTTTATACGATCAGTGGTTGAGGCTGTGCTGTGTATTGCTCCGTCAGTCTGTCATTCAGGACAAAGCAATTTATATATATATAGATAGATAGATATAGACACCTCAAATATAGGTTATGTTAGATATTAGTCACCTAAAGAACAGTCCTTCCGTTTATTACAAACAGTAGGTACACTTGCTCTCTTTAAAATGGTTATATCATTTTATATATGTTTAGTAATCTCTTATTACAGCAGTCCAGAACCCTAATAACTAAATTGGTGAGCGGAAGTTAATCTGATTGCATTAACTCCTCTCCACTTATCTCTTATTGTCTTTAAGAGGCGAGTCCCTAAAAACGTCATTTACTATTTTAAAAATATTGAAGAACTCCCTGCATTGTAAGACACTAAAAAGAATTCTCGATAGCTTATTAGATGAGTCTACAGTTTCACTATCAGATATTTTGAAAATAATCCATAGTTTTTGAAAAAACAATTATTAACTTTGATGAAAAACATCGAAATCGACCTTTTCTATTTTAAGTATCTGTGCTACTTCGTTGTTATATTTGAAAATATTTTTGGTTAAATTGTGAGACAAAAGTATAGAGAATGCATTCATCATTGCAGTTTTTTACTTATTGAAACCAAATAATCATAGTCAATGCCGAAACATAGATATTTTTTTGGTTAAAATCATTCCTCGCTGCCCATACATTTTAGTATGAAGCAGTAGCTCGCGACATTTCGCTTTATATTAGATGTCACGGCGCGCAAAACTGACAGTGTCATCTCAGTATTCAAGGTGAGAGCACGTCCATTTGTTTCCCGACATTTATTGTTTGACCTGGCATAAGGGTGGGGTGCGAGTGTTGCACACGACAACTAATTTGTAATTGTACCTATTCTTCGAGCAAGGAGTCGAAACTAGGTATAATCCGCGCACAATGAGAATAGGAACCTTGTCAAAGTAAATCGAAAATGACAGTTTATAAATAATTAAATAAATATTGCAGGACATTCCACACATCGCCATCTAGCCCTAAGCTAAGTAACTAGACTTGTGTTATGGGTGCTAGACAACTGATATACTACAAAACACTTGGCGGGGCCAAGTCTTTTTTTGAAGTTTGAAGTTATACTTATTTAGGCGCGTTATGAAAAATGAAGAAAGTGAATTTTATGATGCGCGCGCAGCACCGTCACACGGAAAATTCACATGTTAAAGCTGCGCAACCCAAAAGTAAAACAAGTTGAAGCTGCGAGAGTGAAATTTTAAGATGCGTGCACATCTGTTACACAAAAGTCACATGTTGAAGCTACGTTACCCAAAAGTAACAGGTTGAAGCTGCGAGAGTGAAATTTTAAGATGCGTGCGCATCTGTTACACAAAAACCACATGTTGAAGCTGCGCAAATATTAGACAGCCGGCCGTATAACTTCTCACGCGCGTGCATAAGTACAGTCACATTACCAATTAGCTGAACCCCACGTGACCCAGAGCACATTCGCATATCTGTAAAAAATATAGTATATACCTTTTTTTTTGTTATTTTTTTTATATTGCACATTGTATTGTATAGTAATATTGTAAAAAAAAAAACAGAATCAGGTAACATTACTTTACAACCTTACAGATTTGCGAGTGAGCTCTAGGTCACGTGGGGTTCAGCTAATTGGTAATGTGACTGTACACGCACACATTTTTTTGTAAATATATACTTATAATATATAGAAACAACCAGACCTCAGACAAATATTTAAGCATAAATACTTGTCTGAGGCGGGAATCGAACCCGCAACCCTCTGTTTGGCAGTCCGGCGGCATGGTGACCATTGTGCCAACTGGGTCGTCTTCAAGTAGCGTTAGCAAAAAAGTTTTGAATAGGTAATTAGTTTTGATATTTTTTATTTATTCATCTTTAGTGTAGGCATACAGGGTGAATTTTTTATGTGGGCCTTCAGGGCTATATCCTAAACCATAAGAGATAGTGAAAAATGCTGAAAGACGTTGCGTGCCCGATTTTGACAAAATCTAAAACTGCATCATTCGATTTTTGAAAAAGTCATTTCCCTTACCGGGAATCGAACCTGTTCATTTTGCAAAATAATAATCATCGTATATTTTTGTACCAATCGATAGTGTTGCTAATGGAGATAAATTCCTGGAAACAAACATAGTGGTCACAATGCTTTTATTTGAATATCCCGTTTCTGAGCTGCTTTAGAGGTTTGGTGTGAAGATATAATTTTTTTGTTGTAATGCCTTTTATCAATAGGTATGGGTGTCAAACTGCACAGCGGCATTTTAAATTACTATGCCGGTTGTGTCCAAAGATCTTTACATTTCGATCTCTAATTGGATATGTTTTACAAACAATTTGCGGGAAAGAAAAAATCAACTAGTATTTGACGTTCCTGCCTTTTGCAGGACTACAGTCTCATAGGAATTTATTGAGCTGTCAAAAATTAAATAAAAATATGGAAAAGGTATGATTTAGGTAGGTAGGATGTATTAAAATTGTAGCTTATTTTTATATTTTAATCCTATATATCGTAACTTATTTTTATTCAAGGTTAATAATAATGGGAAAAGTAAAAGGAAATTACTATAAATCCCAAAAAAATAAAGGAAGATTTAAGACAAACCAGTAACTATAATGTACTCATCTTTTTACCCAACTATATCGAATATTATAAAGATTGGTAATTGTTTTGCCTGAATATTTATATAATAATATATGATGCCGATACCGACACGTTTTAACCTGTTTCTTAGTAGGGCACATAGGTACATACGAACGTTTATGTGTGAATTTTCAATATATAGAGACGGATGTAATAATTATTTCGCATAATTATTATTATAAAAATATATAAATATAAAAATTATTATAGTACAGAACATTTACTTATTGACAATTTCGTTATCAAACAAAATACCCAAAAAACGTACACTCTGACCCCACCCTTTCCCGCCAGCTACTTACTACCGGACTGCAGTTTTGCGATGTGACAAGTTAAATACTACATACATTGCGTGTTTTCTATGATATTCATAAACATCCTACAAAGACGAACGCTTGATGAATATGTAACTTGTACAAAATGTACGATGCATCGAAAGTAGATTTATTTGTTTCCAGGGTGCGTAATTTTAATACTGCGTTGCACCTGTGTGGCTAGAAAATATCAATGTGTGTGTTCTATCAGAAGTTCCCACGGTCAAGGATTACAGGCTTAAAGATTCGAATATTATGTTCCAGCCTTCAATTTTTTCCGCCCCCATCATTTTCTGAAGTGTTTTAAGTAGAGATGCCACGAATATTTTGCAACTATTCGGTTTTCGGTTTATTCGGCTATTTTATATTCTATATATATTGCTTACTATTCGGCTGTATAGTGAAAAAGTTTCCTAAAAAATATATTCAAACAAAACATCAACATATTTAATACTTAAAATCTGTCAGTGGTAAGTTATAATGTATGAAAACAAGGTTTTCAGCATATGTTGATAGCTAACGATTGGGCTTTGCCTTTCCGAAAATAGCCACTTTCTATACCTAGGTATATGACGATCCAGTTGGCACAATGGTTACCATGCCGGACTGCCAAACACAGGGTTGCGGGTTCGATTCCCGCCACAGACAAGTATTTATGCTTAGATATTTGTCTGTGGTCTGGTTGTTTCTATGTATTATAAGTATATATTTACAAAAGAAAAGTACATAAGTAGTATATCCGTTGTCTAGCACCGATAACACAAGTCTAGTTACTCTTGGGGCTAGATGGCGATGTGTGGAATGTCCTGCAATATTTACTTATTTATTTATATGTTCTTTCTTACACTGCTACCGGAGAGGATAAATAAATCTTAACAAAATCTGGTAGGCTTTGATACTGTATTGCGTTTGCTGACCATCACTTGTAGGATCGGAACCTGTCACCCGCGGAAAGTACTAAGTGTCACCAAATTTGGCGGCAGAAATCCGATGTTCGGCCGAGAGCCTAGCCGAACATTCGGTATTCTGTATTCGGCAAATTCACTATTTGTGGCATCTCTAGCTTTAGGTACTATTTTTCTCCAACTACTTTGTCACAGTATAATAAGACAATTCTTCTAAATTATGCAGCTATTACGTAAATTATGTAATAAGCGATATTTGCGTGCATTATTGTTATTACTGTTATTAAATTAACCATGTAGGTCAAATGTAATATGATAATCAACAAAAATTATCTATTTACCTACTTATCTAAAATCTTCAAAAAATTTAAGGTCTTTATCGTATGAAGCGTAGAGAAGGTCTGCTTTGTTCAATCTAGTAACTATTTCTTACATTTTTTTGGAAATATTAATGCCCAGGTATTTATTTACTTAGGTATTCAAAAGTAAGTAACTACCTAGACATATTTCGTAAATGTTGGAACGTAGATAGATCGGAATTTTTTGGGAGTCAAAGTTCAGGAAAAAGCATTCTTAATCCTTCTTTGCTTCGAATTTAATAAATTTCCTGGTTCTTTTACTGGAAGTTTTCCTGCCAAAACCCTGTTCAAAACGAAACGAGCGACTGCAACTTTTGTTAGATTATAGAAATTACAAAACTTTACGTTACCTAATATACTTATTTTAAAGTTCTCGGCCACGAATTGTTTAACTGTAATTAAGTTGTGTCAAACACTGGTTGATACAGTACTGAGTACCGGTAAGCGAGATTAAAGTTCAATGTTAAGAGTTACAGGGTCGGAAGGTTCATAACACTGAATTACCGGTTAAGGGCATATTCATTGTCAATTTACACATTCATCGTCTACACTTTACCTTTATATTTATATATCTTAAGGTGAAAGGGTACCGGCTCTCTCTCCATACAAACGTAGTCGACTGTTTCCTCCCTGGATAATGACACTAGCACAAATATTTTTGTGCCATAAAACCTATAACTGATATGACTATTTTTTTTTTTTCTAATTATCATAGTAATAAAGATTTAAAAAATAAATAAAAAAAACAGCGCACTCCGGGAGTGCAGGCAGAAGTGAAAACTGTATATCTGTGTAAAATCTCATCTGTCGCACTGTATATCTGTGTAAAATCTCATCTGTCACTTCAAAAAAACAAAAAATAGGGACATGGTCAATTGGTCATGGCAGTTATAAGTTTTATGCACCAAAAATATTTGCTCTAATGTCATTATCCAGGGAAAAAACAGTCGACTACGTTTGTAATACTTGGAAGGAGAGAGCCCCCGGTACCCTTTCCTCTTAATACGGGAAACAATATTGTAAAAAGTTGATACGAATAGAATAAAACAAACAAATATTGCAGGACATTCCACACATCGCCATCTAGTCCCAAGCTAAACTAGACTTGTGTTATGTCTGCTAAACAACGGATATACTTACTACTTAGGTATATACATATTATACTTTTCTTTTATAAATATATACTTATAATACATAGAAACAACCAGACCCTAGACAATTATCTATAAATACTTGTCTGAGGCAGGAATCGAACCCGCAACCCTGTGCTTGGCAGACCGGCATGGTGACCATTGTGCCAACTGGGTCATCAAATGAATTGTGTCACTTGTGTTGTGTTTTAAATATAAATTAATTTGTTTTCAACTTCATTATTTATAGCTGCTCTGTAACTGATACACGGTGTAGAAAACCGTGTTGATTTCAATGTCCCTTATGCCTTAAGCTGCATTTAATGAGTGAATAACACAAACATCTTAATAAATATCGACCCAGTTGGCACAATGGTCACCATGCCGGACTGCCTTTCATAGGGTTGCGGGTTCGATTCCCGCCTCAGACAAGTATTTATGCTTAGATATTTGTCTGTGGTCTGGTTGTTTCTATGTAAGTATTATAAGTATATATTTACAAAAGAAAAGTATATAAGTAGTATATCTGTTGTCTAGCACCCATAACACAAGTGTAGTTACTTAGCTTGGGGCTAGATGGCGATGTGTGAAATGTCCTGCAATATTTAATGTAATATTTAATATCACTAGTAGTAGTAGTTTTATCTACAAAAATAGATGTAGGAAATAATTTGCGATAATTTGTCATGTATTCGATTTGAATAACCAGAACAGTGACCGAGCAGGATCGCGGCGAAATCACTCTATTGGGTACAGTTTGCGTTAATACGTGAACTGTTTTGAACTTTGTGTCTTTGTAATAAAGCTGTTGGTTAGGTGTCGATGTGCTGATGACTGTATTGTTGCTTCCGGAGAGGTCCCCCAATGCAGACGCGATCGTCGCCTGCTACTATGCTACCAATAACATACACTCTGGCTACCTTTTTTTTTCAAGATTTATGATACAACAAACGAACTAAAAATATTGTATTTGCTAATTTACACTGCTTTATAACTTCGTTGACTCTCTGATTTAACAAGATTTATAACTCGAAGTTCTTATGTCATAGGTAACTAATACTGACTCCATAATTTGTTAAATAAATTAGTTTTTCACATATTAAGTGCCTATACTTATCTATTCGATGAAAAACTTTAAATTAGGTAAAACCCATTTTCATAAACCAAATCAAACTCCAACGTTTAAGTACTTAGTTTACCTAAACAACAAAACAAAGTTCTATTAGCTTATTCTTTGCGAGTCGAATTCTATTAGCTACAAAAACTATATACGCTATAAAAACTGTAGTAGTACATAGCAGATATCATTCAGTGACACAACAATCAATTCATCAACAAAAGTAAGTAATTTGCCTAAACGCAATTTAACAGGTCACTAGTCAGGCAGGTTATATAGCACTTTCATTCATCGCCGATGTGTTTCCGACCATGGCGAATTAACAATTTTTTGTTCAGGAAACAAGCCCATCTTCGCGGTTTAGTACTTAATTGATTTTTATTTTATTTAATTGATTGGATTGAATGTTG
Organism: Idaea aversata; assembly: GCA_907269075.1. NCBI lineage: Eukaryota > Metazoa > Arthropoda > Insecta > Lepidoptera > Geometridae > Idaea > Idaea aversata. The sequence goes on along the minus strand of OU026092.1, from coordinate 8,534,478 downwards.
AATCTAATATCCTGTAATTTCGACGGGTACACCAGGTACAATCAACGGTCAAAAGTCTGCCCACCGTAACATTTACAATCCGGTGCAGCCCTATTTGAACATTATAACAACGTAACCTGTGGACCGAACCCACGTCGGTTGGTGTAGCGGGTAGCGGCTTATACCACTCGGCCAACTAAAAACATAGCAAACATGTTGAAAATAATAATCACACTGAGTACTTTTAATTCAAGTATTTATGTTTGTGTGTAACGTCTATTAGAAGGTCGGACGTAACTCCAATACTTGTTGATAGTATTATTGTAGCAAACTGATCATTTACTTTTGACCCATACTGTACCTAGCTACAATTTTGGTCTTGGCCTTTCTGCGGTTTTTATTCCTCCATTTGTAAAAACAATAAGAAAGCAGGTCATGAATGGTCATTGCCTTTTGAATAATCGAATGTTCTTGAATGCAATATATGAAGTTACTAGATTGACGGTGACTATCCAACGTTTTGGGTATTTCCGATACTGATACCTCCAAATTCGACTTCCATAAGAAATGTCCACTTTAAAACCGGTTTTGAAAATACATGGAAGTCATGGAACTAATGGTACAACATATTATTTTTAAGACTGCAGTAGTTCTATGCGGAACTAGCTACATGTAACTGTTAGGTATAAAGGAAAAATATGCATCCTAAAAATTACCTAATAAGAAATCAAAACCTAAAATGATTTTGGAATTCGCGCATCTTGAACATAATTTAATAACTACTACATTTTTATTAGGCTTTGATACTATCCTTAATCTTAATAATAATCATCTTATAAATTACAATAATTGATAGTTAATTAAAGACCGCCACATTCATTTAGGGATGGTTTCAAAGCCTGCGCAGAATACAAAATAAAGTTAAATGAATTTGGTTATTTTAAGAAAAACTAACAAAAAAAAAATTTCGCCACTTCGACATCACCTGCTCTTAAGAGGAAAGGGTACCGGAGGCTTTCTCCATACAAACTATTACAAACGTAGTCGACTGTTTTCTCCCTGGATAATGACACTAGAGCAAATATTTTTGGTGCATAAAACTTATAACTGCCATGACCATGCCCCTATTTTGTGTATTTTTTAATTTTTTTAATTTTAATTTCTATGATAATTAGAAAATGAAAAAAAACAAAACATAGGGGCATAGTCATGGCAGTTATAGGTTTTATGGCACAAAAATATTTGTGCTAGTGTTATTATCCAGGGAGGAAACAGTCGACTACGTTTGTATGGAGAGCGCGCAGGTACCCTTTCACCTTAAGGGCAGGTCTTACCTTACTATACGCCAACGACCTTGCTACACAGCCTACTAAATAGTTAATACCGGCACCGGTCGCCTTCGTTGGTGAAAATTGTTGATTCTTTCGAATGTGTTTTGTTTTTCTCAAAAGTGCTGATATGGAATTGTATTTGAGATTTTTACCGACATTTTGGTGTGACTTTGAGCCAAAAAATCCCTATAGTTTGAAAGCTATCATAAAATTAAGAATTAAAACTAGTATAACTTTGAAATGACAAGGAATTTTCGTCCCAAAATTCTTCAAAATACAATTCCATCTCAGCACTTTTAAGAAAAACAAAACATATTCGATACAATCAACATTGTTAGTTGTAAGCGACGGGTATATCTGGCTATCTGGCGCGTTGCGTTTGGCAGCATATATGTAGTATAGCCTTAAGTAGTTGATTAATTTTGTCTATAGATTTTTAATTAATTAATGCATGCACAATAATAATTTACATACTTCCTTTGTACCATTTGTACGTCAATTAATCCTTGATAACGAGTACCTATAGCGTGCGTCTGTTACAGTCAGAACTCTTAATGGATCAAAACAACTTTTGACTAAGAAAAAAAGTCAACACTATTTTTGACCGTGGGGATTTTGGCTTGACTTATAATTCCCCATTTAATTTTTTAAGTGATGCTCTAGCTAGCTAGTGGTTAAAAGTAGTTTTGACAAAGAGCGTAAGTCAAAACTACTCTTAACCGATGTTGTTGTATTAAAAAGTTGTTTTACTAAGAGTGTTTGTTAAAACTACTTTTGACCGGTCAAAACCACTGACCAATGATTTTAGGTAAAAATCACTTTTTGGCCCACCTCTTCGGTCAAAGCTAGTTTTAACTAGACATGGGGCGGGTAGTGGTTTTGCCGGGTACTCGCTGAACGGGTACCCGACACATTCTGCGCCGGGTACTCGTGGGTACCCGGCGGGTACGTATCGGCGAAATATCTATGCACACCATCTAGTTCTGTATACAGCGAACGCCTGTTCTCAGAAGCAGGGCTAATTTATGACAAGAAACGCAGTCGCCTAAATGCTAACCGCGCAGAAAAATTGGCGTTTTTACATCACAACTTACCCATCTTAAATTACCAATATTAAAACTAGTAGTTCGCCCCGAACTGAGACCTCACGAGTTTTTTTCAGCGATTATTATATTTCAGCGTAAAGTAGTTACTAAAATGTATAATATAACGACGAAAGACTCAAAATACCCTAAACCCCCTACCCTAATATCTTATTTGAATGATAGGTGCCTAGTATCGCTAATATCTGACATTGGATGATTTAGAGAATCCAAACACGACAGGCATAACTTGTTGTTGTTGTTGTTGTTGTTAAGTTCTAAAAGCATAGATCCAGCTCAACCATCACACCCGTTTTTGGATTAAGAATATTGTAAATAGTAAGCGTGTTACATTGTGTTGTGATGCTACACCTTCATTATTTTTCTTTTGCAATCACAATGTAACAGTTATTTTCTATTTTTTAGTTGGTTATTTTTATTAAAGCGGGTTTTTTTAGTTTTTCTAAACTATCAATTTATTTTATACTTTTTGGTCTTTGATAACGAAATATGTTAGATCAAACCCATTGGCCCAATGGTTACCATTGAAAGACAAACTACTCGTCAAGACGATTCTAACGAGCCCAAACTCGATGGGGTTGTGTCATTTCATTGCGAAGTTCCTATGACCACCTTCCAGTTCCATCATCAGACCCTGGTTACCATTGAAAGACAAACTACTCGTCAAGACGATTCTAACGAGCCCAAACTCGATGGGATTGTGTCGTTTCATTGCGAAGTTCCTATGACCACCTTCCAGTTCCATCATCAGACCCTGGTTACCATTGAAAGACAAACTACTCGTCAAGACGATTCTAACGAGCCCAAACTCGATGGGGTTGTGTCGTTTCATTGCGAAGTTCCTATGACCACCTTCCAGTTCCATCATCAGACCCTGGTTACTATTGAAAGACAAAGCAAGTCCTCGTCAAGACGATTCTTGACGAGTAGTTTGAATGAATGAACTATGAAGTATGGCTAATGAGATAATTCCTGCAGATTCCTTTCAGTTCTATCATCAGAGCAGTTCCATGGTACCATATTATTGTCACCGAAGTTACGCCCTTTCATTTGATACCCCACTCGGGTATATTTGCCCTATAGTTTGTGTGCCAAAGAGGTAGATCCCCTTTTGGACCCCCTGTCTCCGTAACCCCCTGACCGATCTTGCTCATGATCGAACTTAAAAATTCTATGGACCTCAACTACTTGGATACCAAAAATCATGAAGATCAGAGCAACGGTACTCAAGTTATCGTCGAACAAACATACAAACATATAAACATACAAACATACGAGCGACCGACCGTCTCAACACTAGACCTCACTCGCTACGCTCGTTCAGTCAATAAAATATATATTTAGTTTTTTTAGTTCTTCCTGATAAATTAGTGAGCAAAACATGATTATAATGATTACCGTTTGTGTTCAGCATAATAAATAATTTAAAAAGTGTAATATGTTTCATTATTTTTGGTCTATCAAATTACACGGCAGAGCCGGATACCCGGCACCATTACCCGGTACCCGGCCGGATCCTAAAAAAAGTGCCGGATCCGCCGGGTACCGGATCCAAACCGGGTACCCGCCCCATGTCTAGTTTTAACTGTTTTTACCCCCGACGCAAAAACCAGTGTTATAAGTTGGACGTATCTGTGGCATCATAGCTCCCTAACGGCTGAATCGATTTTGATAATCGTTTTTGTTTGAACGGTGAATTAGTTCTTAGTCGAAAGTAGTTTTGACCGATTAATAGTTATGACTGCAACATGTACAATATACATAGTGGATTCAATTGTGGTTATGCTAAGTCAAACGTGCGAATTGTAATTGATATACTCCGACCTTGTACCCAAATGCAACATAGACATACCTCCTCCGCTGCATTAACAAATGAAGCTAGATTAAAAATAATATCATAACATATGACGCCTCATATTTGTTATTAAAATTAAACTACGTGCGTAATTCTTGAGGTACTATCGTTGAATTAGAGTATCCGGCTAAGTCACCTCGTTTGTTTATTGTGACACACACACATCTTGCTCTGCGTCTCGCCAAATACGTAGTACGTAGACCTTTTAGTCAACAAGATCCTAAACAAAGACACTGCTTTCCTGGTTAATATCTAAAGGTTTTATAACATATCAGAATTTTTCGAAAAACGAAAATAGATTACCTATTAGTATGCACAGTATGCATCACAATTCCACTATCAGTTTGCTACCACAATACTATCAACAAGTATTGGACTAATGACCTTCTTCTAATAGACGTTACACACAAACATATCTAAATACTTGAATTAAAAGTACTCAGTGTGTTTATTATTTTCATTATGTTAGCTATGTATTTAGTTGGCCGAGTTGTATAAGCCGCCACCCGCTACACCAACCGACGACGACGTGGGATCGATTTACAGGTTACGTTGTTATAGTGTTCAAATAGTGCTGCACAGGATTGTAAACGTTACAGTGCCGGTGGACTTTTGAACGTTGATTCAATTTAGTGTAATTAGTGATCTAAGTTTATGCACCTATGTTTAAATACTGTATGCTTGAAATGAGTAATCTGTCTGGAACCATATTATTTATTAAGATCTTTTTGTGCACAGATAGAACAATAAATGATATTTTATTTTATTGTAATGCAAAATTGAGGAAGATACAAGTTTTATCTGCATGCCAAATGCTTACAGTGAAATTCTGTCTCGCAACCTTGTCTGTTTACAAGGCTGAGACCTCTACTCCATTGGCTATGGTTTCACTCTTCCGTATGTAGATTTTCCGTACGTATGAGAGCTAATAGAAACAGTAAATATTAATCGAGAATGACCATGCCCTGAAAATTTATTTGAAAAAGTAAATAACCAAGTAGGTAGAACCTGCAAAACTCCTTCCCTCTTATTCCAAAACGAGGTTTAAGGATAGTCCGAGATGTGGATTTAAACCTTAGATTTAGACAAAGAATTACTCGTGAACTATAGTCTAAACACTATCCCTATTATAATCTTTATGGATAGTGTTTAGACTATAGTTCCCTATATAATCTATAGGGATAGTGTTTAGACTATACTTCACGAGTAAATCTGTGTCTAAATCTAAGGTTTAAATCCACATCTCGGACTATCCTTAAACTTCGTTTTGGAATAAGGGGGCTTAAGCTTAACTTGACAGTTCTGTTGACTGACTATAGTGTTAAAAATCAAAGAACAATTGGGTTTTATCTCAGGGTTTTATTGACTGAAACATCACGCTACGGCCAAAAAGGGTGGAACATCAATGAAAAATGTTGAAAAAAATGGAAAATAAATGTTTCTTTTGAGAGCTCACGTTGCGTGCGCTGTGTAAACGGATATACCCAAAAAACCATATAAGACGAAATTGTTCCCCTTAAAAAGTTCTAAAACAATCCGCAAAAGCATATGTCTAGCTTTTAAAGTTGACTCACGGTAACTTTTTTATAGTAATCAACTTTGTTTTAAAATAATGCGTTATTTGCGAAGCTGTTTTTATAAACATGATATTAATCCTTACGCAAATACATATGTTATTCATCACGAGTATTCAATTTTAAACAAAATCGTCCTTGACATTAATTGATTTCAATAAAGTACATAACTAGTTTTAAAATAACTCTGCAACAAAACAATTTTGATTGTATCGAAAAGGCTCCAAAACAAATAGGACCTATTTTGATTAAACTTGGGATGAGGATGCATTGATTAATTGGGAGTAACATAGGCTACTTTTTATCCCAAAATTCCCACGAGATCGGGACCCATGAGGGTGAAACCACGAGGCGCTACTATTTTGGTTGAACGCGCTAATCTCAGGAAATGGTTCGAAATGAAAAAAAAAACACTTTGCGTTGGATAGTCCATTTATCGAGGAAGGGTACTATTTAACCGACTTTAAAAAAGGAGGAGGCTCTCAATTCGTCGCGCATATTTTTTTCTTTCAATGTATGTTTACCGATTATTATTTTGATATTCCCACGTGGTCGGAACATACAAGGGTGAACCGCGGGGCGGTGCTAGTAATTTTAATATGAATATAATAATTGAGTTTCTAAATACAGTGCATTACAGTGTTTTAAAGTGAAATAAATATACCATGTACCTATTTGACCTGTGATGCATCAAGAATGATTTCACAATCAGACTCATTTAAAATGTCACACAGATATGTCATAACGTATTGCCATTATCTAATGGCAATACGTTATGACAGTCACACTCTCATTAAATGTTTTAATGACTTGATACCAAATTAATAAATACTATCTGTCTGATCTAATTTTTAATCACCTAACTTCCTTAAATAAATACTATATATTATGTTTTATTATTATCTTCTGTTATGTCCAGGAATACGACTGAAAATCAGCGCGCTACACACTTGTTGTAAAGTAAAATTTCTTTTTGTAACCTCACTATGTATTTTTATGTCTTTTATTTTCTTATTCTAAAGTCCCTTTGGTTACAAATAAACTTGTATTTTTCTTTATTTCTTTCATAAAGATTCATAAGCCCCGTCCAGCAAATTATTAATTTCAGTAAATCAGTAAATCACAAAGCAATACTTATTTGAATTGTAAATTAGTGAGTAGAGACGTATAATGCATTTCCCAGTAAGGCTGTAGCTGTAGGTCGTTATCTTTGAACGAAGATCATTGCCAAGGTGGCGATCGCACACATGTTGCTAATTGTAAGCGCCCGCGCCGCGAAATGCCAGCACGTGGTCGTCCACACATGCGACGATTAAATATAAACCTACGTATAGGTGGGACAGCGAATGATGGCCCCCGGCGGAAATTGGTGGGGATGATTTACTCGTGTACTATTGCGGACAGAATTACTACAGCCAAATCGTCATACTTTACCCCCGTTTAATATTTTTCCCATCCAAAAACATTCATTTAAATTAGAAAATTAGGCAATGTATTGCATCGGGACTAAACTGACATTGAATTTTAATGCATTTGGTTTTCCAATTGTTTATTTTAGACTTAAGCAAAGTTAGGTGTGTGTGGGTTTTATGTGCACGACAGTACTTAGACGTGTGGGAGCGGAACATAGCGCGGCTAGAGACGTGTGTGTGGAACAGAGAGCGATGATGTGAGCAACTGACCCTCCCTTCACTCCTGTTCCCCCGCCATACAGACCTAAAAATTGAGTTCTGCGCATACCCCTTCCACTTTTCGCTGGGGGCCATCATTCACTATTTGACCTATACCTACGTTATAACTATAACTTCGTGATTATGATTTTAATAGTCGACAATTGGTTTGGATTGCAACGAATGCTAAAATACAGATGCAGTCGGGCAACAAAGTTACTATATTTTATTTACAAAAGAAGCTGTAGGTTCATAAATCTCAATCGCAATACAATGTTTCAAATTAAACTGAAACTGAAAATGGACTTTGTAAATACAATAAAAAAATACTTTCACTTTGAATACCTATACTTTTTTAACTGATATTTTATAGTATTTTCTAAGGGTTTCGCTACTTGAACTCATAAAGCTTCGAAACGTCAGGTTAAAATAAAGACAAAATAAACGCCTTTACATAGGTATATATCTATAATATAAAAATCAATTGCTGTTCGTTAGTCTGGCTAAAACTCGAGAACGGCTGGACCGATTTGGCCAATTCTTTTTTTGTTGTGTTTGTCGTAGTCCAGGGAAGGTTTAAACGGTGAGTACTTACGCGGGTGAAACCGCGGGGCGCAGCTAGTCTATAATATAAAAATCAATTGCTGTTCGTTAGTCTGGCTAAAACTCGAGAACGGCTGGACCGATTTGGCCAATTCTTTTTTTGTTGTGTTTGTCGTAGTCCAGGGAAGGTTTAAACGGTGAGAATTTAAAGATCGGACTTACGCGGGTGGAACCGCGAGGCGCAGCTAGTATATATATATATATATCCGTTTCAATATAATATTTTTATTTATTTTACACCATTTACAACTATCCAATGACTTAGGTTATTCGTTTAGCCTAGTTAGGCTACAGTTGTGAACTATTTCTTTGTATTTACGCCTCAATAATTAAATATTTCTTTTCTTACACTTTATTGCAGCTATATATTTATATTAGGTACCTACCTTCCTTTTATAATAAATTAATTTACGGGTTTTGAAACTCAAGATATAGAATTAGGTAAATAAACACGAATAACACCTTATTTGACGCTCAAAAAGACCTTTTTGGTTAATAAAAAAATGCACTTACCTAGTTACATAAGCCAATTATCTGTTATTAAATTAGGTAAATACATAATTAAGTACCAGCTCATTAATTAATAATTGATTTAAAAAGAAAAATATACGATAATATTTTCAACCTCTTTAACCTTATTGATCAGAAATTTAATATGAAGGTTGGAGTTTAATGTTACCTTTTTTTGTAGTAAATTAATATGAGCCGAATCCACAGAACCAAGAAGGTCAAATTAACATTTCTAGATTGTCTGATTTAGACGTAAGTATATGTATCTAATTACCAATATGTGATAATAACAATAACTATCAAATAGATGCCGATGGCGCGGCGTAAGCGCCATTGACTTGCCATTAAGTTAATAAAACTCAAACTTAAACTCAACTCACTGAGTACTCAAATTATCTAAGTCCTAATCCTAATCTTATACATCTGTAAGTACCCTTTGTTCAGGACTTTTAGCTTTAATCTACTGCTAGGGCGGCAAAGCTGAATGAGACCTCCCAGCTTTAAAAAAAAATGTAATTTTACAAGCTTTTTATTCAGTTCACTCACACTTATAAAATAATTGTTTATATTTATTTCGTTAAAATCTGGCAAGTGAAATTTGCCAGATTTTAACGAAATAAATATAATAAATACGAACAATCGACAAAAAAAAAAAAAATTAAACAGTATATTTTTATATTTTGTAGCGTTAAGTAAGTTGACAATTTTGACGTAAATAGAATGTTGTGAAAGTAAATGTAGGCGTACAAGAGTGAATTATTTGCACTTAATTTGTTGTTTAGGATTTGTTCAGGGGAACGCGGAGGCATTTGGCCCCCCCAAGACCGGAGGCCCGGGGCGGGCCGCTCCGTCCACCCCCTCACGTTAGTCCGCCACTGGGCGACTTGGTTCAGAGTCCTGTTTTGATCCTTAATCACATTGTAAATTTACAATGACATGTTGGTCTGTTATTGGATGGCAGAAACTAGTTTTGGTCACATCCTCGTCACATATTTTTTTCCAAAATTATTATTGAAAAAACATTTTTAATATTTTCCAGTAATCCCAAATCAATCTCCAACAAAAGAGAAGAGTCGGAGCGTGACAGCGGGAGAGGATGAAGGACCAGACGTTGTGTCCGCAGTGATCGGCAAGTACGGCCGGTGGCAGCTGCTCATGACCTTCTTACTCTCGCTGTTCTCCTTGCCATGCACCTTTCACATATATCTGCCCACTTTTACGGTAAGTTTCGTTAAAAAGTTTGTATAAGCCCTTATTAAATCGATGAACACCGTACTGCACTCACAAAAAAGTGTCATGTTACGGTCAGGTTGTTGACATGGTTGGTAACTATAGCAACGTATTAAAGTAAGTATGCAAAATGGTAATGTCAACGATACAAAAAAAAACAAATAGTTGTCTGTAAAGTCGTTTTACGGACGATAATTATTTTACGTGATAACGTCATAGGAAAATGATGAAAAATTGAGCGATATTATTATTAAATGCTCTGTTTCCTAATGGAAACGGACGCGTCATGGTCATATTACCATGATGCATGACGTCACACAATATTACCGTGACACTTTTTTGTGAATGCAGGTGTTCCATCCATCAATTTATTAGACGTTATCACGTCAAAATGTTATTAAAAGAGGTAGGTTGAGAACACATAACTAAAGAAGTATCTACCTAGAGTTTGTTTGTTTGTTTGTTTGTTTGTTTGAACGCACTAATCTCGGGAACTACTGGTTTGAATTGAAAAATTATTTTTGTGTTGGATAGTCCATTTATCGAGGAAGGCTAGGAAGGAAGGAAGGAAGGCTACTTTTTATCCCGATATTCCCACGGGATCGGGAGTTACGCGGGTGAAACCACAGAGCGCTGCTAGTCTTATATATATATATAAATATATATATATATATACTAGCTGCCCTCCGCGGTTTCACCCGCGTAACTCCCGATCCCGTGGGAATATCGAGATGTAAGCTATCCTATCTCTCAAGTTGGATCGAACTGCACATGGTGTGCGAATTTTATTATAATCGGTTAAGTGGTTTAGGAGTCCATTGAGGACAAACATTGTGACACGAGATTTATATATATTAAGATAAGATATAATAAGATATATATAAAAATGTTATGTTGGTTTGTGTACGCTTCAAAAACTCAAAAAGTTCTGCACCGATCGAGCTGAAATTTTAGAATGGTATATTATAATCCGCATCAAGGATTGTTTTTATCTAATTTTTGCATCAGTCACATATCCGCGACCGTGACCACAGCGAAGCGTGGCAGGGTACAGCTAGTATTTTATAAAAATGTACCCAAACGTCTCGAAAATATTTTATAAAACTTTACATTTCTCTAAATGTAATTTTCAGGCAAAGGCAACAAAATTTTGGTGTAGAAGACCAGCTAACCTATCAGATCTTCCGCTTGTTAATTGGATCAATTACAGTCAGCCGTCAGAACTAGACGCTTGCCAAGTCCGGACATTACCTGCTGATATCACAGTAGCCAGTATACTAAACCTCACAGCACCTTTGTTAGACACCTTCCAGAAGTGTAAGGAGTGGGAGTATGATAGTTCTGAAGTGGGCAACACTATCATCTCGGAATGGGACTTGGTTTGCGACAGAGCAAGCTTGACAAGTCTCGCTGAAGTTGTCTTTCTGGTAGGCGTCGGAGTCGGTGGAGTCGTTGGAGGTTGGATATCGGACAGGTAAACATATTTACAATCACAATACAAATACAAAAATATTTGTTGTACCTAACTAATTTTACATAATAAACTAAGCCTAAATATTAAAAAGAACTACAAAAACTTGAGAGAGAGAACTAATCGGATGGAACGAAGTTCCTTTCGATTAATTAGTGAAGGAATTGTAATAAAAAAATTAAAAAAGTTTTTTTATTTTTTTTGTAAATAACCGTCGCGACACCGCACTGTTTAATGCGAAATAGAAAGACAAAACGTAAAATAACTGGCTTGCTTTCTATGCAAAAAGTGTCGTTACAATGCAAAAAGTGTCGTTACAACTTTTGGTCTTAATTTTTTTCCGTCTAGCCCCCTTTCACAACGCGCGATAAGGAACTTAAGTTCCAATAAGACATATACCTGAACTAGGTAATCCTGTATCTCACGCGAAAAAGGACTTATTAACTTAAAAAAAAATACTTGCAAAATACTAACTAGAAACATTGAACTGAACAGGATGATAGATATTCACGTTTTCACGTGGTTAACCACTTAAATTAAATACAGTAGCCTCATGAGATTCAGAATTGTGATAATATTAAAGGAAAATTGCTCATGAGTATGTGCATATTGTTCTGTTTTGTATCCTGTTTCTCTGCGCTTCTTCAAAGACAATTAAATTATTTTAAGAATCAAAACATGTTTAAATTAGGTTTAGAAGAACACTCATTATAATCCGAGTGTACGTTATAATTAGGCACTACCAATTTGAAATTAAAGTCTTAGCCCACTACCACGAAGTTTAGTCACTGCGAACGTATCCGAAAGGGTATTTTAGCCGTACTTTGCCGATTGTCTTTTGTTTTGAGCATGTAAAGTTATCATACAGATTCATGTACCGGTTCGGTTAAGTTTCTAATAGATGTGATCTGGTATAGTGGGCAAAGACATGAGTAATTAAATTTGTTTTTATTCTATTACAGATTTGGGCGCAAACGAATTTTGATGGGAATGATAATTGCGCAGAGCACTCTCGCTATCCTATCCCTGTTGGTGCGATCGTTCATTCAATATGTTATAGTCCGTTTAATAATGGGCTTTGTCTCGGTATCTGTGGTTTATGCGGCATTTGTGCTGTCAGTGGAACTGGTCGGAGGAAAATGGGTGACGATTGCAGGAGTCTGTAACTTCTTTCCACTGCCTTTGGCGTATTTAATCGTCTCGTTACTGTCATTAGCTATGCCTAACTGGAGAGATCTTCAATTAGCGCTGTCTATTCCTGGATGTTTATTGATTGGTTTATGGTAAGATATAAATCAAAATTTTTATTTATTTTTAAAATATACACAGAATTTAAGTCACAAACGATTAATATAATCTTTATTTTTTTATTATTATTTTTTTCTTTTTTTATTCACGAATCCGTATATTTGATTTCCTATAATGTTTACCTCGTTTTAACCTTTTTTTTTTCTTAAAATCTTAAAATTGTAAACAAACACTTCAGTTTCAGTAGTGTTTCTTTGCGTTCAGTTTGATAACAGTTATGTAATTCTTGATTTTAGGTTCGTATTACCCGAGTCGCCAAGATGGCTACTGAGCATGGGCAAAACTCAAGAAGCGAAACAGATTCTGGAGAAAGCAGTCAAATTCAACGGACGAGAAATGCCAGCCGATATAGACAAACTTTTGATGCTATGCAAAATGGAGAATCAGAACGAAGGTCCAAGAGTTGCGATGTTGTTCAAAGGAGCTTTGAGAAAACGGACCATTTGTTTGTTCCTATCATGGTTCGCGATGACGATAGCGTACTATGGACTATTGCTCAATATTGGAAACTTTAATTTGGGCAACTTGCATGTAACGTCCATCATTTTAGCTGTTGTAGAAATTCCAGCTATAGCGATGAGCATACCGATACTTTTGAAAGCCGGTCGAAGGATACCGATATTTATCAGTATGGTGGTATGTGGACTTGCTTGTGTTGCGAGCGAGCTGTTCTCTCTAGCTTTTGAAGACCAATGGATTATGATAGTTTGTTTGATGGTGGGGAAATTTGCTATTGGTTCTACGAATATGATGTTGCCGATCTTCACGGTGGAACTGTATCCGACTGTAGTTCGGAATTTGGGAGTCGGCGCGAGTCAAATAGCCGCCGGTGTTGCTCTCATTTGTATACCATATCTGTGGAAATTGGTGAGTTATTATAGAGAAATTAATTATCAACTTTTATAGTTAGTTAACTAGCGACCCGCCCCGGCTTCGCACGGCTATATTATGCATGTATTATACATATAAACCTTCCTCTTGAATCACTCTATCTATTTAAAAAAACCGCATCAAAATCCGTTGCGTAGTTTTAAAGATTTAAGCATACATAGGGATATAGGGACATAGAGACATAGGGACAGAAAAGCGACTTTGTTTAATACTATGTAGTGATCGTGATAGTGATGTAGGGTACTGTGATTTTTCTTTTTTAAGACGGTCCAATTCTACAGTATAAAATAAAAAGCCACCAGAAAATTCATTGATTTCTAATCACACGCGCTCAAGGATATTATTTTACGTAAATAGGAGGCTAAATGCTAAATAAATTGTCATCTCACCTGATGGGAAGCAACGATGAGGTCTCGCGTGTAGTAGCATGCTTGCCTAAAAAAATACCTATTCACTCTAGTTTTGGAGACAAAGTCACGTGTCCTAGCGTTATATTTAACTTCATAGAAGAGCGTCATATAATATGATCGTAATTAAAAACGCTCCATACCAACATGTTTATTTTCGCTATAAGTAGGTAGGTATATCATTTTTATTACATCTGTACTTGATAATTGCTACCTACTCATCACGTGGGTGCGTGAAGCCTAAGTTAAAATACCTAACGTTTAAATGGGTTTAGTAAGTTAATTATCTTGTAACATTCAAAACATGTAATTAATAGTAGGTAGGTACAAAAGTTAACCTTTTTGCAAAAGGCAAGGCAAATCCTTTTGCAAAAAGGTAATCTCTTGCTTAGTAACCAATGTAGCATCAACAGTGGGTCGTTGTTTTGCATAAATAATAGATCAACGTTGACCACTATCTATAAGGGACAGGTCTATAAAACCATCATTAGACCTGTCCTTTTGTATGGTAGTGAGGCGTGGCCGGTACTTGAGCGACATAAGCAGGAGCTGCGTGTCACGGAGATGAAGATGTTGCGCTGGATGTGTGGAGTGACGCGAAAAGATCGCGTCAGGAACTCCCGCATCCGGGGCAGCCTTCATGTCCGAGACATTGCAGATAAATTGCAAGAATGTCGCCTACGCTGGTACGGTCACGTCTTGCGAAAACCGGCTAGTTACGTGGGGAACAAATGTCTTGCCATGGCGCCTCCGCCGGGCCGTAGCAGACTGGGTAGACCCAAGAAGTGCTGGCTTGACGTCGTAAAGGGTGATATGCGTGCAAATGGCCTTACTAACCAGGATGCCGAAGATCATGCGAAGTGGAGGCGTAAAAGTAGGAAAGTGGACCCCGGGCTCCCGAGAGGGATGCAACCGGGAACATCGCTCGGATGATGATGAACGTTGACCACTATCACACCTGCCTGATGACTCGTGTGCTTATCTGTTATTTTCATGGTGTTGCCTTTACTTCATAAATGCGTTTGTGATTCCGAAGCTTGTTTAGCACCACCCAGGGGACACTTATGGGTTATGGTAAGGTAACTTCTGCCCGGACGCGATCTTTAGTCCCCCAAACCTGCCTGATGGTAGGTGACGATGCGGCCTAAGATGTTACACGCTTTCCTAGAAGATCACTCGCTATTTATTGTATTAGTAGGATTGATGTGATATTTTGTATGTTCTGTAGACGATGATAAACGCTCACCTGCCGATGGTGACGATAGCTGCGCTCGCTTCAATCGGTGGCTCCATCGTGTTACTGCTGCCAGAGACTGTCTCGAGCCGGAGCAAACCTGAACCAGTCACTGATACCAAAATGTAAGATATTTCTTGACTCTTCCTGTTCCATTGTGCTACTTTCTATTCTAGGACAGACCCTGCCTCTCTTTCCAAAAAGGCATGATAGCGTTTTAGCCACCGTTTTGGGGAATTCAGAGCTACCGTCTTTTAGCACCTTTTTTGTAATTAGGAACTGATCACAAATTTACCTACCCTGACATTTCTTCAGTAGCCAGTTGATGTCAAACGTCCACCAAGACTTAGTGCAGACCTATCTCTTACAGTTGCCGGAACTGCAGACTCATTTCGGGGAATGGACAAAAATAATTGCGGGTATGTCCGAGATGGATGACAGGTTTAATAAAATCCGACGAGATCCTGGGCGATGCGATAGTCCGCGCTCTTGCAGCCCGATAATGATATTTTAAATTGTTGCAAAAAGGGAACTAATGTATCCCTATATTGTTTCTTAGGGCTAAAATTCTGTAGATTGTTGAATTAATTGTGGACTAAGATGATGCATATCTTTGTGGATAAATGAGGCCCTCGGATGCAATTGCTCTCCCCGCCCTCCCCTTTTATTAAGACTTGTCAAGTTTTAATACCTACACTCTTACTTAAACGAGCGACGCAGAAGGTTGCGAATTCAATCAAATATTTATGTAGGTACTGATATTTGTTTTCAGTCTGGTTGTTTCTGTATGTATATATAAGTATATTTTTACAAAAGAAAAGTAAGGTGGCCTAATAAGGGCCACCTGCCGTCTGAATTAAAAACTAAATATTTCGTAAAAATAGGAAAAATTGTTAAAACATGTAATTAGATAGATATTTGCATCATTGTCAATCTAAAAAACCATTCATTTGTTTATTTTCTTGTCATTTTGTCACTTTATGGTTTTAAAACATTTTTATATCTCTTATTAACCCCGCATCCACCTTATATAAGTATTCTCTCTGTTGTCAGGTCACCATAGCACAAGTCTAGTTGCTTATCTTGGGGCTAGATGGCGCTGTATAAAGTGTCCTACAATCTGTCTTAAAATACGTGAAGTCCGTATTTCGTTTAGTACCAACGCCATCTATTGACCAGTGTATTAAACTACATTCGTATGTTTTCATTTCCAGGCCTCCGGACAGCAATTCACCTTGCGGTGGCACGTTTACAGTAACTGACGATAGAGGGTACTAGAGTCAACAATATGAAATGCAAATACATTTTTTATTCTACCCCGTCAGGTTTTGAACCTGCAACCGTTGCCAAGATGTATTTTGAAAAAGTACTGTGAGCGTTGGAGTGGATTTTTTTTACTTGAAAAACAGACTTTTCAGCAGTCTTGTAAAATAGTGCTCTTTAGCAGTCGTGTAAAATAGTGTGATTGTTTAACAAAATTACTACAATGTGTGTGAAGAATAGTGAGATTATTGTCTTTATTTAAGTAGGTATTTAAAATTAATATTAATTAAATGTAAGTACATGTTATATTTAAAATGTAAGTACATACATATATTTATGTAATTTTAGAAAGTATTGTTAAGGTTTTGTTTAAAGTTTGTGTTGTGAACCTTTTGGGGACCGCTAACTAATTTGAAATTTCCTTTTTGGAAATTAATTATTTCTTCTTATTTTTTAGAACTAAAACCAATACAAAAATACTAGTGACATATCTTTGACAAAATACATATAGTTTGTACAGTTGGGAAAAAAGACCTAGAAATCTCAATTAAAATTTTGAATAGGTACGTATGTTTGTACCACTTTTGGTTCACCTCAAACTTGTCCCATCGTGGGCCGTAGAATATAGGACGAGTTTAAGGTTTACCACGGTCAAACTGCTCGATCGATTTTGATCGAAATTTGTACAGAGGTATAATAGGTTGTGTTTAGAGTGAAGAGGGTGATTGAGGCCTTATATGGGGATGAAACCCCGAGGGTCAGCTAGTTTAAGTAATCTTAAGATTGTAATTTATGTTAGTTTATAATTAATTATTTAAGGTACTTGTACCATTCTTTTATAATGTATATTTGGTTGGAGTTACCAATTTTTACCGCCGCCGCCTTGCTCAGAAACAAAGGTTTCCGAAAATGTTGCTTCTTGTATGTATACATAAGTATAATGATGTCTTAAAATAATAAGACGAAAATTATTAACGGATGTAACGTCACAAATAAGTCATAATTTGTAAGGGATTTGATAATCCAACCTCATTGGGTTGAGTTTACATAAAATGAGAACTCTTTGGTTTAAACAAGACGTCTCTACTGCAACCACATCTGCAACTGCGTCTTTGATACAGCCTAGCTGTTTTTTTAAACTACAGCATTGGTTTTATGTAAACTATCCACAACCTTTTAATTTTTTATGTGCGTTATCTTGCATTTTTATTTCTAGAAATATTTTCTTATAAAAATGCATATTCAAAAAGCGGTTTCAAACTGGTCGTGGTGTAATTTTGGTTATTCATTTTTTTTAGAAAATGTTTCTGGGCATTCTTAGGAAGTGTTTCTAGATATCATTCAAAATCATATTATTATATAATTATAAGGTACTTGCGGGTAATAAAACACCTTATAAAAGGTTTTTTTTGAAACCTTAATATTAGTAACAAGCAAATAAAAAATGAACAAATGATTCATTGTTTTTAACCCCCTAAAGTCCATTGAAATGTTAATTTTTTTTGTGCTTAGCGTGCATTTTTCAGAGGACGCAATTTTACTTTTTAGATATCAAGGGGGGATCACTTTAAAGTTAAATCTAAGTTTGAGGGATCGTAGCTCTTGTCCGACGGCCGCCATCTTGGAAAAAGGGATTTAAACAGTTTTTTTATCACAGTTGCTCATAAAGTGGATCTTATTAAACCGCTTTTAGGCTCATAATGCAACGTAATACACGCGTGCGATAAAAAAAAATCCAACTAGTGTTGGAAAATAATACGTCATCCCGATATGTCAAATACGTATCTTACTGCTAATGACATAAAGTAGATGAAACATTCTTAAGGACATCGTTCAAATCGTACCCAAAAATTAACGTGCCGGCCACAAAAAAAAATGTTTCTATCTTGTAGAGAATAACATTTTAAATAATGTTTAATAAGGCAACAAAGAGCTACGATGAACCATCGTTGAGTTATTTTACATTGAAAACCCAAAAAAATGCATTTTGTAGAGATCCGTTTGACCACTTATAAGATATTACTACAGAAAAAATATAAAAATAAGTAGTAAATGGATAAGTTTTGTCTGTTTTTATTATATTTATATACATAGGTATATCCAATAACCCTTTCAGAAGTTATAGTGGGATCTTAAAAGTGGTCAAACGGATCCCTATAAAATGCATTTTTTGGGTTTTCAATGTAAAATAACTCAACGATTTTTGATCGTAGCTCTTTGTTGCCTTAGTAAACATTGTTTAAAATGTTATTCTCTACAAGATACAAATAATTTTTATTACTGGCCGGCATTTTTTTTTGTGGGTATTTTTTGTTAGAAACATGAATGATCTCCTTTATCTGGGTTATACTGTTTTGATGTATAGAAAAAGGTACCATCCAAAGAGTTTCTAAGCCTTGCTGGCTTAAAACTCTTTGTTGGTACCTTTTTTCTTCTTTTCAAAAGGTTGTCTCTAAAGTCTGCGAACGATAATATTACGTGATGACGTCTTTGAAAATAATTAAAAATTGAGTTTTGTTTTTATTTTGTTTTTTCTTTAGGTACATATATATATTTTTTTTATATATTCTGTTTTTAATGAAACCCGGAACTAATATATTCTGTTTTTAACCGCCGACGCAAAAACAAATGAAAAAAACCCTAAAAAAATATTGTATGTCAGACGCTGTATAGGTTAAAAGTCTTTTGCCTAGCCTTTCGGGAGTGTAATTAACAAAAAATAGTAAACATAACCTAAAATTCTTAAAAACTTTTTATTATTAAAATTTTAACAAGTCTTTTTTTTTATTCGCAACTGTGATAAAAAACGTCGTACGATACACGTGTGAATTGATCATTCCATCTCGGCTTTTGCCACGCTCGCGTTCCGCTCGCGCGTCATAAACCGCCTCTATGGAATGATCAACTTTCAACACTTGTATCGCAATGTACTATTATGGTTTATCTGACAAACTATAGGTCTCACAAAAAATATTACTTAACATTTTTGTTCCAAATAAGATTATCTACAACTTTTGTCAAGTAACTTTTAGTCGTAGAACCAAAAATAAAAGTTGTATGTATGCAAATGTAACTTTTCAATGGACTATTATAAGTTTGACGTGTCTGTGTTGATGTCTGTCTGTGGCATCGTAGCTTCCGAACGAATGAACCGATTTTGATTTAGTTTTTTTTTTCAGATTTACCATAGAGCAAATATCTTTTTTTTAGAATTCCCTATTTTTACGAAATATTTAGTTTTTAATGGTAGCAGGTGACCCTTATTATCCACAGATACCTTACCTATTTATAATTAGTAAACTAAGTAGTTTGCATCTAGTTCAAAATAATATTTTAAGCATTTATATTGTTATTATTAATTCTAGACTCTATTGCGATATTTTTTCTTTATATTGGCATCTGTACTTATACTTACGCTAAACTTTTTGATTAACATGCCGATTTTTCTAACCAATATTAAGAGGGTATACTCGTGTATTGATTTCTTCTTTTTTTACTTCTTCTATTTACTTCCTGAATAATGCCTATAGACCTTTTCTTTCAGAGCATAACTTTGCTTTGCTTTGCTTATTCTTATATCATGGTTGCCCCTGGCTATAAAGCCGCCCTTTGTTCCACTCTTGTATCTTTTTCTATATTTAAGTTTCCTGTTTTAGTATTTTATATGTAATCATTTTTTTTTTGATGTTCAGTTTTGTTGGTGCAATACAGCGTGTTTATCTTTATTTTTCTAAACACATGTTGTGTTTATATTTTTCTAAAAAGATAATTACTAAATGAAATTGTGACTCTTTAAAAACATAAAAGTAAATCACAGGGACATGTGTAGATACAGCAAAGTTTAGTTTTATGAACAAAGAATGATTGCTCTAAAGTATAAAGGCATAATTTAGGAAGTAAATAGGAGAATACATTTATATCAAGAAAATGCTGTTAGGACCCTCTTTAGTCTATTGTTTATTAACATAAAGATAAAATACTTAAACTTAATAATATACTACAATACTTTTTAAGACGGCCTCTGTGACGTCGTTGTCGAACACTCACCACAAAGTTGCGGGTTCGAATCGCGTAAGACAACAATTATTTGTTATAATATCATGACGCTCTATACAAATACAAAAACATTTATTTGCTTAGAAACCTCTTGTCTTTTTGACAAGTTTCAAGACAAATCAGAAAATTGAGCACATTTTTCTTACCAATTTATCCCGTTTCTGGTGTAAGATACTGAAAATATTGTTACATTACATAGAATCTAAACTCTATCTTGTTATTGTCTAATGATTAGACAGTTACAAGATAGAGTTATTGTTTAGGGATCGTTAGATAAATGTGCCTACTCTAACGTGTAGTTTAAGTATTTTATCTTTGTATATTACCGCTTCATTTAACTACGCTTTCTTGGTATTTTGATATTTACAGAGATAAGCAGCAAAATAATGTACCTAATTTAATTAATTACATATTTATTTATAAGTTGTAAACGAATTATCTGAAATTTAACTAATAAATGTTTTGCAAAAAGTTTAAGTTTATTTTTTTATTTACAGTTTCTTTTACCTATGGATTGTTTATAGTCCGAAATAAATGAATATTATTATATTTTTTTATTCATTTAAGATTTTTAATAAAATAAAAGATTGTAATATAGATATTTCAACTTAGCTCGTGTAATTTTTGTGTTTATCGCATTTAGTCAGACAGACAGCCAGATGAAACTTTGTTTTATAATAAGAATAGATAGAAAAAAAATCGGTGGTAAACAGACATAACAGACATACCGACAAGAAAGTGATCTTATAAGGGTTTCTTTTTTTACCTTTTGAGGGAGAGTATTTGTAGGAATTGTACAAGTATTTGAAAGGAAGTTTAGTAGTACATTGTTATCCTAGGTGTGAAAGTCACTCATTACAAGTCCCGAGACAGAGTTTGGCGCCCGAGCGTAGCGAGGGCGCTAATAGTTCGAGGGACTTAATGAGTCTTTCACCCGAGGTAAACACTGCTTCATTGCGAATAATACATAAAATTCTTCCTAACAACGAGAGTGAATGAGACTATGAGACTCCATACCACATGAGTAGGTACTCATGTGTCCATACTACCTGATCCTCTTACAAGGTTGGGACCAAAGAGGTTATACATTATGTAGTGTTTTTTTAGGTTTCTGCTATTTGTATTCAATACTTAAATACGGCGGTACTTACCGAATAAATTTTTATTAATGAGATAATCCAACACTGGGAAATGACGCGAAGTCCGTAGATTTAACTTACAGTTTTTGTAACACGGTTTGTCTAGAAAATGTTATTTACACAAAATACACAATCATAAATGAAAAACCAGATTAAACTTAACACAAAAACATAATAAAATAACAAAAAATAGTAGCATTAAAACGTTTAAAATAATTTGGAAATGCTAGCATTTCCCACCAGTTTTTTTTACTCAAGGTACGACACTGACCATACGGTCGCATAAAGCCACATCAGCAACATCGACAGGGCGCGGGCGGCGCGGCATGGTCATAGGTCGCTTTGACGATTTTCGTCTTTACATTTATTTTATTAAATAATATATCTTGAACTAAATATACCTACTTGCATTTGATTACTGAGAAAAAAGTTACTAAGTACTAAACTTTGGCAGTATGCATGAGCCGTGCCAAGCCATAATTATTATTCTTTGTTGTAAAAAAAAAAGCAAGGAGGTTAGGTTTTTGAAGTTCCTAATGCGTAATGATACTGATACTGGCTACATGCAGATTGCACAAGCCGTGCGAAGCCATAATTTGACATGACAGCTGTCAGTGAAAGCAAAAATCCCTAGGGCTGGAAATTTTATTTTCAATACGCTTCTCAGGCACCTTCAGACCTACTTTCCGAGTATGAGTAATGAAAAACACTGTTTTTTTTTTTCATTTCTTCAGTACCTACTTAACCAAGCACAGCGAAACCATTAAGGTTTATAACTTACTAGCGACCCGCCCCGGCTTCGCACGGCTGTATTATGCATGTATTATATTATCTAAAAACCTCCATCTTTAATCAACTTACGCTGGCTCAGTGGATCTTGGCCTCTTGACATTAAAGACGCCATTGCACCCTGTTCTGTGCCACATGGTGCCAGTCGTCTGTTTGAAGGGATTGAGTTTTTGATGTGAGACCTGCGACTTTTGTGGATTGACCATGGTCAATCCACAAAATATCTAAGTTTTTCAACAGACCGTCTCCCCTGAGGTCGTTCCAGATACGCCCTTTTGACCACCCGATGTGGACATAAGTGTACAAGCCAGCGAAATCGGGCCAATTTAGTTTAGACTTAAAAATACAGTTTTGAATATTTTTCCTCATGAATAGGCAATAGTTACTGACTATTTAGGTAGGTCCATTGAACTTATATCGTGGTCTAGGGCGGTGCATTCCCTCGTAACAAAATGTGAGTTAACGGTGACCCGCGAGTGCGTCTAACGACGTGACTCACATAATGCGACACACTCCCAACTACTTACTAAACCATAATATCATGGTAATTTACAGAGCAGTTCTCTTTCAAAACTCTTTTAAACTAGGTTCAAATTCCGCGCTGGATGACACTATTTGAACAAACTATTGGAAATTACCAAAAGTCCTTGCAACTAGACAATAAAACTGTCGGCAAAATTCAAATTTATTTATTTCGATTTTTTAAACACAAAAGATATCTATGCCTAGTTTCTGAGTTCATAAAGATACGAAAACAGACAGAGAGAGAATTGATGCTTTTTTTTCCAGGAGTTTATATTCGGATTTATTTTTGGGAAATTTTCAGGTTTTCCCTTAAGACTTCAGTCATAGATTTTTTTTTAACTATATAACCACTAGTGTCCCACTGCTCAGCAAAGGTTCCATGTGGTTCCATCTTCCTCATACTTTCAGTTTTTATCTTCCGCCTTCTGAGCAGCATTATTATTTAAGGCATAGGTATGGTTTATTTTTAAAGAATAGCTCATTGTTATACTTGTTAAGTTGTTTGTTATGAATATGAATCAAAGCCGCAACTAAATGTTGTAACCTGCCTACTCCGAAATGTTGTAGGTTACAACATAAATATGCGTGTACCAGGTACCTACCTATCTACTAGGTACACGTAACTATATTTTTGTGACTTTTATGTAAAAACTAATACTAGGTACTTGTCGAAAATGCAATGAATTACTGTATAATCGTAAAGTTCGAATTACTGTACTTACGTCAATAATGCAAATTATATTCAGCAACCTTTTTACTAGGTACCTACTGCTGATTCGTCATAAAACTAATTAGAAAAAACATGACGGATACGCCATTACTATGGCGTATTTGGACTGCTAACTAGGCTAGGTGTTAGGCTAGGCTAGGCTTTTTTGTGTCTTAGTGAAACACCAAGATTGAGTAAAGTTTGGGAGTCCTTCAAATTCCTACTTCTAGTTCCTGGTGTTTTATAACTAATTAGAATTAAACATGACGAATACGCCATAACTATGCCATATTTATACTACTGACTAGGCTAGGTTACTTATATGTGTCTTTGTGAAGCACAGTAAAGGCCATTCTTCAAATTCATACTTCTAGTTTCTCGTGTTTTATAACTAATTAGAATTAAACATGACGAATACGCCATAACTATGGCGTTTTTGGACTACTTACTAGGCTAGGTTACTTATAGTATGTGTCACCAAGATTGAGTAAATTTGATCATCCTTCCAATTCATACTTCTAATTCGTCGTGTTTTTAAAAGTATAATTAGAAATAAACATGACGAATACGCCATTACTATGGTGTATTTGGACTACTAACTAGTCTAGGTTAGAAAGGTACTTATTTGTGTCATAGTTAAAAACCAAGATTGATGCATTTCCCGATTGTCACCGACTCAATCGAAGCTCCTTCGGTTATTAACCCCTAACACTCCTGACACGAATACATATTTAGCCTGTATGAATATGACCGGGTGACAGTCCCTATTGTGGCAGCAAATAGAATACGTGTCGAATCAGAAACGAGTGAATGAGCCGTTCGAAAAGGCAATACAGGACAGATAACGGAGCATCGTCTACTTGCGCTGTCCTTACAGGCTATTGGGTGAATTATTTCGGGATACCTTCATATAACATAACTAATTGGTTTTACTTATCAGATAAAATATAATATATAGTTTATTTGAGACGAAGTTACAGTTACAGAAGAAAAGACACAAATATTGACTAGGACATAAAAGAAAACACATTAAAATTTATAAGAAAAGAAATAGAAGCCGTGTGTGTCCCAAATGGGTCAACCGGCGACCTCAGCTATGAGCCACAATCAAGCATGCTTGACTGCGGCGCTGATCTTCCGGCTAGATTCACTGCGTCGTCGCCTCGACACTGCTGGGTTAGGGTACATCTTGCCCACGCAATAATTGGTCTGCGGGCCAAAAGTACACTTTTTAAAATGTGCATACCTAGGTATATTCGTCCGGACCAGTTTAGAGAAATGGGCAAGATATGCTAACGTCTGTCATCAACACCAAGTTTCAAGTGAGACTATTACGACTTAGATAAACATACCTACCTATTCATAAACTGTTGAAAATTATAGGATTTTAAACTACCATGGTTATTTTTTACTACTACTATTTTTTTAGACTAGGTTCTGCTAGGACTAGGACTAGGCTCCACACAATAAAAACAAAATTGACATTGTAAATACCTCGTTTTAAATAACTTTAGTTGTGGAAAAAAAGTTTTATTAAATGCAGAACATTTTGATTAGATTAGCAGGGGTTAGGTGTGCCTCTACTTATGAGATTTAAGCTCTACCTAGTGTCAATGATAAAGATTAACTCAATCAATAAAGTTCGAGTTTCATTCATACGCCGGATGCATCTAATTATAAATCAACTTCCACACGTTACTTTTTCCTTTTATCCGTCGGAAAATGACATCGATGTTGTCGCGGAGAACGAACTGTGTTGTGAGCTTGTAGGTGTACCTATTAGAGGTAACTCTCACTTGTTGTGATGCTGATACTTATAATACCCGTTAATACTCGTAGGTAAGTACCTACTTTCTTGTGTTTGCGTGACTGGCCTACGTTTATTGTGTATCAAAATTATGTAATAACCTAAATACATTATCCTGATAGATTCACACATTAGTATGAATGAACATACGCGACAAAAGCTGAAATTTAAATAAACTTAAGTTTCATTTACTACTAGCAGCGCTTCGTGGTTTTACCCGATCCCGTGATAAAATCGGCATGAAAAAAATCCCATGTTATTTCCAATGAATCAATGTATTCTTGTAAGGCTTGTACCAAGTTTTATCAAGATCGGTCCAGTAATTTCGGAGCCCATTTTATTACAAACAAAAAAAAGCAAAATATTTTTTTTACAATATTAGTACCTACACCTATTTAAGTATAGATTAGCTATACACATAAATAGTGTAGGTACATAAGTAACTCACATTGAACTCAATACGTAGGTACCTATGTACTTAAGTATACTTGTTTATTTTAAAATACCTAAGTCTATTATCATATAAAGAAGAGAGATTTTACTGAAATAATAGTCTTTTTTTAACGATTGAACTTAAATTGATTGCCACAGAAAGAAAACTTAAAATACCTACCAGTAACTTAGCACTAACTTTGCTAACTTTATGATCTTGACCTATGTCGGCATGAGCAATGAGTGTAAATAATCGGGACAATATAGGCAATAGAATTAAAGCTAGCACGCTATACATTGCCTAACAACATACTGTGCACGTCTTCATTGATTTGTAAATCGAAAATAACAAAAGATCTAGCGAAGATACACCTACAAAGTGTATCAATTATATACCTACGTGACATTTTGTAACTTAACAAAACGTTTGCCAAATAGAACAAACAAATCTTAGGTACATTGTTTTACAGCTTTAATACTTTATTGTCGGTAATGAAATTGACGGCGGTACTGCATTCGTAGACGCAATTAATTACAAGAAAACTCATCATACTTTTCTGTACCTAAATACTATACAAGAATGAGTTATCTACCTACAAATATGATCTTTCCTTATGTAAAAGATCTACGTCGTAGTAGGCTGTTACCTATCTGAAACAATGAATAGGTATATTTTGACCTAAAAAACCTGTTTAGGGAAGTGCAGGTATTTGAAGGAGCATCACCATTATTAACACTCTTAATGGCCGATGATCAGAATACTTAAAATAAAACAGTCAAAATCAGAAATTAATTAGCTCGTTTAGCGGTATCGTCGCGGCTAGCTCAACCAATTTGCGTAGTGGTGCATTTGTCTGTGTGTCGAGTGGTGGCAGCATGCGTTCACAGTTGGTCACCTTGCAATAAGGTATGGTGGTCGCGTCTGAAGCAGGGCGAGAGTGGGCGACCTCATATAGCTTGCGCGGGAGGTGTTTCCTTTATTTGTTGGTTGTACTCGGCACAGCAGTGACGTGCGCCTACAGGACATCATGCGTACATTGCTGGTGAGTACCTAACTACCGACACCTTACACCGATTAGTGCCGCACCCTTCCTCACCGATCGTGATTACACTCCCACAGACATTGTTTACTTCCGTATTTGAAGCCTTGGAATATTTACATTTGACATTTTTTAAATTACACATTTTAGTTGAACCTCAAATCCTTAAAGTAAAATATTACAATGTAAAAATAAAATCCAACTAAATTATATTACCTACTAGCGACTCGTCCCGGCTTCGCACGGCTATAATATGCATGTATTATACATATAAAAATTGCTCTTGAATCACTCTATCTATAAAAAAACCTCATCAAAATCCGTTGCGTAGTTTTAAATATTATAAGCATACGAAGAGACAGACAGCGAAAAGTGACTTTGTTTTATACTATGTAATGATTTACCTACTTTCCTTATGTATCTGAAAACACAGTGAAGCTTCAGTGACGTCATTTGTTACGGAATCTGTTCCGACTACCTTAAATACCAGATAAGAATAACTTAGTAACTTACATAAAAAGTGAACTATAAATAAGTATATTGTAAGGACACTTTGTGAAAGTTTCGATTCAAATAAGAATTGCGGTGTGTACGAGGTTTGTTCTTGAATTCAAATTGTCTTCTTAAAGATCGTAGTGAGTCTATAGTGATAAACGTCTAGATTCCATTCAATACGACTGGCATTCGAAGTAGGTGTCAATATCTCATCAACCTTGTAAGCGATCGTGAGATGGCAGGTCGTTTCAGTGTGTGCCCACGATACTTATTACCTTACAACTTTGCAACATATTATATAGCGCCCTTTATGAGTAACAAAGCGTAGCAAATTGTTTACAATAACATTTTTCTGTCCACATAGCAATTTTAATAAGAAAATTACGTAAGTTAAGCAATTTAAGTGGACAACGGGTGTTACGCTACCCCACTGATATTACAAGCTGGTTTTAGATATAGATGTCGATAACTAACATAACTTGCTCTATTTCATCAGAAGGTAACCACATAGTATTAAATCATAGTCATTAAATGGCGGCAAAAGTCAAGTTTCTATAATTTTACCGGTCTTACGCGAACTGATTGTATTTCGTAATGTCTCAAGTAATTTTATGTACCTAAGTATGTAATTTATGTGGGAATTACATGCCGAGCAGCAATTTTTAAATGTTCGGTTACAGATCAAGGATTATTTTAAAAGGAAACGGAAAAATATTAATGAAACATTTCCACTTACAAAATTTTAACACAAAATAAAGTACTGCTAGGTACATTTAAATAATATTAAACTGCACTAACTGCGCTCCACGGTTTCACGGGCGTAAGTCGCGATACATTTGGAAAATCTGGGGCTCTATTTTTGAATCGCTCGTGTGACAAAGCTTCGTCGTATACGCCTACAAGTCACGCTCGACTTCCAAGTCGCATGACACAAATTTACTGTATTTTTGAATCGTTCGTCGTCGAAATTTAAAATGTCAATTTTTAATCGTTTTACGCAGTTATTTGAAAAGCGGTAATTACCAGCGGACATCCGAAATTATCAAAAAAAAAAATATAAATATTTTTCAAAGACCGTTTCCGAATGTTTGACTATGATTGTTTGATGTTTATTCTACCACTCGCCTGTCGGCGACGAGTGTGGAGACCACTCGTTACGATGGAGCGATTCAAAAATATCGAATTTCCGATGTCGAACGAATATCAGTAGAAATCGAGCGCTCGACGCGGGGCGAACGATTCAAAAATAGGGCTCCTGGACCGTCTTCCACTAGCATACATACAAACTTTCGCATTTTATAATTTGAATAATGCCTATAATTTGTTTCGAAAACCGAATTTATCAAAAAATAATAACAAATACATAGCTACAATAAATAATTGCACATTTCGTTTTGATTAAACCCCTTTACTCGGTCACGCGAGGACTTAATTCGACAATTTTTAAAGTGTCTTAATAATACCATTACTTTTAAATGTTTTGTAATAGTTTTAACTATATCTTTAGAAAGAGTAGAAAAGTTAACAAAATGTTTAACACTCAATTTAATTCAATGCAATGCATAGAACAATAGGTATGGCGTGGGTTTAATTTGGTAGAGCGCGCGTTGAAGTCTTTTCTACGGCAGAAACGTGACGTACTTTTCGAGTCGTTTAATTTAATAACTGATATTAAATAGCATAAATACGTTATTTACACATCAAAGTAAGAAAAAAAAACTTTTGTAGTTTCTTCCGTTACTTCTGATGACATTAATAAGTACTAATTTTATTTATTGATCCTATAAACTAACTCTATTAATAGTAAAATATTTTAATTGCTAATCATACAATAATTGATATTAATTAGGTACCAAAAACTACAATAAACTGAGCATTCAATGTGTGTTAAAATTTTCCTCGGGGGTAGAAACTGAGGGAAGAAATCTGACGCCACCAATTGTTTTAGGAGAAAATTGTGATATACGTAAAGTATCCCTAATAGTTATTAGGTAGCTATTTATTAGATGATATCTATTTGTACTCAACTAAATCTATACTAATGTTATAAGGCTGAAAGGTTGTTAGTTTGAAAGCGCTAATCTCAGGAACTACTGGTGCTACTGGTTCGAATCGAAAAATTATTTTTGTATTGGATAGTCCATTTATCGAGAAAGGCTATAGGCTACTTTTCATTTTGATATTCCCACGGGATCGGGACTTACGCGGGTGAAACCGCGAAGCGCAGCTAGTATTGATTAATGATAGTTTGTAAAAAATGACGTTAAAACTCGTAATTATTCGTATTGTATAAGTAAACAGTAATTAGATTGTGTTCGCGTGATTGCATTCCAATACTAACGTAACGTAACGTCACAAGACGCAACAAACATGTATTGGACATCTAGACATGTTTTGTTTGTACTTAAAATTCAGTTTGTGCACAAAATATATTATGTAAACAAACTTTTCTTAAGAACATCAAGAATAATTAAAATTATGCAAAAACAGTAAAATTATGTACCTATTTAATTTCTAATTTGAATGGGATTTTTTGTTTGTATTTTAATGTCCTATAGCCATTTCCATTGCCATTTCAGCCATTTTATTTTACGACATTTTGTAACATTGCATTTTATATCATGCCATCTCAGACATTTTTTACGAGATATTGCTTTATGGCATTTGTTGTTTTAGTAATATCCTCTTTAAATTGCCTTATGTTTGAAAGATGGCCACGCAAAAACAAAAGCTCTACCTACAAACCTACCTACGAAGAGGGCTTATATAATTTTTCGTCACTTGTAAAAATATTTTTAATTATTTACTTACTTATATACCTAGTTACAGAATTAGGTACCTACTAAGTACCTACCTACCTACTTAGGGAGGAGGCACCACTTTACGCATAAACTATAGTGAGCATAATTTCATTATAAGGCATAACTACATTTGACATAAACTTCTTTGGCATAATTTAATTTTGCATAATTATTTTTGCTATAAAATTATTGGCATAAAATCTTTTCGACTTAATATCTTTTGGCATAAAATCTTTTCGGCTTCAAATCTTTTGACATACTTACTTAATCCAATATTTTTTGGTACTTAAACTAATTCAAAGTCAACCCCTACTTAAGTTGTTGTTGTTTGGTATTTCAACTTCCAGGCCAGACATCTAACAATCCAGACATATAAAAATCTCTCACATACCAATATTCTTAGTAAGGCAACCTTGACTGGCGGAAGCGCTGAAGCTGGTTAGCCTTAAACCTTTCGTTTTGTCTACAAGCGCCCTATGGCAAATAATTATAATTTATGCCTCGGTATTTGGTCGAAAAAAAAATGTAGAGTAGGTTCATATATGTAGGTACTACATTGGTAATTAAGTAGATCCGGGTACATATTTAATGAAAATAAGCAATGGACACTAACAATTTTATGTACCTATTATTTCATTTCATTTCGTTTATTTATTTGCACGAAATATGGGTTACTATGGTCTTATAATTAAAATCAGATTCTCCATATTCTACCACAAAGGCATACAAATTTAAGGGTGTCTAATCAAATTACATTATTATTACTCAACTTAATAATTAATTCGAATTAAAAAAAATTAAATTAAAAGTTCAATAAAATGTCAGAGTAATAAATTACTTATGTCAAATTCCATTAAATTTACAGTTAGAATGAGAATAAAAGTTACTCAATTACCTACGGTACGGTACGTTATCATCATTTCAGGTTATTGTCATTTTAATATTCAACTATAGTGTAATGACATTTTTGAAGCAGAAGCTCGATTAATTGGTTTTTAAACATGTTATAATTTTTTTAATAGAAGAAGTTCGTTCGGAAGTTTGTTGTACAGCAGAGGCGCCATACCCAGAACACTCTTACGAAAAAGGGCACTCTGATGTTGAGGTGTCCAAATTATATGGTTATGTCTAGGACCACTCAAGTGTTTGAATTCTTGTAGGTATATAGTTTCTGACAAAGATAACAATCTCATAAATATATAAACATGGAAAACTCAATACCCTATGTTGCTGAAAGTAAGGTTTACATGAGTCAGTTTGTTGTAGTTTACAAACAGCTCTTAAACATTTTTTCTGGGCTTTCAATATTGTTTCTCTTTCTGAAAAATTTCCCCAGAAGATAACACCATATCTAAGAGTGGAGGTAACATAGGCATTATATGCCGTTAAGACTAGGTAAATTAGCTATTTTAGATAGGATTTATACTTAATGCATAGGAAAAGCGGTTAAGCTTAGTACACACATTTTCTGTCTATTATTTTTAAGGCTCCTAGACTATTTTTTAAATTTGCTTTCAAGTACAGACTTTTTGTTGATATTGTGGGTAATGTCCCAAACCAGTGGACCAATTAGGATACAATTTTGCATAAAGATAGTTTGGATGAGTGTCATATGCTATTTTTGATCCCGGAACTCCCACGAGATCGGGACTTACGCCGGTGCTGCTAGTTATAGGTATAGATACTATGTGATCTATTCTAACGAAGGGTTGACAGGGGGGTTGATACTAGAACGTCTAGGCGAACAACTTTTGTTCCATTAATATTCACTTTTTTTTTTCGTAAAATTTGATGTTATGTTTACCCGAAAATCAGCTGTTTTTTGGAGTTAAAGTTCATTGAACTTAGGGTTTTATTTGTTTATTGAGTTTGAACTTTCGACTACTAGGATGCTGCTAGGTAATATTTTAAATATTTTGTCATTATTTCCTAAAACAGCTGTTTTTCCAATTAACCTAACTTAAATTCTCAAAAGTCTTAAAACAAAAGGTGTTTGCATACAGACGTCTATAAAAACCTTATTTCGTGTTACAAACCCTTTTTTGGAAAACATTGTAGATACCTACATAAAAATAAATGTTAAATTTTGCAGGACATTCCATACATCGCCATCTAGCCACAAGCTAAGTAACTAGACTTGTGTTATGGGTGCTAGACAACGGATATACTACTTATATACTTTTCTTTTGTCAATATATACTTATAAAACATAGAAACAACCAGACCACAGACAAATATCTAAGCATAAATACTTGTCTGAGGCGGGACTCGAACCCGCAACCCTGTGGTTGACAATCCGGCATGGTGACCATTGTGCCAACTGGGTCGTCGATATACCTACTTTTTTGGTTTTCTTGTAAAACATGTTAAACATAATAAGCTTCTTACTGATAAAAGCTGATTGAAAATCAAGGCAGTGTAAATTAAATGAACCATTGTCTACGCATTCCTCTCTACACACGTCTGCCCTTCGCATCGACAATATATTCGAAGGCATGCATTTATTACTTCTTTAAGTTCATTGAACTTCCTATAGACGACCTCTGTTGCAGGGTGGGCGGTTTACATCCCGCCTTGGAACAAATATTTTTATCATCAGCACATAGGTATTTGTTTCTGATCTGGGTGTTTTATGAGTAACCAGCTGCGTAAGTCCCGATCCCGTGGGAATATTAAAATGAAAAGTAGCCTATAGACCTTCCTAGTTATATTATGGACTATCCGACACAAAAAGATTTTTTTTAATTCGAACCAGTAGTTCTTGAGCAGTACATAGTTTAAACAAACTCTTCAGCTTTATAATAATAGTATAGATTATCTTACAAAAGTACACAGGTAAGACTTCTCTCTTATTTACAATAACAGAAACTTAGTTGATTTGTTTGATGATAGATGACGCTTCACAGTGTTTGATAGGCCCCAATTTTTTTCCCAATGCTGTTTATCGCTTAAATAAATAAAGAAATGCATTTTAAATTCTAGAGTAGAAAAAAATAATAACTTTGTAACTGACAAATATGCGCCTAAAGATCCGTAAGGATCTTTATGTTGTTTGAAAAAAAAAACTTTATAAAATAAATAAATAATAAATAAATATTTCAGGACATATTACACATCGCCATCCAGCCCCAAGCTAAGCAACTTAATGCTTGTGTTGTGTTGTTGTGTTGTGCTTGTGTTGTGCTTTATCAGATTGGCTTATAGAATCTACTTAGTCTTTTTCTACGTCAAGTTCACGAAATATAAATTACTAGCGACCCGCCCCAGCTTCGCATGGCTATATTATGCATGTATTATACATATAAACCTTCCTCTTGAATCCCTCTATCTGTTAAAAAATCCGCATCAAAATCCGTTGCGTAGTTTTAAAGATTTAAGCATACATAGGGATATAGGGACATAGGGACAGAGAAAGCGACTTTGTTTTATACTATGTAGTGATTTAAAAAACAAAGTATTTGAAATTATCACGCGGGTGTTCTATTCTGGTATTTAAAATGTACTTATTTCTTGATTTATTTAAGCGATAAACAGCATAGGAATTTTTTGAGGCCCATCAAATACTGTGCGCTTTGTACAATGAAAAAATAGGCTTATTAAAACCAAAAATGTAGATGTATGTAGGTACCTACCTACTTAGTAGATTTCAGATTTCAAAACGTACTATCGATTTGGGAAAGTGGTTTACTTTAAGTTATTGTAGGTGGGTATATTGTATAGGAACATTTGCATGGTTGCGACAGTGATTGCAGCTCAACGAGTTACCACAGTGATAAAGCCATACCGCCTTGAATTACACAACTCGCAATTTACCTAGTTGTAAATTTTCAGAGTCAAGAACTCTTGCAGAAATATTTCCCTCCATACCGCACTTAAAAGTAAAACAAATTCTATTCGCCGACTTAATACTACAATACAAAATTGTAAAAAATTACTACGTAGAAATATGGATACTATATTTATTACTATTTAGCAATTCAATCAATACAACTCAATTACCAATTGACGATCGGTAGCTAAATCTTTACCTACTCAAATACCTAGTTCACCTTTCCTTTCTAATCATAAATGTTCAAAAGGCCTTTGCAATGCATTAACCTACCTACTACTATTGTCCTAAGTAGATAATTACATACTAACAATTAATTAAAGGTACTACTTATACTACTCAAATAAGTCCATACTTGAGTTAGTTTCGTAAAAATACATTAACCTTTAAGTGACATGCCCACTACTTTTGTTGGGTGGCACAATGGAACACCCAAGCTAATCAAGGCGTGTTGTGATACAATCTGTAACTGCTTGATTTATATTATAAAGTCAGGTGTAATAACTAGTGTAGGTACGTGAGCAAGGTCCATTGGAAAGTATGCCGAGCTCGCTGGTTACTAGCTGCATACCTTCAACGCTTTACTTTGTGACCTCAGTCTCGGTCTATAATAGTATTCGTAATTCATACGATTAATTCAGATTTCGTGTCCTTTAATTTACGTACCTTGCCACTAACCATTTCGTAGATATCCGTTTTAAATATATTTTATTTCATTTTCAGATATGTATGCTGTGCGCAGCCACGGCATATGCACAATATGAATCGCCAGTGCCTCAGCGGCTACAAATAACAGGAGCGGTGCCGTTGAACGTTCCACGGGGCAGCTTTCGGCAAGGAAGGCTTCAAGCCGTCCCAGTTCCCGGGGCCAGCCTCAGGATCAGAAGGCCCGGTCTCGCCAGACCATCTTTCAAATCTGTAGACGCTTCCCCTCGGCCCAGTCTTCAGTCACTCGAAGAGCCCGCCAAACCAGTTACTGAAGAACCAGAAGATGATGTAGAAATCAACACCCCTACACCGTATTCTCCTAACTTATTCTCCACTCCAGAGCCACAGAATGATTTCTATGACATCAGCACCACATCGCAGCCTAAACTCCCCCAAATATTCAACTCATCGCCGTTCCCGCCTTCGACGCAATCAAATTACAAGCCAGAGCCCATTAGGCCAACCCCGTACAGACCGCTACCACCTTCAGCTTTTGCACCGATAAGAAACGAACCAATAAAACCTCAGCAACCAGTCAGA
Source organism: Idaea aversata (assembly GCA_907269075.1). Lineage (NCBI taxonomy): Eukaryota > Metazoa > Arthropoda > Insecta > Lepidoptera > Geometridae > Idaea > Idaea aversata. The sequence goes on along the minus strand of OU026092.1, from coordinate 8,499,179 downwards.
CTTCAGCCGCTATCGAGCAGACCACAACGGCCAGTATTCAGGCCTGAGCCGAAACCGTTCGTGGAAGAGGAGGAAGAACCTATTCAGCCAGTCAGACAATACTCGCGGCCGCAGCAAGAACCTGTATATCGCGCGCCGGTTAAGACCACACCTCAACAGAAATACACACCCTCGCACAATAGGGAGAAGAAGCCAGTAGCACAAATCATTCGCAAATACAGAGACGAGCATCCCGACGGCAGTATCACTTGGGGTTTCGAGAACGACGACGGATCATTTAAGGAGGAGACGATCGGCGTAGACTGCGTTACACGAGGAAAGTATGGTTACGTAGACCCTGACGGTCTGAAACGCGAATATAACTACGAGACAGGTATACTTTGCGATAAGACCAAAGACAACCAAGAAGAGAAGGGTTTCATAGATTATCAAGAGAATAAGGCTGTCCTACCCAATGGAATCAAGATTGATCTCGCCACAATGGGTAAAAAATCGAAGAGGCCATTCAGATCACCTTCCAATCATTAGTTGTTTAGAATAATGTAATTTATTTTATAGAAAGAAATGCAATTCTTTGAGGGCCTTAGTTGCCTGATGTTGTCACTTATGTGTTATTTAGATGTAACATTTTACCGACTTAAAACAATCATTGTACTAGTGACTTCTAATTTTTAAGGGTAGATGAGAAGAGAAAATAAATGTTGAAAACATTCTACTTTATGTTGCTTATTATGTAGATGTATTATAAAAATTGTAGGACAATTTACTCAGCGCCATCTAGCCCCAAGGTAAGTAACTAGGCTTGTGTTATGGTGCCTAGATAATGGAAAAAATACATATATTATACTTTTTTGTATTAACATACATACAGAAAATATCCAGACCAGAAACAAATATTTACATATTTAAATAAATAAAAATAAATAAAATAAATATTTCAGGACATATTACACATCGCCATCCAGCCCCAAGCTAAGCAACTTAATGCTTGTGTTATGGGTGCCAGATAACGGATAAACTACTTATATACTTTTTTTTTTGTAAATATATACATATTATACATATAGGAAACACCCAGAACCAGAAACAAGAATTTATGGTCAACATAAGTACTTGTTCCCGGCGGGAATCGAACCCGCAACCTTCTGCGTCGCAGTCGGGTGTTCGCCCGACGCGCCACAGAGGTCGTCGAATACAGAGGTCGTCGATATTTGTTTGAGGTGGGAATTATAGCGACAATCTACTGCGTCGCAAGCGGGTGTTCGCCTGCCGCGCCTTAAGGGTTGTTAAATGTAGATGTGATGTCTTAAACTACTCAAATATTGGTTTAAATCAGAGTAATTTAATATAATTAAAACCACAAGGGTTTATTCTATAACTACATTAAAGTAAGTTTAAACTGTAATAAGGTTTTGAGTAATGAAAATTTTACTTATACTTTTACATATATTTTATTCAATATAAAGCATACTTATTACTTAACAGGTAAAGTAGCATCATATTAGGAATTTTCTAGGACTGCTGTTGTTTGCACATAATTTTGAATTTTCACAAGCTTTTATTAATTTTATGCAAGTGACAGTTATCACAGAACCTTTCTAAAACGATGCTACTAGTATCATAATATACTAACTTACATTAATCTGTGCTTTAAGAGGAAAGGGTACCGGGCGCTCTCTCCATACAAAATTAGTCGACTGTTTCCTCCCTGGATAATGACACTAGAGCAAATATTTTTGTTGCATAAAACTTATCCATGCCCCTATGTTTTGTTTTTTAAATCTTGTCATTATCCAGGGAGGAAACAATCGATTATGTTTGTATGGAGAGAGTGAAGGTACCTTTTCACCTTAAGGAAAACCTCAGTATGATCTGTTATTCATGTACGGCTGAGGACGCCTCATCGGAGGTGGCATTCTATTTGGTGGAGTAATTGAAATGTCCAAGTAATGACCAATTTGAAACTTTACTTGAGACAAAGTCTTGTTGTCATCACCTCCACGTTGTCCGGAGCATGTAACTCCGATCTCTCTCATACGATAAGTCGGGGACCTCATGTCGGGATACACAATAGCAAAGTCAAAGTATGTACCCTTACGTCTAGTTTCCGGATTAACTTCTTTTACTAAACCAGTGAGTTCTCGGAGTGTGGCATCTGTCCAGGTGTATATTTGAAGCTCGTTTTGTGGGACGCTGCCTCTGGCATAGTCACCTGTCGAGTTGTGCCGGCCTGTTGAGCAGAATACACGTAGCAGCAATGGACAAGTCTGAAATTACAATACAACCAAATATTAGTAACATACCAACATTTTGTAATTTCAAAAATTGCCTTCTCTGTGATTTAAGTATCTAATTCTATAACACTTGCCTACTATTTTGATGGGAATTTGTAAACGGTATTCAGCGATGAAACGTTGCAATGCCTATTAGACCGCAAGAGTTTTACACTCAGGTAAATATTAACTAAAGGAATTTATAACCAAAACAACATTATTGGGTTTCTCATTGTGCAGGTAGGGCAAGTAACCTTAAATAGGAGGCTCCTTTTTTCATTTTCAACAAGCACAGAATTTATTTTTAAGGGAATTAGGAGCAGAATAAACGTAATGTTACCTTTTCTCTATCGACCGGTTTCTCCACAGGTTTAACCTCCTCTACAACCATTGATTCAAGACCAGCCATTCTTGACATAAACACCAAAAAATATGGAACATTCACAGTGAATAAACACTAATTTAATTGTACTTTAGTAGCTTTTCTTTTTATAGCAAAGAGAATACAATTTTACGAGCACGTAAAACACAGAGAGGCCAACAACCTTTTTGTTTTTGACAAATTCAACAGGGCAGGTAAATGGCGTTTAGCCTTTACATACAGCCCCGAAAATAGTTTTATTAAAGGAGAATGATTTGCGCGGGACAGCGGGGGACGCGCGTAATGGCTACTCTAGACTATGATTCCTCTATGCTTTAACGAAAAAGATCTATGAAAAAAGGCCCCCGTCTGACGTGAATTTCTTTTTCTTTTTTCATAGATCTTTTTCGTTAAGGTGAAAGAGTACCTGCGCGCTCTCCATACAAACGTAGTCGACTGTTTCCTCCCTGGATAATGACACTAGCACAAATATTTTTGTGCCATAACACCTATAACTGCCATGACTATGCCCCTATGTTTTGGTTTTTTTAATTTTCTAATTATTATAGAAATTAAAATTAAAAAAATAAAAGAATAAAAAATAACAAAAAATAGGGGCATGGTCATGGCTGTTATAAGTTTTATGCACCAAAAATATTTGCTCTAGTGTCATTATCCAGGGAGAAAACAGTCGACTACGTTTGTAATAGTTTGTATGGAGAAAGCCCCAGGTACCCTTTCCTCTTAAAGCATAGAGGAATCATAGTCTAGAGTCTAGAGCACATGAGTAAAGGTCTAGAGTAGCCATTACGCGCGTCCCCCGCTGTCCCGCGCAAATCATTCTCCTTTAATAAAACTATTTTTGCCGCGCTTTTGTCACTATCAACTATAGCTCTTGCGTGTGAAGGAGCTCCCGCAAAAATGCCGATTTGCAGTGTTTTTTGGGTGCAAAAAAATATTGTAGACATCAAATTTAATAAACGACGATATTATCTTTTATCTAAAAGTATTATTTTTAATCGTAATTGTCTATTTTTTGCATAAATTACGAAAATATACGAAATATGGAGTGTTGCCAACTTAATGTTTTATCACAATAGTGGGGAGTTTTACACTACTATAGGTAAAACCTATTAATAGGTACCTCTACACAATGGGGTGTCTAAAGAACTAAGTACCTACGTAAAATTGCAAAATTAAAATTGGTTCGCAAGGAGAAGCATAGTTTCGCTAAAAAATAACACAATAAACCTGTGCTAAAAACGATCACTTTCACTTTTCCTTTGAGACCCTTTTTTTTTGACTGTTTTATTACTATGATTTCACTCAACTCCACAAAAGAATTTAACAGATCTGGTTACGGAAGCTCGACGCCGCGCTAATTATTATTATTAATACAAATAAATTTAGCTGAATAAAAACTTGCATTAAGTACCATTTTCTGTTTACAAAACACAAGAAATTATTGTTATTGGTTGTCCTTAATTCTTTTTTAATTTATTAATCATATTGTTATAGAAAAAAAATAATTTAATGGGTATTATCTACTAATCATTACCAAATGGCATATCATTAAGCGTTTTACATCTTCTCATGTTACGTTAGCAAAAACAAAAGTTGGGAAATTTCGAGAAACTGACATGGTATCACCACGCATCAGTTACACAAAAATAGTGATGTGCACCACAATCTTGAATATCGATATTTTGATTTGACTGTTAATGGGGATTGGGAATTTTATCGATAATGGTAGAAGACAAAAATTTACATTTATTCAGTATATTTTATAGATTCACAAAAGTTTTACACAGGAGAAATATTTAAATATGAAAGCGTGTAATGTAAACCATGCCGTGGTTTATAATTAAGCTATTATGATGTTAAATCACTATCACTGTCATCACTACATAGTATAAAATAAAGTCACTTTTCGCCGTCCCTATATCCCTATGTCCCTATGTCCCTTTGTATGCTTAGATCTTTAAAACTACGCAACGGATTTTGATGCGGTTTTTTTTAATAGATAAAGTGATTGAAGAGGAAGGTTTATATGTATAATACATGCATAATATAGCCATGCGAAGCCGGAGCGGGTCGCTAGTAAGTGATTTTGCACACAGGGTCATCTAGCCCCAGGCTTGTGCTATGGTGGCTTGATTTTTTTTTTGTAAGGTAGGTAAGTCTTTACACAAAATAAGACTAACCATCTGCATAGCCACCACCAGTATGGCTATCTGACCCTAAACTAGACATCATATTTATATTTTTTACTGTTAACTGATACTTATTTTAACCAATAATAGTGTGAACAGTAGACCTCGCGAACTCAAACTTTTTTGGAATTATTATTATAATTAAAAGTCTAAAATAAACGAATTAAATTGAATCATTACAGGTAAGGTCAACAGATATTCACCAAATTTTTGAGACCAACTTCACGAAGTTGAATCATAAAACTTGTTTAAAATAAATAAAAAAGAATCATCACAATCGGATTCCATAAATGAAGATAAACTTAAAAGGGATATTTCTCAGAAACTATGATTCCTAGATTGATGGTCTCTTTGTAGAAGTGATTAATCTCATCGAGATTATCCACAAAGAATTTAAGATTTAAGATAGTCACTACTAATCACCCATTTAGTCACAGAAACATTTGCAGCTTTTAAATGTCTACGGAGTATTGGTATCTCTGAGAGGAGTTCTGATTCTAACACCTCATCGTAAAAGTCACAAAAATTTGTAGCAGCATATTTTAACTGCTCAGCAAAAGCTTAGGTAGGTATTTGGTAGATAGTTGTACAACACAAAGGAATCATAACTGCGTATTTCCGCTAGTTAGATTTCATGAGGGGCGGGAAATTTTGAACTCGAAAATACTTCACACTTATTACATTTTCAATAATTTTGTGTTTAATAAAGTTTTGTATGTTGTATGAATTGAACTGTGTTTATCGTACAAAGTAAAGCTCAAAATGAGATATTTTTGAAGTGAAAACTTCTTTAGCGGCGTTGAGCACTTTTTCTGTAATGGGTATAAAATCTTAAACTCGCGTCAGGACACGTGATCGAAAAAGCGTAAGACGGATGGAGAGTAGACAGCTATCCCCTCTCTACGGCGCGGGCGCGGCGAAAATGTATGCCTGGGCCTACTGTTTTTAATTTGGCTGTGAGTGTATTAAGACGTACATATGGTATTTTTTAACGGACGACTATTGACGGACGACAAATGTCGGACGACAAATGTCGGACGACTATTGACGGACGACAAATGTTGGACGACTATTGATGGACGACAAATGTCTGACGACTATTTGTCGGACGACTATTGACGGACGACAAATGTCGGACGACTATTTTTTTTTTTCATCTAAAACTCTTTTTGCGTATGTTCTCGCGACATATGAGATTTTACACAGATATACAGTTTTCACTTCTGCCTGCACTCCCGGAGTGCGCTGTTTTTTTTTGAAAATATCTATTTTGTCAATTGAACTTCCGATTAAAATTACTTTTTAGGCAAAAGAAATTGTATTTCTACTATTCTTTACCTCAAAAACCATAATATTTTCTTGATTCCTCATGAAAGTTATTTGGAAATTACTAATTAAAGATTTTCTTACTATTTAACATGTCAATTTAGAAAAATCTTATGACTTCCGGTGAAAAATTAACTCGACTAAGGTCTAATCCTACAATAAAAAACAAATATGTACTATGGTTAGGTCCTTTAACTTGTAATTAAAAAAACGTACTTCTTTTTTTTTAAATGTATCCAATGTTGCCATTTTTTTCACCAATGTTACCATCGTAGGATAGTAAACTTGTAACTTATACTTACGTGATACGGGGCCCGGGTGTCACCCCTAAGCGGGTGACACCCGGTGCGGACCGCCCCCGCCGCCCCCCCCTAGCTACGCCACTGCTTCTACCATTTCGTAGAAGATATCCAAGTAGGCCAAGTTTAATTATGCAATCCCCTTACCAGGGACTGCATCCAGACTTAATTATATCTTCTACCCTACCGGAGAAGATATCCACGTAGGCCAGGCTTTTAAATTATGCAATCTCTGTACCAAGGATTGCATCCAGCTTATGTATTTCAGATACCATTAACGAACTCATAACCCTTGTTTTTATTCTACATGTTACTTTACCATTTAGTTTTATTTGTAACTATTACCTAATTGTGTATACTTAGCTTAATTCCTCCAAATTTATCTTTCTCGAAGAACACTTTAACATAAATTGCACTACAAAACACAAAATACTTTATCAAGATTGATATTTCACCGCCATACTAGTTTCACTCACCTTCATAGACATTATTTCCTCTTTGTCTCACTTCCGGTGTAATGTTGCCATTGTTTTTATTTACACTTTTTATTTACATTTATTTATGGTTTCGTGACATCATCGTCACGACAAATGTATCAGTACCTATCACTAATAAATAATTATAGTTAGATAAAGTTACAAGTAAGTACCTCCGTACAATTAGACATAAAACAAAGGCACAGGCAAAAGCAAAATAACAGTAGGTACATAATCATGCAGATTAATAAATAATTTATGAGGGTTGATACACATTATACACCTGCCAAAAAAGTTTAAATTGGACATACATTTTCAATTTTCCGCCCTAGAATCAGAAGGATGTGCGAGTTCCCTATTTTTTATGCAACAATTTGAAAGAGATTCAGTAATAAGTATTTGTGTGGTTTTAGTATCGACAACAACAAACAGTCATACCGTAGAATATTGTGTAAATTGTGGATATACCGTTTACCTACCTGTCAAAATGTAGGTATACTCTCGCACCTACACTGCACTATAGGTACATGTTTATCAAGTGCATAAAAAGACGAAAGATCATTTGCACTGTGTCAGTCTAGTGGAAGTCACATTCACACCAGCTTGAAAATGGCAAAACACGAAAAAAATCTAGCTATCAAAAAATTCCAAGAATATTTGCAAATTCCTAGTGTTCAACCCAATGTAAATTATGGTAAGTTTCTTGTACCTATCTAATGTTTTAAATTAATTTATTATTATTTTATTCTTTATTTTGTTTGGTTTTATAATTAATTTCTAGGTTTTTTTGTCTAGTTTTTAGTGTAATTTTAGCTTATTTTGTAATTATTATTATACTTATTACTTATTTTTAGTTTTTTTATTTTGTGTAGGTATTTTAATCTGCTTGACATAAATTAATAAAAAATTCAAAAATGGGTTCTGTTTTTAGCTATGGACTTACAGAAGCGTTTCATTTATGATCTTTATTTACGTTTCGTTAAAAATATTGATACATTTAAAAGTGGTGCTATTGTTATTAGATTTTTTTTTTGTTTTATTCCATTAAATAGTAGGTACTTACGTAGAATGTTAAAAAATATATGTTGCTACGATATCACTCTCTTGTTTGCTAATTTTATCTATCTCTAAATCAATAGTAGGCCCCCAGTTAAGATAAAGAGGTATAAGGAACATAGGTACCTACAGAGTAGGTATAAACTGGCATAGATAGAGACACCTTGGTGTCCTTATTAAAAGTGAAGGGCCTTACAAATAAACTACTTAATTTAACCAGTTTTTTATATTTTTTATGAATATTGCAGTAATTTTTATGATTACTTTTTACCTTAATTTCAGACGATTGCGTAACATTTTTTAAAAATTATGCTGAAGCAATTGGTTTAAAAGTAAAAGTATATGAAGTTGTCCCAAGAAAACCCATAATCATTATGACATGGAATGGAAATACTTCCCTGCCCTCTATTTTGCTAAATTCGCATATGGACGTGGTTCCTGTTTTTGAAGTAAGCTTTTTTGTAAATTTACCTGCTAAAACTGTTTTCTTCATTTTAAAATAACGAATCTAAGAATACGAAGTAGGTTTTACTGACAAATTATAAGCATAAGTCTAAAAAATGCAACTTATAATTGCTTGCATAAAGTAAAAAGACACAGATCCATGTCTGTGTATTATGACAATAATTTCAATAAAAGAAACATGTAATTTTAGCTTAGATACCTTACATAATAATTCATTTGTAAAGATAACAGTTTGTTGAACTGGAAATGCAAAACGATGATGTAACTGGATCAGTATAAGTAGGTATATTTACACTTTTATTCATACCGAAGGGTGTGTGTATGTGTCATAATAATCATTGGCATAGTATCATATAAATTAGATGTGAAGCATCTAATTTATATGATACTAGCGACCCGCCCCGGCTCCGCACGGCTATATTATACATGTATTATACATATAAACCTTCCTCTTAAATCACTCTTATCTATTAAAATAAACCGCATCAAAATCCGTTGCGTAGTTTTAAAGATTTAAGCATACATAAGGATATAGGGACAGAGAAATCGACTTTGTTTTATACTATGTAGTGATATACAGCGCCAGCAACTTACAACACCCTTTTAGCTTAGTCGACTATGTCCAGAGGAAAGAACTCGTAAATACGTCTACAGCTAACGGGTTTAATAACGATTTTCCTTCACCTTAAATAAGAAAATATTAAGTACAGGACATTCCACACATCGCCATCTAGCCCCAAGCTAAGTAACTAGACTTGTGTTAAGGGTGCTATATAGACAACGGATAAACTACTTGTTTACTTTACTTTTTGTAAATATTATATACTTATAATACATAGAAACAACCAGATCATAGACAAATATCTAAGCTTAAATACTTGTCTGAGGCGAGAATCGAACTACCAACTCTGTGTTTAGCAGTCCGGCGTGGTGACCATTGTGCCAACTGGGTCGTCGATATACCTACTTTTTTGGTTTTCTTGTAAAACATGTAAAACATAATAAGCTTCTTACTCATAAAAGCTGATTGAAAATCAAGGCAGTGTAAATTAAATGAACCATTGTCCACGCATTCCTCTCTACGCACGTCTGCCCTTAGCAAATCTTTTTGTATTTAGATAAATTCTAATTATTATAATATATTCTAGAAAAGTTGGAGTTATCCTCCATTCAGTGGTCACATGAGTGATGATGGTAAAATATATGGTCGTGGATCTCAGGATATGAAATGTGTTAGTATTCAATATTTAGAAGCGATCCGGAAATTAATGCAATCAAATATACAGCTGAAACGAACGATTCATCTTTCTTTTGTGCCTGGTAAGTAAATAAATAAGAAATAATAAACTTTATTAATTTTTATTACTGACTCCATAATAATAATGATACACAATAGTTATATCCAAACCGGAGGTTGTCCTTGGCTGCATTTTATAATGCAGACAGGGATAATCGCCGGTTTGGTGTCCACATCATACTTTGCCAATAAACTTGTTATTGTAAAGGGCCTTTACTTGTCGGCTTTGGCTACATGCACGCCTTCCAAAGGTCCGGGGCTCCATAGCCCCGTGATATGGGACACTTATCAGACAAATTATACACAAACTAATACTACACACTATTTTCGCAGATGAAGAAACTGGAGGTCACGATGGCATGAAAAAGTTTGTGCATACAGGGGATTTTAAACAACTAAATGTTGGTTTTGCCCTTGATGAAGGACTAGCCAGCCCAACTGAGGAATTTATAATTTTTAACGATGAAAGAAGCATCTGGCGTAAGTAATGCTACGAACGTCAAATTCTATGGTAATGCCATGCTATTAATAACGATGCTGTGTGATTAGGATATTACGTATAAACTTCAGACTTCACTTTATGTTATTTATAAAACATACTTGTAACAAATCTGTTCTAAGTTGGTTGACTTTAAAACCTTTGTTATTACAGAAATACATGTACACTGCAGCGGACAACCAGGACATGGCTCATTGCTGTTTCCAAATACAGCAGGAGATAAGGTTAATATTTAGTACCATTTTTCACGTAAATCGTTTTACGTAATAGTATATTACGATACAAGTATGGTAAATTGATCATTGCATCTCGGCTTTTAAACACGCTCGCGATAGTATATTGACACAAAATTATTTTCAGTTGAGGTACATAATCGACAAATTCATGGATCTAAGAAAGGAACAAACCGATTTGTTAGAAAGTAATCCAAAATTGACAGTAGCTGATGTGACTACGATCAATCTGACTCAAGTTTATGTAAGTTGTCTTATTTTATACTAAAATGCAAGTTATTATTATTAGCGTGAAATAGCTAACACTTCGAAAGCTTTAGTGATATTAAGCAGAATAATTAACAATTACTGAACCGTTGTTTAAAAAGATAAAACTTTAAAATATGCACCTGTTACCCTAAGTCCTTTGCTGACTGTACTAACAAAACTCTGTTATTTTAGGGCGGAGTTCAAGCTAACGTTATTCCTGAAAAAATGAGTGCTGTTTTTGACATTAGACTCGCTACCACTGTGGATCATCAAAAGTTCGAGAATATGGTTTGTATTTAGTTAATTACTGGTAGGTACAATTGCAAATAATAATTTTAGATTACTTACCCCCGAATACTGAAAGGCTACTTAATCTTGAGTTGCGCTTAAATTGATTTTAAGTGTATGCTTTCTATTGAAGCCTACACTTAAATTTCAATTTAAACGCCACTTAAGATTAAGTAGCCTTTCAGTATTCGGGGGTTAGGTAGGTACTTCCGTATTTAAATTTATTTGTTTCTGACGTAATAACGTCTTATAAATTGATGAACACCGTAGTGCACTCACAAAAAGTGTCATGTTATTGACATGGTGGGTAACATAGCAACGTTGTCATGTTACGGGAACGTGAGTTATCGACAAGGTATTTTCGTTGGTATACCCCATGAGTTTCTTGTGCCTACTTATTGGTGGCCGCGTTCCGAAGGCACACATTCTAACTTAGTTATAAGACGTTTCAATGTGATCCTTACACCAATGTATTAAGCATCCAAATGAATAAACGTTTTTGAATTTTAATTTTAATATGGTTACCATCAATATATTTTCTTATGACGTTATCACGTAAAATTATCGTTCGTAAACCGATTTAACAGACAACCTTTTTTTAGATAAATCAGTGGTGTTTAGAAGCAGGTAATGGAGTGACTATTGAATATGAGCAAAAGAATCCCTATGTCGAAAGTACGAAATTGGACAACTCCAATCCGTTTTGGCTTGCTTTCAAGGAGGCAACAGACGATTTGTAAGTATTAGTTACTTAGTTAAGTTACCTACTATCATTATGCTGCTGATCAGCTGATCAATTATTTTATAATGTTCTCATGATCACGTTCATCTACTTACATACTTAAGTACCTATTTATTTATGCCAGTGTTATCTAATTCAAGTAATAAAATAAAATAGACGACCCAGTTGGCATAATGGTCACCATGCCGGACTGCGACAGGGTTAAGTGTTCAATTCCCACCTCAGACAAGTATTTATTCTTAGATATTTTTGTGTTTGGTCTGGTTGTTTCTATGTATTATATTTATGTATATATTTACAAAACAAAAGTATTATAAGTAGTATATCCGTTGCCTAGCACCCATTACACAAGTCTAGTTACTTAGCTTGGGGCTAGATGGCGATGTGTTGAATATCCTGTCATATTTAATTATATGTATTTTTTATTATTTCCAGGGATTTAAAGTTGGTCCGTAAGACTCTACCGGGTGGAACTGATGTGAGATATGTCAGGCAGACCGGTGTCCCTGCAATCGGGTTCTCTCCTATGAATAATACACCAGTGCTACTTCATGATAACGATGAATATTTGCATGTCGATGTATTCCTAAAGGGGATTGAAATTTACGAGAAAATAATTATGTCTGTTGCTAATGTCTAAAAACATAACGGAAGTCACTGTTGTTAAGTCTGCTTCTTAAAAATATTTAACAAAATATTAATCAGTAACCTGATTATAATATCCTATGTATTTATAGACACACACAATACCTAATTATAATATTAAATAATAATGTCTGTATATTTTTATTACAACGAGGTAAGTAGGTACACCGTGCACGGTGGTAGTATAACATATTTTAAGTAGGTATATACTTGTTACATAATAATATCTGTACTTATACCTAGGTACATAAAAATCAATGCCACTTCCTGTTTGTACTTTTAAAATTCAAGAACGGGCTCACCTATAAAAACCAAATGTTCTTCATATTTAATTTTTTTTTATATGGCAAAACAACGTTTACCGGGACAGCTAGTTTTTTTTTTATAAACATTCACTTTATATTTTTTCCTATAATTAAACTTAGGCTGCCTTTTCTGAAATTCGTGTAGTTTTCGAAACTAATTCCGAATCACTCGTTAGATGGGGCGCTATGGTAAGAAGGCCCAGGTGTGGCCCAGGGGCACATCAGGGGCATTGACAAAAATTCTTTGTAGCCAAGACTGCCATTTTCTTCCGTTGGCAAAAAATGATAGGTACCTATTTTGGCATCCAATGGCAGATGTTTTCTCTATAATCAGTTCCATTAGGCCCTAATCGACGAGCGAGTAAATCCGACGGTCTTATGGCTCGTCGGTGTATCATTGCAATACCGCGGTTTTGTGAGTCGATCAGCAATAATCAGCATTATGCAATAGTATGAAACGAGCCGCGAAAACCGACGAGCCAAGAACGGTGGTTTTACTCCCCTGACTATAATAATCGAAAACACTACAAATCGCGTTATTCTCTGTCTACGACAAATCGAGATCGAGATCATATAGTGATGGATACGATGGAAGCCCTAGAAACGTCAAAGTTGATTAGTTAATTATATGTCAATGTCAAAGTCAGCTGTCGATCGGCCAATTATGTCAAAAAATGTTTTGCTTTTCTTTGCTTGCTTGTGGTGTTTTGCGGAGTGAAAGATTAGGAAAATTCGATCGATACGTCCCTCTATTATTCGCTAACTAAGCATTTCTGCACTAATTACTAGTTTACCGCCTTAGTTATAAATGTAATTGTGAATAAATCGTACCAACTATGGCACATAAAGAAGAGGACGAACCTTTCCAAGAAGACAACGTTTACATAAACCCCGAAGATGGCATGCCGAATATCCACCCAAATATGGAAATGGAGCAGGAAACCGACGCTCAAGACGAAGTGGATGATATCGATGACCTTCCCAAGTCGGTAATCGTTACGAACATCCACAGCGACGTGTTTGGCGATGAAAAATTAAAAAAGGAAATGGAAGATTTGTTCCGTACATTTTCAGAGAATACGTCTTTCCAATGGCTGCGTAGCTTTAAGCGACTGCGTGTGAACTATGATACCCCTTTGGCAGCAGCGAATGCTCGCGTACAACTACATCAATATCAGTTTTATAACTCGTGTATCAATTGTTATTTCGCTCAGCCTGTTACTCCTGTGTCGTTGAAGAATTTGCGCCCTCCGGCTCCTTTTAAACAGTTTTTGATATCGCCGCCATCAAGCCCGCCGGTGGGTTGGGAACCGAGGGAAGAAGGGGAGCCTCTAGTGAACCATGACCTGTTAGCGGCCCTAGCTAGTTTATCACCAGGGGAATGTCATGAGCTTCATGCCCCTACGCCTACACAGCCTGCTATAGTAGTTCACACGGCCATTACTGCTGAAGCTAATGCAGGCCTTATCCCTAAACTCCCTCACACTCGCTGTCCAGAACATTGATAAGTTTAAGTTATTGTGAAACCTAGGGTAACATTGATAAAGCTTTTATTTGACACAATAGGTTAATTTTGTGACCATTCAAAGCCAGAGGCATATTTTTGGCACTGAGGGTTTTCTGAATGTAAGCTCAATTCTCCAAACGGCTTATATAAATGTTTACTAACACTTTAGTCAAAATTATAGTTGCTATAACATCAACAATGGTCAATGAATTTTATCATTATGTTGAGCATAGATTTAAATGAAATTGGTGCTAAATTTAAAAGGGTATAGTTTTTATGGTTTGTGAAATATTGTTTCTCCGATGATATTTGTAATTTTTAAGCGGTCTCACTTATTTATGGATTTACTTTTTGTCATTGGTGTAATTTTGTTTCACAAACTATACCTACTTAGTTTTTTCTTTCACTTTGGCTTCTTTTATATTTCACTATGTAGTGACACCTATTAATATTATCATTTAATCTTATCAACTCTTGACCAGAGATAATACTAGATAATTTACATTTAATTGATATCTAGATCTGGATTTTCGGGCTTGAAATGTAACTTTAATAATTAAATTTAACAGTGTCAAGTCCTACTACTTTTTATGGATATAAATTGAGTAATATAACTCTGGGAAAACTCATTTTATTCTGTTTCTAGTACTATATTCTACTATGAAGCTGTTATGAATTGAAATACTATTTACACCTCTGTCTATCATAAACTTAAATTTTGTGAAATTGTAAAGAACATGGTGTAAAAACTATTTTTTGATATTAAATTATTGACTGAGATAATCAGATTAAACAGTAGGCAAGATGAAAAACACATTGTGTGGTGGAATTGTCGCGCATAAGATTTGCAAAAGTGTTTGTAGTAGGCACCTACTACTTTTGCAATCTTGCATGACTACCCTCACTCACCATACAAAAACATTTTTCATATTATTTACCCCTTAATATACTTACCTGATCTTGTATATTGTCTATAAATCTTACTTAAAGATGTCAAAAACGAATCAATAACTATGAATTTATAACTGAATTAATTGTCATGTATTAATTGTCATGTATTAATTATTAAACTTGTAGGGAAGGTCATAAAAGAACCAAAGGAGCTGCTTGCTATAGGTACCTACAGCTTATATTTTTTTCTGTAGATTGGTAGATGTAGAGAGTTAAAATGTGATAATATTTATGTTTACGTACAATTTTAATTACATGATAGTGTTGACATGGTGTTGACTTATTTGATGTTGTTCAAATCAAACCATTAAAATCTCAATAATAAGTCTAAATAACTAAATCCTAAGGTCACAAGTTCAAAAAATCCAAATTCAGCCAAAGCCAATATTTTAAAATTTATTCTGTATTATTTTTATTTGTTATGTGCGTAAGCAAGTACTAGGCATTTCTTGAAATATTTTCAAAGAAAACGCACGGTCGCGAGTTCGAGCCTCGCCGCGGTGCAGAATTTTGGATTTGCATTTTTCCTTAAAAATATTTCCTATTCTGTATTTCTATACTTACTCAATTAATTTATTTTACAACCTACCGTAGTTGGTAATGTTTTTCTCTATTTGTTTGTTAAATTTTGTTAATTGAATACCTTACCCAATATGAAAACTACCTTTTATACCAAGTTGTGTAGATATTTTAAGTTGTTTTAGTTCTAATATTTATTTTAAATTACTATTTATTGGTATATAATTTTAAATAAATTAACGGCTTCTAACGTCTATAGAATCTATTCGTTACGTAAATACTTTAATATCAGTAAAATTTAAGATCCCTAAATGTATTCATCCTTCCCTTATTACTTCCTAATTACAACACATCTAAATGTTTCGAAATTACTTAGGTATACTACTTTTTAAATATTAGGTAGGTACGGTCGGCAGCATAATTGCAGACTCACCGTAGAGTTTTAAAATTTCTATTATTGGAATGTTTTCATTGTAATTTTTGTTTGATAAATTCATGAGTTTAAACTTCAACTAAAGTAGGTGTCTTGAATATTTCTTGTGTTGAAACCATTCTTATAACAGCCGTTTGGAGCTCTACGGTGGGTCTGTAATTATGCAGCCGACCGTACTTACCTACCTCTGATTGAATGTTGTAAGTTTTTGATGTCAGTATTTCAAATTTCTAAGTGTAGTGATCCCTTTGTAAGACGATGTTATTTTGCCTCGCGACTATTCTCTTTTGTACCTACTTGCCTATACTGTTTGAAGAATTTACTGTTTTACTATTTTATTCAAGATAAAACATCTTTTTGATGTTTATGAGAAGAAGGGTCTAGTTACGAGACAAGATGGCTTAGTCGTAGTATACCTACCTATCTACTTTGATAAATACTTACAATGCTTGTTTGAATGTTCACTGTTCAACATCGATGTATTTCTAATAACTATTATCTAATATCACTGTGATTTAAATTATTATTGTTTGGTATGAGATGAGTATTACATTATAAAACTCTGTTTATAAATTGTTTGTTTGTTAAAAACTAGCTTTTGCCCGCTACTTCTTCCGTGTAGAAGTCAAAAATGGACCAAGGAAACACGTTGTCCCATACACAAACTTTGCTCCCATTTTTTTTATGCTTACATACAAAGAACACACTCCAAGTTTCAGGTCTCTACGATCAGCGGTTTAGGCTGTGCGTTCAGTCATTCAGAACAAAGCAATTTATATGTAAGTACCTATAGAAGATAGAAGACTAGAAACTCGTTCCGGTTTCGCACCCGTTTGAAGCATAGGAAAATCCGTTCAGTAGCCCTTAAATTTACGCGTTAGTTGCTACCATTTGGAACTTTTTTCCGACATCTTCAACCACCATCCATCACATGTTTCAGACAATACAATGAATTATACACATAAATTTTGCTCATGAACCAATTCGTCCACTTTAGTCAAAGGCGTATGACAATCCATTCAGTAGTGTTTTAATTTATCGCGTTTAGACATACGCGACACTTTTTTTATAATAAGTAAGTAGGTAGGTAGTAGATTAATCTTTAGGTAAGTACTGTGTCATTTTTATAGCGTGCTATGATATATTAATACTTACTTATATTTACTACCTACTGTATTTTAAAACTTGCAGTGTTATAGAGGACTATAAAAATATTCAAACTGCCTGCCTGCGCCTGCGTCGCGTCATGATTTAACTTGGTGTAATCAAAGGTGTGGCAGAAGATTTGAATTTTCTGGTGAATTGATCTTCTCGGTAGTATTTATAGCTTTCATTTGTACCTAAATATACTATAAGTTTGGCTACCCTACTCCCCTCGATAAACCTTTACACACACACATATCATACAACTTATAAGAAAACTATCTGCCCGGCAAACTAAAAAAAAAGGAAAAAAAAAAACAAAAAAAAACAGCGCACTCCGGGAGTGCAGGCAGAAGTGAAAACTGTATATCTGTGTAAAATCTCATCTGTCGCGAGAACGGCTGAAAATGCTCACTCGTGTATCAGTGATGGCGCTAGCGTGCGACGCGAACTGCGTACGCGTACGGCAGCTCGCTGCGAACCTGCACCATCCACCGAGAGATGTCGCTGTTAACACTGTTGTACAGAAGTGAGTATCGTAGTTCGGCCGTTTGCACAGAGATGGCGCTGTTTTCAATATTGCATAGTAGTAGAAGCACAATAACTGTTAAAATCTCATCTGTCAAAATCTCATCTGTCGCGAGAACGGCTGAAAATGCTCACCCACAAAAGTGCCCAACGCGCCATAAGAAGTTTTCACTTCAATAAGATGTTCGATTCTTAGACCTAACGAATATACACTAAACATTTCATACAAATCGGTTCAGCCGTTTAGGTGGACAGGTAACTAACACCGCGATACGAGAATTGTATTTAAATAGGAATGAATTTGTATGTAAGTAAAGTAGGTATAATAAAATTTATTTCAATAAAATATCTTATTTACAATTTAACATTAACTATGTAGGTATACAAAATAGCTTCTTTTTGTAATACTTTTGGAACATGAATTATATCACTAGCCAATTAACTTGCTACATTACGTAGACAAGAAGAGATTAGATTACATAAATGGTACCTAGATAAATAGGTCATACGATATACATATATCTATTAAATTACCTATCTCTTAGATGTACCTATAACTTAATCTTTGTCCTCAATGATATGCATTCAACCTTTGTTTTTTGCATAGCATCTAAATAAATTAGTCAGTAACATTTTTTTTAAATAAAATTTGAACATTTACAATAGGAATAACCAGACTTTGGCTTGATTTATAATATTATGTGCAACAGGTACTTATTGTATCACCTATTGGTATATTGATCTACTTCCTTTGTTTGCATCTTTTTATCCCATAATTTAACCTATCTAACATTAATTTCACAATAAAATCGTAATCAGCCACCTATAAAATTTAAAGTTCATATAATAGAAAGCCCTTAATTAATAACAAATTAAAATAATCTCATAAGCTATATGTAACCGTCTTATTAAAATCACAATCGAATTATTTAAATATCAATATTTACGTCACTTCCATTCCATTCAACATATTGAACAAAGCTATGTACTTATAGCTGTTTTGACTTCAGACTTTCTTAGACATATCATCTAAAGGAACCATTGCCTCAGCAGTTTTGTCTTCGTCGGTGTAACCTTTATTCCGTCTTTTACCCAAACAAGTAGTGAAACAAGTGTCGCCTTTTCCAAAGTTTTCACCGTCAGCTAGTGTTTGCGGCATTGGTTTGTCCATTGTTTCTGGCAAGAAGAAACAAAGGAAACCTGATATAAGAGCAAATAATCCGAAAGTGAACGCCGGTATTTTCGGATTGAAAGATTCTAATAAACTGATTAGAGGAGTTAATGCTCCAGAAAGACGAGCGCACATTGATCCTAACCCTATCCCAGAATTTCTTACTACGGTTGGAAACAGCTCTGCAGAATAGTTATAAACTATAGCAAACGAACCTGCTATGAATAACTTGCCGGTAGTAATAACAGCGATTGAAATAATACTGCCACTTGGAATTAACGTAGCAATGATACAAGCTGCGCCACCTACCAACATCATTGAACTAATGAGTGGTCTTCGACCCCATATATCAAGGAAATATATGACGACTCCATAACTGGGAAATTCAACTAAACCAAGAATAGCTGTTATCAAATAAGGATTACCTTCAAGTTTACCAGTGCTTAACGTTAGTCCGTAGTAGGCTATTGAGTTAGCAAACCAACAAAAGCAAACATTCAATGTTTTGTTTCTTAAATAAGGAGTCCTAAAGAGATCCATAGTAGAAGCTGAGGGTTCATTTTTAGCTTTGGAGGAATCTGCTTTACCTTTCGATACAAATTCAGCTTTATTCAGGACGTGGTCAGATCTGTTACATTTTAAAGCCTTCTCAATAATATCAACAGATTCTTTACTTCTCCCTTGAGCCCACAACCAACGAGGAGACTCATCCATTATCCAAATATGTGGAATAAGGAGAAGACTGTGAAGTCCATATACTATCTGAAGAATTTGTCGGTTATCGATAAGCGCTCCCCATCCCGCGACTAAAATGATTCCTCCAGCAAAGGCTCCCTGGAAAGCAACACCACAAGATGTTCTTTTACTTGGTCCCACTATTTCCATTGTTAAAACAAACCCTGTGATATATGATCCTGCCGAACCGAAGATCCCGTACAAGAATCTAAGAACAATGAAGGACCAAAATTCAGGCGTGAAAGCCACAACTACACCGAAGAATAATTGACAAACTGCAGACACACAGAATATGGTTTTTCGTCCGTATTTATCAGCCATTCCTCCTAACACTACTGCTCCGGTGAATACACCAAGCATGTAAATAGTCTGAGCCACGGCAGCCATCCACCTTTTGTCACATACAAGATTCCATTCGATAGATCGTGACGAAGACCTGTAAGTGGTGTCGAACACCCATTTAGAACAAGTTATCGTTTCGTTTCCTTCATACATATGACAGCTGTCCAATTCTCCGGACGCCAACTTTGGTATAGCTGATAATATTTGTGATGAGTTCCAAGGTGCTGTTGACTCAATTGTGTCGACTCCATCAATCCAACATCTGTAAAGAGATTAACAGCATATAGATAACAATAAACTATAACTTATTGATAAAAAAGTGTACTTATACGAGTCTATGTAAGAATTTTCGATCTGAGAAATATCTATATTTATATACCTACCTAAACTTACTTTGAAAACCGATGAACTTAAGTAGATACCTGCAAGAGTTTTAATGAACTCGACATTTTTCACAATTTTTGTTTATACCTAACTATTTACGTTAATTTTTTATTTTTGAACCTAATTTTTTCAAATTATTTATTTCCTAGTAAAACATAAACTGCTCTTAAAAATAGTAAGATATTACAATAAAAACAAAAAGCAAATTAAATGTTTCCACTACTATGAAATTATTGATTTTTACTTTCAATGTTAAATAATGTTTGAAGATTTATCTTAAATGGTCTGGGATGGTTGGACCTTCTTATAAAAATATTAATTATTTTTATAAACAAAGGTTAGTTAAATAAAACAAAACGCCCATTTGAGTAAATATGTTTATTGGCAACTATAAGTTCACCTTAATGCTAGGTAAGTAAAAACAAAAAATATTAAGTAGGGTACGTACTTATAGATAGAATAGGTACTTAAGTTTATAGACAGATCTAAGAGCAAAATTGTGGCTAATTTTTTAGAACTATTAACAGATATTTCTAGGTATTTACTACTAGTTTAACTATGGACATAAAGTCAGGTAAACTATAGGCATTAGACACGTATATTTATTTAAATGGAGTAAGTACTCATGAAGTCTGCAATGCAAGTTATTCTACGTGGGGCATCACAGAAAATAGTCCTAAAATAAGATATTTTATGTAAATGTGAGGTCAGTTTTTAAGTTGCTTTCACTGATTGTTAGGATGTAGGTTAGGCTTTTTGTCTATGTAATAATAATTAGAACTGGCATTATATCTGAATAAGGATAAATGAAGGATGTAAAATGACACAATAAATGCAATAAATTACCAGACACGATAAAGAGCCTTCCTTGCCTGCTTTTCAAAAAAAAGCTAACTAAATGGCTTTTGGACAAATGTTTTTACAGTGTAAATGAATTTTTAAATGAAAAATGAATCTAAAACTGACATAATAATTTTTAATTTTATTTGACATTTATATTAATAGTGATTCCATTCTTTTTTGACATTATATATTGAATCGGACCTGGTGCAGTGCTCAATTATTGTAAATCTTATTTAAAATTTATGATTAATGTATTTTTAAAGTCACTTTATATTTTTAAAAGTCATATCCTACCCACATAATATTTGTACACCAGATGACTGGTAGAATGTAAGCACGTACTAACCATACTAACATCATACATATGTAAACTACATTCTAGACAAATAAAATATTCTGATTCTGATTCTGATTCTGAATATCCTTACTAAAATACATGTAAGTATGAAATTTCATTATATTCGGTTTTTATCGTTATATTTGTATTTTCGTATTTGTTGTTTATATAATCGTATTTGTTGTTATAGCGGTTCTTAACAGAAATAACTACATCATATTGTGTGAAAATTTCAACTGTCTAGATATCACGGCTCATGAGGTACAGCCTAGTGACATACGGACAGAGAGTAAAATGATCCCATTTTTACCCTTTGGGTACGGAACCCCAAAAATACATTTAATAAAAATTGAATAGGTACTTATAATAGTGACCTCCCTTTTACATCTACTACTCTATTTCAATATTTATTTGTTCTTATTGGATTATAACTAGATACCTACTTATTAAATTAGCCCCAATAATTCGCACATTAAAGATGGACGTCACAATTTGTTTATCAAATCCTCTTAGATT
Organism: Idaea aversata; assembly: GCA_907269075.1. NCBI lineage: Eukaryota > Metazoa > Arthropoda > Insecta > Lepidoptera > Geometridae > Idaea > Idaea aversata. The sequence continues at coordinate 8,477,043 of OU026092.1, read as the reverse complement.
ACATTTAGAATAACGTGTTTCTAACCTACCATATTGTTCAAGGTTTATATACTTAAAAATAATGCTAAAGAATGAATACGAAAAGATACTTTTTAATTTTGAAGCGTCATCAGTAGTGCGAAATCCCTAGTTCTTTATTAAAAGAGTTTGGTGGTTTTATCTATACTATAATATTATAAAGCTGAAGAGTTTGTTTGTTTGAACGAACTACTCGGTTCGGTTCGGTACGGTTCGAATTAAAAAATTCTTTTTGTGTTGGATAGTCCATTTATCGAGGAAGGCTACTTTTAATTGTTATAAGTATTCACACGGGATCGGGACTTACGCGGGTGAAACCGCGGAGCGCAGCTAGTACCTACTTACCAAAGATAATTTTTAAGCGTCAGTAGTGCGAAATCGTTACATATCAGTTTGGTGTTTTTAGTTATTTATTATTTCTTTATTTAAACAGTTTGGTGTTAATATTTTTCGAGTCAAGCCTTGACGATTTTCAGAACTTGTAATGCTCTTGAAATCTGATACAGGGTGTCATTACATTATCTAATGCGGCTTTTCTGTTACGTAATTGTGGGTAGATTAATAAGAACGGTTCGTTGTAGATAGATCAGATTACACCGCGGCTTCATTAAACCACAAAACTGAAAATAGACTAGGTTAGGTACGTCAAAAATAGATAATATTTATAGTAGAATTAATTACAAGTCTTTATAACTTCTTTTTGTTGGCAGCTTATTATTTTAATTATGCGTTATTATTTTAAATTGTCTTAGGTACCAAATCGATCTCATCGAATTATGACTATGCTGTTATGACACCAAGGTAATACTTACTGAAATAACTTATAACAAATTCATGACTTAATCCTATGACTACGATCAATATTAGTCGTTTTTTAAAACAAATTCTGATGTTAAAAACAGTCATCTGCAATGATGTTCTGGCTGAACGATATTTGCTCACGTTGACTAGATAGATAATTATTATCAAATAATATTATGTTTTGCAGTCTCCATAAACATTGGCTAATCGAAGCATTACGTAGTATTTCGATAACTGGCATAATAACTAGTGTTTCACTACAAAACTTAATTGATTTTTATTATGTTTGTTAAGTTTATTCACTGGGTGTTATTCCTAAGTTTATCGCCAGCGACCTTTAAACATTCTGTCATTAAGTGCCCACTTTGCCAGAGGTCCCTCTGATATAAATTGTGTTGAATGAATGTTATTTCTCTTGTGCTTTCTTATCGTCTAATGGTACCATCGTTTCAGGTATGTCCGCGGATGCTTCGCTCATACGCCGGCCTGAACAGTTTGTGAAACAAGTATCACCTACACCGAACTTCTCGCCGTCTTCCAAAGACTGTGGTAAGTTCCGACCTATAGTTTCCGGTAAAAAGAATGTAGAAAATCCAGACAACAGGGCCAGAAACCCAAAGATAATAGTGGGAATTTTGGGATTTAAGGTATCTAGAAGATGGACCAATGGCGTTAACGCCCCAGAAACACTCGCACACATGCTACCGAGTCCCACCCCTGAGCTGCGTACGACAGTGGGAAACAGTTCTGCTGAATATTTGTAGAGTATTGAATAAGACCCCGAGATAAATAATTTCCCCACCATCACCACCCCAGTGGCTGAGGTAGAACCATGAGGTAGACCTACTATTACCAAACAAGCAATTCCACCTAAAAGCATCATAGAACTTATGAGAGCTCTATGGCCGACTCTATCTAGGAAATATACGTTAATTACGTAGCTCGGTAATTCAACAACACCCATTAGGAACATAATAAAATAAGGATTTCCGTTGAGTTTTCCTGTGTTCAGCGATAAGCCGTAGTAAACTACAGAATTCGTAAACCAGCAGCAGCAAATTATAAGAGTTTTCTGAAGCATTTTGGGCGTTTTAAATAAGTCAGTTGTTCCTGCAGAATGCTCGTCCGTATATTTGGCACACGTTGCCTTGCAATGAGACACTAATAATGACGTATCGACAGTCTCAGATGAGTTGTTCATTTTAAGGGCTTTTTCCACTATAGCAACAGACTCTCGGGCACGGCCTTGCGCCCAGAGCCACCTCGGCGACTCATCCATCAGCAACCAGTGAGGAAGTAGTACGGCAGCGTGCAATGCATATACTATTTGAAGCAAAAACCTATTGTCTATTAGATACCCCCATCCGGCGAGTAACATCAACCCAACAGCGAACATTACTTGGAATATTACCCCGCATATAGTACGTTTTTTTGAACCTACTATTTCCATAGTCAGGACGAACCCTGCTATGTAAGAACCGGATCCGAAAATTCCGTAAAGAAACCTAACAATTATGAAAGAATAATAATCTATCGTGAATGCAACCGAAGCTCCGAGTATGAGTTGGATTAGTCCTGACCAGACGAAAGCGGTTTTTCTTCCCATTTTGTCTGAGAGTCGTCCGAATAGCAGCGAGCCGAACACCACGCCTAACATGTACGCCGTTTGTGCAGAAGCACCCATCCATCGCCGGCTGCATACAAAGTCCCATTCGATACCACGCGAAGAAGTGTAATATTGAGTGTCGTATACCCAGGACGTGCATTCTGTTAGCGTCCGATTGTCTCCATACATAATGCATGACTCTAATTTCCCATGTTCATTTAATGGTATCGCATTTAGTACTTGCGTGGAATTCCATGGTTCAGTGTAGTTTTGACTGTCAATTCCAGGCAGATAACATCTGAAATTTGAAAGTTTTTTCTATATCAGTGAGGGCAAAACTTATATCAGCAGTTAGATGTGCATTGCTGTGCGTTGTGCATTTCTGTGCAAATATATGTCGTGCATTGATTTGACAGTTATTCGTCTAACTAAAATGAACACACAAGCAACAATTACTACATCTTTTTTTACTAGTTTACTTGAATTTAACATTTAATAAATTAATTTATCTTTTTTATTCTATTACTACTAGTTGGAGTTGGTTAAGTATAAAATTCTATGAATTTTTCGCACTATTAATTAGTATAAGTTAACATTATGAAGGTAATTAAATGTTGGTTATATATGGCATAATTTTTAGATTAAGGTATTTAGTAAAGGAAAATATTAAATAAAAAATATTTCGATTTAAATTCTAACACAATGTCTTACAAACTAAAGAAGCAATCACCAATTTGATAGGTAAAAGGCTTTAAGTAGATTCTATTATGGATGCAAACAGTCACGAAATGTTAGTAGCATTATATTTACACAAGCAATAAAGCTAAAATCACCAAAGCAAGACTTAGAATGTTATAGGTTGTACTTACGTTAGGATAATGTATAGACCACCTTGGTTCACTTTCTTGTAGGTAGGATTAAGGGTTTGTTTATCAAAGCCGAATCCGGTACCAAGAAACAAGCAAAACTGTACATTGTCACTCGCTAGAGGTATAATCTTAAGCAGCGGGTTAATATGCTGTCCCATATCCTCCACACACTCAATTCAAATAGGTTAGGTTATAGAGCCTTAATATAGGTATAAATTGACAAAATTAAATTAATTAATAATCGCGTAAATATTTACAAAAATACTGTAAACATAAATATATATTATGAAATACTAAACTTAAATAAAATGAAGTTCAAATGATATAGGTGCACATAAATCCTCATGGAGCTTAAAATAAATACGTAATAGAAGAAATACGTAATCAGGAAAATGAATTTGATATAATAAGAGAGGACTGGCCTTTTATGACAGATATTATAAAGATTTGTTATAAGTAATACTAAAGTTATTATAAAATACTAAAGTATTTATCAAAAATTATTGTAAAATATTTTTTACCCATTACCTCATGCGCATGCAATAAAATCATAAATTTGTTCTACGATATGCATACGAAGAAATCTAAAAAAAATACAAAAATAAGAATACAATATTAATTGAATAAAAAAATAAATTTATATACTTAAATAAACATAATATTTAGGTACTTCAGTTGACATTTAAAAAAAAAACTTTAAAAGTCAAGCTTTAATAGCATTTTCAGAAAACCTTTAACGTGCTAAGTTTCAGTCCAGTCCGTCCATATGAAATGGCTGTATGTTGAGTAGCAATAGACCCTCATATACTCTGGTCCAGTTAAAAATTGCTCCTAGGTCTTGTCTTTGTCAGTACATACCTATGATCCGGTATCGCCGCCACTGTGATCAACGACAGCATATGCATGCCAGCAGTCATCGCCGCCAAGATATGAAGAATAAATTGGAAACATTGGTATCGCCCGAAATCACCTGAAACCAAATTTACGAAATACGTTACAAAATTAATTTAAATACAGGTTCATCCGCGATTCTGGTATCTCTTCATGCGCGGATCTATCGTTGTTGGCACGATGGGCATGCTCAAAAGTCACAACCCTAATCATAGGACGTCATACTTTCACGGTTATTGAAGTTGATAGGTTGATTTGATCTCTCAAATTCGTCCCAATTTGACAGTAGATATAGGTATAGGACTTCAAGGATCACTCACTTCATAATTTTCATGTAAAAAAAAACTGACATTTTACAGGTTAATTTATTAGAATTGACCCCACTGCTTTGGCCACGTGAAACATACACTGTACGTACAAAATCGGGTGGTTGTGACCACAACCCTTTTTGGGCTTTTATCTCTTATTGAGGGGTTTTGGGATTTAAATGGTTTTACGACTAAATATCCATCTAGTTTAAAATCGATTAAATTATTCGTATTGCTTCTTCTTTGTGAGTCGAAATATCTATAGGTACCATAGTGCTCTCATTTATAGTACTTAAGCATTACAAAAATCTCGAGGACAAAGTAGTGCGTCTGCATTTATACCAGGTATAATGTGTGCACCGTAGGCATCGGAGACAGTCGCAAACTGGTTAACTTCAATGTGGTATAAGATTTATTTTTAACATCGTGTATTAACATATATCGCATACAATGGAGTTGCTTTATCGTGTCCGTGCCCGTGCCCTCTGATGACCTGTGTTATTTAACGCTTTGAAACCGATCTGCATGAGAGCTAATAGTACATAATGTACAACGTTATTGTAAATTCGTGTGTGAAGTCGCTTCGGAAACTAATTTCAATATATACTTATTTATCAGGAGCGATTTTTCCATACAAAATTATACTACTTACTCGTATTACTCTCTTTACTTCCAGAGATTCTGGAGTAATAATCATTCTTCCTCATCACTACATAGTATAAAATACGAGTAAAGTCACTTTTCGCCGTCCCTATATCCCTTTGTATGCTTAGATCTTTAAAACTACGCAACGGATTTTGATGCGGTTTTTTTAATAGATAGAGTGATTAAATTATATGTATAATACATGCATAATATAGCTGTGCGAAGCCGGAGCGGGTCGCTAGTTTTTTCATAAAACCAAGGATTTATAGTACACATGATTGTGATTTACTTTTTATTTTCTTTAGGTTTTAAGAATCGAATTGCGAACCTCTTCTTTCTTCGAAGTCTGTTAACAAGTGTGATAGCACAGTGTAGCGTGATTCTATATTTACCATTTGCGAGAAAATTGTTACCATATGCAAAAACTTCTTAAAAACATTAAAAAGGAAATTTTTAATACGTCATACCTACTGTTTATTTTTTCCTAATTATGTACTGATAATTCTGCTTTATCCACTTTAAAAAACATGAACAAAAAAGTTTCCAAAAAGAAATGATATATCATATCTTTTCAAAAAAGTTTCCGAAAAGAAATGATCCCTCATTTCTTTTTGGCAGCTTTTTGTACAAGTGATCCCAATAATTTGAATATTTAAGTATTAAAATAAACACGACTATTCACTGTAGTTGTAAACCATGTATTTATTAAAGAGTCAATACAAAATAACTTAGGTAGGTAGGTACCTACCTACTTCTTACTGAAGTAAAGATAGTAGGTAAATATACTCGAATACATGTCAATAGTATGTATCTGTAATGAGGCACCAATGTTTCGTAATTTACTATCATTTGTTGTTCGTCACAGTTGTTCTATAATAAAGTTACTGATTTGTAGTGATTAAAATGACTGTTGCTAATTGTTAGTAACTTGTGTCAATAACAGTAACTCATTCAATGCTTTGGTTTAGGTATCTTACGAACGATGACACCACAGGGTAGGCAATTGGCCGTCTAAAGTACTTATAGATAGGTACTCATTTTTTTCATGTATGCAGATATGTATGTCTTAGTAATAGTTATTTTGGTAAATCGATTATTCCGAAACGAAACTGACGTCTTGTTCCACACATTACACAAATATGCAATGAAACGTTTGAAGCAGTTAGCCACAACTTGTTGCCAAGAGTGCAATTGTAAACGAGAGGTCGTGCGCTAAACCGGTAGAGGTATTTACGCTAATCATGAATGCCAGACGTTGCTCATTTTAAAGATGGCAATTTACTTACTACCTGACCAACCAACCGATTATTTTGTATGAATTTTAGTGGGCTAAAATTTCGATAAAGTGTATTATGCCAATCACTTATGTTAATTCCAAAGATTATTTGTATCTTCATACCAAGTTTTATTAAAAAAAGTAGTTTCCAGTAGACCTTAAAAACAAATAAATTAACTTTCCTCTTTATAATACTAGCCGCACCCCGCAAAATCATCACCGCATCAAAATATAGGTCCAGTAGTTTCGGATCCTAGTCGTTGCAAACAAACGAAAAATATTAAGTACCAACACCTATTAAAATTCTTAACTGTGGATAAGTGTCAATTGAATTATTTTTATCATTGTAGGTAAATTAATCTTTTTCTATTTTTCAAATGTTAGTCAAAAAAGGTAGGTAATTCTGACTAAAATTGGGAAAAATAACTATTTTTAAGCAATTGATAATAATTTTGCGTAGGCTTTTGGCAATTGGCGTGATCGAGGGACTTAAGTGCCTTAACTTATTAATAAAGTTAATGGTTTTCGAAACCAATATCACTTAAGTCATTAGGTACTTACTAATATTTAGTGTAACTACTTAGATAATTAGGTACTCTATTTTGATGTGGAACATCGTTACATTGACAACAGAAAAGTTTCAAGTTTACAGCTAATTTATTTTTTTAATAATAGTTAGGTAAGTAGGTATATTTATTTGCCAAGTTCTTTTTCAGGTCATTGCCCTTAAATTAGGTGAAAATGTCTATTTCTAAATTATAAAAGCTTACGGGAGCTTTATGCTTCATTCATTTGATTGTGAGTTATTTTTACTCTGAAACGTTTGTGGAAGCCACAGCTTAATAAGATTAAATATGTTTACAATTATTGTGGTTTTGTTTTTGAATTTTGTATTTAATAATAAGTAGGTAATTTTCAGTATTATTCAACAGTATGATCTCATATTTTTATTAATATTTACACAAACAAACTGTAACGGAGTTTTATTAGGTAACTTAGTAGTGGGTATTTAAATTTTTACAGCGTTATTTACGAAGAAAAACCGCAGTAGCTAAAGTTTAGTATTTTTCATAACCTAACCTAAATCTAGTTGCATGTTTGACCTACTACTATAATGACTTGCGGCACGAAGGTGTTATTTGAAATTACTATTGCACCCAACAAACATACTGGATGGATTTTAATGCCTTTTTTATTGAGGAATCACGACATAGCTACAAGTTAGAATTCTATTTTGTTTCTACCTCGTCGTGCATTTTCAAATAAGTAGGTAGGTTATTAGGAAAGAATAAGTTCTATAGTTGACCTTATTCTAATATATTTTATAATACACTAGCGACCCGCCCCGGCTTCGCACGGCTATATTGTGCATCTTGTGCATGTATTATACATAAAAACCTTCCTCTTGAGTCACTCTATCTAGTAAAAAAAACCGCATCAAAATCCGTTGCATAGTTTTAAAGATTTAAGCATACATATAGGGACAGAGAAAGCGAATTTGGTTTTATACTATGTATGAAGTGAAGTGATAGTGATAAACGATTTTAAATGGTTATTTTCACTACAGCACGGGATATTTATTATGTTTTTATTTCGCTGCTCGATATGTCAATGCTATTACAAGCAATATTTTCACGAGACAAGAACTTTGTAAATATTGAGTCCTACCTAAATAACTTTACTAGGTATACCTAGTAAAGTTATTTAGGTACCACTGCACTGCCCTATTTATTTAATATCCTAAATTTGTGCCATAATTGGCGGAACATAAACATGCCTTTTTACGCCCCTTACCCAGGGAGGCAAAGCCACTTTGTGTCCATTCCCAGTCACCATGCTACGATTAGTATTAGGTGTTAGTGATCAAATAATTGACGATCATTTTGAGTAAGGCAAAGATGTTTAAATTGTAAATGTAGTTAATAGATTTAAATCGTGCAATTAAAATCCATTGACTGCATTTACAATTTTTCATTAAATTCAGTCATTAATGTAGAATTTACTGCAATTAATTCAATGACTGTAATTAAGGAAAGTAGTTATAGATACCTAAGTAGGTAAAACGTTGGTAGACAACTAAATAAGTTGATATTTACTATTACTAAAACGTCATTTTTTCTAAACCGAAGAACGAAGTATAGTAACTAGACTTGTTAACTCTATAATCCTAGTAACACCTAGAATTACCTAAATACCTGGTAAGTCTTGTATTAAAACACTTAGATTATCAATATGTTTTGACAGAGACGATTATTTTTTTAAACCGGTCCAAAATCAACATAATTATGAATAACATTTTAAACTATTTTGATTTTCTCGTAAACAATGACGCCATTTAAAACTGGAAATCACAATCTAGATATAGGAGTATAAATAGGTACCAAACTCACGTGCCATTGGACCTAACCCAAAAAACTAAAAATGAAACTATTTATAGATTTTTAAAATTTGAAAAATTACCAAGATTTATGAGATTTTTTAAATTTGATAACGTTGCATATATCTTTATGTCTGAAACAGGTAAACATATTTAGTTTTCATTGCATTTATGTTTATTGGTGTAGATAGACAAGAAAAATACTTACTTACTCCTTACTGTCCTGAGGTTATATCTGCCTGCTTGCGCCAATGATAATTACCTTCATGTTTTTAACCATAAATATTATGTAAGTATGAAATATACTTAGCTCAAATTAGATTTTTTATTAATACCTAAGAGTTCGTTTTGGGTTTTTAAAACCATACTGTACCAATACTACCAATGTGACAAACATAGTTCAATTGAACGAAAAACTATTCAACAAGCCTATTGCTTAATTTACGTTATCAGAAATAAAATCAAACAGATTGCATTATATTATGTACTACCTTTAAGTACCTACTATTATTATGAAACCATCAGCTGATAGCTAAATCACGAAGCAAGAATGATAATATAATTAGATATTGATAACTAGATAAGTCAATATAATTTTTTTTCTGTACCTACGTCCTACACTATACGCTTTTACAGACATAATTGGTAGAGCACGCAGATTAAACCAGTATATTCCGAACTGTAGGTCAACTTGACGCACTAAAAACAATAATAAAACTATTCAATTATGTATTACCTACTTAATAACAAAAATTTATCGTTATTTTATAACCATTTCGAAGCAAATTAAAGCAGTTTGAATTGCTTAAACTTTGATTCGAAATTTCTGTTTCATAAAAGGCCATAAAAATAAATACAATGGATATTTATTCATAGATTATACATAATGCATTATGTAGGCGTATACGAGTATTATATTCAGAGTATCTAGTTGGTAAGCTAAAGCGAAAGCAGTGGCATTAAGCCAAAATCGGCGAAACGGTCAAAGATGCCATAGTCCTTGAAAAATAAATACTTTCTGGTTCAAGGTCTTAAAACTTATTATACAAAATTATTGTTATAAAGTTTGTCTGAAACGTAAAAGTACCTAAATATACCTAATCTATACATAATAAAATGCTTTGTCCTTAACGACTGACTGACGGATCAACGCACAGCCTAAACCGCTGATCGCAGTGACTGGAAACTTTGAGGGTGTAGTATGTATTTAGTATTTATTGATATAGCGGTAACAGAAATACATAATCTGTGAAAATGTCAACTAATAATAATAATATATTTCTGGTGTGTTCTTTTTATGACATAGGCATCCGATAAGAAAAGATTTTCCAAATTCCACCCCTGGGGAGTAAAGAAGGTGGGCAAATTTTGTATGGGACAACGTGATTCCTTGGTTCAATCTACTTCAAATTTTCGACTTCTACGCGGACGAAGTCGCGGGCAAAAGCTAGTAATTGGATAACATTGATACCTTACCTTCATCAAGGGCTTTTTAAAATATTGGCTCGACAATTTGTTGCAAGGTTATTTACTTTCCATTTAATATTTCATACTTACTTTTGTTGTAAAATAGCTGGGTTATAAAGTACCATGCTTGCAACATGCTTGTTTAACAGAGGCATGCGGGAGTAATGTGTTTTTACTTCGCTTAGAGCTCAGGGAGAGTAGACTTCGGTGGTACGGCCATATAATGCGAAGGGAGGATAGCTACTCAGTGGGAACTGTTCAAAATATGCCCACGAAGCCCCGGGGAAGAGGAAGACCGCCTGCCACCTGGTGGACCAATGAATACTCTCGATATCTCTCCAATGACAACCCAGTATCGGAGGACCTGGCGCAAACGTACAAGGAGACCCGACCCCAACTAAATTGGGGAAGGGGCAGGACAAAGAAGAATTCGCTTAGAAATCAACAACTCGATTAGGATAATAGATACCTATCCAACGTTAAATTTACAACTTTAGCTTTGCCATTTTATTTTGTAGTAACATGATACTATTTACGTTTATGATTTACTAATTCAATATTGTTTACTTTCTTTTCTTGAATGATTTAATTTTAAATACTAGGTCACTAGTCAAGGACTTGATAAAAAAACATTATCTTCGTTTAATTATTTTTTGTTCGTCTTGAGGGTTGTATAAATAAGAGATATTTAGAGGTTAAAATAACAGTTTTCTTTCAGTTAATAATTAAAGTTATAATAAATAATAATATTAAAAGTACTTACTTACTAGTGAAATCTGCCATACAGATGGCGTTCAAATGAACAAGAAACATAATCTAACAGGACTAGGTATAACTATATGTAATGATATTTCTACTTAGGTGCTATATTCATACTAATAGTATGCACGTTTGATCAAAAAATTAAATTCTAAAATATGTTAGTTTAGAATAATTAGTAGTCACATCATCCAGATTTTAGAACAAGGTACCTACTAATTAAAGAAAACTTTTACGTAAACTTTTGCTTTTTAAATACCTACGCGATTAAGACTCATGAAAATAATAGATACCTACTATATAATTAAGTAAGTACAAGCACTTACAAGTAAGGTAGTTTCATTTTGAAATCAATTTTAAGCCCTTATAATTAAACTAGCGACCCGCTCCGGCTTCGCACGGCTATATTATGCATGTATTATACATATAAACCTTCCTCTTGAATCACTCTATCTATTAAAAAAAACCGCATCAAAATCTAAAGATCTAAGCATACAAAGGGACATAGGGACGGCGAAAAGTGACTTTATACTATGTAGTGATTGATGTGAAGAGAAATTTCACTTCACGTAACAATGTTTTGTCACTCGACGTTAATTTTCAATGGAAATTTTACGTTAAATGGACCGGTTTATTTAAGACTTCGAATCAACGAACATTTAATGAGCATTGCAATTATTTCAAAACTTTTGCATTAACTTATAAATAAGTTAATTTGTGGTTTAAAGTTTACGTTCACTAATCTAGTATTATGTATCATTTTTGGCCCATTATTTGCTAAGCACCTATTTTTATTATCAAATTGTTAAATAAATAAACTCATTTTATTTCGACTCATAGGTGGTAGGTACTTATATACTTGTTGAAACCGTATTGTAGACGTCAACCCTTATTTAGCATTGGAGAGTATGGAACATAAAACATTTCACAACAACTGCAAAGCTATTTTCGGATCGTCTCCAGTGCAACTGCATTTTGTTCACGAAAACAATGCTATGAAGACAAAAATAGACATTCATATTTTCGAAAATGTTTAGTTTTATGGCGAAACACAGATAAGTTTAATAACTTTAACATTTGTTTGAACAAAGGGCAGGCAAAATAAAGGACTTTTACCCACTTTTACCGTAAGAATTTCTTTGTTTTCAATTAAGTACGAAAACATCTGTTTCGCAGATGATTCACAAAGTATTTCTTTATGTTAATAACCTTTTCGAACAGTGTATGTATAAGTGAGATATATATTATGTTCTCACTGTTATTCGTTATAATTTTGTAAGTTTATTATCATTTTACTGAATATAAAATTCAAAGTTCTGATTGACTGATAGGTATAACAACGCACAGCTTAAATCAATTGACGAATCGGGCTATAATTTGGCATACAAATAGCTATTATGATGAAGACATTTGTAGGCATTCGCAAAAAAGGATTTTTTAAATTCAACTCTTTACGCGGACGAAGTATTGGTTCTTATTTTCAAAAGATTTGATCCCGTGATTGCTTTTCTGTATTTTTAGGCACCTAAAGCACATGCACATGTGCTAACGTATAGGGCAAGAGGTCACGTGGTAGATCCCTTATGAGATGGTCAGACCAACTGTAACAGAACAGGTCGTCCACGTTTTAAGAAGTGGTTCGAATGGCTACAGATCGGAAAAAGTGGAGTACCCTTGTACTTGTACTTGTAGACAGGCTGTTTTCCGCGATAAGACCCTTTTTAATTGGGTCCTTTTTGCGTGAAGATGGAGTAGGCTTGCCCAGCACCTACCACCCTCTCAGCTTAGTCGACCATGTCCAGAGGAGAGAACTTGTCAATACTTCTGGAGTCAACTAAGCCGCGAGTTTCATCACGATGTTTTCCTTCACCGTATGAGCGATGTCAATTAGCGCACATAAATTTTTCTTAAGAAAAATACATTGGTGCTCGGCCGGCCTGGATTCGAACCCACGACCTTCAGAATGAAAGTCGAGGTATCTACCACTAAGCCAACACCGCTCTGTGGAGGACCCTTACAAACCGCTGGGTGAAGCAAAACGGAGGTCGCGATCTTCAGGCATAAAGATCGACTTCAGAGACAGAGCACATAATGCCTAGAGCACTTTAGTATTTAAACTGCAAATTAATTTATATGCAAAAGATAATTATTTACCGTAGTGTCTTCGGGTTACCTACCGCATGTAGTTGATCTTTTGTTTACTCGCACGTTGTTAAGTCCCTGCTGTATAATTAATAATGGATTACGTATGACTATTCGATTGTACGAACACCTATCACATGTACTTATGTAAGTATATTCAAGGTTTTTTGTAATCGACTGCTGTTGGAAAGGTGATAGTATCTCTATAACACAGTAAAATATATCGTTTATTTACATTTGAAACGCTTCGTGGATTTGTAGGGCAAAACTCTGTAATAAGTAGTTGATGATAAGATTATTTTTTGTGTGGTCTTTATTTCTCGATTATTTATTTTATTTGCTTTACCTAACTACGTAGAGAAGGAAAATCGATTACTTATACTATATTAGTTACCAACTTTAGTAATTAGTAGATATTATCCTGAACCGACAATATCATTAATTCATGCTCAGTTATAAAACTTTTATGAATTTGTTTAACTTAGAATTGCATTTTCTGAGTGGGAGCAGTCAAGAAAAGTGATTTTACGAGTGCAACAAGCTACTTAAAAACAAGTTCAATAAATATAACGAGTTCCACGTGATCGAAAACCATGAGGAACTTGAGCGACGAAGTTCCATATGTTACAAGAATAATGATCACTTACCGAGCTTTCCCATCATTTCCTCGAGCGCGCGGTCTTTATCCATTTTGGTGGTGATGCCTTGCCTCTCTTTGTTCCTGTTTCCAAAGTTCTGTAAGTATCACAAACACCATTGACGGTAGAGTAAGTTAACCGCGTCGATGTGGCGGGCGGCGCGTGTGTTGTGGGCGCCAGGCGTGCGTGCCGGCGGACGAGCGAATGGATGGCAAATAACGTGTCGAAGCGAACGCTCTGCGGATCGAGGGTTACTGCAATCGCGCAAAAAAAAACATAACCTCTTATCTTCATTGGTCATACCTGTCTGTTCAGTGATAGCAACGAAAGCGCTTAGTGACTTTATCCATGTTAGGTACCTACTTACAACACTTTTTTTCAAAGTTCCTCGCGTACCTATCTACACAGAAAAAAAAGATTTCTCTGAAGCAAGAAATAATCTCCCTATAAACGCTAGGGAATAATTTCTTGGTTTTAGTAAAAAAAAAATCTTATAATGATAAGCAGTATTCTTAATTTAAAAGAATTTTAAATTAAATTAAAATTAATAATACTGTTTATTCTTTTCAAGAACATTAAAATTTAATAAAAAATATTCTCTATCGTCGTATGTATTGGGAGAGGATTATTTCTCAATTCAATTAACCTTTTTTTCTCTGTACTCCCATAGTCCCATAGACTTATTAAATCTGCCCGTCTAGACAACGCCTAAGTTTTGGACATAGACGTTTTATCTCGATTTATTGGCATAGAGTGGGAAGTTATTGGATTGTAGGTCGTCGACCTTGTCGCATTCATTCATAAATGAATAGTAGGTTACTATTACGACATTCGGTGCTAATGAAAGTCTTCTAAAATAGTCTGAATCAATAATTCAGGCGTTATTCCAGCTGCTTGGCTAGTCTATGCGTAGTCAGAAATAACCCTACGGCTTTTGTGCAAGACCTTCTGTACTTAGATTTGGTACCTATAGGTTACTTACTACCTATTAGTCATAATTACGACTACCTAATTAAGTAGATATATCTATTATTACTTAAGTAGGTAAGTACCTATAGATAACCAAATGAAGTTGTGTTGTCTTCTTAAACAATAGATCACATTATAATTCTGATAACATTATTTTATATCCGCTCCTTTATTAACTTATGAGTGCAATTTCATTATTATTTTAATGATTGTGGAAAAGTACGAACAATAGAGAGGGACAATATGATAAAATATGAAATCAGAAATCAGAAATCTATGTTTTTATATGTATAATGTTTTTAATATAAAAATATGTTTTTATTACAAGTTCTTAGAGACCTCTACAACACCCTACATTATCGTAACATCCGACCCGGCTTTGTAATACTATCCAACTTTACGTAATTAGCTAACTAGTATAGGTTAGTGGGTACTTATGGAATGAAATGGAAAGAGCTGCCTGCATCTGTCTTTCCTGACGTGTACGGTGTTTAAGTAAAGAGTGAATTGGTATCCCTAGGAAAGCGTCAATTACCATCAGACAGGTTAAGTGTGATGGTCTTGTGATGATGGTCAAACGCTGACCAATTATAAAAAAAAAACAAATAGTTGTCTTTTTTACGTTTTTAAGTTGTCGGTTTACGGTCGATAATTTTACGTGATAACGTCATAAGAAAACGATAAAAAATTGAGAATTTTTTATTTCGTTTTTTGTTTATTTTTTCCTTTATATTTTTTTCTTATAATATCCCTGTAATATCCCAGTAAGTATATACAATAACCCTGTATATACTTACTTAAGTCTTCTATTCGTCACTCGTCACCTTAACATAAGCCCAGATGAGCGATATTATTATTAAATACTCTGTTTCCTAAGTTACCATGATGTGTCATGGTCATGTTACCATGACGCATGACGTCGTACAATATTATCGTGACACAAATGTTTTCACGTCAAAAAGATACAATAGCGAGGCCTCCCTTCCCTCTTTCTACTGTTTCCTGTCTAGTGCTAGCTAGGTAAAGTTTCGGCCATGCCAGTAGATGGCTAATAATTACTTATTTATTACTAGCTGACCCGTGCCCACTTCATTGGGCATTTATTTTATTAATATTAAAAATTAAATTATCTATACTAATATTAAAAAAATACTTTTTGTAACTTAAATATAAAAGTTAGACATATGCTGTCGTTGACTTTTTTGTAGGCATTTTCAATTGTGCCTGCTGTACCGTCTCAGCCCAGCTGATACAGAGGCTATGGGGAGCGAGCTGCGTGTATTCTGCAGAATCTAGAGAATCGACGCTTGCTTTGGGCCCTCCATAGTTGGGCCATCACTCGGGCAAGTAGCGTTGTGGTATAAAAACCCATAAATGTTTTGCATTTAAAACCAACTGTTTTGTATCCGCACTTAAAGTCACCTACCCCCCTTAGACAAGATGGCTTTCTATTAGCGATATCGCCAATCGACAGACTTTATTTTTTATTTTTTTTTGTATGTAATTGACACAAGCCAACGGCACGAAAAGTCACGTGGTATTGCATTAGAGAAAAAAAAATGGTGGATAAATTCCATCTTATGATAATTTTATACAATGGTTTCCGTCAATTTCATCGCCAATAGAAAGCAATCTTGTCTAAGAGGGCTGGTTGTGTTTGACAATATTAAAGCTATTTGTTTAATTGCGTTTATTTTTGGGATTAAGCCAGCTAAGTGCTTAGCGAAGTATTTTACCTAATGAAGTTACTTAGTTTAACAACATAGGTCATTTAATGATATTTATGAGGTAAGCCGGTGTCAACGGCGGACATTAGGTACCTCATCATACCTAGCATTAAATTGCATTTGTTTGTAATAATACTTACATAAAAAAGAACTTTTTAACTGATCTTGTGCCTCAAATTAATTAATTTTTTTTTTTTCAGAATTAATTCCATATAAATTAAATACATTAAATACTAAAATAAAAAATGAACAAAATAAATGAAACTCATCGAAAGTAAATGTCAATTTTTTCCAAAGATGGCAGCACCACTTCAACATCACTAGCTACTGGATTAAAATACTGAAAGACGAGACCAATAAAAATCCATTTTGAAATGATATTCTTACGATTGTCAATATGCAAGAGGAGTAGGTAGACAGGCCTTTGCCTTGCAGTGGGACACTCACTTCACTATCACTATCACTACATCACTAACTAGTATAAAACAAAGTCGCTTTCTCTGTCCCTATATCCCTATGTATGCTTAAATCTTTAAAACTACGCAACGGATTTTGATGTGGTTTTTTTAATAGATAGAGTGATTCAAGAGGAAGGTTTATATGTATAATAGTTAATACATGCATAATATAGCCGTGCGAAGCCGGGGCGGGTCGCTATAGTATCCCTATAATTATATAAAATTCTCGTGTCGCGGTGTTATTTACCTATGCCCATTGCCCACCTAAATGGCTGAACCGATTTGTATGAAATTTTTTGTATATCGTTAGGTCTGAGAATTGAACAACATCTTTTTCTTTTCTTTTTTTTGTATATGGCAAAACCATTTTCATTGGTCTGGCCCGTTTTAT
Source organism: Idaea aversata (assembly GCA_907269075.1). Lineage (NCBI taxonomy): Eukaryota > Metazoa > Arthropoda > Insecta > Lepidoptera > Geometridae > Idaea > Idaea aversata. Next base: position 8,459,701 of record OU026092.1, on the reverse strand, counting down.
TTTTACTAGACATAAGCTCATGTTTATCAGTGCGCACCATATTATCTTCATATCGAACGATTAGAAATTTTATGTAAAAATGTAAAAAAAACTTAAATTTAAAATTTAAAAAACCCCCGACTTTTATCCATTATCGCCCATAACTTTTGAACGGCTGAACCGATTTTGATAAAACGTAGCTAAGAACACTCCCGACTAATTCACCTTTCAAACAAAAGAAACAAAATCAAAATCGGTTCAACCGTTCGGGAGCTACGCTACGATGCCACAGACAGACACACACACACACACACACACACACAGACACGTCAAACTTATAACACCCCGTCGTTTTTGCGTCGGGGGTTAATAATTGAAAAATGCCAAAAAAAAACATCACATGATTAATGGTCGGCCCCTAAGATACCGATCGATATTAGTGTACGAACATAGTCTTGGAATAGACTTCTGTACATATACTTAACCATTATTTACTTAACATTATCTGCTGGATAAGTAAACACATGATATTGCTTAACTGAGGTATTTGAACTACGGCCACTATACCTACCTACTGCAGTGCTACCCTATGGCTACGGCTAAATGAGACACCTAGTAAAAAGCAAACTTATGTAGAGCATTGTTGGCTTAGTGATAGATACCTCAACTTTCATTCTGAAGGTCATAAGTTCGACCCGGCCAAAAACCAATGAATTTTTGCAAACAAAAAAAAATAAATAGGTACGCTAATTGACAAGGAAAACATCGATCGTGATGAAACCAGCTGCTTAGTTGACTCCAAATGTAATGTACATATTTGAAAATTTCTATCCACTGCTCCATCTTCACGCAAAAATTGAAAATGATTAGTGCATTAATTTAATATTAACATTTAACCTGATTCAAAAAAACGAACCGGAGAAGTTCATTTATCTATTAAACAATAGTAGGTAACAAAAACTGAAACCTGCCACCACGAAATTGTATCGCCCTGACATGCCATAGGGTTCACAATATAATAAGTGAACACTATCCTTGTTGTACCATATTAAAACGTATATATTAAATTAAATTAGTTACCTACCTCCATTTTATAGATAGATAATCTCGAACTTCAGTGCAGTTCCTCGTTGTTATGTGAGATAATTGACCGCAGTTATCCTTATTTCATGGCGCCTGTAATAAATCAAACGCTCATATAACACGTAGGAATTAATAGAATGTTTGTTACAACAACGCAGGTAAATAATCACATGTAGGCAATAAAGAATAATGAGTTGGTACCTACCAATCACTTGATGTGGCAGGTAAATCGCATAACTTGCTTGTTTATGAATGGGCAAGGCTGGTTCGTATCGAAAGTCAATCGTTATGGAAAATTCCTTTTTGAAATAGGCTATTTGCCACTGTACTTAAAAAGGTAAGATCAAACAGTCTTGATTTTGACGTGACAACGTTTTATACATTGGTTTGCCGGGTGACACTACAAGAAACTGCGTTACGCTCCGCTGACGTTATGCGCTCACAATGAGAGCGAGTGAGAGGCACGCGGGCATGGTTAGCCCGCCTAAGAGCGAGAGAGAGACATAAAAAGTGAAAGGCACGCGTCCCTTCCACTCGAGCACAGTTGTTGTCACGTAAAACTTTCGCCCGTATACCGACTTTACAGGCAACCAGTTTTTTTTAAATTAAAACTTGCAATAGTAAATTGGTGTTTAAATTTTCTTACCTATTACTAGTTCCGTGCTTATTACCTTTTAGTTAGTTATACCACTTGGTTCTAATTACTGTTACGCCATAATTTGCAATAAATTCAATCGAATGCATATCATCGATCACTCTGAAGTTGAGCTATCTAAATACTTATTTTAGCTATCTGAAATCTGTTTGTCTGAGCCGACATACTGATTATGTTAAGATAATATATCTATTTAACTAGTAAAAACCAGTATTTTGCCTAAGTGAAAAGATTAGGCAGGAAAACCACTTTGCTACTCGTAGTCTACCTACTTACCTATTCTTCAAACGATCAACATTCCACATAAATGTATTTCTATTTAAAACAAAGGCTATAATTTTATTACGACATCGAAGAATTTAATGTGCATAATTGTATTAACATACCATAAATACTTGATCATCATTTGCCATTTTATAACTTTGTCTGGATATAAATAGTTAATATTGTTTGATTCTGAATAAAACTATTAAACCAACGACGACGATGATGTCCAGATCATCAACTAATGTTTACTAGAAGTCGTGATATCTACTTGGCCACGATTTTATTTGTTTACTGTTTGATAGTGAACAAGATGCTATGTCAATGTACGTGAAATAAGTATTAATAAATGTAAGTAGAATTATTTAAAAAGGTGCAGCAGTTAATTGTGAATCGTTTTACAGAATAGGAAGTATTTATGAAGATGTGACCACTGATATCCTCGGTTGTATCGGAACTTGGCAATGGCTCGTGACACTGGTCTCTACAGTTCTTATGATTCCTTGCATGTTTAATCAGTATGGATACATATTCTTGATAGAGCCTAGTGATGCCTTATGCGTGCCTGGAGAAGGCTTTGCCGTCGTCAATTCAAATTCATGTTACGTAATATCTGAAACAAATGCTTCACATTACAGTTTGTGTAACCATTGGCATGAAAAATTGCTTGGGATTATTTGGTTAGAAAAATCTGTACGTTGATTTTTAAATTCTGTCTTCTTTATTCAATGTATTGTTGTTTTAAGAACAGGTTTTGTTAAAGACAAATTTTAGCATGAAATTTTAGAATTTTTATACTTATCCACTTGAATATAGCCTCCCTATACGAGCCAAATAGAATAACGCAGGTACCAACCTAGTAAGCAATGTTTGTTTATCTCTGCTCTAAATTCACAATGGACGCCCTGAAATCCATAGGTAAAAGAACAGCTTAATAATAATTGTAATAATTCGATGCAGTGTCCATGACCAATGTTTAAGGTAAACTTGACCTTATTTCCCAGATTTTATTATTGAATAATTCTGAATAACATCTATATACCTACTTGTGTTTCAACCTTGCAGTGGCTGGTTTTCTGTGACCACGAATTGAAGCTGTTAACAATGACAATTATATCTCGATTTGGTATGATTTTTGGATGCATTATGTATGGATTCGTGGCTGACAGGTATTTTTAAATATTAACAAGGTTAAGAATTTTGCTTGAGAATGACAACAACATAATCTTTGTAAAAGTTAACTGATTTAAACCTCAAAATTCACACAGTCATAAAGGGAATCACGGGAATTGGTAAAAATCCTGTGGGTATAGGTCAAATTGTCTATGTACTTAGATATAGAGATTGACGACCCTGTTGGCACAATGGTCACCATGCCCGACTGCCAAATACAGGGTTGCGGGTTCGATTCCCGCCTCAGACAAGAATGTATACTTAGATATTGGCCTGTGGTCTCGTTGTTTCTATGTATTATAAGTATATATTTACAAAAAAAAGTATATAAGTAGTATATCCATTGTCTAGCATCCATAACACAAGTCTAGTTACTTAGCTTGGGGCTAGATGGCGATGTGTGGAATGTCTTGCAATATTTATTTATTTATATACCTAGCTAGATTATAATAAGTAATATGTCACTATAGGTACTTAACTACATAAGTTTGAAGGTAACTAGGTAGGTATATGTTTTGTTCAGTCACTGAAATTCTCATTTCTTACTTTGCAGTATCGGAAGAAAATTCGCAATCATGATGGATTTACTGACGTCTGTCGTGCTAGGTCTCGTAGTTACGTTTTGCGATTCAGAAGCGTGGTTCCGATTGATTATATTCATAAAATCAGTTTTTGGGAGCGCTGCCATTTATATGGGAATTTTGATTGGTAAATGATTTGCCCTCATTTGAAAGGTTGCACAGAGCATTATTTGGCGACAACAAGAGACCAAAATGTAAAATTTGTATTTCGGTTTATATTATAATGAAATATTATGCTTGGAAACGGATGATATTTACAAATAGTCCACGAGAAAATTATTTACGGTTTCAATTGTAATTTAATCTGGTTTTTATTATTGTTTCCGCCAAATTATGCTCGCCGCTGCCTTAATTAGTAAAATTACTGAAAATATGGGTACCCAATATAGGTATGTATATTGGGTAAGTATCTAATACAACTCGGCGACAGCTCTAAATAGGTTAGACAAGTATATTTTTCGTTCAAGGTCCTTAGACAATGAGAGCAAAATTTACGAGATAAGGCCAAAATTTGCATGTTTAATTTATTTAAATACAATAAAAAGTGGTGTTATCGTTTACAGTTTGCGAGATATCAAGCAACAATTGGCGTGGTAAATTGTGCACTATAGCGTCTATGCCCAGATTGATTGCTATGGTGTGTTTGGTGCCTCTAGCAAATGCTTTTCCTAACCCCGAAACGTACTCCTCTATCTGTTGTTTGGTTGGATTGCTCTGCCTTGTTTCACTGAGGTAGGTGAATACTCTGACAGAAGAAAGGTTTCTTGAAGCATGAAATAATCATCTCCAATTTCCATAGAGACGCTTAAAATGATAAGCAGTGCAGTATGTGTATTCTTAATTTAAAAGCAATATTCTTAAATTAGGAATACTAGCAATAAAAGCAATATTCTTAAATTAAGAATAGGTTTTGATTATTATTTTCAAGATAATTTACTAAAAACAAAAAAATATTCTCTAGCGTATGTCTAACGTATAGACGTTAGATGGGTATGGGAGAACAAATCTTCTTTTGAAAAAAAAAATAAAAGATTTTTGCTTCAAGAAACCTTTTTTTCTTTGTAAAAAATGCAGAATATTTCTTTTGCACGACTAAATAAATGTCCGTAAAGAAAAAAGTTGAAAGGCAATGTCCATTAATAATAAATTTATTAAAAATTTAAGGAATTTTCAACATTGTGGCAACATCAGTATTGGAAGATCATAGTGTTGTCACTATTTGAAAATTCCCCAAACTGTGGCCATTTTTTTTTTATTAATTACCAGGATTATACCTACCCACCTAACTGTGTTTCCTTTACACGGTCTTGATTCGTACCGTAGGTAGGTATAGATAGAATGATAATAATTTAATTATCTGAATGATAATGAAATAACTAAGTACACCGTACCTATCTGAAATTTTCCTTCAGAAAAACCCATATCCTTTTACAAACTCGAAATCTCTAGCTGGGTCATCTATCGGCAATTACCAAACTTATTTTCGATGCTAAAGCAGATTTAACATACTTGAATTTGCGATATTGCTAAGTATCGCATTCCTCTTATCAATTTTCACGTATTTTTCCTCAAGGAAAAAGGGTACCGGCGCGGGCGCTCTCTCCATACAAACGTAATCGACTGTTTCCTTCCTGGATAAGGACACTAGCATACCTATGTTTTTTTTCTTTTTTTTTAATCTTAATTTCTATGATAATTTGAAAAGGAAAAAAAAACCAACAGATAGTCATGGCAGATATAGGTTTCAACAAAAATGTTTCCTAGTGTCATTATCCAGGGAGGAAACAGTCGTCTACGTTTGTATGGAGAGAGCGCCCGGTACCCATTCCTCTTAATGATTGAAATTATTTGTTTTTAGATGGTGTCCAGAAAGTCCACACTGGTTACTGTTTAACAGAAAAATTCCAAAAGCTGAAGAGATACTGAAAAATGCAGCGAACATGAACGGCATAAAACTATGTCAAGACTTTAAAATTCGACCAGTAAACCATAGAGTAGGCATGTCTCGAATTTAAATTGACTAATCGCCTTTATTAGTCTACAAACAAACAATAAAATCTTTCCTCTATATTAATAGATATTAGTACCTACCTACGACAAGCAATGCCCCGCGGGTTAAGCTTAAATTCAAATTCCGCGGGTTTTAGAAATCCTTTCTTAGTGCTCACTTAATGCACTAAGGAATCTCTGTGCAAATTTAAATTTTCTAGACTAAGCGGTTAGGGCTGTGGGTTGTCATCAGTCAATAAAAACTGCGTTATATTAAGTAGATACTAACTTTACCAGCGACTTCGCTCGCGTAGGACTTGAATCTTCCAAAATGCTTTCATAACGGATGCCTACGTACGGCTTAATAGTCCATTGGTTTGACCTTTGCGTTGATATAATCAGTCAGTCAAGATATTGAATTTAATATTTATATATGACTAGCTGCACACCGCGGGTTTACTTATGTCAGTGTCGATCCCGTGAAAAATCATGATAATAGCCACAGAGCGCATTCTCGTAGCGCCCCAACCAATATAAACTAGCTGTAAAAGAGCTGATAAATAGATTTGTTCGATTCCTTAAGCTGGATTCAATGCTGTCTAAACTACTGGCTAAGCGCTTGTACAGCTTTTTTCAGTGTGAAAGAGGACCATATTATACAGCTTTATTCCTTAGAAAGGCTGCTTAAACTTAATACAAAACCTGGTGAATAGCTGGTGTAAGGCTGGTTAATGGATGTTTATTAAGATCCTACCCTTAACTTTTACCATATTACATTTCATATACAGGTTTAAGTATGATATTCAACTTATAATAACTTATTTCAACGAACAAACATTATTAGGATTACCTATTAATGTCTTAAAATAATCAATGCTTCTAATCGCAGTTATATATATGTCTAATAGAAACAAAAACTGTAAGAGGTCTCCTATATTTCTTTTAAACTGCTTAAATGCTGGTTGGAGCGTGCTCGCAAGAAAACATGGTGGATTAAATTTTGTATAATCCGCGCGCGATGAGAAGGGGATGGAACCTTGTCAAAGTAAATCGAAAATGACAGAAAAGTAGCGTTAGCAAAAAAGTTCTGAATAATAATCTATAACTAATTTAATAACTCTGTGGAAATAAAAAAAATCTGTAATTGTAAAATATCCAGAAAAAAAATACACAGGTCGTTTTAAAATCGTTAGCTGAACACGATAGAATAGAGTATAGAATTTTTGTCTGTTTGTTTGTTTGAACCAGCTAATCTCATAAACTACCTAATAGATTTCAACGAGGTCCACACGAATGTGTTCAGAAATTACCAGATTAACATTTAGGGTATGTTTTTGGGTATATATAACCGACTTCAAAAAAAGGCGGTTCTCAGTTTGACCCGTATATGTGTCAGTATGTATGTTTGTCCGTGAAGTCTTCAGATACAGTAGAAATACCTATACTATATACCAACACTAAAGATGAATAAATAAAAAAAAAACAAAAATAAGTACCTATTATTCAGAACTTTTATGCTAACGCTACTTGAAAACTGTTATTTTCGATTTACTTTGACAAGGTTCCATCCCCTTCTCATCGCGCGCGGATTATATACCACAACCTTCCCGATCCCCTCCTAACATATATGTAGATAAATAGCATGATTTATTTTAGTTTAACTAAGAAACTTATTTCAGGCGTACAATTCTTTAGAGGAAACATGCAGTTGCGTAAGAGTTTTCACAACACATAACGTTAGAACAATGGTCTCAATGATGTTTGTTTTCTGGATGCTCTATTACTTTCTATGGTGTTCTCTTTTCGTGAACGTACATCGAGAAGAAAACGTAACGAAGCTGTTGTTAAAAGTTTTATGTTTCGTTTCTATACTCGGATGCCTCACGATGCTCGCTGCAAAGAAACTAGCAATGAAGTTTTTGTTGTTAATTCACATTTTAATAACAGGCGCTGGTGTTGCTATATTTTTCTTTACAGACGTAAGTTTTAACTTATGTTTTATTGTCGTTAAAAAAGTTGTAAAGTGTTATAAAACAATTGCTTTTTGAAATGTACCTAATTTAATTTATAGTGAATACAAAAGTGACGAGGTACTTTTACCATACAAAAGACATCAACGACATCCCATAAATTGTATTTAAACGGTTTCTAATATTTGCCATCAATTAATATTTATTCTATACTAGCTTCGCCCCGCGGTTTCACCCGCGTAAGTCCGATCTTTAAATTCTCACCGTTTAAACCTTCCCTAGACCTCCACGAATAATTCAAGACCAAGATAAGATAAATCCGTTCAGCCGTTCTCGAGTTTTAGCGAGACTAACGAACAGCAATTGATTTTTATATATATAGACTAGCGACCCGCCCCGGCTTCGCACGGCTATATTATGCATGTATTATACATATAAACCTTCCTCTTGAATCACTCTATCTATAAAAAAAAACCGCATCAAAATCCGTTGCGTAGTTTTAAAGATTTAAGCATACAAAGGGATATAGGGACAGAGAAAGCGACTTTGTTTTATACTATGTACGTACCTACGCTATGTAGTGATTAAAATGTTAGATATATAACATTACACTTACGTGGTTTATATTCCGCATTACTTACAGGCAGATATTTTTTAGGGACGAACAGGCAGGTTCAGATTTATGATGGCCCCAAATAATAAGTAGTGTAGACCCACCGTAGAGCTCTAAAACGGCTGTTATAAGAATGTTTTAACACAAGCAAGATTCTAGGCTTCTAGGAGTATTTTAACCATAAATTTATCAAACAAGAATTATTAGAATCAAAACATTCCAATAATAGTAATTTTAGATCCTTAGAGTGGGTCTGTAATTATGCTGCCGACCGTACTTACCTATTCAGTAAATTCTCAGTAGGTACCTAGATAGAGAGATACTGCAGAAAAGAGTTAGGTTTTTTATTTGTTAGCCTATACCTACTCCTAGTTCTAGGCAAAAGCTTCCTTTACAAGCAATTCACGCCAATGTTTTCGAGGCTGCATTTAGTTAGACTATAAAATTTACTTTTCGATTTTTCCAGGGCATAACACGCAGCATAGTAGCGTCTCTCGCCTTATCATCAGGCGTCGTAGCCCAAGCGATATTACTGAACATCACACCCCGTCTCTTCGCCATTAATATTCGGGCTACCATCTACGGGTGTTGCCATGCCGCTGGTCAACTTGGATCTATAATCTGCTGTATAACGCTTCTGTTTAAAACGCCTAATGATGCTACTTACGTCGTTGTGGAGTTGTGTGTGGCTGTGGTCTTGGTTGTCATGTGCTTGGTCTGGCCTAATGTGGATGGAAGGGAGCTGCCTGATGTCTTGGAGGATATGGATTATTACTCAGAGTTAGTAAATAGTCCAGGGGATACCCATATACAACTAAATTAAGTAGGTACTTTCCTAAATATATATAAAAACTAGCGACCCGCCCCGGCTTCGCACGGCTGTATTATGCATGTATTATATCTAAAAACCTTCCTCGTTAATAAATCTATCTATTAAAATCGCATCAAAATCCGTTACGTAGTTTTAAAGATCTAAGCATACATACCCTATATGTATGCTTAGATCTTTAAAACTACGCCCTACATAAGGACGGCGAAAAGTGACTTTATTTTATACTACTTATGTAGAGATTTTCGTGTCGCGGACGTCGCGTCGTCGCGGTGTTAGTTGCCAAACTCCACCTAAACGGCTGAACCGATTTGTGTCTTTTCTTATTAGGTCTTTAATAGGTCTGAAAATCGCACAATAAACTACTTACCTAAGTATTTCTTTTTCTTTATATTTTTTTAGATTGCTAAACAACGTTTGGCGAGACAGCTAGTAGTTAGTTAAATAAATATGGGTATCCCCTGGGCTCGCATAGTACGGACAGGGAATATTGGAAAGAGGGGAGGCCTTTGCCCTGCAGTGGGACGTAATGGGCTGAAAATAAAATATAATCCCCTATTAAATAATGAATAGCACGATGGCATGGAGCATCTATTTAGAATCGAATTAGTCCAATGTACGGTCGGCTGCATAATTGCAGACCCACCGAAGAGCTCCAAAACGGCTGTTATAAGAATGTTTTCAACACAAGCAAGATTCTATGCACCTGCTTTAGTTAAAGTTAAAAGTCTTCTAACTCATGAATTTATCAAACAAAAATTATTAGATTGAAAACATTCCAATAATAGTAATTTTAGAACTCTACCGGGGGCTGCAATTATGCAGCCGACTGTACCTAAACTTAATAAGGTACATTTTCCAGAATCCGCTCTTAGCGGATGGTTACGTCATAGGTAATAGCTATCTAAAAAGAAGCCCTAAGACTAAATCGATCGTCTTTTGTTTCCGTTTAGATCGGCGTTTGTTATTTTTCGATCGTCTTTTTTTTAAACCTAGGAAGTAATTAATAGGTATATAATTGAAATTAACATTATTGATTGTTATCATGATTGTACTAAAATATTATCAGGTGAAGCACGAACCCATAACCAATTTTTTATTAGGTAGGTTACACCTATCCCTTTATGCCCGAAAAGGAAGCTAAGGAAGCTATACTATCGTTACAGAGCTGGTGTAAAGGGATATATATCCTATAGATCACACGTTTCTTTCTTCAGATTAACGAAACCCCTACGTTGGGCATCGCAAAAGACAAGTTCACCGTCAACAGAAGAAATAGAAATGCGTATTTATTCGTTTGGTAGTGGAAGCCGCCCAATAACATCCGACTTAAGAGGCCCACCAAGACGAATTGGCTTTGTCAGGTTAAAGACAATACTCGTTGACTGCATACGACAAAAGTTGATGAGGAAGAAATAGATACCTACGTCGGAAAGATTAAACGTAGATTTTTGATGCTGATAAGTTTCGTTTCATTTTCAGTCAGTCAATAAATTAAATGATTCGTATTTCATCAGCAGACAGATGACGCTGCTCGGAAAATCAATGGCAGTCGACCTATTTTAGGTAAATTCATCCAGATTTAAATATTTCCATTAAAAAAATAACAGATTTCGTTTCGCTGCCATTTATTATGATATGGGTAAGTTCGTTAAAAAATTAACACTGTTATAACATTGTTATAAAATATTCAAACCACAACGAACATAACTACATAATTAATATATATTAGAAAATATAGGTACTAAATAGAAATCGAATTATACCCCTACATAGTCACAAAGGTTTAATAAGAATAAATCATGACCCTAAGATTTAGGCGAATTTCGTTTTGTTTTCTTACGACTTTTAAAAATATGGACTTATATTCGATTTTGAGACTTCACTTTTAAAAAGCATAAAACACTGCTTTTTCTAAAACCACTGCTGAATTTCAAGTTTAAAAACCTGACGATTAAGTTCAAATATCCAAAAACACAATTTATGTTTTCAAGCTTCATGGGCCAAAATACTTGAATTACAGGGGTAGGTTATTTAGGCTATTTCATTATATAAGGCTATTTATTAAATTAGATACGTACCAAGTTGCATTTTTCAACGCACTTCAAAAATAAATGCGTTTATTGGTGAAATGCGTTGAAAGATGCAAATGCAAAAATTGCACGGCCACTATGCACTACCACAAATTGTCCTACGCGGCCAATTACGCCAGAATTTCACCAGCGGCGAAGTTAGTTGAGTAGGTATAGTTTAGCGACGAGTCGCTCTTGCGGTGCAATTTTTGGATAAGCGTTTTTCTTAGAAAATGTTTTTAGGAATATTATTCATGGCCTAATGTCGTTATGAGAGGGTAGCATAAGTCATTGTTACCTCAGAACTTGCGTCACACTATATTAATTTTAAAAAAGGGGCCAAAAGCTTGCTTGGACTAGGTACAGGTCCGTTTGAAAATCAATCAAATATTTAGGTAGGTATTTCATTTTTAGTAAATAATAAATAATAATAAATATTTCAGGACATATTACACATCGCCATCCAGCCCCAAGCTAAGCAACTTAATGCTTGTGTTATGGGTGCCAGATAACGGATAAACTACTTATATACTTTTTTTTTTTTTTTTTTTTTTTTTTTTTTTTTTTTTTTTTTTTTTTTTTTTTTTTTTTTTTTTTTTTTTTTTTTTTTTTTTTTTTTTTTTTTGTAAATATATACATATTATACATATAGGAAACACCCAGAACCAGAAACAAGAATTTATGGTCAGCATAAATACTTGTTCCCGGCGGGAATCGAACCCGCAACCTTCTGCGTCGCAGTCGGGTGTTCGCCCGACGCGCCACAGAGGTCGTCAAGAGGAGTAGATCACAGAGGAGTAGATATATCAAACAAAAAATACGCAACACGATAACTAAAATATTAGTATGTAAATTAGCGACGACTTTGAAAGGCAGTTTTATACTGGAATGTTTTTACAACAAACTGCTATAGTTGAATTATACACTTGCTGAAAACTGGGTCATGAAACATCGAAGCATCAGGGCGGGGATGTAAGCTCGTTATCGATACAAAAACACATTCAAAGCGAATAAAGAGCTTTTACTTACCTACTCAGTTGATTGATAAATAAATAAATAATTTATAAAGAACAAGGGCGAATTATTGTCTCAAAAGTTTTGACGTCTTAAAATTTGAGTACAACCATGGTGTTTAATTAATTATATAATGTTTTTTGGCGCTAATTATTTATTTTTTGTGTTTCATTGCGATTTTGTTTTTTTATTATCTTTTTAACGGCGGTTCCTATGGAGAATTTTGGTTGTTATATGTATTCTAGGACTTGTGTAGATTGTTTTAGTATTTTTTTTACATCAAGACGCCAAAGTTTTATATAAAAGAAAACCATGTATGGAAAACTGCCCATGTTCTTTGAATTAAATATCTTAACGCACAGCGTAAACCGGCTCTAAAGTCATGAAATCTGGAGGGATTGTTTTTTATTTTCATTGAATGTGCACAATACAGTATAATAAGAATATAATACTAAGTTTAACATAATACATATTATTATGTTAAACTTAGTATTATATTGTTATACTTTTAAGTGCTTCACAAATAAATATTTTTATTAGACATGATTTTGTAATTAAATCTTTACTTTAAACTTTTAGAACATTTAACACTAAGTAATTTATATCGATAGTGTTTCTCGATTGCACTAAATACATAATTAATAATAAATAATTATACTATAGTATCTAGACAAAATATCTAAGTGTAGTAGGTATGTAATTTGAATTCTTAAACAAACATGTATGTTTTCATTGAAAAACAACGACTTCAAAGCTACTTGAAGAATTCACGGCTTTATTATTAGCCAGTAGAGGCTATTACTAAAACACGTCTCGTTTACTTCACTCAAGGCGCATTAGGAGCAAAAAGCAAAATACCTTTCGCCTATAATTATAATAATTGTTAATGATTGAAAAATATACAATGCTTGTTTAATTTGCATCCCCTATTTGCACTTAGGGATAGGAAAGTGGCTTTGCCGACATGGGCATGACAATTCCCCATACTCTTAAACGATTTTACAAAAATTTAGATGAAACCATTTAAAATAAATATTCAATTTCAAAACGTCTTTGAGATAATTTTTATACATATTGCAGGTTAAAAAACAATCAATCAAAGTCAAGTATTACATAAAACAACCCGTTCGTCGACTTATCTATTCATTTTAATAATTTCAACATTAATTTAAAATATCTAATTATAATTTTATTAATAACAACTGCCTACTATACCTAATATAAAACTATAAGATCAATAATTGACAAAGTATGTTGAATTTGGAAAGTGGTTTGGATTCATTCAGTTGTTGCAAGTAGGTACATATTATTTTTTTAATGATTTTATAGGGTGTTACGCTTGGCTTTATTAATTGTAGCTACATTCTCTATAATAATTTTGGCAGAATTTTAAAAATTATTATATCTACTTGTATACTGGCTGTTTCCCGCTACTGACCTCTTTAGTCGGGCCCTTTTTGCAAGGTTCTATTTTCCAGAGGGCCAACGGATTCCTCATTCAAACTCTTTGTGTTAATTGCATTAAAATAAAAACTCCTTGGTCGATGTTTTTTTACTGAGGCTGCGTCAAAATAAGGGAGAAATTCTCCAGAAAAATCACGATTTATTGAACTTTGAATTAATAATACAAAATCCATGAGCAAATCAGCATAACGCCATTTTTTCGCACACACGAGGTTTTAAATTTTTCGCGTATATTTACCTAGGTACCCATTTATATTATTTTTATTAAACAAAGCATATAATTAACCTCTAGAGGATCATCAGAAGCCAAACACCCCGTATCTTAAACAAGAACTACAGCAAATCTATTTTGTATCTACTTTAATAAAACTTTGTAACTTATTAGGTAAGTATAGAGGTTTTATACGAAAATATATTTTAACTTAGCTATTAGTTGTACATAATTGATAAATGTACTAAGTACAATATAGAAACTATCGATCTAAAATAAGTTTATTGAAATATTTATGTTATGATTTTTTTTCATATCACAGACTCACAGTTCATCATTCACTGATGTTTAAATCCATCACTTTTTATCACGATCAAAATAGGTATTGTCAATATTTTGTTTCTCATACGCTTGCTTAGTAACAGTTTTTGCCTGTTTCTTTTAAAAATGTAATTGATAAAATTGATTGACTCAGCATTTTTTTTTTCAATTGACTTATTTTATGATGCTGGCAAATATTAAAACATTATCGTGTCAATCACTAAGGTTGACTTGCACAACATTAAATAAATTGATTAAAGTCTTAACATGATTAATCAACTGTCAAAATATTAAAAAATATCAACCTTATGGTTATTGAAATAGAATTCAGTTTAAGATTACCTGTTAAATGCATTTAGCTAGAACTTAGCTAAATTTGTGAACAATGTCATGCAAGCCGCCCTTAAAAAAATATTTTTAAACATTTTTGTTAGTTTTCAAACAACACGTCATATAAACTCAATAAAAAAACCTTATCTATACATACAGGGTTTTTGGTAATCATATAAAAAGCGGTTGTAGGCTACTCCTGCGCACCTTAACAATTATCTTCTGTTCTACATCTTGAAAACTCGAACATTTATTCGATAATTTTTAAGTTGTTAATCAAAATCAGTTGTTTTGTTACTGACTAACTTAAAATAATGAAACGAAATAGTTTATTTTCCAGACTACTCTCCACATAAATACAAACTTATTTTTAAAACCAAACAAACATAAAAATAAAAGTTTACAAAATAAAATATCTTTAAATTATTAGGAATACAGAAATTATTTAAATTATTATAATTATACGTATGTTTATATTTTTATCGATTGCTCTAAGTCTGAATGACAAGTATATTATTAAAAAGGCTTTAAAAAAGAGACATGGAAATGACACATGGACATGGCATGGATTGTGTAGTTGTTTGTGTTTAAAAAAAAGCTGGTAAAATTGCTGATTTCAAATTAATATAACTTCAGAATACAGTGCAGCAGTTTACGCTTAACAGATTTTCAATAATAAGTAAAATTATAAATTGCAAAGGATAATTTATAACTTAATAAGTTAGTAGAACAAAAGTTGATTGTTTGGGTCCACAGAAGTAGCTCACAACCGCTTTCTTATATTATTTATTACCGATAACCCTGTAAATGTTTATAGTAATTAGTGGAGTATAAGATTTATTAACCTATCTAAGTATAAATTATTGTTAAATATAAAATTAAAATTATAAATTAAATTGTATCTAATAAATTCATTACAATAAGTTTCAACATTCACACATCAATAAACAAATTATAAGATTTTTAGATTATATAAAGAAATGCAATTTATTTATTACATCACTGGTAGATTTTTGACCATAGTACAATAAGAAAACAATAATAATTTTATACAATGTGTTTCGATGTGGGTAACGTAATACGATAGGAGGGTTGTTCTAGTCGACTAATCAAACAACTGTTCTACAACGTTTTTTGTTAATATTAGAAAATTTTGTTGTTACGTTATTTGAAAATCAGCTGCTTTTTGGAGTAGAGGTCATTGGCAATTGTGATTTGTTTATTTATATATATAAACATACAGTAATTTCCAAAAAAAAGCTGATTACCCAGTAAACATACAAAAAAGTTCGGAATTCTAAAAGTTGTAGAACTAAAAGTTGTCTAAAACAAATGACTTTTGTATTACGTTACCTTCTTTTAAAAAACATTGTATCTGAAAAAGTAGGTATGTGATTTAAACCTTCTAGTTGAATAGGAATTTTCTCAAAAAATATCCTTGGCTTTCAAGATGATTAATAGCAACACAGTTATGTACTTAAATAATAAATAATGCAGTTAGGAACTAAGAGATTCTTAACAGAACTATATCTAGCTTTTTAGTAATATGTACTAAGGCACTAATATTTTACTTAATATAATTCAGCGACAATTTATCTTTCAAAATAAGAGCCGTCGTCGTTTGAGTTTTACAGGGTGAATTTTTCAGAAGACCTATCTGGGATCCTTAACTATAGAAAGCGAAAATACTCTAAAGGAGTCACAACGTATATTTTATGTCAAGCATTACTGTTTTTTTTTAGATTTTTGGAAACTATACCCAGGTGTTTGCAAAAAAATAACCACCCCAGGTATAAAGTTTAAAAAATTCACCCTGTATCTTTTTTTCAAAGATTTGAAAAATGTATAAATAAGTTAAAATGTTATCTTTGGGAACCACATTATTTTCCAACTCGAAATATGAACGTAAAACAACTTACAAGCTAAAATATTACAACAAGCTAGGAACTTAAACGGTAACTTTAGGTATATTTTCGCTTCAAATGCATTACTTAGTAAAAAATAAACATATTTACATAGTATTGTTTACTACAAGTGTAGGTTTTATAAATAGCTTTAAGAATATGTTTATTTCAATTCTTTAGTATAGATAATTATTGTAAATAGACTCTTTTTACTGCCTTTGATTAATTGAGGATTCGAAGGTGGGCGGGAACGTATTAAGATAATAAATAACTCTGGAACCGTTTCTCAGTAGAAAACTGTACAATGCCGTTATAATGACTCTTGATTTACGTTGCCATTCGATGTAAGTAGCGGTGCTGGAGATTTCTCTAAAATAATGCAAATAATATATTAATTGCTGACCTGTTGGTTCTATATCAAAAATGCTAACCATTGTGATACTTACTTGTGTCTGCGGTTGTCATAGGAATGATGTGACCGTTCGTCGTAGCTGGTGAATTTCTACGACGTCTGAACCGTACGGCAAACATCAATGTAGCACCGATGAGAGGAGATATGCCGGCAAGGACAAAGGGTAATTTGTAAGAGTGTGTAACGCTGTAAAGATAGCCGGCGACCGGAGGACCTATAGACAATGGAGGAGCGGCCAAACCCAACATACAGCCGATGGCCTGCGCTGCACAATCACTACCGCACAACTCAAACGCTATAGGCCCTATCAAAGCAATGAATGCACCATCGAATATACCCATCATTAAAGATATCGCCACGAGCAGTGGAAACGATGTCACGAATGGTAGAATAATCGTAAGGGCACCGATCACGTAAAATGAAATCTGTTGCAGCATTATCCTGTCTATATGAGGCATGTCTGCCAAAAATCCAAAAGTTAACCGCCCCAATCCGGAAGTTATAGCGATACATTGTAGAGGCAAATTGAAATTGACGTCTTTGAAGTTATCTTCTATGAACTTTCTTATATGGACGTAAGGAACGAAGTATCCGAATAAAGCAACAGGCATCGAGAGGGCCCAAAACTTATATTTTCTATTCCGCCAAATCTGAACATTAATAACAGTAGTGAAAAATGATTTAATATTGTTATTTTCCCTCGGTTTTTCCACTTTCACTAAGGCAATTGGTTTGAACAATAAACCGCAGAGCGCTATGCCGAAAGTGAATACTGCGAGCAAAACAAATAACCATTTCAGTCCATAATTATTGAGCATGTGTTCCATTAGAGGAGGCATGAACACGGTGAAGACTGAGCTCCCGATGGTCACGAAACCGTTCACGACTCCGAGATATTTTTTGAAATAGTGTCCTAAAATTGCGAGAGATGGCGTGTATGCAAAGGAAGCGCCGACGCCATACATAATGCCATACGAGAAGTAAAGTGCGTTTACATTGTGCGTTACGAATGACGATATGATGAGTCCGCCTGCGGCTATAAGACCTCCTATTACAGCTGTTAATCTAAGCCCCATAAGACCAGTCAGAACTCCCGATAACGGCGATAGTATGAACGTAGTACCCATTGTCAGTGCTCCCACCAGAGCTGGAACAAAGAAATGAAATTGAAGATATATTAATGAGAACGCTACATCCCTACAATATTAGAATTACCCGCGTTACTCTCGATCCCATGAAATATCGGGATAATAGTGGGACCACCTGTGAGTTTACCCCTTTCAAACAAAAAAAGAATTTTCCAAATCGGTCCAGGCGTTTTCGAAGAAAAAATACGCGACGAATTGAGTACCTCCTCCTTTTTGTAGCCTGTTAAAAAGTAGTTTATAGATGTCACTTTCAATGAATCTCATGCCAAGTTTTATTAAAATCGGTCGGTCCGGTAGTTTCGGATTTTATAAAATCCTATTCAATTCAAACAATCAACGATTTCCTCCTTATAATAGAAGATAGATAAGTATATATGGGAAAGTAACTCTGTAGACGTACACACACATATAATATAACCTGTTATACCTGTCTAGTGTAATCTCAGAATACAGAAAAAGACGTAATAAATAATTGTCTTAAATAAAGAGTTCCTACTCCCGAAGCTATAGAGCTTTTCAACCGACTACTAAACAATTAGGCATCTACCTACCTACAATTTGTCTGCAAATTACCTAATAGCCCCATTTACCGTTCATCTTTTCTGGGTAAACGAACTACAGCCATTGACTTCCTTCCCGCAACTTGAAGGAATAATCTAAATTTGTACAGGCCATTAGTTAAAGTTGACAAGTGACACACAATGTCTCGTAATCTAATCGGGTCAGCCACACTTTACCAGACTACATCGAGCATGATATACGTACGCAGCTGCCTATCTCTACAAAATATTTCTTTGAAGAGTTGATAGCTCCGTTTCCAGGAATCAAATCAAACGACATTATTTCAAATGAGAACGATATAGGTAGATATTTATTAGACTTGCTGCACCCCGTGGTTTCAACTGCGTAAGTCCCGTTCCCGCGGGAACTTCGGGATCAAAAGTAACCTATGTCCTTATCCATAACCTAAACTACCACTATGCCGAGTTTCATCCAATTCGGTTCATTCGTTAGCCCTTAAGAGGGAACAAATAAATAAACTTCTTACGTAGCTTCTTACGTGGTAGTTTTGTTTTGTATACTTAAACCTTCCTCTTGAATCACTCTATCTATTAAAAAAACCGCATCGAAATCCGTTGCGTAGTTTTAAAGATCTTAGCATACATTGGGAGACACAGCGGGAAGCGACTTTGTTTTATACTATGTAATGATGATGATGATATAGGCTTTTGATTCGTTGACGAACTACGTGTGTTAAATAAGTTGAGGATATGCTACAATATTACATAAAAATGAGCCAAATACGACAATAATATATGTTAGGTATTTATTTATGACTTCCTTATTTCGATGATCCTCTATACTCGCAAAAAGCTTTTCCTCAATTATTAGCCTTTTAGCTACAGCAGTGTCAAAGTAATACGAGGAAAAAGTAACAAATTATACGCAGATCAGGGTCTCTATTTTTGAATCGTTCGCCCCGCGTCGAGCGCTCGATTTCTACTGTAGTCGTTCGACATCGGAAATTCGCTATATGAATAGTAACGAGTGGTCTCCACCACTCATCGCCGACAGGCGAATCTTTTGCGAATGTTTGAATATTCTACCATAAACGTCACAAAATCATAATCAAACATTCGCAAAAGATCTTTAAATAATATTTATATCTTTTGAGATTATTTAGGATGTTCGTCGCTATTTTTGAATCGTAACGAGGGGTCATTCACTCATCGCCGACAATCGAATCTTTGCGAATGTTTGAATGATATACCATAAACGTCACTCAATCATAGTCAAACATTCGAAAACGATCTTTGAATAATATTTATATCTTTTGGGATTATTTCGGACGTTCGTCGGTAATTACCGGTTTTTAATTTTCTGCGTAAAAAGAATACAAAATTGATATTTCAAATTTCGACGATAAACGATTCAAAAATACAGAAAATTGGTGTCATGCGATTTGGAAGTCGACCACTACGTGTAGGCGTATACAACAAAGCAATGTCACACGAAAGATTCAAAAATCGAGCTCCTGTTCAGTTTATTAGAATAAGTACCTTTCAACAATGGCAGTTGTCTGAATAAAAAAATACCTTGACATTGAAACCATATTCACGTTATTTACCGTGAAATAGGTAAAAGATAGGCTTCTTTTAAGTGGTAAAAAATACAATCGTAACAACCTTTGTAGATTACTTATTTAATTTAAAGCGTAGTATATTTCTTGTATTTTCTGCCGACAAAAACATACGCAAATTGTATATGATAGTAGTTTGTTATGATTTAAACACATAACATAACCCGCAACACGATAACGCTACAATAATGTTATCAGGGAGCACGTGCTCGAACACAATTGTTTTAGAATTATTATAATATTGATGGAATTGTACGTAATACACGATGACCATGAGTGCGGGCGCCAGACTACTTCAAACGGCGCCACACACGACAAATTTAAAGTGAATCGTTATCCTGAATAGACAATCTTCCTATTAACTGATTGTGCACTATTGTTTGGAAGATTAGAATTTTCAAGAATATACCAAGTTCATAGTTTAAATTAATTATTCGTGTTTATACATAGGTATGATATTATTTAAATAAGTACCTACTTACATAACATAGTTAATAGGTACAGTCAGGCAAAGAAAGTGGTGGCTCATCGTAATGTTCAAAATTGCTATTTAAACGTTAGTCCTTTAACTTTAGCAGGATGATAAAGCCGTTTGAATTGAAAATAATTTGATTGTATTTAGGTATTTTCAAAATAAAACCCAACACGTCATAATGTTGGCTTCGGACCCACTACGCAAACCTTATAAATTATTATAATAATACCAATTTTAGGCCTACTTTTGATGCCGACTGTACCTAACTTATGTATATTGGCACTAAACCATAAATACCTAACTTTTGCGCATTAATATTCTAAGTAAATCATTGCTCATTTTATATTAAATTTTTAAATATTTACATCATCATCTAAAAATATACGGCGTATTAATTTATTTGTCATGTGATTAGAAAAGCCTTTGACATTCGATTCTAGCTACTTAACCACCAAGTTTCTTTTAAAAAAAAATAGCCTAATTAATACCCAATATTAAATTAGCATTCAATTACTCGGTGCTCCATTTTGCTTCTGTAATAGATTAACGTTTATCGAGACCAAATTAGAGTATTGAGGTCATTCGAAGATAATTATTTCAACTCGTTTTAAGAAATATGTCAAAATTTCATAAGAGATAAGGTAGGTATCTTTGCTATATGATCTTACGTCGTAGTATCACAAATCCACTACATATTTTAGATTTCATATTACGCGATCATTTTACATAGATATGGCTTTCTAAGAAATCGATCTGACATATGATATTTGAGATAGAGTAAGTAGGTTCTTTCTTTCGGGTAGATATAAATATAGAAGGTACCTATATCTTTATAAGTAATGTATCTACAATTACGTCTATTTATTTTAGGTTAATTGAGTGTTTTAATTTTAACTTTTAAAAAACGGCCAAGTACGAGTCGCGGACTGGCGCAGGAAGGGTTCTCTACCATGTTGTTTATGAGCACTACTCAAATAGTTTTTTTGTTTCTGTTTTTAGGAATTTGTTGTTAACGGAAACGGCAACAGAAAAACATCATCTGAGAAAATTTCAAGTGTCGAGCTATCACGGTTCATGAGCCTGGGACAGACAGACAGACGAACGAACGGACAGTGAAGTCTTAGTAATCTAGTCCCGTTTTTACCCTTTGGGTACGGAACCCTAAAAACGGAGGAGGTTCTGACTGTCTAAGTAAGTAGGTATATGTTTTTATGTCTATTCGGCTATAACTTTTTTGTTTGTACGTCAAATTGGAACATCTTTTTGATGGAGATGGTAATAGATATTATTTCAATGGGCGTGTAGTTTAGATGACCTCATGTACCCGCCAGGATCTTCTCTCCATTCGATTTTGTGTTACATTAGTTACTTTATCGTAGATTTTCTCTAAAATTCAGCTAATCGACAAAAAGCAGTGGTGAATACAGAATTCCAACTTTTGTACCATTAACTTTTGGCTTTAATAAGTACTAGACGCCGCAGCTTAGGACGAAAAATTACTGTATTAAGGTAAAGTCACTAATGCTCGACACTTTAATGAAAACACTATGTTTATATGAAAGTAATTATATATTTATCAAACAAAACAATCACAGCTTTTTTTATACGAATGCAGTGTATCTTGGAAAATTATCTTAAGTAATAACATTTTCAATAATCAACATACTTTTAATTATTATTTTTTTTTTTTTATATTGTCTTAAGTACTAATAGATAACACCACAAAAAAAGAAAATCACCTAAAGTAGACAGTCAAATGCACTAATAGTTGACATAATATATATTGAATGCATTTGGAGTTTTAAGGGTAAGTATCAGTGTGCTTGATAAATCATAAAAATTATAAATCTTTATTTGATATACGTAATTAACTTAGATAATAATAATTACTTATCCATCAACCTCTAAGGCACTATCAAATTTATACTTAATTCTATCTCCAGTTATAATCATATTTGGTACATCTAGGACTTTAATTATTTGAGATTCAGTTATAGCACTGATATCTCTATCATTTTCTTTGAATACTGTTTTAGACTCATCACATGCTACCATTGCCATAACTTCAATTTCTGTATTAGTTACTTTTTGGACAATACAAACATATTTGTAATATCTCTTTTTGCCAGGAAACTTAACGATAACATAGTCTCCTTGCTTAATTCTACTCTTTTCCTCATTTCTTTCTTCCTCATTTCTTTCTTCTTCATTTTCCTCATCAGTGACTTCATCAGAAATATCATTCAAGCTGTCTCCAGATTCTACCCATTCTTCTTCGGTAGTTGAGCTATTATAGTCAGTCTTTTTAAGTTTGTTTTTTATAATATTTTTACTTTTCTTTAATAACTTTTTATCAGTCTTAAGTTTTCGTGCTTTTTCAATCTCTTCTTTCTTTTTTTTCCTTTCCTCAGCTCTTCTTTTTTTCTCATCCTCTAATTCAGTCTTTTTCTTCTCTTTGTTTTCATGGTATCTTTGCCATTCCAAAGATGATACAACAGATGGCACTTTTTCTTTCCTCCTTCCTTTTGAGTTTTGTTTAGGAGTTGGCCAAAACAATGCTCTTTTAAATGGAGTAGGTATTACCATATTATCTGAATTCTTTGAACAACTTTCTTGTGGCCTATAATGATTTGATATAGCTGGTTCTATCAATGATCCTGTGTTTGTTGTGCCTTCGAGATTTTGAGTGCTTTCTTGGACTTCTTTGCAGGGAGTTTTAGGGTCTTCATTTAGGGGTAAATATTGGAACGGAAAATCCAAAGTTGTAGCTTGTGATGTAGATGGCGTTGTCAGTGGATCGCTACTAGGGACTGTATTAAGCGATGGTAATATTTGAGTTGTACTGCCTTGTTCTGATGTAGAATTATTCAAGGTAGAGAGATTTTCAGTTGGTGGTAAGACTTCTTTAGTTTTTGTTAGTAGGTCTTCAATCGTTTTATGAAATTGAAACAATCCAATATCTTCTTCAATTTTTTCTGAAGCAATATATTTATCCAGGAATTTAAGGCCCATTTCCAGTTCTTTAATTTTCGCCATTTTTTGTAATGCCATGAATTCATCTGTTGGTTGTCCTGATGCACAGCATACTTCATCAGGATTCCAGGGTGAGAGTCCACACTTACGAAACCCGTTTTGAAACATCTCAGGTGATAATGTGTCTTTAAGTACTTTGTTTAGCAAAGGACAAAAATGAACTTTTCTCAAAATGGGGGAATCAATGTTTTCTAAACGCCAAGACTGCACAGCAGTTTTCCAGGCCCCCTTTAAGCTTCTGAAAATAGCTACATCCATGGGCTGTAAGAGATGAGTGGCATTAGGAAAGAGAGCAATTAGGATTATCCCATTTTCGGAACAAAACTTGCTCACGTGGAATGACATGTGTGATGTGTGCCCATCCATAAAAAGTATGACTGGTTTTTGAATACCATTGTCATTCAACCATTTATCAAATATATTGCAGATATATTCATAGAATGTCTCCATCGTCATCCAACCATTGTCGGACCGTCCAATACCCCAAGTTATAGGAATAGACAAGGTTAATTCTCTTGGTATTCTTAAATACTTAAAAATAACCATGGGCGGTAGAACTTGACCAGCAGCATTACCACCTAAAAGGATTGTGTAACACTCTTTTTCGTCAGAGTTAACTTGTTGGTACACCGATTTTTCGCCTTTAGTTGCTAGTACCTTGTTCCCTTTCGGATTCAAAAAAAATGCAGTTTCATCCATATTAAAAATTCGATGAGGTTCATCCAAAATATTTGTGTAATTGTTTTCTTCAAGATAGGTGCTGACTTCTTTAAACCAATTCTTTAACTGTGCCGTTGTGACTGCAGCTCTGGATGAAGTTAAATTTTGAGGCTGTCTAGGGATAAGCTCTGGGTGCCGTTTTAAAAAACTGTTATACCATCGTTTACCAGGCCTCCCATCTTTAAAAGGAGTTTCTAAATTCAAATCATCAACAATTTTTTTCACACTGTCTTGTAAATTCTGTTTGCCTATTGGGAATCCTTGTTTCACCATTGCTTTAGCCCACTTTACAAGCAAAGCTTCAGTATCATCTGAGATGTAGCATGTTCTTCCCATTTTTCGTTTCATTGGTGTTTTACCAGTGAACGGAAATAAAACATGGAAAAAGCCTTTCCATACTAATTCACGTAAAATAACAGCTCCAAAACTCACACAAATACGAAGTATGCACACTCAAAACACACACTACGCTACTAGCTAAACAATTGGACCTTTGTCTAACAGTTCATTATTTTCACCAATCGTGTTTGACAACGAGGTCGGCCCGGCGGCAATGCGCAGTTCTCCAGCGTGATTGGTTCTTGGTATGACCCGATCACGGCGCATTGGTTACTCGTCGTTGCACTGTCAAGTGTGCGTCAGGGAACCAATAATGCCCATCCATGATAATGGACAGCCTGTTAATTGGCGACCCGGTAATGTACGACCTGATAATTCGTGTACAGGTCCCGTATTAACGGTCCGTGCAAATATTGTACGACCCTATACTCGGCGACCACGTATTTCGAAGCCGGCATCGAAAAATGTGGTCGTACAATATCGGGTCATGTATTATCAGGCTGTGCAATATCTTATCGTACAGATATTGTACAACCCCGTACTTCGTGTACAACATGGCGGTATTACAATGAATGATTATGACCAATCACATGCCAGTGTGCTTCCTTTAGTTGTTCTTGCTTCCAACTTGCTTGTCATAGACTTATCAAACCACAGAGTGTATCAAACTTCTCCATGAACTGTGCTGTCAGTGTGTGGCTATTTTTTTGCGCCATATTGTTTTTGTGATGCAAATGGATTTACATAACTAGTTACATTTATTGAAAGGGAGACGAATTTAAATAATACCTAGTGGCGGAGGCGCCTGGATTCCCCTTCCAGTTTGTTCGTTCCACATACTCGGCAGCCGGAAAATTAAAATAATGTCTTGATTTGTGTTCAAGATATGTAAATCAAACTAGCAAATTTTGGGACCCAATAACAAGCAAAGCCATTGTGAACAAGTCATGTCCCCCTAAACATGCGAGGGGTGGAACCAGACAAGACAGGATCACCGACGAGATTCGTCACAATCCAACAAAGTAAATGTGGAAATTCTGAATTCTGATTTTGATGTGTCCCATAAATTGACTTTTGTTTTTTACGTAATATAAACATATTTTGTTCAAGATAACAATAAAAGCACTGAATTATTGTTTATATTCCTGCTCTAATTCTTGTAAAAGTTAGATCATTTAGGAAAAAAATATTAAAAGTTAGAACTTTGAGTGTGCAAATGTATGGAGAGTGATGTGTCCCATTAAGCAGTGTTTGACTTTCTTTAAGAATATTTAAGAAAATATTGAGTTTGCATTTAACTTTTTGGTACTATCTTACACTGATTATAATCATTTATCACTTGAATAAACAATTCTGCGAAAAACAATGCATCATTTTTAAATTATTAATGTTTTTTAACATTCATAAAAAGGTCCTTTTGCGTTTTCCTATTAAGTTACGTGATTAATCGAAAATATTTAAATAAAGTTAAGTAGATTAAGATTTCCTGTGCAATGAAAACATTTGAGAAGAACGTAGCGCAAAAGTTATTTTGCTGTAATCTATCAAATTAATTTAAAAACGTTGTTGGATTGTGTGGGGCTCGGCGGATTCAAAAAAAAATTCTTCTTAAGTTACGGAAAAACAACGGTAAGTTAATGTCTTTTACGTTTATAGTAATATGAATTGATAATTGTATATTAAGTTTTCGATATCTTATCACAAAACAGTCGATTTTATCAGATTTATTGTAGAAAGATGAAATTAAACTTTCGTTCTCATGTTCGTTACTTCCTCTTAAGTAGCTTTTGTAATTGAAAATCGTAAGGTAGAATCCACATTGCATTTTTACCCAACTACGGCAAAATCAAAAGGAGTGTTATTTTTATCTTTATTACTATTGGTATTTAATTCTTCTGTTGAACATACAAGCGTTTGTCAACGAACTCTTCCTAAATAGCTGGACCGATTTTGAACAAATATTTTTTTGTGTGTGTAGATGACTTAGATTAACAATTAGACTCGGTAGGTGGCGCTTCAATCGGGATCTAGGGCTTTCTTATTTTGCATGATTTTTATAGAGGAGGGTAAACCTGATTGTTGGCGTGGCGAGCGTGGCGATAGTCCATGTAAGTAGTGTGTGAGATATACAAACACATATTTTTGACGTGCCCTAACCAAAGTAATTTCAAGGTTGCTAATTAACTTTAACTAAAAATTAAAATTAATATTCAATCCTAAGATTTTAGTTTTGAGGTTCATTCAAACCTCAGCCTTATAAATTCTTATTAAGTAACCAAAGTTCCTACTATATAACTGTCCTAATGGAGATGATTGACTTTTTCTTTTATTATTTAAAATTTAACAATTTATTATAATAATTAAAAATGTCAAAGTATTGATTGTTGATATATTTAGTGATTTTAATTCAGAAAAGGCTGAGATTCCCCCTGTAAACTTAATAATTTAATATTTTTACCAAGGAGTTGTTCCAAAGGTAACGAAAAGGACAAAATCTAAAGTATTGATCTTTTAATTAATATTTTGTGCTCTTAATCTATATTTTAATTTGTTAATCTAAAAATATATTATAAAGGATTGAAATATTTGACGAGTTTTTATTTTCAGCTAATTTTATTCGGTTACTTATTAGAACATCTTTTAGACCATTGCTTACAAAAATTAAACTTTTTTTAAAGAAATATTAACAAATACTGTAATTTTATAAAAAATAATAAACTATGATTATTTCTTTATAATCGGAAACAATTAAATGTAGGTTATTGTCACCTTTTTAACTAAATTTTTGACGAAAAATTATAAAGATTTTTTTTTAAAATTGCAAATAACCACAGTGTAACAGGCAGACAGACAGATTGTGACTTTCGCATAGATAATATCAAGTAGGGATAAAACAAATCAAGACGAATTTTTAAGTCAATGTCAAACGAACGCTTAACGTCAATGTCATGTCAAATATTTTGAAAGAGGCAAGAACTTGGCCAATGTGCAACACTTGGCCAAGAAATATTCAACACTGGCCACATGCATCCGTTGTACAAAAAAAAATGGAGTATGGAATTGGTCCGATGTCTATGGTCTGGAGGAAGTAGTAAACGAGGCTCCAAAACAAGTAACAAAAATAGTCGACCAATGGGAGTCAAATAATTCGACCAATAGCAGCAAAGCCATGTACACGAAATACGTGACCGTACCGATATTGCACAACCAGTTAATTCGAAGCCGCCGGTTTCGTAAAACGGGGTCGCCAATTATCTGGTCGTACAATATTAGTTCGTACAATACTGTCGCTGAATTATCATGTAGTACAGATAAAGGACAGTCACGTATTTCGCGACCAGTAATTCGAAACCATGGATTGTACAGCCAGATATTTGGGAGCCATCATGGCTTCCAATTATCGGGTCGTACAATACGTGGCTGTGCAATATATGGACTCTGTGCGTCAGATGCGTGGATGGTATTATGCACTACGTATGATGTGACCAGTCACATTAAAAAAATATTGTTTTTTGCACTAACTTATTATAGGTAGGTATATATTAAGCTAGTTTATTGTTTAAAACTATTAATCATTACCTATTATTTAAATAAATGTATTTAAAACTGTAACATGTTTCTGTAATTTAATACATAATACCTACCTATACCAACCTATACTATGTATATAAGTAACTAAATGGAGTAAAATAAAAAAAAGCTTAAAAAAGTAATTTAATTAAATGCGATATTTTATAATGGCAAAGGATAGGTATTAGGTACTTGGAATAAAACATTTTAATAATGTAGGTATTTAGGTTTTATTTAAAATAAAAGAATTATCAGTTTAACATAAATCAAATATTACCTATTTTACAAGCAAATAAAATCAGATGTCAAAGTCAAAGTCAAATTTCTTTATTCATTTCGATGCTTATGTATATACAGGGTGTCCCGTAATGAATGGCCAAGCGGGCACCAACGGATAGAGGACACTGTGCCGGATCAGAAAAACGAAAGTTATGTTCTATGAAAGTCTCTCGGTTTCCGAGATATCCGCCATTTTAAAGAAATTTAAAAATTTCACTCCTTTCTCTATGTTTTATGATGCCAAAACTGCAAATGAAGGAATAAAGCCAATCTGTTTTTTTGATAGTATTCCATGATAAATGTGCTATCGAATGCAAATAATATTTTTTATGACACATTGAATTTTTTTTAAACTAAGATTTAACTCAAACTTCATGGTTTTTTAATTTTTTAACCTGAACTTTAACATTTCCTGGTGTAAAAAAAATGTATGGTCACCCTAGTGCCAAATAAAAAAAAACTTGCCTATTTCATTGAGATTCTGAAAAGGTATAATATGTGGTATTATCAGTATTTAATACCAAATAAATTTCTAATAAAATGAGCAAGAGCATGCTTTTTGTGAAGTAAAAGTAGTGCCAATTTTTTCTTTGTTGTACTTATAATAATTCAAGAAATTTTAGTTCTGAAATTCCCCGAATTATTTCACTAGCAATATTTGATAATTTTTTTTGGACATCTACATCAATAAATTTATTGTTTCTCAGTTCTTTAGTTAAGTCTTTTAATGAAACATTATTTTTTATTAGCCTTTAATTTCTCCGTCTTAAGCTCTTTATCTTCGACAACCGCTTTTCAGAGAGTATTGTCTTTTTTCTTACTTCCTGATTTAGTTTTTGGGTTTTTGGTGTATTGAAAGCCGAATCAATATCAGATGATAATATGTTCAAAGGCGTATTGCAGTCAGCTCTTGTCATTGGAGAAGTTAATTGTCGATGATCGCGTGTCAGATTTGAATCTCCCTCAATTAAATGAGCTGCTATTACAAAGTCATGCCCACAGCTTGGACAAAACACCTAAAAAATAAAAATAGGAATTTAAAAAATGCCACGGAAGAATGATTCTGATTCATATTTCAGTCAATTACTTTAACAACTTACCAAACGAGGATTAAGTTTCACAGAAACATTTTCTTTGTTAGAATTTATCTGCATTTTTTGTAACGGACGCATAAAAAGCACATCTTTGTGTTGTCCCTCCTTAGGGTTTGATTTTTTGAGTGTCGAACTTGACAATACCATCTGAATATAAAACATGAAACTTTTTATAAATAAGTAAAATAAATTATTTAAAGCGATATTAAATATGTAGGTAAGTACTTGAAATAATTTTAAATAAAAAAATATTTTCAATATCAAATTATCAAACACGCACTGATTGAAGATTATTTATTCTCACCGTACAAATTGGAATAGCGTTTTTTTTGAGCTTCTGGTATCCTTTTTTAGACGTATAAAAATCGTCATCTTGGAAATGGACTGAACAAATTCTTGTTGTTTTGCTTGGGGCCCATTGATGTTCCGCCTTTCCAAGCGAACTGCTCTAGTCCATTCTTCTCTCTGACTCGGATCTTTTGGAAATCTATGAAAGGAATACAGAATACACAACAAACACATTTTAAACTATAAATATTCAACATGAATTTACTTAGTTCATCGGGCATAACACCATCCCCATAGAAAAAAATTGATCCATGTAATTAATTTATAAAAATAAATGTAGTACTTAACGGGGCTACTTACATGTGATAACTAATTCGAGCATGTTTATTATGCAGATTAGATCTGTTGGTACACCATTTCACCGCGCAAGAAGGCATAATTTACACAATATTATTAATTGTCCAAATACGAACGTTGACATGTACTGCCACAGTCGAACTAAACTGCTTCGCGGCACAATTGACAAGCCCCGCCCACCGCGGCTCAATCTGCGTGGGGTCATTTTTGCGCGCTAGGAATGCTTCCATGTTTTATTTCCGTTCACTGTGTTTTACCCTTTACTTTATTCAACAGAGTTACCCTAGGTACCCCAAATTTTTTTGCCGCAGTTGCCGTCGGAACTCCTCGTCTGCATTCTTGAATAGCCGCTTCCATTTCAGCCTCAGAGTACCGAAACATTTGTCCTTTTATTGGCGGCATTATTATCAGTCTGGAACAATAGAACCAATAATTGACATCATGTATACCCCAATAATAGACACCATGTCTACCTTTGGTTAAAGTGATCCAATATTGTTGATATCTCTAAAGTAATCTTTTCATTGGGAATAGAGTTCAAAATCGAACAGAACCTAACATAAGAGTTGAATATCTTGAAACACTAATAGATGACACGGCTGTCATCTATTAGATATTCATTATTTTTTGAACTACTAAAAGACATATCATAATTTATTCAGAAAAATATTAGCAAACACAAGAAAAGCACGTTTATCACTAGCCCAACTTATCATTGATACGTTGACAAATGAGTAAAAAGTATTTTTTAAATAAATATCAATTCAAAACTCACCTTCAAATTTCGGCGTCCTTAACCTAAAAAATAAGAAATGGCGGAACGCGTGCTCACTCCATTACAGGTTTGCCGACGACTGACGACATTTTGAAATTTCGTTTAGAAACTGTTGGGAGTTTTTGAGAAAAAATCATAGATGGTGCTAGGTGTCCTATGATATTGTAATAAGAGTCATTTTACTAAAATTGTTTTTAATACAAGAACATTTTTTCGTAGGTGTCATCCTTTAGGTCACTGTCTGGCATTAGTGACTTTACCTTAGTAGCCTTCGTTCACAAATAAATTGATTAATTTGATTTGTCGAAGTCTCTGTCACCCGAATTTTTTTGGAAATTTCGAGAGGTTAAGAGGAATTAAGTCTCCTCACGGAAGTAAGGAGACTTAAGGTATAAGGGTACCTGCGCTCTCTCCATACAAACGTAGTCGACTGTTTCCTCCCTGCTGGATAATGACACTAGAGCAAATATTTTTGTGCCATAAAGCCTATAACTACCATGACTATGCCCCTACTTTTTTTTTTCATTTTCTAATTATCATAGATATTAAGATTAAAATTAAAATAAAATAAACAAAAATAGGGGCA
Organism: Idaea aversata; assembly: GCA_907269075.1. Taxonomy (NCBI): domain Eukaryota; kingdom Metazoa; phylum Arthropoda; class Insecta; order Lepidoptera; family Geometridae; genus Idaea; species Idaea aversata. The sequence continues at coordinate 8,428,033 of OU026092.1, read as the reverse complement.
TGGTCATGGTACTTATAAGTTTTATACACCAAAAATATTTGTTCTAGTGTCATTATCCAGGGAGAAAACAGTCAACTACGTTTGTAATAGTTTGTATGGAGAGAGCCCCCTTTCCTCTTAAATCCTTAAATTCAAGAAGGAATTCTTGCTATCCTTCTTAATCTAAATTCGATGTAGAGTAACTACACTAGACAGCCTGGGAAGTTCTAGATTTATTTTTATCAATTGTAGGTAGTGAAAGGCGCCCGCCGTCTGTCTGTCAATTTGTTCAATTAAAATGAGTTGCGGAGTTTGTCTATTATTCATGCAGAATATTTACTAATATTATCAAAAGGGAATCTTTTTTATTATTACTAACCCCTGACGCAAAAAGAGGGGTGTTATAAGCTTGACGTGTCTGTGAGTATTTGTCTGTGGCATAGTAGCTCCCGAACGGATGAACCGATTTTGATTTTTTTTTTGTTTAAAAGGTGAATTAGGAAACAATTTTGATAAAACTTGTAATGAGAATTATATTGAATATTTAGGCTACTTTTTATACCACATGAAGCGGAATTTACGCAGATGAAACTGCGGAGTGCTGCTAGTCCGTACCTACTTCTCTACTTAAAATATTGTAAATGCAACTGTCTTTCTATCTGTCTGTCTGTTACGACTAAACCTTTACAAATCGGTTCACCCGTTTCGGATGAGTTTGGTAACTAACACCGCGACACGAGTATTTTATATATATATACTTAGATCAATTTATGTAATAACAAATTAGGTAAGTTAGTTTACATAACCTATCAAGCAACATACCGACTTTATTATTTGCGTTGAAAAATAAGGGTTATCAATTCGACCTGCATTTAAAATATTATCTGAATTGCACAATATTTACATTATGTTAGTATATTAAGACTTCTGAACAATCTAATAATATTTTAAAATACCTAATACACAACGTAATGCAAACCTAATGTAACGCGAAACGGAAAACGAGGACATTGTGGCGGTCGCGGGTAGTCGGTGGATGGAGGCATTGTGGCGGTCGCGGGTAGTCGGTGGATGGAGGCGGCTCAGGACCGCTGTTTGTGGTGTCGTATGGGGGAGGCCTATGTCCAGCAGTGGACGTGTATGGGCTGATATGATGATGATGATGACCTAATACACACTTTTGATCTAAATAGTTCCACGGGATCGGGACATACTCGGGTGAAACCACGGGGCGCAGTTAGTAATACCACATGATGTGGTAATACCACGTAAATTCACGTAATACATAGAAACACCAACACCCAGACCAACGCTCATGCTCCTTGTGGGAGGCTTCGGCCGCGGCTTATTACCACCCACCGGCCTAAGTCGTATCGCCAAGCGGACTTGTCCGTGTTCCGATTCGTAGGCGGATGCAGCCACAAAAAGAGGACGAAAAAGTTTTAATTCTGCACTGCCGATGACGTCTTCCTACCATCGCGTGCCTCGAAGGCCCCCGTTTATTTGGGGGTCTTTGACTCACGAGCGCATAGGTATCTTCTAGGAAAGTGTGCTACATCTTAGACCTCATCGACACTTTCCATCGTGTGAGATAATGTTCAAACGCTGACCTATTTTTTTTTTAAATACTAGGAACAACGCGCGAATCGAACCCTCAATCCACTACGTCGTCGCCCACCGCGTCACAGAGATTTTATCTTGATATGAGAGAGTACCTACTCTCTCATGTACCTACTATTATAATTGGCTTCTTGACAGTTTACCAGTAAGTTTTTTAATAAGCTCGCAAATGTCACAGGCGTCACAGACAAATAATAATCGTTATAATTAATTTGCAAAAAATGTACCTATAGTTTTTGTGAAAACCTATTTCCAACATATTTCATATCGCAGCACCCCTGGTTTCACCCGCGTATGTCTCGATCCTGCGAGAATTTCGGGATCAAAACTATTCTATGTCCTTTTCCATCCCCTAAACTACCTTTATTCCGATTTTCATCTAAATTGGTCCAGTAGTTCAACCGTGAAGAGGTAACAATTAAAAAAGTGATCTTATAAGGGTTCCTTTTTTTACCTTTTGAGGCACGGAACCCTAAAAACAAACTTTCGGATTTATAATAATAGAAAGTTAGGATTAGGATATAGATACCTTTTTAATTACAGACTACAATACAGTTAGTATTAGCGACCCGCCCAGGCTTCGCACGGCTATATTATGCATGTATTCTACATTAAACCTTCCTCTTGAATCACTCTATCTATTTAAAAAAACCGCATCAAAATCCGTTGCGTAATTTTAAAGATTTAAGCATACATAGGGATATAGGGACTATCAGGGACATAGGGACAGAGAAAGCGACTTTGTTTTATACTATGTAGTGATTAGTGTAGATTACATCATCTGTCAAGTAAGTGTCAAAGTAAAGTTGTCAAGTACTGTCAAGTACCGAATTTTGAAAGTAAAAATCAATACGATTCGATAATAAAACTGCTACAATAACAAAACGAGATCAACATTGATAACCCAATCAATCAATGTGTCCCGTTTTCAAAACAAATACATTTGTTCAATGATAAAATGAACTGGTTACGTTTTGCATATGGCATACTGATAACGAGTACTCAAGTTAAATTAATTAATTTGATTTGTAAACATTGGTACAAAGGTAGGTACTGTATGCTTTGAATTAGCTTTCACTTGTGACTTCATCCATGTAGAGCAGTGAGATGTAAAAGTTATAGAGTGGTTCTTTGAACTTTGCATTAATTTATTGTGACACACAATAATTAGAATTGTCATTGTGCATATCCAAAAGCACACGAGGGATTATGAATCAATTGACATAAGTTTGTGTGTTCAAGTTTACCTCTGGTTAATATAATATCACTAGTGTGGAGGTTGAATTTAGCAAAATACTTTTTAGTGGATGCTGCCCCAGCAATAATAGCTGTATATTGGCTGACCTAAGTCAGCTAATAACAACGTCAAAGACCTGGCAGCACACTGGAGCGGATCTGACCCTACCTAATAAATTCCCAGTATATCTGCTTCATGTAAATTCCCCTTTAATTTGTGCTATCAATACTAAGAAGAAGCAGATGCTTACAGCTATCTATATGCCAAATTTTAGCCTGATCTGTTCATTAGATTGAATTGAGAACTTTGAATTTTATATTAATAATAGATTGATAAAAGGAAAAAATTCAGGTGAATAGGTAACTTATGTTTATTATGATTATGAATAAAGAAATATTTATTTGCATAGGTTCAATGCAAATAAATATTTCTTTATTAGCTATGCGTTGAGCATAGCTATTTGTTAGTTTGTTTTCAGTTGATAATAATTCAATTTTTACTTGGTGGATTACGATGTAATGTTTAATTAACATGACTTTTTAAGACAATAGATCTACTCTTACTATAGTGAAAATCAGATTTCAATCGGTTCAGTTTTTTCAATTTTATAGATAAGTAGGTATAAACAGACAAACAGAATTTTAATTTGTTTTTTTTTTAAGTTTGATTACAAGTGCAGACTATTTATTCTATATTATAAGCATAGATTAAGCATTAATATTATGCTGAGTACAATTCATTTAAGTTTATTTAAGTAATTTATCTGTTATCTCCCATAATACAAGCCTAGTTGCTTAGTTTGGGGGTAGATGGTGTTATGTTTCATGTCCTGCAATGTTTATATTTATTTACATAATTAAATATAATTATTATTATAGTGTAGGTATCCATTTCTGAGGCTTAACTACTAGTTTACTATACTACTTGTTTACCTCTAGATTAAGAAGTAACATTTTAAACTAAAATAGGAGTTTTAATGTTAATTTTTTTCGCCTTGACTGGGCACTAAAAAGAACCAGATAAATAGTTTATTGATTAAGAATTCCATAGTGAAGCAATATTGTTCAGTATAGCCTATAGGCCACTGAGTGTAGGTAATTTAATATTATGCATTTTTAGCAACATGATGAAACTCGTAGGTAGTTAGTTTGAATAATGCGCACTTTAAAGTTATAATATATTTAGTGTGGATGGTAGGTACTTACATGCACGACTCTCCGAATTGGCAATTCCATCTGTTTTTAATTGTTTTTCAAGAACAGTGTAAATCACGCTGTAAGAATTGATAACGCCGAAAATTAGCCCATTGGTAAGGAAAGATGCTATCACGATAGCAAAAGCCCGTACTCCTCCGTCTGGTGGTTCACTCTTACTCTCCTCATCGTGGCGCGTATTCCCATTTCTTTCAATTTTACCATTCGCGTTCAATAAATCAGAATTTTCCTGGGGTTCAGTCTCCATCTCTATTCAGAGCCAATTTAAAATCTTTATACAAAAATCTGTTTCATAAGCACATGGTTTTGTCACAAAAATCTTACGGCTAAATAAAGCCGCTTTATTGCTTTAACTCCAGAGTTTTATATTTGCTTGATGTCTTCGTCATTCCGTGAATATATTTTAATTTATTGTAATTTATTTTGTGCAATACATTTACAACTTATTGGAAGTTCAAAACTTACACGAGAACTTACGTTTAGAACAGTTCATTGACTGATTATGAATGACGGACTTGACAGACAGTCGCGTTCACACATTTGAATGAATGATTTCATTCATTACAAGAAAATGTTGCCATTTTTTCGTAAATGAGGTACTTTTTAAGGGACTCCACCGCATTTTCAGTCCGAAATTCTTTAGTGTGCGTTCTTCCTAATGAACATAGACCGATGAATGGCAAAACAAACAGCTGGTTCTGTCAAATATCAGAGATTTGTCAAAGTCAAATGACAACAACAGGCTTCGTGCGTGTCGTGTCGTGGCTGGCATGAACGCAGAAATTATTTTAATTCGAATTTATAAAAGATAATTAAAACTGAAATATCTTTAAAGTTTTCATAAATAAAATACACTTTCTCTGAACAAATTCGACATGGCTCCTTCATCAGACTGGGATGAAATCAAGCGGCTAGCTGCTGACTTTCAAAAAGCTCAACTTAGTTCCACAGCGCAAAGGTTTGTTTTACAAAAATCATTATTTTTATTAATTGAGATTTTATATCCCGATTGATATGAAAATCACATTGTCAATGTCCTGATTATTATCCTTTTAAACTCTTGGAATACCTAGCTGCTTAAAACCAAACTGCATTATTATACTTTATTCATAATTTTAAACGCCTCTGTATCTTTTAGGCTCTCAGAAAGAAACTGTATCGAAATTGTAACAAAACTAATAGAACTCAAACTCATTGACGTTATATTCACTACCGATGGTAAGGAATATTTAACATCACAACAACTTGGGAAGGAAATAAAGGATGAACTCTACGTTCATGGCGGACGCATAAACACTGTGGACCTAGCTAAAGAACTCAATGTAGACCTGAACCAGATCAATGCCAGTGTTGTAGACATAGTGAAGAGCAAGGAATGTCAGTTAGTCTCCGGATACTTGATAACCAACTACTATTTGGAGAAGATAGCTCGAGAAATTAATGAAAAATTACAACTGCAAGGACAAATATCTATTGGAGAATTAACGCTGCAATATGACCTGCCAGCTGAACTATTACAGCATAGTGTTCTGGAAAAGTATTTGGGTAAAATAATAATTGGTAAACAAGATCCTTCTGACCCTAGAATTTTCTACACAGAAGAGTATATTACACGAACTAAAGCAAAGATAAAGGGTGCTCTTATGGGACTGTTGAAGCCTACACCAATATCGGTAATTATCAGTCAGTGTAATGTAGCTGAGCGCTTGTTCTTTTCATTGTTTGATCAGGTAAACGCACCTGGAGTTTTAACTGGTCGTCAAACAGGCGCATCCTATGTGCCTTCTTGCTATACAAAAGCTCAGAATGACTGGGTTATGAGCTTCTATAAACAGAACAACTATCTAGAATACGATGCTCTCTCAAGATTGGGACTGTCAGATCCTAAGGGATATGTTAAAAGGGTTTTGCCTAATGAAGATTTAACATTTTTGAGTAGTTGTGTGATCGGACCTCATATTAAACAACAAGTTGAAACTGCACTAGAAGAATGTATAGCTTCTAAGAGTTATTTAGATGTAGTATCCCTACTACCGTCTATATTATCAGATGCTGATATTGAGAACGTCCTGGATGCTCTTTTGAAAAATTCAAAATCAACCATCTTATTTGAAAATACTGGTAAGTTGTTTATTTTAATTGTATTGTTGTTAATTGAAGAATACATTTTAGAGCAGTGTTGGCTTAGTGGTAGATACCTCGACTTTCATTCTGAAGGTCATGGGTTCGAATCCCGGCCGGCCGTGGACTGATGGAATTTTTTGAAGAAAAATTTATGTGTGCTAATTGACATTAATCTTACGGTAAAGAAAAACATCGTGATGACACCCGCGGCTTAGTTGACTCCAGAAGTATTGGCAAGTTGTAGGTGCTGGGCAAGCCTACTCCATCCTCACGCAAAAAGGACCCAATTAAAAAGGATCTAATTGCGGAAAACAACCCGTATACTAGTAAAATAAGTATGTTTGACTTTCAGTTTTCAGCAACCAGTATATTGAGAATTTAAAACAAGCGTGCATGCCCATGGTCCAAAAGAACGCAGAGCAAATTGTTAAATCAGGCAAATACCAACAGTTTCAACTCGAGAAACAGTTGGCAAGATCTGATAGTGTCCAGGCTAGCCACGTGGACCACAAGGCTGAGAGGCGAGAGGAACGGAGACGTAAAGCTGCATCTGGCAAGGGCGGTGGTGGAACACAAGGTCGGGAAACTAAAACTAAAGCTGTGAAGAAACATCCTAGAGGCAAACAAGCTGCGCATGATTCCGATTCTGATGATGGATCTACTGCTGTGAAAAAATCTCCAGCTACTTTGGAAATTGTCACAGTGGAAGATGTTGAAGGAATCATTAAAGAGACATTAGAGAATGAAGGACTGGATGACTTGGTAACGAGGATTGCTGAATATCTGCAAGGGTAAAAAACTTTAACATTGTTTTGTAACATTTTTAAAACGATTGTTTTTGAGAATAAGAATGTCATTTATTTGCTTGAAATATGGTATAAGGATGTTACATAAAAATATAGTCTAGTGTAGTTTTTTGACGTGAAACGACTTACATAAATTAATTAAATTGATATACACCGGCATTCATAAAAAAGAATGACGTCATGCGTTCGTTAAGTGTTATTGATAAGGTAACCATAGCAACTTAATAAAGTATGCAAAATAGTAATGTCAAATGATACAAGAGTTCTTAAGACGTAAAATTACCGCTCGTAAACCGACTTTACAGACAACCATTTCTTTTTTCAGATCTCTCAATCAGGCTGCTTTAGTAACAGCGAAAGACACAGCAGATAAAATGCTTCAAGACGCCGGACAAAACAGAAAGCAGACCCATTCTTCCGCCCAAGATAAAGTAAACATACTTGTCAATGACATCAAACTCTATGAAAAAGGCATTAAATGTCTTCCTTCAGATCAGCAAAATCAATTTGTTAAATATCTATTGAAAAGTCTAGGAACAGATGTTCTATCGGAACTTTGCAAGTATGCCGCTAGCCAGTGTAACTTACCAGTGCAAGTTGAAATACTAAGCCTGGACCAGAGGAATAAAATACTGAATGATTTATCAGATGAATTTAAGAAGCCATTAGTAGCATTGAATGTGACGTTGTCTGAACAAAGTTTGGATTCATTTTATCAAGCGATCGATGAAGTTTTACAGGAATTTGGTATGATTATAAAGAAAGCTGATAAGAAAAAGGACAAGTAAGTACTTATGTACTCTTTATCAACATTATATTAGGATGAACCATTAGAATTATTGAAAAACAAACAAATTACTTACCTACATATTCTATTGACGACACAGTTAGCACAATGGTCACTGTGCTGGACTGCCAAATACAGAGTTGCAGGTTCGATTCCCGCTTCAGATAAGTATTTATGCTTGGATATTTGTCTGTGGTCTGGTTGTTTCTATGTATTGTAAGTATACATATATATACAAAAAAAAAGTATAAAAGTAGTATATCCATTGTCTAGCACCCATAATACAAGTCAAGTTACTTAGCTTGGGGCTAGATGGCGATGTGTGGAATGTCCTGCAATATATTTATTTATTCTTATATTTTCAGACTTCTAGTTCAAAATCACAGAGAGAAATTAATATCAGAGTTGGATACCTGTGAGGACCCAGCATTGAGTCTACATCTGTCAGTACTTGCAATTTTCACCATCGTCACTCAGAATATGTTGCACGCATCGGGACGGCAGGTTCCGATCATCATTTCATACTTACTAACTCAACTTGATGACAAAAAATGCACCAAACTTCAATCGTTTCATGGTAAGTTCATCATTTTGCTACTATTTTAGTAAAAGATTTGACTGTTTTATTAACGACTAGTAGCGCTCTGCGGTTTTACCCGCGTAACTCACGATCCCGTGGGAATATCGGGGTAAAAAGTAGCCTATGTTATTCACAATTAATCAATGTATCCTTATACCAAGTTTTATCAAAATCGGTCTAAAGTTTCGGAGCCTATTCGTTACAAACAAAAAATATTTTTTCTATAATATTATTATAGATTGATAGATCGCGATCGATAGGCGACCCGCCCCGGCTTCGCACGGCTATAGGTATTATGCATGTATTATACATATAAACCTTCCTTTTGAATCACTATCTATAAAACCGCATTAAAACCCGTTGCGTAGTTTTAAAGATTTAAGCATACATAGGGATATAGGGAAAGAGAAAGCGACTTTGTTTTATACTATGTAGTGATGATGCTAATATGAGATTAAAGTATAGTAGAGTATAGATTTACATTATGATGACGCCCTCTGTGGCGCGGTGGCCGAACACCCGCCTGCAACGCGGCGGGTTCGATTCCCACCTCTTACAAGTTACTTGATATTTGTTACTGGTCTGGGTCAAAAAAAGTATTTCCTCCTCCTCCTCCTCCGTCGTTCCCTCAATGCCGTGACTCTGTTGGTGCAGTCGATTTACTGTCTTCCTCCAATGGACTCTGTCCGACGCCCGGTGTAGAGCCGTGCTGAGCGGTATATCCAGCTGTTCGGATACTTGGTCGGTCCACCGTTTGGGACTTCGCCCTCGTGGTCTTTTGCCCTCAACCTTCCCCGTCACCATCAGGCGCTCGAGATTGTCAGAGCTCCTGCGCGCAATATGGCCAAAGTATTGTAGCACACGCTGTAAGCATACAGTGGAGAGCCTCGGAGTCTGTGCTAGTTGCAGCTCCTCCAGAATGGAGACGTTCGTGCGGTGAGCGGTCCAAGGTATCCGCAAAAGGCGGCGCCAACACCACATCTCAAAAGCATCCACTCTGCCTATCCGCGGCTTTTAGGGTAAAAAAAAAGTATTTAAGTATTCTACTAGTCTGGCCACCATAACACAAGCTTAGTTGCTTAGCTTGGGGCTAGATGACGCTGTGTTAAGTGTCTAAAATATTTATTTATTTTAAAAATACATTAATGATATTATTTTTATAATTACAGAAATGCTTCTGAAGTACCTAACTGCTTCTGAAGATCAAAAGGCAGAAATGGAAGAAACAGTCAAAGAACAACTGGTTGTTCTCAAGGAATTAGTACAAGAAATTAAAACTCATCACAAACCGGGAGCAGCTAGAAAGTAGGTATGTAGGTAGGTAGCATAGCATTTGTTTAGGTATAAGGCTATAGTGATAAATAAGATGAAATCTAAAGAACTTTATTTAACAGAATAATACTGTACTTACACTTTGACAAATACATAATTAAACAAAAATATTAATCAAACAGAAACAAAATCTGTTCATGCGTTTGGTAGCTAGAGTAGCTACTAGCTAAGATGCCACGGACAGACACGTCAAACTTATAACACCCCGTCCGTCGTTTTTGCGTCGGGCGCTCAGGGGTTCAAAATAAGTAAAAATCGGTAAGAACCTATCCATATTTATACCTCGCGCAGCGAATGGTGACCTCTGCGGTAAGTGGAAGGGGTATGCGCAGAACTCGATATTTATATGAAAATTGAGTTCTGCCTGAAATTGAATTGTCCCCTTCTATTTTCCATCAGAGGTCACCATTCGCTGCGCTACGTATACTTCTCTGCTAAATATAGATCTATTTAATTTTATTTATTTATCACTTAGTACTAGTAAAAAAATTTATTATGTACCTACGTATATTTTGATATTATCTTTGGATAATTTTTGTATGCGATTCACCTGCCATTTCAACGCATTTTGCACATCATGTGATTTTTACCAGTAAGTACTTCTGAGGAGACCTAAGTATACTACTCAGATTTTATTTTAGAACCTGCAATTTTGGCTGTATGCAGTCTGTCTGTCCAGAGAATTTATTAAATAGGTCTACCTATTACTTAAGTACCTAAATACTTAAGTATTTAATTATGTGTACCTATGTTACCTTCAAAATAGAATTATTTTTTTACGTAATCTAACATAGTCATAGATTTCTAAATGTCTTCATAACTGCAATTGATGTCCTCTATTTAATAAATAGGTACCCAATATATTTATGTACCTAAGCGTTTTAATGTATTTTCGCTAAAATAAAAAATTTAAAATTTTTTTGGTAAGTACTTATTTTTTTAATTAACCCCGAGACATTAGTACATATTTTATTATCGATGCCTAGGAATGATCAAATAGAGTTGTTTTAGTTTGACCTCTTATGTGTCTGTCTTATGTATGTGGCAGCAGGTCTGAAAAGGCATGCGTTACTCTAGCAGAGCCACCATAAAAATTCGTTTACTACTATGGCAGAATTTAGCCAGTAATTCGTCGCAGAAATGAACATTGAAAGTCATATTTTTGGAAAGGTGAAACAACAAAATGAAAGGCAGTATTTTAAAGACGTTTTTATTAAATTTTTTTAGTACATAAACAGATACGATAATTTTAGAAGCATTAAAATAAAAGAAAGCATATTTTAAATCAAGCTTGAGCCTTAAAAGTAAAATCTCCATACTAATTAATTATTATTAATAGTTGTGTTCATTCCGTTTATACTCGAGAAAAGAAATAAGCTAGTAAGAATCAGTACTCCGGATTGGCGAATAGCCGCCCTATGAACTATGGTAAGTCATAGGGCTTGGAAGATTCCTCATAATATATATTGGTTTATATAGAAAAACCGATTCGTCCACGGCCATCATCGGAATTCGAAATCACAACCATTGGACTGGAAGTTAAGGTTTCTCTCATTAAGCCAACACTGCTGAGACAAGAAATACAAATGTTAAATGCAAGTTTTTACTTTGGTTCAGTCGGTATAAAATATTATGTATATGCAGTAGAAACTTGTAGTGTTTAATTACTATCTTTTTGTTAGATATAAGACAATCAATGAGAACTTTCTCTTCAGATGTTTTTATGTAGACTCAAATAATATTTAATATCAGCAATATAACCTTGCATTTATTAACTTATGATGTTTTCGCGGCTTGACGTCTCTTTACATCCCAGTTGTAAACTCGAGCCATATTTACTTCAGTAGTAGTGCATTGATCTCTGAAAATGAAATTAGAAGTTTGATAAATACTCTCTTAAGAGGAAAGGGTACCGAGGGCTTTCTCCATACAAACTATTACAAACGTAGTCGACTGTTTTCTCCCTGAATAATGACACTAGAGCAAATATTTTTGGTGCATAAAACGTAGAACTGCCATGACCATGCTCCTATTTTTTGTTTTTTTTAATTTTTAATTTTAATTTTTATGATAATTAGAAAATTCAAAAAAACCAAAACATAAGGGCATAGTCATGGCAGTTATAGGTTTTATGGCACAAAAATATTTGTGCTAGTGTCATTATCCAGGGAGGAAACAGTCGACTACGTTTGTATGGAGAGCGCGCAGGTACCCTTTCACCTTAAGTCCAAGTGACAGAAATAGCACGCTCTGCCTTAGCTTCAGTTGGGTTTCAATCCTGTGGAATTTCAGGCATCAAATTCTTCCCATAGCAGTTAAGTAGTTTGTGTAGTAGATATTATTGGATAGAACTGACATGTAAGAACAAAAAAATAGAATGTGGTGATGTGGAGCCCAATAAACCGTTTTGTTCTACTAGTAAAACTGACCTGTAGAACTTTAACATTTTGGACTGCTAACATTTTGGTGTATGGGAACTTCAGTTTGGCTCAAACAATTTGATATTTAAAGTTAAAATGGTCAACCATATCAAGGAATACATAATAAGTGTTCTAAAATACCTTAGGAAATCTAAATCATGTTCAACACAATCCAGATTCTTCTTAGCTGTAGACATGTTGGCTGTTAGTAGATTCTCAGCATCTTCTAATGTGTATTCCAACATAACATTTGCACCGAGCCATAAATAAACTGTTTTAGTTGACGGTACATTTGCCTGAAAGTTATAAACCAAATAGATTTCTTTTTTGTGTTGAGAAAACTATTGTAATGTTTGCAACGGAATTGCAGACCCACTGTAGAGTTCTAAAATTAGTAGTATTGGTATGTTTTTATTCTAACAATGTTTTGTCTAATAAATTAATGAGTTGAAAGACTTTAAATTTCAACTCAAGCGGGACCTAAGAATCTTGCTTGAGTTTAAAATATATTAATAGTAGTTGGAGGTGGTGAGGCTACGGTGATAATTTTGTTGTCTGATTGTTACCCACTTGGACCCACTTATTTTAAATTAAAGTTGTTCATTTTTCTGGTAAGTATCTATGTATTGACGACCCAGTTGGCACAATGGTCACCATGCCGGACTGAAACACAGGGTTACAAGTTCGATTGCCGTTCCAGACATGTATTTATGCTTATATATTTGTCTGTGGTCTGGTTGTTTCTATGTATTATAAGTATATATTTACAAAATCAAAGTATTTAAGTAGTATTTCCATTGTCTAGCATCCAATAACACAAGTCTTGATACTTAGCTTGGGGCTAGATGGCGATGTGTCGAGTGTCTTGCACTATTTCTATTTACCTATGTATGCTAACTTCTTGAGATGGGCTTTCAGAACTCCTTGACTTTATAAGAGATAGCAAAAAATTAGGCCAATTTAAACGAAAACATAAATGTTCCATTATTATTTATGAGTTAATTTTATTTACTGGTAAGTAATCTGAGTTACTGATCTGTAATTTTAGGCCTCCGTTTGAAATCACCCCTGTTTTATACCATTTTAAGTAAACTAAATAATTTTAACACTGATTGTGAAATGTAAGTAGTGGTTTGTGTATGGGTTCTGTCTGAAATAAAAATCAATTTATCTTACCGTTAAAAATACTTGATCGCTAAGAAGAAATGGTGTTTCCATTTCAGTAGACTGAACTTTGAGTTTTTCTATCATTTCTAATGAACGAGCCAAGTCTGGTATCTGTTGCCGTAAACGTCGCCGTTTTGTGGCTAACGAGTATTCCATCACCTTATACTTTCCATGTTGCTCATCGAGACTTCGCAGAACTTTATCAACTCCTTCGGAATTCTCTGGTAAATTCATAAACTCGTCTACATTTTCCTGAAAGGAGATTAACCTCATTTAGATAGAAATCAACGTATTTCATTACTTATAATATAATTCGTTATTACTTTGCAACCAAATAACTTGGGACTTATGAGTAAATAAGCGGTAAAAGTGCACCTGCACTGTATTCGAATACGGTTAACCTAAAATTATGAAGTCGAGTCGGGAATTTTATTAATGTGTCTAGAACCTATTGTGTTAAATCATAATTATAAATTGTTTTAAACTTACTACAAATACTGCTTCGGGTATTCCTGAATAGCTTTTGGGGTTTGAATTCTCAACCCCGTCGCCTTCCATTTTTGTACAAAAATTAAATTGAACTATTTTTTTTTAAAATATCTCGAAAGGGCAGGCAAAATGCTTAAAGTCTATGCAGCCTTCGTTTGACAGCCTTCCATCATCCTTTCGTATATTAATATCTTTGAGCTATATCTCTATGGAGTCTATTATTTTTTTTTAATTGAACTTGTCTATGGTTTTTGTGGAGTTTCGGGTTGCCATTGACCATTTCGATTTGTCGTCAAATTTCGAAATAAATTGTGTCTCTTTAGATTTCTTTTGTTAATTAGTTGTCTGTATAGATAGTTTTAGTTTATTATTACAATATTTTAGTTTGTCTTCTGATGCTGTAGTTAAACCTATGTTAACGTATGATAATTATAAAAATTTAATAGCACCTGATAATGATAGTAAGTACCTACACTAGATTAAAAATAAAAAACTGAAAATGTAACTCTTTTTGGCGAATTGCAACACTGTTTCCACTGTTGTACTTTTGAGCAGCTGAAAAATAATTTGTTGCGCATTTTAACGAAATAAAACAGAAAATCTTACTTATTTCTTAGTTTCGTGAGTTTTATTACTTCAATACTATTGCATAGCATCTAATAATCAATCTCATAATCATTGTAACATATATTTTGTACTGTTTTCAGGTGAAACAACTGTGAGGCTACGCCCAGTTTTCCATTGCCAAACTGTTTTGATTTTGTATTCATCATAGGCCTATCAGACACCGCCGTTATGGACATGATGGTATCGACGTTGCAACAGCAGCGCGCTGTGACGGAACAGTTGCGGCGGGAGGCGGCCATCAAGAGAATTCCTGTGTCTGTGGCCGTCGCAGATATCGTAAAATACATAAATGATCACGAACAGGAAGATTGCCTCCTCGTAGGATTCTCGAGTCAAAAAGTCAATCCATTCCGTGAGAAAAGTTCCTGCACTGTGCTCTGAATTGATGTGAAAAAGATAATATTGTATAATTACTAAATAATCAGCTATAATTTATTTACCTTCACTACACTACAAGTCTCATGTATTATTGATCTAAATAAATAAAACATTGTATTCATTTAATATTAGTGTTTATTGTACTGAATAATGATCATTGGTTACACATAGGTATCAATTCCACTCAAATCAATTTCAACAATTCCAAATAATCGCCACTACAATATTTTAAAACAAAAGCTTTGACACACATCTTTGCAATAATATTGAAAGTATTACTCTGGGATCTGTTTTACAAGGGTACATACAGAACTTTATTTTAAATTACAAAGATTTTTAATAATTACAGGAATGCAACTGTTTACATTAGGTTTTAATGAGATACAGGGAAACATAAATATTCATTATTGTAGGTAAGTATAGATTTAACAATGCAATTAGCCAAGAAATTATTTCTCAAAACTGCTACCTTCATTTTTAGTTATCAAAATGCACACAATATCATGTTGGGAATAAAAATTCAATACACCTTATTTTACACATTACAGCTATGGTTACGCTAAGTAGGTAGTATAGATAAGTTTAGTATATTCTAGGGATATTAGGTGGGTTCTATAGTAAACCCAGACCCCCTTATTCCAAAACGAGGTTTAAGGATAGTCCGAGATGTGGATTTAAACCTTAGATTTAGACACAGATTTACTCGTGAACTATAGTCTAAACACTATCCCTATAGATTAATAGGGATAATGTTTAGACTATAGTTCACAAGTAAATCTAAGGTTTAAATCCACATCTCGGACTATCCTTAAACCTCGTTTTGGAATAAGGGGGAGATAGTCGGTGTATTTTTTGTATAACAAAAAGACACATGAATTTAAAAGCTGTTCTACTGCTTTTTTTTGTTACAAGTACTTGCCTAACTTTTTAAATTTAGGTAGAAGTTCATTAGAAAGTAATAACAACACAAACTGCAGTGTTTAAGGATAGGCAACAATTTTTAAATGTGCGAATGAGTTTTGTTATGATAATGGCTATATTTTCGTGCACTAAGTATTATAAATGTCTTGTACACACTACTTAAAATACCTACTTAATTTACGTATATATAAGATTAAATTCTAGCACAGCAATCAGTTTCTAATAACTAGGTTTACAATTGTTTCACACATGCAATGAATTGCATGATGACAATAACTGTTAATAATTAAATGGTTCATAAAATATACCTACTTTCCACAAGTTATAGATTGTTTTACCACCATTCATAAAAAGACTTAAGTTATGTTAATTGTGAGAACGTAATGTTAATTTAAAATGATGGGGTAGGTATATTCACAAAATGACTCACGCTAAAATGCCATCATACACTCCTCATCATTGAATTGAACAAATCATGAAAATGCACTTTCGAAATGGCATTAAAAAATGAAGAGGGAAACTTAAATATACTATATTCGTAAAATGTTTGAGCAAATTGGAATTTAAATGAATAAGTCTTACTCTAGGGGTAAAACTATATAAAAAAAAATTAGTTTACCAACTATCAGTCTTTTAAATTGATGTTGATTATCAACCTTGTGGCATCTTATCTCTCAAAAGTTTACAAAATGTAAGCTAAATTAAACATTAGTATGGACTGTTGCAAGTTGGCCGGCCTAAAGTTGCAGTAAATGAAGTCTTGTGGATTGTGAAGATTTTCTCTGGCTGCATCATCAGGCTGACCAACCTATAACAGCTACACTATAAATGCTAGACAATGACATGTTAATTTGATAAGTTCTGATATTTAAAGGTATAATTTTATGTTTTTGGCAGTTCGTTAAGGACACTGAATGATTTTTTGGGCTAAATTAAAATCACAGAACTTATAACTTAATGAGGTTAAATATTTTATCATATCATTAACATATAGGTACCTAATGATTAACATGGTATTAGCTCGTATTCATAAGATTAGCTTTTTAGTACTAATTTTACTACATTTATTACATAGTTTCTTATAGTAAAAACTCACAAACCATACTCAATATAACAGTTACATTACACTAATAGATCTAGCATATCTAAAATAAAATACCACATAATCTAATAAGTATAAAACTAGTCTAAGATACTAAGCTGAGATTATGCACAAAAATGAGATTATTTTTACTAAATATGAATAAATAAAAGTGATATTTAAAGGCCTCCATATTGGTGTTTAAAAAGCATTGTTACTTACGATCCTATACCTCTCATGTTTTCAAACAATTTGATTTGTTGTATGGGAGAAAGATCTTTGTAAACTTTTGAGATGAACCATCCCTTAAAATAAATTGAGGGTTAATATCAGCAGGTTGCGATTGAGATTCATCATATTATAGGTTTAGACTCGTTCCTGCTTTGGTGGTGAAACATCCTCTGAACCATTGGCAACACTTTGATGATATAGTTTTAATAATTCCATTGCATCT
This sequence comes from Idaea aversata, assembly GCA_907269075.1. Classification (NCBI taxonomy): domain Eukaryota; kingdom Metazoa; phylum Arthropoda; class Insecta; order Lepidoptera; family Geometridae; genus Idaea; species Idaea aversata. The sequence goes on along the minus strand of OU026092.1, from coordinate 8,410,817 downwards.
TGAGCTTGACGTTTCTCAAGAAGGATTCTGAAAATAAAACAGAATCTTATTTGAATTTGTGTTGTTTCACAAAGGATTGAAAGGAAGTCTATTCAGAATTAAAAAACAAACAAGATGCAACTAATCAATAATTATCTTATTTACCTTCCTGAAGCTTCTTTGATGTGCTCTAAGATTATTCTGTTGTCTCTATCGGTGACAATATCAGCGAGGCTGTCAGGGTCCATGTCAGATAGCAGCTCCAAGTCCTGACCTCCTAGTAGAGAGATATGGCAGAGGTTGTGTTGCAAGCGACCCACTAGGTTCGCCACCTGACTCTTGTCTCCCAAAGCTATGTCATCAGTCTGATCCAAAGATACCTGACACTTAGGCATATTCGGACCCCATTTCTCAGCCCCATGTAAAATCATGAGCGACGTATCCGGTTCTAATGTTGAAAAATATTCTTCGTCGTCTACCTCGGTGCCGTCAGATTCCAAAACCACAGTCAAATTCTCTGAAGGTAGTCCCAGTTTATCGGGCACTTTCGTCAGAAGATCTTCGAGGGAAGTTGCAACTACACCCTTCTTTTTGTCTCGATTTACATCACATATTTTGTAAGGTTTATTTATATCGTCCTCCATCGTAGTGAATAATTTATCCTTCTGAAAAATTTATAAAATGTTATATTTCACAACAAAACCCTTTTCATGAACACACAAAAACTAATCTACTACAGATAATAAAATTCGACAACTCAAATGACATTTAATTGAAAATATTACCAGTCGAAAAAATTAAATTGTCGGTAGTTAAAAATATATTTGGCGTTCCGATGTTCGGCGACTGCCTCGTACAGACTCTTGATTAATACTCCGGTCGGTCTCGTAGCACGGTCCGACGACTACGGCTGGCGCGGCGCGGCGCGGCGGCGAAGAACGCTACATCTGTAGTCTGTAGGTATCTAGGTACCTACACACTAAAAGTTGTGGTAAAAGTAAAGTTAGCCGAAAATATATCCCAACAGGACATAGTACAAAGACAATTATTATACTTCTAGACTAGTTAGACAGTACCTACTAAGGGTTAGACGCCACGGGTAGGTATATCTAATCCAGATTGGGGAATGGGAAAGTCTCATGACTTCTAATAAAACGTGGTGATTTCTACAGCATGTCGGTTTCCTCAAGATATGTTTTCTTTCACCGTAGCTTAGATAGTAATAATAATAGGTACATTGTGTTGAAAATGCACATTGCACAAGTAGGTAAGTAGGTAGATAGAGTCATCGATATTCTTGGTAGAGATAAGATAAATCGATAAACAAACAATCGTTTTTATCAACTTACTGGATAAGGCACGCACAGACTTGTTCTCCTATTTTTTACTAGGTACTTACGTTTTAAAACATAAACCTATCATTACTTTTCCATTGTTTAATATCTACCTAAAGATAATTTTCTTCATTATCTAAAGATATTTTTTATTAAACAGCTAGCTTCAGCTAGCTAAATAAAATAAAGAATCTACCTACTTGGACGTAAGTGCTTACTCACTCATATCTACCACTTTTCTTTTAGGTATTTTCAGGCAATGCATTTCTTAATTAAGGTACCTAGTCACTTTTTCCCCTACTCTATTATAACTAAGTACCTACTCATCAGGTTAGTAAAAAGGCACCTTCTTTAATCACTACATAGTATAAAACAAAGTCGCTTTCTCTGTCCCTATATCCCTATGTACCTATGCTTAAATCTTTAAAACTACGCAACAGATTTTGATGCGGTTTTATTAAATAGATAGAGTGATTCAAGAGTAAGGTTTATATGTTTACTAGCGACCCGCCCCGGCTTCGCACGACTATATTACGCATGTATTATACATTTATACCTTCCTCTTGAATCACTCTATCTATTAAAAAAACGCCATCAAAATCCGTTGCGTAGTTTTAAAGATTTAAGCAGTCAAAGGGAAATAGGGACAGAAAAAGCGACTTTGTTTTATACTATGTAGTGATTACATGCATAATATAGCCGTGCGAAAACGGGACGGGTCGCTAGTAATTAATACCAGTATAAAAATAAAGTACCTAAGATATAAGAATGAAGCAGAATTTGTAAGTGCAATGTACTCCGGCATTGAAAAGCTCTATGCAGCAGGTACACAAGGGCGAAGCGTTTGCAGGGTCACGATCGGTCAGAGTGCGACGCGACGGGCGAAGATCAATATTCTCCCTGCCTGTCTCGCATCACATTCTCCCTAGACGAACGCAGCCATACTTGAATGGTCTAAGAGCTATAGGTACCTATGTGCAATGTTTGCTACAGACTATTTTCAAAACTTTTTCAAGGATCGTTATTTATGTAGATTTCATAAATAAAATTCACGTCTATCTTAATAAAGTTAGGTTAGAAGCTCAGTGCGATTAACGACTCGTAGCGCGGCTGGCGAACGCGTTGCGGGTTCGATTCCCGAATCAAACAAGTATCTATAATACTACTAATTTTAATATGTATTAAAATTTATTTACAAAAGAAAGGCTTAGAACTGTGTTCTATTCGTAATCTAGTCATAGTCACCATGGTGCTGGATAAAAAACGTCATGCTATATTTACGTTCTTATTATAATAAAAGGTATTGGTAGGTAATTAGGTGGGTATTATACACGGTGTAACAAGGGGGGTAGTTCATCGGTTGTTGGGTGGTGGGGGACCTCAGTACCTATAGATTTAATCCCCATGTATGTTCAGCAATATTCACTGGTTCAAAAGTTATTTGGACTTTAGTAAAATTTTAGTCAAAATCAGATTTTAACCTAAACATCGCAATTACAGCCAAAGTATCAGGTCTGCGACTCTGACTTTTTTGTTAAAACAAGTTCAATAGTGGATCTTTTGTACCCCATACTTCAAACAAAGTCTTAGATTTATAAAACTACAAATAAAACCACATCAGTAATTTTTTTTACCAAAATCTAATTTTTGCATTGATTTTGAATGGTTCTAAAAAAATATTTTACAGATAATTTTTTCTGCAACCTATCTTAAAACCTACTGTCGTTCACGAAAATTAAACCCTGAAAGTTTTATTTGGCTAGAACTAGGGCGTCATGTTGAAAAATGTACTTGATAGTCCAAAAAAGTGCCAATAATCGACATTGTTTAGGTAAATTTTGATACTAAGCTTAAACTATGTCTGGGTGGCTTATGGGTGACATAAGCCATTCTACGCCTAAAACAATATACGCGAAATACCAACTCTAGGTTTTGTGATGTTAATGTTACTTAATTCTTCCTTTACAAGTTTAAACAGGGTTATTGGAAATTATATTAGCAAGCCGTTGAGGGCTACTTCTGCGCACTTAAACTGACTACTTTGTTCTACGACTTTTGGAAATTCGAAAAAAAAAAAGTAAATTTTGATGTTATGTAAATTCGAAAAACAGCTGTTTTTTTAAACAAAGGTCATTCAGACTAAGAACAGTATTTGAAAGTTAAAAAAGAAGTAACATTTTACGTTAATGACCTCTCCGTGTAAGGAACAGCTGATTTTCAGGTAAACCTAAACTTAAAATTTTCGAAAAAAAAAAGATCGAATTTCCAAAAGTCGTAGAACAAAAGTTGTTTGTTAAGGTGCACAGAAGTAGTCCTCAACGGCTTGCTAGCTAGTATAATATCCAATAACCCTGTATAAACGTTCAATATAAACTCGCTGACTGGCAATTTTTTTTGTCTTTCAGTAATTTTAGTTTCGGTATTAGACTTCTTCCCTTTAAAAATGTACGTATGTTTACAGTAATGTCTTTGCCGACGAACCTTTGGAGATCGTTGCACCGCAGGCGCAGATGCCTGTCAATCTTTCACCGGGCTTGTAGCGATACCAACACCACAAACTTATTGTTAGTAGAAGATTAGGTTGCGGGAGCTGGAGGTGGTCATAGAGTAGGCGTCTTTCTCGGTTTTATAACCCAAAGTAGGTACACCATTTTATTATTCTTAAAATAATGCATTGACGGTGCTGCCCCTAAACAGCGGTGCCAAGTTTTTACTAACAAACATTCCGTCAAAAAACTTAATCCCGGCCTATACATTTAATGGCCGGGACTGAATGCCCACATGAAAAATTCACCCTGTATATAAGGCTCCACTTTACAATCTTTTTAACACATACATACAATAACACAAAAATATCTTGAAAATTGTATCCTCTGTCTGCAAGACATCATCGTACTTTATAAGATATAAAAAATTATTAAAAATAGTAGATTATGCATCAAGGGCATAATGCAATGTCTTATGTTGTGGGTGGCATATTGAACCCCGAGTGCAACGAGGGACTCTCGAATTAACTCCCGAGCGGAGCGAGGGAGTTTAAAGTTAACTCCTGAGCGAAGCGAGGGAGTTAAGTAGAGTCCTGAGTTAAGCGAGGGGTTCAAGCCGCCCAAGACGAAGACATGCTTTATCCCGAGGTGCATACTCTACTTTTAATACCGTCAGTTCAATTTTTTTTAATTCTTGCGGTGGCCAGTTCCCTGGCCACTTTAAAAAAATCCACTTTAAAAAACATGGGGCATTTGCAATGATATGGTAGCATGATGATAATTTGTTAGGTAGGTATTATAGGCAAAACCTATTTAATTTTGCTTAGACCTAAACGTAAAAACATAAATCGTGGCCTGCTAGATTTTTGTAGACCAATCAAATTACTTTAAATCGTAGCCTGCTAGATTTTTGTAGACCAATCAAATTACTTATTATAAATAAAACCTATTTGCTGAGACCTTTAAAATGACAACCAAGAGTTTTCACACGAATTTCAACGTTCCAAATTCAAATCACTTTATCCCCTTGGGAGTTTCATACAACATTATCTCCCTTGGGATTAAAGTCTTGCTTTAAGTTGAGGTTAATAGGGCTTTAATCCGTGATTAAAGTGCTGCAGGTGTGAAAACGAAATTGATCACTATACTTTTTGTTGATAGATGTTGACCCATGCTGCATCTGAGTTGTTTGCTGTAAGCGAGCTGTGTGCTCGCTGGTGACGCGTGGGTTTCGTATTGTATCGAGGCAGTTCTCTCACTTCAACCATAATGATGTTAAAGTGCGGCGGATCTCTGTTATTGACTCCGCCCGCGATAATTTTGAATTTGTGCTAGGGACGTTGATGTTTTGCTGGCCGCTGTTGATGTGGTGGATCGCTAGTAATAAAGGATTTCTGAAAGAAGTGCGGCGGATAATTCGTAATTTCGCCCGTTGATGCTGTTGGTGACGTAACGGAGCCTTGCTTGTGGCATCGACCTCGGGAAGTGTTGTGTGCTCGAGAGGTCTCTGCACCTCCTGGTGCATCACCTCCATTGTTGTTTGTGCGGGCGGCGAGGCACCCTTGCTGGCGTCGTAAGCAGGTGGTGGAACATCCTCTGAGCCATTGGCAACACTTTGATGATATAGTTTTAATAATTCCTTAGCCTCTTGAGCTTCACGTTTTTCAAGAAGGATTCTGAAAATAAAACAAAACTTTATTTGAATTTGTGTTGTATCACCAAGGATCGAAAGGAAAAATCTATTAAATCTATCATTTATTCCACAGTAAAATAATGGTCAATCTTAATACACACCGATAAAAATTAAATTACACAAATAAAATAAAAACATACACACACATCACAAATAAAATACACTGTCCAGAGCGTCTCCACGCGTCCCCAAGAGACTGGCGGCATTCCTTCTCTGGATAGCCAGGCTCACCCTTTGGGTGAAGAAAACGCCAGCCCTTTGGTCACCTGACGCTGCACTAAGACGCCCCGCCAGGTCCTTAAAAAATAAATGGGCACTAGGACCCCAAGCTCCCAGAGTTTCTAACAAAAATATACATGAACTATATCTAAAAATAAATAAGATGCAACTAATAAAAAATATCTTATTTACCTTCCTGAAGCTTCTTTGATAAGTTTTAAAATTATTCTGTTGTTTCTATCGTTGACAATATCTACGAAGCTTTCAGGGTCCATGTTGGATAGCAGCTCCAAGTCCTGATTTTCCAGACGATAGATATGGCAAACGTTGTGCTGCAACCGACTCAGTAGGTTCACCACCTGGCTCTTGTCTCCTAAAGCTATGTCGTCAGTCTGATCCAATGACATCTGAAACTTGGGTATATTCGGACCCCATTTCTCAGCCCCATGTAAAATCATGAGCAACGTATCCGGATCCAAGATTGAAAAATATTCTTCGTCATCTACCTCCGTGCCGTCAGATTCCAAAACCACAATCAAATTCTCTGCAGGAAGTCCCAATTTATCGGGTACTTTCGTCAGAAGATCTTCGAGGGAAGTTGCAACAACACCCTTCTTTTTATTTCGATTTACATCACATATTTTGTAAGGTTTATTTATAACGTCCTCCATCGTAGGAATTCACAAAAGCTTTATCATGCCCTTATCATGAAGCCGCTACAAAACTTATCTATTAGGTACCTATTAAAGATAATAATAAAACGACAACTCGAATTCTATCGCAAAATATTAGGTATACTTATCTACCAACCGAAAAAATAAAATTGACGAAAGTAAATGAGGGATAGAAGGTTGAGGGTTCGCTTCCCGAATCAAACAAATATAGGTATGTTTTGGACCAAGTGAGAGTCATTATACATAATGCCCGGACATTATGAATAATGACCAATATGAGAGTGCAATATGATAATAACTACTGAAATAATTGCCCGGGCATTATACATACATAATGCCAGTCATCTATTGGGCAGAGTGATAAAAAAACATGTTTTATTACTATTAAATAGATTTACCACATTTGAAACACAAATAACACAATAATTCTTCGTTTTATAGATGCTCTGACGTCTGTGTCCGTCTGTATTTGCTTTAAATGCAAAACTAAACAAAAAATAAAAAAAAAGGTCTTGTGAGAGTCGAACTCGCGCACGAAGGGTTCCGTACCATTATCATCACATAAAAATAAGAGTCCATTCATTTTAGGATGATTTATACATAAACGTTCCTATTGAATCACTAAAACTGATGGCGCTAATGGTAAAAATTTATTTCTATATCTATGGTAAAAATACATGAATGAAGGGTAAATGGCGGTTTACGGTTTATGACGTATTAAAAAAAGTACTTACCAGATCTCATTCAAACCAATTTTGGGTGGAAGTTTGCATGGTAATGTATATCATACCTATTTTTTTTTTAATTTCATCATTTTCTTATTTTAGAAGTTACAGTGGGGGGGACAGGGATACACTTTTTACCACTTTGAAAGAGTCCCTCGCGTAAACTATTCAGTTTAGAAAAAAATGACATTAGAAACCTCAATATAATTTTTAAAGACCTATCCATAGATACCCCACACGTATTGGGTTCGATGTTTTTTTTTTTTAGTTTCAGTTCTTAGTATGGAGAACCCTAAAATTTATTGCTTTTTTTTCTATTTTTGTGTGAAAATCTTAATGCGGTTTACAGAATACACCTACTTACCAAGTTTCAACAGTAGGTATAGTTCTTATACTTTCGGAAAAAAGTGGCTGTGACATACGGCAGACAGACATGACGAATCTATAAGGGTTCCGTTTTTTTCTGTTTGGCTACGAAACCCTAAAAAGAGCGCTGTGTAGTGAACGGGTACACTATTTTTCCCAATCGCGCCATTTTATACCAATCGATAGTTTTGCCGATAGAGATTAATTACTGGAAACAAACATAGTCGTCATAGTAGTCATCCCTTTTAGCCAACGACGACGGTAAGGTCGTCATATATGTCTGGATACCTCAAGTGTCCAACGGAAAGATCTCAGTGACATACAATATAACTACGCGAAATACCAACTTTAGGTTTTGTGGTGTTTATGTAATTCTTCCTTTACAATTTTATAGGTTTTCTTAAGCATGTAAACGTTCAATATAAACATGCTGACTGGCTAATTTTCTGTCTTTCAATAGGTAATTTTCGGTTTTTGACCTTTGCCCTTTAAAAATGTAGGTTGTTTAGAGTAATTTATTTGCCTATCTTGGAAATTTTATCCTCTGTTTGCAATGTTGACTCATGCTGCCCCTGAGTTGGTTGCTGTAGCGAGCTGTGTATGGGTACTGGCTGATGTTGGTGACGCGTGGGTTTCTTAGTGTTTTTGTCGAGGCAGTTCTCTCATTTCTGCCATAATGATGTGAAAGCGCGGCGGCGGGACTTTGACTTTTCCCACGATAGTTTAGAATTTGTACGCGCGACGTAGCTGTCTTGCTGGGTGCTATCGGTGCGGTGAAATAAAAGGTTGCTGATGCTGTAAATGCGGCGGTTGTGTCGTAATTTCGCCTCCATTGTAGTTTGTCCGCGCGGCGAGGCACCCTTGCTGGCCTCGCACGCAGATGGTGGAACATCCTCTGAGCCATTGGCAATACTTTGATGATATAGTTTTAATAATTCCATAGCATCTTGAGCTCGACGTTTTTCAAGAAGGATTCTGAAAATAAAACAAAACTTTATTTGAATTTGTGTTGTTTCACCAAGAATCGAAAGGAAATCCATTTAGACATTAAAAATTAACAAGATGCAACTAATCACTACATAGTATAATACAAAGTCGCTTTTTCTGTCCCTATTTCCCTTTGTATGCTTTAAATGTTTAAAACTACGCAACGGATTTTGATGCGGTTTTTTTAAATAGATACAGTGATTCAAGAGGAATGTTTATATGTATTATACATGCATAATATTATAGCCGTGCGAAGCTGGGGCGGGTCGCTAGTAAAAAATATTTTATTTACCTTCCTGAAGCTTCTTTAATGTGCTCTAAGTTTATTCTTTTGTCTTTATCGGTGATAATATCAGTGAGGCTGTCAGGGTCCATGTCAGATAGCAGCTCCAAATCGTCATCTCCCAGGAGAGAAATATGGCAGAGGTTGTGCTTCAAGCCACTCACTAGGTTCACCACCTGACTCTCTATGTCGTCAGTCTCATCCGAAGACACCTTACACTCGGGTATGTACGGACCCCATTTCTCAGCCCCATGTAAAATCATTAGTGACGTATCCGGATGTAAGGTTGAAAAATATTCTTCGTCGTCTACCTCGGTGCCGTCAGATTCCAAAACCACCGTCAAATTCTCTGAAGGAAGTCCCAGTTCATCGGGCACTTTCGTCAGAAGATCTTCGAGGGAAGTTGCAACTACACCCTTCATTTTGTCTCGATTTCCATCACATATTTTGTAACGTTTATTTATAACGTCCTCCATCGTAGTGAATGCACAAAACCTTTATCATGCCCTTATCATGAACCCACAAAACTTATCTACCTATTAAAGATAATAATAAATCGATAACTCGATTACTAGTCGGCGATATTACCAGGCGAAAAAATAAAATTGACGTATGAAAATGAGAGACAGAAAGTTGCGGGTTCGATTCCCGAATCAAACAAGTAGGTATCTATAATATGTTTTTTTTACTAAAGCATTTACAAGTTTATTGGAAATTATTATAAGGAAATTATCGATATTCATCCCTTTTATCCAACGACGACGGTAAGCTCGTCATAATACGATATAATAGGTACGTCTAGACACCTAAAACGTCAAACGGAAAGGTCTGGGTGACATAGGCGATCTTAAACTATCAATCTACCTTACAGTTACCGGTAAATCACTGCGAAATTCTATACCTTGATGTTGTGTAAGGCTGAAGACATAAAGCGGCGGGTTCCCGGTGCAGACAAACCGGTACGGGTAGGTACCGATCCGTACAGGTAAAATATTCTAATGTTATCTTATGCGCTCAAACATAAAGAAACAGGTTGGGACTTGTCGGTACCGATTACGCGGATAGGGTCATACGGACTTGAACGTTTGTCGGTGTTGGGTGTCTATAAAATGGATATAGATAACGAAGTTCTCATTGCCTTAGTATTTGAAAGAGCGGCTTTGTGGGATAAAAAAAATAAGTTTTATAGTAACAGAAATGTAACTGACAAGTTTTGGAAGGAAATAAGTTCAGATGTGAAACAAGATGGTAAGTTACTAATTTTATTCATTAGAACCCTATTTTTAAGAATTATTAAAGTTTTCACAACACGATACGCAAAATGTTGATTTTTATAGGCAACATTTTGATACCTACCTTATATTCATTTATTATATCTATACATATAATAAATCTGTAGACATAAAAAAAATCTGTAATTGTATTATATCCAGAAAAAAAATACACAGGTCGTCTTAGAATCGTTAGCTGAACACGATAGGGTAGTTTTTAGAATTTTTGTTTGTCTGTTTGTCTTTTTGTAAACACTTTCCATAAGAAAAACGTCGTCCGACGAACTTGAAGCCATGATGGTCAATGAAGACAGGTTTGCCTGTTTCCTTTATGTAAGGTATCCTGTACCGACCCGTACCGACCAGTACCGGCATGTCCGTACCGGAAAACCTGCTTCTTTATGTCCTCACCCTTATGACGGAAAGGTGATCGAGGTGAGCTGGGGATATTTGATAACCTATACAGGGTGAAATTATTTTAGTCCGGTGATTTGGTATCTTTAGTAAAGACTTTCCAGTCGTTGACGCTTGACGGCTTCCTTATCGGATCCTACTTTCAACGGACCCCCTGTCTAGGACTATCTCACGCTTATATCGTCTCTAGACTAGACGATAAGCGCTAATTTAAACGATAAAATTAGTTAGGTTTTTTCTTTTCTTTCAATATTTTCTATTTAGAGATTCTCTACAATGGATACCTAATCTCAATTTGAGAACGAATATTTTGGTCTGTCAAACACCACTGCAGTGTTTCGTACCATACTTGAATTGTATCAGATGTTACACGCTGACTTCGTACCTACTTACCTTGTCAATCTTTAGGTCCAAGTATGGGCTTGTAGCACACAAGTAAGCACTTAAAGGCATCTTTGCGAGGCATCTGGCGATCGGAAGGCTGGTGGTTTTTTTGTCCAGAGGAGAAATGTAGCCAGCTTTCTGGGAACGATGCCTAGAGGAGACGCGCTTGAAAATATGTTTATTTGTAATTTTTAATTAAAAAAAATGAATGTTATATAGAAAATAGAAGAAGATATAGAACAATCCTCGAAGATTTTCTATTTTCAAACTGTTGTATGTACCTATGTGACCTACTCATGCCAATGCTATACCTAATATCGGTACATATCGACTGCTGATCAATTTAATCCCCTTCCTTAACCTATTCCCGTACAGACAATTTATAAAACAGGCTCTTTGGTTGATAATTTATGTACGTATCTAAGGTGTTCCCGCTTCTCTCATAAATATTGCCTAGGAAATTCCAGAATGTGTTGTATAGTACGGGATCCCTATAAGAACGACCTTAGTCGAGCTGTTTAAATGAATGAAAAGTATTTTTATTGAACTTTTGAACTGAATCGCATATTGGTTGCCTAAAAATTTTCAGTCCAGAATGATTAATTTATTTTAAACTAGCGACCCGCTCTGGCTTCGCACGGCTATATTATGCATGTATTATACATATAAACCTTCCTCTTGAATCACTCTATCTATTAAACAAAACCGCATCAAAATCCGTTGCGTAGTTTTAAAGATTTAAGCATACATAGGGATATAGGGACATAAGGACAGAGAAATCGACTTTGTTTTATACTATGTAGTGACTATGTAATTTGATTAAATAGTTCAATAAATATATCGCATATTAGTTGCCTAAAAAATTTCAGCCCCGAATGATTAATTTATTTTTAACTAGCAACCTGCCCCGGCTTCGCACGGCTATATTATGCATGTATTATACATATACTATTTTCACTTCTGCCTGCACTCCCGGAGTGCGCTGTTTTTTTTTTAAATAGATAAAGTGATTCAAGAGGAAGGTTCCTCTTGAATCACTTTATCTATTTAAAAAAACCGCATCAAAATCCGTTGGGTAGTTTTAAAGATTTAAGCATACATAGGGATATTAGACCAGGGCCGAAGCCTTCAAAAATGATAAAAAATGAAAAAAAATCACAGTAGGATGAAACCCATTAGAAAAGGAGGGAAATATGATAAAAATGAAAGGAAAAATAAATTACGGTCGATCCGAGTTCGGGAAGTGGGAGGGGGGGGGGGGGTTTAAGGGTGAAAAATGGTTTATCTTGATTTCCGGCAAAACTACAAGTCCTATGGAAAAAAGTTGAATCGCAAAGTTGTAGGTAATAAAAAGATCTAAGTTGTAGATCTTTTTATTACCTACAACTTTGCCATCTAAGTTGTAGATCTTTTTATTACCTACAACTTTGCCATTCAACTTTTTTCCATAGGACTTGTAGTTTTGCCGGAAATCAAGATGAACCATTTTTTACCCTTAAAAACCCCCCCCTCCCACTTCCCGAACTCGGATCGACCGTAATTTATTTTTCCTTTCATTTTTATCATATTCCCCTCCATTTCTAATGGGTTTCATCCTACTGTGATTTTTTTTGGTTTCAAAAGTTATCGACCCTGCTGCCTGATTCACAGCTACCGAACCGACAGTCGGTTCGGTAAGGCCACTTTGTCGGAAAATGACAAACGAACCGAAAAATTCAAAATTGCGATTCACAAATCCGTTTCCGATAACATCGGTACAGCAACCGAAAGAAGAAATTCCCAACCGACGGAAGATCATAGACAATTCTTATCTACAATATTTTTGACATAATTGAATGAGTTGTTTTTAGGTCTGTGGTTTACAGTGCAAATGGTGTTGCAATATTCATGATAAATCACAAAATCTTTTACTACAAATTCCATGCTTCTAATTGGAGTTGAATTTAATTACATCAAATTATGTGGATCAATGGTGTTGTCGTTATTAACATTTCCCATAATTTAATAATTATCGAATAGATAAATAGAATTACGCATCATCGTCCACTTTTTTCTTAAATTTGACCAAAAATTTAAATATTCTTAGAGAAAAATATAATGATAAATGGGCAACTCTAAAATGTTGGAATTTACTTTTCAAAAAAACGTAGTGATTAAATCCTCTTTGTTTTCAAAGTTTATTTACAATGGTGCGACAAATAGTGTTGAATAAGAGAACGCCAGGCGATAGACTACAAATAACTCTCCACCCCGAACTGGGGAAATGGCTGCACCTAGGCGCTGACGGAGCAAGAACAAAAAAAGCATTGTTAGCAGACCTAGCAGAGATCTTAAATTCAATGGGGTCTGGGGCGACCAAGACCCCGGATAAGTGACCTAATGTATGTTACCTACGCACCTCTTCGTTATATTAGGTTATCCATTTTAAACTCCGCCTGGTTCCAGACAAAAATCAAAATAAATCTAGCCTGTGTTATTTTACCAATCAACTTAGGTGCCTACAAAGTTTAATTGCAATAATTTCTATGGGTTTTGTGTAAAGAAGATAACAAACATTTCAGTATTTTAATACTCTTTTATATCAGTCAAAACATTATAAAATAGTTGGACTATTCATTTGGTAATAATTTGTAAGTAGGTTACTTATGTATTTCTTAATAATTATTTGTTCAAATTTATTTTAGTTATGGCTGAATTGGAAGGAGCAAGGCAGTGTTCATTAATGCTACTCGGCTGGGCACAAGGGGTGGCCCTACACCTCCACTTCGAGCTCCGTTGGAGGAATTGAATGCGCCAGACCCATTGGCAGATCATCGGGTATGTGAACATTTTATTTATAATACAAGTATCATGGTTTAACTAGATTCTGCCCGTGACTTCGCCCACGATTTCACCTTCTTAGGGATTTAAAAAAACCCTTAGTTGATTAGCCTACACCTCGCAAAGAACACCCTCCTTTCATGTCAGCCAGTCAATCTAGAAATTTTATTTAAGGTTTAATGAGATAAGTACTTATTATTTATTTTGTTTTTATTTCAATTTTAAGGTTCTCCATAGGGTAACGGAGGTGAAGAGAAGGCTACCCACACACGCATCTGGCGAAGCTGGTGCACATCAGGGCAAGGACTGCCAGACCATCTCTCACGTAATCCTGGAGTGCGAGAACCTGGCTGCATACCGGGCGCTGATATACTTGGCAACCCGGCAACATTCCAAGAAACGTGCGAGGACCCCGGGAGGATTCTGCAATTCTGGTTGGCAGGAGTAGCGGGCAACGATCACACATAGTGGGCCTAATGATGCCTGAGTGCGGACTCGGAGTCCATCAACCTATCCTAACATCACTGCCACCCCTAGGGTCCCCAGAAGCATAGCTGCAGCTATGCATATCATAAGCTATGAATAGATTACCTAATTTAATTTCTTAAAATAAAGATTTTTAATGAAAAGCTATTTATTTGTAATCAATCATTTATTTTACAATATAAGGTGCATCATCTTGGGGTAGATATTAATTAAATGATTAACAAAAATATATAAACTAGTGGTATATTAAGTATTGCAACTAAAATAATTTAGACTTTGTTACCTAAGACTGAGTAGGTCTAGGTAGTACTAAGAATTGTTAAATCTTTTTATTTGTATTAATCATTTAATAGATTTAATTTGAGTTAAAGATATTAACTAGTGGTTTAAGTATTGAGAGTGTGAGAAATAATTTAGCTTCAACTTCAAATCTGTGATTTACCAGTGACATAATTAAAGTACTAGGTGTTAAATAAATATATGTTTTCTTGATTTTATTTATTATTCAACATCCTGGTACACCAGCAAAATTAATAAGTTGTAATTACTTGTTAATAATGGGTTGTATATGCTTGTTGGAAACACAATCCATTTTATTAAATGTCTGGGTGACTCATGGCATTTATAACCTCGTTTATGGCCCGGGAAACGGAATTTTCACGATTAAATAGTGAATTTCGATGGTTCGCACCCTCTAATGCGATCCACGGCGTCTGTTTCTCGACCTCAATGCCAAAATTATATTCATATCAATGATTTACTTCGCGCAATATATGTGTTGAACAATAATGTCGAATGTCGGTAGAGTCTCCGACAGCAAAAACTTGTCGGTAACATTCCGAAAATAATCACCTAAAAACCCGACAATAGCTGTCAAAATTCTTCGGTTGCGGGTTTGTGAATCGCAGTTTGTCGTCGGTTCGACTTTTTCCGTAACCGACGCCCTACCGACAAAATGTGAATAGCACCGCTGGTCTATATAGGGACAGAGAAAACGACTTTGTTTTATACTATGTAGTGACTAGCGAACCGCTCCGGCTTCGCACGGCTATATTATGCCTGTATTATTCATATAAACCTTCCTCTTGAATCACTCTATCTATTAAAAAAAAAACAGCGCACTCCGGGAGTGCAGGCAGAAGTGAAAACTATATATCTGTGTAAAATCTCATCTGTCGAAATCTCATCTGTCGCGAGAACGGCTGAAAATGCTTACTCGTGTATCAGTGATGGCGCTAGCGTGCGACGCGAACTGCGTACGGCAGCTCGCTGCGAACCTGCACCATCCACCGAGAGATGTCGCTGTTAACACTGTTGTACAGAAGTGAGTATCGTAGTTCGGCCGTTTGCACAGAGATGGCGCTGTTTTCAATATTGCATAGTAGTAGAAGCACAATAACTGTTAAAATCTCATCTGTCAAAATCTCATCTGTCGCGAGAACGGCTGAAAATGCTCACCCACAAAAGTGCCCAACGCGCCATAAGAAGTTTTCACTTCAAAAACGCATCAAAATCCGTTGCCTGATTTAAAGATCTAAGCAAGCATACATACAAGGGACAGACAGCGGAAATTGACTTTGTTTTATAGTAGGTATGTAATGATTTTTTCATTACTCATACTCCGAAAGTAGGTCTAAAGATGCCTGAAGAGCGTGTAGAAAATAAAACTTTCAGCCCTAGGAAAAATCGCTTTCACTGACAGCTGTCATGTCAAATTATGGCTTCGCACGGCTTGTGCAATGTGCATGTAGCCAGTATCAGTATCATTACGCATTAGGAACTTCAAAAACCTAACCTCCTTGCTTTAAGTAACACTAAAGAAGAACACTACATGTATATAACCTCTTTGGTCCCAACCTTGGAAGAGGATCAGGTAGTATGAAGTCTCTCATTCACTCTCGTTGTTAGGAAGAATTTTATGTATTATTCGTAATGAAAAGCACAGTGTTTACCTCGGGTGAAAGACTCATTAAGTCCCTCGAACTATTAGCGCCCTCGCTACGCTCAGGCGCCAAACTCCGTCTCGGGACTTGTAATGAGTGACTTTCACACCTAGGATAACATACTATTAAGTTTTTAGACCTTTCACTGGTTTGGTTAATAGACAAATTCCGTACCAATGAAATACATAATCTTAATTTTAACTTAGCTTTAACTCATTAACCAGACTAGTGCAAATCAGTGGTATCGATTTACCTCCTTACCCAATAATTGTGACGGGAAAAATACCACGTTCAAACTCACGTTCGCTTATTGTGTAGGCTTCATACTTTCGTTTGGTATGGAAGCAGTAAAAGGTTTAAAAAACAAAAAATAAACAATTCATTGCTCGAAAAAAAATATTGTTGTCTGTAAAGTCAGTTTACGGACGATAATTTTACGTGATAACGTCATAAGAAAACATTGACAATAACTCAAGTTCCTGGAACGTGAGTAACGGAACGTGAGAAATGACGTCACACTTTTCTTCACAGATATTTTTTTTAAATTTAGTTATTAATTAACTATAAATAATCTAGACTGAAATATTTAGATAACCCATTTGCAATTTGTATTGACCTATTTAATCTATATACAGGGTGAACTTTTTATGTGGGCCTTCAGGGCTATATAACTATAAGAAATAGCGAAAAATACTGAAAGGAGTTGCGTGCCCGATTTTGACAATAACTAAAACTGCATCATTAGATTTTTGAACCTGTTGATTTTGCAAAAAAATAAACATCCTATATTTTTATACCAATCGATGGTCTTGCTGATAGAGATTAATTCCTGGAAACAAACATAGTATGGCAAATCAAAGGAAATAGCTCCTTTTGTAGTTTTGTACAATTTTTATGTTTCCGTCTCTGACAAAATAATAGCGTATGAGACATAGAGAGGAAGTAATATTTATCCATATGTTTTAAATATGTTCTAGATTCTCTACATTACATAAAATTTGTAAAAACAGATAATATTTTTTTTGTGCAGCAGTTTGTTACGCCATTAGCCATACTTCCTCACTACATTTTTTTCAGGGATATCAGGGAAAATTACAAAAGACTACAAAAATTAGCTATTTTCTTTGATTTGCCATACTATGTTTGTTTCCAAGGATTCATCTCTATCAGCAACACTAACGATTGGTATAAAAATATAAGTGATTATTTTTTTGCAAAATCAACAGGTTCGATTCCTGGCTAGGGTAATGAGTTTTTCAAAAATCGAATGATGCAGTTTTTGTTTTTGTCAAAATCGGGCACGCAACTCCTTTCATCATTTTTCGCTATCTCTTATAGTTTAGGATATAGCCCTGAAGACCCACATAAAAAACTCACCCTGTATATAAAAATCAATTGCTGTTCGTTTGTCTTGCTAAAATTCGAGAACGGCTGGTCCAATTTAAATGAAATGGTTGTCGTAGTCCAGGGAAGGTTTAAACGGTGAGAAAGATCGGACTTACGCAGGTGAAACCGCTGGGCGCAGCAAGTTTGATATAAAATACTTTTCATCGATTAAACAGCTCGATAAAGGTCGTACTTAAAGGGATCTTAAATTAAAGGTATACGTAGTAAGTACACTTATATTTTCCTTACTTCCACTTGCGGCACTGAAAACTTTACGTGCATACATGTAGAATTCAAAAAGACATTAAACTCCTGTTTAAGCTTTGTTTCGTTTCCGCAATGACAGTAAAAGCACTTACTAGTTTATGGTTGTTTGTGCGATAGAATGATAGACAGCTAATCTTATAGGTACGGCGGGCGACAGTTAATTCCCAGAACGCTCAATTAATTAAATCTATTTACTGAAGTGCAATCTCTGCACGTAGGTGTTATGGTTTGTTGTTTATATAGGTACTAGCGACCCGCCCCGGCTTCGCACGGCTATATTATGCATCATTATACATATAAACCTTTCTCTTGAATCACTCTATCTATTAAAAAAACCGCATCAAAATCCGTTGCGTAGTTTTAAAGATTTAAGCATACATAGGGATATAAGGACATAGGGACAGAGAAAGTGACTTTGTTTTATACTATGTAGTGATGCTGGTTTTGACTTGATAATGTCTTTTATATTGATAAACACTCACAAAAAAGTGTGACGTCATCGCTCACGTTCCGTTATTGACGAGGTATCCATAGCTACGTCACTCACGTTCCCGGAATGTGTTATTGACAAGTTAACCATAGCAACGATAATACGTTGCTAACATGGTTACCATGAATGTTTTGTCACGTAAATCACGTAAAATTATCGTCCGTAAGCCGACTTTACAGACAACAATTTTTTGAGACGAAGTTCCTGATTACGACTTGACCTATTTCATAAAAAAATCCAGTTTAATCCAGTTTGAGCGTTACGAAAAGAGAATAGAAAAACTCTAAGATAAACGAATCTCTTACATATCTTAATATATATAAATCTCGTGTCACAATGTTTGTCCTCAATGGACTCCTAAACCACTTAAACGATTATAATAAAATTCGCACACCATGTGCAGTTCGATCCAACTTGAGAGATAGGATAGCTTAGATCTTAATTTATCCCGATATTCCCACGGGATGGGGAGTTACGCGGGTGAAACCGCGAAGCGCAGCTAGTATTATATAGATATATGTCTGTCTGTCTGCCTGTTGTCAATCCGTTCGTCCCTCCGTCCGTCCGTCTGTCTGTCTGTCGAACGGAACTTCGTTTCAAATGCAGGTTCCGTAACACTTTTTTTTTTTTTTAATTCTTTGTATACTGAAAACACAATTATCCATAGATAAGCTACCCTTAAGCCTACAGTACACATCTGTTTCCTTACATCTGAAGGATTTATTTCATGTAATTTTTTTTAATTTTCTTACAAAATTAATTTAGCTACACCTCCCTAACATCTGTGTATTTAGGCCTGAGGCCGGGACAACTTTTACTTAAAAATATTAGTATGATGAACGTGTCTGAAATAAAACGATGTAAACGACTTTACATAAATAGCGTAAGTTTTTATTATTTTCTTTTGTAAATTAGTTTACATTTTTAGGGTTCCGTACCCAAAGGGTAAAAACGGGACCTTATTACTAAGACTGTCCGTCCGTCCGAGTGTCCGTCTGTCTGTCACCAGAAGGGCACCAGGGTGTATCTCATGAACCGTGATAGCTAGACCGTTTTTACAGATTATGTATTGCTGTTGCCGCTACAACAACAAATACACACTCCCCTACATAAATAAATAAATATTGCAGGACAATCTACACATCGCCATCTAGCCCTAAGCTAAGTAACTAGACTTGTGTTATGGGTGCTAGACAACGGATATACTACTTATATACTTTTCTTTTGTAAAACAAGTTGAAGCAACTGCGCCAAGTGTGAGTGTGGGTCCTAAAATACAGGCCTCGGCTTAGTTTAGGCTCCAGTTCTCCCACAAATAGACTAACAATTATATGTAATAATAATTATAGTACTTAATTTTGTCATAATAAGAAATTGATGTTTGTTTGTGGAGGAAAATAAAGAAATATATTATTATTATAAATATATACTTATATTATAATACATAGAAACAATCAGACCACAGACAAATATCTAAGCATAAATACATGTCTGAGGCGGGAATCGAACCCGCGACCCTGTGTTTGGCAGTCCGGCATGGTGACCATTGTGCCAACTGGGTCGTCAACATCCCATACAACATGCTACGGAAGCCTTGGTGTCCGTGCTATTATAATAAATTAGGTTAGGTTAAAAAATATTGAAAAACGGAAGTTTTAAAATCCTACTAAAATACATGTGAAAGTCTGTGTGTCAGTTTGTGTTAATGTTTGTTACTCCTTAAAACACAAAAAGTGCTGGAACGCTTGCAATAAAACTTGGTAGGTATATAGATAACTGGAGCCCAGAAGGCCAATTCTCGTAAAAATCATTGTTGAAATCACATTTCAATATCATTTCGATTGCATTTCGATCACAAATAATACCCTCAAAGTAGTTCAAAACATGTGAAAGTCTGTGTGTCAGTTTGTGTTAATGTTTGTTACTCCTTAAAACACAAAAAGTGCTGGAACGCTTGCAATAAAACTTGGTAGGTATATAGATAACTGGAGCCCAGAAGGCCAATTCTCGTAAAAATCATTTTTGAAATTACATTTCAATATCATTTCGATTGTATTTCGATCACAAATAATACCCTCAAAGTAGTTCAAAACAACTTTAAAGTCACCTTTTAGCAAAAAAAAACTGACTTTGAGGGTATTTTTTGCAATCGAAATGATATTGAAATGTAATTTGAACAATGTTATTTACGAGAATTGGCCTGGATAAAGACATAAGCCACTTTTTATGTCGATATTCGCACGGGATCGGGAGATACGCGGGTGAAATATGTATCTTAATACCACAATAAAAAGTTTTTTAACTGCCACGTACAAATCTTTTGAAAATACCAAGTTCTTCACTTTGCGAAACTAACAAACGTCAGTTTCTTCACAAACAGCTACGAGATTGTTTGATTTATAAATAAGACAACACGGTAAAAGGTGCATACATTCAAAACCACTCTGGCTTTGTGAAAGTAATAGAGGAGTATTTTCCAGTGACAGAGTGTAATGCACCTGGGCGTCCGAAGCTAGGGCGGGCGGGCTTCGAGCGCAATGGGCGGGCGCGGTCTCCGTGGGATACTCACGACAAGGTTCTCGCATCACCTCGCTTTTAAATCTACACTATATAAATTATTACTAACATATAACAGGTAGCTTTTATTTTACACTAGCTGTTGCCCGCGACTTAGTACGTTTTACTCTTGTTGAGATACTAAAACCTTTCTCTTGAATCACTCTATCTTCTAATATCTTCTTAATATATATAAATCTCGTGTCACAATGTTTGTCCTCAATGGACTCCTAAACCACTTAACCGATTATAATAAAATTCGCACACCATGTGCAGTTCGATCCAACTTGAGAGATAGGATAGCTTACATCCCGATATTCCCACGGGATCGGGAGTTACGCGGCTGAAACCGCGGAGGGCAGCTAGTAATAATATATAAATTACGTGTCAAGTTGTTTGTGCGCGATGGACTCCTAAACTACTTAACCGATTTTAATCAAATTTGCACACCGTGTGCAGTTTGATCCAACTTGAAAGATAGGATAGCTTACATCTCAATTTATCCCGATATTCTCACGGGATCGGCAGTTACGCGGGTGAAACCGCGGAGCGCAGGTAGTTTATTATAAAAAACCACTATAAGACAGACATAAAGATAGACAGACAGCGGGAAGCGACTTTATTTTATACCATGTAGTGATTAGAAAATATAACAGGTAGCTTTTATTTTACACATGCTGTTGCCCGCGACTTCATACGCGTGGTAGTTTTGTTTTATATACTAAAACCATCCTCTTGAATCACTCTATTTATTTAAAAAAAACCAACATCAAAATCCGTTGCCTAGTGAAGATCTAAGCATACATAGGAACAGACAGACTTTGTGTTGACTACAAAATATAACAGGTAGCTTTTATTTTACATTTACAAAAGCAGCGACACGATTTTTTTTTATTTTTTATTTATTTAGAAACAACAACAGCATGTTGTTGTTTGTTTGTAATATTTACCTAATACTTCGAAACGACCGCTTTTTATACCTCTATAATGGTAATAGCTTTATAATGTTCGCTTTGACAGTAAGTAATATAAAATTTAATGGAATATTATTAACTTTCGTATCAAGGTTTTGGGTAAAATAAAAGTAAATTGGGTCTCCAGCCAATTATTTTTTGGTAATTTAAGCCAAACGAGCATTTAGGTACTTTTACCTACATAAAATAATCATAAACTTAGGAATATTGTGTGGTTACTACTTATTATTAAAATTGCTAGATTATTAAGGTTCTTTAGACTTCTTGACCTACCTACTGTCATATATTGAACTGTTCGCAGCCAAAACTGCTGTATCTTTGAGATCTTCTTCTCAGGAATCGGTATTTACGTGCTAAACCCGGTGGGTAATAATATTGGCCCTTACATCTAGTCTATAAGATTAATACATCGCCAGCATCTATAATCTATGCTTAAATAGCATGGCGCTATAGAGCCTGGGAAATGGCGAAGCCTTGCCTAGAACGTATACCCTCTCAGCTCATTATTATATCATTATTATTATTGACGACCTCTGAGGCGCGTCGGGCGAACACCCGACTGCGACGCAGAAGGTTGCGGGTTCGATTCCCGCCGGGAACAAGTATTTATGCTGACCATAAATTCTTGTTTCTGGTTCTGGGTGTTTCCTATATGTATAATATGTATATATTTACAAAAAAAAAAGTATATAAGTAGTTTATCCGTTATCTGGCACCCATAACACAAGCATTAAGTTGCTTAGCTTGGGGCTGGATGGCGATGTGTAATATGTCCTGAAATATTTATTTATTTATTTTTTATTTTTATTTTATTATGTCGACTAAAAATAATCAAACATGAAAGTGCAATCAACGGTCAAAAGTCTCTGCCCACCGTAACGTTTGTAATCCTTTGCAGCACTATTTGAACATGATAACAATGTAACCTGTAAATCGATCCCACGTCGGTTGTTGAGCGGGTAGCGGCTTATACCTCTCGGCCAACTAAATACATACCTAACATGTTGAAAATAATAACCACACTGAGTACTTTTAATTCAAGTATTTATGTTTGTGTCTATAACGTCTATTTATGAAGGTCGTAAGTCCATTACTTGTTGATAGTATTATTGTAACAAACTGATTAATGACTTATGACCCATACTGTACCTAACGAAGCTGGGTTTTTACCTAACTAATTTACAATACAAATATATTTAGGCTTAACACCAATTTTACATGGATACTAGATGAATCACGTGTTTTCACCTGGGGATTGGGATCTACTTCTTCTTTAAGTTCCACCCCTATCGGAGGTTGAACAGCATCAGGGCAATTTTCACTTTCGAGGCTGCCGCTCTGAAGACCGAGTTAGTGCTACAGCCGAACCAATCCCTCAGGTTCTTCAACCAAGAGTGGCGCCTTGGGCGAACACTGTTCCTTTCAGCAATCTTTCCCTGGATGACGAGTTGAAGCATCCTGTACTTTTAATTTTTCATGACCGTAACCCGAAATAAGATAACCTTCCGTCTTCTTTTTGACTCGATTAAGATCATGGTCGGGATAAAACGAAGCCAAAAATTTGCAGGATTTCTGCTAAATACATACCAAATTTTATTGCAATCAGTGCAGTCGTTTTTGTATGTGACTCGTAGAGGGATGGAGAGAAAGACGATCTAAGACAAGATGGATGAACTGCGTGAGACAAGATATGAGAGAGATTAATGTGAACGATGAGATGCCGACTAATTGAAGTAAATGCAAGAAGAAGACTACAAATAAAATGGAATAAGGGCAGGCAGAAGAAGAGTTCAATAATCTGTGTGTGAAGGACCTACATATTATATCTATACATACTAACAGACAAACTTTTGCATTTATAATACTAGAAGGATAGGATGAAAATTAAATTTCAGTAAACATGATACTCAATTTACCTACAAACAAGATTTTGTGTACCTACATGTAGGTACAATACACGTTTATAAGTCCACTTCCAGCGTAAGCAGCACTATTTTAAACGCACACTTACACACTTCATACAGTGTAACTACACAATACCATAACGTAAGACACGCTTACTACTCAATTAATATGACCTAAAATTAGTACTCAGTGTGATTATTATTTTCAACATGTTAGCTATTTCATTAGTTGGCCGAGTGGTATAAGACGCCACTCCAACTACTCCAACCAATGTGGGTTCGATACACAGGGGGTGTGATTAAAATTGTGCTGCGCAGGATTGTTGTGGACTTTTGAGCGTCGATTGTACAATCAACGTTCAAAAGTCCACCGGCACCCTAACGTTTACAATCCTGTGCAGCACTATTTAAACATTATAACAACGTAACCTGCGAATCGATCCCACGTCGGTTGGGTGGCGGCTTATACCACTCGGCCAACTAAATACATGGCTAACATGTTGAAAATAATAATCACACTGAGTACTTTTAATTCAAATATTTATGTTTGTGTAACGTCTATTAGAAGAAGGTCCTAAGTCAAATACTTGTTGATATTATTATGGTAGCAAACTGATAGTGGACTTATGAGGCATACTGTATGTACCTGCCTTATATGTATGTTGTATCCAGGTCGAGGTCACAATCCAGGGTTAACTTCAGACTCCCAACGGCACTTTAATGAAAAAGTAGTACTATTTGACCACAACACTACCCAGTATGTTAAAGATTTATAAATTACAGACAATATAGAAATAGAGGCGCTGTAGTGCCTGGGCCATTAAAGCGACTATATTTCTCTTTTTCCTGTAATGTCCCGGGCACTACAACGCCCTGAATAGCATGGATTAAAGTTGCTGGCGCTGTAAAAATTATCTGTAAATATTATGTTTTTTAGATGAAATCACTATTAAACAAAGACGCTTTCTCTGTCCCTATATCCCTATGTATGCTTAAATCTTTAAAACTTCGCAACGGATTTTGATGCGGTTTCTTTTAATATATAGAGTGTTTCAAGAGGAAGGTTTATATGTATAGTACATGCATAATATAGCCGTGCAAAGCCGGGGCGGGTCGCTTGGTCCACCAGGCAGCTGGTCTCCTAACACTCCGTTTATTATTATTTTAAATCGGTTTATTATTATTTTATTATTAGAGGAGATTCTCCCTTCATCCTACGTACCCCACGTAAGTAGGATGAATCAACTAAATAACCTTATCTTAACCGTTTGAGATTATATTTTAAAGAAGTCTTAACGTACTAACTAAGAAATAAATAAAATAAAATGCGTTCTCATTGGTGGCCGCATTCCGAAGGCAGTTTTTAAGACATTTCAATGTGATCTCATGCGAATGACTCCAAATGAATAAAGTTTTGACTTTTACTTTGATGAAATTGTTTGAAAATGTTCAGACGTTTCCTCTATTATAATGGATAATATTAATTCTCTTCTGGATCCGAAATGATCCAATACATTGCTGGTTTCAATATTACACTACTACGTTTTATTTTAGCAATCTTTTGTTTTAGAATAAAAGGCATTGTGGATAGATCGAGATTACCAACCAGGTTTTAACCAAACCAGGTTGTAAGCAAACCGCCCTTTGTGTCACTCTAGGATTTTTTTCTATATTACATTTTCGTGTTTTAGTTTTTTATAAATAATCTTTTTATGTTTGTTTTTTGTTTGTATGATATGTTAAAATGTTATCATCTACTTATCTAAAAATAATAGTTTTTAGACCCATCACATCGTTTAGAATGCATATCTCTATTGCCATAAGTTTTTCAGGGAAAGTTGCGTTTTTTAAAACTATGCAAAGTATATTTTGGCGGAAACAAAGTAATTGCTAAATGTATGCATAAAAATACCCAAAAACACTTACGAATAATATTTTACTCGCAGATTATTTTTATAAAGAACATCATTTTAAACCTTCTAAAAGCTTCTATACAACGAAAAGTATTAAGCCTTAGTATTTTTTGCAAAAATCTAGCTTTTAATTCGATTTCGCCAAATTATGCTCAAGCAGATGAAATTTTTTGTCCTTCCACTCCGAACTGACCAACTGGTTGTGCAGATTAAAATGAAGGGATTTTTTCCAATCAGGTGTTTCGTTTAGTGCCTTTGTTTACTACCAGTCGTACACACTACTAATATCTTGTAACACGTCCTGTAATTGTAACTACTTACTAGAAATGAAATAGACTGCTATAGGAATACGTAGTATTAATTAATTAACTCTAGAAATAAGATACGTTCCAAAAACCTCTCCAAAGAGAATCGCTAGATGTATAATAAAACGATATTACGATATTTACCTATTGGTTTGGTATTTTATATAATGTAATTGCCTTTCAGAATATTTCAGCTTAAAGAATCTTCCTTTCTTTTAAAGAATTTTCTTAAAAGGTAAAGTTTTATGAATTCAATTATACCTACCCAAATCTTGACCCGAGTGAATTGAGCGAAACTTTCTTTACTTAAACACTATAAAGGTCTTCTCATATCGGAGAATGTAGAATTGTAGATAACCTACTCGAAACAACAGATATTATGAATATATAATGACAATTACTACGTTTCAAGCGTAATAAAAGTTGGTACTTACAACAAATTTTTATCATCCTTACTAGGAATCGGTCTCTTTGAACCCGTATCATCCTCCCCGTTCAAAATTACCATTAATTAACGAATCAGTCACTAAAATTAAATCATGTAAGTACATTAATTTACCATATTTATAAAATTATTATTTATTTCATCGTAGGTAAGTATGACGAAAAGTGCTATGTTTACTCGAGTGAAAAACATAATATGATTTCCCACGTGGTTTACCTACCTTCGAAGGCCCTTGCCTTCGACTTGGACCGTAAATGCACATTTGGGGATTAATATTTTACCCTCAAGTGACACAAAGTACCTCTATTAGGCTTATGTGCACTTCTGGCTCGGCACTTTAGTTACTGTTATTCAGATGATGCCTACATATATACTAGGCAATAATATTAAGCCCTAAGTATTGGAAACTAGGTCAATAAGCTTCTAGGCGGAAGAATGATAACTTGGCCCAAGCAGCCGTTTCCGACTCCATGCCGAGCTCACTACGGGAAACTGTATTTCATTTTGAAATTAAATGTAGAGACAACCAATATAATGTGAAAATATATCATCAGCCCACGTAATTTCCTCAAGTTTTATGGCAAGGTCACAACAAAGTCATAAATAAAAGTCAAATAACTTTATTATAATTTATTGGGTATAACAAACACGTATAAATAGCTTAGCACACAATCTACTTAAATATTAACAAACTGGGGACAGTATGTCGCACGTAAATGCATTTAAAAATGCAACAAGCTTGTAGCGACAATCACGCGAGCGAACATTGTATGCTCGTATTGCTACAACAACAAACAAGCCATTTAAATACTGAATTCAACACAAAACAAACAGGTAACATTTTAAATTATTTTGCTTTTCTATCTACCTACACAACACTTTCGGGTACAATTTTTAAACATCATAATGTTAAAACATTAGTACTTCAAACAAATATGTGAAAATAATAAATGTAATGACCTATTAAATTGTTATGAATTAGATAAAACTCTATTCTTGTAGATAATTCGATAATGATAGATATTTTTCAAATGCAAAAAACTACCTACTTAAATATATACTTATTTTGGATGTGGAAAAGTTACAACACTTGACTTCAAACGCGAAAATGGATCAGCAACACATGTGAATGACAGATTTGATCGAGTGCCAACTATTAATGAGGGCGAGCTGACCTGGCTACTATGCCTAACTATAAAATGTTCAAAAATAACCATATGTTATTCACTTACGCAATCGTTTATTTTTATGTTTTGTTTATGCTCGATCGCGTGAATTTACAAACCATTGATATTTTCATTGTTTTCATGACCTTTTCGGCGATATATAAATAAAGTGGATTTCCCTTTAAGGCTAAAAGAATTTAGGTTTTCATAAATTAGAAAGTTTCCGACAAAGGATTTAATCTGACATTTAGATTTATCCTGGGGCGAAGACACGGCGGGTTAGCTTTTTTGCCATTAGAGCTTGCGGCTAGAAAGCGGAGCTGTTAAATAAGTTTTTAACGATGTGTCTAGTACAAACGCGGTCGAGTGGGTGGGAGCGAAAGCGTTCGAGCGCCAAATTATCACCAAACTTTCTCCAATTGAGGCTTGTAATAAAGTTCCGCCTCCTCCAAATTTGTAGTGGTCATTATTGAGCCAGTTTCATTACTAAAGCTCGGATTTCGATAGGTAGAGAAACTGAAAACGTATTTATCGCACAATGAAAAAGCGAAATTCTAGTAAATGTTAAGTTTTAATATTAAATAAATTACTTACTACATAATTTCAATTACCTACTTTTTTGCCCGTGTGGCATCTACAATAGCACAACAATCCTGTTTTTTCGTTTTCAATTAAGTATTATGACCCACTACAGATACAACTTAATTCATAAATTTTGTAACTTAATATAATTAGGTATCTAGATTCGAATAAAACAACGTAGATTTTGATAAATAATCATTCGTTAATACGTATTATTATTAGCTACGCTACGTTTCGGAATAATTCGGAATAAATTACGTAAAATGTCCTCATTTTAGTTTATTTATAAACATTCGAGTATCGCCGAGGACGAAATGGAAGCTTTTTTGGGGAAAAAAACAAGAAGGGTCGTAGATTATTCTACGAATTAGATCGAGGTCATTTGACCTCACCCGCTAATTTGATTTATCTAACTAATAAAGTAATCATTACAGTAAGGTATTCCATAAAACAAGCTATATATATAAAGAAAAGAAGATTTTAAAAATATTACGTGTCGCGAACATGCGTTTGGAACGAAGTCCCTTTACATTTTTTATATTTTATTTTCGTACTTATATATGTGTACGGTTTTTCGTTTCACGTTCAAGTAACGCGTCTCATTTTTTCTCGGCAAGGGATCGCTAACCCGCGATAAGGAACTTCATTCCAATACCTTTGGAGTAAAAGTTGTAAATTATTGACGACAATTATACTTGAAGCGCTTAACAAAACGCTAAAAGGTGGTATTTAATAGGTTCTTTATACTTCAGCGTACTGAGTGAGATAAATTCGTGGGTAATTGTGTGGCTACGAGAAGGCATGTCGATAAGATGTCAAGACTACGTCCCTGGCACCAAGCAATTACCCAAAACCCAGTTACGTACAACTTTTTTTCAATCTGAAGGCCAATTCTTGTAAAACATTATTTTTAAATTAATAACAAATACTCAAAGTAGCTCAAAATACAATCAAAGATTTATTTTTTAAATCAAAAGCTCAAAGTAGCCTCAAAGTCAACTATTTTAGAATAACAAGGTCAAAGTAGCTCAAAATCAAAACAATCATAACAAAAACATTAAGGGTTGACGCACGTTTGTAAGCAATGTTATTTACAAAAATTGGCGTTCTTATCTGTTGAGCTAAGAAATGATATATCCGTTGTCTAATCGCTGTAGAGTCCTTCGTAGAGTGAACGAGGCATGTGTTCTGCCAACAGAGACTTGAGCTTTTCTTTCGGCGATACTGGTGTATAGCGCGATAGAGGGAACGTTCTCGTCACGCCATCACTCAGGGCCCGGGTCACCGCTGTCAGATCCGCGTCCTATTACCATCAGAGAGATTTAACACATTAATAAAAAGAACATCAGCCCAAGTAACTTCCTATTATCGATATCGCAAATCGTCATTTTTTTATCTCTCAGGTCACTTTTTGTTGGCTTATTTCAATTTCATATAATGCTTTATGTCAATTTCATACAAAAAAAAGTCTGTCGATTGGCGATATCGATAGTAGAAAGCAATCTTTTTCATGTAGGTAATAATTGTATAAAAAACCGAATGTTGACCGTGCGTGTCTGACGACAGCAGCTAGCGTCAAGAAATAATCAAAAGGAGACTTAGGAACAGATATTCTGATGCTCGAATCAGGATAAGAAAATTTGCTTAGGAAAAGCTTCAGTGGTTCTCGCTATTCGCTATTTAAATATCTTTTAGTTCCGAAACTAATTAATCATAACATAATACAAGGCCGGTAATAGCGTTAGGTATTCGTGTTATACATTAAAATTTCTCCGTTGTTATTTAACTTTCTAAATTAGTACGGTCTGAATAATCGCGGGGCTAATTAATATTTTAGTAGCACTTCAAATTAAAGTGTGACAGTTCTCAATTTTAAAATGTCAAAGGCAATCTCTACACTTTTAATAAAGCACAAGTAGGTGAGCCTTGGGAAGGAGGTAGTTATGTCGAAATGGTGAAAATTGGCATCGTTATGTCGGTGGAAAGTTTTCCTGATAGGTACGTACTAAGAAACCCACACAACTAAGTATAATGATGTCCCCGTGTTGTGTTGATATTGTTAAGGCCGACGGAAAATCCTTTTCCTCGTTCATTGTATTAAAATACTTTGTACCTACTGTGTAGGTAAATATATTGTATTGGTTTGAATAGATATGTCCACGTGTAAGATAAATTTAAACCCTTATTTATACAATTTCATTCACAGAAGAAACATTGACAAAACCAAAATAAAGAGCTTAGATCTAAAATATGTATAAATGGCTGCTTAAATTGTGAAATTTAACAATGCGATAGAAATAAAAATAACACATTAGGAAAACATTATTTTTTAATTAGTCAAAGTGATGGAACGGCCAGCTGCAGATAATCATAGCAATAGCAAACACGTCACCATGAGTCTTGGAAACGATTGTCTTGTGTTTCAGAACTACTACGCAATATTATACTGCTAACAACTGCTACGAGTGCTTCGAAATGTATGAGTTTCTCTATCATTGGTCTGGGTTTTCACCTTTATAGTCAAAACCCAGTGAAAATGTAAGTACTTTCGACTTTATTTATAAACAAACTTGTGTTGTTAAGTGAGTGGGCAGCAAGGAGAAGCTACCTACACCTTGTTTGTTTATCAAAAAGGTTAGTTGGTAGGCAGGTATGGTGTGTTAGGCATAAAATTTGACGTTCGTACCTCGTGTTAGGTTTATTTTTTAGAAAGATTTGTCCTTTATGTGGCTACATCGGCCTTACGTATTGGAACATGGAAGTTCGCTTGGTGATACGACTTAGGCCGGTGGGTCGAAGCCTTCCATCAGGAGATTGCTTCATCAGCACGTGTGGATTTCGAACTCCCAAAGTTACCAGATAATTGACCTTAAAGCTTGATGAGTTACCTTAGCAGAACCGCGCTAATTATTGCCATTTTTCCTATAGTTCGACCACGACTCTTAACTACCAATTTGCCAAACGCTAATTTTTCTAATAGTTAAAATGTCACTTTACTCCCTATGATTAGCGATCAAATTTTACTGTGATTCCCATAGGTATGGAAAATTTTATTTAAGAAAGTGTATATATATGAAATTTGAACATGACTGATACTGTATTTAATCATGCCCAAACAGACTCAAACTGCAGACATTTGTGTCTATTTTGTGCGTTCTGTCGTAGAAACCTAAACACATGGCCATAGTAAATTACCCCTCGATCTGGTTAGTCAAGTTTTAAAACACTTACAGTGGCGTCAGATCCGTATTTAATGATTCTAATCTAAAAGGGTTCCTCATTATTTTAATGGACAATTTGGCGAAACAATGGTATCTAATGGATATTTAAATTACTGTTATTAATGGTCGGAAAATGTGTACCTACTGAATTAATGCAAAGTGTTGTTGGCATAAAGCTTTGTAAAAACCAGTACCATAGGCTTATTTTCAAAACAAAATAGCACAAGTTTGTCACGAGTTTTATAAAATGAACGTTGTAAAGTTAATTAACTTACTGCAGTCTTGGTATATTTTTCCAGGCTTCGCAGGGCTTGTTCAAAATAATCTTCTCCGTAGGCGCCTTTTTGTTCATCACTAAGTCTTTTCCACATATCCCGGGCTTGGTCTAGTAGTTTCTCTTCAGACAGCCAAGCGCTCCCTGTGGTGTATTCTCCAGCTGCTACGACCACCTAATTTAAACACCAACACATTAGTTTATGGCCACTTTATTACAAACATTATCATTCCGACGTAGTGAAATTTCCTTAGAAGGTCTTCCGCAAAGAATGCGGACTTTTTAATTAAAGTTTATTGCAATATCGTGTTACTCTGCTCCATGAATATTACAGCATTAATACTGAACTACTAAACTGAAATATTATACTGGCCGGAACATAATTAGATTTTCAAGGTACTGTACAAAGAAATATTTGTTTGTATAACTGTCATAGTTCTATTTAGCAGATGGCTCTGCTGAATGCAAGTCTATGACAGATCTTGTCTCATAAATTCAAGAGAAATATTTTAAGCGTTTATTTATGAATGTATTTTGTTTTTAAAACAAGCAGAAAGTTTTTAAATAAATGGAACTAGTTTTCACTCTAACAGTAGAAGTTTAGTACTACGTCAAGGTCTAAGCTGTCTAAAGTATGATAAAAATGCCAGTTTTATTAGATATAATCTTTTAAATATAGTGGGCGAAGACCTTAAACACATTAGTAGGTACTACGTACCCTTATGTTTGACCTAGTGGTGAAAACTGAAAGAAATTACTTTGCTAAGAACGAAATAATAACATCTTCAGCGACAGCGCCGCGCCGCTTAGTTACTCATGTGCCGCTACTAGGTGAAACCATGGTAAAACTTTGAAACATATCTGAACCGTTCTCAATTTCCGTTTAGAGGCCGAATATAAATCGAGGACAGATAGACGGGAATAAAAGCAACCCTGTTATTTATAGCTAATTAAATTTGTTGAAAGAGAGCGAAACATTTCATAAACATTACCAGGAAAAGCGGCTATGAATGTAGTCTGTTTGTTTACTTCCCTTGCTAGGTCAAACGGCTCGACTATAATTTTAATTCAAAATCTTCAGCATTCAATTCATCGCGATTTCCAGTCACGGCGGCAGATGAAGCGCGAAAAAAGCGTATTGTTTTTTTTTACTACTAAATATAAATATATTGTTTTTATATTAGCAAAATAAACATATATGGGTATGTGTCCCTATAGATAGATACGTTTACGACGACGGGACGGCACATTGAAGACATTAAAGTCCAATTTTCCATAATCGGTCAGTCTACCACTTTTTTAAATGAAATTATTATTACATTATATTTTGAGCGAAGCTTTCATCGTAATATCGGCAAATTTTATTATTCACACACAAATATGTCGAGCCGATTCAACATCAAGGACTAACAACCACACTAATTCTTTACTATTTCTATTAGTGACTTTATTGAGATGTCGCTATAGTATCCAAATTGAAAAGCTTAGAATGATACTAAAAAGTTATATTTCCCTTTTTATAATCTTAACGGTTTTGACCTTTTGTCTTAAGTTCGTTAAATCAAAAAGGTCAAGGGCATTAAAGGGCAGCTGTATCTTAATAGATGTACAAAAGGCGTGACGTCAATTGCCTTTACATTATTGATTCGTACCTCAATCTGATGCAACAAGGAAGGTCATATTTGGTAGTACCTATAGGTATAATTAGTTTTGACCACCACAAATGCCTAACAAGCTTGGATAACCACAACCACATAATCACCTTTGATTTGCTAAATTGCTACCATTTTCAGAAGCCATTAACTAAGTAGAAGAAACTTGATAAGTACATGTTTATAAGTTTGATCGAAAATGTAGTTCCACTTATGAACTTAAGTAGGTGCTCAATATGAACATTCACAAAGTCTGTTACGTAACATAAATATTATTAATATACTTCTGAGAAGAAATCTAATAATAGCTTAGCGAAATTTATATAACAAATCTTAGTAAGATTCTTAGAAATTGAAGCTTCTTGTAAAATAAGCTTTAAATAAAATGTAATAGCTACACCAATGTTAATAATGGCGTACATTATTTAAATTATCGTCCTATTTTATTTACAAAGTATGTTGTGATTGACATGAATCTTAAGCTCTTATTTCAACTATCACAGGTATATTGTCTGTTATGTGTATATCACGGGGCCATGGAGCTCCGGACGTTTGGAAGCAGTGCGTGGCGCCGAAGCCAACACGTAGAGACCCTTTACAATAACAAGTTTAATAGCAAAGAGACACCAAAATGACGATTATCCCTATCTGCACTATAAAATGCAGCCAAGGACAACCTCAGGTATTAATCGGATGTCAATTTGCTAAGCATAAACCTTGCATAAACAGATAGTTAGACAGTCATTGCAATCATAGAATAACAAATATTTCCCGACATATGTGGGTGTTGCTACGTTAGTCGTAACTATAGGGGTATAATTGCAATACAACAAACGTTTAACATTACGCAATTAGTAGACTTCATTAATCACTTGCGGTTGAGAGAAACATGCAGAGACCGCAACTTTAATCACTATCTCAATTAAATAAAGGGTCTATGTCGGTGAGCAGTGTTGGTTTAGTGGTAGATACCTGGAGTTTCATTATGAAGGTTCAAACCCTGGGCGGCCGTGCACCATAATCCATTGGTTTTTGAACCCTGCACCTTCTTATGAAATAAATATCTGCACTAACTGACATTGCTCTTACGGTGAAGGAAAGCCTGCGGCTTATTTGGTTCCAGATGTATTGATAAGTTCTGTCCTATGGACATAGTCTACTAACTAAGAGAGTAATATATAGGTGCTGGGCAGGCCTATTTCATCCTTACTCAAAAAGGACCAAACTAAACCAGTCTATAGTTGCGGAAACAGCCCGAATATAACACCCCGTCGTTTTTGCTTTGCTTTGGGAGTTCGTCAGAATCGTCGTCGCTATATTCTCATAGTCAACCAGTGCTGGCGAAACCGCGGGGCACACCTAGTTATATAATGGATGCTGAGCTTTACTTAGATAATATAAGGGAGGTTCTCCTCGGGTACATTATTGCGCAGTAATTTTCGCAAAGGAAAACTTTCCTACTCTTTACAGAACTTTCAAAAAAGTTACAAAGTATATCCAGTGGGCGTAGACTTTAACTATAGGTAGACTTTATCCGCAAAACCTTCAGAATAACAGTATTAGCGGAAATATCTTGTTGTTCTAAAACAAATTGTTACAAACTTGCAAGGTTATATTACTCGGTATAAAATGAAGGTGCACGTTTTGGTGTATCCCACTATTTCCATTATGAATTTCCATTGATGGAAATACTTGGACAGGTGCTTTCACTATTTCCATTATGAATTTCCATTAATGGAAATACTTGAACAGGTTCTTTCACTATTTCCATTATGAATTTCCATTGATGGAAATACTTAGACAGGTTATTTCACTATTGCCATTATGAATTTCCATTGATGGAAATACTTGGACAGGTTTTTTCACTATTTTCATTATGAATTTCCATTGATGAAAATACTTTGACAGGTTCTTTCACTATTTCCAGAATTTCCATTGATGGAAATACTTGGACAGGTTCTTTCAGTATTTCCATTATGAATTTCCATTGATGGAAATACTTGGACAGATTCTTTCACTATTTCGATTATGAATTTCCATTAATGGAAATACTGGGACAGGTTCTACCACTATTTCCCACTCCCACTATTGCTGGCGGTGGCGACAAAATAACTGCTAGTTTCCCTGTGCTCCCATGGCTGTTGCCTCAAGTGAATCAAATCTCTTTTCAATATCTCTTTAGAATTTAAAAATTCAGTAATTTATCAGGCCGTCATAAATATTAAAGTGGAAACAGATTCTCAAATAACATAACGTGCGTTTTTTTGCCGCAATGGAAATATTGGGATATACTTGGAGAAAACGCTTGTCCCACTTTATCCATTTTGTACTTCTATGGAAATAGTGGGATTCACCCCACGTCTTCAAACTGTAAGTACAGGCAGAAACTAAACTAAGAGATTTATCATTATAGTTGAAGATAGAAATAATATTTGACAAAATATGACTAAATACATAACTAATATTAGTATAAATCTAAATTAAAAATTAATATCTCGTGGCTGCAAAAAACTTTGGCTGGCCCTTGGCCGGAGACAATTCCCAATTTAGGTAGATCTAATATTGGATATTTGAGAAAAAGAGCTAATTTCAAAAAGAACCAATAACACAACAATCAGGATTAAAGTTTTGCTTTAATTAAGCAAACTGCTTGATAGTTATTTTCGCATTTCAGGCATTCTGCTTCAGCTGCATCGCTAACTTAGGGTGAACGAACAGCTTTCTAGGCTAACCTTTTATGTAATGCCTCATGTTCGCATCTCACATTTAAGGTAATTCGATCAAAAGGGGAAAAAGAGGTTCAATTTCTCTTTCTAGTATACTATATTTTAAATATCTTTGCCCATAATCTAATCAAACGACCTATTTCAGCCAATTTACAAACTTTGCAAAGTTATCGTCAGACGCCGAGACATTCTATTTGGAGCACTATTTACCTTACTCTGTTTCAGATAGTTGTGTTTATGTAAATTTAGTTGCTTCAGAGTGTTTATTTAATAGAAAAGTACCTATCAGCCGTCCTAAGACACGTTCCTAAGTAAAAGTTTAGTTAACGTTTGCTTAGTCTCGCTCTTATGGGGTGATTTTTCTTATTAAAAAATCAACAGTTTCGATTTCTGGCTAGTAAATTGTTGTTTTAACTTGCATTTTAATAAATCGACGACGACGCTTTTCTTTTGAGCATTTTTCACTCTTTAATAATTTAGAAAAAAAAAAACTGACTTCAAAAAAACATGAAAACAATAAAAACTAAAAAAACCTGAAAACAAAAACTAAAAAAAACTGAATAGTGAAAAATAATCTATTTCGGGTCACTAAGACAGCAGATAACTTAAACATAAGTACTTACTTGGAAGTCGGACTGGGTGACACCATGTTTTATGTATACCTCTCAACATTCAATCTAACCGTCTAACTTAACTAACAACCGTAACCGTAACTAACAATCTAATCTAACAAAAAAAGGAGGAGGTTATCACCTCCTCCTTTTTTGAAGATGGTTAAAAAAAAACAAGTACGAATCGTGCAAAGCCATATGTTAAGTCATATAAAAAAAAAACTGGTTGCCTGTAAAGTCGGTATACGGGCGAAAGTTTTACGTGACAACAACTGTGCTCGAGTGGAAGGGACGCGTGCCTTTCACTTTTTATGTCTGTCTCTCTCGCTCTTAGGCGGGCTAACCATGCCCGCGTGCCTCTCACTCGCTCTCATTGTGAGCGCATAACGTCAGCGGAGCGTAACGCAGTTTCTTGAAGTGTCACCCGGCAAACCAATTTATAAGACGTTGTCACGTCAAAATGAATCCCTATTTCCCTATGCCAAGGCATCACGCGTGAACGGCTAGACCAATTTCGCTAATTCTTTTGTGTTGTGTTTGTTATTATCAGGAGAAGGTTCTTATGAAAAGAAAAATAAAGAATATTGCGCATAAAATTATTACGCGGGTGAAAACGCGGAGCGCAAGTAGTAAAAAATAAATAAAATGGAATTTAGGTACATAAAATTAGCACGACACAAAGTTATTGTTTACATTAATCAACTATAGCGCTACAAAGGGAACGACAAGTTAACAGAGACTACCTTTTATCAACGGTTTGTCCTGTGTAATTACACATTTCCAATTATTTTAACTTAATTAACAGTATCCTATGTCCTGTACTTTACTACTTCTGTGGAAGTTTTAACGTAAATTACTTAAACAAAATTGCATTTTAAAATATCACAAGCTGCAACCCGCGGCTTCTCCATCATAAGTTCCGATTGCGTGGGATATTGAGATACAAAGTAGCCTATTTACCCGACTACGGCGAAGCCAAAAGGGAGGGTTATTGATATTTCTTGTTATTTTTGACGTGACTTATAAATTAATTAACAGCTGCATTCACAGAAAAGTGTGACGTCATGCGCCATGTTCCGGCAACGCGTCATGTTATTGACAAAGTAACTATAGCAACGATAGGTACCATCAATGTTTTCTTATGTAAAATTATCGTCTGTAAACCGACTTTACAGGCAACCATTTTTTATAAGCACACAATACAGAGCATTAACAAAATAAACTTATTTCTATAAAACTACTCGGTTTTGATTTAGACTACAATCCACAAATATACATGCATTAAAAAGAATAATATTCAGCCAGCTGCAGCAGCAGCCAGAAATGTTTTCAGATTTAGAAGAAAAAATAACAAACGTATTAATAAAAATTATGTGTCCGAAAGAATTTGTAGAATTATTTTTTAACATGATTGAGAAGGATTCGAGGCATATGACCAAAAACGCGAAAGGCCAAGGGATTTTTGGCGTATCGCATATATGTATATAGATTCGTCAATCCGTGAATGACCATGATAGTAAATTACCAAAAACGTAAAAGGTCAAGACGTACATTTTTGGGGTATCGCGCATAGAATGAACCATATAGAAAAACAGACAAATCATCGCTTCTTTAATATTAGTAAGAGTAGGAGTTTTCCTTTTGTTAGTATTTTCGTCTTTACTTTGGGCTTTCAACGACGACGGAAGACGAAAAAAACCAGACAAGAAAAGCAAACAAGCTGTTTTAATGGAAATCGATTGTGTTGCTTTGTACTAATTTTCACTTTTGCATTGAAAAGCTTGTTCTGTATTCCTTTATAAATGAATAAAAAATATTTGAACACAATTTTTTACCAATATTTCTTTATCATTTGGTTTTGAATTCAATTATACTGAGGCAATTTCAAAACAGGATAGTAATTGCTTAGCTTACAGAATCTAGGTTAGGTATCAATTGGCAACAACACGATTATATTAGATCTTTTTTTATGACTTCCACACATCGCCATCTAGCCCCAAGCTAAGTAACTAGACTTGTGTTATGGGTGCTAGACAACGGATTATTATAGGTTAGTATTTCTTTTAATAACAACAAACGTATTATGAATTGGATTGTTTTATTTCTTGCAACATTATTTTATATATTTCCGTATTATTTTATTATGATCTGCACGAGGCGAATGATCCTGCCATCGCGTTTTGTAAGCTAATGGTGAGATAAAATTTAATTTAGCCGAACCTCTGACATGATAAGTAGAAAAAGAATGGAATTCCGATGCAATATTCGGATTAAATTAAAAATAATCAATACGAGATTCTCTTTGGCTTCTTTGTTTGTTAAGAAAACTTTGCCTTATGTATGGTTGAATTCTACCTTTATAGAGAGACATAGCGCTCAAGATTCGTGTTAAATAGATTATAATAGGATTTAAGATTTAGGCATAAGACGACCTCTGTGGCGCGTCGGGCGAACACACGACTGCGACGCAGAAGGTTGCGGGTTCGATTCCCGCCGGGAACAAGTATTTATGCTGACCATAAATTCTTGTTTCTGGTTCTGGGTGTTTCCTATATGTATAATATGTATATATTTACAAAAAAAAAAGTATATAAGTAGTTTATCCGTTATCTGGCACCCATAACACAAGCATTAAGTTGCTTAGCTTGGGGCTGGATGGCGATGTGTAATATGTCCTGAAATATTTATTTATTTATTTATTTATATAACTTAACTAGAACCCAGACTAATTTCAAAATATTTGTATCGTAGTCTTGGAGCGTAGTAGGTGATAATTCGTAGCCCACTACGATCTAAGATTCGATAGTAAGGGTTCGTAGTCGTAGTTTCGTAGCAAGGTACACTTATTGCTACGAACCGGCTAATATTCGTAGTATGCTACGAGAATCTTTGCTTATCAAATAGTGTAACCGCACTTCTCCTTTAGGTTTAAGCTCCTTCAGGCAATCCGCAAGAGCTTCTAGGGCAGACTGTGAGAAAACATGGTCATCATCAACAAAGCCAGCACGATGGAGATGTGGACTTACCACATCGACTCCTCTAGGCTTAAGTTCCCTTCGCAGGCAAGCAGCTAGCGCATCGAGAGCAGCGAGCGAGGCAGCATGGACACCACGCACTGGTGCGGCCACGTGCGTCAGGATCGAAGATGCCAGCACAATGCGGCCACGAGCGCGACGCACCAGCGGCATCATCACTTGGACTAAGCGGGCTGGACCTGAACAGCAACGAAAACATTAATGTCTTAATTATTTTAGAATTCAATACTACTATAAATAAAAAAGTTTGTTAGTGCGTTGCGTATGTGAGTTAGTGTTACTTTTGCAAACAGTTGGACTGGCATGCAATTTGAAATGGGGGTTCATCTTTAGTTTATTTATCCCAATATTTACTCGAGATCGGGACTTACGTGGGTGAAACCGTGAGGCGCAACTAGTTAGGAATATTTCTCGAAAATTAAGACGCGTTAACTTACTAATAAAGGAAAAATTCATCTCCAAACCTACCATTTTTATTGATTGATGGCAACCCGCAAAACCTTACTCGATATAAGGTAATCAAGTTTTGTACTTTACATACTGCTAAGAAACTTTTTAATGAAATTATTTTGTTACTGCTTGCTTTGTATTTTAATTATACCGAGAGGATGGTAACTAACACGATTTTGATAAAAATAGATTAAATGTGACATACAAAGCAAGTATATGTATAGTGGGAAACTACTAAACACTACATAGTATAAAACAAAGTCGCTTCTCTGTCTGTCTGTCCCTGTGTATGGATAAATCATTAAAACTACGCAACAGATTATGCTGCGGTTTTTTTCGTAAATAGAGTGATTCAAGATTAAGGTTTATAATACATCACTTCACTACATAGTATAAAATAAAGTCACTTTTCGCCGTCCCTATGTCCAAATGTCCCTATGTCCCTTTGTGCTTGATGCGGTTTTTTTAATAGATAGAGTGATTTAAGAGGAAGGTTTTTATGTATAATACATGCATAATGTAGTCGTGCGAAGCCGGAGCGGGTCGCTAGTACAGAATATAGTAGAGAAACACTGATAATTTTAGAGCTTTAGCGGAGCCGTTCTCGGCTTGACCGATTGCGATGCTGGTTCCGTTTCCGGTTGTGGCTTTACGATATTCCCACGGGATTTGGAACTTAAGTAAGTAAATCCGCGGGTCTCAGCCAGTTTGTAATAATGATTTCATAACAAATCAGCATTCATGCTAAATCAACATATCTATCAACTAATGAATACGTATTGAGAGGTAGTAGCAGCCAATTACAATTAGGCGCACGTTTGATATGAAACAGTTCATCATTGCCAGAAACTCTATGAATTCAGAGTAAGGATTGTTTTTAATATACCTACTCGCAAATCATGGTACTAAATCACAAAATAAAGGCAAAACGGAAATATATTAAACGTAAATGAAGATAGGTAGAGGTACGAGTACCTAGTAACCTTGGCTTGGCTTATTCCAATTTAGTTTGAAAATGGGCTATGTGTATTAGTAGGATTTCAGATCTAGATCATACCCCATATGATCTAGATCTGAAATCCTACTAATCCTACTTCCTATCCTACTAATATTATAAATGTGAAAGTTTGTGCGTGTGTGTGTGTGTATGTATGTTTGTTACTCCTTCACGCTAAATCTACTGGACCGATTGCAATGAAACTCAGTATGTAGATAGCTGGAGATCTGGATTAACACATAGGCTACTTTTTATTCCGATATTCTCACGGGATCGGGACTTACGCGGTTTCACCCGCATGCCGAATTTCATTGCAGTCGGTCCAGTAGTTTTAGCGTGAAGGAGTAACAAACATACATACACACACACACAAACTTTCACATTTGTAATATTAGTAGGATAGGATTGAAATTAGATTGTACACTATTTTGTGTACTTTAATAAATAAAATAAAATGACGAGATGAAATAGACTTTAAAGCAACGGAAAAAGTGGATAGGTTTACAGATTCACAAAATATTTTGAACAAACCGCGCTCTGCGATTTCACCTGCGTTACTCCCGATCCCATAGGAATATCGAGATAAAAAGTCACCTATCTTATTTCCAATGAATTAATGTATTATCATACCAAGTTTCATAAACATCAGTCCAGTAGTTTCGGATCCTATTCGTTTCAAACATAAAAACAAACGAAAAATCTTTCCTGGATTTAATATTAGTGTAGATAGATGTAGATTGAAACATTTATATTCTACTAGCTGAACCCCGCGGTTTTACCCGCGTAAGTCCCGACCCCGTGGGAATATCGGGATAAAGAGTAGCCTATATATTAATCCAGTTCTCTAGCTATCTACGTACCGAGTTTCATTGCAATCGTTTCATTAGTTTTTGCATGAAGGAGTAGCAAAACTTTCAGACATTGTATAAAATAAAGTCACATTTCGCCGTCCCTATTTCCCTATGTATGCTTAGATCTTTAAAACTACGCAACGGATTTTGATGCAGTTTTGATTAAAGAGGAAGGTTTTAAGATATAATACATGCATAATACAGCCGTGCGAAGCCGGGGCGGGTCGCTAGTTTATAATATACTAGTGACCCGTCCCGGCTTCGCACGGCTATATTATGCATGTATTATACATATAAACCTTCCTCTTGAATCACTCTATCTATTAAAAAAAACCGCATCAAAATCCGTTGCGTAGTTTTAAAGATTTAAGCATACATAGGGATTTAGGGACATAGGGACAGAGAAAGCGACTTTGTTTTATTTATCTATGTAGTGATAGTGAAGTAGGGTTTTGAACATTTGCTCATGAACTTTTGTTGCTGATTGTACGTATCTACTCAAAAAAGGTTACCTTGACTTTTCGGTATTACTGTGTGGGACTGTAAATATTATTCTATCATGAATCTTAAGAACTAAAAAGCGACACGTTAAATATGTTTTGCTGAGATTTATTTTTAGGTGCGCATTTACGTCATTGATTTATTTTATTTACATAACATTTTTAGTTTAGATAGATTTTAATGAATAGTGTTTTTATATTGAAAAAATAAGTACCAAGGAGACTAGCTTTAGATATAATTTGAATTAATAAGGTAACTTAATTAAAAACTAAATATAATCTTAAAAATAGGGAAAAATAGATCATTAGACAAATATTTGCTTTATTGTTAATCTGAAAAACAAATCCCTTGTTTATTTTCTTGTGATTTTGTCACTAATATCAAGGTTTAAAAAAACGTTTAGTGGCCCTTATTACGGTACTATTTTTAAAATAAAACAAATTACATGAAATTCCGCTGTTTAAAACAGTCGCTACGAATTTTTTGTTCGTAGACCTGAAAGTGAACCTAGTAACGCCATCTGTGCAATTTGTGTTGCAACTCGAGGTTTCGTAGCAGACTCACCTAAAAGGTTGACATCCATAGCGCGCTTGATGACCGAGAACGGAACCCACTCGAGTTCACCGAGGGCGCACCACGACTCGCAGTTTACTATAGCCCACAGACCCTGCGCGCCCTCTGGTAGGTGATCCACGATGTACAACGACGCGGACAGAATCTAGAAAACAAAGAACCTATAATATTTCGTTTACCTAAGGTCCCGATAGAGTGCACTCCATCTTTACTATAAACGCACATCAATGAATTATTTCCACAGTCCAGTAATAGATGTTTACAAGTTCAAACTAATAATACTTAAGCTATATCTAAACGTACACATATC
Organism: Idaea aversata; assembly: GCA_907269075.1. NCBI lineage: Eukaryota > Metazoa > Arthropoda > Insecta > Lepidoptera > Geometridae > Idaea > Idaea aversata. Next base: position 8,367,564 of record OU026092.1, on the reverse strand, counting down.
TAAAAGCGTTTAGCCCGGCCAAAGGCTATTAGATATTCTAGCTAGAGTTCAGATTTAGTTTATAATAGGTACAAAAACAAATTGGAAAGATATTTTTATATTGTTGTACTTAACTGTCTAAAATGGTTATATTTTTGAATATTGAAATTATAAGATCTACTTTAGATGTAGGTACTTTTATTTTTATAATTATTAAAGCGAGCGAAACAACAGTGAAATTATTTAAGTACCTACGTAGTTCATTTGTTTAATGATTTTAACTTAATTTGAATTTTCAAAGGAACCGTAAAAGGTCCATTTAGCGTTCTTTTAATTTATTTATTTGAAAATCTAACAGCTATTTTATGATTATAAAAGAAAACGTAGCAACAGAAAGCCAATTATAGGACCTCACGAGTTAAGAATGAAAAGAGAACGTGGGCGATAATTCGACAACATTTTCTTTTCTTTGCCGACATGAATTAATTAAGAGTCGAGTATATGCCTAAATTGGTGTTTGCTGGAAGCAGTACACGTACAAAATTAATTTACATAGATTTAGGTAGGCATAACAACGGTAAAGGCTTTACAACAGGCTAGGAAAATGAAGCACTAAACTACTATCCCAAGGGATCGCAATGACCTAATTCATATTATTAGACTCTGTCTAGTAGACATTTTTATTACGGATTGAACAGAAATCTATTAGGACCGTGAAGAGAAGAAACTCATATATCACTTATAAAATGTCTCCGTTTTATCTGCAAACGAACGTAAAATACAAAAACGCTGACTCTTTAATTACGTTTAGTTTTAACCAAATTCCAAGAATAGTGTAGAGCTTTACATTAAAATACTTTGTCTACCATCTCAAGTTCACGCTAAATATGTTATTTTTGTTTCATTAAAAGGGTGTTTACACACTCTACCTGAGTTTCAGAAGTGATGTCCAATTGCAGTGTGTGCAACCTTCCTGAGCAGTCTTCCTTTAGCATGTCTGCATCGATGTTGCCTGCTTTGCTCTGGAACCCGGCAAACACGTGGTAGCCCATGTCGTCTAGCCGTCTGGCCAAAGCATTGCCCAGTACATTGTCACAACCTGTCACTAAAACAGCTTTCCCAGCTGCCGTTACCTAACAACAGAAATAGGTGTAAACATTAACAAATCCAATGTACCTACTTGGAATGGGTAACACTGATATAGACATTAACCATGATTTGAGACAAACCCGGATGCTCAGAATAAATATAGGTATCGAAGGTAGATACTATTTTTATTCCAATGATCAAAATGGCAGAAAACGGACTCTTCACTGTATCAGATATAATGGAAAAGCGACGAAATTAAGTTTTCGTCGAAAATGTACGCCGACAGCTTGATTGATGTCCGTTATAATAACAGTTGAGTGAATATTTTATTAAAGCATTTTGGTAAGTACGATATACAAGTATGCGTGACGGCGTGACGTTCGAGGTTAACTATTTCAGGGTTCCCTGATCGTTAATTCTTAATCTTCAAGTCCTCTCACTGTTCAAAGTCACGCACCAATCACAGTTTACATAAATTTGTTAACTGTGTCTCCAGCATAAATTAAGTCCTATCAATTGGACAGAATAATTATTAATCAATTAAAGTTTACAGATGAATTGAATGCTTAATTTATTTGCGTTTATTATATGCATTGTTAGATCGAACATGTTTCACACGGTTTTTCAAAAAGGCCATGAATATTTTATTTAGTGTCCATTCAGTATAAACATGAGCATTAACCCATTTTAAATCGTATTTTCGAATGGATTGATGACGTATGTGGGAGGCTGGCACAATGGTACAATTGTAACAATCTCTTTGGCAATTTATAATGCGACAAGAGACATTTTAGGGGTAATATTTATACAGTATGAGATACAATAGCTAGTTTATGAGGTGGAATAGTGCGGTGCGGATGTATTGAGAGACTGACGTGGGCGTTTTGCAGATCACGATCCCTGGAATCCGACGCAACTTTATATACTGATAGCTGCGGACGTGGGTTTCCCTACGTATTTATTATACTAACTTATCTGCTTTAATATCCGAGTTTTACACGTTTGACCTTTATTTTAAAAACGTAATAAATTTATTAAGATGAGAAAACTTGTTTACATTAACAATGCTATAAAATTATCGTTAATTACCTATTTATTTCTGAGTATTACACACTACGTTAACAGTTTTAATTAAACACACTGAAAGTATTTGTATAAAAATACAATAGGTAAGTACCTACCTACCTACTTATTGAAAGTACTCAATAATACTGATAAATGTACGCAATAATACTGATATTCATATTTTCGACTACTACTAACATAATAAATAGTACTAACTAAAATAAAAAGTACTAACACAATAAATCATATTTAAAAAAATAAATAAAAAAAAACATTAAAAATCAATGATTAATGTTGATTTAATGATTTAAACTCATTTTTTTATTCAGACACTTTTTTATTTTATTTTATTAATATTATTTTAATTTATTATTTTTACAAAATTGACAAGGCAATTGAAAGATAAGCGAATTACAGACATTCATATAAAGAAACAGACTTAGATTGTATAAAAAACAGAGTCAAATGTAAGGGAAAGATTAAATAGCCAAATAAATAATAAAGATAAAATGAAAAGCGCATAAATCGACCAGGAAAGAAATTGCATAGGAAATACTTATTGAGATAATAAATAAGTTATTAAACTCTTCGCGAGGTTGCCCTCGCTTAGGATTTAGTAACTGGTTTTTTTTTAATTCTTAGACAACAAAATAACCAAACATATTATAATCTTATAATGTAAAAATAATCGCAAAATGTGTTGGGCGCATAACTCAACAACGCCTGGACCAATTTGGCCAATTCTTTTTTTAAATGTTCGTTGAAGTTCAAAGATGGTTTTTATGAAAGAAAAAATTGAGAAAATTGCGGTGAAAATTATTACGCGGGTGAAACCGCGGGGCGCAGCTAGTAATCTATATATATACTTAATATTATAAAGAAGTAAAGTTTGTTAAATTGTAAGGGTTAATCTCGAGATCTACTGAACCGATTTCAAAAATTCTTTCACCAATAGAAAGCCACATTATTGCTGAGTGTCATAGGTTATATAAAAAACCGAAAAATAAAAAGGCTTTTACGTGGTAGTCCGTTTTGCAAAGTGAATCGGAGAAAAAACGGTCGAATGAAAGCGTTTCTTACGAACGCTGCCTTAACTATGAAAGATATATTTTTGAGTTCTATAGAAAAGATGTGGAGTTTGAAAATGCCTACAAAAAAGTCAACGACAGCATATGTCTAACTTTTATATTTAAGTTACAAAAAGTATTTTTTTTTAATATTAGTATAGATAATTTAATTTTTAATATTAATAAAATAAATGCCCAACGAAGTGGGCACGGGTCAGCTAGTATAAAATAATATTTGTAAGTGGGCAATTTTGATGATATATTTTTGTTTCTTTCGAACGCATCCGGTATCTCACACGAACTAAAATATATTTTGAATAATGAAGGTAGATGTCGAGAAATTGGTCATTTTGTTATCATATCGGATATCATAAAATGGTGCCATTTCATGATATCGCCAGAGCATGACAAACAAACTGACCATATCTTTAAAACATCAACATTTGACGACGACCCAGTTGGCACAATGGTCACCATGCCGGACTGCCAAACATAGGATTGTGGGTTCGATTCCCGCCTCAGACAAGTATTTATGCTTAAATATTTGTCTGTGGTCTGGTTGTTTCTATGTATAATAAGTATATATTTACAAAAGAAAGTATATAAGTAGTATATCCGTTGTCTAGCACCCATAACACAAGTCTAGTTACTTAGCTTGGGACTAGGTGGCGATGTGTGGAATATCCTACAATATTTATTTTTATTTAATGATATCTCAATGCCATATTTTACATATTTGGCGATATCATTAGTAACCCCAAAATGTATAGGTTATGTTTTTACAGAACTGAATCAACCCACCCACACACTTTTTTATAAATCAGAGGCGCGCCGCGCGGAGGGAGAGCAGCCTCCAAACGCCAAGTACCTATTCATTGATTCGGTTAGACTACATCATGGTGTAGACAGCCGTAACTTTTCTATTTCATAAAAGACCAAATACTTTTTTTAAGATTAGGGAAATATTAAGGGATGTACTATTTCATTAAAACATTTTTTTTGTAATATTCTAAAATCTATCATCTTTTCTTTTTATAAAACGTAGGTAGAGTTCATATCAATACGTCTATTCTAAGATTCGGGAAATTAGATGGGATGTACGATTTTATTAAAATCATCTTTTTTAATAATATCCTTAAATCTATCACCTTTCCTTTTTATAATACGTAGGTAGAGTTCATAAAGAGTGTGTTATTTGAATGAAATGTTAAAAAAATATTGAACCAGCAGCATGTAATTTTTGTTATTTGTAACGGAATAACCTATATAGATACGAAGTTACATTTTGGGATTCAACATTTAAGCATTCAATATTATGAGAATTCAACGTTTTAAGAATTCAACATCATGAGAATTCAATAATTCAACTTTCTGAACCTGAATGCAAGGAGATGCTAAAAATAAAAGTTTTTTTAATAACTTACATATTTTAAAAGCTGTCTTTTTGTTTACCATCCAATCTAAACTTATAGTTTTTTAAAGTTACTATAATTTATTTTCAAAAGTCCCGATAGAGCAAAGAACAAATATTCAATTAGAAACAGAGTTATTGTGGAGTTCTCTCATGGGACCGAAGGTTCATAAGGTGTGCTCAGCCGAGGCAATCTCGAGAAAAGAGATTAAGTAGAAGGAAAGACGTCACGATTGACGTACAAATCAAATTACCTTAGGTATATCTAATTTTAGCCGAGATTTTAATTACGGAGCCTTGAGCAAGACTTTCATTTCGGGAAATACCTTTAAGACACTCGGCATGATTTTAAGCCTTGTTAATCAACGTCTTGATGACGTAGGTTCCTATGTAGCTTACGACAACAAGCGTGCGCAGTTCCGTGCTTACGGCTTGAGTTTAACTCGAATGTCTAATTAATTTATAACCGTGTCCTAACCGTTTTAACCTTAAATATAAGATAGGTACATATACTCACATCATTCCCCTGTATAAATCCTGGATTTATTATGAAAATGTGTTTTTAAATAATAAAGTTTATTATCTACGCTACGTAGTTGTGGCCAGCACCTTCCGCCAGCAAAAATATTGTTAGTTTTTACAAACCACACGGTATATACTCTCGGAATAAACAACGACGTCATGTAAAGCTTATTTAGAGCGGACACACAATCCTCTATAAAAAGAGGACGAGAGACAAAATAACAATATTTTCAGATTAATCCATAAAATGTGCGCGTTCTTTATTTACTTTATTTCTCTCATGAAGTTCGTGCACCGAGCTACTGACGTACTCCCACGCTACATACGACACCATAGAATGGTTTCTAAAGTAAGTGTACTTGAATACTTTTTGGCTGTAAATCTCATATCCCGTGGGAGTAAGTACAAAACATTGGATAAAGAAACCGGCGTAGGTGTTTAAGGTATTTAAGGGTAAAAGTAATTTAATGACTTATTACGTACAAGCGATGCGATAGGTCGCACACCTAAGGTTTAAAAAAGTCTTCGTTTCATAGGGACGAAAATGTTGTTATTGAGAAAGTTCTACGATAAGCTTCACGCAGGTGAAATAGATAGGTATACCTACGATAAATATTTAATCCAAGTTTGAACAGCATATCCTGTGTTAATTAAAATGTCGATGGAAGTATGTAATTGTTTATCAACATCCCGACCGAGCGGAACTTTAATTTGTATCGTAGCAGAGACCCGCAGAAGCCACAATATGAATATTCATGAACTTAATAATATGGTTCCCTGGTTGCTTCTTTATAGAATATGACGTTATGAGCCTCTTCATATGGTAATAACCAGCGGTGAATGGTATTTACAGCTTTGCTTTCCTATATAATTGTATCATCAGGTGTTCATTATTGCGGATTATCGTACGTAAGGTACGACAAATCATTTTACAATTTAGTTTTATTTATAGGTTATACAAAGCGTAGGTATACAATTATATTTTAGACAAATTAAGCAGGTAGATACTTTTAACTTTATTTAGGTAATATTTAGTATCTATAAAATTACCTGTAAATTGTGGTAAAACCATAGCGATCCTACAACGGATATTGAGAACCAGAGAAAGAGTGTGAACACTGAGATCTGGCTGATGTGAAGCGCGTTGAGCAACGTCGACAGTACCACGGAGAGAGCGTGGCACACGACCATGGGCAGTGCGCATCGATCGATTATATCCCATGGCACTTCCTGTAAACAAACTTCACCTGATTATTTGGAAACTCTAGACATTGACTGACAGATCAATTAATAATTTTAAAGTCTATATACGATTTATGAAACGTGAATAATATTTTATGAAGGTGCTTTGTTGTACCGTTAGTGAGTAATACGTTTTTGGAAATTTATGAAGTCATTGTTTTTCAGCTTAAGGAAGCTCTACAAACTAACTCACAGATGACGCACAGCCGAAATTCTTAAGAAATCTTTATTAATTTTTTATTTTGTTTTACTTTAAGTGTTTTGCTGTATTAGTAAGGATTCTTGTGTTTTTTATTCGTTTTTTTACGAAATCGGCAAAAATTAAGCGCTCAAACAACGGCTTTCAAAAATTGTATTCAATGTAAATTGATCTCAATAAATATAAAAATTAGTTTTTTAAAATGTAATTAATGGAAAGCTGTTTATGTAAGTTAAGTAATGAAAGTCGTTAACTACTTTCATAACTTAACTTACATAGTCTTGATAATTACCGTTGTCTTAACTATAAATGTATGGGGAAAGTTCCAACCAATGTTAGACTGAAATGTTTTCTTCATTATCGATTATGTAAGAAAAATGTTTTGTTAGAAACGGCATTTTTTTCGGTAATTGTACCAATTAAGGGACGGTCTTCTAAAAATGTATTGTTTAAGCAACAGTGGTCCTAGATACTAAAACTACTAACTACCACACTACCACTGTAGTCGTTTAGTTATTAAAATTAATATATTAAAATAAAATTGTCTTCAGTAATCATTTTACAGCCTTTCTATTTAAGTAAATTGTAATCCTAATTTTGTAATGTTAATGAAATAGCTTTGTTTGCGGCCAGAGACTGGAAAATTAAAACATAATTTGCTTAGATTTTGAAACATAAAGATTTATAATAATCAAGGTAAGTGCCTAGTCTCTAATTTTAATAACTATTTAATAATCACATAATCTTAAGGCAATAAATAGGTATTAAAGAGGCAGGTCATATTGCTATTCAACTGACAAATTAATTTGTTGGTGTTTTAAATGTCAACACTTATAAATACCGAGACTCAACCCACGTGCAATGGTTAGGTAGGTAGGTAGTGCATTAATTGCTTCTTGCTTTGCGTGCTAGTACCTACTCTGTTTACATGTACCTAATATACGTGGTAATATATGTAAGTCTGTACTAGCGACCCGTCCCGGCTTCGCACGGCTATATTATACATGTATTATACATATAAACCTTCCTCTTGAATCACTCTATCTATTAAAAAAACCTCCTCAAAATCCGTTGCGTAGTTTTAAAGATTTAAGCATACATAGGGATATAGGGGCAGAGAAAGCGACTTTGTTTTGTACTATATAGTGATTAACCTACCTGTGATTGAGATTGTGGGTTTTTAATGAGTGATCCTCGCCGAGCCGAGGGCCGCCTGTGCATGGAGGGCGCGGTGATCGAAGCACGCCGAGTCACATCGCCAGCCACCATCGTTCCGGTACTTAACGACCGCACACTTCACTGACAAAAACACTTTTTATTTAACACCACTTTACGGCGAAAGGTTGTTCAATTTGCAGACACGAATGCATTTATTAGGTGAGTGGGATGTAGAGCAGTAGAGCTGGCGTGGTGGATCGTAAATAGATAGTGCAAGCGTAAATGTCGCGATCGCTCCGAATGCGTCCGCCCCTCGTCGGACATGCGTTTATTTTTAACGGAGAACAGTCATTAATCGACCTAACATATGTCGGTGAATGTTAAAATTTCAGATTTCTGAAGACCAACTGGAAATTTGACGGCTGTTATTTATAACAGCCGTCAAATTTTCAATAATATATTACGTCCATGTGATTTCCAGTCCAGTTTTTAATATTATGCTGTGAGCTTAAATTTGTTTTGTATTTCAACAATTAATAACGTTTTTAGTTTTTTTAGGCGTAAAAAAGTCACTATATCAAAGATGCTCTTTTTCAGAAGCATATAACATACTACAATGCAAAGACAAGCGACATCGACGTTGGGCTTTTTAAGCCCACAAATAATAAACTAAACATTATTATTGTTGTCGTTGTCGCCTTTTGCAGCTCCATTGCGAATCGCGTCGCTGTAACTCGATAAATGAGTTTCAAATAAAAGGATCAATGTGAAAAGCGGTTGTAAAAGGAGGATTAATAAAACCTCATCGATTACATCAGCCCAACCAAACACATCATTTCCATTTCATGCAAATTTTGATTTTATTACAGTTTATATAGCTCATAAAGTTTGTTACAGCCGTGAGAGGAACATTTTACATGACCATGTGGTTTCTCCAATAATCTTACAGGGTAAACAAATAATATTGTAAAGTGCCATACAGGTAGGTAAGTAAGTTATAATTTTTTAAGTTATTGTACTTACCTACCGCGTAGGTAAGTAGGTACCTTAATTTTATTCCACGTGTACCTACTGCGCACGTGTATTTATTAAGTAGAGTTAACTGTCAGAGGAAAAGTTTACCTTGGTTGGAAAAGTTACAATGTTTTTTCATTGAAAATGCGCCCATGTATTGAACGAAACTTAGCACAATAAACGGAACTCGAATAGATAAGCTTTTGAACATTGTTAAACTTGTTTTTAAATGTTTTTGTAATTTCTTTCGTATACAAACTTTAGAGGGTTTCAGTTTCCTAGGACAAGGCAAAATTTTGTAAACAATTACCTTTTAGGTAGTTGCTGATAATTATAAAGCTTCTTTAGTATTTTGATTTTACTTTGCTCACGCTCAACGTTCTGTAAAATATTATGAACATCAATAGATATTTTAATTTTAAAAAGAATAGATGCCTGCCTGTTGCTTGTAAATGCGACCTTATTATCGATGATCTCGATAAAATATCTTATACCCTGGCTCACTTCACTCATAGGTATACTTATACAATAATTAATTCACAAATCACTCAACTAACAGAGATATCTTTAGACACGTACGGTATTTAGATGAAATTATTTTCCCGGTCGGCTTTGGGAGATGTGTAGCGGCGCGGGCGCAGGTCAGGCTAGCCAAACTCGCGAGGGCCCACTGCATAAAACCGGCTCGGTCTTGCGTTTGCGCCAAAATTAAATCCAACCGTATTATTTATTATCACATTTTCCACTATACCTACCTACTCTAATATCAAACGCGTTCATCGATACCGCTGGAATGTTTTTTGGCAATACCCCTAGACCTTATTTCAATGCCGTTCTTTATTTATTGTATTAGTAATGTTATGTATGTACTTACTACATAGTATTCTTGAATAGGTACTTGTAAAAATTCTATTAACCAATGTAGCCAAACATTCCTCTATTTTAATAATAAAATACCAGATGTATTTATTACTTCTCTTAAACCTCTAAAAATGTCTTCTAAAAATGGTGCTGTCACAGACTTGCCGACAAGAGAAGTTCGAAAAAGTACTGCCTGAAATGCCAGCCGGATATAAACGTGAATGATATTTTACAGTGGAAGTAGCATATCGTGGGAAGAAGGATACACATTTCAAAGTCTAAAGTCGTATACAATGAACACATTAGGTCGATTAGACGAAGTCCAGATGGCATACTTTTGTGGAATTATAATATACCTCTTCCACGTTTATGTAAACGAATGAATATGGGTTTAGATGTTTATTCACAAGTTGTTTAACGAGTGGTTTGTGTTTAGCTTCGCACCCACGAGATGTCATCGCAAAGGACAAGACACAAAGCAGTCGTCAGGGATATTTATCGCCAAATCGTCTACATAGATATGGGCAAGAAGGTAGGTAAGCACATTTTTCTACTATACTTAGTTTTGATTTTTAAAAGCAATTTATTTTTTGCTTTTTTGCTGGAAGCCCTACTTGTACTCGACGTATCTCGGAAAGCGACAGCAACACGGTGACATGCACAATGGCTTCAAAGCTTCTACGCTAAAATCTAAAATAGCGTTCGTGAGCTTGTCAAACAGTTCACCGAGGTTCGTTTATGTACGGGCACAATAGGTATAAAATCATAGGAAAACGCATCAATCATGAGTAATACAGGTATATTATCATCTTCGATGTGATTGAAGATAACTCATGTTCAATTGTATTGTGATCGTTCTGTAACTGAGTTAAATTCGCGCATCTTTCACCTGACATACCCCTCCCGTACCTACTCCATCATAACTACAAGAAGCTACTGAGTTATATAGATAACTCATCCTTCTGCTCAAACCTTATTTAATGATGTTAAACCCACGCCGTTTGACATCTAAAGGCTGTTTCAAGATATTACTTTATTAAGATATTGACTAAAATGGCAAGATGTAATCTTGAAATTTAGTTATTTTTGCAATAAATTAATAGGTAGATACTTACATAAATAAAATAAATTGTGCAATTTAAGCATTTATCTAAGCAATACGTTTTTGTTTTGTGATAAAATGACCAGTAAAATATAACGGATAGATTATGTTTTTTGTTGTTGAAATGGCAACATTTTCATCATATCCTACTGATTCCTAATATTTTATAATTTACTATATATCTTATCCTATCTCTTATTCTCCTACATAGTATAAAACAAAGTCACTTTCCGCTGTCTGTCCTTATGTATGTTTAGATCTTTAAAACTACGCAACGGCTTTTGATGCGGTTTTTTTAACCGACTTAAAAAAAGGAGGAGGTTCTAAATTCGGTTGTATGTATGGTTTTTTTTTTATGGATGTTCCCGCATATCTTCTTTATTTATCAACCGATTTTGATGAATCTTTTTTTGTTGGAAAGAGTCTACCTCATAAATAGATAGAGTGATTTATGAGGAAGGTTTATATGTTTAATACATGCGTAATATAGCCGTGCGAAGCCGGAGCGGGTCGCTAGTATTTAATATTTTACAGATTATGTTTATGTAAAAATCTCTTTATTAGAAATAGGTTTCCGCTCACTGACACTGTTCATCAATTGGTCAACTGAACGTGTTCAATTTCTCAACAAAGCCAGTCTTCTATCGAGTGCACTGAATCGTTATCCAGGAGCAAAGGCTTAATTTACATTAGCAATTCAAATGGCACGTTATGGAAGCGTGATTTACGTGCGGTCTGGTAACTATGAACCAGTGGGTGAACAAATTATGAAATCTGCTTTCTAGTCCCATGTTAATAATTGTTTATACACGTGTAGAAATTAGTATAACTCTTTGAGCTTACACAGTCCACGTATGAAGAATAAAACGCATGTTATGAAACTTATGAATAGAGAAAACGTAGGTAGAGTGAGCTTATAGTTTCAGAATTATATGAATGACATTAGCATATAGGGTGTATACGTGTTTCATACACAATAGACGCCGACGAATTAATTTATTAAGTTAATTAATTATTACTAAAGCACTTAACTGGTGTGTAGCTACTTCCTATTAATATTATGTATCTTAGTAGTGGCATACTGTGTAGATTTTATTGAAAACTAGCTGAACCCCACAGTTTCACCCGCGTAAGTCCCGATCCGTATCGTAAAGTCTATACGGTATTCCAGGACTACAGCTAACATACCTACTAAATTTCATCACAATTGGTCTAGCCGTTTTTGAGATATAAAGGTGTAGGTATTTAACACGACTTTGTTTTATATTTTATTACCGAATAATAATGGGATAATAAACCGTTAATAATTGGATGGTCATTGGGATAGTCCTCCATCGCCTTCACATTTTTTTTAATGTCTTGTCGCAAAATGGGACCAATAATTACGTCATACAGTGCCAATAAAGTCTCACGGATTTCCATATTATTGCTTAGTGCTTTAAAATTTCCCAGTTATAAGCCTCTTAAATGACATAATCTTAATATATATAAATCTCGTGTCACAATGTTTGTCCTCAATGGACTCCTAAACCACTTAACCGATTATAATAAAATTCGCACACCATGTGCAGTTCGATCCAACTTGAGAGATAGGACAGCTTACATCCCGATATTCCCACGGGATCGGGAGTTACGCGGGTGAAACCGCGGAGGGCAGCTAGTTTTATTATATTTTTCCGGAATGTCATCTAAACGCCTACCATGAATTGTGATAGATAACTTTCGGAGATAAGATTGTCGGAATATTCTAAGCTATGACCCGACCGCTAATCCTCGTATCTACACGTAAGTACTTATAGTTATTTCCCACAATAGCAGTTCCAGCTACGGCAATAACGGAACGCCAAGTTTTAAGAGGATCATGAGTTTTCGATACGCGGCGCGAGTAGGTATTTTCAAAAATGACCCGTATCGTGCGATAGAGAGAGTTTAAGTTCGGACGTAATTGCCTTCATTTTGCTTTCAAATAATGTTGCGGGCCGTAACGTTTTTACCCCCTTTATCCTTCACAAAATGAAATAAATTTGGTCTCATTTAATTCATTGCATCTTATTCTTGGTTTATACGTTTTTCTTTTTTGGTAATTCAGTTTAGTCTATTAAAAAACAATTGAAACGCTCGATACAGTTTTTAAGTCAAAAATTTAGATATTCAGATACTAATAACTTTTATCTTAGGCAATATTTCTTTAAAATAAAAACGGTTAAACCTAGTTTTCCATTAGATCTATTACATTTTCAAAAAATATCAAAATCGGACTTCATTTATGGGGGGGAAAACGTTACCGCTTTTTGTATGGAAATTTACAGCCTCACACTTGTCTTGATAAAAAATAATCCTAGTTTGTGTGATAAAGTTATAGCCAATAAACCGGACCGTCATTGCTTAGTATCTAAACCAATGTAACAGAAAAATATATCTTTAAAGTTCGATGTAAAAACAAACAAACAAAAAAAAAACAAATATTGCTGGACAATCCACACAGCGCCATCCAGCACCAAGCTAAGCAACCCCAAGCAAGCTAAGCCTCTGTAAAAGACATATCTTATCGTTATTTTTCCTGAATGTCACATAAGTTGAAAGGGGGTACCTGCGCTCTCTCCATACAAACGTAGTCGACTGTTTCCTCCCTGAATAATGACACTAGCACACATATTTTTGTGCCATAAAATCTATAACCTAATTTCTATAATAATTAGAAAAAAAATTCTAATTATCATAGAAATTAAGATTTACAGAAAAATACGCCATGGTCATGGCAGTTAAAACTTTTATGCACCAAAAATATTTGCTCTAGTGTCATTATCCACGGAGAAAACAGTCGACTACGTTTTTAATAGTTTGTATGGAAAGAGCCCCCGGTACCCTTTCTCTTAAGCCTTACCACGAATTGTGACAGTTTTCGATAAACATTAAACATATGAGCCTGCCCACAACAGCCCACTCCGCCCCGAACCAGTTTACCAAAACTTTTATTATTAAATGAAAGAAAAACCGAATATACTTACCTACTATTTATTGCTTTTTGTAAATTATATTTAACTACATTTATGTACTTAACTTTTCTATTAATAGCTAATTTAGTCTGTGTTATTGTTAATATTTAATGTCGTAACGTGTTTACGACATAAATATATTCAGTTACGTAGGTTAGATACTTACTTTAATTCTTTTTAAAACCATTATTAATCATTATGACTACATAATATAAAACAAAGTCGCTTTCTCTGTCCCTATGTATGCTTAAATCTTTAAAACTACGCAACGGATTTTGATGCGGTTTCTTCTAATAGATAGAGTGATTCAAGAGGAAGGTTTACATGCATAAAATAGCCGTGCGAAGCCGGGGCGGGTCGCTAGTACATTATAATTATGACCAGCCCAGTTCTACTTGAGTTCGGCAGAAGCGTGTCTTTTATTTTTATTTGGGAGTGCAGTTTCGCATTCAGATCTTGTCATAAGTTTGACGTAAAGTATATTGCACTCGATAGTACGTTTTTAAACCCCGCCGAAATCGTACGTTTGACATTTAGTTAATGAGCACGCCTGCGCTCCGCAGCTCAGGTGAGAGTCTAGATAGGTAAGATGCACAATAATGCACATTGCACAATATCTGAGTTTACATTTTCAAGGCTAGTGGTAGGTTTTCCTTCATATATAGTTAATTATTCTAGTAAACACACAGTTGAATTTTGCAATGTTAATATTATTTTGGATAAGTACTTCGGAGAGCACGTGCTGAGTGGTCGGCCTGTAGGCAAGCTAGCGACACACCGCGAAACCGTACCGGAGCGAGCAGCCGATTGAACTGGTGCCAGGCGCCAACCTACCAAAATAATTTTCACTTCACACTCATCACAGGGACTACAATATCGAGATTGGATTCCGATCGTGTAAACTTACAACTTAAATTATGGAATCGCAGCGCAACTAGCTCGACCAACATGGTAATTTATGTTGCCTCATACGTAGGTAAGACACCTAGATAACCAAATCAAATTAGGTATTGATCCTCTTCAAAATCGAGGCCAATAAAAACTTTTCCATCCATAACAATTTCTTTTTACGAAGTGCTCAAGATATTCTTGAATGAGTCCGGATACGAAAGTCCTTATAACCTTTAATATTTCTTGTCTGCTTGGATATAAAAATCTTTATTAAGGCCATGAATAATACAGGCGATAAAGTGAGCGGTTTGCGTACACAAACATATTTATCTGAATAAAGCAAAACGGTGGCAAAAGCGGGAGTTATTTACGAGGAACGTGTTAGTGAGTGTCATTACATTACTATGAAACAGAAATGTTCCAAAGTTTTCCCAAGTTTCACTATTTATACTTGTAGGTTAATATTTACATGCCCTACTCCATCCTCTTGAGATATTTAAACCTTATTTAGGTGCTCTTATACGAAACTGGGAACGGCGACGTTTAATTTCATGGGATTATATCACACGTGTCATGCATTCGGTCCATTTATCTAAATCCCAAGCAACAATCTAAATATCTGAATCAAGTAAGATCGGCTACGGTCAGGCTAGCATACTGATGGGATTTATCTCGAGCAATGGATTTCAAAGTTATTAGTAGGTGGATATTTATTAAATAGATAAGTTTATATTATACTATTTATTTATGCTTATTAATTAATTTTTAATTACAATTGCATTACACTTATCCAATAACCGAGATTAAACATAATAATATAATTTGAACTAATATAAAATTTCTTTTTAGTTTATTTATAGATCTAAGTTAAGGTGAAAGGGTACCTGCGCGCTCTCCATACAAACGTAGTCGACTGTTTCCTTCCTGAATAATGACACTAGCACAAATATTTTTGTGCCATAATTCCTATAACTGCTATGACTATGCCCCTATGTTTTGGTTTTTTTCATTTTCTAATTATCAAGGAAATTAAAATGAAAAAAATTAAAAAATTTAAAAAAACAAAAAATAGAGGCATGGTCATGGCTGTTATAAGTTTTATGCACCAAAAATATTTGCTCTAGTGTCATTATCCAGGGAGAAAACAGTCGACTACGTTTGTAATAGTTTGTATGGAGAAAGCCCCCGGTACCCTTTCCTCTTAACACAAAGTTAATGTCCATAATATTTTGCATAATTATCTACACTGCGTTTTAGGTATACATTATGCTTATTTAATCTTTGCAAGCCTCTACTGCAAACCTCTGTTTTGGCGCCTATATGTCAGAAGTAATATACGTTTCTTCACCCCTAGTGAACTTTGTAACCAATTTATCATAATTATTTGCAATTAAATTATTCCAGCCGCAGTCTAAAAATATTTTAATATGTAATAAAATAAGACACTATAATTAAGGATTGTGTTTCTGAGTAACAGCTAATTAGTAGTAGCTTCTTTATTGAGAGCTCGAAGAATGTACTTAGTTAAAACTGTAATACAAATAAAGTTGGTGTAACGTAACACAATCTCTACGCTAATAGGGTCGAAGGAACAATTAAAGTCCCTAAGGCGCGTAAATTTTCACGGTTTGCGACGCAACTCGTGTTTAAAGGACAACTTCATGAGATAAGATTCTTGGAAATATTCAGAATTTGTGGGTGCTCGCGCGACCCGACCGCGCTTCGCCGTACCTACGTAAGTTCTTATAGTTCTCTACCATATAACAATTCCGGTAAGTCAACAACGGACCGCATCTGCTAATGCCTAGTTTGTGTAATAAAGTCATAGCCAAAAGACCTAGCGGTCATAGAATAAGTAGAGGAAAAAGTTGTAAAAAAACTGGATCTGCTGAGGCAGAAACTGGTAGGTTCAACCAAATTAAAGTGTTATATTTCTAATTCTTAAACTATGCAGTTTTTGAAGTGAAAACTTCTTATGGCGCGTTGGGCACTTTTGTGGGTGAGCATTTTCAGCCATTCTCGCGACAGACGACAGATTTTCTCGCGACAGATGAGATTTTACACAGATATACAGTTTTTTAATTTGGCTGTGAGTGTATTAAGACGTACATATGGTATTTTTTAACGGACGACTATTGACGGACGACAAATGTCGGACGACTATTATTATTTTTTTTCATCTAAAACTCTTTTTGCGTATGTTCTCGCGACAGATGAGATTTTACACAGATATACAGTTTTCACTTCTGCCTGCACTTCCGGAGTGCGCTGTTTTTTTTTACCAACTCCTACAGTTTATAGTTGTTGACCATGTTTTTTCGTTTTCACGGATAGTTAACTTTTCTGTAACTTGTAGATATCATGATATGACGCCTGTCATATCATATAGCCTTATAGCCTTATAATGATAGAAATTCGACAAAAAAAACAAATATAAAACTATCACCACCACCACCATCAATCACTAAAGCTCTATTTATATGCTACGATATTTTAATTATATTTATAGACAATTTTAATAGACCAATTTGTATTGTTACACCGACTTTAAATATATGTCATTAGAAACTTCATGTTCGAGGGTTAGATTGGTTAATGATCGATCACGCTCTTTTGATGTTATGCGTGATTATCCTACCCGAAAAATTACTTTTGCTAACAACGTCAATTGACTAGTATAGCTACTGTTTTATTCATTTCGCGTACATCAGAGACTCGCCTTCGCTTGGGTCGCACTAAGGTACTTGCTGGTAACAAGGGCCACCTTAATTAAAAATATTTCATATTCCATTATTATTTCGTTTTCCATAAGATATGGAAAACTACAAATTATTCTTTGGTCATAAGGTAGACCTGTTAACCCTGTCTCAATGTGGTCCTTTTTGGCCTTTCTCGTTAATTTTACGGATCTCAATACATATAAAATTGTCAGTTAAAAAAATGGTTGTCCGTAAAGTCGGTTTACGTTTACATTCAACATGATAACGTCCTAAGAAAACGATGAAAAATTGTGTTGTTTTTTTTTCTATATATATTTTTTCCTTTATTTGTATAAGTCTTCTATTCTTCGCTCTTCACCATAACACAACCCTAAATGAGCGATATTATTATTAAACAATATAAGCACATATAAGTACCTAATAATATGACGAAACATTGGTTGCTATGGAACGTGAGCGTTTGCGAACGCGATGACGTCACACGTTTTTTGTGAGTGCTGCCGGTGTTCATCAATTTAATAGACGTTATCACGTCAAAATCAAATAACTTACTTGAATAAGGCAACATATTCTATATCCAGATTTAACTGTCACTAGTCTGAATCTTCCCGACTGACAAGATGGATTTATTAGTTTGTTTTTATTGATCTTAATTCTTCTATTACGTCTTTATCCTATCCTACTATAATATTATAAATGTGAAAGTTTGTGTGTGTGTGTGTGTGTATGTATGTTTGTTACTCCTTCACGCAAACACTACTGAACCGATTGCGATGAAACTAGGTATGTAGATAGCTGGAAACCTGGATTAACACATAGGCTACTTTTTATCCCGATATTTCCACGGAATCGGGACTTACGCGGGTGAAACCGCGGGGCGCAGCTAGTAATTATTATGCGTAAGTGGAATGTAAAAAACACTGTATTTTTTAAAGTGGCCCTTAAAGACCGTTCTTGTTACCTGGAGGTACCTTAGTCAATGCTGGATTGTCAATTCTTAAGTTTGTTATGTTTTGGCCATTTCGTTCTCATTTCTATTGAACAAGTAAGTACCTCCCAAAGCTGTGTTACGCTTTTTATTGCCTAATATTTGCGAGAAAATTGCCAATCACATCTTCGAAATTATTATAGGTAAGTAGGTATCTATCTACTACGTAAGTTCGTATTAGAAATTTATTCGTAACGAAAATAAAGAGCAAATTTTTATGACCTTGATGTATTTCACGGTGAATTTTATGCACATGTTACCTTAGATAGGTTTGCGTTAGGTATAGAATAGTACATTGCGATACAAGTGTGGAAAGTTGATCATTCCATATAGGCGGTTTATGACGCGCGAGCGGAACGCGAGCTTGGCAAAAGCCGAGATGGAATAATCAATCCACACGTGTATCGTACGACGTTTTTTATCACAGTTGCGAATAAAAAAGACTTGTTAAAATAATAAAAAGTTTTTAAGAATTTTAGGTTATGTTTACTATTTTTTGTTAATTACACTCCCGAAAGGCTAGGCAAAAGACTTTTAACCTATACAGCCTCGTCTAACATACAATATTTTTTTAGGGTTTTTGCGTAGGCGCGGGCGGTTAAAAACAGAATATAATTTTAAGGAAAAAATATATTTATGTACCTTAAGAAAAAACAAAATAAAAACAAAACTCAATTTTTAATTATTTTCAAAGACGTTATCACGTAAAATTATCGTTCGTTATCAGACTTTAGAGACAACCTTTTGAAAAGAAGAAAATAGGTACCAACAAAGAGTTTTAAGCCAGCAAGGCTTAAAAACTCTTTGATGGTACTTTTTTTCTATACCTACATCAAAACAGTATAACCCAGATAAATTAAGAATGTTTCATCTACCTAATATGTCATTAGCAGTAAGATACGTATTTGACTTTTCGGGATAACGTATAATTTTAGCACTAGTTGGATTTTTTTTATCGCACGCGTGTATAATACGTTGCATTATGAGCCTAAAAGCGGTTTAATAAGATGCACTTTATGAGCAACTGTGATAAAAAATATTATTTTTTGTTATTGTTTAGGTAAGTATAGCCAATTTCAATTGCAATAACCACAAAAGGATTAAATTAGTGCAATAATTCAAGCACATAATTGCACATTAACGTCTTCTTGGCTTAGTATACAATAAAATCTATATAGTTATCCAGGTTGGTAATTGCTCGTAAAGGGCGAGATTTATAATATTTAGGCAATAAACGAGCTTCTTCCGCTACTATAAAGGTACTATTTGGTATCTAAACAATGTACAAATAGCTGTAAGTAGGTACTACTATCAAACTTATGTTACAGGTGCTTAAAATATTCACGTTTACTTTGAGTTTATTTTCTAAGACTGAATTGAAGTTGGTAAGGGTATTGCACTTTTCCTCTGGGCTCTAAAGCTAACACTTTACACCTCGCACAGTCTTAAAGATTGCTTTTAATTTTTGAATTTATTTTAAATATTCGTTAATTAAAATCTGTGACTAAATCGTTTTGACGTGATAATGTCTATTAAATTGAGTGTGACGTCATCGCGTTCCGCTCACGTTCCATAGCAACCAATGTTTCGTAAAATTATCGTCCGTATTTAATAATAATATCGCTCATCTGGGCTTGTGTTATGGTGACGAGTGACGAATAGAAGACTTATTTAAAGAAAAAATATATAAAACAAAAAAATCTCCATTTTTTTATCGTTTGCTTCTAACGTTATTATGTAAAATTATCTTCCGTAAACCGACTTTAAAGACAACCTTTTTTTTTCGCCCCTTATTTGAATAGCGCATATTAGATGCGCTAGTATTGCACAGTATTACTTTTATATTTTATATTCTAAATATCATGCAATAATAATGAAACTATTTCGCATAAACTTAATTAACTTTGCAAGACTACAGTGACACAATTTGTTAAAACCGAGAGAATAAGGTAGGTACGTAAGAAACCACTTGTGTAGGCGTAAATAACAACTATCCTGGCATCTCCCGAATACTCTGTGTAGGTACAGTATGGGTCATAAGTAAATGATCAGTTTGCTACAATAATACTATCAACAAGTATTGGAGTTACGACCTTCTTCTAATAAACGTTACACACAAACTTAAATACTAAAAAACTATGTTAGTCATTAATAAAATATTTTTTCATTACTCATACTCCGAAAGTCGGTCTAAATATGCCTGAAGAGCGTGTAGAAAATAAAATTTCCAGCCCTAGGGCTTTTCACTTTCACTGACAGCTGTCATGTCAAATTATGGCTTCGCACGACTTGTGCAATCTGCATGTAGCCAGTATCAGTATCATTACGCATTAGGAACTTCAAAAGCCTAACCTCCTTGCTTTTTTTTTTACACAGAATAATAATTATGGCTTGGCACGGATCATGCATACTGCCAGAGTTTAGTACTAATTAACTTTTTTCTCATTAATCAAATTCAAGTAGGTATATACCTATATTTAGTTCAAGATATCTTATTTAATAAAATAAATGTAAAGACGAAAATGATCAAAGCGACCTATGACCATGCCGCGCCGCCCGCCCGCGCCCTGTCGATGTTGCTGATGTCGTACGTTGAGTAAAAAATAAAACTGGTGGGAAAACATTTCCAAATTATTTTAAACGATTTAATTAGTACTATTTTTTGTTATTTTATTATGTTTTTGTGTTAAGTTTAATCTGGTTTTTCATTTATGATTGTGTATTTTGTGTAAATAACATTTTCTAGACAAACCGTGTTGCAAAAACTGTAAGTTAAATCTACGAACTTCGCGTCATTTCCCAATGTTGGATTAACTCATTAATAAAAACTTCTTCGGTAAGTACCGCCGTATTTAAGTATTGAATACAAATAGCAGAAACCTAAAAAAAACACTACATAATGTATAACCTCTTTGGTCCCAACCTTATAAGAGGATCAGGTAGTATGGACACATGAGTACCTACTCATGTGGTATGGAGTCTCATTCACTCTCGTTGTTATGAAGAATTTTATGTATTATTCGTAATGAAAAGCACAGTGTTTACCTCGGGTGAAAGACTCATTAAGTCCCTCGAACTATTAGCGCCCTCGCTACGCTCGGGCGCCAAACTCCGTCTCGGGACTTGTAATGAGTGACTTTCACACCTAGGATAACAATGTAATATTTCATTACTCATACTCCGAAACTAGGTCTAAATATGACTGAAGAGCGTGTAGAAAATAAAATTTCCAGCCCTAGGGCTTTTCACTTTCACTGACAGCTGTCATGTCAAATTATGGCTTCGCACGACTTGTGCAATCTGCATGTAGCCAGTATCAGTATCATTACGCATTAGGAACTTCAAAAACCTAACCTCCTTGCTTTTTTTTTACACCAAAGAATAATAATTATGGCTTGGCACGGCTCATGCATACTGCCAGAGTTTAGTACTAAGTAACTTTTTTTCTTATTTTATTATGTTTTTGTGTTAAGTTTAATCTGGTTTTTCATTTATGATTGTGTATTTTTTGTAAATAACATTATCTAGACAAACCGTGTTACAAAAACTGTAAGTTAAATCTACGGACTTCGCGTCATTTCCCAATGTTGAATTAACTCATTAATAAAAACTTCTTCGGTAAGTACCGCCATATTTAAGTATTGAATACAAATAGCAGAAACCTAAAAAAACACTACATAATGTATTACCTCTTTGGTCCCAACCTTGTAAGAGGATCAGGTAGTAAGAGTATCTACTCATGTGGTATGGAGTCTCATAGTCTCATTCACTCTCGTTGTTATGAAGAATTTTATGTATTATTCGTAATGAAAAGCACAGTGTTTACCTCGGGTGAAAGACTCATTAAGTCCCTCGAACTATTAGCGCCCTCGCTACGCTCGGGCGCCAAACTCCGTCTCGGGACTTGTAATGAGTGACTTTCACACCTAGGATAACAATGTACTATTGTATACTTAGACTAAATATTTTTCGCTTAAATACTTTATTTTAAATTACTCAGTGTGATTATTATTGTCTTTAGTTGGCCGAGAGGTATAAGCCGCCACCCACTACACCAACCGACGTGGGTTCGATCCACAGGTTACGTTGTTATAATGTTCAATAGTGCTGCACAGGATTGTAAACGTTACGGTGGGCAGAGACATTTGACCGTGGATTGTACATGTTACTTAAAATTTACTTTGCTGTATCTTGGTACAAGGTTGGGGTTATAAGGCTGTTGTTTAAATGTCAGTCTCGTTAGGAAAATTTCCAAAGACAAACTAAAAGTTTATCAAAACAACAAATAAGACATGAAAAGTGAGTGAAATTGAGATGGCACTGCGAGCGTGGGACAGACCAATTACAAATTTGGATAGGTACTTATATCGGGGTCCGTTTCCAAGAAAATAATGTTATTAATTTTTTTTGTATGGAAAATTTTAGTTTTTCCTAATTATTTTGTAAGCGGGCAGAGATGTTAAAACCAAACTTAGTAGGGATTATAGAGGGTATATTACGGCACATTATTGTGTAAGACACTTGCTTCATATCTCTGCCCGTTCAAAAACGGCAGGCGTTCTAAACTAATTTTTTTATTTCGTTATTTATAAGGTACATTTAAATGGAATTAAAGCGACTTTTTCTAATTTTTTAATACAATACAGTATTTTCATTTAAATATTATAATTATAGGGTCAAAAATGACATTAGGTACCTTATAAATCGCGAAATAAAAATATGAGTTTCGAACGCCTGCCGTTTTTGAACGGGCAGAGATATGAAGCAAGTGTCTCAGACAATAATGTGCAGTAATATACCCTCTATGATCCCTAGTAATTTTGGTTTTAACATCTCCGCCCGCTTACAAAATAAGTACTAAAAACTAAATTTTTCCATACAAAAATTTTAACAACATTATTTTTCTTGGAAACGGGCCCCGATATAAGAAAAAGCTATTCTATAAAAGTGGTTTAGAATCATCTAAAGACCTTAATTTTAAAATATGAGACCCTAATTCGGACTTCGACCCCTAAGTCCCTGATTTTCGGAATCCGGACCAGTGTGCGCCGCTAACAAACGGCTGGGCGTATGTGTACCGTGTGTGCAATGGAATAGCGCCTTTATGACAATTTTCTCACTAAAACTTTGCTCTTGTTTTATTTTCTGCACGAAGGTGTTAAATATAGACGTCACACTAGAGCGATTTTACAACTAGTAGGTAAGTAAAATTTGATTTATTAAAAGGTTACTACTGTATAATTGCAGAAAACAGCCCGTATACAAGTACAAGGAGGCACAGGGCGAAGGGGGGGGCCTTCGCCCTGTGCCTCCTTGTACTTGTATACGGGCTGTTTTCTGCAATTAGTCCCTATCGTCGTATTAGTTAACTACTTTCAGCAATAGACCGGACAGTAGTAAGCTTTTAATAAATCAAATTTTACTTACCTACTAGTTGTAAAATCGCACAGGGCGAAGGCCCCCCCCTTCGCCCTGTGCCTCCTTGTACTTGTATACGGGCTGTTTTCTGCAATTAGACCCTTTAAAATTGGGTCCTTTTTGCGTGAGGATGGAGTAGGCTTGCCTACTATCCTCTCAGCTTAGTCGACCATGTCCAGAGGAAAGAACTTGTCAAAAGAACTTCTGGAGTAAACTAGCCGCGGGTTTCATCACGATGTTTTCCGTCACAATAAGAGCAATGTCAATTAGCGTACATAATTTTTTCTTAAGAAAAATTCATCGGTGCACGGTTGGCCGGGATTTGAATGGGATTGACCTTCAGAATGAAAGTCGAGGTATCTACCACTAAGCCAACACCGCTCTGCCCTGTGCCTACTTGACGTTGTAATTTGGGAATAAAACGAGCTTCGTAGGGGAGAGGGGGCATGATGGGGTCCTTAAGGTTTGAAGCTCAATAAAATCGGCAGCATTGTATTTTCATAACATTTTTTATTTTTATAATCATCATTGGTAATCAGTCTTTAGTAATTAAGTACTTTTAGGAACATTGGTAAAGTAATTTAATAGAAAAGAGTAAAAAAGTAGAAAAGTTCCCAAGACCCCGTCTTGCCCCACCCTCTGGGTAAGATGGGGTACTCCCTAGGGGTATAATGGGGTACAACTAATTAAAGTTGTTTCATCTTCATCATCGTTTAAGCCGCCACAGCTGCAGTGAGCCCATTGGCCCCATACAGCACTAGCAGCCCGACCTCATTAACGTCCAGTTATAGACTCGTACAGAACACACAAGGAGGATTTTAGTTATCATAATCGCTTTCCTTACATATGAAAATCTCACACTCTCTATCTTGTTGGTGACTGTTTTTAATCTTTTTTAGTCTTGTCAATTTCTTAAGTTCTTTTTTCTTTTGCTTATTCTCTTCCGCAAGTTTATGCCAACTTCCTTTATCGGTCTTTTTTTATACTTCTTCACCATTCTACAATAAAATAATAACACGTTAATCCATAAATAATAAAAAAACAGCTTACCCTCATACCTTAAAAAAGCAGAAGGGGAATGATGGGGTACCCATATCCCATCATGCCCTCTCCAGTCATTTGAAATTAAAAACGTCAAAGAAAAAAAACTGCCATGCAATACAAAGATAAACTTACCTGTCAATGAGTTATTGACACATACGATTCACTTTTTACCTAATCCAGAAAACTCTTGATTTCAAAACGGTCATGATCTAATTAAATGGTAAATATCACAAGGGATATGCTAAAAAACAGTTTTTTCCAAAAAAAAAAACAAATACGCTTGGGGTCACTGAACAAGCACTGTGCCATCTAATGGCCTTTCCCCCGTCGCACCCCCTCGCAGTCTAACAATTGTGATTGCTCCATTGGTTTGTGTTTTAAGACCAAGACCCCGTCTTGCCCGCGACCCCGTCTTGCCCCGCTCTCCCAGTCGTCTCATATACATACACGAACGCTCGGCCGAGCTACATGGTAGGCGGAGTGGGGGGTGTTAGGTTTTATTTTCGTTACGGAATTTCTTGATTCTGTCGCCGCGCTCAAAGCCCGCGATAAAAGCTATGCAATAGCTTAAAAGTGACGTAGGTACTTAGGTACCTATATTACGCATTTTGTTAACATTAATTAAATGCCTTCCTACGAAACGAAACTTTCTCACAGTTTTGATAAGTTAACTTTATTAGAAATAATTTATCTTAATTCAATGTTATCGAGGTCTGTTACAGACTAACCTATTTGTGCCAAAAGGGTGACGAGATTCTTTGATCTGCACTCGATGTCGGCTACAGTTGGTTTCACAGGAATTATGTTTCAGAGGTCAGATTAACCTTGATTATTGAACTTTCCTCCATCTGAATTTAATAAATTCCGGGCAAAATACTTTAAAGGAATAAATAGCTACTGGGGTGATTTTATAAACACTTTGGAAATGTAGGTTATTCTCGATCATGTGAATAGAACTAATTGCATACCTCCGCCTCGCGTCGCTGTATCATCCGTGTGAGTCCCGATACAGATTTATGTTTATTTATTCTATAGTAAAAGAAAATCCGTAGGCACACAATTTTTTCACACGAAAACGAACCGAATTCCTAGTTTATATTCGCGTTTTTTATTTTTGTTTTAAACCTGACGTTTCGGGAACTTTGCAGATCCCATGGTCACAGGCACACTGAGATGACATTCGTCTTACAAAAAATATTATGTGAAATGCTATCGGTCTACAGTTTACTTAAAATTAATAAAAAGGTTTCATCTAACGCAAAATTGACTAACGTGTCTCGAGGTATTGCAGCTGTTGCTTGCGGGGCTTGAGACCTAACCAAATGTAGAACTGGGTTCCAAACCGGTGGTACTCATAAATTCATGTTCATTTTGTATGTTTATTTGTCTGTGTGTCACCTCTGCAATTAATAACTACTGAATCTATGCACGAGTCGCAACGGGTTTACCATGACTAACGTCGGAAAGTACGTGTAAGTACAGTCACATTACCAATTAGCTGAACCCCACGTGACCTAGAGCTCGCTCGCAAATCTGTAAGGTTGTAAAGTAATATTACCTGATTCTGTTTTTAAACAATATACTATACAATACATACAATATCAAAAAAATAACAAAATAGGTAAATACTATATTTTTTACAGATGTGTTTCATAAATCCAAGTGTTTTATAAATTTTATTTCAGTTGGTAAAACATAATTAGGTTATTATAGTTTGAATACTAAAGCACAACAAAATAAAATATGGGTCCGAGTATAGGTGTAGCTAGTTACCGTCTACGTTTTTAGTTTTCAATTTTACCACAAGGTCGTTCTAATATTACCACGATACATTGAAAACAACCTGAAAGTTGACTGAACTTACCTATAGGCATCGATAACACGTGGGTCAACTGATATTAGATATATGTCCGATAAACAGGCCCCGGTGGGACCACACTCATGGCCGAATACTATTTATAACTAAACTAGCTGTTGCCCGCGACTTCGTATGCGTGGTAGTTTTGTTTTATGTACCAAAAGCTTCCGGTTGAATCACCCTATATATTTTAAAGAAACCGCATCAAAATCCGTTGCGTAGTTTTAAAGATCTAAGCATACATAGGGACAAACAGCGGGAAGCGACTTTGTTTTATACTAAGTAGTGATAATTATTATTTACCCAAAATTCTTACAAATTTAATTTATTTATAATGCAAATGCGGAACAGTGATAATAGCAAAATTTGTGTTGCAATTCATAAAGCAAATACGCAATTTAACTACTTCCACATCATTACGATGTGAGTTTTACGAACATTGCACTGTTTTTATTTGAAAAAAAAAATGTGACAAAGAAATTAAAAAAAACCCATAAGCCTAAATTTACCATCCATGCTGATTCAACCATATCATTACATCTGTATGTAAGTGGTCTGAAATTAATTTTATCATTCCTGAAATGTTGTCAAAGTGCATGGTTAAGAAAATCAAATTACACAACGATAACATCCACCCTCTAGTCTTTCAGATAACAAAATTACTCGCATTATGATGGGGGGGTTGTGTTGCCTACAATTTCATTAACGCAACAGGTTTTGCGCATTTCAAACGTGAAGGTGGAATAATGACACTAATTGCTATTGGATATACTTAATTTATCTGCAGTCAGTTACGCTACAATCAGAAAGCGATCTTTTACAAGTTCTAAAACTTATCAATACAAAATACGGGTTAATTGATGCTCGAAACTTGGAGTTTATTTCCCAGTAACCATTTACCTATCTACGGATGAAATTAGATATAAATGAAATTATTTCGCTCGAAAATCAAGTACCTATCTATATCTTTATTGTTAAGTTATTAAGTTTAAGTGTTTAAAATGATCTATTACATTTATAAGGTTATCCAAACAATGTTAGCTGTAGGGCTTGTATTAATTTATTAATTATAAATCTTAAGTGTGTAGAATGTTGGCTGTAGGGTATTAATTTATTCAACACTCAAATACTAACTTAATCGAATAATTATAATAATACAATTATAATATTCAAAAATTTGATTCACGTTAAAAAATCGGTGGTGGCATACGAACAAGAGAGTGATCTTATAAGGGTTCCTTTTTTATCTTTTGCGGTACGGAACCCTAAAAATAGGTAAATACATTAAATATATTAGTGAAACGGATATAATCGAATTAGGATATAGGAATAAGTATACTTCTATTGTATATCTACTTAGTTTAGGTAGGGAAAACAGGATAGTGTTGTCAAAAATCTTAGGTACATACTTTAAGGTGAAAGGGTAACTGCGATCTCTTCATACTTTGTACTTGTTTGTAATACTTTGTATGGAAAGAGCCCCCGGTATCCTTTCCTCTTAACCGAATAGATAATATATCTTCTATTATATAAAAATGAATCCCTATTTCCCTTTGTCACGGCATCACGCGTAAACGGCTGGACCGATTTCGCTCATTCTTTTTTTGTTGCGTATGTTATTGTCAGGAGAAAGTTCTAATGTAAAAAAATGCGAAAGCGCGGGGTGAAACTGCGCAGCTATCTAAGATCAATAAAAGTTTAAATACTTATTTAACCGTGTACTCAGATATATCTTATTTTATTTGATTTAATGTAAAAAAATATGCAATGCAATAATTAGAGAGATAGTAAGCATAGCATACTTAAAATATGAGAGTATTTTGCATCAAACTCAAAAACACTTTGCGTCGGTCGACATTGTGGAAATGTTTACATAGGTAAAACATTATTGAAATCATGTCCCTCCAAGCAGAAAAATAATCTGTTAATTTTCACCCCCTACATTCGTGTGGAAAATCAACTGAATTTATGAAAATTAAAAAGGCTACAAAGGAATAGGCCTATCGGCGGAAAATCTTGCTTTGCAAAAAGTGGAGTAGTAAATGTTTTAATTTGTATTGCTAAGGTATGTCCTAGTCTGATAAATATAAATACAAAGTTTTGACCTTGTGAGGTGATCGGTCAACAACAATCTTGAATTGAA
The DNA here is from genome assembly GCA_907269075.1 of Idaea aversata. Classification (NCBI taxonomy): domain Eukaryota; kingdom Metazoa; phylum Arthropoda; class Insecta; order Lepidoptera; family Geometridae; genus Idaea; species Idaea aversata. Next base: position 8,338,797 of record OU026092.1, on the reverse strand, counting down.
TTTGAAAGGAACTTGTTTCTTTTTTTTTCTCTTCCTTGGAGAGACTTGTTTCTTTTTCGCAATAACTGTTCGACAGGTGACTTTATGTCAAACATGTGACATATTTTTATATAAACATTTTAACCAAAAAGAAACTTAAAACCAAAATACAATACAGCATTGTCGAAGAAAAAGCCATACAAGAGCGTTGCGTAAATTGGCCTTTCGTAAATTCTCCGAAAGCTTTACGATTCAGTTCCGCAATCAACCAGTTTGCATTCAATAAATGATATTATTTCAATGCTTTTTTGATTTGTTCTAGATATTGGTTTTAAATAGAGTAAGTACCAACGTTGTGTGGTTGTGATAATCAAACGAAAAAGTATGTATGGCATGGTAAATATTGTATAATTTTGCTCCATGTTATTCTTCGTGTCAACGGAGCGTCAAGACGATAAGCTACAGCACCTTCGCAAAAAACTTAGCCACAGATTCCAACCTGGGTCCAAAAATGATTTAGGTACCTACAGATTAGCCACTTTAGGTCGCCGCCAGCAGGCAAGGACCCCGTGGGAGAGATAAAGTCTGTTGGCGACTGTGTTTAGTGTTTTGTGTCATTTCATTTCATTTCATTTTCATTTTTTCATTTATTTCAGGCTACAAAGGCCCATAAATAAATACCTTATAGACTAACATACATATATTATAACAATAATTGAATGTGTTAATAGGTAACTTAGAACTATGTTAGTAGCACTTCCATGACACTACACTTTCGTTATAGTTTTTACTTGTGGTATTTGTCCGCGGAAGCGACGGAACACCACATCCTTCGGCCAGAAACTTTCATTCATAACGCGAGGCAGATAGCAGTTAGGGACTCGCACCACAAACGCCTTGAAGTTGACGTTTCGATGCGACTCCAGCATATGCACCCTCAGCGTATAGCCCAGCTTCCGGCGTACGTACTCGACGATGTCCTTCTCCCCGACGACGGTGTAGTGCAGGCGGGAGATGTACACCGGAGTGTTCGGCATCGCAGCACGAACTCCCAGACTATAGCATCAGTCGGGGCTGTACCGCAGCGATTCGTAATGATAGGTCTTGGCCGGCGCTTCTTTTGCATCTTGACAAAACCTTCATCGTCGTCGTTGGGAACCTTTGGCTTCCTATCAGAAACCATAGGGGCGCTCGCGGTGACTAGGGCCGCAGGCACAGGCGGCGGGGCGGAGGTGCCGCAGCGGTGCGGGACGCGCGGGGTACGCTGTCTACAAGCGGCGCACGAGGCGACGACGGCGACTGCGACAGAACTTGGTCATGGGCTGTTCATTCGTATAATAATAAGTACCGTGTCTCAGCATGTACCATACCCTAGAAATGGTACCTTATTTGCATCGTCACCTGCACAAGAAGCGAACCCAAACCGCCTGATAAACTATTGCGTTTAAATCGAGTGACTTTGTCTGGCTAATCAAAAGGCGCATTTTTCATCGATTACTGAAACTCATTACTTCTGAACACATTTTGCCGTGATGTGCTTAGACACGACGAAATAACTCACTAAACGCCTACTGTTCCTACCTAGCAGATACCTAAGCCGAAAATAGATTTTCTAAATCTCTTAAGGTAATTAAAGTCAATATTGTTTACGGAGTAGGCGGGTGGTGTTAACCTTTGGTTCGACTAATAGACCAGGGTAGAAGCCTTTAAAAATAATATAAAGTGAAAAAAAATAATAGAAGGATGTAACCCATTAGAAACGGAGAAACGGAAAACGGAGTATTATAAATATTAAAGGAAAAATAATTTACGGGCGATCTGAGGTCGGGAAGGGTATGGGGGTGAGCTTTTAAGGGTAAAAAACGGTTTATCTCGATTTCCGGCAAAACTAAAAGTCCTATGGAAAAAACGCAAATGGCAAAGTTGTAGGTAATAAAAAGATCTAAAACTTTATATTCACACTTTTTTCACATAACCTCAAAATTTATGTGAAAAATTAAAAAAAAACCATGTTTTTGGTTTTTATGTTTATCTTTTACAAAAATGTTTTTTTTTTCCACGAAATTTGGTAAAAACTTACCTTTTTATGTCCCAAATAAGCTGTAATTTATTTGATTCAAAATATTTATTTTTTCACCTTATATTGAATTAATATCGAAAAAACACCCTAATTTTCAATCGAAAATTCACCCGTCAAAATATCAGCTTTTTTCAAAAAGTTGGTAGGCTATGTGTTCGCTGAAATCTCTACTTTCCGATGGTGAAAAAAAATCGAGATAAACCGTTTTTTACCCTTAAAAGCTCACCCCCATACCCTTCCCGACCTCAGATCGCCCGTAAATTATTTTTCCTTAAATTTTTATAATATTCCCCTCCTTTTCTAATGGGTTTCATCCTACTATTATTTTTTTTTGTTTTAAAAATTATCGACCCTGGTCTATAAGATAGTGGATCATTTAGGATTTTAAACTGACAAGGTCATTTGTTAAATAGGGTCCTAAAGTCCTAACTGAAGAGAAATATCTTAAGGAGAAAATACATCTCCAAAAATTGCAACGCGCAGCAAATTACCGTGCTGGTGAGCTACTACTGCGCAATTATCATGTTTTTCACAGATTTAATATTATGACGCTACCGCTGTTCCAATTTTAGTGTCTGTTATCACGAGCCTGAAATTTCCTTGATTAAGAAGGATCATCTCGTTTTATTAACAATATTTGTAGTAAACGTTACAATATCACTTCTAACTCAGTGTTAATACCCACCTACATGTGTCTACTCGAATATAGCCTACTAAGCAGAAGTCAACAAAGTTTCACCTTACATACGTGAGTTAGGTCGTTTCTAAAGCCCATAGCACAGGATTTTTATTACGACCGTATGGCCCTCATGTAACTATTTAGTTGCTATAACCATTTGTTCGAAGTGGGTCTGTGGTAGGAGAAAAGACAGCAATGGAAGGCAGAAAGATTTGGTAGACTTCTTTAAATAAATCTTTTAATAGCTCGGTATTTAGTTTTAAAAAATTGTTCATTTTATGCTATTTTTATTAAGTCAAAAGACAGTAGCAGGTATCACAGTTATTTCAGTGAATAAATTCTCACAATTTTCGTACCCAGATTTGGTAGATTTAAGTAGGTAGGTATGATGACAGGACGTGGGCAGATTAAACTGAAGCGATGAATATCAAATTACCTTTTTATTTTTTTTAACATCTCGACATTTACATCTCTCCACTTGCTAACGAAATAGATACCATTGAAGTTGATCGATAGAGATGCAAAAAGTTATATATTTAGTAAATATTTAGATAGATACAATATAGTTTAAAATTTTGAAAAATTAGAACAATTTAATCATAATAGGTATTGGGAAAGAAATCACATAAATACTCGTACGATGTATGAAAACGTACCTATGCCTACTTTAGTTTAGTATGCTTGCATTGCTCTTGCATTCGCCTTCCCGAAGAGCGGTTAATTAAAAAACTATTCAGATTAATATCCAAACCCATTTTTGACAACATCAAAATCACACACACATTCACATTGGGTTTGCTGTTTGTTTCTGATTTTGATTTTGTATGTAAACGATCGTTAGGGTCTTAATGTCGCTTTGGTATATGATAGTAATATAGTATCGAAATTCCGCACACGTAATAGTTACAACAGCGAGCGAGTGATAATAGGTTTACTATATTACATTTTATGATTACTATTGTTATATTGTTATGTGCTACTTTCTCGTCATTACATAGTATCGTATAATGTGTTGAGTGACGACAACTTACGCTATGTCATATCTCCACAGTGGTGGCGGTTCATTTTCATTTCTAAAAAAGATATTAATGGAGTGCCGCCGGCACTCCATATCAAATAACTTCTTAAATAAATTGTTGGGTGAGAAAATATATACTTACGCAAATTAGGTATTTCTAGCAGAAATTAAACAGTTCTATCAAACAGTGGGCGTACAGAGTGACAGCATAATGGTTATGTTTGTAGTTAAACCTTTCACCTAAATAGAGTCTAACTAAACAACAATTTATTTACACAAAGGCTGAGATGAAAATTGAAGCGCAGTGTTACAAGGTACATGTCTAGTTTAATAGTGAAATAGAAGGGAATTAATGTTGCAATCTTTTTTAAAACCATTTTGTAAATATAAGTAGTTAAGTAAGGAGATAGACACTTTAATTTATGTAGAATTTTAGGTAAGTAACTAAAGTAAAAAATATTTCTATGTTAATTACTCGTTTATTCATAAACTTAGGAAGGTTCCCTTAGCCGCAAGGGTTCAAGCTTTTTGTATTTGATAAACTAAAAAGATATAACAAGAACGATTTTTTTATAAAAGAACACAAATTACAATGTCTCAAATCAAATTTTTGTAATTAGGTATTTCGTTTAAACATAATTAATGAAAAGGTTAACATTTTAACCTATTGTGTGAAATTGTGAGGTCAAACGGCAGAGATGGGAAAAAATATTTCTAGATCATAGCTGCTTCGCATTGTCTCGACGAGGGCGAGGCGAGCGTCAAATGTTGGTAGTCGTGATCTACTTCGGAGAATCCATCTGGGACAGGGTAAGGGTGGCTACTCTGGGCACTCTTTTGAACGTTGCGGACCAAATAAGATGTTAACGAAGCCGTGGGCCGTACCTACATCACGTTTGGGACTTTTGGAAAAACTTAACTTGAGTATAAATAGATAGATGATTACTTTATTGCACCATAAAATATACTTAAACTATTTAACCACAAGTGTCCCACTTCTGGGCAAGGGTCTCTCCCATTGCCCTCAAATGCAATGGGGGAGACCCTTGCCCAGAAGTGGGACAATCGGCATTGACGGAAAATAAAATATAAAAGATAGTCTATTGATATACAGAGTTTTTATTTTAGAAATAGATTTTAAGAGAAATCGTATGTATTTTTAAACCCATCACTGCTCCCTATTACGTTTTTCGGCCGGTCGGTACGCAGATCGGAGGTTGCCCGCCTATGATGCAGGAAATCAAGCGTGAAGCATGCTGTAATTATATTGTGTTACTTTTGAGAAATAGACATAAAATGTTACTTATGTAATGTATCAACATACTTGAATCAGTGTAATGTCGTCGTTTATTGCGACATTCATTTTCAGCAACGGGGAATAAAACTTTTTTGTTATAAAATATGTAAAGCAATTAGTTTTCACATTATTCCACAATGGGAATTGAACGTTGCGAGTAGGTGTTTGCCCCCTTAAGACGCATAAAACCAACTACGCAAAATACCACCTTAACGCAAAACGTATAACTCGCAAAATACCAACTACGCATAAAACCAACCACAATGGTTGGTAGAGTCGATATTGCTAAGAATAATATATCTTTACTGTTATATAAAAATCATACAACAAAAAATAAAATGATAGAAATATTATTATGACCATGACATGTTTTGATTTTAAATTGAAAAGAGGACGTCGGGTTCCGGTCAACAATAGATAGACGAGTAACTAACCTGATTTCTCACTAACCAAGAAAGCAAAACAGTTCTTGTTTGCATTTCCACTTTGAAGAAGGAGAGCTTTAACAATTTAGCATTCAGATGTTAGTCAGGTGGAGCTCAGAGATACAATAATATCAATTTCGATTTAGTTAGCCTGGATATTTAAAACACGTATGTTAGTATACACTTCACATCAGGTTTTTGATACAACAACGTATCAGGCGCCAGGTGCAGAGGTTGGTTACATTCAAGGTGATCATCATATTAATTTGTTCTACACAAACGAGTGTTTGTTAATGTTAGGTGACGAATTATGAATGCGATGTGATTTCGCAGTTTTGTCAAAGTTGTACTGCATTCGTCTTGGTGCCCGAACAACACGACATTGCGCCACAGTGACGTAATAGAGTTTCTCGTTCAGTCAACAACAACGAATTCCTTATTTACGCTCTGAATTTCATACAGATTGTTCTCAAAATAGCCATGATTGAACAACATAAAATAAGGGTGCTACTTACAAAATACGTAATACGTATAAATATAAAGTTTTACTAGCCACTAGTAGCCGTGAAGGTTACAAAAACAATTAAGTCCTTCATACTCATACTTACATTCACTCGTAATAATTAAAATTGTCGTTATGGTTTACCAACGCCCATAGGCATAAACTTTAGTAGATGATATACCTACTACAATAATATTATACATAAAATAAGCCGATTCATTTTTTTTTCAAATAAAATTCACGTGAAGGAATAAAAACAAAACTAAGTACTTATTTCGTATATCACATGGAATACCCTAAATTCAAAATGTTTTACATTACTATGGCGTGCACTTAACATTTATGCACCTCGGTGTTTGTATTAATCACAGTTCAATTTATATTTAAAGTTTTATCCAATTTTCTACTGCAGGTTCTAAATTCTTTGTACCTTCCATACCCAGACCGTAGGGGGAATCAGCAGAGGTTTTCAAATAATATTGTCCACGACTCATCATAGATGACCCATATCCTAAAACTGCATATTCATCAGTCTCACACGCATTTTGTTCAAAATGTTTCCAACTTTTGCAACGAATACCCACTAACGACTTCGGTCTTCTTATGCTTTCGGTATACACTTGAGCAGCTCTTAAATGACTACAAGAAGGCATGACACAGCCCGGTTGATTTGGTCCACCACCGTTTATGTAAAAGTCTGCATGTCCTAAGGATTCTATTACACCTTGCACTAAACGATTTGAATGAATTACGTCCACATAGTCAGCGTCTGATTTATCCAATCGTTGATCACTATACGCGTAAGAGAAACATGGCCCTGCAGGGTCCAATCCGGTAATACGTCCCAAGCTTCTGTTCCTGTACTGTCGGAAGTATTTACCTGCCCATCCTGCAATATGGGCACCGAGACTTATTCCCAGTAGATGAATATCTTCCGCATTTGCACTAAAGTTTTCTAAATTAGCTAGAAGATTGGCAAGTCGTTTTCCAACGAGACGTGCGTTGTGTGCAGATAAGATGTACCCCTTATCAATTAATTCTTCTGCGTCTACAAGTAGCACGTTAAACATTTTCTTCTCATTGTAAGCTTGGGCTAAATCTTGAGGTACCGCTGATTGAGAATTATCTCTGAAACCGTGAATAACCACTTTCGTCTGCTTTGTTATGTCGAAAATTGACGGTTTCGTCAATGCCATAAACGCTTCATCCATCGAAAATGTTCTGATAATGTTGCCATCCAATTGCACTATTTTCATCTTCTTGGTTAATTTACTTTGATCGTTTAATGAACTGTAACGAAAGTCCATGATTGCTCTACCTGAAAATTACAATTTGGTATTTATGGATCAAATTATTTAAACTTAGGTGTAAATAAGGTAAGACAGTCTTTGAAAAATATAAATCAAAACAGAACTGTACATAAATACTTATATAAATACAAATACTTACAGGCGCCAGACATTCTAACGTAGACTGACTCGGCGAAGGTAAGGTCAGCAGGCTTGGACCGCCTCGCGGCCGATAATGACCCAACCACCAGACAAGCGACAATCACTGCCGACACGAGAACTCTGGCTGCTGCCTGGACCATGGTTCGCGCTCTCTCAGCCGCTAACACGGTCACTGTGTCACTGTCCGCATAGAGAAAGGTTCGCCGCGCACACTTACCTACCTCAAATGGCTATCGCGCGGGAGGGGATTATCTAGTGCAAATATCAAGCTACACTTCACGTACAAGGTCAATGATCGTTTCAACTTGAGACAGTTTTATAAAGCGCATGAATGTATATGTGTTACTAGCTGCCACGATCTCAAGTTAGTCTCGTCCCGATCCTGTAGAGAAATCGGGATACAATTTACTTAATAAGTGTATTTTCTAGTAGAGTTCCTGCTTGTTTACTAAGGGATTACTCGGCTCTGATGTATGTATAGCATAGATGTATAGGATGTTCACTTGTGACCACGGAACTGTAACACTTTTGCTCATGAGTTAAGTCATAGACATATATATATTTCGTTAAGTAGAGGTTTCTTTATTAATTCGATTGTGCTCCATTTGTTATAAATACGAGTTTTGTTCATCGCATTTTTTATACAACTATCGTTATCTTATACATTTTTTTGTTTCTTCGGTCGCAGACCAAAAATACTCTGTGACAATCTCAGTCATCAAAATAGTATCTATGTAACCCACAGAGCCCACTCCAAAGAGAATACAATCATGCTAAACCCAGCCGTTTAGTTAATATTTTTTTATTGGGATATTTTAACGGATTTCAAAAACAGGAAGTTAACTAATAGTTATCGATTAATGGAACATCTGAAACCATTCTTCTCATCTCTCTTCACATCAAAAAACTCCTCAATGAGTTACAATTACGGATTAGAATTTGAAGAATTAGTTTCTTTGTCTGATATCAAATGGAATTTTGCAAGAAAGTATGATTAATATTTATTTAATACTTGCAGTATGAATATTAGATACTAAAATATTATTTTTATTTGTCTTAAAAAACGATTCATTTTATAATTTGGCTGCTCGTTTAATTCTTTGTACGACAAATCGCATGACGCTAATAATAGTCAGGGCTGATATTGGTCTCAGTCAAAATAAAATCGAGAAAAATCCGAACAAAACTGTGTTAGAGTAAAACTCAAGAGATCGGACTCATCAGTACAGCGCAGCGCAGAATTATTTCTCAAAGTATCGATTAAAATGTTCATGATTTATCGTCGGATACTAACTTCGTCTATAAGCCGTAAATAAAGAAGCTTATAAAAGGCAATGAGTCCTTGAAAATTACCTGCCCTCTTTACCTTAACAACATTGAAGGAAACAAATTTACAAAGTCTCCGGCCTTTAAAAACTGTTAAATCTTGAAATTGTGAGAAATTTTTGTAGGATATTATTATTAAGGTAGCTCTTGTGCCTAATTCGAACGAAGGAAATAAATTGTCACAGACTAATTGGTGACTATTAAACGTGGTACCTAAATGTAAAAATTTCAAAGCTCGAGATCATTTTTTGTATACATGTGTGATAATTATAATGGTGAATTGCTGAAAGGAGAAGCGTGCCCGATTTTGGCAAAAAAATAAAACTACGTCTAGTTTTTGAGGAGGCAAAAATCGTATGATCTTCCACGCAACTATTGATAATTATTGCTATAGGTACTGTATGTTACAGTCTTATGATGACACTTACCTATCTATAGTAATACTTATTTTAAAAAGGAAGGATATATTAATTGTTTGCATTGAATAGTTTCCGAAATTACTGGACCAATTTTAATGAAACTTGGCATGATGATACATTGATTCATTACTGCTTTTTTGGCTATAAATTTATGTCAGTAATGATCTTAAGAACAACATTTACACAACACACCTTAGCTTAAATCTTTACCTATGCTTTACCTACATTTTCTTTCAAAATATTTGACACGGACACCTTACTTGCCCGCCTGCTTGATTTACCGTACACTTAATTGAACCTATAGAAACCTTAATTCAAACGATTTCAAGTAAAAATATCCAAATCATAATATTATAGTATAATATAATAATACATAGATTTTAGTATAGGGATGCGATGCTTGACACATCGAATGGTGAAATCGGTGAATAAATTTCAATTTGCGATTATTTGTGAATTATTTGGTGTGATGTAAAATTTGTATATGGTAAGTGAGGGCGCGAGCAGAGCAGGCGTGGGCGGGCGGGGTGCGCGGGCCGCCCGCCGCCAGTAGCTGCCTGCCTTCGTGCCAGTCGCACGTCCTGGCGTCGCTCCACCCTGCCCTCTGCAGCCGCCCGCCCGCCGCCGGCACAACAAACTCGCGCGCGCTGCTCCAGTGCCTGCTGCTCCGGTGCCTGCTGCTCGTGCAGGACACGACGTCTCATCGCACAAGTGAAAGCAAGTACCTTACATGATGTTCATCTCTATTTACTCCCACCTTCATCATTACCCGCACCAACTTTCACATTTTCGATATTAAATATTATTCATCCAGTAACATTTTTCCATTAGAGAAAATTAGTTATGAGCTATTTACTACTCTGTTTTCATTTTTGTGTTTTTTGTAATTTAAGTGCCTTAATCATTGATTATGAAAATAGGTACAAAAACTCTCAATCTTTGTTCCTTCTTTAGGAAGACGTTGTTTGTGATATACTTTCTTACTTAATTAAGAAAACCTTAAATTTTAAGAAAATAAGTGCCTAGATATTATTGATCTTGTCAAATATTACATGTTTTGATTTTATACTTAATTAAATATCGGCTTTCTTAGGTCTTCATAAACGGAAATATGTACCTTAAAAAAATATTGCTTGCTTGCTTATTGGGACATTTAAATAAAAAAAAAATCTTACAATAGAACCATCCCGACGGCAACTTTTACATAACAACCCTTCTGACGTTCCCATTGAGCAAAGTGATTAATCAACGTAGAATCAGTTATTATTGTACCAATACGGACTAATTTTAAACTTTATAATTAACTATACCTATAATTTATTTATAGTCTTATGAAATTTCGGAAATTCTTTCGTAAATAACACAATAATTAAAACACTATAAATAAAAATGTCGCTACGACAATTGTGTCTGAAAAATGTATTCAGAAACCAATAAAGAATTTTACAAATTAATCTTCCTTGCCAAGGCCGCGGTCTCTTATCTCAAGAAAAAAAATAAGACAACATTGCGCGGAGCTTTTTGTGAATAATTTTATCACAATTTCATGCACTATACCTATTTTTCTCTGAATAGGGAATAAGATTGCATCAAATCTTAGCATTCCAGATAGTAAATGAGAGTGGTATTAGCCATATGGTTACCTGGCAAATCCGATTACAGCCGTAATCCGATTTTATTCCCTCACATACTCCACTTGTGAATTTTTATTTTAATGTGAGAATCGAGCTTTTCTCAGGTGGAAATGTTTTACTACAGAAATACAGTCATCCTTAGGAAAATACGGAAAATACCAGCACTATAAATCTAAGGCTCTCGAGTGCACATAAACGTGCGTTTGGGCTCGACAGAATCCTATCTATACGGGATATAAATCACTGAGACGTCGATAATGCGGTCTTCAAGAACGATCTCTCCCTTAATTACAAGCTTATAGGAGGGCCAGACATATTACTTTGTTAGTTTAAGACTAATTGTATTTTGGATATTCATTCATGACTAGTACCTATTAATAATAGTTTAAAATATTCATAGATCGTGGATTTTATTCAAAAGAAAGTTTTATTATCTTACTTTTTTATTATAATGTAAATTTATGTAGCAAAGGAAAAAAACTGGAATATTTAAAAAATGCATCGATCAAATGGCTCGAAATGTCAATTATTTTGCCTCTAGGCTGATACAAAGCTAAAGCTTTGTGGGAAATTGGCGCCTCAGATTCTCTTTACTAACGTAGCTTTAGTGCCGGTACCAAAGACTTGGACTTCATTCAAGAACCCCCTTCTCCCCTTTTATGGCTTTGCTTACCTAAGGTGGAATGTTGCGCCGAAGGCCAAATCTAAAATGGTTTCAAGATTTCGAGAACTCAACAGTTCATTTTTATAATAATATTACTGCCAAGATATATTTACTTTAACTTTCTTGCTTGAATGTGGCTAAAATTGTCTTTTAGTAATTACTGAAAAGTTTCTTCTATGCTGCTTTTCGACTTCAATAAGAAGCTTTATTTTTACATAGCAATAGCTTTTTGACGTGACAACGTCTTATAAATTGGTTTGCCGGGTGACACTTCAAGAAACTGCGTTACGCTCCGCTGACGTTATGCGCTCACAATGAGAGCGAGTGAGAGGCACGCGGGCATGGTTAGCCCGCCTATTTTCTGACTATTTTGCTCTATTGCACAGAATATTAAATTTGTAGATCATCAAGTTTTGAATTGGATATATTTCAATGTAGGTCGCGTCACTAAAAAACAAGAGGTTCGTTAGTACCTACTTCATTTATAATTACGTATTGAATGGCAGTAACCGGGATCTGTAAAGTACAATTTCAAATGAAAGGTTTTGAATGCTATTTTATAGAAAATAAACATATTTTAAATTAGCTATTTGCTCAATTTTAATAAATTTATTTCTGCAGATAATAAAATAAATAAAAAAATAACAAATGAATAAATAAAAATAAAAATTCGCTTCCTTTTTTTACCTTTTGAGGTACGGAACCCTAAAACGCAATCAAAAAATAAAAATATCTTAAAAATTATTAAGTATCACTATATAATATCAATATAAAGTACTAGCTGCGCTCCGCGGTTTCACCCGCGTAACTCCCGATCCCGTGGGAATATCGGGATAAAAAGTAGCCTATAACCTTCCTCGATAAATGGACTATCCAACACAAAAAGAATTTTTCAATTCGAACCAGCAGTTCCTGAGATTAGCGCGTTCAAACAAACAAACAAACAAACAAACTCTTCAGCTTTATATCTTAATATATATAAATCTCGTGTCACAATGTTTGTCCTCAATGGACTCCTAAACCACTTAACCGATTATAATAAAATTCGCACACCATGTGCAGTTCGATCCAACTTGAGAGATAGGATAGCTTACATCCCGATATTCCCACGGGATCGGGAGTTACGCGGGTGAAACCGCGGAGGGCAGCTAGTATTAGTATAGATTGTTCTCCTCCCTTTGTGGTAAGGCTCTGTTATTGGAACATACTAATAGATGAACTTGGTTTATCTAAGTTATTTGTTGATTAAATCTAATCACTTAAATTTGGTATATCAGGTAAACTTACATAGCCAAACAACGGTCCCTCGACCCCAAGACGCAAACAAAACAGACAAGGATCTCAACTGCCGGTGTCATTTTTGATGTTGTGAATTTTGCCTCGCATTCACTAGATAGGTTTGTGTGAATCAGAATCAGAATCAGAATATTTTATTTGTCTAGAATGTAGTTTACATAAGTATGATGTTAGTATGGTTAGTACGTGCTTACATTCTACCAGTCATCTGGTGTACAAATATGTGGGTAGGATATGACTTTTAAAAATATAAAGTGACTTTAAAAATACATTAATCATAAATTTTAAATAAGATTTACAATAATTGAGCACTGCACCAGGTCCGATTCAATATATAATGTCAATAAAGAATGGAATCACTATTAATATAAATGTCAAATAAAATTAAAAATTATTATGTCAGTTTTAGATTCATTTTTCATTTAAAAATTCATTTACACTGTAAAAACATTTGTCCAAAAGCTTTTTTTTGAAAAGCAGGCAAGGAAGGCTCTTTATCGTGTCTGGTAATTTATTGTATACTTTTATTGCTTGTATATGTACATTTTTTGTGTAAATTTGAAGACGACCGCTGGGTCGGTACAGATTGTTAGGTCGTCTAGAAATGTGATTCCTTTTCACGGTATTTGTGTGCAGTGGAAAGTACTGTGAATGTTCCCTCACAAACAGACACAACTCCTTAATATACATACAGGGAAGTGGCAGTACATTAAGTTTTTGAAACAAAGGCTTGCAACTATACCTAAAACTGTGTGAGTCTAATTGAAGGTAACTCACATTAAAAAAAATTAAATGGCACCAAAAAGGTAGTAATCAGACAACGAAGTCACTTTACTTTACAAAAATGTGGTCGGTCATTTCATATAGGTACATATTACAGAATATTAAATTGGGGAGGTCAGTGGTTTGTGATGTTAATTAAAATTAATTGAGAAAGCCTTTTTCTTAATAGACGGTCCGGTTTAATGGTAGAGCAATTTAAAAACATACTAATGGTTTGCAAAACTAAGGTATAGGTATATTGCTTGCTATGGAAAACTTTAACATTTTTGCTAATTACGGTAAAACAATGTAATTTGTAGATACCTTTACAATTTTTATAACACTGAGCTTTTTCTTGTAATGCATTTACCACGATACTCTTCGTAAGCTTTAAGTATAAAGATCTGAAAGCATGCCCAAGCTGGGCTTTAATAAACATACGGCCTAGATTTGTAAAGATAGAAGTAATTCAGCAGCTTAAGGTAATTGTCAATCAAATGCGTGAAAGTAATTCAATGTTTTAATCATAGTACAATCCGTTTGTTAGTAAAGTCATACAGCTATGTTAGTTATCATAAAATAATGTCCAAAAGTATAATAAATCAATTTAATGCATATTTCCTATTAAATGTGTGATCTTTGGTAGTACCCGAAAGAACTCAGCATATTAAGTTTTATAATAAAACGAATTACGTATGTCTTTAATAGTGAATTAGTTTAGGTACGAATAAATAAAATATCAGACTTCACAGAGATTAATCAATTAAATTGTCCTGTAGATAAATTATTGGAAATATTTTAATTATTACTGTTATTACCTAGATTTAATTACTACATATTACTGTTATTTGGTCATACGTTTCAAATAAAAGGTAATAAAAAATAAAATAAAATTTATATTGAATTTACTCATATTAATTATTCTTAAACTAACCCAAGATTTTTTTAAAGCAGGGACAAAAATATAATCTTATTTTGTACTAGGCTATTGGTGGTGAAATAATTTTATAAAAGCGACTGAAAGAAAAGTTAATACTTTTACCAACCCACTTATAAATAATCTGAAATATCTTCAAAGGGAACTGACCGAACTCGATATCTTCTGTTAAAAATACCAAACTAAATTTTGTTAAAATATCCTTCGAAATAAATTCTATTATACGCTACGATAAAAGGCGCGGCGGTCTGTTAAATAAATCTAAATTTTGTCAGGGTACATTCTAATAAAAATATTATGAGTAGGTACTATACCTACTATAGTTATGTTATTCTTTGCTTACTTTATGTATCCAAAGTCACATAGCATATGTTACGAAGTATTTTCAGACTTGCGGAGTCTCTAACCAAGCAGTGGTTAAAGTTAGGTAAGGTTAGTTTGTTTGCCCAAAAAGGCCACAACTAAAATGTATTTGTAGGTTTGCCTGTACTCTACCAGTGATGATTATTTATCTATACATGTTGATGTTGTTTTTATTAAAACATTGTAAACAACAAACAACATCTTGTCGGATACGTTAACTAGATGGTTAACATTCGAGTTACATATAATGAAAATTCATACTAACAGATGTCGCTAACGAAACTTAATTCGAAAAGAGGTTAATGCGATTCTTAAATTTTTTTTTTTTAATTCAACTATGAGGGTACTTGACTGAGTGGCGTAATTGGTAAGCGCACTTGAACGGTATTCAAGGGATGCGAGTTCGAGTCTCGTCTCAGTTGCAATTTTTAAAGACGCATTTTTCCTTAAAAATATTTTCAGATAGCCCAGTGCAGGCCATGCATTTAAAAAAATTAAAAATCATTAAAACATTAAAGTTTAACATCTAAAAAATTCTATCAATTTATTACCTAAGTAACTGAAATTAAACAGCATCATAACTGAAAAACTTTCATCGCACAATTACGCGCGTGACTATGAAATTGTGTCGTAAACGTCTTTGCATCTTACGATGACTTGGATCTACTTTAATCCGAATTCTATCGAGAATCCTAAACATAATTTCACTTGTAAACATCGCATCACACAGAAAAACCGTTTCAAAGGTTGAACACAATCATTCATCAATTTGATTGAGGAGACGTAGAAGAAAAAGTACACAATCGTGCAATCTTCACGGAATTCCGGAATTCAAATAGAGGAAACAAATTCTAAGTATTTAGCCTGAATAAGAGTAACGTTAAAAATAAATAAAATAAAAGTCAAGGTCCTCCCCAGTCCTAAAAAAAAGGAGGAGGTTCTCAATTTATATAGAGAGAAAAGCAACGAATAATAATAGTCCTTGCAGCAGAAATATAAATGCATAGGTATATTCTATCAGAGCAGCAAGTGTTTCAGGGCGGTTAGGTACAGTCGGCTGCATAATTGCAGCCACCGGTAGAGTTCTAACTTACTAATATTGGAATGTTTTCATTGTAATAATTTTTGTTTGATAAATTGATAAGTTAGAAGACTTTAAACTTCAGCTAAAGCAGGTGTCTAGAATCTTGCTCGTGTTGAAAACATTACTATAACAACCGTTTTGGAGCTCTACGGTGGGTCTGCAATTATGCAGCCGATCGTACATAAATTAGGACAGTTGGTATACTAGTACGTTTCTATGAGAACGGTAGGTTTATCAGGACAGTAAGTTTATCATGGCAGTAGGTAAACCATGACAGTAGTAGAGCACACGATATAACTGGAATAACAATATTAGGTGACTAGCGACCCGCCCCGGCTTCGCACGATGTATTATATCTAAAAACCTTCCTCTTGAATCAACCTATCTATTAAAAAAAAACCGCATCAAAATCCGTTGCGTAGTTTTAAAGATTTAAGCATACAAAGGGATATAGGGACATAGGGACAGAGAAAGCGACTTTGTTTTATACTATGTAGTGATAGTGATATAGTATAGAAAACCTCTAACTATACGTTTTGTTAAGTTTGCAGGATTCAAGCCGCTTATTGACGAAACCCTCGTAGTTTTCCAATCTTCGAAGGTCGACATTTTATGGGAACCAATTCTATTATGTACCCCTGACCTCCTCTTCAATATGTTCTAAAGTTTTATTGTGGCCTTAGTTCTATGTAACTATCCCACACAGTTATTTCACACTTTCTGTCTGCACTATAGTATTTGTCTATTTTCTTTATATATATAACTAGCGACCCGCCCCGGCTTCGCACTGTATTATGCATGTATTATACATATAAACCTTCCTCTTGAATCACTCTATCTATTAAAAAACCGCATCAAAATCCATTGCGTAGTTTTAAAGATTTAAGCATACATAGGGATATAGGGACATTAGGGACAGAGAAAGCGACTTTGTTTTATACTATGTAGTGATTCTACTGTACGTGTGTATGTCACTGAACTTCTCCTAAACGGCTAGACTGATTTGAATGATTTTTTTATATGCGTTTGGGTGGCGCCCTGGATGGTTTAGATTCACAAATCAGCCAGGTTTCTTGGTCGCGGTGTTACGGTAAACGGCAATTTTTTTGTGTATATTCATTAGGACTGAGATTCGAAAATCTATTTTTTTTCGTTCAGAACAACCTTTGACGGGACATCTAGTAAAAATATAAATGACTTAAACTATAGGCACGTAATGTTTTTTTTAAAATTTATTATGTTCAATGTAAAAAATAGTTTTTGCAATTTGCTATAACCACACTGAAATATTTCTGCCAGAAATACGAGTAAGTATATTGTGTTTTTTATTTTTATTTAATAAAAGCTCTCAAATTAACAAGATTGTCCTTTTAGCTAACAAGTAAAGCAATCCTGTCGGAGCAACGACAATGAGATTGTCCTAACGTACCTCTGCCCTTGTCTAATTACGAGAACTACCTTGAACTTTATTATTTCGAAATAACAAAAAAAACACAATATTATACCTGTTTATACCTAATCTGATTACACCACGGTAAAGTAAAATTAAACGATTTTTTTATTTACCACAGTACCTTCTTTATCGTAATAAATTACTTACAGATCTTCGTCCAAAGTTAATCTCTTAAGAAAATAAAAAAACCGCAATTACAATGGAAATAAATTCATTAACTCAATAATTTATCTGACCAAATTTAAATACAAGGATAAATAAAAATTAAAATACAAAAAACTCAATCAAACATCATCTTAACACAAAATACATTTTAAAATAATGTGATGCGGATGTGGGTCTGCCAGCCTTTCTCGGGTCGGCGCATGGGGTGAGGGCCTTGGTCACTGACATTATGTCTCCTAATGGTGGTCAGGTCGTCATTCCTTTTGTGTCCGATGCTTGTGAGGCGTGGAGGGTCCGGAATCCGAAAGCAGGGGCTCCAAGTTCCCCAGAGTTTCAGCGCTCGTGGGATGAGATCGGGGCGAAAAGGATTCACGACCGTATGTTGGAGTCTTCGGTGGCGGTCGATTTGGCCAGACTCAGGGGGGTGTCCAGGTCTGAGGCGGGCGCCTGGCTGCATGCCTTGCCCTCTCCCCATTTGGGTACTCTCCTGGATGATGATTCTTTGCGGGTGGCCGTGTCTCTCCGGTTGGGGTGTGACGTCGGCGAGCCTCACGCGTGTGTTTGTGGGGCGTTAGTGGAGGCTAATGGTCATCATGCGCTGAGTTGTGGCCGGTGTGTGGGTCGCTTTCCGCGTCATTTTGCCCTGAATGACACAATTCGGAGGGCTTTAATCTCGGCTGGCATCCCTTGCATGCTCGAGCCGCCGGGTCTGTCCCGTACTGATGGGAAGAGACCGGACGGGCTAACTCTGGTACCGTGGGAGAGGGGCAGGTGCTTGGTGTGGGACGCCACTTGTGTCAACACGTTTGCGGCGAGTCACCTGGCTCGCACTTCTAGGATGGCTTCTGCGGCCGCTGAGGCAGCTGCGGCGTCCAAACACATTAAGTACGCTCCTCTCCAAAGTAGGTATTTGTTTGTCCCTGTGGCTGTGGAGACGTCTGGAGCGTGGGGTAGTGAGGCCATCGGGTTTATCCGGGAGATCGGGCGTCGGCTTAGGGCGCGGGGGCTGGATAATCGCTCCGGGGCATTCCTGGCTCAAAGATTAGCTATTGCCATCCAGCGGGGGAATGCAGCTTGTATTCTCGCATCTTTTGTGCCGGGAGTGTCGCGGGGCGGGTTATTTGATTAGATATTTATTTGTGTAAGATATTTATTAGATATTTATATATTTATTTGTAGTTTTTATTATTTTAGGATGTTTTTTTATTTTTATTTTTTTATTTATTTTTTTGTATCGATTTAAGTATTTGTTTATTTTTAAAATAATAATTAATTATTAAAAATATGGCGCCTTACGTAAATACTAAGGGTTAGAAGTTTATTATACTTACAAGAGTCATTGTTTTTGTCTTGTTAAGCAGTCATGTAAAAATAGGGTAAGTGTCAACGAATGTCGTAATTCGTTTGGGGTGGAAACAGATCACGCGGGAAATGTGTATTCACGATATTCACGAACGAAGTTTTTTTTATCAGAAAATAGGCTTTTCGTGGGTATTCTTAGCTATGTTTTTTGGTATATGGTTCAGCGACATACCTACTTATTATTGTCTTGCAAATAAGAAAAAATCCCAAAGCTTCTGAGCTTTCTAATTAGTACCGGAATAACAAGTTTTTCATTAAATTTTTCAGCTTAATTATCGAGCGCTTTATAATACGCCTGGTGTATGTCCTCATAGGTTGATTTAAAAGGAATATTAGAAAATAATTTTACATAAAAACGTCTACGCTAAATGTAATAGACTCAAGCAGTTTCAAAAATGTTTTCTAAGTATTTAAATTGCACCTTGGTAATTTGAAACCGATTCGACCTTATTAATATTCCGTTGCGTCTGTTTTGTAGCTCTATTCCTAAATAAATATTTTTACTTAGGTGAATACGAAACACTTTATTTAATCCGTTTATTTAAAATGTTTCGTTTCAACAAAAAAAACCACTCAGAACGAACGTGAAGCGAATGAACTCTAAACCATTCATCGGTTAAAATCGATTATTTCTGTTTTTATACTTACTTACTTATTTGCTGGATATTTACGAATGTCAACGTCAACAAAGCTCTGTAATTCTGATTTTTTTTCTATTACAGATAAGAAAAAAAAACATAAATGTAGATTTTGGTATAATTTAAATACGAAAATTCATTGTCGATTCTAAGCTTACCTATTCTAATCACCTATACTGTATTTATAAGGTTCCGTACCCAAAGGGTAAAAACGGAACCCTATTACTTCACTGTCCGTCCGTCTGTCTGTCTATATCTGTCACCGGACTGTATCTCATGAACCATGATAGCTAGGCAGTTGAAATTTTCACAGATTAGGTATTTTCTTTTTATTTGTTTTGTTGCCCCTAATATATAACAACAAATATACTAAAAACAGAAAAAAAAATTTGGAGCTCCATACAACATAGTATGGATGGAACCCTTCGTCCGCGAGTCCGTTTCGCACTTGACCGGTTTTTTAGTCTTAATATTGGGTAAGATCCGAAACGTTTTCGTCTTTTTTAAATTATACCAAATTGTAGGAAAAGAACTCGCCCACAAACTATACACACAACAACAATTTGCCATGCAATAATTAATAATTTCAGCTTTTTATTTTGCTGTTATATTTGTGCTTTAAAATCAAGTGAAGGTCAATGTCGATAGGTACAGGACAAACCGATTACTTTTGTATGAAATAAAGTATATACGTATAGTTAAGTGTTAAGTTACTCTCATTAAAACAAAATAAAGTCCTACAAATTTTTTTCAATTTTCTTTGATGTTTTTCAGCGCTTTTCATTTTGTTTTAGCTTCTGTATTTAATGAAATAACGTAATAAAATAACAAATGCGAACCGACTACTCGACCACATAAAGGTAGTAATGTCAAAGGCATCGGGTAAGCGTTTAATCCGAGAGCAGTTTCGCTTGATTTGTGGTTTTTAACTGTTCACAAACAAGACCGCTCGCCATTACCCACTAAACCCTGTTTCCTAGGTAGATAGGTACGCTTATGTATCTATCTATCTACTACAGTAGCTTGATCTACATTTCCCCGTAAATCTATACTGATATTATACAATGTTTGATGTTGATTTATTTCGCAGTGAGCAATTTCCAGAAATACGGATCTGATTTTGATGAAACTCGATTTGAAGATACATTGAATTCTAGGCATTAATTTTAAATCCCAGCCCATGGGTTTGAGTATCAAGTGAAACTGCAGGAAGTTGCTCGTTAACTGATATCGGTTCTGAGAAAACCCTCATAAACCCTCGCACCTAAATTTTCACTTTATAGCTTTCAAACTTGTTACTTGATATCAGAATATGCTTCTATTACAAATATGTACGAAATGAATAATTTATGCAATGCAAGTTTGAATGGACGGGTTTCGTGAGTTTAGTTTCGAGCAACATATTATTTTGGTACCATCTTACTTGAATATTGGATTTCATAACATTGCATGATTCATTATCTTCTTTATAAATAAAATAGTTAGTTTGAAACTAAGCACTTAGTTATTATAAGAGTGTGTTGAGATGAGTTAAAATGAGTTAAAAAGTGTTTTGCGTGGTATTGTTCTTGACCCAGACATAATCATCGTCGTTTGGTTTTGGTCATGCCGCACGCCGTAGTGCTGTTTTACCCCGAACATAAATAATTCTTAGCCATCGCGACATTAATATATTCATATTTAAATTGAACCAGAATCCTTAGTGTAAAATTTTAAACATTTGTACCTGATTTAACTTGCAAAAACGGAATAAAAATTGAACGAACTAGTTTTCGTTGGATTCAGATAGGTAACAGAAATGTCACAAGCTCTGTAGAAACTCTTTTATTTTAAAACTTTTTTTACACGTGTTGTTAGAAGCGCAGCCACGGCGATGAACATTTACACGATAGGTATTTACTTGGTACAATAAAGCGTCGATCGTCGAAATGAAATTTTTTGACATTTTAGGTAAACATTCACAAGATCGCCCGACCAAATTCATGAATGAAGACACCCTAAACACACACTTTATATGAGAGAATGAATTTGCTTCAACAATCAACTCAAGTTAAAGTGCAATAACTAATCTTTTATTTCCCAATCGGTCAAATTCGATTGTGATCTTAGTTTATATCTACAATATTACTTTTACATTACTTCCTAAAGTGTCGAGGTAAATGTTAGCCGTGCAAAGTACGTTGCCGTTTGAACCAAATTGAAATCTCAGTGTTGGTTCTGGCTCCCACTCAGTTTCCTTACAATATCGATACCGAAGCATTGATTTTTCTAAAAATATGATAGGTATAAATAAGTATAGGCATATTTCCCTTTTTAGTATTTTAAAATATACCTGCATCAACTTCCTATCACTAATTTATTCAGTAACGTTGAAGGCTAAAAAAAATTTGACGGAGTCCTAAGAAGTTAGTAACTTTACCAATTACGCATATAAATGGTTCCCTTACTTAGCAGAATATTGCCGAAATGAAGAGGGAACATGGTGATAGTCGTTAAATTAGCATTTTGTGTGGAATCGACGCCAATTAGGTTAGCGGTACAGTGACTACGCGGCGCGGGCGCGGGCTACTTCTCTGTCAGCCGATTTACATTGCTATTTACACATTCCCTTACTACATTATAAAATACTTGTTAATGAATAATGACTTTTGACCTTTATTAACGACGTTGTAAAAAAAACAGACCTTATTTTTGAATCTAGAATTAGTTATAACTCGGACTAACAAATAAACTTTATTTAAATTCATGGATATATAAATTCGGTTATCAGTTTGCGTTTTTAAATTATAGAGATCCCATTTTTGCTAGAGTAAGATTAGTCACTCTGTTAGCTCAATGCTTTTTGCCAGGTGAATGGTTCTTTTTGATATAGGAGTATATAAAGAAGTTGAAAGAAAAAATATCTCAGTTAAGTGGCCTTACAAATTAACGAGCAATAATCGGCCAAATGTAAAAGAAAAGTTTCGTGCAAATTCTATTGAAAATTACTTAGATGAAATTGTTTGACGTTATTATATCGTTGAACTTGATGTATAAATATTAAAGATCAAGTTCACGGTAGGTATCAGCCAAATAGCCCCCCACTAAGTCTATATTGTGACGGGTAACTACGGAATCGTACACTGCGCTTGGCCCAACGACACGCACTTGGCTAATTTCTAATAATGTCCCAGTATACTTATTTTAAATTTACATTGTTTTGAAGACAGCGAGTCCATACATATTTTCTAACAAGAAAGAAAAGAGTAATGAAATCATTGAAATCTACATTCATTTTTGTCTTCAACTGTATCCAAACAACGGCATGGAGTGGAGATAATAAATCTTAGATAATAATAATAGAAGCGGTAAAAGACTTTACGGATTTCAGCAGAAACTTTGGTAACATGTTATGAAGTTACATTTCAGAAATTCAATCCTCTAAGTTAGAACTCGCGGGACGCATCGATTCTCTATGCTCGCTGCGACCTTTTGTAGGTAGGTATGTTAGCTTTTTATAAGGTAAAATGAAATCCTGAAGTACCATACCTATTATTTATTTTTTAATTTAAATTTTTTGCTACAGGTAAAATAAGAATTCATGAACAAATAATCAATTAATCACAAAATTTTACACTCTGTTATCAAAGTCCTAGTACCTATACGTATTATTACGTATGTATACTCAAAATAACAGATATGTGATAACAAGTTTCCAATGGTAGTCATCAAAAAGTAAGCAATTTAATGCACTCTGCCATCACTAGATACTAATCAGATCTTCACTAAATTTTTATGGGACCAATTTGGAGCTCCCACCTTTAAATTCCTCCGGCATATGAAGTCCGATTTCGATGTTATTTTTTTTATTTTGTATGTTTTATTTTTGTATCCATGAAGACATACGCGTCGAATTGTAAACCTCTTCCTTTATAAAGTCGTTTAATTAATTGTAAACAATAAAATATGCAGTCAGTTAACCTGCAACCTTCCTGAGTGGGGGCAATAACGTGCGTCACGTTTAGATGGCTATACGTCAAAGAGTTTACCTCTACCAAAAGGCATATCGTCCTTCAAGATATTAATGAGCACAATATATAGAGGTATATAATGATGTCAGCCCTTATCTTTTGATGATGCTCTAAATGGTTTGGAATATTATGTACCTACGTACAATCAACGGTCAAAGTCTCTGCCCACCGTAACGTTTACAATCCTGTGCAGCACTATTTGAACATTATAACAACGTAACCTGTGGATCGAACCCACGTCGGTTGGTGTAGCGGGCGGCTTATACCACTCGGCCAACTAAAGACATAGCTAACATGTTGAAAATAATAATCACAATGAGTACTTTTAATTCAAGTATTCATGTTTGTGTGTAACGTCTATTAGAAGAAGGTCGTAAGTCCAATACTTGTTTATAGTATTATTGTAGCAAACTGATACCACTATCAGTTTGCTATGTAAATTATGCGTCATAAGTACACACTTACGACGCATAATTTACATGACAGCAGCATAAAATTCTAATGTCTTATCTTAATTCTAATGTGTTCTTATCGCGAATTATAGGAATCGAATCTTTATTTATTTACTGACTGATTCTATCACTAAAAAAGCTTTAATGCATTATTATAAAACTAGCGACCCGCCCCGGCTTCGCAGGGCTATATTATGCATGTATTATACATTATAAACCATCCTCTTGAATCACTCTATCTATTTAAAAAATCCGCATCAAAATCCGTTGCGTAGTTTTAAAGATTTAAGCATACATAGGGATATAGGGACATAAGGACGGCGAAAAGTGACTTTATTTTATACTATGTAGTGATTTTTCATGCAATTTTCTACGACTAAGGAGTAATTCGCGTGATATGTTCGTACACGTACCTAATCGAATTGGAATTCATGTCCACTGAAAGTGTCTGTAGGTACTTACCTATAATAACGCGGAACTACGAACCGCCCAATTTATTATCCATGTCTGTATTGTATGTTTATGATATGTATCTATTTACAAGGTAGAAGGTATGTAATTTTGTTTATATTATGAGGTTAAGTAAATCTTTGAATTTTCCTTATTGTCTTTAAAAAAAACTATTTCAGTTATAGAGTGTGAATAAAGTCCACTTTCTACTCTTTTTTATTTATTTATTAAACATTTACATTATATCAAAGGTTATAAACTAACCAAAAATCACAAAGATTTGTCCGGACTTATACTTATGCTTCCCCACAGACTTCATGGTACTTAGAATTACATATTTACCTACCTACAATATTATCGAATTTCAACATTTTCTACAACAAACACAGTTATTCTTGCTTCGTCAATAGAACTTCACTTGATGTAAGTTCGTTTGATCATCAATTATTCGTTACTAAAAGAAATCTCTCACACGCGGCAATGTTGTCCTATGCTTAATTGCACACATTACAGCCGTTATCCTAATGTGTTCTGTTTATAAAGTGGGAAAACCACTTTTGGTTCACTTTTAGCCTTCAGGTCAGGTGCGTGTAAATTCAGCGCCCGACTGAAGATAATTTAATTCATCCATTCATGGAGGTGCGAATTAGCAAGTGCGTATCGGAGGGCGCGGCGCGTCGTCGTCGTCGTTCGTCGCTCCGCACTCTCGCCCGCGCCCGGTCGCCCAACCCCTCACTCCGCCACCTCGCCCGCCCTCCAGCCCTACAGAGCGCCCGCGAGCGACCCTTGCGATGACGTCAACGGCCTACCGCCACCCGATTATAAATATAGCCACACGGATAGCACGCCACAGGTTTTGGCCCTTCCATCTATGTTTAGTTCTTGAACAATCAACTCTATACCGACCGCCTTTTATACTGTATTAGGTTCATTTAAGTTTCCTTAGTTGTTTGAGGTAGGTATCTACTTTCAACTTGTTATCGTACGTATCTATATAGTATTTATTATAGATTTCTCATTTGGTTGACCCACTTACAATAACAAACAATAACTATAGGTATTTACGTCATATAAGTGGATCATTATAAAAATTGTAGCTGAACGTACGTACGTACGTACGTAACCTTAACGTGCCTTTACTACTTATCCTTAGAGACGTCACTGAATAAACGATTGAACCATTGATTCAAGTCTGTAATTGTATTTGAATAACATTGTAATTCTGTTCGAATCTTAAACCTTGGACGTCCTTGAAGAATTTGTAACTTTTTGGGTTTAATAAATATTAAGTACTAGCCATTCGCTAGCGACTTCGTCCTCAAGTAAGTAGTAAGGACTTATTTTAAAACCAATTAAGAAAAAGTTGCAAAATATCATATTTGAGACACGGTTCCAAAAACATTCGTTATACACTTCTTAAACTCATCTGTACGCGATAAGTAAACGTTCGGGTAAATAAATATTTTACTAGTAGTTATAACGCGATCGCGACCTTTTATATTTTCTTATATTATTTACGTATTCGCGTAGGTATCCCGATGATCTGAGGGAAGAGGCACCCGTGTGCATTTTATATTTCACTAGCGACCCGCCCCGGCTTCGCACGGCTATATTATGCATGTATTATACATATAAACCTTCCTCTTGAATAACTCTATCTATTAAAAAAAACCGCATCAAAATTCGTTGCGTAGTTTTAAAGATTTAAGCGTTCAAGAAAAATAGGGACCTCTGTTCCTTTTTTTGCGACTTTGTTTTATACTATATGTAGTGATAGTGATAGTGATTTATACCACATACATTATACTCATTAATTGCATTTCTATAAGGGCATTGTAATACGAAAGGGTATAGGTATTATATCTACAACTTTTTATTTTCTAATCGAAACTTTTTTTTTGGAAATGTTACCTCGAAAGTCAGCTGTTTCACATGACGCACCCGTATGCAACAGCAGCGGTTCCTTTGGAAACTGGTGACACATGAAGCAGCCGTGTTGTCATCTTTGTAAACCCAGCAGTTAGCATTTCTGAATTTTGTTGTATAAATTTTGATCACGTGAAAAGCCTTTGGACACGTTTCCGAGACGCTTTAGAGGTTCGATGTGAATGAATTATTTGTTCGCTGTAATGTCCTCTATCGATAGGTCTCAGTCTCGAAATGCACCGCGTACTTTTGAAAAATCATAGGACACCACGTTTGGTTAAATATCTGGTTTCCGAGACTCTCTAGAGGTTCGATGACAAGACTATATTGGTTTACTGTAATGCCCTCTATCGATTGGCGTGGGTCTCAAAATGCACCGCGCAAAAAAATATCACTATGCCAAGCTCCCATACTATAATATATTATGTCCAAACCTATCTGAAATATCGTTGAATTTACAACATAATTATGAGGCACCCGTCAAAAAAATTTCATGTTTGAAGACCCATCAGTTAGCATCCCTGAATTTTAGTAGTAAAGAATCTCGGTTTCGTGGGAATTTCTTTAAATCTTGGCTCGTTGTCGTTGTCGTTGATTGAATTCCCAAAATCCCTTCTTATTTAGGACACACCTGACGAAAACCCTTCACAAAATCCCTTCTTATTTGACGACCTCTGTGGCGCGTCGGGCGAACACCCGACTGCGACGCAGAAGGTTGCTGGTTCGATTCCCGCTGGGAACAAGTATTTATGCTGGCCATAAATTCTTGTTTCTGGTTCTGGGTGTTTCCTATATGTATAATATGTATATATTTACAAATATACGGGCGAAAGTTTTACGTGACCACAACTGTGCTCGAGTGGAAGGGACGCGTGCCTTTCACTTTTTATGTCTGTCTCTCTCGCTCTTAGGCGGGCTAACCATGCCCGCGTGCCTCTCACTCGCTCTCATTGTGAGCGCATAACGTCAGCGGAGCGTAACGCAGTTTCTTGAAGTGTCACCCGGCAAACCAATTTATAAAACGTTGTCACGTCAAAAAAAAAAGTATATAAGTAGTTTATCCGTTATCTGGCACCCATAACACAAGCATTAAGTTGCTTAGCTTGGGGCTGGATGACGATGTGTAATATGTCCTGAAATATTTATTTATTATTTACACCTACGACACAGAAGCTACCTCTGCTATTTACCCCTGCTATAATAATCAATCAGGATTCAGTCAGTCAACTCTCGTAAAATCTAGGTATCTAGGTATATGAAAATCAATCAATAGTCGTGCGGTGTCTCGGAAATAATCGAAAAAAGTTCGGCGGATTTTGATAAAAATGTTTTTGTGTGTTTAAGTGGATTTTACATTCACAATTATACCGGTAGTTGGCGTTCAGGTACCAGGACAACATCTTGGGTCAGCTTATATTTAATTATGTATAATAGAATAGAATAGAATAGAATAGAAAAACATTTATTTGGACAAGCACACGACATAAATAAATATTTAGAACAATTTAAGAGATGTTGACAAGCAACCATAAGAACATTAAAAAAAAATACAGAAATTGAGGAAGAATATTAGAGAACAAAAAAGTATAAAATTGAAAGACAGAATAATCAGAGAATAAGAACAGCAGAAAAAAAATAAAAATATATATTTTAAAAAATAAGATCTAAGGAGCCGTGTGCCTCCAAAAAGGCTCTGCCTCAGCAAAAATAGCTGTACCAACAATAGGTTGCTACAGCAGCTGGTCTTCCGGCAGGACCCTTTGCGGATGACGCTTCGCACCGCGAGTAGAGCTGGCGAGTCTCAAGTGTCACAACCATAAAATCGACCTACGTAAATAAAATACTTAAGAATAAAAAAAAAAGATAAATAGTTATGTAGATAAATAAATTAAATATGTACTTACATATTATTACATAGATTAATTAATTTATATCTTAAAATAAAACTAATACTTAATTTGATAATGATGCATTTTATATGTATAGGTAACTATACATATGATATATAAACCTATTGATCAACTATTCGTAGAACGAAAAAAAAAGTACTTTTTTGAAATTTTTCTCCATTTTCATAAAAATATTAAGTATTTTACTTTTTATATAGTTAAAGTGACGCCGTTAAATAGAATTGCTCATGATTTAATACCTAAAGTTCAAGAAAAGTTAACCCATTAATACGTCTCACTGCAGGGTACGAGATTCCTCCCGAGGATGGGGTTCGGCGTTAAAACTAACACACTGGTCAAACCAAGGGCAATTAGAACCTGATTTAAAGTACGAACATGTACCTATACTAACTCTGTTATAATAATCCACAAAGAGTCGTTAAATATCATTAAATATTTTCGTTACTTATAATTACTTTGCTGCCTACAAAGACTTATGAAACTCAAATTACTTGGCTTATAACATTATGGTTTACGAGGAATTAATTTGGAAGTTAGCATGCAATCATTTTCTTCAAAAACTTTTGATATCACGATTTGGTAGATTTTTTAAGAATAGGTAGGTATGACCTATTTTTATTTTGTATATAAGTAATAGGATCCTAACTACCTTCTGCACATTACTTTAATTGCTCACGCAACGCACGACGCGCGACGTTGTCAAATATAGAAGTGACCGAACAAAATTCATTGTTACAGGTTCGTTTACGGGCATCACGAGGAGAATATAGAAGTTCACGGATTGCAAGGTGGTTGAAACTTAAAAGACTGTAAATTCGAGAGTACGAATAATGTGGTCGGGCATCCGCCAAGGGGGTGCGCCGGTCGGATTGTGCACTTAGTAGCGGCAGCATGGCCGTGTGGTGGGGTGTGCGGGTTGGAGTGGCGATGCGCGTGTGCTGCGTGACCGTGCTCGCGGTGCTGGCACTACGCACCTCGGCCGAGCCGGTGCCGGTGCCGGCACGCCGGTACCAGGTCGAGTGGCACGCGCGAGACCTGCCACACTCTGGCTCTGGCCCGCTCCACGATATATTCTACCCGGAGCCACCGTCCGTCGAACTCGACTCCTACGCTCCCCGCCAGCCCCCGCCGTTGCCTTCCGGCGCGCTGTACAACGAACGCCGCCACCAGCGCAACAACAAGCGCTCCTCTCATCAGCTGCCCTCGGCGCTCGCTAGCCAGATGATGCTTCGAGCGGCTCGATCCAGCAGGGCTTATGATGTACCACAAATAGGTGAGTTTATATACGTACCTACTACCCACTATTACATACTCAAAGTACACCTACATAAGTAAATGACAAAAAAATATTGCCTAAAAATAGTAAACATGAAAATAACATACAATTCTTAAAAACATACTCAAAAATGTTTCCTTTTTTCTGTTTTTAGTATTTATTGTTGTAGCGGAAACAGAAATACATCCTCCGTGAAAATTTTAACTCTCTAGCTATCATGATTCATGAGACTGTCTGTCCGTTCGTCTGTCCGTCTGGTGACAGACGGACTGACGGACGGACAGCGAAGTCTTAGTAATAGGGTCCCGTTTTTACCCTTTTGGTAAGGAACCCTAAAAATAATACAAACACCTACAGTAGGTACATATAAAAGCAAAGTAATAAATGTATTAGCACTAGTAGGTGTAAATACACTATTAAGTATATCTACGAACCGTACCAATTTGGAAGAGGAACTTTCTGACAACTCTGCCTAAGTGTAATAAACTCTCCTAAAGTATCCTTTGAAACTATTATTTTAGGCGCTCCAAAAATACTTTCTTAGCACAGATGATCCAGTTTTGGTTTAAGAAAACTGACATAAAAACACAACAAAAGGAATTACTAAATGCTAATGGTCTACGAGATGCTAGGTATTAAGGGTGTGGCAAAAATGTTTTCTCGAACCTCTCTGTACTTTGAAAGGCACGTTATCAGTAGCGTAGCAAGGGGGGGGGGCACAATAAGGAGGGCGGCAAAATTGGGAAAAACATTTTTGTGCGGTCACTCGCGGTCAGTCAGACAATACATTTTTCAAGAAGGTATTTTGAATTAAATATTTTTTGCTCAATTCTTTTATATTGTTGCGTTTTTTCTCACCAACATTATTATTGTTATGACGGCAAAAGTGCGGCAAATTGGCTACATTGTTATTTTTATGACTTAAAAAGGCGGCAAATTGGCAACATTATTATTTTTATGACTTAAAAAGGCGGCAAATTGGCAACATTTGATTTTTATGACTTAAAAAGGCGGCAAATTGGGAACATTATTAGTTTTATGACGTCAAAAGGGTGGCATATTGGCAACATTATTGACCGAACGAGCGAAGCGAGAGAGGTCTAGTGTTGAGAAGGGTCGGTCGCTCGTATGTTTGTATGTTTGTATGTTTGTTCGACGATAACTTGAGTACCGTTGCTCTGATCTTCATGATTTTTGGTATACAAGTAGTTGAGGTCCATAGAATTTTTAAGTTCGAACATGAGCAGGATCGGTCAGGGGGTTACGGAGATAGGGGTCCAAAAGGGGATCTACCTATATGGCACACAAACTATACTGCAAATATACCCGAGTGGGGTATCAAATGAAAAGGCGTAACTTCGGTGACAATAATATGGTACCATGGAACTGATCTGATGATAGAGCTGGAGGGAATCTGCAGAAATTATCCATACTTCATAGTTCATTCATTCAAACTACTCGTCAAGAATCGCCTTGACGAGTAGTTTGTCTTTCAATGGTAACCAGGGTCTGATGATGGAACTGGAAGGTGGTCATAGGAACTTCGCAATGAAACGACACAACCCCATCGAGTTTGGGCTCGTTAGAATCGTCTTGACAAGAAGTTTGTCTTTCAATGGTGACCAGAGTCTGATGATGGAACTGGAAGGTTGTCATAGGAACTTCGCAATGAAACGACACAACCTCATCGAGTTTGGGCTCGTTAGAATCGTCTTGACGAGTAGTTTGTCTTTCAATGGTGACCAGGGTCTGATGATGGAACTGGAAGGTGGTCATAGGAACTTCGCAATGAAACGACAGAACCCCATCGAGTTTGGGCTCGTTAGAATCGCCTTGACGGGTAGTTTGTCTTTCAATGGTAACCAGGGTCTGATGATGGAACTGGAAGGTGGTCATAGGAACTTCGCAATGAAACGACACAACCTCATCGAGTTTGGGCTCGTTAGAATCGTCTTGACGAGTAGTTTGTCTTTCAATGGTGACTAGGGTCTGATGATGGAACTGGAAGGTTGTCATAGGAACTTCGCAATGAAACGACACAACCCCATCGAGTTTGGGCTCGTTAGAATCGTCTTGACGAGTAGTTTGTCTTTCAATGGTGACCAGGGTCTGATGATGGAACTGGAAGGTGGTCATAGGAACTTCGCAATGAAACGACACAACCCCATCGAGTTTGGGCTCGTTAGAATCGCCTTGACGGGTAGTTTGTCTTTCAATGGTAACCAGGGTCTGATGATGGAACTGGAAGGTGGTCATAGGAACTTCGCAATGAAACGACACAACCTCATCGAGTTTAGGCTCGTTAGAATCGTCTTGACGAGTAGTTTGTCTTTCAATAGTAACCAGGGTCCGATCTAACATATTAAGTTATCAAAGACCAAAAAGTATAAAATAAATTAATAGAATAAAAAACTTAAAAAAACACGCTTTAATAAAAAAAGTCCAACTAAAAAATAGAAAATAAAATCTAATAAATTTGGATTAAGAATATTGTACTTAAATAGTAAGCGTGTTACATTGTGATTGCAAAAGAAAAATAACGAAGGTGTAGCATCACAAATTCACAATGTAACACGCTTACTGTTTACAATATTCTTAATCCAAATTTATTTAAATTTAAAATTTATAGTGATTCATTACTTTGCCCCAAATCGTCCGAACTCTCTTTGCTTCATTTCCTATAATTATTTATTTCATAATCATGGGCTGTTTTACAATAATAGTGGTGGATAGTATTAAATAGTAGGAATGTTCGGTTCTAGCCGATCTAGAGACTCTGATAATTATAAAATTTGTGACTAGTTTTTTTATAATTTTTATTGACTTGTTATATTTTAGTTTAGGGACATATTGGTCTCAAACTTCTCTAATATATTCTCGTTCTCGAGCTTGTCTTCTCGTTTCCTCTTACGTAACATTATGATAAGTAGATACATAAGGAAGGAAGGAAAGGAATTACTATCTTCTGGATATTATGTTGGACACATTCAAAATGTCTTGAGTAAAAATAAAGAGTCAACGGATGTCCAGGGTGTGATGATTGAGCTGGCCTATGCTTTTAGAACTTAACAACAACAACAAGTTATGCCTATCGTGTTTGGATTCTCTAAATCATCCAATGTCAGATAATAGCGATACTAGGCACCTATCATTCAAATAAGATAGACCTGTCGTATTTGGAGTCTTTCGTCGTTATATTATACATTTTAGTACTTTACGCTTAAATATAATAAACGCTGAAAAAAACTCGTGAGGTCTCAGTTCGGGGCGAACTACTAGTTAGTTTTATGACGTCAACGGGGCGTCAAATTATGACTCCGCCCCGGGCGACAGTGACCCACGCTACGCCACTGCACGTTATTTGTTGGTCTCAGTTGCTTCCTCTGATAGCAGTCGTTGGGTCATGCGACTTGAAAACTCATTCATACATTAACACTAAATATAGAGCTTAAACTCAGTAGGTAACTTGAGAAATAGGCGGGGTTCGAGATAGGCCTTTACGCCGTTAGGTGTGAAACTCATAGAAAGGATTATACGGTCCGTATAATGAAACTTCATCGGAACAATTAATTTCGGATGTGATACGTCAAGAGGATCAAGTCAGGTCATCTCGGCATATCTCAGGAACGTTGTTATGATAATTTCACATTTAGTAACTAGTCAGCTGTACTTAGCTAGAATTAGTGTTGTAGAATTAGAATTAGTGTTTAAGTATCGATAATTTGATCTGAAAATATCGATTGGCCTATTGATAGTATTGTTGCTCATAAATAAAAAGCTGTCGATAGTATCGATTATGTTAGACTATCGATAGTCTGCTAATTTGCAATAGTATTCGGTATATTTTAACATTATGTAATGTACGTATTGTAAACAATAATTTTGCCAGTTTATTTTATTCTTGGGCAACATCGATAGTATTGACTCGTTTTGAGCTATCGATAGTATCGATACAATCGATGGACTATCGCTACTATCGGTTTAAATCAATTATTAAGCGATAGTCGACTATCGATCGACAACGCTAGCTAGAATATATCATTAGAACCTCTCAATACTGGCAATTCTAACTGCAATGATGATCGTATGTGACCCGAATTCCAATTATATTGACCGGTTAAGAGTAGGCGATGCGATAGGTAGCTATACCTATACCTTACTGTCGTTGTCATGACACGCCCAATGTGTCGTTCGACAACGACATGTCCACCAATTAATATCGACAGGTTATGCCTGGCTGCTCTCCGAGGAGTTGAGACATCTCTACGGATACTCAAATAGATTTTATTTAAAGACACAAAGTAGGAAAATGTATTGTGTGAATGTGTGTTACAACTTAATTAAATAGAAAAAAAACAGCGCACTCCGGGAGTGCAGGCAGAAGTGAAAACAATAAACTTGTTATTTCTCATAAAATATTTCTTGAAACGATCTGCTACTGCCATCTATTAGCACTCACTTAAACAAATATAGTTTATTTTTTATTCGCCAGATGGCAGTAAAAAATTTAAATCAGCGCCATCTACATTCGAATAGCGGTCTTTCTAGAAACTAAGTTTCTCAATTTGTGTAATAGACGGCAGTATAAGTTAAACAAAAAGACTAACACAAATAAAATCTCATCTGTCGCGTCAAAATCTGTCGCGAGATCGGTTGAAAATGCTCACCCACAAAAGTGCCCAACGCGCCATAAGAAGTTTTCACTTCAAAAATCTAAATAACTTTCCCTACGTAGGGTGCCCAAAAGGCTCTTGAAGCTAATACTAATATTTTTTAGATGAAATCTAAATCTCTGTTGTTAATCGTTATACTTCTGTGCACCCTAACAATCACTAAACAAGAATTGAAATGTTTTTTCGAAAATTTTGAGGCTTTGTTTACCCGAAAATCAACTATAACTTACACGAAGAGGTCATTTACCTTAAGATTATACTTATTTTTGAAGTGAAAACTTCTTATGGCGCGTTGGGCACTTTTGTGGGTGAGCATTTTCAACCGATCTCGCGACAGATTTTGACGCGACAGATGAGATTTTATTTGTGTTAGTCTTTTTGTTTAACTTATACTGCCATCTATTACACAAATTGAGAAACTTAGTTTCTAGAAAGACCGCTATTCGAATGTAGATGGCGCTGATTTAAATTTTTTACTGCCATCTAGCGAATAAAAAATAAACTATATTTGTTTTTATTGATTGTTCTGAGTCTGAAAACCTAAACCCTTGTAAAAAATATCGCCTGATTACATAATCTTAAAAATTGTTTGATTTGAATTTTCAAAAGTCGTAAAACAAAAGTTAATTGTTAAGGAGCACAGCACCCTATAACCATTTTCTTATATAATTACGAGTAACCCAGTCTATCTGTCTAAGAAGCTCCAATGACAAAAACGAAAGTATATATATGAAACACTTAACTCGTTTTTATCAATGAACGAACAGTTTATAAAGAGTATAATTAACTTAATTTACTATCGATATACCTACAACAACATCATTGAAATTCAATGTAAACATTTAGTTGAACTTTTAGGCAAAATACCTTTTGAAAGACGACTAATTAAATTTCGAGGCTATACTTAACCTTTCGAGTTCTGTTTTATAAACTTTACGATAAAAGAGTTATAAGTATTGGTTTTTTTTCAAGAGGTATTGTAAATAAGTATAGAGCAATTCTAGTATACTCGTATATATGTGTAATCAGGATCTCGAAAACGGCTCCAACGGATTTTCATGAAATTTAGGGGGTTTCGGGGGTGAGGTAAAAACAAAACGAAAAAAAAACGTAAAATAACCGAGCAAAGCTCGGTCACCCTGGTTACTTGCAAAAAATGGTTATTTTTTTCTTTCAAATAATGCACTACGAGGAAATCATTATAAAGTCATGGAATCTTAATTGGTTGGAGGTAATAATTTAAAGAAGGTTTTACATCGCTAACCGAATACCAAGACTTAGTCCCCATCAGTCACGTGCAACAGGTCCATTAGCCACTTCCGACACCCGACACAGCTGTTAACAACGCTAAAATATCACTTAAATCTAATCAAAATATCTATAACTATGTTAAAGTAACTTATTTTGAAATAACTTAGATTCTATAGTATAAAGAAATACAAAAAATAGAGGACAACTATTATTATCGATACTATCGTTCATCAAAAGGTGGAATACCACTATAAACACAACATGTATTTTCAAGTCTATTTTAATTTAGTAGGTAAATTACGAATTTATAACCGGGGACTTTCGAAATAGATACCCACTTAAGTTTATAAGTCAAAAGGTTTCAAATTGTTCGTTGAATAATAGCAAAGACAATATGATCTAATATTGTCTTTGACAAGGGAAACCAATTACGCTGTTTGTTCGCAGATTGTAAGTTCATTTGTTTACAATTCTCACTCGGTTCTAGGTACTTTGATGAAAAGCTTTTGTCAAATTAATATTTTGAATTGAGGAATCGACGCGACTCGACGACGCGAAATACCATCGAACGAGAACCTCTAACTTCCAGGGAGGCATTGAGATAGGCTCGACTTACTTGTAGAAACGAACTGTTTAGGTAAATTTAAGAAATTGGGTAGGGTTAGACTATAATTGTACAGTCAGAAAAGGACTGAGGGTGCAGGTGCATATTCTAAAGTTTTAATTTTTTAAATAACGGTTCAGTAATTGTAAATTATTCCGCTTGATATCACTAAAGCTATACCTACCTAAACAATTAATTGAATTAATATGGATTTAAAACACTTTAAAATATAAATACCTATACACTATGGTAATTTATTTGAGTAAGTAACACGCAACAATTGGAGCCATTTATAAAATGAAAATAAACTTTTCTTGGAAAAACGTAAGTTAATAGCATGACTGTTTTCCTCCATGGGGTGCGGGCGGAGAATTCAGAGAAGCTGTAAACGCCTACACCAAGCGCCTAGCTACCTCACCGACCTATAAAGCAGACCTTAAAAGCATCTAACTCCACAAACATTTCCCAATGGTAATTTTATGATCAATTCATTTACCTGGCGAGATAGCTTTACTACGATTAAAAGTAATTCGCTGAAATATACTTGCGGAGCAGAGTGAGGCGAGCATTCAACCCCAAGGGTATCACATTAAATATTACGACCGACCAAAAGTACAACTAATGTTTCTATTCCATTACATAAAGTATAACGTGACCAAAATGAACGTTTACTTCTCGAAACCCATAAAACACTAGCCGAGCGACCGTATCCATCCAAATAAAAACCAACAAGATCTTTCCATAATACTTACTGCCGCTAATATATTATTTACTTAAGCTTAGATATTCGCTCAAGTATTTCGCGGGATATTCTTGCTTGGTTAGAAGATTTTAAAATGGCCTTACTGTTGTTTTAAAAATAAGCTAAAGGACCTATAAAAGGCATTGTTTTTTTTATGATATCATTATTAAACACATTACGTTTTATTGAACTAAAAAAATGTAACGATTCCGATAGAAATGGGACTGAGACAGTAGAATATTTTGTGTCAATAAAACTACCTAGTCGCAGAACAGTAAAAGCTTATTATAACTCTCGTATGTTATCTAATAAAAGTAGATAGACCTTTTGAGTGCGGCGAAAAGATGTCACACTTTATTTAGTATTAATGGTGAACAAAGATTTCTCGCCACTCTTTCTCTGCTAAAAATATTACTGACAATTTTTATTTATCGTTGCTTAGATTTGAGGAAAACAATAAGATATCATAATACAGGGTTTGTAAACGATTCAAAAGAGATTCAAACTGACGATCTTAGAACCAAAAGTCAAAGTAGGTATCTCCCGCTACGCCAATACTGTCCTGAATTTTATATTTATAAAGTTCATAATAAAATAAATCAAGGTAACTTGGTAATCTACATTGGTGTTTAAAAAGCATATTATACTTACACAATTGCGATTTAACTGGAATCCGTTTAAAACCGCAGTCTAACCGTATAAACCGTATACTATAACTAGTATAGATGGGTTTATGCTCTACTACGTACGAAAGAACGAACATATTATCGTACGATACACGGGTTGTTCTTCGTTAGCAAATAGCAAGCAAAAACACAAATCCCATCCTTATCTGTATCATACTAGCTGCGCCACGCGGTTTTACCTGCGTCAGCAGTCCAAAATCAGGATAAATAGTAGCTACAGCACAGTAGTCTTTTCTTTAATCATGTAACCACAGAGAGCACCGTAAAGTGCTTGCGAGAATGCGGACAGTCGCAGTTTTTCGTTGAAAACACAAAAGTATTTTATTTGATTTATTTTATTTTTATTTATTGAAGAAGACTTTACTAGAGTATAAAACTAAACCTAAAACTAATTACTATTTATATGTCTCCGCAAAAGTATACCACGACATTCCCGACGCCCTTCCTGATTAAGTAGTCGGTAGTCGGACAGATGGTGGGTTAAATAAGTATTTGACCTACCATCTGTCTACTACTATCAGGCAGGTGTAATAATGATCAAACACTGACCTATCGTATGTAAACAATACTATCTTACAATGCCAATAAAAGATGAAAACCAAGCAAAAATATTACTAACAAATAGTTGTTGCATATGCTAAATTGCAACAAACGCTAAAATCACAAAAACAGTCACATAAGCAAACGAAATTTTGATGTAAATTTGCTCTGCGCTGAAGAGCTCTAACAAAAAGAAACACTATTTCATTCTTTTCATTTATTACCTTTGATAAAGCCTTAGTCAAAAAAACCTAAGTCAAAGTAAAATAAATAATATGTACTATTATTGGTAGTTTTTGATTGACTTGACATTATGTACAAATAGATTGTCGTGAAATAGAGGTTAAATATAAAACTGAAAAAAATTATAGTTCTGTCCATGTTCTCTTTGTTTTATATAGACATACGAAAACTAAAATTGTCATTTATGCATTCACGTTTGAATGGTGTTAATTGTTGATAAATTATAATGATTTATTACAAACACAGAGTACTACAAACTATAAACATTATCAGCCTTCTTACCAATCGCAGGTCGCATTTCCAATAATAATTTCTAAGTACGCGCCTACGTCCTAAACGGCTTTGAATTTGACTTATCTACTACATAAATACATTTACAAAAATAGACTTAGAACGAAAATGAAACTACAAGGGTTTCGCATGGGGGTTATGCGAAACCATTGTAGTTTCATTTCGTGCTGAGTCTATTTTTTTAAACGTATTTAAGTATATAGTAGATACCTAAATCAAATTCAAAGTCAAAACTTTATAGGTAGTCTTCAAAAGTCACAGAAAAACACACGTATACTAGTGTTACTGTTCCATGCTCGTGAGTTGCCTTCAGCGCTATCATCATCTGTAACAGTATTCCAGAACTTTTTTCAGAAAAAAAAAATGTACATAAAAAAGCGCGCACCAAATCGTTGAAAAAGGAGAGCCCTTTCTTGAAGTTTTCATCATAATTTCACTTGGTTTACAAACAAAGTATACTGGTTTACTTCAGAAAGGAAAAATTATATATAAAAACTTGTCTGCCATTCATAAGCAGAGACACATTCACATGACAAAGCGAAAATGTTTCAAGTGTCACTAAACACTTTTGTTGGAAGTGTTAAGATATAAGAAGTATATCTTTAAGTCAAGTTGAAACTTTGCTTTTATTTCGGTATCAGGTGTCCGCATTAATTTAAAAGAGTATCTTTCCACGGCCTCACGGCAACAGGTGAGAGGAGCGGCGCAGGCGCGGCGTGCGCGTCGATACCGTCCCCCTGCCCGCGCAGCTTCACGTCGCCTTCTGGACGTGCTGCCCTCGCCCATTCACACCCGCACACATATCCGTTACATGTGTGTTACTAATACCACACATCCTCTACCTTCATACTCGACGGTACCAGTACCACATGCAACAATACATTAAGAGCTCTACGCGCGACAATACCATGATCCTAAAATAGACTCCGCTTCAACATTTCACAATAAACATTCAAAGGTCGTAGAATATCAATCTCGCTACAGACATGTAAATTAGATGCCATATTGCGTCTCGGAGCTAGCTCGTATTTTTATTGCTAGGTTCCTATACCTAGGTATACGTAACTAAAAGCGCGGGAACAAAAACAATTGGGCCCGGGCGTGTGACAGTGTCTGTGTTTATTGACGGCAAAGAGACACAACCACAAAATGAACCATGAACGGTAAAGTATAATATGTGCTTCAAGTCACGTCTTGACTGTCTATGTATTCCATCCGGAAAGTGTTTTCAACGCTAAAGCCACCGACATGGCACGTAGTCTCTACGCTTTTACAGGAATGTCTCTAATTGGACCCTACTTTGGTATAACTGGATTCTAAACACTTGTCCCATTTTATTACGTTTTTATACAATGTCTGCATTATACTAAATACTGAGTGTTTAGTTTCTTAAAAAACACTGGAACACACAAATACTCAAGTTACTTACGTAACCCAACTGTTGTTTTCTAAAAAAAATAGGTGAATGATAAAACATAGTCCTAAAACTTCGATGGGTAAAAGTTTTCCGCCTAGAAGAAAACAAAATTGCCATCAATAAAATTGGCATTGGACCGCCTACGCTAGAACGCTACGTTGGAAAATATCTTATTTTCTAACTTTAAGCAAGTGATACACGTACGTGGAAATATTCATTTCAGTATATTTATATATAACATCTAGCCCAAACTAAGCATCCAGGCAT
Organism: Idaea aversata; assembly: GCA_907269075.1. Taxonomy (NCBI): domain Eukaryota; kingdom Metazoa; phylum Arthropoda; class Insecta; order Lepidoptera; family Geometridae; genus Idaea; species Idaea aversata. The sequence goes on along the minus strand of OU026092.1, from coordinate 8,298,525 downwards.
ATAACATGGTGACTAGACAACAGATACAATACTTATATACATTTCTTTTGTAATAACCTTAACTAAACCGGTGGTGGGTGGAACTTGGCAAATGAATTATTTTTGTAAGAAACACAATAACCGCGAGCAATGAAATATCTTCTCATTACGAGACGCAAGCTTTTGTAACCCTGAAATATATACGAGATAATGCGATATATTGTGCAGCTTTCATTTTGTAATGGAGTCTAAGATTAAATCTAGTTTGTTTTTATCATATATTACTCTACTGATGTTCATGAATAGCGCATATTATGCATAGCGCTGAAAAATGGTAAATAGTTTTTACATCTACATACGGGCAAGATGAGGTCACTTCGTCATTACACTAGATTTTATTTTAGTGTAGGTCGAAAGAGTCCCTTAAAAATGTTAAAAAGTTCTTACATATCTTTGACATTCGGGCTAGATAAGGTCACTCCGTCGTAGATTTTATTTCGGTATTTTAAAAAAACTTTATTGAATCTCAGTTTAGGTCTAAAAAGTCCCTTGAAAATATGACGTAATCGATCTTTCTCCAAATTCAAGGGTTGAAGAAAGCTTTTTTATTTTAGTTAAAACATTATTCTGTAATATAAACAACGTTATTCAACGTTATTCTGTAATATAAATCCTTTATGTTACTATCACTTGGGTGCCACTTTTACATTTTGGTATCCAGAAATCAATGAAGATTTGAATTATTATATTTTGTTTCTTTAAATGACTTGGGTAATGAAACTCCACATATTATGATTTTTTTGAAATAAAGTTTTCATAAATCATCTGATTTATTGTAGACAAATAAATAAATAAATTATTTACTGTAACATAAAAAAATATAATATACAATATCTGTCTGTAGCGACACAATAGTAGATTATGCATCAAGGGCATAAAGCAATGTCTTATGTTGTGGGTGGCATATTGAACCCCGAGTGTAACGAAGGACTCTCGGGTTAACTCCTGAGCGAAGCGAGGGAGTTAAGTAGAGTCCTGAGTGAAGCGAGGGGTTCAAGCCGCCCAAGACGAAGACATGCTTTATCCCGAGGTGTCAGTCCAATTTTTTTTTTAATTCTTGTGTTGGCCAGTTCCCTATTTGATCCACTTTAAAAAAAATTGGGCAATTGCAATGAGATGGTAGCATGATGGTAAATATTTGGTAGGTATTATAGGCAAAACCTATTTGCTTAGACCTAACGTAATAATCAAAATAAAAAAAACATAAATCGTGGCCTGCTAGATTTTTGTAGACCAATCAAATTACTTATTATAAATAAAACCTATTTGCTGAGACCTTCAAAATTAAAACTAAGAATTTTCATACGAATTTCAACGTTCCAAATTCAAATCACTTTATTCCGTTGGGAGTTTCATACAACATTATCTCCCTTGGGAATAAAGTCTTGCTTTAAGTTGAGGTTAATAGAGCTTTAATCCGTGATTAAAGTGGTGCAGGTGTGAAAATATGTTTTTGTATCAGTTTTGACACTAATGTGTTTTAAACACTACATTTGAAAAATAACATGAAACTCACTGTTTATATTTAGCAATAAATTTGTATATCATACTGAAATAAGAATACTAATTTCCTGAACTAATCTAAAGTTGATTGAAAATTAAACATTACCAGTCAATGTTTTTCTTGTATTAAATTGTTGATATTTATAACGTCTACTCCTAATGCCAAATTATAACAGCTAAAGCAAACAGTGTTTGTATACAAAACAGGTAACTCGTTGTAGCCGACTTTGAATTTTGATGTTCCGACTTTCGTTAAGTAAATAACCAAGTATTTCAATAAAAAAATAATTATCTTAAATGGCATTTTGTACTTTACATAGTCGAGTACCTTCTGAAACCTTCGGAATAAATTCAAAACATCTTCTTTTTCAAGAAGTCGGTAAATAACAAAGAATATATTGTAAGTAACTAACCAAGTATTTCAAGAAAAAACCATGAATAACAATAAATTAGAAATAATAAAAAAAATTAAAATAAAATGTAAAAATTTCTTGAATAAAAAATATGTCAAGCAAGTCAAGTCTGTCAAAATATCTAGTAACTAAAACTAAACACTAAACACAGGCACACAAAAGAAAAAAATGTAAAATACGTAACATCAAAAATAAAAAACCCCGTCCTCCAAGGCGTCCTCCCGACCTAAAGTCTCAAGCAAGCTAGCAGCGTGGTAGTATTTCAATAAAAAAAAAATATTATCTTAGTACTTTAGTACTTCACATAGATGCGTACCTCTTCAAAATCTTTGAAACGAATAGAAGTCGGTAAGAGAATATTTATAAGTAAATAACCAAGTATTTCAATTAAAAAATAATAATCTTAATTAAAATTCGATACTTTAGCGAGTACATCCTCAAAACCTTTGGAACAAATTCAAAACCTGTTTCTTTTCGAGAAGTCGGTAAATAACAGAGAATATATTGTAGCAAACATTCACTAAAGCTGGATTAAGACAATCTGCTACGAAGCTTACATAAACGCTACGATCCGCTACGCCGGCAACACCGCTCTACGACAAGACAATACAATCGAAACTACATTTCTGTTATTTGTACTAAGAATTCTGTGTTACCCTAACACTATTTGTGTTAGAATTGGGTGTATGGGATTTGAGATACTTTATTTAAGAGTAGATTAGATTCTATGCTATATTTCATAGATGAAAAGGATAGAGGCAAGCCCAACTGCCTCAAATAGCAGCCCTTTTAAAGGGGTTGGTTTGGCATATTTTTTTATCTATAAAATAAATAATTTAAAGAATCTAGGCTTAAAGTCTTCCAAAATGGAAGCCCTGTCTCCTGTTTATATCAGCATTACTATTGTATATAAGTACTATTAAATAGAAGGTTAGAATAGGTATATAATTCCTTCATTAATACTCGTAGTATGCGAATTTATTTTAATTATTTATGTTAGTTAAAGCACCAAGACAGTTTTGTATAATTAGTGAAGAAATATAATGGGCAGTTAAAGTTACATCTTCTCCGGATTAAAATTGAAAAAGAGCCAGCGTTTCATGTTTAAGTCGTCGGCAGCGAGCCGCGAAGCACGCGACCACTTGTTACCGGTCTCGGTTGGTCTCGTGGACGCACAAAGCAGATTAAAAGTCAGACGATCGATTCCTCAATTCCGATTCACCGATTCACTTTGTCTTCTTGCCGATTCACTCAGCAGCACTCAGCACATAGGCCTATGTGTGCCAGATAACGAATCAAATAAGTACTTTTATACTTTTCTTTTGTAAAACATACGAAATGTTACCTACAAAAACACCCAACCAAAAAAACTAAATATCTGTACCGGACAAGCTTATACAAAAAAACAGCGCACTCCGGGAGTGCAGGCAGAAGTGAAAACTGTATATCTGTGTAAAATCTCATCTGTCGAAATCTCATCTGTCGCGAGAACGGCTGAAAATGCTCACTCGTGTATCAGTGATGGCGCTAGCGTGCGACGCGAACTGCGTACGGCAGCTCGCTGCGAACCTGCACCATCCACCGAGAGATGTCGCTGTTAACACTGTTGTACAGAAGTGAGTATCGTAGTTCGGCCGTTTGCACAGAGATGGCGCTGTTTTCAATATTGCATAGTAGTAGAAGCACAATAACTGTTAAAATCTCATCTGTCAAAATCTCATCTGTCGCGAGAACGGCTGAAAATGCTCACCCACAAAAGTGCCCAACGCGCCATAAGAAGTTTTCACTTCTCAAAAATTTCACGGGCGCGGACGGCGGAATTTGACTTCTGTATCATGGTGAGAAAACTGTGACACAGAAGGTTGTGTGAAGGCAGCTTTTATCTACCTTTATTCTACCTTTATTTTCTTTGATTTCTTTGAGTAGTCTACCTTTATTTTCTTTGATTTAAAAAGAACAGCTAGTTGTCGAGTTAACTACAGAGAGTTTAAATCGGTAGTCTGCGTTCGCGCTGAACGTTACCGCTCAACGCTTCTTGTTCCGACTGAATCTCTACAATAATTAACTCTACACTTGAACTTTTTATTTCATACTAACTGGGAAATAGTTGGATTTTAAATGTAATATTTCGTTGTTACTATTAATAATAGTACCCATTGGTAGAGTACCCATTCGGCATGTGGCTTTGAGTAATCAAAGCCACAAGAAACCCTTGAAAATATTATACGCGGCGACTATCCGATTTGCAGTTTGAATAACTCTGTTCTTCTGCAACGACAATATTTTTATGAATTTATCAATAGTGAATTTATATTTTTATATTTCTCTTAAATACTACACATCGATTAATGCGTGTCACATGCAATATAATTTTTATTTATTGCCATTTGAGTTGCTCGAAAAGTACTCTCTCGTCATAGAAGGATTACCCAACCATAGGCCCCCATAGGTATATAGTTTAAGTAAACAAATACCTACATAATACTAACATAAATTTTATTCTCATTCTCGTAAAAATTCAACCAAAAATCTTATTGTATTCCCACAACAAAAGTTATGAAGCAGTTTATCATTCAAACGATTGGACGGTTGTTCGCGACAAAATGGGCGGATGCCGGCACTGTCTGTTCTGAATGAAACGAGAGATTCCCCAAGGAATCTATTCTGTGGACCCGACTAAATTGCCTCGCTTTCGAAGCCCCTTACCTACCTACAACCAATAAAGAGATAATAAGAAAAACATCTGAACTAATACTCTTGGTTTTTATCAGTAACTGCTTGATATATTTTGAGATTCAAATATTAGTGGAACAATTCAGTCAATAACTAACTCTATTCGCATTAGTTTAAATATTATATACCTACATGTTAGACCACAACCCACCGATGTTTTGTCTCAACTTGTATTTATAACAGCTTAAAAAACCTCAAAACTGGAATAAATTTGACACAGCGCATCAGTTTGTGGAAAGGTGAAGCATATAGCCACAAATTTAAACTCGTTCCAACGTGGGTGTAACTTTGACATTCATCCTGTCGGAGAGTTCATCAAAAAACTGTATTGCAATATTTTTTGTATTTTGTATTGCTGAAACTACACAATATGTTTTGAGTGACATTTAATAACAATATTGGCTGTTACATCAATCAAGATGATCAAGAAGAAGATATGTAACTATTCTCGCCTATTTTCCATGTTATCTATAAAAAAAAGATAAATGAAGACAACATTTTGTGTGTAGGTATGCTATATATTTCTGAATCAGAATGTTAATGAAAAAGAAAAAAGGAAATGTCTTTTTTTACGTGAATCTAAATTAGTTGTGAAAAGATGATTGTTTGCAAACATATTTTATGCATGAGCTATTTCATTTTATTCTCATTACCAATCTTTTTAAAAACGAGCTTGTTGGTAATTAAATAAATACAAACAAAATTAATTTATAAATATGCATGGCAGCAATTAGTCAAAATTAATAACCTAATACTTGCAGAAATGCCGCTTATTTTTTGAATGCAGCTACTAAGGCTACATTTTCTAAGATAAAATCTTTGACGTTAAAACAAGGGAAGGCTTTGAATAGCTTCAACGATCACTACGCTCGCGCTCGCGCTGATAGAAATCGCTGTGCAGATTAAAGTTTCCATTTTCTTTCTATCGTTGACAATTCTATACACTCTTACGATAAATATATTAAATGTTACTAACATTATCAAGTCAAATCAAGTCCAAATACCAAATTTCTTTATTCATTCGGAAACATGCATGCATGAAATCACATTGAAACGTCTTAAAAACTAAGTTAGGATGTGTATATAATTACAAAACACATCTTTAGAAACTATATTCCTATTTGGTAGAATTTTTATTTAAGTAAACACTTGAATGAGTTAAATACTACCTTTAAAAGCGTTGGTAAGAGTTAGGATCGTCGTTTTCACTACGATTTCAGGTGACAATTGAATCACCACACGGTAACATCATTAAGGACAGCTTTGTTTACTTCAGGAAGCGAGTAGTATAAAAATAATAATTCTATGAGATACGGAGAAAGCTCTCGAGAAACTTCTCTTTATTTATAATGTCTTTCAATCGTATTTTTATTACAGAAAGATATACCGGTTTCTCTGTGAGATCGTGAACTAAGATTTTATTATATACTATTCTAAGTACCTACTCCCATTTAATTCGAGAATCCCAAAACGAGTAGGTAAGTACAGTAGGTACATTTTTGACGGAATGCTTATCTTTCTTATATTATACTACTTCAGTTTTTGGCTTGTTTATGTGTGCCTAAGGCAATTAGGTTAGTTAGAAATAATGTATTTTAAAAATAAGGTTTTCGAATCCACAAAAGAAAAAATATTTTTAAACCTTGGTAGGGATATTTTTTTCTCTACTCTTGGAAAAAAACCGTGTAACCCAAGAGAAGGTCACGCAACACATAATTAAAACGTCCAAACATGATTATGGATCAATTACTAATTCTGATTTTATGTTTCGAAATCCTATTTTATTTCCTTAAACATTACTATTATGTGAATCATTGTAATAAGGTAAACAAAAACGATATCGGATTTCTTCGAAATACAAGTGATAAGTTGAACAAACAAAGTAAATGAGAGGAACGGCTACATAGATATGTTATGTATAGCTAATACAATATTTATTTTATCGTGAGTTAGATCATATTGTTTGTTTTCGTATTCTCTGATAAATAATTGGGAGCGACATATGACGAGAATTATTATTATTTTTAAACGACTACCTACAATTTTCGGTGTTGTAATATTTGTAAAGATGACACTGTAGGCGTGTTAACATTTTTAATTTAAGTCAATAACATTTCTCTATTCGACTCAGTTAGAGTTTATAGTTTCTGTTATGCAACACAGTGCTGGATACTGGATTGAAGTCGATGGGAGAGGTAGCGAGAAATTGTAATAATTTATATTAAAATTAAACTTGTGGTTTATTTGGAACTGATACCGTCTCGTGATTTCACCCGCATTATAAATAGTCCTACAGTACTCTTATTTGCTCTTATGACCCTACGATACCATTCATATTTAAACTAAAAACTCTATAGGTCATAAATACTTGTATACTAAAAATCACAAAGAGTACTAAAGTTATCTTAACATATGAAAGACCATATGTGTTAGGTCAATTAGTAGAAATGTAGAAAATGTTAAGGTAGATGTTAAGTTTTTACCTCGTACGTTGAATTCTAATTGTCTATTTTAAGTAGTTATTAATAAACCTATCGATTAAAATCATTCTGAACTTAACAAAAACACACACAGTACGTAAGTTGATTAAAGGGGAAAACATATAATATACTGTTGAAATAACTTTTTTGGTAATTAGTTTAGTTATTGGTTATTTATTTGCCTTTGTAGGAATCTATCGTAGTCTATAGTAATATTATAAACAGAAACTATTTGATTGTTTGTTTTTATTGAATAGGCTCCGAAACTACTGGACCGATTTTGATGAAACTTTGTATGAGGATACATTGATCCATTTGCAGTATTATAAGCTACTTTTTATCACGATATTCCTACGGGATCAGGAGTTACGCGGGTGAAACCGCGGAGCGCTGCTAGTTCTAAATAAACTGTTTTTAAACAACAATAAACAGTTTTACACGACATAACACTTACAATCGTACTTACTACCGCATTTTAATGGATTGTACGAGTATAGGTAGGTATTTATGTCCTATAAAGCTTTATGGATATGGTTGCCATTTGATCGGATTGAAAGACCTACGCGAATTTTATACTGTGCTCGTCACGTATTTTAACGACTTCTGGATTATTACAGTGACCGGTAATAACTCCACGACGATTTCCAATCACCGAATACTGCGATGACACAAGTTCATTACCATCTCGAAAATTTGATTAAAGTTTGACATTAAATTACAGTAAGAAGTAGATAAATAAGGTGGTAATGTGTCTAGTCTCGACATAGGTCCTTTGTTTAAAAGCTATTGGAACTATCAAATATTGTAATTTAATTAGTGTACGAAATGTAAAGTCTAGATTTTAATAGAGCTAATTTTCCTAAAGAATCATTTCAAAAGTTAATTAAATAAGAACAACAAATATTTTACGATCTTTTTCATATAGGTAGAAGACTTGATGTCGATATTCCTGCTATGTTGAAAGCATGACGGACCTTCCTATCTAGACAGGGTGAATTTTTTAAACGGGTCTTCCGGGGCATATCCTTAACTATAAGAGATAGCGAAAAATGCTGTAAGGAGTTGCGGGGCCGATTTTGAGAAAAACTAAAACTGCAACATTAAATTTTTGGAAAAGTCATCACCCTAGCCAGGAATCGAACCTGTTAATTTTTCATAAATAATGTTCATTCCGTATTTTATATCAATTGATAGTGTTACTGATAGAGTTCAATTCTTGGTCCTGGAAACAAACATGCGATACTATCGCAAATTAAAGCAAATAGCTAATTTTTGTAATCTTCTGTTATTTTCATACAACTATCCCTGAAAAATACATTGAGGAGGTATGCCCAATGACGTCACACACTATACTGCACTAAAAGTATGAACTGTTTTTACATTTTTTTATAAAGTAAATAATCAAGAACGTTGTTAAAACAATTAGAAAAATGTCACTTGCCCTCTATGCCTCATACACGCACTATTGTTTTGCCAGAGACAGAGGTGAAAATTGCAGAAAACTACAAAAATTCCCTTTAATTCCCATACTATGCTTTTTTCCAGGAATTGATCTCCATTAGGAACACTATCGATTAGTGCAAAAATATAGGGTGATTATTTTTGTTTTGAAAAGATTCTATTCCTTGGGGTAATTCGTTTTTAGAAATTTGATGATGCATTTAGTTTTTGTCAAAATCGAGCATACATTTATTTTAAGCATGGTTCACTATCTCCTATAGTTAAGGATATAGCCTTGAAGGCCCGTATAAAAAATTCGCCCTGTATATTAATTTAATCACATTTTGTTGAAGCAACAACGAGGTAATTCGATTAACCCAACAAAAATATATGCGCAAGCTTTATTTTAATAAAAAAAGTTTTGTATTTTCCTCTTTATTTCTCATTACTTGCTTACCTTCATATAATTCAGTAGCTTGTAAATGTATGTTAACATTCAAGGTTTCATTATTATTCACAACTAAAGCTTCAAAAATCAACGTCAGAAATTATAACTTTTTTCGAACGTTTGTATTAGTGCTTTAGACAAACAAATGTTATCGTAAACATTCATGCAATGTATTGATTGAAGACGTTCGTTTCTATAAGTTCGAATGTGTGACTTGAATTGTTGATTGAAGAAGATCTAATCTAAGACAAATGGTTGGTTTTTCGACTCTCGGATCTTAGGTTTTATGGCAAATAATCCTGTTTAACTATACTTTGAGGCGCCGCTGCCTCCTACGCTTGTATCTTAGAGGTCAACAAAGGACTAACAGACTCTGCGCTCCAATCTCTACAATTGTGCCACTTTTATTCTTATTCTCACAATATTTATTTTGCATGCATATACAAAACTTATTTTGCATTAAATAATCTGGATTATCTTTTTTACTTATCGGTACTTCTTACTATTTATTATGCAACTAAGTAACATTGTTGTCATTGTGTTTCTTACCTATTATTAAACTAAGTACTAAGGCTAACTAAATGTTAGACTGTAGTGAAATTAAAATAACACCTTGTGAAGCTTAGTAATCACGCCAATTTAGATAGAGACTTCTCATTGTTAGAATTACATAATCGACAGCTATTCCTACCCCACCGGTGCGGTCGGACGGTCATTTGCATAACACGGCATACAATGAAACGTGTCTTTCATCGAGATCCCGACTCAGACTATTTGCATTACTGAGAATGGGGAATTGATATACATACAGCCAACGGCCCTCTAATTGTTTCTTTAATGGGTTAATGTAGCTCCTCTGATACTGTTATTTGTGTAGTTTTCACCTTCAAAATGTTCGTTATGCTAATTCTAGTAATGATTTTATCGACTCTTCACAACACGTTTGAAGTAAAGATGTTACAGCAAATCTTTGCAAGAACAAAGTCTTTATTTTCCTAGCATTTTGAATGAAACATTTTTCAGATATTTTCAACTTTTAGAAATACGAACTTACTAATTTGCTGCTGCACTTTATAAATTGCTCTATTAAAAGAAATTGTTCGAAAATCCTATAATGAGCTCTTAGTTTAAATTTATTAACTCGGCCCTAAACGTTACATTTTATCGCACTATCAAGTTCCCAGAAAAATGAATGAGTCACATTTGGCAACGAAAGTGAATTGACGTCACAACCTTTGACGTCATCACGTGGTCTAATAAAACTAATTTCTTCTAAACTTATTCGAGTAGATATTTTTTATTGCGATGAACATTTTTTTATCTTTTCTAATATTATAAAGAGTATTTTTTATGTGTAAAGTACTGGACCGATTTTAATAAAACGTTGTAAGAACATACATTGAATCCTCGGGAGTAACATAAGTTAGTTTATATCACGATATTTTAACGGGTTCGGGACTTACAGCGGGTAAACCGCGGGGTGCTGAGTTACAAATACATAATATCGTTTACAGAACCTTCGGTGCGCGAATCCGATTGGTACTTTCACATTTAACTTTAATATATTTTCAAATTTATGCTACTTTTCCAAATTTCCAATGAGAGCAGGACTAACGCAGTTAAAGCCAACGCGCGCAGCTAGTTTTGTATAAAATACCTACCTTTATCCTATCAAGAAAGTGGAAAAATAAAAATACAAAATTTTGGACCGACACCACTTCCATAAACATCAAATCCTTTGGGTATTATTCCACGTGAAAAATGTTTTGCGTTAACCGTCTCTCTTATTTACGGCAAATCTGAGAGTTAAGTGAGACGAGATATCAATTTCATCCTATGAATCTTTGATGAACGTAATTTATAATTGTATACATTGATAGCACTATTTATGGAACGATTTGATAAGAACCCATTGATGTGACTTTAATTGCTCAATTTCAATAATAATACCTTAAAATATTTGTAATTTTGAGTTTTGTGATCATGATGACAAAAAAACTCCATGAGTTTCTTGTGCCTTCCTCTCAGTGGTGGGCGCGTTCCGAAGGCACCCTTTCTAACTTAGTTTTTAAGACGCTTCAAAGTGATTTCATGCAAACTATATGATTCCAAATAAATAGTATTGATTGTTTTGATGATTTTTGTTCTACATTTGTATACGACATGATAATTACTAGTAGCAACTAGTTAATGCCGGTATTTGTAACAGTTAGCCAATAGTTTCACACGTATCATCCATCACAAGTACGAGTAATCCCCTTGGATTTAACGGTAGCTCACCTACTTACCGTTCATTCATTATGGACTAACATATAGTAACTTAGCTACCTAGTTATTTAGATTCTGTACCACGTTGTTTTACCCAAGCTATATAGTTTCAATTCATATTATAACTAAGATTCTTCTTCTTCTCGTATAGTGGCGTGGCTCACCTATTGTTAGAGTTTTCAGATCGCCTTAAGGCCTCTAACTTGACCTAACGACTGCTACTAGACGTAGCAACCAGGACCAACGGCTTAACGTGCCTTCCAAAGCACGGAGGGGCTCACGAAAACACAGTTTTGCAACACTACTAATTGGCCACCCATCGAAGTAATAACCGTGCCAGGCGTCGCTTAACCCGCATGACCGTAAACGATCAGCGAGCGTCGCTTTGCTGTGAGCCTCCTCAACTAAGACATAAAATAACTAAGATAAAAAGTATGTAGGTATAAAAACCAACCCTATGTTTTACACAAAACCTTCGAGTTTCGCGTAAGATACTAAATCTGAAGTTAAACGAAAACCGTAACACAAAACTTTATTGCTAAATTTCAGTAACAGGTATCAGAGCCAAGGTATTTAGTTCTCATTCATGTATGACACGACACCGACGTACTTTGATCGTGGTAGATCCTTCAACGCCTTGAATAGGTTATGGCATTTAACATTTTGTTTCGCCTTTAAAATACAACTTCACCTTTTCACCGATGCGAAGATTGTAAAGACGTGGGTAGGTTGTTTATACCCAGTAGTGCAGTGGGTTGAAATAACAAGCTGTAAATTTTCTTCCAGAACAATACCACTATGACTCGTTACCAACATCGCATAGAGTATAAAATAAATAAATAGCAGGACATTCCACACATCGCCATCTAGCCCCAAGCTAAGTAACTATACCTTCTTGTGTTATGGGTGCTAGACACCGGATATACTACTTACTTTCTTTTGTAAATTTAATAATATATTTATAATACGTAGAAACAACCAGACCATAGACAAATGTCTAAGCATGAGAACCTCCTCGGTTCGGTTCGGTTTTGAAGTCGGTTAATAAATAATTGTCTGTGGCGGGAATAGAACCCGCAACCCTGTGTTTGGCAGTCCGGCATGGTGACCATTGTGCCAACTAGGTCGTCAGTATACAATGTGTTTCAGCGAAGGGGTTTTAATACGAAAGGGGATTGTTCTAGACGTCAAGGCGAACAACATTTTTTTTCGATAATTCTGAGGGAAATTTTACTTGAAAATCAGCTATTTCATACAAAAATTTCGAACGAAATGTTCCAATTTTCAAAAGTCGTAGAACAAAAGTTGTTCGTCTAGACATCTAGAAACACCCTCTTTCGTATTAAAACCCCTTCGCTGAAACACATTGTTTATAGTTTCTAAGCAATTAACCCTTTAGCGGAACAAATACCTGAAACTAATTCATTTACGTTCCAGCAACTGAACTAAACATCATTATTAGTTGAATTACGCAAGTGAAACATCGATATCCATTATAACAAACTCTCGGCTGAAGCCCACAGACAGTGAGAAATGGCAACTAATCACCGGTGCTTTATTTCGCGTACAGCTTAGACCCTAACCGCCCTAACCGCACCTTCGCAACCTTCGAAAAGATGGACTACCTTTGCATGTTTCATATATCTTTATAACTTTTATAACTAAAACACTATAAAATATCCTAGTATTCCGAGAATTTTATATTTAACAACGTCACGAACGGTGGCTGAAACGTGCTAAAATCTTAACAAGTCATATACACTTGGTGTTTTATTTATTATTTATTTATTTTCGTTTATTTGGGAAACATACAGAACTATGATAGAAATATTTATAAAAATATATAAAAAAACCCTTAATCCAACGAAGTTTCCACTAATTCATAATACTTATAAATATAAAGTGAAACATTGAACAAAAACAAAGAGAAAGTTATTCCTTACAACAGGTTATTAGGTATGAAGATAAAAATAAAATGATATTTGTGATTTTAATTGTGATATGAAATTGCTCAAAAAGAAATTATAGGTATTTAAAAAATAGCGCAGTAAGATAAAAGAAAGTCCTTCACAACCTTCGAAAAGATGGACTACCTTTGCATGTTTCATATATCTTTATAACTTTTATAACTAAAACAGTATAAAATATCCTAGTATTCCGAGAATTTTATATTTAACAACGTCACGAACGGTGGCTGAAACGCGCTAAAATCTTAACAAGTCATATCCACTTGGTGTTTTTAATTGTGATATGAAATTGTTCAAAGAAATTATAGGTAAAAATAGCGCAGTAAGATAAAATAAAGTCCTTCACAACCTTCGAAAAGATCGACTACCTTTGCATGTTTCATATATCTTTATTACTTTTTTATCTAAAACAGTATAAAATATCCTGGTAGAATTTTATGTTTAACAACGTCACAAACGGTGGCCGAAACGCGCTAAAATCTTAACAAGTCATATCCACTTGGTGTTTTTAATTGTGATATGAAATTGTTCAAAGAAATTATAGGTATTTAAAAAATAGCGCAGTAAGATAAAATAAAGTCCTTCACAACCTTCGAAAAGATGGACTACCTTTGCATGTTTCATATATCTTCATAACTTTTTTATCTAAAACAGTATAAAATATCCTGGTAGAATTTTATGTTTAACAACGTCACAAACGGTGGCCGAAACGCGCTAAAATCTTAACACGTCATATTCACTTGGTGTTTTTAATTGTGATATGAAATTGCTTAAAAAATAGCGCAGTAAGAAAGTCTAGAGTAGTTTTAGCTTAGTGGTAGATACCTCGACTTTCATTCTGAAGGTCGTGGGTTAGAATCGCGGCCGACCGTGCACCGATGAAATTTTCTTAACAAAAAATTATGTGCGCTAATTGACATTGCTCTTACGGTGAAGGAAAACATCATGATGAAACCCGCGGCTTAGTTGGTTCCAGAAGTATTGACAAGTTCGACAGAAGTCTGGACATGGTCGACTAAGTTGAGAGTGTAGTAGGTGTTAGGCAAGCCTATTCCATGCTCACGCAAAAGGACCCAATTAAAAAGGGTCTAATTGCGGAAAACAGCCCGTATACATACAGTAATAGAAAGTCGTTGTTTTTCTAGTTGCGTAATACCAATGTTATGTTACCCAAACAGTCAAGAGATTATTAATACTAAATTATGTTGTGAATCAAACCTATTTCGATACAATAATGTTATGATAGGTATCTGTAGCCAAATGTTTGTAATATCAAGCTAATGTTTTGTATAGGCTCTACGAAACGCCTACGACGTTTAATGCTACGTCGGTCGTCGCTCATTCAAAATTAACTGGACAAGACACTCAACGCTAATAACAAATGAGGGTTCAATGGATATGAGCGTAATTTATTTATGTATTATTATATACGATCCAGACGCAGGATGAACTATTGACATTAAAATTATGAAATCAATGCCTTATTTGATTCATAAAATGATGACGAAATAGACACAGTGATCCACAGTACTAATGGCGTAATGTTTTCCAAACATAATACGCACTTAAATAACAAATTATCAATCAAAGTTGAAAACAAACGCGGGCGTGGGAGAGCTGAGTGGGGGGAAGGCGGGGACGGAACGGGGAGCGGGGCGAGCGGTCGGCGCCAGACTGGCTGGCGCGGAGGTTGCACGCGGGTGCATCTTGCGCAGGTGCTACTGTGTACCGTGCGACTCTATACACGACCTACTCTTTCATAGTATAAGAACCAACAAAGTCATAAACATTAACAAACTAAACAGTAATTAGTAAAGCTTAGACATCTCTTCCGGAGGCCTGTAGCAACCTGAAAAGGCTGCTAGCTTTCTGGGAGGACCTGGGATGGTTGGAGTGACAAGTAGGATATTCACACACGCACAATGGCCCAAATAATGAGGCTAAGTGCGGAAACAGCCCCGTAAAACTAAACTAAACTAGTAAAGCTTAACCAAACATAAATAAATAAAATCAAAGGTAACGTTGAAAAAAATATTAAAAAGTTTATTCCAAGTACACACATAATTTAAACTAAACTTACACTAGAATTTAAAGTACTACTACATATAAGCAAAAAATTATAATACAAGAATTATTTTACTAGACTAAATAGAGTTAAAGAAATCATGTTTCTTCTTAGTTGGTTGATGAATTGTTCGTTGAGTAATAACAATTTAGCAAGTAACATTTTTTTATTAGTACTGTTATCGTAAGACAATGTAAGGATCGACAATAATCGCTTTCCGCGCGATTAATCGCCTCAAAGACAAACGAAACAGATGTTATAACCGTAAAGTTTCCCTGTTTCGGATGTTCATCGACTGTTCTAATAACGATATTATTATGCCTTTCTTCACATCGCTCCTCTTTTAGACCAATTGCGGGTCAAACGAAAGGGCAAGATAACAAAATGTCTTTTTCCTTCCACGTAAAGATTGTTTGATTAGGTTTTGTATAATAGCCATTATTTTGGCGGAGAAGGTACTTGGACAAAATAATGTTCTTGTTCATTTAGGCGCACAATGAAACCAATCGTATTAGCCTGCTGAAACTTGTGTGAAACGAAATACGTAGTTAAGTCTTATAAGTTCGAAGTAATAAGTCTTGTCGTTACAAACCATGAGTCCTATAGGCGCCTGTTGGGCATAAATAATTCTTTTATATAACTCTATTCTATATTATTGACGACCCAGTTGGCACAATGGTCACAATGCCGGACTGTCAAACACAGGGTTGCGGGTTCAATTCCCGAATCACACAAGTATTTATGCTTTGATATTTGACTGTGGTTTGGTTGTTTCTATGTATTATAAGTATATATTTACAAAAGAAAAGTATATAAGTGGTATATCCGTTGTCTAGCACCCATAACACAAGTATAGTTACTTAGCTTTGGGCTAGATGGCGATGCGTGGAATGTCCTGCAATATTATTATATACTTAATTCAAGTTTCTAAATGCTAAGAGCAAACATATAAACCAACACCGTTGCCGTTAATATCAGGGTAACTTTTCAGGTACGCAACCATAAAAATAAGGAACAACTTTATTTTTGTCGCGTCGTTTCACTTTGTGGACAATGTAAGCAGCGATCAAGTAAACAACATTTCGTATATATCGATCTGCAACAATCCTGAAACATCAATGGGAAAATATTAAGAAGACTTAGTATTGCTGTTGGCAGCTTTAATATATAGATTTTTTATTCTACGTTTATTCTTGTGTAGGCATCATATTATTATAGTAAAATATTTGAGAAATATTTTTGATAGTCTAGTTTAGAAAAAGATACAGGTCGCAATAACAGCAATTTCCATACTAGAAATATAAAAGATAACCTAGTTGTTAAGAAAAAAAATATAAAGAAAAGCAACGAAAGGGAAATGACCTCATTCTTTGCCGTTCGGGTTATTCGAAACCTTCTCACGCACGCATTCATAAAGTTTATTTTTAGAACAGTTTGTGAGCCGCGAGCGTATCTGGCGATCGTCGATAAGACCTAAGGTCCCAATTAAACCTTACCAGACCCGGCTAAAACACCCCAATGCTCCAATTATCTACCTTTTGTTTACTTGGGTTGTTTCAATTTATATGTATAAAATATAGGTTTACGGTCTACAAATGAATAAAAAAAAAACTTTATTTTAGGTATGCGTAAACAAGTACGCGATTTACACAAAAACATTTTAATTTTGACTATCATCTGTTTGTAACGAAAAACCGTACTTTGTTTGTACTAATTATATTTTTGAGATTATGTGATACCTAAATAAAGAACTTCGAATGGTTGTAATAAATAGTTAAGAAGTCATTTAACGTGCCCATTTGTCTATATATTGGCTCAAAGTGTCGCATAAACGAGTGCAAGACATCTGACGAGGGTCACCCAGATTTATCCTCTTGGGATTCCTCCGATTCACTCACTTAATATTCTTTAATAATTTAAAAAGACCTTTGTCTTGTTTTACTAAGGTATCTTTATATATAAAAAGTCACATTATCTCTTCGAAACATGTTAGTAGTTAAACCTGAGAACATTGAACTTAGAAAAACAAAATTTTAAGTGCAAGTCTAAACATTATACTTAAAGTGACTTTTTCTTGAGCTCGAAACAAATATAAACAAATGGATTAAACGGTATTCGAAAGACGACAAAACTATTAGGTAGTGGTCTGCTTGAGGAACTAACGAGTGTGTCGGGCGTCTGGCCCGTGGCCAGCGGTCTCGACGTCGTACATAAATTGCGGTCGAAACTGGCTGCTGCACGCTTCTCAGAAGCTGCCCTCTTTTCACAATCCTTACACTTAACAGACACAGAAAAGTGAAAACAAGTGCACTTACCACACTACTAGCTGCTGTTCGGCTCGGCCAAATTAAAAACCTAAACGTATCCAAATGCATAAACATCGCGCATCGTTTTAAATCCAATAAGTGGATTCCTCTATATATTTGCAAAGAAAATGGGGCCTTTAATGACTAATACATCTTCAATAACAGAGTTAAACTCTCAATTTGCCGAACTTTATGTTGCAATTAATCTCATCGACAGTAATGATGTAAGAAGCCAATTTTCTGAAAGCAATAAAGTGCATCGTCTTTATTGCAAGTACAGAAAAGCAAGTAGAGTTAATGCATTTATGTGTATGAGGCAGTTACGGTACATACATCGGTGTACGTACAGTACGTGGTGCGGGGTGAGGGGTGCGACCACATGGTATGCGAACGACTTCCGGCGCGAGAGTTGAACAGCGCAATCGGCGGAACTATAACAGCGACGGAGCCGCAGCGGCATATTGCCTATTGTTTGGCATCAACTCTTGGCATCGAACTTAACACACTGCCGACTGACTCTACTGTCAGCTTAAGTACTCTACTCATATAACGCATGAATATTAACGCATTAAGACATTCTTGTACTTTTCCTATTGTAGGAACGGCAAAGTAAGTGACATTTCGTTCTACCCTAAATAAAAGCATTTGTAAATGTAACATCTTACAATTTGTGTTGAGGTTAAGTAGCCGCTTAATTTTGCGAAATAACAGAACTATCTTTGTTATTCAATAGCTTATCAAGAGCACAAACTTTGACGTTAGTTACAGGAAATATGGAGTATATAGTGCGTCGAGTAACATAATCAATTCATGAAAATAGACATTCCGTAACAGGTTAAAGTTTATGAAGTATAAAACGGTGGGGAGTGACCTACATTTAAAGCAGACAAAATAATTGAAAAAAAATATATCTAAAATAATAATTAAAATATATCCTATATGATTTATATTACATCTACATAATCTATTTCTAAGAGAAAAATACCTACTTATTAAAATCTCTGAAACTGCTAGAGCCAGAAACTTCGCATAGGGGTTCCTTTTGGAACACAGACGAGCCTAAGGTTTTTGGAAATTCAACCTCTAAAGGGGTAAAAGGGCAGTTATAACATAATATCCCTGAAAATGAAATCCCGATAAACAAAATTCTAAAAATGAGAAACCCTATAAAATGAAATCCTGAATGGTTGAAAAGGAATCCCGAATGGACCATTTAAATAAGATAGCTTGACATAGGTAGTTGTGCCTAAAGTATTTGTTTACATTAAGTACAGCTGTAGAATACATAACAGGCATTTTGTCTGTGAGTTACAAAATCAAGAGATTTTCTCTTATCACTTGATCGGTGTGATCAATAACAGCTAATTGCAGCTGTCCAGCACTAGAGTCTCCGAGCTAGGTCGCAGACGAAACTTCAAAGGTTCTTTATTGCCTATAAAACCCTAAAAAGCTACATAATTATATTGCACTAAATCATTATACCAAATTGTTACGCACTTAAAATCTATTTTATGCTTATACCATTTAGAATACCGTTCTATTTTTACAATTAGTTTCGTATTAACTCGTTTAAACTGATATAAATATCCATTGGTAGTACATAATTTAGTGGCATGTACAAGGGTCGATCGATAACAAATCGGACACACTATCTACAACTCTCTTAACTCACCTGTCCAGTATTGTCTGTATAACATCAATTAAGTTTTCGTTTTCCCTTACATATTTTGGAACGACCACATTTATTGCACACACGTGTATATGTTAAAAGCAACATAAAAACGTATCGTAAGATTTTTATAGCTTACGTAATATGTTAAACTTTTAATTCTTTTTATTTTTAAAAATAAAGGTTTTCGTATGTACGTACTTATATAGTAAAAAAGAAAGCTTCATTTTATTATTATTTGAAAAATACTAACAGCGCTCCGCGATTTCACCCGCGTCATGCCCGATCCAAATCTTTTCTCTTTATAATATTAGATAGATATTTTGATCACGAAACATGTTGAAGTTTATAATATCGAAGCCCAAAATTAAACGTAATACTTACTGAACCTCTGAACTATCAAGCTCTGAACAAACCGACGCGACTAAACGCGCGACCCAAGTAATACTTTTGATTATTTAGATTATATTTTTATGTCAGGACATTCCACACATCGCAATCTAGCCCCAAGCTAAACTAGATTGCGATGTGTGGAATGTCCTGTAATATTTATTTTATTTTATTTATTTATACTGACATAAAAACATAATCTAAATAATCAAAAGTATTGCTATATTTTTTTTTCATATGATGGAATGGCGCTATTATTCGTGCTGGTTTGTTCGGAGTTTTAAAATGACATATTTTATTTCAAAATACAATTGTAAGACTGCTAAGTACTCTTTGTAGACAAAACACCTATCTAATCTATCAACAAATGCAATGAGTGTCTTATAATATTTCTTACTCTTACTCTGGCATTGACTTACTTTACCACAGCTGTGTTTGAATCAATCGTGTTTCAATTTCCTAAATGCGATTTAAGCCTATTCCGCCAACACGCTGCGGTTATACGTACTGATAAAACCAATTTCCTCTCATCGTTTGGGGACTTAAATTATCTTTCGGTGATCAAAAGATGCTGAGTTTTGCAAACACACTGCTGTAATTTTGTTAGTACTCAAATCAATTAACTTTTATTAAAAGCTTTTTTAATATAGCAGTTTCACTCAACTGTGTAAATTATATTCATGTAATTTTCTGGATTGTAGGTTATTATAGAATCTTTTTTTTTCACAAAGGCGTTTAATGTTTATTAAAAAACATTAAATCACACAAAAACAAAGCAAATACCTACCTACAAACCTCTGCAGGCCAACACGTCAACTCCTACTTCTTTGCCATATTTTAGCCACAAAATGTAATTTAATAAACGAAGGACGGGTTAATTAACTAAACGTACCGTCCCGACTTCATAAAGGCATTTAAACCTTTTAAAAACAAATAGAAACTGCTGGTAATTTAAAATTTCATATAAGTCATTGCATCGAGTGTTTTTCCTACCGTATTATTTTATTTACCATAATAAATTCTACCCAAATTATCATGTCTCATATCACTTTGCTTGTGGCTGAAGCCAACACGTAGATCACTTTACAAATAACACGTTTATGCAAAGTATGCTATGAACACCAACTGCCGATTATATATGGTTGCACTATAATTAAATTATTATTATTGATAATTATCTATTTTTATCCTACTGCTAGGAAAAGGCCTCCCTTTTCACCCCTTCATACACCTCAGTTCTCATCCATATATTCGCCTGGGACTGTTGCGCGGTTGTTGCATGTTTTGTGGGACCCATATAGTTGTGATTTTACCCCAAACTTTTACCAACATCGTGGCAAACGTGACCTGCCCAATACCATTTAACCCAAAAGGTTCAAATAAAAAAGTTCAACGGCTTTATGCATAAGTATTTCAAATTCCGTTCCTTTGTTGTTGAACTATGTAAAAAGAGTAGGTGAAAATAGAGGTTGTTGAGAGTGACCGATCCGTATCAGATATCAATAGGTAGGTAGTTATAGGCAGGAAGGCGCGCGGGTTAGCTCACATTCGACCCATTGAGCTACATTGAACACGGCTCTATATCGGCACCCCATTGAAGCAATAAAGCATTTGTAGTATGATTAATGTGCGTGTAGCCTCCGCTAGACGCCCACCCGCTCCCGTATCATGTCTTCATTGTGACTAACGGCCACACTGACTCAACATCGGTACACTACACCTACGCACACACCGAGACGTCATAGAAGTAGCGCTTAAACCGGTCGCTCCTTGGCCAATATACTAACGGGGTGCGGGAGGGAGCAACTTGACATCGGGTACAGCGGCACCATACCGTCTGGTTCATAACAAGCGTTGGTACTATATTATTTATTTTCCTTAGCAACCACATTGGAAATCTTAGCCGATTTCAAAAAGGAGGAGATTCTCACTTAACACCTCTATTGGTTACGATGTTTTAACGCCATTCAAACGCGGTGATCTTATTTAGATGATATATATATACCCTATAGCCTAGGCTCCTTTCGACCCAATCCATCAGACCCTGGACATCACGACACATTTTTATTAAGTTTAGTTATTTACTCATTAAGATGATTCCAACAAGTCCAAAAATGGCAAGCGTATCTTCTTTAAATGATGTGTTTCTATGGCCACCCTTACCTCAATCATCAAACCATGGCTGATGATGTACAACTTACTTATTAAGACGATTTTAATGAGCCGTGGGACAATGTACAATCCAAGTACCTAAAGCTTTATCATTATAGACTTGAATTTTGAATAATCCTGCAAACGGCAGGCTTATCTGGTTTAGATGATGAGTTATTGTGGATTCCTTTCATCACATCATCATCATCACATCAGTTATCATTATGTTCGGACTTATAAATTATACTGCTCTAATATACTCTAATACCAACACTAGCGACCCCCTCCGGCTTCTTACGGCTATATTAGCCATATTTTATACATATAAGTAAACCTTTCTATTTAATCACTCTATCTATTTAAAAAAAACCGCATCAAAATCCGTTGCGTAGTTTTAAAGATCTAAGCATACATAGGGACAGACAGCGGAAAGTTACTTTCTTTTATACTGTGTAATGATAATGATAATCATGGAATTAACATACAAACACACAGACAGGCATACTAGCGCCTGATCATCTCGCCACTTACACCTTTCACGCTTCGCTCGATCGGTCAATTAGTCTGATTTTATATCGTGTTTTATTCAGAAAAATCTTTTAAATGCCAAGGCCGTGAAATTTAATTTTAGGACCCGTTATGCGGGAGAAAGGTTCTTTTCGCGTGAGCAAACAGTCGCTGCTTATTTAATTTACTTTCAAAAGGGACGTCAGTTAATTTCACTTTTATAACTTCTGATATATATAAGTATAATAATAAACACACAGCGACCTGTAAACAAGAGTGAATGGTCGATAAAAATATACTTACATCGTTCTTACTGAGAGAGTCATAACTTAGAATTATGTATTTATGAGTTTGAAAATTGAACTCGATTGCCGCGCAACTCGTAGGTAGTGCGTGGTGTTTACAAAACACGTACAAAACTTGAAACTAGAGAACTTTAAACAATTAACTAAGTGTATCCTAAAAATATTAATGTGAAATGTTTAATAGCTTTCAATAAAGTATTACCTATTAGTTTCAAAGTTAATAGTTAAAGTTTTCAAAGTAGAGACGAGACTTAACTACGCCAAGACTACGTGTTAATTTCTTTTCAAAGTTTTTAAAATATTTCATGAATGTTTTATCTAAGTAACGGTGAGGTGTTAACTTTCAATGATTTTGGGCATAAATCAAATAGGTAAATGAAAATGTATATTCAAAAACTTAAGAAATACAAAATAAAACACAGACAGACACCTAAGGTTGATGGGCTCTCCGTATAAGTAACAGCTGATTTTTGGATGAACAAAAAATTATAACTACAAAATTAATAATTGCAGGACATTCTACACATCGCCATCTAGCCCCAAGCTAAGTAATTAGACTTGTGTTATGGGTGCTAGACAACGGATATACTTTTCTTTTGTAAATATTTACATATAATATATAGAAACAACCAGACCACAGACAAATATCTAAGCATCAATACATGTCTGAGGCGGGAATCGAACCCACAACCCTGTGTTTGGCAGTCCGGCATGGTGACCATTGTGCCAACTGGGTCGTCAAAAATTAAAATCAAACTTTAAAATACTTATTTGAATATCAATTTGATTATTTTTTAGCTTATTTGTCAATAACCCTGTACGTACAACATTTATAATTATAAGGGTATAATCATAAAGGCTCAAACGAGTGTACTTTGAGCCTCTTAAATGTTACTTTACCACCAAGCTACGGAAAGCGCTACGGTTCGTAGCGCCTTGCGTCTCTCTACGTTTGTAGTACGCAGATGTGCTACAAGTGTTCGTAGCTATTGCTACGCGATATTACCTCTACGAAATTTGGTCCGTTATGTAAATTGTTTTAGGGCTGGGAAGGTAATTGTATTATTTTCTTAAATTGCATAATATTATCGATTATCTGTATTTTTATTATAAATACTTATCGATACAATTTAAATATGATTTGACTTAAGTGATAACATTCGAACTATTTCGAACGAGTTCATGTTTACCAAATTAAACATCGATTTTTATTCAAAGTTCTTTTTTAATATAGATGAGACGATTCTATTCGTAAGATTATACTTAATTCCTCCAGTAAAATAATCTTCACGCAGCGCAGAAAGAAATTCGAAAAAATAAATGAATTCAAATCTTCAGCAAAAGAACCAGTAATCCTTGATATAAGAGGCTTAAAGGTAAGGTGTGAAGACAATCACACATATGACATTAGATATAGCGAGTTACAATACGTGGCACGAGCAAAGTAGCTGTAAATCCGGATTATTAGAGGCGCCGCGCCGCCCTCCGCTTTGCCGCGCCTCAGTTCTATTGACTTGCTATTGAATGGAAAAGTCTATTCATGCCTGATGCACAAGTATTAATATTTAGTTAGATATTATAGTACATTGCGATACTAGTGTGGAAAACTGACCTTCACATAGAGGCGGTTTAACACGCGCGAGCGGTACGCGAGTGCGTTTAACAAAGCCGAGATACAAAGATCAATCCACACGTGTATCGTTTTTTATCACAGTTGCGAATAAAAAAAGACTTGTTAATATTTTTTTAAACAAAATATTTTTTGTTAATTATACTCCCGAAAGGCCAGGCTAAAGACTTTTAACCTATACAGCCTCGTCTGACTTACAATATTTTTTAGGGTTTTTTTTCCATTTGTTTTTGCGTCGGGGGTAAAAACAGAATGTAATGGTAAAAAATATATATATGGATATAAATCACGCGTGCATAATACGTTGCATTATGAGCCTAAAAGCCGTTTAATAAGATCCACTTTATGAGCAACTGTGATAAAAAATATATTACTAAATTAGCAGTGTCGGCGTAGTGGTAGATACTTCAACTGGCATTCCGAAACCCGTGGGTTCGAATCCCGGCCGGCAATACACAAATGGATTTTCTTATGAAAAATGTCCGCTAATTGACATTGCTCTCAAGATGGCAGACAATATCGTGAAGAATCTCGCGGCTTAGTTGGCTCCCCCAGACATTTTAAATTAAATTAAAATTCATTTATTTCAGATATCATAGATCCATATTAGTACGCATTAACATTATAATACAAAATTATAGATTAAATTAAATGTCATTTCAAGGGATAAAGATAAATGATTACAAATTAAGATGTCAAAAAAAATTAATCAAGTTTGTAATAATAAATGTCAAACGACTCCATTCGATTTCGACTAAGCTGAAGCAGTATAGTTGCTAGGCATGACTCCATCCTCACGTAAACAGGACCCAACTAAAAAGGTCTAGAACCGAATAGCAGAAATCAAATAAAAAAAAAACATTTTAGTCATTATTTTGGCGCGGCAATTTTTTTTTTTTTTTTTTTCATTAATATCAGGTAGGTATGAGAGACATTGAGACCTCGACCTTCCAACTTCCCAAGAAACAAAAAATAAAAGAAACTACTACTAAGACTCGTCGCCGGCAAGATGCGCAAAGCCGTGCGATGAAAAAGTGGCAAAGTCCCGACTCCCCCTTTACAAGTGAGGCACGTAAGACATCCCCTTGTAAATATTTATTGTTGGAACCGGGACTGGGTCTTCGGGTCTTTTTCACAACAATGCTTAACTTGCAACCGGAATTTTATTGGATTACAACAAGAGCGACTTGAATTCAAAATCTTGAGTGTATTTTTGTCTAGCTTTAAGTATCGAAAGCCGACTAGCTACATTCACAACCAGCTATTCCTATATATAGTACATACACGCATAGTTTTCATATATTTACAAAAAACATAAATAAAATTGCATGGACAATTATCATTGAGAACCATCGGACGTATCAATGTGAGGTACAATTTTTTTATCAAAAAAACTTCCAGAAAAGTTTTGTCTACTAGTTTGAATACCCTACATAGATGGAACGCTTTATTGTAAAAACAAGCATAATTAAATAATATAAAATCAAGCTTAAACATAGTGGCACAATACGCGGCCTTACCGCTTAAAGCTGTCTTGTTCAGGTAACCTTAACCTATATCTATCTGTAATTAAAACTTTTGAAAACTAATTTAAGTAATTATGGTTCACAACCCATTTGGGAACGATACGATTACATGTTTAAGTATAAGGATTACGACGCACCTTTAAAATTTCTTGCCTTACACCTGTCGATTGCAAAGTATTGAAGCGTGTAATTGAGAAACATTCTGTATTCCCTCCCTCTGGACAAGATCAAGTTTCCCATCCAAGATTGACTCACTTTGCGGCCTTTGTAAATGGAATTTATGTACTTAGCCTGTCTCAGACGACACTTCAATATTTAATATAAAACAAAGTATAATAATATACTCTAAGTGGTCATGAAGGTGACTGCTATAGGAACTTGGCAAAGTGCAAAATTCTACGTTTCATAATTAGCGATTTAAGCTAAACGTGTTGTTTAATTGTCATTTAACTATAGGTACATTTAGCTACAGGAACCTTACCTACCATAATACGTAGGTGTGTACGAAACTAACGAAGAAGTAACGAAGTTTTAATTGTGACCACAAGTAATTAAAGTTTATTATTTGCAATGTTGTAACTTGTATGGTAATGGTGACTAATAACCTCGAGCAATTCGAAATAATATAACAAAAATACGATTCAACTCTCAAATTTAACTTCCCTCAAGCGGTTTGGAGTAATAAAACAAAATCCCATAATATATCTCTCAGCTTTAACTTTACGTGGGTCAAGTAGGTAGTAAAGCTGGTAAAAAAGACTAACACGAGCTAAAATTGACAAATTTCACAAGTAGTCATTGTTGGAGCTGCTATTCGCCAATCACCGCTGTCGATTTACATTTATCACGTCATCGAGCTGCGCGCTCATTGGATGCCGATGACGCGACACTCTCGCCTACAACGCGGTGGACGAGAGGTTACAGAACCAAGGACGGAATACACACGTCAACATACATTTTCTATATCTGCTGTTTAAATAGTCAAATCTCACTGTAATGTTATCAAAAGTAAAGCATTGTACTTAATATCGACTTCTTCATTTAAATTCCTCAAGAAAATATCCAGTCACAAACATTTTTGGACCTTCGAACCATATACTGCGACGAGCGACCTTTGGAGGACGTATTTGATGGAGTTTATACCGTGAGACGCAATTTGGAGAAGAAAAGTTCGCAATTCGCTACAGTGCATCATCGGTGAGACCGGCCAGCTAAAATTCCAAATCCTTTCCTATTTTCATCTGAGTGATACTGTGTTTTTATCAATTCCAGTGCGTTGGATAGTGTTTGCCAGCTTACGTTTGGTGGTGTTTACAGTGGATGATTACAGTAAATGCATACGCAAAAGCCTAGTGCATACTTACATATTATAATATAAACCGTGAGTACATTACATTCAATTAGTTACTTACTGTTTTCACTATGGCTACGGCTTCCGACCAAAAGTTAAAAGATCTCAAGAAAAAGCGTGGAGTTATTAAATGTAGACTGACTAATTTCAAAAAATATGTTTTTTCGTTTGAAAACGTAGATCTATCTAGCCAGGAGCGCGCAGAATTAAAATTACGCATGATAGGTGCTCAAAGTTTGTTGAACGATTTCAATCAGGTTCAAAGTCACATTGAAGCACTAGTTCCGGTGTCGGAGTCGGATGTGGAAACCGAATCGGAACTCGAAAAACTTATCGAATCACGCGTAGAGTTTGAAAGAGATTACTATGTAATCTTAGCCAAGTTAGATTGCATCGTAAATCCTGACAATTCCGATGAGAAGTCCATGAATAGGTCACTTAACTGTTCTTTAGTGCATGAATCGACCTGCATCAGTCATAATAATCAAAATGAGTCTGTTAAATTACCTACTATTTCTATTCCTAACTTTGACGGTTCGCATGAACACTGGGTCGAATTTCGTGACACATTTATGTCACTCATTCATAACTCTAAGTCAATACCAGCTATTCAAAAATTTCACTACTTAAAAGCTAGTTTAAAAGGTGACGCGAAAGTCGTAATAGAAAATGTAGAATTTTCCTCAGTCAATTATAAAGTTGCCTGGGAACTTTTAATAAACAGATTTGACAATATTAGGTTGATTATTCACAGTCATATAAAGGCAATATTTTCGCTTTCAGCCATCACTAAAGAATCTCCAATGCAATTGAACAAGTTGATTGACTCTGTTCTGAAAAACTTAAGGTCTCTTAAGATATTGGGAGAACCTACCGAACACTGGGACACATTAATAATATATATTGTTACTTCAAAATTAGATTCTGCTACTGAACGAGAATGGGAACAGTTTAAATGCAACTTTTATAAATTAGACACCAACGCTAAACTAAAACTAAACGATTTATTACAGTTTCTCAGAGAAAAGGCAGTTATGTTGACCTCACTTATAGTTAACCACAGTAAAACAGGTAGCTATAGCTTTAGTGACACGAATAAAAAATCAATGAATCAAAACAACTGTTCATCATCTAAGGTTCATTGCAATATAGTTTCAGATAACAATAATGAAAAAGCAAAAAATAAATTTCAAAATAAAAAGTCACGTAATTACACTAATGATAATAAGCTATGTTTGTTTTGCAACAATCAACACCCTTTATATTCGTGTCAAAAGTTTCTTGACCTAAATTCACAAGAAAGATTTAATTTTATTAAAGAGAAAAACTTGTGTATTAATTGTATGCGCGCAGGTCATTCTGTAGTTACTTGTGTATTCGGTCCTTGCCGAAAGTGCGATCAAAAGCACAACAGTTTAATTTGCGATTCGATTAAACTACAAAATAATCAAAACATTGTTACGTTAGCTACTTACGAACAGGCTTCATTCAATACTACGCATCCCGTTCCCGTACATAATACGCACGCGCTACATAGCGATATGTATAGTCATGACAAGTCGAATCAGCTGGTACTATTGTCTACGGCATCGGTCGAGGTACTTAGTCAATCGGGTAAGTATTATGAAGCACGCGCAGTTCTAGACAGTGGGAGCGAACGTTCATTTATTACGCAATCCTTATTTAATAAATTAAATATACGCATAATACAGTCCACTCAAACTATTCACGGGGTAGGTAATTCAATTACGCAATGTTCGCAATCTTGTAATGTTGAATTAAAATCGCGCGACGGGAGCTTCACTGCCCGTGTTCAATGTTTAATTTTGCCTCAAATAACTTCGAAATTACCTACAGTTAACTATGATTTAAAACAATTTAATATTCCGCACAATCTATTATTAGCCGATTCTAGTTTCTATGACAGTAAAAATATTGATTTACTGTTAGGAGCTGATTTATTTTGGGAATTGATTACAGATGGGAAAATGCGTCTTAAAAATGGCCCTTTCCTACAGAACACTAAGTTAGGCTGGATAGTATCCGGTACTGTTCAACCTACGGTACGAAAACAAAACCATGTTAGCTGTAATTTCGCACAATATTCCATAAATAATTCGGTTTCACTCGATCAGTTAGTTAGGAACTTCTGGGAACTAGAGGAAATACCTAGTACTACTGATAAATTACTCACTAACGAAGAGTTGGCTTGTGAGGAACATTTTATTAAAACTACAGAACGACTTTCCGACGGCCGTTTCTGTGTTCGGTTTCCGCTTAGGGTATCACCTGAAATTTTAGGCGATTCGCGCACGCAAGCTGAACGTCGTTTTTATGCGCTTGAGAAGCGACTTCAGCGAAATAGTGATTATAAAGCCATGTACACTGATTTTATTCACGAGTATATTAAGTTAGGTCACATGAGTATTATTAATTCCTACGGAACCCCACACTATTTTTTATCGCACCGCGGTGTACTTAGAGAACACGCTACCACAACTAAGCTACGCGTCGTGTTTGATGCTGGGATGGAAACGACCACAGGTATGTCGCTTAATAGCATACAAATGGTCGGACCAGCCATACAAGGTGATTTAATTTCAATCTTGCTACGATTTCGTGAAAAAAGGTATGTCGCTTGCGCTGATATTGAAAAATTTTATCGCTGTGTATACATAGCTGAAGATCAGCGCGACCTGCAGCTGATCTTGTGGCGGGATGACCCCTCAGAGCCTCTGAGGGTGTACCGATTAAATACCGTAACGTATGGTACGGCATCTGCACCATTTCTTAGTTGTAGGTGTTTAAAAGAATTAGCACAAAAATGCGAGGTTCCGTACATAGCTGACACTATAAATAATTGTTTCTTTGTCGACGATCTAAACGTCACTTCTAATAGTACTGTAGAATTAGAAAACATTTGCGAAGGTACTAGTAAAGTTTTAAACTCCGCAGGTTTAAAATTACGTAAATGGGTTTTCAACTATGACCGCGCGAACCCTAATTCAAGCTCGAGTACCGAAGAAACGCACGCGCAGCATTTATCTCTATTCGAAAAAACTGTAAACAATAAAACTTTAGGTATTGGTTGGAATAACTTCTCGGATATAATTTATTATGTAACGCAAATTAAAAATAATGTCAATATAGTTAGTAAACGTACCATTTTATCGTGCGCTTCTCAGATATACGATCCGTTAGGATTACTGAGCCCGGTAATTACTACTGCTAAGGCATTATTGCAAAAGTGTTGGTTGTTAAAATTAGAGTGGGACGAAATAGTTCCCGACGACATTTTACAAACATGGAACAGGTTTATTGACGGTCTAGACTCGCTGGCTTGTTTACAGATACCGCGTTATGTAATGTGCATTGATCCTACTCGAATTGAATTACACATATTCACGGACGCGTCGCAGATCGCATACGGTGCGTGCGCCTTCGTACGTAGTATCAATGCATTGGGCGATGTTACGATGCGTTTATTATGTTCCAAAGGCAAAGTCGCGCCTACTAAACCAACAACTATACCTAGATTAGAGTTGTGTGGGGCATTATTAGGGGCGCGATTGTATAAGAAACTTAATGAATCGCTCCGTTCTCATTTTGATAAGGTTGTGTTTTGGACTGATTCTACCATAGTCTTAGGTTGGTTAGGTATGCCAATTAATTTACTAAAACCATATGTTCAAAACAGGACGGCAGAGATCCATGAGTTGACCAAGGAACTTTCGTGGCGTCACGTTGCGGGTAGGGATAATCCGGCCGATCTAGTGTCGCGAGGTCAATCTCTTGACTCCCTCATTGCTTCATCCATATGGTGGGAGGGCCCTGCATTTTTGCACGATATTAATTTCGAATTACCGCCATTAAAAAACTCAAACTTAATAACTAATCACTTACCTGAGACAAAATCGACAAATATTTGTTGTCACGCAGTAGATGAAGTAGACTTTAAATTGTTCACGTTTTCCAGATTTTCACAGTACAGTCGAATGAAGCGATCAGCTGCGTATATGTTACGTTTTATTTACAACACTCGTAATAAAACTAATAAACGGACAGGTTCACTGTCTGCCGACGAGCTAATGACTGCCGAATTGACGTTAGCAATGTTGTGTCAGCAGGAATCATTTCCGGATGTCTATGATGTCATTAAAAATAAGAAACCTTTAAAACCTAACTGTAGCCAACTGTCAAAATTGAATTTATTTATTGACGCTAATAATTTAATGAGAGTAGGTGGGCGTATTCAGGATTCTCCTAATTTTAATTATAATAAAAAATTTCCTATTTTGCTTTTAGCTAGCCACAATTTTTCTATTTTGCTTTTTCGGTTCGAACATAAACGCTTGCTCCACGCAGGACCCCAGCTACTTCTATTCACGATTAGGGAGACGTGGTGGCCAATAGGGGGTCGAAACCTTGCACGGAGGGTCGTGCATTCTTGTGTGCGATGCGCACGATTACGTCCAACTACGGTCGCTCCCATTATGGGAAACTTGCCACAGGAACGTCTAGACCCAGGGTTTCCGTTTATACGATGCGGCGTCGACTATGCAGGCCCTGTGTTCACGTTGAATCGAAAAGGCAGGGGTGCTAAACTACAAAAATCATATATTTGCTTATTTATTTGTTTAGTAACACGCGCCGTTCACTTAGAGCTGGTTAGTGACCTTTCATCGGACTCATACTTATTGTCTTTAAAACGTTTCATCGCAAGACGTGGTAAACCGATCGATATCTTCTCCGACAACGGAAAGAACTTCGTAGGCCTGATGAATGAGTTCAACAAATTTTTAGCATCTTGTTCTGACGAGATCAAAGAGTACGCAATTTCTCAAAATATTAACTTTAAAATGATCCCATTTTACGCTAGCCACTTTGGTGGTTTATGGGAAAGCGGAATAAAAAGCTGTAAACACCATTTAAAACGTGTAGTAGGCAATGCGCATCTGACTTTCGAGGAGTTTAGCACTGTATTAACTCAGATTGAAGCTGTCCTAAACTCGCGTCCCTTGACTCCATTATCCACAGACCCTAATGACCTCCTCCCTCTTACCCCAGCTCATTTCTTAGTTGGTCGGCCACTGACCGCACCTGTGATGGCTGACTTGCATGACGTACCGGTACACCGCCTGTCCAGATACCAGCGCATTGAACAGATACGCCAGCACTTCTGGAGTCGTTGGTCGAGGGAGTACGTGTCGGAGCTGCAGACGAGGAGCAAATGGCACCAGCACAAGGGATACTTGCAGGAGAACATGCTTGTTCTGATAAAAGATGACAATTTGCCGCCGTTGAAGTGGAGCTTGGGCCGAATCGTCAAAACTTTTCCAGGGAAAGACGGAGTATCGAGAGTTGCTGATATACGCAAGGCAGACGGCATCGTACGACGCGCTTTCTCCAAGATTTGTCCTCTTCCTTCATCTACGTTCTAAACTGAGTCACGACTCCATACGACTATGTTGGAAACTGCTGCAGTTTCCAAGGCCGGCAGTATGTTGGAGCTGCTATTCGCCAATCACCGCTGTCGATTAAAATCCCGAAGGCGACTTATATCTGCCATCGCTGTGAATACTTAATGCGATTCCGTGCACACAAGTTAACTTTTAAACACGCTTTCCTTTGAAACTGCTACCTACTTCATTCACGTTTTTTAAGCTAAACTTAGATATTGATCGAAATCTGTCGAAAAGTACTTTTCATTTTATATTTAGTTTAGATATGATGCTTTGCGTCGTCAGGAAGTCATTCAGTCATTCGAAATCAATTTAGAAAATTCAGACTGGTAGCATCCGAACTTGCGAGCAAGATTCACGTTAGGCCTCACTTGTCTTATATTAATGTCATCTGTAATCAGAAAATAATTTTTCAGAAGAAAAAAAATGGTTGCGGCATGTTTACGGACGATAATTTACGTGATATCGTCATAAGAAAATGATGAAACATTGAGATTTTTTTTTTCCTTTTAAATAAGTCTTCTATTCGTCACTCGTCACCATAACACAAACAGAAAAACCTGTGAGAGAGTCTATATCACTACATAATATAAAACAAAGTCGCCGCCCGCTGGCTGTCCCTATGTATGCTTAGAACTACGCAAAACTACGCAACGCAATTGATGCGGTTTTTTAAAGAAATAAAATGATTAAAGAGGAAGGTTTATATGTATAATACATGCATAATATATCCGTGCGAAGCCGGGGCGGGTCGCTAGTATAATACATATTAATATCGATTTGGCATAGAAACACATGTCGTAACAGTAGCACAATAGCAATACGTTGCTTAATAACGATTGGGTTTACCTGAACGATATCGAGGTCTGCTTACAAATGCACAAGACGTCGCAACCTCCCCACAAAGTGAATAGATGGAGGCAAGGATAGAGATGTACCTAGAGCGGCTTTGAGGGAGCGCAATCGAGCTGCGAGCCTTACCTTTCCGACGCGGCGCGGAACTGAAGAGGGCGCGGGGGGACGCGGCGGCGGTTGCTTCTAAAAATAGATGCTCACAACACTAGGTACATTATGGTCCAGCACGATAAGCCCCAGAAATAAAACGGAGACCTTTTATTTAAATGTCGAGTGTAATCGAGATATCCACGCGTACATGTAAATCTTTGACACAATTTAGAACATTTTAAGGGTTCTGTACTAACCTTCATACGTGTCATGATGTTTTTGTACTTGTTTGTCTCTCTGTCCGTCAGGACTTTTTCACTCAGAAAATATCTATGGTTTCTACTTTCTGGTACATTTATTATTAAGTCAATGCGTTCGAAAGGAAACTTTGTCGAACAGTTTCTAGATTTTTATAGAAGTTAAAAACTCGCATTATTTTTCAAATTAGTCCTAGTAAGGTAGGGAAAACCCACCTAGGCTTTTGCCCCATAACTTAACTTCCAGTTAATACCGAAATAAGTATTTGGTAAAAAGGAGTACATACTTAAAAATCAAAATTCGATATCGAATTTTGATTTTTAAGTATGTACTCCTAGTACTCCTATAGTCCTAGTCCTAGTACTCCTAGTACTCCTATACTCCTATAGTCACTGAATCGTATTGGTGCTCCATAAATTCAACAGCCAATTTACATGGGACCAACTACGACGTAACATTTTTAACAACAAATACGTGTGTGTTAGCACGAGTCAGCTCTTATTTGACTGGTGTCAATTCTTTGTCCCGTTTCCCATTACAATTTTTTTAATAACTTTGGCTAAAGCACACCTACGTCTGAAGTACAAAACATAGTAAGGTTAATGGCCCATGACAAAATTAAGCTCATAAAGTAGTAATTATTACGTTCGATCACGATATCTACTAGTCCCCGTTGCCTAATACACACGAAAATTCTGACACTTTAAATAATATAAATATAAATTTACTGGCCATTATGTATATTCTATATCTATGTAGGTATATTCTATATGTAAGGATAGATACTATAACTTAACTAAATACTTAATAACAAAACTCTGAAACTTCACGAGTTTAACCCTTCGCATGGGGGTTTCCTTTCTGGACATAAGGGAGCACTAAAAAAGAGTTTTTGGATAAATTAATAGGATACTTTTTATTCCGATATTTCTACAGGATCGGAACTTATGCGTGAGAAACCGCGCGCAAGGGCGCAGCTATAGTTTTATACATATAACATCTTCTGAATACCTATGTAGTTATTAGTTTAACAAAAAAAACATTGAGTCAACCTATAAGGGTCCCGTTTTATCCTATTGAGGTATGGAACCCCATTAGGTACACATTCTTTGTGTTGACACCGTTCGTTGATTTACAATTTCTATATGTTACCCACCTATGTAACACGCGTCACACTTTTTGAATATACACACTAATTTGCGAGCTTCTTTACAAAATCATTTCACGTTTTCTATGCCTAGTAATTTAATACCAAGTGACTAATAATTCTCTTTAAGTGTATCTCTAGCAGTTCCACGAACTACTTCATTAGTATTCGCTAGACAAGACGCTAACTAAACAGCGGTACAATGTTGTATGAATCAATTTACAACTTAATATTAACGTAGATTTATATAGCAAAAAAAACAGAGTGATGACCTGCTGACTTTGCATACATCCCGTATAACCTAAGATCCCTTTAAGGACGACCTTCATCGAGCTGTTAAACGGATGAAAACTATTTTAAATCAAATATTGCAAATGGGTTGTCTTAAAAAATTAAGGCAAGATTATGATTAATTAACAATTAAATTCTTTGTTTTGTTTTTTTAACCTGTCACTGGTTTGATTATGAGACAAATTAATACCAATCGAAAGTATGAAGCCTATAGATTATGCAAACGTTAGGTTAACTATTTTCCCCTCACAACTCTTGGGTAAGCGGTTAAATCGATACTAGTTTATTTGTCTGGTTAATGAATTAAAAGTTAAGTACATATAATCTTTATTAGATTATAATATTTCGTTGGTATAGAATTTGTCAATTAACCATACCAGCGAAAAGTCTAAAAACAAAAAAAATTAATCATTCTGGACTGAATTTTTTTAGGCAACCCATTTGCAATATATTTACTTATTGGCATAAATAATCACTAAAGTCACTTTTCGCCGTCCCTATGTCCCTTTCTATGCTTAGATCTTTAAAACTACGCAACGGATTTTAATGCGGTTTATTTTAATAGATAGAGTCATTCAAGAGGTAGATTTATATGTATAATACATGCATAATATAGCCGAGCGAAGCCGGAGCGGGTCGCTAGTTTGATATTAAATACTTTTCATTCATTGAACAGATCGATGAAGGGATCCCGTACAGTAGGACTATTGGAATAAAAAGTAGCTGTAAATTTAGTTTACTTACCGACTTTGATTGTAATTGCTGCAGTAGTTTTTACATAAAGAAGTAACAAACATTGCGAAACGATACAGTCAAGATAATGAACATTTATAATATTTCAGAATGTCCACCGGCCGCGGACGGTATGGAGCGTTTCGCGTGCCCAACGCCTGATCGACAGGGGCGGTATCGCTGTATCGACGACCACGTACTCTGTGATGGATTCATAGACTGCCCAAGTGGTGAGGATGAAGACCGCCAGGCCTGCATGTTTTATAAAACGGTATTAATTTTTATTTAAACTTATTTATTGTCTGATTGTACCTAATTTATCAAGTTCCTATTTACTTCCCATATTTTTATGTTCCTATATGTTTAGTAACTTATTATTTTTCATGTCGACAGACGAAAGCACATCTGGATGTCCTGGCTGACGCGCTCCTACGATGGGCGCGCGGCCGCCGCTAGATGTCCCTTCCTGGACCCCGACCCCCAAGTGCTCCAACGTTCCGCTAGTGCTCTACGGACAAAATGAACTCCGACACAAATAAACAATTTAAACCCCGTGCTCATTGCGATTAGTGAAAGCTGCAATCTCCCACAGATATTCGGGCGCAACCAGTCAAACTTACTCGTGCGTTGAACGTAATAAAACATATCAAGTAGAGGTGCAGCCTACGCCAAATTGACCACAATAGAGTGTAGAGGGTAGAGAGTAGGGTTTTCGACCGCGCGTTACGCGATAAGTGCTGGTGTGCGCGCTGTGATCGAACGAAGGAAGTGATATGATCTGGTTTCGTCCCAACTCACACTTCTCTGCAGCAAATTTATTTTCCAAGAATTTCGTACTTTCTAGATCTTATTAAACTAAAATGTGAGACTGGTAGTCGACATTGTTAGTATTTAGAAATTATACATAAATATTTTAGATTAATAGTCCTTTATTTGACGGAACGTGAATGTTTTTGTCGATTTGTTATGATATTTATTCACTTTATGTATTACTCTATATGTTAAGTTAAATAAACATTCCTTATTATGATGAGGGTTGTAATATAATGAAATTTAAATTTGTGTACATAGATATACTAATGAATTAATTTGTATTTATTTAATCAGTCGGCCTATATTATGCGGCGAAACATGACTTATCCAAGGCGATGGTTATGCGTCTACGGAGACGGTAACCGGAAGTAGTGGGAGCTAACAAATCTCACGTCTTATTCAACAAAACTCTATACAAACGGACGTTTATTAAAATGAAAGAGCATTAAGTAGGGAGATTATTAAACTATAGGCAGCTATTATTATGTATAATTATGAATAATCCTTCAATAATGATTAGATACTATTTGGTTATTTCATTCAATGGAGTAGATCATTTTTACTTTCGCATTGAATTAGCTTAATGGTGTTTTGACTGAAAGTATTTGTTATTGCCGAAGAAGTCTGAATTGCTATCGACTAGTTCTATTACTCATTCCCTATTTATTAATCACATTCCTGTTTATTACTTCATTATGCATACCTAATATTTTAAGAGTTTAGTTTATGAAATAATGTTGTAAAAGCATAATACAAATAAAACATTCCTTAAATTGACAGAAGGTGTCTGTGTAATAGTGTGTATGCGTGGAGCCTAACAATAAAAATGTTAATTTTGTTGATAGTTTTTTCTAATTTTGTTAGAATTTTCAATAGTTAAAAAAATATTCTATGAAATGTGATTAAAAAGTGGCAAATGACTGATGTTATATTATAACCACATTTCAAAGAATTTTAATATACTCACATATTAATTTTATAGATCTAGATATTTGTTCATTGGCACTATCTGATAGTCATTCTTGATCTAGCAAGAGGGTACCCTCCATGATGGTTAAATTTTTATAAGTATTTACGAACATAAAGGTAAAAATGTATTTATTTGGAATTTTATTTGTATTTTTTTAAATAATGTGTAATATTTTGTTTGGTACCTACCAATTTACTTTGTAAATCCTAAGTTAAGAAATAAATTATTTGTTGATTAGAATAAAAAGTCCCTCTATGCTACAAGGAAATCTTTCAGAAAAAACTTAACCCTTTACTTGCTTTGAGGTAATAATAGTTACTAATCAAGAATTTATGTAGGTACTGAACCGTAGCAAATACGGTTTGAATTTGCTTTATGTCATATGCAGTCTAAACTGCTTTATTAGGTACTAGCTGAGCCCCGCGGTTTCACCCGCGTAATAATTTTCTACGAAATTTCTTTAATTTTTTCTTTCATAAGAACCTTCTCCTGACAATAACAAACACAACAAAAAAAGAATTGGCCAAATTGGTCCAGGCGTTGTTGAGTTATGCGCTTACCAACACATTTTGCGATTCATTTTTATATATAAGAAGATTTCATGACAATTTAATCGTTTACTTACTCAAGTCAATAAAAAATTTCTCAAAATCGAAAAGTTCACATCCACGTTAGCTTATTTGTAATTTTACATTATAGAAATTAAGTAAGTAGGTACATACTTTTACAATAAATTATAAAATTGTATCTAATCTAGTTCATTAATCAATGAACTAGATTTGTACACACCAAAAATATTTAACTTGCTTTAAATATTTGAAGAAAAAAAATGAATGTGTGCTTTAAAGTTAAGGTTTGAGTAATTTTTGCATATTTAATACTCGTATTATGCAAAAATATATTAGATATAAAAGTCGAACTAGTGTAGGCGATAAAAATAACTACTCACTAAAAAAAATTAAAAGTTTATAGGAAAATGCACCAAAATTAGAAAAGTAGATGGTATGTTCACATTATTGTAGATAAACATAAATTGCACTCTAGCATTTCACGTGTAGAATTTTTTGTCAACAATACGGTAATTATTAGTAGATGGGGTTGAATAACTATAAAAGTCATTAAAAACATTACATTCATTCATTAAAAAGTAAATAAGTATAGTATCGTTATCGTCTAATAATGATTTAATAATAGGTTATCGCGTTTTAATTACTAGATAGTGGATGTTAACATTTTGATGAAACGATGGCTCCTTGTTAGACAACGAGAGGCACATCAAAGCATTATAAATGTATTTTTAATTTCTATTTCGAAATCACATTAAAAAATAGATACAGTTTAAAAGACCAATAAATACGGCCGTGGTCTGTTAGAACTTTGTTCTTGAGCCATCAGACTCTGCCGTATTTATGAATAAAAATAACAAGAACCTGTTAAACAGTATTTTCCTCGAAAAATTATGTTTTTATTTATATAATGCTTGATGATAATGTCTAACAGGATCCATCGTGATTGTATACCTATCTTGAATTCAAAAATAGTCTAAAATGACGGAAAATATAAAAAAATAGCAGTTTCAAAATAATATTTCGACTTCACATGTAACTGAATTTTTTACGAAAAGAATGAGAGTAGTGCTAATGGATCAATACAGTTTGATTTATAAAAATTTTAAAGACCTATTTATTTGTGATTAAAATTTTAGTAAATTTTATAAGTACCTAACTAAGATACCAAATTAAGTGTAGTTCTGTATGTATACTGTGTGTTAAAACTCAAAATATAATAGGTATTTTAAATAGTTAGGCTCTACTCTACTAAAAAAAGTCACCCATTTAGACCTGATTTCTTTTTTCTTTCTTCTAAAATGTTAGTTTTTTTTTTATTAGGATATCAGATTAAGTACAAAAAATAAGAAAATGCAAAAAATAAAATATTGGGAATTTGTTGAATTACATATGATACAGTGGAATTAAGGGTTTTATGAAAATGCTAAAAAGCTATTGCATTATATTTGCTGTGTAATCTTACGCATATAGAAGCCGTCTTTCATGATAAAAATAAGTCGATTGGAATAATTCTTTTTATTTAAGTTTCATTCCAAATATTCATAGGTTGTATATTTATGTAAAAATATTTTTAGTATCTAATCGGTGTCTCACATTTATGATACGTTGTTGGTCTAAATGGGTACTAACTAATCTATAGGTGCGCATTAAGGTACCTAGTCATCTATTTACCTATGTACGATTGATGTGTCTTATTTTTCTCACACAAAATTATAGTTATAGATTATTATTACTCGTCCTAGGATTTGATGACATTCACGAATTGGACTATTCGGCAACAAATACCTTCTTTTCGTGGTAACCTTTGTCTATTAATTTTACCTTAGTATACGTTGTACGTGTATTAATTATGATCCGATACTTATGTCTTATTCATTCCAAAGTATAATTATATTATTCTATAATATAATATAAATTAATGTAATTGCACCAAAAATTTGCCTGTTTCGTATGTGCACAGCAATTTATTGTGATATTTTAATAAATACTATAGGTTAAGATGCAAATCAAGATCTCAGAATTAGACTATGTACCTATCGATGTGATTATTGTTATTTTAATTACCTATTTTATAATTACGAACGTATATTACCAGTGTGGAATTATGCTACTCAAGTCTGTATTTAATACAGGATAATTTTTTGTTAATGAACTGTTCAGCCTTTCGCATCTCAAACGCTTTTACTGTGCCTATGTATGTAGACAGTATTCAATTGCAGGCAATAACGGGGTTTGTATGTTTCCGTTTCCGCCAAAAACTTTTATTAGTAACATTTAGCAATTTTAGTCAATTTTATCGATAAACCTGTATGTGTCTAGGATACTTAAGTATAAAAAAAATGCTAATTGTTGTTCAGTGTCTCAGTCTCTGTGTCTCTATTCTTGAAAGGAGCTGAAATAGATAGTATGCGAGTGGACACTGGGCAAGAGGAATCCGCCACTTGCGTGCGCGTCTATACCTATGTCGTCGTAGCGGCAACTTGGGCTCCATTACTTTTACGCACCCCTCACTGACTTTTCAACTACCTAGGTTTTATATGTATTAGCACATATGCACTAACAATTATTAATATTCCTAATATACTAACATGATTGGGCAACTAACCTTACTAAATTTCGTGTCACTTTCTCCGAGTGAAAAATAATATATTATATTTTTAGGACTGAAGATCAGAAATCTTCCGAACTCTGTTCAAACCACTGATCATTATAGGTAACTAATACTCATATATACACATATACATACTTAAATAATTACTTGTTATAACGATAAAGCTCAAAGTGAAGTACTTCGTCGATTTATACTGTTGTAGATTAATATTTTTAGATTGACACTTGTTACACGATTAACATGTTGTTTTTCTTTTCCTTTAGTCAATTATTGAAAATGCTCCAATAATCTAACACATTACCTAACAAGTTATAAAACTAGTGATGTCAAAAATGTCATAAAATTTTATGTTACCTTATTTTATAGTGCATTCATATTATGTAGGTACTTTACTTATTTATTAATTTAAAAATGCAACTATTTTTGTAGATACATATTTGATTGATTACCACTAGATAGAGATTTATATACTTATTATTTTCTCATAGTGTTATGTTTGCCAAAGACGACAAACAAAAAAAAACTACCCGCACAAGCAGAATCGTTATCTCTAACTTTTAGACTGAATTGTTCGTTCATTATAACAGCAATTTAATCAGTACTTGTCTTATTCTCTACTGAGGGCCGGAAGGTAGAGTCGGGCCATTCCACTCGTACATGCCCAGCCGTTGTCATTGCATTGCAATTTTATGATACAAATGCAATAGTTTCTGAGTGTAACACCAACCCTTTATCTGAAAACCTGTAGTACACGTAGTAACGTGTACTTGTGTAAATGAACAATTCAGAATTGTAGTAACAATTCTGAATTGTTCATTTACACAATTTATAACAACAGATATAATATAAAAAGCCTCCATAACCTCTGATCTCAGAAAATATTTTGTTTATATCATAGCAACATAGTCATTGGAGTTGCCTTGTCATTTCGCAGAACATGTGAGCAACTCGTATGGCGATAATCTTATAACGGACTACGCTATTTTGTAGGCGTAATATACTTTTGGACTATTTATTATGTATTGTTAATTACTATGTATGTTGTATTAAGATAAACATTGAAAAACAAAAATAAATGTTAATAAATGCCTCAGCCAGATATCACGAGTGTTTTAATGAATCAGCGTAGAGCTCACCCAACGTAGGGAAACTAAAATGGAGGATTTAAAATTGCTATTATTTTATATTTCAGTGGGGTAGTATCTAAATCATATTATTTAAACTTTTGTTAATAGTTAAGTTCGACTCAAGCAGAACTTGAGTTTACATTACAATAGTAACAATTTTAGAACTCTACGGTGATCCTTCACTTTTTTTGCCGACTAGCGACTGTTAAGTTATGTCTAAGTAAAGACGCCTTATCATAGAATTTGACGATCGTACCTTGCGCCTGATACCTCATTGTAAAGTAGTTTAGAAGATATAAACCGGGAACAGATGAACATCTCAAGTCTCAATGATAATTAAGCAAGTCGGGATCGAGAAGTCCGAGGACATACCTACCTCAAATTCTACCTTGTTTAATCTAATTATTATAAAATATGAAGCTCTACTTACTCAGTAAAAAATATTCGCAAAAGTAGCATCACCAATTTAATAGAAATCGAAATGGTTTCTTTGTTCATAAGTAGGTACAAGAAACATCACCAATACACATACTTTCTTCATGGTTTCTTGCTGCAAACATCCTTTAGAAGTGGCGTAAATTAGGTATAATACCCAGAAAGATAACAATATAATTTAGCCTCAAATGTTCAAACTTTCGTAAAACTACCGCTGAAGAACTTGTCATGGCTTCTCACTACTGCCAACCAAAGAGAATAGAAGCTACGTACTGCCAACATTCAATTTTTTTCCAAAATAGCAGTGTTGCCAACTAAAACCCCTCAAAAATATCCTTTGTATATGTAGCGCAGCGAATGTTGGCCTCTGATGGAAAGTAGAAGGGGTATGCGTAGAACTCAATTTTTATATGAATATCGAGTTCTGCGCATACCCCTACCAATTACCGCAGAGGTCACCATTTGCTGCGCGAGGTATACTTTGTTTGTACTAGAGAAGTAGACAGTTCGCGCGCCAAATGATGACCTCTGGTTGAAAGCAGTATGCGCAGAACGCAATTATTTAGAAATATTGAGTTCTGCGCATACCCCTTACACTTACCGCAAAGGTCATCATTCGCCCAAGCATTCGCCACGCAGTTTCCTTGCCTTGGAATCCCTCTCTCAAATACTTTGTTGATTTGGGAGTTTGGGGAGTAGTTAACTGGCAACACTGTCCTTCTTTGTTTTCATGTTTTCATTTCTTTTCTTCATGCATTTTGTAATTTGTTGTTGGCATTGTTAGTGTTTTGCATGCAACAAAGCAGTGTTGATTTTCTTGCCTGATATTGCTGCGTTTGATGGCCGATGAAGCTCCTTTATTTTCTGAAAGTGAACAGTGACATTTGATTACGGTTTCTTTGTGCAAATACATTGTGCGTGGCCGTGTTTTTACGATGTCGGGTTGTGATTCTCAAAAACCGGAATCAACAAAAGACAATATTTCCACCAATTCTATTGACGAAGGTTTGCCACGAGAACTGAGTCAGCTGAGCATTTCAAGTTCCACGAGCCAAGATGAGTTCTTCTGTGACAAGGGACATTCTGAATTCATGCTCAAGAACATCTTCGGTTATTTACAGGCACAAAAGCTTTGCGATGTAGCCCTTATCGCTGGAGGATGTAGGTTAGTTTATTTACGTATTAAATTAGCAACTCGCATCGAAAGGTCATGAACCCTATGAAAATAATGTAGGTACTTGCTGTAGTACCTATCTATACTACCTATAACATCTCGTTGCACTTCGATGAATAGTACGTGATCCGATAGAATAC
The DNA here is from genome assembly GCA_907269075.1 of Idaea aversata. Classification (NCBI taxonomy): domain Eukaryota; kingdom Metazoa; phylum Arthropoda; class Insecta; order Lepidoptera; family Geometridae; genus Idaea; species Idaea aversata. The sequence goes on along the minus strand of OU026092.1, from coordinate 8,254,660 downwards.
TAAAACAAAATAAGTATGTAGTGAAACCTAAAATTTTCTTTTGTTCTGATGTACGGGCAGCTGCATAATTGCAGACCCACCGTAATTCTCAAAAATTACTTCTATTGTAATGTTTTCATTTCAATAATTTTTGTTTGATTTTCATAAGAAGACTTTAAACTTGAACTAAAGCAGGTGCCTAGAATATTGCTTGTGTTGAAAACATTCTTATTACAGCCCTTTTGGAGCTCTACGGTGCAATTATGCAACCGACCGTACAAAGAAAATGGGCTCACGATCAGATAGTCTAAGTAGCAAAACGTCAAACAAAGCGAAAAGTCTAGTGAGCAATCTGCCTAGTTAGCTAATCGCCCAATGTAGCAAAACGTCTAACTATCAAGAGGTCTATATATAAAAACGTCTATATAGGAAATCGTCAGTTTTTTATCATGTACAGAATGTACACTTATGAACAAAATTAAGTAGTAAAAGTCGTATAAAAACTATTTTTTGGAACGAAAGTTCCATATCGCGCGTTGTGAAAGGGGGCTAATTAGACGGAAAAAATTAAGACCAAAAGTTGTAACGACACTTTTTGCTTAAAAGCAAGTCAGTTATTTTCGTTTCGTCTTTCTATTTTGAACTATGTGGTGTAGCGACGATTATTAAAAAAAAAAAAAAAAAAGAACGAATTCTTCACTAATTAATCGAAAGGAACTTCGTTCCATCCGGGTGGCCCTTGACACCTCTCAAGTTTTTTTTAAAATTTGATACCTTTAAACTAAAATAATCTTCTTCGACACAACAAACTTAATTAAACAAACAAAACAAAACAATAAATCAAGGAGTTTGAAGGTCTGTAGAGTTTGCATGTATGTAATACTTGCCCTCAAATGGTATTATTATAATCATTTTTATGGTTAAGTGTCCAGGCATTTTAAGAAATTGACGATTTCCTATATAGACGTTTTGATATATAGACCTCTTGATAGTTAGACGTTTTGCTACATGGGCGATTAGCTAACTAGGCAGATTGCTCACTAGACGTTTCGCTATGTTTGACGTTTTGCTACTTAGACTATCTGATCGTGATGCACCTCTTTGATGGAAACCTTTCTACAAATAATTTATAACCATACTAATCAGAAAATCAATCAGGTTTTGTATTGATCCATAGAATCCCAGCTCACAAGGTGTTACTAGCATCATGTAGCGAGTACTTTGCAGCAATGTTCACTGGTTCGTTGAAGGAGGCACAACTAGCTGAGATAACACTGGAGAGGGTGGACTCACAGGCGCTGCAGGCACTCGTTCATTACTGCTACACTGGCACTATAGGTTTGAGAAGTTTTAAATTACAATAGTGTAAAAATATATTATTATATTCTGAGATTAGCGCGTTCAAACAATCAAACTCTTCAGTTTTATAATATAAGTATAGACTAGCGACCCACCTCGGCTTCGCACGGCTATATTATGCAAGTATTATAATATAAAAATATGTACAACTAGCTGTCTCAGCAAACGTTGTTTTGCCATAAAAAAAATGTGATATATGAAGAACCGCTCGACCGATTTTGTGCAAACTTCACATAAACCATCTACTAAATAGTCCGAACAAAGCTTAAACATTTGGTTTGGATAGGTGAGCCCGTTCTTGAGTTATAAAATTACAACGAAATTGTGTGTGGCATTGATTTTTATAGTGCTGTCTTTTAAAATTTCAACTCACTACAAATTTTTAATTTAATGCTATGTGGTTTATGCTGCCTAAATCAGTCCTAAACTACCTATAAAGGTAGTTCAGCTATCTAAAACAAGCCCCTATGTCCCCCTAAGGGAAATTTACAAATTAGAATTTATCTTTTCTACCACCAAGAACGATAACAAAGGCCATATAGCTGTGGAAACAAATATTCTAATACTGATTTCATTACTATACAGCTAGATATAAAATTAATGAAACATTTATTTTTAGAACTCAGAGAAGAAACAGTTGAAGTTCTTCTATCAACAGCTAGTCTACTCCAGCTAAATTCAGTGACAAATGCATGTTGTGCATTCCTGAAGAAACAACTAGACCCTTGCAACTGTCTGGGTATTGCATTGTTCGCTGAACAGCAATCATGTATGGACTTACATAAGGCAGCACTTAAATACACTAACCAGCACTTTATGCAGGTAAGCTGTTCCTTTTACTTTGAAAAATTGATGTTTTAATAGTTTTAAGTAAGTTATGCATTAAAATACTTTTGAAAAGTCATATGTGATTAGGTAAAAATTGCATGTTATGTTTTCAACACCATATCTATCAAACATTACTAAGAACACTGTCAGAACTTTCAGGTGTTAGATAAAAATAAGGTTATTCATTTTGTGTAATGTTTACAAAGAAATGAAAACTGTTATCAATTTCAATGCTGCATAAGAAATATTATATACCTAATATTACGTCCATGCATTTGATAGGAAAAAATTGCATTTATGTATCAAAACACCATATCTATCAAACATTACTAAGAACACTGTCAGAACTCTCAGGTTTTAGATAAAAATCGGTTTATTCATTTTGTGTAATGTTTACAGAAAAATCAAAACTGTGTTTATTTCAATGCCGCATAGGAAACATTATTATGATAGTGAAAAATTACATTTATGTTTTAAACAAAATTTCCATTACAAACATTATTAAGAACATTAACAGAAATTTCAGATGTTAGATAAAAATTGGTTTATTAAACCATACAGAAACCACACCTCGGTGTTCTTTAGAGAGTTAAAAATCACTTTTTATATTTTTACCAGTTTTAGTTTAATGTAAAACTCATTGCAGGTGAACTTTTTAAACTCACACGATTTGTATTCAAAGTAATTATTTTACCGGGTCTCTGCAGGTGGTGAAACATCAAGAATTCCTATCACTGCAGGCAGATCAGTTAGCAAACTTACTAAAATCGGATGATCTCAACGTAGTCACTGAAGAGAATGTGTTTGAAAGCCTTATGACTTGGGTGCAACATGACAGTGGTAATAGAGAACACAATTTACCTACACTGCTCAAGCTGATTAAGTTACCATTACTGTCTTCAGAGGTAAGAATGTTTTTGTAATTTTTTATAGTTTTTTTTAGCCTGGATTGCCCCAATGTAAAGGCCTCTTCCATCTTTTGTCACCTATCGCAGTCATCTGCGACTTCAAGACAGTTTAGCTCAAAGCGGTCGAGATCGTCTTGTCAACGTTTTCGTGGCCGACCTAGACATCGCCTAGCTTCCATGGTCCAGGGTGTTGATGTATTTTGTCCATTTGCCTGAAGGCATCCTTAGAATTACATATTTAATCTTGCTTCTACTATTTGGTGCCTTTTGGTTTGTGCCTAAGTGCTCAAACCCTTGAAAATATCGAGATAAAAATTAGTGCAAATATTTGTCCAAGATATTCATTAAAAATTAATTCAGTAATTCCATAAATCACTTGTCAAACTGTACTTCTTCTCTTTGTCTATTTATTACATCTTAGGCTTTTGTTAACCCCCGACTCAAAATTACGGGGTGAAATAAGTTTGACGTGTCTGTGTGTGTGTCTGTCTGTGGCATCAAGCTCCCGAACGGATGAACAATTTTGATTTTGTTTCTTTTGTTTGAAAGGTAATTTTTGTGTTTCTGAAAACACAACAACATAGAAATGTTGTGTTCTATTTTTATGAAGTTGTGAGTCACTGTTCCTGTTGAGTCACAACAGGGCCAGACTGTAAGTTCTTTATGTTGATGTTGAGGTCTTTTTATTGCATTGCATCCAAATATAGTAGTAAACAAAGCAGCTTCTTTATGCTTATTATTTAAACTGAATAAAGTTCCACCAGTCATTTGAAAGTACCTATTCCCCTATAATATAAATTCATCTTCATGGTCAAACGGGTTAACTAATTTGGGTAAAAAAGCCTATAGGTACTTGTTGTCAGGATAATTTTCTTTAACTAGACAGCTGCTATTGAGAACCAGCTCAGTTGTTCCATAAATATTGGCTTCCATAAACGAGGCAATAGCCTTAAGGCTAACGTAAGGCCTTCCACTTCCTTAGGACAAAAATGTCACTGATTATTGCTGAGTGTAATTTCTGCAAGCCCTACCTACACAGTTTTAGGTACTAGCCCAACTATCTCTTCGGCCTTCCTGCTTGTTCTTACATAGTGGACTGTCCATTATGCCAAGGAAAGCCTAAACCTGCGTTTAAAATTAATTTTCGCTTATGAAATAATGCCCATAGTTAAATACTACCTTTTGTCATAAAATACCTCCACTCAGTAAAGTAATTAATAAAAGAATGAAAAAAGCGGTTTACCTTTTAGCTAGGTGTAGTGTTTTTATTTTATTGTGTGGAATTATAAACGGTTCCTTTGTTTGACGTAAAAGGAGTGTTCAGTTCAACGAAATGCTACACTTGCACAAAGGAATTGTCCAGTGAAAATAAATATGTGTAGGTAACTAAATTAAAGACTCGTTTAAATTAAAATCCTTTTTTTAAATTCAACGTCCACTATAGGCGTAAGATTGTATACGGATCGACTTTCGATCTGTATTTCATCAAACTCCTTTAGCGATTTACTTTTGTACATTTATTTGTATTTATATGTACTGGGTCAACGTTCTTAAAGCCGCGCCGGTGGGGGAATGGCTATCATAAGCTGAAACCCGAAGTCATAAGTTGTTTAACCTCTGGTAACAGATAGTAGATATTATGTTATCGAAGTCGGGTTTTAATCGTCCTCAAAAAGACCCATTTGCCTCATCATTATTTTGTATAAAGAAAACTAACTGTTGCCCCCGAATTCGTACGCGTGGTAGTTTTGTTTCCCTCAGGGTGACAACTTCCCAAAACGACAACTACCGAAAACGACAACTTTCTAGAATGACTTATGTACCAAATAAGTAAATCTTCCTCTTGAATCAGTCTACACAATGTGTTTCAGCGAAGGGGTTTTAATACGAAAGGGGGTTGTTCTAGACGTCTAGGCGAATAACTTTTGTTCTACGGAGTTTTGGAAATTCGAATTTTTTTTTTTCTGAGGGAATTTTCACTTGAAAATCAGCTGTTTCATACAAAAACTTCAAACGAAATGTTCGAATTTCCAAAAGTCGTTATAAAAAAACCGCATCAAAATCGGTTGCGTAGTTTTAAAGATCAAAGCGGAAAGCGACTTTGTTTTAGACTATATAGTGATAGTTATATACAAAACCTTAAAAAGTATTTTAATCCTATTTCAGTATCTGATAGATAAAGTGGAACAGGCTTGCGGTAACGTACCCGAATGTCAACCTCTGATAATGGAGGCTGTGAAATGGCATTTACTACCGGAACGGCGATCTTTACTGTTCTCGCATAGGACGAGACCTAGGACCTCGACCATCGGACGGCTCTTGGCTATTGGGGGTATGGATGGGTATAAGGTAAAAAAACAGTTAAGCATAAAACAAAAAAAATTTAAGACTAGAAAATTTACATCTACCTTTTCTAAATAACTAGCAGCGCTCCGCGATTTCAGACGCGTAGCTCCCGATCCCGTGGGAATATCGGGATAAAAAGTAGCCTATGTCATTCCCAATGAATCAATGTATCCTCATAGCAAGTTTCATCAAAATCAGTCCAGTAGTTTCGGAACCTATTCGTTACAAACAAACAAACAAAAAATCTTTCCTCTTTTTCGTTTCTTTTTTTTGTGTAGATTTTTAAAGTGAGAATTTACACTTTCGAGGAGTACCTCAAGGGTCAATTGTGGGCCCGATTTCACTTATTTTATTCATTGATGATTTCTAATAGTAAAATTTCAGCAAAAAGGTTTTAATGTAATTCTCTAGGGAGCAAGTAACATGGAAATGTATGATCCAAGAACAAATACATGGACTCCGTTTATGAGAATGGGTACGAAGAGGCTTCAATTTGGAGTAGCTGTCTTACTGAATAAATTGATTGTTGTCGGCGGAAGAGATGGACTTAAAACGCTAAATACTGTAAGTTAACTTAAATTAAATGTAGCGGCAACAGAAATACATCATCTGTGAAAACTTCAACTCTCTAGCTATCATGGTGCATGAGATACAGCCTGGTGGCAGACAGACGGACGGACAGCAAAGTCTAAGGCCCATATTCCAGAACGTCACTCAAGCGTTGATCTACTTTTAAAAGTAGTTTTAAAAAGAGATTGGATTTTCAATTATATCTTGAGACACGAATCTCGGATCAGCTGAGTGTTTGTTTATTCTGAAACGCATCTTGAGCGGTAATCGATACTCATGTAGGGATTTGAACTAGACAATGTAGACGAGGTTTTAAAACTTGATTCAGCTGAGTCAAACTCAAGTTGCCTTTCAGAATACGAACTAATGTCAAGGCTGGATTCGTTTTCAAGAGTAATTTTAGGTGAACATTGATCTGATTCGTCTTTTGGAATACGGGCCTTAGTACTTAATCCCTTTGGGCACGGTACATTAAAAATAAAGACTAAAGTTATTTGTAAAAAATGAGATAATAATATGTATGTGAAAATAACCATTTTAGTTTAACCCTTTACCAGGCTATGGATTGACCTTCTCCCACATATATTTTTGGCGATTTTTACCAGGTTTTGGTGAAGAATCTCCCACAAACTGTCAGAAACGTCAAAATAGAAATATTGAAAAAAAAAAAACCTGCAACGAAACGTAATGTCACTTTATTGGCCATTTTATCTTTGATCGTCCGTTGAGCAGTTGTTTTTGTGAAAAGTGCACCGTTTTTTGTTCGTAACGGCGAATCGGAGAAATATAAGTCGTACAATTTTTTGATATGTTATAGAATTTGAGTTTTTCTAGCGATATGTGCATACATCGTACGTAAATACTTAAAAAATATCACGATATAACGAAATAAAACATGTGGGGAACCATATGACCTTAGCCTGTGAAGACCTAAATTATTGTGGGAGTCATATGCCCATTACCCGGTGAATCGAAATATTAATTTTCGCCGCGGGTTTCATTTTTAGTTTTGCTCACGGTCATTTTACATTACAATGTAATTTTACATGCAATGGGATTATGTTTTCCCACATGGTTTTTTAAGGTTTTTGGCTAATTTTCTAAATATAATTCATAATTTCTCAAACTTAACGTTATTACTCATATCAATCTATACAAAAATTACTATTACTATAAAATTTATCCGAGGCCTGGTAAAGGGTTAATACACAAAGACACTAAATCATTTTATAAGGGATTCAGGGGAAGTGCAAGTATTAAAATAGGGGCAGTCTTCAGGGTTATTGACCTCAAGGGCGTTGACGTTTAACCCTTAACTTCGAGGTCTTCGACCTCAAGGACAATGACCATGATACATAAATACTATTAATAACAAGAGTATTTATATTTAGGTGGAATGCTTCGATCTAACATCTCTAAGTTGGACAACGTTAGCACCGATGAACACTCACAGGCACGGATTAGGTGTAGCGGTGCTAGGTGATGGTCCTAATTCGCCGGTCTATGCAGTTGGTGGGCACGACGGATGGATATACTTGAATTCTGTGGAACGGTACGTTTTTACCAACTTAGCGATATTAGAGCATGTTATATGTCCCCAGTCAAACAGAGGGTTGCGGGTTCGATTCCCGCCTCAGACAAGTATTTATGCTTAGATATTTGTCTGTTGTCTAGTTGTTTCTATGTATTACTAGCTGCGCTCCGCGGTTTTACCCGCGTAAGTCCCGATCCCGTGGGAATATCGGAATAAAAAGTAGCATATGTGTTAATTCAGGTCTCCAGGCAGGCTATCTACATACCGAGTTTCATTCCAATCGGTCCAGTAGTTTTTGCGTGAAGGAGTAACAAACAGACATACTCACACAAACTTTCACATTGATAATATTAGTAGGATAAGTATATTTACAAAATAAAAGTTTTAAGTAGTATAATCCGTTGTCTAGCACCCATAACACGAGTCTAGTAACTTAGCTTGGGGCTAGACGATGACGTGTGGAATGTCCTGTAATATTTATTATTTATAACAACCATACATACACACACAAACTTTCACATATATAATACTAGCGACCCGCTTCGGCTTCGCACGGCTATATTATGTATTATACATATAAACCTTCCTCTTGAATCACTCTATCTATTAAAAAAACCGCATCAAAATCCGTTGCGTAGTTTTAAAGATCTAAGCATACAAAGGGACATAGGGACGGCGAAAAGTGAGTTTATTTTATACTAGCGACCCGTTTCGGCTTCGCACGGCTATATTATGCATGTATTATACATATAAACCTTCCTCTTGAATCACTCTATCGATTAAAAAAAACCGCATCAAAATCCGTTGCGTAGTTTTAAAGATTTAAGCATACAAAGGGAAATAGGGACAGAGAAAGCGACTTTATTTTATACTATGTAGTGATAGTGACTATGTAGTGATAAGTAGGATTTATTTATTTCTGACGTATCGTGTATGTGTTTGTAATCAGTTGGGACGCTTGTTCGCGCACGTGGACGACAGTGGCGCCGATGGCGGGCGCGCGCAGTACTTGCGGTGTGGCGGCGCTGCGCGGGCGACTGTACGCTGCCGGCGGTCGCGACAGTGGCGCTTGTCTGCGCTCGCTCGAGTGCTACGACCCAGCAACCAACCACTGGACTAATTGCGCGCCTATGACGCGACGACGAGGTAACTTATACATTGCCCTTTACAGCCTTATATGGATCTTATTTTTTTTACGACGACTATGTTGCGATGACCTTTTTTGATGCAGATCATAGAATAGAAAGAATATAATATAATTTATTCAAATAAACACACGACATAGTAAAACACAGATAAGAAACAATAAGAAATAGTTACAGAGAAAGGAAACTAATTATAATCAATAAGAGAGATGATGGATATTTGCTTTGGTTTAAATGGCTAGATGGCGCCATGTGCAATATCCTGCTATATTTATTTACTAGCGACCCGCCCCGGCTTCGCAATATATATCTAAAAAGTTTTTAGATATATATTGCGAAGCCGGGGCGGCTAGATAGAGTGATTAAAGAGAAAAGTTTTTAGTAAAAACCTTTCTCTTTAATCACTCTATCTATTAAAAAAACCGCATCAAAATCCGTTACGTAGTTTTAAACTGTGGAGCGTCGCCACAATTTAAAACTACGCAACTACGCCGTAATGCATATAAACAAACAAAGGGACATAGGGACGGCGAAAAGTGACTATTTTATACTATGTAGTGATTAGTTCCTTTCACCACGTGCAAAAAGGTCCATAACAGGCCGTCCCATTTTTTTTTTTTTTTTTTTTTTTCGTTTATGTTCTGCTTAGCTCGGCAATCTGTTTCCACATTTAGCTGATCCTTTGACTGGTCCACTGCCTTGGTGTGTCATTCCATTGCCAATATTTAACTGAACGATGATGTATCGCGTACCTATAAGTATAAGGCTTTCAGCAATAAGGCTGCTCATTTGTGCAACTTGTACTTTCTAGCTATTACCTACTTTGCTTAATGTATATCTATCTACCTACAGGTGGTGTGTCAGTGTGCGCTGCCGGCGGGTACCTGTACGCACTGGGTGGTCACGAGGCGCCGGCCAACGCGGTCGGAGGCAGGCTCGGGTGCGTCGAGCGATATGATCCCAGCACTGACACGTGGGTCGTGCTCGCGAGGCTCTCGTACGGACGGGACGCTATCGGATCATGTCTCTTGGGTGATAGAATCGTTGCTGTCGGTATGTCTTATATTACATTCCAATATTATGACACGAGTAACTGCGTCTGCCACCCATTGGTTTACCCGCTAAAGTCCCGATCCTGTGGTGATGAAGTATAATTAACAAAAAAAATATTGCCTAAAAAATAGTAAACATAACGTAAAATTCTTAAAAACATCCTCAAATAATTAATATAATAAAAAATATATAAAAAAATAGTATTTTATAGATGCGGAAATCTATAATATACTAGCGACCCGCTCCGGCTTCGCACGGCTATATTATGCATGTATTATATATACATAAACCTTCCTTTTGAATCACTATCTGTTAAAAAAACCAATAGTTTTAAAGATCTAAGCCTAAATAGGGACAGACCGTGGAAAGTGACTTTGTTTTATACTATGTAATGAACGATTTGCTAGCATTTAGAGTGTAAAATGTAACTTTCAGGTGGTTATGACGGCGTGCAATACCTATGCGTAGTCGAAGTTTACGATTCCGAGTCGAACTGCTGGCGTAAGTTAGCTCCGCTTAGCACGGGACGCGCCGGCGCTGCAGTTGTAGCCGTCCCAGCGCCAAGGAACCTATTCTGATATAATAACTATCAACTGACGACGTACATCACGACGCCGGCCACGGCTGCCTTGTTCGATCTCGATGGGGAATACTTGCTATTCGATATTGGGCTTTCTTATTCCTCCGATGACGATACGAGTTAAGGCTACTGTACTAAATGCAAGGTACAGGGAAAGTTACATAAGCAAGAGGACAGAAAAATATATGTAGCCTGCGCTCTCTCCATACAAATGTAGTCGACTGTTTCCTTGGATAATGACACTATAGCAAATATTTTTGTGCCATAAAACCTATAACTGCCATGACTATGCCCCTATGTTTTGGTTTTTTTCATTTTCTAATTATCACAGAAATTAAGATTTTCTCTTAAAATTAAAAAATTAAACAAAAAATAGAGGCATGCTCATTGCAGTTGTAAGTTTTATGCACCAAAAATATTTGCTCTAATGTCATTATCCAGGGAGAAAACAGTTGACTACGTTTGTAATAGTTTGTATGGAAAGAGCCCACGGTACCCTTTTTCTCTTATGACCTAAGATGGCGGTAAGGCAATTGGAGGAAGGTGGGATTGTACTAAATACAACTAAGTACTCGCTTAACTCGATGATATTGTAAAATAATTGGTAAAATTTCATTGAAAGAAGATATTTTTGTATGGTAAATCTCCAGTGGTATAGCAAAACCACGAGTTGTCTGTCACGCGTATTTATATTCGATGTGTCTTTTTTACTTAAAACGTCTAATAAAACATAAGTTAGAAATATGAATTTATGACAGAAAGTGATAAACAATTTGACGTGGTGGTAGTTTAATGTACTCAGTAATTTACATATCTTTATCTTGATGTATGGCATACAATTTATGTATTAATAATTGTAAAGTCTTGAGTACAACGTTTATATGGGTGAGAAAAGTACTTATCCTATTAATTTAGTTTTCTTTCTATTGGAGGGCCTCAGTGGCACGGTGGCCTAACAACCGCCTGCGATTCAGAAGGTTCGATTTTCGACGTCGTCTTTTAAATATTTGTGTACAGGTATTTGTTTCTGTACTTAAATATTTTTTGTGGTGTTTCTTTATGTGTAATAGTTATTTATTCACACAATAATATATGTATTTAAGTATTCTATCCGTTGTCTGGTTACCATAACACAAGCCTAGTTGTTTAGCTTGGGGCTAGATGGCCCTGTACAATGTCCTGCAATATTTATTATTCACAGTTATAATCACTAGATATTATTGTGATTGTTATTTTTAGAATCTAGTTTTACTAGACACATTTATTGGCTCTTATCATTCCTCATTTGCTATTTTAACAATCGCAAAACAGTCCATTTAAATTATAGTGCTCGCTACGAAGACTGTCTTAGAAATTTCATATGAAATATCGAATTTATTTTTGTATTATATTTTTAAGTAATATTTTGTCCTATTTTGCTTTAGTTTTGGGTATTTTATTTACACGTTTAGATAATTATGTTTGTATCGTGCGATGTATAGAACGCAATGTATTTTTTAGTGAAAATATAGGCTTGTACTTACGTAGATGAATTAAAAAGCTTAGTCGAATCACTGCGAGTATGATTTCTTGCGTAGTACATACGTACGCGTTTGAAAACTTCGCACAAGTTCACTGTGACTAAACTGTGTCAGAATTAAGTTCTGACTATTAAGGTCTGTGGAGACGAGCGTCTGCGCAGACCTTTAAATATGGATAGACTGGCTTGTTCCCAGTAGCGTAGCAAGGGCGGAGGGGTGGACCACCCTGGGCGCCCCCAAAGTGAAAAAATGACAAAAAGACTGCATTTTGGTTTTTTATGTTTATCTTTTACAAAAATGTTTTTTTTTTTTTTTTCACGAAATTTGGTGAAAACTTTTCTTTTTATGTCCCAAATACGCTGTAATTTATTTGATTAGAAATATATTTTTTTCACCTTATTTTGAATTAATATCGAAAAGCACCCTAATTTTCAATCGAAAATTCACCCGTCAAAATATCAGCTTTTTTCAAAAAGTTGGTAGGTTTTCTGTTCGCTGAAATCTCTACTTTCCGATGGTGAAAAAAAAAATATACCTAACATAGGTATTGTATATAGGTATAGGTAACATTTTCTCGATCGGTTATTTGCATTTTCTGAGAAGATTTACTACAGTAACAATATATATTTTTTCACCATCGGAAAGTAGAGATTTCAGCGAACAGAAAGCCTACCTTTTTTCACTTTGGGGGCGCCTAATTTTTTATTATCTAATGTAATATTTTTTTAATGGAGCTAATTTCTTGAAAAACTGATTTGTCTGACTACAGTTCATTTTCAAAAAATTAGTTTTTACCTACTTGCACATATTGAATATCCCTCCCGCCAAATACAGTTGTTGCAAATCACAAGTCACCCCGCATCCCAATATGGTTTTGAAATAAATAGGTTTTGCTCAATTCTTTCATATCGTTACGTTTTTTTCGCAAACATCAACATTATTATTTTTGTGACGTCAAAAAGGCGGTTAATTATGACTCCGCCCCGGGCGACGCTACGCCACTGCTTGTTCCATCTTCAGCCCGTCTCTCCCTATTGCATTCATTGCTTTATTATGATCTCAGAAAACGTTTCTTAATTTTATTTCTTTAAAACTGCTAGTTGTACCCACTAATTGTCGAAATCAATAACCGATTACATCTTTTCTATAGTTAAACTGTCAAATGTCAGTTTAACTTTTGGTAGTCAATAGATTGGTTATTGATTTTGGCCATAAATCAATTAGAATTAGTTTAAATATAGACTGTAAGATTGACTAGACATGACAAGCCTCGTAATACACATTAGAAAAGTGCAATAAAATACGTAAAATCAATTGTCAATTAGCTAAGCATGTGCAAAGCACTCTCATAATAATAATTATTGAACAAGTTATTTGTGTCGTTTAAAAACATGCATGTACTATTAATATTGTTATAATAATGGTTACCCCAAGTATGTGCCAAAGTTAAATAACACTGCTGCTTGTACAAAGCAAAGGCTTACTAACTAGACTTGGGCTAATTGTTTTCGGATGTTCTATTGTTCGTCGATCTTAGTTTAAAAATTTATGCCACACCGCTGTAGGTTGGGGGTTCCGATTTCCGCACTGAGGCAATCATCTTGTCCATTTTGCGTTATCGTTGACTCCAGCCAACCCAAGCTGGGTGAAGCAGAAGCGTAGAATCCATCTGGATTGCCACATATGTCAATCCGGTACATTCAGGCTCTGGCAGTTTACGATTGCGTGAGCTATGGTCTCGTAAAACAGACACGCTCTGCAGAGCGAACGCCCAACCACTATTAATGCTAACACATATTGGTGTGGCATGCATTTTTGAACTAAAATGTCCACTTGTGCAATAGCACAAATATGTAGGTACAACGTTTTAATGTAATACGAGTACCTATATGATGTAAGATTACACACCAACTTGTCATTTTCTAAGAGGCTTTCGTGTATAATTTATCTTTAATTTTCTCTCGTCGAACAGTATTAAATCGTCGCGTCTCGCGTCCTGTTTTTGGTAAAATAACGGGAGCCTTACCTGTGATGTAGGTTCTAGGAAATTGCTAGATTAAAATGGATTTAGTTCCGAATGAGTAGGTACAAGCAATTTTAATATTGTAAACCTAGTTGTGCTGAAAGGGCCAGTCTACAGCGCACTTTTTGTCCATGAAAAACTTAGCTAAGCAAGGTTTCGAATGAGACGCGTAGACAGTTTTTGGTCTCTTATACGCTGGCCCTTAGCTCTATATTATTGTGATGTTTAGTCTAAAATCGCCTGTAGAAAAGTTTGTATGCGCGAGATTTTTTTTCACGAATATCTCTCGAATAGAATAAAAAGAATAGTTAAGTAAATATTTTTAGTATGACATATTGCACTAATTTGTAAGTAATCTAGTTACTTATAAATACTTGTATTTACTTGCATTACATACCTACATGTGACTTGTCTATTTTTTTAAATGTATCATTCAATAAATAAATTACTGCGCATTGCAATTTTTTGTTTTCCATTATTTTAACCGTACCTACCTTAATAATAGGTAAGAATGAGTTAGCTTATAAATATCACTTTACTATCCAGTAAGTAAAAAAAAGTAGCTAGAGACTTCTCGAAGTGAAAACATTATTTGAGTTGCAACCGACCACAACCACTTTTCCTTCTGTATAAATTAGCCATTTGTAAAAAGTACTAGGCAATCAGAAGTTAGTAGAAGGTATGAATCATACTTATTACCTACCTACATTATCTCTCTCTTAAATTTTTCCTGACAAAGTAGGTATGTGATGTCATCACATACCGCACATATATTTTGTCAGGAGACCATTTTCAGCTTCTGGCAGAAGCTTGAATAATATACTTTTCCAATTATCTGGAACATGATTTCACATTAGGTATCAGATATTTTTTTGTGAAATAGGTACCTTCTACAGAGTTCATAGCCTAGTACTTACTGACCAATTACTATCATACAATTTAGACAGTAACGGAAAGTGGTGAGCAAGATATATTTGTACTAGGCTGTAAGGACTCTGTAGGAGGTATACTGATTCGTATGTGACCAAGCCCGTACACACCCCCACCTTTCCGTGACTGTGTAAAATCAGGACTCAGTAGAAGGTATCCCCACAAAAAACAATACTTACGATATTTAATGTGAAATCATACTCAACATATTTGAATTATTTTACCAGCTTACCTTCATTACCATCACATTTTATCTACTTTGTCAGGAGTAAAATTGAAGAAAGAGAGAAAATGTAATAATATGCACCAAATTGTCTCCTTCGTTTTCGGTGTTATTCTCCCACATTGTTTCGTGCTCCCACACACGACATTGGCAAATCCACGGCGTTATTATTAGCCAGTAGAGAGGCCATCACTAAAGTTGAAGTGTGATTGATACCTTCTACTACCTTCTGATGACCTAGTACTTTTTAGTTTTTACAGACCAATGGCTACTATAAGCAGAAGAAAAAGTGGTGTTGGCGTACCCTCTAATTCTGAATAGGATTTTTAGCGGAAAAGCATTGATGTTATTGGACCTACCTCACCAAAATAATCAGTTTAATTTTTAAAAGCAAAATAAAAACCACATTTTATAAAATACATATTTTATTTATTCCAAAATGGTCACCAGAAAAGCAACACGAAATACATAGATGTTTAATTATATAAATTAAAATAATTTCTATTAGTACCAAGTTATAGCATTAGAGTTTCTATATGCGTTTGATAATAAAATCACAGAAAACAATTTAGCAACTTAAAGATTTCTGTAAGTTTTAAACGTAAACTAGCGTGTTTCCTATAATACTTGTGTAAAAGAGTAGTTCTAGTTAGATTAGCGCAGGCGACGATCTTTTGTAAGGCGAATACTTCACTGCGTATAATGTAGCTTAGTTCGTATGTCGCTGGTTAAAGTGCCTCAGTTGCGCAGTAAATAATTATTTACTAAGTTATGATTCATCATCGCTTCCAGCGCCTCCGGGAGCTTTAGGTTTCGGTCCTCCGGCTCTCTTGGCCATGATGATCTGATCAACTTTGAGTATTGTAGTTGCTGCCCCAACTGCATACTTGATGCCCCAGTACTTCAGAATATATAGGTCTAGGATGTTCCTCTCTTTTGCGTCACAAACGCCATTGCTCTCAGACTCGATGTCGAATCCTGCGTTTTTGTTGCCATCCTAAAAGAAACAAGAAATTAGAATGGCAATTCAATGGCAATGGGTAAACTTATTAATTCAACATCTGACTATGTGGACCGTTTTGACTCTTTGGCAGACAAAACAAGTTATGGCTGTGACCGCTGCAGCCAGCCCGAGCCTTTGAATACACCTTCCTTATCGAGTGAGCAGCTGTGTAACCGTGCACAGCTATTATGTAAATCTTCTAATTTAAGTTCTCAAATAATTAATAATAAAAATCAAACAATCATGTTTAGCGATGAAATTGGAATGGATATGGGCTCAAAATTAAACTTTTATTCAAAGGGACAGTCT
The DNA here is from genome assembly GCA_907269075.1 of Idaea aversata. Classification (NCBI taxonomy): domain Eukaryota; kingdom Metazoa; phylum Arthropoda; class Insecta; order Lepidoptera; family Geometridae; genus Idaea; species Idaea aversata. The sequence goes on along the minus strand of OU026092.1, from coordinate 8,238,350 downwards.
TTTATAAATTACTGTATGCCTTCTGCATCCTATCACCAAATTATGAAAAGAATAAGTAGCTATAAATTTGAAAAAAATGATAATTTAATTATTTTTATTGGAAATAGGGGAAGTGTCAACAAACAGGAAATGTTGAAATATTGTGATACTTTGTGCTCCTTGAACATAGACAATATTGTAATGTTTACACTCCCCTACTGTAAAAACTTGCCAGCTGCGGAAAATACACTTAGACATAATTTAAATTTAGCATTGAACACTATATCATGTTATAGTAAAAAGTTCAATGTTATTGACACTAACCCTATTGTTAGTAATACTTATTATTTGACGAAGGGAAAGCACAAGCTTCCGGATTCAATCAAAAGACAGATAGCAACTTCGCTATGTTATTTTTTTAATTTTACAGCCAAGAATTTGGCTACATATACTGCGCCTTTTGCGCAGTTAAATGACATAAATATTATTCAGACTGCGGATAGTTGTCTTTATCCGATTAATTTAAATTAAATAATCAGACAAAAGAGGTACGCTCTTGCAGTAGTTTTAAGACAATGGAGATATCCTCTAGCACATTACCAAGTAATAATAATAAAAAAAATTGTTCAGATAACAATATAAGCCAATTATTGATTTCATTATCTAACGAGTCAAATAATAATGATTGCTGGAATAAATGCCCTAAAATAAATAAAGTAAATAAAAATTATGAAAAAAATATTACCCTGGTGCATCAAAATATCAGAGGGATGACAGAGGGCAAAATACTAACACTGGAATTGTACATGAACGCTGAGGATATTGACATTGTATGCATAACCGAACATCATCTCCGGGCTCACCAGCTCATGTTCAATTTCAGCAACCACCGGGTTGGCAGCGCATTCTGCAGGGTAAACACGGCAAAGGGGGGGTCTCTTATAATACTGAACAATAAATTAAAATATAAAGAAAGAAAAGATGTCGTGTCTATGTCTGTGGAATGTGTAACGGAAATATCTTGTGTAGAACTGGAGCAATTAATAGTAGTATGTGTATATAGACGACCTGTTTTTGAAAATTTTAAAGAATTTATTGAGATATTGGATGAAATGCTAACAAAATTATCTAAATCAAAAAAACAATTACTTGTATGTGGGGATTTTAACGTAGATTTACTGAAAATAAGCACCTTTTCCACGAAACTTCTGAATTTGTATAAATCACACAATTTATCTAACGTGTTTCTGGAGCCTACTAGAACCACTGACACTACTGCGACATGTATTGATAATATTTATATTACCGATAATATATCCACGATTAGCAAATCTATCATTAATAAATTAGAATCAGACCATAGTGGTCAGTTTGTCAAATTTGCTATTGTCATAAAATCGATACCAAAAAGGAAAATAAAGTACGTACCGGTGACTGCTGCTCGTCTGGAGGAACTTAGATTGAATTTAGCTAACGTTTTACCGTTTCTGCCTTGTGATACGGATCCAAATGTATTATATAATAACTTTTTTTCGGTTCTTAATAACCAATTTCAGTCTATCTTTACATCCAGATCTATGGTAGTCTCCGACAAACGCGAGTTTAGTGACTGGGCAACGGTTGGTATTCACCGCAGTAGACATAAACTATATGAGTTATACGCGGAAAGACAGAGTAATACATCAGGGGAGTTTGGAGCCTACGTTAGAAACTATTCAAGGATATTTAAAAGAGTGTGTATTTTGGCAAAATCTCTCTTCATTAAATCTGTGATTAAAACTAGTGATGATAAAATAAAAGCTACATGGAAAGTAATTAACGCTGAAACAGGGAGAGTCGCAGCCAAAAACACCGAGTTTAAATTGAGTATTAATGGAAATATAACTAATAATGATCAAGATATCGCAAACGAATTTGAGATTTTTTTCGGTAATGTAGCTATTACTTTGACGAAGGCTTTAAATTCTTCTACCCCCATTGCAGAAGCTTTGCTAAAAATGAATGTACCAAATTGTAATAAAACATTTAAATTCCAATATGTTAAAAATCATGACATTATTGTAGTGCTTAAGCAAATAAATCTCAAGAAAACTAAAGATCTATGGGGGATGTCTGTCCCGATTGTTAAATCAATTATTGAACTGATTATACCAGAACTAGTCATTATATTTAATCGATGTATAGATTGTGGTGTGTTTCCTGATTTAATGAAATTGAGTAAAGTAGTTCCACTGTTTAAATCTGGTAGTACCTCAGACCCCTCCAATTTTAGACCAATATCAGTACTACCCACGTTAAGTAAAATTTTTGAAAAACTTATTTTAAAGCAACTACTGAAACATTTCCATGATAATAATATCTTACATAATAAACAGTTCGGGTTTAGTAAGGGGCGCTCGACTACTGATGCGGGTATAGCGTTAATTAAAAACATATTTGATGCTTGGGAGGAGTCACATGATGCGTATGGCATATTCTGTGACTTATCCAAGGCATTTGATTGCGTTCAACATAATACATTGATCATGAAACTACACCACTACGGTATTAGGGACGGCGCCCTGGATCTTATCTCTTCTTATTTGAGCGGTAGGATCCAGAGTGTTGATGTTAACGGGAAACGATCCCCCGGATCTGCGATAGCAATGGGGGTTCCTCAAGGATCCATATTAGGACCTTTCCTGTTTTTAGTTTATATAAATGACTTACCTTACCTTGTAAGGGACAACCATGGGATAGTGTTGTTCGCAGATGACACCTCCTTGGTGTTCAAGGTTAAAAGGCGTCAGTCCAACGTTGACGATGTGAACAATGCTCTCTCTAGAATAGTTGATTGGTTCAATTCCAATAATTTATTACTGAATGGATCCAAAACTAAATTAATTCGGTTCACACTTCCAAATGTAAAACAAGTAAAAACTGTTGTAAAAATTAATGATGAGGAAGTCGAATTAGTCAGTAAGGCTGTCTTTCTAGGTATAACTTTAGATCCTAAGCTTCAGTGGGGCCCACATGTGGAAGCATTGTCCAATAGACTTAGTTCTGCCGCTTACGCCGTTAAGAAAATTCGCGAATACACGGACATTGAGACTGCTCGCCTAGTCTATTTCGGCTACTTCCACAGTGTCATGTCGTACGGCATCCTACTGTGGGGGTGTGCTGCAGATATTGATGCTATTTTCATATTGCAAAAGAGAGCTGTTCGAGCTATCTACAAAATGGGCCCCAGGGAATCACTTAGAGAAAAATTTAAAGAGATAAATATATTAACGCTCTATTCACAATATATCTACGAAAACTTGCTCTACGTTCACAAAAATCCTGATATTTTCCGTAAAAACAGCGATATTCATAATTTCAATTTAAGAAATAAGGGTGAACTTACCGTGCCCGGTAGCAGGCTCCGGAAAATAAACAGGTCGTTTAATAGTACATGTGTGCTCTATTATAATAAATTACCTAAAGATGTATATGACATGTCCATTAACAGGTTCAAAACTTTTATAAAGCATAGATTGTGCAGTAAGGCATACTATGATACTTCGTCTTATCTTAATGATAAGAACCCATGGACATGACTTTAGTTGCTCCATTTCAAATAATACTTTCAAATACTGTAATATTGACCATTGTGAGCGTGACCACATGAAAAAAAAAAACCCCATGAGTTTCTTGTGCCTTCTTCTCATTGGTGGGCGCGTTCCGAAGGCACACATCCTAACTTAGTTTTTTAAGACGTTTTTATGTGGTCCTGTATACTTTTAAGTATTAAGTATCCAAAGAAAATAAAGATATTTGATTTGATTTGATTTGATTAGAATATTCCTTTTTTGAAATGTGGTTAAAAAAGAAAATTATACAAATTCAGGGACTCTTGGGCGCATCGGAACTCTGGTTTTCGTCTTGTGGTGCCCGCACATTGATACGCGCCGAGCGCGCCGAATTTTTGCCGTCCACGGAAAAAGGTACCTTATAATAATAGACATAAGGTACCTTTATTCATTTATTTATTTCAGACTCGGCCGCCTCTGACGATGCGGACGACTCTGATAACGTCATCGGAAATATAAATGTAGATACCTTATCTCTATTATTATAAGGTACCTTTTTCCGTGGACGGCAAAAATTCGACGCGTTCGGCGCGTATCAATCTGCGTCCACTTTTGATCCGATTTTTGTCTGACAACATTCGGTTTTAGCTCTGTTGTCTGTCGGTCAGTTTATATACGTTTAAGAAGTAAATAACATACCTTATGAGCTTTGTAAATGTTGTTAACAACTTCAGTAGCGTTAGCGCCGGAATTATCAGCCAAAGCCCGCGGGAAAGCCTCGAGTGCAACTGCAAACTTTCTGACGGCATACTGTTCTAGACCGGGCAGAGTGTCGGCGTATTGCAGAAGCCGCTGAGCCAGTTCTATTTCGACAGCTCCAGCGCCAGGGACAAACCTGCAACAAATAGAAGATTAACAAGCTGCAAGCGGGTATTTTGACACTTATGACCTCCTCTCCTAATGTGGCCCTATATTATCGCTTAAACAATAATATAGGGCCACATTATCATTTATTAAGAAACAGTTTTTTTTCCTTTGCCAAGTACAACCCTTATGCAAAAAGGAACAGAAGTCTAATTGCAGGAAAAATAGCCTGACAACAAAGTTCATCATGTCGTTTTCTTGCAAAGTTTTGTCTTAGCTTTTGCCTTTTTTTTATTTAGTCTGTACTCACTTTCCATCCTTCACGATGCCTTTGAAAGTGTTCACTCCATCATCAATGGCTCTCTCAATGTCATCCATGTAGTTTTCAGTGGCTCCTCTAATGAGCACTGTAGAGATCTTTGACTCGGAGCTCTCCATACGGAAGACCACGACGCGAGTGTCGCCTACTTCCTCAACTGTTACCACATCGCAGTAGCCGAGTTCTTCTGCTGTTGGAGTTGTTAACCTTGGTAGTACCTGGAATTTATGTATATTCATCATCACCATCATGAAAATATGAGCAGTTTTAGCAAAATGATACCTAACCCTGGAACTGGAATTAAAATTACATATTTTAAAGTTTGCTAACCTAAAGACGACCTAATCTATAATATAAAAATGAATCGCTTAATGTGTTGCTAAGCGCAAATCTCGAGAACAGCTGGACCAATTTCGCTAATTCTTTTTTTGTTGTGTTTGTTATTGACAGGAGAAGGTTCTTATGAAAGAAAAAATTAAGAAAATTGCGTAGAAAATTATTAAGCGGGTGAAACCGCGGGGGGCAGCTTGTAGGATATATAATAAACATTTTTCTACCATTTACTTATACTTACAGTAGCACTGATAGTCTTAGCGAGACGTCGAATATCAAACTTAGAATTGAGACGAACAGCCATCACATTATACTTGTTTAAAAAGTGCAAAGCCATATCTCCAAACTTGGCACCGGCAACAATAACTTTCACACCAGCATCGGCAATATCTTTGATTTGCTTCTCAAGCAGAGACTCCTCACCCCTACTGAAGTTGAGTAACTCATCAGCTGATTTGATAAGTACTGTGCCTTTAGTCTCAGTCTGTGTGATGTCAATAGGACAGTTGTATACAGCTACTTTAGCCTTGATTGCATTTGTTATATCACCTTCTACTTCACGTTTGAACACCATGCCAGATAAGACTTCAGATTGTAGGATTCCTGCTCCTAGGATCTGTAATTGCATAAAGTAAATTAAGTTAACCCATTTTTGGACCCAGTTTGATTTTGTCTACTTCCAGATTTTGTCAAGTGTCCCATGCCTTCAGACTGTGATGAGTTCTAGAGAATTAGAAAAAATATACATAAAATATTTGACGACCCAGTTAGCACATTGTTGTTTGTGTCTTGTGTACTGAATTTATTAAATAAATAAAAGTAGTATATCCATTGTGTAGCACCCATAACACAAGTCTAGATACTTAGCTTGGGGCTAGATGATGTGTGGAATGTCCTGCAATCCTACTAATAGTATAAATATGTAAGTTTGTGTGTCTATGTAAGTTTGTGTGTCTATGTAAGTTTGTGTGTCTATGTAAGTTTGTTACTCCTTCACGCTAAAACTACTGAACCGATTGGGATGAAATTTGGTATGTAGATAGTTGGAGGTCTGGATTAACTAACATATAGCCTACTTTTTATCCAGATATTCCCACGGGATGAGACTTACGCGGGTGAAACCGCGGGTCACAGCTAGTATTTATTAAAATAAAAGTCTTATAAAGTGCATAGTTGTAAAAAGTTTTCAAAAAGAGGCATACCTTGCAAACTCTGACGTTGTCAACATTAAAATTAGTTTTGTCAGGTAGAATCCCCACACAAGCTTTAGCCACAAGGCCAGCGATGAAATCTTCATAACCATATTGTTTAGACATTATAGATGGTATAATGCCCTTGGTCACTTCTTCAACATTTTTATAGTCCTTGATTTCATGGCAGACGAGCTCGGGAAGTATTTCAATACATTTGTCCAGAGCTCGCTCGTAACCATCAGCTATCTCACTGGTGGTCACACCAAGTCTTAAGAGTTCATCAGCAGCTTCTAAAAGAGCTCCAGACAGGACAATAACGAAATTTGTTCCGTCCCCAACTTCGGCATCTTGCATCTGACTAGCTAGAACCATTAATTTAGCAGCAGGATGTTCAACATCTAACTCCCTGATAATGGTCCCGGCATCGCTTGTCACAAATTGCTTGTCTATGTGGTTTATGATCATTTTGTTCATGCCGTTGGGGCCGTAGGCAGAGCGAACGCTTTGAGCGAATTGTTTGCAGGCATTTATGTTACGATAGACTGCTTCTTCTAGGCCGGAGAACATCTGAAACAGAGTGAACAGAATTTTGAGTTTCCAAATCTTTCTGGTTTTCAGAAAACAATGAAAGAATGAGTGTCCATTGAAGAGGTTATCCTAGTTTACTTTCTTAATTTATTACAGAAAACATATTTAGATAACAGTATATAGATATTTTAAGATAAATAGATTGAATTTGTTACAACTATGACTTTTTATGGGATTTTTTATTCACAAGACTCACCTATTCAGAGGATGAGTTTTTTAATATTATTTGAATGCAAACTAATCATTTTTTTATGATTATTTAATACTTTTTAACAAATAATCGACATAAAACAAGTGATCAGATTAATCAGTTTAGCTAGAAGACAGAATGAGCAGAAAATAAAACCGTACGGGCCGGCGCACATGATCGCATCACCATGAAGCAAGAGGTATTTAGTTTTGAACTTACCCGTGCTCCTTCTTTCAACATTTGGGGTACACCCGGCGCTTTAGGTATGTGAAGAGCCATTTTTCTGTTATTTAGTAACTATTGAACTGGAAATTAATTTATTTTACTCGGTTTTCTTTTCTAACAAAATTCAACAATCGCTCGCCCTCGTGCGGTGAATGAATGAACGAGTGAGATTTTTTTTTTTTCAAGATTGATTGATTTTGTTTTTATATTTTGTTTTGGGAACATGCACGGAATGAGTCCTTTATGTCCTATTGTGCGATTACTTTATTATTTATTTTAGGTAGCAACACTGTAAATGTCATTCACTCACTGTCAGCCAATCATTTATTCATGCCTGTCAAAACGATTTGTTTGTTTGTTTGACAGATTGAAAAATTTTGAAAAATACAAGGAACGCGACTGCTGAAATTTTGAAATTCGACGAAATATCGTGATTTTCGGAAGCTTAAACTATCTCAAAGTCCATTGGAAATAGAAATTCTACAATCTATTTCTAATCAAGACTAAGATGTCTTCATATAAGGTGAGCTGAACTCCTCTTTTCGTAACTTCAATAGTGGTTAGGTTATGCTACCCAAAAAGTAAATGCAATAACTTTAGTCTTCTGTTTTATCCTAGCCCATCGACTCAAAACGAGAAGAATTCAGGCGTTATCTTGAGAGAGCTGGCGTTATGGACGCTCTCACGAAGGTCTTGGTCAGTTTGTATGAAGAGCCCGACAAACCCGAAGACGCTCTCGAGTACGTTCGTAAACATTTAGGTACAGACGGCGGAGACGATGAGTTAGAGGCCGCAAGAGCCAGAATCGCCGAACTTGAGGCAGAAAACGCCCTCCTAAAAGGAGAAGCTGCACCTGCGGAAGGATAAACCAAACTTACATACTATAACTTTGTTCTCCTAAGGTCTCAATCTTTATTGATCTCAAATAATTATTTTTGTTATAATGATAGTTAAATATTAATGTTACATTATTGCGATGTATATTTTTTGTTATGAGAAGTAAGAATGTTTAGTTTGACAGTGCAGGATGCACATTAAATTTATGTGACACAATAATATGTATTGAATTTTGATCTCAATAAATAATAACATTATGATTAGGTGTATTGACTAATAGAACTTTAAATTATGTAGGTAGAACTTGTGGGTACAACCAATCTATTCTATTTGGTTAATGACCCAAATACATTGGTTTTTGGACAGGAACAATAATTGCTAAAGGGCAGTTTTCAGTTATAAAATTCTAATAGGACTTATAACACTAGAAACCACATAAAACTCATGGCATGACTCGTTAACTAAATAAAAAACAACATTTCTATTGATTTAACTGACAATGCTCACTTATATTTCACTATAATATAATTTACAACGGATGATAATAATTTAAACAGCAGCACTGATAAGTTCAGTGTATTTCTTGACTTTGCTGGCGATGCTCATGTCCACATATTTATCATCAATGGTTACAATCATGCCACCAATCAGGGAAGGGTCCACTGTCGTTGTTAGCTTCAAGATTTCACTGCCTTTCAGGAATTTCTGAAATAACATTAAAATAAATACTAAGATGAAGGTCTTTGAGTTAGATAATCTTTTGAACTTAGTTGTAAGATCTCTTTAAAACTGCAGTTTTGTCTAGGTCTTCAATAATACTATTGGTAAATGTGATGACCTGAGATAAAACATTATTATTATCTGTTATGTGTCCCATATCACAGGACTTTTGAGTCCCGGAGTCAAGGTGTGCGTGAAGCTACAGCCAACATGTAGAGGCCCTTTACAATAATAAGTTAATAAGCAAGGTATGATGTGTACACCGAACCAGTGATTATCCTTGTCTGCACTATAAAATGCATCCAATGACAACCTCATGTTTGGAAATAACTATTTATTTTAATAAAGTAAATAATACTTGTTCTTTCTAAAGAACAAGTTTATTTACTAAAGTTGCTCAAAAACTAAAAGTGTTTCAAAATTACATCAACTAGGTACTTTAACTTTTGGTTGAGTAATAGAATTTAAGCTTGAGATTTTAACTTAATCCAATAAAAAATCTGCAAGTTTTGATTCACTTAGAATAATAAAATAAATATTGCAGGACATTCCACACATCGCCATGTAGCCCCAAGCTAAGTAGCTAGACTTGTTATAGGTGCCAGACAACGGACTACTTTTAAACTTTAATTTGTAAAAATATACTTATAAAATATAGAAACAACCAGACCACAGGCAAATACCTAAGCATAAATACTTGTCTGAGGCGGGAATCCAACCCACAACCCTGTGTTTGGCAGTGCGGCATGGTGAAAATTGTGCCAACTAGGTCGTCAACATTAATAAAGTTAAATTTGTTAATATTCATATAGGAGTTTATTTACCTTAAGAGCAGCTTCCAGGCTCTGTTTCTGCGCCTGATCGAGAGGCTTAGCTGTGAACACTTCACAAGTAATCTCACCACGGTGAGCTGCCATCATGATCTTGAAGGCATTGATGACAGCATCCAGCTTCTTCAGACGACCATTCTCAGCGAGAAGACAGAGAAGGTTGCTTGACGTGTCTGACATATTTGTCTGTAATACAATATGTATACTATAGTAATTTAATTATGGTGTTTCAGGTTCAGGTCTATAGTTTTGGCAAATATATTATTATGACTTGTACAATAAAATACGGATATTGGCAGAATTGCGTAAGCATAAAAGACATAAGTACTTAAACCAAGAAAAGATGTGAATAAATCTTGATCATTTTTAGGTTACAAAATAAATTTGAAGTTCAAAAGATTATTATTCAAAAAACACGACTTTTATACCTTGGTAGCAAGATGTTTCAAAGCGTCCACCTTCAAATCACGCTTCAGAGTAGGGTTTATGATGAATTCTTTGACTTTGGCATCGGTATTCATAGACTGTTGGAATGAATTAAGTTCCTTTTCTACGATGTCGAGGGTCTTTTTCTTAGATGCAGCAGAGTATAAAGCTGATGCATAACGACCTTCGAGGCCGAAAACCTGAACAGGAGCCTTCACAAGTTGAGCCGTAGCCGAGGATGTGCTCAACGAGCGAACCTAAAACAGTTACGTAATTTTACACTCAAGTTCACCCAATATAAACAAATCTTATAAATCTCTCTAGTTGATAGGAAATTCACCAGCATTTGTCCTTTCATCAGCGACATTGTATTATAAACGAGGACTTCGTGAATTTAGCAAAAATTGATTTTATTTCGCCAAAGGAAACCCTTGTGTGAGAGTGAGACAGTGTGTCTGTCAAAGTCAAATAGTGATTATTTGACATTTTCAACTGGCCTCATCATCAACACAAGTCAATCAAGACAATCTTGTTCGATTCACTTGATTTTGTCACATCCCTATTACAAGTTGACTTTGACAGTTTTGACAAACATTCCTTCCCCGTGACGTCCCTCGAAGCTCTCGCGTCCTCTCGCCTCGCGAGATCCCGGTTTGATTTTCTAAAGAATTTTTAAAACAAACCTAACCCAGGTAGAGTTTGTGTTTATTGCAAAATTATAAGTTTGTAGAAGTCTTTCATAAATTATAAGTTGAAGAAGTGTTCCATATGAGTAAAGTGAGATAACTGGGTCAAAACAAGACTACAGTATAACTACCTACATTCCGGTTAAACTATTTTGAATATATTGACTATAAATTAGTGTAAAACTTTATGAAACGATGTCGCGTCAGGTGGATAATAACATTAATCTTTTACTCGACGGCCTAGGATTAGACGGCGACGAACACGATTTATGTGACTTTACTATAGCAGACCAAAACTCAGTAGCTGAGTCACAAGGAATTACTCCGACCACTCCTTCTAATTTCAAACCGGTACTGGGCAGCAACGTCACATACGTAGTCGCCTGCGTTATTATAAATGAATCTAACGAAGTACTTATGATGCAAGAAGCTAAGGAAAGTTGCGCGGGGAAATGGTATTTACCCGCAGGGCGTATGGAGAAAGGCGAAACTATCGTACAGGCAGCTGTCAGAGAAGTATTAGAGGAGACTGGCCTAGAATGCGAGCCCAACACTCTCCTCGTCGTCGAGACTGCTGGAGGTATGTGGTACAGGTTTGTACTCACTGCAAACATTGTCGGTGGAGAAATAAAAACACCTGCAAATGCTGACAAAGAATCTCTTCAAGCAAAATGGATATCTAATTTACAAGAAATATCTCTTCGAGCAAATGATATACTGCATCTTATTGAAAAGGCTCAGCTGTACAAAAAGAGTCAATCTGGAGACACATGGCATCAAGACATCCTTCCAGCACCCACACCTCATGTTAAAGACTTGATGAGGTTGATTATTGTTATTAAAAAGAGAAGTACAAATAAAATGCATGTGTTATTAAGTGAAAAATCTGCCATACATTTTCCTACATGTGAGATAAATCCAGCCAAAAGTGTGCATTCGACATTGAGACGGTTTATGGTTGAGATGTTTGGGGCAGACGTGGGCCAGCACCGGCCACTAGGGCTGCTCAATGTTGAGTCCGACCCTGTGAATGATGGATGCTGCCTCACACTACTTGTAGCCTTCAGACCACCCCTTGAAGAAGTACCACTTATTGGCAAATGTGTGTGGCATGAACTGTCACATGACGTTGAGAGCAAATTACTATCAGCTATTAACAAAAAGAATTCCACAATAGAATTACATGTTGTTCGTTGATTCCTCAGGTTGATTCATGTCATGTAATTTATAAAATCCAAAAGGTGCTCTAAGAATACTCATTACAAAGATTGAAAATACCTTTCAAATTATCTAATTTAATGTTAAATATGACTAAATATTATGATATCATGAGATGATAGATTCTATTGACTAAAAATCACTAAGCATTTATTATTAAAAATAGATCTGATTTATTACCAATGACAGCTAAGTTAGTATTAAATAGATAGACATTCCAAGAAATGAAATAACATTGTTTTAAAGTATTTGTTACATTTAAGTACCTAATTATAAGTAGGTTCTACTTACTAACACTGGGTTATTATTTTCAAGGGCTTTAATTTTTATACTTTTGTATCATTTTATTGATGTATTTTTTATTGTTATTTTTGTTTATATTTTTTAATGTAACTCCCTACATTTACTCTTATTAAAGGATTCTTTTTTAAATTATGTTTTCATTTGTTACCAGCTAGATATTAATTATTGTAATAAATTGAAAATCAATTAACTATTTTTATGATTTATTCAAGCGATACAAAATTCATTGCACTGACTAGATTATCAAATAATACAACCTAGGTAATCAATAACTAATCCTATTGGAAATGCATTTATACTACATTACATAACATAAATATAAAGATTTTTATTAGAAGACATGCACAAAATTGCCTTTTTTACATAGGTAAGTTTTTATTGAAAGATGAAATACAATAACATTTATTAAGCTGCATGACATGAGCTATTTACATTAAATTTAATTTCATATTTATTGCACTAATAATTTCATTGAAATACTTGAAATAAGGCTACCTAATTCATTAAAAAATAATAACTAAGTCACAGTCAAATTTTTTGTGCTATTGCCAAAAAGTATATTAATTAAATAGGAAAATCAATTTTTCATTATCTTAACAGTCACTAAAGCTAAGCTACGCAGATAACTTGAAAAGAAAAACAGACTCAAATTAACCCTTTACCAGGCTATGGATTGACCTTCTCCCACATATATTTTTGGCGATTTTTACCAGGTTTTGGTGAAGAATCTCCCACAAACTGTCAGAACGTCAAAATAGAAATAATGAAAAAAAAAAAAACCTGCAACGAAACGTAATGTCACTTTATTGGCCATTTTATCTTTGATCGTCCGTTGAGCAGTTGTTTTTGTGAAAAGTGCACCGTTTTTTGTTCGTAACGGCGAATCGGAGAAATATAAGTCGTACAATTTTTTGATATGTTATAGAATTTGAGTTTTTCTAGCGATATGTGCATACATCGTACGTAAATACTTAAAAAATATCACGATATAACGAAATAAAACATGTGGGGAACCATATGACCTTAGCCTGTGAAGACCTAAATTATTGTGGGAGTCATATGCCCATTACCCGGTGAATCGAAATATTAATTTTCGCCGCGGGTTTCATTTTTAGTTTTGCTCACGGTCATTTTACATTACAATGTAATTTTACATGCAATGGAATTATGTTTTCCCACATGGTTTTTTAAGGTTTTTGGCTAATTTTCTAAATATAATTCATAATTTCTCAAACTAAACGTTATTACTCATATCAATCTATACAAAAATTACTATTACTATAAAATTTATCCGAGGCCTGGTAAAGGGTTAACATTATTTTTAAAAACTTAATAAAATCTTCTATGTAATTTGTCATGTTTGCTTTAAATTACAAATATCGAGAGCAATGCATTTTTAACAATAATTTACTTGCCACATTTAATAAAATTAATTTCTGGTAAAATATACTTATATAATTTCACTAAGTACAGAGTAAAATGTTGAAGAAGACAACATAGCCATTCTAAGTTCAGAGATTGACTTTCCATCCAATAGAGCTGTGTGAGGGTGTGGAATCAAAGAGTCCTATTGCCTTAACTCTCCTTCACAGCTCTTATTGAGTGTAGAAAGCCAGATTTATAAATATTAGATGAATTTTATCCCTCCAGTTGTATGCCTTGTATCCATTCCTGTAGGTCACTGGACCCCTGGCAGTCTAGTACAGGGTCTGATGGTTCTTCAGATATCAACCGGCGAGTGGCGATTTGGCCAGACAGATACGCTCCATGTGCCGTAGAATAGAAGTTGCTGTGTGTATGCTCTCCCGCAAAGAGTAACACTGGCTGAAACAATATACGAATTTTAATAACAAAAAAACCACCACCACCAAAAAAGCCGCCATTTTAAACTGGGCCGGCCATTAGCTGCATGCCTGATGAAATATAAGCTAAAACAACAACTTTTTGGATCCCACCTAATGGTAGATGACTACCCACCGCAGACCAGGATCGAAGGTGGCGAGATGACTTGGACAAAATACTAATATAACTAATAGATATAATAATGGTAAAATTAAGCAGTTAACCTATAACCGTTTAAGGCAGGAATCGAATAACTTAAGGCATCACAGGCTAGTGTTCTCTTATCACGGGACAAAGTCAAAGTAAAAAAAATATTAATTTGTATGCAATTTGTACAAAGATCACATAGAAACGTCTTATGCCGGCGCCTCACATGGGCTATATTGGCTCCAAGGTATACTATTGGATCCAACGCACCAATGTGAGGATCGATCTTGAAACGTTATTGAACATTCCAAGATCGATCCTCACATTGGTGCGTTGGATAGAACAGTATACCTTGGAGCCAACATAGCCAATGTGAGGCGCCGGCATTAGACAGAGGTCAAACATTGACAAAAGAATCAAGAAGCTTTCAGTAGTTATATCTATGTTATCAAACAATTCTGAAATAATGCAATGCAAACCTTTTTATCTTTAACATTCCTAAATATTGGTTGAGCTAAACTTTCGATGTCGTTTTGGCTGCCTCCAACACCGATTGCTGTATAGGACCCTCTTGTGTATGGCTGTTTTCTCCAACTTGTACTGAAATAAAAAAAAACGAAAACTTCATAAAACAGTTTTTAAATAAAGAGTGACCTTTTAAAAAATAAGTAATAATAGATAAAATTCTAATCACTAATTAAATAGATAAATAAATTGCAATTTCAAATAGGTATTGAGTAATTAATGATAAAGGTTTTCCTTTCTTTATTACTTACCAAACACAATTTATTGGTTCAGGAACAAAGGGATCATTCAAGAACATTCTGAGTATTTTTGTACAAGTAGCAGCTACCTCATCCATAGCCAATGTTTCCATAAATTCAGCCTCTTTTCCCGAGACCCACCCGAGCAACAGAGTCTCAGATACTTTACTAAAGGAATATATCTTTTTGTACCAAGAATTAGCCATGTCTTCAGGCACTGGTGAACTCTCCCACAACAACATAATCTCAGTTACATCTGGGTTCAAAAACGGTCTCTCATATTCTAAAAATATCTTATCTACAGCACTAAATAGTAGTTTCTCAATAGATTCCATCTTATATTGGGGCAAAGGTGGTTCAAACAGTTCTTTAGCTTGCTCTTTTAGTACTCCTAGGGGTATAGTACATATAATATGATTTGCATAATATGTTTCTCCATTATTACATACAACTTCAACATAGTTAGGGTGTTTCTTCTTTGGTTTATTCGAGACTTCAGCTGATGAAGGACCTTCACTTGGATTTAATGGTTTCTCTGATTTAGAGATGTCTTCTATCACAGTTTGGTCTGAGTCTTCTGATTCTTCTCCCAAGTCCTCTGCACCTTTACGTTCTTCTGAATCCCATACAATTTTTTTAACAGGACAAGCAGATAATATTTTTTCTGGAGGAATATTTTTAGTCAACGGTTCCAGAATAGAACTATACCCTGACGGTATAACAATGTTACCACCTTGTAGTTCCGTGTAACTACCGAGTTCTAAGAGATCAATTTCATCCATATTATTACATCCCGATATACAAGTTTCTCGTTTCAATAAACAGTCAAATATTAACCGCCTCAGTTTCTTTTCTTCTGATGTCGGTAGTCGTTCTAAATAAATGGTAGCTTCTAAGTTAATGTGTTCACCGACACTATGAATGTCTGGAGGGGGAAGATACTGGCAGAGGAAGTACTCTTCGCATCGTCGCAGGAAACAAACGTAGGCCTCGTGCGTTTCGTGTAATATTCCGAAAGGTACCTGCTTTCCGTCCTCCGTAGCCGCTATAACCTTGTGAGGCTTGGGAATATTGATAATGTTGACGAGGTTATTAGCCATAGCTATTTCAAATATTGGATTACTCAATACTCCGTGGATCCAGTTAGCACCGAGTTCGACTTTATGATTTTTCACTGGAATTGATAAAATTCGGCCACCGATCCGTTTTCTAGCTTCGATTATTAGAAAATCTTCGATGCCATTTTTGATGAGATTGTTGGCGGCGGATAGACCAGCCATACCGGCGCCGATTATTATAATTGTATACTTATTAGAATCACATTTTTTACTAGAATTTGTTTTATCGTCACCCATATTCTAAATAAAAAATACTTGAATTATTTTGATATTGCACTTTGACGTTCAGCTGGTTACGACATCCATCACATTTGACTGACTGATAGAAATGAGAGGTGGATGAATGATTAAAATTGAATGAATGATTTCTCATTTTGACAGCCGGATGTGAGGTTTCCTCTTCTCATTTCTTCATGTTGGCTATTAGGAACTTTTTTTTTAAAGCTTGCCATACAGGTCGATAAAAGTAATATGAAAACTCGAAATATTTTGACAAAAACATATTTTTCAAACCGTGACATTGGTCAGTAAAAATCGGTGAACCATCGCGATGGTTTACCGATTTTTAGCAATTGAGTCTTCCCTAGCGTTTGCCTCCTTTAGGTCCCCCTCTCTTTCCTTTTCCGCTAGCGCAATCAAAACAAAATTCCTGAATTGTTCTCTCTTTCCCTAAACAGCAAACTCATATAGCTCTATCTCTTTCGAATGACCTTTGAGTTTGCTGAATAATAATAATAATATCTTTGTTTACTTCGACTGCCATCGAGCAAGTGTTTTTGTTGTGAGTGACATTAATTTCATTTTAAAAATTGATTCTGAGGAGATATCTTTTTAAAATAGTGTATGCGGAAGTGTTTCTACATTATTTATCAAGTGTTAGAACTGAGACCATTGAAAGTGCGGTACGAAACTTGATAAAATAGACGATGAACTAAATTCGATATCGAAAGTCATTGTGATTAATAATCAAGTGTTCGTGAATTTGGTGTTGTGATTTCGCAAGTTATGTAATCAAATCATGAGAAATCATCTCAAGCAAAACATCTTTGGTGAAAAAATCAATAATCTTTGTTTTGATGGGACAAAATAAATAAACATAGTGTAAGGGGCGACACGTGGGTTCTGTGTGAATTAATCAATAAAAGCACAAGACGCGTGCGCCAGTCTCTATCAACGAGACTATTATACGTCAAGGTCACGCAGCGCAAACACGTGCGATGTCGGATTCTATTTACACACATGATTTTCTGGTTGAGCCAGGCGTTGAAATTAAACAAGAACTACCCTATGAACTAAACGGCATGTCCGCCTCTGTCCCCATACCCTCCCGTCGGGGCGATATCACCGACTTCAACACTGATCTAGACCTTTGCCTCCAAGACAATCTAGGAAGTTCTTTCCTCAACGTTCCAAATATGCAGTTTAGTAAAATTGCCTATGATAACGACAACACTAAAATGGATTCTTTCAAAATGGATGATGATGATATTTTCCAAGTAGATAAAGCTGATTTGATACTCGGGCCAACATTGGCAGAGTTGAATGCAAATCCAGACACATTGTTAGATGATTTGAATTTTGATGATTTACTCTTGCCGGAAGAGAGTGGTTATTGTATACAGATAGGAGGGGCTATGAGCGGTTCCAGGCGTGGGCCTAACACAATACAATCAAATACAATGCAAGCCGAGAGTCCCTGCAGCCCTTATGGACGAGCACAGCTTGCATTCTCTCCTGCGAGCCAACACAGTTCGGCTTCCTCTAGCTTTGCTCAGCCAATGAATCAGTTACCGGAGATGTTACTTCGTATGGACGGTTACAGTGGAGAGATAGCGTTGGGACAGTCTGTTCCCGCCTCTACGATACTGCCGCCCTTCCAGCCTGCATCTAAACCTCAGCCCACACAACTATCATCATCTGCACCTACTCATCTTACTATGGAACAGGTAACTATCCTGCTGATTTAACAAAGAAAAAGTATTGATAAAGGAAAACTGAATATAAAATAAAATATGAATAATAATATATACCAATATTTTTTTAATTTATACATAAATCTATCAATCCAGCAACCCGCTCCGGCTTCGCACGGCTATATTATGCATGTATTATACATATAAACCTTCCTCTTGAATCACTCTATCTATTAAAAAAACCGTATCAAAATCCGTTGCGTAGTTTTAAAGATCTAAGCAAACAAAGGGAAATAGGGACATAGGGACGGCGAAAAGTGACTTTATTTTATACTATAACTAGCGACCCGCCCCGGCTTCGCACGGCTATATTATGCATGTATTATACATATAAACCTTCCTCTTGAATCACTCTATCTATTTAAAAAAACCGCATCAAAATCCGTTGCGTAGTTTTAAAGATTTAAGCATACATAGGGATATAGGGACAGAGAAAGCGACTTTGTTTTATACTATGTAGTGATAATGATATAACAAATGTTGTCACCAGCTAGTCAAATAACCCGCCCCTTATCGTTCCCGGCGCAAAGGTTCATAATGCTAGAAGCATTGCCACGCTGAATTGTGATGGCTAAGCTCTGCACCAGCAACGAGCTGGAGTGGGAGTCACTCCCATTCCCCCTAATCCTATCACCCAAATAATAATTAGGCAAATCTTTCATAATAATTGAGTATTTCTTCCTTAAATTTCTTCATTACCAGCTTATTTTAATTTGTCAACAGATATGGCAACGGCGTGAGCCTCGTAAGCACTTGCTATCGACCAGCTCCCTAGCCGAGGCCGGTTCTATCTCCTCCCTTTCCGGTGGCCTTCTGAGCCCTGGAACGGGAGACTTCTCTCAGGATGAAGATGATCGAGATGAGTCTGATGAAGACAGTGATCGTTATGAGGATCTCTCTTCTGATGGTATGTATATTAAAACTACCTTTCATGATATTATACCAAAATTTATCAAAGTTGGTTCAGAGGCCAAGGCCGAATACTAAAAGGCTACTTAACTTAAGTGGCGATTAAATTGACATTTGAGTGTATGCTTCAATTGAATAGGAGCGTCTTAAATATTTAGGGGACCCCTAAACATTTGAGATTTGTTTGAGTATTCAGGCATTAGGCTTAAAAACGTAACAGACTGACAAAAAGCATATTTTATAATATTGGAAGTGTATATGGTTCAAAATTTTAGCCACTATTTGGCCTATAGAAGAAGCATTACTATTTAATATAGCAAAGTAGTCTTCATTTTCGGTTGACTTTCCTTGTTCAACAATAATTTTAAGACCTATTATTAGATTATTACTCTGATGAAACATCTAATCTGAGGCAAATTTTCCTATGTAACTATTATTATAAATATTAATAGGAATGTGGAAGTCCATTGATGACATACAAATTTTTTAGTTTTAGTAGTTTGTTGTCATGACGGTGCATTTTATTGCACGAATTTAGTAAACAGAGATATTAGACTGATAACCGAAAAAGTCATCACATTGTAAAATGTATGGTTATTTTCATAATATGTTGTAATGAAAAGCTTAATTTTAGATAATAATTATATTAATAAGTATTTCAATCTTTTGAATTCAAAATTTTCATTGAGCTTTGTGTTTGAAAAACTTTTTGAAAATTACAGAATCCAACGATGAATGTTCAGAGTCCAAACAAGCTCGAGCTAATGCCAAGAAAGAGAGGTATTTCTGGCAATACAATGTTCAAGCTAAAGGTCCTAAAGGGCAGAGATTGGTACTCAAAAAGAAGTCTGAAGATCCACATGTGTTAAATTCAGTCACTGATCCTGTATTTAGTCCGCAGTGCAGTGTACGAGGTATTAAACATAGGTAAGCACGTTTTTAATTATTGGCTCACTAATAGATGGTGAATTTTCACAACGATCTTGGCTATATTCTAAACTAGATAGCGAAAAATGCTGAAAGTGCATCATTATGTGATGCAGTTTTAGTTTTGGTCAAACTTGAGCATGCAACTCCTTTCAGCATTTTCGCTATCTTTTATAGTTTAGGATATAGTCCTAAAGACCCATGTAATTCATGTTCTAAATAGATAGGTAAACACTTTATTGCACCATAAAACGAAATACAAACAAAAAATGATTACTTATAAAATGTATATTAAAAATACTAAAACTCAAACAACAAAAGATCCAAGAGTGGCACAAAGGGCAGCCTTATCGCCTATGGGCGATCTCTTCCAGACCTAAGAAAGGGTATCAAGTGTTTATTTAATAGGATAGGTAAAAAAGATTGCCTTTATATAAATACAAATTTATACTAAGACATCAATTAAATAAAAAACAACTAAATAGATGCTTAAAACAAATACATACGCTCTAGTTTACATACCTAAATAAACAGCAAAATTCCTTCTAAAAGGAAAAACTATTTAAAATATAGACTAGTCAGATTTATCATTTCTATTTTTGTTTCCAAACATAGTTGGTATAGTTTTATAACTTTATATGGAAAAAATATATTTCATAAAATAAATATCACAGCTCACAGCGCCATCTAGCCCCAAAACAACTAAGCTTGTGTTATGGTGGCCTACAAAACGGATAGAATACTTAATATATACTTTTCTTTTATAAATAGTACTGAACGAACAGTATTCTTTTTACTATAAATTTTCCTCATATTTAACATCACTTGTCTTACGCAATTCTTTACATCCTTACATTATATTTTATTATACCTATCTCTGTATAATAAGTATAAACACGTGCTCTTACGTACGGTGAAGGAAACCAACATGCCACAGAACTCACCACTATTCAAATGCTACATACATTTGTCAATCCGCAGTAAGCCCACGGTCTTTTATGAAAAGTATTTAAGGGGGACGTACAAAATGTCTTTCCCTATTTACTTTCTAAACAATGTCATTAGAACATTTTTTTTTATAAAGCCAACGCAACTACACCATGTCCCTCTGATTTCTTTTTCCTTTTTTTTCTAAGAACAGGAAATATGACCCTCTAAAACCTATACAAATAGCAAGTAAATCACAGGCATGTGAGGGGAATTCGTTTGTACAGAAAAAAATGCTGCTGATACCTACTATTTTAATGGGCTTACTTCACCTCTCTATGAATGACTAGCTCTGCCCCGCAGTTTCTCCCGCGTAATTTTTGTGTGACCAAGTAACAAACATACACAAAATACTTTATACATTACTTACCATTTACCACACAAAAATATTAGTAGAATGAGTAAAAAGTATAAAATATACTAAATTAACCGTAACTAAAAGTTGTTTTGCTATAAGCAGTAATTTATATTCCAGCGGCAAAGCAAGGAAAGGAGATGGAAACGATTTAACACCGAATCCAAGAAAACTACATGTTATCGGTAAAGAACTAGACAATTTGGGAAAGGTCATTAACGATATGATACCAGTCAGCGAGCTACCATTCAATATTAGACCTAAAACGAGAAAAGAGAAGAATAAACTTGCTTCTCGAGCTTGTAGGTTAAAGAAAAAAGCTCAACACGAAGCGAATAAAATAAAACTGTACGGGCTACAACAAGAACACAGTGAGTATTACACTTATTTGAGTAAACAAACATGTTTTCAAGTTATCAACTTCTAAGATCTAGTAGATAACAATGGAAATACCAATAACAACAATAAATGTGACTAACGATTATGTACCATAATATTATAGAGTGGAACAATCATTCGCTTTTGCTTATGATTATTGAGTTTAGTAAGCTGCATTATTAATTCAATCATTTTTATGTAAATGTTATGTATTTATGTTGATATTTATTGATTCTAAGAATCGAGCGTTTACAAAGTATTGCGCGTTCCCGCGTTTTCGCGCGATGTCTTATTAATAGTAGTAAATACCTATCTATTTTTATCTAGTTGTAAAACACAAAACAATGTACGTCTCTTTTAAAATAAGAAGTCATTGTGTGTCAAATTATAATAAAAAATCATGTACCTGGAGGTGAAAGGAAAAAGTTTGCACCGAACCGGTATCGCGGGGTGATCCTTGAACAGAAAAAAAATTCTATGAAATTGACTCTCCATCAGTCGCCAGCTTGGCCAGAGGTGGCTTAGGATCGCCTATACCACCTCTGGCTGAGCTTGCTCGAGGCCGTCGAGGTCGAATGTTTTCGCGGCTGACTTCGACGTCATCGAGCACCCGGACCTCGTTGTTATTTTGACTCTATTATTCCCGTTCGTTTAAGAGATATGGACCACCAATTATAAACCCGATTTTGAAAGCTTATATCAGTGATTTTCGGTTGGTGTTGCGAATGCGGAAGTACCTACTTAGTGTTAATATTATTATTTTTCTTGCAGAACGACTTCTAAACGGCATAAAACAAATGAAACACATATTAGGCAATAGGGTGACGAATACTCAAAGCAACGCCGTCGATTGGAACGCGCACATCAAAAACATAGTTGATACGGCAACGGGTATGTATGAAACATGATATTGTATAATTTTAAATGCATTACCTTCCAATTCCTTATCAAAAGTTACACAAGTTAATGTAGATGTTATGTCATTTTCGTATAAAGAGCCTTTAGTGATGATAAATTATATTTTTCTGATAATTCGTTCATTAGGTTACAGTAAATGTTGCAATAAGTTCAGATTTTTGCATAATGTAATGACAGAAGTATTTTTCGTAATCTATATATATAAAATTCTCGTGTCACTGTGTTAGTTACCAAACTCCTCAGAAACAGCTGAACCGATTTGTATGAAATGTTTTGTGTTCGTTAGGATTGAGAATGAACATCTATTTTTAAGCTATTGCATAGCTTTTATCGCGGGCTTTGAGCGCGGCGACCGAATCAAGAAATTCCGTAACGAAAATAAAACCTAACACCCCCCACTCCGCCTTTACCAACGTTTACCGGGACAGCGTAAAACAACGTTTACCGGGACAGCTTGTATGACAATAAAAACAGCAAGATGTAAAAGTTGAATATTTCTTTTCAGAGGTCAAAATAGCCGGCAAAACATCAGAGTTTGTTAATAAAATATTGGACAACGTTAGATCCGGCCACAGTGATGGCAAACTACAAGACATGTAAAGGTAAACTATATCGGTTTCAAAAAGTAAAACGAAAGGCTGTTATATGTACCTCCAAAGTTATATTATAAAAGAAAAGAGTTTTGTCTATCATATAAATGCTTAATTGTCCAGGACAAGTTATTTTTGTATGGTTACAATTGTAGTTTTAGTCATTGAAAGCTTTACAAGGCAACTAAAGGAAGCAAAGTTCTTGTCTGTTATTTTTTTTACTATGCCATGATTAAGATAGCTTACTTTCTTAGGCTTATTTCATCATCTTGGAATAATTTGGTAAATAAATCGCCGCGACTGCCAAAGTACCAAAGCCGGGACTCGCAAGGTGATTCGAAAAAGTTTGAGATAGCGATTAGGCACCCCCATGTCATGCTATTCTTTGCGTTTGAAAGACTTGCAAAATAGAATAGGGCTACTGATTAATTGCTATATCCTCGACATGAGGTCGAGGATATAGCAATTAATCAGTAGCCCGTCGCTTCCCATAAGGCTGATTTACAAGCCGT
Source organism: Idaea aversata (assembly GCA_907269075.1). Lineage (NCBI taxonomy): Eukaryota > Metazoa > Arthropoda > Insecta > Lepidoptera > Geometridae > Idaea > Idaea aversata. The sequence goes on along the minus strand of OU026092.1, from coordinate 8,214,668 downwards.
CGGAAATTTTTGCTGCTCTTTCACTACCGCGACTTTAGACGTGTTGCCATCCTTGTCTTTTCAGTTTTATTCGTTTCGGTAGCCTTCCGATGGTTTGTGAATCAGGCTACAGATGTGATGAGTTCAAAATTCAAATGCAAGACTATATTGCGTAAAAAAAATTGATGAAATCTGAATAATTTATCTAGAGTTTGTAAAATAGGGCACAGTGTCATAAATTACGAGTAATATGTTTGTTAATAGTGATAATTCTCTTGAATTTTAAGGAAATAATATAAATATGCTATTTTTACTATGTACCTATTATAAAAGCCTTACGCGCCAACTACAAAAAAAAACTAAAAAAAAAAAAAACAACGCTTAAATTTAAAAAAGTATCGTTTAGGCCTTGCTAAAAAGGTTTAAAAAATTGCTTAAAATCATAGAATGAAAATTTTGGCATAAGTATATTAAAAGATTTAAAATTTTATATGAAGTTTAAAAAAATTAGTGGCAGACTCACAATAAATCTTTTCAACTATAATGTGTTGAATATTTTATATTTCTGTGATTTAAATAATGTATAATGTATTTAAATAGACTTGAATAAAATATAGTTGTATAAGAATGTCATTATTATGTAAGAATTTACTTATATTTGTATAAGTGATCCGTGTATTACAGATTCTGGGACAGAATTCTAAATATTCACCACGTCGCTTTCATTTAAATAGCATAATACATTCACTATTTTTATATGGATTTTCATCATAATGTTTTTATCTAGCTAACTGCGACTCTAGGCTAAATAGTTGAGCTATATTGCTATTAATATTAAGCAAACAACATTTTATTAATAAGATATATTTATCTACATCATTGTAAGATTAAATTACACTTATATACAAATACAAACATATTCTATTACAAAAATCGTGCACAGTAGTTTTTTTGCTGGTGCAGCAAATAGAGCTAAGAAAAAATAAATCAAAAGTGCATATATACCTAATCAAAATTCGACTAGTAAGTATATATTTATTGTTTTTACCTTAATTTTTGTAGTCGCTACTTTTGGAATATTTCATAACATCGTCGGCTGGTAGGTGTGTCAACATGTTTACAATTTCTATAGCTGTGACGCGGTATGACGTATATTTCGCCGAATGAATAACAAACAAGTCAAATAAAAACTTGTTGTCGTATTTGTGAATATGTGATTAATTTAACACATATCATTATGCTATGTTTTACCTGTGTTTTATCTAAGTTTTATCACGTTTTACTTTGTAATATTTATGAATTCATTGTAGCTCAAAGCTGTTCATTTTCCTACATATAAAAGAACCTTTATTTATGTCTAGTCCAAAGCTGAATTTGAAAATTATCGAACTGGTTTAGCATTTTAATGGAAGTTTTTGATTCTAAGAAACTGATCTGGATATGTAATTGTTAGAATAGTTTTATTAAACTAGGTATAAGATTAGGATAAGATACTCGTCAATCATTATTTAGGTTAATAAGTTAAGTGTTTAAGTACATTTTATGGGTTCGTTATTAAATATGTTATAATAGATATTTATACTATTATTTTTTGGATTCTTTTTGTTAAAAAATGAAATTACTTGTGATAAATCCAGATATTTTATTGTATGTTATTTGAAAATAGAGTCATACTGACATCCGTTACGCGTTTCCGTTTCATTTGGTTTTTGCAAGAATCTTTTGATCGACTTTGAAAACATTTACACTTTTCGAAGAAAACATAAATAACGAAAGTAACCTAAAACTTATAAAAATAAACTTTCCAAATGCTACTACCATCTGGCTCTTCGGGCAATAGAGAAATGTGCCAATGCTTATACAACGGATGTTCTTTGTTTTTTATTTTATTACATTCACTTACGATTTTAAACAAGTATTTGTACATGATCATTTAGCTTTAAGCTAGCATTTCACGTGTGACTTTGCCATTTACTCTGTAATTTAGTGGTTAAACCATTATTAGACATAGGAATATTATTTAAGTATAATTATGTATTTGTACATGAAAATTATGTAAAACATATTATGTATTACCTACTGTAGAATCGTTTTGTAACACATGTCTTTGGCATACGATTTGTAAGAGAATTAGATCTTAATGACAAGTAAAGCTTCCATAGCTTTCCTCAGCTGATTCTACAATATGTACGTTATATCAAAGTAGACTTTATTGAGCACAAATTTATAAATGAGAGTGTTGAATATTTTAATTTTGTCAGCTATTTTTAATTTTTGGTATAAGTAAAGTTGTTTAAAAGTCTATAATACCATTTTAAAATGTTCTATCCCAGTTGTCTTATCTAGCGGTTTATTGGTTATTATTGCTCTTTAACCATTGTATGTTAGAATCTTTTTGAGCGTAAAATCTGGAAAATAATGCAGGCAGACCCTCCGTAGAGCTCTAAAACAGCAATTATTAGAATGCCGAATGTTTTCAACTCACACAAGATTCTAAGGCACTGCTTTAGTTGAAGTTTAAAGTCTGTAAACTCTTAAATTTATTAGACAAACGTTCTTAGTATGATTAACATTCCAAATGATAGTAATTTTAGACCTTTACGTGGGTTTGCTATTTTGTTGCCGACTGTACCTAAACAAACTTGAATTGAATATAAGTGAAATTAATTTTCATGTTTTCTATAACGAAGGGAACAAAATATTTAATTATCTGATTATGTTATGTTTGAATGTTACGTAATTATCATTTCATGCACATCTACCATTGGTCATAGTTTTTACTTTCCAAAACGTATAGCAAATTGAATTGCTCTTTTAATTTGTTGAACATTTTTATTTATGTTTCAAAAAACTTATCTTTAATAGTGAATTTTATTTTGAATACCTACTGTTATTTTTTTTAAATAGACTATAAATATTACGTCGTATAATATTAATTTATATGTTGTACTATTTATATCTTTAATGGTGAATTGTTTTGTTGTTATACCAAACTCATATACCTGGTCTGCGATTCAATAGGCTGTGCTTATTTGTATGTTTCATTTAGAATTTAATTATCTTTAAGTTACATTTTTTTTTCTTAATAATTCTACATTTGATATTGTACCTAATCATTTTGTTTGTCTTGATGTTATTGAATAAATATTTTTAATTTACTCCATTGGTTTTCATTATGTAGGTACCTAAAAAAAAGGTTCAAATGTTGCCTGTAAGAGATCGCTTTTAGCGATAGAACCATTCTTTATATAAATAAATATTGTAGGACACTTTTACAGCTCCATCTAGCCCCAAGTTAAGCAATTGGGCTTGCGTATATACTTTTTTGTAAATATTTACTTAACTTGTCTTGCCTGCTCTTTTGGGAGTATATTATAAAAAAATATTGCTTAAAAAAATTATAAACATGGAAATAATCTAAAATTCTTAAAAACAAGTTCAAAAAGTATTTAGTTTTTCTGTTTTTAGTAATATAGATTATAGCTATCATGGTTCAAGAGATACAGCCTGGTGACAGACGGACGGACAGCGAAGTCTTAGTAATAGGGTCCCGTTATTACCCTTTAGATACGGATCCCTAATAAAACTGGATAAATCATTCAATTAAATCGAGTCGATTTCACATTAGATACCTATCTGACAGTTTTTTTGTAGGATACCCTCTACTGAGTTCCTGGTATTTAAAGACCACATCACATCAAATTCTTATCAAACAATTTACACGGTAACGGAAAGAGAGCAGTTGATGAAAGAGAGAGAGAAGACAGCGTTATTTTAAATGTGATTTTCTTACCTTCTACTGACTTCTGATTGCCTAGTACTTACAGACCAATTCCTATTACAATTTACACGATTAAAAAGGAAAGAGAAAAATTGAAGAAAGAGAGAGATAACGTTATAAGTGTGATTTTATACCTTCTACTGACTTTTGATTGCCTTTTGAGGTACTTTTTACAGACCAACGACTATTTAGAGCAAATGGTTGACTTAGCTGGTATTATGCACGGAGATGTTAACACTACTGGCGAGTAGTGTAGAGGGGAAAAAACCCTACGACACTACCGGTAGTGTCGACTGGTAGTGCGGTGGGTAATGAATGAAAATAAAAAGTAGCCTTCCTCGACAAATGCACTATCCAACACAAAAATAATTTTTCAATTCAAACCAGAAGTTCCTGAGATTAGCACGTTCAAACAAACAAACTCTTCAGCTTTATAATATTAATACTTAATATTATACAGCCACCCAGGCCAGAAATAAAATATCTGTATCTGTTTGAGTCGGGATCGGAAATCGAACCTGCAACCTTATATTTCCGAGCTAACTCACGGAAAAGGGAAGTATAACTTGTGTTCTATGTTCCTTTCTATGTTATATATATAAAGTTATCTAACTGGTTTTTACTTTTGATATACTCGAGGTTATTAAAAACCCAAACTAATAATAAAACATTATTTATTAAAAAGCAACTATCATAAAATCAAATGTATAAATTAGAATTTAAAACATTATTAGCTTTCGATTCCAAAGTAATAACATTCATTTTCTCTAAGAGTTGTTGTAGCTCATCTATCTTGTATTCTTCAGGGTGTTCTATGTAACAGATGACAGCTAATCCTGATTGATTCATATGTTCCCTCAGACTTAGAACTGTAAAAAGAAAAGTTTTTCATAATAAAAACTGGCAAAAAAAGCTTTAATACCTGTCTAATTCCCGAATGCTCAAAAATTTAGGGGTCCCCTCAATATTTAAGATGCTCCTATATGTAATTTAATAGTCACTTAAGATAAGAAGCTGTTCAGTATTCCGGCGTTAGTGACTAGATACTCAATTATCTATATTAAATATATACATTTATGCAATATTTTGGCCAGTTTACTCTTTTACAAAAAATTGAGTTGTTTTTAAAATTAGGTAAGTACAGTCAATCGGGGTAACTTTGATTATCAAGAGTAACTTTGACAGTCAAATTTCAATGTACTTTTTTATTTTTCACGTGAGCACCATTTATTGCAAAACATTAAATTTATACAATTTGTGTACGTAACAAACTTCGTAAACGAACTCAATAAAAAAAATAAGAGCTGTCAAACAAAGTTATTGTCAAAAAGATACTGAAAGGGACGCGGCAACTATTGTGTTTTTTCAGTGCTATTAACTTTTTAAATAACTCGTCAATTTTGCTGCTATATAAATATAAGATAGAACTACAACTTTATGGTTTTATTGATTTTTCTATGACTTCACTGCATCTGACATTTGTTATAAACTGAAACTAATGTTACCCTAAAGCTAAAAACGATTTAGAAGTAATGATTCCTGCGATAAATCTCATCTGTGTCAAAGTTACCCTTACAGGGGTTATAACTTTGACACACAACAAAATTGCCAGTTTTTGGTATATTTTGTGATTTTTGCAAATGTTAATTAACTTGAGATTATGAAAACCAATCTGAGAGCACAGATTAAATAAACTCTTTTGTCTCATACCTATCACAGTAAAAATAAGCTAAAAAAATATAGTAGTGGTGTGTCAAAGTTACCCTGATTGACTGTACCTTTAATAGATACTACCTATTAATTGTTTTTGACAGTTACTGTTTTTTTGACAGTTAAATTAGTTAACCTAAGCCGCTAGGTCAAAAAACATGAAATCAACCTGTACATGGTTCTAGCGATTTACTGTTTTATTTGCAAAATTACTAGCTGTCCCGGCAAACGCTGTCTATTTACAAAAAAAAACATGTAGGAAAAAGATATGATGTTCGATTCTCAGACCTAGGTAACGCAAATACCTACACAAAAAATTTCAGACAAATCGGTTCAGCCTTTTACATGAGAATTTTATATTTACGGGGATTTTAAAACTTGTAAATTAAATTTTATTTAGGTACTTCATAGGTTTTAGTGCTTAGATAGAATTGTTATAAAAGTCTTTACAGTGACGTAAGTGTATTCAGTTTGTTTGGATGTAAAAATCCAAATCTAAGAGAAATAAATTAATGAGTGAAAGTAATTACCTCCAGCTGAAACTCCAGAAATGATATTGGGTTGTTCTAGTTTTGGAAACTTAACATTCAATGGCTTAGTCAAAGGTTCGCTGGTAGCTAAACTCCTTAGAACATAAGCCTGTGTCAATAATTCTTGTATCTGATAGTCTACCAGAGGTTTGGTTATTATTGCCACAACATCTTGACAAAGTAAAACATATTTCTTTAAAAGTTCAACAATCTCGCTGCTGTGTAGTAAATTGTAGTCTTTTAATACACAAACGTAGTCTGAAGAGTCTGTTCTGTACAGTCTGAGGTTTACTTCTGGGATTGAGTTTATAAGTTCCAATTTGAGTTCCGTTTGGTTTTTAATGCTGTCGGCTAAGTACCTTCCTTCAAGTAGCAGTAGTGTTTGGAATTTCTCTGGTGGTGGTGCGTCTTTTTGCCATTTTAAGCTGGGAAAATAATCAGGGGTTATTAAGAGTTAGAAAAGTTGTAGAAAGTTAAAAAAGTTATGAGAAACTTACTCTGCTGTTTGGCCACTATGATTTTCATCCCAATCTTCCCACGCGTTACGGCTTCCAGGTTCGACGATTTCACCAAATGTACTCATTTTTACGGTGAAAACTTGCTTTGATTTCGAAAAAATAAATATTTGCCAAACAAATGAAATGACTTGCTTGATATTTTGATATTGACAAACAAAAAACTTACGACAACTTTTTGTTTATATTTCCAAAGGGGCAGGCTAACCCATATTAAGTATGATGATTAAAATTTATAATTTTAACTCTAAAAATTTATAAGATTAAAACACTTTCTTTCCTTGCAGTCGGGTAAAAAAGATGGAAAAAGAGCGAGAGGAAAAAACCTTGCAACTTTTGGTTGCAAAGACGTAGAAAAACACCCGCTGAGCCATTTTAACCGGTAAACCTGACTCATGATTTTTCACTTCACTAGCAGAGCAAGTTTTGCCAACCCAATCAAACCAACTCTACAATCATTCATTCATATTAGTTTGTCCGTTTTTATGCTGTGGCTAAAAACTCGCTGCCTGCCTGCGCCGATATTTTGTGTTGCTTGTGGATTTGTGATATCGAAAATAGAAATTTATTTTAACTATAGACAGAGATATGCGAAGCAAGTGAAATCTATCGGACTAAAAGAAACATTCAATTAATTATCATGCTTAAGGTGAGTCCACTTTCAGTATAATTTCGTACTTTGCCTGTGCTATTGAAATGATGACCTACGAATTTCTTTCCAGGATAAAGGCCAAGTCACCTTCGAAGACAAATGGCCTTTGATGCGGCCTATAGTCTTGAAACTTCTGAAACAAGAGCCCGTAACACAAATAGAATGGCAAGATCTCTTTGGGGCTGTACATTCTGTGTGTCTGTGGGACGAAAGAGGACCTTACAAACTGAAGGAGGCTCTGCAGCAAGATATCATGATGTACATAAAGCAGGCGCAGGTTCGTGTCCTCGCTCAGAGAGAGGACCAAGCACTCCTCAAAGCATACATAGCTGAATGGGGAAAGTTTTTTACTCAGTGCAATTACTTACCCACACCATTCAGGCAGTTGGAGAGTTCTATAAACAATATCAGTAAAGTGAGTAGTTCGAACACATCTCACTCACAGAAAAAGAATAACAACAACAATAATGAGGATAGCTTGGTGCGCAAGTTGATGCTAGACTCGTGGAATCAAAGCATATTCGTTGATATTAAACAGAGATTGCAAGATTCTGCTATGAAATTGGTTCAAGCAGAGCGGAATGGTGAATCATTTGATTCACAACTTGTTATCGGAGTCAGAGAATCTTATGGTAAGTTAAACTTACTGTAGTTTTGCGTGTTAGTTAGAGCTATGAATATTCTGAAAATCAAACCTTTTCTGTTCCAGTGAACTTATGCTCCAACTCCATAGATAAGTTGCAAATATACAGGGATAACTTTGAAGCTGCTTACATGCAGGCAACTGAAGAGTTTTATAAACTGAAAGCTAGTGAACATTTGTTGGCAAACGGAGTGCAATCCTACATGAAATATGCAGATTTAAGATTGAAAGAGGAAGAGGCGAGAGCTCATCGCTATCTCGAGCCAGGCAGTGGCAGTGTGGCAGCGCTAACACAGTGCTGTGAAAAGGTACTCATAGGGGAACATCTGCCTACACTATTGGCTGAAAGTGCTCCCTTGATCAAAGCTGGTGAAACAGAGAAACTCCAACTTATGTTCCGCCTCTTAGATAGAGTTCCAGATGGAGTCACACCTATATTGAGAGACCTAGAAGCTCACATTGTCTCCTCTGGATTAGCAGATATGGTTGCTTCCGCTGATATTATTACAACAGATTCAGAAAAATATGTTGAACGCTTGCTAGATCTTTTCAAACGCTTTAGTTCATTAGTTAAGGATGCTTTTATGGATGATCCACGTTTTTTGACTGCTAGAGATAAGGCATACAAGTGTGTAGTTAATGACACCACAGTTTTTAAGTTGGAATTACCATCATCAGCTCTCCTCCGTGGAAGTAAAGGTACTGCTCCTGAGAGCAAGTGTCCCGAGCTACTGGCAAATTACTGTGATATGTTGTTACGTAAAACACCATTAAGTAAACGTTTAACGAGTGATCAAATCGAATCGAGGTTGAGAGATGTACTCCTAGTTCTGAAGTACATTGAAAATAAAGACGTTTTTATGAGATATCATAAAGCACATTTAACCAGAAGATTAATATTGGACTCTAGCGCCGATTCTGAGAAAGAAGAGGACATGGTTGAGTGGCTCCGAGAAGTGGGGATGCCAGCTGACTATGTCAATAAGTTGGCTCGTATGTTCCAAGATATAAAGGTCAGTGAAGACCTCAATACTCAGTTCAGGGGAGAAACGACTCGTCACGACGCGATCAACATAAAAATCCTCAACGCCGGAGCTTGGGCGCGCGGATCAGAAAGAGTGACCGTGAGTTTACCTCTAGAATTGGAGGACTACATCCCCGAAGTTGAAGATTTTTACAAGAAGAAGCATTCGGGACGCAAACTACAATGGTACCACCATATGAGCAACGGCACGATTAATTTTGCGAACTCGGTCGGCAAATTCGACTTGGACGTCACCACGTTTCAAATGGCGGTGCTGTTCGCTTGGAATCAGCGGCCGATGGAGAAAATAAGTTACGAGAACTTGCGACTCGCGACGGAACTACCCGATCCTGAATTACGGAGAACACTCTGGTCGTTGGTTGCGTTTCCGAAGTTGAAGAGACAACTTTTGTCTTACGAACCAGCTGTACAAAATCCTAAAGATTTCGCTGAGAACACTACCTTTTGGGTCAACCAAGAATTTGCTTTGGTTAAGAATGGCAAGGCACAGCGGCGAGGTAAAATTAATTTGATCGGAAGACTGCAGCTGAGTACGGAAAGATCTCAAATGGAAGACAACCATTCAATTGTCCAACTACGAATATTAAGAACTCAGGAAGCAATAATAAAGATACTGAAGATGAGGAAACGCATCACCAATACTGCTTTACAGGTAAATTTAGTACCTATTAAAGCTCAGGAACCTACTTTTATCTTATTTCATTACCGCGGAGCGCTGCTTCTCAGCGGTTTCACCCGCGTAACCGCGGAATATCGGGATAAAAAGTAGCCTATGTTATTCCTAATGAATCAATGTATCCTCTTACTAAATTTCATCAAAATCGGTCCTGTGGCTTCGGAGCCTATTTGTTACAAACAAAAAATCTTTTCTCTTAGTGTAGATTATAACACCATTTTCCTGTTGTTACAGAGTGAACTTGTAGAAATATTGAAAAACATGTTCTTGCCCTCGAAGAAAATGATAAAAGAGCAGCTCGAATGGCTAATTGAACACAAATACATGCGACGGGACGACGAGGACATCAATACATTCATATACATGGCCTAGACCGATCGCAACTGTAAACTCAATGAAATCAAATAAATTATTTAACCATATCACGCTTTCAAACGTTGTGATTTTCTGTAAATTCCCAAATAATGTTTTTAAGTCCATTAAAATATATGATGATTTTTTTTATGAAGAATTAATAGCAATAAGTTTATCATTTGCTTTTATTAAATATATAATATACATACAATAAAATGTATAAAAGTTTAAATATATAGTTAATTCTTCGCAGGTTCTATAGTTTCACCTCCTTGGATTTGACCCCATCCGATCAATCTGAAAATATTTTATAGTTAAATTTTTCAATAGTTATTCAAGTTGCATTATATTATAACAAAATTCCTGACTCTTAATTTTGTAATTATCAGCAGGCTCATTTACAAACTATCGGAAGGCTACCGAAACAAATAAAACTGAAAAGACAAGGATCACGTCAAAAGTCGCGGGCGTGAAAGAGCAGCAATATTTTTTGACGTCATGTTCCGGGAACTAGACGTCATGCGTCATATTCAGAGAACGCGTCATTTTCCGCAACGTATTATCGTTGCTATGGTTACCATCAATGTTTCCTAAGATGTTATCACGTAAAATTATTATCGTCCGTAAACTGACTTTACAGACAACCAATTTTTCATCGTTTAGGCAGCCTTCCAATGGTTTGTAAATCACCCAGTAGTTCGATCAACTTACCGCCAATGATTCTCAACTCTTCTGCTTAGAGCAACTTTTTCACCGATCTCTGTACAGACGGGGTTAGTGAGAGCTATCTTCGCCAAATCAGCCTTCGTGGCGATCACTCGGCCACCGGTACTTAGAGATCCAATGTTTACAAGTAGAACCTGGGAACAATTACGTAAAATGAGTATGAAACCTTACTAAAACCAACTTCACAACAACCTGGAAACAATTATATTAAATTCAATGAGTAAAGAAACCTAACAAAATGACTTTTAAGAAGTTTTGATTAAACATTATAAACAATTTATAAGGATTCTTTCCCCTTTAATATTTGAGAAAGTACTTCTCGTGTTTTGATGATAGGTAGCAATAAGGGCAGATGCAGACGAGAGACTCGAACTTGGTTTACGATTTTTTACGGCGAGTTTTTTTTTATAGTAAATATTTTCCCTTGTATTAATCGCGTATTTTTTCTCGCGACCATGACTATTGTAACATAGTCGAAACGTCTGTCGAGTTAAGGGAAATAAAAAAAACTATGAATACAAATCGTGGGTGTTTAAAGAGTTTGAGTTTTTTTAGTTAGTTAGTCGTGGCCCACTACTGGGCAAATGCCTCCCACGTTTCTTTTATATCTTAGATTTTCAGCTATGCTGCCCCCTTATACAAGTATGTTTTCTATTACCGATATCGCCAATCAAAATATTTATTTGTATGAAATTGACATAAACCAACAAAAAGTCATGTGGTCTTGGGTTAGAGAAAAAAAATGGTAAGTAAGGTCCATCTTATGCTAATTTTATACAATGCTTTATGACAATTTCATTCAATGTCGATTGGCGATATCGCTAATAGAAAATAATCTTGTCTAAGAGGGCTGATCACTGAGCGTTAAACGCATCCTAATAACATTTATCATCTAAGTTCAAATCTTCACTACATAGTATAAAATAAAGTCATTTTTCGCCATCCCTATATCCCTATGTATGCTGAGATCTTTAAAACTACGCAACGGATTTTGATGTGTTTTTTTTAATAGATAGTGATTAAAGAGGCAGGTTTTAGATATAATACATGCATAATACAGCCGTGCGAAGCCGGGGCGGGTCGCTAGTATACATATTAAATGCTTTGTCCTGACCGACTCACTGACGGATCAATGCACAGCTGATTGTAGAGGCCTAAAACTAGGGTGTGTTATTTGTATGACGTAGGCATCCGATAAAAAAGGATTTTCCGATATTCTACCCCTTAGGGGGTGAAAAAGGGGGCAAAGTTTGTTCATGGTCCATTTTCGACTAATACGCGGACGAAGTCGCGGGCAAAAGCTAGTAGTTAAAATAGAACCTTACCTCATTCTTAGTAAGCTTCTGTACTTTTGCTGCTTTCTTATCACCTTCTGTACGCACTCCAAGCAGACGCTTGAGCAAATAGTACGACACCTCAAGCTTCACAAATATACCGGGCAGAGCACCGACAGCACCGAGCACCTAGAACAAAACAAAACAAAATAGGCAATGAATGAGTAAGTTACAATTTAAACATGTTTGTCAATGGGGCTTTCTTGAAAAAGAGTTCCATATGCTACGGGTCAATTTATACTTGTTGGCACTGGGCAATAGACGACCCAGTTGGCACAATGGTCACCATGCCAGACTGCCAAACACGGGATTGCGGGTTCGATTCCCGCCTCAGACAAGTATTTATGCTTAGATATTTATTTATTTGGAACACCAACAGCTTTACAAATAATAAGAATCGAAACAAGAAACAGAAAGCCAATTATAGGTTCTCACGAGTATTTGTCTGTGGTATGGTTGCTTCTATGTATTATAAGTATATATTTACAAAAGAAAAGTATATCCGTTGTCTAGCACCCATAACACAAGTCTAGTTACTTAGCTTGGGGCTGGATGGCGATGTGTGCAATGTTTATTTATACTAGCGCATAGTTAAAGCGCATCAAAACGCCAAATTCTTCACAACTACAGCGAAGCTTTTACGTGTAGTAGGACATCAGATGCAGTGCCAACACCAGCGTAGGCCAATTTCCGCCTGATGACGCGTAGGGTCGCTAGTGGGCGCGTAGATTCGCGAGAATACGCGCGCACCAATAGCGTTGGTTGCGAATGAGAGCGTGTTTTTTTATATCTCGGAAGTAATATGAGCATTAAGCTATGGAGATGAGGTTGAATTTTTAATGTTTTGGATTGACGCTTCAATGCGCTTCAACTCTGCGCTAGTATAAATTGACCCTTATCGAGATGATGCTGCTCAAATTTTCCGATTATAAGGGAAATTAATGTTTTTTTTTGAGAAAATCCAAAGGAAACTTGAACATCTGCCTTTTTACCAAGAAAATCTCCTTTGAAAGTAAAAAAAAATTGGGCATGTTTCTACTAATACATGCGATGTCGTTATTTCGTTATTACGCGAACTTAGATATACCTAAAGATACTGTAATCCACCTGCCCCCTGATTCACAAACCGTCGGATGGCAACCGAAAAGAAAAAAAAAAGTGTGGCACTCGGGGACTGCCGCGGTAAAGCTATTGCATCGTGCGAGCTTCGTACAGTCGTACCATATACATCACTTTAAGCGAACGCGCTCATAGCCCGCGATAAAAGCTATGCAATAGCTTAAAAATTTTGCTGCTCTTTCACTCTCGCGACTTTAGACGTGTTGGCATCCTAGTCTTTTCAGTTTTATTCGTTTTGGTAGCCTTCCGATAGTTTGTGAATTAGCCTACTGACCTGTCCAACGAGCCTGTCAGCGCGACACAGCGTAGGCTCTATCTTAGTACCGACGCCGATGAGACCACCGGGCACCGCGTACTGGAGCTCGTTTTGTTCCGCGAACAGCGACACGATGCGAGAGAATATCGGACGGCAGGTCAACTTGCCGTCGGCGTCCTTGCTTACTAGACCCGGTCGCACCTAAGACAAAACACATTTTTTATTATAATAAACATCAAAATGTACAATCAACGGTCAAAAGTCTCCGCCACGGTAACGTTTACAATCTTGTGTAGCACTATTTGACCTGTGACGTCACTTTTCCTTGCGCATAGCGCGCGTTTCTGTTTTTCTCTAGGAAAATGGAAAAGCTTGACGTCACACGAAGGTCAGTCATGGCCGCCCGCGTTTCATTTCTTATGTACAAAATTGTAGAGTTATTGTAAAACTATTTTAATTTCTTGTTTAAAGTTATTGTAAAGCTTCCATTTTCAACATATTTCAGATTTTATCGTTATTACAGTCATGTAGCCAATTGACATTGCTCTTACGGTGAAGGAAAACATCGTGATGAAACCCGCGGCTTAGTTGGCTACAGAAGTATTGACAAGTTCTCTCCTCTGGACATGGTCGACTAAAGCTGAGAGGGTAGTAGGTGCTGGGCAAGCCTACTCCATCCTCACGCAAAAAGGACCCAATTAAAAAGGTACAAGTAGGTTGGTTTCTTTCGATTCTTACTTCAATCTCCATGCCGACAGTGAGCACTCCTTGCAGGATGGAACCACCGGCCACACCTCCACGCAGGTCATCGACCTCACAACCCGGCTTGTTGACGTCGAACGAACGGATCACGATCATCCGCGGCGGGGATGTGAAGTCACGCAGCGGCACCGGAATCTTCTTTGTTATGTATTCGCACAGGACCTGGAAACCAGTAATGTTATATTAAAAAACTTGATCTATAATAACAGCCTGGTGACAGACAGACAGACGGACAGGCAGCAAAGTCTTAGTACTTAATATTGTCCCGTTTTTACCCCTTGGGTATGGAACCCTTAAACAGTTTTTAAAATCCGGCCAAGTGCGAGTCGGACTAGCCCACGAAGGGTTTCGTACTATGTTGTATGAGCACTTAAAATATAATTTCTCTGATTTTAGTATTTGTTGTTATAGCGGCAACTTTCAACTCTCTAGCTATCACTGTTCATGAGATACAGCCTGGTGACAGACAAACGGACAGGCGAACGGACTGTAAAGTCTTAGTAATAGGGTCCTGTTTGAAAGGGGAAAAACATTGTTTGTTATTTGCATCTTACTTAATTTCCTAAGTTTGAACACCCTACCCTTCACTTTCCTCAACTTTTTGTCCATCGAAAGGTTGCCTGGATAAGGTCGCCCTTTGTAACATTTAGACTTAACTCTTCAGCTTTATATTATTAGTATAAATGTTATTTGAAAATGGTGTTTACCATATTGAATATATCTATCTATCCATCTAACCCTAAAAAGCAAAATATATAACGTGAGGAAACAAAAATGTCCAAAGACTAACCTCAATATTATATTTCAACTGTGCAGATATGGGTACAATAGGTGCGCCTTCAGCGACAGTACCCTGGACGAACTTGACGATCTGTTCGTGTTGTTCCTTCGCTTGTCCCTCCTTCACCAGGTCGATTTTGTTTTGAAGGATAAGAATGTGCTTCAGTTTCATAATCTCGATGGCGGCCAAGTGTTCACTTGTCTGCGGTTGCGGGCACGATTCGTTACCTGATTATAATAAATAAATATTGCAGGATATTCCACACATCGCCATCTAGCCCCAAGCTAAGTAACTAGACTTATGTTAAGGGTGCTAGACAACGGATATACTATACTTATATACTTTTCTTTTGTAAATACATACTTATATACATAGAAACAACCAGACCATAGACAAGTATCTAAGCATAATACTTGTCTGAGGCTGTCTTTGGCAGACCGGCATGGTGACCATTGTGCCAACTGGGTCGTCAAAGATGGATTATGAGGTCCACCTTTTTCTAAGAGTGAACATTCTTTTTGAGGTAAAGTACAGATAATCAGATCATTTCAGTAGTTTCTGCAATAAGCATGGACAGACGTACGTGGTAAACTTCCGGGATAGTTTTACCTATTGCCTCTACAAATGAGTAGGTACTGTTCTTAAGAGGAAAGGGTACCGGGGGCTTTCTCCATACAAACTATTGCCTACATAGATAGATAGATAGATAGATAAACACTTACATAATGACACTAGAGAAAATATTTTTGTTGCATAAAACTTATAACTGCCATAACCATGCCCCTATGTTTTTATTTTTTAAATCTTAATTTCTATGATAATAAATGAAAACGAAAAAAAAAAAAAAAAAAAAAAAAAAAAAAAAACATAGGGGCATAGTCATGGCGGTTATAGGTTTTATGGCAATTTTTTTTGTGCTAATGTCATTAGCCAGGGAGGAAACAGTCGACTACGTTTGTATGTAGAGCGCGCAGGTACCCTTTCACCATATCTATAGAGCCTCCGTAGATTCTTAAATGTGGAGGTTTTAGTCTTGCCTATCAAAAACTTACATTGGTCGCAACTAAGTTTTAAAAGCATTCTTGTTTGCATTTCCATAGAATTTTAGACGCGAATTTCAATCGCGGTAATGCAGACTTACCAGCAATAAGAAGTAAAGCAGCGTCCATGACAGCTGCGCCGTTAAGCATGGTAGCCATGAGGATGTCGTGCCCAGGACAGTCGACGAAGCTGACATGCCTCACGAGCTGGAAGCGGCCGGTGCAGGCGGGTCGCAGACAAGGGAAGCTGTCGTCTTTGGACGAACCACCTGATATGAAGCTCGTGGGCCGAGCGCATTTTGGGTTGTCGCATTTGTAAATCTTTGCGTTGGCGTAACCTGTAGTTTTACATTTTTATGATTTTATTTCAATACTTACTGTCCCGGCAAACGTTGTTTTGCCATTTACAAAAAAAAGGATAAAAATAAAAAATAGATGTTGATAGATTCTCAACCTAACGAATATACAAATTGGTTCAGCCGTTGGTAACTAGCTCCGCTACACGAGAATTTTATATATGAAGGGATAATTCCCAGTAGAATTATTCAACATACAAATATGATTAATCAAAATATTTTTCCAGGCACGCCTTTACCCAACAACCATCTGGGATTAATTCCCTAATCACTATATAGTATAAAATAAAGTCACTTTTCGCCGTCCTTATGTCCCTATTTCCTTATGTATGCTTAGATCTTTAAAACTACGCAACGGATTTTGATGCGGTTTTTTTAAATAGATAGAGTGATTAAAGAGGAAGGTTTTTAGATATAATACAGCCGTGCGAAGCTGGGGCGGGTCGCTAGTCTACACTAAAACGATTTACTTTTCAGGATTTAATTTGTCTTTTTATTACTAAGTAATCAACTTTAAATACTATTGTGAACAAGAATATGTAAATACCTTAACATTTATCTAAACAGTTTTAACTTGTAAGATACATAGAAATTCATAATCTAAAACTTACAATAAAAAATCCTTAACCATATAAGATAAATGTTTATAAAAACTATATTTATGTTAAAGCAAAAACAGCATGCATATGCACATCTTAAAATGTACTTGAGATAAAAATATTTACAGAATTGTTTCATTGAAAACATCAAAGGCACATTAGGAATTTTATGGAAAGTACTGAAAACATGAGATTCAGTATTATAATAATATAGGTAATACATATTATATTGTATTAAACATTATAATTAAATTTGTTCAAGAGCAAGCACATAATATATAGCACAAAATGTTATCAATGAATTCAACTGAGACAGTGACAGTTATGTTAAAACAAATATTTCCTACATTTAATTGCACCACACCTGCATTCAGTACGATTGCGTAACATAGCCATATTCTGTTGTTGTATTTCAAATCTAGATTTAGCTGGTGAGGCGGAGGCATCGGCAGTTCCTGCATATGAACCGTGGGGCATCAACACGTCGTTACTGTCGCTGGTACTCTCTCTGCTGACCACGGAGCTACTAGCGTCTGCATCATCGCCATCCGAACACTTTTGCAAGTAATCAAAGCATATTTCTTCTCCTGCATCTATGTCGCGTGTTGCAAACAACGCCAGCATAGGAAGGTTCGGATCGAGACAGTCTGCCCACACTGCCCAAACGCCGAGATTAGGATCACATGAATGATTTATAAAATGAGCTACATTGCCTATATGTGCAGCATCAATTACGTAAGGATTCTCAACAGAATTGAAGTCTAGATCAAAGAGGTATGTGAGTCCGTTGGCATCGTATTCTCTGCCTCTTTTCTCAGCCTCTTCAAATGTGATGACTTCACCAACATATTGGCAAACAAATTGACCTTGTTTTATAATTTGTTCTGTTCTAACACCCCAACCGCATCCATTAGCAGTGCGAAAGATTGTCAGTTTTATATTACGACCATTTTGAACAACACGATTACTGCAGTCAGAGGAACATTTGCAAGCTTTGTTACATTCATAAATAGGAGTTCCGGATGCTACTCTTAGGATCTTCTTCGTTGTATAGGCGAATATTCCGCCTTGCATGCCACAGCAGGACTTGGCACGACAGTTGCAGGCAGAACAATCACAACCTATAGGTGGTTCATCTGGGATCTCTACACCAGCTCCGGGAATTGATTGGTTAATATAAGTAAAGTTTTCCGGTGGACCTGCCAAATCTGCATTATTTTCTATTGCAATTTTCTTGCAATTGTCAACTTGATTTAAATGTTCCTCCCACTGCATTAATTTTATCAGTTGTTGACATCGTTTTCTAGCCAATACATACAACTGAAGGATATCTCTGGTATCCTGAACAAGTTCTGTGGCATAACACTCAGTACCAATGGGTAAATTAAGAATGGCTATTAGTTTCAAGGTAAGAGCGTCTTTTAAACGAGACAGCCCAGTCTCTTGTACTTCATCAAGTCTGTTCAGTAAATTATCTTCACTGAGAAGATCACCAAATGATAATTCCTCTTTGAGTTTTATAATTTTATCACAGTATTTAACTTCTTCCTTAGCTACAAACTCTCTGATAACTTCCGGACAGTTTTCCAAGTTCTCAATAGGCTCCCAGGTGTTGTCATTTCTAGAATACCCTTTCCATTTCACATAAAAGAATTCTTTGCCATCCTCGAACATAAAATCTTCAATTGTTTCAACGATGAATTCTTCAGGGTCTTGTTTATTTCTTTTCTGTTTCTTAGATGCATGTCCGTTGTCTTGATGATCAATAGATAGCCGTCGTTTCTTAGATTTCACAAACTTTTCAAAGAATATATTCTCATTTCTCTCTGCTGCTCTCTCATAGTACAATTTAACAACCGAGTCGGACAGGCGCTCTGCAACATACCATGTGTTTTCATTAAAATAATATCCAAAATATGTAAGCAAAATAAATACAAAGTTTATTAAGAATTTTGTATTTTGTTCACATGGTACATTGCATTGCAGCTGTTTTAAAATTGCTTTAAATTCACTCTTTTAATTGGTTTTAATAAAAAAATTAATAAATAATGACCAATAAAAAAAATTAAACAGTCGCACGTGGTTAATTTTGATTAAACATTATACAAAATTCCTACTTAGGTATTATTTACAATGCAACAAGATAAATGTTGAATTTGTTTCCTCTTGAGTGTGAAACAGCATAATAAGTTTGTATGAAAATTTACACAGGGGACAGTCCATAGTATGGTGAAAGATATAGTACACTTTAGAGGATATTAAATAATAAATAAATATTGTGTGACGATTCACACAGCGCTATCTAGCCTTAAGCTAAGAAACTACGCTTGTGTTATGTGTGCCAGATAACGAATAGAATATTTATATACTTTTCTTTTGTAAATATATACATACAGAAAAACCTACACCAGAAACAAATATCTATAGCATAGATACTTGTTTGAGATGGGAACACCCGCCTGCGATGCAGAAGGCTGCATATTCGACCAAAGTCGTCAAATATTCCTACGGGGTTTGGATTTACGAGGGTGAACCACAAGGCTTAACTAGTTGAATAGATATTACATGCTCGAACTTACCTAATTTGATAGTAATGTTCCTTTCCAGTTCATTCTTGAATCTGACAGTCTGTACACCAGATATAGCTTTCACAACAGTGGACTTGCCGTGAGCTACGTGTCCGATGGTACCAATGTTGATGGTAGCTTGTCTTGATATCACTTCAGGCGACAATGCTGATAGTTTTGTTACATCCTAAAACATTACCATTTATTACTTTATCTTATTGTTAATAAAATAAAAACATTACCATTTAGTCTTATTGTAAAAAAATGTGATACCTGAACAAGTATGATGCAACCCAAACAACTACAACTTGGCAGTGTTAGCTTCAAAAAGCTGTCTGAAGTTTTATAGGTTAGAATTGAGACATTGGAAATTTAGAGTATACAACAGCTGGTGGCTTAATCAAAGTTTCATGTAATGCAAGTAATTTTTTAAAAGGATCACAAATGTCCAAAAAACCACAGAAAATAAGTTTATACTCACCAATTTGGAAAGATCTTGCTGATGCAAGTTCGATTGAGCACTCCGTCCTTCACTAGACGCCATAATTACCGTCTTGTGTTTTAACAATAGCTTTTAAAATAACCACTCGTTGCAAGAATATGCTACAGAATTGATTTTAACAGCATTTAATAACACATGTATGCAAAAATCTTGCATCTAAACGTAGGCAATCGCGGACATTGCGGTTGGTTGGTTCCACAGATCACTAAATTATTACGTTGGTTCTCCACCAATGAGTGAATGATTTGTTTTGAATGAATAATATAAATGGCGGTTAATGCCTGCCATTCGCGCCGAGACACAAAAACCGGTAACTCACCGAATGGGTCTAAAGCTCATCCGGAAGTGGCACATCCCTATTTCTGCCAAACGACCGTCAGTGAATGGTCAGTGTCAATGTTAAGTCAAAGTATTTTTTGTCTATATCTCGGAAGGGGTAGGTAAAAGGCTTGTAAGCGTATACAGCTTCTGACATATTTTTATTCATTCCACTTGCTTTTCTTGCCGCGATTATACCCTCTCCAACCCTCTCTTGCATTTATATCCTAAAGTACTATGGTGATGGACACGGACCTTCGACCATTTAGCTACCCGGACCCATGGATCTATGGAGGGTAGTGTTCCTAGTCAGTGTCTTTGAAACATAGCTTTGAAAATACCGATTTCACCGGCTATGTGTGTCAATCGTGCGAAGCCAATACTTTAGACTTTAGTGTCCCCGAATGTCACATCACATTTACGTCACCCTTCCCCCACCCTCCCCGCCAGCTGAAGAAAGTTGAAAAATCCGGATTATTTTGCTTGAAATCTTGAAAAATTGTAAAAATAATGGGTTATGCGCTGTAGATTATCTTCATCACCAGCGACTTGTGAAAGTTTCAATACTTTGACTAGTACGTTTCCCTGTGGACCTGTGGTTAAACTAATATTTTTAATACATCCGTAGCGTAGAACACAAATAATTTTGCTCAGCCAGCGGCTATAAATTGTTAAAATAGTTAATGTAGTCGAAATCTTGTGATTATTATAATTTTTAAATGTTATTTACTAACATTAAGCTGTAGGTACCTAATAAACTTGATCTTCCAAAAATGATTGTCAAGAGTGAAGAGGTTCAAGAACAAACTAAAAGGTTACGTTTTAAGTCGATATCTAGTGTTCAACACACTGCAAGCGACTCTGTTATGGATAGAAGCGTAAAAGAAGCTAAAGCAAAGGGTAAGGAACTACAAATTGTTGCTACTTCCTTGCACTAAAGTGTTGGTAGAAACACTCAGTAAACATACTTACCGTAATTTCAACCTAGCCTACATCTAATAAAAAAATATTTTCTGTCTTTAGATGGTGAAAAATCAGTATCCCTTTTTACATTCCTACATATTGAATTAACTCGAGGATACTTGCTTGAGCATGATGAAGAACGATTCTCAGCAAGAAGGGAAAAGGTTTACTCATTTATAAAGATACCACAGGAGTTAGAGAAGTTCATGGCCTATGGATTCTTTCAATGTGCCGATTCTTTGTTATTTGTTTACACATTTTTACCGTTAAGGTTTCTAATGGCTTTCTGGTCATTTTTAAATCGACTTTTCAGAAGATGTTTTGGGTAAGTACTTAGCAGGGTCTTCTGTGTTTATTTTGCTCTAAACACTACATAAAACAGACATTTATTTAGGGGAAGCAAGTAAAGCAAAAGCTAGGTCTCCTGCACATGTGTGCAGGAGACCTAGCTTTTGAAGTTTATTGCACTTCTTCAGTGAAAAAAATACTATAACAATAAAGAAACAACACTTTCAGATATTCACACCCCTACAAAAGTATATTAAAACCAGCGGAATCATGTGATGTGTTAAAAGGCTGCATACTTCTAATATGCAGTGTATTGATGTGTTATATTGACACTAACATGATGTACCATTTAGTCAAGAGTCAGAGTGTTATGAAGCTGTACATATTTTACAATATGCTTGAAGTTGGTGATAGATTATTCTCGGCGTTCGGCCAGGATACCATCGATGCATTGTTCTGGACCGCAACAGAACCTAGAGACAGAAGGCGTGAACATTTGGGCCTTATACCTCATTTATTGTTTGCCATGACTTATGTCTGTATCCTTTTCAAATAGCATCTGTAATTAATCTAGCAAAACCTAAAATTCCTACTGACTCTTTGACACAATCCATACCCAAAACGATTGGATCTAGAAATATGATATTTTGTAAAATAAGAGGTTCAATAATCTAGCTACCTATGGACTTCATGGAAGTGCAGCACAATGAAAAAACAACAATAGCCTACTCGTTTTTATTTTAACTAGCAGCGCTCCGCGGTTTTACCCGCGTAACTCCCGACCCTGTGGGAATATCGGGATAGCAATTAGCCTATGTCACTCCCAATAAATCAATGTATCCTCATACCAAGTTTCGTCTAAATCGGTTAGTCGTATAAGCCTATAATTTGTCTGTTTGCATTGTTTGTTTGCACTAATAATTTGTTTGTTTGCATTGCGTACAAACAAACAATTAAATCTTTTTATAATATTAGTATAGATGACAAATTCATTAAATTATGGCCAGCTAATGGTTAAGTTCATAGATCAATCAAATGTGTCCTTCAAGAGGCCAAAAGCCTGTGGGCAGGAAAGTAAATGGGAATGTTATGATATGAGTCAAGTGACATATTATAGAAGTAAGTATGACTTTAAATAATAATCTCCTTAAATATTGTCTCAGTTCTCCACAGTTTGTTGGTATTGTTTCAAGCAACGACACTCAATGTGGCTTTCAACTCGAACAACAAAAGCTTACTTATTATAATGATGTCAAATAATGTAAGTTAATTATCATAGTAAGTAATATATCTTTTCTCTAAAAAAGTAAATTCAAAACTGAAAACTCTTTATTAATTTGGAATCATACAATTTGCATTAAATCAATTAGAAGCGTCTTAAGAACTAAGATGTGTGCCTTTCGGAACGCGCCCGCCCCACCAATGAGAAGAAGGCATAAGAAACCCTTAAAAGGTTTTTTGTGATCATGCTCACAAATAAACAACGATGATTATGATTATAATTAACATCACTAACAGGGTTTAGGCTTCGGTTAGAGTAATCTAAGAGGTGCCTACTGCCTACTAGTCTCTACTGGAGAATCCAGACCAATATTATAAATGCGAAAGTAACTGTTATGTCTTTACGTCTAAACGGCTTAACCGAATTTGTTGAATTTAGATGGATGGGATCTTAAAGAAGGACAAAAGCTACTTTTTTTTTCTCAAAAACGGAAATATGAGAGTCAAATTGCGAAGCGCGGTTGGTACGTCTTTATAGTTAAAAGAATTGTAGTATTTTTGTTCACATGGTTTATTTTAGTTTGTAGAACTAAAAGGCAGTGTATTCAAGAAATTCGACAAGAACAACTTGTTCCAAGTATCGTGCAGTGATGTGAGAGAACGGCTCCATTTATCAGTACTACTGTTTATTGTTGTACTTCAAACGATGAAGGAATACATGTGGAAGGAAGAACGGTTCTGGATACTGGCGCCTGACTGTGTGCTGGTGCTTACATTTGAAGTCATCATTGATTGGGTTAAACATGCTTTTATTACCAGGTGAGAACCGATACAATTATCAATCTAGATAAGATAGAGTATAAATAAATAATAACTATCATCTATGATCCATTGACGACGTCTGTGGCGCGGTAGCGAACACCCGCTATAGACGCAGATGGTTGCGGGTTCGATTCCTGCCTCAACCATACTTTTATGTAAATATTCTTATTTGTTTCTGGTGATTTTTTAACTGAGACATTATTGAAAATTGAGTAAACGAAATCTGAGGCAATCTGCATAAAAAAAGAACCTTTATCAAAATGATAATGTACGTGGCCTTGTTTAATGTCAAAATTGTTTTCATACAATAGTCTCATTAGTTTCTAAGATACGTTCACTGTATCTTTAGTTTCGAATTTCCCCATGCTGCCCTGTTAAAAAATGCTGTATAAATAGTTATTCTATTCTTGATCTAGGTGGGACTCCTAACAAAAGTCTAGTTGCTTAGCTCGGGCCTAGATAGCGCTGTGTGCATTGCCTTACTATATTTATTTATATAACTTGTTTCAGATTCAACGAGATTCCTTACGGCGTATACAGAGAGTACACAGTAAGCCTCGCGTACGACGTCGCACAAACGAGACAGAAGTACGCGTTTAGCGATCACTCAGACTTGGTGGCTCGGAGGATGGGCTTCATACCTTTACCTTTAGGTGTTGTTATTACAAGAGTATTGGTGCATGCTGTTAAAATTGATGGGTGAGTTTTACAATCATAATACATACATATTTATATTAATTGGTCCATATTTAGATATTTAAAAGTTTATTTGTTGGTTAGCCCTTGACAGTTGAATGGATTTTTATTAGAACACTAGCTTTTGCCTGTGATTTCGTCCGCGTATAAAACGAAAATGGTTCTAATAGGATTTTTAATTGGTTTTTTACTAACTATACAAACTTAGTCCCCTTTTTCCACCCCCTAAAATGATAAAATTTCAACTCATTATCCCGGTATTCTAACGGGATCGGGACTTAGTAGTAAAAATAATAAGGTATATTTATTTTATAATTCAGAGACAAAAATTCCAAAATCAGGTCAAAAAAGAAACCTATTGTTAACAAAGTATTGATTTTTAATGCGTTTTTAGTAAGTACGATTTTTGTTTCAGTTTTGCGGCAATAGCTTTAATAATACTGGCGTATTTATGTCTAATAACTGTGAGAGTGTTGGTGTCTATAGTTATTCTCGGTAAAGCTTGCGATTTGATATCACAACATCAGATGGACAAGAATGAAAGTCATCATACAACTCCCAAAAGGTAAATTAATCCTAATTATTACTAATATTATAAATCGACCTCGAAATTGACGACCTCTGTGGCGCGACGGGCAAACACTCGTGACGCATAAAGTTGCGGGTTTGATTCCAATCTCTACCAAATAAAGATCCGTTGTCTAGCACCCATAACACCAGTCTAGTTACTTAGCTTGGGGCTAAATTGCGATGTGTGGAATGTCTTGCAGTATTTATTTATTTCTTTATTTGTTATACTTATAATACATAGAAACAACCACACCATAGACAAATATCTAAGCATAAATACTTGACTGAGTCCGGCATGGTGACCATTGTGGTGACCAAAAATGTTTTTATCTAAGTATTCTATCCGTTGTCTAGCTACCATAACACAAGCCTAGTTGCTTAGCTTGGGGCTAAATAGTGTGAATAATCCTGCAATATATATATTTTCTTAACTTTCGGAAGTTTGTTTATTCCTCTCGGTCAAATTACTGCACCGATTAGGGTTGGACAATTAGTGGTAGTTTAGGCGATATAGATAGATAGATAAATTCTCTATTGCAAACACCATTTTTTAATTACATAAAATATAAAAACAAAGTTGAAGTATAAGTGTTCCAAAGGGCAGCCTTATCACCCAAAGCGATCTCGATGCGATGGAGATAGACATAGGATACTTTTTATCCCGATATTCCCACGGGATCAGGAGTTACGCGGGTAAAACCGTGATGCGCTGCTAGTCTTTTATAGATACCTCGTGCCTCACAAATGATATTCTATGGTCTATATTTCAGGGAACCGAAAGATTACTCAAAAGATTCATCCTACAATCAGAAGTCACCTGACACGGAATCTATGTCGCCTAAGAAACCTGCCCAGTTAAAGTTCGTGATACCTCACGATGTGGCGTTAGTAAGTATATTTAACCACAATAGGGATTGTTCATTTATTTTTTTAATTGAAATTACAAAACATTTAGCGAAATAGACTTCTTCTTATATTAAAGAATAGCGACCCGCCCCGGCTTCGTACGGTATATTATGCATGTATTATACATATAAACCTTCCTCTTGAATCACTCTATCTATTAAAAAAAATCGCATCAAAATCCGTTGCGTAGTTTTAAAGATTTAAGCATACATAGGGATATAGGGACAGAGAAAGCGACTTTGTTTTATACTATGTAGTGATAAACATTTATTCCAAATTAAACGTTGATGTAGCATATTTTCGATTAATATGTTTGACCTTCACGTGCACTCTGATGACGTCATCATCGACGTTATGACGAAATCGATATGTGCCATAATAAAAAAATCAAAGGACAGCCAACCATCAGCCAACTATAATAAATATGGACACACTTAAAAGTAATGTAAAGTAGTAAGTATTTAAAGTATTTATGTAGTATATATATTGTCTAGCACCCATAACACAAGACTAGTTACTTAGCTTGGGGCTTGAGGGCGATGTGTGGAATGTCCTGCAATTCTTTTTTTTTTTTACACAACTCAGGCAATGGAAGACATTAATTTTACGCCATTGGTGACGTAACCACGTGTAAAAGTTTAGAGGTTTATCTATAATGTAGAAGAAGTCTATTTCTCTGTTTTGTAATAGGTATATAAAAAAACAATCCTAATTCCTTTTAGTTTCAGTAAATAACGCTTAAAGTTAACCACCTCCATGCGTCGTCTCTAAAGGCATTTAGACACAACAGGCATTGTAACTTAAAATGCCGCGGTGAATTTTGAGGCCCATCAGGTCTCAAAAATCACCGTGCAAAAAATATCACTAAGGATGCCAAG
Organism: Idaea aversata; assembly: GCA_907269075.1. NCBI lineage: Eukaryota > Metazoa > Arthropoda > Insecta > Lepidoptera > Geometridae > Idaea > Idaea aversata. Next base: position 8,188,079 of record OU026092.1, on the reverse strand, counting down.
CTCCCATACCAACGACCGTATTAAAAAAAAAACAGTACTTAAGTTACTCTTGGATAAGTGAACGCACTGCGCTAAATGCGGCCCTATGATTTGTAAATTTTGTGCTGCTCTCTTCACTCTTTATATTATTTGAGGCTCTATGCGTTCGCGTGCACTATGCAATGTCATAGGGTTGATTGAGCCAATATAATTTGTAGGCGGAGCCTTTGGTGGACGCTTCGGTCGGTGCAGCGGCCATCTTCTCTAACAGTGCCATAGATCTGAACGGGGTCTGCTATCTAAACGACAAGATGAATGCACAAGTCAAACAGGAGACCGGAGACTTTATAGAGGCTGAACTGGTAAGATAATACACTAACACGTATACATGTGACACCGGACTGCTAGACGCAAAGGACGCAATGTGTTTTATCTACATATAAAATGCTTTGTCCTGAATGACTGATTGACGGACGCACAGCCTAAACCGCTGATCGTAGAGACCTGAAACTTGGAGAGTGTGTTCTTTGTATGACGTAGGCATCCGATAAGAATGGATTCTCCTGCTGCTGCTGAATGTTTGAATGGTTCGTAAAAAACCAATTAAGAATCCTATTAGACTGAAATCTCGTTTTAATTACTTAGTGTGAAATAACAATGTTACTTTAAAATTATTTCTCATACTTGCCTTGAAGATGTTTTATTTCACCTCACGTAAGTATATCAATCGAAAATAGCTCTTTCTGACCCGACCTGACTGATCGAAGCGTATTTGACATCAAGTTTTCTTTAATTGTCCAAATATGTACTAGCACCCGTGCGTGGGTTTGCCTCTCAGAATAAGGTATTTCTATGGTTTGCCTGCATAATTACGCTGAACCATAGATTAAATATAAAATTATATAAAATTATGAAGTTTTGATGAAAACTTCATAGCTGCTTAGCTCATTGGAAGTAACATAGGCTGCATTTTTTCAATAATCCTACGGGATCAGAACTAAATAACGAAAAACTGCGGGGCGCAGCTAGATATTAAAATACAGTTAAATTTCCCAGGTGGATGTAAGTAGAAGCGCTCCAGACATAAAGTCCGCTGCAAACGCGGAGGTAATAAAGACAGAAGTAGACGAGAGACCGTTATCCCCCGACGCGGACGGTCTCAAACGACGATCGGAGTCTGAACCAAATTTGGTCAAAGCTGAGGAACATTACGAGGAGACTTCATAGCGTATGTTATGTTGTATTATTTATATCTATTGCCAATCTATTATATAGTTTGTACTATTAGCCTAGGATTATTAAACAAAAGACCACAGTTAAGAGGAAAGGGTACCGGCGCTCTCTCCATATAAACGTGGTCGACTGTTTCCTCCCTGGATAATGACACTAGAGCAAATATTTTTGTAGCATAAAACTTCTCATCTGGCAGAACTGACCGCCCGGCGGCTTCTTCATACATTTTTAATATGGCGCCGTTTGTCTGCCAGTTTATGAAAATATATATCTGCCATGACTTGACCATGTCCCTATGTTTTGTTTTTTTTAATCTTAATTTCTATGATAACTTTAGAAAATGAAAAAAAAAAAACCAAGACATAGGGGCATATAGACATGGCAGTTATAGGTTTAATGCAACAAAAATATTTGCTCTAGTGTCATTATCCAATGAGGAAACAGTCGACTACGTTTGTATGGAGAGAGCGCCGGTACCATTTCACCTTAACAACGTTCCTAATACCCGTATTCACAGTCAACCCTATAAGATTGCATAGTGCGCGTGAATGCATAGACCCGCAAATAATATACTAGTGTGAAGAGAGTAGCACAAAATTGACCAATCATAGGGCCGCATTTAGCGCAGTGCGTTCACTTATCCTAGAGCAACTTATACAGGGTTATTGGAAATTATACTAGCAAGCCCTTGAGGGCTATTTCTGTGCACCATAACAAACAACTGTTGTTCTACGACTTTTGGAAATTCGAAAAAAAAAAAAAATGAAAATTTTGAGGTTATGTAAATTCGAAAAACAGCTGATTTTTTAAAACAAAGGTCATTCAGACTAAGAACAGTAGATAAAACTTAAAAAATAAGTAAAATTTTAAGGTTAATGACCTCTCCGTGTAAGGAACAGCTGATTTTCAGGTAAACATAACCTCAAAATTTTCGAAAAAATGTTCGAATTTCCAAAAGTCGTAGAACAGAAGTTGTTAGTTAAGGTGCACAGAAGTAGCCCTTAACGGCTTGCTAGTATAATTTCCAATAACCCTGTATACTGTTTGTGAAAACGGCCGTAAGTTAAGGGATTGCTTTGCCTCGTTCTTGCGCGTGACATTCAATGTCAGCGAGAATGTGACAAAGCATTGTTTAATAATAATAAGTCGTAAAATAAAAATAAGTCTCAAACTTAGTAATAGGGTACCGTTTTTACCCTTTGGGTACGGAACCCTAAAAACAAATACCTACCGTGTAAAAACTTTGTTGACGTCATAACTCAGACAAATAATGTCTTCATTTTAAGAGGAAAGGGTACCGGAGGCTATTTCCATACAAACTATTACAAACGTAGTCGACTGTTTTCTCCCTGGATAATGACACTAGAGCAAATATTTTTGGTGCATAAAACCTATAACTGCCATGACCATGCCCCTATTTCTTTTTTTTTTTTTTAATCTTAATTTCTTTGATAATTAAAAAATGAAAAAAACCAAAACATAGGGGCATAGTCATGCCAGTTATAGGTTTTATGGCACAAAAATATTTGTGCTTGTGTCCTTATCCAGGGAGGAAACAGTCGACTACGTTTGTATGGAGAGCGCGCAGGTACCCTTTCACCTTAAGACATTATTCGGGCACTATACAGAATAGATACAAATTTTTAGCTTATTATGGAATTATTTTATAACTTGTTTAAAAATCCTGGGCTATAAAATATCAATTAAAAGTCCGATTTGTAATCAAAAGGAGTGAAGTAACGAATTAATAAGAAAAAAAAAACTGTAAAATTGACATCTGTCAGTTGGGTTCGTTTGATTTCGTAATTGGTCTATATACTTAGTTTTTTTATACATGGTTATTTAACAATCAGTGATGATTTAATGATTTTAAGACTCTGCTTGAGGGGCGATAGTTTGTCCATTTTTACCCGCCAAATACATACAAAGTCAAAAAAAATGTTTTGTCTATGGTGGTATTTGAAGCGAAGACTTCATAATAGTGAAACTCATAACCAATTATGTTACGGGGATGCCAAACTCACGGATATACCAACTCTTAAATAAATTACTTTGCCACAACCAAACTGTAAAGGCTTGTATATTTTTGACGGACAAAAAAGGGCAAAAGTCTGACTTCCATTCGCTAAATTAAGCTAAATGACACTTAAAGTAAATTACACTTTTATATGTACGAATTTCTAGTCTATCTGAAATATCCTTTTTTTAATAAACTACAAAAAGGTTTCTAACTCTTTATTGCCATTTGCTCTATACAAGACCATCGACAAAATGTGAGATAGAGTTCATTTAAAGCGCAATGGTTTTGTTTAAAATAAAAAAAAGTCAACTTTGAAAACAACCTACAAAACAAGACACAAATATAATAAAAATTAAAAATAGCGACAACACTTTTTTTTAATTTTCGTGCCTAAAATATCGTTGTGAATTTATAATATCGATTATTTTATTAAAAATTCAGTTCTAAGATAAAAAGTAAACGTAGGTTTGTGCTGTAAAAAGTTGCTATTAAAAACCGATAGGCGCTTAGTGAACGTTACAAATTGTATTAAAATAAGGCTTGTGGTTAAATTGGTGTGATTATAGGATTATAAATAAATATAAAAATCTATCTTAGATTAAAAATGAAGACTGATACGAATCGGGTGCTTGGAATTCAGTTCCTGCAGACCAATCACAGGTTATTCCTCTTTCAAGCTTAAGCGTATGCGCAAACTTCACATCACAAAATTTCTTTAAGAAAATAATGGAGTGAAGTTAGCAAATATCAACATCTAGCGAGATCGCTCGGTAGCCTATGATAAGATGCAGTTTATTGACGGTGTAATAGTTTCATTCGATTTTTTAAGTCAAGTTTGTTAGTCTGTTTCCTTTATTTAAGTATATTATTTACTGCTCTTATATTTGTAGGTTCCTAAGTAGCTTATAACACTGTGGCCATCCCAATATTAACTAATATTAAAAAATGCAAAAGTTTATTTGATCTCCTTTTACGGTCAAACAGATTGATTTGGATGAAATTTAGTACAGGGTTAGTTCGAATGTCGAAAAGGAAATAGGTTTTTGTTTATTCTAATTTGATTGAGACCCATTCAATTGGTTACGATTCTTTATCTACGATTTTTAACGTAAAACATTTTTATTTCTTAATACCAATCATCTCTTTATTTGTCTTTATAAATTGTGATGGGAAAGCTTACAACTTACCAAGGTTTAAAATAACAAAAAGTGGTTGCTTAAATATTTTTTTCTCACTAAGTTAAAAAATATCATTAAATAATATTAGAAACCGAACCTGCCACGCAGTGAACATTTCCTTTCTGCACTTTGAGGCTACGGTCACTTACCTCTAGCAATAGATTGTTATCAGTACATTTTATAGTCTTATTTTTAAGCGTATTGTTATTTACTTTAGTTTTTTTGTTTGTATTATTTATTTATTTCTGTTGTCTGTCTTTATTGGAGTTTCTGTTGGATAGTTAATATTTGTATTAGTTATTAGAGACACTGAATAAATTTAAAGTTTTTATCTAATATTTGTGTTTTCGTAAATCTTGTAGTTATTAGGTACCTACTTAGGTATATTTAAATTTTATTGCTAACCTTTTTTTCTAATAGTATATGTTAAAATCTATCTTTAGCATTTGGGTGTACTTTAGTACCCCTCGTAGAATACATACCTTTTTACTTACCTATTTAGTGATGATAGTTTTATACATTGAGACCTCAGCTCGGGTTCTTCAGCGTCAGTGCTATACTTTTTATAAGAAGCGTAATTTTCTGGCATTATCGGTTACCCACATCTTGTTTTGACTATTTTTTTCTAGCAGAATGTGTGTAAATTGTATGTCACAGAAAATTAGACGAATATTACTTTTCCATCTTCCTATCTGCGATCGATCCAGTTACCATAAGCTGATGTCGGTGTCATATAAAATTAGACGAATAATATCGGTTTTATTTTGTTGTTAAAAAACCGGGATTACTCGGTATTTTCTGTTCCGAGATTTTTTTGGTTTATACCCTACTAGGCATCTTCTAGTTAGCTCCTAATCAATTATAACTTTTTCTTAAAAAACTATGGATGGAAATTGGATAGGTAGTATAAGTACTTAATCAGGTTAACAGAAAAAGAGCTGTTTAAATTTTCAACAATTTGTATTTCCGCACCTTAGGTGGATTCGTATTAAATAAAAATTTCTTTTCTCTTATATACACATTAAATCCAAATTTAGTCAGAGTGTATTTACAAATATATTAATTAAATAGAATTTAGTAAAAATTAGTGAGATTTAACAATACCTACTTATAACTACATATCTATATTTTAGAACATCAACAACATTTTCACTTTGAAAATACATAAGATAGCTTACGTTATAACCATAACTACATATAAAATTCATTAAGAATTCGTACATTCACTTTAGGTGAACTTTATAAAAAGTTAAAATTCAATCGTTACATTTTATGTAGATTTTTGTATGAACGCGAGATGTTTTGAACGAACATGCCTAACACAGGGTTGTGCGTAACATAACAGAATTTGTCAACAATTTGTGGATGGCTCGGTGTTGATGCTTTATCAACTGCAAGTAACTGTAGGTATGCGGGAAGGCAATGAGCAATGCAACAACCGAGCGATCCACTAACAAGTAACCTAATAGAAAATCGTATATCAATAACTTTAACGCGATGCAACATTACGTAAAATGTGTAAGAATTTAAGTCTTTTCCGTTTCAATTGTCACTCGTTTTAAACATGAATACGCATTTTAAAACCTATCTACGCTAGCCATCTCTACCGGAGACCTCGTCTCTTCAATAACAGTAACATATTATAATCTCACAGATGCGTGCGGTACATAATCCTTACGCTGGCTGAGAACGTTGCGTGCGTACGCAGTGTTGCGTCGCGAACGCGTCTCACGTCAAATTATAACCATTCTCATATCATATTATGATATCCTTGTTGGTTTGTATTGTAGGCGTTTGTTATGTAAGCGATACAATCAGCAACATTATTATTGTCAGATATCTTAAATTCATAACGAACGACTTTTCTGTAAACCCATGGCCACCCTGTTATGAAATCCCTGCATTTTTATGACATTTTCGAGTTTGTGTTTTTTTTGGTAAAACGGCCAATTTGTATTTAATTGCACACACAATATAAATGTTTATAATCTTAAATCTAAAGTGACGTTGAATGTCGTAGAAAACATTGTTTACAAAGGTACTATCGATATCTAGTTTTTCACATCTAGTGATTTACAATTTCCAAGGCAATTTATCATAAAAACGTTTTCACTCTTATTCTCGTAAAGGCTATGTATGTATGTATGATTTGTGCATGAATTTTGTACTTATGAAACTGATAAGCGGTCAAGCTTTGACAGTAGTGGGCACCTAAGTAATTGCGGCTCGTATATTTTAACTGTTAAAATATTACGTTACGAAACTAGCAATTCAGTATGGTAAACCTACAAGTTTGCAAATTTTGAAATACTGGTTTCGAAATTAACATTTCAATAGATTTACATAACAAAATGTACAAAAAGTGTAAACGTTTCATATGTCGCTAAGTGACTGCTCACATTATATGTAATTTCAAAATTGCAGAATATCATCATCACAGAAATTGTAATCTATAGAAATGAAATCTTATTCGTACTAATCTATCTACACAAAAACTTATGAGTATTATATAAATAAACGGCCTTCGCTACACTTGAAAAATAATTAATAATGATTAAGAGATCATAATTTAATGCTATTACTAAAACTTTTACTAGATTTAGATTAGTCTATTTTAATAATACGTCGTTTATTATAAAAATATATGCCACATATGGGGAATCGACTCTTAGTGAACGAGTACGACGCAAAATACAAGAGGACCATTCTTACGAATGTTAATTGAGAAGTAAAAGATATAAAAATGTTGTTAGTTGCATCACGTACTGATTTCATCAAAATGAAGCAGAATTGAGCAAATTTAGTTAAATTAAACGTTGAGCAAGAGAAGGTAATGACAGCAACTGTCGAAAATAAATTATAATCAAGGAAAAATAGTATAACAGATAAAATACATCTCAAACAAACGTACCAAGTCGACAATCTCACGTTAATATAAATATTCGACTAGAAATATAGTAGTACATAAACGAAATTCAAAGTTATCACTTATTCAGCAGTCGTGTTATACTTAGTATTAACAATGTAAATTAAAATAGCAGTGGCACGTTTTAAAGTTAAATTAATGGCACAGTTTCACGTTAGTTTTGTCAAATGTATGTATTAAACCTATATTCATAGTCCTCGAAGTACAACCCTTCATAGGGAATATATTCACATTAATTTCAATTAGTTTCGTTACTTAAATAGGGGAAGGTCCGGCAAACCAAACAGTTAATCGATGTTTCAATCATCACAAGAGAACATATTTCCTATTTTATCTAATCGATATCTATGCGAGAGATGTCAACCGATTCCATACTAAGCTATATAGAGACGGAACCGGCGACCTCAGACATAAAGATATGTGTTCATAGCACGTTTCATCCGACGATTGTGATCTCGTTCCGAAGACATCACATCACGCAGGGAAGTTGACAATAAATACTTCAACGTGCAATAGTACCCGACACTTACGTACGAGTACAACATTAGGCCTCACGCTACTGTTTTGTTCCCAGTCGAGTTCCTTCATTTAACCTATCTAATCAAATAAATACATCGAATAGATCGATACCTATCATAGTTACAAATATGTATAAAAAGATATATATAAATTTCAGTGAATTTACAAAATGTAGAGTTAATAAAGCTTCGTTAAAGACAATTCATTTACACTTATGCGATGAAATTATTCGATAACTTCAACGTGAAAATATAACGTCCAGAAGAACCACGGCAACACATTCAATCGAGGAGCATGAGTGACGAACTGTCACTGTCAGTGCTTAAGTCGTAGTCGTCGTAGTCGGCGTCAGCGCCGACGTCAGCACCAGCGGCGGCGGCTGCGGCCGCGGCTGACTGCTAGAGCGGTGCGTGGTGTGGCTCGTGGTGATGTGACGGGCCACCGCTACCGCGCTCACGCTTCAGCCGCTGTTTGAGGTGCACCTTAGCGTGTCTCTTCTTCTCGTCGGAGCGCGCAAATTTGCGCCCGCATACGTCGCACGCAAAAGGCTTCTCACCGGTGTGCGTGCGAACGTGCGTCGTCAAGTGATCCGAGCGGCTGAACGACCGCATGCATATTCGACACTGGAACGGTTTCTGGCCAGTGTGGATGCGGATATGTCTCGTGAGCTCGTCGGAGCGCGAGAACCGGCGGTCGCAGCCGTCGACGGGACACGCGTACGGGCGCTCGTGCACGGGCGTTTTGCTCGGCCGGTTGGGGTATTTGCGCGGCTTGACCGCTACCAGCTTGAGCGGCTGCGCACTCTGCTGGTACACCTGCGAGAGGATCTCGTGCCCTTTCGACGTCGAGGGGTTGTACTCTGCGAGCTGGACGGGCCGGTCGCTGCAGGGACCCGGCGCCCCACCCGGGTACGGCTCACGTTTAGGCAGCCCTGAAGGGCCGGGTGTAGGCTGAGGTGGCACGGGTGCAGGCGCCGGCGCGTACTCGTGCGCCTCCCACTGAGGCTGGTGCTGGGGCGGAGCGCGGTACTCGCAGTGTTGCTGCGGCGGACAGTAGGACTGGCAGTCGGGCGGCAGCAGATCGACACGTTCCTCGTATTCCTGTTGGAAGTACTTATCGACGGCGCCGGGTCCCGGTCCCGGCGGCAGCAACCACTGCAGCGGCGGTGAAGGCGCACTCTTACCGACGCCTCCCACCGGTCCATAGAGCGAGGCGCTCGCGCTTGACGCGTTGCTCGCATCCTCGGCGCGTGCGCCCGGTGACAGCGACGCTTCGTGCTTGTGCCGTCGCGGTGAACAACCGAGCGACAGCTCATCGCCAGGTAGAGTACCTGCAACAAACAATACAAACATAAGGCTAGGGTCATATCCAATATTTTGCTCATTAGACATTTTTGACATAAAAGTCATCTTGACGAGCAGCTAAGACATCGCCGATCGATATTTTTTTTAAGAACTAAGTGTCTAACTTGCTGTACTATAAAATTACGACGAAATATTTTTAATAGAAGTCCGTGACGAAAAACTTTTAGGAGATACGTTTTAAAAAAGCTCTTTTAAAATATTTTTTGCACGCACATTGTCGAGTGTAGGCGGAAGGCAGCGCGGCGCACTAGATAAGTCCGTCGGAAGCCGATAGCGAGCTATCGTCGCGGTCGACGCGCGTATCTGAGGACGTCTCTCACACCACACAACACTATTGTCACAACTTCAGCTTTACATTACAACTTATTGTTTAAAAAAGAGCATAATTTTATTATATTGAAAAGCCAGTAGATAATTTACTAAATTTATAATTCCGGATTGTCATTTTTTTACTTTCTAGGTAGGTATTTTATTTTATTTAATCATATTTGATTATATTTGTGAACTATAATTCCGGATTGTCCGTTTTTTTACTTTCTATAGGTAGGTTTTTTTTTATCACTGGCGACCCGCCTTGGCTTCGCACGGCTGTATTATGCATGTATTATATCTAAAAACCTTCCTTTTTAATCACTCTATCTATTAAAAAACACCGCATCAAAATCCGTTGCGTAGTTTTAAAGATCTAAGCATACATGGGGACATGGGGACGGCGAAAAGTGACTTTATTTTATACTATGTAGTGATGTTCAATTATATTTGTGAACTTTGAACAGATTTAGAATTAAATTAAATCCAAAACAAATGTTAAGTTAAGTTAGATAGGTAGTTAAATAATTAAAAACTAAATTACTTTTGAATTGGATGTTCTGACTTTGCGAATTTGGTCTTAAAGTTAAAAATAATAACAATCCTAATTCAACTAAAAATATTTTCAGTTACTTAACTAAAAAAAAAAATTATAAAATTTAAAACGATATTAAAAAGAATCGACTTGAAAGTTTAATTAACAAAGATCTATATCGTTTATGAATTCAGCGTTTATGAATTTAAGCTTTTAAACTAAAATGTTTATTTTTACTAAAGACATAAATATTCCGTTTTAATAACTTTAGTTTAAATAATTATTTATCTAAGAATATTTACCACCGTTGTTAGAATTCGTTATGATCAAATGTGGAAAATAATGATAATGTTCAAGAAACTAGCACTTAACACTTCACGAAAGTAGCCGACGGACGACGAACGACGGGTTGCGCGTTACACAACGAAAGCTTCATTCAGCTTCGCGTATCGATCCCTCCACATGTTACCGGGTGAACTTTCTATTTCACTTCAATGGACACTGAAACGGTGACGTCACGGGACTCCCTATCGCTTGCCGGAATACTATACTGATAATATAATAACGGGAAAAACTACGAAGTTTTGATCGTGAAATAACACAGATTAAATAGTGTTAGATTATGGGGGCGCATTGTTTATTTACAACGTTATCTATAATGTCGGTGTCAATGCAGCGTGGTGCGTGGGTCGGGCTTCAGTATCGCACCTGATATTGGCGGCGGCTCGAGCAACGTAGGGAAGAAGGCGGGCAGATCAGATGTGGTCACTGGTGTATTGAGGTCCTGCGGTGCGGAACCCGCGGTTGGCGCCGGCGTCGGCTTGAGCGCGCAGTCGAACCCGAGGGCGCCTACGTCGGCCAACGAGAGCAGGTGCGGTCCGACCGGAGGATCAGCGTCCGTGCCCATCCCGTCCGGCACCACCTGCTCCTCGGCCCAGGGGCCGAGCGGTATTACGAACAGCGCCAGCGTGAAGTCGGCCTCTCGCGTGGCCTGTGCGAAGGGGACTGGCGCCGCGCGACCCCGCGCACCACTTTTATCAATGGGCTGCCGGTCCCCATATTCGGTAGCGGCGCGCGCAGCTCCGCCAATCGCACGGCACGCTGCCCCCCCCAAGCTGACGTCACCGCCCGACGCCGCCCACCGCCCGCGCCGCCCCGCCGCGCCGCTCCCCACTCGGCGCGTGCCATTCCGCCTAGCGGCCCCACGAAGCCTCCGCGTCCGGACCGCAGCGAACACGATCTCGCAGACAACTCACTCGCCTAGCGTTGCCTCGAGTTGACCGAGCTTTTTGTTGATACAACTTATGTTGCATGTCATGCTCTTCGTCATTGCTCTCGTTCCTTGTTGTTTACTAACATTTTCTGACTATGCGTTGTCGTTCTACGGTCTAGGTGGCTGATGAGTGTTATGAATTAATTAGGATAAAAAATAATATTAGATTTATTTAATGATTTTTCGAAGTATAGCTCAGCTGAATAGTACAAAATGTAGAGCGTTGATTGGGGATGTTTCTCTAACGCTACAATTTACTCTAACCCCCTTATTCATGATAATTTAAAAACCTTCGTTAGTTAAAATGTGTTTTGCCACTTTTACAGATGACGGTGTGCGAAATTGTCGAAACATATTTGTACTTAAATAGGTTTTAAATATTTATGAATAAGGGGGGGGTAATTTTTCTAAGGACATTGTAAGTGAACGAGCCGTTTATTCTTATTTCTATGCATTTTTCATAAAAGCTTGTCAGATGTTGACTAGTTTTTATAGGTAGATTGATTGGCACCTATGGTTTTGGCAAATAGGTTTGTAACAAGGTATGGGTTTATTTGCTATTCATTTCACATAAGTACCTACACAAATTGACAAAGTCATCTTAATATTTTTAGTTTTTCGCTTATCTCAACTATTTTCATAAAAAAAATAGTATGAAAATGTTATTAGGTAGGTACCTAATTAATATTTTAAAAAAAATAGTCCTGTGTGTTTTTTGTAGTTAAAGTCCTCAGACTATCAAATTCTGGGCTGCTGTCAGTTTTTGACTTATAAACCTATGTAACCTATGTGTGTTACCTATGTATTTTGAAAAGAAAATTTTTAATTTTTTTTCTTCTTTTTTTCTTTACTTGTTAACGTTAGTTAATACCTCAGAAACTACAGTTGTCATGTAAGCATCTAAATAAAAATCATACTCTATTAATTATATTAAAGGAAATGCTTGTTCTTAAATGGTATTCCATAAGGTTCAACAAAAATCAGTGAATTCAAATTAAAAAAAACGACTTATAAAAAAAGAACAGTTTTTTAGCATTTGGAGACTGAACATTGTCTTTCGTCACTGTAAAATATTTTTACCTGGTGTAATTTGGCACAACGTTGCGGCTTTTTTAATGATAAGTTTAGGTAGTCTGATAATATTTTAAAGAAGTAAGTACCTAACTATGTAAGTATAATAATATTTAGGCTAAAATAACTTAAATATGTTTAGTTTAAAGTTGATTCTAAATTTGAAAGATGGGACGGAACTGTGTTAATCTAACTATTAGGTACATATACTATTCTACAATAGCTTCCCACATAGAATAGTTTGACAAGTTTTGATAGTGAGCCAATTGAAGTTAGTACCTATAGGTATGCAACTATGCAAACACGCGGGACTATAATTATAAATAAAATGATTCAATAGTGAAAGATGTAGGTGCTTAGGTGTGCGGGCGATCTGTGCGGCAAGCGGGGGCTCCAGGACAATGGCGCTTGCCGGGGCCGCCGGTCGATGCGCGTGCGGTGGCAACCCGAGCGACCGAGACACGCCGACGCCTGATTGGGCCCACATGCATCGCGCTAACCCAATTATCACGTAACGGACGACGATAAAGAAAAATAACAAACCCACGATTTCACCGCCGGCTAATTATAGTACGCTATTTGTGGGTGCGCGGGCGCAAGCGGCATAGCGTGGCCGCGATGTCAGGGCTATTCCTGGACGTCAGCTGACGGTGCCGCGCGCGCTCGCGCCGCCCGTTCGTCGGTCGTAGGTACCGTCGTTCCGGACCGCACATACTCGTAAACACCACGCAACCGATTGACGTAAAATGCGAACAATCGAGTTTTCAGCAGGTGAATCACCAGATGAAAACGTCCCTGCGGGATACGTTCTATTATTAACTTGACTACTTTTGGTTCGGACTTCGGAGGCGGGGTTCTATTTCTGCATGTTGCTTCAATACGTGTTGACTATTTCCAACTCGTTGATATTTGTTTCTTTTGGATAGTACTTACCTATCTATGAGTAGTCACACGGTTCTGTAATGACCACCTAGAGTATCTACTGTATTTTCACACAAATCAAACATATCTATTGACATTGAATGAGAGGAAGTTCATTGTACTAAGATTCTTCCAGTACCTATACCTACCTCCTTAAAATTGACAGTTTTCAAAGCTGATGATCATTACTTGTTGTCGAGCGACCTTACGAGTGTTTTATTTTGAGTTAATAGACATTATACAAGTTGTTTGTGACATGGAGTGGCAATGTGTCAGTATGAGTGTTTTCGTAGTAAGTATTGGTAGCGTAGAAGTGCAAACAGTTTGCATCTTCCCACGGTTGGTGCTCTGCATGGGCGCCGCCTTGCCGGTACCGCGTCGGTCGTTGCGTCGGCCAGTTCTTGTGGGTGGTTGTGGTTCGTCTTTTCACCTATTTATTACGAGTTCATTGACTTTACAATACCCTATACATTTTAAGGCAATAATAATACATCTTACTAAACCATTTTTACTCTAACTTTTATAAAAAACTATTTCAATTAGTTTATGAAACTCTGTGACTTTAAGAGATGTGTCATTGAAATATTAATTACAATCGACATCAGCATTGCACACAATTTCCTTTATTAGTAAATCTTTTAACTGTTTACACCGGTATAACAGTTGCAGTGTATTCAAATAGGCGGCAGTTAGCGAGTGACGCCCCCGTAAATGTATTTCATGTCACTTTGACACCGAGTAAACACTTGTTGTTATGTTAGAAAGTGGTTCAATCCATCGGTATAGTGGTATCGTTTGGCGAGGTGGGAACGAACACTCGTCTAATAATAAAACGATAGTATTGCGAATGCAATTCTAGGTGACGATGCCGTGCCACTAAGACTATTAATATCAAGTGTTACGTTATCTTGCATTGGGCTACGGTGACTCAGAATCCCTTTTGACTTCTTCGTTGAATGAAGCGATGTGATTAATGATACTTATTACGTCTTGAAGGAAACTATATACCAAGAAATAAAGCATACCTCGTTAAACACTTATGTAAAAAATGGAAAATTCGAATGTAACTTGCTGTCTATATTTTCATTGAATTGAATGACTTTGTTACATTGCACAGAGTTTGAGAAATTAAATAGGTTATTACAAAACTTTACATGAAGTGTTGTATTAATTTAGGTAATGATTGTTTGTTTATTACTAACGAAAAATATATCTGACACAAAAAATGGTTAAGTATATTGATTATTAGGTAAGTATATGATTTTTATTAAAACTAATTAAAATAAAAGACATCAACGCGCGCACTACTTTAGAAACTACATAAAACATAACCTTTTGCTGTTTTTACGCCCAAAATTCTACCTCTAACACCGACAGATGTAGAGAACGAGAGAACGTAGGTAAGTAGGTACTTTATCGAGACATGCCTAGCGTGTAACAGCATACGATCATCTTACAATAATGTCTACTTGGCACCGTCAGCGACGCGTTCTCAGCTTGAGTAGTTCATTAGTTCAACGCGTCACGCGTGTTATAATGTATAATTATGCATCATGAGTCGAACACTCGAAACTAAACTCGGATTCATCGGTTGCCATCTCTGACGTACGAACAAACACCATCAAAAGTAAAAATATTTATCGAGTTTCATTTATAGGTTCTGTATAATCATGTGCTCCAACGTAATAAGCTTTTACCTACGTAGCACGATGTTTGTGTTATCTTGCTTACGCAATGTCGAAATCATTCTAAAAGATTAGTTACATAGGTATCATTACGGTCATAATACTTTACTAGGCAGATTATAAATGACTTACTTAACACGCTGGAGTATAACTTTTTGTATACATTTTAAATTGTACAATCTACGGTCAAAAGTCTCTGCCCACCGTAACGTTTAGAATCCTATGCAGCACCATTTGAACATTATAACAACGTAACCTGTGGATCGAACCCACGTCGGTTGGTGTAGCGGGTGGCGGCTTATACCTCTCGGCCAACTAAAGACTAACATGTTGAAAATAATAATCACACTGAGTACTTTTAATTTAAGTTTGTGTGTAACGTCTATTAGAAGAAGGTCGTAACTCCAATACTTGTTGATAGTATTATTGTAGCAAACTGATCATTAACTTATGACCCATAATGTACAAAAAAACGTAGCTGTT
Source organism: Idaea aversata (assembly GCA_907269075.1). Lineage (NCBI taxonomy): Eukaryota > Metazoa > Arthropoda > Insecta > Lepidoptera > Geometridae > Idaea > Idaea aversata. The sequence continues at coordinate 8,172,583 of OU026092.1, read as the reverse complement.
ATTTACACGTTATAAGCTTTAACTAAAGAATTAGGTATGCATACCGATTTAAATTTTTCAGCTCTGAAATTCATTGGAATTTTGAAATGGAAATTCTTGTCAATGAACCAAAATTATCTAAAAACGTATTGATAGATAGATAACAGGTGGTTGAATATAACGTTTTAGACCATCTGCATGTATTTTAGTATTTGGAAACAACCAGTTTGTGTAAATTGTGGTGTAGTCCGTGTTATAATAGTTCTGAGAAGCGGCCCGACGGGGTGTACTATGACGTCACTGAGCGCCGAAGCCACCCCTCGCGTGACCACCCCTTGCGGGAATTATCGCCATGACGCACGACCGTTACTGAACTCAATTTTATTTTCCTGTAAATAAATATACTATGTATGTAGTATATTGATCTAACAATGTTATCACAAATTTTATTAGATAGGTTGGGGATGTTTACGTTACATTTGTAGATATTCCTCCTAATAGGTAGTAAGCTCTCGCCAAGGGTAAACAAGTTAATTAACTAAATATATAGAAAATAGTTTGTCCTGATTAAGGATTAACGCACAGACCAAACTATAGTAGTTACCTAAGTCTAGAAAGATAAAATTGAGAACATAGTTTCGTTTGTGTGTGTAATACAAAAACATTTTTGGATATTCCAGAACTAAAAGAACTTGAAAATTGAAATTATAATACTATTTACATTGCGGCATTGTGCGTGAAAACCATGTAAAACAATTTCAGAAGACAACAAAAATTAGCTATTTCCTTAAAAAAATTTGCTGTTCCCAAGAATTAATCTCTATCAGCAACACTATTTGACGACCTCTGTGGCGCGTCGGGCGAACACCCGACTGCGACGCAGAAGGTTGCGGGTTCGATTCCCGCCGGGAACAAGTATTTATGCTGACCATAAATTCTTGTTTCTGGTTCTGGGTGTTTCCTATATGTATAATATGTATATATTTACAAAAAAAAAAAAAAGTATATAAGTAGTTTATCCGTTATCTGGCACCCATAACACAAGCATTAAGTTGCTTAGCTTGGGGCTGGATGGCGATGTGTAATATGTCCTGAAATATTTATTTATTTATTATTTATTTATTTATTGGTAGGTATAAAAAATAGGATGATTATTTTTATGCAAAATCAACAGTTTCGAATCCTGGCTACAGTAATGACTTTTCAACGCGACTACTTTCAGTATTTTCCCGCTATCTCCTATAATTTAGGATATAGCCCTGAAAACCCTTGTAAAAATTTCACCCAGTATATTCATTAGGTAGTAAGTAGTTACCTACATAAAGTTAAAATGCAATCACAATCTATAATAGATACATATATGTTTGTGCAGGGATGGTACAACCTCAGTAATATGCTGTGAGTTGAGTGACCATATCACCGCTACTGATTTTTAACCTGCCCTTAGAGTGTTACCGGTATTAACTTCTTATAAGCTTCCAAATGCTTATAGAATAGCTCATTTTATTCTAGTATTAGAATAGCTAGTATTAGCTGTCCCGGCAAACGTTGCTTTGCCATATAAAAAACACACACAAATCGGTTCAGCCGTTTCGGAGGACATAATATACACGCTAACAAACTTTACCTATATATATACTGATAAAATGCAATGTTTTATTATTATTTTTATTCAAATGTTTGGTGAGGTTTCTACAAATGTTACGCATTGTCAGCCTCATGAACACAAAATAAATTTAAAAAAAAACACCACTACAGCGAATCCATTTTTTTAAGATGTTTTGAAACTGAGAAAGGTTAATATCTAGCGCTCGCAACAGAGTAGGGACGTTTTGACTAGTATGAAATTCTGTGACGTTCCTTAGGTTTTTTTGCTCCTTACAATTGTGAGGAGTGTTGATATTAATTCAGAAAAAGAACACAGAAAAAAGGTTTCTTAAAACAAGAAATAATCCTCTCCCTGTAACGACACAAGAGAATAATTTTTTGTTTTTAGTACTTAAATGTTCTTGAAAATAATAAACAGTATTCTCAAATTAAGAATATAGCTTTTAAATTAAGAATGGTGCTTATTATTAAGATTTTTTACGTAAACCAAGAAATTAATTATCTAGCGTCTATAGGGAGCGGATTATTTCTTGCTTTAAGAAACATTTTTTTTCTGTGTAGTTCCAATTTGCAAACACGATTGTTCGAAGTAAGTATGAAAAAGAATAAAAAATTCAATTCAAATTCAAAATTATTTGTAATACCTCTACCGGTTTACGGTTGACCTATTGGTCGACGAGTGACATTAGCTCTCTGTACCAACTAGAAATGTTTAGGTACTCTAACCAAGGGAATATCTAGTTTTTACTAAAATTATGTCGTTTCAGACCTGTGCTTACTTGAACATATTTCTAACAACCGCTCTAAACGAATGCGGTAAGAGAAAAGTGTGATAATTTTGGCACCTACTACTTAACACTTTTTTCAGTTTTCTACTGAAACTTAATTTCTTTAACAAATATGGTTAGGCGATTTTAAAAAGTTAACTGAACTTTATGATCACGCATCGCCTACGTGATCGGTTGTTAAGTACTGATAGGTAACAAATATGATGATGGTGTCATAGATAAAGAATATGCGTAAACGTGAAGGGTTTAACTTATTACTATGACGCCATTGAATGAAGTGACAAAAATTAGTAAGTGGAAAGCTTGGTGGTTTGCGTCAACGGGCCACCTGTTGAACGATTAGCTGTGCCCTTGTGCGGTAACCTTACCCGAGCCGGGTACCTACCGTCGGGCGCCGGCGATCGATGCAATGACGTACAACCTCATTCATAAACAGGGAGGTTCCCCATCCCTAGCCGTTCGCTCTACCACCCGCCTCACACCACTCCGTCGCATTCTCATATTGAAGCTCATGAATGGCGTGCACACTAACGTAACATCTATCAGAAAAATGTGTTTATTACCGGCTTACATTACTTACGCAGATACAGTTACGTGTTATTATTTAAAATATCAATAATTTTACTCCGATTGATAAATTGTATAGGTTTACCTATTTCATTCATAAGTAAAGATATTTTTTCTTTCAACAGTTTGTTATCGTTTTCATTCATCATAGGGACAATTAATTCACCATCTTTCGTTTACTTTATTGTTTTAATAGAGTTTAATATTGAATTCGAGTATAATTTTGAACCTACTTACGTACTTATTAAATAATTTTAGACTAAAAATGGGTGTTTATTGAATGACTAAAAGTAAAAGAGTTTAATTGGTTTACTAGTAGGTAGGAATTAGTTTCAGGTGACCAAAGGGTTGGCTGCTACTTTCACCAACGGATCGACTATGCCATCCAACGACCTGGGAAACTTATTTAGATTTTATTCTTTTGAATTAAGCTAATCTTAAGAAGGTAACGTTGTGAATAATTGGATTACTCACCTAGATCATGTTTTACTGAAAATTAGTTAAAATTAAAATAGTTATGAAAATTAAGAACCTATTTAACAAGATTAGGTACCTACATCAATTCAGATTTTAATAATGTGTTACGTATCGAATATATTACTACAGTATGTTCAGACGCATTGCGTGGGCACATTGCGATTGGACACGCGCTTGCGACACTTTGCATTCGCAATCAGCACAATACACATCGTACCAGACAGAGTTGATATCTCATTGTAATATATCTTTTGTTTTATTTTTTGCTATAAATCTTGTACCTACCATCTTTTTATTACGAGACGTAGGTACCTCGACTTATACACACTAAGTATATTATTTACCTAGGTGCGTCTACATAAAATTTAACAAAGATAAAATATACCTATTTCATTATAAGTACTCAAAATACTTCTTTCTTTTTTGTATTGGTATTCTAGTTCAGTATACTTTCAACAAAACTTAGTTAAAGAGCAATAAAACGTCTAGACGAAAACCAAATCACCATCTGTATATCTGCAATAATAAACATGCTATCCCGTTAAAATGGAACAATTTCCTAAACCGCACTGAGGAAAAGTATTTTTGAAGTTGGAATTAAATATCTCCGTTGAACATTTTTATCGAACACGCGACTCGATGCTTCTCTGCGTGCATGTCCACATTAATGTAATCAGTGGTGCGCACGCGTCTCTTATTTACGGCGGATTACGCGCGCAATCAACTCCTTGAAAAAATAATAATATAGGATCCTCATATAGGTATACATACATGCTGTCTTTTGGACCTGGACAATGCTTCATTACTCTTTTTATTGAGTGCAAGGACTTTGAACATTGTGTTTCTTTTATACAACCGTCAGTCTTTTATTATTTATGATTACTTTTACTAAGCTTAAAATAGGACATTTATATTGCTCGCCACACACACACATCGTCTCTATTTTTTGTTATTCTAGATTTTGTGAGTTATTCTTGTATTGTACAATGAAAATTGGTTTCTATTTACTTAGTGGTTTTTAGAAACTTTCTGCAGTGTAGGAGTAGGTATCACAGGAAACTTCAGTTAATTTTCATTTGATAGGTTGTTGGTGAACGTATCAAATCTAGCTAAGCTTTCTACTTTGACGTCCTGTTTAACTTGGAAGTGATGGAGTTAGAAAGCATGAGTCACTGTAGAAAATAAGTTAATAGAAGTTTAACGATAAACGATAACTTTCCACTAGCACCTACTTTTGAAAATAAAAAAGAGATATTTTAGGTTAGACAAAATATTAAACTAGAATGCAAAATTCAAGATCGTTGTGAAACATCAGGTTCGTTTACGTGTAGCAAAGTTGAGCGAAGTGTCAACAGTGAGTGCCGGCTGACTGGCCCTGGCATTGGGAAGGCCTCAACATTGATTTCCTGTTTCGGATGAAGAGCGATGTCCGACCGTGGTTCCAGGCGCCACACCACTACCGGCCGACGACGATCGATGCTCCGTCCTTGAACCTGGCCGTCTGACAGCGCATGCGTCGCTAAAATGTCGGACGTCATCTCGTGGTCATGGCCACGAAACACGTACCGCGTTGCCTCCACCCTCACACCATCGTCACCCCACCCCGTCTCCTTCACAGCGCTATCCCATTCATCTCAACAACTCCTGCGGCGATAGTCCATTGTTGTTGTTTCAGCTTCTCTTAATTCATGCCTCAACTTTGCCATTTATTGTAAATTTTGACCTTTGTAAGATAATCGTGTTAAAGGGGTAACATCGATCATCGTTCTAGAATTTCCAGGGTGAACTTTGACATTTGTTATAATATGTAATGTAAGGATTCCTTGACCTTTTTAGGGTTATTAAGTAGGTGTCTACTGTAATTTCGTTACATGAGTCTCATATTAGGTTATCTAAATGTCAACGTTTTCATTTCCGACTAACTCATAATACTTATCTTATTTATTGTGTGTTATACTGAGTTTATAATACGGAGGCGTGTGTATGGCAAGATGCAGGCCGACATTGAGAGCGGGCTCGCGACCACGCAGGGCTGTTATGAATGAACTTTCTGTGGGCGGTGGAGCGGCGAACGTAGCCCATTCATTCATTAGCTTGAAGGCCATTCCTCATGAATAATACCATAACACGAGTTTCAATAACGTATTACACCTGGTAGGTTTCTCATCCTTAAACATTAGCAGCAAAACCTTTGATGAGCAGTAGCAGTGACTATGTATGACACGTTTATCCAAATGATTATAAAGAGTGTATCCTGACATTTCACAGCGAGAGACAATTTGCCAATATTTGACTTGATAACCACTATTAGCAAAAACATTAATCATCGTTTCATTTTTATACAAATAATTTGTATGTATGTGTGTTTGATAAATTTTCGTTTGACAACATATCATTTGAGAAACGATTCAATTGTTATTTAACTAGTTGTTATTTTAACTACCTACCCAAAAAGCTTTACTGTCATAGAAAGAGGAAAAATAAGTACTTACCTACATAAATGATAACACATATTGTATTACAAGCATTAGCCAAAAACATGTTTTGTAACGTTATTGTTTGTTATATAAAACATTAGCTGAACAAGGTGTCAGGAACAAAGAACAGAACAGAACAGAACCTTAGGAACAAGGCACCATTTGTGAAATGAACAGTAGGTAAGTAAATAGGTAGGTACTATAGAAAACGTAAAGTTTTTGTAAGTGTAAAGTAATATTTTGTCAATTGTGTTTTGGTAAAACATTAGTCAACATATAAATAGATTATACTTATAATAATATAGAGATACTCTGTTTTTTATACAGCAGCAAAAAACGCCAGTGAAAATGATAAGTAAAAAAATGTACATTTATTTGCATAAAATCAGAAATTCAAGCATTGTTTAGGAAGTATATTGTTATAATGTGGAAGTAATATAAATCTAAATGTTGAACAAGGTTTCATTGAGTAAAAGGAGCAGTGAGGCGTAGGAGTCAAGGTAAGGTCTGCAGGTTCTAATCACGGATTAGAGGTATCGACTTAACGCCAACACGTTTAAATCATTGCCGGTGGCTATTACTGGGACCATCTCGACTTGACTCATCTAATCCAATAATAACGTACCTATGTTTTCTTCACCATTTCGACAATCGTGTGCAAAATCGTTGCTTTTGGCGATTCCGCCCACAAATATAACGAATTTTTCGACTTTACAGTTATTGTTGTGCTATTATCGTGAATTTTATTAGAGTTTATTACGTACACTAAACACATAAATTATATTTATTATTAAATGAATAACGCGCGTCGTCGTATTATTTGACAAATTATTATTTTGTGATGATCAATATTTGAATTTTAAAATAACTTTGTATTTTTAACCATTTTATATAAGTTACTTATCAATTATTTATTTTCAGATATAGAAGAATTATAGATACCTACCGTTTAAACTAGAGAAGTACTCTAACAAAGCTTTAGCTACAGCCGAGACAGTACTGTGCCTTACTAAATGAAGCACCTATGTAAGTACCTAAATACGTATTTACTTACGGATTATAGAAATATCTATTATGCTCTAAAATGTAACCAAAGTTGAGGAATCAACAAACCAGATATTCAAAATGTAGGGCAGGTAGGTATACCTATTCTGGTAAACACTTGTTTTGTTGCCCATTCAAAGATGACATCATAAATAACGATTATTTATAATATCCGTTCTCACAATATTGAAAATGAACATTGATTTTCGATGTAAAAAAGTCAGAACAGGGCATCTTTGTGACATAAGTCATTCACAAGTCGTAATACCAAATTAGAACTGTGATTAAGTTTGTTTGTCATGACATGTATAAATTGCAATCTCAACTTGGTTTGCAATTAATATTGGACATAATTCATTCAGACAGACTGACCGGTCTTGACCTTGTGGCACTCTTTGTTTCTGGGACTACTCCTGAGAATTGTGAGGATAAATGATGAGTATGATTATGACTTTACTCTTTTGGCCATTTTTGAGCAGATGTCAAAGCAATATTGGAGGATCTAACATTCAGGTTTAATTTTTAGGAAACGCCTTCATTTTTTTTAGATCAGTGTTTGACCACTTTAACACCTGCCTGATGGTAGGTGACGATGCAGCCTAAGATGTAGCATGCTTTCCTAGAAGATACTTAATTACTCGCGAAGTGAAGAACCGAAAACTGACAAAGATGGAAATGGATTGGAAAGACAGACGCAGACAGCTGATTCCATTCCCTTGAGGTATGTTAGTTATCAGAGTGAAATCGGCACGTGGCAATTCGGCTAGAGTCGCGAGTGGTCGCGCTCGACACTGGCGCTCGCGACGGGACGCTAATTAGATAAACGAGCGGTGTGTCGTGAGGTCCCGACCGCAATTACCGGTTGCACTATACAACCCGTAAATAATCAACGATATAGGACGCCCGTTTGCAGTTCACTCAGTGACTCACATTATGTCGTTCACAATTGGCCAACTGCTAAGATTGACTGTCGTATTAAATGATGAAATTATAATTAAAGCTGTGTTTCTTTTGCCTATGTTTCAGTCGGTACTGTCTCAGTGTGACTCATTTCTCGCGTCTTCAATAGGTATATTGTCGTTTTCTGTATTTGTGGTTTGGCAATAAGTCTAATAATCCAATCAATACCTAACTAAGTACTTACATTATCATCAAGAATATCCATACTTTGCATTGTTTAACTACGACAATTAAAATATCACGGCTCATGAGATACAGCCTGGTGACAGACAGACTGACGGACGGACGGACAGTTAAGTCTCAGTAAATATGGTCCCGTGTTAACCCTTTGGGTACGGAACCCTAATAAAAATAATACCTACACGTCTGTCGTTTTTTCAAACTATATATATAGAAGATTAAATTAATATTATATGACATTTCACACAGCGCCATCTAGCACCGAGCTAAGCAACTAGGCTTGTGTTATGGTGTCCAGACAACGGATAGAATACTTTATATTACTTTTGTAAATACATCTATGAAAACAGAAAAACATAAATTGTTAATATTTTCTTGTTTACATTGTGATTCTGAGACAAACATCATAGCTAAATGTCAGATAAGTTTTCGATAGAGACTCTATGTATGTAGTAGACCTACTCTAATTTGGTAAATGTCATCTCTCTACTCTACTTCATGCAACATAACCTTTTAACGGCGTTTTACAAGATGCAAATACATCACTGAACTACTTATTTACATACATAAAACATTTTTATATTGAAATGGTTGTAAAATATTAACGGCTATTGTGAGTTAGCCGGAAGTCTGCAGAAACGTTTCACAGAGGAGACTAATGAGTTTTTAAGACCGATGGCGCATCATCATGAGGAAATAACTGAGACGGTACCGTATCGGTGTTCCGTGACAAGGTTACGTTTTTCGACGTCTTTGGCCTTTAATTTTTGTCTAAAGGATGGTTAATTATGCCGCCTAATTGTCCAGCACTCAATGCCGTCGCGGGTCGGGACCTTGATCTTCCATTAATTAATGTATCCGTTTTTAACGACGACGACAGATCCCTCTTTTTTGAGGAAGTAAGGAGTTAATTCTAATGAGGGAGAGACGCTCAATAACATACCCAGCTATTACTCCTAATCCAATTTAAGAAATTTTGTGTTTACCCGAATATTTTGAGGAAAATTCAAGATTTTGTTACGTTATCACAAGCGTGTCGCGTGCAGCAAATTCTGTTTAATTTAGAAAAATAGGACGATTGCACAAAACTTAAAACTGGTTCAGCATTGGCTCTCATCCAGCTTTGCAACACTGATACCATTAAATTGTCGTCTTTCTGTTTTAAAAATACTTGTAAGATGAACGTAAAATATTTTAGATTCGTTGTTACGCTCGTTTGTGAGTCATTTGTCTTAAAACGTCTTAATGAGTGATTTACTCGTCTGTTAGTTTTTATAATAAAGTGTAGGGAAGTAAACTAAGTACCTACTTAAAGTCTCAAAATATCTTGGAATCATGGGAATAACCTATCCCTAAAAAGATTGCACATTTGACATTGATCTTTAGGTAAGTATATAACCATCTGACCGATATTGTAGTGTCCTTTCTGTCACTAATGGGTATTTGATTAACGATAGACGAAGCACACTTGTTTTCGTTAAAGGTCAATTGAATTCTCTTCAACAAAAAACAATGTTTTGTGTCAAACTAAATAAAACGTTTTGGACAAGCTAGGACGAGAATTTTACACAAGAGAAACAAACTTTAGTTAATTAAAAAAATGTGCAAAAATAATTAACTTAATTTCGTAGATAGCTCTATTGGTGATTTGTATAAATTATACGTATTTTATACTGATTGCAAATTGTTTCTGTTATTCTATTCAACGATTAATTGATAAACAATTTCGAAATTATACCTAAATTATTATAAGAATCACACAAAATATGCAGAAATTGATATTTTTGAATGATGTTTAGGTACTAGTGAGTCGCTGAGAGAGTCCGTTCAAGTTCAAAAGCTCTAAAACTCATAATTTATTAAATCAGCTGGATTTATTCGCCTATTGTCTTTGGAATGCGCCACGTCTTTTAAATTTCTAGCAGTTTAAAATGACGTTTACACTGTATTTTTTTTTATTCTAATGGCGGATGCGACTGTGCATATTCTATGCTGCACATCTTGCCAGCGCCGAGTATTTCGCTTCTCCCTTCAAATTATTCTTTTCTTGTGCTCTTTTTTCTTGTGATTTTGTTGGTTTTAGGATAGTTTTAGGTAATATTTCAGGAAGAGGGAGGAATGACTGATAGTTTTGACAAAAACGGGGAAACATTAATTCTGCGCAGAAAAGGATACCTAATAACTCGCAAAGGATGGAGAAAAATGGTCAAAGAATAGAAAAAGGAAAAAATCTGCAAGAATTATATACTTACAGAAGTTAGAACGACAATCAAAGAGTACAAGAGAGTTAAGAAAATACAATGCAATAATTAAGTAAGTATTTACATTTGATATACATAGTGGAGTGCAGAATCTATAATATAATATTATTTACACTAAGAAATGTAGCTATAACGATGAAACTTGTGTGAACCATGTGTCAACATACCAATTTTGGATAGAAAAAAGGCACTTCTTAACATAGTAAACCTACATAATTACCTAAACACTAAAAATTATCTTAACACTGCGGTTTTCTTTCTTTTAAACCGCCGAAATGTTAACTCTATCATTAGGTTACATTAGAAACGTAAACATCAAAATGTTTATTGATGTCGTTGTCACATTTTAAAGAAAGTTTAAGCACCTTTAAGTATACTTTTTATTTTATTGTGGTGCTTTAAAATGGACTTGATTTTTTAACAACATCGTCATCTCATTTTATTGTTACTACTTGGCACAAAGCGATGCGATGGTATCCACACTCTTATGTAATAATTAAATAGAAATAGAGACCTCAAGATAACAGGGATATGGCTGTGGACATCAAAATATATTAGCAAAAATAAATATTAACTTAATCATTTTATTAAAACTCTTTTCATAAAGCAAAACTTATGCTGAGTGTGCAGTTTGTGCATTGTATGAACTACCTAATGTCGAGTAAGTATTAATTAAAATAATTTTCCAATTATTTATATCTTACTTTAGTGTCGTGTTTTACCTGTGCCTAAAATCTGAAAGAAGTTATTTATATTTAATTTTAGACGGTTAGACCACATTCTTTTCGCTATGTCAATCTATCTCTATCTTGCGTACTCGGATGAAACCAGTCTCTGGCAGTTTAAAAAATAAAAAAATCACCATTGTGACTTCCGGCCAACGTTTTTTAAGGTAGATCGCTAAATGTCATATAAGTTGATTATGTAGTTTGTTATTTCCAGAAGCTGTTTCGCTACTCGTGATTTGAATCTGAACTCGATGGTGGGTAGGTAGGTAGGTAGGTAAGTCAGTATCTCTATATGTACATTTGCAAGTAGGTATTTCTGAAATCACGCTCAACTCTACATGTCCGTGATTTAAGACCACGATTGTGGACGTAGAAGGCAGATGTTCTTTTATCGTAACACTAATTACGTCCAGGAACAACAAAATGTTTTATTGCCGCGGTCGATCGTTCGAAACGAATTTGACTGAGTCAACCGTAATCGATACAATAATTGCGGAGCGTGTATCGACTATCGTATCGAGTGAGACAATGACGTTGGTTATATAGAGTCGGATGGGCAGAGATCGTATCGTAATCGACTACGCAGTTACACGCGTTTAAGTAATTGCGGGAACGGGCATTGTTAACCGGTCGACGCAAATTGGGCATTAGCAATAATTTATCGACTTTAAAATAAACTCGCATTGTCGTTGCGACTATTTGAATATGTATCGTGTAGGCTCACTGAACCGCGATGGTCTCTAATGATACCAATTGTTCACCATCATTGGTCACAGGTGCGTTCTCACTGATTGTTTTAAAACGAAAAATATCCCTCAATCTTGAAATCGACAAGGAGTTAACCAAATAGGTAAAGGGATACCTTTGATTTTAGTTGAAAGTATCATTAGTCCCAAAAACGTAAAATATCCTGCCATTCGGTTTAAGTCGGTAGAGACAAAGTTTTGCGAAATAATAACGTGCGATGTTTAGCAAGAATGTAATAAAGATCTACTTTTGTAGATATGGTTGACAGCACTCACTGCCGCCGCGCCGCCGGTAGCTAAAATTCTAAAAATTGTCCGCGTTCTCACGAAACTTTGTCATCTGATCACGTTTGAAGTCATTGCATCTGTCTGTATTAGGATAGTGTTGAATGAATCACTTTGAAGATGATGAAGGTGCGTTGCGGTGATATCTCCAAAATGGATGGAACTTCGTATTTGTAAAGGCTAGATGGTCAATTTGTTTGTGGTGACGTGAGACGGCCCGCAGTTGTCACAAAGGCACGTGCGTGCCCCCGGTGGCAGCGAGCGGTGGTTCAAAGCCAGGTCTACTATCACTCATCTAGGAACTACCAGAAAGGTGTAATGGCCTCATGTGGGCTACAATGACGAGCCGACTATGACGATTATGTTACCGAAGTGACGTGCAAAGCGTAGGACGTGCGTTTTGACAGATATTCTTTCGGTTAAGTAGACAAGGGTGTTTACTGGTCAACCATCAAGCTAAATACAAACTGACTTAAGTAGGTACCTACTTATTAGTTTTAGACATTCGTATTTATTTCTCAAGTACTGAGGTTAGGGGTTACGATGTAGAGGTATCAGAACCATTAGATTTTTTATATTATTTACATACAGAGAGCTTTAAGAGCTTGCTTAAAAAGCATTGCAGTCGACGACGTGCACTAGAAATGAAGTTATCGATTTCGTTGAAAACATAATTTTAAATGGTAAATCACCTTTTTTTGGTGCGAAATAATAAAGATATTTCGCTATTTTCCGAAACCAATTAGAGCGACTCTGAGTGGGGGTATGAAAGTTCGGTTGATTGCCAAAGTACTTAGCCAATGGGTGTTAGCTTTCTAGAACTCCACCTATTTTCCTAAAAGATCGAGAATAGCCAGCCAATCGCTGAAGTGATGAATTTTTTCATTAAAAGAACTCACAGTAATCTGAGTAGGTATGGATACTTAGTTTAGTATTACGAGGCAGTTTTTAAGATACTTATGCTGTTTCTTAGAAAGTGTATTAACTTGACTGTAGAGAAGGGCTTAGTTTTTGACTTGTATCAATAAGTATGTTTGTTGTTTTAAAACTTCAACCATATTATTAAAAATATAATACTGGTTTACAAGATCTCCAAAGTTGACCCAAGCTAATAAATGAGTATTAACAGCTAAACATTTCCCTAGAACAGGCCTCTTACTATGAATCGGTACGGTAGGTATCAAAATCATCTTTACGGAATTAATCACATGAGAAGTTTTAGATTTCTAGCACTTGTTGATTCAGAGATTTCGTGATAGGTCTTTCCTTTTTTTTATAGATTTTATAAAAACCTGACGTTTCGGAAGTTTCTTTGGTCGCAGGCAGACTAAGATAGATAGGTGGGGTGAATTTAGTTTTAGAAAATATTTGTATGGTTATTAAGTTACCCACTTTACAAAAAATTGAACCGTTCCCGATTTAGCTAACGTCTTGCAGTCCTGAGGTTAAGCTCGGCCAACATCAAGCTTAAGACTTCAGACACCGTCAGCCAAGTTGCGTATGTAATCATTTAAAAACTATACGGCTAGCCTCCTTCTTACCGTATATCTACTTAGTTAGTTTTAAATTGCTAATTTGTTGTCCATTTTTTTTTTGTAGCCGTCGGCAAACCGTCGGCAAACCGTCGGCAACGGAAGCGGGGCTGTTTAGACCCCAACCATCTAGCGAGAGCCTATTGAGGTGTTATCATTTGCCGGTAATTATAAATAAATAAATAATAATAAATAAATATTGCAGGACATTTCACACATCGCCATCTAGCCCCAAGCTAAGTAACTAGACTTGTGTTATGGGTGCTAGACAACGGATATACTACTTATTTTTACTATTCTTTACTTTTCTTTTGTAAATATATACTTGTAATACATGCATAGAAACAACCAGACCCTAGACAAATATCTAAGCATAAATACTTGTCTGAGGCGGGAATCGAACCCGCAACCCTGTGTGTGTTTGGCAGTCCGGCATTGTGCCAACTGGGTCGTCATTATTATAATTATTTTTTAATTTAATTATTATTTGATTTTAATTACTATTTATTGAAGCTATTTTTAGGATTAAAGTCCTTTAACTGAAGCAGGTCGATTTTTTGCTTGAATTGAAATTCTATTATATTTTAGAACTCAACTCTACTTTTGTTGCCGACTGTGCATGGAACGTTTAGTTTTTTCTTGTGACCATGATAGATCTGTGCTTGGGTGAACCACTTAAAAATAATAATAATTGTATAATACTAAATACTAAGTACTAATCAACGAAAATTACGATTCAATGTGATTTCATGCGAATAAGTCCAACTGTCCAACATAAGTCCAACAACAAAACTTTGACTTTGTTTAATTTTGATGCTCGTCGCGCATTGCTGGTCCACGCGGCAGGAAGACGGATAACGGGGGTGTTTTCGTGTAGAGCTACAGGGGGAGCTATATTATGTCCTAAAATTGTTATAAGTACCTAACGTGTAATAAAGGATGATGTGTTTTAATTGATTATTTAAAAAAAAAAATCTACCTTAAGTCAAATTTAATTCGGCATTTTTTTTCAAGCACCTATAACTACTTACGTATTTCCATTCGTTGCTTTAATATTTTGAGCATGAACTCGTTTCGTTACGTCTTACTCCGGAATACTCCCGATGGGCTAAATTTTCTCAGAGTTCAATTTATTCGATGTTACCTACTATCCGGATCGAGTGCCAGTTTCACATATACCGCTTTTGCCTAAAGGAAAAGACTTTTGGAAGGTCGGTGACTCTGATATTTATGGAAAGATCTATAAATCGTATATTCTATGTTTTTTAGAATCTCAGCTAAAAGTCAAATATAGTCAAGTTAGAGGCCCGTACGGCGGCGTGATGAACTAAATTGAAACCCGATATTAGCAAATTCTTTAAAAACCACCGCAGCCTCAACCATCTTATTGATGTTTGTTTTTAATTTTTTTTACTTTGTCTTTGCCTGTGTAGTCTTCTACGATCAACAACCTTACTCAATAATGCAACCGCCCATATTGGTGTCCAAATCTCAGCAGGAGTAGTCAGTTAAGACGAATCATTTCCCACCTGATTACTGGTGGTCAACTGGGAGCAATTGTTCCCAATATACTAGTTCAATAATGATTAAAAAGAGGCTTTGGTGCGGGTTGCTGTAGCTTCGTATATTGTCTTGCATTTGTTGGTTGACATATAAAATTAGTGTTTAAATTTAACTTTTATTAAAAGGGGCTTTGATTTTATTTTCTTGTTAATATTGGAAATCTATGCTTTAGCTAGAGGAAGCTCCTGGTACACTAAATTTCAGAACATTATTATTTAGGTATAGAACTCATGAACTTTACAATACAATAATGCATGTATCCTAGGTACCTGCTTTATGACAGTTTCGACATCGGACTGCATCGGCCCAACACATGAATTTCTACGAAAACTTCATATTATATACAAAAAAAACGTGTGGCACTCGGGGACTGCCGCGGTAAAGCTATTGCATCGTGCGAGCTTCGTACAGTCGCACGTTAAGCGAACGCTCGGCCGAGCTACATGGTAGGCGGGGGTGTTAGGTTTTATTTTCGTTACGGAATTTCTTGATTCGGTCGCCACGCTCAAAGCCCGCGATAAAAACTTTGCAATAGCTTAATGAGCGACAAACTACCTAGTAATTTCTTAAGTAGGTAGGTAGGTACCAATGATCTGATGATGAATCTGGATGGAATCGACAGGATAAACCTACAGATAAACTCACTGACCTGGATAAACCTACAGATTTAGGACTTGTTAAGCATGTCTTATATTTATTATTAATTATTTCCATAACTTAATCTATTGTTGGACAAGTTGGTTCCATTAATAGATATCTATACTATTATTATAAAGCTGAAGAGTTTGTTTGAACGCGCAAATCTCAGGAACTACTGGTTCAAATTGAAAAAATATTTTTGAGTTGGATAGTCCATTTGTCGAGGACGGCTATAGGCTATTTTATATTTGGATATACTCACGGGATAGGGAGTTACGCGGGTGAAACCGCTTAGCGCTGCTAGTACCTATATCTCATACTCGTACCCAAACATTTTTTTACGGTTATCGACTTCTCAAATCAACAAATAAGTGATGTAAAATGTAGATATTATTATGAAACAGAATCATTGATTTAATTCAAATGTAGGTATAAAGATCATTTGGGGGTCGCCTATGGTCAGCAGTGAATATCTTGTGGCTGATGATGCTGAAGATAAGTATTACAGGAACGTTAACATACCGTATTTTTGCATATTATGGACCCATGCAGTCCGTCGTCGAAACTGTACATGCATGGGCATGAGTTATACGCACGTTGTACGTAATGGTACCTAATCTTCTTAAAAAACATTTTTATTATGTGACTGCTTCCTCAAATGTTCGAGTTTTCTATTTCAATATTTTCAGTACAAGACGTTTTAATATTTGTCTGTAACATATCATATGTAAATAACAGTTCTTATTTAGTCTCATTGAGTTTTAGGGCGTGGGGTTCTATTATTGTGTGTAAAAGTATTAGATCCAACCATTTCTGAGAATTCAAGAAAATCTTTTTCGGCCTTTCCAGGTTTAAAAGGAAACTTGAGTAAATAAATTATAAATAAATTCTTCAGTTATTTAGAGCATATTTGTACGTGAATGTGTAGATATAATAACACTGTGATGAATAAGTAGTACTTAAGCCTTTTCAAATAGAAAATAGGTACTGTAAGTACCTATATTATTTTTCAAAATGTATTTCAGAGGCTTCAAAGTACTCTCATCTACATCAATATCTTTCTAACAACGTTTCTTTCAACCTTTGAAACATTTGTCTCGATTTCCGTGACGACCTTGAATGCCTTCTTTGATATCGACTTTTATCCCCTAAATTGAGACAAAACAATTGCCACGAAACGGGTTTTTGTATTATTTACGGTGATGCGTAGATCCATGTCACATCTCCCGTAAGGTCTTCTATACAGTTCATATCCCATATTAATGCGATTAATAACGTTTTGATTGTCAGGAATTAAGTTTTCAAATATAAATAAGACGCTCTTTTTCAAAAAAGTGAGTCACCAAACGTAATTGTTAAGTGTGTGTGTTCTTTTAAAGTTGATTGGATTGATATAACTAAAGCAATAGGCACTATATCCTTGATTTCTTAACTTGGTTCTTTATTATCGATAGACGGCGAAGGACGACCAAAGTGCTCAAAAATTCTCGCACGGGAGTTAGTGCTATCTTGTCACCAAATGCCTTTCTCAATATGCTCAACGTTTGGAAAAAAGAAAAGATGCGCCGCAACTTCGTTGCTGAATTTTTAACTCTTACCAAAAATCGAAGAATGTAATTATTAGGAGGCTCATCTACACTAATTTTATAAAGAAGAAAGATTGTTTTGTTTGTTAGTTTGTAACGAATAGGCTCCGAAACCACTGGACCGATTTTAATTAAACTTAATATGAGAATACATTGATTCATTGGGAATAAGATAGCCTACTTTTTATCTCGATATTCCCACGGGATCGGGAGTTACGCATGTTTAGTGTAGGTGACTAGAACTCTTTGGCTCCAACATAGGGCTTTCAATATTTGACACAAGATTATGTGTTTTGATAAACCTCGAGAGTTTTATTTGAAGAGTGTTACCACTTTTTACCTTTTTAATAGCGGTAGTTGTATGGAATTTGTGTATGCTGAAACTCTAAAAATATTTAAGTTCCTATTCCCTGGGTGAACGTTGACTTTTTTTCCTCTTTGCACAGTTTTGATTTTTCTCTCAGCGCTCAATTGCACTGAAAGAAAATCAGAAATAGAAAGAGAAAGCAGGATCCTTGTGTGAAATATTTGGAAAAAACTAATGATTTAGAAACAGTTTAAATTAGGCCATCAGCCCTAGGTTGCAATAGTAGCTCTGACACTAACTTTTGTCGTACATTTATTTTTCCTTTTACGTTACATTATACAAGTGCCCAAAACCTCACCTTCGTCTATAAATATACAGTAAGTATGTCGATCTATAAATAAATGTGTGATAGTAAAAGCACAGTAAAAGGTCAAAATACGACTAAATATAGACCCTATTAATAACTAGTAATCAATGGAGTGTGAACCTGTGTATAACGATAATGTCGCTAAGTTTTATAAATCTTTATCCATCCATCCGTTTTCTATACCTGTATACAATTATTTGTCCTAATTCAACGCCCATCCAAAAATACTGAGTCTATAAAACTGACATTTGGAACATTATTTATCTTGTAACGTATGTATGAGTACTAATCGGGATAATATTTCGTAGAAATTGGAAAATTGGAATTGTATTAAACAAAATATCCGTATTTTCCAGTGCAACTATATTCTGATAGGAGATAAATATGTATGTAAAATAAAGGGTTCTCATAGTTTTAATGATGTTCATATTGCAAGTTGGATCAGGAAGAAGTCGGTAGTAAAATTTCAAGGCGCCTCGCTGGGTCAGGTTTAGCGACATCTTCTGTAGCTTCGTTGCTTGTTACCTTAATCGAACATATACCACACTCCCCAAGTAAGTACCTACCTATCTTAAAAAACCTTTCTTACTTATTCAGTTGTATTTAACTAAAAGCTGGATTGTAGCTTCTGTTGAATAACCTCACTCTCTGTTAAAAACAACCCCTTTCGACCACAAAGATTTGGCCTTCAATTTATTATTGTGAATGGTCCAATTTTCAATTTGATTAATGATGTTTACAAATACACAGGATGTTAGAAAAAAACGAATAGCATACTGAATTCAGTCAGTATAAAGTTAGTTTACTGAATTCAATCAGGTAAAGTTGGAATTTCAACTAACTAAGAATTTGGAATATTATAAATATTTAAGTTTTGGTTTGTATTGGCGAAGGTGGCCTTCATTTCGAAGGTCGTGATTTCGAATCCCGGCCGGCCGTGAACCAATGAATTTTTGTTAAGAAAAATTGTGTGCGCCATTAATTGCTCTTCCGATGAAGGAAAACATCGTTATGAAACTCGCAGCTTAATTGGGTCCAGACGTTAATGACTTCCTTTGGCCATGGCGAGTAAGTTGAGAGGGTGGTATATAAGTTCTGGGGGAAACTTACTTTATCCTGTACTAGCGACCCGCCCCGACTTCGCACGGCTATATTATGCATGTATTATACATACAAACCTTCCTCTTGAATCACTCTATCTATTAAAAAAACCGCATCTAAATCCTTTGCGTAGTTTTAAAAATTTAAGCATACAAAGGGAATAGGGACAGAGAAAGCGACTTTGTTTTATACTATGTATTGACTAAATCTTCTAGATTAGATGTAACAGTCAATTTATTTTTATTAATGTTTTTATTTGTTCTTATCGGTAGCGGTTGACCGACTTTAATAAAATTGTTGTTAAGGAAACTCACGACTAAGCGACTCTAGCTGATCGTTTACGGTCTTGCTGGTTAAGCGACGCGCGATCATTACTTCGATGGGTGGCCAATTAGTAGTGTGGCAAAAATGTGTTTTCATGAACCCCTCCGTGCTTTGGAAGGTACGTTTAGCCGTTGGTCCCGGTAGCTACCTCTAGTAGCAGTCGTTAGGTCAAGTTAGAAGCCTTAAGGCGATCTGAAAACTCTAACAATAGGTGAGCCACACAACTATACGAGAAGAAGAAGAAAAATAAAATTTTATAGAGAATGACATAGTATGGTATTTGTCCAGTGAAACCGCAGGGCGCAGCTAGTATAGGTACCTATTATATTTAGAAATGATAGAATGACAATTTAATAAAGATGTTGGTGATACAGCGTTTGCTAATGTTATGTTGTCGGGCTAGCGATATCATTTGTTGCGCAGACGCAGCCGATTAGGTTCGTCCGGTTTAGATAACAGTGTACCGGAACGCTGATCCAAAATATTACAAGTAGGTACCTATTGACAACTTTGTGTGGCCGACCAAAACCTTACTATAATTGTTTGAACTTTGTTTATATCCTAGTTCCTACTACTGTACATTTATGTAAGAGAGAAGTCTGTCTGTCTGTCTATCCTATCTACTAAGGTATCGTAGGTATGTGTGTGTTACCTTCTATGTATACATCTAAGGGGAGTTTTCCTTCAGATAGTCCCTATAGCTATGTAAAAGTGGCCCTAAAGAACGAGTTTCCTAATTTGAATATAACAATAGTTATGCAATCTATTCGAGCAGACGCATTTTTTTTTTGATAACAACTTGAATCGCGCCAAAGTTGTCAAGCAAGTTGGACTTATTCTAGATGCTACAATAAATAAAATATATGTAGTTCGAACACAACCGGTTCACATTTGTATGTAAGCTAGCATAGGTAAATGTATTGTGCGATAGATACCTAGTAGATTCTCACCGTGCGTCGTTGGTGTGAAGTAGATAGCAAATAGGTCGTCTACAGATGCAGTAGTAGATGGTACGGGATGCGGGGCGGGCGGGACATGTACGTAGGGCTGGGGCTGAGCGTGCGGTGGCGGCGGGCCCCCGTAGTGCAGCCCGCTCGGGCCCGCCTCCACTAGCAGCTGCATCTCGGATATGTCCACGAACTCGTCGCCGTCGCCGCGGCCGCCCAGCTCCTCGTCCTCCGGCCGACGCATCGCGATCACCGATAGCATCGCACGAGCGCATCCCCGCTCTGTACCTACACACCACACACCACTTAGGTACACTTACACTCAACCTTCACTTATACTAAACTTAGTTCTAGCCAAATTGACGCGATCACAGAACATTACATTTAGGATACTACTAATACGCGGCACGGTAATCACTGAAGGGTCACGAGCGTCTACTGATAAATGAACACAGATTTCGCACGCGTTGAGTGTCGTCGCGCGGAGAACGCCACATCCTCGACTGAGGCGCGCTCGATCGGAGCGGCAGTGAGGGCATGCAGGCAGAGCGCCGCCCCCGTGAGCGTTGCGGTCGTCGTCCGCCACGCGCCCTATCAATGGACGCCAGCCACCCGGTCGAGGTCGGCGTTCATTCACGACGGCCGCATTAATGGCGTTAGGTAGGACCGGGCGCCCTCGGCCTCCGCCGCCGCCGCCGCCGGTGGAGTCGCCCACGTGCGCGAGAAAATGGCGCGGCGTCGCGACGACAAAGGGAGGCGCGCGAAAAGCGCGGGGAGCACGAGCGTTGTGATGGCGGTGCGGCGGCGGCGGGCGGCACGAGCGCGCCGCGCGGGCGGCAACCGCGTGGGCGCGGAGGCTCGTCGTGCTCTACCGCGTCACCGCGCGCCGACCGAGAGCCGCGTGCCCGTGCGCGCCCGCCCGGACTCAGCGCCACCTCACTGAATCTCATCACTTTCTCCATACGTGTGAATCATCCTCCACTTTCGGGCGCTACGTGGCGTACATCTACTCTAGTGCAGCGTGCTCCCCCTGACGCTTCGCGGATACGGTTTTGGTCATGCTACAATTAGATGGCCGGTTTACGTGCGCTCTCGTGACGTTTACGACGATGGGCTGAATACTTGAAACGTTACGTAGATCGGATAAATCATTGGCTATTTCTAAAAATACGTACTGGTCATAGTTTTAACTACGTAATTATATGCCTGGAACGTTATTCCATTATCTATTTTAACATTCAGGTAGTTTGACGTAGACAAATGCTTTAAATAACACCTGAAACTGTTGGAAAATTACTTTCAGAATGATATTGAACCCAACAAAAGAATAAGCACTTACCTGAAGAAATAGGTACCTATACTTTATCATATTTTGTAAAATGTTAATAATCCTGACAATTTAAGATGTCTCAGTATTATAAAATATACAAAACTTAAAACTATTTTAGCGAATAAACAATTTTCATAGAGCTTAGGGCGGTTATGGGCGTTTTGTTTGGGCGGCAAACATAAAAGAGATGCAAAAGGTCGTAAAAGCCTGATCATACGGTGATACTAGCAAGCCTAGACTGATGGAACATAGAAACTAACTCAGCGTGATGCTAAATCACTAGCTGCGGCTCGCGTCTCTACACTACGACGAGCCATATAGCGACCGTAGCATTGGACATCAACTCACCGTAGATCACCATCTGCAAAATTTGTCAAAGGTAGGTTACACGTTGGTTGTTATAAGTACTTATTTTCAACATATTACGATTAGATTACGCATATTCATTCATACTATTCTTAATTTGTGGGTACCTAGGTGTTTCTTGTCCATGGATAGGATATCTAGAACATACTATAAACAGGTTCAAAATCTAACTTAATGTTACAACCTCAACCACTTTACAAAGTTTTTAGATTTAAACGTATTTTATAGTATATTATTGCAAAAAAGGGTGGCAGTTAATGTGTTGAATGGTTTTCTAGTGTTTAAATAGGGGAGAAACCAAAAGGTGTACGCCCAGCATAATCTTTAGAAAGAAAACTATAATAGGTGGGCTTTCTTGGCAATATCTCCATCGAATAAGAAAAGGCCACTTTTATCCATTGGAAACTACACAATCAATATTTAAAAGTTTGCATCTTTTCCCTGCTCAAAAAAATCTAGGGAACAGGGGTAAAATAGTGTTTTTTGAGTAAACATTTTGTTTTTGTCTTAGGTGGTCATACTTATAGGTCTTAATAGAAGCGGAATTTAATACTAATTTTAATGTCTTTGAAAGGGGATTTGCTAGGGAGAAGAGATTTCAAGAATTTTCCCAAAATAACAACATTTTTCACACCTTTTCAGAGTATAGAGAGTTATTTCTCAGGAAGCGATTGATAAAATCCATACTCAGTGTGCTACGCCGCCGTCGCTAATGCCATGGATGGTCCTACATATTACTTAAAAGTTACTAGGAATCTTTATTTTTATTAAATCATTTACTTTTTATTTAAGTCAATTAGTTTTGTTTTTGAGTTTCGGCTCTATTATCATCATACTCATTTTTAACAAGCCTATGATTTATTTAAAATTAGTATGGAATTTCATATAGTTCTGTGGGAATTTCGCTTCTATTGATGTATTACTCGTATTATGACACCTAGAAGAGACAAAGTGTTTTCCGAAGAAAAACACTATTTTACGCTTGTTCCTGGACTTTGAGCGTTTTCTGTGTCATACTCCTCATCTCCTTAACGAAACTTTAGTAATGTTCGTGATGGATACAGATCAACTACAAAAGTATTTTTATTGATATGTTACTTAGATATTCAATTTACATGGAAAAACAAATATTAAGTACATCTGTTTCTTCTTACAGTTGTAGAAACGAAATATAGCTGGATATACCCACTTGCATCCAGGCTTAAAGACGTTTATAGATACAAAAAGATTCCCCGAAATAATGAAAGGTCATGGAACGTGTCTCTCCGTTGTCATAGTTACCACCTGTTGATCCCCACGCGGTGAGGGAAAGGTACCCCATCTTAAATGCCAAAGTTCAAATTGACAGTGTGGGTGCTGAAACGTAGGTAGAATATTTTTCTTATAAGTTGTTTCAGGGGTACTTAACCTATACCTACAACATTAAGTCGACACCACTGTTTTCAGTGGTAGTTATGTCGTCAGTTATCAAGTTATTGATTATGTTAAGATTAAGTTGGTTGTTATGTTAGTTCGTCATTTTATCTTAAACACACAAACAGATCCTCTGAATTACGCTTGAAAATGTTACAATAATATAAAAAAAAAAATGTTATATTCATGAGACACACCGATCAGTTGAAACGCATCTGTGGTGGGATGCAAAGTGCACTCCGAAGGAAAAAAATATACTGACAAGCTTAGTTTGATTAGATGGCAAACAGCAGTTGGGGAAAAAATACCTAATCCTTGAATCATAATTGAGGCGCCGCTCGCTGTTACATCCCGAAAAACTACTATTTAATGCATGTGCCCTATTTGTTGGTTTGGTAGGTACATGGCTACCCGAGTCAGCCGCTGGATGTCAGCCACAACACGTCCACTGCTGAACATAGTCCTCCCCCAAATACTTCCAGAGCAATCGGTCGCATGTTCTCTGCATCCAACGACTTCCCGCGACCTTAATATCATAGAATATCTCTTTCATAAATCATATTATTAAGATAAAAATTATAAAACGTAAGTATCATTTAACAAACATTTTACAAAAATTGAAAAGGGCATATTTTTTTTGTCAGTTTCTTTTTTAAAATAAACCTTTGCTGTCCCACTGCAGGGCAAAGGTCATTCCTTAATTTTATTAAATTAAAAAGTTCAAAAAGAAAATTCTATGATATTTAGATAAAGTTCAACATCGAGTGTTAATCTGTCTGAGTCCTTTTTACAAAGGTTAAATTATAAAATATTCAGCCCCATGGCAAATGTCACAATGTCGTAATTACCAGTGAAATAATTTCAGTACCTACATTCGGTACTTACATTTTTCTATTTTGGAATAAGGTAGGTACTCAAGACGTCAAATAAAAAACTATTAGGTAGTTACTTATACCTAAAACAGGTCTGAATTAATTAAAGTTTTTACGTGATAACGTTTTATAAATTCACGAACACCGTATGCACTCACAAAAGAGTGTCACGTTCTGTTGACATGGTAGATAACCAAAGCAAAGTATTTTTTTCAATGTTTACTTATGACGTTATCACGTAAAATTATCGTCCGTAAACCGACTTTACATAGACAAATGGTTTTTAGGATTCAATTGTATCTAAATATATAGATACTCAGCTTTAAGCTTTCAATAAACAAATGTTTGTTCTATTATTCTGTCTATTAGGAAAAACTTGAACATTTTAGGTAGTTAATACTGACATTAAGTAAACTAACATGACGTCTTGTTTTTTTCATTTTAATTACTTTATCGCAAATGAACGGAAATTGTGAAAATCCTACAGATGTCTCCACCTCCACATTTTGCTCCCACTGTTTGTGTTAAAGTTTGCATAACATTTTGTAACAGATATTGTTGTACATGGATCCCTTTGCAACTTGTAGAAACGAGAAACAAATGCTATGAATTTACTCGTACCACCTAAACATTTTTCCGAATGTAAGTTCGATATAAGCTAATAAAAAGTGTAGCTACCTTATATCTAAGAAGGTAATAGGTACTACGCTGAATTCTGATATAAAACTTAATGAAATTGTTTCCTCAGAACTTAAAATACCTACCTACTTACCTAATCAGTGATTCGGAAAGATTTCCAAATTCCTCTACCTAGGTCTCTAATTTGTTCGGTACTAGGTACTTACTAAAGTAGTAGGCAAGTATGTTAGGTTTTCCTACAACCATAGGTACTAACAGCTACTGGATGGATTACATAATAAATAGATCGGTTACATTTATTCTCCTCTTTATATAATGCCTTTGTATTTATAGATAATATCGTTACAGATGTCACTTTATGTTTGGGGGCGTATGACGCATTTCTACACGATTTTGCTAACGTGGTTTCCCATAACAATGACGTACTTACTTTCGTAACATCCCATTTAGATAATAATGACCGATGGGTACCAAAATAAATAAAATGTTATGGTGTTATTGACGCAACATAAATATAGAAAATCTGCCATCGACATTTTCGTTGACCAAGCGTTCATTAGCATTGCGAACGCAAAGCAAATGACGTCAATAGACTGAAGAAGACTCAATTCATTTTGAATGAAGTAATGTTACATGATTTAATTTTATTATCATTGCAAAAATAGGCTTGATATGTATTTTTTAACTTATCCAGTAATAGAGGCTAAACAACCAGTAAAACCATATCAACCGTGCTGAGTTAAAAACGAACGTCACCTTTAAAAATATAATCTTTATCACACAATTATAGTTAACAGATAATATTTTGTGCCATAACATCTCAATAACAACGTACTTATATAGTCATGTTTTGGTTGTAATTAACATATCGATATGGTTGGTGTCGGAAAATGGAGTCAGTTTAGAAGTTCCGTCAGCTACGAGCTTAGGTGCGGGGGCGAATAGGAAGATCTACTTATATGGAAGCGAGAACCGCGACGGGCAGCGCGAGAGCACTCGTCATCGCCTGACTTGACTACCACCGAATGCTGCTTTGTTTTTGTACAACCTATGTGCTTTTATGGTCTCAATTTTAATATCATATAACTCCCACATAGGTATCCCTGTAGCAATATTTCCGTATGTAGTTATAAAAAACGGTTACGACAACGACAATTTAATTCTGTTATCGATGCTGGTTAAGTAGGTATATCAAATGAAGAAAAAAATGCATTTTCGTAGCTGCTGAGGAAAGTACGAACGTAACAAACGAAAGGAACGAATCTATGAAACAAAAAACCAGCTAAGTGCGAGTCGGACTCACGCACGAAGGGTTCCGTACCACTGTATTTTTTTTTAACCCCGACGCAAAAACAAATGCAAAAAAAATAGATGGCGCTAGTGGTAAAAAACATGAATGAAGGGTAAATGGATACCAGATCTCGTTGAAACCAATTTTGGGTAGAAGTTTGCATGGTAATGTAATATCATATATTTTTTTTAGTTTCATCATTCTCTTATTTTAGAAATTAGAGGGGGGGGGGGGGGGACACGCTTTTTACCACTTTGGAAGTGTCTCTTGCGTAAACTATTCAGTTTAGAAAAAAAATGATATTAAAAACCTCAATAGCAATTTTGAAGACCTATCCACAGATACCCCTAACGTATAACGGGTTTGATGAAAAAAAAAATAGGTTTCAGTTCTAAGTAACGATGGAAGAACCCTAAAATTAATTGTTTTTTTTTTCTATTTTTGTGTGAAAATCTTAATGCGGTTTACAGAATACATCTATAAGTAGTTCTTATGGTTTCGGAAAAAAGTGGCTGTGACATACGGCAGACAGACAGACGTGACGAATCTATAAGGGTTTCGTTTTTTGCCATTTGGCCACGGAACCCCTCAGGGTTCCGTGGCAACGACGACAATAAAACGTTGTTTACGTACTTTATTTCTTGGATTGGAGAAAAAAATTAATGACCTAATTTTTGTGTTTCGTTTAAAGGAATTGTTAATCCTTCTTCGATATAAGAAAGGTTTACTTACCAAGCAAAATAATTGTAGAAAATTGTTTCTATAAAAAGCACAATTAACTACATTTATCTAACTGGCGGTCGTCGTTCATTATTATCATTGAGCATGTAACCGTCTGTATAATAGATGGTCAGATTTGCGGGTACCGCCTGAATAATCATAACTGCCATTGTGGTTAATTATGGACACCAAATAGACATAATGAAACGACCGCATTATTCCACTTATCTGAGGCATGCCAGTACCTATACCTTGTCCTATCTACCTACTTGCTAGTTGTATATTAGCAGCGCTGTTTATTGCATCTGTAGCTTTGCTTGAGCTTTTGACAATATGAGTACAGCTATACTTTGTAGAGTTTGTGGTCTTCCTATTTTTATTTTTCATGATCTTTCCTAGTTCTTTTTTTCTTTTCCTGTTTTTACAGACTTTAGTCATTAGGATTGTTGTGAATATAAACGTAAACAATATAAGTAATAGAGAACAATAATGGAACAATCAACATTCCGCACCGTTTGCAGAAGCAATTTTGTGTCATGCAAGGCAACAGGAAATACACCGCGGCAATTGCAACGCAAGGTTGGTGTTCGATTCTTGCGCGAGATAAATTGCTTGCCTGTCGATAGATCGCACCGTATTAGAGTATTCGTATTGAATACAAATGGGTACGGAACGCGAATGTAATTCAATGATTTAGAACGATTTCTACCAACTTATACATGTTAAATGTGCGGATTTAACTTTTGCGTGTTACAAGCTACATAAAACATACTTGTATCGCAGTAAATTACTTGGAATTTGAGGTAGAGTTTGACATTGCCGGGTAGTTATCATGGTCGAAGTTGCATTTTATAGGTAATAATTGCTTGAACACATAATAGTTATTTGATACTTGATTTACGATCATTTTTACCGTAGTCGTTGCAACCATCACTCAATAAATTCGAGGAAATTACGTTGATAAATTGTATGTACACACCTAGGCACTTATTCAAACTGGAAATTCGATATAGAGTTAAGTAACAATCAATAGAGTGTTGAAGCGTTTAATAACCATATAATTAAGTGCTTCCTCTTATAAAAATTACATTATATCTGAGTAATAAATAATAGAGGGAAACATTCGTTGGGAGTGCTACCGAGCGTGTGCGCATCTGTACCTACTGACATTGATTTATTGCCTCAAATTGTGTATTTTTCATCGTGAATGATCTCTCGCCGTTTCGGCGTCGATAAGTGGCGTTTAACACTTGATATAGTGTCGGTAATTTGTGACTCGGTTCCGCTTTTCTTTTTTCAATTAGCCCGAAATTGGGGTTTATGATGTAATGCGGGATTGCATCTTCGATGCTTAAAAAGGATTTATTCTATGAAGCTAGCTATTTATTGAAACGAAGTAAGACTTCCTCTTACAAAGATAGGTACCTTCTAATGATAATGGTTTACCTACTCTCTTTCCAGGTTTAGGTACTTATATCTACATGAGAATGTGTCAGTAAAATAAGATAAGTTTTCTTTTGTCACCGGATTTACCTTGTTTCTTATTTTTACATATCATTAAATCTATTTCTTTTGAAGGATTATCCTGTTTCGTTTTTTTATAAATAATTTTATCTATGTATTCTCTGTAAACATATACACTTGAATAAAATATTCATTTTTAAACAATATTCATATGAAAAAAAAAGAGATCTTGTTTGCTTAGTTAGAGAACAATTAAGAATTCCCTTAAAGTAAAAAACGGGGGCTTTTAAAAAATGTATCTATTTATTATTTAAAAAGACATGATAATAGAGACTTGCCTATAGCCTATAGCTGTGCCTATAGGTACCTCTTCCTTCATTCACACTATGAATAAAATACTTAACCGAGACACGACCCGCATAAGGCTTAATGTGATTTTCTAAAATAGACTTCTATTGAGCACATTACATAAAATATTCCGTTACGGGAAAAGTAGTCATTTATTGCAAAGGTCAGGTGAGTTTATCCTGCACCTTTGGCGTTGGAACTGAGGTAGGTGCTCTAGGTACATTGGTAATGAAGCAGCGTGTGCCTGCGGGCGTGTTATAATTGTGCTCCGTGGCTTCATGGACACTATGGCAGTGCAGTACCAGGCCAGTGTACTGACTGACCTTTGACTAGCTATAACACTTCCTTAGTAGAGCTCATTGCTCACGACTAATAAACCTACCTGTTGTAAAATACTATTTGAGCTAATTATAAATAAATTAAAGATGTTGCTTTGTTACTAGTTTATTTTAGAGTGACAGTTAAAACAAAATACAAAATAATATAAAATTACTTCTATTTCTTTACTGCACAAAGAAGTCTTAATTGTAAAAGTAGAACAAGTAGGTATACTACAATTCTACAACATCACCCTTCAATTAAGACTCTGGGAAAGAACACAAACAAACAAAAATACCTAATCATTACATAATAAAAGAAAAATGAAATTACTTAACCTAGGCTAATACCATGTATAGGTACATCTCTTATGAGCAACCTTGCCTAAAGGTTTTGTAAACACATCCGCATAATTTAAATCTGACCGGACATAATCAATCGTAATTGTTTTGTCACACACTTTTTCTCTTATAAAATGATATTTTGTATCAATATGCTTTGTTCTGTGATGAACTGGATTAAGCACTAAACTATGCGCACTCTGACTATCGTTAAACAAAATCACTGTGTCAGACTTACCAGTTACATCCAAAATGAAACTTTTAAGATAACAGGCCTCTTTAGCAGCTGCCGCTAGAGCCATATACTCGGCTTCCGTTGAAGACAGAGCTACAGTTGACTGTTTCTTCGCTTGCCAAGCTACAGGACTACCAGCTAACATAAAACAGTACCCAGTATAGGATCTTCTATCTTTCGTACAATTAGCCCAGTCTGCATCGACATACGCTTTAAGATAATCGCCAACCATCCTGTAAGTAAGAGTGTAATCGATTGTACCCTTCAAATATTGCAACACTCTCTTTGCAGCTAACCAGTGTTCTTTGTTATATTTGGTATTAAATTGGCTCAAATAGCTAACTTGATAAGCTATGTCAGGCCTAGTATTTACTGATAGGAACATTAAGCATCCAATCAAACTTTGATATGGAAAAGACTCTCGTTCGTCAATTATTCCATCATCAAGTTTCTTTAAACTAGACGGTGTATCAAACGACTTACAGTTTTCCATGTTAAATCTTTTTAACAGATTCAAAATAAAAGTACGTTGATTTACCTTAATCTCACCATCCTTTCTTGAGATATTGATTCCAAGATAATAGGATAAAGGACCTAAATCTTTAATATTAAAAATATTTTGTAAACATTTCTTGACGCTTTGAAAGGTCATGTCATTTTTGAAAAAGACAATTATGTCATCGACATATACCGCCAAAATGACAATTTCTTGACCATAAAGTTTTTTATACACGCATGGTTCCGAAGGAGTTTTCGTGAAACCCATCTTGGATAAGGTTTTGTCCAACATTATATTCCATGCTCGGGGTGCCTGTTTGAGCCCATACAACGATTTCTGGAGTAGGCAAACTTTACTTTCACGGCCTTTCTCCACAAAACCCTGTGGTTGTTCCATAAGAACTTCCTCTTCAAGTTCTCCGTTAAGAAAAGCAGTGTCGACGTCCAAATGCCTCATTTCTAGGTCTAATTCAGCAGCTAAGGCGAATAAAGTACGGAGTGAAGAATGGCGAATAACAGGAGCAAAAGTTTCATTGTAGTCTATTCCTTCTACCTGCTTGAAACCTTTCACCACAAGTCTAGCCTTATACTTCAAAATGTTACCGTGAGCATCTTTCTTTACTTTGTAGACCCATTTACAAGGTATAACCTTCTTATTACCTATAGGCTTATCAACAAGCTTCCAAGTCTTCAACTTAATGAGCGAATCATATTCATTGTTCATCGCAGAACGCCATTCATCAGCATCATCACAATTCACTGCCTCTGAATAAGATTTCGGCTCACACATATTATCAGTTTCTGATAATAAATTTGCAACATAAAAATCCGGTTGCTTACGAATTCTAGTAGGATACCTGCTTACCTCTATAACATTTCGTTCAGGACTAGTAGGGCCCTCAGATTCAGCCGAATTATAATCTACTTCATCATCACTACATGGTACAGAATTTTCTTGAAGTTCAACCGTGTTATAGTCCTGTTGACTATCATCAGTTACCACCATTTCATTCTGTAAAACGTCATCAAACATAATGATAGGTTCTGGCTTAGTAGATTCAACAACATTACCTTTAAGTTGTGTAAAACGATCTTCAAAAAATGTCACATCTCTGGACTTCTGTACATGCCGAGGGTTAGAAGCATCCCTAAAGAAATAAGTATTAGGATCATCTGTATATCCTACAAAGATAACTTCTTTAGTTTTAATATCTAATTTCTGTCTATGACAGGCTGGAACTTGAATAAGTGCCCGACATCCAAAAACACGCAAATGGCTGAGATCTCCCTTTTGTCCGTACCATTTTTCATATGGAGTCTTCCTAATTAAAGCGCGATGTGGCGATCTATTTTTCAAGTAAACCGCTGTCCTAAAAGCATCTTCCCAATAAGCTTTTGAAAGTGAACTGTCAGCTAGCATAGAACGTGCTTTTTCTTCAATAGAACGATTGGTACGCTCAGCTACGCCATTAGACTGAGGACTATATCCTGCAGTAGTCTCATGAGTTACTCCTTTTGACGATAAATAATCAGTTAATTCCTTATTTACATATTCCTTACCACAATCCGTTCTCAATATTTTTATTTGAGCACCAGTTTGTCTTTCTATCAACGTTTGGAAACAAACAAACTTGTCTTTAACTTCTGCTTTCGAAGAAATAAAATACGGAAAAATCATACGCGTAAAATCGTCAACGAAAATCAAAAGATACTTATTTCCTTGAAATGAAGGAACAGAAAATGGTCCACACAAGTCAGAGTGAATTAACTCTAATTTCGAAGTAGCCTTTTTGTATTCTACTGATTTAAAAGGCTTCCTCGCCTGTTTGCCCTCAACACAAGCAATACACTTACCTTTATCCATCGCAGTATAGTCGACGCCCATATGACTTCTTTTTAATTGATCCATTCCTATCCTACAAAGGTGTCCTAATCTTTTATGCCAAAGTTGGTACCTACTGAGATAGTCAGATTGCACATCGTTTGCGGTTAAGATACATGGAGTAATTTTCGTACTACAATCCAGTGAGTACAGTCCACCACTAGTAACAGAAGCATGTAGAACAGCATTACCTTTGAAAGAGAAATCAGAAGATTTATAAAAATTACAACCTGTTTTATCAAAAAGTACTATGAAGCCCTTGTCAACAACCTTTTTGACAGAAATAAGGTTACTCTTTAAGTCAGGTACATACGCTACATCGTTAATACTATCTATAACACTAGTAGTTTCAATAGATACATCACCAACTCCACTACATGATATCATATGACCGTTTGCTACTGTAACAGTTATACCGCTGTCCATTGTCCTCAACTCCCTAAACCAATCTCTTCTTGATGTCATATGCCTTGAACATCCAGAATCGACCAACCATACGTCACTTGTAGACCCACAAGACGTTCCTAGTGCGTGTTGTTTTATGTTTTTCTTTTTACGCAAAGGGCATTGTGGTCTTTTGTGACCCGGTTTCTTACATTCATAACAAACAACTTTTTCAATACTTGAGTTTTGATTTAAATGTTGTTTTGATTGGCTAGTTGTTTCAAAAACTTGTATTGTAGAGTCACATTTGGACATTTCGTTCAACAGTTTCTTCTTTACGATATCAGTGGTAACCTCTATATTACTATTTTCAAGAGCCATTACAAGTGGTTCATATTTCGGACCAAGTCCTCCAAGCAAAATGGCTGCAATCGAAGCATCATCTATTACCTTGCCAATATCAGCCAAATCCTGAGCTGTACTAAGAACCACATTGATATACATCTCTATATTCTGAAAATGATCAAGTGAGAGTCTGTATAGCTTCCTTTCTAATACCAGCCTTCTGCCCATGCCCTTATCTTCGTATGCATCTTGTAAAGCATTCCAAGCTTCTAAAGCAGTCTTAGCATTACGAATGTGGGTCATTGCTGTCCCATCAACGGTAAGGCAAATTTTAGCTAATGCTCTCTCATCGTTTCGTATTTTCATCGAAGCAGAGATAGTATCATCTTCGCCATAGCCACTTACTGTTTTCCAAAGATTTTCGTGGATTAAATAATTGCGCATCTTAAACTTCCATTTTATGTAGCCATCTTTATTGCACAGTATGAGCGACGCTGGTATTGACGAAGAATAATTCATTCCACTATTGGAGTCACCATCACACATTTTCGATACAAACGAAAAACGATTTTGACACTAAAATATTCACATCAGCAAGCACTATTGATAATCTTTAAAATATTTTGCTCTTCGTGCTGATAACGTGTTGTAAAATACTATTTGAGCTAATTATAAATAAATTAAAGATGTTGCTTTGTTACTAGTTTATTTTAGAGTGACAGTTAAAACAAAATACAAAATAATATAAAATTACTTCTATTTCTTTACTGCACAAAGAAGTCTTAATTGTAAAAGTAGAACAAGTAGGTATACTACAATTCTACAACACTACCCATAGCTAAATTTTTCAGCTGTTTCACTTGAGGTCTGATGTTTATTTTTAAAGTTATACTTTTATAATTTGACTTAGAAAAAAACAAAGAGACATCCTCCTTTCTTCACTATCACTACATAGTATAAAATAAAGTCACTTTTCGCCGTCCCTATGTCCCTTTGTATGCTTAGATCTTAAAAATAACGCAACGGATTTTGATGCGGTTTTTTTTAATAGATAAAGAATAGAGTGAAGGGTTTTTATATATAATACATGCATAATCAAGCCGTGCGAAGCCGGGGCGGGTCGCTACTTATATATATATTTTAAAGCTGAAGAGTTTGTTTGTTTGTTTGAACGCGCCAATCTCAGGAACTACTGGTTCGAATTGAAACAATATTTTTTGGATAGACCATTTATCGAGGAAGGCGCCGCTCCATTTTATATTTCGATATTTCCACGGGATCGGGAGTTACGCGGGTGAAACCGTGGAGCGCTGTTAGTTGTGGGATAAATTAGGTGAATATTTGTAGACTGAGCGTTTGCATGTGATCTTTATTATTGTTCAGAAAGAAATTATAATCTGTCTCGTCCAGATACACCAAATTTTAAATGTCGATTATTTACGATTTCCGATATTTCAACACAATTGAAAGTGGAAGTGGGTAGAGATACTATTGACTTATAATGTGGGTTCAAAGTTCTAAAAGTATTGCAAACTTTTAATTATCGACTCCTACAGATGATCAAACCTCCGTGGGTTGATGGCGGGTTCTTCACTTCAATATTTGAAATGAAAAGAAATGTTTATACAAAATACGTGATAGGTTACTTAGTTACATAAGTAGGTACCTACTTACAATAGGTACAATTTTTCTAATTTAGGTAGATTTTATCCTATAAAATCTATGTGCAAAACCCACAGCGGTTTTGGTTTTGCTTTTCTTTTAAATACGTTTAAAAAAAGGAAAAGGTTCTCAATTCGACTGTATTATAATATAAGTTTTAAAAACTTATATTATAATCAGTCAGTAAAGTATCGATAATAGAAAGTAACCTTAGGCAAGATTACTTTTCATTAGCAATCTCGCCAATCGACAGATTTTTTGTATGAAATTGACGCAATTGGCATAAGATGTAACTTGTCTAGCATTTTTTTCTGTATCGCAAGACCACGTGACTTTTGGTTGGCTTATGTCAATTTAATTAAAAAAAAAAAATTGTCCGTCGATTGGATTGAAAACAATTTTGTTTATGGGGGCAGGTCTGAAAGCCTATAATATAAGAGTCAATTTATTTGTCGAAAATACTGTATACTGTGTGTTACTGTTGAGTATGTAGGTGTGTTTATTAAGTAAATTATACATATTCTCAGGTGTTTTCTAACGTGTCGCTTCTTTGTAGGTGATGTCAGGTCAGCTATGTAGTATGTAGTTGATGTTAATATCCAAGGTTCCAATGGACCTTTCTATTTGTTTTACCATAATATCTTGAAAGTCATATAAATATATTATTTATGCACCTCTCATTACGAGAATTTAATAAAATGTAATAAAATCGTACTACGCGATGTAAACGATTACTGACCCTTTTTTGAACGCCAATAAAATGTATAAATACTAACATTCCCACAGTTTTCTGACGTTTATTTAGTTAATATCGTGTGTTATGATTATAGATTAGTTTTAAGTTAAACTCGTAAAATAAGTATCGTAATATTAGACGGTATCCTCATGTCAGCGATGTTAATCAAACGCTTAAATAATTATTATTATTCAAACTCTGTGATTACATTAATACATATTGAAACCTCAACTTATATATTTCTTTAAATTTCAATAAAAAGTTCATTGCTTTCAATATTCTTATGCAGATTATTCTGTTTATTAAATGTGATAGAGTCGGTACAAATAGCTAACATAAAGGGTGCGAGGCGCTTTATTGTTTATGGTCGCAAAAGCTGTCCGCACAGCTTGACTTTGTTTTTACTACACCATAACCGAGTCAATTTATGGTGAGTATTTAGCATGAAGTTGGTTTACTATGGCCCTCGGAAGGGTGCTAGGTAGCGCTAGCAAGTAATGTTGGCGGTGGTATAGTGCGATCATGGAAGAACGCGCGCGCTGCGTGGGTCGCATCTACTGGTTATCGAACACAGTATCAATAAATTGCACTTCCATCTGTCGTGTTCAAATAAAAGAAACCGAGAAACTGAGCGATATCGACGAAAGCCCTAAATTTATTCCAATATCATTCCTACCTACTTATTTGTTTTGTATACCTTTCTTGATATCATCATTTGACATTCTTTATGAACTTACGGCTTAGGTACATCCAATATGCACCTATTTTAAATCTTTCATTCATCTGTAAATACAATCTGACTTTAAAAATGTAAAGGTACTCATATACAGTGTTACCTAAGTTTGTTAAATATTAACGATGAATAATAACACGGCTTGCATGGATCGATCGAAAGGTTTCTTTTAAATTCTCACAGCATTCATGTTTTATTTTGATAATCAAAAAACAATCGAGGATCGAGGCTTAACGAGCAATTAACGTTTTGTCCATACTCGCAGGTTGTCTGCGATGCAGGCTGGGTATCAATTAAATCACCAGTCGAAACATTATCTGCGTTATGAATATTCAGAATATACGCATACGTCGAGACAACAGACACGCCCATTGCAAGGCTTTGCAGAAAATAAAAGAGACCTAGGTGGCAGATTCAATAGCCTCCCATTAGAAGCCATTATATGCCAATAAATATTCGCGGGAGACCGTCCGTTCGTCCATCCGAGACGATGTCGTAACTCATATTGCTATAATAGTCGCTATAATGGAAATAATAACAATCGCTTAAGTCTTCGTTCCTGAACGTACAAGACGCATATGAGTCTAAAACATAAGTTATGATAAAGAATTCCATAGAAAGAGAGAACGTGCAAAGAACATTCTAATAGAAAACCGTAATCAAAAGTATAATATAAATCAAATTAAAAAATATAATATAAATGAAATTAAATATCCAATAAGGCTCGGCAACTTTTGAATATTTGGAAAATGACAGATATGATACAATAATATTTAAATCTAATGGTTGGTTGGGGTATTAAATTAAACTTTGTAGGTAATCGAAAGCCGATGCTATCAACAAATTAATAATAATTGTTAGAGATTGTGATATGGAGAAAGACGTATCAACGTGTGAGGACACAAGATTATTACATCGTGATGGTGTCATTAATATTATATTTCCGTAAGCGGGCATAGTGTGTGAGGTGCTTACAGAGGTCGAGATAGGTGTCAATTTCTAATAAAACGCCTATTATAGTACTAGAGGTATAAATACTTTAAGGAACAGCTGATTTTTCTTTAAGACACAGTACAAAGAACTTGCAATTAAGTTTACGAAACAGTGTGTAGAAAAGCATTTAATTCCTCATAACTACCCTAAAAATAATGATAAAAATTGCATGAAGATAAAATAATTATTATAATTTAAAGTTCAGGAATATTACTTTAAAGTAGTTGAAGTCCTATTTTTTTAAATCTATTATTATTTTATGGTTTCCTAAGAGGAATTACAGGGTTTTTGTTATAATACTGTTTAATTAAAAGTACCTTAAAAATAAAAAATAAAAAAAATTTGATCGATTAATTTAGTGGCGTCTTACCTAACATATAAAATGTTTTGTTTGATTGACTTCTACCTCAAAAGAGATTAAAACACGTTGTATGAAAGTATTCTTAATTTCGGTTTGGAGCCTAGCCAATTCTTCGACGCAGTATTTTAGTAGAATCACATCGTAAATTACATTGCAACAATGTCTTCTCACGGGCTAACTGTAACAATCTCACCACGTTGTTTGTCTCACAATATTAGTGATATTATCCATTATTGTTAAACAATGTTCAGATTGTTTTGTTTTATTTATTTTATTTTATTTATTTATTAGGTACACCAACAGTAACACACACTAATACTAAGAATAAAGAAAAACATTACCGAAATAATATTCAAGTGTGTTTACCAATAATAGGTATACACAACTTTGCCTTAACAGATTCTAGTTTCTGGTTAAGATAACAAATTCTTAAAGCTTAACTTAGGGACTAAATTAAATTAAATTAAATTAAAGTATATTGAAGACTATAGGACTAACCAAAACTTTTCAGTACTTTGCTTCTATAACCAGCCATTGAGTCATTCAAGATGTCAATGTCGGAATGTCTAGTTATCACGTTGTATTTCGAGCAAGCCCAACCTTGTGATAAAATGATGACGCCCAAGGTTGGTTCTGGACCGAGGCAGGGAAGAAGTGCTTGTTATTGGGTAACGGGGGATCTTGGTAGGAACAGCTATACGAATTTTACCTAACAGGTGTGAACATTTTATTTTACCTCGAAAAATTTTATATAGGAAGAGTAAGTCCAGCAGGGATTGACGATTTCTGAGACTTATCATTCTATAGAATTTCAGCCTTTCATTGTATGGACACCTGTGCGGAATTGATTTTTGTTGTGTTTGTTCTCTACGTATTCATTCATTTTAATCTCCTTATGGAGACAAGTAACATATCGTTTAATTAAACGTAACTAAGAAACCAACTAAACCAGTCCATAGAGATGTTTGTCAGTGCAGTGTTGATGGATGACTGCAGCATTATTGTGACCAATTGTCAAAATGCCTACCTAACTCATTCGAGTTCCTTCTGAAACTAGAATGCAAGTGTTAGGCACGTTAGTCTAACCATAAATCAAGAAATAACGTCATAACCTAGCCTAATTTTCTACTTTTATCATTATAATAGGATTTAAACTTGTTATTAATTAATTCTTTTTAACGAGTTATTATTTTTTTTATTTGTGCCTGTTACTGTAGATTTTCTTCATTTTATCAAATTAATGGATTTTTTTATATCAGCTTTTATCTAAACTAGACTTAAAGCACCATCGTCGCCTCCAAATTACATATAGATAAAAT
The DNA here is from genome assembly GCA_907269075.1 of Idaea aversata. Lineage (NCBI taxonomy): Eukaryota > Metazoa > Arthropoda > Insecta > Lepidoptera > Geometridae > Idaea > Idaea aversata. The sequence goes on along the minus strand of OU026092.1, from coordinate 8,133,867 downwards.
TGATAGTAATGTGAATTCTTCACTTGATATTCGATCCACTTTACAATAGGTATGGGTATGTTTAATATGTCTATATTTTGTATCTGTTAATGAAGCTACCTTATCTGTATTGGCATTATAAAATCAATTAATTATCCAATTGAATTCGAAAATGGTACGTTTTATTGCGATTTTAAACTAAAAATTGTGTGGGTGGTTCATGACGATAAATAGAAGTGTCCTGTTTCAATTTAATCGCGACAACGGTAAATTTCAACTATAAGCATCTCTACCAATGATGTTTGTTAAAGACCATTATATTAAATACATTATTTACTTATCTTCATCGTCAACCTTGAGTGTTTTCAACTATATATTGGCATGGCACTCAATGCTACACCCGATCCGATGCCTTCTTTTGATGCGGCCAACAAGTCGTTATTTAAGATTACCTACAACTAATATCAGCGATGGAGGTAGGTTCGTGGTGCGTATAAATTATGGAGCTCACTCGGCGATATTGTGTTTCATGTCCGGCGGTTTAGACACGGGCCGAGGATATCAGCGTGAAAAGGGCGAAATATTGCAGAAATTTCAATCGCGACAGGACAGCGTTCGATTCGTCGCGGGGTGTTGGATTTCATTGCGCTATATCGCGACTGCAACGACGAACGGTCATGTGAACCCGCGACAACCACTCGTGACGTTTATTGATAGCAATGTTTTTGTGTAAATCGTTATTATTAAAATTAGATTCAATTTCACACCGCACAGGTTTATTACGATCGTGAGTCTTATTTACGGCTCTGCTGTAAGTTGTGCATGCTAACATATAGCTAGATTATCATTACTATATAGTCGGTTTTAACTGCTAGTTGTTAAATTGAAATAATTTAGCTTATTTATTATCATCGGTGTTATACGAGTCTTATACGTAACCGCGGGGATTTAGTTAATTGGTAAACAATTAGAAATGCTAATGATATCTTTATGTGTGGCTTATGTCGACGGCATTGGTCGCAGCGAATATCGCTCGTAGAGATGGTATCCGTACTATTGTTAATCCGGTAATTTGAATTTATTGCAGCATGAATAAATGGTGGTGCCGTAGAGCGAGGGCTATCTCGGGAGCACATCGACACGGGCGCTTAGTGAGGGCGATGTCGTCCGCGGTTGCCACTGCTCGCCGCTGCGTGCGCCCGCGCCGGACACTGTCTGACATACCAATACAGACCAAGGTAATAACGGACCCTTTGCAAACTCGTACCGACAAACATGACTTCTCCACTTTACTCAAACTGTAACAAGTGCATTTCTAAGTCTCACAGTTTGTAGAAACAGAACGGTTGTTTTCAATGGAAACTTTCTAACTGTACTAATTCAGATCTGTAGAGGAGTATCACTCGACGTAAATAGCTTAGGAGCCTTGTTTGTTATGTGATTGTTCTTCCTTAATAGGCGATGCGGTCTAATCGGTACATCCTCGATGCGAGCCGTGCCCGAGTTGCGTTAATTACCTTCAGATTGCATTCTGCTGTGTTCAAGAGAGCCCTACTCTAAGGTCATGCATAGAACAAAGCTGATAAACTGCCTATTCTACAGATATTTACAATTGAGCAACGGTAAAATTGGAAACAACTCGTCGGTTGAGGTGTGCATCGCCAATCTGCAATCATTATTTACGGACAGCTATTATCACCTCTTGGCTTTTCTGGTTTATTATCGGCATTGCTCGTTATGCTGTCCTGCAGTGGATAAATTATGCTATTAAGTTAGTAGATTGACAAAGTTATTTATGACATTAAGTGTGATCGGGTTGAGTGGTCACCATTAAGGCTTTGTAAACGTTACTAAGGGAACTCATATTAAACAGAAATATTATTTTCTAATACAAAACATTCATAACTATAGTTAGTTAAAAATGCTTTGCCTCGCTCTCGCTCTTTGCACTATACCAGAGTTTTACTTACAAATGTTTATGAGCGCGGCCGTTAGTTTGTTTGGGCTCAAAAGACTGGATATCGTCGTTTTTACGATCATAATTTGCATAAACAGTGCTGGTGTCATATTAGGGCTTGTCTTTCTTAGCTCTAAATGCACATTTATAGTGTTTAGCTTTAATAAAATGCGAATAAATTTGCGATTCTGTACAATTCTGACAATCAGCCGCGTTAAATGTTCCTTGTGAGATTAGCATTTGAACCTCTTCGGTTAATTTAATCACAATATATTCAGCTGCAAAAGTTAAACAATAATGCTGTTTCAATAGAGTTCTTAGTTCCACCTGTTGACTGACACGTGGTTCCCTGGAGGTTCGATCTTTCCGATCACGTGAATTTTCGCGTAGTTCAGTCAATTAAAGGGCGATTGAAACAAAACAAAAGACGATCGAAACAAGAAACAAAAGACGATTCAAACCGAGAAAAAAGACAATCAAAACAGAAACAAAAGACGAAAGAAGAAGAATCGTGAAAAATTAGTAGGGATTTTGCATACGGTTGGACCTACGGTGTTACTCTATAGTTCTGACTATAAACAGAATTGTGAGAAGTATAATTTAAACCAGTAACATCATGGAATCAGTCCTCACTCCTTTCAGACAAGGCGCCTAAGATCCGCGGCGGCTTTTCATGTGACGGTAGCCGTCAAGCATGTAATACACTTGTCAAACGATTGATATTGATAGGACAAGTTGTCTGATACGGCATGTTGTGTTATTTATAAACTATAAATTAATTGGCTGAACGGAATGCAATTTGTATCGTTGTCCTTTAATGATGCTTGATTGAGACATCGATATCCTGCGGCGGATAAAGTTTGATTGCATTTGCAACGCTTTTGGTTTATGATTTACAGGTGCTACAAGCACTGTTGGGCGAACACTAACCTACTATTTTTAGAAGTTTTACATTCCCTGGTGATGATACCCCTAATTTTTTATTTTACATTTCTTAGTATCTACTGGTAACTGTACAACGTAAACAGTGTCGGTGTAAACGTTTAGTTGACTAAAGCGTCTAAATTAAAAACTTAAGCACCTTCGAATTTATAGGTGATGTGATAAAAAATACCTGCATAATTATTTCATCGGTTAATGAAAAAATATTAATTTTCCTTCAACTTTTGCCGCTTCAACATTGTCAATAAAAAGATAGCTAGTTTTTTTTCTAAAATACGGCTATTAGAATATAATGAATGAATTAAATATATGCAATCAAAATAACATTAACATAAACAACATTTTATATTGTAAACAGATGCCAAAATAAACTACGAGATATAATAAAAGCTATTGCCGACAAGTTGTCAGCGGGCACCGCACGCGCAGCATCTATCTGATAAAAATATATGTAAATAATTATTAAATATTATCGAATGGCAGATAGGATCGTTTAGGTGGCCGTTATGTTATCTGTGTTATTTGTCGTCAACAGGTCCATGGGATGCGGTTATCGGGCTGAGTTATAGGTTCGGAGCGAGATGGGGAAATTCTTCATCATTTCCAGCTGTCACTGGGGTGAAGAGATACCTTGAAATAGTACAATCTTCATAATATATTATCAGCATGTCAATTGATAGGAAAATCTGCATTCGAATATAAATATTTTTTACTACAATAACAAGTAAGCAGAATAAGAAAAAGCAATCGTAACATTGTAGTTTAAGAATGTTCTTATCTCTGATTTTTATTTTCAGCTTGAAGATAATAATTCCTAGCTTTGGTTGGACAGACACTTTTGTTTACTTTTAAAGCCACCAATCTCTGTTGTAATTTGAATACAAACTTTAACTGTCGACAAATGTAATTCAATTTGCTTTTGATTCTTAAGAATGACGGAATAATTAAGTCACCTACTTCAGGCTGTTTCGTAGTTTTGTTTATTGCCCAGTTAAAAATATAGCTTTGAGTAATTCATAGATCATTTAGCTCATTGTGCTGTCCGCCCGGGAAATGATAGACTTCGTTTCTACCTTGATCTAAGATAATTTAGATTTTGGCGAATAAGTTTTTAAGTACCTACGCACCTACCTAAAAAGTGTTAAAACGCGCGTATAAAACGATTACTCATACTCATAACGGTGAATTAACATATCTGTTAAAATAACATTTTTTGTAAAAAAAAATAGGCTTGCATGTGACCTTATTTCACCTGATGGAAAACGATGTGATCGATGATGTAGCATGCTCGCCTAGCGGCCCCCACATTAGACAAAGTATGTGTGGTGGGATATAATATGTACCAAAATATACCGATTATTATAATGCAGTATTTAAATGTACAAGGCGAGTATATTCAAATAAATTTAATACAAAATAGTAATTTGATCTTTGTGGTAATGAAAACCTAGCTTTAGCGATAAATTACACGAAATAAATAGTAATTTAAATAGCACGCGATACTAGATTCCTTTAATTTGTAACAGCAGTCAATATTCATGGTAGGGTGTTATTAAGCACTGGCTGGCAAGGCCCGCGGCTGCGTCCGATCTGATTCCGATTCTTTTATGAATAGAAACTATAATTGCATCAGCCGTCTACCGTAGCGCGAGCGCACCGCTCTTGCTAGCATCATGCCTGCCGGTAGCTGGTAGCCGGTTACTTGCAAAATGCAACTGATTTAACGCTAGATGCCTATCAGCTCTTGTACTATCTATGCACCCAGGTTATTTGAAACAATTAATCAGTAGAGTTCTTAAACGGGTATAAGTATTAAATTTCAGCTAGTAATTTGTAGCCTTGTCTGATTTTCATTTAGTTCCAGCAATTACAAAGTTATCGGTTCTATAAGGTTTTCGATATGGCCCTCTTAGAGAAGCAACAAATGAAGCGGTCGCATTAAACTTGTCCATTGAATATCTGGTCGTAATTAATAGCGAGAGATAAGTCGCGCAGCGCGTCCGCGATATCACCGCGCGGAGAAATAATCGACGACGGTGTCGGGAACGCCGCCACCGGCCACCAGCCTGTCCCTATATTAATAACAGTCACCTGATATCGGTGGTGGCCGAACCAAATGGGAAATTAAAAGGCTCTCATGGGATTCACTCATTAGATCGATTTGTGTTAGTAAATGCAGCGGCGCCGCACAAGACGTTATTAATGAGTATTGTAATCGCCGGTCGTCGACATGAGAATCATTTGTGCAGTCGTTAATCGAGTTAGCTTTTCATTTTGACGGCTTCTGGTTTGTTCGGAAGCAGCAGACCGGGCGTGGGCAGGTCATTTGTTGATTGTAGACAACGTGTGTCGTTCTGTGATTGTATCTCTGATTGGCATGCAAGCATATCAGTGCTAGCTAATTTGTCAATTAGGGAGTCAGAAGTCGAACGGGGTCGCGGGGCAGTGCAGAAGCGCGTAATAGCGCAATTTGTGCCATCATTGTTCTAAAGTAGCGTCGGCCGTATATCAGTGAAGCAGACGGGACCAATTGATACAAACGAGCGCATGTCACGTCTAAATATAATATTAGGAATCACGGCGCGAGCCAGGATATATTAATTTGAAGTGGTTGTTACGTGACCAAGCTTATCGTTAGGGTATGCATCCGTACCTAACTATATTGGGTAATAGATGTTCTGGATGTGAATGAGAATGTCCTAGATTCAGTAAATATCTAGAGCAATAAGTCCGGGTATCTTAGAGCGCAGGAGCAGCAAGATTGGGAGTTCTAAGATCATAGTGATTAGTGGGTGCGTGAGTGGAGTTGTAAATTGAAGAAAATTTTATTAAAAAATAGCTATCGATTACTTACGTGCTTTTATTAAAAATTAATGCAATGCATAAAATCCTATTCAACTTTGAAGATGACATTCTTTTTAAAAGCTGTTCTATGTCACGAGGGTTATTTACTCTTGACAAATTGATGATATAATTTGAAACGATTGATTTATGGTGGTCTGGAGACCCTTAATGGTCGAGTGCGAGTTTAAATGACGATTTATGAATGAGGTCAGTGCGATGAGGTCGACTAACTGAGTGTATCAATCGGCGTGCGGCATGTCCGAACGACTATGAGTCGCGTGCTCCATCCAAGATATCTAATAACGAATAGAATATTGAACAATCGCACAAATTAACCTACAAAGAATATTCACAACCACTTAACTGTGATTAATTACGTCTGGCTGTTGTCTACTTGCCGTGCCTTCCATGTGTTTGATTTTCACATGAGATACCGTAACAACTCGCATGTATTTATACTAAATGTCATTTCCATTAATTCTATTCAGTGAGTCGTAAAATATAAACATCTATTATTGCTCAATGTTTCGTAATTATCAGAGATACGCCCGCAACAAAGAGACACCTCAAAACAACATTGATCATTGCAAATACCATGCAACAATAAATCAGAAAACCAGGTTCAACACCTAGTAATAACAACTTGTTCTCGGTCTATGCTTTGCTTTTGTACAGTGCGCTCAGTAAATTTTGTTTACTATTTAGAATGTTAGCAATATTTCAAACTGGTCAGTTCGTTTTGGATACCGTATTGAGGTCACGCAGTTATCTTATTACTGAACCATAAGTCTTTTGCTTGTGTCGACTTGTTTTCGCATATCTTTCAAAAATCAAGAAGGTAGAGAGATTTATGCTGTAATTTGTTACTGATATTATTTACGAGTAAAGTAACTACGATTGTATGTAAATGTTTTAATGTGACGGCATATTGACGCTTTAATATTAAACCATAAATTAGTTTGGCTTTTGATGATCTAAATTATTCTCTTTATTACTTACTCTATAAAAGTATTCGGTCAGCATCTAAACGTGGAACGCTTATTTCATACTGTGCATAACTCACATAACTTCATTACGAGCTCAATTGAATAAACTGTGATAGGAACGCCGAGGCGCTCTGCAAGTTGATTGCTCAAATTTCCTCTTCAACTATCACAAAGATATGGTGAATTTCTAATTGGATAAACGTGTCGTTTCCTATTTAAAGGCGACGGCGAACGTTGTGTTTCCATTCGAGACTGAGCCTCGACGTCTCGAAGAGATGCTCTTGTTTGGTCGTAGTTATGTACAAAGAGAAGGGTAGGGTAGGTCCAGTAAGGCCGGGCGGCTGCGTATCCTCGGGCACGCGCGCCGTCATCCCGAGTAATGGTCCGTCAGGGCCCGATTGCTTGCGCTTGCGTGCTCAATGATCAACTAATGAATTGTGATTTTACTTTAATGCTTCCTGGGTGAGTCTCGCTTTTGAAATGAAGGTGTTATCGTTATGTCATTTACCGTTTTCTGTTTATTTACATTATTATGAGTCTATAGAAACACTTTGGTACGTACTTATAATATGTAGTGCGAGTGCTTCCGACAAAATCACAATGCTGGCTTGTATATTGACAACTCAGACTGTTTACTAAATAAAACTCGTGTCGTTAATGGTTGTAATATTATTATTTAAACTAGATATTACTAACTAATTAAATGTTGTACGTGCTCTTTAAATAAGTACCTACCAGCGAGATTGAAATTTGTACGTCTATGATGAGTAGGTACCCAAATTGACGACATGAAGGTAAAAATTACAGAAGTAAAGAACGTGATTTTTATCATAGCCTTCCTTCAATTTCTACCTGTTTGTAAGCTAGGCACCATAATAGTTTTGCACGAATTAAGTGTAGGTCTTACTTATTTAAGTGAGTTAGCAGTAGCACAGACAACACATAGGTACCTATTCATTGGTTGTTTTTCTAACTAATAGGTAAGTAAAGTTATAAAAATTACGCAAATTAATCACCATCAGATTAAAATAGAAAATTAATAACTGGGTACGACAGAAAAATAGAAAACAAACAAATAAAGTTTTCATTTGATAGTTATTAAAAAAGACCGGTTAGAATTATAGCTCGGCAACGAATTCCATCAAATAGAAGAAGTTTTATTTGCTTTTTTTTGTATTTATGGAAAATGTAAGTGTGTCACACGAGACGGCTTGTCATAAATCAAGTGTCGATGGGCGGCTGATAGCGCTCCCGTGCGCGCGCGCACAGCGTCTCTCGCATCGCACGCCGGTAGTCTGGCTTTGTACTTTTATATCCACACAGTAGGTAGGTATAGCAATTATGTATATTTATTTATGTTGTTGTAAACATCGTTAATTACTTGGCTTTTGATTTAATATAGCCATAAATGGCATACCTTAAACCTACGAAAACGCTAATTTAACCAAAAAACGTAATATTATATTTGTAAATTTTCTTAGCACAACACAGAATCCTTGTAGGTTGTTAGATTTATTTGTTTTATCCTTATTCACGCTTTAACAGTCTGTTAGTGCCTGCATTAGAGCAATCAATAGAGCACCTATTTCATGATAAGCAGAAAAAGCCTATTTACCGGAATGGCCTCATAAAAAATTATGAGTTCCTATAACGGAAACCTTTTTTGGGTGGTCGAACAGCCACGTGCTATACGAATAACCTCTTGAATTTAAGTCTCATATCACTGGAGAACTATTAATCAAGCGGGTTTAACATAGCCAGCTCTATCATTAAAAAGAATTTCACTAAATCTGACATTTGATTAAGAGAACATTCAGATATATCTATAAAGATTCAAAAAGGCGTTTTAATCCAAAACTTAATCAGATTCTTGTGTGTAACCCGAGTTATTAAAACGCTATTTATTACGTTTTTATTTTATATAATTAAACCAGTCTTGCGACGTTTGTGACGTGTCGCGTCTCCCTATACAAAACGTTTTGATTTATAAGATATAATATCTGATGTTCTAAGAAAGTTTGTTGATTGAAATTTGAAATAATTAGTATTATTTACATACTGCCGTACACTGAGAGCCATATCTAGGGAAACATAACTTGAGGAATACTTTCGCAAACGCTGACGTTGAAAGTCACTCACAAGAGCGAGATAAAGCATAAATTTTCCTTAGCAATTATCGCTAGGTAAGTATATAAGACCATCTTGTAGCAAAATAATTGATATTTATCATTACAAAAGTTGTGCGTGCATCACTCTGATCAGACCACCGTGCACCGAGAAAAGGAGCGGTGCTTTACTTGCAATAATTTATTGTTATAAAAATAATGTATCATCGGCACAATGATCGTAACAAGCTGCGCACGCTTCGCTTGTGGTAAACTGGACGATTGCTGAACTGTGTAGTGTAGTGGAAATAAAAGCCCAAGCGTCAGTAAAAGCTACGCGATGCTTCTATTGCGAGGGTACTTTAACACACACTTATTTACGTTGTATTATTTACTCTTATAATAAATTGTCTAGGTGCAACTATAAAACTGAAGTGGACAAAAGTTTATCGATATTTCATCATTTCATTTGAGTTATTTGCATTTGTAGGTATACAACAGATGTTACAATAGGCATAAAAGTTCACATATGAACTCTGCCGGGCATTGCAATTGCGTGCGGTGACAGACCGAGGCTTTTCTTACTATAGGTAGGTGCCAGATATACAAATAAACTTGTCAGATTAGTTACTTACTGTTACTTGTTATGTCAGTAGGTAGGTACCTAAGTAAAAAAAATCGTAGAGGTTCGTAGAAGTCAAAAGAAGATTTATCAACTCCAATCTACATGTGTCCAGGTGAGCCCCAGGTGTAATTTATATAGACATCCAATGTTGCTTTTCAGTTTTTTTTCGGTGTTGCTAATTTCTCGATGCCGCGTCATCCTAATCTCTCACCAAAGGATCGCGCGATCGGATGCTACGCAAAGAGTTCAAATCAAGTCAATCTCTACCAAACTACCCAATAATAATTCAAAAAGCTCCATATAAGTATGTATAATAAATCATATCTTCCGATGGATAACATGTCTAAGCAAGAACTTACTTTGTATTTAATATAATATTATCTTCTTATATTCAAATTGATGGATGATCTAACTCAGCAGTTTTTGATCTACTTTAAGTGCAGCAATACAATAAGAACGGAGCTGGAAGTACAAATTGTCGACGTTAACATTTGTTAACATAAAAATATAACTCTATCTACTAATTATGGCTAGAAATACGATATCTTCCTACAATGAAAAGTGCTTTTTCTCTACACTAATATTATAAAGAAAATAGCTTAAAAGAGTTTTCGTTTTTTTATCGTATCAAATATATAACTTCTTAACTAATTTGATGAAACTTATTATGAAGAGCATTGAGCAAACCCCCATTTGCTCAATGCTCTTCATGCACCGACTGAGGAGCAATGCGAGTGTGAAGCCCCGTCGCAGTCCATGGTGCACCTAATCCAATGCCCACTGTGCCCTAATACCGGCACATTGGAAGGACCTGGTAGAGGCCAACGCTGCTGCAGTTGCAGTGGCTAACAACAGGAAAAATTTGACTGGTCTAACGTCACTGACTCGAAAAAAAGAAGTATAAAGATACATTAAATTCTTGAGGGCAACAGATGATTATTTATATTTCTACCGCGAACCACTGCTAGAGTTATTATCGGGAGTCCTAAAAACATCTTCCAGGATAGATAGAAAGCTCCTTACCTAGATACTTCTGAAATATTTCTGAATGATATGACAAGATACCAATTCAAAAACTATTACATTAAAGTTAATTACATGCTCTGCAGACAGTATTATTAAAATAACTAATCGCTGTACTAATTTATTTTCCTTGCAACACGACTAGTTTATTTGCTTAGACCAGTTTATGTGAGGCTGCACTATCTAAAGCAAATTAAATTCTATTAGAGCGACAACAGTGGGGTATAATCAGGGATAACACACGACAAGTCTGAAATATTTCATATTATACGGCTTATGAAAGCTTAAATCGATCAATTACAAAGAAAACAGGTGGTTTACGATAATATAACAACAACGTAAGACTAATTAAGCTATTTCTGAAGTACCTACTTTTATTTTCCTTCGTAGAAATCAATGTTACTTAAGTAATTCCTCGAAACTTAAAAGTACTTTTTTGAAATTTCCAAAGTACTTTTCCGAAATTTACGAAATAGGATTAAAGTCTATTAGTAGGTTACCAAAATAAAAAGAGAATACACTTTGCTCCAAATACTCCAAAACTTTGGCATGAATGGACTACATTAATTTTCTCTATTTTACCTCGCGATTGAATTGCCTATAATTCAAAATCATCCATTATTCCATTGATGTAGGCATGACAAACTACTGAAACAAAATTACAAATTTTAATATTATTGAAACTTATCTTCTTATTTATAATGTTTTCATTTTGATTAAATTATTTAAATTTTCAACGTTAGTTAGCGTTTGACGACCTATCACACCTGCCTGACACCGCTTTCCTATTCACTCGCGAACTAAGTTCCATTATTAATACTATATTACAATATAGGTATAGGTACCTAGAGAGTGTGTAACTGTACCTACTAGAGTGAAAGAGTGGTTGTGCGACTATCTGATATCGCTGCGACACTTAATGCAGCCGCGACAAGCGTTCGATTGCAGGTGCCTGCTACAAGATGTTGTTATTACCTACAAGATTCGCGACTTTGCCTACCTGGACGTAAGTACACTTGCGTATAAAAGCTATAAAGTGATTAATTAATCAAAAAACCTAAATACACTGACGGACACATAAACTGCATCATAGTACAAGACGACTTTGTAATATTAAAATACTTATTTCTTTGTCGTCTTGTCAGCAAAAGACTGAGGGTAGCATATTTTTACCCGACTACGGCGAAGCCAAAAGGGAGGGTTGTGTTTTAAAGTTGTAATTTTTAAATAATGGTTCAGTAATTGTTTATTATTCTTCTTGATATAACTAAAGCTTTCGAAGTGTTAGTTATTTCACGCAGAATAACCAATATTTATTAAACCGTCTCATTAAAAAATGAAAACTTTAAAACATGCACCTGATACCCCTCAGTCCTTTGCTGACTACTGTGATTTTTAGCTCGACAAGATTTAACTAATCAAGAGTTTCGATACAATAATAATATGAATTTAATTAGTTTGCATACTTATTAATATTAATTTGAAAGTAATCCTGAACTTTAATGCAGTTTATGTGTCCGTCAGTATATTATAACTCTAAATATTTATACGACTATATAATACAACAATCTTCTACTAGTCTTTCATTTATTTATCGAGGACAGGACGAGTTGGAATCGCATCATAGAGACTGGACCCAACTGGCACTAGACAGTGAACAGTGGAGGCCAGTGAAGGAATAAATAAATAAATAACTCACTGCTCCAGTATCATAGTCAAAACATTTACATTAACGCTAGAACATCGTATTTGGTAGAAAATTGGCACAATGGTCACCATGCCGGACTGCCAAACATAGGGTTGCGGGTTCGATTCCCGCCTCAGACAAGTATTTATGCTTAGATATTTGTCTGTGGTCTGGTTGTTTCTGTGTATTATAAGTATATTTTTACAAAAGAAAAGTATATAAGTAGTATATCAGTTGTCTAGCACCCATAACACGAGTCTAGCTACTTAGCTCGGGACTAGATGGCGATGTGTGGAATGTCCTGCAATATTTATTTATTTAATTTATGTAAAGTATTATTCCCACGACTATATATGTACGCGACAGTACTCACATACCGTTTATAAAGAAACTGAGAGATGATAATTACACAACATGTCAAAAGCAGATTGATCAGTGATAATACATTACTGTACACGTTGATACAACCGGTTATTGAAAATTTAAATTGGTCTCTATTAAATGTAAAGGATACCTTTACTGCTCTTTAATGGTAATAAAGCGATGTGATCTTGTGTAATTTAGCTCCTGGAGTGCAGTAAAAAGGTGAAAAAACGCAAATTATTTTGCAATACGTAGATAAAAACAATATTTTACGATCAATTTCTATTAAGTATATTTTTTTTTATAAAAACGTTTAATTATTGTCTGTATCTTTGAATCGCGTTATAGTTGATTTGCATATTTTACATCTGTAATTAATTAGATACTAATTATTTTTATACTAATGGTTCAAAACATTGAATGTAAATGGGGAATCAAGATTTAGTACAGTCTGATAGGAAGGTTTTAATTTAATGGAAAGCGGGAGACAAGTTCATCTCCGTCAGTTAAATTAAGAGGACCACATACCAAAGAATTTTTTCGATTGGAATTGTGTTACAGAGCGTACCTGTTTTCATCCCTTACATAGTAACAAAATGTTGTTTTGTTATTTGATGTCAATCGTTTTTATAGTTTGTATTCTAGGCTTATAATGTTTTAATAATAATACGTATAGGTAACTTTTAAATGATTTATAAAAAACTAGCAACCCGCCCCGGCTTCGCACGGCTATATTATGCATGTATTATACATATAAACCTTCCTCTTGAATCACTCTATCTATTAAAAAAAAACCCCATCAAAATCCGTTGCGTAGTTTTAAAGATTTAAGCAGTCAAAGGGAAATAGGGACAGAAAAAGCGACTTTGTTTTGTACTATGTAGTGAAGATACAAGCCTAATTTTTAAGGAACTAGTTGTGTCTCGCGGTTTCACCCGCGTAATAATTTTCTGAATTTTCTTATTTTTTTTATTTCATAAGAACTTCCTCTTGACAACAACAAACACAACAAAAAACAATTAGCGAAATTGGTCCATCCGTTCAAGCGTGATGCCGCGCCGAGACAAAACAAAAGAAAATAGGGATTTTTTTATATACGTATAATATAGATTAGCAACACAAAAGAAAAACGAAATTAAGGGTAGAAAAGTGCTATTTCTTTTTGTGTCAATAGGTACGCGTACCCTGTTAATTTTTTCTACTTTGCTAGAACTTTGAATACATTTTTTACAGTGTTGCTTTTTAATTGTAGAGTTACCTCTATTACGTAATTCAATGTACCTAAATTAATTTATGACGAAGAATAGAACCGAACATCAATAGTAAATTAGTAATGGGTAATAAAACATTTGCCATTCAATTAATTTTATTTTGTTCCGCAATTACCTCAGCAGGTAGGTTTATTCTTCCAATTAAAGCGGCCGAATTAAAATCATTATGCATTGACATTGAATAATTTATTTTTCACTCGAATTAGTGTACTTTCCCATTAAAATAATTAAATCAATATCCCATGAATTTGAATGTTGGAGAAATTTCAAGTTTATCCAGCAAAATAATAAATGGCTTTTCCTTATAGAAGAATAACTCGTAAGCTCTTTCTCTTTGGTTGTGTGCGTTTTACCTCTGACTATTGGAATAAAACATTCATTTTCTTAGGAAATTTAGGTCTTTGGATAACTAAAGACCTATTGGAATAAAACATTCATTTTCTTAGGAAATTTAGGTCTTTGGATAACTAAAGACCTATTGGAATAAAACAATATTTTTTTCCAATAGTCAGAGGTAAAACTCACGCAACCAAAGAGAAAGAGCTTACGAGTGATTCTTCTATAAGAAAAAGCCATTTATCCTATCCTACTAATATTATAAATGTGAAAGTTTGTGTGTGTGTGTATGTATGTTTGTTACTCCTTCACGCAAAAAGTACTGGACCGATTGCGATGAAACTAGGTATCTAGATAGCTGGAGACCTGGATTAACACATAGGCTACTTTTTATCCCGATATTCCCACGGGATCGGGACTTACGCGGGAGAAACCGCGGGGCGCAGCTAGTTATTCTATAAAGCTGTAATAACCTTGACATAAGTCAGGGTTATTACAGCTTTATATATTAGTAGACAAACAATTATTATGTCTTTTTATTTCCCCTAAACGGTTATTAATGATTGTAACTGCTTATATAAAACTAGCAGCGCTCCGCGGTATCACCCGCGTAACTCCCGCTCCCGTTGGAATATCGAAATATAAAAGTAGCCTTCCTCGATAAATAGACAATCTAACAAAAAAAAAACAATTCGAACCAGTAGTTCCTGAGATTAGCGCGTTCAAACAAACAAACTCTTCAGCTTTATAATATTAGTATAGATTGTAACTGCTTATATAAAATGTAGCGTTAGTCGTTAGAAGTGTAGTTACTTCCAACTACAAACTTTTAACCTTTCTGCCTCTTTAGAGGTCGAATCCCCATAGAATCCTTTCTTAGTGCACGCCTACGCGACTTCAGTTCAGACTCGTGGCTCGTGGTAGTTTCAAAGATTTTGTGAGGAGTCTTTTTCTCTTTGAATTATTTGAGTGAAAGTTGAAAGTGAAAGAAGTTACGTTTAAAGGCTATAAGTACCTACCTGCAATAGGTACAATTGACGCTTAAAAGTACACTGTCACCGTAACGTTTACAATCCTGTGCAGCACTATTTGAACATTATGACAACATAACCTGTAGATCGAATCCACATCGGTTGGTGTAGCGGGTGGCGGCTTATACCACTCGCCAAACTAAATACATAGCTAACATGATAAAAATAATAATGACACTAGTACCTTGTGCTAGTACTTTACTACGTAGAGTACTTTTAATTCAAGTATTTAAGTTAGTGTGTGTAACGTCTATTAGAAGAAGATCGTAAGTTCAATACTTGTTTATAGTATTATTGTAGCAAACTGATACTGTACTTATATTGTACAGTCACATTACCAATTAGCTGAACCCCACGTAACCCAGAGCTCATTCGCATATCTGTAAAAAATATAGTATTTACCTATTTTGTTATTTTTTTATATTGTATTGTATAGTATATTGTTAAAATAAAACGTGTGTCACTCGGGGACTGCCGCGGTAAAACTATTGCATCGTGCAAGCCAGTACAGTCGTACCAATATATACACGTTAAGCGAACGCTCGGCCGAGCTACATGGTAGGCGGAGTGGAGGGTGTTAGGCTTAATTTTCGTTACGGAATTTATTGATTCGGTCGTCGCGCTCAAAGCCCGCGATAAAAGTTATGCAATAGCTTAACAGAATCAGGTAACATTACAACCTTACAGATTTGCGAGTGAGCTCTAGGTCACGTGGGGTTCAGCTAATTGGTAATGTGACTGCTCATAAGTAGGTAGGTACGGTGATTATTACAAACTGATTTTTAACTTGTAACATTAATTAGAAGATGAAGCCGACGCTATTGATGTTGTTAATTAATCGAGTACACTACCGACCACGTCAGACTACTTCTGATTTATATCGGTTGAAATCATAGCAGAGCTGCGCGCGGACCTGTCATTAATTTTATTTAATTATTGTTTGTTTGTGAGCATACCGTGCCGGTGCTACTATTTACTTACTAGACAACTTGCGTAGCTTGGATACGGTTAATTTACCTGTGGAGTTTTACGTAATCGGGATGCACGGAAAATTAATTCTTTGTTTTTCGCAATGACTCAGGGTACAAGTCGAAATACCTAACGAATCGAATCTAGAACATATTTTCTAAAGAAAAAAACGAATGAGGTGTTGGAACATATCCTAAATTCGTATAATTACGCACCTTCCAATATTGATGATTATTTCTTGAAACATAACCCTTTTGGCTTCGCTGTAGTCGGTTAAAAACACATTCACATCAAATTTCCATATGCGAAAGCTCATAAATAGTGTGTAGAATTAATTTTATATATCTTATTCTGTATTGTTCACTGTCTGCTTTCCGAATAAAATATAATAAAAATAAAATAAAAATAAATAAATTTTAAGACCGTTTCCCAATTAATATAGGGTTTCAAATCCTAATTATGGTGTTAGTTCTACGATAGAAAATAAACAAAAAACTATTTTTTTAAACTTATCCTGCAACTGGGATCCTCACCGTCCTAAGGTTGCCTGAAAGATACCGCTTTTAAGGCCGCCTATCGTACCATTCTATGTTTAAGCTTAATTTTTGTTATTATTTATCTTTGTGTGTGCAATAAAGTGTTCTATCTATCTATCGGGAGAAAAAAAATACATAAATATAGAAAATACTTATGCCTAATAAAGTGTAATTTAATACCTAAATAATAGGAAAAAACGTTGCTGATCTTTATTAACTAAAGCTAGTATCAAGATGTGGGGGTTCACCGTCGTTATTTAATTTGCCAAAATCTTTAACCGCTACGAGTTCGTAGAACGTCTGCATTTCGTAGCAAAAATATTGTTTTGAAGGTTTCCTTAAAAGTAAAAGTATCAAATCGAATAAAGAATATCGTATCGTAGGTGGTATAAAATAGTTAATCCAATAATAATGTTTTTAAGCGCCTTAAATGAAGAATGTGTGGATGAGCCGAGTATGGTTCGATTAAAGTCCGATGTAGCCTATATTACAATGGCGGTACATAGTGACAGCTGCGTTTTTATTGTGCAGTATAAATAAATAATATTTTCTTTATATCAGTGGTTCATTGTAGCCAGACAGTTATAGTGGCCACACGCGCGCCACTCGATACATTTGCTTCACAAAGAAATCTCGCTCGCGTTGTGTTTTACAGCCTCCGATTTCTTAAGAAATTTAATTTTATGTTACACATAAGATTTTATACAGAAATAAAGTCCTCTTACATTATAAATCCTTTCTCATATAGCCACAATCTACTCAGTTAGGCGCTACAAAAAAAAAAATTTGATAAAGTTCTTAGAAGAAGAAAGTAATTATAAGATTAAAGTACCTAATTGAGTTCGTTTTACATTCGTGTTGGCATAGTGGTAGATACCCAACCTCCGAAAGTCGTGGGTTTGAATCCCGGCCGACCGTGCACCAATAGAATTTTCTTACGAAAAATGTACCTATGTAAAAATTTTCTCGGTGAAAGAAAAACATCGCGATTAAACCCGCGGCCTAGTTGGTTCCAGACGTATTGACGAGTTCTTTCTACTGGACATGGTCGACTAAGCTGAGAGGTTGATATAGGCTTTGGGAAATCCTACTACAGCTAAATAAACACTTTTTGAAAAGCAAGGAGTAAAGTTGCTGGCGATGTATAAATCTATCATACAGATCATATGTAAAAGGTCAATATTATTATTCGTATAAGTATTGGATTTGAAAGAATTTAAAAAAAAACATACATACATCCGAATTGAGAACCTCCTCCTTTTTTTGAAGTCGGTTAAAAAACTGTTGCACTGTTTGAGTGAAAACTATTAAAAAAAAACTTTAAACTTAAAAGAATTAAACTGATTTACTAAAAAACTACAAAATATATAAACATGCATATATGCAAACACTGTAGCTGCCTCTCGTAAAGGTGTCGCGAGTCTATAGATTTTATCTCACGCTAAAATAAGTTTTCATTTCAAAAATCGTTTATTATAAATCTGACATTGGAATCATGGGTTACAGGTAACCACAATAGACGTAGAGGACACAGTTTCATTGTTCTCTCTTTTATTTTTACAATATACTCGATAAGAACAACACACTTGAAAATGGTCAGTAAATCTAACGCACGGCATTTATATCGTAACCTACATACTTTGTCTGGTTAGACGATATTTCAAGTGCTTGATTTATTCTATTGTTGTAGATACTGTTACTATTTGCTACTCTCTTAAAAAAATTTTTGACGGTAAACTTTTGGTTTGGTATTTCAGTTTAGTCTTATAAAAAACAATTGAAACGCTCGATGAAGTTTTTAGGTCAAAAATATAGATATTCAGATACTAATAACTTTTTAACTTAGGCAATATTTCTGTAAAATAAAAACGGTTAAACCTAGTTTTCCATTAGATCAAGAACATTTTCAAAAATTATCAAAATCGGACTTCGTTTATGGGGTTGAAAACGTTACCGCTTTTTGTATGAAAATTTACAGCGTCACACTGGCCTTAAGGTGGCAGGTGGCACTTATTCTCTACTGGTACGGTATGTATAATCGTACGGCATATAATTGCATTTATTATTCTCGTACCTCGTTTAGCACCACCCAGGCTTTTTTTAGACTACTGGGGTAGTCTAAACAAAGCCTGGGTGGTTTTTTGCTGGTGATTTTAAAGTTTAGACCACCAGCAAAAAATTAAAGAATTGTGCCGAAATTTCCCTTAAATTTTTAAAGTGTAAACTTCTTTTAGCACGGTACGCATATTTTTAAATCAGATAAAATCTCTGCACTCGTTACGAGACGCAACGTGACAGCTACGTCATTATAGGCTTCAAACAGTACTATATTTTCGTCACTCGGCAATTAAGACTTTATGGCTTGGTGGTATGTGTGAATGTTTAGCCCCTGGTTCGAATCTCACCGAACATTTCAGGTATTGCTTAAATATTTATTTTCGTTTTTTTAATTAGGTACCTTTTAAATTTTTTTTTACTTAATTTATTTATTTATTATGAGATATCTGGCCCATTACTCTAAACTGGTCCGGACGAATCATACACACATTTTAAAAAATGGACCTAAGTAGTTTTTGCAAGTAACACCTTATGTTTCCATATAAATACAAAAGCTGCCATTGGGGTTATATTTTAGTACTTCATGTTTCTTACCTAAGTATTCTGACTTCTTGAACTGTTATGAGCAGAAAATGTGTTTTGTTCGTAGCCCGGTCGTTTATAGAGGTGAGGTCACACCATATTGTGGTCAAAAGTTATTTCGTGGTGCGCCGTGCCCAATAAAATAACATTTACTAACTGGGTTATTGTTCTAATAAGGCAACTCTATTATCGGGATAAGTGGGTACAGTCAATACCTAAAGTGGTTACAATAACGGTAGGTGTTGTTGATGATTTAACATTATACTTGATTTAACAACTGTATTCTATATCTACTCTGTTATAGGAAAATGACGTAAGGTTAGAAAATTAAACGGTTCATACCGCCTAACATTTATAACGGAGCCAGTTTATTGTATAAAGTTTAATTAATGATCTCTATAGTTGGTGTTTGATGTTGAAATACTCGATAAAATTGATGAGCTCCTTATAGATATTATTGATCAATAAAATACATAGTGACTAACAGAATAGACAAGGCACAGCCCTAAGCATAGCTTCTACAAAACTTGCATCTAAGTTTGTACTAAAATATTATCAGGTGAAGCACGAACCGCTGGAGGTATCTCATGCTTCACCCAGGTGAAATACCAAGTGCAGCACCAGCCTCTATCCGTGTTTTTGTCATAAAATGAGCTGAAGCTGAATCTTTTGTGAAGTGTCCTATAACAATTATTGTCTCTTAGATAATTTTAAATGGGACTGGGGGGGTCACGTGATTCGAATGCATTGTGACCAATGGGCAAAGACCGTTTAGCAACGGGTGGCGATAGACGGCAAACGTAATCGGGGTAGACACCGTAAAAGATGGCGGGAAGATCTGGATTTTGATGACCAAACATAGCCCACGACCGACAGGCTTGGAAATAAATAGACGATGGAGACCTTTACCCTAAGATGGAACAACGTAGGTTAACTAAAAAATAAAATATTTTAACTCTTTAGCTACCCCATTTCATTTGTCTGTCACCAGGCTGTATCTCAATACAGCCTGGTGACAGACAAACGGACAGACGGACAGGGGAACGGACAGTGAAGTCTTAGTAATGGGGTCCCATTTTTACATTTTGGGTACGGAACCCTAAAAAGATACTTAATATCAGAATAAATGTCTTCTCTTTTCCTATAATACTTAGGTATTGTTATTGAGAGTAGATAATTGTGTTATTATTGGGGGCATTATTTAGCAGCAATGAGTTGTGGTCACGACTCGCGCTACTAATACGGCTCATTTGCGCACGCGCTCACGACCCGTCCCATTACTCGACTAAATTAATTTCACTTAATGCTCATCGATTATTATTGAGTATAATAATCGTACAGTTTAGGTTCGTGATGGATGCTGAAGTTCGTGGGCCCCCCGTGTCGCTCCCTACTGGACACGGATGATGACGTGCGCTATGGATTGTGTTTGTCGATATGATTTAACCAAGATCCTTTTTAAGGCGAAGTATGAACTGAAAACCCCTATCCCTTTCCCACGCGCGCCGCGCGATGACTCTATCCCTTTCCCCCGAGCGCCGCGTAATAGCCGTTTTAACTACATTAACTATTTTAGTAAAAAACCATCTGTACTAGCTTATGGGATTTGATGTAAGGCTTATAAAAATATAAATTTTGGACTTGTTTTTTTCTTTACAATCGACGTAAAATTGAAAAATTTCAAAAAAAAACAAATCACTCTAATCGTTAGCAGTTGATACCCAAAAACTGATTATAAGGCACATCTATCGCGATATTTTACGCTTCATGGTCTTACTACTTCGTCTTAACCAATATCCTTCTTAAGATGCCTATGCGTCTTGGCCCAGCGGTAGACACTTTCGAGTATGGATTCAAGGTTGCAGGTAAAATTTTAAAGATGCAAGTTCATTTGTAAGCTAATAAAGTAATATGTTTCAGGAAAGAGAAAATCGATAACATTCAGGTTTAGAAAGTTGAATGCTATAATGTCCCTGTAGGAGTTTGCCTCATATAAACTATTGTATTAGTATATTGGTTTCGCAACTGAAGTCAATATAGGTCGTTCAGGAAAGGGTCCTGAATATATGAAGTATTTTATGTTAAGCTACCAACAAAACAGTGTTCTCTATGCCACTAAATCTACATTCTTTTAACAATTTATTTCACCTAATCCCAAAGCACTTAAGAAAAACAAAATCGTTAGTTAAAAAGTTAAAATCTCTTGTAGAGGTCATAGATTTCTACCGGTTACACGACACTGCACAACTGTACAGATAAGGCTCGAAGATATTTATTATAACAGTGGAATAGAGTAAATAAGAACATTTTTGAAATAATTACATTGTGGTGCTACTGAAACTTGAATCGGAATCAAAGTCTTGCTAAGGAAAATGTTCAGATGCTCTCTCTCTGTTCCACTGTAATTAAAACTCTTTGGATAAGGTCCGAAGCAGACCAGCATGGTAGCCGTTAACCATCGAGGTACGCAGTCAGAGACGATGTGAGGCCTTAATGGCCAGTCGTGTACCTCATCCATAACCAATTTCTCATTCATCGATATTAATGCAGGTACATGACAACCGTTCGCCGCTGACCGGGCTACAAATGAGCGCGCCCGTTCACAACCGATTATATTTATGTGAACATCATCTTATCTGCAATTAGTATCTAGCTTAACTTAGTGTTGACGGAGAACAAGCTTTACCAACTTTTGATGGTAAAGTTTACATGTAGATTCGCTTAGCAAAGTCAGAGTAGTAAATTAAAGTGCATATGCATAATGTTGCCGTGCTAGAAAGTCGGAAAAGGTATCTAATTAAATGTAATTTCTCGAGCAGATAGTATATTTTATTAATGTGCAAGTAAACGAGAAATACTTATCGACTATTTGTGAGATTATAATACGAAATTAATACTTAAAGTCTATAAGTAGAGGTAGGTAGCTTTTATTTCAAATGAATTGGGTACGGCCAAGTAAGGGATTGGCAAAATTGTAGATGAATTTCAATTGATGTTCATCTTATTAATATTCATTTACATTTTTATGTAATCAACCAAACTAAATGGTAGAAGCTTAATATATTAGGATGGTAATTGTATTTAATTGAGTACGCCTGTAAATTCACCGGTAGGTTTGACCCAGCTTGATCTCATAACGCAAGAGAAGACGTATCGACTTCATTAAAAGTCAAGACACGGTTTCTTAATCGATATTCGGCAATTTAAACATTTTATTTCGCTTCACGTGATGCTCGTGTCTTTGGTTTCTACGTTATTTAGATGGTTACTTGATATTCAAATCCAAGTTTACAATTTTCTTTTTAAATTATAGGTGGTAATAATAAAAATTGATGAAGAAATATTAAATAATATAATACTAGAACCTGGCTAAAAAAAGCTAAAGTGTAAGATTTGGTTTAGCTGGATAGCCATGCACGTTATGTGAAAATATGTATCTTATTTCCAAACTATGGAACAAATCTATTTAAATTATACATTAACACGTAGAAAAGGTTTAGTTACCTGCGTTATAATGTTGAGCAGGTACCTATTAGTCGTCAAATTATGTAAGTTAAAATGCTATTATTCGGTTTAGTGTCTTAAATGAGATGGTTATTGTTTTGAAATCGGTCGCAGCGTCATAGCGTTTGTGGTATAATTATGTGAATGTTGGAGTACAGCGGCAGAGCCAGTTATTTATGAACATTTAATTTTCATTAGGTACGGCTATTAACGCGACGCGGACGTTGGCCGTATGTGAGCGTTATCGACATTTAACTCGGGTATCCCTGAGACGGATTTAGTTTCACGACTTACACGTAGTAATGAACCAAATTTAAGATAACTTTCACCAGATGAATATCTAAATATTTAAAACGCGATAAAATATACTTTTAATGACTACCCCGCATTTTATTAACCACGGGAAGCCGTGAGCCGTTAGATATTCCCCTACTCTACTTGATACAGATTACAAAAACTACACATACGTTTACTTTTATGGCTTTTTGGCATTTTTATTTCATATTTAAATTAATTGAACGCAAACAAGACTCGGTTTACGAGGTAGAAAATATGATCGTCTTGTAACTTCTTAAATTAATGAGACTAACAGAGATTGGAATAGGAAATTTTAGCATAATTTAGTGCAAGTGAATGGTTTAATGCTATTTGTCATCTGTTTTATTGCTGTTGCAGTTGGTTGGTAATATGTTTTACATGGAGAAACGAATGAATACTTTGGATTTGAAATCTGCCAGTAGATAATTGATTTATCTTGCTTAGCAACGTAATACTTATTTACTATCCACAAAAGCATGTTGAAATTCTATTGTGTGTTCGGCGATACCTAATATGAGGCAGTTTGTTTTACTATATCTATCTACTTACGTTTTATTATGTTTTAAGCCGATGGGATTTTGTAATATGTTAGAACACGGTGTGAAACCGTCGTTCCTGATTATTATAAATGCAATAAATAAATAGAGGAACATTCCCCGCCCGCGGGGAGCCAACATTAGTTTGTGCATCTTAGAAACCGTTAACAGCATCCCTAATGCGCTTATTAGACCGCCCGTCTCATTTTATTTACTAAAACTAAAATAATTACGCATGTCGAGTTCGGATTTAATGTTTTTCTGTGATATATTTATTACATCGGACCACGTATGGGCGCATATGCGGAGAATCAACGACATTTTGTATTGAAATATATTTTTAAAATAAATATTCATGAGTGATAGAGGCAATGCGATACAGTACAAGACTATAAGTCAACGAAACGCGGCGCGAGTCCGGTGCGCCGGCGCCGGCGCCCGTCCTCTATGTCTACTTCTTCCGTATATCATTCACTGATGCGCTCATCTAGGGACTATTGGACATGTCTGCACACAGAGATTCTTGTTTTATAGCCCTCTTCTACATAATCTTTTGTAGACCTTTTCCAAAACATGTTTCAGTTGTCATTATTTTGGTAAATATTGGATATTCTTGATACCATTCAATTTAAATTTACTTACCCACCTTTAATATAGATCATAGGTTGTATATTGTAGTAGGTATTAAGAGGTTTCAACGTCCAATCCTTCGTCTATATACGTTTAAATCAAGCAAATATCTACTCTTATTAAGTCGTTAACTCATAATACATGAAAGCTCGTAATTTTTATTATAAGAAACGTTTAAAGTTTAATTTGTGTGGTAAACGACATCGCTACTGTATGGCTACCGGTGAGCCCTGCCCACACTGCGCACGCGCACGCGGACGCGGACGGCACGCGACTTCCGCCCACCGAGCCCACTTCAGACGATCTCATATTTTTACAAACGATATATCATGCTACACCTTTGTTTTGATTAAATTGATACTTTATTGTGTGTGAAGTACTTATTTAAAATAAAGTATTACAGCTGAATAGTTAATAGCTTTGACAACCACACGAATGTACCTAATTACGATCAAATTTGAAACTGGAGAGGTTACATTAGCGGGTTAATTAGTCAATTATTATGTCTTGTTTTTGTGAGTGATATAAATTAGACATAAATAACTGTTATTATTTAAAGTAACTCACACATATATATAAGTTATATTAAGTATCTTTGCGTGCGTCCTCCATTTAAGTAGGTTTTAAGTAATAGTAAATGATGTTTTTTGAACTTAAAAAGCTGTTAAAAGCTGTACGTCTGGTAACGGTACATCTTATTTAATTTTTTAATCGATTTCATATGCACATCTTACTTATTTAATGTAAGTACTTCTGAGATTAACAGATATTTATGGACCTCTTTGGTTACCTTTCAAAATTAAATTAAAATTACTGTTTAAGGACACCGATTATGTAAATTAATTTGAATTAAACTTATTAATAACGCGTTGGCAAAGTAGACATTTTTACACTCATTAAACTTCATATTTTGCAAATAATATAGGGACCTACATAATTAAAAAATTACGATATGACAAATCTACTAACTATTCTCAATTTGCACTTCATATATCTTTGGACAAATTGCAGTTGCAAACCGTCATAGAATTATTATAGGTTGGAATCGATACTAAGCATAAAAGTATAAATAATTTGTTTAACACTGGATACATATCCATTACAAGTGTCAAGCATTTATCTCATGTAACAATTCACTTTTTTATTGTTTATAATTTTCAAATCATCAGTATTAATAATAAAAGTCTGTGTATCAAATTTTATTTTATTTTAATGAGTTCAATAATAAACTTAATCGTATTCAAAAAGCAAGCATGTAATATCAAACTTTATTATGTGGTGAAACCTACCTAATTTATCGATAACAAAATACCTATTCGGTTATTAAAAAACCTTAAAATGTTAAAATGTCATATAGTTGTCAAGTTTATAATGAAAATAAGCATTGGATGAGGTTTCTTCTCTTGTTTCATTTATTTTTAGACGTTGGACGTTTAATTTGCGACTTTAATTGCATTTATTTAAATTACAGTGAAACGTTTGGTATTCATATGGTCCATTACAAGACTCGATTATGAGGCAGGTTTACAACCTATATTATTTTTTTTAAATAGAGTTTTTCTTACTTCATTAACAACACTTAACGAGTTAAAAGAGAAGTTAATTTCACATTATTTTAATGTAGTAGGTGTTTAATGTATATCGTATTCTACTTCACTTAATAAATAAGTAGGTACCAACTATATCTAAAAAATAAAGACTATATCATTTACAAAAGATCCAGATATTATATATTATATACTATTGCGTTTCACTTCTACCAGCCAATTCAATTATAATAAAGAACATTAATAGATCATTTTAATCAGATTACGTCGATCCAACGCGAGTGTAAATACGATCCAATTTGATTAATTTTGATATTTTATATTTTTAGGAGGAATAAAGTTAATCTTCGCTGTCCTGGGTGTGAGTTACAAAAAATGTTAAGTCGTTTATGATAATTACTTGCATCTCCTTAATAAAAATAAGTGCCGGTACAGTTCTTGGGCTCTTATAAAAATTACGTTTGACCCGTGCTCTTAGCTCATGAATATTTAATATTTACAAATTATAAATCCAGTACTTATCGACCGTTCGCTCGTCGTCGTCGGTCTTATACGTGCATTCCTACGATACGATAGGGCAACGGTACGGTGACTCCGTTTGAGGTATTATATAGATATTGTTTTGATACTGTCAAATATTGAAAGCTTTAAAAAAAACTGAGAAAAGAAATTGATGCTCCCCGTACTGGCACATACCGTTCCTACATGAAAGCAGTATTCATAATTTAGGATTAGTCAGGCCGTTATCGAAATCGATACAAAGGACTAAATATAGGTATATATATATAAGTAAGTACTTATGTTGTAAATATAGGCATGTTCGTTATGTTTATTATTATGCTTAATTTCATCGTGACTTCTGACCAAGGGGTACATAATTACCTATTAGAATTAACTTCAAACAAACTCCAGGATTTCGATTGCTATGATAAAAGTATTTTAAAGAAATGGTAAAAGATGCGCCGACCCCAAATAAATTGGGATAAGGGCAGGAAGATGATGATGGTAAAAGAAGTCTTCTCCAAAAATAAATTTATCCATACAAATATTTATTTTAATTAACAGAGAAATTCGTCTCCCAAAATATCATAAGCCTTATTTGACTGGCATTTCATTGCACCAAAAAAGAAAGTAGGTATGGTAGGTACTAGTAGATGCTACTGGTATGCATAACAAGTGAACCTTTTAATATAATGGAATATGTTATCCAGACCTTGATGCCGACGTTTCATCACTATCTATAGCCCGAAATATTTCTATAATGAACTCAGTCACGCGTACATTAAATTTAAATAAAGTAGCTACTGTATTAAAAATATTGATAACACTTATTTTGTGATACGTTTTAATTGATACTAATAATTCAATCGTAAATGTATGAGATAAGGCGGTGTTTTTAAAGGGAATGGCTTAATTGCCGATGCTTATGGAAGCGAATAAATCCATTGGGAATTTAATACTGCGGGATCAGCACGTGCGCTTCTTATTAATTGTACTCAGTTGGACACGAGATGTAGGTATGCTGTGTGTACATACATTGCACAGCTTTACTTTATTGCTATCGATTTCACTTTATTTACTTAACGATCAATATCTTTTTTTATAGCGATTTAAATGAAATATATAATTGAATTGGTAAATACAATAATCTATTTATTCGTTAGACAAATGTCAATGTGTACATATCAATGTTTGTTTTGTGCCGTTTTTTTAACTTAATTTAGTTATAAGTGCTCTATCTCTTTAATAGTTTCGTTAGCTAGCTATTATCTATATCTATAACTAATTATCGTTCTACTTATATAAAACTCATTTAATCATAGGTATAATTAGTATTTAATCATCATCAAAAGTAAATACTGGGCGAGTTATAAAAACGTCATAATTCTTCAATGTGACTAAATATTGTAACTACATAATCTTATTCTTAGCTGTGTTTGCATAACAAATTGATAGATTTCAACCACTAACAAGAGCTTACAAATGTAAGAGCTCGTTAGAGATTATCAACATGCTTAAACCGTAGAACAATTATTTGGTTTATACCGTAACAGATGTGAGAAGAATAGGCCCTGTCGCATTATGTTAAAATGTTTCTTTGTATGATGTTGGTACCGTGAGTGGCTTCGATCGAAGGCATTGTGGGTAGGGAGATGAGACACGCGTCAAGTCGGCCTCGGTCTATCTGCGCTCGAAAGCCTGTCCGATTGTTCTACAGACTCTCAACATATCAATTACGACGAACACAAAAACCGATAAAGAGGAAGAGCGACGTGAATCAAATAATTAACCGATCGGTGTTTGTATAATTCATCAAGCGGAGTTAGTCGTTTGACCACTTAGTGCTCTGTTATCAGATAGTATTGTGGCAGTGATTCGTAGTGTGGTAGCTGACAATCGAGAAGTAATGCACTTTTCTATTGTAAGATCGCTTTGTAACCATTTATCTAGTCATGCCGATAGATTGAACGTTATGACGGCCGCCCGCACTCAAACTCATTTTATCGTAAATTGGTCAAACAAAGTTGCTGGACCATATTTATCGTAACATCTTGATTGTTGCTTGGTGGCATACCATGTCATAATTATAAACATCCGAGACTCTATGTCGATAAATGGGTAAGTATAGACTTACATAATGATAAGAAGCAATCGTAAATGATAGGAGTTTGAAATAAAAACATTAGCTATTAGAAAGTACGATACATATTATTAGATCAGGTAACGGAACTATAATAAATAATAAGGTTCTAGAATTGGTAATAAAATGTATTTCCAAGACAATCAAGAATTGTGAAAAAAAGAAGTTAGTAAGTGTCTATCTAAAAATAAATAAAACTTTTTAATATTTATGAAAGCTTTATTCTGTAACAGGAAAAATACACTATTTATTCGAAGATGACTCGCTATTGTTATTAATATTTTTATGGGAACAGAAAGTTTTATGTTTGGTTATGCGTCTGAATTATAATTATGGATTATGATTATAAAAGCCTCGAGTAGGAAATTAAAAGCTGCATGCCAATCGAAAAGACGGTTTACAACGTTATTAATAAAACACACACTGACCCGTGACCGGCAACAACCAAAACGATTTACAGAACAGCTTTACCAGATAAACATAATTTTCAACTTTTATTGGAAAATTTAGCTGCTTATTTAGTTTATGTGTGTTGGTATAACACCAATTGAAATAAAAATATATACCTAGGTAAAGTTACTTAATATTGCTGCATTACTAATTATAATACTATGAGTATAGGTGACGTTTAGTTAGGGTATACCTAATAGTTAAGTTAACGTAACATGACGTGCATGTATAATAATAATTAAAAAAAAAACGTAAAATTTTAAATAGTCAAGTTATTCACACATTTACGAAGGCACAGATTGCCATGATTGATGTTTATAAAGTTTTTAAAATATATTTATAGGTATTGCTAGTTTGTTATCTTTGTCCCGCGGCGCTGCAGAGCGGTACTAAAACGCCATCATTTATGTCCAGTGACGGAAATTAAAGAGAGACAATGTCCCGGCTAATGACGGGCGCGGACCGCTCGCAGTGAATGTGTAATAATGCGCCTCGGGGACAGAGGCCGGCCGCGGCTCAGTCTAAATAATTTTAATTACATGTTATTGATAAATATTCTCTCCCGGAGCGTTTGAATCTGTCGATAACGCCGCGCAATTAGCCGGTGAACTTTGACTTTACGATTTGTTGTGGGAACGGCGAAATTGGAAGCCCGAGGCGATCCTCCTCACACATTCGAATCAAGCGTTCTTACCAAATTGAGCGGGCCGAAACGACACTATTCAAATATATTTATCTCGTAGCAAAGATCACCGATTAATATAAAGATTTATAATGAAAATTCATCCGCTAATTTAGGTTAAAATCATAAAAAATCCCAATTACCAAAACTTTATACATGGCTATAAAATTCATACCGGTCGGTCTACTACAACTTATTTAACTAAAGGCTCATTATGAATATTGTTCGAGGGGACATCGCATAATAATCATGATCTGCTCAGCGTGAGTCTGTAAGTTATTGCGCGAAAGATTGAAAGAAAATTAGCTGTCTCGGAATTATGTTTTAAAAATGGGTTATAATTGGACGGTCTGATCATGTTGCACAACAAGTCATATTAAAATCAGAGAGTGTACTACGGAGGATGAATGGATTGGAGATGCGTCAGTAAAGGAAATTCAAGCCATAAGTCGCACGTCGGGTGGCCGATGAAAAGCGTTTTGTCGTCAAGTAACGCTATGAATATTTACAAGGTCAGAACACGCCTCGTACCGGTCTACACGAACGATGGTTACTCAGATGTAATTTTATGGAGAATCAAGCAAGCTCATAGAAATTAAGTAAATATGAATATGTACAGTTAGCATTAACTAAAGTCTTGCTCAAGACGAAATTCGAGAACCTCGAGTAAATTAGGTAAATTCAGTGAAATAGAATTAATTAAAATGTAAAAATAAATCGATGAATAAATCGGGTTTTTGGCTACGCTATGAATATGATCTACGTGTGATTCTAAATATGTGAGTGTGTACATTATATACAAATCAATACACAACATGAGCAAATAAGTACATCATCTTCTACTGAGTTCGCAGTGGAAAACACAAGGCTTAATCTCATTTTGATACAGATTGATTTAAATAAAGTATAATTTATAAATAAATACCACTACCTTTTATATTATGCTTATCTTCTTTAAGCAACGAAAATAGACTCTCGTGATATTCATATTATTAAGATAGTCCAATCAAAACGTTATATTATATGTCACGTATTCGAGGTCCATTGTAAAGTGTTAGGCGGTGGCATGCACAGAATTAAAGCCACATCGGCTTCTGAATGTCGATTTAATTGCCAGATAAGTCGAGCGCCCGCGCACCGCTATTGAAAGATAATAGCTTAAGATGTTACGTAGCTTATTGGAGATGCCATATCGTTTTTAATGCTATTACATTTTGATGATGTTACATTTTTAAGTACTAATGTCCTAAACTTTGCGTCGTCTTCAATTATAAAGCTGTAACCTGGTTTTGAGCTTTATGACTTTCTCATCAAGGCCAGTGTGAGGTTGTCAATTTCCATACAAAAAGCGATTTCCCACCAATAAACGAAGTCCGATTTTGATAATTTTTTTGAAAATGTTCTAGATCTAATGGAAAACTAGGTTTAACCGTTTTTATTTTAAAGAAATATTGCCTAAGATAAAAGTTATTAGTATCTGAATATCTATAATTTTGACTTAAAAACTTCATCGAGCGTTTCAATTGTTTTTTAATAGACTAAACTGCCAAAAAAGAAAAACTTATAAACCTAGAATAAGATGCATTAAATTAAATGAGACCAAATTTATTTCATTTTGTGAAGGATAAAGGGGGTAAAAACGTTACGGCCCGCAACATTATTTGAAAGCAAAATGAAGGCAATTACGTCCGAACTTAAACTCTCTCTATCGCACGATAGGGGTCATTTTTGAAAATACCTACTCGCGCCGCGTATCGAAAACTCATGATCCTCTTAAGATAAACCATAGCTGTTGAATTCATACAGATCACTTATTTCCTGCGCCACCACGTTCGATCTTATGCTAGACCTGTTAATTGGATCTAGACTAACCGCTTTGATCCATCGGCCATCTTCACTATCTTAATTTCTGTTTTACAAAATGATAGTGCTTATTTTTTCATGCAGTGTGTATCAATAAAATTGCAACATTCCTATATATTTTTATTCAAAGGGCAATAAACATTGATTTATGCAACTTCTGTTGTGTACTTCAGGAATGGAGGTTGCAGCTGAGCTGTTATTATCTTAGCATATCTGAGACAGTTGTTGTTGTTCCAATAAGCAATAATCCACACGAATGATAAATTTAAATGGTTGCCGGGTAGTAGTCGAGTGGGCGCCTAAACACTACGAGGGCTCATAAAACGACAAGTATGGTAATGTAGGAGGAACACTATCACCTCAATATATTATCAACACCAACTTTAACTGACATTCGATATGAGCTCGATGAAAATTTCAATAGCCGGGTACCCACCTAGCGCACAGGCTCGCGCGGCAGCCTCGGTGTCCAGATCGCGAGCGATGGCTCCCGAGGCAGCCTCAGTAGTTTTGTTCAATTTACACGAGGAAGCCTCGCGAGGCAGGCTGAGCCATCTTAAGTCCGCGAGTATTCGTTGTTCCCACCTAACGCACAGCGCTCACTGAGGCGCCTTTGAGCGCGTCAAGTTTACCGACAACAGATGGCTCGGGGCCGAGCCGTGCTCGGGCGAGCGAACGCGCGCCCGTGGTCGCCCGAGGCACGTCCACATCAGCCGAGGCATTTGGCTCGCGAGGCTGCCGCGCGAGCCTGTGCGCTAGGTGGGTACCCGGCTAATAACAGAAGCGTTTCTGAAACTATTACACATTGCATTTCTGAAACTGGTTGACCATATTATATTACACTTTTGTTAGTAGTTTTTATGTCATGTGTTTGTCTGAATAAATTATATTCTATTCTATTCTAGTTATAATCTAATTAACCAATCATGGATTGATAATTCTACTTAAGTCGTCGTCTTTGTCCTTCAACGACCCAGTTGGCACAATGGTCACCATTCCAGACTGCCAAACATAGGGTTGCGGGTTCGATTCCCGCCTCAGACAAGTATTTATGCTTAGCACCATAACACACGTCTATTTACTTAGCTTGTGGCTAGATGGCGATGTGTGGAATGTCCTGTAATATTTATTTATCTTAATTTCATAAATTACCATGGTTTTTTCACTATTATGCTGTTTAAAACGGGATATTGGACACGGACGTTGTTGTACCTACGGGCTACGGGACATGGTAAATATCCAGTTTTATATAACTTTAATAGTTTTTTATCTTAATTTCATAAATTACCATGGTTTTTTAACTATTATGCTGTTTAAAACGGGATATTGGACACGGACGTTGTTGTACCTACGGGCTACGGGACATGGTAAATATCCAGTTTTATATAACTTTAAAAGTTTATATCTATTTTTAACCCCCGACGCAAAAACGACGGGGTGTTATAAGTTTGACGTGTCTGTGTGTGTGTGTGTGTGTCTGTCTGTGGCATCGTAGCTCCCGAACGGATGAACCGATTTTGATTTAGTTTTTTTTGTTTGAAAGCTAAGTTAGTCGAGAGTGTTCTTAGCTATGTTTGATCAAAATCAGTTCAGCCGTCTTAAAGTTGTGGGGGATAAAAGTCAGGATCAAAAACCGAATGTAAGTAGATATACTCGAGTGGGGTATCAAATGAAAGGGCATGACTCGTACATTACAAATATCTATGTTTGATCAAAATCGGTCCAGCCGTCTGTGAGTTATGGGGGATAATACTCAGGATTAATAACCGAATGTAGGTACGCAGATTATGCCCGAGTGGGGTATCAAGTTTATTTGAGTTTTTTGGCTTCGTTTGGATCTTTTTTACTTTTTCCCTCCGTTTTTGAGCGCAGCTAATAATATACTAGCTGCGCTTCGCGGTTTCACCCGCGTAACTCCCGATACCGTTGGAATATCGGGATAAATTAAAATGTAAGCTATCCTATCTTTCTAGCTGGATCAAACTGCACACGGTGTGCAAATTTGATTAAAATCGGTTAAGTCGTTTAGGAGTCCATCGCGCACATACAACGAGACACGTAAATATATCTTAGAGAAGATGTATAGATTACCTAGATCTAGACGTCTTCTTCTACGTATAGGTACATCTAATATTTAATAGCTATGAAATACCTAATTGTAAAAGATGAATATCTATAGGAAGAACTAGAAAAAGAATACCTATAATAAAAAACTGTTAGCGTTAAAAATATTCTTTAACTATAAAATAATTGTTATTTTTTTTTACACCAAATTATCTGAATCATATATCGCAAGAAAATAAAGAAATGAAATAAGAAAATTAAAAAGTTCCCCCCTACAAAAAGGATGAAATAAAAAATTAAATTTAAAATTTAAAAAACCCCCGACACAAAATAATAAAAATAGTATGAACGTAAAAAGCCTAATAAGCAAAAAAAACTATTAAAAGAAAAAGCCACAAATAGAACAAAAAAGGTACAAACGTGAAACCCTACAAAAAGAAAAAAAAACCTCGAAATTATGATTCTACTACGTAAGTATACATGTGAATTTTTTTGATTAAATATTGTCGCGTTGGGGGACCGCTCTTTACCTAAAGAAACACCTTCCTAAGTAAAATGATATTAAAATACTAGTGAAACTACTTAAAAACTAAATACTTACACAACTTAACTATCCAAATAAATGCTTAAACAAAAATGTTTACATTATATTAAATTGACTCGAAAAAAAAAAGAGCGGTCCCCCGACGCGACAATATTTAATCAAAAAAATTCACATGTACTTACGTAGTAGAATCATAATTTCGAGGTTTTTTTTTCTTTTTGTAGGGTTTCACGTTTGTACCTTTTTTGTTCTATTTGTGGCTTTTTCTTTTAATAGTTTTTTTTGCTTATTAGGCTTTTTACGTTCATACTATTTTTATTATTTTGTGTCGGGGGTTTTTTAAATTTTAAATTTAATTTTTTATACATATAGTAGAAATAGGAGTGAATGTCTATCTGATTGGTGGAATTTATTTATTTATTCTATCTCTTCTGGTTTCCAAACGTCAGTTTTCTTCTGAAATCCGACAAATCGAACAAGTTTCACCACGTCCAGCGTTGGATTACGCGATTTACTCGAGGGAATTGTGAAGCGTTTCGTCACGGATCTACTGATATTTCAACAGGGTTCTAAATCCCTACGAGTCATGATCATGACAGCGAGTAAATCACGCCGGTGGGCGTCGCCCGCCGCTGTTCCCGCTAAATAACTGCTACCGTTTACCTGCCTCTGATCATCTGATACTTGATTTAATGTTGCTTCCAACAAATGCTCTAAGCCGAATGGATATCGCGGAACTGTCTCACGTCAACGGTTGAGATATGATTGTTTTATTGGTTATACTGAATGCGTATACATATTGTGTTACAAACTCACGATTGTAAGTTGTGGTAAACTAAGTACCTACATAGATTATTTTTCTCGTAGCTTTAAATTAATACCTATAAACTTAGGCATTATTTATCAGCGTTAACAGAGATGAATTATGAAAAAATAATAATTTACATACATGTAAACAAATCTGGGGAGAGCAGAACGCTTGCGACCAATCCCTTTTAAAGTCTTTGGGGAAGGCCTATGTTTAACACTGGAAATCTTGTGGCTGATATGATGATGAAATATACCTCAAAACTCTAGGCTCTCTCAGGTAATATTTTAAACTTCAACCAGTCGTAAAGTTACAATTAGATCGAGGAATTACTCTCAATTAGAGGTATTATAAAATAATTTACAAGGTACAATTACTATCTTGTGTTATTAATACGAATGTGGCTGTTCTAGTCTAGTTAGATACCTACCATAAGTATACCTGTCGGACCAACAACCATTCAGCTGTAACTATAAATCATAAATTTACGCCCTCAGATTAGCGTTTGATATGAACTATAAATAGGTACCTATTGTAAAAACAAATTGCTGCTCGAGATACGAATTATCTAAGAGATTTTCTTTTCTCAAATCTGTTTGCAGCAAACATTCAAAATGTAACTAGGTTACCTTTTTTGGGGGAAGAATCTTTAAATGCTTACCAAACAGTACCTAACACAAACAAACACTACTTAGAAAGTTTAGAAATAAATCTTGGTCGTTTATAGAATTAACAAAAGTATAACTTAGAGTATAGCAACATTGAAATGGAAGAAATTCCTGAGTATGATTTTAAGTTTTCCATGTTTACAGTAAATAATAATTTTTCACAAATTTCAGATACGAAGTATTTGAAATGCACTGCTACCCTCGGAGATTGCATATTTGTGTAATGGTAATATTAAATTCTGAATAATTATTTATTTATTTTCACGCGCGAGTGGAACGCGAGCGTGTTAAAATGCTGAGATGCAATGATCATATCCACACGCGTATCGTACGACTTTTTTTATCACGGTTGCGAATAAAAGAAAAGACTTGTTAAAATTATTATTTAATATCTATGAATAAGCACTCACTCAAGAAAACTAAACACGTGGTCAATTACTAAAGGCGTATTTACCTACCCAGAAGAAAATTATTGAAAAATGTTGACTCTAAATTGATCGTCTACGCAGAAAATTGTAGGCGATTGAACAAGTCAATCAACGCACACATGATTATTAAGGCCATTTTACGTAAATACGGCTTAATAATCAAGTTTTAGCACTGGAGTTTAACTCATCTCAGCGTTTTACGATACCATACAACCATAAAACGACACATTTTGTATTTTAAACTAGTTTTTTTATCAGTAATGCCGTCGTAAATAGGTTTATTACTGTTTGGTGATTTGTAATTAGACATGTTTCGAAGTCAATAAAATATTTTAAAACGGTACAATCCAGAGAAACATGGTTGTACCGTAGATAATATGGATTTCGTAATTTTTTTTTACTGGCCTTCCTTATTGGTGAATCTTCTTTTTATAACCTGAATCGCACCTAGGTACTTGCTGATACTATTGCGTGAAGAGGAGATATTGATCTTATACTGCAACAATTTTCGTAAAAATAGCGTAAGTGTAGTACCTTGCTGGCTTGGCAGGCAGCGTGCAGCATACAGTTCGCGGCGCGTTCTCTATAAATCAGCTGCGCCGGCGCACACTACCCGCCGATTAATCGCAGACCAGCTCTACACAAATCAAAATGTAAATGGATATAGTATGTTAAGTGCGCCGTGGCTAGTAATAATGATGTTAGCATTAGGCATATTAATTGGCTGGATAGTCGCTATCTCTTTCCTATGGGCAACCGCGCACGCCATTCTAGTTTCTGATACGATACTTATGTGAATACACTGGAACCAAATGGAATCCCATAATTTTCCTTTTGATTCTGTATGGAACTATATTTTATAATGTCACATTCTGTACCTACATAACTAAAGTATAATACTTGTATCATGGGTTAATAATGTCAAAGAACAAAAACAGAAATAAGAATATCACGACCTAAACGACTAAGAATAAACAGCGCGATTTCAAAAGCCCCGCTTCCTAAATACGGCATTATACAGTATAAAAGGGCTGTTACCGCGAATTATTAAGGCTCTAGACCTTATTGAAAATGAAGAACCGGGTCCCTAATGAAGGTTGCAAAATCAAAACTGCATTGATTTTCAGTGGATACAACGTTTATTATGCACTTAGTGTCGGCAGCGGACAGGCGGCAGGCGGCGGCAGGTCGTTCGGGCAAACCGCAGTCGCTCGAATCGTCCTTCCACCATTGCAACAAGCTCTACGCTACAGAATGCCACTAACGAACCACCCGGATTCAATACAATCGTCTCCCTTACAAAGACCTTTGATCATAATAAAATTAAATTTCATCTTCGCTGCCCCAATATATTTGTGTTAGGTACCTACTTAGTATAGACCAACAATTTTTTTCCTGCGACTTCGTCCGCTTAGCAGTTGAATTTTCCAAAATATTTTTTGCCTACGTCATAATAGTTATCTGTATGCCAAAACCCTAATCCGTCCATAGGTTTCAGTTTTGTGATGATAGGTAACATCACAGTCGGTCAGTTTTTTTAAATGTTATTTTTGTAGATTAATTTGTTAATCGTCGTCGTCTCAGTCGTGGTGTCCATGTCACAAGATATCGACGAAGATAAAACGATTACGTTTTTTTATTATATCAATTGCGATTAACCAATAACGCATGTCAATAAAGACAGCAATTTCAAATAAAGAGCTAGTAATAAGCATCTTATTTAAAAGCTCGCATGGGAAAATATCTCCAAGCAATTATGCCATGATGTAGGTAATCGAGAACCTATCTTTATAATATAATATAAAGGTCTATTGACATAATTAGTTTGCAGAGTATTTTATGGTCATTAAATATGAAACACCAGTTTATACTCGTTACGTTACGTTGTAGTTGAGCCATTGAAACTTCGACTTTCGTTCTATATCGTGATGTTTGTTCGTGCTACATTGTAATTTGGTAAGATTAGATTTATTTTTAATTTACCCTGTACCTAGTAGCGGTGTCGGTTTCTTTGAATCGTGTCCGAATCAACATAATGTTTGTTAAGTTTATTGATGAATGCTACCCGTTAATTTGACGCCTCTAAGCCCTGAGAGAATGAACGAGATAATTCTTAGGGAAATCAGGAGGTGTTAAATTTAACTGCTCTACCGTATCCATTATGTTAATAGAGAGATTCTCCAAACTATATCGACGATAATGTGTTGATCGGTAACAGTATTTTAAATTGAATCAATATTTCAGAGCTTGTACAACTAACGAAGAGATTGACCTTAAGCTTCATGCTCATAGGTAGATTATATTAATGACAAGAGTAGAAAGCGATATGCCTAAATAGCTACAAGCGTAGTCGGGACATGAGCCGCCTCGCCACCATTCGGATACGGCTCCTACGGCTAATGATTAAATAAATCGTGATAATTATTCAACTGTGCGTACGCGGCATATAATTTCAGCAATTTTTATTTGTAGCCATGGGTGGTTATTTAAATATTGACATAATATTCTCGTAGTGCGGTGGTTATCTCTTAATTAACAATTTTGAAATGATGAAATGTTGATTTGACCGTAAACGATCATAAAAGTTATATCTATTACGCGGTTCTAATTAAACAACTTAATTAGGAAAGCTTATCGGATACTTTTAATTATATTATTAAGTGTTAATTGAAGCCACAGGGAACGGGAAATTAGTGAACGTTGTTGGAGTGAATCGTCAATCACAACGAATTAACATTCGGTGGCTATGCAACCCGACTACGCTGTTGACAGAAGCACTTAGTATACTTCACCATTTCGAAGATCACATAAATGCAAGTAAAAAATGTAAGCTAACAGCTATCAATGCCTGTCAAAGAACTTTATTTTACATTCAGAAATTATTTGTTTTATTGAAAAAAAAATCAACTGCCATTAATCAATAAACTTTTCTCTAGTCTCTATGGAATACCCTTTACAATATAATTTATACAGTTTATTCAGTGAAGCAATTTGATTCGGAGGCAAGCCAGGAAGAGAATTCGATAGCTATTCATTTCCAGTAGACAGATAGTGATATAAACAAACAATGTTACCGATGAAGGTAGATAACTGCACCGTTGGTATATAGTACAACGTCGTGTACTGTTAATTGATCACTTAATTATTTTGCATGTCCGTATAAAAGTTTCCAATTAAACCTTACTATTATATTAATAGTTTATTAAGAAATGCCCGTTTAATTAATTGCAGCCAGCTTTTTAGTATTGAAACTGAGGTTGCTTATTCAAATGAGATGTGTTCGTAAAGTGGATTTAGTTGTGTGCTATTATTATTTTCTAGTGCTTTATTGGAGTTTCGTGTTCGTTAAATGCATTCGAAGTGTTAATAGGTCATTTAAATGAGGTTTAAGAGGTTATTAAGTAAGTATAGAGCGGACGATAATATACATTTAATGTTGATTTATATTCGGCGTTGCAAAGGACACGAAGGCTCGATCGTATCTGTATCTATCTGTTGATTTTATCGCTAGGAAATGATGGCAAGGTATAGTGACGTTGTTTTATTGTGCAGCGTGGCTGTGCTGCCCATGTGCATGTTCTATCGCCAGATACGATGCGCCTGAGCACATCCACCTAAGCTCGCGCAGCGATATTCTAGCGACAGACTACATGATTAATTTATGGCTTCGAAGCGCTTTTCTAGCACTAAGAACAAACTGAGCTATGAGAGGATTATAATTAAAATCATATTTCTTCGTATCTTATAAGGCAGAAAAAACATTGATCCGTTCTAATACTGTACGTGACGTGGGTGTGTCTGTCTATCTTCTTAGAATTTTACACGAAATACTTAAGAATTTTCTTTTAATTCTCATTAATCCTTTTAAAAATAATTAGTAAACAAATACTTTTTTCAATTAAATTTATTTTTACATCTTCACGAGAGTACCAAATATATTTAATTTAATTTGTAATTTTCCCAGTAATTAAGACCTGTGTTGTCTGTTTGATGCAAATGAGTCTATTCTCGATCATTAGTCCGTACACGTGCTACAAAACGTAAAACTGTTTGTTAATTGGTTTCAACTTCTAAGTAAGTATTGCTGATTTAACTTTTGAATTCACGTTCAAACATTGTTATGAAACTAACTCTACCACCAAAGTATTTCTTACGCAAATTACATTTATATGACTTTGTTTATTTACACTTTATTGTGTTAAAGCAAATAATTTAAGAACAACACCAAGAGTTTGTATGTTCTTTGAATATTGTAACTAGAAAACAGGCAACATATATACAAATACTTTAATTCCACGTCAATTATAGCAAAATAAAATAAAAATATACTTTCGGGGAAAACAAGCGCCATCTAGCGGAATACTTTGCTTAGCGATACGAAACATTGTTTATTTTTTGAGATCGATTCTCATATTGCTATTTTTTGACGGTAGCTAAATAACATTATTTTTATAATGGTCTTATTGATTTATAAAGATCACTAGCTGTCCCGGCAAACGTTGTTCACGACATTAAAAAAAATAAGCAATAAAATATACTTAAAGGAAAAATATAAATGAAAAATAGATGTTGTTTGATTCTCAGACCCAACGAATATACACAACAAATCGGTTCACTCGTTTAGGTCGACTTTAGCAACTTGGCATAACACGAGAATCACTACATAGTATAAAATAAAGTCACTTTTGGCCGTCCCTATGTCCCTTTGTATGCTTAGATCTTTAAAACTACGCAACGGATTTTGATGCGGTTTCTTTAATAGATAGAGTGATTCAAGAGGTAGGTTTATATGTATAATACATGCATGGTATAGCCGTGCAAAGCCGGAGCGGGTCGCTATTTTTATATACAGGGTTATTGGAAATTATACTAGCAAGCCGTTGAAGGCTACTTCTGTACACCTAAACAAACAACTTTTGTTCTACGGCTAGTATAATTTCCAATAACCCTGTATAGGGGGATTATTAGAGATTTATCGGCACAAGCATTACATTTTTGGAAATATTTGCAACGAATCTGATTCTTGTAGTAATTAATGCACCTAAAAATATATGTACCTATATATACTTACGTGACAAATTAAGAACCTCCTCCTTTTTTTGAAGTCGGTTAAAAACAAGTAAAATGCCTTTACATGTTCTCATAGCTCGGTTGGAAGAGCAGTGGATTGTGACTTCAATTCATTTCGTGGTGCACGCATTCAAATTTTACTAAGAGTATTTTAATCAATATTGTCGATATTTCAGATAAGTATATTGTACGATTTGATATTAATTTGTTAACTATAGGTAGAGGTTTTAATTTTGTTTGGTATTTATTTAGTATCGAAGCTCGCACACGCCACCTGTCTTGACACTATCAATAAAAAGGTCTCCAACTCAATTTATCTTATCTGACGGTAGTATCGTGAGTAGTTTTCACAATGAACGACGTGCTGATATCTACCAATTTCTAATCTGAATGATTCACCTTGTTAATTAGTTCCTTCAAGCGGAATAGTATCTTCACGGTTCAGTTATAGGGTTTAAATTTGAATGTGGTTTTTGTTACATTTATTTTTAATTTAATAACTTAATACATCGATAGGCATAGAAAAGTCAATGGTGCGCACGCTATCGTCCGACCGATAACCGCGACTGCGTCTGAGCTGTCCAAGCGCACCCAATCAAAGTACTTCATTAAAATCTTATCGACGCTAGATAAATCACGTAACGACTGCGATCGATTATTTGGATAATTAATGGTGGTTTCATAAATATGTTGAATTCTTGAGCTTGTGGCGCTCGCACTGGTTTAGATGAGCGTGCCGCGGGCGACAGAGATTATGTCTCTAGCCCCAATAAGGGTGAAGGAAGAAATCTTACGTGAATTTATAGTTTCGAAAGTTTCAATATTTCAAGTTTACTATTTTACTTGTAGCGTCTTGTTCTGCCTGTCCTTATCCCAATTCGTTTAGGCAATTGCGACGCAGTGTGTCTTCTTCACTGTCTATCCACCTTTTCTTAGGTCGTCCTCTTCCTCGCCATTCCTCTACATTCATACTCATCAGGGCGTGTTCAGATGACACGCGTCGACCACGCGCTCGCCTCGTGCATCACACGCGTTGACCACGCGTTGAACACGCGTTGAAATTTGTTCTATATGTAATTTGAGTCTTATGACAGATCAATAGATCTCAAATTGCATTTATCAAGTCCACCTGCTCACACCACGCGCCCGCCCCGCGCACGCCTCGCGCACGCCCCGCGCCTGCTTGCAGAAATGCAATTTGAGATCTATTGATGTGTCATAAGACTCAAATTATGTATAGAAAAAATTTCAACGCGTGTTCAACGCGTGGTCAACGCGTGTGATGCGCGTGGTGGGCGCGTGGTCAACGCGTGTCATCTGAACGC
Source organism: Idaea aversata (assembly GCA_907269075.1). Classification (NCBI taxonomy): domain Eukaryota; kingdom Metazoa; phylum Arthropoda; class Insecta; order Lepidoptera; family Geometridae; genus Idaea; species Idaea aversata. The sequence continues at coordinate 8,091,495 of OU026092.1, read as the reverse complement.
GCCCTCACTCTTCTAGACACATGCGTCTTCTCTCTCCTCATCCCTTAATTCTCCTCATCTCTTTACTTGTAACGTCACCGCACTTTTATTAAGCATTTATTGTGATATTTTCATATTAGTTTTTAATTAGCTTTAAAGCTGAAAACTTATGCCAAATCAATATTTTTATTTTAGACAAAAAATATTGAACCGATATCATAATGAACCACGTGACCGGTAACGATATTAACAGTTACCTAATTAGATTCTTCGTGAGACAAATCTCACAACATAATTATAGTCGGTGACAATGGTATGTGTTATACAAGAAGGTCGCGTGATCCAAGTTCCTCTAGATGGCATCTGTCGAGGCTAAGACGATGGTATCTGGACGTCCACCATCCCATTAATCTACATCAGCACGCGCTCGCTAACTGATTAATGAGTCAGATAAAACTTAAATACGACTACAGATGTCGGTTGCTTCAACACCCTGAAAATTGCTCTTGTTTTAGTAACTTCTACCACATCAACCTAAGATCACGATTATCCTCTAAACACACACTGTCATCGCTTAGATGGAACTGCGATAAATATGAACTTATAATTAAATAGGCTGTATTTTCATTTCAACGGGCTTTACAAAATCTTTTAAAAACAATTTTAAGAAAACGTTTTCTTTGTTTTTCCGATGTTATTTTTAAATATTCTTTATAGTTTTAACCTTTTGGCCTAAAGTAGGGGTAGATATTTCAAAAGTTTTTGCTGTCAGTATTAGCTTTTTACTTATAGGTACCTATTTGCGGTTGAACAATACGAGTAACCGAGTTTCAATTGAAAAATTACTTTTTACTCAATGGATTGAACTGTTAATTGTTATTACAGATGTTCAATTAATTTTATTTGGGACGCAAGCAATTAAATGAAAGAAGTTTACAGTGATGAACTACGTAAGATCTAATTCTACGTTTCTGTTTATAGCTCACAAAGCTGGCCGCTTAAAATAATTTTGTGAAATTATTATTGAAGATAATTATAAGATATTACCAATAAGTGCAATAAAGTGGCAAAAGATAATCGATGGATAAGGTTTATTGTGTGAGTAATTAAGGCGTTGTCACACGTTAGCTCGTTAATCTAGAGATCACTATCAGGGATGATCGCGTGAGCAAGCAGCGCCCGCGCCGCGCTGCAGAGTTCGCCGCGCGGCGTCTCTACAACTCGAACTCGTCGGTAAATAATGATCGTTGCCATTGTTACACAGAATATGACTCTTCTTCGATATACGCATTGTATTCATACGATGCAAATGATAATGCACTTTTCGTGTATGATGTTACATGACATTCAAAATTGAGTTATAACATTAATATACTGGTTAATCTGGTTATTTTCAATCCGTTCCTCAGCAGGATATAAATGAATGTTTGATTCCAATTTTATATTTTTTACTGTGATCAAAAAACTAGAGAGTTCTTTTTACGTTTTCCTTTTCTATTTTTGTCTTTTTGTTTTCGTTTTTTTTATCTTGTTAGGTATATCTTACATTTTTCGATAGCCGACCTTTATCCTGATTGTGGTTTAGATTTTTACCAAGCAGCAGTATCATTACGATTTGATAGTTTCCTTGTCCTTTTCGGCCTTTACGAGATTAACTTCATGTGTGATGATCATATCGATGAGTATTGCCTTAACCATCAATAAAATATGGAATCAAATTAATTCTTAAAGTCATTCGTGCGAATTGCATTCTTTTGAGCAGCAGTCCCTTTAGGCCTCTCATATTTACTTTTCATAAATAAAAACGTCATAATATTTATATAATAACTTACCTTTGTTATGACCCACTGTCATAAACTTAGACGGGCTTTCTAGAAGGATCATTTAGAGAATTTGAAACTTAGCTAATCGGAATACAGTTGTATTTGCATTTAAAATAAGTATTGAAGATGTCCCCGAGATGGTCATTGTGTCGGTCCATTCGATAATGTTTCTAGTTAGTTTGCAATAAATATGATAGTTGGAGAATCCTCTGCAGAGAGACCATGTTGATGTTCGCTCAGATGACGGCATGGACTATCTAATTTTATTACCAATATATTGTCATTAAGTCGATACTGATCTTGTTATACGCACAATGAGAGGTCCACGAGAACTCGACGCCTGACGCCGGGCTCTGCCTGATACAATTTATATTCAAATCACATTCGCTTACGGTCTAAGGAAATTTCTCACTCGTCGGATTTTCAAGTAATCCCAAATTGATGGTGTCAACGACTGGACAAATGTCACATCAAAGTTTTCTGGTTTAGGCATACGAATGTCGATTATGTTTCAATGCCCTCTGAACTTTTTTTATATATCGATCTTAATAAGGGCTTAATATCATCTGACGAACTCAAGTCAATATACAAGATTGTTTGACGTTATTGTAATATCTACAGATTGATCCATATGTATGTCACGAAGTATCACTGCGCCAGTCGTTATTGCAGAGAATTAATAAAGGTATATTTATGATTAACACACATTGCTGGGCAATCAAGAAAGTACGTAGTGCATGTGTAATGTCATTCAAGATTAGGTAAGTACGTTCGTGGTCGTGATGCAGTCACAAGCGCAACTCCTTACCTCACTGGGAGGTGACTTCTCACGGGTATTTGAGCCTCAACTAGTAACTACACAAATAAAAATCACCTTGTGTACAGTTCACGTCGTCGGCGTCGAACTGTTGACCGGCCATATAAACTGACCGTATTTACTGTGTAACCGTTCATCCTCCATTTAACGCTGAGCTACTTTGGTAACGTCTAAATTAGTAAGGTGAGAAAAGCTAACGCTCGTAACCGTTTCCGATCGACAGTAAATCGCTTGATAATATCTTTTTTGAAACCTTTGGTCCCATCACTTATTGTATGTTTATTCAGTGTCGTTGCCTTACGAGGTAACTTGGTACTATGTTATTATTACGTACTAATTCTAACAATGCGTGTACGTTTTTTCGTCGACACCTCGAACTCTTTACCATTAGCTATCATAATATTTTTAGTTTTATTATGGCATGTTTACAAACAGCTTAACGTGTAGAAACCTTCGTAAATGTAGAATATTCCGTGCTTTTGAGGTAAGTACCCATACTTATTTATAATTTTATTCCTACTTATATCAGATCAGACAACCGTAGGTACTGTTCATAAATAAGAACTGGTTTGAATTCACACTTGGTAGGCTTGATTGATATCTAATTATATAATAATGGAGTGCTCTTAGCACATATATAAAACATTATTAATATCAACGTTCCCACGATAGAGTGTTAGAAATCGATCATAGCGTACGAGGTTTCCCACAGGTGAATTTCATCGAATCGGATTAACCAAACAAGAGTGCGATAATCTCTTCTCAGATGAAATGTTATGAAAAGGTTGGTAGTGAGTGCAATTAATGTTATTGGTGGTGTGGGTGAAGACGAGGCCGGTGTGGTCTCGGAGTCGAGCCGCAAGCGCAGCACTGTTCACTTCACTTCATCATACTAATCACCTTTCATACACTCACTCGGCTTACGCGCTCCTAGTAGTTTATCTCTCATTACTCATATTTACTATCTTTAGGCTAAACATTAATTGAGATATTTTCAATGACTGTCAAGAGTTGGATTTAAATGAAGTCGGTGAAATAAATGGAGACTATAAATAAATTGTAGCCAGTTTAATAAACTTTGACGATTAAGGAAGCGACCGTCATTATTCCGATGAGGATTTTTGAGAGGATCCGTGCAATCAGTCGGATCGCCATTCTTTCTGTTAATCGCATTGTAAATTGATGTAGCGGTCGTTGCATCGACCCTTTGTCGGCGTCTTGTAACGGATGACTACAAAATGTATTCTTTAAATTAATGATTTCTACTTTAAACTCTGTCTCTAACAATAAGTCTACTGTTTATTAACTTTTTGTAAGTTTCAATTCCATACTTAGCTTTATTGAAGGGTTTTAAATTAGTGATACATTACTTTGGTTTTGGATTCTATAATATTTAATAACTTAAACACCTGCTGTCTATAGGTTCATTTTAATTTAGAAAACAATTTTTCAGGGTTCCGCACCTCAAAGGGAAAAACGGGATCTTTATAAGCTGTTGTAACACATTTGGGTCAGCGTGAACAGATTTATTGCATATACTGCATACCAGATTTGGTTTGTGTAATATTTTGCACACTTATTAGATGCCATTGTAGGTATGGTCGACAGGATAATTGCAGACCCACCGTTGAGTTCTAAAATTACTGTTATTGGAATGTTTTCATGAGTTAAATAACTATAAACTTCAACTAAAGCAGGTGCCTAGACTTCTGCTTGTGTTGAAAACATTCATATAACAGCCGTTTTGGAGCTGTACGGTGGGTCTGCAATTATGCAGCCGACTGAATAAAATTTCGTAAGCAAAACGCAACCTATCGCAACAACAGAACAAAGCCAACTAAACGCCTAACATACCTCATACCTCATACCTCATATCATTATACTTTACTTTACTTTATTTTGAGACTTAGAACATTATTATTATGATAAGTTGTAAATTGTTTAAAAATATGTTGATAGTGTGATGCATGCATGGGAGAAAAATAAACGAAATTTTATTTATTTATATTATATTTATACAAATAAGTTCATGTATACGGAACCCACAGTATGCGAGTCCGACATGCACTTGACCTGTATTTTTGTTTAATATCCTTCATGTTTATTCGTTACAGTTAATTTTAAAATAATCTTGTCGTGGCGTGTCGATGCAATTTGTTTTATTTACATTTGCAGTCACATTGTAAGCGTGTAAACCTTAGATAACGTTGTTCTTATTACTCGTAAAACCTTCGTGTGGATAAAACATTACTCAAACCTCATTTAGCCCTAACTACGCAGCATTGAAAGCAGCAACTTTATTGTGTGTTCTCTATTGATTCTGTTGACAGGTAGAGGAATGCACGTCCTGTTAGCTGTTAGGACTAGTTTTATTTGTTCAGTCATTGCGCTTCATTAACATATAAGAGAATACATTAAAATGTAATGATTTTTTTCTCGCGTTTTTATCTCAGCTACATGATAATGATGACTGACATTTTTCACATAATTGCCGAGCTTTAAATCTTGTCTCTATAATGGAGACATTACTATTTATGGATACCTACTTCTTTTATTGACAATCGCAATTTAATATAAATCTTATTCAGTTTTGTTCAATAATCAATAAGGTCAAGTTCATTTATTGTGTCAAATTAATGACCACTTACAACGCATTATAAAAACTAAGTTAGGATGTGTGGTTTCAGAACGTAACCTGCAATTCGAAGAGAGTAGGTACAAAAGGTGTTTTTTTCATGAGACCTTATTCACAAAGGTCAAGATTCCTAAATATTGGGAGAATAGAACAGAATATAATAGTTTATTTGAGACGAAATATACGACAAACATGGTTAGAAAAGTAAATATTTAAATAACTGCTAAGACTTTATTGGAATCGTTGACGTACCATACCGACTTCTAAAATAAGAGGAGGTTCTCAATTCGTTACGAATATAGGTATCTTCTTTATAAATATATATAATTTCTTTACGTGTGTATGTCACTGAACTCCTCCTAAACGGCTGGACCGAATTGAATAAAAACAATTGTATGCGTTTGGGTGGCGCCCTGGATGGTTTTGATACACAAATCAGCCAGTTTTTTTTTTAAATAGAAAAACAACGTTTGCATATATATAAATATGGTTTAAAAAATATATATATTTACTAGCAGGTAAGTATACTTATATATTTTTTAAACCATATTCGGGCGCGGTGTAAGCTACAGAGCAATCTATTTGGACAATGCTCGATTTTATACCTAGTAAATAAATCTAAATAATATTTATAAGTCTTTAGTATGTGCCCCAGAGCAAAGATTAGTAAATTAATAACACTTCTAATGGAAGTAATTATAATATCGTTTAATTTTATGTCTGGATTGTAATTACTTGAATTTTAATGCATAAGAGCAATAAATGTCAGTTAAATGTGTTTGATTTAATGTCTCATCTAAGTAATAATGAAGATGCCGCCCTACAAATTGACCATATATTCATTATTCATATAAAGAAGTACGTGACCGTGTAGTTTACAATGTATCGATGTATCACATTTAATGTCATCGTAAATTATATTAGTTACTTGATAGAGACCTTAACTTTCGAATTCTTCTCATCTCAACTCTTCTTTAACTGGTCTTGTCACAACATATACATTTAATAATTAAACTTTAAGAGGAAAGGGTACAGGCACTTTCTCCATACAAACGTAGTCGACTGTTTCCTCCCTGGATAATGACACTAGCACAAATATTTTTGTCGCATAAGACATATAACTGCCATGACTTTGCCCCTATGTCTCGGTTTTTTTCATTTTCTAATTATCATAGAAATTAAGATTTAAAAAAATCAGAGGGGCATGTTCGTTCATGGCAGTTATAAGTTTTATGCAACAAAAATATTTGCTATAGTGTCATTATCCAGAGAGGAAACAGTCGACTACGTTTGTTTTTAGAGAGCGTCGGTACCTATCCTTTCCTCTTAATTGAATAAACGGATTTAAATTCTAAAAATAGAATTAACAAGAGAATAATAAAGATAGAGAAAGACATTACTTACATTACAAGAGTGTTTAAATTACTAAATAGCGTGCAAGGAGACCGGCAGCGGGCCGCGGCCGCATTCTGCCGGTTTAATGCTCGTATTAGCCGATAAATTGTTCATTTGCGTGAAAAATAAAGTCAGTTAGCAAAACAAAGATGAAGATGAAGATGAAGTAAGAAATAACTTATAATGTTGTATTATATAAGTGCAACCAGAGAAAAGCAACTAAGAGCTCGCTAATATTTAGTATGTGAAACTATGAGTTGACTCTAGGACTAATTTCAAATGATTGGTTCACGACTTTTAAACTTACTAATTATAGTAGCAACAGCAAGTTTCTTCCTACTTTGTAGAAAAAACTCGAATAAAGATAATTCTGGAATAATTTTCGTAGAAAGATTATATTTTCGTAAACACAAAAAATCTTGGTGGAAATAGTAGGTGTAGTAAATAAAGTAAATAGGTACCTATATGAAATACCTAAAATCAAATAAAAATTGTTCAAGATCATGTGGATGACTGTGAAGTAGATTCTTCACATGCAGCAAATGAGTTAGGAAATAAAAAGAAAAACTAAAGTTAGCCAGGCAAGGAATAAGTGACACGAGCTGGCAATATGTCACGTCGTGCGCCAGCGCCGATCGCGACACGCCAGGAACGATCCCATATCAACACGCAACTTGATGCAATGCGTCCTTCTTAATGCACCCATTAACATAAACAATTTCATCTATACGCACTCACTTAGTGTAAATCGCTTCGTTTTATTACCTAAGTCATTTCGTTATCTGTTTCCATACGGCATGAGTTTAACCTATCTTAAAATGTTACATCTACATATTTTTATAATTTCTAGTTGTTAATACCTCCGGCCGCGTTTATCTCGCTTTTGGTAATAGAATACCGAGAATATTTTATCAACGCACGACCGAGTAATTTAATATAAAGCGTATCACTAAATGATCTCTCAGTCCCGATGAGTATCGTAAGGTTAATAACGGTGTTAGAGGTTCCTCTGCGCGAGACACGCGTCCGCGATATTATCGCCTTCGAAGCATTATTGATGAGAGTCCGCCATAACCAAATAGCCCGGGGATCACGTTTGTTTACTTATCTAACGATTGTTAAATATTCTATTATGTGCTTAATTGAAACTGTTGCAGGCCGTTGAACTCGTTTATGACAGGTGCAGCTTAAAATGGCGTTTTCGTGAGATTGTGGTGTGATTGTAACTACCGACTGCCGATAAGGATATACTTGTTTCGTGTTCTCTATGTATACCTACTTCACCTAATTGCTGCACAGAAGCTGAGCCTGTCGAGCAAGATGTTTATGGAAGATTGAATGACGTAAATAATGTTCATTGCTGCTAAGATTGCTTCATCTATTCTTGTCAAGTTTATGAATTAAATATTCTTTGTTATTGTAAGTAGACTGGTGAGCATTGAACAAGAATAATGCTACGTGATGTTGAATAACTTCTATTTATATATTGCTACATTTATCGTCGATTGTTAGTTTTAGTCGTTAATATCTATAATGGTTACTATAGGTATCAGAACAAACATATGAGTAGATGTAGAAATATTTTTTTAACATTAATTGCTGGCGTTCAATCTCTATTGATTAAAACCTAACTGCAATGTTTTTGGTATACTTATTTAACATTATAAGTTTAAAATATTGTTGTGAATAGAGTGCCTTGACATTTGCAATATCGGGAGCGAACTCGTTGACCGGATAATTGGCCTTCACTGTGGCTCACATCGTTATTGTACTAACGACACAAGAAGCCTCACATATAATGCATTATTATAACAAGCGAGCTTTACGACACGATCTTCTAAAAGTTTACTTTGATCGATTGACGGCTGAGTGCTATGGTACAGCTGCACCTAGGAGTGATCTCATCAAACAATGCCATCGTTATGTGATGTGATGATTTTATAAAATACGATACACCAATTTAAACTTAACATTTGTTCAAATAAAACAAACATGATTTGAATATACAGAGGAATGCTAATAATATAATAACAAAGTGAATCGGATCCTGTAGAAATGCAAATACTGCGGGTAGCTATTTCGATAAAATTCAAAAGGTTATTGCTTTGGAGCGCGTCAAGCGTTCAACATCTAAAGGCATCGGTGTTTTTATTTTTATCGAAGGGATCGATTTTAAAGATAACTTATCGTAAGACAAGTAGCGGCCACCGGAGACGCGGTCCGGCAACGGGAGAGGCGGTAGCCGTGCTAGCGGTCCCGCCCGTACATGCTTGCATTTTATTACATCTGATAACTACTAATTCGCATATACGTCAAATATTTGAAACACCAGAAACGTCTGTACAGTCAACGAGTTGCCACACAGAGACCCGCGGACTGGAATGTCGGCATAAACTCTGTAATCTCGTTTTATATGATTTGATTTGAACACCGAAAAGCGTCTAAATTCTCCTGTTTATATGAACGAGGGTTTTAAAAAACTATCACGTTACTTTAGATATGTTTTAGTAACTTGAAGCATTATTATCAAAGGGAATTGTAGACAGATAGCTAAATGTGCATGACAGAGAGTTTGAAACATTGTGTACCAAAAGATTTTAAAATATATACCTACCTACTTACATTTAAAATTTTAAGAACTAACTAATGAGTAACTGATTTATGGAACAGGTTAAGCTACTAGTTTTAGAAAAATGACATTTAGGGGTGTGTTCTTTGTGAAGGGTTTTCTGTAGGCTACGCGGGCGAAGCCGCAGGCAGGAAAATAGTTTAAAACATTTCGTTGTCAAATCGTTTGTAAAAACTATGTTAATATAATGGAATGTAAAATTGGTATGGAATGTTAAATGTTATTTTAATGATGAGTCTATCTAAACAGTCATCTTTTCAAATTTAACTTGGTGGATTAGGTAGGTAGATATACTGTGTATTTTCTTGTATTTGGGTTATGGCCAGTTGTACCTATCTTAAGCGAAAGCAATAAAGATTGGACGATACTTTTCTATTTTGATATAAGAACAAACACGAGAGTTGCTTCAAGTTTGTATTAAATCAAGCATCTATAAATCACAACTCACCTATAAAATATAAATCAACTGTGACATAAAATACATTTATATTGTTTTCACTCGGAAATGACAATAAAATGCTTTAAATTCATGAGTGATTTAATGTGTACATTGATATAAAGAGATAAGGGTTTTATAATTTAAAAGATTACCTTATGAAATTATATCGATACAAAAGTTTTATTGAGGCGTAAAATGTTGATTCTTTATTGTTTTAACACTAGACTTAGCCTTAATTAAAATAATATGTAGAGGTCTATAGATATAAAATAAAAAGTCCCGAGTGACTGATCAACGCACAGCTTAAACCAATGCAATGGACGGGCGGATCGACCTATGTTCGGATTGTGTATTATATTGTAATAATGTTACATATTGTTATAATGTATAATGTAATTTGAAATTATTATAAAGTAGGCATCCGCTAATAAAGGATTTTGGAAAATTTAACTCCTACGCGCACTAAGTCGCGTCTAAAAAGTAGTATTAAGTTAAAATTTTCTACGACTTGATAATATTTATTTATTATCAAGTCGTAGAAAATTATTGAATTCTTAGAAATTTCTATCTTCTTTTTTCCTTTAGGCAGAGCTGTAGACAGAACTAAAATTGGTGTTAGTTATGTTAACGATTATGTTGTAAAGAGAAGATGAGTCTAACATGGTAAAATCCCGCATCGAATTGCATTAGTCGCACTCGGCGCTGAGTTCAACAGATATAGGTGTATAGGCGCCAGTACATCGAAGCTAATGTTATTCGTGTTAAGGTGAAAGCAGACTATAAACCTTTGTATCAATCGATAGCTAACCGACTGTTTAATGTAATGACAGACTTTCACTCGTTTTAAGGCAGAACTGTCTGATCGCGGCAAAGCGCAGAGACTCTTAGTACTAGCTGCAATTTGGCATGGAGATAATATTAATCACGTTGACAGAGTAACTTAAAATATTTAAAACAAATATTTTTAGGGTTCCTTCCATACACATAAAGTGGCGATTATTTTTCTTTTTAGGGTACCTCCCCTATACATTAAGTGGAGATTTTTTTTGCATATGAGATATCGTTAGGTATTTCAAAATAATTGTGATTTCTGAAAACCTTCCAGTGTTCCCCTCCCTCTGCCAGCTAAATAGTTGGTGCCAGGGTCTGTATAACCAATTTTAAAGGCTAAGTAGGCTTGATAGGTTCACGAGTAATACCCCTCCCCTACTCGACCAAAAGTAACAAGCAAAATTTCGTAGAAATTCAATTGAAAATTATTCAAATGAAGTTGTAGACGTTATTAAAAGTTAAACCTTGAACTTAAAGAAATGTTTCATTTTATAAATTCCCTTCTTAAGACCAAGTGCGTGTTGCACTTTTTGCACAAGTTTTTACTTTGTTTACCTTCAAATTGAGCGGTCGTCAAATTATCTGTGGCGCGTCGGGCGAACACCCGACTGCGACGCAGAAGGTTGCGGGTTCGATTCCCGCCGGGAACAAGTATTTATGCTGACCATAAATTTTTGTTTCTGGTTCTGGGTGTTTCCTATATGTATAATATGTATATATTTACAAAAAAAAAAAGTATATAAGTAGTTTATCCGTTATCTGGCACCCATAACACAAGCATTAAGTTGCTTAGCTTGGGGCTGGATGGCGATGTGTAATATGTCCTGAAATATTTATTTATCCGCCGATTTAAAACTCTGTGATCTGTTAACCCCTTACATCTATTACTCAACTATGTTCGTGTGTGGTATCCGAAACAACAATATCCAAAGTTATTTATGCGTCGTTACACCACTAATACGAATCTTCAACCTTTTTATATCGGAAATGGACATAGCCGTGCTAATCCGCCGTTAAATAGTCGTTTTCTTTGGCTCTTACAAGTATAAACTTAGATGTGATAGTAAGTGCTTGTTATTATTTTATTTACCTCGGATTGTACTTGTAGTAAGTACCTACTTAAGTATAACTTTAACTACGGATTGTGGTTAATAAATATAAATAAATTATGTAACTTTTTAATAAAGTTTTTTTAAGGTTTTTATTTATCACGTTATATGTACCTCATAACTTACTATTTGGGTATTTACACATACTAATTTATGTTAATAAGAAATAGGTAATCTATATTGTTTCACTGCTAGGTAAAGATATCCTTCTCACCCTGCCAAGGATCCTGGTCTAAACTTGGTAAAACAATCTCAGTCGAAGGCATCTTAAACATCACACCATGGTCTGCCTTGATTTTGACACCCATTGCATGACAATCTCAGCCCATAATCGGTGAGAATGCATCCGACTCACTTGTAAATAAATCATTAAATTAACTTAGTATGGAAAATTCTGTTCTTGTTTGCAAATATAACAGAAACTTTGTGGCTCTTATTGAAACGATATGCAAGCTGTAATAATGTTGAACATAAAGGAAAAAGGGTAACAAAAGATTCACGTAAAGTTCCATTTATATTACCAATACAGAGGCTTGGTTAGCACCTGCTTTGAGAAATGCCATCGAAGTGATATTATTGTAACTTTGGGAATATAAAACGGAAAGTTATTTTTGCAAGGAAAATATGCTCTACGTTTGGAACTTAGGGCAAACATAAATTCAATTTATGTAATAAAAAATGAGGCTTAGGTAAATAGAAGGTAGCTACTGAATGTCCTGAATGAATCGCATATTATAATAGGTAGGTTAGATATCAATAATAATTTACATTCAACATTAAACAGGAATTGTTGGTTAGTTTAGTAGATTACGTTGCTTTTACATCTTTTACATCTATGATTTAGATACATTCCCATAAATAAGTAGGTATAGATCGAAAACGTGGTATTCGTGCGTTATAAGTTAGCTATTATTTATGTTCCTACAAGTTTGTTGGGTCCAAAATTCTGACATATGCATGACAATAAAAAGTGTACAATGAACGGAGTGGCTCACACGACAGGACCCCCCATAACCCTGCCTCCGTTTCTCTCACAAAATAATAAATGTTTTTATGATCTATGATCTGAAATTGATACTTATAATGGCTTCTGTATAAAGAAGCTGCACCAAAATCCATTCGAAGTGCGCCAGCGCCGCGCCACTTGACATGATAAATAACCTCAAATTGCTTGTAAAAGGTGAAACTTTTATCTCCTTGTTATTGTACGTATGTAAATATTAGTATTTAATCCGACGTCGAATTATTCGTTCGATCGTTAGTGTCGATCAAGATTTTTTTCGTTTAAGTGTCTTTTTTTATTATTCTCTTACGAAGTTACTTGCGTTTACGTAAATATTCGAGGTAAAGTTTTATGCTAGATACAAAATTAAATATTTAAATTAAAATTGCTGAGTTCAGTTACCTGGTCGGTCCTTCGTTTGGGGCTTCGCCCTCATCGTCTTTTACCCTCAACAATCCTCGTCACAATTAAGCGCTCGCGATTGTCAGAGCACACCATTGATTATGCTATAATAGTTAATATATAGATAGATAGATAAACACTTTAATTTAAAAATCGCAGAATTAAATACATAAGTACTTATTTTTTAGTTATAAAGTAGTTATAATTTTGTCTAAGTCAACATTAAAAACTTATTTACAAGCTATTTTAAATTGGAGCGGAATCGATCTAATAAAAGAAGTGTCAGATTTATAGTCACGTAGAGCGTTAGTTACTTAGTAATTTATTACTATGGACGTTGGTTAATACTAGCCGGCGGTAGCAGGAGAATCCAGACGTGTCACAGATCGCATGTTCAGAACGAATTTATCAAGTCGACAGGAAAGGTAATGATTGTCACTCGCTACGACTTCTGAGGGTTGTCAGTCAAGTTTATACCTAGTGTTAATAACGAGCCTACATTCTCATAAATACCCACGAGTACCTTTATTATAATATCGTTATTTATTCACGGAACTTGTAAATAAAAAGTAAACTTAACTTGATATTTTCAAATTTATTAACAGCAGCCCTAAAGCTCGATCTGCCTTTTCTCGCTAAATGAGCCGCAAACTGGCTACTGTACGTACTCCTTGAATGTTAAGTAGTTTTAATTATTTTGTATCAGCCTCGGGGTAGGTTTGAGTAGGCTCTGCGGTTGCCGGAGACATTTATCAAACAAGTGTTGTACTTACCAAGATATAAGTCACTTAATGGTAAGAATATTTCGCTGAAATTAAGATATCCTTCGGCGACTGTCACTCGTATATCAAACCCAACTTGCATTTATTTAGTAACTTATTTCAACACCGTCTTATTGAAACATCTAAATGGGTCAATTGCTACTTTGGACGTACCTACTGCTGCAAAAGAAGATTTAAAAAACTTAAAATATAAAACTAAAACGACCCAGTTGGCACAATGGTCACCATGCCGGACTGCCAAACACAGGGTCGCGGGTTCGATTCCCGCCTCAGACATGTATTTATGCTTAGATATTTGTCTGTGGTCTGGTTATTTCTATGTATTATAAGTATATATACTAACCAAGCTAACCTAACTAGACACAAGTCTAGTTAGGTTAGCTTGGGGCTATATGGCGATGTGTGGAATGTCCTGCAATATTTATTTATAAAAAGTCTAAACTAACTGATATATTAATGTATAGTTCAAGCCAATTGACAAATCGGGTTTCAATTTGGTACACAAATAGTTATTAAGACGTATACCTACACTAAGAAATGATTTTGAAATTTGCAATTCAAAGGTCGTTTTAATATAATATCTAGGTAATATAGGTATTTTAATTTAATTTCAATCAAATTATTAAACTTTGACGAATTTAAAAGGTTTCTTTCAATCTATTTACTCAGGGCAATACAGTATTAAATGCCAATAATTTTCGACTCATTGCGAGCAAAAACACATGAAATTACGTCGTATATTCTTCGATCTTAATTACAATACGATTGATTGCAGGTGTCGAGTTTTAATGATTCACTCGTGAGCTTTCATAGTATTATCTCTGAATGACTGAAGGCTTTAAGAAATTTGTTTCTTTCGATATCATTTGTTTAATTGAAATACTTTTAACAACTTATCGCTGGATAGTGGAGACGAGTGGTGCAATTAGTGGTACAAATAAAGCTTTTTAAGGACTTTTAGATGGAGCTAACTAAATAAGTTTTGATTAACCTTCTTTTAAAATAAAAGACGACCTCTGTGGCGCGTCGGGCGAACACCCGACTGCGACGCAGAAGGTTGCGGGTTCGATTGCCGCCGGGAACAAGTATTTATGCTGACCATAAATTCTTGTTTCTGGTTCTGGGTGTTTCCTATATGTATAATATGTATATATTTAAAAAAAAAAAAATATATATATAAGTAGTTTATCCGTTATCTGGCACCCATAACACAAGCATTAAGTTGCTTAGCTTGGGGCTGGATGGCGATGTGTAATATGTCCTGAAATATTTATTTATTTATTTATTTATTTAAAATTATAACTAGATTTTAAACAAACAAGGCTACTTTTCACTGCTAAAGTTATTTAAAATGGATAAGCATGAATATTTCGATGGTTAATAAAATCGATAGATTTTTGGTATAAATATCACGTTTTAAAATGAAATTGACAGTGAAAATTATAAATTATCCTTTAAAGTCTTAAAGAAGGGTAGGTATATATACTATAGAGTTAGGGTTTTATTTGTTTGTGTCTGTGGTGTTTAATGTTTAAATTTGGTTTAAAGTGTGACTATTGAATGGTTTATTTTGTATTTTTGTTAATTTCGTGTTTTGTAATTACTTACAAAAAAAAATAAAAAATAGTCGGACGACAAATAGTCGTCCGACATTTGTCGTCCAACAAATTGTCGTCCGACATTTGTCGTCCGTCAAATAGTCGTCCGACATTTGTCGTCCGTCAATAGTCGTCCGTTAAAAAATACCATATGTACGTCTTAATACACTCACAGCCAAATTAAAAACAGTAGGCCCAGGAATACATTTTCGCCGCGCCGTAGAGAGGGGATAGCTGTCTACTCTCCATCCGTCTTACGCTTTTTCGATCAGGTCACGTGTCCTGACGCGAGTTTAAGATTTTATACCCATTACAGAAAAAGTGCTCAACGCCGCTAAAGAAGTTTTCACTTCAAAAACCAGAGATATTTCGGCATAACATTTAATGCAATAAAAAAATCTCTATAATTATTTTTTAGTTTAACTACATTCATTAAACACTTACACCATAATCATACATTACGTATTTATTAAGATTTAAAACATAAACAAAAGAATACCCTTGCATTAAAGACATCACCATTAGCAAAGTTGTGGCTACGATCTATAAGGACGTTAACCGATGTAATTATATGTAGGTAGTATGGAAGTTATGATATTAGAGTTTATTGTAATTATGGTGAATTTGCATCGGCACGAGTAAAGAGGTTCGCGAATACTCATATAACAAGAGGCCTGAGGCGGCGCGGGCGCAGACGATTGCTCACATTCGTCAGTTCCCTTCAACTAGTTAGCGTTCGCGTGCGCACACGATTTGTTCCCTACAAGTGTTAAGTGTAAACATCATTATTTTTGAAACGAGTCATTTGTAAACACACTATATTTACCTTATTATAGACATTACTGTAAGAAAGAAGTCTTTTTTTGTCACGTCTCCATTCGTAGTCAGTCACTTGATTTTTTTTAAATGTGTGAATTTTGTCAATGAAAAATAAACTTTAAATAAACACAACCTATTTAACTACCTATTCACAACAAGTTTTTCTATATTATGACCATGACTTAGATCTTACTCTTTACTTACTCTAGGTACTCTATTTTTTAAAATATTTTAACTATCATTTTTTATTAATTTGTCTACTATTGATATCTTCACTAGTAAAGTAATTGAAGGATTGTCAGCAAATGGCTAATATTGTATTTATCAAACAAAGCTCATTAAAGAAGAGCTACTTTCTACAGGACACGTCGGTCTCTGAAAAATTTGGTATTTCCCTCATATGAAAATCCCTCGTATCAAATGTAATTTTTCTAATGTAATTAATGGAAACATATTTGAAATAAACAAACAACAACAACAAGTTTGTAATGTAGGTATTGTTACATGTTACTAGCTGCGCTCCGGGGTTACAATACAACCGCGTAAGTCCCGATCCCGTGGGAATATCAAAATGAAAAGTAGTCTTCCTCGATAAATGGACTATCCAACACAAAAATATTTTTTCAATTCGAACCAGTAGTTTCTGAGATAAGCGCGTGAAAACAAACAAATAACCTCTTCAGCTTTATAATATTAGTATAGATTTTCATTTATTTTTGTTCTAGTTTTTGTAAATAAAGTAATAATATTGTTTAATCTTTTTTTGAATAACAAGCCTTTTATAATTTTACCTTTTAATTTTGTAAGACATTGTTGTAAAAACAAATTATACAAACTCGAAATAGTAGCCCCTCAATTCAATCTTACTCGAATATTTCCAAGAAATCTTTCTTTGATTAGGCAGAAACTCGAAAGTGCTTCAATAAAATCTATTTGCAGAAAATAAATTGTTTTTAGATCAAAATTGAATTAATGATAAACCCTACGCAGTAAATCTGGCGTTTTATTAGAGAAATATCTCGATTCTGGATAGGTAATAGACTGAAATCCACCGTACCTACTTGCGATATGGAATGAGTGCACCATAAAAATTGACAGTGACATGTAAAAGTACTCGTATTACCGTATGATGCATTAATTTTACGATCACGACGAGTAATTTACTTTCTCGGAATGCTGCAAGAAGTATGAAAGGCAATAAAGCGTTAACGGTGTTCCTACACTAGATCATGCTTGCCGTGTCGCCCAGGCTACGCAATATACTGAGCCGAGTCTTTGATTTACTCTACGTTTTTATGCTTCCACTAATAAAGTTTACATGATCATCAATTTTAATTTTACTGTGTTGGACGTGGCCCTCGACTGCCGTACTCCGGACCTCGGACAGAGTGTCGATAAATCAATTACTTGCCTTTACTTTTTGTGTAAAAGTGTTGCAATGAGATGCGGTAACGAGATCTTTTAACGGGGTTGTACTAATAAATACGTCACAACAGCTATATCTCATTTCACGTCAGATACTATTTTAATTTATGAACGAAGGAGTAAGGCTTATTAATTTTAAATTCTCTTCAAACACGTCATTTTAGTTTATACCATATGAGCTAGACATGTCTTCTTGTTATTTCTAAAATTAAATAAAGACAATTTGTTTAAAAAAGTATTCATATTTTAATAGAATCCTCAATGAACATTTTATATTTCTTAAATAATCATTTTAAGGTATGTTTATGAAGAACGGAGTACGTATCAATGCAAGTAACGAATAGTCATTAGAACGCGTTGAGATAGTTTTTCATAAATAAAAGAAGAGATAAAATCGTAAATGAATGTTAATATCAATACAAAGTTGTATACCATCGACAAATCATCGCGATTGTATCTCCTGCAATCCGGAAAGAACCGTCTATTATAGTCGGGTATTGGTGACCTCTAACACTAACCCGATATTTAGTGTGTGCCATACGCATTGTTTGATAAATAATTGTAGGTGGTGGTCAGAGTTTGTTTAAAATTGATTCCAGGTGATCTCACATCGCGATAGCGTCAATGGACTTACTTTATTATAGGTTACGTTGCCGCAAGCATTTATCTATGACTTTTTCTAGTGATTTGTTTTGTCTGCTAGTAATTTGGTAAACATTTTGGATTAAGTAGATAAAGTCTTTAGATTGAATATTCCTTACTAATACCTTACTTACTTACTATCATACCTTACTTACTATCATACCTTACTCGTTCTCTTTTTCAAATATCGGAATTCTTTTTTGTGATACGTAAGTATTTGCGATAAGTCGAAACTTTAACACTACCGCACTGCCACTTTTATGTTAACTCTTTTCAATATTAACAGAATCCAAATAAAAGTGTTAGCTGACCCAAAATGCTCGTGTCTTAATCACTATAGTAAAAATTAAATACTAATAAGAAGCTTTAAGCACCCTAGCATAAAATACAAGGGTCTATAAAAAGGTTTTAGCGTGGAGACGTCTTGTGTAGATTTGTTGTCATAATAAACCTTAAACGCTCATTGTTTCTGTGAGAAATGTTCGGTGGCAGGTAGAGTAGCCGAGAGGCGCGGAGTGCTGATGGAGGATAAGGGCTGTCATACGGAGACAACGCGAGGCGCGCAAATAGCGACAAATCGTCGAGATCGCGCACTCTACCTACCACCCGGAGTTATAAGTAGGTGCTTTAGGGTTGGCCTAACACATTCAACAAATTATCGATCATATTTGGTGTGTATCTTTTTATGGAATTGAGAATACAAGCGTTTGTTTTCTTATTATGTCCCGATTTATCCTAAACCAATTAATCGCAAACGACGATCTAAATAAAATGAAAAGGCGATCGAACCAAGAAAAAAATAAGAACGTCAAAACAAAAATAAAAGACAACAAAAATAAACAAACAAAAACCAGGAAATGGTAATAGTAGAAACTTGGGAAATTGACAATTGAAAAACAAATATAGAGTTTCAAAGTAGACCTAATGGTGTAGATTTTAAATCGTTATTTGAAAAATAACTTCTGGCTAAGTTTTTGCCTGAAAAACTTATGGATAAATTTTCTAACGTATTCACCAATACTGATTGTCGATCGGCACTTAAAGCGCGTGCGTTATGTTTTATAAGCTTACTTTTCTACAATTCTCTACCATATTGTTCAACGGACAGTGACAGGCAGAATATATGGGAAGACTTTGCGATTTTTGTCTAGTGGAATGCGTGGGGTAGACTACAATGTATTGTGTTTTACTGTAGATGTCTTATCGAGTGTTTGCAATTGAACATCTTGTAATATTTCCGAAAATGAATAGCCTACACGACTAAAATACCATTATTTTCAAAGTCATGAATAAAGAACATAATTTTTCGCATGATGTGGTGATTTGAATGGGTAAATTATCCAGTCTGTCGACAAGTGTATATGAGACAAGGCAACTAGTTATATTTATGTATCCAATGCATATGGATATTGTATGTGAGCATGTTAAGCGGAAGAGATTCGTACTCGGCTCTCATAAGTCAGTGCAACTTTATGGCGCACAATTACAAGGTGACTTCGAGGTGACGATGATAAATACGTTTCCTTTGGTACGAGATATTGTGTGATATAATAGGTACTTCTTTATGGTTGAATGGCTAGCCCTTAAGGTTCCTTTAATTTGATTATAATGATTAGGTAAGCGTGCTACATGTTAGACCGCATTGTCACGTATAATAGTCACGTGTCGTGGTCAAAAGCTTTTGTAAAATAAAAGCAATTTTGCATCTATATACCAGATGGGAACTTATTTTATTATTTGGATACGTCTAGAGAGTAGTCTAGTCAGGTAAAGTAAAAGTACTTAAAACATCACGAACCCTTTTTTCGTAACAAAAACTTGTAAAATAGTGATTAAGTAAAACGATTGGGTATATAATTTTGTTCTAAGACCGGTCGTTTCTGTCTCTGTAAACTGCAACCAGGCTCCAACATTATTTATACATTCGTTGAGAATTTGCAATCAGCATTCATCACCACATTACCACTCTTGTCTAATACTCTTTAAGTCATACCTATTTGAGTGTTAAAATGAAAATAAATGTCTACTCTAAGCCTCCGGGGCTGTAAAGTCATCTTTTGTTCACATTAGTAATCTTTAAATTGATTTTAGTTTCTCAAATGTTACCTACAGCTTTGCTACACGTATAGTTAACATATGTAGGAACAAAATGAATACAAATAGCCTACCGATTTCACATTTTCATACAAATATGTACAAAAGGCCATTCGGAGACGCTAAAAAGGTATGTTACAAAAATCAGCTTCTGAATAAGCGTTATATTTGGTTTCTATGGATAATGGATTCAGAGCCGAGAGACGGTGACATTGTGACAGGAAAGTGAAGGAATGTTAGTCCGATGTCCACACATCGCACGTCGTGTCGTCAACGGGACACGTGATGGCTTATCTCTTGAATTCGAGGGTCATGTAAAAGAACCTTCGTTGATCTGACGGTGCGGACGCTCCGAACATCATGTTGCTCGCGTAAACCCGCCATGTTTTATTCTCTCGCTTTCAGTGCCGATACCTTAATAAAACCCAACAAGATTGAGCAATAAAATGTAATTTATTTGATTGTAATTTCAAAACACAAAGTGGGTCTCATTTTGTAATATATTTTTATCTTCGTGGTTTTGTGTTTCTCGATCGCGAGCACGTCCTGTATCAACCTGCCCGCAGATGATTTTCGTTGTGACCAATGACCATCCAATAAATTTCGTCTGTGTCTTGAATTCAATTCAATTTTGGTTTTGGTAACTGTAGAGATAAATAAGACATTAACGAAAGCCACATCATCACAATGATATCATATTTTTCCATCGAAAACATCGTGTACTTGGATAACCTGGTATGCACTTAATAACTTATTCGTGTTGTATTTTGCAGTGATGCAATCATTCTATAAAAAATCAATGGTATGAATGAGTGCTGTTACTAAACAGCACTACATTCATACCATTGAGATATTCAAAAAACATGTTTTTTTATAGAATGATTGCATCACTGCAAAATACAACACGAATAAGTTATTAAGTGCATACCAGGTTATCCAAGTACACGATAGCAGCTTTCCGTTCCTTAGTGTACTAACACTAAGGAACGGAAAGCTAGTACCTATAGTTATTGAGTTTAAAAAGGAGTATCAATGTTGAACAGAATACGCACAAGTGCGATATTATCACTGAACCAATCAATTTGATCCCTCATAAAAAGTTCTCGGCGAGCAGCCTGCGAGTATAAAGTGGTTGTATCGGTCTCTCGATCCATAGCTCGGTGGTAGCCGGACTTTTCATATATTTTATGTGAAAAGGATATGGGCATTGTTGTGAGATATCCTGCTGTGCGAGCGCTGGGTAAACACTTGAAATTACAAGTCAGGTTGGACAGTCCTCGCGTCTTGCGGCTCGCTGTACCCGGAAAAATGCGCTTCCAATGTTACGCTCGATGATAATAAAAATATTGTTCGTTGTCTGGTACAACGTGTGGGGTACCTACAAGAGTGCAGCTCGATTATTATAGGTATGCAAACAATATTTACTGCATTTGCCGTCATAGGCTATGACATATACAAATCTAAAATGCAAGTAAATAAGAATTAAATTAAAATACGTAAAAAACTAATAGGATCAAATAATTAAGATAAAATAATTCTTAAAACAAAATGAAATGATTATTTTAAAACAAAATCTCGAAGAAACGATCTACATAAATTAAAATGACTTATTTATCATCTGAATATAACCTTAAGTAAACAAATAAAATTGAATATAAAAATAAAATTAGTGTGAAACAAGATTTGCGATATCTCATTGTTGTAGGTACCTTTAATATTTTGGGAGCGATCATAAAACGAAGAAGTGCAACGTATTTTGACTTTTTAGTCAATTTATACAGATATCGTAAAACGTTTTTATAGTGTCCCGGAGATAAGTATGCAATTAAAAATAAAAATGACACTATTATTATGTCTCTATGATTAAGTTTTATAACTACAAGTGTAAGAGGAAACACAATACTAATTCAATTCGATGTTTTTATTTAAATGTTTGAATTAAAAATATCAATATATGCATTTAGAAATATTTCATAGCAGCATAAACGGACATTAATATTCATAACCGTTGTTACTGTATGTTTGTTGGTGCTTCGAATACTATTAGTATTAACTTTTATTGTTCAAGTATCGAGTTTCAATTTTTTTTCCCTGTTAAATAAATGATTAAAGTGACGATTATTGTAAGAATTTCTAATAATTTTGTCTTTTTCATTAAAAATTATATGAAGTAATAAAAGGTAATCATGAAGTTTTTGTGTTTAAGTAAAGGAACGTACATAATTTAAGATTTTTTTGTTATGAAATTAGATATTGTGTTTAGAAGGCCTTGCACTTCAAATATACGGAAACCGATATTTAAAACTGTTCGTTCAGTAGACAGACGATCATACACCGGAGATTAGCATAAGAATTTGACATGCTACCATATTATACTTTGGCATTAGGTATGTTGAATATTAGATATCTTTGATATTAAGTTTCCTATGGAAAGTTATTGGAGTTGTTTACGCAGTTCATGAGTTTTGATGAATTTCGTTGGATGTTTAAGTATTTACTTTAATGTAGCATTTAAAACAGTTTTTTTTTTAAATAAGTATACATTTTTAAGGAATATTTTTAGGAACTTTAAACTCTACAGCAACTTTAAAACAATACAATTCATATTTATTTAGTTTTATTATATTTATTTAAGAAGTTCAAGTAGAAGGTAAAGTATTGTAAAGGCAGACCTCGAGACTCGAGTGAGTCAAGAGGTGTGAGATGGTTCACAGCGGATATAAATAAAAGAAGATTGTCGCTTCAGACTGCGACCGGTAATGTGCGACTTATTCCACTTGGTACTGGAACTATGCTCCCGTCAAACTGAAGTAGTATAATTACGTGATGAAGTTTACCTTGAAAATGAAAATAATTAAAAATTATGAATTATCTGAATGAAAATACCTAAATGATTTCAATTTAACCACTTGATGAAGAATTAGTGTGTTTAATATTGTGTAAGTACCTAACTCTGGTTGACTAAATCCCGTCCCGTCACTATCTATTATTTTAATGTTAGTAACTAATATTGGCTTTTAGTCATACATAATTGTAAAATATAAAGGCCCAGTGATTCTTTTTGACTTATAATAACGAATGATTCAATTTTATTGTTATGTTACTACGTCTTCATTTATTTACCTTGGAGATAAATATTTTCCTATCCTTTCAAATAACTAGGTACATAAATAAAACAATAGGTAGGTATCTACTGATTTTCGTAATGAGCCAATTATAACCAAGGTGAAAGTAAAGTGAGTGGAAAAGAAACACAAATTATTTATATCTTTTTTAATCCATTATAGCTTAGGTGAGCAAAGTAATTGGTCTTGGGAATTATTAAGATGTAGGTATTTCTTTTTTAAGATTTATTCAATTTTATTCTAATGTTATGACTGAAAATGTTAAAGTCTACGTTATTTTTTGTTAGTATATTTGAATAAGAATATAACAACTTATAAAGGTTTTAACTTAAAAGTTTAGTCTTTCATAATTAAAAATGGTTGCTTTCTACTCCTATTATTCTAAAGGAAAGTTGTATTTTTCGCCCAGGGTAAAGTTTTTCCTCTTCTGGTGCAATTAAAGGAAGAATAGAAAGGTAGAAAAAATTAAAAGTGAACACGCCCCCGCGCCATCTAATAAATGGCCTCCCAATTAGGTTTTATTTAAATGACAGATTCGTTTATTAATTAATTACTTACCGTGTACTTACCTATCTTCGTTATGGCCATTTTGCCTGGTTGAATTTTGTTGACCAATCAAAGTCACCGTTTCCGAGGAACATTAAGGAAAATTATTAATTTTATTAGAGTAGTATCATTAAAGAAGAGCCTCGTGTAACACAAAGCTCGCACGATTAGGCGTGCCCCTCCCGCGCCGCCACACGCGCGCCCTCAAAATAAAAGTGCTGCGTTGTCGCGCGCGCCAGAATTACGACGATCCCTTTTATTATCTTTTATTTTAATTCAATTTTACGATAAGGTCGTATACGGGGACTTGATTCTTGATACATCATTTTTTAGGTTTATATTTTTGATATTTTATTGAGATATTTCATTTATCACCACAAATAAAATACGAATTTTGTAGAGATTAATAATGTCTTTCATATTCATTAAAAATGTATCCTACTAATATTATGATTGTGAAAATGTGTGTGTTAGTAGGTATGTATATGTATTTTTTACTCCTTCACGCATAAACTAATGAACCGATTGCGTACAAATTCGATGTAGATAGTCGGAAACCTGGATTAACATAACAGCTGGTAAATAGTTTCATAGGAATATCGGGATAAAAAGTATTATGTATTAAGTATTATGTTTTGTATCCTATGGAACTCGGATTTACTAGCTGCACCCGATGTAAATCTCGATCCCATGGAATATCGAGATAAAAATGGATTCTATTTGTTATTGCAGTCGTATACCTACCTACATTGTTCAAAAGGTTTTGCTTATTAAAGTCATGTAGTAACAAACAAACACATCTCATACACACAAATTTATCCATATTTATTATGCCTCGCAGGTTCATCTGCTTACATCTCAACCCTAAAATAATAAAAAATGAGTTTCCCTTATCATCGGAATGCGAGCTTCTGAGGTCCCTCTCTACTCCCTTCATTTGCATACAAGCTACGATTTGTGCATTGTTAATTAGAGCAACAGAAACAAGTTTACACTAAGGCGTATTCATATTGCTCTACGTGTATTTTTGAATAGGAAATATTTTAGATTTTGTACCGTCACATACTACTTATATCCCTGGCTCTGCCGTGTGATTAAAATGTATTTTTAATAGGTTGGGTTTAAACAGTCATTTATCGACGTTTTGAGTAACGTAGCTTAGTTAATTTATCTCGTTTTTGGTATGTTAAGAAATTATATATTTCGTTGACCCCTGTTGAGTGGGTACGAATAATTTGTTAAAACGCTGAAAAATCACAATACGGTTTTGCCAAAAGTAAAGACAAAGATATTTATTTGATAAAAAATGACTACCAATTTAAAAATTCAGCCTTACTATGTGTCATTTATTTTGTTTGAAACTATGGGATGTCTTTCCGCCTTCTAAATCGTTGACTCTCTTGGGGCAGTCGTTTCACTGTCTTTCTCTAATAGACTCTGTCCGACCGATGCTTGTTGTAGAGCCATTACTGAGAGGTATATCCAGCTAGTTGCAAGACGATCGACTGTTACCACTTTGGGCGGGTGTGATGTGATGTCCTTAATTATTTATAAATATAACATTAAAAGTTCTGACAATGGACGGATCAGGCTAAATTTTACTCACTAATAAGTTTTATGACGTAGGCATCCGCTAAGAAAGGATTATGTAAGATTCAACCCCTACTCTAGCCCAAGGTTCATTGGTTTGCGCTTTGTGTGGTCAGATAGGACCTTGTATTTTTCATTAATTTTTTATTAATTTCATTATTTGATGTCTCCAGTGTGAATAAAAGCTTACTTCTTACTCGTACGTGCCTCTAACCGGTTCGTGGCTTTCTTGTTGTGCCATTATTGTTTCATCTGTTATTTAAATGGCAATAGATTACGCTCGATCGAAACCTTAATAAATAAACAATTGCCTATAATTAACGCTGTATGTTAATTTTGATAATATTGACTTATTTGTATCATTTGTTTTCAGTTTGTTATCAACAGCACTTCAGATAATAATATAAGTGTGTATATTATTGTGATTGTAGAGGTCTACTCTACATTCATATGTTTTTTTAATAAAAAACTACTAAGCTTTTTAGTGGTTTGCATTGAAGTATCTAATGCCTACCTATAACCTGTAAAAATAAATCGGATCGAATCAAATCGTACGCGTAATGCAAGCTTTTCCAAAACTCTCAGAAAAGACATCAACGCGCTCTCACATTTTCAAAAAATGTGTCAAATTCTTGGCTTATTTGCTGAATCAAAAAAGTATCTACACGATAAACATTATTATTATGTACTTTAATATTTATTCAAATTAGAAATAACAGACACTAAGAATAACTGTCTTGTTTCATTTTATTAACACAATGTGTTGTGTTAACACAAAGTAATTTTAAACATAAATTCGTTTGAGAACAGAAACGATAGCCATAAGATCTATAAAATAAAATGTATCATTATGTTACAAAGATTCTTACAAATAAACATTGCCACAAATACAGTTTTATACCATCCGATCCATAGAGTGTAAAAGCAATCATTTTCTAAAATCTTAGGTCTCTTCTATACAATAAAAAAGTGAGTCAGACAGAAAGGTATTATTTTATAAGATAATGACCGTAGGACAAGATAGGTAAAGTCGATCTGGCCAACATCTGTCGAACGAGATAAGTTCTTAGTTTAATGTGACAATGTAATAATTATAGACGTTTATTTCTATAATCTTTAATTATTACAATGTTGTTGACCTAACATATCTACTATGTAATACTGAAACAAAGCAATAACTTTACTTAAAATTATATTCATAGTATTAACTATCTAACTAACTATCTATACCACATAAAATATTTACAAGAAAGTGATACTTAATTGTTTTTGGGTTTAGCACACAATACGAAAATTCCTTTTGGTCTGGAGTAGACTTGGTGAGCACTTATTGTTAAAACATTAATCGGTGCGCTTGTCTCTATGAAAGTGCAACAAGTTTGTCGTTAGATAGGTAATGTTGAGAGTTCCTTAGGAGTGATCGTAAATCCGTCGTAATGTCAGTCGCGCGGCGCGGCGCGCGGCGGGTCGTGCTATCCACGAAGGTTTTTATTGTCAAAACCCATACTCACACTGGCTTACCTGATAACTTTATTGTTATTTACATCATTGAATTATCATTCCGATAGCCGTTGTTTTACATTCGTATAATTCCGTGTCCCAACAGGGCCTCGTATCTAAATTGCTTAATTGGAAAGCCTCGGTGAGAGGACGCCTCGGTTCATAGATATGAATATGTGTATTAGCTGCGATTGACCTTTCCATTGAATCAAAACAAATCACTATACCGTCGATGTCTAAGTTATATACGATTTTATCTTTAATATATAAAACTCAAATAAAGTAAGGTTGTTTACATATTTATCTGTACATTTCCAGGTGATTAAAATGACCTGGAAGTTGATATCGACAGATTAAAGTTCAAATATTAGGTTCGTCGCTATTTGAGTGTTGACATCGTAGTGCATATTCAAAATAATTTATGTCAACATAACATTTATGCTATCTCGAATATTATGATTCAGTTTAAAACCACGAATCAAAACAACTCAATCCAATTTTAAGCCAATAAGTGGTATATTTATTTTAATTTAACATATTATGCCATGGGAAAACAACTTTATCTCATGACCTTATTTATAAAAAAAACGTGTGATTTTTAAATTATCGATGTTTTGATGTTTAAATTGGAAATGAATTAGACTTACAAAATACTAAAGCAACCTTAAAGCAACTGTCGTTGTCGGCATGACCTTCTAGGGTATGCACCCCTTAATCCTACACTTTATGCAACAATGATCGGATTCTGTCGTACACCGAGATAGGTATACTGGTTTGCTTTTTACAAACATTCTCATTTACGTCTCATATCTGTTCGCGACTCGACAGTAATTTTATCATTTTAAAACTCTGAGTCCCGATCGAGTGGGCTCAACTCCATGCTGAATAAGACTTTACGAATTTTTAAACACAAATAAAGTCTTAATAAACACTTTTTATGGAAGCCTTGTAATTTTATTTGCATTCGAAATAGGGCTCGTGGCGCGTGTTAAGCTAATAAGGAACGGATGGTCACTCTTTAACGATCCTTTACACCGATGATATTTTGACCGTGCACATGAAATCACAGTTTATTGTGTTGGTTTTCATAAGTTCATACCAAAAACGTCTCAGAGCAAGTGTGGCCGCGCCGCGGTACGCATTAAGGGGTCGGACGAAACTTTGTCTTACTTTTGGAAATATATTTAACAGTAAAAGATAGTGTGTATTTTCTCATAAAGTGAGAACGACGCTATAAAAACAGATTCAACAACGTTTTCCGTTTGCACTTAAAAATAATATCTGGCCGAGACATTTGCCGCGACAATAAAATTCCACTGCACATGCGGCTTTGCAAATGCGATCTATTTAGACTTGGATATCGTCGCAAAGAGAATAATGTTATCCTGGCACACCTCAGACAGTGTCACTGGGAAGGGCGTGTCAAAGATAAGTTTACATATTCCGTATGCATTATGCAAATTGAAGTTTTATGTTAAGCGGACCGAAGAAAAGACTGTGGTAATCCTCATATTGACACTTGAAGCGTGTACCTACGAAAAGATAGAAGACTTATTTCAGGAAAATGCAACTAGCAATACTATGAATACCCATTTTTTTAACGCCTATGTTTAGGGAATACGTTGCATAAAAACATAAAGAATTAAAAGTTTTGAGACGAAAAGTTAATAACCTCTATCATACATAATAAAGGCGAACGCCGATTTTAGACTTTTTGAATGAACCATATCGAAAGCTCGCCCTAATGTTCAGTTTGATTTGTGCGTCGGTCTTATGTACAGTCACATTACCAATTAGCTGAACCCCACGTGACCCAGAGCTCATTCGCATATCTGTAAAAAATATAGTATTTACCTATTTTATTATTTGTTTTAATATTGTATTGTATAGTATTTTGTTTAAAAAAAAAACAGAATTAGGTAATATTACTTTACAACCTTACAGATTTGCGAGTGAGCTCTAGGTCACGTGGGGTTGCTAATTGGTAATGTGACTGTATATTTTTATAACTAGGTACTTACATATTTTTGTTTGCCTTCGAGTTGAACGCGCGCGAACTATCGTCCGATCTAAAAGTCTGTGGTCTCTGAGTTCGCACTTCATTCATATTTTATTGTATAACGCAATAATTAAACTTATCAGCTGTTTTATGAGACAATTTGATATGAGATTGCAAAAAGTCATTCAGGTATTCGTTTACAGAATGGGTATCTGTCTTCGTAATATATTTTTGGATATCGCAATTACTTGTATAAAATTGAGAAGCTTTCACTTTGTTGCAATAATAGTTTTAATCTAAGTTATTAAAATTATAGGTAAAGATGAGGTAATTTTGTTATGTAAGCTTTTCATACGGAAGACAGTAAGTTTATAATGGCTTTTACTACCTACCTTAAATGTACCTATGTATACTTATTTGCTAATACATAGGTACCTAAGTACTTAACTTATTACAACTTATAAATACAATTGGTAACTCATAAAGGTATGACATACGTTTCTGTATTTTTTGAAGCTTGTAAATAAATTTATAATATCGCGTAAGTCTAAATCCCGTGGGAAATTTGGGATCAGTATAAAACTCAAACTCAACTCAAATATTTTAGTCAGTAGTAGTGATGCAGTGTATTACATCACTTTGAAGCGCCTTAAAAATGAAGTTAGGTCAAAGTCAAAGTCAAATTTCTTTATTCCTTTCGATGCTTATGTATATATACATTGATCACTTGGAATCGTCTTAAAAACTAAGTTAGGATGTGTGCCTTCGGAACGCGCCCACCAATGAGAAGAAGGCACAAGAAACTCATGGGGTTTTTTTATGTGATCAAATAAATAAATATTTCAGGATATATTACACATCGCCATCCAGCCCCAAGCTAAGCAACTTAATGCTTGTGTTATGGGTGCCAGATAACGGATAAACTACTTATATACTTTTTTTTTTTTTTTGTAAATATATACATATTATACATATAGGAAACACCCAGAACCAGAAACAAGAATTTATGGTCAGCATAAATACTTGTTCCCGGCGGGAATCGAACCCGCAACCTTCTGCGTCGCAGTCGGGTGTTCGCCCGACGCGCCACAGAGGTCGTCAAATCACGCACACGATCACGCTCACAAAGGTCTATATTACAAATATTTGAAGGTATTATTAGAAATGGAGCAATTAAAGTCACATCCATGGATTCTTATCATTAAGGTACGAAGAGGTAGGATAGTATGCCTTACCGCACACTATACTATCTATAGGATGTGTATCATATGTCCTTCTCCATCTCCTAAATATTTGTATTCATCCAATGCTCAAAATCTTATTAAAATGATCACTATCGTATCAAAGTGAGCTTGATCTTGAATTAAATCGGACAACGATACGCGAAGGGGGCAGTAAGTAAAGGGAGGGGGGGGGAGTCGTTCCATTCATCAAATCTCCATAAGGTTCTAAACCTAATTCGACTCAAGTAACCTCGCAACATCCGCTCTTGCAAAACATAACTTCATTCATAACTTTGGCGTAAGCTGTAGATACACTGAGTGTACAATAAATCAATTTTAGTGCACAAAATCACAAAATGATGATGATGTCTCCATGACCGATTTCGGCCACAGTGATTATTTCTGGCAACCTATGCAGAAGAAGATGACGAGCTTCGATGTTCAGCAGCCGCCCAATTGCCGTATTCTTATGCAGCGCGTCTTGACTGCGTTTGCGTCATAACCATAGATTTCGTATTGCTAAGACGCACTCGTCACGCACACGTTACGACGTTTAGGTTTGCGTAACGTGTGCGTGACGAGTGCGTGACGAGTGCGTAACGTGTGCGTGACGAGTGCGTCTTAGCAATACGAAATCTATGGTTATGACGCAAACGCAGTCAAGACGCGCTGCATAAGAATACGGCAATTGGGCGGCTGCTCATTTATAGTGTGCTCTTTGATTTTATAGTGTGCTCTTTGATGACTTTGATGACTGGCGTACCCGATTTTTGCAGAAAATAAAAAATAGATATTACTTTCATAAAAATTATTTGATAATTCCTAGTATATCCAGAACCTAAATCGGTGGCCGCACCCACGCTACAGCGAGCTACGGAAAATAACATTTGAGTTGATGACATCAGCGCTTGCGCCGCGCCTGCTACCACCCAGCTGCATTCAGTTGCGCACGCGCATTATGTAAACATTATTCTTTTAATTTACCTATACCGTATCTTTCGCTAATTCAAAGTTAGTTGAAATAATAAAAGTAGGCTTATATTGTCACGTAGGCACCTAGCTAGTTATGTCACTTAAACGTCTGACTGAACCCATTGATTTTTTAATTCTAATGATATAGATAAATATTTGAATAAAGTTTTTTTATCATCTTACCGATTTAGAAAATAAAATGTAACATAAAACTGTGTCAGATTAGTGTCAAACTATAGGTCCAGTCTAATATAAATTTATGAACGTCACACGCAATAAATTAGAACACAATAAACCACTTGAATAAGCTCTCGGTTTCATAGAAACAAAACGTCTCGATCTGGGATAAGACAATCCGGCCTATGAAAGCGACTCTCTTCCTAAATCAATGTCAAATTACCACCTTTTAATCTTTTGTGGCCGATTCGGTTACACACGTGTTCACACCGCCTCATCTCCGTCGGATAGAGGCTCAACAAACTGAAATACTAACGGCTCACAATCAAATAGACGTATAAATCTGACGTTTGAGAAATTTTACACTTCTTTGTTACAAATATACCGGCGTTTCGTCAGCTATATTATTTTACTATTAACTCTATGAATGGACTGCGATGTTGTAAATGAACAATTCTTTTGTAGTTTCGGTTTTGAATTTATAGTGGCATGGTGTTTCAATGGTCATTCAAATTCGGTGTAGACTGTATAGTTTTACACTGTAAGTGTCAATGTATTACACAATAAGGAATTGGATGGAAAGATCGTGGACACTTAAGTGTTTATAGACAATAAAACAAGCGTGTGTAATAGGATCTTGCGGAGAAGTCGGCCCGTAAGACCGCTCTGGGTCAGAGAGCGCGCCGAACAACAATGACCGATGGACATTACGGACACCCAGACTATGTATAAGTAGGTATAATACATGCATAATCATAATGTACGATTAAATAATATCTCAACATTTTAAATTCATATGCGAAAAGTTTTTCCAATATGTCATCCGTCCCACCCCATTAGATCACGATGTTAAATTATGTAGTGGTATTGAATAAAAGGCACACAATCAGCACAAGTGAACTTGCAGGTTTACTGCGCCTAATCCGCTCAAGTCTTCGCTTGAAAATCCTTCCGCCACACGATATGAGAAGAAATGTTCTGCTTTAAATAATACAAAACAACTGTATGGTTTATCTGCAAACTTGAATTGGAAAGCTGGCTTTTGTTGGGGCATTGCATTCGCGTAACCCTTTAATCTTTTATTGTGCTTTAAACGGCCAAGTTTGGAATGAGGGTCGTGAGAGAGCAGTCTCGTAAAGAAGGTTGCAAATCAAATATATTGATTGCAAAGTTGTCGTTTGCGGCTAAACATCTGTAGCCGCTACTAAAGCCGCGCCTTATCGATTCATACAACTTGTGAATGGTCGTTCCGCCATTGTTGACAAGTTGTATAATTTACCGTATACGAAATCAATACATTTATCAGTTTTGACATAAGTTATTTTAATTCGTGGTCTTGCTAGTTAATGACAATAAATTAGTATTTTATTAATTTCCTGTTACATTCATAAATAAAACATGGCCATAAGAAATTCTTAACTCCGGCCTTTTAATTTGACGGCAATTTAAGAAAATAGATCCCTGTCATTTAACACTTTTACGTATTCTAACGAACATTTTTTTCAGGTTTGATGCTTATCATCACTACATAGTATAAAATAAACTCACTTTTCGCCGTCCCTATGTCCCTATGTATGCTTAGACCATGGCTTAGACCTTTAAACTACGCAACGGATTTTGATGCGGTTTTTTTAATAGATAGAGTGATTAAAGAGGAAGGTTTTTAGATATAATACATGCATAATACAGTCGTGCGAAGCCGGGGCGGGTCGCTAGTACTAGATACTTATACTTTATAAAGAACGAAAATTATTATTTCCCTTAAATAAGCTAGATCTCTATAACCAAACGGACACAAAAAGTTCATTTCTACCATAATTCATATGTTCAAAAAAAGTTTGTCCGACTAGCTTGAAAAGCTCCGCCCCCGATACAATACAATGCCTTAAAGGCACTTCCGCTCAAAGCTTTTTAAAATAATAATTGTTGATTCATAGGTGATATAATAGCTTATTTTAAACTTACAGTTACAATGTTTATTTACTTACCTATTTTTCATGAGATTGACGCTGCCTGGGAAAGTGTCGATCATATCTACGATGGATAATCGAAATAATTACCTATGTATCTAATAGATGATTAATAAAAAAAATTAAAAAGTATTCATAACCAATAAGTACCTACTTATTATTCTTAGATCCTGATCCCGTGGAAATATCAAAATGAAAAGTAGCCTAAAGAAAGCCTTCCTCGATAAATGGACTATCCAACACATAATCTTTTTTATAATTCGAACCAGTAGTTCCTGAGACAAACAAACTCTCCAGCTTAATAATAATATAGATTATAGGAAAGCGATTGAGCACTATTTCTATGCACATTAATATTTCACTTTTGCTCTACGACTTTTGGAAATTCAAGCATTTTTTCGAAAATTGTGAGGTTATGTTTATCCGAAAATCCCTGTACTTAAGTATAATAAAATAAACAAATTATCGGATATACAGGTACTTTAAAGTATTATGCAAAACTTGCAAAATATACGTAGTTCAGATATTTGTTAAAAGTAAAACAAGTTCCGAGATCCATGCTGCGATTACAATAGTTCACAGAAACAGATTGACCGCAAAGATAATTGTCTTGGGTTAATGTTGGCTAAACAAAGCATATGTTAGAAATGACGGGCGAGAAGCGTGCCCAGGGGCTACGAAAAGGCTCGTATGGGAAACACTACATATTTGCCCCTACTTGGAACCTATGAACTTTAATGAGGTTCCTACTAGAGCTATATAAGTACAATCAACGTTCGAAAGTACACTGGCACCGTAACGTTTACAATCCTGTGCAGCAATATTTGAACATAAAACCAACGTAACCTGTAAATCGATCCCACGTCGTCGGTTGGCTTATACCACTCGACCAACTAAAGACATTTTAACATGTTGAAAAAATTTATCACACTGAGTAGGTAATTTTAATTCAAGTATTTATGTTTGTGTGTAACGTCTATTAGAAGAAGGTCGTAAGTCCAACACTTGTTTATAGTATTATAGTAGCAAACTGATAGTGGACTTATGACGCATACTGTACCTATAGGTAATCGGTACCTAAGTAATATTGTAGGAATTACTCGTTTTCTTGCTTTTTAGAGAGCAATAAGACTATTTATGTTGGTAGATACTTTATTATCTTCCACTGATTCGAAGCAATATTAAAATTTCAAAACTTCTAAATTTAGAACCATCGCCGAACCATTAAGTCAATTAATCTATAAGCCTTTGGTTATCGTTTTAATTTTCATAATCTTATGAAAACAACATAAATACCTATTAAGGTGAAAGGGTACCGGCGCTCTCTCCATACAAACGTAGTCGACTGTTTCCTCCCTCGATAATGACACTAGCACAAATATTTTTGTGCCATAAAACCTATAACTGCCATGGCTATGCCCCTATGTTTTTTTTTTTTTCATTTTATAATTATCTTATATTTAATTAAGATTTAAAAAACAAAAAAAACTAAACATAGGGGCATGGTCATGGCAGTTATAAGTTTTATGCAACAAAAATATTTGCTATAGTGTCATTATCCAGGGAGGAAACAGTCGACTACGTTTGTATGGAGAGAGCCCCCGGTACCCTTTCCTCTTAAGAAAGAAGAACAAAGGAAAAAAAACTTAAGTACTTCTTAGGTAAGTATCTAATTATTAATCTTTTTGGGTTCTATAAGGTTTTGTGTACCTACCAGAAAATACTTTTTGTGTTAAAACTCACAAAAGAATGCAACCTTAGGTAGTGATTACTTTTGAATTCGTAGATAGAAAAAGTTAAATTCAAATTAGGTACTTACCTACGTCTAAATGGCGCCGCCAATTTATGAGCCGCCCCTTTTACATTGTTACTGTTGCTAGTTTCATTCGAAACAGGCGTTAGTATGAGTAGGTAATGCACAACAGCAATCACTTGGATGGTGTGTGTGTGTGTACGAGGTGCTTATTCATTTGCGAGTCGCACTCGGCTCGTTAGCAATTGGACATGGCCGTTGCACGAAATATTTCAGCGATTGAGGCGGGCGGTAAATTGCGCTTCACAATGCAACGCGTCTGTGCCTGGTACGTACCCGACGAGAACCTATTTACAGCAAGAGTTTTATGATTCACTCCTTATCTATTAAATTATAGAACGTATACACCCCGATGTCAGCACGAAAAACTTATGTTGGCAACAAACGCGGTCGTTTTCTCCCATAAATCGTAATAGGTTCTGGACCGGATTAGAGACTTACAAATAACCTGGTGACAGAACACTATTTAGTATTAACTTACGAAGTGGAAAACGACATCGAGTGATTCTCATGGAGCGGCCGCTCGTATTAATTACAGAGCAGTGTGCGAGCAACGAGAGTGGAGCGCTGTCGGACGCGCATCCATCACGCGCGTCAGATACCGCCTTATGAACGACGAACAGATTTGTATTCGTAATTTGTACCACTGTCATCACATTTCAAAGACAAATATAAAGGATTGAGCACCGGAATGACGACTGTCAACCGGCTCATTCACTTGGTATTTTAAGAGAGTTTTTTATTTAACACGAGCAATAAGAGGTGGATTGATCGAGCGAGACTGGTTTCGAGTGCTACTCGATGGTCAGGTAAGTTAACGTTAACATGTCTGTAGTCCTTTACTGTCTCGGTTCGTATTCCGAGAAAGGTTCTTAGTGTCCTACTCATCAACTATAGTAATAATGACCCAGTCACGTCTTTATAAATATTATTTTTCTAACATTTTATGTAGAATCTGGGACGTATGTATAAACCTATGTGAATTCTAGAATATGATGATAAAACGTGGCATTTTTATTAGATCACAATTCAGTAAACTGATGCTTATCCGAATCACTTTTGCTTGTTTAATTTTATTTATTTTTTCCTTCATATTATATTATCTTCCACCGATCTTCGGTATACAATTACACGCACTGATGGTATCGGAGGCTCCCGTATCGGTGCAATGGTGCGGTCGTGCCTGCAGGCAGCGCGTGTGCCAAAATTTAATTACCTTCAAATTTCGCCACTCACTCACGCAAGATGTTTTTATTCATAAGTATAAGCATTTTACGACAATTTGTTGTTAATATATTCCTCAAAAATATGATATCGTGCTTTTATTCTCTTAGGTACTTTATTGATTTTGGTGCAAAAAAAGGCCTATACTTCTTGTCTCTATAAGCATCATATTCATTGTTTTGACTAAAGGCATCATTGATAAAGGCAAAATCAGTACCAAAAGATATAATGATGTAGTGAACATAACCAGTAAACAATTGATTAGAATTAGCTCTATCCAAGAGCATTACAAATCTTCCCAACTATTTGCCTAGTCACTGAATATTAATTAAGAACAGTGAACACTCCGCATATATAATCTCGATTGCGCACGCCGTGTCGCTCCGTGTTTATCATATACATTGTTTAGTGTTATGAGAGTTTCACTAGCTCTATGTTCTCTATTAATGTTGATCGTCATGGTTGTTTTGCCAACTTCATGGTGAGATATCAAGATTAGAATCGCCACGAGTGAGTTGTCAAAGGTGTGGCGTGGCTGTGATTCACAGTAGATTGTAATTTCTAAGAACAATAATATTTTTTCTCTCTAATATATCTTATTCGTTAATAATAGTCTAATTGACATGGCCGGTGATTCATCTTGGGTAATGTTCGGGCGCTATGATTTGTTAGTTGTCGATATTTGAGTTTTTAATTACACGTAACTAAAGATCTTTTATTAGTGAGACGGGGTGCGATGTTTTAGTCACGGTAATCTCTCAACCGTACTGATGTATTGTTATGTTTTTCGTTTTGACTGTACGCATTACTTTTGTTGTTTACGCCACTGAAAGCTTTTAATCTCTGACAATATGATATTAAATTACATTTTATCGTTAGCATTGAATAATAATTTACAACGTATCACCGAATTGTGTTCGAGGCCCAATAAGTGTAAAGAGTAAATATTAAATTAACTGATTATGTTGAAATAACATTAGTCTTCGGATGTAGGTACGCTGATATGAAAACATCGGAAACCTACTTCGCGAGGTTCGATAAATTGAAGTGTCAATTTTTTTCGTTGTAAACACTTTTAAGCGATCATATGTTATGTGTCTGTTTACTGCTTGTCAACATTATTATATCGACATAAAATATATGATCGCTTGAACATATGAATAATATCGATGCAGTACTTGTGGTTACAGATGTTAAAGAGGCTAAAAGAAGAAACTTTCAATTTCACTTCAGTAAAAGTAAACAATAAAAATAAAGCAATAAGAGTATTTTAGCATGAAGACCACATTGCGCAGCGAGTACCTATATAAGTATGGTAGAGATAGGTAGGTATGGCTCGCCGTCATCGTCGTCGGTGCAGACAGCAAGCACCCTGCTGCGACCCGACATGTCAGCGGCTCCGGGCTGCACTCGACCTAAGACAAAAGACAAATTAATTTTGTACACAAGGCATTTAATTTGAATGTGAATAGCATGAAGTGCGACGAATGGCCGTGGAGAACAATGGCCGGCGCCGACGATCACGCCTTTTTGTTTTACACTCAATGAAAGTAAAAAGTACAAAATCTAAGCGTCCATACAATTCCGTATTATGATATGGACACAGTAATGGAGGGTCTGCGGAGCGGTTAATAGCTTATAATATAAAATGTACGTGAAAGACGTGAGCGAAGACGATACGGGCCATTTGAATGTCTCGATAGGCTTAACTATTTCTATAGATTCAATTTTTATAGAAAAGATCAATTCATACATAACGAGATACCTAATTGTGAATTCGAATATCATAGTTAAATGTCTAAACATTGTATAAATAATGTTCCACAATAACAATCAATCACGTATTTGAAGCAAGCTAAACTTCAAGTGTTGTGTAACCGAAGTAATAACGGTAATATTGGTAATTACGTGTCGGTTCTACGTATATTCCAATCTACAACAAATCTCGAGAGATGGAAATAAGTCCAGCTAGAGGCGACAGACGGTTACACACCTACCGATGCGACCTCATGTTTGCTTTTATATCATTAGTCCATCAATCAAGATCAAATTGTGTTTTGAATGGTAACTGTTAGTTAAATGCTAACAATCGTTCGATCCATGTCAGGTGGAGCGGCCATCAATCAGAGCAAGTATCGGGACCGTGCTGACCAGTGTCGTAGCGGCATTAACTTTGGTTGTCCGTTCGACTAGAGCCCTGGACTCATCTCTCTGCTGACGGACATCACCGCCCTCTAATGACAGCCCTCGCGCCGACCCGACACATCCAATTCACATGTTAAATGGATTTTTCTTTGCGCCTTAAAATTACGAACGTCCGTGTTATTAAAGTGTTTGTTTCTTAGATTTTTTTTGTTTAGACATTTTATCCAATTAGGACTACCGTGTCGAAAGGATAATGTTGTGATGAACGTATAAAGCGTTTAGCGTGTTAAAAGCGGAGCCTTGTCGGCGCCTTCTGTCAGATAAGAACATGCCTGTCGATGAGGACTACTCGCCGATTTTACGGGAATGATGTGCTAATTACAAAAATGATACTGTATACATTCTGCTTTTTATTAAAAGATAATAAAGGTCATTAGCATAATCTTAATACAGTTTTTTAGTCATACAATTTCTCAATCTCAATGGTGCTCTCCCGCCTATGCGAGGCACGAATGTTATCTTTGTTATCGTACAGTATATCGCAACAATAATACAAATACAAATTACACGGCCATAAATAACTCACGTATGGGAATATCTGGTGCGAAGCGCTATCATCGATGGTCCGGTTTAATTTAATTGACTGAGGTATTGATGATAAATGCAGGGAAGGTTAAGCATAACGCGGTGCTCATGAATAAATCGCCTCGGTGAGCTGAGCTGATTTGCGATAAGCGGGTATTTATGGTACTTACTACTAGTTGCATCATTTGACTCTACCACTTTGCCTCAAAAAGTAATTCAAACCATCATTTAATAAAATAAAGTACTGATACGTTGCTATAATTTTTGACACAAAATAAAAGCTGAAAACCATCAATGAGTGTAAAGCATAATCATATTATACACAATTTAAATTATCAACGTAAGATTCATAGAATCCGCGAAGGAAATTAAAGTAAAGAAGACTAATTTAATACATTGTTTACAAGAAACGTAACATACAGACTAAGAAGTAGGTATAATGTGTTTAGTTATTTGTAAAACTATAAGCTAAAGGTCGCTGCATACGTAACGTGATTTTTCTCGTGCAGGACGGGACGTGACGATTTATTGACATAGTTTAATATAAAAATATAGTAATCAAAATAAACGTAACGAGAAATCGAATGTGACGCTACGGGACGGGACGGCAGGTGAAAAAACATCGTTGAGGACCGTGTTTTCCGTCCCGTCCAAGGATTTATCCCGTTACGTATGTAGCAACCTTTAGTAAAGCGACGACACCCGCGCCGCCACGACGAGAGGTAAGTAGAGAGTAGCGGGTGCTACACCGCAGGAGGCGGTCTATTGCCTTTCCGAGCATCCCTTCGAACAAGCCACAACACACACATAAATTACATGAAACTGATTCTATTTCTTGATGAAGTTTAGACACGTTTAGATACTTATGTATGTACTCCTTAACTTTTCCCAAGTCGTTTCTGGATAATTTAACTAGATACAATTTATTTGTAAATTATACATACATACATCATACGGTACGGGTCTCGCATGTCTATTTGAAATTTAAAACGTGTCACTAAAGTTAGTTTGCAAATTAGAATTGTAGTAGGCACACGGAATAGGAGCAGTTCTTGACTCACTGACATTTTGGGCTGGCAACCTAATTATACTAAACATATTCTGTTGCGCAAGGGTGGCCGCGGTATATTTCATCTGTAGGCAGAAATAGAGACGAATAATTTGCGCAAGATCAGTGAAGATCAATTATGTTTATGAAAACAGTAATTAAAACAGGTTGTTGATAACTTTGTAACGTAATTTATAAGCTGTATTTGACAGTCAGAATACATTCGTCACAGTATTTTTAAAGTATCACGATCATCACTCTGTGTTCGGTATTATACAGAGTTTTTAGAAATGATGATTATGAGTAAGTTACTAACCGACTACGTTTCGACCCCGTTGCAAGGATCGTGGTTACGACGACGTTGCGAAAAGAGTTGCCATATTCATAGATTATAATTCTAGATTACATTATTTTTAGGGTTCCGTACCCAAAGGGTGTAAACAGGACCCTATTACTAAGACTTCACTGTCCGTTCGTCTGTCTGTCTGTCACTAGGCTGTATCTCATGAACCGTAATAGCTAGACAGTTGACATTTCCACAGATTATGTATTTCTGTTGCTGCTATAACAAAAAATACTAAAAAACAGAAAAAAGATAATAATTTCTAGTTCTTTCTAGATTATTTAATTTATTTATTGACAGATTGCCATTATTTCGTCTATAGTAGAAGCAAAAACCGAAATATTTTGCTGAAGTATATCTACTTAAGACTCTCCGCACGAAACACGTTGCAAACTAAAAATGTTTATAAATTATGAAGATTAGGTACATGAAAAAGAGAAATGTGTTACATTTAATTTTATTACTTACTATAAGTTATAGGCTAGGAATGGCACTCGCTCGAAAAACATGTTATTGCATAAAGCTATTAAAAATAACGTAACATTATTCAACTTCTTAATTCATTTTAAACTCTAAGCTTAAGTAATAAAGTTTATCTTCAGTAACAGACTTGGGTGATGTTAGCATCTTATTGTAAAAACGCTGCAAACAGATCATTTGTGACATTAAAATATCAATTATTTATAGACCGCGATAAGTAACGCAGTTTTCAGAGTTTTTTTTATTGCGAAAGTGATATCTTTTACAATGTTTCTATTTTAACTTTATCTCCTGGTGTCTAATTTTATATTATTTTAATCACTTAAGTATTTTTTAACTCTATAAACCTCTATTCGATGGGTGTTAAAACAACAATACGAAAAGTCCCAGACTCATAAAAGTGAAAGCCAGTTTCGTGGTTGTCCAGTGTTTACTACTATCAAACTAATTATGATAATCCCACTTCTACTATGAATTTTAAGTCGTCTGTAGAATTTAAATTAAATATTAATTGCCCAGACTGAATTTTTATACCACAATAATTTGACATTTGATCCCATATTACGCTTAGACACGATTCAAAATATACGGCATCGTTTCATTAACTGCCTATAAAAATAGACTAACAAAACCAAAACATGGAAAATCTATGTTTCTATGAAGGTTCCCCTCTAAAAATACGTTACAATCCGACAGTGTTTTATCTTGATAGGCTTGTTGAACACAAAACGTGATAATAACATTGTGGAAACATAATTTCATGTATATTTATAGGGTGTTTACATTCAACTTTCTTTAGTGCCGCATTGAATATTATCAATTTTATAACATAAAGATACAGTGTTATCGTTTGAACATAAAATTAGTACAAACTGTGATAGGTACTACGAATAATCTTGTGACTATTCCCAGCCCACGATGTCACCAACAGGTCACAATTTCTGCTAATCTTCTAACTTAAAATAAATTTCACAATATCACATTGCAGATATACAGGATGATTTTATATGGCCTTCAGGCCTTCAGGCCTTCTGGACTTTTTCCAAAATCTTATGATTTAGTTTTACGGGCACGCAACTCCTTAGTATTTTTCGCTATTTCTTATAGTTTAGGATATAGCCCTGAAGGCCCGTTTAAAATAGGTATTCAAGTAAAACGTTTTTGATGAATGGCTCGTAAAATAAAATAAAATATGGAGTTCTTCCTAGAACGTGTCTTTCAATCTACATCAAAACAGAATTCTTGGTATTTATGAGAGTAAGAATCTTTGTCATTGATTTCTGCTCCTCTTCACTTTACACACACGCGGCTGATGGTATCAGATATAATTTGTTGCCGACAGACTAATCAAAATATTTGTTTATCTGTTACTTGACTCGATTTGCGATGTTTATCGATTCTCGTAATGCCTCGTATAGCGTTCAGAGCATCTTATCTGGCTACTGGCTACTATCATAACTTCTAACTATGCTGCGTTATTATTTTTAATTACTACAACGTTTCAAGCAATATGTCAACATAATGAATTGCTGTATGGGTGCGATAGAGGCCTTTGATAAAACTATGTCACTACATACTGATTTAGTCGTAGGTAACACCTTTTTGTGTCAAAATTAGAACATTCCCACAAACATTATTGTGAAAATTGAGCAGTCTTATACTACTTTTTTATAAGTGTAAATTGATGAAAATTAAATTGTAGTGCATAACAGATGACATGTCAAAAATATTCACAATGAGCTTAATAAGCATAAAGACTTCTGTTAGTTCGTATCTGTAGTGTGTAGTTTATTATATCATTGTGTATTGATATAATAAGTGATCAAAGTATTAATTGATATTAAAATTATTCTCTATAATAGCGTCTTTCGGGAGAGGGTTATTCTTCTTCGTGCTTCTAAATAACCTTTTTTTTCTGTGTGGAAAACCTAAAACT
Organism: Idaea aversata; assembly: GCA_907269075.1. Taxonomy (NCBI): domain Eukaryota; kingdom Metazoa; phylum Arthropoda; class Insecta; order Lepidoptera; family Geometridae; genus Idaea; species Idaea aversata. The sequence goes on along the minus strand of OU026092.1, from coordinate 8,048,397 downwards.
AGAAAAATATATTTCCAACCACACAATTGATCCGAAATCACGTAACTTTGAAACCAATGTGAAAAGTAGCATATAGCAAGAACGATGATTACCTCAAACATGTCAGGGCTAACAGTGATCATGGGAGAACAAAAAAATGTTTACCTATGATGTCTAGTAACGAGCAAGACGTGGCTTTAAGACGGAAACTCTTCACACACGCCTGACCCAACAAAGGAGTATGTTTGCTTAGAGTCGCTACTAAAATATTGGAACTACGAGTAGAACCGAGTGCTTGCACATCTTAACGACTGTGACTACGATTCCACTGGAAACTATGCTTAATTCTCTCTCTTGACGTTCGTTGGCGGGATGGGTAAGTGGTCGAGGAAGGGGAGTCTTCCCCAGTCCCTTTCTCTTCATGAAACTCAACTCAAATGAGAGAGCTCAATGAGATCAGGTGTAAATGAAAAGAAAGAGATTCAACAGTAATTAGTCGAAAGATGATATTATAAGGTCAAAGTTACTAGTACGTACCACCAGGATATTACTAAAGAAAAACATAAGAAAAAGAATTATTTTAATTTAAACTTCGGGAACGTTACCCAATTTACTGAAAATTTGAAAAGTTTATTCAAAATGAGGCAACACTTTTAGTGGCAGCAAGCTCTTAGATAGATAATAGTGTTGTCACATTTCGATAGTTCCAAAAACTTTAGGTAAATAAAAATAATTTTCTAATACCTATTAAAAAAAAGTTATTTTCCATTTTTTTTTTTGGTGTTTTTTTTTTGTATTTTCCTGGTTATACCTAGATCTACGTGTACCTAAGAGATTCCAGGTTTTGGTTACACGCTGTTTAATAATAAAAAAACACAAACATTTGGACTCTACCGTGATATGAAAATCTTGAATATTTTTGTCAAAGGTCTATGCACTGTAGTGCGACCGTCATCGTCACACGGTTGGTCATATTTGTTCTAGAGCGGTCGGTACATGGTTCGCCGCCTGTCCACAAACACAGTAAAGTTCACCGAAGCCTGCGAAACCGCGGCTCAAACCAGTTTTTATTTAATTACCATACTGATGACATAACATCGGAAGTGAACCACTTGACGGGCAAACATCCTAGCTTGTAAGAAACCTCTGTTTATAAACTCACTATGGTAATTCTTAGAACAATAACAGCCTTAAAACTTTGAAAAATTAGATAACGTGACGTGACACATCAGTTAATCCTTAAGCCCATAGCTTTTATATCAATTAACTTCAAAGGTACTAAATAAACCGCAAATTAAGAGTATTGCGTGACAAGTGATTTACAGTGAAGGCAAAGTAATTAAACAGTCATCCATCCGTGAGCCAGAGGCAATTTTGTAACAGAAATCGCTCGATTTACGCGCTCGCAACTAGACTGCGTCAATAACTGGCTACCTTGCAATAAAATTGTGGATGTTAATATATTACTTGTGATAAGCGTAACGAAGTCATGCACGCTCGTGTTCAAAATTGGACGATTTTGTCTCAATAATTCCAGCGTAGCAGCGGCGGTGTCACGCGAGCAGTGCTGCGGCGCGGCATCGCAGGCGCAGCGACTTAGACCAATTAGGAGGCATGGGCGCCTCGGTACCAACTGTGCACCATAAATCAATAATTAAAACGTCCATCTATCGGCAAATGCTGATTTATTCGCGTTCACTGAACACGAATGAACCTCTTCTTGAACATTTCGTTGTGTTCTTAACAAAATTATAAAAGCCGCCCATACTTACTTAACTAAAACAAATTTTTCACAGTTGGTGAGTTTCTTTTATCAAAGCATTTATGAATGTGGGATGAATAAATGTTGTTCGTTGATGAAAAGGTTACAATATTTTCATTACTCTTATTTGATTTTAACTCATGACTTACCTAATGAAATTATAATGGAAATATTAAAGACCTATCAATTCAGTCATCACTTTGAACTTTTTAAATGTCAAGTAATATTGAATTTCAAAAGAGCAAGATTTATATTAAACTTCATCTCGTATACTGATTATAAGGGTTCCCTTACGTAACCTAACGACTGTTACCAGATACCTATAGCAACCAGGACCAACATGCCTTCCATGCATGAAAGGCCAAGAGGAAACAAAAACATTTTTGCCCTGTTAATCAATCACACATCGAAGAACCGCCCGGCGTTGCTTAACCTGTACGATTTTTAATCAGCGATCTCAACTAGACCATAAGTCCCATATCTGTGATATGATAAGCGAAGTGTGAGAAGCTACTGACATTTCGATTCATACAATTTAATTATATGTAATCGTGTTGGAAGTTTGCCTAACCGCACATTCCGCGTCGTCCCCTGTCTAAGGAAATTAATTCACCACTTGTTCACTATTTGATTGCTAATTTCAAAATAAACTTCTAATTCCCATGACACACTAACACAAATGTACCCACTAGTGCTTATTAGTTGAATTTCCCGCAATATTCAAAGGAAGATGCTAATACATCTATACTCGGTTGTTAATTTTACTTTAAGATTTACAGTGGAAGATTAACCGGAGTTTACTCTGTTCATTAACGTATGTTTCAGATTTGAACTTGACTGAGTTTCACACACGTAGTTTCTTCTTCAGAATGTATTTACACTTGACATTAGAGAGGGAGCGCAAATGTTCGTCGTGACACTCATTACGTTAATGAACTGTACCAGAATGGCTAGAGTCAGAATAGGTACTTCAAGTATGAGATGACAACTAATTCATTCAAATGCTTCTAAACTTTAAGATCAGAAAACAACTACCTTTCTTGTTAGTGACTGGCAATCGTCATTAAAGTCTTCTCGTGGCATACTTCGAAGAACATGAGTAGACAATTATTGAAAATCAATGTTTTAAATGTCAGACAACTATCTTACGCTCAATATTACGCCGAGTGCCACCAGGGCTGACGTCACGACAGACTGTGACAGCTCTCCGTCACCACGAGGGTTCTCCGCGAGGCCACGAAGTGTTTTCATACACACAAAACGCATACGTGTTAATTCGTAGACACTTGGTTTTTTACCACATGACGACTGTGGGAACATTTTTGGGTGCCTTCTTTAGAAGTACCTACTCGGAGCTGTAACGAGCAAACAGCCGGAATAACTTCGAATATCGCTCCCGCGTTAAGTGGCCGTGGCCATACCATACACTCAGGGAATTTATGACACGTTATAGGTAATAGGCGATCGCGATCAGGCTACTGCTGGTCAATTGTTACGACCGTGCGTAGAATCGAGTTATAAAAATGATTTTAGTTTCCAATTTGAGCGTTATTGTCTGCGAGACGTGAAAGTTTTCCGTGGCGCCGGCATCAATAAAACGGTCGGCAGCATGTGCATGGGTCAGGCGGCGAGTGCGAGAGTGCGACTGCGAGAGTGCGACCGGTGATAACTCATACTTTACTCAAACCTGCCGGTTATCGTTTTACCGCTGATACGCTGAGAGGTATGCGTACGAGATGATATCGTACTGCACCGGCCATTTATATCCCTGACAGGGCAACAATAAGCAGGACGCTCTGTTGGCGTACGCCGATATACGCACGTCACACACAACAAATGGAACTCAGGACGAACCATAACCTTTATTCTATTACGAATGATAATAATCCTATCATGAAAGTTCTCCGATCATAAATCCAAGTACTAATAGATACAATACTTGTATTTTACTCAAAGGAAGATAGGTAAATTATTATTTCTAAGAATAACCTCCTTTACCCAAGTAACTTTCAAATTAAAGTTCAATGAGATTACCTTCCGTTTGTTTGCAGTAATTTTGCTGCAGTACCTATTAACAAAGGTGTAAAGATAAGTTAGCCTGTTGACAGGTTGTCGATGATTGTCTCTACGCAAGTAATATCCGTTCGTGAATATTTAACAATAGACAAATTGAATTCTCAACTAGATTAACATAATAGTGTACAATGCAATGGTATTATAATGGTATAATGCGTTGTAAGACAATAGATAGGGGACCTCCCACCACCCACACACGGTGTTGGTAGACCGGGTACTGTCTCAGTATGCTAATCGCCTCTAATCACTCTTCGATCTCAAACTGATTTCCCTCGGCATGAATCGCCATCCACTATTCTGTTTATTTACCAATCAGTGTAGTTAATACCGGCCGCTACCATAAAAGGCGATATATTTGTCTAGTGTCGCTCTCAATTAGTAAGCGGCAGCGAATCGACGCTATATGTGGTCGCCGTGTTAGCGTTGACTTTTAAAAATATATTTTGTTAATGTGATACACAAATGTAGGAATATCATTGATGTTTACTCCTTCAATTTCCTTTAGGTACCTACTTCCTTTCACTGCTTTTTTGGTTGTTGGTTTCTGTAGTTTTATTCATTATTTCTTCAAATTGGACCAAACTTAGGTGATGTTTATGAGACCTATTTTTATTTAAGGAAAGTGTTTTTTTAAAGGTGTTAAGTGTCCATGATATTTTACTTGGTTTAACTTAGGTAGGTACTATTTCTACTAATTCTGATTACCCAAAGATGAGCGATGAGGTTCTATAAGTGCTACAGTTTAACTTTACTCCCTCTAAACATTTTGTCTATTATTTTATGATTTCAAGAATATAACCGTTATTCTATTGTGAAGCTGTAATTACGAAACCAATTATATGAAATCAATAAACAGTTAAGTCTGTTAAATAAATAAAATAAATAAAATAAAATATATTTAATTCAGGCATGTACCCATATTACAGTAGTAATAATAATTAATAACTAAGGACTAAGCTAAAATAAAACAAAATAAAATCAAGATTACCACTAACTGGTCGAAGCTAACTGGTAACTCAAGTCGTTTGTATCGTAGATACTTACATACTACTACGTTATACACGAGTATTGTATCATTTTTTGTATAGGTAGGTACATGCTACTTACGGTTCTGGTCGTGGTGCACAGATAGCCAATGTCTATAAATATAACTAGCTGCCCTCCGCGGTTTCACCCGCGTAACTCCCGATCCCGTGGGAATATCGGGATGTAAGCTATCCTATCTCTCAAGTTGGATCGAACTGCACATGGTGTGCGAATTTTATTATAATCGGTTAAGTGGTTTAGGAGTCCATTGAGGACAAACATTGTGACACGAGATTTATATATATTAAGATTATCCAGCTGCTCGGATAGGGTAGACAAGATATTAAGTAAGAGAGTGTGGCGCCAGGCGTCTTAGCGTAACTGCGTACGCTTCGAATTTCGTGGTCGATTGCGAAAATCTTGCGCAGGTGTTAGGGGTGCGGAGTGAGGTGCGCGGGAGGTTAGGAGGCGCCACCGCCAGGTCCGCCCAACTCTTTGTTTACGTAACGCCCTCGCTCATTACGCGGTCTGCAATTACGACACGATTATTACTTCGATTGTTTGATAAATAAAAACTCGTAGCACGCCCTTACCATGTCTCACCGAGAAATGAGACGTTCAGTCGTTCACTGCAATAATTATGAACTGGCTGATTTGTAATACTAAGTAGGTAGCATAATATGTGGGTCATTGTGCCAAAAGCATAAAACAAATAGAGTCTTAATATGCTCTATATAATTCCTCATCTTTTTTATAACAAAAGCTACTTTTACAAAGGCTCTGCTTTTGCTTTTCACTGTAATAATTATAAACTGGCTGAATTGTATTACTAAGGAGGTAGCATATGTGGGTCATTGTGCCAAAAGCATAAAACAAATAGAGTCCTAAAATGCTCTAAATAATTCCTCATATTTGTGATAAAAAAGCTACTTTTACAAAGGCTCTGCTTTACAAGTGGAAATCCATTTTCGTTTATCCATTTCAATGCAGCTTCTCTTAATGGCAAAGGTGACCCATATCCTCATACAATTTACACGCTTTGTGTTAGATATAACCGTCAAGACGACAGTGTGGGCGCCATCCATATATCAACGGCTTGCGGTTTGTGGTTTACCTACACTTTTTCAATGAAATTTAGTCTTTAATGTTTGCAACAGCATCATATATCTAAGCTTTTCAATTAGGCATCTTAATCTAAATACATTTATTACTTCTGTCTACATAGCTGAAGTAATTTGTTAGCAGGTAAACTTTTAATGTGAAATATATGCAAAATAACGCGTTTTGACGAAGGTATTTTAATACGAAAGGGGATTATTCTAGACGCCTAGGCGAACCACTTTTGTTTAACAACTTATAAAAATTCGACCTTTATTCGAAAATTTTGAGTTTACTCCAAAATCGGCTGTTCCTTAGAATTAGAGGTCATTCACAATGGGTTTTATTTGTTTATTGTCTTTCGACTATCTACGATATAAAACAAACTAATGGTCTTTATTTTCAAAAACAGCTGATTTTACCGAAAAAAAAACGAAAAATTATCAAAAAATGTATCTCTAAAAGTCGTAGAATACCCCTCTTTCATACCAATGCTCTATTCCTTACTCATGTGCCAATGTCTTCGTTAAAACTCAACCGTCAGGATCATTTACAAATTATTTAATCCCGTTGCATAACTTTGCAGGGTTAATGAAACAATACCTAATTATGATACCTTAAAATGGTATAAATCAAGTGAGTAGTGAGCGAGCATGTTGTAGTCATCCACCGCGAATTGGTACCCAGTATCAACAAACGAATGGCGCCGTGCAATCCCGTTACCCGCCTACGGGCATCGGGCACGATGAGCTTTGACCAATTTTACTTCCTAGTTTCAATACAAATCATTTGTTTGTTCGGCGTAAATCTTTCAAACGAGTTGTGCAACAGAAGCCACTTTTGGATTGATGTCTCAATGAAAGAAATCTTTTTTGGAGACGATAATAACAGTGTTAATAAATGTAGGTGTATACCCACATGAGCAATATATAGCTTGTTAGGTAATTGATGTGAATTTTGTTTAAAATATACCCGGGATAATGATAAACGATACTTGATAATTAATCACGAAAATTATACTTTAGTTAATTTATACGATTAATTTATATCGACCTTTTTATTGGTTGATATTAATGGAATAACCTCCTAATTAGTCCATAAAATGATTAACCAAAATTCGATACAGGTAATTAAATTTTAAATGGAAACATATATGGTCGGGCACACATTTCGATAACAAAATCAATTACGATTGGACACTGCGATTAGGTCCAGTTCAGTGGTCGCGTTTAGTTTGCATAAATACATAATAAAAACCGGTCGAAAGTATTTTACGTCGTATACGGCCCGCTAATGATATGGAAACGGAAAAATTGGGATTATAATATCTGTTTCTAGCTTTCGAGCTTGGCGCCGGCGCGAGACGCGACACCACGACACGATGATCGTGATGCACATGTGATCGTATTGACCAGCTAACACAATACTTACAACGGCATAGGTATACTAATATATCAATTAGATTTGTAGATACACTTTTGCATTCTGTGTGATACTCTACTCAAGTGTGCATTATACTATTAAATAAACGTGTTTTTGCAAAGTTGGCGAACTGAGCCATAAATTCGACAATAACTGAAAAGTAGCATGGTGCGATTTAAAGTGCCATTTTAGTAATGTTGCTTTTGTGCTACAGATTTTATGAAAGGTAAAAAAAACTCGGTTAATTGCGATAGTAGGCATCCCGCTACGAAATCATCGTGATGACTTTCTATATACGTATTAGATTTAGAGTCACTACTTTTTTATCTATGATAGGTCCGCGTTAGACCATAGCACACCTGCGTTATGGTAGGTGACGATGCGGCCTAAGATGTGGCACGCTTACCTGGAAGATAGGTACCATTCACTTGCGACTTGAAGACCCCCAAACTTTAAATTTATTTATTAGACAGTAAGTATTTATTTAGAAACCTGCTCTCTATCAAATAACTATGGATACCATGAAACAACCAATAAAAACAGAAATAATATTTGAAGTTAAAAGCTTCGTTGCTGTTGTTGAAAAGATTTAGCGAGTGAGACTTACTTGATCGTTACTGCGTTCACACTTCATAAATGAATTGGTTTAGTGGGCGCCGCCTAATTATCACCAGGGTCTCAATCTCGTCTCAATCGATGATGACTTCAATATTGCACAACTGTGTTGCATCAATTTACAACTTTACATCCACCAACACGAAGATGCAGCCTTGTTTTGCTTGTGTTAGTCATTCATTCATTGTTGAGGAATGAAGCAATATTTTGTGTCCGTTTTAAATAAAGAATTTTAAAGGTTCCTAAATCGCCAACGGATGATGTGGTGAAGAAAACGGAGTGGAGGGTGTTAGGTTTTATTTTCGTTACGGAATTTCATGATTCGGTCGCCACGCTCAAAGCCCGCGATTAAAGCTATGCAATAGCTTAATTTTTTTTTCTATAAGACAGATCCCAGAAATCTTCATGAAAAATAAGTAACTAATAGATACATAATTTACAGCACGAGCTGCCTAGATATTATGCTGGGAAAGATTCCAAAAACTTCTAGGAATTCTAATAACTAGCTGCACCCCATATTTTTACCCGCGTAAGTCCCGATCCCTTGGAAATATCGGAAAAAGTAGTGTGTATTTATTTTAAGAATTCAGCTTTCTAGTACATACTTACTCACCAAGCTTCATCGTAATCTGTTCCGTTTTTTTACGTATATTAACAAATATATACTAACACAAAAATTTAGCATTTAGTTATAAAATAACAAAATAATAATAACAATGAATACTAGGTATTGTTGTAGATATAAACATAACAATACGTGCAGACATATAAAATCATAGTCAAACTTAAATCAATAAGAAACTCAATTGCCACACAAAACAAAGGCTTTACAATAATGAAAGTTTCATTTATTTATTAGCAACGATTCTTCTCAGTTGCAGTTGCGACATGTACAACTTTAGCGCCGGAAATGACTAGTGTCTATGATCGTGGCTTATACGCAGCCTTGCATGCGCACGCGACGATCTTCCACTCACCTTATTATACCAAGCTATTGTTCAATAGGAATTAATAATAAAGATGAAGCATGGATTTAGTTAGTATTATATTTATGACGTTTTAATAGTTGTTTTTACATTATAGAAAGCTCGCTGAAAGATGTGGGAGAGCTATCGTGTTACGACAACAAAATTGACGCAATCAGTGACCGTTCGGACAATAACCCACATAAAAATCTGATCCCTTTAGACTTATTTATTATTACTATTATTGACATATTTATTTTTTGTCTAAAGAAAACTACAGGTATATTAAATTACTTAACCTAAATCAGTTGTTCCTTATAAGATAAGCCAACGCGTAAAAGTGAGTGACGTTTTTGTTTGTTGATAATACCTACTTACTCTAATCCATATACAATGAAATCGATTTATTTTCCCTAAAAGTTTATTCTATGATAAGAAATATCTATGTAATACACATTATTAAGTATGCTTATTATCATATATTTTTTTTTTAAAGATTTTTATAAACTAATCGTTTTTCCTTACTCTATTTTGCCTACTTGCACGACTCTTAGGATAATAAAATGGAGTTTTTTTAAATCTTGAAACTTTTGTCGTGCGATCTGTTATGTTTTCAGACCTAAGAGTGTGTGATAAATGGAGTTTAATTTATTATTTAATTCATTTAAAGGTATTGGCTCACTAGCTAGGTGTAACTTATAACTGAAACTCTGGGAAACCTGTTGTGATAGAAAAATTAAGTGTACCAAAGTACAAGTCCTATTACATTTCATGTCCCAGTTTGTTAGTTTGTTTTGCAACCACGAAGTCTGTTAGTGTTATTGTTAACTTTATGCCGTTTGTCTTTTAACCTTTCCGATGTAAATGATGTTTGGCTCTAAGATAAATTTTAAGTGACTATTAAACACGAGATGGTTACTTAAGTCTGTCTCTTATTATTTAATTATGTAATAATACGTATTGTTTCACGTAACTTGGTACAATTATTCTATGATCGCAATATACACTTTATGGGCACTTATTATTTCTAAACTATTATTACGGATACTATAACGCAAAAGCAAATGACGGCTTACATTGCCGTCATTTCATGAATTGTCAATACTCAATAGGTAATAGTTAAAATTTCTTGAACCATCCGTTTCTCCTCTCCTCCTTCGGAATTCTGGGTTGCAGTCGTGGTAGCAATGGTCAAATTTGGCTTTTTCCAGAGTGGACCTAATATGTACTACCGAAATACTATGCTCTAAACATAAAGGTAGAAAAATTTGTTTCGATGGAAAAAATCACGAAAATCCCTATAATTTTTTTAATAACGAAAAATAATTGTATAAATATACAGTTAATAATTTAGACTTTTTTGCGCACCATGTTGTAACTTGCTCATTCCTATGCGACTGCTAGCTCTACTCAACAGCGATACTAAACCACTAAGCGAGAGCAAAGTTTTCTTAATCGTAACTCATTCATCTGAGTGACAAAATACGAACGTTAAAGATCCCATTTCCTGAACTCTACCTGATAAATTATTGACTTTCAAATATAATTTACATTTTAAATTAACATCTCGAATATTGAAGAGTTAACTGTGTTTGAAACGAAGTCAGCACGTGGCCGTGGCTCGCCTAGTCGACTTCGAGTATGCAAATCTAGAAACGTGTGTGAGTTGGTACGTGCATATTACTAGCGCGTTCCACCCACACAGATGCACATTGACTTCCATTCATAAAAGCAAGGCACTATCTAGCCATGAATTAATCGCAACATTTGAATATGTTTACTCTTACAAAGGAAGCGACCATTCAGTAAAAAACTCGCCCGAAAACAGGTTTGGCACGTGTCAATGAACGACGGGAATATTTTGAATGCCCGCCATCGAAAACCCAGAGTTGTCCGGCTAGATGATTTAAAACGTTTAATAGGTACTTGTTTCGAGTTTGTTATTTACCTATTAAGTACCTATCTGCCTATTAAAATTACTTTTAACATCTTAATTTATAAATACCTACGTTAGTTACCTAAAGTCGACAGACGCAGTAAGGACCTACACATGCAATATCGTAGAGATCAATCATTTTGCATGTATTATGTTAAAATATCAATCTACCTACCTATATTACTATGTGTCTGGTGATGACGACGAAGTGCTAAAACATCTTAATTCTTCATAATTAGCACGTTCTTAATTTCATGCCTGCCTACTTCCCTACTTTGTTGAGGTTTTAGGAAATAAGTTGATTAAAAAGGCAAACTACAAAAATATTATTAATCTGTTAATCAAACTGATATGTAAGCGTGTGAAAAAATTAACTTAAAATTATTTTCTAGCAAGCATTGTTTTAAAAAGTCGAACGTGACCCTTCGTAATCTTCTTTTGACGTGATAACGTCTAATAAATTAATGGAACACCTGCATTCACACAAAAGTGTCATGTTCCGGTTACATGACGCGTCCCGTCCCTATGTGTGACGTCATGCGTCATGGTAACATGAGAGTAACTTGTGTTATGGTAACGAGTTACGAATAGAAGACTTCACTACATAGTATTTAAAACAAAGCCGCTTTCTCTGTCCCTATATCCCTATGTATGCTTAAATCTTTAAAACTACGCAACGGATTTTGATGCGGTTTTTTTAATAGATAGAGTGATTCAAGAGGAAGGTTTATATGTATAATACATGCATAATATAGCCGTGCGAAGTCGCTAGTATATTTATAAAGGAAAAAAAGAGAAAAAAAATATACCTCTAAAGGAATAACAAAAAATGTCTCAATTTTTCGTTTTCTTATGACGTTATCACGTAAAATTATCGTCCGTAAACCGACTTTACAGACAACCATTTGTTTTTTTTTAGTTAACAAATGACGTTATGTAATGCTAGTGCGGAACGGTCGGCGGAGATCCTTAGAATGAATGAAAGTTGGTGGCCTTCAGTAGTACCTAGACGTAGGCGATACTGTCGCAACTGCAGATCGCAGCCTGACTGCCTGACTGATCGACAGAGCGCCAACTGCGAGATCCATTCACAAACAACACGCGTAGGAGTACGCAATTCGCCCACTAACATTACCTACTCTGCTGTTGCTTTTGAGGTATTTACGAAGTTTCGAATATTGGAAACTAATTAAAATTTAAAATTCATCATCTTCCTGCCCTTATCCCAATTGATTTGGGGTCGGCGCAGTATGTTTTCTTCTTCCATTCACTCCTATATAGTCGTCATCTCATCGTTCACATTCATCTCTCTCATGTCTTGTCTCACGCAATCCATCCATCTTTTATTAGGTCGTCCTCTTTCTCTCCATCCCTCTACATTCATACTCATCACTCTTCTAAAATTTAACATTGTTGTAAATAAATTAGTACTTTTTTTTTTATCAATCCTAGGAAGTGTGCCCAAAAGGCTGGCAGCGTTACCACGTTGGATGGCGATGCTTATCCGTTGTCCGAGGTACGGACAACGGATAAGCATCGCCAGCCCCAAGCTAAGCAACTTAATGCTTGTGTTATGGGTGCCAGATAACGGATAAACTACTTATATATACTTTTTTTTTTGTAAATATATACATATTATACATATAGGAAACACCCAGAACCAGAAACAAGAATTTATGGCCAGCATAAATACTTGTTCCCGGCGGGAATCGAACCCGCAACCTTCTGCGTCGCAGTCGGGTGTTCGCCCGACGCGCCACAGAGGTCGTCAAACAAATTGTATGATTACAAGATATTGAATAGATAGTAGAATAGATAGTTAGTGTGTGTATCGAATCCATTTACGCAAAAAAGATATGAGCCTCGTAAAATTAATACATTTTACTTAACTTACTTGTGGAATTAATATAGGTAACTGCCTTAGTTATATGTTGCGCTATTTACAATCTTAACTCGTAAATTGTTTATCTCGTAAACGTTATCGCCATAAAATATACAACAAAATAATATTTTAATTCAAATAAGCCGAGCACAAGTTGTAGTTATTTCCACAATTTGCTCGTTCACGTCTGTTAGACTCAGGGGCAGTAGGTACTCGTACCTAAGTACGCGACAAGCTGCGAACTAGAGACAGCTAGTTGGAGATAATCATCTCTAGCACTGCTACCGACTTCTTTATGGAGTTCGCTAACTTATCCAGATGTACGATATGCTTAAACCAATTTAACCAAGTAAGTGATTTTAAATAAGCCTCGCTTATGGCGTAGAGTATACGACATACGGCTGATATAATATCTGGTAAATAATTAACGTTTATTACGTGGACGACCTTCGGTTTGATCGTGACCGAAAACAGAGATATTATGGCTTAGCTGTTGAGGGCCGTCTACTGAGGACCACGTCATATTCGTATACAAAGGTCGTTGAAGGGCCGATGGCGCCTCTAATCCATTTAAAAGACTTCAACGCGTAACTATGTTTGAGCGTCATCGTTCGAGAAGCTCGAGTACCATTTTCGCTTGTACTTACATCGAAACGTTATGATGAAACAACTGGCTAGCCACTTGAATATGTAGGACATGTCATCAGAGTATTTCCATTTAATGTGAAAGCAGCTCATACGTGTCTTCATTTATTTATAATTGCTCGAAAGAGTTGTCCTCGGCTAACATTTTAACGTAATTAAAATATGGAAATTGTAGAGATAGCTTTACCTATTATTTAGATTGTGTAATACTCACATTAGTTTTTCTTGTTGACTCGATGCATCCTTCTGCGTTTATGCAATAAAATTGCTATGTTATTAATTGCAACAAAAACAAGTCATGACCCTTTTAGGTGCGTCGTACTCGAGAACTATATAATGAAATATGAATATTGGATAGGCTCGAACAGGTGTTAATAAATAAGTCTAGATTATCCATAGACAGATCTAATCGGATCTTGTTTACATTGCGAAAGATTTCTGAACGGCTTACGGGCAGAGTCGAGCTCCAGATGGCTCTTATCTCATACTGTTTAAACTGTAAACATATTGGAACTTCTTGTTACACTATTTATTGTTTACTTGTAGCTTATCTAAACCGGCCTTTTATATACGACAGTCCTTGTTAGGCAGATTTGAACCCAATGTTTTCCATTTACGTTGTGATTGTTTTGAATGCAAATGCGTTGTAATAAATATATCGGACTGTATGGCAATACAAATCTGATACGATTTTCATTTAACGCCTTTGTGTAAGAATAGAACACTTTTACGGTCAAAAGTTGACCTCGTTTATTGTTAAACTTTAACATTCGAACAAATAAAACACGTTTATTCCGAAGCTGAAACGAGCCATATTTTAAAAAATATATCACATAGACGTCAATATTATCGGTAGGTCTAGGTTTCAAACAAATAATAAAACTGAATATCATAATTCACTCAAGCTTTGTGTAAGATAAGTATAAGAACTTTCAATAGCGTCTTTGGGCCTCGGCAATCATAACTTTCCTTATGTTACTTAAATGTGGACTCGAAGCCATTATATGAAATTAATAGCCCGTTCTCCAAACAATTACCCGTCTGGTTAAAAGCTATCAGCGAATCTATGGGTTAAAATCTCATAACCTTTTGCTTTGGAGTCGAACATCTCTACAAGAAAAGATACCAATTGGTGAGTATGTACGGTCGACTGCATAATTGTAGACCCACCTTAGAGTTCTAAAATTACTATCATTGGAATGTTTTCATGTTAATATTTTTAAGCTATTGCATAGCTTTTATCGCGGGCCTTGAGCGCGGCGACCGAATCAAGAAATTCCGTAACGAAAATAAAACCTAACACCCCCCACTCCGCCTACCATGTAGTTCGGCCGCGCGTTCGCTTAACGTATATGTATATGGTACGATTGTACGAAGCTCGCACGATGCAATAGCTTTACCGCGGCAGTCCCCGAGTGCCACACGTTTTTTTTTATAAATTCATGAGTAGTAAAAGTTTATGAGTGATAAAAGACTTTAAACTTCAACTAAAGCAGGTGCCTAGAATCTTGCTTGTGTTGAAAACATTCATATAACAGCCGTTTTGGAGCTCTACGGTGGGTCTGCCGATACAGTCGACCGTACCCAAAAATAAATAAATTTATTAAGGGAAGTTGTAGTTCGTAGGGGTTTAAGTTTAATTGATACTGAGACGTCTCAATTCAAAGAGTTTAAATTTAATTAGCAAGTTGAATGTGCAATTCGACATTGAATTTATATCGAAGGCACAATAAACGCACGCGCTGGTTATGAATGGATCTCAGTGAATCACGCGACTCCATTCATGCTCGACGCAACGCCCCCGCCCTGTAATACGGAAAACAAACCGATAATTTCTTAATAAATTTAATATTAGTAGTTTTGTACCTATTTTATTTTACTTGCTGTTTTATTTCCTTGTGCTCAGTTTAATCTTAAGTATACGCTATTACACATCATAAACGATGTTCGATTTATTTACCACACATCAATTATTTTAGGAAAAATCTATGTAGGTAAATAACAAGGACTGAACTACATTACAAATTAGATAACAATGTACAATTTTTAGGTTTGATTTTTTCATTAACAGTTGAGTAATGGTGCTAGAAATCACTAACACTTCGGAAGCTGAACCAACCATTTCCCTTTTCAGAATATATTAAAATTATAAAATGGATACCTATTTAAACCAACAAGATGACTATATACTAAGGTGCCCATTTTAATTATAAAGCAGGTTTAGTTACTAATTTTTTTTGGTATTATTAACTTGGATCATTTTCATGATTTAACCTTCACCTTCCTTTAAATCAAATTAACAATGAAGTCACAGTATTCTTTAAGATTTAAAACAAAATCCTATTAAAAAATTATAAACCACGGTTGTAGAAAATGCCGTATGGCATTAAAAGAGCTCTTTAGAGGATGCAATGGAAAGATATTTATGGAGAAAAAGACTCATTATGAAACCTCTGAAACTATATAAAATATAAGAAACTTCGCAAGAGGGTTTCTTTTAGTACGTAGACGAGCAATAAGAAAGTATTTTTAAATATTCGACCTCTACAGAGGTAAAAAGGGCTGATTAGGTTCGTAGTTTATAGTAACTATTGGGTATCCTGTGTTTGTAAAACCAATATAATTTTTAAAGAGACACTAATGCGAATAAAACCGCGGGGCGCAGCTAGTAGTTTTATACAGAGCGCATTTAAAGCATAAAATAAATATTTAATTTACCTAACTAATATAGAACTGTCTTGCTACAAGTTACTAAAAATCACATAAAGGTTGTAATAAAAGGAATACCAAATAGCTAAGCAGTGTAAAATACATTGAAATCTTACGCCTACATTGAAATTAGATATCAGATCTAGTGACTGACTTGTTGTAAATGAACCAGTATTGTTCGATTCGCACCATCATCTGCCTCTCACTTCCTGTCTAGAGTTATCTTTAACAATTGAAACTAGACATTATCCTTTATGTTTATGCATTTAGTTTAAGTTAAACTGGCAAAATTATAAGAATTAATAATGTTTGATTACTTACCTTAACGTTAACTTCGCCGTCTACTAATTTCTTGCTCGAATCGTGAAATTTTAAATTAGGGTCTAACGTTCAATTAATGATCACCCGAGGATGTAATTTGAATGACTCGCCTAGATTATTTGGCCTTGTAAAGTGTGAGCGACAATCACTTTGTAACATAAGAACAAAAATTGAAAGCCTTGACCTGTAATAGGCTGCAGATGACTGCGACAACGCAGTTGCTTGTGACACTTGACTGCGAAAGAGAGTGTTAATAAATCATATATTGTCTACTCTTTGTAACAGACTTTAAAAAAATGGAGGTTCTTAATTTAATTGTCTGCTTACCGTAAAAAAATGCACGAACTTAATAAAACAATTTAAAATAGTGGAATTTGTCCCCATGCTCGCTAACTCATTGTTATTTTTTTTATAATGCTAATAGCGTTTGACTATTATCATTTCACACACGATGGTAATTGACGATGCGGTCTAAGATGCTTTCCTAGAAGATAACTAAACGCTCGTGGTTCGAAGATCCCCAAATAAACGGAACCATCGAGGGACGCGAGTGAAGGTAGGAAGACGGCGGCAGTGGAACAAAAACTTTGAAAAAAAAAGTACATAATCATGTTTTTAGGTTTAATAAGTCCTCAAAATCGATTTAATTTACACTCAAATCTGATATGCGAGCTTTTGTCTCTGATTGCGTCATGATCAGATTTGGTTCATGGTCCGAATTATAGCGTTGACCATAACTGCAAATATGCAATAACATAAATTTTAGTGAAACGGCTTCATTGCAGTCTTATATGTAGTAAACCTACTTAACAATGAGAATGTAGGCATAAGTAATGCAGTGAAAATTATTAACAACGTTACCAGGTATAGGTAAAGTTTGAGCTATAATAGGTACAGTATTTTAATAGATATGACGCACTACAGGGCAAAGGCCTCTTTCAAAAGGGTAACACGGAAACAAAAGGTTTCTTGAAGTGAGACTTAATCCTCTCCTAGACGATAGAGAAAATTTTCTTAATAAATAATTAATCTTCATCACTATCACTACCTAGTATAAAACAAAGTCGCTTTCTCTGTCCCTATTCCTTATGTATGCTTAAATCTTTAAAACTACGCAACGGATTTTGATGCGGTTTTTTTTAATAGATAGAGTGATTCAAGAGCAAGGTTTATATGTATAATACATGCATAATATACCCGTGCGAAGCCGGGGTGGGTCACTAGTTAATAATAAATAAGGAGGAAGGCATATGTGCCTTCTTACTCGGGATTGGAAAATATCCCATGCCTTCAAACTCTTCAGTTCGTGGTGAATTCTAGGTTATGTCAGTTTCCCCACGATATTTTTCTATATCATTTTTTCAATAATTTCAATACTTTTCAATAAATTATAATGATTATTTTTACCGAAATGGTTACCAAAAACGTATATTTAAAAAAGCATTAGAAAAGGTACTCAAATGTAAAACGAAGTAGGTATACTTACTACCTCTTGCATTTTTTAAATATATACAAAAAGTATTTTTTAGTTAATTAGAATTAACACATAAATATTTCTGGCGGCAATATTTTAAAGCTGGATTCTGAACATAATGTAATTAATTTTGTTCGGTTAATTATGTCGTCGGCTGTAGAGGTGTACCACTTAGCGTGTCGTCTTATTGAAAGTGTATCAGCGTTGGAGGAAAGTTTAATGCTTTTTAATGAATATAAATGCATTCTTAATTACAAACTGGTTCAGGTGCGTTAACCTGCATTTAGGTAACTCGATTACAGTAAATGAAGACACTTCAATAACTTTATTTGGTTTAGGGCTCAGTATTTTTAATTGCTTGTGGTGAAATGAAAGAGTTACGAGGTGGTAGTGTTAATAGTTGTGGCTAAGTTTCTTATTTTATGATCTTGTAATAAAAGCTTGGAGATATTTATTTTATTAACTTACCTATAAATGGAGTTACATAATAATTACCTTTCTACCACAATAATTACCTTTCTACCACTATCTGCGTTCCTTTTAAATGTAAAGTTTATTTCTATTACAGTACTTCCTACAAAGTGTCCTAATATTTTATTGGAAATCTTACTAAATGTTATCAATATTTAATTTATTTATTTGGGCTTATTAACGATCCAACAGATTAAAATTAAAGCCTGAATATACTTAATAAGAAAATACAGTTATAAAACTTCCAATTATTTTCATTACACCAAATTAAAATATAACTACCAGTTTCATAAGAGGCAATTACTGACGGATAACTTACGACATGCTAGATCGGTTCTAATAAGGCGGGATTATTTATTCAAGCTGCCACTAAATCCATATAAATTTAACACCAATTAATATTAGTCCAGACATAATTCTTTCGGACGTTAATGTGATAGCCAAGGTATACTACTGTCCGGTCATATTACGCAGTCAGTAGGTACATTTGTAAATCTTCTATCTATCTCATGAAGCAGATAACCAGTGGAGAGAGCGTGCGGGGGTGCCGCACTCACCAAACATACGCTATATAGCGCGGAAGCAACGAAAATTTTGACCAGTCGTGTCAGTTCATGGGCGACGTACGGACGTCACGCGTTCCCGTTTGAAAGCCCAAAAAAGCGAAAAAAAAATGCCTAGTTGCGCAATTAAATGGTGTGGAAAATCTACCACTACTTCAAGTTACACAAAGGATGGAATAACATTTCACAGGTAAGTGATTTTGTGCTTAATTTTGTTCAATTAGTAAAAATATTCCTTTATTAATTTTCTAAGGCGCTCCCGTTGATGGCTTTCATGTTGTCTCTTTCTGATACACTGATTATGCAGTTAGGCAGTCGTCTCTTTCTTACTCTCTAGTGATGTTTGTAGCATTAAAACGATTTTTATCGACAAAAGTGTTAGTTTTTTACCTTATTTGAAAAAATATAATTTGTTTTTTCAAAATAAAACTCGTTTGTCGTTTGTAATTATAGTCAAATACATGTATTTTTGTACGTTCTGAACATTGCAGATTTCCGCACGACGCCGAGGATAAAGAAAAATGGATCACCGCCACTCATAGAGAAAACCATTTCCCAACCGAACACTGTGTTATATGTTCCAAACATTTCACACCAGATTGCTTCGAAAATTTAAAAAATAATAGACGCCGTTTATATCCGGGGCAGCCTTCATGTCCGAGACATTGCAGATAAATTGCAAGAGAAAACCGGCAAGTTACGTGGGGAACAAATTTCTTGCCATGGCGCCTCCGCCGAGTCGTGGCAGAATGGGTAGACCCAAGAAGTGCTGGCTTGACGTCGTCGTAAAGGGTGATATGCGTGCAAATGGCCTTACAAACCAGGATGCCGAAGATCGTGCGAAGTAGAGGCGTAAAAGTAGGAAAGCGGACCCCGTGCTCCCGAGAGGGATGCAACCGGGAACATCGCTCGGATGATGATGATGATGATATATTGAGTTCAAGATATCTTATAAAATAAATATAAAGACAAAAACGGTCAAAGCGACGTATGACCATGCTGCGCCGCCGCCCTCGCCCTGTCGTGATGTTGCTGATGTGGCTTTATGCGACCGTCCGGACAGTGTCGTACCTTGAGAAAAAAAATACTGGCGGGAAATGCTTGCAGTCTATTTAATTATTTTTAACGTTTTATTTAGTATTATCTTTGTTATTTTATTATGTTTTTGTGTTAAGTTTAATCTGGTTTTTCTTTCACCCCTAGGGTAACAATGTACTATTTACTTTTATTAAAAATAGTACATTGTTATCCTAGGTGTGAAAGTCACTCATTACAAGTCCCGAGACGGAGTTTGGCGCCCAAGCGTAGCGAGGGCGCTAATAGTTCGAGGGACTTAATGAGTCTTTCACCCGAGGTAAACACTGTGCTTTTCATTACGAATAATACATAAAATTCTTCATAACAACGAGAGTGAATGAGACTATGAGACTCCATACCACATGAACACACTCTTACAAGGTTGGGACCAAAGCGGTTATACATTATGTAGTGTTTTTTTAGGTTTCTGCTATTTGTATTCAATACTTAAATACGGCGGTACTTACCGAAGAAGTTTTTATTAATGAGTTAATCCAACATTGGGAAATGACGCAAAGTCCGTAGATTTAACTTACAGTTTTTGTAACACGGTTTGTCTAGAAAATTTTATTTACAAAAAATACACAATCATAAATGAAAAACCAGATTAAACACAAAAACATAATAAAATAAGAAAAAAAAAGTTACTTAGTACTAAACTCTGGCAGTATGCATGAGCCGTGCCAAGCCATAATTATTATTCTTTGGTGTAAAAAAAAAAGCAAGGAGGTTAGGTTTTTGAAGTTCCTAATGCGTAATGATACTGATACTGGCTACATGCAGATTGCACAAGTCGTGCGAAACCATAATTTGACATGACAGCTGTCAGTGAAAGTGAAAAGCCCTAGGGCTGGAAATTTTATTTTCTACACGCTCTTCAGGCATATTTAGACCTACTTTCGGAGTATGAGTAATGAAAAGATTATTAAAATTTCATCACCTGTTTCATTAACCGACTTCTTTTAAAATCAAACCAGAATGTTTATTTTTTACATCGCAAACGTCCACAGCTCGGCTGTGCAAAGTCCTCTTCCACAGAACCCACATTGTAGCAAAAAATATCGATATCGATATTTTTGGTCATTAGTGTTTTGGAACCCCTAGAGAAACAATGGTTCCTTGACACATGTCTTGAATGACGGAACTTGCTATACATTACCGAGTTAGTTTAATATCCGATCCGATACGAACTTAAGGACCAGCGATGTATAGCGATCTGCGCCGTCGATGCCAATAAACTTACCTCTCCCCCCGCCGTAAATCGGTGAGATGTATTCCTTACAAAAATGTACCTACGCGCTCTCCACTGGTTATCTGCTTCATGATCTATCTATACTTATTAGATAACAAAATCGCATCTGTCTGTCTATTTGTAAACTTTAAAAACTTTCGATCGATTTCTTCTCCCTTCATAATCCGAGCGATGTTCCCGGTTGCATCCCTCTCGGGAGCCCGGGGTCCGCTTTCCTACTTTTACGCCTCCACTTCGCAAGATCTTCGGCATCCTGGTTAGTAAGGCCATTTGCACGCATATCACCCTTTACGAGACGTCAAGCCAGCACTTCTTAGGTATACTGGTGGAGGCGCTATGGCAAAACATTTGTTCCCCACGTAACTAGCCGTTTTTCGCAAGACATGACCGTACCAGCGTAGGCGACATTCTTGCAATTTATCTGCAATGTCTCGGACATGAAGGCTGCCCTGGATGCGGAAGTTCCTGACGCGATCCTTTCGCGTCACTCCACACATACCTCTATGAGCGCAACATCTTCATCTCCGATCGATTTCTTCTCCCTTTATTCTCACCAATGGATGGAGTGATTCTTGATAAAGGTCAATGTATATAATTCATCATGGGTCTGTGTAAGCTGGCTAAAAAAACCGGCCAAGTGCGAGTCGGACTCACGCACGAAGGGACCATGTTGTATGGGACTTAATTTTTTTTTCTGTTTTTAGTATTTGTTGTTATAGCGGCAATAAAAACACCTAGATACCTACATAATGTCTGAAAATTCCAACTGTCTAGCTATCATGGTTCATGAGATAGATCCTGGTGACAGACAGAAAGACGGACGGACTGTGAAGTCTTAGTAGTAGTCTTAGTAAATGCCTTTTTTACCCTTTGGGTACGGTACCCTAAAAAATTAGGCATTGGCTCTGATACCCGAGCGTAATACTAATTATAAAATGTGCTAATTAAGCCCTTTCATTTGATACCCCACACGATACATTTTATTTATTTTTATTTTTTAATTGATGGCTCTATGTCATCTAGAGGGCGCCACGTTTAATTTGTTGTGACGTCACAGCCTATAACCAGCGGACCATTGAGACGCTTCTAACGATACCTCATTTGTTGAATTATAGTAAGTATAGTTTTGAATTTGCGTGGGAACAGATGAACATACATACCTACATACATACAAGTCAAACACATAACCCTCCCTTTTGGCTTCGCCGTAGTCGGGTAAAAACAAAGACCTCCGCAACGTCTATCTATTTGTCTGTCTAAACGCGATAAACTCAAAAAACTACTACAGAACCGATTTTTTATGGTTTTATGTATATAATTAATTAGGGTTTTGTGTAAAAAATGTACCCGTGCGAAACCGGGGCAGGTCGCTAGTGAGAAATAATCCCAACAAGACTCCCTATGACCATCTAAGGCGCACTTAATGTTCGCGATATGAATGCATCGTTACATGTAGCTCTAAGTAGGTATCTTATTTTCACTAGATCTGTTTTAAATCGTGACATTTGTCACGATTTAAAACAGATCTAGTGATTACCAGATTACCAGATTAGAAAACTAATAAATGTTATAGTATACGTTAAAGCCAACGTGATTATTCTTAGGTAATTAAATTTGGTGTAAACTAGAGTTTCTTCTTAGTTTGACGATAAATTCTAAGATTTAACTTAATTTTCTGAGAAGTAACTTTTACTTAATTTAATTACCTTATTACAAATTCAATCTTTCTGTTCGTTTGTGGAAAGCGATGAAGTATTAAGCCCACAGATTGAGGACAACTTGCAATATTACATTTGATTGACCTGACAAATTCGCGAAGTGCCATACCCATTCTAACAAAGTTATTTCAAAAATTTCGTGGCAACCTCCTTTTTTGAATTCGGTTAACAAACTAGTGAGTAAACAGGTGGCATTACCTAAGAACTTTTAACTATTGGTACCTAAATACTGAATAGAATAGGTGAATGTGTATATAGATAGGTAATTAGGTAATTACTTTGGTATTCTGCGCATCAATGAATAGTACAAAGAAGGGCATAAAGTTTTAATGCTATGTTGCTACTATTTCACATGTTCTAGCGAAATCACGACAACCATTGCGGAAGGCAGTTAGTAAGTGGAATAAAGGTCTTCGGGGTAGGAGGCGGGGTGCGGGGAACCGCGCCACGACGACGCATGCTACTTGCGCAATCTACGGCGCCGGTGAATGGAGCCTCCGAGCCTCCGCAGTGTGGGCGAACGTTTTTATCAATGAACGGCGAATTCGTGGCGTACGCACGCCGCGTGTCACGGCCGAACCCAACCAACCTTGCTAACATGAAATGTCAACACACGATTGACATACTTGACTAGTTTTATTATAAACTTCGAAAACATTGTTCCTTTAATGCAATGAAAATTATCATATACTAGCTCTTGCCCACGACTTCGTCCGCGTAGAAGTCGAAAATCAATCATCAATTCTGTTAATTAATGTTTATACAAAATTAAAAGTTAATTAAACAAACCTTTTCGATCCCCTTAGGGGTAGAATTTCGAAAAATCCTTTCTTTTCGGATGCCTACGTCATACAAAGAATACACCCTCCAAGTTTCAGGTCTCTATGATCAGCGATTTAGGCGGTTTAGTCAGTCAGTCAGTCATTCAGGACAAAGCATTTTATATGCATAGATTTGATCTGGAAGGAATAGAAATATATCGACATAAACCTACCTCTACCTTAATATTTTAGATAAATATCTTTTTTACTGTCATAATTTCTTATTTTGTAGTCTTGATTTAAATGTGTTAGTCTAGTAGCGTACTTAGGTAGTTTAATAAACTTATTCTAAATTAAATTTTAGCCATTATAAATTACAACCAGTCCAAATCGGACGAGCATTATCTAATACCCAGAACTTGAATCTTCAACTTACAACCCACCAATATTTAAGATTTTATCATAAAAGGTTATTCAGTAAGTACCTACTTTAACATTTCTATGAAAAAGCTCTCTATCTCCCAATTTATCAACGCTTGATAAAGTATTCAAGCAAATTTTAAAGGAAATAATTAATTAATTTAATTGCTTCGGTGCTGTTAACGCCCCCAGTTAGCCTTCGTTCAGATTTAACTATGACGCGGTTTGCGTTATCTCTACCATTGAGACACGACTCTGTATTTGGCTATGAATGCAATACACTCTCTTTATGAAGCTTTATCTAACGCACTTTGCCTTATCCACTTAGCAATGAGACATAAATTGTGAATGAAAAGATTAAGTGAAGGAACGTTGCGTAGGCTCAAGTATTAATTTCTATTTAGTATGAGTAAAGCAATACTTAAAGCTATATGCTTGATTTTAGGTCCTGACCTTTTGAACGTGCTATATCGAACTTTAGACGTATTATCACTTTCTGAATAGAGATTATTCAGTTACCACAATTGGTTAGTTACACGCAGGTTATACACTGAGAAAAAAATAAGCCGACAAAGTACATTAAAAACGTTGTCAGACATTTATAGTTACAGCCACTTAATACTTTTGCTACAATATCAGTACATGTTTAGTGCCCACAACATATTTTTTATTGTCAAATAATTTTTGTGCCTCCAACTATAGATACTTAATAAACACAACAACGTTACGTTACATCGCTGTGGTTACAAGGTGACTGTTGTTAGCGTCACAATTTATCTATATATAATTTTGACAAAATCACTTTACAAAATAAACGTTGCTGGTATATAAACATCAGGTTTTTGATTTATTTATGTTTACATGTACCTAACAAAATCCTAATACATCATTCAGCAAAGTAAGTATAGCTTAGAGTTACAACTTTGTCATTAAATTTTGTTAACAGTACAATTTGAAACATGTCGTTCATAATAGTTACGTTTAGACCTTCGTACCGCGTGGACATAGTTTATTAAGAACAGTATTGATTTTGACCAGTGCATTATGTATAGTAGACAAGTGGAGTTCCATTGCTTTTTTTGAACAGGTTATGGGCATCACCCTGCCTGTACGTAATAGTTTTCACGAAAGTTACGTATAATATAGTTAAAACAGACCTCAAAAACCTCAAAAAGTGCAACGCGGTCGCCGGAGTTCCTTCTTTTTCAGTATTTTAGATAAATAGTTTATACCAACATAAATACAAAAATTACTCGGACTGCTCAATGATGTTGATCGAGAAGCTTTGACCAGGTCGTGATAGTTGGCCAACTTGGAGTTTTGCCGCCACATCATATTACCAATCTTAAAAACGAAGACTTGTGCATATCTTGAAAACGAAGACTTGTTGTGGGAATCTATTGAAAACGGATCCACTGGCGAAGGCGAAGTCGAAACCGATACTCATGGTGGATCAAATGCTATTATTATCCTATCCTATCCAGAAAAGTCGACCAAATAACTCTCGATGTATACTAGAATTAGCTACTGGTAAGTATTTTCATTCAATCGAAGTAAACTAACATAATATACAGTATGCTAGATTTTTCTTTCAATTTTAACTTTTTTTTGCAGTCGGAGAAGAACCATGGCGTCGCGCGTCATTTGCAGCATTTCTAGCCGTTCTGTTACGGCAGATGCCAACCATTTCCGTAACTAGAAAAAGAGTTTGATAACTCTAGAGACGAGGTGAGGTTAAGTTTTATTAGTATGACAGCAAAATTGAAGCCAGCCCATCCACCTAAGGAGGTTTAATTATTTGATCTTATAGTTATAAGGATTTTGAATAAATATTATTTGTAATGATTTGTAATATTTTTAATTGCATATCTAATCCTAATTTTCATACTTTTATTTCAGCGTACACCGGTGATCGGGCGATAGGGCAGGGCATTTTAAATTTGTCACTATAAATTCGTACGTATTTAATTGTAACAAAACTTATGTAGGTATATGTATTTCAAAGTTTAGACATCGACCACGGAGCATCAAAGTTTATCGGTGTCTGAACTTTGAAATCTATGGAAATCTTGTTACCATTAAATACGTAGAAATTTATATTGGCAAATTTAAAATGCACCGCCCTGCCGTCCATCGGTATACGCTGAACTTGACAGAGTTAAATTGCTATAGAAACAAAGTAGGATAGGTATAGACACAAAGTTAAATTGCTCTAAAAGCAAAAGCAGTATAGGTAGTTTGACAAGGTTACTTTGCTGAGGAAACAAAAGAGGATAGGTAAAAGAACATAGTTAAATTGCTCTAAAAGCAAAAGCTGTATAGGGAGTTAGACAAGGTTTCATGGCTGAGGAAACAAAAGTGCATAGGTACAGGTACAAAATAGATTGTTAAGGAAACAAAATGAGAACAGGTATGCGAGCAAGCTGTTGTAAGTGTTTCAATCTATTTTTAACAACATATTATTGTTGGAGTATTTACGCACGTATCGCTGTAATAATGTTGTTGCAATGACAAAATTAGCCTTGACAATAAAAACTTTGATGTTGGAACTATGCACCCCTGTCGGCTCTCAGGGATTAAAGTTTTATTGTTACATCAACAGTATCTTTTCTCAGTGTAGCTTAAAATGGATAGAAGTGCGTGTTATCTACCGTATTTTGTTTCTAGTAGGTATACGTATGTATTAGGTTCTTACTAACCTTTTATAATTATACTTGTTTATAAGATTAATAATGGTAATAAGTTTGAAGAAGTTTTAGGTGTACCCTCTAGGCGTAAACCCACGTTTCGACTTACCTACCTACGCTGAGTGGGACAAAGCCTACATTTTCTTCAAACAGTATCTTCATTGTCTTTAACTAAAATTATTAAGTACCTAACAAGTTCAATGTTATGTTAAGGGTAAGCTATTGTTAATGTTTTATTCAAGAAATTACTTATTTCATGTTCAGTGAATCATATACAATCACGGTTTTTGTTCAATGAGTTTGAAATAATTTTCATTTTGTCAGCTACTAGGTAGGTTCGATACGTAGGTATAGGATGGCATAATTTTCCTATTAACTTTTCACACCATTGGTAAAATATTACGTGATCTACTGTTTTATTTACCATAATAAGAGGTCGAATTTTATCATAATTTTATGTAGGAAGGTACCTACCTATGTTATTGAATTGATTGGCATATTATGTTTATGTGGGTGATGGCTAGATGTAGGCGTCGCGTGGGCGACCGGAAGGAAACCATAGCTTTCGTCTTTTGACAAACTTGCACCATTTATTGGCTATTGATGTTGGCTCGTGCCGGAATTGCACAATAATTACAAAGTACTTATTCTTCAGCAGAAGGGACGAGAGCTGTTCTCCTTGCTCGTGTTAGCAAACGAAGGTTCATAAATTATAAGTTACTATTGTAATACCTATTTTTTTTTCGAATTAGATGTTGACCTGTGTGTAGGTAGGTATATGTACTAACTATATTAAAAATCTTTCAACTAGAAACTAATTTTGTAACATAGAAAATTAAACAACACCTAAGCAGAAGCAGATATCATAGGTAGGAATAACTACGATGCGCGCTTAACTATGTAAAGTCCATCTTAAGATCTCTATCAGAATTATTTATTCAAAAATGTCGCAAGTTTAGGTGCGCTGGCGCAGAGCAGGCGCGAGCTCGCAAGTATTTCCGCTGGTCATCGGCCGATCGCAGCACACGCCAAACCGGTTCACCAATTTAGAGTTTCTGGAGAGCCATCTCGATTAATTTACGATAGACGCATTTCCTGTCAAAAACTTGTGACATTCGAATTCTATAACATATCAACGGTTATCGCTTGTAGAGTATTAATTGAAGTTAGACCTATAACGGATATGTCAATTTAAAATGTTATTAATCGGGATAGCATGTAACTTATTAATAAAAAAAAAAAATGGGTGCGTGTACTTATGTACGCGCGTGAGAAGTTATACTTCTTAGGCATTATTAAAAAAAAAAAAAAAAAAAAAAAAAAAAAAAAAAAAAAAAAAAAAAAAAAAAAACTCGTCCGACAAAAAACTCGTCCGACGAAAAGTTCGTCCGACAAAATACTCGTCCGACAAAAAACTCGTCCGACAAAAAACTCGTCCGGCAAAAAACTCGTCCGACAAAAAACTCGTCCGACAAAAAACTCGTCCGACAAAAAACTCGTCCGACAAAAAACTCGTCCGACAAAAAACTCGTCCGGGAAAAAACTCGTCCGGCAAAAAACTCGTCCGACAAAAAACTCGTCCGACAAAAAACTCGTCCGACGAAAAACTCGTCCGACAAAAAACTCGTCCGACAAAATACTCGTCCGACAAAAAACTCGTCCGACAAAAAACTCTGGACTGGAAAAGGATTGTCAACACAATCAATAAAGTTCAATTTAGATTTAAACAACTTCTCCCGTGAGAATTTTGTGTGACGTGAGAATTTTGTGTGACGCTTTTGTAAAATTTCACTCTCATCATTTTTTCATAACGCGCCTAAAGAAGTATAACTTC
This sequence comes from Idaea aversata, assembly GCA_907269075.1. NCBI lineage: Eukaryota > Metazoa > Arthropoda > Insecta > Lepidoptera > Geometridae > Idaea > Idaea aversata. The sequence goes on along the minus strand of OU026092.1, from coordinate 8,019,704 downwards.
AATAATCTAAGGCATACTTGAAAAACTTTGGTTTTAAGGCAATATTAGTCAAACTTCTTCAACCCATTGAGCCAACTGGGTTTTTGACAACCCAGTTGGTCCAATGGTCATCATGCCGGACTGCCAAACATAGGGTTGCAGGTTCGTAATATCAGACAAGTATTTATGCTAAGATATTTGTCTGTTGTCTGGTTGTTTATATGTATTATAGGTAAGTAGGTATATATTTACAAAAAAAAGTATAAAAATAGTATATCCATTGTATAGCACCCATAACACGAGTCTAGTTACTTAGTTTGGGGCTAGATGGCGGTGTGTGGAATGTCCTGCAATATTTATTTATTTTTCTTCAGAGACTTTTTCGATGACAGGGCCAATAACGCAACTTCCCCAGGAACCAATTTTTTATTATTATTATCTATCTTGATTTTCCAACTAGTACCTAAATATGACTGCTCAAAATAAGAATTAATTAAGAATAGCAAAGAATAGGTAGATAATTATTAGGTTTGTTTTTTGTCGTTAAATATTTGAAACCTCGGTCTGCGGTTTACGATTCAATGATAAAAGTATTATTAATCACTTTATACCTATTATTAAGATGATTATTGCTTTTCTAAGAACTTTAGTAAGGCATGGTTTTATCGCGGTACTTTTTCAATTCGTTATTTGTCATTGAGTTGAATTAAAAGGAAAGGGTACCGGGCGCTCTCTCCATACAAACGTAGTCGACTGTTTCCTCCGTGGATAATGACACAGAGCAAATATTTTTTGCAGCATAAAACTTATACCTGCCATGACCATGCCCCTATCTTATTTATTTATATAAGTATATATTTTTTTTAACTCTAACTTTCTATGATAATTAGAAAATGAAAAAAATCAAGACATAGTTGCATAGTCATGGCAGTTATAACACAAATATTTGTGCTAGTGTCATTCATTATCCAAGGAGAAAACAGTCGACTACGTTTGTATGGAGAGAGAGCCGGGTAACCTTTCCTCTTAAATAAACGAATACACTTTTACATTTACAATTTATACATGCATTGCAAACATTCTTTATACTTTTAATACTAAAAAATCTCTAGTATAATTAGATTGTCTACCTACACTAAATGACATTAATATTGTAAAGATGAAAGATTTAATTGTTTGTTTGCATGAATAGGCTCCGAAACTACTGGACTGATTTTGATAAAACTTAGTATGAGGATTCATTGATTCAATGGAAGTGTCATATGTACTTTTTATCCTGATATTCCCACGGGATCGGGAGTAACGCGGGTAATCCGCGACTTGAAGCTAGTCAGGTATCATACGAAAAATAATTTGAGGAAAAATTGGTTATATTTAAACTCGTTGTTACTCGCGATTTCGTACGCGTGATAGTTTTGTTTTATATGCCAAAATCTTCCTCTTGAATCACTCTATCTAATAATAAAAAACCGCATCAAAATCCGTTGCGTAGTTTTAAAGATTTATGAATTATGAATACATAAGGACAGACAGCGAAAGCGACTTTGTTTCATACTATGTAATTAAGTTGGGTACGTTTACATGTACTATTTACATGTATGACTTAATACTTTAAAAAAATTGGGTAGGTACTTTGTAAATGTCGAAAACAAGAGGTGTTATAACACTTTGACATAAAGTACCAATAAAACATCAAGGACCACCCGTATCACAATACTTTCTGAGAAATGTGACATGTCTTTAATTTTATTTTCACGAAATTTTAGTGTTGCTTCGATTTCAAACTGAAATAAAATAAAAGTAGGTACCTACTCGGTAAAACATGGTCAACCTTACTCTTATTTCTTTTTTAATTTAATATCATGAACTATATGTAGAGGTGTAAGTATGTTGGTACGTTGATTTGTTTAAAAGTTTATGTTAGTATGGCTCGATAGGTACATTTTCGTCCCAAAATGGAGTTGTAAAACCACTTAGTTTAGGATAAGTTAATCTTTAAAATAGATTAAACCTTAAACTATTAAATCTTAAACTAGATCTATAATTATGATAGATAGTAAATAATTTATTGCATCACAATAACCACACAACATAATATTTAAATTATAAACAGCTATCATAAAGATGTGTGTGCCGGAATGGTGCAGATGGGATACCTAACCTACCTGCTCAGTGATGAAAAACACAGATTTTTTAGCACCTAACTAAACACAACTGTTGTTGTTATTTGCATTTTAATTTCCTAAGTTTGGACACCCTACCCTTCACCTTTCTCAACTTCTTGTCCTTCCAAAAGTTGCCTGAAAGAAATCGATAGAGCGATAAAGCTACCCTTTGTAACACTTAGGTCTTGGGTTTACGGGGCTGTTTCCACACAAAGCCTCTTCATTTGGGCCATTGTGCGTTGTAACACTTAAATACAAGCTTTGTTTTTTGTATTTCTGTGATTAAATATGGTGTTGAAAATAAAGCAGTATTATGTACATATGAAGTCTTTAAAAATTTAAAAACAAATATTATAAAGAGGAAATTTCATATTGTTTGAATGTTTGCATTGAATAGGCTCCGAATCTACTGAACCGATTTTGATAAAACTTGCAATGAGGATACATTGATTCTTTAACAGTAACTTAAGCTACTTTTTATTCAGATATTCCCACGGGTTCGGGAGTTATGAGGGTTAAACCGTGGAGCGCCGCTGGTAACAAATAAACCCTTCTAACAGTAATTAATTTACCACATCAATATATCACAATTCAGTTAAAAACCGGTAGTGGAAGATCGGAATATAATTTGTTTATATAAATTAGGTTCGGTGGAGTCGCGTGGGTGCCCAGGTGAGAGGGAACTCTGCCCACGCGTGGCTCGTGCCGTCATTTATATCGGAGAACAACTCGTTAAGATACAAAAGAAATGCGACTAAGCGTGCTGTTTTGACGGTATAATTATGTATTTCACAAATTATGGCAATAATTTCCACTGTTTTCGAAATACTTATCCTTTGTGCAACGAAGTAAGTAGGTAAATAACGTATGAAAGGTTGAGAATTGAAGAATTTATTCTCTTAAAATTATATCTACCTATACCTTTGTTATACTAGTTACCTACTTAATGGTTCTGGTATATTTATGACTCCGCATCCCCTACGCAACTCCCGATCCCCTAGGAATATCGGGATAAAAAGTAACCTATGCTATTCCCAATGTATCCTCATAACAAATTTCGTTCCAAATCGGTCCAGTAGTTTGGAAGTCTTTATAATGCAAACAAATAACAAATCTTTTCTCTTTTTACCCGACTGCACAACGCAAAGGAGTGGTAATGTGTTTTATTATAGTGTAGATAATTAGACTACTCGTACACAAAGCCAAAATAATTTTTAGGTAGATTTAGAAAAGGAGATTGGTAAAGCCCACTTACCTATTATAATGTAGTTCAGGTAAGAAATATAGGACATAACTATATTTATTTTGAAAATCTGTAATTTAATTATATTTACAAGTAGATAAGTTCAAGCTAGTCTTAAATCCAACGTGTAGCGCCACCTAGAATTCACATCGGAACTGTATGCCAGCAACGGGTCCACAAAGGTTCTTGCCAGAGAGCCACCTAGCGAGGTTGAATCGGAACCTCGAGCTCGGCATAGATGGGAGGAAGTTGTTGCCGTCAGTTTGTTCGTACAATAACGAGAGGTAGCGGTGCGTGCCTGACCCCCGAGGTGGCGTTGGGGGTTTGTAACCTAAAAAAATAGAACTGTACAAAGCAAGGTAGCAGCACAAGTAAAGGGAAACTTCCGAAATATTGAAAATTAAGGTTTTAAGGTTTCTGTTTATTGTGTTGACCCAGGACCTTGATTTTTATACACCTTATAGGGACTATGACTCAGTGTCCGGTACTTATAAATTTCAACTTTCTAGCAAGTTGGAAAGGAAAATCGACCCAGGAAAATCGGTGGTGACACACAGACAGATAGACGGACAAGAGTGTGATCTTATAAGGGTTCCTTTTGAACACGCTTTTATTAGTTTCACCTTATGTATGTTTGCCTTCGTAAGTTTATTTAGTTTACCATTAGTTTCACCTTACGTATGTTTGCTTGCTTGCTTGTATGTATGTAACCGACTCTTTTGGGCTCGATTTTTTTAACACGCTTTTATTGGGCCGACCTGTAGGTATGTAACTAACTATGTAATTTTAAGATAATTAAAGTTTTTACCTTTTGAGGTACGGAACCCTAATATTAAGGTTGTTTATTAGTACATGCTATTAAACTATTTCTCCCATAGGCATCAAAGAGTAGCAGATGTCAGTACTACTTAGCTAAGTACCACAAAACGCTAAAATGATAGGTTGCGACCGCTACCAGGGATAGCAGTCGTCTTAGTTAAGCATAATCTTAGCTACACCACCACTAATGAGAAAAAAAAACAGCGCACTCCGGGAGTGCAGGCAGAAGTGAAAACTGTATATCTGTGTAAAATCTCATATGTCGCGAGAACATACGCAAAAAGAGTTAAAGTAGATGAAAAAAAAAAAATTTTCGCCCGCTGTAGAGAGGGGATAGCTGTCTACTCTCCATCCGTCTTACGCTTTTTCGATCAGGTCACGTGGCCTGACGCGAGTTTAAGATTTTATACCCATTACAGAAAAAGTGCTCAACGCCGCTAAAGAAGTTTTCACTTCAATAAAAACTTACCTCGAAAATCAATACCAACCGTCTTGGTATTCTCTTTTGATCTAAGTGCTAAACCCTGAAAAAATTACACCAAATTAGTTTTTTGCTAAACAGAATTTAATTTTGTTAAGTATAAACCCTTAATAAATTTTACTCACAGGAATATTTGATTTCACCATGTGCATATAAAATTCTCCATCACCTTGAGGCGGTGCGTCTGGATCGACCATAATTAACGTGTAAAACTTTTTCTAAAATGACATCAGACAAAAAATTACTTATCATTCCTACTACCTCACACGACCCTAGCTAAGAAAATGTGATTAAACTATCTGCGCCCGCGGTTTTACAAAATATGCTCCATATCCATTGAGAATATCGATTAAGAGGAAAAGGTTCTCTCTTCATACAAACGTAGTCGACTGTTATGTTTCCTCCCTGGAGAATAAAAGTAAAGCAAATATTTTTGTAGCATAAAACCTATTACTGCCATGACTATGCCACTTTTTTTTTTTAGTTTTAGTTTTACGGGGCTGTTTCCGCACTTAGCCTCATTATTTGGGCCATTGTGCGTGTGAGACTATGCCCCTATGTCTTAGTTTTTTTTCATAATCTAATTATCATAGGCAGTAAGGTAAGAGCATAAATAATATTAAGGCCATGGGTAAGAGTCAGAAAAAAAAATTATAATAAGACATAGGGGCATGGTAAATGGCCATGGCTGCTATAGGTTTTATACTACAAAAATATTTGTTTGTCACTACGTTTGTATGAAGAAAGAGCCGGTACTCTTTCCTCTTAAGGTTACATATCATAATAACTAAGTTCAATATAACTATGTTTGAAATAACTACGGTCATAATACCTACTGTCACACTACTGTTTAAAATACCTAATGGTTGTTTCACATATTTTTGTAATAACTAATGAACGAAATACCTAATGTACGAAACAACTACGGTTAATTGAACTATGTTCGAAATACCTACAGTCATAATACCTACTGTTTAAAATACCTAATGGACGAAACACCTACGGTTAATTTAACTACAGTAAATGTACCTACGGTTTATTGAACTACAATTAATTCATTTATGGTTTTTCACCTACGGTTTAAAAAAAATCAAATTAATAAAATACACGCTCCCTAACCAAGTGAAATAGATAGAATTCGTTTCTAGCACTCGCCGGCCGCTGCCGTGGCACCGCTCGCTTCGCTCGCTCGGCTCGTGCGTTGTGGTCGCAGTTCTAACATAAACCTAACCTATCCATGTCGGTTCTGGGTAGGAAGATTTCTTCGGGTCTTTATATATCCCGATTTTCCCTATTTGACTTGGTTAGGGCAGCATATTATAAAGGTCCACCCGGAAAACTCCCTACCCAGAACCGATATGGATAGGTTAGGTTTAAGTTAGAACCGCGACCACAACGCACGAGCCGAGCGAGCGAAGCGAGCGGTGCCGCGGCAGCGGCCGGCGAGTGCTAGAAGCGAATTCTATCTATTTTAATTGGTTAGGGAGCGTGTATTTTATTAATTTGATTTTTTTTAAACCGTAGGTGTTTCGTACATTAGATCAATCGTTCTTAGCTCAATTAATTTTAGTTGAATCAAACTTTGGTATATTAAACAGTAGTTGAATCGACCGTTAGGTATTATGAACATATGTGAATTGACCGTAGTTATTTCGAACATAGTTATATTGAACTTAGTTATTACAATGTGTAGCCGAATCGACCGTTAGATATTATGAACTTATGTGAATCGACCGTAGTTATTTCGAACATAGTTATAATGAACTTAGTTATTATGATAAATATGTAACCCCTAATATGTAGGATTTCTTATTTAAGTATATTAAGTAAATTATAATAGCAGCGCTCCGCAGTTTCGCGGAATTTCGGGTAAAAAGTACCCTATGTTACTTCCAATAAATAAATAAATAAATAATAAATAAATAAATATTGCAGGACATTCCACACATCGCCATCTAGCCCCAAGCTAAGTAACTAGATTTGTGTTATATGGGTGCTAGACAACGGATATACTACTTATATACTTTTATTTTGTAAATATATACTTATAATACATAGAAACAACCAGACCACAGACAAATATCTAAGCATAAATACTTGTCTGTGGCGGGAATCGAACCCGCAACCCTGTGTTTGGTAGTCCGGCATGGTAACCATTGTGCCAACTGGGTCGTCATCAATGTACCAAACCAAGTTTCATCAAAATCGGTATAGTAGTTTCGGAGCCTATTCGTTACCAACAAAGAATCTTCCCTCTGTATATTAGTATAGATAAGTAGGGTAGGTATACTTACAGAATCAGCCCCTACGTATTGAAACACAGGTTCATCAATAAACACTTGTTTCGGTAGTAGAACATCGCAGTTGTGATCATCGACTATGGTCCCTCCGACGCTGGTCATATTCAGTCCCGTCAGACGATCGCATCCTTCTAAAAGATACTTCACTTCAGTCATAGGACATTGTGTCGGCGTTCCCAATACAGAGCGGATCCATAATACAGTTAAAACAAATCCCAGCATAATTCCTTATTGACTCTTAGGTAAATGGCCTAAAATTTACTCAATAACCCGTTGTATTGATGTAGATTTTCAAACAGTTATGGTTGAGTTGTAAATACAATGCGATTCGATAACATTGTGTGGTTTTAATCACATAACACTTCACGATTAGGTAGGTACTTCATGGTCTCTAATGCTCTTTAAATATTTTGGAAAATGGTAGGTACTCTACCTACCTCTCAGCAGTCAGCACCTAACTTCAAGCACTCTTTAAGCCGAAGTGGTATGACCAGAAGCGCGATAGAGGTGTCTTAGATACAGTTTTTGGGTATCACTAAAATCCATAGAATGATATTCCTACTGTCATAAAGGTGAAGAAATGCTTTGTATTATCATACACTTCGAAACACGATTAGAGTGATTGGTCTCTATAGAAAAAACCGTGAAAACCCTAAAAATTCGTCATTTTTTGAGCTTTTTTCAATTTTAACTGAGGGCGATTGTAAAGAAAAACAAGTAAGTACAAAAATATTTTCATAAACTTTACATGAAATCCTATAAGGTAGTACTTACAGATGGTTTTTCAATAAAATAGATGTGTCTTTTAATTACATAAAACTGTTAAAACGGCCATTTCGCCGCGCGTGGGGGAAAGGGAATAGTAGGTACCTACAATACCTACAGTGGAGACATTAGTAGGTACTTGAAAATCCTCGTGCTCCTACTAGTGGACAGCAGCTGCAGACTTCTTCAGTGCGATATATCTGGTTAAGGTCACTGAATTTCTTGGTGATATCCGAAGTTTTTCCCTATGGAGTTTCTAAGGTCCGAAGCATATTATCTTCTATGCAATAACCATAAGGCAATGATTACAACAAATTCGGCTGACAAAGTTCGCAATTATAAAAAAAATCCTATGTCAATGGTGTATCCTAAGAAGACTTTTACATTTCTCATACTCGGAAAGTAGTGTTTGTTTGATCCGAATAGCGGGTCGAAGACGCTTCTTCCCACACTTGGTCGGGAAAGACTCATGGTAATTGCTTCCCTCTATAATGGCGAATGAATTAAAAAAAATAGAATTTTTGGTTAGGTAGTCGCAGAGAAATGAGAGGTTGTGAGGTACGAACGTCTAATTCTATGGGTAGTCGGATACGAACAAAAAATATATATATATATTATATATATATACGCGACGAAAAATAAAGCTGCGGTCTTGTGAGTGTATAAACAGTCAGTGCGAATATTTAAAAAAAAAACTAGAGAGGTGTCAAGGGACACCCGGATGGAACGAAGTTCCTTTCGACATTTTTAAGACCAAAAGTTGTAACGACACTTTTAAGACCAAAAGTTGTAACGACACTTTTAAGACCAAAAGTTGTAACGCCACTTTTAAGACCAAAAGTTGTAACGACATTTTTAAGACCAAAAGTTGTAACGACACTTTTAAGACCAAAAGTTGTAACGACACTTTTAAAACCAAAAGTTGTAACGACACTTTTAAGACTAAAAGTTGTAACGACACTTTTAAGACCAAAAGTTGTAACGCCACTTTTAAGACCAGAAGTTGTAACGACATTTTTAAGACCAAAAGTTGTAACGACACTTTTAAGACCAAAAGTTGTAACGACACTTTTAAGACCAAAAGTTGTAACGACACTTTTAAGACCAAAAGTTGTAACGACATTTTTAAGACCAAAAGTTGTAACGACACTTTTAAGACCAAAAGTTGTAACGACACTTTTAAGACCAAAAGTTGTAACGACACTTTTAAGACTAAAAGTTGTAACGCCACTTTTAAGACCAAAAGTTGTAACGACATTTTTAAGACCAAAAGTTGTAACGACACTTTTAAGACCAAAAGTTGTAACGACACTTTAAAGACCAAAAGTTGTAACGACACTTTTAAGACCAAAAGTTGTAACAACACTTTTAAGACTAAAAGTTGTAACGACACTTTTAAGACCAAAAGTTGTAACGCCACTTTTAAGACCAAAAGTTGTAACGACACTTTTAAGACCAAAAGTTGTAACGCCACTTTTAAGACCAAAAGTTGTAACGACATTTTTAAGACCAAAAGTTGTAACGACACTTTCAAGACCAAAAGTTGTAACGACACTTTTAAGACCAAAAGTTGTAACGACATTTTTAATGAGTCGCGACACCACACTGTTTAATGCGAAATAGAAATGAAAATATCTGGCTTGCTTTCTATAAGAGAGAGAGAGACAGACAGAGAAACATGCGACGCCGCACAGCTTACAATAGCTTACTATAGCAAAAAGTGTCGTGACAATTTTTTTCGTAAGAATTTTTTCCGTCTAGCCCTCATTCACAACGCGCGATAAGGAACTATCCTTCCAAAACTAGTAGTAAGTACCTACCTACTAAGCGGAACGGCCATCGTCGCTCGGCGCGAGCGGTGTGTAGTAGTCGGGTGTCTACCTCATAAAATACGGCTTTTCGTGAACCAAAGATTTCCTTTGGTAAGGTTTGGCCCTTAAGACCTAAGGATAGTTATAAGAAGGGGAGCCACCAAGATTTTCGATGTTAGTTTTTTTTAGTTTTTTAGTAGAGTAAAAAGTTGAAAAATTGTAATTTCCGTATGACTGGAAAGTTTTATAACAACAACAGGTATCGTTGGAATCAGCGTGGCTTACTGATTATCAAAATGCATATCGCCGCTTCCTAAAGTGGTGGGGGTGCCATTTATGACGTCACAAAGATGGCACCTAATAGGTTTAGATTTTTTCGGCTATTGCGGTAACTATTTATCTAATTTGAAAAAACTAGATATCAAATGAGAGGTAGTAAAATTTCTAACAAAACATGTGAAATCACTTTCATTGTAGGAATCATATTTTGAACAATAATTAAAAAAAAGTAATTTTTTATGAGTTTTTTCTAGACAGAAGAAGTTTGGTAGGCAAAATAACTAATTAATATTTTAATTAGATTAACAGTTGGGTAGTAAATAATTAGCTTCATTTTCGTAGTATTCCTGAAACTTGAATTTTCCAATTTGCCTTAAAAATTACAAAGTTATGACGAAAATACGACCCCACGCACGGTCTCTTTCGACCGAGTTTGATGCACTGCGCAAGTTACACACGTGCCTAACCCAGAACGTCCTGACTGCTATGTCATTTTCTGGTGTGGCGTACTTAATTTGAAAGGTCGTAATGAGTACTTCATTTAATTCTATAGAACAAAAAGATCCCACTCAGTGGAGCGGAGATATTTTGGTGTCAATCATTCTTAGTTTCATAGTAAGAAATAATGAACCTCAAATAGTCATAACTACTTTATAAAACGCTGCCCACGTTTATGCGGCACTTCGAATGAAAGGCCTTAATTAGCATAACATTTTTGTACTACATCATAAAAAATCCTACCCGGCGGAACCGAAATATTTCGTCTTCAATGCAATATTCGTACTAAGTAATGAAACTGCTATTGTCATTAACTACTTTATAAAACATTGCACACCTTCATGCGATACCTCAATCGAAACATCTTAACTAGGGCTACAATTTTATACTACATCACAAAAAAAAATCTATCATGAGGAACCGAGATATTTCATCATCAATACTACGTCTCATACTTTGTAACAAAGCTCCCATAGTCATAACTACTTTATAAAACGTTGCACACGTTTATGCGGTACTTCGATTGAAAGGTCTTAATTAGCACAACATTTTTATACTACATCATAAAAAAATCCTAACCGGCGAAACCGAAATATTTCGTCTTCAATGCAATATTCGTACTAAGTAATGAAACTCCCACTGTCATAACTACTTTATAAACGTTGCACACCTTCATGCGGTACCTCAAACGATACTACGTCTCATACTTTGACAAAGCTCCCATAGTTATAACTACTTTATAAATTGTTTTAAACCCTTATGCGGTACGTTAAATGGAAGATCTTAACTAGCACCATTGATTACTATGGAAATTTCTGATTACTTTGGATTTTTTTCAAGTCAATTTTTTATATTTTTTTGTTTATTTTACATCTGAATCGTGCAAATAATAATCTTAAAATCAATTCCACATCCCCAATTCATACAAATATAATACCAAACTTGGCAGCTACCAAGATATCGCGGGCTTCAGGCCAAAGGGGCGTACAGTAAAACCCCTACTGTTCAGGAGACACAAAAAACTTAATAACTTTTTTTATAATAGACCTACATGATTAAAAATTGGTATGTGTCTATAAAAATACTTATTTATTTATGGGAAATGCTTAATTTTTTTGTAAATATATTAAAACCTGCAATAATGCATTTACGTCTATTTGGCCCGACAATATTAGAGAAAACAGATGTTATATATTCTCAGAAAATGCTTTTAGGAAATGGACGTATAATACAAAACTTTTGTATGCAATGCGATATTTAAAAAAACATTTGAACTCAGTAAAAGTATTGTGAAATTTTATATTAAAGTAATTTTTACGTAATTAAATCCACTATTTCTATCATTTTTGATAATCATACGTCCATTTGGCCTGACAAAAATAGAAGAATAGTTTTGTTTTAACACAGACGTATAAGTCTATTTAGGGTTAATTTATCTGATTTTGAAGTAAAACAAATACTCAAAAATAGTTCAGTATTGTTATTTAAGAACCAACTTAAAATTTTTACAAATTTTACAAATTAATAGTGTAACAAAATTTTACAAATACAAACACAGCTTAATAAACCTTTCTTTTACCTGTGTATCCTCGCAAACGCTATTGTTTCTTTGGTGCCGTTAATTTGGCATTCGTGAATTGCAGAATTCTTACCGCTTAGAATAATATTTTTACAAGCCCATTGACAGTCCACTAGAGACGACGCCAATGGAGAATAAATTGATATTTTAATTAGATGACAGTAATCAAACAAAAAGAGTAGTTTGTTTTAATTGTTCAAACTGAAGTATATTTTGAATGCATCAGAATCACGGGGTATCATCATAGAGTACAAAACCTCATCACGATAAAGTATCTCGTGACAAAACGAGATCTGTTCTTCCAACCAACCAGATGAAATTCCTAAAAATTCTGAAGTCAACTCTGGAGATCAAGAATTTTCATACTCTGTATGCCACGTGTATCAGCCGTTTCTAATGCCAATTGGGTAGACCTATAGTATGCTTTAGTTACTGCGTAAGTTACTAAGATGATATTTTTCACTTGGAACTTACAATGAACCCCAAATAAGAACACGGCTTCAGGTTGCAGACGAAGTTAAATACCTGGGTGTAGTTCTAGATAATAAACTCTTCTGATGCTACCACAAAAATAGACTATCTTTAAAAGGAAGCCTGCGTCTCGTTCAGGCAATGTCACTGCATTATCGGTAAAACCTGGGCCTTATCCTGAAATAGGGCTATGGCTTTACACATCTGTGATCAGTTCAGGCATCAGCTACGGCGCTGTCGTTTGGTAACCCAGAACGGAATTAGTATCTGCACAGACTAAACTAACTCGCCTTCAGACGATGACTTGCGTGGCAATAACCGACACATCACACCCACGGTGGCAATTAAAGAAATACTCAACATCCTCCCCATTCACCTTTACGTTTAACAGGAGGCGGTGCAAGACCGACCACATTAAACCTATGGAAAGAAGATGTGAAGCCAAATACACTTTGGTCCCATCTAAACTCTCGGCAGAACAACCCTCGCTGAAAGCAATTATAAGTGATAGGATCACTGTTCAACGCATACACTGGTTAACGCATGCATGGAATCAATATTTCAAGAAGACTTCGAAAATGTTGATATAGAAGTGAAAGTGAATAGTGAGATCGTAAATAACATCAGACACGCTGACGATACAGCACTGCGTACTCGAAGCTTAGCTGGCTAATGGTCAAATGTTATATTCTATCCATAATGATGCATGAGGGCTGTACTTTAAACAAAGATACAGAGAGCAAGTTGAATGCATTTGAGATGTGGATGTCTGGACGAATACTCCAAATTTACTGGAGAGATAGAGTCAGAAACGAACCCCTTAAAAGAATGTTTAACAAAAAAACTAGAAATTCTCACCACAGTTAAGAGAAAAGTCGCATATTTCGGCCACATACACGGATATGAAAATTACAACGTACTCAAAACTATAATTGAATATGTTGTTTTAAGTACGTTGTAATTGAACAACGTACTCACAACTATAATTGTATAACTATAATTGGTTTGCCTGGTGTGACAATATAATTTCCTGGACCGGTATTGTTGAAGCGGCTGTTCTAAGCAGAGCAGCTTAGGACAGAAAAGTTTTTAAAGCGGTGGTCGCCGACATCCATCCAAAACAAGAAGAAGAAGAAGACAAACTTCTTCTCTAGCTTCTTTTTTATGTTTTTTTTCTGATTTTTTAATTTTAAATGGCTCTACTGTAAAGTTCAGAAAATGGCGCTTAAACCAAATAGCCTGCCAAATGACATTTTACTGGTACTTAAATAAACATGTTGGATGTCGTATGCACATACGTCTATATGGCGCGACATTTTATTGCAGGTCTTATGAAAATCGATAGTCGTATGCGCATAAGTCTACATGGCATGACGTTATATTCGTAGGTCATTAAAAAATCGATAGTCGTATGCACATACGTCTTTATGGCACGATATAAAAGTCGGGCCTCGTGGTTACGACCGCTGTACGCCTTTTTGGCATGAAAATAATATCTGACTGTCATCTTACGTCTAAAAGTATTTTATTATATCTTTTAAAGTAATTTACCAATTATTACAAAAAATTGGGAATTGTTGTATTGATAAAATTAGAAAAGATTGGCATTATAAAAAAAAAAATCGCATTTTTGTGGCTACGACCCTTTGGCCTGAAGCCCGCGATATGGTCTCAAATTGTTGTAATTTGTTTGAAATTTGCTCAGCTCTTATGCTTTTTAATATTGTTAACATACTTTTACTACAAGAATGTTGTCAAAATTTATGTATATCTAAACCAGGTAAATGCTACTCCCTGAAGACATTATTTATCCACTAAAATTGTAGAAAATGGAAGTTTCAGATAGTAAATAGTGCAAAATATTTGAAATTTATATCACATTTTTTTAAATTTCGCTTGTTTTTACTATGTACTGCCCCAAATATTATTCCAGAATTGAAATCCAGACCTTCGATTTATACGAAAATGATACTAAACTTGACTTAGTACCTAAACTTACGCAGTTATTTACCTAGAACTTCGTTAAAGCTAAATCCCCCCTCCCCCCTACCCACATCGAAAAATCTGGTGGCTCCCCTTCCAATATCCATCTTAAGAACACACAGAACAATCGTGTCGAAGGAAATCTCTGGTTCATCAATAGCCGTATTTCACTCTTTTTTGTCTTGTAGCGACGCAACTATACCTAGGTACCTACCATCTTTAAATTAAATAAGTACCTAGGGCAAAATCGTACCCAAAGGAGTTGGTTACATACATACAAACATACAGGTGAAACTAATAAAAGCGTGTTAAAAAAAGAGTTTACTTTGGCTTTGACAAATATATTATTATGTCCTGTATCACGGGGCTATGGAGCCCCGGACCTTTGGAAGGTGTGCGTGGAGCCGAAGCCAACACGTAGAGGCCCTTTACAATAACAAGTATAATAGCAAACAATGCGGTGAATTCTAAACCGGCGATTATCCCTGCCTACACTATAAAGTGCAACCAAGGACAACCTCCGGTTTGGATGAAACTATTGATAATCTACAGGACAAAACTACTTGAGCTATTGTGATGGGATGATAGTGGACTAGATACTGGGGAACTATGGATACTATGGCACCTGCCGTAACAATGTCCAATAAACACGTAAAAATGGCAGGCGGAGACTCGCCAACTCTCAGACTGGGCCACCCTAATTAGCCGAGTAAATTACAGCAAGGGGGCAACAGGAACGTGAGTGGCTTGAAGGATGGAGAGGCCTTACTGGATTTTAAGTCATCGCTGGTAGTCCGAGCGAGCGGGCCAACTCATCACTGACGTTCGGCATCCATCCTTCGAGTATTTCTACTTATGCGACTCCACTCTGGACGGCCGGTGAAGGCAAGCCAGAGGCGGGGGACCGCTTCCTCGTCAATATTCACTCCGACCAGCCAACCAAGGCAAGCCGGAGATGAGGAACGGTGACTTCCCCCTGGAGAACTCGGGACCGTGGGGTCGTTACTCCCCTTCACCTCGCCTCAAGGTGCCCTGCAGGCATATTATTATTATTATTACTACCTATAATTTGGCGGTTCCTATCCCGCCAAATTATAGGTAGTAATAATAACTGTACCGAAATTAAAAATCTTGGTGCTAAAGATTAATATTGTTCTGAGGATGGATACAAAGCAGAGAAGAACATAAAGGTATCTTAAAAGAATGACTACTTTTCTCCATAAAACTCTTTGTACATTTTTAATTACCTACAAACATACATACAAAGCAGAGAAAAACATAGGACGTTGGCATTAGAGATATACATAAAAAGCCATTTGAGTTTTGGCGGGAACGAGCCAACAACATGTCGTGCTGCAGTTTTATTTACACGAAACTTAGTTGTAAACCGAGTTAAATTGTATAATTCCGGTGGAAAGTTATCTAATTTAGTTCTGTGAAAGTGCACAAGTGTAGTGAAAGTAAAAATCAGTGTCAAACATGGACTTTTCTCGTTGCCTCCAAAATCTCCTACAAGTTTATAGTAAAGTAGCCACCGCTTTACTATGACCCCTGACTTGACAAACTGTGACTTGACGACTTGACCATCTTGAAACACCTTGAGCCCGATTTCTGTAAATCGGGCCATAACTTGATGCAAAATATTACTTGATACTGGCTATATGCACAAACCGTGCGAAGCCATAACTGAAGAAAAAAAAAACCTGCTGAAAATGAAGAACAAAATGATAATGGCATAAGTTCCTGGGGCCAAACAAGAGAGAAAAAAAAAAGCCATTTTTTGGAAAACAAAACTTTCGAATTGTCATTTGTCAATGTCATTTTCAATTTGACATTGTTGTTAAAATTCAACAAAGCGAAATCGAAACAAATCTTGCAAAAAGAATCTATTTTTCCGTAAATAAGTGCTTTATAACGATTACACTCTACAACTAAATCATGGAATCACATCCGCTGAATTTGGTAAGTAAGTAACAAGTGTTTATGTCTTTCTGTTTTTTAATTCATAGATTATGATTACTTAATCGGATTGAAACAATGCCCTAATTTCCTATTTCAAGGCTCACCAACAACACCGTCGCGCAGAAGCTTTGCTAGTCAGCAACCGATACGATGAAGCAATACAATGCCACCTCAACGCGGCAGAGCTACTTCTCGACGCAATGAAATCAACTACGTCTTCCATAGCCCTAGAATCCATCTCTTTACAACACAGCTACCACTTAAAACAGAAAGACCTCATCAAGAACAAAAAAGAACAATATGCTCGAGTAAAGAAAGCCATGGAGCACATAAAAAACCTTGGAAGAGATCCAGGAATCAATATTCAAGGCAATGACTATTCGAAAGTACAAGTTGCTATATACAGAGCTATAAATGAGACAGACTCATTGTTACATACTTTATTAGAGCATAAAGACGCGTCTGGGAACTTGCAGCAAGCACAATCAACTGGAATTTCCAAAGATGTCATTGATGGTAAAAGAACAGAGAAAACAAAGGAAACTGTGGTGGAAGAGCTACAAATACTGAGCCACAACTTACACTCACTAGTTGAACAGCTAGTCATGCAAGTTGAAGTGTTAAAAGATGAAAATTTGACTCTAAAGGAGAGAGTTAACTTCTTAGAAAAGGAGCGGTTAAAGTATTTAAATTTATCTATTTCTCAGAGTAATTTGTTGCACAGGAACTTTGATGATTCATCTACTTTTGACACAGAACCAACAGTATTACAAAAGCCCACGGCCCAACCACATTTTGACTTGAGTGCACTAAAAGATAACTAAATAATTTTTTAATTTTACTATTTATTAACTCTTGTTACATATTTAAGTAGATATATTTTCCCTTATTTTTATTTGTTAGTTATTTATTATTTGTATTCAGATTTTATTGTTCCCACCCTTATTGCTATTTGCAAGTGACACAGATAAATTGGAAGCCAGGAAAATAGAAAAACATAATTATTTAAGTATTATAGATATGTATTACATATTGGTCTTACACAAAAATAAATTTACTCTGGTTTTAATTGTAAAAATAAACTTCCCAGCTAGACACCAGGAATAACTATTCTTAAATCTAGAAGAAAATCTATACATTAACAATTTTAAACTAATCATTAACAT
Source organism: Idaea aversata (assembly GCA_907269075.1). NCBI lineage: Eukaryota > Metazoa > Arthropoda > Insecta > Lepidoptera > Geometridae > Idaea > Idaea aversata. The sequence goes on along the minus strand of OU026092.1, from coordinate 8,002,203 downwards.
TTTTGGTAACGGATTCAACATACAGAGTTCTACACGAGATAGGGATTATTTCATGTTTCGCTACAGATATAGAGTTATGCTCACTGTGTTACATCAGTTAATTGCTAAAAGCTCATAGATCTTTTAATATTTTAACACATTTACACAATACAATATTTATAATGTAATTAAACAATAAGCAACTTAATTAGGCTAAACACTAAATGAGAAATCATAATGGAGAATTTTATTTTTAATGTATGAGAATTTCTCTGTAATACCTTTATGGTAACCAGTTAGTACGAAAAATAACACTCTTCAAAAGAAAGCAACCAATCCATTATGTTTTAAAAATATCAATACAACTAACAAAACTCATTAGACAGAGTAAAACACATATTTCATGGTTCAGATTGGAACAATGTAAATATTAATAATGAAAGCAAATGCCACAGAATACTGTTAGTGGATTAACTGCGCAAAAAAACGCAAATCGATATGCACTTTTTCATTTGGTACACATGTACCTACCAAATAAGTAGTGTTGTAGATCTTCCACTATGTTAGAAGTAATCTAAGCTTACATTTATTAAGATAATAGGTTCTTCAATTTGGGATTTAACAATTTTCTTTGATCTCCCTATACCTATGACCTTTAACTTTGGGAAAAAAAATTACACAACATTTTACTATGTTAAACTCGTTAAAGCATTAAGTTAGTAAAATACGACACAAATAGGCACTATAATGGCAAAATCACATATTAAAGTGAACAAGAACCATTGATTTGACTCACAACCGCAATATATACATTATAAATACAAAGAACAATTATTATATTCGATTTTAGGCGTTAGTAAATATCTAGTAGTTTTGGCTAAAACATTTGAAACAACCCAAGACCTACAAATTATAAGACACATTTTAGGATACAGATAGATTCAACAATTTAACCTAGAGAGATTTCTACTCTTTTTCCTAATCTGCGGCCTTACCGCCCACCAGAGCCATTTTCAGTTAAATAATTGTAAATAATATTTGAAAACGACACTGGAACTAAATTCATTATTCGTTTGATCCACAGTTACACTAAAGGTGTAATTTTAAAGTAACTGTTTATCTGCAAGACGGTAGGGCCTATGTTATTCGATACAGCCTCACAAGCCTTGAAAAATTTTAACCAAGAGGGTTATTATGGTGTATATGGTGGTGGAGGAGGAAGAATGGATAAGTCATCGAAGGGGAAATATTGTTGTGAGCCGAGAGTGGGGGGAGCGTATGTAGGCATGGTTGGGAGGAAGTCGGCACTAGGCGTGTAAGGCGGGAGAGTAGGCACGGCGGGCGTGGGACCGACGCTGTGAGCTTCATAACCGTCCCAGTCCTCCATAAGATTCCTTCTCTGTATGTCTTCGTCACTGGATAGGGGAGCTCCCCACAGATTAGCAGCAGATGCTAATAGGGCCAGTGCACCTGAAATCAAAACAGGTAATCTTTTTATTACAGAACTCTAACCAAAATTCAATGAAAAACTGTATTTTTGTTTGTTTACGTTGATTTTGATTGCCTCACGGAAGTGTTGCTAAATCAATGATTTTGCATTTAGACCATGTTAAATGATTGGTCATTCTTAATACCAACTAATTCACCCTAATTACTACTCTTTGATTAGTATTACAAGTGCAAATAAAATTGTAGATATACAAACTGACATCACAGCCAAAATCTTTGGGATAGAAATATGAAATTGTGCACAGGGATTGCCCTTTTTACCACAAGTGATTGTCGTCGGGCAAGGCGGACGTCGTGATCTATTTTGCGCCTACTGACATAGGATGATTGGTGTTTATCCAAGATAGGATTATTGGTAAGTCTCTGAGATAGGAATATTCGTAAGTCTCCGAGATAGGAATATTCGTAAGTCTCCGAGATAGGAATATTGGTAAGTCTCCGAGATAGGAATATTGGTAATTTTCCGAGATATAATTATTGGTAAATGTCACAGGTAAAGAAAAAAGTCTCACCTGCTCCTGTAATAGTATAAAATCCATACTCGTAATCCACTTGTATCGTATTTGGGTCACTATTATTTGCATTTCCTAATACAACTGTAGTGTAATAGCAGACTCCGACAATAGCTATAACCCAAAAGACACACATTATACTTGGAACTGCATTTCTTCTCAGTATTTTGATGGCTCTGCTGTTAAGGCTTGTTAGATTGATCAGTGTTCCAATACACGAACACAGTAGTACCATAAAGCATAGTAGAATAAGAACTCTCAGCAGTGTTATCGTTTCCATTGTTGTACATGGTGGAAGTCCTGGAATGTAATAAAATTCTAAGATAAATAGTTTGTCATAAAAAATGATATTTAAATTTCATAAAAAATCAGTTCTTTTGATATCAAATAGCAGAGCAGAAGCCTGTTCTAATAAATAATAAACTAACCCATAAATTCCCTTTTTAACACTCTTTTATTATTTTTGATAGGTGTTTTTATTGTTTTGATCTATAAGAAAATTCTACTCTGTAGGATAAAGAGCAGTGGTTGTAATTCAGCTCACATGATTTGACCTAAACAAACTAACATTCAACTTAAATAAAAGCTTTATAAAAAAACCCATTTTAGTTCATTTTTCAGCAGCAAACTGCTGAAAAATGAACTAAAATGGGCATGCAGCAAACTGCTGCCGTGCAGTTTTCGTTGATCTCTCAGAATATTCTTGTATACTACAATAAGCGATCATAATTAGGGTATTAAGATCCAAGTAATATTTAAATTACTGGTTATATCTTACCATTATAATCAGATCTATTTATAGGATCATAGACAGTGTCCTGATGTATGTTGATGTTTTCTTCATCATCGTCATCATCAAATGAAAAGAACTGTGCCAATGAGAGGCTCTGTGTGCAGTGGAGCCCCTTGATACGGAACCAACTCGGTTGAACCAATGCTGCACAAGTCAACAGGAATGTTGACAGATTGAAGAATGCAGCTATTTTATTCAATTCCCTATCTTTGAACGGAAAAGACATCTTTAACCCTGGAAAAAGTGTAGTGTATACATTATTTTACCAGTCAATTAATTTAAGTATACTCTTCAATGTAAGTGCACTACGGGCCTGCATGGTGATAAGTTGGTTTTATTTAGTCTTATCTGTGGAGGTAAGTATTCAGAGTTCGCCAACGGTTAAAAATCTAGCTTTACTTAAAGGAATCTTGGCTTCACTTCATGGAAATTAGTTCAATTTCAAAGTTTTAACGTTCCTGGTGAGATAGGAGTTATTTAGTTTGTCATAACATATATTATTAAGGCAGGTAAGTTTAAAACATCTATTGCTATAATTAGGCAAAAGTCTCATGCAGTGATCCAGGGGGTCATTTTTTTTTTTATAATTCATAATTTTACAACAATTATTGTTTACACTATACAGTCAACAAAAAATCAGTACCTACATCTACATGGCTAGAAGTTTTACATGTAAGCACTGTATGTACTTATTAGCGATAACTCAAGGAAAACGCAACGAGAAGCAGAGTTTATGTAGGTACGTTAATATGGAGTGTCGAAGATTTATCCACATGATATGTTCAAGTGCGAAGATCTATTCAATGCAAATACCTAGCATCAAGTTTTAGTCGGACGCGAGTGTAACCCATTTGTCACTTGTGGCCGATTAAAACTTATGGAAAATAGAGAATTCCAAGCAAGACGAATTATTATTATAGAGATGATGTACGTCATACCTCGAATCCACGCTAAGCAACCCATTTTCCTGGGCCAATCATTTATTCCTTTAAGACACGGTTGTGGCGCGTGTAAATTATAATGATATGGAATAAATCTACAACAATATCACCAAATACACTTCGCAATTTTATTTTCGACGTAAACTTCTATGAAACAAGCAATCAAAGATGAATTTATTTCGATTTGACAGACAACGTCAAAACAAGAAATGTCGAATGTCAATTAATGACGTTTGTCTGATTTTGTCGATTTATAGGGTAAGAGCATTCATTTTTCATAATAATGTCAGAGAACTGGCTCTGGCCACTATACTAGCACAGGAAGTACTGGAAGTAGCATAATATAATGTCCAAACATTGTTTAAAAATAACTCCTTGGACCACTTTTTAGGAATAGCGGGCATAGACTAATAGAATAATTCTGATAGCGGGATGTTTGAGTTTGTAAGTTTACTTCTGAATCAATTTTATGCCCCCCGCCTCGGTTTGAAATAACATGTACCTAGGTAGTGTTAACTTTGAGCACCTTTGAGCTTTGACCTTTGAACTTTTTCTTTGTCTATTATACCTAATAGACAAAAAAAAGTTCAAAAAAATGTTGTGATCAAGAAACTTATAACATGAACGTGAATTTCTATGGTTGTGATACAGACAATGTTTCTATAAGTAAGTACCTACTTATGTGCTATAATATAGATAACAAAATATATTTATTTGGTAATACCTACCCACCTATAAATTTATTTTGTTTTATTTTCTGCTACTACACCACTGACCTCCACCAGGAGGTAGGTATTTTGGAGGAGGTAGGTACCTATACTTTAAGTACTGACTAACCTAGAAAGAACGAGGGGGGCAAGTAGATACCGAACGCACCATCATGGGTAGAGGAGGCGAGCATACTGTCATCGGTATACTGTAACAAAAACCTATTCTAAACAAAAGGTTACAGACAAGGTTTTACCGCCCTCTTAGGTTAGGTTAGGTAGGTAGGTAGGTAGGTAGGTTGGTAGGCCTCCAGCAGCTCAAGTAGGTAGATACTATCAGGCTCCTCTTTCCCACTGGGCACATGCCCAGGGCCCCGTGATCGATATATAGGGGACCCATAGTTCCTAGTCCTACCAGATCACTTTTTTCTCAGAAATAGTATAATTATATCTGTGTAAGTAAACGCTATACATTTATGAAAATTCGCAAAGCATCGATTTTGAATATTCATAGATTGTTCTTAGAGTAACTTTTGTTCTCTCAAAGTTGGGGCCACAGGTGTTTAAAGTTACTATAAGCCACCTAGGTGAATTAGCTCAGGTGAATTAAGTTTACGTCGCGTTTGCATACTTTAATACATTGCTATGGTTACCTTGTCAATAAAGGTGACATGACGTCACACTTTTTTGTGCGTGCAGGTGTTCATCGATTTATAAGACGTTACTTATCACGTCAAAAGATACTACAAGTAGGTACCTACAAATACGAGGACTACAAGTGTCTTCACTCAAATCCAAACCAAAAATATAATGTAGGTAGGTAAGTACTTAATTGAAAAACGTTCTACGACTTGAAAGATGGATGCAGGCATCAGCTTTTCTACTGAAATGAGTGCCGAACCAATTATACAACTTGTATGTCAACTAAACTCACTCGAGAGTCAGAAGCCTCCAACTGTGTCATACCTGCAAGTCTGTTTAAATTTAGCCAGGCAGAGGCTTTGTTAGAAATGTTCTCAGTGTGTCAGTGCAGGCTCAACCGACAGCATAACTGAATCGCGCGTGGCGAAATTTAATTTCTTAGGCGTAGGTACCTAAACAATAATATTCTTTTAAAGATATTGGAAAATGTTGTGATACAGGAAAATGTATCTTCAGGTGAGTAGGTATAAGTGCTACATTAGAGGGGGTCATAGCGAAGCGGTCCTCGCTGATCGGCGGCGCGGTTATTACTTTTGGGTGGATGACTAATTAACAGTATGGCAAAAATGTGTTTTCGTGAGCCCTTCCCTCCGTGCTTCGGAAGGCACGTTAACCCGTTGGTCCCGGTAGCTACCTCTAGTAGCAGTCGTTAGAGGCCTTAGGGCGATCTGAAAACTCTAACAATAGGTGAGCCATACCACTATACGAGAAGAAGAAGAGTGCTACATTATAGTTTTCAAATATATATGGTATTATAAATTTATGTTGCTTTATTTTCTTTTCAGATGCACGTCTTAGAAATGAAATTAATACATGTTTACTGAAAATATTATCAATTAAAAGCAATGACTTCGAAGCAATTTTTGATTGATCTTCAATATTACATCTACAACATTTCTGAAACAATTAATTTTACTGATCGCTTAAATTCATCAAGTAACGAAGAAACATTATGCGAAATAAATGACTTTAATTATAATTCGAGCTTGGGCATAGAGATATCTGTGTCGGAATGGGAAGCATTGACTACGTTTGTGTCTCTTTCGATGGTGATATTGGGAACGATTTTTGGAAATATTTTGGTTATACTCGGTGTCTTCACACATAGACCTTTAAGGATTGTTCAAAACTTTTTCATTGTATCATTGGCTGCGGCCGATTTAGCAGTTGCAGTGCTAGTGATGCCCTTGAATGTCGCTTACGGAATTCTAGGACGATGGCTATGGGGCAAGCACTTATGCAAAATGTGGCTGACATGCGACATTATGTCATGCACTTCTTCCATCTTAAATCTTTGTGCAATTGCATTGGACAGATATTGGGCGATAACTGATCCCATCAACTACGCTAGCAAAAGAACATTGAAAAGAGTGATTTTCCAAATATGGGCGGTTTGGATATTATCTTTAATTATAAGTTCACCTCCTTTACTCGGATGGAACGACTGGCCTGATGAATTTACTGTTAATACGCCTTGCCAATTGACTTCTGAACGAGGGTATGTCGTATATTCGTCTCTCGGATCTTTCTTCATACCTCTAGTTATAATGACAATCGTTTACATAAAGATTTATTTAGCAGCAAAAAGAAGACTGAGAAAGCGGAATCTACCTGCTCGCATTCAAAAACGTCCAGCAACGGCTATCATTATCGAAAATCAGGAAGATAGTCATGAGAATAAAGACGATACAGATAATGAATCAGATAGCGAAGAAAGTATAAAACGCTGCCAAAAGAAAGCATTCATCGATATGAAAAAGAATTTATTTCTACCTTTTCTGCTGTTAAACGATCCAATTGCTCGGCAACGAATAGAAGCCGATATTAATAATCCTGAATCTTCGTCTAATCCCGGAAGTAGTTACAGAAAGTCAATGGTAGGCTCTATGAAAAAATTAAGCCAAAGGAAAAGGAAACGAGGAAAACCACTGCTAACAAGTGTTAATAGCAGCGGAGATGTGGTTCATCAATTTATTGAACAGAAACAAAAAATATCATTGTCTAAAGAAAGACGTGCCGCACGAACTTTAGGAATAATTATGGGAGTTTTCGTTATATGTTGGTTACCTTTCTTTTTGATGTACGTCATATTATCGTTTTGTCCATGGTGTTGTCCCAGTAATAGACTAATCAATTTCATAACTTGGTTAGGTTATGCTAATTCCACTGTAAATCCCATAATTTATACTATTTTTAATTTAGATTTTCGAAAAGCTTTCAAAAAACTTTTAGGTTTTGGATAGTCAGACGTTCTGAAGTAGAAATTATGTGTTGTTTTTATTACAATAAGGTTAATTAATGTAGAGAGAAACGTAGGGTTGTGGCCGAGATTCCTCAAGAGTCTCCAAGCATTGTTAGCTGTCGTGGAGATATACTTCACACAGGCAACGTAGGAGTAGCATCTTTTATTTAAAAATCTGTGTCCCATTTAGAAAGTAAGGATGTCTGAGTACCTGTTAGATTTTAAATTAATATAATATGACCATTGTAACGCAGTTTCTATCAGTAACTTATACGTACCTAGTACCTACCTAATTAATTAAAAAAAAATGGTTGTCTGTAAATCGACTGGTTTGCGGACGATAATTTTACGTGATAACGTCCCAAGAAAACATTTTTTTCCCTTTATTTTTCCTTTATATGTATAGGTATTCTATTCGTCACTTGTCACAATAACACAAGCCTAGTCACGCACACACGCGCGTCAAGCTTGTAGTAGTGTACTTATCACAGAGCGTTGTATGAAACATTACAATCCTGGTCCTTGTTTAATCATGTGGCAACAGCAACGATAATACGTTGCTATAGTTACCTTGTCAATAATATGACGCGTTCCCGGAACGGGACGCATGACGTTATCTTTTTGGTGAATGCAGGTATTCCATCAATTTATTAGACGTTATCACGTCAAAAAACTGAGTTGATTTGAGATAATTGTAGATCCATTCACACAATCAGAATTTTCGTCTGAACTCTATGATTAAACAGGTAACCTGAAACTTCATTACATTTCAGATAACTTAAACTCGTACTCGCTGGTTTATGAAATAAAGTTGCCAACAGAATATTACTGTTTCATATCATAGTTTCGTATTATCATACGACACTGATTGTTCTTTTCTCGTAGCTATGTGTCCACATTCCATTTAAAGTTTGCCATTTGTCACACGTTGGGAAGCCGAGTGTAATTTCCACTGAACCTGTGATTAATGTTCACATTTCCCGAATACACTGTGCTTTCCTACCGGTTACTATTTCAATGCAAATCCTGTTTGCACCATTATTCGTGTTACATGGTAATGAGCGATTAAATTTTACGACCGGAGTTATAGAACCACAATTCCGGCTTTGTTATACTAACGAAAATACTTTGGTATTCAATTATTAATCAAAATTAACACTTGGATACTTGGAACAGTTACGTTTATAGATTTCTGTTGCGTAATTGATGTTTATTAAATGTAGATTATTTTACCTTTACCTAACTGCTTACGGAGAAGTTATAATTGCCGAAGTAGGTTGGCCCTTTGGCTAAGTTATGTACTAGCTGTTATTAGGTAGTTTAGGTTATGTAAATAGGTAGGTACTTTATATAACTGTAGTATAATATGAACTTAACCACTTATTAGAAGCTCATGTTCTCGTTAAATTAAACATTATCTCTACAGACTAGTTCGTTTAAGAGCTATGAACTCAGGGCTAGCGACGAAACCCTAACATACTCCGAATTAAATCTTAAATGTTAGTAAAAAGCTAATAGGTATCTAACACTTTAGTAGCCCAATCAAATAAGTATGTAGGTAGGTAACTGTGTTAAATCATTGACCGAACGAGCGAAGCGAGAGAGGTCTAGTGTTGAGAAGGGTCGGTCGCTCGTATGTTTGTATGTTTGTTCGACGATAACTTGAGTACCGTTGCTCTGATCTTCATGATTTTTGGTATACAAGTAGTTGAGGTCCATAGAATTTTTAAGTTCGAACATGAGCAGGATCGGTCAGGGGGTTACGGAGATAGGGGTCCAAAAGGGGATCTACCTATATGGCACACAAACTATACTGCAAATATACCCGAGTGGGGTATCAAATGAAAGGGCGTAACTTCGGTGACAATAATATGGTACCATGGAACTGATCTGATGATAGAGCTGGAGGGAATCTGCAGGAATTATCTCATTATCCATACTTCATAGTTCATTCATTCAAACTACTCGTCAAGAATCGCCTTGACGAGTAGTTTGTCTTTCAATGGTAACCAGGGTCTGATGATGGAACTGGAAGGTGGTCATAGGAACTTCGCAATGAAACGACACAACCCCATCGAGTTTGGGCTCGTTAGAATCGTCTTGACAAGAAGTTTGTCTTTCAATGGTGACCAGGGTCTGATGATGGAACTGGAAGGTTGTCATAGGAACTTCGCAATGAAACGACACAACCTCATCGAGTTTGGGCTCGTTAGAATCGTCTTGACGAGTAGTTTGTCTTTCAATGGTGACCAGGGTCTGATGATGGAACTGGAAGGTGGTCATAGGAACTTCGCAATGAAACGACAGAACCCCATCGAGTTTGGGCTCGTTAGAATCGTCTTGACGAGTAGTTTGTCTTTCAATGGTGACCAGGGTCTGATGATGGAACTGGAAGGTGGTCATAGGAACTTCGCAATAAAACGACAGAACCCCATCGAGTTTGGGCTCGTTAGAATCGCCTTGACGGGTAGTTTGTCTTTCAATGGTAACCAGGGTCTGATGATGGAACTGGAAGGTGGTCATAGGAACTTCGCAATGAAACGACACAACCTCATCGAGTTTGGGCTCGTTAGAATCGTCTTGACGAGTATTTTGTCTTTCAATGGTGACTAGGGTCTGATGATGGAACTGGAAGGTTGTCATAGGAACTTCGCAATGAAACGACACAACCCCATCGAGTTTGGGCTCGTTAGAATCGTCTTGACGAGTAGTTTGTCTTTCAATGGTGACCAGGGTCTGATGATGGAACTGGAAGGTGGTCATAGGAACTTCGCAATGAAACGACACAACCCCATCGAGTTTGGGCTCGTTAGAATCGCCTTGACGGGTAGTTTGTCTTTCAATGGTAACCAGGGTCTGATGATGGAACTGGAAGGTGGTCATAGGAACTTCGCAATGAAACGACACAACCTCATCGAGTTTAGGCTCGTTAGAATCGTCTTGACGAGTAGTTTGTCTTTCAATAGTAACCAGGGTCCGATCTAACATATTAAGTTATCAAAGACCAAAAAGTATAAAATAAATTAATAGAATAAAAAACTAAAAAAAACACGCTTTAATAAAAAAAGTCCAACTAAAAAATAGAAAATAAAATCTAATAAATTTGGATTAAGAATATTGTACTTAAATAGTAAGCGTGTTACATTGTGATTGCAAAAGAAAAATAACGAAGGTGTAGCATCACAAATTCACAATGTAACACGCTTACTATTTACAATATTCTTAATACAAATTTATTTAAATTTAAAATTTATAGAAATTTATTACTTTGCCCCAAATCGTCCGAACTCTCTTTGCTTCATTTCCTATAATTATTTATTTCATAATCATGGGCTGTTTTACAATAATAGTGGTGGATAGTATTAAATAGTAGGAATGTTCGGTTCTAGCCGATCTAGAGACTCTGATAATTATAAAATTTGTGACTAATTTTTTTATAATTTTTATTGACTTGTTATATTTTAGTTTAGGGACTTATTACAGGACATATTTGCCTCAAACTTCTCTAATATATTCTCTTTCTCGAGCTTGTCTTCTCGTTTCCTCTTACGTAACATTATGATTAGTAGATACATAAGGAAGGAAGGAAAGGAATTACTATCTTCTGGATATTATGTTGGACACATTCAAAATGTCTTGAGTAAAAATAAAGAGTCAACGGATGTCCAGGGTGTGATGATTGAGCTGGCCTATGCTTTTAGAACTTAACAACAACAACAACAAGTTATGCCTATCGTGTTTGGATTCTCTAAATCATCCAATGTCAGATAATAGCGATACTAGGCACCTATCATTCAAATAAGATAGACCTGTCGTATTTGGAGTCTTTCGTCGTTATATTATACATTTTAGTACTTTACGCTGAAATATAATAAACGCTGAAAAAAACTCGTGAGGTCTCAGTTCGGGGCGAACTACTAGTTATTTAGTTTCAATTTAAACCTAAATATTTATCGGCTAAATACCACTGCTAAATACCCAATTTATTTTGTGCTCGATTGGATCGGTAGATTCCAAGAATTTCCAAAAATATCCTCCCCAACTAAGCAAAATTCATGATTCTATAGTCGAAGCCAATAGTAGTAGCGAGCAGCGGGTGTTAGACCGTGTATTGTTAATCAATGAGTTTTAGATCTCGTTTTGGCACGAGACACTTTAAATGCAGAGCAATACCGTGATTGGGTTTGGACTATATGGTGATACCCCACCAATAGCAGCCAACCAAGATTTCATGTTCATGCAAAATAATGGACGTTTTCACACCGTAAGGCTGGTTGTTAACGAGTTCAGGGAAATTAGTTTTCATACTAAAATTACATTTTTTACTATGGCAACCCTTTAAAGAAATCACAGCATTAAAAATAGTATAAAATGACACTCAAAACAAAAACCAAAAAAAATACAATTTTTCCCTAATAAACACTATTTTACCCGTGTTCCCTAGACTTTGTTGATGTGTGTATTTCAATTATGTTTAAATAAAAACATTCTAGCCCCAAGCTAACCAACTACGCTCGTGTCATTGTTACAAGACAACGGATATATACCTAGGTATATACTTTAGTTTATAATTTATGAACTGAGAAATTACATTCGGATGGATCATAAACATGAAACAGCAACGCAATGGAATGCGACCTTGTTGAGATTAATAGTTGTTCACCACATAAATTAGTCGGTCATGTCTAGACTGTCTGCGATGGAATGACTGATGTTGTCCATTCCAGGTCGTGAATCATGCGCCCATGCGTACTGAAATCTCTTGAGATCTACTTGATCACAGCGTAAATGTAAACATCATCCATCACAGGAACGTTTGAAAAACGTTTTGTTGGGTTCCATACCAATTTCCTTATGATCACGTCTTTGTTACCCTCGTTGCGAAAGCGGATAACAAAGTATTATTACGGTTACCTACTGCATTTTTTTTCGTAGTTTTTTTGTCAATCTTTTTTGGTCGTCGATTATAGGTAGAGTTGGTACAGATACAGGGTTATTGGTAACTAAAATAGCAAGCGGTTGGGGGCCACTTCTTTGCTCCTAAACCAACAAATTTTGTAAATTCTAACTTTTTTGGAGTTTACTCCTTAAGAATAGATTTTCATATGGCGCCCGGTATTAGAAAAATGTCAGGGGTGAAATCTACTGATGAATGACCTCGTTACGTTTTGGTGCGCAACCTATTCTGCGCACCTTTCACTTTTCAATCGTGTATGTGTGACTAGCTTGTATACTTGTGTTTAACCGACATATTGTATGTATTGTATATATAAACATGTGTGCTTTGTATTTATTAGATATTTAATTGGAACGATAGTTCCTTATCGCGCGTTGTGAAAGGGGGCTAGACGGAAAAAAATCTCACGAAAAGTTGTAACGACACTTTTCGCTATAGTAAGCTATTGTAAGCCGTGCGGCGTGCGCATGTTTCTCTGTCTGTCTCTCTCTCTCTTAAGAATGCAAGCCAGATACTTTCATAAAAAAATTAAAAATTATATATATATATATCATACAGTGGATTCTCGGTAACTCGAACCTTGTTAAGTCAAAATCCTCAGTAACTCGAAAAAAAATTGCATTCCCTTCCGCTAAATTTTTGTGTCTGTTCAGACAATCGGTCTGAAGTAGGTAAACTCCAATCGTGCGTCGGAGCTGACACACACACTTTTTTTTTTTAATATTTAGGTTACCTATTCTTACCTGATAATCAGCTGTGCCTTACATGGAGAGGTCATTAACCTTAAGATTATACCTATTTTTTTAAGTTTTATCTACTGGTCTGAGTCTAAATAACCCTTGTTTTAGAAAATCAACTGATTTTCGAATTTACATAACCTCATTTCAAAAAAATTATCGAATTTCCAAAAGTCATAGAACAAAAGTTGTTTGTTTAGGTGCACAGAATTGGCCGTCAACCGCTTGCTACAATAGTTACCACTAACCCTGTATTTAATGTATATTATGTTTCAATGTATATGTGTAGGTACAAAAATGCATCGTAACTTCCGTAGGATGAACATATTTAATGAGTAAGCTAGTAGAATATTTTCGCTCTACACATCAATGTGCACATTTATGTTCAGATCACTGGATATTGCTTATTAAAATAGTATGCTCTGTTACCTCTCAACTTAGTTATATTTAATCACATCAGCTAAAATACGTAAATTTCATAAAATCCTCTCTACTTAAAAAAACCAATCGAATAATAGCTGTAGCGCAATATTTCGTAGCACGTAGCGTAGAAATGGAACATACCATGCGCGTAGCATTGTAGCTGTGCTACGATAATTCGTAGTATTTTTCTTGTTTAATTTGATTGCGCCTGCGCCGCGCGTTTGTCTCTAACTTTTTATCCCGATCAATGATGGAACATAGTGAATACTAAAGTGCTGTTTAATCTACCGACAAATTCATTCAGTGGATCCTAGTGGAATAGCAAGTGTTACAGGATCCACCCATACCAATAGTGAAATAATATATACGCGAAGAATAAAGATCATTCTTTTTTGAAGTCGGTTAAAATAAAAATCACAGTGACCTAGAGAGCGGTATTCAATCCGCTGATAGATCAAAACAGTTTATTCAGAGGATTGTTAAGGGAATTTTTCAATTATTTCTACTGAACCAAAAGTAAATATTTTTTGTGAGCAAAGCGTGCCAGTTAAACAGTTAATGACAGCCTGATCATTAATCTCCATTTTATATGAATTTACTCAAGTGTGAGGTGACAAGTTATTACTGTTTTTCATCAGAATTTTCGTCATTTTATTGTGTAAGAAGGTAAATAAAATGGCATAAAATATTTCTTATTAAAAACTATATTGATCTCTATTTAGCTTATTAAAGTTTTCATTAATTTGTGAATTGAATTTACGCGGAAACTCAGCTGGTATTTGTAGAAAGTTAATAAAAATTTCGTTATATAGGGTACCATAAATTGCAAAGAAAAAAAAACGAATTTGTGCTGCGGTCTCCGGTTTGGGCTTGCATTTGGGAAGTTACAAATCATGCAAATGGTTTCATGCCAGTAGTGCTGTAGGTACTTATAAGAAAAAAATGACAACAAATACGAATTTTAAATTAAAACCGACTTAAAATAACAGTTTGTTACCTATCCGATATAGGTAAAAACATATTTACATCATACTGCTCGGTAAGTAGGATTTACTAGTATGGTAAGAGGCTGTGTAAGTTGTCATTTACAACACAGTGCATTGTTTAGATGCAACGTTCCATTTTCAAATCACTTTACCATTCAAGCATAGGATGAATGCTTGAATTGTAAAGTTCACTTTACCATTCAAGCTATGTCAAACTCCTTGGTTAACCAATCTCTTTTCTTACAAAATGACGGAAACTTTTTACTGAAAAAAAAACGATCAAAATGGTGGCATTTCATTTCAGTTCAAGATAAGCAAAACTCTTTGGTCAAACATTTTTTTTTTACATAAAATTATTTGGCGGCGTTTCATTTGAACATGATTTTGAACTAAATGTTTGTTCACTTGCGTTGCGACGACTGTATTAAAATTTTAAAAAAGAACATACAAGTTTATGATAGTTAAAAGTGTTAGTTCATTATGTCAAGTACTTCGAAACCAAATAACAACAGCGAATACCAGGCAGACAGCATTACGAGAAGCTCCACTATACCTGTGAGTAGGGCAACCAGTGACGACACAACCTCGGCGCAAGCGCATTCGCAGTTGATGCACACAAAGATTGCACCTTGCCCGCCCACCCAACTACACGGACGCACACAAACAAGCCGCCATCTGGTACCGCCCCCAGCACTTGTACGCACCGTCGGCAATTACACGACTCATTTAGGCCTACACGACATAAAAACGTAAAGAAAATGAGTAGAGTAGCCCGCACACCAACAAAAACAAATCCTATTATTATGGAGACACCCCCAAACCAACTGGAAGGATATTCCTCGGATACCCAAAATACAAAATCTACACCTCGAACTCATGAACACGATAAACAGGATAAACCTAGGAGATTGAAAAGAAAATTAATGGACGGGTCATCGTCCGATCTCCACTGTGTTATGACGAAAATACATGACCTATTCGATAGATTCGAGCTGCAACAAAATAAAAAACTCGACAAGGTTGTTAGCTCCATTAGCGTTGTGCAGGAGCAAAACACAGAAATTCGGGCTAGCATCGAATTTCTATCAAACAAATACGATCAGATTTTGGAGCGTACTACAGCGCTTGAACGTGAAAATAGCGAGTACAAGAAACGAATAGAACTATTAGAATCAAAGATTGAAAACCTGGATCGGAACTCTCGATCTTCGATAATTGAGCTCCGCAATATTCCTGTGCAACAGCCTGAAAATAAGGACATCCTTCGAAACATCGTAAAAACCCTTGGCAAAACATTGGAACTACCAGTCGTCGACACTGACATAAGAGATGTAATTCGCACCAAGCCAAAACAAAATAACCCTGGCCCTGTGATGATCGAGTTTTCAGCTACCTCAATGAAGGACAACTTCTTAAGGCAAGGACGGATCTTCAACAAAGAAAATAAAAATAATAGACTGAGTACGTCACACATTCAACTTCCCGGTCCATCTAGGCCCATCTTTTTGGGAGAATCGCTAACAGCAAAAGCAAGACAACTACACTTCCACGCAAGACAGATCGTCGCCGAAAAGATTGCTCACAGCTGTTGGTCTACATATGGAAACGTATATATAAAGCTAAAAGAGAACTCAAGCCCGATCAAAATCGACAACATAGATGACCTCAACAAACTGCGTACTAAAGCTATTTGACTAGATTATTTTTGTTTTTTCCAAAGTTATCACAATTTTAATTTGCCTAGATTATTAGAGAACTGTTTGCATAAATTAACTAAATTAGTGTATTTAACATATTTTTCAAATCTCTTCCGAAACAGCCGTAAAATATCTACAACTACAATCATAAATACAAACATACAACTACCTTACATACAACAACGTACATACATGCAAAGCCGGACCCGAATTACCTACCTAAACAATTTTATAAAAACTAACTACCTACTTACTATCTCTATTTTTATACCTACTAATAATAAAACTATGATATACCTACTTACCAATGTCTTTCCTCTTATAAATGTTTACACCACCTACAGATGCTCCCTATACCGTTACGTAATCCTAATCACTATTCTATCTTCACCTGGCCTAGCACTAAGTGTCCACTTATTACATATATTCCCGTACAAATATTAAAACACAAAATTCGATAGCTTAATCAATTTAAATAATGATTTAGACCAACTCACTGTGGCTACTGCTTTACAGTCAAACTTAGAGCACTGTGACCGATTGATAGTTAAAACTGATAGCAATTTAACTATTAAATTTCTTTGTCAAAACATACGAAGTATTCGCTGCAATTTTAATGAACTACAAATTCTAATAAAAATGACGTCCGCCCAGTGGGATCTAATTATTCTAACTGAGTGCTGGCTACGTTCTTCACAAGTTGTACCTAGTCTGGAGGGCTACAACTACACATACACTGATAACAATATCACACAAAACGAGGGAGTAGTAGTCTATAGTAAAAGTTCAATGTGTGTGAAAGTTGAAGAACACATTTTATTAGATGCAAATTGCTTAAGTATAAAATTAAATCACAATACAATTGTTTTTGCAATATACCGACCCTATGGTTTTAGAAATGCGAGTCGCTTTATAGAATCCTTAAATATACTGCTCCAAAAACATTCTTCGTACACTAATATAATAATCACTGGGGACATTAACATTGACATTACAACACATAATGAAGATTCAAATGCATCGTTTTATCTAAATTTACTAGCATCACATGGGATCCTACAAGCTTATAACATCCCCACCCACAATAAAACCTGTTTAGATCACGTAATGTGCAAAACTAAATTACCTGTCAACTGTTATATAGCCGACACGACATTAACTGATCACTACTCAGTACTTTTTACATGTTTTTACACTTGACCTAACCTCCATACGAAGGTACGAGACGCAAAAATACCTAAAAATAACAAATTATGTACAAGTTCAAATTGATATACATAACTTTGATTTTTCTCCTATCTACCATTTACATGATGCAAATGCGGCTATGTCCTTTTTCATCAAAACCTTAAATATAATAATGGCAAATAATACTAAAACTATTAAAACATCATGTAGGAGACGTACTAAGGTTCCGTGGTTAACGCCTGGCCTACACAAATGCATGAGAATTCGCGATCATTTACATATGAAATTACGACGTGACCCCAACAATGAAATTTTGAATATTACTTTTAAAAGATTTAGAAATTTCTGTAAAAATAAAATTAATCAGTGTAAAACAAAATATGGGAAAGATCAACTTCAAATTGCAGCGAATACTAGCAGCAAAAAATTGTGGGAAACTATTAAAACAGTGACGTCTACGCATAAACAAAAATATGTGCCGGGACAGCTACTATCGGAGAATAATCCAAAACAAGACGTAAACAAAATAAACGAATATTTCGTAAACGTTGGCAAAGACCTAGCCGAAAAAAATACCATAAACACTCCAAACGACGCGAATCTGCAACCTGCATATGCTGTATCTTCCCTCGTATTTCTAAGTACGGATTCCCCGGAAATTACTCGTGCAATACGTGGTCTAAGAAATGATTGTTCTGTGGGTCGGGATCAAATACCTGCTTCCTTGCTAAAGGGAAATCTAGAGGTACTGGTACCACTGCTTGTGTATATCTTTAATATCTGCCTTGAAACTGGTGTTTTTCCGGATCTCCTCAAGTTGGCTGAGCTTCATCCCATTCATAAGGGAGGTGATAGGGACTGTATCGGAAACTACAGGCCAATCTCTATACTACCCACGTTGTCTAAAGTTCTGGAAAAACTTATAAATAATCGTTTGACGAACTACCTTGAATATAACAAAATTCTTTCAGCTTCTCAATATGGTTTTCGAAGGGGTAAGTCTTGCAATGATGCTGTTCATGAACTAACTAACTTCGTAGCAACTAATCTCGATAATTCACAAAAAGTAGTAGTTATATTTTTAGATTTGGCCAAAGCTTTCGATACAGTCTCCTCACCTCTCCTACTGCAGAAATTAGAAAGACTTGGTGTCAGAGATGTCCAACTGAAACTATTTCAAAGCTACCTCTCAAATCGTTACCAGAGAGTTAAGATTGGTGGTACATGTAGCTCTGATCTAAAAATTCAATATGGCGTACCACAAGGCAGCATTTTGGGCCCTACCCTCTTCTTGACGTTTATTAATGACCTTTGTGACCTAAAACTACAAAACGGCAAAATCATCACATTTGCAGATGACACTGCACTCTTATTTCATGCTAAAACATGGGAGGAAGTCTTCCTGGCAGCGCAGGCTGGATTTGATAAAGTTTCGATGTGGCTAAATTACAACAAATTAACCCTTAACGTATCTAAAACGAAATATATACCATTTTCAATAAAAAATAACAAAGCAGCTTCCTATCAAAATTCATACTCTATTATATCACATAGTTCTTCCTGTAGCAAAAAATTACCATGTTCTTGCACACCTTTAGATAAAGTAGATCATATCAAATATTTAGGAATCTTAATAGACAGAAATTTAAATTTCAAAGTTTACATTAACTCACTTAGCTCTAGAGTTAGAAAGATGATTTATATTTTCAAAAACTTACGTAACATAGCAAACGTAAAAATATTAAATACTGTTTATTTTGCCTTGGTACAAAGTATTATATCTTATTGTATAACGTCGTGGGGAGGGGCTCCAAAAACGTCACTACTAAAAATCGAAAGGGCACAGAGAGCGATTCTAAAAGTCAGTAGACGTCTATCATTCTTACACCCTACGGTTGAATTATATCAAATAACAAAAGTACTGACTGTACGGCAGCTCTTTGTACTGTATACTATTGTACAGATGCACTCGTGCCTAGAATTTAAACCAGAGGTGTTTGTCAATATTCGCAGAAATCACACTGTATGCCCTTCATTTCGCTCTCATACAGCATTTGTCCACCGATTCTTCTGTTTCCTTGGTCCTTACTTATATAACAATATCAATAAAAATCTCTCTATATATTCCTTGACTCGTTATGAATGCAAACACAAAACTAGTAAATGGATACAAAAATTGGACTACAACGACACTGAGAAATTGTTATTGGTCATCTCCCAGGTCTCTTTTATTTTCCTATATCACTCTCCTACAAATACCTACCTCTGTGCTTATTATGTCAACAACTACATATTTCCTTTCATGCTAACATGATATACGATATATTATTCTATATTCCCTCCTTCCTTAAATCACATATTCAATCAAAGCCTTCACAGTTTCCCTTCTAAGATTACTAAACACAATACATCTTCATAATAACTTTACGCTATCTAAACCTCGAACTCACCTATACAACACAAGCAAACATACAAACACCTATCAAAGTTCACCTATTATACAATCTCCCAGCCCAGATTATCTTGAAGCTGGTGACCTGGGAAGTGACACAACATTTATAATCCATACCTAATACCTACTACAACACACGGCTCTTAAAAATTGTACCTATCACTTATTTTTAAATTATTTAATAACCCAAACCACTTGCTTTATTGCTTGAGCAATTATAAATGAATATTGCGCGACCTAAATCTTTTAAGGTGAGGGCCTGGAGACCTGTAAAACAGGTTTTTTTATAAAACTTTAGTGCAGGCTCCAGTCTCCGCAATAACCATACCTAGCCTATATAGCAATAGATACCTATGTCTTTCAAATTACTATTAAGTATCTTAAACTGGTTGTTGTTATTATTATTGTGGAGAACTCAATAAACATATTTTATTATTGCTGACCATAAATTCTTGTTTCTGGTTCTGGGTGTTTCCTATATGTATAATATGTATATATTTACAAAAAAAAAAGTATATAAGTAGTTTATCCGTTATCTGGCACCCATAACACAAGCATTAAGTTGCTTAGCTTGGGGCTGGATGGCGATGTGTAATATGTCCTGAAATATTTATTTATTTATTTTATTTATTATTATTTATTTATTTACTTCGTCTGATGAGTAAGTGGTCGGCACGCCTGATTTCTGTCATCTTGAAACCGAAGGTTTTATTTACCTCGCATGAATGATGTAAAGTAGTATACTTACCTCGGTTGTAAGTAGCTATTACACCCTCGAACTATATTCGCCCTCGCTCGCTTCGCTCGCTCGTGCGTCTAAATATCTCGGGTGCACTCGATCCATAGTTCCCTTTGCGAGCTGCGCTCGCACGGGCGCCATATTGGATCTTGTTCTGTAATAGCTCGCTTACATACCTTGTGTGGTAAACTACTATTAAAGCGGTGGTTATAAAATTAACGACAAATAAAAAGAACAACGATATTCTCTAAATTAAATGCCATATCGGTGTTAACCTCGACTTTCTTCTCGAAGTTCGTAGGTTCGAATTCCGGCCAATGAATTTTAGGCATAGCTATGCAGTTGCACCAATGAATTTTTCATATGAAAAAACAATATACGAATTGAGAACCTCCTTCTTTTTGAAGTAGGTTAAAAAAATTATGTGCATTAATTAAAGTTAAAAAAAAAACATCGTGATAAAACTAGCGGTTTAGTTGGCTATTGATATATTGACAAGTTCTTTCCTTTATACATGGTCGACTAAGATGAATGGGATGTGAAAGTAAAGGTAAACGTACTAAATCTAATAAATATCCCTCACACTACAACGCCTCAAATAGCATGGGTTGAAGTTGCTATCGCTGATCCTAGATTAGAAGTAAAAGTCAATTATTATCAGTCTTAAGGTATCAGTATACGGTAGAGTCAGCGAAGACCTTTAGTATAAGTACGTATACTATGTAGTGAGTGTATAGTCCCCCAACAAAAACAATTTAATTTCAATTCGCAGTTAGTTCGCATGGAATTAGATTAGTTCCTTTTAGTTTTCAGTTGGGTTTTTGTAGTAAAGGGAAAGTTTAATCTTATAATTGCAAACTGTTTCTTGTTGAAAAGTTACTAGTAATTTACTGCCACTTATTGCTTTTGAAAGGGTTCCTGTTTATACCACCATATCTATATGATATCTTCCTTCACCGTAACAACAATGTTTACTCGCACATAAATTTTTCGTAAGAAAAAAATCATTGGTGATGAAACCTGCGGCTTAGTTGGATCCAGACTAATCTGTGGCCCCAGACGCACATTCACGAGTGCTTTTCTCTGGACATGGTCGACTATGCTGAGACGGTATTATAGGTGCTGGGCAAGTATACTCCATCGTCACGCAAAAAGGACCCAACGGAAAAGACAGCCTGTATTAAAGTACAAGTAGACGTTTTGTTAGAAGAGTCTATATGTATACGCAGATACGACGTCAACAGGCTAAAAAACAAAGTAGATTGGAAAACTAAAGTAACAGTTTTAAAAGATATTCATCAAACATTCAAGAAACAATTCCAACGTCAACTTTTCCGCTAGCTCTATTTATATTCTATCCAACTTTGACGTCCCTTTTGTTGTTTGCGATTCCAAACCTATTTCTGAATTCTGATTTCCAGATCCAGACAGTTCTATAACGACCAGCCAGTAAATTTCTAACGAATTTACCCCAATACCTATTTCACTCATGTCAAACTGGCGGCGAACGGTTGTGCATAATTCAATAAAATAACCAAGCAAAGTTGTTTGGATAGTTGCAAGCGCATCGACCAAGAAATATACTGTTCAACTGTTGAATAAAAGAGTAAGAAAGTGTGGTCAATACTTTGAGATGGAATAAAGAAGTAGGTAGGGTCCGAGACTTGGTATAACTTAATTCGTGAACTTTCTTTAAGTCCAACTCTTTGTTCATTGAAAGCTTTGTGTTTTAGGGTTGTCGACTGCTTTATGGTGCAACTAATTTAATTAAAAATATCTGTAAATGTAAAGCGTAGTTTGATTTAAAAATATTTAAGTCGTACTTACTCCAAATAAATAAATAAACAAATGGAAAAGGTCGTCCACAAAATGTAAATACATATATATTTCGTATTGCAATAACTAAATGTTTTTGGGTTCCTTAAATATTACAATATTTATAAATCTTATCCTATAAGTCTGCAATCGTTTTGACTATGTTTGAAAATATTTCAAGCATGGTTCTGTAAGCTTTTGATACGGGTAATGCAGACGTGCCCGTCTGTCAGACAGATACCTACCTTCTGTTCAGTACGTGTTCCGTGGAAACTAAAGTTTACGTACATACATACGTATTGTGAGGTATACAAACATATATTCTTGTATGTTGCTTTCTCGTATGTAGGTAAATGTCTTGTTCCTAAACCAATTGCTTACACAACCATCTGAGCTTAACCATGATTGATTTGATTGTGTCTGTGTAAGTGAAGGGAAAGGCAGGCAGTAATTTTTCATTATTTTCACGCGAGATGTCACATACATCGGAACAATCTTCGTTCAGTAAATTCACCGTAGCAAAACTTTTACCAAATAACTAAGATAGATACAAGTATGTATCTAGGTAGGTTCTTATAAAATTCACTCGACCACATTCTGTTAAATATTTACCTGCCAGTTGGAGGTAAGAGAAAAAGTAGACGAAGAGAATGTAGGTACCTAGCTCTAACTAAACTTTATAAATTAAAAGAAGCGAGCATTTGACTAAGCATTAACTTGTTCAATTCACTAACACCTACAGATCTACTCTTTGTAAACTTAACACGGATTTAAGGAAATTGCTTTTATTTCGGAGACAATTCCATGGATTTGTCTGTCTCTTATTTTGTAGACATTCGATTAATGTTCTTGCATGTGTAGATACTTGATGTACCGATGCATAATAATTGTTGGAACACCTGCATTCACAAAAAGTGTCATGGTAAACGTCACGTGTCTCTAGTTGTTTAATAATAATATCGCTCATCTGGGCTTGTGTTATGGTGACGAGACGAATAGAAGACTTAAGTATATACTTGAAGGAAAAAAAATAAAAAAAGGTTCTTAAAGGAAAAAAATTTCAACTTTTATTGTTTTCTTATGACGTTATCGCGTAAAATTATCGTCCGTAAACTGAATTTACAGACAACAATTTTTTAGTTTTATTATTTTTTTATTAGACATTTTAAACATTGATAGACGTGTGAATACACTTGCATTTAAATTGATATGCTGCGAGAATCGATCCACAGATATTGTGAAGAACTCCTTTTATTCCAATTCTATAACCACGTCTCGAGGTTATAGAAAAATCTCGGGTCTCGATCGCGTTTTAACTATTTTATTATTATAATATTTATCAGGCACGTGTGACGTTTTATTTTTATCGCATAAAAATATTTTTAAAAGAACTGAAAAAAATTAGCACATGTACTCTGCCTACCTATTTTAATCAAGTCTAAGCTTAGCGAGGAAAGGGTACCGGGGGCTTTTTTCATACAAACTATTACAAACGTGTCGACTGTTTTCTCCCTGGATAATGACACTAGAGCAAATATTTTTGGTGCATAAAACTTATAACTGCCATGACCATGCCCCTATTTTTTGTTTTTTTATTATTTACATTTTTTTAATTTTAATTTCTATGATAATTAGAAAATAAAAAAACCAAAACATAGGGGCATAGTCATGGCAGTTGTAGGTTTTATGGCACAAAAATATTTGAGCTAGTGTCATTATCCAGGGAGGAAACAGTCGACTACGTTTGTATGGAGAGAGCGCAGGTACCCTTTCACCTTAAGTCTTACTTGTAATAAACTAATTGTTGAAACGTTTCGAGTAGAATTAAACACAGACGTTTCAAGGGTTGGCTTATCTCTCATACTAGCTGACTATAAGACAACATTTAATTGAATTGTGGTTGTAGTGAGATACCACGTCTTGTTCAACTATTGAGGTACCATTTCTTGTTGTTTCTACTATCTACGTTTCCACTGGGAACAAATAGAAAAATCCTTAGTTGTTTCTAGGTAAAAATGTATTAAACGATTAACGACATCTAAGCCTGTAACAACTTTTATTAAAGTAATTTAAAAATGGTGTTTATAAATAAAGAATTTATCGCTATTTATCGGGGACGCTTTGGAGGACGGGGTTTTTTGTTTTTGATGTTTGCGTGTTTAAATTTTTACCTTAGAAAATAACTGCTGCAAAACAGATCAGTAAACATTTTGTATTAATTTCATGTATGTTTATGTAAAAAAAAAAAAAAATATGCAAGATTTTCTTAAGATCTATATCTCTAGATTCTAGATCTATATATTGAGATCTATATACTTAGGGCAAAATAATTATATTGACAAATTCATATTCAGACTATGTTTCGTCAGTTAGGTACGTGAAGCAAAGTACGTACCAATTACTTCACTACATAGTATAAAACAAAGTCGCTTTTTCTGTCCCTATTTCCCTTTGTATGCTTAAATCTTTAAAACTACGCAACGGATTTTGATGCGGTTTATTTTAATAGATAGAGTGATTCAAGTGGAAGGTTTTTAAGTATAATACATGTATTATACTTAAAGACCTTCCTCTTGAATCACTCTACCCGCCCCGGCTTCGCTAGTACACTTATAAATGATGCATTTTCAAGCTGTCTTTAGAGATAACATACTTACTTTTTATGTATTTACTATTATATTAGCAGACTCTTATCTTAGGTAGGCCCCAAAGCACACTGACGTGACAGAACAACTCTGTCTTCTGTCTGTATGTCTCAGATTTTTCAACCATATTATGCTTATTTATTATTTCTAAATTGCTCTTCATCCTAGTGTTCGCGGTTTTAAAGTCTTAGGAAGGAAAATAAACTTTATTGTGTACTTATTTTTTTAATCTACACTAATATTAAAAAGAAGAAAGATTTTGTTGTTTGTTTGTTTGTAACGAATAGGCTCCGAAACTACTAAACCGATTTTGATGAAACTTGATATGGGTACATTGATTCTTTGGAAATAATACCTACGCTGCTTTGTATCCCGATATTCCCACGGGATCGGGAGTTACGCGGGTGAAATCGCGGAGCACTGCTAGTTTGTAATAAAGTGATATATTATATTCTTATTCTTCATATCACCAAATATTCTTGACATTTTTCTGTTTCTTTATATTGTTTAAATCGTCTCATCTTTGTAATAAATATACGGCATACATTAACGATATTACGAAAATGTCGGTTCCGCATGAATAATCTTGGAGGTGTCTACTCGGGCGTTTATTAAAATTTCATGTTTATGACCTAGGATTTATTTACTGAGCTACTTATATATTACCGAATAAAATATTTTATATTTACTCCTAGGTTATTTTCTTATATTGATTACACTTTACACTACACTACTTTTGAATTACACTTTAGGGATGCAGAGGAGGCTGAAAAACAGCGTTGTGCAGGAAAATAAAGCTGACGCCTCTCCTTTTGTCTAATTACTCGTGTGTGATAGGAGTATGGCACTATTACTGTTAAGATTTATTTAGTCAATAAAGGTTTTTTCCTAACATTTCAATTCATTTTTTTTTTTACTTACATACTAAACAACAATTTTAGTGGATATTAGTACCTATTAAACAGAACAAACTACAAACGAACCGAGAAAAGATACGTTTTAGTTATATTACGTAACAAAATGTTATAGATTATGCTAACAACTTCAATGCGTGACGTTTAACACTGTACTTTAGACAAAAAACAATTTGTGTTAATGTAACTTCTACTTTTGAAATGAATTCTGCTGAAACTGTAACCGCAGCACGAATGTTAAGTGAGGAAGTTGTTGTAATTAGTAACTTGAAATATAAATAATGTAAAGCTGTCATAAGAAAACTCGGAGCTTAAATCATTGTTTCCTTGGCCGCTGGCCATAAGCCAAATGCTCTGGCCCAACGCCTATGTGCTAAATGCTTTCAACAAAAACTATTTAGATTAACTTTGCGGAATTCTATCGAAGAAAAGGATTTAGTGAATAAATCTCTATCTGACCCGATCCGCAGTAATCAATCTTTTAGTTCTATTTTTATAGAACATTTTTTAATTTAATACTGAAGAACTAACAAAAAGAGAAGAGAGGAGACGCATGTGACTAGAAGAGTGATGAGTATGAATGTAGAGGGATGGAGATAAAGAGGACCTAAGAAAAAATGGATTGGACTGCGTGAGACAAGATATGAGAGAGATGAATGTGAACGATGAGATGACGACTAGTTGTACGATGAGAAGTATGTCTTCTTCTTCTTCCATTCACTCCTATTGGAGTGAATGGAAGAAGAAGAAGACATACTGCGCCGACCCCGAATCAATTGGGATAAGGGCAGGAAGACGATGATGTGATGACTAAGAAACTAATGCGTTAAGTCGCTAGTAAGGTCGGTAAGAACTTACTTAGTAATTATGTTAATTTAGTTTAAGACAAGTTATGTCTGGACCATGGTAAATGGACCAAGTATTTCAACTAAATCTCAAAGTTTCCGAATTCCCAATTATAAATTTCAAAGTTTCGGCATCGAAGTGCAATTTCCCCTAACAGGGTAAGTACATATGTTATAGTTGACCGAGCATTTAAACTTCACTTGGAAAATCTAATGACTATTTGTGCAGAGCAGTTCTCCTGATTATTTTTGTTTGGTTTACTCATTTGTCTGCGGCGCAGATATTCCTCAAACATATATTTATGTAGATATATTTTATTTCTGCTCTGGGAGATTCTGTATATAGATAAAGTATATCATTACAAAAGTAAAATATAAACATAGATTTATTCATTTATTCAGGAAATTTTAGTAGATTTATTCAGTAAAGACACAAACAAACAAGATAGAAAAAATAGTCAAAAGTGTGGCTTTTCAAGTATACATTAACAAATGAACAAATGAAACAAAAGTGAAACAAACCAAGGCATACAATATAAAAAAAAAACAGTAAAAAAATTGTAAATGAATTCTATCCATTGTCTCGCCACCATAACACAAGTCTGGTTTTTTCGCTTGGGGCTAGAGGGCGTTGTGTGCAATGTCCTACAATATTTATTAACGGATACCTATACCTACAAAACAGTAAATTCGAAAGCATAGACTTAATTAAATAAATGGGAGAGTTTGACAATTTCGTTCTGGTATTGTTTTTTTATTATCACTAAAATAAAAACGCTAAAAAAACATTCACAATCCTGTCAAAAATATTTTAGTTGATGAATTTTCTTTGAAACCAATAGTGTGAAAACAGCTGAAGCGTTTTCCAGGTAGTTTTAAATCCTTTTACTTTTTACGGTATTCAATTGTAAAACAGCGTTAATAGATATTAAACTTTCGGTAGACAGTATTATAAATCTATCGTCGAACTGAAACAAAGACACTACTTTTAACTTCGAATGGGTGGAGCTGACAGTCGTGTATCTGCGAGTTTGGTAGCTACCAAACTCGCAGATACACACGACGGTCACATACATACCTCTACTACCTAACCTAGCTAGGTTAGGTAGTAGAGGTATTCGTTTTTCTGGAAAGCATTCCATTTTGAACAGGAATCTAGTAAAATATTTAAAAATAATTCAAGACTCTACCAATATTTACATTTATCAGTCAGACTCAGTTCACATGTGAATGACCTGAATTAGAAGAGTTTCTTAGTTGACTCTAAAGTAGGTAGATATATGAAAACAGCATGTTTATTCCATTTGCTCTATCGGTAACCTTCTTCTAAAATAAACTAGATATAGAAATTCCTAATGTAGTTGACGTATTAATTTCCGTATCGCAGGGGCCTGAGGACATTAAAAACAGATAAATAAATAAACAGGCCTGAAATTGAATACGAACCATCAATGAGTGGTCTGGGTTTGTTTATTTTCGGCAACACACAAGGACATCGAATCAATTTTGAACAAGAAGATTAATAGATTTGATAGGTAATATAATATTATAAGATTTTTATTAAATAATACACTCTTAACAGTAAAACAACGCTCACGCTCATGTAAATATTATATTTTTACTTACTATTTTTATATTTATGAAAAATAGCGACTCGCTCCGGCTACGCACGGCTATATTATGCATATATTATACATAAAAACCTTCCTCTTGAATCACTCTATATATTTAAAAAAACCGCATCAAAATCCGTTGCGTAGTTTTAAAGAGTTTAAGCATACATAGGGATAATGGGACATAGGGACAGAGAAAGCGACTTTGTTTTATACTATGTAGTGATAGTGACAGCATAATTTTACAATTTCTTATTTTGTCCCTTCGTTAATGGCAATTGCTAAATTATTAACAGTTTCCGGAATTCCGGGACGTAGATTTGACGTAACGTGAAATGAAATGCACACATACCTACTAACTCTCAAATTACCTTCACCTACTTCCACAAACTCCGAAATGTAATAATTTATTGGAACATTGCATACACTCTACTACGGTGGATTGATGATGACGTCAAAGCTTCATTTCCTGATCACACTACACGTCAATGAACATGATTAATGAATAAGGTTCGCCATCCATTCATAATGGGCATAACAATCCAATCGTATTCAGTGACACGCATCCACTTTCCTAAGAGCATCGCTACGCAGTGGATCTCTCTACCAGCATCCTTGTTCTAATACAAAGGATAATGCCGCTTAGCGTCCCAAACAAATCGCTACGATGTATCGTACCTCATTTGAAAGGGCTTAATGTGTACTCAATTTTATATTATGGCAGCAAAAAAATCCCACCCAGTGGAACCGAGATATTTCGTCATCAATACAACGTCTCGTACTATGAAAGTTATAGAACTCGCATAGCCATTACTGTTTAATTAAACGTGTATCATCTTCATGTGGTAGCTCAATTGAAAGGCCTTAACTAGGACTACATTTTTGTTCTACATTACAAAAAAATCCCATCAGGAGGAACAGATATATTTCGTCTTCAATACAACGTCTCGTACTATGAAAGTTATAGAACACGCATAGCCATTACTGTTTAATAAAATGTGTAAGTAACACCTTCATGTGGGGTAGCTCAAATAAAAGAGCTTAACTAGGACTACATTTTTGTTCTACATCACAAAAAAATCCCACCAGGAGGAACCAAGATATTTCGTCTTCAATATGCGAGATTTATTACTTTCTTACTACGAGACGTAGTCGTAGTAAGAAAGTAATAAATCTCGCATAGCCATTACTATTTAAACGTTTAACACCTTCATGTGGTACCTCAAATGACGACGGATGTAGCTAATCCAACCTCTCTGTCAAAACTATCTGCATAATTCTAACAGGTTGGATTAGCTACATCTGTCAGAATGGTGTGAAAGGTTCTATTCTAATAGATAGGTTGAATTAGCCACATCCACCAGAATTGTGTAGAAGGTTCTAACAGAGAGGTAGGATTAGCTACATCTGATCTACATAACATGAATTTAGCAATAAGATATTAATTTAACTTATCGGGATAACTTTACAGCACTTGTGCGTTAAAGTAAAACGCACGCGTGCGTAATATGTTGTATTATGAGCCTAATATCGGTTTAATAAGATTTACTGTAAGATCAACAGTGATAAAAATAATTAAAAAACATATGAGTATGTCGTCTTCTTGCACAAGACGCGCGATGTTATAAATAAAGCCTTGGCCTAATCGATTTCATATTAAATAATCTGAAAGAATAGAAAAAAAAAGAAAACACTTGTTATATAAGCACACGACGTTATAACGAGAAAAACAATGAACAACATAAAACAAAAAAAAACAGCGCACTTCGGGAGTGCAGGCAGAAGTGAAAACTGTATATCTGTGTGTAACATACGCAAAAAGAGTTTTAGATAAAAAAAAAATAGTCGGACGACTATTTGTCGTCCGACAAATAGTCGTCCGACATTTGTCGCCCGTCAATAGTCGTCCGACAAATAGTCGTCCGACATTGGTCGTCCGTCAATAGTCGTCCGACAAATAGTCGTCCGACATTTGTCGTCCGTCAATAGACGTCCGTTAAAAAATACCATATGTACGTCTTAATACACTCACAGCCAAATTAAAAAACTGTATATCTGTGTAAAATCTCATCTGTCGCGAGAAAATCTGTCGTCTGTCGCGAGAACGGCTGAAAATGCTCACCCACAAAAGTGCCCAACGCGCCATAAGAAGTTTTCACTTCAAAAATAATAATAATCAGTAACACAATAATCAAGTGCTTTTATTTATGTAATTGTTATCTTGAACAAAATATGTTTATAAAATCAGAATTCAGAATTTTTTTTAAAAATGCTCAGGTAGTCTTAGGAGTCGTGTGCCGCTAACCAGGATCTGCCCCACCATTAGCTACCACTGCATGACGCAGTTACAGCGCTGGTCGACCTGCATCTGCACCTGTGTGGCATCCATTTGGTGGGATTTTGAATACTTAAAATATAGTTATAATAATTATAATGAAGTAGCTATTTTCCGCAACTAGACCAGTAAGGTAACAAATAAGGCTCCACAAGATGGAATTGTTGGAAGTCGATTATTATAGTACATTGCGATACAAGTGTTGAAAATTGATCTTTGCATAGAGGCGGTTTAACACGCGCGAGCGCGGTATGCGAGGGCGTTTAAAAAGCCGAAATACAAAGATCAATCCACACGTGTATCGTACGACGTTTTTTATCACAGTTACGAATAAAAAAAAACTTGTTAAAATAATAAAAAGTTTTTAAGAAGTTTAGATTAGGTTTACTATTTTTTGTTAATTACACTCCAGAAAGGCTAGGCGAAAGTCTTTTAACCTATACAGCCTCGTCTGACATACAATATTCTTTTAGGGTTTTTCCATTTGTTTTTGCTTCTGGGGTTAAAAACGGAATCTTTTGAAAAGAAGAAAAAAGGTACCAACAAAGAGTTTTGAGGCCAGCAAAGCTTAAAAACTCTTTGTTGGTACCTTCTTTCTATACATCAAAACAGTGTAACCTAGATAAATTAAGAATGTTTCATCTACCTAAGGCCCCTCGCCCACGGCGACTTTTTGTAGCGATCCAGTAGCGATGCTGTCGCGCGTTCGCATCGATACAGTCGCGATGCGATCGCTAGCTGTGTGCTCTCGCCCACATAACCACGATTCAGTCGCGATGTCAACGCGATACCGTCGCGCTTCTGTCGCGATGCAAACATTAAGGTAACATTAGTCACGTTGTCTTTGGTGCTGCTTTGTAAGCAGCCGAAGCGTGGGCAACGAAAGCGGCGTCAAAATTGGATGCACCAATTTAACAAAGAGAGATTACTTGGTAGACATTACGTAACAACGTTTAAAATACAAAAAAACTATGAGCATACATTCAGAAGTTGTTATAGAATGACTTATTCGACGTTTTGCCGACACGGTCGCGCGTTTGCGTCGATACAGTCGCGATGCTGTAGCGCATTGGCATTGCGTTTAATAAGATCCACTTTATGAGCAACAGTGATAAAAAAAAACGTGTGGCACTCGAGGACTGCCGCGGTAAAGCTATTGCATAGTGAACGCTCGGCCGAGCTACATGGTAGGCGGAGTGGGGGGTGTAAGGTTTTATTTGATTCGGTCGCCGCGCTCAAAGCCCGCGATAAAAGCTATGCAATAGCTTAATATTGCAGGACATTCCACACATCGCCATCTAGCCCCAAGTTAAGTAACTAGACTTATGTTATGGGTGCTAGACGACGGATACATTTCTTATATACATTTTGTGGGAGACTATCGAAGAAAACTCCGGAATCTTTTCTTTTCACACATTTCTTTTGTAAATATATACTTATAATACATAGAATAACAACCATACCACAGACGAATATCTAAGCATATACTTGTTTGAGACTGGAATCGAACCCTGCAACCATGTGTTTGGCAGTCCGGCATGGTGACCATTGTGCCAACTGGGTCGTCATACATAGAAAAAAAAGGTTTCTTGAAGCAAGAAGTAAACCCTCTTCCTATAGTTCCTTTAAACGCTCGAAAATAATTTCTTGTCTTAGTAAATGTTCTTATAAAATAATAAAAAAATAAAAAAAAATTATAATAATAGTCGTCCGCCATTTGTCGTCTGACATTTGTCGTCCGCCATTTGTCGTCCGACATTTGTCGTCCGTCATTTGTCGGGGGTGTTATGTTTTTTTCGTTACGGAATTTCTTGATTCGCCCCCCAAGGCCCGCGATAAAATCTATGCAATAGCTTATAAAAACAAGTACCTTTTTAAAATACTATTATTTATCTCGGTTCCACCTGGTGGGTTTTTTTAATGAAGAACAAAAATGGGGTCCCAGTTAAGACCTTTCATTTGAGGTAACTAATAAAGGTGTTTAATGTTTAAATAGTAATGGCTATGCGAGATTTATTACTTTCTTACTACGAGACGTAGTATTGAAGACGAAATATCTTGGTTCGTCCTGGTGGGATTTTTTTGTGATGTAGAACAAAAATGTAGTCCCAGTTAAGCTCTTTCATTTGAGCTACCCCACATGAAGGTGTTACTTACACATTTTATTAAACAGTAATGGCTATGCGTGTTCTATAACTTTCATAGTACGAGACGTGGTATTGACGACGAAATATATCTGTTCCTCCTGATGGGATTTTTTTGTAATGTAGAACAAAATGTAGTCCTAGTTAAGGTCTTTCATTTGAGCTACCACATGAAGGTGTTACACGTTTAATTAAACAGTAATGGCTATGCGAGTTCTATAACTTTCATAGTACGAGACGTTGTATTGATGACGAAATATCTCGGTTCCACTGGGTGGGATTTTTTTGCTGCCATAATATAAAATGGAGTACACATTAAGGCCTTTCAAATAAGGCATGACACATCGCACTAACGATTATTAGATCAATAAAATCGGACATAAGTAAAAATGTGCAACTTATTCAAAAGTGTCATGTAAGCTATTGTTCCTATAGCCAGGTAACCGACCTTTTAGACGGCGGCCATTAAAAATCCCCCCACTCTAGACCTGTTTTAACAAATCAGTCGAAACTCAGCCGTTCGTGGAGTCGCATGTCTTTGTTTTCGGCACTTTTGTTCGCACTATAACTTCGCTTCACAGTTGTGTGTTTGTGTGGTTCAATTTAGAAAAAACTTTTATTGGATATGGCAGAAGAAGGTATGTACTACATTTTAAAATATTACATGATTACTTTGTCGTATAAAATTTATATTTTTATGTGATATTAAAACAGTTACAATTTAGGTACATTTTTTTGCTTTACTTTTTCAAACAATCGTGTTTTTCTGTATATGTCGTGTCTTGTCGGGCTACAACTTTTATAACAATATAATAATTGATTTGTTGGCTATTGTAAATCATAATAAAACCATCCGCCTACGTCCGCCATTTTGTTTTATATGACTTTTAAATTGTACGTAAAAATTACACAATTATTTTAAGTTAATATATTTATTTATTTGTCGTACAGATAATTCGAGAACTATCAAGATATTTACTAGAAGAGCATTGTGGGAGATCTTGAATGAATTCAAGGGCCACAAAATAGAAGAAAAGTTTTCATTGTTTGAAGATAGACTTGTCCAATTGACAAATTGTCCGGAACATGAGAAACATAAAATGGTAAATGGTTTGAAGCACTTTAAAAGTGAATTCAAAAAGAAGTGGAGAGGAGCTTCATACAAAGAAGAACGGTTTTTAAAAGTAATGAAGTGTGGCTTACATCTTCGATAGAATTACCTAACTGGCCTGAAATGACCTTACCAAAACCTGGACGTCCAAAAAAATCATTTGAAGATGTGTGTGACCGTAGCAAACGGAGAAAAACAAAAGATCTGCGTGAACAAGTATCTGTCGAGGAGTTGACTTATGCTGCTGGCGTGAGTCAGAGCACTTCAGGAAATAAAGATGCATCAAAAATAATTAAAGAATTAATGGCTTCACCCACCAGAGCTACTAAACTTAGAAAAGTTATTTCTAGTACCAAGAAGCAAACAACTGTAAAAAAATATACGCCAGCAGAAGCACTGGCTATCTTTGTTGAAGGTGATTTCACTAGAAGACAATGGGAAATAATCCACAGATCTGGTAAAGCTATTTACCCATGCTATTCTGTCATACAAATGGCTAAGATTGAATGTTATCCCGAGGAAGAATCAATACATGTCACCGAGACAAGCACAGAAGTTAAACTTCAAGCATTACTAAATCACACTGCATTGCGCTTGTACAAATATATAGCGGAGGTTGTCAATACGTCATGCACTGAAGAAGAAAAACAAAATATGGTGTTAATTTCGAAAAGGGGATGTGACGGATCTCAGCAGACACAATACAAGCAAAATTCGAAAATCACGGAGATAGTGATGCAAATATTTTTCAAAGCTCACTAGTGCCTCTAAGACTATCTGTTATCATTGAAGAAGAGGAGAAAAAAATCATTTGGCAAAATCCGGTTCCGTCTTCAGTCAGATTCTGCAGACCCATACGTATAAGATTTATAAATGAAACAAAAGATATCACAAAACAAGAAATACAATACATTGAAAACTAAGCCGAACAGCTCCAGGAGACAGAAATTGATGGCAGCAAAATAAAACATAAACTGTTACTTACCATGATTGATGGCAAGGTATGTAATGCTGCTACAGACACCTCATCTACAATGAGATGCTACATTTGCGGACAGACTTCGAAGGATTTTAATAAATTAATTAAAAAAGAAAGTAAAGTAGAAACGTTGAAGTTTAGATTATCAATTCTTCACGCAAGAATTCGATTTTTCGAATCTATTTTACATTTAGCCTATAAATTGCCTTTACAAAAATGGCAAGCACGGTCTACAGAAGAAAAAAGAATTGTAAAAGAGACTAAAGAAAAACCACAAAAAGCCTTTAAAGAGGAAATGGGATTACTCGTAGATGTTCCCAAAGCAGGGTTTGGGAACACTAATGACGGGAACACGTCAAGGAGATTTTTTGCAGATCCGGAATGCTCCTCAAGAATAACTGGCATCAATGTCGATTTAATAAAAAGGTTTAGAGTTATATTAGAAGTAATATCAAGTGGCAATAACATTGATGTAGAAAAATTTGAAGCATACGCAAATGAAACTGCAATAATATATGTCGATCTGTATGGTTGGCATTCCATGTCACCAACCATACACAAAATTTTGATACATGGAGGTGAAGTAATAGCTCATGCACTCCTACCTATTGGCCAGTTATCGGAAGAGGCAGCTGAAGCCCGAAACAAACATTTTAGGCAATACAGATTACATTTTTCCCGCAAATTTTCGCGCAGAGACTGCAACATACATATAATAAACAGACTTCTTTTAAGTTCAGATCCATTTATCAGCTGCAGCAGAAAGACGCAAAATAAAAAAAGACAGCCTTTCTCAAAGGAGGCAATAGAAATGATGTCTGCCAGCACGGTATTTAAAAATAGACAAAGCGAAGACGAAAGTTCCGACGAAGAAGAAGTTGAAGAATCCTAAAAATGTAAAAAGATGTAAAATTTTAAATATATAATTATTATATTGGTCAAACTTTGTGTTTTATTTAATTTAATTGCACATAAAATGATATAAATAAATTAAATATTTTTGTCCGATTTTTTCACTCAAATACTCGTTAGTGCATCGCAGCGATTTGTTTGGGACAGCGTCCATACTAAATGAGGCAATATCCTTTGTAGTCTTCAAGTCTTAACAAGTTACTTACAGGCAAGCGTGACTTATCCTGTACCTCATCGTCGATTTCCATCAAGTGGGATTACGTCTAATGTGAGCCTATTCAACAATAAATAATTTGTCAAGAGGAAATGGTGAAATTTTAATTACTTTTAACCACCAGGGAAGTTAAAAAAAAGGTTTTAGAGAAACCACAAGCCTACTTGTGCGACTGAAGAAAAAAGACAAATTGTTTTGTTAATCTGCGCAGCTCCGATCCAGATTTGTCCAGAACTTTATGTTAGAAAATCTCATATCGACGCTGAATACATATACATATAATAATAAAATACAAGGTAAGGTAAGGTTAAGATAATAACAGGCCTGAATACGAGTTATTATTATACCTACCCGCATGTATGAAAATACTATAATCCTACTAAAATTACAAATGTGAATGTTTGTGTGTTAGTTACTCCTTCACGCAAAAACTACCGTACCATTGAGTTGAAACTCTGTTTGTAGATAGCTGAAGACCTGCCTAGCTAGCATGGCTGTTCGTGATATGATATGATAAAAGATAACGTATTATATCCACACCTAAATAATTATCGATTTCGCGAGTATGACAAATGGAGCGATATGATATGTTAAAATAATATCACGCAATATGAGATGATAAATACGTCACATCCACTTGATATGAATTTCAATGCTGCCAATTTAATAACGTTAACCATTCATTCTTTTCTTCTTTTTTTGCAACTTTTAACGCAATCTGTGACTGAATTTGACACATCTTTGTTGACAGAACGATCAAACAAGATTTTCTTCAATGTTTATATTTTGAAATCGTGCTATCATCGTGTTTGAGTGTTGGCGTTTTCGTGTAAATCGCGTTTTGGAACGCGAGAGCAACATGGCGCGCTGATTTTTATTTTAGCAAAACTTTGTAATAATCGAGTTAAATTTAATTTAATTTCGTGACAGTGCGAAAATAGTAACTCGACACTGGATATAAAGCACACTGCAAAGCTTTAATTAATTATAATATAAAAAAAACGAATGGAATAGAATCTTTTTAGTTTAGTTATACCTACAAGTAGGTAGGTACATTTTCTGTATTTATTATGAACATTTACACAAAAATCATTATAATATTTCTAACATTCTAGTCTAATAATGGATTTAAGTTAATATTTGTTAAGCTAAATAATCTTGATAAATTTATCACACCCTCCAAACGTTGTCGATAAAATAACGCGCCTTAATGTCAAAAATCGATACTTTTCACGTTTTTTATCGACAATTAGTCGGTCATGCTCGACCTTTCGATAAATAAGAGACTGTCGTGCTCGCTCTTTTGTCTATCTTATCATACCGTAACACGTGACATCACACACGGGCCATGCTCGCTGTTTCGATAAAAATTCAACATGGCGGCGTTATATAGCATATTTTGACAGTTTTTGTCGATAAATCGCTATATCGTGCTGCACATGCTAGAGGGGCTGGATTAAAATATAGGTCGGGACTCAACTCGGGATCGGTACTGATGCGGGTGAAAGCGCAAAGCGCAGCTAGTATAACATTATTTACAATTCCAAGAAAACTACTCATACCGACATTACTTGTCCATTCAAGGAAATATTTATATAAAATGCAATAACCATCTATCAAACACATTTGTATACGGAACACGGAATTTTTGTATTCAATATAGGTAAGTTCCTACCTAAACTGCTTACGTTGAGAAATATTCGTTAGAAATGTTTTTAACTTACAAGTCTTTGTCAAAATTTTACATTCACGATTTGATTTGATTTCAATTTGATACAGAAAAAATGCCTACAGACCTTTTGGACTTTTTATTTATTAATAATAAAGTGGGTTCTAAATACTTCACTCTGCAAAAAATAAAGTGGTTAAGTATATAGGAGGTTTAAAAAAATACACATTGAAAAAAAATCCTGGAACAAGTAATAAAGTGGACATAAAATATATGTAATATTTATAATTTAAATAGTAAACATGGTAACGAAAACATAATCAATTTCTTATTTTAATATTGTGTTTAATATCTACCTATCTTTACATCCAAAGGCGAGCAGTTACTGAGTGGTTGCACGCGAGAACACTGTTCACTGTTCAGTGTTCACCATTCATATTCTTTCCGCCCTGTCTACCTACATTTGGGAAAATAATAATAATAATAATCCTCCTGACCGGTTTCGGCCACGGCGACCACTTCGACTCTCCACTACTGACGTCGCACGTGCGCTCTAACATGGCTCACATACCCAATTTTGTTAACAAAGGTACGGGCACAATGTGGACATGTCAGAACACCGTTATTAATATTATAACTGATAGCCGCTGGTGGTCGGGCTTTCAACTCTTCACGCCTGGTATCGAGGTCATGAAGGCGGCGCGTTTCAAAGTCTGAGACTTTGACTTTCACGCGTGATCTCCACTCTCCACGGTTGGATGCTAAATCCTCCCACAAAGAGGGATCTATCTCACATCCTTTCATGTGGCGCTTAAGCACATCTTTAAATCTCAGGAGTTGCCCGCCATGCTTTCGCTTGCCCTCCTGAAGTTCAGAGAAAAAGATGCGCTTCGCCACTCTCTCCTCCGACATACGCGAAACATGGCCGCACCAACGAAGTTGTCTCCTCATGAGATACGACTCAATGCCCCCCACATTGGCCCGTCTCAAGACTTCACTATTACGTACACGATCAGACCAGCGGATGTTAAGAATGGTGCGAAGACATTTGAGGTGGAAACGGTCCAATTGTCGAATGTGGCGTCGGTACGGTGTCCATGTCTCAGCGGAGTATAGTATATTAGGCAAAACGACAGCCATATACACAGAAACCTTTGTGGCCAACTTAAGGTCATGCGAGCAGAAAATTTTGGAGTTTAATTTACCAAAGGCTGCTGCAGCAGCACCGATTCTGCTGTTAATTTCGGCATCTATGTCGCACTTTGTTGTTACTGTGCTCCCCAAATAGCGAAACTTGTCCACTTGCTTAAGTACGTTTTCTTCGAGCTTAATAGTCAATGTCTCATGACCGTAAGTGTCCAAAGACATGACTTCCGTCTTTTTGACGCTGATCTTCAGGCCAAATTGGCAACATTGCTTATGAAGACTTGTGACAAGCTGCTGTAGACCTTCCGGGGATTCAGCCATAAAACATAGGTCATCTGCGTACATAATTTCCTCAATATGATCGTAGGATACTTTCGTGCTAGCTTTAAGCCTAGATAAGTTAAAGAGGCCACCATCTGTTCGAAAACGAATTCTAACTCCCTCAATGGAAGATTTTAAGACTTCCCGGACTACGACTGCGAAGTATAAGGCGAATAGAGTGGGAGCCAGGACACAACCCTGTTTCACTCCACAGGTAACGGAGAAGAAACCTGATTGTTCGCTGTCAGCTATTACACAGCACTCCATGTCGTCATGCAGGAGACGCAGGAGTTTCACAAACTTCTCCGTGCACCCCAATTTCTTAAGAACTATCCAAAGGGCCTCGCGAGGAACACAATCAAACGCCTTCTCCAGGTCAACAAAGCAGAGGTACAAATGCCTGCCTTGCTCCCTACTCTTCTCCTGGAGCTGTCGAACTGCGAAAATCGCCTCACAAGTCCCTCTGTCAGGTCGAAATCCGAATTGTGTTTCAGGTAAGATCTTTTCTGAGAGTGCCCTGAGGCGATTGAGCAGTACTCTAGCAAAAACTTTCCCAGGTGCTGATAGCAGTGAAATACCGCGGTAAGAATTGCAGTCCGCTCGGTCGCCCTTGTTCTTATAGAGAGCCCTGATGCGAGACAGCTTAAAAGCCTTAGGGACTTGTTCCTCCTCCCACATCCGAACAAACAGTTCCCAAACCAGCGAATGCAACTCGTCACCACCGTACTTCAACAATTCACCCGGTATAAAGTCAATGCCGACAGCACGTTTGTTCTGTTGTTGTTTTATTGCACAAACAACTTCATCTCGAGTCAAGGCTTCATCTAACTCATCTGCAATCTGGAGCTGAGGCAGAGCGTTAATATAATTTAGATCAGCTGATCGGTCCACGTTCAGTAATACATTGAAGTGTTCTGCCCAACGCTTGAGTACATCCTCTTTGTTCTTTAGAAGGCTACTGCCATCCAATGAGTTCAGAGGCACCCTAATGAAATTGGCCGAGCCGATAAGCTTTCGAACTTCATTGTAAAATTCACCAAGCTGATTACTATCCGCAAGCCATTGCATATGTTCAGCCTTGTCTCGCCACCACCTGTCTTTGATTTCTCTCGTGAGCTTGCGAAGTTCACGATCACTTGTTTTTATCTCCACGCTGCTTCCACCATTGTGCGATCCTGTGTGCCGCCTAAGGAGACTTCGATGTTTAGCGATAGCCTCCATTAAGACTTTGTTGTTTTCGTCAAACCAGTCTTCGTGTTTTCGGGATTTTAAGCCTATGGTATTGACAGCAGTTTTCAGTGTGGAAGATGATAGGGTTTCCCAAACAGCATCGATATCACCAGTTTCAACATCAACAGGCAGAATCTTACTACCCATAGCTTCTGCATAAGTCTGCCTCGTCCTGGGGCTCGCTAGCTTCTCCACGTTCACACGCAAAGGCTTTTTTCTATTAGATCTACAGGGATGACGAAAACGAAGACTCAATCTAGTGACGACAAGTCTATGGTCCGTCCAGCAGTGTGCACCACGCATGACACGGGTGACAAGAACCTGAGATATATCTTGTTGCCGTACGATGGCATAATCAATAAGATGCCAGTGCTTAGATCTTGGGTGCATCCACGTTGTTTTGTGCTTAGCAGGAAGACGAAACATAGTAAAATAATATGCACCACGCCAAGCTCTTTCTAAGATTACTTTCGTGTGGATGGTTATTATGAATCCGAAAGCATTAAAATTGAAAGAACATTATTCTTATTTAAACACCTGCGTCTACACTAGCGAATATTAAATTTACAAGTATTTATTAGAAATATCACGAGAATTATATTAATTGCATTGCAACAATAATAGTAACGAACATATTGGAGGGTAGAGAATGATAAAAAGTACCAAACAACTATGACACAAATTAATACTAAGTACCTAACTAGGTACGTATATTCGGAATGCGGAATTGGAACAGACAAACTCTTTATCTATAGGTACTAATATTATAAAGAGGAAATATTTGATTTGTTTGTTTGCATTGAAAAGACTCCGAAACTACTGAAGTGATTTTGATTTTCCCTCGACGACGTTTCGGCAGAGTAACAACTATCGTAGTTGCAAGTTGACTGAAAAACTTTTGTCGTCATCATTATATATTATAAAATAAAGTCACTTTATCATTTATTTCAGGTAACAGCCTTATAAATAAGTACAGACCCATATAAAATATATACCTTACAGACTAACATACATACAGATAATATTATAATAAATTAGTTTTAGGGTTTTCAATCTTCGTTCTCGTCTCCCTATAGCGTCGGTATACAATGCCTGCGGGCCAGAAATCAGCCGAGAAGAACATGTCCTTCAGCGTTGCTGGAATCCGAAGCACGTAGGACTTAAAGTTAGTCTTCCTTTGGGATTCCAGTTCCACTAGTTCAAGGCTGATACCCAGCTTCTCCTGTTCCAGCCGTTTCCGGCCAATAATAATAATAATATTATTATTAGCCGCAGGGCACCTTGAGGCGAGGT
Organism: Idaea aversata; assembly: GCA_907269075.1. NCBI lineage: Eukaryota > Metazoa > Arthropoda > Insecta > Lepidoptera > Geometridae > Idaea > Idaea aversata. Next base: position 7,960,453 of record OU026092.1, on the reverse strand, counting down.
GACGGGGAGTAACGACCCCGCGGTCCCGAGTTCTCCAGGGGGAAGTCACCGTTCCTCATCTCCCGCTTGCCTTAGTTGGCTGGTCGGAGTGAACACTGACGAGGAAGCGGTCCCCCGCCTCTGGCTTGCCTTCACTGGCCGTCCAGAGTGGAGTCGCATGAGTAGAAATACTCGAAGGATGGATGCCGAACGTCAGTGATGAGTTGGCCCGCTCGCTCGGACTACCAGCGATGACTTAAAATCCAATGAGGCCTCTCCATCCTTCAAGCCACTCACGTTTCTGTTGCCCCTTGCTGTAATTTACTCGGCTAATTAGGGTGGCCCAGTCTGAGAGTTGGCGAGTCTCCGCCTGCCATTTTTACGTGTTTATTGAACATTGTTACGGCAGGTGCCATAGTATCCATAGTTCCCCAGTATCTAGTCCACTACCATCCCATCACAATAGCTCTAGTAGTTTTGTCCTCTGTAGATTATCAATAGTTTTATCCAAACTGGAGGTTGTCCTTGGCTGCACTTTATAGTGTAGACAGGGATAATCGCCGGTTTAGAATCCACCCCATTGTTTGCTATTATACTCGGCTCCACGCACGCCTTCCAAAGGTCCGGGACTCCATAGCCCCGTGATACAGGACGTATAACAGACAAATAATATTCAAGATTAAGGTTTATATGTATAATACATGCATAATATTAGCCGTGCGAAGCCGGAGCGGGTCGTTAGTTAATTATATAGTAGTTGAAAATTGGTGCCAATCTCGCTGCCACTGAAATAATCAAACCTTTTATCTACACAAATATATATATTTTGTTTTGATAGATTGAATACAAACACCGATCTATTGTATGATTGTCAACATGTCGGGCGTACACCTCGTAAATGAAAAAGCTTTTGACAAAATAAAAGGTAAACATTCTTTATAAAAGTGGCTACATAATAAAAATACATTAATTTATTACAATATATTTATATTTCCAGTAATATAGGTAACTGGCAGCGCTCCGCGGTTTCACCCGCGTAACTTCCGATCCTGTGGAAATATCAGGATAAAAGTAGCCTATAGCCTTCCTCGATAAATGGGACTATTCAACACAAAAATAATTTTACAATTCGAACCAGTAGTTCCTGAGATTAGTGCGTTCAAACAAACAAACTCTTCAGCTTTATAATATTTAGATTTAACAAAATATGATTTTGTTAATTAGTAAAGAGTTCGCACTAGGTTTAGAGCGTGACGACCCAGTTGGCACAATGGTCGTCATGCCGGACTGCCAAACACAGGGTTGCGGGTTCGATTCCCGCCTCAGACAAGTATTTATGTTAGTTATTTGTCTGTGGTCTGGTTGTTTCTATGTATTATAAGTACATATTTACAAAAGAAAAGTATATAAGTAGTATATCCGTTGTCTAGCACCCATAACACAAGTCTAGTTACTTAGCTTTGGGCTAGATGGCGAGGTGTGGAATGTCCTGTAATATTTATTTATTTTATTTATACTAACACGAGTTCCCTAAACCAATAATAAGAATGACAAAATACTACGAGATGAGATGATTTTTTGCGTATTATACGAGATTTTTGTGGTTATTTTGATCAAATTTAAAATGAGTAATATGCGTTTTACTTACTTTAAAAATATTACACATATACAAAACGTACTCACTTTGTTGGTACCTACGAAATTATTTGTTGACATTAGTAGTATCGCTTTGGAACGAAGCAGTTACGGAAGCACCTACTTTTTATTTACTTTCAGTTACAATGTTTTTGTAAATAAGGGATTAATGTCATGGATTAATGTCTTATCGCTATTATGCTTCACTGGCCTAAAAGCGGATTCATTAACGAAGCTAGCTAATCATTATGAATTGTCTTTGGATTTCTACAATTTATTTCCTTGACTGACTTTCACCTGAAAGTTATTATACTTACCCAACGTAGATTGTTGGGCAGCTTTAAAAATATTATAAACTAGCTTTTGCCAGCGACTTCGTCCGCGCAGGAGTCGAAAATAGTTAAAATAGGATTATTTTTTGTTGATTTCAAATTAGATTGAGTTTGAAACATGTGTGTCAAAATAAAATGTACTTACTTAATTTAATCAAAAGCACTAAGGAGTTCGAGTCGAAGTAAATCGCCTAAAATAACTTTCTACTCTTTTTTAAACCCGGTAGGTAATTAATTTCTTAAAATCCTTTCTTATCGGATGCCTACGTCATACGAAGAACACACCCTACAAGTTTCAGGTTTCTACGATTTAGGCTGTGCGTTGATCCGTCAGTCAGTCAGGACAAAGAATTTTATATGTATAGAGAAGATAGATTTTGAATGAGATGTATTTTAACTTGGAACACGAAAACCTCGGGTGCACCCAATTCTCTTGGGATGGGATCCAAAATGGGTATACGTCTAAGTACCTAAAGTTCTAAACCAAAAAAATGAATTCTTCTATTTCTGTCTTTCTACGCAGAGCCAATAATGCACAAAACTCTACGATTACCACATGAGTAAATCTTTAATCATATCGTGCTAATTAGTAATTACCTATCTATCATAGTCATCTTTTGTGTTTTTAGGGTTCCGTACCTTAAAAGGTAAAATAGGAACCCTTATAAGATCACTTTCCTGTCCATTTTAAAAATGAAAAAGGTGTAAAAGTCCTATTCATTTGTTTAGGTATTTTCGTATTCATAACAAAAGATATTTCTTTTAAATTACTTAATAATTAGTATCTACTAACTTTGGGAACTGTGACTTTTGGCAAATTGTTCAAAATTTTATTATTAGGTAGGGCTGAACAGTTGCGCAGAGAGTAATTTTGGCGTATCCTAATAAAAATATAGAGTTCTAAGTGATTCAGTGGCTATCCTATAACAGTTCTATGTTTTAACAAATATCTCGTCTCCGAGATGGTTTAGAAGTTTGGTTAGAAAGCATTATTTGTGCACAGCGCACTTTTGATAAAATCTTAGTCATAACGTTTGGTCAAATACCCCATTTCCGAGACACCTATGAGATTTGGTGTGAAGGCATATTTCATTTGCCGTAATGTCCTCTATCGACAGGTATTAGCAAACGTATCGCGCAAAAAAAAAATACTATGTCAAGTTCCCAGTACTAAATGGCAAGACACCTTTTTTCAATAAAATACGAAACACGTGTTCCATTAATTCTGTTAAAGAATGTTTATGCAAAATTTGAAATAGATTGCACTAAGGAATCATGTTGTCCAATACAAACTTTGCCCCCCTTTTTCACCCCTTTAGGGGTAGAATTTCGGAAAATTCTTTCTTATCGAATGCCTACGTCATACAAAGAACACACCCTCCAAGTTTCAAGTCTCTACGATCAGCGGTTTAGGCTGTGCGATGATCCGTCAGTCAGTCAGGACAAAGGATTTTATGTGTATAGAAGAAGATATAGATAAGAAGATAAAACATGCATAATATAGCCGTGCAAAGCCGGGGCGGGTCGCTAGTACTTTGATAAAAGAGATCCAATCAAAGAGTATTTAAGTTTTTAATAACCCCAGCACGCCGCTTCATACACATGTTCATACAAAATTGCTGGAGCGTTGTAATGTTCCAAATTCAAAAAACGCTCCTGCATTGGATTTAATTTTCTTTTACCGCGACACTGGCTTTATGCACGATAGTAATAATGCGAAGCCATAATAAAATTATAAATAAAAAAAGAGATGGCGCTAGATGCTTCTTTCCGTATGTCAAACTGACAATTTTGACATCATCCCTACGTTCTGTACGTTTTCATGCAAAAATATTATGGTTTATTTTTTACGCCAAGAAATATCAAATTTTAATTAGTAACATAAATCTACTTGAAATACCTAAACCTCTTCTGATATTTTCTGAACACATTCGTGAAGATTATGTTAAAATCTGTTTCCTAGTTCCCGAAATTAGACTGCACAAACAAAGGTAAACAAATAAAATCAACATTTTCTGAGATGAATGGTAGTTTCGCGAAAACGAAGAGATGGCGCTAGTTACTTGAAATTAAAAAAAATATCTTATTAAATTAATTACTTTATTTTCTAGTTAAAAAATGTGTATATTGCTATGTATTCTTAAAATACATAAGTGTACAAAATTTTTAAGCAGAACAAAAAGAATAATCAACTAATTTGTGATTTTCTAAATTTAAGAAAACCTGAATCGCGCATGCAAGATTTTTTTCTACCGGAGCTATATAAGGTTAGCGAATTATATAGTGCTAAGATCATTATGGACGTAGAACGCTTAATTCCAAAACTTCGAATTTATTACATGTAGAGATTATTTAAATCGGTCAAAGATCCCCAAAATGCACTATTAAAGCTTAATGTGAGTACTACTTATCGAAACTTAAAATTCATTTTATTTCATTAAACAAATTATAATACTGGTTAGTACATTTATTTAATTAATTTCTTAAGATATTATTAATACTTAATTTATATTTTAGTTTTTATAAATTACTACATGTATACTAAATTTTATGAGGCAGTGTGCAGTTTGAACATATTATAATCTTGACAAAGTAGTAGGTAATTATATCTACTTAGTCAATATTGAAATTATCGTTAAAATAATGATTATGTAGAATCATTTCGTGTTTGTTTTCTTCTTCTATTATTTTCAAGAAATCTGCTAAAAATCACCGACCTACACTTTGTGTAGCGCTTTAAGCTGAGTCATATTTCTATTTGTAACCACAATAAGTTTTTTTTTACAATTAAACTTAGTTTTCTTTTGTTTCATTATAACTGCGCGCTGGATAAATGAATTTATCAAGAAAGATAGATCTGACTGAACATGAGTTTACATTTAACTCAATCAACAAAACACTAAATGGATGGTAACTTGATTCCTAATGTTGGTATTTGGTTACAAGGAAGATTCCACACACTTACGTCTACGACCTTCGCGATGGAAACTCTACTTAACAAATAAAGGACTAAAAGCCTTGTCAACACTTATGTGATAGGTAACTATAAACTTTTAACTGGTACGGACCCAATGGACACAGGTAAAGTAAAATTAAATATATTATTGTCAAAAGTTTTCGAGGAAAAACATGGCTACAAACTTTCGTAGAACAGTCTGTATAGCTTGTACTTGTATACGGAACTAGACTTCTTTAGATGGGCATTTTTTTGCGTGAGGACTGGGTAGGCTTGAACCGCACCTTTACTTCCGTCACAGCATACTTAACCATGTCCAGAGAAAAGAACTTGTCAATACGTTTGGAACTAAATAAGCTGCAGGTTTCATCACGATGTTTTTCTTCACCGTAAGTCAATTAGTGCACTTAAATTTTCCCTAAGATAAATCCATTGGTGCACGGCCAGCCGGGATTCGAACCCACGGCCTTCATAATGAAATTCGAAGTATTTACCACTAGGGCAACACTGCTCAATTGCTCATGTCTCTATAGATTTTAATGATAGCTCACATTTAAAGGTAATAATTGTCACTTGCGTATCAACAATCGACGCGGACGGACAGAATCGCTGTAAGCTGTAAATCTGCGAGGGATTAAACTGTGCAGTTCATTGAAGCATCGTTACAATATACCTACATACAAATATGTACTCTATATACAATGTGTTTTAGCGAAGGGGTATTAATACGAAAGGGGGTTGTTTTAGACGTCTAGGCTAACAACTTTTGTTCTACGACTTTTGGAAATTCGAACATTTAGTTCGAAGTTTTTGTATGAAACAGCTGATTTTCAAGTAAAAATTCCCTCAGAATTATCGAAAAAAAAAGTTCGAATTTCCAAAAGTCGTAGAACAAAAGTTGTTCGTCTAGACGCCTAGAACAACCCCTTTTCGTATTAATACCCCTTCGCTGAAACACATTGTATAGGTACTATATTTATGGTGATGTTCCGTCGTATAGATACAGGTAGATGGACGGTTTCATATCGTATTGTGTAGAAGGTAGTAAATACCATTTATGCTTCAAAACGATCGGTCCTCACGTTTCAGTTAATCCTTTTCAACCATCCGATAGGACGTTACGGTATTTTGTACCTATAAATACTACATACCTACCTATGTATTAGGTGTATACTAATCGGATTTAAAAGGATATATTAACATATTTATAAACCTATATACACTTGCTTTTGCCCACGACTTCGTCCGCGTAGAAGTCGAAAATGGACCAAGCAATCACGTTTTTGCATACACATTTTGTCCCCCTTTTTCATCCCTTTAGGGGTGGAATTTCGGAAAATCCTTCCTTATCGGATGCCTACGTCATACAAAGAACACACCCTCCAAGTTTCAGGTCTCTACAATCAGCAGTTTAAGCTGTGCGTTGATCCGTCAGTCAGTCAGTCATTTAGGACAAAGCATTTTAAATGTATAGATACGTCTGGGTGCCTTTTAGTCACACATGATATCAAACCCTAATTAGGATTTGAACAGTTGGAATATCATGCCCTACATGTTACTACGTTACATTTCGATTTCCAACAGGATTTTTTACCTATTTGGCTACCTAAGTACTCTACATAATTTTAATCTATTTCTTAATTAGGTGAGACATACTAGTTTGTGTGTATGTTTGTTACTCCTTAACGCAAAAACTACAGAACCGATTGCAATGCCACTCGGTGTGTATATAGCTAGAGACCTGGATTAACACATAGGCTACTTTTTATCCCGATGTTCCCACGGGATCGGGACTTACGCGTCAAAACCGCGAGGCGCAGCTACTGGATTAATTAAACTAGTTTAGTAGTTCCTTGATAGTGCATAATTAAAATGACGCGTTTTCAATCCAGGTGCTGTTATCAATCTAGATAGAGTATATAATAAAGAAAGGACAGAGTATATGGATAGAGTAAACCTACGTCACATAGTAAAAGTCCTACGTAACCCTTACTCGTCCTGCCCTTCTATTTAAAACTTTGTCATTGATGACCATCGTACGTAAGTTAAATGATCCGGAAGGGTATATTCCAGGGTATTTTTTTTTTTCAGATAATAAATTAGGTACTATATAATCTATGCGATACGAAGCCGATAAGTCATTCTAACATTTTCTTAAGAATCTGCTTAGATTATACATACACTTATAAGCCTTTCAATTCGAAGGTAATGGTTTCTAATCCCGATGCTGGCAGTGCACCAATGTTTTGTGCACATTAAACAATGGTAAGGAAACCGACATGCATGATAAGAACTCACTACAAACCGTACGATGGGACGAAACATTCGCTTATTCAGAGTAGGCGTAGTGATTTACTGACCGAAACCCCGAAGCGAGACGGGATCTTGCCCTATATATAGTAGGGCATTTAAAATGAACTAATATCATACCCTCACCTATCCGTGTCTAAAACAATTAAAAATAAATTACAACTTAATAAATACATATAAAACTACAAATAAAAAACATCCTCAAGCGCGTCTCCCCGAGGCATCGTGTCGTGTCGTGTCGTGGCATCCGTGTCTTATACATTACATTTAATTTTTGCATATCATACTAGGCTACATCTGTCTTTACAAATGCGCAACGTCATTTTGTAAAGTACTTATCACTTTTTAGAAAAAATACAGTAAAACGTCGGCTATTATGGTATTATTGAATTTGAATTATGGTCCATTGTTACTAACACTGATTATTGCAAGTGTTGTTTCTCCCTAATTAGTGCCTTGAAACATGTATTAAGTGCCTACTAAGAATCTATTCTACCTACCTTCTGTGGTAATAGCATATTCTATTAACCTGGGCGGAAAATTACATTTTTGTGGATAAAAAGAAAATGAGAAAATTGGACGCAAATTGGGAGAAAATTCGCAAGTATACTTTACAACAACATGTGCTTGTTTTAAGTCTATTATCTAATAACCTACTTAATTTATCTGAAATAAGTAGATAGCAATCTGAGATAATATCAAGGTTTTTTTAACATTAAGGGCGGCTTACATGAGATTGTTCTTACACAAATTTAGTTAAACTCTAGCTACATGCATTTAATGAATGATCTCAAATTATTCTTTTTCAATAAGTCGGTTTCGCTGTCCCTATGTCCCTATATCCCTTTGTATGCTTAATTCTTTAAAACTACGCAACGGATTTTGATGCGGTTTTTTTTAATATATAGTGTGGTGTCTCAAATCAAAAACGCAAATTAATTAATTAGAGACACAGGGTTGATATTATTTAATCAGTTTGACACCTTGATCTTGTTCGTTAATCAAGTTTAAGGTCGTCAACCTTAAACATTCGACTTTAATTTACATCCTACAATTGTGGCTTATAATAGCCACATATCACAACAAACGGAATTAGAAAATCAAATCGGTAACGTCACTCAACCGCGTAATCAAATCCAATTTAAATGTATACCTACACAATTGGAATTTTATTTCAATTCGGGTCCCTTAATAAAAGCCGAATTCGATTTCCTAACAAAGATTAGTTAGATACTATTAACTTGTGATCATCGCCGATTCAATGTCACTAGGGTCCCGAAGAACTCTTCAGTTTATCGCGAAGCCTCGATGGGGTAGAACGCGCGAACCTTCACACGCATACTTCGAAAGTATTAGAACTTTTCAATAAAACTGAAGCAAACTTTTGTTAGTTTGTGTTCTAAATATATATGCAGTTGGTTTAATAGAAAACTACTCTTAACTTCGAATTCGTTTTAAAGTTATTCAAAATGTTTGTTTTGGTGATCAGTTGTATGCTAATTGCAAGTAAGTATTTTAATTTATCTCAGTTGGAAGTCCGTGAAATTTTTTATGGATTTATCACACACAGCTTTTAGAGTCCCACTGCTGGGCAAAGTATGACTCTTTGCTGTTTCTGTTGTCTTATTAATAATTAGTTTTGAGTACCTATCCATAACAAAATGATTAAGTAAAATTATTTATCTAGAGTTAAAAGTAGGTATTTTGCTTGGTAAATTCCCAATTCTCCGATTGAAATTGAAATTGGTAGAAAGAGTGGAAATATTTCTTATCCGTTGCGAGTTCCTCCGATTAATTAAGTATTGTACGCTTTACATTTCAGTAATGATTACAGTCTCTGTAGAATTTCATTTCGTGCCCTAATTTATCATCGTTTTCCTGACTATTGTATCTCTTATCGCTGGTCTACTAGCAAATAATCACATTTATTAAACAGAAAATCACACAAAAAGATTAAATTAAACAACAACAAAAAAACAAATTTATTAAATAGCATCAATTTCAATAAATTATAGTTAATAACAATAAAAACAGCCTAATGATATCTTTTATTTGCCATAAAAATAATTTGCTTTGATTTATAGATGTCGTTTAGTGACAATAATGTCTTTATCAGTAATTTTCTGTATAAATACTTACCTAACAGTAATGTTCAGTAATATATAACTTTTATCCGCAACGTTGTCCACGTAGGGGTCGAATGATCCAAAATCATTTCTAGCAAATGCCCCCATCATACACACCGGGTTAAAAATTTACTTAAGAATGTCAATTTTTAACCCAATCCGTCGATTTGGTTTGAGCTGTACGTTGATATATCAGTCAGGACTTTTAATTTTACATTTACGTATATATGTGGTATATAAATAAATCCTTTATCGGTTATATGTACGAATAAGGAAAAAATGTACTTGCATGTGTTATAGGTTTGAGATCGTAAAATATATCCGTTTAGCTAAGTACTTTAATCTCCTTGAAAATAAAACGAACCTATTGGAAAATACTCTCCCATTTTTTATTCAAAAACCAATAACAATGTACAAACGTGTTAAATTTACCGTTTTATTGTTCATCTATATAGGTAGGTAGGTATATACACCTATGTGTGCAAGTACTTTGATCAATCAATCAAACTCGGAAACTAATAAATGGGATCGGTAACTTTCTATGGAACTGGAAAGGGGACAAATTTCCGGCAAAGGGTGCTTCGAAAGGGTTATCTATTAAAAACAATATTTTTAAAAGCTTTTGGGAGTTTTAATTAAAAGCTTTTAGATACACTACGTAGGTAGATAGGTACCTACATGATAATACCTCGTAGATTTAAAGCTACTATCTGTTTAAGTACCCTGTACGTTGTTAGGTTTGATTCTCTAGAGGTTTATAGAAAACACCATTTATTTAACCAAGAACTAAGGAGAAATCCAAAAGAATTTTAAAGTAGTATGCTGTTAAAGTAAAAGATATCGCAAGTAGTTACCAATTATAACTAATTCACATTTTCTTGTTAGATAAAGCAGATTCAAACTAAAGTCGCAAGAAGCTAGTATTACATTAATTTAATAGTACATTCATCTCTTCTCTTTCATCATTCTTCATAAAAATTCTATCACTCTTCAAACACCTCCTCGTCGTATGCTTCCCATTCTTCCATCCATACCCATTTCAATTCAACGTTTCTGTCTAGATATTGTTCCAAGGACAATTTGCGGGTCATTTTGTGCGGTTTTGGAGCGATTAAATATTTAATTTTCTTTGTTCTGTAGTCATAATTTTAAGATTATATGTTAAAACAATGCGTAGCATTACATTGCCTTTTCACCGCTGAAATTTTAGCTAAGCTTACCTATTTAATTACGCATTTGACCTAAATATGAGGTTTATGAAATTCACTTTCCAAACAAACTGCCAACTCACAATTTATTCTCCAGCTACCAGTTTTATGAAAGTCATATCTATTGAAAATAACAAAGGATGCAAATTTACTCATGAATATCAATATTACGCTTAAGAATCGTAAAGAAACAGTCGTTCATCCATTCAATAAATCTCTTTGTTGCGTTTGACAGCATACATTTTTTATGCTAGTGTTATTAAACAATTTGTTTTTCCATAGAACTAGGATTATACAAGCGTATCTCTAACTTGTTATTTCTTATTCGTTTAAGGCCAAGTCAATAGGGTTCTTCACATTGCCAATTGACTATTTTAAAATTGTCGTTCCCATTTGGCGGTACCGTGTGCAGCATCGTTCACGCAGTCACAATAGATGACGAATAGATGTTTCTATTTTGTTGATTTGGTAGAGCAGTGTCGCTTAGACTTTCATTGCCGTACATCCCAAACAATTTGTTCATTTTCACATTGATCGCCAAAGGCTTTAGCAGGATCAACAAATCTCATATACTTTTGTCTATCCCTGGTCGTATCCCCTGACACTTACCTACAGCTTTGTTTCATATTATTATTAAGGTTTACCAAAGGATAAAACTCGCTAAAAGTTTCTTTTAGGGGCTTTATGTTACATTGTGATTGATTTCGTTTCGATATTAAGTTTATTTGGAGACCAAGTATTTGGAGGTATAATCCCAATCTGTCTGTCGAAAAACAACAATTTTGTTCCATTCCTAATAATCTCTGGGGACTAAGGATACATTATGAGTTGTTTTTTTTTCTTCAAAATTTGCCCAAGATAATGAATTACATACTCTAGGCACTATACCAAAGTAGGTACCTACCACGCAATACACCTGCGATAACCCCCTTTCCTAAACGTAATTAGTTTACGTCGCAGCCGAAAATTGATTGAGTTGTGTAATCTGGTCATATCTGCCGCATTTACGACCAGAAGTTGACAAAAACTACCACGGATTGGGTCCCGAACAGCAAGCAGGCCCAGAAGGAGATGGCACTAGTATGGAACAGTGGAAAGAGGGATGGGTTTTGCCCTGCAGTGGGACGGAATGGGCTAAAAATAAATACTTTATTAATTGTCTTTACGTATCTTTAGTAGCAGAATATATAATAATATATTTACCTAAATGTCCATTTTACTAAAATTTTAGAAATTAAATCGTAGTGGAGGTACTGTCAAATAACGTCATGTTTCATAGGTAATTGAGAGTAGGTATTGAAGTTGCTATCATGCTCTATTTGAAAAGAAAATAAAACCACACAATTTTCACACTTTTCGGTAAAAATATTTTCAATAATTATTTGAACATTCAATTGACTTTAATAAAATAGTTGTTATTAAGGTGTCTGTCAATTTCAAACACGTACGTGCCCTGCTTAATAAAATAAGTAATTTTGAGTTTCCCGCTTACCTTCTAATGGATTTACTTATTTGCCTTTGTTCTGATCTAAAGTACCTACCTACCCATTCATAAGGCTAAATTAAGTCCATTTATAAATTTCATCTAGAAAACCCATTATTTTGCCGTTGTTACTCGAAGACGTAACGCCCAAAAGGAACTCTTAGCAGTTTTCGTGTATCAAAGTAAACAAAAAACGTAAAGTAAGTAGGTAAAAAACACTATTTATTTATTATTATACTTTTATAATTACTAATTATATATTTCTAAAAACAAACAAATGCCACACTTAAATAGAAGGTAGGTACCTAAATGACCTACAATGCAAGCCAGGTTGAGTAAAGTTTAATTAAGTATGAATTATTATCACACCCGCAGTTGTTTTTATGATGAAAGTTTTGTAATTAAACAAAGCTTGTAAGCATGCTGTTACGGTAACGTTTTTTTGTTTATTTGTCAGGTGTGATTACAAAAAAACATTTTATCTCTGTACGCACATGACATGTTAATATAATTATAATTAAATTATTAATTATTGTTATATAAAAATATAAAGAAAAAGCTTCCTCGAATTTACATTTTACAACCAAAACTAAAGCGTGGTGAAATTTTCCCATCTTTTTACTTATTTAGTTTGCGATATTTAAGATACTATCGTGCCACAATAGTGTTTTAAAATTCCCTTGGTACTAACCCTTTACCTACTCCTTTAATCCTGTGTCAGAGAGACTTAACCCTTTTCATTCATATAGAGACTGGATTCGAAACCCAGAGATATTTTATATCAATTTAAATTTTAAATAAAATCAATTTAGTTAGTATGGTAGTAGTTTTTATAATTTTAGGATGTTTTTTTATTTTTTTATTTAATTATTTATTTTTTGTATCGATTTAAGTATTTGTTTATTTTTATTTTTAATGATTGTGATTTTCTTTTAGTTTTATTTGCTTTTGTTTTTATTTGTATTTAATTGTGAATTTTTTAGTGTGAATGAATAAAGAATGATTCAAGTTAGTAAATAATTCAGCATGAGTTGAAAAATTCCTTGAGAACCAAGATACATACTTATAATATGACAGTTGAATAGAGAAAGCATCTGAATTTTCAAATAGTCTTATCTGTAGGCAACAGGTCGCTATTCGTTACCAGTCAGTCTAGGGTTACTGGCACTCTTTTTATTTTTTTGTAAAGTTAATTTTCAGCGTAGGTATGTACCTCAATTGCACGAGGTAAGTATATAGTATATAGCTTAGATTAGTTTTTCATTGGCGCCATTTTGCATAATCGGGGCTTTCGGCCGATTCGACACCTGTTTTTTTTTCATAAATTGGCTGATTGACTATTGGCCGAGATCCATGTGGTCGACTCCGGGTCAAGTAGCTACCTAATCTTTGAAAGGTGGCTACTCGGTCGAAATTTTATGGCCCAGTGGCCACCAAAGCCCACGCAAATGGGGAAAAAGTGTTCATTATGTTCTCCCTTTTTAACTACGATTAAATTTCTTTACTAGAGATAAAAGTTACTCGCAGAACAATACCGACTTCCTTCCCAACGGATTCATTCTTTGGCAAGATATATTATGACCAGTTTAGAAAAAAAGTTGAAAAGAACACTTACAAAGACACTGTGCTTAATTTTAATAAGTAAAACGAAATTTGAATAAAAAGTTCCAGCGCTATTGCTTCGGACTAACATAAAAAGGAAACAACTAAGTTTTTGTTATTTCATTTTAGTTTCATTTATTCCATTGACTTTGAATGTTGCTAGAATAATTTTCATTTTAAGGTATGCCATTTTGGAGAGTTTTATTGGTAAAAAAATCTGCGAATATGCCATAATAATAAGTTCCAAAGACCTCAATTAGCTCGGTACTTACTACCTATGAAATTTTAAACACTACTAGCTGCACCCCGCAGTTTCACCCGCGAAAGAGCCGAGCTTAAACACCATTTAAACTTTCACTGTACTCTTTCAAATATTTAAAAATAACAAACACATAACCCTCCCTTTTGGCTTCGCCGTAGTCGGGTAAAAATAGCCAAATTGGTCTAGCCATTCTCGAGTTTTAGCCAGACTAACGAACAGCGATTCATTTTTATTAGATAGAAATATAGAACAGAAGGCGGGGCCACGTTCAGTTTACATCAAACTACTTGTTAACCTACTACTCATTTAAGCAACGTATAACCGCATTTATTGGCCTCTCGTTTTTCACAAGAAACAATTTTCAATATTCAAGAGAAATCTCACATAAAATTGGCAATAGGCTCGCCTTTATTGAGCAAAACCAATAAATAAGCCATCAAATAAAGGCATTGATAATAAATCTACAAAGAGTCAGAGTTTATGACTTAATATTATGACATCCCCAATGTGCCTACCCTGAGGAACAACGCGGCCTTTCGGATTAATGTGCGGTTTTATCACGATTTTATTGATATGACATAAATCTTATTGATTTTAGGTACCTTAAATTATTTTTATTTCGGTACCTTACTATAATTACGGTCGCAGTTAATTGACAGTTTTATCTTTTGTTAATGGTCAATTTAAGCGGAAAACTGACATAAGTGAGTATTGATATCTCGATAGACCATAGATCTTTCGATTCGAAAGCATACAAAAAATCGAGCTGTATTAGAGAGGCAGCCGCTGCGGGCACATGAGTAAATCTACTCATGTGCTGCGGGTACGTGAAACGTGTTGTTTCATTATTTTCATTACATGTTACATTCCTTACACTTTGTTTTTATCAGTGCCCCAGGGTGTGCTTCTATAATGGCCGATAATACGTTTTCATGTCAAAAACACAAGCATAGAAATCGCATGTTACTTTATATTAGTTATTATTAACCGACTTCAAAAAAGGAGGAGGTTCTCAATTCGTCGCGTATATATATTTTTTATTTTTATTTCTATGAACACATGTGACGTTTTGACGTCTTCAAATGCCAACGGCGAACGCCAAGTTTTAACTCTTCCAAGGCTACCGTACCCACTTAGATACCTAGTATAAATATTTCTTATTCCCTTTGTGATGTATTGACACGCTACGCTTTACTTTTATAATGTAGAATGCAAAAATAGTAATTTATGATCCGACTGCGTAAAAAGCAAACCCAAAGTTGGAATCAAGCCAGGCGCTTTAAACTCTATCCAGTCATGATAATATCTACTGTCAGATATATTTTACATTTTTTCTTTGCCTAGTCTGAATTTTGGGACAAATTGACAAAAAATAAAATATTATGTTTCTTATCTTTCTTAGCTCCCTTATCAATAATCTGCGTCGCTTACAGTATACCGTATAATAGTGGACCGATTTAAAATATGTAGTCTACCAATGCCCATAATCTATACATATAAAATGCTTTGTCCTGACTGACTGACGGATCAACGCACAGCCTAAACCGCTGATCGTAGAGACCTGAAACTTGGAGGGTGTGTTCTTTGTATGACGTAGGCATCCGATAAGAAAGGATTTTACGCAATTCTTCCCCTTAGGGGGTGAAAAAGGGGGGAAAATTTGTATGTGACAACGTGATTCCTTGATCCATCCTTCTAATTCTACGCGAACGAAGTCGCGGGCAAAAGCTAGTTATCATATAAAATCTCTCACAAAAGTTAAACAACACAGAGTTTCTATTCGCATGTCTACGGCTCAGTGCACAGTGGTTCGAAGTACCTACGACCCGCAAACCGGAGCTCGGAGGTCACGGTCAATAAATATTTATGACACTCCGAGATAAGGCCTTGTTTTGCATATCATCATAACACAGAATAACACTGGTCTACACAAAGGATTATTGCTTATTGATGCTTCCATTAGTTGGTCAGTTTTGTACATCTACATACCTAAAACAACAACTCTGGACTGGACCTACATTATAATGCATAGACTTAATTCTATTCAATTATTGATGAGTCTGCCCACTTTGCGCGCCCATAGATTTTAGCTTTCAGGTTTGTTTTAATATTACAGGTTTGTTTTAATATAAATAGCATGTACAATGTACTTACATAGGTACTTATTTATTTCTTTTTTTTTTGTCATACATATAGCCAGTGTTAAGTAATAATAATATTTTAGTGATATTTGTTAAAATAAAATTAACCCAAATTTATTTATTATTTACCCAAATGAGGCAAAACTTGACAAAATATATTTTTTACAACCATAAAAGTTAGACAAAATTAAAACTGAATAATTAAGATAATTAATATACTAATTCAGGAACAATTATATATTATTAGTTCAATGCTCAAGAATAATACGTTTAATTATGGCTCGTTTCCTTGTTATTTCGACAGTTTCATTTCGAATGAAATATTCTCAAAATTATGTAAGTATATTATTGTTTCGAAGCTTTGTTTTCCAGTGCTAGGTAGGTAGGTACTTAACCTAGCTTCTAATTCTTTATTGTTCAAATTAAGAAAATTAGTCTTTTGTACAGTGGACACAAGTAAATAACTATTTTTCTTTATTATGTCTTGGCGCGTTGACCCAAAATGCCAGTTTGTGAAAATATGAGAAACACCAATTTCCTTTCTTGCTGAAATCAATAATATTTTCCACTCTTTGAAGGTTTTCATTGCTTTTATGAAAACACGAACAATAACTACAATTAATATGTTTTGGTGAGATTGAGGAGAAAATATGGCGTAGGTACTTTTGGTTTGTGTGGTATTTTTTATTGAAGTTACAATTACACTTTTTACCTACAATGAATGAGAAGATAAAGATTTAAGTGTAGTTACAGGTGCAGTCTTGATTTTCTATGTTGCTCTTAAACTTATTTGACTCGTCCAACTAATAATTTTATAACGTAATATACTACTAATATAAAGGACCGATAATAGATCGGAGAAAAAAATTACACGATCTTACGCGATTTATTCGCCATTTTATTGACCCAAATATTTGAAAGTTTACTTGCAGTTTCTGTGGATAATTTAACCGTTCCTTTCCGTAAAGAGTTTCAAAGGTTTTGGATCTACTTGACCCATTTTCCCCACTTGAGTTTAACGTGATGCAAACATTATTACGTGACATTGGTTTAAATTCACAAATCGTATGAAGACATTACTTACCTAAAATCTAGTTTACTTACAAAAAACAACCTATATTTAAATGAATTTTGTATATAAAGTAAAAAAATCCGACCCGAACGGGATCCCTACAAGAATTCCCTAATTAAAAGTTATAAAGTGAGTTAAAAACCTTATCGTTGAAAATTTTCATTTTATGTAAATTTCCGTTTTGCTATATAATCTCTGGTTAGCACTTTTTTGTTGTTCATCTAATTGTCGATTAAGTATAAACGCGTAAAAGGGTTTCCTTATCATCGGAAATCGTTATTTTTTCCGACTTTTGAAGTCGGAAAAAATAACGATTTACGATTTTTTTTTTCTTTTTTTGAAAAAGAGTCGGTTTTAAATTCATCGTCTATATGGGTTTTTTATTTATTCTAATAAATAATTTGCAGAAAATCAGCTGTTCCATACACGGAGAGGTCAGTAACCTTAAAATTTTACTTGTTTTTTAAGTTTCATCTACTGTTCTTGGTCTAAATGACCTTTGTTTTTAAATATCAACTTTTTTTCGAATTTACATAACCTCAAAATTTTCATTTTTTTTTTCGATTTTCCAAAAGTCGTAGAACAAAAGTTGTTTGTTTAGGTGCACAGAAGTAGCCCTCAACAGCTTGCTTGTATAATTTCCAATAACCCTGTATAGCAGTAAGGTAGGTATTGTCAGACAAAATAAAATTGCAGTAAATTGTAGAACCCCAAAAGAAAACAAATTAAGTTGGTAGCCTTACATAACAAGCAAATAAACAGTTCCTTCATCCAACAAATTTCAATACAAGAAAAAGTATAAAACTCCCTACTAAAAGAAGTAAATTGTAAGCTAACGACTTATACAAACACTTTGGCAACGTAATTAGGTTTCGTGTTTTACTACTATCAATAAATTTTACAGGATGTTCTATTATCACTTGGAACAATACGTTTCACTGAAGCAATAAAAAGTATCTAACAACGACGTAGAAATCGAAATACATAGATACTTAGGTATTTACTATACGAGAATTTTCATAATACCTATCGTAAATAGTCTACGATTTGCTTCGACGATACTGTAAAACTGAGTTGCAGCGCGTCGTGATGGGAATAATAAACACCGTAGCTGCTCTTTTATTTCAACTGCTATAAAACCGTTTCGTAGATATACCAGTTTAATGTTCGGACAGGCGTAGGTGTTGGTAACTACATTGTATTATTGTATACAATTTGTCGTGTCGTTTCGTGTGTATATATTATGAACTTACATTTTTAAGGTGAAAACGTCTTCAAAAATATGAGCCGTCACGGGACGCCTGGCAGATGTGAAACATCGACATTATTTTGTAAAAGTAATATGCAGAAAATAACAGATTGTGATAGAATCGCACAGTCGATTGCGCATGCACACCGTACACACTACTGCATATAGACTGTATATATATATATATATACCATCATATAGCGTGCATGCGTCGCCACGCCACGCCAGGCAATACCTGGCATGCGTCGCCACGCCAGGTATCGGTTTTACTTGCGGCTATAGTGAGCTCTAACGATCTGCATCGAAAAACAGCCCTATGTCCATCATTTGCAGTTTCGACCCACTGTGCATCGCCACGGCATGCGTCGCCACGCCAGATATCGGTTTTACGTGCGGCTATAGTGAGCTCTAACGATCTGCATCGAAAAACAGCCCTATGTCCATCATTTGCAGTTTCAACACACTGTGCGTCGCCACACCATGCGTCGCCACGCCAGATATCGGTTTTACGTGCGGCTATAGTGAGCTCTAACGATCTGCATCGAAAAACAGCCCTATGTCCATCATTTGCAGTTTCGACCCACTGTGCGTCGTCACGGCATGCGTCGCCACGCCAGGTATCGGTTTTACGTACGGCTATAGTGAGCTCTAACGATCTGCATCGAAAAACAGCCCTATGTCCATCATTTGCAGTTTCGACCCACTGTGCGTCGCCACGGCATGCGTCGCCACGCCAGATATCGGTTTTACGTGCGGCTATAGTGAGCTCTAACGATCTGCATCGAAAAACAGCCCTATGTCCATCATTTGCAGTTTCGACCCACTGTGCGTCGCCACGGCTGAAATCGGTTTTACGTGCGGCTATAGATGTTTCACATCAAAAAGTGTGACGTCACCCTCACGTTACAGGAACGTGAGTATTATTGACAAGGCAACGTATTATCGTTGATATGGTTATCATCAATGTTTTCTTATGACGTTATCACGTAAAATTCTCGTCTTTAAAACCGACTTTACAGATAAACATTTTTTTTAAATATTTTAGGATAATGTACACTGCGCCATTTAGCCCAAATAAGGCAACTGGGCTTGAGTATGGAAGCCAGACAACAGGTAGAATAAGTTTTATTAAAAAAAAAACCCTCAATATACATACAAAAACACCCAGACCATAATAAATATTATGTACACAAATATTGTTTTAACGGAGGGAATCGAACCTAAAGCTTTCTGCGTTGCAGGTGGAAGTTCTCCCATAGCGCCACAGAGGTCGTCAAAAGTTCGATACATTCATACAAATTTTCTATAAAAGCTTTTCTGAATGGTATGTTCCGATAATTGTCAGAACTTAAATCTTTAAAACAATTTATCAAGAGGAAACTTAATTGATGAATTCTCGTGATGAGTTCTCGAGGCACAAAAACGGTCATTAAGCTGATATAAGCTGTTATTTCTGTTCCATTTTACAACGTAGAGCTTTGAAAAGCTTTTCACATACGGCAATTTAGGCGAAAAATAACAGAAAGCTTAGGCTACCTTTGGGTGTCGCTCGTCAGCGTAGGCTCGTAGCACGCTCGTAGCTTCTGTATCTTTTTGGTAAATATTTTGTTTCTATTCCATTTGATCTGTGGGAAGAGATATATCCACGGTTTTGATGGATAGGGTATTCTGATAATTGTGCCTACTGGGTACATTAATTAGGTAATAAAATATCATAATTTATATATCTACTCATATCTATACTTCACTACATAGTATAAAACAAAGTCGCTTTCTCTGTCCCTATTCCCTTTGTATGCTTAAATCTTTAAAACTACGCAATGGATTTTGATGCGGTTTTTTTAATAGATAGAGTGATTCAAGAGGAAGGTTTATATGTATAATACATGCATAATATAGCCGTGCGAAGCCGGGGCGGGTCGCTAGTATATTTATAAAGCTGAAGAATTTGTTTGTTTGTATGTTTCTTTGTTTGTTTGAACGTGCTATCTCAAAAACTACTAGTTCTAATTATTGAAGAATTTTTTTTGTTGGATAGTCGAGGAATCGAGAAAGGCTACTTTTTATTTTGATAACCCCACGGGATCGGGACTTCCGCGGGTGATACCGCGGGGCGCAACTAGTAACTTATAAAATATATGTAGCTCTCAAAAATTCCGACCTTATAAATAAGTATAGGTAAATATTTATTTGGCTTACATTGATAGACAGGGGTTTGGTTCATTCTCACGGACGAGAAGGAAATAAATAGTCGTATATCCTAGAAAAGTCGAAAAAAGGTTCTATAAAATACCTACTTACTAGTCTCCGATATTGACAAAAAGCCTCTTATCCACAAAACAACGTTGTTAGTTTTTAAGAAGTAACATTTTCTGCACCAAATACTTAGTAATATGTTTTATAAATAAATAACCCTTTTCTCGCCGTCTGTCACTTTTATACCATCCTTTTTATGAAAGTAGATACCGAAAAGAAACACAAACGAAACAATTTACTTTTAAAACTTATGATTTCTGTTTAGTATTGAAATGTCACCCAAATAAAAGGGTGTATGGATAATATAGATATTATCTAAAAGCCAAGCCTATAGTTGTCTAATTTATAACTAGATGGATGGTGTGTAATATTGTATAAAATTTAATTTAGTTATTTCTAGTGATTTTCATTGTTTTAGCAAACAATTTACTTCAGAAGAAACAGTTTCGCAAAAGGTATACCCACGTAACAATTTGTAACCGGAAGTGCCTACATACAAACCCCATAGAAACATATTAAAGTGTTTATTTACCCGTAATTTAGTAAGTACTTTAGGAAAGGTGCGTTTGGCAAAACTAATTTCTGAAGTCGTACTTGAATCTTCGCATTTTATTTATTTACTCCGATCCTACAGTCAATACTACCCAAATTCGCCCTGCAATTAAGGAATTAATAAAATGAACTGAGTCTTAACACAGCTTTAAAGTAATATCCGTGAAGATATGAAGGTCCTAAGCCTCATGATATTGCTCAGGCCCAAAGGATATCGTTTAGGGACATTATTATTATGAGCCCGACCCAAACGTTTTGGCATACTATACATAATTTACTTTCCTAGACTAGAAGAATGCAATTCCTTCTAAAAGAACTTAATGTGAAAATGTCGAACAATCCTACTATTTTCTCGACAATTCCAGACAGAAGCAATTTTGGAAGAAGCTGAGTGCGCCACTGTAGAGCTAACACTCGGTCGAAATTAAAAATGCTCGATTGATTTTAAAGCAAAGTTTTTCACAAATATTCTACGCTAAAAGAGCTTAATAATTCAGCATTCACATGAATTTTCATTTATAATTTCATAATCATTACAAATAATTAAATAAAAACAACAATTTAATACAAAAAAGAAAACAATTACTTACAAAAATTAATTAAAGATAAAACCACGATTATTTTAAGCCAGCTTTTTGTCAAATGCCTGGGCTAAGTTTTATTACTTTCAAATTAATTTAATATATTTTCATATTTGAAAATATTTCTTTGTTTTTATCATAAAAGATAGACTTTGCTGAAATAGACTAAACTTTACGTTTTAATATAAAAAAAATATACTAGCTTTATGACGCTGAAAAATGAATTATATGCTCAAGATTGCTATTTGCATATCCACTTAATTCCATAGGATTCTGTTCACTTGATTTCTACTGGGATTAAGTATCCATCATATTCATTTTTAACTTTGAAAAAAACTAAGTTAATTCATAATAATAAGTAGGTACCTCCTATTGAGAAGTTTTATTTTCCATCCTAACAGTAAAACAAACGTAAAAAATTGCCTATGTGCGTATATCGGTACATTTCATAACCTCTTTACGCAAAAATTGCCACACGTATTTTGTCTCTATTTATAAACATATACATATACTGATAAACACATTACCACTTCTTTGCGTCCCGCAGTCGGGCAAAACTTTACTGATTCCGATGCAACTTAGTTTGCGAATAACTAAAACCCTACAACAATACATAAGCGTCTTCATTTCCCAAAATATCTATGAGATAGAGTCATATGCGAGTGAAACCGTGAGGCACAGCTATCAGATAAAATAACTTGATAAAAGTATTAAAGTGTTTGAAATAAACGTTGCGAAAAGGGCCATAGCTTTTATGTCATCATCATCACGAAAATTGAATTACAATTTCTCTTCGTTTACTGCTAACCACAAACGGTGTAATTTTCTTTCATTAAAAATAATATTTGTGTAATGGTCAGCAACTTTTTAAATTGTCTATTAATTTGATTATACCTTTTTACACCATCAAAAGATAAAACTTAAAAACAGATAAAGTTCAACAATTTTTATAAATGTTCAAAAGAGTTTGTTTGGGAGTTAATATTTATAAATTATTCATGCTATTAATTTGAAACAACGGTTTGCAGTTAAACTACTGCAATTGACAGACATTTTCCGAATCGGTGTACAAAATTTTAAATTGGTAAAATACCACGGCAAACAAGCCCAGAGAGAAAGGTTTTTTATTATTCGAGCTGGAGCACGTATCACTGTTTGTATGTTTCATATTGAGTAAACTAAAAAACGTACGGAAAAGGTAACTTCGAAACAGAAACTACTCTAGGAAACAGTATGGGTTACTTAGGCTCTGCCTATTTCAACGTTGCAAATATGTAAAGCTATCTTTTTTGTGATAGATTTGTTTATGAAAACGATTCCATTATTCTATTTTAATGCGTCTAGGAATCACTTCCTATTCCCATTATTGAAAAGAAACACTGTCATATTCACAATTGTTAAAATAAATTGCGAAACTCATTCATTTCCTGCAGCATGTCTGATTGCATTTACATTCCCTGAGAAACGTAACAAGATAACTTAATTGACCACAACTCTGAAACTACATATTCAGTCAAAGTTCTACCCAATAAGCAACGACGAGCAAACATCGTAAATCGTGTAACAAGATGCCGGTGTGACATAGATATTTTTATTTCAGGCGGAGGTGGAGCACAATTAGGAGAGACTGACAACTGTGATGCGGGTCAGCTGAAAGTGTGCGTGGATTTGATTCCACGGACACCTGTCGGGTTACCGAGGACTAAAGAAGAATTGGATGCCCACTGCCTGTACGTATTCGGTTTTGTTTGTTACTCCGAGCTCTCAGCAACTTTAAAAACTTAGTTAAAAACACTGTTGGTAATCTGGATTTGTGCGAGACGAAGTTTAGCCAATCACTTTTTTGCTGGTAAATGACGACGATCCTCAGTTCTAGTTTCAAATGTATCATAATACTTATTCATTTTATAATGTATCATAACGTTTGCAGTGCTAGTTCGTATTTACGCTTATGCCAGAATGTTGAATTTACATGATTTTTTAACCGTGAGAGCATGTAATTGGCTTTCAGTTGTTATGTTACACTATGTTTTATAAGTACATAATAGTTGTTGGATCTCCGATTAAATAAATAAATAAAATAAAATAAAATCATTTATTTCAGGCTAGAAAACCCATATTAAACTTACAAAAAATAATTAAAATTAAATTAAAACTGTAGAAATTTAATCTATTATTGAATAAACTAGCTACCGTGTTTTCAAAAAAGAACCTCTACCTAATAATGGATAAGTTAGAAGTTATTATTATTTTCCAAATAAAGTTAAATTCAAGTCTTAACACTTAGGTAGGTACTTAATATTTTAATCAGACACAGAACTTTGTTACCATCGTCAATCAAACTTGACCATTTCCTAATTTTGAACGACGATCGTGAAGTTAAATCCTTCTAAAACGGCGAATAACTCCATCAGGTGGTGCAAAATTTCAATTTCAAATTTTAATATTTCGACGAGTTGCTATAATAGATAGTCTACAGGATATCTAACCTAATCTTTAAATACGATTATTGCGTTTCAAGGTTTAAATTGAAGATTCTGATGTATATAAATATACTCGTACATAGGTATCTTGATAGATATCCAGATAAGTTATACATGTAGGGGAGAGGGGGGCATGATGGGGTCCTTAAGGTTTGAAGCTTAATAAAATCGGCAGCATTGTATTTTCATAACATTTTTTATTTTAAATGTCATCATTGGTAATCAGTCTTTTTCTCTTTTTCTTGTTGGTGACCGTTCTTGAGCTTTTTTAGTCTTTTCAAATTCTTAGGTTCGTTTGTCTTGTGCTTATTCTCTTCCGCAAGTTTATTTTCTTTATGAATTCTTTTATTCCTTCATCTTTTACACCATCAGCCACATTTTTATGCTCTCTTCTTGCCAACTTCCTTTATCGGTCTTCCTGTTAAACTTCTTCACCATGCTACAATAAAATTAATCAAAAATAATAAAAAAAACTGACTACCTACCATACCTATTTAATTTGAGCCCAATATTACTACTCTAGATATATTTTCTATCTCTTTATTATTCGAATAATATTAATATGGGGAATAAACATCATCCATCATACCTTGAAAAATGAGAAGGGGAATGATGGGGTACCCATACCCCATCATGCCCTCTCCAGTCGTTTGAAACTAAAAAACTCACAGAAAAAAAACCGTCATGCAACACAAAGATAAACAAGTTCTTACCTGTCAGTGAGTAATTGGCATACGACTCACTTTATACCTAATTCAGAATACTTTTGCTTTCAACACAGTCACGATCTAATTCAATGGTAAAAATCATAAGGGATATGCTAAAAAACAGTTTTTTCCAAAAAAAAACAAATACGCGTGTCGTCACCGAACAATCACTATGCCATCTAATGGCCTCCTTCCCGTTGCACCCCCTCGCAGTCTAACAATTGTAATTGCCCCATTGGTTTGTGTTCTAAGGCCAAGACCCCGTCTTGCCCGCTACCCCGTTTGGCCCCCTTTCCCCTACGTAAGTTCATTCCTTCGTTATTACCTTTAAAACATTAAACAGGAACACAGCACTGCAGGTAATAAAATATTACTCATTAGACGCTATAGTTGCATTTCCACGTGTATATGAACTAATTATGATTTATCTCTATTCACGACGAAGCGAGTAAATATTAGATTACCTTTATACATACAAAATATACGCCTTGCCCTGGTTTAATATCATGGATAATGGTCTCATTTTCTGGAGATAATGAAGAAAAATTTTCGTTCAAAATTCCGTTGGTGTAAGTAGAAGTTTCCTCACTACAGACATGTCGGGGTTCGGCACCTCTAACTGAATATTAAGCAGGTGAAATACGTATATTTGGAGCTTTAATAGCGATATAAAATTGTATCGCTCCAAAATTTCATAATTTACATTTTGAATTAATTAATTGCTAATTACGTAGACACTTTTTTTTCTAATACTAATCTAGTTATCCATGTAATTTACTTACGAAAGTGGCAACGAAAATGTCCCGATTATAATTTCAAATTTTTCATTAAGGCTCGGTTTGTTAATATTTAGATTTCCCGTCTGTTATTAATTTTATTTCTGCCGAGAAAAGCAGGAAATATTTCGTGCTACGAGATTAATTAAATTACTATGTAGGTAAGTAGCAACAGACGAAAGATTTTATTCAAGTTTCTTTTATAATTGGGTTTTGGAGATTAGATACACTATATTAAGTACCCCAATCTCAACGGACTATACAGGTTATTTTAAATCACACTGTAGCCAGTGTTTTGTAACTGTAGTTAAAAAACACTGGCTTTTTATATTTAACGAAGCCTCGGTTTGTCACCGCACGCAATTGCAATGCCCGGCAGAGCTCATATTATGTGAACTCGCCTTTGTAACATCTATTGTGTCTACCATTTGAATGCAAATAAATGAAATAAAATAAAATGAACGATGGGAAAATGCATCACTGCGCCCGACCGTCATTAAGAATTCGTAGCGTACTTAGCTTTGCTATGAATCTGTAAACACATCAGGCCAAATAACAATAGAGTCAAAAAGCATGTACATCTAGCGATAACAATAGCTTAGCAATAGCTACCTGTATATATTTATTAGTATATAGCACTATTGTTATCGTGTCGGATCTAATAGGTAAGTATAGGCATATAATAGCTTCCCTGAATTTCTAACGTGGTAATTATTTTTATAGATAGCAGGCAAAAGGGATCGAACAACCTAACCTGACGTAACGTAGAAGTTATTTTTGTTGGATATCTTTTGGACATGAATACTTATAAATAGATAACTCACGTGTTATTTATTATTACCGTGCCGAGGTTCTGCGTATACGTATGTCCATTAACATTTTCGAACACGTACGTCACAGCAGCGTTCCCTAACTCGAGCGAATTCTATTTAAAACTTGTCGCTATAGCCTTTACAAGAATAATAATATAGTAAATAACATTATTTGAAGCCTTTACATGTCTATTGACCTTATGCCATAATAAAACCTAATGAAAGCACAACCTAACTTACTAATGAAAGCAACATTTGTTGCCTTTTATCTTTTAGTATGTTGGCAACACATATTTTGAATTTGTAAACGGAAGTCGTCAGTTTAGTCATAATAATATTTTATTTTTATGAAATGTTCTATTTAGGTTATTTGTTTAAAATATAAAAAGTTAATTTATAATTCGATAAACGTGTAATTTATAAAATACGGTCATAATGTTTTTGTTTGAGTATGACTTTTGTAAACAGGAGTATATGTTGGTTTAGTCAAAGGTATAATATTATTATTGCAATTTTATAAAAAATATTATATTTTCTGTTTCTATTTATTTCTAATTAATTTACAACATATTTACAATCTATTTGATAAAAATGGTTATTTTACGACTTTTATACTAAAAGGTAGTTAACTTGTTTAGCACGAAATAATTAAAATTAATAAGATTTAATTGAAAGAGTAGGTATTGTTTTATTTTTTTATTCGGTTTGGCTTTTGTCACGGTTGAGTGATCAAAAGGTTTAAAACCTCTGGATTAGTAAACTGGAGAGCTTAATGACAAAAGTTTTATGTTTAAAAACAATAATTTATCACGACACAGTAAGCTTTTATTCGTATTGTGTTCAAATGGATTAACAAATATTTATAAATGCACAATAAAACAATTCGAGTTGGGTGAAAACCGTTTGTCATCAAAAATATCATTTTACAGGTTTAGAAATTCGTTTCTGTTATTATTTTTTGCTAATAAAAAAGGCTTATTTATATAAACAAATTTTCAAACAAAGTTGTTCGACAGTCGACACTACAAAAGAACCTTGCAAATAAAAGAAACAGTACAATTAGTGTTTGAAAGGGATTGGTTGTAAAATAATTGAATCAAATAAGTTAACAACCACCCAGAAACTGTAGGAGTGTATTTAATGAGATCAGCTATCCCACTTGTTCAAATAAACTTTTGGGTCATTGTTTGATAAATGTCTCAATAGACCGAAATCTCCGGTTTCAGCGCTTCGTACCCACTCGAGATAGAGTACGTTTTCTACTCAACATAAGGGATTAAATGTAGCACTTACGTAACAACATAAACAGATACATTCAACTGTTTTTCCGATGCTCTTTTGTTTTTCCAATGTTTATTTATTTATTTCTGGTGAAAGCGAGTAAAAGTTTGCAGCAATATTGTCTTAAAACTTCGTCATATTTGACGTAGCAAGTTGGAATAATAGAATAATCCGAAGTATACATGTTGTGCTGAAGGTAGACGAACTCTTCGTTGTATAAAGCGAAAATTAACCTATCTATATCCTCAGGGCATATCAAACTGGGATGTCTTGTATGGACGCGTGGATAAAGCGATGTCTGCCTACTGACGGACAGAAACTTCTGCAGCAACAGATTGGAGGTGCAAGAGCTCTCATGAGATTTCTTTGTACAAATGAAACAGCTTTAAGAAAAGGTAAGCATGTATTTTACAATATTTTTTTGGGGGGTATGGCATAATTTAGTTTTTTTTCTTCCTTTAAGAAAAGGTTAGCATGTATTTTACAATATTTTTTGGGGGTATGGCATAATTTAGTTTTTTTTTTCAGTAGGGCTACTGGCGTGCCAAATCATTAGGTCCTCCAAGTCACAGATGCGCGATAAAAGTAGATTATGTGTTATCCAGGATTCGGACTATATTTATAAATCATACATACCAAGTTTTATCGCATCGTTTCAGTAGAAGGAGGTTTTTGCATAAAAGAGTATCAAACATACCTACCTACATAAGTTACGGAATTACCACACATCTACCACATTGATATTATTACGATGGTTGCCCTATTAATTAAGTTTAACGGGTAGTTAGTCTATCAAAAGTAATTTCGAGTTAGAAATTCTAATCGAAAAATAACACTCTAACATTAAACGAGTCTACCAATATTGTTTGTGAAAACATTGTGGGCGACAAACCCGATAATTTACGAGTTCCAAGATTACATTTTCGCTAAAGCACTCAGTAGTTAGGTTGCCGACAATTGAATTGTGTACGGCCCATGTCGATAAATCAGGGGTAGGTACATATTGGCCATGTCTCGCCGTTCGTGTTGCGCTATCGCCACGTTGACAGAATAACATTAGGCAGGTGTTAAAACGTTACTCTGTGTTAGGGGCAGGGGAAGGTAGAGGGTAAACTTTTACTATTTCATGTATTGATAGTTATACCCATCTGTACCCCACGGTTTCACCCGCGTAAGTCTTGATCCCGTAGGAATATCAGAAAAAAGCCTATTTGTTAATCCACTACCTCTATATTATGTCTATAGGTATCTATATTAATGATACCCATTGGAAGACTGAGGCCTTTTGACACAAACGTTATTTACTTAAAAGAAAGTCTCTAACCTAAATAAAATATATACATTTTATTTAGGTTTGACTGATTTAGTTACTGAAATAAGAACTTATTTAAAAAAAACATACTGAATGGAAAGTTGAAAGGCGCCCCTAGCTTAAGTAGTTTGTAATGCAAAGTTTACAATTTCCGACTTTACAATAATGTGATAGTAGCGTTTGTTATACGAAAAAACACGCACTACGACTTCTGTACTCGATAGGCGAAACTTACCCCTGCCGTGCTGCCTCGCGAACAATTTTTTTACACTCTTCTTGGGATTACAGAACAAAAACCATAGTAAATATCCCGTTAGTTAAAACATTTCAATTCAATAACTTTAAATAGTGAAAATAATCATGTTAGTTTAAAATTACTTAATTACTTCAATCAGAAGATATTATAAAACGCTCTCACAGTACCTAATACGGTTATTTAGCTAAACCTTATTTCGAGATTTTCTACTTGAACTTAAGTTAGGTAAGTTAACGATATTATTTTCCACGAATCTACATAACACCTACTTAATATACCTACCTCTTGTGTAAGTGAGATGATCGTAAATTAAATTACATTGATTAGAAGCTTCAAGTTAATTAATCCAAGTTGGAGTTGCCAAGTTGCTAGTACACTGATTTATTTACCTGAACCTCTACCTGTTGTTTTCTTGAGTAAATACTTACGTCAGTTATTAACAGATCTTAATGAGTTCCATTGTTTAGAGAAAACTTATAGATTTATATATAATTTTCGTAATAACACCTAGTAATTACCTAATAGTTAATAACGTTCATGCTTTCAAGATTTATTATTATAGTTACAAAAGATTTAGGTACTCTCCTATAATTAATTGGACCAGTAGTGTAGCTATCCCACAAAATAATAGGTACCAAATTGCCCGTGTCCTGAGGCAAATTCATCGGGGCCTTTTTAGGTTTTACAGGTTAACTTGAAAATAAAACAAACAGTAATTTTCAAGGCCATATCATACTTTTATGAAAATATTCTACAACGTTTGAGGACGGCATTTTGCTACCTTTGCCAATCTATTGAATCGCAAAGGTAGATGGTTTATACAGTGCCAGCAACTTTACTCTTTGCTACTCAGGGCGCTATGTCCCTGGGACATTGTATTAGTTAGATAGAGTCAACTAGCCCAGAGCCCAGAGCCCATACCACCCTCTCAGCTTAGTCGACCAGTAGTTAGATATAGTAGGTACTTATGATATTTTTGTTTGAATAATTGATGAGTTAGAAGACTAAAGCAGGTGTCTAGAATCTTGCTCGTGTTAAAAACATTCTTATAACAGCCGTTTTGGAGCTCTACGGCCCACCGTAGAGCTCCAAAACGGCTGTCGGCTGCGATTATGCAGCCGACCGTACAATCAGAGTGAACTGAACAGACAGCATCCATGAACAATTTCGATAAAACAAAACAAAGTTTTGTTCGTTTTGAGATTTTAAAGTGTCGACAGTGATTTAACGTTGCACTTTCCCAGTATCCAACCTCATTTCAGAATAACTTTTGCAGCTGAAATTCATTGTCTTCCTGTTCCGACGTTTAGTATTTTAGCTAGATTTTGCCTCAAATTGCGAGGCAGGGCTTTACTTTGTGCAACGATTAGGTGGAGCTCACATAGCGTGGTGTCTCTCATAACGTTGCATTTCCGACACTGCGGGTGATTTACTCTGCAAAAGTGGTGTAATAAATGTTTTGATAAGTTTTTTTAAAGTATGGTCTTGTTAAGATCGAAGTCAACATCGTGGATTGAAAGCGTTTGCCAATCACCAAAATTCATTTCTGTTATGTGAGTCTCTCTGTAAAAGTAGATAAGAAGTAGATGTATAAGGTTTTTTTCCTTTAATTACTGTTATACTTAATTATCGAATAACGATGAAAAAAAATATGATACTCAGCTATCCCCAAACTATCTCCGATCAAAATTTCATCTAAATCGCTTCACTGGTTTCGGAGATTACCCCCTACAAACTCACAATTCACATTCTTTACCTCTTTATAATATTAGTATAGATAAGTATAGATTACTTGTCCTAAATCAAAATATTAAAAATATGTCCACTATTGTCCACCATTTTGTGCAAGGCAATATGTATGGAGCACCGACTGGGCTTACAGTCAGTTAGGTCACATTTAGTTTACCGGCATTGTCATTGCACTGTCGACTAGCACACAAAATCACTCAACTATCACTAGACACAATAGCTTTAAATGAAGCTAGCTTAGACAAATTATCTATTGTATCAAAGCACGCGATAAAATAAAGCGCTTTGTAAGTTGGTCAATGAAATATCCACTTAGACATACATTTTATAAACGTTCCTTCACGAAAACATATTTTTCGTAGACACGTTACAATAAATGCGAGAGCTAACTTGACCAATTGCTGCCAAGAGGCAATTTTTTACGGGGAAATGTCGTGAGAACCGATAATACCTCTTAGCTACTAACTTCGAGGAAACTTATCATTTTGTTAGCGAATTTTCCTGGTATTCGGCGGCTTTTAATATAATCCGCCTATACGAATATCATGCAGAGGTATTTTGTGGTTTTTGTTCATTATAGTAAGAAGGGTTTCTAACTCCACTGATTACTAAATAATTTGTTTGAAAGGGATGAAAGCTCTTTTTGACATTTCTTAAGAAATTTTCAAGTTTGCCGAATGGGAGTAAATGTTTCACAATTTATTATTTTTATATACCTATCGCTGTTACTAGAGGGTCTTTACGAGGTGTGGCAAATATTCCATTTCTAATATTTTGTTAAGACTTATTGTAGATTTTTTCGTTTTTCTACAGAATTCCTGCGAGAGCCAATGTGTTGGAATCGAGTGTCACCTGACTGGTCACAATGTGTTGACGAGTTACAAGCAGCTGTCAGAGAAATTGGCGACAGGGCACAGCAACTTACTTATTTTAATAGAAATGCTGAACTATGCTGGTAAGAAACCATATTATCATCACTACATAGTATAAAATAAAGTCACTTTTCGCCGTCCCTATGTCCCTATTTCACTTTGTATGCTTAGATCTTTAAAACTACGCAACGGATTTTGATGCGGTTTTTTTTAAATGATAGAGTGATTCAAGAGGAAGGTTCATATGTATAATACATGCATAATATAGCCGTGCGAAGCCGGAGTGGGTCGCTAGTTACTTATATAGTTCACCGTTTGACCACTACCTCACTTTATGTGACCATGCGATCTAAGGCGTACAAGTAGGTAAGTACTTGAACTAGAACCAATCGATAAGTAGGTAAGTAAGTAAGTAAGTATATCTGCCTTCACCCTTAGAAGATATTCGCGCCTAATTCAATCTAGAAAATCCCATACCTTTAGATATAATACTTTTTCAATGATATATCAACACAAAATAAAATTTTAGGTCACGCAGTTACATACAAAGGTAGCCTACATACAAATGTAACTGTTACTAAGTATATACACGTCCAACCTGCGTCTACCATTATACATTATATACGGTACATTATTATTTCCCGGATGACAATTTTCAACCATTGTTATGAAAAAACCTTTCTATTTTTTTCTCCCAAACAATAATTTCTTTAGCCTCTGATAGAGTCGAGTAGACCTTTTCTTATCACAACAATTTTTATATCAACAGTACTTTGGGACAACAGTACCATAATTTTTTATGAGGTTACTTATACACACATAGATAAAGTAGGTACCTATATACCTTGATAAATATTGGTTTCTAAAAGTGGTCTCAGTGTACTAATGGTGAAAGTATGTGTACCTACTTAAGTCCTTTCTTTGACTTTTATGTATTTTTTAAAGTGATATTTTCATACTTTTGTTTCTGAAATGGAGCACTCTCATCAAAATTGCAAATAGGTATTTTTCATTGAATGTTTTACGTTTATAGAATTTAAATCAAAGCTTTTAACGGACATTTTAAAGCAATTTCCGTGTAGCCGTTTGCTCGTTCAATAAGTAGGTAGGTACCTACTTACTTTAAATTTAATAACTGATAAAATAATTTGTTCAAGCAGTACCTTGAACTTACATATTTATTCTGTGGCAATACACAAACAAATCCAACAATACAAACATAAAAAATTGTAACGCAATATGAACACAATCAAAATATTCAATAGTTATAAAAGGAACATTTGATTTTGAACGAATGCTCCTAAATTAACTATTTTATAATTAACAACTTTATGAAGTAATCCAAAAAAGTATATTTCGGTAGGTATGGCTCCTCAAAACAGTTAAAAATTCTTATATGGAATTCAATAATTTTGTATTATCCATTGGTACCCGTCCATTGTTGTTAATTGACACTTTTATATCCATGTTCGAGCAAACTTGAGCGTTTTGGAAATTGTTTAAACGAACTTTCTTTATTCGTTCGAACTCCTTATAACTTTGAGATTTGTCTCCGGTACCTTTTCTGTTGCGAAATGTCTTCCAAAATTTGAAATTTACTTAACCCATTTAAAATTAATGGAATTTATTTTTTCAAAACAATTTCAAACGAAGACATTTAGTTATAAGGTACCTATCTATTGTCAATTAAAAGTTTAGGGTTACCAAAAGGATTTGGCGACGATTTATATAACGAAACGATTGGTTTTGTATGGTAATTAATTTATTATTGGATATACCTATTCAGATCTTTTCAGGAATTCTAAGCACAGGTGTATTTTGATATGAGAGCCATTAGTTCGTTAATAATTGCTCGTTTTCTTTGAGAGGCAAAAAACTAACGAGAACTTACTAAAAAAAAGCAACACGTGAAACGTCCACTGTCGTCGATTTCCTGCGAGTAGACATAGGTTGTACCGAAACTGAATGACTACGGTCCACGATTAGCTGTCCCCCTTACGATCCCCCTACGGAACACGGTCCCCCTGTCAAGAACTTTTTCACGATTAACGGTCCCCCTAGACTGAAGGCACCGACAAGCGTTGATTTAAAATAAATTGTGAAGGTCTCACGGACCCCCTATTCTTCCCCAGGGGAACCGTTAAGCGTTGAACTGTTTAAATTTTTTCAAGCTCATCTGTCCCCTTAGTCCAAGTAAAACACGATAACTACCTACTATGAACAAGTCTACTCACGATTCGTGATAAGATAAACCGTATGTTTTTTTATTTTATTTTTCAATTGAATACGATGCCACTGCATAATGCAGGAAATCCAAGTTTTCTCAATACACGTCAGGAGCAAGCGCGCTCTGTGCCATGTGTCAGCCGCCTTTCACTGCTGTGAGCTTTCGTAGCTCGTAGCGATGAAAACATATTTAAATTCTTCTTAGTAGAGATGCGAAATATGTGGAATATGTGCCGCTATTGCGATGTTTTTTACTATTAAACAACATTTTTATATGGATACTATGTTTTCTTTATCTACGACCTTTATTAGGTATCTATTTAGGAAGCTAAAGCTTGTATGTAGATGGATAGGTAGAGACGTTAACAATCGAAAAAGACATTACATATATCTGCCCTATCCCCTACGTTTACTTTCAACTGTTCCTAAACTTTTAATTTCTATAGGTAGGTGCTTATAGTAATGGTAGAAATGACAAAAAGTCTGCACTTGACACTGCGGAAGCAAATTAAAAAATCTAGAAGTCTTAGAATTAGCTTTACTCCCTAGGACTGAACAGTAATATGTGTGTTGTTTACAGCGCACGAGACGCGTTTATGATGTGCGTAGCGGATGCAGGCCGGACTTGTACAGCGTCAGCCAGCACGCTGCTGAAGCGCATGGCGTGGGTGCTGGCTCAAGACGTGGCGGCATGCAGCCACCAGCCGCGCGCGTACTGCGCCGCTGGACCGCCGCCCATAGCTGCACCACTACTCACAGCTTTATACGGGATCATATTCTATCCACCGAGGATTTAAAATAACTAAAAGACGCTGTATAAATAAATAAATAAAATAAACGAGTGTGTAAACAGGTAGGTGACTGGCCCGAACGTGGTATTAAATGCTTTTTATCTGAAACACATCGATTCATAAAGATTTTTCTACTTCGCAAAATGTTCTGCGAGTTGTTATAATATATGTATTATGTTATACCTACCTACCTACCTACATTTAAAACTCCGGTGAAAATCAGAGGAAAACAGATATTTGCAATTTAATAGCCCGCTATAAGTTCTTAAAGTTGCCAAAGATACTTGTAAATATTAGAAGTATAAGTACCTACCTATTTATTTCGCGTAATACTTGTGAATAAGTTATTTAGTTATTTAGGTAAGCTTAACTTAAATAAGTCATGTTGACTCACATGTTTCGCTTAAATATCTCGAGGCTTCATGATTGTTGTCTTTATTAAGTAAATCCCTTCTAAGTTAGTTAGAGTTTAATTAAGTTGTACCTATACTACATCCTCTCTCATTAAGTAATGTGTACCTAGTCGTTTTAGCATCGTTAATATACTTCAAACAAAATGTTAACAGGTACAGTCAGCCATAAAAAGTGACTTCCCAAGATGACAGAACACTAACTACTGATATTAAATAACTTTACCGAGTTGACTACGATATAAAATTGTCATAAAAATTACAACGCAACATAAAACATAAAGTTTTAAATGGGTTTCACCGGAAGACCAGCGCTGCAGCAGAATTTCTTTGCTGCAGTTTTTTTGCTGAAATTTGACCTTTTCAGACGATGATACAAGTCTCCTTGAACTTTACTATGTTTTTAAATATGTTTTCTTTGGTTTTGTTTTATTTTGGTTTATTTATGTAACCCTTTTTTGTCTCTTATATGCTTTTATGTAACTTTTAACTGTCTGTGTTTGTTGTTTGCCTTTTTTCTAAATTAATCTTTTATTTGTGTTGTCATTTTAAATTTTAAGGTATTACGGTGCTTCTCCAATTCTATGATGTTCATGATAGTTTTGTTATTAATTCTGTTCAGGGATTTATGGTTAGGAAGTAATGTTCTGGTATCAATGGGAATGTTCAACTACTTCTGAAGCTCACTGTACCTAATACAAATTCTATTTACTTATGTAGATAAATATTTAGAAATTACATGTGCAATGTTCGGAATTGTTAAATAATAAAGTTTAGTGAACTGATTTTCCACATTTCAGTGTCAAAAGTAAGTGACATTAAAAATGATATGTAAGTAGATATAATTAAATGTATGAACATTTTAATATGATTTGTGATTTTTATTTCCCTTTCCTCCAGTTTCTTGACCTCAAAATCAAAATTAGGAGTTCGAATCAAACTCCGATGTAACGTCGGACGAATTAGGAATACTTCCCGTCCGTATAGTTAGAAAACATTCCGCCAATGCCAGCTGTGCCAGTTTCAATTTGTTTAATATACTTCGGCCTTACTGTTTTCACATAACAATTAGAGCCCGATTATAAAACACAGTTAAGGTCTTGCTACATTAAGTAAGTAGGTACCTAAAGCGTACCTATAACTACCGACGCTCTTCAAAATATAAGGGATAATTAATTAGAAGTAAGTGGTTATACTTTACACTAATCTCGGGCCTTTATTGTCTAACTTTTTTGTAGCCGTTACTGAAATAAATCTTTTAAAAGAAATGAATGCTAAGAAATTAATTAAAACAACACTTTTCACTTTTAGGGATAGTATATAACCGATATGAATTTGTTATGACTACTAAATATTGGCCTTTGCCAATCTGTATGATTTATACAACGCCTGCAACCTTAAATCATGTTATTAAAGGCGCTGTAGTTCCTAAAGACTAGTGTTTGATGAAGTAGACTTGCTCAGAACCTTTATCTATTCTCTCAACTTACTCGACTGAGTCTAAGATCAACCATGACAATACGTCTGAAGCCAGATCCGTCTTCGTTGTATGGAATGAAGTTCTGCAACTTATGCCACAGATGTCATCACGATGATTTCCTAACCTACTCACTAAAGTTAAGCAAATAGAAATCTGTAAAAAAACCTTGAAATAAAAAAAAAACTTGCTTATTTTTCGCTGTTGTGCCACTGCTCATGGTGTAGAAATTAAAAAATAATGGCATGTTATCGATGTTTTTTAATTTTTATGTTTCTTTTTAATTTTATTTTATTTTAATTACTAACATAGGAATAAGTATTTTACTAATAATATGAGTCTCTGTAACTTGAGTAAATAAATATATTTGATTTAATTTAAACGGGATATTTCCTTTGTTTTTGTATTTAGTAGTGAAAATAACCGTGCTGGTTGAGAATTCTATATTATCTGTTTTTATTTAGGTACTTAGGTTCTACGGCATCATGTAGTAGGCTCCTGTATACACAAAACGAGCTAACAATTGCCACTTGTTTTTAAATTTTTGTGTCGATACAATATTCTGAAGCAATATGGAAACGTGATTGTGAATACATCAACCACAACAGTATACCACAACTTTACGTAGATATAATAGACGCGTAAGTAGATAGACTTTAGCATTAAAGCGCTTTCACCGCTACATTAAAACACTTTGATAAATAAATCTATGTAGGAAGGAAGTAGAATATCTATTTAAATGCTTAAGTTCATAGGTTATTACATAAATATCTATTTACTATTTCAAAATAAAATATTTATTAAACATAAAATCAGGCTAAAATTCGGCATTCAGATAGCTAACTAGCTGACATAGGCAATTAATTTAGGCATAATTATTCTAATACAAATTGGTTAAATAAATACAGATAATCAAACCTTTTTCGTATGTTGTACCTACCTAGCACGAATATAAAATTAATGTATCAATAGAATATTAGATAGGTAGGTATATTATCTATCATCGGATTTTCGGATTTTAAATAGTCATTAAAACTTTATCCCCCTTATTCCAAAACGAGGTTTAAGGATAGTCCGAGATGCAGATTTAAACCTTAGATTTAGACACAGATTTACTCGTGAACTATAGTCTAAACACTATCCCTATGGATTATATAGGGAACTATAGTCTAAACACTATCCCTAAAGATTATTTAAAGATAGTGTTTAGACTATAGTTCACGAGTAAATCTGTATTTAAATCTAAGGTTTAAATCCACATCTCGGACTATCCTTAAACCTCGTTTTGGAATAAGGGGGTAAGAGCTCAGATAGAATTACTATCTCGCTTCCGGCTTTCTGAGAAAATGAAAAGTAATAAAACCCCTACTTTGTTATTTGATTAGCAGTCTCGCTACACTGTAATTAAAATTTTATGAAACAAATTAGAAATTTACTGGATAGGAACTATTAGATGAAATAAAATACACTGAAAAAAATAAATAACAAAACTACTTCAGTTAATTCACTTTTAACCATAAATTGGTTATTAGGCATCAAAGTTTGATTGAAATAATAAAAAAGGAGTATTTACTAAACACAAAACTGGTTTGGTTATTTTCAGGTTGCTTATTTAAAGCCAAACTTTGAGTAATTATTAACCATAATTATTTAAACAAACCGAAGTGGTAATATGTAACAAAATCGGTTAATTCAATGTATACTATTTGAGTGACTATATGTTACTAAAACATTGCTTTCCTAGTAGACAATCATTTTTGTTGAGTTAAAGTTTTGTGTTAACAAAAGTTTTGCTATTAATACTTAATAAAGTTTGACTATTTTAAAAGAATAATTCTTACAAATTAGCCAATTTTTTAGCTACTTACGACAAACAGGAATTCTGTTATTGCCAACAAAGCTAACCTTTGAGCACTAACCAAACGTTCTCTTAAGGCAGTCATATTTCGTTTATATGAAATCTTAATGTTTGTTTATGCGTAGTCTAACTACCCTCCTCCCCAAGCCCCGCATTTTGCCTAGTGTTTTGGCTGGCACACGTTCGTCGTCGCCTAGATTCCTGTCCACTTTCTTACTTGCTAGCTTGACGGATGCTTACGCGCTTTGAAGATAAAACGAGAATGACTCCTTTACAAGGTGTTTGTGAAACTAATAAAAGACTCCAGTGCAAAAGGAATGGGTACATAGCCCGCTACCGCTCAGGAACCTCCAGAACCTCTGGTAGATTCAAAGGTAAGTGCCTTATTCGTTTTTATTTATTTTTTAACAGGAAAACAAATATACCTACTGAATCAAGAGTTAATTTTATGATGAGTTTTAACCGGAAACATTTCTTTAATTTATAGTAGGTACTAGGTAGGTATAAAATCAAAACCTTTATTGTACCTAACTATGATGTATTTTTTTCAGAACAAGCTTTAAAGACGCTTCCAATGCTTTGGGAAAAACTCGGCTCTAAGCAATGGCTCTAAAAGAAATTTTAAGCAACATAGAAAACGGTAAGCTTACTCTTAACTAATTACATATTTTGTAAGCTTTGTAGGTTATTATATTTTTTTCTTTTAGTTGTGTTTTATGTTTTTTACAGATCGCAAGGAAATTCTCAATCTGGTTTTATGACATTGCCATTTTTGATGACAACTTCTATTATCAAAAATTAAAAAACAAATATAAAATGGATACCATCTAAATATGAAGTTCTACAGAGCTTTCTGTCACTTGAACAGTGCAACAGATATAGAAGAAACTATACAAAGACGCAAAGCAAAGCTGGAAGAACTGGATATGACTCTTCAATCCTTTATTGTTGTGGTAGTGAGTAATTTAGTTTAGGATGTGATTTTTTAATTTGAATTAAATATATTTTTGTGTATAAGTGAATTTTATTTTCTACCGTTTTTATAGCTACTAGTAGGTAACTAAAAATGTGATGTACACAACATAACAGATTAGCTACACACAACAAAACGAATGGCACCATTTAATCAAAAAAGTGCATCTTAAATAAGCAATAAGTTTTGTTAATATTACAAAAGTATAGGGTTGTAAGGAAAATAAGAATCTGGTTATTCAATACCAAGTTAATTGATCAACGTTAACAAAACAGATTGACTAAATAAAATTACAGTTAACAAAAACCTAGCTTACTAGCAACATAGTAAGAAAGACAATAACTAAAAGTTGAGAAAGAAGTAACAAAAATAAGCTCGGCTACAACCAAACACGTTTGTCAAACTTAGACTAAATAGTTTTGAGATTATTACAAAACATTTTCGGTTATAAAATTAACTGAACTACTTTTTGTTACGTATTGCCATAGTTTTGTAGTCACTTTTTTATGTTACGCATAAACAAAAGTTCAGCTACACACAACAAGCTATTTTTTTCAGTGTATCTTGAAATAAAATACCTACTAAAACTTTTAACCACAGCTCAATTTTTCGAGCTTTCGCGGGAAAAACTACACAGAGGAGCATTGGTTAGGCTATACTTACCTACCTACTGCCAGTGTGCTGCCGGTAAACTATTTTGCCGAAATTACTTACGGCCGATAATATATTCTTCTATGTATCTTATAAAATAAAATAAATATTGCAGAACATTCATCATCACTTCGCCATCTAGCCCCAAGCTAAGTAGGTAACTAGACTTGTGTTATGGGTGCTAGACAACGGATATACTACTTATATAATAAAAAGTAAAATAAATAAATCTAAATAATTTTCTTTTGTAAATATATACTTATAATACATATATACAACCAGACCACAGACCAATAACTAAACATAAATACTTGCCTAAAGCGCGAATCGTACCCGCAACCCTGTGTTTGGCAGTTCGGTATCATATGGTGACCATCACACACATTAGGTATATTTGAACGTAATACTTATACCTACACCTACCTACCTGTGTACACCTACCTATCTGTGCACCTACCTACCTTTAAATTTTACTATGATCCGGTAAATAAGTATTAATATACAATGGTAATAAATATTTTAAACGACATTAAAAATTAAACTTAAATAAAATTACGTTTACAAGTTAACAATCGGCGACATAATTTCACTGTTAATACCAAACTTTTCTTCATTATTTTTCTTAAAAGCTTCCCCTCTGTACATTTTACAATAACACGCAAAACAAGATTTAAGAGGAA
This sequence comes from Idaea aversata, assembly GCA_907269075.1. Classification (NCBI taxonomy): domain Eukaryota; kingdom Metazoa; phylum Arthropoda; class Insecta; order Lepidoptera; family Geometridae; genus Idaea; species Idaea aversata. The sequence continues at coordinate 7,919,395 of OU026092.1, read as the reverse complement.
ATGGTAGCGGGGGCTTTCTCCATACAAACTATTACAAACGTAGTCGACTGTTTTCTCCCTGGATAATGACACTAGAGCAAATATTTTTGGTGCATAAAACTTAGAACTGCCATGACCATGCCCCTATTTTTTGTTTTTTTTTTTATATTTTTAAAATTTTAAATTTTAATTTTTATAATAATTAGAAATTTAAAAAAACCAAAACATAGGGGCATAGTCATGGCAGTTATAGGTTTTATGGCACAAAAATATTTGTGCTAGTGTCATTATCCAGGGAGGAAACAGTCGACTACGTTTGTATGGAGAGCGCGCAGGTACCCTTTCACCTTAAACAAGAGTCCAAAAAATAAGATAACAAAGATCTGACGTAATAACAACTTGTGAGAGACAATGCTATTATACTTGTCTGTCTTGTTTATCAAACTTTATGATGGTTTTCTATTAAATTACCTGCTTAATTTACTTTCAGCGAGTCGAATAGATATCTAGAATTTAATAAAATTTATAGTGACATGGTAAATATTACGATTTCAATATACTTAGTTATCTAGTAGATAGAAATACCCATGTTTATGGTTGATAAAATGTCAAGTGAACTTATTCTAAGTCTATTCCTAGGTACCTAAGAAGCCACATAAGTATCCTTCAAATAACAACTTATGCTACTTCGAAAGCCACAAACGACCTTTGTGATTCAAATAATATGCAACTTTCTTCACTTTATTTTCCAACTTCATAAAAATAGAATTTTCTACACGAGGGAACTTATAAAATGTTATTCAACGATGTCTTTCATGTATTCAATTTAAACGAAATATGATTATAAAATGTAAGTAGGTAGGTATCGCCGAGATTTTGTTCTAAGAATTTTTTGAGGGAACAATCAGATGAAGTTAACGTGGCGTTGCTGAAACGATTTTTTTGCTAAACAAAAAATGTTAAAAGTTAATCCCAGGCTCAGATTATTATTTTTTGTATAATAAACTGTAGTATCTGTTTTCTTAAAAACTTGAACAATGATAAGACATTTTTTAAGGTTTCTTAGAAATCTAGATCTAGGTAAGCAAATAAGTTTCTACGTAATCTAATCTAATACCTACCATTGCCAACACGTCTCAATAAAATTTAAAAAAAAATTGTTTTTTGTATTGTGATTTACGATCGATACAATTAATCAGTTTCTTCTTTAAGATTCATCACAATCGATTTAACTTGTAACCTTGACTTGTATTCCTGAAAACGTAAGATTAATGATGAGAAATTTTCGAGAATAGGTACGCGTTTTCAAATCGTTGCTAATATTGTGCTGAACCTTCATCACTTGATAATAAATTGTTAAAAGAAAAACAATTAAGGGCTGAGAAACGCAATTAATTTAATTAATTAATGTGTAATTATCGCAAGATGTCATGTACTTAATCACTTTTGAATAAATTAATTAAACTACGAAATGATTAATGCTCAGGTAAAACTAATTTAGAATTGAGGTATAAACATTATTATACATGGTTATTGGTTTTTATATCAGCAAGCAGTTGAGGGCTACTTCTGTGCACCTTAACAAAGTATTTTTGTTCTAGGATTTTTGAAATTCGTACTTACATTTTTTGAAATTTTTAGGTTATGTTTACCTGAAAATCAGCTGTTTCTTGCACAGAGAGGTCATTGACCTTAAGATTATACCTAATTATTTCTTAAGTTTTATCTACTGTTCTAAGTCTGAATGACCTTTGAACTAAAAAATCAGCTAATTTACGTATTTACATGACTTCAATATTTGAAAAAAATGTTCGAGTTTCCAAAAGTCGTAAACCAAAAGTTGTTTGTTTAAGTGCACAGAAGTGGCCTTTAACCGATTGCTAATATATATTTTTTTATCTAACCCCTCCCTAGTATCCCATGCTGGACAAAGGTCTCCCCCATCTCCCTCCATCGGTCGCGGTCCTGGGCCACCTCCGGCCAAGCTGGCTCGAGGCGGTCGAGGTCGTCTCGCCAAAGCTTTCGTGGCCGACGACGTCGCCGATCACCCGGAGGTGTCCAGCTTGTTGCTGTTTTAGCCCACTTATCCCCGTCCATTCTTGATACATGGCCCGCCCCAATCCCATTTCAAGCTCGCCGATTTAAAACCCACATCTGTGATTTTGGTCTTTTCTCGCAGAATGGTATTGCGTATGCGATCTGTTCTTTTTACACCTAAAATGCTGCGCTCCATGGCCCTTTGGCATACTTTGAGTTTGAACTTCTGAGCCTCAGTCAGTGACCAGGTCATGCTAATATAATTACCAATAAACCTGTATACTTAAGAAATTACAACCTACTTTTCTACGAATTATTTGCTCCATTGCCGGCACGTGGGGAGTAAATAACTAGGTAAGTACTCTTGCTTAACACCATTCAACCACAAAGTCGAATAAGTTAGGGTAGCAAATCTTAAAGTTTGCTCATATTAAGTTTCATGCTCCGAACAAAGTGCACCGATTAGTTTGTAACAAGAATTTATGTTCAAATAACAAAACTGTTGGGAACGAAATAAGCTGGATAAAGGGAAGGTAACTTATAAATATTATCTACTGATCCTCATGTGTAGGTAGGTGCTTACAAGTGTGATTTGTTTCAGTTTTTACAAGAACAATGCAATCTAGCTAGGTTAGGAGAGTTAAATAATTTCGAAAATAAATTCAATGTGATCTTTATACCAAAACATTACTCTACTTTAGGTACTCTAAGTACCTACTGCTTTGTCGTAAAAACCTAGCTTAAATTTTTTTGTTAAAACTGCATGACCAGCGGAAAATGTTTATTTTAATAAAAAGCAAACAAGACTTTATTATTTTGTTTTACGCTATTAGTGAAATGAACTTAAAATTAAATTTAGAGAGAGAAATATATTTTTTTTATCTTAACGTCAACACCGCTCGTAACTCGTAACACATTCTGTTTGAAATTACCTTTTTACGAGCACCCCGTAGAGCCCGCGCTGTGGAACCCTCCTACTGATATTGTTTAGCATGCCTCTCGACTCTTGAAAAACACAAAAATATGGCACTGCATAAAAACTTTGTGGTGCAATAAGTTATTGTTCATGACACATTGGGAGGTGTATTTTGTAAGGTTCATCCACTAGCTGCACCCCGCGGTTTTACCGACGTAAGTCAAATTACCACTTGTTTACGATATCCATATATCAGGCCTCCAAATAATACATACAAATTTTAATTATACTCCTGTTTAGTTTTCCTTAAAGAGATAACAAACATTCTCACACGCGTGGGGTGTACTTCCATGTGATAAGATAGCCCTCTGTGCAGAGGATGCATGGAGGCAGAAGAAAACCCACAGCACGTGCTCATGGAGTGCAGTAGCGTAGCAGATCAACGGGCTCGGTCTCTCTTCAATCGCCGACATCTCTTCCGGAGGCCTGTAGCAACCTGAAAAGGCTGCTGGCCTTCTGGGAGGACCTGGGATGGTTGGAGTGACAAGTATTATATTCTCACACGCACAATGGCCCAAATGATGAGGCTAAGTGCGGAAACAGCCCCGTAAAACTAAACTAAACTTACCTGTGATAATTAAGTAGCAATTTAAATTCTATAACAATCATAAATGAACTTTACTAGATCTTGGTACCTACCTACTAGCCACAGTCGTAAATAAAAAAGAAAGCTTTTCATAATTTAGAGGTGGTCCCTCGTGACGTGGTAGTTGAGTGGTATGAGAGTACCACTTAAAACGAGAGAATCCATGAGATCAAGTTCAACTGAGGAGTTTGGTTGTTTTTTCCTTTAAGGGTTGTAACTTATTTTTAAAAGTTAGTAGTAGGAAGTAAAAGTTATTGAGATAGAAATCGTGAGTTCTCAAGCAAAACAAACTGCGGCTTCTTTAACGATTTTGTATTGGTCAAATAAGCAACAATTCATGTAACATTTTTACAGAAAATACAAATCCTTTTTGAAGTTATATACTTCTTTCGGCGTGTTATGATGAGAGTATAATTTTAAGATGCGCGCGCATCTGTAACACAAAAGTCGCATGTTGCAGCAGCGTAACACAAATGTAAAACAGGTCGAAGCTGCGAGAGTGAAATATTGAGATGCAACACTGTAACATTAAAACAGGTTGAAGCTGCCGCAAACAAATATACAGACGGACAGACAGACAGACTGACTTGTATTGTATAACTTCTCACGCGTACTCACTTTTTTCTGTAATATTTGTTTTGCAGTAAGATTTTTTCCAAATCTACCTATAAATGGTATTGGTAAGGTACTGTAGGTGGGTAAGTACGTGGAAAATCAGATGTTATCCACTCCCGTAATACTATCTACATTCCCTCAACGGCATTCTGGAATATTGAACGCAAAGATATCTACGTTAAGAATAACAACAGAAGGCACGTGTTGGAATATATTGTTATTCTATAAACCCGTGTGGTTTACACCGATACGATGTCGTCAAATGGATTTATGAAGGCGTATTATACCTACCTATAAGGTAAATATACATATCAATACTTCACTATCATCACTACATAATATAAAATAAAGTCACTTTTCGCCGTCCCTATATGTCCCTATATCCCTATGTATGCTTAAATCTTTAAAACTACGCAACGGATATTTATGCGGTTTTTTTAATAGATAGAGTGATTCAAGAGGAAAGTTTATATGTAGGTATAATACATGCATAATATAGCCGTGCGAAGCCGGGGCGGGTCGCTAGTAATATTATAAAACTGAAGAGTTTGTTTGTTTGAAAGCGCTAATCTCAGTTTCTGGTTCAAATTGAAAAAATATTTTTGTGTTGGGTAGAGTTCATTTATCGAGGAAGGCTATATATAGGCTACTTTGTATTTTGATTTTCCCACGGGATAGGGACTTATGCGGGTGAAACTACAATATATAAAACAAAATAGGTATTTAGGTAAGAAATTAAGATAAAAAGTGACCTTATATACTTTTGCTTCCCTTTGGGAATATAGAATCAAGACTTTTGAGAATTTCAGTGAGTGATTTCTAAAATTATCTTTGAAACAAAACGGTGAGGTTTCATTAAAGAGCATCAACCAAACAAAATGGGTGAAAGATCGAAGATAGTTTAAAACCTCATTAAAATGGCTAAATATATAGGTATACACATACCGAGCGAAGCCTAACCATTTAAAAATCACAATCGAATTTTATTTAACGAACATAATATGTAGGTAAGTACCTAGGTACAGTCGGAATAGCAATTAGCTGAACCGCACGTGATCCAGAGGTCACTCGCACATCTCTAAAAATGTAGTATTTTTACCTATTTTGTTATTTTTTAAAATTGTATATTCAAAAACAGAATCAGGTAACATTACTTTACAACCCTACAGACGTGCGAGTGAACTCTGGGTCACGTGGGGTTCAGCTAATCGGTATTCCGACTGTACATAATAAAGTGCTAACCTATATTGGTAAGTTATTACACTATGTGGCTATTAGAACAAAAGAAAATAAATGTTCATTTATAATAGACTAGCTGCCCTCCGCGGTTTCACCCGCGTAACTCCCGATCCCGTGGGAATAGAATAGAATAGAATAGAATAATTTAATGAATAAAAACTTTTACAAAATATTATACTATTGAGCTAAGTCACATTTTAAAACGATAAATAATACATTTGCCTAAACTAGGAGAATCCTGTGTTTCAGGCGAAAAGGGACTTAAATAATTACCTATATATTTTATATATTAAATTAACTACTTGCAAAAACAAAAGGAATATATCTAGGTATTACAACAAAAGTACTACATCTAAGTATAAAATTTTACAGTGTAAACATAACAGTTATAGCTACAATCATTTAGTCACAATAAGTAAGTTCTCTGTATCATCATAGGACATACATACTAGTGCATCTTGTAGGATTTTCTTAGTGCTATTATAACAAAGGTGATATATGCCTAATTTGGCGTTCATTATATTATATAGAAAGGGTCCAAGAAAAAGAAAAAATTTGTGAGTGTAGGCACACCTTTGAAAATGTTCAGTGCAAACAATATCATTTCGTCGTTTGTTAGTATTTTCAGGATTATATGAGAGTGAAGAGTGTTGTTTAAGTACTATATTCATAATAAATAATTGTCTAACTGTTAGTACATTACATGATTTATAAAGGAGGTCAGTAGGGTATAGGAAGTGACGGTAGGTAGATACCTTGAGGACTGCTCTCTGGGCTCTTTCAACTGTAAGTAATAGAGTTTTACCCACGCCACCCCATGACGTAATACAGTAAGTCAAAATTGATTGGCATAAGGCAAGATACACTTGCCTTATTAATTTTGTATCAGCAATAGTGCGTAGTTTTTTGAAAACAAATATTAACTTACGTATTCTGCCACTTAAAGCGTCAATATGGTACTTAAATGAGAGAGTTTCATCAATGATCACACCAAGGTACTTTAATTTGTTAGTAATAGCGATGGTAGGGCACTTACAATGATTATTCACAGAATTTTTACAATGATGAGCAACTAATGATGGGGAAAAAGGAACTGAGTCTAATTTGCGCATAGAGAACTGAATGAAATTAGTTTTATCTGAATTTAATGTTAGAAGATGGTGTTGAAGCCAGTTATTAACAATATCAAAGCCTCGCTGTGCGTATTCGTAGACCTCTGCAGATGTGTTTGCAGAAAACAGAAGAGCAGTGTCATCAGCGTACGATATGATTTTACCATTGTCTAATTTTAGGTTACAGAGGTCATTAATATAAACTAGAAATAGGGTAGGTCCTAAAATACTTCCTTGGGGTAGTCCGAAAGAGGTATTCTTCAGATCGGAGCTGATTACATTGCCTAGTTTCACACATTGGGAGCGCTCGTCTAAATAATTTGCAATAAGCTTAAGCTCAGTGCCCCTTATACCTAAAATTTCAAGCTTTTGGAGTAAGATAGGTATAGAAATCGTGTCAAAAGCTTTAGCAAGGTCTAGGAATATGCCTATGGTTCGTTTACCCTTGTCAAGTTCTTTAACCAAGTAATCAGAGAGGTGATGCACGGCGTCGGCAGTAGATAGTTTGGGCCTAAATCCAAACTGAGTATCGGAAAGAATGTTCTCTTTCTCTAAATAATGTACCAATCTGTTATTAATAATTTTTTCTAGTACTTTAGAAATTGAAGGAAGTAAGGAAATTGGTCTATAATTTGAAATTTGATCTTTGGAGCCTGATTTAAACACGGGAACAACTACAGCTTTTTTTAAACACTTAGGAAAAACACCTTCAGCTAGACATTTACGGAAAATGTGCGTAAGCGGAGTAACCAGAATGTGCTTAAAACGTTTTAATATTTTATTGGATATATTATCCCAACTTACGGCTGAGTCATCTTTTAGTCCCATGATGATCCTTTCGACCTCAGCTTCATCAGTTTCGAACAGAGCAAATGACTTTAATGGACTACTATGGGTTGACTGAATATGTACATTTGAAGAAAATGAAACTTTCTGGAGTTTTTCTGCAAGATTTTTACCAATATTAACGAAAAAATCATTTGCTTTATTCACAGATTCCAGATGTGAAGAGTGTGTTTGTAATAAACCTGTAGACGATTCTTGTTGCTTTGATAAATATGTCACCGATTTTATATAATTCCAAATCTTTTTACTGTTTGATCCAGCTTTTTCCAGTTGACTTTTATCGAAGCTACATTTAACTTTTTTAAGAAGATCGTTACAAAAATTTCGGTATCTTTTATATGAGGACTGAATTATTAAATTGGTGGGATTCAATTTGGCTTTCATATGTAATTTATCTCTATGCCGCATACAACGAATAAGTCCTGGAGTGATCCAGGGCTTAATATTGCGATTTTTGTTACTTAGTCGAATAGATGTCGTATTATTCAAAATAGTTTGCTGAATTTTATTTACTAAGTACGACATAGAAGTGTCTGAGTCATTGGAATAAACTGGGTCAAAATCAAGTTTGCATAAATCGTCTTCTAGTTTGTTTACGTTTAATTTATTAAATATGTGTGTGCGTGATCGATTAGGTAATTTACGGTTTAAGGTTAGTAGGGCAGCTCTGTGGTCAGTTATAGATGATTTATTTACCAAAGCAATTGCAGGGAAACTGGATTTAAGCATAATATGATCTAAGCAGGAGCCACTGTCAAATGTGGGGAGTGAGTGTGCAGGTAGTAGGCCATGAAAAGAGCATATATTTAAGTATACCTGGGCGTCGGAGCTGATTTTATCCGTTTTATCTGGAAGGATGTCAATATTTATGTCACCAATTAATATTAAGTTTTTGGAAGACGACAAACTTTGCAGTGTGTCATTTAAGGAGTTTAGGTAGTTATTGACATTTTTAAAAGCTTGAGGCCGGTATACCGCCAATATTGAGAAATCTTGTCCAATTTTTATCAACAATCTGTTACATTCAGACATGTTTGGTTCCTCGACAGTGACATTTAAATCGCTCTTAACATAGACCACCAGTCCGTCGTTTTGGTTGTAGGTATGCTTACTGTTATATTTGTTATACCCCGGTATGGACGGGATAATGCTACGTTCATTAATCCAACACTCAGTTAAAACAATAACATCACAATTAATGGCTAATCTTTGTAGGTAAATACTAAAATTATCAAAATTTTTAATACTCAGAATACTGCGAATGTTTTGAGTAAGGATAGTTAGTGGATTACCATAGGATGAGAGATATTGCTTGCACTCTTCAACCTCACAAATTCTTGATTCAGATACAGAGAAATTGTCTAAATCAGTTAGTAAACTATCGGCCATAAAACAAATTAATTAAAGTGCTTAAAAGTTAATAGGAAGCGGCGCTCTTAGGCGCCAACATAGTCAATAGAATTGATGTACCTACTTTCGGCTAGTTTTTTGGCGGGACAGTTGGAGTCCCCAGTTTTATGGGAATTTGGCTTCTTGAACCGTGAGCATGTAGCACATTTCGGTGTTTCACTCGTCTTTTTACAGTCCTTGAGAGCGTGACCCACTTCGCCACAATGTCCGCAAGTGTCAACCTCCTCCCGGCATGTCTTGGCTGCGTGTCCGTACTGCTGGCATCGGAAGCAACGTGTGACCAACGTAAAGTCCTTCACAGGGCACGATGGCCAGTTCACGAAGACACGGTCATCGGTTATTAGGGCCTTTCGTATTTGCGCTGTAACTTCCAGCACATAATTGCAGGTCGCAGCATCTTTTTTCCCAGACTTATGGCTTAGCTTGATTGATGACAAAAAAGTGCTAAGTGATGTATCTGGAAGTTTGTCGGCCAAGTTTTGCTGGTAGATACAATTGTAGACGGCTGATTCCTGCATGGTAGAGGGCACTCCGATAACCACTATCCTAGGTCTTCGTTTATGTGGCTCGTCGACGGTTAGACCTGAAGATGTCAGTTGGGTCGACTGCTTGAGCTTGTCGATGTCTTCCTTAGTTTCGGTGCTGATGATAACACCGCCATTTTTAGTCTTGCGCAGACCCCTCACATGAAGCTTCATTTGTCCTGGTTTGATTAAATTTTGGACCAACGATTTCGTTTCCTCACTAGATTTTAATTTGTCGGTTGGGTAAATTGCCACAGAGCTGATGGGTTTCGGATGAATAAAATCGTTGGTTCCTTTTTTAATCATATCGGCGAAGGAAGGTTTGGCAGCGATCGGCTTTGTGGAAACTTCGATGATTTTTTGAAGGTCATGAATGCGCTGCGAGAGGTTCTGCTTCTCTTGTAGGTCTTGAAGGGCATGATGAGCTTGAATAGCTTTAGCCTTAACGGACTGGTATTGAACCGCCATCTGAGATGTACCGTGGGCAACTCTACGGCACAAGTTGTTGATTTTCAACTTCTGGTCTGAATTCAACTTTCCTTCAGAAGAGATGGCGCATACTTCATTAAGGCACTGCTCAATAGTGCTCATCCAGGACTGGATCTCGGGGGTGGACACTATCCCAGAATCCTCTTCTTGGGGTTTGGCCGCAGGCGCTCGTGACGGCGAAGGCTGGGGGCTACGACGTGTTAACCCGCTCCGGTTAAAGGGACTGCCTTCCATATTGATTATATTGAAAAGTCATTTATCATATTAGATAGTTAAAATAAAAATCTCACAATTATTTACACTTTACACTTTCAAGACCGGGTGACCCAGATAACTAAGTCGGTAGATTCTAGGTCACGATTTTTGCAAGTCCGTAAATCTAATATTTTAATACATTTAAAATAATAATAACAACACGTCCGATTACAATGATGGCTCGAAGATGATCGGGATAATCGGGATGTAAGCTATCCTATCTCTCAAGTTGGATCGAACTGCACATGGTGTGCGAATTTTATTATAATCGGTTAAGTGGTTTAGGAGTCCATTGAGGACAAACATTGTGACACGAGATTTATATATGTTAAGAAGAGATATAAAATATCTAAAATTAAAATCTTTCATTTGTTTCAGTTGTAAAACCAGCGCTATCAGTTGTGCACGTTTCAGTGCGCTTTGTTTGTGACAGTAATGAACTATGCACGTGAAATCAAATGAATATTAATTTCCAACAATCAGAACATTTTAAAGGAAAAATAATTTACTAAAATATTTCATTTTTGGATGACTTTTTGTGTAAAAAATGTGGGAAATCGTGTTACTTTAAAAAATATTGAAAAGTTTTCACATTTACCTATTCCATTTTATAGTGTCTTACGTCAGGTGTATACGATTACTTCATTTGCATAAGAACTTACTTAAGTTTTAAATAAGGTACATAAAATAGGTAGGTACTTACTTAATATTTTAATTAATAGAGGTACAAGTAGAGACATATAAAAGTTGTTCATTAAAATATTATGCAGACATAAAGTAAACTATGACGGTGTGATGGCTAATTATTTAATAACCCTGTATAGACACTGCGTCATCGCGTTCCGGTCACGTTACATAGCAATATGGAACGTGAGCGGAACGCGATGACGTCACACTTTTTTCTGAGTGCAGCCGGTGTTCATCAATTTAATAGACGTTACCACGTCAAAAATGTGAGTGCCAATGTTTCCTAAAATCGCTGGTCTTGTGTTATGGTGACGTGTGACAAATATAAGACTTATGAAGGAAAAAAGGTAAAAAAATAAGGATAGAAAATATAAAGAAAAAACAAAAAAAAACGTTTTTTTTTTTCATTTCTTATGACGTCATCACGTAAAATTATCGTCCGTTAACCAACTTTACAGACAACTATTTTTATTCCAAAAACAATATCTACTGTATCATTATTATTATTTTTTAATGGGAATCGACAGAGAATTCAGTGTTAAATTCGAAAAATTTCCTACTAACGTCTATTGAAGTGAATTACGTGACTTACGTTACAATCGCGAGCTTTTACCCATCCGTTTGACATTTAATATTCAAATGCAGTTCTCTAAAGTAGAATAGGTAATACCTAGCTCCGTTTAACTTCAAGAAGATTAATATGCTGAAGACTTCCTGAAAACTATCGTGTCGGTATTTTAAATAGTTTTAGGTTTCTTAGTGTCACCACCGATTTTCTCGGGACCAAGTTTAGTGGACCTAGCAAGTTGTAATTTATACTGGATACTGAGGGCTATAGTCCCTATCAGGTGTATAAAAATCAAGGTTCTGAATCAACACGATAAAAAGATATGGGGAAATTTTAATTTTTGCAAAAACTTGAAAGTACCATAATACAAAAAACTGCACAAATAAAGACAAACATCCAAAAAATATAAGTAACAAAATTGAAAATTATAGGTGTCCGCATACATACATAGTAGGACCAATTTAACTTGACCCTTACATTGTATGGGAGCCCAGACGAAATAGGGGTCAAGTTAAATTGGTAATTACCATACCACTCAGGGTAGAGAAAGAGAGTTATTTTTTTTTAAATAAATATTGCAGGACATTCCACACATCGCCATCTAGCCCCAAGCTAAGTAACTACACTTGTGTTATGGGTGCTAGACAACAGATATACTACTTATATACTTTTCTTTTGTAAATATATACATACAATACATAGAAACAACCAGACCACAGACAAATATCTAAGCACAAATACTTGTCTGAGGCGGGAATCGAACCCGCAACCCTGTGTTTGGCAGTCCGGCATGGTGACCATTGTGCCAACTCGGTCGTCAAAATTTACAAGTGAAGGGAAATACGCAACAAAAGTGTTAAGTAATTTTTTCATTGATGTGATTAATTACTCCACGAAGTTTTTTAAAAAAGTACACTATTGAAAAGGTCGCGAAAGAGGCAATTGCAGGTCGAATACAAGTTTGAAGACCGAAGGACTTCACTAATACTTACGAGACAGGCAATTGCCATAGATAAATAAATAAATCTAAATCTAAATAAATCTCAAAAGAATGCAACCATACCTTTTTCTCGTTTTTCAAACTCATAAAATTTTCATATATCTACTTAGATACGTAGGTACCTACTTATTATTCTTTTGACTTCGCTGGAAGCAGGTTTTCCATTGCCAATTTGGTTTCTGATCTTAAAGAACTCATTTTAATTATTAAATTGTAATTATTTTAGTTAAATGTAAAAAATTAAGAGGATTTTTTAGCTTTGCCGCAATTTTTTTATTTATCATGTGTGCCGAAAGGCAAACGCATTTATGGCTATACAGTCACGTGAACCCAATTTGTACTAAGCAAAGAGACTTAAATTGATCATACTTTGTATTGATGATTCCTCTATGTATGATGTACTTTGATAAAAAGAGATCCAATCAAAGAGTATTTAATAACCCTAGCACGCCGTTTCATACGTCATTGCTGGAGCGCTGTATAATGTTCCAAATTCAAAAAACGGTCCTGTAATAGATTTGATTTTCTTTCCGATACTTCGCGTGTTCTTTAATCGAAAATAATGACAATATTTTAATGCATGTTTGAGAAAAGATTAAAACAAGGTGGAAGAAAGATAGAAACTAGGTAAGTATACTAAAATATCAGTGCAAAACTTGATGCAATACAATGATTACTTAAAACTGGCCATATGCACGAATCCTGCTAAGCCTAAAATAGTATTAAAAAAATAAAGTTCCTGCTTTTTCATCTCGAAGGAAAAGGCTAATAGCAGGCAAGCGTATACAGCCATGTCTAAAACATTTAAAACATTGTTGGAGAATGATGAATGACTCTTGGAATGACTTAATTATCATGGTTCTTTAAGCCCTTTCATATTTTTTGGAGCTTTAGAGTAAAAACTTTTTCATCGATACTAGATAATAAAATATACATTTTTTCTTAGATATCCTTGCTAAAGAAAAATATACGTTTGATTAACTTCCGGCAAAATACGTACGTACACGACCCAACAGTGTTATGAGAGGTTTCGTTTCCGGTCCATTGTTGTAGTAATTTCACAATTCACATGCAGGCTTTCACACTATTGTACGTATATCTACCTAGATACCTATTTCAGGAAATTGTTCTCTTTGGCAACAACGTAGGCCTATTAATTTACATCTTTGTTTTCACTATTACGACACAGCACCGACACAGAACTTATTCAGTATGTTTTTCTGTAAATAAAAAAAAATGCATTTGGCTGTATATGAATGACGTGTGAAACCAAAACTTTTGTTCTAAAAAAAAGTTGTTTTGGGCGGCAAACATTTTTCTCACATTTCATTCAATTTTAACAATTTTGTTGTTTGAACATATTAGCTAGGTATCTACGAAGTATCTAATAAATATAGTTAAAATGTTTTCGCCGGAGGAACACCAAATCGGAATATGTTTGTTGAAATCAAATCTGGAAGAGATTGAAAATGATTTGATTCATCATGTAAGTTTTTTGTAAAATTGTGTTTTTTTGATTTTGTGTTTGCTTGCATAGACCTGGAAAATTAATGAGGTATGTACCTAACCTAACGTACCTGATATTAAACTTCACGTTATGAACAAAATTTTATTTCCCACCAGCGTGCGACATTGCCGGAATTGGAAGCTGAAAATGAGCAAAAATATCGAGAAACGGCGAAGGCGTTAAAAATAGTTCGATCTTTGAATACGGAAATAGAAAAACTGAAACATGAAAACAGTAAGTATTCTACTTACTAAAATACCTCTTCAATTCAGTACACCCAAAATCTCACATACTTTTCAAACAATAATATGCATTTAGCCCTATTTAAAATTCGTTCCATTCACATTTTGTGCCATTTGCATTTGGTTCCAATCGCATTTGATCCTGTTTGTGTGCCAAGAACTATTTCAGTCAGGACATTCTAACGGCCTTTAGTGCTGTGCTATGCAGTAATATCAAATGATTGAGACTTGATTTATTTAAAAGTGAACCCGCTAGGCATAGGTACCAAAACGAGTACCTACCTATAATATATTAGGTATATGTTTTCCATGGAGTAAACATACTGTATTGTTTCTCTTATTGTGTAGAATCCACGTTTTCACCCGCGTAACTCCCGATCCCGGGGGAATATCCACCCTATTATAGAATATTTGATGACCCAGTTGGCACAATGGTCACCATGCCGGACTGCCAAACACAGGGTTGCGGGTTCGATTCCCGCATGAGACAAGTATTTACGCTTAGATATTGGTCTGGGGTCTGGTTGTTCCTATATATTTTAAGTAGGTAGGTATATATTTACAAAAGAAAAAGTATATAAGTAATATATCCGTTGTCTAGCACCCTTAACACAAGTCTAGTTACTTAGCTTGGGGCTAGATGGCGAGGTGTGGAATGACCTGTAATATTTATTATTTATATCGGGATAAAAAGCCTATGTTACTGTCAATGAATCAATGTAGGTATCCTCATACCAATTTTAATCTTAATCAGTTTAGTAGTTTCGGAGCCTATTGGTTACTAACAAAAAAAAAACTTTATAATATTAGAATAGATGTATAAAGGTAATAAGTAGAACCTACTATTACCTTACAAAATATGTACCTAAAAAAAAATTTAAGAATATTGTAAATAGTAAGCGTGTTACATTGTGATGCTACACCTTCATTATTTTTCTTTTGCAATCACAATGTAACACGCTTAATATTTACAATATTCTTAAATTTTATTTTCTATTTTTTTAGTTGGATTTTTTTATTAAAGCGTGTTTATTTAAAGATTTTTTAAACTATTAATTTATTTTATACTTTTTGGTCTTTATTACCGAAATATGTTAGATCAGACCCTGGTTACCATTGAAAGACAAACTACTCGTCAAGACGATTCTAACGAGCCCAAACTCGATGGGGTTGTGTCGTTTCATTGCGAAGTTCCTATGATCACCTTCCAGTTTCATCATCAGACCGTGGTTACCATTGAAAGACAACCTACTCGTCAAGACGATTCTAACGAGCCCAAACTCGATGGGGTTATGTCGTTTCATTGCGAAGTTCCTATGACCACCTTCCAGTTCCATCATCAGACTCTGGTTACCATTGAAAAACAACCTACTCGTCAAGACGATTCTAACGAGCCCAAACTCGATGGGGTTATGTCGTTTCATTGCGAAGTTCCTATGACCACCTTTCAGTTCTATCATCAGACCCTGGTTACCATTGAAAGACAAACTACTCGGCAAGACGATTCCAACGAGCCCAAACTCGATAGGGTTGTGTCGTTTCATTACAGAGTTCCTATGACCACCTTCCAGCTCCATCATCAGATCAGCACCATGTTATCATAATATTGCATTGTCATCGGTCTTTGACAAGTGTGCAAAGTTTGAATTAAATCTGATCATTCTAAGTAGAGCAAAATCGTGCCCAAAGGAGTCGGTTACATACAAGCAAACATACAGGTGAAACTAATAAAAGCGTGTTAACAAAGATCTTTAATCAGGACAAGTAGATACTTAAGTACCTTCCTACTTATTCCTACGTGGGTAAGTACTTAAAACTCCCTGAAGTCAAATAAAACAGAATTAACTTACTTAGTTAAATGAAACCCAAAAACCCTTTTTAGCGTTTCGTAACCAAATTGTGGGCGGTAATTAAGTCTTTAAATTAAAATATAACTCGATCATGTCTTCACCGCCCGCCGCCGGCCGCCTTATTTACTTTATTTTATGTTATTGCGTTTAGAATAGGTAGGTTCAGTATGCGTCATAAGTCCACTATCAGTTTACTACATAATACTATCAACAAGTATTGGACTTACGACCTTCTTCTAATAGACGTTACACACAAACATAAATACTTGAATTAAAAGTACTTTCTATTCTTTTCAACATGTTAGCTATGTATTTAGTTAGCCGAGTGGTATAAGCCGCCACCCGCTACACCAACCGACGCGACGTAGGATCGATTTACAGGTTACGTTGTTATAATGTTCAAATAGTGCTGCACAGGATTGTAAACGTTACGGTGCCGGTGGACTTTTGAACGTTGATTGTACCTTCTTACTTACCTATATCATAAGTAGGTAACTAGGTACTATATTATGCGTAGGTAGTATCAGTGATATAAAGAATAGTTTATTCTGGCAAGTACATGGCCCAAATACAGATTTTAATTATTTATCCTGATTAACGCCTTTACAAAATTGACGCGCAAACCTTTTCAAAAGTCTGATTGGTATAAAGAAGCTAATTATAATTTTTGGATCGACATTTAAAAACTAAATTAACTTTGAATTTGAATAATTACTGTATAAGTACCTTCTACCTATTTACCTACCTACGTTCTATCAAGTTAGGATGTGCTCTGGAACGAATTATATTTATATGATTTGAGACATTGTATGATTGAGATGAAGTATTTTGACTCTATTCATGTAATAGCAGTCAAGTTATTTTTGCGTTTATTTAGACATGATTTCAGGATTTAACTGTGTAATATGTAGGTATTATACCTATAGATAAACTATGTACATGATAGAAATCAAATTTAGTACGAAACATAGGTACATTTTAATAGAAAATAATTCAAATGTACTTCTGTTTCATTTTTTTCTATTATTAAAAAATACATCGATATATTATTATTATTTGAGATTATTATAATCATAGGTATTAATTTTTTTGGATATATAGCTAAGTGTAGGTATTATTCTACTTTTAGGTATCTTAAATCCTACCAAAAAAACCCAAAATTGTGATGAAAAGTACCTACCTACCCTATGTTTTTCTTAACACATTTAATCTAACCAAATAGAGAACAAAATTGGCAAACAAACATTTGTTTTTTATTATGAGTAAGTTAGTATGAATAGGTATTTCTCAAAGAAGAGTCGTAGTAGGTACTTGATATCAAAAAGCAATATTAGAAATATATCCTCTCGCGTCTTCACTGTGATGTATTTTGATTAACTTTTAAAGCAAGTACCTATGTTATTGGTTTAAAAAGCTTTTATTAACAATCGTTAATTTTGTTTTTCTTGTGTTAAGACGCATAATAATATGATTTGCCGATACTACATTTTACGACAATCATATTTAAAAAAGCTTTCTGTTTTAGATACCGATCAGTTTGACTTTTTACTACCTAACCTAAGAAGAACAAAGGAGATGGTAGCTCTAGGTACCTTCTACATGTACGAATGTAGTTTATAATAGAGAAAGGTCTAGGAAAACTCTAGGTTTGCTTACACAAAACAAAACTAATTCCAGCCAGAACTTTTCCTGATCTAATTCTTCCAACAAGACAACAAAATAAAGTCATACAGCTCTATGACTGCACAGTAAATTCTTATCTATATAACTTTTTCCACATGTTGTTTAAGCTATTTGTTTATACCAATGCTTCGAAAACACTGATTATCTAAATAGCGTACCTACCCAAAAACCGTGAACCACTTTACCACAACGACCCAACATGCTTAGATAATCAAGTTCAATCGCTCATGAAATAGGAAACCGATATTTACTATGGACGGGATGCAAGATATTATGGTTCATTCTGTCAGCCATGTGATAGGTATTGTATATTTAACTCTTTCAGAAGATTATTTACAAAGTGGGTGTTACGCACCTAGCTACCAAGTAAAGCCCTCATATTTTTTACTAGCGACCCGCCCCGGCTTCGCACGGCTATATTATGCATGTATAAACCTTCCTCTTGAATAACTCTATCTATTAAAAAAACCGCATCAAAATCCGTTGCGTAGTTTTAGAGATTTAAGCATACAAAGGGATATAGGGACAGAGAAACCGACTTTTTTTTATACTATGTAGTGATGTAGTGATAGTGATGTATGAAACGGGGTTTTTTGTGCTTGTCAGTTGTCGTGACCACGGTCCGTAGATCTAAAGTGAATTTATTACTTTTCTCAAAGCAAGTACGTGTAACTTTCAAAAATATATCTAGCCTCTTTATGGATACCTACTCGTTTTAACTCTTACGAAAACTACTAACCATTGATTGTGTTTAATCGTCAAATATGACAAATAACTACTTATGTATATAATTTAATATTTTAGGTACCTACGCATTTGCACATAGCACCATCTCACCCAAAACCTAAAACTAAGCTCGAATATACCTAATGGTATCTAGTATACCCTGGCAAAAGTTAATATACCTACTACTTAAGAAACCTTTTTTTTTCTGTGCAGTGCGTAATTCGGTCCAAACGTTATGATTCCTACAAGACCAGTCGTTAAACCTAAATCAAGCTTGCATTTACATTAACCTAGCCATGTTTTATCATATGATTCCTTATCCGAACTACCACCTCAATAAGCCCTCAATACGAAACCGGAATGGCAAACAGGCACGTAGGCATTAGGATTACCATACTGCATATTGTTGACGATATAATACAATTGATGTTGGAATACTCAAACCATCAATATATTATAAGCTATGCATTTCATATGTGATGCTAATTCGGGAGTAGTTATGACATCGCATTGTATTGCCTATAGTGATAATCTGATTTGTTGGTATCTAGTCACAGGTAAAATCAAGAGCTTAAAATATACCTAGTAACACTTCTACGAATAGAAATCATTTATTGGTAACAATTTTAGTATAGGTACTTACAAAAGTTCGCTAGTACAATAAGATTAAAATAAAATAATATAAAAAAAATGATATTTTTAATTACAACCTACCATAACGGCAATTCGTAAAACTCTTTTAGGGTAATAGAGTAAAATCTAAAATCTGTATGGCTTTTGATAGATAGATTGAGGTGCCACTCCATTTTCAAGAGGAAACTCATCTCCTTATTTTGTGGGGAAATTTCTGATTTTGCAGGCCATTTGAAACAAATTTGCAGTAAAATATATTATCCGTAAAAATGTAAAGTTTTGTGCATTTATGTGTGAATTTATGCGCTACGCACTCACGCTATGGTCTTGCGCAAACCAAAAGACGGCAGGACACGGTTTTTTTTTTGCAAAAATAAATTCCGTACTAACGTATGGACTGTTATCGTCTGAAATAAATGATTTTATTTGTAAATTCATACGTACCTGGGGACCTGGGTGACAATCTGTTACGTCGTCGCGTTGGCAAATTTAAAAAGTACTCTGACGGCCACTCGTATCTACTAGGCCTAATAGAGAAGATTGCATATCTACGAACTACTTTATAATACCTACTGAAGCTATGTGAGCCTGCAACTGCAATTCTGCCGCGACTGTACCTAAGGCAATCTCCGAGATACCTACATTTCGCTCTAAATTATCTGCCCTTTGACTGATGCGTTTCACATACCGCCACAGGCAGTAGTTGATAGGTATGAGTTACTCCCTTCCACCCTGGTGAATAGTAACCAACCTTAGATAAGTTGGTACATATACCTACAATGTGTATTTTAAGATGAAAGGGGTTTGTTTAGGACGTGTCGACGAACAACTTTTGTTTCACGACGTTTGAAGATTTGAAGCCTTTTTACAAATTTAAGGTTATGTTTACAAGAAAAGCAACTGGTTTCTCTATAAAATTTGTTAATGTTTAAAATTGTAGTCCAAATTCATTTAACAAATCTAACCTAACCCCCAAGTTCGATAATTTCAAAAAAACCCGCTGAAACACACCCTCATAATACAACTTTCGAAAACTGAGTGCGAATTTTCAATAGTCGTAGAACAAAGTTCGCCTAGATGTCTATAGAACAACTCGTTTTCACGTCATAAAACAAAACACATCACTATCACTACATAGTATAAAACAAAGTCGCTTTCTCTGTCCCTATTTCCCTTTGACCGCTTAAATCTTTAAAACTACGCAACGGATTTTGATGCGGTTTTTTTTAATAGATAGAGTGATTCAAGAGGAAGGTTTATATGTATAATACATGCATAATATAGCCGTGCGAAGCCGGGACGGGTCGCTAGTTTTATATAAAACCTAAGTATTTAGATCGACTTCTTAGTATATTCAATTCTCTTAACATTAATCGAATTCCTTTCTGCCCTCATAAATTGATTTAAATTATTATACTTAATTGTTTCTTGTCTTAGGCTTTGTTTTCACTGTGTCTGAAATTAAATATTGATTGACATTTAATTAAATTTGACACTTACATAACGACTTTAAATCAATTTAATGGTTGGTTTTAAAAGTAAAATGCTGAAGTGCCTTGGCCTAGATTTTAACTTAATTTAGTCCCTAACTATGAGAAAATTTGAAACCTTAAGGTGAAAGGGTACCTGCGCTCTCTCCATACAAACGTAGTCGACTGTTCTTCCCTGGATAATGACACTAGCACAAATATTTTTGTGCCATAAAACCTATAACTGCCATGACTATGCCCCTATGTTTTGTTATTTTTTTTTTCATTTTCTAATTATCATAGAAATTAAGATTAAAAAAAAAACAAAAAATAGGGGAATGGTCATAGCAGTTATAAGTTTTCTCCCTGTTTTCTCCCTGGACAAGAGCAAATATTTTTAGTGCATTAACTAAAAATATTTGCTCTTGTGTCATTATCCAGGGAGAAAACAGTCGACTACGTTTGTAATAGTTTGTACGGAAAGAGCCACCGCGCGGTACCCTTTCCTCTTAAACCTAATATATTTGCTAAGGTAAAGTTGTATAATATCTGCCTATTTTTAGTAAACACACTTGAACATATTAATTTCAGTAATGTTTTTACTATTATTAACCGACTTCAAAAAAGGAGGAGGTTCTTAATTCGGTTGTATGTATGTAGGTATGTTTTTTTAGTACCTATAATTAAGTAGTGTGTTTTACCGTTGGTGTACCTATCTAATTACTAAATGAATAAAATAAATAAGGATTATTTAAATAACGTTTTAGTTAACACTTACCACATAGGTATTTTTCTCTACATTTTTTAATTTTAACATAAGTACATATCATTGTCATCCCTAAAACTAATTTTTAATTAAGCGCAATGACATTGTATTGAACTAGAAACTTCAATTAATTAAGTCTAGAGACAGCTAGGTATTTATTTATTAAATTCAAGCTACGACCATATTCTCGCAGATTAGATCAGGGGCCTTATTCTGCTATTTGGCCAACCATTGTCATTATATCGAGACTCTATTGATATTATATCGAGATTGTGACTTTATTTGGTATTCTGCTAAAGTTTTAATAACATCACAATAGAATCACTATGGAGTCTCAATGGTATGGTAATATTTACCTTGCAGGTGTTGCCTAGCAACATGGTATATGTTGCTAAGCGATATACCGTTTTAACAACTATCGAGATTCCATTAAGCCACGATTGTAGAGCAGAATACCGAAGTGAGTCAGTGGTGTGTCAGTGGTGTTTCGATAGAATAGTTAACGTTAGGAGACTACCAATTTGACATGTAATGTCATATTTTTGACATTAAATTTCTATTACGATTATATCGACACACTATTGAAATACAATTGTGTTAGCAGACTTAGGCCCCGTCGGCTGATAGTTTGCCTAAAGTTCATATTTGAAGGCAAAATAATAATAGTCGAACTAGGGCCGCTTTATACTGTCTTGCGGTTTCCCACGTAAGTCCCAAACCTAGAGGAATATTAGGATAAAAAGCAGCCTAAGTGTTATTCCAGGATTTCAGCTACCTACACAATAAATTTCATCGCAATCGCTTCAGTAGTTATTGCACGAAGAAGTAACAAACACACAAACTTTCACACATAAACTCATAATAACTTATAAAACCGGCCAAGAGTCGGTCTCGCGCACGAAGGGTTCCGTCCGTACAATGTTGTATGGGGTCCCGTTTTTACCCTTTGGGTACGGAATCCTAAAAGAGGAGGATTAGAACTATCGGCCGAAAGTGTGTTGTCGACAAAGTCTTTTAATAGGCAACCTAGTAATACATTATATTTTTATAATATTTCAGTGTGTTTGACTGTAAAACGAATGCACCTCAAGTTACAATGTGACGAAGTTGCAAAAGCTCTAGAAAGCTCTCAAAGCAATCGAGCGCAAACGGAGCAATCGCTGAAACAGGAGAAAAACGTTATCGAATACAAAATGTAAGTAACCTAACTACGTCACTTTAATATAAAGTTGAATTAATTAGAGTTTATAATTTCACACTTATCATTGGTGCATTTTATAAGATTTGACGACTATGCAGTATGTATGTACCTATGTGTCGAAGAACTTAGTTTAATTAAGTTTCTGCAACTAATGACTTGGTAAAGTTCGTTTCTAAACGAATCTAGGTATTCTAACATGTACATATGTGTAAAAGATGCTAAGTAAAACTTAACTTCGAGGTTTTAAACATCTAACTTCGATGGCAGAGACCTTAAGATATTTACTTATACTTTCCCCAAGTCGCTGTCGTATTTTACTTTATGTTTCTATCAATTTACTTGAAATTCGATGAGAGAAAATTCATCGAATTTCAGAAAAGGTAAGGTAAAATAAACATACCCACGAAACCTTGTTTAATTTTCTATAACGTACTATAAAATAGGTAGGTAAGGCTACTTATATTTTAGTTTAATGGTAGGTAGGCTTACTATTTAATCCGATGATAATGAGTGATTCCATAAAAAAAACTACATAACCTTAACAGAATACGTGTTACTGCTCAGAACGTGGACAGAAAAAAAAGAATTGTAAGATATAAAGACAAGAGTCCGATTTTAAATATTTGAATATTGGGAAAAATATCAGTGACGGAATATTTACCGTTCTTTTTGTTTTTGTCTCCTGAAAAAAAAACATTGTAAATATCTCATTTTTAATAACCATAGAATAATAAAAATTACGACATTAGTTTAAAATTCTAAATTCAGAGGAAATTTGAACATGCTACAAATTTTTCCTGCCAATTGACATTTCATTCCAACCCTCGATTTTATTTTCAACAGGAATTACTTGTATATTAATATCTAAATTCCTTATATATGAAAAGGAATGCACATCTCATTATCTCACCCATAAACCATCCTTTAACGTTCTGCCCCAGTTTCTCTATCACGAAGTCTGGAGCACATTAAACAACTTCCCTCAACATTAAACTGCATAATCTCCACTTTTATCCAACACAAAAGCGTTAAAAGATTTATTTTCAAAGGTGTTGTCATTAGATAAAAAAGATGGTCTTCTAAAACACCGAATTTTACGAAGTTAGGTAGGTAAGCTATAGGATATTATTATCAAAGCTTAACTTTTCCAATTATTATTTCAGCCGCGAATATGAGAATTCTTTGAAGGAAAAAGCGGAACGTTATAGATCGACTCATTGGTACTATGTAAGTTAATTTTATTTAAGGGGAACCCGAAATATAGGATTTTACATCGGCCGACTGTTTTTTTAGGGTTCCGTACCTCAAGAGAAAAAACGGGACTCTACTAGGAACACTTGACTGTCTGTCATGACTTTTATCTACGGAATGGTTAAATAGTTATTTTAAATGTTAGTTAATTAAAAATCTATGTTGCCAGAAATCCGGCGGCATCGGCATTTTAAATGTAGAATGCCAAACAAAGTAAGAAACCTACTTACTTTTCTAATCTTTTTTGATTTACTGAGAAGATTTTGATGATCTTGCGATGAAGATGAGTAAGTTGAAACCTGGTAAAAACATAGATAGAAATACTTACTCCGGTAAAACCTCAGAGCCCAGCTATAGTATGTAATAGTTAAATAAATAGTTTGTTTCAAAAGGTCAATAAGTCCGTAATCAGCGCTTGTCTTTAATTTGATTTCCGATTCGATTAAGTAATCGGTTTAAAATCTATTTGTTTGTCATTTAGAACGAAGACGTTGTAAGCGCTGAAACAAATAAAGTGAATCATTCAATTGCTGATCTAGGAGCGGAATTGGATAAGAAACAGAATTTTGTCAATGAATTGAAGAAGAAAGCTGATTCTATACAACCTGATATTCCGGAGAATATTCTTGAAATTATGTAAGAATTTTTTTAATATTTACTTATTCTTTTATTTTACTTAAATTTCGATTTTTATAAAAACAAACTGAATGCAAAATGTATTACATCACTATAAAAACTTATAAAACAATAAACCTAATAGACCTGGGTCGATAATTTTTGATACAAAAAAAAATTACAGTAGGATGAAACCCATTAGAAAAGGAGGGGAATATGATAAAAATGAAAGGAAAAATAAATTACGGTCGATCCGAGTTCGGGAAGTGGGAGGGGGTGAGTTTTTAAGGGTAAAAAATGGTTTATCTTGATTTCCAACAAAACTACAAGTCCTATGGAAAAAAGTTAAATGGCAAAGTTGTAGGTAATAAAAAGATCTACAACTTTTGTATTAACAATTTTTTCACATAACCTCAAAATTTAGGTGAAATATTCAAATAACCAAGTTTTTTTTTAATTTTTTTTTCATTTTTTACCATTTTTGAAGGCTTCGGCCCTGGTCTATAAGCTCTAAAACCTATAAAAAATAATTTTATTAATTTTTTTTGTATATAACACGGGACTTATGTGGGTGAAGCTGCTGGCATTGCTAGTCTAAATAATATACTTATTGAAATGTTGTTCGTTGCTAACGGCATCACTTAAGGCGCTAGACCGACTAGACCGGCTAATACTTATGTTTTGTTTTAAAATTTTCGTAATCAGGTATTCCAAGCATATTCACAACACAAGCCTTAATCCTAGTGCGGGTTCTACTTATTATGTTTCTGTGTTTTTTGGTAATCGATATTTTTGTATTAGTATTTTATTGTAGATATTTTTGTTATTATTCTTATTATATGGTATAGATAGATTGATATCTACAATTCTTACCAACATTCATGCATATGGCAGAACAATGAAAAAAACACGCTCGTTAAAGCACTCTACAATAAACTAGACACGAATAATAGTTAACAAACATACTAATAACTGACACAACAACAGTCTAAACATTAATCATTTATACGCAATTCATATAAATGTCCGGCCGAATACAGCACTCGCGAACATTGTATGTAACTCATCTACAAAATCTGCATACAACCGAACTGCCTATGTCAATAGTGCAGAATAGGCTCTCTCACAAAAGTTGCCTTTCCACTAAGAAGTTAAATATCTAGACTTAAATAGAGAACACATCTTAGTAATATCATTAACAAAACGTCTGACGTATCTTAAAGTGAAATGTAGAAATTGTAAATTATTGAAAATAATTTATTTATAGGGTCTAAAAAGAGGAAAATAAACTTTTGATTATATCAAATCCATTAATTTTCACCTGTGTTATTAGACGAGATAACGATTTATAACTCGTATAACTTGACTTTTGCTTGCTTAAAAAAATAGCATCTAGTGAAGGTAAAATGTAACAATTGATGTTTTTCAAAGAAATGTTGATTCCTTTGATTGTTCAAAAAGTTTCTAATGTTATATTATTATGACATCACTGTAATTGTTGGTATTTTGCTAAAAATCAAAGTTAGTGTTGGTATTTTCCGAGTTAAGTCAAAGTCAAATTTTTTTATTTCTTTGGATGCATAATTACATTAAAATTGGTCTAAAGACCACATAAAATCGTCTTAAAAACTAAGTTAGGATGTGTGCCTTCGGAACGCGCCCACCAATGAGAAGAAGGCACAAGAAACTCATGGGGTTTTTTTTATGTGATCACGCTCACATAGGTCAATAAAAGGTTTAGGTTAGGTTGTGTTGCGTAGTTGGGCGTCGAAAGGATTACAATCTCTCTAAGTTTTGTCCATACGGAGATATTAAAATTGAACATCTGAACTTTATCCATAGCAAAACTTTATAAAAGTATCAGTAGCGCCTAACGCCTCCATAGCATCATAATAATATGTCGTATTAAAAATAGTGTGTCGTTACAGTAATTGAAGAGGTTTCAGATGTTCTGTCTATCCTCCTGTATTTTATATCTCTTTACCTTTCCACGGATGCAATAATAAATCCAGCTCCATGCTCCATATAAATTTATGTGCATAAAGGAATGTTAGAAAGCCAAGTTTCATTGAAAGGTTGAACTAAAAATGTTCATATAGCGGGTTTTCTCAAAATGGTTACGATTTCCTTTGTCGGAATATAATGCTTCTCGTAAAATTTAAGTTTAGATAGAAAAATATTAAACTTGGCCCTCTTTATTTTTTTATTATTTTTTATTTGTCGTCTTATTAGGCATATAAATAAACGATGAACTATCTTCTCCATATAATACAAACGTTTAAACGATAACGTACAAACGACTGTTTCCTTCCTCCCTAGATAATGACATTAGAGCAAATAATTTTGTTTCATAACTGCCATGACAATGCCCCTATGTCTTATATATTTTTTAGTGTTTTACTCCCGATTACTGAAAGGCTACTTAATCTTAAGTAGCGCTTAAATTGAAATTTAAGTGTAGGCTTCAATAGAAAGCATACACTTAACGTCAATTTACACGCCACTTAAGATTAAGTAGCCTTTCAGTATTCGGGGGTAAGACTCTTACTTCCTATGTTAATTAGAATATGAAGAAACTAAGACAGGTCATGGTCATGGCAGTTATAGGTTTTAAGCTACAATGTTTTTTTCTCTGATATCATTATCCAGGAAGGAAACAGTCGAGTACGTTTGTATGGAGAAAGAGCCGGGTACCTTTTCTCTTACTTAGGATGCACCATCTAGCCGTAAGCTAGGCAATAAGGCTTGTGTTGTCTTGGTGCAGGCCAAGCATTTGTATGGTTTTTTTATTTTATTTTTGTTAATTTCGTGTTTTATGATTATACTAGCGACCCGTCCCGGCTTCGCACGGCTATATTATGCATGTATTATACACATAAACCTTCCTCTTGAATCACTCTATCTATTAAAAAAAACTGCATCAAAATCCATTGCGTAGTTTTAAAGATTTAAGCATACAAAGGGAAATAGGGACAGAAAAAGCGACTTTATTTTATACTATGTAGTGATAGTGATATACTTGTAATTTGTAATTTTGACGATTGATTTTGCGTTTTAAATTGGAATAAATGACTATATGTGATTGGTTTAATCAACCATTTTCAATTTCAGCGGAAAAATAGACTTAGATAATAAGGTGAAGGAGCTTACAGAAAAGTTTGAAGTGTTGGACCAAAAGCGAAAAAGGCTATTGCTTTAAGAGCTTTTATTGAAAACTTTTGTCCTCAACTCTTTGGACAAAAAGCTTAGGATGGAAAAAACATCCCTGAAGACACTTCTCATTATAAATTTATTACCTTAATGTAAACTTTGCACAAACTCCAGTATTTGTCCGTTCTTTTGGTCAACAGAAAGTTTTAATTTTCTTTCGTTTAACTTAATTTTTTTTGTAGACAAGTAAACACTTGTGCCTTATTTTCTGTTAATTTTTAATAAGTTGTCCAAAATGTTTTTCTTTGAAGAAGCTGATTATATTTTTAAGACTACTTTGAAAGGTCATTGTATGTTGTTATAAATTAAAAAAATATTCTTTGGTTTTATTTGTGAAAGCTTATAATTAGATTTTGTAAGCCTACTGAACAAATAACATTTAAGTACTTTGTCTTAATAAACTTTAATTCAAACCACAATATTGTTTGTGTTAGTTTTAAAAGCTCTTAATACTTACTTATAATTAATTAATAGATATAAAGTTATCACGGTTCTAGACAAGAACCCACGGCAAGGAAAAAGTATAAGAATCTTTGGAGGTACGAGGTTGTATGTACCTCCAAAGGGAAGATCTTCCACCGGTCAGGTGTTGTACCCGGTAGGCCGCGGCCCAACGATGTTTCGTTGGAACTTGTTTAAAAGCTTATCTTCAGAAAAACTTGAAGCGTCGCCACATCACTCCCTCCGAAGACCGGAGGTCGATGCATAAGTCTTGTTGTCTTGCCAGTGTGCCAGTTGAGTTGCGTCTCAGTGAGTCGAGACGTGTTGATTGATGTATCCCAGTGAGTCGGAATGATGCTGTTCCAGTGAGTCGGAACAGTGAAGTCCACGGTGAGTCGGGACGTGTGAAGGGGCGTAGCACGTAAAGATCCGGTGTATCGATGACCAGTCGATGAGATGCCGGACGTACTCAGCGTGCTGCAGGTGCCCAGTTGCGGTGTAGCCGTTGAAGGGTGAACCAGTGCTTGCGTGGTATACAGGCATCGTGGTCCATCCGATGTGGCTGCGAGTGGTTGGCTGCTGGCTGGCTGCAGGGGGTAGGTGAGGAGTGGTGCGGAAGTGAAGAAGCTCATGTCGGCGAAGGTTGCGCTCGTCGTTCATATGAGGGGTCACCAGTTTGGAGGTACGAGGTGGTATGTACCTCCAAAGGGTAGATCTTCCATCGGGCAGGTGTTGTACCTGGTAGGCCGCGGCCCAACGATGTTTCGTTGGAACTTGTATAAGAGCTTATCTTCAGAAAAACTTTGCTTGCGCGATCTAGGATATCCGATCGGCTTAGTGGCTCAATCAGTTGGTGGCGATGTGAAGCGTCGCCACAAATCTTACTCCTACTAACATTACAAATGTGAAAGTTTGTGTGTGTGTGTGTGTAAACACACACAAAATCGGCAAACATATATATATACACACACGTGTATATATAATATATTATATATGTTTGCCGATTGCGATGAAACTCTGTGCCTAGATAGCGGGAGACCTGGATTAACACATAGGCTACTTTTTATTCCGATCTTCCCACGGGATCCGGACTTACGCGGGTGAAACCACGGAGCGCAGTAAAATTACCTATAAAAAAGTGAAATCCATTCAAATTAAAAAATACCTAGAGATAAATGCATTCTATATACCTACATTTTTACCTACCTAAAATGTGTTTATCTATAGGACTCCCTACAGAGTAGGGGAGGCAGATTCTAAGCATTATTCTGAATATAAAATATTATTTTACAAAACAACCCCCTCTAAAATAGGTATGTCTGTGGACGTCTCAGCGCTAACAGCACGCTGTTATTTCAACTTGACTCAGAGAGTTAAATTGATATCCTATTTTAGTTAAACAAAACTAAAATAAAAAACAACAATACGAGATCAAAGTACCTAAATCTATTCATATAAAATCTTTTGTCCTGACTGACTGAAGAATCAATGCACAGCCTAAGCCGCTGATCGTAGAGACCTGAAACTTGGAGGGTGTGTTCTTTGTATGACGTAGGCATCCGATAAGAAATGATTTTCCAAAATTCTAACCCTTAGGGGGTGAAAAAAAAAGGGGGGGGAGTTTGTATAGGACAACGTGATTCCTTGGTCCAATCCTATTAGAAGTCGCGGGCAAAAGCTAGTCCTAAATAAGTAGTGCATGTTGTGTTTACAAGAAAACTCATTACAGTTCTGTAAAAATAATTTAGATGTTATTGCTATAGGTACCTATACATATATCTATTCCAATCGATTCCTCCAACGACTTACGCCGTTTGTCCACCGCCGCCGTCACCGTCACGTCAACGAGAACGAGATGACGGCGCCGAAGTACTGATACATAGACTACTATAGCCGCGTGTCCACCACAAGTCCGTCACCCAAGAACCGTCATCCCGGCCGCCGAGATTCGAGTAGATCGGCGGCGTGACGTGTGCCGGCAATCAGTGTTGCTACTTTAGCCAATTTTCCACATTTACGAAATAGTTAGCTAAAGACAAAAAAGTTTAGTTGCTAAATTTATTAGCTACACTTTATACTTACTTAAGTAAGTTACCATCGTCTCAATCAATTTCAATTTGTGTTATTAAAGGAAGAAGAATACATGATTAGATGCATTCTGAATGCAACTAATGTTCTGGTAAGATTTTGAATTATGAAGTGGTAACCCCAAATATGTCTATGTATGTACTAAGGTTGCGTTCCAAACCACTTCCGTTAGATATTCTCAATAAACTATAGATAGATAGATAGATAGAACGCTTTATTGCACACACAAGTTACAGAAAAAGTAGGTACAATTAATTTAAAATATTCAAAATAAAATAGTGGCAAAATAGGCGGCCTTACCGCTAAAAGCGGTCTCTTCCAGGCAACCTTAGGATGGAGAGGATTTGACGTAAGATTATGGGTAAGGTGAGAGAAGAGTTAATATAAACGGTACAACTACAAAAAACTAAGACAATGCTGACAACAGGATAGTTTATTGAGAATCTTCAAAGTGTAAAAGAGACAGAGTCTTGTAACTTGAATTTATTATTTGTTTGTGAACGCAGCCTAGTCTATACTGCTTTACAAACAAATAATAAATTTACAATATAATAAATTCACAAAATTCAAAAGTATCGAACAAGACTACCTAGGCTGCCTAGTCTTGTTCGATACTTATGATTTCATTTTCGCCTGGGAATCTAAATGTCTTCGAAATCGACGTTTATTATTTAAATTGTTGTTATATGTTGCCTTTTTATGTTTAGCCACTTTTGGCAACTTTTACCAGAGTATTTATTTTCGGAAGTAGCAACTTTTTACGGTATGTTTAGGAACTTACTCTTTGGGCAAGGTGGCAACACTGCCGACTACCACCCACGACAAAGTTGTATATAGGACTGAGCCACCGATATATCGGCGCGGTGGACAAACGATCGCCGTCACGTCATCTTAAACTCGGCCCCAAATAATCTCGTTCTCGTTGACGGCGGCGGTGGACAAACGGCCTTACGCCGAAATAAGAAAACATTTATTTGCTCCAGGCACATTTCTGGAAAGGACAGTATATATTTACAAACGTTATTTTCGACGTTACAGATTGATAGTGATCTGTCAAATGTACTTTCGTTACCATAAAAGGTTTTAGGAAAAGATGCCAGGCGGCAGAAGTTTATCATAAACTAACAAGCATCTATCGAATATTTTACTTAGTTTTAGTTTAAAAGTAGGTATGTGTGAATATTTACTATAATCTATACTATCTATACTTATAATATTATCAAGCTGAAGATTTTGTTTGTTTGTTTGAACGCGCTAATCTCAGGAACAGGTTCGAATTGAAAAGTTATTTTTGTGTTGGATAGTCCATTTATCGAGGAAGGCTACTTTTATCCCGATATTCCCACGGGATCGGGAGTTACGCGGGTGAAACCGCGGAGCGCTGCTATAGTTTACAATATGAACAAGGAACGTGTAGGAAATGGGGTGTCATATCATATCGCGTCATATCACTTCCTTAGTTGGCCAGAGTCCAGTGGTTAGTAGGTCATCTCTTATTTCGCCGGCCACAGTTCCAGACTTTCTTCAATTTATGTCACACTTTTCACGATATAATGCAAGACCTACCTGATTTTTAAAACATTATTATAAATGGCAAAAACACAGTTATAAATGGCAAGTTATATTTGAGATTAAATAAATTATCTACCTACTTATCTATACATAGTTAAAATTAACGACTAGTGTTTGGCATCAGTTTGAGTTGAGATATGGTGCGTTGATTTATGTTTTTTGCCACTTTTAGCGTTTTGTACTCCTTGCTGGACTGTTCCTAATATTGCAGCACCTTGGAAGAATTTACCCTGAAACAGGAAATCACTAATTAACACTAAACTTTCATAGATCAAACCTACTTTGAAGGTAAGAGGTAGATACGAACCAATCCGTCTTTGAACTTTTGCGACCATGGCTTAACTGTTGTCGTAGTAGAAACCCCTGGGAAACTGGTTGGAGATTGACACTCGACTAAACATATTTGTGAGCATAATGCTACAATCAAAACAATAGCTAGAATAATCTTCATTTTCACGCCACACCAGTGTTATTACAACAAAATGTGTGTATCAAATGAGATATTTAGCTACGCATCGGTTATATAAGTTAAGAATTAACAGGAAAATAATAAAAAAACACGTAAGCAAGTACCTTACTTACTTCTTGATCTTATTGACATGACACTAGGAATTTTTAGCGAGCAAAACGTGCCACGACGTATTTTCCGAAGAATGTGTCATGAAATCAATCATACTTAGTAAAGTTTATTAGAACTTAATAATTGCAGTAAGTAGGTAATCTAGCACAAACAATTTCCACGTCTACGCATTATGTTCGTAGCGTAGCCTCATGTCATGAGTTAAGAAATAACGTATTAGGTGATATTAGCACAGAATAGATAATAGTCCGCATTAAGAAGGCACGTATTAGAGAGACTTTCCTGTAATACCTGCTTCGAATTTATTAATTAACTAGCTGTGTCCCGCTGTTTTACCTTCGTTATTTGTTGATAATAATATGTTTCAATTTATTTTTGGTTAATTTTGACGTAGGTAAAATCTACCGATCATGGTAGATTCTTCGAAAATAGAGCTGGGTAGATCCAATAATGAAAACCACGGTTCAAAAGGTGCAGTAGTAAAAAAACTTATCGTTTTTAAACGTAAAAGAAATCGTTTTAAACGATAAGGTCGCTTATATGTATAACACAATGATTTAGTTAATTAGCTTTTCTTTTGTTGTTTCTTTTTTATATTTCTTGTGTGTTGTACAATAAAGTGTCTACAAATAAAGTGTTTACGTCTATCTAATACCTACCCCTGTATCTACCGACTCGAGTTTTTAACTTTGCGTCAAAGAGCCTTTTTTGTACTTTCTAGTTTCAGAGATCTTGTTATGAATAGATATATGTCTCTTTTATATATAAATATGTGTAGATAGATATAAGTATGTAGAATAGCTATTTTCCCTATTATAAATTCCCTTTGAACTGTACCTATCACTTTCCAATGAAAATGTTCAATAAATAGAAACATACAATTTGCTAGGTAGATATGTTAATTTAAAAATTTAAAATCAATTTACTTACATATGTAAATGAGAAATATTACCTTACGGTCGTTATGTAAATCACCTTGTCCAAATGAAAATTTGAATAAATAACAGTAATTTTGGTTCGGTAAAAATTTTCGGAGATTGTTTAACATTGAGATTGTTTAATAACCCTTTCAGAAGTTTTAGTGGGATCTTAAAAGTGGTCAAACGGATCTCTACAAAATGCATTTTTTTGGGTTTTCAATGTAAAATAACTCAACGATGGTTGATCGTAGCTCTTTGTTGCTTTAGTAAACATTGTTTAAAATGTTATTCTCTACAAGATAGAAACATTTTTTTTTCTGGCCGGCACCTTAAGTTTTGGGTACGATTTGAACGATGTCCTTAAGAATGTTTCATCTACTATATGTCATTAGCAGTAAGATACGTATTTGACATATCGGGATGACGTATTATTTTAGCACTAGTTGGATTTTTTTTTATCGCACGCGTGTATAATACGTTGCATTATGAGCCTAAAAGCGGTTTAATAAGATCCACTTTATGAGCAACTGTGATAAAAAGTACTTTTCATTACTCATACTCCGAAAGTAGGTCTAAAGATGCATGAAGAGCGTGTAGAAAATAAAATTTCCAGCCCTAGGGCTTTTCTCTTTCACTGACAGCTGTCATGTCAAATTATGGCTTCGCACGACTTGTGCAATGTGCATGTAGCCAGTATCAGTAACATTACGCACAAGGAACTTTAAAAACCTAACCTCCTTGCTTTAAGTAACACCAAAGAATAACACTACATGTATATAACCTCTTTGGTCCCAACCTTGTAAGAGGATCAGGTAGTATGGAGTCTCTCATTCACTCTCGTTGTTAGGAAGAATTTTATGTATTATTCGTAATGAAAAGCACAGTGTTTACCTCGGGTGAAAGACTCATTAAGTCCCTCGAACTATTAGCGCCCTCGCTACGCTCGGGCGCCAAACTCCGTCTCGGGACTTGTAATGAGTGACTTTCACACCTAGGATAACAATGTACTATTTCATTACTCATACTCCGAAAGTAGGTCTAAATATGCCTGAAGAGCGTGTAGAAAATAAAATTTCCAGCCCTAGGGCTTTTCACTTTCACCGACAGCTGTCATGTCAAATTATGGCTTCGCACGACTTGTGCAATCTGCATGTAGCCAGTATCAGTATCATACGCATTAGGAACTTCAAAAACCTAACCTCCTTGCTTTTTTTTTTACACCAAAGAATAATAATTATGGCTTGGCACGGCTCATGCATACTGCCAGAGTTTAGTACTAAGTGACTTTTTTTTCTTATTTTATTATGTTTTTGTGTTAAGTTTAATCTGGTTTTTCATTATTGATTGTGTATTTTTTGTAAATAACATCTTCTAGACAAACCGTGTTACAAAAACTGTAAGTTAAATCTACGGACTTCGCGTCATTTCCCAATGTTGGATTAACTCATTAATAAAAACTTCTTCGGTAAGTATTAACCGCCGTATTTAAGTATTGAATACAAATAGCAGAAACCTAAAAAAACACTACATAATGTATAACCTCTTTGGTCCCAACCTTGTAAGAGGATCAGGTAGTAAGAGTACCTACTCATGTGGTATGGAGTCTCATAGTCTCATTCACTCTCGTTGTTAAGAAGAATTTTATGTATTATTCGTAATGAAAAGCACAGTGTTTACCTCGGGTGAAAGACTCATTAAGTCCCTCGAACTATTAGCGCCCTCGCTACGCTCGGGCGCCAAACTCCGTCTCGGGACTTGTAATGAGTGACTTTCACACCTAGGATAACAATGTACTATTTCATTACTCATACTCCGAAAGTAGGTCTAAATATGCCTGAAGAGCGTGTAGAAAATAAAACTTCCAGCCCTAGGGCTTTTCGCTTTCACTGACAGCTGTCATGTCAAATTATGGCTTCGCATGACTTGTGCAATCTGCATGTAGCCAGTATCAGTATCATTACGCATTAGGAACTTCAAAAACCTAACCTCCTTGCTTTTTTTTTTTACACCAAAGAACAATAATTATGGCTTGGCACGCGGCGGCTCATGCATACTGCCAGAGTTTAGTACTTAGTAACTTTTTTCTCAGTAATCAAATTCAAGTAGGTATATTTAGTTCAAGATATCTTATTTAATAAAATAAATGTAAAGACGAAAATGGTCAAAGCGACCTATGACCATACCGCGCCGCCCGCGCCCTGTCTTTATGCGATCGTATTTGACAGTGTTGTACCTTGAGTAAAAAAAAAACTGGTGGGAAATGCTAGCATTTCCAAATTATTTTAAACGTTTTAATTAGTACTATTTTTTGTTATTTTATTATGTTTTTGTGTTAAGTTTAATCTGGTTTTTCATTTATGATTGTGTATTTTGTGTAAATAACATTTTCTAGACAAACCGTGTCACAAAAACTGTAAGTTAAATCTACGGACTTCGCGTCATTTCCCAGTGTTGGATTAACTCATTAATAAAAATTTCTTCGATAAGTACCGCCGTATTTAAGTATTGAATACAAATAGCAGAAACCTGAAAAAACACTACATAATGTATAACCTCTTTGGTCCCAACCTTGTAAGAGGATCAGGTAGTATGGACACATGAGTACCTACTCATGTGGTATGGAGTCTCATAGTCTCATTCACTCTCGTTGTTAGGAAGAATTTTATGTATTATTTGTAATGAAAAGCACAGTGTTTACCTCGGGTGAAAGACTCATTAAGTCCCTCGAACTATTAGCGCCCTCGCTACGCTCGGGCGCCAAACTCCGTCTCGGGACTTGTAATGAGTGACTTTCACACCTAGGATAACAATGTACTATTTCATTACTCATACTCCGAAAGTAGGTCTAAAGATGCCTGAAGAGCGTGTAGAAAATAAAACTTCCAGCCCTAGGGCTTTTCGCTTTCACTGACAGCTGTCATGTAAAATTATGGCTTCGCACGACTTGTGCAATGTGCATATAGCCAGTATCATTATACATTAGGAACTTCAAAACCTAACCTCCTTGCTTTAGGTAGCACCAAAGAATAACACTACATGTATAAATAACCTCTTTGGTCCCAACCTTGTAAGAGGATCAGGTAGTATGGAGTCTCTCATCCAATCTCGTTGTTAGGAAGAATTTTATGTATTATTCGTAATGAAAAGCACAGTGTTTACCTCGGGTGAAAGACTCATTAAGTCCCTCGAACTATTAGCGCCCTCGCTACGCTCGGGCGCCAAACTCCGTCTCGGGACTTGTAATGAGTGACTTTCACACCTAGGATAACAATGTACTATACCTACATAATTATGTATTGATTTCATATGTAGGTACTTATCTTATACTAGCGACCCGCTCCGGCTTCGCACGGATTATATTATGCATGTATTATACATAAAAACCTTCCTCTTGAAACACTCTATCTATTAAAAAAACCGCATCAAAATCCGTTGCGTAGTTTTAAAGATCTAAGCATACAAAAGGAATAGGGTCGGCGAAAAGTGACTTTATTTTATACTATGTAGTGATAATTCTACTGTACGTGTGTATGTCACTGAACTCCTCCTAAGCGGCTGGACCGATTTGAATGATTTTTTTGTATGCCTGTGGGTGGCGCCCTGGATGGTCTAGATTCACAAATCAGCCCGACAGATGGCGCTGCAGTCAGTAGGTATCTAGGTTATTTATCTATATTGTAAAACAACTTTCGCCGGGACAGCGCTAGGTACATATATAATAAAAAAGAATAATACTTACATATCAAGAAAGCTCTGAAACTTCAAGAGCTACGTGTCTAAACCTTCCTATGGGAGTTGCTTTTAGGACGTGCATTAAGAAAGGATATTTGGAAATTCAACCTCTAAAAGGTTCTAAAGTAAAAAAGTTGTTAAAGTTTGTAGTTAGTAGTAACTATTGAATTATCTGTTTGTAGAAATAGGAAATCAATATAACTTTTAAGAAACAGTAACGTGGGTAAAACCCTAGTAACTTACCTATAACGTCACCCTTAAGAGGAAAAGGTACCGGCTCTCTCTCTCCATACAAACGTCACACTAGCACAAACTACTACTATAACTGACATGACTATGCCCCTATTTCTTGGTTTTTTCATATTCTAATTACTTATCATTGAAAGTAAGAGTTAAAAAACAAAAAAAACAGAGGGGCATGGTCATTATTGATCATGGCAGTTATAAGTTTTATACTAAAAAAATATTTGCTCTATTGTCATTATCCAGGGAGGAAACAGTCGACTACATTTGTATGGAGAGAGAGCCTGTACCCTTTTCCTCTTCATTAAAATGAAATCAAGCAGTTTAAGTGCCTATTTATCAATTTTCTAATTAGATACATTTCCGAAACATCAAAAGCCATCGGAACAATATGTATTTATATACCTACCTAAATAATACGACCATTCCGTATTTCAATCTAAACATCTACGTAATTAGGTACGTTTCTACCAAGTAAACCATTGTTACGTAGCTGACAATGTAGAGATGAACAATAACGATAGGCATCATTAAATTTGTCTATTTGAATACATCATACGCGATGTGTATTGGCTCGAGATCAATAATCAATCGGCTTTATATCTACCTATCTATCTACACAATAGCAACAGAAACGAGTAAGATCGTATCGAATGTTTGGAAAAAGGAAAAGGGTAAATAAACTAAAATAGGTTTTAAATTACATATTTATTTAATTTTAATGGCACATTATAACTAGAAAAGATGGATGGACTGCGTAAGACAAGACATGAGAGAGATGAATGTCAGCGATGAGATGACGACTAATAGGAGTGAATGGAAGAAGACAACATACTGCGCCGACCCTAAATAAATTGGGATAAGGGCAGGAAGATGATGATGATAACTTCACTATCAATAGGTAATTACTACTTTTCCAATTAGTACCAAAATAATACTATTAGCTAGATAATTAAAACATACGTGGATATACATAATCATGTTCTTAACTCTTCCAAATGAATTATCATTTTGAACCTATAATCATGTAGTCTAGATGAATTATCAGTCAAATATTTCAATACATGCTTTTCAGGGCGCTTTAGTCCCAGGGAAATGTGATTAGATGGAGTAGGCAGCACCTGCCCTCTCAGCTTTGTCGACCTATCGGAGGAATTAACTCGTCGTTTTATGACGATGTTTTCCTTCACCTAGATAGACATAGGACTCATCGATAAGTAATCTACATATGATTTAGGATAAACTAAAGTTATTAAGAGAAAACGCGGTTATTGTTTTGCTCCATACAAGTGTAGGTACCTAGTCCCCTAATTTCTTCATAAATAATGTCTAGGCAAACCTTTTTCCTTTTTCATAAAAACTTAGTTTTGATGTAATGCTTCTCTGTTTCCCTTTTCTTTAACAACGAAGAAGGTCTAAGGTTTTTAAATAAATACGAAATACTTACCTAAAAGCCTTATTATTTAAACTTCAAACACAGAGGGTTGTGTACAGCAAGCATTAGTTTTATTAAAAAAAGCTAGAGGCTGTATTTAATATGTATAAATAGGGGAAGGAATTTGTATGGAAAAAGCGCTTGCTAGGATACCGTCTTAAAAGAAAATTAAATCTTTAGGACTAAGTAATAAATACTTAGGTGATTACATAACTTGTTAGGATTTATGTGATTATCTCTACCAATATAAAACTAAAACTACGTAAGTATAATAAAACTAATGTCCATTACAATAAACGTTATTCTGACATACCTACCTATTTTACTTATTCTTATTACATAGGTAAGAGTAACTTGGGTAAGTACTTACCTACCTACATAAAAATCAATCGTTCGAAAAGACTTTGTTTGTGAATATAATAGTAAATGAGTAGGTAGGCAATATTTATTTCGATATATTATTATTTGCCATGTTTTTGCTTGTGCCAAAATATAGAGATTTACTAAACAAAAATCTAGTAGTAAGCAGTCGCAGTGAGTCCGTGAAAGTCACTTACATCAAGTTGACAGCTAGATTTGCTACACCATCTTTACACATCATCCGCTACATGGTATGACGGATTTATGAAGTATAATACTATCTCTAATCTCTATTTTTATTAATTTAAATTTAACGTTCCACGTCCAAACAAAAAGACAATTGTCCCGTTATAAATAAGTTTAGTAAGTTACCTATCTAAAGTAATTACCTTACCTTAAGTTACCGTACCGTATTACCGTATTACCTTAAGTTTTAAGTTTACCTTAGTTTTAAACCCTAAGTAAGTTATAAATCTTAGGGTTAAGTAAGTATGTCGAAGTAACGAGCAGACTTTTTTTTTAGGTTTTTCAGTTTTTCCTAAAAATTACCCAATAAAAAATCGATACTAACATTATATTGTGAAACGCGCTTTTGATCATAATTTTCCAACTATTATAACTATCCCAAATACAAATGAATGTACCTAGCTACCCTCGTTTAGGTATGTTTAACCGTCACTTATTGTTAATTTCACTGTTATGTAAATATATTGGATAGTTTTAAAGCCTAATTAAATTATGTTTTAAAGGCGCAGTTTACAAACTATTACGTTTCGATTTGTAACTGGCCTATTTTTGGCATAAAATAAAATAAAAAATAAAAATAAATATGGCAAGACATTACACACATCGCCATCTAGCCCCAAGCTAAGTAACTAGACTTGTGTTATGGGTGCTAGACAATAACGCTATATTAAATACGCTAGAACCTATATTTTTGTTTTTAGTACATAAATGGTCTGTAAAAGCCTAAGAATGTAGATATTCTTGTTTCAAATTTTTAGATTTTTAAAAGATAATAATTTATTAGTACCGAAATTCTATAATGGAAATAGATTCTCTAGTGTCTATAGGAAGAGGATTATTTCATGCTTCAAGAAACCTTTTTTTTCTGCGTAAGAACACTCGGGCAAGTAGGCCGCCTTAATGCTTTCGTTTCTTAGGTTTCGGTCGTAGAGCGCTTGCAATATCATGGACGGTGCTTGCTATGTTAATCGCTCGCAGGCCTTTACCCTGTAAAAAAAAAGAAATTGTATTACGATACTATTCCATGCTTGTATGGTTGATAAACAGCTTTTGAAAATTTGTACAGACGAATTGAGACCCTCCTCCTTTTTT
This sequence comes from Idaea aversata, assembly GCA_907269075.1. Classification (NCBI taxonomy): domain Eukaryota; kingdom Metazoa; phylum Arthropoda; class Insecta; order Lepidoptera; family Geometridae; genus Idaea; species Idaea aversata. The sequence continues at coordinate 7,879,210 of OU026092.1, read as the reverse complement.
TGAAATTGGTCAATTAAATCGCTCCATAAGTGAATGAGATAGAGTGCGCCCCGTGGTTTTACTTGCCTGAGTCCCAGGGTTCTATGGGTTATTCTAGATCTCTAGCTATCTAGGTATAGGTAGATACGAAGTTTAATCGTAATCGATTCAGTAGTTTTTGCGAGAAGAGATAATAAACTCGTTTTTATAGATAAGAAACTATTTTTATTAAAATCATCCTCAATCTATTTATAAATGAACTCGGGTTTTATTCACAAAGTTATGTTTAATAAGTAGGTATTAAATAAAAGCGATAAGACACACCCAAGTAACACATTTGGTAACAAATAGCTTGCATATAGTATTTTTTTGGAACCTTTAGTAATAAAATCCACCTTGATTAAGTTCTATATAGGTGGTTAGAACTTATATGCAACCTATATATTACTAAAGGGAGAAAAATTGCAACTCATTTATAGTTGCAGAAGCGTTGCATAAGAGTTCGAATTGTTACCCTGAGTGGCACTTGGAACTAACGGTGCGAATTGCGCGCTGTGAATGAATGATTGAACGATAAAGCGATACCGTTCATTCGTTGAGTGACAATTTGTCATAACTAGTCTTATTTTCGGCGGAGACAAACGAAAAACGGTGTGCTTTGTTCTATTGTGTTTGTGACAGCCATATTGCATCTATTTGGCGAGTATTAAAAATGTACGTGTAAACCGCAGCATAATATCACGGAGCCCTTGCAAATGGTTTTTTATCGTGAAACCATGGTATATTTACTTAGTAAATTTTGATGCGCCTTCAATTTAATCAAAAGTATTAACAAATATGTGCTGATCAAATAAATAAGATAATACTTTACAACAATTTGGTTGTTAAAAACCTAACATTATAGTTTCACAAAAAGTATACTGTCAACAATAGTTATCAAAACTTATTTTGTTTTATGTTATTGTAATAAAATATCATTAAACAAATAATGTTTTTCAAGGTTATTATTTTTAAACATGGCGATTTAAAGTAGACCTTGTAGTTCTTATTTTCACTTATTTGTTACCTTATTGGAACTCTTAAGCCCAAAAATCACTCATTAGTACCTAGTAGTGATATTTTTCACTTCACAGGTCTTGCTGTCTCTACTTTGAATTGGGGATCCTCAAGACGGGTACAAAACCCATTGTGAAGGATAATAAAGTAAAAAAAGTAAAATTTACTTAACTTGTAAAGTCGAGGACTGTCTGTACAACTGTCTGTGCAATTGTCTGTACAACTGTCTGTCACTGACTGGTACTGTCTGAAACTGTCTGGTACTGTCTGGTACCGTCTGGTACCGTCTGGTACCGTCTGGTACAGTCTGGTACAGTCTGGTACAGTCTGATACAGTCTGGTACAGTTTGGTACATTCTAGTGCCGTCTGGCACCGTCTGGCACCGTCTGGCACCGTCTGGCACTGTCTGGCACTGTCTGGCACTGTTTGGAACTGTCTGACACTGTCTGGAATGAAACTAATGTACGGAACCCTCAGCGCGTGAGTACGACTCGCACTCGACCCGTTATTATTTTAATTAGATCTTGTGGTTCTAAATGAGATAAAAATGGAACCGATCTACGCTTTACAGTGGCATATAAGAGTATTTTCGACCTTACAAAGGCAATTACACTAAGGTTCCAAATGAGCTGCAATAATAACTCTTGAGCCACTACAAGTGATAAATAACTCATATATACTACTTATTTAGTACTAAAGGTGCCAAATGAGGGAAAAATACCACCTATTAGGGCACAGTTCTTTAGGGGGGATTTTAAGATGTCATATGCCTCTTTGAGTTCTATAAGAGAGAAAATTAAAACCTTTATGCGCCTATGAGTAATAGATTCGGCTTAATGCTACCATAGGTAATAAAGCAGAAACAAAAATCACTCAAAAGCAACCGTTAGTGATAAGAGTTACTCATTTGCGAATTCGAGTGCTGTTTGCATCTTTAAGTAATACCATACACTCTTGCATCACCTATATGCTACCTACAGTTACAAAATAAGTTCCAAAATTCACTAACGTGCTACTTGGGCAGTCAACGAAATTATGTCATCTGTTATCTTTTGTGTTTAGGGATTTCTAAGTTTTTGTTATGATAAGTTAACTATAGGTACCTAGTTATGTACTTAAATTACACTTAGTTTACTGATAAAATGTTAAATGACAACTTAAAGTAGGTACGTAAAGTTTATCTTCATAATTAATTGAGTAAGTACCTACCTATAACTTATTCATACCTACCTACTTATCTACAGAAATCACTACATATATGAACTAGCATATATCTATACATAGATATATATCTATACATAGGTATATGTCAATAGCCTCCCAATTTTTTTTCGAGAAAATACATCTGAGTATGATATACACAAATAGAAAAATATGATAGAATTCCCCGTTTTTGTAGATTAAAATTTAATTGATAGTATTTCATGAGCTAGATGTAGAAAAAAGATATAGGTACCTAAGCAGTTAAAGTCACGTGTTTTTCATTTTCTTCATCAGCATCAGACGCCATTACACATATGGGAACTTCAAGAACCTAACATTGTTGCAAATAAGTAATTTTGTTCGAAGTTTTGGCGTTATTATTTATGGAGGAGATGGACTGGTTCTCCCCAGACAATTGGAAAAGGGACCCAACTAAAGAGGAATAATTGCGGAAAACAGCCCAATAAAAATTAAAAAAAACATTATGATAAAAAAAACAATTTAGATAATAGGAACAAAGTGAAAAAATTTGGTAAGCGCATTTGAAGGATGCGAGTTCGAGTGTCGTCTCAGTTGCAATTTTTAAAGACGCATTTTTCCTTTAAAATATTTTTAAATAGCCGGGAAATCCCGGTTCTATACATTATTAACAAGTATGTATAGGTATATTTTTGTAGGGCTGTAAACAGAATTAGATTGTTTTCTACCTTCTGAGAGAATAATAATCATTAGAGGAATTACTTTGGAACTTAATACCATTTGAGTAATAATCCAAAACCACAGATTACATAATGAACCTACTCGTATACCTAAGTAACTACAGGGTTATTGGTAATTTACTATCAAGCCGTTGAGGGCCACTTCTGTACACCTAAGCAAACGACTTTTGTTCTACGACTATTACAAATTCGAACATTTTTTTGAAAATGTTGAGGGTAGGTTTACCTGTAAGTCCGCTGTTCCATACAAGGAGACGTCATTAACCTAATTTTTTTACATATTTGTTAAGTTTTATCTACTGTTCTTAGTCTGAATTAGCTTTGTTTTATAAAATCAGCTGTTTTTCGAATTTACGTAACCTCAAGATTTTCATATTTGTTTTCGAATTTCCAAAAGTCGTTGAACAAAAGTTGTTTGATAAGTTGCACAGAAGTAGCCCTCAACGGCTTGCTAGTATAAATACTAATAACCCTGTATAGTAAAGCTACCTTTGCCAAAACATTAAGTTAAGATGGTAACCTAGTGGTGGTTTCTTCATACAAATATATTCCGCAATTACCTCCCTTCCAACAATTTTTCTCGAACATTGTTTCTTTTTTCATAAAACCCAGGTTCACTGTAGACAAGCCTCTGTGATTTTTATTTTTTAAGGTTTTCAGAGAGTAACATTTCCATTCGTTGTTAGAGAAAAGGAAAACAGAAGGCCAAGCGTGTACAGCAAATCTAGGCTTTTTGAAAAAAAAAGTACCTACCTATATTGCTTAGGTCTTGCTTTCTCTGTATTTCACATTTAGGTCAGCGTTTGACCATTATCTCACACGATGGTAAGTGACTATGGGGTCTAAGATGTAGCAAGCTTTACATTTGTATGGAGAAAGCAATACCTGCATATCCTCTTAATAAAAATAATTAATTAGGTGGTAGGTAGGTATACCTATTTTACAGAACGAATAATAAAAACCGGAAAAGCCGCACGATGCGTTCCGTACCATTATATTCTGTTTTTAGTTTTGCTGTCATAGTGGGAACATTTTCATCATCTGTGAAAATTTCAACTGTCTAGCTATCACGGTTCATGAGATACAGCCTGGTGACAGACATACAGTGGAGTCTACAGACCCGTTTTTATCCTTTGGGTACGGAATCCTAAAAGACTTATATAACTACTAGCTGCCCTCCGCGGTTTCACCCGCGTAACTCCCGATCCCGTGGGAATATCGGGATGTAAGCTATCCTATCTCTCAAGTTGGATCGAACTGCACATGGTGTGCGAATTTTATTATAATCGGTTAAGTGGTTTAGGAGTCCATTGAGGACAAACATTGTGACACGAGATTTATATATATTAAGAAGGTACCTACCTGGCATAGACTATTTCACAAGCGTAAGTTTCTGTAACTAGATATATAAGTAAGTAAAAGGTAGGTAAAAGGTGGTATGGCAAAGAAATGAAGAAAGAACATCCCGATTTTATAATCATGATTATTCATGAAATTTCAATAATAATATTATGCATTTTCCTTATTGTGATAAAATATTACAATATGGGAATAAAATTAACAAATATCTGACCATTTATTGTTAGCATATTAATTAACATTTGCAATAATAATTTTCCTCATTTATTGCGTGTCAAAATTTACTCCGATTCGATATGATTACGTTGTAATTTACATAAAGTTGTGTGGAAAATCTAATAATGGATAGATAAGTAGATTATTACCAACTTGTTTAAGTAGGTAATGCTTTATTCATATTGAATACTTCTTTACTTTACAAACAAAAGTGCTTTTTTACAAATAATATGACCACTATCACACCTGATGGAAAATTACTATATGGTATAAAATATAACATCTTAATTTACATGGGTATGTTAGTTTTTAAAAGGTAAGCCGATAAAACAAAAACAGCAACAAAAATATTTTTATTGCTTGTGAAGAACCCATCTTTCCTACATCACAGACAGATTACCTATGCCTGAATCTGTAAGGGTAAGCAGACAGGAATCTGAAGGCCAATTCTTGTAAATAACATTGTTCAAATTACATTTCAATATCATGTCGATTGCATTTCGATCACAATAATAATACCCTCAAAGTACAACCTCAAAGTTAGCTTTTTGTAAAAAAAAAAATGGGTGCGTGTAGGTACTTAAGTACGCGCGTGAGAAGATAGACTTCTTTTAATTACATATCTTTTTTTATTAGTCTATGATTACATTAAAATAATTATGTAGTAGTACCTCTTTGTACTAACCTCATTTTCAGTTTCACGTAGGTACCTAGTAGATAATAAGCAAACTATTTGGTTTTAAGACAGCTGTCATCTTGCGGTTTGCGGACAACTTCAACATGTGAATTTTCCGTGTGACGGTGCTGCGCGCGTATCATAAAAAATCACTCTCATCATTTTTTCATAACGCGCCTAAAGAAGTATAACTTCAAAAACGGACTTTGACGGTATCTTTTGCAATCGGAATGATATTGCAATGTAAACAATGTTGGCCTTCTGATTGTAAGGACCACTTGCTACTGATAGGCATCTACCTACATGTCTAGTAACCTATAGTGTGCCTATAGTAAGTAGGTACCTTACCTATTTAAGGTCGCTTACGTAACAAGATAAAACCTCGGACGGGACGGGACGTGACGTGCATTGTTCACAAAGTGTTCGGAACTTTAAACATACGTAATTTTTCCCGTGCCGGACGAGCCGTGACGATTTCTTGACAGGTTTTGATAGAAAAATATCACGTTCCCGTCACGTATGCAGCGGTACACCTAGCGTAGGTACTAGGTACACCTACGTACGGTCGGCTGCATAATTGCTGACCCACCGTAGAGCTCCAAAACGGCTGTTATAAGAATATTTTCAACCCAAGCAAGATACTATACACTGCTTTAGTTGAAGTTTAAAGTCTTCTAACTCATCAATTTATCAAACAAAAATTATTAGAATGAAAACATTCCAATAATATGCCAATAATAGTAATTTTCGAACTCTACCGGGGGCTGCAATTATGCAGCCGACTGTACCTACGTGAGAAGAATATTGAAAACCTAGGTACTTTACTTAAGCTATACCTACTTAAAAGAATTCAAATAGAGCTATTTTGGCAGAAAATAGCGTATTTGACGGTGAAACGATACAAAGCTATAATTTTAGGACGGAGCCTTTAGCACAGTGCGACGACGACGAATATTATCATGCAACATTGTACTAATATCTAAAGCGCATAACACACTAATACATCGAAACTTGTGTAAGTAGCATCGAAACTCGAACAAATGTAAATTTCCCGGAATGCTCAGTGTGGTCTGCGCTTAGGGCTTAGCTTTAATTTAAAATACTTAAATAATTAGGTATTGTACTTACAACGACTTGTCCTGCTTTCTTTATAGCTTTCACCGGTATCTTTCCTGGTGCTGGTGCAGCTTCAATATAAGTCGACAGAGCACAAATAACAAAGAGCGCGATAAAAAACACTTGCGTTAACTTCATTTTGACTGTTTGACTTTGTAATTCACGGATCTAATTAGAACTCTTATCACGTCTCAGCTATTAGTATGCAATGTTTGCCTCAACTGAACTGCAAACTGAATTATGCTCATGGTTTTTATATACGAGATAACAGGACTCGGGACTTTACTTTCCAATACGGATGTTTACTGGGATAAATTGTGTTTGAAGAAGTTTATCTTTACGATGTTTTTTTTATTTCATCTCGGTAATGTACCTAAGTAGGTACCTACATTACTCACCTATCAAAACTACACAAAATAATAGCAACCTAAATTCGTCTATTTGTAACCGACTTCAAAAAAGGAGGAAGTTTTTTTTTTCTTTTAACATAAATAGGTCAGCGTTTGACAACCATGCAAACCCACCCGATGGCAGGTGACGAAGTGGCCCAAGATGTAGCAAGATCGCAACCTAAGTTCGTCTATTTGTAACTGACTTCAAAAAAGGAGGAAGTTTTAAAAAAAATTTCTTTTAAGGTCAGCGTTTGAGCACTATGCAAACCCACCCGATGGTAGGTGACGATGTAGCCCAAGATGTAGCACGCTTTCCATGAAGATATACCTATTCACTCGCGACGTGAAGACTCCTAAATAAAAATTAAATTCGCTACTAATTATTTTTTAAATAAAATTGAGTCATCTATGTTACTCGTATGCTTAGTTATTAAGATGTTTCCTTCCTTCCGAACATGAGTAGACATATTTTATCATTAGGTTTCTATGTATGTAGGTACCGATCATTACGGAGCATGTTTTTAAGATCATATTTTTGCAATTATTGTGGTGACCATTAACCGCGAAATATTTATCCAACAAAAAGCGCCAGTAATTCGACGTAATTCTATAACGCGAGATACATTTTCCTTTGTCGTGCGAAATATTAAATATTGGGTTTTTCACAGCGACAATCGACACTATCGATATAAAGGGGAACAAACAAATCATTTCATTCACACTACCCATCTTGCTTTCATTGAGTGTAGACCTCTAACAGTATCAAAATGAAATTGTTGAATGTTATTATTGTCTTCATGGCTTTGTTTGCGATGTTCTTGGGTGGCGCACAGGCAGCCCCTAAAAACAAATATGGATCTGCTGTCGTAAGTTAATAACTTTTTAATTAATTAAAAAAAACTTAATATAGCCTAGGACACAGGCTTGGAAATAGATGAGGGAGACCTTTGCCGTGAAATGGGACAAAATGGGTTAAAAAAAATGTAAAAAATATATATTTCAAAACCGATAAGATAAGAAACTAAACTTTTTTTTATTTTTTCAGAAAACTGGATTTCGAGTAGTCAGTGCGGGGTCTGCAGTGCATGATATCTACAAACACATCAAAGAAAAGAGAAACCGCGGTTGAATAATCTTAATAAAACGATCATTTTTACCACCTATCTACTTAGTATTTTATAAGTGTAAGAATCAATTAACTTTTAATAAGTATTTATGTAAATAAACAACTTAAGTAATTTAACTATTTTTATGTTTTAATGTAAAGCACGTAGAAATACATATACGTACTTGTATATACCTTATAGGTATCTAGAAAAATAAAAGCTTTTAAAAAATAGGTCCCATTGTCATAATGGGACCTTTAGTAGGTTTATACGATGGGCGACAAATTCCAGAGAATATAAACATGCTAGGATAGAGATATAAAAAAAAAACTACAAACAAAGAATCTATCTAGATTCTTTGTTTGTAGTTTTTTTTTTAGTTTTTTTAGGTATAGGTAGGTAAGTACCTACCTAGTCTTTTTATGGAGAGACTTATCACTGAGATTACTTACAAAGACTTTTTACCTGAAAGAGATTGTAACCGCTTTACGCGATAAGGCCGCTCTTTGTGCGCCATAGAAACTTAGGTTTTATTTTAAAATCTTTAGGTCTATGTTGCTTGTTGTGCTATTTGTAAAAAGTTAACAAAAAAATTAGCGCTTTTTCCGCAACTTCCCTACTGTTCAACTACATAAATTTGAGCAGTGAATAATACCCACTATCACCCACTGCTCAACTATGCTTATATAAGTAGGTATATGAGTAAATTGCCCAACTAATTGACCTGTTGAGCAGTAGGATATAGTTTGTATGTAATTCCTTGTGTATGCAATAAAAAGTTTTTCACGAAATATTTTTAGCGTTGAGTGCTGAAGTCTAGAAAAAAGTTTATTACTTTATACGAATATTTTGTGAAAAAAGTTAATAGTAGATAAATCTGAGTGATGATTCCTTGAGACTATTTGATGATGTTGATCGCGAAATACAAAGTAAGATATACACAAATATTTCAATGTTCGAAGATTATAAACTTGAAGTTCCATAGTAAATACTCAATATAGTTCGTTTGATCGAGTACGTAAAAACTCGTAGTAGGGCTAGTACTGTTCTCTTCTGAAGTATATGACGTTTTGACACGTAAAAATATTTTGATTTTATATTCTTTAACAAATATCATAATTATGGTATTAAAGTAAAATTAAAACATACCGATTAATCTGATATTTTCAGAACTTATTGGTGTGGATCTCGTTAAAATCTGTGATATTACCTGGTTCAAACAAACAGACAAAAATTCTAAAAACTACCCTATCGTGTTCAGCTAACGATTCTAAGACGACCTGTGTATTTTTTTCTGGATATCTTACAATTACAGATTTTTTATGTCTACAGATTTATTATAATAATATGTAAGAATAGATATTATAGCTGCAGACCAACGACGACTGTAGGTAGCTTATCAAAATAACCACGACATCGATCGACCAAATAGAAACCGTTTAATAAAATCCAATTCTATTAGGTAGGTACATCTCGATATTTTCACATAAAATGCATGTGCGTTGAGTACATTTTTACGAGATGCCACAAGCAAGCTTCGTTTACCTGAGAGAATGCAAATTGGAAAATTGCAATCTCTTTGCATGAAGTTTCTCAGATTATTTACGAGTATCAATACGAATTGGTTATGTTGTGGAAGAATGAAATTTGTTCGGTGTTCATTTATAAACAAATACCTTTATGGTTCCTGCGGGTATAAAGGCCACTAAAAGGTTTTTAAAAACCTTGATCTAAAGATAAAAAAATAAATTAAAATTTAAAAAACCGACTTAGAAAAAACCTGAAAACAAAAACTAAAAATAACCGAAAAGTGAAAAATAATCTATTTCGGGTCACTAAGGCAGCAGATAACTTAAACATAAGTACTTATTTGGAAGTCTGGAAGTGATGAGAAGGACCACCCTCTCATCACCATCTGAAACCATTCAGATGCTCCATTCATAGGTACCTATTAGTGTATGGGCCACTTCTATTAGTGGAAATGGAAAACTGAGCAATTTGTTGAATCTCGCTGTTTAGATCTGTTCCTCACTCCGAAGATTCCCATCAGATCTTCATTTAGGACAGGGTTCTCTATCAAAATTCTATAAAGTAGAGTATAAATCTATACTCTACTATTAACTACCTCATTTTGTAGTCTAGAACATAATTCCAAGAGTAGGAAAATTGCTCTATAGAGTCTTAAACTAAGTACAAAAAATAACGCTACATATTGATTTTCTCATAAGCTGATTTGCTGTTACTATAGAAAATACACGTAACGATTTATTCTTTCAAAATGTAAGAAGGTAGGTACTAATCAACAAATAATACCTATTTGGTACAGACACTTGAATAGGTTAACTTAATCCTCAAGTGAAATATAAGCTTTTTACAATGATAGAGCTTTCTCTGCTTGCGTTTATAGGCTGTGGATTGGGTTACGTAGGTATATCTATACATATCTGGGTATACATAGAACAGCGAATGATGGCCACCGCGCCGGCAGAAAGTTTAAGGGGTATGCGCAATTTTTAGATCTACGCCCCCTTCACTCCTGTCCCCCCACTATGGTGGGAAGGCAGGAGTGAAGGGGGGAGGGGGAGGGTCAGTTGCTCACGTTTTCGCTCTCCGCACACACGTCTCCAGCCGCGCTCTGTCCCGCTCCCGCACATCCTTAGTCGTCTATGTACTGTCGCGCAAAATTGGATAACCCAATGCATGAAAATTCAATGTAATTTTAGTTCCGGTGTTGCCTAATTTTCTAATTTAATGGAATGTTTTTCGGGATGGGCAAAATATTAAACGGGGTAAAGTAAGTATGACGATTTGGCTGCAGTAACTCTGTCCGCGATAGTATATGAGCAAACCATCCCCACCAATTTCCGCCGGCGGCCATCATTCGCTGGCCTACCAATACCTATCTAACCTACCTACAATTCCTTTAGACAAACGTCTGTAATTAAATAAGTAGGTAAGATTACACCACCTTCTAAGTAATACGTATGTAGCCTCTATTAAGATAACAAATGATTAAGTTTCAAAATACGTAGTAGGTAGTAGGTAAGTACGGTCTGCTGCATAATTAAAGACCCACCGTAGAGCTCCAAAAGAATGAGCTGTTATAAGAATGTTTTCAACACAAGCTAGTAATTGTTCAATGAACACAAGCAAGATTCTAGGCATCTGCTTTAGTTAAAGTTTAAAGTCTTTTAACTCATAAATTTATCAAACAAAAATTATTAGAATGAAAACATTCCAATTAATAGTAATTTTAGAACTCTACTGTGGGTCTGCAATTGTGCTGCCGACCGTTCCTTTTATACTAGGTACCAACGTCTACTGCAATTGATAGCGCCAAAAGTAAAATGCCTTTCGCCTGTAAATGAAATCGTTAATTTATTGGTAGAAAATAGTGTGTGCCGATTGTAGGCGATTATTTTTCCTACATGGTATAAGTACCTATTTTAAAGACGAAGCTGTTTATTCTACTACAGAATCGAACTACGAACTCCGGTACTTTCAGAAGTACTTTGCAACTACGACTAATCGACTATGGTCCTAATTATTTAAGGCAGGTAGAGTATAAGTAGATACCTACTTACGTACTTAAGTGTAATGAACGTTTTAAATATTAAAATTTGAAATCTATCCAAAGAGGCAATGCTGCCAGCCTTTTGGAGACCCTACCTAGAGAAACCTGTATTTTTAAATTAGTGATAAGTAATAATAAAATTTTATTTCAGAATTAATTCCATACAAATTAAATACATAAATGTTTATTGATGATAATAATATATTACAAATTTTTTTAAATGATAAAAAAATTAATTAAGTACTTAAATCTACACATAAAATTAAATTAAACACGAAAGAAAAGTATATAAGTAGTATATCCGTTGTCTAGCACCCATAACACAAGTCTAGTTATTTAGCTTGGGGCTAGATGACGATGTGTGCGATATTTATATAATATATCCTAGTCCATTTATTTCAAAATAAAAGAAAACATACAAAACTCCACACACAAAAATAGAAAAAATAATAGAAAATAGAAAAAATAGTAATAATTATTGGAAATAAGTAAAATTAAATATTTAGGCAAATAAATAATTTTATTAAGTTACATTAATTAATTAGGTACAGATTGAATTATTATACTAATAGCACTTCGTAGGCTGTCATGGTGGATATGTTTCTTTGGTTCATCATTGTTTTGATTGTTGATAGATCTCGTGGCCCGTGCCGGCGATCCCGATGGCACTAAGACCGTGTTTCTGAAAAAAAAAACATAATAGGTAAGTACACTGAATTAATAAATAAATAAATAAATATTGCAGGACAGGGCAATTGCGGCATCTAGCCCCATTATAGGCAACTAGGCTTGTGTTATAGGTGCCAGATTGAATACAATACTTTCATACTTTTCTTTTGTAAATACATACTTACTTAATACATATACAGAAACAACCAGAAACAAATATCCGTACGGAAATATTTGTTTGAGGCGGGAATCGAACCCGCAACCTTTTGCGTGTTCACCTGCTGCGTCACAGAGGTCGTAAAAATGTAGCGTTCCTAGCCACTAAAATTAATACCCACCCTTTTCCAGTGACTGACCTTAAAAATATTTTCTTTTACAAATTAATGAAATCGAACCCTTCTTAAATCAGCTGAGCGATTTTTTCTATTAAATCAATTATTAATTAATAGGTACTTACAATAATTTTGCCACCCTTCCTGATGAGTTTCCCTTTTCCTGGAGCCGCAGCTGCTCCTCCCAAAAGGGCCAAGACGGCGAGCAACACAAACATAAGACCATAGAATTTCATGTTTATTTATATTTTATTTTATTAAAAGTGTTAAGAACTTATACAGATCAACTGTCTGGGAATGAATGATGCCTCTATCGAGTTAACAATAGTTTTTATACACAATAAATGACGTAGTTACGTAGAGGAAAAGCTCGAATATTTCATTTATGAATTTACGCTCTGTCTAGTCACTGATAACGTAGTGTTTGTGTCAAAGCTCTATACAGGGTTGTGGCGTCGCTAGCATACTGATTTGACGAAAGGGTTTCCCAGAAATATGCTTCCAGAATAAAATTGGGTTACGTATCATAATAACTAAGTTCAATATAACTATGTTCGAAATAACTACGGTCGATTCACATAAGTTCATAATACCTAACGGTCGATTGGGCTACACATTATAATAACTAAGTTCAATATAACTATGTTCGAAATAACTAACGGTCATAATACCTACAGTTTAAAATACCTAATGGTCGAAATACCTAATGGACGAAACACCTACGGTTAATTTAACTACAATTAATTCAACTACGGTTTTTCACCTGCGGTTTAAAAAAATCAATTTTATAAAATCCCTAACCAAGTAAAATGGGTAGAATTCGCTTCTAGCACTCGCCGGCCGCTACCGCGGCACCGCTCGCTTCGCTCGCTCGGCTCGTGCGTTGTGGTCGCAGTTCTAACATAAACCTAACCTATCCATGTCGGTTCTGGGTAGGGAGTTTTCCGGGTGGGTCTTTATATGCTTCCCTAATCAAGTCAAATAGGTAAAATTCGTCTCTAGTTGCGTGATAAAGGCAGCATATAAAGACCCACCCGGAAAACTCCCTACCCAGAACCGACATGGATAGGTTAGGTTTATGTTAGAATTGCGACCACAACGCACGAGCCGAGCGAGCGAAGTGAGCGGTGCCGCGGCAGCGGCCGGCGAGTGCTAGAAGCGAATTCTACCCATTTTACTTGGTTAGGGATTTTATAAAATTGATTTTTTTAAACCGCAGGTGAAAAACCGTTGTTGAATTAATTGTAGTTAAATTAACCGTAGGTGTATTTTATAAAATTGATTTTTTTTAACCGCAGGTGAAAACCCGTAGTTGAATTAATTGTGGTTAAATTAACCGTAGGTGTTTCGTCCATTAGGTATTTCGAAAATATGCCAAACAACCATTAGGTATTTTAAACAGTAGGTATTATGACCGTAGTTATTTCGAACATAGTTATAATGAACGTAGGTAAATTAACCGTAGGTATTTCGTCCATTAGGTATTTCGTTCATTAGTTATTTCAAAAATATGTGAAACAACCATTAGGTATTTTGAACAGTAGGCATTATGACCGTAGTTATTTCGACCATAGTTATATTGAACTTAGTTATTTTGATATGTAACCATAAAATTGTTGTGTTAACTGAATGTTAAATACGACTAAGTGAAATATTATTAAGTACCTTTTAAACATAATTTAAGTAATTTGATACACTATTGGTTTACTTTATTAAATAGATAGGTACCTGATAAAATCATTAAGAACTATCAGGAAAAAATAGAGATATACCCATTTTAAATTCCTCCTTTAGAGACGTTTATAAGTAGTTAGATACACTATTTGTTTATTAAATAGATAGGTACTTGATAAAATCATTAAGAAATATCAGAAAACAATATAAATATTATAAATTCTTATGTACTTTAGGGGCGGAATTTAATATTTTTTTCCATTTAGTCCTACACTAGCAGCGCTCCGCGGTTTCACCAGCGTAACTCCCGATCCCGTAGGAATATCCTATGTTATTCACAATTAATCAATGTATACCTCATACCAAGTTTCATCAAAATCGGTCCAGTAGGTATTTACGGCCTATTCGTTACAAACAAAAAAAAACGAAAATTATTTCCTCTTTGAAATAGAATAGGTAGAAATAGAATATTATCATTTTATTTTATAAGACGTATTATTTTATTAGTTACTAGCGACCCGCCCCGGCTTCGCACGGCTGTATTATGCAATATATCTAAAAACCTTCCTCGTTAATCACTCTATCTATTAAAAAAACCGCATCAAAATCCGTTGCGTAGTTTTAAAGATCTAAGCATACAAAGGGAAATAGGGACATAGGGACGGCGAAAAGTGACTTTATTTTATACTATGTAGTGATAGTGAAGACTATTCAACCCACGTTAATTAATAATACAAATCGTAATCATTTCTTATCAAACTTATGTACGACATATTTGTGACCTTAAATAGTAAATAACTAGATGCTCCCCGCGGTTTCACCCGCGTATAAGGAATCTGGCAAGAAAAACCGTCTTATAACCTTCGTTAAAAACTGGGCTATCAAATGCAAAAATACATGCCAAATACATACCTACCTAAACTACACTAGCTCAGGTGAATTAATCACCTGAGCTAGTGCACTTAAAGTGCATTAAATACATTTTTAGCAAACTTTAAGCACTATATTTTGGTACTTTTAAAAGCATTTAGCCACCTTATTTACCTAGGTGCATTTTTATTTTTAAGTAGGTATTAAATGTCAAAGCTTAGTACGTTCAAACAAACTTTTCAGTTTAGTTATATTTATTCGTAGGAAAAAAGAAGAAAGTTCTAACTAATATGTACCTAACATATTAGTTAGAACTTTCTTCTTTTTTCGGGACCACCGCTTAGTGGTTAGAAACCGCTTTTAGCGGCAAGGCCGCCTTCTGTACCATGCTAGACTTAAAAGGTTATTTATTTATTAGGTTATTATTTTAACAGTAATACATAGAATAGGTAGGTACTAATATTTTTTATAAACACAAATCAAAAATTACATCAAATTAAATTACTTAATAATAATACATAGGTAGGTAGGTACTAATATTTTTTATAAACACAAATCAAAAATTACATCAAATTAAATTACTTAATAACAAACTAAAATTACGGCAATTAAATATAAAACAAAACTAAATAAATAAATATTTATTGTTGTGTGCTTGTACAATTAACGTTATATATATATCTATCTATAGTAAGTATACTCCCATAAAAAATAGTACCCATTAAAAACATGAAACTGTTATTGATAGTACTACTTAACATCACCAAGCAGTTAAGTAGGTAGGTACTTAGGTAAAGATACGCGGAACGAGTGACGCGACGCGTAAAATCTTAAATGAAAAAACTAAGCATTTACCCTATCAATACGTCAATAATATTTGTATATAAAGTTGTAACATCTTTAGGGAGTCATCACATCAATCAGACACTTTGTGTGTAACTGACTTCAGTAAATAAATCATCAGTCAATAAATAACTATTAAACATGAAACTGTTCAGCATTTTGTTCCTTGCTGTCGCCTTGTTGGCACTCTTTGGAGGCGCCACTGCAGCACCTGGGAAAGGAAAAATCATCAGGAGAGGAGGAAAAATTATTGTAAGTAAAAAAATCTGTATATTATTACCTAACTATGTCTACCTAATAATTATTCTAAACGTAAACTTAGTATAGGTATGGTTAAAAAAAGTTTCTTGCATAGGTATAAGTACCTACCTAATAAGTTTTACTTGTTTATATATTACATAGTTTCTTTAGATCTCGGTGAAAATTGACAAAATACATACTTTTCTTGATTTTCAAGATAGTTAGATTTCACCTGTTATACATAAATAATTTTTTCCATAAATAATTACCTATATATCCTAATCAAAAGTCCTTAATTTGGGGGCTGTATTTTAAACTAATTCGTAGCTAAGCACTATTGGAACAGATTTTTAACTTTGAATCCTCGGAAAGAACGCAAGCTAGCTTTTTGAAAGGGCTTTTTTATGTTTTTCGCGCCTATCTTTGTATGTTTGTATGTTTTTACCCCAATATTTTTAGGGATTCGGGACGCGGACAAAACCGCAAGGCGTTGCTATTAACTAAATTAAATGGAAGATACATTTCTTTTTAGAAGAAGTAACATTTCTTTTTGTCAATTTTCAGAAACATGGACTCAGTGCGATCGGAATTATCGGCACCGGCCACGAGGTCTACCAACAATCGAAAAATCAAGGATAATAACTAAAAATACAGCCTGACAAAGGATCTTTTTGAAAAGAACTATTGTGCCGCTACAAGCTTCAAATGTTGGATTACCCCTAGCGCCCTTATTAAGACCCTTGTCAGGCAGTCAATACCTAACTAAGTATTACGTAATTAAACTAAGCTACTCTGTAAAAACACAATTTCTCCTTGACTTTTACTATTACTTAATTTATTAAATAAAATTAGAAACACTAATGAAGGGTTTTAATTATAAATTAAATTAGACTACTTTATCGAAGCGGTGCTTTTACCCCTGAGATAATAGGACTACGTCCAATTGACTCGAAATTATGACTGTATTTAAACGCTCCCCTTCCGGAAGAAAGTGTGCTACATCTTAGGTCGCATCGTCACCTATACCATCAGTCAGGTATGATAGTGGTCAAAAGCTTACCTACTTACATGTAAAAAAAAACAAAAATGTATTTTATGCCAAGCAAACGGTAGGTACCGATAGTCTAGTAGTAGATAGCCGACTTAAAATCATATTGGGAGTTCCCTATCATTTTCTGATAAATCGCGATAAATGACACCTCTAAACTTCACAACTAATCACCCTTGAAAACTAAATATGTTAACTTTTAAACTACACAGAAAAAAAAAGGTTTTTCAAAGCAAGAAATAATTCTTCCCCTGCTTCGTCTCCTATAGACGTAACAGAATAATTTCATGGTTTTATTAAAAAATCTTTTAAAATGATGAGCAGTATTCTTAATTTAAAAGCAATAATCTTAAATTAAGAATACTTACTGTTTATTGTTTTCCCTCAATGTAAAACAATCAAGAAATTATTCTCTAGCGTGTACAGGAAGACGATTATTTTTTGTTTCAAGAAACAATCTGTGTTTTTTTTATATAGATATAAGTATCTAATATACTTCAATTTCTAAAATTCAATCGAAATCCTAGGTGGGTTTTATTTCATCTATGAATCTCTCCCTTTTTAAACTTCTAGCTTTCTAGATACCATCACTTTCATTTTACGTTTCCCTGCAAGAATTATTATTGTCTGAATTATTGATTTAAGTACATAATTAAGCTGATTTGAAAGTGAAAAATGGTATCCATTGTACGTTTGCAAGTATTACTTTATATAGAGTTTTGTATTTCACATTTACAAATGTACTATTTACAAGCAATATGATGCCAAAATATTGTATCACCAAAATCACCCCATTTCGATTGGTGGGACCCCCATACCTTCCTAAAACGATGTATAAGCATTTTAATATCGTAGTAAATATATAGTCCGAATGCCCGAGTATTTTGACCTAAGGCTACTTTGGTATTCGACAAAGGTTTATCGTCCTCTAAAGAAAAATATTTTAAGGTGTAGGTAATTTATTTTTGCCAAGCGTTCGGTTCGGTTGGGATTACCCACTTTAAAAAATAGGGATCTACTTATTAAAACCTTTCTGTTCGTTGAGTGTAAAAACCGATTTCCCTACCCACCTATAATTCTATTAAATTGTGATTTTAGTATCTACAAAAACACAATTTAACTGACACATTTTTTCCCATAGTAGGTAATAATACACACAGTAGGTAGTAGGACAGGTATTTCGTGCTATTGTCTTTACGGGTTTAAAGGGTGTGATTGAAATCAAAGATCATTGTTTAGATGTATAGTGTAATTTTCTAAGTGTAGGTAGGTAGGTAGCTATATTGACCATTTTGGGAGTACGCCAGTGCGAACCCTAAGGGCATCAGTGAAAGTAACGAAAACAACACGGAAAATTTGTCCTAGCACTTATTAAGCAAATCCGCATTACAAAATCACAACTAATATTATTTAAACCTGAAACCTTATTTGTGTTTTCGATCGCAGTCAATCAGCACGACCATTTTGAAAAATGTAATCTTTAATGGGACTAAGGGAGGATCAAGAAGCCGCTGATTATTTAATAATTTAGAAAATAATGTACCTACCTAAGACTAAGAATAGACCTAAACTGACAAAACGTCAACCTGATGGAAAAGGTCAAACAGATTTACTAAAGAACATGAAATATAGGGTCAGTTCCTTCTGTGGTTAGACTAACCCTTTTGCTGACAAATTATACTTACCTACTTAGTTCCTAGTTTTGTAGCGAAATTATCCAACGGACGGATAAGGGGTTGCAAAAACCAAATGTCGGTAGATCTACAGACAACGTATATGGATCATAGATTAAAAAAGTTAATTGTAAGCTGTTTTTAATAAATGTTTGGAGGTATTAAGTGGCTAGTGAATAGGTATCTTCTAGGAAAGCGTGCACCATTTTAGACCGCATCGTCACCTACCATCAAGCAGGTGTGCTAAGGGTCAAACGCTGACCTATCATATGTCAGCAAAAACATTTGACAGATAAATTTTACACCTATAATATGGAACGGCGGGCGCAAACTCAGAATATTAAAGCAATTAGACGCAAACGACCGTATATAGAGTCAAGAACCGAACGGAACGAGTTGCGAATGGGACAAGATTCGAATGGTACGGGTTATGAATTAGACTATTTGTGTCGGCTTCGTCATAATATGTTGGTAACGGATGCTAAACCAACCTCTTTGGGTTATTAAGTTTGTTACAGTAAATGCTGCTCTGGTCACACTCTGGTAGGTATCTTTAGACAAAACGTTTTCATTTCACCTTTCTACCGCGGCTGAGTTCCATAGTCCCCGGCTGCTATTTTTTTATTAAGGTGCACTACCGTAGGGCAACAAATTATGTTCTAAAATCAGAGAAGGAACTAGTAAAATAGCAATATAAAAGCAAAGTCTTTGAATCGTACGAGGTCCACACAAAACAGTATTAAATTCCAGCATACTGAGAAACCGAGGGGCTCAAAAATAAATCATACTTAGGTAACCCGTATCTTTATTTTGCAGAAAGGTGGTTTTGGCGCTAAAGGAGCAATTGGGACACGTTTATAAACACGTCAAGAAAAGGTGTTGAAACTTTAGCACTTATTATATTTATTTCAGTAGTTTTCAAACTTGTGAATAACCATTTCATCTTTATTTAGGTAGGTACTAGCAGCGCTCCGCGGTTTCACCTGCGTTTCATCCAACACAAAAATATTTTTTTTATTCGAAGGAACCAGTAGTTCTGAGATTAGCGCGTTCAAACAAACAAACAAACTCTTCAGCTTTATAATATTATTGTTTTATTCTATGTAGTGAAGTAGATATACATTTATTACTAGCTTTTACCCGCGATTTTCTCCGCGTAGTTGTTGAATTTCCAAAATCCTAGAGTGACTGGCTACGTCATAAAAGCTATCTATTAGCCTGATACGTTCACAGTTTGAGCTATACGCTGATTCATCAGTCAGTCAGGACTTTACATTTCATTTTAATCATTACTAGCTGCGCTCTGCGGTTTCACCCGCGTAAGTCCCGACCCCGTGGGAATATCAAAATGAAAAGTAGCCTATAGCCTTCTTCGATACCCAATGGAATACCCAACACAAATCGAACCAGTAGTTCCTGAGATTAGCACGTTCAAACAAACAAACTCTTCAGCTTTATCTTCTCTATATATATAAAATTCTCGTGTCACGGGGTTCGAACTTGAACTCCTCCGAAACGGCTCGACCGATTCTCATGAAATTTTGTGAGCATATTCAGTAGGTCTGAGAATGGGCCAACATCTATTTTTTTTTTTGTTTTTTTTTTTTTGTATATAGCAAAACAACGTTTGCCGGGACAGCTAGTATTAGTATAGATTTTTAGGCCATTTCGACCAACTGGAGGGCAAAGGCCTCCCTCCCTTTGTTCCCTATCTTGTGCTGCTGCAGCTGGGTTCAGTCCCTACAATGCGTGTCCAACTCGTCGCTCCATCTCCTTGTGGGCCTAACGCGGGGTCATTTGCTATTAGGAACCCAGTCCGCGGTGGTTCATCTTTAGGTTTGTTTCTTTTTTTAACACGCTTTTATTAGTTTCATTCGGTTTTGTTTCCTATTTCACGAACGTTACCTTTTACTGTCTCAATTACCTACCTATCTCTATTTTTTGTTGTCAAAGTTGCAAATTAGTAGGCCGGAAGACCAAGTTAAGTCATGTGTTGAAATGAAATTACAGACCCTGGCGTCCTTAAAACTTTATTGTTCGCTATTCATGTCAGATATTGTACTTACCTAGTACAATGAGCGGTGTTGGCTTAGCGGTAGATACCTCGACTTCCATTCTGAAGGTCGTGGGTTCGAATCCCTGCCGGCCGTGTACCAATAGATTTTTCTTAAGAAAAATGTATGTACGCTAATTGACATTGCTCTTACGGTGAAGGAAAACATCGTGTGAAACCCGCTGCTTAGTTGGCTCCAGAAATATTGACAAGTTCTCTCCTCTGGACATGGCGACTAAGCTGAGAGGGTAGTAGGTGCTGGGCAAGCCTACTTCATCCTCACGTAAAAAGGACCCAATTAAAAAGAGTCGTAGGTACTGTTATAATCACTAACCCAGGTAATGACTACATAGTACGAGTATAAAATAAAGTCGCTTTCTCTGTCCCTATATCCCTATGTATGCATATATCTTTAAAACTACCCAACGGATTTTGATGTGGTTTTTTTTAAATAGATAGAGTGATTCAAGAGGAAGGTTTATATGTATAATACATGCATAATATAGCCGTGCGAAGCCGGGGCGGGTCGCTAGTGTCTAATAAATAAGTCATCGCGTTTTGTGTTGCAATAGAGCTGTGGATCACTGCAATCGAAGCAGTAAGTAATTTTCATAATTTATTTCTCGACTTTTCCTGATGGTAGACCGATCTAGACATTCATTGTGGGCACTTGGCAAATATTTGTAATTTTATATTTTTAAATTCAATAAGTACAATTTAAAAATTTTGAAACTTAATTCGACTTTTTATTTCTATACCTATAACTCATCCTTCAAATCATCGAATTACTTTGGGAACCTCAAACACGCTTCATAACAGTAGGTACTTACTTACCTACTGACCTACTTTCTACTAATATCAGGTAAAATTATTCCAACAATATAATGGGTAACATTTCAAGAAACCCATAGTAATTTACAGCAGTTCAGGCACCTCTAATGTGTTTATAAAGAGCCCGTATGAAACTTTAATGTATCATAAGTATCGGATATTCGCCTAACTTTAACGATTTCTGTTTTTAGTATGTTTTCCAATACATAGAGAGGTACCTAAAGTAGGTACAATATTTTTATTTATAATTTGGTAGATATAGGTGACTTGTTTCATCTTCTTTTGTTCTTTTTCGATCGTCTTTTGTTTCCGTTTAGATCGTTTTTTGTTTTATTTTAAACCTAGGAAGCAATAAATAATTGATTGTTATTGAATTTCATTGCAATCGGTCCAGTAGTTTTAGCGTGAAGGAGTAACAAACATACATACACACACACAAACTTTCACATCACTATCACTTCACTGTCATCACTATCACTTCACTATCACTACATATTATAAAACAAAGTCGCTTTCTCTGTCCCTATGTCCCTATATCCCTTTGTATGCTTAAATCTTTAAAACTACGCAACGGATTTTGATGCGCTAGTTTATAATAATACGACCCGCCCCGGCTTCGCACGGCTATATTATGCATGTATTATACACATAAACCTTCCTCTTGAATCACTCTATCCATTTAAAAAAACCGCATCAAGATCCGTTGCGTAGTTTTAAAGATTTAAGCATACATAGGCATATAGGGACAGATAAAGCGACTTTGTTTTATACTATGCAGTGATAGTGAAGTGATAGTGATTAGTAGGATAGGATTGAAAATAGTTTTTAATAAGTACCTACCAACCTTTGGGTATTTTCTTAAACAAACTTTGTTCCCATAATGGGTCCGACCAAAGCTATTAGAACACGGACTGGCGAGAACCAATTTGTCAAACTGAGTATTGACAAATTGCTGCCGCGCCGTCGAATTTCGGACAAATTACCTAAAGGCCTTTAATTAAAGATAAATTAATCTAACATAGTTTAGGGTAGGTACCTATTATGTCAACTTACTAACTATAATTTCATAGCTTCCTTAAAGAGTTAGACCCAGTAGTTAAATTAAAATTAAATAGGTAGGTTATATGCTTATACTCGTACTTACATTATCTAATTTTTAAAAAAGTCTTGAGTTTAAAAACAAACTTTTTTAAGTACTTAGGTACGTACAAACAATTTCAAGAGTATTTATTATTTGACCTAACTTTCCTGAAATGTTGAAAAAGAAATTAAGTTAGAAATCGAAATGTAGGTAAAATCCTTCTGCACCTTATAGAACATCATTTTCCAACTACCTTTGAAAGGCTTTCTAACTATCCCAAATTTTGAATATCAGTGTAATAAATAAACAATCATTGGCGGTTAAATTATAAAGGACACTTTAAACCTCGTGTCCTTTAAACCTTATCTTTCTTCTTAATATTTATAAATTACGTGTCACGTTGTTTGTGCGCGATGGAAATGGGTTAATAGTTTTAATAGTTTAGACTACTTAACAAATTTGTGCACCGTGTGCAATTTGATCCAACTTTAAAGATAGTATAGCTTAGATCTTAATTTATCCCGATATTCCCACGGGATCGGGAGTTACGCGGGTGAAACCGCGGAGCGCAGCTAGACTTTACTAATATTATAAAGCTGAAGAATTTGTTTGAACGCGCTAATCTCAGGAACTCTGGTTCGAATTGAAAAAATATTTTTGTGTTGGATAGACCATTTTTAGAGGAAGGCCTCCTTTTTATTTTGATATTCCCACGGGATCCATCAGGACTTACGCGGGTGAAACCACGGGGCAGCTAGTAAAGAATAATTAAGTTTGGTTTAGGAATTCGCATGGCCTTCCGTCTCTATCAGAGCTCGATGATCTATGGTAGGTACCTACCTACATAAATTGCATTGTCACTGAACTAGTAGGTACTTATCCCAAACGTTCGCTCAATCTAAAGTCAGCAAGTTGAGGAAAAATAAGTAAGTACCTGCTTACCTAAGTGATGTGCTTAGAGGGTTTTTGGCGAGTTAGTATTAGATATAAGCTCCGAAGACGAGTTGTGAATACAAATTAGGACCCCAGACGTGGTTGTTGGAAGGGTTTTCCGTTTTGACGTGGTTTTTAACCGACTTCATTACTATGTCAGGTTCATTTTAATATATAATAGAATATAATTTATTCTAACTAAAACAGAACAAACTATGTTCAAACACAAATAAGAAACAATCTATACTTTATCTATACTAATATTATAAAGCTGAAGAGTTAACACTAACGGGGAAAATTATTCATCTTTAAGGGCTTCCGTTGTTTGTTTGAACGTGCTGATCTCACGAACTGCTAGATTGAATTGATATTCCCACGGGATCGGGACTTACGCGGGTAAAACCGCGGGGCGCACCTAGTAATATTATAAAGCTGAAGAGTTTGTTTGTATGAAAGCGCTAATCTCAGGAACTACTGGTTCAAATTGAAAAAATCTTTTTGTGTTGGATAGTCAATTTATTCCACGGGGTCACGACTTACGCGGCTGAAACCGCGGAGCGCAGCTAAAAAAGATAGTTACAGACATAGAGTAGGTACCTACTGTAAACACATTACTTTACATTACATTAAGTTAATAGTAATTAGTAAATCCAAAAAAACAGAGAAATAAGTAAGTAGGTATCTGAGAAGTCGTGTGTTGCCGGAATGGGTTGTCTCAGCATGTGTTGCAGATACGCAGGCACATCTGCAGCGCTGGTCTAGGTTATAAATACCGTTTAGGTAAGGTATTGTTTTAAGTCATTAAATAAAATAAATAAATATTGCAGGACATTCCACACATCGCCATCTAGCCCCAAGCTATAAGTAACTAGACTTGTGTTATGGGTGCTACGGATATACTACTTAAATACTTTTTTTTTGTAAATACATACTTAGGTATACCTAATACATAAAAACAGCCAGACCACAGACAAATATCTAAGCATAAATACTTGTCTGAGGCGGGAATCGAACCCGCAACCCTGTGTTTGGCAGTCCGGCATGGTGACCATTGTGCCAACTGGGTCGTCTAAAGGTATCATGCTAAAACCTACTTGACTTTTCAACTCCACACAAAATAGTACATTGCGATACAAGTGTGAAAAGTTGATCATTCCATAGAGGCGGTTTATGACGCGCGAGCGGAACGCGAGCGTGGCAAAAGCCGAGATGGGATGATCAATCCACACGTGTATCGTACGACGTTTTTTATCACAGTTGCGAATAAAAAAAAGACTTGTTAAAATAATTAAAAGTTTTTAAGAATTTTAGGTTATGTTTACTATTTTTTGTTAATTACACTCCCAAAAGGCTAGGCAAAAGACTTTTAACCTATACAGCCTCGTCTTAAATACCTACAATATTTTGTTAGGGTTTTTTTAATTTGTTTTTGCGTCGGCGGTTAAAATCAGAATATAATGGTAAGGAAAAAATATATTTATGTAAGTAGTTACCTAAAGAAAAAACAAAATAAAAACAAAACTCAATTTTTAATTATTTTCAAAGACGTTATCACGTAAAATTATCGTTCGTTATCAGACTTTAGAGACAACCTTTTGAAAAGAAGAAAAAAGGTACCAACAAAGAGTTTTAAGCCAGCAAGGCTTAAAAACTCTTTGATGGTACCTTTTTTCTATACATCAAAACAGTATAACCCAGATAAATTATGAATGTTTCATCTACCTAACATGTAATTAGCAGTAAGATACGTATTTGACTTATTGGGATAACGTATTATTTTAGCACTAGTTGCATTTTTTTTATCGCACGCGTGTATAATACGTTGCATTATGAGCCTAAAAGCGGTTTAATAAGATCCACTTTATGAGCAACTGTGATAAAAAAGAATTTTATTATGCTTAAGTTCAAGGATGAAAAAAACCCGGCCAAGTGCGATCCGGGCTCGTGCACGAAGGGTTCCTTATCATTTTGTTTTTTGTAATTTGTTGTTATAGCGACACCAGAAAGACATCTGTGAAATTTTAAACTGTCTAATAGCTATCACGGTTCATGAGATACAGTCTGGTGACAGACAGACGGACAGTGGAGTCTAAGGGTGACAAATCAACATCGAGCTATGCTGCGCTGTACCTACTGCGCTGTGCTGTGCTGTGTTTCTTAAGCTATGTTTTTTTAACAATCAACATCAAGCTGTGCTGCGCTTTGCTTAGCTCAGTATAAAAGTAATCAGCAGCTCGTGTAGTCGTTTATCTCGTCAAAAATGACTTTATTTTCAAAAAAACGTAAACATTACGACATAGTTGAATCCGATGAAGATGAAAGTGAAGAAGAAGCATGGCGGAGCATGGCAGAGCTCCATAAAAAACATAGCACAGTTCGGCACAGCGCGGCTCAGCACGGCGGGTAGCGCGCCTCGCTCGAGACTGCTGCGTTTTTAAACAGAGCGTAGCCTCACACAGCGCAGCACAGCATGGTTTGTTTGTATCCTCATTAAAATATTAGCCGAGCGAGTTGACCAAACCCAGCACAGCGCAGTACAGCGCAGCATAGCTCGATGTTGATTTGTCACCCTTAGAAAAGGGTTCAATTTTCAAACTTTGAGTACGGCACCCTAAAATGGTCTTTGGGAGTACGTGGTGGTATGTACCTCCAAAGGGAATATCTTCCACCGGGCAGGTGTTATACCCGGTAGGCCGCGGCCCAACGATGTTTCGTTGGAACTTGTTTATGAGCTTATCTTCAGAAAAACTTCGATCGGCTTAGTGGTGCCATCTGTTGGTGGCGATGTGAAGCGTCGCCACATCACTCCCCCCCGAAGACCGGAGATCGATGCAGAATTCCTCTTGTTGTCTTGCCAGTGTGCCAGTTGAGTTGCGTCTCAATGAGTCGAGACGTGATGCTTGATGTATCCCAGTGAGTCGGGATGATGCTGTTCCAGTGAGTCGGAACAGTGAAGTCCACGGTGAGTCGGGACGTGTGAAGGGGCGTAGCACGTGAAGATCCGGTGTATCGATGACCAGTCGATGAGATGCCGGACGTACTCAGCGTGCTGTAGGTGCCCAGTTGCGGTGTAGCCGTTGGTGGGTGAACCAGTGCTTGCGTAGTATACAGGCGTCGTGGTCCAACCGATGTGGCTGCGAGTGGTTGGCTGTTGGCTGGCTGCAGGGTGGTAGGTAGGAGTGGTGCGGAGGTGAAGTAGCTCATGTCGGCGAAGGTTGCGCTCGTCGTTCATCACGTCGGGGTCACCAGTTTGGGAGTACGTGGTGGTATGTACCTCCAAAGGGAAGATCTTCCACCGGGCAGGTGTTATACCCGGTAGGCCGCGGCCCGACGATGTTTCGTTGGAACTTGTATATGAGCTTATCTTCAGAAAAACTTCGATCGGCTTAGTGGCGCCATCTGTTGGTGGCGATGTGAAGCGTCGCCACAGGTCTGAATCGACAATATTTTAAAGTGTGTTCTATCGAGCGATTTAGAACTAACTTAGAGAAATAAGCCTATTGAGTATCCTTAATTTAAATTAGTCTTTCTCCATCGATCATATCTTTCTCAAAGTGGGCGATAACGCCCCCTTGTGGAAAAGAGCAAAAAATATTGGGGGTGTATTAAATTTTTTTAAGTAAGTATATTTTTTTCAATTAAAGTTGTTGCTGGTAAAAAGTCTTGTTTTGAAGTTTTATTACACTCCAGACCAGAAATATAGTAAGTATAGCACACTATTATTAAATTAATTAAAGTAGTAATTCTCGTTGTGGTTTTCAAGATATGTTAAAAAACTGCTTATCAAAGTGGGCGGTAGACGAAATATGTTTGGAAACCTCTGATTTAAATGAATTAAAACATGGATTACATACCTCATATACTTATTGATAACGCGCACATTTAACATCATTGCGCGCACAGGTGCATTCATTGCAAACACTGTAACCCTACCAAACAAAGTTAATAAAGGTATAGGTATGTACTGGATACGTGCTGAACATTTCATTTCAACACTCTATTTTACTTTCAGTAAGCACAATAAAGCTTTTCAGCACAATATTTCAGGCGCTTACTCGCAATAATATTGGTTTTGGTTTTATTATTTCTAACAAAGCACTCACTTCTCTTCTATGAATCATGTTTTTAAATAAAAAGGTGGTTCTCAATAATTCATTGCGTATATATTTTTTGAATAAGTACATAGCTTAATAACTCGCATCCAGAGAAAAATTAACCGATTTAATGCACGCAAAATGTAGTTGATTTCTGAATTTCAATTTTTTTTTTATTTGCAAAAAAAATAAGTTTCATCGGCCCCGCTGAACGCCCCGACGCCGATGGGAGGTAGCCATTTTTATGTGTTTTAGCCTGACTAAACTATGCTTAGATTATCCACTGTAACCAGTGAGTATAACACCCATTGGTTGCAGATAACAGAAAAGGTTAAAGATAACAATTAAGTAAATCCTACTAATATTATAAATGTGAAAGTTTGTGTGTGTGTGTATGTATGTTTGTTACTCCTTCACGCTAAAACCATTAGACCGATTGCGATGAAACTCAGTATGTAGATAGCTGGAGACCTGGATTAACACATAGGCTACTTTTTATCCCGATATTCCCACGGGATCGGGACTTACGCGGGTGAAACCGCGGGCGCAGCTAGTGTAATATAATTATTATTATGAATCTCAGAATACAAAAGTTTGTTCTGTATTCTGAGTTATGAATTAAGTATTCTTCGCATTAAACACATGGTTTTTTCACACTAGGTACCCATTTTACCAAGCAATTTACCACATAAGACATCCATTTTATAAAAACAAATTGCAATTAATTCATTTGGAAACAAGTTTAAGGCAACACGTGCTCAACAATATTAAATGTCACCATTTTAAAGAGTTCCTTTATTGCATAAGAATAATATTAAGAAGTTTCTAAGGCTGCATAATTGTAGCCCTCGGTAGAGTTCAAAACATGTTTTCATTCTAATAATCTTCTTAAAAATCTTAAAAATAATAAAAATCTTGTTTGTGTTGAAAACATTTTTATAACAGCCGTTTTGGAGCTCTACGGTGGGTTTACCTATATTAAGGAAATCCTTGGAAAATCTAAAAAAAACCATCGTTTTCTTGCTTTTTTTCTTTTATTCAAGTTCCCGCCAATAGTGATTTATTGAATCTGTGGGAGCCAATAATGCACAACACCTATAAAACACAGCATTGTAATGTTCGTCCCTATAATGTCCGCCTAAGCACCGTGTCAATGACTATCGAGCCGTACAATAAGGTGTTGCAAATTATCAGGGTGGTCATTTTTTGTCCGGGGTGATAAAACACAGACCTATATTGTACGGGCCTCTAATCTGTGACACCAGTGCTTACAATTATCAGGGCGGACATTATAAGGGTGTACAATAACGTTTCAAACATTAATTACACGGGTCAATAATTTCCGACACTATATTGTACAGTACACCCTGATAATTAGCAACACCTCGCTGAATGCCAAACTCATGCCTCGTTTGAAGATCGTTCGTTGGTTTAGTTACAAATTTGATCTTCAGTCAAGTCGCTCTGACGAGTGAGTGTTCTTTTTTAAGTACCACCCCAAACTCAATTTTTAAGTGAACTGTTACAGAACCGACATGGATAGGTTAGGTTCATGTTAGAACTGCGACCACAACGCACGAGCCGAGCGAGCGAAGCGAGCGGTGCCGCGGCAGCGGCCGGCGCGGCGAGTGCCAGATCCAAATTCTATCCATGTTCGAACTTTTACATTACTGGTTAGAGTGGCTTTAAAGAATATAAGAAAAAAATTATATCTTTCAAAAATTAAACATCAAAAATAATAACCTAGTCAGTTTTTCTCCTCTAGTAGCATAGACCACTTGCCTACTAAACCTTCCTCAAACAAAGCATCAAGTGCATAGACAAAAGACCGTGGAGGATAGCACCAACTGACCATTATGAGCGGAGATATCGTTTAGCCAATAGAACGGTGATCACAATTATTGTGCCGTACAATATTGTCTTGAACTGACTTTTCACAACCAACAATTGCACGACATGCCGGCGCCTCACATGGGCTATGTTGGCTAAAAGGTATACTGTTGGATCCAACGCACCAATGTGAGGATCGATCTTGGAACGTCAGTGGATAAAAACAGAACATTGCGTCCAATAGCCAATGTCAACCCGACTTGTGTCGGTTTTTTGTACAAGTTCAAAGGCGAGGGGAGTGAAGTGTGTAGGCGGGGGGGCAACTTGGGTCCAACGTCATTTCTCGATCCACACATTGGTTGCATCAGTACGCGCTCTGCCGTGCTGAGTGCTGGACGTGCTGCGATACGTTTTCTCCAAACGCCGAGTGACTTGTTCATTCGTCCACTCGGCGTGTTGGAGTTCATTGAATTATATCGAGCAGAAGAATTTTGAAGCATTTGTATCATCCAGAATCGCCGTTTCCTTGGCTTCTTTTTCCTTTGACTAATTAAATAATAATAATATGTGCTCAATGCGTGGGCGTAAGTAGCCAGAGCGAAAAGTGTCCCGTCCGACATGACTTGCTAGCAATAAATTTGATGAATAAATGATATCTGCTCGAACGTCCAACTTTCCAATGCTCTTGGCATGGTGTTTGCCAAATTACATTTGAGCCCATATGAGGCCGCAACCTTGGTTGCAATTATTGGCCATTCTATTCGTAGCCAACGTTGGAACCAAGTCATAAGCCCATGTGAGGCGCCGGCAACACCCTATTGCTCAGCCTGATAAAACTTCGCACCAGTGCTTCTAATTATCAGGTCGTGCATTATAAGGGTGTACAAAATCGTAGCGAGCAATATTTACACGTCATGATAATGCACAGGCTGATAATGTATGATACCCTATTGTACAGCATGATAATTTCAAGCACGGTACGCAAATTATATGCCGTGCAATAAGGTGTTGGTAATTATTGGGTTGTACAATCCAGTGTCGGCCAATATAGTAACCCGAATCTGTGGTGTATTTTGACCATCGTTTGTCGCAGACGTCACTGTCATGGGTGACATTTGACACATGCATGGTTCTTTACCAGCTGGCCCGAACGGCACGTGGAATTCAGACTGATGCAATAACTAGTGTGCGTGCTGTTTTCGTATATTTCGGGTGTTCTACTGGAAATAAGGTCAGTAAATTCTTGTGATTCAGCTATTATTTAAACCTTTTCACATATATTATAGATAAATTTTAGATTTCTACCTAACTTCTATCAAAATATTAAAAAATTTAAGATTCTTGTACTTATCCGAAACTAATTTTAATATATTGTGTTAGTATGTATGAATTTATAATATTTAAAATATTATTTTTAAACACTTACTTACCTAGTGTAATCGTTATGAATTTGTTGTACCATGGTTGTACCTATAATTGTAATTTTTTTTTTTAATTGTAATAATAATAAAATTAATTGTAACCTTTTTGCATAAACAGTTGGGGTAGAGTTACTCATTTAGGTACTTACTTAGGAAGGTACTTTTATTAGTAGATTATGCATCAAGGGCATAAAGCAATGTCTTATGTTGTGGGTGGCATATTGAACCCCGAGCAAAGCGAGGGAGTTAAGTAGAGTCCTGAGTGAAGCGAGGGAGTTAAGTAGAGTCCTGAGTGAAGCGAGGGAGTTAAGTAGAGTCGTGAGTGAAGCGAGGGGTTCAAGCCGCCCAAGACGAAGACATGCTTTATCCCGAGGTGCATACTCTACTTTTCATACCGTCAGTCCAATATTTCTTTTTTTAATTCTTGTGGTGGCCAGTCCCCTATTTGAAAAAAATCGAAAAAAATTGTTGTATTGTATACTGTACTGTGTACGTTATTATAGTATTACTAGCTGTCCCGGCAAACGTTGTTTTGCTATTTACAAAAAAAAAAAACAAAAAAAAAATAGATGTTGGCCGATTCTCAGACCTACTGAATATGCTCACAAAATTTCATGAGAATCGGTCGAGCCGTTTCGGAGGAGTTCAAGTTCGAACCCCGTGACACAAGAATTTTATATATATAGAGATTTTTTTTATCAATGTTACATGTAATCTTACGTTTTTCGAGTAATTAAAGTGTAAATTTTAATAATAGCTCAAAATTGTATATAATCATTTAAAAAAATATCGATTTTCTCGATCGGTTTTTTGCATTTTCTGAGAACATTTACTATGGCAATGTATATTTTACACCATCAGAAAGTAGAGATTTCAACGAATAAAAAGCCTCCAGACTTTTTGGAAAAAGCTGATATTTTGACGTGAGAATTTTCGTTTGAAATTTAGGGTGCTTTTTTGATAATAAGTTAAAATAAGGCGAAAAAATAAATATTTTAAATCAAATAAAATACAGTGTATTTGGGACATAGTAAGGTAAGCTTTCACCAAATTTCGTAGAAAAAAAAACATTTTTGAAAAAGATAAAAATAAAAAACCAAAAACTGGGTTATTTAAATTTTTCACCTAAATTTTGAGGTTACGTGAAAAAATTGTGAATACAAAAGTTGTAGATCTTTTTATTACCTACAACTTTGCCATTCAACTTTTTTCCATAGGACTTGTAGTTTTGCCGGAAATCAAGATAAACCATTTTTTACCCTTAAAACCCCCCCCCCCCTCCCACTTCCCGAACTCGAATCGACCGTAATTTATTTTTCCTTTCATTTTTATCATATTCCCCTCCTTTTCTAATGGGTTTCATCCTACTGTGATTTTATTTCATTTTTTATCATTTTTGAAGGCTTCGGCCCTGGTCTATAATGTAATAATCAAAATAAAAACATAAATCGTGGCCTGCTAGATTTTTGTAGTTTGTTTGTTTTGACTTATCACTACATAGTATAAAACAAAGTCGCTTTCTCTGTCCCTATATCCCTATGTATGCTTAAGTCTTTAAAACTACGCAACGGATTTTGATGCGGTATTTTTTAATAGATGGAGTGATTCAAGAGGAATCACTACATAGTATAAAACAAAGTCGCTTTCTCTGTCCCCATAGCCCTTTGTACGCTTAAATCTTTAAAACTACGCAACGGATTTTGATGCGGTTTTTTTAAATACATAGAGTGATTCAAGAGGAAGGTTTATATGTATAATACATGCATAATAAAGCTGTGCGAAGCCGGGGCGGGTCGCTAGTTATAAATAAAACCTATTTGCTGAGACCTTCAAAATTAAAACGAAAGAGTTTTCACACGAATTTCAACGTTCCAAATTCAAATCACTTTATTCCCTTGGGAGTTTCATACAACATTATCTCCCTTGGGAATAAAGTCTTGCTTTAAGTTGAGGTTATTAGGGCTTTAATTCGTGATTAAAGTGCTGCAGGTGTGAAAAAATAATAACCTGCCTCTACAATAAAGAAACTAATTTAACAACTCTCTAATGGTTTTGCTAGATAAGTTTAGTTTTTGATAAGGTAATCTACTAACCGTTCTAAAAATTTTCATTGTTTATTTTTATCCTGAATGTGCTTTATTTGTTGGTTTAAGTAGGTACCTAGGTATATATAAATAATATTAAAAGTAGGTAGGTAGGTACCTCCTAGGTAACATCCCTACTAGATTATATTAATTCATAATCACTACTTTATCAAGATCTAAGTACCTGATAGGTAGGTACCTAACGCCAAATAGTAGGTAGGTATACCCACACAGGCTGTAATAAGAATCTGTCTCAGGCATACCTACACTTACCCAGGTATAAAATTATGATGTAATGTCATGTGTAATGTCAAATACGTGTGAAGCAGAACTTTTATTATAATATATAATTTTATATTTCTTTGTTTCTTTTCCAGCTAAGTCTGCAAAATGTGCGGGATATGGGCAACATTTGGCATTGATGGCGGCTTAAATGGCGTATGTTTAAAATGCTTTTCGAGCATACGTCACCGCGGACCCGATGCTTGGAGAATAGAGAACGATGCCCGAGAACCTTTAACACTCTTCGGCTTTCAAAGATTAGCCATTGTCGATGGTCTCCACGGTATGCAACCTATGCGGCTTCACTGCTATCCTCGCACAATGCTCATCTGCAACGGCGAAATTTACAACTGTAACCGTCTAAAAGACGAACTCAAATTCCAATATGAAACAAAGTGCGACGTGGAAACAATCATTCACACTTACCACAAAATGGGTATCTCAGACGCAGTGAAGTATCTGGACGGTGTATTCGCTTTTTGCTTAATCGACGGAGAAAAAAGAAAAATATGCGTTGGGCGTGATCCTTATGGAGTACGCCCTCTCTACATGCTTCGAGATGACGAGAACGGTGTCATGGGAGTTTGCTCCGAAGCGAAAGGTCTAATTGGCCTAAAGCAACAATGTGGCAAAAAAGCTACTTTAGGACAGTTTCCTCCCGGTCACTTCCAAGTATGGAGTTCACTAGACAACGGAAAAGTCAAATTAGACTTTACAGAACAATATTTCACACCGGGAAAACCACCCAAGTTTATACCATTCGTTCCTGAAGAAACCCTGGAAAAATTGAATTTAACTGATAAAATCGCACATTTATTAGAAGCTGCGTGTCGCAAAAGACTCATGTCTGATCGACGAATTGGCTGTCTTCTTAGTGGAGGTTTGGATTCCTCACTTATTGCAGCTCTAGTTGTGAAGCTAGCTAAGGAATGCAACCTTCCTTATAAGATACAAACATTTGCTATTGGAATGGGCGATTCCCCAGACTTAGCCGCTGCTCAAACCGTAGCCGATTATCTCGGTACAGATCATCACGCCGTCCAGTTTGACGAAAACGACGCCAAAGAAGCGTTGGATAACGTTATTTATCACTTAGAATCATACGATATAACAACTATTCGAGCTAGTTTACCCATGTATCTCCTATCGAAATATATAAAAGAAAACACCGACACGACTGTCGTTTTCAGCGGAGAAGGAGCCGACGAAGTAGCACAAGGATACATTTACTTCAGAGATGCTCCGTCGGAACAAACCGCGCATGAAGAAAGTATTCGCTTGCTCTCTGATATTTACTTATACGACGGTTTGCGAGCAGATCGCACAACAAGTGCGTTTAGTTTAGAACTAAGAGTGCCATTTTTAGATATACAGTTTACTCATCACTATCTTGCCGCTGATCCGACATCACGTCGACCGCAGAACGGTGTGGAAAAGCATTTACTGCGAAGCAGTTTCGCAAAGAGTGGCTTGTTACCCGATTCGATTCTGTGGCGCCACAAAGAAGCTTTTAGCGACGGGGTAGCATCTGTGAAAAAGTCTTTGTTCACTGTCATAGGAGATATTGTTAACGAAAGATTCCAGGACGATGGTACTAAATATCCAGGTGTTGAGCCCACTACGACTGAATCGAAATACTACCGCAATGTATTCGAGAAGTCATATCCAGGGCAACACAACTTCACTCCGTACTATTGGATGCCAAAGTGGGTACAAGTTAGCGATCCATCTGCAAGATTTATCAAACATTACGCTGCTAAATAGCAGGCACATACTTAAGCACGAGTATAGGAATATGACGACAAGACGTGTAGATTTATAATATGTGTCAGTTAGTTAATAAGTTGCCGATCCATAATATGATTTATTTATAATATCTACTTATATGACGACCCAGTTGGCACAATGGTCACCATACCGGACGACTGCCAAACACAGGGTTGTGGGTTCGATTCCCGCCTCAGACAAGTATTTATGCTTAGATATTTGTCTGTGGTCTGGTTGTTTCTATGTATTATAAGTAGGTATATATTTATAAAAGAAAAGTATTTATATAAATATAAATAAATATTTCAGGACATATTACACATCGCCATCGAGCCCCAAGCTAAGCAACTTAATGCTTGTGTTATGGGTGCCAGATAACGGATAAACTACTTATATACTTTTTTTTTTGTAAATATATACATATTATACATATATATTTATGTAGTATATCCGTTGTCTAGCACCCATAACACAAGTCTAATTACTTAGCTTGGGACTAGATGGCGATGTGTGGAATGTCCTGCAATATTTATTATTATATCTATGTTTGACGAATCTCTTTTGCTATCGGACATTTTTAAAAGATTACCTAACGAATGTTTACTTTTCAAAGTGTTACAAATCACATCAGTACCTTTCTTACTTACTTTTCATATAGCTTCAAGCAGCAACATTAAATGCATTCTATGTAGGTACCTAGGTACTTAATATGCTTATTTTATGTAGTTAAGGAATAAATGTATGTTTACTTTATCGTTATATACCTACCTCAAGTCGACAAGAAATACGAGTATTTACGAGTAGGTATTAAAAATACATTTAGCGATATTAGATATGGGTACCTACTGTTTCCTATTAATGTAGTTAGATGTAGGTATGTAGGAGGTACCAATAACTAGTTTTTACTTATTGTTAAAGTACACATAGGTCAAAATAATATTTTGGTTAACACCTACTGTATTTCTTATTTTCATGTTTGTTTCAAGTGTTACTTTCTTTGTTTTTGTTATTTAAATTCTTGATTGAAATTAAAAATAAACTTTATTGGATCATTCATTTATTTTTAAAGCTTACCGTAAAGCACTGACCACTCTATCGCCGTCTACGTGGAAAATAACAATCTCTTAATGGTGGTCTTATAGATTCAATAAAATCTTCCATACACACGCATTCTTGACTATCTTCCCTAGTAACATCGAATTTAACTTGATGCGTATGATGATGCCTTTCGGGTTGACAAATGGAAGACGGACTCATTAATGAGCTGTCCTCGCTTACATCATCATCATAAACTGAACAATTATTAGACAATATACCGGATATCGGTGCAGTGTGCGATGTTGATTGTTCTACTGATTGTACTGTTTTACCAATACATTTATCATTGGTAAACATATGGTGCTTCGTTTCTGACTCTTGATCTTTCAGAACTTTTAACACTCCACCGCGTAATAGATTCATTGTGATGAAACAACTTGGGCACAGTATATCCTTGGTGAGCGTGTTCATAAGAGTGGTATGGTCTCTGGTAATTGATTCGGAAGTCGATTGTGTGAATCTATCGGAAGCGTTGATTTTCCATAGCGACTGTCCAACTTGTACTTGCTGGTTGAGTCGCACATCCGGAGGGGCTAGGCAGTTCTTTTTATCGCAAGAGTTACAGTTGCAAGTAATCGATGCTAGTTTAGCCTTGAGTCTTCGTAGTTCGATGGGTTCATAGTTATCATAAGACGCCATCTTCTAGGCAATATACACTAATACTTCCCTACCGATGTACCAACTCATGGTCTCTATTCTTATTACATTTTCACAAAGATTTTCTACATATTTAGTGATTTACGATTACAATACAAAGTTTAATTGAATTTAGTTGACTAGATAGACATTGAACTTTTTGTGTCGTCTGTCTCAATGTTTCTGAATTCTATCCTTCTATCAAAGTCTGTTTTGCTCTGTTTTGTCACTCAGAAAATGCTGTGTCAATAAAAAGGCATAAAAAGGAATCAAGCAATCTGTTTACAAACAAGTTCCTAAAATTAAAGAAAACCCATGGAAATATTATACAACAACACCACAATACCTATCTAATTCTTTACACGCAGGAATAACAATGGAATTAAATAGAAGATAAAAATCTGCAAGCAAAACATTCTTCTACCAATAATTTGGCTCAGTATTTGGTCCCCTCTTGGTACCTAGACATGCTTATATCAAAGATCTAAGACATTTACCGATCTCATTCCCAATCTTACAACAATAATTATACCATACAATGGCGAATAATAACGTAAGCTGTAAGAAAGAAAAGGTCCAAAAAAATTATAAGGAGCCTTCGTCTCCGCCGTCGGAAGAAGATGAGAACGAAGAAGACGATAGTAGTGAACCACGGTCTCCGCCCGCGCCGGTGGAACCTATTCAAAAGGTAGCTATACCTACTACATATTTGAAGTTGGTTCTTACATACTTCTACCTAACTACTTCTAAAATATTAACCGATCTCATTCCCAGACATTCAGCCATACTTCACTATCGAAATATCACATAAAATGTACAGAGGTTGAGTTCCCGAAAAAGAAAAAGAAACGCCCTCCTCCGCCATCACCGCCTTCGCCGCCGGAATCCATTAGAAAGGTAAGTTAATCCTTGTAGTCTAGGTCGTTTAATGGTAATTTATCATTTAGTAATTCTGCAATTACAATGGAAGACCCTAGTCAAATGTATTAAAAACGAGCTGTACCACGTGGTGTTATCCATTTTAGCAGACGTAGAGACCATTCCTTCGTGCTGGCAGGGCGGGGCGCTCGTGAAGCGTGCAATTATTAATTGATAATTCAGTTTTAACTTGGTGGAATTGAGTTAAAAGTATACACGACCTTTCCAGCAAATAGACTTTAGTGAAAACTAATAGTGAAAATCAAATTTTAAAAAGATTCTGAAATAGATAGACATGACAAATTCGTATTCTACTGCCTTTTCTAAGATTACATTTTTTAGCTTCCATATAGGTACTTAAAAATACTTAAATAACAAAATTGCAGACCTACCGTAGAGCTCCAAAACTGCTAATATTAAAATTTCCAACTCAAGGACCTTTGAATCTGCAATTGAAAATCTTTCGGGTGTGTCCCACTATTTCCATGGAAATTAAAAATAGAAAAAGTGGGCCAAGCGTTTTTTCCAAATTATATCCCATTATTTCCATGGCGGCAAAAAACGCAGTTGTGATATTTGAGAATCTGTTTACACTGCAATATTTATGACGGCCAGTACCATTATTCACTAAGGTTCAAGTCGTTGGGCGCGCGTGATTAGGGGCGGAGGGGGAGAGGATTTTGTATGGCAATCTCGCCCTAATCACGCGCGCCCAACGACTTGAAGCTTAGTGAATAATGGCCCTGGTAAATTACTGATAAATAAAATTCTAAAGAGATACTTATTGAAATTGAATTTAATCAATAGAATAACAAAAAACAGGAAAACTAGCGGTTTTTTTGTCGCCACCGCCAGCAATGGAAATAGTGGGAGAACCTGTCCTAGTATTTCCATCAATGGAAATTCATAATGGAAATCATTTATTAAACAAACATTATTGGATTTTTTTCATTCTAGTAATTTTAGAACTCTACTGCAATTCCGTTCCCGACTATACTTAGGTACATACTTTGTCTTTTCTTCCATTACCTTGTATAGTATAGAACAGAAGATGCTTTCAATAAGCCATGTTACAAAATGGACTGTAGACCCACCACCTGAGGCGGGACCACAGACCACAAGACAAGGATCTCAGAATATTGCTAACACTGTACTTTGTCGCAGAGGTCGAGCCTATTGGACGTGTTGTCTACGACCAAGAACTGCATGTGTGAAGTGGTCGCACGTGCAGTTCGCTCACACATACACATGAACATCGGCATGGAACATAAACGAGACTACATCAACGGAGTCCGGGACATATCCAGCTCAACAAAACTCGAAAAACCAACTAAATAAATCGATAAAAAAAACTCGATCAATTCCAATATTTTATTTACAAAATATGGTAAGTAGTAAGCACCTAATACTTTTTACACATGACACATTTAACGGGAAAAATTCTAGCGTTTATTCACAGTGCCGCTTTTTGGACTCGAATCATAAAAAGAGTGAGAAATAACAGATTTAAAATCAAATGTTTAATGTTCATAACGATTTTACTATTTTTAAGTTTTATAATATATAAAGGCATTAATAGTTCAAATAACGAGTGAACACATCGTTCGGCAAATGGTAATTGAAATATGATTAAAATCAGTCCATTTCTAGCTCGTCTTTCTTATTTTCTAATGGGGGATACTTTTTGAATTTTTCCTCCAAATAGTTCCAGTATTTGCTTCTAATTCTGTCGTATTTCGTAGCTAGAGCTTGGCAAAGTTTAATTGCTCTGGCGGCGTTGTGTAGGCAAGTAGCTTCACCTTTCTTGCACGCTTCATCGCAGATATCGATTAGGAATGCAAAGAGATACGGGGAACGGCACTTGTTTTTGTATAACTCTTCGCAGAAGGAGGATACTACGGCGTTGCCGCTCAATCCTCGTTTATCATGCAACATTACTCCTCTAAGATAGTTCCAAGCACTCTCATTGTTCTTTACGAACTTGATCTTTTCTAGAGCATAGCATATTTCCTTCTGTACGTTCATATCCGACCAACCGAGGTGGTTGTTGATCACGAAGTACCTCTGGTTCCACGCTGAGTTGTTGCGCACGTCATCGATAAGAAGATTGTCCACAAATTCCATTTCTTTATGGTAAAGTCTGGAGAATAAAAACAATGTTTGTTATCAATTAAGAAATAGAATACAATAGGATTGTTTAAGTTTCCTATCTTTCAAGCATTTAAAACTTTATCATTCGTGAACAGAAAATGTTAGTAAAAATTGTTATGTAATCGTCTATAATAATATAAAAATCGCTGAATGTGTTGCTATGCGCAAATCTCGAAAACAGCTGAACCGATGTTGCTAATTCTTTTTTTGTTGTGTTTGTCATTATCAGTAGGTTCTATGAAAAAAAAAAATATTGCGTAGAAAATTATTATGCGGGTTGAAACCGCGCGGCGCAGCTAGTTTTTAATAATTTATGGACCAAAATTTTGAATTCTTTTCTTCTCTACCTTATTCTTTGAATTGAATATAATAAGTCGATATACATCAGCTGACAAACTCTACAGACCGAGGCTGCCTCGAGAGGATGCTCGCTTAGTCAGGACCCGGTTAGTAATAAGTAGGTACCTATTTTGCATTGCAATAATTATCTGTCACACATACTTACCTTGCCAGCATAAAGCCACATAACCACAACTCTGCCGATGTTATGTGGCCATAGAGGATTTGCAACATATATGTTAGATGCTCCCATAAAAATTAAGAAGGAAAAGCCAAATCTTCCGAAATAAATATAATATTGTTAAAATAAAGATTAAATTCACATCTGCCGCCGCAAGCAAGCGAAATAACTTGGATATTATAGAGCTGTGATCCACGCAGGATGAACGCCAAACGCAATGATGATTTATTATTTATTTATTAAAACGATACAATGATTTTTTATTTTTTTAAAGTGCTAAGCCTGCACTGGGCTATCTGAAAATATTTTTTAAGGAAAAATGCATCTTCAAAAATTGCGACTAAGACGAGACTCGAATTGGCAACGCATTTGAACGGTATTCAAGGGATGCGAGTTCGAGTCTCGTCTTAGTCGCAATTTTTGAAGATGCATTTTTCCTTGAAAAATATTTTTAAAACGATACAATTTAATAATTGACTTACACAAAAAAATTTGATTACGCTAATATGCATATCTCTCACAAAACTAATATCTCTCTGATATTAAGGTTAATCATGATTAAAATATGAATGCAGCGATTAGTTCAAACATAAAACACAAACAGAGCATCACTAAATAAAAATAAATATTTGAAATAAGGCAACACTAACATCTTTGTTAGTAAACACTTACCCAAAAGTTTTCATAGCCCACTGTCTGTGTTGCCACGCATGGTAGTTCTTAGGATCCTGGATTAGAGCGTCACCGGTCAGCTCCAACTCCAACGAGGGATCTTGGAGCCATTCGACTAGAACTCGGCGGTGGTGCCAGACCTGGAATTGGTTATTTTTAAATTATTAACAGATGCTGCATAAAAAACGAAGTCTTATCTCTCTATTAACACTCTAGACATTAAAAGACGATTCATACAGGCACAACTGCTGGGTCTACGTCTAGACTTCTTCTAGATTAAATCCGTAAAGGCTTCCATAAGTATATCTAATAAATACTTAAGCATCATTATCTAAAATTCGCGATCAAGATCTACGCGATTCACCATCTATACATATAAAATGTATTGTCCTGAATGACTGATGAACTGACGGAACCACGCAAAACCTAAACCGCTGATCGTAGAGACTTGAAACTTAGAGGGTGTGTTCTTTGTATGACGTAGGTATCTGAAAAGAAAGGATTTTTCGAAATTCTACCCCTAGGGGGTGAAAAAGCGGGGGCAAAGTTTGTATGGGACATCGTGATTCCATGGTCTATTTTCAACTTCGGGACGAAGTCGCGGGTAAATGCTAGTCTAAAAATATAAAATTAAGTCTTGAGTGACTGACTGATATATCAATAGAGCTCAAATCATAGACGGATCGGGATATTTGGCATACAAATAGCTATTATGACATAGGTTTCCACTTAGAAAGGGTTTTTGGAAAATTCAACCCCTACGCGATGGAAGTCGCGGGTAAGAGGCAGTTGACAAAATATTTAAATAATTGACACATTTAATACTTTCTGTTACAGTGCCAGAATGTGGGTGTTGTTTATAAATTAAATTATGAT
Organism: Idaea aversata; assembly: GCA_907269075.1. Lineage (NCBI taxonomy): Eukaryota > Metazoa > Arthropoda > Insecta > Lepidoptera > Geometridae > Idaea > Idaea aversata. The sequence continues at coordinate 7,837,217 of OU026092.1, read as the reverse complement.
GAAACCTGTTGAGTTTATCAACCTACCTGGCTTGAATCCAGACAGTTACCAATATGGCTAGTAGGTAGATAGGTATCGGTTTATGTTTCATTCTTTCTCTCTCAAAGCTCACATGGAATTTTTTGTAGGTATGGGTCAGTTATCGATTTTCAGAAGAATAAGTTACCAAACAAACGTACTTTGATAAATAAGATGTTTTTAAAAGAGGTTCCTCTTCTCTGTTAGTCATAAAAATCAAAAAAATATATAAATTTTTGTATAGAAATAGATGGGACCTTGGATAAGGTCATAATATGCTACTTTATATCGTGATTACTTACGCGGTAAGTAGCTACAGTATAATACAAATAGGCTAGTAAAATATAATACAAATAGGATAACAAGCTGTGGTAATAAAATTCTAAAACAAATATAAATTGCAAGGTTAAAGACAACAACATAACATTACACAATCATATTATAAGTTTACTAGTGACCCGCCCAGGCTATATTAAGCATGTATTATACATATAAACCTTCCTTTTGAATCACTCTATCTATTAAAAAACCGCATCAAAATCCGTTGCGTAGTTTTAAAGATTTAAGCATACATAGGGATATAGGGACATAAGGACAGAGAAAGCTACTTTGTTTTATACTATGTAGTGATAGTGATAGTGATTAAAACTTATAATGGAGGGTAAAATGGACGGGAAGAGGGGTAGAGGTACCTAGGAAAAGGATTGCTTGGTGTGACAATATAAAGTCGTGGACCGGTACAGCAGACGCGGCTGCTCTGATCAGAGCAGCCCAGGATAGAAAAGTTTTTAAAGAGATGGTCACCGACATCCGTAAGGATATGGTACAGAAAGAAGAAGAAGTATTATAAGTAGTAGACGTTTCGATTGACACCCGCATTCACAATCAACCCTATGAAATTGCATAGTGCGCGCGAACGCATAGAGCCGCAAATAAGACGCTGATTCGCTAGAGTAAAGACAGGAGTAAAAATTGACCAATTAGAGGGCCGCATTTAGCGCAGTGCGCTCACTTATCCATTTTCTTAAAAACGTGAGTTGCACTGATCAACCCGTGACCATGTTTTGTGCAACTCATTAAAAACATTAGGTAAATATATATTCAAACTATATTTATCTAACAAATTCATGAGTTCAAAACATTCATAAACAATTTTATTCCACAATAAAATAATGGTCAATCATTTAGATTGACACACAGATAAAAATTAAAATAACTAGGTAAATATTAGAATAACTAGGTAGTTAAAACACGATTGCGATCCGTGTTGATAGAATAAATATTTATTGTTTAAAGATGAGTTTAAGAAAGACATTACCTGATAATTTTTGGGAGATTGTTTGATAACTGCTTCAACATAATCTAGCTCAGATGTCAGATCAGTCCCCAAGGCTTTTAAGATGTCTCTCCTGAAAAATTCACAAAACAAAAATTGATTTAAAAATGCTTTAGTAACTGAATTAATTAAATTTTATTTATTCAGTCAGATATTATCCATTACTGTTAGTAATTTTTTATGCTAATGTATATAATCTATACTAATATTATAAAGCTGAAGAGTTTGTTTGTTTGTTTGAACGCACTAATCTCAGGAACTACTGGTTCGAATTGAAAAATTATTTTTGTGTTGGATAGTCCATTTATCGAGGAAGGCTTTAGGCTACTTTTCATTTTGATATTCCCACGGGATCGGGAGTTACGCGGGTGAAACCGCGGAGCGCCGCTAGTAGTATAATAATTATTTAGGTTCATTTGCACAAATATGTTTCAGACCTTAAATGTGATTAACCGACTGACAAATAGTCAATCTGATTAAATAATATCAACCTTGTAGTTATTGAAATAAAATTTAATTTTAGATTACCTATTAACGGTATTTAGCTAAATATATTGAGTACAATCTCAAACTACCCAAGTTGGCCAATCTAAAGCTATACCTATGTCACATTTTTAGGTGTGCTTATTGACATTGCTCAGTGCTCACGATGAAGGAAAACATCGTGATCAAACCAGACATATTGACAAGTTCTATCCTCTGGACATGGTCGACTAAGCTGAGAGTGTAAGTGTGCTGGGCAAGCCTACTCCATCCTCACGCAAAAAGGACCCAGCTAAAGTGGTCTAATTGCAAAAAGAAAACAGCACTAATAAATAATAAATATTGTAGGACATTCCACACATCGCCATCTAGACCCAAGCTAAGTAACTAGACTTGTGTTATGGGTGCTAGTACAACGGATATACTACTTATATACTTTTCAACTTTAATGTTGTCCAGTTTTTGGGCAAACTTTTTTCAATAGTTTATTGTTCACACTGCAAAAAAATAACAACAGATTACACGTGTTAACTATGAAATGGCTTCTTTGTATGGAGTTGTGGCCCACATTTAGTGTGTATCAGAGTGATTTCAAAATTATCCTAACGTGGAACATCCACAGGGAACGTGTTAAGGGGATTCCTAAACGTTTGAGTATTCGAGGGCATAACTACTAGGAAATCTGCTTACCTATATTGCCAAACAGTATAATTTGCAGGGTTTAGTTCTACAGCGTCCTGCGTCAATCTCAGGACCCGTTCAGATTTCTCATTGTTTTTTAAAACAGCACGGAAGTAATCATAAACATCTTCAACTGAAAAATTATTCATAATTTTAAGTAAGTGGAACCTATTTAGAGTCAATCCTCCTTATTCCAAAACGAGGTTTTAGGATAGTCCGAGATGTGGATTTAAACCTTAGATTAAGATACAGATTTACTCATGAACTATAGTCTAAACACTATCCCGATAGATAATGTTTAGACTATAGTTCACGAGTAAATCTGTGTCTAAATCTAAGGTTTAAATCCAGATCTCGGACTATCCTTATATCTCGTTTTAGAATAAGGGGGAATAAGTTATTCATAAAAAGTTGGGTAAGTAGGTAGGTAGGTATTTAATTTATCAGTACATTACTAGGCAGCTGCGGTAGGCGCTAGCGATAGCAAACAGGTACTTTGGTTGGTATTTAAGTAAATACGTGGAGTACTTACCTACATAAGTAAACATACTTACATTTTTCTGAATGAGCAATAACAACTACACCATTAGGTCCGTCGTCTTCTTTGATTGGTGTTACATCGTTCCATTCTGATCTGTCCTTGTAGAAGGTCCAAGCAACATCGCTGTCTCCATTCTCAGACATTCTAGTTTCGATTTGTTCCAAGAAATGAATTAAAATTCAACATTAACCTCAGCGAGCGGTCTTATCACCTCACCTTCACGTAACGCAACGTGAATAAACAATACTATTGCTATCTAGGCCGGCAGTATTTATTATTGGCTCTATTTTAATCCAACCTTTATTACACAGTACACTTGTAATTTTAAAATGTTTGATTTATTTTTGTCTCTCTGCACGACGACGACGCGACAAAACGTTTACGCATTGCAAATCAATGACATTGACAATGACTGCACAATGAAACGTCAAAGCCACATTGACAACAACTGCAATACAAAACGTCAACGTCACATTGACAATGACTGCAATTATAAAAGCCAACGTCGTTTTGAGAAAGCACTCAATGTCAAATATATATTTTTTTAATGTAATGTCTTTACACGATTTGTGCATAAAGCCAGGGTTTAAATAAACAAACTTTTCGTTTCCAAACCGGGTCTATATAAAAGTGAAAATAATATTAGGTTTGGCCCTATGGGTTTTTACTGATGTTAGTGACAGGTGAATTTAAAATTATTCATACTACATACTTGTGAAAGCTTGGAAATAACACATAAGGGGGATCCATACGCCAACGACCTTGGTACACAGCCTACTAAATAGTTACTATTGGCACCGGTCGCCATCGTTGGTGAAAATTGATGATTGTTACGAATGTGTTTTGTTTTCTCAAGAGTGCTGAGATGGAATTGTAGGTGAGATTTTTACCGACATTTTGGTGGGGGTATTTCTGGCGCGTTGCGTTTAGCAGCATAAGCAGCCTTAAGCTAACTAGGTACCTTTTATCTCGATTCTCAAGTCCTAATAAACAGAAACCCTGGTTTTCTATGTCTATGTATTATAAATTATGGGTGGATAGTCTGGATAGGATTCCGACCGAAACATCAATACTCGTCGTTTCGTATTCGTACAGAATCTAGGCACACAAGCGGTCACTTTTTATAGGCATTTATTCTCAATAAATTAACTTAGTTACAGCTAAAGGCAATAAATTAAGAGGAATCTTTGCTTTATCAACACTAAATTAACCGTGTCAGCCGATATTCATCGCTTCGTTGCTCATATCATTCTACCAGGCGTATGCGAGGCCGAGACCGTTTGTATAGGTCATGTGAGAGACTGCTGGGGCAGCCGAATAGGCTACTCCTAGGAGTCCTCCAGCAGCGGCCACCTAGAACAACAAAAAGATAAGCACAGGGTGGTTTTTAGGGTTCCGTACCTCAAAAGGAAAAAAGAACCCATAGGATTACTTTTTTGTCCGTCTGTCTGTCCGTGTGTCACCAGTTCACCACCGACTTTTTTCAAGGTGTCCTCTTAAAATCTCATGAGAGGAAAAAATCCTATTTACGGAATTAAAAAATGCCTACAAGTCGACAACGACAGTAAAATGAAATATTACCAAAATAATAGCAATTTTATAACTCTACGGTGAGTCACACCTTTTTTTTACCCGACTGCAGTTAATAATATTCCTGTTGAGTCTGTAATACTCTGTAAGTATATAGACTAGAGTGGCACCATTCAAAATTAGAGTCACATTATAACTTTGTAGCTCAGAATTTAAGTTTCAAAATTCTAGACTTAGGTACTGTACCTCTGGATCTGCGTAGATTGTTTTACCTGTTACAGGTGAAACAATCTACGCAGATCCAGATGACACTTTGTAACTGGGTGTTATTTTAAAAGTGATCCTCCTTTTAGTAATTTGAAAAATACCTTTCACTTTACCGTATCTGTTTCCGATCCACGTAGTTGGTTCAATAGGTTCTTTTTATAGCAACACGTCCTTCATTGCGCTAAACGGCATGGGAGCAAAACCACAGCAAAACGTCCTCAATTTAAAAGGTGGTACTTCATTAAAATAGCGAAACGTCCTTTTAACTCATTTTTTATTCGACTTATTTAAATGGCCATGGGAGCAAAACTTGGTAAGAGCACTACCCGAGAACAAAGATTTGTGGAAAACATTTCAATTCGGACATTTTGTAGAATAAAATAACATAGATAATGTGACTTACCCTAGCAACAGGAGCGACAGGAGCAACACCTACATGCGACACGTACGGCGAGGCGTACCCTCCGTATGCGACTCCCACGCCAGGGTTGCTCACGCGCACGTCGGACTTGCGCACACTTGAGAACGGGGTGTCTATCGCTTTTGAATATGTTGATATCTGCGAATGCGAATAATACAATTACAATCATTATAATGAGTACGAATATGCATTTCTTCTCTTCTTCTTTTCTGCCTTCATACGTAGGTATGTAGTTCACGCACGTATGTACTTCAAGACTATAAAGAAGACATTTCTTTATAGTCTTGAAGCGATGACGTTACATTAAAAACCCAACTTATAATAGTTTGTTACCTCTTAACGCATAAACCATTAAACTATTGACTACGATGAACTATATATGTACATCGATAACTTAGTATAGAATCCTAGATTTGACGTTGATTTCTTTTTGTCACGATACTCCCACGGGATCGAGAGTTACGGGGTAAAAACTGCGGGACACTATAGGGCAAGCGATTCCTCTCAGGGGAGTCAGGGACTAACATGCCACAACTGCTACTCCAACGAAGGAATACATCTTGACGAAAACATAGAACATAATATTTTTAAATAAGTAGGTATATTCACCTCGTTCAACTCGAGCACATTTTACTCAGCTATCCAAGATTAAAAGGCGATGTCAGTCCGTTAATATGAGAAACTATGGAGCAAGAGGTTCCTCTTAGGCAATAACGCCACAAATTGGCAGGATTAGTGAAGAAAACCGTAGGAAAACATATTATGTCACGTGGGAGGTGTTTCTACTAACTGTGACTATGTGTACTAACCTGTCCAAGATTAAAAGGCGATCTATAAGTATTGGAGTGCTGTGAAGCTATCGCTGGTTGGGCTGGATATGAGCTGTACGGGTTCCATCCTCCATACGCATATGGGGACACTACACCAGCGGAAGCAGTTGCTGCTAAGCAGGCTAGTAAAACGAACTGGACAAGACAATAGGTAACATTAGTTCTAGTTCCAAAATTTAATAAAAAATCAGCTAAGTGCGAGTCGGACTCGTAGACGAAGGGTTCCGTACCATTATATTCAATTTTACTGAAATACATCATTTGTGAAAATTTCAACTTTCTAGCTATGACGGTTCATGAGATAACAGCTTGGTGACAGACTCGGACAGGACAGTCTTATTAAAAAGGTTCCGTTTTTACCCTTAGGGCATGGAATCCTAAAAACTTATATCTAGGTTATTTTAATTGAAAACTTACTTTTATCACCATCTTGTTCAACTTGAGTGCCCAGTTGAGATATGTAGCAAAGTCGGGCGTGGTTGAGCTTTTATAGTAAGCTCAGTTGACATGTGATACTAGACCTAGGACATATGTGTGATAAAACGATTGTAATTTAATGTAGGTACTTATACCAACGAATGTTCATTGTAGGTACCTAATGTAAGTAGATAACAATCTGTCTAATCCGGCCGTGTTTGTAGGCGTGGTATTAGTTTTACATCAAACAAATGCTACCTACCGAAAATGTAGAGATAAACTCTACAATTTTCAATAAGGTAGTTCTAGGCATAGCTATTTTAATTCGTTTAATATTTTATCAATGACTGTTTTGCTTGATGAACTCGAACTGGAAGATGGAAGACATAGAAAAACTAGCACTACTAGCAGTGTTTTGTAATTACCTAATTATTGATTTTTGGGATAGTTTTAAAGTTTAAAGTAGGTAGTTAGCTAGTTAGTAGTTAACAAAATTATATTCTAGAAGTGCGTTTAAGGAATTAATGTAACATTTCGATTTCTAACTTGATTATGTATGTGTATGTAAAACTAAAATTAGGTAAGTATACAAAGTCTAATTAGGTAGAGGTGTCATGGTGTCAACCAGTAATAAATAAGGTCTAGTGACTAGTGTACGAATATGTACTTACCTACACTTTTTTCAGCAAAGATTTATCAATATATTAAATTAATAAGCTACATTTATGTGTCAAACAACGACACCGAGATAAATAAAGGTAGTAGGTACCTATACCTAAGTGGAGCAAGTTCGTCAAGTTTACAGATGAAAATACCTTCATGTTTTATTAATTTAATATGAGTTGCAATAACTAAGAAGGTTCTTTGATTTTTACCAGCTTTAGAAAACTAATGGGCGAATACTAATCAGACTAATAAAAAATATATTCGCTAATTGAATTCAGCAGGTGCTAAGTTTTGCACTTGGAAATTAATTGCTGTGCCCTGCGGTTTCTCTCGCATAAAACAGAGAATAGCGGCATATAAGGTTTTCTATGGTCTTCTCTATGATTAGACTACTCCTGTACTAATTTCCACCAAAATCGACCGAGCGGTTCAACGGTTAATAGACAAACAAACGGAACGTTCAAAGCAATTGAATTAAAGTAACATATTATATGACTAGGTAACTATCTAGATTTCAATTGTCGCAATTAATAATGAAAGGTTTAGTTCTAATGTCGATATTAGCATACATGTACGCAGCACGTGCTGTTCGTATCTCAAAGGGAGTGGCATTTTACTATTTCAATAGCTGGGTAGGTTAGCATTTAAATCTATCATGATAGTAACCTAAATCTGTCAATCTCGTTGGATAATTATTTGCTGATAGATAGATACATTGTATTTTAATAATTGGTCCAATAAACTTGTTATTCCTCACCGCTAATTAAGAAAAGGATATCTTTCTAGATTTTAAATCTAACCAGACGAACTGTAAAACAATATAACGCATTTCCTGCTTATTAAATACCGCAACGCCTCAGAAACCCACTAACCTGTAATAATTATGGACGAAGAACAATTAAATAAATTAATAGTGCAACATGATTATCGTCACGCTTTTGTCACCAACTAAATACCTACTTAAGTAGTTGAGCCTCTAGGAAAGTTTGTGTGGCCAGACTGTGTCTCAGTTCGGCCGTGAATCCTCAAAAGATACAGACTGATATGGGCATTTAAACTAAATTGTTTGAAACATGGGTCTACAAGTAATATTTCAAATCATTTTCTTAGGAGTTATTTCAGCTATCAATTGTGAACGATGGTATTCAGCTACGATTTTACAGACTGAACCTTCTCAATCAAAAACTCAAAACGGAAATTACATTGAGACTTTTGAACGGTATCTGCCTTATAATTTGAAAGAACCAAAAGTTCAAACAAATATTAACAAGGTTCTGGCTATTGAGAATAAAATTAAAAGGAGAAACTTTACAAAAACAAAGTATAATTCCGAGAATACATCGTTCGTAGACCAAAACAATTTTAAAAATAATACTCGAAATAAAAAAGAAAAATGTAAGGAGGTAAAAATTAATAAAATAAAACATCGAAATAATCAAACTAAGACTAGATTTCTGGAAGTGTTTGAAATAGTTGAGTTTCGGCATGATTCTTGTACGTCGAGTAGTGGACTGGAAGGCACGTGCTTGCACGAATATGAATGTCAATCCTCAGGAGGTATAGGAATGGGCTCATGTGCCGATGGATATGGAACATGCTGCGTCAGTAAGTACCTAACTCTATATTATCTAATGGTGTGTTTATTAATTTACCAAAGTTCAGTAGCGTAGCGAGGGCGGAGGCGCCACCATTAGGAGTGCGGCAAAATTAGGGGAAAAATATTTTGTACGGTCACTGGGGCGATCAGTCAGACATTAGGCCAATTCTCCTAAATAATATTGTTTAAATTACATTTCAATATCATCCCGATTGTATTTAGATTGCAAAAGATACCCTCAAAGTCAGTTTTTAAGCTATTGCATAGCTTTTATCGCGGGCTTTTTTTAACTACTTTGAGGGTATTATTTGTGATCGAAATGCAATCGAAATGATATTGAAATGTAATTAGAACAAAGACAATAATTTTTCAACAAATTATCTCTTACCCACTTACACATATTGAATATTATGTATGTCCCTCCCGCCCAATACAGATGTTGCAAATCATGAATCGCTTATGGTTTTAAAATCAATATTTTCCGCTCAAATCTTTCAAATCATTACGTTTTTTTAAGCTATTGCATAGCTTTTATCGCGGGCTTTGAGCGCGGCAGAATCAAGAAATTCCGTAACGAAAATAAGACCTATTTTCTTTTTTATTTATTTAAACACCAACATTATTATTTTTATGATGTCAAGGCGCCAAATTGCTATAATTATTATTTTTATGGCGTCAAAAGGGCGGCAAATTCTGACTCCGCCCGCCCCGGGCGAGATTGACCCACGCTATGCCAAAGTTTAATTAAAATTACGGTTGCAGCCGTCCTTGAATGTGACAGTCAATCAACGGCTAGTATTGGCTGGCTGACAAATCCAGAGTTTCCTCAACCAAGCAGTGAAAGAATATCATGTGCAATCGCTTTAAGTAAATCTTCCGAAGATGTTGTTCAGATACGTTTGGATTTCACGAGTTTTGAGGTAGGTATCTCTACGTTTAGATTATATATATCTGGTTGTCTAAAATAATTTTTGCCAAATTCTAAATGGAAAATCTAAAATACAATTATCGAGAAGATATTATCATTTCCGTTTCCCTTTTTTCATGATTGGCTTCTAAAAGACTAACTATGTAGGTGAGTATTCGCAGGACTTTGTGACATGATCCCAGCATCACCACCAATTGACTATTAAATATTGTACGAATTTCTACACCAAGGTTTTGGTTAAACTTGCTAAAGAAATTATTTGTTTTAAAACAGTTGTTGCCGCCGACAGATGGAGTGTGTCATGACGATCAATTTGTAATATCAGGACAAAATTTTAACAACGTCATACCCATACTTTGTGGTATTAATACCGGACAGCATGGTAAGGCTCGTTTAATATACGAATAAAATAATTAAGTATTAGATTTCAATGTAAGTATGTTTTTTCTCTCACAAACGTTGTTCCCCCGAAGTACCTACGGTTTAAAAATAACTACAAACAAAGAAAATTAAATAATTACTTAATTACTTAGTACCTACGGACGGATTAAGCTTTAATGAAAACCATTTATAATTCTAAAAATAAAAAGAGGACGAGAATTTATCCGTTTTTAGGGTTCCGCCGCACCTCAAAAGGTAAAAAAACCCCTCATAGAATAAACTCACTCTCTTGACCGTTTGTTTTTTAGAACTAAAGAACTTTTTATCCTTTTTTTCCCTTAGGTTTAATGAAATTAAACAGGTACAGTCGTCTGCATAATTGCAGCCCTCGGTAGAGTTTGAAAATTACTATTATTGGAGTGTTTGCATTCTAATAATTTTTGTTTGATTAATTGATGAGTTAGACTTTAAACTTCGCCTATAGCAGGTCTCTAGAATCTTGTTCCTGTTGAAAACATTCTTATATTTTTTGGAGCTCTACGGTGGGTCTGCAATTATGCAGGCGACCGTACCTATGTATTTGATTTTCATTTGGTTGCAGTTTATGTGGAAGTCGGCGAATCGGAAGGTCCAATTTACTTCTCAATACAGACTATAAATCCAAATACAAGACTTTACTCCATAAAAGTAATAATTTTAATATTAATTTGCACATTTTGTTTACCTACTTACCAATCTATTTATTAAAACCGCAAAACGTTAATTAAAATTTATTTTTAGGTAACGCAGTTAACCGCATCCGACGAATTAATCGCACCACCCGGTTGTTTACAATATTACATGGAAACAGAAGGCTACCTCGAATCATTCAACTACCGAGACGCTTCAGATGTTGCTATTGGAAGAGCTCCTAGCTATTTAGTGGGTAACATGCTACTACACAGATATATAAATGCGGTAGGGTTGCGGGTTCGATTCCCGCCTCCGACAAGTATTTATTAGATATTTGTCTGTGGTCTGGTTGTTTTATGTATTATATGTATATATTTACACAAGAAAAGTAAGTATATAAGTAGTATATCCATTGTCTAGCACCCATTACACAAGTCTAGTAACTTAGCTTGGGGCTAGATGGCGATGGGTGGAATGTCCTGCAATATTTATTTTTTTATTTTTAAATGTTTTATTATATCACTAGCTGCGCCTCTCGGTTTCACCCGCGTAAGTCTCAATTCCGTGGGAATATCGTGATATTAATATGCAATAAGTATGCTATATTAATTATGTTAATCCAACTCTCCAGCTATTTACATACCGAGTTTCATCGCAATCAGCCCAATAGTTTTTGCGTGAAGGAGTAACAAAGATTCACACAAACTCATTTATATTACTAACTAGCTGCGCCCCACGGTTTCACCCGCGTAAGTTCCGATCCCGTGGGAATATCGGGATCCAGGTCTCTAGCTATCTAGATACCAAGTTTCATCGCAATCGGTCCAGTAGTTTTTGCGTGAAGGAGTAACAAACATACATACACACACACACTCACACACACACAAACTTTCACATTTATAATATTAGTAGGATAGGATTAGGATAATAGGCGTAGGATAGAAAAATAATAAAAACGACTCTTCTACATTATGGCACAATGGGCGGCCTTATCGCAAAAAAGGATATCTTCCAAGAACCCTTTGGATCGAATAGATTTAGCTTATTCATTTAGATATTTATTCGCTTTTTATTCGCTATTAGCTAATATTGTGTCATCAATTTATGCAACTTTAACCGCCGTTTATCTATATAAACGCTCCGCGCGCGTCCGTTATTGATTTCCTACAAACACAAAATACGTAGGCTCCTTGTACGTAGGTAATAGTTGCTATCAATTACAAAAGCTATTGGAACATTATCATGACGACCGACCTCTGTGGCGCGGGAACCCTTGCCCGCGATGCAGATTGTTGGGTGGCATCCATTTTCAACCCCCAATTTCAACCCACGGCATAATTTTAATTAAAATACCTCCATATTAAACCCCCAGCAAATCAATAGTCCATTTTCTACCCAAATACGCAGTGGGTAACCAACTACCTACCTAATTTTTACTCAAGTAACATCAACAGATTAAATAGATTCATAGTTTCGGTAAAAGTGTTAATTATAATAGTAGTTAAAATACGATTTCTGTCTGTACAAAAACACATCATATTAAGTATTATAATCACTTGGGTTGAAAATGGAATAAGTACATTTAAGGGAGAAATTGGAAAAAATAATCAATTAAATTATTGGGGATAGAAAATGGAACACATTTTAGGTGGAACATGGAAAAAATATTTGCGGGTTGAAAATGGGGGTTCAAAATGGATGCCACCGATTGTTGCGGGTTCGATTCCCAATATCGAATACCTAACCTATTTAAGTATTTGTGTACAGATACAAAATATTTGTTGTAATCTTCGATGAACCCTGGGCGCCACCATTAAGAAGGCGGCAAATTTGGGCGGAAAATTGCTAACATTATTATTTTTATGACGTCAAAAGGGCGGCAAATTAACACGCCCCGCCCCGGGCGACAGTGACCGCTACGCCAATGACAGCTAGATGTCCTGGCGTCTTGCATTATTTATAATTTTATATTTATTATCATAACGTTTTTCAGAATAACCTAAACTACGCGATATGCATAGAAAGGGCTCCAGAAACATGCAGTATAACGTACACTAATGTCGGAAACATGCAGATAGTTAATTACGATACTGGTAAGTTGTGTTATTTAAATGATTACAAGTTCTGCAGACGAAAAAAACAGTTTAAAACTTAATGAAGTCAAACTAACATTGTCATTTTTTTACAAGACCACAGAACAAGACCTATTAAATAGATACCTAAGTTCCTAAAAAAAGTCGTCACTTCACAAGCCATAGGCTCACTCCGTGGAGGTTTTATTTTTTTTCCGGTAATAGTACATCACGATTTATGTGTGGTAAATTGATCATTCATTACATAAAGGCGGTTTATGACGCGCTCGCAATTTCGAGATCACAAAGTAATAGCTAGAAAGTATAAGTTGCACAAATGGTGCCTCCTTAGCCCGATTTCTTCCAGGTAACCTTACGATGGAAAGTACCTAGGTATCACAGCCCATATTATTTGAAGGCTCACTCCATGGCCATTTCATCCAGGCAACCTTTGTATAGAAATTACCTAGATAATTGCAGCCCCCAGTAGAGTTCAAATATTACTATTATTGGCATGTTTTCATTCTAATAGTTTTGTTTGATAAATTGATGAGTTAGAAGATTTTAAACTTCACCTAAAGCAGGTGTCTAGAATCTTGCTCGTGTTGAAAACATTCTTATAACAGCCGTTTTGAAGCTCTACGGTGGGTCTACAATTATCAGCAGACCGTACCTATAGGTACCTATAATTCCACAACCCACCCTTACAAAAGAAAAGTACCTATATATTATATCCTATTGTCAAGCAGTCTAGCACCTAAATTATAACACAAGTCTAGTTACGTAGCTAGATGGCGATGTGTGAAATGTCGTGCAATATTTTTTTTTCTGAGACGCAATTTTATTACGCAAATTACTAGTAATACAATTTGCAAGTTGAATGCAAATTGAACAAATCTGCATACAAGCTACAAGTTGTATAAGGTAGTTTGTATAAACGTCTATTCGAAGAAGGTTGTAACTCCAATACTTGTTGATAGTATCTTGTAGCAAACTGATCATTTACTTATGACCCATACTGTACAGTAAACCTAGCTACCATTTCCAGCTTATTACATATTTTATCGTTGCCCTGGGTAGCAAGTTACCTACCTACTAAATGATGAATACCTAGGTACGCATACTCGTAGCTCAGTCTAGGCAACGAGATCAATAAACTGGGGTTCGCACAGACAGTAACAAATGCGCTTGTGCAAGCCTAGTGCATTCCCCCCCTCGCACTTGCGTAACCTCAATATTCCCTCATAAATCAATACTACTTTACCGGAACCTGTATGAAATATTGCTGCTAGTTGGATTATCTTTACCCTATACTGCAAGGAATGGGTTATGCTTTAAATCTTCGAAGCTTTGAAAGAATCAACTATATTGTTATTGTTACCTATATTCGTTCTCTGATAATGATTTACTCGTATAATCATCACTACATAGTATAAAATAAAGTCACTTTTCGCCGTCCCTATGTCCCTATTTCCCTTTGTATGCTTAGATCTTTAAAACTACGCAACGGATTTTGATGCGTTTTTTTTAATGGATAAAGTGATTCAAGAGGAAGGTTTATATGTATAATACATGCATAATATAGCCGTGCGAAGTCGGAGCGGGTCGCTAGTTATTAATATATTACCTAGGTACTTTGGCTTTAGTTAACTCATAGGTATAATTTTCGTAAAGGTAGCTTAGGTAGGTAGGCAAAACATTCGTACATTTTAAGCAATTGCAGGTCGAGTAGGTATGAGTTCAGGCCGAGCTGTAGCGCGTAGGCGAGGACTTCATAAATACGAGACAGGCAATTGCTATTTCCGCCAAGGCAGTGCTTTTCTCAAAAGAATGCAGGGACATAAAATATTGTCATTATTTTCGAGGAACACGCGAGGTGTCGAGTTTGCAGACAAGGAGAATCAAATCCATTGCAGGAACGTTTTTTGAATTTGGAACATTACCGCTCCAGCAACGTTGTATGAAACGGCGATGCAATGGATTTGATTTCCTTTGTCCGTAAATTCGATACTTCGCGTTTTCTTTTTTCGAAAATAATGACAATTTTTCCATGCATCTTTGAGAAAAATAATTTAAGTTCACTCAAACATATCATATTAAATATTCTGTGGCACTAATAAGTATACAAATTAAAGTGCCGCAGGTACCTACCTATAAAACATACAGTTAATTTTATGATAATTATTATAATATTCACTCAAGCACAAATATGGGTAGGTAGGTATACTAGGTATAAAGAAATATAGGTGTACAACTTACTGACCTAAAATAATTAATCAAATAATTATATTACAAGACATTGCATAAGTACATTGCCATTTAATTTTAAACTAAAGTTTATGATTAGGTAGGTACCATACTAACTATTATTAAAGTTACATAAAACATGCTAATTAGGATAGATACCATAGGTACGGTCGGCTGCATAATTGCAGAATAGAATAGAATTCATTTATTGTCAAACTGTGTACATGAGCCGATGATAATGCTTAAAATAGACACAACAGTTCACCACACTGGGCATACAATATTAAAATTAAAATTATTTATAAAATTGCAAAGATTAAATTCAGTAAGTACATATTTAGTAAGTAAGTAAGTTAAGTTTTAGTAAGTAGGTAAGTATTTAGCTCCAAAACGGCTGTTATTAGAATGTTTTCAACACGAGCAAGATTCTAGACACCTGCTTTATTTGAAGTCTAAAGTCTTCTATCATCAATTTATCAAACAAAAAAAAACGTGTGGCACTCGAGGACTGCCGCGGTAAAGCTATTGCATAAAAAGGTTTCTTGAAGCAAGAAGTAACCCCTCTTCCTATAGTTCCTTTAAACGCTCGATAATAATTTCTTGTCTTAGTAAATGTTCTTATAAAATAATAAAAAAAAAAAATTAAAAAAAAAAAAAAAAAAAAAAAAAGTCGTCCTACATTTGTCGTCCGACATTTGTCGTCCGCCATTTGTCGTCCGACGTTTGTCGTCCGTCAATAGTCGTCCGTTAATAATCGTCCGTCATTTTTCGGGGGTGTAGGGTGTTTTCGTTACGGAATTTCTTGATTTGCCCCCCAAGGCCCGCGATAAAATCTATGCAATAGCTTAAAAATTATTGGAATGAAAACATTCCAATAATAGTCATTTTCGAACTCTACCGGGGGTTGTAATTACGCAGCCGACAGTACGTAGGTACTCTACTAATTTAGGTGACTACGGAGGTTTTGTTGTGCTCGATGTTGTTTCAAACACTATTTTCCCGAGACATCATCATCATTTTCTTTTTTCTTTTGACGTGATAACGTTTTATAAATTGGTGAACACCTGCAATCTCAAAAAAGGGTGACGTCACGCGTCGTTACTGGAACGCCTCATGTTATTGACAAGGTAACTATAGCAACGTTTTATTGTTGCCATGGTTACCATCAATTTTTTCTTATGACGTTATCACGTAAAATTATCGTCCGGAAACAGACTTTTTTTTTTCAAAATATTGATCTCCACGAAATAAAAGCAAAATACATGGTAGGTTAAGTAGTAGTAGTAGGTACATACTACTACTACTACTTAAATATCCCGTTTTTAATAGTGAAATAAAGGTAGGTATACAATTTTTCACTCGCGACTTCGTCCGAGAGGGATTGCATTTTCCAAAGTCCTTTCATATCGGACCTATCGGACGGATCTTTCATATAGCCCTAACTATCTGTGTGCCATTTTAGGGATCCCTACGTCACTACGAAAAACTTTTCATTGAATTTTGTTTCTTCGAACACTTTTCATCGATAACTCTAGACTGCGATGCCTTAATAAATCGACGTAGGTACTTACCTACTTATTGTTACTGCGATGTTACGTTACATTGAAAAACTATACTGCGAAGGATTTTTACTACGAATATACCATATACTTCGAACTTCGAAGATATGTTTCATCGATATCTTGTTACTGCAAACTTTACAAACGTTAATTATACTTGTTTATATTTGTCTTAAAAAATACAGGATGGTGGAAGAAGCGACGTTCAAAAGTAAAAATTAGGTACCTCTGGAGAAGGACAAAGACAACTTTCTATCAATGCGCGGGTTGTGTTAGTTAGATAGCCAGTAGCGAGGGGTGAATTTTCTTTGAATATAAGCCGATGCAACATGTCTGCTATTTTAATTTTGTAAGGCGGTATTGATTATTAAATATTATTTTATTTATAGCCTTGTGTTAAAATAGATCTACTGTGCCTAAATGCGTAAAGGTAAGCAGACAGAAATCGGATTGTATGGACACTTCGCTACTGTTTGATAGTTCTGTGCTGGACTGGTCACATTAACAATTAGCTGAACCCCACGTGACCTAGCGCTCACTCGCAAATCTGAAAGGTTGTAAAGTAATGTTACCCGATTCTGTTTTTTAACAATATAAAAAAAATAACAAATTTTATACCATATTTTTTACAGATATGCGGATGAGCTCTGCGGGTCACGCAGGGTTCAGTTACTTGGTAATGTGACTGTACCTACTTACGATCAGGCAACAAAATTGCAGACCCATGTTAGAGCTACAAAACTGCTGTTATTAGAATGTTTTCAACTCAAGCAAGATTCTACTTGGGTTGAAGGTTAATGTCTTAACTCATGAATCTATGAGACAAACCCCCGAATACTGAAAGGCTACTTAATCATAAGTGGCGTTTAAATTAAAATTTAAGTGTAGGCTTCAATAGAAAGCATACACTTAACGTCAATTTAAACGCCACTTAAGATTAAGTAGTCTTTCAGTATTTGGGGGAAACGCCCGAATACTGAAAGTCTACTTATCTTAAGTGGCGATTAAATTGACATTTAAGTGTCAGATAGGAGCGTCTTAAATATTTAGGGGACCCTTAAACGTTTGAGTATTCGTCATATTAGAATAAAAACATTCCAATAACAGTAATCTCTACACTCCTCTCTCTCTCTCTGTTCTTTGTAGAACTCTACAGTGGGTTTGCAATTCTGTTGCCGACTATAACTGTTTGGATCATTATCTGTTCAGATGGACTACCAGTAATTCCACCTAATCAAGCAGGAGTTGAGATTTTTAACTGTCCAAGCGACTGGCTGCTGATATCTGCAACGAGACTCTGCGGCGACCGACTCAACGACGGCTCCATCTTACAAGACTATGCATTGGACTCTCCAGTTACGGGTAAGATTTGGCATTCTCCTACATTTATAAATACCTACCTACTAATATATTATAAAAATTTGATTGATTGTTTGATTGCATTGAATAGGCTCCGCATTTTTTCCCACTGGGCAAGTGTCCAGAATGGCGTGATCGATAGGGGTCCCCCTAGTTCCTGCCAGATCACTAAACGATATTTATTACCGTAAAAGTTTTTTAATTGGAATATTTGGAATCAAAATTACTTACTACACTAGTAGTTCGCCCCGAACTGAGACCTCACGAGTTTTTTTCAGCGTTTATTATATTTCAGCGTAAAGTACTAAAATGTATAATATAACGACGAAAGACTCCAAATACGACAGGTCTATCTTATTTGAATGATAGGTGCCTAGTATCGCTATTATCTGACATTGGATGATTTAGAGAATCCAAACACGATAGGCATAACTTGTTGTTGTTGTTAAGTTCTAAAAGCATAGGCCAGCTCAATCATCACACCCCTGGACATCCGTTGACTCTTTATTTTTACTCAAGACATTTTGAATGTGTCCAACATAATATCCAGAAGATAGTAATTCCTTTCCTTCCTTCCTTATGTATCTACTTATCATAATGTTACGTAAGAGGAAACGAGAAGACAAGCTCGAGAACGAGAATATATTAGAGAAGTTTGAGGCCAATATGTCCTGTAATAAATCCCTAAACTAAAATATAACAAGTCAATAAAAATTATAAAAAACTGAGTCACAAATTTTATAATTATCAGAGTCTCTAGATCGGCTAGAACCGAACATTCCTACTAACATTCCGACAAACTACCCGTCAAGGCGATTCTAACGAGCCCAAACTCGATGGGGTTCTGTCGTTTCATTGCGAAGTTCCTATGACCACCTTCCAGTTCCATCATCAGACCCTGGTCACCATTGAAAGACAAACTACTCGTCAAGACGATTCTAACGAGCCCAAACTCGATGAGGTTGTGTCGTTTCATTGCGAAGTTCCTATGACCACCTTCCAGTTCCATCATCAGACCCTGGTTACCATTGAAAGACAAACTACTCGTCAAGGCGATTCTAACGAGCCCAAACTCGATAGGGTTGTGTCGTTTCATTGCGAAGTTCCTATGACCACCTTCCAGTTCCATCATCAGACCCTGGTCACCATTGAAAGACAAACTACTCGTCAAGACGATTCTAACGAGCCCAAACTCGATGGGGTTGTGTCGTTTCATTGCGAAGTTCCTATGACCACCTTCCAGTTCCATCATCAGACCCTGGTCACCCAATGGTGACCAGGTGACTCGTTAGAATCGTCTTGACGAGTAGTTTGTCTTTCAATAAAGACAAACTACTCGTCAAGACGATTCTAACGAGCCCAAACTCGATGGGGTTGTGTCGTTTCATTGCGAAGTTCCTATGACAACCTTCCAGTTCCATCATCAGACCCTAGTCACCATTGAAAGACAAACTACTCGTCAAGACGATTCTAACGAGCCCAAACTCGATGGGGTTGTGTCGTTTCATTGCGAAGTTCCTATGACAACCTTCCAGTTCCATCATCAGACCCTAGTCACCATTGAAAGACAAACTACTCGTCAAGACGATTCTAACGAGCCCAAACTCGATGAGGTTGTGTCGTTTCATTGCGAAGTTCCTATGACCACCTTCCAGTTCCATCATCAGACCCTGGTTACCATTGAAAGACAAACTACCCGTCAAGGCGATTCTAACGAGCCCAAACTCGATGAGGTTGTGTCTTTTCATTGCGAAGTTCCTATGACAACCTTCCAGTTCCATCATCAGACCCTGGTCACCATTGAAAGACAAACTTCTTGTCAAGACGATTCTAACGAGCCCAAACTCGATGGGGTTGTGTCGTTTCATTGCGAAGTTCCTATGACCACCTTCCAGTTCCATCATCAGACCCTGGTTACCATTGAAAGACAAACTACTCGTCAAGGCGATTCTTGACGAGTAGTTTGAATGAATGAACTATGAAGTATGGATAATGAGATAATTCCTGCAGATTCCCTCCAGCTCTATCATCAGATCAGTTCCATGGTACCATATTATTGTCACCGAAGTTACGCCCTTTCATTTGATACCCCACTCGGGTATATTTGCAGTATAGTTTGTGTGCCATATAGGTAGATCCCCTTTTGGACCCCTATCTCCGTAACCCCCTGACCGATCCTGCTCATGTTCGAACTTAAAAATTCTATGGACCTCAACTACTTGTATACCAAAAATCATGAAGATCAGAGCAACGGTACTCAAGTTATCGTCGAACAAACATACAAACATACAAACATACAAACATACAAACATACAAACATACAAACATACGAGCGACCGACCCTTCTCAACACTAGACCTCTCTCGCTTCGCTCGTTCGGTCAAATACTTAGGTAGTTAACTACGTACTCTTTTTTGGAACGAAAGTTCCTTATCGCGCGTTGCGAAAGGGGGCTAGACGGAAAAAATTAAGACCAAAAGTTGTAACGACACTTTTTGCATAGAAAGCAAGCCAGTTATTTTCGTTTCGTCTTTCTATTTCAATGAACAGTGTGGTGTCGCGACGATTATATATAAAAAAAACTTGAAAAAACGCAAATAACTGGCTTGCTTTTTGTTCCTTATTACGCGCCCTTTCGCAACGCGTAATAAGGAACTTTTGCTTTTGAACAACCAAAAAATATTATTACAATTCCTTCACTAATTAATCGAAAGGAACTTCGTTCCATCCGGGTGTCCTTGACACCTCTCAAGTTTTTTATTATTAGGTAAGTACATATATTTTACATACAAACCATAATTGATCACTAAACTAATTAATTCGAATAATTAATAATAAAACAGTGTTCTGCCAAAGTCATAGGGGCTCCATTACCTAATATGCCTAGAGCCGCAGGGCCTCCAATATGTTAAATTTCCTTGTATAAAAGTATACCAAAGATTGTATTCCGGTAGGTAAGAAGAATAGTTATGTAGGTAACTATTATAATACGAAAAAGCAAATAAAACAAATATTTAGGTACATTAAATGGGTTTATAATGTAATTTATATAAATACAATATCAATTCTAAGTTAAATATCAATAAGTTCTAAGTTATACCTACCTGCAATATTGTTTATAATACTTGTACAGAAGTAGGTAAGTACAATGATGCTACGGTCGACTAGTGAGTACTTACATAATATTTTAAGTGAAATATAAGTAAATCTAAATGCTTATTTCCGGTAGGTATATGTGATATAGTTAAATGCATATGTTGGTTATTTATTATTTAGCTAGCGCAAACGAGGCACTTTTGTCTGCTATAAAACGGGGGATACCTGGGGTAAGGGGGCTACTTGGGGTAAGGGTGCTACCTGGTGTAAGGGGGCTATATGGGGTAGGAGAGCTACCTGGGGTAAGGGGGCTACCGAGGGCAAGGGGCTACCTGGAGTAAGGGGGCTACCGGGAGTAAGAGGGGGGTACACAGAGACTCAAGTGTCTCGTCTATGCTTGCTCTTATTCGTATCTAAACACATCAAATTCTAAGTACGAACAATACTGCCTACTAATATCAATATCTAAAAGTTACCAAATTGAATTGTTACAGATTACAGTGCTGGACCGATTGTTGTGTGGTTCCGATCAGACGAAGGCTACGTCGGAAGAGGATTTAGACTCAAATATGAACAGAATGCATGCATTAGACCTTTATGATAAATTCTGAATTTATTGTCAGTTTTTGCCACATTACAATCCAAAAAATTATGCTGTATGTAAATTTAATAAAAAGTTGTACTTACAAACATCAACTATTAAATTGTATACTTCCTAATTGTATCTACTTAGTAATTGGTTATTAATAGACATAAAATACCTACTTATTTTTTTATTTATTATTGACTTGATATTGACATGAAACAAACAACATTGAAACATTAGAAAGTTAAAAACTAAGTAACAACTTAATTACATAAATAAATGCATAAATATATCATAAAAAACTTTAATTGATTGGTTCTTAATTTTTTTATATCAAAGCAAGCACAAACATCCACCATTTTATCTTAAAAAAATAAATAATTCATAAAATTACAATGGACATTATGGTGATTTTTGCCATTTTTTTGTTTCGATTTCATGTCCCATTAAAAAAGGAAATTCAATTTTTATTTAAAAATAAAACAAGTGGTAGATCATGTGCTATGTTGCTGTCCAGTTTATCGAGCCCTGTTCTGGGTATTTCTCAGTTTAATTTGATCCTTAATAACTTTATGGAATGTTGCTATGATACCGATGAGGATGGCTCGGAGCATGCCACTAAGGAATATCTGTATGACCATTTGACTCACACTCTCAAGGGAGATACCATACATAGTATTCATTATTTTACCGCTAAGACTGTAGGTTGAATATGTTTTTCCCAACTGTAAAAAGAACTTAGAGTTATTAACACATCAACACTAAATATCATTTACGCTAATATTTTATTTACATATTTAAAACTTTTAGACAAAAAAAAATCCATCTCATTGCCGTCATGAATTTAAATAACTTATTAGTATTTTAAAAACATTTGGTATTGAAATTGAAGTAAGATAAAGAATAAGCAGTAGTGTTTATTACCATTGCATCGTGAATCATTTTAGCTCCAACTATCTCAGGGGCATGTAATCCACCAGACCCGGAAATTATCTGAGTTTCTTTAGGTTTTGTTGTGTTCTCCATCTCTAGGCCAGGAGTGTCAGTGTCTGGTGGATAAGCCAGCATGACCCTGGCCTTGGTGCCCACGAGTTCCATGCCAACAGCTTCTGCTAATCCTCGAACTGCCCATTTACCACCACTATAAGCACTATACCCATATATTCCTAAAAAAAATACCAATTATTAAAGTATATTAAATTTTTTTGTAAAAGTGAGTCATAGATAATGTAGCTATGTTTTTATTACCAATTAGAGCAGCCTCCGAGGCCACAAACACAATAATTCCTTCATTCCTTTGTCTCATCTTAGGCAGCACCCAATGAGTAGGGAATGCAGTCCCAAAATAGTTCAAATTTATCATTTCCTTTATATCCTCCACCTTCATCAACTCAAAAAGACCACAAATACAAGCACCAGCGCAGTTAACGAGCATAAAAATCGGTCCCACTTTTTCTTCCAATTGTGAAAAACATTCGTGTATTATGTCGTACTCGGAGGTGACATCCAGAACAGCATATTGAATTATTTGATTATCTTGATCAGGGCACTTGGAGAGAATCTCTTTAGCCGCCTCTTGCAGCTTTTTGATGTCACGACCGATAATAGTAACGTGCGCTCCCAACCTCGCTGCTTCGCAAGCGGCCGCCTTGCCTATCCCGCTGGATCCACCCGTTACAACGACATGCCTATTTAGAAGATTTCTGTAGACAATAGTCCCACGGTCCCACAGGATATAGGCCGCATAAATGGCTATAAGAACTACGCCGATAGTCAGGGTCCAAAGCATAGTGCAGGTTTAGAATAGCTTTTTCCAGTACCACTTCAATATACGTTGCGTGAGATACAAACACAACAAACGACTAGAGCCGCTATTTCGCGAAATAGACTGAAAGAAGGATTTACGAAATGTGAAAAATAGTCAAGCGAGCACACACTACACTTCACCGCCCTGGTTTCAGCTGTCTCAGTGTTGCCAACTAAGTTTATGTAAAAGGCTAAAAGGCACTAAGCTACTCAGTGTTGCCAGCTAAGTTTATGTAAAAGGCACTAAGCTACACAGTGCTGCCAAAGGGGTTTTTTTTTATTTATTGAAGTTATACTTCTTTAGGCGCGTTATGAAAAAATGATGAGAGTGAAATTTTACAAAAGCGTCACACAAAATTCTCACGTCACACAAAATTCTCACGGGAGAAGTTGTTTAAATCTAAATTGAACTTTATTGATTGTGTTGACAATCCTTTTCCAGTCCAGAGTTTTTTGTCGGACGAGTTTTTTGTCGGACGAGTTTTTTGTCGGACGAGTTTTTTGTCGGACGAGTTTTTTGTCGGACGAGTTTTTTGTCGGACGAGTTTTTTGCCGGACGAGTTTTTTGTCGGACGAGTATTTTGTCGGACGAGTTTTTTTTTTTTTTTTTTTTTTTAATAATGCCAAAGAAGTATAACTTCTCACGCGCGTACATAAGTACACGCACCCATTTTTTTTTTATTAGGAATGGGTTTGCACTTGACCATAATATGCCTGATGGTAAGCATCATTATGGCCTACGATGGTTTACGTAAAAGGTGCTAAATTACTGTCAAAATAGTGACAAAAAATCTATCTGGTTTTGGGGTCAAAAGTGCAATATTCACCCGTAATTCACCGGTTCACCGGAACACCTGCATTCACAAAAGAGTGTTATGGTAATATTGTGTGACGTCATTGTCAAGTTCCCATTGTGTGACGTCATTGTCACGTTCCGGTGAGGTCATGACCGTCATGACGATAAAAAAAACTGTATATCTGTGTAAAATCTCATATGTCGCGAGAACATACGCAAAAAGAGTTTTAGTCGTCCGACATTTGTCGTCCAACAAATTGTCGTCCGACATTTGTCGTCCGACATTTGTCGTCCGTCAATAGTCGTCCGACAAATAGTCGTCCGACATTTGTCGTCCGTCAATAGTCGTCCGACATTTGTCGTCCGTCAATAGTCGTCCGACAAAAAGTCGTCCGACATTTGTCGTCCGACATTTGTCGTCCGTCAATAGTCGTCCGTTAAAAAATACCATATGTACGTCTTAATACACTCACAGCCAAATTAAAAACAGTAGGCCCAGGCATACATTTTCGCCGCGCCGTAGAGAGGGGATAGCTGTCTACTCTCCATCCGTCTTACGCTTTTTCGATCAGGTCACGTGTCCTGACGCGAGTTTAAGATTTTATACCCATTACAGAAAAAGTGCTCAACGCCGCTAAAGAAGTTTTCACTTCAAAAATATTGAAGAATAAATCAATTATTCATCGGTTACTAAAATATAGCAATGGGTTATTGTTAAAGCTATACTTCTTTAGGCGCGTTATGAAAAAATGATAAGAGTAAATGTTTATGATGCGCGCGCAGCACCGTCACACGGGAAATTCACATGTTGAAGTTGTCCTCAAACCGCAAGATGACAGCTGTCATAAAACCAAATAGTTTGCATATATCTACTACCTACGTGAAACTGAAAATGAGGCTAGTACAAAGAGGTAGGTACTACTACATAATTTTATTATTTTAATGTAATTAATTATTTATGTGTGACTGGAAAATTATTTCTTAATGATGCTAAAGAAATATAACTTCTCACGCGCGTACACAAGTACACGCACCCATTTTTTTCCATCCACGGAACAAGGTGTTCCGTGAATAATGCATCGTAATGACAAAACGTCAAAGAAAAAACAAACGAATAATGGCAGGTACAGAAAAAAAATGGGTGCGTGTACTTATGTACGCGCGTGAGAAGTTATACTTCTTTGGCATTATTAAAAAAAACAAAATCGTCCGGCAAAAAACTCGTCCGACAAAATACTCGTCCGACAAAATACTCGTCCGGCAAAAAACTCGTCCGACAAAAAACTCGTCCGACAAAAAACTCGTCCGACAAAAGACTCGTCCGACAAAAAACTCGTCCGACAAAAAACTCGTCCGACAAAAAACTCGTCCGGCAAAAAACTCGTCCGACAAAAAACTCGTCCGACAAAAAACTCGTCCGACAAAAAACTCGTCCGGCAAAAAACTCGTCCGACAAAAAACTCGTCCGACAAAAAACTCGTCCGACAAAAAACTCGTCCGACAAAAAACTCGTCCGACAAAAAACTCGTCCGACAAAAAACTCGTCCGGCAAAAAACTCGTCCGACAAAAAACTCGTCCGACAAAATACTCGTCCGACAAAATACTCGTCCGACAAAAAACTCGTCCGACAAAAAACTCTGGACTGGAAAAGGATTGTCAACACAATCAATAAAGTTCAATTTAGATTTAAACAACTTCTCCCGTGAGAATTTTGTGTAACGTTAGAATTTTGTGTGACGCTTTTGTAAAATTTCACTCTCATCATTTTTTCATAACGCGCCTAAAGAAGTATAACTTCAAAAATAATGAAGTAAATTTAAATATTTATAATGAAAGGCTGTTGCTGACCAATTTGTGTAATTAATGCGTTACTAATACTTTTACTAGGCTACCGACGACGACACAAGAACAATGTGCTAGATTACAGAACAGAAAAAATAAATGCTAGATAGTGGATTGTAAATGTTAAAAAATGTACTAAACAGGGATACAAAATGCTTAATTTAGCATAAAAAGTGCTAAATTGACATCACTGGCAATCCTAAATCTCTGTCCTTTTCTTGTTGTCAAACTTGGCACCATCTCTCGCTCGCACTGTCATTACATACCATTTACATACAGTGTTGCTGTTGTAGATTTTTTCAATCTTCTCTATTTATATAAAATTCTCGTGTCACGGGGTTCGAACTTGAACTCCTCCGAAACGGCTCGACCGATTCTCATGAAATTTTGTGAGCATATTCAGTAGGTCTGAGAATCGGCCAACATCTATTTTTTTTTGTTTTTGAAGTTATACTTCTTTAGGCGCGTTATGAAAAAATGATGAGAGTGAAATTTTACAAAAGCGAGACACAAAATTCTCACGTCACACAAAATTCTAACGGGAGAAGTTGTTTAAATCTAAATTGAACTTTATTGATTGTGTTGACAATCCTTTTCCAGTCCAGAGTTTTTTGTCGGACGAGTTTTTTTTTTTTTTTTTTTTTTTTTTTTTTTTTTTTTTTTTTTTTTTTTTTTTTTAAATAGCTAAACAACGTTTGCCGGGACAGCTAGTAAAATTATAAAAAAAGAGCAAAATAAAAAGTACAGTAAAATTGACCACCTCCTCCTCTAAAGTGCTCCTCCCAAGCATTTAAACTAAAATAGTAGATTATACAACAAGTGAAAAAAAAGGTAATTTAATTCGAGGGACTAAGTTGGATCCCGAGAGCAGCGAAGGATTCTATAGTTGAATCCCGAGTGTAGCGAGGGATTCTAGATTAGAATCCTGAGCGAAGCGAGGGATACAAGGACCGAGATAATTTTTTTTTTTTTACGAGTTGTGTACTCTACTTTTTACCATTGACTGCGAGAAAATAAAAGAAATGGTTCAAGAGATTGTGTCTCATTTTCGTTACTGGAAGAACTCATTTTATTATAATTTATTTATGTATATGTTTCAATTACTTAAAACAACCACGAGATAGAAAAACACCGATTTTATTAAATTTTAGGTATATTCGTGTCGCATCAACAACCACAGTATCAGATAGAAAAAAATCTAAATTGGCGGTATACTTTTTTTTTAAATTGAATTTAAAGCTCTATGAAATAGCTCTATTTAGCCAGCCAGTATGTACTTTCAGCAGACTTTCAGCACTTCTTTCAGTACTTTTTTTATATGTAGGTACATATTTCGTATATTCGTGCATGTTCCAAATTCAAAATGATTTTATTCACTCAGTGAGTAAAAGAGCGTTTTATTCACTGTTATCGATGAATAAAATGCCCTTTTTCGAGTGGCAATGGTAAAAATGTAATTATTAGAGTGCGTAGCACGAAAATAATGGAAATATCAAAATCGCGAACTGAAGTCGTGCCGGCTGGCGCGCAAGCTGGGGTTAAAAAAATGTTTTTTACAAAATGGCAATAAAAACTTGTCGATCTCGCTCGCCTTTCATTTCATCTGTCTCGCTCACTCGTCATAGCTATCTTGAGTTTTTAATTTCTAGGTTTTCAATAAATAGGTAGTCGTAAATCGATTTAAATTGCGGCAATAGTAGTTTTAATTCGTAAAAGTAGTAGTAAATTAAATACATTATTGTCAACGCCTTACTTATAGCACTGGAATGAGTGGGTACTTAGACGTGGAAACACAGTTTTGTAATTTGGTTGCTGATTCTTAGTGATAAGTAGGTACTAACTTACATCCAGCAGCTACTTTCAGCACTCAATATCGTAGACTTGCTCTGCTACAAATATGAGTAATCAAACGAACATGAATTACGAAACAAATAGATTAGCAACGTTCAGTAGCTGGCCTTCATCAGCACCTGTAAGTCCTGCAAGGATAGCTAAAGCAGGGTTTTTCTATACAGGGGAAGGTTTAGAAGTTCAGTGTTTTAGTTGTAACAGTAGAATATCTCAGTGGAATTACGGCGACCAAGTTATGTGGAGACACCGTCGGTTGTCGCCTACTTGTGCGTTTGTTGTGGATCAGAATCAATCGGGAAATGTTCCGATTATAATACCTGAGTGTTCGTCTCCTGAAGGCAGTTGGACGTCGTTAGATGAAGGACCTGTGGAGACAATGAACTATGTTGACAATACAACACAAGATTATGGTGTGACTGAAGAAGATGAAATATACAGAAGTGCTGCATTGAGGTTCCTATCATTTGTTCACAGTTGGGATGTAAGTATTCTATATTATTATTATATTAACTGCATCTACAGTTTTTTATAAGCTTTAGTCTGAATATTGAGATGAAAAGTAGAGTAGAGAATACATTCCTGATCATCTTCATCAATACTGTGATACTCAAAAATCCTAGAATTATGGTCTTTCCTAGGATTATAAAATCAAAACATTCTTGTACCTATCTAATAGAACATAATGTTTTTTATTGTTAATTTTTGTACACTAACTAGCTGCTCAACTCTGGTGCTGTCAAGGATATGGATCAGGATAAAAATAGCCTATGTTCTTCTCCGAGTTCTAAGTATCTCTATCTCTACACCAAATAAATATTGGTTCAGCTGCTTAGGTGTGAAAACGTAATAGACAGACAGACAGATAGATTGAGAAAGGGATAGATGGAA
This sequence comes from Idaea aversata, assembly GCA_907269075.1. NCBI lineage: Eukaryota > Metazoa > Arthropoda > Insecta > Lepidoptera > Geometridae > Idaea > Idaea aversata. The sequence continues at coordinate 7,808,346 of OU026092.1, read as the reverse complement.
AGGCAGGCAGATGGACAGACTCACAGACAGGCAGATAGTTGGATATAGAGACAAACGGATATACAGACACAGACAAATGGATAGACCTGTGAGAGCTAATTTCAATCCCGAGATTTACGGATCTGATGTATTCTTTATCTGGACCTCCAGCTGCTTTTTTTTCATCCTACTATAATAAGTTACTGCTTATTCTATTGTAATTGGTTAGTTTTTGCATAAAGAACAACATACTAGGTATGCTATTTGTGTTTCTAGTTTTGATTTGTGTTCTGTTGTGTCTTTTAATCTATAGATTAATAGACTCCGAAACTACTGAACTGATTTTGTTGAAACTTGGTATAAATACATTGATTCATTGGGAGTTTTATAGGCTTTTTATCCCGATGTTTCCACTGAATCGGGAGATACGCGGGTGAAACCGCGGAGCGCTACTAGTAAATAAAATAAATAAACACAATTTTTTTACCTTATATTCTTACAACCCCTCCCGGCTTCGCACGGCTATATTATGCATGTACTATACATATAAACCTGCCTCTTGAATCACTCTATCTATTAAAAAAACCACATCAAACTCCGTTGCCTAGTTTTAAAGATCTAAGCATACATAGTGACAGACAGCGGAATACGACTTTGTTTTATACTGTATGTAGTAATTTAGTGTTTTCTTGCTTATCATTTTTAAAGATATAGATAAGTAAATGGTATAGAAATAAGTACTTCATTCTTTGAAAACTCGTCACAGTATTAACGGTCATACATAGTGATTCAGACAATGGGGAAATACCAAATAAGCCCCTTAGAAATTGCATTATTACCTATATCTTTTATTATCTGATTTATCAGGAATTACAAATAATAGTATATTTACTCATTGTTTGAATTCCTATAGGTACATTTTTATAGAAATAAGTAGGTAGGTACGTAAAAAGTCACAAATAATGAAAACAAACTCATCAAGAAATCAACAACAGGTAAGATAAATTAAAGGTGTAAAACAAAGTAATCATTTGAAATAACTAGCTGCTCAATTCTTAAAAATACTCATAGAAGTCATACTCATCATGGGCCCATAATTTTTTTTCAAATTATTTTGAAGGGCTTTTTTCTACATCTACATTAATGTACAGCTACACTAATATAATAGAGAGAAAAGGTTTTTTTTGTTTTTTTGTTTGTAACCAATAGGCTCCGAAACTACTATACCGATTTTGAAGAAACTTGGTATGATGATACATTGATTCGTTGGGAATAACATAGGCTGCTTTTATCCCGATATTCCCACGGGATCGGGACCTAAGCGGGAGAATTCGTGGTGTATCCACAGAAATAAAGATTTCTTGAAGCAAGAAATAATTCTCCCTCTAATATTCCATAGAGATGTTAGAGAATAATTTCTTGGTAAAAAATCTCAAAATAAATTATGCAGTATTCTTAATTTAAACTTAAGAATAGGTTGCTTATTTTTTATGCACATTTCAGGAACTGTCTAAAAGCTTTTTTAAATTAGGAATACAGCTATATTTACGCACATTACAGGATCTATCTAAAAGCATTTTTAAATTAGGAATACTGCTTATTATTTATGCACATTTCAGGATCTGTCTAAATGCAGTTTTAAATTAGGAATACTAATTATTATTTATGCACATTTCAGAATTTGTATAAAGCATTTTTAAATTAAGAATACTGCTTATTATTTACTAGCGACCCGCCCCGGCTTCGCACGGCTATATTGAGCATGTATTATACATATAAACCTTCCTCTTGAATCACTCTATCTATTAAAAAAACCGCATCAAAATCCGTTGCGTAGTTTTAAAGATTAAAGCTTACAAAGGGATATAGGGACAGAGAAAGCGACTTTGTTTTATACTATGTAGTATTATTTATGTACATTTCAGGATCTGTCTAAAAGCATTTTTAAATTAAGAATACTGCTTATTATTTATGTACATTTCAGGATCTGTCTAAAAGCATTTTTAAATTAAGAATACTGCTTATTCTTTATGCACATTTCAGGATTTATCAGTATCAAGAGAATCGCTGGTAAATGCTGGATTCTACCACGCTGGGAATGGAAGAGTTCGGTGTGCATGGTGCGGAGGAGAATTAGGTCCGTTCAGACACTTCGGCTCATTTGGGACTCCATTGCAAATGCATAGAATGTTAGTTCTAATTATTGCTATTCTATCTCTCTTTTTAATTAATTAATTTGATTGTTCCAATTCCTTTTTTTTGTCGATATTATTTTATATTTAGCCAGTGACGACCTATGTGGCGCGGAGGGCGAACACCCGTCTGCGATGCAGATAGTTGCGGGTTCGATTCCCGCCGCAAACAAATATTTTTGTACCATTTTGGCCATGATGACCATGACCATGATGGCCATTTTCCCGGAAAATACCTACAAAAAAAGAAAGAGCGCGTTTAAAAAACTTACTCGAAAATGTTCTTCAAGGCATTTCTGAGCCCATGAAATAAACAGACAGAATAAAATTTTTAAAAACCCTTCATAATCCATAAATTGAACAGTTTCTGAGTCGATGATACATTATTTTAACATCAGTCATTAATTCTGACTGCAGCTGTCCCTGCTATCTGCAGCTTTAAGATCGAGACGTCTATGGGACGCCAAGAAAATAATAGGAAAGTTTATCCCAACAAAGCATAAATGTATATTTTAACGTCTTCTGACTGACTGATATACGGACAGCTTAAACTTAAATGGTCATAGAGACATGAAATTAAGAGGGTGTGTTTTTTGTGAAGTGCAGTTAAAAAGGGTATTTCGGAATTCCTCCCCTAAGAGCACCCTCTGCTCGCAACTTCACCAAGTTGCGAACAGAAGCTAGTATTATTATAAATGTTAAAGTTGGTGTTATTAAAACAAACACAGGCTTGCGGGTTCGATTCCCGCCTCAAACAAGTATTTATGCTCAGATATTTGTCTGTTGTCTGTTTGTTTCCATGTATTTTATGTATATACTAGCGACCCGCCCCGGCTTCGCACGACTGTATTATACATATAAACCTTCCTCTTGAATCACTCTATCTATTAAAAAAAACCGCATCAAAATTCGTTGCGTAATTTTAAAGATTTAAGCGGTCAAAGGGAAATAGGGACAGAGAAAGCGACTTTGTTTTATACTATGTAGTGATTTACAAAAGAAAAGTATACAGGAAAAGTATTTTTGTAGTGCACATTTTTTTTCTGCTGAATATATGTTGGCAGTGGAGTACATTTACGCAAAAAAAAAATAAAAAAAAAAACAAAACTTAATGTGAAAAACTTCCTGCAATTTCTAAATTATTGGGTATCTCAGTATTGATACACACAGTGACACGTAGGTACCTACCTTCATTTAGAGCGCGCTATTAAACTCGCTGGCGCTAGTATTGTGTCCATGGACTTCGTCGTTTTGTTAGAAACACTTAAATGGTTATAGCTCTGAGAGTTTTTGAGTTAGTTCCAAAATAAAAAAAAACAATATTTTTTATTTTAATGTGCCTAAAACATACCGAAATTTGTGCACTACAAAAATACTTTTCCTGTATAAGTAGTCTGTCTAGCCTAGCACCCATAACACAAGTCTAGTTACTTAGCTTGGGGCTAGATGGCGTTATGTAAAATGTCCTGCAATATTATTTATTTTATTATTTGTAGGTATTTTCCCCGCTGCGATCACGCGCGAACTCTCGAAGCAGCACAGCAAGCGAACCTGCAATCACCTTCAACACTGAGTTTCGACATTCAGACACCTCCGTTAGCATCACCAATGAATGAAACTAATGAACCACAATCGTAAGTATTGAAAGAAAAGCATTTAATGAGTACAAACACACGACAAACACAGGAATGAAGAAATGAACATGACAATGAAAATTAATTACAAAACAAAAAAGTGGTAAAGAAAAAACAACATAAATGAGGAGTCGTGTGCTGACCCAAATGGGTCAAAATACTGCAGCCAAGCATGCTTAGCTGCAGCGCTGGTCTTCCGGCCAGACCCATCTAGCTAGAGCTAGCCATCTAGCTTTAAATAGCGCCCCCTCCGCTCTTGACACGTATTGCGTATTATAGCATTTTGTAGATAGCTCGGACAGCTCTCTTTTGCAATATGAAAATAGCATCAATATCTGCAGCACATCCCCACAGTAGGATGCCATACGACATGACACACTGTGGAAGTAGCTGAAATAGACTAGGCGAGCAGTCCAATGTCCGTGTATTCGCGAACCTTACCTAAGTTCTAAATAAACTTCATTTACAAATTGACTACCGAAGCGGAAACACGAAAAACTCCGTGCAACAGTTATCGTAAAATAAACATAAACAGTGACAATCACAAAGATGTTATCAACTATCGACAGGTAAGTACGGGGAGTTCCTACTATCTTTATAAGCATTAATATCCATATATCAATAATCTATTTTCTTCTATTATCTATACCTATAATCGATATCGATATTTATAATATTTTGACGACATTTGACGACCCAGTTGGCACAATGGTTACCATGCCGGACTGCCAAACACAGGGTTGCGGGTTCGATTCCCGCCACAGACAAGTATTTATGCTTAGATATTTGTCTGTGGTCTGGTTGTTTCTATGTATTATAAGTATATATTTACAAAAAAAAAGTATATAAGTAGTATATCCGTTGTCTAGCACCTATAACACAAGTCTAGTTACTTAGCTTGGGGCTAGATGGCGATGTGTGGAATGTTCTTAAAAAAAAAAAAGAAAAGAAAAAAAAAATGAAGAGAGGACAAAAAGTCTGTAAAAGCAAATAAAAAAATAGTCTAAGGGACTTAAAATAAGTAGTTGATTGAATCCGGGGTTTATTTTCGGAACTCCTGGTTAAAAAAGTAGTAAACTTTAGTTTTTAAAATTCATGTCTGTCTGTCTTTTTTTTACTATTAAATAATTTTCGAAAAATATCGTGGTATCTATACCTTTATTATAGAGCTGAAGAGTTTGTTTGAACGCGCTAATCTTAGGAACTACTGGTTCGAATTGAAAAAATGTTTTTGTGTTGGATAGTCCATTTATCGAGGAAGGTTATAGGCTACTTTTCATTTCAAGATTCCCACGGAATCGAGACTTCCGCGCGGGTGAAACCGCGGAGCGCAGCTAGACTTTATATCGAAATCCAATTAGTTGAACCTATGTTTTTATTACAATGAATTCGTAAACATTTTTAACACTCAATACACTAAACAAACGCTCTGAAAGTCAAGTAAACCTTTTTATTACTTCATTCTGATTTGTAATAGTTGAAGGTAAAATAAACAAGGAAGTAACGATACTATACAAAATAAGTCTGTATAGGTAGGTATCATACGTGTGTAGTCTTTTGACCCTGACTTTGATAAATATAGAACTTGGCAAGTTAAACTATTTGGTTTTAAATTGCAGTTTAATCAATTGTAGTATTATCTTAGTACTAGCAGCGCTCCACGGTTTCACCCGCGTAACTCCCGATCCCGTGGGAGTATCGAAATGAAAAGTAGCCTATAGCCTTCCTCGACAAATGGATAATCCAACACAAAAAGAATTTTTCATTACTCATACTCCGAAAGTAGGTCTAAATATGCCTGAAGAGCGTGTAGAAAATAAAATTTCCAGCCCTAGGGCTTTTCACTTTCACTGACAGCTGTCATGTCAAATTATGGCTTCGCACGACTTGTGCAATCTGCATGTAGCCAGTATCAGTATCATTACGCATTAGGAACTTCAAAAACCTAACCTCCTTGCTTTTTTTTTTTACACCAAAGAATAATAATTATGGCTTGGCACGGCTCATGCATACTGCCAGAGATTAGTACTTAGTAACTTTTTTCTCAGTAATCAAATTCAAGTAGGTACCTATATTTAGTTCAAGATATCTTATTTAATAAAATAAATGTAAAGACGAAAATGGTCAAAGCGACCTATGACCATGCCGCGCCGTTTCCAAATTATTTTAAACGTTTCAATTAGTACTATTTTTTGTTATTTTATTATGTTTTTGTGTTAAGTTTAATCTGATTTTTCATTTATGATTGTGTATTTTGTGTAAATAACATTTTCTAGACAAACCGTGTTACAAAAACTGTTAGTTAAATCTACGGACTTCGCGTCATTTCCCAGTGTTGGATTAACTCATTAATAAAAATTTCTTCGGTAAGTACAGCCGTATTTAAGTATTGAATACAAATAGCAGAAACCTAAAAAAAACCCTACATAATGTATAACCTCTTTGGTCCCAACCTTGTAAGAGGATCAAGTAGTATGGACACATGAGTACCTACTCATGTGGTATGGAGTCTCATTCACTCTCTTGTTTAGGAAGAATATTATGTATTATTCGTAATGAAAAGCACAGTGTTTACCTCGGGTGAAAGACTCATTAAGTCCCTCGAACTATTAGCGCCCTCGCTACGCTCGGGCGCCAAACTCCGTCTCGGGACTTGTAATGAGTGACTTTCACACCTAGGATAACAATGTACTATTTCAATTCGAACCAGTAGTTCCTGAGATTAGCGCGTTCAAACAAACAAACAAACTCTTCAGCTTTATAATATTAGTATAGATTTACAGTTTTTTTTATCAAAGTTTTATTTTTAAATATTTATTAATTTAAAAACGTCCGACTAATTCGCCTTTCAAACAAAAGAAACAAAATCAAAATCGGTTCATCTATCGGCTACGATGCCACAGACAGACACACAGACACGTCAAACTTATAACACCCCGTCGTTTTTGCGTCGGGGGTGAAAAAGAGCCTCGTACGCTTTTATCGACAAATGGACTATTTAATACAAAAATAATTTTTAAATTCGAACCAGAAGTTCCTGAGATAAGCACGTTTAAACAAACAAACTCTTCAGCTTTATAATATTAGTATAGATAAATTGTTCCCTGAATGTGTCTGTTTATTTTGTTGCACCGTTGCATCAGTATCAAAGCATTAGTAATTTACTCATGCTTTGTTTTATCTAATCTAATAGATCTAATTCAAAAATAAAAAGTAATCGAATTGCGGCTATCTGATTTTGTTCGCGTGTAAAAGTTATTAATAACATTTAAAAAAATGTGTTTTATACTACTCTGTTATCTTGGTAGGTTTATTTCAAGTGCACATTTAGTTTGACTGCTTTAATTAAGTTTTTAAAGTAAAGGAAACATTCGTGAGGAAATCGACATGCCGAAACATTCGTGAGGAAATCGACATGCCCTAAATAGATCTCACTAGCAGCGCTCCGCGGTGTCACCCGCGTAACTCCCGATCCCGTGGGAATATCAAAATAAAAAAAGAGCCTATAGCCTTCCTCGATAAATGGACTATCCAACACAAAAATATTTTTTCAATTCGAACTAGTAGTTCCTGAGATTAGCGCGTTCAAACAAACAAACAAATCTTCAGCTTTATTATATTTGTATAGATTACGGTTTGAAAGTATGTGACCTTCGTAAATCCAGAGTGGGATAGCTATAGCGTCTTATATTGCTGACATACCTGTACAAAAATAGGTCCTAATTCTAAAGATAGAAAGATAGATAAATTCTTTATTGCAAACACCATTTTGAAATGACATCACTATCCCTACATAGTATAACACAAAGTCTCTTCGCGCTGTCTGTCCGCTTAGATCTTCAAAACCACGCAACGGATTTTGATGCGGTTTTTTTAAATAGATAAAGTGATTAAAGAGAAAGGTTTATATCACGGGCTTCAGGCCAAAGAGGCGTACACGCAAAATTGCGATTTTTTTTATAATGCCAATCTTTTCTAATTTTATCAATACTTCTAAAGATAGATAGATAAGTTCTTTATTGCAAACACCATTTTGAAATTACATCACTACATAGTATAAAACAAAGTCACTTCCCGCTGTCTGTCCCTATGTATGCTTAGATCGTTAAAACTGCGCAATGGATTTTGATACGGTTTTTTTTAATAGATAAAGTGATTAAAGAGGAATGTTTATTTGTATAATAAATGCAGATAATATAGCCGTGCGAAGCCGGGGCGGGTCGCTAGTTAGAATATAAAAAATAGAATAACTAACTTTAGAACGGTATAACGCCCAAAATGATTATAGATCCAAAGATTGAGGCTAATCCCATTTCACTGTATAGGTATTAACTGTAAAAACTAAACTGTAAAAATAAAACATCATTACAATTTCATATCACACCGTATTTAGTATTTACACTGCGTATGACACTTAAAAACTCTCTGAACTTACTTTCGTGCGAAGCCGGAGCGGGTCGCTAGTTAAATGTAAAAAACAAAGCTTAAGTAGTGTTACAATTGGAGCGGCCTAAAGTGTAACTTCAATAGACTAATTGACTTCACTTTGAAAAAATCTTCCTTGGAGCTTTTTGCAAACTCTTAGTTATTATTTTTCAGGTCTGGTGCAGCTCATAATTCTCACATACTAAACGCAGGAGGTACCTGGCGTGCACTAGGCGTTGTCGGCGGCGGTGCTCGACATCCTCACCATGCCTCGTTGGCCAATCGATTGGCCACATTCGAACGTTGGCCGGCCGATAGACCGCAGTCGCCGCGGACGTTGGCTGAAGCTGGTTTCTTTCATACAGGGACTGATGATCAGGTATTACAAAGAAGTTATATAAACACGACGACCCAGTTGGCACAATGGTCACCATGCCGGACTGCCAAACACAGGGTTGCGGGTTCGATTCCCGCCTCAGACAAGTATTTATGCTTAGATATTTGTCCGGGATCTGGTTGTTTCTATATTATAAGTATATATTTACCGCTCCGGATCGTTCTTGGTGCAAAGGTTAGCCGTCGCCATACAAAGAGGTAACGCGGCCAGTATTCTAGGCTCCTTTGCACCGGGTGCGGTCAGGGGCTGTTTATTTGAATGAGACGATTAATGTATATTTTAAATTATAATTTTATATTAATTTATTTTAACTTTGTATTTACCTTTACAAAAGAAAAGTATATAATTTAGTATATCCATTGCCTATCACCCATAACTTATGTCTAGTTACTTAGCTACTTAGTTACTTAGCAATAAATGAATATCTATCTATCTAGCTTGGGTCTAGATGGCGATGTGTAGAATGTCCTGTAATATTTTTTTATTATAATGTATTTATCCCCCAGGTCCGTTGTTTCTACTGCGACGGCGGTCTGGGTATGTGGGAGGCTGGCGACGCGCCGTGGACGGAGCACGCGCGCTGGTTCCCGCATTGCGGGTACGTGCTGCTCGTCAAGGGGCAGGAGTTCGTCGACGCAGCCAAACCGCCTGCAAGGACGAACACACAAAATGTAAGAACATAATACTGTGACTTCTTCTTTAAATTGGAATTGATGAAGTAGGGTCAGATTCGCCCACTCCATTGTGCTGCCAGGTCTTTGGCGTTGTTTTTAGCTGACATCACGTCAGCCAATGTACAGCTATTAGGGCTGGAGGGGTAGGTCAACAGGTGGAGCATAATTTGCTCGGTTTAACTATAAATCGATATCCTACTAATATTGTAAAGGTAAAAGTTTGCTTGTTATTGTGTGTTAGTATATTATTTTATGTTTGTTACTCCTTTACACAAAAACTTCTGGACCGATTGCAATAAAACTGGGACCCCTGGATGAAAACACAGGCTACTTTTTATTCCGAAACTGCAGGGTGCAATTAGTATCACTACATAGTATAAAACAAAGTCGCTTTCCGCTACGTGTCTATCCCTATGTATGCTGGGATGCTTTAAAACTACGCAACGGATTTCTTGTAATTTCCACTTTCACACTCCACTTTTCGTTGTAATTTTATAACTCAAGAACGGGCTCACCTATCCAAACCAAATGTTTAAGCTTTGTTCGGACTATTTAGTAGATGGTTTATGTGAAGTTTGCACAAAATTGGTGGATTGGTTCTTCATTTTTTATATTTTTTTATATGGCAAAACAACGTTTGCTTGGACAGCTAGTAGTATATAAAACAAAACTAACATGCCTACGAAGTCGCGGGCAACAGTTAGTATGAATATAAAAGGAAAAAAAAACGTATCACGAAATATCCGAAACTACTAGAGCTACTAACGCGCCTTTTAGGAACGTAGACGAGCAATAAGAAGAAATTTTTTTAGTTATTCGCTTTCTAAAGCGGTAAGAAGGATTAAGTTTGTAGCAACTATTAATATTATGTTTGTAGGAAATCAATATCACTTTTAAAGATATAATGACGTATTTTTGTGTAAATATTATTTAAATAACCATTTTGACGACGGTAAAAGAGTAATCTAGAAAATAACTTTAAAAAAATCTGTTTTGGTTTTATTAAATTACAGGTCCCTGCGAACACTGTGGTAACTACAAATCGAGGTAATCCAGGCATCACGTTTCCAGTAAGCGATAGTCAGGTAGGTAAATACACTAAAAATCATAAAGCTCTCACATAGACATTTTTCTTTACTTTAGATTGCATTGCCGACCCAGTTGGCACAATGGTCACCATGCCGGACTGCCAAACGTTGTTTGTTGCGGGTTCGATTCCCGCCACAGACAAGTATTTATGCTTAGATATTTGTCTGTGGTCTGGTTGTTTCTATGTATTATAAGTATATATTTACAAAAGAAAAGTATATAAGTAGTATATCCGTTGTCTAGCACCCATAACACAAGTCTAGTTACTTAGCTTGGGGCTAGAATATGGCGATGTGTGGAGTGTCCTGCAATATTTATTTATTTATTTATTTATTTAATTGTATTGTATTATTCAGATAGACGAAAGTATGGAGAGTGTGGTGGCGTTAGGTGCATTAAGTGCGGGGCTAGACGCGGCGAGAGTACGTCGGGCGATAGTACGGAGACTCAGATCTACTGGTAAGATATAATGGTAATACTACTTTTAACTTGCGGGGTGGTGGGGGTTAAAAAAATAAAAAAAAACGGCTAAGTTCGAGTCGGACTCGCGCACGAAGGGTTCTATGACGATCGATACATATTGAGCAGAAAACCCTAAAAAATTTTGTATGACAGACGAGGCTGTATAGGTTAAAAGTCATTTGCCTGCCCTTTTAGGAGTATAATAATTAACCAAAAAAATATTGCCTAAAAATTGTAAACATCTTAAAAACAAACTCAAAAATATGTACTTTCATTTGTTGTTATCATAGCGGTAACAGAAGTACATCATCTGTGAAAATTTCAACCCTTCGACAGACAGACGAACGGACAGCGAAGTCTTCGTAATAGGGCCTAGCTTTTACCCTTTGGATATGGTACCCCATAAATAAATAAATGATGATTATTGATATGGTCACGATATTGTCCTTTTTGATTAATTACGGGTCAGTATATGAATACGTCATATTTACGACCTCTGTGACGTGACGCGCTTGCGACGCAAAAGTGAGCTGGTTCGATTCCCGCCTTTATGTAGCACAGATATATTTTCTGGTCTGGTCTGGGTGTTTTTGTATCACTACATAGTATAAAATAAAGTCACTTTTCGCCGTCCCTATTTCCCTTTGTATGCTTAGATCTTTAAAACTACGCAACGGATTTAGATGCGGTTTTTTTTAATAGACAGAGTGATTCAAGAGGAAGGTTTATATGTATAATACATGCATAATATAGCCGTGCGAAGCCGGAGCGGGTCGTTAGTTATATATAAGTACTGACTGCGCTCCGCGGTTTCACCCGCGTAACTCCCGATCCCGTTGGAATATAGGGATAAATTAAGATGTAAGCTATCCTATCTTTCAAGTTGGATCAAACTGCACACGGTGTGGAAATTTGATTTAAATCGGTTAGGTAGTTTAGGAGTCCATCGCGCACAAACAACGTGACACGTAGTTTATATAAATTAGATTTTAATTATATTATATTCGTTGTCTAGCTACCATAACAAAAGCTTAGCTTGGTGCTAGATGGCCCTGTGTGGATTGTCCTGCAATATTTATTTATTGAACCTAAGAATAGATAGATGGACTGCGTGACACAAAACATGAAAGAGATAAATGTGAACGATGAGATGACGACTATAGAAGTGAATGGAATAAAAAGACATACTGGACCAACCCTAATTAAATTGGGACAAGGGCAGAAGATGATTAGATTTATTTATTATTATATCTTCATACATACAAACGTCATGGTAAAAATTCTTAATCTAGAGCTGTACATTAGATTTTGTAAGTATGTACTTAATTGAACATCTACTACCGTCATCATTTCTCTATCTGATACTTAATTGATCACGAAGCGATGATTATTGTTTAGTTTAGTTTAGTTTTACGGGGCTGTTTCCACACTGCTTATTGTTTATTGAAGTTATTTTTGTTTGGTTATTGAGTATTGCCATAACATAAACGTTATTTATTTATAGGATCAACATTTGCAACACCCGAGGCGTTAATAGACGCAGTGTTAGACGAACAACTGAACGAGGAGGCTTGGAGCGTCACGCCGCAAAGCCAGCGGTTTGCGCGCGACATACTCGCTGAAACTTTAAGGGAATTAGCACCTAGGACTGGGTAATTTACACTTTATTACTGACTAGATATTCACCGCGTGCTAACCAGCGTAAATCCTGGTACTGTGGGAATATTTAGAAATCGTTTAACTAAATTTCTAGTTTTTAGACCCAGTGGTTTAGATTGTGTGTTGTCGTAAGTATGTGTCTGTCAGTCCCTATGTATGCTTAGATCTTTAAAACTACGCAACTGATTTTGATGCGGTTTTCACTAATAGATATAGTGGTTCTCTATGACGGTTTTAGTAAGTATATAAAACAAAAACTATTACGCGTACGAAGTCATAGGCATAGCTAGTATATACTAGATGAAACTGTATGGATATAACTGGTGCACAAAGCCTCTTAGCAGTATGCTAAGAAGCTTTGTGTAAGTATATTAATGTTTTTTTATAATGGCCCAGTTGGCACAATGGGTTCGATTCCTGCCTCAGACAAGTATTTATGCTTATAAGTATTTATAAGTATATATTTACAAAAGAAAAGAATATCTAGGTAGTATATCCGTTGTCTTAGCACCCATAACACAAGTCTAGCTACTTAGCTTGGGGCTAGATGGCGATGTGTGGAATGTCCTGCAATATTTATTTAAATTATTAAACACGAAATTATCAAAAAAAAAACACATTAATTAATTTATTTTATTGTATATTTCAGAGTAATCCAAGGGACGCACTCCGACGATTCAGACAGTAGAAACTCTCACTCCGATCATCAGACCCGTTCACCGTCGCCCGAACCTCCCGTTCGGATTCCCGATACACCTCCCATTCGGGAAGTTCCCGAAACACCGAATAGAACAGAACAAATAATAGAACGTACTGACAATGTAACTAGTGATAGTATTAGTGAAAACTGTGGGAATATAGAAAAGAAGGCGGTATCACTTGAAGAGGAAAATAGACAGTTGAAAGAGGCGAGGCTTTGTAAAGTGTGTATGGATAATGAGGTATGATTTTAATCTCTATATCTTTATAAACAGTGTGTCCCGTAATGAATGGATACGCGGGCACTTACGGATATAGGACACTGTGCCGGTTCAGATAAATTAAAGTTATGTTCCATGAAAGTCTCTAGGTTTCCGAGATATCCGCTATTTAAAAAAATAAAAAAAACATTCTCATGTGTCCTTTCTCTATGTTGTTTGATGCTAAAACTGCAAATGAAGGAATTATTCCGATCTGTTTTTTTGATAGTATTTCAGGATAAATGTGCTATCGAATGCAAACAATTATCTTTATGACACATCGAATTTTTTTAAAACTAAGATTGTAGGTACTCCATCTTCATGATTTTTTAATTTTTGAACCTGAACTTTTACCTTTCCCGGTGTAAAAAAAAATATTTTGTCACCCTAGTGCCAAATAAAAAAAATGTTGCCTATTTTATTGAGGTTCTGAAAAAGTATAATATTACCAGCATTTAATACCAAATTGATTTCTACTACTTTTCCTAGAAATTAATTTGGTATTAAATGCTGGCAATAATACATAATTATACCTTTTCAGAATTTCAATGAAATAGGCAATTTTTTTTTTAATTTGGCACTAGGAGGCCATAAAAAAAAATTACACCGGGAAAGGTTAAAGTTAAGTATAAAAAATCAAGAAGTTGGAGTTCAATCTTAGTTAAAAAAAACTTTCGATGTGTCATAAAGATAATCGTTTGTATTCCATAGCACATTTAGCCTGGAATACTATCCAACAAAACAGATTGGAATAATTCCTTCATTTGCAGTTTTAGCATCAAAAAACATAGAGAAAGTAGTGAAATTTTTAAATTTTTTAAAATGGCGGATATCTCGGGAACCGAGAGACTTTCATAATGTGTACATAACTTTCATTTTTCTGAACCGGCAGAGTGTCCTCTATCCGTAGGTGCCCGCTTATCCATTTATTACGGGACACCCATATAATTCTAATGAATGTGTGTATGTCACTGAACTCCTGCTAAACGGCTGGATCGATTTAAATGATTTTTTTGTATGTGTTTGGGTGGCGCCCTGGATGAATATTTATTTATTTATATTGACGACCCAGTTGGCACAATGGTCACCATGCCGGACTGCCAAACACAGGGTCGCGGGTTCGATTCCCGCCTCAAGACAAGTATTTATGCTTAGATATTTGTCTGTGGTCTGGTTGTTTCTATGTATTATAAGTATATATTTACAAAAGAAAAGTATATAATTAGTATATCCGTTGTCTAGCACCTATAACACAAGTGCAGTTACTTAGCTTGGGGCTAGATGGCGATGTGTGGAATGTCCTGCAATATTTATTTATTTTATTATCAATTGTGTCTTCTTGTTGGTTTTTCATCAATTAGTGCGCACACCCGGCACAGGCGCCGTCGATCCATAAAGTGAACGAACGACGCACTACTGACAGATACAACATGACACACGCTTGATTGACGTCAATATCATAGACAATTTAGATTCTATACCACGGAGTATCATTCACGATAATATCTATATAGGTTGATTTACGAATAAATTAAGAGAATCATGAGTTTTCGATACGCGGCGCGAGTATAGGTATTTTAAAAAATGACCCGTATCGTGCGATAGAGAAAATGAAATAAATTTGGTCTCATTTAATTCACTGCATCTTATTCTAGGTTTATACGTTTTTCTTTTTTGGTAATTCAGTTTAGTCTATTAAAAAACTATTGAAACGCTCGATGAAGTTTTTAAGTCAAAAATATAGAAATTCAGATACCAATAACTTTCATCTTATGCAATATTTCTTTAAAATAAAAACGGTTAAACCTAGTTTTCCATTAGATCTAGAACATTTTCAAAATTATCAAAATCGGACTTTATGGGGGGGAAAAAGCTTTTTGTATGGAAATTTACAGCTTCACACTGGTCTTAAATGTAATCTCTAACATATATTTATATCGTTTAAGGTGAGCGTGGTGTTCCTGCCGTGCGGGCACCTGGTGTCATGCGCTGGATGCGGCGCAGCACTGCCGGCCTGTCCGCTCTGTCGGGCCAAAGTCAAGGCGTTAGTCCGCGCCTATCTCGCCTGACCATATGCGGTAACTATCATACAATAACAATTACTCGGCTTACTTACTGCTTAAAACCACAATCCACAATATGCTTACGAATGCGGTTAGCCGCACTTAATCGCGCCGAGTGTGTCACTATTACGTGAGCATCGTCTGGGTACACAAGTGTGTCATACTGTTACAATAGGCATTTAATCATCTATTAAGGTGTAAGGGTATCTGCGTTCTCTCCATACAAACGTAGTCGACTGTTTCCTCCCTGGATAATGCCACTAGCACAAATATTTTGGTGCCATAAAACATATAATGGCAGTTATTTTAGTTTTTTTTTAGTTATCATAAAAGAAATAAACAAAAAATAGGGGCAAGGTAATGGCAGTTATAAGTTCTATGCACCAAAAATATTTGCTCTAGTGTCATTATCCCGGGAGAAAACAGTCAACTACGTTTGTAATAGTTTGTAAGGAGAGAGCCCCCGGTACCCTTTCCTCTTAAGTCTCATACATTCATTCGTCAAATAATTGTTTTTATTTAACAACTAGCTGCACCCCGCGAATTCACCCGCATAAGTCCCGATCCCGTGGGAATATCGGGATAAAAAGTAGCCTATATGTTAATCCAGGTTCCCAGCTATCTACATACCGAGTTTCATCGCAATCGGTCCAGTGGTTTTTGCGTGTAGGAGTAACAAACATACAAAACACACAAACTTTCACATTTATAATATTAGTAGGATTTAATTACCTCAAGAATAAATAATAATTTATTTTACACAAATCAAAATCCATAATGACTCCTCTTTTTCTTTGCTCTTTCGCACTTCATGTGGGATCATAAGCTCTCCTTATTTTATGGCGCCGGACGATCTTTCCTGGGTTGTCGGGTCGGGCAATTCTTCCTCTGAGATGAGTTTCGTCATGCTGGTCCAGCACGTAGCAAAATCCATAATTACAATTAAAATAAAGAACAAAGAAAACTAAAATAAAATTAAAATACATGATTTTTTATTTTTTTTAAAGTCCATGGCCTGCACTGGGCTATCTGAAAATATCTTGTAAGAAAAAATGTTTCTTCAAAAATTAAAAAAACCGTTTAAGTGCGCTTACAATTGAACGGTATTCAAGGGATGCAAGTTCGAGTCTCGTCACAGTTTTTTTCCTTAAAAAATATTTTTTTAAATACTTATATTAAAAAAAACATCAATCAAAAAACTAATTAATTAACTAAAAATAAATAAGTTATAAGAACTACAATTAAAGAACTAACATCTAATCAAATAAACCGCTCCGCGACACTCCCGGTACAAAAGATGCGAGAATGCAAGCGGCATTCCCCCGCTGGATGGCGATGGCCAATCTTTGAGCCAGGCATGCCCCGGAGCGATGATCCAGCCCCCATGCTCTAAGCCGACGCCCAATTTCCCGGATAAACCCAGTGGCCTCACTACCCCACGCCCCAGAAGTCTCCACAGACACAGGGACAAACAAAAACCTAATTCAATTACGCGGTTTATATAAAGCGATGCACTCTCGACAACCGCTTGCTATACCTATATACTTACCTAAACACTACTAGAGAGAGAGTGAGAGAGACATTAATCCTCGCGATGGAGAAAGAAACGATAGCATACAAACCAATGGGGATATCTAGAGAAACAAATAAAGCTTCTACAGCTATAAAGCATACCAGAATCCAGAGCTGTCATTTCATTTGCACGCTCTTTTACTATTTTCTATTACTATCAATGTTTTGTTCGCACACTCCATTGCTATCAATATTTTGTAAGGGTAGTTATGCGCAGGAATTTTAAGCCACCTAAAGAGACCGTTGCTCTATTTTAGACTACATCTATAATTTATTTGGTTGAACGCAATAATCTCAGGAACTACTATAGTTTGGCAACGTAGTGCGCGACCGTCCTGCGGGGTGACAGATGGTGGCGGGGTTGAGGTAATGGACACGATACACACGGGAGAAGTGTGCCCGGATATATCTTGCGATATATTGTATCAATTTGTGACGTAATGTAAGATTAAATAAAAGTTACTTAAAAGGAGTTTAATTATTTATATTGTTGGTAGTGAAAGATAAAGTAAGTGAAAAATGAAAATATATGCACTTTCATGTTCACTCTCTCTTTGAAATTCTTCATTGTCGTCGTCGTCATCATCGTTTTAGTTCAGTCGAAATATAAATCTTAAAAAAACAACGTTAATATAAAAAATGTCAATTTTTTGAAGTGAAAACTTCTTATGGCGCGTTGGGCACTTTTGTGGGTGAGCATTTTCAGCCGTTCTCGCGACAGATTTTGACGCGACAGATGAGATTTTATTTGTGTTAGTCTTTTTGTTTAATTTATACTGCCATCTATTACACAAATTGAGAAACTTAGTTTCTAGAAAGACCGCTATTCGAATGTAGATGGCGCTGATTTAAATTTTTTACTGCCATCTAGCGAATAAAAAATAAACTATATTTGTTTAAGTGAGTGCTAATAGATGGCAGTAGCAGATCGTTTCAAGAAATATTCTATGAGAAATAACAAGTTTATTGTTTTCACTTCTGCCTGCACTCCCGGAGTGCGCTGTTTTTTTTTACAATATTAAGTTTAATAATCAATAATATAAAAAATAAACAATAATGTGCCTACTGCCTACCTATCCAATGCATCGACAAATACAATCTGATTTATAATATTCGTCTACATTTTTATGACATGGTGGTCAAACTTTATAAACAACATTCTAAGTCTTTCGTGTCGCCAGACTCATCCTGAGATCGTTAGCTCGTGTGGGTCCAACTCAAAGTGTCATAGATTTGACAACACGTGTTGCCGCTTCGAGTGCGCGGCCGAGACTGTCACAAGTTGACGTGCAGTGCACGCGTTACCCTTCCCCACAACACCACCCGCTACCCGCTGATATCTTCAGTAC
The DNA here is from genome assembly GCA_907269075.1 of Idaea aversata. Classification (NCBI taxonomy): domain Eukaryota; kingdom Metazoa; phylum Arthropoda; class Insecta; order Lepidoptera; family Geometridae; genus Idaea; species Idaea aversata. The sequence continues at coordinate 7,789,892 of OU026092.1, read as the reverse complement.
CTCGTCCCCGCCACCGTCTGTAACGTCCCAAGGAGGGTTCGGCACGAAGTTGCCGGACTATAGTTCGAATTTAAAAAATATTTGAATATTGTACATGTATTGAGGAAAGCAATATGCTACTAATTTAGGGTTCCGTACCCAAAGGATAAAAACGTGACCCTTTACTAAGACTTACGAAGACTTCACTATCCGTCCGTCTGTCTGTCTGTATATCTGTCACCAGGCTATAGGTATCTCATGAACCGTGATAGCTAGACAGTTGAAATCACAGATTATGTTATATGTTGCGCTATAACACCAAAGTGGTACTAAAAACAGAATATAATGGTTACCCTTCGTGCGTGAGTCCGATTCTGACTTAGCCAGTTTTATTTCAATACTAGCTGCCCTCCGCGGTTTCACCCGCGTAACTCCCGATCCCGTGGGAATATCGAAATATAAAATAGCCTATAAGCCTTCCTCGACATATGAACCAACCAACTCAAAAACAATTTTTCAATTCGAACCAGTAGTTTCTGAGATTAGCGCGTTCAAACAAACAAACAAACTTTTTAATCCTTCCTACTAATATTATAAATGCGAAAGTTTGTGTGTGCGTGTGTGTATGTATGTTTGTTACTCCTTCACGCAAAAACTACTGGACCGATTAGGATGAAACTCAGTATCTAGCTAGCTGGAGACCTGGATTAACACATAGGCTACTTTTTATCCCGATATTCCCATGGGATCAGGACTTACGCGGGTGAAACCGCGGGACGCAGCTGGTATTAAATATAGATATTTATAAAATATTTTTTCTAAAGAATGCCTATTGATAATAGACAATGGAATTTTCAGGTAATCATAACTACGAGTATGAGATTCAGACCAAGTGAGAAAACTCAGGTAACTAATATTATGTATGACACTAAACGATTATGTTTAAATATAATATTTTAAGAAAGATATTAGCATAAATAATAATTTTACTTATAAATTAGGCCTACATGAGATGTATGCTTTGAAATGCTTATCTGTTTTAAATGTAATAAAAATGGATGATTCAGTGGTTGATTCAAAGTTCTAAAAATATTGTGTAATAGAATATGACTAACTGTATGATTTCAAAGGTTGCTATATAACCGACTTCAAAAAAAGAGGTTTCGATTCGTCGCGAATATTTTTTAAATGTTAATAAGTTAAAAAACACTTCAAATTTTTTTAAAATTTTAAATACTTTTATTACGTTTTTAAAAAAAATGCCCCAAATTGAGTAAAAATAAGCAATATTATAAAGTGTTCAAAATTAAAATTATTACAATTAGATTCAGAGCTAGGTGATTAATTATGACGTAGAATTAAATTAACTGTAATAGTAATGTATGAGTAAGACTATATTAGGTGCCGCGGTTTTCCCCGTGTTAGTCCTGATCTATACTAATATTATAAAGCTGAAGAGTTTGTTTGTTTGAACGTGCTAATCTCAGGAACTACTGGTTCGAATTGAAATATTCTTTTAGTGTTGGATAGTCCATTTATCGTGAAAGGCTATTGGCAGAATTATACAGAACTAGCTGCGCCTTATGGCTTCACCCACGTAACTCCCGATCCCGTGGGAATATCAAAATGAAAAGTAGCCTAAAACCTTCCTCGATAAATGGACTATCCAACACAACGAATTTTTCAATTCCAACCAGTAGTTCCTGAGATTAGCGCGTTCAAACAAACAAACAAACTCTTCAGCTTTATAATATTAGTATAGATTTATTAAATATCGAAAATAGGTCCTTATTTTAGCAACATGAGATATCGAATAACTTTGCGTAGAAAATTCAATTATATGAAATATATTTAGGCTGTGGTATGTAGTTTGTATTTATTGTAGTATGTGAATAGTTAATTTATTTTATTTAGTATCCATGATTGCTTTATGTATCTTGGGGTACGTTCGATCGCGGGGGGAAAATAGGCGCTATTTTTTAGTATTGGCCACACTTTCAAAAAACCTATTGGGAAAGGTTTCTACGTTATTCCTCCGCGACCGATTATTTTGAATTTATTTCCAAAATGTATACATTTTTGTGTTGATGTTAAATAACTCCAAAAAAGGGCTACACCCGTATTCACAGTCAACCCTATGAGATTGCATAGTGCGCGCGAACGCATAGAGCCGCAAATAAGACGCTGATTCGCTAAAGTGAAGAGAGCAGCACAAAATTGACCAATCATAGGGCCGCATTTAGGGCAGTGCGTTGACTTATCCAAGAGCAACTTAACTTTGTGAATACGGGCGTGAGTATAAATCTAGCTGCGACCCGCGGTTTCACCCATGTTAGTCCAGGAAAAGTATCTTATGTCTTTCTCCAAAGTTCCATCTAACTCTATACAAAGTTATTGGTAATTATACTAGCAAGCCGTTGAGGGCTACTTCTGTGCACCTAAACAAACAACTTTTGTTCCACGACTTTTGGATATTCGAATTTTTTTTTTTTTTCATAATTTTGAGGTTTGGTTTACCTGAAAATCAGCTGTTCAAGACACGGAGAGGTCATTAAACCTAAAATTTTACTTATTTTTAAAGTTTTATCTACTGTTCTTAGTCTGAATAACCTTTGTTTTAAAAAATCAGCTGTTTTTCGAATTTACATACTTAACCTCAAAATATTCATATTTTTTTTCGAATTTCCAAAAGTCGTAGAACAAAAGTTGTTTGTTAAGGTTCACAGAAGTAGCCCTCAACGGCTTGCTACTATAATTATCAATAACCCAGTATAAAAATTTATTACATTTCGACAAATTAGACAAATATAAAATTACTTTCGCATTTATAATATTAGTAGAGAAGTTGGGTTTATTGGAATTGAAAAAACACATTCTACGAGTATCAATGGATCTGTTATTATTAGTATAATAGGATGAGTGGAAAAAGCAATACTTTTCCAATACAAATATCTCTATTTCCTTCCTGAATGCCTCTAGCGCATTTTTTTTCTTATAAAACCTAGGTTTCCTGTTAATAATTCCTTTAGCAATAAGTTGTTATACCAAAGGAAAATAGAAGCATGTGTACAGACAACCTAGGTTTAAAAAAAGAATACTCTAGAAGCATTAAAGAAAGAAAATAGAGAAAAACGTTTGTATAAAGAAAGGAAATTCCCGCAAAAGTCTATAATTAAAAAAATAATTATTAAAAGTATGTTGGAGGCATTTGAATCGAAAAATGTAGAGTTATCGTAAATAAAATATTGAATGCTTCTAAAGTTTTTGAAAGCCTGATATTTACCATGTTTTTTGTTTTTATTTTGTAGAAGCTCGATATTTCGATGCTGCTAGTATTGAAAACAAAGAGTCTGTTACATGCAAACATACAGGTGAAACTAATAAAAGCGTGTTAAAATAACCGTGGTAGTTTAAAATCTTTTCATAATCATCATAAATATAATAATCAACCAGTATCTTGTTAAAGTAACTTAAGACGGGATATTTACCATAGTAATTATTTTCCCGGGTCTTAATCGCGTATTTTTTGTTTTTTATTTCTCTTACCTCGACGTCTCCTCGCGACCATGACTATTGTAACATAGTCGAAACGTCGAGGTAAGAGAAATAAAAAACAAAAAATACGCGATTAAGACCCGGGAAAATAATTACTATGAATACAAATCGTGTGAGTTTAAAAAGGATATTTACCATGTTTTTATTTCATGGAAGAACCTCAAAAACATGAGCACGAAAAATATTCTTTTTTAAAGTTATTTAAAAATAACCCTGGTAAATAATCATATCTTATTAAAGTGACCTAAAACGGGATATTTTCCATGTTTATATTTTGTGGGGGACCTCAAAAACATGAGCGAGCACGAAACGTGGGCCCTGGTAAATATCCCGTTTTTAAATAAGTAACTTTAATAACATATAATTTTTGAAGATTTTAAAGTACCGTGGTTTTTCCACTACTAAAACAGCACCAAAATATCAAGCTCTACATAACAGAAACATCTTGTTTTAAATAACTTTAATAGTGAAAATAGCCGTGGTAGTTTAAAATTCTAATTATATCTTGACCACATAACGACTAATATTTTTATCATAATTATTTAGTTTCTATAGCAATAGTATATTTATGATCGTAAATAGTTTAATAAAATAATTATTTCAATGTTTTGCCTGTTTTGCTGTAGATTGTTTTGTAATATTAATTATAATATATTACATATGTGCAGCAAATACATCTCTTATTATTGTAACTTATTTACCTTTAGGTATACAAAGTGGATACTTTTAAAAATAAATAAATAAATAAAAACTTATTTACCTTAATTAGGTAAGTATACAAAGTAGTAGAACAAAGTAAATACTTACTTTCAAAAATCACTACATAGTCACTACATAGTATAAAATAAAGTCACTTTTCGCCGTCCCTATGTCCCTATGTATGCTCAGATCTTTAAAACTACGCAACGGATTTTGATGCGGTTTTTTTAATAGATAGATTGATTCAAGGGGAAGGTTCTTAGATATAATACATGCTCTCTCAACGGCTACTCAATCGGCGCCCACTATTGCCGTAAAATACGTACAAGAGGTGGAGTTGGAATATTGATTAGAGAAGACATAGAGTATACAGAGAGGAAAGATATTTGTGAAATGACAATTGAGTTCGTAATTGAATTTTGCGCTATTGAAATTGAAACTCATAATTTGCTAATAATATGTGCTTATTGGAATGAACGTGAAGCAGACATATTCTTACAATCAATTAACTCACTATTGATCAAACTTAAACGGGAGAAAAATAAATATATAATATTGGGTGGTGATTTTAATATCGACATGTTAGTACAAAATAAGTTTTCAACTGAATTTGACAATCTACTTCTTACTAACAATTTCGTCCGTCAAGTGAGGACCGCGACAAGGGTATGTACTACCACCTCTACTTGTATTGACCTTGTGTATACTAATTTTGATCAGGTTCAAACAAAGGTGACTTAGGATTATCCGACCACCATGGTATACTAATACAAATTGACATTGACCCGATTACCAAAAATGACTCTCAAATAATTAACAAAAGAACATTCACAGATCAACAAATACAACATTTTAAAACTGAACTAAATAAGATTAACTGGACTGACTTACTGTTACAGAAAAATAACTGTTTAAACAAAAACTTTGACGTTTTTCATAATTTATTACATAAACTAATAATAACCTGCTTCCCAATCAAGCGTTTTAAAATAAAAACTATGGCAAAGAAAGTTAACTGGCTTACAAGAGGAATTAAACTCTCATGTAAGCACAAACGATTACTGCGTATTATTTTAAACCAAACTAGTAATAAAATCATCAAAACATATTTTAAATCTTACAGAAAAGTTTTAAAAAAATCCATTAATACGTCCAAAAAACTTGAATTTGTAAAAGTAATGGCAAATTCAGATAATAAAACCAGAACAATGTGGGATATAATAAAGACTAAAACGGGGAAAAGTACCAACAAAAAGTGTAAAAATATAAAACTAAACATAAATAACATAATAATAGAATCGCCTACAAAGGTGGCAAATGGTTTCAATAAATACTTTGCCATGGTCGGCGAATCTAGCCCAAATAAACAGGCTTATAGATTCCCTAACATCATTCAACCAATGCATAGTATATATTTACGACCCGTAGATGATGCCGAAATTAAGTCCATATTGGGTAACCTAAAAAATAAACGCAGTTTTGGTTATGACGAACTCCCTTCTATTGTTCTAAAAAAATGCGCGGCCGAGCTAGCTCAACCTCTGACTATATTAATAAATCAATCGTTTTCAGAAGGTGCCTTTCCAGAGAAATTAAAAATTTCAGTGATAAAACCAATTCACAAAAAAGGTGATAAAACAAAACCCTCGAATTATCGTCCTATAGCACTTCTTCCATCAATTTCTAAAGTGTTCGAACGGGCAATGTCGAACCGCTTATATGACTTCTTAGAGAAAAACGATATCTTGAACAAAAATCAATACGGTTTTCGAAAAGACAAGTCGACAACGCTAGCAGTTTATAATTACATCCAACAAGCTTATTCCTACATCAATGAAAAGAAGTACGCTGTTGGCATCCTACTTGATATGACAAAAGCATATGATAGGGTACAGTTTGATATTCTTTTATCTAAGTTATATGATGTGGGAATTAGAGGTATTGCATATGAATGGCTAAAATCTTACCTTAAAAATAGAATTCAATTTGTTCAAGTTGATTTTTATGATAGAAACACTGGCAAAATAGAGAGCTACCTATCAGATCAACGAGTGTTGAACTGCTCTATTCCCCAAGGAAGCGTTCTAGGATGTATCCTATTTCTAGTCTACATAAATCAGCTTCCAAAAACCATTAATACTCATTGTGTGTTGTTTGCTGACGATGTGTCGCTCCTATTTGAGTACGAGAATTCTGAAGAATTCCAACATACTCTTAAAGAAACACTCCAAACAGTCATAAACTGGTTAGAAGCACACAACCTTAAAGTCAACTATTCTAAGACTAAATTGATAGAGTTTCGACCTTACCAAAAACCTAGCCTAAACATAAATCTACAAATAGGAGGTACTCACTTAGAAAAAGTTAAATCATGCACTTTACTGGGTATACAAATAGATACAAACTTAAATTGGAAAGGGCATATAGAAAATGTAAAATCAAAACTATCTAGGTTTGCTTACGCCCTATATGAACTCAAAGTTAGTACAGATAAAAAAACTGCTCTATCAGCATACTACGCATATGCACACTCCTGGCTCTGTTACGGTGTTATTTTATGGGGAAATAGTACAGACGTCGAAGACTTATTAATTATGCAAAAAAAGCTGATACGTATTATCGTTAATATCGATAATACGGTTTCATGCAGACCTCACTTTAAGGAATTAAGAATATTAACCCTCCCATCTATGTATATACTAGAATTATGCAAGTTTATTAGAAACTACCCTAACATTTTTAGTGATGCAAAACCAAATCGACTATTTGCCCCCCGAAAAAACCAAGAAAATCAATTGAGATACCCTTCTAGTCGTTTAGGAATGTATAGTCATAGTCCCTATGCAAGTGCAATAAAAGTATATAATAGGTTACCTAATGAACTACGAAGTGAACAAAATACTAATAAATTTACAAATAAATTAAAATACATGCTATGCAATAAAACTTATTATAGTCTTAACGAATTTTATAATGATGCACAACTATAACCTTATAATTATGACATACCTATTTAATTTAATTTAATTTACTGATATTAATAATTTATTTTATACTTGTTTTATTAAACTTTTATTGACATATTTTATTTTACTTTATAATTAATATTTAATTCATGACATAATTATATAAATAAATTCAGATAATACTAAATTAATTAATATTTCATACATGACATAGTTACATAACTCAATTAATAATAAAATTTTCGTTGCAGCGCCTCTATAAGACTCCATAAAACCCTAAAACCTAAAATTAATAATATAATGACTAGAATAAAAACACAATGACTCTGATCAGATTCAGTTGAAAATAAAAAAAGCGTATTAATCATCAAACTCATCATTGACCTGCTACACGTTCAAGGAAATAAAATAAAAATTTAAAGTTATAATTAGAATTTAAATCTTGGACAAATTTTATAAATGTATAACTTCATTGCTACGCCCAAACGGGTATCATGATGAACTTATTATAATTTGTACCACCATCTGTATTACACATGATTATGCAATAAATAACTTGAAACTTGAAACTTGAAACATAATACAGCCGTGCGAAGCCGGGGCGGGTCGCTAGTAAAAAACATCAGTTAAACATTATAGCTCCCGAACGGAAGCATACATAGGGACAGACAGACAGCGGAAAGCGACTTTGTTTTATACTATGTAGTGAAGATATTTTAAAATGGTAAAGTGTACTACTTTACCATTTTAAAATATCGTTGAGGCATTTTGTGGGAAGAGTCAACAAACATACCTATATACTATACAGGGTTAATTTTTTATGTGGGCCTCCAGGGCTATATCCTAAACTATAAGAGATAACGAAAAATGCTGAAAAGAGTTGCTTGCCCGATTTTGACAAAAACTAAAACTTTTTTATAAGAGATAACGAAAAAAAAAATTTTCGTTATCTCTTATAGTTTAGGATATACCCTGAAGGCCCACTTAAAAAAATCATCCTGTATACGTAGTTTCATTTATAGGAAATTAACTTCCTAACTTTTTTGCTTGCTACAAATAACAATAAGTCGCGTGACTCTGTCAAATCGCACAGACGATTTCGAAGCAATTCGATTAAATAAATAACCGTAAACAAAATGAGTATGACTGTTCCGCTCGAGGGTTGTTAATTGCATCCGTTTTGTTTGTACGGATCAAAGGAGTTAAGCTTAAAGGTGAGATGTCCGTTAAGAAGTTTGCTATGCGACAGCCGGCGCCCGCGCCGCCCTGCCCGTCTGGCTTCAGGAATGAAGATCATTTATGTCAAAGATGGGAGCATTACTTTTCGCAATTACTATAATATTTATCGGATTCGATCTTCCTTCGGAATAAGTACCATTACCCATTACACTACCTCTTGAAACTGCGATAAGCGGATACATTTGTTGCGTTGATACAGAATCAATTTTGTACGAAGCCGCATGGTCTTTAGCTAAATACAACAATGTCCTGATATACACTATAAATGACCGTTTGACCACTAACTCATTGACCGTTTGACCACTCACATAATGGTAAGTGACGGTGCTGTCTTAGATGGCTTACCTAGTAGATACTTATTAGCCAAAGAGATGGCGCCACCATATATTACTCTTTTCTCTGTTTCACGGTGAAAGAAAGCTAACGCATGGCTTTATAAGTCAAAAAGTAAAAATATATATTTAAATAGATTGTAAGTAGGTGTATATTTTTGCCTTACGATTAAAATATTCCAGCCGACATGTGGTTATATCGGTTTCCTATATCCTGTTTCCTTTTGTGACTTTGATAATTTTGCTGTTTTATGACAGTGAATAAGTAATTAAAAATACTATACAGTCGTAATATTTAGCAGATTTCCCAAAAGATTCTTAGCCCGTTTTTATTTTTAACAAAAATCGAATGTCTTTGATCTCTCTTGAAGTCTCGTTTATAAACTTTGCTCGTAATATTTTAAATTAGGTCAAGTGTTAGCAAAGTGCACCTTCTGTTGGCGTCTTAATTTTGTAATCTTAAGTTTGGACGGGAATAGAGCGGCGCGTGCGCACCGAAATAGCCCAGACGACGACGACGCCGGAATATTTATATGCGAAGAAATACCTAGACTTATGATTCATGAAAGTACAAGTATTCAATTCGCTCGAATTTTTTCAATAAGTCTTTATGGGAAATAGGATTATGGGCGAAGTAATGAAATGCAGAGTTGTAGGTATAAGTATGTTAAAACGTATATTTGAATATACCTGATAATGGCCACAAGGAAGGTAGATATATGTAGTGTTCCAGTTGGAATCCGTAGTTGAAGTAAGAGAGAAAGTAAGGGCGTACATTGCTTTTCTATTAACCTGTAGTACAATGTTACCAGCACTAGTGAAAAATACTTTTTTGCTCAAAAATCCAATCGTTTAGAAAGTATAAGAAATAAGTATAAACAAAATATCTTTGTACCTCAAGTTAATAACGCACTTTACTATAAAAGTCCATATGCCACAGTGCCATTAAAATTTATAACATTTTACCTACAGAACTTAAATCAATCCAAATTAATAGAATATTTAAATGTAAACTAAAGAAATGGCTAATTTCTAAAGACTATTATGATGAAAAAGAATTCTATGCAGATAACAACACAATATTATACTAAATATTTCATGAATGAAGACTGTTTAGTTTTACATTAAGTAGATAGTATTTAGAGAGTTACCTACATAACTTTTTCTTAAATTGCATGCTCGCAATGGGCAACCCGTGGATGCTATGCCTAATTTTAAGAACAGCTATGTACACAGGTTTTTAAGCAAATAAATGTTTTTGTATTTGTACTAGGAAAACAAATTAATTTTTGCAATGTAAAACTAACAAATTACAACAGTCTTTTTGCTAAGAACTTGCAATAAGTTCAACTGCCGTAAACTATACTCAAGAAAGTCGTTGTTTAAAAATAGTTCCCTGGTTGATAACCTTTTAACTGAATTTGTCTGAGAGATAATAAAAATAAAACTACTGTGTATTGAAGCAACTAGCTACGCCTTGCGGTTTCACCCGCGTAAGTCCCGATCCCGTGGGAATATCAAAATAAAAAGTAGCCAATAGCGTTTCTCGATAAATTGAACCAGTAGTTCCTGAGTTTAACGCATTCAAACAAACAAACTCTTCAGCTTTATAATATTAGTACAGAAATTTTCAGAAACTTCTAAATTATTGTATCTTATTTTAAGATACTAAATGGTCACATGTTCGAATCATGCTTAACAAAATTTTCTTAAAAATATTAACACTAAGTATTGTTAAGGTATATGTATGTATGTGTGTTAAGGTAGGTGACAGGCCCGAGATGGCGGCGGCGTGTTAGGCCCGAGATGGCGGCGGCGCGGCGTGTCCTGCGCCGCCTCTCGAGACAGTTTTTTCCCTCTGAAGGATTTTTTCGCGGAAGGGTCTTTAGACCAGTCACCCCAGGGGGAAGTAGTTGTATGTGCAAACAGTTCCTACTTCCTCCTGGATTACGGTGAAGAGAAGGACACCGAGGAGTTTTAGTCGGTAAACCTCTGGCCGCCTATTATCTCAGGCCAGCAGGGAGCCCCACACATCCCCGCCGCTCCCCCCCGGAGCGGTGGTTAGGTGCATAAGGCGCATTTCTCCTAAAAAAAAAAAAAGGTAGATATGCAATCTGCAAGGTTCAAAAATAGCTCAGTTGATATCAATATTTTAATGAGGATAATTTGATAAATTAATATATCACTAAAACTCGCGTGATAAATAATAATATTTATTGATTAATAATATTAAAACTTTCCAGTGGTTTTTAATGACGATTATGCTGTTAAATCGATAAGTACCTAGAGTTAAATGTTTTCCGTATGACTTATTATGGAATGAGCTAAATGAGTAATAAATAACTATATACCTACAGGGTTATTGGTAATTATACTAGCAAGCCGTTGATGGCTACTTCAACAAACAACTTTTGTTCTACGACTTTTGGAAATTCGAAAAAACAAAATGAAATTTTGGAGGTGATGTAAATTTGAAAAACAGCAGATTTTTTAAAACAAAGGCCATTCAGACTAAGAACAGTAGATAAAACTTAAAATAAGTAATAAGGTTAATGACCTTAAAATTTTACGTGTCCGTGTATGGAACAGCTGATTTTTATGTAGGTAAACATAAACGCAAATTTTAAAAAAAAATCGAATTTCCATAAGTCGTAGAACAAAAGTTGTTTGTTAAGGTGCACAGAAATAGCCCTCAACGGCTTGCTAGTATAATTACCAATAACCCTGTATATAATTAACTAGCGACCCATCTCGGCTTCGGACGGGTAGCAGAAAACCCATTAAGTAAATGAATAATAATAAATATTGCAGGACATTCCATACATCGCCATCTAGCCCCAAGCTAAGTAACTAGACTTGTGTTATGGGTGCCAGACAACGGATATACTACTTATATTATACTTACTTTTCTTTTGTAAATGAGTATATACTTATACAACCAGACCGCAGACAAATATCTAAGCATAAATACTTGTCTGAGGCGGGTATCGAACCCCCAACCCTGTGTTTGGCAGTCCGGCATGGTGACCATTGTGCCAACTGGGTCGTCAAGTAGGTTGTAAGTTATACAAAGTCAATAAACACGTTAATAAATATGTTCAGTGAATTTTGAGATTATCGCTTACACACAGACAGACTATACAGGGTTATTGGTAATTATACTAGCAAGCTGTTGAGGGCTACTTCTGTGCACCTTAACAAACAACTTTTTTTCTACGACATTTGGAAATTCGAACATTTTTTTTAAATTTTGTGGGTTAGGTTCACCTGAAAATCAACTGTGTTATAAACGGAGAGGTTAATAATCTTAAAATTTTGCTTATTTTTTAAGTTTTGTGTACTGTTATTAGTCTAAATGACCTATGCTTTAAAAAATCAGCTGTTTTTCAAATTTACTCAAAATTTACTAATAAACTAAACTAAATTTTCATATTTTTTCGAATTCTCAAAAATCGTAGAACAAAAGTTGTATGTTAACGTACACAGAAGTAGCTGATAACGGCTTGCTAGTATAATTCCAATAACCCTGTATACTATATAGGGTGAATTTTTTACGTATATAGATAGATGTCAATGTCTTTTTTTTAGTTAATTCTTGTTAGAATAGAATTACATTTGAATTGCATATTATTTGAATATATTAGTTTAATTTTGCTAAAATATCACAACCTAAATATCACAGGACTTTGTCTTCAACTTCCCCACATAGAATAGAACGCCTTTATTTTCTACATTCCACAGGTTAATTTGCTTTTTAGTTTGTAGTCATCATGTAGGTTACTACAAACTCAAAAACAAATTAACCATCTTCCACATTGGGTTCTGGATCTAGCACATCTTTTCACGCAAAGGCCTCTTTCAGCTCTTTCCATTTCAGCCTATGCCCGCAGCTTTTTTACGTCATCGATGCATCTTTTGACTGGTCCTTTTCTTTTTCTTTTATTGTTCCTTCTCGGTCTCCAATCTGTTATTAAAATAATTTTTGACCATTTGTTAGTGTTTCGCATTGTAAGTAGGTATTTAACTTTTTATTGGGTTTTATTTAAACTGTAACGTCAAAAACTATCGTCCTTTTACGTTCTCTGTCATTTTATATGCCTAAATAGCTTTTGCCTGCGACTTCGTCCGCGTAGAAGTCGAAAATGGTACCTATACTAATAAGATTTTAATTGGTTTTAACTCATCACAAAATACATAATAGTGTAGCATACTTTTATCCCACGGATATCCCATTTTATCTCATATTCCCTCGGGATCGGGACTTATGCGGGTGAAACCGCAAGGTGCAGCTACTTTTGAATATAGAATGATTCGTATATTTTATAGTTGTGACATCTAGTCCTTACCTTTTCAAATTTCGAATTCTACGTGGCCGTGTCCTAAAAGTGCAACCTTTTTTAAATAAAATCGGATTGAGTTTTCAAACATATTGTGTCAAAATAAAATGTAGGTAATATAGCAGGAGTATTGATATCAATTTCGAAGCAAATCACCCCCAAAATAACTTTCGGCCCCTGGCGCCATATTATACATCATCTGTGAACATTTCAACTCTCTAGCTATAATGGTTCATGAGATACACCCTGGTGACAGACGGGCACACTGGGGCAGGCTTTATGGAGGCTTGCGCGAAATCGGATTTTTAAAATGTGGGTAGTTATTAAATTTTATAGCAAATCATTCAATACTGACATTCACGTCAGTTATCATCATTCTTATCTCTTTGAAGGTAATCGGTTTGTTATTATACTAGCGACCCGCCCCGGCTTCGCACGGCTATATTATGCATGTATTATACATATAAACCTTCCTCTTGAATCACTCTATCTAATAAAAAACCGCATCAAAATTCGTTGCGTAGTTTTAAAGATTTAAGCATACATAGGGATATAGGGACAGAGAAAGGGACTTTGTTTTATACTATGTAGTGATGATAGTGAAGAGATAGTGATGAAATGATAGTGATATTGAAGTGCTTTAAAGTTGAGTCGTCGTGTGGTTATAAACAGTTAAAGTGATCTTATTTTACGAAAGTTACACATTATAATGAAACTTTATTATGGCGAGTGAGGATCAAGGTCAGTATTACGTAAAATATATATATTAAATGCAAATTTTTTAATCTTTCTAAATTGTGAGTGTTTTCAAGTTTGCAAAAAGCTCTTTTGAAATTATTTGCCATTTCATAGACACAAAACCTTTCATAATAAGAAACTGTAAGCAAAAGTAAAACAGTTTCGTGCAAATTTAAAATACGAACCATTTTTTATTTTGTATTTTTGTTAGGAGTATCACTTTTTTAACTTATTTTTGCATTTAACTCACCGCTCAAGAGAGTAGGAATAAGGATTTTAAGTCGTATAGAGAAAGTTTTAGTAAAAAAACTTCCTGATTTGTACCTACTGATTGTACCTGATTGTATCTACTTAAATCTAATAGATATTATGAACTGAATGTTTATATCATCAGACCCCATACGCCAAATGCGTAGATCATCCAAGACAAAACGTAAACCTTATGATCCGAAAGTCATTGAGATGTTAGAACAAGAATAAAAAAATATTTATTATTTTTTCTAATGTAGGTATTTTGCGCACTGTCTTCCCCGCCCGGGGCGTATACACCCCGCCCCAGTGTGGGGGACTGACAGCGAAGTATTAGTAATGGGGTTCCGTTTTTACCCTTTGAGTACGGAACACTAAAAACGGCTTTAGCATCCAGGAGCCATATTTTTGAATCGTTCGCCCCACGTCGAGCGCTCGATTTCTACTGATATTCGTTCGACATCGGAAATTCGATATTTTTGAATCACTCCATCGTAACGAGTGGTCTCCACCACTCGTCGCCGACAGGCGAGTGGTAGAATAAACATCAAACAATCATAGTCAAACATTCGGAAACGGTCTTTGAAAAATATTTATATCTTTTGGGATAATTTCGGATGTCCGCTGGTAATTACCGCTTTTCAAATAACTGCGTAAAACGAATAAAAATTGACGTTTTAAATTTCGACGACGAACGATTCAAAAATACAGTAAATTTGTGTCATGCGACTTGGAAGTCGAGCGTGACTTGTAGGCGTATACGACGAAGCTTTGTCACACGAGCGATTCAAAAATAGAGCCCCAGTTCCTTTACACTTGCAAACGAATGAGAGACCGTGCGGTTCAAAGTCCTTTTAATTTTAGGGTTCGCATAACTTTGTGTGGATAAATTAATGTCAATGAACAAATCAAGTATTAAACCGGTTGCATCTTATATCGTGTAACAAATACTTAATTTACTTTTATCTCTATGATACAGCTTTGGGAAGAAAATAACCCTGCTTTTACTGTAATAAAAAGATCTTATTAACAAGTAATCTTGTTGAATGTGAAAGGGTACCGGCGCTCTCTCCATACAAACGTAGTCGACTGTTTCCTCTCTGGATAATGACACTAGCAAAAATATTTTTGTTGCATAAAACCTATAACTGCTATGACTATGCTATATTTCATTTTCTAATTATCATTGAAATTAAGATTTCAAAAACAACAAAAAACATAGGGGCATGGTCAATGGTCATGGCAGTTATAAAGTTTTATGCAACAAAAATATTTGCTCTAGTGTCATTATCCAGGGAGGAATATCCAGTCGACTACGTTTGTACGGAGAGAGCGCCCGGTACCCTTTCCTCTTAACGACGCAAGTCAAAGTGCTGCCATCTACACTTGGAAATAGATACTTATTTATGGTAATTTAAAAAAATGAGTTGATGCATTATTGAATTAATGACCTATCTACTCTATAACTAGACGTCACCCCTTTTTTTTAAATAAATAATAAGCATTTTGAATTTCGTGCAGGTGGCGCTACTGACTGAGACGTGACGTTTATATAGATTTACTAGTAAAAAAAAATAGTTGTCTGTAAAGTCGGTTTACAGACGATAATTTTACGTGATAACGTCGTCGCATGAAAACATTGATGAAAAATAATTAATATAACTCTTTTGTATCTTTGACATTACCATTTTGCATACCTACTTTAATACGTTGCTATGGTTACCATATCAATAACATGACACTTTTTTGTGAGTGCAGTACTTTATGAGGTAGGTCAAAAATACGTTCTTTTCTATTTTAAATTCGAAGGAATATTATGAAATCATCAAGTTATTTCCAACATTATCATAGTTATCATATCCTTTGTATGCTTTTTGTTTGACATAATATGTATATGTACGATACGTCAGTCACTAAACAAATGATGTTTAGTATTGTTGTCACATGCCATTGAGTCATTAGGTATTTGTTAATGGAGAATTCCTAATTCTCCTAACCATGTAATGGTTAGGAGAATTAGGGAATATCCTAGAAAACCGACTGTGGTTCAATGTAAAAACGATTGACGATTTTGCAAAATACAATTGTGGTAAATTGATCATTACAGAGAGGCCATTTATGACGCACGAGCGGAACGCAAGCGCGTTAAAAGCCGAGGTGCAATGATCAATAATCCACACGCGTATCGTACGACGTTTTATAACACAGTTGCAGGCAGGTTGCGGGTAAAAGAATAGACTTGTTAAAATAATAAAAAGTTATCAAAATATTTGTGTTTAATCAATTTAACGGTCTACGTCCAGTTTATATAATACCATTTGCGGCAAGTCTTTTTAAAATTCGAACTGGCTTAAAAACTCTTTCTTGGTACCTCCCTTATTTTTATACATCAAAACAGTATAACCCTGTTAAATTAGAAATGTTTCATCTACATAACATGCAGTTATCAGTAAGATACGAATTTCACTTATGGGGTAACTTTACAGCACTAGTGCGTTATGGTTAAGTAAAATCCACGCGTGCGTAATACGTTGGATTATGAGCCCAAAAGCGGTTTAATAAGATCGACTTTATGAGCAATTGTGACAATAAAATCAAATTAAAATCAGCTATTTTTTTCTTAGGCAAGACAAAATTGAAAATTGTATTTTAAGTTATGATGGTTACCTGCTCATCTGTCATTGAGTTTAATCAAAATACCACTAAGCTCGGCTATCTCCCTCATAATGTCTTTCTACCGCTCTAACGGAATTCAATCAGGGCACGGAATACCTGACGGTGCATAAAACTCGATGCAACGAACTCATACATAACTTGGCCTAAAACGGTTACTTGTAGTTTCGAATACTTGTAACTAGAGGTCGCTACTGTCGCTTTAGCAAAATTAAATTGCCTGTGTTTCGAGTTAAAAGTTAAAACATGCATAAGTGGTGGTGAGTCAGCTCGACTCGAAGGTGGAATTAATTAACTAGCTGGTGCATAGTCGCGACGTCCTTGCCAAGGCTGCTGCGCTGGCGATCACGTGCCACGCGCATGCGCCTGCGCAGCCAAACGCCTCCGCCCTCCCAGCTAAACCGAGCCGAGGTTTGCTTAGATCAGTCGTCTTGCTCCATTGTTACTTAAAAGTAAGAGAGCGACGTATTCTGTAGCATCTCAAGAACTTGTAGAAGCTAAGTAGGATTTTAATATTATTACGTAGAAGTATAGACGTATACTTTTTACCAAGAAAACCTATAATCTTATTACCTATCGAAACAATCTAATCAAATTTGATAGTATATTTAATCAATTGTATTGATCTACGTGTCGGCACGGTTTGTTCCTTACTTAATAATTCCTCTTTGAAAAATTTTGTTCTTCTATTATAACTAAGTATGTATTCGATTTCCGTCCAATAAACGAAACAATCTTGTATCCTTAATTAATTAAAACTTGGTTTCCCTGTTGCTGATGTTATTATATTTATATTTTCCTTTTGTGTATAACAACAACAATAAATATTTGAGAGATGGGCCGACTATTCGGCATCTTATAAAGTCGGCTACTAATCGGCAAAATGTACCGGTTATAATCGGAGATTTATCTATGAAATAAAACCAACATTAAATGTAAATGTATGAACTTGTTTTTTAATACTTACTTTGTTTCCGAAAATGACTATAGAAACGAATTTTAATTTTTAATAATTTATATTAAAGTATGTAATAAAATAAGGCACCACAAAACTTCGTCAGTCAATTGTCTCTCCTATGAAAATTACTTAATCAAGAGTCCTAACCTACAGTTATTTTATTTTTTTATTAAAATAAAAATAAAAAATAAAATCAATTAAGGTTTACCTAAGAGCAAAATTACACAAAACTAATGATAGTTCAAAATGATCGGCATTGCCGACTAATCGGCAATTTGTATACCGATTAGACTTCTAGTCGGCAAATACCATAGTCAACCCATCTCTAATAAAAATGTATCACATAGGCTATAATTTAGTCATTTTGTCGTGTAGTTCCTGAACGACTTTTGTCTACTCTCTCACACTTGAAAGTTTCCCCTTGAGGCTTAATAAATAACACTGTCTTTCATGTCAAGAGGTAATCCAGAACGAATCGTCCGCCCACGCAGTGCCGGGGCACAATTACAGGATGTGTGGGTGTGTGAACTCTAGGTAGGCGCCTCGCTGCTTTAATAATATGGCAATTGTCATCAGAATTTTATTGCTATTTTGTAGATAAAAGTTTAATAGAAAAGTTATTCTTACCAATCAAGCTAAGCCAGAGATTTATTTATACCTTTTTTAAAATTGTATTTGTAACTAAAAGTGCTTTCCCAGTACACTTAACCTGAATAACCAACTATGGTTGCTAAGTCTATATTGTCGGTACAAGAACTTAGATTGTGCGTGGGCGCCAGTGACAATCTCTGCTTGTGACTCATAGAAACTATTTGCTATTTGCTTGCTTCATTCTCAATAACTAAGCTTTCAAGTTATGAGAAACTTGTTCGTATTTATCAAGTTTTATTGCAAATAATATTATTATCGATTTTCTGTAGTATTTCGATTATGCTTTTCTGCTGCACCACTAGATGGCGTTAGTATAACAAAAGGAGCGCGCAAGATAAGTTTTTCCGACAGCACATCGTTTTCGACTGCGCTTTACAGGACAGACTTCTGGCCTATGGGAGATATTCTCTTTAAAGGTATTTAAATCAAATTCTTGATATCTTAAAGGTAGTCATTCATTATTTCACCTGCCTATGATGATTATAAGTCATCAGGTCATCCCATTACCTTACATCGGTTAATGTAAAATCACTACATAGTATAAAACAAAGTCGCTTTTTCTGTCCCTATTTCCCTTTGTATGCTTAGATCTTTAAAACTACGCAACGGATTTTGATGCAGTTTTTTTAATAGATAGAGTGATTCAAGAGGAAGGTTTATATGTATAATACATGCAGAATATAGCCGTGCGAAGCCGGGGCGGGTCGCTAGTATAAAATAAAGTCGCTTTCTCTGTCCCTATTTGCCTTTGTATGCTTAAATCTTTAAAACTACGCAACGGATTTTGATGCGGTTTTTTTAAATAGATAGAGTGATTTAAGAGGAAGGTTTATATGTATAATACATGCATAATATAGCCGTGCGAAGCCGGAACGGGTCACTAGTTATATTTATATTTGTGAACATTTGCATTCCGTTGTTATCGAGTGACACCGGGTCATTTGATACCGTAACGTCAATATGATATCACTGTTTATTGCACTAAAGCGTAATATTGCACATATCATGTTGTTTTCATGGAAACATTTCGCAGAGGTGGTTGTAACCATTCCCAAGGAGTGGCTAAACTTGTTGCTCAATATTTTTCTCAGTAATTTAAAAAATAATTTGTTTATTCTTCCCAGAATTTTCCGAACGCAATCTGGGATTTCGTATGATCTATTTTTAGCGTTGAGTCAAGTTCTTGGACTAAATTGCATCACTGATCGATCTTGATGCTGTATTCTAATAATACAGCTCTGATCTAATTTCATTTGCTGACTTCACAAAGATTCTATTTGAAATTCTATTCATGTTCAATCATTCTTTTGTTTGATAAATTCACGCAATTTCGTGATTTTATGGGACATGTGAGGGATAGAAAGCTAACACCTAAACATATTGCATACATATCACGTTGCTGTATGACATCAGCTTTTGTAGTTTAAACAATGTGTTCCACAGCACGCGCACGCGCACCAGTCACGCACTGATTCACTGACAAACACCCTCATACATATACACAACAACAGACATTAAAGACTAAACTGTTCGTACTTGCCTTTATGGTCTTTACTCGATATTTAGCAGTCACGACTGTCCCATCTTCATTAACATTATTGTGTTCTTGAAAATGGTGCGTCGCCTTTTAGGTCTCCTATACGTACAATGAGAAAGTGTTGGATTGTGTTCTCTTTCTCGAGCAGATTTTAATAGTTTAATCATCAAGATTTATCTACCACAATAATCTCTCTAACATCGATCAACTAATTATAATGTCTTGATTAAGTCTATCTACAACCTATATCTTAACAAACTTGCCAATTAAAACTCGTCAGATCAAACCTCGGTTCGAAGAAAACTTCCTAACAGCAATTAAAACTAAGCAGTTTCTAAGTTGTCTTGGTCTCATTACACCATATGACTCTCTAATCGTTTATTTTAAAACCGTTGAGTCACAATCACAAGAGCAATGATGTAGGAGTAGTAGAGTTGTAGCTTTTGGATTACAAGCATTCGAAATCTCAAAGAGAAATACAGGGTTTAGATGCCCGGATCATTTATAAAAAAAAAAAATTGTTTGCTGTAAACTTAATGCAGGGCTTATTATTCCTTCTAGCAAGAGCGAGACTCGGTCAGCCAATCACAACGCATTGCGTAGCGAGACTTAGCGTAGCGCGCACTGCGATTGGCTGACCGATCTCGTTAGAAAAAACAATAAGTCCCGATAAAAAAAAAACCGTAGCGATTGGACTCCAGATGCCTGTAATCTAGTCCTTATACTCTATAGCTCTATATAGTAGAGGGCAATAGAGAGTAATGCATTTGGTAAATTGCAATTGGCCAACCAGTGTAACTATATTGCTCTGGCGCGGGCGCCTGGTCTGTTGCTAAACCGAGTGTTGTAATAGAGTCGAACACAATAACGCTTTCACTGCGTAAATACGTGCCTACCCGCCTGATATACTCGTAATTTATTGAGAATTTAATTGGTCGTTTGTCTTTTATATCCTACCAATGTACCAAATGAAAGGCGACACATTTATTCAGGTTTTCTTTGCTACCCAAGTCAAAGTTGACGCTTGCTGATAACATTTTGATTAATGGGTTACGCCTAATTTCTCCACCTCTAGTTTTGGTAGTTTTTGCACTATATTCCACCTGTGCTCTGCAGTGCCAAATAACCGTTCCAATTTATTTCAAACACACCTTTCTATTCTTGCCGTATGTTATACTGAAACTAGCACAGTTCGGAGAACGGAAATTGTTAGTACTACCGTATGTACAGATTTATTAACAAACTTCTTGTTAACGCATGCATAAGTATGTACTTAGACTTTACCTCCGTTCACCAGTTCATAAATAAATACCTCTAAACCATAATGTTTCCTATTGCCTCGTGGTTTAAATAATCCTCGGTTACTTACTCAATGGTATATTCATTACAACGTGCCTTATCCTCACGTTCGATGACTAATATCTATAGAATTTTAAACATATCCAGTGTTGTCTGCGACTTCGACTAAGATGGTTGGCTTTACTTGGTAACTGGCGCCGGTTACGTCATCGACTTTGTTAACTATCTTTGGCCCTTTAAAGGATACAACAAGGCTTCATCAATGCTAAAAGCGGACTATGTTTTCACAATAATATAAAATCAGGTCATTATCTTTAATTTTGCTTACACGCGCATTTTCTACAGTCAGTCGTGTCGCCCAATGGTCAATTGCTATTTGCAATCTATGATTTGACTGACAGATTGATCGATGCAGATTAATTGCAGTCTTCAAACCTATCTTAGCTACTACGGCTATTGCAAGGTGACCATGAAAATCAATCGAAGCGTGCACGTATCCTCAATTTGATCGATTTACACGTCAATGTGCCTGAGAGATGATGGATTTACAGATGTATTTAGATAAATACAGATCAATGTGGTTCTCTGTATCAAGATACGCAGCCTTTGTTAGTCCCTTCGCCTCACAACAAGAGTGCCTTGAGATACGGATCGCGGAAATGACTGACGATTAAAAAGGTACTATTGACGTTTGACCTTTGTTGCTGTTCGTAGACACACATTGAACCAGAACAGAGAAACAATATAATATTTTTCCTGCCTCATGTTCGATGATATAACAGAATTTTACTTCATTAATTGCTTATTATAAACATCCCACGCTACATCTTAACAAAGAAAACAAAAGTAACAACAGCTGTCCGTGGTCTTCCAAATCTTAACCTTGTAACTCTTTTTCAATTAGCGGGCTCACGTCGAAAAGGGATAAAGCCACCTGGCCGCGGATGTCCTTCCCAAGCCTACAAAAGGGGTAACACAACACAAAGCTTTTCTAAGCCACGTGAAGGGAATGAATGGCTGCTTATGGCAACTATGAATGGTAGGCACATGTCAATGGCGTCTGAGGCCTAATTGAGCCGTCTCGTCTCGTGGTCCAGCAATTATCGCTTGTTCTAACTAAACCCCACATGACATGCGGGCATTTTCTTTAAACGATCTCTTATAATATGTTTTCTCGCTCTGTCAATTACTGAACACCGCTATCATGTTATTACCTACATGGGTACTAACGTGATACCTTGCGTGATACTAACTTAAATAGGATATACCTAATGTTTATTTGCGGTAACTAGGGAAGTTGAACATGGCTCTTATGCCTGAAGCGTATAATAAGTTTGTCATCGTAAATAATGATGGCAAGGCAATACACAAATAGAAAAAATATAAATGATATTATTCTCCGTTTTTCTAGATGACAATGAAAAAATAAGTATGTATTTCGTCCTTAAACATGTGGAAAAAATATATAAATAAGCATAAGTACCTACGTGTTTTTAACCCCCGACGCAAAAACGACGGGGTGTTATAAGTTTGACGTATCAGTGTGTGTGTGTCTGTCTGTGGCATCGTACTTAGCTCCCGAACGGCGGAACCGATTTTGATTTTATTTATTTTGTTTGAAAGTTTTTTGAAAGGTTAATTAGTCGGGAGTGTTCTTAGCTATGCGTCTGTAAGTTATGGGTATTAAAAGTCGGGGTTTTTTTAAATTTTAAATTTAAGTTTTTCATTTTCTTCATCAGCATGTGATGCCATTACACATATAGGAACTTCAGGAACCTAACCTCTTTGCAAACAAGTAATTTTAGTTCGAAGTTTTGTCATTTTTCTTTCTGGAAACCTATAGCTACGTCTTCAATCAAATCTATACTTAATATTATAAAGCTGAAGAGTTTGTTTGTATGTTTGTTTATTTGAACGCGCTAATCTCTGGAACTACAGGTTTGCATTGAAAAATTCTTTATGTGTTGGATAGTCTATTTATCGAGGAAGGCTATAGGCTAATTTTCATTATGATATTCCCACGGGATCGGGACTTACGCGGGTGAAACCGCGGAGCGCAGCTAGTGTAGAATAAAAACACGCTCATTAAAGCAGTGGTCCGCGTAATTAACCTGGACCTTGTTTTTCATACAATTGAAGCCTGGAAACTTCCAAGCAAGTGATGCAATTGTTTGTAGAGCAAATAAGAGTCGTAGTTATCCGTGTAAGTACCTACTTACATCAAATATTGTTAAGCAATCTGTAGTTAGTTGTGTGCTTACCTACATCTGTGTTGACATAGAAGGACTGGTATCTTATTGTGTTAAACATCTTGGGTGGTTTAGTTGGACGCAATTAAGTGCTTAATTCAATCTACACTATTAAAATAAAGGGGGAAAGGTTTTTGTTTGTGACGAATAGGATTCGAAACACTGGACCGATTTTGATGAAATGATGATTGGTATGAGGATACCTACATTAATTCATTGAAAAAAACACAGGCTACTTTTATCAATCAATTTTGTATTATAGGTCCAGTTTATATTATTAAATTGCCATTTGCTTCAATACTTTTTAAAATTCGAACAGTTTTTGCTGGCTTAAAAACTCTTTGTGCCTATCTTCCTTTTTTTTATAAGTACATCAGATCATTATCTACAAGGTGTTAACAACGTTACAATTTGATCGGGTCCGACATCCAATTTCGATCAAGTGTGAGTCCGACTTCCGCACGAAGGGTTCCGTACCATGTTGTAATTGAAACCCCACTCAATTATTTTTTAAATTTCAACTTTAGCTATCACGATTCATGAGATATAACCGGATGACAGACGGACAGACAGGCAGACAGACAGACGGACGGACTGGCAATGAAGTCTTAGTAATAGTAGGGCGTTTTCCCCCCTGAGGAACGTACCCTAGATCGGTCCGATTAAATTAGGAGTGTGTTAAGGTGAAAGGGTACCTGCGCTCTCTCCATATTTGCTCTAGTGTCAATTTCCAGGGAGAAAACAGTCGACTACGTTTGTAATAGTTTGTATGGAAAGAGTACCCTTTCCTCTTAACACCTTAACATGTAATTAGCAGTAAGATACGAATTTAACGTATCGGGATAACTTTACAGTACTTGAGCGTTAAGGTAAAGTAAAACGCACGCGTGCGTAGCTAATACGTTGAATTATGAGCCGAAAGACGGTTTAATAAAACCCACTTTCGATAAAATATACCATAGCCCTGCACGTGTTCTCTGGATGGTGCAAAACGAGCTTCGTAGTTTAAAAGGCATTAAATGCCATACGATTAAATAAATTAAATTAAATATAAATTTTCCTCAAAATCTGTAAATAAATGTACTTAATGGTCTTAGTCGTTAATTTATTTTTAATACTATGATGAATAACACATATTATTTAGGTACACAATGTGGTAAAACACAGAAATTCAATTAGCTAAGCATAGGTTAATTAGCTAATGCAATTGGCAGACCCTGGCATCTTCCTGTGAAGTGCCTTGTTTGTGTATGTGTTGTATATGTTGGTACTTACATATCAACCGTACCTACTTACTCAGTTTGTAAGCAAGTTAAACGTATGCTTAATATACGGCAGTGTGAATCCAACCAGCGTTGTTTTACTTACACCTACCTACAGATAGAACATTGGCGACGAAAATTATAACTACCCACGTTTGCCGGAAAAAATGTATGGAACAACATCGACTATGGGGGTTTTCAACTTTGATTTTCGAAATCAAGATTGGAAAATATACAAGAGTCGGTTACTCCAATGGTTCCTGGCAAATGACATCAATGAAGATACAGACAAGGCAGGTGTGAGAAGAAAAGCTGTGTTGTTGAGTGCATTCACCGAGGACACGTACAAACTGGTGTCTAACCTAGCACTACCTCAAGAGTTAGATACGAAGGATTATTCAGCCATTCTCAAGATACTTGATGATCATTTCACGCAAAAACGTTGTTGTTTTGCTGAGAGACACAAGTTTTACACAGCTGTGCAACGAGCGGGAGAAACACACAATGATTGGGCCGCGCGGCTACGTGGCCTTGCCGCTCATTGTGGCTTCACTAACCTAGAGGATTGTTTGTTGGACAAATTCGTCATGGGAATGTTGCCGGGAAATGAACGTGATAAATTATTTGCTCAAGAAATTAAAGATTTGACCTTGAGCAAAGCCATCGATTTGGCGGAAAGCGTGCGATGCGCGCGCGTTGGTTCCGCCATTTTGCCGGTTGCAGAAAATGCCATGGAACAGGATTCTGTGTTCAAGATCAATGAGCGTAATCAAGCCAAAGGATCACAGGAATGCAGTGAAAAGTGTTCCGTGTGCGGTTATCGCGGTCATAAAAAATCTGAGTGTCGGTTCTCTAAATATAAATGCAATAAGTGTAAACAAAAGGGGCATTTACGTAGAATATGTCCTGTGAAAAAAGTGAATTATGTCGAGCAAGGTAGTACCGATGATGAGGGGGATGATGGTGAGTTAATTTTAAATGTCAATTGCTCTGATGAGGTGCCTATGACCGAATATGTGAGTCTGGGAGGTCAAAATATTCTTTGTGAAATCGATAACGGCTCGCCTGTGTCAGTTATATCGGAACAGTTGTACAAAACATATTTTATTAAAGTACCCTTGTCATCTCCTTCAAAAAAATTATACACCTATACCAGAACTAAAATGGATATTGTAGGTTATATGTATGTTACTGTTGAGTATTCTAATAACTCAGTAAAATTACCATTCTATATAATTCGAAATGGCGGCCCTCCCTTGTTAGGCAGGGATTTTATGAAGGCATTTGGGTTACGACTAGTATCTACCGTCGGATTTTGTGGTTCAGAAAAACTCGGTTTAAACGAAGATTTCACTAAAATGTATCCAAATTTATTCTCGGACAAATTAGGATGTTTTAAAAATTATGACATAAAATTACCGTTGAAACCGGATGCAAAACCGATTTTTTTTAAATCCAGACCGGTGCCTTTTGCTTTAAGAAATAAAGTTAACGCAGAGATAGATAGATTGGTTTCACTTGAAATCTTAAAGCCCGTGACCTATTCTGAGTATGCATCGCCCATAGTGCCTGTTTTGAAGCGCGACGGTAGCATTCGCATCTGTGCTGATTATTCTGTTTCAATAAATAAGCAATTACTAGTTGAGAAATATCCGCTACCAACTTCCCAGGAATTATTTTCTAAACTTCATGGTGCGGAGTATTTTAGTAAGCTTGATTTATCTATGGCATATAATCAGCTGAAAATTCATGAAAACTCACAATCACTAACTTGTATAAATACGCCGCGCGGTCTATTTAACTATACTAGACTCATATTTGGTTTGTCAAGCGCGCCGGCTATTTTTCAGCGAGTTATAGAATCAGTGGTAGGTAATATCGATGGTGTTTTAATATTTCAGGATGATGTTTTGATTTTAGGCAGTTTCACCGAGCATTCAGTTAGGTTAAAAGAAGTTTTACGGCGATTAGAAAACGCCGGGTTCGTTTTACGTAAAGATAAGTGTATGTTTTATCAAAAACAAGTATCCTACTTAGGATATATTATTGATAAAACGGGTATTAGAAAAAACCCACAAAAAGTAGAAGCTATTTTGCAAGCTCAGGTACCGAAAAATGTAAGTGAGTTACAGTCCTTCTTGGGGTTAATGAACTATTATAGAAGTTTCATACCGAATGCGTCTTCAATATTAAATCCACTACATGTTCTATTACAGAAAGGTAGTAAATGGTATTGGAATTTAGAACAAAATAATGCATTCAAAACCATTAAAAATATTTTAAGTTCGGACACGGTTTTAGCTCATTTTGATTTCAATGCTAAGCTTATTTTGACAGTCGATGCTTCACCCGTTGGATTAGGTGCAATTTTATCTCAAATAGGAAATGACGGTGTTGAACGGCCGATTTCGTATGCATCGCGTTCCTTGATACCAGCTGAGAAACGGTACTCACAAATCCAAAAAGAAGCGACAGCAATTATTTTCGGTGTACGGAAGTACCATCAGTACTTGTACGGTAGGTCAGAGCCTTTCGTGCTACGCACAGATCATAAGCCTTTAACAGCTATATTTGGTCAAAATCGTGGAATTCCGGAAGTGTCAGCGAATCGCTTACAACGATATGCTATATTTCTAAGTGCATACAATTATCAGATAGAATATATAAAAAGTGCATCGAACACAGCTGATTTTTTGTCGCGCTCGTTACCGGTTCCTAGTACTAGTTGTAAAGAAGCGTACACATTGGAGTCGCAGCGCTCACAATCGTGCGACTCGTACAATGAAAAAGCGGCTTACATTAATTTCGTTGTGGAAGGGTGTTTACCTGTTACCACTCGTGTTTTAATGTTAGAGACAGATAAAAAGTAAAGAAATATGTACAAAATGGTTGGCCGCGGAAAACAGCAGATTCTAATTTAAAGTCATTTTTTTTGTGTAGATCACAAATATCATTGGAAAATGGTGTTTTATTACGAGGTCATAAAGTTATAATACCGAAAACTTTGAGGGATAAAATTTTGAACGAGCTTCACAGCTCACACTTTGGTATTGTTAAAATGAAAGCCGAGGCTCGCGGTCGGTTTTGGTTTCCCGGTATAGACACGGCCTTAGAAAGATTAGTGTCTGGGTGTCATATTTGTGCACAACTGCGACCGACACCGCCGCGTGCGCAGCTCGCACCGTGGCCCTTTCCACCGCACGCATTCCATAGAATTCATATTGATTTCTTAGGTCCAATAATGAATAAAATGTTTTTTGTTATCGTAGATGCGTACTCAAAATGGGTGGAATGTTATGTAATCTCTACATATAATAAATTCGAAGTTTTGGAAGTAAGCGTTCTACGTCCATAATGATCTTAGCACTATAGAATTCGCTAACCTTATATAGCTCCGGTAGAAAAAAATCTTGCATGCGCGATTCAGGTTTTCTTAAATTTAGAAAATCACAAATTAGTTGATTATTCTTTTTGTTCTGCTTAAAAATTTTGTACACTTATGTATTTTAAGAATACATAGCAATATACACATTTTTTAACTAGAAAATAAAGTAATTAATTTAATAAGATATTTTTTTTAATTTCAAGTAACTAGCGCCATCTCTTCGTTTTCGCGAAACTACCATTCATCTCAGAAAATGTTGATTTTATTTGTTTACCTTTGTTTGTGCAGTCTAATTTCGGGAACTAGGAAACAGATTTTAACATAATCTTCACGAATGTGTTCAGAAAATATCAGAAGAGGTTTAGGTATTTCAAGTAGATTTATGTTACTAATTAAAATTTGATATTTCTTGGCGTAAAAAATAAACCATAATATTTTTGCATGAAAACGTACAGAACGTAGGGATGATGTCAAAATTGTCAGTTTGACATACGGAAAGAAGCATCTAGCGCCATCTCTTTTTTATTTATAATTTTACTATGGCTTCGCATTATTACTATCGTGCATATAGCCAGTGTCGCGGTCAAAGAAAATTAAATTCAATGCAGGAGCGTTTTTTTAATTTGGAACATTACAACGCTCCAGCAATTTTGTATGAACATGTGTATGAAGCGGCGTGCTGGGGTTATTAAAAACTTAAATACTCTTTGATTGGATCTCTTTTATCAAAGTACTAGCGACCCGCCCCGGCTTTGCACGGCTATATTATGCATGTATTATCTTCTTATCTATATCTATACATATAAAATCCTTTGTCCTGACTGACTGACGGATCATCGCACAGCCTAAACCGCTGATCGTAGAGACTTGAAACTTGGAGGGTGTGTTCTTTCTATGACGTAGGCATCCGATAAAGGGGGGCAAAGTTTGTATTGGACAACGTGATTCCTTAGTCCAATCTATTTCAAATTTTGCATAAACATTCTTTAACAGAATTAATGGAACACGTGTTTCTTTTTTTTTTGAAATTCATCCCCTAACGGGGTTAAAAAGGGGAAGAAAGTTATTTTGGGAGTGATTTGCTTCGAAGTTGATATCAATACTCTTTAGTGCTTTTGATTAGATTGGTAACATACTCATTAATCTATGATTGGTAAGACGTCACTTCAAGCTGACAGCGTTAACGTAAAACCTAAGAGGTTGAAAACTTCGAACATTGAACTGAAAAAAGGTGTCTTGCCATTTAGTACTGGGAACTTGACATAGTATTTTTTTTTTGCGCGATACGTTTGCTAATACCTGTCGATAGAGGACATTACGGCAAATGAAATATGCCTTTACACCAAATCTCATAGGTGTCTCGGAAATGGGGGATTTGACCAAACGTTATGACTAAGATTTTATCAAAAGTGCGCTGTGCACAAATAATGCTTTCTAACCAAACTTCTAAACCATCTCGGAGACGGGATATTTGTTAAAACATAGAACTGTTATAGGATAGCCACTGAATCACTTAAAACTCTATATTTTTATTAGGATACGCCAAAATTACTCTCTGCGCAACTGTTCAGCCCTACCTAATAATAAAATTTTGAACAATTTGCCAAAAGTCACAGTTCCCAAAGTTAGTAGATACTAATTATTAAGTAATTTAAAAGAAATATCTTTTGTTATGAATACGAAAATACCTAAACAAATGAATAGGACTTTTACACCTTTTTCATTTTTAAAATGGACAGGAAAGTGATCTTATAAGGGTTCCTTTTTTACCTTTTAAGGTACGGAACCCTAAAAACACAAAAGATGACTATGATAGATAGGTAATTACTAATTAGCACGATATGATTAAAGATTTACTCATGTGGTAATCGTAGAGTTTTGTGCATTATTGGCTCTGTGTTATAGAAAGACAGAAATAGAAGAATTCATTTTTTTGGTTTAGAACTTTAGGTACTTAGACGTATAGCCCATTTTGGATCCCATCCCAAGAGAATTGGGTGCACCCGAGGTTTTCGTGTTCCAAGTTAAAATACATCTCATTCAAAATCTATCTTCTCTATACATATAAAATTCTTTGTCCTGACTGACTGACGGATCAACGCACAGCCTAAATCGTAGAAACCTGAAACTTGTAGGGTTTGTTCTTCGTATGACGTAGGCATCCGATAAGAAAGGATTTTACGAAATTAATTACCTACCGGGTTTAAAAAAGAGTAGAAAGTTATTTTAGGCGATTTGCTTCGACTCGAACTCCTTAGTGCTTTTGATTAAATTAAGTAAGTACATTTTATTTTGACACACATGTTTCAAACTCAATCTAATTTGAAATCAACAAAAAATAATCCTATTTTAACTATTTTCGACTCCTGCGCGGACGAAGTCGCGGGCAAAAGCTAGTGAATAATAACATTACTACAAAGGCCGTCATTGCTAGAATGTGTGATTTTATGTCGCGTTTTGGTATACCTAATATTATTGTGAGTGACAACGGAACTTCTTTTGTGTCTAAGGAATTTGATACATTTTGCAAATTAAATAATATTACTCATTTGTTTTCTCCGATTTATCATGCAATGAGCAACGGACAGGCCGAGTCGTTCGTCAAGATTATCAAAAAAGGGTTAAAAACTTTTCTTTTAACAAATTGCAAGTCGGATGAATTAAACATAAATCTATCAAAATTCCTGTACGACTACCGCAATTCTAACAATACCACAACTGAAACCTCTCCAGCTCAACTAGTATTCGGTCATAAGTTGCGTTCTAGATTAGATTTGATTACTCCTGTCGATGACACTCCCTCGTCATCGGACCTATCTAAGCTCGTCGATCGTAAACAGTGCTTACAGGTTAAATACTACGGCGGAAAAAAATACATAAATTATAAAACGAATGATAGTGTTTGGGTAAAAAAACAATTGAATAACAATAAGTTTACTTGGATGAAAGGTTTAATATTTAAGAGGATAGGTAAAGTAATGTATAAAATTAAGTTACTGGACACAAATATTATGTGCGTTAGACATAAAAACCAGATTTTCCTAAACAAACATGAAGATGTGTCATGTAAATATGATAATACAAAAGACAAATGGGACGTGATTTTACCACAGGAAGAAGTAGCAACTAGAAAAGCTATTGCGGTTCCCGAGATAACGATTACGCCACCAAACTGTGTTGGGCGCAGTGAGGAGGTGATACAAGATTGTGTCACAGATGAGGCAGTCAACTTACCAGCTACCGTGCCAGATAGCAGTAGTACAGCACACACGACGGAACCTGTAACACCACCAGCAGCAAATGCTCGCAGCCCACAGTTCAGTACTCCGCTGTCTGAACCACAATCTGATACATCTGATCGTGAAAACAATGACAGTCCTATCCCTAGGGAACGTTCGCGTCGTAATCGACCCGTCATTAATTATAAGAAATATTACTAGTAGAGATAAATAATATGTAAGCTTTTTGTGTAAGGGGGAAAAGTGTTGTATATGTTGGTACTTACATATCAACCGTACCTACTTACTCAGTTTGTAAGCAAGTTAAACGTATGCTTAATATACGGCAGTGTGAATCCAACCAGCGTTGTTTTACTTACACCTACCTACAGATAGAACAGTATGTTAATAGGTATGTACATAGAGGTCGATATTTAGGTCATAACATGACGTACAAACGGTAAATGGAAATGCTCGTTGAGGGCTGTCTAAAAATAGACTAATCAACTTTAACTCTTTTCAATCCATATTAAATTTAATAAATTGAATTTAAATTCCATATTTTAAACAAAATGGGTTGAAAGATGAACAGTTAGAAGTGTTTTAGGGTTCCCTATCTCAAAAGGTATAAAAAGGAACCCTTAAAAGATCACTGTTTTGTCCATCTGCCTGTCCGTGTTTTACCACTGATTTTCTTAGGAACGGGTGGACTTAGCAAGTTGAAATTTATACCAGATTCTTAGATCTATATTCCCTATTAGGTGTATAAAAATGAACCTGAGTCAACAACACGCTAAAAATATATATGGGCAAAATTTAGATTACTTTTTTTTTTCACCTTATACCACAGTAACCTAAAACCATTACTTGTAAATCTAATTATAAGGGTTGCTTTCATTAAAAACCAATTCAATTTTGTAGTAAAATAGAGGAATTAATGCAGCCAACCCTATATTAAAGACAGGCCATTGATGCAAGTCGACGACGCATTTCCGTCAGCGACGCGGACGCAGCATATCCGGCGAGTATGAATCGCTCCACTGCTGATAAACAAAGGGTCAAAGTGACTTCCGCTTCGACTAACATTACTGTATGACGTAAGCATTTTAACTATTCATAAATAGTATATCAAGACTAGTTGCGCCCCGCGGTTTCACCCGCGTAAGTCCGATCTTTCTCACCGTTTAAACCTTCCCTAGACCTCCACGAATAATTCAAGACCAAGATAAGATAAATCCGTTCAGCCGTTCTCGAGTTTTAGCGAGACTAACGAACAGCAATTGATTTTTATATATATCAAGATATCTATTAACTTAATTCTAAAGTCATATGATATATCACAATTATTATTCACAACATGCACTATTTACCTACCTATTTTTTTGTCCAATACGAACATTTCTTTAAGGGACTTGGCAAACCTATGGTGCGCCATTTCGAAAAGAAAACTCGATTTGGCAGCCAATGATGAAACATTCATCTCTCTCTCATTCTCTCAGTCTCATTCGATAAAGTAAGTGATTACAAACAAGTAAGCTTAATATTCTGTGAAAAATCTCGTTATATAGTGATGTATTTTCGGAGATATTTGACTTTAAAGATGTAAAAAGGTGATGTTTTATCACTAGCCGCTAAATCGAGATTGTTCCAAAATTTTAGGTATGCCAAAATGGACGATGGTCTTTCGATAATCAAAACTGAGGGTGTAAAACAGGATGGCAAGTTGACCGTTGCGTATTTATAAGTAGCTATATAATACACGACAAAGAAATGTCTCACAGTGTGTTTTCACCGAATTTAAGCGTCTGTATTTAAGACTAATAATATTCACCATATTTCCATCGACAATACCGCGAGGTCATTGGGAACGTGTGACCGTCTCATAGTCTTTGATACAACCGCTTTATTGTTACATGAAAAACTGGCTTTGACTGACAAAGGATTAACCATAATCGTTCTTGTACATCAAGCAATCAGTCAGCGCCGAGATGAAAGCTTCCCCGACGTCTGAACTAAAGTAATGAAAGGCCAACTCTTGACAAATGAGTCGACCAGTACCTACCTATTGTTCCATCGCTTTGTATTAGTAAAACAGATCATGATCGGTAAACGTTCATGTATAAAGCACGACTTATGGGACTGTCTCGATTTATCGTATGAGGAGACGTGATTAGCAATATATCTATTTTTTTCAGGCACAGGTCGTCCACTGTTGAACATAGGCCTCCTCTATTACATAGGCCGGCCGTGCACCAATGTAATTATGTGCGCTAATTGATATTGCTCTTACGGTGAAGGAAAACATCGTGATGAAACCCGCGGCTTAGTTGGCTCCAGAAGTATTGACAAGTTCTCTCCTCTGGACATGGTCGACTAAGCTGATAGGGTAGTAGGGGCTGGGCAAGCCTACTCCATCTTCACGCAAAAGGACCCAATTAAAAAGAGTAACAGCCCGTATTCAAGTACAAGTAGGCCTCCTCTAAAGATTTTCAGAGCGATCGGTCCCAAGCGTCTGATGCGTCTAACGATTTCCCACGACCTAAATTAAGTCGTCCGTTCATCTTCTTCTATATCTATATCCCTTGAAAAAGACAAGCTCTTCTTAAACATAAAAAGAGATGGTTAAACCCTTTATTTGCACAATATACAAAACACAAAAAAATTTAAAGGACTTATGTAAAAACACCGAACATCCATGACACCGAAAGCCTTATTATCTTAACCGACTGGTTTTACCTTAAAATAATTTAAAAGCAAACTCACCGTGTAACGACAACTGTAATTGGTCTCAAATGCACTCGATAATCCAGTATTCCTGTGAACATTAGAGATCTGAGATAGCTTTGAAATTTCGCGTCAAAGTCGATACTTATCTATATTGCCCTGAGTCTGAGTCTGACCTTATAAGGCTGTGTACACCTAATAAGATTACGTGATGTTAGCTGGATTATCCTCATTGCTGAGACACGATCATATCATAGGTTTCTGTCCAGTTTTATTTCACAAAACGTGTTCTCGCACGTTTACCCAATTTTTTTTAAGTAGTTTGAATATTCGCTAATGAACGTTATCCCTAAAGTAAACTTACTAAAGAATTGGACTAAAACAATTCACCTAAAAACAATTCGACTAAAACAATTCGCCTAAAAACAATCGACTGGAACAATTCGCCTAAAACAATTTGACTAGAAACAATTAAACTAAAACAATGCGCCTAAAAACAATTCGACTACAAACAATTCGACTAAAACCAATTCATCTAAAACAATTCGTTTTAGTCAAATTGTTCCAGTCTAATTTTTCGTAGACAGGTCTAAATGCCAAAGAAAGTTGGTTTAAGAGATACTTATTATTTTAAAGTTTGTTTT
This sequence comes from Idaea aversata, assembly GCA_907269075.1. Classification (NCBI taxonomy): domain Eukaryota; kingdom Metazoa; phylum Arthropoda; class Insecta; order Lepidoptera; family Geometridae; genus Idaea; species Idaea aversata. Next base: position 7,755,198 of record OU026092.1, on the reverse strand, counting down.
TATAATTAAGTACCTATGCTTAATACGGATTACGAATATAAATGAAATGATTATAAAAAAACTGGTTGCCTGTAAAGTCGGTATACGGGCGAAAGTTTTACGTGACAACAACTGTGCTCGAGTGGAAGGGACGCGTGCCTTTCACTTTTTATGTCTGTCTCTCTCGCTCTTAGGCGGGCTAACCATGCCCGCGTGCCTCTCACTCGCTCTCATTGTGAGCGCATAACGTCAGCGGAGCGTAACGCAGTTTCTTGAAGTGTCACCCGGCAAACCAATTTATAAAACGTTGTCACGTCAAAATTCTCAAGGAGGTTATAGTAAACTTTTAAGCTATTGCCACATGAGTAAATAATCTATTGCATAGCTTTCATCGCGGGCTTTGAGCGCGGCGACCGAATCAAGTTTTGACACTTCTACACTAATATTTTAAATGGGAAATATTTTTTTTTGTTTTACGTTTGGAACTAATGGGCTCCGAAATTTCTGGACCGATTTTGATAAAACTTAGTAAGAGGATACATTGATCCATTGACAAGTAACATAGGGTACTTTTTAAAACCCGATATTACCACAGGATCGGGAGTTACGCGGATGAAATATTGTCTATCTTACTATAAGCAGTGGTATAGGAGTGGTGTTGACTTAGTGGTAGATACCTCGACTTTTATTCTGAAGGTCGTGGGTTCGAATCCCGGCTGGCCGTGCACCGATGGATTTTTCTTATGTGCGCTAATTGACATTGCTCTTACGGTGAAGGAAAACATCGTGATGAAACCCGGGGCTTAGTTGGCTCCAGAAGTATTGACAAGTTCTCTGCTCTGGATATGGTCGACTAAGCTGAGAGGGTAGTAGGTGCTGGCAAGCCTACTCCATCCTCACGTAAAAAAGACCCAATTAAAAAGGGTCTAATTACGGAAACAGCCCGTATACAAGTAATAAGTAAGCAGTGGTATTTCACTGCAATGGTAACCAAAGGTCTGATAATTATCCACCTTTCGGGCAGTTGGCAGTGAATGTATGCTCAATTATACGTAAGGCTGTAACAAACAAGATAGATAACAAGCCCACATGTGCCCCACATCTGATAGGCTATATACAAACATTTAACCACGTTACATTATCAGAACATGTTTCTTTTTAACCATGTCATGGATAACAGACTAATTTAAAACCTAGTCGATAGGTATTTTAGAAACGACTTCTATCTTTAGCCTTTAGACGTCTACGACAGGTAACATTTTATAGCCACAAGTATAAATTGTAAAGAGGTAGGTACCTAGGGTACCTACTTATGTTTTATGGATTTACCTACTTCAACGGATAAAATGTTTTGCAATCCCAGTAGCACCTCTATAATGAAAATAAAATTTCTACTTACAGATAAAGACATTTTTAAATGCGTTTAACAAGAAATTTAAAAAAAATGTAAAAGTTTTTAGTAGGTATTTTATAATATCTATGCTTACTGTCGATTATTTCAGTTATTGTAACTCAATGGTTATTGTTACGATCGTCCAATTTTAATAGAATACTAGCGACCCACTCCGGCTTCGCACGGCTATATTATGCATGTATTATACATATAAACCTTCCTCTTGAATCACTCTATCTATAAAAAAACCGCATCACAATTCGTTGCGTACCTAGTTTTAATCTATAACCATACATAGGGAGAGACAGCAGAAAGTGACTTTGTTTTATACTATGTAACTAGCGACCCGCTCCGGCTTTGCACGGTTATATTATGCATGTTTTATACACAAAAACCTTCCTCTTGAATCACTCTATCTATTTAAAAAAACCGCATCAAAATAATTTGCGTAGTTTTAAAGATCTAAGCATACATAGGGAGTGACAGCGGGAAGTGACTTTGTTTTATACTATGTAACTAGCGACCCGCTCCGGCTTTGCACGGTTATATTATGCATGTTTTGTACATATAAACCTTCCTCTTGAATTACTCTATCTTTTAAAAAAAACCGCATCAAAATCCGTTGCGTAGTTTTAAAGATTTAAGCATACAAAGGGATATAGGGACAGAGAAAGCGACTTTGTTTTATACTATGTAGTGATGTAATGATAATGAAGTAGAGCAAAGAAGCTCGCTTATGCTAGTTGTGAAATTAAACACCTTCACGGCGTCTGCGCGGGCGCTGCAAGATGTCCTTGTCCCCAAGTGCAAGTCTAACCGGACCTTGCAGGATTTCTCGATCAACAACCATACCTACTCTGATTTCATCTAAAGGTTCACCACAAATTTATTGAATCTAATAATTATAAACAATCTATTATTTATTTATTTACTACCGTTTTATATAAGTTCCAACTTAATTTGATTTTCTGAGAAATATGGCCGTTGACGGTTGGTAGTATAAGTTAATAAATGTATTGATTTGATAAATAAAATAAATAAATATTGCAGGACATTCCACACATCGCCATCTAGCCCCAAGCTAAGTAACTAGACTTGTGTTATGGGTGCTAGACAACGGATATACTACTTATATACTTTTCTTTTGTAAATATATACTTAAAATACATAGAAACAACCAGACCACAGACAAATATCTAAGCATAAATACTTGTCTGTGGCGGGAATCGAACCCGCAACCCTGTGATTGGCAGTCCGGCATGGTAACCATTGTGCCAACTGGGTCGTCAAACCCACTTACATGGCGATTGGTGGGATTACTTTTCATTTGTTGACTTATTTATACTTACCTACCTATTTACTCAGCGATTGAGTTTTAGATCACAGTGTGTACCTACTTAGATACATTAGTTAAAAATATATGGTTTTTCATAATCACTTTAAAAAAAGAGCTCCTATTTTTAGCAAACTCAAATTAGCAATCATCATCGATCTTTCATCACATACCATCATCTAACATTTTAGACACGACGTTGATGGAATACCATTTTGCTTCATGTGGAATACCTACTAAACAAAACAAATCATCTACTTAAACTAAAATTATAAAGAGGAAAATTTTATTTGTTTGTTTGTCACGAATAGGCTCCGAAACTACTGGACCGATTTTTATAAAACTTGTTATGAGGATACATCGATTCATTGGGAAAAGCACAGGCTACTTTTTATCCGATATTCCTAAGGGATCGTGAGTTACGAGGGTGAAACCGCGGAGCGTTGCTAGTCAGATAAAAAGTTATGATCTGAAAATATCTAAGGTGAATGTAAAACCAATGAAACCACCTGCTTAAAATAAGAGTGGAGATACCGAAAGCGTTGCACACATGGCGTCCTAAATTTAGTTAATCGTTTCCTGTTTTAAGAGAGCTTTGTAGAACACCATTATTAGCGAGATGTTTAAAAATACCAGGAATACTTCTGAAAGATTCTCTCTAACGTTTCCTTTGATATTTATTTCTACATCACCGTTACTTGTTTCCACGTTCGTTTCTGAACTTTTTCAGTAGGTAGTTTGAAAATTAGTGTGATATGTTTTCCAGTCACTTTTCAAGGTACGTTCCTGCTGATCAAACTTTCTGATCAAACTAGTTTGTCCAAAAGGAATTAATTTCCTCGTAGTCAAACTACTCAACTAAGTGGTTAACAAAATCAAAGTAGTTAGTTAAAAATCAGTTATAAGGTTGTGTCTTCTGTTGAAATATTTGAGTAACATTTCAGCTGTAGTACCCAGAAGTCAAGCTTTCTCCAAAACAAAGCTTCATGAAAACCTGTTCAGTAGATTTTGTGGCTAACATTTTGATGAGTAGGTACCTAGTACCTACTTACTACATCCAGACTAGAATATCGATCGACACTGAAATATCATGGCTACAGAATTCGTAATGCAGACTCGGTTTGATTTATGTGTCTAGTAAGTTTTTTGTTGGGCTTGCTTTTCAATATGTCCACAAAAATGTTCGGTTAAAAAAGACTGAGTTTTTTTTTTCTTTCTTTTATAAAATTCGGTGAGAATTTATATACTTATTCTTTGCTGTAAGTACAGATTTTTACTTTTTCTATTAAAAGGGGTTTTTAATTATACCTACGCAACCTTATCAAATTCTGACGAAAACTGCTTATCTACCAGCGTCATATTACATTTATGTATAGTACAAAATACCTGGCATTATACAATAGGTAAAACCCGCGTGTAAGCGTGTTAAGTTGAAATTTTCGAAAAAGCGTAGGTAGGTCTAGGTAACTTTATTTATATCTATACTTCACTACATAGTATAAAAACAAAGTCGCTTCCTGCTGTCTGTCTCTCAAAACATCTCAACGGATTTTGATGCAGTATTTTTTAATAGATAGAGTGATTCAAGAGGAAGGTTTTGGTACAAAACAAACAAAACTACCACGTGTACGAAGTCGCGGGCATCAGTTAGTAATAATATAAAGCTGAAGAGTTTGTTTGTTTGTTTGAATGCGCTCATCTCAGGAACTATACTGGTTTGACTTAAAAAAATATTTTTGTGTTGGATAGTTCATTTATCGAGGAATGCTATAGGCTACTTTTTATTGGAACGAAAGTTCCTTATCGTGCGTTGTTGCGAATGGGGGCTAGACGGAAAAAAATAAGATTAAAAGTTGTAAGGACACTTTTTGCTATAGTTGTAAGCCGTGCGGCGTGCGCGTGTTTCTCTGTCTGTCTCTCTCTCTCTCTCATAGAAAGCAAGCCAGTTATTTTCGTTTCGTTTTTTTATTTCGCATTGAACAGTGTGGTGTCGCAATAATTATTTACAAAAAAAAATTACAATTCCTTCACTGATAATCCGGGTGTCCCTTGACACCTCTCAAGTTTTTTTTGATATTCCCACGGAATCGGGAGTTACGCGGGTGAAACCGCGGATCGCTGCTAGTGTATGTATAAATGTAAATTTTGATAACAGTGTAGCCATCAACAGCGGGCGCACCCTTATCTAATCACTAGCTAGCTCTTATCTCTCGATAGATACCTATCACTGATGAACACGTCAAGCACTTACCGATAATAATATGTAAATACTCCATAGCTTTGAAGGGCTCTCGTGGGTAAACTAGGGTTAATTCCAAAATGTACATTCGGTTCTTTTCATATTTTTTAATTACAGTGAAACACTAATTCTACTCACTCTAAAAACTAGTTCGATGTTACCGAAATCCGCTTTTTCATTCTTCTTCTTCCACCTACCCTTATCCAATTATTTGGAGTTGGTTGTTCTTCGCCAGGACATTCGGCAGTCCTGTGTTGTCTTTATCGCAATGTTGGAATTTTTGAGACCTTTTTCACTTGCAGGGATTTTTTTTTAAATGGGCAATTCAGGGCAATTAAAAAAAAAAAATAGCGAAAAATACTGAAAGCAATTGCGTGCCCGATTTTGATAAAAATTAAAACTGCAACATTGGATTTATAGTAAATTCTTCCTAGCCGGAAATCGACCCTGTTAATTTTTTCAAAAAAAATAATCACCCTATATTTTTATATCTATCGACAGTGTTGCTGATATAGATAAGTTCCTGGAATCAAAGATAGTATGGCAAATCAAAGCAAACAGCTCATTCTTGTAAAATTATGGAGGCTGAAGGTGTGGGTATTGCCCAGCGAGACTAACCACAGCTTTGTAAACCTTGCCTTTGAGGTATACAGTCATCCTTCGATCACAGAGTACTCCCGTCAGTTCTCTCCATTTCATCCAATTCACTGTTCCACGTTTTTCGTTACACTAACGACCAATTTAATTAACCAATCAATGCCCATGCGCTGATATATTTCGTGGACACAATATGTCTATCCTAGTGTTGCCGATCGATACTATCGTTGAATAATCGATACTCTATCGATAGTCCATTTAAAACCGATACTATCGATAGCTTAAGACGAGGCAATACTATCGATAGTAATAGCACATGAGTAATGTGGTATTACTCATGAGTAACCTATCGATAGTATTGTTACTCACGAGAATAAACTATCGATATTATTGATACTATCGATATTATTGATACTATCGATACTATCAATAGTATCTCGTAAATAAAAAGAACTATCGATAGTACTTATCGATTATTTTTGATCATAATAATAGTAATTTTAGAACTCAACGGTGGGTCTGCAATTCTGACTCCGACCGTACGTATTGCAAACAATACAATTGTATTCATAGTAATTATTTTCCTGGGTCTTAATCGCGTATTTTTTTCATTTCTTACCTCGACGTTTCAACTATGCTACAATAGTCATGGTCGCGAGGAGACAGCTCCTCGAATCCGAATCGTGTCAGTTAAAAAGTTTTAAAAAGTTTAATACAATTGCAAATTGACAGACTATCGATAGTCTAAAATAATCGATACTATCGATAGTTTTTTATTAACGAGCCACAATATAGTAAAACTATCTTTAGTACACTCCACGCGCCATCCGCCCGCCCGCGCTTTGCTGTTTATTCGCTGAACTATATCCGCCCTAGGATACAAAATAACACTGCGTAGCCATTAATCCTCAATTAGATACTACTTATCTACTGTAAATTATCAAACAAAGAATTTCGAAACGTGAAATGTTATGAAAACACATTAGTGACATGCATCGGTCAGATTGGCGCCAATAAATCGATAATATTGATAAAATTTATACCAGACGTGCCGTGATAACGATATAAGGTACATGCCCGGGAACGTGATATTTTAGCGTCATATGATATGCTATCTACTTAGTACGAGTCTTTAATATATTGTGCGCAACCTGAAAAAGACACCTGGCAAAGCAGATGCCTTGTGAAAAACAAAAAGTTACCTACAATTTAATGTTATAACTACCTTTTTCCTACCAAGTTGAAAATGGACCAAGGGATCACGTTGTCCTATACAAACATTGCCCCTCTTTGTCACCCCCTTAGGAGTAGAATTTCGGAAAATCCTTTCTTATCTGACGCCTGAATCATACAAAGAACACACCCTCCAAGTTTCAGCTACGATCAGCAGTTTAGGCTGTGCGTTAATCCGTCAGTCAGTCAGCCTGCCTAGCATGAAGACTAAAACACGATACGATAAAGCGATATAACTACAAGAACTCTCAAAATATGATAGATAAAGCCGCCATGTTGAATTTTTACTTTATATTGCTATCATATTTTGAGAGTTGATGTAGTTATATCGCTTTATCGTATCGTGTTTTGGTCTTCATGCTAGGCATACAGGACAAAGTATTTTATATGTATAGAAATACATGTCTCAAGTTATATCATCAGAAAAAAGTTATCGGAACTTTTTCGAGACAAAAATGAATAGTAGATAATAGGTTACCTAGAGTGCCACGTAAGACATCGAATTATTGAAGTGAAAACTTCTTATGGCGCGTTGGGCACTTTTGTGGGTGAGCATTTTCAACCGTTCTCGCGACAGATTTTGACGCGACAGATGAGATTTTATTTGTGTTAGTCTTTTTGTTTAACTTATACTGCCATCTATTACACAAATTAAGAAACTTAGTTTCTAGAAAGACCGCTATTCGAATGTACATGGCGCTGATTTAAATTTTTTACTGCCATCTAGCGAATAAAAAATAAACTATATTTGTTTAAGTGAGTGCTAATAGATGGCAGTAGCAGATCGTTTCAAGAAATATTCTATGAGAAATAACAAGTTTATTGTTTTCACTTCTGCCTGCACTCCCGGAGTGCACTGTTTTTTTTTTACTTTACTTTTCTATAGGTTTGGTAACATTTAAACACCTGCGCCCTGTTATCAAAGTAGCGGGTATAAATTACTTTGTAGGTACTTAGTAGATAGGTTGAAGTGGTTAATTAAATTAGGTAAGTACCTAGATAATATTAATATACACCTTGTTATGTATTTTAGACGTAGTTTCCTTTTATACTTCCTTTAAAGATACACCTAAGTTTGTTTATGCAAGATAATAAGCTGTTTTTTGCGGTATATTTAATACATTCTTAAATTGTATCAAAACAAAAGATAATGATCGTTTTAGTAAATATAATTTCAATTAATTTGTAATATCTATCATCGATTTAAACAACGCCTACCTATAGGTATCTCTCGTAAATACAGGAAAAGTATTTTTGTAGTGCACATTTTTTTTCTGCTGAATAGGTATATGTCAGCAGTGGAGTACATTTACGCAAAAAAAAAAATAAAAAAAAAACCAAAACTTAATGTGAAAAACTTCCTGCAATTTCTAAATTATTGGGTATCTCAGTATTGATACACACAGTGACACGTAGGTACCTACCTTCATTTAGAGCGCGCTATTAAACTCGCTGGCGCTAGTATTGTGTCCATGGACTTCGTCGTTTTGTTAGAAACACTTAAATGGTTATAGCTCTGAGTTTTTGAGTTAGCTCCAAAATAAAAAAAACAGTGTTTTTTTATTTTAATGTGCTTAAAACATACCGAATTTTGTGCACTACAAAAATACTTTTCCTGTATAAGTAGATATTATACTTAAAGTTATAAATTCTTTGTATTTAAATATTATTGACTTCAAGTTGATCTAATATTTACATTTAGATGGGAAACTCGTTTCATATTTATGTGTTTATTTCAAATATAACTGAAGAATGATGACTGTGGTCTGGTATTTTGCATTTGACATCAATAAATGAAATCTTTAAGGTGTGGTCTGCCACTCATTCTCTGAGATTACTTCGCATTTATCATTTGTCACTGTGTCATGGAATTATCTATATTTCATCTGGACCCCTTATCGTGTCTGAAATAAGTACCTTGCAGTGATGCCAAATATTAAAAAAAATACGTATTATTAATACGTATTTGTCGAAATGCTACGTTTCTTCTTAGAAAATGTTTTTAATTTTGTTTTGACCTATATGAATAGGTACCTACATTAAAATTTTCAGTCCTCTAATTATAGGTTACACACTTTTCCATAATTTTGCCAAGTTATTAAGTTATGGTAAAGACCACTTTGGAAGTACACTCTACCTCTTAGTATAGATAGACTACCTCTGTCGCAAACTAAGAAGTAAAAATAGTTTTATAGGTATTACAATTATCGGCAAACAACTTGAAAAGTACCTGGCGTGGAAGGGGTAAGTTCGCGCAGTATACTTACGAGCAAAATAAATTGGTGTCATCATCCATTACAACCTAATGTTTTTTTTATATGAATCTCTAAATAAAATCTTAACTGATTTTAAGTAGGTAGGTACCTAGTTTAGTTTTACTTACTTAAATTAGGGCCATTTTCACGATCTTTAAGAAGTTCCGAGGAGGCTAATCATCAAGTAGGGTACCTACTACAAGGGTGTTTATTTTCGACTAGGTATTTTTTGGACAAAATGGTATAATAAATATAAAAAAATGTAAGTATGAAACTTAAACATTGCTTTTATTTGTCGAACATAGAACAAGTAATAATATTACCTAAATATTTATGATTCAGTCCTGTAAAAATGAAACACCCTCCACTAAGTCGCATTCCCTTACAGCTGCAGTACTTGTGCCCGGAGTTGGTTCGTCTCTATCACAGCTTGAACTCGGAGTTGGTTCATCCCTATTTCCATGACTCCATGTCACCGTGTCCTCATCTTCTTCGTCATCACTGTCGCTATCGTCTTCGCTGTCAGAATCACTATCTTCAGTAACATTAATTATAATTTGGTCAGTGACCCCGTCAACGATATGATCACTTTTAATATATTCCTCCTCTATTTCTTTAACTTTGTGACATAATTTGTGCCATTCGCTGCCACCCATTGCTGCCACTTTTTCCTTAATAAGTTCCATTACTGATTTAATACTCCAGGTGACATTTTTACTGCTTACATGCCCTTTGATTGCAGCCCACGCCATCTCTATCGGGTTGAGATCTGGGTGATATGGTGGCAGCCGAAGTACTACATGGTTGTTTTCTAACAGTATTTTATCAATGTTGTATTTTTTAAAACGTTCCTTATGTATCTTTACTAACTTGTATAGTTCCGGTTTTAACATTGTGTGTTCGAATGGGATGCCCTTCTCCGACAACCATTTGTGCAAATCAGATTTTTTTGAATTAGCATTAGGGGCGGGTTCATATTGTTTATTATGATAAGACGCATTGTCAACTACTACCACAGAGTACGGTGGTAGGTTAGGTATGAGTTGAGTGCGCAGCCATTTCTCATAGTTGTTGTAATTCATATTATCGTGGTAGTCACCAGATTTCACACCAGCTTGGAATAACAATAACGCGTTTTCAATGAATCCGGCTTCCGAGCCGGCGTGTACTATTACGACTCTTTTGCCCTTTGATATAGGCGCTTTAAGGCCAGAAGTGGATCCATCTGTCCATGCCTTTGAAGCTGTGTGTGACGAATCCACATAGGATTCGTCTGTGTACACAATAGGTCTACCTTCTTCTCTATATATTTTAATTTTTTTTAGATATTCAATTCTCATTAGCCTTATATTCGTTTTTTCTATCAAAACTTTCCTATTGTATTCACTTTTTCTCCATTTGAATTTTAGTTCTTTTAAAATACGACGAAGACTGCGCTCGGACCCATTAAAGTTGATGTCTGTTTTCAATTTTTTACGAAGTTTTTCGACTGTTGGTAGCTCTTTTTCTGTAATATGGAAGTTATGGATGGTCCTTCTTATTACAGATTGTTCGAAGTTGTCAATCCCAGTAACTTTTTTTTGACCCGTCCTTTTCTTTCCCGGTGTCCGAAACACTGTGAGAAGATCAGAGTTTTTGGCCTCCGATAATATTCTTCTTACCGTACTAACTGATGTTTTTGTTGCATCCGCAGTCTTTTGTATGACATCCATCTCAGTTGGTATTTCGCGTTTGAAGTAACAATACACGTCATACACCATTTTTCTGGCTTGTCTTTTCAAAACTTTGTTGCTTCGCGGCATTTTAAAACCGTTTATAAAAAGTTTAATAACAAAACCAACAACACTTACAAACAATTAACAAAACACAACTAAACAAACTTAACAACAAAACAAATAACACTTACAAATACTTAATCAACAAATCTTTAACAAAGTCCTAAAAAAAACGAGTAACTAAACAACCTTAATTCAATGCACGCAAGTGTACTCGAGAGTGAACGATACGTCTGCACGGAACGAGACAAGCGGACCGAATAAACCCAAGTGCGAGAGAGCGCCACGATGATCAACCAATCAAGCGATCGATACTCCCCGCGCTCTACCCTCCCATACCTCGGCAGGTATCTAAAAAACACCTTCTGCGCATCCGCCATTTTTTTTCAAGTTGTTTGCCGACATCTGTACTTTATTTCGCAAACTAACAAATAATAAAAAATAAATTAAAATTAAAAAACCGACTTCAATAAAACCTGAAAAGAAAAACTAACAAAACCTGAAAAAAAAACCAAAAAGTGAAAAATAATCCATTTCGGGTTACTAAGACAGCAGATAACTTAAACATAAGTACCTACTTACTTGGAAGTCGGACTGGGTGACACCATGTTTTCTATTTATACCTCTCAACATTCAATCTAACCCAGTCAGACTTCCAAGTAAGTAGGTACTTATGTTTAAGTTAAGTAACTTTTTGGTTTTTTTTTCAGGTTTTGTTAGTTTTTCTTTTCAGGTTTTTTTGAAGTCGGTTTTTTTAATTTTAATTTATTTTTTATTTAACCATTTTTAGTGCCACTGTCACTGAAAATTCTACTCCATGAGGCGAAAGCGACTGTTTCTTTAAATTGCAACCTGTACCTAATCGTAACCCATTGAAGAGTTTGGTGATAAGAAGGTGTTTTCAGATGCCCCATTCATCGGTACCTATTTGTGTATGGGCCACTTCTATTAGTGGAAATGGAAAACTGAGCAATTTGTTGAATCTCGCTGTGCAGATCTGTTCATCACTCCGAAGATCCTCATCAGATCTTCATTTAGGATAGGGTTTTCTATCAAAATTCATTCAAACCCAGTCCGGCGAGGCAAAAGCGAATATTTTATTCAAATTGTAACCTGTAATCGTAACCGATTGAAGAGTTTTCTGATGAGAAGGTGGTTTCAGATATTCCATTTATCGGTAACTATTAGTTTATGGGCCAAATTCTACTGGTGGAAATCGAAAAATGAGCAATTTGCTGCACTCTCGAGGTGCAATTCTGTTCATCACTTCGAAGATCCTCATCAGAACTTCATTTAAGATAGGGTTCTCAATCAACATTAATTCAAACCCAGTCCCGCGACTAAATTCGACTAAATTCTTCAAATTGTAACCTGTAATCGTAACCGACTGAAGAGTTTTCTGATGAGAAGGTGGTTTCAGATATTCCATTTATCGGTAACTATTAGTTTATGGGCCAATTCTACTGGTGGAAATCGAAAAATGAGCAATTTGCTGCACTCTCGAGGTGCAATTCTGTTCATCACTTCGAAGATCCTCATCAGAACTTCATTTAAGATAGGGTTCTCTATCAACATTAATTCAAACCCAGTCCCGCGACTAAATTCGACTAAATTCTTCAAATTGTAACCTGTAATTGTAACCAATTGAAGAGTTTTCTGATGAGAAGGTGGTTTCAGATATTCCATTTATCGGTAACTATTCGTTTATGGGCCAATTCTACTGATGGAAGTCGAAAAATGAGCAATTTGCTGCACTCTCGAGGTGCATTTCTGTTCATCACTTCGAAGATCCTCATCAGAACTTCATTTAAGATAGGGTTCTCTATCAACATTCATTCAAACCCAGTCCGGCGACTAAATTCGACTAAAATCTTCAAATTGTAACCTGTAATCGTAACTGATTGAAGAGTTTTCTGATGAGAAGGTGGTTTCAGATATTCCATTTATCGGTAACTATTCGTTTATGGGTTAAATCTACTGGAGGAAATCGAAAACTGAGCAATTTGCTGCACTCTCGAGGTGTAATTCTGTTCATCACTCCGAAGATTCTCATCAGATCCTCACCAAATTTTTATGGGACCACCCCTGATGTATCACTTTTCGAACACAAAAAGAATCATCTCAATCGATTGAGCCGTCTTCGAATGATCGCGTAACATACACACAAAAAAAAAAACAACAACATACAGACGAATTGAGAACCTCCTCCTTTTTTGAAGTCGGTTAAAAAGAGGAAAACGTGCCTATCTTTTCTGACGAATAAAAATTCGGGGGAAGTAAGGATGCTATTTCTTAGACCGCTTCGTCACTCACCATCAAGACGTTTTTATTATTTATTTATTTAATAAGTATTTGAAGTATTTCTTTGTATTCGATTTTTGAATCATGGTAAACAAGGACTTTTGACAAAGATGAATGAGTAGAGTTAAGACCCACTCCGTATATTTATATCGACATCATATAATAAAACATCGTTTAAAAAGGTGTTATGGTAATAATTCAGACTTTATACTTAATTGCTAAGAATTCATTCGTAAACTATGCAACCAGTTGTTTCAATAAAGATCCATGTTCATTGAGCAAACCGTGAGTCATAGTCATAGGTCGTATTCATTGAGACCAAATGGAAGGTTGAACTTGGAAGGGCTTAGCTGAATTAGTTGCAGTTGCACATAAAAGAAAATGTTGTTTTATAATGTATTTTTTATCTTTAAAAGGTAATTTTCGGATATCTTTATAAGCTAATTATATTATTAATGCTGATAATTTACCCAGATATAAATACTTAGCAATTTTTATTTTTAGTTAATGACTCTTTTTCGGTATGACAAAGCAAATAATGAAGTTAACTTTATTATATTCTTTCTCTCTTCCAATTGTAACGCCCTCGACCTACACTCTACCCTAAGCCTAAGACTATAATATAATTTATAAATAAATATCTTATATATAAAAATGAATCGCAAAATGTGTTGGTAAGCGCATAACTCAACAACGCCTGGACCAATTTGGCCAATTCTTTTTTTGTTGTGTTTGTTATTGTCAGGAGAAGGTTCTTATGAAAGAAAAAAATAAGAAAATTGCGTATAAAATTATTACGCGGGTTAAACCGCGGGGCGCAGCTAGTAATATATAAATATGAATCTATATCTAACTATTCCTAATACCTAACCATACATAGGTATATATTAGTATGTGGAAAAGAAAATACAGAAGTATTTACAACACGTGACGCAGTGTAAAGTCGTTATAATACAAATATAAGGCATTTCTAGTACTTCAAAAGATCCGCCATGTTATCCAATGTAATGAGGAACAAGAAATTTGAATATAGAGCAGGATTACAAGACGAGAGAACATTTTTACGAGGGATCATAGCTTCATAGTTTTTATTAGATTACTATCTCTACCATACCAGTAGAATCTGGTAAGAAATCGTCAACTGAGTAGATGATTTCTTTTTTAACAAGCTCATCTGTACTTTAATATTTTAAAGAGGCGAAGTTTTGATCGATATTTGTAATAAGGTAATCTCGGAATTTGGTACTGCGTTTAAGCCAACGTTTTAGAAAAAGCTGCTTATCTCAAGTGGGGTTGGGGCAGATCACGCCTGCCGCATATTGGACGAAATGTGGGGTAAAATCACAACGATGTGGGTCCTACAAAACGCGCGGTAGATCCTGATGACGATAGAAAGAGACCAGATGTGGGCAGATAAATTATAGAAAGACACCAGATGTGGACATCTGGCTAGAACCCAACAGTGGAAGAAAAATGGCTGATTATAATTATTATCTCCAAAACTCACTGAACCACGAACTAACTTGCATTTCTCACGATTGCGTCCTGGCGAATGGACCTTTACGGATCGTTGCCTGTTGTGACTGACTGTCGCTACTCTCGTCACTTCCTTTATTTATGTGTTATTCTGATTTTGATTAATTATTAATTAATTCTAAATAATTTATTTGTTAATAATAAAAGGTGAAATGTGGTTCACTTCACCGTCCACGTCAGTGGTTCATGTTGGAACCTTTTTATCTTGTTACCCTCTATTTGTGCTTCCTTAATTTAGTAGGTTTAGCCTAAATTGTGTAAATAATAATATTGGATCAAACTCGGCTTTTACTTCTGATGTCTGACTACAAATCCGACCTGGAACCTACTTTCATAAAACTTGGTATGTGGGTACTCGAATCCTAGGAATTGACATAGGCTGCTTGCTACACGAATAAAACCGCTGGGCGCTGCTCATTTGCTAATAAAGACGAGTTCAAATGATTTATCCGTATTTGAGTGGTCTCCAGCCCTCATTCTGGTCACATTGTCGTTATTTCATTAAAGTAATGCCTCACGTCCGGCGGGACTTGCGTCGCCTTCACGTGCCAACATTTCTAAGTACTGCTTAAGTTAAGGTTAAAGCCCGAAGTTCGGTTTCTTAGCTGCTAGGCATTATGCCACGATCTTTTAGTATAAAAAAGAGGTCTATGGCCCGTAAAAATCGACCAAGAAAGTTTAAATTGGTAAACCAATGGAATGCGCACAAGAAACCAATTGCACTCAATAGCTACAAGCTGTACCTAAGTCAAAATACTTTCTTTTTATAAACCATATTTGCAACAAAATAAAGTTTAGTTTACTCATGTTTTACTAAGCATTCTATTTGTATTAGAATTTCTCCGGCTTTCTTTTGTACTATCCTGAAATTTGATCCCAGCGCCGTCTATCGAGCGATTCGGACTATAGTTTTGAAAAAAAAGGGTTTGTGTAAAACATTGTAAATTTATGGAATCAGGCATTTCTCTTTCCTGACGTGTACAATTTGGGGGTTCACAAGTCGCGAGTGAATAGGTAGGTATCTTACAGGAAAGAGCGTGCTTATATCTTAGGCCGCATCGTCATCGTTACCTACCATCAGGCAGGTGTGATAGTGGTCAAACGCTAACCAATAGGGTAAATACCCGAGATTGGCGCGTGCGTGCGTTTGGTCACAGCATCCAACTAAAAGTAGGATATACGGTATATCCTATTAGGTATATATACCTACTATTCTAGGAAAATAGTGATTTGGCTTGAAAGGTATTTTTTGAAAATGAAAAAACCGGAGACGAATTAATAGATTATTAGTAACCGCGAAAACAAAAAGAAATAGAATAGCTGTGCCGAGTAAAATAATTAAAAAAAGAAAGAGAAAAAGAAAGTGATCTTTTATGGGTTCCTTTTTTTACTTTTTGAGGTACCCTAAAAAAGGCTACTTTTTCTTGGTCTAATCAGTAACATCTCTCAAGTTTTACCGTGGTAGAATGACTTAGACCTATTATACTTTTCAAACTCACACCATTTGTATTCTTAGCAATTATTTTCCCTGGTCATAATCGCGTATTTGTATTTCTCTTACCTCGATGCGAAGTTTTGACTATGTTACAAATAGTCATGGTCGCGAGGAAACTGGAGCAGTGGCGAGCGTTGTCATTTTGAGTTGCTCCAGTCTCCTCGGGACCATGACTATTGTAACATAGTGGAAACGTCGAGGTAAGAGAAATAAAAAATAAATAAATACGCGATTGAGACCCGGGAAAATAATTGCTATGACTTAATGCTCGTATATTCGTATTCAGCGCTATCCCATTCCCACGCGCGCCGCGCAATAGCGCTATCCCTTTCCCCCTAGCGCCGCGAAATGGCCGTTTTTTAACAAAATTGGTAATTCATAAATGAAAAACTTCAATGATTGACAAAACAGCCGGGCAGAAACTAGATTGCAGTAACGACTATCTAAACAAGAATGTTGCTAGTCATTATAGTTTTTACGATATATCGTAAAATAATTTTAAAAGTCCCAATTTAAAAAAAAAACAAATCTATCGAAAAAAAATAATACTATCATGTTTTCATTCGGGGAAAAACTGCTCAAAGATCTGAAGATACATTCTAATTAAAAATAAGTGTTTTAGATGTAGCGGATTTTTTTCATTTGAAAAGGGGCTTTTCAGGTCATACCGGCCCTTATCATAACTATGTGTAATCGGTTAAACCTATGTGTAACCGTACTTCGGACTTTAACCGTAACATACACTCGATAACTCTTTACTGTATTAATTACACACCGACGGCTTGCTTAATAACTTGACTAACGTTCCGGAATTTATATGTTTAATTGCTTAATTTTTTTGATGAGTGTTTTAATTTAAACAGCGCGGTGGCGGCCATTATACTATAATACTGTGTTTTACTGAGAATTTTTAGGACAGTTAATGTTATAAATTAAGAGATGTTAACATACGATTTCGTCGTGTTATATTAAACGAGCATTATTTATTTACCTCCTTGTCTTTTCAAGTGTCTCCTCGCGACCATGACTATTGAATACCTCGCGCAGCGAATGGTGACCTCTGCGGTAAGTGGAAGGGGTATGCGCAGAACTCGATATGAAAATTGAGTTCTGCGCATACCCCTATACTTTTCATCAGAGGTCACCATTCGCTGCGCTACGTATAACATAGTCAAAACGTTGAAGATAAATAAAATATGCGATTAAAACCTGGGAACATACTTAATTACTTACTATGAATACAAAACGTGTGAGTTTAAAAAAAAAATTATTTCACTTATTTTCTTAAAAAAGTTCAACGTCGAAGTCACGAAAATCGTATGCACTATTTCACGGTTTGTAAAGTTTAACCGTTTATTTAAAGTGCAATTTGCATATAATTTCAAACAAACCGTTCGGTTTCCTGATATTTGACAGCAATTTATATCCCTACAAATGGTTATTCCTTCGAACAAACAAAGCTTGAACTGAGTCAGCAGTCGCTGCGTAAATATTTTTATTTCGACTGCGTTCCATGCTCTTTGTTTTGCAAATGAGTTGCCACACTTCCAGTGCAGTGTTTACAGTAGGGAACGTCCTGACTCGATCCACATGTTTCCAAGCTTTGACATACGGCATGTCATGTCGGAATACCCATCGCAGGAGTCACGACGCTACTTATTGTCTTACTGAAATGATAAAAACATTCGTTTCCTTCAAAAGACTGAAGACGTGACCACATTCCGACAGTCAAAAGATTTACATGAAAACAGGATGCATTTGCAATCTTTTCAAATGAGGTTTGCGAAAAACGAGATATTCTCGTTGTACAAACAGGTGTAAATTGCTCAATTCAACGTAGGTATTAGTGGAATCGTGTGGAAAACATTCCGTGTGAAATAAACTTTATACACAGGGCTAGCTTTGCCCGCGACTTCGTCCGCGATTAGAAGTAGATTGGACCAAGGAATCACATCGTCCCATACAAATTTTGTCCCTCTTTTTTCATCCGTAAGGGGTAGAATTTCGGAAAATCCTTTTTGATCGAATGCCTATGCGTTATACATAGAACACACCCTCGAGTTTCAGGTCTCTACAGTCAGCGATTTAGGCTGTGCGTTAACCCGTCAGTTAGGACCAAGCATTTTAAATGTATAAAGTTAAATCATGTTTTTAAATGCAAAATTTA
This sequence comes from Idaea aversata, assembly GCA_907269075.1. Classification (NCBI taxonomy): domain Eukaryota; kingdom Metazoa; phylum Arthropoda; class Insecta; order Lepidoptera; family Geometridae; genus Idaea; species Idaea aversata. The sequence goes on along the minus strand of OU026092.1, from coordinate 7,736,895 downwards.
AAGTAGATTGGACCAGGAATCACGTTTTCCCATATAAACTTTGTCCCCCTTTTTCCCCCTATAAGGGGTAAAATATTGGAAAATCCTTTCTTATCGGATGCTTACGTCATATATAGAACCCACCCTCGAAGTTTCAGGTCTCTGCGATTAACGGTTTAGTTAGGTTATGCGTTGATCCGTCAGTCAGTCAGGACAAAGCATTTTATATGTAGGTAAAGATGATTTTAAAATAGAGATTGCATTGCACCAATTGTGAACAGTATTGACCATATGTTAAAATTATTTATTTGTAGATCAGAGACCACTGGGATGACGCACGGGTGTTTACCACCACCGAGATCAGAAATAAAGCACTGCGAACAAAGTCGGGTTATCGAGACAAGTGTGTTACTCAGGGGTTAACGAACGAACCGACATTACAATTTGCAATTTACTGTTTGATAACATCGCTATTGTTCCAGAGTGTGTTATCGGAAGGAAATAGTATTGTTTGATTAGTTAGAACCTAGATATGTTACAAAACAATAGCTAATCATCAAAATACTAGAAATTGATAAGATTTGTAATGTTTTCGTGAAAATAAGTATGAATGTGGGTAAACAGGTAATAAGGAAGTGTGCAATTCATAAGTACCATTTTGTAGTAGTAGGAAGCGTCATTGATGATAACGTTGCGCGCGTTGTTGTGTAATAGTAAATTTCATAATAAGAAATGCGTAGTTTCTTCATATTTCTGCAAGATTAGGTAACATAATTCGAGTATGTTTGTGTACAAATCTTTTTCGTATCAGTAGCACAAATTAAAGGGGAATTGAAATTAAAGGGGAATTGATTAGGTAGAGTCAGATCCGCCCACTCTGCGTTGTTAGTAAACAAATGAGTGCATACATATAAAAACCCAATGAGTTTTTAATACTTTGGGAATTAATCAGAAATTAGTTATATGTAATTAAAAAAAACCGATTAGTCATATGAATATCTCCAGCGTCAACAAGTTGGAAATACCTAATTTAGCATTGTTGGTAAAAGGACCTTACCTAACAGATCTACTGTTAATTTCTTGCTTATATTATGAACTAGCGACAGTAGCGACCCGCCCCGGCTTCGCACGGCTGTATTATGCATGTATTATATCTAAATACCTTCCTCTTTAATCACTCTATCTATATTAAAAAAAACCGCATCAGAATCCGTTGCGTAGTTATAGAGATCTAAGCATACATAGGGACGGCGAAAAGTGACTTTATTTTATACTATGTAGTGAAGTACTAGCAGCGCTCCGCGGTTTAACCCGGGTAACTCCCGATCCCGTGAATATCGGAATAAAAAGTAGCCTATTCCCAATGAATCAATGTATCCTCATACCAAGTTTCATCAAAATCGGTCCAGTAGTTTCGGAGCCTATTCGTTACAAACAAACAAACAAAAAAATCTTTCCTCTTTATAATATTAGTGTAGATTACCGACTTTTCATCCATGATATTATACTACATTTATACTTCAGACTTTATATTTTTTTCTTTTTTCTTTCTTCGGTCATAGACCGAAGTTATATCTTTGTTTTAAAACCAATTGAATGCTGACGTCAATGCTTCATCATCACCGATGCGCATATTTGGGTTAGCAGGCGAGTTCATTAACCTCATTTATTGTACTATTGTTATTTTTTGTATTGAAGCCAAATTAAATGTAATCACGATAAGTCTAGGTACTAACTAGATGAGTAAGCAAGGCAAAGACCTTCGCATTATTTCATGTACTTACACATAACTACTGCAAAAGCAAATAAAGCTATTAAACATTATTTAGTTATACTTCATACACATATTTATGATCAATACTAAAAATGATTTAAAAAAAAATTAGGGTTCCGTACCTCAAAAGGTAAAAAAAGGAACCCTTATTAGATCACTTTCAGGAACGGGTGGACCTAGCAAGCTGAAATTCATATCAAATACTGAGGTCTATAGTCCCTATACTTCATCATCACTACATAGTCACTATCACTACATAGTATAAAATAAAGTCGCTTTCTCTGTCCCTATATCCCTATGTATGCTTAAATCTTTAAAACTACGCAACGGATTTTGATGCGGTTTTTTTAAATAGATAGAGTGATTTAAGAGGAAGGTTTTTATGTATAATACATGCATAATACAGCCGAGCGAAGCCGGGGCGGGTCGCTAGTCTTAATATATATAAATCTCGTATATTATAAAGCGAAGAGTTTATTTGTTTGTTTGAACGCGCTAATCTGAGGAACAACTGGTTCGAATTGAAAAAATATTTTTGTGATTAATAGTCCATTTATCGAGGAAGGCTAGGCTACTTTTTATCCCGATATTCCTACGGGATCGGGAGTTACGCGGGTGAAACCGCGGAGCGCTGCTAGTTAGGTGTATAAAACTCTAGGTCCTGACTTCCTGAGTCAACACGACAAAAAGATTTCTTAAAAGACACGCTACACTTGAAAACTAAATCTTAAATCTACTTACCATAATCGTTTTTCCTGATTAAGGATCAACGCACAGTTAATCAATAAGTACCTTCAATAAAATTGATGTTTTAACGGTTCGTTGCGTTTGATTGACGCTCATCCTGCCTAGCATGAAGACCCAAACACGATACGATAAAGCGATATAACTACATCAACTCTCAAAATATGATAAATAAAGCCGCCATGTTGAATTTTTATTATAAATTGCGATAAAAATTATGATAAAAATTCAACATGGCGGCTTTATCTATCATATTTTGAGAGTTGATGTAGTTATATCGCTTTATCGTATCGTGTTTCGGTCTTCATGCTAGGCATACAGAGCTCTTCAAGTTGTTTGAGGACAGATGAAAGCTTCTTTGAAAGTGATGATGACTCAATCGTTCGAATAGCACTTCTATTTGAAATAGAGTTTGCTTTAACTGTTAGCCACATTATTTCTCGAGAATGTTTATTGTTTATACGAGCTAAATTTGCTCCGAATTGAATGACCGCATTTCAGCACGCAGCGTTCAATCTAAAACCGTTACTATTTAACACAAAGAGTAAACAAAACTATGCTATGGATCGAATAGAAATCTAATAAGATGCTGCTATTTTAGGTGCTTTCCTAAGTTCCAGTGGCGTAGCGTGGGTCACTGTTGCCCGGGGCAGAGTCATAATTTGCCGCCCTTTTGACGTCATTAAAATAATATTGTCGACAATTTGCCGCTCTTTTGACGTCATTAAAATATTAATGTTAGCAATTTGCCGCCCTTTTTGACGCCATTGAAATAATAATGTTGGTGTTTGTGAGTTAAAACGTAACGATACGAAAGAATTGAGCGAAAAATACTTATTTCAAGGATGCGGGGCGACGCGTGGTTTGCAACAACTGTATTGTGCGGGAGGGACATTCAATATGTGCAATTGGGTAAAAACGAATTACGCCAGTGACCGCACGATTTTATTTTATTTTCATTTTTCCGCCCTGTGCCGGCGGTCCGTTAACACGGCACTACTGCTAAGTCCATAAAATAAGAAAGACTTGATATTTATCTATAAGATAACCGTTGCGTTTTCCTGAAGCTAGTAGTTGATACTAAAGATCGTACCTATGTAAAGTTATTACCACGGTATACCTAATAGGAACAGTCCGCTAGTTTCACATAAAGTTAAAGTGAAAACCGCAAGCTTTGATAAACGAGGAGTTTTATTGCGGCGGGTAGACACAACGTATCGGCGTTGTCGATCAGCTGTTCAGCCTAACTGCCCGCATCAGAAGTATATTCTATTAATAACAATCACCAAATAGGTAAACAAGAGCCAGTCAACAAAGCGCAGCTCTACCCAGAAAACTCAGTGCCTCTATCATTTTGGTTTGGTTTTGAAACTGCATTTAATCACGTGTTGGCCGAAATGTCACGTGTCCTTTCTGCATACAAATTCAATTGTTTCTCTTTGTGTGTCATTTATACCTGCACAGTTTACTGTGATGTTTCAAACTTTTGTATAACCATAAGAGGTAATTGGTAAAACCTGTAAAATTTTCCTATACCTAGTCGATTTTCATCACTCCTCTTGTTACCGCTACAAAATGAAAGCACGTCACTAAAATTAGTATTAAATATCAGCAATATTCCATTAGATTGCGCTCAAATATTTGAACTCAAGAACCGTTAGATATCTATGGCGTCGCTCGTTCAGCAAGTCCAAAGTCTAGTTTGCTGGTCTAGTATTAGTGATCCTCAGAGCTCAGTTGGTCTGGCTGCGCGGCGCCTTTGTCTATTGACCCAAACATGGTGGTACACCAAAGAACTTCCTTGCACACTTGTTGCGTTATTTATGGCTCGACATAGATGCCGGACAAAATTACATGTTACAGACCCGTCTGTGCTAACGAGGCTGGTTCTCAGGCGTATTTTTAGACGAGGAATAGAAAGGTATCAATTCCGAACAATTGTATATAGACTTCGTTACATCTAAGATGTCAAATAATACCATGCTAATACCTATCTCACTATTATGTCCCTTCTAAATGTTTATTTATATCTATGTTGACATTAATGTGCTGTGAAGATCCGCTTGAAAATATCATCAATACAAGTCAAAGTCAACATCAGAAATATGGATAAATGCATTCGCAATTCTGATTCGTAATATTTATGGAGGTTTAGTAAGCGCTTCAAGCATTTTGTTTGAGTGTCATTTAAGTGTGTACCTAAGTACTTGGCAAGGATGCACTGTTCGGTGTCGAGTCATGACGTGGGTGGTGTAAGTTAAGAGAGACGATAGAACTATTACTTAATGCCTAAAAAAGTTATGTTCCTAATATTTTCTTTTGCGTGGTCGTTCGCTAATTTTAAACTCTTTCCCCCTTATTCCAAAACGAGGTTTAAGGATAGTCCGGGATGTGGATTTAAACCTTAGATTTGGACACAGATTTACTCGTGAACTATAGTCTAAACACTATCCCTATAGATTATATAGGGAACTATTGTCTAATCACTATCCATAAAGATTATATAGGGATAGTGTTTAGACTATAGTTCACGAGTAAATCTGTGTCTAAATCTAAGGTTTAAATCTACATCTCGGACTATCCTTAAACCTCGTTTTGGAATAAGGGGGTTTTAGTTTGAGTTAAAGTTTTAGCTCGTCAAAAATATTTACAACTAGCTGTTGCCAGCGACTTTGTACGCGTGGTAGTTTTGTTTTATGTACAAAAACCTTCCTCTTCAATCACTCTATCTATTAAAAAAAGCGCATCAAAATCCTTTGCGTTTATAGTTTTAAAGATCTAAGGTCCGTATTAATAAACCGAACTCAATATCGATTTCAATCTTGAGTTTGCTCTTGAGTTGTTGCGCTGATTAATAAACCTACTTAAGACGCGATTAAAGAGCGACGTATCACTTGAGTCATACTGTATTAATTAATCAAACTCAGCTCTCAAGATATGTCTCAAGATGTAGTTTCGTGAACTCAAGTCTGATTGCAGGTCATACAAATGTTACATTTAGTAAAATATTTTCACATTAAAACAAGTTGACAGCAAAATATGACGACACTACCTACCATAGGATAAGAACATATCATTCAAGGTAAGAACAAAGCGTTACTGTCATTCAAGGTCGCTCTCAAGATCAGTCTCAAATCTCAAGAGCGATATCAGCCTGAGTTTTATCTATTAATTAACGCCTAACTTAAGATAGTGACCACATCTCAAGACTCACTCGATTGATACGCACTCAAGATCGATATTGAGAGCGATTTATTAATACGGGCCTAAGCGTACCTACGTAGGAACAGATGTCAAAATCAAGACAATTTTGTTAAAAAAAAGGCTGACAGCGGGAAGCGACTTTGTTTTATACTATGTAGTAAAGTATAGTTTCTCACACCTATTGATTTCGGCTTCTGCAGTAACAGCCCAGCTAAAGTATAACGAACTTCAAATCCTTGCTTATTTTAAACAGTTAAAAATTATAAATCTGAATCACCTTTTAGAGAAATCTTCCAAAACTTCAGGTTTTGCATTCAAGTTTATGGTCATTCACCTCTTCAAGCTTTCATTAGCCCGCGGCCCGCCCTCAGTTCACTCATCGCGCAGCTCCTTCCACATTCCATCGCGATCGGCCTCGCCTTATCCGTCTGCGGCCACCTTGAGTGGTTTGTTCAGCTCCATGTCACATCACAGGATTCACAAGCCTGGATAACTCAACCGATGGGAATGTTGCGGTCGCACGTTTCGCACACACCCCATATGGCATCAACCACTTTTTAAAACTAATAATCATCTATTACATTCCGTACAATTAGTCGTTTGAGGGCTGAAAAAATGTTGATCCTGTGGGAACAGAACTGAGGAATGAAGTTTTTCAAGTGTTACTTTACTGATCGAGCCCTCATGAGTTTAATAATTCACAAAAAAAAACATAATAACAAAAAGATAATAAAAGAATGACAGAAGTCGGATTAGAATCGAAATATATCCATGATCTACGTACTGGTAATTTATTTCTTTATTAAATAAATAGCAAGACAGATTTTGAATTTCATGGCCGGAACATGACGGTACCCAGCTATTGGCAAGCACGCCTCTGGTACCGTTACCGCTTGGAATGGGACCATCCGCTCTATCGGTGTAACACTATTGACAACTATACCTCGATTATCGTTTCGGACAACAATCCATCATATATGAACATTCTTACAAAGCTATAAGAATCTGTCCTAAACCAAACAAAGGGTATTTCCACAGAGAAAATTAATATAATATGGGTATTTCTATTTAAGTATCTCTAAGAATATTGCGTGAATCTACGAGTATTTTCTCGGAAAACTCAACGTTATAATACCATCGTAGATTCTCAGATAGCCTGAATAAAATCAAGCCACGTATCTACTTCACTTGTCTTATTAAATACTTATAGTCGTTTCATGTGCTTGACACACCTGTGGCTGCTCATAATACCTTGTTTATTAGCTCAAGGATATGACAACAATAGATCAATAAAAGAAGTACCTTAGATACTTCAGCTAATTAATATTTTATCTAGCTATCGATTCAGTCACGCTTAACATAACGTTATAGAATAATGAGTGACAATTTTCTAAACGTGCTCACGCGCAATAAGTATATGTTTGATTCTATAAGTATTTTTATGATATTTTAATAATTTTTTTTTTATTCGGTATAATTATTTTAGAAACAGAAAACAACTTTTGACTCTTCTTTTACATTTAGGTACCATTAAAATATATTTCCTGCAATTTTATATTAGGTAGGTACTTACCTAACTTATATTCATGATTTCAACTGTTACTATAATAATATAAACCATTGAAAATGTTCAACGATTTTTTGTGTGACTTTAATTATTATTATCTCTTAGGACGACATCTTTAGTGAATCTCAACAGTTTAAAATTGGAGTTCGCATGATTTTATTATTCAAATTTCTCAATTCAACGCCCATATGCGACCCAGTTCTTTTCAACTAACAAAACATAGAATTACATATGAATGGAAACTGGATTGAATATATTAATACTTAATTTGGTGCGAGCCCAGTATTAAAGGGGAGCATAATGGGTAGCGAAAAGTGGAAATAAAATAAATGTAGGCACCTTTTATGTGATTTTGTCCCCCAATAACACGTGTCTCAAACAAGTTTCAACAAGCCGAGATGGCCAGATGTTCGAAGACCCCCAAAAATAATTTTGTCATGGATGAGTAAAAATCAAAACGAGATCCGTACAAGATCTGAATTATTTTAATGCTAAAGTAAATCGCTTGTCATTCGATCCATTTGGTTCAAGGATTTCCACCGACCACAGCATCTCTTGTCTGATTTTACCCCATTTAAATGATGGTCAGAGATATATTCCAAATAATATTGCCTAAAAACAAAAAAATTATGTGTTCTCTAGCAAAAACCAAATCGAATTAAGTATAAGAAAAACCGGACGCAAATAATTGCATAAGTAATGCAGAATCGACAGAGCTCTTGCGCGTAGGCAATGGACATTATTGGACATGCTTCTCGCCCCCTTACGTTGCATCTGTCTGCGTAGGTTGAGCTATAGATGGATTATGGCGGTGTTGTTTTTATAATTTGTGGGAGACCGCAGCGCAGTTTTGAAATATTAATAATGATTTTATTGAATATGGGGAACTTTAGTGAAAAATTAAACGTAGGTACTAAAATCTTCTAGCAAGCTAATAAAACCCGACTAAAACTTAGAAGATACGTACGAATTAATTTCGTTTTCGACTTTTGAACACCCATTTGAACTTTTAATTTATTATTATTATACCTATGTAGGGGGACGGTCGGGAGCGGGGAAGCCGTTAGGGGAACCGAGAACCATGTTTTACTATTTCTTTGTAATTTTCTTGTAAATTTTCACAATAAAGCAATTTATTGGTTAATGTTTTACCTACTTAAACTTAAATTCTTGGACAACAAAAGTGCAATTCAAATAATGACGTAGTAACTATTAAGTGTTAGATTATTATTTTTATCTAATCTGCTATCTTGTCTCAATGTCTCAATAGTAGAATCTTTTAAGAAAATATGATGAAATCGCTCTTATCTAAGCAAAAAGGTCTATTCTCATGGGAAATAGCAAGAAACTTCTATTTAACAAACAATAATGAATAACACAATACTTCCGCTATATTTCACAACTATGATTATTTTACATACTTACCTACCTATGGAACAATGGAGGGACTGATGTAGGTAATAGTATAGTAGTATCTCATTAATCTGTAGCGTACCTAAAGTGCCTAAAATACCACCATTCAACCTTTCATGTTGTTTTTGTTACGAGCTGTTAACAGAGGTTAAAATGTTTATTTTTACTTTAGAAAAATGACAGGTGTCAATCAAAGCTATAGGTGTTTTAACGGCTAGTTAGTCCGTTGAAATGTTGCAATTTTTGGGCTTAGCGTGCATTTGTCAGAGGACGCAATTTTATTTTTTAGATATCAAGATCAGTTTAAAGGTAAATCCAAGTTTGAGAGATTGTAGCCCGTGTCCCACGGCCGCCATCTTGGAAAAAAGGATTTAAGCTGAAGTGGTAAGACCAGAAGCGCGATAGTTTTGTCTTAGAAACAGTTTTTTGGTATCAACCACTAAAATCCATAGAATGATATTCCTACTGTCGATGTCGTAAAGATATGCTTTGTATTGTCATTCACTTCGAAACAAGATTATAATGGTTTGCCTCGCTAGAAAAAAATGTGAAAATCGTATAAAATCGTAATTTTTTGAAATTTTTCAATTTTACTGCGATTGTAAAGAAAAACAAGTATAAAATATTTATTTTAATAAACCTTACATCGAATCCCATAAGGTAGTACAGATGGTTTTTCACTAAAATAGATGTGAGTCTTTTAATTACATAAAACAGTTAAAATGGCCATTTCCCGTCGTGCGGGGGAAAGGGATAGAATCATCGCGCGGCGCGCGCGTGGGAAAGGGATAGGAGTTTTCAGGTCCTACTTCACATGGTTTTTATGGTTTATCTGACAAACCAACAGTTAAAGCTACAACCAAAGTGTCAATGAGCAATGTGATCTTAGTTTTTTTTTTAACTTTTCAATGGACTAAGGAGTAGGTATTTTCAAAATTGACCCGAATCGGGCGATAGAGAGAGTTTAAGTTCGGACGTAATTGCCTTCATTTTGCTTTCAAATAATGTTGCGGGCCGTGACGTTTTTACCCCCTTTATCCTGCACAAAATGAAATAAATTTGGCCTCATTTAATTCACTGCATCTTATTCTAGGTTTATACGTTTTTCTTTTTTGGTAATTCAGTTTAGTCTATTAAAAAACAATTGAAACATATTTTAAGTCTAAAATATAGATATTCAGATACTAATAACTTTTATCTTAGGCAATATTTCTTTAAAATAAACGGTTAAACCTAGTTTTGCATTAGATCTAGAACATTTTCAAAAATTATCCAAATCCGACTTCGTTTATGGGGGGGAAAACGTTAAAGTTTTGTATGGAAATTTATAGCCTCACACTTAACTACGAAATTTACTCATTACCGGCTTACGTGAATGATATCACGCTATAATCAAAAGCTTTTTAGAGCTTAATTCGTAACCATTCCTTACAAATAATGTTTCCTTTTGAATAAAGTGATGACCAATGCTTTGGTGATGTCACTGATGTCTCACCAGAAGTCAGCGACCGAAATAAACATCAGAGTCCGGGGCCTTAGCTTTAAATACGGTCCCATCTGGCGGAAAGCTTGAAACTTAGCACACAAGTAGCTTTTACTTTATATGATATGATATAAGTAGAAGTAGAAACGAGTCGTCTATTGATTGTTTCCCCCCTTTTGTGTCACAAATTACAGTTATTGTGTTTTTTTTAAAGAAAACAGCTATAGCTACATGCAACAAAACTGTCCAATCTTTAATAAGCTTTTAATAATAATAATAAATCATTTATTTCAGGCTACAAAGGCCCATAGATGCATACCTTATAGACTAACATACATATTTTAAAATATAAATTAAATGTGTTAATAGATAACTTAAAACTATGTTAGGTTTTAATATTCATCTTGGAAATATGTAGATTGGACTTATAGTTTAAAAGCTTAGCATATTTTTAATTGAGGGTTTGAGCTTTTCCTAAAAAAATTAAACAAAAGAGAGGAAAACTAATACCTGACATTAAAAAATACAGATTGTGTATGTAAAAGATACCAAACCTTCTTTCTGCTCAATGGAATCAAAAGCGTATTATTTTTTCGAGCTAAGAAGCCGGACTATCTGGCGGCACATCATCGTACTTACTCCAATTAAGGACCATTCGATGCAAAATGGAGACAAATGTGGGTGTCCTTTCAAAAAACTCCTATCAAGTCCATCAAGATAAAATCTAGAAAAAAATAAAATGATTCTAATTAACTGCCAAAATCGTACGTAAACAATGATTAGGTAGATAAATATAAATATCAGAACTTGATTAACCTTTATGCCCTTATTTATATGTGACTATATAGCTGCGCCCCGCGGTTTCATCCACGTACAATTTTCTACGCAGCTTCCCTAATTTGTTTTTCAGAAAGCAAAATCGATCTAGCCATTCACGCGTAATGCGACGACATACGAAAATAGGGATTCATTTTATGTAGTCCCGGCAAACGTTGTTTCGCCATAATGCATAAACAAATATATAAAATAGAATAGTGTTCGATTCTCAGACCTGACGATTATACACAAAAAAATTCATACAAATTGGTTCAGCCGTTTAAGTGAAGTTTGGCAAGGCAACGAATACCGCGACACGAAAATTGTATTTATACCTATAGGGACAGATTAACCTACCTGATACAGAGGTTTTGCCGCATAAGACCAAAAGTAGATACCTACCTGTATATTTTAAACATCAAATAAATCTGCTATTTATATTAGTGCCTATCACAGTCCAAAAGTTCAAATTAAACTCACGAAAGTTCGAACGTTTCTAAAAATACTGATTCACGACCGTACAACGCGAATGTTGGGTTAATGAACCTTAGACCATTCGCTAGTTTTTTGACACTAATAGATTCTTTGTATAGTCGTGAAGAGGCCGAACCGTTATCAACATTCATGGCTTTACGGTTTCAGTTTAAGAGGAAAGGGTACCGGGGGCTCTCTCCATACAAACTATTACAAACGTAGTCGACTGTTTTCTCCCTGGAAATTGACACTAGAGCAAATATTTTAGGTGCGTAAAACTTATAACTGCCATGACCATATTGACCATGCCCCTCGTTTTTTTTATCTTAATTTCTATGTTAATTAGAAATTGAAAAAAAAAAAAAAAAAAAAAAAAAAAAGTCATGGCAGTTAAAGGTTTTATAGCACAAAAATATTTGTGCTAGTGTCCATTATCCAGGGAGGAAACAGTCGACTACGTTTGTATGGGAGAGTGCAGGATAAATGAAAAAAACCAAAACATAGGGGCATAGTCATGGGACTATGCCCCTATGTTTTGGTTTTTTTCATTTTCTAATTATCATAGAAATTAAAATTAAAAAAAATTAAAAATTAAAAAAAGCAAAAAAATAGGGGCATGGTCATGGCAGTTATAAGTTTTATGCACCAAAAATATTTGATCTAGTGTCATTATCTAGGGAAAAAACAGTCGACTACGTTTGTTATTGTTTGTATGGAAAAAGCCCCCGGTACCCTTTCCTCTTAACGTTCATACAAGTTTTCCTAAGTTTCAAAGCCATCGTCTGCGACCTTATCTATTTTGTTTCTCAAATATCAATCTAGGTCTCACAAAAGGACTTTTGACAACGATTGACTACTTCATTTATTACGCACGGTTCTACTTACCTCACCTAAATTGATCACGTAGGTAGTATTATTACTGATAATTGCTACAGAATTGGGTTATCTACTTTCAGACTTTGTTACTACCTCGATATTTCGTAGACAGTTGAGTCTATTCTAAAATCAGAAAATTTTTGGTTTTGGTAAACGGTATTTTTGCCCGACTACGGCGAAGTCATAATGGAGGATTATGTTTTTTACCCGTATGTTGGTATGTATGTTTATAGTCAACATTTATAGTTAAAACTATCAACTATGGGTAAATGTTGATTATAAAAATTACCTACCATTTACCCACGGTTAGAAATGTCTAGAAACAATGCCAGTGTGGTTAAAGAAGTTATAACCATAAAGAATCGCATGACTGCATCAATGAACGGGGGAAAATACGACTACGATAAAGAATAGATAAGGAAAACCATAACAAGTATGGAGTAAATAATACATTGTATGGCATCTATGAAGTAGGAACGTATCTAGATAATAGATGGCTTTTTGCCAAGCTAAAATGATCTAATTGGGTACAAGTGGTTTATAATAAGCTTGTTTCAAAATAAAACTGAATTTAGAATTCTTATAAGGTTTGACCTTCAATAATATCTGTGGAATGAGTTGGCCTTTAAATTGAAGATGTTAACAGCTTCAAATTAAGGCCAATTAACTTCTTCTTACAAAATTGATAACCCTATATACGAAAAAGGTCCAAAGATACTTGCGCACACACAAGATGTGGGCGAAGATCAACCATGACTCACAACACAAGGTATTATTCTAATGGCCGTTGTACCCAATTAAAGTTCTACGTATCATTGTTTACTACATTCCTCTGATAAAGACGTTTTGTCCTGTTTACTGACATAGATCGCAGCTCCTTTTGTTTTGATAAGAATATCTACAGTGACAAATAGCTAGTCCAAAAATTCTTGTTAAAAATATTTTTAGGGATTACGCGATTTAGGCCACTATTCAGTGTGAGTGTCATCAGTACAGTCTGGTAAAGTCAGTATCCGTCCACTCCCCGTCGGATCGTATCCTCCGAGACGCACGCTGAGTGCGTCAGGGAATGGTATACTTCATTCCTTCTTCTGAGGTAGGGAAGCCCAGCCTTGGTTCGAAGCCGAGTGGGCTGGGTTGACAGTGTTTACACTGTTGATACTCGTACGCGGTCCTGCGAGTAATAGTAGATTTGGTCCCTGGCTAAGGCGCTCGAGTCAAACTTATCCCTCACTTTTCCTCTGCTGAAATCTGACGAAACACTGGCCTACATGGCTGCGGAAAAAGTATATTTATTCGCTGCTCTATTTGCGGGGTCTTCAAGTCTAGTCTACTGGGTTGCGGGATATCTACATATTCCTGGAATACGCATCCTTCAGACAAACGCTACAAAAGCTAGATGTGAATAAAGGCAATAAATGTAAAGGCATGCTCCTATCTTGACACGCCTCTTTCGCCTCCCATTGGTAATTGGTCTGGTCTCAAAATCTTGGAAGCTTGCTAACGTGCAGCCGATGCCCGCAAAAGGCCCACAAAAGGCAGTCGTGCCAACCCTACCAATTGCAAGTCGATTTCAATCACTTGCATGACTTACTTTGACTTAATTTCCTATGTCCCCCACGTGGGGCAGAGGGCGTCCACAGTGCTCCGCCATCGCGTTCGGTTTTGAGCTACGCGCTTTATTTCGCTCCATGTTTTACCGATGCTTTTCGCTTCCGCTATCACCGTTCGTCGCCAGGTTTGTTTGGGTCGTCCACGCTTCCGTTTGCCTTGAGGGTTCCAGTCTAGAGCTTGTCTAGGAATGTGGTCGGGATCCCTACGCAGAGTATGGCCGATCCAGCTCCATTTACGACGTTTGATTTTAAGGTCGATAGGGACATCGTTACAGCGTCTCAACAGGTCTTCGTTGGTGATCTTGTCCGGCCAGTAAATTCCGAGGATTCGGCGTAAGCACCGGTTTACAAATACTTGGATATCGCGCGTGATTTCTTTTGTGACCTTCCAAGTCTCGCACCCGTATAGCAGGACGGAAATAACGTTGGACCGGAATATCTTGAGCTTAACTCTCCGAGTCAATTTCCGTGATTGCCATACTGGACGCAGCTGAGCGAAGGTTGCTCTCGCTTTGGCTATCCTCGAAATGATGTCCTCTTCGGTCCCTCCAGTTTCTGACACTACGCTTCCGAGGTATGTGAATTTGTGAACGCGGTCCACTGCCTCTGTGCCTATTCGCAACGGTGTCTGGTTCCTCACTCCAGTTCTCATCTCCTGGGTCTTCCGAGTATTGATTTTTAGACCGGTCAGGGACGCCTCCTGTCTCAGATCATCGAGTTTCCCCTGCATGTCGGCGCAGGTATGGCTTAAAAGGCAGATGTCATCAGCGTAGTCCAAGTCATCCAACATATTCGATATTCCCCATTCTACGCCGCGACGTTTGCCATTATTAGTGCGCCTCATTATTCCATCAAGGACAACTAGGAACAGCAGAGGTGAGAGAAGGCAGCCCTGTCGTACACCCGCATGCACCGCTATATCTTCGGAAACGAGACCATCATGGGTAACAGCACAAGAGTAGTTTCTGTAAATAGCTTGTAGTATATTGATGATCTTCGTTGGAACTCCCATGTCCTGTAAGCGGGACCATATGCTAGACCATTTGAGAGTATCAAAGGCTTTTTCGAAATCCACAAAGGTAAGATACACCTCTCTTTGCCATTCTGATGCCTGTTCGAGTATAATTCTCAAGGTGTTTATTTGGTCAGTACAAGAGCGGTTGGGACGAAAACCAGCCTGTTCACCACGCAGCATGGGCTCAATGGCCTTCGACATCCTATCCAGGAGGATTTTGCACAGTACTTTCGATGGTATTGAAAGTAGGGTTATGCCTCTCCAATTGTTACACAAACTTAAGTCGCCTTTCTTCGGTACGGTGATTAGGAGACCCTTGTTCCAATCGCTTGGCAGTTGTTCCTCTTCCCAAATCTTATGCAACAGAGGTGTCATTTCTGCAACTGTGGTAGTCAAGTCGGCTCTTAACATCTCCGCAGTGATCACTTGCATACCTTCTCTGTAAAACTGTAGACCGTTTTCTGAACAATAGACTCCTGGCATACCTAGAACGCGACCGCCTCAGTGACCAACAAAATGGAATTCGCTAAAACTGGTCCACTAGCCTTCCTTCCTTCTAACTTCTAGCGTGTCTGTGTGATCTGTCCTCTTCGCAACTTTTTTTTTTCTGCATATCAAAGATCTGTTGAAGCCCGGTATATAACGGTAATCCATTGTCTTAGAGAGACGATGGTCCAGCACATGACAGGTAAAGTTCAACGCGTCTAAGACCCAGGTGTGACTGTTCTCCGCTTAGAAGAGTCCATTTGACCTGACTTCTACCTCCCGTAATGTATCCGTACCACTTCCGAACCAGCACTAAGCGTCTTGCTTCATCATTCCTTATTCGTACAGCAAAGAAATGGGATCAGTGGCCTACGTCTGCTTACCTGACGTGTACAATTTGGGGGGTCTTCAAGTAGCGAGTGAACACATACCTTTAGAAAAGCGTGCTACATCTTAGACCGCTTCGTCATATATCATCAGACAGGTGTGATATTAATCAAACACTGACCTATCGTTTGTAAAAAAATGATAAAAGATAAAATTTATAAATAAACAACAATGCTAGAAATGCAACTGATAAAACTAAGTAGGTAATTACTTAGAAAATATATAACAAAGAAAATAGACAGTTAATGACTGATACTAGAATGGCAATGAACTGAGTCCAGGCACTCTACCGGTTAAATGAATGTCATTCCATCTTTTATCCGAATCGTTAATTTCTTTCTAATCTTCCTCAAGCGTTCTTTTCTTTCATACCCAAGAAGTAAGAATGCCAAATACTCCGCAATTAAAATAATTGAAATTATGTAAAATATAATTATTATATTTATGTCAAAATTGAAATTTTTCGATGGTTGTTTTTCATTCATTTACTTATATATTTTCTTCTTTTATTTTTAATTATATATTATTTTCATTAATACGACTGAAAATCAGCGCGCTACACACTTGTTTGTGTAGCGCTATAAGCTAAGTTGTACCTATTCCCTTTTGTAACCGCAACTGTATTTTTATTATTTTTCTTTTAAGTTCAAGTTACTTTTGATTACAAATAAACTTGTTTCTTTCTTTCTTTCTTTCAAATAGATAGCCGTCCCGACGCGACGCTGTAGGTAGGATTAAAATTAGCCCACATATTCTATACCTACCTACACCGCAAATAATTGTTTTTGATAGGTACATTTTAATAGAATAAAGGCCGATCCGCACAGCACAGTGACGACACAGTGCCGTACCGTGAGGTATCCATCAGTGTCAGTTAAAAATGATATTGTTTCATACTTTTTGTACTAGACTATCCGTACAAAAGGCCAATTCTCGTAAATAACCATTTTAAAATTACATTTCAATATCATTTCGATCACCAATAATACCCTCAAAGTAGCTCAAAATACCCTCAAAGTTAGCTTTTATTAAAAATAAAACTGACTTTAAGGGTATTTTTTGCAATCGGAATGATATTGAAATGTAATTTAAACAATATTATTTACGAGACTTGGCCTTCTGGTCAGTGACAGTCACGTTCAGTGATGTCAGTGCTGCTCCGACGCTCGCCGTGATCTGGCGTGAATTTGTAGCGGACAATATTTTGCCTCACATGGTCGCAGTGTTTCAAAATGGACGAATGGTCCGTGTGTTGCCCGTATTTATCACGTATTTTGATCAATACCCCCAGGTACATTCATTTTCTTTATAACCGCAGTCAAAATATCGGAAATTTTGAGGTCGTTATCTTTGCTCGCTCTCGTTTTTTTACATAATATAATTAAAAAAACCGGCAGAGTGCAAGTTGAAATCGCGCACAAAAGTTATGGTAACCCCTGGCGATAGGGTACTAAAAATCATGTCGCGCCGTGTCGGTACTGACACTGATATGATATGTACGAATAGCACGTCACGGCACGATACGGTACGGAACTGTTGGTGTGTCGTGCCGTCACTGAGCTGTGTTGTGACGTCCGCGACCAAACAAGGATAAAAAGATTTTTCCTCTTATTACTATAGGTATCTGTGGTTTTGTTGACTAAATTGTGGTAGAAAATCCTGGAAATAGTTGTATTATTTACTCATGTGATATTACTAAGTTCTTACTCAGTTCATACGTAGTACTTGATTTTCCTTGGTAAAGTACCGAACAGTTGCGAAATACAAGTATCAACTCAAGTTATTTGCTTAGTAGTGTTTCATTGTAAATCAGGAATGTTGACTACAGAATATGTAAAATGTAGATAGTTAGGTAAATAATAATGTAGTTAGTTAGGTAATATTTACTAAAACAGGAATGAGAGGTTAACGACTTGCGATTGATTGAGAATTTGTTAAGAGCATTACAGCAGAGCCGCGCGCTTCGAGTTTACTCGCACACCTTTACACTTAGCACGCACACAGAGCCGTTTGTGTTGGAGAGCGTATGACCGCATCTAATACAACAATTTAATTGTTTTGATACTTTGGCCAACTTTTTTTGTTGGTAGGGAATGTTTTCGAGTAAGGACTTTTTAGTTTATTGTGTTTCGTTTTTAGGGT
This sequence comes from Idaea aversata, assembly GCA_907269075.1. Taxonomy (NCBI): domain Eukaryota; kingdom Metazoa; phylum Arthropoda; class Insecta; order Lepidoptera; family Geometridae; genus Idaea; species Idaea aversata. The sequence continues at coordinate 7,718,922 of OU026092.1, read as the reverse complement.
TCCGTACCTAAAGAGGTAAAAAGGAACCCTTATAAGATCACTTTCTTGTCAGTCTGTTTTCATAAGTTAAGGTTAAAGTTTTGGAACGAAGTTCCCTAGCGCGGGTTTGCGACGGAACTTAGTCCAGAAAAAATCCAGTTCAATCCAGTTACGCGTTATGATAAAATTGTAAAACGAAAAGCCTATATACAAGGTGAATATTTTACATGGGCCTTCAGGGCTATATCCTAAACACTTGGACCGAAACTGCATCATTATATTTGAAAAAGTCATTACCCTAGCCAGAAATCGAACCTGTTGATTTTGCAAAATAATAATCATTCTTTATTTTTATCCAATCGATAGTGTTGCTGATAGAGATCAATTCCTGGAAAAAACATAGAATTACAAATAAAAGGAAATATCTACTTTCTGTAGTTTCTTCTTTTGCGTTTGCTTGCAGCATAAAGGGGAAGTAATATTTTCATGTTTCAAATATGTTCTGAATTCTCTACATTACATAAAATTTGTAAAAACAGTTTGTTTTTTGTGCAGCACTTTAGTACGTCATTAGCCATACAGAACCGTATGAAATTCACAGAAGTCTCTAAAATTTTTTTGCCTACTACTAAATTTGTTTTCAAGAATTGACCTCCATCAGCAAAACTGTTGATTGGTATAAAAATATAGGATGATTATTTTTTTTTTGCAAAATCAGCAGGTTCGTCTCCTGTCCAGGGTATTAACTTTTTCAATCTAATAATGTAGTTTTCAGAATTTTTTGCTATTTCTTATAGTTTAGGATAGCCCTGAAGGCCCATGTAAAAAATTGACCCTGTATATTATAAATGTGAAAGTAACTCTGTAAAGTTAAAATTATATCAAGTCAAATGTCAGTCAGATCCGAATCCGGGATCCGTTTACAGATCAGAGTTGACATTTGTCAAATGTCAAACACAATCTTGTAAAAGAAATAAATGAATATTATATAAAATATATATATTATGTTTATTTTATATTACAAAGAAATTTATGATTATAGTTATTTATTGCATCAATAATCAAAATAAAAGATAGGGGTAGGTAATGTAAATTCTCATTTCCCCTTCATACGAAAAGAACTTTGTTCCAAACGCGTGTCCCGCGATGCTTTTTTTTTAGTTCATGTTAATATAAATTAGGATTCAGTTTATATTATCTTCTATAATATATAAAAATGAATCGCTAAATGTGTTGCTAAGCAAAAATCTCGAGAACTGCTGAACCGATTTCGCTAATTCCTTTTTTGGTATTGTCAGGAAAAGGTTCTTATGAAAGAAAAAATTAAGGAAATTGCGTAGAAAATTATAACGCAGATGAAACCGCGGGGCGCAGCAAATAAAACAGCGTCGAAACAGAAATTTTATATTTGTCATCTCGTAGTTTCATAGACTTAGCTTTTCGGGGATCAACCCCATTATCGGACAAAACAACTTTTGTTTGTGACCGCTGCAGCCAGCCAGACCCAACGGATACACCTGCCTTGTCGAGTGAACGGCTGTGTGATGTCTCACAGCCATTATATTCCTCACCTTATTTAAGTTCTCAAATAAATAAAAAAATTAAAAATAAAATAATAATGTTCAGCGATGAAATTGGAATCGATATGGGCTCAAAATTAAATTATTGCTCAAAGGGACAGTCCTTTATAAATTATTGCATGCCTTCTGCATCTTATCTTCAAATTATGAAAAGAATAAGTAGTTATAAATTTAACAAAAATGATAGTTTGGTTATATTTATTGGAAATAGGGGAAGTGTTTACAAACAAGACTTGTTAAAATATTGTAATACTTTGTGCTCTCTAAACATAGATAAAATTGTAATGTTTACACTACCCTACTGTAAAAACTTGCCAGCTGCGGAAAATAAACTTAGATATAATTTAAATTTAACAATGAACACTATATCATGTTATAATAAGAAGTTCAATGTGATTGACTCTAACCCTATTGTTAGTAATGATTATTATTTGACGAAGGGTAAGCACAAGCTTCCGGATTCCATCAAAAGACAGATAGCATCTTCGCTATGTTATTTTTTTAACTTTACAGCCAAGAACTTGGCTACATACACTGCGCCTTTTGCGCAGTTAAATGACATATATAATATTCAGACTACGGATAGTCATCTTTATCCGATTAATTTAAATTAATTATTAAGACAAAAGAGGGACGCTCTTGCAGTAGTTTTGAGACAATAGAGACCTCTAGCACTTTACAAAGTAATAATAATAAAAAAATAAATTTAGATAACAATATTAGTCAATTATTAATCTCATTATCAAACAAGTCAAATAATAACGATTGCTGGAATAAATGCCCTAAAATAAATAAAGTACAGAAAAATTATGTAAAAAATATAAACCTTGTGCATCAAAATATCAGAGGGATGACAGAGGGCAAAATACTAACACTGGAATTGTACATGAACGCTGAGGATATTGACATTGTATGCATAACCGAACACCATCTCCGGGCTCACCAGCTCATGTTCAATTTCAGCAACCACCGGGTTGGCAGCGCATTCTGCAGGGTAAACACGGCAAAGGGGGGGTCTCTTATAATACTGAACAAGAAATTAAACTATAAAGAAAGAAAAGATGTCGTGTCTATGTCTGTGGAATGTGTAACGGAAATATCTTGTGTAGAACTGGAGCAATTAATAGTAGTATGTGTATATAGACGACCTGTTTTTGAAAATTTTAAAGAATTTATTGAGATATTGGATGAAATGCTGACAAAATTAACTAAATCAAAAAAACAATTACTTGTATGTGGTGATTTTAACGTAGATTTACTGAAAATAAGCACCTTTTCCACGAAACTTCTAAATTTGTATAAATCACACAATTTATCTAACGTGTTTCTGGAGCCTACTAGAACCACTGACACTACTGCGACATGTATTGATAATGTTTATGTTACTGATAATATATCCACAATTAGCAAATCTATCATTAATAAATTAGAATCAGACCATAGTGGTCAGTTTGTCAAATTTGCTATTGTCATAAAATCGATACCAAAAAGGAAAATAAAGTACGTACCGGTGACTGCTGCTCGTCTGGAGGAACTTAGATTGAATTTAGCTAACGTTTTACCGTTTCTACCTTGTGATACGGATCCAAATGTATTATACAATAACTTTTTTTCGGTTCTAAATAACCAATTTCAGTCTATATTTACGTCCAGATCTATGGTAGTCTCCGACAAACGCGAGTTTAGTGACTGGGCAACGGTCGGTATTCACCGCAGTAGACATAAACTATATGAGTTATACGCGGAAAGACAGAGTAATACATCAGGGGAGTTTGGAGCCTACGTTAAAAACTATTCAAGGATATTTAAAAGAGTATGTATTTTGGCAAAATCTCTCTTCATTAAATCTGTGATTAAATCTAGTGATAATAAAATAAAAGCTACATGGAAAGTAATTAACGCTGAAACAGGGAGAGTCGCAGCCAAAAACACCGAGTTTAAATTGAGTATTAATGGAAATATAACTAATAATGATCAAGATATCGCAAACGAATTTGAGATTTTTTTCAGTAATGTAGCTATTACTTTGACGAAGGCTTTAAATTCTTCTACCCCCATTGCAGAAGCATTGCTAAAAACGAATGTACCAAATTGTAATAAAACATTTAAATTCCAATATGTTAAAAATCATGACATTATTGTAGTGCTTAAGCAAATAAATCTCAAGAAAACTAAAGATCTATGGGGGATGTCTGTCCCGGTTGTTAAATCAATTATTGAACTGATTATACCAGAACTAGTCATTATATTTAATCGATGTATAGATTGTGGTGTGTTTCCTGATTTAATGAAATTGAGTAAAGTAGTTCCACTGTTTAAATCTGGTAGTACCTCAGACCCCTCCAATTTTAGACCAATATCAGTACTACCCACATTAAGTAAAATTTTTGAAAAACTTATTTTAAAGCAACTACTGAAACATTTCCATGATAATAATATCTTACATAATAAACAGTTCGGTTTTAGTAAGGGGCGCTCGACTACTGATGCGGGTATAGCGTTAATTAAAAACATATTTGATGCTTGGGAGGAGTCACATGATGCGTATGGCATATTCTGTGACTTATCCAAGGCATTTGATTGCGTTCAACATAATACATTGATCATGAAACTACACCACTACGGTATTAGGGACGGCGCCCTGGATCTTATCTCTTCTTATTTGAGCGGTAGGGTCCAGAGTGTTGATGTTAACGGGAAACGATCCCCCGGATCTGCGATAGCAATGGGGGTTCCTCAAGGATCCATATTAGGACCTTTCCTGTTTTTAGTTTATATAAATGACTTACCTTACCTTGTAAGGGACAACCATGGGATAGTGTTGTTCGCAGATGACACCTCCTTGGTGTTCAAGGTTAAAAGGCGTCAGTCCAACGTTGACGATGTGAACAATGCTCTCTCTAGAATAGTTGATTGGTTCAATTCCAATAATTTATTACTGAATGGATCCAAAACTAAATTAATTCGGTTTACACTTCCAAATGTAAAACAAGTAAAAACTGTTGTAAAGATTAATGATGAGGAAGTTGAATTAGTCAGTAAGGCTGTCTTTCTAGGTATAACTTTAGATCCTAAGCTTCAGTGGGGCCCGCATGTGGAAGCATTGTCCAATAGACTTAGTTCTGCCGCTTACGCCGTTAAGAAAATTCGCGAATACACGGACATTGAGACTGCTCGCCTAGTCTATTTCGGCTACTTCCACAGTGTCATGTCGTACGGCATCCTACTGTGGGGGTGTGCTGCAGATATTGATGCTATTTTCATATTGCAAAAGAGAGCTGTTCGAGCTATCTACAAAATGGGCCCCAGGGAATCACTTAGAGAAAAATTTAAAGAGTTAAACATATTAACGCTCTATTCCCAATATATCTACGAAAACTTGCTCTACGTTCACAAAAATCCTGATATTTTCCGTAAAAACAGCGATATTCATAATTTCAACTTAAGAAATAAGGATGAACTGACCGTGCCCGGTAGTAGGCTCCGGAAAATAAACAGGTCGTTTAATAGTACATGTGTGCTCTATTATAATAAATTACCTAAAGAGGTATATGACATGTCCATTAACAGGTTCAAAACTTTTATAAAGCATAGATTGTGCAGTAAGGCGTACTATGATACTTCGTCTTACCTTAATGATAAGAACCCATGGACGTGACTTTAGTTGCTCCATTTCAAATAATACTTTCAAATATTTGTAATATTGACCATTGTGAGCGTGATCACATGAAAAAAAAAAAAACCCCATGAGTTTCTTGTGCCTTCTTCTCATTGGTGGGCGCGTTCCGAAGGCACACATCCTAACTTAGTTTTTAAGACGTTTTCAAGTGGTCTATTATACTTTTAAGGTATTATACATCCAAAGAAATAAAAAATTTTGATTTTGATTTTGATTTTGAACAATCTCAGGTAAGACATTTATTCGTCGGACTCGCGCACGAAGGTTCGAAATATTGTATGTCAGACGAGACTGTATAGGTTAAAAGTCTTTTGCCTGCCCTTTTGGGAATATTAAAAAATATTGCCTAAAAAATTAGTAAACATGAAAATAATTAAAAAATATAAAAACATACTCAAAAAATATTTACTTTTTTCTGTTTTTAACCGACTTCAAAAAAGGAGGAGGTTTACAATTCGTCTGTATGTTGTTTTTTTTTGTGTGTATGTTACGCGATTCGAAGACGGCTCAACCGATTGAGATGATTATTTTTATATTCGAAAGGTGATACCTCAGGAGTGGTCCCATAAAAATTCCGTAAGGATCCGATGAGAATCTTCGGAGTGAAGAACAGAATTGCACCTCGCTCATTGCTCAGTTTTCAAGATCTCCAGTAGAATCGACCCTTAAACTTATAGGTAAAGATTGATGGAGCATCTGAAACTACCTTCTCATCACTAAACTCCTCAATAAATTACGATCGCCGGACTGGGTTTTAATAAATGATAGAGAACCCTATCCTAAATGACGATCTGATGGGGATCTTCGGAGTGATGAACAGATCTGCACAGCGAGATTCAACAAATTGCTCAGGTTTCCATTTCCACTAATAGAAGTGGCCCATACACAAAAAGGATGAATGGGGCATCTGAAAACATCTTCTTATCACCAAACTCTTCAATGGGTTACGATTAGGTACAGGTTGCAATTTGATCCATTTCCACTAATAGAAGTGGCCCATACACTAATAGGTACCTATGAATGGAGCATCTGAATGGTTTCAGAAGGTGATCCTTCTCATCACCAAACTCCACAATGGCTTACGATTAGGTACATGTACATTGTACAGGTAGCAATTTGAAGAATTAGTCGCTTTCGCCTCATGGAGTAGATTTTCAGTGACAGCGGCACTAAAAATGATTAAATAAAAAAATAAATGCAAATTTTAAAAACACACTTCAAAAAACCTGAAAACAATAAAAACTAAAAAACCCTGAAAACAAATACTAAAAAAAACTGAAAAGTGAAAAATAATCTATTTCGGGTCACTAAGACAACAGATAACTTAAACATAAGTACTTACTTGGAAGTCGGACTGGGTTAGATTGAATGTTGACAGGTATTCATAAAACATGGTGTCACCCAGTCCGACTTCCGAGTTAGTGCTTATGTTTAAGTTATCTGTTGTCTTGACCCGAAATAGATTATTTTTCACTTTTCAGTTTTTTTTGGTATTGATTGTTATAGCGGCAACATAAATACATCATCTGTGAAAATTTCGACGCTCTAGCTATCATGGTTCGGTAAAAACGGGACTTAGTAATAGGGTCCCGTTTTTACCCTTTGGATACGGATCCCTAAAAACTAACTTATAAAGTAACCAAAGTTTTGTTATATAATAAAAATATATTATTTTAATAAAAAGTATCGAGATGTGCTAATTGCGCTATAAACTACCGAAACTACAATTATATTTTACGTAGAATGCGGCGACGAGAGCGACATAGGTCCGGCCTCGGCAAGGCGTCGGCCGGCACTGAGCGCTGGAGCGATTCCGCGTCGTTTATATACTAGAACTAAATACTTCATTGTAAGACAAGCAAAATAAAAGTTAGCAAAAAAAATATACCATGTTATAGAACGTAATCTCGTCATTCACTAGGTCTAAAAATAAAACTAAAATCCCTCAGATTTCATACCAAAACTCACAGGTTTAATATCTTGAAATATGGATAAAACTACAGTTTTGAGTATACTTTTCTTGAATGAAAACTTCCAGCAATCGTGATTTTTTTTGAGACATTCACTAGTAAATGTTATTATTATTCTAAAAGTTATGATGTTAATAGTTTATTATAAACGGTTTATCTAATATCTCGCATCTACCTAGACCGCCAAACGCTAATCTAGAAAAAAGCTAGAGTAAAAACTGTTCTAACGAGAAAACCATATGAATATTTGTAAATGTTTTTGAGCAATTCACTAGATTATAAAATTCTCAATAATCTGAAGTCAATGACTTAACAACAAATTAAACAAATTATTGTTTTATTGCCCGTCGGAAATCATTGATTTTGACTTCAGCGTGGTTCTAACGCACGAACGACCTTAATGGCTTTGGAAAACAATAATTAATTATTATACACTTACCTAAACAAAAATACCTAATAATGTTTACGACTCCCTCATTACGGTAGACAAAGACCTATTATTTTTTATATAAAAAAATGTTATACCATACGAATACAGAGTAGTGTTACTGAACTATCGATAGTTGTACTATCGATAGTTTTCATCTAAAAAGGCTACTATCGATACAATCGATAGTATCGATACAATCGATAGCTCAAAAGGAGGCAATACTATCGATAGTATTGTTGCTCGTAAATAAAAAACTATCGATAGTGTCGATACTATCGATATTGTCGATTATTTTAGACAATCGATAGCCAATTTGCAATAGTATTTGGTATATTATTTTATCAGTAGGTAAAGTACAGTCGGTCGGAGTCAGAACTGCAAACCCACCGTAGAGCTCCTAAACTGCAATTTTTAGAATGTTTTAAAATCAAGCAAAATTCTAAGGTTGTTGCTTGTTCGAGAAGTTTAAAGTCTTTCAACTCATCAATTTATTAGATAAATATTTTTAGAATAAAAACTTTCCAATAATTGTAATTTAGAACTCTACAGTGCGTCTGCAATATTGACTCTGACCGTACGTATTGTTATCAATACTAAAAGTACTACTAGTCGTAGTAATACTAGTCCGCCAATTGCCAGACTATCGTTAATCAATTGGCACAATGGTCACTAAGCCGGACTCCTAACTCAGGGTTGCGGGTTCGATTCCCGCCACAGACAAGTATTTATGCTTAGATATTTGTCTGTGGTCTGGTTGTTTCTATATATTATAAGTATGTATATATTTACAAAATAAAAAAGTATATAAGTAGTATATCCGTTGTCTAGCACCCAGCTTGGGGCTAGATGGCGATGTGTGGAATGTCCTGCAATATTTATTTATTTAATACTAGCGATAGTTTTTTATTTACGAACAACAATACTGTCGATAGTATCGATAGTATTGCCTCGTTTTGAGTATCGATACTATTTTTAGGTTTTTAGTGAACTATCGATAGACTATCTATCGATTATTCAGCGATAGTCGACTATCGATCAGCAACACTAATACAGAGTTTCATTAGAAAGTAAGAAACGGACTTTTTAAAACATTGAATGCATAAAATGTAGATAGAAAGAGTAAAGTATGTAGGTACCTATATAATTTGTACCTCACGACTTTGTGATTGCAGGTTTACCAGCCATATAAAAATTCTTGATAGAGGTAACTGTTAAGGTAATTCAAGGGCCTTTTTACACCAAGCACTGACGGACGAGAAGGAAAACCCGTTCGGGTACCAAGTGTGGATACGGATCAAAAAATCTATACATTCCATTGTTGATTGGAAACAAGAGCCCTATTTTCGAATCGTTCGCCCCGCGTCGAACGCTCGATTTCTACTGATATTCGTTCGACATCGGAAATTCGCTATTTTTGAATCGCTCGATCGTAACGGTCTCCACCACTCGTCGCCGACAAGCGAGTGGTAGAATTTATAAACGTCAAACAATCATAGTCAAACATTCGGAAACGATCTTTGAAATATATTTATATAATTTGGGATTGTTTCGCATGTTCGTAGGTAATTACCGACGAACACCCATGACCTAGTTGGCACAATGGTCACCATGCCGGACTGCCAAACACAGGGTTGCGGGTTCGATTCCCGCCTCAGACATATATTTAAGCTTAAATATTTGTCTGTGGTCTGGTTGTTTCTATGTTTTATAAGTATATATTTACATATACATTTACAAAAGAAAAGTATATAAGTAGTATATTCGTTGTCTAGCACCCATAACACAAGTCTAGTTATTTAGCTTGGGGCTAGCTGGCGATGTGTGTAAAATTACCGGTTTTCAATTTTCTGCGTAAAAGGAACAAATATTAGATACAGGTTGACCTAGTTTGGGCTCAAAGATTTATGTACTGTATCATTTTAATTCTTTTTGAAAATAAACTATTACTATTATTGACATTTTAAATTTCGAACGATGCAATAATACAGAAAATTGGTGTCATGCGACTTGGAAGTTGATCGTGACTCGAAGCTATGTCACACGAGCGATTCAAGAATAGAGCTCCAAGTGGCACAACCACACTCCAATGGGAAAAGTCGCACAGAACATTGAGTTTACGAAGCAAACATCTTTGTGGAGCTGGTATTTGGTAAGTGTACATATTTACTGATGCTTCTAGCTGTAAATGTAGATTCTTCATGATAGTTAGTAGAGTTGCTTTATTGAGTTTAATTTTCTTGATATTACCATAATAATTTGGTAATTACCTTCACTAACACAGCAGCATCTGCACAACATCAAAAAATCTTACGAAGAATCTACTTACATCTACAATAATCTACACTTCATTATCATTACATAGTAAGTATAAAACAAAGTCGCTTTCGCTGTCTGTAGGTACAGACAGCGAAAGCGACTATGTATTCTTAAATCTTTAAAACTACCCAACGGATTTTGATGGGGTTTTTTTATTAGATAGAGTGATTCAAGAGGAATGTTTTGGTATATATAAAACAAAACAACCATGCGTACGAAGTCGCAGGCAACAGCTTGTCACTACATAGTATAAAACAAAGTAGTTTTCTCTGTCCCTATTTCCCTTTGTATGCTTAAATCTTTAAAACTACGCCACGGATTTTGATGCGGTTTTTTTAATAGATAGAGTGATTCAAGAGGAAGGTTTATACATGCATAATATAGCCGTGCGAAGCCGGGGCGGGTCGCTAGTAATATTATAAAGATAAAATATTTTGTTTATTTTTATGTTTGTAACGAATAGGTTCCGAAACTACTGGACCGATTGTGGTGAAACTTGGTATGAGGATATGTATCCTAATTAATGTTGAATTAATGTTAATTCAATGGGAATAATATAGACTACTTCTCATCCTGATGTTCTTATGGGATCGGGAGTTGCGCGGGTGAAACCGCGGAGCGCCGTAAGTCTGCACTAAAATACTGAAACGAAAGATTTTTCCTTGTTTTTTTTTTTGTTTGTTTGTAACAAATAGGCTCCAAAACTCATACAGATTTTGATGAAACTTGGTATGATCCTCATTCATAATTCACGTTAAAATGATTGTCTGAAAGACGATTTACGGACGATTATTTTACGAGATAAACGTCATAAGAAAACGATAAAAATTTAGATTTTTGCTGATTTTTTCCTTTTTAAAACTCGTCACCATAACACAAGCCCAGATGAACGTTATTATTACTAAACAAACACGAGACGCGTAACGTTTACCATGACGCCGTCATGGTACCACAACATAACACTTTTTTGTGAATGTAGTTGTTCTATCAATTTATTAGACAAAAAGTAAGTAGGTAGGTACATCGTGCACAATTCTAAATACCTATAATACCTACCTATGAGAATTAATGTTTTGCTTTACAAACAGTTAGGTAGAAACTATTCAAGTTTCAGAACATGAGCCGGTCTATTTTCATTTGATAGGCAAGCCAGATAAGTCAGGTCCACGTTTGGTGGTTGTATGTATGCGGTTGTGACCGAATGCGGGGAGTAATATGCGGTGCAATCACCGAGCGTTCCCGTGAGAACGCGACCGCCTCGCGCTGCAAGCAAGCACCCCGCGCTCCGCTGCAGCCACCGCTGCATACCACGCGCCAAGCTGAGCCTGTACTAAGGTCAGCCACCGAGATTCGCGAACTGGTTCATTGATCAACTGAAAATTAAGATACCTACCTCTGAAATACCTACAGCTGATATAATAGAAAATACAGTAGGATGGATGGTACTATAACAGAGACGGTTACATAAAAAACATATTGAGTACTTTTCCATGCAGAAATAAATAGCTTTTTTCTCCCCTTGATATTGTCTGTTTTAATTAATTTGTAATTTGTAAAAGTGCCTAATTTGGTATTCATTTATTGAGGTACTTAAAAGGGTACCGGCTCTCTATCCATACAAACTTAGTCGACTGTTTCCTCCCTGAATGATGACACTAGAGCAAATATTTTCTTAGCATAAAACTTATAACTGCCATGACCACGGATCCAGGGAGGAAACAGTCGACTGTGTTTGTATCGAGAGAGAGCCGGTACCCTTTGTTCTCTATTGCTTGTTGGCGGTAATGAATTTTAGGCTTGCTTTTCAAATTCCCTTCAAGGTCTTCTAATGTTGGAAATAAATAAACAACAATGTAAACATAGTCGATACAGAATGTAATTTGATTACCCATTAGTTTCAAAATACAATCTCATTAAAATATTTGTGCGTCAAATGTTATTCAAATACCTATGTAAATATAATAACGAAATAAATTATGTTATCGATATTTAGTGAGTTCAATACTTAACCGGGTTTTTCTATGCAATTAGTAAATTAACTTTTAATGAGTTTAGTATGTGTTAGACCTTAATTTAGGCCGGTCGTCGTCCCTTAATCGCTTGAAGGACGTAGGCTACTGGCTGACGTTCGGACTGACATTCCATTCAAGGGAAAAGGGTTATTATTAGATGGAGATTTGGTATTTTGAAATCAAGTCGAGTTGTGGTAGAAACTGATATTTAAACAATAGAAAGAACAATAGCCATTATTCTGGTTATTTGCTGATTGAGTTTGGCGCTTAGTTATACATACAGGGTTATTGGAAATTATACTAGCAAGCCGTTGAGGGCTACTTCTGCCCACCTTAACGAACAACTTTTGTTCTAAGACTTTTGGAAATTCGAACATTTTTTGTTGTTGATTTTCAGGTAAACCTAACCCACAAAATTTAAAAAAAATTAAATTTTGTGGGTTAGGTTTACCTGAAAATCAACTGTTTCATACACGGAGAGGTTATTAATCTTAAAATGTTGCTTATTTTTTAAGTTTTGTGTACTGTTATTAGTCTAAATGACCTATGTTTTAAAAAATCTGCTGTTTTTCAAATTTACTCAAAATTTACTAATAAACTAAACTAAATAAACTCAAAATTTTCATATTTTTTTTCTTTTAATTTTAAGGTTAATGACCTCTCCGTGTAAGGAACAGCTGATGATTTTCAGGTAAACCTAACCTCAAAATTAAAAAAAAATGTTCGAATTTCCAAAAGTCGTAGAACAAAAGTTGTTTGTTTAGGTTCATAGCGGCTTGCTATTATAATTTCCGATAACCCTGTATACATTACTTTTTTTATTTATTACAATTAGGTACCTAGGTACTTATAGTTGTTAATAGCACAAGAACGTTGTATATTATAGGTAGGTATTGGGCGATGTTTATTTTGAGAGCCAAAAACCCACTAAACAAATAGGTATAGAATTCCTTCAAAACAATTTAGATACTTACTTACCTATATTTATATTTAGAATAAATAACAAAATTTCAGCTTCATTGGTATTCGGGAAGTGGGTCAAAATTAAGTTGCAAGATTCCAACCGAACAAACATACATACATTGCAAGTTAAATAAAACCTTTTAAAAATTATCAGAGGTAATAAACTTAACTCATTACAAAATAACTTGTTTCAAATAGAAACTGTTGAAAATTTGCTACGGCTTGCGCAATTCCCAGTAACTCTGCGTGAGAAAATACAGAACAATCTCTTGAGAAACAGACCTTTCTCAAAGAAACTACTCATTGAAGACGTTATTCCTAGAACCGTTTAACAAAGACCTCTCGCTATGTTCCACTACAAACGTTATCCTCTAAGAAAGTAGGGTCTGGGGAAAATGGTTGGCTCATGCACATGCTGCATCCATTGAGGTCCCTTCACACGGTCAAAGGCGACAAAAAATAATACAAAAACCGTTACGCTCCCGAAAAAACATTCCCATAACTCATGAATGCATGTCATTGAGAACTTAATGTAGAGCAGATTATGAATAAATAGATGATAAAAATATTAACATAAGTACCTACATGAATTTCGTATTCATTAATTAAATTAAGTATTAAACTCACTGGCCTACCAATCGCTGAAGCTTTTAAGACCGCCGAGGACAGGAAAACTTGGAAGGGCATAGTGCACCGAGTGATCGATGACAATTCATCCTAGACACGACCTTCAGCAATGAAGATAACGACTAAGAAGAAGAAGAAGTAAAACCTCTTAATAAAATTACGTCTTAATAAATAGACGTAGAGTCGACGACAAAGGAAGATCGAGAAAGTACCTATCTACAATGCAAAATGCCGGGACGGTTTTGTAAAATTAACATCCAGTGAGCGTAGACCTTAAAACTAGCTCGTTTCATTGAGAATTCAAACGTCTTGTAATTCGATACAAATGTTTTATAAAGCCCAAAGGTTTGTAAAACCATATGGACCACAAATGTGCGTGAGATCGTTCCATGAATGGCCTTTAGACATGAGAGAGACTGACGATCATAACCATTCTCACGGTTTACAGAAATAGATAAAAACATGCATCGAAAACATGTTGAGATGTCGCGTCCCAAGTGATCCCCCCGGCTCCGAGAACTGATAATGTGTTTACTGATAAAATATCAATAACAATGATGATATTCATGACATGTATGAATGAACCAAAGTTCCTTTACAGTATAAAATAAGAATAACATTATGATAAACTAAGTTCATAGAACACTAAATTGAGGTCGTATTTTATCTGCCCCGAATCGTTTAACGTTGAGTATTTCTGGGCATCAGCGTCATTTTGTTATTATCATGAAACTGCAGGAAACTTATAAAGGACCACTTTACAAAGATCGTCTTTGAGTAAGCTGCAAATCGACTAAAATAACAGAGAGCAGCCTTGGTGAGGAATGCTCGTTAGATCGTTCGACCTTTAATGCACTTAGACTATACCTAGGATCGTGTCACCACGTCTTCGTCTACGTTCAACATTCCTGAGCGGGATCCAATGTCCGCCGCAGGAATTTCTGCAGCCAGCAACCCGAGACGGAAGGAGCGGCGGAAGCGGTTCATAGAATCAAACTGCTCAAAACCAAAGAAACTTCGTACCATCTGCCTAGCGCGCAAAAGTCAACCTTTTATCCAAGTAATAGAATATACGTTTTGCCTCGTATGTTCTGGAACTTACTGGTGTTTGACCACTGAGGAATCTCGTTATTGAATGGTATCAAAACGACCTATGATTCAGATGGGAATTTCTGAAAATATACTTTATGTCTCTGGAGTTAAATAGGTTTTTTAAAAGACTTTGACTACAGTTTGTTCTGTGCTGCAGTGCGCAACCGTCTCGCTCCACTGTGGCGTGCATCCTGTCTCAGTTTATATTCCATGTATTTTACTTTAGCAAAGGCCTTAATTTTCAACCTATCAAATTGCTATCAAGTCTGGATAACATCTGCGCTTCTTTGGAAAACTACCATTAACTGGTACCTACTTATACTATTAGGAAAAAGGTAAGACGCCATGCAATTCTTAAACAATCAAAGAAATCAACAAAATGTGCCGTAAATTCTGTCGATTCTCTTGCCTTCACGGTTGGTAACTACATTGGTTATGGTTATAAGGATTATTTGCCTTTGTAATGTGCACTTTATATTTTGACTGGGACGTCAGAAACTGTACATTTTCTTAAGATTCATGAGAAATGTTTTTGGTTGTTATTTGTGTAATTTGAAAGTCAGTCGCACCTCCTGTCGAGCTGAATGTGTACATTTAACGTGGTATTTTATTTTGTAAACGTGTTATAGTGACAGAAATTGTTTCCAGCCAATTGTTGATTAAACAATCGAGCGGGTCCCGCATGCCTCGTCCGTCACAATTGGAAAATATTATTGGAATTCAATTGACACTGTTGATTGCCTCAACGAGTTCAGTGAATGACGTTCTTATATTCAATAGCCTCGTTGATATAACAAATATGTCATCATCTGCTTTATTAACAGCCAGCACACGTCGAAACTTAAGCTAACAAAGTCAGTTGAGAATGATGAAAGAACAATCTTATCCATACATTGAAGGTTGTAGAGTTGACCGAAGCTTAAAGTGTTTAATAATAATTCTGAGAAGCCCTTTTAAAGCACTTAAGCTGCAGAAGGTAAAGAAGTTTTCATTTGTTTACCTCATCGTTTCCATTCGATAAGTAAATAATAAGGTAAGCCGAGGCGTGGTATTGCATGACACCGGCAGACACTGGTGTTATTCATTCTTGTTCTGTGTCGCTAGTATAGTGAAAGTGAGGTCGAGACGCTTTCTATCCGCAAGAACGGGCGCGGTGCGCGGGCGCATAATCATCGCGAACTACTTGCGAAACCGACCTCATCTTATACCGCCAACATCTAGCCTGCTTGCTTTGCTAATGGAAAGCGGCAGAACAAGAAAAGCTTTCCATTTGATGGTGTGAAATTACTTTTTACAGAATACCTGGGTTTTTAATTAAAATCTTTTATAATTACATCCATTATATTAAAATGTTTCGTATGGTTTTTATACCCACATCCTAGGTAATTTTATGGTTTTCTACCTACGTCCATGGCGATTTACTTCTTTAAGTAGGTACATATAGGAACTTGTGTTTTCATGGACAAATACCTACTTATAACTAAATAGCTATGCAAACTCAGGCAAACTATATTACTGCCAGACCAATCATTCCATCAAACGGACTCTATTTAAAAATAAATACTTATCTATTTCTACCTAAGTACTTCTGTATTTAAAAAGAAATAGATACCTAAGAGAAAAGAAATAGGTATCTATTTCTTTTTAAAAATAAAAAGCTATAAAAGGGCAGGCTAAAAATGATTGGTCTAGCTAATATCGTTTGCATGGTCATTAGCATACATACCTACTCCAAGGAAAAACTAGTTAAAACAAAACACTTATATCGTCACGCGATTCCAAGAACTCATCTCTTTCAATTATAGATCTATATACGTGTTAATAATAATAACAAACGTTTTAAATATTTATTTGATATATTCCTAATATAAAATTCTCGTGTCGCGGTGTTAGTTGCCAAACTTCAACTAAACGACTGAACCACGGAGCTGAACCGATTTATATGATTTTTTTTGGGTATATTGTTAAAGAATCGAACACTATCCAATTTGTTTTTCCTGTAGTAGCTTTAGTTTATTTATAAAATGAACAATTTCTTTCAATCAATTCGATCTCGATGCATTTGACACAGACTAGCCCAGGACCGAACTTCTTGGAAAGATCCCTAGCACGCTAACAAAAAAAAATATTAATAGGGACAATTTCTTTTAATCAATTGGTTAAAAAAAATGCCAGGAAACCTAACTGGGTTTGTCTTGCAATAGCAATGGGCCATTAAAGCCCATATGGCAGGGGAGTCAAATTATGGACTTGCAGTAGTTCACTACTCTGTAGTTTCAGTTGAAAAAATATCAAAAAGGACAATTTCTTTCAATCAATTAGTTACACAAATGCCGGAAACTTGACTGGGTTTGTCTTGCAATAGAAATGGGCCATTAAAGCCCATGGCAGGGTAGTCAAATTATGGGCTTGCAGTAGTTTATAAAGTCTTTAGTTGCAGTAGTTCGGTTTGATAATATCTGTGTTTCAAATTGACTTTATCCATACCTGAAAGTACCGAAAGTCGGCACTTGGCTCCCCAATCCTGAGATTGAGGAGCCTAGTGCCAACTGTCACATTTTGCCGACTTTTGCAAATTTCTATGCAATTAATCGCTTATCCACGACTTTCGCGTACTGCCGACATTTTAGCACAACCAACCTTACCTCTGTAATGAAAAAAAAAAATCTGTTCCCTAGTCTATGAAACTTTACGTCCTACGTTACAAAATCCACATGGTCATGGAATTATTTCACAGTGTATACATAATGATTATGTGGCGTACACGTATTACGACATTCCTACGAAAAGGAACCTTGCCTTATATACTCTTATTCTTCTTTCTATCTTTAGTTTCTTTAGCACCCCCACTTTACGTGACATTTTACTTTGATGGGGACTGTGAAGAGAAGACCCTTGATCACTTCAACGTGTTCGTTAATAAATCTGGAAGTGATGTTGAGTTAAGAAAATTACTTTCAGCTCCAGACCATAATTTGTACTAAATTCTAGATCATCATCATCCGAGCGATGTTCCCGGTTGCATCCCTCTCGGGAGCCCGAGGTCCGCTTTTCTACTTTTACGCCTCCACTTCGCACGATCTTCGGCATCCTGGTTAGTAAGGCCATTTGCACGCATATCACCCTTTACGACGTCAAGCCAGCACTTCTTGGGTCTACCCAGTCTGCCACGGCCCGGCGGAGGCGCCATGGCAAGACATTTGTTCCCCACGTAACTAGCCGGTTTTCGCAAGATGTGACCGTACCAGCGTAGGCGACATTCTTGCAATTTATCTGCAATGTCTCGGACATGAAGGCTGCCCCGGATGCGGGAATTCCTGACGCGATCCTTTCGCGTCACTCCACACATCCAGCGCAACATCTTCATCTCCGTGACACGCAGCTCCTGCTTATGTCGCTCAAGCACCTTCCACGCCTTACTACTAAATTCTAGATAAGAGTGCATAATAATAACAATGTAGTTAAATATAGATTTGAAATTAATTGCTGTTTTGATAAAACTGTAGAAAAGACTTCGTTTACCTAACTTAAATAGTTTCTACAAAGGCTTTTACTAATCTTGAAGCATTGACTTACCATCTTGTTGGTAGGTAATTTTTTATTTGAATTTCGTTATTTTATTATGTAGGTATAATTATAACGCTATAATAATATTGTAATATAACTCCGGAAATATCGGAATAAAAAAGCCTATGTTAGGTACTCCTCTCAATGAATCAATTTATCATCGAAATCGGTTCAACAGATTCGGAGTTTATTCGTTACAAACCAAAAAATCTTTCCTCTGTCTTATTAGTAGGTAGGTAGACTTAGTAAATTAATAACAATGACTAGATAATATCAAGTAACTTTTTTATTTTATGTTATTTATTTTTAATCTTCTGTAGTCTTCTGAAAACTTAGATCAAGATTTCTGCATTAAGGTGAAAGGGTACCTGCGCTCTCTCCATACAAACGTAGTCGACTGTTTCCTCCCTGGATAATGACACAATAGCATTTTTTTTTGCATAAAACTGACCCTATGTTTTGTTTTTTTTATTTTTTAAATCTTAATTTCTATGATATTTAGTCGTTATCCAGGGAGAAAACAGTCGACTACGTTTGTATAGAGAGAGCCCCCGGTACCCTTTCTATTAAGAAGATAAAATGAATGATAAAAGTGAATTAGACACAAATCGAACACTTAATTTGTTTTAAAGACACAATTAACCAATCAAAACACTTGCGCGCCTTATCGCTGCCAACGGCTAGCTGGCGTGAACCGTCACTGTGACGTCACAGCCTACCGCGCGACCGGCCCGTAAGTGAACTTCGCTAGTAATTTGTTCATAACTTCGTCAATTTTTGTCGTAGAACAAAATTTTTTGCACTGTACGTTAAGGATTTCTTAGCTCTATAAATCTGCATTCTCAGTTAAAAATCTTACTGATCCTCATTAACCATGCGTGCTCGAAGAGTATTTGTGTAACATCCAACCCTTCAGCCTACAGCTCAATAGATCCAAGCAAAGTGTATTAAAGTGAAATAATTTAATTTTTTTATAACAATTGCTAATAGGTATAGGTTTTCAGTACACATCTGTGTTTGCATTTTAAGTTTGAATCATTTAAGTGTCTACACAGTTCCTTTCTTCTTTTAACAATGATGAAAAAGTTTGATAACAATGCTTATTGTGAAGCAATATCAAAGGAAAAAATAATACAATCTATAAAATCAATCTTTTATCTATGTTAATATTATAGAGAGGAAAGATTTTTTGCTTTTTTTTGTAACGAATAGGTTCCGTCCGAAACTACTGGACCTTTGATGAAAATTGGTATGAAGATACATTGATTCGTTGGGACTCCCAATGGGTTTGGCAGTCCGGCATGGTGCCCCTTAACAGTACCTACAGTAAATAGGTTCATAGCTAATTGTTTCTTTATTTTACAAGAGTAGGTACTTATAGGTTGTGCAGCACTCATTATTTATAAACAAACATATCAAGCATTACCATTAACTTAGTGAAGGGTAACTTGATCTAAGAAGCTCTTTGTCTCAAAGGAGACATCAGCCGACATCGAATAAACAAAACGTGACCGTTTTTGTTAGAACTAATGTGTCCATTTCATGAAAAATGTTTCTTTAATAACATTCTAATACATGAGAACCTCCTTCTTTTTGAAGTCGGTTAGAATATTAGGTAAGAGTATCATCACTACATAGTATAAAACAAAGTCGGTTTCTCTGTCCCTATTTCCCTTTGTATGCTTAAATCTTTAAAATACGCAACGGATTTTGGATGCGGTTTTTTTTAATAGATAGAGTGATTCAAGAGGAAGGTTTATACATGCATAATATAGCCGTGCGAAGCCGGGGCGGGTCACTAGTTAATAATAATATCGCTCATCTGGGCTTGTGACAAATACTTAGAAGAAAAAAAATGTACCTACCTACTTACTTAAAAAAAAAACGAAAGGAATAACAAAAAAAATCACAATTTTTCATCGTTTTCTTATGACGTTATCACGTAAAATTATCGTCAGTAAACAGACTTTACAGACAACCATTTTTTTTCCTTTGCCGTACCGATACGGTACACTTTAAGTTTCACAGTTTAAAACTGGGACTGTCCATCCAAAGAGGGACATATGGTCACGTTAAGTATACGAGGTCTTTGGTCGTGTTTTGATGATCGTGTGATGTCATTTGTTCAATTTTGGCAATGCGCAGGCAGTCGACCTCGTGACGCAGTTACTCTTTAAATACTGCGCATTGACGACTTAAAAAGGTAGATTATTTGAATATAAAATTAAGGAAAAAATGTTAATTTATTTCCAGACACGCTAATTAATAATTGAAATGTTTTCGATAACAACTGCGCGTTTCGGTGATGCAACGTATAAAATCATTTTTTAAATGACTAACCTAGATCCTACCCATGCATGAAGCAAGAAAATATTTTATTCCTCCATGTACCCATGCCTTTGTTGGAGCTAGATCGAATTTATCGCAAAGATTTCTAGAGCGAACAGTTCCACGCTCTCTGCGTCCAATTACTTTCCAAAAAATTATTACAAGCTGATTTTAAAACCCGCGCAGATCCGGGAAAATAATCACTTTAAATACAATTCGTGTGAGTTTATTTAGGTCTACGAAAATAGTCGTACTTATATATAAACAAGCTGAAAATACTAACAAATTGATTTTTTCGTAGAACTCTCTCAATTCGTTTGCTACTTAATTTTCAGTTGAAGTTGAACTGAACAGTTGACGTCGTAAGATGAGTAAAAATCACGTGCAAATTATAAACACCCTTCAGTCATGTGATTTTTCAGCAGATATGATGCAATCAGCAAACATTTCCAACTCATTTTACAATCGTAGGTATAGGTACTTACCTAACTCATGTCATGTGCTAGAGTAGGTACATATAGTACCTATTTACCTTCAAGTCATGCAATGTAGGTACCTACCTAAAGTATGTGACCAATGTCACACCCCTGACCACCTGCCATATACCTACTGTACAGTATGGGTCATAAGTAAATGATCAGTTTGCTACAATAATACTATCAACAAGTATTGTAGTTACGACCTTCTTCTAATACACGTCACACACAAACATAAATATTTGAATTAAAAGTACTCAGTGTGATTATTATTTTCGACATGGAATGATGACTAACGTAAGTTTTATCAGGCTGCTGTCAGTCTAGACTGGGCGTGTAACCGTGTTTTTCATACATCATTCTGGCATCAGTCTTAGCCGTACCAAACTGATGGACTGAACTGACGCCAGACTGAGCGTGTAACCTTTGACTTAGCTATGTCTTTAGTTGTCCGAGTGGTATAAGCCGCCACCCGCTACACCAACCGACGTGGGTTCGATCCACAGGTTACGTTGTTATAATGTTCAAATAGTGCTGCACAGGATTGTAAACGTTACGGTGGGCAGAGAGTTTTGACCGTGGATGGTACCTACAGTAGTCATATTATGGGATACCTACTGTACCTAGAGTAAGGTACCCACTCAAAGTAGTCATAATAAGGGCCAATTTTCATTAGGTGTCAAGGGTACCTAACGTGGAAAAATCATTGTTATGGTGACTGGGCAAGAAGGCCGGTGGTGACGATCGGTCGTCTACTTTACGTTATCTACATGAAACTGTAAAGATTTTTGGTTAACAGTATAAGTATATATTTTTTTGACTACCCAGTTGGCACAATGGTCACCATGCTGGACTGCCAAACACAGGGTTGCGGGTTAGAGTCCCCCGCCTCAGACAAGTATTTATGCTAAGATATTTGTCTGTGATTTGGTTGTATATTAGGTTATATTTTACAAAAGAAAAATAGGTATATAAGTAGTATATCCGTTGTCTAGCATAGCACAAGTCTAGTTACTTAGCTTGGGGCTAGATGGCGATGTGTGGAATGTTTTTTTAAATTTATTTATGTATATGGTACCTAGGCATAGATAGTACCTAGGTACGTATGTACAATTGTTTTTAATCTACTCCTTCGTTAGGGCAGGTTAGGCTTCTCGAAACAATTGGAATTCTTTTTCCATAGGACAAAGAAGAGCAGTGTGCCGGTATTAATAAAAGAAACTGAACCAGTTCATCGGGTCTTGGTCTTGGGCTAAGATGCGGGCTTTGTGGTCAGAAATGACTTGTATATACGTTCCTATAATAAAATTGTAGATCACTGTAACATATACAGGGTTATTAGTAATTATACTAGCAAGCGGTTGAGGGCTACTTCTGTGCACCTTAACAAACAACTTTTGTTCTACGACATTTAAAAATTCGAAAAAAAATACATTGTGCGAGCTTCGTACAGTCGTACTTTATACATACACGTTAAACGAACGCTCGAACGCCCTATTTTTGTGTTTTTTTTTAATCTTAATTTCTATGATAATTAGAAAATGAAAATAAAAACGTGTGGCACTTGGGGACTGCCGCGGTAAAGCTATTGCATCAACAATAGCTACATGGTAGGCGGAGTGAGGGGTGTTAGGTTTTATTTTCGTTACGGAATTTCTTGATTCGGTCGCCGCGCTCAAAGCCCGCGATAAAAGCTATGCAATAGCTTAAAATGAAAATTTTAAGGTTACGTAAATTCGAAAAAAGGCTGAGTTTTTAAAACAAAGGTCATTCAGACTAAGAACAGTAGATAAAGCTTAAAAATTTAGTAAAATGTTAAGGTTAATGACCTCTCCGTGTAAGTATCAGCTGATTTTCAGGAAAGCGTAAATACAAAATTTTCAAAAAAATGATCTAATTTCTAAAAGTCGTAGAACAAAAGTTGTTTGTTTAGGTGCACAGAAGTAGCCCTCAACGGCTTGCTAGTATGATTACCAATAACCCTGTAGATACCTATATTCTCCATGTAAATGGCTAAATAAGCCCCTATGTATGATTCTTTTTGTGTTTTAAGTAGGTTTATTTTATATCCAGGTTAGAACTATTTTGACGACCCAGTTGGCACAATGGTCACCATGCCGGACTGCCAAACACAGGGTTGCGGGTTCGATTCCCGCCTCAGACAAGTATTTATGCTTAGATATTTGTCTATGGTCTGGTGGTTTCTATGTATTATAAGTATATATGTATTTACCAATGAAAAGTATGTAAGTAGTAATATCCGTTGTCTAGCATCCCTATCGCAAATCTAGTTAGGTACTTAGCTTGGGGCTAAATGGCGATGTGTGGAATGTCCTGCAAAATGTATTTATTTATAGTTTTTCAAACTGTTAGCTAGGTTACTAAGGTCTACTAGTAGTCGTAGCTAACACTTTCGATAAGGAACAAACTTAAAAATTTTAATAACCGTAAGATTAGAACGGAATCCAACCGGCTTTACTAAACTTACATTCAGCTTAAGACAAGGAAGGGAATAGACCGGCGAACGTTGAGTCAGCTACGGTGCCCCAAATTCCTCAGCACACCATCCGCTCACTCCATCACTCGATTATAAGCTCTATTCCATACGACCTGCAGACTATAATAGCTCACATCAAAATATCTTAATAGACGTTGTTTCTACTAGTAGATACCTTGAGCTAGCCATAGAAACGTTAATGGCTTTAAACTGAACCATTCTTGGGAATCAAACGAAAATGTCGTTTGAAATAAGAACACACTGTAAAAGAAGTCAGACGAAGCCAAATCGATGCCAGCCAAGTTCTTATGCTAAATCTTTATAAAAGGCGACGTTTCTTTTTTAAATATGGAACAAAATACAAGAATAGTTCAAGGAATTGTCGAGATAAATATTTTAACAGTGAATCGACCTTCCAGGGTTGACTGGTTTCAGGAATTTCGACATCACTATCTTCCAAGAATCATGCTACGATTGTACCACGCACACTTTTTGTTCGTTAATAGTGTTAAAGCTACAGCACGGTGAGATGGGATGGAACTAAACTTGATGCTGGCAAGTATTTACGTATTATTAAATATAATTTTACTAGCGACCCACCCCGGCTTCGCACGGCTGTATTATGCATGTATTATATCAAAAACTTTCCTCTTTAATCACTCTATCTATTAAAAAAAACCGCATCAAATCCGTTGCGTAGTTTTAAAGATCTAAGCATTCATAGGGACATAGGGACGGCGAAAAGTGACTTTATTTTATACTATGTAGTGATATATAGTTCCGTTATTTCTGACGACTTTTACCACATACAGTTACGTCTACCCAATAATAAAACTTCACCTTTGAATATCCAAAAGCTTCCTATAGCAGAAAAAGTAATCAAGTTAATATATTATTATTATTATTAACATAATGTAGCTTTTTCTATATATTTTGTAGATAGATGCGATTGAAATGTAATAATATTCATCTAGTATCAAAATATTGAGAGCCGAGTATAAATTCCATTGCCTTCTTAGCGCCAGCGAGCCTACCTGTGGTGTAAAAAAAAGCATTCTGGCTCCGCGGCCGCGTCGGCGCTTTTGAGATAATTTATAAGGCTCTGCCTTTCTTGGAATTTCGAAATCTCGAGATTGCTCCGGGGCCAGAGTCGTGCTCTCGACCCGGCGAATGGAATGTTAACGGATTTATATAGGAAAAAATAGTGCATTGTCAAACCATCCATTGTATGTATAGGTATTGACGAAATAACGTTTACTTAAATCTCTGGAGGAAGGTTGCTCAATCTTAAAAAGCTAAAAAAAAGCCTATCTTATCCATTTCTGAGAATGTACGTACCTACTCTGACGTTAATTTACGTTAACGAACTTATTTGTAGCATTTTTTCTTTTCTATTTGCTACGAATGCATTCGTAGCAAATTAAGAACATTGTCGTGATAATATTATGGTACTCGTAGGTATATCTGGATTTTCTTATTGTTTGTAATACTTATATTATACATACCTATTTAAATATGTACCTACCTTAACTATAAGAGTACCAAGTGAACCAACACATTGATTTGACTCTAGTCATGTTTGATGGCACCAAAAATGTTATCACTAGAGGATACATTTTTTGCCAGATTTAAAGCAGAAACACTTCGCTCGTTCGGTCAATCAATAGTGGTTTGTATTACCGATTACGATTTGGAAATGCTAAATTAAAATTAACTTTGTGCTTAAATTGAATAACTGTAATGACGTTTGAAACTGATTTTTACTTGATTTATTACCTTGTACTTAAATACAAAATACAATAAAGTGAATGTCTTGTGTCTTTCCTTCCATCTTGCAAGACAAGTGATCCCGTCTCGCGGGCTGTGCGGCCAAAGTTCTGGGAAAAGCAGGCCGCATACCTCGCCGAGGGCCGCCATTGGACCGCCTTCACTTGTGTTGTGCCCGCCTGTACCTACCCGGCTAACCAAAGAGCAAAATTCGGACAGATATTAAGTTACGACTATCGACACCTAAAATCGAACCCTTTTGGCGACTTATGCCTATCAGGAAATAGGTAAGTAAAAAATTACTAGGTAAAAAATGCCTAGAACGTGATATTGTCGAGAAAGAAAATTTGGGAGATGTATAATAAAAATGACGACATTTAAAAGACCAACTGAGAAACTTAAAAGGCTGTATAAACTCTGTAATCCTTTGCCTTTCCTTCGAGGCGAAATAAAACAATTAGTAAAATACTGAAAGTAGGCTAAAAAACTGTAAAATTAGGTTTCTAATATTACATGATCACTCGCTAAGTGCAGACACACTAGGTAATGGGGTAATGTAAATAAGTATTACTTAAAATAATGAGTTGACTCACAATGCAATTTTTTAAGGAAATCTGAAATAAAGCTACTACAGCTCTTATACTCTACTCTATGGCCTTCGTCGTGAAGTCACGATGCAAGCTCCAACTCACGGTCCAAGTTCATTCATTAAAATATTATGCATCTACTTATGTATCTACTTACTGACTGAGCGTATGCGCCCGCGCCGCTCTGAGCCGCCCGCCCCGCTCGACATTGGATAAAAGGTTTTCTACAAGTCTACAGAAGTCGATCAAAGAGCTTTGCAAAATAAAATAAAACTTTAAATTTTCAGTTTTGGGGTAAAGACAAAATATTGTAGAACCAAAAAATAAAAATTGATAAAATCTACGATATTAAGTATCTTGAATTCTAATTTCACCATGCAGACCAACCATTTTAGGCAGCAGATGTTTCAGACAAGATTTCGAAAAAAACCTGAATTGGGGAACATTTTGATTACGTTGCAGGGTAGTACCGGCTTTTAAAATTATCTCGACAGCTGGTGAGCACGTGGATCGGAGCAGCTGACTCCCGCGCAAGCTGCCACCACACCTGCCCTTGATAAACATATTTTTTTCGAAGGCTTCTTTGGAATTTCAAATTGCCATCGTTTGATACGTCTTGCCTGCCAGCATTGTTGTCGTTCGAATCGCTTTTGTTCACGTTTTAAATATACCTTGTACCTTGAAAAAATTATATATATCTTATCCACAAGATAATAAAACAATAAATGTAGGTTTTAAAGAATTTAAATATGTAGGTACCTATATAACAATAATTTTTATGTCCTTAATTGTGTCCTAATAATTAAAGTCATTTTAGATGTCCTTACAGATACTAACTAGGTAGGTTCATTTAGGATTATTTCTTTCTAGTCTCTATAGATTCTATAACCAGACGTTATTAACTAGTAAGACCTTCCTTGACCATTGTTGGTCACTTGCAATGATTCTAACGTTTCTGACCCTGAAACAGCATTAGATCATTGCTAGTGGGTGTAAAATCGTAGGAAGCTGCATAATGCAGTCTTTACGTAATTCAGGTATGTTTATCAATGCTATACACTGTCTCGTCACAACATAGCTCATTGAAACGACAACTAGGTATCATAAGCCGCGCGCGATCAGTTCAAATCTACGCGGTAAAATGTAAGGTTGAAGTGTGATTGAAGCTCCTTACAGAAAATAAAAAAGAAAAAAAATGATAGAGTGACGTTGGCGGTTTACCGTCAAAATTTAAAAAAGTTTTGTCGGAATTTTCAAAAATAATAATAATTTCTGTGAATTTTTTACATAAATAAAATAATTCTTACACAATGACTTAGCAAATGATATTTAATTTTTGAACCCTTTTTTGTAAAAAAGTTGTGTGCGTTCTAAATAATCAAGGTATAACAAGGATTTTTTAATGGATAAAAATTCCAATAACGATGATGTCAATGGAGCACCCGGTTCTTCCAAAGAAAATAAAGATGGTACGTTAAAATATTTACACAATATAATAAATAGATAGAAATTAACATAATATACCTACTAATAGATGTAAAAATTACCTACCTATACCTATACCTGTTTTTTCAAGTATAGAGATTAAATCCTCACGGAAGGTATACCCACCTTTTCGAGCAAGACGACGAATTATTTCGGAGTCAAACCGACTAAAAACTCTCTAAAGATCTTTGTGTAGATTGGAGGCCTACGGGGTCCTATCCAAACTTTGGATGCATACCCGTAAGCCTTCATTGCATCTGGCTGCATACATGCAAGTAACTGGAAACACTCCAATCAGTCTGGAGTGCGAGTAAACTTTCTTCCCTAATGAATTCCCCCCAGTTTCTTACCATAGGAAACTGGCAGTGTGGCCATAGGCGCATAATAATGCTTTTATAATCAGGTAATTTTCAAGTTCTATATTACTGTTTACTTACCGTAAGTACCTACCTACTAAGCTTTTGTATTTAGTGACCTTATGCAAATAAATATTTTTTTTAAGTATTTATTTAATTATAATGGGCGCATACCGTTTGTCAATAGCTGAGCGAGAGATGGCGAGAAAATGCGTAATCTAGGTATCCATTAGAATAGTACCTACCTAGTACTAATTGCAGTTTCAGCTGATTATGCAATAGAATATACTTACTGAAAATCATTATTTTCTCTATATTTCTTAAGAAAATTATAAAATACAATGTCATGCACCTCTGCTTTTTCCTTCTTTGTGAAAAATATTGATAAAAGGGAAAGACACGACTTGGGTAGAGTATTATCTTCTTATCTAGTTTTTAGGTAAAGTACATTAGTAGGTATACAGTGTGAAACAAAAACCTTGTTTTCCCTCTTAAGTACTTGTAGGATTAAAAAATGGCATAAAAGTAAAAGAATACATTTTAATTTACAATTCGGGAAAATTGCCCTATTTTACAGAAAAAAGGAATTTCTAAGATATGGCAGGCAGCACCTCTTTTGCCAGCGGGTCTTCTTTAGGCGCGGGACAAACAGAAGAGGCGATGTTCGGGCGCGGGCGGGCGGCGCGGCGCGGGCTCGTATACAAACGATTAAAAACCGTATAAACGTGAAGATAGAGCTTAATAGTATAGTGCGCGCTGCGCCGGCTAACAAAATGTGGCGCGAAGGTATACAAATATAGACTCTATCACTGAGAATTAATTAGGTTTTAATCGTCTGTACCCGCGCCCCGCATCCAAACCTCGCCTCTTCTGTTTGTCCCGTGCCTTAAATAAGGATGTTGTCACATTTAAAAATTTCCCCATACTGCATTTTCCCAAGAGGGTAACAGGTTTTTAAAATTTTAAACACGCTTTTATTTTATATTAGGTACAATTTTTTTGTACACATTTTTGTAAATGAGTCATCTTTAAGCTTCATAGTATTATCTAAATAACCTAACTACTTCATATTAAATAATGGAGCGGCGCAGCTCAATTCAGTCACCGACCGTTCGTTACGTTGCTTGGTCTGTTTTGTGTTGATTGCTGTGTAATGTGTATTCAGCGCGCGCCGGGGGATTCTACAATGTGTGTTGCAAAGCAAATAAAAACCCTACGGAGGTGTAAGTATCTAAATAAGAGTCAAAAGACTTTGTAAGGACTTACCCATTTAAATTTATCTACATATATTATATTAAAGAGAGGATAATTTTTTGTTTGTAACGAATAAGCTCCGAAACTACTGGACCGATTTTGGTCCAGTAGTTTCGGAGCTTATTCTTGAAACTTAGTATGAGGATACATTGATTCCTTGGGAATAATATAGGCTACATTTTATCCCGATATTCCCACGGGATCGGGAGTGACGCGGATAAAACCGCGAAGCCCTGCTATTTATTAATATAACTTCCAGATATGACTTTCTTCTTTCGGTGAAAGTCTTTAGGTATAACGAATAATTTACTAATAAATTTTTCTTAGCTTGGCATTTTGGCAAATTGCATAATTTTTAATTAATAATAATTTTTAATAAAAATTATATTATAAAATAATTCATTTTATCACTCATTCTCGTTCGACTCGAAGCGCATCGAATGAGATCGAATGTAATTTGTAAACAATAGTTTAAGAAAGAGAGAGCAATAACTTTCTTGCTCTTTGTCCTGACCAATCAAGACTGCAAACGAGTGGCGCTCACTCACTCGATTCGACTATTGCTCGATGCACACTAGTGTTGCCGATCGATAGTTCATTAAAATCAATAGTAAGTATCGTATGTTTTGTATCACTACATATTACATAGTTAATGTCCTCCGTCACGTCTGTCTGTCTGTCTGTTCGTGTCTGGTGCAGTATTAGATTTTTGAGTTCATAAACTCAAAAACTACTGCACCGATTTTCATGCTGTTTTCACCAATGGATAGAGTGATTCTCGAGGAAGGTTTAAGTAAGAAGTCGCGAGCAACAGATAGTTGCAACCCGAACTAGGGCACCGAGCCGCCGGCGGCTCGGCTATTGCCAGAACCGAAATCGCGCTCAGGGGCACGGAGCCGCCCGGCAGTCCAAACCACATGTTCGAGAAAACGTCCGGCACTAGCGAGTGAACAGTGTTGCCGCTTAAGAAAAATCAAATCCCCCCAAACCTTAAGATTAAATTAAAAACTATAAACTTAAATTCGCTGGAAGTCGCTTTTAATTTGTCTGACAATCGCCTAATTATTTTTTTTATTTGCGAATGTTTTGTTGTAGTAGATAGATGGTTCATTGGCCTTTTTGACGTGACAACGTTTTATAAATTGGTTTGCCGGGTGACACTTCAAGAAACTGCGTTACGCTCCGCTGACGTTATGCGCTCACAATGAGAGCGAGTGAGAGGCACGCGTCCCTTCCACTCGGGCATGGTTAGCCCGCCTAAGAGCGAGGGAGACAGACATAAAAAGTGAAAGGCACGCGTCCCTTCCACTCGAGCACAGTTGTTGTCACGTAAAACTTTCGCCCGTATACCGACTTTACAGGCAACCAGTTTTTTTTATTTTTAATAATTTTAGCAAAAAACTTTTACTTGGCAGATAGATAGATAGATAACTTTATTTTTACAACACAAGAGTAAACAGAACACGATATACACAAAGTAAAGTAATAGCTAGAAAGTATAAGTTGCACAAATGGGCGGCCTTATCGCTGAAAGCGATTTCTGTCATTCTTCATCTTCGTCTTCGTCTTTTTGGCAGTTTGTTTTAAAATGATCATTTGATTTTTTTAATGCTTTTGACTGAAAATGATAATAAAAGAAATTACTGAAAAGTCGTAAGTTTTGAAATCTAAAGTATTCTACACCTCAAAAAGCCGCTAAATCTCATGACAAACTACAACGGAAACACTGCGGGCGAAGGAACGATTCATTCCATATTTTAAAAAATGTCTATGACCGGGTGGTGATTATTCCTTAAAAAACACAAACACAGAACTTTTAGAGTGATTATAAAAAAAATATGTAATAGCACAGCTCTGTACTAACGATTTTTGCCTATATTCCTATTATTATAGAAAATGGTACCCCTCCCAGTGACCGAAATATATAAAAAAATATTCGCGAATCATTTAATTGGACCCGCGAATCTATTTTATTCGCGGTTTCAGGTTACACTTCAAATAAATACCTATAAAAAAAAATCTAGGACATCTATCGCACTTCTGTAAACGGCAATGGCTTGCTCAATAATTTATCATACAGCTGATGTCATTCGTTATTGTAATACGAATAAACAGCCATTTCAGTTATATTTTAGCTAAATTATTGCGGAAATCACATGAAAATGGCCAAAATTACGTCACCGGTTTTGAGCTATGAATGCAAGAAAAATACATCGAAATTCACAAATCCTATTATGTAGATAGCTTTACCACATCTAAAACAATACATAATATAAAAATCATTGCATAAAACAATGTATTTACCTAGATTTCAAGTTATTTTCACTACACAAACAATTACTTTCACTAAGCGGCCATTATGAACTTTCTTTTCTTTCACTCTGAACTTTGACATTGACAAATTCTTGTTTTTTGTTTGACAGCCAAACTTTTTAGTATTGCAATCATTAGAAAAAATATTATACCAACTTTTAGACACAAGTTGTTCAAACAAATGTAGACTCTAACACATAGAAAATAGGGTTCACAATAGACTGCGCGCGCCGAGCCGCCGGCGCCGCCGACCGAAGAGTATGCACTGCGCTCGCTCGCTCTCTCGCTCGGTTTTCCTCGAATAAAACTTTAGTTGCGTGTTTCGCGCTCACGTCACCAGTTGTGCGGTTTCGGAATACGTTTGACATTTGGATTTTGTGTTTGACATAAGTGGATTCGAACTGGATTTTCCGATTTAACAATATATCGTGGATTATACCTATTTATTCTGGAATGGATTTACGACAAGGTACTTTTAAATTATAAGTAATTTTTCCTAACATATGTTGTGTTGACGTTAACGTTTCGAAATCGTTAATTTAGGTAGGTATTTAAAGTAATGTTTTTTTCCTCTTCTGTGGTAAATTGTCCCTGTTCTAAAACCACATTGCACTAACAGGTAAATGTGTCTCGTTTACCTACCTACTCGTTTTGTTATTTCCATAAAATATTTTAGGTTAGAATTTTCTATGGGTAGTCAGCAGTTTTGCAAAATTCTTCGATTGATACATTGTTTTGATTACGTAAGGAATTCTTTCTCTATTACATAATTACTATCAATAGTCAGATCTATTTTACTAAATTAGAATAAAGATTATTTCATCAGCGGAGGGTAAATAGTGTGTTATTATTATTTACACCTTGAATATTATTTAGGTGGTTATGTAGGTAGTTAGGGTCCTATCTTAGTAGTTTTACAATGTTGTCAGTTCAAATACATCTTGTTTACTTAACATTAATAATTATCTTGTGTAATTAATGAGTTTCACATACTTACCTACTTAATTAACTCAACATTTCCAGAAAATATCAATAAATTTATCTTTATGACTTCATATAATTCTAAGTAATTATGTTGATAAATTACTTTTAAAGATAATTACTTTCTTACCTACAACCTAACTACCTAGAAATCAAAATGTAGCATGACATATTATTTCAAAACATGACTAGACAAAGTAACAAAAAATGTTTCTCTAGAACTAGTCGAGAGTACAAAGCCAGTTTTTATGTTGCCAAATAATTCTTTTAACCTTGAGTTACCTACATAACACCCACCCGAAGAGGCCCCAGTGTTTTCATTAAAGTTCGGCATTGAGTTTAAAGGCCAGTAAGTAGGTAGTTTTTTTCCAATTTAAAATAAAACTATTCTAACAATATAAATAAGTCCAGTAGAGGAAACTTTTAACAAATTTTTCTTTGTACTAAACGGTTCAGCTCAATAATAAAATGGTTTTGTTAAAACAAGGCAGAATTTAAAACAAACAGCTAACGCCATCTGTTATTAATTTAACGAACTGAGAAATTTATTTCCATAGCAACGCCATCTGTATCTAGAAACATTTGTTTTATTTGTTTCGGTAAATACATCATTTGAAAGGAAGAACGTCATAATCTGGAGAGGTCCAACTCCATTCGCTTAGCCCTTGTCTCGTTATAGGTGAGTCTGATTTGTAAGCCAGTCCTACTATTTCTCTCTTCAGTCGTGCGTTTGCCAGCCATTTTGTTGGGTTATTTTGCAATCTGTGGTCTCTTTTCAGGTAGCTTTTCATCTCTCACAGTGCACAGTTTGAGATCCTGATAAATATATTTGTTGCTGATATGCCATGGTATATTGAATATCATTCTTAGCACCTTAGTTTGGAGTCACTCTATCTATGAAGTTGATAATGGATTCTCTAGCGGTGCCCAACAGTTGAATGCAGTATCCTTTGAGATCCTGATAAATATATTTGTTGCTGATATGCCATGGTATATTGAATATCATTCTTAGCACCTTAGTTTGGAGTCACTCTATCTATGAAGTTGATGATGGATTCTCTAGCGGTGCCCAACAGTTGAATGCAGTAGGTTCACACTAGCTTGAGGATTACTTTTATAGCAAGCTTTTTTGATTTTTTCAATTTGGAATTAGAGTCTTAAGAGCTAGCTCCTATTAGCTGTCAACTGTTTTTGCTTCGATCATGTGTTTATGCTAAGTCATTCTCCTATCCAGATAGATTAAGTGCAGCACTAAAAATGACTTGCATAAAAAAATAGTTTTTTAAATATTTTTTTTACCAGTGGTTTTATTTTTATTTTTATCTATGATAGGTCAGCATTTGACCACTATCACACCTGCCTGATGGTAGGTGACGATGCGGCCTAAGATGTAACACGCCTTCCTAGAAGATACCTATTCACTCGCGACTTCACACTTACTCTCTCTGTTTTAGTGGGACGTCATGGTACTTACTTATAATTTTCATTAAATCTCAACAAGTTGAAACTGAATTACCTATTAACGATCAACTGCGCAACCCCGCCGCCCACTGCAGTGCACAGTGCGCGCGCTTACAATTTCTGGACAAAATTATTTATGTTATTTTTTTGGTATCATAATCATCATGTACCAATTTGTTTTAGAAAATAGTAAGTATCCACCCTTTAATTAACACCACTTAATAAAATAAAATACTTAAAAAAAACAACTTAGTGTTTTGATAATTACGTGAAAATATAGCATTCAGATTTAAATTTAATCAAGTAGGTACACAGTGAGGTTTGGCATAAAATTTGGGAAAAAATTCTTTTAATTCTGGCCATTAGTTTGACTCATAACCACGGATCAATTAATTAATTAATGCAGTTGAAGCCATCTGGCGACGCACGATAGAAGTGTAGTTGACATTACTACTCACGTGGCGCTAGTGTTCGCTAACTTATATTAATAACTAGCTGCGCCCCGCGGTTTCACCCGCGTAAGTCCGATGTTTCTCACCTTTTAAACCTTCCCTAGACCTCCACGAATAATTCAAGACCAAGATAAGATAAATCCGTTCAGCCGTTCTCGAGTTTTAGCGAGACTAACGAACAGCAATTGATTTTTATATATATAGAAGATGAAGGTTAAAATTCAAATCAATTTTCAATTTCTTTGGGATAAAAACATAATACGCTAACCCATGTCAGGGTTTTTTTTAGAAATACCTACGTGTGTCTGATATGATGGAACAAAAGTAATTTAAGTAAATACTTTATAAATTATTAATTTATTAGGTAATTTTTAGTTGAAAATCTTAGTTGTCCTATTCAAAATTAACGATCGCATTATGTTTGTTTTTATTCCGAAGCAGTGTTCCATCTGGCGGACGTTCAGTTCCGCTGACACCATTTCCGGGCTGTTATCCTTTACAGTTTGTTTTTTCAAGCTTTATGAATTGAGAGAAGACATAGTGTGTTTATGCCATGGTAAAACATTGAAATTCATTCAAGAAATCTTCACTGACGACTTTACTACCTGATTTGTGACTATTTATAGGAAATTTTTCGTTTATTTTAGTAATGGGTTGAAAACATGAATGTGGCTAAGTAGATTGTAGTCTAGCGCGTAGGCCGCTGCGGGCGAGGCATTGGAATTCGAAAGCCGAGCGCCGACCACCCATAGGCATGAGAACATGGCTTCGTCCCCTTCCCCACGCCTGCTTGCACTCCGGGCGCCGCCTCTCGCCGCTCTCTTATGGTGCCCGCACATTGATACGCGCCGAGCGCGCCGAATTTTTGCCGTCCAAGGAAAAAGGTACCTTATAATAATAGAGATAAGGTACATTTATTCATTTATTTATTTCAGAGTCGGCCGCCTCTGACGATGCGGACGACTCTGATGACGTCATCGGATATATAAATGTAGATACCTTATCTCTATTATTATAAGGTACCTTTTTCCGTGAACGGCAAAAATTCGACGCGTTCGGCGCGTATCAATCTGCGTCCACCTTTAAAAGGCACAATGCTGAATTTCATTTGCTCTTTGCGAATAACGCAATGAACCTTGGACCGTGTGTATCTTATTGTTCTGTTTCTTGATGATTTCTGTTTTCTTTTTTTTCTTAAATAAGGCTGTTTTGTTTCATTGTTTCTATGTATTTACATTGTTATATACATATAACATTTGCTTAACCTTACTTAGAGTCTTGTGACTTTAGTTACGTAATTTGTTATAGGTAGGTAAATATTAGACGCTTTTATAGTCAAATCATTAAAAAACGTAGGTACCTAGTTGTTCTTTTAAATATTTGACATTTGTTTTTATTATTTTTTAAATGATAAAACATTACAACAAAACTGAACTTTTTTGCCTCCACTTAACTGTCTACATTCCTAACAACTTTTGTACACATACTTTTTGTCTGGTACTACTTAGACCAACCCGCCCAACAGTAAACTACTGCCACATTCCTTAGGCTGTTTTTTACGCTGTGTGGTCGCGGTTTCCGCTGAAGACGGCAACCTCGCGTCTCAAATATGAATGAAATCCGGTCGGCTGTGAACGGGATGGCAACGCCGCGCCAGACGTTCTCCTGATTGAGAACTTGGTGCATCTCTCCCGCGTCGACTTTGCGCTCTTCGCTCACTTATCGTACCTACTCGATATAGCTCTAGCTATGCGTATTAAACATCCTACAAGGTGGTCCTTTCTTAGTTTTTAGTAGAAACTATTTATATACCAATATGCCAACGATTTAGGTACCACACAGGGCGTCATTGCCACAATATAATTACTTGATAAATAATTAATAATCGTGATTTTTCTTCCAAAATAATAATAATAGCAGCCTAGCTTTGTAGTTGTCGCACAGCTGTAGCACACCCTACCCGGCAAATTAGAACCCTCTATAAAAATACGCACGCATGCGCAGTGGGGTAGTTATGACGGCACGATATCGGCACCAGACGGTATAACAACAGTGTACAGCGAAAGATGCATAGTCGAACGCCATTTTCGAATTCTGAAAAAGTAAAAACGATATTTTGTCCAAAAAGTTTGCATTTTTGGTGCAATGTGCTTCTTGAGTGTTACATAAAGTTATAGTGTACCAACTTAGTTATCAAAATGCCTATTTTGGTGAACAAGAACAGAAATGGTAATTATTGATCCGTTCGCATGATGTCGCAGTCGCAGTCATTATTGATTTACGTAGGCCTAATGTTTTGATATTGAACCAAAGGTATAAGTATCTTTCAAGTTATGGCCAAGCTATGGTTATATATTTTGCAAAACCTATCGTGCCAGTTGAGATATTTAATAAATCGTAAAGAGATTTAATACAAACTACGAGATAAGAACGTATTGGTAAAAGTTACTTATTATCCGTTTACTAAATTGGTGGGTCGCCATTCTTGTCGATATTATTTTGGGTATATTTTTTTAATCTCAATAACTATCTAATTGAGGCCATGGGCGAGATAATCACACCAAAATACCTAAATATTTAATATATACCTAAGTATCTACTCTATCCATAAAATATAAATTGAAACAATTTAATTAGGTTGGTAGAAATTAAGAAAACAAGGTATAAATCGATGACGTGGGTAGAAATTTTAGTAGATAGATAGATATAGCGTGTATTTTTCTACGTGGCTTTAAAAAATTGATTGTTGACTGTGGGTACATGCGCACTGAGCTCGATGCGGAGGGACCAAGGTGAGAGGGGGCGGAGGCCCGGGAATGGAATGTTGAAGAGGCGGCCAGCCGACCCGGCCGCGAACTTGTTGTTATGTGAAACTGTTTTGAACGCAGACTAGCTGGCCACTATGTTATTATTACATACCAACACACTTTTTCGGCTATTTCTATAAAACAAATTACAGTGCCACAAGTATAAGTTGGCGGTGGCGATTTGAGGAACTAAAACTAAGTATACTAAAGAGTATTAAGATGCAAAATCTATCTTATACAAATACGCAAATGATTAAATCTTTCTTACATAGTTTCCCAAATTTCGTGGTATTTTCTGTACAGTGGCAATACTGGCATTGAACACAGTGGCGCTCAGCCGCGCCAAGTTATACCTACTTGCCGAACTGTACAATTCCCTTTTTATTTATTAATGTACGGTAGCAGAATCTTGTTAGAATTACCTTAGAATCTTGCTCGAGTTGAAAACATTCTAATAATAGCAGTTTTGGACTTCTGCGTTGGCTCAGCAATTCTGACTCCGACCGTTATCTTTGAAAAAAAAGGATACTAAGTAGGTATTTCTAGTGTACCTACTGTATTTGATTCAACTGGAATGTCCTACAATATTTATATTTAACTTTATCAAAATAAAATAATCTTTTGAATGATATTGACTTTTCTCACTCATTTTGAGTATATTATAGGTACTTATATATTTTATAGGTATAAGCACTATCGATTCTTAGTTCTATGAAAATAAAAGAATAGGTTAATTACGGATTCATTCAACTAACACTACCTATTCTAACTCTACTGAGAGCTGACCATAATCTTATTCATGGGGGTTTTTCATGACCTTACTCAACAATTTTTTATATTAAATTTTCCTTCTCAACGTTTGAAAATGTGGGTAATTGGTAGTTTTAAATATTGAAATATAAGTAATCATCATAGATTAAGCATAAATATAAACTTTCTAAAATATTTTTTGTTTTGTTACAGTTGTCCCGAAAGCGTCGTTGGCGTTATTCAAAAATGCTCCGCAAGGCGCCAAATTAAGACCTCTCGTCGACCCTCTAGTACTACCGCAAAACTGCGATACCAATACCTCTCCCTTATCCACGCCATCACCATCGTTGTCATCGCCCTCCTCATCAGCTGACAAAACGGATAACCGAGATTCTTTCTTCTTACCGGATTCAGCTGACATGCGCCTTGAAGAAGAACGGATAAAAACGTTTGATAAATGGCCTGTCACATTCATATCACCGGATCAGCTTGCGCGTAATGGATTTTACTACCTTGGCCGCGGAGACGAAGTGCGATGCGCTTTTTGCAAAGTCGAAATAATGCGGTGGGTAGAAGGAGATGATCCAGCAAGCGATCACCAGCGCTGGGCTCCCCAGTGCCCTTTTCTTAGAAAGATTAACACTTCTACCGATGTGGCGGGTTCGACAGGCCATGATGAGTGCGGTGTTAGAGCTCCGGCCCCGTCGTCTGTTCGAATGCCGGGACCAGCTCATCCTAGATTTGCCTCTGAAACAGCACGGTTAAGGAGTTTCAAGGATTGGCCTCGGTCTATGCGACAAAAGCCAGAAGAATTATCCGAAGCCGGTTTTTTCTACACCGGGCAAGGCGACAAGACAAAATGCTTTTATTGTGATGGTGGTCTCAAGGATTGGGAAGAAGACGACGTACCCTGGGAACAGCACGCCCGTTGGTTCGATCGATGCGCTTATGTGCAACTGGTAAAAGGACGAGAATATGTGCAAGAAGTTCTCTCTCAAGCTAACGCTGCCTCAGCACCCAAGGAACAAGAAAGTTCTGCCCCAGCGCTATCTCCCAAGAAGGAGAGTAGTTCTCCTGTTGAAACGAAAGAAGAACAACAAGTGGAAGACTCGAAACTTTGTAAAATCTGCTTTGCCGAAGAACGTAACGTGTGTTTTGTACCGTGCGGCCATGTGGTGGCGTGCGCGAAATGCGCGCTCGCTACAGATAAGTGTCCTATGTGCCGCAGGACGTTCCAAAATGCAGTGCGGTTATACTTCTCTTGAAGCGACTCTCGGGATCACCATGATGCTAGTCACTTGATCGTAGCCCCCCGGTGCGTGCTGAAACCACGTTCAATCGTATGACCGCTTATTC
The DNA here is from genome assembly GCA_907269075.1 of Idaea aversata. NCBI lineage: Eukaryota > Metazoa > Arthropoda > Insecta > Lepidoptera > Geometridae > Idaea > Idaea aversata. The sequence continues at coordinate 7,679,837 of OU026092.1, read as the reverse complement.
CTGTGATCTAACTGTATATATATATGTATAAATTTAAAAGATAGCGGTGGGGCACAACTATTGAAATTCCTCGCTCAGGTCTAGTAGACAAGCAGGAGATACTAATTTTGTAGACTGATGATGTTAAAACGAGTTTAAATTATTTTATCTTGTAAATTCTGTGACATGTGTAAATAACGTGTGTAAATAATATTTGTTTCTTTTGTCCCACCAACAAAATGTAAAACCAATGCAATATTTGAAGTAGAATCCAAATTTTTATTTTATTTAACTAACGATTGTCATTAAGATATTAATATAACTTAAAAAGAAAAAACTCCGTTATCATATCATAGTAGGTAACTCATTATTTTCAAACTAACTTTTTACTTTTATTATTGCATTGACAGACTGATATAAACACCAATTCCAATGTAAAATATCAGTATTATCACAAAAAAAATGTTTCCTGAGAACAATGTGGTACATTGACATGTTACTTGGTTTTTGTAAACAATAATAATTTTAATATTGACATTGCGGGCCCTTATTTATTAAATATATATTATAATATTAGTAACCATTAATAAATTCATGTCAAACAGCTGAATTATTTAGAATATCTATATTATGTGAAGACAGCCTTTGACATTTTAGTAAATATTTTGCATGGAAAATTATCAATTTGCTGTGGTTGCTATGTAATTAAAATAAATAGTAATCATTACGTATTATTGTAATTCATCAGATTGTAACACTTTTCCTTTGTTGTCTCAGTCATTAAAAACTGTAATAATTATTAAATTTAGTTTAGATATTAACTTTCTCTTGAAATAATTAAGTAATAAGAGAATTTATTTTAAAGTAATTTCGATAATATTTCTCGCTGTTGAATGTTAATAAAACTGTTAAATCAAAGATTTTTGTTTAATTTCACATTGTAGGTTTGATGTATGCTCGTTGTCCCCTTAGACTCTGTCCCCATTCAATGGGGACAGCGGAACTCCATTGACGCTTTCCCGTTGTAGGGGATAAAGTGAAGTTATAAAAATGCCTTTCCCATTGGAACATGAAACAAGTGCGGGGTGGTGGTCCAACTATGGAACGTGGAATATTATGATTGGATTTGTAGGTACTACTAGGATTTGTTGTACGTTTAACCTTTTAATAGAGGTTAAACGAAAATGATAAGCACTAGGCAGAATAGTGGTAGTCACATAAGACTGAACATGACTGGGGCTCTTATGAGGCGTAATGTTGCAAGCTAAAATTATAAAAAATCATGACGACCACTTTGCCCTAATTTTTTTCACACTGCGCCCCACTGTGCGTCGAGCACTCTAATGCGTTTTGCCTGAGGTTTTTTGTTAGGCGTTTCAATAATTTTATCCATTCATAACCCACCGCACTACTAGTCGACACTACCGGTAGTGTCGTAGGGATTTATTTTCCTTTTTACACTACTCGCCAGTAGTGTTAATATCTCCGTGCATATACTACCAGCTTAGTCAACCATTTGCTCAATAAAAGTCGTTGGTCTGTAAAAAGTACTAGGCAATCAGAAGTTAGTAGAAGGTACAAATCACACTTATTACGTCATCTCTCTCTTCAATTTTTCTCTTTCCTTTATCGTGTAAATTGTTTAATAGTAATTGGTATGTAAGTACTAGGCAATCAGAAGTCAGTAGAAGGTATAAAATCACATTAATATCGCTATCTCTCTCTTTCTTCAACTGCTCTCTTTCCGTTACTGTGTAAATTGTTTGATAGTAATTTCGTCTGTAAGTACCAGGCAATCAGAACTCAGTAGAGGGTATTCTATAAAATAACATTTATAACGCTGTCTCTCTCTTTATTCAACTGCTCTCTTTCCGTTACCGTGTGAATTGTTTGACAGTAATTCGGTCTGTAAGTACCAGGCAATCAGAAGTCAGTAGAGGGTATTCTACAAAATAACATTTATAACGCTGTCTCTCTCTTTCTTCAACTGCTCTCTTTCCGTTACCGTGTAAATTGTTTGATAGTAATTTGGTCAATAAGTACCAGGCAATCAGAACTCAGTAGAGGGTATCCTACATAATAACTGTCAGATATCTAATGTGAAATTATTCTCGAGTCATCACATACTTTTTGAGGAGAAAAATTAAAGAGAGAGATGACGTAATAAGTGTGATTTGTACCTTCTACTAACTTCTGATTGCCTAGTACTTTTTACAGACCAACGACTATTTTATAGAGCAAATGGTTGACTAAGCTATTATTATATACACGGAGATTTTAACACTACTGGCGAGTAGTGTAGAAAGGAAAAAAATCCCTACGACACTACCGGTAGTGTCGACTAGTAGTGCAGTGGGTAATGAATGATTTTATCTAGGTAGATTTCTGTAAAACGAATGGACCAAGATCCTGATTAATATTTTTGTAGAAAGTTAGGTACTTAGGTCCAAGAATCGTACAAGGTAAAGTTTGCGTTACCTCCAAGGGCGGATCCAGCTTTGGCGCCAGGAGGGGGTCACATAGTCGTGGTCAAGTCAAGAACTTATAATTTAATTTTGATAGCAATAGATACAAGTAAAAAGTAGGTATTTTATTAATGTACGTAGGTACGTACTGTATTTAAAAATATTTATTCTTTATTGTACATTTGAAAAACTTAACACATTATAATAACTTGTACATTCAGGGTGTCCGGCAATGAATGGCCAAGCGGGCACCTAGGGATAGAGGACACTGTGCCGGATCAGAAAAACGAAAGTTATGTTCTATGAAAGTCTCTCGGTTTCCGAGATATCCGCCATTTTAAAAAACATAAAAATTTCACTCCGTTCTCTATGTTTTGTCATGCCAAAACTGCAAATGAAGGAAATATCCCAATCTGTTTTTTGGATAGTATTTCAGGATAAATGTGCTATCAAATGAAAACAATATTTTTTATGACACATTGAAAGTTTTTTTTAAACTAAGTTGAACTCAAACTTTATGAATTTTTATTTTTTTAACCTGAATTTTAAGCTTTCCCGGTGTAAAAAAAAATGTATGGTACCAAATTTAAAAAAAAGTTGCCTATTTCATTGAGATTCTAAAATGGTATAATATGTGGTATTGCCAGCATTTAATACCTAATGGTGACTGTACATTTTTTACACCGGGAAAAGGTTAAAAAATTAAAAAATCATTAAGTTCAATCTTAGTATAAAAAAACTTTCAATGTGTCATAAAAAATATTGTTTGCATTCGATAGCACATTTATCCTGGAATATTATTCAAAAATAGATTTGAATAATTCCTTCATTTGCAGCTTTGGCATCAAAAAACATAGAAAAAGAAGTGATTTTTTTTTAAATGGCGGATATCTCGGAAACCGGAAGACTTTCATGGAACATAACTTAATTTTTCTGAACCGGCACAGTGTCCTCTATCCGTAGGTGCCCGCTTACCGATTCATTACCGGACATCCTGTATATTGCCATCTCGTTGAAGTTAAGTCGTTCCGATTTCGATTGAGGTTAGGTCTAGCTAGATAGACGTTAAATGGCGCAGTAAAATTCAAATTTTCGATGCGTTCGTTCCCGAACGTTTGCCATCATACAAAGTTAAATTAATTAAATATTGAAGGTATGTAGTTACATAAAATCTGTATGGTGACAAAATATAAAATAAGTATATAAAATTATTATGTTCAATTAGTGGTCCACCTAAGTCCTGGAACCAGCTCAGAGGTGTCATGACCCCCATGACCCCCCCCCCTGGATCCGCCCTTGGTTACCTCTTCATACAAAAACTACTGAACCGATTGCTATGAAACTTGATAAAATTGGAAACAAGGGCGGATCAAAATGGAAACAAAAGACGATCGAAAACAGCGACATAATGGCAGATAACTGAGATAACTAACTAATAGATAAGTGACAGCAGCTGTCAAACTTAAAACGGCTCTAGATTAGAAACTATTGATCATAAATTGATTAAAAGGGCACACATAACACTCATAAAATAACTATTTAAGTAATTAAAAACTATTTTTATTCATTAAAAAATCAGAGCAATGTCCAAGTAAACACAATGAATCAACCAATAAGAGACGTAACGTATCTATTGCTAGATTGTCGCAACTCCTGCTTGAGTTTGTCAATTTCATCAATCACAGTTTCGTCGGAGTCCGTCGATTCTTGTATCTGTTTACATTTCCTTAGGAAGTTTAACACGATTTCTTGCCCTTCGGTCGTTTCCTGCGACTTTAGTGAGGTTTCTACGTCGAACAGGTTGGTTTCCAGTTGAGCTTGTTTGGCTTCCGCGTACTGAAACCACAATAATATTACATAAATAATGAAACAAATTTTGCAGTTGAATGAGGGAAGACAGATGTAGCACTGATTGGATTATTTATTCTTAAGCTGTATTCGAATCGCTTCGTAAATTTTTCGGGCTTTAAGAGGAAAGGGTACCGGACGCTCTCTCCATACAACCGTAGTCGACTGTTTCCTCCCTGGATAATGAAACTAGAGCAAATATTTTAGTTAGGTAAAATTTATAACTGCCATGACCCTATGTTTCGTTTTTTAAATCTTAATTTCTATGATAATTAGAAAATGAAAAAAACCAAGATAAAGGGGCATAGTCATGGCAGTTATAAGTTTTATGCACCAAACATATTAGCTCTAGTGTCATTATCCATGGAGAAAAATGTTTGTAATAGTTTGTATGGAGAAAGCCCCCGGTACCCTTTCCTCTTAATCTAATTGCGGAAAACAGTCCGTATATAAGTACAAGTAGGATTACGATATAAATAGAATATAGACATACCTCTATTATAGAGTCTGGTAAATCAGCCAACCTAGCAACATGCAGCCCTAGCGAGTGCGTCGCCGGTCCGGGCGCGATCTTATGTAACAGCAGCAGTTGATCGTCGACCACTGCAGCCTCGGCGTGGGAGTTGACTATCACACCCGGATGTAGGGCAGCAAGGCGTGTCAACTCGTGGTAGTGGGTCGCGAATAGGCAGAAGCATTGGGATTTGGTTGCTAGTTCTCTGTCGAAGATAAAAGGTGATTAAGCTGATGTCGAAGTAACACTAAATTATATTTCTTTTTAGTTTTTCGTAAAAATATTCAAATTACAAATCAAAATATAATATTACTAGCGACCCGCCCCGGCTTCGCACGGGTATATTATACATGTTTTATACATATAAACCTTCCTCTTGAATCACTCTATCTATTTAAAAAAAACCGCATCAAAATCCGTTGCGTAGTTTTAAAGATCTAAGCATACAAAGGGAAATAGAGACAGAAAAAGCGACTTTGTTTTATACTATGTAGTGATGTGAATGTATGTTTGTTACTTCTTCACGCTAAAACTACTAAACCGATTGCAATGAAATTCGGTATCTAGATAGCTGGTAACCTAATATACTTAACTATACGACCCAGTTGGCACAATGGTCACCATGCCGGACTGCCAAACATAGTGTTGCGGGTTCGATTCCCGCCTCAGACGAGTATTTATGCTTAGATATTTGTCTGTGGTCTGGTTGTTTCTATGTATAATAAATATATATTTACAAAAGAAAAGTATATAAGTAGTATATCCGTTGTCTAGCACCCTTAACAAAAGTCTAGTTACTTAGTTTGGGGTTAGATGGCGATGTGTGGAATGTCCTGCAATTTTTTTTTTATAACTACAACTATATTCAAAACTCGACGTTAGGCGTAGCTTAGCTTTGTAGTTCGCCCATGAAACCCAAGTATGAGAAAAGAGGTGAAGCGATGGGTAAAACAAAAATATTTTTTACCGTATTTTTATCAAACTTCATAAAATCTGGTCCAGTGATTTCATAGCCTTTTCATTGCAAACAAAAAATAAACTTTATTTAAAATCAGTATTGACTATTTAGTATTTATTAAAAAAAAATACGCGACGAATTGAGAACTCCTTTACTTTAAAGTCGGTTAAAAATGTAAGTGTTTATACTAACTCTGCAATAGCCCAAGCGATGCCACAACCTTCGTAAGTCGAGGTCCCACGGCCCAGTTCGTCGATCAGCACTAGAGAATCCGGCGTCGCTGTCTGAAATGACAAAACATTTTAACTTGACAATGATTTTTCTATAGTTAACTGGGCTATCTAAAGATATTTTGTAAGGACCAATGCGTCTTCAAAAATTGCGAGTATTCAAGAGATGCGGGTTCAAGTCTCGTCTCAGTTGCAATTTTTGTTTTTTTCTTAAAAAAATATATTTCTAGAGCAATGGGTCGCATGCCCTCTACGTCCAATGAGTTCCCGCAACCTTCCTCAGTTCTGAGAGACAGTACCGCGCTGCGTTTACCGATACATGGTCTTTCAATCACGAATCTATACTATTATTATAAACAGGAAATATTTGTTTGTTTGTAACAAATAGGCTACTGGACCGATTTTGATGAAACGTGGTATGAGGATACTTAATCAATGTATCCTCATACTAAGTTTTGGTATGAGGATACATTGGGAGTGATTAAGGCTTTGAGAGTAAACAATTGATTGTTTCTTTGTTTGTTTGAATTGAAAAGGCTCCGAAACTAATGGACCGAATTTGATGTAGCTTGGTATGAGGATACATTGATTCATTGGGAGTGTTATAGGCTTTTTATTCCGATATTCCCACGGTATCTGGAGTTACACGGCTGAAACCGCAGAGCGCTACAAGTATAATATTTAGAAGGATTGTTATGTGGTCTATATACTTTGACTTTGACTTACCCGTAATATAGCCGCGGACTCTATCATCTCCCTCATAAAGGTGCTCTGCCCCTTGTCCTCGGCGTCTGCGGCGCCTATCCTCGCACTCAGCGCCTTCAGTCGCGGCAACACGGCGCTCTCAGCCGGCACGAGGCAGCCGGCGTGGGCCAGCACTACGGCCACACCGCACGATCTCATCCAAGTTGACTTACCGCCCATGTTAGCGCCTGTTACTATATGCATTAGGCACGAACCTGGATAAAACGAACAATATGTTAATGAACTTTTTAAACTCACACGATTTGTATTCATAGTAATTAAAAATAAATAAATAAAATTTATTCAAAAAAACATTTAACAATGTAAACTATGAACTAAAAACACAATAAAACACATTTGCCTGAACAAGGATGTTTCTGTGTTTCAGGCGAATAAGGGCTTAGAATTAATAGCTAAATTACCAGCAAAGTGATTATTAAAATAAACCTAATACATTCTTAAGCAAACAACGACAATTGAGTGTATAGTATAGGATGTATAGAGTGTAATAATGGAACCTTAGAAATTGCTTTGACTCGATATTATTTTCGTCATTTTTTATTTGAAGCACAAAATGTTAATGGAACATCGTTAGAAATTGATTTAACCCGCTCTTGATCTTCGTTTTCTGATTCCTTATTTGCAGCGTGAGAGAATGGAATAAGTTGCTTGAGTGTGTGATTACAATTTGGGGGTTACTATTTTTTAAATAATTTTATTGATTAGTTCTATGACAAATTAATACTAATAAAAAATAGGTATTGTAGTCAGTAATCTAGGTTCGAAAAATTCGATTTTAAAAAGTTATGTGGTAATAAATATCGGTTAGCGTTTAGTGATCTGGCAGGAACTAGGGGGCCCGCGTTGGTCACAGGGTCCTGAGCACTTACCCAGAGTGCCCAGTGGGAAAGAGGGGAGTGCTAAAAGGAAGGTTTATATGCATAATATAGCCATGCGAAGCCGGCTGCCTTATTACGTATCTTACAATAGCCAACCGACAGCAAAAATTGCGCAATTTTTGCTATAAAATCGCAAATTCGTATTACCTATCAGCAAAAACAAAACCATTGCAAGCTAATGACAGTGCTGCCTCTACCGAACAATCGATGAACTATAATCTGCATTCAATCAAAACAAACTCTTTGAATCTGTCAATTTTTCGTATTACTTATGACGTTTGACAGCAAAACAATAGCGATCAGCGAGCAATTTGAGCAATCATTATAAAGGTCTCTTTTTTTTAATTGTTATATTATCGTTGCTTAATTGAAACTTGATACGCACTTGTATCAACATGGCTCGTTCTGTAGTGTTTGTTAGAAGTGTTATTGAGAGATTGATATAGAATATTGATCAAAGAAGAGATGAATTGGTCATTTGGTCGTTTGATACTCTGTTTGCCATTGCTAAAACATCAAACATTCAAGTTAAAAATAAACTTCGATACACTGTTTCACTAACTTTTTACTTATTTTTTTATTGTACTTACCTACTTTGCGAGAGTTTAAATTTTGCTCACAATACGAGAGAATCGACGCACAACTTTGCAATGCCATCGTAGACCGAGAATATCTAAATGCCGTGAACGAGATCACTTATTACCTATACCAACGCATTTACCACTTGAAACAGACGCCAAGCCGTTTTTTTCATTGATTTCTGTACTTGAAATCCATGGTTCTGTACTTGAAATCCATGGTTGATTCTGATATGTTTATTTTTTTCGTAAACAAAACTATTTGATTTGATTTTCACATTCCAATAATAGTTCCTACTATTGCTGTGAAATTCAACAATTTCAAATTTCAAAGCTTGGCGCTAGTGTGTAGCAAAAAGTGAATTAACAACCATCAGCGAGCGATTAGCGAGCGATCACATACGTAATACGATTTTTGTTGACGATAAGCAATCGATTGCGCGTCTGTCGCGCGATCATTGCACGATTTTTGCAGATTGCTAATTTTACGTAATAAGGCTGCGGGGCGGGTCATTAGTTAACAGTATAAAATATTCACACCTCGTTCAAAAACAACATCATTGGGTATATAAGAGACGCCTCCTTGCACCTCCAAGCAGGGATGCCTCAACTGCCTCATCTCGATACGATCCAAACATTCAGTGAGGATCGGTCGGCAGAACGGCGCGGGCGCAGTCGTCGACGCAATGGCGAAGGCGACTAGCACGTCGAGGCGAGCCAGGATGTGGGACAGGCAGAATAGACATTCTGAGTAGCCAGCTGAAATATATTAATAAATATTGTAGAACGTCTGATTTAAAAGTTGATTCTGTTCATGGTAAAAAGGATCTAGTACAGGTCCATGCTTTACTTCTTTATAATATTGGTATAGATCGTGAAATACACAGCTTTAAAACAAATATGTGTTTTATACTAGAGTATTTTATGTAGGATGTTTAACATGTTTTTTTGTTTTTGCAATAACTCCTCTCTTGAATACTTGAAAACAGCTTTGAAATATTAAGCTCCACAAACACTTTAATAGTGAAAAAAAAAAGAAATGTAGTTTAAAATTCTACATTAACAAAATTCAAATACCTATTGGTTTTTGGATGTACTACATCTTCTGTATCTATCTTCTGAGTCGCAGGCGTGAGGACATAAAACGTTCCTTACCAGCTATTCCAACGATTTCTTGCACGACTTTATCTTGTTCCTTCTCATAGTTAGATTTAGTTTGAATATACTCCTCAGAAATACTATCCAAATTATTAGTCTTGAACCGCACCCCTCCTTTGACTGCATCTATTATTGTGTATTTCTTGTTTCCACGAAGTGTTGGCTCTTCTTTTAATGTCACTCTAAAAGAAAACCATAATAAGCACACAATTTTTAAACAGCTGAACCCTAAAAATATTTGTTACTTCTTTGTAGCTTCCACAAAAAAATCGCTCCATCGCATTAGCTTGAGGACTATGATTATCCTAACAACTTACTTACTTACCAATTAGATAGGGGCAGATTTTTAGATAGATTAGCTGCACCCCGCGGTTTTACCCGTGGAAGTCCCGATCCCGTGGAAATATCGGGATAAAAAGTAGTTTATGTTAATCCAGGTCAGGTCCGGTGTGTAGATAGCTATGTACAATGTAGGTACATACCAAGTTTTATTGTAATCAGTTTAGTAGTTTATCGTGAAGGAGTAACAAACACACACACACAAACTTTCTAATATTAGTAGAGTAAATAAAGAGTCAAATTTATACACAGGGGCCTAAGTCTGCTAACACAATTGTGTTTCAATAGTGTGTCGTAATAGAAATTTAATGTCAAATATATGACATTACATGTCAAATTGGTATTCTCCTAACGTTAACTATTCTATCGAAATACCACTGACACACCACTGACTCACTTTTGTATTCTGCTCTACAATCGTGGCATAATGGAATCTCGATAGTTGTCAAAACGGTATATTGCTTAGCAACATATACCATGTTGCTAGGCAACACCTGCAAGGTAAATATTACCATACCATTGAGACTCCATAGTGATTATATTGCGATGTTATTAAAACTTTAGCAGAATACCAAATAAAGTAACAATCTCGATATAATAACAATAGAGTCTCGATATAATGACAATGGTTGGCCAAATAGCAGAATAAGGCCCCAGATTGATAGGGGTCAGACATATAAATAAATATTGGAGGACATTTCACACATCGCTATCTAGCCCCAAGCTAAGTAACTAGACGGTGCTAAACAACGGATATACTACTTATATACTTTTCTTTTGGAAATATACAGGGTTATTGGAAATTAATTGACACGGCGTTAAGGGCTTCTTCTGTGCACCTTAACAAACAACTTTTAACGATCAACTTTTGTTCTACGACTTTTGGAAATTCGAACATTTTTTTGAAAATTTTGAGGTTAGGTTTACCTGAAAATCAGCTGTTCCTTACACGGAGAGGTCAGTAACCTTAAAATTTTACTTATTTTTTAAGTTTCATCTACTGTTCTTGGTGTGAATGACCTTTGTTTTAAAAAATCAGCTATTTTTCGAATTTACATAAAAAATTTCATTTTTTTTTTCGAATTTCCAAAAGTCGTAGAACAAAAGTTGATCGTTAAGGTGCACAGAAGAAGCCCTTAACGCCCCGTGTCAATTAATTTCCAATAACCCTGTATACATAAAATACATAGAAACAACCAGACCACAGACAAACATCTAAGCATTAATACTTGTCTGAGGCGGGAATCGAACCCGCAACCCTGTGTTTGACAGTCCGCGACCATTGAGCCAACCGCCAAATATAAATATACATAATATAGACAGTTAGATAAAGATCTAACTTATAGATTGAAAGATAGAGGTAAAATTAAAAAACAAAAATTAAAATACAAGTAAAATATATGCCTACCTGAAATGGAATCCATTCTGCGGGTTAGTTTCAATTTTGACCGTCTTCCCAGCTTCTAACCCGAGGTCACGGGCTGCTTTACTTAATTCTCTCTCAGCGTTTGATTGTAAGGTGTCAAGTTCTTGGCTCAAACTCTCCAGTTGCTCGTCGAAACTTGGCTTTACTAGGTAATCACCTGGAAATATCGTGTAATTGATTAAGGTGAAAGGGTACCTGCGCTCTCTCCATACAAACGTAGTCGACTGTTTCCTCCCTGGATAATGACACTAGCACAAATGAATGTTTTTGTGCCATAAAACCTATAACCGCCCCTATGTTTTGGTTTTTTTCATTTTCTAATTATCATAGAAATGAATATTTAAATTTAAATAAAGGGGCATGGTCACGGCAGTTATAAGTTTTATGCACCAAAAATATTTGCTCTAGTGTCATTATCCAGGGAGAAAAGTCGAGTACGTTTGTATGGAAATAGCCCCCGGAACCCTTTCCTCTTAATGTAGTTTTTTAAAAGAATTAGAAAGAATAGTCAATATTTTTTATTAGATTTTGAATCAAAGACCTACAGGATTTTTCACCAATTTGCATGGTTAATTGGAAGTTAAGTATTTCCGTCGACAATCAATCAGTCTATTTGGTAAAAAAAGTAAGGACTTACATAGGGAAAATTTTAAAGTGAAAAAAGAGTGAGAGAGTGTGTGAGGAACTTACTCAGGTACTTAGTATCTAATATAAAAACTAGCCTTTGTAAATTCTTTAGAAAAGGGATTTTAACAAGCAGACGGACAGTAAAAAAAAATAAGTGAGCCAATTTGAGTAAAAATGCAAGTTGTAAGTAAAAAAAAGTTCCTTTTTCTTCTTGAGGCTTTATAGAACCCGAAAGAAGTCAAGTTTTTAAAGTATTATTTTACGTTTCAAGTCCTTTTATAACAACAATAATTACCTCTATCAACAGCATCCATATCCATAGTAGCTTCGATCATCTGTTGGTACTTGTTCAGATCTTCATTCAATTCTGATATCGGTTCCGTGAGACTCGAATGTACTGTCGAGTTATCAGCTTCAGCCAAACATTGTAACAATGATGGTAAACGTTTTATAGCCTGGAAACATTATTAATACTAATGTAAGTAGTTACAACTAGTTCTATGGTGTTACTCAATATAAAAAACTGAAATGTCTATGACCAGAAAAAATGATAAAATTCATTACCCTTGCAAGGGTCAGTAATAACAACAATAAACACAATACACATTACCCTCCTTTGCGTCGCGCTGTGGGGTAGAAATAATAACAGAAACACGAGGAGAAATGAAGAAGAATTCGTTTTACTGAACTTCTTAGCTAACTTTGGTCAGGCCTAGGACATATATAATTTTTGACTTAAATGGCGGTATCTAAGCTATTTAGATTTTTTTTTAGAAAAAAAGGCTCTTCAGAGCTGTAAACCACAAGGGGTTCACAGTAAAAAACAGCAAAAAGCATATTGTGGACACTCTTATTCTTTGCCTGTTCCTACTTGAGGTGGGCCGGATTTCCTAATGCCGGCCGCAAAGATAACCTGTCTTGGGTTGTTGGGTCATACTGGACCACCATGCGATGGGGGGCGGGCTTTCTCTTTTACGTTCAGGGAGATTTATGGTTTGTTTGACCACATATTCTTCATGTTGTGATAATTAAATACAATAAGAAAGAACATTAACAAAATCACTACATAGTATAAAACAAAGTCGCTTCCCGCTGTCTGTCTGTCCCTATGTATGCTTAGATCTTTAAAATACGCAACGGATTTTGATGCGGTTTTTTTTAAAGATAGAGTGATTCAAGAGGATGGTTTTAGTATATAAAACAAATATACCTGATAAATCCTATAACAGTCATGTAAGTTAGCTTTCTTCCTCGTCAACCTCCGAGCTAAAGCTTGCAAGTCCGGTATCCTTCTTAAATGGTCTTCGTGTAGTTGGAGCCGCAGTTGAGATCTTTCCACCAACAGTTCGACGACGTCTAGACGTTCGTTTATAAGGTTTATGTCACGAAGGGGTTGACGGAGCCATTGGGCAAGGAGACTGTAATTATAAAGTTAGATAATTACTTGATGATAAAGGGCATGTGGAAAGGTAAAATTTGCATTTCTCTGTCAGTTTGTATGATTGTTTTTAATTCTTTTTAAATTCTACATCTTTTTCAAAGTATAAGTTCGTGAGGTCACAGAACTACTAATTTATTTGTTGAGCACCTTACTTGCGATCAACTTCTGTGCCGATATCTGTTTCTATATCAGTCACATCAGTCTGCCTGTTTGTATGATGAAAGAATGGAGATGACAAAATTAGGTCGTCGAGTAAACATGTTAACAAACTTACCGTTAACTTTTTAAACTCACACGATTTGTCCCGGGAAAATAATGACTACAAACTAACCGTTTACCCTGCGGTGTTCTACATCTATCCAGCAACCCGAACAAGCTCCTCGAAGGCGCGTGTGAAGTGTCACCGAGTTCCGGCAACACGTTGAGAGCGGAGAGCGCGGCCGCGTCCAGGTGCAGGAAGCACTCCGCTTCTATGGTTGACAGACGGAACCTAGATTTTATAAATACATGAGTATATTATATGTTACGAGGGTAATAATAAGTTTTAGGCGTCTAAGCGAAAATCTTAAGGTGAAAGGGTACCTGCGCTCTCTCCATACAAACGTAGTCGACTGTTTCCTCCCTGGATAATGACACTAGCACAATTTTTTTTGTGCCATAAAACCTATAACTGCCATGACTATGCCTCTATTTTAATTATTTTTACAATTAAGTATTCTATCTGTTGTTTGGCCAACACAAGCCTAGTTTTTTAGCTTGAAGCTAGATCGCGCTGTGTGAAATGTCCTACAATATTTATTTTAACATATCTAGCACGAAATATTTTTTGTTAAAGCGAATAGGCTCCGAAAGTACTGGACCGAATTTAATAAAACTTGTTTTTTTTTATTATTTATTAAAAAGGACATATACAATTTCTTACAATTAATTAGTTAAACAAATGCGAGGAAACCTAACTAGGTTTGTCTTTGCATCTAGGTACAATCGACGCTACATTACATCATTATATGTAGGTATATAAGTTTCAAGAGAATTCATAAGCGCTCAAAATAACTTTTAAATTAATACATTAAAAATATTATGAGAAGAAAAAATGCATACGAATATCATAGTAGAATGTATACCCACCCAACAAATAAACGACTCAATACATTATAAAAGTAATAAAGGCTACGCAACACTTAAACTTTGTCGTGACAAGTACTTATATAGGTAAGCAGGGTCGGATCTTAAAACGAGTCGCGTAGTTTTTAGAATTCTGTTACTGTGGAAGGGTTCAGGGGGCTCGTCTGTAATCCCTAAATTCAATTATAGTTGCCGGAGCGCGGTCGAAATATTTTTAAATAATTTTTGCCCGATCAAATGGTATGAGGATACATTGATTAATTGGGAATGACAGAGGCTACTTTTTATTTCGATATTCCCACGGGATCAGGTGTTACGCGGGGCGCTGCTAGTAATTCAATAAAAAAATAAAAAAGGTAGGCAAGGTCCCGGAAGCTTACCTCCCAAAATTAGTGCTATCGTTCAACAAAGCTGAATATTTGATAACAGCTGCTAAACTCGTCATGGCGACATCTTTCCTCGTCTCAGGGAATGCGTTGGCATCTTGTTGTTGATCCGGTTTGAACTTTAACAGTCTATTGAGATCTTGTATAAGGCCTTCCGTGGAGAACTCTGGCTTTTTCACCTTCGTGAGGGTTACGCTCGTTCTATCCATGACTTTCTTTAAGGCTTTGTACTGGGAATAGATAAATCTATATTTTATCTCTATACATATAAAATAAATTGTCCTGACTGACGGATCAACGCACAGCCTAAACCGCTGATCGTAGAGACCTGAAACTTGGAGGGTGTCTTCTTTGTATGAAGTGGGCAACCGATAAGAAAGGATTTTTCGAAATTCTACCCCTTAGGGGGTGAAAAAGGGGAACAAAGTTTGTATGGGATTACGTGATTCCTTGATCCATTCTCGACTTCGGACGATGTCGTCACAAGCTAGTAATAGATAAAGCATGATTTTAGTTCAAATTAGTTTGTGTCTGCTGAAGCAGTTGCTATGAAACTACATATAGTTAGAAACCTGGATTTATTTCGCGGATAAAATCGCGGGGCGCAGCTAGTTTAATCTGCTCAGTTACTTTTTGAGATTGGATCATATAAATATACTAGCTGCCCTCCGCGGTTTCACCCGCGTAACTCCCGATCCCGTGGGAATATCGGGATGTAAGCTATCCTATCTCTCAAGTTGGATCGAACTGCACATGGTGTGCGAATTTTATTATAATCGGTTAAGTGGTTTAGGAGTCCATTGAGGACAAACATTGTGACACGAGATTTATATATATTAAGATGTTTCGAAGCGATAAATACCACAAAGACAGGTATTAAATTGCAACTGCAATTGAAACTGCTGCACTGGCTAACTACTGGGCAGGAAAAATTTTACTGGTCGAACATCACTGACTCGAAAAGAAGAAGAAGAAGGTATTAAGTAAATCTATGAAATAGAATAAAATGTTCAAAAACAAGTGAAAGTCGGGCTCGCGTACGAAGGGTTCCGTACCATTATATTATGTTTTAGTATTTGTTGTTATAGCGGCAACAGAAATATATCATCGGTGAAAATTTCAATTGTCCAGCTATCACGGTTCATGAGATACAGCCTGGTGACAGACGAACAGAAGGCCAATTCTCGTAAATAACATTGTTCAAATTACATTTCAATATCATTTCGATTGCATTTCGATCATAAAAAATACCCTTAAAGTTAGCTTTTTGTATAAAAAAATCTGACTTTGAGTGTATGTAATCGGGATGATATTGAAATGTAATTTAAACAATGTTATTTACGAGAATTGGCCTTTGGGTACGACTAAAAACTAGCTCTATGTCGGAGAAAGTAACTATTTCAGCCGCAACAAACATCTGCACTAAGAAATAATCTTACATCATCATTATCGCTACTAGGTACAAGACACTCTGAGGGCGCCATCTGTACGGTTATAGTCTCCAATTCGGTGAGGAGATCGTCGTCAGTGAACTCAGCTACTGACATCACGTAGTCGCCGGCTGTCACACACGCTACGCCCAGGAGTCGACCCTGGGGAAGGCACCAGGAAAAAACTGTTCACAAAAAGTTGCGCAAAACAAATACAGTTTGAAAACTGACTTCGAGAACGCCTAATTGCCTTTAGATCAGGCATTAAACATTTATTGACGATCCAGTTGGCACAATGGTCACCATTGCTGCCAAACACAGGGTTGCGGGTTCGATTCCAGCCTCAGACAAGTATTTAGGCTTAGATATTTGGTCTGGTTATATTTACAAAAGAAAAGTATATAAGTAGTATATCCGTTGTCTGGCACCCAAACCACAAGCCTAGTTGCTTAGCTTGGGGCTAGATGGTGATGTGTGGAATGTCATGCAATATTTATTTTATTTATAACTACGTTTCGTCGGTCTTAAGGGGGAGAAACACAGATTATGCATTTTAGTCACTGTAAAAAAGCCACGATATGACATTTTAAAATTCGTGCCATATCTTAGGGTGAATTTCCACTGATGCGTGGAGTTTTTGAGCACTGTGATTGGCCAATTCATGGTCTGATCCTTTCGCCTTCCACACATGGTGAAAGTTTCAATTTAGCGCACAAAGCGTCTCGTACGCACTGCTAAGAAATGGAACTCTCTACCCGCGTCGCTGTTCCCACAAAATGACAACCTTGGAGTCTTCATGTCTAGAGTGAATAGGTACCTTCTAGGCGAGCATGCTACATCTTCGCTTCCCATAAGGTGAGATGAGGTCAAATGGTTTAAAAAAATACACTTACTTTAGTAACAGGATCAGTTTTAATATTAACAGCCATAAGACATGGTGTATTGTCATCAGAGTTTCCAAGGTTTTCGCCTAAAATATCTTCTAATTGCGAAAGGCAGCCAGGGGATCCCTTGTATTGAAGTGTCCATTCGTTGTTCTTCGCAGAACCTTCAGCTACGTATATTTCTACTCTATAACGTCTTACCTGAAAAGGAATGTAAGATTGGGATTTGTGAAACAAAAAATATCCCTTCTTCGTGCTTACGGACCATAATTATCGTAAGCACGAAGAAGGGATATTGTAAAATACTGATGAGATTCTGAAATACCGAAACCTATCGGGAGACATAGCTATGGCGTTGGTAGGACAATGGTCTTCTACTTCATTTCAGTACCAAAAGTATGGCGATAGTTATCAGACCTTTGTTGGTTTCTAAAAGGGATTTGTTCTTTATTCGAAACCACATCGATTGATGTAAAAAAAAACTTTTTTTTCGATATTTGCCAATTTTCTCGCTAGCTGTACAAAAAAAAAGGTAAATACAAATGTTAATTATTTAAGGGAAGGTATCCTACGTAGGTACAGTATGGGTCATAAGTAAATGATCAGTTTGCTACAATAATACTATCAACAAGTATTGGAGTTACGACTTTCTTGTAATAGATGTTACACACAAACTTAAATACTTGAATTAAAAGTACTCAGTGTGATTATTATTTTCAACATGTTAGCTATGTGTTTACTTGTGTGAGTGGTATAAGCCGCCACCCGCTACACCAACCGATGTGGGTTCGATCCACAGGTTACGTTGTTATAATGTTCAAATAGTGCTGCACAGGATTGTAAACGTTACGGTGGGCAGAGACTTTTGACCGTGGATTGTACAGCGGTCCCCGGACTTACACAAATTAACAAAAAATGCTTAAAATATCCTATCCCACATGTACGTTTGTTACTCACGCAAAAACTACTAAACCGATTGTGTTGAAACTGGGTATGTAGGATAGCTGAAAACCTGGATAACATATAGGCTATCCCGATATCCGCACAAGCAAGCGGAAGCACAGTCCATCTAATAATTCATAACGTTTAGGTACGAATGCAACATGTTTCAAAGGTTACTTAGATGAAGTTCAATGCTTACTTCCGAGACTAATGATAAAGTTGTAACACAGATATGGATTATTATCAATAAGTTTAAGGTCACGTGTGCCTTGAGAACACATGTCTTTAGTAGGCAAATTGTTATCAATAGCCAAGCTAAATAATTCATTGCACTACACAGGACTCGAACAAAATACGGCAAAACGATGATTACATTTGAAGAAGCGAATATTGATAACAAACAACCCTCACAATTAAAAAACTTAGACTCGTTTAACGTATTCAAAAAACAACGTGTACAACACATTCTCGTTAATTGATAACTAATTATAATGGCTTGTTTCTTAGGCCCGTATTAATAAATCGCTCTCAATACCGATCTTGAGTGCGTATCAGTCGAGTGAGTCTTGAGATTTGGTCACTATCTTAAATTAGGCGTTAATTAATAGATAAAACTCAAGTTTTAACCAGGCTGATATCGCTCTTGAGATTTGAGACTGATCTTGAGAGCGACTTTGAATATAACGCTTTGTTCTTACCTTGAATGATATGTTCTTACCCTATGGTAGGTAGTGTCGTCATATTTTGCTGTTAACTTGTTTATAGTGTGAAAATATTTTAAAAAATGTAAGATTTGTATGGCCCGCAATCGGACTTGAGTTCATGAAACTACATCTTGAGACATATCTTGAGAGCTGAGTTTGATTTATTAATACGGTATGACTCAAGTGATACGTCGCTCTTTAATTGCGTCTTAAGATAGGTTTATTAATCAGCGCAACAACTCAAGAGCAAACTCAAGATTGAAATCGATATTGAGTTCGGTTTATTAATACGGACCTTAGTCTTTTCATCTTAGAATGTATACAACATAGTATAGTTAAAACTTTATATTAATTTATTATTTAACACTAGCTGCGCTCCGCGGCTTCACCTGCGTAACTCCCGATCCCGTGGGAATATCGGGATAAAAAGTAGCCTATAACCTTCCTCGATAAATGGACTATCCAACACAAAAAGAATTTTTCATAAAATGCAGTCTAGGACAATCTACGTTACGAATAACCTACAAGCTACTTGGGCTATTTTGATAGGGTGGTGGACTGAATTACTGGGGAACTACGAGTATGACGCCTGTGGTAAATGTATTTTATATGTATTAAGGACACAATTTTATATAGTAGGTATATACTAATAGCAGTGCTGCGCGGATTCACCCACGTAACTCCCGATCCCGTGGGAATATGGTAGGTGGTATATGTATCTAAAAGCAGTGACGATAGCATGTTACCAATAAATTTACCAGATTTAATATTTTTATCGGTATTTCCCGAGATAAGCAAATTAAAATTTATTTTTTAATCAAATTACTACGAAGTTCACAATGTTCAAGTTCAGTTCAGTGGTTTTGTATCTCATTGATAGCGTTAAGGTCATCCTAAACGGATTACAACTTAGTTCAAAGACATTGGTCGTAAAGATATTGAAGTTATAGTAGATAAGAGGTAACATCTGAACTATTAATATAGCGACGACCCAGTTGGCACAATGGTCACCATGCCGGAGTGCGAAACACAGGGTTGCGGGTTCGATTCCCGCCACACGCCCGAATAATAAAAGGCTAATCTTAAGTGGCATTTAATGTCTTAATTCAATAGGATAGGCGCGACTTACATATTAAGGTGACAAGTATTTATGCTTAGATATTTGTCTGTGGTTTGGCTGTTTCTATGTATCATAAGTATATATTTATAAAAAAAGTACATAAGTAGGTAAGTATATCCGTTGTCTAGCACCCATAACACAAGTCTAGTTTCTTAGCTTGGGGCTAGATGGCGATGTGTGGAATGTCGCTGCAATATTTAATTATATTATTAACATAGAAACAACCAGACCACAGACCAATATCAAAGCAAATAAATACGTGTCTCAGACGGGAAACAAGCAACCCTATGTTTAGCAGTTCGGCATGGTGACCATTGTGCTAACTGGGTCGTCACTATGTTATCTCTATTACTCTGTATTAATATATTATTTTTATTCTCAGCTAGATGGCGATGTGTGGAATGTCGCTGCAATATTTAATTATATTATTAACATAGAAACAACCAGACCACAGACCAATATCAAAGCAAATAAATACGTGTCTCAGACGGGAAACAAGCAACCCTATGTTTAGCAGTTCGGCATGGTGACCATTGTGCTAACTGGGTCGTCACTATGTTATCTCTATTACTCTGTATTAATATATTATTTTTATTCTCACAATCACAAGGAAAAAATATAAACATTTCCAAAGAAACATTAATATCAGGGATGTATGAGTAAAAATAACTGATTGTATGTCAATGTCGTTTCTTATTTATTGCTTTTTATAAGTCTGACGTCGTTATGTCCCAGATATTTTATGATCATTTCAAATTATAAGGAAACAGAATGGTGCCTATGACTGGAGGGATCCTAACCAACTATAATATTATAAACTAACTACCCGCGACCCGCCCCGGCTTCGCACGGCTGTATTATACATATAAACCTTCCTCTTGAATCACTCTATCTATTAAAAAAAACCGCATCAAAATCCGTTGCGTAGTTCCAAAGATCTAAGCATACAAAGGGACATAGGGACGGCGAAAAGTGACTTTAATTTATACTAGCGACCCGTCCCGGCTTCGCACGGCTATATAATACATGTATTATACATATAAACCTTCCTCTTGAATCACTCTATCTATTAAAAAAAACCGCATCAAAATCCGTTGCGTAGTTCCAAAGATCTAAGCATACAAAGGGACATAGGGACGGCGAAAAGTGACTTTAA
The DNA here is from genome assembly GCA_907269075.1 of Idaea aversata. Classification (NCBI taxonomy): domain Eukaryota; kingdom Metazoa; phylum Arthropoda; class Insecta; order Lepidoptera; family Geometridae; genus Idaea; species Idaea aversata. The sequence continues at coordinate 7,658,884 of OU026092.1, read as the reverse complement.
TTTATACTAGCGACCCGTCCCGGCTTCGCACGGCTATATAATACATGTATTATACATATAAACCTTCCTCTTGAATCACTCTATCTATTAAAAAAAAACGCATCAAAATCCGTTAAACATAGGGATATAGGGACAGAGAAAGCGACTTTGTTTTATACTATGTAGTGACTATGTAGTGATGTGAAAGTTTGTATTATAAATGTGTTCTTTTTATCCCGATATTTCACGGGTTCGGGAGTAGTATCAGATAAAGTAACTTAGTTTTTACGATCTACTAACCTACTAATAATAAATGTGAAAGATGTGTGTTAGTGTGCGGGTTTGTTTGTTAGTCCTTCACGCAAAAACTAGTGGACTGATTGCGATAAAATTAGGTATGTAGGTAGTTGGAGACCTGGATTAACACTTACGCTACTTTTTAACCCCAAATTTCCACGGGTTCGGGACTTCCGCAGGTGAAACCGCGGGACGCAGCTAGTATGAGTAAAAATAACATAAGTACCTAGTACCTACTAACTTAGTTTTTAAGACGAGTCAATGTTATATCATACGAATGATTCCAACTTAACAAATAAATTTTGACTTTGCAGAAAAAGATTTGGAAGTTTTAAAAGAGAAACAGAGAGAAAAGAAGATAATATTTATTTATTCGGCAACACTTTTTAGTGATAAAAAAAAATCCAAGTGCGAATCGGACTCGGGCACGAAGGGTTCCGTCCGTACCATTATATTCTGGTTTTAGTATTCTTTTTTTTATAAATAAATATTATAAAATTTTTTATAAATATAAATATTTCAGGACATATTACACATCACCATCCAGCCCCAAGCTAAGCAACTTAATGCTTGTGTTATGGGTGCCAGATAACGGATAAACTACTTATATATTTATTTTTTTGTAAATATATACATATTATACATATAGGAAACACCCAGAACCAGAAACAAGAATTTATGTTCAGCATAAATACTTGTTCCCGGCGGGAATCGAACCCGCAACCTTCTGCGTCGCAGTCGGGTGTTCGCCCGACGCGCCACAGAGGTCGTCATAGCGGCAACAGAAATACATTATCTTTGAAATTTTCAACAGTCTAGCTACCACGGTTCATGAGATACAGCCAGATGACAGACTGACATACAGACATTTTTTTTTCCAGTTATGGCTTCGCACAGTTTGTGCATATAGCCAGTATCAAGTAATATTTTGCATCAAGTTATGGCCCGATTTACAGAAATCGGGCTCAAAGTGTTTCAAGATGGTCAAGTCGTCAAGTCACAGTTTGTCAAGTCCGGGGTCATAGTAAAGCGGTGGCTACTTTACTATAACCTTGTAGGAGATTTTGGAGGCAACGAGAAAAGTCCATGTTTGACACTGATTTTTACTTTCACTACACTTGTGCACTTTCACGGAACTAAATTAGATAACTTTCCACCAGAAATAAACAATTTAACTCGGTTTACAACTAAGTTTCGTGTAAATAAAACTGCAGCACGACATGTTGTTGGCTCGTTCCCGCCAAAACTCCATACAGACATTGGAGTCTCAGTAAAAGGGTCTCGTTTTACCCTTTGTATACGGAACCCTAATTAGTTGTATATCAACAAATTGGGAGAACATTAAAATAGTTTCGCACAGTTTTATCGTTATCATCACAATATTAACGCAATGACGTAACGTTTGTTGATCTTTTGTCGGTAATATAAAACAAAAATACTAAGAAATACGGTATAATATACGACTAATTAATTTATAGAAAATGATGTAACATACATCTTTGTAAAAGAGCTAAAACACTCAATAGTTTTAATACTTTGATTACATTTAACACTAATACATTTATTATCATCACTACATAGTATAAAATAAAGTCACTTTTCGCCGTCCCCATGTCCCTATGTATGCTTAGATCTTTAAAACTACGCATAGGATTTTGATGCGGTTTTTTTAATAGATAGAGTGATTAAAGAGGAAGGTTTTTAGATATAATACATGCATAATACAGCCGTGCGAAGCCGGGGCGGGTCGCTAGTAATCTATAAATTTAAAACTCTAAGTCCTGACTAACTAAATGATATCACAACCTCAAATATATTTCTGTGATCACAACTGCAACCAATGGACGGATAGGACTGAAAGTTGGCATAATACTTGGAATAATACTCGAATGATACTTGGTATGAGGACACATTATTTCATTGCGAGTAACATAGGCTACTTTATATCCCGATATTTTGACTTCCGTGAGGGTAAAACCGCGGGCGCTGCTAGTCTTCAATAATCATTGAATTACGAATAAACAAAATCAGAAAGCAGATTCTTAACCGCAAAAGGTTATCGGTAACTCACCAACAAAAGTTTCTTAATCAATATTTCGAAGTTGCCTTTGGAGAGGACGAGATAGTCCAGCCTATTTGGTGCGAGGCCCATCTTCTTGATGTTGGAGATTGAAGAGAAGACTTCGCGAGCGCAGGTTGTCGCGTCATCGCCATGGACGCTGTAGTAGTCGTTGCGGTCGAATATACGGACTGTTGTCGGAGGTTTCTGAAATGAAAGGTAAAAGAATTTTACACTTACCCCACTCATAAATAAAAAAATATTTAGTAACCCTACATAATCTAGATTGTACATAATAGCGCCCAAAATCCGCCATTTTGAAATCAGAAATCATTAATTGATTGACTGTGTGTTCGGATGTTAGGTTTACAGAATAATAAAAACCTGAAAACAAAAACTAAAAACTCAAAAGTGAAAAATAATCCATTTCGGGTCACGTAGGCCCATATTCCAGAACGTCACTCAAGCGTTGATCTACTTTTAAAAGTAGTTTTAAAAAGAGATTGGATTTTCAATCATATCTTGAGACACGATTCTCGAATCTCGTATCAGCTGAGTGTTTGTTTATTCTGAAACGCATCTTGAGCGGTAATCGATACTCATGTAGGGATTTGAACTAGACAATGTAGACGAGGTTTTAAAACTTGATTCAGCTGAGTCAAACTCAAGTTGCATTTCAGAATACGAACTAATGTCAAGGCTGGATTCGTTTTCAAGAGTAGTTTTAGGTGAACATTGATCTGATTCGTCTTTTGGAATACGGGCCTAAGACAGCAGATAACTTAAACATACTTGGAAGTCGGACTGGGTTAGATTGAATGTTGAGAGACTTGAGAGGTATTATATAGAAACATGGTGTCACCTAGATCTTTTATGTTCTCGTTGACACTCGCGCTGGCATGGCGAATCTAACGAGACGTGTCACTTATCAAAATTTGCCCAGGCGTTTGGTCTCAGAGTGCCACAAAGGATGCCACATAGACTGAGAAACACATTACCACTCCTTTGTGTCGCGCGGTCAAGTATAAATAAAGTAGTATACATCTACTTTAGACTGTTCATCAACGTTATCAAATCGATACTATTCTAGTCTATAGAATGAAATAATGTGTTAATTGAATCTAAGTAATAAAAAAATTAATAAAAAAATTGTAGGTATTTCAAACCGCAGAAGGTGTATATTTTTTCCGAGAAAAGTTGAAGTGGCATTAAATAAATATTGATTACTATAACTGACAAAAACTATTAATCATCGACGATGAGGTTTAAGGATACTTTTGTCACCCAGTCATTAAGATCAGCTTGCCTCATGGAATGAAGTCATGGTGTCTCGCTGACTAATACTACGAACAAAAACCAGCCAAGTGCGTGTCGGGCCACGCGCAATATAGGGTTCCGAAGGTCTCTGTCTGTTTTACACAACAAACAAGTACATAAGTAGTTTATCCGTTATCTGGCACCCATAACACAAGCATTAAGTTGCTTAGCTTGGGGCTGGATGGCGATGTGTAATATGTCCTGAAATATTTATTTTATTTTTTATTTATTAAACAACTCCATCTAAGTAATTTTCAATGGAATATGTTCGAGTTTTGTGTATCAATATTTTTTTTTATTTATTAAACAATTTACAATAAATCAAAATTATAAACTAACCAAAAATCACAAAGATTTGTGCGGTTTGCCATACATAGGTTAAGTTCGTTACAGTATTAAATTATATAAAAAAGAAAACAAAGAAACTTCATTATACAGGGTGATTTTTTATGTGGGCCTTCAGTACTATATCCTAAACTATAAGACAGCGAAAAATCTTGAAAGGAGTTGCGTGCCCGATTTTGACATAACCCATAATATTCACATACCCATAATATTTTTAAAAGACCTATACAACGATACCTCACACCATGGGTTTGGTGAGAAAAAAAAAACAACAACTATAAGTACCTACTATGTTATATGGTACGCTAATAATTTTTTTTTTTTATAGGTTTAATTTTACCAGCCATGTCAAATACAGCTTTCTACTACTAATAGTCTCTGATCTAAGCCACGGATGGACGGACATGGCGAAACCTTCCTTGTTAGAACTACGGAACCCTAAAAACAAACCGGTTGACTAAAAATGATTTAGTAAGTTCCACTGGCCAAAGTTTTATTAGGTACGCTAAGATATCGAGTATTATTTTGCCGTATTTTGCATACAATCGTTTCTCAGAATAAATATCACTCATGACCGGTCAGAGGGTTATCATCGGTGTGATAGACAATATTAAATCTCAATAAATTGGCGTGCCTCGACTAAGTACAGTCAGTGTGAGACTGGTAACGGCTGTGTTGACATTTCGTGTTTGTGCCATATATATTTTTAAGGTAAGTTGTGTGCCATTTCTAAAAATAATCATCTATATACAGGGTGAGTTTTTTACATGGGCTTTCAGGGCTATATCCTAAACTATAAGATAGCGAAAAATGCTGGAAGGAGTTGCGTTGATTGAAACTAAAACTGCATCATTAGATTTTTTGAAGTCTTTACCCGGGAATCGGGAAAACCTATTCATTTTCCATAAAAATAATCACCTTATATTTTCGTACCAATCGATAGTGTTGCTGATGGAGATTAATTTCCGGAAACAAACATAGTATGGCAAATCAAAGAAAAAAGCTCCTTTTTTAGTTTTCTACAATTTTCATCTTTCCGTTTCTGGCAAAATAAAAGCGTACCTACGTAATGAGGCATAGAGGGGAAATAATGTTTTAATTATGTTCAAAATTCTGTATGTACAGTAAGGGTCATAAGTAAATGATCAGTTTGCTACAATAATACTATCAACAAGTATTGGAGTTACGACCTTCTTCTAATAGACGTTACACACAAACATAAATACTCGAATGAAAAGTACTCAGTGTGATTATTATTTTCAACATGTTAGCTATGTATTAGTAGGTCGAGTGGTATAAGCCGCCACCCGCTACACCAACCGACGTGGGTTCGATCCACAGGTTACGTTGTTATAATGTTCTAATAGTGCTGCATAGGATTGTAAACGTAACGGTGGGCAGAGAGTTTTGACCGTGGATTGTACTTTATATAAAATTTGTAAAAACACTTCATATTTTTAGTGCATCAGTTTGTTTCGTCATTGGCCACACCTCCTTGCTGCATTTTTTTTCAGGGATAATTGTATGAAAATTACTGAAGATTACTAAAGTGAGCTATTTCTTTTAAATTCCCAGACTATGTTTGTTTCCAGGAATTAATCTCTATTAGCAACACTATCGATTGGTACAAAAATATATGATAATTATTTTTTAAAAAGGTTCGAAACCCGGCTAGGTTAATGACTTTTCTAAAAATCTAACAATGCCGTTTTAGTTTTTATTAAAATCAGGCACGTAACTCCTTTCAGCATCTCGTTTAGAATATATAGCCCTGTAGGCCCATTTAAAATATTCACTCTGTATATAAAATTATTGTGTCGCGGTGTTTGTCGCCAAACTCCTCCGAAACGGCTTGACCGATTCCTATGATTTTTTTTGTGTATTTTCGGTAGGTCTGAGAATATGATGAATTTTTTTATTCTAAATAAATCAAAACTACCACGTGTACGTAGCCACGGGCAATAGCTAGTCAATAAAATACTATAGTTAAAAACTAAGACGAGTTTAGTTAAAGTATCGGAGTATTTAAACAGTATTTGTATTTTGGTTTCAGCGAGCCATGCGGCGGTTGTTAGTGTTAGCTGCAGTTACTGCAGTGGCTGTAGCGAGGCCGGAGACGTATCGCGAAAAAGAAGACTTCCAATACTCAAGAAGCTCGACAGACGAGGGAAGTAAATCTGGATACTACGGAGCACAGAGAGGGAACATGGGTGGAAACTATGAACGTGCACATAACATGGACTCATTAGCCCAGCATCAAATGGGCGGTTTAGTGAGACAGACACAAGGTGAATTAGGAGATGGAGCGACCGAACGAAGCGGTAGTGTATTTACAGCTGCTAATTCAAGAGGCATGTACGGTTCGGGCCATTATGACCTTAGCAACCTTGAAGGTCGTAACTTCCAAGAAGGTGTTTCGCACGACGATTCACAATCTCATTCATCGTTGAGTTCTCAAAGTGCTGGTTACAGGGGACATTCGTCTCACAGCAACAGCAATGCTTACAATTCAAGGTACAGAGGTTATAATTCAGGGGTAAACTCAGATCAGACGTTATACGCAAACGTCCAACAGCACAACGCGGACGATTTACAAGCAGCTAACCAAGAGAGCAGGCACGAATCTGGATATTACGCAAACTCAGGCTACAATTCACAAAGTGGTTATAATCAAGCCAATTTAGATTCAACAGGTAGATACCGATCCGATGCACAACATTCACATAGGCTTGTCGGTGTAAGTGCGATACCAGTGAGGGTTGTTTTAAGACCAGGCACTAGAATAGGTGTACCAGTCGCTTCAGAAACCTACGATGCTTCTCACGGTTCTTCCACCTTCGATCACAACGCCATTAACACTGAAGCCGAATCTTTAAGCGGTAATAATCAGCACGTAGCATATCAACCAACTAGCAACGGCAAAAACTACGAATCTTCTTACAGTTATCGTAAAGAATGGGAGAAACACAACAGTCAACCAGGAAGAATACCAGCAGTAATACCAACTATAAATCCTTATCCTCAAAATAGCGAGCTATATGAAGATACACAAGCTCATAACACTGAACAAGAAACTCGCGGTTTAGAATCTCATAACTCTCATTCAAGTCAGAGAAACTACGTGAAATCTGCATCATCGCAGCAGTCTAGTCACCAAGCCGATTACAACTCTCATCATCACAGTTCCGCATCCAATGCTGATGCTAGTGCGTACACGTTACAACGTAACAACGGCGCTGCTTTAGGTCAAGTTCTGAACAATCAAGTCGAAGATTTAAGTTCGAAACCAAAGAGTTATCAATCATCATATTCATACCACAAATCTTGGGAACACCAAGGCGATCCTTACGTTATCAAACCTGCGTCTACTAGCGACGATGCATCCCAAAGATTAACTGCCGCGTCATCTAACCACGGAGCTTACAGCGACTCTCACCAATACGGATCTCACTACCGCTACGGATCTCAAAGAAAAACATATCTCAATAATGGCGACGAAGACTGCGATTGTGATGAGAACGGTCACGTCCGAGTGGCTCGTTCATACAACAGCTTCCCTGATCAACAACAGGAAGACCTTACTCAACAAACCCAACATCAATGGGATCGTCTCGAAGACCAAGGACAGCAAACTCAAAACAAATGGGATAAATATGAAAATTTAAATCAGCAAACACAAAATCTGGACCTAACTCAGCAAACACAAAATCTGGACCTAACTCAACAAAGCCAAAACAAATGGGAGAAACTAGAAGACTTGGGACAGAAGACGCAAAATGAATGGGACACTCAACAAGCAACTTCTTCGCACAGTAATTGGAACAAGTTAGAATTAGAGCCACAAAGTCAAAGTAAGTGGAAACATTAAACTATAATTTCCCAATAAACCGCTTATCTGTATTGACTAACTTATGTAATTATTAAATATGTAACTAATTGTTCAATGTTTTTCAATATGGTGATGGAACTAACAAGATCATATAATTTCATGTGTATGTTTAAGGTTTTTGACTGAAATAGTATACTCAAATTAGGTGTGTGTAAGGTTCCTTAATATTATCACCATATTTCGTCCACTAAAATAAACATACAATTAACAATGTATTTTAATTTCATAATAATAAAGTAATAAGTAAATAACGTATTTTATTTAGACCTTAATGTACTAACAGGTTTATCCATCTAGTTCTACTATTACTTTTACGATAGACACTAAAAATAAATACAATATTCAATTCACATACCTCACTACTTCTCTAAAACACGGGCAACGGAAAAACTAATTATATTATTGTAATTTTCGATTCAGCAGACACGGAACAGCAAACACAAAACAAATGGAACACATTCGAAACAATGAAAAACGAACGTAACAAACACGACGATCAAAAAACGACCGACTTCGAAAACACTAATCCCAGCAATACTTTTTACGTTGGATTCAATTCAGGTACTGAAAATTCTAATTCCTATAACAATTTTGAGCTTCAAAAACAAAATAATGACGCTAGCATACTAGGTCATCATTTTCAAACAGTCTGGGATGAAAGGCAAAAGCATGACAAAAACACACAAGACTTAGGGCAGCAAACGCAAGATCATTGGAACATGTTCCACTCTACAATTAATAACAACGATGAAAATTCAAAACCTACTTGGCATCAGTTAACAAACTCTGACCAAACCTCCTATTCGAATTATGGACAGTCAAATAATGCTTGGATGAACAATCAAGAAATATATTTTAATAACAAGTACAATAACGCACAAAATGGTTACCACTATAATTGGCAGACACACTCTGCTTCAACCCCGGAACAAAGCTGGACTGTACAAACGACTTTAGATTCAAATGACAAAATTCACACTTCAGATTCCTCATTATCTAGTTTGTGGGACAAATTGGACAATATTGAGAAACAATCTGTAGCGTCACAGGGTACTGACGAATTTAATGATCATGCAATAAATCATCACACAGGCCAAACGCACAGTAGTTCCGATTTTGAACACACATACCAACATCATAACTATCATAATGATTACGACAACGAAAAAAAACATAAGGAAATCACATCTCTAGATGATAAGATAGTTCCTACAGCTGTTACCAGTACAACTACGGAAATAAATAAATTAAATAACCACGAAATACTACGTCCCCAAGATATTGGTCGTGGAGATATTGGACCAGAGGATTCAATCACTACGACAGAAGAAACTTTCTACGTAAAACCACTGCAAACCACAGCTAAACCATATAAAACTCCCGAAGAAATAGAAGTCCTAAGTTTGAGTAAAAATACTGACAAAACCACGACTTCGACACAAAAAACTACAACTTCGACACAAACCAACCAATATACACGTCATTATCAAAATGATTATGAAGAGTTAGGAGTATTGAATTTGGATAAAACTAGACAAACTGAAACACATAACTTCGAAACTAGCGAAGGCAAATTATTTAAACCTACAACACCAAAAAGTGTGTCAATACAAAAAACGGAGCAACAATCTGAAGATTTAGGGCAACAGCATGAAAATACTGAAAGCTTAGGACAGGAGTTTGTTGATTTTGGACAGCAAAACGAAAATGTCGATTTTGAACAACATGAAGGTGTCAATTTTGAACAGCATAGTCACAACGCAGACGCGCAATATGAACAGCAATCTAGTAACTTTGATCAACAAAATAATAGGTTCCAACAAGAGAGTCTAAACCATAATAAGCCTGAAACATTTAACAATGAACAATTTGAGCAAGAATTAGTTCCTTTGCAAATAGAAGATCTAAGTCAACATAATAAACGAGAAAATCATCAGAATCATAGGGAATATGAAAAAGAAGATCACAATAATAAATTTGAACAAGTTGGAAACTTTGAACAACAAACGGGAAATTTTGAGCAAGACAATTTAGAACAGCAAACTCAAAACTTCGAACAACAAACTGGAAATTTTGAACAAGTCAATTTAGAGAAAAATTTCGAACAACAAACTGGAAATTTTGAACAAGATAATTTAGAACAGCAACCTCAAAACTTCGAACAACAAAGTGGCAATTTTGAAAATGAAAATTTAAAACAGCAAACTCAAAACTTCGAACAACAAACTGGAAATTTTGAGCAAGAAAATTTGGAACAGCAAACTCAAAACTTCGAACAACAAACTGGAAATTTTGAACATGAAAACTTAGAACAACAAGCTCAAAATTTCGAACAAACTGGACATTTTCAGCAAGAAAATTTAGAGCAGCAACCTCAAAATTTCGAACAAACTGGAAATTTTGATCAAGAGAATTTAGAACAGCAACCTCAAAATTTCGAACAACAAACTGGAAATTTTGAACAAGAGAATTTAAAACAGCAACCCCAAAATTTCGAACAACAAACTGGAAATTTTGAGCATGAAAATTTTGAACAGCATCAGAATTTTGAACAACAAACTGGAAATTTTGATCAAGGGAATTTAGAACAGCAACCTCAAAATTTCGAACAACAAACTGGAAATTTTGGGCATGAAAATTTAGAACAACAGCATCCGAATTTTGAACAACAAACTGGAAATTTTGATCAAGAGAATTTAGAACAGCAACCTCAAAGTTTCGAACAACAAACTGGAAATTTTGAGGATGAAAATTTAGAACAGCATCAGAATTTTGAACAACAAACAGGAAATTTTGAGCAAGAAAATTTAGAGCAACAACATCAAAATTTCGAACAACAAACTGGAAATTTTGAACAAGAAAATTTAGAGCAACAACATCAACCAGCTTGGATTCGAGAATCGAAACTTCAAAGCAAACAAAAATCAAGTGAAGATTTGCAAAAATCACACATGGATTTTCATCACCATGCAATCCCAGAGAGAATAGAACAATCAAATGTAGATATAGAACCTCCAATAGTAAGTAAAAAGGTAGCAGATGTTGAAACTCCTCTAGAACCGGTGACTGAAAAAGTAGGTTTCTGGAAATCAGTAGGAAGTAAATTCGTTAATGCCAAAGACAAAGTATCATCATGGTTTACAAGTAGTTAAACTGATTGTTACATTTTAGATATTATCAATTTACTAATTTATTAAAACTCCGGTAATATTTCTTTATTGTACCTGCCTGTCCTAGTTGTGTAAGATTTTTTAGAGTAAGTTATTTTTTTATGATGAAAATACAACACTGAAAATTATTTGTAGTTTCTTTTTATAATATTATTTCTTACTTTTAATGTTTATTTATTTTGTCTAGCTAGATAACTACATTAATTATTAAAATCTATCAATTATTCTTAATTAAAATACAACTGCCTGCACCCTGCAGTTTCACATGCCTACTTCCAATGTACTTACTTTTTACTTTTTAAGTAATCTAAATTATGCTATTCACCTCATTTTGGACGGACTACGGACCCCCTTCATTTCTATCTAAATGGGTCTTGTCATTTTACAGTAAAGAAGGAAGTAACAAATATTAGTTTGGTAAAGTAGGTAGTGAAATTACATACCTCGGGCAATGTGTTGAAAAACTTAATAAAAGCTTGCTGCTGGACAGAATCTGAAAAAATAATTATAAAGGAGGAATGCTTAGAATTGGATCTTAGTTCTCATATTGCATAGTGTAGATAAGCACTGAGAGATTTTAAAATAATCGAGCTCCAGAGTTCAGACTGCGAGTGTTTTCAGATAGCAAACGTTACCATCATGTTTGCATAAACCAGAAAATTGTATAGAAAGTAAAAGCTTTGTTAAATTAAATTACTTTAAAGTTAACATAATTATGTTCGCATTCCATATTTTTTTTGTTTTCCTGCTGGTACAGATCTATGTGGGTGAAAGTAGGTTAGTGTGTACATGGCTAGTTTAATAGGTAAGTTTCCAAATAGAAATCCTTTTATGCATAAAAAGACTGGTGTAGTGTAGCCCTAGATACCTCGACTTTCATTCCAAAGATTGTGAGGTTGAAACCCAGCCGTTGATGTACCAATTGATTTTTCTAACAAGTAATTTATGTGCACTATTGCTCTAACGGTGAAGGAAAACATCCTGATGAAATCTGCGGCTTAGTTGTCCCCAGATGTATTCAGACCGTGGATAAGTTCTGGGCGAGCCCACCCATCTAATACGTCATGTCTCAGGCACTATATTATGCCATTAATTAAGCTGTTGGCACTGAATTATAATAAGATCTATCATAGATGATTTGTAGTATATTAGGTACTAGAAAGGTACCATAGGTATTTGATTAAAAATAACGCCACTTTCTGTGTGGAGTTCATTTGATCAAAAGACTCACTGCCCTAATAAGGTTACATACCTAGGTACCTATTTGATTAAAAATAACGCCACTTTCCGTGTGAAATTCATTTCAATCAAGGGACTTACTTACTGCCCAGCTCAGGATTCTGTCGAGCAGATAAGTACAGGCTTAGGTTCTCTTTATTATTTGATGTAGCACTAACAAGTTGAGAGGAATAATATGTTATACAGCAACTTATAGTAAGTACCTACTTGACTTGGGGGTTGAGTCAATGGAGGGATGGATGTATGTACTAACCCAAATTTAATGCGTGATTTGGTTGAAGCGACGACATTATAAATACCACCTTAATTAGATTTTTCACCAGTCACATTTACACAAAGTAAATAAACAAAAACAATGAACCGGCTGCGCGCGAAAACACGTGAAGTCAGAAATCCGAAATATTTAGGCCCGTCAAAGTCATTATTGTTTGATTGATACTAAGACTGGGCGCACACGTACGTTTTCATCATTTTCATAGGGTTTTTATAGGCGGTTATCGCATTTATTTCTCGATCTTCACATCAGCTAATCATGGAATTGAATGCGTTTCGTATGCGGTAACCGTATGCGACAACGGCCTTAACCGCATCCGGTAAACGCAATTAATGGGTAAACGTACGTATGCGGCCAGGCTAAAACTACCAACATCGTAAAATGTAAACAGGAAACAGATAATTTTTTAAACAACATTACAAATGAAAATCTTTTGCGGGCTGTCATTAGCTGTCAATCTCAGTGCAGTTCAGTCAATCAACGTTTTTCAGGTCACTTTATTGGACGACACTATATTGTACAGCCCAGTAATTATCACTGCTATGCATGGGATATAATTTGCGTACTGTGCTACAAATTATCATGTTGTAGAATATAGTGTCAGGCAATATCATCCCGTGCAATATAAAGACGTGTATATATTGCTCGCTACTAATTTTTGATGTGAAACATCTATAGCCGCACGTTAAACCGATTTTTGGCGTGGCGACGCATGCCGCTTTAATATGATGGTATTTCTATATACAGTCTATATGCAGTACCTAGTGTGTATTGTATGGTGTATACACCGTAATCGACTGTGCAATTCTATCACAATATGTTCTTTTCTGCATATTACTTTTACAAAATAATGTCGATGTTTCACATCTGCCAGGCGTCCCGTGACGGGTCACATTTTTATCTAATACACGACCTGATAATTATAAGCACTGGTACGTAGTTTTATCACGCTGCACTAACGAGTATTTGAGTGAAAAAATCGGACAAAAATATTTAATTTATTTATATAATTTTATGTGCAATTAAATTAAATAAAACACAAAGTTTGACCAATATAATAATTATATATTTAAAATTTTACATCTTTTTACATTTTTAAGATTCTTCAACTTCTTCTTCGTCGGAACTTTCGTCTTCGCTTTGTCTATTTTTAAATACCGTGCTGGCAGACATCATTTCTATTGCCTCCTTTGAGAAAGGCTGTCTTTTTTTATTTTGCGTCTTTCTGCTGCAGCTGATAAATGGATCTGAACTTAAAAGAAGTCTGTTTATTATATCTATGTTGCAGTCTCTGCGCGAAAATTTGCGGGAAAAATGTAATCTGTATTGCCTAAAATGTTTGTTTCGGGCTTCAGCTGCCTCTTCCGATAACTGGCCAATAGGTAGGAGTGCATGAGCTATTACTTCACCTCCATGTATCAAAATTTTGTGTATGGTTGGTGACATGGGATGCCAACCATACAGATCGACATATATTTTTGCAGTTTCATTTGCGTATGCTTCAAATTTTTCTACATCAATGTTATTGCCACTTGATATTACTTCTAATATGACTTTAAACCTTTTTATTAAATCGACATTGATGCCAGTTATTCTTGAGGAGCGTTCCGGATCTGCAAAAAATCTCCTTGACGTGTTCCCATCATTAGTGTTCCCAAACCCTGCTTTGGAAACATCTACGAGTAATCCCATTTCCTCTTTAAAGGCTTTTTGTAGTTTTTCTTTAGTCTCTTTTACAATTCTTTTTTCTTCTGTAGACCGTGCTTGCCATTTTTGTAAAGGCAGTTTATAGGCTAAATGTAAAATAGATTCGAAAAATCGAATTCTTGCATGAAGAATTGATAATCCAAACTTCAACGTTTCTACTTTACTTTCTTTTTTAATTAATTTATTAAAATCCTTCGAAGTCTGTCCGCAAATGTAGCATCTCATTGTAGATGAGGTGTCTGTAGCAGCATTACATACCTTGCCATCAATCATGGTAAGTAACAGTTTATGTTTTATTTTGCTGCCATCAATTTCTGTCTCCTGAAGCTGTTCGGCTTGGTTTTCAATGTATTGTATTTCTTGTTTTGTGATATCTTTTGTTTCATTTATAAATCTTATACGTATGGGTCTGCAGAATCTGACTGAAGACGGAACCGGATTTTGCCAAATGATTTTTTTCTCCTCTTCTTCAATGATAACAGATAGTCTTAGAGGCACTAGTGAGCTTTGAAAAATATTTGCATCACTATCTCCGTGATTTTCGAATTTTTGCTTGTATTGTGTCTGCTGAGATCCGTCACATCCCCATTTCGAAATTAACACCATATTTTGTTTTTCTTCTTCAGTGCATGACGTATTGACAACCTCCGCTATATATTTGTACAAGCGCAATGCAGTGTGATTTAGTAATGCTTGAAGTTTAACTTCTGCGCTTGTCTCAGTGACATGTATTGATTCTTCCTCGGGATAACATTCAATCTTAGCCATTTGTATGACAGAATAGCATGGGTAAATAGCTTTACCAGATCTGTGGATTATTTCCCATTGTCTTCTAGTGAAATCACCTTCAACAAAGATAGCCAGTGCTTCTGCTGGCGTATATTTTTTTACAGTTGTTTGCTTCTTGGTACTAGAAATAACTTTTCTAAGTTTAGTAGCTCTGGTGGGTGAAGCCATTAATTCTTTAATTATTTTTGATGCATCTTTATTTCCTGAAGTGCCCTGACTCACGCCAGCAGCATAAGTCAACTCCTCGACAGATACTTGTTCACGCAGATCTTTTGTTTTTCTCCGTTTGCTACGGTCACACACATCTTCAAATGATTTTTTTGGACGTCCAGGTTTTGGTTAGGGCATTTCAGGCCAGTTAGGTAATTCCATCGAAGATGTAAGCCACACTTCATTACTTTTTAAAAACCGTTCTTCTTTGTATGAAGCTCCTCTCCACTTCTTTTTGAATTCACTTTTAAAGTGCTTCAAACCATTTACCATTTTATGTTTCTCATGTTCCGGACAATTTGTCAATTGGACAAGTCTATCTTCAAACAATGAAAACTTTTCTTCTATTTTGTGGCCCTTGAATTCATTCAAGATCTCCCACAATGCTCTTCTAGTAAATATCTTGATAGTTCTCGAATTATCTGTACGACAAATAAATAAATATATTAACTTAAAATAATTGTGTAATTTTTACGTACAATTTAAAAGTCATATAAAACAAAATGGCGGACGTAGGCGGATGGTTTTATTATGATTTACAATAGCCAACAAATCAATTATTATATTGTTATAAAAGTTGTAGCCCGACAAGACACGACATATACATAAAAACACGATTGTTTGAAAAAGTAAAGCAAAAAAATGTACCTAAATTGTAACTGTTTTCATATCACATAAAAATATAAATTTTATACGACAAAGTAATAATGTAATATTTTAAAATGTAGTACATACCTTCTTCTGCCATATCCAATAAAAGTTTTTTCTAAATTGAACCACACAAACACACAACTGTGAAGCGAAGTTATAGTGCGAACAAAAGTGCCGAAAACAAAGACATGCGACTCCACGAACGGCTGAGTTTCGACTGATTTGTTAAAACAGGTCTAGGGCGGGGGATTTTTAATGGCCGCCGTCTAAAAGGTCGGTTACCTGGCTATAGGAACAATAGCTTACATGACACTTTTGACTAAGTTGCACATTTTTACTTATGTCCGATTTTATTGATCTAATAATCGTTAGTGCGCTGTGCATTATGCAAGGGCGGATCCAGGGGGGGGGGGGGCATGGGGGTCATGACCCCCCCCTGAGCTGGTTCCAGGACTTAGGTGGACCACTAATTAAACATAATGATTTTATATATTTTACTATCACTACATAGTATAAAATAAAAGTCACTTTTCGCCCCGTCGCTCGCTATGTCCCTGTATCCCTATGTATGCTTAAATCTTTAAAACTACGCAACGGATTTTGATACGGTTTTTTTAATAGATAGAGTCATTCAAGAGGAAGGTTTATACTTTTTATTTATTTTATTTTATTCGGAAAGCAGACAGTGAACAATACAGAATAAGATATTCGAAATTAATTCTACACACCATTTATGAGCTTTCGCATATAGACTCTAAACACTTGCAATATCACATCCGTCCGAGAAGCATACTACCAAACCCACATTACAATAACATAAAATAAATACTTAAATAATATCATAAAATTAATTAATAATAAAATACTTATATATGTATATATATATATATATTAAGAAAACGAAACGGAAAAAAACAAAACAAATAAAAAAAGAAAGAAAAAAGAACACCAATAAACGCAAACAACCAAAACTAAATGTAAAAGAAAAAACAAATAAACAATAAAATAAGGAAAGCAATAAAATAGATTAAAAAGAGTTCACCAAGTTAGGAAGCAGCACTCAACCAGTCCTTAGTCAAGGTGTTACGGAAGCAACTAGGCGAAGAGTTAAATAAGTCTAGTTCATGATCAGTGGGCAGCTCGTTGATAAAACCTGCAGCTCGGTGGAAGAAAGAATTTTTCCTATTTTTTGTCCTACATAATGGTACATGCAAGATATCAATGTTTTTAAGCTCTCTGACGGGTAACTTTGGCAAGTTAAGCACAATCCGCGAGAGAAGATCCGGAGAATCCACTTTAGACTGTGCTATTTTAGCATAAAATGTAATATCAGCAATTTTACGTCTTAACTGAAGAGGTAATGTGTGTTGTCTCTTACACCTGGCATCATAATCATCATCAAATTGTTTACACTTAAACTGTAAGTATTTAAGGAATCGCTTTTGAATACTTTCAATTCTGTCAATATACACTTTATACCGCGGGTTCCATACCTGAGAAGAATACTCGAGAACGCTTCGGACATAAGAACAATACAAAACTTTAACGGGCTTAATAGAAGAAAACTGAGAACATGTTCGTTTTATAAAACCAAGAGATTTATTAGCCTTATTAACAATTTTGTCAATGTGTGCCTCATAGGTTAGTTTAGAGTCATGAGTAACACCTAGATCCCGGATCTCATTCACTCTCCTAAGTTGGCAACCTTTAATTTTATAATTGTAGTAATCTAAATTTGGTTTCCGGGTAAAAGATATTACATTACATTTATCAACATTAAGGTCTAACTTGTTAAGAATACAATAGTTTTCAAATCTGTTCAAATCATCTTGTAATTGTTGACTATCTTTGATGCTACTAATCTTATTGTATATTTTCATGTCATCTGCGTAAAGAATAAAATTAGAGTATATAAAACAAGAACCAATGTCATTAACAAAAATATTAAAAAGCAATGGGCCGAGAAGGGACCCTTGAGGAACCCCAGAGGGGACATTACACCATGATGATGAATAGCTATTAATGACAATTCTCTGGGAACGGTTCTCAATGTAGGAACAAAACCACCTGTATAAGTTACCATGGATTCCGGCAAGGAGAAGCTTCTGTAGCAAGACGGAATGATCAATTCGATCAAATGCTTTACGATAATCAGTAAAAATAGCATCGACCTGGCCCCCTCCGTCGATATTGGTAGAAGTGTAGTCGACAAAGGAAACAAGATTAGATGTAGTTGAACGATTTTTAAGAAATCCGTGCTGCTGGGATAAAAAGGCAGGCTTTAAAAAGTGATACAATTGTTCATAAACCACGCGTTCAAACATTTTAGCAAACAAGCAAAGCTTGGATATCGGCCTATAGTTTTTGACGTCACATTTGTCGCCATTCTTGAAAACCGGAGTAATGAATGCAGATTTCCATATCTTCGGAACAGAGCCTTCTCGTAGATCTTGTAAAAAGCATTGTCAGAGGTTTTAACAAATTAATACAGCATCTAGAAATAAAAAGGGGGACTATTTGGTCAGGTCCCGCACCCTTAGTGAGATCGATAGACTTTAGCAATTTCAAAATATCTTTGGGATCGATATTGATATCATTCAATAAAGATGAAGTATTCGTAGAATGCTGAGGATGCAGGGATTGCTGAGGGGAGGCAGAATTATTTAGAAAATTAGAGTTAAAGTATTCAGCAAAAAATTCACATATTGTTTCACCTGAGTCAGATGTTTGACCTTTAAAATTAAAAGAAGACGGGAGGCTGTTAGTGCCATTCTTATTAGATTTAACAAAACTCCAGAACATTTTAGGGTTCTCAGTAATAGAGTTTTCCATGGACTTAAGATAATTAGCATAACAAACCCTTTCCAAGTCCTTAGCCCTTCTGCGTAGAAAAGAAAAAGTTTCATAATCATCTAAATTACCGTATGTATTATATTTTTTAAGAAATTTAAATTTTTCTTTAAGTACTTTTCTCAGCGGACTAGAAAACCATAGCGGGAATCGGTTGGTAGACACTAGTTTCTGAGGCACAAATTTTTTAATCACGTCATAAAGGTGACGATAGAAACTATCCACAGCCACCTCCAGGGGACAATGATGTAAGGTACTATCCCAATCAATTTCACGTAAGTGTTCATTAATTTTCACAAAATCGGCAGAGTGGTAATAATATTTTAACCTGGGTTTCGTTTTAAGCGCTTCGACTTCAAAAGAACTTAATGTTATACTCAGGGACTTATGATGGGGGTCCTCATTTACCAAAGGCTCTTCAGCTGCAGATACTGTTAGGATGTTATTACTCAAAACCCAGTCTAGCGTCCTATTATTGATGTTAAAGCAATAGTTATATTGATTTAAACCAGACTCAGATAAAAAATCAAAAAAATAAGTTTGAGCGTCGCCCTTAATACCTGAAGGGGTAGACATATTGTTCTGATCCAAATCCCAATGAATGTCCCTCATATTAAAATCGCCCAATACTACGACTGCGTCATTTGGACAGGAATCCACTATGAACGATATCTTATCAGTGAAATTTGTTAACTGGGAATTAAAATTAAAACCAAACTTTTCATCGCATAAGTATAGTGAACAAAAATGTATTCTATTGATACACCCTCGATTTTTATAATGAACTGTGACCCAAATGTCCTCCGCCGACGAACTCCACTCAGGGCGATGGGCCGCACGAAATTCACGACGAACTGCTATCAATACACCACCACCTAACGATTGTTTGGTGGCTGTATAGTTCCTATCCCGCCTCCATACAAAATACCTATCATCAAATAGTTCGCTATCAGTTAAGCCTTCCCACAGCCAAGTCTCGGTAATTACTATCACGTCCCAACTATTCAATAACAAGTTTCTTTTAAATGTATTAGTCTTAGTCCGAAGTCCACGCGCATTCTGATAATAAAGTTTTAAATTCAAGGTAGCCATCAAAATATCATAATAAACAAAAACTGAAGTAAAGCTGACGTGTAGGTATATAAATTTAAATTCTCTTTGGTATATAATAAACAAAACATAGCTATGTAAGCTTTGAAACCAGTGCAGTTCGATGCAAACAACACAACAGTATTGACGTAGTAAAAAGTCGGTATATAAAATGCTAAATAGTAACCATAATAATCAGTTAATAATTTCGTTTTAAAATAAAGTGTAAACAATTTCATAATGTTAAAATATATTTTAGCAGGTAACCAAACACACAGAATATTACGACCATTTTTGGACAATCGTTTTAAATTGAAAAATGTAAACGTTATTATAATATTATTGCAATATATCGTTGTAGAACCAACCATAAAATAACAATATTTAATTAGTAGGTAAAAATTCCATGCCAGAATAATAACGGAAAAATAATAATTTATTTTTAAATAGGGTAGTAGGCAAATTATCAGTACGAAACATAACCGAGCTAGGATCGAGTACTCGATCGATCTTATGCGACTTATCAATACGCACGCAACTGTGAGCGCTAATGCATCGGAAACTAGACCATTATCAAACAAAAAATGAATGAACCACTGCAGACTTACGTGCATGCACCGGCCACTGACCCGAGGACAAGAGACTGCGTTGTTGAGTGCGCTTCTCAAACTTTGTACCGGCACTTGAACATTGTAAGTTATAACAAGTATTGAATAATATATTTTTAACGTGTGTGAAATATTTATCTTTAACATTAAGTAATCTTTTTTAAGTCGTTCTCTTCTCTGATAAAAAATATAGGGGAGCTGTCAGATTTTCTAGCCATAATCTTGCAATGCTTGACCCATATGTACTGGAAGTTCCTTTCTTTAGCGAGGGACTTTGCCCTACTCAACAAAGTTTTATTCCGCTGGGTTAGATGGTCATTCAGATAGTAACTTCCATGGTTATCCCTGAAGCCAAGATCTGACAAACTGCCCTTGCTTTTCCTTGCTGAAGCAATTAACTCCTCCTTTCTATAGCGGTTATTAAATGCAATTATGATTGGCTTCTCCGCATTTGGGACACGTGTAGGAATACGAGCGATATAGTTGATTTCTTCCTTCCTGATAGTGAAATCACATACCTGCCCGATTTTAATCGCAATATCGTAAAGATTTTCATTCTTTTTCAGTGGTATTCCACGAACTTCCACATTATTCGCCCTTGCCCACTGGTCTCGATCGTTGAGTTCCGTAGATAATCTAGAGACTTCTTCCCGAAGAGCCGGTACTTCCATTGCAACCCTTTCAACTGAAGATATCCTGGCATCCAAAGCCCCGATCGATCCCGAGAACTCCGCAACAAGACTATGTGCCATCTCCAGAGACTCCTTAAGACTTGATATTTCATCCTTAATAGTCTTTACATCGTCGACCAAAGACGCCAGTGGAGCCAGTTGAAACACAATCCTGTTCAGCTGTTCTTGAATTTTGTCCAGTTGGGCAGGCTGAGGTGAGCCTCCCGCCGTCGATGGAGAGAGGCACTTGCACTTAGGACAGCGCCAGGTGTACTTTCTCTCGCCTAACTTCCTGAATCCAGCTTCAGTAATTCCAGAGCACGAGTAGTCATATTGCCTCTTACAGGCACTGCAGGTCGGCCCATCCGAATGCTGCACACCACAACCCGCACAAGTGAACATATCGATGGCAAGGTAATGAAAGTTTGAGAATATGTGGAATCAGACCGATGCGACGCAAGCGTGTGTATTCTAACAAAGCCGAGAGGCTACTTCATACGTATAATACATGCATAATATAGCCGTGCGAAGCCGGGGCGGGTCGCTAGTATTTTATATTTGGTCACCATACAGATTTTATGTAACTAACTACATACCTTCAATATTTAGTTAATTTAATATAATAACTTTGTAAGATGGACAACGTTTGGGAACGAACGCATCGAAAATTTGAATTTTATCGCGCCATATAACTAGCTAGACCTAACTTCAATCGGAATCGGAACGACTTAACTTTAACGAGATGGCAATATACAGGGTGCCCGGTAATGAATGGATAAGTGGGCAACTACGGATAGAGGACACTGTGCGCCTGTTCAGAAAAATGAAAGTTATGTTCCATGAAAGTCTTCCGGTTTCCGAGATATCCGCCATTTAAAAAAAATCACTTCTTTCTCTATGTTTTTTGATGCCAAAGCTGCAAATGACGGAATTATTCAAATCTCTTTTTTTGGATAATATTCTAGGATAAATGTGCTATCGAATGCAAACAATAATTTTTATGACACATTGAAAGTTTTTTTTAAAACTAAGATTGAACTCTAACTTTATGATTTTTTAATTTTTTTTTTATTAATTTATCCTGGAAGCATGCTCTTGCTCATTTTATTAGAAATTAATTTGGTATTAAATACTGGTAATACCACATATTATACCTTTACTACTACTTTACCCAAATATAATCCAAAAAACAGATTGGGATAATTCCTTCATTTGCAGTTTTGGCATCACAAAACATAGAGAACAGAGTGAAATTTTTAATTTTTTTAAAATGGCGGATATCTCGGAAACCGAGAGATTTTCATAGAACATAACTTTCGTTTTTCAGATCCGGCACAGTGTCCTCTATCAGTAGGTGCCCGCTTGGCCATTCATTACCGGACACCCTGTATGTGAAGGTTATTATACAATAAAGAATAAATATTTTTAAATACAGTACGTACCTACGTACATTAATAAAATACCTACTTTTTACTTGTATCTATTGCTATCAAAATTAAATTATAAGTTCTTGACTTGACCACGACTATGTGACCCCCTCCTGGCGCCAAAGCTGGATCCGCCCTTGGCATTATGGTGCAATTGTTGGTTGTGAAAGGTCAGTTTAAGA
This sequence comes from Idaea aversata, assembly GCA_907269075.1. Classification (NCBI taxonomy): domain Eukaryota; kingdom Metazoa; phylum Arthropoda; class Insecta; order Lepidoptera; family Geometridae; genus Idaea; species Idaea aversata. The sequence goes on along the minus strand of OU026092.1, from coordinate 7,636,131 downwards.
CAATATTGTACGGCACAATAATTCTGATCACCGCTCTATATTTCCGCTCTTATTGGTCAGTTTGTCCTATCCTGCACGGTCTTCGTCTATGCTCTTTGTGCTTTGTTTGAGTCAAGTTTAGTAGGCAAGTAGTCTATGCCAGTAGAGGAAAAAACGAACTAATTATTTATTTTTAATTTTTGAAAAATAATATACAGGGTGTATTTCAGAATCTCAATGAAATATGTAACTTTTTTAAATTTGACGCCATGTTGACCATATATCTTTTTTACATCGGAAAAGGTTAAGTTCAGATTAAAAAATTAAAAAAAACATTAAGTTGGAGTAAATCTTAGTTTAATGAGGAATATTAGTTTAAAAAAAGACTTTCAATGTGTCATAAAAAATATTGTTTGCATTCGATAGCACATTTAGCCTGGAATACTATCCAAAAAACAGATTGAAATAATTTTTTCATTTGCAGTTTTGGCATTAACAGAACATAGAGAAAGGACTGAATTTTTTTTATTCATTAATAACTGGACACCCTGTACCTATATCTTTAAAGCCACTCTAACCAGTAATGTAACAGTTGGGTAGTAATGTAACAGTAATGTAACAAAATGGGTAGAATTTGGATCTGGCACTCGCCGGCCACTGCCGCGGCCCCGCTCGTTCGGCTCATGTGATGTGGTCGCAGTTCTAACCTAACCTAATCTATTCATGTCAGTTCTGTGACAGTTCACTTAAAAATTAAGTTTGGGGTGGTGAAGTTCGAATTTGTAACTAAACCATTCATACGAGGCATGATTATGACATTCAGCGAGCTGGTGTTGTTAATTAGAGGGGTTGTAACGAAACGGAAGGTTCCGTTACAAGTTTTTAAAAGAAATTTAGAAAAGAGCTAAAAGAAAAAAAAAGAAAGAAAGAAATCTTAAGAAGTTGAAGAGGGTCGGTCCGTCAGTCCAGTCCTACCTAAAGACCTAACGGCTCAATACCCTCAACAATAAAATACAAGAAAAAAAGATTAACAATTATAATTAAAAAAAGATAAATAAATACATTAAAAAATAAAAAAAAGAACACTTAGTAGGTCAGTGACAGAGGTATTCGATAGCTGTAGATATACTGCGTTCTCCTTTATTGTCTGTTTAAATCATGGTCATAACCAACTCCACCCCTTTCTTGCTCCTTGGTCATCAAGTTTATACACGCCAAATCAACGCGTTGTTGTACAGAATCGTCCGTAATAACGTAGGATTAGCAAGAAAGTGCGTTAATCTCGTCGTCGTCGGTGTATAAACACACACTATAATCGCATCCAATGCACTCAGTTAAAATTCTTTCGTAAAACTCCGCACCACAGCCAGAACCGACTTAGTTATTACAAAAACAGATAAATCTCCAACAGGAACCAATAGATTTTTTATTATTCTGTAATTAATTTTAAAAGTAATGTGCCAGTTTTCCAAAATTTTCTTGTAAAAAAAATGACAATGTCAACATTCAAAACTCAAAATTCAAAATATTTCTTTGTCGACAGTAAAAAAAAGGTTATAAACAACAAAAAAAATAAGGATAACTTTATAAAAGAATGACTTCATGAGATGATAAGATTAAGGGGTGGCATTATAGATGCCACATAATCCCCAAAAACAGTAAAAAAAAAAAAAATTATAACTGGGAAAAAAAATTTTTTTTTGAACTAAGTAATTTTGAGGTTAACAATAAGTTTCTAAGTTCCTTTATTCATCAATATCTTACATAAATTCTTTCAAAATCAATCATCCACACGTAAGAGGATCCAATGACATAATCTCTATTCGAAACTTATTAAAGCTTTAAAAGCTGAAGTACTATAAGGCTTATTTATTTGTAGAGGTGTTGTAAGCCGCACCTCTGTAGAATTAAACAAGAAAATTAAGATTACAAGATATTAACAAGATTAAGATGAGTTAAAAGAACTCATTTTAAGAGAGCTTAAAGGCTCTAAAGAAATAAGAGCAAAGATTGCTCCAAAGAATCGTCTGGGTTCCAAAGAGTAGGTTCCCAGACAAAGTTTAAGTATCGAATGACCTAATTTAGGGTTAGACCATCCGGCATAAGGGCTTGTTTAGTTAAAGAACGAGTTATGCACCGCTCGCGAAAAAAATATATACAAAAGCAACCACTAACGAACCTAAAGAAGGATAGAAGGATAGATAACAGTAAGGAAAAGATATGTACAACGCCGAATAAGTTATAAGTGTGAAGGATGAGGTGAGATGATTATACATAGACTTAAAGTTAAAGTTAAAATGAAATAAAGATACCTATTAAATATAAAATTAAGAAGTTATAAAGTTAAAAACGATACAATAAGCTAAGAAGTTAAATTAAGTTAAGAGAAGATAAGTTAATATAAAACAAGATTAAGTTAAATTAAGACACAAAAAAATAAAGAATTAAAATTAAATTAAGTTTAAGAAAAGATTTAAAACAAGAGAATATACTATCAAATTTTTAGGTCTTTTATGTGCCAAATTCCTTTATTATCAGTTGTACAATCTTCTAAAACAAAAACTAGTGGTGAAATTTATTCAATTATTTTGGATTTGATATAGCGAGGAGCTAATTTTGATGAAAAATAAGCTCCCGCATTACTTTGCGTATAATTCTTACGCCAACAAAATCTCCTATTTCAAAATTCTTAAATATACGATTTTTATTATAAATTAAAATTTAAAGACTTAAATTCCCTAACGAAGCTAGAATTATTATTAAAATTACTTTGTAGTAGAAAATTATTAAAATCATCATTATTTTTTTGTAAAAAGGTAGAATTTAAATAATTGGAGTCTTGTAGGGTTTGTGAATTTCGATCAGGTGGGTCAGTTTCAGTCATATTAAGAGATTTTTAAAGCAAAATAAAAAATAAAACAGTTAATCAAAAATACTCTGAATAATAATAGATAACGTACCTGACGTTTCTTTTAGTAAAGACGTAAAGAGAAAATGAAGCAGGAAAAGTTGACCAACAAAATCTTACCAGCTCATTCAAAGGCAGAGAAGACAACTGGAAGAATTATAACAGCTTAATAATAGAACAAAAAATTGTAGCAGGTATTGAGCAAAAAAAAAAAAAAGAGTTTTGAAGTTATACTTCTTTAGGCGCGTTATGAAAAAATGATGAGAGTGAAATTTTACAAAAGCGTCACACAAAATTCTCACGTCACACAAAATTCTCACGTCACACAAAATTCTCACGTCGGACGAGTTTTTTGCCGGACGAGTTTTTTGTCGGACGAGTTTTTTGTCGGACGAGTTTTTTGTCGGACGAGTATTTTGTCGGACGAGTTTTTTGTCGGACGAGTATTTTGTCGGACGAGTATAACTTCTCACGCGCGTACATAAGTACACGCACCCATTTTTTTTTTATGACCAAAATGTTGTAACCAAAAGTAAGATGGATCTCGTGGGATCTTTTGGAATTTAGAAAAGGGCTAGGGTGGGCTAGGGTTCAGTTAGTTGGGCGCCAAAACTGTAACGAAACGGAAAGTTCCGTTACAAGTTTTTAAAAGAAATTTAGAAAAGAGCTAAAAGAAAAAAAAAGAAAGAAAGAAATCTTAAGAAGTGAAGAGGGTCGGTCCGTCAGTCCAGTCCTACCTAAAGACCTAACGGCTCAATACCCTCAACAATAAAATACAAGAAAAAAAAATTAACAATTATAATTATAAAAAAGATAAATAAATACATAAAAAAATAAAAAAAATAACACTTAGTAGGTCAGTGACAGAGGTATTCGAGGTAATATAAAAGAATGACTTCATGAGATGATAAGATTAAGGGGTGGCATTATAGATGCCACAGGGTGTACAAAGTGAAGTCGGAAATTATGGACCCGTGTAATTAATTTTCAACACGTTATTGTACACCGTTGTAAAGCACAGACTGATAATTAAAAGCACTGGTGTCACAGATTGCTGCCCGTACAATAAAGGTCTGCGTTTTATCATCCTGGACCAAAAAAAACCACTCTGATAATTTGCAACACCGTATTGCACGGCCTGATAATCATTGACACGGTGCTTACAATTATCAGGGCCTGTAATGGGGGTGAACATTATCGAGCTGTGTTTTATAGGTGTTGTGCATTAATGGCTCCCTGTTTTCAGATGTCAAGTAGTGCGCGGACAGGATTGTGTTTTCGTTCTTTTTCAATAACATATTTTTATTTTTTGTAAAATTCTTCCCATTCCAGTGACGTTTTTATTAGAACGTTTGAATATGCTGATATTTAAAGGCGGACTAATCACTTTATCTGCTACATACATACTTTCGTAAGTTATGAATTTATTTTTCAGTTTTCACGATCTCTAATGTTTAATTTATATGCAATTCCTAGACTACGGGGCTTAGTTTATTTATCAATGTGCTAAGTGTAAATACTTCGATTGTTCCAGTGATTTTTCAGCAACTAACGCTACATCTTATATATTTTAGAATGATTTTGTTATTAGCCCACTTTCACCAGGAATAGAATGTTTTTTTTTTGCTTTCTAATGTAATGTCTTGTGACGTTTATATTATTTTCATTACAGTGTCTGCTTGCAAGTTACAAAAGAGACAAACACTCTGGTCACCGGCCTTGCTTTTTTGCTAATAGCCAGCGGTGCAGTAGGTAAGAGGCAGTTTTTTTAGTTTTATTATGCAAACTTGTTAAGAAAGAAATACCTATTGAAATGTGTCAAAACTTTAATAGTTTAGATGATATGGAACATTATTTATATAGCAAGCATGTTTGGAAACTAACTTTAATGTCATTAAAAAATAACAAAAACTCATTAAATGTCTCAAATTGTACATAATAATAACAACACTTTTTTTACATCTTGAAACATTGTGTGTTTTCTTCAACTTCGGTCGCATACCGAAGCTATGGCTGTGCACAAAATTCTGTTAAAAACTAATATAATAATAATTATTGTCCTACACATTACCAAGATTCAAAGGAATTATACTGGACACTAATGGTATTTTCTGATATCGAATGAACCCTTGTGAAAATTAATGTACTCACCTACTAATTTCACCATAACTAATGAAAACTCATAACTAACATTTATTTACAGCTGGCAAAATAATATATGACAGATACCAGCAAATCCACATCCTTGGTTCATTAACTCCCGATCCAAATGTGACATCCTTAGCAAATAGAATAGCTTCATACTCAGCTACATTTGTGTCTCTGGGCTTCCTTGTCTGTTTGATTATGTTTTTATTTAAGGTGAGTTCCATTTAGCAACAAGAACAACCCATGGGTTTACCCATGTATTCCCTGATCCTGTGGAAATAGCTTGATGAAAAGTTCCTTATGTGTTATTCTAGGGCTTTGCCTATAAACATACTCCCCCTTATTCCAAAACGAGGTTTAAGGATAGTCCGAGAAGTGGATTTAAACCTTAGTTTTAGATACAGATTTACTCGTGAACTATAGTCTAAACAATATTCCTCTATAATCTGTAGGGATAGTGCTTAAACAATAGTTCCTAATAGATTATATAGGGATAGTGTTTAGACTATAGTTCACAAGCAAATCTGTGTCTAAATCTAAGGTTTAAATCCACATCTCGGACTATCCTTAAACCTCGTTTTGGAATAAGGGCGACTAAGTTTCATCTTAATTGGTTCAGAAGTTTTTGCATGAAAACGTAACAAACATACCCATTTACTTTAATTGATTGGCCACTGTAGAAGAATAAGTTCTGTTTATTCTAATAGACAAATATTATAAAGAGGTTTTTTTTGTTTGTAACAAATAGGCTCCAAAACTAACCAACCAATTTTGATGAAATGGGCTATGAGCATACATTGATTCATTAGGTTGGGAGTAACATAGGCTACTATCTTGATATTCCCACGGGATCAGGACTTACGCGAGTGAAACAGTGGAGCTGTTTCAAACAAAATAAGTACTTACAAACACTATTTTTCTGTTTTTACACAAGATTAATTTATAAATTTTGAAATAATGGTTTCAAGTATATACTTAAAAATTCCAAATTACTTAAATGTTGTAACAAGATGGAAATAACTTGAAATGAGTCATTATAAACTTAAAAACATTAATTCAACTAACCTTCTAACAAATGTGTGATAATTAACCAACTGTAAATAATTGCAGGTGGATAATCAATGCATCATAGCGTTGAATATTTTTATGTGCGGTTTTGGCACTTTATACATATGGATACAGGTATGTTTTACTTTAACTTATTTTGTGGTGAAAGGGTACAAACGCTCTCTCCATACAAACGTAGTCGACTGTTTCCTCCCTGGATAATGAGACTAGTACAAATATTTATGTTGCATAAAACCTATAAATGCCATGACTATGCCCTTATGTCTTAGTTTTTTCAATTTCTAATTGTCAAAGAAATTAAGATTTTAAAAACAAAAAAAACATGGTCATGGCAGTTATAAGTTTTATGCAACAAAAATATTTGCTCTAGTGTCATTATACAGGGAGGAAACAGTCGACTACGTTTGTATGGAAAGAGCGCCAGGTACGCTTTCCTCTTAAATCTCACGCTTACATTTCTTTTATATTACTACTTTTATCTTTTTAGGGTTCCGTACCCAAAGGGTAAAAACGGGATTATTAAGAACCCCTGTCTGTCCGTCGCCAGGCTGTATCTCATGAACCATGATAGCTAGACAGTTCTTTGCTACTAGGTACTTTAATTTATTATGGTGATGTCAAAGTAATAGCCCGCAGACTCCTTTTTAAAAATGACTAAGTTAGTACTCGAAATCTTACATTATTTTGTAATCCGCGCATCAAGGACATTTTCAATCTACTAAATTATTTATTAGGCTTTAAAACAATTCCAAATGATCTACTGATGATGACGACCCAGTTGGCACAATGGTCACCATGCCGGACTGTCAAACACAGGGTTGCCGGTTCGATTCCCGCCTCAGACATGTATTTATGCTTAGATATTTGTCTATGGTCTGGTTGTTTCTATGTATTATAAGTATATATTTACAAAAGAAAAGTATATAAGTAGTATATCCGTCGTCTAGCACCCATAACACAAGTCTAGTTACTTAGCTTGGGGCTAGATGGCGGTGTGTGGAATGTCCTGTAATATTACTGGACCTGTATACAGGCTATTTTACGCAATTAGACCCTTTTTAATTGGGTCCTTTTTTGCGTGAGGATGGAGTAGGCTTGCCCAGCACCTACTACCCTCTCAGCTTAATCGACCATGTCCAGAGGAGAGAACTTGTCAATACTTCTGGAGACAACTAAGCCGCGGGTTTCATCACGATGTTTTCCATCATCGTAAGAGCTCGCTAAAAAAAGGCTTGCGGTTAACTTAAAAACTATAATTTATAAGTTTAGCCCAGGACCGAGGTACTTGGTAGATTGCAGGCCCTAAGTCAGCGCATTGGTATTTCGAAGTCATTGCCTTCGTTCTATTGACCTATTTTACAAACTAAATGCTTTCACGATGTTGGTACTCAAAATAGTACATTGCGATACAAGTGTGGAAAGTTGATCATTCCATAGAGGCGGTTTATGACGCGCGAGCGGAACGCGAGCGTGGTAAAAGCCGAGATGGAATGATCAATCCACACGTGTATCGTACGACGTTTTTTATCACAGTTGCGAATAAAAAATAACTTGATATAATAATAAAAAGTTTTTAAGAATTTTAGGTTATGTTTACTATTTTTTGTTAATTACACTCCCGAAAGGCTAGGCAAAAGACTTTTAACCTATACAGCCTCCTCTGACATACAATATTTTTTTAGGGTTTTTTTTTCATTTGTTTTTGCGTCGGCGGTTAAAAACAGAATTTAATGGTAAGGAAAAAATATATTTATGTACCTAAAGAAAAAACAAAACACAATTTTTAATTATTTTCAAAGACACGTAAAATTATCGTTCGATATCAGACTTTAGAGACAACCTTTTGAAAAGAAGAAAAAAGGTACCAACAAAGAGTTCTAAGCGAGCAAGACTTAAAAACTCTTTGGTGGTACCTTTTTTCTATACTTACATCAAAACAGTATAACCCAGATATATTAAGAATGTTTCATCTACCTAATATGTCATTAGCAGTAAGATACGTATTTGACTTATCGGGATAACGTATTATTTTAGCACTAGTTGGATTTTTTTTTATCGCACGCGTGTATAATACGTTGCATTATGAGCCTAAAAGCGGTTTAATAAGATCCACTTTATGAGCAACTGTGATAAAAAATAATTTAAATAATACGTACATAAAAATTAAGTGATGTTAAAAGAATCTTAGGTGCTAGGTGACATGAGGCTTAATTTACGATAACAAAAATTTCCTTCGAAAGAAACACACTTCTTCAGATTTTGGTCTAAAATCTTAATTAATCATGAGTTTATTGTGCCTTCTTCTTACTGGTGGGCGCGTTCCGAAGGCACACATCCTAACTTAGTTTTTAAGACGTTTCTAAATATAAATTTTTTAACTTGACTAATTTACTTTCTAATACCTATCTGTCGCTTAAATAAAATTTGCAATCCTCATCACAGAATAGTACATTGCGATACAAGTGTGGAAAGTTGATCATTCCATAGAGGCGGTTTATGACGCGCGAGCGGAACGCGAGCGTGGCAAAAGCCGAGATGGAATGATCAATTCACACGTGTATCGTACGACGTTTTTTATCACAGTTGCGAATAAAAAAAAGACTTGTTAAAATTTTAATAATAAAAAGTTTTTAAGAATTTTAGTTTATGTTTACTATTTTTTGTTAATTACACTCCCGAAAGGCTAGGCAAAAGACTTTTAACCTATACAGCGTCTGACATACAATATTTTTTTAGGTTTTTTTTCATTTGTTTTTGCGTCGGCGGTTAAAAAAAGAATATAATGGTAAGGAAAAAATATATTTATGTACATACCTAAACAAAATAAAAACAAAACTCAATTTTTAATTATTTTCAAAGACGTCATCACGTAATATCATCGTTCGTTAACAGACTTTAGAGACAACCTTTTGTAAAGAAGAAAAAAGGTACCAACAAAGAGTTTTAAGCCAGCAAGGCTTAAAAACTCTTTGGATGGTACCTTTTTCTATACATCAAAACAGTATAACTCAGATAAAGGAGATCATTCATGTTTCTAACAAAAAATACCCACAAAAAAAAATGCCGGCCAGTAATAAAAATTGTTTCTATCTTGTTGAGAATAACATTTTAAACAATGTTTACTAAGGCAACAAAGAGCTACGAACAAAAATCGTTGAGTTATTTTACATTGAAAACCCAAAAAATGCATTTTATAGAGATCCGTTTGACCACTTTTAAGATCCCACTAAAACTTCTGAAAGGGTTATTGGATATACCTATTTATATAAATATAATAAAAACAGACAAAGCTTATCCATTTACTACTTATTTTTATATTTTTTCTGTAGTAATATCTTAAAAGTGCTCAAACGGATCTCTACAAAATGCATTTTTTTGGGTTTTCAATGTAAAATAACTCAATGATGGTTGATCGTAGCTCTTTGTTGCCTTAGTAAACATTGTTTAAAATGTTATTCTCTACAAGATAGAAACATTTTTTTTTCTGGCCGGCACCTTAAGTTTTGGGTACGATTTGAACGATGTCCTTAAGAATGTTTCATCTACTATATGTCATTAGCAGTAAGATACGTATTTGACATATCGGGATAACGTATTATTATAGCACTAGTTGGATTTTTTTTTATCGCACGCGTGTATAATACGTTGCATTAAGAGCCTAAAAGCGGTTTAATAAGATCCACTTTATGAGCAACTGTGATAAAAAAATTGTTTTCTAAACTAAGCTAAGATATTATGTCATCCAATACTCGTACACCCCTAGGCGCAGACGACGGAATTTAATTCATTCAAACGTCTTCTACTTGCGTAAGCAAGTAATATGTCCGATTAATAAGAATCTCGTTTTTGGCAAACTAAGGGACAAAAATGTCGCTTCCGACCGCCCCGTTTTTACGATTCGTGTCCTAAATAGTAAATGTTTTTGTAGAGCTTACATAGTAAACAACTATATTATATAGATATTTATTTCTGGTCTGTGTGTTTCTGTATATATAAAAGTAATCTATACTAATATTATAAAGCTTGAAGAGTTTGTTCGTTTGTTTGAACGCACTAATTTCAGGAACTACTGGTTCGAATTGAAAAAATCTAATTGTGTTGGATAGTCCATTTATCCAGGAAGACTTTAAGCTATATAACATCACGCTGCGACCAATAGGAGCAAAGAATCAGTGGGAAATGTGGAAAAATCGGGGAAAATTGTTCATCATTGAGGGCTTCCGTTTTTTGTTTGAACGCGCAGATTTCAGGAACTGCTAGATCGAATTGGAAAATATAGGTTACTTTTTATTCCGATATTCCCACGGGATCGGGACTTACGCGGGTGAAACCGCGGGGCGCAGCTTGTGTAGGAATATAGGTAGGTATTTTATCCGTTATCTGGGCACCATAACACAAGCTTAGTTGCTTAGCTTGGGGCTAGATGGCGCTGTGTGCAATGTCCTGTAATATTTATTTATCCATAAACTAGCGACCCGCCCCGGCTTCGCGCAGCTATATTATGCATGTATTATACATATAAACCTTCCTCTTGAATCAATCTATTAAAAATAACCGCATCAAAATCCGTTGCATAGTTTTAAAGGTTTAAGCGTACATAGGGATATAGGGACAGAGAAAGCGACTTTGTTTAAAAATTATGATATAAAATTTAAAGTCTACTCAAACCAATCAACGGAACAGACTAAAATTGGGCATAAGATAGCTATTATGACGCAGGCCTAGGCCTAGGCATCCGCTAAAAAAAGGTATTTCGTAAAATTCTAAAAGTTAATTAATTTATAACTACTGCGCCCCGCGGTTTCACCCGTATAAGTGCCGATCCCGTGGGAATTACGGAATAAAAAAAACATCCCACAAACGACCACTACGCCGATTTTCATCAAAATCGGTCCAGTCTACAACTCTTAGGTTGTTTTTCACGGTCAAACACCGTGAAAAACAGCCAAAGAGTTAGGATTAGGATATAATCTACCTATATGAGTAATATTATGTAGGTACGTATGGTCGGCAGCATAATTGCAGGCCCACCGTAGAGTTCTAAAATTACTAATATTAGAATGTTTTCATTCTAATAATTTTAGTTTGATAAATTCATGAGTTATTACGATACCTCAATTGTTAAATTATAATAAGTAGTTTTGAAGTTAGGTGGGAACAGATGAACATACATACATACGGGTCAAAAGCATATCCCTCCCTTTTGACTTCGCCGTAGTCGGGTAAAAAGACTTTAACCTTTCCACCTTGCGATCAAAACGTCAAAATGACAGGAACGCGGCGCGGGATGCGCGGCGCGACGTCGAAATTCGCGATGCCGCCCGCGCAATTTGGGATTGACCTTGAAAAGAATCCGAGCATAGACTAAGTTTTATTTTTGTTCAGGGAACAGGCAAATTTATCAAAGAACGGATATCGTCAAACTTCTTCATACAAAAGTAAACTCTAACTACTTGAAAATAAAGCTCAAAGTCGCGTGGACGAGCGCGGTGCAATTGCACCGCTTGGGGTTTGACTTAGGCGCAATATTTCAAAATGGCGCGGTGTAATTGCACCGCTTGGGGACATAGAGACTTCGCTGACTTGACTTCGCCGTAGTCGGGTAAAAAGACTTTAAACTTCAACTAAAGCAGGTGCCTAGAATCTTGCTTGTGTTGAAAACATTCGAATAACACCCGTTTTGGAGCTCTACGGTGGGGTCTGTAATTATGCTGCCGACCGTACGTTGGAAGCCAATCTAATAGGTAGGGAAGTTATTAATAATTCTGCCATCGCAAACAATTCGCGTCCCGTGTATCCCCTTCACAACATGATTAGATTAGAATCAGTAGGTAGGTTAGGACTGTGCTATGAGGAAACAAACGATTTCGTTAAACACATCCAGACTGCGTGTAGTATAGGCCAAGATCCCGCTGAACACCATACCTTCCTTATTTTATAAAAGATGAGGATTTCTCAGCGCATGCCCCCAAACACAGTTATGAACGATGTGCAATTATGAAGTTCAGACCATATTGGTTTGGAGAGTTATCAGGTAGCAAAGGTGGAACTCAGGGCCGTTTCCTAAATATAAGAGATGGCGAATAATGTTGAAAGTTGCGTGCCTGATTTTGATAAAAAAGTCATTACCCTAGCCAAGAATCGAACCTTCCATGGCTTCTCATGAGTAATGACTATCAAAAATATAATGACACAGTTTAATTTTTTTTTGTAAAAATCTGGCACGCAAATTCTTTTAGCATTATTAGCTATCTTTTATAGTTTAGTAATCGGCCCTGAGCTACCTGATAACTCTCCAAGCCACTATGGTCTGAACTTCATAATTGCACATCGTTCATAACTGTGTTGGGGGCAACCTACCATAAAAGCTAAATCAGTTATTTTCCATCCAAAGGTTGCCTGGAATAAATCGCTTTCAGCGATAAGGCCGCCCATTTGTGCAACTGTATAAGTTTGTAACTATTGCTTTGCTTTGTGTATATCTTGTTGTATGTTTCTTTCTGTGTTGTACAAATAAAGTTATCTACTTATCTATCTATTAGGGTGACAAATCAACATCGAGCTATGCTGCGCTGTACTGCGCTGTGCTGCTAAGTTTTTTTTAACAATCAACACCAAGCTGCGGTACGCTTTGCTTAGCTCAGTATAAAAGTAATCAGCAGCTCGTGCAGTCGTTTATCTCGTCTAAAATGACTTTATTTTCAAATACGTAAACATTACGACATAATTGAATCCGATGAAGATGAAAGTGAAAAAGAAGTTCGGCACAGCGCGGCTCAGCAGAGACTGCTGCGTTTTTAAACAGAGCGTAGCCTCACACAGCGCAGCATAGCATGGTTTGTTTGTATCCTCATTAAAATATTAGACGAGCGAGTTGACCAAACATAGCACAGCGCAGTACAGCGTAGCATAGCTCGATGTTGATTTGTCACCCTTATGCGCCGAGAAATTCTCAGATTTTAAAAAATGAGGAAGGTATTGTGGTCAAAGGGATCTTACTCTAGTAGGTAATATAATGTGATATGACCCAGTTGTAGTAACTATTACGTTTGAGTCACGTAATGTCTACGTTGTTGTGCCATTTTGTAACGTTACTTTAATCCATTTACTTGGAGATAGGTAACCAACCTTGGTATCTTTCATCATTATGTACTAAGCATTCGATGTAATCACCTTAGGTATGTTTACTACACATATATTTCTTATGTACTTATGACCGCTTGCAGCAAAATTGCAACATATCAATTTTAAAACTCGATTTTAGCTTTTTTGTGCCCATACATTTTTGACTCTTTTCTTGTATCTTTTTTTGTACGGACTTTTAGTCGAACCAAGATTAAATCCATACTTAATTTAGGAAAATAAATATATTCCAATTTTACTGCAAGTCGAAGTAACGACCCTCCAAAATGTTTTTTTCCTCAGTTTTTCGTAATATGTAATTACCAAGTATAAATAGAAAAAACAACATTATTTTGTAATTCGCACAACTAAAACGTAATTTTCCTAATAAAAAAACTCTAGTAGGTTTTGAAACTATCACGAAACTATCCCAAATTTAAATGAAATTGTCGTTCATGAATTTAATTATTTTTGTTTGTTGTTAGTTTTTTGGATAGTTTTAAAGTCTCACAAAGAATTGAGTAAGTTACCGAGTTGTACTTGTATAAGGGCTGTTTTCCGCAATTAGACCCTTTTTATGTGGGTCCTTTTTTGCGTGAGGATGGAGTAGGCTTACCCAGCACCTACTACCCTCTCGGCTTAGTCGACCATGTCCAGAGGAGAGAACTTGTCAATATTTCTGGAGCCAACTAAGCGGGTTTCATCCTTCACCGTAAGAGCAATGTCAATTAGCGCACATAAATTTTTCTTAAGAAAAATCCATTGGTGCGCGGCCGGCTGGGATCGAACCCACGACCTTCAGAATGAAAGTCGAGGTATCTACCACTAAGCCAACACCGCTCTTAGTATCTAGTTACTGAGTAATGTTACATTTCGATTTCCAACTAGGGTATTTTTTACGAAAAACTGCTAATTGTTAGAATTTGACGCAGGGTCGACAGTGACACCCTCTCCCTAGGCATTTTAATAATGTAATATGACACCAAGTATTGATTAATTTTGTTTATCGGGCTTCTAACGTATTATGTTTCCAACTATAACACTAGCTACGCCCCGTGGTTTGACTCAATTAAGTCCCGATCCCGTAAGAATATCGATATAAAATCGTATGTGTCATTCGGGACCAACTTTCGCCACAATCGGTTCAGTTTCCCATTTTCGCCACCATTTATAAACCTTGCCATCTATAAAAATAGTATCTGAAAGAATAATATTACAAACATACAAGATAGGCACGAAAAACATAACCCTTTCCTTCGGTAAAAAAGGTTAAGGTGAAAGGGTACCGGACACTCTCTCCATACAAACGTAGTCGACTGTTTCCTCCCTGAATAATGACACTAGCACAAATATTTTTGTGCCATAAAACCTATAACTGCCATGACTATGCCCCTATTTTTTGTTTTTTTTTTCATTATCTAATTATCATAGAAATTAAAATTAATAAAAAAATAAATAAAAAATAGGGGCATGGTCATGGCAGTTATAAGTTTTATGCACCAAAAATATTTGCTCTAGTGTCATTATCCAGGGAGAAAACAGTCGACTAAGTTTGTAATAGTTTGTATGGAAAAAAACCCCGGTAAGTTCCTCTTAAGAGAAAAACTGAGGGGAGTGTAATAGAAAAATATTTAAAATCTTTATTGCTCTATTGAATTATAATCATGGGGCTTGCAACAGGGCCGAAATATCTAGCCCAAAAAATTACGGCATTTCTCTAACCATAGGTACTTATGACTCAGCCTACATTAAAATATCTCCCCACTTTATTTTTTTATCTAAACATCTTGGTAACATGAGTCAGTGTCCGGGAATTTAATTATCGCTCCTTTACCCCAAAAGGGATTTAAAATGGGGGTGTGAAAGGATGATAAAGTTAATATCGTGCTTACACGCACAATGTGTCACGTTTTTGTGACAAACCTGGGATTCTATGGTAGTATCTACTTTTATTATTTTTGACTTGTGACAGTGGAAAGAGGGAAAACGTTCCCCTGCAGTGGGACTGAATTGGGCTCATAAATAAGTAAATAAATCTCTTTACAATCGGTCACTTGCGAAAAAAAATGATGGACGTTTTTTTTTTTTTAATGAAAAATTTACTTATACTATGTAGTGATGTAACGTCTAGAGCACTTAGTTCACGGTGTCGACTAAGCCGAGAATGTAGTGTTTTTGTAGTTAATAGTAACTTCATCTAATACATGTCATGTCATGCCATGGCACCACAGGCAGCGAGCGCCCTAAATAGCTTGGATTAAAGTTTCTGGTGCTGCATAAATCAGCGATTAGAAATAACTAGCGACCCGCCCCGGCTTCGCACGGCTTCTTATGCATGTATTATACATAGGTATAAACCTTCCTCTTGAATCACTCTATCTATTAAAATAAAACCGCATCAAAATCCGTTGCGTAGTTTTAAAGATCGAATCATACAAAGGGACATAGGGACGACGAAAAGCGACTTTATTTTATACTATGTAATGATGATTGATGAAGTCTGTTTTGTATTTTTACATCATACTGCTCGGTAAGTAGGATTTACTAGTATGGTAAGAGGCTGTGTAAGTTGTCATTTACAAAACAGTGCATTGTTTAGATGGGACGTTCCATTTTCAAATCACTTTACCATTCAAGCACAGGGTGAATGCTTGAACTGTAAAGTTCACTTTACCATTCAAGCTATGTCAAACTCCTTGGTTATCCAATCTCTTTTCTTATAAAATGACGAAACTTTTTACTTAAAAAAAAAACCATAAAAATGGCGGCATTTTATTTCAGTTCAAGCTATGCAAAACTCCTTAGTCAATTTTTTTTTTCATAAAATGATTTTTATTGTAAAAAAAAAAGAATATGGCGGCATTTCATTTGAACTAAATGTTTGTTCACTTGCGACGACTGTATTAAAATTTAAAAAAAGAACATACAAGTTTATGCTAGTTCATCATGTCAAGTATTCGTCTGATGAATAAGTGGTCGGCACGCCTGATTTCTGTCATCTTGAAGCCGAAGATGTCGTACAAAAATGTTATATTTACCTCGCATGAATGATGTAAAGTAGTATACCTACCTCGGTTGTAAGTAGCTATTACACCCTCGAACTATATTCGCCCTCGCTCGCTTCGCTCGCTCGTGCGTCTAAATAATATCTCGGGTGCACTCGATCCATAGCGCCCTTTGAGAGCTGTGCTCGCACGGGCGCCATATTGGATCTTGTTCTGTAATAGCTCGCTTACATACCTTGTGTGGTAAACTACTATTATTTCTATTGTTAATTGCTTAATTATGTGTCGTATTTGTTTGTTTCAGTGCATAATAACAACATACGTTTCGAGCCTATTTTACGATAGGAATCTATTGGTATTCCGACAATGCCTTGCAAATTTGAGCTTCCCTATATTAATTGTAATGGCTGTATTTGGTACTGTTGCCACATTTTTACCAAGGGGTAAGCCTATTTTGTTTTTTACTAGCAGCAGTACGCGGTTTTAGCCGTGAAAGTCCCATTCCTGTGGGAATATCATATGTTAATCTAGGCCTCTAGCTATCTACGTACGTACCAAGTTTCATCGCAATCGGTCCAGTAGTTTTAGCTTGAGCAAACTAACACAACACTTAACACTTAATCAGGATAATATTTTGGAAGTTTTTGTTTAAACCGTGCTACCTGTCTAACAAATAGCTTAGAGCTAGAGGTCGCAGTTTGAGTAAACCGATGAATCAAAAGCATTTTTTATGTCTTCCAAAAAATATTATTTAAAAAAAGTATTTCTTTAAAAGTCATGGGAATATTTTAGCTTAGGCACTACGGACACCACAGCATTTGTTTTATTTTTTCTTTTTTTACCCTTCCTTTCCCCTTCGTTCCTTTCCTGTCCTTCTTTTTCCTTTCTTAACTTTTTTCCCTTTTCTGTTCTCGAACATTTTTTGAAAAAAAAATTTGAAATTGTTTTTCAGATGTATAATAAAGTGATGTGTGTTTTTATTCCAGGTGGTTCTAGCGGAGTATACCTATGTTTTATAGTAACAAGTCTCTGTACTAATATACTCGCAGTTATATTTTGCGTATTTATATTGACTTTTGAAAAGGAATATGTATATTTTTCTGAAGTAAGTATTAATTAGATCAGCTTCTGAATTATTGATTTACTACCGAGTAAAAAAGTAGAGTATAAAAAATCATTTTTATCAAATCAAGGTGTTTAAACGTGAAGACTAAACACGCAAACTTATTAAGTAAGTAGGTATTTCTTAGTGTTAACAAAGAAACAACTTAATATGCGAAATATTTTGGCTTACCTTTCTACTATTGAATCCTACCTGCGAACAAACTTACAAATGCAATTTTTGAGGTACTTGGTGGTATGTATAGTAAGGGTCATAAGCAAATGCTAAATAAAAAGTTTAATACAATAATACTATCAACAATTATTGGAGTTACGACCTTCGTCTAATAGACGTTACACACAAACCTAAATACTTGAATTAAAAGTACTCAGTGTGATTATTATTTTCAACATGTTAGCTAAGTCTTTAGTTGGCCGAGTGGTATAAGCCGCCACCCGCTACACCAACCGACGTGGGTTCGATCCACAGGTTACGTTGTTATAATGTTCAAATAGTGCTGCACGGGATTGTAAACGTAACGGTGGGCAGAGACTTTTGACCGTGGATTGTACCTCCAATCTTCCACCGGGCTGGTGTTATACCCGATTTCTTTGGAATTTTATGACTAACCCGCGTAAGTCCCGATCCCGTGGGAATATCGGAATAAAATGTAGCCTATGTGTTAATCTAGGTCTTCAGCTATCTGGATACAGAGTTTCATCGCAATCGGACTAGTATTTTTTGCGTGAAGGAGTAACAAACATACACACACAAACTTTCACATTTAAGTATAATATTAGTAGGATCATCAGAAAAATTTGGTTTTCACGATCTAGGTCGGCAGATAAATGTGAACGATGAGATAACGACTAATAGGAGTGAATGGAAGAAAAATACATACTGCGCCGATCCCAAATAAATTGGGATAAGGGCAGGAAGATGATGATGAGAAGAAGAAGATAGATAATAGTATTGAAAAATAAAAAACTTTATTATAGTATTGTTATTGTTTCAGGGTATTCGTTCAGAATTGTTACTAGACGACGGTTGTTCTTTGAGCAACGGTTCGCTCGCAGACATCGATAGTATTCTAGACGGGCAAGTGTTGCCTTCCACCGCTATGATCATAGAGGGTAACGTCACATATGCGAAGATATCTTGACCCGAAGCCGTGCCCGGTATGGGCACGACCGCACCAAATACACTCTCATACGGCAGCTTTGGTAAAACAAAACTGAATAACGTTAATGCTAAGAAAAATGATACGAGCGACACTAGCGACGATATTGATAGCGGAATGTCTTCTGAAGAGAACGAAGATTCATTGAAAACTAATCCTGATGTAAGTCCACCTCTTGATAAACAGAAATTAAAAACAAAGTGCCTAATCGAACCTCAAAGTGCTGAAATTAGGAATGAAATTCCATGTTGTTCGAGCGATTTTGTTGAAATAACACCGATAAACTATGTTGTGGCAAACAAACAGGTATCCGAATATATTGTGATAGATCTGACATGTGATGTCGGAAGTAATTTGAATAGATCTGCTAAAGTTGTAGATACAAATGATATTATTATTGATTGTGATGATTTCATTGAGCCTAGCGTTAGTGAACGAAGTTTAGTTCCTGTTGCGAACAACGAGATCGCAAGAAGGGAGAACCAGAAGCTGCTCAGTTTGTCATTATCGATATTACTGGCTGCTTTGCTCCAAGCGATGCGATGTTTCGCGCAATTTTTAGAAGATATTATTGTAATACCACATCGGTAATTACAAGGGCGTGTTTGAGATACACGCAGGGTTTGCTGCCAAGCATTTAGGTTAACGTCAATTCATATTTACTCTTATACAGGGTTATTGGTTATTATACCAGCAAGCCGTTGAGGGTTACTTCTGTGCACTTAAGGTGAAAGGGTGAACCTGCGTTTTCAACAAACGTAGTCGATTGTTTCCTCCCTGGATAATGACACTAACACAAATATTTTTGTGCCATAAAACCTATAACTGCCATGACTATGCCCCTATTTTTTGTTTTTTATTTTTATTTTCTAATTATCATAGAAATTAAGATTAAAAAAATAAAAACAAAAAATAGGGGCATGGTTATGGCAGTTATAAGTTTTATGCACCAAAAATATTTGCTTTAGTGTGATTATCCAGGGAGAAAGCAGTCGACTACGTTTGTAATAGTTTGTATGGAGAGAGCCCTCGGTACTCTTTCCTCTTAAACAAACAACTTTTGTTATACGACTTTTGGGAATTCGAAGAAATTTTGAGGTAAGGTTTACATAAAAATCAGCTGTTCCATACTCGGAGAGGTCAAAAACCTCAAACTTTATTTATTTTTTAAGATTTATCTACTTACTGTTCTTAGTCTGAATGACCTTTAGAAATCAAGAAATCAAGACATGTATTGCAAAGTTATGTACACAAGGATCTTAAAATAGGCTTAATTAAGTAACAATGACTTATCCATTACAGGCATGCAATATATTGAACTTATATACTTACTAAATGAATACTTCTATAAGTATATACCTAATATAAAATATTCTAAAAAAATCAGCTGTTTCTCGAATTAGCATAACCTAAAAATTTCATATTATTTCGAATTTCCAAAAGTCGTAGAACAAGAGTTGTTTGGGTGCACAGAAGTAGCCCTCAACGGCTGGCTAGTATAATTACCAATAACTCTGTATACTCTTATATAATTCTGAATTGTAAATTGTGATTATATTATATGGCAGTTATTGACTCTGTATATTTCTGAACACGCCCATATAGTGTTCCTTTATACTTTGGTGCAGTATTTATTAGTTTAAGTAACTGTATACTAATCGATCAACGACATTATATTGATACTAAGTAATATGATGTTTTATTTCTAAAATCATTATTCTGTGAATCTATACTTCATCATCACTATCACTACATAGTATAAAACAAAGTCGCTTTCTCTGTCCCAATATCCCTATGTATGCTTAAATCTTTAAAACTACGCAACGGATTTTGATGCGGTTTTTTTTAAATAGATAGAGTGATTCAAGAGGAAAGTTTATATGTATAAACATGCATAATATAGCCGTGCGAAGCCGGGGCGGGTCGCTAGTATATTATAAAACTGAAGAGTTTGTTTGTTTGAACGGGCTAATCTCAGGAACTACTGGTTCGAATTGAAAAATTATTTTTGTGTTGGATAGTTCATTTATCGAGGAAGTCTATAGGCTACTTTTTATTTTGATATTCCCACGGGATCGGGAGTTACGCAGGTGAATCCGCGGAGCGCAGCTAGTAGAGAATAAATAAATAAATAGTACAGGACATTCCACACATCGCCATCTAGCCCCAAACTAAGTAACTAGACTTGTGTTATGGGTGCTAGACAACGGATATAGGTAGGTACTACTTATATCCTTTTCTTTTGTAAATATATACTTATAATTACATAGAAATAACTAGACCACAAACAAATATCAGCTAAGAATAAATACTTGTCTTAGGCGGGAATCGACCCCGCAACCCTGTGTTTGGCAGTCCGGCATGGTGACCATTGTGCCAACTGGGTCGTCAGGAGATAGAGTTTGCATTAATTAATTTATTTATTTTACTTTAGTAATAACGGTTACAAACCAATTACTATAACTAAAGACGACAAATCACACATATTATGTTCTATCCCTCGCAAAACCTCAAACATACTAACATTACATCTTTCCATTTGTCCGCAAACAAATCACATTCGGGATAGGCGACCAGCAGAGCGTTAAGGAGAAAGGGTACCTGCGCTCTCTCCATACACACGTAGTCGACTGTTTCCTCCCTGGATAATGGCACTAGCACAAATATTTTTGTGCCATAAAACCTATAACTGCCATTACTATGCCCCTATGTTTTGTTAAGCTATTGTATGGCTTTTATCGTGGGCTTTGAGCGCGGCGACCGAATCAAGTAATTGCGTAACGAAAATGAAACCTAACACTCCGCCTACCATGTAGCTCGGCCGAGTTTTTTTTTCATTTTCTAATTAGCATATAAATTAACGTTAAAAAAACAAAAAAAAAGCAAACCATAGGGCATGGTCATGGCAGTTATAAGTTTTATAGTATACACGACCTTGGTTTAAACAGACATATCACCCTTTACGCAGATGACACTTGTTTGTTCTACTTTGGCTCATCCATTCATGACTTAATCTCTCAAGCTCAAAACGATCTGAATATTCTATTATGTTTGGTTTCAACAAAATTTGCTAACTATCAACATTTCCAAAACAAGTTTTATAATATTTAAAGCTAAAAACAAACCAATACCAAATCACGCACCCCTAATAATTAACGACATTCCTTTGCAACAAAAAACCGACGAAAAATACCTTGACTTACATATTGACACTTACTTGTCATGGAGTAGGTATTCACATTAATCACATAAAGACCAAACTAAGATCACTTTGCGGCTCATTGCGTAATATTGTACGGTGCATACCCTCAAAGTTACCATATATTATTAAACGATATTTTTTAATTAACATTGCTGTAGGGTACTTAGACTTAGATTTATATTTTTGTTTGTTCTGCGACTAGACGAACGTTTTATATATTTTTGTTTTAGTTAAGTTCTCATGTAAGTGACAGTCAGTCATGTCTTTTTGGAGAATAAAGATCTTTAAACCTAAACCTTTATGCAACAAAAATATTTGCTCTACTAGTGTCATTATCCAGAGAGCAAACAATCGACTACGTTTGTATGGAGAGAGCGCCCGGTACCCTTTCTTCATAGGGGACTTGAAAGCACGAGATAAAGGGGACACTGTTCTGGACGACGACGGCAACGCTCGTAGTAGGTACCTACTTTCGGTCCCTCAAGTAATTTTCAGGGACAAACAGTCTACAACGCTCACTAAACACAAACAAGTAACTCACCGCAACACTCGCCGCGCTAGCTTCTTTGCACTACACAAGACTCGAACAAAATACGGCAAAACGATGATTACATTTGAAGGAGCGAATATTTATAATGAACTACCCTCACAATTAAAAAAATTAGACTCGTTTAACGTATTCAAAAACCATTCTCGTTAATCGTTAACCAATTGTAATGGCCTGTTACGTCTTGTCATCTTAAGGTGGGTACTGACCTACGTTACGAGGTGTAATGTAACATTCGCATCGAGCGTGTTACGCATAGAGCATGTACGCTGTGTTCTAAAATTGGCGTAACATGCTCGTCAAACGACGTACTGACTGCACGAATGCTCGCTGTGTAACACGTTACATTACGCCCCGTAACGCCGGTCAGTACCCAGCTTTAGAATGTATACAACATATTAGTGAAAACTTTATATGAATATTTTAGTTTTTTAAGCTATTGCATAGCTTTTATCGCGGGATTTGAGCGCGGCGACCGAATCAAGAAATTCCGTTACGAAAATAAAACCTATAACTCCGCCTACCATGTAGCTCGTTTTATTTTTATTTTTTAATTTACATTGCTGTAGGGTAGGTACTTGGACTTATATTTATATTATTTTTGTTTGTTCTGCGACTAGACGAACGTTTTAAATATTTTTGTTTTAGTTTATTATGTTCTCATGTAAGTGACAGTCATGTCTTTTGAGATTATATAACTTTAAACCTAAACCTACATAGGACGTCATTAAAATTAAAAGCTGGACTTCAATAAAACGTATATTTAAATAATTTAATAAATTACATGAAACAAATACACAAAATGCTACTATTCACACACACCAAATAAATTAATGAGGTTAAATAGGTCGTTCACTATACTACATGGCCTTACTTATAAACTTTAGTTAATCATTGCTCTAATTCTTTCTATGCCAGTGGCCGTAACTATACCATACGAGGCCCGTGGCCAATTCCCTAAAAAGTCTAAAGAAATGTTTTTGATCAAAAATATTGGCTCAAAAAAACGCTTCGGCCGTCTATAGAACCGAAGTTATGGAACTGGTTCCGTATGAAGCTTTTAATTTACTTGTATGAAACTGGTTCAAAACTCTGCAACTAAATAGGTAATAACTTCAATAAATTAAAGACAAAACCAACATTTATTTAGTAATAAATGTTGGGAGTTGCGATTCTCCTCTGACCGGGGGCCTCTTTCGGCTGGTGGCCCGTGGCATTTTGCCGACTTGCTATCCTGTAGTTTCGCCACTGTGCTTTACAAAAGGTGTGACGAGACAATGATCCACTCCGTCGCTAAGACGTTTATAAGTAAAAGTTTAAAGAAACCAATGCGTTAACTTGCGGCCGTTGTTGCGTGATAGCAATCAGTTAATAAATACCTACATGCAACCATAAACGCATTGGTTTGAATAACCAAGGCCGTTATTGTCTGATGTTTTCCACTGGGTATTAAAGTGAGGCTTCGTTAATGACTGTGATAAGTCTGTTGTTCGCGTTGTTGTTTTTCTTCTTCCATTTGATAGAGTTGTTGTGTATCTCGGGGGAAAGATGTTGGTCACTCTGAGGTGAGGAGTTGGCAACCACTATGGACCAGCGCCGGCCGCGACGCTCGTTCAGGTTAGGCAACTCCGCTATCAAGTTGTTCTCGTACTCACTTAGCATTAGATAGTTTTCCACCTGAAATCATAGAGAATAATGTAAAATTATCTAAATCTATACTTCTATACTAATATTATAAAGAAGACAAAGGGATCGGGAGTAACGAGGGTGAAATCTATTAATATTATAAAGAGGAAAGAAAAGATGTTTTTGTTTGTAACGAATAGACTCCGAAACTACTGGGCCGATTTTGATGAAACTTGGTATGAGGATGCATTGATTCATTGGGAGTAACGTATACTTTTTATCCCGATATTCCCAAGGGATCGGGAGTCCCGTGAAAGTAGAGGACAAAGAAATGTTTATGCAAAATTTGAATTAGATTGGACCAAAGAATCACGTCCCATAAAGAGTTTATCCCTATAGGCCAGAAAATCCTTTCTTACCGGAAGCCTACGTCATACAAAAAACACACCCTCCAAGTTTCAGGTCTCTACGATCAGCAGTTTAGGCTGTGCGCTGAATCCGTCAGTCAGTCATTCAGGACAAATCATTTTATATGTATAGATGGCGAACTGGTTCATGGAAGAGGTTTGCAACACATACCTTATTACAACTAGTGATACAATCACCGCCACAGTCCAGGTCTTCCAGCAGATGTTCCGGTATATCCAGATCTAAATCCAGGTCTAGACCTCCTTCCTCGCTGATGCAGGTTAGTTCTGGAGGAATATTTCCGGGCGGGGATCCCAGGCTGCCTGGACCAATGCTGTCTAGCAACAAGTCGCGGCCTGCTCGATCTGGTGCTACTAATTCTGCTCCTAGAACTAAAAGGGTTAATGGTTTTTGATGGCAAAGATGACGTAATTTAATTTATGCTCTGTAAAACCAATATGATAGGCACTAATAGGAGACAGAGACAGGTAGTAAGAGATTCACAGGGTCGTGCGACTTATCTAGTTGGTTTGTTAGAGCCTTGTAGGTACTTGTATACGGGCTAGTTTCCGCAATTAGACTCTTTTTAATTGGGTCCTTTTTGCATGAGGATGGAGCTTGCCCAGCACCTACTACCCTCTCAGCTTACTCCACCATATCCAGAGGAGAGAACCCGCCAATACTTCTGGAGCCAACTTAGCCGCGGGTTTTATTAGGATGTTGTCCTTCACCGTAAGAGCAATTTCAATAAGCGCATATAAATTTTTCTTAAGAAAAATTCATCGGTGCACGGCCGGCCGGGATTTGAACCCACGGCCTTCAGAATGAAAGTTGAGGTATCTACCACTAAGCCAACACCGCTCCCTTGTTAAAACCTTATTCACCTAATGCTGTAGCGGCACCCACAGCAGCACGAGGATCTCTCTCGCGGCTTCGGCTGCGACGCGATGGCCCGCACGTAGTATCGCAATTTGCCGTACCGCCATTTTCTCTGTAAATTAAACACAATATGTAAAGCTTGTGGTCTTCCCAAAGGCTCCTGAGGGATTGTTATTAAGACTTACTTGGTGTGTTTATGAGCGACACTGCGTTTATGCAGGTCAATACAGAATAGAGATAGAGATCCAATAAGAGAACAAGTAGAACTGAAGTAGTATCCAGCTTTTCCACCACAGCCCACGTTGATATATCCTGCAATAATAAAGGGGATCTATTAGACTTGGACATAGGTACAATATTTGCGATAACTGAAGGTCCTCCTGATGTAGATACCTGACAATGGCACTCCGATTGCTATAGGAACTGCTTGTGAACACTGAACGAAGCCCCAAGTACGCGCAAAATTTCTAGACCTCACACGCTCATACGTGTACATTTTCAAAGAATAGTGATATCCTCCACAAAATATACCTGAAAGAATAAAATGTTTTGAAATAAATCAAAGAAATATCATTAATTTTATGGTTGAAATTTGCTTAGCTTACCATAAATCCACGCAAACATAACGTATCCTCTATACGATCCCTCTACAGCAGTTAAAGCCATGGTTGCCAATCCACAAACGAAGACAGCAGCTTGTGTTAGATATTGTCTTGCTATACGGCATTCTGCTGAGTTCTGTCTCACAAGAAGACCAAACGCTGCACATCCGACTGCCCAGGCTAAACCGAGATAGGCTTGTAGAAGCTCAGCTGTATCACCAAGACCTGGAAAATTCCAAAATTAAATTTTAAAACAGGTACAACAAAGATATCTTTAATTCCCAGTTCTTAATTTGATTTTACTAACCTTCTTCTTCAGCATGATAAGCCAAATAGAATATTGGCGTGTTGATCCCAAATGCTGATATGCCTGTAGACATTAGAAGTATCCTAACGGTCCTAGACTTGAGCGTAGAGAAATCGAAGAATGGCTGCCGATCGTCTGACTTGTTTCTGTCTTTCATTTTCCTTTTGATCTTGTTTTGATTCTTAAGATGCAGTATCGCTCGCCTTTGAGGATGGTAAAGTGAGGCGGATCGGTAGAACGTGCCCAGAATAAATGTTGCAAACACAACTCCCGTTACAGCTTGCAGGCCGAGTCGCCAACCGATCGCTCTGAAATTGCAGATAACAAGTTGTTTATACAGTGCAATGGTAATGCGGTATTGACATTACCATTGTTATTGGACGAGTTTGTTAAAATAACTGAGAGTAGGTTACTTTCGTAAAATAGCAAGGTCCGGGGTTTAATGAGTTCCTACGAACTGCAGTAACCAACATAAACTTGTGTGTATTTGTATAAAAGTTAAGGAAAAATTAACAAAACTGACATTTTTGTAACAAAGGCATTCATAATTTGATTTCTGTTCTAGTTTACGAGATTTATTTCCAGTAAAAATATGTTATTTTTTTACCTTATGGCACCTTTTATAAACGTGGACATGACTGCGATGCCGAGTCCACTGCCGCTCACAATGAATATTTCCACCAGTTCTCTGCGTCGTTTGAAGTACTGGGCTACCATCAGAGTTGAACAGTCTCTGGTTAGTCCCACGCCTACTCCTACCACTGTTCCTGAAATAAAAATTCAAAGGATTTAAATACAGTTCGTGAACAAATTAAACGGGATAAACTCCATCGAAGTTGCCAACTTTTAACCAAGACGTCAGAGTAGTCTCTGAAAGCCATGATATTGAAGATTTGCTAAATACCTACTCAAAAGTTTTAAGTCTAAACCTTCCCATTTGAAAAGTCTATAATGAAAATGTCTTCACGGTCTGGTGCAAAGCTCATTTGCCATTAGAAAAGTTTCTTCGCGTACTTGTAATGGTCTTTATTTTATTACTCCCCGTCCTCATTACAGTCAACTACAGATACTTTTCTAAACGAGTGAATAAATGGAGATGTCTAAATGGAACTGTGACTTTAATCAACGAAAGAACTCGTTGGATCGTAGAATATGTATTAAGAGTGAAGTTAAATCTTGGCTTTATCTGTTGAATGGTATTATGTATTGGTTTCTGCAATCATGTTTATTCAGCGGCTTTCGCTGGGATAAACTGTATCGGATTGCTGTCTAGATGGTTGGTTTAAAGTTGTTATATTACTTGCAAAAATAAATATGAAAGATAAATTATAATCTGTGTATAGTAAATCTTTGAAATCCACAATTTACAGCAAATCTCTAGGATCTACTGAACATTAATAATGGTTCTGAATTAATTAGGGCGGTCGGTGACAAGAAGAATGTTAATATTTTTTCCGGCTTACGTAAATAATGTGATCTATGGCTTTAGTTCACTGCCAGATATATGTAGGTAGGTACGTGAATTCAGGTTAGAATATGTAAATAAAATAGCTGTGAGAAACCCAATTATAATACAAAGGCTAATTAGACAGTGATATAAGACTGAGCTGTTGATAAAGTTAGTAGCTTTAGGTTTAATATTCATAAAGAAGTCCTACATGCACGTTAATAATGTTTAAGTATCATCAACATCGTAAATATTCGCCTATAAAAGCATGCAGTCCGAAGATAACCCACTTACAGAATACTACATCTATGAGGCTAGAATTGCCATTTAAGCGAGCATAAACGGATCTCGTTTACATTTACTGGCTCTATTATCGCTGTTTGTTGAATTTTTATTGCATTTTAATTTGGATTCTTTCGTCTCGTCATTTTTTGTCTGGATGATTGACTTTTGAATCGTATTTTGAGAGTCTAATTAAATTGTACCTATTCATTTATCAATGTTTGATTTCTTCTGAACTAAAGCTAAAAACTTAAATATTTGAAGTTTTTACGTTTTCTAGTGCAGAGTATTTTATTATCTTCGCTTTATGCAAAACCATGGTAATGTCGAGTCCGCAGTTTTCCGAAAACAAACTATTGGCGCGCTTCGGTTATAGGGGTTAGTTCGAAGTCTCGTTCGCAGCTCCAATTTAAATGCTAATGTTACTTTCTGTCGGTGGCCAACGCGTTATCCTTGAAGACAGTGTGAACTTTGCGTGCATTATGCAGTGCGCGAGTTGTTGTTATTTTTCTAATACGATGCATTTCTGTGGCGTTCCGATTGTGATTCTGTATTCCAATAGGAAATCTATGATTTGATATCTCGATGAAATGGTTTGAAATGAAGTTTGCAGTTTATTTTTCAATTGGATTTGGAATACATGACGTATTCGTTATTTGGCTAGATTTTTAGATGCGAGTTTAGAATTTGCTATTTTATTAAGTCCTCTGCTGAAATAGCCGAATACTTTTCGAGTTATTTCAATTGCTGACTCCTTTAGTAAGTATAGGTAGGTACGTACGAGTATAAAGTAAAAGGCGCATATTTATTTTGAATGTTGCAATTATGTAGATATCCTTATTTACACTGGGTGCCAATTAACGGGCACCTTTGATGTACAAAACGGGTTTCGGATGTGTGAATCAGATGAAATAAATTGACATGTCAGGAATTGCCGGCATTTCGTTTTCAGGTGCATTAGCATTTCGATCTTATTTATTTACTTACAACTTCGTTTGTATAACTTTAATCACGGCAGCTTTGAGTTGCATTTATGAATTTTCATTTTTAATTACTTCTGGCGAATACGCTTAATTTACTTTGATGTCGGCTTCTTTGGCATGGCCAGTTTGCAAGCAAGTGAAGTGCAAACAGCAAGGCGAACAAAGCGAAGTTTGATAAAGTACCTACCTTCCTTAGGTGGATTCATTTCTGTGGCCTAACTTACCATAACTGAAGAATAACTGGTGGAACTGCGTGGCGAATGATGTGAACAGACAACCCAGGGCTGCTACCAGGCCTCCGACTACCGCCGTCACCCGGGTTGACTTGCGAACACATAACGCTACTGTTACCGGCGATAGCGCCAGTGCCACCCCTGCTGACAACGCTCCCAGACACCCTGGAATTAGAAAATATGAAGCATATAAAAATACGGGCTAAATATTGAGAACTTCTTTTTGGAAAGGCTAATACAAGACGCAGTCACAAAACCCAATTAATACCCAGTGATGTAATGTTACATCTCACTGTTATTATCTATATTAGATACTAGCGACCCGCCCCGGCTTCGCACGGCTATATTATGCATGTATTATACACATAAACCTTCCTCTTGAATCACTCTATCTATTTAAAAAAACCGCATCAAAATCCGTTGCGTAGTTTTAAAGATCTAAGCATACATAGGGATATAGGGACAGAAAAAGCTACTTTGTTTTATACTATGTAGTGATGATATGTAGTGATGTAGTGATGTCAGCGTTTGACTATTATCTCAGCTGATGGCAAGGGACAATGCGGTCTAAGATGTATTACGCTTACCTACCCAGAAGATATCATTACACTCATGATTTGAAGATCCCGAAATAAGCGGGCACCTTCGAGGGGTGCTATAGCAAAGGTAAGGAAGACAGCAGTGGAACGAGACCTTTCCCGACCCGATCTTCCTTTTGTGGGTGCACTAGTCCTTAGATATGTATCGCATGTAGTAGGTATATTCCTCTTGACGATACGATTTAGGCCAGTAAGGTGGTAACAAACCGAAGCCTTCCACTATCGGATTCTCCTTTAGCACCATCCAGGGGTCACCTGTGCCATTTAGATGCCACGAACGCGAGCAATACAAACCCCCTTTTTTGGTCATATCTTAAATTTAACAAATTTACGCCATGAATGCTTTATTTAATTTCAAGTGTATTGAAATGTAAATGCGAGATCCGTTTCCGGCGAGGGGGAAGTGTTGCAAATGTTTCAATAAGACTCTAAAATGTGCTTTGAAAGTTTTAGAGATGGAACGCTTTTTGCAAATTAATTGACGTTGATAAAGTACATTATCTCTACATAGTATATAACCCTCCCTTTTGGCTTCGCCGTAGTCGGGTAAAAACAAAGTCGCTTTTTCTGTCCCTATTTCCCTTTGTATGCTTAGATCTTTAAAACTTTAGATTTTGATGCGGTTTTTTTAAATAGATAGAGTGATTCAAAAGGAAGGTTTATATGTGTAATACATGCATAATATAGCCGTGCGAAGCCGGACCGGGTCGCTAGTTACTTATAAATAATTTTTAATTTGGCTTCGGATTCGTTTTTGACTAGGTACCTACTTAAATTAATGTTCCAAAAATATCTTTAACTAGGATTGTATCTATACCTACTTCTTACTGAAAGTTTTTTTCTTCTATTAAGTATTTTTATTTAAAAATAGGTTTTTTAAAACTCATACGATGTGTAGGTATCCATAGTAATTATTTTAAAATTCCCGGGTCATAATCGCGTATTAAAAAAAAACATTTCTCCTAACTCGACGTTTCGACTATGTTACAATAGTCATGGTCGCGAGGAGACAAAAATACGCGATTAAGACCCGGGAAAATAATTACTAATTAAAATGTTAATTATTGTAAAGTCTCGTAAATTGTAACCCACATTGTCAAACAAGTCGTTGTTAATTAAGTAAAAAAGTTTGTTTTGTCGAATGTGGGTGTTTAATCCGTTGATAAGGTGTCCATTGCTGTAAATTACAGTCGATTTCCAAAGGAGGTAGGTACGGTAGGAGTAAGTATTCCAGACCCACCGTAGAGCTCCAAAACTGCAATTATTAGAACGGTTTCAACTCAAGGAAAATACTAACGTCTTGCTTGAGTTTTAGTTTAATGTCTTTTAACTCATGAATTTATTTGAAAAATATTATTAGGCGTAACGTTTACAATCCTGTGCAGCACTATTTGAACATTATAACAACGTAACCTGTGGATCGAATCCACGTCGCTCGGTTGGTGTATTGGGTGGCGGCTTATACCACTCACACAACTAAAGACATAGCTAACATGTTAAAAATAATAATCACACTGAGTACTTTTAAGTCAAGTATTTAAGTTTGTGTGTAACGTCTATTAGAAGAAGGTCGTAACTCCAATACTTGTTGATAGTATTATTGTAGCAAATTGATCATATACTTATGACCCTTACTGTACAGTCGGCTGCATAATTGCAGCCCCCGGTAGAGTACGAAAATTACAATTATTGGAATGTTTTTATTCTAAAGCGGCCTAGGTGCCTAGAATCTTGCTTGTGTTAAAAACATTCTTATAACAGCCGTTTTGGAGCTCTACGGTGGGTCTGCAATAATGCAGCCGACTGTACCTATCTAAAGTCAAGTGGGTACGAGAACCACCTACGTGTTTTTAACAGATAAATAAAACTTATAATGTGACAAGGGATTAAACGGGACTAACAAAACAACGCCGATAAAATTTCGTTACTACTTAAATTAATAAAACTTACCGTGTTTGTTATAAAATATCTATCATTAGGTATCAATTAGTACAAAAAATAGGCGATCTCTTTTTTTGCAAAATTAACAGGTTCAATTATTGGCTTTGTTACCTGATAGCTCTCAAGCCTTTATGGGCTGGTTGGGGGTATGCGCTGAGAAATGTTCAGCTTTTATAAAATCACGAAAGTTCGGTGGTAGGCGGGCTCTTGGTCTAATACGACCGCCTCTAACTGCCAAGGTCTGCCTGAAAACTTCAGTCTAGTTAAAATTGGTGTTTGTAGTATCAAAATATCGAGCTCCACAAAATAAAAACAAGCACATAAGACAGACAGTCGGACAAGAAAGTGACCTTATAAGTGTTCTCTTTTTTACCTTTTGAGGTACGTTAAAAACACGGAACCTTAAAAACATGGTAATTATGCTGTTTTAAATTAGTGAAAATGGCCATTGTAGTTTATAATCATTTAAATCTGTTTATAATTTAATCTTTATTTGTGTGTTTTTTTATTTTAATAAATTGTAATTTAATTTTAAGTTCTCTTCTTGATTCCTGTTATTATGAAATTATTAAAAAACGTTATTTACCAGGAAAAAAATAAATCTGTTTGGTACCTACTTATTAATCGCGCATATAATTATTAGGTATAATTTTTAAATAGTTCGAAGAACAAGCTCTTTTTTGAAGTTACTCAAAAAGAAATAAGTATATCTTTGAGAAATCATTTCTACCTATTTTTACCAATTTGAGGACAAACCCTTGTCGCCCTCTCTATTCCCTCACATTCATCTTTATTTGGTGCTTTAATGTGCCTCAATTTTTCACAATGGATCTTTTTCCTTGTTCCTTATTTTATTAGTTGGAACGAACTATTTCGCAGTTAGAAATCTGACTCCCGTAGTAGGCAATCCGACGTCTGTTAATAATGAAATGAAATGAAAGGTTTTATTTTCAGACAATAATAGACAATAATAATGCTATGTCAGCAGTATTTTGATAATTTTCATCTATGTATATATTTATAAGAGAAAATCACTGACTCTCTTAGGCCCGTATTAATAAATCGCTCTCAATATCGATCTTGAGTGCGTATCAATCGAGTGAGTCTTGAGATGTGGTCACTATCTTAAGTTAGGCGTTAATTAATAGATAAAACTCAAGTTTTAACCAAGCTGATATCGCTCCTGAGATTTGAGACTGATCTTGAGAGCGACCTTGAATGACAGTAGCGCTATGTTCTTACCTTAAATGGTCTGTTTTTACCCTATGGTAGGTAGTTTCGTCATATTTTACTGTCAACTTGTTTTTAATGTAAAAATATTTTACAAAATGTAAGATTTTACTATTAGATAATTATTCCGAGACGTTTTAAAGGTTTGGTGTAATGACTTTATTTGTTCACTGTAATGCCCTCTAACTTTAGTCATGTATGACCCGCAATCAAACTTGAGTTCACGAAACTACATCTTGAGAGCTGAGTTTGATTTATTAATACGGTATTACTCAAGTGATACGTCGCTCTTTAATCGCGTCTTAAGATAGGTTTATTAATCAGCGCAACAACTCAAGAGCAAACTTAAGATTGAAATCGATATTGAGTTCGGTTTATTAATACGGACCTTAATCACTCACTGAGATCTCAAAAACTACAAGTGCTAGGATTCTCTAATTTTGCATAGGAGTTTTCCTTTTAGGACATTTTTTAGAATATTTTAAAAACGAATTTTTCAAAATTCGACTTCCATGTGGCTAAAAAGGGCTTCTTGAGTTTGTTGTTCATAGTTACTTTGATGTACCTACTTATTCTGTGTGTCTAGGAAATTATTCCATACAAACCCGCTTTTTTGAGAGATTACCCACGACGACCCAGTTGGCACAATGGTCACCATGCCGGACTGCCAAACACCGGGTCGCGGGTTCGATTCCCGCCTCAGACATGAATTTATGCTTAGATATTTGTCTGTGGTCTGGTAGTTTCTATGTATTATAAGTATATATTTACAAAAGAAAAGTATATAAGTAGTATATCCGTTGTCTAGCACCCATAACACAAGTCTAGTTACTTAGCTTGGGGGCTAGATGGCGATGTGTGGATTGTCCTGCAATATTTATTATTTATTTATTATTTATTAGGAATATAAAAAAACCGGTTGCCGGGAGTGCCGACAGAAGTGAAAACTATCAAAAAAAACTTTGAACTTAAAACTTAAAAAAAAATTAAAGTTATTTATTAGTAAGTGTAAGTGTCTTATTTATTAGTAGGTGTTATTTAGACGTTTGTTGTTGTTTAGACAACTAGAAAATAATGTACCTACATGCATATATATGCACACACTGTAGCTGCGTCTCGTAACGGTGTCGCGAGTTCAAAGATTTTATCTCATCTAAAAATATGCGTACCGCGCTAAAATAGGTTTTCTCTTAAAAAAAATGGGATTCTATTAACTTATCGTAAATAAATAAACTTGTGTTTCAAGGTTTTAGGAATTTCCAATTTTAAGTGGAAAATAATTTGTGAAAATTTTATCCTTAAATATCTAGCATTTCACATTTTCAGATATTCATATATGACTTGTATACTAAAGTATAAATTTAAATTCTTCGTCAAAGTTGTTTTCTCTCTCGGGTCCGTCACACGAACTACGATTTTCCGATAGCTTACCTACACTGTGAACTGCATCGTTAAAACTTCACGAAGAAACTCTTATTAAATTTTTACTCTCTGGTGAATCATGGAGTTTACGATAAAATATATATACGGAACGGTGAAAGGGTACCGGCGCTCTCTCCATAGAAACGTAGTCGACTGTTTCCTCCCTGGATAATGACACTAGCACAAATATTTTTGTTGCGTAAAACTTATAACGGCCACGACTATGCCCCTGTGTCTTATTTTAAGCTATTGCACAGCTTTTATATCGGGCTTTGAGCGCGGCGACCGAATCAAGAAATTCCGTAACGAAAATGAAACCTAACACCCTCCACTCCGCCTACCATGTAGCTCGGCCGAGTGTGGTACGATTGTACGATTGTACGAAGCTCGCACGATGCAATAGCTTTACCGCGGCAGTCCCCGAGTGCCACACGTTTTTTTTTTCATTTTCTAATTATCATAGAAATTAAGATTTAAAAAACACAAAAACAAAAAAAAAACAAAACATAGGGGCATGGTTATTATTGTTCATGCCAGTTATAAGTTTTATGCAACAAAAATATTTGCTCTAGTGTCATTATTCATGGAGGAAACAGTAGACTACGTTTGTATGGAAAGAGCGCCCGGTACCCTTTCCTCTTAAAACTTAAAAGTTAATCAAGATGAGGTTCATCAATCTTCTAGTCGATATTCTAGAAAATATCATGAAAATATTGGCCTTTGGATGATTTACACAGCGCCAGTAACTTTAATTTAAGCTTTTCATGACGCTGTAGTGCCTGGGGCATGTATTATATGGAGTATCTAATACCATCCTCTCAGCTTAGTCGATCGTCTCCAGAGGAAAGAACTTGTCAATACATCTGGAGTCAACTAAGCCGCGGGTTTCAACACGGGTCATTAGTCGATTCGAACAGCGAGCGGTTCAGACCGTGGTTCGGTTCAGACCGTGGTTCGTCCGCGTGTGAATCGCCCAAAAGCTCGTTTTGAATGGGTTAATTAATTCGAACCGCGTGCTTGAAGCGGTGCAAATGGCCTACTACGGTATCTTTTGGAATGGGTCGACTCGGACTACGGAGCGAACTGACGCATATAAAAAAACAAGCTGCACTCCACGGTTTCACCCGCGTAACTCCTGATCCCGTGGGAATATCGGGATAAATTAAGATGTAAGCTATCCTATCTTTCAAGTTGAATCAAACTGCACATGGTGTGCAAATTTGATTAAAATCGCCACGTAATTTATATATATTAAATAAATAAATCATTTATTTCAGGCTACGAAGGCCCATAGATACCTACATACCTTATAGACTAACATACATATTTTATAATATAAATTGAAAGTGTTAATAGATAACTAGAAATAATTCATATTTTAATGCTTTCCTTCACCGTCGGAGCAATGTCAATGAGCTATATCATATACATACATACCTACTTATACTTAGGTACTTTAGATCTATATCGACTCTGCTCTAGTAGGCACAAAATAATAAACTATGTCGCCTCCTAATAAAATAAAGACGAAAAGCTCGGTCTCAGCATTCGATATCAATCACATTTACTATCGTATTGACAAAAGCTCGGCTTTTTTCGAAACTTGGAGTAAAATGCCAAGCTTTTATGGTGATGTCCGTTTAATTTTGTTTTCGATTTGTTTAGAAGCTACTTATAGAAATTTGACTTAAGCATTGGAATGGATATGCGATGATATCTATTAGATTGACACAGTTGTTACATTTTGTATGTAAAAATGGTTCTCAAATCGGGAGTTCATCGACTTTTAACACTTGCAAAATATCAACTCCCATATTAGCTATATTATTGTGATGGAGTAATATAGACGTTATTCTATACTATAGTTTACATTCACAGATTGATGAGAGAGATCTCTGATGTCTGTCTACGAAAGTCTGTACCTACTGTCTTAAGATGATCACCTACCAAAGAATTTTTTTGATGGAATTTTCGTCTGGCCTGTTTTCATTCCATAAATTGCAACAAAATGTTATCTATAAATTAATAATATTATTAACGAAAGATTTTTTACTTTGTTTGTTTGTTTGTTTGTAATGCCCTACCCACCAAAGAAATTTTTTGATGGAATTTTCGTCTCGTGGCCTGTTTTCATTCCGTAAATTGCAACAAAATGTTATCTACATTAATTAATTATAAAGGTGAAAGATTTTTTTACTTTGTTTGTTTGTTTGTCATGAATAGGCTCCGAAACTACTGGACCAATTTAGATGAAACTTGGTATGGAGACCTGAATTAACACATACTTTTTATCCCGAAATTCCCACGAGATCGGGAGTTAAGCGGGTGAAGCCACGGAGCGCTGCTAGTATAAAAAAAAAAAATAATCGTTTAATATTGCTGAACTAGATTGCATTCTAGGCTTACATTTGTATTATTTTAAAAAAAGTTAAATTTTTAACTTGCAACCTGTAAGTACTTAAAAAAAAGAAGAAACACAATCCTATGTTTTAAATTAATTAATTACCTACACAAAAAACAAACACCGATATTAAGAGGAAAAACGGGCAATGGAAAAGTACGCGGTAGGTACGTTACCCTCTTAATCCCATTTTAAAAGTAATTTGTGTTTAAAAGCACTTCATTGTTCAAACCATTTTAGACATTAGCCATCGTTGAGAAAAGTTGCATACCTAAATAAATTTTGCGATAATTTTAGTTGGCCCTTCTAACTTTTACGAAAAAACAAATCAATATTTTCAAAAGTTTTTTACAACACCAATTACTTTTAAGTTGAAGTGAAAAGTTCGCAAGTTTTTCATACAATACTTTGACGTGGGAGCAGTAAAAAACGAAATACAACACTGTAAACAAGAGGCTCAGCCTGTTCTTTAGATGGCGACAAATGTTGTGCATGGAACCTCTAAATTTAGTTATGTCTCAATCTAAATAAGAAATTCTGCTGCCTCATCGTCTGATAAATAACTGGCCAATTGTCTCTTTAACTTTATATAAACTCATATCAGCCACTTCAAGTAACATTTTGAACCCACATTCAATAAAAATGAGATCGAAAACGTGTCTCGATTTCTTAAATTATCTTCATTATTACATTGAACCCTAATAACATAAAGTTATGCTATTTATATTGAAAACAGGGTTTTATTCTGAAGTTACTCAGTTGCAGAACAAGAGGTAGAGATAGGAATGCGGGAAAGGTTTATGATACGGAACACACATGGCTCTGACGTTAGTTGCATTTATGTGCATTGTTTCGGACGTTCACTGCATTTTTATGTTATTTACTTCAACAATTTTAAATTGTTTGTTGTTTTAAACTAACTTTTTAACATTTTTAGCTAGTCATAATTTTTCTGTCAGAAATTAGACATTCCTTCAAGCTTTTTATCTCTATGCTATAACCAGTTATTAAAAACAAAATTGAAGGATTTTTCCGTTTTTAAGCTGTCAATCAATCTGTAACATGATGCGATATCTAAAGATCTTTAATAGTTTTAAGGTACCTACCTGTGTGCGGTAAAAACGTAATGAAAAACGTTTTAAGCACTTAAAAAGAGTACTCAGGGATAAAAAAACATTGGGCGAACCCAAAAAAAATAAGTTACCCTTTTAAATTACGAGAAACACGTTGCAAAAAATGTGGAAATTATAAAAATATAAAGTGGGTACGGTAGTGTCGTTATCACGTTAGCTGTCGGTGAACCGAAATATATTAAACGTCCTTTTAGATGATAAATGTGCGATGAGGTCGGGCGTTACGTATCAAAATCAAGATCAGGGACGGCGGGAGTTTGTGCCCTGGGCAAGAAAAACTACTAAAACATTATCATTATTTAAATCGAGTAGAGTAGTGAGTAAAACAACAAAAGACGCGGAGAGAACGGAACAGTAGAGTTCAGTTCCTAATGGCTAATAAATTTAAATAATGATTTTATTTAAACGCTTCGGCGTTTGTATTTGAACGGGTAGGTAAATTATTCTATTTATCTTAGATTTTTTACTTTTACCTATGATACCTTCTCCTCAAAATTCAATATAACTCAGACCATTCTGTTTCATGTAGTATGAAATGAAGGTAAGTATCTACCTTTAGTATAGTTTTCAACGGTGATGCTATATTTTTATAAAGCCCAAGTTTCTCTGCCTTATTCCGTCCCTGTGAAACTGTCTCGTTTCGATCCTAATAAACGATTAAGATGATTGACATGTAGGGCGTTACTCTATGTTCTTGCCTATGGCGGTAAATCACTCTGCGGGCCACAGTTAAGGCTTTAGATATAACCATATCACATTCAATTACAGGGTTAAATGTGAAGTCTAAAATGGGTATACTTAGGTAC
Organism: Idaea aversata; assembly: GCA_907269075.1. Taxonomy (NCBI): domain Eukaryota; kingdom Metazoa; phylum Arthropoda; class Insecta; order Lepidoptera; family Geometridae; genus Idaea; species Idaea aversata. The sequence continues at coordinate 7,597,571 of OU026092.1, read as the reverse complement.
CTACCTATCTAGATTATTTGCAATCTCTACGAATAGTTACGTAGGTAAATACTCTATTTAACTTTAACGTATCTATACTAATATTATAAAGCTGAAAAATGTTTGTTTGAACGTGCTAATCTAGGAAACTACTGGCTCGAATTGAAAAATTATTATTGTGTTGGATAGTCCATTTATCGAGAAAGACTATAGGCTACTTTTCATTTTGATATTCCCACGAGATCGGGACTTACGCGGATGAAACCGCGGAGCGCAGCTAGTTTGTATATCATATATTCTATTTGCTAAGGATATTTTTTCAGTTAAAAGCTCACTGAAAAACTGTTTGTCCATGACTATTTGTCAATACCTACCTAGCAAGCTATGTGGTAAATAACGACATTTAAATGAGTGCATGTACAGTCGGCTGCATAATTGCAGATCCACCGTAGAGCTCCAAAACGGCTGTATAAGAATGTTTTCAACACAAGCAAGATTCTAGGCGACTGCTTTAGTTGAAGCTTAAAGTCTTCTAACTCATCAATTTATCAAACAAAAAAATAGAATGAAAACATGCCAATAATAGTGATTTTCGAACTCTACCGGGAGCTGCAATTATGCAGCCGACTGTACTTACTTATTCTATTCTATTTTATTGGTATTTTCAAAGAAGGATCTTTTAAATTGAATTTATTGCTTTAATTTGACGTTAATAAACATAAATACCTCTAATAACAATTTAAGTAGGTAGGTAAGTATGGATAAGATATTAGTAATTACTGATTTAGAATAGGTACGTCTATAAATATTATCTACTCGATTGAGTAATATTACTTTGAAGGACTTAGGTGTCAAGGTTTATTTATTAACAGTGTTTATATTTTTATTTTTATGTAAGTAATTCATGTTTTATGGCAGTGGTTAGTGGTTACTCATACCTAGTTATTTCGTGTTCATCAAAATACTTAATTTATTAAGCTTATTTTTATTAAAATAAGCTCCATCCTATAACATTATAAAAATTGCGGCGAAAATATGAATTTCTAAATAGCTAATGCATGAAAAATGTTTGTACATTTTTTCTAAATAAAACAGTTGATGTTGTCAAAGTTTGAGGGACCTCGTATTATGGGATAAAAATCGCGTCTATATACTTACCTAACAATTAGAACGAAGAAAATAATAAAATATAAAAAGTTCTGGAACAATGATCTTCTTGAACCTAAAGCTGCAAACAAACTCAAAAGCCAGAGTTGGGAAAAGCTTTTCTGCCTATTTTTATGTCTGCAATGTTTCTACTATTTTGGTTTGAAAATTAGAATTTGATAAGTGATTGATAGTTACCGGTAAAATGGACGGTAAGAGATCGAGAGGTAGGATTCCAATGCGCTGGACTGACCAGATCCGCACCACTCTCAACATGAATATTGCCAAAACGGTTCATTTCGCTGAAAGCCGGTAAAGATGGCGCAACATTGAACAAGAGAAGTTATTTCCTTGATGGGTCACTACCTCCAGCATTGGAGAATCGACGCAAGGAGGAGAAGCAAGTGATAGATATGTAAATAATACCTCTATACGGCTATACCTGCTTGTATTCGTGTATCCGGTCCGAATCTTTTGACAGCTTCGACGGCGAGCACTCCGGCAGCCTGGTGCAGGCCGTGGGCCAATATCTGTGCGATAGTGGCCGCGGCGGCGACTCCCCAGCCCCACCCGCCTTCTGGATAGTAGTGGCGCGTGAGAGTGAGCAACTGGCGCGGGTCGAGCTTCGCCTGGCGCGTGGGTGCACCGGCGCTCGCCGCCTCCAGCACCAGCGGTAGCGACCGAGTGCGCAGCAGCGGCGCGCCGCCCGACGACCATGACTCTTCCATTAATGCGCGCGCGCATCGTGCGCCGCACGCATCACCGCACACTGCACACGCGCACTCGCTGTCTCATGTCCCTTCACTCATTACTTCGATTGATTTGCGGCGCTCAAATATTGCATCTATTCTTCTGCTGTGTCAGGAGGCCACCATTCGTATCACAATGTCAATTTAAGTACATAGAAAGTACATGAGGTTTGTAAGAAATGGTTTAATAAAAGCATCAATAAAGACAAATTAATCGATAATGTCACGCGTCTCGAGATATCGTTAGATACCTATTATCGTATCGTTATATTATGTTCGTATGTAAGACTATAGATAGAATCGTTGAGAAGCCCGCGTCTGGCTGGACCCATAAATCTATCTCTTCAGTCTCGAGTGTCATTGTCCAAATGTACTAAATCTTTGAAAGCTAACCTCGCAATCCCCGCATTAACTAAAATATTGTTTGTGTCGCACAATTTATATGTATTCTTAAATAGGTATTATTTCTAGTTTGCTTCGAAAGATAAAAGAGAACCTTAGGGACAATGTTTAGGTGTAGTTAAAATAGCGAGCAATTCGTATGAGAACTTAATTATTATTTCAAACCTTAGTATAGCCGTAGGCTAGGTAAATTACGAAATGTTATGGTAATAAAATTACACTTAAGCTTGGATACAACCTATGTAGGCTTTATTTAATTACGCAGGCATTTACGCAGCTGTTAACAAAAATAATTTTATTGAAATTATCGTTATTAAGTTGTCTTGTCAGTTGTAAAATATACCCATCCGCCTGCAGCAATGCTGCTTAATATCGCCTTATTGAAACAGTATTATTTATTAATTTATGTCGATACTTTATGTTACTCTAATATTTACACCAGATTCAGTCGGAAAAATGTATATCAAAAGATATAAAGTAAGTAAATGTGGGCCTATTTTCGTCAGCCCTGCTGGTAGTAAACATTCTAACTCTTTGAAAGGAGAATACTTAGGCAATCAATTCTGATTGATATGTACGGAGGTACGTACGAGTCACTATACACTGTAGTATTTCTGTTTTACTATTTCGAATATTGATAGTTATTTTTAGGAACTCTTTGTTATGAAGTAAACATATTTTATGGGAATGTAATTTTGATTCGGAAATTCTGACATAATTTTACCAGTTTATAAACTAATTGGAAACAAGAAAAGATTAGGCACGGGCTAGTTATGTATTAAAAAGGTGTTCAGAGGTAACATATGTAATCCGACAATATTGGAATATTTATTAAACTTTAATATGATCTTAATGAGTAGGTATCCAAAGCTACGTTCTTTACTCATGTGCCGGGACTATTTGCTAAGTCCCGTAGTAGGACAAATTGAGTTAAAAAATTACCATTCTCGCGTGCTTTGCACACACATTAAATAAAGTTGACGTATTTACATGCGGGGAGAGTGAATTCCAAAAAGTAGCTTTAGGTAGGTATAGATTACTTTTTACAATTTATTGTATACTAGGTACACTATTTCGTTATGGGACCTGTAATTATGATAAGTAGATGTAGTTTTTTTTAAATAAAACAAAATAAAAGTAGGTAGATAATTAATAATCGCAATCAACAATAGTCAGTTCTACTATTAAAAAGAAAAACATGCGCTGTTATGAAGCCTACAAATAATTTGCTACACTTATTTTATGACTGTCGCTTTATAGGGATACAATTTAATAATAACGTTACGTTTATGGGATATTAAATGGCTCGGAAACAGAAAAGATTGTGTGATAGACGGGAGTTGTGGAAATGTCAGTGGTCAACATAGATTAGAGCTGAAGTTTGTTTGTAAGACGATTTATAACTAAACCTTTATGTGGACTTTGCCAAGCCAACAAACACTTTCGTGATATCTACATTTCGTTGACGTTTGTTGTACTTATATTGCCTTTTGAGATAAATTGTGGCGAACAATAAACAAACATATTTTTTTTGTGCGATCTTTTTCAAATTTTGCGTAAATTTTATACCTACCATTCAATCAAGAACTATGGTTGAAAATATGGTATGTTTGTTATTCTACAACATAAAAAGATTGATGGCTTTACCAGAATTTCCAAAATATTTATGCTATATCAATCAAAAGTTAAAATTAACTTTGAATTAGAGAGAAAATCTAATTACCTTCGTGCTAAAGTCATTGACCTTTTAAACATAGGTATGTATCTAGTACCTATCTACCTTCATAGTAAAAATCTGAATTTGTAGATTGGGATAAACAAGGTCGTAAAATAGTAACTTCTTATATTTCCTGATAAGGGTAAGACACTTGATGTTTTATTTTCGACTAATACGATACAAAGTTGTCAAATACAGATGAATGATCGACCCGAACAAAGAATACCTACAACATTTGAATTCACTAACATTACTACAAAGGTTGCCTGGAAGAAATCGCTTTCAGCGATAAGGCCGCCCATTTGTGCAACTTGTTCTTTCTAGCTTTTACTTTACTTTGTTTTTATCGTGTTCTGTTTCTTTCTGTGTTGTACAAATAAAGTTATCTATCTATCTATCTACGATTGTTTTAAATTTGCTGTAGATAAATAAAGATTCGCAATCAGTCTTCCTACATCTTAGTGAGAATAGTAGGTACTTACCTATAGTACGTAAAGTAAAGAATTTACAATGAAGTTCTCTGAATGGATTTTTGTTGTAGGCACATTACTAGGCACTTATTCGACTGTCACAAACAGTTTTTCAATATCAGAATCTAAGGAATGGTTAGAATTCTCAGGTTGAACTTCGAATTTATTTACATAACTAGCGACCCGCTCTGGCTTCGCACGGCTATATTATGCATGTATCACTACATAGTATAAAACAAAGTCGCTTTTTCTGTCCCTATTTCCCTTTGACCGCTTAGATCTTCAAAACTACGCAACGGATTTTGATGCGGATTTTTTTAATAGATAGAGTGATTCAAGAGGAAGGTTTATATGTATAATACAAGCATAATATAGCCGTGCGAAGCCGGAGCGGGTCGCTTGTTATACATATAAACCTTCCTCTTGAATCACTCTATCTATTAAAAAAAACCGCATCAAAATCCGTTGCGTATAGTTTTAAAGATCTACGCATACAAAGGGAAATAGAGAGAGAAAAAGCGACTTTGTTTTATACTATGTAGTGAAGTGCAGGCAGATGCCTATGCGATGAAAGAAAATTAGTAGGTATTTTTAACTTCAATACTGCTTACAAAAGAAAATCTGTGTAATCTGTGTAGACATGTAATAAATTGATTTTTTACGCAACACTTGAAATGTGAATGAAATTCTCTTAATGGAGGCAATTGTGAAATTTTTGGCCTTTAATAAGATTTTCGGTTATGAAGCCCAGGACAGTTTAAAGAGCTTTTTATGAACGCTAACAGCACTTCGCATGTTTTTGATTGCATCGCGTTTCGCTACGGAACCTTATTAAGCGATCGCTACGACATTTTTTGTACCGCTTTTTTTAACAATTGCATTTTTAATTTAATTCCTGTTAACGATTTGATGGGTTTAATTTAATAAATTGTATGTCCGACAGAGACATCATCGCTTTGGTATTTTGGCGGTGCGTCGGAATCAAGCTGTGATCCGTAATGAGCTTTTAAATACCTACGCGGTTTTAATTAAATTAAAAAAAGCGTTTAAATTTTGATTCCATCTCATCTCAAAGTTTTCATAACTTTACACAACTTTTTATCGTAGGTATTAATCGTCGTTTTTAGCAGTTTCTATAGCTACTGGTAGGTAGGTTGGTTACAAGTGACGATGGGACGGGACTGAATTCCAAAAAGACTTTTGCCAAAACACCCGATTTCCACTATGACTGAAGCCTATGATGTCCAGAAAGAATAATTGCGGATACCGCCTTTTACGACACCGACGCGACGGGATAGCTCTATTTTATGTCTGGAATCACACGGCAATAATATAGTCAACTGGCACAAACTCTAATCTCGTAAAAATGATGCTTGTAACATCGAAATATTGAACTCGAAAACAATTAAAAACAAAAACATTTTAATTTTTATTTTTATAAGTTGACGTGAAAATAAGCAATTTAGTTTAAAAATCCTTCACACACCAATAATTGTAACCTCAAAAAAACACTTTAGATATTAAAAGGAACTAAATATAATTGAAATTTATGTTTCGGTTAGGATCCCAACCTTAATTTCCGTAGCATCACCTTAATGTCTCAACTAACATACTAAATCATGACGATGTTGTTTATCTACCTAATTTATAGGCTGTTCATTTCTTTTAATGATATTGTTTCAAATTAGTATAAATTAAGTATGTTGTTTATTAAAAACACAGTCGTATCTGATCACATATGTCACACTAGCAACACTCCGCGGTTTCACTCACGTAACTCCCGATCCCGTGGGAATATCGAAAAATAAAATAATTTATAGCCTTTCTCGACAAATGGACTATCCAACACAAAAATATTTTTTTAATTCGAACCAGTAGTTCCTGAGATTAGCGCGTTCAAACAAACAAACTCTTCAGCTTTATAATATTAGTATAGATAGATTATGTATGCTCTACGTCTTTCTGATGCATTTAACTCAAATAAGATGTAAATCTTCGGATTGGACAAAGAATTTCTTAGGTTCGATCGTAATCGATGAGTTATTCTTGTCGTATGTTATAGAGTCTAGGCACTTCAATTAAAGAAATGGGGATTCAGCTTTAAAATATTTGTTTTATGTGAAAATGCGAGTGAGTAATTTTAAAAATGCACTAGTAGGTAAGTATAGAATAGGTATTTAGTAGGTATAAGTTAACAACATACCCACATTTTTGTTAAAAGCCTTAACCCAAAAACAGATGTTATTTCAAGACGTGACAGACGTTGGTTTTATTTCAAAGAAGAACATAAAACTTCTTAATTGACCATTAACAAATAGTAAAGGGTAGTCGTAACTGAATTGGTAGGTATTAGGTATAAGAACACCTCGGGCTTAAATCCTTGAAACTTCTAATCTTCCCACTTAATTACCTCTAAGTTTATAGCCCATATGGTAGATCGTCACAGAACTTTACGGCTTTTTGAACGATAAACACAAATTAGGCTTTACCAAAAGAACATTACAAATCAATTGAAAATTAATATCTAATATATTAGATTACGCTCTAATTAATATATTAGATTAGGCTCTACCAAAAGAACATTACAAATCAATTGAAAATTAATATCTAATATATTAGATTAGGCTCTAATTAATATATTAGATTAGGCTCTACCAAAAGAACATTACAAATCAGTTGAAAATCAATATCTAATATATTAATTGTAACTAGGTTTTTTTTTACATAAAAGGAAATTTTGAACAATTGAAAACTAAGCCAATTCAATTGTTCCTAGAATTACAAATAAGGGTTGTAAATTAATTGAAACAAAAGATTTTGTGGACAGTTTCTTTTAATGATATTATATAGGTATTTTGTTGTCGAAAATAGTTACGACAGAATGCCTCCGTGTTGTCCCATAACAACTTAGATTCCACGATACAGGAAAATGGCATGCAATATTCACAAATTGTGGCTGTAAAAGTTGCAACAAACACTTTGTCGTCGACGTGTAGTACGGCAGAATTTGTAGCACACATGTGACATAGGCGTTTATTGGCGGCGACAAGTGAATGAATTGAAACGGGATGTGTACTGGCAATGTGGTGGTAACGCATGCATCTGGGTCGATGCAGACTATTACTATAGTCACTACGTGGTACAAGTATCGAGTATAGGGTTGCCATCTTAAAAATCAGCCAACTAGGACAAATAGGAAAATCGAAACTTTTTACTAAATCAACATTTTTATTGGCTTTGAGCGCGGCGACCGAAACAAGAAATTCCGTAACGAAAATAAAACCTAACACCCCCCACTCCATCTACCATGTATAGCTTGGCCGAGCGTTCGCTATGCAATAGCTTTACCGCGGCGGCAGTCCCCGAGTGCCACACGTTTTTATTTTAAACATAACCTGTAAGAAACTATTAATTAGTCAGTCGTACATTTTTATACAATTAATATAATTCATAAACCGGCCAAGCGCGAATCGGACTCGCTCACGAAGGGTTCCGTACCATTATTATATTCTGTTTTCGTATTATTTGTTATAGCGGCAACAGAAATAGGTAGGTAGGTACATCATCTGTGAAAATTTCAATTGTCTAGCTATCACGTTTTTACCCTTTGGGTACGGAACCCTAAAAATTACCTCGGAAGGGTAAACCCTTCCGAGGTAATTTTTAGGGTTCCGTAATTTTCTAGTCGCTTTACCCGCACCACAACTAAAGTTGTGGTGCGGGTAAAGCGACTAGAAAATTCTAGTGTAGCGAACGACACTCCGACGTATTTTTTGTTTTATGTCCCAGCAGTCGGGGTTTCATTTGTCCCGGTTTCCCCGTACTACAAAGAAAACTCCGCCCAGATAGTCCCCGGACACCCTCTAAACTACGACAAATCTGGGGGAACCCGGACGGATGGCAACCCTAATCGAGTAGGTACTATTATAGTAATACTATAGTGCCATATATGGGACTATACTCGGTGTTAGAACATGGTTAGAACCGTGACAACACACTGACATGCTAAATATTAATGACGGTGGTAAATATTAGAATATTCATTGGTTTAATGGGAATATGGGTACCTACTTGGAAACCTCGAAATAGGAACGTCAATATGTAGAGAAGTTTTGAACACCGAATGCATAAATTTCATCTATATTCCCTCATTTTTTTTCGTTTTCCATGAGATATGTGTATAAAAAACAGATACCGGATATATCAACCAATAAGGAAACCATAAGGAAGCTGACGAAGGTCCATAGATTTGCAGAATATCGATAAAACTGCGAAAACAGGTCCCTGCTCGTTGTGAGGGTGAAAATGACTCCATACGTAGGCTAAATTAGAAATAACACAATACTAAATCAATGGTTTAGTAAAAATGTACTTACAGATTTAAACAAAAGTGTTTACGAATTATATTAAATAGCGACCCGCTCCGGCTTCGCACGGCTATATTATGCATGTATTATACATATAAACCTTCCTCTTGAATCGCTCTATCTATTTAAAAAAATCCGTTGCGTAGTTTTAAAAATTTAAGCATACATAGGGATATAGGGACAGAGAAAGCGTCTTTGTTTTATACTATGTAGTGATTATTAATTTCTGTAGTCTTAAACTACGCGTAAGTATAGATTTTTCTTCAATTACGAAGCTTGTAAATGCCAAAACTTTTAAATTGCGTCATTATTCACTATAGCCATTAACAATACGTTATTACAACTACCAAAATCAGAGATATTGTTTTCGAAATGAGTATTTATTGTTACTGTAGCATGCTGAATTAAATTAAAAGGAGAATGCTCATTTTCTTAGTTTTAAGCGACTAGTTATGTCAAAGTTGTTATAGCTTTATTTTATAGACAAATAATTAAGTGCTTACTTATGTTTTTATTTTAGCAACTAGAGTATTATAATTGTCTGTTTTACACCCTATGATAAATAAAATATCTTTTTCTTTGTCTTTGAAAGGATCTGTTTGTCTTATCTTTCGCAAAAAACGACTCAAGAAATATAAGGAGGTTTTTGTATGACTTCATTTCAAAATATTTAGAGTGAAATTCATAAAAAAGAGGAAAAATATAGGATTTTAAAACTTAATAAAGTCTTTATAAGACGCCATAAGGTGGCCTGTATTTGGATGGACATCCTCCTTTATTCAAAGGCTAAGTACCTATAACAACCGATAAAGGAAAACAGCAATAAGAGACGTCCCATTACGCAAGAAATCGAAAAGTAATATGAGCGTACATGTTTTATTATGATGTTTTTATGTCAATCTGACAAGATAAAGGCAATAAGAATAAAATCATAAAAATATTGCAAGTTATTACGGAGATGTTGAAGTTTATTATGAAAGCCGAATATTTTTGATAAGCTCAGAAGTACACAAAACTTGTAGTAAAGTACGCGGAACGAGGAGTGTTGGAGCAGTAAATTTCAACTTGAAAGTTTTTGAAACAATACTTCTTCTTCTGTAGGTAAACCTTTTAGTTTGTGGAAAAATAAGTTAAATTCTAATCCTGGTAAAATATTATCTAACGTAAAGATGCCAGAACTTACCTCCTAGTGAAGTATGTTACTAGAAAAATGTATGAATTTTAAATCATCATTAATAGTCACTACATAGGCACTATCACTTCACTATCACTATCACTACATACCTACTCGTAGTATAAAACAAAGTTTCTTTTTCTGTCCCTATTTCCCTTTGTATGCTTAGATCTTTAAAACTACGCAACGGATTTTGATGCGGTTTTTTTAAATAGATAGAGTGATTCAAGAGGAAGGTTTATATGTATAATACATGCATAATATAGCCGTGCGAAGCCGGGGCGGGTCGCTATCGCTAGTCTATTTATAAGACAAAATTGTGTAATCCACTATGATGTGTAACCATAAATAAAATGTAAGTTTTAATTGAGCTTCACTACATAGTATAAAATAAAGTCACTTTTCGCCGTCCCTATGTCCTTATTTCCCTTTGTATGCTTAGATCTTTAAAACTACGCAACAGATTTTGATGCGGTTTTTTTAATAGATAGAGTGATTCAAGAGGAAGGTTTATATGTATAATACATGCATAATATAGCCGTGCGAAGCCGGGGCGGGTCGCTAGTATATTTATAAGTCAAAATTGTGTTATCCAATATGATGTGTAACCACCTTTAGTTCTTTTAGTCTGAGTGTAACCATAAATAAAATGTAAGTTTTAATTGAGCTTTGCAAATAAATTATAAGAAATTATTAATTCACAATGAAAGTTTGACATTAGAATGCTACCCGTAATTTTCTCAACAATAAATTAGTAGAAAAACTTAGTCGTATTATTAAAAAAACTCTTGGCATTTGTTACGCGAAATTCCAAAGTGTATGCGTGGCCGGAAACATTCGGAATCGCCTATTCATGAAATCTACGCGTATGGAAAAGTTTTTTTCATGATCGGAAAAAGGATCCCGGTTCCCTATCTAACTTAGTTACGTACATTGAACTATTTTAATAGTGGTGGTTTGATATGTAAAGTTTCAACATAGAATTAAAGTTTTAAAATGGAATCCTGGGTTGGAATGCGTACAGTATCAGCAGTAAGCCGACTTTTATTGTTCTCGAATGTGAATACATTGACTACATTTGCATTTCGCGAATAGAACTCGGGCTGTTGCAAACAAACAGTTATGAGTTACGCTAAAATGTGCTGTCATGTATCTGGTTCAATGTAGTTTCTTTGGTATACAAACAGCTCAATCCCAACGTAAGATTTTGATTACTCCAATATGCGAAATAAATAAACTGTGTTGAGTCAGTGTTTGCAGTATTATGATAACATTTCATATTTTATGTTGCCAGTTGTGTGATCATTATCACAATTGCTTGAGATTCGTGGACGGTGTTATTTTTGTTCAGGAAATTATGGCATGTTTCAAAGAGCTGCACAGTTTCTTTGTTGTGAGCCTAGTATCTGGCTAATTAGGTGTTTAGAATAGGTACTTTAGTTTCTTTTTTACATTTTGCTCTTCCGTTAACATGCTTTTAACGTTGTTCTTTGATGATTGGTGTAACACTTTCTCTACTATTTAGGTATCTATATACCGAATTCTTTATTTGGGAACGAATTATAAATTAGAAAAAGGAATAATGTGTATTGCAAATATTTAGGTATATTTAAGATTTTTTTCAACCAATACCTACCAGCTCTACATTTAAATTTTACTTGTGACTAGCGACCCGCCCCGGCTTCGCACGGCTATATAATGCATGTATTATACATATAAACCTTCCTCTTGAATCACTCTATCTATTAAAAAAAACCGCATCAAAATCCGTTGCGTAGTTTTAAAGATTTAAGCATACAAAGGGATATAGGGAAATAGGGACAGAGAAAGCGACTTTGTTTTATACTATGTAGTGATAGTGATTGATGCGGTCTATCTATACAATTAAATTTCAGTTTTTTTTTGTCCAGCTTATTTTACACACTAGCGTTCTGAGGTTAAAAAATTAGGCACCTCTGTAGAAATTTTCACTAAAATCTGCCATGCTTTTTGAACAAGTTAAAAGCAAACGTTCGTAGGTATTTAAAATAAAAGTAGGGATTAATGACCGTAAAAATAAATATATCTTTAATCACGTGATGATGGGAACGGAAATTGATTGACCTAGTAATATTTAATCAATAATTTAAAGTAAGTAATAAGACAGGTACACTTGCGAAACGACTTTTAATATATCTACCTATCTGTTGTGATTCGAATGTCGCCATTTTTTAGGGTTCCGTACCCAAAGGGTAAAAACGGGACCCTATTACTAAGACTTCACTGTCCGTCCGGCCGTCTGTCTGTCTGTCATCGGGCTGTATCTCATGAATCGACAGTTGAAAATTTTACAGATTATGTATTTCTGTTGTAGCTATAACAACAAATACTAAAAAAAAATATTTAAGTTGGGCTCCCATACAACATGGTACGGTCAGCTGCATAATTGCAGACCCACCGTAGAGCTCCAAAACGGCTCTTATAAGAATGTTTTCATCACAAGCAAGATCCTGGGCACCTACTTTAGTTGAAGTTTAAAGTCTTCTAACTCATCAATTTATCAAACAAAAATTATTAGAATGAAAACATTCCAATAATAGTAATTTTTGAACTCTACCGGGGGCTGCAATTATGCAGCCGACTGTACCTACGGAACCCTTCGTGAACGAGTCCGACTCTCACTTGGCCGGTTTTTTATTTATAGCGCCAATTAGTATTTATTATTTTAAATAGACTTGTTTGCCTCAATTGCTTTTGTTTATTTCTACAACTGACGAAATGATTTCAATTTAAAATTATAGTCAACTTATATATTTTTTTAAATTTTATTGTGTCCTTAGGAATGTAGTGTTAAATAAGAGTTAACAAAATAGACAATATTTATTTATTTATTATTATTTATAACTTTTCATTCAGGTACTTTCATTTCTGTTTATATTTAAGAAGTTAATTTCTCTGACATATTGTAATATAATAACATGTAATAACTATGTATTATGTAGATATAGGTAAAATGTAAATTAAAACTTTATAACAGTACAAAAATAGAAAATAACCTATAAATAAAATAGGTAAGCCTAAACATTATGACAAAGTAATTACACAGTAACCGCTGTATTTGCCGTCGGAGCTTTTGCTGTCGAGCTTTTGCGAAAACTGGCACATTTAGACAACATTAAGTTATTACTTAACTAAAATTTTAATAGAGTTTCTACTGAAGTTATTTTAACTAATTCTTTTACATTTTAAACCACATTTGCTGCTAAGCAGATAATTCTATGCTATTATTTTCAGTTGTTTTCAGACACTGACCCTTTTAGCGTCTGAAAATAATTAGTAAAGAAACCTGACTTTAATTACTTTGTGGGTCCTCAGAGCTTAATAATGACTATTCGGATTCACTCGCTCGAAAGGGTTAGTCAATGAATTGCGGAAGATAGATAACTGAAGAACAATGAAAAAACTTTGCAAATTTTCAGATGGTTGAGTCTTTTCTGGAACATTTTTCTTTTTTATTAGTGAACGATGACGCGGTAGAAAAATTACGTTTTTATGATACTTTTGTTTTGAAGATTTTCTGCTGTGTAGGCTCGAGTAGATAGCGTTAAGTATCATGGTTATCTTCTATACATATAAAATGCTTTGTCCTAAACGACTGACTGACTGACGGATCAACGCACAGCCTAAACCGCTGATCGTAGAGACCTGAAACTTGGAGGATGTGTTCTTTGTATGACGTAGGCATCTGATAAGAAAGGATTTTCCGAAATTCTACCCCTTAGGGGGTGAAAAAGGGGGGCAAAGTTTGTATGGGTCAACGTGATTCCTTGGTCCAATCCTATTAGAACCAGTTTCTACTTCTACGCGGAGGAAGTCGCGGGCAAAAGCTAGTCTTACAATAAAAATGTAAACGTGTAAGGACTAAGGTGTAGTTGTATGTATGACTCACAGTTCAATGTTTGTTATTGATACCTCTAATGATTAATAACATTTACACCATGGTTCTATTTTAGAGTCATTGCTACAAATAAGTTTTAAGGTCCGTTTAACACATTACGCACTTCCGGATCTAGCAGGAACCGCTTATTTAATATTCTAATTGTAGACAACTTAATTGATGGTTAATTTGAGTTGTAAATATTTAAAATATGTGTAATTAAAATAAATCGTACATGATCGCTGTGACTCGCGTTAATTATTCTGATAAATAAAAACTAGCCTTTCAAATCAAACGTGTCCAGTAGCAAGGCGGCTAACTGTTTCCATTTGTCAAGTTCATTAGTGTATCATTCATCTAGCTCTAATCAATCGATGACTAATGTAAAACTTTCGAAAATTATAACATTGCAAGTGCGAGATGACAAAATAGGTGAAGTGAATGGTGAGCCTCCAGACGCAAGGCACACGTGCTAGCCCGTCGTGATTCTAGCATGGCACGACCGATCTAACGACCGTACCTTAGGCCACGGCCATATGTTCGTTACTTACACACCACACGCCACTTTTCACTTTAAAATAACACTACTTTTATATTTCAGTGGCAAAAAGGAGGTTTTAATATCGTCGGTCGAGCGAAGGACTTCGATTCGAAGTTTGAAAGTTGGTAAGTTTTTGGCGGCTAGAGCGGGAGCGCGCGACCGCAGTGCCGACGAGTGGAGCTTACACTGATTTTTTGTCGAAGGCATCGCGGCTCGGGCCCGCGTGCTCCACATTCGACAACACCGGTGTGATACGCGGCCTGATATGTGATTAGGGTTGACAATATTACACTACCACCACAATACTTTAAATAGGTACTAACTCTCGGAGGACATAACCTGCAAATTACGAAAGCTCCTGGGGCATGTCGACAGATTTTAAGAGGGATAATTACAACTTTGTGGCTAAAGGTAATTTCAAGACAATGATACTTAGAGATCAACTAACTTTACATATTTAAATTTCACCACTTAATTATTTAAGATAAGCAAAAGGCTTTCATACAGCGATAATCTTGATAAATTGCGTTTATTCCGTTATGCGTGATAAGATTTAGAGAAAAACAATTAGCTGTTATTGCAGTTGTACTGGCAACCCTAAATTATTTCACCTATTACTCGACTGAGAGCCGCATGTGTAACCACATTACCTCTGTACCAGTGGCCAGTTAACTTCCCCACCTGGTCGGATTACACCACTTACGGATAACAACTACGTGTCTAATAATTACCAAGTATGCTCGGTTTGCTATCATTTCACAATAATTATAATACTTATTTAAAAGTAACAAATTATTTGTCTATGAATATTTTGATCCATCCGTTACATGTGCAAATTATCCTTGACAGCTTTGATGAGAGATTATTAAATAAATTAGGATCCTTGTGGTAATATCTGGTATAGAGGTACTTAATTACTTAGCATCAAAACCCACGCGCAAAGTTAAAACTTCGACTAAGTACTATGGATTAAGTTTGACGTCACGAATTTTCTAATTTTGCAAAAAGTTTTTTAGTAAAATATTTTTTTTTGTAATCACGAAATAAGTTACAATCGCAAATATACAAAGTAAAAACATCAAAAAATATTAATTTTCCGAAATCCCGGTTTATGGAAAAAAAAGTTATTTCCTTAATAAGTTGAAAATTTAGATTGATAATTATAAAAGACAATTGGACGTCACGAATTTCCTAATTTGCAAAAAGTTTTTTTGGTTTTATTTTTTTGTTATTCACAAAATAAGCTACAATCGTAAATATACGAAGTGAAAACATAAAAAAAAATTAATTTCCGAATTCCCGGATAATGGGAAAAAAAGTTATTTCCCTAATAAGTTGAAAATTGAGATTGATAAATCAAACCTATAGCTGTTGAAAGGGTGTGATAAAAAGCTTCCGACAAAAAAAAATGATTTATTTGCGATTTCAGCCTTTCGTGTACGACCAATGTTAGAATTAGGTTTTTTGTAATTTTTATGACTGTTAGATATGTTTGCTTTGTTAGGTACACCTCAAATGATTTATTGTTGGAATATAATATTAGAACGTAAAAAAGTATGAGCTTACTTCGGCTTGCGCTTCCTTGAACTTATTGAATTACATTGGTTTCTTTAGTAATTCTAACACCCGGATAAAGTTAGGTTTAGGCTGCTTGTCCACAGGAGCGGAGCGGAGGAGTGGAGAGTTTTCCACCAATAGAATTGCATAAAAACTCCATGCGCGGAGTTTTGCGGAGCGCTATTGGTGGAAATGCTGCTCTGCAACCTCGCTAGGTGGACAGGCAGCCCTATTTTTTTATCTGTTCTTTTGACTCTACTTCAAATAAGTGTTACCCATCTACCTATAACTTATACTATATCCGTTACGGGTAGGTCAACTAAACGGGTAAACCTGAATTTACCCAGTATTTCGAAATTCAGTAGTCGAGTCCACGTAAAGTAAGGTGTACCCACGCCGCCGAGCCGTTTGGGCAATATTATTTTGTAACCAAAATGCACAGATTAGGTTGATAAATTGTAACAGAACCGAATAAACCAACCCCTACTAGTCATGTCTGTCCCACAATAGAGTATTTTTTCTATAAACGGAAGCGTAAAGAAAAGCTACGTATATAGGCGAGTGTGGACTGTGGCTGCCTCTGGTAACGCAAGCGATAGTATAGTATAGTATAGTGTAGTGTAGTGTAGTGTAGTGTAGTGTAGTGTAGTGTAGTGTAGTGTAGTGTAGTGTAGTGTAGTGTAGTGTAGTGTAGTGTAGTGTAGTGTAGTGTAGTGTAGTGTAGTGTAGTGTAGTGTAGTGTAGTGTAGTGTAGTGTAGTGTAGTGTAGTGTAGTGTAGTGTAGTGCAGTGCAGTGCAGTGCAGTGCAGTGCAGTGCAGTGCAGTGCAGTGCAGTGCAGTGCAGTGCAGTGCAGTGCAGTGCAGTGCAGTGCAGTGCAGTGTAGTGTAGTGTAGTGTAGTATAGTATAGTATAATTGTCGTAATGTCTGTGGTTGAGACTACTCTTTTTTTTTCAGTTCCAACTCCAAAATAAACTGATTTAGTTAGTAATTAAAACATTGACCAATTCTTGGGTAGGTACCTTTACCTAGGTTTAGCCGGGCATATTTAGGTTTAGCCGGGCATATTTAGGCTTAGCCAGGTAAACCTGCGATGGTTAACGGTCTGGCTTTACTCGTAACTATAGAGCTCGTAACATGTCTTCCACTAATTATAGGGATTAATTAAACATGTAAATTATGTAACCTCTTGTTATCATATGGAATTAAACACAGACCTAACACTTAGGTACTCCACTTATGGCTTCCAATCGATGTTATTAGTTTTCTGTGCTTATTATTATAAACATATTATTATCGCTTTTCATAAACGGAATCAGCTTATCAAGTAAATATGAGGTTATTGGAAAATGTAAGTGGAAACAAGATACTTACATTGGCTATAGAGCCAATTATTGTATGAATACAATACAAGCTTAGTATACAATATACTACGGTACGTACTGCTTTGATTATTCTAAAAGCTTTAATTAGGAACAGTTACTTAGTTACCAAAATAGATTTCGGTTCTATGACAAATCGTTACCAAAAAATACCTATTGGTTTTCTGCGGTTCTTTAATGTTTTTTTAGTTAGGTAAATTGACTTAATAATCATCAAATTATAAATGCTTACATGCAGATATCTTTCTTGAACGAAGATATGTAGATACCTAGTTACATTCTATAATATTTATTATAAGAATTCTGAACGACATTTACTTGACCAAATAAAATATTGATTAAAAAACACGGTTAGTTTTTGACACCTCAAAATCATACGTCGTACGTGGGCCGCAATACGTAGCATGAGTCTAAGGTATAGTCTCTGAAAATTGAAAGTTTGTTTAAATAAACATTTACAGAACTTACAATAAATTCATATCATTAATGTAAAAGTAAAAGTGCCCTAATAACCTTTCAATTGGCAATTTAAAATCACTTCAATGGACCATAGGTTTCAAGACATTCTTAATTAAGAGGCGTTGAGTATCGTGTGTCGTAAATCGTATGTTATTTATGTACTAAGAAAAGTTTAAAAGTTAAAAGTATCGGCTGTCACCATCCATCACTACAATGTAATAATTAAGTTAACTACCGCCCTGTTTTATAGGAGCAACCTATTACTGGTGTCAGAATTATTTCGAGCTTTTACAAGAGCTTTTACTTTTGACGTCACAAACATGTGTGACGTCATGTCACGTTCCGGGAACGCTATAGCACGCACAGCACGCAGCAATATAAAACAAACACGAGACGCGACTGGGCTTGTGTTATGGTGACGAGTGACGAATAGACTTATAAAAGGAAAAAAAATATGTATATTTAAAGGAAAAACAAATACTTATATTATTAAAAGTTTTTTTTTTATTAATGAAAAAACACAACTTTTCATCGTTTTATTATGACGTTATCATGTAAAATTATCATCCGTAAAACGACTTTAGACAACTTTAGAAAAAATAGACAACCATTTTTTACTCTAAATCCATATCCAAATAGGAAATCGTCATTTAAACGGCGAGAAACTTATTATTTCATTTTATTTCCTCCAGACACGGATAAGAGTGATAGATAGATAAACACTGTATTTGTACAACACACAAAACATTGAAAATAACCAAAATTACGAGAAAGCTTATTAACTACGAAATTGTACAAACAGGCGACATTATCGCTTAAAGCGATTTCTTCCAGGCAACCTTAGGATGGAGAAGGTCTGTTTAGAGTGGTAAGTATAGGTTCTGGGCAAATTTACTACATTGATTGATAACTACGCTACAGCGCAGCGAGCGCCCTGCATAGCACGGATTAAAGTAAAATCTAGATTCGATGTTAATGCAAATATTATTATTATTCTTTTATTTAAGTGTTTTTAAAGAATATAATCTAACCTAACCTGCAAAAAATATACCAACATTTTCTTCATTAACAAAAAGCAAGTTCGTGTTTTAGTTTTTTTGACAACTTAAGTCCATGATTGAGAATGTTGTAGTTTAAACACGTAACATGTTAATTTCTTACATGATATGTCAAATACACTGTCACTTTAATAAGATAATGTAAGTTCCTTTTTCTCCTGAAACACAGGAATTCCTAGTTAAGGCATGTTATTAAAATTTATTGCTCTCTCGTTTACTTAGTGCTACAGCATACGGGTTTTTAATAAATATATATTGGGTTATATTTTGTTTGTAGAGATTTTTCGAAAATCGATATGCCTACAGAATCGGTATTTCATTACTATCACTATCACTACATAGTATAAAACAAAGTCGCTTTCTCTGTCCCTATATCCCTTTGTATGCTTAAATCTTTAAAACAACGCAACGGATTTTGATGCGGTTAATAGATAGAGTGATTCAAGAGGAAGGTTTATATGTATAATACATGCATAATATAGCCGTGCGAAGCCGGGGCGGGTCGCTAGTATTTAATAAAAACATACTCAAAATACTCTTTTAGGTTTTTCTGTTTTTAGTAGTTGTTGTTATAGCGGAAACAGAAATACATCATCTGTGAAATTTTCCACTTTCTAGCTATCATGGTGACGGACAGACGGACGGACAGCGAAGTCTTAGTAAAAGGTTACGGAACCTTAAAAATGGATATATAATATAACGGAATTTTTAACAGTAAGTAAACGTTTTCATAGTAAATAAAGTTTAAGATTTAATATCAGAAGCTGAAAACGATCTATTTTTATATACATTCGATTGATTGCTCTTCGAGTTTTATAAACCGGAACTTGTTATAAATGGCAAAGTCGAATTCTTGTCGAGTCGAGTTATGTTGGCAAGTTTAATAACAACGGTTGTAAACGTCTGACCCAATTACTTTGTTATTGGTTTTCAAAATTACCTTTTGATTTTAAGAGTTTTAAAGTTTTACAACTTTTTAAAGACAAGTTGCATTTCATTATCAATGAGACATTTACCTACTTACTGACTGACTAGACCACTTCATTAGTTTTTAGAATTAAGGTGAAAGGGTACCCGCGCTCTCTCCATACAAACGTAGTCGACTGTTCCTTCCCTGGATAATGACACTAGCACAAATATTTTTTTCTTTCATTTACTTTCATCTACTTTTCATTCTGTTGCCGCTATAACCAATACTATTTTGAATTAAGTCTACTATTTTGTCATAATAAATTTGTAGGTATTTTAGACATTAATTCAGAGTAAAACATTAAACATCTACTTATTCGAGTAAGGGCCTTTTTCTTACTATGGTAGACGTTACAAATGGTAACATCATCATAAAAGTACCGCCTGTCGTGAAGCCGGAATGACTCCGTTTATAGGTTTTCACATTTGTCGTGATAGAAAACGATAAACTGACATTTTTACATTACTAGGTATGAATAACGGCAAAATTTCACTAAATACTTACGGCAGTGTTTCAAGCTCAGTATTTATTACGTTTTAGTTAAACCTACCAGTCTAATAATCAGCAATATTCTTTACTTACTGTATTTAGCTATAAATATTTGTTATTTTTTTTCCTCGACATTTATTATATTGCTTTTGCGAAGAAATAAATGAGAGAATACGATCAAGCTTTGTAAAACAATTTATACAACTGCGAACAAAATTAATTGCCGCTCTGAAGATTCACTACTTGATTTTTACTAAATGGTATGTTTTAAGTGTTTTTAACAAGTTGAAACAACTCGTATGGCCAATTTCGATGTAATTTACGAAGCGAAAATTGGCCATGTTTGTAAGTTTATCTGCAATAAGAAATCATGTCGCGGAGGCGCTAATGATATCACTCAGAGGTGTCAAAAAGTTCTGTATTTATACCGATATCAGGAAAAAATGTGTGACTTGGATTTATGAGGTAAATCTCTGAAGGAAAGGAAGATATTTGTATGAGATCTAAAATACTTGGAAAAAAGAAACTTATTAATTTTTTAGTGCATGAGTTTGGCATGTGATTTTTAGAATGATTTTCTAAGAGTAAGAGAAGAAGATTATTTTTTGCATCGTAAGCAAGCTGAATCGGGAGTTCTTATCTCTGTCACTCACTGTACAATTTTTGGATATAAAAACAAGCATATTTCTTAATATAAAATTTTCTCAAAGTCGTCCAATTGGAAAGTCATGAATCGGAAAGAATGACTTTTTCTAAAAGAAAGTTTACAGAATGTTACAAGCGCACTAGCAATAAACGAGACCATTAAGTTTTCTAATATTGATACTCGAACAAAGACGACCAAACATTAAAAGTATTTCAATAAAGTTTTAGATCGTAATAACATGGTGTGATCCACAAAATCTAATTCGATATCACGAAGGTTTATTTGCCGTCCACACGTTGTGAATTTTAATGGAAGCTTTGATCGCTAGCTTAGGTAAGTAACTACCTAAAGTCTATACCTAATATGACATTTAAAATACATACTATGTCCCTAATCTAAAACTTTAATTAGGTTTAGTTTAGGGAATTAGAGTAAAAAATTTAGACACTGGCTTCCACAGATACAGTGTTTTTTGGCATACTAAACTTAATTAACTATACCTACCTACCATAGACAATTATAGACATACTAGCTGCGCTTCGCGGTTTCACCCGCGTAACTCCCGATCCCGTGGGAATATCGGGATAAAAAGTAGCCTATAACCTTCCTCGATAAATGGACTATCCAACACAAAAAGAATTTTTCAATTCGAACCAGCAGTTCTTGAGATTAGCGCGTTCAAACAAACTCTTCAGCTTTATAATATTAGTATAGATATACTTTACCTACCTTCTGTTGATGTTTAATTTAAGAATTTTTGTATGGTATTTTCAAAAGTATTTTTTTCTTCATAAACCTTAACCGAATTTCATAAAAATTGCTGAAATTCATCATAACTTATATGTTTATTTTTTTCATAAATTTCGTTATAGTTAAATGAATGCAAGTTTTCTTGTTACCAAAGTTAGATAGAATGGTTGTTTTGTGAATTTATCATTTCCCTTACAGCCAAGTGCATCTATCCATCTTCATGTCTGAATTATGTCAAGGAACGGATGTAATTTATAAATTGTTCTCTCCGTCTATAAATACTATATTGTTTTAACTTATACATATAGTATGTGTTTTTATCATCCTGAAGGCCAATTCTTGTAAATTACATTGTTTAAATTACATTACAATATCATTCCAATTGCATTTCGATTGCAAAAGATAGCCTCAAAGTCAGTTTTTTTACATAAAGTTAATTTTGAGGGTATTTTGAGCTACTTTGAGGGTATTATTTGCTATCGAAAGGATCTATACATATAAAATGCTTTGTCCTGAACGACTGACTGACGGATCAACGCACAGCCTTAACCGCTGATCTTAGAGACCTGAAAATTGGGAGTTGGTCTCAGTATGTCGATTCCCAGAACGTCGATGCAGTGTTGCTAAGGCCATCGTGTGGAGGGTGTGTTCTTTGTATGACGTAGGCATCGGATAAGAAAGGATTTTCCGAAATTCTAGCCTTAAGGGGGTGAAAAAGGGGGGCAAAGTTTGTATGGGACAACGAATTTCCGTGGTCTATTTTCGACTTTTACGCGGAGTAAGTCGCGGGCAAAAGCTAGTATTGAAATGTAATTTCAACAATGTTATTTAGATCTGATTTCTATAATTTTCTGAAACTGTTTGTAGCCAAGACTGCCAAAGACCTAACTTTCTACCCCATCAACTTTAGAATGTTGGTACCTGCGAACATTAAATAATGAATAATATGATGGAGTCGCTTGTCAGTAAGGAATTTAGAAAGAATAGAACACTAATCTTTATTTTATCAATCTTATGTCTTTCCAATAAGGTTTATTTTTTCGTATTATTTTATCGTAAGCCGTTCAAAAGCGTTGGAGTGTGTTCGAATATTGCAGATAACTGTCAGACTGGGAACTGATAATGTCTTAATGGTTTTCGACTACTGGTCGGATTAACGCTATGTGGTCCCTTGTCAGATGGAAAGGTGGTTATTTTGCATATTAATGTGAACCGATAACTTGTAGAGTAACAGCAAATAAAAGACTTAAACCACAACCCACCCATACAACACACGGTTTTATGAAGCAAAAAAATGATAATGCTAAAGAATGATTACTAGTTTTTAGTTAATGTGCTTGAAAATAATACGCGGTATTCTTAATTTAAGAAAATTGCTTATCATTTTAATTGTTTTTACTAAAAAAACAAATGGAAACAAACAAAGTCGGTTTACAGACGATAAACTTACGCATAAGAAAACGATGAATTTAGATTTTATTTTTGTTATTCCTATATAGGTACTTATAAGTTTTTTTTCTTTGTTTTTTCTTTTTTTTTTCCTTATCTTTTTTTTCCTTTAAGTCTTAACACAAGCCCAGGTGAGCGATATTAATACTCTGTTTCCTATGACGCATGACGAAGACGGGACGCATGACGTCACTCACACGATATTTCGTCAGACACTTTTTTGTGAATGCAGTGTCAATTTAATAGATAGATTTAGATAGGCTTTTGCACACACACAAACTAAACACGTTAATAAGATACTGTCGGTTTATACGCAGCAATACATTTTTGGTTTCATGAAAGGAATGAATACTAAAACTGATTAATTTCATTTAGTTTTATTATCTTTTCCCGGCGGCATGCGTAGCAAATAGTTGTAACTTGCAATAGACCATCAAAATAATACTTTATTTTTTTCTGTCATATTTTTCATTATGTCGGCAACCTTCCCGGAACACAAACACACAACTCACAACACACAATCAGTACATAGTTTAGGCAAATCAAACTTAATTTTATCTAAGTAGGTACCAAATTTTGTATCTACCTATAATTAGTTTTTCATTGTGTGGAGCTCACCTTAAAAAGCTTTCAAATGACTCGACTGGTTTTTGTATGAAATTCCGGTGGTCGTCTACCATGTGAAATGTGAATGGATTAAATCAATTAGATTTTTTCTTTTGCAATCCAATGTCTGTTAGAAAATATTTTTGTAAAAAATCCATCTGCATCTAATTAGTTCTTTACTTTCCTAATTAAATTTTTGATGTATACCTACAATTATTTGGTTCACGATTAACTGTCCCCCTGTCAATAACTTTTTCACAATTAACGGTCGCCCTGGACTGGGGGGAACGAAAGTGCAAATTTAAAATAAATTCCAAAGGTCTCACGAACCCCCAGGGGAACCGTTATCGCTAAACTGTTTTAGATTTTTCAAGCTCATCCGTCCCCCTAGTCCAAGTAAAAGATGATCGAAAAATTAAACAAAAGACAATCGAAAAATACATGGAAATTTACACCTGCAGTCCCTTGACATGAATCCGACATAGAAGATGTAAGAAAAATTATAAATCCATAAAACAACTACCTATTTACTTACATGTAAATTCAGTAGGCAATAGGCATATTTTATTTAGGTACGATTTGATAAGCGTTACGCTATGCTAAAAGTAGAATAACAAGATTAATATACGAACGTCCATGAATGAATAAAATAAAATAAACTAATAATATGCAATAGGAAAAAAATGGAAAAAAAAATATTTAAAAAAATTTACTTACCTATTTTTAGTATGAAAATAAGGCAGAATCACAGACCTGATAGTTTGGCTGTAATTGCGAAGTTCAGACTGAAATCTGATTTTGACTAAAATATCACTAAAGTCCAAATAACTTTAGAACCACTTATTATTGCAGAACATACAGGGGGTTAAATCGTATGTACTGAGGTTCCCCACCCCCCAGCGACCGATGATACATAATACACAAAATAAATATAAACATAGACAGAATGTGACGAATTAGTTTCATGCCAAATAAACTGTGGTAATCTGTAAGTCAGTGTCCGACCGAATATCTCAACCGAATCCCCTAAACGGAATGTTCGGATACGTAACAACCTAGTCGTAATTTGCACGCTTTGAACTTTGACACCTCGATCTATCGGTTCATTAGCTGTCATCAATCTTTGTGTATGTATCAGAAAATACACGGTCAGTGATGCGGTAATTCGGCTAAATATCATTTTGTAATTTGTTATCTTTTGATCTAAAAAGTACTTGTTACCAAAATGGCATTAATATCAGTAAAATAAACAACTAAACAAACTAAAAATAAATAAGTAACATAATCATAAAATTAAAGATGTGTTACCTACCTAATCTAAATCAGGAAAAGTAAGTTGATTTATAATAATGTTGAAATTAAAACTATTCAAAATAAGTTGAATCAGTTCGTTCAATTTCATCAACATTCATTACGTATACCTACGTACTTGCAGACAACATCAAAGAGAGAAAGTGGGTTCGAACCATCAATCCGGTCACGCCTCTACCAAAAATTACTTAAATCAGTTTTATTTAAGCTTAAAACACTTGGTTAATAAATAAAAATGATTATTTACGCGTCTACTTAATCAAGCGCAAGCAACAAATTGATAAATAACAGCCGTTCGATGATGTGAAGGCTTTACCCATCATTCTTGACTCCGGCGCCGGTAATGTTTTTACAAACTTTATTAAAGTATAAATAAAAAATAAAAATAAACAAGATGAAGCGATAAACTCGGTAAACATATTTGTATACGGAGTCAGTTTATTGTGTACGGACGCGTGCGTTTGGCAATAAGATTAATTGTTATCGTCCATATAAGGCCCCAGGAGCCCCTTTGCTGAGTTATGATAAAACCTGCATGAGCAATTTTTATATCACAAGTTCCTCTATCTCTAACAAGATACGTATCTTATCTGTGTCTATAAATGCACTAAATATAAACAAGTAAATCATTTCTCTGTATATATTTTTTAAGGGCGGGCCCGGGCGGTTAGATTTAATATTTCATGAGAAATATAAAAAGTTATGACATTAGCTACATAGCACAGTGAAGATATCAATTTGTTACCGGAAGATGTATTGATATGTTTTTCTTAGGTTGAAGATATATGGGTAACAAGGTAAACTGTGAACATAAATTAGGAGCATCATTACTACAGACACGAAAAAGCTTCCGATGCTTCCGCAATATAATAAAACGAGAAAAATGTTTTATGGCGTTAAGAAATTGCAATAAAGATAAGTAAGCGGCAGTAAACTTAAATTAACAATTCATCTTAACTTACTTAAATTAGTTTGAAGTTGGAGACATTTTTGAGGTTATACCTTTAAAGTAACATTTTATTTAAAGCTTGATAAATAACTAAGAATAGTTAAATTGATTATGTTGTGCATCGCAAAAGTCGTGCTTCAGTTAGGAAATTCCTGCGAATTGTTCAAGAGTCCACGAGATATTAATCGAGTTCTTCCGCCCGTGGTTCTCTGAGTGAATTTTAAAACTGTCTCATTAATTTAAGTCACTTGAAAGAACCACTTCACTACGGACGGCTGACAGGAACCGGAATTAAACCTTGTGTTTTGGAGAGTAAAAAGATATTGCTGTTTGTTCGGTACCTAACCAAATTTTTTGTCCAAATATTTAAATTTAATTTGAATATTTTCTGCGTGACTGTTGATAATAAAATGAAGAAGAATTATTAAAAGGGTATTTAATCATATATGTACTATCTAAGCATAGATATTTTATATTTCTAACCAAACGTTATGAAAATACCAAGATAAAAGACTAAAGACTTTCCTGATCAATATCCAGGTTAAGCAACTGGATATTGATCCAAACAAAATTGCTCAAAAGTCAAAGTTTACAATAATATTCTTGTTGTTCGTTCTAAAACAGAGAATGTCTTCGAAGATATCTCTACGAACTGTCTCTGAAACAGTTCACTGAAATGAAAATAGGTAAATGCGAGCACAGTTCACTCTACACTCATTAAGTTATTACACTGCAACTTTTCTTGTTAAAAGTTTGTTAAAATAGTAAATAAGACGCAATCCTTAGCTTCTACTATTTAGTAATTTTCTACCGGTTTATTTCTATTTCAACTCTCGAATTTCAAAGCTGAGTATATTTTGAACGAGCGGAAAAATTCTGTAACACAACGCTGATTTCCCACGGTTTCACAGTTCTATTTTCTGATAGATTTACGTGTTCACGATAACGACTCAAATACGTGTTTACTTCAGCGTGACTTTATTTTATTTTGGAACCACTTTACTGAGAGATTGAATTGAAATGATATGGATTTTCATGGCTTCGCAATAAGCTTTTCGCGATATCAGGAAAGTAGATATTTTCCTTAAATCAAACAAAGGACAAAAAGTGTGTCCGATCCGATCGATTTGTTTCATTATCTTCACTTTTAAGGGTATTTCCACCTAATATAAAGTCGAATTTTTAGTTTTTTATAAAAATTACTCAGTTAAAAATCGAAATCTAACATTATCTTGTGAAACGCGCTAATAAACAGCATTATTTTTCAAATACTAACCTTTACTAGGCTTTAAAACTATTCAAAGTTTACATAAAAGTGTTAACGTTAACACTTTGTTTTAAATTTGGGATAGTTTAAAAGCCTAATAAGGATTCAGTAGTTGAAACATCATGTTTTTCACAAAATAATGTTAGATTTCAATTTCTATCCGGGTCATTTTTACGAAAAACTGATAAAAATTGAATTAGGCGGGCGGTTACTCAGATTGTTAAACTGATACCAAGTTTGTAAAGGCAAAGAAGAGATTGTGGTTTTTCTATTTGTTTGTCGTCGCCGATTTATTTCGAATTTGGTTTCGTGCAGAATAATAATGAAACCCGAAACGTGATTTCACTAGACTAAGAACATTTAAAAATAGAATAAAACACGCTAAATGAAAATGTTCAATGTATATTTTTGTTGAATTTAAACAACGAATATTTGCAGTAACCAAGTCAACAGGATCCTTAAAGGTTAAAGTCTCTCGCGATTTTAAAGTAATTACCATCTTACATTAAATACCTATCTACAGTCTGTATTTAACTGAATGTCCACATTTTGAGATAATATTCGAGTAGAAAGGTGCATAATTTTTAAAATACACTTACATTATCGAAAATTTATCTGCTTGATATGCGTGTGGTCAAGACAAGAGTTACCTAAAAGATTTTATCTGAACTTAATAACAGATCGAGTAATTTTTGAGAGTGAGGCTTATGATGATGACGTGATATCTTTTTCTACAATTTTGCATGTATTACAAAACCTACGATATTATTATTACCTATACAATGTAGAACCACTTGTTCAAATATTGTCTAACCTGAACTAGTTAGAATCTAAAGTTAAAGTTTTAATTTGCATATGCGTTGGTGGTGTAATGGTAAGCATATTGTCTTCTAAGCAGTTGATATGGGTTGGATTTCCGGTCAATGCATATTTTTTAGGTAAATTACACAGATAGATAGATAACCATAACCTTAATAGGCCTTTTTCTTTAACTTGGAACTAAATGGCGCGGTGTGCATTATCCTGCAATATTTATTTGTTTTATTTTATCTATAGACAGATAAATAAAATCAAAACTGACGATGTGGCTCACTGAGAAATGTTTATAGTATTAATGAATTTTTTGAATATAAATTATAACTGGCTGACAATTGGGAAAAATAAATTTAAAATGAAATTATATTGATGAATGAAATGTTTCAAATTAATAAAAGCATTGGCTGAGCATGCTTGACAGTTAGATATGTATATGCAATTTTTTAATTTTAATCGACTTAAGTATATATAATATGTTTGATTTCATACGCCTTTACAGGCAGGTGGCGGCTGGACTATTACTGTATATGCAATATAATTATTAATTGTAACAACACCTTGCTTGATGTACCCAAAATCTATGAAATAAATATTCTTATTCTTATGCATCACAAAAAATCACATATACAAATGACAAGTGACGTAGGCAAATGAAAAAAATAAACATTAATACAAGAAAAAGTAAATAAACATAGAAAACGTGGAGAGCAGTGTGCCGCGGCAAATGGGCAGTAGCTCCGTGTTGGGTTTGTTAAAAAAAACTAACTTCAGCTAAACCCATAGTGCGTGAATTCACGGAGGAACTATAGATAATAGATATCATCAATCCAGTCTATTTCATCGAGCTGCCTTGATGGGTGGTTAAACATTTTTTCGGGAAGCACTCACTGTAAGTCACATGATCCATCCATTTACTTCCAAAGCAAGAGTAAATAAATTAAACCTACTACTTTGCGTTAATGTAGATATAGTAAGGGAGATATTTTAGCTTGAAATATAGAAGTTATTTATGTATTGGTTACTAACAAATATGTTTTAAACTCAACTATTATTAAAAAATTTACACAAACTATCAGCAAATAGGTATATTCTGATAAAGTGGCTTTTGTATCTTTTTTAAGGGTTCCAAACCTCAAAAAGTAAAAAAGGGAACCCTAATAAGATCACTTTCTTGTCCGTCTGTCAGTCTGTTTTTAAATAATCGTGATTGCTGAAGTCCTACTTCTCGGTTCTCGAGATATTAAATAGTTGTACGGATACTAGCCCAGTAGCATAGTTCTTTGTAGACGTTGAATACCTTTCGAATTGTAGTTGTTTTTCACGTTTGAAATATGTCTGCTCTTATAAAAACAAACAAAATCACGTTACGAAATGATGCAACGTTTCTCACACACCATCTGATAAATACTCTCGGTGACAACTTAAATGCGTTGTATTTTGTCACATTACAAGAGTTCGCTTTATAAATCGATGTTAATTTATTCGAATGGATGCTCCTGATGTGACATTTGAATACAAACATGGGCCCCTAGGCATTTTAAATGACGTTAATCTAACACATGGGTAGGTATTGAAAATGTTCAAATTATGTTTTTTATTTGGAGGTGAATCTTGTCGTCGCATCTCGTCAGTAGTAATTGCGCGAAAGAAAAAAGCATCTTTGCCAAGCTTTGCAAAATTTGCTTTGCTATATCAGTATGTGATGATGACCCTTTGACTGATGTCAGCCACTGTGACTATTCCAAGCAACGACGAGCTTTGAATTTTTAGCTCGTGTTATGGTGTGCTCTTTGGTGAGTGGCGTACCCGTATTTTTACAGATAATGTTCTGCTGCATATGAGGCACGTATCTATAAGCACATAATTTCGGTATGTTTATATTATATCAAAGGGTGCCTGGAAGAGATCGCTTTTAGCTATAAAGCTGCCCATTGGGGTATATTGTAAGGTTGTAAGGTATTTAATAATTATTTTCTTTTAGCATAAAGGTAGTTACTTAAGTTATTTTTTTATATATGTACTTACTTAATCATTTAGCGTTTTGTTTTTATGGTACAGTGTTTATCAATCTATCTATTTTACGAAACTCGTTATACAGTTTCGGTACAGGTCTTACGATTATGTAGATTTTTTTTGTCGTCAGAGATATCCAATTGGAGGGGTATGGTAGGCTTTTTTTTGTTTCTTTAGTAACTTCAAGTTATTAATATAAAACTGATGACGATCTTTAGATAGATGACCAGTAGGTAGGTCTTCAAAATTGATTAAATGCTTATTTTTAGATGTCTAACACCAGGGCGGAGTGCAGTAGAATCGGCTCTACTATTAGGCAGTGATTGATAGAAACCTTGAAACTATCTTCTCACACAAATCTCCTAAAAGTTTGTGCTCCCAAGGGCTACTGTTCGCAGAACTACTAGTTTTACTATACATAGTTTTTGCTTTCTGGACAGTAAAATATATACAATATCTGTGTTTTGAAACACGTATTAAATTAGCGCGTGTTAGTGCGACGGAGATCACGTGCCGGATGGACAGCAAACGGACCAAAATAAGCATTTTGTTTCTTTTTGAAGACCGCTCGTACTTAACTGTTCGTTACTGACAAAGGCGAACTCACACAGAGAGCGAGCAAGTAAAACAAACTTTTTAAAACTATATTTAGCTTTTGTAAAATTCTTGCGAACTAAAAACTAGGTTCAAACTATTTTTAGTTATGATTCTTCCTCGAACTAAATAATATTTAGGTATGTATTGTGTTCTACCTACAACAGTTTAAAAGCTCATGCTGTCGTAAATTAGTTCATAAATTAGATAATATGAAGATTTATTCTGGATTATTATTTAGATTATTTACAAAAACCTTAAATTAGGTTTAATTACGCGTACTAAAAGAATATACTAAGTTTCAGATGTATTGATATTTGGTAGCAGATTTACATTAAGAAAGGTAAAGTTGGTAAAAACAGGTCTTAAGCACCTTGGATAAACTTAAAAAAAAAAACATTTTCTTGACCAGAGACTACGATGGCTGTACCCCTAACTATCGAGCGTTTAGGAACGAGCTTAAAATAAAAAAAAAGTTGAATATTAAGGTAAATTTTGGTCTTACAACTTTTCGCGAAAATCTAAATTTGCCCATATCTTTATCGTATTTAATCAGGACCTTGATTTTTATACGCCTCATAGGGACTATAAACCTTAGTATATCTGGTATAAATTCCAACTTGCAAGTTCCACCCGTTCCTGAGAAAATCGGTGGTGACATACGGACAGAGAGACGGACAGACGGACAGAGAGACGGACAGACGGACATGAGAGTGATCTTATAAACGTTCTTTTTTTTACCTTTTGAGGCACGGAACCCTAAAAAACCAAGTATCCCTCATAGAAATAAAGATGTGGGGGACGGACGGTCTTAAAAGCTCGCGTCCGCAGTAGTTACCTTACCATAACCCGTGTCACCTTCTTCTTCAAAAATAAATAGTTCTGTGTTAGTTTGTGTCTGTCTGTTACTCCTTCACGCAAAAACTACTGAACCGATTGCAATGAAATCCGGTATGTAGATAGCTAGAGACCTGGATTAACTTATATGCTACTTTTTGTCCCGATATTCCCACGGGATCGGGACTTACACGAGTGAAACTGCGGGGTGCAGCTATAGTAGCAAAATAACAGAAAATAACAGATTGTGATAGAATTGCACAGTCGATTACGGTGTGCACACCGTACACACTACTGCATATAGACTGTATATATATACCATCATATAGCATGCGTCGCCACGCCAGAAATCGGTTTAACGTGCGGCTATAGATGTTTCACATCAAAAAATATGTTAGTGAACTTAGCAGAGCATTGTCCAGCAGATCAAAAATAAATGTGAGTTCTTATCGCATGCAGATGAGTTCTACAGTTCCTGATACTTTTTATGAATAGTTCTGGCGTTTTTGCCGAGATTTTTTTTTTTCAAAATGATCTGCTAACTTCCCGTAGCAGATCATTTTACAGCAGATCAAAAACAAATGTGAGTTCTTTTAGCATGCAGGTCTGTTCTACAGTTCCTGATACTTTTTATGAATAGTTCTGGCGTTTTTGCCGTAAAAAAAGTAAATTGACAAAATAATCTGCTATTGAAGTTCGATAAGTTGACAAATACTATTTTTATAGTTTCAAATTATTTGAAAGGCTGGAACTCTTCTTTTTTCCACATATTCGTATTAGAACTGCAGCCTAGAACTCGATTCGAGATCAGAACCCTGTTCCAAGTGCCAGCAGATCATGTCAGAACTCTTAGATCATGTCAGAATTTTTCAGAAGTCGAAAAGTAAGATTTGCAGCGTTTCAAATGACATAGGACGCTGGAACTCTTTCGTTTTAGTTAGTTCAATATCAGAACTGCAACTTAAAACTCGATTTAATCCCAGAACTCTCGTCCAAGTGCCAGCAGAGCATGTCAGAACTCTTAGATAAAACTTCAACGGTCAAAACTTTTCACAAGTCGAAAAATAAGATTTGCAGCGTTTCAAATGCCAAAGGACGCTGGAACTCTTTCGTTTTAGTTAGTTCAATATCAGAACTGCAGCTAAGAACTCGATTCGATCCCAGAACTCTCGTCCAAGTGCCAGCAGAGCATGTCAGAACTCTTAGAAAAAACTTCAACGGTCAAAACTTTTCACAAGTCGAAAAATAAGATTTGCAGCGTTTCAAATGCCATAGGACGCTGGAACTCTTTCGTTTCAGTTAGTTCAATATCAGAACTGCAGCTAAAAACTTGATTCGATCCCAGAACTCTCGTCTAAGTGCCAGCAGAGCATGTCAGAACTCTTAGAAAAAACTTCAACGGTCAAAACTTTTCACAAGTCGAAAATAAGATTTGCAGCGTTTCAAGTGACATAGGACGCTGGAACTCTTTCGTTTTAGTTAGTTCAATATCAGAACTGCAACTTAAAACTCGATTTGATCCCAGAACTCTCGTCCAAGTGCCAGCAGAGCATGTCAGAACTCATAGATAAAACTTCAACGGTCAAAACTTTTCACAAGTCGAAAATAAGATTTGCAGCGTTTCAAATGACATAGGACGCTGGAACTCTATCGTTTTAGTTAGTTCAATATCAGAACTGCAACCTAAAACTCGATTTCATCCCAGAACTCTCGTCTAAGTGCCAGCAGAGCATGTCAGAACTCTTAGAAAAAACTTCAACGGTCAAAAGTTTTCACAAGTCGAAAAATAAGATTTGCAGCGTTTCGAATGACATGGGACGCTGGAACTCTTTTGTTTTAGTCAGTTCAATATTAGAACTGCAACCTTAAACTCGATTTGATCCCAGAACTCTCGTCCAAGTGCCAGCAGAGCATGTCAGATTTCTTAGATAAAACTTTAACGGTCAAAACTTTTCACAAGTAAAAAATAAGATTTGCAGCGTTTCAAATGACATAGGACGCTGGAACTCTTTCGTTTTAGTTAGTTCAATATCAGAACTGCAGCTAAGAACTCGATTCGATCCCAGAACTCTCGTCCAAGTGCCAGCAGAGCATGTCAGAACTCTTAGAAAAAACTTCAACGGTCAAAACTTTTCACAAGTCGAAAAATAAGATTTGCAGCGTTTCAAATGCCATGGGACGCTGGAACTCTTTTGTTTCAGTTAGTTCAATATCAGAACTGCAGCTAAAAACTTGATTCGATCCCAGAACTCTCGTCTAAGTGCCAGCAGAGCATGTCAGAACTCTTAGATAAAACTTCAACGGTCAAAACTTTTCACAAGTCGAAAAATAAGATTTGCAGCGTTTCAAATGCCATAGGACGCTGGAACTCTTTCGTTTCAGTTAGTTCAATATCAGAACTGCAGCTAAAAACTTGATTCGATCCCAGAACTCTCGTCTAAGTGCCAGCAGAGCATGTCAGAACTCTTAGAAAAAACTTCAACGGTCAAAACTTTTCACAAGTCGAAAATAAGATTTGCAGCGTTTCAAGTGACATAGGACGCTGGAACTCTTTCGTTTTAGTTAGTTCAATATCAGAACTGCAACTTAAAACTCGATTTGATCCCAGAACTCTCGTCCAAGTGCCAGCAGAGCATGTCAGAACTCATAGATAAAACTTCAACGGTCAAAACTTTTCACAAGTCGAAAATAAGATTTGCAGCGTTTCAAATGACATAGGACGCTGGAACTCTTTCGTTTTAGTTAGTTCAATATCAGAACTGCAACCTAAAACTCGATTTCATCCCAGAACTCTCGTCTAAGTGCCAGCAGAGCATGTCAGAACTCTTAGAAAAAACTTCAACGGTCAAAAGTTTTCACAAGTCGAAAAATAAGATTTGCAGCGTTTCGAATGACATGGGACGCTAGAACTCTTTTGTTTTAGTCAGTTCAATATTAGAACTGCAACCTTAAACTCGATTTGATCCCAGAACTCTCGTCCAAGTGCCAGCAGAGCATGTCAGATTTCTTAGATAAAACTTTAACGGTCAAAACTTTTCACAAGTAAAAAATAAGATTTGCAGCGTTTCAAATGACATAGGACGCTGGAACTCTTTCGTTTTAGTTAGTTCAATATCAGAACTGCAGCTAAGAACTCGATTCGATCCCAGAACTCTCGTCCAAGTGCCAGCAGAGCATGTCAGAACTCTTAGAAAAAACTTCAACGGTCAAAACTTTTCACAAGTCGAAAAATAAGATTTGCAGCGTTTCAAATGCCATGGGACGCTGGAACTCTTTTGTTTCAGTTAGTTCAATATCAGAACTGCAGCTAAAAACTTGATTCGATCCCAGAACTCTCGTCTAAGTGCCAGCAGAGCATGTCAGAACTCTTAGATAAAACTTCAACGGTCAAAACTTTTCACAAGTCGAAAATAAGATTTGCAGCGTTTCAAGTGACATAGGACGCTGGAACTCTTTCGTTTTAGTTAGTTCAATATCAGAACTGCAACTTAAAACTCGATTTGATCCCAGAACTCTCGTCCAAGTGCCAGCAGAGCATGTCAGAACTCATAGATAAAACTTCAACGGTCAAAACTTTTCACAAGTCGAAAATAAGATTTGCAGCGTTTCAAATGACATAGGACGCTGGAACTCTTTCGTTTTAGTTAGTTCAATATCAGAACTGCAACCTAAAACTCGATTTCATCCCAGAACTCTCGTCTAAGTGCCAGCAGAGCATGTCAGAACTCTTAGAAAAAAAACTTCAACGGTCAAAAGTTTTCACAAGTCGAAAAATAAGATTTGCAGCGTTTCGAATGACATGGGACGCTGGAACTCTTTTGTTTTAGTCAGTTCAATATTAGAACTGCAACCTTAAACTCGATTTGATCCCAGAACTCTCGTCCAAGTGCCAGCAGAGCATGTCAGATTTCTTAGATAAAACTTTAACGGTCAAAACTTTTCACAAGTAAAAAATAAGATTTGCAGCGTTTCAAATGACATAGGACGCTGGAACTCTTTCGTTTTAGTTAGTTCAATATCAGAACTGCAGCTAAGAACTCGATTCGATCCCAGAACTCTCGTCCAAGTGCCAGCAGAGCATGTCAGAACTCTTAGAAAAAACTTCAACGGTCAAAACTTTTCACAAGTCGAAAAATAAGATTTGCAGCGTTTCAAATGCCATGGGACGCTGGAACTCTTTTGTTTCAGTTAGTTCAATATCAGAACTGCAGCTAAAAACTTGATTCGATCCCAGAACTCTCGTCTAAGTGCCAGCAGAGCATGTCAGAACTCTTAGATAAAACTTCAACGGTCAAAACTTTTCACAAGTCGAAAAATAAGATTTGCTGCGTTTCAAATGCCATAGGACGCTGGAACTCTTTCGTTTCAGTTAGTTCAATATCAGAACTGCAGCTAAAAACTTGATTCGATCCCAGAACTCTCGTCTAAGTGCCAGCAGAGCATGTCAGAACTCTTAGAAAAAACTTCAACGGTCAAAACTTTTCACAAGTCGAAAATAAGATTTGCAGCGTTTCAAGTGACATAGGACGCTGGAACTCTTTCGTTTTAGTTAGTTCAATATCAGAACTGCAACTTAAAACTCGATTTGATCCCAGAACTCTCGTCCAAGTGCCAGCAGAGCATGTCAGAACTCATAGATAAAACTTCAACGGTCAAAACTTTTCACAAGTCGAAAATAAGATTTGCAGCGTTTCAAATGACATAGGACGCTGGAACTCTTTCGTTTTAGTTAGTTCAATATCAGAACTGCAACCTAAAACTCGATTTCATCCCAGAACTCTCGTCTAAGTGCCAGCAGAGCATGTCAGAACTCTTAGAAAAAACTTCAACGGTCAAAAGTTTTCACAAGTCGAAAAATAAGATTTGCAGCGTTTCGAATGACATGGGACGCTAGAACTCTTTTGTTTTAGTCAGTTCAATATTAGAACTGCAACCTTAAACTCGATTTGATCCCAGAACTCTCGTCCAAGTGCCAGCAGAGCATGTCAGATTTCTTAGATAAAACTTTAACGGTCAAAACTTTTCACAAGTAAAAAATAAGATTTGCAGCGTTTCAAATGACATAGGACGCTGGAACTCTTTCGTTTTAGTTAGTTCAATATCAGAACTGCAGCTAAGAACTCGATTCGATCCCAGAACTCTCGTCCAAGTGCCAGCAGAGCATGTCAGAACTCTTAGAAAAAACTTCAACGGTCAAAACTTTTCACAAGTCGAAAAATAAGATTTGCAGCGTTTCAAATGCCATGGGACGCTGGAACTCTTTTGTTTCAGTTAGTTCAATATCAGAACTGCAGCTAAAAACTTGATTCGATCCCAGAACTCTCGTCTAAGTGCCAGCAGAGCATGTCAGAACTCTTAGATAAAACTTCAACGGTCAAAACTTTTCACAAGTCGAAAATAAGATTTGCAGCGTTTCAAGTGACATAGGACGCTGGAACTCTTTCGTTTTAGTTAGTTCAATATCAGAACTGCAACTTAAAACTCGATTTAATCCCAGAACTCTCGTCCAAGTGCCAGCAGAGCATGTCAGAACTCTTAGAAAAAACTTCAACGGTCAAAACTTTTCACAAGTCGAAAAATAAGATTTGCAGCGTTTCAAATGACATAGGACGCTAGAACTCTTTTGTTTTAGTTAGTTTAATATCAGAACTGCAACCTAGAACTCGATTCGATCCCAGAACTCTCGTCTAAGTGCCAGCAGAGCATGTCAGAACTCTTAGATAATGTCAAAACTTTTCTCAAGTCGAAAAGTAAGATTTGCAGCGTTTCAAATGACATAGGACGCTGGAACTCTTTTGTTTTAGTCAGTTCAATATCAGAACTGCAACCTAGAACTCGATTTGATCCCAGAACTCTCGTCCAAGTGCCAGCAGAGCATGTCAGAACTCTTAGAAAAAACTTCAACGGTCAAAACTTTTCACAAGTCGAAAAATAAGATTTGCAGCGTTTCGAATGACATAGGACGCTGGAACTCTTTTGTTTTAGTCAGATCAATATCAGAACTGCAACCAAGAACTCGATTTGATCCCAGAACTCTCGTCCAAGTGCCAGCAGAGCATGTCAGAACTCTTAGATAAAACTTCAACGGTCAAAACTTTTCACAAGTCGAAAAATAAGATTTGCAGCGTTTCAAATGAATAGGACGCTAGAACTCTTTCGTTTTAGTTAGTTCAATATCAGAACTGCAACCTAGAACTCGATTCGATCCCAGAACTCTCGTCTAAGTGCCAGCAGAGCATGTCAGAACTCTTAGATAATGTCAAAACTTTTCACAAGTCGAAAAGTAACATTTGCAGCGTTTCAAATGACATAGGACGCTGGAACTCTTTTGTTTTAGTCAGTTCAATATCAGAACTGCAACTTAAAACTCGATTTAATCCCAGAACTCTCGTCCAAGTGCCAGCAGAGCATGTCAGAACTCTTAGATAAAACTTCAGCGGTCAAAACTTTTCACAAGTCGAAAAATAAGATTTGCAGCGTTTCAAATGCCAAAGGACGCTGGAACTCTTTTGTTTTAGTCAGATCAATATCAGAACTGCAACCTAGAACTCAATTTGATCCCAGAACTTTCGTCCAAGTGCCAGCAGAGCATGTCAGATTTCTTAGATAAAACTTTAACGGTCAAAACTTTTCACAAGTCGAAAAATAAGATTTGCAGCGTTTCAAATGACATAGGACGCTGGAACTCTTTCGTTTTAGTTAGTTCAATATCAGAACTGCAGCTTAAAACTCGATTTGATCCCAGAACCGAGTTCTAAGCTGCAGTTCTGATATTGAACTAACTGAAACGAAAGAGTTCCAGCGTCCTATGGCATTTGAAACGCTGCAAATCTTATTTTTCGACTTGTGAAAAGTTTTGACCGTTGAAGTTTTTTCTAAGAGTTCTGACATGCTCTGCTGCCACTTGGACGAGAGTTCTGGGATCGAATTGAAATCTAAGCTGCAGTTCTGATATTGAACTAACTAAAACGAAAGAGTTCCAGCGTCCTTTGTCATTTGAAACGCTGCAAATCTTATTTTTCGACTTGTGAAAAGTTTTGACCGTTGAAGTTTTATCTAAGAGTTCTGACATGCTCTGCTGCCACTTGGACGAGAGTTCTGGGATCGAATCGAGTTCTGAGCTGCAGTTTTGATATAAAACTAACTAAAACAAAAGAGTTCCAGCGTCCTATGTCATTTGAAACGCTGCAAATCTTACTTTTCGACTTGTGAAAAGTTTTGACATTATCTAAGAGTTCTGACATGCTCTGCTGGCACTTAGACGAGAGTTCTGGGATCGAATCGAGTTTTAAGCTGCAGTTCTGATATTGAACTAACTAAAACGAAAGAGTTCCAGCGTCCTTTGTCATTTGAAACGCTGCAAATCTTATTTTTCGACTTGTGAAAAGTTTTGACCGTTGAAGTTTTATCTAAGAGTTCTGACATGCTCTGCTGGCACTTGGACGAGAGTTCTGGGATCGAATCGAGTTCTTAGCTGCAGTTCTGATATTGAACTAACTAAAACGAAAGAGTTCCAGCGTCCTATGTCATTTGAAACGCTGCAAATCTTATTTTTTACTTGTGAAAAGTTTTGACCGTTGAAGTTTTATCTAAGAGTTCTGACATGCTCTGCTGGCACTTAGACGAGAGTTCTGGGATCGAATCGAGTTCTAGATTGCAGTTCTGATATTGAACTAACTAAAACGAAAGAGTTCTAGCGTCCTATGTCATTTGAAACGCTGCAAACCTTATTTTTCGACTTGTGAAAAGTTTTGACCGTTGAAGTTTTTTCTAAGAGTTCTGACATGCTCTGCTGGCACTTGGACGAGAGTTCTGAGATCGAATCGAGTTCCTAGCTGCAGTTCTGATATTGAACTAACTAAAACGAAAGAGTTCTAGCGTCCTTTGTCATTTGAAACGCCGCAAATCTTATTTTTTACTTGTGAAAAGTTTTGACCGTTGAAGTTTTATCTAAGAGTTCTGACATGCTCTGCTGGCACTTGGACGAGAGTTCTGGGATTAAATCGAGTTTTAAGTTGCAGTTCTGATATTGAACTGACTAAAACAAAAGAGTTCCAGCGTCCTATGTCATTTGAAACGCTGCAAATCTTACTTTTCGACTTGTGAAAAGTTTTGACATTATCTAAGAGTTCTGACATGCTCTGCTGGCACTTAGACGAGAGTTCTGGGATCGAGTCGAGTTCTAGGTTGCAGTTCTGATATTAAACTAACTAAAACGAAAGAGTTCTAGCGTCCTATGTCATTTGAAACGCTGCAAATCTTATTTTTCGACTTGTGAAAAGTTTTGACCGTTGAAGTTTTTTCTAAGAGTTCTGACATGCTCTGCTGGCACTTGGACGAGAGTTCTGGGATTAAATCGAGTTTTAAGTTGCAGTTCTGATATTGAACTAACTAAAACGAAAGAGTTCCAGCGTCCTATGTCACTTGAAACGCTGCAAATCTTATTTTCGACTTGTGAAAAGTTTTGACCGTTGAAGTTTTATCTAAGAGTTCTGACATGCTCTGCTGGCACTTAGACGAGAGTTCTGGGATCGAATCAAGTTTTTAGCTGCAGTTCTGATATTGAACTAACTGAAACAAAAGAGTTCCAGCGTCCCATGGCATTTGAAACGCTGCAAATCTTATTTTTCGACTTGTGAAAAGTTTTGACCGTTGAAGTTTTATCTAAGAGTTCTGACATGCTCTGCTGGCACTTGGACGAGAGTTCTGGGATCGAATCGAGTTCTAAGCTGCAGTTCTGATATTAAACTAACTGAAACAAAAGAGTTCCAGCGTCCTTTGGCATTTGAAACGCTGCAAATCTTATTTTTCGACATGTGAAAAGTTTTGACCGTTGAAGTTTTATCTAAAAGTTCTGACATTCTCTGCTGGCACTTGGACGAGAGTTCTGGGATTAAATCGAGTTTTAAGTTGCAGTTCTGATATTGAACTGACTAAAACAAAAGAGTTCCAGCGTCCTATGTCATTTGAAACGCTGCAAATCTTACTTTTCGACTTGTGAAAAGTTTTGACATTATCTAAGAGTTCTGACATGCTCTGCTGGCACATAGACGAGAGTTCTGGGATCGAATCGAGTTCTAGGTTGCAGTTCTGATATTAAACTAACTAAAACGAAAGAGTTCCAGCGTCCTATGTCATTTGAAACGCTGCAAATCTTATTTTTCGACTTGTGAAAAGTTTTGACCGTTGAAGTTTTATCTAAAAGTTCTGACATGCTCTGCTGGCACTTGGACGAGAGTTCTGGGATTAAATCGAGTTTTAAGTTGCAGTTCTGATATTGAACTGACTAAAACAAAAGAGTTCCAGCGTCCTATGTCATTTGAAACGCTGCAAATCTTATTTTTCGACTTGTGAAAAGTTTTGACCGTTGAAGTTTTTTCTAAGAGTTCTGACATGCTCTGCTGGCACTTGGACGAGAGTTCTGGGATTAAATTGAGTTTTAA
The DNA here is from genome assembly GCA_907269075.1 of Idaea aversata. Taxonomy (NCBI): domain Eukaryota; kingdom Metazoa; phylum Arthropoda; class Insecta; order Lepidoptera; family Geometridae; genus Idaea; species Idaea aversata. The sequence goes on along the minus strand of OU026092.1, from coordinate 7,556,515 downwards.
GTTGCAGTTCTAATATTAAACTAACTAAAACGAAAGAGTTCCAGCGTCCTATGTCACTTGAAACGCTGCAAATCTTATTTTCGACTTGTGAAAAGTTTTGACCGTTGAAGTTTTATCTAAGAGTTCTGACATGCTCTGCTGGCACTTAGACGAGAGTTCTGGGATCGAATCAAGTTTTTAGCTGCAGTTCTGATATTGAACTAACTGAAACAAAAGAGTTCCAGCGTCCCATGGCATTTGAAACGCTGCAAATCTTATTTTTCGACTTGTGAAAAGTTTTGACCGTTGAAGTTTTTTCTAAGAGTTCTGACATGCTCTGCTGGCACTTGGACGAGAGTTCTGGGATCGAATCGAGTTCTAAGCTGCAGTTCTGATATTAAACTAACTGAAACAAAAGAGTTCCAGCGTCCTTTGGCATTTGAAACGCTGCAAATCTTATTTTTCGACTTGTGAAAAGTTTTGACCGCTGAAGTTTTATCTAAGAGTTCTGACATGCTCTGCTGGCACTTGGACGAGAGTTCTGGGATTAAATCGATTTTTAAGTTGCAGTTCTGATATTGAACTGACTAAAACAAAAGAGTTCCAGCGTCCTATGTCATTTGAAACGCTGCAAATCTTACTTTTCGACTTGTGAAAAGTTTTGACATTATCTAAGAGTTCTGACATGCTCTGCTGGCACTTAGACGAGAGTTCTGGGATCGAATCGAGTTCTAGGTTGCAGTTCTGATATTAAACTAACTAAAACGAAAGAGTTCCAGCGTCCTATGTCATTTGAAACGCTGCAAATCTTATTTTTCGACTTGTGAAAAGTTTTGACCGTTGAAGTTTTTTCTAAGAGTTCTGACATGCTCTGCTGGCACTTGGACGAGAGTTCTGGGATTAAATCGAGTTTTAAGTTGCAGTTCTGATATTTAACTAACTAAAACGAAAGAGTTCCAGCGTCCTATGTCACTTGAAACGCTGCAAATCTTATTTTCGACTTGTGAAAAGTTTTGACCGTTGAAGTTTTATCTAAGAGTTCTGACATGCTCTGCTGGCACTTGGACGAGAGTTCTGGGATTAAATCGAGTTTTAAGTTGCAGTTCTGATATTGAACTGACTAAAACAAAAGAGTTCCAGCGTCCTATGTCATTTGAAACGCTGCAAATCTTATTTTTCGACTTGTGAAAAGTTTTGACCGTTGAAGTTTTTTCTAAGAGTTCTGACATGCTCTGCTGGCACTTGGACGAGAGTTCTGGGATTAAATCGAGTTTTAAGTTGCAGTTCTAATATTGAACTAACTAAAACGAAAGAGTTCCAGCGTCCTATGTCACTTGAAACGCTGCAAATCTTATTTTCGACTTGTGAAAAGTTTTGACCGTTGAAGTTTTATCTAAGAGTTCTGACATGCTCTGCTGGCACTTAGACGAGAGTTCTGGGATCGAATCAAGTTTTTAGCTGCAGTTCTGATATTGAACTAACTGAAACAAAAGAGTTCCAGCGTCACATGGCATTTGAAACGCTGCAAATCTTATTTTTCGACTTGTGAAAAGTTTTGACCGTTGAAGTTTTATCTAAGAGTTCTGACATGCTCTGCTGGCACTTGGACGAGAGTTCTGGGATCGAATCGAGTTCTAAGCTGCAGTTCTGATATTAAACTAACTGAAACAAAAGAGTTCCAGCGTCCTTTGGCATTTGAAACGCTGCAAATCTTATTTTTCGACTTGTGAAAAGTTTTGACCGCTGAAGTTTTATCTAAGAGTTCTGACATGCTCTGCTGGCACTTGGACGAGAGTTCTGGGATTAAATCGAGTTTTAAGTTGCAGTTCTGATATTGAACTGACTAAAACAAAAGAGTTCCAGCGTCCTATGTCATTTGAAACGCTGCAAATCTTACTTTTCGACTTGTGAAAAGTTTTGACATTATCTAAGAGTTCTGACATGCTCTGCTGGCACTTAGACGAGAGTTCTGGGATCGAATCGAGTTCTAGGTTGCAGTTCTGATATTAAACTAACTAAAACGAAAGAGTTCCAGCGTCCTATGTCATTTGAAACGCTGCAAATCTTATTTTTCGACTTGTGAAAAGTTTTGACCGTTGAAGTTTTATCTAAGAGTTCTGACATGCTCTGCTGGCACTTAGACGAGAGTTCTGGGATCGAATCAAGTTTTTAGCTGCAGTTCTGATATTGAACTAACTGAAACGAAAGAGTTCCAGCGTCCTATGGCATTTGAAACGCTGCAAATCTTATTTTTCGACTTGTGAAAAGTTTTGACCGTTGAAGTTTTTTCTAAGAGTTCTGACATGCTCTGCTGGCACTTGGACGAGAGTTCTGGGATTAAATCGAGTTTTAAGTTGCAGTTCTGATATTGAACTAACTAAAACGAAAGAGTTCCAGCGTCCTATGTCACTTGAAACGCTGCAAATCTTATTTTCGACTTGTGAAAAGTTTTGACCGTTGAAGTTTTATCTAAGAGTTCTGACATGCTCTGCTGGCACTTAGACGAGAGTTCTGGGATCGAATCAAGTTTTTAGCTGCAGTTCTGATATTGAACTAACTGAAACAAAAGAGTTCCAGCGTCCCATGGCATTTGAAACGCTGCAAATCTTATTTTTCGACTTGTGAAAAGTTTTGACCGTTGAAGTTTTTTCTAAGAGTTCTGACATGCTCTGCTGGCACTTGGACGAGAGTTCTGGGATCGAATCGAGTTCTTAGCTGCAGTTCTGATATTGAACTAACTAAAACGAAAGAGTTCCAGCGTCCTATGTCATTTGAAACGCTGCAAATCTTATTTTTTACTTGTGAAAAGTTTTGACCGTTAAAGTTTTATCTAAGAAATCTGACATGCTCTGCTGGCACTTGGACGAGAGTTCTGGGATCAAATCGAGTTTAAGGTTGCAGTTCTAATATTGATCTGACTAAAACAAAAGAGTTCTAGCGTCCCATGTCATTCGAAACGCTGCAAATCTTATTTTTCGACTTGTGAAAACTTTTGACCGTTGAAGTTTTTTCTAAGAGTTCTGACATGCTCTGCTGGCACTTAGACGAGAGTTCTGGGATCAAATCGAGTTTTAGGTTGCAGTTCTGATATTGAACTAACTAAAACGAAAGAGTTCCAGCGTCCTATCTCATTTGAAACGCTGCAAATCTTATTTTCGACTTGTGAAAAGTTTTGACCGTTGAAGTTTTATCTAAGAGTTCTGACATGCTCTGCTGGCACTTGGACGAGAGTTCTGGGATCAAATCGAGTTTTAAGTTGCAGTTCTGATATTGAACTAACTAAAACGAAAGAGTTTCAGCGTCCTATGTCACTTGAAACGCTGCAAATCTTATTTTCGACTTGTGAAAAGTTTTGACCGTTGAAGTTTTATCTAAGAGTTCTGACATGCTCTGCTGGCACTTAGACGAGAGTTCTGGGATCGAATCAAGTTTTTAGCTGCAGTTCTGATATTGAACTAACTGAAACGAAAGAGTTCCAGCGTCCTATGGCATTTGAAACGCTGCAAATCTTATTTTTCGACTTGTGAAAAGTTTTGACCGTTGAAGTTTTTTCTAAGAGTTCTGACATGCTCTGCTGGCACTTGGACGAGAGTTCTGGGATCGAATCGAGTTCTTAGCTGCAGTTCTGATATTGAACTAACTAAAACGAAAGAGTTCCAGCGTCCTATCTCATTTGAAACGCTGCAAATCTTATTTTCGACTTGTGAAAAGTTTTGACCGTTGAAGTTTTATCTAAGAGTTCTGACATGCTCTGCTGGCACTTGGACGAGAGTTCTGGGATCAAATCGAGTTTTAAGTTGCAGTTCTGATATTGAACTAACTAAAACGAAAGAGTTTCAGCGTCCTATGTCACTTGAAACGCTGCAAATCTTATTTTCGACTTGTGAAAAGTTTTGACCGTTGAAGTTTTATCTAAGAGTTCTGACATGCTCTGCTGGCACTTAGACGAGAGTTCTGGGATCGAATCAAGTTTTTAGCTGCAGTTCTGATATTGAACTAACTGAAACGAAAGAGTTCCAGCGTCCTATGGCATTTGAAACGCTGCAAATCTTATTTTTCGACTTGTGAAAAGTTTTGACCGTTGAAGTTTTTTCTAAGAGTTCTGACATGCTCTGCTGGCACTTGGACGAGAGTTCTGGGATCGAATCGAGTTCTTAGCTGCAGTTCTGATATTGAACTAACTAAAACGAAAGAGTTCCAGCGTCCTATGTCATTTGAAACGCTGCAAATCTTATTTTTTACTTGTGAAAAGTTTTGACCGTTGAAGTTTTATCTAAGAAATCTCACATGCTCTGCTGGCACTTGGACGAGAGTTCTGGGATCGAATCGAGTTCTTAGCTGCAGTTCTGATATTGAACTAACTAAAACGAAAGAGTTCCAGCGTCCTTTGTCATTTGAAACGCTGCAAATCTTACTTTTCGACTTGTGAAAAATTCTGACATGATCTAAGAGTTCTGACATGATCTGCTGGCACTTGGAACAGGGTTCTGATCTCGAATCGAGTTCTAGGCTGCAGTTCTAATACGAATATGTGGAAAAAAGAAGAGTTCCAGCCTTTCAAATAATTTGAAACTATAAAAATAGTATTTGTCAACTTATCGAACTTCAATAGCAGATTATTTTGTCAATTTACTTTTTTTACGGCAAAAACGCCAGAACTATTCATAAAAAGTATCAGGAACTGTAGAACAGACCTGCATGCTAAAAGAACTCACATTTGTTTTTGATCTGCTGTAAAATGATCTGCTACGGGAAGTTAGCAGATCATTTTGAAAAAAAAAAAACTCGGCAAAAACGCCAGAACTATTCATAAAAAGTATCAGGAACTGTAGAACTCATCTGCATGCGATAAGAACTCACATTTATTTTTGATCTGCTGGACAATGCTCTGCTAAGTTCACTAACATTCAAAAAATGATGTAGCTTTGCGTTACGCGTAGCATCTTAAACAGTGGAGAACAAGCCGATTCTTATCTCTGTTCGCGTGAAAATGCAAGGTGGGATGTCAATTCTGTGCGCTCGAGAACGTCACTTACAACACGAGAACTCTTTACTTTTGTTACTTTATTTTTATTATACGTAACTGTACCAACCTCTGATGCATATATTTGATAATTTAATGCAATGTTGTATTTAATTTAATGAGTAGTGCTCTATCAAAGTTCTTAAAATTTTAGTAATGACTTATTTATGCATTTTACACCCGCGTAAGTGCCGATCCCGTGGGAATTTCGGGAGCTTATGTCTTTCTCTATCTCTTAAACTACCGCTATGCCGATTTTGACTTGAAAATTGTTTGTAGTTTCATCATGAAGAGGGATCAAACAAACAAACAAATTTCGGATTTTTAATATACCTATAGTTAGGAGTAAGGAATTATAGGTTACGTAGATTATTTTAGAACATTAACATACTTACCCTGAGTTTGTAACAGTTGTCCTACAATAGGAGGCAATGGTAATTGTTCTAAGTATTGATAGTTACCTAAACAATAGTAGCCAGACACGCCATTTCAATGTCCATTAACATTACCATAGTGTGCCTTTCTACTAAGAACTTCTTTGTAGTACTTATGTTGGTAAATATACATATTAAGTATATATATATGATAGCGACTATTGATTTTAATATTATTTTGTTAATAGAAAAACGTTATTTCAAGTTGCTAGATTGACTATGGCAGCGAATTGTTTACCAAATCAATTTGACTGCTTTTATTTTACGTTTTAATATTTTAAATGTTTAAAAATTCATAAGTTCCTATCAAAATGATTAAACCAATTTACTATTAATTTTAAATTAAACTATTGAGCCCTTAATTACTTATTTAGATTTTAAAGATAGAAAAGTGACGTCACGTCTGTCAAACTTGTTGTGAACATTGCCAAACTCCACCACCGCATATAAAAGCACGCGCTGAGGCGATCATGTGATCTTTTGCTGCTCAGTCTTCGGTCGGTAAGGTGGTTGGGTTCGACGATGCATAAAGTAAGACCATTCCATATTTTTGATACAGTGTATTATTGCCTAGTTTGTTGAAGTTAACAGTTGTTGCTAATATTCTAAATAGTTGTTGATTTAGTAATAAAAGGTCAAGTGTGGTTCGCTTGGCCGTCCACGACAGTGGTTTATGTTGGAACCGTTTTATCATGTTATTTACCCGTTGTTTGTGTTGTGTACCTATTACCATTAAACTAAACTACCAAAAGATCTAGCTTCTCTTGTCAGAATCACCTTTTCTCCTGTTGGAGAAAAGGTGATTCTGACAAGAGAAGCAGGGTTACAGGGTTATTGGTAATCATACTAGCAAGCCATTCAGGGCTACTTCTGTGTACCTAAATAAACAACTAAAAAAAAAATATATAAATTTTGAGGTTATGTAAATTCGAAAAACAGCTGATTTTTTAAAACAAGGGTCATTCAGACTAAGAACAGGAGATAAAACTTAAAAAATAAGTAACATTTTAAGGTTAATGACCTCTCCGTGTAAGGAACAGCTGATATTCAGGTAAAACTAACCTCAAAATGTTCGAAAAAATGTTCGAATTTCCAAAAGTCGTAGAACAAAAGTTATTTGTTAAGGTGCACAGAAGTAGCCCTCAACGGCTTGCTGGTATAATTTCCAATAACCCTGTTTAATACATCACTACATAGTATAAAATAAAGTCACTTTTCGCCGTCCCTATTTCCCTTTGTACGCTTAGATCTTTAAAACTACGCAACGGATTTTGATGGGGTTTTTTTAATAGATAGAGTGATTCAAGAGGAGGGTTTATATGTATAATACATGCATAATATAGCCGTGCGAAGTTTTTGTAAAAGTGAGGAAAATTGAATTCAATTCTACACGCGTATCGTACGACGTTTTTTATCACAGTTGCGACAATAAAAAAAAATAAAAAATATTTGTGATAAGTCTGTTTACAATTTTTTTAGGCAATATTTTTTTGTTAATTATACTCGTCTGACATACAATATTTTTAAGGGTTTTTTCTATTTGTTTTTGCGTCGGGGGTTAAAAACATAATATAATAGTACGGAAAAAAGATATATTTAAGTAAATAAAAAAAAAACTCATATTTTAATAGTTTTCTAAGACGATATATGAATATGCCAATACATTTAACTAGCTTCCGGCCGCGTAAGATTTGATTTTTTTTTACAATTCTAACCTGGGATGCCTATGTGATAACAGCTATCTGTATGCCAAATATTAGTCTGATTCATCCAGAGGTTTTATATGTGCGTGGAAATATCAGTTAGTTTGAACTTTTATTTTCGATTTTTAATATTGTAGGGTTTTTAATAATAAACACAGCGGCCTCTAGTCCCAACCTATGCAACTAAGCTTGTGTTATAAGGACCAGGCTGAAAAAATACACTATTTTGTAAATAAATACTTATTACACATATAAAAACACTCCGACAACAACAAATATTTGTTCACAAAAACAAATACAGCGGGAAATAGAACCCGCTACCTTCCACGTCACATGCGGGTGTCCCTCGTCATCATTCAGTGGGAGTAGTGTTTATTTATTATTTTCTTTTATATTAAAAAGGGATGTAAGCACAACAAGATTGATATGCGGCAACACGACATAAACGTAACGATGTAAAGAAGAGCCGAGTGCGTTAAAGTGGCGATAACAAATTATGCTAAAAACAGCATAACTCGACGCTCGTTATCTCAACGACACAAAAAACCAAGAAAATGTATTAAAACAGCGAGGGCGGTCGTTGCCTTTGTCCCTATACTCAGAGAGAACTACCTACTCCGAAATTGTTTAAAATAATTTCTTTGCAATTTATGTTTGAAACATTTTTATGTTTTCTTCTCGTTTGGAATTTTAATGTTTGTTGCACTTGGTTGCATGTTTTTTATCAGTTCTCTCGCACCTAGTCCCAAAGCATAATAAAGTTTGTGCTACCTACAAAAGAACAGTATTTCAAGCAATTTTCTGCAATTATAACAACATTATTTTAATTAAGATTTAAAGCTACCCTGATTATGTTCACACAGTAAAGTCCAAAATGAAATGTCACCAATCTTCACAACACTATCTGGCTTAAGACAGGGTGATGCTCTGGCCTGTTTATTTTTAACAAAGCCCTTGAGAAATGCGTCAGAGACGCAAAACTGGAGACAACAGGCACGATATTCTTCAAGTCTAACCAGCTTCTGGGATATGCTGATGACTTGGACCTGATCTCACGTTCCAAAATCCAATTGAGTAGCTATTTTCTGGATCTTAAAAACGCGTCTGCTCAAATGGGGCTAGCAGTCAATAACAACAAGACGGTGTGTGAAGTTATCACACACCGAAAAACCTAACTACGGAGCCGTTAGTAATAGAAGAGGCTAGTTTTGAGAAGTGCGAAGAGTTCGTTTATTTGGGATCAATGATCACTAGTGACAACGACGTGACTGTTGACGCAAGTCAATTTGTAATCATGATGCCTTGTTTTTGTTGTCTTTGTTTTATTGATATTTGCAAGTGTTGAAATCTATAGGCGGATAGTGCTCGCGAACCGATGCTGCTTCGGGCTAACCAAACACCTTAAGTCCCCAATTTTGCGCAAGAGTACAAAGCTGACACTGTACAAAACTCTTATACGACCTGTGCTAACTTACGTTTCTGAGACGTGGGTTCTCAGTAAAAACGACGAAAATGCTCTGTTGGTCTTTGAACGAAAAATACTGAGGAGGATTTTTGGCCCTGTTTGTAAAGATGGCGTATGGCGAATACTGTACAACCATGAAGTCTACGATCTATACAAGGACCCCAACATCATTCAAGTCATAAAAACGAATAGACTGTCTTGGCTTGGCCATGTACACCGAATGGAATTAGACAGGGTACCTAAACGTTTGCTTGAGTCCAACCCAGATGGTAAGCGCAGGATTGGAAGACCTAAGCTTAGATGGTTGGATGGAGCTACCCAAGACCTAAAAACCATCGGCTTAAAAAATTGGAAGAGAGCGGCGTTAGACAGAGAAGGATGGAAGAAGGCACTGAAGGAGGCTCAGGCCCATAGAGGGCTGTTTAGCCATTGATGATGATGATTATGTTCACTACTCAAGTAAAGAATGTTTATCATGGTTTTTGTTTTTATTTTGTGTAGCTCTATACTCGATCTGGCCGCAATAATTCAGTCTTGTGAAAATGGTGTTTGTAACAGCACCGAAATATCGAGTTCCATAAGATAAAAGAATAAAAAACCTTACTATTTTAGGAATAAAACTAGTAGCTAGTACTAAAGTTATTCACAAAATATAGATAGATAGAATGCACTTTTCTCCATAAAAAACTAAAATCAAATAGGCTGCGAACTTAGTAGATCGTAACTTTCAGAGTAGCACAGTACCACGTTTTTTTGATAAACAACCGAGCATAAACTATAAATCAATGTGCCTAGTGAAAAAGTCGTATCTGTTTTCTCATTGTATTATCCGTGTTCGAGTGACCGCGTGTCGGTGTATGGAGCTTTCGTAGTCGCGACAGGAAACATGAACGGTAGTTTTTGTCGGTTCTTTATGGGTTTTTGTTTCTTGTTTGTGAGGGAATCGTGTGGGCGGAACGGGAAACTTTCAGATTTTTCAGTAGTTTTCTAGGCCTTGTTTTTATTTAAGTACTTATGCTGAAGTTTATAAATAGGTGCTTGCTAACTTCTTACGAAAAAAGTTCAGAAAAAGTAGTTGGCTTACGCTGTGATCTTTTTATTATACAAAAAAAAATCCAGGCGTTTTCGAGTAATCGGCGAACATACATAAAACGCAATATAAACGCATAGAATTGAGAACCTCCTCCTTTTTTTAAGTCGGTTAACAATATAATTCACCTAAAACATGCCTAAACCTAAAACAATACCACATTACATTCATGTTTCAATCAACCATATTCTTACATTTTAAATTTGAACGAAAACTTTATCAAACAGTTACTTTGTACGAAACCTTGAAAGAGCTTTTGCAAAACCAACAAATTATTTTCTATAAACCTGAGCTATAAACCGACTCATAGCGCCATCTAGTTATTCAATTGCTAACTCTTTTTGTATCTGTTTGTGGAGCACAAGTCGAAAAACCGGTTGGAAAATTCAGCGCGAATTTTTCCTTTTACAATGGCGCTTATCGAGTTGTTCGAAGCTGCCGTTAGATGGCTCTTTTAAAGGTTTCTGATTTATTCTACTTTTTTATTATGATAAAAAAAAAACAAATTGCATTACATTATCTGTAAAGGGATCCGGACATTTAGTATGGAAGCTTGGCACAGTGATTTTTTGGCGCGGTGCATTTCGAGACGTTTGCCAATCGATAGGCATTCATACAGTTAACAAATATTGTCTTTACATCGAACTCTACCGCTATCGATGAAAATGCACTACAGCATTTTAAGTTAGGTACTATGCCAAAGTGTCCAAAGGCTTTGATTGAATTGATTAAATAATAAGATTTTGTTGGCACATCGTAGGTACTCTCTGTAGCATAGAAATCATAATCACTACATAGTATAAAATAAAGTCACTTTTCGCCGTCCCTATATACCTATGTCCCTATGTCCCTTCGTATGCTTAGATCTTTAAAACTACGCTACGGATTTTGATTCGGTGTTTTTTAATAGATAGAGTGATTCAAGAGGAAGGTTTATATGTATAATACATGCATAATATAGCCGTGCGAAGACGGAGCGAGTCGCTAGTATAAAATAAAGTCACTTTTCGCCGTCCCTATGTCCCTTTGTATGCTTAGATCTTTAAAACTACGCAACGGATTTTGATGCGGTTTTTTGTAATAGATAAAGTGATTAAAGAGGAAGGTTTTTAGATATAATACATGCATAATACAGCCGTGCGAAGCTGGGGCGGGTCGCTAGTTATTTATAAAAATGTGTCGCGGGTTTTATGCATACAGTCAATGTCAAGTGTTCATGAAGTATTTGTATCAAGCTAAATATTTTAATCTATGATTTAAATATAGGAATTAATCCTTTTCAAGTTAAGATAATAATGATGGCAACAATATTACATTTTTTTTTAAACTGAAAATTAATTGTCTAACTTTACAGTTACAATTCCAAACAAATCATAGAAATATTTTTCTGTTTTTAATAAAAATATCAGTCGAAAGCTAGAATAAGGTCAACAAGAAATTGGTCATCAACGTCAGGATGTTTTTACTACTAGAGATTGTGCAATGTGCAGAGAATTTCCTCGCTCCGAAACTTGAATTTCCTGTTGTTTAATTAAATTTTTCAAGGAGAAATGATGTTTGATAGCAAAATATTAACGTCAACTACACTGGTGTCGTCAAAGTAATCGAATTGTTTTCTAATTCGATATTTTTCAAGTAAATACTTCTTAAATAGAAGTATTGGCACCTGGATTAGGTGGACTTGTGTTAATAATTACTAAAAGTATTTTAAATGTACCTACCCAGTTACTTAAAGTGTACCTAATCTAATGCACCTAACTAAATTAATCGAGGTGAATTAAGTTAACTACGGGTAAATCTTCAGTAGGTATTAAATAAAATATTTGTTTTTGTGTTGGTTTATTATCTATAGGTAGGTACTAATATTATAAAGCTGAAGAGTTTGTTTGAACGCGCTAATCTCAGGAACTAGGTACTGGTTCGAATTGAAAAATTATATTTTTGTTTTGGATAGTCCATTTATCGAGGAAGGCTTTATAGGCTACTTTTTATTTTGATATTACCACAGGATCGGGACTTACGCGGGTGAAACCGCGGGGCGCAGCTCGTTAAGTATAAATTGTTTAATTATCAAGAATTTGGGTAGACCTTCCATGTCATCTTGGACGGGAGATTATCGCCGGAGATCTGAATCTGGAAGAGGATCAGTTTCGGAGTGAGATTTGATATTCTTTTTAACAAAATACTGAAATATACTGCAGTGCTTAGTTTAAAGGTGGCAGGCACTTAGATGTTATAGAGTCAAATGTATACGTATTGTGCCAAACAATAAGCTAGCAAGTTATGTATTGGAAGATAGCGGGCAGGAAGCCAACGTTGTTTGTCGGAATTATGAAGCAGTTATGAAACTTAATGACTTCAAAGAATTTAGTTTTGTGAGCAAAAGCAACACAAAAAATGGAGCCTTAGCATTTTTCTTGTCAAAATGAACTTCCATAGGTTCGTTACCATGAAAGCCATCCTTATATATACTTATTTACTTATTTTCTGATATTATAAAGCTGAAGAGTTTGTTTGTTTGAACGCGCTAATCTCAGGAACTACTGTATCGAATTGAAAAAATATTTTTGTGTTGGATAGTCCCTTTATCGAGAAAGGCTATAGGTAGGTACGCTACTTTTCATTTTTTAAATCCACGGGATCGGGACTTACTCGAGTGAAATCGCGGAGCGCAGCTAGTCACTATCATCACTATCACTACATAGTATAAAATAAAGTCACTTTTCGCCGTCCCTATGTCCCTATGTCCCTTTGTATGCTTAGATCTTTAAAACTACGCAACGGATTTTGATGCGGTTTTTTTTAATAGATATAATGATTAACGAGGAAGGTTTTTAGATATAATATCGCACTCCCCGTCGAACAAAATCGTAATATACATAACGATACTTTGCTTTTTATTCCATATTCGATAATTAGACCTCGAATTACACCTTGTCAATTTTTTCTGGAAATTTATCGCGTGTATTTACGAAGTTAGCAAAAATGCAATGGATTAAACTAAGTTATTCGTCTAAAACACCTTAACCCGGAAACACTCGAAAAAAGAAGTAAACAGTAGTTACAGATTTTATTAATACTACCATGTATTGTACTCTGCTATTACGCCTATATTCGGGGTAGAAAACTTAAACATTATTTCTGTAATGAACAATACAATCATATTCGAGTTTTAACTCAAAGGCTTATAGTAGGGTAATGTGTAATGCTGTAAAGTATTTAGTGGAATTACTGTCGTAAATTCTTCGTAATGTCGACAAAGAAGAGTATCATGGAGCAAATTCAACTTTTTCCTGCAAAAGAATCTCATTACCTAAGAAAGCAAACAAAACGACAATATTTATCTGAACACCTAAATATTTCTAAAATGTATTTGTAAATCAAGAATACTCTTCTGATAAATTGGCATAAAAGCGACAATATGAATCAATTTTTAACACGGAGTTCAACTACTCTTTCTTTAAGCCAAAAAAAGATTTATGTGGAACGTGTTCTTTATATTACCAAGCTGATATGGGAAAAAAGCTTTCTTACAAGAAAATTATAATCAACATAATGAAAAAGTACATCAAATAAAGGAGGAAGAGAAGGCTACAGTTGATAAAACTAATACAACTGTTGCTATTTTTGACATGGAAAAGGACTTGAATATTCCGCAATCCGAAGTGGGTATTTTTCATTACAAAAGAAAATATCCTGTGTATAATTCTACGATATTTAACGCGCTTAATAAAACAGGTTATTGTTACCTTTCTATTGCCAAAAGAGGCCCAACAGAAATCGGTAGTTGCCTTTTGTATTTTATTGAAGAAGAAAGTCGTAGGGGTATCAAAAATATATCTTTCTATTCTGCTGGGTGTGCGGGTCAGAATAAAAACAGATATATTTTTTCCCTTTTTGCCTTAAAAAAATACAATTTGGAAAATATAACCCACCGATTTTATGAAACTGGCCACAGAAAACGAGGGCGACAATATGCATTCGTGCGTTGAAAGATCCTTGAAAAATAAGGTCTTGTATACTCGTGAACAAGTATATAGTATAATTTTAAATGCCAAAGTAACTGGAGAAAAATATAGGGTAAAGGAAATGGAACAAAATGATTTTTATAATATAAAAGACTTAATATTGGGTAAAAATTGAGCTAAGGATACAGACGGTAAAAAAATCGCATGGAATAAAGTTATGGAAGTGAAGGTGTCATATTCTAAATCTGACATTGTTCAACTTAAATATGATTCTGAAGATGAGTATTTTGAATTAAAGACAAAACTAACTAGAAGAGGAAGAAGGCTAACAACAATGACAATAGATGATTCATCTCTGAAACAAATGTATTACAGTCCCATTCCAGTGAAAAAAACACTATTGGCAGATCTTAATAGTTTGTGCAGAACAGGCGCAATTCCAGAGCATTATCATACGTTTTATAACTCCCTAAAGAGCAGCGAAGTTGAAAATCAGAATCAAACATCGGATCCAGACAACGATCATGAAGACAACAATGATTATGATACCTTTTGCTATTTTTTCACAGACAAGTTGATTTTTTAAAACGGGACATTAATTTTGTTACCATACATTTATATTATTCATTTGAAGTTTTCGCTAATTAAATAATTAAAACTGAGATTATAAAATTGTTTCTTTGTAAATGCAACCAAATTCCATAGCATTTTATTTAACCAAATAACGGCTTAACGGCCTATACTGTATTAAAATCTAATCATAATTCGTCGAATAATGTAGTTTAGTACAATTACCAAATTATATAAAGCACACTATTTCCCCGAAAAGTGTAGCTACATATCAATACTATACATTCTTTTTTTTAGTAAATGTTACGAATAACATCGTGACGTGTTATTATTGTGCAATAACTTACATAAATTTTACCCGAATAAAATCGTAAAAGGGCTTTACAGACAGCAGTGGCAATGGTTTATTACAGTAAAATTATTTATGTCAATAACTCAATTTCTAATGTAACATAATTTTAATTCGATAATACACACGAAAGAGAAAAAAATTATCTTTCTTTTGACATATAATTGATACTCTTCCGTTGAATACTTTTTAAGTTATAACCGAAAATCACGTTTTTGGCTCTCTTGTAAAATTGAGATTTTGTGATTACGATTTTCTTCGGTGGGGGGTGCGATATATGCATAAGACAGCCGTGCGTAGCCGGGGCGGGTCGGTAGTACTATCATAAAACTGAAGAGTTTGTTTGTTTCTGTTGTTTGGTTAAACGCCCTAATCTCAGGAACTACTGGTTCAGATTGAATAATTATTTTTGTGTTGGATAGTCAACTTATCGAGGAAGGCTATTGGCTTTTTATCCCGATATTCCCACGGGAATGGGAGTTACGTTTGAAACCACGGAGCGCTGCTAGTTTAAAATATTTAGGTAAAACTATCTATCAATGAATAGAACTATCGGTTATTAATATTAGTGTATTTTGATCAAAATATAACGACGCCTGACATTGGTTAACATGGACTATACACAGAAACCAAAAGTTTAAACAGGCAATTGAATTGTGCGTCCACCCGATTTAATTAACCGTGTATACCCACTGATAGTAGGTATTATACAGTTACAAAATAACTACCTAAGTATAGAACAGAAGATTATCAGTGTAATTTATCCCCAAACAGTTATTTATGTGGCAGTAAAATAAAAAAAACACGAATTAATATTGTAATTTGTGCAGCCATTATTGTCTTAACTGTCATCACCTTCAATCGATGGCTCAACTATTCATGCAAACATTTATGTTACTGACATATTTTACGTTGAAAATTATTTTTTCACCTATAAACGTTGTTCTAAATCTTTCATTCAGTTTATGATAGCTTTTTGATGTTGGCGATTAGTTAGGAGGTTGGGAATTCGGTGGTTTAGTGTGAAAACTCACTGGGATGGGATTAACAATGACTCATAAAATGCACGTGTTGCGTTTCAACGAACTACGAAACGTTGAAACGTTTTAGTTATAGGTCGGTAATTGTTTTCTTTGTAATTAAGTTGGAGGGATGGAAATAAGTTCTTACATAGCGCACAGTAGGAGCATTTTTGGTTTACGTTTAGAAAAACGTGGGATCATCTCATAAAAAACCGTCAGACTTTTAGAATAAACATTGAGGACTAATTATAAAGTTATTCGAAACGGGATACTCACCATTTTTACGAGACTTATGGTAAATATCCCGTTTTAAATAACTATATAGTAATAACTATGGTAGTTTATAATTCTACTAGCTGCCCTCCGCGGTTTCACCCGCGTAACTCCCGATCCCGTGGGAATATCGGGATGTAAGCTATCCTATCTCTCAAGTTGGATCGAACTGCACATGGTGTGCGAATTTTATTATAATCGGTTAAGTGGTTTAGGAGTCCATTGAGGACAAACATTGTGACACGAGATTTATATATATTAAGACTAGCTGCCCTACGCGGTTTCACCCGCGTAACTCCCGATCCCGTGGGAATATCGGGATGTAAGCTATCCTATCTCTCAAGTTGGATCGAACTGCACATGGTGTGCGAATTTTATTATAATCGGTTAAGTGGTTTAGGAGTCCATTGAGGACAAACATTGTGACACGAGATTTATATATATTAAGATATTGAGGACTAGTTGCGAACCACGGTCTTACCTGCGTGAGTCCAGAATTAGAGTCAGGGTAAAAAGCAGCCTATAGATATATGTATATCTAGGCTGCGTTTTATCCATACGAATATGTTATTCCATAGAACTGTAGCTATCAGAAAATACCAAGTTAAGGTACATACATTTATTTTTAAGGTAACTTCGAATCGAATTGATCCTCCAAACCTATTGAGTATGATTAATTTGAGAGTTCCTTCATTACTACCCGCAAGATCCTTTCAACCAATTTGTATACCTACTTATTGTAGTCAGAATGCTTACCTGTGGCGGGCCTACATCGGTTTCAATAAACTGGTGGATAACATTGACAAGGATCTGGACTTGTTCGGTATTAGTGCTGAGACTGAGACGGCGGTTAGCTAAGCATTTCTTTGCTGGTGAATGATGTTTATTATTATTTTTTATTTTATTTTTTGCATAATTTCTGGCTGTTTTTTTATGACTTTATTACTTGCAGGAGTTATAGTTGAAGAAGAACGCTCACTCCGAACCTTATTAGATTATTCTATTTTTATTCGTTAGATCCTGAAATTGGCTTTCTATTGATAAACTATTGTTAAATTCTCTTTATAATAGCTGTTGGATTTCCAAATAAATACTAAGCTGTGAGGGTGCTGCGCAAGTCCTCAGCATCCTCACGCAAAATAGACTCTAATGAGGTTTAGTTGCGGAAAATAGCCCGTATAAATCGTAAGTAGGTAATAATAAGTTTGTCATACAAAAACTATATAGCATATTATAGAAAATAGTATAACATGTATAAAGTTACTACCACGATTTTTACTACTGTACCTATAGAATAGGTAATTTTTTTTTTGCTGAAAATACTCTCGTATTCGTTCGTGTGTCGGGTGCACAATGTAGGTTCCTCTCAATTTTTTGCATACCAATTTTTACGTGTGTCATTCTGATAGGCAGGTATGGAAAAAACTGGAACAAAAAGGTACCTACATACCTATAGAAAATACCGTAAATCGGTTTCGTTTTGTCCTTATTTTAATTATACTTAGGCGCCGCTTTTATAATGGTTTCTATCTAGATTTTATGAAATTTCACAATAAAAGGAAAATGAGAATTAGCTATAGGTAAGTACCTAAATACAACTTTATTGAAATTTTATTAAATTAGCCAAATTCGGGATAATAGGTACTTAAAATAGGCACCTAGGTAGAGACAGGTGGTGGTAAAGTCCGGACCTTAGAGACAACATGAAACCTTTTCTTAAACGAATACCTACCAACGTCTACGAAACATAGATAAATAGATTTGGAAGGTTTCAGTTGTAATTTATAAAGAACTAGCAACCCGCTCCGGCTTCGCACGGCTATATTATGCATGTATTATACATATAAACCTTCCTTCCACTCTATCTATTAAAAAAATCGCATCAAAAACCGTTGCGTATTTTTAAAGATTTAAGCATACAAAGGGATATAGGGACAGAGAAAGCGACTTTGTTTTATACTATGTAGTGATAACCAACTAAATAATCCTATAATCTAAGCATCATATAAATAAAAGAGAAACCGACTCAACACGAAATCTCTGCTGTCACTACCTACAAGAGCTACAAGTTTGAAACTTCGCATGTGGTTAGGACGTACGCGAGCACTACGAAGTATTTTTGGAAATTCGACCCCTAAAAGGGTAAAAACGGCTGATAAAGTTTGTAGTTTATAGTAGGTACAAACTTTGTGTTCAAAGAAAATAGAATAGAATAGAAAGACATTTATTTGGACAAGCACACGACATAAATAAATATTTAGAACAATTTAAGAGATGCCAAAAAAAAAACAAATTAAATCATGAAATTAATATCACTTTTAAAAACACACTAACGCGGGCAAAACCGCGGGGCAAAGCTAGTACTAGCTAAATAAGATACGTATTTTTAGACCACGAAATGCACGTGAGCGAATAAAATAGGCTTAAACGATTTCAGTCACACCTTGTCATTGTAAAAATGTCTAGTAAATTAGAATCCTCTAAACCCTCTCCACTGGACAAGTTAATACCCCTCAGATAATTTTTATGTGACATTAATCTTAAATAACAACCATGAAAATTCATTATTTCATAATTTTTATTCACAAAGGTTAAGTTGGCAAAACTTTAATTTTGTTAACTTAGGGCCACTTCCGGCAAAATTAAAAATTCTCGATTTTATTAAACCTATATTTAGTAGTCCCCATAAATTTTTGACAGAAAACTAAAATTGATTTTCAAATTGTGGCAAAGACTATATATGTCTAAAGTCTAGCTATGATAATGATAAAAGTAGAAGGCAGAAGTTCTTTATATGTAAATATGGCCTAAATATGGTCTTTCAGATATCTACAATTACCATAAGTACCTACTGTACTAACTTTATAGTTGCTTACTTAGTGGCTTTAGCTGTATTAGTTTTGGAGAACTTCTCTTAGATAATCCAAGTAGATATATGTATAAGAATTGAAAGGTAATTAAGCGCCAGATAATCTTGAAGAATATCCTTGAAACCCTATACGCACTTAACAAAAGACCTTTTGACAAATTGTGTTTGGCTTGACCCTGAACTTTGAGCGAAAAGACAATGTAATTACCAAATAGCTGTTAAATTACACTGAAAATGATGTAAAATTTGATGAAACAAAATTGAAACCTTTAACTTTGATAATATTAATACTGGTAAACTGAAAGTAGCATCATCTTACATTTTCTCAGGTGTAGGAGGGAAATGGTAGAGCAATTTCTTCGCATTTAATTATAATATACCTAAATTGAAAGAGAATAATATAATAACATTGAGAAAAGTAGATCTTACTAGGTACCTACTTATTTCATTTTAAATTACTAAGAACTTAGATAAGTAGTTAGTAAGGGAGAGGCATCCTTCATTTTGCTTGTAGTAGGTTTATATAGAAGACTCCAATGTTGACTTGTTCCGTTTAAAAATGAATATTCATTTTACCTAAAACTAAACTAATCAGAAATTCTAAGTTTATTCGTTCAAAAAATCACACAGAATAAAAAACCAAATTTATCTAAGAACATTTTAATTTATTTTAGTAGTTGATTTACTTCTTCTCGTATAGTGGTGTGGCTCACCTATTGTTAGAGTTTTTAGACCGCCTTAAGCGGCCTCTAACTTGACCTAAAGACTGCTACTAGAGGTAGCAACCGGGACCAACGGCTTAACGTGCCTTCCGAAGCACGGAGGGGCTCACGAAAACACTTTTTTGCCACACTACTAATTGGCCACCCATCGAAGTAATGACCGCGCCAGGCGTCGCTTACCGTAAACTATTAATTTACTAACGATTTACTTTGAATATTCAAGCTTAATAATATTTCCTTTTCCATATGAATATACTACCTTTAGTTATGTATGTAGTAAATAGAAAATATTCAATAGAATGTACATTTATAAAGTATTCTTTGTTTAACGTTACCTTGGGAATGTTGAATATGTTCGGATTGAAGTTATGTAAAAATGTAGTAAAACTTATTTACGTTTTTTCACTGGATATTATATTTTGTTCTACGATAGACGTAGAAATAACAAGGTTTGGGTCATAAAAACGCCTTCGGCGGTCTACGAAACCGCAAAAAAACTTTTTTTTTAACAACAACTATCTCATATGTAACAATCTGTAAAACTATTGTTAGGTGTTATTACATAACACATCAATGGGAAAGCTTAAAATTTCGAAAATGTCCTCTACGTGTTGGCTTAGACTCCGCACGCACGCCTTCCAAAGGTCCGAGGCTCCTTAGCTCCGTGATATGTGACACATAATCTTAACAAACAAATCACCCCCTAAAATTCCCGACGCAAAGCTGCCCGAAACGCTGGCTGCATTACAACGCTGAATAGAAAGTAGTTTAATGAGAATGACAACGTCAAGTGAGGTTGGATTTATCATCTTGTTTTCCGCAAGCCACTTAAGTAGATATACCTATACCTATTCTCGATTGGAGGTTTTCACCATAGAAAACGATACCACCTACTATTCCTAAATTTTATTTAATAACTCTGTTAAGATGACTGAAATAAAATGAGAGATTTCTAAGAATTTAAGAAAATAATTTTATTCTTTGCTAGGGTTCCTTTACGATTCGATTTGAGGCGGTTGGCTTGATTAAATTCGTATAATTCTTGTATTTGTAAATTGTTTTAGTCTTTGATTACAATTTCGGTTTAGTTATAATTGTTATTTTATAAATACTTAGGTACATATAGTTTTGAAATACCTGAATTGAACATATAATCAGTCAAAGAGGCGTGCAAATGTTAATTGCATTTTATTACAAGCACACGGCATGAATAGTTATTTAAATTCATTAGGCGGTAAATAAATTCAAAGATAATCCTACTTATGGTCTTCGCCCACACTTGCGTAGGAAAACCAGGAATAACCGGAATGTAACCGCACCAGCATTTTACCCTGTACTTTATCGATCTTGTTTTGTTGTTGCCTCCTGACATATTTATATAAAGGACCATGTCCACTTCTATAAAAGATATAGCTTACACTCAAACATTTTATTACGTAATTTTATCATTTAGATTCAATAGCTAGTAGAGCAAGGACCATGACAGCAAAACATTGGAGTGCTAGGAAACTTCCACTTGCTTTAGTGTGTCCTACTCGATAAACTCCTACTCGTCTTATTAAACTAATAGCTGCGCTGCGGTTGCACTCGCGTAATAATTTTAAAAGCAATTTCCTAAATTTTTTATTTCATAAGAACTTTTTCCTGACAATAACAAACAGAACAAAAAAAGAATTAGCAAAATCGGTCCAGCCGTTCAGCCGTTATGTGAAGACCAAGGGAAACAGGGATTAATTTTTATATAATAGACTAGCTGTCCCGGAAAACGTTGTTTTTCCATAAAAAATAATAATAAAATATATACACAAAAAATTCATACAAATCGGTTCAGCCGTTTAAGTGGAGTTTGGCAACTAACACCGCGACACGATTGACATCAATATTTATACCTCTATGATACTAACGTCACTCAATTGTTTTGCCTTCCCGGAACGTCTCCACTAAATCTTGAACTTTATGTTATGGTATTAAAGTTCGAATTGACTTTTAAGTATTATTACGAATCGTTTGTATAGGAATTGAGAATTTAGAAAAGTGATGTGTTTAGACTTTTTCAGACAATTTTTTTAATTTTTTTTCTCCAAAGAACCATCCTCGTGCTTAAAGGAATATTCTAAAAAAAGAATTAGCGAAATCGGTTCAGCCGTTCTCCAGATTTGCGTTTCAACACATTCAGCGATTCATTTTATTTTATTATAGAATATAAATGACAAAGTGATCAAACAAAATAGAGATTGTTTAATTCGAGTTTTCTGTGATAAAGTACCGCTCTAAAAATAGTGCATTCTAAACCCTAAAACATAACCACGAAATTAAAGAAAAAAATATAATGAAATATTATCTTCAAGAACACTTTGTTCTTGGAAAAGCCAATTACGGGTGTTGTCCTTTACGTACCGGTTCGTTTACAGTATTAGTTTGATAAGATAGAGTGGGCGAAGGCTTTTGTACTTAATCATAGAAGATATGATGAATAGCGTCACCTTTAAAGTAATAATTGAAAGCGACGTGATTTGCAAATATTAAATCTTAATTTACCCATTCGCCTGTCATATTAGAAGGTAATTTGAATTAATCATTTCAGTACCTAAATTAGAGGACCTTTATCTCTTTCGTCTATTTAATGTGTGGATAAACTTTTGGGTTTCCAAGGTTTCAGGCACTCATGTTTAAATAATGTATGTGGCTTAGCTAACCTAGTTTCCGTTTCCTTGAAGGCCTGTAATTTTTTTTTAGTTAACCCATACTATCTCACTGCTGTGAAAATGTATACTTCACGCTCTTTCAAGCTTAAATAATTTTGTTTTGTGGGTATTTTAATATAGAATCAATCAAGCTATTGATTTCAGGGATTTTACAGGTTTTTGCGTTATTTTTTCGATATTTTACGTAAATTTAATAAATCCAACCTCGTAATATCATTATCAGCATTACATAGTATAAAATAAAGTCACTTTTCGCCGTCCCTCTGTATGCTTAGATCTCTAAAACTACGCAACGGATTTTGATGCGGTTTTTGACGTGACAACGTTTTATAAATTGGTTTGCCGGGTGACACTTCAAGAAACTGCGTTACGCTCCGCTGACGTTATGCGCTCACAATGAGAGCGAGTGAGAGGCACGCGGGCATGGTTAGCCCGCCTAAGAGCGAGAGAGACAGACATAAAAAGTGAAAGGCACGCGTCCCTTCCACTCGAGCACAGTTGTTGTCACGTAAAACTTTCGCCCGTATACCGACTTTACAGGCAACCAGTTTTTTTTAATAGATAGAGTGATTAAAGAAGAAGGTGTTTAGATATTATACATGCATACCACATACATAATACAGCCGTGCGAAGCCGGGGCGGGTCGCTAGTTGTTTGATAAAAACTTAACCACAAAAAACTTTTATTTTGATATGTTGTGCGTAAGAAAATGATCTTATAAGGGTTCCTTTTTTACCCTTTTGAGGTACGGAATCCTAAAAATCATAAATATACGTCGTTACTAATATGATAACTTGTCTTGCTTGTAAAGCCACACTTTACGAGTAAAAATCCCTTACTACAACAATATTTGTCATAAACTGACCGCCTAAAACTGTTTCAAATTCCAAATAAACAACATAGGTACATATTATCTATTATCTATACAGGGTTATTGGAAATTATACTAGCAAGCCGTTGAGGGCTACTTCTGTGCACCTTAACAAACAACTTTTGTTCCACGACTTTTGGAAATTCGAAAAAAAAATTTTGAGGTTATGTAAATTCGTAAGACAGCTGATTTTTTTTTTAAACAAAGGTCATTCAGACTAAGAACAGTAGATAAAACTTAAAAAATAAGTAAAATTTTAAGGTTAATGACCTCTCCGTGTAAGGAACAGCTGATTTTCAAGTAAACATAACCTCAAAATTTTCGAAAAAATGTTCGAATTTCCAAAAGTCGTAGAACTAAAGTTGTTTGTTTAGGTGCACAGAAGTAGCCCTCAACGGCTTGCTAATATAATTTCCAAAAACCCTATGTAAATCAATATTAGGTTAAGGTTTTCCATGCTATTCATTTGTGACATGTATTAGTTGGAGTAGGATTACTATACTACCTTATCGGCTTAGTTGACTGTATCCAGAGGGAGTTCTACTAAAAAAAACAATATTAGCTCTGTACTAAACTCACATTTAGTAAACAATAGGTATAAAATCCTGAAAACAGTGACGATTGCCCCACCCATAAAGCTCTGAATAATGACATAGAGAAACCATTAGTCGAATGAACTCGAATGAAGGTCAGAGCGTCCATTAATTGATTGCATATAGATATCAACACGCTTAGGGTATTTTAGATGAATCGAAAATTAATGTGGCTTTTGATCGTTTTACTCCCGGCGACTTTGGGAATACATACGTTTAAAGCTTGTTTTTATCTCAAAAGTAAAGAAAAAAGCCTTAGCTTTGTATGCAAAGGACAAAACCCGTAATTGGCTTTTCCAAGAAAAACGTGTTCTTACAGATATTATTTTATCATAAACTAGCAGCGTTCCGCGATTTCACCCGCGTAACTTCCGATACCTTGGAAATATCTTAATATTTAATAGCATATAGTAACTTAATTTAAATATAATTAATTTAATAACGTAATTTAAATATTTTTGTTCTACATGATTATAGGAAACTCAAATCTAACTCTGTATTTTGTTTGATCACTTTGTCAGAGTTATTTGCCATACTTTCATAATTATACCGATTTCAAGTAATAGTATGAATCGACCAAAACGATTCATGTAGGATCTTTCTTACCAAGTAGGACCTTAGACTAAAGCTCATAGAAGTAAAGTATTATGGATCCTTGCAGTGCTAACTTTTTTTTCCTTTTCCGCTGCTGTGCTAGTTATTTAATCTGAATGATAATTATACCTATCATAAAAAAATACTTGAGAGCAAGCCATATCTTATTTGGAAGTGGACATTGTCCTTTTAACCAAATCGTTCAAGCTGATTGAACAAATAAACTTTCGCAATATAAGTACATGGAAGTAGGATAAATATTAAACCTACTATTAGTTATCATTTACTATCATAACAGTGCCTTTAGTTTTCATAGAATATTAAAATGGTAAAATGACAATATTCTCTGTATATTGTTTTCAAAGGAATAAGCTTTTATGGGGCGCACTTAAAAGAAACTCTCGACCATCTTCCGACCTAAGCTTTGTCAATTACTCGAACAAAAGATAAGAGAACTATACTAAAGGCTACTGAATCATCTGTTGGCATCTGAATTATTAACTGTGCACGTATTTTTACGCAAACATATTTATGGGCTTACGTTGTAAGATTTTACCACTTGAATAGACCGGGTCTAGCTACTAAATCAACGGGAAATAAATATTTAGTGAAACGTTAAATATCGTTACATCTTTATCAATCCTTCTTTATTGACATAAGGGTATAGAACCGGGAAATCCCTTTACCGAAAATTCCGGGATTTCTCGGTACGGAACCGGGATTTTTGGGAAAAATATATTTCGTGTGATACACAATTGAGAAAGCTAAAATAATACTTATAATTTTTTTTACTATCATAATTTTTCACGCTGTTTTCCTATTATCCTAATATTTTCATTTTTTAATGCATCTCTTGCACTGGGCTATCTGAAAATATTTTTAAGGAAAAATGCGTCTTCAGAAATCGTAACTGATCCGACACTCGAACTCGTATCCCTAGAATACCGTTCAAGTGCGCTAACCAATTACGCCACAAGTACCGTCATAGTTGAGTTTAAGAATAGCATAACATCTTTCGAATTAAGTTTCGTTAGCGACATTCGTTGGCAGGAATTTTCATTCCTTTTCTACATAAGTTTCATTAAATGTTGATTTAATTATAAATTATGTAGGTACTTATAGTTTTTTTGTATTAAATAAATATCCTGTTAAAAAAAAACAGCGCACTCCGGGAGTGCAGGCAGAAGTGAAAACTGTATATCTGTGTAAAATCTCATATGTCGCGAGAACATACGCAAAAAGAGTTTTAGATGAAAAAAAAAATAGTCGGACGACTATTTGTCGGACGACATTTGTCGTCCAACAAATAGTCGTCCGACATTTGTCGTCCAACAAATTGTCGTCCGACATTTGTCGTCCGTCAATAGTCGTCCGACAAATAGTCGTCCGACATTTGTCGTCCGTCAATAGTCGTCCGTTAAAAAATACCATAATATGTACGTCTTAATACACTCACAGCCAAATTAAAAACAGTAGGCCCAGGCATACATTTTCGCCGCGCCGCGCCGTAGAGAGGGGATAGCTGTCTACTCTCCATCCGTCTTACGCTTTTTCGATCAGGTCACGTGTCCTGACGCGAGTTTAAGATTTTATACCCATTACAGAAAAAGTGCTCAACGCCGCTAAAGAAGTTTTCACTTCAATAATTTACTACAGTTACTAGCAAAGCACTCATACATAAAAGTTTTATTAGGTACCTACCGATATTATCATCATCATCATTATTCATTCATTAATTATCATTTTTGTAATTAAATGTTTATAAAACGAAAAAAATCAATGTTACTGACTCAAACTTAATGTTAATATTAATTAAAGGTTTAATAGGGATAGAGTACCTACTTCTAATCCAAGATAGACTAGTACCTAGCCTTTATATGACATTTTAGGACTGAATACATAAAACGTTTTAGTATATTTTTGCTGCTTTCACAGTCTTCGTTTCACGACCGGTATTTCGCTGTTGATATTGTGTAATTCGTTTACATCTTAGTATTTCGAAGGATAAGTAGGTACCATATTACCTATAAATATTCTTTCAGAAGTAGATAGAATCTTGTAAACATTTGCTTTTCTGGAATATTTCTTGACTTAAGTACGTGGATTAGTCCAAATTCCCAGTAGGGAAATTGGTGAGGTTAATTGGAATTTAGATATTTTACCTAAGCGCCGGATTTTGTGAAGATTTTATATGCATACGAAAGCTTATAGGTATTTCAGAAATTCTAATACAATGCAGACGTAAACACGTTTTTACCGTAAAAAACCGATGGGTAGATTAAAGAAAAACTGGCTAAGTACGAGTCCTACTCGAGTGTTCTGTATCATTATAATATTCTATTTTTAACCCCCGACGCAAAAACAAATGCAAAAAACCCTAAAAAATATTGTGTCAGACGCGGCTGTATATGTTAAAAGTCTTTTGCCTGCCCTTTTGGCAGTATAATAAACAAAAATAAAAAATATTGTATGTCAGATGAAGCTGTACAGGTTAAAAGTCTTTTGCCTGCCCTTTTAAAAAAATATAGCCAGAAAAAATACTTAAACAACCAATTTTTTTTTTAAATATACCCTCTTGCTGTCATGGTTCATGAGATACAGTCTGGTGAAAGACGGACGGACGGACAGCGAAGTCTTTTTTACCCTTTGGGTACGGAACCCTAAAAACAAAGTACTTAAATGATTAGCTCAAAGCTCGGATGCACCTAGGTTTAACCACATCTAGGTGTAACCAATTGCATAATATGGTTATGCCTGAAGGAACACATTTATGTAATGGTGTAACCTTCTTTCTACGGCTAAAGTTTGCGTTTATTGCACTCACGCGTGTTAGATCACTAATTTAACCTAAAAGAGCTTTCTGGTAAATTGAATCTATTGACCTAGGAAAGTAGGATACGTTACCTAGGAAAGTAGGATTTTGCAAAATGCGTAGACCTCATTAGAAAAGTTCGTAGATCTAAGTACTTTTTTCTGAGTAAATGAAAAGGAATAAAATGAGTGTTTTAACTCTGAATTTAACCCTCCCGCTGACCGTACCTAGTTCTTTCTAATGTTTATTTCTATAGTTGTATTCAATTAAATCGAAATTTGATAGATATCAAAAGAACAAAACAACAGTAACTCCATCGAATCGAAATATTTTTAGGTTAAGTTTTTCTGGTGAGACGAGACGTTTCGTTCAACACAGTCATAGCTCTATGGAATAAGAACATTGTTTCACTTGTGTTTAAAAATAATGAAAGAAGTAGTATAATTGTGTTAGCGAAGGGAGTGTGCTTAAGTATAAAACGCAACGTTTATTAACTTTTTTTTTTGCGAATGAAAAGGAAATTATGCACATTCAGCATTGAGTTTCGATATTTTACAAATTGATAGAAACGTAGGGTTGGCAACACTGCCTAGGTAAACAGATATAATACACAAAATACTTTTTCTGACCAGACATTTTAAACCCAAACAATAAAGCGGATTTCTATTGTGTTCCACCAGATAACGGTTATGGCATGCAGCTGTTGTTCGAGGTAAAACGTAAATATATTTAATTATTCGAATAGCATAGGTTTAGTTAAGCATCTCCAAATAATAACAAGGATTTTGTAAATTTTGGAGCAACAGCGACTAAATCACTAAAGTCTTTAAAAAGGGAATTTCAATACCTTCTACGATTTGTTTCAGTTATGGACTATTTTAAAAAGACTACAAGTTGATGCGGATCAAATTGATCTTCCAATTAATTAGGACGTATTTATTTTTATCACAAATATTTATAGTTATTTTGAACACCTTTCAAATGTCGAAATCGATCTCTAATATCTCGATTGAGCCCGGTCTGCGATATCATCAAGTAGGTATATCTAACGATTTGATATCTGAAAATATTGAACACAACTTTTCATTGCCTCATCAATCATGATATTTTTGCAATTCATAGTTCAAAATTTCAACGAGTTTGTCGAAACAAATTTGTTTTTGTACATTTCAGATATGAATCCATCAATTATTGTAAATAATAAGACAAGTTTTATAATAAATCAATTATGTAAATTGTAAATCTATTGTGAGACGTTATTTGGCAATAAACAGCCTTAGTATTTATTTTGTTAGAAATATCGTTTTGTATAAAGATAATTGTTTTCATGCGGTTTAATATTATCATCATAACATTTCTCAAGATTTTTTACGGTTTGACTAATTTACAGTTAAAATATTTAATACCTTCTTCATAACTTCAATTTGATTTGTTTATCTGATCTTATGTGATGGTAAAGTTTTGTTTCCCATAAATCTGAGTTAGGATAAACATAAATACCTACTTTTATTTTATTACGAGCCTGTTTATTGTTGTTACGTCAGGTATAATAACAGAAGTAACTGTTGTTTATAACTCTAGCAGTCCACATAGATTGCCAACTACTGCCTCTATATACAGGGTTATTGGAAATTAATTGACACGGCGTTAAGGACTTCTTCTGTGCACCTTAACGATCAACTTTTGTTCTACGACTTTTGGAAATTCATTATAAAAATATTCCATACGAAAATAAAAAATTAAATCCAACAGTTCAAATAATACTCAACTCTATGTCTACGTCACAGAATCAATCATAGTAGGTATGGTACAACCCGCCGCATAGACATAGAAAATTACCAGACAGTACGAGAAACACTTAAATATTTTTTTTGGGATATGTATTAAGTTTCGACAAAAGTCGTAGAACAAAAGTTGTTTGTTAAGGTGCACAGAAGAAGCCCTTAACGCCGTGTCAATTAATTTCCAATAACCCTGTATAGTTTCATATTCCCAGGACAATATAAATATACCTAGTGAAAGTAGGTATAGACAGACATGTAAGGGCAATTTACACATTAGGCATACGAATACGGTAAGTAACAATTGCCAATAAAAACAATAAGAAATGTAAGGGCCCTCGGCGACTTTTTTAAGCGATGTAGTAGCGATGCAGTAGCGATGCAGTAGCGATACTGTCGCGCGTTCGCAACGATACAGTTGCAATGCGGTCGCTAGCTGTTTGCCCTCGGCCACACGAGCGCGATACAAACGTGATGCAAACGCAATTCAGCCTGCCTAGCATGAAGACCAAAACACGATACGATAAAGCGATATAACTACATCAACTCTCAAAATATGATAGATAAAGCCATGTTGAATCTGTATTATAAATTGCGATATAAATTATGATAAAAATTCAACATGGCGGCTTTATCTATCATATTTTGAGAGTTGATGTAGTTATATCGCTTTATCGTATCGTGTTTTGGTCTTCATGCTAGGCAGGCTGTAACAGCACAGCGTAAGTAGCGTGTTAGTAGCGCATTGGCATCGCTACTGTCTCGCGTTGCAAATGCGACTAACACACGTCGCGCGTCAGAATCGCTACAAAAAGTCGCCGTGGGCGAGGGCCCTAACAGCCAAAAACAATATTTGTAGCACGTTAAAAAACAATGTTATCCTAAAATAAAATCTATTTGTTACGATAGATTAGCTTTTTAGGTTGGTGAATGACTCCTAAAAACTCACGTTCTTTTAATATTAGAGAAGTTGGAAGCTGATGTTATTTTGTGATCGAAATAAGGAAAATGTATTGGCTGAAATTGTCTTCTGTAAATTGTTGATTGAACTGAAAATATTTTTATTCTTTTCAGAATTAATGGATACCATACAAATACCAAATTGCTGTAGATCTTATTTCAGTTGATGAGCGCGAGCGAAAATAAAGGACTGAAAAAAATATATCTACCTAATAGGTAGGTTTTCAATAACTTTTCATTGACTATTATCGTATTATTCAAATAAAAATAACAATATAATAAAAAAGATCAAACACTTATGAACAAAATAAAAACTACGTTACCTATTAGGTATAATAGTAATATAGAAGTCTTGAATAGCATTGTATAAACGAATGATATTGTCAATATTATTGTAGTAGCAATTTTTCGAAGTAAATAGTACAGTCGGAATCAGGGACTTAAAACGTTATCCATAACAGAATGTTTAACGTTATAAAAACGTTATAATAGTATCGGTATCTCAGCAAACATTTCGTTATCGATCTTTTGTATAACGTTTTACGAGTAACAGAACGAAATTTTAACTGCAAAAATAACGTTATTATAACGATAAATACGCGACGTTGCCAAACTTATTCATTTTACAAATCCGCGCCACGCGCGGCGGAATTTGCGCATTAGTTGGTAAAAGCGAAATGGGTCGAAAAAAAATCAACAAAGTTTACAGATATTTCAATCTTGAGGATAATAATAAGACCTCAAAATGTTTAGTTTGCGAAAAAGTTTTAAAGGTAAGCTAAGAAAGAAGTAGGTAGTAATGTGTAGTATTTTCTAAACGGGAGTGCAGGCAGAAGTGAAAACTGTATATCTGTGTAAAATCTCATATGTCGCGAGAACATACGCAAAAAGAGTTTTAGATGAAAAAAAAAAAATAGTCGGACGACAAATAGTCGTCGGACATTTGTCGTCCAACAAATAGTCGTCCGACATTTGTCGTCCAACAAATTGTCGTCCGACATTTGTCGTCCGTCAATAGTCGTCCGACAAATAGTCGTCCGACATTTGTCGTCCGTCAATAGTCGTCCGACATTTGTCGTCCGTCAATAGTCGTCCGACATTTGTCATCCGACATTTGTCGTCCGACATTTGTCGTCCGTCAATAGTCGTCCGTTAAAAAATACCATATGTACGTCTTAATACACTCACAGCCAAATTAAAAACAGTAGGCCCAGGCATACATTTTCGCCGCGCCGTAGAGAGGGGATAGCTGTCTACTCTCCATCCGTCTTACGCTTTTTCGATCAGGTCACGTGTCCTGACGCGAGTTTAAGATTTTATACCCATTACAGAAAAAGTGCTCAACGCCGCTAAAGAAGTTTTCACTTAAAAAAAAACTAATATTTTCTAAGAAAATCGGCTTATTAATATTTATTTTTTTACAATAATGCCGATTTCCTTAGAAAATATGAATGTTTTCAATTTTTTTATAGAATCTTTTATGTTTCTCCGAAGAGCCCTTGCGATAGGCAGCAATAAAAAAAATATATTAAAGATTGCTCATAATTTTTTTACTCTAAAAAATTAAATGCTCCGCAAGTCGCAAATGGATCAAGCTGTTTGTGTGGTTTGTGGTGCCTTATTAAAGGTAAAGAGTTGAACTAACACGCCTCAGTGATGAAAGTTATCGACTTTGGTTTTGATGCTAAAGGCCAAAATTTCTAGTACTTTTTTAAATAATGCCGATTTTCTCGGAAAATATTAATGTTTTGAATGTTTTTATAAAATATTTTATGTTTTTATAAAGAAGCTCTAGCGATTAGTAAAAAAAACCACGATAGTTAAAGATTTGGTCATAAAAAATTCAACTGAAAATAGAGTATTTTTCAATGGCTTCTATTTTCCAAAGTCATCGATATAGCAAGCTGTTTGTGGTGTCAAATGAGAGATATGAGTTGAACTAACATGCCTAAAAGTTAGAGTGCGTAAGCTGCTCTGGTTTGTAACCTAGAGACCAAAACATGTGACGTTTCATACATTTTTTTCATATTTTGACGGCTTACGATCTGCATCAAAAACAGCCCTATGTCCATCATTTGCCGTTTCGAGCCACTGTGCGGTAGCGCGCGCGTGCAACGTTGCCGCCGTGTGCGCGCGAGCGGTGGTACCTGGTAGGTACTACCGCTCGCGCACGGTTTCGAACGCAGCGGCAACGTTGCTTGGCCGCAGAAGAGGTGGTTGATAGGTATTAGGTATATACTGATTGCACTGTGAAAATTTATCGCTACATAAAAAAACACAAAATACATAAAATTTATCGTTTTGATTGGTTTATTTTACTTTTAATCGTAGATTCACTATGATAAAAAAATGTGTTTCGGAAATTTTACCTATTCCTACTAAACATATATCTAACACCAAAGTAATAGTAAATTTCAGGACGTTATGTAACCTTTAGCCTTCTTCGATATTTGAGATATCCAACACTAGAAGAATTATTCAGATCGGTCCAGTGGTTTTGAAGCAAATTCAATACAAACAAACAAAAATCTAATCTTTCCCATTTATACTATTACATAGTACGTACATGTACCTATAGATTACACCCTTACGTAGCCAGAGAGAGCACTGCGTTCGATAGTTCACACGAAGAAAAAGTAAACATTACTTTGAGTAAAAGAGATAGCATAAAAACAATAATTATAACATTATTATATGAATAACAATATTTTTAATAACGTTAAATTGACAATATAACGTAACGTTATTATAACGTTATACATATTCAAAGCTTTGAATAATATCGTTTTGTTATATCGTTTCTCTCACAAATAACGTTATCTTGCAATTCCACAGATAACGTTACTGTATTTTACCGGTATTTAAGTCCCTGGTCGGAATATCAATTAGCTAAACCCCTTATTAATACACTTTTACAGATGTGTGAGTGAGCTCTGGGTCACGTGGGGTTCAGCTAATTGGTATTCCGACTGTACACTAGTTCAATTAATTTATCTATTTCACGTTCAGGTAAAATGGACATGTTAATTATTACTTTTGATTAACTTCACAAAGCGTGATATTTTGTTCATAACATTTTATTTTAATCGAGGCAGATATGAGTGTTTCAAAGCTTTGTCCTTCCGCAAATATTTTATTCAGGTAAATAGGATTCATATTTATGAGAGGTGGAGATGATAAAATTTTATTAGATTGCAAATTTTATGGCATCAAGGTGCGTTAGGTACAAGGTTGGGAACTTTGTGTAGGTTTTTTCGGTTGCGAAAGGGTTACGAGATCTCTGGCAATAAAAGTAATAAGTACTATGGAATTCTTGTTTGTTGTTCCCTTAAGTTTTTTCTCAGGTGTTTTATTGTGTTCTGTGACGAGTGAATCTTAGAATGAAACAATAGTCGGAGATCCCTTTAAGCACGACCTTCATCGATCTGTTTAATAGATGAAAAGTATTTTATATCAAATTAAATAGGTCAATAAATATATTGCAAATGGGTTGCCTAAAAAATTCAGTACAGAATATGATGAATCACCAATTTATTTTTTGTTTTGTTTTTTAAACCTTTCACTGGCTTGTTTAAGAGACAAATTGCTTACTAATAGATAGTATATGAAGCCTAAAGAATATGTAAACGTTAGGTTGGCTATTTTTTCCCGACACATCTCATGGGTAGGTAGGCAGGTAAATCGATACTAGTCATTTGCACTGGTCTGGAATTAGAGTTAAGTTAAAATAAATATTATGTAGGTATTTCATTAGTGTGGAATTTGTCTATTGACCAAACCAATGAAAAGTCTAAAAACAAAAAAAATTAAAATATGTTAACCATTCTGGACTGTCATTTTTTAGGCAACCCATTTGCAATATATTCATTGGCCTATTTAATTTGATATAAAATACTTTTCATCCATAAACCGATAGATGAAGGTCGTCCTTAAAGGGATCCCGTACTACGACGTAAGTTCTGTGGAATTAAAACTTTTCGTCATTAAACACATATTTTCCCATCCCTAAAGTACCTACTGATTCTGTGTTTGTCGGGGTAATGAATGCCGCAATTATATTAGCATAAACGTTTAGTACATAACGGCGAAGCTTTATTAAGTACTTGGCATTATATCGTAGTGTATTGCCTAAATTAACATTCGTAGAGTCATTTGCGCAATATTAGGTTTATAATTTTTTTGTACTTTTATTTTTATCGTTTCTAAGGAAAATGAAAAAGATCTTGTATGGGTATCCTCCAAGAAGCCGTACAAATCAAATCTTCATTTCGTGAAGCTATTGAAAATAGAGATAAATTACACTCTGTCACCGAAAGAGCACAACGGTATGATGGCGCCACCACAGTGGTGAATAACAGCTTTAAGTAACTGTTACAGAGCAGCAGTGTTTTGACCTAGAAACTTATGAAACTATTTACTCACCATGCGTGTACAGTGGTGGTACTCTAAACTTGACAGCAGCTGCACAAGCGATGGCTCCCGTTCCTCCTCCGAGCTGGAGACCATGTGAGAGCACTTGTACTATAGTGCCCACGACTGTGATGGTCCACCCCCAGCCGCCTTCAGGGTAGTACCGGCGAGCGAGAGTGAGGGCCGCTCGGGCTCGAAGTGCAGCAGCAGTCTCCGCGCCCACAGTGGCACCTGCACTTGCACACCTAGGCCGACACCCACTAGTTATTTTAAAATAATTTAGTTCCAATATCACCTATACCATTTTCTAAAAATAAATAAAAAAAATAACACCAACCGTCGAAATTGAGCCACTTCCCGTGCAGCCTCATATCCTACGCTTTTAGAACGTCCTCGTTCCGAATATTTATTGTTGGTTTTGTTCGTGCGATTGATATTAAGACGGTTGGCACTTGCGCCACACGTGCACAGCAAGTCTTCCGGCCGAAGTCTATGTGTTTTGTATTTCGGTGTGTATCGCTCGCGGCAGTCACACTGTTGGGTTTTCCAAGAAAACAATCTTTGGAGCAGGTTCCGCCGTCGAACGCTGGTCGCTCCGCTCTCGACTGTGCTCGCTTGGCTCGGGTCCAGGGGGAATGACAAGCTTTGATCGGGTTCTGTACCGCACCCCGGCGTTCGATTATCATAAGTGATTTTCCTTCGCACGTCTCTATTGTTGCACATGAAAGCGGGAATGAAATTGTGCGTAATGGACTGCTTTTGGTTCGCATTGCGGTCAGAGGGCTCGTTTTTCGTAGCAAATCCATTTTTTATGTTGCTAACGTCCGAGTAGAGGGATTTCCAAGTGGCTATAACTTCTTCCCGAGCTGGAGTGTGATTGAAGTTGTGAGTGGGGTTTGAGTCAGGAGTATTTTTCGTGGGTTCTTTGTTAACGGACACAGGCCCGGCCTGAAGTTTCGTGGGTAAACTGTCAGATCGACGGAGCGTCATTGCAACTCCTTAAAGTTATCATTTTTGTGGAACAATAATTTTCCGCTGTTATTTTCTCTCACATTATTGTTAAACGAAGTAAAGGCACTTTGTCATTTACACCTGCAACAATAAATAAAAAGGTAAGTTTTTAGTATTTTTTCACATCTAGAAAAATTGACGCCAGGAAATACACAAGAAGGATTTTTGGTCCACTTTCCTATTTAATATTCTAATGAAATATTCATGAATCCAATGTTATGTTAATAAAGAGATTTAGGTAAATGTAAGCTGTAATCTTCGAAGCTAAGGTATAGATTCGTTATTATTAAATTATAGTATGAAATTAATCTTCCTCGTTCCTTTGATTTATCGTGCCTATTTAATGCGCAAACAAAGAAAAACCACAAAGCGTTTAGTAAAACCGCATCCATTTGTGTCGACACATTTAGATTTACGTCTCACTTTACTAAAATATGACTCGGTGTTGTAATTTATTACTAAATCATTTTAAAATTACAGGTCGAGCTTCGCTTAATTTTGAGCTGGATGGCATTGTGTGGAAATAAGCGGAAAACTTTTAATCGGCTGATTGGATAACTACCTGCAATTAGATTTTGTATACCAAAGATTACACGACAAGACATATTACTAAAATAAACTAATATTTGCTAAATTTTTATAAAATAAATATTTCGAAACATAAATATTTAAAAGTTGACAGGTCTAATAAAGAATAGGCTTTAGAAACCAAGGTAATTAGCGCCCACTTTAATAGTTTGTATACATTACTAACGATTATCTCGAGACAAGTTTATGTAATAGTTTAGATTTTAACTGAAACGTTGTTTACATAACTAAATTCATAATTTAATACACTAAATAGCCACGTAATAAACTTGTAAAAATGACGGATAACGTAGATATATAGGTCAAACAAAAAGATCTGGAAATGACCACTGCGGACTCGTGGTCACACCGTTTTGGTTTTGCTACACAAGTGTAACTACTAGTAAGCTTTCTTACTCGTGGTTACCTGTGTGGTGTGATTAACAGGAAATTATTAAAACACTAGCTGAGCCCCGCGGTTTCACCCGCGTAATAATTTTCTACGAAATTTCCTTAACTTTTTCTTTCATAAGAACCTTCTCCTGACAATAACAAACACAACAAAAAAAGAATTGGCCAAATTGGTCCAGGCGTTGTTGAGTTATGCGCTTACCAACATATTTTGCGATTCATTTTTATATTATAGATAAGACTTGTGGTGACACGTCTACAACACGTCTACACGTCGGTATAGTAATAAAATGATGATTTTCATTCCTTCACCACGTTTATTGTGGAAAATAGAAGATTTCGTAGAGGGTCTACGAAATTATTAAGATACCTTAGTTGACGACCTCTGTGGCGCGTCGGGCGAACACCCGACTGCGACGCAGATGGTTGCGGGTTCGATTCCCGCCGGGAACAAGTATTTATGCTGACCATAAATTCTTGTTTCTGGTTCTGGGTGTTTCCTATATGTATAATATGTATATATTTAAAAAAAAAAAAAAAGTATATAAGTAGTTTATCCGTTATCTGGCACCCATAACACAAGCATTAAGTTGCTTAGCTTGGGGCTGGATGGCGATGTGTAATATGTCCTGAAATATTTATTTATTTTATTTATACCATACAATTTACAAATCATAAGATAATTTATTCCTGTTAATAAAAATATTCGAAACCGAGAAAGTTCTAAGCTGGAAAGATGAAAAATAAGATTCTCGTTTGCAGTCTTCATAATTCTTATTCCGGATATAAGGTTTTCTTATTTATTTTTTCCACGCAAAATACGTAAGTAAATGAACGATGAAATTTTCCTAAGCTACTGGTTAAAGTCGACGTTATTTCAGCTGTTTCTAATTATGTAAATATAAACGCTTTCTAATTTTTACCCGACTGCAAGGAAAGGGTTTTTCTTTGTATGTTTGTTTGTTTTTAATATTCTTTATTCTCTCATATCTTCCAAACCACTCTATGGATTTCGTAAATTAAGGTACCGTTACCACATGAGTAAGTTACATTCGTCTTATTAGGCCAAGTAGTTTTCAACAAAATAAAGCTTAGACTCGACGCTATAAGGTGACTTGCTTTTGGGCATTCTTTAATCAATTCTAAGTAAGTTAATAGATTCAATAGCGCACACTCGCATTGTCAAAAATTTAAATAAGCAGTTATAATTTCAAAATTACTAGTTTTAGCCTCGGATGACCAAAGGCTGTGCCAAAGGGCTGGCTTCTACCTCGGAAAAGAATTAGTATCGTCATCCAATGTGGTAACGGAGCCAGTCTTTTCCACTTCCAATTTTTATTAAACGTAAGTAGGTATACCTAGTTTATTGAATTTTTTAGTTTTTGTATTTCATTGTTATATTTCTTACACAATACTTCTATTATGTTTGATATATTAAACTAGATCAATTTCGGGCTGCCTATTTGAAGTAAGTATTTATTTATTTGAGGAAACTCAACAGTATAAGTACAATACAAAATAAACATATTGGTAGGTAATGTATATTTCTTATATCAAGTTATCTCACTGTATAATGTTCTACGTTATCTTTTAGCATTCCCAGCAATTATGAACAAAATAGTTTTTACACTAAATTAATCCGTTGCTAAATTGTGTCGTTGCAACGTTTCACAGCGTTTGCGAGGTATATCATAAAAGTTTACTGGTCAACAGACTACTCTAGTAGAGGTATATAAGTGAAAATATACAACTCAGCAAACGTTTGTTTACTCGGTTTCATTGGGTGCTTTAGAAATTATATTACAGAAAGCTTTTTTACTTAAAACTTTCATGAAAGCATCGTCTATTTAAATAGTGTGGCTTTATTTATATTGGAGACTAGCAGAGACCAGATTTTAACCGTGATAGTTTATTTTTCGTTGTTCAATTTGTACTTGGTTGATTTTGATGTACACAGGGTTTTATTGCATGGTTGTAACAAACAGACAAACAGTAAGTATATATAGACGATGACTAGCGTCTCGTAAGACCACAAGTCCGCAAGCCGTGGAAAAAAATCGGGATAAAAAGTTAATTTCTAAGATTGAATGTACATGGAAATGGTACCAAGTTTGAAGAAAATCGGTTCATTATTTCCGAAGATTTTCCCCTACAAAATATAAAAACACCCCTACCTCGATAAGTATTTTTTTTTGTAATTTTAATAATATTTGTACCAAAAACTCAATTGAACAAAAGGTGTAACGATACCCAAATTCAAGTCATTCTCTTTAAAATATTTTTTGGTTACTAACATGAAAAGAAATAGCGATCAAATCTCAGCTAATTCTCGAGGGTTTTCAGCAAGATCTATTTATTATTCGGGAATGTCTAGTTTACCGCGACATTCTGACTGTGATTAATTATTGTATTCAAATATAATTTAGGGTAATGAGTTCATTCAATCATGTTCGTGTTTTAGTCGGAAATGTTTACTTTTAAGTACCTACCTAGTAGTTTATGGGCAACACAATTGTGTGTGTTGTTGTATTTCTCTCGCTTTTCCTGGAATTTTTGATGTAAATAACTTTGATTGTCCATTTAAAATACACAGAAACAATTAGTGAGAAATGAAAGAGTAGATATATGTCACGTCTTCTGGGCCCGTGGGGACCAGATTTTTACAAAAATACTTCAAAATTATTAGTACCTATTAGGTAGCTTCAGGTGACCAAAGGGTTGGCTGCTACTTTGGCCAACGAATCGGCATTGCCATTCAAAGATGCAATGTAGCGAGTCTTTTGGGTACATATGCAAAGTTATTTTTATTTATTTAATTTTTTTAGTTTAATTGTAACACACAGTCACATGAGTAGGAATTCTTACTCATGTGACACAGTTACCTAATAAATATTTAACAGTAGTAAAAAAAAAGAATAGATCGGATTTTTTTTTATCTGACAACGACTGACGTGGCAAAGCCAAAAGGGAGGGTTAGGTTAGGTTTTGGACCCTTATGTGTGTGAATAATAATAGTAGGTAGGTAGATATTAAGCAATCCTTTGGGGATTATTCACAGATTTTTTAGTTTACTGAATGGGATGTTTGCCTCTTGTAGGAAAAATTTAACAGGTTTTGATTTTTCTGTCAACTGTACAAACAAGATGTATCGTGGTTCCATTTGACCAAATTAAAACGTTCTCAGGAAAACGGCTGCTTTTCATTGTGGTTTCTTTTGCCTGAGTACCTACTCATTAACATTGAGTGGGATGAACAATTAAAACAATACTTGATATTCTTGTAGACGTAGATAAGACATAATTAGTTTTAATTAAGAGAAAAGTAAGGTATATGAGCTCTTATTAATTAATTACTACATGAAACGATATTTTAATTTGTAGATAAATATCTTTTATTCCTTTAAAGTTAAATTATTCCATTTTAGTCTGCCTGAATTTGGCCTGAATCTTGAAATTCCCGTCAGATCTTATACCTGAAATTGTACAGATGACTACACGTGCCAATTCTTTATATTCTTTTACAATAATTTGGATCTTTAATCACATAACAGTAGGTAGATTTTAGAATGGAAAATAGTATTAAAAGTTATACAAAGATTTATTTTAAAGCTTACAATTGAAAATAAATTGCTCTAAAGACCAAATTAAAGAATAGCTTAGAATTTAGTTTTGTTCAAATTTATCGTAGAACAAATTTCGAGTATTTATTACTAGCTGCGCCCCGCGGTTACACCCGCGAAAGTCCCAATCCCGTGGGAATATTAAAATAAAAAGTAGCCCATAGTCATAATATTATTTGATTTAAATTGTTACTAACATAGTTGTAAGTACCTACTAACATTGATGGATCCATGTTATCTGATGAATAAATGAATTGAATTGAATAGCCTTTCTCGATAAATGGACAATCCAACACAAAATTCGATTTTTTTCAATTCGAGTACTGAGATTAGCGCGTTCAAACAAACAAAAAAACTATTTAACTTTATAATATTATAGTTTATATGTTTATATTAGTATAGATAAGACATGTGAAATGACAATCCCTTCCCCAAAACCCATTAAATTAGGATACATAAGAAATGATTCATAGTTGTTGACAAAAGAGATTTTTCTATAAAAGAAACTACGATTAAGTTTGGTGTAAGAAAAACTAAATATATATTTGTACCATCAATCAATGTGGAACCGAAAGCACACATTGTCAACACGCGGCTCATTACGAAGCCGAGTTCAAGGTTGGTAAGAAGCCAATTTATCTCGACTCTTGACTCCTATTATGTCTATAAATTACTTATGGCAACGTCATTCGATATTGAGAAAGTAATAATCCATTTTTCTGCCAGTTTTTGAGGTTCAGTACGTTTGCTTTTTAGAGGTTAAAAATTTTAAGCAATTGCAATTGTATTGTATTGAATAGGAAATTCAAAAAAGTCTAGGTAAGTAAAAGTCTTTAAAATAGACGTAACCAGAAAAAAGTGTCAAGTCTGTTACACTTGTTAATCATTTACAGATCGGGCTAAAAGTTGCCATACAGATAGCTATTATCACGTAGGTATCCGCTAAAAAAGGTTGTTGATAATTTAACTCCTATCATGGACGAAGTGGCGTCAGGATGCCTGTCCATAGAAGTGGAGCGAGGTAGCGGAGCGGGGTTTCCACCAATAGCGCTCTGCAAAAACTCCACGTGTTTTAATGCAATCCTATTGGTAGACACTGCTCCGCTCCTCTCCACTCTGCTCCCGTGTACAGGCAGCTAAGGCTGCCTTTACGAGTCCATCCGCTCAGGCCACGCGCCCGCCCCGCCCACGCCACGCGCCCGTTCGGCGCCCGCTTGCAGAAATGGAATTTGATATCTATTGATGTGTCATAAAACTCAAAATATATTTAAAACATATTTCAAAGCGTGTTCAACGCATGATCAACGCGTGTGATGCGCGTGGCGGGCGCGTGGTCAACGCGTGTCATCTGAACACACCTTTATACTTATTCTAAAAACTGCGTTGCGTCGACAGAATATTCCAAAATGTACGCTGATATTCGTAAAAGGCAAACATTTATGAATCATTTAGTAACTATCAAATATATGACTTCAGTTCATAAAGTTTGCTTGCGAAGTTAATTAAAGTTTAAATCATAAATTTTCGTTTTACCCACACAATATATGATACAAATGGAAATCAGATAAACCGTGAAAACAGATTCAACTAGAAGTTTGATTTAAAATAGTTCTGGATAGGATAAACCTATTATTTTAAACAAATTAGGTTTTTCAATTCTAGTAAGT
The DNA here is from genome assembly GCA_907269075.1 of Idaea aversata. NCBI lineage: Eukaryota > Metazoa > Arthropoda > Insecta > Lepidoptera > Geometridae > Idaea > Idaea aversata. Next base: position 7,515,047 of record OU026092.1, on the reverse strand, counting down.
AGTTATAGTATGTAGATTTTTTTTTAGTAAGGACATTCTCAAAAGATTCTTTTAAAATTTATTTTTCTCAAAACCTTAAATAACTTTTTCTGTAAGTGTCCTTTTTATTTGAATTTAATGAGGGACGAGTGGAGGCCGTAAATTCGTACCCTAAAAACTTTGATAACTCAAACCACCACCCTAAACCACACCTAAACTACTTTTGTCTATTAACTCCTACATGCAGCCGAAGGATTAGTTAGCTCTCTAATTAATATTTATTTAAATTGAACAGCAATTCATCAACTTTGTATTTGTTCGTGCATAATAAATACTATACGTTGCGTTGATTTAGGGCCAGTGCAGACTGGCAGACGACAGGCCACGGCATTTTGGGTTTTCACATTGTAAATGATTAAGATGCTATCATCATTAGATCAGCCACAAGACGTCCAATGCTGAACATAGGCTTTCCCCAAAGACTTCCAGAACGATCGGTCACATGCTCTCTGCTAAATAACGTGATCAATAGGTAAAAATATTAGCTTTCCGTTGGAAAAGATCACGTCACAGTGGAAAAAAACTTTGCATCTTAGTAGCTAATTCCATCTGATCACAATATCCGTGGATACAAACCCTTCAAAGTCGTAGTCAATGTCAAATTTCTTTATTCATTTGTATGCTTATGTATATTTTGTACAAAGATCACAAAGAAACGTCTTAAAAACTAAGTTAGGATGTGGGCCTTCGGAACGCGCCCACCAATGAGGAGAAGGCAAAAGAAACTTATTGGGATTTTTTTTCATGTGATCACGCTCACTAAGGTCAATATTACTTGACTATTAAAAATTATAAAATTGTAACTAGTAAAAATTATATTACGTATATCTACGAATTTACGTTGGCCAAAAAATGCCGACGCATAACGTCCGCCGGCATCGGTGTGCAACGGCCCTAAAGCATATAACGCCCACGTTCGCGTTAGATTCTCTCAGTCTGAGCCTTTTTGAGTTTCATGTCACAGAGAAGGGAAACACTAATTAATTAACTTCTATCAGCAAACCCACGGTTCGTTTGATTTACTTTATAGCTTCTTTTATCGTATCTAACAACGCGTAGTATTGAATGCTTTTAATTTTTTCCGTCTTATTTATTTTGCTGGCGGATTGAAAAGTGCATAGGTATTTGAGGGGTTTTATTAGGTAATAGGTATGTCGTAATAAGACTCTAAACCGTGATGATTTTAATTTAAAAGATTTGTCATTTTAAAATATATAAATAATGCCAAACGTATTTAATTTTGTTTGTATCTGTAAACGTATTTAATTTTGTTTGTATCTGTGCCTAGGTTCACACAATATCACTACATAGTATAAAACAAAGTCGCTTTCTCGGTCCCTATGTCCCTATATCCCTAAGTATGCTTAAATCTTTAAAACTACGCAACGGATTTTGATGCGGTTTTTTAAATAGATAGAGTGATTCAAGAGGAAGGTTTATATGTATAATACATGCATAATATAGCCGTGCGAAGCCGGGGCGGGTCGCTAGTGTATAATATTATAAAGAGGAAAGATTTTTTGTTTGTTTGTTTGATTGTAACGAATAGGCTCCGAAACTACTAAACCGATTTTGATGAAACTTAGTATGAGGATACTTTGATTCATTAAGAATAACATAGGCTACTATTTTCTATCATAACCGAAGCTACTCCTCTAGGCAATACCTAATGATTTACTAGAAAGGTATTTAAGGTTACATTATGTACCTTAAATGTGTGAAAAATCTTAAACTATGATCAAACGGGTGCAGCGATCGACAATATCGTCCGTATTAAAACCTATTGGTCTAACTAGTTTCATAAATAATCAAATAAATAAATATTGCAGGAAATTCCACACCTCACTATCTAACCCCAAGCTAAGTAACGAAACTTGTGTTATGGGTGCTAGACAACGGATATACTACTTATACAATTTTCTTTTATAAATATATACTTATAACACATAAAAAACAACCAGACCACAGACAAATATCTAAGCATAAATACTTGTACGAGGCGGGAATCGAACTAGCAACCCTGTGTTTGGCTGTCCGGCATGGTGACTATTGTGTTAACTGGGTCGTCAAACATCTACAGTGAAAAAATAAGTTGACGGCTACACCTAGGCCAATCCTATTGGGTTTTATGAGTTAAAAGGTTTAACTAAAGAATGAATACCACGTGATAGTTTTACCAGTAATTTGTGTGCCGTGACATATCTATTTACGAAGACGTTAAATGATAGCCTATTTTGGCATAGTATAATTGTCGGTTTCCATGAATATGGTTTAATCAGCGCATATTTCCGCTGAAACGGGTTCTATTCAGAGCCAACACCTACAGCCAGCTTTGTGTAGATCGCAAATGACATGCTTCTATATTCTACTCGTATATCTACTATGACATTTAACTATAGTTTGTCCCCTATCTTTCGGTACAAAGAGCGGCTTATAGACTCTAACCTTTTAACTAATATACCAGTCGGCTGCATAATTGCAGCCCTCGATAGAGTTCGAAAATTACTATTATTGGAATGTTTGCATTTTAATAATTTTTGTTTGATTAATTTATGAGTTAGAAGACTTTAAACTTAAAGCAGTTGTCTAGAATCTTGCTCGTGTTAAAAACATTCTTATAACAGCCGTTTTGGAGCTCTACGGTGGGTCTGCAATTATGCAGCCGACCGTACCTAGCGGCTAGTCTAAGCTGATCGTAGTTCTCTATCCTTTAGTTTAATTTGCATTATTTTCATGCCTATTGGTGTTCTGTATGGAGTAGTTAATGAATATGTTAACAACTAAATCTAGAAACTTTTGAAACGCAGCCCTTTACTAAAAACCAAAATGAAACTTTGTTAGTTTTAACCACTTAATAAACGAAATAAGCAATAATAATATTGACTTTTACATCTTTACATTTTACTTTTAGATAAGTAATCTATACTACTACTACACGGACCACATTTTGTGCTCCGTGTATATCATACTCTTCGCTTTTCGACCGTGTCCAGAAGAAATAACTCGACAAAATGTCTGGAGCTAACTAAGCGGTGGGTTTCATCACGATGTTTTCCTTCATCGCAATAACAGACAATTACTGTCCTTAGAATTAACATGGTAAATTCTAAAAGTTCGTTTTCCAGGAGCTTGTCATATCGTAGTACTAGCTGCGCCCCACGGTTTCACCCGCGTTAGTCCCGATCCCGCATAAATGTGAAAACAGAACGCTGGACAATTTCACAGATGTCAAAGTGACAGAAATCAAAGTGACAGATGTCAATTTTTCGACACTTTTCGTTATATTTTGAACAATTCACTCAATATCTTTAAAAATTATAGCCTATGTTCTATTCTGATGTATAAGCTATATTATTTTAAAGTTTCATTAAAATCCATTCAGTAGTTTTTGCGTTAAAGAGTAACAAACATTCATACATCCAGACATCCATACATACAAACTTTCACGTTTATAATATTAGTAGGATTTGGTAGATTTGGATAGACCTTTCTTCCAAGAGACGTGCGGTTTTATTTATAAATATATCCGATTTGCGACATTCAGGATTGAATTGCGTTAAAGAAGGCGCATCATCCCACGTAAAGCAAATCGTTAAATAAGAATATATGCGATCATTTATAAACAACAAAGAAATATTTTTACTATCTCTGAAGTATTTCTTATTTGTATGATTTATTGCCAGAACTTCTTAGCCCACTATGTTATGAATTAGTGGAAAATAGTTTGACTAGCGTTGGCACAAATCTTAGGCTAAAAATAAATAAGTAAAATTCTTTATCTAAAGCTCTACCTATTGCAAGTAAGTCAAATAATTTAATTTTACGACACAATATTACAATAATAATGACTACACATGCATATTAATAAGTAAGTAATATCAACTAAGAATTCCAGTAAATTGAGTGAGATTCCATTAAGACCGCAGTTATGTGTGTCCAGTTATGACCGTTATGAGATATGAACTCGTAAAAATAATTATTAAGAACTAAATAAACATTAATTTAAAAGGCTTTTAGTCCGATGAAAGCTTCAGGGAAAAATTTCCATTTGTTGTGGGTGAGCACCTAACTACTGTATATTTTTAAATGTGCTTTAGTAAGGTACTTAAAAATAATAATCAGACGATAAGTAACTAAGAACAGTGCAGAAGCTTACTAATATAATAACTAACTGAATACCTGTTATAATGTATGATTCTAAAAGTTATTCAGTTAATTTAGAATAAACGCGTAAATAATTTGCATTTTAAACAGAGTACCTAACAACCTCCAAAAACCATTGTGAAAATGTTACATTAAAAGACAAAATAGGTGCAAATGATTTATAATTTCAACTTAAATGTAAACCGTTGCTTCCAAGCCACAAAGCCTTTTCAGGACCTTTTATTTTTGAGCTAACCTTTTCACTCTTGGTACGGTCCAGAGTAGCATGAGTTATTTATGAATTTCCTGATATACAAATTAATTTGAATTTTTTTGAAGGCCCCGGTGTGACAATTTGATAGGTAGTGAAATGAGTGTTACCAAACGCATATGTTACCGATGATCGATGTGCAACTGACGTTAACATTATTTTAACAATCGAAGACTTTTACAATGTTGACTCAATACTTATTATTTTCAATATTTCGTAAATGGACTTTTTCTATTTAATTCATGTAGCACAATAATAGACATACAAATATATATAACTAGCGACCCGCTCCGGCTTCGCACGGCTATTATATTATGCATGTATTATACATATAAACCTTCCTCTTGAATCACTCTATCCATTAAAAAAAATCAAAATCCGTTGCGTAGTTTTAAAGATCTAAGCATTCAAGGAGAAATAGGGACATAGGAACATAGGGAAGGGCGAAAAGTGACTTTATTTTATACTATGTAGTACCTAATTTATATCTCTTTGAGTACGACTTTCCCTTCACCGATACAAATAGGTATTTCATTATAATATTTCATCTTATGTGTTGACATAAGATGAAATATTATAATGAAATACCGGTATAATGGTATAATATAATGGTATTCCCAAAAAAAGCCTTTGAACATTTTGGCAAAGTAACTTATAATGCTGCATGCATTATGAGACCCATGCCAATCGGTAGATGGTATTGTGGCAAACATATAATCCCTTCACACCAAACCGCTAAAGCGTCTTAGAAACGGGTTATTTAACCAAACGTTGCTGTTGTCCTATGATTTTCCAAAAGTGCGCGGTGCATTTCGAGACTCATACCTATGGATAGAGGGCATTATGGCGAACAAATAGTGCCTTCATATCGAACTTCTAAAGCGTTTCGGAAACGGGATATTTGTTACATCATTTCGTTAAAGAATCACGTTTCTTTGTATATCCCGTTTCCGAGACGTAAAATCATTATGAAAAGCTCCCATACTAAATTTCCGGACCCCTTTAAAAATAATTTAGCACTAATCGTTATTTTACCCTAATTATGTCAATGTCAAAACAGTCGTAAATAATCAGAATTTTCGACTATTTAGGCAGAGAATGTATACAATTTTGGGAGGCGTGTAAATGGGCAGTGACAAAAGCTCCCCTGAGTGTTTGTATTGCAATACAATACGGCTGCACTGAATTGAAAGTCTCTTATCTCCTGAAATGTTTTCAGGAAACGAGATGAAACTCGAGTGGAGGATGTTCTAATGAATAAACAGTGGAAATAGAGATACCTAGAGTGGTCACTCTGTACTTTCAAACCGCTGAAAATATAAATATTTCTATTAGCAATAGATAAGTCTTAACATTTTAAGAAGCCGAAGGATAATATGGCGACTCAGTTGGCACAATAGTCACCATGCCGGACTGCCAAACACAGGGTTGCGGGTTCGATTCCTGCCTCAGACAAGTATTTATGCTTAGATATTTGTCTGTGGTCTGGTTGTTTCTATGTATTAGTATAGGTATATTTACAAAAGAAAAGTATATAAGTATAGTATATTCGTTGTCTAGCACCCATATCACAAGTCAGTTTGTGCTCAGCTTGGAGCTAGATAGCGTTATGTGGAATGTCCTGCAATATTTATTTACTAGGTGCGCTCCGCGGTTTCACCCGCGTAAGTCCCGATCAATGGGACTTACGCGGGAATATCAAAATGAAAAGATTTTTTCAATTCGAACCAGAAGTTCCAGAGATTAGCGCGTTCAAACAAACAAACTCTTCAGCTTTATAATATTATAGTATAGATTTAAATATTCAGTTTGGCAGTAGGTATTTAATATTCGCCAATCGAATTATTCAGAATCAGTATTTAATTTACAAACATCTATACTTTATTATATTTATTTTCAATAAAGGATTTAAAATCTTAAATAGGTTAAATAATATATTCACATTTAAATAGGTTAAATAATATATTTAAAATTATTCTATTAGCCATTTGTAGTTTGGCCTATATCTTGGCATGAACTAAATGCATGTGGAATACGATATTTTCCTCTGGAATGGTAGTAGGTACCTATTAATATTGTCGTTGTCATACTTCATTAAGAACTTACATTTTTTTTGCATGTGTGTTATGTTTGTTTGTTTATTTTATTCTAAATATTATGTTTTTAAGGTTTCTTACATTAACAGGAAAAATCAAGACCCTTATTTAAAACTACAAAGGATCTAATGAAAAAATAGTCAATTCCATTGTCCTCACTGCACTTTTAAGTACAGTCGCCTGCATAATTGCAGCCCCCGGTAGAGTTTGATAATTAATATTATTTGAATGTTTTCATTCTAATAATTTTTGATTGAAAAATTGATGAGTTAGAAGACTTAAAACTTCAACTAAAGCAGATGCCTAGAATCTTGCTTTTGTTGAAAACATTCTTATAACAGCCGTTTTAGAGCTCTACGGTGGGTCCGCAATTATGCAGCCGACGTACAACGTCGTCCCAGGTCTTGGATCATTAAACATTAACAAAAGTTTTCAAACTTTAAATTGTTTTATTTAAAAATTTAACAAGCTGGCCTCTGCCAACTAGCCCAGCAAGTCCCTAGCTTGTATTCTAGTTCCGACCCACTTTTGAAGTTATCGACCACCTGAAATGGCTATTAACTTAGCTAAACGACCACTGAGTATGATTACACTTGGAAATGGGTGGACAAAGAGCACGCCGCCCGCGCCGCCGCCGAGGAGAGTCATTACGTAATAAATTGTCATTTTATTTTGTACCTACACTTTTATAGATACGATTCAAGCCAGATTCAAGCTAAATACCCCCCCTCTAATAATAAACATTTATTATGTCTTCTTTATTTGAAATGTGCCTTGTCACTTTCACACTTTTACACATGACAGGTCTACCAAAGTGACAAAACATAATTTAACTAATAAAAAAGGCATAATAAAATATTTATGAAAAAGGATAACATGTATAAAATTCACTGACTGATATTATTAATGCACAGCTTAAAGCAATGGATGGCTTGGGCTGAAAGGCATAGATAGGTTGGATAAGTAGGTTTATGGGAAGACGCTGGCTTTTAAAACACAAGTTTTCTTAGTTTAAGAGTCAGAGCTCCACGTACCGAGACTGTAAGTTTAACAATAAAGATATTATTTATTATACATATATCTATTATGACTTAAGCATCCGCCCATGAAAGATTTTGAAAAATGGAACCACGGCAAAAAAAAAGAAGCTAGTAATGATAAAAAGAGAACATGATGAAGAAATGAAGTACGACTTTTATTCAGGTAGGAAATAGATATTGTAATAAAATCTCAAGTGTTCTATATACCGTGGGTTGCGAACTAATATAACCGAAGTATCGAACTTCAGGTTTTCAAGTTCCGAAATAATTTCAGCTTTCTAATTGTAACACGTCAGTAATTTAGTTACCTGTTGTGGTTGCCTTTCAAGTGCTGGTTACCCACAACATTGGTGTTGGTTAGAGCGGTGTTGGCCTAGTGGTAGATACCTCGAGTTTCATCCGAAGGTCGTGGGTTCGAATCCCGGCCGGCCGTGCGCACTGATGAATTTTTCTTAAGAAAAATTTATGTGCGCTAATTGGCATTGCTCTACGGTGAAGGAAAACATCGTGATGAAACCCGCGGCTCAGTTAGCTCCAGAAGTACTGACAAGTACTTTCCTCTTTACACGGGCGACTAAGCTAAGAGGGTAGTAGGTGTTGGGCAAGCCTACTCCATCCTCACGCAAAAAGGATCCAACTAAAGAGTCTAATACCATACCATACCCACAAACTTAATTGACTGACATAACCTCACAGATTTCGTGTACCTATACCTAACCGTCAAATGCATTGATTTAATTTGATAGACCACTACACTGAATTGCAAAGCTTGTTTGATTGATTTTACCACATCATGCCCCGAAATGCACACGTGTTCTGAGGATTAATCGATTTTACCAAGTAGATATGAACAAATATATTGAAATTTTGTAATTTGACCAAATAATGTGGATGAATTTGTATTAATTTATTAATAATCTCTCGGTTTTACACGCGTAACGCTCAATGCCGTGGGAATATCGGGATAAAAAAATAAATCGGGATAGCCTATAACACTCCCAATGAATCAATGTATCCTCATACCAAGTTCTATCAAAATCGGTCCAGAAGTTTCGGAGCCTGTTCAATGCAAACAAATAAATAATTTCCTTTTTTATAATATTTGTATTGAAGTATAGATATCTCGTAGATTAAAAAGGACATAAACAATATCTTACAATTAATTAATTAAACAAATGCCAGGAATCCTAACTGAGTGTCTTTGCATTCGAGGCTACATTATTTTATAATCTGACTAGCGACCCGCTCCGGCTTCGCACAGCTATATTATGCATGTATTATACATGTAAACCTTCCTCTTGAATCACTCTATCTAATAAAAACCGCTTCTAAATCCGTTGCGTAGTATTAAAGATTTAAGCATACGTAGGGATATAGGGACAGAGAAAGCGACTTTGTTTTTATACTATGTAGTGATAGTGATGAAGTGATAAAGGTACCTAATATGCAAATAGGTTTTCTTTATTTTTCATACAAAACTATTTTTATAAATAAAAGTAAGCGGTTTAAAAAGAAATCTTGCATCAATATTTTGTCCAATACTAACACAGTTTGAGATATTAGAGTTACAACAATCGTGAACATGAAAGCCGAGATATTCCTTTACAATTCCTACAAACCAATATTGCGATGTTTTCAACGTTCGACGTGACTTTACCCATCTGAAACTGAAAGCATTATACTTTAAACTGTTTTGTTTTTCACAACAATGTTTTCGATTTAATACGTCTTTAAGATAGAAATTGTATACCTACCTACTACTTAGGTATACCTACATATTATTTTGAATTATGTAAAGAATTATAGAAAGTAGGTACGTACTTACTAGTAAAACTAATTTGAACGCACCATAATAATTTGTATGCGGAGAAAATCTTTACAAGTCTTTATTTTGTTTGTTTCATTTTACAACTTGACTTTTTTTATTTATTTTAAGTAGATACCTAAGTATTAAAATCGAAGTAAAAGATGCTGGATATTTATCTAAATGGTCCTCGTTCAAGTTAAAAAAAATAAACAAAGAAAACTTTCAGATACTTTGGCCCTTTACAAAATCATGTTTTCGTTACACTGAAATTTTAGCTCGTGAAAGAATAAGCTGAGTTCGTTGAAATGTTATCTTACTGGAAACTTTGAAACAGTATGGCGATGGCTTTTGAGAACTCCATTTACGCGACGTTACAAAAATTTTATGGGAAGACGTTCTGCAAATGATAAGCTTTTAGACTAACGCGATTAATAATTAAGATAAATATCAATGATCGATGAGCGAAGGTATTTTTTTTTACTTTATTTCATACTAGCTATTGCCCGCGACTTCGTACGCGTGGTAGTTTTGTTTTATATACTAAAACCTTCCTCGTGAATAACTCTATCTATTAAAAATCGCATAAAAATCCGTTGCGTAGTTTTAAAGATTTAAGCGTACAAAGGGAAATAGGGACACAGAAACAGAGAAAGCGACTTTGTTTTATACTATGTAGTGAAGTGATTTATACTATGTAGTGATAGTGATAGTGAGGAATTAGGCAGCGTTGGCGTAGTGGTAGGTAGATACCTCGACTTTCCGAAGGTCGTGGGATCGAATCCCGGCCGTGCACTAATGGATTTTTCTCAGGAAAAAATTATGTGTGCTAATTTACATTGCTCTTACCGTGAGGGAAAACTTCATGATGAAACCCGCGGCTGGCTCCAGGCGTGTTGACGAGTTCTTGGATATTTATTTATTTAATTTAAAAGAATTTGACAATAGTTAATCAATAGAAAGCCATTACAGGATCTCACGAAAGTAAGGTAAGGAGTGAGCGTTCTTCTTCAACTATACCTCCTACAAGTCATAAAAAAACGACTATATGTGGTCGACTAAGCTGAGAGGTTGGTACAGGCTCTGGGCCTTAGGCCAGAGGGAGCCCCACACATCCCCGCCGCTCCCCCCGGAGCGGTGGGACGGTGCATAAGGAGCATTACCCCTAGCAAAAAAAAGGCAGCCTAACCAATCTAATACATGCCCCTGGCCCTACAGCTCCCTGAATAGAAACGTATAAAGTTGCTGGCGTTGTATAATTCATCTAGAATAGATGTAAAGTCTAATATCATAAGGATTAAGATAGTTTACGTTACTGTAGCGCCTTGTTATGATCTAAACAGGGCAACAGATGATGCGGTTGCCGTTGCTAAGTTTAAGGGTAGGTACTGTGACTAAACTGTATTGACGCCTTTTACACGAAAAAAAAGACTGTAGGAGAATGTTGTTTGAGATCAAGCTACTTTTATAAGGATACTAGCTGCGCCCCGCGGTTTCACCCGCGTAAGTCCCGATCCCGTGGGAATATCGGGATACAAAAGTAGCCTATGCTTTAATCCAGGTCTCCAGCTGTCTAGATACTGAGTTTCATCGCAATCGGTCCAGTAGTTTTTGTGTGAAGGAATAACACACAAACTTTCACATTTATAATATTACTAGGATTTTTCTTTATTTAATTCGAAGAGTACAGCTAAACTTACAAAATAGACAAGAAAAAGAAACAGATAGCCAATTAAAGACAATCACAAGAAGATAAGCAGGTAATCTGAGAGCGCTTCTCAATTATCAAATAGTCTTAAAGAGTAGTAGTACTACTTACAAAAGAGCTTTGAATTCAATGTTTGCTCTTCTATGAAACAAATAACCACATTGTACACCTCGTTGGCATAATGGTCACCATGCCGGAGTGCCAAACACAGGGTTGCGGGTTCGATTCCCGCCTCAGACAAGTATGTATGCTTAGATATTTGCCTGTGGTCTGGTTGTTTCTATGCATTCTAAGTATATATTTACAAAAGAAAAGTATTTAGGTATATCCGTTGTTCAGCACCCATAACACGAGTCTAGTTACTTATATAGTTTGGGACTAGATGGCGATGTGTGGAATGTCCTGCAATATTTATATTTATTTACTAGCTTTTACCCACGGCTTCGTCCACGTTTTTTTTTAATTCTTTCCTTATCGGATGCCTACGTCATACAAAGAACACACCCTCCAAGTTTTAGGTCTATACGATCAGCGGTTTAGGCGGTGCGTTGATCCGTCAGTCAGTCAGGATAAAGCATTTTTTATGTATAGATTTATATAATTATCTGTAGGTAATATTGGTACGTGTGTATGATGTATCGTAGGAATATCTTGGGTGGTGACGTCACAAGTGGTGAATAAGGGGTTACTCGCATTTGCCTCTGTCAACCGAGACGTTAGAAAGCCACTTGACTCGCCTCATTTGTCATATAAACCTCCGTTGCTCTTCGAGGAAAACATAAGCATTTATAATTTTAGTTTATTTTGTGACCTACTTCGAAACTGTGCTTAATAAGGTGTGCGGCCTAAATGTGTATAAATATTATTGTAAAACGTTTTTCTTCTCTCCAATTGTGTAAAAACGGATCCATTACTACCAAAAATAGACTGCGAGAGAAAAATAAAAGTAAACAGAATTTGCACATTTTGTTTAATTATTTAGCTACTGACTTCAAATAATAAGAACACTTCTTTAAAAATATTTGGTATGTTAAACTGCTAAATCAACTTAATTGAAAATTTGGGATCATAAGGAAGTCCATATTATGGCAAAGATATTTCCTAGGGTTTGGTTCTTAGGTGGACAAAACCGAGGAGCGTAGCTAGTCCTGAATAAATAAACGACTACGCTATCATTTATTCTGTTAGGCTAAGAAAAGCTAAATCACTTATTTATATCGGCAAAATACGGCAATTAATACTAAATTACCCTCAAAAAGATCCGAGAAAAAAAGGGTATTGCGATAAATATATTTTTTTACTTAAAGAATACTCCATATAGATTGGGCTACAAGTTATTGAAAGAAAATTAAACTGTAGGTACCTCATTAACATAATATATGACGACCCAGTTGGCACAATGGTCACCATGCCGGCCTGCCATGCACAGGGTTGCGGGTTCGATTCCCGCCTCAGACAAGTATTTATGCTTAGATATTTGTCTGTGGTCTGGTTGTTTCTATGTATTATAAGTATATATTTACAAAAGAAAAGTATATAAGTAGTATATCCGTTGTCTAGCACCCATAACACAAGTCTAGTTACTTAGCTTGGGGCTAGATGGCGATGTGTTGAATGTCCTGCAATATTTATTTATTTATTAAATAAAAAAAACATAGGACCCAAAAAATTATGACTAAATGCAAACTTTAATTAAACATTCTTAACTGCAGATTACTTACTTTCAAAGTTTTATCATTTTCTCCGCAGCAGATCATGTACCTATATCTAATCTCATCATCTGACCATATTTCTCCAGAATTAGAAGAAGTAATTGTTTCCTAAATTGCGTTACTTTCGGAAAGTTATTATTTATTACGTTAAGTTTTTATATCGGTTGGCTGTCCTTAAATATAGGGTAACTTTAGAAAACTTTTACAACAATTATGTCCTCAATTTGCTAAGAGTTTTCACTGTCAGAGCTAATTGAGCGTTAAACGTGGTTTTAGCCTTAGTGGTTTCATTATTATAATTTTTACACCATTCTAATAGAAATTTGTTCATAAAAAAACTTTTACAAGATTGTATTATCCGACATTAATCTTTAAAGGAGTTTTAAATTATTTAATTTAGGAAGTTACAACGAAAAACTTAGTCAAAGTTTTCCTCCAAATGTTTTTTTAATACCTATTTTTTAACATCGTATGATCAAGAGAAACTTTTAACTTACCAACCAAAAATACTAAGATAATATCCTTTTAAACCGCCCCGTAATTTATTCTGTCTCAGTAATTTAGATGCCAAAAAATAATAGAGAGTAATTCGAATACTTACCGAATACATTCACAAAGTTAAACAATACACAATATCGCGGCACGATCTAAAATTCGGCAAGGAGATACGTGTGTATCATGCAAAGGTCGGATTGATACTGGTAGCTCCGGCAATGCTCCAGCCTGATAATGCATACTGATAGCATACGATGCTGACATGGATGAGCACCTACATTAATTGGATGACCGGATAATTTACAATTGCGAAGGAAATTTGCAATCTACCGTTAGTTGAAGTGTTTTGAAGCTTGTTAAGGTGTTGTATTGAAAAACATTCAGCTTTCGATATTTTTTTGTTAAAAAATGTCAAATTAATTAACAATTTGTGTGGAATCTTCTGTGGAATACCTCCAAATTAGTTAATATTTATTGTAATTATGGTATATAGTTTGTCGATAATACGTATTGTTTTCGTAAAGTTTTGTTTGGGTTCGTTTTTCTAAAACTTTAGCTTCGCCTTTCACATTTGTTAGTTTATTATCATTTAAGATGTTAAAAATGAATAAATATATCGAATCCGAGTCGTTAATTAAGCATTTAATTGATGTCAAATATATTTTCCATCGTGCTCATTCTCTGGAACTCCTCTTCCGACGCGCATTGAAAGAAATATGTAGATGCTATATATATATTTCGTAATATATTGCGGTTTCATTTAATGTTTAACATTATAATTATTTTAAACGAATTTATTTTCATCATTACACAATGATCGATGGATTTATACATCGATGAATTACAAATGCAATTGTTTGAATCGATAAACAACTCGTAAATAAACTCATGCTCAAAACAACATTTTAAAACGAACCGCTATCGGAGAATTGAGCGTCAGCTAATCGCCAATTGTCGATACTGAAAATATTCAAACTCGCAATGGCCTTTTTGTTTATTTAAAATCTGTTGTTAAATGATATTTGATTCCCGTCAACGGGAAAAATAATTCCATGAATTCTCTTAACAAGGCTGATGTTCTCGATGTACAGTTTCATTTTAAGGTTCCATACATTAAGAGCAAAAAACGGAACCCTTACTCGGTTGTCCGTCTGTCTATCTGTCAGACCTTTTTTCTTAGGAACGGTAGAGATAGCGAGTTGTTATTATCAAATACTGAAGGCAAAAAGCACCTTAGATTTTTGAATAAATTGGAAGTAGGTAATCGAAAAGTTTTGGATTTTAAACCTAAAGAGTATCTTTCCATGACCATGCAATTTGACAAAAAGTAAGTTTATACAGCACACAAGTAAATTAATAAACCAGATTATTAAGGACTGGTGCGTGAGTGCAACTCGCACTTTATCATATTTAAATCATCATCATCATATCAACCATAGGACGTCCACTGCTGAACATAGGCCTCCCCTAAAGACTTTCAGAGCGATCGGTCGCATTTTTAAATAAAATTATAAAAAATATTCAGGCCAAAACCATACAAATAATGTTAAATAGTTAGTCAACAGCAACAAATCAATAAAGAAATTAATATTAACATGTCAAATTATAGTAAAAAAATTCATATTGAAATTACAAATTAAATCATCAAAGGTAAAACAAGATAGGTATAATAAATACTTACTTACTCTTACTCCGCTGGCTCAGCGACCCAAAGTGAATCTTGGCCTCCGAAACGAGAGTCTTCCATTGCTAAATAAATAATATATACCTATATTTTTTTTCTTAGCCTATATCGTCCCACTTCTGGGCAAACGCCTAACGTCTTTCCAAGCATTTAAATAAATAAATAAAATTAAATAAAAATACACTGAAAAAAAATAGCACTATCTTTTTTAATTATTTGAATTTTGAAAACTTCATTCTATTGTTTTTAACGACTAATTTTATTCATGAGCATTTCATAGTTATAGGTAAATCATTTCGTAAGTGTATAGGTGAAATTCATTAATGGATATTTACCCTTACAACACAAATCTACACGTAAATAAATCGTAGATGATTTATTAATGGGAAGTTTGAGTTGTCCTATAAAATAATTATTAAGTAGGTACCTCATAATAATAATAAACATTAAGAATAACTAGTCGTACAGCAACTGATCTAGATTACAAATGAATGACTATCATAAAATTGAGACTTTATTGACTCTACTGTGGAAAAATAGATACTAATTGAAATTGGAACGTGTCACATTATAGCTAGTAAACAACAAAATTTAGTTAAAAGCATTTCCATGTTATCAATCAACAGTAGCACGTTGTTTAGAAGTGGGATACTAAGATAAAGATGTTGGTGATGAAAGAAACTTTAATGAGCGGAAGAATATAGCGTTTCACAGAAGGACTTGATACTTACCAACTGTTGAATTTCGTAAAGCGATTGAACTTACCTCTGCAATTTATTTAAAGAAATAAATATCTTTGAGCATTTTTTACACCGTATCAATAAATATTAGTCTCTTTTTTATTTTTTTTCTTGTTCTGTTTGTGGCAATTTAACACATCGTTACACTTGATGAGCCGAATAATGAGTTTATCAAACGGTAGGTAAATGTACTACGGTCAGAGTCAGAATGCAAACCTACCGTAGAGATCTAAAATAATGGTTATTGGAATGTTTTTCTATTACTTAATATTTATTTAATAAATTCATGAGTCGAAAGACTTTAAACTTGAACCCGAGCAAAACCTAAGAATCTTACTTAAGGGGGATAAGGGTCCATACGCCAACGATCTTGGTACACAGCCTACTAAATAGTTACTATTGGCACTGGTCGGCGGTCGCCTTCGTTGGTGAAAATTGTTGATTGTTACGAGTGTGTTTTGTTTTTCTCAAAAGTGCTGAGATGTAGGTGAGATTCCATCTCAGTACTTTTGAGACAAAACTCATTCGTTACAATCAACAATATTAGTTGTAAACGACGGGTATTTCTGGCGCGTTGCGTATGGCAGCATAAGCAGCCTTAACTTGAAAACATTCTAATAACAGCAGTTTTGGAGCTCTACGGTGGGTCTGCTATTCTGACTACAACCGTACATTTGTACTTTTTAAGTACTTCTTTGATAAGGAAGCTGAAATCTACTCATTGCATTTAGTCACATACTATTTGAAATCGGCCTAAAATACCAAAAGTTGTGTCATTTGTAGAAAACTACCCTATTAAATACCTAATTCCAATAATGTTTTTGTAAACTGTGTAAAAGTTCTACTTTCTATTCTTTGTGACTATGTGTATGCTGAAATTAATTATATCTTCTTTAGAAATATAAAGGTTAAGCATTGGACATGATATCTTGGTGATTACTTTTTCTAATGTAGGTAGGTAGGTGACCTCTTCTTTTGTGTCGTTCGATTTAAATGTCTTTGTATGTAATTGTAATGTATCCAAAGAGTTCACTGTTCATGATATTAGCATATAGGTATGGGCGTTATAAATCGATTTTACATAGGTGCCTATATAAACAATGAACATAACACTTTATCCTTTATCTTCAATCCAGGTAATTTACCTATACACATAGGCTCTATGTGACCAATAAATTAAGAGATAAAAGCTTCCGTAATTCACCGAACATGGCAGAGTATTTTCGTGTTAAAATATCTGTTTTGTACATTTTAAGATGTTTACAAATAGATGTTTAGAATTAAGGAATCGAATTTGTATTGACGACCCAGTTGGCACAATGGTCACCATGCCGGACTGCCAAATATAAGGTTGCTACAGACAAGTATATTTATGCTTAGAGATTTGTCTGTGGTCTGGTAGTTTCTATGTATTATAAGTATTTATTTACAAAAGAGAAGTACATATATCCGTTGTCTAGCACCCATAACACATGTTTAGTTACTTAGCTTGGGGCTAGATGGCGATGTGTGGAATGTCCTGCAATATTTATTTATTTTTATATTTATTTGATAAAATAGTCAGTATTAATAAACGATATTTTACTTTGCGTAGAAAATTAACTACACAACAACCAAAAGAGGCAATTTACCATAAACAAAAGTTAATGAGCCAACGAAATCGAATCCAATACGAGTCATTTGCACAACTTTATCCTAATCTCAATCAAAAAAACTGTACAACAGTTCAAATTCATGTATATTCATGAACCGATACTTATTCCAGATCACGTAGGATTTCCCATTCTATTTGGAGTGATAAAATATAGCCGTGAGCTTAAAACGTCTATGTAGACAAAGTTATAACATTCCTAGCCATATTACAACATCTCATTATGCTATATTTACTTATTAAATAACAGTTTCCATAAAATGGTAGAGTAGCTGTCACTAAAAACCTTTAATTAAATACAAAATACATTATTTGCACCTGGATTAATGTCTGTATCTATCTATTTGGCAATGTCAGAAAGCAGTTATAATTGCCTTTATTACCGTAAAAGCATTGTTGATTTATTTACGATCATTGATTGTGAAATGCGACTATTTCGGATAAAATTAGATCATTCTGATTATTTCACTTTTTACAATATATTTGTTCGATTTAAACTTGCGAAGTTTACTGTTGTACTTGTTTCATTGACTAAATTTTGAGCGTTAGCCAAGTGGGGTCAGTCAGACTCAGTCAGTATTCATTTGTTTGAAATGGTCGGCTTATATTATGTAAACTAGCCCAAAAACGTTTCAATTTCCGATACTTACCTAGACCTACTATAAGACAGGCAGTTAACTCTTTATTAGGATAGTTAATTCCTTCATACTTAAGTACTGTTTATTTAAATTAAACAGATTTTTATTCAACTGATTAAAAAAGTCCATATCCAATTTCTGATTTGAAAGTTTATAGTCGTCTGCAATTATTCTCCTGACCTTTTGAAAAATCTGTGAAATTTGGCTAAAGTATTTTAATTAAAATGTAGATACCAATATGTTTAATTATTAAATGTCCATTTTATGCTCGAGTACGCTATAGTTTTTATTGAACTTTCAAATTTTTGTATAAGTAAAATATTCAGATTTAAAATGCAATTAATTTGAAGTCTTATTGGTTCCATTAAACCTAAAAGGGAATTGTTAATTGTTTTAATTTGCTGTTGGTATTAAGAACACTTCTTATATTAAATTTATTGTTTCACCGTAATTTTAACGAAGCTCTTTTGATAGTCAGTGCTTATAAGCGCGAAAAAAGAAATAAATACTTGACGATTTTGATAATGGGTGCTATTTATTATAATTTGTTTGCATTATAAAATTACTGGAAGGCCTGCAAATATTACTCATCGTCGATATTATTTTTAAAATTAATATTTGAGTCCCAAAAATGATTCAAAAGATAGAAATGTAATGTCTCGTTCCACTAATATGAAAATGTGAAAGTGTTTGAGTAAGTGATTTTATAGACACCTGTGTTAGATGGTCGAAGATTATGTGTGTATATTTGTTACCTTTTCACCCGAAAACTACTGAAACGATTGTAATGAAACTTGGTATGTAGATAACCGGAGACGGTAAAACCGCAGGGCAGAGTTAATATTATTATAATTTTCTCTGCGTCTCTTTACATTTGTACTTGTTTCACTCTCATCTCATTCAATTTTTATTGAATAATTCAGAGGTTGGATCTCTCGATTTTATTGTGAAAAAGACTTGTCTTGTTAGAGCCCGTACAAGTGACAGCTCGAAGTTAACAGACAGGGCGATGAATAAAGGGTTTTATGTTTTCAATTGAAACTTTACTGATCAGTTTTATATTTTATGTATGAAATTCGATTTGACGCCATCAGATAGGAACTATTGATATTATATTAAATTTAAGCGTTCAGTAGTATGAAATTTACTTTTATATTTGTGGTTTAGCTTTTAGGCAGTAAAATATTATATTATTATATTATATTACCTGAAAGCCAAACCGCAAAATTAATCTTTTGTTAAACGATATAGTTGTAACGGTAGGTATCGTTTGTTAAAAGATGGCCTACCTGCATTATTTTATCATTGTAAGGTGGTTCAGGTTTGTCGACAAATACCTGAAACGCTTTCAGAATATTAATGTTTTTCTTTGAACCTATCTATAAATAATTCAAGCCGAACGATACACCTCTAAACTTGCGTAAACATTACACAATGCTAGCCATTTATTGTGACTTCCTACAATACTTTTAGTTTTATTTAAAGAAAAAGTTAAAAAATTTGTCGTCAATAAATATTAAATATTTTTGGAAATTCTTAGATGGATAGATAAATATATTATTTACTCAAATACTCAAATCAATTTCATTTAAATTGCAGAATATCTGGGCGGCCTTATCTTTTAAAATGATCTCTTCCTGACAACCTTTAGAAGTAAAATCAAATAGAACTGCTCCTTTAGAATTTTAAATTTAATAGTGTTCCAAGATATTGGCGAGTCACTCGTAAAGTGATTGATACCTAGATGTTTGTGAGATTGAGAAAAGAATCAATTAGATATAAGTACAAATAATACAAAAGAATGTTAGCCTTAAATTTTGTACCTATGTTAATTATAACGAATTACAGTGTTAATATCGTGGAATTCAGTGATGAATAGATACTATTGACGTAAGGAAAGATATTTATTAAAGAGTTCTTAAATATACCTCCAAAATAGGTGAGGAACAGTTATGCTGGTTGCTCTTAAATTTATATACAACCAAGCTTTAAAATTCTGTACCTACGCATACGTAAATCTAGACTTAGTTACATGTTTACCAGCACGAGAGATCGATGTCGTCTTACTACATGTTATCCAGTCTACACGACTCGAAAGGATCAAATCTCACTTACATTATGGGATTTACTAACATTGACGTGGCTTTCAAAGACTTTCTGTGTACAAAACACTAGAATCTGTTATGAAGAGATGTTGTCTAGACTTGAACATTGATAGCACCTAAAGTGCACTGTGGAAATGGTATGCGAATGTCTATGTATCAAAGCAAAGTGTATAGAAAATATTATGCTAATGGAACACCAGTGGAACACCTTTCTTCACTACATAGTATAAAACAAAGTCGGATTATCTGTCCCTATATCCCTTTGTATGCTTAAATCTTTAAAACTACGCAACGGATTTTGATGCGGTTTTTTTTATTAGATAGAGTGATTCAAGAGGAAGGTTTATACATGCATAATATAGCCGTGCGAAGCCGGAGCGGGTCGCTAGTTACTAATATTATAACGCTTTGTTTGTTTATAAAGTTTGTTTGTTTGTTTGAACGCACTAATCTCAGGAACTTCTGTATCGAATTGAAAAATTATTTTTGTGTTAGATAGTCCATTTATTGAGGAAGGCTTTAGGCTATATAACATCACGCTGCGACTAATAGGAGCGAAGCATCAGCGGGAAATGTGGAAAAAACGGTGGAAATTATTCAACATTGAGGGCTTCCGTTGTTTATTTGAACGCGCTAATATCAGGAACGACTGGTTCGAATTGTAAAAATATTTTTGTTGATAGTCCATTTATCGAGGAAGGCTTATAGGCTACTTTTTATTTTGATATTCCCACGGGTTCAGGACTAATGCGGGTGAAACCGAGGGGCGCAGCTAGTTTCTAATAATGCAGCAGGTGCTTATCTTTCCATATAATTAATTTCTAGTTTCTTCATTGCTTTAACCTATATTTTTAATGTTATTATGTACGTTATTATTTTAATTTTGTGCAGTTTCTTCTCTTTCAGTACGAAGTCTTAAAGTTTTAACGTAAAATGTTTTATGAGCAAACAGAACTGACACTTATAGCATTTTGTATTCAACATTTGTTATATTTATGGCGATATTTGTCGGTAACCAATAAATGCAAGGGCATCGACACTATTTATGATCAATTTATTTCAATCCGTAGTAGACATGGATTTGCATGATCGTATAATAAAGTAGATTATCCCTCATGATGCACTTGCAAGCTCGTCGTAAATTTTATGATTTCATAGAAAATCACTAGACGTTTTTGAAGTTATAGATAGTGTTTCATTTCGATTTACGTTTACTTACAATATAATACTTTAACAACTAGAAAGTGTTTTCAGTGACAAATTTGCTTGAAAAAACAAAATGTACATTTAGTAGAGTAGATCTCTTCAGACTCGAGACTCTATCAAAACAGCAATAGAAACAATATTGAAACAAACATTTACCTACCTTTGTTTATATTAGGTTCAATAGGCAACAAAAGTGAAGGTTAAAAGAAGAAGAAAGTCTAAGTAAATGATTATCTTATTATTTTAGGGTTTTCCCGCCAAATTACAAAAAATGTAGTTTTTTCGAATATGAAATGAGTTAAAAATCGAAATATAACATTATTTTGTTAAATGCTCTTCTAAAACATAATGTTCTCTAACTAGAAATTTAATTTGGTGGGTCGTTACCTCGACCCTTAAGCTATTATAAAAGATTAAAGTCCTTCAACTTAAACAGGACTATAGAGCCAAGGTGAAAGGGTACCTGCGCTCTCTCCATACAAACGTAGTCGACTGTTTCCTCAATGGATAATGACACTAGCACAAATATTTTTGTGACATAAAACCTATAACTGCCATGACTATGCGCCTATGTTTTGGTTTTTTTCATTTTCTAATTATCATAGAAATTAAGACTAAAAATAAAAATAAAACAAAAAATGGGGGCATGGTCATGGCAGTTATAAGTTTTATGCACCAAAAATATTTGCTCTAGTGTCATTATCCAGGAAGAAAACAGTCGACTACGTTTGTAATAGTTTGTATGGAGAAAATAATGTTTAAATATATTCCGTTTCGTTGTAAAATGAAAATCTCTGTTTATAACGAGTTGTTTTTAACCCCCGACGCAAAAACGACGGGGTGTTATAAGTTTGACGTGTCTGTGTGTGTGTGTGTGTGTGTGTGTGTGTATGTGTGTGTGTGTGTCTGTCTGTGGCATCGTAGCTCCCAAACGGATGAACCGATTTTGATTTAGTTTTTTTTGTTTGAAAGATAAGTTATAATCATTTTTTATTGTGTTGTAAAAGTTAATTTAACGTGTAAACAAAACAGTCAAAATGATGGCAAAAGAAGGATAAATTAAATACCAAAGAATGGTTTCCTCATGTATTGTAATTACTGAGATATATTGACATCCAAATCTAAAAATCTTCAATTCACCACCTTAAGTCATTTTAAAAGATTAAATCCTTCAACTTAAGCAGGACTATAGATACTCGTAGAGCCCTGCTTGAGCTGAAAATATTCTAATAATAGCAATTTTAGTACTCTACCGGAGGCCCGCCGGCAACTTTGCCGTATGCCGACTGTTCCTATCCACTTTCATTTAGGCACAAGGAATTATTTAGCGAATTAATTTTGCTCATGCTATTTATTATTTACATAGATAGGTACCTACTATGCTATGTAGGTAATATACCTAGGTAATAAGCAAAAAGCGTGTTACCAAAAAATGAGTCATTGAATATAAAATGAGATACGGTTGGGGGAAAAAAAGAATTCGTAAGAAAACCAAAGTATAATTTATAGAAGATTGCTCGTTTAGTCGATATAGGGCTGCTGGTAAAAGCTGGCTATTATAAATTTGTTTGTCCTGAAAATTGAGTTTGATTTTCGTAGCTAAAATATTTGTTTTTGTAATAAATACATCTACTAACCAAGATTATTTAAATTGTTGTGTACATTTTAGTCTAAGGATAAATTTCTTCGAGGTAAAATAAAATGTTCACACCTGTTAGGTAAAATTCGTATAGCTGTTCCTACCAAGATTCCCCGTTACCCAATAACAAGCACTTTTTCCCTGCCTCGGTCCAGAACCAACCTTGGGCGTCATCATTTTGTCACAAGGGCTTGCTCAAAATACAACGAGATAGCTAGAAATTCCGACATTGACATCTTCAATGACTCATAATGGCTGGTTACAGAAGCAAAGTACTGAAAAGCTTTGGTTAGTCCTAGTCTTCAACTTACTTTAATTTAATTTAATTTTGTCCCTAGGTTAAGCCTTAGAAATTTGTTATCTTAACCAGAAACTAGAATCTGTTAAGGCAAAGTTGTGTATACCTATTATTGGTAAAGACACTTTATTATTATTTCGGTAATGTTTTTCTTTATTCTTAGTATTAGTATGTGTTACTGTTGGTGTACCTAATAAATAAATATATTTTTTTAAATAATTGTCATGAATATTTAGCTATGGCGACATAGATATACCTACAAATCTAACTGAAAAGTACCTGCTTTTCCTTTTTTAAAGTCGGTTAAATTAATATTTAGGTAAGTATGTGCCTACTTTGATACGTTTCGGTTACAGACCTAAAACTGCACTTTTGCGACGAAATTAAGCAACAGTTGCACACTTTGAAAGTTTCGAAACCGAAGTCGTAAAAATTTAATGGTCTCATCGATCCAGCATTGTAAATTTCCATTCGCCATTTATTTAGGACTTATACAGAGGTGTGACTTTATTAACTGTAAAACTTACATTTTATGAATATAATTTTTAATAAAAATCAGTACCTACTTCCTAAAGGAGAATTTTACTACCTTTTCATTGCATTTTTGGAGTTGCTAAAAGTAACGTAATATTTGGTCGAATATT
The DNA here is from genome assembly GCA_907269075.1 of Idaea aversata. Taxonomy (NCBI): domain Eukaryota; kingdom Metazoa; phylum Arthropoda; class Insecta; order Lepidoptera; family Geometridae; genus Idaea; species Idaea aversata. Next base: position 7,491,134 of record OU026092.1, on the reverse strand, counting down.
TCATTAATATTTTTAACCGACTTCAAAAAAGGAGGAGGTTCTCAATTCGTTTTCTTTGTTTATTATTTTTAAATACTGATGCTAAATACTTAGGGCTGTATGATGCTGTATGTAAGCTAAGCAAAAAGGCTTGTGTCATGGTGACCAGACAACGTATAGAAAGTTGAATAATTCGCAAAATGACTACGGAGTAAGGATAATATAAGTTTAACGGGTTTTTTGTAAATTGATAAATAGAGAAACACCCAGACCATAAACAAATTATACATAAAAACCTGTTTGAGGCGGGATTTAAACCCACTACCCTCTGCATCGCATTTAGATCTTCGCTCGCCGCGCCACAGTGGTCGCATTTTACTTATACATTTTTTATCATCTTCCAAATCTTCCAATTATGGTAAGAACATTTCTTAAAATATCTACCTACCTAAAAATGTTATTGTCGTGGCTTTTTACCGTACATTCATATTACAATCAGCCTAAAATGTATGGCACGTCGTCGATAGAGTTAACGTACGTAAGTTCACTTCGCGCATACTAATATTTGCGAAATTTAGAACAATTGCGTTTGGGCTGTCTCACCTTGCGATTTCAGTCTTAGCTTTTATTTAAGTAAAGTCAGAGAATGAATTAATATCAATTTCGAGAATTTGACCTTGCTTGCATGGTCGCAAGGATCTGTCTGTACTGTATCTGTAACGAGGAGTGAAATTTGTTGAAAGGTAAGCCGATGAAACACTAATAGCAACATTAAATTATTATTTGACTTGTAAGAAACCTTCCTTTATAAACAGATTTTACATTTTTTATTAAACAAACACAAAACAAACTTAACAACAATAAACAAAAGTAATTTAATTGTAAAACAGACAGATAGACGGACAAGAAAGTGATCTTATAAGGGTTCTATTTTTTGCCTTTTGAGGTACGGAACTCTAAAAATAAAAATAAATAAATAAATAAAAATAAATAATTGCAGGACATTCCACACATCGCCATCTAGCCCCAAGCTAAGTAACTAGACTTGTGTTATGGGTGCTAGACAACGGATATACTACTTATATACTTTTCTTTTGTAAATATATACTTAATATACATACAGACACCCAGACCACAGACAAATATCTAAGCATAAATAATTGTCTGAGGCGGGAATCGAACCCGCAACCCTGTGTTTGGCAGTCCGGCATAGTAACCATTGTGCCAACTGGGTCGTCAAATATGAAAAAGTCTGAAGTTCCCTTATAGGCCTGAATCCGTCGATAGGAATCGGGTTGTAAGGATCCCTCGCCACCGGTACCGGTAATCTAATAAAATAACTGTCAAATTATTTACAACCAGAAAAAGGATTGTTTTACTCAAACTAACACAGATAGTGATAGATAGATAGATGATAGATACGACATAGCGTGTTTTTTTTTTCTAGAAATTTTATGTAAGTGTGGGGAGATGTTGGCCTAGCTTTATAAATGAAACTCCGTAGCAAATATAGGGGAATACAATATTTATATAAAAACGTAAAAGTATGTACAAAGAACTGGTGTAGAGGACCGAACAATAATAACGAGAGAGACGTGCGCGGAAGACGGTCGTAGCGAGAGTGTCGAGTCTTCCTCTGGCGAAGACAAACGCTGCGCGCTGACGGCTGTAGCAGGTTCCAAGTTCAAAGGCAGCCGTAGACAACACGCGCAAGGTTTTGCTGGCGTGTCTGCACGGAGGTTGTCGTAGTGGCGAGCCGCCACATCAGTATCCGATGACTTAAATGCTCTTGTTGGGGTAGCATTGTCCAGAAAGACCAGTGATATGAGGTTGCAGAGAGGCGTTGGAGAGGCCCTTCCTCTGCAGTGTGGGCTAACACACGCGGCTGAAGAAGAAGAGAAGAGATAGTTTCTTCGGAAATCAGTTACCAAGCGTCAATTAAACGACCAGAAAGGTATACTCGTATTAATTCGAAACAGATTTGCTCCAAAATAAACGTTACGCCATTATTTATTAAAAGCGCCAAAGTTTATTTATTTTGCAGCTAACATGACGTGAACGAGTCTGATATTTAATTTCAGAATGACACTAGCCGTCAGTTTCGGTAAATATTTTCGCTTAAAGTGCAGTAATGAGTAGGTACAACGCGTTCAATTAATTATGCTCTTCAATTAATTAAAAAATAGTTTTTTAAATATTTGACAAGAAATTTGATTAAAATGACTTAACTACCTGATGAATGAATACCATTATTTTATTTTTGCATATTAATAATATGCATAAAAATATGCAAAAAGAATCCTCCTATCAAAAGAATATCGACGCAAACGCTTTTTATGCCACAGTACAGTCACATTACCAATTAGCTGAACCCCACGTGACCCAGAGCTCATTCGCATATCTGTAAAAAATATAGTATTTTCCTATTTTGTTATTTTTTTATATTGTGTATTGTATTGTATAGTATATTGTTTAAAAAACAACAGAATCAGGTAACATTCATTACAACCTTACAGATTTGCGAGTGAGCTCTAGGTCACGTGGGGTTCAGCTAATTGGTAATGTGACTGTACCTACCTAGTAGACCTACTCAACTTTTAACTCCGTAAGTATTAGGACGAGATCAAAGATAGAAAAATATTATTATTTGGTATTTCTTTATTCTATGTGCGCCGGTTAGGTAGATAATTAGGACGTGTCCAAGGATCACTCGAAATATTTATAACATTGCGAAATGTCGCATTTCGGTCAGGATGCAATCCTAGTAAAATATTAAGTCATGCAGAGCATTACACATACCTTTGAAGCGTCTTCACTACATGGTATAAAACAAAGTCGCTTTTTCTGTCCTTATTTCCCTTTGACCGCTTAGATCTTTAAAACTACGCAACGGATTTTGATGCGGTTTTTTTAAATAGATAGAGTGATTCAAGAGGAAGGTTTATATGTATAATACATGCATAATATAGCCGGAGCGGGTCACTAGTAAAACATAAGTTAGGATATGTTCCTTCGGAACACGCCCACTAAATAGAACAAGGCACAAGAAACTCATGTGGTTTTTTTTCTTTTTTGTGATCATGCTCACAAAGATCAAGATAACAAATATTTTGACGTGACAACGTTTTATAAATTGGTTTGCCGGGTGACACTTCAAGAAACTGCGTTACGCTCCGCTGACGTTATGCGCTCACAATGAGAGCGAGTGAGAGGCACGCGGGCATGGTTAGCCCGCCTAAGAGCGAGAGAGACAGACATAAAAAATGAAAGGCACGCGTCCCTTCCACTCGAGCACAGTTGTTGTCACGTAAAACTTTCGCCCGTATACCGACTTTACAGGCAACCAGTTTTTTTCTTTTTCGTGATCATGCTCACAAAGATCAAGATAACAAATATTTTTGAAGATATATTTGAAATGGAGCAATTAAAGTTGTGTCCAAGTGTCCAATGTCCATGGGTGCTTATCATTAAGGTACTACTAAGTACCGGTGTGAAGTTGGCAGCCAAAGTTAGCAGCCTATAACCCGACTAAATTGAGATGTAATTTTTATAAAGTAAGTGATATTGAGCTTAATAAGCTTAAAAACTTAATAAAAGCATCAAATATAGTAACAACAATAAAAAACCATGCCCCTCAAACAAAAAACGAATAATATCCAAACGCCAATTGACAAACCTATAGGAAATAATTATGAAAATCCGCTATGTCTATGGCTGCTGGTGAATTGCGACCAGTCAGACCGGGAAAATGACATCAAAAATAGCTCAGCCATTTAGAACACAGTCCAAACTATCTATCCTATGCCAAAAGAAAGTGGCTAAAATGGTCCATGACCCTTCACTGACATCCTGAAAAAGTCTAAACAATTTCTTTAAAAAATCCGCTATGTCTATGGCTGCTGGTGAATTGCGACCAGTCAGACCGAGAAAATCGCATCAAAAACAGATCAGCCATTTAGAACACAGTCCAAACTATCTATCCTATGCCAAAAGAAAGCGGCTAAAATGGTCCTTGACCCTTCGCTGACATTCTGAAAAAGTCTAAACAATTTCTTAAAAAAATCCGCTATGTCTATAGCTGCTGGTGAATTGCGACCAGTCAGACCGGGAAAATGGCATTAAAAACATCTAAGTCATTTAGAACACAGTCCAAACTATCTATCCTATGCCAAAAGAAAGTGGCTAAAATGGTCCATGACCCTTCACTGACATCCTGAAAAAGTCTAAACAATTTCTTTAAAAAATCCGCTATGTCTATGGCTGCTGGTGAATTGCGACCAGTCAGACCGAGAAAATCGCATCAAAAACAGATCAGCCATTTAGAACACAGTCCAAACTATCTATCCTATGCCAAAAGAAAGCGGCTAAAATGGTCCTTGACCCTTCGCTGACATTCTGAAAAAGTCTAAACAATTTCTTAAAAAAATCCGCTATGTCTATAGCTGCTGGTGAATTGCGACCAGTCAGACCGGGAAAATGGCATCAAAAACAGCTCAGTCATTTAGAACACAGTCCAAACTATCTATCCTATGCCTAAAGAAAGCGGCTAAAATGTTCCTTGACCCTTCTCTGACGTCTTGAAAAAGTCGAATGAATTTCATCTAAAAATCCGCTATGTCTATAGCTGCTGGTGAATTGCGACCAGTCAGACCGGGAAAATGGCATCAAAAACAGCTCAGCTATTTAGAACACAATCCAAACTATCTATCCTATGCCAAAAGAAAGTGGCTAAAATGGTCCTTGACCCTTCACTGACATCCTGAAAAAGTCTAAACAATTCCTTTAAAAAATCCGCTATGTCTATAGCTGCTGGTGAATTGCGACCAGTCAGACCGGGAAAATGGCATCAAAAACAGCTCAGCCATTTAGAAAACAGTCTAAACTATGTCTCCTAGGCCAAAAGAAAGCGGCTGAAATGGTCCTTGACCCTTCGCTGACATCCTAAAAAAGTCTAAACAATTTCTTTAAAAAATCCGCTATGTCTATAGCTGCTGGTGAATTGCGACCAGTCAGACCGGGAAAATGGCATCAAATACAGCTCAGCCATTTAGAACACAGTCCAATCTATCTATCCAATGCCAAATGAAAGCGGCTAAAATGGTCCTTGACCCTTCACTGACATCCTGACAAAGTCCAATGAATTTCTTCAAGAAATCCGCTATGTCTATAGCTGCTGGTGAATTGCGACCAGTCAGACCGAGAAAATCGAATCAAAAACAGCTCAGCCTTTTAGACCACAGTCCAAACTATCTATCCTATGCCAAAAGAAAGCGGCTAAAATGGTCCTTGACCCTTCACTGACATCCTGAAAAAGTCTAAACAATTTCTTTAAAAAATCCGCTATGTCTATAGCTGCTGGTGAATTGCGACCAGTCAGACCGGGAAAATGGCATCAAAAACAGCTCAGCCATTTAGAACACAGTCCAAACTATCTATCCTATGCCAAATGAAAGCGGCTGAAATGGTCCTTGACCCTTCACTGACATCCTGAAAAAGTATAATCAATTTCTTCTAAAAATCCGCTATGTCTATAGCTGCTGGTGAATTGCGACCAGTCAGACCGGGAAAATGGCATCAAAAACAGCTCAGTCATTTAGAACACAGTCCAAGCTATCTATCCTATGCCTAAAGAAAGCGGCTAAAATGTTCCTTGACCCTTCTCTGACGTCTTGAAAAAGTCGAATGAATTTCATCTAAAAATCCTCTATGTCTATAGCTGCTGGTGAATTGCGACCAGTCAGACTGGGAAAATGGCATCAAAAACAGCTCAGCTATTTAGAACACAATCCAAACTATCTATCATATGCCAAAAGAAAGTGGCTAAAACGGTCCTTGACCCTTCACTGACATCCTGAAAAAGTCTAAACAATTCCTTTAAAAAATCCGCTATGTCTATAGCTGCTGGTGAATTGCGACCAGTCAGACCGGGAAAATGGCATCAAAAACAGCTCAGCCATTTAGAACATAGTCTAAACTATCTATCCTATGCCAAAAGAAAGCGGCTAAAATGGTCCTTGACCCTTCGCTGACATCCTGAAAAAGTCTAAACAATTTCTTTAAAAAATCCGCTATGTCTATAGCTGCTGGTGAATTGCGACCAGTCTGACCGGGAAAATGGCATCAAAAACAGCTCAGCCATTTAGAACACAGTCCAAACTATCTATCCTATGCCAAATGAAAGCGGCTAAAATGGTCCTTGACCCTTCACTGACATCATGAAAAATTATAATGAATTTCTTCTAAAAATCCGCTATGTCTATGGCTGCTGGTGAATTGCGACCAGTCAGACCGGGAAAATGGCATCAAAAACAGCTCAGCCATTTAGACCAAAGTCCAAACTATCTATCCTATGCCAAAAGAAAGCGGCTAAAATGGTCCTTGACACTTCGCTGACATCCTGAAAAAGTCTAAACAATTTCTTTAAAAAATCCGCTATGTCTATAGCTGCTGGTGAATTGCGACCAGTCTGACCAAGAAAATGGCATCAAAAACAGCTCAGCCATTTAGAACACAGTCCAATCTATCTTTACTATGCCAAAAGAAAGCGGCTAAAATAGTCCTTGACCCTTCTTTGACATCCTGAAAAAGTATAATCAATTTCTTCTAAAAATCCGCTATGTCTATGGCTGCTGGTGAATTGCGACCAGTCAGACTGGGAAAATGGCATCAAAAACAGCTCAGCCATTTAGACCACAGTCCAAACTATCTATTCTATGCAAAAAGAAAGCGGCTAAAATGGTCCTTGACCCTTCACTGACATCCTGAAAAAGTTTTAACAATTTCTTTAAAAAATCCGCTGTCTATGGCTGCTGGTGAATTGCGACCAGTCAGACCGGGAAAATGGAATCAAAAACAGCTTAGCCATTTAGAACACAGTCCAAAATATCTATCCTATGCCAAAAGAAAGCTGCTAAAATGGTCCTTGACCCTTCGCTGACACCCTGAAAAAGTCTAAACTATATCTTTAAAAATCCGCTATGTCTATGGCTGCTGGTGAATTGCGACCAGTCAGACCGGGAAAATGGCATCAAAAACAGCTCAGCCATTTAGACCAAAGTCCAAACTATCTATCCTATGCCAAAAGAAAGCGGCTAAAATGGTCCTTGACCCTTCGCTGACATCCTGAAAAAGTCTAAACAATTTCTTTAAAAAATCCGCTATGTCTATAGCTGCTGGTGAATTGCGACCAGTCTGACCGAGAAAATGGCATCAAAAACAGCTCAGCCATTTAGAACACAGTCCAAACTATCTATCCTATGCCAAATGAAAGCGGCTAAAATGGTCCTTGACCCTTCACTGACATCATGAAAAAGTATAATAAATTAGTTCTAAAAATCCGCTATGTCTATGGCTGCTGGTGAATTGCGACCAGTCAGACCGGGAAAATGGCATCAAAAACAGCTCAGCCATTTAGACCAAAGTCCAAACTATCTATCCTATGCCAAAAGAAAGCGGCTAAAATGGTCCTTGACCCTTCGCTGACATCCTGAAAAAGTCTAAACAATTTCTTTAAAAAATCCGCTATGTCTATGGCTGCTGGTGAATTGCGACCAGTCTGCCCAAGAAAATGGCATCAAAAACAGCTCAGCCATTTAGAACACAGTCCAATCTATCTTTACTATGCCAAAAGAAAGCGGCTAAAATGGTCCTTGACCCTTCTTTGACATCCTGAAAAAGTATAATCAATTTCTTCTAAAAATCCGCTATGTCTATGGCTGCTGGTGAATTGCGACCAGTCAGACCGGGAAAATGGCATCAAAAACAGCTCAGCCATTTAGAAAACAGTCTAAACTATCTCTCCTAGGCCAAAAGAAAGCGGCTAAAATGGTCCTTGACCCTTCGCTGACATCCTGAAAAAGTCTAAACAATTTCTTTTAAAAATCCGCTATGTCTATAGCTGCTGGTGAATTGCGACCAGTCAGACCGGGAAAATGGCATCAAAAACAGCTAAGCCATTTAGAACACAGTCCAAACTATCTATCCAATGCCAAATGAAAGCGGCTAAAATGGTCCTTGACCCTTCACTGACATCCTGACAAAGTCCAATGAATTTCTTCAAAAAATCCGCTATGTCTATAGCTGCTGGTGAATTGCGACCAGTCAGACCGAGAAAATCAAATCAAAAACAGCTCAGCCTTTTAGACCACAGTCCAAAATATCTATCCTATGCCAAAAGAAAGCGGCTAAAATGGTCCTTGACCCTTCACTGACATCCTGAAAAAGTCTAAACAATTTCTTTAAAAAATCCGCTATGTCTATAGCTGCTGGTGAATTGCGACCAGTCAGACCGGGAAAATGGCATTAAAAACAGCTCAGCCATTTAGAACACAGTCTAAACTATCTATCCTATGCCAAAAGAAAGCGGCTAAGATGGTCCTTGACCCTTTACTAACATCATGAAAAAGTATAATACATTTCTTTAAAAAATCCGCTATGTCTATGGCTGCTGGTGAATTGCGACCAGTCAGACCGGGAAAATGGCATTAAAAACAGCTCAGTCATTTAGAACACAGTCCAAACTATCTATCCTATGCCAAATGAAAGCGGCCAAAATGGTCCTTGACCCTTCACTGACATCATGAAAAAGTATAATGAATTTCTTCTAAAAATCCGCTATGTCTATGTCTTTGGCATAGGATAGATAGTTTAGACTGTGTTCTAAATGGCCGAGCTGTTTTTAATGCCATTTTCCCGGTCTGACTGGTCGCAATTCACCAGCAGCTATAGACATAGCGGATTTTTTAAAGAAATTGTTTAGACTTTTTCAGGATGTCAGTGAAGGGTCAAGGACCATTTTAGCCGCTTTCTTTTGGCATACAATAGATAGCTTGTACTGTGTTCTAAGTGGATGAGCTGTTTTTGATTCGATTTTCCCGGTCTGACTGGTCGCAATTCACCAGCAGCCATAGACATAGCGGATTTTTAGAAGAAATTCATTCGACTTTTTAAGATGTCAGAGAAGGGTCAAGGACCATTTTAGCCGCTTTCTTTTGGCATAGGATAGATAGTTTGGACTGTGTTCTAAATGGCTGAGCTGTTTTTGATGCCATTTTCCGGGTCTGACTGGTCGCAATTCACCAGCAGCCATAAACATAGCGGATTTTTTTGAGAAAAATCATTCGACTTTTTCAAGATGTCAGTGAAGGGTCAAGGACCATTTTAGCCGCTTTCTTTTGGCATAGGATAGATAGTTTGGACTGTGTTCTAAATGGCTGAGCAGTTTTTGATGCGATTTTCCCGGTCTGACTGGTCGCAATTCACCAGCAGCCATAGACATAGCGGATTTCTTGAAGAAATTCATTGGACTTTTTCAGGATGTCAGAGAAGGGTCAAGGACCATTTTAGCCGCTTTGATTTGGCATAGATTAGATAGTATGGACTGTGTTCTAAATGGCTGAGCAGTTTTTGATGCGATTTTCCCGGTCTGACTGGTCGCAATTCACCAGCAGCCATAGACATAGCGGATTTTTTAAAGAAATTGTTTAGACTTTTTCAGGATGTCAGCAATGGGTCAAGGACCATTTTAGCCGCTTTTTTTTGGCATAGGATAGATAGTTTGGCCTGTGTTCTAAATGGCTGAGCTGTTTTTGATGCCATTTTCCCGGTCTGACTGGTCGCAATTCACCAGCAGCTATAGAAATAGCGGATTTTTTTAAGGAATTGTTTAGACTTTTTCAGGATGTCAGTGAAGGGTCAAGGACCACTTTAGCCGCTTCCTTTTGGCATTGGATAGATAGTTTGGACTGTGATCTAAATGGCTGAGCTGATTTTGATGCCATTTTCCCGGTCTGACTGGTCGCAATTCACCAGCAGCTATAGACATAGCGGATTTTTTAAAGAAATAGTTTAGACTTTTTCAGGGCGTCAGCGAATGGTCAAGGACCATTTTAGCCACTTTCTTTTGGCATAGGATAGATATTTTGGACTGTGTTCTAAATGGCTGAGCTGTTTTTGATGCCATTTTCCGGGTCTGACTGGTCGCAATTCACCAGCAGCCATAAACATAGCGGATTTTTTTGAGAAAAATCATTCGACTTTTTCAAGATGTCAGTGAAGGGTCAAGGACCATTTTAGCCGCTTTCTTTTTGCATAGGATAGATAGTTTGGACTGTGGTCTAAATGGCTGAGCTGTTTTTGATGCCATTTTCCCGGTTTAACTGGTCGCAATTCACCAGCAGCCATAGACATAGCAGATTTTTAGATGAAATTCATTCGACTTTTTCAAGACGTCAGAGAAGGGTCAAGGAACATTTTAGCCGCTTTCTTTAGGCATAGGATAGATAGCTTGGACTGTGTTCTAAATGGCTGAGCTGTTTTTGATGCCATTTTCCCGGTCTGACTGGTCGCAATTCACCAGCAGCTATAGACATAGCGGATTTTTTAAAGAAATTGTTTAGACTTTTTCAGGATGTCAGCGAAGGGTCAAGGACCATTTTAGCCGCTTTCTTTTGGCATAGGATAGATAGTTTGGACTGTGGTCTAAATAGCTGAGCTGTTTTTGATGCCATTTTCCCTGTCTGACTGGTCGCAATTCACCAGCAGCTATAGACATAGCGGATTTTTAGAAGAAATTCATTATACTTTTTCATGATGTCAGTGAAGGGTCAAGGACCATTTTAGCCGCTTTCATTTGGCATAGGATAGATAGTTTGGACTGTGTTCTAAATGGCTGAGCTGTTTTTGATGCCATTTTCCCGGTCTTACTGGTCGCAATTCACCAGCAGCTATAGACATAGCGGATTTTTTAAAGAAATTGTTTAGACTTTTTCAGAATGTCAGTGAAGGGTCAAGGACCATTTTAGCCGCTTTCTTTTGGCATAGGATAGATAGTTTGGACTGTGTTCTAAATAGCTGAGCTGTTTTTGATGCCATTTTCCCGGTCTGACTGGTCGCAATTCACCAGCAGCTATAGACAAAGCGGATTTCTTAAAGAAATTGTTTAGACTTTTTCAGGATGTCAGTGAAGGGTCAAGGACCACTTTAACCGCTTCCTTTTGGCATAGGATAGATAGTTTGGACTGTGTTTTAAATGGCTGAGCTGTTTTTGATGCCATTTTCCCGGTCTGACTGGTCGCAATTCACCAGCAGCCATAGACATAGCGGATTTTTAAAAGAAATTTATTCGACTTTTTCAAGATGTCAGAGAAGGGTCAAGGACCATATTAGCCGCTTTCTTTTGGCATAGGATAGATAGTTTGGACTGTGTTCTAAATGGCTGAGCTGTTTTTAATGCGATTTTACCGGTCTGACTGGTCGCAATTCGCCAGCAGCTATAGACATAGCGGATTTTTTAAAGAAATTGTTTAGACTTTTTCAGGATGTCAGTGAAGGGTCAAGGACCATTTTAGCCGCTTTCTTTTGGCATAGGATAGATAGTTTGGACTGTGTTCTAAATAGCTGAGCTGTTTTTGATGCCATTTTCCCGGTCTGACTTGTCGCAATTCACCAGCAGCCATAGACATAGCGGATTTTTAAAATAAATTCATTCGACTTTTTCAAGATGTCAGAGAAGGGTCAAGGACCATTTTAGCCGCTTTCTTTTGGCATAGGATAGACAGTTTGGACTGTGTTCTAAATGGCTGAGCTGTTTTTAATGCGATTTTCCCGGTCTGACTGGTCGCAATTCACCAGCAGCCATAGACATTGCGGATTTTTTAAAGAAATGTATTTTACTTTTTCATGATGTTAGTAAAGGGTCAAGGACCATCTTAGCCGCTTTCTTTTGGCATAGGATAGATAGTTTGGACTGTGTTCTAAATGGCTGAGCTGTTTTTGATGCCATTTTCCGGGTCTGACTGGTCGCAATTCACCAGCAGCCATAAACATAGCGAATTTTTTTGAGAAAAATCATTCGACTTTTTCAAGATGTCAGTGAAGGGTCAAGGACCATTTTAGCCGCTTTCTTTTGGCATAGGATAGATAGTTTGGACTGTGTTCTAAATGGCTGAGCAGTTTTTGATGCGATTTTCCCGGTCTGACTGGTCGCAATTCACCAGCAGCTATAGACATAGCGGATTTAAAAAAAAAACAGCGCACTCCGGGAGTGCAGGCAGAAGTGAAAACTGTATATCTGTGTAAAATCTCATATGTCGCGAGAACATACGCAAAAAGAGTTTTAGATAAAAAAAAAATTGTCGTCCAACAAATAGTCGTCCGACATTTGTCGTCCGAAATTTGTCGTCCGTCAATAGTCGTGCGACAAATAGTCGTCCGACATTTGTCGTCCGTCTATAGTCGTCCGTTAAAAAATACCATATTTACGTCTTAATACACTCACAGCCAAATTAAAAACAGTAGGCCCAGGCATACATTTTCGCCGCGCCGTAGAGAGGGGATAGCTGTCTACTCTCCATCCGTCTTACGCTTTTTCGATCAGGTCACGTGTCCTGACGCGAGTTTAAGATTTTATACCCATTACAGAAAAAGTGCTCAACGCCGCTAAAGAAGTTTTCACTTCAAAAAATGTTAAGACTTTTTCAGGATGTCAGCGAAGTGTCAAGGACCATTTTAGCCGCTTTCTTTTGGCATGGGATAGATAGTTTGGACTGTGTTCTAAATGGCTGAGCTGTTTTTGATGCCATTTTCCCGGTCTGACTGGTCGCAATTCACCAGCAGCCATAGACATAGCGGATTTTTAAAAGAAATTCATTTGACTTTTTCAAGATGTTAGAGAAGGGTCAAGGACCATTTTAGCCGCTTTCTTTTGGCATAGGATAGATAATTTGGACTGAGGTCTAAATGGCTGAGCTGTTTTTAATGCGATTTTCCCGGTCTGACTGGTCGCAATTCACCAGCAGCTATAGACATAGAGGATTTTTTAAAGGAATTTTTTAGACTTTTTTAGGATGTCAGTGAAGGGTCAAGGACCATTTTAGCCGCTTTCTTTTGGCATAGGATAGATAGTTTGGACTTTGTTGTAAATGGCTGAGCTGTTTTTGATGCCATTTTCCCGGTCTGACTGGTCGCAATTCACCAGCAGCCATAGACATAGCGGATTTATAAAAGAAATTCATTATACTTTTTCAGGATGTCAGTGAAGGGTCAAGGACCATTTTAGCCGCTTTCTTTTGGCATAGGATAGATAGTTTGGACTGTGTTCTAAATGGCTAAACTGTTTTTAATGCGATTTTCCCGGTCTGACTGGTCGCAATTCACCAGCAGCCATAGACATAGCGGATTTTTAGTAGAAATTCATTCGACTTTTTCAAGACGTCAGAGAAGGGTCAAGGACCATTTTAGCCGCTTTCTTTTGGCATAGGATAGATAGTTTGGACTGTGTTCTAAATGGCTGAGCTGTTTTTGATGCCATTTTCCCGGTCTGACTGGTCGCAATTCACCAGCAGCTATAGACTTAGCGAATTTTTAGAAGAAATTCATTCGACTTTTTCAAGACGTCAGAGAAGGGTCAAGGACCATTTTAGCCGCTTTCTTTTGGCATAGGATAGATAGTTTAGACTGTGTTCTAAATGGCTGAGCTGTTTTTGATGCCATTTTCCCGGTCTGACTGGTCGCAATTCACCAGCAGCCATAGACATAGCGGATTTTTAAAAGAAATTCATTCGACTTTTTCAAGAAGTTAGAGAAGGGTCAAGGACCATTTTAGCCGCTTTCTTTTGGCATAGGATAGATAGTTTGGACTGTGGTCTAAATGGCTGAGCTGTTTTTAATGCGATTTTCCCGGTCTGACTGGTCGCAATTCACCAGCAGCTATAGACATAGCGGATTTTTTAAAGGAATTTTTTAGACTTTTCAGGATGTCAGTGAAGGGTCAAGGATCATTTTAGCCGCTTTCTTTTGGCATAGGATAGATAGTTTGGACTGTGTTCTAAATGGCCGAGCTGTTTTTGATGCCATTTTCCCGGTCTCACTGGTCGCAATTCACCAGCAGCCATAGACATAGCGGATTTCTTGAAGAAATTCATTGGACTTTTTCAGGATGTCAGTGAAGGGTCAAGGACCATTTTAGCCGCTTTGATTTGGCATAGAATAGATAGTATGGACTGTGTTCTAAATGGCTGAGCTGTTTTTGATGCCATTTTCCCGGTCTGACTGGTCGCAATTCACCAGCGGCCATAGACATAGCGGATTTTTAAAAGAAATTCATTCGACTTATTCAAGATGTCAGAGAAGGGTCAAGGACCATTTTAGCCGCTTTCTTTTGGCATAGGATAGATAGTTGGACTGTGTTCTAAATAGCTGAGCTGTTTTTGATTCGATTTTCCCGGTCTGACTGGTCGCAATTCACCAGCAGCTATAGACATAGCGGATTTTTTAAAGAAATTGTTTAGACTTTTTTAGGATGTCAGCGAAGGGTCAAGGACCATTTCAGCCGCTTTCTTTTGGCCTAGGAGACATAGTTTAGACTGTTTTCTAAATGGCTGAGCTGTTTTTGATGCCATTTTCCCGGTCTGACTGGTCGCAATTCACCAGCAGCTATAGACATAGCGGATTTTTTAAAGGAATTGTTTAGACTTTTTCAGGATGTCAGTGAAGGGTCAAGGACCATTTTAGCCACTTTCTTTTGGCATAGGATAGATAGTTTGGATTGTGTTCTAAATAGCTGAGCTGTTTTTGATGCCATTTTCCCGGTCTGACTGGTCGCAATTCACCAGCAGCTATAGACATAGCGGATTTTTTAAAGGAATTGTTTAGACTTTTTCAGGATGTCAGTGAAGGGTCAAGGACCATTTTAGCCACTTTCTTTTGGCATAGGATAGATAGTTTGGATTGTGTTCTAAATAGCTGAGCTGTTTTTGATGCCATTTTCCCGGTCTGACTGGTCGCAATTCACCAGCAGCTATAGACATAGCGGATTTTTAGATGAAATTCATTCGACTTTTTCAAGACGTCAGAGAAGGGTCAAGGAACATTTTAGCCGCTTTCTTTAGGCATAGGATAGATAGCTTGGACTGTGTTCTAAATGACTGAGCTGTTTTTGATGCCATTTTCCCGGTCTGACTGGTCGCAATTCACCAGCAGCTATAGACATAGCGGATTTTTTAAAGAAATTGTTTAGACTTTTTCAGGATGTCAGTGAAGGGTCATGGACCATTTTAGCCACTTTCTTTTGGCATAGGATAGATAATTTGGACTGTGTTTTAAATGACTGAGCTGTTTTTGATGCCATTTTCCCGGTCTGACTGGTCGCAATTCACCAGCAGCTATAGACATAGCGGATTTTTAGAAGAAATTAATTCGACTTTTTCAAGACGTCAGAGAAGGGTCAAGGAACATTTTAGCCGCTTTCTTTTGGCATAGGATAGATAGTTTGGACTGTGTTCTAAATGGCTGAGCTGTTTTTGATGCCATTTTCCCGGTCTGACTGGTCGCAATTCACCAGCAGCTATAGACTTAGCGATTTTTTAGAAGAAATTCATTCAACTTTTTCAAGACGTCAGAGAAGGGTCAAGGACCATTTTAGCCGCTTTCTTTTGGCATAGGATAGATAGTTTGGACTGTGTTCTAAATGGCTGAGCTGTTTTTGATGCTATTTTCCCGGTGTGACTGGTCGCAATTCACCAACAGCCATAGACATAGCGGATTTTCATAATCATTTCCTATAGGTTTGTCAATTGGCGTTTGGATATTATTCGTTTTTTGTTTGAGGGGCATGGTTTTTTATTGTTGTTACTATATTTGATGCTTTTAATAAGTTTTTAAGCTTATTAAGCTCGATATCACTTACTTTATAAAAATTACATCTCAATTTAGTCGGGTTATAGGCTGCTAACTTTGGCTGCCAACTTCACACCGGTCTACTAAGTACCTATCATAATACCACTTACCGCACAATTTCTGCTTTATAAAAAATTTGAATTTGTTAATAGACATGTCATATACATCTTTAGGTAACTTATTATAGTAGAGCACACATGTGGATATTAAAAAGTGGTTATAGATATATTATACTCTTTACAGAAATAATTTCAAACCCCTAAAATTCTGTCACTAAGACGGTTACAAATTACAAACATTAAACAGAATAGTCCGCGGTAATAAATGGAATTGAATACTTATACAAATGCTTTTGAAAAATATGAATAAGCGACAGAAAATCATATAAAGAATCGTCCAAAAATATGTGAATAGCGAAGCAGAGGGCGCGGGCGCTTAATTATAGATTTATACGTAATGTCTGTCTGTCTAACAACTGTCTGTCTCGTTTATACAATAGGTACATATTTTATTTAAACATGGATGGGTTAATGTTTAAATTAGGTATGTAGATGAGTCATTTTCTTATACTTGAGTTAGAGTACTTATTATACTCTATAAGTTTAAACGGTATATTGTCTTGATTTGGCATGCTTTACAAACACAAATATAAGGACTTTATTATTTATTAAGATCTGCTGAATCTTGCTGTTTTGTATTTTGGCAAATAAATTATATATTTTTTTTATATTTCAGGACATATTACACATCGCCATCCAGCCCCAAGCTAAGCAACTTAATGCTTGTGTTATGGGTGCCAGATAACGGATAAACTACTTATATACTATTTTTTTTTTTTTGTAAATATATACATATTTTACATATAGGAAACACCCAGAACCAGAAACAAGAATTTATGGTCAGCATAAATACTTCTTCCCGGCGGGAATCGAACCCGCAACCTTCTGCGTCGCAGTCGGGTGTTCGCCCGACGCGCCACAGAGGTCGTCTCTTGTTTTGAATCTGAGTTTCTTTTGAATGGCAAAAGATAGTATAAGTACCTGGATGTATTTTAATAATAATTGTCCAAAAGATATACATAATCTTCCAAAAAAATCTAACGAGATTGTGAAATACTTATTGACGTAAGTTCTATTTTAGCTAACATATGCCGAAACAGCATTGGATGAAGTGTATCGTTAGCATGCTTTATAAGCAAAAATACAAGGACTTTATTATTGTTTAATATCTGCTAAATCTTACTGTACTGCATTTTAGCAAATAAACTATCTGAAACTGAGAATTTTTTTGCCTGACAAAAGATATTATAGATATACCTAATATAAAGTATTTTCATAATAATTGTCCAAAAGATTTACATAATCTTACAAAATTATTAAAATACTTACTTATTGACGAAAATTCTATTTTAGTTAACTACAAATGCCGAAACAGCATTGGATAAAGTGTGTCGTTTTGTGGAAAACTTGTCCTAAATATAGTCTCGAGATTATTTCTGATGCGTCGTGTCGCGCGCGCCGCGGCTCTACACCAATCCAAACACATTATCGTCTGTCTGGTTCACATCACTATACGTTTATTACAACTATAAGATTAACTAAACAAGTTTAATTAGTAATTACAATGAACGCTGAACATAAACTCGTTAATAATAATCGCTCCTTACGTTACAGAGTCTGAAAAAATGTGATGAAAGTGACAAAAATGTTTGTGATTATTATGATTGTTGTGTTATTGGGGACATGTGTGTCGGCGCAGGATCGTGTTTTGGGTTTGTATATTTTTTATTAATTTAAGTCTCTTACAGAATGTAAAATGTGTATGTGTATCTTCAAAAATATTTGTTATCTTGACCTTTGTGAACGTGATCACAAAAAAGAGAAAAAGCCCATGGGTTTCTTGTGCCTTCTTCTCATTGGTGGACGCGTTCCGAAGCCACACATTCTAACTAAATTTTTAAGACGCTTCAAAGTGATGTAATGCACTGCATAACTCCTATTGAATAAAACATTTTGATTTGATTTGATTTAAGCCGATAAGCTTAAATTGTCTAACTATTCGTAGATTTAATTGTCGAATTTTCAAATGCTCAATAAATTTAAGACATTAGCCTTTATCAGCTGACAACTTTCATGAAACAGTCGGTTCCAAAGTATTGGAAAACGTTTTCATTGCTTTCGAATAAAATTTTACGATATTTTAACACTGTGTCATTTCAGGGGGTATATTCTATCAGGATGCCAACGATATGAAGGAAGCTTTGACGTTGAGTGGGAAAACGTTCAATTTTAGTATATCAGTGAAGGAGGTTTCAAATAAGGGAGATATATTGGAGATAAGCAATCATGTATGTGCGTTGGCCGAGGTAAATATAAGTTTATATCCACGTACTTTATTAGTACCAGCAGCGCTTCGTGGTTTTACCCGCGTAACACCCGATTCCGTGAGAACATTGGGATAAAAATTAGTCTATGTTATTCCTAATGAACCAATGTACCCCCATACCAAGTTTCATCAAAATCGGTCTAGTAGTTTCGGAGCCTAATTGTTACAAACATAAAAACAAAAAACTATCCTCTTTATAATATTAGTGTAGACATAAATAAGAAAAATAGAAGATTCAACTTTGAACGAATTTAACAGATTTTATGCGACTTTAATATAAAATTTTATATTCCAATATTAAATTCTAGGAAGGAGTGATGGGTATCATAGATGGTGTGGGCGGCAGAGCTAGTGAAAATATACAGGCTATATGCGATTTCCTAGAGTTGCCTCATATTTTAATCCAACACACAGATACCTATGCTAAGAACTGGTCTTCTTTGAACTTGCATCCAAGTCCTTCAGTTTATAATGTGGTAAGAATTAAATAAATATTGCAGGACATTCCACACATCGCCATCTAGCCCCAAACTAAGTAACTAGACTTGTGTTGGGTGCTAGACAACGGATATACTACTTTTATACTTTTCTTTTGTTAATATATAGTTATAATACATAGCAACAACCAGACCACAGACAAATATCTAAGCATAAATACTTGTCCGAGGCGGGAATCGAACCCGCAATCCTGTGTTTGGCAGTCCGGCATGGTGACCATTATGCTAACTGGGTTGTCAATTAAAATTAAAGTATGAACTTATGTTTATTCTGTTACGATATCGACTCAACCAAAATATATGTCTGAAAAATAGGTTGTGTAAAATTTACCGATTCATGGATAAAGATTTTAGCTAAGGCTCGTTTAAATTTAAATTACTTATCTATAGAATACCAAATTCAATTCGCCAAAGGTATCGAGGTAGTCGTAAAAGCAGTTTAATTCTATGTTATTTCCATTAGCGAAATGCCTTTAGGTTTAATGGAATTAATACGTTTACATTTGTACCATTTCAGGCACTCAAACAATTGGTTGAATATAAAGAATGGCGAAATTTTACAATATTGTACGCAAGAGGCCATACTGTGCTCAGAGTGAGTGATTTGTTAGAGATTGGTAATAACACAGATAGATATACTGTCACTGTGAGAGAACTTAGTGGTGATGATTACAGGTAGGTGAATCAAAAGCCAGTACAATTATATTTTAGAACTACACGTTTGAAAACGAAGGTTGACATAATCAACCTAGGCACTAATTCACCTTTGAAACAAAAGTTCGGGAGTTACGATGCCACAGAGACACGTCAAACTTATAACTCCTTGTCGTTTTTGCGTCGGGGTTAAAAATATAAATGTTTAAGAGGTGATTGACACAAACAATAAAGACTGCACTATCACTACATAGTCACTACATAGTATAAAACAAAGTCGCTTTCTCTGTCCCTATGTCCCTATTTCCCTTTGTATGCTTAAATCTTTAAAACTACGCAACGGATTTTGATGCGGTTTTTTTAAATAAATAGAGTGATTCAAGAGGAAGGTTTATATGTATAATACATGCATAATATAGGCGTGCGAAGCCGGGGCGGGTCGCTAGTATAAAATAAAGTCACTTTTCGCCGTCCCTATGTATGCTTAGATCTTTAAAACTACGCAACGGATTTTGATGCGGTTTTTTTAATAGATAGAGTGATTAAAGAGGAAGGTTTTTAGATTATAATACATGCATAATACAATCGTGCGAAGCCGGGGCGGATCGGTATTATAATATAAAATAACACACTGTTGATAAATTTGTTCTTCCCAACGTTAAAAGGAAAATATGCAAAACATAATGTTGCTGTCGTCGGTTGAACAAAGACCCCCATAGTGACAATCAGAGTACGCAGTAAATGTCATGGGATCGTACCCTCTTTAAACAATACGTGACGGTATTCATGTCAACCCCATGGTGCATGATAATGTTGTTTTTGTTGCTGTTTTACTTCTTAGATAAGTTTACTATCATTTGTTTTACGGAAGCTGACTGACAACGTAATATGTCTTACGAAACGAGAAATCAGTGTTGCCACAACAACAAAACAATTGCAATTACAAAGCTTCTAAACACTCGAGAATTAATGATTTATTTTATATTCTTAAAATTTTCCTATGTTATAAATAAATAAAATTAATATTGCAGGACATTTCACACATCGTCATCTAGCCCCAAGCTAAGTGACTAGACCTGTGTTATGGGTGCTAGACAACGGATTAACACACTACTTTATATACTTTTCTTTTATAAATACATACTTATAATACATAGAAACAACCAGACCACAGATAAATATTATGTTATGTTCCTATCATATTTTTTTTTGACGTAAATACAGTAATAAGTTACCTTTATAATCGAATTACCTAAAATTGCGATGCCAATGAATTCATTATGCCTAAATAGAAGGTTTGCCTAGAAAGCTTTTCGCCCTAAGCGAGAGATGCCATTGAAGCAAAATGCCTGATATGCGAAAGTGCCAATACAAAATACAAAAATATTTTAAAGTAGTTTTAAAGATTTAAGCGGTCAAAGGGAAATAGGGACAGATAAAGCGACTTTGTTTTATACTATGTAGTGATGATAATTAATGTAGGTACCTATGGTAGAAAAGTACAAAAAAAAGGAAAAACATTTAGTAAAGTAAAATAAAATAAATAACTTACTCAATAATTATAGAAACATAAACAGATGAACTAAAACCTTTAGACAGATATAGGCACATTAGGCACATAGATATAATGCTATAGGTATACAGAGGTATTTTACTTTAATTGTTATTTTTGTGATGAATATTGAGATTATATTATGTATCACAATTATGGAGTAAAAAGGGCTCCGCGGACATCACTTAGTATATAACATAACAAAGAACAAGGAACTATAGAAATATAGGCAATTTTATTAGCTATGGATCGCAATCAGTTCTGTATTTTTTAGGAAGTAAGATAGTTTTCTATGATAAATCCTGTGTAAAACTGTTAATTAAGCCTATCACTTTTGTAATCAATTTTCCTTGTGCTACATTATTGTTACTAAACAAGCAGTTTTCTTAGTCAATGTATCATTAATTGTTTCAGAGATGTATTAATAAACGCTAAAGTAAGCGGTTATACAAACTTCGTAGTAGACATACCATCTGAGCATCTTGAACAATTACTCTCCCACGCTCAGCAAGTCGGTTTAATGGCAGATGAACATTCATACATCTTTGTTTCGCCTGATCTGTTCACTTTGGACATGGAAAGGTATAGGTACGGAGGCGTTAATATGACAGGTGAGGGATTAAATAAGTAATTTCTGGTAATGTCACTTGCTGTTTTACCTTTTGTTTATTTTATGTTTGAGGCTGAGAACTGTCTATCGACGCCCCCGTTTATAAAACTAGCTTTCGCCCACGACCTCGTCCGGAGAGGAGTTGAATTTTTCAAAATTCTTTCTTATCAGACGCCTACGTCATATAAAGTTTCAGGTCTCTACGATCAGCTGTTTAGGCTGTACGTTGATCTGTCAGTCAGTCAGTCATTCAGGGCAAAGAATTTTATATGTATAGAAGAAGATAGAAGAAGTAGATCTCTTCATTTTTTCTCTATTACAACCTGTCCATTTTTATTGGTTTCACATCACGATTTTCCTCTCAATCTTTTTTTGACGTGACAACGTTTTATAAATTGGTTTGCCGGGTGACACTTCAAGAAACTGCGTTACGCTCCGCTGACGTTATGCGCTCACAATGAGAGCGAGTGAGAGGCACGCGTCCCTTCCACTCGGGCATGGTTAGCCCGCCTAAGAGCGAGAGAGACAGACATAAAAAGTGAAAGGCACGCGTCCTTCCACTCGAGCACAGTTGTTGTCACGTAAAACTTTCGCCCGTATACCGACTTTACAGGCAACCAGTTTTTTTGCATGAAAACGTCATATAAAAACATTGATGGTCAGGTAAATAACATTGCTATGGTTACTTGTCAATAACGTTACTATGGTTACTTGTCAATAACATGACGCATGACGTCACAGTTTTTTGGTAGTGCAAGTGTCCATCCATTTATAAAACGTTATCACGTTAAGACGAACCTTCTTGAATGATTGTTGTTTTAAAAACCAATAACGAATCGTTATTGGTAGTGGTTATATTTTTTCATTTTCTTTATAGGTTTACGTCTAGTTAATCTAACAGAAAATGTAATGTTATGGAATTTCACGACACAATTCAATGAACAATCCGGAAACACATATGAGGCAGAACAAATTAAGACAAAGATGTTACTTCTTCATGATATCGTTCAAATTTACGATACGGCTTTGCAAAAAATCAGGACTAATATTGAAATCAAAAAGTTGAGCTGTGAAAACCATGAATACTATGATTACTGGATTTATGGTTCCTCCTTACTTAATTTTATGAGAACGGTTTGTTAAATAAATAATAAATATTGCAGGACATTCCATACATCGCCATCTAGCCCCAAGCTAAGTAACTAGACTTCTGTTATGGGAGCTACTTATATACTTTTCTTTTGTAAATATATACTTATAAATACATAGAAACAACCAGACCACAGGCAAATATCTAAACATTAATATTTGTCTGAGGCGGAAATCCTGTGTTTGGCAGTCCGGTATGGTGACCATTGTGCCAACTGGGTCGTTAAATGGATCTAAAGTTATATAGATTCTGTTGCTGGTGTTATTTTATGGTTTAAAAGAACGGTAATTTATTTTCAGAACAAAGTAAGTGGAATAACAGGCCCACTTACGTTTAATGGGATGGGACAAAGATCTGATGTATCTTTTGAAATATTAGAACTGACTACTGCAGGAAATCAAACGGTAAGTCAATTAAAGTTTTTGCTGAAAACTATATAATAAATATACCTAGTTATCTTTATGTCCTAAATAATTATTACAGATAGGCAAATGGAGTGACGGTAAATTAGACATAAAACGACCATTTGTAACAGACGCAGAAATAGGTGAAGAAACAATACTAAAAAACAAGACCCTGAAAGTTTTGATTGCAACAGTAAGTACTTTTTAAACCTTTTGTAAAGTATCTTGGATTTTTTGTCGTGTAAAACCGATATAATAAATGTATTGTTGAAAATCTCAGCTACGACCCTAAGGGTCGTCGTCCACCGCCAACTAAATAGACCAAGATCCCTCTACCGCCAGACCTACGTGATTTTATAAAGCTGAGAATTACTCAGCGCATGCCTCCAACACAGTTATCAAGTTCAGACCACAGTGATTTGAAGAGTTAATCAGGTAGCAAAGCCAAGAATGGCATATGTTCATTTTGCAAAAAAAAATCGCTTTTTTGTTTTTTGTACCAATCGATAATGTTACTAATAACCAGACAGTTTCAATAGTTACAACACCTTCCAGACTACCGAAAAAAAGTCCGCAACGGTGTACGTAAAGTTAGAAAACACATAATCCTTCCTTTTGGCTTCGCCGTAGTCGGTCAAAATGAGCTATTTCCTTCCATTTACCATATTATGTTTGTTTATAGGAATAAATCACTATTAGCAACATTTTCGATTAGTAAAAAAATAAAGGCAATTATATTTTTGCATAATTAAAAGGGCTCCATTCACTATGGTCTGAACTTCATAATTGCACATTTATACTAATATCATAAAGCTAAAGAGTTTGTTTGAACGCGCTAATCTCAGGAACTTCTGGGTCGAATTGAAAAATTCTTTACATGTTGGATAGTCCATTTATCGAGGAAGGCTATAGGCTACTTTTCATTTTGATATTCCCACGGGATCAGGACTTACGCGGGTAATACCGTGGAGCGCAGCAAGTCGTTCATAATTGTGTTGAAGGCATAGGGGAGAGCGGGGCAAGACAGGGTAGTGGGCAAGACGGGGTCTTGGTCTTAAAACACAAACCAATGGAGCAATCACAATTGTTAGACTGAGAGGGGGTGCGACGGGGAGGAGGCCATTAGATGGCACAGTGATTGTTCAGTGACGCCAAGCGTATTTGATTTTTTTTGGAAAAAACTGTTTTTTAGCATATCCCTTGTGATATTTACCATTTAATTAGATCATGACTGTGTTGAAATCAAGAGTTTTCTGGATTAGGTAAAAAGTGAATCGTATGTGTCAATAACTTATTGACAGGTAAGTATTTGTTTATCTTTGTATTGCATGGCAGTTTTTTTTCTGTGACGTTTTTAATTTCAAATGACTGGAGAGGGCATGATGGGGTGTGGGTACCCCATCATTCCCCTTCTAATTTTTTAAGGTATGAGGGTAGTCAGTTTTTTTATTATTTATGGATTAACGTGTTATTATTTTATTGTAGAATGGTGAAGAAGTATAAAGGAAGACCGATAAAGGAAGTTGGCAAGAAGAGGGCATAAAAATGTGGCTGATGCTGTAAAAGATGAAGGAATCAAAGATGATTTGAAAGATTTTATAAAGAAAAATAAACTTGCGGAAGAGAATAAGCAAAAGGAAAAAGAACTTAAGAAATTGACAGGACTAAAAAAGCTTAAGAACAGTCACCAACAAGATAGAGAGTCTGAGATCTTCATTTGTTAGGAAAGTGATTATGATAACTAAAATCCTCCTTGTGTGTTCTGTACGAGTCTCTAACTGGACGTTAATAAGGTCGAGCTGCTAGTGCTGTATGGGGCCAATGGGCTCACTTCAGCTGTGGCGGCTTAAACGATAAAGAGGATGACACAACTTTGATTTGTTGTACCCCATTATACCCCTAGGGGGTACCATCTTACCCAGAGGGTGGGGCAAGACGGGGTCTTGGGAACTTTTCTACTTTTTTACTCTTTTCTATTAAATTACTGTACCAATGTTCCTAAAAGTACTTAATTACTAAAGACTGATTACCAATGATGCTTATAAAACTAAAAAAATGTTATGAAAATACAATGCTGCCGATTTTATTTAGCTTCAAACCTTAAGGACCCCATCATGCCCCCCTCTCCCCTACGTTGTGTAATTCTCAGGTTTTATAAAATCACGAAGGTCTGGTGGTAGACGGGATCTTACTCTAAAACTGACTTAGTTTAGCTTAGCTCGCATAATTGAGCCATGCAGTTTTTCATACATGTGCCTAAACTGCAAACTATGCCAGCTAAGCTACGTAAACTATGCTAGCTAAGCTAAAAAAACTTAGTTTAGTTAGCAGTGGACGTTTGGGTTTATACCGGACAAATAGACAAGTCCGCGTGGGTCTACACCCACACGGATTTGTCAATAGAGACAACTGTGGGTTTACTCTCTGTTTATGTGCTTTAAAATAGTTTTCAACATGTTTCTCTCGTATAAAATCATAAAACGTGGGTTCGAATCCAGGCCGGCCGTGCACCAATGTATTTTTCTTAAGAAAAAATTATGTGCGCTAAATGACATTGCTCTTACGGTGAAGGAAAACATCGTGATGAAACCCGCGGCTTAGTTGTCTCCAGAAGTATTGACAAGTTCTCTCCTCTGGACATGGTCGACTAAGCTGAGAGTGTAGTAGGTGCTGGGCAAGCCTACTCCATCCTCACGCAAAAAGGACCCAATTAAAAAGGGTCTAATCGCGGAAAACAGCCCGTATACAAGTACAAGATCATAAAACCAGTTCCATATTTAATTCTGATCAAAAGATACAAGTGTTATGGGTTAAATGCTTAGTAGGTAGTCGGCTGCATAATTGCAGCCCTCGGTAGAGTTCTAAATTTACTATTATTTGAATGATTACATTCTAATAATTTTTGTTTGATTAATTGATGAGTTAGAAGACTTTAAACTTCACCAATAACAGGTGTCTAGAATATTGCTCGTGTTCAAAACATTCTTATAACAGCCGTTTTGGAGCTCTACAATTATGCAGCCGACCGTACTTAGTTTTATTTAGGCCTTTCTCCCACAACATAACACATTAGACACTTTACACTAAAGCTTGTATTTCCGTGGAAAAGCAACTTTAAATAGTTTATACTTTACTAGCGACCCGCTTCGGCTTCGCACGGCTATATTATGCATGTATTATACATATAAACCTTCCTCTTGAATCACTCTATCTATAAAAAAAACCGCATCAAAATCCGTTGCGTAGTTTTAAGGTTTAAGCAAGCATACATAGGGATTTTGGGACAGAGAAAGCGACTTTGTGATAGTGATTTTATTTTGTTACAGACTGCTCCATACGGTTACATAAAAGAATCGCCAATAAAGCTAGAAGGTAACGATAGGTACGAAGGGTTTACAGTTGATTTAATAGAAATGCTGTCAAAAAGATTAGGATTCAATTACGAATTTGAAATTGAACCAGTTTATGGTAACTTGGATAAAGAAGGCAAATTTACCGGAATGGTTGGTAAATTAATTGAAGATGTAAGTATCAATTTATTTTTAAGAGGTTTTCAATTTCCAATAAATATTCTATAATACTTAAACATTTTTATAATTTTTTGAACAATTTACAATAAAACTTTTAATACTTATATATTATATCTAGCTATCCTGGCAAACGTTGTTTTGCCATTTACAAAAAAAAAGTGTTGTTCGATTCTCAGACCTAACGAATATAAACAAAAAAAAACATGCAAATCGGTTCAGCCGTTTAGGTGGACATAGGCAACTAACACCGCGACACGAGAATTTCATATAATAAATATTGCAGGACATTCCACACATCGCCATCAAGCTGAGTTACTAGACTTGTGTTATGGGTGCTAGACAACGGATATACTACTTATATACTTTTCTTTTGTAAATATATACCTACTTATAATACATAGAAACAACCAGACCACAGACACATAACTAAGAATAACTACTTGTCTGAGGCGGGAATCGAACCCACAACCTTGTGTTTGGCAGCCCGGCATGGTGACCATTGTGGCAACTGGGTCGTCATATATATTAGGTATAGAATATAGTTTATTTCAGACGTAACACTCGACAAACGAGTTCTTAGCTATTAGTGCTTTAATTGCTAGTAAATGTTTAGAGAAGTAAGTTTTTTTTGTTCGATAGTCTTGTTCTTCTTTTCGTGTCGATTCCGTTCTAAATACAGGGTTATTGGAAATTATACTAGCAAGCCGTTGAGGGCTGCTTCTGTGCACCTTAACAAACAACTTTTGTAAATTCGAAAAAAAATATGAAAATTATGAGGTTATGTAATTTCGAATAACAGCTGATTTTTTAAAACAAACGTCATTAAGACTAAGAACAGTAGATACAAGTTAAAAAATAAGTAAAATTTTAAGGTTAATGACCGCTCCGTGTAAGGAACAGCTGATTTTCTAGTAAACCTAACCTCAAAATTAAAAAAACGTTTGAATTTCCAATAGTCCTGGAACAAAAGTTGTTTGTTAAGGTGCATAGAAGTAGCCCTCAACGTCTTGTTAGTATAATTTCCAATAACCCTATAGGTAGGTATGTGTTATTTTTTTTATTATTTCATTTTTTATATTTTTGTATTTGGTTTTTTATTTTTGTATTGTTATTATAAACAGTATCCAGCCCAATAAGTGGCTGCAGCCGCGGCGTCATCAGTCACCTCGATTAACGATTGACTATTTCGATAGTTAATACCTAGTGTTTATTAGAATTTTTGTTTTGTTTAAGAAAGCAGATCTAGCGTTATGCGATTTCACAATAACCGCAGAGCGTCAGTCTGGAATCGACTTCTCAACGCCATTCATGACACTCGGTATTGGTATATTGTACAAGGAGCCAAGGAAGCAGCCGCCAGAAATGTTCTCTTTTATGGCTGTCTTCTCTAAAGAGGTTTGAAAACTTTATATATTGCAAATACGTAAGCTTTCTCAATTTTTAGCTCTGAGGTATTGTTTATACTTATCTCCAAAAACCCACTGATGTTCGTGGCGAAAACTAGCAAATAACTTCACAAATAAGAACGGTAAATTTTTCCTATTGTTTATATTGAATTCCAAATCTCATCTGTTACCAGTTAAGGTTGCATTTTCATGTAATTTGATTAATTTATTAATTTGATAAATAAATTGAAAAATTGAAGAAAAAAAAAACATAGCATGCCACATGATAAGTATAGAAAATACAAACGGTTTTAGAAAGTCACAAATGAGGACTTTCTAAAACCGTTTGTTTTGTACCAAATGTAGAAAATAGAAAAAAAAAATTGTATGAAAAAAAAATTAGAAAAATAAGTGCCACTTACGCCTGAATACTTTAGGGCTACTTATCTTAAGTGGCGATTAAATAGACATTTAAGTGTCATGTTTATATAGGATAAGGAGTGTCTTAAATATTTAGGAGACCCATACATTTTGAGAGTCGTTTGAGTATTCGGGCAGTAAAGTACTCAAACGACGACGTTCGAGTAGACAATGTGTTTTTCAACTTTAATTACAAGAATTTTATGGGTAGGTATTTCTAATCCTTGTTTTATATTTTTAGGTGTGGATCAACATGTTACTTATACAGGTCGGTTTAGGAGTAGTAATGATATTTGTCGGACGTATTTCTCAAAAGGAATGGCAGAACCCCGTACCCTGTGTAGAAATGCCTGAGGAACTGACCAATCAGTTCAGTTTTGCTAATTCCATGTGGCTTATCATTGGTTCTGTTATGCAACAGGGATCGGAAATTGCTCCTATGTAAGTTTTTTAAGTATTAACTTGAACAAGAAGGTAAATGTTTAACTTAGAAAACCTATTTCAATGTATTTAAGTTTTATTTATTTGTCATTTAAAAAGAAGACTAAAAATAGAATAGAATAGAATATTTTTCTAAACATGATTTTAAAACACCTTGGTTATTTTTTATAAACTAACAAGCGACCCGCCCCGGCTTCGCACGGCTGTATTATTCATGTAAAGTATCCATAAACCTTCCTCTTGAATCACTCTATCTTATAAAAAAACCGCATCAAAATCCGTTGCGTAGTTTTAAAGATTTAAGCATACATAGGGATATAGGGACAGCGAAAGCGACTTTGTTTTATACTATGTAGTGATGATTCACGCAGCAAAAGCTCGCGAATGAAGTGTATCCGATACGGCTGCTTAAAACTATCAAGATTATTTGTATCTTGTATCGGGATAAAAGCCTATATTATTCCCAATGCATCAATGTCCAAAAATACCAAGTTTCATCAAAATCGGTCCAGTAGTTTCGGAGCATTTTCGTTACAAATAAAAAATCTTTTCTCTTTATAACATTAGTGTACTTGTAGATGTAGACAACATCGAAATATCGAGCTCCACAAAAGATAGAAGGAACAATTCTTTCTTGCAAATACCATTTTTTAATTTCAATAAATATAAAAAAATTCGTTGGCTCTGTCAGCCCCCGAAATATGATAAGAAGGAGAAATTTCATTCTAGTTTTTAATAATCATTATTTATTTCAGTGCGTTAGCACCCCGTATGATCACCAGTGTCTGGTGGTTCTTCACCCTCGTAATGGTGGCTTCATACGTCGGTACTTTAGTGGCTTTTCTTACTATTGAGAAGAATGTTTTACCTTTTGAAACAGTTGATGAATTGTACAACCATAAGTCAATTGCGTATGGAGCAAAGGATATCGGCAGTACTATTGCTTTTTTCAGGGTAAGGATTTATGTCAACACTCATCATCCGAGCAAAAATTCCCGGTTGCATCCCTCTCGAGGCCCAGGGTCCACTTTCCTGCTTTTACGACCCGGTTGGCACAATGGTCACCATGCCGGACTACCAAACACAGGGTTGCTGTTTCGATTCCCGCCTCAGACATAAATACATGTCTGAGGCGGGAATCGAAACTGCGTAGATATTTGTCTGTGGTCTGGTTGTTACCATGTATTATATGTATATATTTACAAAAGAAAAGTTTACAAGTAGTATATCCGTTGTCTAGCACCCATAACACAAGTCTAGTTACTAAGCTTGGGACTAGATGGCGATGTGTGGATACTGCCATTTATATTTATTTATTTTATGCCTCCACTTCGCACGATCTTCGGCATCCTTTTTTTTTAAGCCATTTGCACGCATATCACTTACGACATCAAACCAGCACTTCTTGGGTCTACCCAATCTGCCACGACCTGGCGGAGGCGTCATGGCAAGACTATCCAGTAGTTATTTGGTGCTCAATCACGCTAAAACGGTCACTGAACCAGTTTCAATTAAATTTTGAAATAGAGATATTTGGAATCCTATCTTACCATCCTATCCTCTAGTATTATAAATGTGAAAGTTTGTGGGTTAGTATGTGTGTATGTTTGTTACTCCTTCACCCAAAAACTACTGAACCGATTGCAATGAAACTCGGTGTGTAGATAGCTGGAGACCTGGGTTTACTTAAAGGCTACTTTTTATCTCGACATTACCACGGGATCGGGACTTATGTAACATATGACGCGGATGAAACCGCGAAAAATAGGTAAATATATTGAGATCTAAATTAAGTATACAAAGAATTGTAATCTTCTTTTAGCGCGGTACGCATATTTTTTAGATGAGATAAAATCTCTGAACTCATTACGTAGACGCAATGTGACAGCTACGTCATTATCGGCTTCAAACAGTAGGTACTAGCCACCGCTTTACTATGACCCCTGACTTGACAAACTGTGACTTGA
This sequence comes from Idaea aversata, assembly GCA_907269075.1. Classification (NCBI taxonomy): domain Eukaryota; kingdom Metazoa; phylum Arthropoda; class Insecta; order Lepidoptera; family Geometridae; genus Idaea; species Idaea aversata. The sequence goes on along the minus strand of OU026092.1, from coordinate 7,460,485 downwards.
CGACTTGACCATCTTGAAACACTTTGAGCCCGATTTCTGTAAATCGGGCCATAACTTGATGCAAAATATTACTTGATACTGGCTATATGCACAAACCGTGCGAAGCCATAACTGAAGAAAAAAAAACCTGCTGAAAATGAAGAACAAAATGAAAATGGCATAAGTTCCTGGGGCCAAACAAGAGAGAGAAAAAAACAGTAGGTACTTTAGTTTCGTCGCTCGGTAATATGACTTTGTGGCTTGGTGTTTTTGAGCGCTACATAACACTTGTATGAATGTTTAGCCCCTGGTTCGAATCTCACCGAACACTTCAGTTATTGCTTGAATATTTGTTTTCGTATTAGTTTTTTTTTTATTTTTTAATGTTTTTTTTATAGGACTCCGATAACCCTACTTATAGAGCCATGTTCGAAAAGATGGTGAAAAATAAATGGTTGGTTAAGGACAATGATTACGGAGTGGATTAGTAAGTACAACTTAGTATTATTATTTACTAGCGACCCGCCCCGACTTCACACGGCTCAAATCAAATCAAATCAAAATTTTTTATTTCTTTGGATGTATAATACCTTAAAAGTATAATAGACCACTTGAAAACGTCTTAAAAAAAACTAAGTTAGGATGTGTGCCTTCGGAACGCGCCCACCAATGAGAAGAAGGCACAAGAAACTCATGGGGTTTTTTTTTTTCATGTGATCACGCTCACAATGGTCAATATTACAAATATTTGAAAGTATTATTTGAAATGGAGCAACTAAAGTCACGTCCATGGGTTCTTATCATTAAGGTAAGACGAAGTATCATAGTACGCCTTACTGCACAATCTATGCTTTATAAAAGTTTTGAACCTGTTAATGGACATGTCATATACCTCTTTAGGTAATTTATTATAATAGAGCACACATGTACTATTAAACGACCTGTTTATTTTCCGGAGCCTACTACCGGGCACGGTCAGTTCATCCTTATTTCTTAAGTTGAAATTATGAATATCGCTGTTTTTACGGAAAATATCAGGATTTTTGTGAACGTAGAGCAAGTTTTCGTAGATATATTGGGAATAGAGCGTTAATATGTTTAACTCTTTAAATTTTTCTCTAAGTGATTCCCTGGGGCCCATTTTGTAGATAGCTCGAACAGCTCTCTTTTGCAATATGAAAATAGCATCAATATCTGCAGCACACCCCCACAGTAGGATGCCGTACGACATGACACTGTGGAAGTAGCCGAAATAGACTAGGCGAGCAGTCTCAATGTCCGTGTATTCGCGAATTTTCTTAACGGCGTAAGCGGCAGAACTAAGTCTATTGGACAATGCTTCCACATGCGGGCCCCACTGAAGCTTAGGATCTAAAGTTATACCTAGAAAGACAGCCTTACTGACTAATTCAACTTCCTCATCATTAATTTTTACAACAGTTTTTACTTGTTTTACATTTGGAAGTGTAAACCGAATTAATTTAGTTTTGGATCCATTCAGTAATAAATTATTGGAATTGGACCAATCAACTATTCTAGAGAGAGCATTGTTCACATCGTCAACGTTGGACTGACGCCTTTTAACCTTGAACACCAAGGAGGTGTCATCTGCGAACAACACTATCCCATGGTTGTCCCTTACAAGGTAAGGTAAGTCATTTATATAAACTAAAAACAGGAAAGGTCCTAATATGGATCCTTGAGGAACCCCCATTGCTATCGCAGATCCGGGGGATCGTTTCCCGTTAACATCAACACTCTGGACCCTACCGCTCAAATAAGAAGAGATAAGATCCAGGGCGCCGTCCCTAATACCGTAGTGGTGTAGTTTCATGATCAATGTATTATGTTGAACGCAATCAAATGCCTTGGATAAGTCACAGAATATGCCATACGCATCATGTGACTCCTCCCAAGCATCAAATATGTTTTTAATTAACGCTATACCCGCATCAGTAGTCGAGCGCCCCTTACTAAAACCGAACTGTTTATTATGTAAGATATTATTATCATGGAAATGTTTCAGTAGTTGCTTTAAAATAAGTTTTTCAAAAATTTTACTTAACGTGGGTAGTACTGATATTGGTCTAAAATTGGAGGGGTCTGAGGTACTACCAGATTTAAACAGTGGAACTACTTTACTCAATTTCATTAAATCAGGAAACACACCACAATCTATACATCGATTAAATATAATGACTAGTTCTGGTATAATCAGTTCAATAATTGATTTAACAATCGGGACAGACATCCCCCATAGATCTTTAGTTTTCTTGAGATTTATTTGCTTAAGCACTACAATAATGTCATGAGTTTTAACATATTGGAATTTAAATGTTTTATTACAATTTGGTACATTCGTTTTTAGCAATGCTTCTGCAATGGGGGTAGAAGAATTTAAAGCCTTCGTCAAAGTAATAGCTACATTACTGAAAAAAATCTCAAATTCGTTTGCGATATCTTGATCATTATTAGTTATATTTCCATTAATACTTAATTTAAACTCGGTGTTTTTGGCTGCGACTCTCCCTGTTTCAGCGTTAATTACTTTCCATGTAGCTTTTATTTTATTATCACTAGATTTAATCACAGATTTAATGAAGAGAGATTTTGCCAAAATACATACTCTTTTAAATATCCTTGAATGTATTACTCTGTCTTTCCGCGTATAACTCATATAGTTTATGTCTACTGCGGTGAATACCGACCGTTGCCCAGTCACTAAACTCGCGTTTGTCGGAGACTACCATAGATCTGGACGTAAATATAGACTGAAATTGGTTATTTAGAACCAAAAAAAAGTTATTGTATAATACATTTGGATCCGTATCACAAGGTAGAAACGGTAAAACGTTAGCTAAATTCAATCTAAGTTCCTCCAGACGAGCAGCAGTCACCGGTACGTACTTTATTTTCCTTTTTGGTATCGATTTTATGACAATAGCAAATTTGACAAACTGACCACTATGGTCTGATTCTAATTTATTAATGATAGATTTGCTAATTGTGGATATATTATCAGTAACATAAACATTATCAATACATGTCGCAGTAGTGTCAGTGGTTCTAGTAGGCTCCAGAAACACGTTAGATAAATTGTGTGATTTATACAAATTTAGAAGTTTCGTGGAAAAGGTGCTTATTTTCAGTAAATCTACGTTAAAATCACCACATACAAGTAATTGTTTTTTTGATTTAGTTAATTTTGTCAGCATTTCATCCAATATCTCAATAAATTCTTTAAAATTTTCAAAAACAGGTCGTCTATATACACATACTACTATTAATTGCTCCAGTTCTACACAAGATATTTCCGTTACACATTCCACAGACATAGACACGACATCTTTTCTTTCTTTATAGTTTAATTTCTTGTTCAGTATTATAAGAGACCCCCCCTTTGCCGTGTTTACCCTGCAGAATGCGCTGCCAACCCGGTGGTTGCTGAAATTGAACATGAGCTGGTGAGCCCGGAGATGGTGTTCGGTTATGCATACAATGTCAATATCCTCAGCGTTCATGTACAATTCCAGTGTTAGTATTTTGCCCTCTGTCATCCCTCTGATATTTTGATGCACAAGGTTTATATTTTTTACATAATTTTTCTGTACTTTATTTATTTTAGGGCATTTATTCCAGCAATCGTTATTATTTGACTTGTTTGATAATGAGATTAATAATTGACTAATATTGTTATCTAAATTTATTTTTTTATTATTATTACTTTGTAAAGTGCTAGAGGTCTCTATTGTCTCAAAACTACTGCAAGAGCGTCCCTCTTTTGTCTTAATAATTAATTTAAATTAATCGGATAAAGATGACTATCCGTAGTCTGAATATTATGTATGTCATTAATATATGCATATTGGCTATATTATGCATGTATTATACATACAAACCTTCCTCTTGAATCACTCTATCTATTAAAAAAAACGCATCGAAATCCTTTGCGTAGTTTTAAATATTTAAGCATACATAGGGACAGATAGACAGCGGGAAGCGACTTTGTTTTATACTATGTAGTGATTAATAATTATTTATTAAGAAGGACATAAAAAAATTGGTACCTTCCTGCTAATCAAATTAGTTTGTCCAAAAGGAATACATTTTCTCGTTGTCAAACTACTCAACTAAATGGTTAACAAAAGGCGATCAAAACGAGAAAAAAGACGATCGAAATGGAAACAAAACACAACGGAAACTTTTCTTACAATTCATTAGTTAAACAAATGCCAGGAAATATAATTGGATTTTTCTTGGCATTTATGTACAGTCGCCTGCATAATTGCAGCCCTCGGTAGAGTTCTAAAATTACTATTAGTGGAATGTATTTATAATTAATAATAATTTTTGATTGATAAATTCATGAGTTAAAAGACTTTAAGCTTTCTTATAACAGCCGTTTTGGAGCTCTACGTGGGTCTGCAATTATGCAGGCGACCGACATTCGATGCTACACCGCCTAAATACATATTCTTACATTCGCGCATGCACCGTCGAACTAAGCAAAATCCGTTCAACCGACCCTATGGTCCAACCGCCAACTGGTTTAATTGCATGCACATACAGGACCTCACTGCTTCGTTAAACATTAAAAATTTTATATCTTATTTTAGGGTTCCGTACCCAAAGACTTAAAAACAGAACCCTATTACTGAAACTTCACTGTCTGTCCGTCTCCGTCTGTCACCAGACTGTATCTCGTGAACCATGATAGCTAGACAGTTGACATTTTTAAATTATGTATTTCTGTTGACGCTACAACAACAAATACTAAAAACAAGCAAAAGATAATAAGGAGGGCTCATCACTATCACTATTACTATAACACTACTCACTACATATAAAATAAAGTCACTTTTCGCCGTCCCTATGTCCCTTTGTGTGCTTAGATCTTTAAAACTACGCAACGGATTTTGATGCGGTTTTTTTTAATAGACAGAGTAATTCAAGAGGAAGGTTTATAATATGTATAATACATGCATAATATAGCCGTGCGAAGCTGGAGCGGGTCGGTAGTTCAACATATTACGGAACCTTTCTTGCGCAAGTCCGACTCCCACTTCGTCGGTTTTTTATTTACTACTATATTTTTTCAGCGCTGAAAATTCAACTTATGCATTTTTCATGGAATCAACTTCTATCGAATATTATAAAGAGAGACATTGCGATTTACTGCAAGTTGGTGACCTTCTCGACTCGAAAAGTTATGGGATTGGAATGAAAAGAAGTATTAACATTTACATACTTTTCTGCTATTAACATTTTTGAGTTATTTTACGAATTTAAATAAAATTTAAATTTCACAGATTCACCGTTAAAGAAACATATAGACGATGCATTATTAAAGTTAAAAGAACACGGCGACATACAAAAATTGAAAGATATCTGGTGGAAGGAAAAACGAGGTGGCGGAAAATGTGGTGTAAGTTGTGACTGAAGTTTTCAGAAAGTTAATTTAATTTAGTACCAAATTCTCTCAAAGTTACTGCTATCGGTGTTCCGTAACAATCTTCACCTTATGTTTTCTATTTCCAAAAATTTTTCATAGAGTTGTTCAAGTTTCCCAATCTTAAACGAATTTATCAAGATTTCACAATCAATTTTCATCGAATCATTAATAACATTAATACAACTGTTCCCTTCCCTAGATTCCGATCGGATTTCTCATTTCTTCGATTAAAAGAAATATTGATTAAGTATCGTGAGTGGTGAAAAGCGTTTCTCACATATTCGTTGTGAGCTGTCTGACCGCCGTCAAGCCGTTTATTGTTGTGGCTCTAATGATCGTTCATTACATTCCATCTTGAATAGAATACTCCACTCTGTCTGCCGGACCCTTAGGTAACGGCAGATTATAGAATAGGTATGCAGTTGGAAGATAGCTTGCCAATCGTGAAATTTTAAGGCAAACAAAAAACAAGTGAAGAAGTTTGTTTAACAGTTTATTTTAACTGGTTCATACTCACAACAATTAGCCGATTTTTAAGTCACTAATTTGTGATTGCTCTCTATGCGTAGGTACTAAGTTTTTAGTTTAGATACCCTTTTATTGAACAGCAATTATTTGACAAAGGTTAATGCAACTCAACAAAATTCAATTTTGAAGTTTGAAAAATTATTTCGTGTATAAAAAAGATTAATTTTATGACACGTTTCGTTCATAAAAAATCCGTATAACTATACTCATCATCTTCCTGCCCTTATCCCAATTTATTTGGGGTCGGCGCAGTATGTTTTCTTCTTCCATTCACTCCTATTAATCGTCATCTCATCGCTGACATTCATCTCTCTCATGTCTTGTCTTACGCAGTCCATCCATCTTTTCTTTGGTCGTCCTCTTCCTCTCCATCCCTCTACATTCATACTCATCACTCTTCTAGTCACATGCGTCTCTTCTCTTCTCATTACATGTCCATACCAACTCAACCGGTTCCCTTTTACTTTTTCAGTAACCGGTGCTACTTTCAGGCTTCCTCTAATATACTCATTCCTTATTTTATCCATCCTCGTTACTCCACACATCCATCTTAACATTCTCATCTCCGCTGCATGCAATCTTCTCTCATCCTTCTTCTTCACGGCCCAGCATTCCGATCCATACATGATGACAGGTCCGTAGAACTATACTATAATAGGGAAATTACTGTATTCAGGGAAATATTTCTAACAGGTTTAGCTTATATTTTGTTTGTCATTGAATAAGTGCATCTATTATTTTATAAGATTTTACCTTTATTAATTCATTAAATTGTAGAAAAAACGTGAAGAAGAACAAAAACAGCTCGGTATGAAGAATATGCTTGGTGCATTCGTAGTACTTGGCGCGGGTTGTGGTGTTGGTCTCATTATATCTGTGTTGGACATGCTTTGGGGAGTCTTTAAACGCTCTATCAAATATGACGTAAGTTGAAAAACACTGGTAAAATGTTTAAGTATTATAGATGGGCTTTCTCCATACAAACTATTACAAACGTAGTCGACTGTTTCCTCCCTGGATAATGACACTAGAGCAAATATTTTTGGTGCATAAAACTTATAACTGCCATGACCATGCCCCTATGTTTTGTTTTTTCTTATTTTTTAAATTTTATTTTCTATGGTAATTAGAAAATGAAAAAAAAAACAAAACATAGGGGCATAGTCATGGCAGTTATAGGTTTTATGGCACAAAAATTATTGTGCTAGTGTCATTATCCAGAGAGGAAACAGTCGACTACGTTTGTTTGGAGAGAGCGCAGGTACCCTTTCACATTAAAGTGAACTGTTTTACACACAAGTTTCATTTGATATTTCTCAGAAATTTTAACTCTGTTTCGAAAAATACCTGTTACTAACACGTTGTTTTAAGGTAAGGTTTTTGCTTATCGGCTATTACGTATGTATTATAGTCTAAGTCAATACTCAAACAATGTTGTCTTATTTGCAGGAAGTTCATAAAATCTTCCAATAAAATGTAATTACGGTATGAAAGTTCGGATGTTTGTTGATTCGCAAATCTCCGAGTCCAACGGACAATTTATAAGTCCGAAAATTTGTAACTTTTACAAAAACAAATCTCGTAAAGTTCAGTTATCTTTTGGTTTATTGGTTTTGATTTGAAGATATACTTTTCAGTGGGTATTACTTTTTACTGAGGTTTTCAGTGTTGTTTCTTAGAATGAAAAGTGTTGCTATTTAAGTTTGACTAAACATTTTTATGCTAGGTAGAGTTTTTTTTTAATATGAGGTCTTTAAATCTATTCGTGTCAAACCTATTGTGAATATTTAAGAATCATGCACCTTAATCTGAGGCCATTATTAGAACACTGTCAAGGCATTTTTTCTAATATATGTTTTTCTTTCAGACCTCATTTAAATTCGAGCTAGTGGAAGAACTAAAGTTCGCGCTTACATTTAGTGGCAGCGAAAAGCCAGTAAAGAGAAAAGTTAGTACTACAGATGGTAGTGCCCAAGCTTTGGCCGAAGCCGAAGGTAAAGATGAGGTTCGGTCTTTGAAGTCAATCCGTTCAGGAAAATCAACAGATACACACCGAACGTGCCATTCCCATCACTCGAGACACTCGTCGCGTAGCTTAAGTGTAGCTTTTGCTAAGAGAAGAAGTTATAGCTAAGTTAAAAAGCTTTTAAAATATTGGCATTGTCCTTAATTATTAAATTATATCTTGAAAAACAAAAAATATCTTGCCACCTATGTAGAGACACTTCTTTGATAATATGTATGAAATCCTAGTCATTCACGGTTACCAATATTATTTATTGTATTAAGTATTTTGATGTTATGTTATATGTTAATACAATTTGTGTAATACCCAACTTTATTTTAATTGAACCCGTAAAAACAGCACTTAGAATGACTAGTACTGTTTTCTGTATTTATTTCATAACAAGCACATTATACAGAAGAAAGCCGTAATTAAACACGAATTTACATAGTTTATCCACATGAATAAACTCCGGCACTTCGTAATAAATCTACAATAAGCTTACCTCAGTTTTACATATTAATTGTTTAATTTTCCGCTCAATATATCAAAACTGCTTTCCATTTTACGAAGAAATATGTATATAGGTGCAAACATATGTTTCCAAAAATTTGATTTACTTATTTATTTTTAATTAACTACATCTACGACTCAGAAGTTTGCGTTTGATTCCCGCCGTCGAATAAGTGTTTCATAGTCTGGATGATTTTGTACTTCTCGTTATATTAAGTATATATGTTTTACTAAAAAAAGCATATACGTTGTGGGCTAAATGACGTTGTGTGTAATGTCTGATAATATATTTATTAATTAAATTTTGATTCAGATGAAACCGATACATACGTAGATCAATTTAAATGATAAATTGTCAATTCAATATCAACATGGGCTAAGCTCGTATTTTGATAAACAACGCCATTATTTCAGCGTTAGGGTAAATGGACACCGAACTCGCGACCACGATCTTTCATAGTAAATCCATTAGTTTAACAAATCGTCCGGAGACAATCTAAGTCTATACCTACATAGGTACAAAGCTCCAACGTAAACTCTTGCGAAGTTTATGCTGGAGTTTCGAGAAAAGCTGTAGAAGTTTCGTTAATTATGTTTAAAGATCTTTCGTTTTGAGCCCTCGCTCACGAAAGATAAAATGTCACCGTGACGATATTATGTAAGACAGAGTATGTACTTACGACTTGTCATAAAATCGTCTGTTCAAATTACAAAGTACATGTTCTTTATTATCTTAACAAACTTAACTTCACGTTAACTTTCGTACTCTAATGCCCACATTAAATCAACTTCCTAATTCATTGCCGCAAGAATATGTTTCCTTCATCCAAGAATTCGAAGTTTCCCACTAGAAGTCAACTCTACGCCTTAATCAAATGACTTCATTACCCGACCCTCCTCAACAGGACATATTACTGGATGGACAAGACCGAATTTCTCAAACCATGTACTAATTAACTGACTGACGTGTAGCCGGGACGTTGTTACCGAGCGCATATTCTCGTATTTAGGTCGAATACATCACAGGTCAAGTACTTTGGTAACAATTTAATAATGAAACTTTAAGTATGGATCTTTAAAAGTATAAACATCAACACTATCTAGGGATATGAAGGGACAAAACATACATAACGTTTATATAATAATATGCTGTCCCGGCAAACGTTGTTTTGCCATATAAATTATTTCTTGTGAATATTTTGGTAGCCTAAAAAATAGGAGTTGGTGGTAGAAGGGTGAAAATTTAGGGTTGTAGGTATGTTTTTTTAATGCCGAATCATACGAAAATAAAAAAATGTAAATATTTAAAAATAAAATTGGTCGTTCGGTGAACCCTTATCACATAGAGGTATGAATTATGGTTTACGTCCTATTCTCAGACCTAAAGAATATACACAAAAAATTCATAAGAATCGGTCAAGCCAAAGGAGATTAGGAACAAACACTGTGACACGAGAATTTTATATATTAGATGTATTTCAGGATAAAATAGCATTTTATTTGAGGTAAATACAAGTTATTGAATACTTACTGCAAAACAAAATACTGTGTAAGCAACCAATAAGTAACTAAACTTTTAAGAAACCATTGAGCAGGTAGGCGGCTAGAACTTCCTCGATTCTCTATTATCAATAGAGCGTTACTAGTTATAAGTTTTGTAAATATTTAGTTGATACCACTTCTTACGCTATATTTCCGCATTTTCGCCATTTGTACAGCATTACTCTGCCTTCGACTATGTAAAGTATGTCTAGAATGAGTTGACCTTTGCGATCGAGGTGTCGGCGCCGGATCAAGATCATTCTCAACTTGCAGAGAAGCTTCTTCACCATTTTTCGTTTCTTCCTTCTTCTCTTCACTATTCTTCTCGTCTTCCTCCTCTTTATTTGAGCTTCTTGAACTTCTATCGGTTGATTCTCTATGACGGACCGTTTTGGTATCCCCACTGAAGCTGAATACGAATCTTACTTCGGCCATGAATTCTTCTCTGAACGACACCTTAATTAACAGAAAACTTATGTAATATAGATTTAAATGCATAATATGTGTATATAGTAGGTAGGTAGGTATGGTAAAAATATACTTACAAAATTCAAGACACAGGCAAGGTGTTGTAGCAGAAAAATATACAAATCAGGATTTTCTGATCACTATTTCTATGGTGATAAATCGTAGAAACTTTACGCTGTTCATGCATTTTTGGGTTCGGGGTCATGCATTTCTGAGGACAGTAAATTATTACGTTATCAATAGAAATCATGTAAGTAAGGCGTAAGTAATTGTAATATGGAAAAACGCTTAGTATACTCATAAAGGGTATTGCAATCATTGGAGCCTACTATAATTATGGTAGGTACCTAGATCTTTATCAAATCTAAATCCAACAACTTTAAAAGGAATTCAAGTATTGTCACCACCTTCATTTTCCGTGATATCATCCAAACATCAAAAGTCATTTCAAGGAAAGCACAGAACACTGCAGCGACAGATCCGGCGACAAGTACTATGAATACTCCACCAACATTTGCTAGCACTAGAGGTTGAGCATCACCACCGCCATCATCATCATCCTATGAAATAAATTAAAATATACGAGTGATTTAAATGCCTATAAATGTTTAAAAATAGTGCAAAAGAATAATAAAATAAAGTGGGTAAGTACACAAAAAGAAGAGTATTTCACATTTCCAAATTTAAAAGTCAAATAACTAAGTTAAAATATTTGAAAGGCAAATAAATTCAAAACATCAATGATATATAATCTCTTTGTCCTGTAAGAGTTTAGTATATTTAGCATAAGTTAGTTTGGGAGTTGAGAACAAACTTACAGCACATGCACCGCCTCCCCGTCTCTCCTTCCACCACTTGTCTCTCATTCTCGTAATTTTGCCTTCCTCTTGCAATTGCAATATTGATTCACTCATTGGTTGACGGTACGGCGAATCTGTTTCAAAAGTTATGCATAAGAATTATCATTTAATCAAATATAGTAGTAGTACGTCACAAGATTCTCTGAAAATTGTCTTTATTAAGGTGAAAGGGTACCTGCGCGCTCTCCATACAAACGTAGTCGACTGTTTCCTCCCTGGATAATGACACTAGCACAAATATTTTTGTGCCATAAAACCTATAACTGCGATGACTATGCCCCTATGTTTTGGTTTTTTTAATTTTCTAATTATCATAAAAAATAAAATTTAAAAATAAAAAAAAAACAAAAAATAGGGGCATGGTCATGGCAGTTCTACGTTTTATGCACCAAAAATATTTGCTCTAGTGTCATTATCCAGGGAGAAAACAGTCGACTACGTTTGTAATAGTTTGTATGGAGAAAGCCCCCGGTACCCTTTCCTGTTAAGACTAGAACTTGAACTGAATAAATATATATATTAATATTCTGCCTAAACAAACCAAGATTATAACCAGAAAATAAAAGGACGTAAGTAATTTCTAAAGAAGCAATTCCAATTACACATTTTAATATTTTACACGGTTAAAGTAAGTAAAATAAATTGATGATGACTTTACTTTTCTTCATAGCGATGCCATATCCCTTGCTATCCAAGAGACCGCCCACTTGGGCAACGTCACAATTCCTTTCCACAACATACTCGATCGATGTCGATTCCATTAGAAACGCGTAATTTTCGTCGTCAGATTTAACTCTGAAAAACAGATCCATTATTGGAAGTTGCTTACAAAACATCAATAAGATTACGGTATAGCATTAACTAAACTTGAACTTCTATTGAAATCGATTTTATATAAGACATCATTATTTGATTCTTACCTTTCTAATCCTTCATCATTAGTGGCAGTTTGATATTCAGGATGTTCTTCCATATACTTGTACATTTTCTGATAGAGCAAGTTGTCTGACTCCTAAAAAAGCGAGTAGAAATTGTATTTTTTTATGGTAGTAAGCATTAAAAAGTAATAAAACTGTGAATGTAAAACATACGAGCGCAAAGAGCATGATTGTGCACAGAATTGAGTTGAAATTGGTTTATCTTGTTTTTACTGTGCTGTTAAAATATATTAATTTTTCTTTAAATGTCGTTTAACAAACGCACATGTTCGAGAACATTCTAGTTCCCATTATTTGCGCAAGAACTTAAAAAAATATATTTTTGATATGCAATTTGATATATATCATCTCAGACGATCCGTCATAGTTAATCAGGCTGCCATAAAAATATTTCGATATTGTAAAAAGTATCATCACTTTTTATAATATTGAAAAATTTAAATTTACCTTAAAGAAACCTAATGTAGCACCATTTTTTTTAGCACCGTAAGTGATACCATAGGGGTTGTTGGCCAAGTCCGCCACACTTTTGATAGCATAGAACTTAGACTCAACTGTGAGGAAAGCAGCTAGATTGGCTGTGTATGAGGACACCATAATGAGAGTGAAAAACCACCACATACTGCCGGCCATACGAGTCGATACCGCTCTGAAATGTTCATAAAAGTCTACGTCATTTACGTATTTTCAATTAAACTAAGTAGAAAGATTAATATTGCAGGACCTTCCACACATCGCATTCTAGCCCCAAGCTAAACTTGTGTTATGGGTGCTAGAAAACGAATATACTACTTATATACTTTTGTAAATATATACTTATAATACATAGAAACAACCAGACCACAGACAAATATCTAAGCATATATACTTGTCTGAGGCGAGAATCGAACTCGCAACCCTGTGTTTGGTAGTCCGGCATGGTGATCATTGTGCCAACTGGGTCGTCGATTAATGTGTATATGTATCAGTTTCTGTATATTGCCTAAACAAATGAACATTTGGTAGTGAGGTATTCATGGAATTCAGTTCAGCTGTTTGTTTGTATAAATCTTTATCTGCATCTTAATTTTTGTATAAAAACAATTTTGTCTAGTCAATCATTTAAAGTTTGTCTAGCCCAAGTATAAATCAACACTTACATGGGTGCTATCTCGGATCCTTGCGTCAATACACTGCCAAGAGTAAACCAAAACGAATTAGCTAAAGTGAATTGATTATCTAAAGTCTCCGGTTCTTCAATGCAAGGGTAAGGGTTTTGCCACTCCTCCGGGGCGAGTCTGCCCAAGATAAACAAAAGGAGAGATACACTGACATACGCCCCGGCTAGCCATGACCAAACCTATAAATAAAATTTCATTTCTAAAGATACTAGACAATTTCTCGTACATGTTGTCAATTTGTTAGTAATCTACATGTTGTCAATTTGTTAGTAATCTCATCTTTTTAGATTCGCAAGAGAGATAATCATCTTAACAGTACCTACCTATCTGTGATTTCGTAATTTATTCTACATTACTGCTTTGTTCAATCAAAAACAAAAGCAAAGTTTTTTTATAAAAATGACATTTTTAAATTACTTACTCCCGACGAGAAAGGTGAAAAGAAGGAGAATAAATTGGGAGGTTCCTTCGTTGGTTTCTTATAAAGAATAGTTATTCCCAAGTTCATAAAGGGACTAGTGAAATCCACAGCTTTTTGTCTCGTTGATGTTATAGTCAAATCCGTAATGGCAAAATCTGCTCGCTGGAAATAGCACCAAGTTTACATAGATATGTTTTAACTATTTAAATATAACAAGCGAAACATCTAAGTATACCAAACAATCTGCTATATTAATGTTAATAAAACTCATTTAAATAAAGATACGATAGTTACACCATCCATTATTTTTTCCATCATGCCAGACCATTTCCCAGTTTGGGAATTGTAAGAACCGTAAACTCCATCCTCTTGTATTTCGAATGTATAATTGAATTCGTTCATTTTCGAGAGCTCGTCTATTATTTCTATGCCGAAGCCTTCGTAACGATCGTTTCCTTCTAATTTTTTAGAAGACTCTGTTAACATTCCGTAGGGAGCGCTCTGAAATTTTTTACATGGAACACTAATTTCATTACTAAAGACGCGTAAAACAGATGCTGGTTAGGAAATAGTATTTTCTCACCAAAGCAGTCAAAACAAGAAAATGTTTTCCCTTCATAGAATCACTACCTTCCTGTTCCACAGGTGGAATTATAATCCTAGTTTCAACGTAACCATCTTCAGAGTTCCATGTACCGACCTAAAAATTAAAGGGAGCAATACAAATGTTAAGCATCAAATGATCATAATCTGAGATCTTATATCTTGAGATTGTAGGTATTAAATTTATTAAATTACCTTTTCTAATCCGTGTGGCATAACTTCGAGAATGTCTATCTCAAAGTCTGACCGAAAACCTTCGTCATCAAATTTCACAACGCCAGTCAAACCATCGATTTCTAACTGAAATCATATCAAATGATTCAATCTAAAATCTAAAAAGTATCGATAGCATGGAATTAGATAGGTATTCACCGTTCTAACGTAGTTTATAATACTGGATCCAAAGTTCCAGCTTTCGTCTTGTTCGCAATTGACTTTAGGTCCCTCTTCTAGTCCCATAGCGGTTAAAGCCGTAGTATACAAAATAACTGCGTCATAAACCAAAGCTAAGTCCAAAGTCAAACCATTCTCAGTGATTGCGTTCACTATCTGTCCCTCAGATAATTCCACTACTTTCTCATTTAGAGATGTGATGAAGTTTTGAATGGATTTCAAGCTGGGATCGAAAAAGCGAATTCCTGAAAAACAATAACATTCCAGATTTTTGAAGAATTGTTTTGGTTTGTCAAACCTTTTACTAAATATCATAAAATGAGTGACGTCAACGCATTCCTTTAGATTGCTTATTTATGTTGTTCTGACGTGTGCTTTATTTATTCAGTTAAATTAGCAGTTTATCTTCAAATTACTAGATACAATCTTGTACGTACCTGTAATATTCGAACCGCCATGTTTATAGGGTTCGATATCAGTTGTTTGAAAGTCCGGATTCATGATAATATAGCTGTGGTCATCAGACATCAAACCCACTTGTTGTGCTTGCTGCATGAACTGTTCTAAACTCTCTCTTCGACAATTGACGACATAGTTCACTGACCCTGAACTTTTAATGGTTTTTAATTGAGTCCTGATACAAAAAATGTTATTTCAATGAAGGTTGTATAAATCTCAAAAAGAGTTACTAAACTGTATTAACTTACGGTTAAGAATAAAATACCTGTAATCATCTCCACCAGGTAATTGTACGAAATTGATTAAAATTTTATCTCCCGAATCTAAATCTTGGATACTAAGTATATTTTCTACAAACGGTAAAAGTTCCGCGCCTTCATAAATTATAGTGAAATCCGTCCAATCTTTCATTTGTATAATGTCGGTAAAAACCTGAAATAGTATAAGATACGTTCAAATACTTTTTAATTAGGTATGTTTGACGTGGATGTTAGTGAAAATATACCTGCGAATACGCTATATGGTATGGATAGAGATTGACTGCTGACCAATTACGATTCTGCATTACTGTCGCTTCAGTCAATAACTGCGGTATTTCCAGAAAATCAGCAATCGACTGCACATGGTGTAATGGCCCATTTTTTGTCGGGCCAAAGACTCCTAGTACGTTGCTCTGAAAATAAAGTTGTTAGAAATTAATTAAATACTTAATTAACTTTGCCGATTCAAAATAACCAATCCAATGACTTAAATTAGATGTGTCTCCAGTTCTTATCGGAATGATCAAATGAAATAAATTGTAGATATTTATTTTTAGACAAAATTAGTTAAGGTTCATTTTGTTTGGAATGAAACTTTATTTCGACTTTTTATTAATGTTTGCTGCTGAAAGTTTAAATAAACTTACTTCTAAGAGAGTGCACATTGCGTTCCCGGCTTCTGCCAGATCTCCGGGAGAAGTTCGTATGACATTAGCGACAAATGGATTATCGGAATCGGAAGCCGCGGTAAGTGCAACATTGAACGCAGCTTCTAGCAAAAATCCTCCATCATCAATGATTGCTCCTGTTTATTTAAAAGTAAGAATAAAGTATGTAGAAACAATCAAATTGTTTTAGGTATTTTTATTTAAAAAAGTTTTAACGTTATGAATATGCGTCATTATGGAACTGAAGGGATATTGTCTTATAGATAGAATTATATTCCAAAAATATTAATTGGATACTATCTTACCTATAACTTTATCCTCACTAACGCAAACTGTAGCAAAGAAGTTTAATAAAAGAAGACGTGTCAACTTAAAATTGATAAGTTTCATTTTAAACTTCGAAGATTTAAAAAATTTGAAGCTCAAACTTTAAATAAGAAAGATTTTATTGAAAAACAGCGTCCTATCTAACTTGTAACACTCGTTATAATTGTTTGAGACGCTATTCTATTCGTAATATCTAAACGTCTGGGCTATATTTAGCCTTGCACTCGCTTCGTGTCTTGCATATTGAAGGGACTTTATTATTATTTATACCTTCGAATAGCCCTAGATTTTTCTATAAAGATCTAAATAGAGACAGAAATTCGAAACGTTGCCATATTCTCAACTTACCTACCTAAATAAAAAATGTAAGTAAATACTAATGATAATTGAATCTACTAAAATAAATAATACAAGTAAGTTTTATGTAAGACGAGGCATTATTAAATTATATGAACAACTAACAACTATTGTGTAATTGGCACTAAATAAAAAAACCTCAAAATTTTCAAAAATTTTGATATTCAAAAGTTGAAAAACAAATGTTATTTGTTAAGGTGCAATGGAGTACCCCTCAACGGCTAATATAGTTGCTAACAACCCTGTATAAGGCATATAAAATACTTATTATACCTACACTCAAAAGAATAACTAAAGCAAACACGACCCAAAAGCAAAATGGGATAAAACGACATCTATTTTAAATGTGTGTAAAACAGTTAAGTTATGAAATGTACACCTATCTGAAACTATTTTCACAAAACAGAAACCAGAACCTTCAGTTTCAGCCGATGGAAGCTCTGTAAGAAAGCTTCCCGAGATGGCGCTGTTTAGATGTTTTTTTTTTAACTCTGTAGCGATTTTAAAATAAAACAAATGATTCGTAGGTAAGTATACTTAATTTAAAAGTATTGTAGGAAAATACTGGGATATAAGTACCTATACAACGAGCCCCTGGCAATTTAATAAACAGTAATTTTATATTAAAATATATATTTTTATTTTAATATTTACTAGCGACCTGCCCCGGCTTAGCACGGCTATATTATGCATGTATTATACATATAAACCTTCCTCTTGAATTATTCTATCTATTAAAAAAAACCGCATCAAAATCTGTTGCGTAGTTTTAAAGATTTAAGCATACATAGGGATAGAGGGACAGAGAAAGCGACTTTGTTTTATACTATGTAGTGATAGTGATATTATGATTATATAGTGATCTTCTTCTAATGGTAATAAAACACAATAAGGTTAATTTAATGTCTATAGGTAAAATACTGCAAAATGAAAATAAAAAGACGCAGAGATACAAAACAATAATTGCTTATTTAATGGAATTGCAGAAGGTGCGCTTTGGGGCTGTGAATTTAAATTGGACAGGTTTGTTAGAGCCCCAAACCACAGCTAAATTACTACGAAATTGGAATTCGACTTAAAACACATATTAAAGGAGATTTTATTTAGGTAAAAAAATCAGTTTTAGGTGTCCTATTTCCGTTTTCGGATACATATAGGTGTAGTATATAAAAACATTGTGTCAGTTCACCACCTAAAATTCAATACATTCATTTAGACGAATTTATTTTATATTTTTTTCAATGCGACATATTATTTTGTGGAGCGCTTCACATAGCGCCATCTAGCACTAAGCTAAGCAACTAGGCTTGTCCAGATAACGGATAAAATAGTATTAAACTTTTCTTTTGTAAATAGGTAATATACTTAGGTAATATAAATACTGACAGTGACACCCAGACCAGAAACAATAAATATCTGTACATAAAACCCCCTACTTTCTACATCGCAGGCGGCGATTTGCCCGACACGCCAGAGAAATCGTCAGATACATTTAACCAAAAATTGTATTAAAAATTTAAAAAACCCCCGACACAAAACAATAAAAATTTTAATGATCATAAAAGCCTAAAACATGATAAAAAAACCAAGAAAAAAAAGCAACAAATAGAAAAAAAAGGTAAAAAATGTGAAACCCTACAAAAAGAAAAAAATAACTTTCGGTTCCGCCGTTCGGTAGCTACGATGCCACAGACAGACACACACACACAGACACGTCAAACTTATAACACCCCGTCGTTTTTGCGTTTTTCTTCATCTACTTGCATGAATTCCGAATGAATTCTGCATGAATACGTATTCATATATTATACCTTTAAAATTACAAAACAATATGGTGCCCAGAAAACATCAAACATAGGGAATAATGTTATAAGTTTAGTTAAAAACTTAGGTCTTTAAGCATAACCCTTGGTATAGCGTGACAAGTTAAGAGGAAAGGGTACCGACGCTCTCTCCATACAAACGTAGCACAAATATTTTTATTGCATAAAACCCATAACTGCCATGACTATGCCTCTATTTCTATGATAATTAGAAAATGAAAAAAAAAACCAAGACATAAAGGCATAGTCATGGCAGTTATAGGTTTTTTTGGAAAAAATATTTGTGCTAGTATCATTATCCAGGGAGGAAACAATCGACTACGTTTGTATGGAGAGAGCACCGGTACCCTTTCCTCTTAAGCATATGGTACAAGTCTGCGTAGGCAAATAACAACAGAGAAGGGTAAGGTCAAGTGGAAAGGCACGACAGATGTTGTCCTGGTTTACATACAAATGTATACGGCCCAATCGTCCCTGCTCAAATATATCACATGTTTAGCATAAATTGTTGTACGAATAAAACAAGGATACATACAGGGCTATTGGTAATTTTAGTAGCAAGCCGTTGAGGGCTACTTCTATGCACCTTAACAAACAACTTGTGTTCTACGACTTTTGGGAATATGATAAAAAAAATATGACAATTTTGAGGTTATGTAATTTCAAAAAACAGCTGATTTTTTAAAACAAACGTCATTCAGACTAAAACAGTAGATAAAAGTTAAAAAATAAGTAAAATTTTAAGGTTATTGACCTCTCCGTGTAAGGAACAGCTGATTTTCTGGTAAATCTAACCGCAAAATTTAAAAATATATGTTTGAATTTCCAAAGTCGTAGAACAAAAGTTGTTTGTTAAGGTGCACAGAAGTAGCCCTCAACGGCTTGCTAGTACCTATAATTAGCAATAACCCTGTATACAGTAAATGTTACCTACCTACTAGCTAGCATTACTGTATTAGGCGTACCCACTTGTTATTTTAAACTACTAGCTGTACCAGCAAACATTGTTTTGCAAATTAAAAAAAAAATGGTTGCAATCAGTGCCGACGGAAGTGAGAACATATAAAAAAAAGGAATAACTGAAGTGTTCGGTGAGATTCGAACCAGGGGCTAAACATTCATACAAGTGTTAAGTAGCGCTAAAAACCACCAAGCCACAAAGTCTTACTTAGCTGTCACATTGCGTCTTGTAACGAGTTCAGAGATTTTATCTCATCTAAAAATATGCGTACCGCGCTAAAATAAGTTTAAACTTCTAAAACCGGGCTGATTTGTGAATCTAAACCATCCAGGGTCCAGGTCCAGCCATTTAGGAGGAGTTCAGTGACATGCACACACGTACGGCATCACACGTACAGTAGAATTATATATCCATAGAAAGATGGTTACTAAGCTTATGTATTTTACTGAACAGAATCTTGTTTGTATTTTCAAGTATCTTAAAAAAAAGTTCTGTTGAACTAATTACCTATTCAGTTTTATTTTCAACAAATATCAAAACTGAGTTATTGGTTTGTCGTTAGTCGATTCAAACGACCCGCCGCGCCGTCAACGTCGATTGATTTACAAAATTGAGCATAAATCGATTTAAACGTCTATCAACAAGGCTTGATAAATCGAATCGAAGTCTGATTTATCGTTGTAAAGCTAATATAGATTACATACAGTGAGTTTAAAAGATTGGTAGAGTATAAAGAGCAAGGGAGGTACCTAGTTGAAGAATTTTCACTGCCGGTTAATAACTTCATTGACCGAGCGAGAGTCTCTTCTTTAAGTCCTGCAAAATTTTCTTCCGTATGTCAGTACCTACGAGTATGTTGGTATACTCCTCTAGGTCATCCAGGCTAAACGAAACTTGCTATACGTAATTTTTTTCGACGTCGTAGATTTTTGGTTGGAAGTTTAAAAAAGGGGCAATAAAAGGGCTATATCTTTTTCATTTAAAAAGTAGTAATTTCAAGTTGGTCTCATAAAAAATTATAAAGATCTGTTGAGGACCGTCAGAATGATGAGCAAAACAGCTCCTCAAAAAGAAGTAAATAGGTATATACAACATGCGTTTAATTAGCCAATCAGAATAGTAGTGGCACGGAAAAGTAAAATTTTCCTTCACTCTACTAGTAGTGCCAAGCGGTAGTGCCTAAAAAAGAAACGTACATTTTCTCAAAATGTTCGTGGTCGTGAAGTCAGTTTGCAGAACTACTAGTTTAGCACGTTTCATCGTCTTAAATCAGCCTGTGATCTGTACAATAACACTGCAGTGGGTAGATAATGAATCCAACCACAAACCGCACATTGCTCCCTAATCGATATTCCAATCAACTCGGACCCTAATCCCTGGTCAACACAATGTAAGCTTTTGTTTTATCAGCTCGTAAACAACAAGCCTAAGGAAGTTTTCAATTAACCATAAATAGCCGATACTAGCCGATCTTGATCTAAACACAAGTTAAAGGTTTGCTGTTCCATTTGCTGGGCGAATTAATACGGGCTTCGGTAATGTACTTCTTTGTAAAGACGCTGGAAATTAGTTTCCACATAATAGACGTTACGAGGTGTAAGGTATTTTCACAGTTCTTTATGGAAAATTTAATTTTAATAAAATTATACTTATATAAGTATTATTTTATTATGTTGTCACGTAAATAAAAAGCCACTGTCATGGGCGGTGTTGGCCTAGTTGGTAGATACCTCGACTTTCGTTTCGAAGGTCGTGGGTTCGAATCCTAGACAGCCTTGCCCAATGAATTTTTCTTGTAAAAAATGTATATGCGCTAATTGACATAGCTCTTACGCTTAGTTGGCCTCAGACGACTCAAGTTCTTTGGACATGGTCGACTAAACTAAAGGGCATTAGGTATAGGTGCATGCCTACTCTATTCTCACGCAAAAACGTCTCAACTGAAGAAGTATAGTGGAAAAAAAACAGCCCAAATAGATACAAACAAGTAAGTAAAAGTCGACCGTCGTGGTAAAAAAGGAACTTGTAGATAAATTTGAAGTTTGTTCATAATATTAAACGAGGTCCAAGTACCTATCGAAAAATAAATCCTTGTCGAATCCTTTGTAAATATCCTTATACTTTATTCATTGCAATTTTGCTCCGTCCGGCGTCCGTCCCACAATTTATCTACCTTCATCCGACATTAATGTTAAACACAATGCCCGGATAATGGATTCTCTTTCCAGTTTTGATTTACATAGATATTCTTTATATTTTGTATTTTATTTATCCGAATTTTGCGCTGAACCTTCATCTTATTAAAAAACTCTTAGAAGTTCCTAGAAGTCCCACCCCCTTTTGGAATCTTTTGCAAAGTTCAATTACTAAATTATACTTCTACTAGCTGCGCTCAGAGTTTTCACCCGCGAAGTCCCGGTCCAGTGGGAAAATCAAAATGAAAAATAAAATAAAATGAAAAGTAGCCTATAGCCTTCCTCGATAAATGGACTATCCAATACAAAAATTCAAACCAGTAGTTCCAGAGATTAGCGCGTTCAAACATTATAATGTTCAGCTTTATAATATTAGTATAGATTTCTGCGGAGTATTACAACTTAAAACAAACGGTATGACAAAATAATTTTGACATTAGACCTGAATCGGCAACATTGGTCAGCAGATGCTTCCATCCAATTCCAATTCTACCACATCGCATTTTTATTTCATACAAGTCAGCAATGTAAAATACGGATCTCCGACTGCATTTAGACTCGATCCCATTTTGCATTTATGTGCAAATATCCGAGCAGCTGTGCCCAAACCTGCGATGCCACGTATAACCTAACAGTTACTTCGTGCGGAGCTAACAATTTCAAGCCCCTACTGTTTCAGTTCAACCCTGAAAGTGGGTGATTACGTGACTCATATACCGACTGCATGAATAAACTCTAAGTAACGTTTTCGAAAAAGCCAAGTTCACTGTGCCTGATTTTCATATCTCTGCATTTCATTAAGTTACTAACATGTCCTTTACAATATTGATGATAGTATAATAACGGATATACGCACGCTAATTCTTGATGAATAAAACAAGTGCAAAGGCGACAAAAAATTTAAGTATTATGAGAGAAATATTTTAACATTAAAGTAGCTAAAATATTAAAATTAAAACAACTTTAACAAAATTATTAATATAAAAGACACAGCGAGCGCCATCGCTTAGTTTTAGCAATTAATATAAAACACAATAGATATTGTTCAGCGCTCGTTACTTCAAACATTGAAGACCATTAAGACTTCATCTTATAAAACGCCCATTTGTTCCTGACTTTATGAACGCTAATGGGTTGTTAAAGAAAAAGTTCTGGTAAAACTCAATCACTAGGTACGCTATTTTCTTCATTACCTATAAATTTTTGGATAGAGATAATAGCGCCATTTTTAAAAGATTTACCTCACCTCTCCGAAAGTTTTATTTGTTGCGATCAGCTTTCAGGTTTTCTTAAATCGGAATACTTTGTCACTAATAACATTGCTATTAATTTAAGCTTTTGGAAATAGGAAATGGTAAGTACTGATGATAAGAGCATTGCCGAGTCCGTTAACATTTATTCTTCGTTTTTTTTCGTTTCATCTTTATTTTTCATTCGGAAGTTATCTATCGGATGTGAATATTTATTACCAAACTAAGTTAGGTTGTTTCATCAAGTGCCAAGAGAGGAGAAGCTAAATACATAGGTATATATGTCTTGTACGTAATATGATAAAAATGACATTGAATACTTAGGTACCAACCATTCTACTACTAGAATGCTATAGACTAGATTTCAACAATATCATAAACGAAAAGAAACATAGCACTAAATACAGATGTAGGTATCATAATTTGAAAACTGTTTTATTTGGCAAATAAATCACAGTGGTGATATAACCAACACTGTAACATTTCCCAATCTCTATTACGTATGTAACTGCTCATATAAATGTTGTTTTACTTTCAAAGTAAGGATAAATTTTCCTTTGTAGCTGCCTGAAAACGATATTCATAAGTACACATTGAGATTCTCTTATATTGTATAGACTAAGGAGATACAGCTTTTTATATATTTTGTGAGCCATGGGAACTAACACCGACTCAACGTTTTTAGAATGAAAAGAAATTTCTGTATAGGTAGTAGGTAGGTAGGTATACAAAGGAACGAGTGCAGACATACAAGGCATGTTATTTATTCATTAACTCTGAGCCTGTACCAACACGATGTTTCCGCTGACTGCTATGAAATCTCATATTAACTTGTCTACTTTCACAGACTCAACGAATTTATGTAGCGAAGAAAATTGTCCTCTCGCTGTCTTGATGTACGAGAATGGATGTATCGTATTTCATTATGCATAAAGTTTGTTTAGGCATGTTGAGATTTATAAGTAGGAAGGCTTGACGTGATGTGTTGTAGAATTGGGAATTATAATGACATTAAATTTTGCATAAATATGAATTTATATGTAAGATTAAGGTTGTTATGACTACAAATTTATCTAAGTTAAAATTGTATCATAAAGTTAGCTACGTTAAATAGTCTGACGTTAATGATGATAGAGAAACTATCTTGGAACTAAAAAGTTTTAAAAATTAACTAAGATGCACTGAGAATAGTGAATTAAACTTTACAAAGGCATTAGCGAAGGTGAAAGTTAGAGGTGGGGTCAAGCCTTCATTAATTAAAGAGAAGGGTGGTCTAATACCCTCATCTTGAAACCAAAGGGGCAAACCGCAACGGAACTTCCTGACATTACTTTACTACTCGACTAACTTCGAGGTATCTTTATTATAGGTAGTATGGAAACACGAGGAAAATGAAACTTGTTTCAAACTAATATTGATAGCCAAAAATACACATGTTTGCTATGAGCACAGCGTGTGGGTCTAACATTTGACTTGGCTCTGTTTTACAAAGTTCGATTGAGCATCTTTGGTTGAAGCTGTGGCTATCGATCTTCCTACTTGTATAACGTGTAATTTCCTATGATTCAACATGAACTTAATAAATCATATCGAAATCAGAATCTTATTACAACATGCTATATGAACAGCGAAGTTTATCAAATTAATTTAAGTAATGATTCCTCCATCATAATATTTATAAGGTAATATTATTTCAAATTCACTGATAAAAGGTTTTAACCAGCAATATGAGGGATAGGATAGTTACTTAAATCTTTGCTTTTTAGACAGCGCTAAATATTTTGAATATACATACTACATGTAATTGAAACCTAATTATATAATTGCGTTCCGAATTGTATAGTCACAAAATTTTCCTAAAACAAAATAACTAGTTGTTAGTTTTGTTTCATATTCATCCCATATACCAATATCAATTCAGAATCTGTTACTGAAACCGAATTCCTCTGTAAAGTGCCCTCTGATTAAATATTGAACTATCGGCTAATGGTTTTGCGAGAATTATTTACAACAACTAAGAGCTTGTTTCACGTGTAAATGCTGCGAGTAAATGTCGGTGGTTTGAATTAATTTTGAATCTACTTGGCGAATTAAATATGTAGCTAAATACTGATTTATATCTGTACTGTAGTAAATATAAAATAATAAAGAAACTTAGTTTCGTATTGACATAACTTGTCTACCATTTTTTATTCTGTAACGCAAGACTATGTGACTTTCCTCGCTTGACTACAGCGCTGGTCTTCCGGCCAGCAGGGCAAGCATGACCGGAGACATTTTATCCACAGGGAAAGGACAAAATAGTCTTTCCCTCTGTCAGTTTTGTCCACCCTTCGAGCATGGGTTGCGCCCATGCTCGGGGAGTGGACATACCACGGTAGACAAAACGGGGGAAACGCTATAGGCGTAACATGCTACAAGCGGGGAATAGATGTCCATACGTGTTATGTCAAATGGGGATATACTTATCCTTTCCCCTTTTGCCGTGCTTTGGCAGGTGGACAAAATAATTTTCTGCCTTGACAGAGGACATAACGGGTGAGCATAGTTTTTATCCTCGGCCAGGGCAGCGATGCAGAAGGCACCGCTGCAGACCTAGATCAAACCTAGATAATTTATACAGCGCCAGCAATTTTAATCCTTGCTATTCAGTGCGCTGTAGTGCCTAGGACATGGTATTACATGGAGTAGGCTTGCCCAGCACCTATATCACCCTCACATATTAGTCAACCATGTCCAGAGGAAATAACTCGTCAAATACGGCTGGAGCCAAAAGCTGCGCAGGTTTTATCACGATATTTTCCATCACCGTTTAGGGCGTGTTCAGATGACACGCATCGACCACGCACCCGCCACGCGTAGTACACGCGTTGAACACCCTTTGAAATTTGTTCTATATATAATTTGAGTCTTATGACACCTCAATAGATCTCAAATTGCATTTCTGCGAGCGGGCGAGAGGCGTGCGCGTGGCGTGAACGGGTGGACTTACTGCAACTGGCATATTGCAATTTGAGATCTATTGATGTGTCATAAGACTCAAATTATATACCTATAGAACAAATTTCAAAGCGTGGTCAACGCGTGTGATGCGCGTGGCGGGCGCGTGGTCGACGCGTGTCATCTGAACACGCCCTAAGAGTGATATTAATTAGCACACTTTCATAAGAAAATTCCATTGGTCCGCGGCCGGAGTCGAACCCACGACCTTCAAAATGAAAATCCAAATGAAAACATGAGAAGTCTTGATATACAATATGTTTCAGCGAAGAAGTTTTAATACGAAAGGGGGTTGTTCTAGACATCTAGGCGAACAACTTTTGTTCTACGACTTTTAGAAATTCGAACATTTCGTTCGTGAACTCTGGAGAAACACGATTAGGAGTCCCTAAATAGAGATGGGAGCAAGGCTGGAGAAAGAAGAAGAACATTTCGATCGAAGTTTTTGTATGAAACAGCTGATTTTCAAGTAAAAATTCACTTAGAATTATCGAAAAAAAAAATTCGAAGTTCCAAAAGTCGTAGAACAAAAGTTGTTCGCCTAGACGTCTAAACCAACCCCCTTTCGTATTAAAGCCCCTACGCTGAAACACATTGTATACATATAAATATAAAATTCAAAGTCCTTACACTAATATTTAACAACGCACAGTAATTCTAACCAAATGGACAGATCGAACTACAATTTGGCATACAGACAGCTGTAACAACGAAGGTATCCGCTAAGAAAATATTTTGGAAAAATCAAACCCAACGTGGACGAATTCGCGGTCAAAAGCTAGTCAAAGATAAGTCTCGTCAACAAAGTTCCAACACCCTAATAACAAATCAAGAAACAACAAAGCTTCCTCGTCATATCCTTTTGTTATCTGTTGTTCCCTTGAAGCCTCTACCTCGTTAGCCACCACGAGAGCTACTTCTCGTTCTTTCTTTGACTTTGTATTATTTGACCCAGAAACATCCCAATTTTCCTCATTACATTTCTCATACATTGTTTAAACTCGAGATTGTCGTAATATTATCAATTATGCAGAGTTTGGCATGTTTTTAGTAGGTTAGTGATTGTTTTATTAATGAAGTATTTTATGATTTCCCTGTGAGATTTTAATAATGGAAACCACAAGCTTGAATTATTATTACAAGGTCGAACAGTAAAACCTTGCCATCTAGCTAATATTGATAGAGTCATGTCATGTCCATTTACCACGGTTTGCTTGACTTTTATCCGTTGGAAACGCGCCAAAATCGGATTGATCCTCAGCATAGTGCAATTTTTATGCACTTTTGAACTTATTCAGAAACGTTTAAAGGTGCTTTTACTACGATGCAAAGTGTCACTTCAAGGTGAATGATGCTTTACCGACCTAACAAACATAATATAAACATAATATTAAATACTCTGATAAAACATTACTAAAACCAAAAGAAACCGAATAATGTATATTTCAGATTTTTTTGTCGTAATCCCGTATGGAATATGTTGCCATGAATTTTGATTCGGTTTGGGAATGTATTAGTCTAGCCTAGCTGACAGTCGTAATAAAAAACTACTAGATGGAGATTCCTATAAGTAAATAGGTACCCATTTCAAAAATTAAAACTCAAAAAGTTCCATTTATCAGAACTGAGTTACGAAAGAAAATTTCAACGAGCCAAAATGCAAAGGATTTGTGCACTGATTTCCGTAAAGGCATATTTGCTTTTCGCATATTTTAAGTAGTACTTTCTGTATAGTCTCGTTGTGTGCCGTCAAAGGCTGAAATAATCGCGGTGTGAATAATGTAAAGACAATTTGCGTTGACGATGCGAATCCCGCGAGTTCAACGACTGCAGGGTGCGTGCTAGGCAGCGCGGCGCTCTGGGCGAAGAAACCCAAGCATGTTTTTCTCACACTGAAATAAACAAAAAATATTTACCAATTTGCAAAAATTACATTGCATCATCTACCTATTTACAGTATTTCAGACATTCATCAAAATAACTCAAGAAAATAATGCAAAATGCTTTTAAAGAATTAAAATTGAAAATTAAACTGTCTAAAATCTATGTGGATGGAGTAAAACCAGGGTGTATGCGCGCGTGCGCGGTAAGGCTCCTGCGCTCCTGCCCTCGAGTCGTCAGCCTGTCGCCGTCATCCGCGCGGCCGCCCGTTTCTTTCACCGCCCTACATATGAATCGAGTCAAAACATTCGAATACAAATCGATATCCACACGGTTAATCGAAGAAAATAAACACTTAATCGACACTGTATCAGTTTAATTAATTAGAAGACTAACGAATGTGCCAATAATTTAAACGATTGTCGCGATGATAGTTGCCTGAAGGAAATGTATGGCAGAAGTGTAGTGATTGGTGTGTGTTTATGTAATGATTAGTTAATTGATGACTGTAATGTGCTGTCGAGGACACCGGCGGATGTGATACTAGAATTAACACAGGTAAGTTTCATTATTGTTTAATTATCTTAACCAAATAATATTATTGTTAATATAATACAAATACCTACGCAACTAAAACCACTTCTGAGTGGAAACTTTGCTAACTGTTATGAAAATGAGACTCCAGAAATATTTCCCGAGGGACTTATTCGTTTTTAACACGCTGAATCAACCTAACCTCTAGTTATTCCCTAGCAGGAGGCAGTAGGACAAAGTGGTGCGTCTCATACACATTTTTAAACAGAACTTTAATTAAAATTATTGTCTAAATAAACAAATCTGTGTCTACAACAACAGTCATGATATAAGGATAGGTATAATTCAAGCAACAACCACTTATCAAATTTAACTGTATACACGCATGCAATCACATATTCATACAAGCCATCTTCATAATACTTAAATGAAAGGACGTTAAGTAAACGAGGCGTCTTTCAAGTAAAGTGGTATATTCACATTTCGGTAGTCCCTCAGGCATGTAAATGCCGACATATTACAAGTGCCGTCTAAAACGGTCCCTTAATAGTCTAGCAGCTGATAAACGTGGTATATTGTAGGAATTACAGAGCCCTATCATGTTTCCACTACGCCCCCGGTCATTAGATATAAATGAAATATTAATTTTGAGGGATACCAACGAAAATGGAAGCTGAATTTACGATATTTTACTTTAGTATTTTTTTCACGTTGATCTGGATGCATTTGATGTGGCCAAACATAGCCCAGGAGCGACAGGCTTGGAAACAGATGAAGGGGACCTATGCCCTGCAGTGGGATAAAGTAGGTTAATAAAAAAAAAATTGTGAAGAAAACCTGGTGCTATGAAAACCTGTATGAAATCTTGAACCTTGAACTATAGATACATACTTCTATTATCTATTGGTAAATTTACTTTCGTGCAAACAAAGGTACTTTGAATCTTGAAAAAATAATCCAGCAGCAACGAACGATATTTTTATCACTATCACAGATAAAAGCATCTATACTAATTATTAGAAGTAGGTAATCTTACAATCTGTCTTTCAGGCTGATAAATGAAGGAAATAGTTTTGATTTTACTTGTTTAAAACTATTAGCTAAAATAAAGCATAAAACTAAAGTAGTAAACTATAAAAATAGGTAAAGAAACTTAAGGAATTTAGGGTTTCTATATTATGGAATGATTTTAATTTAACCAAACTTTTCTTTGGGTAATGTTATAGGTGTAGTTCTTTATAACCGACTACGGCGAAGCCAAAAGGGAGGGTTATGTTTTAGACCCGTATGTATATAATTATGTTCATCTGTTCTAGGTGTGAATTTGAAGAGAATTTGTTGTAGTACAGTACGGTTTTTTATCTATAAAAGGTACGTAACTAAGCAGCACTTAGAAAAAAATACCTACAGTGAGGATCCTTGATACCCTGTATGCCTATTATGGCTAAAATGCCAAATCCTAATTAGGTAGGTCGGGTCCATAATTGTAGACCCACCTTAGAGCTCTAAAACGGATGTTATAAGATTGTTTTTATCACAGTTGCTCATAAAGTGGATCTTATTATACCGCTTTTAGGCTCACAATGCAACGTATTATACACGCGTGCGATAAAAGAATATCCAACTAGTGCTTAAATAAATGCTATCCCGATAAGTTAAATACGTATCTTACTGCTGATTACACGTTAGGTAGATGAAACATTTTTAATTTATCTGGGTTATATGTATAGAAAAAAAGTACCACCAAAGAGTTTTTAAGCCTTGCTGGCTCAAAAACTCTTTTGTTGATACCATTTTTCTTCTTTTCAAAAGGTTGTTTCTAAAGTCTGTTAGCGAACGATAATTTTACGTGATAACGTCTTTGAAAAAAATTAAAAATTGAGTTTTTTTTTTTGCATAATTATATTTTTCCTTACCATTATTTTCTGTTTTTAACTTTGTTGTTTAAAAACCCTAAAAAAATATTGTATGTCAGACGAGGCTGTATAGGTTAAAAGTCTTTTGCCTGGCCGTTGGGGAGTGTATTAACAAAAAAATATTGCCTAAAAAAATAGTAAACATAACCTAAGATTCTTAAAAACTTTTTATTATTTTATCAAGTCTTTTTTTTAATTCGCAACTGTGATAAAAAACGTCGTAAGATACACGTGTGGATTGATCTTTGTATCTCGGCTTTGTAAAGGCCCTCGCGTAGCGCTCGCGCGTGTTAAACCGCCTCTATGCAAAGATCAATTTTCCACACTTGTATCGCAATGTACTATTTCAACACAAGCAAGATTCTAGGCAATTGCTTTAGTTGAAGTTGATGAATTTATCAAAGAAAAATTATTAGAATGAAAACATTTCAATAATAGTAGGGATGGGCCGAATGTGATTTGAACCGAATACGAACTTCGGCCGAATGTTCGGTAAAAATAAAAAGTTATTTTTACTGCACTTTCTTGAGAATGACAGGTCAATTTCGGCCCATCCCTAAATAATAGTAATTTTAGAACTCTACGGTGAGTCTGCCATTATACTACCGACCGTACTACTTACTCCGGTAAGTACGTAAAAAACTAAAATTAATATTAAATTAAAATTAAATAAGTACTTAACAAACTAAAATCCCGACCCACAAGTTTAGTCTCGTTAAATCAGTCTACATTATATTTCAGTAGCATTGCGGTTAATGTAGTGTGAAAAGAGATAGTTTTTCCTAACTGTTAATTTCGCAATGTAATTCTCCCTTTCGTTATTTTAGCCAGTAATATGGTCATGTTTTTAGAAGCTATTAGAGCGTAAACTATATGATTTATTTACTGAACCATTTGAAAAGAGTCCACGTAGGAAAATCTTTAAGGTGAAAAGGTACCGGCGCTCTCTCCATACAAACGTAGTCGAGTGTTCCTCCCTCGATAATGATCACAGCACAAATATTTTTGTGGCTTATAACCTAAAACTGTCATGAGTATGCCCATGTCTTGGTTTTTCCATTTTCTAATTATCATGGAAATTAAGATTTCATAAACAAATAACAAAAAAAAAACATAGGGGCATGGTCAAGGTCATGGCAGTTATAAGTTTAATGCAACAAAAAGATTTGCTTTAGTCACTAGAGCAAATCTTTTTGTTGCATAAAACTAGAGTCTCAGTGTCATTATCCAGGGAGGAAACAGTCGACTACGTTTGTATGGAGAAAGCGCCCGGTACCTTTTCCTCTCAAGCGGGTACCGAAATTGATCATGGAAATCTAGGAACTCAGCTATAATTAATTAAACTAGACATAAAATAGATAAATGCTCTTAATATAATTAATATGGTAACTTAATATGGTTTATTGTTTTATTGTTGATTGAGGCAATTGTTGTGGATTATTTATTTTGTGACCTTCGTCTGAATCTGGATATCTTCAAACTCTCCTATATGGTAGATATTTTCATTAAATATAATTATTAACTAGCTTAACTATGATCATCATAATGATATGGTGATTATTTAGACTGGTAAAGTAAATCGCAAAAAGTTTAAAATATGATTTTTTTCTATGCGAATATCTTTTATTTTCATGACCGCTCTATAAAAAAATTTAAACTCTTTTGTGACTTTCGATAACTGACGTTGGCTTTAAAAAATGTTTATTAGTGGTCTTTAAAACTTTTTATAACACGTTTTTCACACTCATACGCTCTTTCAACTCACACGATGTATAAAACTTGGTTTTTTCTATTCGAGACCACGGCAGATGTAACTCAGCCGAAATTTCAAAATCTGGTGGTATGGGTGTCGGCACCTAGTAACGTATACTGGTTAACTAAAATTAAGTTTAAAATAGTATGAATTCATTCAGGTAAAAAGAAAGAGCGTTCAGTGAGGGCGCTAGTGTTAACGCTTGAACCGTTTATCTTTCTCACCTAAGCACGTTAGATCCCTTATTTGCCTTATGCAAAAAATAAGTTAGTGATAAAATAATAGTAGATTATACAACAAGTGAAAAAAAAGGTAATTTAATTCGAGGGACTAAGTTGGATCCCGAGAGCAGCGAAGGACTCTATAGTTGAATCCCGAGCGTAGCGAGGGATTCTAGATTGGAATCCTGAGTGGAGCGAGGGATATAAGGACCGAGATAAATTATTTTTTTCACGAGTTGTGTACTCTACTTTTTACCATTGACTGCGAGAAAATAAATTTAGAAATGGTTCAAGAGATTGTGTCTCATTTTCGTTACTGGAAGAACTCAATTTAATATAATTTATGTTATTAGATGTTTAAATAACTTAAAACAACCACGATAACAGATAGAAAAGATTTTTTTAAATTGTATATATTTTTAAGTTTTATTATACCTAATTGAATTTTATTCCATGTCATACTCCCATTGTCATGCTCCCGAGATTTTGGCGGCAACAAATTATCTACTTTAATTGCTGCTTTATTTCGAAATTATCCGGAGTCAGTGTCTCATTTTCGTCACTGGAACAACTCCTTTTATTATATTATTTATGTTATTCGATTTTTCAATGACATTAAACAACCACTTTATCAGATAGAAAAAAATCTAAATTGGCGGTATACTTTTTTAAAATTTAATATTCCATCCAGCCAGTACGTTCTTTCAGCACTTTCAGTACGTTTTTTTTAATAAGTACATATTATTTCGTATATTCGTGCATGTTCCAAATTCAAAATGCTTTTATTCACTCAGTGAGTAAAAGAGCGTTTTATTCACTGTTATCGATGAATAAAATGCCCTTTTTCGAGTTGCAATGGTAAAAAGTTATTTTTGCCGTAAGTACGTATTATTGGACATACGTATTGTAAGGTTGCTAGATTCTTCTTTCAAGTTTCAACCTTCCCTTGCCCTTATGCCAAAAAAACCTTGTTTAGCTGTAAAATATAAAATATACTACGAATTGAGAACCTTCTTTTTTTAAGTCGGTTAAAAAGACATCCAACTCTTACCACATTTTTCATGATGAACAATTTTTGTTCAATTTAACATAAGTTGCACGAAAATGGAAAATAATTTCACTTACCAGTGTAAATTTATTCCATTTTCATAACGCTAGATGTCTTGGTGTTCTTTTCACATAATTTAATAGTGCAATAAACCATTTTGTTTAAGACTTTAGAGAAGAAAAAAAACTGCCAGAAGCTACGAGATATGCACTAATTCAACACTAGGCGCCCAAAAGTGTACATTATTTTATTTGTCCCAATAGTCAAAACGTTTGCGTACATCGGGTTCCATTCATGCGGTATATTGGTAGGGTTAGTTGGTAGGGTCTTTGGTAAAACCAAATCTAACGGATGTAACGTTAAAATGCGTCATTGCGAATAGCTAATAGAGGTTGTATTACGACGTAAGATAAGACGTTTCACGAACTTCATTGCGTCTCTAATTCTGCCTACACATTGTTTTTTTTTTACAAAATATTGTTTGTTTTTAGCGATAAGGCCGCCCATTGTGCCATATTGTTAGGTATTAAATTTTAATGTTCTATTAGCAGATAGTTACTTGTGTTAGAATTTATTTTACTTTATTTTATGTAATAATTTTGAGTTTTGTTTTTATGGTGCAATAAAGTGTTTATCTATCTATCTATCTTTGACAGTAGTGGTAAAGCAATTGAAATAAATAAGCCTACGAACCTCACCCACATACTTAAGAGGAAAGGGTACTGGGGGCTTTCTCCATACAAACTATTACAAACGTAGTCGACTGTTTTCTCCCTGGATAATGACACTAGAGCAAATATTTTTGGTGCATAAAACTTATAACTACCATGACCATGCCCCTATTTTTTGATTTTTTTTTTATTTATAATTTATTTTTTTTAATTTCTATGATAATTAGAAAATGAAAAAAAACCAAAACATAGGGGCATAGTCATGGCAGTTGTAGGTTTAATGGCACAAAAATATTTGTGCTTGTGTCATTATCCAGGGAGGAAACAGTCGACTACGTTTGTATGGAGCGCGCGCAGGTACCCTTTCACCTTAAATGCTAAAATCAAAACCAATAAAATATTAGTTTTAATAAAACGTAAGAAGTAAGATTTAATTTTATATTGTTACAGAATGGGAGGAGAGAAGGCGATTTTCTTAATATTATTTTTCGGACACCTCTCAGCATTACCTGATACAATTAGAATAGGTAATTTCCTGTTATTTTTCTATCTTTCTTTAGTTATAGAAATATGATCGAGCTTTTAATGTAAATTATCTATAATAACTTTTTCAAGGATTTTCAAAACCAGTGTCTTTGTATTTTGTTTTTATGTTCTAAAAACGTTACTACCTATAACAGTGCCAATTTAGTTGCGGGACCAACAATATTGCAGACTACCAACTAATTTCAAAGGATTTCGGCATTTAGGCATCTTGCCAACAGGTAGCAATCAGTAGAAATAAATAAAAACGTGCCAACTATACTTCAACTATTTCAGCAAACATTCTAGAACAAGAACCACATAATTTTTGCTTCTTTATCTACTCGAACAGTAGATTAAATGAAATTGCAATAAAAAAGAAAACTATCTAAATACTGCAGCACACTATGTAGACTTTTCTAATGATAATTATTGAGGTATGAAATATACAGTCACATTACCATTTAGCTGAACCCCACGTGACCTAGAGCTCACTCGCAAATCTGTAAGGTTGTAAAGTAATGTTACCTGATTCTGTTTTTTTTAAACAATATACTAAATAATACAATATAAAAAATAACAAAATAGGTAAATACTATATTTTTACAGATATGCGAATGAGCTCTAGGTCACGTTGGGTTCAGCTAATTGCGATAATGTGAATGTGACCTACTTACCTTAACTTTTTTATAAACAGGTGGTTTGTTCCACCCAGAAGACGATAAGCAAGAAGTAGCATTTCGCTATGCAGTGGAACGTGTCAATGCAGACCGAGCAGTACTGCCTCGAGCCAAACTACTGGCTCAGGTGGAAACTATATCACCGCAAGACAGTTTCCATGCTTCGAAAAGAGGTACATTTACAAACTATTCAAAACCAATAGCAAAAAGTATTAAGAAAAAATCACATCCCTTTAATGGTCCTATATTACCCGCATCACTTATTTTTAGGCAGATGGCCAAACTGTATTCAATGTCTTTGTCACTCTAATTAAGTACTACAAGTCTATCCTCCACCATTAATTTACAAACAAACGTGTGATGTTCTCAACGTCGATGATTATCACTACATAGTATAAAACAAAGTTGCTTTCTCTGTCCCTATGTATGCTTAAATCTTTAAAACTACGCAACTGATTTTGATGCGGTTTTTTTATAGATAGAGTGATTAACGAGGAAGGTTTTTAGATATAATACATGCATAATACAGCCGTGCGAAGCCGGGGAGGGTCGCTAGTACTTAATAATCTTAAACGTCGTTATCAAGCTTAAGCTATTATCTTTAGTGTGCCATCTCCTCCGGAGTGGAGTAGCAGCTATTTTTGGTCCCCAATCGGCACCGGCTGCAGCGCACGTGCAATCAATATGTGACACGATGGAGCTTCCACATTTGGAGACCAGATGGGACTATCGGACTCGAAGAGAATCATGCTTGGTTAATCTCTATCCACATCCTGCTGCGTTGAGTAGAGTAAGTTTCATAAGCAGAAGGTTCTTTTGTTATGCATCGACCATTATTTTCCCAATCAAAACTATTCAAGAACTAGGTATGACAAAATTACGCGACGAATTAAGAACATCCTCCTTTTTTGAAGTCGGTTAAAAATTAAATCATGTACGCGTAAGTAACAATTTTCGGCACCACTATTTAGGTAAGGTGAAATATATAAGCCAATTTATACCAATATCATAAACTATTGTTAAAACCAATGAGGTGGAGGGCAAAATATGAACAAAGCATCAAAGTTACATGAATATCATGCAAGTAAATATTTATGGCAAAGGTAACTTATGCTATCTTGTGAAAATCGCCGTGTAAAGGGTGTCCCTCGAAATTCAGTTATTGAGGAAATGGTTAAGGATCTTTAATGTTATTTCATTCAAGATTTATATGGGCAAATGCAAAGGACACAAAAGGGTCTTATTGAATGCATAACCCTTGTTCAGGAGAAAAAATGAAATTGTGAACCCATGCGGAAGATTGGACATCAGCAATTATGAGAGTCGCTTTTGTGGCTAGGTAGAGGGACAGTAACATGTGTTGCGGAACCGCTATTGCTATTATTTTCTGCTTGGGATTACACGTTTCCTTCACATTTTGTGTCTTTTATTTCTTTTTTAAATTGTTTCTATAACCCTATTTTAATAGAATAAACCGTCTAACTGTTTTGTAACATTTTTCTATGTGTTGTAGAATTGCTAAAGTAACGTAAATTTTAGGCATATGTGGATTTAGTACGTGCATGGGGATGGAAATCATTCACAATAGTATATGAGAACAGTGACGGTTTAGTACGATTACAAGAGTTGCTAAAAGCACACGGACCATCTGAGTTGCCTGTTGCTGTACGGCAGTTACCAGACTCACACGATTACAGGTCAGTTCATAATTATTTAATCATCTAATTTTAGTTTTAGATTCAGTGATGAGCTTTCCTTTTTCTTCGCAGACCATTATTGAAACAAATAAAGAATTCAGCTGAATCTCACATAGTACTAGATTGCGCAACAGAAAGGATAAGGGACGTGCTCCAACAGGCTCAACAGATCGGGATGATGTCTGATTACCACAGTTACCTTATTACATCTCTGGTAAGACTTTTTGTCCAACTTAACCGATAAAACTTTGCTCAGCTCGTATCGTGCTCACGTAATTGAAGTTTCGACAGGATTTACACAGTGTTGACTTGGAGGAATTTAAATACGGGGGCACAAATATAACAGCTTTGAGGCTGCTCGATCCTGAACGATCAGACGTTCAACGAGTAGTCAGAGATTGGGTTTACGACGAGGCTAGGAAAGGACGGAAACTTCAATTAGGACACACTACGCCTAAGGTCCGTATAACAACAAACTATTTACAGTCATAAAATATAAATATCTGTTATCAACATATTTTAATTTTGAATATTTTATTCACAGGACAACATGACTTTCATAAAGGTAAGTACTATGATACCTCTATAATTTAAACTTGTAGAGTGATGTTAAAATCTTAAGAAGGTGTACTACTAGAACGTAGAAAAGTAGAAAGAACATATATAAATATTTACATTCATACAAAATTTAAGAAAAAGAAAGAAATATTACACAACGGTCTCGTGAAAATTATAGGAGCTGAATTGGGTAGCACATAGTAAATTTCAGAAATGTGGCATATTTTCAACGTAGTTCAGCGAGAAGTTGCCATACCTACTCCATTCAGTGGAATCTCACATAGTCATAATTCACGCCTAGTGAGAACTGAGTAACAGAAATACTTTTATTTTTTTCAACAGACAGAAACGGCTCTAATGTACGATGCCGTACATTTGTTCGCAAAGGCTCTACACGATCTTGATACTTCGCAACAGATCGACGTGAGACCACTTTCTTGCGAAGCTGAAGACACGTGGCCTCATGGGTACAGTCTCATAAATTATATGAAAATTGTAAGTATTTTTAATACCCTTTGTTTGAATGTATTTCACATTTTTTACTATACTACGAATTGTAGCTGAAAATAGTGTTTTCAAAAGTTTTATTCATTAAAAGTATTCGTTTGAGTTCTTTTGAACAATAAGATTAGAACGATTAAAGCAACGAGAACAGAGGGAGCGCTAACGTAGCTGGATTAAGCGTAGAAACGTGAATGAGTTGACGGATTAGCAGCAACAGCGTTGTTGGACCAACTTAAACAGTTTTGTGCTCGCCACTCAAGGACCCGCCTTTTACAGCTGTTCCCAGAGATTTCTCTTTGTGAAAATTCACTCAATTTGATACTCTTTTTATTATAAAACAGCAGCGCTCAATTATATTACATCGAATACAATTACCATACTTAAGTCCCTCGCTTTGGTGAAAAAATAGGTTTTACCCAGAAGCCTGATAGTTATTACCTGCCTAATAAAGTCAATAATCGTTTTCCAATTTCTTAAATGAGTTCCTAAGTAAGCGGAGTTTCAATATCTGCTTCATCCAACCTTTTTGAACGTAAAACAATCTTTTGGATTAACTATAATCACAAACAACTCGACTAACTCGTTTGTTTCAATGAACAGGTAGAAATGAAGGGCTTGAGTGGAGTGATAAAGTTTGACCATCAAGGATTCAGAAGCGATTTCACTTTAGATATAATTGAATTAACCAGGGACGGCCTTCAGAAAGCCGGAACTTGGAACTCATCGGAAGGAGTTAACTATACTAGATCTTACGGCGACAACCAAAAACAAATCGTAGAAATACTTCAGAATAAAACGCTCATCGTCACTACGATTTTGGTAAGCGATAAATAAAATAAGCCATTATATCTTCGGTTACATTTTACTGCTCTCACGCGACCCACAAAAGCGAAATTAGCGTATCGTGCATGTATATATGGATGTCGAGAGACGCGAAAAGGGGATTTATGTGGACTGGCACACTGTAAAAATATATTCCCAGGGAGAAAACATTCATGCGAGACATATCCGTATTCACGACTTGATACGAGGGGCTTTAGCTGTAATACGTATAAACGGGCCCAGATAAATTGTATACCTGTTTTGAAACAAACACGGCATTCACAAGTTAATATTACATCCATTTTTAAACACGGTTTCAATTCAAAGCTAAATCGTAAAATGAATCTCAGTAATTAATTCTCTGCACATTTTTAATTACAGCATTTCCTTATTTGAGCAATTTTCTTTTGTTTACCTTTTTAATTTTTCAATCTTCTGGATAAAATGTCATTATTTTTTTAGAGTTCTCCATATTGTATGAGGAAAGAGGCGAGCGAAAAGTTGACAGGCAATGCACAATTTGAGGGTTACGCGATCGATTTAATTCACGAGATATCTAAAATTCTGGGCTTCAATTATACATTCAAGTTGGCCCCGGACGGTCGATACGGCTCGTACAACCGGGAGACCAAAGAGTGGGACGGAATGATAAGGGAATTGCTCGAACAACGAGCCGACCTCGCCATCGCTGATCTCACCATCACTTACGATAGGTAACCACAAAAATATAACCCACGTTGTTTATTTTAAAATTCCGCTTCATATCAAAATTGAAATTCCATATTAAACATTTTGGCATGTTATTAACTCAAAGTGTGATATTTCACACAACTATGGGTGCTATTTACATTTTGCAAATATCCCGTTTTATGTTCCTAACAGTATGTTTCCTTTATAGAGAGCAAGTCGTAGATTTTACGATGCCGTTCATGAATTTGGGCATCTCAGTGTTGTACCGCAAGCCCATCAAACAACCGCCGAACCTCTTTTCATTCCTCTCTCCACTTTCACTTGATGTGTGGATATACATGGCTACTGCGTACTTGGGAGTGTCGGTTCTCCTATTTATATTGGCAAGGTACGTGATTTTTCTTGAGAATTCTTTGTCCTTTTTTCCGGGAGTGTTATAAGTGGTAGTTTCCTAGTAGTTTTGCGTGAGTAGTTTTCTTTTTTCCCATGAATTTTTTAGACAAAATGGGAAATGTTTATTGAATTATTATGAAAG
The DNA here is from genome assembly GCA_907269075.1 of Idaea aversata. Classification (NCBI taxonomy): domain Eukaryota; kingdom Metazoa; phylum Arthropoda; class Insecta; order Lepidoptera; family Geometridae; genus Idaea; species Idaea aversata. Next base: position 7,420,291 of record OU026092.1, on the reverse strand, counting down.
AATATTTGAATCGAATGACAGCATAAAACACGCAGACAACAAACAATATATATAAGAAAAACATATGGAAGTACCTACTACATAAATCAAATAAATGCAGCGTTCATTGAAGTCGTATTTCTTTCTAACTATTTCTCGTTTCCCAAATGTATTGGTTCAATAGGTTCACTCCATACGAATGGCATCAGACTCATTCACCTGATGGCGAGAAAATGGAGAACATTTTTTCACTCGCAAATTGTTTATGGTTTGCGATTGGATCCCTGATGCAACAAAGCTGTGACTTTTTACCCAAGTAAGGTTATTTTAGACACCCCTGTTTGAGCACCATACAAAGTAAAATGCCGAAATATCAATGTGAAATTTTGGCATCCATACCAAATCTGAAAACTTACGAAACAATAGGAAAAGCATGCAAATGTGCGATATAAAAGTTTTCAAATCTGGTGTCAAAATAGTAACCTCAGCGAAGTCATAAGATAAAACTTAAGAGGGGCTGTTAAATCATAAAACCGCGAAGTCAGTTTCAATGCCGGAAGTAAATACCTACTTTTAAAAACTTCTTTTATCCTTAGGTACCAATATAAAATTATTTATGTGACGTGTCAAGCTTAGCCGTCACTTACAAACTAGTTATCAAGTTTGATATTCATTGTGAGAACGAGAATTTACATGATTTGCCTGAGAGTAATATACATTTTCATGCGTGGCTATACCCTCGTATCTCAGGGAATTTACTCACACGTCGTCATGCTAAAACACATATAAAATGGTTTGAATTCGGTGGCTTAATTTACATACATAAGTATAATTTACGAAGCTTCTGGGATTGAAACTTGACGAAGTGCGTTCAGATAACGAACCAATTTGACGTGAGTAAATGATGCGGTAATATTTGGGCGCAGGTTCAGCCCGTACGAGTGGGACAGCCCTCGCAACTGTCTTGACGAGCCGCCGGTGCTGGAGAATCAATTCACTCTCTTGAACTCGCTGTGGTTCACTATCGGATCCTTGATGCAGCAAGGTTCGGATATCGCACCGAAGTAAGTCCCGTCTCAACACCGACACGGCTACAATTCCGTTTACATCGCAAATCATAAAGTAAACCTAACTACACCCGAACTTCGACGTAGTTAATCACGAGTCATGTCATGGCAGAATCGACTCTACGGTAATCTCGTTGAAATTACAATACGGAAATGTAGCCTTCGGTCGCAGAGCTTGGATGAAGAACTCCCTTTCACTAATTAGTTTCAAAGCGACCACATCCCTTTGTGAATTTCAAGCATCGGTAGTGGCCTAAAGCGTCCAATTTAAATAGAGACGTGTCGGCAATTTCAACTACGTACCCCTCGTTCTGTTACAATATTTAGCTAAAGACGCGGTTGCTAATTGAATAAAGTAGCTTCGATAATGTCTCCGGTATTCTGCACTGCTTGTGTAGTATTACATTATATCCACAGCTTGCTGCATCAAACTTTCCGAGTTTACTATTGTAGACTAGTTGCGAAGACAGATTTCACATTTAAACTTAGGTACCCAACACAAATTAGCTTCCATTAACAATATTTGCGCGATGTTTCGTAAATGTGAAATTTGTGTTCGCAAACTTTGATATTTAACTTTACGTAATTTTATTAATAAAAGTTCTTAGACGCTAGATAGTTTAAATACTTAGTTTAATCGAACACAAAGACCTTCTTTAGAAGTTTAGACTAAATTGAAAGTAATGTTGCCAAGTTTGTGCTAATAATAATGTAGATAAGTTTCACTAGATAATATTGGCGGTTATTATGAAAGTTGTAACCATGAACTGTTTGCTTCCAACTAGAGCGGTATCGACGAGAATGGTCGCTGGAATGTGGTGGTTCTTTACATTGATAATGATATCATCGTACACGGCCAACTTGGCCGCCTTCTTAACTGTTGAGAGAATGGACTCTCCTATTGAAAGCGCAGAAGACTTGGCCAAACAAACTAAAATCAAGTATGGAGCGCTTAAAGGAGGATCTACGGCAGCATTCTTTCGGGTAAGTGCTAAATAGGTAAGTCTTTATTATTCTCAATGATGTTTAGGATTATTCAAAGATGTCTGATTCTGAAAAGTTTATTTTTGGTAGTAAATTAACGCAATATAAATTATGTTCGTTATTCATCTCTAAAGACGCTCTTTATCTTGTAACAAAAGAGTAATTACTTTGTATCATCTTATAATACCAACGACATTAATATAAATGGGACAGATTTTCAACACAATCCTATTGACAGAGCCACAGCCCATTGTTGGCTTAAAATTAGTAATTCATAGTGTAAACCCCATAATAATTCAGTATAAACCACTTCGTCCTGACCCAAATGGTTTAAGACACGTTTTAATGATCACGAAATGAATAGTTCTTGATAGTAGTTAACTGAATTAGATTTATGCTCAGCCTTTGTAGGTTGGTAATAGCACGTAATGGTCAAGAAACACTCTGGAGAATAACAAGTTTTATGGATCTTTCGACTTTATTGGCGTAAGGTTCTAATCAGTAGTAGGTATAATTAGGGCTCTGGAGACTGCTGAAAAAGTAAGGGCAATGAAATGGTTTTACCTTACCAATAAAACCGGCATTGTGCTCCGAGCCTTGTCCAGGGTGAGGTGAGAAGCTATTGCTGAAATTTAACTGAAAACACGTTTTATTAGTAGCTGGCATGACTAAAATGACTATTTCTGCGTCTATTTCCGTTATAGTTCTTAAGTTTGCCACCAGGTGGGGCGAGTGACGCGATGTTACGTCAGAGGCGGCGCTTGGCATTTTACTTCATTGCGTTGTTGAACATCGCGCTGTTAACACGTTAAGGTTGAATGTTTCGTATCGCTAAGCAAAGTATTCCGCTAGATGGCGCTTGTTTTCCCCGAAAGTATATTTTTATTTTATTTTGCTATAATTGACGTGGAATTAAAGTATTTGTATATATGTTGCCTGTTTTCTAGTTTGCTCTGAACATATTTCAAACATAATTTAATTTTTTGGAAGTCACATTTTAATGTATTTCCAAAGTACAATTTTTAACTCTTGTCACGATATAAATGACACGCACACATACAAAACAATAAACTGTAGCAACTATAGACTATATTTGACGTAGTCCTACAGATACCGATTGGTGTAGTCATTTAGAGCGGCGGGGTAGTGTTCTGAAGAGCCCCGGTTCAAATCTCGATACAAATATTTTTTTTTATGAAAATATATTTTTGAATAAATTTTCAAAAACAGGATCAATTTTATGGTAGGTACTGTTAGTAATCATTTTTTTTTAAACTAGGACGAATTCTGAACTATGCAAATTGTACTAGGTCTGAATGAAAAGAGAAAAATAAAGACAAAGTAATGTACAAAAAGATTTATTTATTTAAAATTAGTTCTATCTTATCTTATATCGCGGGCTGACATAGCCAGCAACACTTCGACCCCTTGGGATCGATTAACGCAGCGATCCCACTAAGAGGAAAAATCCTATGTTCCTCGAATGTAGTAGCCCTTCACTGATTTCCCACTCTTGCGTGTGTTTCTTATCAACGTAATCCTTTACGGCCTTTGTGATTGTGCATGCTGGCAGGCCCGTACATGGTTCTGGTCCAAGCATAGCACTTGCCGATCCTGTTCTTGCAGCTCATCAGCCTTCTCATTTCCTGCTATTCCTTCATGGCCTGGGACCCAGAGTAGTCGTAGTTTGTTCCTACGGCCCAACTTGTGTTTAATAATTCAATCACTTACAAGACACTAAAATTTCCTCAAGGTTTATTTTCAGTAGGTGCTCAGATGGATGACACTTTAAACACAATAGTAGGAATATAATAAATGATTATAATATTTTATTTTTGGTTTTTCTATTTATTGACTACTTGACATCTCTGTTGACTCTCCGTTGCCTAGGTAACAAGCGCGCATCTAGTGCGAGGCAAAGTATCGACTGGGTGTATGTTGCCAGTGTGTACAACAAACAGTACCAAAAAAACAACAAGACTGCTTGGTTTTTTTTCTCGCGAATTACTATACTTCATTTATATTTTATTATATTTTTATACTATTAATTAAATGCAAACAAGTATAAATGTTTATTTATTTATTATATACGTAAAGTGATCATTTGATAAGTCTATCAAAATAACGTATAATTCAAGTATCAAAAGTGACGCGACAGTGCCAAAAGTTACATAAAATCTTGCAGGTGTAGGTCTGGCAGCACTGAGTTGAATATCATGCAATTGAAAATATTTTGATTTTTATTAGACAGATTAGACGGAGAGGCAACGTCGCCCTTATCCAGCAAACTGTATTGCGGCTCTGCTCTAGCGTAATTGCGTGTTCCTGCTTCCACACACAACGCGACAACGTCGCGTGTTTCCACACATCTATGCGTCACTTACACTATGACCATACGTCAATATAACCACTACATACGTAAAATTGGTCTCTTTTTTCACGCTGAAACAGAGTACTTCCTGGATGTTAAACAGTGATATTTTTGGTCTGCCCCTACAATAGCTTAAATTAGGCCTACTTTAAGTCATAATAAGTTAAATATCTCAGTATAAAACGTAAGAATCTCTAAAACATTTAGTAGGGAAAACGTATAACCTTAACTACACTTATTTGTAGATTGTAGAGTGATTCTGTTGGAAATTAATTATAAATTATTTTATTGGTTTTATTGGTAAGGTAAAACCATTTCATTGTGCATTCCTCACCTTGTCCAGGGTGAGGTGAGAACTGTCTGGTATCACCTGGTGGGTAGTTATATTAGGCAAACTGTATAACATAAATATAACATTATTTATTTCAGCGAGAAAATCAAGAATACTATATAATATTTTCTATTAAAAGTAATTACTGAAAAACATTAGGGCTAAAGTGTATACTAAGTAAGTATATTATTTTAACATTATACGTGCAAAATTAAGTGTGATTATTACATAGGTTCAAATAAATTCGATAAATTGTTATTGTTTGTTTGATTGTACTCCCTTAATTCCTTTCTATAAAAATTATGGAAAGTAGAAGCCTGCTTCCAATTTCCTTTAGAGAGTATGTCGTCGATTGGAACGTTACACCGCCAATTTAATGAGGCTACCGCTGAACGACTACTGCCTGGAGTATCTTGTATACCTGAAGAATTTAAAATGGACCTTACCCAATTACCAATAATTGTTCTGGAAGCAGGCTTTGGCTCTCCTTGAGTATTTATAAACAAATGTGCAATATCTGGTGTTGTCCTTCTTTCTCGTGATAGTTCTAGGACTTTTCTAATCCAAAACACAGGACATATATTTTGATCCTCGTGGGGTCGCAGTCGCCAACCTGATTGTTGTCTCTTCGCGTTGTCTGTTTTGGAGCCGAATTCTGGCCACAGAATAGCGTCAGACTCGTCCATCTGTAAATAATTTGCTGACACACGCAGCAGTGTGAGGTCGTGTACTCGTCTGCCCGAGGCGAGAAGTAAGATTGTGGCACAGCGACGATTCGCCTCGTACAATGTAATCGATTCTGGAAAGTTATTTTCTAACCAATGAACGACCACCTGAGGGTCCCAAATATGAGTTTTCTTAGTCTTAGGTTTGGCTATTGCGATTGACTTTAGAACCTGTCGTACAAATATATCCTCACTTAGCTTTTTACCAAGGTGAGGTTCACAAATAGTTGAAACTACAGATTTGTGTAAAGAAATAGTTGATATAGACAGACCTTCGTTTAAGTGTAAATCTGCTAGAAACTTAGCTAAATCTTTTGCCTCCGGTTTGGAAACGGGTGTTCCATTTGTGGAGCACCACTTTACCCAACGGGTCCAAGCAGGTTTATATGATGTCAGAGTAGACTTACGCCATCCGTTCATCAAAAGTGATGCTTCCGCGGTTGTCCAGTTGGTTAAGATGGAATCCCACCGCCAATCAGCCAAACTTCCAAGATCAGGTCGTTGACCTGAGGAAGTGTTTTGCCCGTCGTTATATCGATCAACGTCTCTTTGAGGTTCTGAATCTCGTACGGCCGGCTGAGGGCTCTGTTCTCGAGATCGGGTCTCCAAAATGCTTTGGACCACCGAGGCGCGACCAATAGAAATTGGCCCTTGCAGGTGTTTAGGTGAGTAAGTACTCGAGGAACGAGCGACGGGGGAGGAAATATCCACCCGAGCTGGTAGGACCACTGCCTGCTGAAGGCGTTGTGGAACTGGGCTGCTTTGTCCCGGAAATCCAACGTCACGTACTGGGGTACTACATGGGCTCGGTCTGATGCAAACAGATCTATTGTTGGAAGACCAAAAATCTGAAATATTTTGTTGGTTGCTTTGGATTGGAGATGCCATTCTGGTAATGGCTTTCCCCGAGACAGTCGATCTGCCACAGAGTTCAATCGCCCCGGGAGATGTTGAAGTGTTATAGCAATCTGTAGTTTGTGAATTAGACACAGAAGCTGACGAGTTTCGTGCATCAACTTTTTGGATCACGTCCCCCCTTCGTTTTTTAGGTAAGCTAGGGCAGTCGTGTTGTCCGACTGAATCAACAGGCTTGCGTTTCGAAGATAATCTGTGTGTGTCTCTATTGCTAGTCGTATAGCAGTCATTTCTTTGAGATTGCTGTGCCATGACTGTTGGTGGGGTTCCCATTTCCCCGACAGATATTCGTCGTTGAGCAGGGCTCCCCAACCGTAGTCGGAGGCATCCGTCACCAAAAAATGTGTTATTGGAGGGAGATGGATTAATGAAACTGTACTTACTGCGTTCTTCCACCAGTGGAGATCCTCCATAACAATTCGAGGCAGCTGATGCCTTTGTCTTGGTCGACCTCTGCGGAGCAACCGGAGATAGGATTGAAAGTTCCGGCAATGTAGTCGGCCCTTGGGCACAAGATAATTGGCAAAATTCAATTTGCCTAACATTGACCGAGCTTCTTTTAGGGAACAAGTCTGCCTCGATAGGAGCTGCTGAAGCTCTTCTCGAAGTTTCAGTGCTTTCCTGTGCGGTAGACACTTCTGGTTTTTTGACGTATCCCATGTTATTCCTAGAAAGTCTATTTGCTGTGTAGGTATAAGTATAGATTTGTCTAGATTGAGAATCCAACCTAGTTCTTGCAGGATTTGGGCGACCAATGAGGTTTGCTGCTGAAGCAAGCTTCTGTTTTGGTTCGCTAGAAGGAAGTCGTCTAGATAAACGATGATCCTTACCCCTGCGTCTCGTAGCTTTTGGGCGAGAAAATTCGTCACCATAGCGAAGATTCTCGGAGCGCACGCAATACCGAAAGGTAGGCAGGTCATTTGGTACATAGTTTGCTTGAAAATCAATCTGAGGTAGCATCTGTGAGAATTCTTTACATTCACATGAAAATAGGCTTGGGACATGTCTATTTTTACTAGCCAGTCGCCAGGTTGTAGGAAATTTGGTATTTGAAAATGAGAAATGAGATAGAAATTTCTTGGTGCTAGGTATCGGTTTAGCTGTTTTAGGTTGAAAATTGGTCGATAAGATTGATCTGGTTTTTGTACTAGAAACATTGGGGATATAAAACTGGGACTCAAGTCCGGTATTTCTAGAACTTTTAAGTCTAACATATTTTGAATTTCTTTGGCCATAGCTTTTGAATTTATTGTCTGAAAGTTTTGAAGGTCTGGGAATAATAAAGGAGGTTTCCGAAAGAAAGGGATACGAAAGTTCGATATTATTTTCAAAATTGACTTTGGGGTATTTATAAGTTCCCATCTTTTCACAAAATGTTGTAAACGACCCGCTTGAAATTGATTGTCAATCGTACTTTCCTCTTTTGGAATCCCTCGAATGGTATGAAGAAGAGTTTCTAGACTTGCGTTTATTTTTGCCTTGTGTATGCGATTTTGGGTTTCTTGATTGGTTACTATTATTGGGCCGAAAGGGCTGACTATATTGAGCATGAAATTTCACGGGGCCTTTAGAAGTTGAGGGTAGATTTAAATTATTTTTAGGCTGCTGTGTTTTCGTAAACACTTTTGCAGGCCCTCCTTCCTTTTCAATCAATTTAGAAAATTGTTCGGGTTCAAATAGATATTCAGATGAAGGAGGTATTTTCTTAAATTTATCCACTGTGAAACTATTATTAACCGATTTTAACAATTCTGTGCGTCGATTATTAATAATAGAAGCTCTTTTTCCACAAACAATTTGCATCATATCATTGGAAATTTTATTGTATTCTTTATCATCACAAAACAATTCTTTTATTTTAGTCTGAAATTCAGAATATGTCAACTCCTCCGATTCTTTTACCCAATCCAAAAGTTTAGAAACGTTTGTTTGCAAAATTTGTCTTTGTGTCAAAATTGCATTCGAGATGGCGGCTAAACTGCGTTCGCAAGAAGGAAGAAATTTATTTTTATCATAAGGACGTAAATCGTCATTTGTTTCAAGCTCAATAAAGGCCGGTTTAGAAAGGTATGTCTTCTGACAATCGATAAAATTTATATTGTTCCAATCCTGGGACCCAAAACGCTGCAAGGTCTTAATTGCTTCGAAATTTTCATTTGAAGTATGACCAATGCCACTATCTTTGAGTGTAGTTTCTAGGGTAGTAAAAGAAAAATCTGGTTTATCAGAATTAATGTTAGATTCTGAGGTACCAGGTGCCATTTCAGCAGCTGATTGCATACTTTTACCAGAAAATTGGTGCATAAAATCCGTTAATATTTGAACTTGATTACATAATTGACCGATTAAATTATTTTCGGGTTCAGACTCACGTGACCTTTTTCTGTGCCTCCAATTCGCGCGCGCTACGGAACTGTCCGAGCTACGAGACAAGGAAGATGATGACGATGATCTCGATCGATGTCGCTTTCTCCTTTCACGGTGTCTGCCAGCATCCGGATTCATGTTGGTATAATTAATTTCCAACAGAATCACTCTACAATCTACAAATAAGTGTAGTTAACGTGTTAACAGCGCGATGTTCAACAACGCAATGAAGTAAAATGCCAAGCGCCGCCTCTGACGTAACATCGCGTCACTCGCCCCACCTGGTGGCAAACTTAAGAACTATAACGGAAATAGACGCAGAAATAGTCATTTTAGTCATGCCAGCTACTAATAAAACGTGTTTTCAGTTAAATTTCAGCAATAGCTTCTCACCTCACCCTGGACAAGGTGAGGAATGCACAATGATACGGGTCAAGTCCCGAGACAAATAAATTGCTCAAACAAATATATTCCTTTGTAATAAATCCAGTCTTTTTCTGGAAAAATAATACCTAATGAAAAACCTTTTTGATTATATCTACCACAAAAACATTCCTAATTTTACGAGTATATTCAAACTATCAAGTTATTCTACACAAAACGTCGAACTAATACAATTTATTTTCCAAATTCTTACTTCAAGTTCGTGTAGGTATTAGTGTTTCAAATTACTTTTTGGGTGTAAGTACCTAAAAGTTTTAAGATTTATGGCGTCCAAGACGCTCTCTAGCGTCTGATTAAAATATAAAGAGAATTTGCTCAACTGAGAATAATTTTCATATTACATTTTTATGCCGTAACAAGTTTATCGACATAAAAACTTTGGGACAAAACAAAACTTGGGGACCATAATTGATGTTTTAGGTAGGTGGTAATTGGGCGTTAGGCAAGGTAATGAGGAAATTAAACATTGTGTGAATTTAATATTCTTGGAACAAGTTCCTTATCGCGGGTTGACGTGGGGACCTAGCCGAGAGAAAATGTAAAGCATTACGAAAAACCGTACAAGAAAAGAGAATGAAGGAGACCGATAACTAATCTCCCATAATATATGACATTTTTTTTTGTATTACATTGATACAAATAGCCTGTGTTAATCCAGGTCCCCAGTTATCTACATACCAAGTTTCATCTAAATCGGTCCTGTAGTTTCGGAGCCTATTCGTACAAACAAAAAAACAGCGCACTCCGGGAGTGCAGGCAGAAGTGAAAACAATAAACTTGTTATTTCTCATAGAATATTTCTTGAAACGATCTGCTACTGCCATCTATTAGCACTCACTTAAACAAATAGGTATAGTTTATTTTTTATTCGCTAGATGGCAGTAAAAAATTTAAATCAGCGCCATCTTCATTCGAATAGCGGTCTTTCTAGAAACTAAGTTTCTCAATTTGTGTAATAGATGGCAGTATAAGTTAAACAAAAAGACTAACACAAATAAAATCTCATCTGTCGCGTCAAATCTCATCTGTCGCGTCAAAATCTGTCGCGTCAAAATCTGTCGCGAGAACGGCTGAAAATGCTCACCCACAAACGTGCCCAACGCGCCATAAGAAGTTTTCACTTCAAAAATCTTTCCTCTTTAAAATATTTGTGTAGATTTCTATGTGTTCAAGGTATGTTTGAGATCAGTGAAGAGTCAATAATGTAGATGTATTTAGTTTGTGAAATGAAAACATTTTCCCAACAGGATTCCAACTTCTCAACGTATCAAAGGATGTGGTCATTCATGGAATCGGCTCGGCCATCAGTATTCGCAAGCAGCAACAAAGAGGGTGAGGAGAGGGTAGTAAGAGGGAAGGGGGCCTACGCCTATCTGATGGAGTCGACCACTATTGAGTACGTCGTTGAAAGAAACTGTGATTTGACACAAGTCGGTGGAATGCTCGACTCTAAAGGATATGGAATTGCTATGCCGCCGAGTAAGTTAATTATATCGCCCCAAGACCTTTTCTTAAGGGGCATACAGAACATAAACTCTAGTATTTATACGTAAAAGTAGAATGCTCGACTCTAAACTGTAAAGGCTCTAAAGCTGCGACCTAAACATAAAACACATATTCTTTATGATATATAGTATCAAAATAATGAGCTGTTCACATCTTAATATATATAAATCTCGTCTTAATATATATAAATCTCGTGTCACAATGTTTGTCCTCAATGGACTCCTAAACCACTTAACCGATTATAATAAAATTCGCACACCATGTGCAGTTCGATCCAACTTGAGAGATAGGATAGCTTACATCCCGATATTCCCACGGGATCGGGAGTTACGCGGGTGAAACCGCGTAGGGCAGCTAGTAATACTATAGAAATCTCTAAAAAAGTATTTTAATGAGTAAAAAATTTTACGAGTAACGAGTAAATTACTTACCTACTTTACCTTACTTTACTTCTGTGACCTAAACAAAAAATACAAATTCTTTATGATATATAGTACCAAAATATGAGCTGAGAATATAATACAACAAAAATATCTCTGAAAATTATTTAAACGAGTAAAAATCGTATTATAATATACATGCAATCATTCTGGTTTTTTTATATATATTTATCAAACAATTGGTATATAATACCATAAACTGTTTAACTATTGGAGAATTATGAGTAGGTAAATATAGGTATTATCTTAAAATGGAACACCAATTCGTATCTCGCTTATTTTCATGCAGACCGACAATGACCGACCATTAGCTCCTGTAAGCCTCTTAACATACACTGTAATGTAGTTACCTCTTAAATATTAAACTATAGAGATTGCCTTATTAAAAATAAGCACAAAACTGAGATTAGAACAGTAACAATGACTATAGCTAGAAATAAATGAGAGAAGAAGGAAACATTTACTAAGTCTTATTTACTTATTCAATGTTTTCACACGGAAACGTTACGTAATCTTTCTTCTTATCTTAATATATATAAATCTCGTGTCACAATGTTTGTCCTCAATGGACTCCTAAACCACTTAACCGATTATAATAAAATTCGCACACCATGTGCAGTTCGATCCAACTTGAGAGATAGGATAGCTTACATCCCGATATTCCCACGGGATCGGGAGTTACGCGGGTGAAACCGCGGAGGGCAGCTAGTACTAATATAAAAACTAACTTTTAGATTCTCCGTATCGCACGGCCATAAGCGGGGCAGTTCTAAAGCTGCAAGAGGAAGGGAAATTGCACATTTTGAAAACAAAATGGTGGAAGGAAAAACGTGGCGGCGGATCTTGCAGGGTAAGTGAAATGATGTCATTAACTTCGGCGGGAAACGGGCAAAAACATCGCAATAAATTCCGCTTTCTTTGTCCACGCTATTATCCTATTTCCATTTACAAGTAAATTTAAAGTGTTTTGAATAACGTTGTATTGTTCGAAAAACTTTTTACTACCAAATTCGCAAGCTTTATACTTTCTTTTCAGTGTTTCTAAATATTTTATTTAAGACACAGAAAAATACACTTCACAATATTTAGAGTTCTACCTTTTATTTTCATAATCATATATTTTATACAGACAAGTTTAAAATCTCGACTAGACAAAGCACAATTGTTTAGGTCCTTCGTATCCGATATTATAAAAGAAAAACACATTTTAGCCAGGGAAAATTATTCAAAACTTTTCCTCATTACTTATTTTTTTATAAAGGATGAAACATCGAAAGCTTCATCGACGGCGAACGAACTAGGTCTGGCTAACGTGGGCGGCGTGTTCGTGGTACTGATGGGCGGGATGGGTGTCGCCTGCGTCATAGCAGTGTGTGAATTTGTCTGGAAATCACGTAAAGTCGCCGTCGACGAAAGGGTAAGTGCTATCTGGTATATAGTTCTATCTAATTATTTCTATTGATACTAGGTAGCTACTTTATTGTTTTTCGCGTCTAAGACTCAATTAAATATCGAATATGGTTCGTCTAAAATATGACGATATAATAAGACCTACCTGTTAAACCTATTCTATAATTAAATAAATCTGCCCTTTCTTTCTGATGTTGTTCGTTATTAAAAACTTAATCCTTGATCATTGCTTCGGTTAGGCATCTGCCACATGCCTACGACTACTTTCATAAAAACATTCGAAAATTGTTTGTTTTTCCATGATGTAGAAAATGCCAACAGAGCATTGACAAATAATGCGCTTCTTAAACTCAAAAACAAGGAAACGTGAAATAATCTAACATAAAAAAACCTTTGACATTTTCTTGTACAAATAAATAAGTCCATCCCTAATAAACTTTTACAATATTTTATCAGTAACTTTTTAATTGCGACATCGAGTACGCCCACCAATATTGAAAAGGGTCATTGTTCAAGTTACCTACCTACATCTACAGGTTCTATGAATATTTTCTTGAAAAAGAAAACAGAAAACTCGCTTCAACGAATCTTTTCTTAAAAAGAAAGCCAAAAATTCTCTTTCTACCTACCATTTTTAATATTTCCCCCGATGAGTTGGTAGTGAAACAAATTAGACACCATTTATATTTATTTACGTAAGAGCTGCCCTTATTTAAGCTTATTCGGGTGAAGTTATGAACAATATCTCTTTAGGTGACTCAAACACTTTTTCTTTTTTCTTTTAGGTTTACTTTTAGAATACTTACTTACCTCTAGGTAAAGTTTCATGAGGTAAAGGTTAGAGTTTGTAAAAGGCTAGTCGCATTTCACAAAATGGTTTTTCAGTGTGGTATTAAGGTGAAAGGGTACCGGCACTCTCTCGTAGTGGACTGTTTCCTCCCTGGATAATGTCACACACAACCTATAGCTGACGACCTCTGTGGCGCGTCGGGCGAACACCCGACTGCGACGCAGAAGGTTGCGGGTTCGATTCCCGCCGGGAACAAGTATTTATGCTGACCATAAATTCTTGTTTCTGGTTCTGGGTGTTTCCTATATGTATAATATATATATATTTACAAAAAAAAAAAAAAAAGTATATAAGTAGTTTATCCGTTATCTGGCACCCATAACACAAGCATTAAGTTGCTTAGCTTGGGGCTGGATGGCGATGTGTAATATGTCCTGAAATATTTATTTTATTTATAGCTGCCATGAATATGTCCCTATGTTTTCGTTTTTTCATTATCTAATTATCATAGAAATTAGGGTTAAAAAACATAGGGGCATGGTAAGTATGTTTTATGTAACAAATATATTTGCTCTAGTGTCATTATCCAGGGAGAAAACAGTCGACTACGTTTGTATGGAGAGAGCCCCCGGTACCCTTTACTCTCAAATATTATGCTCCTCGTAGAGGCACTCAGTTGGTATTTGCTAATATTAATCGTTCACTGCGTGAGATATTACTATGGTAATTTGTTCTGTTTTAAATATATTTTGTGCTGCAATAATGTCGTTGCGATAGAGTTGCGTTTGTGTGATGCTACTTTACTTAATATTTCCAATAATTTTACTATAAAAACATATCCCGCCCGCGCCGGCGTATAACTTCGCCGTAGTCGGCTAAAAACTAACTAAAAACTTTTTCTCACACCATTGCTGCCAAACAGAAGGAAGAGGTAAGAATATTTTAATAATAAATACCTTTGTCTTGAACATATTCTACTACATGGCTGTTTTAGGCGTCGCTATGTTCGGAAATGGCATCGGAGTTGCGTTCCGCTCTGAAATGTCCGAGTGGGGCGAGCGGGCCGACGGGCAGTGGGACCAGGGACGGCGCTGTCTCACCATACTTGCACTACGGGTTCAGTACGAAGAGTCAGCTTCACTAGCGCCCAAGATTAGCCTCCTCGCCGCCCAGCGATGTGTAGGCTTAAAGACTTATTCGAGCAAAGTGGTTCGAAGCGAAGTGATACGAAGTCAAGAAGTGAATCGGAAAAATTCTGTGTTCCTAATCAACTTAAAAATAAAAATTAAATTAAGTTATCAGGAAACAAAACGTCAGGTTCGTGGCGTATAAACTTATGATTTCAAATATACAGACTCAAATAATTAATTGTGCCAAAATAATCAACTCAAGGACGCTAAGATGTGTGCCAAAGTTAGATGATAATGATTAGCTAATTTTGAATTGAACATATTATAACAAACAACTGTAAATAATTCATAAAATATTCTATAAGTACCTATTCAAACGGACGTGAAATCTTTTGTAAATATTAAAAAATACGATTATAATTAATATATTTGCTCCAAATTGCATTTGCCTAATTATTATTAATGAAATTAGTGAATTAGATAAAGTATTGTTTAGATTTTTAAAGTCATTATTAACTTTCGCGTCCGGTTAACGTTGTGAATTCAAAGTATTATCTACGATTATTGTTTGTTACTGTTCTCTATAAAATCCTTTGTTAATTTAACAGTAATTGTCTAAGATCCCTTTAAAACGACCTTAACCGAGCAGAAGGCCAATTCCCGTAAATAATATTGTTTAAATTACATTTCAATATCATCCGGATTGCATTTCGATTGCAAAAGATACCTTCAAAGTCAGTTTTTTTTACAAAAAGCTAACTTTGAGGGTGTTTTGAGCTACTTTGAGGGTATTATTTGTGATCGAAATGCAATCGAAATGATATTGAAATGTAATTTGAACAATGTTATTTACGAGAATTGGCCTTCAGGTTAATGGATGAAATTTTGTAGTCAATCCATTTGCAATGTATTTATTGACCTATTTAATTTGATATAAAAATACTTTTTATCCATTAACCAGCTTGGTGAAGGTCCATAGTAATTATTTTCCCGGGTCTTAAGAGGAAAGGGTACCGGGGGCTTTCTCCATACAAACTATTACAAACGTAGTCGACTGTTTTCTCCCTGGATAATGACACTAGAGCAAATATTTTTGGTGCATAAAACGTAGAACTGCCATGACCATATTTTTTGTTTTTTTTAATTATTTAATTTTTTTAATTTTAATTTTTATGATAATAAAAACAAAACATAGGGGCATAGTCATGGCAGTTATAGGTTTTATGGCACAAAAATATATGTGCTAGTGTCATTATCCAGGGAGGAAACAGTCGACTACGTTTGTATGGAGAGCGCGCAGGTACCCTTTCACCTTAATCGCGTATTTTTATTTTTATTTCTCTTACCTCGACGTTTCGAATATGACTATTGGGTCGAGAGGAGACTGAAGCAGCGGCGAGCGTTGTCCTCTCATGCTGATAGTTGAGGATTGATGGTTGAGAGTCAGTGAAGGTCGTTTTCAAAGGGATCCCAAACTATAAAATATATATCTATCTAATGTAAATAAAATAGCATGTTGTCGTCTTTTTATGAGTGACAAAAGAAAGGTAAAGTTTGTTTTTACGAGACTATTAATTAATTATAGTGCCAAAATATTTACGTTTAAGAATTTAAATTTTCGTATCAAAGTGGTCTATACATAGGTATCCCTAAGCGTTTATGTCTTAATAATTATTTAATTTTATAAATAGTTGCACCGCGGGTAATTATTTCTCCATAAAAATGTTTTCACCTATTTTATTCCTGAATAATGCCTCCAGAACATTTTCTTTCATTAAACCTAGGTTTGCTGTACACATGTTGTCCTTTTTCATATAAATATGGAATTTAGAAAACATTTCCTTTAGTAATTAAATTACTTAGTTAGAAAAAAAAACTGAATGGCATGTGTACAACAAACCTTAAGAACAAAAAAGATTGGTCTAGATATTTCAGGAAGGAAATAGAGGAATACATTTTAATGAAGTACCCGCGTACTCTCTTAACGCGTTACTGAGTAGGGTCACTTCATAATATGAGTTAAGGTGAAATGGTACCGGCGCTCTCTCCATACAAACATAGTCGACTGTTTCCTCCCTGGATAATGACACTAGCACAAATATTTTTGTGCCATAAAACCTATAACTGCAATGACTATGCCCCTATGTCTTAGTTTTTTTCATTTTCTAATTATCATAGAAATTAAGATTTAAAAAATAAAAAAAACATAGGGCCATGGTCATTGGTCGTAATATGGCAGTTATGAGTTTTATGAAACATAAATATTTGCTCTAGTGTCATTATCCAGGGAGGAAACAGTCGACTACGTTTGTATGGAGAGAGCGTTCGGTACCCTTTTCCTCTTAAGTAGCCTACTCAGATAAGCGCTACCTTCTATAATAATAATAAACTTAGATGTCTAAGTACAAACTGATAAACTTTTGAACAATGAACATCATACTGCCAACAAAACAAAATAAATAATAAAATAGTATAGTAATATGTACACAGCCTCATCAAAAGCCAGAAACTAAGCAACTAGGCTTGTAATTTGGGTGTCAAACACATGATAGATTTATAGACTTTTTATTTATTAATACATACTTAGAAACGACTAGAATCAACCCCGCAACCTTTTAAGTTTAAGTCTTCGGTCAAAAAATAACCGAAAAATCATATTTAGTTTGATGCGTAATTGTAATATATGTAGACTCATACTTACGTACGTAGATATGCCTTTTGTATGCCCTTTCTACAGTCTACTATAACCCAAAGAACCTACTCAGTTAGCCCTATGGTTAGCCGTTACCTCTATGTCTAAAGTTAATTTATCTCATTGTATAAAATTGACCAGTTAGTAGGGTAAAAACCATTTAATATAGGTAATAAGTCAATGGTGAACACATTAAAAACATTTCATTACTTTCAAAGCAATTCAATATTACGATATGGCTCATTATGTGCCAAACTTTTAAGAGGGTATGGCGCTTTCTCTAAACACATGTATTTCCTTCCTGAGGAAAAAGAACAAGATGGTCATTTTGTTACATAAAACCTAAGTTTGCTGTTCAAATGCCCTTCTGTCTTCCTTTCTCACCCGACTTCAAGAAAATGGTTATGTTTTTCGCGCGTATCTTTGTATGTTTGTAATAATCTTAATTCCCTCATATCTTCCAAATCCCATAGACTAAATTCAAACTAAATAATTAATAAAGGAAATATGACTATCTAATAACCTTTAATAAAATAAAAATCACATCACTATGACAGCAAACTTTGGTTTTAAAAAAATAATTATTACTTATAAATTTTTATTTCAGGATGTAAATAGGGGAAAATATTTGTATAGAGAATGCTAGGATACCATCTTAAACCTTTTCTTGTAAAATATTTTGTAAGTTTACATTAAAATAAATCGTTTTACTATGAAAAGTTTTTTATTTTAATACACACTATGGAAAATATTTAAATTACAATCGAAATGTTCTGTAGCAAAACCGAAAAAGTATTTCAGGAACTTGTATGAAGAAATTGCGCCGACTTAAAATAAATTATGTTATTATCAATAAGGATAAGGAGAAGAAAAACTTGACAGAAGAAATTGTTCCAAATTAAAAAAGGAATTATTTACAGCTATGTATATAAGTATTTAGCCCTTATAAATGTAACTTGTACGGGCTTTTCACGCAACTAGATCTCTTCAGCTAGGTCTTTTTTGCGTAAGATTGAAGCAGGCTTGCCCAACACAAACAGGCCACCAACCACAGCCACCAATGGCCAGCCACTAGCTAGTGGCTACAGCTACCGGTGGCTGTAGTCGGTGGTCCGTTTGGGCAGCGCCTACCTCTTAGCTCGTCAACCATTTCCAGAACAAAGAACTTATCAATGGAGTCACTCAGCCGCGGTTTCATATCTGCAGCTGCGTATTATCTGCCCTAAATCACGCACTTGTTAACAAAAGGGTTGAACATAAAACTAACTGTGATACGAGTACAAAGATAGGGCACCAGTAAATGAGGTAACGTACCTGTAGGTCCGTTTTATAACTTTAATACGAGGTAAGTACATCGAGTTATGGCCTGTCGTAAGTTATACAACCTCGTAAAATGTAACACCTATCAAATATTATATTTCGTCGTATTTACTACCTGTAATACTAATTATAGATGATAATAACTTATTAGTAGCTTTTGTAGATGGATAAAGTTTTTAATGTCTAAAAGCTAATACGATTTGAGATTGGTATGGTGTGCTTATCTGTAAAGAAACCTATGAAAGACTAGCTTCTGCCCGTGCCAGTTCACTCAATCTTAGGGGTGGAATTCCGAAAACCACTTTCTTAGAGGATACCTACACTTCACAAAGAACATTTCCGCCAAATGTCATATAGTGTCATAAATCTCTTAGTACGGGATCCCTTTAAAAAACGACCTTCATCGAGCTGTCTTACTAGCTGTGCTCCGCGGTTTCACCCGTGTAAGTCCCGATCCCGTGAGAATATCAATATAAAAAGTATCCTATAGCCTTCCTCGATAAATGGACTATCCAATAAACTTTTTAAATTCACACGATTTGTATTCATAGTAATTATTTTCCCGGGTCTTAATCGCGTATTTTTTGTTACGCGATTAAGACCCGGTACAATACAATAGTCATGGTCGCGAGAAGACAGTCTCCTCGCGACCATGACTATTGTAACATAGTCGAAACGTCGAGGTAAGAGAAATAAAAAACAAAAAATACGCGATTAAGACCCGGGAAAATAATTACTATGGACTATCCAACACAAACATATTTTTTCAATTCGAACCAGTAGTTCTTGAGAATAGCGCGTTCAAACAAACAAACTCTTCGGCTTTATAATATTGGTATAGATTAAATAGGTCAATAAATATATTGCAAATGAGTTGCCTAAAAAAATTAAGTCCAGATTTTGATTAATATGACGAAGGTCGTCCTTAAAGGGATCTTAGGTTATCTAGGACCAGCGGTTTTTAAGCAGTCGCTTTGAATGACTCTTTGCTTCCACCATTTCTTTTTAAGTTATAGCTAACTAGCGACCCGCCCCGGCTTCGCACGGCTATATTATGCATGTATTATACATATAAACCTTCCTCTTGAATCACTCAATCTATTAAAAAAAACCGCATCAATATCCGTTGCGTAGTTTTAAAGATTTAAGCATACAAATGGATATAGGGACAGAGAAAGCGACTTTGTTTTATACTATGTAGTGAAGTGAAGTGATGGTTCTTCTAAAATAAATAGATTTATAAGTCAGATTTTTTTACGTATTTTTCTAACAATGTTTGTTTTATCGATATTAATAAAAAGGCTACGAAAAGGTACCTACTTATATTACCACAAATATACCCTCTTAATCTAATAACATAAACTAAAAACCCTTCCTTAGTTTCACAAGTCGTGGAACACTCAAGAGGAATGGTAAAAGGAAATTGAGTTATTACGCTATATTTCATAGGAGGTTCGCGATATATAAATCTCATCGGAATTGTATTTTAATATGAGAATAATATATATAATATTATAAGTGCGGAAACAGCCTCGTAAAACTAAACTATGGGGGGAAAATATTGATTACATTTGAAGTTATCAGCAGAACTAGTTCATCAGATATTTTCAAACGTGCAATTTTCTTTTATAAGTTTTAAGAGGAAAGGGTATCCTTACCGAGGGGTCTCTCCATACAAACTATTACAAACGTAGTCGACTGTTTTCTCCCTGGATAATGACACTAGAGCAAATATTTTTGGTGCATAAAACTTATAACTGCCATGACCATGCCCCTATTTTTGGTTTTATTAAATTTTTTTAACTTAATTTCTATGATAATTAGAAAATGAAAAATAAACAAAAAATAGTGGGCATAGTCATGGCAGTTATAGGTTTTATGGCACAAAAATATCTGTGCTGGTGTCATTATCCAGGGAGGAAACAGTCGACTACGTTTGTATGGAGAGCGCGCAGGTATTATACCCTTTCACCTTAAGAAAGTTTATTGTTTAATGGGAACCTTCATATTGATTAATTAATCCCACTAGGCCTAAAATACTTTATGGACCTCTACAATTCAATTTTCACAATTAAGTATAAAGCCCTCTGTAAATTAAAATCCTACGCCCAGGTAAGCACCCACCTAAATACCCCAATTCAATTTACATCACCTCATCGCTGATAAAAGCCATTACGTAATTTTCAAGAAAATTATAATTAGGTGTTTTCGGGACTCATTCGCAAAATGCCCACTTCGCAAAATATTGCCTAGTCGAAAATGTCTCTTTCTCATAATGTCGCTTTCGCACAATGTCTCTTTCGCAAAATGTCGCAACAAGAACTTAGAATAAAATTTCGATAAAAAAAACATTTTACAAAGTTAGAAAATATTATTATTAAGTAAATTTAAGTACCTACTAAAATTATGACATTTATATGATTAGGTACTCTTTAAATTCTAACTTTAACAAATGATGATTAAAAATCGAAATTTTATTCTAAGTCCCTCTCGCGACATTTTGCGAAAGAGACATTGAGCGAAAGCGACTTTATGAGAAAGCGACATTATGCGAAAGCGTCATTAAGAGACAGAGACATTTTGCGACTAGGCGACATTTTGCGAATGAGCCGTTTTCGGAAGTAGACTGTTGGTTGAAGCTAACGACACTCGAAGTTTAGACTATGCCTGCATGGAACATTAGCGAGTCCCAGGGGAGTACTGCCAATTCAACGTTAATTAACCAAAACAAAATGGTGCGAAAGA
The DNA here is from genome assembly GCA_907269075.1 of Idaea aversata. Taxonomy (NCBI): domain Eukaryota; kingdom Metazoa; phylum Arthropoda; class Insecta; order Lepidoptera; family Geometridae; genus Idaea; species Idaea aversata. The sequence continues at coordinate 7,399,075 of OU026092.1, read as the reverse complement.
GACATTGAGCGAAAGCGACTTTATGAGAAAGAGACATTATGCGAAAGCGTCATTAAGAGACAGAGACATTTTGCGACTAGGCGACATTTTGCGAAATGGGCATTTTGCGAATGAGCCGTTTTCGGAAGTAGAATGTTGGTTGAAGCTAACGACACTCGAAGTTTAGACTATGCCTGCATGGAACATTAGCGAGTCCCAGGGGAGTACTGCCAATTCAACGTTAATTAACCAAAACAAAATGGTGTGTGTTTGCCCGAGGGCCTTGTCACTCGGAATGCCACAGATAGCTTTTACTTTTACAGTGTTTGCTTCACATACCGACAAATTAAACATTTTGTTATCTCGCTAGCTGCGTTACTACAGTCTACAATCGTACTCCGTACGTAAATATCGTGGTTAAATACTTTTTAGACAGGTATTTTGGTAAAAAAATGGTGGAAAACATAAAATAGATATTTTTTGGAAAGAATACATTCAAAATTATTGACGTGATATAACGTCTTATAAATTGGTGAACACCGGCACTCTCAAAAAAGAGTGACGTCATAGAAACGTTATTGACAAGTAACCATAGCAACGTATTGAAGTCAATAATTTCAACGATACAAAAGAGTTCTTATGACGTAAAATTATTGTCCGCAAACAGACAACCAATTATTTTGTTTTATTTTTTAAATGGGTATAAAAATGTCTGACAAAGATATGCAATTAAATAAGTGTTAAAAACCGACCCTACAACGTACCTACGCTACTTAAAAAGAAGTAATGCATTCTGAAAATTAAAGCCAATTCACACAATGTGGCCATACTCGTTTTCGGCTGAAATAAAATGAACCCATTCAACGATCGTAGATGGTGTGAATTTCCGGTTTCCGGGTAGAGAGAGAGCCGAAAGCTGATTTTAGTACAAAACCTGACGCATTGGAAATAATGCGAGTACCTCTACGGAACTCACGCTTCGTAGCACGTATACATGCTGCTACGCTACGAGTACCTACGGGACACAGTGAAAACTGTAGCTCTATGTTTATCTATTTTCTTTAAGAGGAAAGGGTACCGGGGGCTCTCTCCATACAAACTATTACAAACATAGTCGACTGTTTTCTCCCTGGATAATGACACTAGAGCAAATATTTTTGGTTCATAAAACTTATAACTGCCATGACCATATTTACCATACCCTATTTTTTTTTTAATCTTAATTTCTATGATAATTAGAAAATGAAAAAAAAAACAACAAAAATAGGGGCGTAGTCATGGCAGTTATAGATTTTATGGCACAAAAATTTTAATATATTAATATTTGTGCTAGTATCATTATTCAGGGAAGAAACAGTCGACTACGTTTGTATGGAGAGAGCGCCGGTACCCTTTCCTCTTAATGTTTAGCCTCTTTAAAATAAAGCTAACTAACAAAAGTGCCACGTTTCGATTTTGGCACTTTTCTATAAGCACTACCAAAAAGTGATATAATAACTTACAGCAAAAAAAGTGATATTTTTTGCTCAGTGTACAAAGTTAGGGTACGCTCAGGCTACCCTGTAAGACATAGCTTTTGATATACGACAACACTTAAAGATAGTTAACTCAATGAGGTAGGTTGCATCTGACCCGCTCTTAGCCTACAGTACCAATACAAAATTTTCATTGTTTAAGGACCTATTGAATTGAAATACAATCAACGACTGATTTGTACTTGTACTTGTACTTGTATACGGGCTGTTTTCCGCGATTAGACCCTTTTTAATTGGGTCCTTTTTGCGTGAAGATGGAGTAGGCTTGCCCAACACCTACTACCCTCTCAGCTTAGTCGACCATGTGTCCAGAGGAGAGAACTTGTCTATACTTCTGGGATCAACTAAGCCGCGGGTTTCATCATGATGTTTTCCTTCACCGTAAGAGCAATGTCAATTAGCGCACATAAATTTTTCTTAAGAAAAATACATTGGTGCACGGCCGGCCTGGATTCGAACCCACGACCGTCAGAATGAAAGTCGTGGTATCTACCACTAAGCCAACACCACTCTCAACGACTGATTTAATTCAATCATTACCTCAAGCCTACAATATCAACATAACGCCATTACAATAAACACAATTTAAATTAATGTGAAAATGCGATGTGCCACCATTATTTCGACGACCATAAAGTGTGATTAACAGTTATTGTGGCCTGTTTATGGTTTGGTATAAATTGAAAGTGAACCGCAATAATCAGGCGAGGAAATGATAATGATAGCCCTTATTGTAGGTAGGTACTGTCACGTGGAAAAATAACAAACGAAAAAACTTAAGTTTAGAATTTAAAAATCCCTCGACATTTTTCCCTCATAACTTTTAAACTGCTGAACCGATTTTGATCAGAAATAATAAATAAATAATCACTACATAGTATAAAACAAAGTCGCTTTCTCTGTCCCTATATCCCTATGTATCCTTAAATCTTTAAAACTACGCAACGGATTTTGATGCGGTTTTTTTTAATAGATAGAGTTATTTAAGAGGAAGGTTTATATGTATAATACATGCATAATATAGCCGTGCGAAGCCGGGACGGGTCGCTAGTAAATAATACATTTTATAGGACATTCCACATCTCCCATCTAGCCCCAAGCTAGATAACTTATACACTTTTTATTTTGTAAATATATACTTATCATCACTACATAGTATAAAACAAAGTCGCTTTCTCTGTCCCTATTTCCCTTTGTACCCTTCAATATTTAAAAACACGCAACGGATTTTGATGTTTTTTTTTTAATAGAGTGATTCAAGAGGAAGGTTTATATGTATAATACATGCATAATATAGCCGTGCGAAGCCGGGGCGGGTCGCTAGTAATACATAAGAACAACCAGACCACAGACAAATATCTAAGCATAAATACTTGCCCTGTGTTTGGGAGTCCGGCATGGTGACCATTGTGCCAACTGGGTTGTAAATAGCTAAGAACACTCCCGACTTATTCACCTTTCAGATAAAGAAAACAAAATCAAAATTTGTTTATCCAGAACTACGATGCCATAGACAGACACACACACACACAGAGACACGTCAAACTTATAACACCCTGACGTTTTTGCGTCAGGGGTTAAAAACAAAATTTATCAGTTATCGTTTGGACTGGCACATACACGAGACGCCTCTATTATAAATTATAACTTGACAAATAAAGATTGATCTTCATTTTCTTTCAAATTGAGCTCGAATTTTCATCGAGAAAATTGACTTTTGTTACGGAATAAAACTTTTCTATACCAAAGTAGGTACATTTAACAAAATGCGTTGACTAACTTCGCAAGCGAAGTCATTTCAAATTAATTTTATCGTACGCGATGTTTTCCATCTTGATTCTTAAGAGGAAAGGCTCTCTATCCATACAAACGTAGTCGACTGTTTCCTCCCTGGATAATGACACTAGCACAGATATTTTTGTCACATAAAACCTATAACTGCCATGACTATGCCCCTATGTCTTGGTTTTTTTCATATTCTAATTATCATAGAAATTAAGAGTTAAAAAAATATACATAAATACTAGCTGCGCTCCGCGGTTTCACCCGCGTAACTCCCAATCCCGTAGGAATATCGGGATAAATTAACATGTAAGCTATCATATCTTTCAAGTTGGATCAGAGTGCACACGGTGTGCAAATTTGATAAAAATCGGTTAAGTAGTTTAGGAGTCCATCGCGCACAAACAACGTGACACGTAATTTATATTAGATAGGGATAAGACTATATTATGTCTTATCCCTATTTTGCCCCTACATGGTCAAAGGTCATGGCAGTTATAAGTTTTATGCTACAAAAATATTTGCTCTAGTGCCTTTCCTCTTAAGCGAATACATAATCCGATATTTTCTTTCTCATCCCTTGATTTTTGCTCACATCTGTACCTACATAGAAAACAAGAGCCTCCCGGATTGTGTTTGATGATAGAAACGTGACAACAATACACATACCAATGAATACAACGTTTATTAATAATAAAACTGTAGGAAGAAAGAGGCAATCGATAAAGATATGCCTTTTATATAATGCCTGAATGCTAGCCAAAAAGGTTTTGCGAGAAAGAACTCTAGGTTAACCTTCTTTAATAGAAATAAATTGAGTAAGACCCGATAATATGGTGGGATCAAAAAATAAGTGGGTAGGTATTAATCCATCATAATATTTTTTTTAATTGATACTAGCTATACCTGGCCAAGTTCATACGTAAAATTTTTTCCCGTGATGACGTCTAATATATTGATAGAACACCTGCATTCACAAAAAAGTGTCCCGGTAATATACGTGTGAAATCATGCTTCATGGTAACATGACGATGACGCGTCCGTTCCCGTTAGGAAACAGAGTATTTAAAAATAATACCTCTCATGTGGGCTTGTGTTATGGTGACAAGTGATAAATACAAGACTTATAAGAAAAAAAAATATAATGGAAAAATAAAAATAATTTTTTTTCCGCTACCTCGATCCGCTTCTGTGAACAGGCAGTACTTAGGCGTTGTCTTTTTATTTATTTTACTAGCTGCCCTCCGCGGTTTCACCCGCGTAACTCCCGATCCCGTGGGAATATCGGGATGTAAGCTATCCTATCTCTCAAGTTGGGTCGAACTGCACATGGTGTGCAAATTTTATTATAATCGGTTAAGTGGTTTAGGAGTCCATTGAGGACAAACATTGTGACACGAGATTTATATATATTAAGATGTAATTATGGTGTTTGCAATAAAAGATGAATCTATGAAAGGCTTTTAATGTATTTTGATTAAAGCTTCTTTACTTTAAACAATCCAATGGTCTTTATACATACTTTATAAGAAAGCCAAATAAAACCAAATCGTGCTCAAGCAACGAAAAAATGCTAATTTCATGAATAATAATTTTAGAATCTGTAATGATCGTATCAATTACTCCGTTTAACGTTGTGTTTTATGAACGATTTCAGAAATATTTTACCGTAAAATTAGATTTTTCTTATTTGCAATTGATCGTCGAACTAGCCGTGGCAATTAACGGTTCTATCGTCAATTTCATAAGATCGTTGCTGGAACGGTACTAAGCGTAGATTTTTAAAACGTGATTGCGAAGTAGGTGACCTCCTAATTTTATGTTTCTTGGGTTTTTGTAAGAATAGCCGAGTTAAATAATCAAAAACTAACATTATTTTGAGGTAGGCACTTTTCGCGCACAATTTTACAAGTACAAAAACCTTTTTTTTTTCTTCAGTTATGGCTTCGCACGGTTTGTGCATATAGCCAGTATCAAGTAATATTTTGCATCAAGTTATGGCCCGATTTACAGAAATCGGGCTCAAAGTGTTTCAAGATGGTCAAGTCGTCAAGTCACAGTTTGTCAAGTCAGGGGTCATAGTAAAGCGGTGGCTACTTTACTATAACCTTGTAGGAGATTTTGGAGGCAACGAGAAAAGTCCATGTTTGACACTGATTTTTACTTTCACTACACTTGTGCACTTTCACGGAACTAAATTAGATAACTTTCCACCAGAATTATACAATTTAACTCGGTTTACAACTAAGTTTCGTGTAAATAAAACTGCAGCACGACATGTTGTTGGCTCGTTCCCGCCAAAACTCACAAAAACCTTTATTTTGATTTAAAACTAAAGTGTCATTTTTAAATTAACCGTCAATTGTTATTCGTTACAGTGTTCAAAATTTGAGATAGTTTGAAAGCCTTTTAAAGATTAAGTAATTGGTTATTTGGAATATGATGTGCTAGCGCATTTAGCAAAATAAATATAACATTTTTATTCGTAAATCGAAAATTTGTACAAAAAGGTTTGTTTTTAAGTTATTGCATAGCTTTTATCGCGGGCTTTGAGCGCGGCGACCGAATCAAGAAATTCCGTAACGAAAATAAAACCTAACACCCCCTACTCCGCCTACCATGTAGCTCGGCCGAGCGTTCGCTAACGTGTATGTATATGGTACGACTGTACGAAGCTCGCACGATGCAATAGCTTTACCGCGGCAGTCCCCGAGTGCCACACTTTTTTTTTATTTGCCGGGCAAGTTTGTCGAAATAATAAATAAATAATAATAAATAAATAAATATTGCAGGACATTCCACACATCGCCATCTAGCCCCAACTTAAGTAACAATATTTTAATCTGTTTAACCAATATTCAAAATTACAAAATACAAGGATAATCTAATTAGGTACAAAAAACGAAATTATCAAAAAAAAAAAACCCAAACAAATGTCACTTAAGTAACTAGACTTGTGTTATGGGTGCTAGACAACGGATACTTTTCTTTTGTAAATATATGTATACTTAAAATACATAGAAACAACCAGACCACAGACAAATATCTAAGCATAAATACTTGTCTGAGGCGGGAATCGAACCCGCAACCCTTTGTTTGGCAGTCCGGCATGGTGACCATTGTGCCAACTGGGTCGTCCAATAAATACCTATATAAACACGTATATCCACAAAATACGAATATTACAAATTTCATTAGCAAATAAACAAACTTAGTTGTTGGTCAACGGTGGCGAATTAAACTTTTAACAAGCAAACCGAGCGTGCGTTTGTATAGGTACAGAAACTTGTACCAACTTATTGAAAAGTTGCAGAATTAAGGTGAAAGGGTACCTGCGCGCTCTCCATACAAACGTAGTCGACTGTTTCCTCCCTGGATAATGACACTAGCACAAATATTTTTGTGTCATAAAACCTATAACTGCCATGACTATGCCCCTATGTTTTGGTTTTTTTCATTTTCTAATTATCATAGAAATTAAAATTAAAAAAATTAAAAAATAAGAAAAAACAAAAAATAGGGGCATGGTCATGGCGGTTATAAGTTTTATGCACCAAAAATATTTGCTCTAGTGTCATTATCCAGGGAGAAAACAGTCGACTACGTTTGTAATAGTTTGTATGGAAAGAGCCCCCGGTACTCTTTCCTCTTAAAATAGGTCTCAATTTTACTTGCGAACTAAATGGAGCTTTATAATGCAAAACTTTTGTACATCGAACTATTTTTAATGGGTTAAGTTTTTCTAGGTAGCTTAGTGAGTTTGTTCTATTTAACATACTTTATAAGGCAAACATTACAATAGAAAAATTGAAGGTAATTGCCATGATCGTTCCACTTAATGAATTTAATATTTTTTATCGGAAGGACTTATAAGAAAAATGACTCAAGATCAAAATGACCTAGTAGCAAAACAAACACTTAAACACTTCCATTGGTACAACGCTATTTTTTATTTAAAACGTAATAGTTCTACATATCTGGTGACAACATGATAATAATCATATTTTCTGGATATAATATTTTTTTGAAAATTGTGTTTTCTATGACAGTTTTTCGATATATCGTTAAAACTATAATGACTATCATCATGAAACTTTCTTGTAGAGATAATCATTACAGTAATCTAGTTTCTGATCTGGTGTTTTATTATTGTACAGTTTAATGAATAATTTATTAATTTTGTTACAAAACGACTCTTACGCGGATAAAGAGAGAGCGCTTTATACCTGCTTAGCTCGAATATACCAGCCTTAAGAAAATAAGTCCCAAACTTGTAACTAGGTTAGATAGCACGCTTACAGAACTACTAATCTTAGGCAATCATCTAAAGATAAAGATATCTCGTTCTTTTATGCCGATCCATAAATGACTATCACTGTAATGTTAATAATAGTAGTTAACGCGCCGCAGTGTAGCTGCAAATCTGGATTTATAGCGACTTTGTGTAAGAATTGTCACTATTGATCCCCTTTATAGCTCTCGACTGGTCGTAACGTCTTGGTCTCACAGTTCACGGCACAGGATCTATTATAGTTCAGGATCCCTTTAACAACGATCTTTATCAAGCTGATTAATGGATGAAAAGTATTTTATATCAAACTAGCGACCCGCCCCGGCTTCGTACGGCTGTATTATGCATGTATTATATCTAAAAAACCTTCCTCTTTAATCACTCTACCTATTAAAAAAAACAGCATCAACATCCTTTGCGTAGTTTTAAAGATCTAAGCATACATAGGGACATAGGGATGGCGAAAAGTGACTTTATTTTATACTATGTAGTGATTAAACAGGTCAATATAATGTATTGCAAATGGGTTGCTTAAAAAATTTCAAAGTATTTTTTTTACATTTTTCAGTAGTTTGGTTAATAGACTAATTCCATACCAATGAAATACATCATCTTTATTTGAACTTGAACTTTAATTCATTAACCAGACCAGTGCAAATGACTGGTTTCGATTTACCTGCCTACCCAAGAGTTGTGACGGGAAAAAATTATCAACTTAACGTTTGCATATTCTACAGCAGCATATTAGCGTAGCAGCAGTAGCGTTTGCATATTTTGTTTGCAGTTACATACTTTCGATTTGAATTTGTATACTTAGTTTATTTAAATAATTAATCTTAATGGTACATTAATTAAAAAGAAAGAAATAAAACAAAATTAATAATCTAAATAAGTTTCCCTAGGTTTAACCAAATCAGTGAAAGGTTTAAAAAACAAAAAATATATAATTAATCATGCTGAATTTTTTTTAGAACCCATTTGCGATAGGTATATTTATTGACCTATTCAATCACTACATAGTATAAAACAAAGTCGCTTTCTCTGTCCCTATGTCCCTATATCCCTATGTATGCTTAAATCTTTAAAACTACGCAACGGTTTTTTTTAATAGATAGAGTGATTCAAGAGGAAGGTTTATATGTATAATACATGCATAATATAGCCGTGCGAAGCCGGGGCGGGTCGCTAGTTTGATATAAAATACTTTTCATCTTTTCATCAGCTCAGTGACGGTCGTTCTTTAAGGGATCTTAGACTATTACTACTGGGTACATTGTTGCCGAATTCAGCTGAACCTAATTTTATAGCAGCCGATAAAAGAATAAGAATTGTCTACAGAATGCTTCGCTCGCAGTAAACATCAAAATCGTAAAATATTTTAATGTTGGAATTTTAAATTTGATATCCCGTGCACGGTTTTATCTGTTTACATTCATTTACGTTGTTTTTCTTGTGTTTCGTCTATTTTACCTCAAAGTCAAAGTCAATTTTTTTATTCATTTGGATGATAAATACATTTGTACACAGATCACATAGAAATGTCTTAAAAACTAAGTTAGGATGTGTGCCTTCGGAACGCGTCCACCAATGAGAAGAAGGCACAAGAAACGCATGGGGTTTTTTTTTTCATGTGATCACGCTCACAGAGGTCAATATTACAAATATTTAAAAGTATTATTTGAAATGGAGCAACTGAAGTCACGTCCATGGGTTCCTAACATAAAGGTAAGACGAAGTATCATAGTACGCCTTACTGCAAAATATATGCTTTAAGTATAAAAGTTTTGAACCTCTTAATGGACATGTCATATACATCTTTAGGTAATTTATTAAAATAGAGCACACATGTACCTACTATTAAACGACCTGTTTATTTTCCGGAGCCTACTACCGGGCACGGTCAGTTCATCCTTTTGACCACATAGGAAGAAGAAGAGGATGTAAAAGAAACAGTTTCAAATTACTTTTCTGGGTGGATCAAATTAGTTTTGAAAATCTTTAGTATTTTGCAGTTTCCGCTCTGCAAAATAAATGAAAAGACAACCGACCCAAGTGCTCCGTGGTTAATGCATTCGAGTATTCTGTTTACACTGCCGGATCGTACCTTCGCGTACCAGCGTTTAGCATAAATAAATGGGTTCCACATTAACCAGTTGGGTCAGCAAACAGCAACGGAGACGCCACAACACTTTCGTTTTAATTAAACCACAGCCTGACGAATGTCTACTGAAACAAACCATTTTAATGACACCGTTAACATTTTAAGAATTTTTATTACTCTGTTAATGTTTACATTATTTATTTAAATTTCAAAGCTTCGTTGCTGTAGGTAACTTTGTTTTTATTCAATTTCACACACGTAACTCCCGAATGTCGGGAAAAAAAGTAGCAAATAACACTCCCAATGAATCAATGTATCCTCATACCAAGTTTGCACCAAAATCGGTCCAGTAGTTTCGGCGCCTATTAAATTCAAACAAACAAAGAAACAATCAAATCTTTTCTATTTATATTATTATTAGTACAGAAATACAGATTATATACTTCGTTACATTTAAGAGGAAAGGGTACCGGGGGCTCTCTCCATACAAACTATTACAAATGTAGTCAACTTTTTCTCCCTGGCTAATGCCACTAGAGCAAATATTTTTGGTGCATAAAACTTATAACTGCCATGACTATGCCCCTATTTTTTGTTTAATTTTTTTATTCTTAATTTCTATGATAATTAGAAAAAAATAAATTGGGGCATAGTCAAGTCATGGCAGTTATAGGTTTTATGGCACAAAAATATTTGTGCTAGTGTCATTATCCAGAGAGGAAACAGTCGACTACGTTTGTTTGGAGAGAGCGCAGGTACTCTTTCACCTTAATTGTTCGCTGAGCATACGATAATATGTAATTAGAAATTCTTTAAGATTTTATTAATCGTATCCTAACATTTAAAAAGCTACCAAAAAAATTAACCGCAAAATTATTATTTCCTTTATTAAATTACTTATAGGTTTTTTGTTTGAAGCTTAAAGTTTCCGCCAGAACTTCGGTGTTGTATAACAAAGTTCCGACAATGTTTGTACAATATCGATGTTATTTATGTCGCTTGATATCGAAAATCCGGTATTTTCCGTGTTATATTCGTTCCACAAACGCCAGTTGAAAGGTACTTTAAATGCAAATCACAACAAAGTTAAAAACGTATCGCAACTGCCGTGGTATATTTATAATCCCGTTTTATATATTTAATTTTTTCTCAAAGATAAACGGATTTTCATGAAGTCAAATGATACCAATATCGTAGTCTAAATCGTTTTTTTTTTGACGTACCTAATAACGCCAGTTCCATACAAGTAAATTAAAAGCCTCGTACGAAACCAGTTCGGAAACTTCGGTTCTATAGACGGCCGAAACGAAATCGATGAACACCGGCACTCGCAAAAAAAGCGTGACTTCATCGCTCACGTTCCCGTCGTGCGTCATGTAATTGACAAGGCTATGGTTATGGCTACCATCAATGTTTTCTTATGACATTATCACGTAAAATTATCGTCCGCAAACCGACTAGCGACTTTACAAACAACATTTTTTTTCTTTTTCAACGGTTTTTAAGTCTGGCCCAAAAGGAGATGGCGGGACCAGTTTGACTCCTATCTTAGAGACTGGACCCAGCTGGCATTAGACAGGCAACAGTGAAAGGCCAAAAATAAAACAGTTTACAGAACCGATAGGTATATATATATAATAATAAATAAATAAATATTTCAGGACATATTACACATCGCCATCCAGCCCCAAGCTAAGCAACTTAATGCTTGTGTTATGGGTGCCAGATAACGGATAAACTACTTATATACTTTTTTTTTGTAAATATATACATATTATACATATAGGAAACACCCAGAACCAGAAACAAGAATTTATGGTCAGCATAAATACTTGTTCCCGGCGGGAATCGAACCTGCAACCTTCTGCGTCGCAGTCGGGTGTTCGCCCGACGCGCCACAGAGGTCGTCAAATATCTAGAGAGCATATAACGTACGTAGATAAGAAACCGTTGTCTTTATCGTCCGCACCCCACGTAGTATGTACCTACTAAACCTCAAGATAACATAAGTTATTTTTTTTGGACTGCATAAAACGTGCCGTAAAAAAAGCTCTCTCACAGTCTACACAAAAACACAGGAAGCAAACTAAATTAATTATCTTCGTAAGTTCCTTTTCTTGATAGAATCATAGTATAAAATGATGGAATGTTAGTACCTACATCATCAGTAAAAAAAAATTGTCTGTAAAGTTGGTTTTCGGACGATAATTTTACATGATAACGTCATAAGCACTTTTTTGTTCGTGGTCTTTACCATTTTGCATACTTAATATGCTGCTATGGTGACCTTGTCAATAACATGACGTTGCTATGGAACGGTCCTGGTCAATGACGTGTCATTGCTATGGAACGGTTCTTTTCAATAACATGATGTTGCTATGCAACGGTCCTTGTCAATGACATGTCGTTGCTATGGAACGGTCCTGGTCAATAACACGATGTTGCTATGTAACGGTCCTTGTCACCAACATGACGTTGCCATGGTACTGTCCTTGTCAATAACATGGCGTTGCTATGGAACGTACCTTGTCAATAACATGACGTTGCTATGGAACGGTCCTTGTCAATAGCATGACGTTGCTATGGAACGGTCCTTGTCAATAACATGACGTTGCTATGGAACGCGATGAAGTCATCTTTTTTGTGAATGCAGGTGTTCCATCAATTTATTAAACGTTTTCACGTCAAAAATTCGTAGGAACAATGAACAAAGTGATACGAGAATGTTTCATAGTCCCTGGAGGTCACAAACGGAACTGTCACCAGTTTGTACTACTTGACAAAAGCCGCTCGAACCTCGATATAGATTGACGATATTGAGAATGTACCGAGGGACATGTTGGCTAGTGAAGTGATACGTATTTCGGCTTTTAGGCAGATAACGGAAACTGATGTATTGCGTGTGGATCCTACTTTATCCTACTAGTATTATAAATCTGAAAGTGTGTGTGTTTGTTACTCCCTCACGCAAAAACTACTAAACTACTGAACCGATTGCCATAAAACTCTGTATTTAAATACAAATACTTATTAGGCTACTTTTTATAGTATTATTCCTATAGGATCGTGCTGGCCTGTGATGTAGGGATGGAAGAGATATTAGCACGTTGAATGTATGGTGTTTACTGAATGTTTATTGAGTAAATACGGTGGTTTTTATACTAATTAAACTAGGTACATATCACGTTACATGACCTTCTAATACAATATTGATTCCTGTGTAACCTTGCCCTTGACACATCTTCTTATCTGTGCAGGTGCGATGCAATATCAAATTACTGGGTTTACATTATAGTTTTGTCTATAACTTTTACAACTGGTTTCACTTGCCTGCAGTCATACACTACAGGCCAATGGAACTGTGGCTTACCTAGTGTCTTATAGTTGACTAACATTAGTTAACCGAAAGCTCAAACGCAGTTGATGAATGGAAGTCAAAACGAAAACACCGAAATATATGTCAATTAACTAAATTTTATAGATATTTTTAAGAAATTTAAAGATAAAAAAAAAACAAACGCATTTCGTCCTGATATTTGTCGGTTTTACGCCTCACTTGTTAACCGTGTCACAAACTAACAACACAACAGACATCAAAGATAATGGTGACAAAGCAATAACTTACTTTTATAATATTGTTTCTCGTAGAAAAAGTTCTGTTGATCGTAAAAGATTGAACAAAGCCTTTTGTTGAAAATCTTTACATTCTTATTTTCGGTTTAATGAAAATAACTGAATTCTACTTGCGCTGAGCAAAAGAAAGAGATTAGATAGAAGCTTTTAAATATCCGGCGACGTAACTCCTGCGATCCGGTTAAAAGATTCACTTGTTTACAAAATGGTTGCTGGGAAACGCCCAGAGGACTTGTTTCTACGTGTAAATTGAGCTCAGCTTAAAATAATGACCGGATTTTTGTAATAGCAAGAAACAGTTAAGAGATTTGTTTTAAAAGATAACCGATTCAATCCTGGTTTAATCCCCGGCTGTGGTTACAGTTTGCATTTTTTAAACCGGATGTAACATTTTGGGTTTTAAGTAGAGCTTGATCTTTGTTTAGATCTTATTAAACCTACCGATAAAAAACACCAATTGGATTTAAAATGCTTCGTCTTGGTATTACTTAAAACACTCGTTGCAAAGGAAATTCTATGAATTTATATAGAAATTGCGAAACAATCTGCAATGTAGGCCCTCATAAATAAATAGGTATCATTCCTCTTCTATGATAATCTTCATACATCGAGAATGGTGAACAAAAATTGTGTAATACAGTCGTCAGAACGTCGAATAGTAGAAGCGAGCGTGATATAGGCATCCCTCTACCAACCTTCATAATTCATCAAAAGCTGAACCAGTATTTGCAATAGAATCGCGGGTTCGGGCTGATTTATAGTTGACTAGATGTTGATACGTGCCATTCACACGTGCGATACAGCGTAAAGAGACTTTAGATGAAGCGTTTTGGTGTTTGACCGCACATAGTACACACTAACACAACACAGAAGGCTGACCAAATGTTTCTACCTTTATGCGGCTTTAGGTCTGAAATTCGGATACCAAAAATACACATACGTTTATTATATGTACTATCTACGAAAATTGAAAATAATAAACACAAAGAGTCGTTTGGCGTAATAAAATTGTTGATGGCATCGCTTCTGTTGAAAAATGTAATAATTTAGGAGAGAGTATTCATTACTAAAAATGAAATTGAAGTCGGGGAAATGGAGATACAAAAATATTGTATGTGTCTCTTTATGACGCCGATATGTCTTCCAAAACATGTACTTTTTTGTATACTTCGGTATATAATAATTTATTTTCCTTGACACTGCTTCTTCAGGGGTAGATTTAGGTACTAATATTTTATCATTTTTTCCCTTAGTATTACGTAATATACTCTTTACTAGCTGCGCAAGTATTTCCACTTATTTCTTTGCAATCCCCATTCTGAACAAGCCCTTTTGGTTTCATAAATCATTTATACATTGCAACAAACAGTCACAGAATCATAACAGAATATAAAATAGATCACATCATGTTGACCTGTTAAATATTTACCGTTTGCTGTAAACAAATCTGCAAATAATCGTGCCCTATCTCTGGGATATCGGTGTCAATGTCCAGGAGCCCTATTTTTGAATCGTTTGCCCCGCGTCGAGCGCTCGATTTCTACTGATATTCGTTCGACATCGGAAATTCGCTATTTTTTAATCGCTCCATCGTAACGAGTGGTTTCCACCACTCGTCGCCGACAGGCGAGTGGTAGAATAAACATCAAACAATCATAGTCAAACATTCGGAAACGGTCTTTGAAAAATATTTATATCTTTTGGGATAATTTCGGATGTCCGCTGGCAATTACCGCTTTTCAAATAACTGCGTAAAACGAATAAAAATTGACATTTTAAATTTCGACGACGAACGATTCAAAAATACAGTAAATTTGTGTCATGCGACTTGGAAGTCGAGCGTGACTTGTAGGCGTATACGACTAAGCTTAGTCACACGAGCGATTCTAAAATAGAGCCCCAGGTTTGACATTATGTGCTGGAGTTATCGCGATTTCACTAAACCTGCAGTGCTGTGTACATGTTTAAAATATTCATTAAATTGTGTATTCTACGTCGGTATTGAACAGAATAACATACCTACTTGTAGGCAGATAGCTAATTAAGTTTTGAACAATATTAATTACTAGCGACCCGCCCCGGCTTCGCACGGCTATATTATGCATGTATTTAATAGATAGAGTGATTCAAGAGGAAGGTTTATATGTATAATATAAACCTTCCTCTTGAATCACTCTATCTATTAAATAAAACCGCATCAAAATCTGTTGCGTAGTTTTAAAGATTTAAGCATACATAGGGTTATAGGGACAGAGAAAGCGACTTTGTTTTATCTATGTAGTGATAGTGATAATAGTGAAGTAGGTAATTGTAATGTGACAATTGATGTGTGTATTTTTAAAATTTAACTGAAACAAGTACTCATGCTCTTCTAAAAAGTCCACATACAACAGTAATATTTTACTTACTATCATTTCACTATAGTATTTTTTAAACACATATACGGTAATTTTGTAATAGCGGGTACTTCCTATAAACATGAAAGCACATGGAATGAAACTCAAACAAAGTTCATTGTTTTAATTAACAAAACGTAATGATATTATTACTGTTGATACACCGGAAATGCGGAGGTAATATTCAATGTACTAAATATTAATTCAGTCCTAATAAAATATAACGTTTGAACACAAATGTTTCTTACAGACACAAAACAATATTAATATTATAAAGGTATCATGTTTCAAATGAATAATTAAACGCAACGTGAGCTCGTTTTGCGTTTAATTTCTATTCTGTACCTACTTATATGGTGACTGTAAGCCTGGGGATTTCATTTCAACTTGGATTTTAACAATATCTTCGTGACTGTACTTGGTACCTAAAAAGCCAATTCTACGCACCAAGTTCCACCACCAATAGTGTTATCATTATCACGCTATCCCAATCGTAACGACTTAAACTTTTATACGCAGTAGCTAACCTAATATCCCAATATTTGAAGCAACATAAACAATTCCTATTTACATTTTTCCCTAACAAACCCCCATTCGCATTGACCGTGTAAGCAAACATAACAGCCTTAACCAAACGTCAGTCGCTAAAGCATCTCTCTCATGGTTTGCACGGACAAGAACAAATAAGGGCGAACGCAGATACTTGAACTTTTTGATCTGCTGATAGCTCGCCGACCGTTTAATTTGAAGGCAAACAAAAGAAGTTCATATCTTGTTTTGTTTGCCTTCAAGCTATCAGTCGATCGAACAGTCTGTAGTCTAATATAGCCCTAAATAAAACAAATAACCGTGAAAGTTCTACGTGATTTGGTTTCAGTGTTGGCTTAACCACCACCACCTAATCAGGATACTTCACGGTCGGATGTTCGACATATAGGATACTCAGTAAAAATCAATAAATGAATGACTGTTATAACTGATTTTACGATCCTAAAATATCGCTGTGTTCTCTTTTGACTACGGTGACAGCCTACCTTAGAGCTCAACAGAAGAAGGTAGGTAGGGGGTCACAATCTAATCTGGTCAAGCTAGTCGAAGTTGACTTCCAGAGATTCAGAGGAGTTTTGTCAAATTAACTTGACTGTATTTCTTTTGGGATTCCAGTGGAAATAATCATACAAAAGCAAAACTGGAGTGTGTGTATCTTAATTTTACTTAAAGAGTAAAATCGATAGAAAGTAAAGAAACAGGTTTTATGTTGCGATCCGCAACTCTGTTCAGAGGTGACTCTTTGAGAGCTGTAGGGTGGGGTACCAATAAATCTTTTCGACACCATTAGCTTCACGCACATAAGCGATTTTCTAGCGTTGTCCCAAGACGGTACCGTATAATAAAATATCGTTTGGGTACTTGGCTGCTGACATCCTTATTTCCTACGTTGACAGCTAGGACAATTTGCAAATATTGCCTTAGGAAATAAACATGGGTACTAAAATACATGAATACAATGTTCTTTAAACGTACATATTCCATCGTTTTCAGATGTTAGAGGTTGGCGTTACTTTTACAATGTTTGTATTTTTCCTTTTCTTGTTACGTAAGATAAGTGTATGATAAGATAAAAGGGACATGGCGTGTTTCATCCGAAAATATGAAACGAGACTTTTGTGGAGAAAATTAACTTAGTCCATTCTTCTTAGGCATTCACATATAGATATATAGCGTATAGCATAAACTTAGACTCCATCCAAACCGAACTAAGTTACATAAAAATACATACGTACAAAGCTTTGTTTTTGTACAGTCGGCTGCATAATTGCAGCCTTCGGTAGAGTTCGAAAATTACTATTATTGGATGTTTGCATTCTAATAATTTTTGTTTGATTAATTGATGAGTTAGAAGACTTTAAACTTCACCTACAGCAGGTGTCAAGAGTCTTTCTCGTGTTGAAAACATTCTTATAACAGCCGTTTTGGAGCTCTACGGTGGTTCTGCAATTATGCAGTCGACCGTACCTACAAATAGTTGATTTTCAAGATTCAGCATAATATGTGTGGCTAATGGGGGGATAATCAAAGAATTTATGTCTATTTTTTCAAAGAATTCTGTAAGTACAAGATCTTGAAAATTAAAGTAAAATCTCATGAAATCATCTGCCTACAGGCGTTTAATTATAAAAGTAAGTAAAAGTACAAAGTTTTATAAATGAATTTAAAATTAAACTAGAAGCCTTAGGATGACATTTTAAACTCTATCAATAGATGATTCACACCACTAGAAGAATAAGTTAAAATATTATACTTTATTGATTAAATAACAGTCTATTAGTTTTTATTCGTAAAGATATAAGACGTAGATATTAAAATGGCTCCTAATTAGATGAATTAAACAATATTTATATAACAAAGTAAGTATTTAAAATAAACTGTGCACAGAAGCAACACGATTAATTTTCACCAATTTGTATACCTATTAGTTCCTAAGGGAGAAGAAAATGACTGCCCATATTTTCACCAATTTGTATACCTATTAGTTCCTAAGGGAGAAGAAAATGACTGCCCATATTTTTGTGTCCGTTTAAGTTTGAATTTGAAAAATTAATTATGTAAGTAGGCTTCTCCCAAAGTTTCCTTCCTTGTCTAATACATAATTCACGGAACCCTCTAGCGAGCGAGTTCGCTTCAAACTCTAATTTAAGATACTGTTTAATAATTGCATTGAAACCTTATAGAATATATATTGATATTTATATCTTAACTAACGGGGTTATTTTAAAGAAAAATGCATCTCCAAAATTCAGCACAGCGACGAATTTTGTGTTGAAATAATCCTTGAAATGATTTGCAAAAAAGTCTATATATAGTGGAAGATAACCCTGTATAGGTTTATTGATTATCATAAAAAAAAGATTATGGTTATTTCTGTTCGTTGTTATGTTAATCCACTTTTGTTCACCGACGACTTTTGGAAATTGAACATTTTTTCGTAATGGTTTAGGTTATGTTTCCCAAAAATCAGATGTCTTACTTTATTACTTACACGAAGAGGTCAATAACTTTATAATTTTACTTATTTTTTTTAGTTTTATCAATATAACCCCAAAACTTTCCAAAAAATGTTCAAATTTCAAAAGTCGTAAATCAAAAGATTATTGTTAAAGTGCACAGAAGAAGCCCTCAACATTTTTGTTACATGATTACCATTAAGCCCGTATAGAAAATAAGAAAAACTCATTCAAAATAATAAAAAAATCCTTATCATCATAAAATTAAAAAAACAGGTAACCATGAAATGAAAAAAGGTGAGGTGTGGGTTCTTACTTTTCCCATTTCATTCTAAATAAAGTCCATAAAAATGTCAAATGGGCTCATCAATATTAATTTAACTACCTAAAACAAATAACAAGTTGTATTTTTGTAGTCCATTATGTAAATTATTTGTACCATAAACAACAAAATGGCAGCCCTGTCTGTTATTATGGCTCGTAAGTTCGACGGCCTGAAAACTGTTTCCATGTTAATTTGCTTAGGTACCTACCTACTATTTTTCTTGAAGAAATACGTTATCCAAAGAAAGGAATAATCGCCTTATTTCGTCATATATGTTAAATTAAATTAAAATTGTGTATTAAGATCAAAATCTTCACGTTTGAACCTTGCGGAGATCCAATACAATTTCAGCTTAAGTTTTGTATGTACTGCCTGCATAGTGATAAGCATTTCTTAGACCACTTATACTAGACCATTAGAAACAGACGAATAAATGAGGTTTTATCTTATCTTCATCATGTTATGGAAAGATACAATCCTTCGACACAAAGAGGGAATTGTACTAAGTATATTTTCGTCACATTGAGTAGGTATACACCATGTATACACGCGCCTCATAGCTTTCATCCATGTAAGTAAGGGTTTAGAACGAAACATCAATACAATCAAACCTACTCTACTTTCCCTTGCCTTTGTAAAGAAATTACATCTAAATTCCAATAAACTAAAAATACATTTTATTTTTTTAATTTCTCGGCGTTTGTTAAATTTAATAATCCTAATTGGAATTATTCCAAAACAAAGGCTTAATTTGGCTTTTGGCATAGTCCGCTTTGACATATTCGACATTATTTCAAAAATGTTTTTGAATATATTTCGACTATCGACACGAAAAGAAGAAGATGAAGAAGTCCGCGACATGGCGTCCTATGAAATCCTCGGACAATTGCTCTTCAAAATTGTATTGGGTAAAATGTTCGAAACGTGACACTTTATTAAATTATGTGATAGAATATTTTTTGTTATTCTATTTGTCCTCTATTAAAAGGAAAAAGGAAAACTTTTTTGATAGAAATCCCATTGCGTAACAAGAAATGGAAAAAAAAACCTAAATTATTAACAACTAGCAACACACCGCGGTTTCACCCGCGTAACTTTCGATCCCGTGGGAATATCGGGATATAATTCACCTATCAAACAAAAATCGGTTCATCCGTTGATGCCACAGACAGACACACACAAACACACACACGTCAAACTAAAATACCCCGTCGTTTTTGCGTCGGGAGTTTTAAAAGTAGCCTATTATATTACACGCATTGAATCAATGTATCATCATACCAAGTTTCATCAAAATCCGGTCCGGTAGTCTAGGCGCTTTCGGAGCTAGTCGTTACAACCAAAAAAAAACATAAAATCTTGCCGCTTTATAATATTTAATTGTCTTTTAATGTCTACAAGTCTCCATATTCAGGTAAGCAAATTTTTAAGTCTGATATAAGTTATCTGTCAAAACATATTCTACGCAAAATATAGCTAGATTTTACAAAACAAAAATAACCTAAATAATATATTATTACCTACAACGCGACTACAGTCTGTAACATTATATCACGTAGAAAATGGAAACTCAGATTCATTTCCACTCAGTTTCTTTGATCTTCACAGCTTTTCCTTTAAAAAATATTATATTAAAAAATAACAACAAATTGTTACAAAAAGCTTTTAAAGTTAAAAGTTAACATGTATTTACAACCTTTCAAAATCAGCTTTAGAAAGATTTTTGAAATTTATTTCGAAAGAGCTCGATGAAATAAATGTTTAAGTTTTCAGTTTTGTTCTCAACTCATCCATTTGCAGCTTTAAAAAAATTCGAAAACTGATAAAATTATTGATTCTAGTTTCATAAAAACTTTATAAAACGCATGTCAATCTAACACCAGCGTTATAATTTTCATATACAAATCTCTTCAGGTATTTGAGTTGCGAAGGATTATACTTGGAAATCTCGAATATAATTATTATTATTTAAAAGAAGATATCTACAAATATTAGAATTCGTGGATATCGTGGATTACTTTATACGATTAAGTTCCTAATTAAAAAGAATTCCTTTCGAAAAATAAATACAAGTTAAGCTTAAACCAATAACATCGTTACCTACCTACTCCTGCCTACCTATTGAAAATATTCAATATTTCCTTTCAAAGGGCCAATTAGTAGAGAATTAGATATAGAGAAAGCATTTTGATTCTAACAAAACAATCCTATTATAAACGTATAATCTTTTAGATTAGAAGGAAAAGAAAAATAAAGTTAGTTGAAAAAAGCAGGATTTTTTGTACCTCATAAAGAGATAAGGATACCGTTAAAATTAACTTTTTTAACGGATAAAATACTTATTTATGTACTTTTTTTGGAAATTACAGTCACACAGAAACACCCATACTCGTATACAGGGTGATTTTTTTATGTGGGCCTTCAGGGCTATATCCTAAACCATAAGAGATAGCGAAAAATGCTGAAAGGAGTTGCATGCCCGATTTTGACAAAAACTAAAACTGCATCATTAGATTTTTGAAAAAGTCGTTACCCTAGCCGGGAATCGAACCTGTTCATTTTCCAAAATAATAATCATCCTATATTTTTGTACCAATCGATAGTGTTGCTAATAGAGATCAATTTCTGGAAACAAACATAGTCTGGAAAATTAAAGGAAATAGCTCATTTTAGTAATCTTTTGTAATTTTCATACAACCATCCCTGAAAAAAATGCAGTAATGAGGTATGGCCAATGACGTAACAAACTGCTGCACTAAAAATATGAACTGTTTTTACAAATTTTATTAAAGAACTTCATTTAGAACTTATTTTATAATATTTAGAATAATTTCACTTGTCCTCTATGTCTCACACTATTGTTTTGCCAGAGACAGAAAGATGAAAATTACAGAAAACTACAAAATTCAGCCATTTCCTTTGTTTTTCCATACTATGTTTGTTTCTAGGAATTGATCTCTATCAGCAACACTATCGATTGGTATAAAAATATAGGATGATTATTTTTTTGCAAAATCAACAGGTTCGATTCCCGGCTAGGGTAATGACTTTTTCAAAAATCTAATGATGCAGTTTAAGTTTTTGTCAAAATCGGGCACGCAACTCCTTTCAGCATTTTTCGCTATCTATCATAGTTTAGGATATAGCCCTGAAGGCCCACATAAAAATTCACCCTGTATACGTTCACAGAAACAAATATCTGTGCACAAATATTTATACAGAAATCGAACCCTTCTGCGTCACAGGAAAATAGTAAAATGTTGTTCGCGACGAGATTTTAAGACCACATAGCAGTGGCGAGGGGTGATATGTCTTTAAAAAGGTAAGCCGATAAAACACAAATAGCAACAAAAATAATTTTTGGTATGTGTGGAAGAATCCACCTTTAAAATGCTACACCACAAGGAAGTAGGTACTTATGAAAGGTAAGCGGACAGGAATCGGGTTATTGTAAATCAAATGTCTTTCTAAAACCGTGTTTTATCTGTTTTTTCTCTATTCTATTTAAGAATGGTAACATTTTTGTAACTTTCCTTCGCGTCGCATTGATTTATGTAACTAAATAAAAACATTCACACACACTGGATCATGAACAAACACAGAGTTTGTTCAACGCCCTAGAAATAGTCGAAAGTTAAAGAAAAACAAAAGTAAGATAAAACTAGTGCGAAATATTAGAACAAAAAACTTGCTAACGATTGTTAGACCGTAGGATATTGGAGCACGCCCCAGTGGCTCGGGCCAAGTAATATATTATATATTTTACTTTGACAAAGGGTGTTGACTAATGTTCTTGCTGTTGTTATAGAAATTGTTAGTTATAATATACTAGCTGTCCGGGCAAACGTTGTTTTGTCATAAAAAAAAAATGAAAAATAGATGTTGTTCGATTCCCAAAACCTAACGTATATACACAAAAAATGGTTCAGCCGTTTAGGTGGAGTTTGGTAACTAACACCGCGACACGAGATTTTATATACTACTAGCTGAGCCCCGCGGTTTCACCCGCGTAAGTCCCGATCTCGTGGGAAAATCGGGATAAAAAGTAGCCTATGTGTTAATCCAGGTCTCCAGCTATCTCCGAGTTTCATCGCAATCGGTCCAGTGGTTTTGTCGTGAAGGAGTAACAAACATACACACACATTCACATTTATAGTATTAGTAGGATACAGGGTGATTTTTACGTGGGCCTTCAGGGGTATATCCTAAACTATAAGAGATAGCAAAAAAGGCTGAAAGGAGTTGCTTGCCCGATTTTGACAAAAACGAAAACTGCATCATTAGATTTTTCGAAATGTCTCCATAGCCAGGAATCAAACCTGTTAGTTTAAAAAAAACATCCTATATTTGTACAAATCGATAGTGTTGCTGATAGAGATTAATTCATGGAAACAAACATAGTATGGCAAAGCAAAGGAAATAGTTTTGAGATGCAGTTTCAGTTTTTAGTATAAATAGGGCACGAAACTCTTTTCAGCATTTTTTTGCTATTTCTTATAGTACAAAATTTAGCCCTAAATGCCCATGTCAAAATTTACGTCATGTATATCCAAATACCAACTCAGTTGTAACTTCCTAATTTGGAATAGAAAAGGCCTACTTCATTTAGTTTTTAAGACGTTTCAATGTGATTTCATGCAACTTTGACTTTGAATTACCCGACAAGGCGAAGTCAAAAGGGAGAGTTATATTTTCGACCCGTACCTACCAATGTAGTATGTATATCATATCTTCTGAACTAATTATCATAATTAGCCAATGAGGTATCGTTATTTAAAACGTTACACATGTTTTGAGTTTGAATTTTCTTTCTAAGTAGATTTTCGCCGATAAATCATATTTGAAATGTACAGTTAGTCAGCAAAGGACTGAGGGTAGCAGGTGAACATTTAAAAAATTTATTTTTTGTACGTATAAACTTACATATAAACTTGGCCGGTATTTATGCCCGATTACTTTGTCAATCTTCTTAAGCTACAAATTCATGTACAAAAACCGGTCCAGTTTTCTAGATACGGTACTTGCAGTGGGCTAAGACCAGTAGTACAAATAATCTATACATATAAAATGCTTTGTCCTGACTAACTGATTGACTGACTGACGGATCAACGCACAGCCTAAACCGCTGATCGTAGAGACCTGAAACTTGGAGGGTGTATTCTTTGTATAACGTAGACATCCGATAAGAAAGGATTTTCCGAAATTCAATCCCTAAGGGGGTGAAAAAGGGGGGCAAAGTTTGTATGGGACAACGTGATTCCTTGGTCCATTTTCAACTTCTACGCGGACGAAGTCGCGGACAAAAGCTAGTTATATAATAAAAATATAATACGTGCCCAGTCCATCTATTGTGAAGCAATTATTATCTACGTATATCTTATGTAAATACGTTTTAAGCTTTCTCCTCATAATACCATAGCAGACCTTATCTAAAATAAGGTCCGTACTTTGTTAACTTAAGTACCTTAAGTAGGGTCCTTCTTTATGTAGGTATGCACCTTTGTAAAGGTTTTAAGTTACAGGCTATACTTTATATGCTTTATGTGAAAAATACCAAATGTCCTGAAAATAAATACTGGACTGATTAGCCAGTCGGTATTTTTGCAAGTTGACATTTTATTAACTACTAGCTTTTGCCAGCGACTTCATCCGCGTAGAAGTCGAAAACTTGAAGAAGATTGGACCAAGCCCAAGGAATCACATTGTCCCATACAAACTTTGCCCCCTTTTTCAACCCCTTAGGAGTAGAATTTCGAAAAATCCTTTCTTATTGGATGCCTACGTCATATACAGAGAACACACCCTCCAAGTTTCTGATCTCTACGATCAGCGGTTTAGGATGTGCGTTGATCCATCAGTCAGTCAATCAGGACAAATAATTTTATATGTGTAGACAATATATTATCTATTATACCTAGTGGTTCTCCTTTTGGTTCAGTAGATCCAAATATAGAATAGAATAGACATTTATTAGAAAACTGGCTGCGGCGGTTTCACCCGCGTAAGTCCCGATCCCGTGGGAATATCGAGATAAAAAGTAGCCTATATGTTAATCCAGGTCTCCAGCTATCTACATACCGAGTTTCATCGCAATCCGTCCAGTGGTTTTTGTGTGAAGGAGTAACAAACATGCATACACACTTAGTAGGAAGTAGGATTAAATGATATTCCATTCTTCTTCTATTTTAAATTAATTTATCAAACCTTCTGCAGGCTAATTCACAAACCATCGGAAGGCTACCGAAACGAATAAAATTGAAAAGATAAGGATGGCAACACGTCAAAAGTCGCGGGAGTGAAATTTTTTTTTTCGTTTCGGTTGCCTTCCGGCGGTTTGTGAATCAGGGGGCAGGTGATGTCTACCACGAAAGCTTTGAAAAGACCATCTCGGCCCCCTCTTAAGTCAACTTGGCCGGAGTTGTTTCATGACCACGACCAATGGGGAAAGATAGGGGAGACTTTTGCCCAGAGTTCGGACACTTGTGGTTAGAAAAAACAGATAAATAATAAAATACACTTGTTTTTTAAAACATGATTTCAGCAGCAAGAAGCGACCGTGACCTTTTTACCAACAAACGAAACCTTTATTTAGAGTCGGCACGCCGCATTTACAATTCTGGAGAAATACTTTATGATACGGAAATAAATCTTCCTCTACTTTAAGAAAACAGGAAACCGTTTTCTGTGCAAGGAAATTGAGTTGCCTGCACTCGTGTGCTACAACCGATCGTACATTTAATTAACTTTCACATATTCATAACTGTACAATCGACGTTCAAAAGTCCAGTGCCACCGTAACGTTTACAATCCCGTGCAACACTATTTGAACATTATAACAACGTAACCTGTGGATTGAACCCACGTCGGTTGGTGTAGCGGGTGGTGGCTTATACCACTCGGCCAACTAAATACATAGCTAACATGTCGAAAATAATAATCACACTGAGTACTTTTAATTCAAGTATTTATGTTTGTGTGTAACGTCTATTAGAAGAAGGATTCTTGTAGCAATCTGACAGTGTATTTATGACGCATACTGTACAAGATCTTATTAATGCCGCATGCTATAACCATGCACGTGTAAAATTACTTAGAACTGCGCGAGCCACATGACATTTATATACGACCCAGTTGGCACAATGGTTACCATGCCGGACTGCCAAACACAGGGTTGCGGTTTCGATTCCCACCACAGACAAGTATTTATGCTTAGATATTTGTCTGTGGTCTGGTTGTTTCTATGTATTATAAGTATATATTTACAAAAGAAAAGTATATAAGTAGTATATCCGTTGTCTAGCACCCATAACACAAGTCTAGTTACTTAGCTTGGGGCTAGATGGCGATGTGTGGAATGTCTTGCAATATTTATTTATTTATTTTATTTATTTATTTTATTTATTTATATACCTAGCTAATACTTATATACCTAGCTAATATTATGTTTTCCTGATTAAAGGTCGCTGCATACGTAACGGGAAAACCCTCGGAAGGGACGGGAACGTGACGTGCATCGTTCATAAAATGTTTATAGCCTTTAAACATACGTAACGTTATTTTTCTCGTGCCAGACGGGACGTAAGGATTTCTTGACATCGTTTTATTTAAAACTAACGACCCGCCCCGGCTTCGCACGGCTGTATTATGACATCTACTAAGAGCTAGTTTAGATAATATACAGGGTTATTGGAAATTATATTAGCAAGCCGTTGAGGGCTACTTCTGTGCATCTTACCAAACAACTTTTGTTCTACGACTTTTGGAAATTCGAACATTTTTTCGAAAATTTTGAGGTTAGGTTTACCAGAAAATCAGCTGTTCCTTACCGGGGAGGTCATTAAACTTAAAATTTAACTTATTTTTTCTGTTTTATGTACTGTTCTTAGTCTGAATGACCTTGGTTTTAAAAAATCAGCTGTTTTTCGAATTTACATAACCTCAATTTTTTTTTTTTTTTTCGAATTTCCAAAAGTCGTAGATCAAAAGTTGTTTGTTTAGGTGCACAGAAGTAGCCCTCAACGGCTTGCTAGTATAATTTCCAATAACCCTGTATATACGATTTCGTAGTGGGATGCCTAATATCGCACTAAGCCGAGTTTTTTTAACTCTCATAGAATATGTAGCACAAAGACTACATTACTAAAATCGCATACTTAAGAACGCACCATGCCTACTTTCGTCAAGAGGCAACTAATGGTTACTTTAGCGCTATTTCAGGCGGTGTTGTGCTTGAAACATGTGATAGTGTAGAGTTGCTCAAAACCTATACCAGCCTCGCAGCTTAGTCAGCCGTGTTCGGAGAAAAGAAGTGGAGCCAACTAAGTGGCGGGTCGCTGCATACGTAACCACAGAATATATGTATACTAGCGACCCGCCCCAGCTTCGCACGGCTATATTAAGCATGTTTTATACATATAAACCTTCCTCTTGAATCACTCTATCTACTAAAAAAAACCGCATCAAAATCCGTTGCGTAGTTTTAAAGATTTAAGCATACATAGGGATATAGGGACAGAGAAAGCGACTTTGTTTTTAACCGACCTTCAAAAAAAGAAGGAGGTTATCATTTCGGTTGTATGTAAAAAAATTATGGATGTTCGCGCATGCGTCTTTTTTGTTTATCAACCGATTTTGATAAAAAAAAATTCTGTTGGTAATATACTATGTGATTTTAGGTAGGTAAGTATTAACACAAAATCAATAAATAACTGTACACTAAAACACGCACAGATGACGGAATAGGTCTAAATCTATTCATTCCATAAACATGGGTAGATCCCCATCTGTTTCTCAACTTTTTATTGATGTGAAACATCTATAGCCGCACGTAAAACCGTGGCGACGCATGCTGCTATATCGTACTAATATTATAAATGTGAAAGTTTGTGTGTGTGTGAGTGTGTGTATGTATGTTTGTTACTCCTTCACACAAAAACTACTGGACCGATTGCGATAAAACTCGGTATCTAGATAGCTGGAGACCTGGATTAACACATAGGCTACTTTTTATCCCGATATTCCTACGGGATCGGGACTCACGCGGGTGAAACCGCGGGGCGCAGCTAGTGATGGTATACAGGGTTATTGGAAATTAATTGACACGGCGTTAAGGGCTTCTTCTGTGCACCTTAACAAACAACTTTTGTTCTACGACTTTTGTCGAAACTTAATACATATCCCAAAAAAAAATTTAGGTGTTTCTCGTACTGTCTGGTAATTTTTTATGTCTATGCGGCGCGCGATCGGCACGGGGCGTTGTACCATACCTACTATGATTGATTCTGTGACGTAGACGTAGAGTTGAGTATTATTTGAACTGTTGGATTTAATTTTTTATTTTTGTATGGAATATTTTTATAATAAATTTCCAAAAGTCGTAGAACAAAAGTTGATCGTTAAGGTGCACAGAAGAAGCCCTTAACGCCGTGTCAATTAATTTCCAATAACCCTGTATATACAGGAAAAGTATTTTTGTAGTGCACAAATTTCGGTATGTTTTAAGCACATTAAAATAAAAAATACTGGTTTTTTTACTTTGGAGCTAACTCAAAAACTCTCAGAGCTATAACCATTTAAGTGTTTCTAACAAAACGACTAAGTCCATGGACACAATACTAGCGCCAGCGAGTTTAATAGCGCGCTCTAAATGAAGGTAGGTACCTACGTGTCACTGTGTGTATCAAGACTGAGATACCCAATAATTAAGAAATTGCAGGAAGTTTTTCACATTAAGTTTTGGTTTTTTTTTTATTATTTTTTTGCGTAAATGTACTCCACTGCCGACATAAAATATATTCAGCAGAAAAAAATGTGCACTACAAAAATACTTTTCCTGTATACAGTCTATATGCAGTAGTGTGTACGGTGTATTTTCTAAAGCCCGTGTTTATTGTTTTTATTTTATTTTCAATACAAATTACCTCCACCAAAGTTGGAAACAGACAAAATACAAACAACAAAAAATGTTTATTGTTTAAAAGGTACCGAGGTAATAGGATTTCTGCCGCCAATTTCAGAGGCATTTTTTTTATTAATAATTTTCAAGATTGTTTTCTTAGTTAAAAGTTTATTTCCTTTTGCGGATTGAATTTCATTTGAAATTGTCTCGCCTTTTTGTGAATTCATTCTCAATGTTGCTAACTTACTTTAATAATGCCGTACTTCACTATCACTACATATTATAAAATAAAGTCACTTTTCGCCGTCCCTATATCCCTATGTCCCTTTGTATGCTTAGATCTTTAAAACTACGCAACGGATTTTGATGCGGTTTTTTTAATAGATAAAGTGATTCAAGAGGAAGGTTTATATGTATAATACATGCATAATATAGCCGTGCGAAGCCGGGGCGGGTCGCTAGTTTAAAAATAAATAAATAAAATAAATATTGCAGAACATTCAACACCATCTAGCCCCAAGCTAAGTAACTAGACTTGTGTTAAGGGTGCTAGACAACTATCTGTTGTCTAGCACCCAACTACCTAAAAACTTTTTCTATTGTAAAAATACCTATATACATATTAGAAACAACCAGACCACAGACAAATATCTAAGCACAAATACATGTCTGAGGCGGGAATCGAACCCGCAACCCTGTGTTTGGCAGTCCGGCATGGTGACCATTGTGCTAACTGGGTCGTCAATTGGTTAAAATAAATAAAGATTGCAGGATATTTCAGAGCGCCATCTAGCCCTAAGCTAAGCAGCTAGGCTTGAGTTATGGTACATAAATACTTTTGTAAATACATACAGAAACACCCAAACAAGAAACAAATATCTATACTTAACTACATAAGCATTTGTTTACAACAGAAGTCGTCAAATAGACTTCTATCTATCTCTATCTATCTATCTATACGGGGTTATTGGAAATTATACTAGCAAGCCGTTAAGGGCTACTTCTGTGCACCTAAACAAACAACTTTTGTTCTACGACTTTTGGAAATTCGAAAAAAAAATGAAAATTTTGAGGCTACGTAAATTCGAAAAACAGCTGATTTTTCAAAACCAAGGTCATTCAGACCAAGAACAGTAGATGAAACATAAAAAATAAGTAAAATTTTAAGGTTACTAACCTCTCCGTGTAAGGAACAGCTGATTTTCAAGTAAACCTAACCTCAAAATTTTCGAAATAATGTTCGAATTTCCAAAAGTCGTAGAACAAAAGTTGTTTGTTTAGGTGCACAGAAGTAGCCCTCAACGGCTTGCTAGTATAATTTCCAATAACCCTGTATAATATAAAAATCAATGCCACTTTTCGTTGTAATTGTAAAAGGATTAAAATAATTATTTATTTTTATAAAACATGCAAGGAAAATATTGTCATTATTTTCGAAAAAAGAACACACGAAGTATCGAATATAAGAACAATGAAAATCAAATCTGCAGGAGCTTTTTTTTATTTTGGAACATTACAACGCTATACTCTTTGATTGGATCTCTTTTATCAAAGTTTAACGAAGACAGGTACAAATTGCGTTCACGTGGCTGTATAGCCATAAATGCGTTTGCCTTTCGGCACACATGATAAATAAAATATTAGCGGCAAAGCTAAAAATTCGTCTTTATTTATTATTTTTATAAGTACGTATTAAATATAAAATTAATAATTAAAATGAGTTCCAAGGGTTTAAGATCAGAAACCAAATTGCGGCAATGGAAAACCTGCTTCCATAGAAGTCATAAGAAAAATACATGAAAGTTTAAAAAGTTAGAAAAACGAGAAAAAGGTAAGGACTTATGTTTATTTCCATGCATTCTTTTGTGAAAAGCACTATATAATATACGCCTCGGCGAAAATGGCAATAGCCAATTTACAGCCTTTGCAATAATGTAGGTCCCCAAAAGAAAGGAAAACTTATCAATATAATTATTACAAAGCCATAAAAATCCGCCGGGGCTGCTACGTCCTCCGTTCCGTCGTGGATATAAACTGCATTTGGTATTTGGTTACCTGCCTGCTCTAAGTAGTACAAGCTCTAGCTCCAGCGGGTACCAAAAAAATAGTTTTTACTAGCTGTCCCGGCAAACGTTGTTTTTCCATATACAAATAAAACAAAAAGAAAGAAAAAAATAGATGTTGTTCGATTCTCAGACTTAACGAATATTTATTATACACAAAAAAATGATACAATCGTTTAGGTGTAGGTACATAAGTAACACGAGAATTTTATATATACGAGTATAGGGATGTCTAATTTGTAAGAGTAGGGATACATAGGTATACATCTACCTGTAATATTGTATTATAATTAGAACTTTACTGATTGTTACCAAAAACATATTTTTGTATGTCCAATTTGTAAGAGTAGGTATACATAGGTACACGTCTACCTGAAATATTGTATTTCAGTAGGTACCTTACCGATTGTTAAGGATAATAACAATACACATATTTACAAATTCCAGAAAAGGCTACGGTAAACAAAACAAGCTCGTACTTAGTTACATTACAATGATAAACATCATTAAATCCAATTCGAATAAGTCCCAAGCGAGCATTTTACTAAAGATCCATTATTCAACAGGTTCTTATATTGATAAGAGGGCCTAGTGAAGGAATACGATAGCTCTAGATAGACAATAGGGTAGACTTGCCCACCTGAAGGGATCTGGCTGTTTGCCAGACAGGGAAACATGTCAGATGCAGAGGAGCGAGCTCATACCCTAATACCAGTCAGTTATTCGAAACGTCTAGAACAGTGTTTTTCAAACTTTTGGAAAACGTGACCCCTTTACAATTAAAAAAAACTTGAGAGGTGTCAAGGGACACCCGGATGGAACGAAGTTCTTTTCGATTAATTAGCGAAGGAATTGTAATAAACTTTTTTTTTGTAAATAATCGTCGCGACACCTCACTGTTCAATGCGAAATAGAAAGACGAAATGAAAATAACTGGCTTGCTTCCTATGCAAAAAGTGTCGTTACAACTTTTGGTCTTAATTTTTTCCGTCTAGCCCCCTTCCGCAACGCGCGTTAAGGAACTTTCGTTCCAAAAATCCATTGACCCCGCAGGTCCTTTAATAAAACTACGCCATTCTTTGAAAGACTTTGTATTTAATTTTCTCTATATTGAGGAGATCTATATGATCGATAGAGAAGATACAATCTGACGGTATGCTCAAAATGAAGTTTCATTCCCAAAATAATGATGTTATCTGGATCAATAACGTCTTTAAAATAGAACCACATATATATTCTGTGGTTTCGATAAATTGTTAAAAAATAAACAAGTACAACCATCTTATTGAAATCGTAGTATTAGGGTTCCGTACCTCAAAAGGTAAAAAAAGAACCCTTATAATTTATTGTAGTATAGGATCTACAAACACCTAATGTTTTCGTTTACCCGCGACCTCCCGAGTGAGATTTTGCGACCCATCTGGGGGTCGCGACCTACAGGTTGAAAAACAATGGTCTAGCTAGAACGATATACAATGAGATTTTGCCTGCAGACTGGTCACAATACAATTTATTGCTTGTTTGTTGTCACGCTCCCTAGTTCAACTTTACGAAACATTGTCTTGGTATTTTACTTTCGTATTTTCGTTAACGAAACTAATGTGAAACATTCAAGAATTGCAACTTCTTCTTCAGGCGTTTTCTTGTTTTGAATACAAATTAGTTTGTTTAATATTTTTAAGATTCGCAAATCGCAAAACGAAAATATTCTGAAAGTCATGGACGTTATGCAAATGTCTGAATTCAACAATATATCTTAACCATATAAAGATTTACATACTTTTTTATTTACTTTCTTTGATGTGAAATATAGCTTTCAAGTTTCAATGGGCATATTCAAAGTTCTGTGAAGAATTTAACGTTACACGCGGTCTATGAGTTATAATTTACATATGATTATATGATTCCTTTATCTGCGTATAAATATTTATTGCTATTTTTCTGCTCCGTTGATTCTCCGACAAACGTTCGTGAAGATGAAATTTTTAATATAATAACGAACCTCCGGTTTCGTATACGTACATACTATGTTTAAAGGAATTACTTTTTAATGTATTTTTTTGTCTAAGAGTTAAGAGGAAAGGGTACCGGGCGCTCTCTCCATACAAACGTAGTCGACTGTTTCCTCCCTGGATAATGACACTAGAACAAATATTTTAGTTGCATAAAACTTATAACTGCCATAACCATGTCCCTATGTTTTGTTTTTTAAATCTTAATGATAATTAGAAAATGAAAAAAACCAAGACATAGGGGCATAGTCATGGCAGTTATAGGTTTCATGTAACAAAAATATATGTGCTAGGGTCATTATCCAGGGAGGAAACAGTCGACTACGTTTGTATGGAGAGAGCGCCGGTACCCTTTCACCTTAAACACAACGAGAATTGTTACTACCTATGTATAGATCAGTGTCGAAAATGTAAAATAATCGATCAAAGCTCAGTCACCCAACTACTTATTATAATTTAAGTAAATAATAAACTTACTTATCTTCTATACATATAAAATGCTTTGTCCTGACTGACTGACTGACTGACGGATCAACGCACAGCCTAAACCGCTGATCGTAGAGACCTGAAACTTGGAGGGTGTGTTCTTTGTATGACGTAGGCATCCGATAAGAAAGGATTTTCCGAAATTCTACCCCTAAGAGTGTGAAAAAGGGGGCAAAGTTTGTATAAGACAACGCGATTCTTTGGTCCATTTTCGACTTCTACGCGGACGAAGTCGCGGGCAAAAGCTAGTATTATAATAAATAGTATGGATAGGTCCATCAGATGCAAAATAAACACACTACAGTAATACAGACTACACTTCCTACAGTATTACAGATAATGTGTATATCTATTTATGCTAACGTCTCGATACTGGAACATCGCTGCAGTTTATTGGATTAACCTACTTTCAGCTATTTTGTATTCTTCGACAAGTTTGTCAGCTGGGTAGTTTTTAAGCTCGGAATAAAAGTTTCTGGTAACAAAGCTGTTATGGAACGCCCCAGGCCACTAATTTAAGCTTCTGTACAGTTATATAGAACTTGAATTATACTATTTATTATTGAATCGTTTATTTGTTAAGAGGAAAGGTACCGGCGCTCTCTCCATACAAACGTAGTCAACTGTTTCCTCCCTGGATAATTACATTAGCACAAATATTTTTGTTCCATATAACCTATAACTGCCATGACTATGCCCCTATGTCTTAGTTCTTTTTCGTATTCTAATTAAAAAAAAAAAAAAATAATAATAAACATAGGGGCTTGGTCATGGAAGTTATAAGTTTTATGCTTAAAAAAATATTTGCTCTAGTGTCATAATCCAGGGAGGAAACAGTCCTCCTCTTAGGGAAAACATTTCTACTGCAGATGGTGAAACTTGTTTGTAAAGAAAAGATTTAATAGTAAGTTTTAATCAGTTTTTATTATTTGTTGAAAACGTTAACTATTATTTTGTTAAATACCTATTACTAAGATTTGACAGAAAACTAACTAAAAATATTGACCTGTGTAAAACCATTCCTACACGAAGGAAGGAAAATCAGTTGTTTCTCAATTTTACTTCAACAATTTCGATCGAACTATGTCTGTCGGTGAAGTTAGAAGTTTTGTCGCCAACTGAACAAGCCTTAATAAAATTTTATGTTTATATCTAGGTTAGGTAGTGGAAGTTATAACTTCGAATGTAGACTGTTTATTGTATTGCTTCTTCTATAAATAGATGGGACGAAAACGACACCTACGCAAACAAAGATAGCTGCCTCCCTTCTCCAAATTATTTATTTTTATAGACTGACTAGCTGTCCCGGCAAACGTTGTTTTGCTATTTACAAAAATAAAAAAATAAAAAAAATAAAAAAAATAGATGTTGGCCGATTCTCAGACCTACTGAATATGCTCACAAAATTTCATGAGAATCGGTCGAGCCGTTTCGGAGGAGTTCAAGTTCGAACCCCGTGACACGAGAATTTTATATCTATAGAGAAGATTAAAAATATTATGTATTAGATATTGTCATTTACTTTCACCACGTTATCAGAAAATAGATAATAACAGCTATTAGTATCTAATGGCGTTAGCAATTTATGTATATAAGTGATAGCTTTCGCCCACTTCTTCGTCGTGTAAGAGTTGCACTACCTCCAAGTTTCAGGACTCTACCATCTCTACGATCAGCGGTTTAGCCCGTCTAGAGTTGATCCGTCAGTCAGGACAAAGCACTTAATATGTATAGATATAGTGCATTAACTAGAAACAAAGAATACAATAGTTACTACGACCTACAAACTTTATCAGTTGAATTTCCTTCCTTTCTTAGTGAGCCTACGTTCTAAAAGGAACTAAATATGAGACCCTAGTTTTGTAGATTTCATGATCATTGAGTAAATGAGTGATAATCTCATAAACAAATATAAATGATCCGATAGATTAGTTACATTATCCAGTACCATTAAACTTCAATCAATCGAAATACGTACCTAGTCAGGAAATCAATCGATCTTCCAAGATGCAATATTGGAAATTGCATTTGGAAAGTAACAAACTACAATTGCTTAGACAATTTATCTTCTGTAGAAACACAGAGGACAAAATTACATTTTTCTTATTGAAATTCGAATAAGATTGTAATTTTATTCGAATAGCGAAAATAGTAGGAAATGGGTATAAAACAGAGGTATAAAATTGTTTACGAACAACTTAAGGATTTAATTTGGTTTTAACAAGGGACATTATTTATTATGTAAACATTTCATTATTAAATAAGCCAAACAAAATCAAGACTATTAAAAGTTTATTGCCCAGTTACGAATTTTTGTAAAAGAGGATTATGTATATTAGTTGAATAATCTAATCCCAAAGGGTTTAATCAACGTCAAAGTTACTGATAAACCGATTATTGATGAGCTTAATTTCAAATCTGAAGGGAAAGATTTTGATTTTAGAGGTAGCTAGCTAGTTACGGTTGATTTATTATTAATAGCCGTCGGTTTTGTCGGACCAAACTTTGGAAATGACTCTCAGGAGTCTAGGTTAAGTTTTGGTAAGAATAAAAAAGGAATGTTGTATTTTTTTGTCTTTAGCATTAAAAGCTTTTCGCCCACTGAAGTTTGTGATTGTTCTTGTGTCCATTCATCTTTTGTTCGTTTCATCATTATTTTAGTAATAGAATTTTACAAACGTTAGTTAGGTTGTGAACCAATTTAACGGGTGTCAATGTAAGAGCAGTTGCAGATACTTACTAAAAACAAAAATCAGAAAGAGATATTCTTTATAACAACGTACATTTTAACTCTTTGCATTCGCAGCTGTACTAGTCTAGTCCAATTTATTTTAATGAGGGATTTCCACGTTCGTTATCTTGGCATCGTAAAACATTATTAATGTTTACAAAGTCGGTAAAGTAACATTTCAAGAGTCCTCACCCTTTGTGGAGATCATAATTTATAGTGTTTGTAACATTTTGTTGAACATTTGCATCTTTTGTACCTACGTCTTTTGTTTGCTTTCTTTTAGATATATCATCTCTCTCGCTTTTACTTTTGACGTGATAACGTCTTATAAATCAAAGACGGCATTCACAAAAAAGTGTGACGTCATCGCTCACGTTCCGTTATTGACAAGGTAACCATAGAAAAGTATTATCGTTGCTATGGTTCCATCAATGTTTTCTTAGGACGTTGTCACGTAAAATTATCGTCCGTAAACGCTTGCCCTGTTTGGATAAAAATTTGTTATTAAAATGTCACCCTCTTCCTGTTGACAGATTAATCTGAAATTTTGTAAACACACTTAGTTCTTGATGGCAATGCAATTTTCAATATATTCAGTAACATTGTAAATTCACGATGCCGCCGCTACAAAATGACGGATTATTTTAATTCATTTTAAACTTACATAAATAAATGTCTTTATAATGAATACCCCATAGAAACCCACGTTCGTTTCTTCAAGTTTCTTGGAACACCCTATGTATTGATAACTTCGAGCTTTGTCTATTGTAGTACCTACCTCTATGGTTGATAATGACATTCTATTCTTTAGATGTATTATTAATTTTAGATACTTCAGATATAAATAGGTAATCACTAACACTTTCTAGAAGTATCTTTACGTTTCCATTGCAACGACACGTGTGTTTGTATCGACCTTTAGATTATAATAGTAACTGTGGCAGTGGGCCACGAGACTGGACTAAATCCAACTACTTACATTTGGTACACCTGCAATATCTATACTAATATTATAAAAAGCTGAAGAGTTTGTTTGTTTGTTTGTTTGAACGCGCTAATCTCAGGAACTACTGGTTCGAATTGAAAAAATCTTTTTGTGTTAGATAGTCCATTTATCGAGGAAGGCTATAGGCTACTTTTTATCCCGATATTCCCACGAGATCGGGAGTTACGCGGGTGAAACCGCGGAGCGCTGCTAGTCTCGTTATAATAGGTAGGTTTATGGTAACGGACTTTCTTTGTTATATGCCATATTTATTAAGTTTTTGATGTCTAACTTTTTATAAACGAGTTTTAGCTTAATTTTGATTTTATATCTCACTAGCAGCGCTCCGCGGATTCACCCGCGTAAGTCCCGATCCCGTGGGAATATCAAAATGAAAAGTAGCCTATAGCCTTCCTCGATAAATGGACTATCCAACACAAAAATAGTTTTTCAATTCGAACCAGTAGTTCCTGAGATTAGCGCGTTAAAACAAACAAACTCTTCAGCTTTATAATATTAGTATAGATTCATTACATTTTTAATACATATACGGGATAAAACTTTTTACAACAGAGTTTAAGTTTAATATAGATATTATATCTCATAATATTTTATATTTGTATTATTGACAACTAGATTTTGCCTACGGCGCGGCGTATCGCCCGCATGGCTTACAGGAAACAAATGCAAATTATGTAGAATTTCTAAAAAGTTTAAAAGCCTTAGTAGAAACTGGAGACCAATACTTCATAGCCTCCCTCCAAATATGTCTCTAGCGGCTTAAGGCGTGCGTTTATAAATTAGTCAGACAGTCAGTCACGACTTTTAGTTTTATATTATAGATAAAAGTCTAATTAAATTAACAACAATTTCTATTGAACTTTAATCATCATCCGTGATGCTTCTCACAAGTCTTTACTTTGGGAATTTGAGACTTATTTGATACAAAATTAAAAAAGAAATGCTCCCCTTTTAAATAACATTCCTTTTCACACCTCACAACTCAGCGTCTCAAATTTGAAGCAATCGTAAGCATTCCGCATTCGAGTAAATAGCGAAGGTAAATCTAATTTTCACCCATTTACATGCATGGAATGATCAGTTATCAGAATCCAGTGAATCATTAATACTCGCATAATCTACATGAGAGGATTTTATATCGACTGCAATGTTCTATTCACCTAATTCTATTTATAAGGCGCCTCAGAACCTCTGGCAATGTTTTCATAATGTAAAAAGTGTGGTGAGTTGCGATGCAGATTGCACAGAGTGAAGTGTCAGTGCTATAATGTCTCTAAACCCGGGTTTGTTTGCAATGTGCCGGGTAAACACCCACTGACTACAAACTTACACGACAGCTGTGCGCTGAATCTCATTGTTCCATTTGCAACTCTTAAACCGTTGGATTTTGTTTGAAAATGTTGCATAAACAGGGTTAGTATGTATTTTTCGCTTTCTATTATTTTGAATAGATCTATTAAGGATATTGTTAACTTTTGTTATTTATTTAGAGACCGCGACTTCTAAATTTTAGCGCGATTCGTTCATTGGTTTAAGCCAATATACCGCAGTCAGTCAGTTAAGACTAATAATACATAGTATTAAACAAAGTCGCTTGCTGTGTATGCTTAAATCTTTAAAACTACGGAACGGATTTGGATGCGGTTTTTTTTATAGATAGAGTGATTCAAGAGGAAGGTTCATATAATATAATACATGCATTATATAGCCATGCGAAGCCGTGGCGGATCGCTAGTATATATATAGGTATATCTTAGTGACAGTAGCATGAGTTTAGAAAAACCTTTTCTTAAACGACATTTCTAGTCCGAGTTCGTTAGTTCTAGTTCATTAATTAAAACAAAATTAAACTTTAAAATTGATTTACCATTGTCAAGTTATTAAAGTAAGAGTGACGTAACTCGTTCACTATAAGCACTTAATAAGTAATAAGTGCTTCACTTCAATTAAAACTACTTAACACAACATTCGTTGATTACAGGCTTGTACGTGACATTTATATCAATTTTCATGCTAAGGAACTCTGAGGGCGTGTTCCGGAACTTCCAATCTTTGAAAACAACCATTAATATAGGTAAGTATGACGTATTTCTAAGAATATCGCAATATATTAAGAGGAAAATTGGGAGAAAATGTCGTTTCTTATTAGACAAAGTTTAAAAAATATATAGTCGTTAAAAATAAATACGGTTTTTACGCAAGTAGACTCGCATATTTTGACCTCATCTCACGATAGAAAGCGAATAAGGTCCTGAGTTCACTCTAAACTTGCAGAGGTTGCAGTTTTAGGAGAACAGCGACGCTTACAAATTACGTTTCCGCAAGTAGAGTTGACTTGCTTTCAGCTAATTTTCATAAATGATTTTCAGGAGCAATACTACCGCCAAATACAGTTGAAGAAGTTGCATTTTCATCTGCTCTTGCGCGCGCGTCGATGGAAAGTGAACATTACCATTATGCTATGAAAATTGTTTACGCACCTCATGACGATAGTTTTGCAGCGAGTAAAGCTGGTAAGTAAGCATACAAGAAAGGCCAGACTCGTACGATATACTTATAATTTAATAAGTACATATAATTTAAAAAAAATCTTACCAATCAAAGTCAAAATTCTTCATTAAATTGGGAAATGACATTGAAACGCGTTCAGAGTGCGCCCACCAATGAGAAGAAGGCGCTAGGCGCATCAAACTCATGGGATCATCTTGCTTACCTACCTGTCGCAATTACCAGATTGTCTTTATAAAAGCCAAGACTATTTCATTACACTGCAACGCTACTAAATTATAAATAATTCAAGCATGTTCTTCGTTAGTAAATTTGTCAATTCTCTATACAATTTCTTCGAAACCATGTCATCCAAAACATCCAAAGACACAAGGCTCAAAACACTAGAATTCTTCAAATCCAATATACTCCTTTATAAGTATGTAAATATTTGCAGCGTGCGAGCTGATATCCGGGGGTGTAATTGCAATATTCGGTCCCATCGACCCAGTCTCGGCATCCGCAGTGGAGGCACGCTGCAGGCCCGCGAAGATTCCACACATACACGTAACGTACTGATTTACAGCATAATATACAGGGTTATTGGAAATTAATTGACACGGCGTTAAGGGCTTCTTCTGTGCACCTTAACAAACAACTTTTGTTCTACGACTTTTGTCGAAGCTTAATACATATACCAAAAAAAAAAATTAAGTGTTTCTCGTATTGTCTGGTAATTTTCTATGTCTATGCGGCAAGTGCGCGCGCGCGATCGGCACGGGGCGCACTGCGTGCGACCCGATCGGGTTGCGATCCGGACCATTATGTACAAGTCCTGTATAAATCCAAGTTAATTTAATATCAAATTCCCATTTCATCTCTGTGACGTAGACGTAGAGTTGAGTATTATTTGAACTGTTGGATTTAATTTTTTATTTTTGTATGGAATATTTTTATAATGAATTTCCAAAAGTCGTGGAACAAAAGTTGATCGTTAAGGTGCACAGAAGAAGCCCTTAACGCCGTGTCAATTAATTTCCAATAACCCTGTATACCATTCATATTAAATACCTTTGATCTAGCTTAGAAATGGGAGTCAGATAAGTTCCGAAAGCATTTCAGCTTAAAATATAGTCCTTAGGACCGAAAGGTTTAAAGGTTATGTTACCATATTTAAAAATTCATATGATGTATTACTAAACAAGTAAGGTATTTTGGGTTTCAAAATTATATTTCCTACTACTAAATATGCTTAGTACTTAATTCCAATTGCTCTTAGTATGTACGGTCCTCAGAAAAGAAATAAAATAGTACAGTCACATTACCAATTAGCTAATCCCCACGTGACCTAGAGCAAATGATCGATGCCTAGAGCTCACTCGCGAATCTGTAAGGCTGTAAAGTAATGTTACCTGATTCTGTTTTTTTTTTAATCAAGTATATTGATAAAAAAAAACAACAATATACAATACAATATACAATTTAAAAAAAATAACAAAATAGGTAAATACTATATTTTTTACAGATATGCGAATGAGCTCTGGGTCACGTAGGGTTCATCTAATTGGTAATGTGACTGTACCTATCTACATAAAAATGTCTATAAAAATCCAGTCCAGTAAATTACGACCGTAAAAATTATTAACTTATGATCTCAATATAATTTTAAGAGTCCACTTTATAATGTTACAAAAACTCGTGAAATCGAGTTGTCGGAGTTTGAAACTTCGATATTACTGTATCTCAATCGAAGTTAAACGGAACACGCCCTATATTTTCATTAACTTCTATATTAAAACAGTTTTTGGGACGAGACTGGATTGTTAATTAACAAAGTGAGGATATTTTCACACGTGTTTTGCACTAAATGTTTTAAGTGGAACTATAGTTACTTGAAACATGTATACTATACATTATGTAACGGCTTATCTGTGGTTGTTACAACAAAAGACCTAGGTACAGTGGCAACAGAATTGGAGACCCACAGTTGAGTTCTAAAATTACTGTAGGTATACCCAATTATTGAAATGTTGTCACTTTAATAATGTTTTCTACTAAATTCGTGAGTTGAAGGACTTTAAACTTTTACTCGAGCAGGACCTTTTAGAGTCTTGCTTGAAAACATTCTATTCTTGTTTGTACGTACTGAAATGCAGTAATTATTCAAATGTTCTACTGCTTCACGGTATAATAAAGCTATGGAGACAGTACCTTAGACAAACTTGCAAAATACATTTCAACTGCTACGAAAGAAAAAAGAAAAAAAATTTGCTTTCTGATATTCAAAACCATCTGCGATAAAATATTTCGTCGGAGCAATTCATAATTATTAAATGCCGTGGAAACGAAACAAGAACTCAAATACGGAAGACGAAAATGAGATCAAGTTACCTACTTTAAAGACGAACATTCATTTCTTCAAACGAACTTCATACTTGAGAAATTATAAGACACATTGAATGAACAATTACTTGAACAAATTACGTAAAATAATACAAGACACAACTCAAATTAAAGAATTAATTCCACTTTGTTAAATCCGGGATGAAAACTGAAAATGAAGATTTCTGCTTTAATTATTTTGCTGTTACTATATGAGTGATTCATTTCCATGTTATACTGAATTCTCAGAGTTTAAGTATTTAAATATCATTCATAGATCAATAAATTAAAAGTTAGATGAATATTACTGCGCAATATGACACAATACATATTACCATATTATTGAACTTCAAGTAAGTAATTAAGTATATAATATTGTGGTACTCAGGCTAATCCCATAAGTTACTATCGATCCAGTTATGTCACAACGATAAGAGAATTTATTGTCTCTATCCATACGTAGCCAACGAGATAAGCCACATTATCTATATATCTAAAATGACCCTCTGAAATTTCAGGCTGTTTGGCGTCCGCCTGCGTTTAGAGGCACGGAGCAAGCATCTCCTCCATCTATAAACTTGTTTCCTGAAGCGGTTGCTTTATCGAAAGCTGCAGCTCTTTTTATAAAGGATAGCGACTGGAATTCTTACACTTTGTTATACGACGATGACTATGGTAATCGGATTTTAATTCATGCTTGAGATAATAAACTTAACTTAGGGTCAGGAATTAGTGGTATTAAATCTTTAGTGAGCACTTTATCTTTAAACTCTACATCAGTTAAGAGTTAATTAATTAGGTACGTAGAAAGTCTAACATTGTCTCAACACCTACACTTAACTCTCTCTTTGGTTCATTTAATTCCGACTTTAACTTCTCTTTATGAGAAATCTTCAGTAGTATTTCAACTAACGAGATAAAATACCAAATTTGTTTGCGCTGTTGTTATAGACAATAATTTTATTATAACCCAAGAGACGTTTGCTAATCATTTTAAACAAATTTGTAATTCACTCTCGATTTCAGGTCTAATAAGATTACAAGAGATACTGAAGCATGCAGATCCCGAAGTAAAATGGTTAGTGAGACGTCTGACCCCCGGGGAAGACAACCGACCTCTGTTGAAACAACTGAAAGCCACCGGCGAGACTCGGGTCGTGCTCGACTGTCCTGCTGATAGGATTATGGAATATTTACGACAGGCAAACGAGGTTAAATTCTTCGAAGATTATATGGTGAGCTCTTAGATTTAATATTAATCATATAGTTGTTTTGCTAAGTCCTTCTTAACTTCTTCTAAGCAGAAACTTAACTAACTTAACCCGCCTTTAAAAAATTATGAATATTTTTATAAAGTTTCTAATGCAATTAGGTTTACTTATGAAAGTTCTTAATTGGTTGATAAGTCACATTCTCACATGAACACTAAATTAAATTTATATTATTTTTTAGGCAAGCTTAAATTAAAACGAAGTACCTACCTTAATTAAGCGAATCGTAAAGAAAAAGATTTTAAAATTCAATTTCAAACTCGAGTAAGTTGAATTTCGTAATTACGTAGGTAAAATTAAATTAGTATAATTTAGGTTTGTTTAAGAATCTTTTGCTTTAATTTCAGTTAATATTATTAAAGGCTTAAAGACTATTTACTAAAGAAAACGAAATTACCATTTCATTTATGTTTTTCTTTCTTTTGTAGAGTTACGTATTGATGTCTCTAGATGCCCATACTTTGGACTTAGAAGAACTGCGAATTAATAAAGCTAATGTGACTTGTTTAAGGATATTTGATCACGGAGATTCTAGAACAAAATCTTATTTAGCCGATTGGAAAACTCGAGGGTCTGGTGATGTAAAGATCCCGAGACAAACACACGAAATCACTGTATGTAGCACGTATCCCCATGATTTTTATAGTTATCTAATAGTCGGAGATCCCTTTAAGGACGACCTTCATCGAGCTGTTTAAGAGGATCATGAGTTTTCGATACGCGGCGAGAGTATGTATTTTCAAAAATGACCCGTATCGTGCGATAGAGAGAGTTTAAGTTCGGACGTAATTGCCTTCATTTTGCTTTCAAATAATGTTGCGGGCCGTAACGATTTTACCCCCTTTATCCTTCACAAAATGAAATAAATTTGGTCTCATTTAATTCACTGCATCTTATTCTAGGTTTATACGTTTATTTTTTGGTAATTCAGTTTAATCTATTAAAAACAATTGAAACGCTCGATGAAGTTTTTAAGTAAAAAATATAGATATTCAGATAGGTACTAATAACTTGTATCTTAGGCAATATTTCTTTAAAATAAAAACGGTTAAACCTATTTTTCCATTAGATCTAGAACATTTTCAAAAATTATCAAAATCGGACTTCGTTTATGGGGGGGAAAACGTTACCGCTTTTTGTATGGAAATTGACAGCTTCACACTGGCCTTAATGGATGAAAAGTATATTATATCAAATTAAATAAGTCACTAAATATATTGCAAATGGGTTTCCTAAAAAAATTCAGTCCAGAATATGATTAATTAACAATTTAATTAACAATTTATTTTTTATTTTAATTTTTTGTTTTGTTTTTTAACCCTTTCACTGCCTTGTTTAAGAGACAAATTCAATAACAATAGAAAGTATGAGGCCTATAGAATATGCAAACGTTAGGTTGCCTATTTTTTCCTGTCACAAC
This sequence comes from Idaea aversata, assembly GCA_907269075.1. Lineage (NCBI taxonomy): Eukaryota > Metazoa > Arthropoda > Insecta > Lepidoptera > Geometridae > Idaea > Idaea aversata. The sequence goes on along the minus strand of OU026092.1, from coordinate 7,354,272 downwards.
TCGTGGGTAGGCAGGTAAATCGATACTAGTCATTTGCACTGGTCTGGTTAATGAATAAAAGTTAAGTTAAAATAAAGATTATGTATTTCATTGGTAGGGAATTTGTCTATTGACCAAACCAGAAAAAAGTCTATAACAAAAAAAATACTTCATTTTGGACTGAATTTTTTTAGGCAATATGTTTATTTTCCTATTTAATTTGATATAAATTACTTTTCATCTATTGAACAGATCAATGAAGTTCGTCCTTAAAGGGATCCCGAACTATAAGCATTTTTCAAGATTTTAAGAGTCTAGTTTTACGAATCGATTTCCCTTTATCTTGTCTGTGGCATTTTCATACAAACTACCTTTGCAGGAATTGTCTTATAAACGTTAACATTAAAATGTTATGTTAATTAGGTAGAAGCAGCATTAGCAAGTGATGCAGCTCGTCTCATCACTGACGCGGTGGAAAGCGCTCCTGAAGAATTAAAAATTGAAGCGAAAGAGATTGAATGCGACTCCGAAGACCAGTGGGAAATCGGAGAGGACTTCACTAACCATTTACTCACGGTTAAGTGTTTTGAAAACTTTCTCAATTTTTACGACAACACGTTCGAGTTATAGTCATAACGTAACTGTAAAAGTTTCAGGAGTCGATTTGTTACCAAACTTTAATTTTTTTTGTTTTACGTTTCAGAATCCTATAGTTGGTATATCAGATCAAATATTATTAGATAACGTGACGGGTGAACGCACTAATTTCAACGTTGAAATAATGGAATTATCCAATAGCGGTTTTAATAATATTGCCAAGTGGAATGCTGACACGGGCTTCGTCTACGTACGATCGGCCAACGAAGTGTCAGACCTTTTAGCCGAAAAATGGACAAATAAGACGTTCAAAGTCGTATCACGCATCGGAGCTCCTTTCTTAGTCGAAAGAGTGCCTAAAGACGGCGAAGTATTGACTGGAAATGATCGCTACGAAGGCTATTCGAAAGATTTAATACATGAGATATTGGCAGAGACTTTACACCTGAATTACGAACTGGAGATCGTTCCGAACAACCTTTATGGGAAGTATAATAAGGATACCAAGAAATGGGACGGCCTAGTCGGTTATCTCTTGGAAAGGGTTCGTAGCTGTGTCCCGCTGTGGTTTAACCTATTACTGCAATTCATTATTCACACAACTTGGAAACTAACAATAAGTTAACGTTACAGAAAGCTGACTTGGCGATTTGCGATTTAACTATCACTTACGAGAGACGGTCTTATGTGGATTTCACGACACCCTTTATGACTTTAGGCATTAGTATTCTGTATTCAAAACCGACTCCGCCGGAGCCCGAGCTATTTTCATTTCTCAAACCCTTCTCGGTTGACGTATGGATTTACATGGCTGCGGCCTATCTATTGGTGTCTTTGTTACTACACGTTTTGGCGAGGTTTGTATCTTATTGGAAATATAATATTATGCATTACCATTTGTGTAATTTACGACACATCACCGATTTTAGGTTGGCTCCGAACGATTGGGAAAATCCGCATCCATGCGACAAATCTCCTGAAGAACTTGAAAATATTTGGCATATTAAAAACTCTTGCTGGTTAACCATGGGCTCCATTATGACACAAGGCTCTGATATTTTACCAAAGTAAGTTTCAATATCCGTAGTTTGACAGACTAATTAAATAGGATTGAATCAAGAAATTCGGGATCAAAGCGTATTGATCTACGCATCTACTATCTGATGACAAATACAGACCACAGACTTTAATTTTGAAGCCATGAAATTAAACGGTTGACGAAAAGCTATTCGACGATGTAAAAGTATGTAGTCTACAAATGCTTACCTTTCTACTTTCACAGATTACAGAATCCAATAAAATTAAAGTATATTGGATTTAGATCCAATTACTTTAGGATTTTATTAACTACGGCTATTTAACTTGGTACTTATGATGGATACAATAAAAGATAGTAAGCGGAAATCGAACCCTCCATTTTCTGCAGCGCAGAAATTCATTTGTCCACAACGTGACTAAAAGATAAAACTATAGATGCGAATCAGACAACACAAGTTGACGCATAAGACATATTGTGTTTTTGACAATCTGATATTAATTCATTTAAATGACGTGTCAAATGACAATTTCTAAAGGTTGCCTAGAAGAAATCTCTTTAAGCGATAAGATCGCATATTTGCTTTTTTTTTGTCAGTAAACTTTTCGTTTCTTTTCAATGTTTTGTACAAATCAAGTGTTAATCTATCTAAATAAAACTTAGGTCAGTAAAGACAGAGTAATTTATATGAATACTAGCGATTCGTCCCGGCTTCGCACGGTTATATTATGCATGTATTGTACATATAAACCTTCCACTTGAATCACTCTATGTATTAAAAAAACCGCATCAAAACCCGTTGCGTAGTTTTAAATATCTAAGCATACATAGGGACAGACAACGGACATTGACTTTGTTTTATATTATGTACTAGCGACCCGCTCCGGTTTCGCACGGCTATATTATGCATGTATTATACATATAAAGCTTTCTCTTAAATCACTCTATCTATTAAAAGGGACAAACAGCGGAAAGTGACTTTGTTTTATACTATGTAATGATACCTTCCAGAGGTTATTCAACACGTTGGGTGTGTGGAATGTGGTGGTTCTTCGCTCTCATCATGTGTTCCTCGTACACCGCGAACCTCGCCGCCTTCCTCACCAACGCCGCGATGGACGACTCTATAAAGAGCGCTGAGGACCTCGCGATGCAAACTAAGATTAAATATGGTACTGTTGATGGTGGATCAACTTACTCCTTCTTTAAGGTAAGTCTTGTAACTTTTTTAATTAGGTTTATTTTTTTAATGTATCTTCAGAAACCTTTAAGTAATTATGTTTTTTGTATCTTACGCCCATATTTACAAACAGTACTTAGTTGCTCTTGGATAAGTGAACGCACTGCGCTAAATATACGGCCTTATGATTGGTCAATTTTGTGCTGCTCTGCCTTATTTTCGGCTCTATGCGTTCGCGCGCACTATGAAATCTCATAGGGTTGACTGTGAAAACGGGTGTTAGTTTGAGCAAAGACAAATAAAATTTGAGTGACATTCGCGGTATTTCTATTTCATTATTATTTAGTAAAATTATAAATCTTTCTTTTTTCTAATATTACTTATCGCATTTTCAGTAAGTACCAAAGTTAAAGTATTAGATACATTTTCCATAAAAATAATTCAAATTATAAACTGTCATCATAACGTAAAATTTCTAATTGCGGTTTGAATCTAAAACAAGATAAAATGCTACTCCTGAGAATCGTTAGCGTGAAATCGTGAACAACAAACTGACGTCGATTCACAGCAATAAAAGCTATAAAAGTACTTCTAAGTATATATTTACTTTCTGAGGCGGAATAAAGTGTAATAATATAAAATTTTGTGTTTGAGACAAAAACGATGACGCTAAGATTAGAATATATTTTCACTCGGAATGAAGGCATTATTTTGGTCCATTAGCAAATAATAGGCACAGTAACAATATAATGATACCACTAATGTACCTACGCGACATTAGCCCGTAGTAAAATTACTGACGCTTTATACCTAAATCATTTAGATATTTATAGTACCTACTTATACCTATTTTAGATACCTAGTTTGTTTTTACAATTTATTAACACGTCTCTACTTAATTAGAAGTTTATTATTATTATTAAGAGCCTACACTGTCCCACTGCAGGGCAAAGGCCTCTCTACCTTTCTTCAATTGATCACGATCTGTCGCCTTTGCACACTAATCATTCCTATAGGAGTCAAAATCATCTCGCCATCGCTCGTCGCCTCGGTCTGCCGCGTGATCGTATCCCTATATCCCATTCTGTTGTTATTTTAGACCATCGTTCATCTGACATGCGGCAAACATGTCCCGCCCAGTCGTATTTTAGCTTAGCGGCTTTCTGGGAGACGTCAGCAATGCGAGTTCTGGAGGGCAGGTTCGTGTTTCTGATGCGATCTGCGCTCCGTACCTCTCTGACTCATCCCGAGTGCGGACTTGGTCAAAGACCAAGTTTGAGCACCATATGTGAAGACAGGGAGAATGCACATGTCCATGAGCTTACGCTTTAAAGATATTGGTGCGTCGCCTTTCATGAGGTGTTTAAAGGATCAATAGCTTCTCCAGGCGCTTACAAGTTTACAAGTTTATATACCTACTATACCGGAATGTTGTTTTAGAATCATTTACAACTGTATCAAATGTTCCTTTACTATTTGATACTCGTTAGGATGACAAGTTAGCGTCAACAAGAATCCTACATTTTGCTGTATGATGCTTCCTAGCCACGCTACAGCGCCAATTTCCAATTCAGATATAATATCAATAAAATGTATTTAAAAAATTGAAGTTATTCCTATTAAATAAAAACATATTTAAGAAAGATTGTGACGAGGTTGGGGAGGATACTTATTGGCCATGCCACATTCGTTCCAGGCAAAGAGCCTCTAATGTTTCATTCGTTTGACGACCTCTGTGGCGCGTCGGGCGAACACCCGACTGCGACGCAGAAGGTTGCGGGTTCGATTCCCGCCGGGAACAAGTATTTATGCTGACCATAAATTCTTGTTTCTGGTTCTGGGTGTTTCCTATATGTATAATATGTATACATTTACAAAAAAAAAAAAAAAAGTATATAAGTAGTTTATCCGTTATCTGGCACCCATAACACAAGCATTAAGTTGCTTAGCTTGGGGCTGGATGGCGATGTGTAATATGTCCTGAAATATTTATTTATTATTTATTTATTCTCCATAATTAATTTCACAATAAATTCAAACATCTTTAACGAATGAGATTTTAGTTACTATAATTGCTTGGCTTTATAACATAGAGAGTACGTCATGTATTAGAAACAAATTATCTTATATATTATACTTATTATTGTAGAAATCAAATGTCTCAACCTTTGCAAGAATGTGGGCAGCGATGGAATCAGCTCGACCATCAGTATTCGCCAAAAACAACGACGAAGGTTTAGAAAGGGTGCTGAAAAGTAAAAGAGCTTATGCTTTCCTAATGGAATCTACGGCTATAGAATACCAACTCGAAAGACATTGTGACTTGATGCAAGTCGGGGGCTTGCTGGATTCTAAAGGTTATGGAATTGCTATGCCATTTTGTAAGTAACATCTTTTTAATTTCAATAAACTGGTCAAATGTTTCATCAAGTAAGTACTTATTCTGGTTTCTGGTTTGATATCTGGTTTTTTGTTAAGTTTCATCATTTAGAACGGCAGTTGACAACGCGGTTTTGAAATTAGCTGAAAGTGGCAGATTAGTCGAGTTGAAAAATCGATGGTGGAAAGCCCCTCCTGAAGAAGCCTGCGTTGTAAGTAAATTTACAAAGATCCAAATCTTTATAAATGGTTTTCTTACATCTGTCTATACCTACCTACTTGTCTGAAAAGGTTTCGTAGTTTTTTTGTCTGGAGATAAATTACTTTCGAATCTTGAGATTTCTTTATGTTATCTTTTTATATTATACCTGACGATGAATAAAGAGGGATAATGTTAGTATATTTTACAATAATTATTTAAACTGAAGCTCAAGTGTGTACAAATAGTTTACAATGACTGAATTAAAGATTTGTTTTAAAAATGTGCATCTACAGAATACTCTTCAGAAAACTTGAAACGCTATTGACGTACGCCTAATATAGTCCTAGCTAGTTTAAGGCGAAGTATCACCTAAAAACCCCTTACCCACGCGCACCGCGCGATGACTATTCTTTTCCCCCGCGCGCCGCGAACTGGCTGTTTTAAGGTGAAAGGGTACCTGCGCGCTCTCCATACAAACGTAGTCGACTGTTTCCTCCCTGGATGACACTAGCACAAATATTTGTGTGCCATAAAACCTATAACTGCCATGACTATGCCCCTATGTTTTGTTTTTTTTTAATTTTCTAATTATCATAGAAAATAAAATTTAAAAAATTTGAAAATTAAAAAAAACAAAAAATAGGGGCATGGTCATGGCAGTTATAAGTTTTATGAACCAAAAATATTTGCTCTAGTGTTATTATCCAGGGAGAAAACAGTCGACTACGTTTGTAATAGTTTGTATGGAAATAGCCCCCGGTACCCTTTCCTCTTAACTATGTTTTATGTAATTAAAAAAACTAACATCTAGTTATTGAAAAACCATCTGTACTACCTTATTTGATTTGATGTAAGGTTTATGAAAATATAAATTTTGTACTTGTTTTTTCTTTACATACGCCGTAAAATTGAAAATAAAATTGAGGTTTTCACGATTTTTTTCTATCGAGACAAATCACTCTAATCGTGTTTCGAAGTGTAGGACAATACAAAGCGACAGTATAGGAATATCATTCCATAGATTTTAGCGGTATCCAAAAACTGTTTCTAAGACACCTCTGTCTCGATATTTTACGCTTCTGGTCTTCGTCTTAAGTCTCTTTGTTACATAGGTAGAAGAGGCTGGTGAAGACGGAGGCAGTGCCGCAGAGTTAGGAGTCGACAACGTCGGTGGAGTGTTCGTAGTACTCGGCATCGGATCTGGCATCGCCGCCATTATGGGTGTACTCGAGTTCTTATACCACATACGAGAAGTTGCTATTGAACAGCGGGTAACTAAATAAAATAAATAAATATTGCAGGACATTCCACACATCGCCATCTAGCCCCAAGCTAAGTAACGATACTTGTGATAAGGGTGCTAGACAACAGATAAACTACATATATACTTTTCTTTTGTAAATACATACTTATAATACATAGAAACAACCAGATTATAGACAAATATCTAAGCTTAAATACTTGTCTGAGGCGAGAATCGAACCCGAAACCCTGTGTAACTACTTATCATTTTATTTTATGAACTCGTCTTCTCGGAAAATTGCTTCCATATCAAAGAAATTACGATTTAGAAATTCTACTGAATTATTCTTTCCTTACGCCTCTATATCTGAGCAGTTACAATTTTTACAATTTTATTTCACTATTAGCTATGCCCTGCAGTATCCCTCGTGATCCTTTGCATATCCGTGCCACAGTTTTTTGACGTTATAACGTCTTACAAATCGATGAACACCGGCACTCACAAAAAAGTGTGACGTCATCGCTCACGTTCCCGTCGTGCGTCATTTTATTGGCAAGGTAACCATAGCAACGTGTCATCATTACTATGGTTACCATCAATGTTTTCTTATGACGTTATCACTTAAAATTATCGCCTGTAAACCGACTTTACAAACAACCATTTGTTTTTTTTTGTTGATAATTCAGTATTTTGAATTTTCAGGACTTCCTTGTCCAATTTAGACCTTCCCCCTTTCCATGATCTTTTTTGGAACGATATTTTCTTATCGCGCGTTGCGAAAGGGGACTAGACGGAAAAAATTAAGACCAAAAGTTGTAACGACACTTTTTATTTTAGATGACTCAGTCGGAAGCATTATGGGCAGAACTGGCGTTCGCCCTCAGTTTCTGGGAAACAGAGAAACCAGTGAAACACTCTCGACCCACGTCCAGCGCATCAAGTTCAGGCAACTCACGTGCGTCATCGGTGTTACGTTCTGCTGCAGACTTGTTCCATATCGAGTTGTTTAAATAATGTCATTTAAGGTGAAAGGGTACCTGCGCTCTCTCCATACAAACATAGTCGACTGTTTCCTCCCTGGATAATGACACTAGCACAAATATTTTTGTGCCATAAAACCTATAACTGCCATGACCATGCCCCTATTATTTTTTTCTACTTATCATAGAAATTAAGATTAAAAAATAAAACAAAAAATAGGGGCATGGTCGTGGCAGTTATAAGTTTTATGCACCAAAAATATTTGCTCTAGTGTCATTATCCGTCAAAAACAGTCGACTACGTTTGTAATAGTTTGTATGGAGAGAGCTCCCGGTACCCTTTCCTCTTAACTTATACTTGTATTTTATATTTGTATACCTTATTTTGTGGTTATAATAAATTAGAGTGTAAATTTAGTAACGTTTAATTCTACACTTCCTTAGCAAGCCTTTGTATCTAAATCTTATAGATAATTGATAATTAAAACAGGTTATTGGCCAAATAGTTTGTTTAACTACTTGGCCACATTATGCTTTCAAAACTGATCAAATTAACCTAAAGCAGAAAAAATCAACCTTTGCGATCAAAAAGGCTTGAAAAACATTAATAATCCAAATACTTCCAATAGTAGATTTGGAGTCACCTTACGTCTCAGTAGATTTCATCAAAGTTAATAAAAGAGGTAGCAGCTCTAAGAACAGAGACTGCCCTAGACTGCGACCGCTCGCGCTGCCTCGAAGAGGAGGACGATGGTGAGGCTGTGGATCTCGGTGGCGCGGCCAGCTTGTGCAGGGCTTTGGGATCGAGTGAAGCGCGCCATTCGCTAATTATTGCTTCTCGGAACGTTATCTGGAAAATAATGTTAATTGTTTGACATACAGCAACGCCACATAATTACACAGAGAGACTGAATTTATATCTGAAGTGCTTTAGAAATGAATTATTTATTCAGGTCTGACTTCTGGCTTTTATCTTTTTAGGGTTCGGTACCCAAAGGGTAAAGAACTCCGTTGCAGACCAAATTTGGACAAATGGGAATATATTGCACCGACTAGGAGCAATGCGAGTGTGCAGTCCATGGTGCACCTACTCCAATGCCCATTGTGCCCTAATACGTGCACATTGGAGGACTTGGTAGAGGCCAACGCTGCTGCAGTTCCAGTGACTAGCTACTGGGCAGAAAAAATTTGACTGGTCGAACGTCACTGACTCGAAAAGAAGAAGAAGGGTAAAAACGGCTATTATTAAGACTCCGCTGTCTGTCTGTCCGTCCGTCTGTCTGTCACAAGGCTGTATCTCATGAACCGGGATAGCCAGACAGTTGAAATTTTTAAGTATTTCTGTTGCCGCTGAACAGAAAAATAAAAACAATAAATGGGGGTCCCATTCAACATGATAACCCTTCGTGCACGAGTCCGACTCGCTCTTGGCCGGTTTTTGTTTACTATTTTTTTTTATGATCAATATAGATAGGTGTAGGCATAACTTACCCTCTCTTTAACACTTATTTGTCTTACGTGCAACAAGAAGTCAATAACAGCTATTATAAGCCCAAGAATACCTCCCATTCCAAGCACTAAGAAAATACCACTTGTATTCTTCATTTGCAAAGAACCGCTGTTATCTTCTTCGGTGACGTCAGTCTGCAAACATCGTAAAAATAATCTTTGTTTTTTTTTTTGGAGTTTACTCCTCAGAATAGAATCGATTTTCATATATAAGGCGCCCGGTATGAGAAAAATGTGAGCAGTAAAATCTACTGATGAACGACCTCGTTACGTTTTTGGTGCGCAACCTATTCTGCGCACCTTTCACTTTTCAATCTTATGTGTGTAACTAGCTTGTATACCAACGTCTTGTGTTAACTCGACATATTGTATGTATTGTATACTAGCGACCCGCCCCGGCTTCGCACGGCTATATTATGCATGTATTATACATATAAACCTTCCTCTTGAATCACTATCTATTAAAAAAAACCGCATCAAAATCCGTTGCGTTGTTTTCAAGATTTAAGCATACATAAGGATATAGGGACAGAGAAAGCTACTTTGTTTTATACTATGTAGTGATAGTGATATGAACATGGTGTGCTTTGTGAAGTAAACTCCAATCGTGCGTCGGAGCTGACAAACATACTTTTTTTTTAATTTGGTTAAATAATTAATATCTGGTTTTTTTTCTCTTTATCCATGAATACTTTTTCGATACGTCTATTTTAAAAAGGTTGCTCAATTCGAGATTATCAAATTAAAAATTAGAATCTGCTAATATTTTTAAAAGGCCATAATACCTATGAACGAGTCTGTCAACTTGGATAATAAATTAAAAAGCAATTCTGTATGGCCAGTGCGCTTCGAATTTTCCCGCTCGAAAACATTGCCCTGAATAATGCCTCGTATTAATTAATCGGTTAAACAAACAATGACCGTATATCTAAAGGAAACCTACCATACAATGGGCTACGTTACCCTCCTTTTCCCACCATTTCTTTTTCAATTGTACCAGCGCTCCTGATTCTTGCAGTGATAATATAGCAGCATCAATTATATTTTTACGTGGAGACTCTGAAATTCAAATTTAAAACTTAAGTAGTTTACATATCAATCATCATAGGTATGATCTGTTCACTCACAAATTTTCTCGGTGTGCGTGCATTATTATGAGTGTCGCACGTGCTAACAAGATGTCTTAATGTGTGTGTGAAGATTATCAGTAGAGACAGCATACAACAGAGATAGATTTATATACAGATTATGTTTACAAAAACTTTCATAAGGTGTGGAAGGGCGCCCCTTCGTGAGTGAACAGATCTTGTTTATCTAACTGAACTTATTGGATTTTTGTAACGAAAAATGTATGTGCGCTTATTAATAGAGCAATATTACGACGAAGGAAAACATCTTGATAAACCCCGCAGCTTAGTTGTCTCAAGACGTATTGGCGAGGCTTTTCCCCTGGACATGGTCGACTAAGCTGAGAGGGTGGTAAGTGCTGGGCAAGCCTACACACCCAATCTAATATATGTCCTGGATACTGCAGCGTCCTGGATAGCTTAGATTGAAGTTTCTGGTGTGTATAAATTTTATATACCTTAGCATCCTTAGATTGGTAAATAAACTTACTTTTCGGAAAAGCAATCCCGTATTCTTTTGAGTCGAGTTTAGAACCAACCATTTTTAAATCGCAGTTCCTTTTAGTCACGTACTCTATGGCGGTGGATTCCATAAAAAATGCATAATTTCCTTTACTCCTGTTCACTCTGTCTGTGCCCTCTTCGTTGGTGTGTGTGAAAACGGTTGGCTTAGACGACTGCATCACCGACCAAAGTTTCTGATACACTGAATCATTTGATTTCTGTGAATTATAATCAAAGGAAAATTTAGAATTTATACATTGGCACCCCATAACTTTCAGACGGCTGAAACGATTTCGATCAAGCGTAGCTAAGATCACTTCCAAGCAAGAAATGAAATCAAAATGGGTTTATCCGTTCGGACAGATACACACAGACACGTCAAACTTATAACACCCCGTCGTTTTTGCGTCGGGGGTTGTGTATTTGACTTTCATCAACGAAATATATATGTAAGTAGGTATAGGTCGTTGACTTTTATATAAAGAAATATGTAATATTTATAAAAATTATATATTTACTAGCTGCGCCCCGCGGTTTCACCCGCGTAAGTCCGATCTTTAAATTCTCACCGTTTAAACCTTCCCTGGACTACAACAAACACAACAAAAAAAGAATTGGCCAAATCGGTCCAGCCGTTCTCGAGTTTTAGCCAGACTAACGAACAGCAATTGATTTTTATATATAAGAAGATAGAAGATATATATCTATACATATAAAATCCTTTGTCCTGACTGACTGACTGACGGATCAATGCACAGCCTAAACCGCTGATCGTAGAGACCTGAAACTTGGAAGGTATGTTCTTTGTATTAGGCATCCGATAAGAAAATATGTTTCGAAATTCTACTCCTAAGGGGGTGAAAAAGGGGGGCAAAGTTTGTATGGGACAACGTGATTCCTTGATCCATTTTTGACTTCTACGCGGACGAAGTCGCGGGCAAAAGCTAGTATATATATAAGAAGATAGATTTCGTTGATGAAAGTCGAAAAGTCTAACGAAATTGAAGAAACTGAAATACTCACTTGAAAGAATTTGTATGTAGAAGCGTTTGTTACTGCTCCGTAAGATACTTTATTTTGTTCAGCTAAATCCTTTACATCTTTGATATCATTACTGCGACGACTGTCACTGAGGAAAGTAGACATATTGGCAGTGTAGGATGACGTCACGATCAGAGCAAAAAACCACCACATACCGGCTATCCAACGAGATCCTGCTGACCTACAATAATAATTTTATATTTATATACATTGTTCATATCACTACGCAGTATAAACAGTTATTGGTAATCATGCTAGCAAGCCGTTGAGCGACTTTTGGAAATTCGAAAAAATAAGGAAAATGTTGAGATTTTGTAAATTCTAAAAAAGGTCATTCAGACTAAGAACAGTAGATAAAACTAAAAAAAAAAAGACAGCTGATTAACAGGTAAACCTAACTTAAAAGTAAAAAAATATTAGAATTTCCAAAAGTCGCAGAACAAAAGTTGTTTGTTAAGGTGCACAGAAGTAGCCCTCAACGGCTTGCTAGTATAATTACAATAGATCTTACCTCGGTAAAATATCGCAACCTTGTTGCATAATAGCACCCATAGTTAACCACATGCAATTGTACAAACTCCATATATTTTGATAGTTTTCTGGATTTTGATTACAAGGGTGAGGATTGACCCAATCATTTTGGCTCATTCTGTAATTAAATATTTTCTAAATTTAAAAACATATAAAATTTCAAATTTAAAAAAAAAACAGAATTTTATGTCTCATAACTTTCAGACGGCTGAACCGATTTCTATCAAACATAGCTAAGAACACTCTCGACTAATTCACCTTTCAAACAAAAGAATCAGAATCAAAATCGGTTCATCCGTTCGGGTGCCACATACAGACACATACTGACAGACACACAGCCACGTCAAACTTATAACACCCCATCTTTTTGCGTCGGGGGTTAAAAAGTATAAAGTTACAAGTAGAGCGATAGAATATCTTATAACGTGTTTTTTCAGTATCTTTATCTGTGTTGTATTAATATGACTTGATTCCTTACCTTGCACATATGAGTAAAATTACAGAAACGATGATGTATGTAGTTGCCAAATACAGCCACACATCCAAAGAAAGAGGTTCCAGAAATGAAAACATTTTCGGATCCTCGGGAATTCCTTTGCTCATCAACATACTTATGCCGAGTGTCATGAATGGTATAGAAAAATCTACCACCGCGTTTCTATCCGATGTTATTGTGAGATCACAAACGGCCAAATCTGCTTTCTAAAAAAAAATATCAGTTGTTATTCCAGCCAAATTTTGTAAAATTTTTAGCTCTCACTACATTTTTATATCGTTCTCTATCGAAACCAAAAAATTGTATGTAAGTAATGTTTTCTTCCGAGTTCCTAATAACTCTTTTATATAATGGCAACCATTTTCAAAACAATATATTGTTTTACTATAATGTTTGTTTTGACATCAGAAATGTTGAGTTACCTACCTATATTAAATAAATAATACATACCTACTGCAGGACATTTCACACAACTACGTAACTAGACTTGTGTTATGGGTGCTAGACAACGGATATACTACTCATATAATTATTTAGTAAATATAAACATATAAAACATTATAGAAACAACCAGATTGCAGACAAATATCTAAGCATAAATATTTGTCTGAGGCCGGAATCGAACCCTCGAACCCGAACCCTGTGTTTGGCATTTCGGCATGGTGACCATTGTGCCAACTGGGTCGTCAATAAAATATAATGGTAAATAACATTTACGTGTTCCATTAATTCTCCAATAATTCCGTCCCATTTCTTCGAACCCGGAATCATATTTCCGTATTCATTACCAGGTACTGTGTAGAACTCGTACTGATACTCTAGCCCTTGCTTCTCTTTTATGTTTTTTATAATAGCATCGACTAAGTCCACTGCGTATCCCCTGACAGTAGTTCCATCTGCTGTCGTTTCTTCATGGTAATATGGTAAACCAAATTTAGACACAACCTGGAAATATTCTTTTTTAATGAAACTTAAGAGGAAAGGGTACCGGGGGCTCTCTCCATACAAACTATTACAAACGTAGTCATCTGTTTTCTCCCTGGACAATGACACTAGAGCAAATATTTTTGGTGCATAAAACTTATAACTGCTATGATTATGATATTTTTTGATTTTTTATTTTTATTATTATTTTTTAAATCTTAATTTCTATGGTAATAAGAAAATGAAAAAATAAAATAGGGGCATAGTCATGGCAGTTATAGATTTTATGGCACAAAAATATTTATGCTAGTGTCATTATCCAGGGAGGAAACAGTCGACTACGTTTGTATGGAGAGAGCGCAGGTACCCTTTCACCTTAAGTAGTAAGTACTACTTAATTTTATGAAATTGGTATACCCTCAATTTAGAATTAGATTTCGTCGCAGTAGATCGATCCATGACCTCGTTTTCCGTTATGAGTTTATTTGTTCTCGAGTCCCATCTCCCGGCGTAAATAAATTTACTTTCCTTATTCAATTTGGAATGATGCAATTTAAAATTAATTCTTTTTCCATTCTCATCGAACTCTATATTTCCTGTGAACCCACTAGCTGCTATCTGTAAAATAAATTAATTAGGTTACGTATGCATATTGTTTTCATATTGTTATTGACTTACGCACGAAGGGTTTTTGTTGTTATAGCGGCAACATAACATACATCGTCTGTGAAAATGTCAACTATTTAGCTATCACGGTTTATGAGATACAGCCTGGTGACAGACAGACAGACGGTCAGACAGTGGAGTCTTATCTTCTTAGTACAAGGGTCCCATTTTTGCACTCTGGGTAAATAAATAAATATTGCAAGACATTCCACACATCGCCATCTAGCCCCAAGCTAAGTAACTAGACTTGTGTTGTGGGTGCTTGACACTTATATACCTACTTTTCTTTTGTATACTTATAATACATAGAGACTACTAGACCACAGACAAATATCTAAGCATAAATACTTGTCTGAGGCGGGAATCGAACCCGCAATCCTGTGCTCGGCAATCCGGCATGGTGACCAATGTGCCAACTGGGTCGTCAAACTACTATATATATTTATAAAACACGTACGGAACCCTATAAACAATATTTATCTATAACAACTCACATCGACAAGTGCGCTCCTTAAATTGGTTCCTAAAGGCCAAGCAAGTTCTTCGTAATCCGCTTTAGAATCCTGGTAACATATAGCGGGAGGATTTACTTCCTTCAGCATGCTTTTGTCGCTGTCCAATATCATTTTGCTTATTGCTCTCTCCACGTGATTTAGAGCATCTGCAGTAAGTGCTGTTTCTAACTGAAATTATTTTAGACATTTGATTGCATTTAGGTGCGGGTAGCTAAGTTTATATAGTTTAGTTTAGTTTTACGGGGCTCTTTCCGCACTTATCCTATTTATTTGGGCCACCGGGCGTGTAGTTTATATGTTTAGATTACATTTAGGTAGGTGCGTGTAGCTAAGTTTATATAGTTTAATTTTACGGGGCTGTTTCCGCACTTATCCTCTTTATTTGGGCCACCGTGCGTGTAGTTTATATGTTTAGATTACCTTTAGGTAGGTGCGTGTAGCTAAGTTTATATAGTTTAATTTTACGGGGCTGTTTCCGCACTTATCCTATTTATTTGGGCCACCGTGCGTGTAGTTTATATGTTTAGATTACATTTAGGTAGGTGCGTGTAGCTAAGTTTATATAGTTTAGTTTTACGGGGCTGTTTCCGCACTTAACCTCTTTATTTGAGCCAGCGTGCGTGTAGTTTATATGTTTAGATTACATTTAGGTAGGTGAGTGTAGCTAAGTTTATATAGTTTAGTTTTACGGGGCTGTTTCCGCACTTAACCTCTTTATTTGAGCCAGCGTGCGTGTAGTTTATATGTTTAGATTACATTTAGGTAGGTGAGTGTAGCTAAGTTTATATAGTTTAGTTTTACGGGGCTGTTTCCGCACTTAACCTCTTTATTTGAGCCAGCGTGCGTGTAGTTTATATGTTTAGATTACATTTAGGTAGGTGAGTGTAGCTAAGTTTATATAGTTTAGTTTTACGGGGCTGTTTCCGCACTTAACCTCTTTATTTGAGCCACCGTGCGTGTAGTTTATATGTTTAGATTACATTTAGGTAGGTGAGTGTAGCTAAGTTTATATAGTTTAGTTTTACGGGGCTGTTTCCGCACTTAACCTCTTTATTTGAGCCACCGTGCGTGTAGTTTATATGTTTAGATTACATTTAGGTAGGTGAGTGTAGCTAAGTTTATATAGTTTAGTTTTACGGGGCTGTTTCCGCACTTAACCTCTTTATTTGAGCCAGCGTGCGTGTAGTTTATGTTTAGATTTTATTTAAGTCTTAAAGAATGAAAAAATATTACAAACTGACCTGTCGCATACACATAAAGCGGATTGGTTGTTGCAACATTGACAAGATGTGGATTTATAAAGGTGCAAGGACATAAATTGTTGAAAAATATTACCGGGACTCCTGGTTCCATGCCGATATCGTTCCATTTATCATCACTGGAAACAGTGAGGTGAAATGTTGATACGTTCGCCATGAGAGCTGGCACTAAATCTAGGTCTAGCTTGTAGGAATCTAAATTGGTTAAAATAAAACTCTGAAAACAGAATATAGTTACTTTATGTAACCTATAGTTATCATATCTCAATATTTGTGACGTGATAACGCCTATAAATTGGTATAACACCTGCACTCTCAAAAAAGTGTGACGTCATGCGTCATGTTCCAGGAACGCGCGTTATGTTATTAACAAGGTAACCAACGTATTATCGTTGCTATAGTTACCATCAATGTTTTCTTATGAATATGAAGAAAAAATATAAAAGAAAAACAAAAAAATAAAAATAAAATACTTTAAAAAAAACTAGGATGTTGTTCGATTCTCAGACCTAACGAATATACACAAAAAAATTAATACAAATAGGTTCAGCCGTTTAGGTTTAGGTGGAGTTTAGCAACTAACACCGTTGCTATGGTTACCATCAATGTTTTCCTAAATTATCTTCTTTTATACATATAAAATGCTTTGTCCTGAACGACATTAAATAATATTAAGTCCATGTGAACGACTGACTGACTGACGGATCAACGCACAGTCTAAACCGCTGATCTTAGAGAACTGAAACTTGGAGTTGGTGTTCTTTTTAAGACGTAGTCATCTGATAGGAAAGAATTTTCTTTGGAAACGTGATTCCTTGGTCCAATCTACTTTAAATTTTGCATAAACATTCCTTAACGGAATTGATGGAAGGCGTGCTTCTTATTTTATTGAAATTAATTCCCTAAAGGGGTTAAAAAGTTATAGAAAGTTATTTTGGAGGTGATTTGCTACGAAGTTGATATAAAAGTTACTTCTTAGAGCTTTTGATTTAAATTACATTTTATTTAGACACATGTATGAAGACTCAATCCGATTTTAAGATTTAAAAAAAAACCCTAAAATATTAGAAACAATATTCACAATAATATGTCTGATTAACGCTCTATTCACAATATATCTACGACAACTTGCTCTACGTTCACAAAAATCCTGATATTTTCCGTAAAAACAGCGATATTCATAATTTCAATTTAAGAAATAAGGGTGAACTTACCGTGCCCGGTAGCAGGCTCCGGAAAATAAACAGGTCGTTTAATAGTACATGTGTGCTCTATTATAATAAATTACCTAAAGATGTATATGACATGTCCATTAACAGGTTCAAAACTTTTATAAAGCATAGATTGTGCAGTAAGGCATACTATGATACTTCGTCTTATCTTAATGATAAGAACCCATGGACATGACTTTAGTTGCTCCATTTCAAATAATACTTTCAAATACTGTAATATTGACCTTTGTGAGCGTGACCACATGAAAAAAAAACCCCATGAGTTTCTTGTGCCTTCTTCTCATTGGTGGGCGCGTTCCGAAGGCACACATCCTAACTTAGTTTTTAAGACGTTTTTATGTGGTCCTGTATACTTTTAAGTATTAAGTATCCAAAGAAATAAAGATATTTGATTTGATTTGATTGATTTGATTCAACTTCTACGCAGACGAAATAGCGAGCAAAAGCTAATATCTCAATTTTTTTAAAAGTTTTTATGTTTTACCTGATATTCAGTAGAGTTCTCAACTTGTGTGATTTGGTCGAAATATTTCAAAGCATTGTCGATATCACAATCTAAAATATGATAGCTAACACGTTCCACTTTGAATATATCCTTGAATATTTCTCTATTGTCTGAGTAAGGGTCCAGCTTTCTGAAGATGATGGGTTCGTACAAGTTTGACCAGGAGTTTATTACATCTTGGAGACGAAGGAAACCTAAGATAAAGATAAAACTTCTTTAACCAACACCGAATTAAGAGGAAAGGGTACCGGGGGCTCTCTCCATTCAAACAATTACACTATGACACTAGAGTAAATATTTTTGGTGCATAAAACTTATAACTGACATGACCATGCCTTATTTTTTGTTTTATTTTTTTAATCTTATTTTCTCTGATAATTAGAAAATCAAAAAAAAAGAAAAAAAAATAGGGGCATAGTCATGGCAGTTGTAGGTTTTGACGTGACAACGTCTTATAAATTGGTTTGCCGGGTGACACTTCAAGAAACTGCGTTACGCTCCGCTGACGTTATGCGCTCACAATGAGAGCGAGTGAGAGGCACGCGTCCCTTCCACTCGGGCATGGTTAGCCCGCCTAAGAGCGAGAGAGACAGACATAAAAAGTGAAAGGCACGCGTCCCTTCCACTCGAGCACAGTTGTTGTCACGTAAAACTTTCGCCCGTATACCGACTTTACAGGCAACCAGTTTTTTTTGCACCAAAAATATTTGTTGTCATTATCTAGGGAGGAAACAGTCGACTACGTTTGTATGGAAAGTGCGCAGGTACCCTTTCAACTAAAGTTATTTAAATGTTAGTTGTCAAACTTACTGCCTTCTTCTTCGTAAAAAATTGTGAATTTATCCCACCCTAAGTCGTTTATAAGTACGGAAAATGCTTTGGACAGCACATCTAGAGGTGGATAATATGCAAAAGTGAAAAAATCTCCAGCCAAAGTATTCTGAGGTTGCCATCCTACAGATAAATGGGATATCTGAAAGTAACAAAAATAATATAAATAAATATTCCAGAACCATGCGTACACTTTAATGCAAACGCTTTAAAGCTCTCTATTTGAGGCGGGAATCGAACCTGCAATCTTCTGCGTAGCAGGCGAGTGTTAGTTTGCCCACAGCGCAACAAAGATCGTCAGTATAAAATATAAGCGCTATTTAAAAAATTATTATTAAATTATTAATTTTATTATAAATTCTTGTTTCTGGTTCTGGGTGTTTCCTATATGTATAATATGTATATATTTACAAAAAAAAAAAGTATATAAGTAGTTTATCCGTTATCTGGCACCCATAACACAAGCATTAAGTTGCTTAGCTTGGGGCTGGATGGCGATGTGTAATATGTACTGAAATATTTATTTATTTATTTATTTATTTTAAGATCGGAGGGTCTCGCGGCCCCCCATGCTCCCCCAGGGGAGACGTTAAGCGCTGAACTGTTTTAATTTTTTTCAATCTCATCGGACCCCCTAGTTCAAGTAAAAGACGATCAAAATGGAAACCAAAGACGATAATAAATGATACCTTTATGAAAAAGATAGATATCTATACCTACATATAAACTTCTTTGTCCTGACCTGACTGACTGATGGATCAACGCACAGCCTAAACCGCTGATCGTAGATACCTGAAACTTGGAGAGTGTGTTCTTTGTATGACCTAAGCATCCGATAAGAAAGTATTTTCCGAAATTCTACCACTTTGGGGAGGGGGGGGGAATTATGTATGAGACAACGTAGTTCCTTGGTCCAATGTACTAATTCTATACGCGCACGAAGTCGCGGGCAAAAGCTAGTCAAAGAATAAGAAACACGATAAATATGACTTACATTGTATCGATTGCACAGTAGGCAAGAGGTATCACAAATACCGTCAGTCGGTCTTACATCGATCAACGCAACAATCCCTTTATTGTCGGATGTAAAGGGGCACACTGAAATATAAAGCTTTTTACATCACCCTATTCAATAACAAACCTGGAAAATGGGACTGTATTTCAGCAGAGCGACGCGCATCGAAACTTGGTCTATAGGAATATATTACTATTAGTATGTAGGTACTGTTACTAAATTCCCATTTTACAAGTACCCTGTTTATTGATTAACGTGGCTTCATAAGCCTTGACCTTTTGGTCGAAATAAGCTTCATGTAAGTAACAACATTATGTAAATAAATTCTTAGGGTAAAAAAATAATTTTACCATTCTGAAATAGACCTCAGTATCTGGTATGAGTTTCAACTTGCTAGGTCCACCCGTTCCTGAGAAAATCGATGGTGACAGACATATAGACAGACGGACAAGAAAGTGATCTTTTATGGGTTTCTTTTTTTTACTTTTTTAAGGTACGGTACTCTAAAAACGGAATAAAACCAGCCACACGTTCGTAAAAACTTAGAAAAATATAACAAAACTTACATTCTAAGGCCGTAGAATAGCTGTCGACTACGTTTGAGTCGAGGAAACGGCCTTTATAAGCTCTTGTGCCGCTTAGTTCGACTTTGTTCTCAAAGGCCCGCAACGAGCTACGCTGTGTAAGTTTGTTGAAAAGACCCCCTGAAACATAAACAAATACGACGATGAGATTTTTTTCATGACTACGAAAAAATTAAAACAAAGCTCTCGGATGAAATGTGAGCCAGCTAGAATTTATAGTAATGCAAATTTGCTGTTTTAGCTTTTAGGTTCGCTTGAGTAAAAATCTTTATTTATTTTGTACGTTTTGTAATAATATGGGTCGTATTAGAGACAAAAATGTTGATGGAATTAGCAGCATATCTCCTCTGGAATATCGGGATAAAAAGTAGCTTAAGTCACTTCCAATGAATCAATGAATCCTCATACCAAGTATCATCATCAAATTTATAAATCGGCCAAGTATAGTTTCGGAGCCTATATTCGTTACAAACAAAAAATCTTTCCTCTTTATAATATTAGTATAGATTCGTGGATTTCGGCTATAATACGTCAAAAACAAAAGACTTGGTTGTCATTAACAGACAAGGGTTTTAATGAGGTTAAGTAAATTTAATCTTTCTAAACTCTAACTAAACGATTGGTTTTTAAAAACAGCGAGAAAAGTACGGAGAAGCAACAAACTGCCAAACAAACTACTGTTTTTCTAAGGATTTCGCTACTTGAACTCATAATGCCACTATTAATAAGTTAAAAAACTAACGTAAAGTTCTCGAAACGTCAGGTTTTAAGAAAAAACAAACCAAACACTATTACATCCGTTTCACTATGAAACTGCTTGTAATTAAAAGTAAATAAAGTTACATACCGATTGGAAAAGTGACAGTGATGGCCGCATAATTGAAGTTAAAACAATGAATTAAAATAACAATAACTAATATTTTAAACGTTAACATTATACTGTCATAGTTTTATTAAAAACCGAAAGCGACCAGCGACGAGATTGCTGAACAGTCTCTGTCTGAAATAGGTATTTTTAGAAAACAATTTTAGGTCAGAATCGCGTCAGCAACGTCGCGCCGTGTTATGATTCGGCGCAGGAGTCTCCATTGACAATATTTATGAAATTCCATTAGCAATAAATAAATATACTTTACAATTTAGATTAAAAATAATTATGCTACTTAATAAGATACCTATTGATAGCTAAAGGCGACGGCGTCGTCTTTTGGGTAGACACATCTGGACATTGCATATACTTGTTCTAGCTGCATAAAGATATATGAAGTAGGTTGGCATTATAAATGATTCCGATTACTTATAAGAAAAGCATTTTAGTAAGAATACAACTATTTGTTACTTCCTTTTTAAACCTCTTTCGTTCTAAGTAAGTTAGAAATGTTATTGTCTACTCCACAGATTTCTTGTTCAGTTTAATTTAGTTTGCGTGAACGACTAACTGGTCGCGATCAAAAGTTAGCAGTGTTTCATGGAAACTAAAAGCATTTCAAATGTTATCGTCAAAATGTCGTGTGTTAATAATATTATTGTCAGTGTACATTCAAAAAGCAAGCCTCCAGATAGAGTTTTCTGAAACAACTGTTATTCCCTATCAAATAGGTAAGTTTATTAAACGTGCTTTTAGTAGTTCAGAGTTAAGTCACGTAATAGTCCACGTGCAATCTGCGTGTAATAGAAATCAATGTTTATTTTACAATAATTTCGATTATTTTTTTCTCTAATTGGCGTCATATATACCAATATAACGAAGCTGAAGAGTTTGTTTGTTTGAATTTTCAGGAACTACTTGTTCGAATTGAAAAATTATTTCTGTGTTGGATAGTCCATTTATCGAGGAAGGCTATAGGCTACTTTTCATTTTGATATTCCCACAGGATCGGGACTTATGCGGGTGAAACCGCGGAGCGCAGCTAGTTAATGATATAAGTGCGAATTCATTGAAGTTATTCATTTTGTATTCCTTATAATTATTTTTATTCATTTGTTTTGAAATTGTTCAGTGATGTTAATCTGGAAACTATACTTTTTATTTATTTATTGTTATTAGCTGGTATATTCGAGCCTGCTGCAGCAACACAGCAATATGCATTCAACGAGAGTATGCGAAATATACACTATGCTGAGTTTAAGGTGCAACCCGTTATTTTACAACCCATAAGAACTGATAGCTATTCTGTTTGGAGGGATTGTAAGTATTAAACACTGATTTAACTCTTGATTCTTAATTAGGATAATTGGACCCTCACTGTTTACTACAATTTTATAACTTTGAATTGACGACCCAGTTGGCACAATGCAATGGTCACCATGCCGGACTGCCAAATACAGGGTTGCGGGTTCGATTACCCCCTTATCCAAGTAATTATGCTTAGATGTTTGTCTGCGGTCTGGTTGTTTATATGTATTTTATGTATATATTTACAAAAGAAAAGTCCGTTGTCTAGCACCCATAACACAAGTCTAGTTACTTAGCTTGGGGCTAGATAGCGATGTGTGGAATGTCCTGAAATATTTATTTATATAACTAGCTGCGCTCCGCGGTTTCACCCGCGTAAACTTACATCTTAATATATCGGGATAAATTAAGATGTAAGCTATCCTATCTTTCAAGTTGGATCAAACTGCACACGGTGTGCAAATAAGACTAAAATCGGTTAAGTAGTTTAGGATAAGAAGATAATTATTATCTTACTAGTGATTTTATTTTCAGTATGTAAAATGAAGAAAATGAGACCCATTGCTGTATTCGGACCTCAAAATCCTGTATCAGATAGAACGATTCGTGATCAATGTGCCATCGCCAATATTCCACACATACAAGCCACGTGGCAACCTTTAGACCTTGATGCGGAAGAATCTATCGCTGCAGAAGAACAAGACGATGAAAATGGAGAAGGAGAAAAAAATGAAGAAGGATCTGAGCCAACTTTCAAAAAAATATCAATTAACTTTTTCCCAGATTCAGCTGAATTATCTATAGCTTTAGCAAAACTAATAAAGTTTTATAGTTGGGAAGGCTTTTCAATCCTTTATGAAGATAATTTTGGTAAGTGGCTTTATACGAGTATTATGTAAAAATAGTATAAAACAAAGTCGCTTTCCCTGTCCCTATATCCCTTTGTATGCTTAAATCTTCAAAACTACGCAACGGATTTTGATGCGGTTTTTTTTTAATAGATAGCGTGATTCAAGAGGAAGGTTTATATGTATAATACATGCATAATATAGCCGTGCGAAGCCGGGGCGGATCGCTAGTATTATGTAAAACTAACCAATTGATAGAGAATAGATAGATAGACATATAACGTTTTGTTGCACACACAAGTTACAGCAAAAGTACAATTCATTTAAATTATATAGAACAAAATAGTGGCATAATAGGAGGCCTTACCGGTGAAAGCTGTATCTTCCAGGCAACCATAGGTTAGAGAGGATTTGACGTAAGATTAAGGGTAAGGTGCGTTAAGAAGAAAAGATAATATAAATGGCACAACTACAAAAACCTGAGAGAATTTGATCATTGAACAAAAATAATTGTATACGAATAAAGTACTCTTTCTTTTTTGGAGTTTATTGGAGTTTACTCCTTAAGAATCGATTTTCATATATAAGGCGCCCGGTATGAGAAAAATCCGAAGGGTAAAACCTACTAACAAGTAACGAATATCGGTCACGTTTTTGGTGCACACATTTAGTGCGCAACTTTCTAATTTGGCTGTGATACTTAAGGAGTAAACTCCAGTCGTGCGTTGGAGCTGACACACACACTTTTTTTTAAGGTCTCATGAGGATACAGAAAGTTATGGCTGAAATTAGTGACAAACATCCAATAATTGTTCGTCGGCTAAACCCTGACGCTAGTAATCATAAGGTAAAGTTGATAAATGAATAGATATTGCAAGACATTGACCACAGCGCCACCTATCTCCAAGCTAACACAACACCAGTGTTATGGTCATCAACGAATAAAACACTTTTTGTACCTGTATACATTCAAAACCACCTAGAAGAAAAACAAATATCTACACAAAATCTACACCTTCTGCGTCGTCGTTGGCGTGTGTTCGCTTACCGCGCCTTATATATTCTTCAAGATATTCTTGATACATCGCGAATGATCACTATCACTATCACTACATAGTATAAAATAAAGTCGCTTTCTCTGTCCCTATTTCCCTTTGTATGCTTATATCTTTAAAACTACGCAACGGATTTTGATGCGGTTATTTTTAATAGATAGAGTGATTCAAGAGGAAGGTTTATATGTAGGTATAATATATGCATAATATAGCCGTGCGTAGCCGGGACGGGTCGCTAGTTAATAATAAATTTTAACTGATAGAATTTTATTTTTGATGTCGTCTATGAAATTGGTGGAACACCACAAAACTGTCTTTGTAATTTAGTGTGACTTTATGCGTCCCGTTCCCGGTGTGTGACGTCATGAGTCATGTTCCAGTAACATGACGCGTCCGTTCCCGTTAGGAAACAAGATTATTGGGCTTGTGTTTTGGTAACGAGTGACGAATAGAAGACTTATATAAGGAAAAAAATACAACATAAAAATAAAAACAGAAAAAAGAAAGTATGTAATTAAAAAATAAATAAATAAAGGAATTACAAAAAAAATTCATCGTTGTCTTATGACGTTGTTACGTAAAATTATCATCCGTAAACCAACTTTACAGACCACCATTTTTTTTAGATATTCAAAGAATTGAGTGCCTATCAAGAGAGTCGTATCGTCATAGATTGTCATGTTGATCGTATTCAGAAATATATAGCTGAAGCCGACGAACTGAACATGGTTAACCACTACCAAGTAAGTTTTAATACAAAGTTTTGTGTTAAGTTTAACTGGTGCCAGTAAGTTCCATTAACATAGATCTCCATCCTTTGGTGAATTGAAAAAAAAGATAACTTTTATGATTTACGACTTTAAAATTTGATTGAAAATTTTCACGTTTCCAAACTTAACTATTTTAACTGTACTTTAAGTATAACTAAGAAATTAAATGTGTAGGTTACGAACTAGATATTTAATCGCCATCTAGCCCCAAGCTAAGTAACTATAGACTTGTATTATGGGTGCTAGACAACGGATATACTACTTATATACTTCTCTTTTGTAAATATCGTTATCATTAATACTATAAAACAAAGTCGCTTTCCGCTGTCTGTCCCTATGTATGCTTAGATCTTTAAAACTACGCAACGGATTTTGATGCGGTTTTTTTAAATAGATAGAGTGATTCAAGAGGAAGGTTTATATGTATAATACATGCATAATATAGCCGTGCGAAGCCGGAACGAGTCGCAAGTATACTTATAATACATTGAAACAACCAGACCACAGACAATTAACTACGCATAAATACTTGTCTGAGGTGTGAATCGAACCCGCAACCCTGTGTTTGGCAGTCCGGCATGTTGACCATTGTGCCAACTCTGTTAATCCATTTACATACGTACAAAACTAGATAGATGCTGATTAGCTTATTATTTCCTTTCGTTGTTTTAGCATTATATCTTCGCGTCCATGGATACGTCAACGATTGCAAATAAACTAGTATCTCTACCATGCAACACTACGTGGCTAAGTCTCACCGAATACGATAAGTTAGCTGATTCACAACATTTCTTGGCCCCACGTGTTGGCAAGTGGAATGGGCCTATACCTAACTATTCTATTACTGTACCTCAGTTTGAAGTAAGTACGTTGGTAATGGTAAAGTTAAACTTAACTGACGATGATATAAGTGCCTTCCATGTACGGTCCAAAACGGCTGTTATAAGAATGTTTTCAACACGAGCAAGATTCTAGACACCTGCTTTAAGTGAAGTTTAAAGTCTTCTAACTCATCAATTAATCAAACATTTTTTTTAATTAATTCCAATAATAGTAATATTCGAACTCTACCGAAGGCTGCAATTATGTAGCCGACTGTACAATCAGGCAACATAATTGCAGACAAACTGTACAGCCCCAAAACTGTTATTATTATATACTTACTTACTTACTTACTAGCTGCGCCCCGCGGTTTCCTGCCTTCTCCTGACAATAACAAACACAACAAAAAAATTATTAGCGAAATCGGTATATAATTCTCGATTTTTTGCGCTTAGCAACACATTCAGCTATTCATTTTTATTTAAAGAAGATTATTAAAATCTTATTAACTTATCAAGATTCTAAGGTGCGGCTTGAGATTAAGTTGAGTTAAAGTCTTTCAAATCATGAATTTATTAGACAAAACAATATTAGTATGAAAACATTTCAATAATAGTAATTTTAGAACTCTACAGTGGGTCTGCAATAATGCTGCCGACCCTACTTCGGAGTGGCTAATATCCATAATATACATGTGATGAGTTCTAAAAGCATATATCGGTGTTTTGATTTACTTTGTTCAGCTTTTGATCAAAAGTTTCCTTCATTGTTAAATAATGATAATAATTGGTGTCCACATCGTACTTTGCCATTAAACTTGTTCTTAAAAAAATAAATTAAAATTTAAAAAAACCGACTTCAAAAATACCTGAAAACAAAAATTAAAAAACCTGAAAAGAAAACAAAAAAGTGAAAAATAATCCATTTCGGGTCACTAAGACAGCTGATAACTTAAACATAAGTACTTACTTGGAAGTCGGACTGGGTTAGATTGAATGTTGAGAGGTATAAAGAAAACATGGTGTCACCCAGTCCGACTTCCAAGTAAGTACTTATGTTTAAGTTATCAGCTGTCTTAGTGACCCGAAATGGATTATTTTTCACTTTTTTGTTTTCTTTTCAGGTTTTTTAATTTTTGTTTTCAGGTATTTTTGAAGTCGGTTTTTTTAAATTTTAATTTATTTTTTATTTAACCATTTTTAGTGCCACTGTCACTGAAAATTCTACTCCATGAGGCGAAAGCGACTGTTTCTTCAAATTGCAACCTGTACCTAATCGTAACCCATTGAAGAGCTTGGTGATAAGAAGGTGTTTTCAGATGCTCCATTCATCGGTACCTATTTGTGTATGGGCCACTTCTATTAGTGGAAATGGAAAACTGAGCAATTTGTTGAATCTCGCTGTGCAGATCTGTTTATCACTCCGGAGATCCTCATCAGATCTTCATTTAGGATAGGGCTCTCTATCAAAATTCATTTAAACCCAGTCCGGCGAGGCAAAAGCGAATATTTTATTCAAATTGTAACCTGTAATCGTAACCGATTGAAGAGTTTTCTGATGAGAAGGTAGTTTCAGATATTCCATTTATCGGGAACTATTCGTTTATGGGCCAATTGTACTGGTTAAAATTGAAAACTGAGCAATTTGCTGCACTCTCGAGGTGCCATTCTGTTCATCACTTCGAAGATCCTCATCAGAACTTCATTTAAGATAGGGTTCTCTATCAACATTCATTCAAACCCAGTCCGGTGACTAAATTCGACTAAATTCTTTAAATTGTAACCTGTAATCGTAACTGATTAAAGAGTTTTCTGATGAGAAGGTGGTTTCAGATATTCCATTTATCGGTAACTATTCGTTTAAGGGCCAATTGTACTGGTGGAAATCGAAAACTGAGCAATTTGCTGCACTCTCGAGGTGCAATTCTATTCATCACTCCGAAGATTCTCATCAGATCCTCACCAAAATTTTATGGGACCACTCCTGAGGTGTCACCTTTCGAACACAAAAAGAATCATCTCAATCGGTTGAGCCGTTTTTGAATGATCGCGTAACATACACACAAAAAAAAAAAAAAAAAAAACAACAACATACAGACGAATTGAGAACCTCCTCCTTTTTTGAAGTCGGTTAAAAAGGACCTCTACGTGTTGGCTTCGGCTCCACGCATACCTTCCAAAGCTCCAAGGCTTCATAGCCCCGTGATATGGGGCACATAACAAACAATAATAATAAGTTAATATAACTTTTAAAAATACGTCATCTTTTTAGATTGAATCTTTACTAATGGACGATATAGCAAACCATTTGGTGAGATCTTTGACAAAGATAAGGAAACCAGTAAGTTATATTTGCGAAAAAGAAGGAATCCCGTGGCAGTACGGCGCTAAATTACAACAAAGAATATTACAGGTACCTCGATTCTGTATATCTGAATATTTTCTGCATTCAGTCAATGCTTCGGATATACGTAACCAAATTACTTTGTGTGAAAGATCGATGCGCTCCCAAATATGTTGCTGTAAATTGTTTTTATTGTTTTCAGAAATTGCTTGTTTCGAAAATGATTTTCAATTTTGTTTGAGAAACTATTGTTAGTATACAGGGTTATTGGTAATTATAATAGCAAGCAGTTGATGACCATTTCTATGCTACAATTTTAGCTCTATGACTTTTGAAAATTCGGACATTTTTTTATTTTTAAATTTTGAGGTTATGTAAATTCACAAAATCAGCTTTTTTTTAATACCTACAGATGTCATTATGACTTAGAACAGTAGATAAAACTTAAAAAATAAGTGTAATCTTAAGGTGACCTCTTAAAGTTACAAAAAAAAAATGCCGAATATCCAAAAGTCATAGAACAAAAGTTGTTTTGTGCACAGAAGTAGCCATCAACCGCTGCGCTGGTTAAATATGTTGCCAATAACGCTGTATAAATGTTTCACAGTGGAATCAGAACAATCTAAGGAATTTAAATTATGTGACTATAATGTTATACCTACTTATTTTAGGAACAAACTACTGGAGTGACAGGAAATGTACAGTTCGATGATCGAGGACGACGAATCAATTATATATTGTACGTAAACGAAATTAATAGTAACAAAATTAGTACAACTGGCACTTGGGAATCCGCTAATGGGACCGCTATTAATACAAACGCCAGACATACGTTACAAGTTCAACAACCATCTAGTAAGAAATTCCGAGTAAGTCATCCTTACTTATAAACTTTGCTTAGCTTGATCTATCTAATCCAAAGGAGGTGCCTCATTCTAGGTAACATTTACATAAAAGTTATCGCGACCAATTCTCAATTTTATTGGGAACAAGTTTTTAAATGTCACTATTTACTATTTCACTGTTTTTTCTGACTTAAAATGTCACTTACAGAAATGACATGATACAGACATAAAATTGTTAAGTACGAGATTAGACGTATTTATTAGAAGGGTTAATTAGTTAGTAAGAAGTTTGGGACAATTACAACTTTTCCCAGAGAGAGACCTCTTGAAAAATAGAATTACCTACAATCTTCACTTATCACCTCATTTCAGATAATATCAAGAAGAAACAAACCATTCTTTGATTACAAACAAAAATGCGAAGGTGATGATTGCGAAGATGACGATCCGGACATGAAATTCGAAGGGTTTGCCGTTGATTTAGCACAAAATATCTTTAAAATACTTCGTGAAGAAGGCTACAACTACACTTATGAGTTTATTCATGAAGAAGATAAAAACTATGGAAAATATGACGAAAAAGAAAAGAAATGGAATGGTTTGATTGGTGATTTACTGGATAAGGTATCTTAACAGAATTTAACAATTCTTAAAGAAGCATCCTAAAAGGCAACTCATCGCCTCATTTCTATTTGTCATTTATATTGTAGATCTGGTAATAAACAATAAATATATTTTGGTTCCAGAAAGCAGATTTAGCGGTATGTGACTTCACCATTACCGAAGAACGAAAGAAAGTTATTGATTTCTCCGTACCATTTATGTCACTTGGTATAAGTATTCTCTACAAAGAAGAACATCCAGCAAAGCCAGCGATGTTTTCATTTCTAAATCCATATACATTTGATGTTTGGTTGTATACAGCCACAGCTTACTGCGTAGTTTCTATCGTGTTATTTTTATGCGCAAGGTGAGCCTCTTTATCTCTCGATCATATAATAGCGTCATTGGTATTGATCTAATTATATTTTAATGATTTCCTATCCTATCAGAATATCACCAGCTGATTGGGAAAATCCTGAGCCTTGTGACAAGGATCCAGAAGTTTTGGAAAATATATGGTTCTTTAAAAATTGTACATGGTTAACATTGGGTTCAATAATGACTCAAGGGTGCGATATTTTACCAAAGTAAGTAGTAATGCAGTAATTAATTGATTGTTGTTTATTCATCTTGTGATTAAACGTTAAAAGTCGAAATAGGGCGAAAAGGACGAATTAACGAAATTTGACAGATTATCTAAGTGTTAACCCGCAGGACCAATCAATACTAGGTCGTCAACTACTACTCTTCTTTGTAGGGCCATAGGTACTCGATGGGTGTGCGGTATGTGGTGGTTCTTCGCTGTAATAGTCTGTCAGACTTACATTGCACAGTTGTCAGCATCAATGACCTCAGCTTTAGAGGAAGAACCTATCAACAGTGTCGAGGATTTAGCTCAACAGACTAAGATCTTGTACGGGGCATTCGATGGCGGTTCTACGTTGGAATTCTTTAAGGTACGTTTACAGCGAATCCCTGGAATGTTACGTAAAGTTAAAACAATAACTACCCAAATTCTACTACAAGGACTTCTTCCGTCGAGGGAATAAACTGTTGTTATTTTTATGATTTCCCCTTTCAGACGTCTAAAGACAAAATGTATCAACAAATATACCAAGTTATGATGGCAAATCCCGCATTGTTAGTGGACGACAGCGACGAAGGAGAACGAAGAGTTTTGAAAGGAAAAACTAAATACGCTTTCTTTATGGAGTCAGCTACAATAGAATACAGGTTGAAACGGAACTGTGATCTCAAAAAAGTTGGAACGGAGTTGGATTCTAAAGATTACGGAATAGCAATGCCTGCAAGTAAGTGTTTGGAGACATTCAAGCTCGCTTATGTTATTCTATTTAAATTATTGTGTGTTTACAACTGGCAACATTTAGTTTTGTAGGTAGCCAGAATTTATAATGAATTTAAAAAAAAACTCTATTAGATTAAGTATATCACTCTCCACTTACCAAGGGCGCGTTCAGATGACACGCGTTGACCACGCACCCACCACGCGCATCACACGCGTTGACCACACTTTGAACACGCGTTGAAATTTGTTCTATACATAATTTGAGTCTTATGACACATCAATAGATCTTAAATTGCATTTATGCAAGCGGGTGCGGGGTATGCGCGGGGCGTGTGCGGGGCGGGCGCGTGGCGGGCGCGGGGCGGGCGCGTGGCGGGAGTGGGGCGGGCGCGTGGCGGGCACGTGGCGTGAGCGGGTGGACTTGGATAAATGCAATTTGAGATCTATTGATGTGTCATAAGACTCAAATTATATTATAGAACAAATTTCAACGAGTGTTCAACGCGCGCGTGGCGAGCGCGTGGTCAACGCGTGTCATCTGAACGCGCCCTAACAAATTATATGTGAAACTTGCATGGACGTAGTACGTATATCTTACGTCCTTGGTAACTTGTCAGTAGCAAATTTTCAAAAGAGAATGTTAAAAAGCACGCCCCGTTTTGGTGTCATTACTCATCTTTATAATGAGTTTTACGAAATATAAGTCACAACTGAACCTTACAAAAACATAGGACAGGCTCTGCGTGAACTACGGTTTTCATAAAATTATGATTGGCCAAACAATATATACACCTGATAGATAGCTAACGTAGGGTATGGACATTATTTTAATGAAGGGTTGAGTGGACCTTTCAATGAGTACCCAAATGTAGATACTTTAACTTTTCCATTATTTTAATATGTATATTTTTCATTTAGATTCACCATTTAGAACGAATATTAATCGAGCTATATTGAAACTTAAAGAATTAACAATTTTGGACGAGATTAAAAAGAAATGGTGGAATGAAAAATATGGTGCTATTGCTTGTCCGGTAAGAAAAACCTTAATAACATTCATGATCATTTTAACCCTTAGGGTTGCAGTGACACAAAGTTGCAACCAATTTTTAACATCTAATGTATAAAAATTACGTATCACGTTGTGTTAAGCACAACACTTTATTTAGTTCAAACTATGTACTTGTTTACTTATAACTCACTTTATTAACTTTAACTTCAAACTTACTAACTCAATAACTCGATAGTACAAAATGTTCGACGGTACCTCACCATTCGGTGTGCGACAACGCTTGCGCGATCTAGAAATTTACATGTATTTGAGTGGCGCCATCTGTTGACCATTGTTGAAACTAACCTACATCTTATGGATTTTATTAACTTAGGACTTGGACATCGTTTTAGACATCCCGCCCACCAAAGAACTTCGTTCTTTACTCCTACATTAACATTGCTTCTGAATTACTCTAATTTGAACAAATTTAACAACAACAGTTAGACTAATTACTTATATTACTTACATACAACCGCCTACCGTGTTTTACAATTTGATGGTCAACAGCCGCCCACCGTAAGGTCTCAAAATGCCAAGTGATGAGGTTTACAATAATACTAAATTGAAAATTTGTCTTATAACAACACAATGCAACTCTAATTTTCTGACTTAGTTAGAACACACAATTTATTACAGGGTCTCTTTAAGAGTCCGTTTTTAGTTTTCACCGTGACTACACGGGTGATTGCATCCTTACCAGGATGTTTCTCTACAATTTTACCTAACAACCACTTTGCAGGTGGTATGTTGAAATCTCTAATAATCACAATATCATTTAATTCAAGCTCTGATCTTTTAGTAGTCCATTTATACCTTTGATTTAAGTTCACCAAATATTCATCAGACCATCTACGCCAGAAGTCACTAACCATCTTTTGAGTAAACTTCCATCGTTGAAGACCGGAAAGTTTAGTTGTCTCAGAATAATGTTTATCGGGAATAGTGACCAGCGGTTCACCGACTAAAAAATGACCTGGAGTCAAAGGTAACGGGTCATCTGGATTATCGCTTAATAAGGACAACGGACGCGAATTTAAGCACGCCTCGATTTGGGCTAGGACAGTGGATAGTTCCTCGGAGGTAAGTGTCGCGTCTCCTACTACTCTTTTTAGATGTGTCTTCGTTGAGCGGACGCCTGCCTCCCACAAGCCTCCAAAATTTGGTGCGTGCGCC
Source organism: Idaea aversata (assembly GCA_907269075.1). Classification (NCBI taxonomy): domain Eukaryota; kingdom Metazoa; phylum Arthropoda; class Insecta; order Lepidoptera; family Geometridae; genus Idaea; species Idaea aversata. Next base: position 7,320,942 of record OU026092.1, on the reverse strand, counting down.
GGAATGAAGTGCCACGTTGTTCCTTCGTTTGCTAATAATTGAGCCAATTCGTCGGGTAGCTGAGATATAGCATGAGCACGCATCACTTTTAGTTCCTTGTCAGCACCCACAAAATTGGTCCCGTTGTCGCTATATAGGTGTTGACATTGACCTCTTCGAGATACAAATCTTCGAAAAGCTGCAATGAATCCAGTTGACGTTAAATCAGATACAGCCTCAAGATGTATCGCTTTGGATACCATACAAATGAAGATACAAATGTATCCCTTGAACGATTTAGATCCCCGTCCAGGAGAAAATCTAATATTTATATGGCCAGTAAAATCTACTCCTGAAGAACGAAATGGTTTGTCTGGAGTCAGTCTAACCGACGGAAGCTGACCCATAAATTGTTGGTTATTTTGCCGAGAATAACGAATGCACCGAATACACTCTCTGTAGCACTTCTTAACTCGTTCTCTAGCTCGAATTATCCAAAATTTAGCTCTTAAAAAGTTCATCATGATTTGAGGACCGCCGTGAAGCGTTTTTTGATGAGCGTCCAAGATTATAAGCGCAGTGAGATGACTATCACTGGGCATAACAATGGGATGTTTCTTCTCAAAACATTCTGAACTTTGTTCAAGGCGTCCACCAACTCTTAGAACTCCATTTCCATCAAGAAATGGAGAAAGAGCGTGAAGTGAACTACTCTTAGAGACATGTCCGTGAGACTTGAGTTGTTTTAAGTCGTTGGCAAAATAGAATCCTTGGGTTTTTCTAACACAAATTTCTAAAACCTTATTTCGCTCTTCAGGTAAAACTGTTGTGTTTCGATTTCTCTGCTCTTTGGGTAATCTTAAATTGAGAAATCTTCTACAGTAGGACAGCACTCTCAATAACTTAGATAACGACGAAAATCTAACCCATATAAAATCTTCTTCAGTTTTAACTACACCTGCTAGAGCTTTCACAGGTTTCTCTTCTTCACGAGTAGTAAAACTAATATCTTTTGTGTGGTAGTCGTCCCGCTGTCGAAGAAAGTCAGGACCCGTCCACCACAGTTCGAATTTGGCTAAGTCAGTAATGGAAGTACCTCTCGACGCGCAATCGGCCGGATTAAACTCTGTCCTTCCATGGTTCCATTGCTCACGCTCTGTAGCAGTCAAGATTTCTGACACTCTATTGCTAACGAAAGTAGTCCACCTACTCGGTTCACCACGTAACCACGCAAGCACGACAGTCGAGTCTGACCAAGCGAACAGCTTCTCTTTTGGGACTGCCATCACCTGCGATATTTCATGAATCAGCTTAGCTGCGAGTGCTGCAGCACACAGCTCCAGACGAGGGATAGAAATTTCTTTTTCAATAGGTGCTACTTTAGTTTTAGCTGTTATTAATCTGACATGAATGCCGTCTCTGTTCTTGCATTTCAGGTAGATAGCTGCAGCAAAAGCCTTCTGTGACGGATCAGCAAAAGCATGCAGCTCCACCGATTCAACATTATACGTATTTAACCATCTTGGTATAATAATAGTACTTACTTGACTTAACATAGTTCTATAAGCTAACCATTTATTTAACAATTCAGGTGTCAGCTCTTCATCCCAAGCTAGTCCAGACTTCCAAAGTTTTTGTATAAAAACTTTGGCCACAATAATAACGGGCGCGATCCAACCCAACGGGTCGTACAACCTTGCAATGTCTGACAAGACCTTGCGCTTAGTAATTTGTCCGTCTGTGTCTGGAAGATTGTAATTGTATTCAAAATTGTCAGTTACTTTATTCCACGATATGCCAAGCACCTTAATCATATTACTAGTCTTGAAAACAAATGATTCGTTCGAACTTTGCTTCTCCTTTTCTATATGATTCAGCAGACTCTGACTGTTGCTACACCATTTTTGGAGCTGGAGTCCCCCTGCTATCATTAACTTATTCATTTGTTCGTAGATGGCTTTAGCGTCTTCTTCCGTATCGCACCCGGTAAGCAAATCATCCATATAATAATCTTCTAACGTTATCTTTGCAGCTACCGGATACTTCGCCTTTTCATCTATTGCCAGCTGTTGGAGGGACTTAACTGCCAGGTATGATGCACATGCAGTTCCAAAAGTAAGTCTTAAAAGTCTGTAATGCTGAATGGGTTGTTCAGAGTTCGAACGCCACAAAATTCTCTGGAAATCAGTATCCTGTGGGGACACTATTGTCTGACGATACATTTGCTTCAGATCGCTTACTATGCAGAATGGATGTGTTCTCCATCTCACTAAAATATGGCGCAAGTCTTGTTGCAGCTTCGGGCCTACAAGTAAGTTGTCGTTGAGTGACACATTATTGACACCCTTACAAGAGGCATCGAAAACAACTCTCACTTTAGTGGTATCTTTATCTTCTCTCACCACGGCGTGGTGTGGGAGGTAGACTGCGCGTGGATTGTCGATTTCTTTTTCATCTGTAAGTATCTCTATATGGTTTTGATCTACATAGTCTTTAATTACCTTTTCATATTCTTCTTGTAGTGTAGAATTCTTCTTTAATCTTCTTTCAAGTAGTTGAAATCTTTTCATAGCGATTTCCTTAGATCTTCCGTACACACACTCTGGGTTTTCGGAAGTAAATGGTAGTCTTACCACATATCGCCCTTCTTTGTTTCTCACTGTATTCTTCTCATAGATCTCTTCACACTTGATTTCTTCCTTTGTCAACCTTCTCCCAATCAAGTCCGGTTCTCGCTCCATTTCCCAAAATTGTTTCAGTAGGACGTCTTCTTTAACCTGTAAATGTAGACTCACAATTTGGGGTTTGACGAGAGCTTCTTGTGAAACTCTGCCTGACAGAATCCAACCTAGTTGGGTATTCTGTGCAATAGGACCAGACTGCGACGGGTGTTTTAACAAACCTTCCAGCAATATCTCACCATGAACCTCAGCGCCCAAAATCACATCAATTTTTCCAGGTGAACCGTACCTAGGATCTGCAAGAGGTAAGGTTTTGATTTCAGGCCAGTCAACGATAGAAGTTTTGTTAGAAGGAAGAAACGATGTCAGTGAACTCAAAACAAAGGCATTTACATTAACAGAAAAATTGGAGTTATGAAGTGATGCTAAATCAAAAGTAACCATACTCTTAGTTCTAGATTGACCATTACCTACACCGGAAATTAAACCATTAAAAGGAATACGTTTAAGACCTAAACATTGAACGGTGTATTCACTAATAAATGAGGCTTCAGAGCCTTGGTCCACAAGCACACGCACTAATTGAGAGTAGCCATTCTTTGAATTAGCTTTGGCTATAGCCGTAGCTAATAACACCTCTGGATGATGTTCTTCGATTGTAAAATGAGCTACTATGTTCTTCTCTGATGAATCTGCATCCGAAGAAGGCTTTGGACCTCTAGCCGCCGACATAGTTTCTAGAACTTAAGTTCTCTCGAGATGTAGCAAGGTATGGTGTCGTCGGCCGCAGCGACGACAGCAAGTAGCTTGATGACAAGTTCTTACTGTATGACGAGGAGACAAACAGTTGAAGCAGAATCCCTTGGTCTTAACAAACTCAGCTCTCTCTTGGGGGGATTTGCTAGCGAACTCAGTACACTTATGCAGCAGATGATCTTGGCTACATAAAGTACAGCTCGATTTCTTTGGCGTAAGAATGCCTTTATCCTCTACAGTAGTAGTATGAAATGATTTTGCAGTGGGAGTCTTGACTTTATTATATTGTGCAGTTTTCGTATTTTTTGGTTCGACCTTGGGGACCACTTCTATGGCTCTAAATCTTTGTTCCAGGAACTTCACTAACTCTGCCCAGGTTGGCAACTCTTCAGAGTCAGAACGACTAACTTCGTATTCCCATGCTCTTCTTGTTGCATAGTCGAGCTTAGATACAACCAGATGAATTAAGATGACGTCCCAAGAGTCAACGTTAACTCCTAAGTTCTTCAGAGATGTCATACATGATGTCGTTGTATCTAACATCTGTCTGATCGCTATCGACGATTCAGTAGCCATAGCTTTCTGCTCGAAGAGACGTTTCATGACTTCATTCGCGTTGTACCGCTTGTTGGTGTACCGTCTCTTTAAGGCTGTCCAGGCTTCTTCGTAGTTACTCTCAGTAATGGCCAAGTTTCGAATCAAATTTGCAGGTTCACCAGACAGGCCGCTCTTCAAATAGTGTAGTTTTTGGACCGCACTTATGTTCCTCTTATTGTGTATCAACGACACGAACATATCATGGAACGTCTCCCAATCTTCGTAGGCACCGGCAAAAGTCGGCAACTTAATAGTGGGTAGTTGCGTATCATTCGCGTTCGACGATATTGCCGGGCCTTGAGGTGACACAGGAACCGCTTCCCTTTCCTCTCGGTCTTCCATTAATTTGATCTTGTAAATTATGTAAATTTCTTCGGTTATCCCATATACATCATTCGTGAAGTAATCTATCTTTGGTTTCTCCTTGCCTCTTAGTGTAATAATTTGGAAATGATTATCTTCAAATCTCTTCCATAACGACTCTATACTTCCTGCTCTTACATCAATATACGCCTTAGTCAACCTCTCTTTGGGTGTCTTTTTATAGTTGTTGAAATGCTTGCGAATTTGTAGACTTATTTCTTCTTGACTGACTATAAAGTCTTCCATGAGAATATTCTAAGTGCCGTATAGACGGCTGTAGGCTAAGTCTCAAAACAACAACTCAAAATTTTACAAGTTCCGTATAGAGTGGTGGAGACTAAGTCGATGATCACTAAATTTTCTAAGTGTCGTATAGAGGACCAAAAACTAAGTCGATGAAATTTTGACTCGAAATTTTCTAAGTCCCGTATAGACGTCCAGAAACTAAGTCTTTGAGAACTGAACACGAATTTTTCTAAATCCCGTATAGAGGGCCAGAATCTAAGTCCAAGAGAATTTAACACGGATTTTTCTAAGTCTTTGACACTTACGTGAAATTTTACAAGTCCTGGCCCTCACTTAACACTTTGCACTATGTTCACTAGTCACTCCCTGGTTTCGGCACCATATGTTAAGCACAACACTTTATTTAGTTCAAACTATGTACTTGTTTACTTATAACTCACTTTATTAACTTTAACTTCAAACTTACTAACTCAATAACTCGATAGTACAAAATGTTCGACGGTACCTCACCATTCGGTGTGCGACAACGCTTGCGCGATCTAGAAATTTACATGTATTTGAGTGGCGCCATCTGTTGACCATTGTTGAAACTAACCTACATCTTATGGATTTTATTAACTTAGGACTTGGACATCGTTTTAGACACGTTGTTTGCGCGCGATGGACTACTAAACTACTTAACCGATTTTAATCAAATTTGCACGCCGTGTGCAGTTTGATCCAACTTGAAAGATACTAGCTTACATCTTAATTTATCCCGATATTCCCACGGGATCGGGAGTTACGCGGGTGAAACCGCGGAGCGCAGCTAGTTAAAGTATAAATATTAATATACCTACGCACAATGGCCCAAAGGAATAGGCTAAGTGCGGAAACAGCCCCGTAAAACTAAACTAAACTTTTTATTATTTGATCTCTTACAGCCGAAAAAAAATGAAAACGATGTGGAAGGTGATTTGGAAATGGAAAATTTGATCGGAGCATTCATCGTGTTAGTGGTGGGCCTTGTGTTCTCGGTGTTCATAACAGCTGCTGAATTCACTAACGAAGTTCGGAATATTGTTATTCGTGAACAGGTACGTACAGTATGCATCATAAGTCCACTATCAGTTTGCTACCACAATACTATCAACAAGTATTGGACTTACGACCTTCTTCTAATATACGTTACACACAAACATAAATACTTAAATTAAAAGCACTTACCTAGTGTGATTATTATTTTCAACATGTTAGCTATGTATTTAGTTGGCCGAGTTGTACCTATAAGCCGCCACTCGCTACACCAACCGACGTCGGATCGATTTACAGGTTACGTTGTTATAATGTTCAAATAGTGTTGCACAAGATTGTAAGCGTTACGATGCCGGTGGACTTTTGAACGTTGATTGTACATAAGAGCGGTCGACTGCGATAGTTCACAATTTGAAGACAAATAAGACAACGTTTGAGCTGTTTAATTTAACGATAGGCCGATTTAAAGTCCGTAGTCTGATAGCTTCTATAGAATTTTGTAGTATTTGCCCTAAGCAAAATTTGTTTATTGCATGTCTTTTGTACCTCGACGTATTCGGTCGGACCAATTCGGTTTTATGGATAATTAGCTTTTGCCACTTCCCCTTTATTAGCTGTGTTGTGAGTGTAATGGAAAGTATTGAAAATTTGTACAATCACTGTTTTTTATGGGTTCCATTTATACAAGGTTATTGGTAATTATACTAGCAAGCCGTTGAGGGCTACTTCTGTGCACTCAAACAAACAACTTTTGTTTTACGACTTTTGGAAATTCGAACATTTTTTTTTAAATTTGAGGTTAGGTTTACCCGTAAATCAGCTGTTCCATGCACGGAGACGTCATTAACCTAAAAATTTCACTTATTTTAAAAGTTTAATCTACTGTTCTTAGTCTGAATGACCTCTGTTTTAAAAAACCAGCTGTTTTCGAATTTACATAACCTCAAAATTTTCATATTTTTATCCGAATTTCCAAAAGTCGTCGAACAAAAGTTGTTTGATAAGGTGCACAGAAGTAGCCCTCAACGGCTTGCTAGTATAATTACCAATAACCCTGTATAAAAGAAGGTTCTTATTTATTTATTTTATTTATTTATTTGGTACACCAACAGTAAAACACACTAATACTAAGAATAAAGAAAAACATTACCGAAATAAAAATAAAGTGTGTTAACCAATAATAGGTATACACAACTTTGCCTTAACAGATTCTAGTTTCTGGTTATGATAACAAATTTTTAAGGCTTACATACCCTAGGGACAAAATTAAATTAAATTAAAGTAAGTTGAAGACTAGGACTAACCAAAGCTTTTCAGTACTTTGCTTCTGTAACCAGCCATTGAGTCATTGAAGATGTCAATGTCGGAATTTCTAGCTATCTCGTTGTATTTTGAGCAAGCCCTTGTGACAAAATGATGACGCCCAATGTTGGTTCTGGACCGAGGCAGGGAAAAAGTGCTTGTTATTGGGTAACGGGGGATCTTGGTAGGAACAGCTATACGAATTTTACACTGAGAAAAAAATACTGTTGATGTAACAATAAAACTTTAATCCCTGAGAGCCGACAGGGGTGCATAGTTCCAACATCAAAGTTTTTATTGTCAAGGCTAATTTTGTCATTGCAACAACAGTATTACAGCGATACGTGCGTAAATACTTCAACAATAATATGTTGTTAAAAATAGATTAAAACACTTACAACAGCTTGCTCGCATACCTGTTCTCATTTTGTTTCCTTAACAATCTATTTTGTACCTGTACCTATGCACTTTTGTTTCCTCAGCCATGAAACCTTGTCTAACTCCCTATACAGCTTTTGCTTTTACAGCAATTTAACTATGTTCTTTTACCTATCCTCTTTTTTTTCCTCAGCAAAGTAACCTTGTTAAACTACCTATACTGCTTTTGCTTTTAGAGCAATTTAACTTTGTGTCTATACCTATCCTACTTTGTTTCTATAGCAATTTAACTCTGTCAAGTTCAGCGTATACCGATGGACGGCAGGGCGGTGCATTTTAAATTTGCTAATATAAATTCCTACGTATTTAATGGTAACAAGATTTTCATGGATTTCAAAGTTCAGTCACCGATAACCTTTGATGCTCCGTGGTCGATGTCTAAACTTTGAAATACATATACCTACATAAATTTTGTTACAATTAAATACGTACAAATTTATATTGACAAATTGAAAATGCCCTGCCCTATCGCCCGATCACCGGTGTACGCTGAAATAAAACGATGAAAATTAGGATTAGATATGCAATTTTATTAAAAATATTACAAATCATTACAAATAATATTTATTCAAAATCCTTATAACTATAAGATCAAATAATTAAACCTTAGGTGGATGGGCTGGCTTCAATTTTTCTGTCATACTAATAAAACTTAACCTCACCTCGTCTCTAGAGAGTTTTCAAACTCTTTTTTTAGTTACGGAAATGGTTGGCATCTGCCGTAACAGAACGGCTAGAAATGCTGCAAACAACGCGCGACGCCAGGTTCTATTCCGACTGCAAAAAAAAGTTAAAATTGAAAGAAAAAAACTAGCATACTGTATATTATGTTAGTTTACTTCGATTGAATGAAAATACTTACGAGTAGCTAATTCTAGTATACATCGAGAGTTATTTGGTCGACTTTGCTGGATAGGATAGGATAATAATAGCATTGGATCCACCATGAGTATCGGTTTCGACTTCGCCTTCGCCAGTGGATCCATTTTCAATAGATTCCCACAAGTCTTCGTTTTCAAGATATGCTTTGGCGGCAAAACTCCAAGTTGGCCAACTATCACGACCTGTTAAAAGCTTCTCGATCAACATCATTGAGCTGTTTGTAGTCATTTTTGTATATGTTGATATAAACTATTTATCTAAAATGCTGAAAAAGAAGGAACTCCGGCGACCGCGTTGCACTTTTTGAGGTTAAGTCTGTTTTAACTATATTATTATACGTAATTTTCGTGAAAACTATTACGTACAGGCAGGGTGAGGCCCATAAACTGTTCAAAAAAGCAATGGAACTCCACTTGTCTACTATACATAATGCACTGGTCAAAATCAATACTGTTCTTAATAAACTATGTCCACGCGGTACGAAGGTCTAAACGTAACTATTATGAACGACCTGTTTCAAATTGTACTGTTAACAAAATTTAATAATAACGTTGTAACTCTAAGCTATACTTACTTTGCTGAATGATGTATTAGGATTTTGTTAGGTACATGTAAACATATATAAATTAACAACCTGATGTTTATATACCAGCAACGTTTATTTTGTAAAGTGATTTTGTCCAAATTATATATAGATAAATTGTGACGCTAACAACAGTCACCTTGTAACCACAGCGATGTAACGTAACGTTGTTGTGTTTATTAGGTATCTATAGTTACAGGCACAAAAATAATTTGACAATAAAAAATATGTTGTGGGCACTAAACATGTACTGATATTGTAGCAAAAGTGTTAAGTTGCTGTAACTATAAATGTCTGACAACGTTTTTATTGTACTTTGTCGGCTTATTTTTTTCTCAGTGTACCTTTCTTGAAGGAGTTACTTCAGTTTTAATACTAAACGACTGAGTCTTACAGTTATTCTCTCCAAATATCAAAAACAGCTGAATAAGTTTTCAGTGTCAAAAGTGATCTTAATGAATCAGGGGTTTTTATACCTAATATTTAACATTGATCTCTTTCACTAAAATTTAGATCCTTTCAACAGAAGTTGTAAGTATTTCATCACATTCGTTTTTTTTTTCAGCTATCTCACAAAGAAGCTTTCGTACAAGAGCTAAAAGCTTCGCTAAACTTCTTTCAAATGCAGAAACCAGTTCTACGCAATCCTAGCAGGGCGCCCTCTGTTGCGCCATCTTTGAAGTCGGAATCTATAAAACTGGAGAAAAAAGCAGAACTTATACAAAACTTTCTTGAATTCGAAAAGGAAGATGCCTTAAAGAAAGGAGACACTCTGAGTCAGAATTAATTTTATTTAAGTTATGAGGATCACATAATATCTGCCAATTATTACATTTTTTTATCTTTGTTTCGGGGCATAATATATCAAAATATTATGTTATTGCTGTTAATCGCTTCAATAGTTTGTATTCTAGGCTTATATGTTTTGTTATTTAAATAAAGTAAGTATATTTAACTTACTAAGTGATTACATAAAAAAGAAAGAAATATTGAATTATAATGAATTAATTACACAAAAATTAACCACTGAAATCGGAATAAGGCTAGAGCTATTTGTATGGAAAATAACCCGCTTTGTCCATGACCGACGCGAGAACCGCGCGGATCAACGCACAGCCTAAACCGCTGATCGTAGAGACCTGAGGCTTGGAGGTAGTCATCTTTGTATGACGTAGTCATCTTTTTATGACGTAGTCATCTTTGTATGACGTAGTCATCCGATAAGAAAGCTCCTACGCGGACGAAGCCGCGGGTAAAAGCTAGTTTTTAATATAATCCCTTACTCTTTAGATACTTAACGACTTTTATAAATCGCATTGCCCCGAAAAGTGACCCATTAACCCGTCCTCGGGGACCTTTGGGTAACCGCTCATTATTGGATTCAGAATCTCATTATTATCGCTTGCCTGCTTTAATAAACCTATACGTCGTGTACTTAAGAGGAAAGGGTACCGGGGGCTCTCTCCATACAAACGTAGTCGACTGTTTCCTCCCTGGAAAATGTTTCACCTTAAGTATTCAGTAACTGATTCGAAAGTCATTAAACTTTAATAGCTGTACAATCTCTGAAAGTAGGTACTTTGATTCCTTTAATTAGTTTACCAACTTATCAAGGAATCAAAGTAGTATAGGTACTACTTTGATTCCATGATCCAACGCACCAAAAGTAGGCCTTTGATGCATTGGATAAATTACATGGAGATTGAATGTTTTAAAATATAAATACGTGAAAAGATAGTACTATATCAAGCAACGTCATAATAATTATCAAAATTTTCTGCACTATCTACATCTACAGTAATATTAAAAAAAGGAAATATTTGTATGTTTGTAACGAAATTGAAACTACTGAAAAGATGAAACTTGCTTTGTATATGAATCCTTGAGAACATAGGTTGCTTTTTATTCTTTATTTGGTACAGTCACATTACAAATTAGCTGCACCTCACGTGACCCAGAGCTCATTCGCATATCTGTAAAAAATATAGTATACCTAGTGTGTTATTTTTTTATATTGGACTAGCGACCCGCTCCGACTTCGCACGGCTATATTATGCATGTATTATACATATAAACCTTCCTCTTGAATCACTCTATCTATTAAAAAATCCGTTGCGTTGTTTTAAAGATTTAAGGATACATAGTGATATAAAAAAAAAACACACAGAAAAAGCGACTTTGTTTTATATTATGTAGTGATGATAGTGATTTGCTACAGTCACATTACAAATTAGCTGCACCTCACGTGACCCAGAGCTCATTCGCATATCTGTAAAAAATATAGTATTTACCTATTGTGTTATTTTTTTATATTGGATATTGTATTGTATAGTACCCATATTGTTTAAAAACATGACGAAAAAAAAACAGAATCAGGTTTTTACTTTACAACCTTACAGATTTGCGAGTGAGCTCTAGGTCACGTGGGGTTCAGCTAATTGGTAATGTGCCTGTACTTAGCGGGTAAAACCGGGTGATGTTGCTTGTCTGTAATAAACTTATTTCGTCTATGTAGGCGCATAGCATAGGTCACATCATACCTTTATACCTACCTACAGAATTTGGTACTTATGATTTATTTATATCATGACCTTCCCTGGCTTACAATTAATTGCAAACATGTCGTCGGTCTCGGGGTCAGCATTCGAACCAATTTACATTTTAATCAATTCGGTCGAGTGTTGACGCCTCGGGAATAAAGAGTCGAATCGCTTTCAGAGCTGATGCGATACATCCTGTACCCTAATTGCACGTGCTTCTCTGTTCGATCCAACGCACGCGACTCCCGATCGGATATGAGGGCACTATCGGAAGTTAGTCATTGAATTGGACGATTCTACTCCTCGATTGATTTACATCGACGCAACGATTGCGAGTACGCCGATCGCTCGACGATTACAATGCGTAATGTATTGCGAATGTGTTGCTGACTCCTGCGCATTTGTAATCAGTTGTGGCGAAAGAGAGTGAAGAATTGGTGTTTTAGTATCAGTGGTGTGGTGGACATAGTGTGAGATGGCCGTGTCGTGGTTAGCTGTCGTCACGCTGGCTGCGTCCGCTCTCGGAGCCTCGATAGCACGTGAGTTTCATGTTGTCATAATAATTTTACAATACATATAATGAACGTTTGTAAATATTAGACCGTGATGAGATGAGATCTTATAGGATGAATACTGCATAGGTTGTGTACCAAGTTCACTTAGATAATCGATTGAACGTCAGTTAACTACATGACCTTTTTCCCAAATCTAAGCCTTTGAAAATCGAAGCCTTCTATAATGATGAAACCTCAAAAAATACACAAAAAAATTAGTGGAAATGGTGTTAATTTAAAAAAAATGCTAAGTTTATTTTTATTTCATCTAATAACTTTTAAAACTATCAAACAAATTTTTATATTTAATTCCTGAAAAAAAAACTTTCAGACATTAACCAATAATTCAAATCGGTAATAAATAGTACATTGTTATCCTAGGTGTGAAAGTCACTAATTACAAGTCCCGAGACGGAGTTTGGCGTACTACCTGATCCTCTTACAAGGTTGGGACCAAGGAGGTTATATACATGTAGTGTTATTCTTTGGTGTTACTTAAAGCAATGAGGTTAGGTTTTTAAAGTTCCTAATGCTTAATGATACGGATACTGGCTACATGCACATTGCACAAGCCGTGCGAAGCCATAATTTGACATGACAGCTGTCAGTGAAAGCGATTTTCCCTAGGGCTGAAAGTTTTATTTTCTACACGCTCTTCAGGCATCTTTAGACCTACTTTCGGAGTATGAGTAATGAAAATATTATTACAGTTAGCGATTGCAATAAATCGACTGTAATCATTAAACATAAATATTTTAACTATTTAATGGTTATACCATTAAACAGGTATTTGCATACCTAACTACAATAAAATATAAACATAATACACATACTTATACTACAATAAATATCACATTCAGGAACATTTTTAAAGTGTTATTGATAAAATTATCAACACTGTATTTACCGTGACGAAAAAGAAAAATATTAAGGTGAGTTCTAATATCACTGAATTAAGAAGTGACATCTTTTATCTTATCGCAGTTTCCTTTCATATTTAAGATCATGAATAATTTAGAGATACTATCTGCGCCCCGCGGTTTCACCCGTGTAAGTTCCAATCCCGTAGGAATATCGAGATAAAAAGTAGCCTATATGGTAATCCAGGTCTTTAGCTATCTAATTACTTAGCTTCATCGCAATCGGTTTCGTAGCTTTTGCGTGAAGGAGTAACAAACACACACACAAACTTTTACATTTATAATATTAGTAGGATATTGAAGGTATTTTATAAAACACTAGCTGCGCCCCGCGGTTTCACCCGCGTAAGTACTCACCGTTTAAACCTTCCCTGGACTACGACAAACACAACAAAAAAAGAATTGGCCAAATCGGTCCAGCCGTTCTCGAGTTTTAGCCAGACTAACGAACAGCAATTGATTTTTATATTATAGATATACCTACATTATATCCCGGGTATTCTGCGAAATTGTGCTATAAAATTGATCCATACATTTTCTCATTAATTCCGTTGAAAAGGTGGATCATAATAAGTTATTAACGAATAATATACCTTTGTCGTCCATTGTTCTATACTTGATTTAAAAACAAGATATTCTACGTAGCCATCAGAAACACTGATTAAAACGTTATAATTTATAGTTGTTATTACATATTATAAAAATCAGATAAATGGTATTTAATTAACACTATCTTTTAAATCTCTGCAAAATAAGTGCCTACGTAAATCAATTAGTAAGTAATTAATGAGGAGGTAATCTATATTATTTAGATAATAAAACAAAAAAATGATAAAGATTTTTCTGTGATACCCTGACTACGCACGTAGGTAAATATTTCGTTTAGAAAATTAAAAATAAAATTATACTTATTTCAGATAATTTGATATATATACCTACTTAAATTAAATTGTGTTGTACTTAAAATAAATAAAATAAAAAATTGACAATGTATAAGGATTAAATGTCAAAAAAAATGTCAAGCAAAGTCGGTCACAATAACTATTGATTTAGTTCATTACAATAATATTATCATTACTTTTTAAATTATCGTTTAAATTTAATTTAAAAAACGAAAAGATACCTTTAACTATCGATTATAACTAATTCATAACATATCACCAGCAAAGCCTGTATTATGTAATGAAAGTGCTAATCAGGGACAGTTGAGTGGGTCACTTGCCACAAACAGGAATACATAGAAAGGAAAAGTGGGCTACTATTACTTGCACATTGCGTCCTTGCCTAGTTACGCAAATACAACGCGTTACAATTAGGTAGGTATACTGTCACTGTGACCTTTGTTCAATTAAAAACAAAACAAATTATAATTAATATAGTAACAAATTTTAAGATTTCTAGATACATTTTCAGAAGAGAGGTCGAGAGGTCTAATTTCCTTTTTTTTTTTCTTTTAGCCGACTCAAAAAGTCGAAGTTGCTTAACTAGTTGTTAGATTGATTGTTTTTATTATCTTTTTAGTTTTATTTTATTCTAACTACAAAATTTACGAAGTCTCATATATTTTCTTTCTTTTTCCAAGTTTAATTTTTTAGGATTTAAATTTTATAAATAAACCTTTTCAGGGTTATTTGTAAATACAGAAATCTTGAAATAAAAAAAAAACATTTCATTGTGTACATTTTCAGTATCATTCATGCCTCGTGCAACACGATCGCAGGAGCCTGATGTAAGAATGAGTCGTATCATACGGACTCTAGAACGTGTATGTACGTAAATTGCACGTTTGATGTAAAGAGGCACAATTTAATGGTGGAAGGTGGCACTTAAAATTACCCCTTTTTATAAATAAAAACACTTATTTTAATTATTTTATAACATTCTCAAAAGATCCAGATTCAAGTTAGAAGTGTAATTAATTAACTAATAAATAAGTAGCCATAATTTATTAACATTATGCTTATTTATTTGTATCATTCATGCCTCGTGCAACACGACCGCCAGGGGCCCGATGTTAGAATGCGGACTCTAGAACGTGTATGGACGTAAGAGACACAATTGAATGGTGGAAGGTCTCACTTATTCCTTTTGTAAATAAAAACCCTTATTTTAAATTCTCAGTCGGTTGGTAGTTACCGACCAATATCTTTACTGTGTCACACGTACCAGCTTTTTGAGCGCCAATTGCTCAACTGTATCACGTCAGTAATAGACTCCAAACTGATTCCTGGACAGGCAGGGTTCCGACCAGGAAAATCCTGTTCAAATCAACCGTTGAGACTAACGCAACACATAGGTTTTTGTGGATCTTTAGGCGGCCTCCGATACAGTCAATGTCCGTAAACCCCTAGCTTGCGAAAGTCGAACATATGACTAACGACAACGGACTTGTCTGCCTGAGGGAGCTGCTTAGTAACCGACGTTTTCAGGTTAGTCTGCATACCGAAAAGAGTAGTTGGCGCTGCCAAAAGAGAGGTCTTCCACAGGGAAGCGTACTTGCACCATCAATATTCAATATCTACAGTAAAGATCAAGCCCACCCACGAAACACCCATGCAACATTTTATTTATGCAGACGACCTTACCACCCAAGCCCCTACATTTGATGTCAAAGGCAATTATTTTTTTATATTTTAAACAAGATATAGTACATTGCGATCCAAGTGTGGAAAGTTGATCATCCCATAGAGGCGGTTTATGACGCGCGAGTGGAACGCGAGCGTGGGAAAAGCCGAGATGGAATGATCAATCCACACCTGTATCGTACGACGTTTTTTATCACAGTTGCGAATAAAAAAATGACTTTTTAAAATAATTAAAAGTTTTTAAGAATTTTAGGTTATGTTTACTAATTTTTGTTATTTACACTCCCGAAAGGCTAGGCAAAAGACTTTTAACCTATACAGCCTCGTCTGACATACAATATTTTTTAGGGTTTTTTTCATTTGTTTTTGCGGCGGCGGTTAAAAACAGAATATAATGGCAAGGAAAAAATATATTTATGTACCTAAAGAAAAAACAAAATAAAAACAAAACTCAATTTTTAATTATTTTCAAAGACGTTATCACGTAAAATTACAGACTTTAGAGACAACCTTTTGAAAAGAAGAAAAAAGGTACCAACAAAGAGTTTTAAGCCAGCAAGGCTGAGCAAAATTCTTTGATAAACAACTCTTTGAAAACAGTATAACCCAGATAATTTAAGAATGTTTCATCTACCTATTATGTCATTAGCAGTACCTAAGATACGTATTTGACTTATCGGGATAACGTATTATTTTAGCACTAGTTGGATTTTTTTTTATCGCACGCGTGTATAATACGTTGCATTATGAGCCTAAAAGCGGTTTAATAAGATCCACTTTATGAGCAACTGTGATAAAAAATTATTTATTTTATTTACCCTGGCATAGCGGGAAAGCATGTGCTGGAGAGGTCTTCATGCGGCAGCGTGTGGCTGACGGTCCACTCCCCGGACATCAACCAAGGTGGTGGCAACCGGCTGCGTGACGCCCTCGAACTGAACTGGAACTTTAGGGGGTGCGCTGTTATACCAAGAATGGTAAGTCTTAACATAACTAAGGTTAATGTGAAGAATATATTGTTTCTTTTTTTTTTTTTAAACCTGACGTTTGGATGGTCACAGGCAAGTCGCGAAAATCTTAGAAAATACTACTTTAACATGAAGGATTAGTTCTGTGATAGGTTATTGATAATCTGAGATTAAACATATTGTGACGAATGTATCATGCTTTGGTAAACACGAATACAAGTTTAAGTGGTAAGGATACCAAATCAGCTCTGAAAAATTGCGAACGAGAAGAAATTCACTCCGTAGACAGAAAGAAAAGGTTTTTTGAAGCAAGAAATAATCCTCTCCCTATAGACGCTAAAGAATAATTTCTTGGTTTTAGTAAAAAAACATTATAAGCAGTATTCCCAATTTTAATTTTAATTTCAAGCCTATTATTTTTAAGAACATTTACTAAAACCAAGAAATTATTCTCTAGCGTCTATAAGAGTGGGATTGTTTCTTGCTCTAAGAAACATAATTTTTACACATTTCAGTCCTTTTTCAGTCGTATAGAGGAAAATTTAAATGTCTTGGAGGAGTTATAAAAGTTTCACACTTGTGATAAGATAATATTAAAATAACATACATAAATTAAATAAATAAATTAATATTACAGGACATTTCACACATCGCCATCTAGCCCCAAGCTAAGTAACTAGACTTGTGTAATGGGTGCTAGATAACGGTTAAACTACATAATATATACTTTTCGTTTGTAAATAAATATTTATAATACATACAAACAAGAAGAAGGGAGGAGGGAGGGAGTAGGACTGCAGGCCTTTGCCCTGCAGTGGGACGGAATAGGCTAAAAATAAATAATACAAACAACCTGACCACAGACAAACAAATATCCAAGCATAAACACTGGTCTGAGGTGGGAATCGAACCCAACACAAATAGTATACCTATTACTAATTAATACCTAAGAACAAATTACGTAGATAGTTCCAAGGGCTGATGCACTACAAGACGTTACGTAGATACTGTAGGTATCTTAGCAGTTAAGTACTTAGTATTTGCATACAGGTATGGTGTGAAGTGCTTGCGATCCCATTTACATAATGGTAGGTGAGTGTATGCTGCTTCCTCGTCTTAGTAAAATTATTAGGTAAGTACGGTGTAGATTTAGAAGGATATGCATAGGTACAACGATACAAATAATATTTTTGTTTGTATGGTATTGATTGTCCTTTAAAAATTTAAATGAAAACAAATTAAACATGATAAATAAGAAAATACTTTTTGATAAATAATAATGCTTTATTGTAGAATATCAAATACAAAATTTGAATTTTAACATACAATATGAAATAAATTTTAAATAAGACTAAAGTACAATGGGTGGCCTTATTTAAAAGAAAAAGGCACAGGTTAACGGTAGGTATAACAATAAGAAAATTATATCAATAAATTATATTTTAGACTAGCAGCTTTCCATGTGATACTAATACTTAAATTCTGAAAGGGTTCACCCTTCACCTACGTCTGTAGGTAGACACTGTACCAATTTGTATTAAATCGATCTTAATGAATTTGTATGTTTTCGCCCGCCACACATCGCTCCGTGTCAATTACGGTGTCATCATGAGTCATGTATGATCAGGACGACAATGAAAATTATTCTTGTAAACATCTCATTATTTAACCGTACATATCAATTCCAAATACGGACTGTTTTCCGCAATTAGACCTCTTTATACAGAAAAAAGGTTTCAAGGAAGTACCTAGTCAATAATTCTCCTCATAGTTAGATGGTCTAAGGAGGGTCTAAGTCAGTCATATCAAACATAAGGAATCATAATGATGCGGCCCGCAGTCGGAATCTAGATCACTAAAAAAAATTAAGCGTAGGTATTTTTACATTGTCATTTCTCTGGCACTTGCACCACATCTTGCACAGTGACCAATCTGTAAGGCACCCTTGACTTTGAGTATTAGAAAGGTAGCTATCCTTTTTCGTAGGTCTTGAAAACAATAAGCAGTAATTACTATTCTTGCTTTTAAATTAAGAATACTGTTACCATTTTAAGATTTTTTGCTAAAACCAAGAAATCAATTATCTAGCGTTTTTATGGAGAGGATTAATCGTGATTCAAGAAACCTTTATTTCTGTAAGTTGGGTCTTTTTTGCGTAAGGATGGAGTAGGATTGCCAAGCACCTTTACTACCCTCTCAGTTTAGTTGACCGTGTTTAAGAGAATGGACTCTTAAATACGCCTTTAGGTAATATAACTAGCCGCGGGTTTCATGATGTTTTCCTATGTCAATCGTAAGAAAATCCATTGGTGCACAGCCTGGCGGGATTGCATCCACAACCTACGGAATTAAAGATAGATAAACTTTTTATTGTACCATAATATAATAATGGTAATTCTTATACTCGTAGTCTTCTTTCTTTCTTTTCTTTATTTTTTTATTGAAAGTCGAGGTATCGTCGTAATATACAACACATATTCACATCTCTCTTTAACAGCCATACTTATTGTACATACGGAGCCACTTATTGAAACCAATACATTTTCTTTCCCTCTTCCTACTTACGCACCCATGTCAACTGCACAAAATAGAACGGTACCTACGACACATCCATAAATCGTCCTTAGAAGGCAACAATCTTATAAAAAGGACATTTTGCTACTGTAACATCTAAGTGATTTATAAATTAACCTTTTTCCTTTATACCCAACCCACTTCAGGAATTCAACTGGACATTGGTTTTAAGTGCATCATGTTTTAGATTACGTGTCTTCACGCACTAAGTCGCTCGGTTGTGGTGTCCAAGCTACAATTTGCAGGCACAATTATTATTACAACTGCCATTATTACTATGTAGCTGACATCGCTATTTCCTACATTGAGTTGCGTAACCCAATGACGGACGGACGGACGTGACATTCGATTACTGAGCGTGAGCACGCCCCACTTCATCTTACTTGGATCTATCGGGTTACCGCTGATATATACCTAACTCTCGCGGCTTACCATCCACATTTCTACCACATTTTGATTAACCTGAACCACCGTTCAGCCCGTGATTTCCCACACGCATATTTGTTTTTTAAGGCCAAATTCTATTAATATATATTTTTTTCTTTTTGCTAAAAACTGGGTTTGAGGTAAAACTCAAACACGCGGGCCTCTACAGAAGGACCTAAAAGCAAAATGTACTTCTCAAAACGGCACAAGATCAAAATGGCCTAGTTAGCACAACGTCGTATTATTGGGGTGTCACAAGATCAGAAAGATCTAGTAGCAAAATGTGTTACTTGATTTATATTACGCAGATATTTATTATTTCAAAATATTAAAATTAAAAACACACAAATAAAAATTAAATTACACAAATGAAAATTAAATTACACAAATTTAAATCAAAAATAAAAACACACATAATATAAACATGACTTATATTTCGGATCTCATCTATCAGCAATACACTACCATACTTTCATCTACCTACCAGTTAAAAAGTTTGCCTATATTAGCCAAAGATCCAGTGTATTTCTTAAAAAATGTGGTAGAGCACAAACTAGCTAAGAGGCAACATTAGAGGAAAGTAATTATGGTTAATCAGGTTAAGCAAGAAGGCAGGAACTTATTTATTCTTATTTTTGGGTAAGAGTTCCTTCCGTATTAGATTTTCTTAGTTAGTTACGGTATATGCAATTGTTATTTTTCAACATTATTAGTGATCATATATACTAAGGATAGCTCTATGGTAGCAATCACCGTTTTCCAGAAATTACAATTAAGAACTGGAAGTGAAGGTAATTCTACAAATGGTTGGAAGAAGTCACCCGGTCATAAGCCACATTGATTGATTTGCAAAACCGTACTCGCAACGAAACTTCTAACAATCAAACTGGGTTATATAACTTCAACGAAAACTCGAAGGTCAATTGCATAGACTTGACACACATGACCATTGGAGAAGTATGAAGAGTATACTGCAATTTAAATTAAGACAAACAAAATTGTCTATTTTCAGGTAGGATTATTCGACGACCGACCTGCTTCCTGGAATAACGCTCTAGTGTTGTATAGTGTCGATGCTCCAGAAGGATATATCGTGCTTAACGTACCTTTAGGAGACACAGACCTGCCCGCAGGTTGGGAACAAGGAGCAGGATTCAAAGGTCCTCATTGCTTGTGGCCCTGGATTGGTGCCGGAACCCATGCCATTGAAGCGTATAATTGCTTGAAGATACAACCCACGTGGATGGAAGACAATGCGTAAGTGCTATTGAACTTATCTTTCTACCAGCTATGCTCCGCGATTTTACTCGCTTTAGTCACAATTCTGAGGGAATATGTCTTCCTGGACTCCAGCTATCTAGATACCAAGTTCCATCATAATCGGTTTTGAGATTTCGTGTGTAGAGGAAAAAAACAATCACAAAGACGTTTGCATTTATAATATTACTTGTTATTATCTATAATAACTAATATTTGCAATTGTTTAAAGCGACTTAAAGAAAGACTCTTTTGTACATACTTGGGTAACTTAATTACAAAAAAAAAGATTAGGTAAAAGACCTGACTTACTATCTCTGTCTTCGTTTTGATTGGTTCCTTCACATTTTCCAGGAGCAAAATCAACGGTTTGCGCATTGGAGACATGGTGCTCGCAGGCACCCACAATGCAGGCGCTTGGAAATTCGACACTGAAGTCAGCAATCTCGCTCGAGATACCTTCGTTTTATGCCAAGACCGATCCATCTGGGCTCAGCTTGTACACGGGATCAGATACTTCGACTTTAGAGTCGCTTATTATGATTTTTATAGCAGTGAGGAAGACCGGTAAGCGACTACCATCCTAATAATTCTAGAAAGAAAGTATTCATGTCTAATCACTGATAAAAATATTAATTTTGTTTGATAGCGTTGAAGTCTTCTCGTCAAACAAAGACTCTTTGGTGATAACTCAATTAACTTATCTTAACCTTATGTGCCTACAGTTTTGCTTGCAACATAGTGAGTCCCAGAGTAGTCGCAACCAAAACTAACTAAAAATAATTCTTAGCTCGGGACTCAACGTTCCCAACTTCGTAATAAGTAGGTATGAAGTTGTGAAAAGAAAAAGGACTTTCATGGCCCCATCAAACAGGGAATAGGTACCTAATATATTTCTGTGGGCATTACTTACTGTGACATTACTTACCTAATCTAGAATTTTGATAATAATGCTGTGAGTAGCGACTCCTAGTTAGGAAAAGCCATTAGTCTTGACAAGACGTCATTCGTCTATGACTAAAATACCGAACACAAACTGTAGCTTTAATAACAAAATCACGTTATCAAACCACACAACTTTTACGCAAAATAACCTTCGTCAGACCTAGGTATTTTTCTTTGTGTAAAGTTTTGCTTGTTAACTCAATATAATAAGTATTCTATCCAAAATAGGTGCCTACTATTCATCGGTATATATTATTACATTTACTTACTAACAACAAACAAGATTCGAATAGGTCTTGAATTAAGTTAGACAGCTGAACAATTAGTTTGTTTCACCCCACTAACTTTAATATAAATTTACGTAAGCCTATTTATTTTTTTGTGTTGTGTAGTATTTTTAGTTATCTAAGTATCATCGTTATTAAATACTTTAGTTTTTCATTCATATTTTCATAGTTACGTACCTACCAGTTAGGCCACTATTAGATATGCTCAACAAAATACAATAGGTACTAATGTTAGATGAATGTCATGCTATTTAGCATGACATAAAAATTATCTTTCGGCTGTTTTGGTACTTTTATGTTATCCAAAATATCTGAATTATAATTCTGAATAGAAACCCTGTTACTAGAGTCTCTATGTCAAATCATGTTCTTATAGTTGGTCTCAATGGCATTCAATTCCACTAAATTTCCACGCAATTCAATTCTAATGTGGCGCTAGTCTTGTTTTCAAGAGTGCCATTTGACATATTTTCGATTGAGATTGGAATTGGACATTGAGATTGTAAGTCGAGAGTAAGGCAGAATATTTAAGGTATTGGATCAAATATCTAATTTTATGTTATTGTTTCAGTTACTGGTTGAACCATAACTTAATCAGAGTCCGTCCACTTGTCCCTCTACTAAAAGAAATAAGGAAATTCTTAGATGTTACAAATGAGGTAAGGTTCAATACTTATAAATAAGGAATTATAGGATTTAGAACTAACATAGTTATTTTCACTACTTAAGCAAACTAGTCTCCAGTCTCGTGAAAATGATGCTTGTAACAGCATCGAAAAATCGAGCTCCACAGTGTAAAAACAAAAAACTTCAGTAGTTGCCTAATTGTTCAAATACTAGCCATCCTAATTTAGAAGCTAATATAATGCAAAATCTTAAAAAATAGCAGCACTATACCTTTATACGTCCTAGACTTTTCTATAACAAAATAAGTAAAAAACAGGAATTTTTGAAAGAAAAAAACTAAAAATGTACGTGTCCAGGGACACGAGTTTGGAACGAAGTTCCTTTCGTATGCAGGGTTGCCACACCGAAGACATACAGACAGTCTGGACAGATAACCAATTGGTATAGTTTTCAATGGACGAACCGAGAGAGACAGACAGATTTTTTTTAACAGTTTTTCCTACGTTTTTCGTTTCACAATTTTTTTCGTAACGCTTTAACTGTTTTCACCTAGATTCTTTATGGAATTGGTCCCGTCGCAACCCGCGATAAGGATCGTTCCAATATAGTAAACAAAAAACCTACCTACCAGCTACAGTCTGCAATCGTTGACAGGTGATATTCCTCGACGCTCACCACTTTCCCGTCGGCTTCTACAACTCAGATGGTTCAGCTATAAGGGAGGTACACTCTGGTCTCTTGGAGCTAGTACAACGCGAGCTCGGCCCACATCTCGCTCCGGCCAATGAATTCGGCACGGGTGTCGGAACCAAGGGACCGACATTACAGTCGCTGCTTGACGGCAATAAGCGGCTGTTATTTAGCTATGTCGATAACTCAATCGTTGCTCGTAAGTACCTACATAATCTTCTTCTTCTTCGTGTCAACGGCGACCAATGCAATGCACCTTGATCAAAGCACTCCCGCCCAAAACTTAGCAACGGCAATCGCATTATCTGTTGCTCTGTTGAGGTCGTCTGCAGAGCAGCTAACAGGGCAGAGAGAGCAAGCCGTCAAGTGCGCCATCGTTTGGGCGGCCCTCCCACATTCACACAGAGTGTCCGAACCGGAAAAACCCCACCTAGCCATGTTCTCTTTGCAGCAGCCAACCTGGGTCCGCAAGCGATTTAGGGACTTCCAGGTTGGCCACTGCAGATCGCCGCCAGCAGGCAGGGATTCCGTGGGTGCGATGAAGTCCGGTGGAGGGGGGAAATTGGCAGCCCACACCTACATAATAATATCAACTCTATGAAAATATAGTACGGGATCCCTTCATGACCTTCATCGAGCTGTTTTATTATCAAATTAAATAAGGCTGCCTAATAAAATTCAGTCCAGAATGATTAATTTGTTTTAGAATTTTCACTGATTTGGTTAATTAGACCAATTCCATACCAATAAAACATAATCTTTATTTCAACTTAACTTTAATTCATTAATCAAACCAGTGCAAATGACTAGTATCGATTCCTGTATATTCTGCTTCTTAATTTCGATTGGTATGGAATTTGTCTCTTAAACAAACCAGTGGAAGGTTTAAAACAGACGGACGGACAAGAAAGTGATCTTATAAGGGTTCCTTTTTTTACCTTTTGAGGTAGGTACGGAAACCCTAAAAAACAAAACAAAAAAATTGTTACAACCCATTTGCAATATTATACTTATTTGACCTATTTCGATCAAATATTAAATACCTTTAATCCATTATACAGCTCGATGAAGGTCGTTATTAAAGGACTGATAAGACTAATAATGTAAAGAATTTGACTCTAGTATGTCATACAGTAATGTATTTATGGCTTGCTTTCACACATCTACGAAGCAACATCGCGCACAAAGGAACATTATGTAGATCAAAGTAGCTGGATCTCGCCGCACTTGGAAAACTCCTTGCAAACTGCAAACCTTATGTTGAGAAAAGTGTTCGTGTGAAACAGGAG
This sequence comes from Idaea aversata, assembly GCA_907269075.1. Classification (NCBI taxonomy): domain Eukaryota; kingdom Metazoa; phylum Arthropoda; class Insecta; order Lepidoptera; family Geometridae; genus Idaea; species Idaea aversata. Next base: position 7,296,439 of record OU026092.1, on the reverse strand, counting down.
AATTATGGAAGTTTAGGTTTAGTTAACGCGTTTGGTTTGCATCTAATATTATGAATGTGAAAGTGTGTGTGTTAGTGTGGTTTTTACTCCTTATATGCGATAAAACTTGGTATGATAAAAATATATACAGGGTTATTGGAAATTATACTAGCAAGCCGTTGAGGGCTACTTCTGTGCACCTTAACAAACAACTTTTGTTCTACGACTTTTGGAAATTACATCTTAGATATTTGGATATTACATCTTAATTTATCCCGATATTCCCACGGAGTTACACGGGTGAAACCGCAGCTAGTTAGTTATATATCTGAAAAATAATTGTTGATGTCTCTTTCAGAAAACAGTTGGCTATGGCCAATACTACCTCATCTTTGGGCCAACACAAATGACCCAAATGAGTTGTTCGAGTACTTAGACAGAGCAATATCGAATTCCCCGCAGCCGAATGCTCGGTCACCGCTGCACTCGGCCATGGCGCAGACGACACCGACCTTCCTCGATATACTGTTCCTGCGAGGGTCTCTCCGGGATAACGCGGACGCTGTTAACAGGAACGTGACGTCACGGCTCGCCACCACCTGGCGGCATCAGGCCAACATCATCTCCAGCGACTTCTTCCTCGGGAACAACGTCGTCGATCAGTCTATAGCGCTGAGCGTCGAACGTGCTTCCCGATTATGACACCGCAGACGACATTCTAGAAAAGGTGGACTCCGTATCAGGTCTAGACGTGTTTACAAGTCTTCGGCCTTCTCGGTCCACCGCTCACCGTGGCTTCCGCCTCGACGAAATTACACTAATTCACATCACCGAAGAAAGCGTTTACATTTGCGAGACAGATCGTAGCACAATGCCCTTGCGTAGCACGTCTAACGGCGCCAACCCAAACACTGCCACGCAAATTGACGACTAATAGTGAGATATTTTAAGTATAATTTGTAGATATTTTAACATTCGACTAGTTGTAACGTAGGACATCTTTTTGAAAGAGGTCCTTTTGTACATAATATTAACATCTTAATAATCTTTAGGAAATGTCAAGATTGTGCCAAAGTAGGTAAATATAATTTAATTAAAATCATGTACAAGTGAAAAAATTCAAAGTGGTTTCAATAAAAGTGATATTGATAATTATAATGAATCGTACTTTACTCAATAACACAAAATCGATAAGTACACGACTCTTAACAATAAATAATTACCTTATCCCTAAAATATAAAAAGTACATTAAAACTAATAGATTGTACTTCCGCAACAAAACGAGGTAGATTGGTCGTGCCGATTATAAAGCACCAAGGTAGAGTCCACTTGAAACACATCATGTATGAGGTGCGAGGAGAGAGAGCAACTCTGCTTGACTCATGCGAGCCAGCGCCCGCGCGTCGAGTCCCATGGCGGCAGCCGCGCCGCGCACGTCCAGCCCGAAACTCTGCAGCAGCGCCGCGAGCGCCACCTCCTCGCCGGTGCGCGGGTCACGCAGCCGCGGACACGAGCCGTTGCACTGCGGCCACGAGCACCGCTCTACAAGCCGCCGTGGAGCGCACGCCCCCGCACCACGCACGCCGGACACACGCCGCTCCCAACACGCGATAGCTCGCGGCAATGATACTCCCGACACGTTTATTGAGAGCCACTCGGGTCTAGCTAGCGCCCCATGAGCGAGGCAGGCCGGGGCGAATGTCGCACGCACCGTCGAAAGGCTCGTGCGCATCGCTGCCCCCGTACTGTGCACCGAGTCCCACTGGGATCTCGTTCGGGGAGCTCGAACTCCTTCCGCCGCGAGTTGCGCCGAATCGAACAAATACTGAAACACGAACAGGGGTGTCCGGATGTACGGGTATACCCGATAACCGAAGTAGCAGAGCCACGGTTCTGCAAAGTGGTCACGGACGCACGAGTTCGGAGGGTTTCCTCTCCAGAGCGAGTGGCCGAGACGCGCCACGGTGGCGGTCGGGGGTCGTCGCGCCCTCGCCGGTCTGTCCAGAAACCAGCCGGAGTCGGCGAGGGCGGCGACGCGGACGCCGTACACACGCAGCGCCCTCCTTGCGGTGTCAGCGTGCAACATGACGCCGGCGCCTCCGGCACTCGATCCGACCAGGAGGAGGCGACCTTGCAAACCCGACCGCAGAAGGTCGACGAGCACGGCCTGCACGATGAGTCGTCCGGCAAAGGTAAACCGTGTTCCGGGATGCGGGGTGGTTCTTGTGCCCGCCCACATGTCGCTGGTGCAGTACGGCAGCAGAACGTGGTTGGAAGCATGCCACAGGGGATTGACGGAGGGATCCGCGGAGAGTAACGCGGGCGCGCGGCGTGCTCGCGGCCACCGCGTCGACGACATGAGAGCAGCCCGTCGTCTCCACCGCGTGCGGCACGAGCTCGCATCCCAGCAGTACCCGCCGCCCTCCAGGTATACCACCCAGTGATCGCTGTTCGACCCACGTCGGAAGTAATACCTGAAATATTTTCATTACAATTTAGCTACATTTCATGGTTAGTAAAATATAAAACAACGTAGAAATCAATATATTATATGTACTAAGTACCCGGAAAGCGATCCATCGTTGCAAGTGAGGGATGAATTCCTGAGCCACACTAACTGAAGGCTGTCCGGAGGCGCAGGCGCAACAATCTCGCTTACAGAACTCAGCACAATCTGAGGGTATACATAAAAAAATAACGGTAAAAACTCAGGAATACCAACTAATATTAATGTCATTTGGAACACTACAATACCATATGTAATACTTAGTGTATAAACGCACTTAGTGACAGTCACTTTACCCTATGCGCGATGCTCATGCAGTGACAAGACGTGTTTGCAGCAAAAAAAAGAGCTTACACTATCCCTACAACCATTCCCTAAATTGTATCCTAGTTAAGGTGAAATTGTACCTGCGCTCTCTCCATACAAACGTAGTCGACTGTTTCCTCCCTGGATAATGACACTAGCACTAATATTTTTGTGCCATAAAACCTATAACTGCCATGACTATGCCCCTATTTTTAGGGTTCCGTAGCCAAATGGCAAAAACGGAACCCTTATAGATTCGTCATGTCTGTCTGTCTGCCGTATGTCACAGCCACTTTTTTTGTTTTTTATTTTATTTTCTAATTATCATAGAAATTAAGATTTAGGAAAAAAAGAAAAAAATAATTAAAAAATAATAATAATAGAAACATGGTCATGGCAGTTATTTATGCACCAAAAATATTTGCTCCAGTGTCATTATCCAGGGAGAAAACAGTCGACTACGTTTGTAATAGTTTGTATGGAGAGAGCCCCCGGTACCCTTTCCTCTTAAGTATATTATTCTGTGTATGATGTTGAGTATGCGTGTCTATACCTAGCTATACTTAACTCAGCGAATCTTGACCGCCCGCGGAAAGTGGAAGGGGTATGCGCAGAAGTCAATTTTTAGGTCTGTTTGGCGGGGGGACAGGCGCGAAGGGAGGGTCAGTCATCGCTCTCTGTTCCGCACACACGTCTTTAGCTGCGCTCTGTCCCGCTCCCGCACGTCTAAGTACTGTCGCGCACATAACATTTTAACCAGTTAACATTGCAGCCGTGTAGCTAACTTTACCCAGACCGAAAATACAACTTTAGACAGAAAAATTGGTAATCATTGGTGCAGGCATAGAAATCCATGTTCTTATCTTTGTTCAGTAAATAAAATGTGCAGGACAGTATTCGTTCCGCGGTTTAAAGTTCGCGCCAAAAACAATAGAAAATATAGATTTGACAGTTTAAAGTGACAGTGACTGATTATAGATCAATAGAAGAGTTATTCTCCCACACACGACATTGGCAAATCCACGGCGTTACTATTAGCCAGTAGAGAGGCCATTAATAAAGTTGAAGTTGAAGATTAGTAGTCAATAGGTAGTTGTTTCTATTCGCCCTTAGAGGGCAGTATTGACATTGACAGCAAAGAAAGTTCGACGTCCAGAACATTCATAGACGATAGAAGTTTGTTTTGATCTTTCCCGGCTTTTCCCGAATAGTTTAGAAACTATAGATTAATATAAAAAGGCGGCGCCGACTTTTCGCAATCAGTTTAAATATAGAAATAGTAGTGTACAGTTCTGTTTGAGATATAGTTTAGTTATGTTATAAGTAGATATACCTATACTAGTGCAATTGAATAACTTAAATGTTTGAATTTTTCGAAAATTAATTAGTAATAGTATTTAAAGGAATGTTTTCTGGTTGGGCTAAATAATAAACGGTATGTAAACAAAGTATGACGGTTTGGCTGTAATAATTCTGTGCGCGATTGTACATGCGCAAACCATCCCCACCAATTTCCGCCAGCGCTCACCATTCGCTGCACCGGCTATACTTGTGTACCTCTAGGCCTACCCTACCTGAATTTACCCTAGCCCTAACCATAGTATTATTATTAATTTTAGGTAAAATAATGATTACTATAATAATTAGTAAGGGTTCCTAGGGTGACAGAGAGGAGTGTGTGTGTGTGTAAATCGTACAATGTACAGTACGCGTCATAAGTACACTATCAGTTTGCTACCATAATATTATCAACAAGAATTGGACTTGCGACCTTCTTCTAATAAACGTTACACACAAACATAAATACTTGAATTAGTGTGATTATTATTTTCAACATTTAGCTATGTATTTAAGTGGCTAAGTGGTATAAGACGCTACACCAACCGACGTGGGATCGATTTACAGGTTACGTTGTTATATTGTTCAAATTAGGGCTTGAGCTCCGGAATTCCGGTATTAACAAAATTCCGGAATTCCAACTTATTTCAGTATCGTTTGTAATACCGGAATTGGTTAGAGCAAAATCGGAATTTCGATATCGTTTGTTAAGATTAAAAAAGGCGGTTTTCTAAGACGGCGACGATAGAGGACAGTGCTTTAAGTAGGTATTTAAAAACAATACCGCCTACTAGTGTCGAGGCTGAACGCGAATTTTCACCAGTTTCTTACATTTGTAATCGTGTAAGAAGTTCTCTAACAGACAACAGCTTGTATGCACTGTCAATTACAGTTCTGAACAGCTATTTCAATGGATTTATTATTTCCTACCTAAAATACCCCTACAATAATACATTTCGATAACATCAGTTATTCAATAAATATTATGCATTTTGTATGATAAGTTTTTAAGGAAGCATCGAATTCCGGAACTGAATAGATCAATATTGAAACTGAATTCCGGAATTGAAAAATGGACCGATATTCAAGCCCTAGTTCAAATAGTGCTGCACAGGATTGTAAACGTTACGGTGGTGGTGACTGTTAAACGTTGATTGTACTAAGGATTTTTCTCACTGCCACCGGTCAAGCAGACTTATATGATCAATTATCTAACGATTAATAAATAAATAATAAATATTTCAGGACATATTACACATCGCCATCCAGCCCCAAGCTAAGCAACTTAATGCTTGTGTTATGGGTGCCAGATAACGGATAAACTACTTATATACTTTTTTTTTTTTTTTTGTAAATATATACATATTATACATATAGGAAACACCCAGAACCAGAAACAAAAATTTATGGTCAGCATAAATACTTGTTCCCGGCGGGAATCGAACCCGCAACCTTCTGCGTCGCAGTCGGGTGTTCGCCCGACGCGCCACAGAGGTCGTCAAATTAAGATTAAAGGTATTGGCCGCAATGAAAAGAAGCTGTAGAAAGCATACCCCAGATGTTCATCTAAATCATCTCGTCCAGGTTAAAAGTATTAAGATCAGTGTGAGGTTGTAAACTATACAAAAAGCGGTAACGTTTTCCCCCCCATAAACGAAGTTCGATTTTGATAAGTTTTGAAAATGTTCTAGATCTAATGGAAAACTAGGTTTAACCGTTTTTATTTTAAAGAAATATTGTCTAAGATAAAAAGTTATTAGTATCTGAATATCTATATTTTTGACTTAAAAACTTCATCGAGCGTTTCAATTGTTTTTAATAGATTAAACTGAATTACCAAAAAATAAACGTTTAAACCTAGAATAAGATGCAGTGAATTAAATGAGACCAAATTTATTTCATTTTGTGAAGGATAAAGGGGGTAAAAACGTTACGGCCCGCAACATTATTTGAAAGCAAAATGAAAGCAATTACGTCCGAACTTAAACTCTCTCTATCGCACGATACGGGTTTTTTTTTTTTTTAAATACATACTCGCGCCGTGTATCGAAAACTCATGATTCTCATAAGCATAATTTTTAATATTTAGTTAGGTAGATTTCTCTATTCCTTGCTAATTAAAAAAATATAGACAAAGTTAATTGAAAAGATTCCGGTTCTTCTTTTATTTTTAGAACCGTAACTAAATTATCAAACATCAACATCATTAAAATCTAAATAGCTCATAATACCGACTACAATAATCAAGAATATTTTAATATATTACCTATCTCGTTAATCAAAACAATAATAAAAATAGTTTACAAAAGAAAAACGAAACGACCACTTTGATCTCAATACACATCAAACAGATGTAAATTATCTACTTGAAATAAATTTGCCACTAACTACCAATGGTACCGTTAATTATGTCGCATGAAGTGGAAAAAAAATCAAAATAAAATTATATTTCTGGAATGGGTAAATCTAACCGCAAATAGGTAAGATCAAATTAATATTTATCATTTGACTCCTTCATAATTTTCGCTATGCAATAAATTTTATTGTATTCGTAAGTAGGTATACCTATTAAACGTTTTAAACACAATGAAAACTAAAAAAAAAAACACTAAAAAGAAAAAATATTGGTATGGAATCTAATCAGCTATTTTTGCAAATGTACAGTGGGCCACAAAAGTAAAAGTTAATTATTTAGAATTCATCATTTGAAACAAATGAATATATCGGACAAAAAATAGTTATTAAGTAAGTACTAACCTAAATGAAACATTTTAAGCATTATAGTTTTAATATAACAAAAATTTTGTTTAAAAAACGAAAGATCAAAGTAGTTTTAAACAACGTCGTAAGTATAATTATTTCGAACTGCGTAATTGTTTCTTAACTCTTATTATTCAATGGAATAGTAAAATAAATATTGAAATTTATTATTTTGTCGATAAATTTATAGCTCTACTTGTTGTAAGTAAATTAGTATTATAAAAATTCGTAGGTACCTACTACCTATAATTGTTTGTAAGTTAATACGTAATATTATAATAAAACATATCGTTAATATTTATAATACAAATTCGTAAGGCATCATTTCATAAAACCATCACTGTCACTAAACTTTCAACTGTATTTTGTTATTGTGAAAACAAAATCAATCCACATAAACTTCCGCATCACCGTCACTGAGTTATTTGATTTTATAACTAGTTTTAAATAAAATGATCGTACAATAAATGTAGTTATGATCCAAGAAGTGAGTCGACTCGGGAGACGGAGGTGGTGGCGGCGGCAGGCTGGGCCGCTGTGTCGTGTCTTCATAGCTGAGCGCGCGGAGGGTTGCGCGGGCGCAGGCACCGGCTCAGCGCACACCCCATCACTGGGCGAGGGCACGCGCGTCGAGCACCACTAGCCGGCCCGGCCCGCGCACCGCACGGTAGCTATCCCGCTGTTTACTAAATAAAAGCCTCTATTTAGAGCGAGGGCGAAGGGCCGAACGACTAGCAGCGCGGTGTCGAACCGAATAAAGGTGAGCGGGCGGCTCGTTTGTGCGGCAGGGCGGCGGGACCGGCTTCGGCGGCGGTAAGATCAAAAGCAGCGGAGATCAAAGGGGCCGCCGCGCGATCGGCATCCGTCATTATTATTATGCAAGCATTACGAGGCGCGCGTGACTCAGGCGAGAGGGCCACGCGAGTTGCGCGGGCGCCGCCATCCGCTCCGCCCCGCACGCCCTCTGCCACCCTTCATCTGTCAACGACATCGAGACACTAAACAAAAAGACTGCACCGGGCTCCTCTACCCTACCATGACACACAATCAACCAACCAACAATCATTAGCCGCTCAATACACAATCCTTGTTTTTAACAATCGTGCACGCTATTTGATTTCCCATTGTTAAAAACAGAAGAACGTTTTCACAGATGTTTAGCCAAATAGGCAATATAAGACAAAAAAATTATAGCGACACATAAACGGATAACTAGGTATGTACTTACTTCGTCCAAACGCTAACAAAAAATATTGGACGTAAAAGTAAGGACTTCGTAGGTACTACGAATTATTACTTTAAAGATTTTAATGAAAATAAGGAATATGTACCAACCTGTTAAAACAAAACCTTGCTCGAATTAGAAAATGCTTTATTGATTTTAACCTCTAATAAACAACTTAACACAAAAGCTGGTAGTTAATGTATGTAGACCTAACCTACTAACAACAAATACGACAATAAAACAAAACAAATAACAGCTAAAGCAAATATTTAATTTGACGCAGCGGTGTTAATCGAGCGTGAAACTGGAGAGGCTTTCCACGGCGACAAAGGATTCATCATACATAGGTATATTTGTGGACATAGAATTTTGGAAGGCGTTTTCAATTTCTAAATAAATATTGCAAGACAAGGAGCAATAAACAAATAGAAAAAATAAGAAAATTCTCCGTTTTTCTTGATTACATTGAAATTTATGCAATTTCGTGAACTAGATTTGGAGGTGTTCACGTGTTTTTTTTTCTTCACCATCTGACGCTATATTTCACTTAAAGGAACTTCAAGAATCTAACCTCGTTGAAAATAGGTAATTTTTGTTTAAAGTTTTGCCATTATTCTTTCACCTGTAGATGTTTGACATCTTAAGGGTAATTCAGAGCCTTTTTGCTTATTATTTTAGCGAAATGAACGAGTTACTTGCAAAAACCCATTTGTGGTAAGTATAATGTATCCTTCTAAATTAGGTACTTAAATGTATTTAATTAACAAACTTTTTAAAATCGATATTTATGTATGAGGCACATTGAACGTAAAAGTTAGTAAAATTTATAAGACTATCCTGCGGCCAGATGTTGCGTTTGGATGTGGACACTCGGCTAAGTAGAATATAATTGGCGGGCGGCATGGCAAGCGTTCAAAGCCTGTACCTGCCTGTAAAAATGCCATAATCAAGCCGAGCCGCCATCGCCACAATGAGCCCTTTGACAGTTGGTACCTTTATGATGCCGACTCTGATACACAAGACCTTCTCATTAAACTTATTTTATCGACTCCAGATACAACATCTAGCATCCCGATAGTAAATCAAGGCATCTGAAAGAAATGCCCGCTACTGCCGCTCACAAACAGGGCGGAAAGAATAAACCATTTTGTTAGACCATTCAAAATCTTTATAGCTTATTATTCAATCCCATTAAAGACTTAGCGGGACGGCTTTTTTAAAAGCACTCTTAATATAAAAGACCATTATAAAGCCCATTTTCCATAACAATGAACATAATATTTTTTCGTTCAATGTGCTCGTTATATTGCGGATTATTAAAATATTATAGGCAGTAAAAGAATTCCAAAAAAAAACCTGCGGCTAAGGGTTTTGTTTATCAAGCACTGTTTAGTCTTAAACCTCCGTCAATTATATTTTACCAACGTTTTTCATTTCGCTACGCACATTAGCAAAAAATATTCTGAATATTTTTTTTATAATTTTTCAAAGTATCAGTCACTCTCTAAAAGGGTATTTTTGGTAAAAAAAAAAGCAGTTCAGCATCACTACATAGTATAAAACAAAGTCGCTTTCTCTGTCCCTATTTCCCTTTGTATGCTTAAATCTTTAAAACTACGCAACGGATTTTGATGCGGTTTTTTTTAATAGATAGAGTGATTAAAGAGGAAGGTTTTTATGTATAATACATGCATAATATAGCCGTGCGAAGCCGGGGCGGGTCGCTAGTTTATTAATAAAATAAAAAGAATCAAAGCTTGTGAATAAATAATTTGCAGCAAAATAATATTTTTCATACGAGTCAGTCACGAATCAAAGTTTAGAGTTTTTTATTTGAAAGTACAAAGAGCTCGATTGCTACCGGGATCCGCACTGATTGACGCAAAAAACGCTCTGCGGTATCGATGAGAACCCGCGCGTACGCTCACCAACACAACTGTTTCAAACTATATAATGAAATTATTTATTATTCATATTATTTTATTAAATATAAAAAAGTTTACCCAAGGTTAATATCGTTTATTTATCTATACCTACTAATATTATAAAGAGGTAACGTTGGTAACAAGTTTGTTTGTTTGTATGTATGTATGTATGTATGTAGGTATGTATGTATGTATGTTGGGGCTAATCTCCGAAACCATTGAACCGATTTCAAAAATTCTTTCACCAATAGTACTTACAGTACCGGCGGCGCTTTCTCCATGCCATGACTATGCCCCTTCGATACGCATGGTCATAGCAGTTATAAGTTTTATGCAACAAAAATATTTGCTCTAGTGTCATTTTATCCAGGGAGGAAACAGTCGACTACGTTTGTATGGAGAGAGCGCCCGGTACCCTTTCCTCTGTAAGAATTATAGAAAATATCAACATCGATTTAAAGTCTTTATTCTAAGACTTAAGCACAGACATGGACTTAAGCCTAATAATATCGTTAGGCCTTTAGGCATTTCTCTTTTTGATTTTAATAGTGTCACGGGTATCTAAGTAGATTTTTATTTATTACTATGGTCTGAAATCGATAGCGGAAGGTAAATGCGAGTCCAAACTGGCAAGTAGATGAGTGCGAGTGTGCGACTCCCCGCGGCCCACAGCCTCCAAATCACAATAAATCTGAGCCGATAAGTAGTCGGCCGGATTGTCGGCGCGGCGCGATCAAAGCAAGGGGAGGACATGAAAGGTGCCGCGCCGCCGTCAGACAAAATTGCTCGTTTCCACAATCGTTTCGTCCGTCACGTGTGATTGCGCCTTTGTTATGTGACATTTTAATTAATTGTAATTTGAAATATCATTTATAAGGCGTCAGATTGAAATGATAAAGGTCGTTTTATTCAGAACGATACGCATCTATTCAAGGGACTGCGTATATGTAAAACTATTAAATTTAGGGGAATTTTGTTTGTGTTACTAACTTTACAGTTCGTTAGGGACCTAATCTATGTTTTAGGAAAACATTAAGCAAACAGTTTTCTTGAAAAAAAAAAACTATTATAATGACCGAAATAACGGAATGCAATGGAAACACTCATAATAGTTAACAACACGGAGATTGTAGCAGTTATTACTTTATGTCCATGAAGCAATAACTCCATAGATTTGACCATCACATCGGTCGGCTACCGCTACTCAGCTGCCAACTTTGTAAATTTTAATTAATTTATAAATTACAAATCACATAAAAGTATAAAAACCGAAAGGCAATAAATTAATTATATTTTGAACATGCTTATACGTTATCTTTGTTAATTAATTGACCAATTAAAATAAGCTGTTTAACTGTTTTTTTTTTTTCTTGTTTTAAGTTTCATACTTTGTTGAAAGCTCGTAAACGCGGTTAGATACAAATTTAGATATGTTCCTACTTATAAAAAACTAGCAACAATACGCGGTTTCACCCGCGTAACTCATGATCCCGTGGGAATATCGGGATAAAAAGCCTATGTTATTCCCAATGAATCAATGAATCCTCAAGTTTCATAAAAATCGATCCAGTAGTTTCGAAGCCTATTCGTTACAAACAAACGAACAAAAACATATTTTCTCTTTATAATATTACTAGCGACCCGCCCCGGCTTCGCACGGCTGTATTATGCATGCATTATAGACATATAAACCTTCCTCTTGAATCACTCTATCTATCAAAAAAACTGATACAAAATCCATAGGGACAGACAGAAAAAGTGACTTTGTTTTATACTATGTAAAGAAAGAAGTACCTATAGATAGTGTAGCAGTAGTGTGTAGATAGTGTAGATCATGGAGCTAGATAGAGTTGTTACTTTGATACCTAGCAGATTAAAACCAGTGAAACATTTATTTCTAGTATTTCATTAAAGTTTTTAAAAAGGTTTTTGGAGTTTACTCCTTAAGAATCGATTTTCATATATAAGGCGCCCGGTATGAGAAAAATCCGAAGGGTAAAACCTACTAACAAGTAACGAAAATCGGTCACGTTTTTAGAAAGTTGCGCACCTTTAGTGCGCAACTTTCTAATTTTATTTTTAATGGACGACTATTGACGGACGACAAATGTCGGACGACAAATGTCGGACGACTATTGACGGACGACAAATGTCGGACGACTATTTGTCGGACGACAAATAGTCGTCCGACTATTATTTTTTTTTTTCATCTAAAACTCTTTTTGCATATGGTTAGATACTCGTACCACATGAGTAAATACTCATGTGCTCGTACTTAAGGAGTAAACTCCAGTCGTGCGTCGGAGCTGACACACACACTTTTTTTTTTTTTTCGGTAAGTTTCCGGTTCCGGCAAAAGTTCTGTTCATGTATTTAATATTGGTACCCCGAACAATTATTATAGATTGACATCTATAATTGAAAAAAAAACTAAATATAATTATGAATTTATTTCGATATTTCTTTTGCATTACTCACTTATTAATGCTAATAAAAAGTTAGGGAAAATATTTTAAGCTTGTTGAAAAGGAAAATAGAGAGCTTTGAATTAGCTTCCAAATGTGTAAAACTGTGATGTAGCGAAGGGAACGATTCGTTTCTGTTTCTTGATAAACTTGCGAGCTTGTTGATCTCCTTGTCTACATTGTAAGGCTTTGATTACTTCTCTATCTGTGGAAAATAAACACAAGATTTTTAAAGTTTAGTTAAGTAAATAAAGTCCAAGATTTAAAGGTACAAATTCTAAATCTTATATCTTATCTTAAATAATTTTATCTTATCTACAGTAGGTAATATTATAAAGAGGATTTTTTTTTCGTTTGTTTGTAACGAATAGGCTCCGAAACTACTGGACCGTTTTCAAAAATTATTTCACCAATAGAAAGCTACATTATCATAATATTTTCGTAACGGAATTTCTTGATTTGCTCGCCGCGATCAAAGCCCGCGATAAAAAGCTATGCAATAGCTTAATATTATAAAGAGGAATTATTTGTAAGCTATTGCATAGCTTTTATCGCGGACTTTGAGCGCGGCGACCGAATCAAGAAATTCCGTAACGAAAATAAAACCTAACACCCCCCACTCCGCCTACCATGTAGCTCGGGGAAGCGTTCGCTTAACGTGTATAATATGTATATGGTACGACTGTACGAAGCTCGTTTTGTTTGTTTTTATGTTTGTAACGAATAGGCTCCGAAACTACTGGACCGATTTTGATGAAACTTGGTATGAAGGTACATTGATTCCTTGGGAATAACATAGGCTAGTTTTCATCCCGATATTCCCACGGGATCGGGAGTTACGCGGGTGAATCCACGGAGCGCTGATTGTGCATATAAATACGTATATCACTTACCAAAACCCTCAGCCCTTGTCAACGGCAACATTAGCTGGCGTAAAGTGTTGATGTCGTCGAAAGTGCGCGAAATCTCGCTGAAGTGCAGATAGGCTTCAGCCATGAATGTTCTCGACAAACCGAATAGACTCTGGTCTTTCACAACGAAGTGTATTAGACCGTCTGTTGTGTTACATTGGTTTTCTGTTAGTGGACTGTAAGAAAAAAAACTCTATGGTTAAGAAAATCATTATCTGTTGATATAGTAAAATACTCGTACATGGTTTACATCGACTAGAAAGAAAGAAGCAAGAAAGAAATAAAACATTATTTACTAAATGGTGGTCTAGGCAGTGGTCATTTTTTACTAGGCAAAGGTCAAGCAACCGATCGCTCTGAAAGTCTTTGGGGGAAGCCGATGTTCAGCAGTGGACGTGTTGTGGCGCTTGTGGCTGATATTAGGATGATTATGAAGTCCCGTTGAAATCTATACTAATATTATAAAGCTGAACAGTTTGTTTGTTTGTTTGAACGCGCTAATCTTAGGAACTACTGGTTCGAAATGAAAAAATCTTTTTGTGTTGGATAGTCCATTTATAGAGGAAGGCTATAGGCTACTTTTTATCCCGATTTTCCCACGGGATCGGGGGTTACGAGGTCGAAATCGCGGAGCGCTGCTAGTATAGTATAACACGAAAACAGTATAAAAAGTTGGCTATGTGACGGGCATAAGAAACAAATATTCGTACAAAATATGTGTATTAATTTATTATATTTTTTTACAATTTTATAAATTATATGTAGGTTAAGCAGGTAATTATTGTACCTACTTATTAGGCAACACACTTACATCAAAAACGTTTCGTCATATAATGGGAAGAGATTTTTTTTATGCGCTTTAGTTATAAACGTTTCAATATTTGCAAATGTTTCTATTGGCAATAATTTTATTTTTACGCAGGAATCAAAGGATCCTGAAAAAAAAAAAGATAAAATATTTATTATCTTACCCAGTTAATTTATTTTTCAAAATGTAAAACTTTTCTGAAAAGAATTTAGTCTTAGCGGTTGATAAGTAAGGTACTTATTTAGGTACAGTATGGGTCATAAGTTAATGATCAGTTTGCTACAATAATACTATCAACAAGTATTGGAGTTACGACCTTCTTCTAATAGACGTTACACACAAACTTAAATACTTGAATTAAAAGTACTCAGTGTGATTATTATTTTCAACATGTTATAGCTATGTCTTTGGTTGGCCGAGTGGTATAAGCCGCCACCCGCTACACCAACTGACGTGGGTTCGATCCACAGGTTATGTTGTTTTGACAGTGGATTGTACTTACCAAAAGTTTTTTAAGAAAAAAATTCGTGATAGAAGTTTTTCTACGTAAGATGTAAAATCTGTGACAAAGGTACTTACCGTGAGATTTGATTGGTAAAAGATTTCTACCATTAATGACTTGCACCTTCAAATAGCTTCCTAATAACTGCGCCCGCACAGTCAAAATCCCCATTTCCATATCTTTAACTGTCTTCTGTTCCCTCCACCTATCCAAATGATGATGGTGTATAAGCTTCGAGGTGTCTTTGCCGTGGATTAATAACAAATGTTCTATTTCCTTTAGGAGCTTTGACGACTTGAATACTGTGTCTCCATTTTGGAACGACCGTGTCATTGTTTTGAAACATTCGTGTAGGTTTGAGAAGAAAGATGTTGGTCGCCGTTTCTGTAAATTATCAATAATTGTATAGATTGACCAACAATTAAACACTACACCCACCCTACTAACAGTCAACCATGGTAGGTTCCTCGAAATTACTGGGTATTTTTTTTCCTTCGTTCCCTGGTTGCTATTAAGAACGACTTTGATAAGCGAGGAATTAGACCATCTGAAGGACAATCTATAAACAAGCTTAGACAACCACACAGTCACCTGTAATTTTCTAAATTGCGGCTATATTCAGTATAAATAAATAAATATTACAGGACATTCCACACATCGCCATCTAGCCCCACGCTAAATAACTAGACTTGTGTTATGGGTGCTAGACAACGGATATAGGTACTACTTATATACTTTTCTTTTGTAAATATATACGTATAATACATAGAAACAACCAGACCACAGACAAATACCTAAGCATAAATACTTGTCTAAGGCGGGAATCGAACCCGCAACCCTGTGTTTAGCAGTCCGGCATGGTGACCATTGTGCCAACTGGGTCGTCAAACCAAAAGGAGGAAGTTACCTTTAGACTACCATGAATTAGTTCTAATAATAAATCTCCCAATTGCTCCCAAACTATATCTAATATCACAGAAAAGTTATCATTGCTAATGTGTTGGTGTATTTTGTCCAAATTAGTCTCCAAATAGCGCATGACGCGGTCCATGCTGGTACTGTCTTTGTGAAGGCGCTTCGTACCATCATATAGGAAACGTGAAATTGATGGCATCATCTGAAAAGAAACAAATTATTTTAAGCTTAACAAAATATTTTTGAAGTTATTGAAGTTATACTTCTTTAGGCGCGTTATGAAAAAATGATGAGAGTGAAATTTTACAAAAGCGTCACACAAAATTCTCACGTCACACAAAATTCTCACGGCTTCTTTAGGCGCGTTATGAAAAAATGATGAGAGTGAAATTTTACAAAAGCGTCACACAAAATTCTCACGTCACACAAAATTCTCACGTCGGACGAGTTTTTTGCCGGACGAGTTTTTTGTCGGACGAGTTTTTTGTCGGACGAGTTTTTTGTCGGACGAGTTTTTTGTCGGACGAGTTTTTTGTCGGACGAGTTTTTTGTCGGACGAGTTTTTTGTCGGACGAGTTTTTTGCCGGACGAGTTTTTTGTCGGACGAGTTTTTTGTCGGACGAGTTTTTTTTTTTTTTTTTTTTTTTTTTAATAATGCCAAAGAAGTATAACTTCTCACGCGCGTACATAAGTACACACACCCTTTTTTTTATTAAAGATCAAGGTACGTGGCTTACGCTAGTAACACAATTAGTAGATATATTATGTGGTAAAAAAATGTGCTTTCAGTCCCAAATCCTAAATTACAATCAGGGGGAAGATAATAGTTTGATCTGTCCCACTATTACTGATAAGGCGAGAGATGAAACTGTTAAGAGGTGAATAAAGTTTGAATTATCTCCTCGTTACTAACAAGGGTTCCGATCTGTCCCCCTAATGGGACAAAGTAGGGCGACAGATGGGAATATTTCATCAAGAACAGTCATCTCTTGCTACCGATAGGTTTTTAGGTACTTAGATTATAAAAAATGCGTCTGCAAACATACCATGTGACCTTCATCTACAGCGTTTTATTCAGAAGCTCTAAAATCTAAATGTCTAAATGTAATTTGTAGTTATTGTAATTCATACCTTTCTCACCACCATCGTTAAAATGTTGACAAGTTTAAATCCTATAGTATCAATAGCGTTTGCTATTACATTTTTCATCGTTTCTTCACACCTGTAATATTTTACAATTAAAAGTATTCTACAATTTAGGCATGTTATATTACTTTAAGTAATATGTTTTCATTCTGACTTAAAAGGTCTTTGCCCAGTCTATACATACAAAGGTACGTTTGTTGCTCTTATTTTGTAGTTGACTCATGATATTTTTTCACAAACTTGAGTGCCGGATGTTCCTTGTAACATACGGTATAAAGGGCAAATACCTTTCGTCTAATTTATACCTTTGCGCTTCCTCGGGCGTTCGCGTTTCACTAAGCCTCTTAATAATATCATCAATACCAAGTTCCTGAACGAATGATTCTAAGCTTTGTCTTAAATATTCTATATTATTGATGGCCACACACCACTCTGATGTCACTTCGAAAACCTCAATGTCGTCTCCCGTACTCACACTTTCTACACGGCTCATCATTTTGTCTGAATAAAATTCGCAACAGTGGCATATGTCCTGAAAAGTTAAAGAGAAAAAGGTAAGTAAATATATTAAAATAACAATATCTAGTTTTAGTAGTTACAACCTGCGGAGTATGAGTATCTAGTTGTTTTAGTCTGATTTAAATAAAGCTCTGTGTTACTTACGTTAACAATCTTAGCCACAAAAGCATAACGATCTTCGACATCAGGCCAGGTTAATTGCTGCCACGATATCTTTATAGGATAGAATATATCCCAAGTATCTGTGCCCGAAGCACTGTGATTCACATTTAAGTTCACTGGTGTTAAAGTGTCTAAATTTATAGCTTTTTCGACGAGAAAAAGCGCTTTGTATGCCACTATATCCAGCCACTGGGCAACACCGCCGAAGAACCAAGAATGGAACTTTGCTACAGCATAGGAACTCCAATCAGTATCGTTAAGAGTTTGTCCAAACCTTAGAACAAGACACAGTAAAGTAATATTAGACAAAAGTAGCTTTTAGTCTTATAAACTGAAGAACGTCCGTATTCCTTAAGGGAAGTGCCTTACATAGTGTATACTGTCATCTCAGTACCTAGCTTCTGTTTACAATAACTGCTGTTATTAGCTTACACAGGGAAAATTACAGAATCGTCTCCCGGAACAACCCGATGTAATCCTAATTTCCGTAGCTTTTGTTTTAGGCAGAAAAAATCGATTAACATCGAATGGATCATCACTTTTTCCGTCTTTTATTACATAAAAACCCGACATAGTAGGTAAGAACAACTGAAAATATGTACTTACATTAGAAATTTTTGGACAGTGAGGTATAGTTTTATCAAAGTCTTGCCCAATTCCAACTGCTCCTCATCCACATTAGGCAAGCCATCGGGCATATCTTGTTTAGCTATTGAGCCTTCACCGATCTGAACTCGTTTAAGGCATTTACACACTTCTTTCACTTCCTGCTCCACTATGGAAGCTATTTGATTCTCATACACTTCATACAGTGTTTTCATGTAGCGGAAGTTCATTATTCTTAAAAAAATATAAAAATATTAGTGTTGATAGCAGAGACTTAGGCCCATATTCGAGTGCTTCCTGTTTGCCCCACCAAGCTGCCCCACAGTGGGGCAAAGTGGAATCGTTAAAATTTTGTAGTCTCGTTTGCCCCACTATTATGATTCTGCCCATCAGGGTTGGCACCTTGTTGAGAGTTTGAGAATTTTCGTGTCATTTCTAAAGTTATGAACCATCACGGTATGTTACAAATTGCACTAAAACATGCAGACTTAAGTTACTTGTGGTGCCATAATCTCGAAATACGAGCTATGTATACTACGAGACATTAAATAATATTGACAAGATCTCCATTTCAAATGTCAGTTGTGATAAATGTAACTGGGTTGGTAACCTATGGAGTGTGTTTAAATAAAAGTACAAAATGAAAGAAAGAAAAGAAATAAAGAAAATGATTATTTGAAACGTTAACTTCTGAAAGAATCTGGTTATAAATCACAAAATAAATTACAGGACTCGTTACAAATAAAATCTTTGCCAATCTCAACACACAATAATTAGTCACTACTAACTGTAAAATAAAAAAATCTCAGATTGATTAACTCTTGACTAAGTTAAATACAGTTTTACTGATTAAATAATAAAAAAACATCATGCAGAACATACAAACAGTCACGCAAAATATGAAAATTTTTAGAAAGACCAAACCAGTTTTATTTGGTAAGCATATTCGTAGGTAACGGTCTCGCCGGTTTTGTTGTTATGTGACGGTACGTTTTTAAAGTTGCCCACATCCGTTTTTGCAAGTGTCTACATAACATGGTGATTTAGGTAGCTTTCAAGAAACAACAAATATTAGTGTACGCTATTATGAGTTAAATGTCAACCAAAGCTTTCATAGCTCGCTGTCTTCAAATATTATTGAAACAAGTTAAATAAATAAAAGTTTAAAATACGTGGTTCCCATTCCGGAATCTGTCATTTTACTACAGAGAAAAGAGCGATGTAAGCTTTGGTAGCAGTAAAAATGTAGTTAGCTGAGTCAAATGTTAATCAATCTCCAAATATGCTGCTATGAGCTCATATACATAATTGAAATATGATTCAAATATGACTGAAAAATACGTGGTTCCCATTCCGGTAGCAGTAAAAACATTTGACTACGTTAAATACAGTTAGCGTAGTCAAATGTCAATTAATCTGATATTTTATTTTTCACAGTTAGTAGTAAAAGTGACTAATTATTGTGTGTTGAGTTTGGCAAAGATTTTATTTGTAATGAGTCGTGTAATTTATTTTGTGATTTATAACCAGATTCCTTCAGAAGTAAACGTTTCAAATAATCATTTTGTACTTTTATTTAAACACACTACATAGGTTACCAACCCAGTTACATTTATCACAACTGAAATTTGAATTGTGTATTTGTATACCGTGATGGTTCATAACTTTGGAGATGACACGAAAATTCTCAAACTCTAAACAAGGTGCCAACCCTGATGGGCAGAATCATATTAGTGGGGCAAACGAGACTACAAAATTTTAACGATTCCACTTTGCCCCACTGTGGGGCAGCTTGGTGGGGCAAACGGGAAGCACTCCCATATTCTGGGTCGTGACTCAGTCAGTAATCTCTGACTGAAATACTGAACTTTTACACCCAATATGGTATCTAGCTACCTAGCTAGCCCTAAACTGAATAAATTTTAATTTTCTAGAAGTTACATAGAGTCTGTCTACACAAAACAATATGTACGGTCGGCAGCATAATTGCAGACCCACCGTAGATTTCTAAAATTACTAATTAATTGACGACCCAGTTGGCACAATGGTCACCATGCCGGACTGCCAAACACAAGAAAATTATTTATGAAGTATATCCGTTGTCTAGCACAATAACACAAGTCTAGTTACTTAGCTTTGGGCTAAATTGCGATGTGTGGAATGTCCTGCAATATTTATTTATTTATTTTAATTTTATACTAAGTAGGTAATCATTTTTGTTTTGATAAATTCATGAGTTTAAACTTTAACTAAAGCAGGTGCCTAGAATCTTGATTGTATTTAAAACACTCTTGTAACAGCCGTTTTGGAGCTCTTCGGTAGGTCTGCAATTATGCAGCCGACCGTACCTAAAAATAAGTTGATTGGATATCAATAAATAAATAAATATTGCAGGACATTCCACACATCGCCATCTAGCCCCAAACTAAGTAACTACACTTATGATATGGGTGCTAGACAACGGATATACTTACTACCTATATACTTTTCTTTTGTAAATAAATACATATTATACATAGAAACAACCAGACCACAGACAAATATCTAAGCATAAATACTTGTCTGAGACGGGAATCGAACCCGCAACCATGTGTTTGGCAGTCCGGCATGGTGACCATTGTGCCAACCGGGATCAAAAATATGCGATCTCTATCCTCTAACCCACCCATTTTTATCCAAATGGGTCCACTTGTTTGAGCGTAAAGAGGGAATCAACGAATAAAAAATAAAGAACGATATATGGCGCCACAGGTAAAATTAGATCGCGCAATCGTTGCGTTTTCATCGAACGTTAGGTTAGTTTGCCATTGGACCGGGTTCATTTATCGAGTGAATCGGTTCAGTAGTTTTTAAAACATTTTTTGCAATTGCTGTAAGAGTGTAAATTCTTATGTAGCAATTTATAAATTAAAAGAAAAAGTTAAAGACAAACTGTATGTGAATGAGCACTTAGACAAGTTACTTATGTCTTTCTAAATAAAAAATACCTAAAAATAAGTTGATTGGCTATCCATAGTAGTCATATCCATCGGAATTTGAATGGATATGATCAATATTGAACTCAATTATGATTTCAGTGTTTACCAAGAACTGGTACAAATTATATCTCCATTTGTAATCCGTCACAACAAAAATCTAACGGATTATTTCGCCTCCTCTAAAATTTCTAACATTCTTCTAATAACAACCAAGATAGGTACTCACTCAAAGAATATTTCATCATACTGTTTGGAAGCTCTGTACAAATCAGACCGAGCCACTGTTATAAGCATTATCAAATGTTGCAGTCTTGATTCTCCAGATCTTTCTATAGATTTACTACTCTCTACAATACGTTTGAACCGATTAAAAGCTTCTAGTTTCACAGCTTGATGTAAAATTTCTTCAATAGTCAGTTTTCTATCACGTTGCAGCCATTCGTATCGATTTTCAGGAAATAAATCTATCGAAGTGATGTCTAATCTTGAAAAATGTTGTAAAATTTTAAGCATTTCTGTCACGCCTTCCTTGGCTGTTTTGTCGTGTGTTGTATTCTTTTTATGGTTTATTATTAGATTGTAGCAAGACAGAAGTAATTTTTTCGCTCCATTCCAAAACATCTTAGCATCCTCGTCGTCAAATTTTTCTGGAATACAAATTTTTGAGTTACTAATTTACCTACCCACACTCCCATTTCCGAATGCTCCAATTTTCAAACCAACTAATTCTCAAATTATTCCAATTCCAAAACTGCCTGAATTCCTAGATTGGCCAATTATTTGACTGCCCGAAAACCGATACCTCATAATATTCAGTAGGTAGGTAAGTATATTTTACAACCAAAGACGATTAGCTCCAAATATCTTATCGTCTTTGGTAGGTACACTTACCAGTTTGCAAAGATTTAACCAAGTTGTCCAATAGCTCGTTAAAAAGGGCGAAGCTAACATGGTAGTCGACATTAACATCACAGTATACCGACCACTGCGCCAAGTTTCTTTCTTGTTGGTTAAGTCCAGATCGTGCTACGTGCTGTGACAGCAAACCATCCGCGACCGCGCTGAATTTACCCAACCATGATGATGTCATCTAAAAGTAGTAATCAGTGTTGAGTAATATTTAAATAAATCCATTTCTCGATCAAATTGCTTCTGAGGGGTTTACCCGAAAGCTGATGGTAGAGCAAAGTTTGATTGGTTGCACGATGCCATGGCGCGATGACTCACTAGGCTGGCTTTCAGCAAATTTGATCTCAAAAAATTGGTACCATTGCCTTTGTTTCGAATTTATCCAAACTATAGTTGTTTGTTTTCGAAATATCATTGGTTTCTCACTTTACCAAAGTAGTCATTGGGACACTGAGATCTTTTCAACTGATCTAAAGGTATAAGTACCTCCAAAGGTCTATATTAGTCTTATAAGCTCAATTCAGGAATGTAAAAAAGGTGGTCCTTGTCGTTTTCAGAGCTTGTCCGAAGCTATGTATTTACAATTAATTATAAGATGGTATCTTACATTTCAGAAAAACCTACCTATACCTACTGGTACAAAATAAAATCAATGCATTGCTAACTTACTGAATTGTGAAGCTCATCCAACAACAGCAACTTAAGCAGATGGCGGTACTCCTGAGCTGGTACTTTCTTCACTTTGTTTGAAGGATTTAGTAACGGCTTCCATGCACTTGTCCATCTCTTGCTTCTTCTAGACGAGCTGTATACTGCTGTCAATCCTCCCCTAGGCGGGGTTGTCTAAACAAATTATATAAATAAAATACTTAAATAAAAAAAGAATACCTACCTATTTATTTAAAATATATTTTTATAATCAGCTATTATTGCACAATACTTGATAATAAGTACATATTTTATACTCAACGAAATATTACAAAGTTTCTACTTTAAAAAAATTATAAAATATTTTTTTAAACGGATACAGACATTATAGTAAAGCACGGTTTTAATATTTTTCTATGGTTTTTACTTACCGTTTTTACACAACAATATCGCAATACATCTAACGCCATAGTGGATTCACTGTATAAACTAACGTAAGGCACTGCACATACGAGCAACCACTAAATAAGACTGTGTAAAACTTGTCACAGTGACTCGACTGTTAATTTAAAGAATTAATTTATGTTAAGGTTAAGTACCTGGGTAAGTAAAATACCTAAATAGGTACCTATCTTCCTTTACAGAAACCGCAAGAACTATTTATAAGATAGGTGTGCTTAAATGGATACCTACCAAATTCATTCCACCTTCTTAAGAAGACAGACTTTCTGTAATACTGTGCAATTCACCAATGAACATTATTTAGCACAGGCCTCTCGGACCACGATCAACACACAAATATTTTGTAATTCCATGGATTATTCGAACAACAGTAACAAGGCTGGTGTAATAGGTATTTCGTTTATGATATACCTACTTAATTATATCACAAAAAGGCACACAAGCTCTTCGGTGGTTTTCAAGGCTCTGACGACAGACAGTGTAAAGTTAGGTATAATATCCGGTTCCATGCTTCCATATCTACAGTAACTACTCTATGGAGCAATATTTAAGGAAAATAGTGTCCAATTTTTTTTTTTAACAAGCCATCATCATTTTAACATGATAAATGAGATGACGTTATTCTAACTCTGTATGGTATTTTCAAAAATGCCTCCAATAGGTATACAGGCTGAATTTTTTATCTGGGCCTTTAGGGCTATATCTTAAACTATAAGAGATAGCGAAAAATGCTGAAAGGAGTTGCGTGCCCGATTTTGATAAAAACTAAAACTACATTATTAGATTTTTGGAAAAGGCATTACCCTAGCCAAGAATCGAACCCGTTCATTTTCCAAAAAAATAATCATCCTATATTTTATACCAATCGATAGTCTTGCTAATAGAGATCAATTTCTTGAAACAAACATAGTCTGGCAAATTAAAGTAAATAGCTCATTTTAGTATTTTTTTGGAATTTTCATACAACCATCCCTGAAAAAAATGCAGTAAAGAAGTATGGCCAATGACGTAACCAACTGCTGCACTAAAAATATGAACTGTTTTTACAAATTTTATGTAAACTACTTTAATAAGAATTTTTTTTAAATATTTGGAATAATATCACTTGCCCTCTATGCCTCATACACTATTGTTTTGCCAGAGACAGATAGGTGGAAATTAGAAAAAACTACAAAATGAATCTATATTTCCCTTGATTTGCCATAGGTACTATGTTTGTTTCCAAGAATTGATCTCTATCAGCAACACTTTCGATTGGAATAAAAATATCAACAGGTTCGATTCCCGGCTAGGGTAATGAATTTTTCGAAAATTGTATGTTGCTGTTTTATTTTTTATCAAAATCGAGCACGCAACTCCTTTCAGCATTTTTCGCTATCTCTTATAGTTTTGTAGGCCCAGATAAAAAAATCATCCTGTACACTTAATATATTAAAGGTGAAGAGTTTGTTTGTTTGAACGCGCTAATCTCAAGAACTACTGGTTCGAATTGAAAAAAATATTTTTGTGTTAGTCCATTTATCGAGGAAGGCTAGTTCCATAACAAATAGTTAGTTAAGTTACTGGGTGTTTAAAAGTAAAATAATAGTTAAAACCATTAATTTTCAAATCTTTTTATTATTTCAGAAAAATAAATTAACATTCTTCGATAAAATAAAGAAAGAAAGCAAGTAAACATAAAAACTTTAAAACTTATAAGCCAAACTTAATCAGTTCGTAATACAAATAAAAACAAAACCCTCCTGTATTCGGGCAAAAAATACAATAAAGAAAAAGACCAAAACATTATGTAAGTAGGTTTAAATAGTGTTCATAAAAGTATATAACTCAAAAATCCATGCCAACTTACAGGCAAAAATATATTCTTAAACTTATTTTTACGAGTAAAAAAAATATTCATTCTATAAACAGTTGCACCAATAATTGCACGGAAAGACACCCACGGAGTGACCACGATCGGTGCAACTCGATCGAAACTTTGAGTACCAATAACACACATTAACACTTTGACAGTAACGGGTACCACAATGGGTTTTAGTAGATAAGTCCAAGCCCCAAACCTCGTTGAGTTTGTTGCCAGTGGCAGTCAGACAGTTAACACTTTCGACAGTCTGACTGTCAAAGTGTTAAAGCAATTGCGACCCTTGTTTATAGAATGAAAGTGTATGTATGGGGACCAAAGTTTTTTTTGTGTAAAAGTAGGCACACCATTTTTGAGTTCATACAATTTTTGAACACAAATACCGGGTGTTTGGTAGATGGTGAGCCAATTAGAAAATGCCAAATGCTCTCCTATCTGCTCTTTGTTTGGTTAAGATCTGACTCCTGGTTGCGGAGTTAAGGTGAAAGGGTACCTGCGCTCTCTCCATACAAACGTAGTCGACTGTTTCCTCCCTGGATAATGAATGACACAAGCACAAATAATATAAGTTATTATCCAGGGAGAAAACAAGTCGACTACGTTTGTAATAGTTTGTATGGAGAAAGCCCCCGGTACCCTTTCCTCTTAAGCAATGTTGAAATTTTCTCTCAAGTTTTCCAGAATCTGGTACCTTAAGTTGAATAAACCAAAAACGCATCGTTTTTAGTCCAGCAGGTAGAAGGAAGACTCCTCTGACACATGTCAAATTGTCCCACCATTTAATTAAACACCTTGTATAAAACATAGATAATAATATAATTTTTATAATTCGAAGATAAACAAAAATAAATAAGGCACTTCTCTTTATCACAGTAATTTCATCTACACACAACATTTGATTATAAAAAATACCTAAACATTCCATAGTACATAGGTCTTATTTATTTACAAAGCTTTTACTTTATGAGTTAACTTATTTATAAAACTATGTACTAATGGCTAAAGGAATATAGCAAATAATTGCTAAAATGTATGTATCTTATTGGAAATGCACACAGAGTATAAAAAAACCTCCGTAACTCTTCCAGGATAATAGTAAAAATATATTTTTTCATTAACTTTTTTAGGAAAATTATCCTAATTTACCGAAAATTTACAGCATTTTCAATGTGTGGCAACAGTATTGTTGGAAATTCTCCAAATTAGATAGATGGGGTTGAATTTCCACCCAACCTTATTATACAAAAAAATCCTTATTTGCCAGTTGCACATTTTTTAAGAAATGTGTATCTGAGAGAGATTACAGAATTTTCTTAAGAGGAAAGGGTAACGGGGGCTCTCTCCATACAAACTATTACAAACGTAGTCGACTGTTTTCTCCCTGGATAATGACACTAGAGCAAATATTTTTGGTGCATAAAACTTATAACTGCCATGACCATGCCCTTATTTTTTGTTATTTCTTATTTTTTTAATCTTATTTTTTCTATGATAATTAGGTAATGAAAAAAAAAAACAAAAAATAGGGGCATAATCATGGCAGTTATAGGTTTTATGGCACAAAAATATTTGTGCTAGTGTCATTATCCAGGGAGGAAACAGTCGACTACGTTTGTATGGAGAGAGCGCCGGTGGGTACCGGCGCTCTCTCCATCCTTTCACCTTAACAGTGTGTTAAGGTGAAAGGGTTTTCACCTTAACACACTGTCCGTATTCGTATTTTATTTAATACATTTAACATTTCCAATAAGTTTACACTAAAAAGCTATGGCAGTACTTACAAATACATTACATCGTTCCCAAAAGACTGTAAAGCCTCAAATTTTTAGGTTGGTAGGTACTAAGACCTAGTTTAGGATAGTTACATAGCCAAAATGCAATCAGGCATTAAAAGTGCAGACTCACCGTAGAGTCCGTAGAGCTACAAAATATTAAAATGTTATCAACACATGAATTTATTAGACAAACATTGAAACATTCTAATACTTGCAATTTTCTAACTTAACGGTGGGTCTACACTTTTTTTGCAGACTGTACCTACACGAATTTTCCAAATTCCTACTACAATACTACGAGATTCCGTTCAAATGAATGCCAATAACATGAAACAACAAATAAAATAAGTTAAATTAATATTGTACTTACTTTTATTTGATGAATATTGACTTAAAAAAAATACTATAAAAAAGAATCAATATTTTTAAGCTCATTATTATTATTGCATATACAACATATAAAGAAGGATGCCCAAAAGCAGGCCACATTAGATCGTCTTGACTAATCGTTTGCCTATAAAATATGGCTGAAACAACTTTGACATAAAGGCCTAAATCTGTTCAGAAAATGGACATCTTCTCACAACAACTTAGTTTCCAGACTTATCTATTCTACAAGCGAGTTTATAATCTCATAGCTCTTAGAAAGTACCTACTATAATTTACAAACGGCTACTTGAATAATTTCTTGTAGCGAGCTCAGCTCTCAACGAACGATGCACCTATGTTCAGACTGCTTTTGAAAGATATAAGAAATGGCCATAGACAAAAATATTTTATTCTACCGAGACATAGACAAGTACATTTTACAAGGTGAACTTCATTGAAAAATTCTAAGTCCCACATTCTTTTTTAATTTGCGTCCAAGTAGGTACAGATTTTTTGTCCTCTCTTCTTTTATTATAAGTATAGATATACTACAGTGGAATTAAGAACTTCCTCTGTTTTTGAAGTCCTAAGAAATATGTTTTATTTTTCAAACTACATTATGAAGATAGGTGCCTATCGTTCGTTAAAAGGTGCGTTTAAGAGAGTCTAAGATGTAATAAGCTCTCAGGATTTATTCAACCGATTGAGAAGAATTGTTTGTTATTGCTTGGTATTTTCTGCCTCTGTTTCTTTAAGAAGTCGCGTGCCTGTTTGTCGCCTTGTCTGCTTTCTAACGCTTTGATTGCGTCACCATCTGAGTAAGAAAAATATTATATTTATTACCAATAAACTCACACTGGAAATTATAAGCAGGTGAAGCCGCAAGTAACAGCTAGTAATAAAAAATGTATAGTATGTCAGTGACAAACCGAAAACGACTGAAGGAAGTCATCAATACAGTGCTTCATTTGATTTAAACGTCAGCGCGCGCTGTTTACTGTTTGTGTCTATAAATAGGAATAAAATGAGGGAACGTGGTTCATTCTGCCGCAGTAGCTTCATGATACCTGAACTTTTTCATGGTCGCCCAATTTATTTGAGTTAGTTTAATACCTTTAAAGAGTAGATTAGGGGTTGTAGTAAAATAATGCTGATAGGTATGTAATGTATATGATTAAAACTAGCTGCGCCCCACGGTTTCACCCGCGTAAGTCCGATCTTTCTCACCGTTTAAACCTTCCCTGGACCTCCACGAATAATTCAAGACCAAGATAAGATAAATCCGTTCAGCCGTTCTCGAGTTTTAGCGAGACTAACGAACAGCAATTGATTTTTATATATATAGACTAGCTGCGCCCCGCGGTTTCACCCGCGTAAGTCCGATCTTTAAATTCTCACCGTTTAAACCTTCCCTGGACTACAACAAACACAACAAAAAAAGAATTGGCCAAATCGGTCCAGCCGTTCTCGAGTTTTAGCGAGACTAACGAACAGCAATTGATTTTTATATTATAGAAGATATGTTCTAATAATAAGTACCTAGCCTAGCCTAAATGAGTTAGTGGATTTTGTTTTTTTTTTGTTCGAATTAGTAGTATTAGATTTGATAGCAGTATATATTATTTAAATTTCTTATAAATTTAAAGTTACCTATAGTTGCAGGCCTCGTCAACGGTAACATCTGTTGATCCAAGCTAGATATAGGCGCTGGAGTGTCCGGTATATCATTGAAGTGCAAGTACGCTTCTCCGACGAACGTGTTACTCATGCTGAAGAGATCCTTGTCTTTGATCACGAAGTGTAACAAACCTTCTTGGACGGCGCGTTGCTCTTCAGTTAATGGGCTGGAAAAAATACAATGATTTGTAATACAGGACTTTGCACACAGTGCCATCTAGCCCCAGGCTTAGTGACTATGCTTGTGTTATGGGACCAGATAACGGATAGAATACTTTTATAGTATTTTGTAAAAAACACCCTGACCACTACAAATATTTATTTACAAAAGACTACACCAATAGTTGTTCGAGGGCGGGAATCGAACCCAGAACTTTCTGCGTCGCAGGCCGGTCTTCGCTCACCGTATCACAGGGGTCGTCAATTCGTTATTTTTGGATTTAAACCTGCAACCCAATATCTACTATGTGGTAGTAAGACTGGCAATTTTATGAAATGCTTTCTTTTTAACCTTTTCCGTTTTTTAATTTGTCTAACAAAAGTAAAATTAAAAAAACGCTTAACAGCTAAGACTCATTCTTCATGCAGTCTATCATTGGGCTGGATTGTTGGATTAGCGAAGACGCTCATTTAAATGATAAGAACTTATTTACTTAAATGGAAGTACTAGGTATACTTTATATTTAGCTATAGTACTTATATTTCTGTATGGTACTTAGGTATGATTTTAGGTAAGTAATAACTTACATAAGGAACATTTCGTCGTATAATGGGAAGAGATTTTTGTTGTGCGTTTGAGTTTTGGGTTTCACAATGGTGGCGAATATATCCTCCGGTTGTAGACCAACTCTAACGTACGAATCACATAGACCTGGAAAATAAACATTTGTATTTAGTTTTGTTTAATTTAGAACGTTCCTTATCGCGCGTTGCGAAAGGGGGCTAGACGGAAAAAATTAAGACCAAAAGTTGTAACGACACTTATTGCATAGAAAGCAAGCCAGTTATTTTCGTTTCGTCTTTCTATTTCGCGTTGAACAGTGTGGTGTCGCGACGATTATTTACAAAAAAAAAACATAATAAAAAAAATAAAAAAATTAAATATTTATAGGTTTTTGTATAAAACTTACCATTAGAATCCGCAGGCATCAGATTCCTAGCATTCATAATTTCAACCTTCAAGTTATCACCAATAAACTGCGCCCGAACAGTCAATAGTCCCATCTTCGGTTCAGTAATTACTTGTTGATCCTGCCACCTTTCCAAATGATACTGGTGTATCAACTCTCTCGTCTCCATTCCGTGGATCTTTAGTAAATATTCCACACGTTTCAAAGTCTCAGATGACTTAAATTCTTTGTTATCTTGTCGGAATGAACGTATCATTATTTTCAAACACTCGTGAAGGTTTGAAAAGAAAGATGGCGGTCGACGTTTCTGAAATATTACATTTAATAGATCTAAATGATTTTTGTTGGTTTATTTCGTTTAATAAAGGTAGTTTTCAGTGTTATACCGCCACCATTTGAAGAAGACCATCACCAAATCATGCAGTATATTTTTTAAGCAATGATAATGTGGCATGCGTTGGACATGCAAATGCATTTCTTTCACTTTCCTAGCTTAAAATATATTTGGGATACATTCCAAGATATTTTAAATATAATTAGGTACAAAATTGTACCAAAAACATTTCTAAATTGGATAGGCAAAGCTATATTTAATACCTAATTGAAAGACAAATAATCATACAAACACTAATACATATTTCACGCCACAACTAGAATCAAGGCCATTTACTAAAAATACATTGAATACTGGACAATCTCAGACCAAGACAATTGTCGACTCAGAATCTTTATTATTTAAATAATTATATTTTTATAATAAACTAGCGACCCGCCCCGGCTTCGCACAGCTATATTATGCATGTATCTTTCTTCTATATATATAAAAATGTTATGTTGGTTTGTGTACGCTTCAAAAACTCAAAAAGTTCTGCACCGATCGAGCTGAAATTTTAGAATGATATATAATCCGCATCAAGGATTGTTATTTTTATCTAATTTTTGCATCAGTCACATATCCGCAACCGCGACCACAGCGAAGCGTGGCAGGGTACAGCTATAATACATATAAACCTTTTTCTTGAATCACTCTATTTAAAAAACCGCATCAAAATCTAAGCATACATAGGGACAGACAGCGAAAGGTGACTTTGTTTTATACTATGTAATGATAGGTCAGTGTTTGACCACTACCTCACACGATTGTAAGTGACGATGCGGTCTAAGATGTAGCACGCTCTTTTATACGCTCGTGATTCAAATATCTCCAAATAAGCAGAGGCCTTCGAGTGAAGGTAGGAAAACAGCAGTGGAATAAAACCTTTTCTGACCCGTCCTCTTTATCAATGTTTAAAAACTTCATATTTTAGAACCACTACATTCAAATTCCTCAAAATAATACGCCAATTTTCCTCATAGGTAAAAAGCTAAAATTAGGAAACGAATCATAATGTTAAAGATGATTCAGATCATGTATTTTTTTATGTAAATAGTTGAAAATGCGTCACACGAACGAACGTAAAGAGTGCACTGGGCTATCTAAAAATATTTTTGAAGACGAATTTTCCTTTAAAATATTAACGTAAAAAGATCTTTAATAATCGCAAACACAAACCTACAAGGAATTTTACTACTTCTGTTCTCTAGATATGGCAGGCTAGGTTAAAACGGTAATATTAAGGGTTAGCACCGGAGATACCCAATCCCCAAAGGGACCTGTCCCCGAGGTTCCCAATATCTAATCTTATAAAATATTGTAGGCCACTTGCACATCACACAGCGCCATCTAGCCCCAAGCTAAGCAACTAAGCTTGTGTTATGGGTGCCAGATAGCGGATAGAATACTTATATACTTTTCTTTTGTAAATATATACCTTCTTTTAATAGAAACACCCAGACCAAAAACAAATATCTGTATATAAATACGACGACCCAGTTGGCACAATAGTCACCATGCCGGACTGCCAAACACAGGGTTGCGGGTTCGAATCTCGCCTCAGACAAGTATTTATGCTTAGATATGTGTCTGTGGTCTAGTTGTTTATATGTATTATAAGTATATATTTACAAAAGAAACATATATTAGTAATATATTCGTTGTCTAGCACCCATGACACAAGTCTAGTAGCTTGGGGTTAGATGGCGATGTGTGTAATATCCTGCAATATTATTATTAGTTCAAGGCGGGAATCAAACTCGCAAGCATCTGCGTCGCAGGCGGATGTTCGCCCGACGCGCCACAGAGTCCATCAAGAGCATATTCCATCTAATATTAAGTATCAGGCACTATCATCTGTCTAAGTTTAATATAATTCCGAGTCGACACAAAACACTAAGGTACAGGCACAGCAACATAAAATAGTAACTTATAATTAAGGTGCCGTGTTCATACCGCATCTAAGTTTGCAACGGCCGATTTGCTCAAACGTCTCGGGTTGATATAGCGAGTTATCTTTGCCCTTCGGTGCTATTGAACAAAAACAACGAATCAGTCACACGTGGACGGACAATCTTTGAAAAAAAATGTTTCTAATAATAGCTAAACTAAAACAATATAAACTCTAAAAATGTTATCAAACAAAACGCGTTCCAAGCGCGCGTCAAGGCGTTTTAAGGCCAAATCAATAACCTTATTTTACTAGCTCCAGTGAGTCGCTGATATCTTCTGTCATTTTCTCGTCTATATGAAGACTGAGGTCCAAATTGGATCAACAGAGCTTACATTTCAAGCAAATGTATGATGATCAAATAAAAACCAATAGATTTATTATACTTAATATTTATAATGATTAATTAAATTTACTGTTTAAATTGTACAAATTAATATAATTTTGACTTTGACTTTATCGTACTAAAAATATTAACGGCACGAGCGCGCAGCTATATATCCATTTCGAACCGTAGCAGCGATTCGATGGAGCAAGTAAGATAGGGTTATTAATTTCGACTCATAGACTGCGCGTTTAATTTTTTCGTCGATGTGTCCTACAAAACTGTTTTGGAATCCGTTCTGTTTTGATGTAAACTTAAAAGTAGATAAATTACTTTTTAATTTTACCTTTTAAAAATAATAAAGAAAAAATAATCTTTTGTGTTTTAAATGTCTGTTTGGAGTAAATTAAAGTAATAAATAAATGGTAAATAATATTTGAATGTGAGCACGTTATAAAACTGTGCCAATAAAGTGCAACACTGTGGTATATTTATTTACCCGATACGACACATAGACAGGATTAGGGGAAACTTTATTCTTTCCAAAATATCTACGGCTAAGCAAGCGGATACGGGTGACGATTTTCTCTTTCTAAAAATTTAAATTGTTAGTTTATTAATCTTATGAACAAAAAATGTAATAAAAAGTGGATATACGTATTAAATAAAAGTGACTAGCATTAAATGAAAATAAGTAGGTACTTAACTAATATGGAATAATTATTAAAGGATTAGTAATAATAAAATAAACATAAATTCAGTAAAAAGTTTCAATGAGAACTAGATATTGTTAGCTTACAGTTAATAAAAAGTGACTAGCATTAAATAAAAAGTATATGGAATAATTAAATAATTATTAAAAGGATTAGTAATAATAAAATATAAATATAAATTCAGCAAAAAGTTTCTATGAGAACTAGATATTGTTAGATCACTGTTAATATTGCAAATATATTGACTATAGCATAAAACTGCGTATATTTGTTATATAACGAAACAAAAAAAGTCAAAACATACCTCTAAGTTAGCCTGGATGAGTTCAAACAAAACTTCACCAAGCTGTTCCCAAAGTATTTCCAATGTTCTTGTAAAGTTTTCGTTGTTCAAATGTTGATATAGCATGTCTAGGTTCGCTTCGAGGTAGCGCATAACGCGGTCCATGCTTGAACAGTCTTGATGGAGAAGTTCAGCACCTTCGATGAGGAAACGAGTGATGGATGGCATCATCTGGAAGTGAAGCAGAATATCGTCAGTTTTGACGATGTTTTTAGTTTTTTTATTTATTTATTAAAAACATCGTCAATACTGAACCTAAAAACACACCACCATATTTTACCCAACTTGTACTTGTATACGGGCTGTTTTCCGCAATTAGACTCTTTTTAATTGGGTCATTTTTGCGTGAGGATGGAGTAGGCTTGCCCAGCACCTACTACCCTCTCAGCTTAGTCGACCATGTCCAGAGGAGAGAACTTGTCAATACTTCTAGAGCCAACTGAGCCGCGGGTTTCATCACGATGTTTTCCTTCACCGTAAGAGCAATGTCAATTAGCGCACATAAATTCTTAAGAAAAATCCATTGGTGCACGGCCGGCCCGGATTCGAATTCACGACTTTCAGAATAAAAGTCGAGGTATCTAACACTAAGCCAACATCGATCCTTATCTTACCCAATAAAATAATTTTATTGCGGAAAAGCTTAGATGACGTTCAAAATTTATGAAAAAACTTACTAAAAAAGTAACTAAATTCTCTATTAGTCATATTTCTAGCAGTGCATACCTGTTGCTTTTGTAGTTGACGTTTTATGGTCGAAATCAACAACCTATCTGTCAACTACCAAAGGTTAAAATGCCATTTCCGACACCTTTCCTATAGCAAAACTTAGTCGACCATAGTCGGCTTGCAAGGTTCACGTGGCTACAGACTTAAAGCATAACTCTGCTTTTAGTTTAGCCGTAGTCGAGTATAAATAAATGTTCACTATCCTTACCTTTCTGATCATAACCATTAGAAGATCAACAATTTTATTTCTTATTGTATCTATAGCGTTTGCTATTACATTTTGCATTGTTTCTTTACACCTGGAACAGAGATTGAATATTGAACCTTATAATTAGAGACGTTAAGTTGTTTGAATTAAAAAATGTAATATTTGTCATCTAACATTTTCAAGATATGTTTTTTATAGTATTCTGTAAGATATTTCCTGTCCTCTGATCGGAATTCTGATTCGTAGGATGAGTGGGAGTATTTCGTCTTGCTCCGATTATGTAACTTTTTGAAGATATTTTTTGCCCAAAGTTTGGTAAGTACAGATCTTATAATTAAAAGTTTCACATACTTTGATAACATTTATATGAAACTACAAGTAGATCGGACCCCGGCCTGTCAATTAACTCCATACAATGCCACGAGATCATTATTAGAAACTAAACTATATTAATTTTACCTTTGTGCTTCGAACGGCGACCTTGCTTCACTTAACCTCTGAACAATATCCTCCATGCCAAGTTCATCGACAAAAGGTTCAAGACTTTGTCTAACATAGTCTATATTGTTTATGGCCACACACCACTCTGTGGTCACTTCGAAACGTTCTTCGTAAACTGTGCTCACGGTACCGACACTGTCGACCCGAGACGCCATCTTGTCTGAATAAAATACACAGCAACGGCAAATATCCTGTAAATAATTAAATAATAAGGTAATTTAACAGATATTGCAAGTCTGCAAAATAGCAGCGACTCATTTAAATGTAGACTCACACACCAACTTGATTTGAAATATACATATTGGCTATAGGGACCAAGGAATCACGTTGTCCCATACAAAGTTTGCCCCCCTTTTGCACCCCCTATGGGGAGAATTTCGGAAAATCCTTTCTTATCGGATGCCTACGTCATACAAAAAACACACCCTCCAAGTTTCAGGTCTCTTAGGAGATTTATAATCCAAAATTGTCGAATAAAATAAAATAAAATAAGTACCACTTGCAGGATAATTGCTAAATCTCGATTATACTAAATCCATCATTTTTGATAGAAAGCCAAAATAAAAAAAAACATTTTATTAAAGGTATGGAATTATTCTAGTTTTAATACAATTTCACTGCAAATAAAATCTTTAAAACTGACTTACATCAACAATCTTCGCCACAAAAGTATAGCAACCTTCAACATCAGGCCACGCTAATTGTTGCCAAAATATCTTTATCTGATAGAATATCGCTAAAGTATCGACTCCTGAACTGCTGTATTTAACATTAGTATCGACTTGTGTGAGCGCGTCCAACTCGACGGCCTTATCAATGCGAGTTAAGGCTTTGTATGCGGCTATGTCTAGCCACTGTGCGACGCCACCGAAGAACCAAGAATGGAACTTTGATATAGCGTAGGAACTCCAATCAGTCTCGTTAAGTTGCTGTCCTAACCTGAAAACGAAGGAAAAAGGTTAAATTAATATATATAATATGATATTAATGAATATTGCAGGACATTCTACACATCGCCATCTAGCCCCAAGCTTAGTAACTAGACTTGTGTTATGGGTGCTAGACAACGGATATACTACTTATATACTTTTCTTTTGTAAATATATACTTTTCTTTTGTAAATATATACTTACAGAACATAGAAACAACCAGACCACTGACAAAAATCTAAGCATAAATACTTGTCTGAGGCGAGAATTAAACCCGAAACCCTTTGTTTGGCAGTCCGGCGCATGGTGACCATTGTGCCAACTGGGTCGTCAAAATAAAAAAATAAGTCGTTAAATTAATAAGTTTATCTACTGTTTACATACCAATTGAATGATTTGATCGTTTTAAGTCGCATTTAAAAAATAATTAACTACTTGCAAATGTCTTGAAAACTAAGGTAGGATGTAAGGCTTCAAAATGCGCCATCCAAGAACAAAACAACACAAGAATTACAAAACTCTTTTACTTTGGCGTGTTCAATGATACAAAGGTCAGGAAAATGCAAGGTTAACACCGAAATCATATAGATAACAGCATGTTAAACATACAGTCTGACTAGGACCCTTTTTAAACGTAGCAAAAAAAGGAATTAATTCGGTAACGCATAAAGTTATGCTTCAATAAGAGGCATGTCAGGCTATATGTAGTCCCTTGAACGTAAATAGTAACTACTGACCAATAGTATTTTCTATACATATGCTAGGCTAATAGAAGCGTCGATTTTAGAGAATGGGAGACAAAAAGGTAGGTAGTCAGCAGATAATGAGGATCATTTTGTGTCTCCACTAGTGACCCGCTCCGGCTTCGCACGGCTATATTATGCATGTATTATACATATAAACCTTCCTCTTGAATCACTCTATCTATTTAAAAAAACCGCATCAAAATCCGT
Source organism: Idaea aversata (assembly GCA_907269075.1). NCBI lineage: Eukaryota > Metazoa > Arthropoda > Insecta > Lepidoptera > Geometridae > Idaea > Idaea aversata. The sequence goes on along the minus strand of OU026092.1, from coordinate 7,259,531 downwards.
TGCGTAGTTTTAAAGATATAAGCATACAAAGGGAAATAGGGACATAGGGACGGCGAAAAGTGACTTTATTTTATACTATGTAGTGATAGTGATGAAGATCCATCACTGCTTTAAAATTAGTCAATCATATTAAATTACAGTTTAATATGTATTATGACCACCTACGAATAATTTGATATGAAATTAGTAACAAACTATATAATTGAATTGACACTGACCCAAATAAACATTAATTATGTTTGCCAATATGAATGATGTTTATGGAAATTAATTTTATTGTTCCGGAGCAAAAGGTCAACGACATTAACCCACACTGTTCAGTTATTTAGCGAAATAAACTATAAACAATCATTAAACTAGTAATTAGATATTCCAGACTGTTCGGCTTCTAAAGTACTAGATAATAACGGATTTGTAAGAATCTAATTAAGAACTTTCTCCTATTCTTGAAGGCGGTTAAAAATGAGGAGGTAATTCTTAAAAATTACATTTTACTTTTTTTTTTAATTTCCGAAATCCTTTCTTAAGGTGAAAGGGTACCCGCGCTCTCACCATACAAACGTAGTCGACTGTTTCCTCCCTGTATAATGACACTAGCACAAATATTTTTGTGCCATAAAACCTATAACTGCCATGACTATGCCCCTATGTTTTGAGAAAACAGTCGACTACGTTTGTATGGAGAGAGCCCCCGGTACCCTTGCCTCTTAACTGATGCCACGTCGTAATAGCTATCGCGCTCCGTCCATTGCTTTGGACTGTAAATTGATATATCACCCAGTCAGAGTTTTGAATTTTATATTTAAGGAAGATTTTGCATGACAAATTACATAGATGATTAAGAGTAAAGCGTACCGGGGGCTCTTTTCATACAAACTATTACAAACGTAGACGTTACAAACATTATCCAGGGAGGAAATAGTCGACTACGTTTGTATGGAGAGAGCGCAGGTACCCTTTCACCTTAACCATGGATGGTTACAGTTTCAATAATAATAACAGAAAATACCATTCAAGCGTTCACATCACAACACGTCTTTTTAATTATTCAGTTTGAGATATTAACCAACGTGAAAATAGTATGACATTGAAAAATTGAATACGACTCGAGTCGATCGATCATTTTGATTAATGATCAAGTTTTGTTCTAAGCGCGGTTATTAATGCAATGGTTATACCCGACTCTTTTTTATGGGTTACTAGGTAAAATAAATTAAGTTCTATTTGGACTAATTATTAGTTAGATATAGAATTAGGTAACTCCTTAACCTACTACTCTCAAGATAAATGCACTAATGAGGCACTAATCAACGGCACGGTGCCGGTGTCTATACATTTTGAAAACAACAAATTTAACGAACGGCTATTTAAACGAAAAGCGACCAGTATACTTGTAAATTCATTATTTCAATTCATTAAAACAATTAATAGGTACCTATGTTAAATTGAGTGAGTCCACCATTCAATATAGTTAAATATTCATCCATGCACATAAACTATGGTCCACCCAGATGAACGGTTTGCACGCTTTATGATACGCATATTGTCAGAAATCGCGGAATGTCAGCTACGCATGATGTCAGTTACGAAAAAAGTCAGAAACGCAGAAAGCCAGATACGCGAAAAGTCAGAAATGCAGAATACCAGATACGCGAAAAGTCAGAAACACAAAATGCCAGATACTAGCTAAAATAGAAAGCAACATTTTTAATTATTTTTTAAAGGGTGGACATAATTGTGATGTAAGTGGTATGTTAGGTAGCTTATATTATTTAGCCATCCGCTAAATCGCTAAGTTATAATATAATGGGCTTACTCTTATATAACTTTAGCCGATTTGGCTAAAGGGCAGTTTCAAAGCATAATTAGGGAGGTTGAAAATAATCTTTAATTAAGTTTTTGCAGCAGTATCTGATACGCATAATGTCTTGTTCTCATTGGATGGTGCGTTTCTAACACCTGTATTCACAATCAATCAACACTATGATTGCATAGAGTGCGCGAACGCAAAGAACCGATATTAATATAAAAAGTGAAGAGAGTAGCACAAAATTGACCAATCAGAAGGACGCATTTAGCGCTGTGCGTTCACTTATCCACGAGCAACTTAAGTACTGTTAAACACACGTTAATTTGACGTTTGCAAGAGATCAATGATAATACGACTCATCAACTTCATCGACTGGCAGACAGATGGCGACATATTTAAAATGTATGAATCGGCCTCTTAAATGTCGATCTGCCATTTTATACTGAATTTTATAAATATTTACTTGAAAGCGCGCCCTTAAGGCCAATGTGAGGCTGTAAACTTAAACTCTCTCTCTATCGCACGATACGGGTCCTTTTTGAAAATACCTACTCGCGCCGCGTATCGAAAACTCATGATTCTCTTAAGAGCTCATTGCTCAACATTTATGATGATAATAAGGCATACTTACATTAAAAACCTTTGTAAAGCAAGATACAGTTCAAACAGCGTAGTACCCATCGCCAACGGCTCGTTCCCAACATTAGGCGCCCCACACGTCGTTTCTCCGTTCAATCCACCAGCCAAATGAACGCTGTTCGTCGAACCTTCGTCGTATTGGAGACGTTTCAGACTTTTACATACTTCCTTCACTTCCGGTTCGACTAGAGATGCTATTTTATTCTCGTATATGCCGTAGAGGGTTTTCGGGTATGTGAAACTCATTATTCTGAAAACAAATAGAGATCGATATGTAGTTAATATACCAGGACATTGCAAAAAGCACTATCTAGCTCTAAGCTAAGTAACTAAGCTTGGGTTTTGTGGCCAGATATAATACTTATACATTTGTCTTCATTACATAGTATAAAACAAAGTCGCTTCCTGCTGTCTGTCCCTATGTATGCTTAGATCTTTAAAACTACGCAACAGATTTTGATGCGGTTTTTTTAATAAGTATATAGAGTGATTCAATAGGAAGGTTTCTATGTATAATATATGCATAATATAGCCGTGCGAAGCCGGAGCGGGTCGCTAGTTATTAAATAAATTACTTATTATACACACAAAAACACCCAAATCCAATATTAGTAGATGTTAAAAATATTAACTCACGGCGGGAATAGAACCCTCAACCTTTTGCGTAGCAGGTAAACAAATATGTAATAAATAACAGAAAAAACAAAGTCTTCCATCGTGTCAAAAAAATATTTGCGAGAACTATTAAGTTAGACAGGCGAAATTTCAGGACGTAACCCAAGAAAGCATTTGAAAAAAATAGGCATAAAAAATCCTGTTCATTTATAAACAAAAGCGCTCCGCGGTTTCACCCACGTAACTCCTGATCCCGTGGGAATATCGAGATAAAAAGTTGCCCCTGTCACTCTCAATGAATCAATGTATCCTCATACCAAGTTTCATAAAAATCGGTCAAATAGTTTCGAAGCCTATTCGTTACAAACAACAACAAAAAAATCTTCCCTCTTTATAATATTACTAGCGACCCGCCCCGGCTTCGCACGGCTATATTATGCATGTATTATACATATAAACCTTCCTCTTGAATCACTCTATCTATTAAAAAAACCGCATCAAAATCCGTTGCGTAGTTTTAAAGATTTAAGCATACATAGGGAGGGATATAGGGACATAGGGACAGAGAAAGCGACTTTGTTTTATACTATGTAGTGATAGTGATAGTATAGATATAAATAAATATAACTCTACATTTACTAGTAAGTATAAAATTAAACCATAAAGATATAAATTAACATGCATAATAGAGTAAACAATGTACAGATGTTGTGTGCAATAACAATGTCAACAAAGGCATCGGAAATAACAAGATAATAATGTCAACGGGATCATGTTTTACCTCATCACTCGATTAGTAACTAAGCCACCGGTAATTAAGCTAACAATTCAAATTATCAGGTGTAATATTTTATGAAGCATATAACGTTTTTGTTACAATTACGCATGTAAATTGTGTTTTGTTGTCCCAACATGGTGTTATTGCAAACCGCGGTTTTTCGCGTAAGTCTTGATCTTACAAATGCCGATAAAATTATGCCTGGCCAAGTTTTTCGGTAGCGTATTTTAATTTTTTTCTTGTTTGTGTCTGTGTTTATTGTTAAGTTTTAGTTACTAGATATTTTGACCGACTTAACTTAATTGACATTATTATTTTTTATTTTTTTCGAAATTTTACCATTTTATTTTATTTATTTTTATTATTTCTAATTTATTGTTATTAATTAATTGTTTATTCTATATTAAACTTAGCCCTTCTCCTAGTTTTTCGGTTGATTGTGGAAGTTTTTTGCTTTTATACCGAATTTCAAAAAGGAAGTACTTAGATGATGTACAGAGAGTTAGCCTCTGTGCTAAACTTCAAGGCTATGAATACGAAAGTTGTAGTTTTTTTTGCTCATCTCTTGGTCTATAATAATTTCTGTGGGACTTTTAACTATTGCTTTGCCTCAAATGCATTAGTTGCGCGGTGTCAATTGTGTTGATTCAAGGTGGCAGATTCAAATCTAGCCGAGGTTAAATTCCCGACATGCTTTCTGTAACTACACTAATATTATGAAACTAAATATTTTTGTTTTTGTTTGTAACGAATAGGCTCTGAAACTACTGGACCGATTTTGATGAAACTTGGTATGAGGATACATTGATTCATTGGGAGTAACATAGGCTACTTTTTATTCCGATATTCCCACGCGATCGGGAGTTACGCGGGTGAAACCGCGCAGCGCTGCTAGTACTCAAATATATATTGTAAATACTTACTCAATAAAAATTCTGTCATAATACTCCACAGCCCTCTGCAAATCCGAACGTACCAATTGTATAACTCTTATCAAATGCTGCAGCCTAGACTCTTCAGTTTTATCCTTACACTCGTTATTGTCTAGAATATGAACGAACCAATCAGAAGCACCTTGCACCACGGCCTGATGTAGCACATCATGAACCGTTAACTTCCCATCATCATATCTTAGCCATCCGTATAAATTCTCAGGGAACAAATCTATTGACGCCGGAACATCGAGCAAGGAGATTTTATACAATATTTTCAATACTTCTCGTAGTGTTTTCATAACAGATTTGTCTCCGGCTGTCTTTTTTCTTAGTTTTCTTATGTGACTGTAGCAAGATGGGAGCAGTTTCCGTGCGCCATCCCAGAATAACTTGGCGTCCTCTTCATTGATTATACCTAGAATATAAATAAGTCGTAGTTAATATTCATTTGTCAATGAGAAGCGTGTATGATGTAAATTAACGTGACAAGACTTATTTAATGTATACTAGGTAGTCATATTCGGCAATCACCTTCTTTGACGTCTTAAAAACCTTCAGGATACATATAAAATTCTTTGTCCTGACTGACTGACTGATGGATCAACACACAGTCTAAACCGCTGATCGTAGAAACCTGAAATTTGGAGGGTGTGTTCTTTGTATGGCGTAGGCATCCGATAAGAAAGGATTTCCCGAAATTGTACCACTTAGGGTGTGAAAAATAGGGGCAAAGTTTGTATGGGACAACGTGATTCCTTGGTTCATTTTTTTTTACACGAAGTCGCGGGCTAAAGCTAGTTGTAAATGTGAATATGTATGTTTATTACTTCTTCACCCAAAAACTACTAAACCGATTACGAATCAATTTGGTGTCCACATAGCTGGATTCCTGGAATAACACATTGGCATTGTATCCCAATTCCAACCCTAGTAGCAATCAGCAGCTCGTAAAAATGATGTGGGGAAACTTACCAGACTTCACCGGCTTAGATATTTTATCGAGGAGCGTATTGAAGAGGGCGAAGCTCAACGGATGGTCGATGGTGATAGCGCAGTAGACGGACCATTGCGCGAGGTTGTTGTCCTGTTGGGAGAGACCGCTCTGTGCCACGTGCTGGGTCAGAATACCTTCCGCAGCTGCTGAGAAGTTACCAGACCACCAGTATGGGGCTACCTGTAGGGTTCAATCACGGATTTTGATTTAATTTTTTTGATAACGTCTCATAAATTGATGGAACACCTGCATTCACAAAAAAGTGTCACGGTAATATTGTGTGACGTCATGCGTCATGGTAAAATGACCATGACGCGTCCGTTCCCGTTAGGAAACAGAGTTTTTAATAATATCGCTCATCTGGGCTTGTGTTATGATGACGAGTGACAAATAGAAGACTTAAATAAATAAAAAATAAAAGAAGAAAAAAACTCAATTTTTCATCGTTTTGTTAAAACGTTATCACGTAAAATTATCGTCTATAAACAGACTTTACAGACAACTATTTTTTTGTTTCGAATCTACTTCTGTATGGCGCCATCTATGGTCCATTTACTAGTCAAATTGACAGGAGTAACCAGTGATATGTCAACCAGAGGTAGATACATCTTAGCGAAATAAGCTGGACCACACGAAAGTAAGGCAATTAACCCATAATAACTCGGATTTTTTCGCATATTGACATGTCAAATTATAGTCCTACTATCCTACTATAATATTATAAATGTGAAATTTTGTGTGTGTGTGTATGTGTGTATGTATGTTTGTTACTCCTTCACACAAAAACTACTGGACCGATTGCGATGAAACTCGGTATCTAGATACCTGGAGACCTGGATTAACACATAGGCTTTTTATCTCGATATTCCCACGGGATCGGAAATTACGCGGGTGAAACCGCGTTGCGCAGCTAGTGTCACAATAAAGGAATTTCATGCAAAGTTCGGAGATAACCACTTTATAACTGTTACATCTCACTGGGAGTAACTAATAATAATTTTCCAAAAGATTTCGAATTCTTTTAAACAATTTAAAATGCTTTTTTGGGTCCATTTGATCAGTGAAGGGACGTAAATCAGAAAATAGTGTTTCTGTTATAATTTTTAGTGATTTTATTTATAGTAAATTTTTTACAAACAATTTAAGTACTATCTTTTGTCGATTTTTTCTAATCAAAGAAAGTATGTTTCAGTTTATGTACTTGTCTTTCTGGTCAAAGACAACTTTAGTTTTTTTTTCGTCAATGTGCAACAGCATATATGAAGGCAGAATTTAACAACATTCGTAATATACAGATAACTCGCTTCAATTTTATCATTGCGAAAGAGTGGAGATGTTCAACCGTATTAACACATCTATGGGCATTACATAGCAAAGCGCTTACGCAGCGTCATGCATGATACTCGGTATTTTAACCTTGGCTGTTACGCTACAGTTCATCTTGGTAGGTTAATCACAAAAAATCCCCGCTTCACAAAGAAGTGATCACTAACCAAGAACAATTTTAAGAAACCAAAATTTAATTATCTCTAGGAGTCGGCTAAGAGTGGAATAATGATAGCACGCCGAAGCCGATTCAATTTTAAAAGCTGCGCGACTTTTTTTTTTGTTTATAACTTTGTCAAAAATGGGTTTCTACAAAAAATCAATAAGCCTTCTTGTCGTTGTGTGCGTTCTGAATTTATTATGTTATTTAACTAACTATCTATTTTTCGATACGCTGTCTTTTGTATTTTTAGTATGTTTCTATTTGTGATTGTCTGTAATTGACTTTCTGTTTCTATTTCTTCTGTTTTATTATGTCTGTAGACTTTCCTTTAAATAAAATAAATAAATAAGTATTTTACTCAGTGTGAGATACTCTTACAGTTACATTCAAAATTCAATAGATTTGTTACTACCTACTTGACTTTAATACTGTCATCTAAGTGTATGATTAGATAATTAAACTGACCTTAGAATTCTCCAACTCATGCAACAACAGAATCCTGAGCAGATGCCTGTGTTCCTGCGCGGCGACTTGCGAGTTCTTCTCCGACGAGAAGTTGAGACGCACTTTCACCACGCCCTGCCGTCGCAGCTTGCTCTTCTTACTCAGATTGTACCACATTGTCAATCCGCCCGCAGGGATTGACTAAAAATATCACAAAAATTAACGTTAAAAGGGCAAAAACTAAAATACATCCCCAAAAATTGCACTGCGAACAAATTTTAACTCGCTTCGAAGCTCAAAGCGATGCAATTTTTAGAGACCAATTTATCTAGAGATTAAAAACCGGCTCACGCACTTAGTAAAATCCTAACAAATGCAAGCACGCAAAATGACTGTTACGCAAAAAGGCCGAATTGAGAATGCGGGATCATCCGCAAATACCAGACTTAAATCTTCAAATAATTAGACCACTGCTCATTGACGTAGTTAACACCGATTTACAGTGACGCAACTTAATTGAAGAAAACATTTGTTTTCTTGTAACAACAAAGAAGCATTTATTCCCTAATCCAGAACCGCAAAACCACAAGTACTACCTTTTTAGCCTCGTCATATATTGATAAAAGTTTCGTTAGCTCCTCGAGCTTACAAACGAACATTTTAGCACTGTTGTACTGACTTGTACTCTAGACCAAGACTGAGACAGTATTGTCTTGAATCTTATTTACTTGAACTGAACATACTTCGGTAGGTACTTTAGGTTGATACACTATGACTATGAATTGACGCAATAGTAAGAAATCAGACAAATTGGGAATCAATAACAGATTCTATCTAAAGGATGATTCTTAGGAGTAGGGTTGCCATCTCAAAAATCTGCCAACCAGGACAATAAGCGTGAAAACCCCGGATTTCGGAGCTTAAACCCGGACAATGCCGGAAAAAACCAACAGTGCGGGCAAAGTGACTTGAAAATTTTAGTATAGCGAACGACACTCTCACGAAATTTTTAGTTTTTCATGTCCCAGCAATTGGGGTCTCATTTTTTTTTACCCAGACTACAAATGAAACCCCACCCGGACGGTCCCCGGACGCCCTCTAAACTAAGAGAAATCCTGGGAAACCCTGACGGATGGCAACCCTTAGAAGGATAAGCCACGGGAACCAAGTATGTTTTAAGAATCGAATCGAATCTAAATGATTTATGATAGATAAATCATTTAGAATAGATTTAAAGAGATAAATATATTAACGCTCTATTCACAATATATTTACGAAAACTTGCTCTACGTTCACAAAAATCCTGATATTTTTCGCAAAAATAGCGATATTCATAATTTTAACTTAAGAAATAGGGATGAGCTGACCTTGCCCGGTAGTAGGCTTCGGAAAATAAGCAGGTCGTTTAATAGTACATGTGTGCTCTATTATAATAAATTACCTAAAGATGTATATGACATGTCCATTAACAAATTCAAAACTTTTATAAAGCATAAATTGTGCGGTAAGGCATACTATGATACCTATTCGTACCTTAATGATAAGAATCCATGGATGTGACTTTAATTGCTCCATTTCAAATAATACCTTCAAATATTTGTAATATTGACCTTTGTGACCATAAAAAAAAACCCCATGAGTTTCTTGTGCCTTCTTCTCATTGGTGGGCGCGTTCCGAAGGCACACATCCTAACTTAGTTCTTTAAGACGATTTCAAGTGATCATTGTATTTTTAAACATAAGTATCGAAAGAAATAAAAAAATTTGACTTTGACTTTGACTTTGATGCAGATGAAAAAGAAGCATTTATTCCCTAATCCAGAACCGCAAAACCACAAGTACTACCTTCTTAGCCTCGTCATATATTGATAAAAGTTTCGTTAACTCCTCGAGTTCACAGACGAACATTTTAACACTATTCTAAACCAAGACTGACACAGTAATGTCTTGAAACTCATTTACTTCAACTGAACATGCTTCGGTACTTAACAACATAACAAATTGCAAAAATCCGGTAACATGTAAGTACCAACTATACAATTATTGCTAGAACAACGAAACAATCTTAGATACAGGAAAATATGTTATCTGAATCATCTTAATATATATAAATCTCGTCTTAATATATATAAATCTCGTGTCACAATGTTTGTCCTCAATGGACTCCTAAACCACTTAACCGATTATAATAAAATTCGCACACCATGTGCAGTTCGATCGAACTTGAGAGATAGGATAGCTTACATCCCGATATTCCCACGGGATCGGGAGTTACGCGGGTGAAACCGCGGAGGGCAGCTAGTTTTTTATATATTTGTATAAAGTATGGAATCGGGTTTTTTTATACGCGTTAATTATTTTTCGTCTTAAGAGGAAAGGGTTCCGGGTGCTCTCTCCATACAAAAGTAGTCGACTGTTTCCTCCCTGGATACTGACACTAGAGCAAATATGTTTGTTGCATAAAACTTATAGCTGCCATGACCATGCCCCTGTTTTGTTTTTTTTTTGTTTTTTAAATCTTAATTTCTATGATAATTAGATAAATAAATGAAGTCCGATTTTGATAATTTTTAACAATGTTCTAGATCTAATGGAAAACTAGGATTAACCGTTTTTATTTTAAAGAAATATTGCCTAAGATAAAAGTTATTAGTATCTGAATATCCATATTTTTACCTTAAAAACTTCATCGAGCGTTTTAATTGTTTTTTAATAGACTAAACTGAATTACCAAAAAAGAAAAACGTATAAACCTAGAATAAGATGCAGTGAATTAAATGAGACCAAATTTATTTCATTTTGTGAAGGATAAAGGGGGTAAAAACGTTACGGCCCGCCACATTATTTGAAGAGCAAAATGTAGGCAATTATGTCCGAATTTAAACTCTCTCTATCACACGATACGGGTCATTTTTGAAAATACGTACTCGCGCCGCGTATCGAGAGCTCACAATTCTCTTAATGGTGCGGGATTCGAACCCACGACCTGCGCTATGAAAGTCGATATATTTACCACTGGGCCAACACCGTTTTTAATTGCGAAAAGATACCCGCAATTTACCCTGTTATTCTGTTTTATAGGTATTCATCGTTAAATACCTATTATAAAATATATTGACCATGTTTATTTAGTTCACTCATGTTGTTAAGTAAACTCTTTACATTATCACCCATCTATCTATCGACCTTATGTACGTTTCAAGAGACAGAAACATAATAAATGTAAATAAGTATAAGTTCTTATCTTAATGAACAGTTTTTAAGAGGAAAGGGTACCGGCGCTCCCTCCATACAAACGTAGTCGACTGTTTCCTCCCTGGATAATGACACTAGAGCAAATATTTTTGTTGCATAAAACCTATAACTGCCATGACTATGCCCCTGTGTCTTGGTTTTTTCATTTTCTAATTATTATGATAGAAATTAAGATTTAAAATATAAAAAACAAAATATAGGGCATGATCATGGAAGTTATAAGTTTTAAGCAACAAAAATATTTTCTCTAGTGTCATTATCCAGGGAGGAAACAGTCGACTATGTTTGTATGGACAGAGCGTCCGGTACCCTTTCTTCTTAAGTTATTTTATATAATATCTAGCTTTAGTCAACGACTAGTCAGCGGAGGATTTTTTTTTTTTTTTAAATTCTTTCTCAGCGGATGCCTACTCTAATAACTACCTTTAGCTGTGCTTTGATCAGTCAGTCAGTAGTCCTTGGTAAAAGTTGGCCAAAATTTTCTGGTTTTTGACAAAATTTCTTTGAAAAAAAAATCACATAAAAATGTCGTAAAAACTAAGTTACGATGTGCACTTACCTTAAGTGGTATGTTAGCAGTACCGATAAGTTCATTATCATGTTTCCCAGTCGACGCTGTTATAGCTATCTCTTTCATTAACTTCCTTAGACCTTTCACTCCTTTCACATCGAATATTTTGGTCATTTTCTCTTTTACCGTTTCAGCTGGATCGAAATCCCTGAAAGAAGTAAAAAAATATTCAATTATATATGTTTAAGTAATGTTAATCACTATCACTAAATTCGCTTCCCGCTGTCAGTCCCTATGTACAATCAACGGTCAAAAATATCTGCGAACGGTAACGTTTACAACCCTGTGCAACACTATTTGAACATTATAACAACGTAACCTGTGGATCGAAACCACGTCGTCGGTTGGTGTAGCGGGTGGCGGCTTATACCACTCGGTCAACTAAAGATATACTTAGCTAACAGGTTGAAAATAATAATCACACTGAGTATGTACTTTTAATTTAAGTATTTATGTGTGTGTGTCTCGTCTATTAGAAGAAGGTCGTAAGTCCAATACTTGTTCATAGTATTATTGTAGCAAACTAAGTCTACATACAAATTATTATATTAATGGCACCACAGAAAAAAAGAGGAGGAAACTAAACTATTACACCTATTGTGCAAGCAATTAAAATAGTTGGCAATTTTATAAATTGGTGCGTAACTACATAACCTAGGTAATAAAGTCCTGCCTAATGATTTTGTATGACTTTAGTAATAGACTGGGAAACATTAGTTATGTACTACTTGTACGTGTACTTGTTTACAGGCTGTTTTTCCGCGATTAGACCCTTTTTAATTGGGTCCTTTTTGCGTGAAGATGGAGTAGGCTTGCCCAGCACCTACTACCCTCTCAGCTTAGTCGACCATGTCCAGAGGAGAGAAACTTGTCAATACTTCTGGAGCCAACTAAGCCGCGGGTTTCATCACGATGTTTTCCTTCACCGTAAGAGCAATGTCAATTAGCGCACATAAATTTTTCTTAAGAAAAATACATTGGTGCACGGCCGGCCTGGATTCGAACCCACGACCTTCAGAATGAAAATCGAGGTATGTACCACTAAGCCAACACCGCTCTAGTTATGTACTACAGTAATCTGTTTCTACGTTCATTTAAAATTCACAGTAAATTGCCCTGAAGTGTTTATACATAGTGTCTATTTATTTAACAACTTAGTTAGATTGAAATATGCTTTATAAACAGTGGGCAAGAAATTATAAACAATGAAGTAGTCTTTGCAGTTTGTTCAAGTGGCCAATTGTGATGTTTATTTAATCTGTTATCGCATATTGTTATCACAGTAGCTCAATTAATAACTTTTTAAAACTAATTAAGTCATAGTAGGTGGTCTTTCGCAACTTTTGAAACTTTTTCGAAGTAAAAGCCACAGTGATCAAAATCAAAATAGAAAGCTCTCTATATAATTTAAGTGACTGTGTTTTACCGTCTGTTTGGCTTGAAATATCATTGTTGGTATTACGAGTCACTGGTTATGATTTTCGAATTTATTAGGTAAAAGCGTTAACATAACAGGCAGTAAAAAAAAACCGGATTTTCTGTCGCTGTAATAAATCGGTAGATAAAGAGACGATAACAACAAAGTCACCTAAATCATAATAAGCTACTGAAGCAGAAAAGTTAAGGTAGGCAAATCAAAGAATCATAGGCTTTCGTCCACAAGTCTAGTCACAATAACACCTGGTGGACAAACCGGTTAACAATAGAAATATAAACAAACGATTATAGTAATAAAATGTTAATAGATGTAAAAATGATAATAAATAGTATATCCGAACCAGTTTTTCTAAGTATTATTTAAATAGTATCAATAATAATTTGTATAATGAACCTGAATCACCCATCAATCATCGGGAAATATTCAGTTTTGGAGTAAATTCGATGTTGATTATTTGATGTTGAACTACTTAATTTAAACTTACCATACTTCGAGGCACAAGGAATCATCGTAAAGATTACCAGGCATAGGTCTGAAATAAAAATGGAAAAAATTACACGAATTTCTATATAATTTGTAGTGAATATAATACAGAAATATAAAAAATAATAATTTTCTATTAAATTAAATAGACTTCTTATTGAATATATACTGGTTCAAAGAAATACATCGTAAACTACAAATACTACCGCACTACATTGAAACAAATGCCCGGGGAAAAATTAATCGATTATTTCTTCATATGTAGAATTAACATTTACAGAAATAGAAAAATATTAGTTTTCTCTTATATAGATTCCTTATTGAACATATACTGGTTCAAAGAAATACATCGTAAACTTCAAATACTACCCGCACTACATTGAAACAAATGCACGGGGAAAAATTACTAGGTTATTTCTTCATAAGTAGAATTAATATATACAGAAATCTTGAACTATATAGTTTCCTTTTGGAATATATACTGGTTCAAAGAAATACATCGTAAACTACAAATACTACCGGACTACATTGAAACGAATGCCCGGATGTTACGATATGTCTACCATGCCAAGAGCAAGGATTGTAAAATTGTACGTATTTTAACGATTCATAAAACTACGTCTGTTAATTAGGTAACAGTATCACATGTAGGGTACCTTCAATTTGTTACACTGGTATAATAAAACAAGATTAAAGATCCTTACACATAAATAACGCAAAATGAACATTTCATGTTACATACAACATCTACGTTGGAATACATCTAAAATTTTAGATTTTTTAGATTTTAGAGAACGTAAGGGACAAGCTATTTCTAAACTAAAAGGATTTCTTAGAATATGAATATTTAGTATAAAAGAGGCAAGAAATCTAAGAAACTTTGACGTATCGTTTATATCAAACAATAAACAAAAAAGTTACAGCTTTCGACAAAAAAATGGTTTTTGTACTCTCCTGAAAAGTCATGTTTTGTCCCTTACATTAATTGATACTTCTGGTATCGATATAACTTCCTACATATACTTACAGTGAAAAATGTTCTTCCCAAGTAGGATTCAACGTAGACTGCTTCACGGAAGAATTGTATCTATGTGACGAGTTTGAAACCAAATATATCGTCACAAACGGATCGCTGAGACCATTCGGATCTTTGGGCACCAAATCCTTAGCTTCTATTACTTCCACGTTCAGCATGAGTTCAGGAGGTTCTTTCGCTTCTGCTTGTGCAAGCAACTCTGTGTGCTTATCGTTAGATATTTTGAAAGCTTCCTGCACGTAGGACAGCATAGCCAGCTGTCCTACCTCGCAGCCTACGTCACATCCCCCAACATTGTGTAGAATCTCATACAGTATCTCCAGGTAGAGTTCATCGATCTTAAACAAAACAAAATCGACATTGCAGTGATGTATTGTGACGTTGCATCTAGTTGCACCTCGATGAGGGAGTACGTGATTCATAACATAATAATTAACATAAAAGACTATATCGATTCATCCAATTCGTTATAGTCTTATAAACTGCTATTTTCCCGCAACTAAATGATTCATTGATAAAAAAAAACTATGATCATTACAACAATAATGTAACACGATAGCTTCAACTAACCGAAGAATCATAATAATATCTCAATTTCATAAACTGACAGAACAACAACCAAAGCTTAACAAATCCAACCGTACACTGGCAGTGAAAACTAGAGCGAAATGATTCACCGAAAGTTGCGGGGGGTGGTGTGACTACCACCGTGACCCCCGACCGAGTTCCAACGTCATATCGATAGGTACCAGCCCCGTGGTACTGCAGACCCACTGCAATAGACAGGGTTACAACGCGCCGTCGCGTCGCGTGGGAACGTTATTGATCTCATCGAAAACTAACAACATTTGTGCTTTGAATTAGTTTCTCTGACTACGATTTGCGCTACGGCTTTATATTTAACTAACAAGCGAAAAGTTAACAAGCTGTAAGAACTCTGTCAATGCCCTCAATGAGTTGAGTCATCACTCAACCAACGGTGAAATCCCGCAGAGCCTGAGAACTGGTTCTTTAATTAAGTTGTAGGAAAGCCCCCTATTTATTACCAATTCAGAAAAAAAGAAAAAAATATTAAAGTAGTCAAACTAGTAACATAATATTTATTATGTATTTTCCAAATCAAATACGTAACACAATACGATTACCGATTCCTACAGTGACTCTCAGCAGTAACTATAGTACACTCACGAATTAATTAGATACCGACTGTCATACACTGTATCATCATACTGGTCTGCCTATCCAGAAGCTCCTTCTTCACACCCCTGAACTTAGTCCGAAGAGTCCCCATTCCATTCATCTTCACTAAGTATTTCTATCTCTTGGTTAAAATTATTCACATCACACACTATTGGTTTGAATGTAGTGAGGTCGCTTGCAAATTCATCCCGAGTAAATAATCAACTTCGGAGAAATGGACTCAGCGCAGTGGTGAGACCGAAATGTATGTGGTGTGGGAGCTGCCGGTGCACTGGCAGTTCGGCCGGGAGTCGAGAATGAACCGCCTCTGCGGCCAAATTCTATTTTTGCAAAGCGCCGCCAACCAAGACGAATGCGAACTCAAATAAAATAAAAAAGGAATTGTCCAAAATATTTTTCAAACACCTCAACGTCTGTAACTTCAGTTTTAGAATGGTATTCATTCATTTCCTCTTTCTTAACCACGAGTTTAACTGCCGTAATAAAATCATTAAAAAATACAGGATGAATCTTAGAAATGAGTTAATGTTGGCTATAAAACCCATAATTTGTAGTTGAAAGCCAGCATCCCTCATAATATGATCCTAGACTGTAAATTATATTCCTACTAATGCACAGTTTGATCTATGATCTTCTTCGACAGAATTGGTGGTCATAATCATAAAGCAGTACATTAATAAAAGTTTTATTCGAGGGCAAACACATAAAAGTCTTTAAAAAATTATGGAGCTCTTGAGTTAGAATTGTATTGGCAGACAGGTCATGTTTATTTTTCATTGCAAAACGCTGCTTTTATCGATTGTGAAAGAGTGCACCCATATTCCATAATGTTTATATTGTGTCACTATCGTACCACTTACGAATCTGCTCTATTGTTAGGCTGGACATGGAGCAACAGTTTTCATTTCATATTGTTTAACTTTTACATTTCTCTAAATCAATGCCGAAGTTTTCATAAATTCTTAGATATTTAACTAAGTACATACTCATGGAATTCATTTTAATTCGACCTTGGGACACAGCTGAGTGATTTGAATTAACTCATTCATGGATAGGTACCCTTAGCGCCACGCAACTGGTTCTCCATGAAACTGTTATTGGATATTTAGGGAATGTTTATCATAATTTTGAGTGGTTTTAGCACGTAGGTACCTGAGTCAAGGTCTTTAACCACAGCAACAGGCACGCGTGGTGAACGATTTATTTATTTTATTAACCACGTGCGTTTATGTTCGCCAGAAACGGATACAACTCTGCTACATTAGGTTGTTTATGTAGATTGTTGAGATTATCTTCGCCAGCTACTTAGCAATCCAGTAATGGACAAAATTATCATCTTCAAAGAAAAACAGGATATTTTAACAAGTACCTAAATAATGCAAGATATTTTGCTTGCATACCTACATCTTGCAACAGAGGCATGCAAAGACCTAAATAGCAGCAAGTTAAATGCATGTCTTATTCAAGCACTTCAATCCGTAATGCAACAAGCAACATCTAGATTAGACAAATCTAACATTTCAATTACAGACTGATCTCGATTATAGAAACGCCGCCAGTCTGGGTAATGTGCTTTCAATCATGAATCCAGTGATTTTATTATCTTCGTGGTAGGTAAATCTTATGACGAAAGCCATAGATAACTCTCAAATTATACAATGAATTGTGATTTGTGTTCGTGGAATTTTTTACATTTTTATCTGAATTTTACACCAAACATGATGATGTAAAGTGTAAATATTTTAATATGTAGTTACCTATCCAATTTTTTTTTCAGATTAAAGCGAAGGTACTCTAGATTTTATAATCGAAAGTATATAATATTTTTATTTACATATGATATCAGCGTTTGACCACTATCACACCTGCCTGATGGTAGGTGACGATGCGGCCTAAGATGTAACACGCCTTCCTAGAAGATACCTATTCACTCACGACTTGAAGTTATTGATATGCTTACCTACGTACTTATATCAATAACAGAACTATTCTATTAAAGTTGTTGAGAAGGTCAAGGACTTGTGAACCATATTACGTGAAACACGGCATCTATTTTCTATTCTTTGGCAAAAGATTCTAACTGTAACTGCTTCGCCCATTGAGATTAACCTTGAGTAGGAAGTTGACAAGTGACCGGAGAAAAGTAAAAGAATCACTGGCTTTGTGCCACGAAACTTCGACGAGACATGGAATGCGCCCACTCAAGACGATGCAAACATATGCATAGTAAAACGCCAGCTAAAGAATCCTTTGTTTGTTGTATCTAAGTACATTAATTATAAATGTATACCTTTATGATAATCAAGTAGGTGTGAATAGAATAGTAAATAGTCATCATGTGCCTAATTGAATACCAAATAACGAAATTATGCGTACAAATAACACTCAGATGGAGGAACCTTGTCGCCGTAACGTCTACGCGGTAGGCGACCTATATTCACAGAAATAGGCGTCTAAGACGACCAATGTCTAGTTCAGCAAGAGACAGTTTTGGATTTTGAACATACTTCAATGCAGCATAAAACCCTACGATAGATTGAATGAATGAACGCAGAGCGGATGAATAGTTACGTTCAATTTAAAACGATGAACTATTTATGTATGATGCATTGTACGAAGATGTACCTTTACATTGTAGGTAAAGGCATAATTCGTTGGGTATTTTAGAACAAGACACAGGCCCCCTATACCTATAGTCTAAACACCATCCCTATAGATTATATAGGACGAGTAAATCTGTGTCTAAATTTAAGGTTTAATCCACATCTCGGACTATCCTTAAACCTTGTTTTGGAATAAAGGGGAGGTTGTCTATCTATTACATCATTTAGAAAAGCTTCTCAAAAGATGAATTACCTTCTACTTCAAACTGAATCAATGAACTATTTAAGGAAAGCAATAACAATAAATAGCAACCATAATACACGTACGTACAGTGACGTCAGAAAGTATAAGACCACCATTAGATATAATATTACGAATTATTCCAATGTTAGGTATTTCTTTGCATACCTTCTTTATACTTAACTTGAATGTTTTTGAATATCTATACTAATATTATAAAGCTGAAGTTTGTTTGTTGGTTTGAACGCGCTAATCTCAGGAACTACTGGTTCGAATTGATAAAATATTTTTGTGTTGGATAGTCTATTTGTCGAGGAAGGCTGTAGGCTATTTCATATTTCGATATTCCCACAGGATCGGGAGTTACGCGGGTGAAACCACGGAGCGCTGCCAGTTTTATTAATTACTTACTCTTTCCAAGGGTACAAATGGTCCTCACACAATATTTTTGTAAAAGAACCTCACCATGTTACCATGCATTACCTTGCCATGATTATACCAATTAATAATATTTCTTTAATATTTTATTTTGTAGCTTTACAGATACCTAGTCTCTTGAAAAATATTATTTTTTCTCAGGCCAAAAACTCAATTTTATAAAACCACATAAACTACCGGCATGCCTTGAGACCAATAGAATGTTCCTCTATAACACCAATGAAAAAATAATAAGCTAATAGTATGACTTGCCCCTATGGATGACTACCAAAAACATTATGGTCTAATACTTTCCGACGGCAGTATACGAAGTCATAAAATGCTATACTAAAATGGTAATAAAATAATAGTAAAAAACTTACATTCCATCCGACGACCTCAATACAGCGATCTATTTTCTCATGCTCATCGGGCTCCGAATCCGTGTCCAGAAGCGTTTCATTTCCACTATCAGAGTCCCTGATGACGCTGCCGCCTTCAGTTTGGATATCACTCTCGGATTTCTGTTCTCCATCTTGTTCCTCGACTTCTTTTAATGGCGCTAGAGGTGTAGACTCTTCTAAGGCAGCCCTTTGAGACGCTTGCTTTAGAATCGACCCAAATTTCTCAAAGAACCCATTGTCGACTTCTTGAACTCTGTTAAACAGAAAACAAAATTAAATTGATATTCGGCAAAATAAAAAAAGATTTAAAAAGTTGAGATATTTACCATTTTAGTCTGAGAAAATAAGATATTCCTGGGTATTAGTTAAATAAAATATAATATTTAACAAAAAACAATATATTTTTCGATTAAACAATAGTAAAACATAAACAAATAGTACTAAATTTGATTTCATTAATGAATATTTTGTGACCACAATAACACAGGATCTATAGCTACACCATCAGATTCTTATCAGTTATTTATGTGTTTAACATAAGTACCTACATATTCACTAAGTAGGTTATAGGTTCACAATTCACATGTTTTTATGTTTAAATTATTATCTTCATATATAGGTACCTACTTCTTGTTATCTACACTTATAATATCACATTGAAATGGAAGACTGGAATGCGTAGCCACATTTACTTAAATAAATTTCTTCTCAATTACAGAAGTATATATTCAAATAAAAATTCTTAAATTAATTTAACAAGATGAAATTTCAACGTTACATTGTTTTAATAAAACATAAATATGCATTAAAATATGTAGGTATACGAGAATCTAAATAAATGCAATAAAAAATGGCAATATAGGTAACAAAATGATCTCCCTATTTTCATTGGTAGTTTATCACTGCAAAATAGTAATCTTAAATTAATAATGATAGGACAAATTTACTTGTCCAATTGTGACATAAGTGTGTATTTGATGTCTGTGTACTCTTCAACACCATGCATGCTTCCTTCCCTGCCAATACCAGACTCCTTTATACCTCCAAAAGGAGGTTCAGCTGCAGACAACAAACCATCATTGATAGCAACCATACCAAAGTTAAGCTGTTTTGACATACGGAAAGCTTGACCAAGCTCTTTAGTGAAAACGTAAGAAGCTAGACCACTCTTTGTATTATTTGCAATCTCAAGAACTTCCTCCTCTGTTTCAAACTTTAAACATTGCGCTACTGGGCCAAATATCTCTTCATTGAAGATGTGCATGTTTGGTTTCACATCGACTAACAAAGTAGATTCATAAAACTTATTACCAAGAGCAGTATTTACTTTGCCACCTGCCAATAATTTCGCTCCTTTCTGAACAGCATCATTAACTAAATCTGAAACTTTTGTGGTCTGGGCAAGGTTGACAAGAGGACCGCAAGTCACTCCAGACTTGTTACCAGGACCCAGTATGCATTGGTTTGCAATCTTCTCTTTGAAACCACTCACAAACTGGTCAAACACATCCTTGTGAATCAAAAATCTATTTGCTCCGATACAAGCTTGACCATTGTTTCTGAATTTAGCAATCATTGCTTGGTTTAAAGCATGTTCGATATCAGCACTGGGAAAGACTATAAATGGAGCATTACCACCTAATTCCAAGGCAACTCTTTTGATTCCTTTAGATGCCATGCCATATAAAATTCTTCCAACTACAGTCGAACCAGTGAACGATATGCATCCAACATTATCATCTTCACAGAGCACTTTACCAACTGCTGGAGCATTTTTCCTACTAGATGTAACAACATTTATTACTCCTTTTGGCACACCTGCCTGTTGAGCGAGCTCTGCTAAAGCCAATGCAGTGAGTGGTGTATCTTCTGATGGTTTGATTACGCAGGTACAGCCTGCCGCCATTAATGCTCCCACTTTTCGAGTAATCATAGCAAATGGAAAGTTCCATGGTGTTATAACCGAGACTACTCCAAGAGGCTGACGGGATACCAGTATTTGCTTGTTGGGCCAGGGGCTCGGCACAATCTCCCCGTTGATATGGCGTGCACTATCCGCAAACCATTCCAGAAATGAAGCGCCGTAAGCAATTTCCCCTTTAGATTCTGCTAAAGGCTTCCCAGCTTCAGCAGTAATGATTTCAGCTAAATAATCAGAATTTTTTAAACAAATATCATACCATTTTCTGAGTACATGGGCCTTTTCCCTGGCAGTAGTCTCTTTCCATACTTTAAAGGCATCCGTTGCCACTTCAATAGCTCTTTTGGCATCAACAGCATTCATATCTGGAATATCCACAATTACTTCATCATTAGCAGGATTCACAACAGAAAAAACAGCTCCACTTTGAGCACTAACCCACTGTCCATCGATGAAAGCTTTTTTTTGCAAAAGATGCATGTTTCTGGTTTGAATCAGAAACGTTTTCACTTGACGAGTTACTCCGAACCGCAAAAAAACCATATTAGCAAGCTGCTGATTACAAACTGAACCTCTTATCTTGAAGTACAGCAGATAATAAACAACAGAGCACACGGAGAGGAAAAATATCTAATAATAAGTGCGGCGGCGATTGCTTCTCAGTTGCCAGCTCCCATTCCTTTTCTTACTAGTGGACTTTGAAGTTAAAATGACTGTCTTTCGCTCACATTGAATACTGAAATTCAACAAATTTACATAAAAATTATATGGTTTTGCGAATTTCAATATTCTCTTGAAATGAAATAATGGGATCTATATTTTTTTCGAAGTGAATGCGAGGCGAGACATCAAATCGGATTTGACATTGACTTGAATTTGACATTGATAATGACAGATAATAAAGCGTCACTCCATGATTTTCAAACATTTGTGGCGGGAGTTTCAAAAATTAAACAAATCCACGGCGTTAAATGAATTGGCCCATGGACTGTTATAACTACTAACCTAGATAATTCATAATAAGTCATCGCGTTTTGTGTTGCAATAGAGCTGTGGGTCACTGCAATCTAAGCAGTAAGTAATTTTCATAATTTAATTCTTGATTCTTTCTGGCAGACCGATCTAGACATTCATTGTGGGCACTTGGCTAACTTTTGTACTTAATTTCGTATTTTCAAATTCCATAAATACAATTTCTAATTTTTTAAAACTTAATTCGACGTTTTATTTCAATATCTTTAACTCATTCTTCAAATCATCGAATTAGTTCTAGAACCTCGAACACGCTCCTTAACAGTGGTGTCAGAAGTGTTCGGGTGCTACGCTTTCAACTAGCGTGACCCAGGAGTGTAAAATTATGCCAGTGCCCACCAATTATAAAAATTGGCCATTCCAAGTTGATTTTGGTTGTAGCCAGTTGTAGCTGATACATATTACCTACCTTTATTTTTCTAATCTCATATTGTAGGCTTAAAAAGAACTTTATTACGTTTTTCAATACACGATATGCCATAACGTAAGTACCTACGTAAAAAAACTTAAAACGAACCTGCTATCGTGAACTTGTTCCTCTACCGATTTCTGCTGCTGAAGTTTTTCATAGAAGCCTCTCCACATCGATTCTTCATCCATTTTTAATTAGGTAGTTTTAACCGAAATCGTCAATTTTTAAATAGAATGAGTCCACAGTGCAATCACAATAATTACATCAAATTAAAAACACACGTCTATTTGGTTCGCGATTCCAGATGCCAAAACAAGATGCATATAGGTACCCACGTCCATCGATTTCCACATGAATCACCGGTATTCGAAGTCACTGCTTTGTTGGCCAGTGACGTAAACACGGCAGAATACAGAGATGTCTAGAGATCTTGAGGCGAAATAGTGGTACGGATATTCGTTCGATCTCTGCATTCAATGAAAGTAAACGTAATGTAGGTAGTCCAGAAGGTCACTGACTCGATTCCGACTTGGCAATGCAATTTAAAATTGAAATGAACGAAATCCTTTCTGTAGTTCTAAATGTAAACACGTTTTATTTGGCTTGTTTTGCATCTTGCGGTAACCGACTAACGACTGACGTAATCCAAGATTCAACGCGGCTACGCGGCTGGTTAGGCACAGTCAGGCGACTGAGCGTAGCAAACGTCCTAAACACGAGGCACGCACGCAGTATCGCGGAGCTGTACTAACTCGGCTCGGCTGCATTAAAACACGTGCTTTTGTTTCGCGACCACGTAAGGTAAGTAACGTCGACACAGTCATCGAAAAGCAAACATTTATACAATGATTAACTGTTCTGCACATCCTTTGACAAAAATAAACAAGGTCATTTTGTGACGGCTTTGTTTTCACTTGGTAAAACCAAAGTGTTTATTAGCTATGTTGCATGAAAATTGGTTCAGCCTTATACATGTATAGATTTTTTTAAAGTATTTATCTGACAAACAATTTCTTTATATTGCCAGTTACCAACTGGGTACTGTGGTTTATACAACTTACTCAGCAAGTACTTACCTACCTACCCATTACCAGTAAAACAAAGACAATGATCACGAAAAAACAGCATGACATCACCGTAGCCAGTACCCTGCTAAGTATACACCTATCTACCCACTATTAACTCTGGCTGTCCCTTTTTAACTCAATACATTAGAGAAAGTAGCAACCAGGTGTTTAGAACCTGACTAACTACTACCCCCAGTAGTTAGTCAGGTTCTAAACACCGGAGAACTATGCAAGCATGACCAAACTTAGCGGTGGATGTATTCATGAAATGTAGTGACTGAGCACATGTACAGAGTTTTGACCTTATAAAGATAAAAACACTAAGTAGGTACCTACCTAAGTATTTTATTTGCTATAAAAATAATAAATTAAGAACCGATAATATGTAAGTACCTACATCTAACCACATAGTTACCATTTATGATTATAAACTACCCATGGTTTTGCATTATTATTAAAGTTCTCTTTTCAAATAACTTATGTCTGTCCATACCTATGTATAATTAGTTCTTTAAAACTACGCAACGGATTTTGATGCTGTTTTTTTAACAGAGAGTGATTCAAGAGGAAGGTTTTAGTCTCAGAGTTTTAGTAGGTAAGTATATATAAAATTAAAATACCACGCGTACGCAGTCGCGGACAATAGCTAGTAAATAATTATAG
Organism: Idaea aversata; assembly: GCA_907269075.1. NCBI lineage: Eukaryota > Metazoa > Arthropoda > Insecta > Lepidoptera > Geometridae > Idaea > Idaea aversata. The sequence goes on along the minus strand of OU026092.1, from coordinate 7,235,084 downwards.
AATTTTGTTGAAGTTTATGGATACCTACTTAATAACTCCTTATTATTGGAATGGGAATGAGTTAGTTAGACATTAAGCAAAGAACAAACGTTAAGATTGAATGAAAGCACAATCGAGTTGGTAACAGATTAGGAGCAAACTACGACCTTAAATACCATTAAAATAACAAGCAGTTCCCATTTTGTTAGTCCCGATTCCGTGGAAATATCGGGATAACAAATAGCATAATGTTAATCCTCACAATTTTATGCACTTATCCCCACATTAAGTTTCATGAAAATCGATTCAGTAGATCCGGAGATATAAATTACAAACATACAAAACATCCAAACTTCGCCTAGTATAGAATTCATTACTATATCGTACTATAACGTAATATTACCTAAAAATTAGACTTGCTAAATACAGAACTAAAGCCAAGCCAAGGTCAAGGTGGAGAGTTTGATGACTGGAGAAATTTGAAGCAGCATAGATATAGGGTAAGTACATACGTCAATCAGTTCATTTTTAAGGTCCAGGGTAAAAACATGACCCTTGACTCCACTGTCCGTCTGTCACCAGGCTGTATCTCATGAACCGTGATAGCCAGACAGTTGAAATTTTCACAGATGATGTATTTATGTTGCCGCTATAACAACAACTACTAAAAAGAGGAATATAATGGTACGGAACCCTTCGTGTCCGACTCGAAATTGTTTTTATCAAGAGCAAAAGTATCTACAGATACTGTGCTACCATTTTGCTACACACAGAGAAAAATGTTGTTAGACGTACGAGAAATCTCGTAAGTGCAACCAGAACTTCTGTTTGGATCCGTGACAGCAGTACCCACTAGTTGTCTTTACCAAATATTGAAGTTATACTTCTTTAGGCGCGTTATGAAAAAATGATGAGAGTGAAATTTTACAAAAGCGAGACACAAAATTCTCACGTCACACAAAATTCTCACGGGAGAAGTTGTTTAAATCTAAATTGAACTTTATTGATTGTGTTGACAATCCTTTTCCAGTCCAGAGTTTTTTGTCGGACGAGTATTTTGCCCGACGAGTTTTTTGTCGGACGAGTTTTTTGTCGGACGAGTTTTTTGTCGGACGAGTTTTTTGTCGGACGAGTTTTTTGCCGGACGAGTTTTTTGTCGGACGTTTTTTATTTTTTTTTATTATTTTTTTTTGTCGGACGAGTTTTTTGCCGGACGAGTTTTTTGTCGGACGAGTTTTTTTTTTTTTTATTTTTTTATTTTTTTTTTTTTAAATGCCAAAGAAGTATAACTTCTCACGCGCGTACATAAGTACACGCACCCCTTTTTTTATTGAGGACCAACTAGAAATTATTGTACACACTACTAGTCTACTAGTATACACGGAGAAACAATCTAGTTACGTTTACTAGGTTATTGTAAATGTACCTAACTAGATATTTTTGTAGTGTATAAAATATTCTAGTTCCGACAATTGCGTTTGATGTATAAACCAATTAAGTATAGTAAATCCTAGACAGCAAAAAGGAATATTAAAGTTAGACTACATTGTCTCGTAGACTACGCGTCAGCACGCTCTACGAGTAATGCAGCACTTATGGCTATAGTGGAGTATAGCCACATATTGCTTTAAGTGCGGAGTCCGTAATCCGTACGCACCCGCGATACAAAACAAAATTTTCGTCTCGACTAAGGTAATTTGATAAAACACAACGATAGCGCGATCTAAAATTACTACTGGTGCCATCTAGTTACGACTCATGAAACTAAATAAATAAGTAGGTACACATAAATATAATTATTTAACTAGAATATTCTTGCATTCACAAAAATGTAGTCTTGTAGTTTTAACAATAATTTTGTTGTATATATAAAAGAACACAGTGTTAAATTAACATGATATTCATCTATGACAACTTAATTATTTTGTTATTAAAACAATTTGTTTTAGTTATTTTCAGAAACAAACAGAATAGTAAGGATAATTATACATTCTTGTAGTAAATAAAATAATGTTGTTGTGGTTACAAGCAACTTCGTAGTGCATTACCAACATGACGATATTAATCAAACACTTAACTTCGTTAACTGTACATTTTATTCTAGTAAACAATACAAATCATTTCGTTTATGAAGCAAGAATTATTGTTTTAAATACAAAACTATTGTAGCTTTGATTTAAAATATTTTTCTAGTGTACCTTATTAAACATTTAGTGAGGTTTAAAATAAAATCGTAGAGATTACAAGAAAATAGTATTTCAGACTAAAATTGTCGTAAAATAATTTAACTAAACAGTTTTGTACTTCTGGTTGACTCCTATTTCTCTGCGTGTACAGTCATTCTAAACAGGAAGCCTTACAAACAAAAATCCATGCGTAAAAACGATTTTCCTTCGCAATACCTGCGCTGCAAATCAACAATAAAAACTAATCATGTTTACGGACATGTACCACAAAAAACAAGAACTAGTTGAATTACGAGTATATCGACGGAAGAAAACGAGAACGCTGTAAGTAGACAAAACCCAATTGTTCAACAGAACCGAAAAACTAAAAAAATAAATATCACTCATAAAACGTAAGAAAATGATTTTTGGAACTTAATTTTGTTTTATGATTGGCCATAAAATAAAATAAAGTTTTTAGTGCTAAAGTTATTAGAAATAGGGTTTTCGCAACTTACAGTAATCGATACTTAATTTCCGTAACAGAAAAATGTCGTACGTTGTTTAGTTCTACATATAATTTACCTGAAGTCTAAAATGCGGTAGGTATCTGCATTTTTTGTAGATTTTTTTACACCAAAAGAACGCTGTAATTAAGTGACGTCGTGATATTAGAACTGCGTAGGCTGCTAAATATTGTCGTAAGTCAATTATCATCAAAAACACCGGTTTTTATACTTACATCAAAGTAGATGGTGTTACACTTACGGCGTGAGTGCTATTTCATTCATCAAATATGAGACTGAGACCAATCGATGCAGAATTATACCTCATACAATGATATTTTCAACCTACTTCCGCCATTTTTGCTACTTACAGCGTTCTCGTTTTCTTTTGTCCAATATGATGATAATTATGATAAAAAGGTAGTCAAAATGTAGCCATACATAACAAACAGTAAATAGCCTACCTAAGTTTGGAAAAGTGAATAGTTGGGATTAAATTTTATTTATTTATTTTAATATTTATAAGTACCTACGTACTTTAGTAAAGGTACTTACGTACGTACTTATTAGGAATTTTAGAAGGCTAAAATTCCTAATGTACCTAACTACTTTACCCATACCAATGAGGTTTTCCTAGATGTCAGTTAGTGTATGGCAAATCCTAGTAGGTACGTGTCCACTGTCATTTGGACAAATACCACAAAATTAACTAATACTGCAGAAAGTTACAGTGGGATTGTAAATCTCCTCTTTTTTTTAAGTCGGATAATAAAGATACGTACCTACCTACGCAGAAAACAGAGGCGACTAAAAATAGACTAAAAATTACCTAAAAAGTAACAAGAATACCCAAGCAACAATCCTATAGATAAAAACCTAGACTGTTATAATTTTATCAAATACATTTTTGATATTACGGGTAATCGAGGTAATCGAAATTTGGTTAATCGCCTATTTGACATTATGCGTTGAAGAAGTTACGCGTTTTTGGTCTTTTACGGCCTTTGTGGTCTGAAGCGTCGAAACCTTATTGTCAATCCCAAACAGAACAAAACAGCTGAATAATGATAACGCCCGCAGAGAAACGTTAAAATTAAAGGTGAAATAACGTCCTAGACGAAATCAAATAATATGTTAGATATCTATTGTTTTTCACCCGAGTACCTACTAACTTTGTGATACTTGTGCTTTTCAATGCATACCGACAGTCACAGCTTTGTGATGTGTTTTGAATTCTAAAATCCATAAATATTTTTTATCTCGTCTAAGCCAACTCAATTTTGACCGGTAAAGTGGAAAAAAACTGATTCTGTAACGGAAAAGGGGGAAAAGCTAATACACCGGAAGAGGGACTAAAGTACCTACTACTTTTACGTGAAGATAATATACGGGTGCAAGGCTATCATTTTCGAGTAAGGACGACGAAAAGTATTTTCCATACTGATTTTTTCTAACTTTAATTACACTGAAAAATAACTCAAGATAAAACTAATTAGATACTGTCATGATAAGTACGTTTTCATAATTTTCCACTAAAATTATAACAAACTTCGTCTTGGAACTAGAAAAACAAGCAGAATTTAATCACTACATAGTATAAAACAAAGTCGCTTTCTCTGTCCCTATATCCCTATGTATGCTTAAATCTTTAAAACTATACGCAACGGATTTTGATGCGGTTTTTTTTAATAGATAAAGTGATTCAAGAGGAAGGTTTATATGTATAATACATGCAAAATATAGCCGTGCGAAGCCGGGGCGGGTCGTTAAGTATAAAAGAATACGCTCTTGGGGGAAAATGCAACTTTCACCTCCCGTTATTCCCAAAATTGGCTTGATTATGAATAAGGGGACGATGCCGTTTCCTACTATCCTCCATTTTGGGGGATAGTGGAAATACCCCCTCATTTCTGCTTTGAACTTTTATATCAAAATATTTTTTTACCAAACTTTCCATTCCATTTTCTTTAATCATTAATTTGCCTAACTTACCTCAAATGAATGTGCCCATTTTTATTAAGAGATAGGTATCAGTAGATAAGAAATGTTTCTTACTTGCTTTTCCCAACAATTTCCTTTTCCTGTAATTTTTGTAACACAAATTTCCACGGGTCAGACGATTTTGGTTCCATTGTCAATTATTTATTAACACCAATACTTATTTCATGAGAATTAATTATAAAGGCACTATACGCGGTAAATAAGAAAATAATAAAATATATTTATTTCATAAAAGTTTCAGGCTACGTGCTGTTGTACACTATACGTAAAACAAGCCACTGAATGACTGAACTGCACAAATGCCGCAAGCAAGATTTGTTTACTTGGGACTTGGTGCTTACCTACGTACCTACTCTAGTTTTTAGATATTCAAGGTTGTATACGTGCGAACATTTTTTTAAACATTCATTGTTAATATTTTTTAATTACTTACCTAACACATCTTAATAAAACTTAACACGTTTAGTTGGAATTTATTAGAATCAATTGAACGTTTTACCTTTTTAGGTATGAAAGTAAGTTAATTTTATGAGAAACCCACTTTTATTTTGTTTTTTAATTCTAAACAGAATAATTGAAGACCATAGTATCTATTATAATTTAATTGAAATTGTAATTATGTACGGGACCGTTTTACTACGTTTTTTGTTTTATTGACATTACTCAGATCAATTATTATTTCGCTTCGAGTTGGGAAAATCCTAACATTTGCAGTAAGTAGGTACCTACTTAAAATATTTTTATTAAAAAAATAAAGTGGCGCTTTCTTTGGAATATTCGGGAAATTGGTTTATTAGAAGCCTTTTCATTTTGCAGTGGCTTATTTATAAAATCAGAGGTCGGTTTCGTGGCCAAAATAAAATATCTGTGGCTTGACTTTTCCCACTTAAATTCTACCTACTATTTATTTTTCTTCAGGTTTCTTATGTAGTAGTATAGGTAACAAGTGAACTGGTAAAATTGGCAATTTACCTATCATTAATGTGGTTTGCAAGTATTACGCACAATTGACGTATAAGCGTTCTCTTTTCCTACTAAATATTTTTATAAGTGGGAAATTCCTGTAGTTACTAAATTATGAATTTAACATGCATTATCTACATAAATGTATGTACCTAGTATGGACAATGGAAGTCTTTGGGGGAGGCCTACGTTCAGCAGTGGACGTCATGTGGTTGATATGTAGATGATGTCTTCGTCTTACTTTGATGATAAAAGAACCCATGAACGTCACTTTAGTTGCTCCATTTCAAATAAACCATCAAAAAGTATTTGTAATCTTGATCTTTGTGAGCATGATCACAAAAAAAAAACCATGAGTTTCTTGCGCCTTCTTCTCTTTGGTGGGCGCGTTCCGATGGCACACAGCCTAACTTAGTTTTTAAGACTATTCAAAGTGAATCCATCCAATGTACATGTTGTTTTCTTTGTTTATAATAAACTAGCGACCCGCCCCGGCTTCGCACGGCTGTATTATGCATGTACCTACTATAAAAACCTTCCTCTTTAATCACTCTATCTATTAAAAAAAACCGCATCAAAATCCGTTGCGTAGTTTTAAAGATCTAAGCATACATAGGGACATAGGGAGGGCGAAAAGTGACTTTATTTTATACTATGTAGTGATGAATTAAAAAGAATAATTTCAAATGTTGATGATGGTGCACAATGCATATCTAATCGGTAGCAGCTAGTTACTTGTTCATAAAGCACAGAATAGTTATTAGACCTACGACTTAAAGCTTCAAACAACCAGCGCCAGGTCCAGTTTCTGACGAGTATAGGTAGTGGTAGCCCCTGTGAGTAGCCCAAACATAAGATTTACCTAGTCATGACTATGACTCACACAATGTTCAAAAGTGAGTTATTGTGATCTCGTTTCGACGTCATTAACTAGCATTTCCTTATTCGACATCAATTTAGTACATCTACGCTTTTTTACCAAATGTGTCTTGACTGCAACATACTTTAGCTTACCATTCTTTTCTGACTTTTTATTCTAAGTAGGTACTTCATTTTACTCAAAATATTCTTTAGGTAACCCAATTATTCCAATACTTTTAATTAAAATGTTTAGTGCTTTGATTAAATCGTTCTAAATAAGAGAAGTAGGTACTTTTTAAAATTTACCCTAGTTTTTATCCAGAAGGCCAATTCTTGTAAATAACATTGTTTAAATTTCATTTCAATATCATTCCGATTGCAATTTTTTTTTACAAAAAGCTAACTTTGAGGGTATTTTAAGCTACTTTGAGGGTATTATTTGCAATCGAAATGATATTGAAATGTAATTTGAACAATGTTATTTACGAGAATTGGCCTTCAGGTCAAAATCTCGAGGGAAGAGACCTAAAAAAAATCTAGCTAGAGCTATCTAGATGGGTCCGGCCGGAAGACCAGCGCTGCAGCTAAGCATGCTTGGCTGCAGTTTTTAGCTGAGGTCGACCCATTTGGGTCAGCACACGACTCCTCATATATGTTGTTTTTTTCTTTGTCACTTTTTGTTTTTTTTTTAAATGTAATTAATTTTTATTGTCATGTTCATTTCTTCATTCCTGTGTTTGTACTCAATATATGCTTTTTCTTCCTCTCAAAAATAATTATTAAAGGTAACTAACTATAAGGTTGATTACCACATAATTTCCGGTTACGCAACGTTCAACAAGACTTCATTGTAGGTACTAGTTGTAATGTATCCAACATCAAGGTTATCGTAGATTAGTCAGAAGGCTTAGCTACTTTGATGATTTAGTGCTATTCCTGGGCTTAGTAACTAATTCATCAACAAAGTTGTTTGCTCCCCTCGCAGCTAGCTACTTTCGTACCGATCGGTTTTTGGAGAGGTTAGTTATACTGATGCGTTTTTTTAGCCTGGATTGTCTCACTTCTGGGCAAAAACCTTCCCTATCTCTTTCCAACCATCTCAGTCCTCTGCGACTTCCGGCCAGTTTGACTCAAAGCAGTCGAGATCGTCTCGCCAACGTTTTAGCACCCGACAATTTTTTTTAATTATGAATAAATAAATTAGAGCATGGTACAGGTGTTTTTAGCAATTTCGTACCTACTGTCAAAAACGTCTCAAAGAATTTCTTCCATACCACAAGGTTGCGTGTGCGCAGGCTTGTTAGAACAATTCGTCAATGTTTATAATACTGCCATCTAGCGTCACAGTTACGAACTACATTGTGAGATGAGGTGTTGTACAATGAATATTACTTATTAGATAGATTTTAGGAATAGATGTCAGTAAGAACAATAGGTGTGTATTAGATTTTTTGCCTCGTAAATTAAATCCAGATTTTTTTAACTAGGCACCCAAGATCCCCAGATAATTCGACAAACCCAGCAAAGGTTTAACATGATAATTTTTACTACTAAAGACAAAAAACACGGTAAATATCCCGTTTTAAATATTTTTAGAAATGCTAGCAAGAATTATGATTAAAATTGCTATTAGAGATCTTAGAATAGGGTAAATCTTAATTCCTCGGAACACCTACTCATTTAGACCTAAGCTACGGACCAATCTAAGGTAAGTAAGAAATTACAGAATATCTATTCTGTGGTGTTACTAAATCAGAACTAAGGACTAATAACTAGAACGGAAAATTCTTAAGCTGGACGTAGATAGGTACCTTTAGAGGCCTTTGCGCAGCAGTGGGACATGATGGGCTAATAAAAAAACGACAGACGCTAAGTAGGTAGGTACTTAACCCCCGAATACATAAACGTTTAGGAGTCCCCTTAAAACGTAAGACGCTCCTATCCTATTGAAATATGACAGTGAAATGTCAGTTATTCAGTATTCGGACGTTAAGTGTCATAATTACTTCGATAATAATAATAATGTGGAGCAATCAATCTGCACATGTCTACTCACATGACTTGACCTACAATAAGTACGTAAGTAAGTAAGTATGCAAACTTATTGACATCACTTATCTATAAGAGGAAGTCGAGTGATCTAAACACATTCCTACTTAATCAATCAGAACGACCGCTCGAAGTTATCTAAGTATGTTTATAGATGGTGTCTCAAAATATCTCTATAGCTGAAATTAATCGATTTTGATCTGAAAGCTAATTCTCATAAATAACATTATTCAAATTATATTTCAATATCATTTCGATTGCGTTTTGATCACAATACCCTCAAAGTAGCTCAAAATACCTTAATAGTTAACTTTATGTAAATAAAAAAAAAATATTATATACTCGACGAATTGAGAACCTCCTCCTTTTTTGAAGTCGGTTAAAAATAACTGACTTCGAGGGTATTTTTTGCTATCGAAATGCAATAGAAATGATTTTGAAATGTTATTTACGATAGCCTCCGGTTGCAATTAACAGATAGGGCAAGAAGATGGAATAGAATATATTATGAAAATTATAACAAGGTAGATAAGTATGTATGTACTCTATGCCCTACTTGTACTTGTGAACAATGACAATGATAACACAATTAATAAACGCAATTGTTATGTAAGTAAAATTAAGTTTTTCGTTTTAAATGTATGATAATCAAGTGACAAAGCTTGTTGATTGTAGGTCTATGTGATCAAGAAATATAACTGCCGCGATCTATAAAATTTTGCCCACAAAAGATCCAATATATTTATCTAATAGAATTTTATAGTAGACAAATCGATTTCGTTTGAATTATTTTCGTAGACACCCCCTTGTTCCAAAACGAGGTTAAGGATTTACTCGTGAACTTATAGTCTAAACACTATCCCTATAGATTATTTAGGAAACTATAGTCTAAACACTATCCTTAAAGATTATATAGGTATAGTGCTTAGACTAATAGTTCACGAGTAAATCTGTGTCTAAATCTAAGGTTGAGAGCCACATCTCGGACTATCCTTAAACCTCGTTTTGGAATAAGAGGGAAGTTCATTGTATGAAAAATGTGTAGTTAACCGTAAATAAAAATTTGTATACCTAGGTAAGTAGCTAATTCTTATCATAGGTCAACACCGTTCAATTGGCGCATCATATTTCTACGAAATTAACTAGAGAAGATACTATCATTCAAGTGAACTAAATCAGAAATAAGTAAACTAACTGACTCACTTACCGATTTGTGGCTTCCATTTCCATCTGGCGCGGTTTCTTCCGCCACAGCAGCAAACAGTCGAAAGCACCCTTTTTGAAAGGAGGCTTCAAAAGTTTCCACTTCTTCTTGTAATCAATTGTTTTTGAGGAGTCCTTTGACTTTATACTGCTAACACTTAAAATGTCCGGCTCAGAACTACCTTTTCTGAGATCACTAGCACTATGAGAAAAGTTGCTACACTTTTCAAACACTGACATGGAGCTTTCCGAAGGGCATGTCTTTCTTTTAGACAAAGGTGTCGATGTGACGAACTCTGACTTCGGTCTTAGATCCAATCCACTGTCTCGAAGACTTGACGAGTTAGTTAAATCTTCACTAATGCTGTGTAGTTTAGGGCGTCTGTTAGGCGCAATAGCTTTCGCGTTTAGTATACTCGTTTGCTCGAAATGTTTGCTCTTCATTGCTTGGTGAACGTCAACAAACACAGTGATGTCTTCGCAGCTCTTAGTGTTGTATTTTGATATATGAAATCGTGGTTCATCTTCGGCCGGGTTTGGGCGGGCGTCTATATCACCCATATTGGCAAGGTTATCTTCACTTTTGGAGAAGAGTTTAAAATTAGATAGTTTCTTGACGCGTGGAGGGCGTACGGGCGGAGCTTCCAGAGTGATTCGCGTCGTGTGATGGGGCTCGTCCGCTCTCTTGTTAGGTCTGGAGTACTTTGCGATAATTCTATTTATTTCAGCGCTATTCTTACGTCGATGTGTGCGACGTTTGAAGTTGAGTGGCTGTTGATAAGAGTCCGCTACAGTTGCGCCGGCGACCCGGGCTGACCTCTCGCGCCATTCCGTCACTTTGTCTTCGATCACCCTTTGTAACTCTAAAGCCCGCATCAAAGGCCCAAGTTCAGGCATTGTGACTAATTATTTTAAATTAAGATTTGGTTATTCTTTGGTAAAAAATGAGTTTGACTTCAGTTGTGGAGTGTTCTTCAGCACTTCACCTTCCTAAAAACAAGAAGAAGCGTTCGGTATTAATGGTGTAAAAATTAAAACAATGTCATACTTTCGGCTTTTATGTGGACTTCTGTCTATGCTTCATTAATATAAAGGGCCAGGCGCCAGGCATGGTGTAATAAAGGATGAATCAGGATGATGTTAATTACGTAATTAATTACTTATTTAGTACGATAGTTATTAACAAGGGAGCGAACTCCCTAATCTAGATAGATTTCATAAACAGCTGGTACTCAGATTTATCGTAACATGGAAAACAAGTAAGTATACCTATCTATACTTTAATATTATAAAGCAGAAAAGTTTGTTTGTTTCTTTGAACGCGCTAATCTCAGAAACGACTGGTTCCAATTGAAAAAATATTTTTGTATTGGATAGTCCAATTATCAAGTAAGGCTATAAGCTATTTTGTATTTCGATATTTTCACGGGATCGGGAGTTACGCGGGTGAAACCGCGGAGCGCTGATAGTTGTAGAATAAATTAGGAATTATTGTTAAGTAATCATATTCTTGGAACGCTACATGTTACATGTTACGCACTCTGCCCACAAATATACGTATACCAGACACTATTATTAATGGATAGCTACTTGCTATGAGAGGAAGTAACAGCCGCGATTTCTAGCATCGACCGCAAAGAACGACCGACGCCGACGTCCTTCCCTACGAATCCTAACTTAAATACCGGCAACCAAACTAATAAAACATGAAATAATATTTTACTCAGTAGTTACTTCCAATTTCAAGTACCAACTCGGATACGTAAATATACTTTTCATTACTCATACTCCGAAAGTAGGTCTAAAGATGCCTGAAGAGCGTGTAGAAAATAAAACTTTCAGCCCTAGGGAAAATCGCTTTCGCTGACAGCTGTCATGTCAAATTATGGCTTCGCACGGCTTGTGCAATATGCATGTAGCCAGTATCAGTATCATTACGCATTAGGAACTTCAAAAACCTAACCTCCTTGCTTTAAGTAACACCAAAGAATAACACTACATGTATATAACCTCTTTGGTCCCAACCTTGGAAGAGGATCAGGTAGTATGGAGTCTTTCATTCACTCTCATTGTTAGGAAGAATTTTATGTATTATTCGTAATGAAAAGCACAGTGTTTACCTCGGGTGAAAGACTCATTAAGTCCCTCGAACTATTAGCGCCCTCGCTACGCTCGGGCGCCAAACTCCGTCTCGGGACTTGTAATGAGTGACTTTCACACCGAGGATAACAATGTACTATAAATAAACCAATCAATATTCAGAAAACGTTTCGATCTATTATCTACTTTAGTAGCCAATAACTATAAGATTACTAACCAGATTGTCGGCTTGTTTGTTCCAGTTATTTTCCCAGATTGATGGAAATTTAAACATTTTTGTTTAAAATCCATTAGACACACACACATCACAATACATTGTGTAGATATAAAAAACCAAATCTTCTTACACAATCCGTAGAAAATAGGTTCAATCACAGTCAAGTTAACTGTTATTAACGCTTGACGCTCCGTATAAGACAAACAATGAATGTATTAACACAACACTATAAAGATATGATTTGTGATTAGTTTGAAATCGGAGTGTCTCGTTAAAATATTTGAGATAAAATGTTGATCTTGTGATGAAGGGAAACTCAATATAAACTAAACCTGATCAAGGCGAGGCGTCTACCTAAACGTAGGAACTGATAAATGATAGATAACCGAGATATTTTAAGATAAAAATGTTTGTATTCTTTTTACCTACTTTTATCTAAGCAAGTATACTTACCTACTTTATAAAATAAAAATACAACTGATGATTCATATTGAAAAAGCTCCGCATCTACGTTAAAAAAGACGGGTTTAATTCAATTGTTTATCTACGTTACGTAATTTTCCCTTCCACTGAGCATATAGGTCTTGTTTGATGGGTTAGAAATTGATAAAAAAAATATACAATGAATTCATCTAAGTAGGCCATTGTTTTACGTATTTCATGCTTTACACACTATTCTAAAACGACTTTAACATAGCTCTATCAATTTCTCTGAACCATGCATCCTAAGAACATTTTTTTTAAATAATTATTAAATAATAAGGAGGCAAGCACTTACTGGGTATACATTACTGTAATTTTATGCAAAGAGTGGAGGAACAACTATGAAACAAAACAAAGACAAAAAGCAACTTACCTTATTTTTGAACTGCATTAAACATTTTAAGGTTTAAAAAATCCAGAGTGAAATAGTAATGAAGTACACACTTTTCCACTATAATATCCATGAGCTTTCGTCTAAGGGCCGAGTTATACTGAACAGTGGCATGTATGGTTGTTATGATGCGTCAGAGCACACGTGTGCCGACTTCACGTGCAGATTCCACAGTGAGCCAACCAACGTTCCAGTCGACTGATCCTGCACTTGACTCCGGAGCCCGCCAGTGCCCATCCTGGATACCACAATGAATTCAATAGAAAACCCACTGTATTTGTTAAATTGTTAGTATTTACATTATACTAAAACCGTCGAGGTTACGCACTCCTATTCTTATGTCTATTCCGCGACTACTGAATTTTAGGACGACACACTTTCAATTAAATAAGCACTAATAATTAACACTTCATCAGCTTTAATTAGACTTAAAACTTGCCCCGTTAAAATACACACTGGAACACCGCGAAAATGATAGCAAATTATGATACTATCGTTAAAAACAAACTTTTTTACACTTTCTAATTAAACACCTTGTTAAGTGCTCGCACCTAAATTAGATGACCTGGATACCTGTGTTCTGACCTACTCCAAATACAGTTAAATTTTCTTAAAGGCTAGATTTTAGTAAGTACCTCCAGTTGTAACTACAATGTAGGGAATGTTCGTAAAACGGTGCTGGTCGTGGTACAACGTTGGACGGAGCATTGTTCTGGTGCAACTTGCAAGCGTGACAAGTGCTTCCGCCAAGTTCATTGTCAGGTCGCCGCGTGCGCAGTACTATCGGGGACTAATAACGACCCCGCCCTAATTCGAATTCACTTTACGAACAATAGAATAAACAGAAGATAGGGTAAAGAACATTGGAGATCTGATTTAGTCCCAGTTCAGTTATAATATTATCCCAATTTTAAAAACTTAATCCGTATTCTGTACCTACGAGTACCTACTTGTCTTTACCTAAGTACAATACTCAAAAAATGATTTTAGAATTACATATTTCGACTGCGTGTTAATAAGCATAGATTTCAATCACCAGTTATATCAGGAGATATCCTACTTACTTACTCCAAACTTTTTTGACGTGATAACGTCTAGTAAATTGATGGAACACCTGCATTCACACAAAAGTGTCACGGTAATATTGTGTGACGTCATGCGTCATGGTTATATGACCAGGCGCGTCATGGGAACTTAGGAAACAGAGTACTTACTCTACTTCTTACCTATTTAATTATATAATATCGCTCATCTGGGCTTGTGTTATTGTGTGACGAGTGACGAAAAAAAAAAAAAAAAATTAAAAAATTCATCGATTTCTTATGACAAATTGTACACGTCACGCGGGTAACTGATTCAATTCCCAATCAGCTGCTTCCCATATTAGCTGCGTTATTTCTATTCATAATTTCCAGTGCATTGTTAAGATGAATAATCAACAGATAATGATCATTGAAAAAAAAAAAAAACAAGTCTTTTTTTCATTGCGATCGGACGTGTGCTTAATTAATTTTAATAAAATAAATCAATACTTGCAAAATTGAGACCTAGACATTCATGTGGAATCTAGATATCTAGGTTACTCGGACATTTGTGCAAAGCGATAATTGACTTTTAAATAGTTATGTGTAAATAGTGTGTGCCAATAAAAGACAATGGATGAGAGTCCCTTTAGGAACCGGAGCGCTTTAACGCGCCGTAGCCCGCCGCCCACGCCTTCACCTGCGCCTGCGCCCGCGCCCAGACCTAGATCACAAGAAGAAGACTCAACTACCATGGTGAGCACCTCCGAGATTCAGACCTGGATGACCTCCATCGAGCAGTGTCTGAACGAAGTCTGCGCTATCGCATCAGAGGGCAAATTGAACACTGATCAAAAACTGAAGATAAATAATTTATGCCGAAAAGTTGGTCACGGGACATCCCAGTTGGCAGTGCAGTACCAGGCCCTTAAGACGAAGACCATCCATGCCCACACTTCCCTTCAAGCCCTTCAAGAAAAACAGGACCTCTCGCAACGTATTCACGAACTACAACAAGCTTTTGAAGAGTCCTCAAAAACAGTCTCGGCAAAAGTTTCCTTCGCCGACATAATAAAAAAAGGGACTAACGATTTTATCCAGCCCAGGAACATCCGCTCTGTAGCCATCTACCCTACAGACAAAATGAAGTCGAGCGAGGAGACTAAATCTTTGGTCCAAAACATCATTAACCCAGGACAAATGAAACTCCATGTAAGAGGTTTGCGCAGGACGAAGAACGGCGGTGTTATCATCAGCACGGACACCAAAGACGATATTGAAAAGCTGAAGCAGTCGGCGCAATTGACGACCTCTGGCCTTACTGTGGACGAGCCACAAAAACGCAGACCTCGAATTGTGGTGATCGGAGTGCCCGCGTCTATGCAGGAATCCGAGGTTTTTAGTTGCATTTTCCAACAAAATTTAGCCGAGAAACTACAAGGTACGACTCTTGAATCTTTCTTGTCCTCCATAAAGCTAAGCCATAAATCTGGTAAAAAAGACGCCGAGACCTGTAATTATGTGATGGAAGTCCCGGCACAAATTCGCAAGGCCCTAGTCACCACCGACCGAGTCTTCATAAATTGGTCATCTTGCCCTGTGAGGGATTTTACGCTCGTCACAAGGTGCTTCAGATGCCAACAGTATGGACACGCGGCCAAGACATGTCGGGAGGAAGTCAACACCTGCGGACACTGCGGCGAAGTAGGTCACGGTATAAAGGACTGCAGGAAGACAGCAGAGGCTCCAAAGTGCGCTACCTGCTTGCGCTTCAAGAAGCCCTGCAACCACAAAACAGGCGACCCTACCTGCCCCGCCAAAAAAATTGCTGAAAATAGGTACATTAATTCGATCGATTATGTAGGCGCCTAAGAGCGCCGTTCTCGAGTATCTTTTCAGCGCTTCATTTTTATACACCTATATAATATTATGACTCATAGTTTAATAAACGATATAGATAGTTTCTCTGTATCTGAATCAAAAATCTGCGAGGTTGAAGGCTGCAAGCTATATCTAACGTCCTATAGTAACCCACTTACCATACTAACTCAAAACATACGTAGTATCTCTAAGAATTTTGACAATTTCAGTGTTTTTCAACAAAGATTAGGCATTAATTGTGACGTTATTATCTTAACTGAGTGTTGGATAAATGAACATAGCATTATACCGTCTATGCCAGGATATAGTAAGTTTAGTAGTAAGGTTACTTACAACCAAAACGACGGGTTGGTGGTTTATGTTAGAAACAATTTAAATGTTACCGTCGAGGAACCGGTCATGTTGGACTGCAACCGACTGCTGATTAAAATTGGATCAGATTTTGCAATATTAGCTATATACAGACCTCAGGCATTTAAAGTTATGACCAACTTTTTAAATTCTTTAAATGACACTTTACGAAATGTGTCTTCTACAAAGAATTTAATTTTAGTAGGGGACATAAATATTAATATCCTTCCAGGTAAAATGAGCTCGGATGCCGAAGAGTACTTAACTATATGCTCCTTCCATGGTATACTCCCTGCGCATACGCTTCCTACGTTTCAAAGTGGCTCTTGCCTAGACCATATTATGCTTAAATCTAGCTTTCCATCAATAACTTTAGTAAATAAATCATCAGTAACCGATCACAACGCTGTCCTACTAACCTTAAATCGTAAATTACCTAATCGACTACGCACGTATTGTACTACTAAATTAAATGTAAATAAACTTGAAGACGATTTATGCAACATTGACTTTAACCTAGTTTATTCAGCTGACAACGCGGATTCTTGCATGTTACAATTAATAAATATAATTCAGCAAGCTATTCTAAGAAATACGATGTACATTCGAGTAAGTAACAAAAATCACAATATTAAGCCCTGGATCACTCCGGGGCTCATTCGTTGTATGAGACATAGAGACAAACTACATATGAAGGCCAAATCTAATCCAGATAATTTAATATTACAGACTTCATATAAAAGATATCGGAACTTCTGCAACGACCTTCTTAGGAAAGTCAAATGTAGTTATGATAAAAACGAATTGGAAAAGGCCGGAGGGAACAGTAAAAAAGTTTGGAAATATATAAAAACCGTAACATATTTGTCAAAGCAGCATGAATCGTCTTCAGGGTTATTTCAAACTCACTCTTCACAGGTGGAAGCCGTAAACAGCGCAAATAATTTTTTCGTTAACATAGGGAAAAAACTTGCCGAAAAAGTTAAAAACCGTTTGCCAACGGCACACTCAAATACTTGGAAAATTTATAACGATTCTTTGAAATCATTTGTGCTGTTAGATACTGATGAGGTCGAGGTCGAAAGAATTATCTTGGGACTAAAGGATGACTCCGCGGTTGGTTGGGATAACATATCCAATAAAATACTAAAACAATTTAAGCACATCCTGGTTGCTCCGCTTACCTATATTTTTCGGAAATGCTTGGCTGAAGGTATTTTTCCTAAGTGTCTAAAAAAAGCTGTCGTTGTTCCGATTTTTAAGTCAGGCAGTAAGGATGAAATTACAAATTATAGACCTATTTCGATACTTCCATCAATTTCCAAAATATTAGAAAAAATTATTAATATCAGACTGGTCCGATATTTGGAGAAACATTCTGTATTGTCGACAACTCAGTTTGGATTTAGGCCTAAATTATCGACTGCCGACGCGGTACATCATCTTTCCGATTACCTGGTGAAAGAACTTGACAAGGGTAAACAGACAATAGGAATATTCCTAGACCTAGCTAAAGCTTTTGATACAATTTCCATTCCCATCCTATTGCGGAAGCTTGAATCCTTAGGTATAAGAGGCACTCAGCTTAAGCTTTTTGCGAACTATTTGAACGAGCGTACCCAGTGCGTAAAAGTAGGCAATGTACTCAGCTCCGATCTGAAAAATACTTTTTTTGGAGTCCCCCAAGGAAGTATTTTAGGCCCTACTCTATTTTTAGTTTACATTAATGACCTTTGTGACCTGAAATTAGATTATGGCAAAATCATATCCTACGCTGATGACACTGCTCTTTTGTTTTCTGCAAACACGGTTTCAGAGGCGTATGAATACGCACAACAAGGCTTTAATGTTGTTAATAACTGGCTTCAACAGCATCTTCTAACATTGAACACAGATAAGACTAATTTCGTACAGTTTTCTATGCGTAAATTAAATTCGGCTACCACCTTTTCAAAATTATATGCACACCATTGTAGGGATCCTATGAGTAATCCTTGTAGTTGTCCAAACATTGCTATTACTAACAAGATTAAGTACCTGGGAGTTATAATTGATGAAACCCTCTCATTTAATCAACATATTGACGCTTTAAATGGCAGAGTACGTAAGTTGATGTTTGTTTTCAAAAAACTCCGCACTATTGCTGACTCAAAAATAATCAGGCAAGTGTATTTTGCTTTATGTCAATCAATATTAACTTATTGTATTACGTCATGGGGTGGCACGGCTAAAACCTCACTAATAAAAATCGAGAGAGCCCAGCGGGCAGTTCTAAAAGTTTCTACTTTTCGCCCTTTCCTATACCCAACTGATCTCCTTTACAAGTCCTGTGAAGTATTAACAGTCCGTCAATTATTTGTAATGAATGCAGTCCTCAAACAGCACTCTTCCCTTCCATATAGCGCTAATATTACTAACAAAAGACGATATGATATAGCTTGCCCTCAGAATATTGCAACAAAACATGCCTTCACTCACAAGTTTTACCTTTTCCTGGGACCTCTTCTTTACAATAGTTTGAACGCCAAATTAAATATATATCCCCTTAGCTACAATAGAGCAAAGAAAACTCTCCTAGAAGCACTAAAAATTATGTCCTATGAAGATACAGAGAACTTATTAGTTGTTTTAAAATAATAATCTGTTAATTTAGTATTCATAATAATTTTAATTATATTTTATATACACTTTCACCTAATTTATTTTATTTTTATACACTTTTATTTTTACACTGAATTGTCTTTGTTTGCTTAAGAATGTATTGGTTTTATTTTAATAATCACTTTGCTAGTAATTTATTTTATTTTATAAGCTAATAACTAAGTCCTTATTCGCCTGAAACACAGGAACATCCTAGTTCAGGCAAATGTGTTTTATTGTGTTTTTGTATTTTTTAGTTCATAGTTTACATTTGTAAAATGGTTTTTTGAATAAATTTATTTATTTATTTTATTTATTTATTTATTTTATTGCATAACATAGTATAGGCGGCACCTATTTACCTACCTACACGTTATTTTCTCTCTACATAATAGAGTTCAACAAATAACATACGAGAACTATGTATGTGTGTATTTTAATATGTATGTATGTATGTCTGTGAGAAGGTATATTTATGTACTTATATTAAGTATGTATGTATTACGTCCTGTATCACGGGGCTATAGAGTCCAGCTAGCCTAGCATGAAGACCAAAACACGATACGATAAAGCGATATAACTACATCAACTCTCAAAATATGATAGATAAAGCCGCCATGTTGAATTTTTATGATAATTTTTATCGCAATTTATAACAAAAATTCAACATGGCGGCTTTATGTATCATATTTTGAGAGTTGATGTAGTTATATCGCTTTATCGTATCGTGTTTTGGTCTTCATGCTAGGCAGGCTGGACCTTTGGAAGGCGTGCGTGGAACCAAAGCCAACACGTAGAGGCCCTTTACAATAACAATTATAATAGCAAACAATGGGGTGGATTCTAAACTGGCGATTATCCCTGTCTTCACTATAAAGTGCAACCAAGGACAACCTTATTTATGTTTTTTTTTTTTTAGTTATTTGCATCCCATTTAATTTCCTAAGTTTGGACACCCTACCTTTCACCTTCCTCAACTTCTTGTCCATCTAAAGTTTGGTTGGAAGAGATCGCTTTGAGCGATAAGGCAGCCCTTTGTAACACTTACACTTAAGCTTTGTTTTTTATTTAATGTAATTTACAAATGGCGTTAGCAATAAAGAATTTATTTATCTATCTAACTATTTAAACATCCGACCTTGGTTCATGCATTATTTTGCGTCAGTGCCGTAATTGGACCACTCTATCAGGATGATTAGGTAAATTAACAGGGAACGCTAAAATTAACCAACTCATCTGTTACTTGATTAGGTCAAATAATAATAAATAAAAAAACCGGCCAAGTGCGAGTCGGACTCGCGCAAGAAGGGTTCCGTACCATGTTGTATGGGAGCCCCACTTAAATACTATTTTTTCCTGTTTTTAGCATTTGTATAGCGGCAACAGAAATACATAATATGTGAAAATTTCAAGTCTCTATTAATTTCTGTCTAGCTACCACGGTTCATGAGATACAGCCTGGTGACAGACCGATAGAGAGACAGACAGAAGGACGGTCTTACTAATAGGATCCTTTTTTTACCCTTTAGGTACCTTTGGGAACCCTAAATATGTCACTTAATATAATCGCCAAGGTTATTTTAAAGTCATATACAGGTTCATTAATGTTAAGCATTTAGCTATTTAATATTAAAAAAAAACCTAAATAAACATGGATAAAGGTAAATGACCGCCTTAGTGATATCCAAATCTCTTAGGGCACTGTATGACTCAATTGCTTGAATTGGTTAAATTAACGTCCACTGATCTCTCTACATACAATTGGTATAAGGATAAAAAACTGCACTCGATTTGATGAGCGTTGTCCTAATTGATTTCTAAGAATTTGAAGATTTTTAAGAAGTAGACATGTGTAGGTTGTCTAGCTTAGAGTTATATATACCCAGTTGGCACTTTGGTCACCATGCCGGACTGCCAAACACAGGGTTGCAGGTTCAATTCCCGCCTCAGACAAGTATTTATGCTTAGATATTTGTCTGTGGTCTGGTTGTTTCTATGTATTATAAGTATATATTTACAAAATATAAGTATATAAGTACGTAGCCCTGCAATATTTATTTATTTACTAGCTGCCCTCCGCGGTTTCACCCGCGTAACTCCCGATCCCGTGGGAATATCGGGATGTAAGCTATCCTATCTCTCAAGTTGGATCGAACTGCACATGGTGTGCGAATTTTATTATAATCGGTTAAGTGGTTTAGGAGTCCATTGAGGACAAACATTGTGACACGAGATTTATATATATTAAGATTATATTATAAGTACCTACTATTTACTAGTAGAAGGTAAAAAGAACAATACCTTATTATCATAGTCATAAAGAAATGTCATAAATCTGGCTATAAAAGTTTTATAAGAAAAATTGAAAAAACAAACCTAACTAATAATTATTTCTTGTGGATAGATTCTTATATAAAATAAATAAATCATTTATTTCAGGTAACAGCCTTACAAATAAGTACAGACCCATATGAAATAGATACCTTACAGACTAACATACATAATATATAAATTACTAGCTTTTGCCCGCGAGTTTATACGCGTAGGAATTCAGTTTATAAAACCTTTTCTTAGTGGATGCCCTTCATAGGCTGATTATAGATTAGGAGGCCTGGAAAATCCTGCCTGCGTTTTGTGTCAGCTAGATTTAGGTTGGTTATTTTTTATAATAGTATTTCCCCTTTATATCGAGTTACCTTAAATGCAGAATGCCAATGAAGGCATTATACCTAAATGGGAGGTGTGCCTAGAGAACTGTTTGCCCTAAACGAGAAATACCGCTGAAGCAAATGCCTGAAATTCAAAAGTTTGCAAGCAGTTTGTCTAAAAAAGCAGTAAAGCATTTTTCCTAATAATCATCAACATCTGTATGGTGTTTAATAAAGTTAAGCTAATGTAAGTCACAACATAACATAAAACAAAGTCGCTTTCCGCTGTCTGTCCCTCTGTATGCTTAGATCTTCAAAACGGATTTTGATGCGGTTTTTTTAATAGATAGAGTGATTTAAGAGAAAGGTTTTGGTTCATAAAACAAAACTACCACGCGTACAAAGTCGCGTAACTAGTTATCGGATTTTGATGCGAGTTTTCTACGGTTTTTTAAGGCAAAAGTTAGTTATAAAATGGGAGGTTTGCCTAGGGAACTGTTTGCCCTAAGCGAGAAATACCGCTGAAGCAGAATGCCTGAAATGCGAAAGTGCATTTTATCTAAAAAAGTAGTAAAGAATTTTTCCTAATATCCATCTGCTATGGTGTTTAATAAAGTCACTACATAACATAAAATAAAGTCGCTTCCTGCTGTCTGTCCCTATGTAGGTATGCTTAGATTAAACGGATTTTAATGCGGTTTTAATAGTTTTTTTTTTTAAACAAAATAGGCTTGCATTTGACCTCATCTCACCTGATGGGAAGCAAAGATGAGGTCGAAGATGTAGCATGCTCGCCTAGAAGGTACCTATTCACTCTAGACTTAAAGACTCCAAGGATGTAGTTTTTAGAGTGATTCAAGAGGAAGGTTTTGGTAGATAAAACAAAACTTACTTAACTAATAGTGCATGCTTACGTACTTTTCAACCACACTTTCCATCACGACTCTCTTGTGCCTTGCATACGTTAAACTTCCTGTCTCCTAATTCATTAATTGTAAACAATTGTCAACATTAGTATTCAAGTCCAGTTGATTCAGTACTACGTGCCAGGAATAAGGCTTTAAAGTATATCCTTGGGCCAAAAGGAGAAAGTAGGATTTCACTGAGTGTTTTTTATTTTGTTACGCGTATTTTTTTACGTCTTACGGAAACGTTATCTAACTTGTTTTTACACGTGGAATCTATAAATCACAATGCGTTTGTGGTTTAATCAATTTTATTTATTTCTTATAATAATTTAATAACTAACGTTTTTATCTTAGTAATTAAAGTGTTTGAATAATTTAAAATAAATAGGTACACGTGACTAAAATGCAGACTTAATATCAATGGCACCAGCTGTTCCCTCTTGCTTCATTTACGACGAATTACTCCTGAAATAAAAAAATACCGCTGTAAAAGATGCTTAGTATTAGCTAAGTCAAAACCTGAACTACGTACTGATGTATTCTACCAATTTAATATACACGGTGTAACAAGGGGGGGTGGATCATCGGTTGTTGGGGGGTGGGGGACCTCAGTACCTATCGATTTAACCCCCATGTATGTTCTGCAAAAATCACTGGTTCAAAAGTTATTTGGGTAAAATTTTAGTCAAAATCAGATTTAACCCCGAACTTCGCAATTACAGCCAAACTATCAGGTCTGCGATTCTGTCCTTTTTAGTGAAACAAGTTCAATAATTGACCTTTTGTACCCCTACACCAATCAGAGTCTTAGATTTATAAAACTCAAAATAAAACCATTAAAGTAACATTTTATTTTCAAAATCTAATGTTTATATATTATCTTTGTATGGTTCTAAAAAAAATATTTCACAGAATAATTTTTTTTGCAACCTATCTTAAAAACTACTGGCTTTCATAAAGAATAAACCCTCAAAATTTCATTCGGCTAAAGCTAGGGCATCATGTTGAGAAATGTTATTGATAGTCCAAAAAGTGAAAATAATCGATATTATTTTCATACAAAAAATAGGAAAGTAAGTAAAAAAAATAATTATATTTTTTTTTTTCATTTTTTATTACCATTGCATATGAATAGTGTATTTTATTTGATTCATTCATGGACTTTCGTATAATAATCTTGTTATTCTACTTTTAGCATAGCGTACGCTTATCAAATTTTGTATGAAAATAATATTGATTATTTTCACTTTTCCGACCATCAAGTACATTTTTCAACATGATGTCCTAGTTATAGCCAAACGAAACTTTCAGGGTTTATACTTCATGAAAGCCAGTAGTTTTTAAGATAGGTTGCAGAAAAAAATATTCTGTGAAATGTTTTTTTAGAACCATACAAAGATAATTAAAACATTAGATTTAAAAAAAATATATATTACTTCAATGGTTTTATTTTGAGTTTTATAAATCAAAGACTCTGATTGTGTAGGGGTACAAAAGGTCAACTATTGAACTTGTTTCATAAAAAAGGACAGAATCACAGACCTGATAGTTTGGCTGTAATTGCGAAGTTCAGGGTGAAATCTGATATTGACTAAAATTTCAAAATAACTTTTGAACCAGTGAATATTGCAGAACATACATGGGAGTTAAATCGATAGGTACTGAGGTCGCCTACCCCCCAACAACCGATGATCCGCCCCCCTTGTTACACCGTGTATATTCTATACTCTATACTAATATTATAAAGAAGAAGAAAATTTTTGTTCGTTTTTATGTTTGTAACGATCTAACGATTAAGCTCCGAAACTACTGGACCGATTTTGATGAAACTTGGTATGAGGATACATTGATTCATTGGGAGTGATATAGGCTACTTTTTATCCCGATATTTCTTCGGGAGTTATCGTGGGTGAAACTGCGAGGTGATCCTAGTAGATTATACTTTCAAAACCTCTGAGGCGCAACGGTCTGCAATGTAAAAAAATAGCGGGTTTAATTCCCGCCTTCGAACAAGTATTTTTGTGCAGATATTTGTTTCTGCAAATTTTATGTTGGTCTTGGGTGTTTCTGAATTTATAATAAGTTTGAATTTACAAAAGTACATAGATAAGTATTCCATCAATTTCTCAATAGCAAGTCTAGTTGCTTAGCTTGAGGCCAGATGGCACTGTGTGCAATGTCCTGCAATATTTATTATCTATGCTACGA
Organism: Idaea aversata; assembly: GCA_907269075.1. Classification (NCBI taxonomy): domain Eukaryota; kingdom Metazoa; phylum Arthropoda; class Insecta; order Lepidoptera; family Geometridae; genus Idaea; species Idaea aversata. The sequence continues at coordinate 7,210,508 of OU026092.1, read as the reverse complement.
ACATAGGCTACGAGATGTAGCAAAAATGTAGATTTATGCTGGTATCACTACGTTTTATTCAAAGATTCAAATATTTTGAGATTAAGTTAGGGTTAGATAAGATATTAACAACAGTAGGTGTATTTATCCCTAAAGAGTAATATCTAACTTTCTACCCCTTTTTAAACCCGTTACGTAATGAATTTTCAATAAAATACGAAGCACGTCTCCCGTTCATGCAAAATTTGAAGTAGTTTGGACCCAGGAATCAAGTTGTCCCATACAAACTTGCCCCTCTTTTTAACCACCTAAGCGGTAGAACTCCAGAAAAGCCTTTCTTATCGGATGCTTAGGTCATACAAAAAACACCAAGTTTCAGGTCTCTACGATCAGCGGTTTAGGCTGTGCGTTAATCCGTCAGTCAGTCATTCAGGACAAACCATTTTATATGTATTAGAGAAGATATACCCACCATAGCTTAGTTCAAAGTATTTTAAAGAAATTAACATGCAGACTCACCTAAAATAAGGTTGAAACGCATAAACATCGTCAATGACCCTGCGCACGCGACACATCATCCCACAAGACGGTTGCTGTCTGTTATACACTAAGATCGCACGTTCCACTAACTGCTGTACCGATGTTAGTTCTAATACTGAAATACATAAACATTATTTAATCTACACTTATTTCATAAATAGGAAAGATTTTTTTGTTTGTTTGTTTGTAACGAATAAGCTCCGAAACTACTGGACATATTTCGATGAAACTTAGTATATGGTTACATTGATTCTTTGGGCTACATAGGCTACTTTTTATCCCGATATTCCCACGGGATCGGGAGTTACGTGCGTGAAACCGCGTAGCACTGCTAGTTTATAATATCGCTTCAAATCATTATCACATCGAATCTTAGGACTAGAAAGTTATTTTATTTGGTTCGGGATGCACCAATACAACCTAATTACATTTGAGCCAATTTTCCAAAGGGCAGCTAATGCCCGAATACAAGCCGAATACTTAAACGTTTAGGGGTCGCCTAAATATTAAAGACGTTCCTATCCTATTTAAACATGACAATGTTCATTTATTCGTCACTTATGATGCAGCATTACCAAAGCCGGTAAAGGAACACAAGGGAACATTTTCGGGCCACTATTCTACTTTCTTTCTTACAATGACAAGACATTAGTAACAACAATCCTCAGAAACAAATAGTAGAAGATCTCACGATTTTGAACATTGCTTCAATGAAACGATTCACATAGAGGTATCACACATTCCTATTCGACTATCTTGATCATGGGCGTACCCACAGTGGGGCAAGGTGGGGCCTTTGCCCCACCCTGACTCGGAGCTTATAATAAAAAAAATGGTTTTTAATATAAGTAACAAATATAAATATTCATTATGTTACTTTCAAAAGTCGAGTGATTTTTGAACGAATACCGAAGTTTATACGCCCGCGTTCCCTACCCTCTTCCACCACTTGCACGCTCGCGACAAATTCAATGGCCTCTTCATGATGGCCATCATGCTGGCCCACTGATATGCTGGGTCACGGTGTCAGTTTTTCGGTCACACATCAAAAGAAGTGGGCCAGTGATGCGATGGCGGTATGCATCTGCACGTGGCCCATTCCTCAGTGAGTCCTCGAAAATTGGTACGTGGTGCATAGATATTATATTGCGGCAACGGCTGCTTCCACGTCCTTCTCCAATTTACAACTGAACGTTGCCATCGTGTAGTTGCGTTTTAACCATCGCATTGCCATTACGCTGGTTTAGTGCTGGGCCATCATGTAGAGATTAATTAGCCAAAAACCCCCACGATATTAATAAAATAAATACAGTAAGTAAATAAAAACATTTATAATTTTCTACTACTTATCGACCTTTTTACTTTTATTTGCTTCCGCCCCACCCTTTACAAAACTCTGGGCACGCCCATGATCTTGATAAGGTTACGGAGGAACATGGATGCTTGCTTACTTTTCAACCACACTTTCCATCATGACACTTAAATGTCAATTTAATCGCCACTTAAGATAAATAGCCTTTCAGTATTCGGGCGTAAGTGCAGCATTACTAAAGCCGGTAAAGGATTAAGGTGAAGGATGCCACAAGGGAACATTTTCGGGCCACTATTCTCCTTTCTTTCTTACAATGACAAGACATTAGTTAAAACAATCCTCAGAAACAAATGGTAGATATTATAGTTCTCACGATTTTATGCATTGCTTGAATGAAACCATTCACATAGAGGCATTCCTATTCCACTATCTTGATAAGGTTACGGACGAACCAATATGGTATAAAGACGTGACCATACTACACTACAAAACGTATTACGAAACTTTTAAAACATTTGCCTTACTTAAAAAAATAGTTAAAAGTAATATACCACATAGTTGCATACTTAGCGTGCGTGGTTGTAATTAACATTGCGAAAGTTTATCATACTGTAGGTACCTACATGTGTAGAAGGTTTTTAATTTTAACGATAAAATAATTGCAAAATCTCTATTCTAAATTTGGTATGACTTATTTTTCGGGTACAATATTTTGACCCACACAGATAATATTCAAGTATTACTAACTTACCATGGCTTTCTCCGAACTTTCTATCTTCCTCATCAGTATTGCTGTTTGAGGATAAGGAGCTGCTGTCCTTTTTGAAACTAATCAACTTCGGAATCACCAACAACATGCACACAACAGCAATCATTGTCACGATCTTCTTGAATATAAAGAACTTCAGTAAAAGCTTCGCTACCGTCAGAATGTCCAGTTTTAAAGATAGTTTGTCCAAAAGGCCTAATCCAAAACCAGAAGCAGTATATGGTACTCCGTAAGAAGGCTTTAATGGTGGTCCATATACGGGGGCTAACGGTTTGTAGATCGGTGGTCCGTACGATTGCGCCGGTGGTCCGTACGACTGCGCCGGTGGACCATAAGTTTGGGCGGGTGGCCCGTACGATGGGGCCGGAGGACCGTAACTGTTAGAAGGCGGACCGTACGAATTTGGAGGCGAATTGTACGTGATATCCGACTCAAATTTCACAGGCGGTGATCCATAGTTCGATGCAGGTAAGTAACTACTCGAAGGTCCAGAGAAACTAGATGCCGAAGATGAACTGAATCCGGCGTTGTCGTTCGAATACGTTGGCGTGTAGTCGTACCCAGAACTGTAGCTGTCATCCCGGTTCGTTATCTTTTTCTCGCCATCTTTTGCAGTCACAATGATGACACCCTGTTTCGCTTTTTCCGCATCGATCCGAGATTTTGAATAAGCTTCTAAGTAGGTATCAGTCTTCAAAGCGGAGGACTTAGTTCCGTTCTCCTTCGGGCCCATGATAGCGGAAACGCATACGCTAAGAGCCAAAACCGCAACCGAATGCTTGATGAACCCCATCGTGATAATCCTTTTGCTACCGACTCAAGCAGTTGTCGCCATCGATCGCGGCTGACGAATGACGAGCGACGTCGACTCTCATTCAGTTTTCACTTTTGACTTACCGTAAAAGAACCTAAATATGATAATGGAACACAATTAAATTCTCCGAGTGAACCCGGCGCGTTCCGCATTGCTCATGATAAGTAGGTGCGCGTGCGTCGCGCTACGCATGCTAATACACGTTAGAGACCGCGAACGTCCCATAGACTAACCTTCTTGGATGAACTGCCCCCGACATCGGGACCTTTCATCGTTAAAGAAATCTTTTATAGACTGTAATTTGTTCGTGAAAGTTTTATCGTAGCCTCTATCGGACATGTCATGGCTCTATGAACCGTTTTTATACCTACACTACGACGACCGCAGATGGGATCATTCAGACTATTACAAAATACTTAATAGTACTATTACTTCCTACGATAAACGCAAATGAAAATTCGATCTGAAGATTTTTACCTCAATAAATAAATAAATATTGCAGGACTTTCCACACATCGCCATCTTTGTAAATGTTTGTACGCTTGTTATTGTAAATGTTTTAATTTCCACCAACTTAGGTTTTTTCGTATTGTGGATAAATAGGATACCTACCTACCTACTAAGCATACAAATCTCGTGTTGCCTGTTACTTACAGTACATTATTTTAATGAAGTACCTACAGTAATTTTGAATTTAATTTAAGTAAGTAGAAACATTAAAATTATTATTTAAGTAAATAGAAAATAGTATAAGGGATGAAGAGCGCTGTAGTCTGAGATACAAGCTTACCGCTTAGTTCAGACACAGATGTAACTGAATATTGTAACTATTTACTGAATAAATCATTATTTATTTATTTATTTATCTAGCCCCAAGCTAAGTAACTAGACTTGTGTTATGGGTCCTAGACAACGGATATACTACGTAAATACTTTTATTTTGTAAATATATAGTTATAATACATAGAAACAACCAGACCACAGACAAATATCTAAGCATAAATACTTGTCTGAGGGGGGAATCGAACCCTGTTTTTGGCAGTCAAAAGTGCAAGTGATATAAAGTATTTGTAAAATGTTTGATTATTTGGAAAGAATCCAGTCAGTACTATAAAATATACATTGTATGGTAAAACAGGAGGTGAATACATAAATTGTATTTAAATTACGATTTCTACTGATCAACGATGCGGCGTCAATACATTTTCACTGACATTGTTCAAGCAAAAATAACAAATATCTTTATCGTATCGATTACAGCTCACTAAATACATTCTAATCTACTGTCAAAATACTTTTTATACCGGTAATCTTTGTTTAACCTAATGTCACATCTAATGTGATTGTTTGTATTCTATCTCGCAATCGGTTGCAGCAAAATGTTGCTTTCAAATGATCAAATTACACCTGACTTATGAATTTAAAACTGACCACGTGAAAAAGTAGGTAACGCAAAAATGATTGACGATCAATTCAGTCATAAACGATCCTAGAAACACGATATTTTCACACCGTATTAAATAAATCAAATAAATATTGTAGGGTACTTTACACAGCGCCATCTATCCCCGAGCTCAGCAACTAAGATTGTGTTATTGTGTCCAGACAATAGATAGCATACTTGTATACTTTTCCTTTGTATCCCTATATGTATACAGGCTGTCCCATAAGGCATCTACGGATAGAGGCCACTGTACCGGTTCAGAAAAATAAAAGCTGTGCTCTATGAAAGTCTCTCGGTTTCCGAGATATCCGCCATTTTCAAAATTTATAAAATTTCCTGTATATAAAATTCTCGCGGTGTTAGTTACCTCAACGGCTGAACCGATTTGTATGAATATTTTTGTGTATATTCGTTAGGTCTGAGAGTCGAACATCTATTTTTTTTAATGGCAAAACAGTTAGTATACTTAATATACATACAGACATACTCAGACCTGAAACAAATATATGTAGGTATTTAAATGTTTGTTTGAGGTGGGAATTGAACCCGCCACAGGCGTCGTAAATTAGTACTAAGACCGAATTTCTTATAGAAAGCAAATAATTGACGCTGATTATCAGCACCGGTTAAAACTAGCATCAGTCGGCGCCAATCCGCTTTCTTCCTAAATGTTAGATAAGAATGAATTTTTGGATTCCTCCATGGCTAATTTTAAAAGTCAAAATCTTGATATTAAAGTTTATTTATTAAAGACGTGGTATAAAAAACATTATAGTCTTAATATTATTTAATTAATTGTCTTATGTACTCATTTAATACCAATTTAATACTAATCAAAAGCACTGCCTACGGTCAAATACCTTTCCTCGAAGAATTTATGACGTTTTCTCTTTCCATGATTCTCCGGCTTTGTGAAAAACGAGCTGATCGATTTTACAGGTTTTTTTACAGTACCTTGAATAACAGAAATAAAGACTGTTAAAATCATTACCTCACTACGGGAGGGAAGACATTGCAGCCAACGCCATCTAGTCCCAAACTAAGCAATTAGACTTGTAATAATGTAATATTGTCAACCAGACAATGGGTAGAGCCTTACTAACATAGCTATAATATAACTAGCTACGCTCAGCGGCTTCGTTCGTTCACATTTGGCACATATACAATTTTTTTTTCAATTAACACGGGATCAAGACTTAAGCCGCCGAATGAACCCGCGGAAAGCAGCAAGTATTGAAAAATAGAAATGGTTGTGTGTAAAATCGGTTAATGGACAATAATTTTACGTGGTAACGTCATAACTAAACAATGAAAAGTAGAGATTTTTTGTATTATATTTTTTTTCCTTTTTTCTGTTTTTTCTTTATATAAGTCTATTCGTCACTCGTCACCATAACACAAGCGCAGATGAGAGATATCATTATTAAATACATGACGTCACACATCGGGTACGGGACGCGTCATGTTACCGAATCATGACACTATTGTGTGAATGCAGGTGTTTCTTTTTATTAGACGTTATCACGTCATAGATAACATTGAATCGTATTCAAAACTGTGTTAAAGTGTGTGTTCGTTACGCGCCCTCCAATAAGAAAACACAAGAAACTCATTGGGTTAAAAGTTATATACTTTTCGTAATAAATACCTTCGTCATCAACTTCTTCGAAAGTGCAGAGCGCCGCTTTATCTTGTAGCATAGTTTCAGCCGTGGACCAACTGAACCGGACAAGCAGGGGGTACCCGAATACAGGGTCTATTTGATCACGGATGAACTTCTTTGTTAATGGATCTGAAAGGTTTATAGTTACTTTAATAACAAACAAACATACTAACACCATTATCGAGTGAATGCAAGCAAATCAGTGAGCTACAGCTAATACGGGTTATTGGAAATTATACTAGCAAGCCGTTGAGGGCTACTTCTGTGCACCTTAACAAACAACTTTTGTTCTATGACTTTTGGAAATCCAAACATTTTTTCGAATTTTTTTAGGTTAAGTTTACCTGAAAATCAGCTGTTCCTTACACGGAGAGGTCACTAACCTTAAAATTTTACTTAGTTTTTAAGTTTTATCTACTGTTCTTAGTCTGAATGACCTTTGTTTTAAAAAATCAGCTGTTTTTCGAATTTACATATCCTAAAAATTTCCATTTTTTTTTAATTTTTAAAAGTCGTAGAACAAAAGTTGTTTGTTAAGGTGCACAGAAATAGCCCTCAACGGCTTGCTAGTATAATTTCCAATAACCCTGTATATGTATATATTTTTGAAATATGCTAATTAAGCCCTTTTAATACCCCACACGGTACATTTTAATTATTTTTATATTCATGACTGTATGTCCCCTAGAGCTCGCCATATTTAATCTTTTGTGACGTCACATAGCCTATAACCAGCAGACCATTGAGACGCTTCTAACGATACCGATACAATTCGATACAATTGTTAAATTATAGTAAGTAGTTTTAAAGTTAGGTGGGAACATATGAACATACATATAGGTCAAAAACATAACCCTCCCTTATGGCTTCACCATAGTCGGGTAAAAAGGAGGTTTGTGTTGCAAAGTTTTCTTTTATTATGGCTACAAATTACTTGGGCATATAACCACTGTCAAATAATGTTTTAATTATTAGCTGCAACAAATGGTTTTACCGATAAAAGCCTAGTAAGTAGGATTCCAGCTATCTGTGTAAAGAGTATTATTGCAAATGGTTTAGTAGTTTTTGCATGAAGAAGATGTAAGGATGTTGAAGGCTGTGATTTCCCGCACGATAACTACTCCAGCCAACCCATCTCCGACTAAAACAGTAGAATCTCCCTGGGGTCCTTACCCCCTTCTCGGAGTGTTGTTAGGTTGCCAAGTATGTGAGCCACCGGGCCGGCATGTTGCGTTCCACACGGCGCATTAAGCATTATTAAGTTCAGCTGGTTTAGTAAACTAACCTCCTGGATAACCACTTCCAAATTCGGTATGATCCATCTCGAGTCCCTCGACAAACTTCCAGACCTTCAAAGCGTGATCTCTCGTCACCTTAGCAACTATACTCGCAGCTGACACTATTGGATAGATTGAATCAGCTTTCTTTGACACCTGGAGTTAATATAATAAAGACAACTAGGTATTACTAAGAAACATCAACTAAGTTATACAAAAATTTGCATGGGAATTTCGAAAAAGGATAGCATTTCTGAAGTGATTTATTTAAATAACTATTATTATGTATTTTTTTGTGTATATTTCATCAGTGTTCAGTAGTTTTAAAACATACAAACTTTCACATTCTACTTAAATTAGGTAAATGCGAAAATTTGTGTTAAGTTTGCTATTACATACAAAATTGATTGTGCTGAAACTTGGCATGTAGTAGGTAGACAGCTGAAGTCTGAAATAACATGACCAGGCTACTTTTTATCCTGTTATTCCCACAGGATCAGGACTCAAGCAGGTAAAAGGACAAAGTTACAACTTACAGTTATTTTGTAATTAGGAAATATGTCAGACAACCTTGCTTGATATTTCTCAGGAGGGCCTACGGTATCAACGTATACTTCAGTGATATTGACGCCTTTATCAGCAACACTCTTTATTAAATCTATTGCCGAGTTCATTGAGACCTGTAAATTATTATATTAATTAAAGTAAAAAACAATCCCCTTCGGCCGCATACGAAACCGGAGGTTCGTAACCAGTTACCAAAGAAGAAAAAATCTTCTTCGTACGAAACCAGTTTCTTAACAAGATGTTTTTTCCTAACACGAAACCAACACCCGCTCGGCTGCATTCAAAGCCGAAGGTTCGTAACCAGTTACTAAAGAAGAAAAAATCCTCCTCGTACGAAACCAGTTTCTAAATAATAGACCGACTGCAAAAGACGATCGAAACGGAAACAAAAGACGATCGAAACTGAAACATAAGACGATCAAAAAGACGATCGAAAACATAAACAAAAGACGATCGAAACGGAAACAAAGGACGATCGACAACAGTGACCTAATGGCAGGTAACTGTCAAATGACAGATGTCAGAGTGACAGCGGCTTTATCTCAGAAACTATTGATCCTAGGTTGATAGTCTATTCACAGAAGTGATAGATCTTATCAAGATCTTCATTTCAGGTGACAGCTGTCAAACTTAAAACCGCTATATCTTTTTTTTTTTTTTTTTGTGTTTATTTTATCTGCGATCAGTCACAGACTATAAGCAGATTTGTTCTGTGTCGCTTGTCGTGTGCAGGGAGCTCCTCAGAGACCTCTGCCTTCACCATCTGTCGCCAAGTTTTTGTATGTCGTGGCGTTTCAGTCGTTTAGTGTAGCTGATGGTCGCTAGCGCCGTAGCTAAGTCATTTGGGTGATTTTCCAAACGGGTTTTATATTTGTTCCCTGTTGCTTTCAACTCCTCCTTAACAGTTCTTATGTTCAGTGCTTTGTGAATCTCTGCGTTGGTGACGAACCATGGTACGTTAGAAATGGTTCTTAGGATGCCGTTTTGCAGTCTTTGTATGATATTTAAGTTGGAGTTGCAAGCGCTTCCCCACAGCTGTGCGCCATACATCCATACTGGTTTTAGGATCGTTTTGTAGATCAGTAGCTTATTGTCGGTCGACAATTTGGAGTTGCGTGCCATTAGCCAGTAGATGTTTTTGAACCTAATGTTCAGCTCGTCTCGTTTTGCTTTGATGTGTTTTTTCCAGGTCAATCTTTTATCCAGGTGCATACCGAGGTATCGAACCGAGTCACTCTGCGGTAGTACATTGTCACCCATTTTTACCGGAGCACAGCTTCCCCTCCTCAGCGTAAATGTGACCTGTACGGATTTGGTTGTGCTGGCTTTAATCCTCCATTTCTGGATCCAATCGTCAACCTTGTCAAGGCTATTCTGCAAGGTAGCAGATGCTGCGATTGGGTCCTTGCTGCTTGCGAGAATAGCGGTGTCGTCGGCAAATGTGGCCGTAGTTACGCCTTGTGTTTCTGGAAGGTCAGCCGTGTAGATGGTGTATAAGACAGGACCAAGGACAGATCCCTGTGGGACTCCCGCCGTTATGTCTTGGATGTCGAACAGTTCTTCATCCTCTCTCACCTGGAAGATTCTGTCTGCGAGATATGACTCCATCAATAAGTAGTAGCTATGAGGAAGAGATGTTTTTATTTTGTAGAGAAGGCCTTTATGCCACACCTTATCGAAGGCTGCTTGGATATCTAAGAATACAGCGGAGCAGTATTCCTTGTTCTCAAGAGACTGTCGTATCCTATCGCATACCCGGTGCACTTGTTCTACTGTCGAGTGGTATTGCCTGAAGCCAAACTGATGTTGAGGTATTACCAGGTTTTCTTGGAGTATGGGTGACATTCTATTCAGGAGAATCCTCTCGAAGATCTTGGATAGCATAGGTAGGAGGCTTATAGGTCTGTACGATGAGGCGTATTCCGGTGGTTTTCCGGGCTTGTGTATCATTGTTACAATGGATACCTTCCATAATCTGGGAGACTATCAACCTAGGATCAATAGTTTCTGAGATAAAGCCGCTGTCACTCTGACATCTGTTATTTTGACAGTTACCTGCCATTATGTCACTGTTGTCGATCGTCCTTTGTTTCCGTTTCGATCGTCTTTTGTTTATATTTTCGTCTTTTTGATCGTCTTATGTTTCAGTTTCGATCGTCTTTTGTTTCCGTTTCGATCGTCTTTTGCAGTCGGTCTATTATTTAGAAACTGGTTTCGTACGAAGAGGATATTTTCTTCTTTAGTAACTGGTTACGAACCTTCGGCTTTGATTGCAGTCGAGCGGGTGTCGGTTTCGTGTTAGGAAAAAAACCTCTTGTTAAGAAACTGGTTTCGTATGAAGAGGACTTTTTCTTCTTTGGTAACTGGTTACGAACCTCCGGTTTCGTTTACGGCCGAAGGGAAACAATCAAATTAATTTATTGAAGTTATACTTCTTTAGGTGCATTATGATAAAATGATGAGTGAAATTTTAGGCATGCATGCATCACTGTAACACAAAAGTAACAGTTTGAAGCTTATTTAATTTTTCACTTTAAACTGAGCTTTGTTGAGTGTGTTATCAAACCTTTTCCAGTCCTTTTATTGTACTTAATTATTAAAAAATTTCATGCAATTAAAAACAAATATTTAATGATGTCAAAGTATAACTTCTCATGTGTGTATATACACACACCTATTTTTTTGATTAGTTTACTCGATTGGTACTGAGGTATGTTGTCATACAAACCTCATTCAAAGAATGTTTCGCCCGTTTATTCATTGAATTAGAAATATAATTAGGAGAGATGACTTCACATGCCCATCCAACATTATTTACAGGTTCATCTTCAGACAGCATTTTAGTGAATATTTCATCTCTCTTTGCTTCCGTTAATGCTTTAGAGTCTGCACAACCTAAAGCCTTTAGGGTTTCATCTTTACTGATTGGGCAGTAAGCTATACCATATACCATAGGTCCTGGAAATAGCAAGTTAGAATGTCTAATTTAAAAACATCATCATCATCACACACACTAGAAATTCTTTCATTATCATCATCATATCAGCCACAGGACGTCCACTGCTGAACATAGGCCTCCCCCAAAGACAGAGCGATCGGTCACATGCTCTCTGCGTGCAACGACTTCCCGCCAATTTTACAACTTTTTAGTTTGTCTAAAATGTGAGAAGTAGGTAGATACATACCTAAATAAATTTTAATTTCGTTTTTATTGATGATATTTTCATCATTGTTATTCTACCAATTATAATTACCAAGTACGGGGCCTCGCCCGGCCTCATCAACACCAAGGCGGCATGGTTCAGATTTGCATATTTCGGGGATTTCGGAGCAGTTCACAAAATTAACGAAATTATCCTTAGAACTAATATAATCTTTTAACTTTTCCAATGAATTCATCGCAATACGTTCTTTCATTTAATAATTAAAACCTCGACCGAGAGTCCCAAAACACTGTGAAAAACAAACAAATTGGAATGTTTTGAGAATTTTCTTTGACAGGAAAGACAATCAGAAAAGGCTGACAGTGACAGATATGTTTCCGCCGCGACGCCAAAAACCTAGACAAGAACTGCGACAACCCGCGAAGGGCCGAACTTCGTATCAATACCACGCAAACAAGTATTTAATCTTAGACCATACCTATCTATCTCTATCTAATAATTATATTACGTCCATGCATGTATCACGCACAGAATTTCTGCGAGATTGCACGTGAAACTTTCACCTAATATTGTATAGAAATAGTCGATTGGAACTTTGGGTTTGTGTTCTCAAGAAAAATACTATTAAAATAATAATTATGGAGGATTAATAATAATTGGTCCTCCAAATTATTTTAATATTCTTTTCCAAGGTTTTTGAACGCTTTTGGGACATTTTGGCATAGTAACATAAAACGCCGCGGTGCATTTCGAAACCTATGCCAATCGGTAGTGGGTATTACGGTGAACAAATAATGCCTTCACACCAAACCTCTAAAATATAATTGGGTTTAATATCCCATTTTCGAGACGCTTTAGAGGTTCGGTGTAGAGGCATTATTTGTTCGCCGTAATACCCTCTATGGATTGGCATGGGTCTCGAAATGTCTCGAAATATCACTATGCCAAGCTCTCATACTAAATGTCCGGACCTCTTTGAGGCTTTTTTTCAAGGTGTTGTTCCTTGGATATACTGAGGGTATTTCCAGTTCCGGTTTGAAACTCTTTTCGGAGCTGCTGCCATCTATTATTGAGTAGATGTACTAGGATCCCGGAAATTGGAGAATACAACATTTCCGGTTTAAAACTTTTTTCAGTCACCATCAATGTCACCCTGTATTGTCAATGTCACTATGAATGTTTTGGCGTGGGCGTGGGACGCCACACAAACCAGCGAGAGAGCAAACGACGATCAAGCAAGCAGTACATATAGATTACGAAATATTGTGGCGAAAAATAATGAAATGTGACGATATAACACAGAGCAGTCATACGTTATATAAAGTTCAGATTTTCTAAATTTAATAATGCCAATTATTTATATACAATAAACATAAACCAAATGTAGATAAGTACAATCGATTTGAGTATCGATACATTTTGAAGCAAGCAAAGCAAACGAGCCGTTTACAGCACCGCACTATATACTACAATGGCAGCGCCAGTAGCATAATAATTTTAGATGTAGAAATCATAAGTGTCATCTTATTATTTGCCTAATAAATAAGATTCTGATCGTGCTATAACAAGGTAATTATAATAAATATATTTATGTTGTAATTGAGAATATTATGGAGTGTATATTGATGAGTGAAATCGTTTATAGGTTAGAGTAGTGCGATCTAATATGCAGAACAACCCCCAGGAGCTCTCATGGCAGGCGATTCAAGCGATAGTCGGGGTAAAACTTCCCTCTTCTGTGTTACGTTTCGACGACATCGAGTTCGATGTCGACGAATCAGATTCGGACGTCGAAATTGTAGAAAACGAAAGTGAATCCGATAATAACGTCTCATCTCGCCCTGAATACTCTGACAATGAAAAAATAGCATCGCCTGAGAGAGAACTGAGCGAGTCGCCTGTTCTACATCTCGTCGAGCCGGACAATAACAATTCAGATAAAGATTCTTTAGATTATAGAGAATTCCTGGATAAAGTAGGCAATAAAGATAACACCGAGAAGAATATAATACAGATGGACGACGCGGATAGTTCTAATGGGAACGTGATGTCGATCGAGAACTATTTGGAAGTAACTCTATCTACGGACCCCGAGGCTAGTCATACATGCAGCCGCTGCAATCAGATGTTCACCAGTGAGCAGTTACTGGCGTCGCACCAGTGCACCGCTAAACCCACCGAAGAAAGGAAGTACCCATGTCATGTATGTACAGAGAAATTTCCCAGTTACTGGGAGCTAAGGAAACATATCAACGGCCACTTCCCTGGCATGTTGGATTCCAAATCCAGCTTCTGTCATCTCTGTCAAAAGGATTACACCAAAACAGGTTTCATGAACCATTTACGTAAACACACAGGAGAGCGACCTTTTGTCTGTGAACTTTGTCACAAAGCTTTCTCCCAGTCAAGTTCATTGTCGATCCACATGAAGTTCCACCTGAACGTACGTAAACATGCGTGCACAGTGTGTGAGAAGAAGTTTGTTACTAAAAGTGAATTATCTCGTCACATGACTGTTCATACTAAACAGAAGTCATACTACTGTGGGGTCTGCGACAAAGCCTTCACACGGTCTGATAACATGAAGAAACATGAAAAAACTCATGGCTGATTAAGTACTCAAACGTTTGTAGTAAATAAACCTACTCATGTAGGTACCTACCTATCGTACACAGCCTGTGCTATTTCAAGGCTTTTCATATACTATGATATCAGATTCTCTAATTGCCAAAAATTTAGTTGTATGTTTGTTAATTTTATACCAAAATATGATCTAGTTCATAATTTAGTCATTATGGTGTGTTTATGCGAGTGTTATCACTCATGTGTGCTGCTGTATTTGCTTTTAATTAAGAATTTTTATTATTTATGATTTTCATAGATGCAAGTTTGGGGTATCAATTATATTAATACTTTTTGCTAAGAAATGACCTGTACAGGTGCTTTACACTAAGAACAGACATATCTCGATTCAAGTTGCCTTTTAGATATGATAAAGTGATATTTTAACTTGTGTATATGGGTCGAGTGTCCAAAGATTCAGATAGCCTTATTAATTGTTGACTTTAGATAGTATAATAATGTCTTATGCCATTGAGGCCTTTGAAATTTGTCACAAAAATTATAGTACTCGTTCCTCCTTCATATTAAGCTTTAAATAATATATTTTTATAAAACTTTTAATGTAATATGAACCAGTTATAAACTTTGCCAAATTTAGATACATAGGTTTCATTCAAGTGATGCTATACTATTAATCTGTACTGTGTTAAACCAAAGCAATAATTTTTAATGTGCCTATTCTATATATATATGTATTTACTACTAGCTACGCCCTGCGGTTTTAACCGCGTAAAACCGATCCTTAGCCTTTCCATTTTCATCCAAATTGGTCAAGCCGTTTGTTGACCGTGAAGTGGAAACAAACAAACGCATTTATAATATTAGTTGGGATAATTATACCAAATATTGTATAATTAGATTTTAAATAAGTTATACATAGCATATACTCTGGTATGTTAGACTGGGCCAAAGGTTTTGTCTGCCAATTAGAATCTACTTTAAGATTTCATCATCACAACACAATATTATTGTGGAATGATGAAAAGTCAATTATTTGGCTAATTCGCTTGAGGCACAAAATGAATTGTTAAATCCAAAGATATTTATTATAATAATTATGTAGTATATATGTTTCCTATCTTAAAGAATTGGCTATTGAAAAACCAAAGGTACTATGTAGACTTGAATGTGCCACTCTTCGATTTTACTGGTTGTTTAGATATAATGATAAATCTTCTTTGTAGTTTTATACATTTTACATTGTAGCAATAATTTACATTTATAATTATGTAATTGATTTTTATTAATATATTTATTATTGTAATGAAACATTAGATATAACATATGCATGATTTGTTTGTAGATTTAGGATTTGATATTGAGCCAAATGCGAAAAATTACACAAAATCTACAAGACTGACAATAATATTCAGAGTAGATATTAAACAGCACAAACGTAATTTATTTATTGAATTGATGAACAACATTTTTGTAATAATTTATAAAAATATGCACCTTGTTATACATTCATCATGACAATTAGTTTAATAATATATTTTATAGAAAATGTAATAATTTTGGATTTTATTAAAGAGTTGTTTGTTGCAATTAAGTTTCTTTTATTTAACGACTAAAGCCCTTTTTCCCTTTGTTCTAGGTTACAAAGATGTCTGCAAGATTGCGTAATCTAAATCCTTATGAATTGCATAAATATCTCGTTAATGTGTATTGCTTGAACGCTAAAGGATCCACAGGAGTGTTGAAGCGAGATACATCCAAGGACAGAACTGACCTCGACGTGATCAGGGAAAACCACAAGTTCCTTTGGGAAGAAGACGATGTGGCAGACACCTGGGAAAAACAATTAGCGAAAAAATATTATGATAAGCTATTCAAAGAATACTGCATTTGCGATTTAAGTCGGTATAAGGAGAACAAAGTAAGTCATATAAATTTACCTACGTATACCTATTTACCTTATTTAGATTTTTATAATTAATCCTAATGAATTTGTTTGCATTTAAGTAATATAGGTATACAATGACGTTTATCATTCCATTAGGTAATGTCTACTTAAGTAGGCAAGTACCCATCTACTTAATCAATGTTTGCATTGTAGGCTGCTTTGTTAGGTCGTGCTCTTATCTCCTTTGTCATTCGTAGTAGTAGGTATTAACCCCACCCTATACCTAAAAGGGGCATGTAATAGTACCTACTGAGATAGGTTGGTACCTTACACCTACAAGTCTTGCAATGTGGGTACCCAACCCTACACACTTATGTTTTTAAAAATACCTACTAAACTACTAAGTAGGAAAGAGCCTATTAATAATAGTCGAGTTCGCTCGGAGGCTGAGCGTCCCATAGTTCACATTGCTAGGTAGGTACCGTATGAACGGTTAATTTATTCGTTCCTTGGTAGCCCCTATTCATATTAAGGCTGAGAAGGGGAACGGTCCCCTATGTTACTCAATTGCCTTTTTTTGGCAGCGAGACCTTCCTTTGTGTAGCGCAAGCGTGTTAGGGAGAGCAACAAAGGCCGTACTGGCTTGGCTTTGTAGGCTGCCGGCTAAATATAGCATCATGCATTCACCGCGCAGTTACTCGCATCTGTCCGTTCCACACCGCCCTATTCTCGAATAAAGGTAGCTCTATTTATCTAAACCAAACTATGGGATTCATTTTGTATTGGGCTTTTATAAAGTTTTTAACGGTAACTTATAGAAACAGATATATGTAGGTAGCTATCTAGAAAGGTTTTTTAACATTTAGACACTCGCTACCTTAGCTATCAGCAGATAATAGGTAGGTATAGAATAGATATAGTAGGTACCTCCGGTACCTACTTGAATTTCATCCTATAAGTAGGTATTAGAAGTGTTATATAAGTAAACTAGCGACCCGTCCCGGCTTCGCACGGCTATAGGTATTATGCATGTATTATACATATAAACCTTCCTCTTGAATCACTCTATCTATTAAAAAAACCGCATCAAAATCCGTTGCGTAGTTTTAAAGATTTAAGCATACAAAGGGACAGAGAAAGCGACTTTATTTTATACTATGTAGTTATAGTGATATTTTAAACTCACACGATTTGTATTCATTCGTTCGACTATGTTACAATTAAATAGTCATGGTCGCGAGGAGACGAAACAAAATACGCACGGATAAATAATTACTTTGATAGAAAAACCTCTAAATAAATACCTACCCACTAAAACATGCATCGGTGAGCTAAATAATAGGCACATTTCTAGCTTCGGACACACTGGCTAAAGATAACTGCATGCCTGGATTAACTAATATCTCTGATTAAAAAAAGGATCACATAAGGTAATGATAAGAATGGTGGGTAAATACGAATAATGTGTTATCGGAAAATAGATACAGACCTACGTACATACACCATTCTAGGTCAGATAGGTAGGGCTCTGTTGACAGTACCTACCTACAGGTTTTATAGGAGTTATCAAGTAGGTATCTAATGGTCCGTCGGGTGCCGCGGTCGAATCGCACCCGTTCCCGCAGCCCCGACATCACGGCGAGAGAGGAACCGGTGGAGTTTTAGTGGGTAAACCTCTGGCCGCCCACCACCTTCAGGCCAGCAGGGAGCCCCACATACCCTCGCTACTCCCCCCCCCGGGGAGTGGCGGGATGATGCATAAGGCGCATTTCTCCACCTTAAAATTAAAATTTATCTAATGGTGCTTTTCTTGCTGTTAGGTAGCGTTACGATGGCGAATCGAAAAAGAAGTGGTAATGGGTAAAGGACAATTCCAATGTGGAAACAAGAAATGCAACTGTGTAGAAGATCTGAAGTCTTGGGAAGTTAATTTTGGTTACACGGAAGACAACGAAAGAAAGAATGCGCTTGTGAAACTGCGTAAGTACAAAAATAGATTTATTCCCAGTAGTTCCTTTTGAAATAGAACTTTAGGTTAGCTATGGACCTGAAGGCTAAATCTTGTAAATAACATTGCTCAAAATAAGTGTAGGTACTCTAGGTACCTATTGCAATATCATTTCGATTCATGGAGGTCGAAGTTTCGATTAAGTACAAAAAATATTCTTAAGGATACCAAAAGCTGAATTTGAGGGTAGGTGGTATTTCGAGCTACTTTAAGGGTAGGTACTTACTTATATTTTTAAGCTATTGCATAGCTTTTATCGCGGGCTTTGAGCGCGGCGACCGAATCAAGAAATTCCGTAACGAAAATAAAACCTAACACTACCCACTCCGCCTACCATGTAGCTCGGCTGAGCGTTCGCTTTTTTTTTATAATCGGAATGATAATAATATGGTAAGTATAATAATTTGAACATTGGCCCTCAGTGCAAACGAAGGACATAGTCGCAGCAAAAGAAAAATCCGCGAAGTTGTCTAAGATTTTGAAAATCCTATTAGTTTTGTGTTTTTTTTTCAATAGGTACTTAACTTCTTACCGCTACGATTGAGCATTGTTAGTTCTAAGCAAAGATTAATCAGACGAAAAGTATTACGGATAGGTATCGGTATGCTCAAACTTTAAGACGTTAATATGGTTTAGTAGTTATAGGACCTATTTGTAAAATGGCTTATTCTATAAGGACTTGTACTTGTATACGGGCTGTTTTCCGACATTAGACCTTCGATCAATATAAGTAGATATAAGATGTCGATGCATTAGACCCTTTTTAATTGGGTTCTTTTTGCGTGAGGATGGAGTAGGCTTGCCAGCACCTACTTTACAGGACTTGTTCTCATAGTACTTCATTCTGCAATTTCTGCAAAACATTTATGCGTAGGTATAATGCCTTATTTAATGACCTCTTCTTAGAAGGACTCAATTTTTTTAAATCTGCTATCACTAAGATAACTTACCTTTACAGGCCTTTGCCCCCAATGTTCAGAAAAATTAAACTACAAATCTAAGAAGCGTGAAGTGAAAAGGCTGAAACGCAGTCAGAAGAAAAGAAAGAAAAATAAAAGGAACAGCGGTGATGTACCGAGTGACGAGGAACTACGACCACAGACACCTGACGATGATGCTGTGGATGAACCTTCGACTTCTAAGGATGTAGCAGAGGATGTCAATATTGATGAAAGTTTATGGAAGAAAGGTAAGTTACTTTATAAATATTTTTTATGGCCTTCTGCTAAAAAAAATGGGTGCCTGTTACTTATGTAGGTACGCGCGTGAGAAGTTATACTTCTAGATCCAATGATCACCATGCCGGACTGCCAAACACAGGGTTGCGGGTTCGATTCCCGCCTCAGACAAGTATTTGTCTGTGGTCTGGTTGTTTCTATATACGGTCGACTGCATAATTGCAGACTCACCGTAGATCTCCAAAACGGCTGTTATAAGAATGTTTTCAACACAAGCAACATTCTAGGCACCTGCTTTAGTTGAAGTTTAAAGTCTTCTTACTCATCAATTTATCAAACAAAAATACTTAGAATGAAAACATTCCAATAATAGTAATTTTCAAACTCTACCGAGGGCTGCAATTATGCAGCAGACTGTACCTATTATAAGTATATATTTACAAAAGAAAAGTAGGTATATAAGTAGTATATCCGTTGTGTAGCACCCATAACACAGGTTTAGTTACTTAGCTTGGGGCTAGATGGCGATGTGTGGAATGTCCTGCAATATTAGAAGTTATACGTCCGTCTTGTCTGTCCGTCCGTCTGATATTTATTTTGCGGGCAGCTTCAACCTGTTACCTACTTTAGTGTTACAGTGACGCGCTTAAAATTTCACTCTCGCAGCTTCGACCTGTTTTACTTTTGAGTTACGCAGCTGCAACATGAGTTACAGATGCGCGCGCATCTTAAAATTTCACTCATCATTTTTTCAAACGCGCCTAAAGAAGTATAACTTCAAAAATTATTACTTTGATCTTTCAAAGAAGGCGAAAGGGTTCAATTCACCCGCTTAATGGTGACACATCATGTCCGTCCCCCGACCCCATGAGTTTCTTGTGCCTTCTTCTCATTGGTGGGCGCGTTCCGAAGGCACACATCCTAACTTAGTTTTTAAGACTATTCCAAGTGATCATGTGTAGTGTATACATAAGCATCGAAAGGAATAAAGAAATTTGACATTGACCGTCAGGATGGCCAGACTATATACCGAAACTATATCCAATATTTACTACCTAATTGCTACCTTATTGTTAAAAATCTCAGTACCTCAAAACCTCAGTAACAAAAAAAAAGTTGTCTGCAAAGTCGGTTTACTGACGATAATTTTACGTCATAACGTCTTAAGAAGACACTTCCTTTTTTTATTCTTTATATATGTTATAAGTCTTCTATTCGGCACCATAACACAAAATCGGCAAAGTGCGAGTCGGACGCGCGCACGAAGAGTTCCGTACCATGTTGTGGAAGTTTTTTTCTTCTGTTTTAGTAATTTGTTGATTTTGTTGTTGGTAATATGCTAAGCTGACTGCCAACACCTTCACTAGTTGGAGAGGCACCCTAAATGCCTATGTCTAAATCTGTGAAAACTTCAACTCTCTAGCTATCATGGTTCATGAGATACCTACAGCCTGGTGACAGACAGACGGACGGACAGTGAAGTCTTAGTAATACGGGCCCGTTTTTACCCTTTGTGTATGGAACCCTAAAAAGGGGCAGATTTAACTCAAGTGTCTTGAACTTGAGTTTCAACTGTTAAACTGTTTCAACCTCTCAGCTTAGTCGACCATGTCCAGAGGAGAGAACTTGTCAATACTTCTGGAGCCAACTAAGCCGCGGGTTTCATCACGATGTTTTCCTTCACCGTAAGAGCAATGTCAATTAGCGCACATAAATTTTTCTTAAGAAAAATACATTGGTGCACGGCCGGCCCGGATTCGAACCCACGACCTTCAGAATGAAAGTCGAGGTATCTACCACTAAGCCAACACCGCTCTGTTAACGCCTAACTTATGATGGTGGTGACCACATCTCAAGAGTCACTCAATTGATACGCACTCAAGATCGATATTGAGAACGATTTATTAATATCGGCATAAATCTCTGTAACGTTACACTTTTTTATTTATCGGCTTCTTTTAGGTGTCCAAGAAACAGAAGAGAAAACACGAGAAGAAGAGTTCCAAGAATATTTAGAGGATTTGCTGTTATAGGTACCTATAGAAATTGATTAAATTAATATAAAAAGGTGCCTAAATATAGATACTTACCTAGGTAAGTTTAAACCACTAACCCCCCCGTCCACAGAAATGTTACTAAGTGAAACTTTGAATGAGAGAAATAAAGCATTTAACTAAAGCTTTACTAAGTAACGTTTCTGAACATGAGTTATCAAAGTTATAAATTTTAAAATAAAAATCCAAAATATTAATTTTAACATCTTTTATTACATTTCTATTTGTGTTAATGAAGGCATGAAATAGGTTTTATTGGAATCAATTCGTGTTTTTACAACAATAGTTTTATTTATTTATTTATATTGATTTAATTGATCATGGTAGTAGGTGTTGGTAAGATCCTAAAAGAAAAGTGAAAGTTTTTTTTTTTTCAGTTTTGGCTATACACTATACACGATTTGTGCATATAGCCAGCGTTACCTATAGGGAAAAGCTGTAGATCTACAAAAAAATCGAAGTAATTATTAACAAAGCTTAATAAAAGCGTCAAAGTTTTAGCCTTAATGAATTCGAGATTGGTTTATTATTACCAATGAAAATGTTGTCAGGGTGGTGGTCCAACTATAATAAAAAGTTGGACCACAACCACTAGTAAGAGGCCTAGTAAATGGTCCAATTTTCAGAAGAAAACACAAGAATTTGACCCACGATTGAAAAACATAAACAAAGGACGATCTGAACCAAAACAAAAGAAGATCGAGATAAAAACAAAAGACGATTGAAACAGAAATAAAGAAAATTGGACAACGCGCCTCTAACTATGGGTCGTGTCGTGATTCAACTTTTTTATAGCTGGACATAATAGTTGGACCACCACCCCGCACTCGTATTTTTTATACATATTGTTGGTCTGCAGTGAAAACCTCGTGTGTGCATAGAACTAAAGTTTACAGGCGGTGAAAAAAATGTATGGTGGAAAAAAAGTAAAAAAAAAAAAAAGCGCACTCCGGGAGTGCAGGCAGAAGTGAAAACTGTATATCTGTGTAAAATCTCATCTGTCGCGAGAACATACGCAAAAAGAGTTTTAGATGAATAAAAAAAATAGTCGGACGACTATTTGTCGTCCGACAAATAGTCGTCCGACATTTGTCGTCCGTCAAATAGTCGTCCGACATTTGTCGTCCGTCAATAGTCGTCCGACATTTGTCGTCCGTCAATAGTCGTCCGACAAATAGTCGTCCGACATTTGTCGTCCGTCAATAGTCGTCCGTTAAAAAATACCATATGTACGTCTTAATACACTCACAGCTAAATTAAAAAACTGTATATCTGTGTAAAATCTCATCTGTCGCGAGAAAATCTGTCGTCTGTCGCGAGAACGGCTGAAAATGCTCACCCACAAAAGTGCCCAACGCGCCATAAGAAGTTTTCACTTCAAAAAAGTGCTTATGTTATTTCATTTCGTTTTAATATTGCAATATTTAGTGAAAAATGCTGAAAGGAGTAGCGTGCCCGATTTAGACCAAAAATTTAACTGCATCATGAAAATCCAGATTTTTTGCTTTTCGAGGTTTTCACTGCAGACCAACGATATGTTAATGTCATATAGGTCTGATTTTTGAGTCAATTTTATAAATATAGAAGTGGTAAACTATTAAGAAATGTGATTACGCGCCATTTACAAATATCAACTTAAGTTCGCTGCATACGTAACGGAATAAACCTCGGATAGGACGGGGACCTGACGTGCATTGTTCATAAAGTCTTCGTGTACTTTAAACATACGTAACGTGATCTTTCCCGAGCCGGACGGAACGTGACAATTTCTTGACAGCGTTTCATATTAAAATATCACGTTCCGTCCGGCACGGGAAAAATTTCATCACGTATGCAGCGACCTTTATATTTCAAAGTCGCTGACAAGATTTAACTCTTGTTATGTTAATATTTAGTAGATGAAATGACATTACTACAAAACAATAACCTACAGAGGTTTAGTACGTCAATCATCTCAAACTGGAATGCCTATAAAACTAAAACATTCATTTTTCTTATTCAACAAAAAAAAATGATATCACAAAATAAAATCTGATAGATTATAATAACTGCAATAATATACAACGCTATATAAAATATTCACACACGAACAAAAATAACATTAAAGCATTGGATAATAAAAAGGACTCTACGGTACAAAATTTGACAAGAATCATTCGCCGCGCGTCGTCCGCGCTATATCGATTACACTTATTCATCGATTAACAGATCACAATAATCACAACACTAAATCGACTCGATTCATTCGATTAATCGAGCTTCGTTATAATATCGAGATAACATTGTATTGGGGTGATTAATATTATTTGTTTTGCGCTTTAGATAGTTGATCTTCATCGTCGGAACAATCTTCGTCGTGCGTGTGGGTCAGTTGGCGCGGAGTCTCCGGACGAACGTGGGGTACTGAAGCCTGCGCCTGCGCCACAAATTAAACTTTTTTATAACTACCCACTATTTTTGACGACCTAGTTGGCACAATGGTTACCATGCCGGACTGCCAAACACAGGGTTGCGGGTTGGATTCCCGCCTCAGACAGGTATTTTTGCTTAGATATTTGTCTGTGGTCTGGTTGTTTCTATGGTATAGTACAAATGAAAAGTATATAAGTAGTATATCCATTGTCTAGCACCCATAACAAAAGTCTAGTTACTTAGTTTGGGGCTAGAAGGCGATGTGTGGAATGTCCTGCAATATTTTATTTCTCTTCTTTTCGTATAGTGGTGTGGCTCACCTATTGTCAGATCGCCTTAGGGCCTCTAACTTGACCGACATATTTTATTATAAAATCTTTAAATTTTACCTTATCAGCATTAGTAGAAGTTCCAACATTCTCTTCAGACGTGTCCTCGGCTATGCTTACAACGCTGTAACTTCGCTGTGCACTTGAATGCCTTGACCTAAAACAATCGCATTGGAATTTTAATCTTATACCTATACGTTTTTATTAAAGACGCCTTTTAATTTATTACTTACTTGTACTTGTACTTTTTAAGCAGACCAGTTAGGAGGGAAACGGAAAGATAATACACGTTTAGGGCAGTACTTGTAGCGGACAGGCTACTACGTGTTATTATAGCAAATAGGGTAGTGTACGTAGCAAACATGGTAGTGCGTGTATAGCTGACAGGAAACTACAAGTAGCGGGCAGTGTGTGTAGCGGACAGGGAAGTACAAGTAGCGAATAGGGTTGTGCCACTGATATAGATATACATAGATAACGCGAGCATCACAATTTGTATTAAAACCAAGCGTGCCGACTTTTTAACACCTACTGTGACGTCACAGCTGAATTTTAGTGATGAGAAATCCAAACCGATTCCTATAAAAATTATAAATCGATTAATATGAATGATATCGATATTGCGATATCGATTTTCTAACAGACTAATGATATAGACCGACGAATGATATATTTGAATGGGAGAGTTTCGGGGAGTTACCAGTACACATCCTAGATGGCGTTTCATCTCTGAGGTAGCCAACTTTTTTCACAAATTGAGGCAAAGGATCCTATGAATAGGTAAAGCAAATTGGTCAAGTTGGACGTCTGTACTTAAATTGGCTTGTTTATAATACCATTCGTCTGTCCGAAATCGATTAAAATCGATTATTGATATATTTGTAGAACGAACAATCTTTCCTGCGTGCTAACTGAAGTTAGCGGCGACCAACCTTGAAGCTTGTTCGGAGTTTGGACACGCGAAGTGCATGCATTAGCGTTATCTATGTATATCTATATCTGTGGGTTGTGCACTTAGCTGATGGGGTAGTATGTGTAGCAAATAGGGTAGTACATGTAGCAGGCCGGGTAGTTGAACTGACCTGTCGATAGTGGGCGTGTCAACAGTGAACCGCTGTTCGTGTGCGACCGTAGACTCGTGCGGCATAAGCATGGCGGGCGCTCGGAACATGTAGCAGAACGGGTAGTACATCAGGTTAAGGAAGGACGCCGCGTACAGGTCCGCGTACCTTACTACCTGCAATACAATATACAACAATATTAGGTTACGTAACATACAAGACGCCATTAAACTGAAGATTCTATTAAGACGAAATCAGTAGGTACTAAGCCGACAGTGTAGTAGGAATTCAACTACATATATCTAATTTTCAAATTGTTTATTTCTAAACTATTTTTAAATCGCTCGATAGATGTATATCCTCTAGTCAAGGTTCCGCAAAAGTCACTTGCGGTTAAGAGACGTCAATCTTACAATTCAATAAAACAAATTGACACAAACAATATGATTGCATTATGTTATATTCATAACTAGCTGAGCCCCGCGGTTTCACTTGCGTAGATCCCGATCCCGTCGGAATATCAAAATAAAAATTAACCTACAGCCTTCCCCGATAAATGGACTATCTAACACAAAAATATTTTTTCAATTCGGACCAGTAGTTCCTGATATTAGCGCCTTTAAACAAACAAACAATTTTTTTAGCTTCTACATATATAGCAGCAGAAGCAGTATATTAGTATAGATAAAGCTTGCTACCAAAAAAACACTAAATTACCTGTGATGAGAAGAAAGTTTGCCTGGAACCAGACCTGAAGAGAGAGCCGAGCATGCCGTAAGCGAGGTCCATTTTGTGCGTGACGTCACGGATTGAAGCACGTATCTTTGATATATCGGGCTTCTCTTTCGTACTCGAATCTAGATCTCTGACAGAAGAAGAAAAAAAATCAAAATGAAAATTATTCATGGATTATTTATTTTATTGATCTCGAACTTACGCTAGTGAAAGCTACGAGTCGCATGGGGGGAACCGCCATTTGAGGACGTAAGCGTAGAAAAAGAAAGGTTTTTGAGGACTAATAAAGTTTGAATTAGTATAAAAGACTACCAGCGCGCCGCGGTTTCACCCGCGTAACTCCCGATAAAAAGTAGCCTATATTACTCCCAATGAATCAATGTATTCTCATACCAAGTTTCATCTAAATCGGTCCAGTAGTTTCGGAGCCTATTCATTACAAACAAACAAATGTTTCCTCTTTATAATATTAGTATATCTCTATACATATAAAATTTTCGTGTCGCGGTGTTAGTTTCCAAACTGCGATTTGTATACGAAGCGATTTGTATGACATTTTTGTGTATATTTGTCAGGTCTGAGAATCGAACACTATTCTATTTTTTTCCTTTATTTTTAGTTTATATATTTTTTTGTATATAGATAAATAACGTTTGTCGGGGAAGCTATTATAGTATTGTATAGATATACTAGCGACCCGCCCCGGCTTCGCACGGCTATATTATGCATGTATTATACATATAAACCTTCCTCTTGAATCACTCATGTCTATTAAAAAACACCGCATCAAAATCCGTTGCGTAGTTTTAAAGATTTAAGCATACAAAGGCATATAGGAACATAGGGACAGAGAAAGCGACTTTGTTTTATACTATGCAGTGATACTAAATTCGTGAAAGTTTTACTCACTTGTACATATCACCCAACTGCACATCAAGGTTCTGCAATTGCGCAAACAGCTGACACTTGTCCGTCCACACATGTAACTCTTGCACCAACTCAGGGACGATGAGGAAGGTACGCCATCCGCCGATTTTCTTTGACTTCAATATGTCACCGAATATGTGGTCTCCGATGTAGAGCACGTCTTTGCCTTTGGCGCTGATTAGTTCGGTGAATACGTCGCAGGAACCTGGAATAACGATTCCGTTTTATTAATTAGGCGTTCTTTGAATAGCTAGGGAACGCCTAGCTATAATAATATTTGAACGCAAATATACTTTAATTTACTCCCTATTGGAATATTTCGCGACCTCCCCGATGCAGAAGGATGCGGTACCACCTCAAACAAGTATTTGTGTACAGATATTTGTTTCTGGTCTAGGTCTCCCGTGCCAATTGAATTCAAACAAACAACCAAATCTTTCGTCTTTAGAATATTACCAGCTTTTGCCCGCGATTTCGTACGCGTAAAAGGCAAAAATGGACCGAGGAATTACGTTGTCCCATACAAACTTAGCCCCCCCTTTTCACCCCTTATGGGTGAGAATTTCGGAATATCGTTTCTTATCGGATGCCTACGTCATACAAAGAACACACCCTCCAAGTTTCAGGTCTCTACGATCAGCGGTTTAGGCTGTGCGTTGATCCGTCAGTCAGTCAGTCGTTCAGAAGGTCAATTCTCGTAATTATAGCAAAATGCAATCTTAAATTGATCGAAGTGAAATGATATTGAAATTTAACTGTCAATTGGTATTCTGCTAACCATAATCATAATAACATATCAGTTACATTTCAATTACATTTCAATTGCATTTCACTAACATCTATCTATACTAATATTATAAAGCTGAAGAGTTTGTTTGTTTGTTTGAACGCGCTAATCTCTGGAACTACTGGTCCGATTTGAATGATTCTTTCAGTGTTGGGTAGTCCATTTATCTATAGGAAGGCTATAGGCTATGTTTTTTCTTCAAAATTAGGGATCCGTAATAAAATTGCTATTTTGTAACACAAGGTGTAAAATCGAAAACCTATTTTTTCGTGCGCTGCAAAAACTATTGACAATAGAACAAAATGATGTACTACGGGTTTGTAGATCCCATTAAGACCTACAAAAAAGTCCGCGAGAACATATATCTAGCTATCATGGTTTAATCACAATAACCGATTTTGTGTTCAAAATAATTATCAAATCGTCTGAAGAAAAAACACTACGTTAAATATGTATCGTAATATTAATCTTTATCGAAATTAAGCATTATGTTATCAAGAGTATTTATGTAGAAGTAAAATACTTTTTGTTTCATCTCAATCGGATATTTCGTTTAAAAGTTATCACGTGTGTAAGAGTTGGTACCTATTAATGAGTTATGGGCCATAGAGTTTTTTATCACAATAAAATCCTGTAATAATCTTTTTCGAAATATATTTGTTGACGATTGTAAGTATAAGATCTTTGAAGAGTAGGTATCTATACTAATATTATAAAGCTGAAGAGTTTGTCTGTTTGTTCGTTTGTTTGTTTGAACGCGCTAATCTCAGGAACTACTGGTTCGAATTGAAAAAATATTTTTGTGTTGGATAGTCCATTTATCGAGGAAGGCTATAGGCTACTTTTTATCCCGATATTCCCACGGGATCGGGAGTTACGCGGGTGAAACCGCGGGGCGCAGCTAGTTGCGATATAAAATCATTCAGTCATTCATTCATTTTGCTTTGTTAGGTTGGCTATGTCACAAAATTTAAAAGAATTTCATTTGGCGCCTGTTTAATTTTGTGTTTGAAGAAACTTTGTGATATGAAGGTCCATGAGATAAATCGCGCTAATGCTCTAGATAGCAATTATGAAAGCGTTCGCGATAACGATAGCAATTGATGTCGATAGCAATCAATAGCAATAGATAGCGATTTTTTACAAATAAAGTAAATAATGTGGGCCATTCCACATAACGCCATCTAGCCCTAAGCTAAACAACTAGGCTTGTATACTTAAATACTTGTTTGGGGCGAGAATCGAACCTGTAACCTTCTATATCGAAATACAAGTAAAGTAAACTCCAGTCACGCTTCGGAGATGACACGCATTATTATTTTTATTAGATTTACACATCAACCCAACTAAGTTAACCTTAAAAATTCACTAAATTCGTTGTTTCATGTCGATTACATTTCAATCAACTCTCGATCTCAAATTTGACGTTTCTTATGCGACGAGAATACGGTCTAGATAAGTTCGATTACATTTCGATATCATTTGTATTTGGAGAATACCGTTTTACGTACATTTTAGTTTTGATTGCATTTCAATTAAATTAACATTTCATTCGGATATCATGTTGAAATCTTAGTTTATGAGAATACCAAAAGATGACGTTTAGTATATTTTTTGCAATCGAAATGATATTGAAATATCATTTTAACTTAGCTTGGGGCTGGATGGCGATGTGTAATATGTCCTGAAATATTTATTTTATTTATTTAATATAACTAAAATAAGTAAATGTTATCTCACCTCCAGAATAAACTAGTTTCTCATGCAAAGGTCCAACATGGTGTCCCATCTTGAGCGCACCGGTGCGAGTATCGACCTGCCTCAACGTTGTACCTTCACCGAAGAACAAGGGCTTCCTTGCGTCCACTACAATCCAATCAAAATATGTCTTCCAGTTCCTGTGAGGTTCTCCCGTCTGAATAACATAGTAAAAGTAGGTAAATAAGTATTTAATCCGTTGCTAGCAGCGCCTCGCAGTTTCTCCCGCGTAAGTTCCTATTCCTTATAAATACCGAGATAAAAACTAGTCTATGTTTCAATAACAATTCTCATCATCATCCAAATTTTATCTCTTTAGAATATAACTATAGAGTAAATTAATTCTCATATTTCTAAGCTTTGCTTAGTTTAGGTTAAACTAGATTGGGCTGTGTCAAATGACCACAAAACTAATTTAATATTATTAAAATGCAAAACAGACCGTGATCTATATACATAAAAAATGCTTTGTCCTTGACTGACTGACGGATCAACGCACAGCCTAAACCGCTGATCGTAGAGATTGAAACTTGGAGGGTGTGTTTTTTGTATGATGTAGGCAGATGGATGCCTTAAGCAGCCTTAATGCATGCCTTAAGCAGTGAAAAAGGGAGGCAAAGTTAGTATGGGACAACGTGATTCCTTGGTCCATTTTCGACTTCGAAGTCGCGAACAAACGCAAGTCTTAAATAAAGAATTTTCCCAATAATCATGGTTTAAGTCCTGGCTTAAATAAATAGGGATTAATAAATAATTCGTTCTAAAATGACTAAAGTGTCAATTGGGTTTCAAAATAAATTATCTATCTTATTATCTTTTATATTAAACCCGCCCCGTCTTCGCACGGCTTTATTATGCATGTATTATATATATTATTATAAACCTTTCTCTTGAATCACTCTATTTAAAAAAACCGCATTAAAATCCGTTGCGTAGTTTTAAAGATTTAAGCATACATAGGTATATAGGGACAGCGAACGCGACTTTGTTGTACAACTATGTAGTGATAGGATAAAAAATAATCAATCAATATATGGGTAATTAATAAGGTAATAACGATAACATAAACATACCTTAGCTCCATGCGGCAAATCGAACAGATAGTTCATGATCTTATCAGTAAAATTGTAATCGCTGTTTGTCAACAAGAACAACTTTGCACCGCTCTCAGTAATCCGCGCCAGAAACATAGGCAGCCTCTCATCTTTCTTCAAATATAAGTCTAGATTTTCAATAGTCTTCGATTTAAGATCACCGTGTATGTGAACGTAGTCGACAGCGTTTCTTACGTCTTGGAATATTGATTTGAATGACATCGCTAAGTCGCCGCATCGTACGCCAGTCTTTTCTCTTTGAAAATAATTTGGAAATATTTATTACAAAAATTCTGACTGATTGATATAGCAACGCATACACAGCTCAAGCTATAACGGATTGGGCTAAAATTTCTGTGATAAAATCAATAAAAGACAATGCTTCCTAAAGAAGACTGGGAACAGAAAAAGTGTCATTCCCAATCGTTCCCACAGCAATGTTCCCCGTAGCGACAATGGAAAATAAAAATCCCAGTTCACACCCTTGCTTGGGGACATAGACACTATAAACAGCGGTGACAACTGAGAATGACCCCATTTATTTATTTATCACGGTTTTCAAACATAAACAGAAACTTTACTAACTCTAAAATATTGAAAAAATTAAATTGCTGGGCGTTTTTTTTGTTTGTTACACTTTCTCACAAAAACTACTAAAACGATTGCGACGATATGTAGATAATTGGAGAGTAAGGAACATTATTAGGATATATTCATACAAATTAAGATTCTATAGTTTAAATACTTAAATGTACGTACCTAGTATATTGTGGTGAGTTCGTAAAGAAGTCAATGAGGCACGCGATGAGATAGGTCTCTGGTAGATTGAACAGTGTGTTTAGAACGTATACCCTCGACTCGTCCAATGTTAAGAATTTGTTTGGATACAATTCGTATACTTGAGAACTGAAATAAAAATTATAAAGTTAATCGTAGGTTGTCACCAAAATTAAAAGAGGGGTTTGTTATAAGTTTGGTTATAAGTTTGGCTATACTAGATATTTTTCTGTACTCTTGCCCGTACCGTTAATTCAGTCATTTATAAAAAAAAAATGTGCTTTAAAAAGTATAAAACAAGAAAAAAAACCCTGGATAACCCTGGTGGTGTGCCACCTTGCATTGCCTATTATAGGTACATTTCTTATATGTAAAAAAAAGTTTAAAAGGTGGCACCACGAAATATAAATTTTCTTGTTTCATAGAGAGCGATTTTTTCGTAGTCATATACGGGCTAAAAACGTAGCCTTCCCTTTTCGTTTGACTGTAGTCGGGTCAAAAGTTATGTGTAATTTTCCCTATGAAAAGTTTATTTTATAACTTTCAGATGACTTGCTTGTTAAACATTTTACGGCAGATTTTTCCTTCCATGAAAACAAAAATAAACATCGAATGAATGCCAGAATTTTTCCAATTTATATACGCTATAAAAATAACACAGTGCATTTGAAACGTAATATTAGGACTCTATTTAGATAAACCCATCTTTTCGTTGTCGACATCCCACTCAATTCCCACAGTGAATGTGATGAAATTAACACAAACAATGTTAAGAGTGTCACATACCAATGACGTTTTTTGATGGAATTTTTGTTCGGAGGCATTCCTATTTTCATCCCAAAATGTTATATTATTGATTAAAAACGACTTATCTATACATTTTTGTTCTACTACTTTTTCTAAATCCCCTAGACTCATTTTCTTTTAAATTTGCTTTCAAGTAGGTACAGAGATTTTGTTCTCTCTTGCTTTATTATAAGTATCGATGTCAATAGCTTGAATATAGTTTGTATTCTATAAATGAATGTAATTGCAAGAAATATGGTACTAAGAGTTCTATTCTTATTTATACATGTTTCATTATTTCAAAAAGTATAATTTAAACTTTAACAAATTTAAAAGATAAACAAAAAAATAAATTAAAGCTTAGTTTATAATGAATTAACTACGCAAAAAAAGAAAGGCCGAAATCGGATAATATTACGCGGAGAAAAGCACTATTTCTTATTGTATGGATAATTACGCGGTATGTTACACTCTTAATGCAAAGATGTGCTAACTGCTAAATAGTGGTTTCACTTATTATGTAAGTAAGCATCATAAAGTACATATAATTTGAATTACAAAGTTTGGCTATCGATAAGAGTTAATTGCATATTGATTGATTGTGTTTATTTGGCCATTTTACAAGTTTCAAGTGACTTTTAATGCTATTACAAATAATGAGCGTGAAGTAAATACTAATTGGGCATTGTAGCTTTCACTTTAATTGCACTGAAAGTACCTTTTTTACCATTAAGTACAAATATTTACAAAACCCAAATCCTTTT
The DNA here is from genome assembly GCA_907269075.1 of Idaea aversata. Classification (NCBI taxonomy): domain Eukaryota; kingdom Metazoa; phylum Arthropoda; class Insecta; order Lepidoptera; family Geometridae; genus Idaea; species Idaea aversata. Next base: position 7,177,841 of record OU026092.1, on the reverse strand, counting down.
GGCGATTTGATACAATTTATTGGTCATTCAAAACATTAATGGCTTTTATTTTCGATTTATAATCTTACGGAAAAGTTTTTCGAAGGAAACAGATCACAGAACCAAGTTTTTAGAAACAAAAAATATTCATTTATAAATATAAAATTCAAATTCCTGACTGGTGTATTAACGCACATCTCAAACCAATCTACGAATTATGCTAAAATTTGGAATACATATAGCTATTATGACATAACCATCCATTAAGACCAGTGTGAGGCTGTAAATTTTCATACAAAAAGCGGTAACGTTTCCCCCCCCCCCCCCCCATAAACGAAGTCCGATTTTGATAATTTTAAAAATGTTCTAGATATAATGGAAAACTAGGTTTAACCGTTTTTATTTTAAGGAAATATTGCCCAAGATAAAAGTTATTAGTATCTGAATATCTATATTTTTGACTTAAAAACTTCATCGAGCGTTTCAATTGTTTTTTAATAGACTAAACTGAATAACAAAAAAAGAAAAACGTATAAACCTAGAATAATATGCAGTGAATTAAATGAGACCAAATTTATTTCATTTTGTGAAGGATAAAGGGGATAAAAACGTTACGGCCCGCAATATTAATTGAAAGCAAAATGAACGCAATTACGTCCGAATTTAAACTCTCACTATCGCAAGATACGGGTCATTTTTGAAAATGCCTACTCGCGCCGCGTATCGAAAACTCATGATTCTCTTAAGAAAATATTTTGAAAATTTTAACTCCTACGCGGCCGAAGTCGCAGGTAAGAGCTAGTTAAGTATTAAACAAATTAGACAGAATAAACAGACACCCCGAGGACATCTAATTACCTTTATCAAAGAAATCCTCCGATGACCTTTAATTAGAAACACCCAAACGTAACCGTAGGCTTTTATCAATGACGTCACTAGATAAGATATAAACGGAAAAATCACGGGAGAACATTTAATTTATCGCGGCCCATATCGTTTCGTATCTTAATGGTATAAGAGTACTACATAAATATTAATAGTTAAGTATACATATTCAATTAATATATACAAACTTACTGCTTTAAGAATTCGAATCCATGCACGCAAACTAAAATATTTCCATACGCGTCAACTTTCAGCAAATTACCATACACTGTGTCGAACCATAGACCTCTGAAAAAATAAGTCCAATTACGATTTCGAAAAAAAAATAACATTAAATTAATTAGTTAAATACAACCCGTGAGAGCCTATATAACTACAATAATATTTTAAGGAGAAAAGATTTTTTGTTTGTTTGTAACGAATAAGCTCTGAAACTACTGGACCGATTTTGATGAAACTTGGTATAAGGATACTTACATTGATTCATTGGGAGTGTGTGTATGGGCTACTTTTTATTCCGATATTTTAACTGGATTGAGAGTTACGCGGGTGCAGCCGTGGAGCGCTGCTAGTGAGAGATAAAGGTATTTCAGTCTTTTAATTTCAAACATTTGCAAAGACTTTTTTCGTTCAAAGAATATCTCATTTAATATTTGCGTGGGTTCTTAGAAGAATACATACCTGACAGGAAACGAGGGGTCATATTCAAATTCTAATATCTCCCGTGGGTAACCTTTGTGAACTAATCTTTCTTTGGTTAAATTGAAACCTAAGTTTTCATACTGCGGTGATTTATATTCTGAAAGGAAATAAAAACTTATAAAGGGAATTGTATAGGTTCTACTAACAAGAGGATATTCACAAGCGACCGTCAGATGTAGGATTATACTTATTAGTGTTATCCAGTAAACAACGATTGCTAATTGCGTAAGCGGATATTACTATTATTATGTGTTATTAGTTATATGACTTTCAATTAATGCTTACAAATACTCGACTTTAGAAGAAATTATTAGGAATTCCAATATTTTGCTCAAAGTAAAGTTGAACAATCTATGTAGGTTCAGTTTTGTTATTTCATTTGCTGTTCTAGCCCTTTTTAGGGTTTCGCGTTACCCAGAGAATAAAAATGGGACCCTTTTACTAAGACTTCACTGTCCTGTCCGTCTGTCTGCCTGTGACCAGGTTGTATCTCATTAGCAGTTGAAATTTTCACAGATGATGTCTGTTGTCGCTGAACCACCAATAAAACAGAATATAATGGTACAGAACACTTTTTGCGCAAGTCCGACTCGCACTTGGCCGGTTTCTTTGTAACCGACATATCCAATCACTGCTGATACCAAAGCTAAATCCGATCACCCTCTACTACGAGATGTTAACCGTACCCATCCTTAGTGCCAATTGCGCATTGTTTCACCACAAGCCCATAGAGAATAAACTAACTTTCCTAGAACCTAGAACGGAATAATAATCATTATTTTTCCCGTTCACACCTACAGTAATAAATTGTCGGACAACATGCGTATAAAATTGATACGCAATTTACTGGGCAACATAGTAAGATATATTGATTTACTTAGGTGCTTAGTAAGATGTGCCAAATATTTTCAGCTAGGAATCAGTACTTTAATATTAAACTTGTTTTTTTTTTAGAATATCTTACCCGCCAGTGTGTAATCCATATCAAATCCATAGAACTTAACATTTTCTAAATGCAACGATCTGTTCACGAAAATTCTGTAACAAAGGAAAAACAACATTAACGTTCTAACAATATTGACAGCGGCAGAACCATTTCAAAGTGGGTCAAGTAATGCAGTATAAGATTATCGATCGTTTAGTATACCCAAATGAATTAAATATATTCACTTCGTAGTAGTTTCATAAATAAATAAAGAATGCGGTAGACTAACATCGTAAAATATGATCGAAAATTCACGTTTTAAAGTCAAAGTTAAACAATCTCCATGCAAATCCACAACTTAGTAAAACAAAATGTTTGTACTACGCCTACGTGTGAAGCAATAACTACGGAGCGAAAGTTGAAACATTTCCAATTCATAACATGACCTCCTATTTGACTAGATAAGCTCTGTTGCAATTCCAAAATATGTACGCATACCAGACGATAATACGATTCCAAAAAGCCTAACCACAGTTACAAAATACTTCATCATCATCATATCAGCCACAGGACGTTGACTGCTGAACATTAGGCCTCCCCAAAGACCTCCAGAGCGATCGGTCGCACAATACTTGGAAGGTATCTAATTAATTAATGATTTTAATTAAGAAATGGAAATCGTTGAGGGCCGTAAAATTGCCGGGCTAATTTTACAATCTTTGACATTTTCCGTAGGCGTTTTCAATATTAATTAAGTTTAGATGGCAAGGAGTTGAAGCAAGAAGAGTCGTATATTGGAAATTTAGATTTTGATGAATTCATTTTATTCGTCAAATATAAGACAAAGGCATTTTCAACTTTGATGCCATAATACAACACCCAGTTACTTACAGAACCGGTAGTAAACAAGAATGTAATTAAATATTTGCTTACCAATTTAACAGATTGAAATACCTTACATAAACATAAGTGTTCATATAAGTAAAACCTTGGCAAAGAATAGATACGTGAAATTTACGTGTAGTTAAATTTACGATCGTTTAACTATAATCTCCGGTTTAGCAGCTCTCGAAGGTAGTTGGTGTAATTAAGCCATCAAGGTTTGAAGTTTCATTTTTAATCAGTTAGTCCTACATGCTCTTGGTTCTAGTTCTAAGACAATATTTACAAATATACTAATAAAGCTGAAGAGTTTGTTTGTTTGAACGCGCTAATCTCACTACTGAACTACTGGTTCGAATTGAAAAAATATTTTTGTTGGATAGTCCATTTTTCGAGGATCGGGAGTTAAGTGGGTGAAACCGCGGAGCGCGGAGTGCTACTCCTTACCTAAATTTATTTTTAAATCCACATAAATCTAAAAATATTGACAATAGCTTAAAAATACTTGGCCACACAACTTCTAATAGGTTACATATGCCTACTCTGATATTTACCCACATGGTTTGAGAATTCCAACCGTATCGGAAATGATTTACTGTTACATCTATAAATCAATATAATTAATGTCATTTAGTGCTGCAACAAGACATGATCGATGGCATTGAAACCATACCTACGTGTAGGTCAGGTGTTAGGCCAGATTTAGGATTAAACGACAGATGCAGCAAAGTCCAGATTAATATTTGTAAATAACAAATATGTTGATTAAACACACAAACATTTCTGTTTCATATCTAAAGGCAGTGAGCGATTTGCCTGCCTGGGCAATAAACCCACGCGAAACGGACATCTTCGCAGCTAAAAATTCCAGAAACACATATGCCAGCGCATCACACTTCTACGACTAAATACAAGATGATAAATATCTTGCAAATTGTTATCTATCACACTAACACTTGAAAGTGCTAGCCAAATAATCCAAGATGTTATATTATCATGGAAGTATTAGTAGATACTTGTTAGTACTGTGCTTGAGGACATGTTCTGCTCAGATGAGCATAATACTGCCAATAAATGTGACATTAATAATTAACTATTTGGAATATTATTTCATAAAATTTATGCAGAGGGAAATTGTAGTGACGCATTTACTACATATCGATAGAGCTACATAACAGAGCATTTACATGACGCACACTGGGGATTATAATAATCACGGCAAATGAAATTATAATCCAGCTTCCAGCTTACACTGATCGAGATAATACAAAAAAATGTTTGTTGGCTTTTTAGACAGGAGATTATGTCAGAAATTCTATCGTTAAGTCTAAGAACTAGGTACCTACTTTAGTTTTTTTTAAATCCAGAGCAAACATTAAAAACATGGAAAATTCCAGTACAAAACATATTGCTTGAAAATCGCATTGAGTCGCTAATACGTGACCAAAACAATAGTTCGAAGACAAGAAGGACACTTACTCATTAGGCGCTGCCGTGTATCTATCTCCTTTACCGTACGATGATCCGTTGGGAACAACATGATCCAGAAACTCGACTCTACCGTTCCGCTTGATAAAGTCCTTCATATTGACACTCACATAAAATTTCACACAATTTGGTCAGTCTAATTCACCTTGGCTAAAGTTAGAAGCACTATAAAGTAGCAGGCTATTTATATGGTGTCCACAATCTGACGTATCCGTGTTAGCGGCAGTGGCACGGAGGAAGCACACGGTGGATATCCTTGACAGTAACAAGGTCAAATTACCGGTTTAAATTGGCACTTGGTTCTTGCTAAAGCTATTTATCATTCAAAGAAAACATAAGGGTAAATTAAATAGTTATCGTAACACGCGTTTATATTGCTCAAAACGATTTCTTAGAATAAATTGTAACAGATTCTCGGAATTAAAGAATTAACAACATTATACGAGTACTTCGCTTATTTTCGATAAGGCTTTCCGGTGTAGCATTTTCTAAACATCATGTATGTATTAGTAAACAACTAGTAAACTATTTAGATCACAAAATCAACTATGGAAAATTAATTAATTCATCGCTATCACATTATTTGTTAACAAATGAATTAAACTATCATTAGGAAAGTTCCCTTTCAAATATTATGTATTTGTATTTACCAATATCAATTATGGTCTCACCCATTTGGAAAATAATTAGGTAAGTAAGTATATACATATATCTAACAGCAAATTTGTACGAAGCTCTTTTGTAATCTATGTATAAGAGGAAGGAAAAACAGGAATTTATGCTCAATATCGTATTTTACCTTAACGAAATATCGATGCCGAAAATTCTCAACAGAGATGATTAATTTAGCGAAAATTTCTGGCATATTTGTCAAACATACATCACGGAATTTATTTGAAATGGATAAAAAGCGAATAACAAATTCATAAGATAAAATTAGCATTGTAATGAACAATCTCCCCTTGCAAAAAAGAAAATTATACGCTAACGATAACAAAGTGCGTGTTTTGAACAAAAAAGAACTTGCGTGAGCTATACGAATATATTTTAGTAGCTAGAGACCGGACATACAGAATGAGATAAAGAACATTATAGGTCCTGTGTATAAAATTGGTTTGAATACAATAATTTGATAGGGGAACAAGTAGGTCTGCCCATTGAATAATCTTTAAACGAGGCGGGATGCAGCAGCGCATGGGGGAGAGTTTGCCAGGAAACCGGCAAATCGATACCTACATTTCTACCTACAGCTGACTATAGACATTTAAGAGTCAATATAAATAGTCATTCAAAACATGCTTTCATTAATGAGAAGATTTATTCGGATCATCTAATTGAAACAATTGTGTATACGAATTCACACATTCGTACAAATGATTATGCGCCAATATGTTACAAACAACTAACTACATAAATATACATGCTACTATTCGATTCGATTGTCATCTAAAGCGAGTTTTTCGTGAGAATATTTTGTAAACAAGAGATGTTTTCATTGAAAACAAGGATAACATATGTGTTAAGAATACTACATGTATTGAAACAAAGACCTGAATATAACTGCGTACAAATGATGAGTCATTCATAAACAAAAAAAAACAAACTATAGATGCATACCTACATAATATGCTACTTGCTTTTATTTTAAAATGTGTGCAGACAACAGACACATAAGTATGATGAAAAGAAATGATGTTGTCAAACAACTTGCTAAACTTGAAATGATCGTTTTAGTGCACACAACACAATCATTATTAAAATACCATAACTAAATTAAGTGCCTACAATCAATTGAAACATTTGTAGCTAATTAAACCATAAATTCCTGTTACTGTCAAATATATCCACTAAAAATATCGGCAATAATATGTTGCAATAACAGACGAGGAATAGAACTCACAACTTCCTGGTTGTGCCACTGACTTATTTATGACACAGTATGGAAAAAAAACGGTGTGAACATGCAACGAACAACGTAATCAAAGTCAAAATCGCGATTAAAAAGTGAATTGAATGGGTAAGTTAACGTCGAGCGCGAGGTACGGTGCTTGTGAAGGCGTCGCGAACACTGACTGACGCTTTGTTGCCTACCGTGGATACCTACCATTCGAACCGCTTCCCCCGCGAGTCGCGACTCACCGCCAAACAGCTGATTCACACATACATAAATCAACTTGGAACCTTCGCTGTACGACAACTGGTAAACTCTACGTTGTTGACTGCAATCTACAACTACATGCCAGTTCAAACAATATTGAGAACAATAGCACTAATTGTATGCATCATACGTCTTTCTTTACCCATTGATAAACATTTAGGTAAATCTAATAAAACGTCAATGTAAGACAAGAAAATGCGTAAGAAATTAATCATCATTGAAACGAATGAATATGTCATGCCCTTAGCGTGAGTAACCTTATGATATGGGCAGCAAGTTTATAGATAAGAGAACGTTACACTACACTAGCCAATGATGTAATTATTCAAATAAGTTTCATTTAAGTATCTAATTATAATTGTTTAATGTCTCAATTTATTGAGGCTACTAAATGATATGAACTCTGCACATCACAAATAACATAAATAAGTAAGTGTTAAGCCTATTACTCAAACAAATAAATCTTTTTATAATATTCAGTAAAGAAACACAGGTAAAGTACAAACTAATAGATAGACGGGTGATATGAAAGATTCTACAGATTGCTAAAGAACTGTAGAAGAGTATTCATGATGGATATTCATCGAAGTTTTGAACTACCTAATCTTAATTCTAGGTACCTAACCTACTCGTATGTAGTCTAACGATTTATCAGCATAAACTGTTATTGTATCTTTGATAAAATCGAGAATGCGTATAGCAAGGAATTTTATCACTTTCCATCGTGTCTGATCTCTTCACTACATAGTATAAAACAAAGTCGCTTTCTCTGTCCCTATTTCCCTTTGTACGCTTAAATCTTTAAAACTACGCAACGGATTTTGGTGCGGTTTTTTTTAATAGATAGAGTGATTCAAGAGGAAGGTTTATATGTATAATACATGCATAATATAGCCGTGCGAAGCCGGGGCGGGTCGCTAGTATGTAATAAAATAATTAACTGCCAGACAACGCTGTTTACGTATAACAGACAAAAATCGTATAGAAAATGGCATCAACACAGGGACATCATTGCGTGTTACTTCTATCTGCGTTGCAAACATAAATACGATGCGGTCATGAAACGGACGAAACGATGTGTTTATTCCAGAAACTATATTTAAATATTTCATATGTTAAGCATATTAATTTAAAATTATTTACCGGCGGCGTCGTTGCTGGAATTAGCCGCTTGTACGTGATGTTTTATTAAATTAATAAACGACCTTAGGATGTTCTTGCATAAACACCACTAGCCAAATTTGACATAATCTAATAAATTGAAGATATAATTAAAAATAAGATATAATAAATTGAATTTGAAATTGAAATACTAGCAATTGATCATGGTGCCAAGGAATACGCTTACCTAAATATCAATTAACATTTGCTTAACTACAAGAACCGCAGATATATTATATAGAACCAACTAGAATATATCGGGTTGAATTGCTACCTACTGAATTTAATTACCAATTCAATTTATTTTTGCATAACCCTAACCGTACATACCTGTGTCCTAGGTCTCGCTTATCAAACCAAGTGCTGTGCATCGTGCTCAATGACTCCGCGAAACTATCTAACTCCAACTCACTACGATCCACTCTACACAACGGTTTGTCGATACCGGCCTCTGACTTGTCAGGTATTTCAATGGCTTCATCGCCAGCAACAAATAGAATGGGTTTCTTTTTCTTAGAAGAGGAATTAGCGCGTGCGCGGATATCCTCAGGATTCAACGATGGAGACAACGGATACATATCATCGGGCATTCTGAAGATAAATCTTTATGACCGTTCGGGTTTAATTCTGAATAACAACTGGAAAGATGGAACAAACTGATCATAATAAGTAGCTCTAATAATGTGACGATAATGATGACCCCACACGGTGATAACTTTTGGCTCGGCCGTTGCGTGATGTAAATAACATTAACGAGTTATAGGGCTCAAAGCCTAGTAGATTATGTCATTAGGGGGTAAAATATTAAGATAATAAATAATGTTTTTATTAATTATGATTATGGGAGAAATTTACCAATGAAATCATATCTTTTTTACAGTACGTAGTACTTTTCGTTAAACATACCAGGAAATATTAAAAATATTTTTTTACAATCTATTTGCAAGATGCACAGTGTTGCACAAGTCGTGCCATGAAAAAACATAAAGCCTTGGTCTACTTGTTTTAGACTCGCTTATAGTGGTCATTAGTGGAAATCAAACTTTATTCCGTTGTTGACCAATCAATTGCGATCTTCAGTAGAAGGCGAATTTAAAAATAATCAAATGTGTGTGGATGATAAAGTACTACTTTCCGTGGGAATGATACGGGTCATAAGCGACCGTTTTAAAACTATGAAATATTAATATTGGGTACTATATCTTTACAGAAAACAACATTGAACAACCCTAATATGTATGTATATTATATTATGCCGCCACGCGCTGTTAAAATCATCTTTCGAAGATGAAAAGGCCAATAAATGATATGATATTATCATATGATATCTCTATCTATTGTATTTAAAATTTTCGCGTCGCGGTGCAAGTTGCTAAACTCGACCAAAACGGCTGAATCGATTTGTATGTAATTTTTTGTGTAGCTAGGTATATTCTTTAGATCGGAGAATCGAACAACATTTTTTTCCTTTGTTTTGTAGGTATATAAATTCTTTATTGCAAACATCGATTTATATTTATGAACATTTTTTGTTCATAAATATAAATCGTATCTTTAACCGACACTGGACAGATACAAAGCGCAGTTTAAATTGAAACGAGATCTGAGGAATATAGACCAGGGTAGAAGCCTTTAAAAATAATAAAAAATGAAATTTAAAAATTATCGACCCTGGGGCCCTACCGCGGTAAGTGCGTAGGCTTCAAGCCAACGTCGATATCCCAAACCGCGTCTCACAATGGGCGGAAAATTAAGCTTGCCTTTCATAGAAATTTCGAAAAATTAAATAGTGTTTCGTGTGTTTTAAGTATGCAGGATTGTCGGGGACATCAAAACATTCAAAAATAAGTGATTATGGTTATATTATTTAAAAAAAAACAATGTCATATTTTGTAGTGTTTTTTAAAAATAACATAACCAGAATTACTTATTTTTAAATGTTTTGAGGTCCCCAACAATCCTGCATACTTAAAACACACGAAACACTATTTAATTTTTCGAAATTTCTATGAAAGGCAAGCTTAATTTTCCGCCCATTGTGAGACGCGGTTTGGGATATCGACGTTGGCTTGAAGCCTACGCACTTACCGCGGTAGGGCCCCTGGGGGCCTACCGCGGTAAGTGCGTCGGCTTCAAACCAACGCGTCGGTTTACGCCGACCCGCGCCCCACACTGGGCGAAATTTTGAGCCTGTCTTTCATAGGAGTTTTGAAAAATTAAGTGGTTTTTGTCATGTGTTTTAAGTATGCAGAATTGTTGAGGACATCAAAACATTTAAAAATAAGTTATTCTGGTTTTTTTATTTCTAAAAAACACTACAAAATATGACTTTGTTTTTTTTTAAATAATAACACCATAATCACATATTTTTGAATGTTTTGATGTCCTCGACAATCCTGCATACTTAAAACACACGAAAACACTACTTAATTATTCAAAATTTCTATGAAAAGCATGCTCAAATTTTTGCCCATTGTGAGACGCGGTTTGGGATATCGACGTCGGCTTGAAGCCGACGCACTTACCGCGGTAGGGCCCCTGGTCTAATACACATTAACCAAACAACAGAAGTAAATGTAAGTGTGTGTGTGTATTTTATATCATAATTTATATTATACTCGTGACATTAACATGATATTTTCCTTTTCGCATGTTTTTGTTTCTTCTGGTTTATCCATACTTAGTCAAATTAAAAAAAAAAAAACTAATTCAATAGGTGTCATGCAGTGCATTCCATCACTTTGAAGCGTCTTTAAAATTAAGTTAGGATGTGTTGTAGAGAATTAATGGGAGTCCATTTGAATGAGCAGTATTATGTGCACCTACTAACATTAAGCAGATAAAGTACCTATCTACCCCGCGTATGAACGATGAATGTGTCGCTATTTATGTGGTTCACCCAAGCACAGATCTATTTATCTATATGGGTGGCTACTGTCATAAACACCTCAGCAGTTACAATAATACGTAGGTTTGGCTCTAATTAAGCGGTGTGTATTATGTTCTATATTGTGTGTGTGAAATAAATAAATAAAATTAAAAAATAAATAAATAGATGAAGAGACCTAGAGCGGACGTAACAATTTATTGTCAGATATTTTCAAACACCTTTTGACATCAAGTAATATTTTTATTAAATTATATTTACAACTACGAGTATATTGAACGCTTACATTTAAGTGACGTAAAATACATACATTTGCAAAACATAACAACAAGATAGTTTATCTTTTATTGGTTTAGGTATAACGATATTTAATAATAGAATAATTTGTGAAGATATTGATAAATATTACGATTTTAACTATGATATTCAATTAACTTGTGTGACCAGTGGAAATTTTTGAATTAATAAGCCCTTGATATTTTAACGAAATTTTAAATATAAAATAGAGGCATATTTAACATTCTATGAAGGAAATCGGTGATGGGGTTGAGGATACAAAATGTAACGTGCCCCCAGCCCAAAAAACAAAATCTATACTAATATTATAAAGTTGAAGAGTTTGTTTGTTTGAACGCGCTTATCTTACGAACTACTTACTGGTTCGAATTGAAAAAATATTTTTGTGTTGGATAGTTCATTTATCGAGGAAGGCTAAAGGCTACTTTTTATTTTGATATTCCCACGGGATCGGGAGTTTCGCGGGTGAAACCGCGGAGCGCTGATAGTCTATACTAAAAATAAAGCTGAAGAGTTTGTTTGTTTAAACACGCTAATCTCAGGAACTACTGGTTCGAAATGAAAAAATATGACGATTAAAATGTTATACATATTATGTGCAAATAAATCATATTTTCTATGTAATTTTCAGTTTAGAGATCTCAAAGTTGCACAGGGATTATGAGTCAATTGCTTCACGTGTGGTCAAGTTTATTACACAAACATGTATCTACCTCTGGCTGACATATAACTGTAGATAATGCCAATGATGTAGGTACTTCTGATCCCTATTAACATCTATATATATAAAAATCAATTGCTGTTCCTTAGTCTCGCTAAAACTCGAGAACGGCTGAACCGATTTAGATGATTTCGGTTTTGAAATGTTTGTTGCAGTCCAGGAAGGAGAATTTAAAGATCGGACATACGCGGGTGAAACCGCGGGGCGCAGCTAGTCTAATATATATAAATTACGTGTCACGTTGTTTGTGCGCGATATACTCCTAAACTACTTAACTGATTTTAATCAAATTTACACACCGTGTGCAGTTGGGATACCCACGTCACTGCGAAAAACTTTAACTTTTCTAGGTCTGAAAGTGTAACGGACAGATTGAATAACTTTCGCATATAGTATAACAAGCTGCGCATCGCGGTTTCACCCGCGTAACCCCCGCTCCTGTGGGATATCGAGATAAATTAAGATGTAAGCTATCCTTTCTTTCAAGTTGGATCAAACTGCAGAGGGATACCTACCTACGTCACTGCGAAAAACTTTTCATCGATATCTCTATACTGCGACGCCTTATTAAATCGATGTATTGTTATTGCGATGTAACGTTACATCGAAAAACTATTCTGCGAAGGATTTTACTGCGAAAATACCATACTGCGAAGACTTGTTTAATCGACATCTGGTTACTTCGTCGAACTTTACTTATAATAATTACATATAAAAAATTCCGTGAAAAATACAGGGTTGTCGGAGAATACCGAGGGGTACCTAATTCACCCCCAAAAGATTCGCGATTTTTTTCAATTTCGCTTTATTTATTTTTTTAGGATCTTTAAAATATTTATTTTTGCATAGTAGACATTTTTTCAGGTTTTTTTTATTTCTAAACCTTTATTAATTGTGCATTAATTTAAAAAAATAGGACGTCACTTTTCCGACTATCCTGTGTATTAACAAAAATTCAATCGTCCTACAGCATGACGAAGATGATCAATACGTGCCTAATTCTTTTTTTAATTAATGTAAGTAATTAAAAAAACCCCCATTTTTTTAATTAAAAAAAAACCCTAAAAACATAACGCAAAAACGAAAAAAAAAAACTTTTGGGGGTGAATGAGATACCCCTCGGTATGTGGTACTTACCTAATTTTTACCAACCACCCTGTTTTTTTCATGACATATTTTTATTTTAATTAATTTTTGTAAAGGTCGCAGTAACAAGATGTCGATTAAACAAGTCTTCGCAGTATGGTATTTTCGCAGTAAAATCCTTCGCAGAATAGTTTTCGATGTAACGTTACATCGCAGTAACAATACATCGATTTAATAAGGCGTCGCAGTATAGAGATATCAATGAAAAGTATTCGATGAAAAGTTTTTCGCAGTGACGTAGATATCCCTCTGCAGTTTGATCCAACTTGAAAGATAGGATAGCTTACATCTTAATTTATCCAGAAATTCCCACGGGAGCGGGAGTTACGCAGGTGAACCGCGATGCGCAGCTAGTTATAATAATATGCGAAAGTTATTCAATCTGTCTGTTACACTTTCAAACCTAAAACACTTAACCAATTTTGATTATTTTTGGAATAGAGAAAGATAGAACCTTGGAGAAGGACACAGACTACTTTTTGTACCGATCATGGATTTACAAGGGTGAAACTGCATATTGCAGCTAGTTTTACATAACTCTTCTGTAGGAGCCAGGTGATCGACTCCCACAGGATGATGTTGCGGCCGGCCCGGCCGGAGAAATTAAACCAAAGACACAAGTGCTGTATTTCGTGGTTGATTTAATTATGATAATAGTTTTGATAAAATGTTTAAACTAAAATATTGTAATAAGGTAAAGCAATGCAGTGAGTACAATGCAGCTTGGCCCGTACATCTTCTTAAAATCCTTATACATAACTGTTTTAACCCAACTGCAAGGAAAGGATTATGTTTTTCCCCTATATTTGTATGTTTGTTTGTTTCTTATTTATCTTATTTTATACTGTTCAGTACCCTTACCATGAGTTTACATTGACCGGACTTGCTAGCGACTGCATGAAAAGTACTTCTAGTGTCTCCTAGTATCTTTGAAAAAATGTACTTCTAATGACCGCTAGAGGCGCTGTACATTTTTTCCATAGAATTTTTTTACGCAGACGCTAGTGAGTCTGATCACTGTAAACTCATGGTAAGGATACTGATTCTTCACACTTTTACTTGACAGAAACACCTGAAAATAATTATTTAAATGTACTTACCTATGCTCAGCACGGCGATAGTACTTCTTAGAGAAAGGTTGGTTGGTTTCTTTCAGACATTCCTTTTTTTCACAGGCATCCATTTCGGTTTTTAATTTATTAAACCCAAAGTTTTGAATCAGACAATTTGGAAATAATATTCTCTGATTATGTTTATACCTAACTAGAGTGTTAAGTAGTCTGAACATGCACCAGTCTCTTTACTCAGTGATACTGAAACAAATATAAAACAAACTTTACATATCTTTGTTGTTTTGTGATAAAACCAAATGTTGCCAGCATCTTGACAAACTTATTGTTTAAATAATTTAATTTAGATAAGTAGGTAGGTATCTTGGAATTATAAAAAAATTACAAAATGATTATATTATTTGTTTGGAACACCAAGTGAGTTACATTTTCAGAAATTAATGATACTATAAATGATTCAGGTCATTTAAATACTGATTCTACGGTAAAGTATGGTAAAGAAGATTATGTCTTCAGTCAGCTGCCATTGTTTCTGTTATGCGCACAAAATCAAGGTAGGTAAGTATAGATTGTCAGACACCTGAGGCAAGTAGAACTTTGAAATTGCTGGAGGAATTTGAAGTATCTAAAGGCTCCTCCAGTTTTAAACAAATCTACATTTGACGATTGTTCAAATGGTACTTACCTGAAATTTAGTATTCGTTACCTACATGTTTACATACGTGTAGGTAGAGTTTAAAATCAATACCATGATACGGGTTTGTCCAAATATCAGTCAGGCTAACTGCGATGCGGTGCCAAATACTATAATTAGCTTCCAAAAAAATTGTTTAACTGTGACACACCGGCAAATCAGAAATTAGAGATATTTACTTACCTACTATGTATATTGGTTGTCACAAATAATTTGTAGAACGCTAATAGTGTTGTCTCTTCCGCCTGAAGTAATTTGAATTACAGAGTCTACTTTACGGACGAAATTCGCGAACGAAAGAAACGAAACGATTTGATTGAGATCACAAAAGACTTTTTCTCAAACGGAGCAAATAAAGGTCGTCACAGACGTAGCTATATTTTATATTAATATAAAAATACCGTAAAACGGGGTGAATTGACCAGTAATTTTGGACTTTGACCACAGATTATATATCGACCGCTTCCGAGCAACAACTCCTAACTGCCAGTTTTACTCAAAGGTGATTTTAATGCCATCTGTTATAAAAATGTAAGCAACTTTCCTGTGACGAAAATTCGTAACTATCTGACGTTTAAAAGTATTAAAAATACGCTTATAGAAATTCGACCTATCTTATTTAGAAAATATTTTTTTCAGAAATATCTCCTTTCTCAAATTTTGACGCGCAGTTTGAACTTAGAACGTGCTGGGACCTGTTCGTCTTGGCTAAAAGTAAGTTTCTGCATTAAATGTGTTAAGTTCAATGTAAATGTAATAAATTAATAATTATTTTCTTATTATTATTAGTATTGGTTGTTAAATTTAAATGTAAGTGTTAAAATCTTCGTTACAAGTTTCGACTATTATTAGTTACGAGATATTTCCGGAACAAAAATTTTTCTTGTTTTATCACTATTAATTTTTATAAGACGAGAGAGATAGGAGTTATTGTCAATAAAATAAAAAATTAACTGAATTTGCTATTTTTTATTACATTCAGATTACACATAGATCCATTATTACACAATTAAATACAAATAAAACCAAAAGTAAAAAAAAAACTAAAACTACTATTTTTATTAATTAATCAGGGTCACAAGGAACCAACGAATATTTAACAAGTAGTTATGGCACAAAACACTTCCTTTCACAATGATAACAGTAAATTTTAAATACATTAAAAAAACCTAAAAACTTCACTTTCACTTTTTTGTTTTTGTTTTCGGTTTTTTTTAGTTTTTGTTTTCAGGTTTTTTTTGTTTTTGGATCAGGTTTAACCATTTTTACTGCCACTGTCGTTCAGGTTTAACCATTTTTAGTGCCGCTGTCACCGAAAATTCTACTCCATGAGGCGAAAGCGACTATTTCTTCAAATTGCAACGTGTACATAATCGTAACCCATTAAGGAGTTAGGTGATGAGAAGGTGCATTCAGATGCTTCATTCATCGATACCTATTAGTGTATGTGCCCATTCTACTAGTGAAAATGGAAAACTAAGCAATTTGCTTAATCTCGCTGTACAGATCTGTTCATCACTCCGAAGATCCTCATCAGATCTTCATTTAGGATAGGGTTTCCTATCAACATTCATTCAAACCCAGTCCGACGAGACGAAAGCGACTATTTTATTTAAATTGTAACCTGTAATCGTAACCGCTGGAAGAGTTTTCTAAAGAGAAGGTGGTTTCAGATATTCCATTTATCGGTAACTATTAGTTTATGGACTTTATAGCCCAATTCTACTGGTGGAAAGCAAAAACTGAGCAATTTCCTGCACTCTCGAGGTGTAATTCTGTTCTGAGAACCTCCTCCTTTTTTTAAGTCTGTTAAAAATGCAAAATGGTCTGTATAAAAACATTTTTAGTTTTGTATCCAATAAATAAATAAATATTGCGAACATTCCACACATCGTCATCTAGCCCCAAGCTAAGCAGCAAAAGAAGCAACTTGTATTATGGGTGCTAGACAACGGATAATACTACTAATATACTTTTCTTTTTGTAAATATATACGTATAATACATAGAAACAACCAGACCATAGACAAATATCTAAGCATTTGACGACCCAGTTGGCACAATGGTCACCATGCCGGACTGCCAAACACAGGGTCGCGGGTTCGATTCCCGCCTCAGACAATTATTTATGCTTAGATATTTGTCTGTGGTCTGGGTGTCTGTATGTATATTAAGTATATATTTACAAAAGAAAAGTATATAAGTAGTATATCCGTTGTCTAGCACCCATAACACAAGTCTAGTTACTTAGCTTGGGGCTAGATGGCGATGTGTGGAATGTCCTGCAATATTTATTTATTTATTTAGAAATACTTGTCTGAGGCGGGAATCGAACCCTGTGTTTGGCAGTCCGGCATGGTAGCCATTGTTCTAACTGTAATCACCCCATTTTACGGTATCAAAAGATATATTTTGATATATTTTAGGTATTTGATGACGTCACTAAAATATGTCGACCGATATAGCTCGATATATTTTATATCGACGGTGGAACTTTAAAATGTCGTAAGGGACATTTTCTCGAAAGTACACTTCATATTGCGTAGTATAGCACATTTCATGCCCTATCGATCTGTGTTATTAAAATTTTGATATCTCTTCAAATATATGGATACTAGCGACCCGCCCCGGCTTCGCACGGCTATATTAAGGATGTTTTGTACATATAAACCTTTCTCTAGGATCATTCTATTTAATAAAAAACAGCAATAAAATCCGTTGCGTAGTTTTAAAAATCTGATTATGACATAAAAAACTTTATCATTATCACTACATAGTATAAAACAAAGTCGCTTTTTCTGTCCCTATTTCCCTTTGACTGCTTAAATCTTTAAAACTACGCAACGGATTTTGATGGGGTTTTTTTTAATAGATAGAGTGATTCAAGAGGAAGGTTTATATGTATAATACATGCATAATATAGCCGTGCGATACCGGGGCGGGTCGCTAGTATAGTATAAAACAAAGTCACTTTTCGCTGTCTGTCCTTATGTATGCTTAGATCTTTAAAGCTACGCAACGGATTTTGATGCAGTTTTGACGTGATAACGTTTTATAAATTGGTGAACACCTGCAATCTCAAAAAAGTTTTAAAATTGGTGAAAAAAGTTTATAAATTGGTGAACACCTGCAATCTCAAAAAAGTGTGACGTCACGCGTCGTTACTGGAACGTCACATGTTATTGACAAGGTAACTATAGCAACGTTTTATCGTTGCCATGGTTACCATCAATGTTTTCTTATGACGTTATCACGTAAAATTATCGTCCGGAAACAGACTTTACAGACAACCATTTTTTTTTATTAGATAGAATGATTCATGAAGAAGGTTTATATGAATAATAAGTATAATATCGTCGCTAGTGATATAATATATCCCATAATATGGGATATATTATATCACTAGCGACGATAAAAAAAACCAGTCAAAATAATAACCCATAATAATATTATGGGTTATTATTTTGACTGGTTTTTTTTTTTTCATTTTTAATTCTGAGACGTCGTAAGTCTTTCTATCTGGTATATTTATGTGTTGTAAGGCCCTTACAAAAATAAAAAAGTTCAATTTGACATAAAATATATATTTTTTTTCATATTGAATAAGAATTGGCGTAAGTAGTATTGGGTTCCGTACCACTGTATTCTGTTTTTATTTTTTAACCTCGACGCAAAAACAAATGCAAAAAATAGATGGCGCTAGTGATAAAAATACATGAATGAAGGGTAAATGGTGGTTTACGGTTTATGACGTATTAAAAAACTACTTACCAAATCTCGTTCAAACCAATTTTGGGTGGAAGTTTGCATGGTAATAATGCATATCATATATTTAAGTTTCATCATTCTCTTATTTTAGAAGTTACAGACACACTTTTTACCACTTTGAAAGTGTCTCTCGCGTAAACTATCCAGTTTAGAAAAAATATATTTTGAAATGAGAAATCTTAATATCATTTTTGAAGACCTATCCATAGATAACACTTACGTATGGGTTTGATAAAAAAAATTGAGTTTCAGTTCTAAGTATGGAACCCTAAAATTTACTGTTTTTTTTTTCTATTTTTGTGTAAAAATCTTAATGCGGTTTACAGAATACATCTACTTACCAAGTTTCAACAGTATAGTTCTTATAGTTTCGGAAACATGTGGCTGTGACATACGGCAGATAGACAGACATGACGAATCTATAAGGGTTCCATTTTTTGCCATTTGGCTACGGAACACTAAAAAATGTTGCGTAGTTTTAAAGATCTAAGATACTTTGTTTTATACTATGTAGTTACTATGTAGTTAGTTAACAAAATTAATATGTTTTATTGAAATATAATTTCATGGAAATGACGTCACAGTGGTTCACAGTTTAAAATTCTTTGTAATATTTACTATATTAATCGAATGGTTTAAGTACTTACACCCGAAACATTTTAAAATCATACGACATAAACTTTGAAATTTAACGAAATGTCCCTTACTACATTTAAAATTTCCACCGACGATATATTTTAGTATATTAATATAAAATATAGCTACGTCTGTGACGACCTTAACTCAAGGGAACTTCATGGGCATGACGTTGACGGAAATGAAATAATGTGACGGCTGACGCATTATTGACGTTGACATTAATTTCCTTGTTTTTTTAATGACTTCACTTGGGTGTGATCTGGATGTTCCCTCAAAGCTCAGAGTCAAAAAAGCACAATAACTGTTAAAATCTCATCTGTCAAAATCTCATCTGTCGCGAGAACGGCTGAAAATGCTCACCTACAAAAGTGCCCAACGCGCCATAAGAAGTTTTCACTTCAAAAACTGCATTCATCTTTAAAGTAAAGGAGTCCGGACATTTAGTATGGGAGCCTGGCATAGTGTGCGCAGTGCATTTGGAGACCCATGCCAATCGAGAGAGGGCATTACGACTATCTTTCTTTTTTCTGAGATTACGACGAACAATTAATGCCTTTACACTGGACCGCTGAAGCGTTTGGAAACGGGATTTACAAAGTTTTTTTATTTTTGGTGATTTGTTGAATCATGTTGTTGGTGTTGAACGCATCAGTATTCAAAGAAACCCGATGCGTTCATCAACATGATTCAAATATCCAATATAGTGAAGGCATTATTTGTTTGCCGTAATGCCCTCTATCGATTGACATGGGTCTGGAAATGCACCGCGGAATATGTTACTACCTATGTCTGTTAGGTAAGGTTATACTGGTATTTCCATGGGTAAGGTCAAAAGGTTTAAAAAAAATTCTTGATTCGACCGCCGCGCTCAAAGCCCGCGATAAAAGCTATGCAATTGAATGAGTAAAATATGACAGTTCAGCATGTTTATCTAGTTGGCAACACTGATGTCGTCGTCAGAGGTCGTCATCAATCAATCATACATTCATATTTCATTCCTTTCTTCAGTCATTTTGATATCACGTGACCGCTAACGTCAAAGCTTTGTGGTGATTGCTTCGCTTTTTCTTCTATTCTATCTTGAAACAATTTTTTTTTAATTTATAAAATTTTCATGTTTAAATATACATTTTTCTAACGTTACTAGCTTCTTTATGAAGGAATGTTAATTTAATTCGAAATGGCTTACACCGAAAAGGTGTCCCTGAGCGGTACAGCTTTGTCGTTTCTGTTGTACGAATGCGTAAATTCTTCGAATAGTCAGGTAAATAGAAGTAATAATTTGGTTTATTTGATGATTTGCTATTGTTTTATGGTATGTTTAAGTGTTTTACTCATGGAATTGGTATTTCAGGAAGGATTTCTCATCGGCGAGGTAACTTCAGAAATTACCAACCACATATCAGATTCCCAAAGTGATAATGCCCGGCTCGATACTCAAATCGTAGTAAAGACGATCCTACCATTGCCCTCCGTCTCATTGTTTTACCTTCCTACTGGTAGAATAAGAGAGGATGTCCTCTCTGATATGTTATCAAACACAGCAACCGAAGTTGTTGGCTGGTATAAATACAGAAAGAATACCAACATAAAACCAACATTTAGAGACAAACTTATATCCAAAGGATTACAAAAGTACTTTGAACGACACTATGGAAAGAAAACATTTGTTACCTGCAACTTATCAAACAGAAATTCATCGTCTGGATCTACACATTCATTCATATATAGATTTGGTAAAATCAATTGCTTTGATATGTATGAATACATTGAAGATGTTACGGCTAACTTAGGCGAAAAGCTGACGGGGTATAAGAAAGGTCTTAGACATTCACAACACAACATATTCAATAAAATTATCAAGGAAAGTAATGTGCAAAACAATAACACAAATGATGCCATAATGCACATACATGAAGCCGTCGAGGCAAGACTTGTTATAGAAGCTGAGATCGCTGCCAAAAACGAAAGTACCATAAAGGAATTGGAAGCTGAAATAAAACAGATGAGCACAATTTTAACAGATAAACTGTCAACGGACCTGCATGCTGAATACAACCGTATTGCTGAAGAAAAACTAATGAATAGAGAGGCTGAAATGGCCCAGGCATGTGTTGAAGCACTAAAGACTCCGGTGCAAATTGATATTTTAGCCACAGGTGATACACCTGTTAATAACCATAACTCAGACAGTGAAAACTCAGTACAAATTATTGAAAACGAAAATGAAAGGAGTTCAAGTCCAATTCTGATGACATCAGGTGCAAATAAACCTGCTTTAAATTATGCAGCTGCTCTAAAGAATGATATTCCTTCTACAAGTGTAAGTACATATTAAAAAACCGGCCAAGGGCGAGTCAGACGCGCGCAATAAGGCTTCCGTAGCATTATATTCTGTTTTTAGTATTTGTTGTTATAGTGGCAACAGAAATACATCATGTGTAAAAATTTCAACTGTCTAGCTATGACGGCTTATGAAATACAGCCTGGTGACAGAAGTTTTACCCATTGGATATGCAACCCTAAAAATCACATAATTTATCTCCTTTGTGCAAAATCAAATGTTACATACATACTTAGATGTTGATTGAAATGTTTGTTTCAAATTAACTTTATTTTGTTTCAGACGTCATTCAATAATTTCAGTGAAGACCTTATCACTTTCGAAGAAGAAGACAAATCTGCAAAGAAGACCATCAAAAAGAATGACGCAAAAAGTTTAGGAGACAGTTCACCCGAATACTAAAGTGCCTTCTCAAATAATTTCGGAAATAAGTTACCATATTACTATTTTAATGTGTTTGTCTTTGTTATTTAAAATACTCACTGTAAATAATTTAAGGACAGTGCAGATGTTACGCTTTGGTCTGCACAGATGACACTGCGCCTTACAAACCTACTAAATTGTACAAGTTTGCATGGCGGAGTGGCGTCTTTTTTAGACAAAACCGCATCCTGTGCACTGGCCCGTACATTTGTATGATTTCTTCTTGCACTGTGTTTTGACATCACATAACAGTTAAATTTTAAGTTGATTTTTACTAAAGCTCAAAGCTATTCTTATCCTACTGTGTGTAAAGTAGATTAATGTAGAACAGCAGAATTTCAAATATAAATAATCATAGTTTTGTACTGTACCAAATCTGAACAACCTAAGGTATATTCTAAGAAATATCAGGTATATTTTAGGTAAAAAAATATGATAAATGATAGTCAGAATCAACTACTAAATGTTTAATAAATGACACATGTTATGTAGTCTTACACTAATATTTGTACAAATACAAAATATTTTTGTAATAAATTAATCAACCTATATCTTTCGTCTCTTTGTAAATCTCAAAAAAATACTTAAGTAACAAAGTTAACTTAAAAATACTTATAAGCATTTAAACTTAAGAATAAATACATACCTAAATGGAATATCCTGTTTGATTTTATAATAATAAATCATAATTCTAAACTTTTTGGAAAAATCTTGTTATAATGTTTAAAAATTTCATTTAATATGGCAAGAAACAATAATGGCACTGATTTTCATTGAATCGGCACAATTTATTATTAAAATTAAATACTTTCAATAAAATTAATAAAAACCAACAAATAAGACTAGTAAATGAAAATAACAATGTCTTTAAAAAAGTTTTAAATTGTTTTTTAAAGCATTTATATTTTAGTAATACTCTTAGAATTCTAAACTAATGTCTGCCGATTTGAGCCCCCCCCTTAATTTTTGAAATAAATAAACTACGAATTTTGAGTCGAACTTTATGGCGGCTCCAAAATTTGACAGCGTGTGTTGTGTTGCTAATACTTGGCTGATACGCCAAGTATTAGCAACACAACCCATCACCTGTTCAGAGCATGTGTGCTGTCAGTTCTTTGGCGTTGCTATTAGTTGACATCAGGTCAGCCAATGTACAGCTATTAGGGCTGAAGGGGAAGGTCAAGCAAGGTCGGTGGTTTGCTTGCAGTGTCCGTCAGCCGGGCAAAAAAAGTGCTTCTAGAGCGAATTGGTTCGGTGAATAATTAGTGCTCAGTCTGCTGTAAATGTGCGCGAAATAAAAAATTAGTGCATGTAGGCATTGAGGAAAAAAACGGGAAAAACAAATTCTGCTGGAATGACGGTGCTCCAGCAGGAAGATTTTTAAACGAATGACCGGAGAGGTATATAATGTATATCGGCGGATAGCTTATATTTGTGCATAATTGTGCGCGAATAATTAAATTTGTGCGTCTTAGGGTTTTCGAGATATTTCATTTCCTGCTGGGCTGACGTTTTGCAAAAACTTGTATCTCCGAAACCATTGAATGTGCGACCTTGGATTAAACATATATAAGTAGCTCTTAATTTGTGCGTATTTGTGCGCTAATTTGTTTTTCATAAATATCTACTGTTTAGGAGAAATCATGCAACCCTGAAAATTCGAAAGAAACTCCTTGCGCTTAAATGAGAACACGCAGAGGTTCACTGAAAGCGGTATTTGGCTCGTTTTGTTATTCTTTACATGTATAATAAGTTTCAAGACAGTACATACGCGCATTTTTCAATAATAACACTTCAAGTCAAATCTGAAAATGTCATAGCTTTGCAAGAAACCTATTCAACTAAAGATATGTGCGTATATACCAAAAATTAGAGTGCCTTTTGAAATACATATCCTGAAAATTTCAGCTTCAAATGTCGCGTATTTAAGTAGATATAAACGAAAAACAAATCATAACTTCAGTTCTTGGCTAACCGACCAAATTCGAATGGTCACGAAAAAGCGACGGTTTCATACATTTTGATGACTTCTTAAATGAACTGTATTATACTGAAGCAGTTAATTGGGTTTAGGTACTGTGAATTGGAAAAGTGTTATGGGAAGTTGCAAAAGTTTTATTTTGAGATTAAGATAGTAGAAACCAGTAAGTACGCTTTTATCTTCCTTACCTATTATAGATTATTGATAGCTCAGGTAGGTAAGTATCTACTTCATTTTACTAAGTTCGCAATACGAAGTTAAACAAAAATGTCGGGTTTGTGCTTAATAAATAATATTATAAGTAATAAAATTATAATAATATTACTTTAAAGGTGGACCCAGATTGATACGCGCCGAGCGCGCCGAATTTTTGCCGTCCACGGAAAAAGGTACCTTATAATAATAGAGATAAGGTATCTACATTTATATTTCCGATGACGTCATCAGAGTCGTCCGCATCGTCAGAGGCGGCCGACACTGAAATAAATAAATGAATAAATGTAGGTATGTACCTTATCTCTATTATTATAAGGTGGACGGCAAACAATTCGGCGCGTATCAATGTGCGGGCACCATTGCATTGATTTTAAAATTACATAAAAAGACGATTGTGTAGGTTCAAATCTCCGGCCGCCGCGCGCCGGGTGGTTGTAACTCGCTCTGTGTGAAACAGTAACACAGAATGCGGCATTAGTGGGAAAGAGTCAGACGCTAGTTAAGACGTATTTCGCTCCTTGCCTCCCGCACCGCTCTCCGCTCTCGGTGTGCTCTCGGTTCACTCACCCCGCTCCAATAGTGTCCGGGGTATATCTAGTGTTGCCAATTTAGCATAATCTTATGCTCGATTTGGCATTTTAAGTTTCAATTCCACGTAGTAATAAGTTTGTCATTAATATTTTTTGTCATTAATAATGTCATTAATAATTTTTGCGTGAAGGAGTAACAAACATACATATACACACACACACACACACACACACACACACACAAACGTTCACATTTATAATATTAGTAGGATAGGATATACATATATAGTAGGATGTAAGCCATTATGTTATAAAACCCTATTTAAAACAGTCTCGAGATACTTACGTGTAAAAAGAGGTATTTATGAGACTATTAAAGTTTTGAGAAGTATTGTATTGATCAAAACTATATAGTTTATACTATACTATACTATATATTTTTTGTATTTCCTTAATATTTTATTTTAAGTTCAAACATAATAGTATAATAATTTAGGTATAAGCATAAATACCTTCTTAAGTGTTCTAATTACAATCAATTACCTGTCTTAAACTATTTGATTTGTAATTTAATGTGATCCTAGCACTACCCACAAGGTCCTACTGTGATCTTAACTATACCTCAGTATTAAAAAAAAATCAAAATCAGGTCACTCGTTTTGGGAGATAAACGCGCTACAATTGATTTATATTACCTATTCCGTGGCACTGCCGGAATAAAAAATAGCCAATAACACTCAGTTATCTTCAATCTATCTCTGTGCAAAATTTCATCCAAATTAGTCCAGTCGTTCTGGAATCTGGAGATACCAACATACACACATACAAACATGTTACCAACGTTACCTCTTTGTAGGTATAGAAGGTTAGTATAGAAGTACCTATAGATAAACGTGTCATTTTAGAAATACATGCATTAATATTTCTCTAATGTACCTACTACCTATTGAAAAAATGATAATGCACTAAAACCTCTATAAACGTTCTAAGCGCGACTGTACGGACAACAGCTTCAGTATAATACAGTCCATTTAAGAAGTCATCAAAATGTATGAAACCGTCGCTTTTTCGTGACCATTCGAATTTGGTCGGTTAGCCAAGAACTGAAGTTATGATTTGTTTTTCGTTTATATCTACTTAAATACGCGACATTTGAAGCTGAAATTTTCAGGATATATATTTCAAAAGGCACTCTAATTTTTGGTATATACGCACATATCTTTAGTTGAATAGGTTTCTTGCAAAGCTATGACATTTTTAGATTTGACTTGAAGTGTTATTATTGAAAAATGCGCGTATGTACTGTCTTGAAACTTATTATACATGTAAAGAATAACAAAACGAGCCAAATACCGCTTTCAGTGAACCTCTGCGTGTTCTCATTTAAGCGCAAGGAGTTTCTTTCGAATTTTCAGGGTTGCATGATTTCTCTTAAACAGTAGATATTTATGAAAAACAAATTAGCGCACAAATACGCACAAATTAAGAGCTACTTATATATGTTTAATCCAAGGTCGCACATTTAATGGTTTCGGAGATACAAGTTTTTGCAAAACGTCAGCCCAGCAGGAAATGAAATATCTCGAAAACCCTAAGACGCACAAATTTAATTATTCGCGCACAATTATGCACAAATATAAGCTATCCGCCGATATACATTATATACCTCTCCGGTCATTCGTTTAAAAATCTTCCTGCTGGAGCACCGTCATTCCAGCAGAATTTGTTTTTCCCGTTTTTTTCCTCAATGCCTACATGCACTAATTTTTTATTTCGCGCACATTTACAGCAGACTGAGCACTAATTATTCACCGAACCAATTCGCTCTAGAAGCACTTTTTTTGCCCGGCTGACGGACACTTGCTTGCAAGCTAGCTTCAGAGTCATCATTCGAACTCTACATAACGAAAAGCTTCGACATTTTGTCATATATTATAGTAATGTTATTTTTCTAAGCATTGTTAAAATGTTTTCTGGAATATTTTCGGTATACAAGTCAATGGCTGATAGACGCGCAAAAATCAGCTTTTTAAAAGTACTTGTAATAATAATTTATAAGTTTAGAGCAAGTCAGCAGCTGCAGTGCTGTCGCCCGCAAGTTCGTGCACGGAGTGTGCCAGCCGGCGCGCCTGTTGCACTGCCGTCGACGCCGGCAACAGGCCTAGGTGCACGCAGATCAGCTCCTTTACACTCACGCCTTGCGAGTCGTTCGGAAACGCTAGCTCGATCAGTTGCCTGGACAGAACATGTGATTAAAATCTATGATACAGTTAATAGATAGAGCAGTGTTGGCTTAGTGGTAAATACCTTGACTTTCATTCCGATGGTCGTGGATTCAAATCCCGGACAACAATGATTTTTTCTTATGAAGCATTTATGTGCGCTAATTAACATTGCTCTTACAGTGAAGAAAAATATCGTGATGAAACGGTACGTTCCTGCATATCAAACTTTCTGGTCAAACTAGTTTTTCCAAAAGGTTTCTTTCAAAAGGACAAGTTCTCTCATCTGGAAATGGTCGTCTAAACTGAGAGAGTAGGTCTACTCTATCCTCACGCAAAATGGGTCTAATTGCGGAAAACAACCCGTATGCAGCAAAGTTATGCTTGACTGTGGCTTACAGCTAAGGTCGACCCATTTGGGCAGCACATAGCTTCTTATATATTCTTAAGTTTAATGAATGTTTTTTTCCTTATTTCTTGTTGTATAAGTTACCTATTTCTTTGTGTGTGTTAATTTAAAAGTTGTTGTGTGCCTGTTCCAAATAAATGTTTTTCTTTCTTTCTTTCTTATCAAGTACATATAATAGATGTCACCACCGACAACATTAGGTGAGTGCGGTCTACGTACCTGTAGAAGATGCCCCGTATATCCCCCGGGGGAGGCAGCGCCCGCACGGCTGCAGGGTGAGGCGCGTGCGTCGGCCGGACGGGCGCTCCGCGTCGTTCCCACCACCACACGGCGCACATGTGCAGCGCACCACGCCGCCACGTCGCGCCGCAGTACCCTTCGCGGATCACTGTCAAACTGCGCGACAATATGGCCCGCACCTACAACAATCAACAACATATTTAAGAGTTCTTATTAGAGAACATCTTTTACCAACTTGGTATTTAGTATGGGAGCTTGGCATAGTGTTTTTTTTTGCGCTATGCATATCGAGACACATGTTAATCGATAGACGGCATTATAGTGAACAAATAATGCCTTCACAGCGAACCTCTAACTAAAGCGTCTTAGAAACGGAATATTTAACAAAACGTATTGTCTTATGATTTTGATATCCATACGTATCGCATTACCCCGAAAAAAACCTGCTGTTTTATCTCTTTTTCTTTTATTTTTTCTCTTTTCAAAGCTGAGATCGGCCCCTGCGCTCCGAGGCCCTAGTGCACTGCACCACCTTGCCCTACGATAGCTACGCCACTGCTTTTCATATTATTTGCGGCGTGATGCGTTCGCGCGCACTATGCAATCTCATAGGCGTGGTTGTAAATACGTGTGTTTGGAATAATACATACTGGCAATACTTACCGTATTAGCGGACAGCATATCAGCACAATCTGCCATGTCGGGCGCTAAGCTCCGACCAGTACTCCTATCCACATACATGAAGTGTATCAGTCCAGGGAACTCCTCCACATACTTGTGCACCGTTAGGGAACAACTCACGTCACTCTCGCCTCTCTCGCCCGTGCGCACGACACCCACATTAAGCGAAATAATCGTTTGTGAAGTTATGACATGACATACTAATTATGATTGCTTTGTGATTTCTGAAGGAAAATTCGGTGTAGTCGACTTAATTCACCTGGGGTGATTAAACTAGGTCAGAGGTCGGCAACCTTTTGAGTTGGAAGTGTCAAAAATTAATTTCTAAAACACATTTTTTTGCCAATAGAACTATTGTTAATGTTGGCTCTTAAATCAAGTTTTTTGAAGATGACATGTCAGCACTCCAAATGTTAGCTTCTCCACCTCACTGTAGAAATCGGGAAGACTATTCCATGCATCGAATATAAGTGCTTCAACTCGCGGTATTTCTTTAAAATAAATAATATTCATCTAAAACAGTCCAGTAGTTTCGGAGTATATTCGTTACAAAAAAAACAAACAACAAAATATTTCCTCTTTATAATATTATTATAGATTTGCATATGGAACTAAAGAGCCAAGCTTCAAATCCCACGAGCCAACGCAGGTTGCCAACCCCTGACCTAGGTGTATTGAGTAGATATGATGACTTGATTCATCCAGGTAATTTTCGGGTTAATTAGGTATATCTCTACAGAGAAGAGGCCTTACTTAAAAAGTATGTTTAGTTTCTAAAGTGTAATAAAATATGTCACAAAACAATCATAAAATATTTGTAAATAAATGATATGGTTTCAAACCATGCACAAAATAAATCACAATGCCTTAAACTGAACTGCTTTGAACTGGAAGCATAACAAAATTCTAGCAACATCAATCAATTCTTCAACATTTATGTTGATACCAAGACTATTTAGGATCTGCAGCAATTAATAATTATGCATCAAAAGATATATTTTTACACATTTCTTTCCCCCATTCGTAATTATTTTTTATCTACTTATCTGATCCATATTTAAGTAGATATTTGTTGCATCGCAAGCGGACCCAAACATTAAACAAAAATATTGAAAAGGATATGATCCCAAACTGAAGAATCTCATCGCCTTAACTCGTAGAAACTCCACATATGGGGACAGAACAGTTTTTAATTCCTTCAACGGTTGCTCCATTTTGAGACTCGGTATGTCCGGTTTGAGTTGTTCTATAACTGTTTCTAGTGCCGTATGCATAGAGGTTGCAGTTGTTTCTGGTGTCAAGGGCGTAGTCGTGGTACAAGACTTTCGCAGCTCTAACATACGGCTGGTGAGACGAGCGCAGAGATTCGAATTGGATTTGTTCTTTTTCAGAGCTTCTGTAGTCTGAAATAAAGAGGTAATCCTACAACACATTTTTTTTGGAACGAAAGTTCCTTATCGCGCGTTGCGAAAGGGGGCTAGACGCAAAAAATTAAGACCAAAAGTTGTAACGACACGATTAAGTATTACTATTCCTTCACATTTTTTTTTTATTATGATAGGTCAGCGTTTGACCACAATCACACCCGCCAGATGGCAGGTAACGGCGCGGCCTATGATTTAGCATGCTTTCATGAAAAACCCTATGAGTTTCTTGTGCCTTCTTCTCATTGGTGGGCGCTTTCCGAAGGCACACATCCTAACTTAATTTTCAAGACGATTCTAAGTGATGTAATGCATTGCATGAATCTTCACTACATAGTATAAAACAAAGTCGCTTTTTCTGTCCCTATATCCCTTTGTATGCTTATATCTTTAAAACTACGCAACGGATTTTGATGCGGTTTTTTTTATAGATAAAGTGATTCAAGAGGAAGGTTTATATGTATAATACATGCATAATATAGCCGTGCGACGCCGGAGCGGGTCGCTAGTAATGAATAAAACAATGTGACTCGCGACTTGAAGACCCGCCAAATTAACAAACCCCAAAAAAAAATCTGCAATATAAAAGCTGTAAATACCTTTTTCAAAGATGCATCCAAAGCATCAAGAGTGCTAGGTAGCAATTCCAAATTTCTTTGCAATAAAAGTCTTTTCAAATTGGAAAGTATTTGCTTAGCCATATATGTTGCAATGCCAACCTCTCTGCAAAAAATAATAAATAATGGTTAATTCTAGGTCAAATGCCAAAAGCCTTGAAACTTCTATAGATAGCGCTTGCTCGATCATTTTAACGCAGAAAACAATCTATAAAATGTTGTTTACCGTAAATCCATATCGACAATGACAACGAATGTAATTCTAGGCGCAAGTTCAGCTAAATGGATTGAATGAGGAGCGCACGGCGCGTTCGTGGATCCGGCACATAAGTTCACAATGGCACTATTCTCCTGAGATAGCCCTAGAAAATATACAAAAAACACAATTAGAACACCAGACTGCGACGCAGAAGGTTGCGGGTTCGATTCCCGCCGGGAACAAGTATTTATGCTGACCATAAATTCTTGTTTCTGGTTCTGGGTGTTTCCTATATGTATAATATGTATATATTTACAAAAAAAAAAGTATATAAGTAGTTTATCCGTTATCTGGCACCCATAACACAAGCATTAAGTTGCTTAGCTTGGGGCTGGATGGCGATGTGTAATATGTCCTGAAATATTTATTTATTTATTTATTTAATTATAAAATCTGTAACATTCATTTAGGATTCTGTACACAAAGGGTAGTACTAAGAATCCACTGTCTGTCTGTCACCAGACTGTATCTCATAAACCGTGATAGCTAGACAGTTGAAGTTTTCACTGATGTGTTCTGTTGCTGCTAGAATAACAAATACTAAAAAGAGAATATAATGGTAAGGAACTCTTCGTGCGCAAGTCCGACTCGCAATTGGCCGGTTTTTTTATATAAGTGATTTCTTTTTCTGTTTAAACTTACAAGGTAATTTAACAATTTCAGAGTTAATTGTGCTTTCATCAGATCTAGTGTCTTTCCAATATTCCTGGGCTGCAATACATTGGATACTCAACAATATTAGATCAGCTGGTAACAGATCTTCTGAACCTCGGCTGTAAGAATGAAACTTCAGTTATTTTATAGAATACTAGCAGCGCTCCGCGGTTTCACCCGTGTACCTCCCGATCCCGAAGGAGTATCGGGATAACAAGTAGCCTATATGTTCATTCAGGTCTTTAGCTATCTACATACCAAGTTTCATCTAAATCGGTCCAGTAGTTTCGGAGTCTAAACAAACAAAAGATCTTTCCTCTTTATAATATTAGTGTAGATGGGTGAATTATTACAGAACTACTTCTGATTAATCCAAATGTTTAATTTAAACTATTTTATATAGAATACACAATGAACTAGTAGTGAAGAAAATATAAAGTATTTTATCTGTTGGCTGGCCACCATAACACAGGCCTAGTACCTTAGCTTGGGGCTAGATGGCGCTGTGTGATATATCTTATAATATTTTTTTAACAGATGAATAGTTCATCTGGTTTCCAGCTGAATTATTATTGTAAAGAACCGAATTGTATAATTACCTGGCTTGAATATTTTTTAAAGCTATTGCATAGCTTTTATCGCGGGCTTTTTTATAGTATTTTTTGTTTTTTTTTGTGTTTGTAACGAACAGGCTCCAAAACTACTAGACCGATATTAATGAAACTTGGTATGAGGATACATTGATTCATTGGGAGTAACATAGGCTACTTTTTTTTTAATAATTTAACAATTTACGGATTCTATGTTAAGTATTCTATATGATTGATTACTTTTGATGTTCATATTCCCAGATTATGTCTTACCTAGAATAAAGAGCTAACAGTTTATCCCCAACAAACAGCAAAAGATGGTAATGTGAATGTGGCAGTTTGATGTTCTTCGATGCAGCTTTGAGGGCATTCAGTGCTGCTGCTGTTGCCCCGCTCTCTCCAATTATACCATTGGCTCCGGAAATCGAGTCTCCTTTTGTACGACAGTCCAGCAATACAGATAGCCATTCTTGGTAGATTGGAGACTGAAGCCTGTGCCAGAAAATATTAATTAAATACAAATAAAGTATTGAGATTATGGTCAGTCCATTCACATGTGACAGCCTCTGTGTGATGCAAAAGGTTGTGTGTACAATCCTCACCTTTTTGACCTTTTACCACACCCAAGTTGGCATTTTAATAAAATTAGTAGTTTAATCAATTCCTTTATACAAAAGAACATCGTGTTAAGGCAGTGAGATTATGAAGCCTTAAGTAGTCAACGGCGTCTCAGAGGTGTCACTGGCATTCAAAAGGTTAAGGCGGGGGTCAAATGGGGTTTCTGGTCCCTTTGTTCCCATCATACCAGATTCCCAAAATACCAGATGACCGAAATAGCAGATTCCTATTATACCAGGTTCAATTAATACCAGAAAATGTACTGTTACGATCATAAATACATAGCAATCTGGTATAATGAGACCCTTGTTTGCTGAATAAAAATCGTCAATTTCCATATCACTACATAGGATAAAATAAAGTCACTTTTCGCTGTCCCTATATCCCTATGTATGCTTAAATATTTAAAACTACCCAACGGATTTTGATGCGGTTTTTTTTAATAGACAGTGTAATTCAAGAGGAAGGTTTATATTTATAATACATGCATAATATAGCCGTACGAAGCCGGGGCGGGTCGCTAGTATATTTATGTAAGAAAAGCCTATAGGTATGTATTCTATCCATTGTCTGGTCACTATAACATAATCTTAGCTGTTTGGTTTGGGGCTAGATTGCGCTTTATGCAGTGGCCTGCCATATATGTTTATTTATATTTTTGTCCCACTATTAGACCAGGGTCGATAATTTTTGAAACAAATAAAAATAATAGTAGGATGAAACCCATTAGAAAAGGAGGGGAATATTATAAAAATTAAAGGAAAAATAATTTACGGGCGATCTGAGGTCGGGAAGGGTATGGGGGTGAGCTTTTAAGGGTAAAAAACGGTTTATCTCGATTTCCGGCAAAACTAAAAGTCCTATGAAAAAAACTCTAATGGCAAAGTTGTAGGTAATAAAAAGATCTAAAACTTTTGTATGCACACTTTTTTCACATAACCTCAAAATTTATGTGAAAAATTCAAAAAACTAAGTTTTTGGTTTTTTATGTTTATCTTTTACAAAAATGATTTTTTTTCACGAAATTTGGTGAAAACTTACCTTTTTATGTCCCAAATACGCTGTAATTTATTTGATTAGAAATATTTATATTTTCACCTTATTTTGAATTAATATCGAAAAAACACCCTAATTTTCAATCGAAAATTCACCCGTCAAAATATCAGCTTTTTTCAAAAAGTCTGTAGGCTATCTGTTCGCTGAAATCTCTACTTTCCGATGGTGAAAAAAAATATATGTTACTCTAGTAAATCTTTTCAGAAAATGCAAAAAACCGATCGAGAAAATCGATTTTTTTTAAAATTATTATATACAATTTTGAGCTATTATTAAAATTTACACTTTAATTACTCGAAAAACGTAAGATTACATGTAACATTGATAAAAAAATTGCAAATCAAAATACACTACTGTAATTACGTACACAGTACAGTATACTATACAACATCGTACAAAAATATTCGATTTTCTCGATCGGTTTTTTGCATTTTCTGAGAAGATTTACTAAAGTAACATTTTTTTTTTCACCATCGGAAAGTAGAGATTTCAGCGAACAGATAGCCTACAAACTTTTTGAAAAAAGCTGATATTTTGACGGGTGAATTTTCGATTGAAAATAGGGTGTTTTTTCGATATTAATTCAAAATAAGGTAAAAAAATATATATTTCTAATAATAATATAAAACTACATTTAGAGAAAAATATCCCAATAGCTTAAGCTGGCACTATTATATTAAAAACTAGCAACCCGCTGCGGCTTCGCACGGTTATATTATGCATGTATTATAGATTATAAACCTTCCTCTTGAATCACTCTATCTATTAAAAAAACCGCATCAAAATCCGTTACGTGGTTTTAAAGATTTAAGCATACAAAGGGATATAGGGACAGAGAAAGCGACTTTGTTTTATACTATGTAGTGATGTGATACATAGTTGGCTTTGGCTCCTCTTACGCCTTCCAAAGGACTGGGACTCCATAGCTCCATGATATGTGTAACTTACAGATTAATATTTTGTCCACAAATATGTTGGACTAGCGTCTTGCAATCAAGTAGTTCTCTATGTGAATCATCAACACTGTCTTCACTGATTATGAGATAAACATGGTCCAGCCACTGAAAATAAAACACTTTTTTATAATAAATTAATATTTGAAGGTTTTTAGATGACACTGCAACAGAATTGTGTTTGAAATAGTGATGCTATAATTAATCTCTGGGAAAGGTAGCACTTTATTTTGCAGTTGTAGTAAGTGTTGCCGACATATATGATTCAAGGTCCAAGTTTTATGGGCTGAACAATAAGTTATTTTCATTGGAAAAATGTTAGCGAGCTAGTAAACAGATAAGGAAGGAGCCTCCCCGTGTCGTGTGCTGAACATGATTACTAACAATATGGGCTTAAACAAATAACAGGTAACATTTTCATGAAAGAAGCTGGGCTTTTTATATTTTATTCTCTTACCTCATCAAAAACAATAGTAGTGTTGTCTTGACACTGCATAGAAGAGTATGTGTTCCCAAATTGTGCAGCCATAACCCTTTGAGATGTTATTAAAGGGGATAAGAGTTGAGAAACACTATTGCTATCAGTAACATCTTCGTTATCCTAAAAATATGGGAAACTTAAGTATATTGTCACATGAAATAGATAAATGGTACAGAGAACATCAAGCTGTAAGGTAGCAGAAGCAAGAATTGTAAATATAACACTCCAGTGTCCAAATAATTTAAACATACATGACCATTGAAGGACTTCAATCGATCTATGAACGAATCGTCCCATTTGTGAAACAGTAAGTCGTTGACACTATCAAATATCAGCGTAGCTTTCATGTTGAAGAGACTGTCAAGATTTACACGTAGTATTTTATATTTTCATTGGGATTTACTTCGATTTTTACGAGAAACAAATAAATACAACTACTATTTCTCGTTTCGAATTTTTCTAAAAATTATAAAACAAGTTGTCTATCATAAAAGTCAAGAAACTGTCAACCTTACTTTTTGGTTCGCTAAGAGCAGACTAAATACTTTTAGCTTATACAGCTCCCCTTTTTTTTTTGTGTTATTCTAACCTTTTTGAAATAAGACTTAAAGTTGTCTCTTAGGTTAGATTAGCTACATCATCTTTCTTTTTCTAAGTAACACGTTTTATAACGTATTTAATTGAATAACATGCTTGATTGATGCAAAAGATTCGGTCACAGAGCTCAGATAAACACGGATTTAAGATAATACATGACTCTGGCAAGTCGCTGATCGCGCCTAAGTCCAAAGGAAGAAAAAGGGGGTTTTGGGGGGAACGAGCCAACAACATGTCGTGCTGCAGTTTTATTTACACGAAACTTAGTTGTAAACCGAGTTAAATTGTATAATTCCGGTGGAAAGTTATGTAATTTAGTTCTATGAAAGTGTAGTGAAAGTAAAAATCAGTGTCAAACATGGACTTTTCTCGTTGCCTCCAAAATCTCCTACAAGGTTATAGTAAAGTAGCCACCGCTTTACTATGACCCCTGACTTGACAAACTGTGACTTGACGACTTGACCATCTTGAAACACTTTGAGCCCGATTTCTGTAAATCGGGCCATAACTTGATGCAAAATATTACTTGATACTGGCTATATGCACAAACCGTGCGAAGCCATAACTGAAGAAAAAAAAAACCTGCTGAAAATGAAGAACAAGATGAAAATGGCATAAGTTCCTGGGGCCAAACAAGAGAGAAAAAAAAAAAAAAAAGGAAAAAAAAAAAAATTGTTTACATTTTTTGAAATTTTATGTTTTGGGAAAGAATAAAATCTTTCCAACTCTCTACAAAATGAAGAGGGATCCTGTAGTAAGTATGATTGTTATCAAAGAAAGAATAAAAATAACCTTAGTCCTGCAGTATACAACCTTTGCCAGTATGTCTCTGAGAAGAACTCCCAATTCGTATTTATGTTCCGCATAGGTTATCTTTTGTCATACTTTGTGGTATTTTAGGTTACAATTGATCAAGTCTGCCATTCAACTGATTAATATCTGTTCGATAAATTTACCAAAAACTTAACCTTGGTTTTAGAACTACTTTAATTTTTGCTTTTGTTTCAGAAAAAATTAAAATCTCTCTGCTACCTTATGTTTGGTGGTGCCGTTGCTTACCAATATATTTATTTCAAAAAGGATTTCAACGGTTACTACAATCAGTACCTACAACCTTTCAGTCAATATTTGAATCCAGAGTGGGCCCACAGACTTGGAGTAGCTGGTTTTAAATATGGCATATTTCCACCGCAAGTTAATGAGGATCCTAAAATCCTGGTAAGTAAATAATATAATAAAGTAGATAAGAATAGAGCGGTAGTTAATTTTCCTTTACATGCTTAGTGCAACTACAGTTGCCTATTATTGGCAAACCAGTTTTTTTAAATTTAAAAGAATGCATGCATTTATACATACATATAACTATTATCTTGTTTACAGAATACAAAACTTCTAAATTATGATCTGAACAACCCAATAGGTATAGCAGCTGGTTTCGATAAACATGGTGATGCCGTGGTTGGTCTCAGCAAACTAGGATTTGCTATAGTTGAAATTGGTTCCATTACCCCTGAGCCACAGCCAGGCAATGAAAAACCCAGGGTATTCAGACTGCCCGAAGATATGGCAGTAATAAACAGATATGGATTTAATAGTGAAGGTCATGACAAAGTTTTAAATAAAATAAATGATATCAAAGGAGTACTTGATAACGGACTGCTGGGAATTAATCTAGGAAAGAATAAACTCTCTGTTGATGCTGTACAAGATTATATTTTAGGGATAAACAAATTCTCCAGTGTAGCAGATTATTTTGTGATTAATATAAGCAGGTAAAATAGCAAAAATACAATAATAATAGCACTCAAAAAGTAACAATCCATTTTATTTGTCATTTATTTTTACAGTCCAAACACTCCAGGACTAAGATCACTACAGAAAAAAGAAGAATTACAGCAATTACTATCTAAAATAAATACAGCGAGAAAATCATTGCAGAATGAAAAAAACACACCCTTGTTCTTAAAGCTAGCTCCGGACCTTACAAATGAGGAGATGAAGGATATTGTTTCAGTTATAATGAAAGCCGAAAGTAAAGTTGATGGTTTAATCATATCGAATACAACTATTGAAAGGAAAGATCTCACAAATACAGAATTTGTTAATGAAGTTGGAGGTTTGAGTGGAAAACCACTTGCAAATAAGTCTACGGAAATGATAAAACAAATGTATAAACTTACTAAAGGTAAAAATGCTTACTTATGAAATTAGAACAAAATATGTGTGATCAAATGTTATCTGCACCCTGCGATTTACCTATGTTAGTTTGTTTTTTGATAGACGGACGGACTGATGAACTGACAGTGAAGTCTTAGTAATAGGGTCCCGTTTTTCCCCCTGAGGAATGGAACCCCAGAAACTACTTAATGTCGATGTGTATCAATGTACTCTCTGAATAGTATCCGACCAAATCGTAGCGTGTGTATCGATACCCAATTTGGTTGTGTCAATTTGGTCGGGACGACCAAATCGTAACGTGTGTAAAAGCCTTTAGAAAATAGAGCTATGCAATAGTGAAAACCAGTTTTACTAGGTTCAGTAGTTTTGAATTATAGTAACAAACAGACACAGAATTTTTAAAAACTATAAACGATCTAATTTTACCCTAATAAAGTTCTCATTTTTTTTTTATTTGCTTCCTAATACTGACTTTAATTTAAAAGATAGATCTCATATATTTTTTTGTTACAGGAAAAATACCGATAATAGGAGTAGGAGGTATATTCACTGGGAGAGACGCATATGATAAAATATTAGCTGGGGCAAGTGCAGTCCAAATATACACAGCTTTGATATACCATGGCCCACCTGTTGTTTCAAAAATTAAAAACGAACTTGCTGAAT
Organism: Idaea aversata; assembly: GCA_907269075.1. NCBI lineage: Eukaryota > Metazoa > Arthropoda > Insecta > Lepidoptera > Geometridae > Idaea > Idaea aversata. The sequence continues at coordinate 7,139,301 of OU026092.1, read as the reverse complement.
TACTTGAAAAAGATGGATACAAAAATGTCAATGAAGCTATAGGCAAAGGTGTTAAATGATAATTATTTATTTATACAGGTTAGACACATTGTAAATAAATATATAAAAATATTTACACACATTAAAAGGATTTCTATTGTGGAAGCTCATCTTGTTTTACAGCATCTGAAATTAATTTGTAAATTAGATGGACTGTAAAAATACAGCTAAAAATGTACTTCCATAGTTAACATAATCAATTAATAAATGATTTTTATGAATTATAAGAAATTAAATAATATAATTTGTTTCCAAAATATATTTTATTGAAGATAAAAGGGACAGTTCATATTATTTGCAATAGAGTAATTACCTACCTTGAATGTTACATTTAGGCAACTCTGTTTGTAAAAACTGAACACATTCCTTTAGATTTTGTACACTTGCCAAGTCAAATATTATCAAGGTTTGTAGGTTGTTCAATGTTTTCAATTCTTTAACCCCTCCATCTGTGACGTCACTGCATCTTGAAACTTGGACATGGGACAGAGTATTGCGGCCATAGGATAGACCTTTGAGAGCCCTGTCGTCAATATAGTTGCTGTTATGAAGGATTATTTTGCTTAACATTGTACACCCCGCTGCAAAAATAACTAAAGTTGTAATACTCAGATATTTTAAAATAATCTAGAATGAATTTTGGTTTAAATTTTCATACATAAATGAGAAAATCCATAATGAGAAATTGAAGAGTCTGATCCGTCTATTTCCACTATCTTTGGTACTGCTTTCTCATCGGGAGGCAGTAAATTATAGTCTGATTGTTTCTTTCCATTCTCCCATACGACTTTTCCACCATTTCTCAGTACCCACTCTGCACATGCTCGATCTGGGCCCAGTGTCTTGATTCTTTCCGGATCAGGCTTATTGAACATCATATTAACATACTCCCAGAATGTTCGATTTTGGCTGATCAGAGGTTTGTGAAGTATTTTCGTTAAAAAACTCTGTAAATAAATAATGAGACTAGAAACGGAATAGTAAACTTCGACAGTAGAAGTGAGAACTCAAGGGATGATAGTAAATTCTGCAGCATTACATTTAACTATACTTACGCTACTTAAAGTCTTCAACATTTTTCTGTTATTTCATAGTCTGGGTCAGTGAGATGCTGGTCTGGGTACTATTTAATTTTGACTATTAGCAAAAATTGGACTTGGAAAATTTTGAGATTTTCAGTAAACACACAAATGTCAGCTGGTTTTTTTTTTCTTTCATGTAGTGGCTGTGCGTGCGCCAGTGTCCAGATGGTTTTCTTTCCAGTCTTGTACTTTTCAGTTCATGTTCGTCTTGTCTTGAGCTTTCTTGTGTTTTTGGTTTTGCTATGGATTTATGATCTTTATTTTTTCTGAGATTTATGATGATGAGTCTTCTCCGGCCTGCGACATAATTATCTACTATATTCTGCGCCTGCAAGCGCACGGCAACAATAACTTTTTGTTGCAGGCATAGACCTGCCTGAAATCTAGAGACAGAAGAAGAAAAAAAATAGTATTTTTCAATCAGTGTCATTGTCAAATGTCAAAGTCAAAATTGTACGTTCTTCAGTCAAATCTACTCGAGTTTTCCACATTCAGTATTTTGTGTTTGAAAAATTAATTGTAAAGAGAATCAATTCCATTCTAGGGCTAATGTAAAAACTTATAACAAGACTCAAACATGTCTGAGACATACGGTAAGAAACAATAGATTCAGTTCGATAACATAACAAAAAAATTACCCACAATGTGTTGTTGCGCACTTTTGTCATCTCTCCGATAACCCCGCAAATAATAAATTGCTCATATCAATAGATCACGATTTAAGCAGCTAAATTCATATTCAGCGGACTACGTAAAACATTATGAACTTATACAATTAATAAAATTGTCTTAGCTCCACAATTCACATCACTAACTGCTTTTATTGTGATTTCAGAATATCTGTTCAAATTCCTTGTTATTGGAAGTGCTGGAACAGGAAAATCAAGCCTTCTCAACAATTTTATCGGAAATAAATGTGTGTATTTTTAATTTGAATTGTTAATATCTGTATGATTTTTTGTAATGAAATAGAACTTTACTGTTTAAATGTTTACATGTAGGTAATCCAAATTATGTAATGTTAAATTTAATAGTAACTCTTGCCCGCGACTTCGTCCGCGTGGAAGTCGTAAATGGACCAAGGAATCATGTTGTCCCATACAAACTTTGCCCCCCTTTTGCACCTAAGGGGTAGAATTTTGAAAAATCCTTTCCGTACGCCTACGTCATACAAATAACACACCCTTTAAGTTTCGGGTCTCTACGATCAGCATTTTAGGCTGTGCGTTGATCTGTCAGTCAGGACAAAGCATTTTGTAGGTAGAATTTTGACTCAGTTATTACATATTTTCAGTTAAAGAGGATAGATGCCACACAATCGGTGTAGAATTTGGCTCTAAAATTGTAAATATTGGTGGAAAATCTACAAAGCTACAGATATGGGACACCGCTGGCCAAGAGAGGTTCCGTTCAGTCACTCGCTCCTACTACAGAGGTGCTGCTGGAGCTTTACTTGTCTATGATATCACATCTCGAGACTCGTTCAATGCTCTAGCTAACTGGCTGAGAGATGCCAGAACACTGTCTAGTCCTAACATTGTGATCTTGCTTGTTGGTAACAAGAAAGATATAGAGGAATCTAGAGAAGTCACATTTACTGAAGCCAGTCTATTTGCCCAAGAAAATGGTATGTACTTCAACTTAAAGCAATAAGTACTTGCCTTAAAGTCGAATAGATTTAAAGTTTAATTATTTTATTTTCAGAGCTAATGTTCCTTGAGACCAGTGCAAAAACAGGAGAAAATGTTGAGGAAGCATTTTTAAAATGCTCCAAAACTATATTGGCTAAGATAGAAACTGGTGAGCTAGATCCAGAACGCATTGGGTCTGGAATTCAATATGGCACTAGCACATCTAAACGTCTGAGTGGACCTAAGAAACCTGTGAGAGTGCCCTCTGAATGTGCCTGTCGAGTTTAGATAATATATAATCATCTAAGAAATTAATTAAGTATAAGTACCTTCTTTTAAATTGGTATTAAATGTGATTTAATATTATTATACTCTATCATAGTCGCTGAAATGACAAAAATAATCAAATTACTGCTAATTAATGGATTTAACTGTTATGGTCAAAATTATTGCATAGTGAATCTCCAAATCTGTGGTAAGAATTGTTGTGATTTATTTTTATTATTTTTTTATTTTAATTGAGTTTGAACAGAGAACAGTGATTGACAAAAAATTAAGTAATATTATTGCTTAAAAGAGTGTCCTAAGTTTGTGTTGTTTTAGTAACTTCATCTTTTTCACATTGCTGTTTGTTATTTGATAGAAGAGAAATATTATAGCCTTAAAATTGGTCTAACTATTATGATATGATTTGTGAAACACATTTTATGATGTTTTTAAACTTTATTGGTTACTAAGAGTCATGCATGACAGCCAGAATGCCCAATGACATTATTAAAATAAGTTATCTCAGACTTAACCAAAGATTTTTATGAGAAAAAAGTCACTTGATCTATTAACAAACATGTCTGGAATAACATCGCGGTAACAGGGTCAAGTGTATGTCAAGAGTAAATTTTTGATGCTAATAATACTTGTTTCTAAGCTCCTATTATTTTTAAGCTCTTCTTTCCATGAGATTCGTTTACGAGACTTTGATTTGCACTTCATTGAAAAAATGATTATTAGAATAAGACAGAATAACTATCTCTAATCTAGTTATTGTTAAAATATAAGTCTACTACTATTATGTTAAGTATATAATTATCTATTTAGATGATATATTATTTTATTCATATTACATTTTATTTAAATAGTATTTTTATATAGAAATCTTACCTATTCCACCCTATTATGTTGTGAACTATTTCTTTATATTAAATTATATTTATGTGTGTTTATTTTCAAAACTGAAGTTGGTACAATTCAGTAGTACATTGCCACTTGTAAAAACTTTGTGGCTTTCAATAGGTATTACCTACATATAACTAATACATACTTACTGAATTGTAACAACTGCTCTAAATTTAATTAGTTAATCAACTTATCATCTAATGATACTGACCATGTAAGAAATAAATACTTTAAATCTTAAACTGATTATTTGTGAGTGCTGTCTGTCCACCCCATATGATTATTTATTTCTACGTAATCCCAATTTATTTTTGAACTGGATATTTTATATTATTTATACAAGAAACCTTTCCTGGTGTCAGTTTGACAAGATTTTTCTTTTCTTTGGACTGTATTAGTTCTCTTTTTACTGATGTGGAGAAAGCGATTCGAGGGTATTATAACGCGATTCACCTGCAACGAGTACCTTATTATATTTAATGTATCGGTATTCGCTCTCTCCACCTCTTTTTCATTTATTCGTAGATATTACCTACTAACTTTTAATTTAATTCATGTATAATTCTCAGGATGTTCTACTAATCGCATGCCACACAGTTAGTCCACCAGGATCCCATAATTATGACAGATTAATCATAAAAATATAGGTGAGTTACTCTAATACCTAAATATTTTTTCCATTTTTAAGTACTTAAAAGAGTCCCATACTAATGACCTGTTTTTAACCGACTTCAAAAAAGGAGGAGGTTCTCATCCTTTAAATCGCAACAAATTGTTATGTTATATGTCCTTCGCTCTTCGCTTGAATAGTTTATATTCTTGGCTTACTTACACCTTATTTTACTAAAACTTTTTTACTGGATGTAAAAAAACACATTACCACTTCTTTACGTTGCGCAGTCATCGGGTAAAAAAAAATGAATTAATTAAAATAATTACAGAAAAAAACACCGAAATCGAACAATATTAATTGGAGAAAAGAGTTCTTTCTTTTTGTACGGATTGGATGAGTACGCAGTAGGCTAGTGTGATGTTACCCTCTTAAGTGGCATTTATTTAATAACACTAATATTTTAATTAGGCAGGGAGTAAAAGTAAAAAAATACATGTTTTCAAATAAATTTATTAATTTTCAATAACTTCTCTATTTATAGGTACAATAGACCTAACTACAAAGCATACTTAATTAAGGATTTATTTAAAATTAATTATACATTGCTAACATAAATAACAAATCTACGTTTTTAACAACCTAAAGGTCAGATTGGTGTTGAAGGGAATGGAGTTTCCCGTTACTCGATAAATTCCATGATAATAATATCATAACCGTTTTTGCAAGTTAGGTAAGTACCTATTTGATCCAGATCGTTTTGGAATGTAACATTTCCTGTTCACAGGAATTCGTTAGTTGACATTGAATTTAACATTAGTAATGAACAAAAATTAATATAATTTTATTATTTTTTAAATATTTATTGATTTAATCTTTGTACAAATACATTTCATTTGAGCAAAATAATATTCGTTCTTTTATATCAGTTTATTATAATTTTAACTATGGATTTTAAGTATTTGTACTGTTTTCAATTAATTCAACATTACAATAAGTACAATATATTTAATCATAAAATCTTTAATATTTCGTAAGATTCAAAAGTCTACGAAAATTAAATAGTTCCAACAGAAACTTATAAGTACCAAAATTAATATTCATAAATATTATACGTAACACTAACTACGATACAATCAAATAAAGGGCAATTAAAAATTTTCAATCTACCCTCGTTTATGAATTTATGTAACAAAACATGCTTAAATAAACTGAAATGCACCTACTAATAACTAGGAACTATGATATAGTAATTAATATATTACGATTTTTCTATTTTGATAGGGTATGTCAAACATAGGTATTCTATATTAAGTATATTTTTATAATAGGATGTTTATTTTCACTATTGAAGTGAATTTAAAACATATCTTGTTTTAAATCACTTCAATAGTATAACAATGTTTTTATTTTGTGGAGTTCGATAATTCGATGCTGTTTTAACATTGTTTTAAAGCACGAAGTTATTGCGAGTGGATCTTTATAGTTAGAGACGATCGATCGTATCGGATATCGGAAAGGGGGGTCCTTTTGTTGGTCCCCTACTCGCCACTGATCTCACTCGTATCGTAACTCAAAAATAAAGACAAAAAACATTTTAAATAACTTATGTATAGGTTTGTATAAGTACAAGTTTCTCGTCATCAATCGAAGATGGTGGACGTTCTTGTTTTACATTTTTCGTTTACTGATGTACTTATCTTAAGTTAAATTGGATAACTATGGTGATAACAACAACAATACTAATTATTTAAGTATATTTTTCTAAATATTGTTAGACATTACACGCAGCGCCATCTAGCCCCAAGCTAAGCTAGCCTAGTTTTAAGGTGACCAGACAACGAATAAAAATACATTTTTTTTAATACATACTTAACATACAGAAACACCCAGACCAGAACAAATATTTTTACTTACACAAATACTTGTTCGAAGGCGGGAACCGAACCCACAACCTGCTTCACAGAAGTCAAAATATATGATATATAAATGTATTTAAAGTAGCCCTAGTCTATCACAGTAAAATATTTAAACACTAATATTAATGTCTCCAACATTAAATTAAAATTTCTTACTAAATTAATATTTGACAAAGCTTTTCTTGTGATATTTAAAGTTAATATTTCATTTGTGTTAAGTAATTTATTTTTGATGAATTTTGGAATGATCAAAATAATATGAATGAATACTACAGGAAATTTATGAGCTTTTCGTTGAACGAATTAAATTTCTGAGATTCATACGTTAGATAACTTTTTGTCCACAATCACACATTTTAAAAGACTAAGTTATAATATCATTAAATTATTGGATAGTCACAGTCAAGGGCAAAAGTGCATTAAGTAAGTACTATCTCTACGCTACCATTATAACGTTTTTTAACGTACAAATGATAGTAACATTAGAACACTTTTAGCTCCTGACTGTATAATAGTACAAACTCTAAAACTGATCATATACCTGTCTGATTTAAAATATCTCTGTATTATCATTTAATGCTTACCTAATATTGATTCGAAATATATAAAATGTTTACTTAATATTATTATTATGGGCCTATTCTATAAGTACTTACTTAAGTTATACGTTTTAGCTGTTCCAATTTACATGGTTACATACTATCTTAGCTATCTCTCCAATTTATGTTAAGTTATAAAAAAAACTATAAAACTAGCTAAGTATAAATATTGCTAAAGTAATGCCAACTAATATTATAAATGCGAAAGTTCTATAGTTCGAAAAGAACAAAATAAAATTTTCATCCCGACTTATCATCGGGACTTATGTGGATGAAACCGCGAGATATAGCTAGTTAAATATAAGTCACATAACTTAAATTATTGCAAAGCTGTCGGTCACTAAGCCGTGTGCCCAGTTATGACCTTTGAAACGGTAGAAATCCGGTTGAAAGTTCAAACATTACATCAGTATTTAGCTCTAGACCATGTCTAGACCACCTACATGTGAATAGTGTGTTGATAATATTTTTATAGATTGTAGTTTTTTTAACATATCTCAAAATAACTTTAGATATTGTGACTAGACCACAGTAAACAATAAGTACTTTTCAACCCTAAATTTTCAACAATACAGTGCCTGCTGTAATTTTGAATCTTAATACCTACTGGACTATTCATAAATCCAGATAAAAATATGGCTATAGTTAGCACACAACTACTACGATAAATAAGTACTATATAAACGATATAAAACGTGACAATTACCACTTTCTACCTGTTGATGTTTTAATAAGTACAATTAAAAATAGCTTTCCCAACTATATGTTAATTTGTTAAAAATAACTATTGCAAATAAGTGATCATTGAATTTGTTGAGGTGCGAAGTCCGAGGGCATCGGCTACGTCACCACATCGCATAATAGTGGCAAGGTGGGGAGAGATCGCTAACATTATATACATATTTTCTTAATATTAACTGTGTGCGTATGATTTACGAACCGAGCGTTTTTTGCCGACACGCTACCGCCGCGACTAGGGCTGCACCTCGGCCGCTTCCGTCCTCTGATAACATCAAGTCGAACTGAAATAAAACATAAAAAAATAGTTTAATTTCTATAGCTCATCTTTTTGGAAATAAGGAAGACATAAAACATTGATATTTTGAAACTTTTTAATCCAAATGGTTCGTTTATACACGGCGCTGTTCACCAGTTGCTTTTAAACTTGGCTTGACGTGCTACTGCGTGTCTAGATATTTTTTGAATTCCAGAAGTTCATGACTATGCCTAGTCGTTAGTAGTAACAAAATGGATTTTCCCCCATTTGTTCCCAGTGAGAACCACTAGTAAAGACATAATTTAGTCGATGACTTCATTATATCAATACTGGCAGTCATCGTTACAATCAAAATATTGATAAAAGATACCTATTTGATAAATAATGTTAGCTGGAACCGTTGAGTACCTTATTGTTTGGAAAGATATGAAATCAAGTGACAAATTATATCTCTGTTTTATATCTACTTAGCTATTCACGAAAATAGGTGTGTCGATTTCATTTGTCATGCTTCAGTCGTTTAAAATGTCTGAGTTTTATTATTTTATTAATTGCTAAAGTAATTTATATTTTAAACTAGCTGCGCCCCGCGGTTTCACCTGCGTAGTAATTTTCTACGCAACTTTCTTATTTTTTTCTTCCATAAGAACCTTCTCCACACAATAACAAACACAACAAAAAAAGAATTGGCCAAATTGGTCCAGGCGTTGTTGAGTTATGCGCTTACCAACACATTTTGCGATTCATTTTTATATATAAGATTGAATTTTATGTAGGTTTTTATGTTACATTGATCTCTGTTCCACATATTTTTATTGTGGAAACACAAAAATACCTATCTAATTAAATTACGTTCGGATATTTTAGCGACAACAGTTCAATGTTCTTTTGAAGCGCTTAATTAAAATAATTCTTATCTAAACACAAATATTTATTAACAAAATAAACATGAATAATATTTACGTAAAGGGGCTCGTCGTTGACATTCATTTTTATCATAGGGAGATAATAAAGTTCAAAGTATAGAGAACTAGCAAGAGGATCTAGTTGTTTCCTTGACTGAATAATATGAGATAATTCTATCAGTTATTCTATTTATTTGTATCTCAAGTGTCTCTTGATTATAGGATTTATCTTCTATTTTGATGTTTTTGCGACTTCAATGTAAAGATATCGCTTGCCTCTGTAATATTCCACGCGTTTGGTAGGTACGTAAGTACTTATGATTTGTTATCGTTTTTCGTCTAGACGTCACATTATTTTTGGCAAAGTTATCGTTCAGTATTATCGCATATCACATCCGATTTGTGTACTTTTCAAATTTTTATGACGCAAGTATTTTCGATTACAAAATATGACAATGTGATAATTATGAAATAGGTATTACCGTTAGTCCAGGCCGGACGAGCTGAGCGATCTTCTCGGTCATAAGGGTGTGGAAATGTGGGTGGAAACGGTAGACGGATCCGTCGATGCCGACTGTGACATGGGGCTCATCCATCTTGTTGAGTAGAGTGGCGATGCCTGCTGAGACGAGATGCGCCGCGCGCCTCGAGACGCACTCGCACACGTGCCTCACTGCAGCCATATCTGCTTCCGTCGCATGTGCCAGACCTAATAAACAAATCAACGTGCAAATATTAACTATAAGTTGGTAGTTAACGTAAACTGGAACGTCTCGTCACATTTTAGATAAAAATGTTAAGTCTACGCGGATACGTCTTTGTGCCATATATTCAGGGCAATTAGAGATAATAAATCAGCTAATCAAAATAAGCAACAAAGCTGTGTGGTGACCAGATATAGCTGATAAAATACCAGAAACAAGTATCTGTAGTTAACATAAATATTTGTTTCACGTCTGGAATTGAACCTGCAACTCTGCAGCGTAGATGTGATCACAGAGTTTGTCAGAGTGGTCGTGATAGAACTTATAATTTACAAAATAAACTTTACAAAATTTTGCGATATTCGGTTATCCAACCGAGAAACTAGTTTATCTATTGCTTTATGTTTTTATATTTTATGTGCCTACGTGAATATTAGCGGGAGTATTAAAAGTTTCACATACATAACAAGCTTGTTAGGCAACATACAATGCGACCGATGGTTGGCAAAGTATGCAGATTACGTAACGAAACAAGTACCTATGAGTACCTACGTACGATGTAAAGTAAAGAGCAGGGTTATATTATCAAGTGTCGTTTCAACATTAATCGATGTCAGTTAATACAACGTTGACAATGTACGTCAACATAAATGATTAGGGCACCGCGATAACATTTCTCGCTTTTCTCCCAAAGACTTTCAATATTATTAGAAGACCGGACAACAGTAAGAAATTTTTGTCGCATTTTGTGCTTATTAGTACAAAATCGCTCAGTCTAAGTGTGACGTTTGTGTTCTGCGCAAAAGTGTCATGCTGGGCAGAAAATAAAAATGACAAAGTTTTTGTATGACAAAAAAATCATCAAAATCGGTTCATAAACAACGACGTAATGCCCGAACAGTCATAAAAAATATACAATCGAATTGATAACCTGCTTTATTACAAACAATACGTTTATTCACCTACTTTATGTTTAAAATTTTACTGGTTGAATTTAAGCTGTTTTTTTGGGGTAGGTTAATAATTGTCCTAATGTCATCTCTATTATAATTTTAATCCATAATATACATAGTACATACCCAGTTCTTCAAGTACTTCCATACAGCTTGTGAAATCTCCCATCTTATCCGATTCAATTTCCGAGACGTATTTAGTGTAGAAACTGTGCCGTTCGAACAGCAAGTCTGAACCTCGACCACCGAACAGCAGACCCATCTGTGTGAACTTGACCAAAGCCAATCGTACCAGCTCGCCCAAATACATTCCTGATATCATTTTTTCTTGACTGAAAAATGAAAATTAATATTTTGTAACTTTTTACTTAAGAGACCCTTTCCTCTTAGCCAAGATATAGGGGCATAGTCAGGGCAGTTATAGGATTTATGCAACAAAGTGTCATCGTCCAGGGAGGACACAGTCGACTACGTTTGTATGGAGAGAGCACCGGTACCCTTTCACCTAAAGGGTACGGCTATGCCGAAGATACATCGCATATTGCTCGTCACATATGAATGTCACCTCCATGTGAAACAAATGTATGGAAATAGAGCCGCACGCGCCCGCACATGTCAAAAGATGCCTCTATGGCGAAGAATTTCACCTATGGCTCGTGATTGGTCAAATCAAGGGCACCACGCCCCTCCTCGCGACGCACCACTTTGTGCGATGTTGATGTGTAATGCATCTTCCCTAAGTACCTATAATGATGTTTACAAAGGAAATGTTACCCATGAACTTGACAAATCCGTCACAATGGTTAACCGTCAGGTTCTAATTGTTTAAAGAATCCCATATAATGTATAACTGTGCTAATAATGGACACTGAGACTTGTTAACGATATACAATTATGTATAGGTACTTGTTTACATCGATTATGGTAACCCTGCTGTTATAAGCTAAAGCCAGAAAATTATTAGTTTAATAATAGCATGTTTTGTAACGTGAATTATTGCAAGTCGTAAAAAATAATTAGTCATTATGATTGACGTAGTTTGTATCTACCACTGTTTCCTTTGAGGAAACCAACATACTGCATATATAGCCGGAGAAAAAACCCGATTTAAATTTTTACAACCATACAAAAACTTTTGATAAAATCTCAGGTATCGAATAAGTTAAGAGAATGATAGAATAAGAGGAAAGAAGAAGAATGTCCTGTCTTGAATGACATCGTCGTATGTTTATTATACTCACATCTGTTTTCCAGGGTTGATGGATTTAACGTCGACTTCCCTATCGAACTCTGTCCGGACGAAATCCAAAGCTCCATCATCTCCGAAGGCACCCCATTCAGTATTGATAAGAAGATCCGGCTTGCCTGGTTCACCGTCAAACTGCTCGCAGTTCTCCGTCTTTTCTACGTAACAAGCGTTGCTGCCAGTACCTATTCATAAAGGCCTTTGTAAGTTACTTTTTTCTACGTTTTAAATTATTGTACATTTAGTGGAAATTAATTAACATTCCAATCTATTTTAGTAGAATAATTCATTTAAAGTAATGCGTAAAACGATCTTTATCAAATTAAATATTATCTATAAAATCTAGCTAGGGTAACCATAAAAAGTAAAATTCCGGACATTTCTTAGGAAAAACAGAGTAATATAAAAACAGTTAAGGCAAACAGGTATGCTGTTGTTACAACAGAAAATTAAAAAGTATTGAACTGTATGACGACTTGAACAAAACATGCATATTGACGTAACATTACAGTAGCGACAGTAACAGTAAACATTGACGATAATAATTGATTAATGCGCATGTTTAACCAAGCTCATACAAACGATGCAAATAAATTGAAACAAGCCCACATGAAACACACACCACTATTCCACCACGCCAATAAAACAAGGAAAACCTACCGACGATGAGTCCTATTTTGCAGTTGTGGTTTTTCCACGCGCAGGACATTAAAGTTCCAGTTGTATCGTTCAGAATAGCACAGATGTCGATCTGTACGTCCTATAAGAGATGAAAACATGCATTTGAGAATAATTGATAGATGACATTCCATATAGTAGGTATAGTTGTTAAAGTTAATCTGGTCCATGTTGAAGATGATCTTGTAGAGGCTTTCAGATTTAATACGGAACACCAAGTAAAATTCCATAGATCAGTGTTTGATTTAATGGTAAAATCCTCCATAAGTATTGTGATTGTTTCCCAAATGATTTAGTAAGTGGACCTAATTTTACGACTTTTTGCTATAAAATATTTATTTTTAGTTCAACTCTAATCTAAAATAGGACTCTTTAGAACGAAAATAAATAGATCAATGAAGCCAATCAATATAATAAAAGTTTATCTCTAGGTCACAGTGACACTGTACAAGGCGAACCGAGGCCACAAACTAATTGTTTCGTTATTAAACTAATTAATCTATTGATTCCCTAGTTAACTGTAAATATATCTGATAAAGGTTAAATTAAGTGGCCATAGTTTCCTCGTGTCATGACTCGTGCAAAAAAAGCGATAAAATAAAGTAATAAAAAATCCCCCTACGTTTAAATTTTGATAACAATATGACGAAAGTGATACCCCTTTTTCACGCAATACCAATGAACATGCATTGATTAAGATTTAGCCTAGTATTAGGTTTAAAAATATTTGTCTTGGTAATGATTTATGAACAGTCAATCAAACAATGATCCCACTAGACGAAATCTCAGTTCACTGCACTGAACGTCCATTAAAGTTTTGATTCCTTGAAAGCCTCTACGTGGCTCTCATAGGTATGAAGTTCATGCCTTAGATGGTTAGAGAGCTGGTATCATCATCAACTCACCAATTATAACACCTATTCGACAATCAGGTGACTTATGTGCACACGACATAAGTGTACCAGTTGCGTCATTAAGGATTCCCATCACAGACAATGCAAGATCCTGGAAAACGGGTTTTTATCTATACTGGGATCTTATCGCGATTTACACAATATCATCATTTTGCTGCTCATTTCAATTTTTGGTTATGGCATCTGTTATAGCTTATGCCCAACAATTCTGCCAATGTCACGTGAGGTACAATCAATAACAATATAAAGAATGTTGCTGCTCTTTCAGAACACATAACAAATTACTCATCAATCCCTCAACGATTATAAGCCAAACTGATGATGAAGTATGAAATTCTGAGCGATATGGCAGTATTAAAATTCTCTCTTTTAATAAAATGCTTTACAATAATAGAAATAAAACTTACACCACGTCTAGCGATTGCGTCTTTGAGACCCTGAACGACATCTTCCCCAACAACTCCAGAACACGAAAAGCCTTTGGTCCACCTTTGCAAAATTCCCTTTGTTAGTCCCAGTTGTTGCAGTGGAAAACTAAATGTGAATCCGAGAGCCAGACGCTCTTCATAAACATCATGTTCCTAAACGAAAATGAATATTATGTTACAAAAGTTATTAAAAAAAATACTTACTCACTTAAACTACTTAGGTAAGAGTTTGTCAAGGAAAAAAATATACCTTCATAAAATTGGCTAAACATTCTGCTATGTGATCAAACAATGCTAGTCCAGTACCCGTCATTATATTTTTTGGTATTGCGTAGATTTTCGACTGCATATCAAAATGATTTTCTCCTAAATTAATTATTAAAACCCTGAAGTTAGTTCCTCCTAAGTCTAATGCTAAAAATTTACCACGCTCTGAAACAAGAGAAATAATACTTCGATATTTGACGTAATACTATTGCTCATACATATTACATTCACATCCTAATAATGAAATATCATAATTATTAAAATGTTTAAAATGTTTGTTTACCTTTGCCATTGGGTAAATCTTGAATGTAAGTGATCCAGCACTTAACTATGGATTTGGCATGAGTGTCTTTCCCCAAACCTTTGAGCAGGTCATTGTGTAATCTGCTCATTATTTCTTTGATTTGTTTGTCCGACATGTGAAAGACTTCGCATTCTTCGCGAATCTGTAAATAAAAGAAAATTGTTTTTAAAACCTTGTAATTATAAAAGAATGAGTGTCGAAATGTAGGTAATGTATATCTACATTTTATCAGCAATTTAATTATTAAGAAAAACTCAAACCGGTTAGTTAAATGAATTCGTCCTCGCTCTCTTAAATTTTCCGAATATGGTGGCCTAAAATTTACAAGATAAATTTTCTATACCTGTAGTTGACTAAATGCATATTTTGTGTACAGTTTTATTAAAATAGGTTTTTAAAGCCAAGTTGTAAATCCCTGCATACAAATTAATGATTTATTCACTATCGCGGGCGAGTTGCACAAGGTCAAAGCGGTCATTACAACACTACCGTTGCTTTCCAATTCGATGCCGGTAAATAAAAAACTTCGGTCTTTTATAAATTAAAAAAAAATTACTACTCACCAAAGGTAAGTTATTGATTACGATGCCCATTTTGTACACTGAGTTTAGATTGAATTATTATTCAACGATTATTTCGGAGCGCACTTATTATTGTGTTAAGGCACGTCTTGCCAAACCAGCGAGGGAATTTGGAATACGAATAGCGAACAACGGCTAGGGAGGCAAACATCGGTCACAGCGCAAGCCGCAACGTCAGAACACGTTTGCACACATGCGCAAATTCATTCATGATAAACACAACTTGTTGTCTCTCTCTCGTTATGTCTTTTACCAGATGTTGAAGCAGTACAGCTCTATGATTTTGATTACAGTTTAATGTAATATACGTTGATCATTGCGGATAATATATTTAATGCAGTAAATCCATTTTCTCTTGTCAGGGTACGTAAATTTATCTGTCGTCACGTTAGATGAAGTCATTGTTTAATATTAAGATTCTAAAATGTTTATAATGTTACCCTCCTTCCCTAGTCGTGCCTCTCAGTTTTCGTCTCTGATTGGATAACGCGTGGGCTCGCTCTTGACGTCACGCACATTCCTTGGCCTGTACAATCACTATTGCGTTTGTAGTAGTGTTTTAAATAAACTTGGGCCCGACCGACACGTAAGGCACTATACTGCAATTCATTTAATAATAACACCACTGTTTTTAAATGAAGTTACTTTAAACTGTCAATGGATAGTTTGATGAGTTGAAATTCTTTTAAACTATAATAATATAATCACATCGTGACTTTTAAATTAGCAAGATCTTACGATATGTTCCTTTAGATAATATCAATTTGACACCAATGGAAAATTATTGATTAGATTGAAGACTAGATTAGCAAAATAGTAGGTAATCAACAAGCTGGCTAGACTTGAAAAATATGCAATAAAATATCGCACAATTTTTTTTTCTAATTAGAATGTTTATAAACACACAGTAGGTACTGGATCCAGTTTGCTTTAGATAGGGACCGGTTCAAAAAGGGGAAATAGGCCTTTGCCCTGCGATGGGACTATATACAAATAAACAACGAAAAATAAGACTGATGTTAAGAACATGACAGACACCTGATTTGCATCATCCAAAGTCGAGAATCCTATACATATTATGAGTAGTTGCATACAAGCATATTAAATTAGTAATTTAATACAAATTGATCTAAACAAATTAATAGATAAAGTAGGTTGCCTTGACCATAACAGCACGCGGCAGTAGCATTTAAAACATAAACAAAAAAAAGTCGCTACTGGCTATCTAAGTTTAAAAAAAACGTCACACGCGCTAATCAGGTCTTAACCAAATAATAAACATAGAATCCGGTTGAAGCTGGTTATAGTTGTTGTAAATTGGACAATCCACAGCGTTTAAGCCGATTAGCCATTGGAAAAATACTCGAATACACACACAGGCATAAACGTATACATGGAAAATCAGGCACACAACTCTGTTATTCTTGCTTATTTTTTTGCTATCCTCACACAATACAATACCTACAAAGGTCGTTTATAACTATATAAGTTAATTTAAAATTTTTGATTCATATTTTTACAATTACTCATTTCCCTTTGTAAAAAACAAGTGAAGGTAGGTAATAATTAACTCACTAAGCTACGTAAACAGCTAAAATTAGTTGTAGCCACTGGCACTGTTAATTGTCCTTGAAACTTATAAATTATGGTCAACATACTCATCATGAATAGAACAAACATTTCTTTAGTAAGTATATTTATTTATGTCCTTAAGTTTTGCAGATAATATTAATAATGTACCTAATTGTATACCTCCATAGAATTTTATTTTTCATACATAAGGGTGCGCTCCCACCTAGTCGCACCGCACGCGCCGCAGTCGCCCGCGCCGCGCCGGCGCGGCCGTAGCGACTGAAATCCCCAAGGCCGATGCTGATGACGTCTCACCAGCCGGAACCGCGCGCATACAAACGGTGACTGCGGCGCGTGCGGTGCGGGTGGGTGTGCGCTCACCATAAGCACATGAGTAGAGATGACCAGAGGCTAAGGTTGTTCGGAGCTGTCAAAATGAATACGTAATTGTGACGTAATCATGTAGGGTTGGCACAGGTGGATTATCTATAATATAAAAATGAATATTAAATAAAAAAAACTTGAGAGGTGTCAAGGCACACCCGGATAGAACGAAGTTCCTTTCGATTAATTAGTTAAGGAGTTGTAATAAATTAATGTTTTTCGTTTTTTATATTTTTTATATCTACTTTTTTTTGAAAATAATCGTCGCGACACCACACTGTTCAATGCGAAATAGAAAGACGAAACGATTTCTATGCAAAACGTGTCGTTACATCTTTTGGTCTTAACTTTTTCCGTCTCTTTTTTCGCAACGCAAGATAAGGAACTTCGCTCCAAAAAAAATGTGTAAACTAAGTATCAGTGTCTTTTATTATGGGCGTTTATTTTAACGCGGTAACAATGTAATCTGAATTGATGATTAATCTATACTTACTATATTATAAAGCTGAAGAGTTTGTTTGTTTGTTTGAACTAAGGAACTACTGGTTCGAATTGAAAAAATATTTTTGTGTTGGTCAGTCCATTTTTCTAGAAGGCTACTTTTTATTTTGATATTTCCACGGGATCGAGACTTACGCGAGTAAAACCGCGGGGTGCAGCTAGTAGATAAATAAATGAATGATGATCATAATACCTAAATCAGAAATTTTTATGGCTTACCGGGAAACTTTGATGTCACAGAATTGAACGTTAAATAGATAAACGTTGACATACTAGAATTCACAAGTAGTATGCTATACATACCTACATATAACTATGCTTTCCGTCGTGTCTAGTCACTATAACACAAGCCTAGTTGCTTAGGCTGGAGCGCTCACTCACTAAATCGTTTCCATTCTTCCTCCCTCCCTCTCTATAAAAGAAAATCTTCTATCCGTGGTCTAGTCACGATAGCACAAGCCTAGCTGCTTAGGTTGGGGCAGTCACACACTCAATTCCCACTCAGTAAAGGTACATATTTAATATTTATAACTATTATATCTGTCGCGTCTAGTCACTATAACACAAGCCTAGTTGCTTAGACTGGAGCACACGCTCACTCACTCACTCAATCGTTCCCACCCTTCCTTCGAAAGAAAGAAAATTATTTAAGTCTTCTATTTCGTCACTCGTCACCATAACACAAGAATGGTCCACACTCACTCCCTCCCTACTTAAGACCAAATTAATAATAATAACACTATATATGAAACAAACATGCGACGCGTGATGTTTACCGCTCGCATGCGAGTGTGATAGCCCTGAACTTGGGCACTGGCCGAGCCAGTATAGACTGGTTTCTCTCCGTACATGATGTGCCGCCAGTGCTCACGCACACACGCCCGTCAAGCTTGTAGTAGTGGACTTGTCATAGAGCCTTGTATGACACATTAGTCTCTGGTTGTATTATTTACTCATGTGCCATAAGTGCAGTTTATTTTTAACATCTTGTATATTCGCGTCAGGACTAACGCAAGCGAAAGCATCTTCTTGGCAATGCGTTTCGACTTGTTTATTTTTTATTTATTATTAGATTTTGTCTTGTGACGATATAGATAGACGTCAGTCGACACAACGGCGGAAGATTGAAGACCAGAAAGTTTCGATGGTTCTATATTAGGCACTAGTTACTAGCAACTAGTTGCTTCACATATTTCATGATTTTCTACTTCAAAACTGACTTAACCTTACTGAAACTGTAAATGTAAAAAAAATGGCAAATGTCCTGATATATGATGAATAGAATAATTTGCTACGAAACACTCTACCGTGAGCTTTGTAAATAACATACGAAATGTGGTAACACGGAGAAAAAGGAAAATTATTTCAAAATATGAAACTTAGAAATGGTTGAATGGATTAACTATGAAATATAAGAAAAGGTAGGACTTAATATAAATAATTTAAATCTGGGTGTGTCAGACAGACAACTAACCATTATCGAATACTTCACTCAAGTAGGTATTGATAAACACCGTATCGCTTTCGAGATAGTATTTTACACTGATTAATCCTTAATTCTGATAATAATCATATAAAAAGTCCCGATGGCTGCACTGAAAACATACTGCCATTATTGTTTTTTAGGTAATTTTTGACGTGACTAGCTGTTGCCCGCGACTTCGTCCGCGTAGAAGTTGAAAATGGACCAAGGATGTTGTCCCATACAAACTTTGCCCCCCTTTTTCACCCCATAAGGGGTAGAAATTCCCTCCAAGTTTCAGGTCTCTACGATCAGCGGTTTAGGCTGTACGTTGATCCGTCAGTCAGTCAGGACAAAGCATTTTATATGTAGGTATAGACTAGCTTTTGCCCGCGACTTCGTCCGCGTAGAAATTGAAAATAAAATAATAATAAATAAATAATAAATATTGCAGGACAATCCACACATCGCCATCTAACCCCAAGCTAAGTAACTAGACTTGTGTTATGGGTGCTAGACAACGGATATACTACTTATATACTTTTCTTTTTGTAAATATATACTTATAATACATAGAAACAACCAGATCACAGACAAATATCTCAACATAAATACTTGTCTGTGGCGGGAATCGAACCCGCAACCCTGTGTTTGGTTATAATAGGACTAGCTTTTGCCCGCGACTTCGTCCGCGCAGGAGTCGAAAATAGTTCTAATAGGATTTTTTTGTTGACTTAAAATTGTATTGAGTTTCAAACATGTGTCAAAATAAAATGTACTTACCAAATTTAAATCAAATACACTAAAGAGTTCGAGTTGAAGCAAATCCCCCTAAAATAACTGACTACCCCTTTTTAACCCCGTTAGGGAATGAATTTCGGAAAATCCTTTCTTATCGGATGCCTACGTCATACAAAGAACACACCCTCCAAGTTTCAGGTCTCTACGATCAGCGATTTAGGCTGTGCGTTGATCCTTTAGTCAATCTGAAGGCCAATTTTCGTAAATAACATTGTTCAAATTACATTTCAATATCATTTCGATTGCATTTCGATCACTTTCTTGTCTGTCTGTCTGTTTTAATAATTAAAAAGGTGTGAAAGTCCTATTCATATGTTAGGTATTTTAGTAACAACATAACAAAAGAGGTTTTAGTATTTACAATTATTAGACGCCTTGATGACACCATGCAAATAATATTAGGGTAATCACTACATAGTATACTTAAAATAAAGTCTCTTTTCGCCGTCCCTATGTCCCTATGTCCCTTTGTATGCTTATAGATCTTTAAAACTACGCAACGGATTTTGATGCGGTTTTTTTAATAGATAGAGTGATTCAAGAGGAAGGTTTATATGTAATACATGCATAATATAGCCGTGCGAAGCCGGAGCGGGAACTACTTAGTAAAATAATATTTTTTTGGCAAATTGTTCAGAATTTTATTATTAGGTAGGGCTGAGCAGTTGCGTAATTTTTTTATTATTACGTAATTTTTGCGTACCTTAATAAAAGATAGAGTTTTAAAAAAAATGTAAGTAATTATATTATTACTTAAGAAATACATGACATTGGCTGTATGTAGTTCGAGGAACCAATACGAAAAAAAAGAAATTAGAAGACCGCGAACACCGTGAACGTCATGGAGTACGAAAAAGGCCTTTGGACACAAAAGATATAGTAACCACATGAGTAGGTATAGTAACTTAAAAAGGCCGTGATGCACTTAAAGAGCCATACCTATCTATCGATAGAGGGCACTAAGGCAAATAAATAATGCCTTCACACCAAATCTTTGAAGCGTCTCGGAAACGGGATATTGAAAGAAGCGTTCCATGTTTTAACAAATATCCCGCCTCCGAGATGTTTTAGAAGTTTGGTTAGAAAGCATTATTTGTGCGCCGCATAACCTCTTAATGATAGGTATGGGTTTCTAAATGCACCGCGCACTTTTTAAAAATCTTAAGACATTACGTTTGGTCAAATACCCCATTTCCGAGACGACAGAGATTTGGTGTAAAAGTATACTTAATTTGCCGTAATATCCTCTATCGTTAGGTATATTTCTCAAAAATATCGTGCAAAAAAATACTATGTCAAGTTAGTACTAAATGGCAAGACGCCTTTTTTTTAGTTCAATGTTCGAAGTTTTAACCTCTTTGGTTTTACGTTAACATCAGCTGCTATCAGCTTGAGATGACGTCTTACCAATCTAATCAAAAGCACCAAAGAGTATTGATATCAACCTCGAAGCAAATTACCCCCAAAATAACTTTCTACCCCTTTTTAACCCCGTTAGGGGATGAATTTCAATAAAATACGAAACACGTGTTCCATCAATTCTGTTAAAGAATGTTTATGCTAAATTTGAAGTAGATTGGACCAAGGAATCACGTTGTCCCATACAAACTTTGTCCCCCCTTTTCACCCCTTTAGGAGTAGAATTTCGGAAAATCCTTTCTTATCGGATGCCTACGTCATACAAAGAACACACCCTCCAAGTTTCAGGTCTCTACGATCAGCGGTTTAGGCTGTGCGTTGATCCGTCAGTCAGTCAGTCAGGACAAAGGATTTTATATGTATAGATTGGACCAAGGAATCACGTTGTTTCATACAATCTTTGCCCCCGTTTTTCACCCCTAAAGGGTAGAATTTCGGAAAATCCTTTCTTATCGGATGCCTACGTCATACAAAGAACACACCCTTCAAGTTTCAGGTCTCTACGATCAGCAGTTTAGGCTGTACGTTGATCCGTCAGTCGGTCAGTCAGGACAAAGGATTTTATATGTATAGATTGGACCAAGGAATCACGTTGTTTCATACAATCTTTGCCCCCGTTTTTCACCCCTAAAGGGTAGAATTTCGGAAAATCCTTTCTTATCGGATGCCTACGTCATACAAAGAACACACCCTTCAAGTTTCAGGTCTCTACGATCAGCAGTTTAGGCTGTACGTTGATCCGTCAGTCGGTCAGTCAGGACAAAGAATTTTATATGAATAAAGAAGAAAACGTATATATCGATGAAAACCGGCATTTACAAAAAAGTGTGATGTCATCGCGTAACGGGAACGTGAGTTTTATTGACAAAATGGTAACCATAGCAACGATGTTTTCTTATGACGTTATCACGTAAAATTATCGTCTGTTAACCGACTATACGTACACACCATTTTTTTCCTTGTTTTTTAAATTAATGGAAATATTTTTTTAAAGAATAAGGCATAGGTCGCGAAAAAATTTAATCGTTTTATAATAAGCATTGGAAGATAAACTTTGCCATTTAGACTTTGAAATTATATCAATAAACTAGATAACAAATTATTGAATTGTTATTGTAATTTTATAATAAAAGTTGTTATGTTAGTATGTTTGCTTGTAATATTTCTTTGAATTCATATCTGTTTGGTTAAACCCAAATTATAAGCTCTATTTCAACAAAACATCGTTAAGCTGTAAAAACGTTTTTAACGTTTTGTTTGATACTAATTTGGTGCGATTTTGTTTGATTTGAACCATACGTTTGCGATTATTCCGGTAAAAAATATTAATATAACATCAGAATCTGTTTTTATTGTTATATTACAATATGTATTGTATTTCTGATATGGTTATTCTGCCTGAAATAAACGACTATTTTATTTTAAATTTTACAAATCTGCCCAGTGTCCGTCCACCGTAATATAATACTGAAAAAAAATGTAAAGATGAGTTATTGCTTTAAACTGCCAGCATGTTTGTACCTACGTTGCTTGACTCTTCGTCAAAGTTATTACTTCCAAAATATTAATAAATAGATGCGCTCCGCGGTGTCACCCGCGTAAGTCCCGATCCCGTGGGAATATCAAAATGAAAAGCCTATAACCTTCCTCGATAAATGGACTATCCAACACAAAAAGAATTTTTCAATTCGAACCAGTAGTTCCTGATATTAGCGCGTTCAAATAAAAAAACAAACTCTTCAGCTTTATTATATTAGTATAGGTGTATTAGTATAGTAGTTGCCCGCGACTTCGTCCGCAAAGGGTTTGAATTTCGGAAAATCCTTTCTTATTAGATGCCTACGTCATACAAAGAACACACCCAACAAGTTTCAAGTCTCTACGATCAGCGGTTTAGGCTCTGCGTTGATCCGTCTCAGTCAGTCAGGACAAAGGTTTTTATATGTATAGAAGATATGTAAGGTACTTATTACAGTACAAACACCTACGTCAAAGTCAAAAGTAATTCAAGTTAACAATGTAAACTTACGTAGGTACCTACTTAATTGTTAACTTACGTAGCTCATCTTTTTGGTCGACTGTTTACGCCGCGTGACCAATCTCTTATCTTAATATCTACTAGCGACCCGCCCCGGCTTCGCACGGCTATATTATGCATGTATTATAGATATAAACCTTCCTCTTAAACTCTCTCTATCTATTAAAAAAACTCACTCTATCTATTTAAAAAAACCGCATCAAAATCCGTTGCGTAGTTTTAAAGATATAAGCATACATAGGGATATAGGGACAGAGAAAGCGACTTTGTTTTATACTTTGTAGTGATAGTGAAGTGATTTGTGGGATAATTCTTATTAATTCGTTCATTAATTATACTAAGTACTAACTTGAGAAATACCTTCTTACTTTCAAGGAATACACATACAAGATATTAACTATTAACACTAATATAATAAAGAGAAAATATTTTTTGTTTGTAACGAATAGGCTCTGAAACTACTGAACCGATTTTGATGAAACTTGGCATGACGATACATTGATTCATTGGGAATAAGATAAGCTACTTTTTATCTCAATATTCCCACGGGATCAGGAGTTTCGCGGGTGAAACAGCGGAGCGCTGCTAGTTAATTAATATAAATAAGTTACTTGGAAGAACTGCGAAATCATAAAGAGATTGGGATTATAAATTCGTTAGATCATTCGAAAAAATATTCAGTACTTATTACCTGCTGGTTTTTTTTGTGAAACTATAAAACGGTATTTTCTCTGTTTATTGTTTCATAGTATCATAAAATTGCCCTTATTGTCAACAAAATCATGATAACACCATCGGTCAATAGACATAAGAGCGGTTTAATACGAACTTAGTTCTAACTGTTGAATATTGAAACAAAACGGAAGAACTCACTTCCACAATACTGTCTTCCGTTATTGACTAGCTCTTATCTACAAATTCTAACCTAAATATTTTACCGGGTTTGCCGGGTCAAAGATATGACCTTCAAATATGACCCTCTAACTGCGGGCAACTTTACAAGTCCTTTTATTAGAATGTAAATCCCCTTATGATTATCTTTATAACCGTATTATCATTACCAACAATGATTAAATCTTGCAAATATGGTTATACTATTTTTATGTTACACTTCCTCAATACGTATACTACACATGTCTCCCTGGATAATGACACTAGAGCAAAGATTTTTGTAGCATTAAACCTATAACTGCCATGACTATGCCCCTATGTCTTGGGTTTTTTATATTTTCTAATGTGTCTGTCTGTCCAATGACCTTTAATTTGATTCACTCAATGACAGACAGTTGATAAACAATATACACATAACTTAAGATATATTTATTCGGGACAAAAGCGTGTATTGGAAAAATTCTAATCAGGTTAAATATTTTTAATACTCACAACGTCTCTCGGTTGACGCATATCGATTCGTCTTGTCAGTCGAGAAGACTGAGATAGGAGGTGATGAACGAGGAGCGTTGGCGTCCACAGCGTGCTGTCATAAATTCCACGGAATAAAGATAAAAACGATATCCGCGTAGTTGCGAATATCAGGATACCGGTATCGAGGTAGGTGACCGCGTGTACGAGAAGTGAAAGGAACGGTGTTTGGCGAACGACAGAACACTATATTCCGGCTAGTGTGTAGGGTCACCTTGAGGCGAGACGCGTTATACGGCGCATGTGCACCAAACCCTCGTCGCCTCGCCATGCCTCTCCCCCGTCCGGTGACGTCACTTCTTCCGCGCCCCCCCATACATTGAACCGCCTACGCACGTGATGCCCTTCACGCAATATCTTGCAATACTTCTGTATATGTTTTGAAATACCATTTGACAACATTCCTATACAATCAATTCCTGTTGATATGTTTCACAAATTAGTTTCTATAACAGCTAGGCTAAAAACTTTTAAAATTTGTGATTTACTCAGATGTTATTTTTACCTTGTTTCTCTTGGTACTGGATTATTTGATGCAATTCTCAAACCAATCATGAAATATAAGGCTGACTTTATTAGTCATAAATCTTATTTTGAAAAATAGAAATTTTCCTATTAGTAGGTAAGTAAGTAGTTAAAATAATATTTTGTAAAATCAATAAATATTTAAACACAATGATCGCACTAAAACATTTATCGCCCGTAGCGAGTGGCTTTCTATCAGTAAAGTAGTTGTTAGATTATTTTCATTTTTATTATACTAGGTAGCATTAAAAAATATATTGTTTTAATAGCAAGCTACAATTTGTATATATATAGAAAGATTCTGACTGCAGTTCAAATCATATCAGATATTTATTTATTTATCTTGAAAACCCACAACTAAGTATAAAACTACAATTATGTATAAAATATCTATAATATAATATAATAAAAAAATTTGAAAACAACTTTTATAAAATAGGAAAAATAAGTTAGGTTAGTCAACTATTACTTTCGGGACAAAAACGTATAATAAGTAGTTAGGTAGTTGTTTTAAATGAGGTTTTATTATTTATCCTGTTAGCCATCCAATATTTCCACCTACCTAAGTATAAGGAAGGTATATAATATATAACAAGGCAAAGGCGTGGCATTGACGAGGACTAACGTAATGACGTGCCTCCATGCTCGAATGCGATTCACAACGCTGTTTTGCATCATTTCATGTTACCTACTTGGTTTGCGTGAGTCAACTCACGCGCGCCTGGCTTTTTACTTGAATAAATAAGGATAAATTACACGATGTCTCATACGTTTGATCTCGATTTGATAACTACGGGGATTTTTTTCTTGATAATCTTTATCTTTTTCAATCACCACGGTTTCGCTCGCGTAAGTCCCGATCCCGTGGGATTATCGGGATAAAAAGTACCCTATGTTACTCCCAATGAATGAATGTATCCTCATACCAAGTTTCATTAAAATTAGTCTAGTAGTTTTGGAGCATATTTTGTTACAAACAAACAAAATGCTACTTTTATTAATTTAGCGAATACCTATTCATTAAACCAGTCATACTTTTTAGTTCAGCGATAATTTAAATTAAAAATTCTTTTAAAAACAATTAAACAGTTTTTATGCCATTCTTTAGGGGTCTAAATAGACACAAAGCGTGTTGTAATTAAAAAGTGATATAAAGAAGTTTCTCATTGAGATACTTAATTAACAGTAATAAAAACATTTTCCGAAATTCAAAGTCCCCGGTGGGATTTGAATCCAAGAAGCAGTGAAACAGGGGGATAAGATTTCAAAACATTGAAGGGGGTGTAACATTTCAGTACACTGGCACAGTGATGGAAACCGTTTCCAATTTGTATTTTTTTATCTATACTAATATTATAAAGCTGAAGAGTTTGTTTGTTTGTTTGAACGCGCTAATCTCAGGAACTGCTGGTTCGAATTGAAAAATTATTTTTGTGTGGATAGTCCATTTATCGAGGAAGGTTATAGGCTACTTTTTATCCCGATATTCCCACGGGATCGGGAGTTACGCGGGTGAAACCGCGGAGCGCAGCTAGTTTTATCTATTTATGCATGTTTTGTTTATTTATTCTACTACTATTACATAAATACTTAATAATACTTATTAAACATAGTGCAGCAACAGAATGCCAATTACAGGACCTCATTGATAGGAAATTTCCCCAAGTGTAAGTTTAACATTTAAAAAAATCATCTAGTAATCATTTACAGTTTTAAAACAACAGAAAAGACATGAATATCATGTTTATTAGTAACGCTACCTTTGCCCCGTTCGTAACATTTATCCTGACAGTTCGATTCGAATATAATTTGTTACTGAATTAATGCCTTCCTTGGTCAGGATTCTACCAGTACAAGTATTAAATAAAAACTGGTTCTAGAGGTGTGCCTCTATACGTTTGACCTTATATCCACAGACGAAACATTTTCTGCTAATTGTAAGTGAATGTTCTGAACGACCTTGATGTTTATTTTTTAGAAGACAATGCATTTAAGTTAGGAAAAAAAATAACTTAAATTATGAATTCTACCCCCTATATTTTTTATGTCACCTTGAACCAAGAACAACTTGGTCTAATGAGACGACTCTAAAGAAACCAAAATTAAAGAAATCCATCGAGTAGTTTGGAAGGGAAAAGAATATTACAAACATATTATTATAAACTTAAACGATAGGCGCGAAAAACACAACCTTTTCCTTGCAGTCGAGTAAAAATCACCTATTTAATTTATAAACCTTTTACATTATCATCACTTTTATTAGTCACAATTATCTAGTTAAGCCATAGGTAAACTACCTTTACATATTATAAATTGATAAGTAAGTATCAATAATCTTGCCTTTGTTTACCGCGGGATTACCCTTCGTCTTACCTATTCTTTTTATAGCTAAAAAAAAAAACGCACATTAGGTATAACTAGTAGTGTCCCGCGGTTTCACACGCATAGGTTCCGACCCTCTGTGGGAATATGGGGATAAAAAAGTTATGTTGTACTTGTACTAAGTAGTGGTAGATATACCTCGACTTTCATTCTGAAGGTCGTGGGTGCAAATCCCGGCCGGCCGTTCATTGATGAATTATAGTTAAAGTATGTGCGCTGTATGTGTGACTTTGCTCTTACGGTGAAGGAAAACATGGTGATGAAACCCGCGGCTTAGTTGGCTCCAGAAGTGTTGACAAGTTCTCTCCTCTGGACATGGTCGACTAAGCTGTGAGGGTAGTAGGTGCTGGAAAAACCCACTCCATCCTCACGCAAAAAGGACCCAATTACAAAGGGTCTCATTGCGGAAAACAGCCCGTATACAAGTAGCTTAAGTTACTATCCTCATACCAAGTTTCATGAAAATCAGTCCAATTATTGTTTTTGAGTCTATTCAGTACAAACAAAATTTTTTTTTTTATTATACATATATTTGTAGGTACATTAAACAACATCTTTTATGACATTTATATGCTTGTCATAAGTAAGTAAATGTAACAATAAAAAAAATGGTCCATTGTTCTTGAAAATATAAAGTCATGCACTAAGTGAACACTTATAGCTTAACACTAGTCCAAAGTTTTTAAATTAGTAAGTACCTACCTACCTTCGACTTTGAATAGTGTTTTTGTCGTAAACAATGTTTTTCGCCTGTATCTTCTTTTTTGCTACAGAAGATGGTATTCTATTAGACTATACCTATTAGAGCCAAAAATGAAAATGCAAAAAATCTGCTTTTAAGGAAAACCCAGTTAAATAAAAGAATAATGTGGTTTTGGAATTAAGATAGTTACCTACTTAGCAATTTTTCGAAATTAGTGATTTTCTTCAAAACCGGTTCGTTTAATCTAGGACTTTTCCTCCAGGAATTGCCTTTTTAGTTCCTGCTACTCATATCTAGATTTTCATTTGTAAATTTTTGGCCCATTGCCGCTACCAAGACGCGAGTAAACAAGTTACGTAATTATGAAAAAAATACTGAAAGCTAATTAGTGTAACAATTTTTGCATTATTTTAAACTGCATTAACGTCATATTGTAAGTTTTAAGAAGGTTATTTGTGTATGTTTATTAAAATTTTTACTTCAAAAAAGAAGGACGTTCTCAATTCGTCGCGTATTGTTTTATGTATGTTCGCCCATTACTCGAAAACGCCTGCTAGCCTAGCATGAAGGCCAAAACACGATACGATAAAGCGATATAACTACATCAACTCTCAAAATATGATAGATAAAGCCGCCATGTTGAATTTTTATCATAATTTTTATCGCAATTTATAATAAAAATTCAACATGGCGGCTTTATGTATCATATTTTGAGAGTTGATGTAGTTATATCGCGTGATATAGCTTTATCGTATCGTGTTTTGGTCTTCATGCTAGGCAGGCTGGACGGATTTGGAAAAGTCTTTTTTTTAACACGTTTTTATCAGTTTCACTTGTATGTTTGTTTAACTTTAAAGCTTACCTTAAAATCTACGATGTCTTTCGCCATGATCCCTTTAGTATTTCGCGGATGTGTTCGAGCCACTCTCTACCACAAACAGTCCTGAACTAATCCGATAATTTCTACAACACGTCTTTTCTACGAATGCTACAGTAAAACTTTATCTTTGCAGTAACGTATAGGTACGGTCGGCTGCAAAATTGCAGACCCACTGTAGAGCTCCAAAACGGCTGTTATAAGAATGTTTAAACCCCAAGCAAGATTCTAGACACCTGCTTTTGTTGAAGTTTAAAGCCTTCAATTTATCAAACAAAAATTATTACAATGAAAACATTTCAATAATGGTAATTTTCGAACTCTACTGGGGGCTGCAATTATGCAACCGACTGTACCTCACTATAATGTTTATCTTAATTGCTCCTTAGACAACCATATCCCTTGTAAAATTAACAATTGTTTGTTATTTAATCGGTATCAAAACTGTGACAATAAATTATTATTTTCCACTTATCGCGTATTGTGTTGTATAATTGTATCGCGGTGGTCTTTGGAACTGAATGTGAATTAGGTAACGGGCTATGTTCACGTCTTGGCATCGATGCACTTGGATCTCTACCAAATTAATACGCATGGATTGTACCTATATTGACCCTCGAAACGCATAGAACAATGTATTTTGATCTAAAACAAACATATTGTTGAGGTTTATTGATTGAACATTAAAATAAACTATTCAGTTAAAAAAAAATGATATTAGAAACCTCAATATCATTTTTGAAGACCTATCCATAGATACCTACCCCACACGTATAATGAAAATTGTTTTTTGAGTTTCAGTTCTAAGTATTATTTATCTAACCCTAATATTTATTGTTTTTTTTTTTTGTGTGAAAATCTTAATGCGGTTCACAAAATACATCTACTTACCAAGTTTCAACAGTATAGTTCTTATAGTTTCGGAAAAAACTGGCTGTGACACACAGCAGACAGACAGACATGAATCTATAAGGGTTCCTTTTTTTGGCATTTGGCTACGGAACCCTAAAAATGATCATCGAGATGAACTTCTTTTAGGATCATTCTATCATCAAGCCTTCGCCAACTTGGAGTGCCTATACTCCTTAGTAGGTATATGGGTTCTGCAGGGCCAAGGGCATCTGACGACACGTGTAGGCATAGCGTGACCATTTCCCAAAAGTAGGGAATACTATGGTTCAACTTAACTTTTTTTGTTACATTTGACCTTTAAAAATCGATCAAAGAAAGTAAATACAACCTACTTAACTGACCCGACCACCAGTAGCCTACTTTTTGTAGTTACTTAATAGAAACATTCATATTTTAATACTAGCTTACCTTTTGTAAGCCTACCAAGGACAAAATGTTTTATTGTACTCAATCATTAAATTTAATTGCTAATAATAAAGTTTTATAATTTCAAACGATAAAATTTATTTTATTGCGGGTAGAAATTTTCCAGTTTTCTATTATTTGAAAGTTTCGACAAATACCAATTATTAATGTATACAGATAATTAACACAAAAGTAGGGAGGGTCTTACAGGGCTTAAGTACTGTTAAGTATTTAATTACAAGGCTATGGCATATTTACATTTTATCTAATGGAAAGGAGATATCCGTACTCGTAGCTGTAACTTTTGCTACAATATTTACAATACCTGTTTATTACAAAGTACCAATGACATTCTATAAACACAATGTACACATAGGTTACACGTTCTAGCCGATTTATGTGTGGTCTAAAGGTGAAAGGGTACCGGCGCTCTCTCCATACAAACGTAGTCGACTGTTTCCTCCCTGGATAATGACACTATCACAAATATTTTTGTTGCATAAAACCTATAACTGCCATGACTATGCCCCTATGTCTTGGTTTTTTTTCATTTTCTAATTATCATATAAATTAAGATTTAATAAACAAACAAAACATAGGGGCATGGTCATGGTAGTTATAAGTTTTATACAACAAAAATATTTGCTCTAGTGTCAGTATTCAGGGAGGAAACAGTCGACTACGTTTGTATGGAGAGAGCGCCGGTACCCTTTCACCTTAAAGGGAGAACGGATGCAGTCCAGACAACAGTGGGGGTTGCATCAGCTTAATGATTCTAAGAACATCGGTACATACATATTATGTGCAAGCGAAACAATATTTTAAATGTAATCTACTAGCGTCCCGCCCCGGCTTCGCACGGCTATATTATGCATGTATTATACATATAAACCTTCCTCTTGAATCACTCCATCTATTAAAAAAAAACCCTATCAAAATCTGTTGCGTAGTTTTAAAGATTTAAGCAGTCAAAGGGAAATAGGGACAGAAAAAGCGACTTTGTTTTATACTATGTAGTGATGATTTAAGTTACCTATATTATTTTTGATACCTTTATTATGTTTGTTACATCTTCACACAAGAACTACTAACCCATTACTATGAAACTGGGAGCGCTTTTGGGAGTAAATCAGATAACCCTCGGTATGAGGTACCTAATTATAACTTTTGGACGTCGCTTCTCCGACCATCCTGTAATTTTCATTTAATTATTTTTTGTAAAGTTCGCACTAACAAGATGTCGATTAGACAAGTCTTCGCAGTCTGGTATTTTTGCAGTAAAATCCTTCGCAGTATAGTTTTTCGATGTAACGTTAAATCGCAGTAACAATACGTCGATTTAATAAGGCGTCGCAGTATAGAGATATCGATGAAAAGTTTTTCGCAGTGACGTAGGTATCCCGTTTCGATCGCATAATTACTTGCATGTTGTCGAAATATCTACTTATTTAATTTCACCTTAAAAACTGAAACCGTTTTTGTTTCAGAATACGAACAGACTTTCGAGTTCTACAGTCTTCTAGTTGAAGGCATATTGATGGATGATTACACGCACGCAATTATTAGGTAATTCTTTGAACTTTATCGTATTTAACAGATTACGCCCGCCGGTAATTCCTAAATGACAAATACATTTAGTAAACAAGGAAAACTTTATTTTTGATACTACTAGTGCCATCTACAGTAATGTTGTAAAACTAAGTAGGAATTAACGTATGTGGCGCCATCTGTTGAAACATTTTTAAAGCTGCTTGTACTTGATTTCGTTGTGATTTCAAAGTAAAAATCTAGATGGCGGTGGTTTTAATTTTTTGATTTGCTTATGAATTCATTTTTCACCAAAAATTAGACGACAATTTGATAACATATAATATGCTATACTCAGACTTATCTACCTTGAACGGACTTAGCCCAAAAGTGGGATGCAATAAGTTACTTCAAATATCTAATAGGTATAAGGTACCTATCCACTACGTACTTACTGAGTCACTTTTGGAAAATAAATAAGTAAATTATTACAAGAACTAAGTAAATTCACGGATGAATATGGTATGCCTAAATAGTAATTTAAATGGAATCGCCTTTGAGTACCTGGTTCATTATATTCTCAGGTCTTTAATAGACTAAAGTCACTAAAGTTTCGCTTCTTAACCCAGGTCCTTACCTGGTCTGAGTAAGTAAGTTAATTTATACTTATATAATAACTAGCGACCCGCCCCGGCTTCGCACGGCTATATTATGCATGTATTATACATATAAACCTTCCTCTTGAATCACTCTATCTATTAAAAAAACCGCATCGAAATCCGTTGCGTAGTTTTAAAGATTTAAGCAGTCAAAGGGAAATAGGGACAGAAAAAACGACTTTGTTTTATACTATGTAGTGATGAAGCTGAAGAGTTTGTTTGTTTGAACGCGCTAATCTCAAGAACTACTGGTTCGAATTGAAAAATTATTTTTGTGTTGAATAGTCCATTTATCGAGGAAGGCTATAGGCTACTTTTTATCCCGATATTCCTACGGGATCCGGAGTCACGCCGGTGAAACCGCGGGGCGCTGCTAGTATTTTATAAAATGTAAGAATCTTATCAACTGATGTAGGTATAGTTCAACTAACAAACATCTATAGCTTTTAATATTTTTTGAGTTCTTAATGCTAATCAAAAATAAAACTGGCCAAGTGCGAGTCGGTCTCGCGCACGAAGGTTTCCTGACAATGCCCCACTTAAATATTTTTTTCTGTTTTTAGTATTTGTTGTTATAAATAATCTGTGACAACTCTCTAGCCATCCCGCGGTTCATGAGATACAGCCTGGTGCTAGATAGACAGATAGTGAAACTGTGTTAGTAATAGGGTCTCGTAGGTACGGTTAGGTACGGAACCCTAAAACTAAAACACAAACTTTTCCTTCCCAGAAATACCGGGCACTTAAACAAATTAATATCATTTAACCCTTTTCATACAACCGACTTTAAATCATATCTGTAACCTTTTCATAAATAACGTAACCGGTCAATCGTCATTCTGTGATATACAACAGCCAGCGTGGGAAGCAATGCCTTATGGTAGGTATGTAGTTAAATTAATTGAACGCTTGCTCTCGGTGTAAAACGGTTAAGATCACTGGATACGATTGGCCTTGTTGCTTTACTGATGTACGGCTCTATAAAACAAACTCGATGAATTAGGATCAACATGGGATTGGTGGTAATGATGAATTGTGATACTCAAGGTCCAAAGCGATCCAACGCTAAATAAAGAGTTGTCAACAACAAAAAGAAATATTTGTATATTTACTAGCTGTCTCGGCAAAAGTTTTGCCATATAAATAAAAATATAAAGGAAAAAAAGAATGTTGTTCGATTCTCAAACCTAACGAATATACAAAAAAAAATTCATAGAAATCGGTTCAGCCATATGTGCACACAAGTGGAGTTCGGCAACTAACACCGCGACATGAGAATTTTATATACATATTTAGGGATATTTATAAACATTACGAATGATTTTCATCCTATTTGATATTTAGTTAAGTATATACCTACGTTTAGTTTCAACAGATATAAAATAATATTCAATAATTCCATCTCTTAAATTTTTGGTACCTGCAAAATGAAGGCAGGTACAGGTGAGTCCTGCCTGAATGAATGCTCCATTGAGCATTACGAAACAAGTGGAATCAGTCAGGTGTGACTTGGAGAGGGACTAAAGACATAATAGCCGTTGCGCCCAAACGTGCGGCCTCGGCGAGCGCGTGCGCCGCTCCACAGGGCGGATGCGGATTCAGTCAATCACTAGCTTTCGCTGCGTACGCGCACCGAACGTCCGTCGCTAGACGCGCGCTTTTCAACACGAACATGACGATTCGCGCGCGCTTTTCAATTTCCCTAAACATTTTTTCGTGACCTAAGATTATTTTTAAAAAGTACTGAATGGCATTAGTGTATGTGTGTGAAGTTTGTCGGTGAGCTGCCGGTGGGCAAAATGAGCGCTGCGCAGAATTGGCACAAATGGCTAGTGTTGTCGTTGCTCGGATTGGCTTTGTCCGCTCGCTCAATTGGCTGCGATTACAGTTCCATCACCGAGAAATTTGGAGCGGAAGCCGTGGTTCGATGTAATGAAAAATGTCCATTTCAGGTTAGCATCATTATACCTGCTTACTTCATTAACATTTAAGTATAATATAATCTTCTTCTTGTGTCGTGTTAGGGACTTAAATAATCAAATGCAATTTGCCTAAAATTTGGTGACGGAGATGGCATTTACCGACCCTCTGTTAAGGTCGTTTTTGAACAGCTAGTTAGGACACATGGACCAGGTCAAAAGGTGCTCCATTGTCTGTTCAGCTTTTCCACATATTATACACTGAATGTTGCCTTGTTTCCTGAAAACTCATTTAGCCATGTTCGTTTTGCAGCGGCCAACCTTTCGAAAGCGATTCAACGGCTTTCAGACTAAATTTAATTAGCTAGAAGGGAAATTGTATTGTTCACTATTAGAATACTTTACAGTAGTATGTTTAAAAAAAATTGGCAAAAATTAAGATTATGGAGTTAAAATCCGCAAAACTACATAACGAACTAACGCATAAGAGTTAAGTCATAGACGGATAGAGGTAATAAAATAAGTTAAGTCATAGATGGATAGAGGTAATAAAAGCAGATTTACGAATAATAGCAGTCATGCTATTATTCGTAAATGCTGCAGCACTCCACGGTGTCTCCCGCGTAAGTCCCGATTCCGTGGGAATATCAGTAAAAAAAAGTAGTCTAATTAGACCCACTGAATCAATGTCTCCTCATACCAAGTTTCATCAAAATCGGTCCCGTAGTTTCCAAGAATTTTCGTTACAAATAAACAAACAATCTTTTCTCTATAAATTATAGTGTAAATGAAATGACAGCATCGACACAAGTAAATAATATGGGTTAGTCATTCAAAATCTGCGATATCTCGGCTTGATATCAATAATTAATTTAATTAGCATTTAGTCATTGCTAAGCTTTCATTGATAAAAAGCAATTTATCTATTGGTCTCAAGTAAGCTGTAATCTTCCGTGTTAGTATATGAGCGGCGCGGGCGCCTTGCTGAAGTTCAACGCACATTTAAAGTAATTGTGAACAATTAGCGAACCATAGTAATAAACGCGAACTTTCTAAAAATAAAATTTTATGAGCTTTCTCATATAAATAACATAAGGGCGTTGGTTAACAATGTCTTCTGAAAGACCGAGTTTTTAAAGTTGCAATTGCATGTTTGAGAAATTATTTTCTTCTTAATTTTTTTAGGGTTCCTTACCCAAAGGGAAAATGGACTTACTACTACTTATTACTTATTGAGATTTCGCTGTTCGTCCGTCTGCCCGTCGTCTGTCACCATGCTGTATCTAATAAACCATGATAGCTAGAGAGTTGAAATTTTCACAGATGATGTATTTCTGTTGCCGCTATAACAACAATTACTAAAAACAGAAAACAGTTAATATTTTTGAGTACCTATGTTTTTAATTAAAATGATACGTAATATCTTCATGACAAAATTTGATGACCGTACTGACATGAGTGATCACATTGAGAACAAAAAAGGTTTTATGAAAACCACAGGTAAAGTATCACATTTATGGAAGCCTTGAAAGTGAGACCGGTCCTGTTCCGGTCGCACGCTCGCGGAAAACCTAACTAAAACATTTAAATTTTGGACAAAACAGATTAAGGTAACTTGACACCAAATCCAGGAAGGATACAAAAATATCCTGTTTTTTTGGAAACTAAATATGCCCTCTATACCTGTTTACATATTAAGTACCAAGGTGACCGAGCTTTGCTCGTTAAATATTTTAGATATCGAGTATAGAAACTTTTTTACCCAGCGTTGCCCTTATCAGTCATGGCGTTATAGATGGCGCTGATAGTTCTTAAAACACGGTTTTTCAAATGCCTTTAACTTGGGAACCGAACTTTTCTCGGACCTTGGAACCTTGATAAATCGATTCCTTGAGGCGAGAAACCCCTAATCTGTAACTTTTATAAAAATCGATGGAGCCGTTTCCGAGATCCTGACTATATATTACAAGAATTGGTCAATTAAATATATTAGATATATAGATAGATTTAAAACTTTGTTATGTCTTTAAACTTATATAAAAGATGAAGATTTAAAATTGTTTTGTAGCGTTAGTATATTATTATATCAGTTTGTTTGTACATAGGTAACCAATAAAATATTATCTATTTAGGTTATATTATATTGATTAACCTAATTTTATTGAGATAAAGTTGCTTCATTACCTAGCAAGACGATGTGTCTGAAGCGTAAACAAATACTTCCAAGAATTTAATTAATGTCATATTTTATGCTTAACGTTGGATCAAGACAAATTGGTAAAACTGACCGTGGGTTTCCCCTCAGAGGGGCAATTTTTGGCAATAAGGTAGACCCCACACCATACTGTGTTCCATGCACGTTCATGCCTTTGAGAACTGTATGTATAGGGCATGTCGCGCGGTACGAGCTAATGTTTACTGTGTAAGTACTTAAATGTTTAATATATAAATCATAAATGTTTCATACATAAATCATAAATATTTCATATATAAATCCTTCAAATTGAAAATCGAGATATCTCGTACTAAACCAACACTTAAACCATTTAATTGAATATATGACATAAATAAAAAGCTCCTGTGTCAGAAGCTCTATCAATTGTCTAAATTACTCTAAATAATTGTAAGTAGGTTTTAGTTTCTTTGTGATTTACTTAAGATTTAAATTCGTAATTAATAGGTGTAATCAATTTCATATCATAGGCAATTTATATGGTTCAATTGCAAATAGCTGCGATTAATCGAATCATTTTAAATCAATCGAGCTTCAATTAAAACAGATAGCGTCCAAACTCAGTGTCGGTTAGTTTTTTTGTTTGCACGGTTCGTTGCGCTTAAGTTGATGCGAGCGACGGAAGTTATCACAACGACGACGCGACGTGTCTGTCGCGCCGTTGCGCTTGCGCATCCCTCTATCATCCCTGATTAATTAAAAATATAAAATAATACAATTTTGTATTTTGAGGTAATAGTTTAAAATACTTACATTAATAAAATAAATAAACTTTGGCGGATAATCCACACAGCGCCTTCTAGCCCCAAGCTAAGCAACTAGGCTTGTGTTATGCTAGCTAGACAACGGACAGAATACTTATATATTTTTCTTTTGTAAATATATACTCAATATACATATAGAAATACCCAGACCAGAAACAAAAACTTTACATAAATACTTGTTTAAAGACAATTCAACCCGCAACTTTTCTGCGTCGCAGGCGAGTGTTGCCCGACGCGCCACAGAGGTCCAATTAATAATGCATTCCGCGCCCCCTTGCCATCTCTATACACCCCCCTAAGAAAGCGTGCGCCACTAGCAGGGAACTAGAGTCCTGTACCCCTATTATGATGAGTTGAGACTAGATGATTTCATGACAATGTGCGTTTTGTTACAGAATCGAACAGGAGATGGCCACTTTGATGTCAACTGCGGATCTGAATGCAGTGTACTGCAAGTAAGTTGACTATACCTATCTACCTAACAACTACATGCTAATGATCATCCATTATCGTGTGAGAAAGTTATTTGGAATCAAATACGCTACATATTATAGAAATATGTAGTAGGCAATTAAACTTTAATAAACTCTCCTTTAATGGCGCCGATAAACTTATTTGTTTACATTATAACTTTACGATGTATTACGTTTGTGGTGCGATTGTTGTAAATCAGTATAATTCACATTATAAGTAAGTACTGACTAACAGACAATGCACAGCCTAAACCTTCAGAGCTAGGATTACTAACTTTGAACTATTTAACAGAAGTTCCTAGCGCTTAAAGATTTTTTAAATCGCTTATGGCATTGGGATCTACTTAAGTAAACCCGGAAAGCATAGCTTGTATTGTACAACATCGAAGTTCACCGAATGAAATTAGACGTCAGAATTTGTAAAAATAATTTAGCCAGTAGTGGGGGAAATACATTTTTTGATTTTTGTAAATATATAGCAGTAAAAATCATTAAAAGAAACTATAATTAAGATTAAGAAAAATACATTATTGTAAATAGATGTAGAAAGAAAAACGTCAGGATAGGTTATTTACATAAGCTACATTAAAAATATTTCTTCAAACTATAAGTCATATTAGAAAATCTGATAAATACTTAACAAGCAACATTCTCACGGATTTTACTATTCGAGCGATGGCTATAAAATAGTAAGCTAACTGATAACATTGGTTATTGTTTATTTATATTTTCAGTATATTGGGTTACCCAATTTTTATGTTCGTGCAACGGAAATTGCTACACTTAAGTTGGCTATGGGTGAAACTTATCGAATGTTAATTACAATATTTTATATTTTCTAGTTTTACGATTAGATATGAGCTACAGATTTAAGATAAATAGGCTTATGTACCGAACTATATTATGAAAAAAAAATGTTATGACGTTTTGAAGGTGGCGAAATAAGGGGGTATTCAAATTTATGATTGGGGGAATTAGGGTATAAAATAAAATATTAGTTAAATGTTGTACTTCCCTCGAAAAATTTCCCAACTAGAATACTTTCTTCCTAAAGCAAATGTTTTTGGACTGTTATATTTTATGCGGACTCTAGCATTCTCCCTAAATTAAAAAAAATCCTCATCGGTCTGTTTTTTGTCTGGTGATAAAATTAATAAAACACCCACGAAACTCTTCCCTATTCATGATCCTCTAAACTCCCCCTTAATCCAAACCCCTAAAAAAACGAGGTCTAAGAATAGTCCGCAATTTAGATTCAAATCATAGTCTGAAAAAAAAGTTATTTAACGTTTATTTTAGACTATGGTTTAAGTAGATTACTAAATCGAATGGTTTAAACAGTCCAAGACTGAATCTTTAACTATTTCCTGAACCGCGTTTTTGAATAAGGGGGTAAAGAATTAAAGTTTAAAGAAAGACGTATTTAAACAAAATAAAGTAACTGACCATTTCTATCGAAAACATGCTCTATAATCCCCACATAAATAATTTTTCGGGCATATCAAGTAGGTACATAATGTAAACAAATTCATACGCAACTCTCATGACGTTAAAACAACAATACTACTTAGTTTGTAGTAGTTAAACTTATCTAACAAAATAAATTATTTTTATTTTATAATTATTTTAAGATAATGTCATAGGTACTATGAGGTACCCAATCAGACCATTTCAACCTGTAACCTCAAATTGATATAAAGTATTTAATGAATACTGTATTCAAAACATATTGATAATTTACACATTTAGATTATAATTATTTACAGCATTCTACATTTACTTACTACATTGTCAGCATATTTATATGTTTTTTTCATATTAATTTTTGCACTCCTGGTTGCTGGGCAAAATGTTTTGTCTGACTTTTAAACCTATTCTGATAAGAAATTCGCTACATTTTTGTATGTTACAATTTAAAACTGATACGGTTTTCGAATTAGTTGAGAAGTTAAGGTGATAATTCTCTTTAAACTAAATAGTGCATGAAAATTGTACTGAATGTTGTCTAATTGTTTGCTCTGAAGCTTATTTACATTAAATATAATAGTTTACCTGCTTCGTATTCAATGGTTAATATAATGAAACTGTAACTCTCTCATAAATCCAGTCCAGGAAATGTTTTCATTTTATTTCTAACGGTAAATGTTATCCATCACAATTTTACCCAGAAACTGACATAAAACGCGGTATTCACACACATAACTGACAGTTACTGCTGGTTTATGTCAAAATTATCAGTTAAGAGCAATTTGTGCTCCAATATACCATGAGCGCAAAAAAGTTCAAGTGGCGAGACGGGGGCGGCTTCGGTAGCCGGCGCGGGCGCACCCTTCAAACCTTGGTGTGCGGTAAACGAACCTCAATTGACTTGTTTCCATTTATTATTATTTGACGTCTTCCTTTATACTTTGTTGTTGTAATAACTGGACGATATTATTGCAAGTCATTTTTATTTATGATACATTTATGAAATATATTGCTTGATACTTAATAGTTAATTTAGGTACTGGAAAACCAAACGTTAATTCTTAGATTAAGTTGAATAAAAAGTTTACAGTGTTTGAAAAACTTATAAGTTAGGTAGGTTGTTCAATGCTCACACTGCTTGTGTTTTTTATCTGGATTATTTATAGGAACTTCGAAATTGCAGTTAACATTGTTAATGTCAGTCGTCGCAATGGCAAGGTGCACCAGATAAAATGCATTCGCTGCCTGGTGTCTTTCTTTAGACAGCCCGTTAATTTGTTTACTTTCACACGCATCCTTTAAATGCTCTCTCACAATTTACTTAAAGCAGGTACCTACCTAAACAAAACGATGAA
The DNA here is from genome assembly GCA_907269075.1 of Idaea aversata. Lineage (NCBI taxonomy): Eukaryota > Metazoa > Arthropoda > Insecta > Lepidoptera > Geometridae > Idaea > Idaea aversata. The sequence continues at coordinate 7,098,471 of OU026092.1, read as the reverse complement.
GTAAACCACCGTTTTCCAGTTACTTGTTTGACTTTCTTCCTGTTTATGGAATTCTTGAGTTCATATAAAAAATATGTATTTTTCATCTTAAAAGGTTAATAAATAAGTAGATAAATATTGCAGAACATTCCACACATCGCCATCTAGCCCCAAGCTAAGCAACTAGACTTGTGTTATGGGTGCTAGACAACGGATATACTACTTATATACTTTTCTTTTGTAAATATAAACTTATAATACATACAAACAACCAGACCACAGACAAATAAGTATCTAAGCATAAATACTTGTCTGAGGCGGGAATCGAACCCGCAACCCTGTGTTTGGCAGTCCGGCCTGGTCACCATTGTGCCAACTGGGCTGTCAATTTTGGTTGGTTATAAGAATGCTTATAAAAGCGATTTATGAGTAGTAGCTACCGTAAATCATGTCGTCGATGGTCATCCACCATAGGGACGCAACGCAGGCATAGCGCAGGGGTCGCGTGAGACTGCACGCCGGATGGACTCAGGAAGGAAGCTGCTAGTTGCCAGCCCAGCTCCCCTCGGCTCTATTTTAGAGTTCATTCGTTTTATTCTAGCGCTAGTACACCGCTCTTGAAAGATTTATTGACAATATCCATAGGATACCTATGCAATAAGGATGCCAATGCTTTTTGTATAACATCCGAAATTGCAATAAATATTGGACCTTGTGAGAAACACATAGTTTCTCTCAGAGTTTAAAGTTTTCTGGACATATTGTCCTTTGTTTGAGAATCTTTCAACATCTAAGTCCTACAAATGGTTGTTAAGTGTTTTTGTTACAGTATCTCAATGTTTAAAAGGAAGTGATCTAATAAACAAAAATATTGAATTCCTGTACCATAACCGATATGGTCATCGAACTTATGTGTAGATATGTAATTCTGGTACGGTTGGACGCTCTGGGTTCGGAAATGAACAATCACCTATCGGAAGCAAAGCTACCATGGATTGTCTCGTTATTTATGTGTGAAACTGTATTGCACCGTGTCGATAGACAATAGATAGGATTCCGATAGGGCGCGGAAATTGACTTATTTAGTCTATATCTTCTCTATACATATAAAATGCTTTGTCCTCAATTACTGACTGACAGCGATCAACGCACGGGCAGCCTAAACCGCTAATCGTAGAGACCTAAAACTCGGAGGGTGTGTTCTTTGTATGACGTAGGCATCCGATAAGAAAGGATTTTCCGAAATTTTCCGAAACCCCTAAGGGGTGAAAAAGGGGGGAAAGTTTGTATGGGACGTGATTCCTTGGTCCAATCTACTTCAAATTTTGCATAAACATTCTTTAGAAGAATTGATGGAAGACGTGCTTCGTATTTTATTGAAATTTATACCGAGGCTAAAAAGGGGCAGAAATTTATTTTGGGGGTGATTTGCTTCGAAGATCTTGTGAATCTCTTCTTAGTGCTAACTTACCTAACCTTCAGTAGGTAGGTAGGTACCCAACATTATACATGTATTTTGAACAGATCTAGCTGTTACGATCTCACTGTCAAACAGTCGTAAGTAATCTTAATAACCCAGAGAGATTGAAAGATTTTTATGTCTATCTAATAACCACTCGGTTAATACTTATTCATACGAGTATATAGATAATGTAATATTTAAAGTTACCGTGGGAAAGCCGTTATTAGTTCAAATAAATTCATGAATATTCAAGTACCTATTTAATTCAGTCGGAGTCAGTAGAGCAAAAACATCAAAACAATGTTTCAGTCTGACAATTTCCAGTAGGTAGGAAGGCTAACTGGCGCGGAACGCAAATGAGAACGGACATAGCTTTGTGTCAGGTGCACTTATGAATATTTAAAAGTATTTAAAACTATTATGAATTCGAATAAATTGTGACTAAAATTCGCTCTTATACCTAGGCAGTTTTTTCGTAGCAGAACTTTGTTGCACCAAAATTTAAATACAATTTCAGAATTTAAAATCAATAGTACCTATAAAAAATTCGGTACTCCTCTTTACCTACATTTGACAGTGTAAACTTTAATTAGTTTATTGTTTCAAAAAAATCAAGCAAAAAAATCTCATGAGAACTCTCTCTCTTTTAAATGCTTTTAAAAGAAGTTGCAATTAACAAATGTCGTGTGAGCATCAATAAAGCTTATAATGAAAACATTCTTTGTATGATGTCTCGAGCCCTTCAATTAGGCAATCAACTCAGAATTTATGTTTGTTTTTGAATTCTACACCAGTGCTTAACTATCTGTCTAAGGTAGTTTAAATTATCAAAAATATCTATATCGTAAACTGACAAACAATAAATATTACAGGACATTCAACACATCGCCATCTAGCCCCATACTAAGTAGGTAAGTAAACTTGTGTTATGGGTGCTAGACAACGGATATACTACTTATATACTTTTCTTTTGTAAATATATACATAGAAACAACCAGACCAGACATATATCTAAGCATAAATATATACTTGTCTGAGGCGGGAAACACGCAATCCTGCGTTTGGCAGTCCGGCATGGTGACCATTCTACCAACTGGGTCGTCATGCCGGACTGGGGGAATTTTAACCTTTATAGTTAATTTCAATCTTTGACCGTGAATACTTCTTCCTCAATCGTTAATAAACGAACAAAGAAATTACATTTTTCTTTTGTAACTCAATAAAGTCCAATTACGAAATCTAAATATAGCGTCAGTTATAATTAATGATAATCTAATTGTTAGATACTGTTGTATTCTTGAGCGTCTTAGCGCTAATCTCTAAGCAGAATGTCTAGCCTCAATTGAGGGCCAGACGGTTTAATTCCTACATGTTTCTTGTAAACCAATGTTTATGATGTATTACATTCCGTGGGTAGAGAATAGACTACAATTTGTTCAATTTCTGAAGAATGTTTCAAATCATTTAGTATCTAATTTATAGCCATTTTGGGTAACAAATACAATCTTCCATAAATAAGCTTGAAAACCAAGATCACCTATGATTGGCTTATTTATTATACTAGCGACCCGCCCCGGCTTCGCACGGCTGTATTCTGCATGTATTATATCTAAAAACCTTCCTCTTTAATCATGTCTATCTATTAAAAAAAAAAACCGCATCAAAATCCGTTGCGTAGTTTTAAAGATCTAAGCATACAAAGGGACATAGGGACCGGACGGCGAAAAGTGACTTTATTTTATATTGTTTTATTATATTAAGATGGTTTTCAACGGAACTCACTTTTTTTAATAAACTTAAATTGAAAACTGCTATACCTATACCATATATTTTTATTTGTATGGTACTTACCTTCTCCATTTTGTCATAGATCTCATAGAAATATTTGTTAGATCGTATTGTGCATGATAAAGAAATGCAGTCGCAGCTTGGTCGACCGCTAATTCCTATTTCCTCATTAGGTTCTCGCTCATACCCCGCCTCGCTGCGTTACTGTTGCGCCCATTCAAACATCCTCCCCGCACTGCCCCCTACTCCATTACCCCTCAAGCTCCTCAACAACACTACAATCCTCTCCGTTTAAGCATGTTGAGCGAAATTGCCGGGAGTGCACTCGGTTACGCGAAGTGTTTTGATTTATTGTCCATTTATTGGACACTCAACGGCTGTGGACTCGAATAAAAACAGTATTCTCGACATAGGATGTGTAGCAATGATCTCGTTAAGCCAGTTAGACGTTAGCTTATATGATGCAGTAACTGTTCGGAAATAACCAACAATCACTACTTACTTAGATTACCCTGTAGCAAAGCATAATTTCTAAAAATAAAATATGTTTTAGTCTCACGTTTCCATTCACTGGTCATATGATTATTAGCAAAACATTACTTGATTAACTACCAGACTTCCAACCTTTTTCATTCATTCATACTCACGAAACCTTTACTTAAAGTATTGATGTAGAACTCGGTTAAAAAGGCCAGCAGTGAAGTACTCAAATGATAGAAGAGTCCTCGAGCATGATCATCACAATAGCTCACCGAGCCCCGCACGCGGGAAATGCTCCGGTGGGCCCCAATTTGCCTAAGCATTATCCAATTGCCAGAATCAAATGGTTGGCGTGGGCCAACGCGTGACCTGCTCTCATATTTTGGGTCCCTTTATAAAAATGGCATATAAACCACAGTAGATATAAACTACATTTATCTTCCAAATATTAACAAGCTGCCCGCGTCTGTGGTATTCGAGATTCAAACTCATAAAAAAGCACTCCGTACTTATCTGAACAAATAATCACTATCACTACATAGTATAAAACAAAGTCGCTTTTTCTGTCCCTATATCCCTTTGTATGCTTAAATCTTTAAAACTACGCAACGGATTTTGATGCGGTTTTTTTTTTAATAGATAAAGTGATTCAAGAGGAAGGTTTATATGTATAATACATGCATAATAAAGCCGTGCGAAGCCGGGGCGGGTCGCTAGTAGTAACATAATTTCAATTTTGTAGACATTACCTAATCTAACTGAAGACACTGAAAGTTCCTTTTCGCTACTCTACCTTTTAGATTCCTACAAAAGTAGCCTTCTCCACACTATGTTACTATCATCGAACTTAATAAAGTTGTTTGAACAAACAAACAACTTTTGCAGTTATATTAGGAGTTAGCATTACAACTACACAACATGTGTACCTTTATCTTTCTAGAGATAACTTGGTTTAATGTAAGGCAAGCCAATGAAATTCATCTGTCTAGGTCTCTTCCACCATAGGTCATGCATGAGAATCGGTCACACATAATCAGCTCATCATTTTGTTTAACAACCTACGCTTATTGCTTACAAATATCGTGGAATAAAGTGGGATACGATAGCGTAAGTTTATCTATGGGTCATAACATATCTGCTGAATTTAGAAAAACAGAATCAGATTCGTATCAACTAGCTGGCGCCTGTTAATGATTTAATTGCTTAGCATCAACCAATTAATGTGAAATGTTAAGTAGGTACACGTTTAAACGCAAATGTGTTAAATTATCAACGAATAATTCCTATACCTAAATGTTAGAACTTTATTAATCAGAGTAAATACTCTTTCACAACTTTACCATCTATCTTTAATTACCTTCTTTCTTATTTTATTTACTTCTCTTTGTAACATATTATGAGGATTTCCCCATATTCTGTCTAGAATTCCCAGAATATGTTTTTGTCTTATTATGTAGGTAAGAAGATCTATTTTAAACTTCTGCAAAAACCGTTGTGTAAAAACACGTTGTCTCACGTGTCAATCATCGTAAATATTTTTGAATCTGTATACTACCTATCTCATAGTCATAGCATAGGGTCATTGGTGCTATTTTGATAATATAGCGAGTATGTAGGATTACTGTTTACATTACTTTATCATTAATTATTACCTAAAAACTTTTATTTAGCAGATAGGTACTTAATTGTTTTTATTTTTTTTTACAGTTAAGTACTTATATTTATTCAATTATCATATCACTATTGTGTCTTATTTTAAAACTTTTTTATCTGGGCTTATCTGCGATTAGTACTCGTACTATAAGCAGATGTGTAAAACAAGCAAGTCTTCCTCCGAGGGTATCTGCTCATATTTTAGGAGTCATTTGTTTCGTACATATAATAGGTGTTTTTTTTTTCAATGTCAGTCGTAGGTTGTAAGATTTGTTATTTAATGACAACCGGGCTAGAGGTTTGGGTTGATTAGCTAGCAGCCCCTTAGTCAAGATTGCTTTCCATTATCGATAGCACCAATCGACACTTTTTTTGTTTTAAATTTACATATGCCAACGAAAAGTCACGTGGTCTTGCGTTAGAGAAAAAAAATGTTAGACAAGTTTAATTTTATTTCGATTTCATATCATGCTTTAAAAATTTGTCGATTGGAGATATCGGTAATGGAAATTATATCTCTTTGCAGCTGCTTTTTAACCGACTTCAAAAAAAAGAGGGGGTTCTCAATTCGTCGGGTTTTTTTTTAATGTATGTTCCCCGATTACTTGACCTAGACCGATTTGGAAAATTCTTTTTTGTATGAAAGGGGATAACTCACAGGTGGTCCCATAAAGATCTGATGAGGATCGTCGGAGTGATGAGATCTCGAGAGTGCAGTAAATTGCTCATTTTAATCCAAACTATTTGTAAAACGTGAATTTGTCTTGTAGATCTAGGTTAGTAAATGCCGTAGAAATAAAATAGTGACTTGTATATTAGTAATTAAGTAGTAATTAGAGTGGAGTGCTTTCACAGCGCCCTGCGTCCGGTCGTGCATACGCTCCCAATTGAACTTCCGAGACCGTTTCCGAAATCAACAATGAACTGACGCGACCGTTTAATCACCCAAAGGGACTATTGTTTTGTTATTATTACGACACGAGACAGGATGCTGGTTAATTACTATTTAATTTACTTACATTAATTTTTATATTATTTATAATGGTCAGTGAGTTTGTATACGCATGCTTAAATTTTGGCCTCATCCTGTGACAACGACGCGGACGTCCTTTTAAAAGGAAAACCGCTGTAGAAAACTGAATAGCCAATTTTAAATTACTATATATGAATAGGTAATAGACAAATATCGTCAGAAGACTACATACTATACATCTAACAACGCATCATACTGAGGTGGAGTTTAGTTGGTTTAGAAAACTACTACGTTTATGTCTAGGTATATTTTAATAAGCAGTGCAAACCAAATAGTAAACAACATGCATTTAATAATGATTGACGGATAAATAAATAAGCCTATCATTCATACCACCAAAAACGAATTCGTCCGTTAGACAATCAGTAGCTACATCCAACATTAAATTGACATCGAGGGTGATTTCTGGGCGTGGTGTTGTGACAGCTACGGCGGAAGAGACAAGTTATAGACCAAGCCATGTTTAGTTAACAGATTGGATACCTATCAAGTCTACTTAGTATATTCATTACAACAAAGTAATAGCAAAATATAAAATTCGAGGAAGCAGATAGAAAGACCTAATTACGTTCATTACGTTCGTTTCATTAGATAATTTAAAAAAAATGTTCCTTCCAAAAGATTTTTCCTTGTAAGTATAATATAGTTTTGTTTCAGTTTACAGATAGATAGATTCTTTATAGATAGATAAATTCTTAATTGTACATATCATTTTTAAATTACATTTAAATATTAAAAAAAGCTTATAAGTCTCTAAGTGTTACAAAGGGCGGTCTTATCGCTCAAAGCGACACAGCGAATACAGTAGTTATATTATTCTGATTTCATACATTATTGTCTGAATACATGAGTAATAATGAAAGTGCGTTTCGGGTCGCGACCCGTGAATTACACATCCCAAACAAACGACACAGATCTGTCGCAGACTGCTCTGCATGAGTTTTAATTGTTGTGCGCGTTGTTCGCCTCTCGCATTCAATATAACATGCTCAAATGGCACAAGTCACTTATTATAGAACCCATATTACACCACAGAGTCTCGATGTAAATTTACAAACACTAGCTTAATGTAGCCCCTTTAAAAATAGTACATTTCCGTTAAACCTTTCAGTCAATCTTAATTCTACCTTGTCCTTTCAAAGTATATTCATTTATGTTTAGGAAACATACAGAACATTAACGAGTGCAAATAATATAAATTACTAGCTGTCCCGGCAAACGTTGTTTTGCCATTAAAAAAAAAACTAAAGGAAACAAAATAAAAAATAGATGTTGGCCGATTCTCAGACCTACTGAATATGCTCACAAAATTTCATGAGAATCGGTCGAGCCGTTTCGGAGGAGTTCAAGTTCGAACCCCGTGACACGAGAATTTTATATATATAGAGATTAAAAAATAAACCTAAATATTATTTTTTATACTTAATTTATATATATGCAGGTAGAAGTAGTAGCTCATATATGTATTCGGTATGGCTATTATCATTTCTATCAATGAAGTAATTTCCTGCTGACTGAAATGAACAAATAAGAAAATTAACTAAAACGAAGGACACCCACGGAGAGTGTTGTATAATTGAATTTATCTATATCTACACACGCAATTAAAACGTGTCATTGATGTCTATTTTAATTTTTATACAACAGCTCTATTCTAATTAAACTGATAGTCCGTATCTGTATTATTATTTTTTAGCTAGGTATTTTGTAGACAATCGTAAGTTTGTGACATTTTTTCCAAATTTCTTAAAATACTCTGTGGCAATTTCCTTTTTTTCTTTGAAATCATTTCGACCCTTCTCTAATTCAGCACCCATACATTATATTATAACAACTTCACCTGTTTCTTCCGGCAATCTAAGTCACCACCCGTAGAGGACGTCACTAGAGCGAAAAAATCCGTTACAAAAATTACCAACAACATTATAGGGACAAGGGATGACCCTTTGGAAATAATAGGTCTTTGTATTTTATGTAGGAGGCTACTAATATGTTATCAGGGCGGGAGTCAAACCTGCGATCCCTTGCCTAAGCGCGTTTGTCATTTCACGGTGAATTTGTAGAATTTTAAAAGTATTCTAGTATATTTAGCTCACTTTAATTCAAGGTAGAGAAAGATCAAAATGTTTCTTTAAATGTTTATTTCACTTAAAGGAGCTAAGAATTGTTTGGAACATGTGCCAACGTCTGATGTAAACACGCAAACCATTCTTTCTCGCGAACCGATTAACAACAGATGAAAGAGACCATAAAATTGATCTGTTGTTCTAATTTACATAAGTCTCATAACAGTTTATCAAATGCTTTTTGTTCTACAAAATAGGCTTGCATTTGACCTCATCTCACCTGATGGTAAGCGACGATGATGTCGAGGATGTCTGCTCGCCTAGAGAGAGAAACGGCATGCCTTGGTAACTCGATGGAAAGCTTGAATATTTCAAGAGTCTGCAAAAGCTTAGTTTAAAGTTAGTCTACTAAATTAGACTAAAAGGAATCTCGGAATCTAGTAAATTTACCTGTGTTTACACTTTGCATTGTACAGTATGCTAGCTCCGGACCAAGGGCATTTAATTGCTTTATCATATTAGGAACATACTTCAAATTCATCAAGTCATGTGGGAGGCATAATAGGATCAGTACCCGCACCATTAGCTGCTAATTGGGTGTTAATATTGTTAATTTGCTTACTTTTCTATAACGTAACTAGTAATTTGAACTAATTTGGTTAATTTTAAAGAATGGTTATCTCTATTTACGATAGAAAGTGAATGTGGGTATCGAATTTATCGATATGTCTGGAGTCAAATTTAAAAGCCGGGGGGTGTCATCATGGTGTATTTTTTTTTCCTCTAAATATTCGACTAAGTTCAGGTATATGTACTGAACATGGGCATTGGGCAAGCCTATTATATCTAATACATGTTACAAGCATCATTATTATCTGAATAACAAGACTTAAAGTTACAGAAGTTGTAAAAATCATCTACATTATATGTAAAGGCCAAAAAAATATTCAACATTATTTTAATCCCGGGTCGCGATCGCGTATTTTATTCTTATTAATTTTCTTGTTGCAGTGCAAATTGGGATGCAGTCTCTGGCAGCAGGGACTTGAGAATTCTTGTCAAGCTGTTTGTGTAAGTTCATAACTTAGTATCTAATTAGTTATGTAAATTTATTTGAGTGAGTAAGTACTTTATTTCAATGTTTTGTGTTCACAGAATGCTACAGCAGACACCGTTCTATCGCGAGAACTCTACTGTGTTATGGGTTGCAATGAGGCTCTGAACACTTACTTTCAGAATCTGAGAGGTATGTGCCCAGACCTTTTTTTAACTTTCGCAGATACAGAAAAAAACCACGATATTTTTATGAAACATATCTGTTAAAACCATGCCATGAAAAATAATAACCTCGGCCTACTTTTTAGTCGAATGACAGATTTCTGTATTAGTGGCCATTTTTAACCGACTTCACAAATTTGAGTCTAATTGATTTTCATTAACCAATCGAATGCGACTTTTGGCGGGAAGAAAGTGGTACTTTACTATTCCAGGGTGGAAATGAACTATACTATTACTTTTTAAGTTTAACTTTTTGTAGTAGGATATAAAAGTCAATGTTTTCTTCAACAGAGTTGATAGGGACACCGTCAGCTCCTGCCCTAGTAGCGGACAGTCTAACAGCGACCTCTCTCTCGCTAACATGGGAGCCACGGAACCTCGCCAACATGAGTTACTTGGTCCAATGGCGGTACGAGGAGCTGTCCGGGACTTGGCAATATTACTCCAACACCAGCCATTCCGACAGATCTATCATTCATGTTGAGAATTTAAGACCTTATACCAAGTACAGGGTGAGTTTAAAACGTATCTTTTAATAATATTTTCAGGGCAACTTATATTAGAAAATCTCGATTATACTATATATAGATTAAGTCCATACATTTTTGACACAAAGCCAATATCGAGTTTCAAATTGTGTCGAAAATGAATGAAAAAGTCTAGATTTAATTGAGATTATGCGCAAATGGCTATAGAAGTTTTAAAACTATTGGTTTCAATGAGGTGGTTTTCGGTGTTTTAGTGATAAGAAAGTAAAAAAAACCGCCGCACTGTCTTCTGATGTCCGAATACTCAAACTACTCAAATATTTAGGGGTCCCCTTTAAAGTCTATTTAATCGTCACCTAAGATAAGCAGCCTTTTAGTATTCGGGTGTGAGCAACACAAATCATAGCTTGCTTGGATACAGATTCTCGCACAAAAAGAACCTCTCGCAATCTCAATACATAGCTCTAATTTAATTAAATAGTTTATTATGACGTTTCCCACAGTTCCGAGTAGCAATATTCCTATCGGGTCGAGGCGGGACCGGCGAGCCAGTATACTCGGAGCCGTCTGTAGTGATATCAACGCTTGAGAGTGGAAAGCCGAGCTCTCCGCCTTCAGCGTTACGAGCCGCTGCTCCCGATCCCAGCAGGGTGGCCATATCTTGGGAGCCAGGGTCGTTCCCTAACGGGCCCTTGATCTCGTATGTGCTACGGTTGACTGACACACAGCCTAACACTATCGATGCTTTGGAGGTAAAATTATATTCTGTACCTAACTTTTATTTTAAATATAGATAGATATATAGATAAACTCTTTAGGTGTACCACATTAAACCTAACATAAATTCCAGATAAAAAAACAATATAAACCAAACAGTATGGCACAATGGGCGGCCTTATCGCTAAAAGCGATCTCTTCCAGGCAACCTTTGAAACCAAGTTTTGTAGTTCTACTACAGGGCAAAGATTTTTAATAAAATATAAGCGCCCTTGAAAGTGAGAAACTTACTCCAATGCAACAGAGACTCTATTCTAGAGTTCTGTATAATTTTTTTATCAACAACCGTTACAACTACTTCTTTGAGGAAATTTTTCAGTTTCATTTGCAGAAGTGCCTATAGAATTTTACTGGGCAATAATATATCATCATCATATCAGCCACAGGACGTCCACTGCTGAACATAGGCCTCCCAAAGCCCAAAGACTTCCAAAGCGATAATATCGGTCGCATGCTCTAAATCAGGGATGCACAGACCGCGGCCCGCCGGTCGAATACTGGTGGCCCGCCGACAGCAAAAATAATACTCTCGTACATTCGAAAAATATTGAATTCTATTCCAGAATAAAACCAAAAAAATATGTTCGAAAAGTAATTTCTGGAAATTACAATCATTTTCCGAATTATAGGAAAATGGCTGAAAAATTCAACAAAACTGAGATTAATTTCAGTTATGTAGAAAAGCTAGATATTTTGATTCAATATTTTCAAGACAGATTTTTGGAGTTTAAAAAAGTGAAACCTCTGTTGGACATATTCAGCAATCCTTTCACGATTTCAGTTGAAAATGCGCCAGAGTCAATGCAGTTAGAAATTATCGACATTCAAAACGACTACGATTTACGCAACAAATTCAACGAAGGAGACTTGCTGAACTTTTACCGCTGCATTGATAAAAATATGTACAAAGAGTTGTGCATAAACGCTCTGAAATGTGCCAGCTTATTTGGTTCTACCTATATATGTGAACAAACTATTTCAATACTAAATAATAATAAGAGAAAAAATCGAAACCGCCTTGCAAATGAAAGTTTGGAAGCAGTTTTACGTGTTGCTACAAGTAAATTTGAGCCAAATATAAAAAAAGATTGTAAGCACTATGCAGTGCCACGCTTCAAATTAATAAATTCTTTTTCAATTTGAATACATTATTATCAATTCTTTATCATCATTAATTACCTAATAATATATAATAATATTTTATACTTCTGGCGGCCCGCCATCAGTTCATTATTTGACCGAGTGGCCCCTAGTCTTAATAAGTCTGTGCATCCCTGCTCTAAATACTAAGTACTAATTTTAATAACGTGATAATTTGGTAATCTCGTTGTCCCAGGATATGCCAGCGTCAAACAACACGTTATTCTACATGTTCCAAAACCTTGCCCCGGCGAGAGAGTATGAAGTGTCTGTTACTATGCGGAACGCTGTGGGAGAAGGACCGAGAGCCGTCGTCAGGGTCTCGACACCTCCGCTGCCTACATGTTAGTAAAAAAACCTTTATAGAAGTAATTTGACAGTTCAATTTACCCATTGAGTGCGCCGGCCACGAGTATACTCGTAGTAGTTACACATCGTTCTATTGACGACCCAGTTGGCACAATGTTCACCATGCCGGATGGCTAGATGGCGATGTGTGGAATGTCCTGCATTATTTATTATTTTATTTATTTACTGCCAAACATAGGGTTGCGGGCTCGATTCCTGCTTCAGACAAGTATTTATGCTTAGATATTTATCTGTGGTCTGGTTGTTTCTTTGTATAAGTATACGTTTACAATAAATAAGTATATAAGTAGTACCAGCTATGAAACAAAAATGTTTTGCCTAAAATATTAGCAGGTTCTTTGAATGTTGCCCTTTAAGTGTTAAGAATACTCAGATTGACTGGAAAGAAATGCTCACAACTTTTAAATAGCTTATGGAATATCCAACTATCTTATCAGGGCTTCTAAGATCACGATTCAAAACGAGTCTTTTCATGTACTTTTTTGCCTTTCTTCATATCTGCGACCGGTCGAGGGGCCGTAAGCTAATGTTAGAGTCGATGCCATGAAGAAGAACGTGACAACTGCCTCGTCTTCCATGTTTAAAGCACTTGCTTTCGTTTAAATCTTTTGCCCTCACTGCTTAGGAGATCAGAGAGAGAATTATAAGTACTTATTTGGATTGTATGTTTTACAGCTATCCCTAGTCAACAACCTATATTGATATTGGGCGGTGAACACAATATTCTGGCAGCTCCAGCCAATGATATGTTGTCGGATCCCGTTGAACTTTATAGTACGGACCATGTTATTACAGGTATGTTTATTTAATACTAGCTGTCCCGGCAAACGTTGTTTTTTACCATATAAAAAACATAAATGGAAAAAAAAATAGTTTTGGTTCGATTCTCAGACCTAATGAATAAAAAAAAACATAAAAATCGGTTAAGACGTTTTTGTGGAGTTTGGCAACTAACACCGAGACAGGCATAGATTTACATTATTACTGAGAATAACGGTATAAATAATATGCTTTATTGTATGTTATTCCATAAGTTTAACTATGTCTGTTGTAAATTGGTTGTAAAGAAAGATCGAATAGATTTTTTTCTTAGTTTTGGTTTCGCACGATTTGTGCTTATAACCAATGTCATTTAAATATTTAAGTGATTGCTTCAAGTATTAAAAATGCGTCTAGTATTATTTAGATTATCTAGACTGGATTTAGGTATCTTTATTGAGCTTTGGTCTCAATCATACGCTCATATAAACTTTCGCATTTTAAGGGAAATGCTATAATCTTTATTTTCAGGTGTGGGCCTCGACATATCAAGCGATTCTCTATTCATATCCGTATCAGACGGCTATGTGTATCGAACTACACTGACTAAAAGAAGCTCTTCCGAACCAATACTGACACCAAACAACATATCATACAAGCCTTTAGACCTCTCCGTCGATTGGCTAAACCGACACCTTTACGTTCTTGGCGAGGTATATTATACTAAAGAAGCGCCTAATTGGTCGAATATGACCGTATATCCTAATTGGGAAATAATACGATGCGATTTTGATGGAAAGAATCAGATTGTGGCGATTTCTGGGTTTAATTCGAGACCTATACATTTTGAAGTCGATGCCTATAACGGGTAAGTGATAAAACACAATTTAACGTTTTCAAGTTTTGTGTCTGAATTTCTCCCTAAGCCCTTTTATAATATTTTAATTTGACAAATTTTCTTATCGTCTCGAAATCCAAGAATTGGTTAGAGAAACATCAATTACCTACTTTGACAAAAAACAAAGCATCAGTTTTGATTTAATAGAATTTCTAAATATTTGATGCCTACAAAAAATATTTTATAATAATAATAATGTTCTATCCAAACCGGAGGTTGTCCTTGGCTGTATTTTATAGTGCAGACAGGGATAATCGCCGGTTTAGTGTCCACATCACACTTTGCTATTAAACTTGTTAATGAAAAGGGTTTCTACGTGTTGGCTTCAGCTCCTTCCAAAGGTCGGGGGCTCCATTGCCCTGTGATATGGGACACATAATAATGTAATTATGTCTATTTAATTATATTCTAACACAGTTTTTTTCTTAATTGTAGGTATTTATTCTACGCTCTCCGTGGAGTAGAAAAAGGTGGTCTCTACCGTTTAGACTTGGCGAACATTTCGAACGGTGTCCGCCATGATGCTCCCCCGGAGATGACGGTGAAAGATGCTCATTTAGGAGCTTTTACCGTAGACCATGCCGATTTCAGGATATTAGTCGCACATTTGAGGAGGAACACTGTTTTAGCTGTGTCACTTGATGGGTAAGTGCTGTAATAATACTATTTTTCACGTTCTCATTTGAAGTCAATAGATCAGGATGCCATGTGTAGAAGAAGGATGAGAGAAGATTGCATGCAGCGGAGATGAGAATGTTGAGATGGATGTGTCGAGTAACGAGGATGGATAAAATAAGGAATAAGTATATTAGAGGAAGCCTGAAAGTAGCACCGATTACTGAAAAAGTAAAAGGGGACCGTTTAAGTTGGTATGGACATTTGTGATGAGAAGAGAGGAGACGCATGTGACTAGAAGAGTGATTGGACTGCGTGAGACAAGACATGAGAGAGATGAATGTGAACGATGAGATGACGACTAATAGGAGTGAATGGAAGAAAAAGACATACTGCGCCGACCCCAAATAAATTGGGATAAGGGCAGGAAAATGATGATGATGAGATCAGGATGCCATAGTAGAGACATCTTCCTTTACCCATTTCAAATATAGATATTTCTCTACTCTAGGATTTGTTACGCGCGCTCTTTGCGTACAAAACTGCATGCACGTCCCTTACTTTTGCTTGCATGTGCATCTAGGTATAAAATTGGGATGATTTTGACTAATTTTTAAAAAGAGAAGATGGTCTTTTTGGAATTTTTCAAACAATATTTACACCCTACGTATGTTTTTTTTTACAGTCGTGAAGTAACAGATTTCCGTAGCAATACCCAAACACCAATGTTCCTATCGACGCGATCGATCGCTTACGCTAACGGCTTATTCTACTGGACGAATGGCAAAGAAATGCTAACTGAAGAGTATCATCCTCAAACCGACAGCTATTTCCACAATGAATATCCACTAGCTTATAATACTAAGGAGATTGAAACTAGACAGGTAAGTGCTTCTTCTTCTTCGTATCGATAGCACAAATTTAAGGGGGGTATTGATGAGGCAGGGTCAGATCCGCCCACTGCAGTGAGCTGCCAGGTCCCTGGCGTTGTTATTAGCTGACATCAGGTCAGCCAATGTACAGCTCTTTCAAGTTCATCTTGTTCTCTAAGTTGTTCTTCTAAGTTCATCTTGCTATATTTCGTAAAAGTTATTAACATTTTTCGCTGTGAATTGGTGTTTTATAGGGTTCCGTACCTAAAAATATAAAAAAGGAACCCTTATAAGATCACTTTCTTGTCCGTCTGTCTGTCCATGTGTCACCACCGATTTTCTCAGAAACGGGTGAACCTAGCAAGTTGAAATTTATACCATATACTGAGGTCTATAGTCCTTATTAGGTGCATAAAAATCAAGATGAAAAAAAACCGGAAAAAAATGATAAAAATTTCATTTTGGCGAAAACTTGACAGTACCAAAATTTATCTTAATTTTCAACTTTTTTATATCGAAATTTTCCCTTTATTTGTCCTGTTAGACCTTGCATTTTTATTAATTCTCGTGTTCATTTTAGGTGCTAGTGGCATTACGAAGTTGTCAGCCGATCCCTGTGCCAGTAAACCCGCCTTTAGGTGTACAAAGTGTGATGGGTATAAACCGGGCCAAGGTTTCCTGGTCTCCACCACATTTGTTGGGACATCAGGGTAGCGGGGCGTGGCAACAGTGGACCTTTCATTTGCAGTTCACACATTTGGAATCGGGACAAGTTATTGATGTGTAAGTTATCTATACATAATATAAAATGCTTTGTCCTGAACGACTGACTGACTGACGGAAGTGACGGATCAACGCATAGCCTAAACCGCTGATCGTGGAGACCTGAAACTTGGAGGGTGCGTTCTTTGGTATGATGTAAGCATCCGATTAGAAATGATTTTCCGAAATTCTATCCCGAAAAAGAGGGGCAAAGTTTGTATGGGACAACGTGATTCCTTGGTTCAATATACTAAATTTTTTTGACTTCTACACGAACGAAGTTGCGGGCAAAAGCTAGTAGATAATATTTTTCTATATTACAGTTAAATTTCCAAAAGTCAATGCCTTTTTGAACCTACGATTTTCTCAATGATGTGTAACCACTAATTTACATTATCTCAATTAAATTATTTTGTTTTACAGCAAGGATATCGATGATTTCATATACATAGTGGAAGATCTCGAACAAGATGCAGAATACGTGATCAGAGTTGCGGCTGTTACTGAATCTGGATCAGGTAAAAAAAACTTACTAGTACACTGCGACAAGATTCAAACTATCATGCCTACAAGATTCGAACTATCATGCCTACAAGATCCAAACTATCATGCCTACAAGATTCAAATTATCATGACTACAGTATTCGAACTATCATGCCTACAAGATTCGAACTATCATGCCTACAAGATCCGAACTGTCATGCCTACAAGATTCGAATTATCATGTCTACAAGATTCGAACTAGCATGCCTAAATGGAAGGCAATGCTTAAACGAAGTGCTTATTATATTTTGCAGCGCCTTCGGAGTCAAAAAATTTAATTTCATGTCTTTAACTAAGCTTGTTTGATGTTACAGGTCCTTGGTCAACAGAATTTGTCGGTCAAACCCTATCATTATCGCCAACAACCTTACATTCCACATTACTCTGGTCAGGTCCCGACGGCCTCTTACAAACGGACCTAACCGGTGACAATTTGAAAACTCTAATATCAAAGTCTAACATGACCAACTTCCATATCACGGATATATCTTGGTACAGAGATAAGTTGTACTTGGTGACGAACGCCTCGACTGTGCTATGGTATAATACGACGACGCGTGTTCAGGGGTTTATGACTAATATGGATAATGTAGGCAGTCTGGCTGTTGATTGGGTAGGGAAGAAAATTTATTGGTCTAATCCTAAACAGCAATTGGTAAGTTATATTTCAAAACTAGCTTTTGCTCGCGACTTCGTCCAGGTAGAAGTCGAAAATGGTTCTAATATAATAATCCCTTTTTCATCCCCTAAGGTCTACACCTTAGGGGATGAAAAAGGGATTATTATATTTCGGAAAATCCTTTCTTTTCGTTTGCACGTCATACAAAGAACACACCCTCCAAGTTTCAGGTCTTTACGATCAGCGGTTTAGGCTTTGCGTTGATCCGTCAGTCAGTCACTCAGGACAAAGCATTTTATATGTACAAATAATGGCAAAACTTCGAACAAAAATTACCTACTTGTTTGCAAGGTTCTTGTAGTTCCCATATGTGTAATGGCGTCAGATGCTAATGAAGAAAATTAAAAACTGCTGACTTTAAATATATTATCTTTTTCCACATCTAGTTCACGAATTTCTATCAATTGTTATCTAGAAAAACGGAGAATTTTGTCATATTTTTTCTATTTGTGTATACGCTCAAGTATTGCCTTGGCATCATTATTTATTTATACACTAACTTTCTCTCTGTAGTCACATAACCATGCTAGTAACATAACCATTACTATAAGCGCCATCTGGTATCATAGTGACTCTTGAAGGATCGTTGAACTCAAGAAGCCTTTTATTAAATGACTAGCTTTTGCCCGCGAATTCGTCCGCGTAAAAGTCGAAAATGGACTGAGGAATCACGTCGTTCCATACAAACTCCCCCCCTTTTTTCGGAAAATCCTTTCTTATCGGATGCCTACGTCATACAAAAAACACAACCTCCAAGTTTTCAGGTCTCTACGATTAGCGGTTTAGGCTGTGTTGATCCGTCAGTCAGGACAAAGCATTTTATATGTATAGGTCATAAGAAGACCATGATTAGGCCTACCTATTTGTCCTTGAACCAGGACAATTTTGACTACATTAAATTTCAAGTAATTACGTTTTAGATAACTCGCGGCAATTTCGACGGTACGAACCGAGAGCCGGTACCTATAGTGACAGTTGCGAAGGAATTGACAATAGACTCGTTAGAGGCGTATATATACTGGAACACGGGACACGCAGTTGAAGCTGCGAGGCTCAATGGAGAGAACAAGATGATATATTATCCAGCTCAATTGTTTAGTGGGAAACAGGGTAAGAACAATAAACTTGTTTTTTTCCTGCTGTTAGGTATTAAGTACCTATTTAGAATCTAGTCTATTCACACCCTAATGTCGCTGGTGAAGATTCTAATATAGTGGAAACTAAACATCTTACTACTTAGCTAAAATAAATAAATAAATATTGCAAGACATTCCACATATCGCTATCTTATCGCAAGCTAACTCACTATATAAACTTATGTTATGGGTGATAGACAATGGATTTATTACTCATATACTTTTCTTTTGTAAATATATACTTATAGTACATAGAAACAACCGGATCATAGACAAATATCTAAGCATAAATACATGTCTGAGCTGGGAATCGAATTTGCAACCCTATGTTTGGCAGTCGGGCATGGTGACTATTGTGCCAACTGAGTCGTCAAACTAAGAAACTTCACACTTTATTGTTCTTTAGCTCACGAGTAAACAGGTATCTCCTAGGCTTTGCCCGCATTGTAACTTACCATAAGCTAAATGTAGGTTTTTAACAATTGAATTTGTTTTCAGTAATGGGCCTAACGGCGGACTTGGATAAAAAATGGTTGTATTGGTTAGTGAGGAGTTACGATGGCTCTGAGTTACATAGAGCACCGACTGCCGATATTATATCACCCGGCGTTACTGAGGTTGGTAATACTTGAGACATTTGAAAAATATTTAAAGATCAATCCACATAGACGCAGGTAGAAAATGATGTGTCAATCCGAGTAGTTTGTCTTATCTCTGTCCTGCAACTTTTTTGCTACTTATTTATTTGGGGTCATTAAGCTCCGTAACTTGCGATAATCGAATGGGCGCCATTAACATTTACATAACAAACGGATGAACCGATTTTGCTTTTGTTTCTTTTGTTTGAAAGGTGAATTAGTCGGAAGTGTTCATAGCTATGTTTAATCGAAATTGGGTCAGCCGTCTGAAAGTTATGGAGTATGAAAGTCGGGGGTTTTTTAAATAAGAATTTTTTTTTCTTCAAGTATACAAATGAACTTAAAACATATTTTTGTTTTCCTAGATATCAGGCACGTTAGTAACCCGTCTATCTGGCACAGCGACTCTAGGGCCCCTATGTTACTTCTCCAACCGTCTAGTGTGGGTACAAGACGCTTCAAAGGCCGTCGTGTCGGATCTGGATGGGAGATACACCGCTGAACTCATGCCTAGAGTCCATGTGATCGCTGTTAGAGATCCTACGTTACATGCTAATAGTGGTAAGTTGATATTAAATAGTAGCGTAGCGAGGGGGGCTGACCGCCCTGAAGGCCAATTCTCGTAAATAACATTGTTCAAATTACATTTCAATATCATTTCGATTGCATTTCGATCACAAATAATACCCTCAAAGTAGCTCAAAAGTTTGCTTTTTGTAAAAAAAAATTACTTTATGGGTATCTTTTCAATCGAAATGCAATCGGAGTGATATTGAAATGTAAAAATTGGGAAAAAAATATTTTGTGCGGCCACTGGGGGTCAGTCAGACAATTATTATTTCAGTACAGTTCAATACAGTTGTTGCAAATCAAGAATCGCCCCGCATCCTTATATGATTTTTAAATAAATATTTTTTGCTCAATTCTTTCATATCGGTACATTTTCTCTCAAAAAACACCAGCATTATTATTTTTATGACGTCAAAAGGGCGGCAAATTATGACTCTGCCTCGGGCGACAGTGAGCAACGCTACGACACATATATTATAGCCGTGGTTTACTGCTACATGGATATAAGCTATTATTGTACAGAGTTCTTGAGTGGATGGAATAGTTCTGGGATAATTATCTCATCAGAAACGGTTCAATAGCTTTGGAGATAACATCGCTCAAAGTAACTCTACCAAAATGAAAAATCAGCCAGAACTGCCAGATATTTCATAATCTATTTCAGAATCTTTAATAGCCATACCAGAGACAATAAACGCAACTTCAATAGTAATAGTTGGTGAATGGGACCGTTTCAATGTAACCTGGGCGCCGGCTACCAACGTGAATGTTAACAACAGCAAGGTCTACTATGATGTCAGTCTACAGTTCCCGGGGCAGAACAAAATAGAGGTAAGCTAAGTATGTTTTACTCACACTCAAGACTATAGAAAATATATTTTGCCTTTGTAGTTTAAGCCAGTTAAATATTACCTTACTAGCCGTTGCCCGCGACTTCATACACGTGGTAGTTTTGTTTTATGTACTAACCCCTTCCTCTTGAATCACTCTATCTATTTAAAAAAAACCGCATCAAAATCCGTTGCGTAGTTTTAAAGATTTAATCATACATATGGACAGACAGCGACTTTGTTTTAGACTATGTAGTGATAAAGTAACTGAAACTTATCGCCCGTCTTTTTTTTATTATGGTCCAAATCAATGATCGTATTTAATGAAATACACAGATTTTGCAGTACAGCTAAATCGAATGAATTTTTCAATCCAAAATTATTAATATTATATTAATACTAGCTGCCTGGGAAACGTTGTTTTGCCATATACAAAAAAAGACATAGATGTTGTTCGATTCTCAGCCCTAACGAAAAAATTCTTACAAATCGCGGTTCAGCCGTTTCGGAGGAATATGGTAACTAACACCGCGAAACGAGAATTGTATTTTTATGGTTTTTAAATTTAGCAGTTGCTGTAAAATTTAAAGTATACCTTTTTGTTTGTTTTGGTTTGTAGAAAACCGTAGAGTCTGCTGTGATCAGCGTGTCAGGTGGGGGCGTGGCTCCACATAGCGCGGTCCGATGCGCCGTGCGGGCACACTCGGCGTGGGGCGCCGGCGCAGCGGTGCACACAGACCTGCACACGCCGCCCGCGCCGCCAAACCAGCCCACTTCACCGAGGCTCTTCACACATGTACAACATAGGTGAGTGTGTACTACAGTAGCCCAGCAACTGTGACCCATCGGAACAAGGCAAGTCAGCACTTATGCAGAAGAATAACTTAGTAGTTTTAGATATCAAGATGCAAAAGAATAATGGCAAAACTTCGAACAAAAATTACTTGTTTGCAAGGTTAGGTTCTTGAAGTTCCTATACGTGTAATGGCGTAAGATGCTGATGAAGAAAATGAATAACACGTGACTTTAAGTGCTTATATGTTTTTTTCTACATCTAGTTCACGAAATATTATCAATTTAATTGTAATCTGGAAAAACGGAGTTTTTTATCTTTTTTTCTATATTTATATATGTTCAAGTAATGGCTTGCCATCATTCTTTACTGTGTGATCATATCTGCAAAACAGCTACGTGGATCTTATCAAATTTAAACTACCACCATGCCAGGCATAGGTGCCATACTTCAAAAATAATAGGAAATCCCATCAAAAACATAACCTGTAAAAAAAACCATAATAGGAAATAACTACACTACTTCACCAAGTTAAAGATCTATTAAATTGATATTACAGTGGAGGACCTCTAGTAGCAACATTCCGTTGGGCTGTCCCTACGCTAGAGAACGGCATAATCCGCGGCTACGAGGTACAATGTTGGCTGTCCCGCGCCGCGCCCGCACCGCGCCGCACCGACGCGTCGGCCTGCGCGGACGCAAGGCTGTCACCCGCTGATACGCAGCTTATATTAAGGGATTTGGTGCCGGGGTACACTTATTATTTTCGAGTGAGTATTATGTTATCACTATTTAAACCTAGTATGGCACTACCTTGTTAACTTGGTGGCTCAGGCTTCATGTAGAGAGAATCCCTGGGATAGGATTTGAGACGCTCTCTGCCCTCACTTGAAGTTTACTAACCTGATTTTTTTGCTACCTTCACTTATTATGACCTACTAGCAGCGCTCCTCGGTTTCACCCGCGTAATTCTCGATCCCGTGGGAATATCCCAATGAATTATTGTATCCTCATACCAAGTTTCATCACAATCGATTCAGTAGTTTCGAAGCCTATTCGTTACATAAAAACAAACATAAAACCAGAAAAATCTATCCTCTTTATTAGAATATTAGTGTTGATACCGAGTTTGGCTACTTTTAAAAGACATAATATATCTGTGATGTATATTGTGACAATGATTCAAAGGTGAATTTAAGAGTGATACACGTTTAACTATCTATGTTCCTAAAGGTTCGAGCATTCAACGATGCCGGTTTCGGTCCCTACTCCGAAGTTGTATCGACATCGTCTGACGAAATCAATCCGATACCAAAAGTGATGTTATCATCACAAGACGCTATCAAGATAATCGACTTGGATTCCGGAGAGAGTGAAATAATACCGAAAAGTACAGGCATACCGGTTGATTTCTCAACATCTATCGAAGAGAATGTTGTTTTCTGGGCTAATAATTTGGAAGAGATTTTTTCTTCGAGGATTAACGTCAGCGGGCATTATAAGGTAGGTAATTCGTTTTATTCAAATAGGTTTCCAATTTAATGATCCTTCGAACCGGGGCAAATTCTGAAAATGCTTCTATAAAAAATATAATGGTAAAATGGATGGAGTTATCCTGTCCATCCAAAGGTTGCCTGGAAGAGATCGCTTTGAGCGATAAGGCCGCCCTTTGTAACACTTAGACTTAACCTTTATTTTGCTGCTGCCTCTCGGCTGGCAGAAAAACTGCCCGGCGATTTCTTCATACATTTTTAATGTGGCGCCATCTGTGTGCCATGGATTATTGTTATTTAAAAAATGTTGTTTACAATAAATAATGTATCGATCTTTATCTATCTATGGAAGGGAGAATTCACAACTTTGCACTGTATTTGCTTACAACCTCCATTTAGTTTAGGGCTAGATAGCGCTCAGTAAAATGCCTACAATATCTATTTATTTATTGATCGAAGTTATTATTTCCAGCTACTGTCTATAAACGGATCAGCGGTATCAATATGCGTGGACTGGGTGAGTCGATCTGTGTACTACACACAACGAGAAGGTGAACTCTACGTGACATATCGAGCGAGGTTACCGACGCAACCGGCCAGGCCTGCGCTCTCGAGGGTGTTTCATAGGACTAAACTCGTCAATAGCCTGCAAATCGCACCATTACATCAGTAAGTACTTAAGTCTGTAATGTAAAGAAATAGCTATAGAATTTGACGTCTATTGTTCCAATATCAGTACGACATAAATAAATCCGTCGCACAAGACAAGTAAACTATTGAAGGGGAGTAGATAGGCATTTGCCCTGTAGTAGGACATCACAGGCTCTTCATCACTACATAGTATAAAACAAAGTCGCTTTCTCTGTCTCTATTCCATATGTATGCTTAAATCTGTAAAACTACGCAACGGACTTTGATACGGTTTTTTTAATAGATAGAGTGATTCAAGAGGAAGGTTTATATGCATAATATAGCCGTGCGAAGCCGGAGCGGGTCGCTAGTAATATTAATAAATAATAACATAGGCGCCTCGCTCTTTCACCTAGGAACATGGTTGTAAAATTGTCTAGCATTCACTGTCCAACCTTAAACATAAGCTACATATCTTTATTTAAAAGAATTTTTTACCTGAACTTGCCTCAAAAAGGCAGACCAATGGTTTGATCAGAATACAGTCGGTTATATTTTTCGGTCTTCCCTTTCAGGTCTTTATTCTGGTACGAAGAAAGCAAACACCCCGGCCTCGGTACGATAATGAAGTCCAACTTAAACGGCTCGAACATAAAACCCTTCTTCAATAACTCTGACGATTTCGAACAAGAAGAATGCAACTGCCCCGAAGACCCTCAAGTGGCTAAACCCTTTGTAATCGATATGACGAAAGGAGATAACTTCGAACTATACTGGATAGACCCATGGACTCATAGAATAGTAGCCGCGGACATGCAAGGCTGCAAGTGCCGGACAGTCTTCGATGCAACTGAAAAGAAGAAATTCGGATTCATCCCAATGTCTCTAACGATCGACAGCAAATACGTTTACTGGTTCAATTCGACTGAAAAGGAAATCTTCTATACGAACAAATACAAACATACTAAAGTGGAACACGTAAAGGCGACGCATGGATATAAAATAATGGCCTTAGATTCGGCGACTCAAAAGTATCCACCGAGAGAATGTTTGTTTCCGAAAACTCAAAATTTACAACCTACAGTTTTAGGACATTCTGCGGAAAGCCTAACCCTCCATATGCCATCGGTAGAAAAACCTCTGCAATGTCGTGAACTTAACTACGAAATGTCGATGCCTGAATACACGATTTACTATAAAGAAGTTAATGGCCATTTGTTATGTGACAAGGAATTTTGTTCCTTCGTAACGAGTACAAACACAGAGGTAACTCTGAGTGATTTGAAGCCGTTTACAAATTACACAGTAATGGTTGAAGCGACGAACTACTATGCTAAGCTTCATGAGATCAAACCCATTGTGGGATCATCCATCGTGTTGAAGACAGCAGCTGAAGGTTAGATATTTTTCATTTATTGGCAGTATCACTACATAGTATAAAACAAAGTCGCTTCCCACTGTCGGTCTGTCCATATGCATGCTTAGATCGTTTAAACTAACGGATTTTGATGCGGTTTTTTTATTCAAAAGGAAGGTTTTAGTACATAAAACAAAACTACAGAACGTACGTACAAAGTCGCGGGCAATGTTTATTTTTAACCGACTTCAAAAAAGGAGGAGGTTCTCAATTCGTCTGTATGTTTTTTTTTTTTTTTTTTTTTTTTTTTTGTGTATGTTACGCGATCATTCGAAGACGGCTCAACCGATTGAGATGATTCTTTTTGTGTTCGATAAGTGATACCTCAGGGGTGGTCCCATAAAAATTTGGTGAGGATCTGATGAGAATCTTCGGAGTGATGAACAGAATTGCACCTCGAGAGTGCAGCAAATTGCTCAGTTTTCGATTTCCACTAGTAGATTTGGCCCTTATACGAATAGTTACCGATAAATGGAATATCTGAAACCACCTTCTCATCAGAAAACTCTTCAATTAGTTACGATTACAGGTTACAATTTGAAGATTTTAGTCGAATTTAGTCGCCGGACTGGGTTTGAATGAATGTTGATAGAGAACCCTATCTTAAATAAAGTTCTGATGAGGATCTTCGAAGTGATGAACAGAAATGCACCTCGAGAGTGCAGCAAATTGCTCATTTTTCGACTTCCATCAGTAGAATTGGCCCATAAACGAATAGTTACCGATAAATGGACTATCTGAAACCACCTTCTCATCAGAAAACTCTTCAATCGGTTACGATTACAGGTTACAATTTGAATAAAATATTCGCTTTTGCCTCGCCGGACTGGGTTTGAATGAATTTTGATAGAAAACCCTATCCTAAATGAAGATCTGATGAGGATCTTCGGAGTGATGAACAGATCTGCACAGCGAGATTCAACAAATTGCTCAGTTTTCCATTTCCACTGATAGAAGTGGCCCATACACAAATAGGTACCGACTACCGATGAATGGGGCATCTGAAAACACCTTCTTATCACCAAACTCTTCAAGGGGTTACGATTAGGTACAGGTTGCAATTTGAAGAAACAGTCGCTTTCGCCTCATGGAGTAGAATTTTCAGTGACAGTGGCACTAAAAACGGTTAAATAAAAAAATAATTAAAATTTATAAAACCGACTTCAAAAGAACCTGAAAAGAAAAACTAACAAAACCTGAAAAAAAAAACCAAAAAGTGAAAAATAATCCATTTCGGGTCACTAAGACAGCAGATAACTTAAACATAAGTACTTACTTGGAAGTCGGACTGGGTGACACCATGTTTTCTTTATACCTCTCAACATTCAATCTAACCCAGTCAGACTTCCAAGTAAGTACTTATGTTTAAGTTATCTGCTGTCTTAGTGACCCGAAATGGATTATTTTTCACTTTTTGGTTTTTTTTTTCAGGTTTTGTTAGTTTTTCTTTTCAGGTTCTTTTGAAGTCGGTTTTATAAATTTTAATTATTTTTTTTTTAAATATAACTGCAGTGTAACAACATCATATGATTTATGTAACTTATTCATAGGTACCACACTATCAGTCAAGAAACCTCATGGTTCTTCACACCCATAGTTCGCACCGGATTTCGCTTCTGTATATTCCAATACAAAGGCCCCATTGCAGTCCATGGTGCACCTACTCCAATGCCCACTGTGCCCTTATACCTGGACCTGGTTGAGGCCAACGCTGCTGCAGTCCCAGTGGCTAGCTACTGGGCAGGAAAAATTTGACTGGACAAACGTCACTGACTCAAAAAGAAGAATACAAAATGATCGTGTTAGTCAATATAATATGATTTTATTCCAGCCCCGACAGCCCCCAAAAATGTAAAAGCAACAGTACTAAGTCCAGAGCTAGCTTCAGTGGAATGGAGTCCAGTTCCCGGCCTACGGTACGAGGTTCACTGGCGAACTGATGACTCCTCTACATCGCCACATAAGTTGTTGAAAGGTTAGAATAATTATTTAACATTTCTCTCATGATCAAAAACCATAACAATGTCTTGCATATTAGTTTTGACGATTAAAATTAGAGCACCGCTCCGCGGTTTCACCCGCGGGAATATCCCGGATCCCGTGGGAGTATCGGGATAAAAAGTAGCCTATGTTATTCCCAATTAATCAATGTATCCTCATACCAAGTTTCATCAAATCTGTCTAGTAATTTCGGAGCCTATTCGTTACAAACATAAAAACAAACAAAAAATCTTTCCTCTTTAAGACTCACGGTCTTCTTCCTCCGGCGGAAAAAATCTTTTTAAAATTACCTATAGTTAAAAAAACATGAGGTATGTATAGGTGAAACATGGTCAAGTTAGAAGTCATTTCATCGTTGGAAATATTGATCTATATACAATTTTGAATCTACAACGGATGTTCTTTGTCATTTCAAGTTATTACATTCTATATTTTTTCAATGACATTATTATGTATGTTTACCAGAGCACAACACATTCGAGGTACGTTCCGGTGGGTCGGCCCTCCTGCCCCGGTTATCCGGCAACACAAGCTACCGCGTCTGGGTCCGAGCGCGGTCGCCACACAGCGCGGTGGCGGCGGACAGCGCGCCGCTGCGTCTGCGCACGCGACCGCACCCTCCCGCGCCTGTATCGCACGAACCCACGCCTACAACGATGAAGCTGCGGTGGCTTTTACATGATACACAGATACATAAGTGAGTAAGAGTTATGCTTATTTGCGTGGTTTAACCAAACTAGTTCTTCTTTTCGTGTTGATTCCGTTATACCTAGTGTTAATTTTTTTTGACGTGATAACGTCTGCACTGTCAAAAAAGTGTGACGTCATGCGTTATTGACAAGTTACCATGGAAACGTTATTAACAAGTAACCAAAGCAACGTATTGAAGTATGCAAAATGGTAATGTCAACGATACAAAAGAGTTCTTAAGACGTTATCACGTAAAATTATCGTTCGTAAACCGACTTTACAGACAACCATTTTTTTTGTATTATTTAGTAATTTTTTTTTATTTTTTAATACAGTTGCCAGTCCAATAAGTGACTGCAGTATACTAGGCTACCGACCTAGTATAATAACCTCATCGTGACTCTAAAGCACTAGTTTGTTCTGAGATTTCTTATCTTTAGAAATATTTACTTGACTGGCTTTTAAAGTACTACTCACAGACGAAGTTCAACAATGAAACGGGTCCCATCACCATCTTCAATTTTTTTTTTTCATATATTCATGTAACTGTTTGTTTTGTCTATTAATTGAAGTCAAACAGGTTGAAAAAAGTAAAAATGGCAGACCATTGGACAGCCAAGATCTTCAAACCTTCAAAATATTTAACATTATTATATCAGTTGTAATTATCATCTTTTGTTCCAGATACGCAGTAGAGTACGTGGATGCGACCGGTCCGCTCGGCGAATGGCACGACTGTGAAGAGACGAGCCCCGGGAACTTTGAAGCTCGAGACTTGAGCCCCAAGACAAGGTACCGATTCCGGCTTCGGTTGCAATATGTACCGGGAGCACCGCTTTATTATTGGCCATCGGATGACAAGTTCACTTATGAAACACTTGGTGAGTGAACACTTCTCATTTCTTAAAACAATTTTTTATAACATTATCCCTAAATTCTTGTTAGTTATCAAACTCCTCTGAAACGGCTGAACCGATTTGTATGATTTTTTTTGTGTATAGGTGTTAGGTCTGAGAATCGGCCAACATCTATTTTTTTTTTGTAAATGGCAAATAACGTGCGCCGCTACAGCTAGTTAATAATATATTTTATATGGCTCTTCAGACATTCCTTCTTCACTACATGGTATAAAACAAAGTCGCTTCCCGCTGTCTGTCTGTCCCTATGTATGCTTAGATTTTTAAAACTACGCAACTAATTTCGATGCAGTTTTTTTAAATAGATAGAGTGATTCAAGAGAAAGGTTTTAGTATTTAAAACAAAACTACAACGCGTACAAAGTCGCGGGCTACAGCTAGTTGTGTATAAACCGATGTATCCCACTTTAATTTCTTTGTTGAATGTCGTTGAAGTCGGTTTTCCAATTCATTAAATTTTATTAGTTATGTACCAATTCTCTTATTTGTTCCTTCTTAGAGGGCTTCGTTTCGTGCATAATTTACACTGTAAACCTATCTGGTATGTTTTAAACAGATGCTGTCACCGTAAAATATGTTTTTGTTTCTTAGCGGCCACTTAGCCGTGTCAATAGTTCCATTTTTTGAGTACCTCAAGGTTAGATAAATGATGTAATATTCCAGGCGACGTGCCAGGCCCGCCGGGTGCAATACGAGCGGCCGTCGTGGGTGAGCACATGGTCCGGGCCTGGTGGAGCGAGCCTGACCCGCGTGGAGCCCCAGTCACTGACTACCGCGTGTGGGGGAGACCGCATCATAGGTAACTAGAACATCACCTCAGTCAGATACCTTTCTTCGCCCACTTCCATACCCCTATCTCCGTCCCTCTCCAGACGACGCAGTTGGCACAATGGTCAGTATGCCGGACTACCTAACATAGGGTTGCGGGTTCGATTCCCGCCTGAAACAAGTATGTATGCTTAGATATTTGTCTGTGGTCTGAAGGCCAATTCTCGTAATTAACATTGTTCAAATTACATTTCAATATCATTTCGATCACAAATAATACCCTCAAAGTAGCTCAAAATACCCTCAAAGTTAGCTTTGTGTAAAAAATAAACCGACTTTAAGGGGTATCTTTTGCAATCGAAATGCAATCGGAATTATATTGAAATGTAATTTAAACCATATTATTTACGAGAATTGGCCTTCTGGTTGTTTCTAAGTATATATTTACAAAAGAAAAGTATATAAGTAGTATATTAAGTATATTGTATTAAGTAGACACAAGTCTAGTTACTAAGCTTGGGGCTAAATGGCGATGTGTGAAATCTCCTGCAATATTTATTTTATTTTAATTTATTTAATTCTTCCTGAAGAATCGTACAGAATATTGTAAAACTATTCATATTACAGAGTGGGTTACAAAGAGAACTCTACAAGGAACATCAGCGAAATGTTACCTTCAAACCTACCTGAGGATTTAGACGATAATATGAAGCTGAGGATCATACGCGAGGGACTTGAGTTATTGCACAATGGAACTGGTTAGTACATAGTTTTTACATCTGCCGCGGGACTGTATTTGTTGTATGTTATTGTTATTATGTAGTTAGTAAACAGGTAAGGCTAATTCACACCTGAAAGGCTAATTCACACCTGAAAGGCTAATTCACACCTGAAAGGCTAATTGTCGTTAATAACATTGTTCAAATTACATTTCAATATCATTCCGATTGTAAAAATACCCTCTAAGTAGCTCAAAATACCCTTGTACTCCGGATTTTGACAAAATAACTGACATTTTTGCACTAACAGCTGTTTCTGGTGGTTTAGCATTTTATCTTATATATTGGGGGCTGACAAATAGCCAGCTATACTTCAACCCAATGGGATCTTTTGTGTTTACCCCTACCTTAATGTTACTTACTCTTTGAAGAAGTGGTCGATTAACGCAGTGATCCCACTGAGAGGAAGAAACCTATATTCCTCTGGTTTGGGATACGTATTCTCAAGGAGGCTCATACGCTTCGTTGCTAAGACGTCGCATTCACACAGTATGTGCTCCATAGTTTCCCTGACATCATCGCAGGCTCTGCAGTCATTATTTGAAGTTATCTTCATTTTTAAAAGCATGTCATTGGTGGTTTAGCATACAAAGTGTCCACTTTAAAAAAAACTGACGTAGAGGTTATTTTTGTAATCGAAATGATATTGAAATGTAATTTGAAAAATGTTTTACGAGAATTGGACTTTGATCACTGATGATTTACGGAGAAGTGAAGTAGTATTTCATTTAAGTATATCGATACAGATACGTACTGGATAGTGAGCGACGACGAGATCCCGGCCGGGTACTGGGTGCAGGTGCAGGCCCGCAACGGGTACGGATGGGGAGCCCTATCGCCGCCCGCCGCGCTCGCGCCGGCCGCGCTCCGACCTGCGCGCGCGCCGCCCGCTGCTCTCGCGCTCGCTGCTGCCGCAGCAGCTGCTTTGCTACTGGCTGCTGCAACCGCGCTATATCTCGGTGAGATTATTTTTCCAACTTCATTTATCTTTGAGATATTCTTCGATTATCGAATATCGATCTTCGTCCTTACTTTATTTAGGACTAGCGACCCGCTCCGGCTTCGCACGGCTATATTATGCATGTATTATACATATAAACCTTCCTCTTGAATCACTCTATCTATTAAAAAAAAACCGCATCGAAATCCGTTGCGTAGTTTTAAAGATCTAAGCATACAAAGGGAAATAGGGACACGAAAAGTGACTTTATTTTATACTATGTAGTGATAATGAAATAGCCGTGATGAGTTGGCACAATCTGAGGGCACAAAGTTCACCATGCTGGACTGCCAAACATAGGGTTGCGTGTTCGATTCCTGCCTCAAACAAGTTACTGCTACAGATGTTTCTCGTCTGTATGTATATCTAGTACTTACCTATAAATATTTACATTTAAAAAAAGTATTCTTGTATTTTATTCGTTATCTAGCACCTATAACACAAGCCTAGTTGCTTAGCTTGGGGCTAGATGGCACTGTGTAAAATATTCTATAATAATTATTTATATATCTTGGAGAAATTATTCGCTCATCCCATATCTAATATCGAGTTTCGTCCTTACTTTAAATGAGATAATGATCAAGCCGTTACAAATGTTCTCAGAGATCCACAGCGAAATGAATAGATAGGACAAGATATTGATCGTGCGGTCTGACCCATTTTTAAAACGACTATTATAAATATTTTTACTTTGTATGCAGCCTACAACAACCGGGTCAAGAAGAAAGCAGCTGTTGAGAATCAGATGACGAACAATGTGCAGCGACGCGGGCCGGACGTCGAACTGGCTACCCTGAGACAACTGCCCATTAGACATTCCACCAATATACTTTATAATCAGGTGAGGAACGTTTTATAAACCTTTCGTATTTCTATAATACCAGTATTTTAAAGAGGATCAAAAATAGATAAGGCGGATATATAATATCATGATTTTAGATAGCAGTTTTGGCTGGGTGTTATTTTAAATCAATCCCGTTTGTCATAAAGTTAAAAACCACAATATTTTAATAATCTGTTTTGCGGGCTTTGAGCGCGGCGACCGAATCAAGAAATTCCGTAACGAAAATAAAACCTAACACCCCCAATGCGCCTACCATGTAGCTCGGCCGAGCGTTCGCTTAACGTGTATGTATGTATATGGTACGACTGTACGAAGCTCGCACGATGCAATAGCTTTACCTATATTTAAAATACCAATAAATAAAAATATTTTAACATGAAAAAAATAATGTTTTTTTTTTCATGTTTTAACAGGGAGTGCATTGCCCTTCTGATGCTGAAATTGCCAATCTCCCGCACATTCGTCGTGAACAAATAACACTAACAAAGTTCCTCGGTTCTGGCGCTTTTGGTGAAGTATTCGAAGGTATCGCGAGGCAAATTAACGGTGCTTTGGCTGACACTAAAGTTGCCGTTAAGGTCAGTATGAAAAGAAAAACAGCACAACATTTTAGCTTTTCTCTAGAATAAGAGATTTCTTACAGCAGTAACATAGTTCCAAAAACTAGACTTGCTTCGAATCTATTTCAAGGCAAATTTTTCTATCTACGCTGCGACCGCGGCGTTCCTTTTAACGATAGAGCAGCTTTGCTCATAATATTATTTGAATCAAAGTTGATTTGGAACGAGAATTATTTTTGTAAAAGACTACGCTCGCAAGTTAGAGCCCTACTTCACCGTGACGCCATGCCGTCGTCGCCGGCTAGGTATCCAATTAATTCGTGTTGAAATACGCGTCCCGGTGAGGTCTACCATAACATAAGCCTAATTGCTGAGCTTGGGGCTAGATGGCGATGTGTGAAATGTCCTGCAATATTTATTTATTATTTATCTCTTTGTAAATAAAGTGACCTTATCTATATGAAGTCTAGCAGTGTAGATGCAGCAGTCAGTGTGCGGTATAAGGATCGTAGTCTAGCCTAGCCTTCAGGATTATTCTAGTATTAAAATACACTGGAATGAGGAGCAAACGTTTATTCGGACTTGCGAGTTGACAGTAGAAGGGAAGAAGAGAATGTTGCTAGATAACAAACTTAAAAATATACTTTGTAACTTATTATAGGGATACCACTAGTAAAATATTATTTCTAACAATCTATTCCACAGACGTTACGCAAAGGCGCGACTGAACAAGAAAAGACTGAATTCCTGAAAGAAGCAGCTTTGATGTCCAATTTCAAACACGAGCATATATTGAGGCTCTTAGGCGTTTGTTTGGACAACGATCCTAATTATATTATAATGGAGCTAATGGAGGGAGGCGATTTACTTAGCTACTTGAGAGGGAAACGGGCTTCTTTGGTTTGTATATTTTAATCCTACTAAAAACTAATTATTTGTCAGGCAATATAAAAAAAAACCCTGCACAGCTGATTGGTCTATGGGAAATGGTAATATTGGTAAGTGCTTTTTTTAAAAAATGGACGATGTGGAATGTGGTCATTCTGATTAAGTAGTCATAACAGGCAGTGGTCAACCTGGAAATGGTCATTCAGGGATGTGGTCATTTTGGGAAGTGGCTTTTTTTAAGGGAAATAATCAAGGTTACAGCACCCCGTCTCGCTGGACTGCTTTCTAGGTACCTTATTGTAATAGAGATGAGGACAACATTTATAAACATACATTTACATACATTTTTAGACATTTATATATCCGATGACGTCATCAGAGTCGACCGCATCGTCAGAGGCGGCCGACTCTGAATTATAAATGTACCTTATTTCTATTAATATAAGGTACCTTTTCCCGTGGACGGCGAAAATTCGATTCGTTCGGCTCTGATCAATCTGCGTCCACCTTTTATGACCTATTTGTTTAAAGTTAGGGAACATTATTTATTTTACACCTAAAACATTTTGTTTGCAGTACACTCCAGAATCTCTGACTCTACTGGATCTCCTGAACATGTGTGTGGACGTAACGAAGGGTTGTCGTTATTTGGAAGAGATGCACTTCGTCCACCGTGACTTGGCGTGTCGGAACTGTCTGGTCGCGCATCGGGCGAACGGACGCGTTGTCAAGATAGGGGACTTCGGACTTGCTAGGGATATTTATAAGAATGATTATTATAGGAAAGAGGGAGAAGGTTAGTTTAAAATTATACTATACTTGACTTGCTTTCACCCGCGACTTAGTCCGCGTAGGGGTTGAATTGTTCAAAATCGTCTCTTAGCAGATGTTATCTGTGTGGCAAATATTAGGTCGATCCGTGAGCTGTGCGTTGATATATCAGGAATTAGATTCACGTACTGCGCCCCGATTTTTACCCGTATAATTTCCGATCCCATGTGAAAATTGGAACAAGAAGATAGTTGCGAGACGTGGAATACCACATAGACTACTTTATCCTAATCTGAAAAAATGTAGATATTTTCTCGCTTGATGTTAGCTCGTTTTAAATTCGCTTACACTCTTTGTACATAGCACAGACTCAGCGCTCTTGGATTTTTTTACATCTGGGTATTAACTTTACACCGCCATTTGGTCACCATGCCGGACTGCCAGACGACCCAGTTGGCACAATGGTCACCATGCCGGACTGCCAAACACAGGGTTACGGATTCGATTCCCGCCTCAGACAAGTATTTATGCTTAGATATTTCTCTGCGGTCTGGTTGTTTATATGTATTATAAGTATATATTTACAATAGAAAAGTATATAGTTAGTATATCCGTTGTCTAGCACCCATAACACAAGTCTAGTTACTTAGCTTGGGGCTAGATAGCGATGTGTGGAATGTCCTGCAATATTTATTTATTATTTATTTCTTCGTAAGATTTTGGTATCAGCAATCTTGAATAAATAAAATGTTTGGTATTTGTACAGGTTTATTGCCAGTGCGTTGGATGGCAGTGGAATGCCTTGTGGATGGAGTGTTCTCCTGCCAGTCTGATGTATGGGCCTGGGGCGTACTTTGTTGGGAGGTAAATATCAGTTTCTTTATAAAACTTTATGTCATTGCTCATTTCAAAAGTTATCTTGAGTTTCAGGTAATTGTTTTATGTATATTTGTAGATATTATCGTTGGGCCAGCAGCCGTATCCAGCACAAACTAATCGACAAGTGTTAGCGTACGTACGTTCCGGAGGGAAACCGGACCGACCGCCTAACTGCCCGTCAGCTTTGTAAGTACATTATATCTCATACTGATTTAATTTTTATAGATATTACAAGTCATTTTAGCGCGCGACTAGATAAAATCCAGAATAGTAAAACTAGATTCTTTTTCTTGTTGTTCTGCAACAGTTTTACGAGTACCTATGATTGATAAGTGATGTTACCTTGAGTTATTTTTTAATAAAATAGTGTATTTGAGCGTTTAGAATTAGGATATGGCATAAGATCCCTGAGACATAACACTGAGCGTTTCTCTTTGTCATTATTTATTCCCACCGCAAGTGAATGGTATCAGTTGTTTAAGTTTTAGGGATTTTTAAGTCAGGGGCGCGTGCTACATCCTTTAGTCTTATCATCAGATGAGATAGTGGTCAATCGTTGACCTCGCTTATACGTTTTAACTAGCCTGTACTATCCCATGGAGTTTTAAGGTATTTGGCTATACCATAAAAAAAAATATTTAATTTTCCAGCTACGATCTCCTAGTGCAATGTTGGAGTTACAGCGCTGAAACGCGGCCATCTTTCCGACAATGCTTAGAGGTTGTGACTACGTTACGTGACAAGACATCACCCAACATCACTCTGACAGCGACGCCGGCGCCGCACCCACACTACCTCACGCTACTTGGGGATGGTAAGATGTTATATAGAAAGCTATTTAATATATGCTAATAGGATTGACATAGCAGGTGTATCCCACTATTTTCATTGATGGAAGTACTGACGGTGGCGACAAAAAAACTGCTAGTTTTCTTGGTTTCCCTCGTGAGAACAGAGGAAGATTTATTTTTAACCCGGCTGTACCCATGGCCGTATAACCCGACCAAATTGAAAGAACAGATTCTCAAAAAATAAAACTGCGTTTTTCTTGGCGCAATGGAAATAATGGGATATAATTTGGAAAAAAGCTTGTCTCACTTTTTCCTTTGTATTTCCATGGAAATAGTGGGATACATCCGACATAGCGACATTTTGTGACGTCAACATAACTAAATTCGGTCGAATCGAGTTTTTTTTATAAAATGTTACCGATCTCAATCTGATCATATGTATCCTATTACCATTCTAATTGATATATACCAGTATATGAGACTCTTGACTCTTTCCATCGAATCTCCGCGCACTATTTTCTGTAAATTTTGATTTGATTCTAAGAAAATCAGATTTAAGTACAATAGCCATCTATCATTAAAACTAACATTACAAGACTATTAGACAAAATAACGTTTTTATGCATGAGTAGAATTGTTCATTTTAAATTATGTTTCTATAAAGCCTGCATCTCATTCATATTGTAATATACTCATTATTAATGTTTGATTTGTAAACTTGAATACTAACCCATTGTTATGTTGCGCATGCCCTGCATGTACAGACGCCGTCGACAACCGCACGTACCTTCTAGATGAGAACGACAACGCATTCCTAGGTTCGTTTCATTTTACCATCTTTATTCTATCTGTATTATTTGATGACCCATGTACCCAGTTGGCACAATGGTCACTATGCCGGACTGCCAAACACTAGGATTGCTGGTTCGATTCCCGCCTCAGATATAGATATTTGTCTGTAGTCTGGTTGTTTCTATACATAGAATATATTTTATGTATATATTTACAAAAGTATGTAAGTAGTATATTCGTTGTCTAGCACCCTTATCACTAGTCTAGCTACTTAGCTTGGGGCTAGATGGCGATGTGTAGCCTGCAATATTTTTTGCCATTGGTCGTGTAATTATTCAGTATTAAAATAAAAACCGTTTTACAGATGAAGATTTACCGGAGCAGCAGATGGAGCCCTCTCGACTCCTGCCCGAGAGAACTCCGAAGTATCTAGAGTTGATGTACGACAGCGACTCAGCCGGAGGCGGTACGATATGCGACGGATATGAGATCCCACGGACGCCCTTCACGTACATGCCATTCTCCCGACATAGTATAGTGGGTGTCGCGCCTAATAGACTGATAAAGCCGCCGTTGTATAGAACGCACTCGTTGCGGACGCGTCGTCCGCCAAACGCGACCATCATCCCTCTGCGGAACGGTATCGTCAAACGAGCGTCACTCTGTGAGGAGCTGCCAGCGACGACACGCGCTCGAGTCGCTCGCTCGCCCGCGCCCTCTGACGTAGACTTCGATACACACGTATTCAAGACTCCATTTTGAGCTGTGATATTAGCGAATCTCCTTACGGAACCGTGTACATTTCTTTCCACCGATCGACTTTTATTTTATACTATTTAAAATTATTTATTTCGTATAGTTAAGGCTGTAAATAGACGAGTCAAATCGATGTATATATTAGGGTAAGATCCGAGCACATAGGACTGGACATAAACAACAGTTGGAGACGATTTATGCATTTATTGTAAAATGTTGCCGATTATAATGTCTTATAAATAACAATTTGTGTTTCATTTGATTTACTCTAAATGAAGATCATGATCAAGTACATCATGATCGAAATCAAAAACCTCTGTAATAAACAAAAATCTGATTAGATATTATTTTATCTAAATTATCTACCGAAGTAGAGGTGCATCATCGAAACTTATCAATAACATAAAACTAAATTACCTAGTACAAATAGGA
Organism: Idaea aversata; assembly: GCA_907269075.1. Taxonomy (NCBI): domain Eukaryota; kingdom Metazoa; phylum Arthropoda; class Insecta; order Lepidoptera; family Geometridae; genus Idaea; species Idaea aversata. Next base: position 7,060,455 of record OU026092.1, on the reverse strand, counting down.
AAGTAACCACGATTAGCAATGGACATTTAATCACCATCTTCAACAAGTTCCTGTTTTATTCTCTTCTCCTGTTTAATCTGGTTGGTTGTAGTAACGTTGGCCCCAACAGGAGCGTCGTGATGGTCGTCGTCCTGTGCATCGTCCTTACTGTTCTCATGGAGGAGGACGTACTCTCGCTGCGAGAAGCCGAACTTTACAACGTCACGTTCGAGGAGTTCTACGTAACGACGTGATTCGATCTTCTTGTTGTTCACGAATGTACCGTTTGCTGATTCTGGAAATAACAAAACAGTAATATCATTTATTTGAAAACACAGTCCCAAGCTAATCCAGGTGTATCCCATTATTTCCATTGCTGGCGGTGGCGACAAAAAACCGCTTGCTATGTTCCTAGTTCCTATGGCTGTTCCCTTGTGGTAACTGGTAACAGAGGAAGATTATTATTTTTTATTCTATTGATTTTATTCTCAATATCTCTTGAGAATTTTATTTATTTAGCCATGGAAATAATGGGATATAATTTGGACAAAACGCTTTCCCACTTTTTCTATTTTGTTTTTCCATGGAAATAAACAACAGCCGCTAATCCCATAACGCTAGTATGCCATAAACAGTAATTATCTATCTAATAACTAAGATTGTGCAAAATTATTTCTTTTTTACACAAAATAGGCTTGCATTTAATATAATAATATTAATTAAATCAGGACAAAAACCAGTGCTGTCTACACACAAGTTAGGGCTACTTAATAATATCTATATCTAATAAAGTTCATCAAAATTGGTTTTTTGAGCGAAACGTTACATACTTTAGTATTTATCATATTAGTTTGTATTGATTACTCTGACATTAAATGAAAGCCCAGTAGGTACTCAAAAAGTGTAGGTACTTGAAAACATCGTGAAAACTAAGACAGTTGTGGTGTAGAATGTAGAGTATACCAGCGGCTTTCTCCAACTATCCCGCATTAGGCTGGGCTCATACATACGGTTTTCGCATGCGGATATCGCATTTGAATCTTTCAAATCTATACAAAATGCTCTGACTACCGCCCACGTGCGTTTTTTTCCGGACGGAAAAATATTCCGCACATCCGTTTTGAATGCATTGCATTGCATTCCATGGCGTTCTGATTGGATTGTTTAAGTATCGAGAACCTGAATGCGATAACCGCATGCGGAAAACGTGCGTGTGCGCCCAGGCTTATTCTCAATACTATCTGCGCTCCGCGGTTTCACCCGCGTAAGTCCCGATCCCGTGGGAATATCGAAATGAAAAGTAGCCTATAGCCTTCTTCAATAAATGGACTATCCAACACAAAAATATTTTTTCAATTCGAACCAGTAGTTCCTGAGATAAGCGCGTTCAGACAAACAAACTCTTCAGCTTTATAATATTAGTATAAATAATATTTCTTAGTAACTGTTTAAAATACGAACCTAGATCAATAACATAAGGTCTAACTCGACGTCCTTGCGTCCCGTCCGTCCTCGTGAACGGCGTCGCTCTGTACTGCAACGCGGCATGTTGCTTGCTTATCGAAGGGTGTTCCAGCGCTATGTCGACTACCTTCTTATCGCGACCGATGAGGAACGCTGATTGACGGTGGATGTATAGGATCGGTAGCGGTTTATCTCCTTTGAATGGGTAGAATCTGGAAAGATATGGCTTACTGTTATTTAAAAGCAAATTGTGAATATTGACTCACTAAGGGATGAGTCAGGGCCCGGAGTAAACTTGTACTGTTTTACAGGCTGTTTTCCGCAATTAGACCCTTTTTAATTGGGTCCTATTTGCGTGAGGATGGAGTAGCTTTACCCAGCAACTACTACCCTCTCAGCTTAGTCGACTATGTCCAAAGTACTTGTCAATACTTCTGGAGCCAACTAAGCCGCGGGTTTAATCACGATGTTTTACTTCACCGTAACAGCAATATCAATTAGCGCACATAGTTTTTTCTTAAGAAAAATTCATCGGTGCACGGCCGGATGGGGTTTGAACCCACGAACTTCAGAATGAAAGTCGTGTCGAGACCACTAAGTCAACGGCCCGGAGTAATATAAACGTCAGCACGGGCGGCCCGGTCTTATGAAAATCATCCATAACACACAATCAAAAGCACTGTCAAAACTGTGTGTATAGAAAGATATCTACTAGTATACTAATAATATAAATGTGAAAGTTTGTGTTCGTTTATAAGTTTGTTACCTTTGACGGCAAAAACGACTGAACCGATTGCGATAAAATATGGTATCCACAGGACCAGACAAACCGCGAGCACAGCTAGTTTTGATTTACAAAGGTTATTTGCGCTTCAAAAAAAGAAAAAAAGGGAATTTTGGAAGTTAAAGAACTATCTAAGATTCTAGGACCAGAATTAAGATTTAAGCTGGTCAATAGTAGTTCCTATAGTTAAGGTGAAACCGGCGCTCTCCATACAAACGTAGTCGACTGTTTCCTCCCTGGATAATGACACTAGAGCACATATTTTTGTTGCATAAAACTTATAACTGCTATGACCATGCCCCTATGTTTTGCTATTTTAAAATTTTTGTGTTATTTGAATGTTATTTTCTATGATAATTAGAAAATGAAAAAAAACCAAGACATTGGGGCATAGTCATGGCAGTTATAAGTTTTATGCAACAAAAATATTTGCTCTAGTGTCATTATCCAGGGAGTCGACTACGTTTATATGGAGAGAGCGCCCGATAGGGTACCGGGCGCTTCCTGTTAAGTCCCACCTCCATCTCCTCTTTGGTTGCTTAGCATCATCCGGTTCAGTGTACTTGATAACGACGCCATTGACGGTGTTAGTATCTGCTGTCAGTTTACCGGACAGGCCAAAGTTCGGTTTCTCTTTCTCTGCTGAATTCTTTCCGCCTTCTTTCTTAACATCAGTTTTACCCCAACTATATTCCTTGCCATCTTCGGTATCAGCAAATCTATAACGAAAGTTATTGAGGTTTTACACTTAAGTATGATTATTTTGGCTAATAACTATAACTTTCCAAACCAGAACAGATAAGATAGGATTGGCGTTATGGAGAGGCCTATTATCAAGAGTCAAGGTAAATAAATATCGCAAGACTTTGGAACCAGCGCCATCTAGCTCCAAGCAAAGCAAATAGGCTTGTGTTGTGGTAGTCAGATAACTGATAGAATAATTTTATAATTTTAATTTGTAAATACATACAGAAAAACCTAGAGAACTAGAAACACATATCTGTATATCATACAAATATTTATTCCACAGTGGGAATCTTTGCAACTTTCTGTGACTCGGATAATTGCTCGCTACGATATAGAGGTAAACAAATTAATAAGTGTTAATCGCTAGTTACCTGGATTTCCTCTCCCTGGGTCTGTTGTCCGGACGACGTGGTTCCCTATGTTCATCGCGCTCGCGATGGCCACGGTTGTCTCGATGTTCGCGATCATCGCGAGGTTCACGAGGTTCACGATGTTCGCGGTGATCGCGATGTTCCCGTGGTTCGACTCGTTCAGGTCGACGGCTCCGGTCGCGGTATCTTTCCTCTTCATTGTGCACTCTTGGTTCCACCCTACGATGAAACTAATTATTTAACTACATGCTTACATATCATTCAGTTTTTTGGTATGCGATTTAAATAACAATGGACTTCAATTGAATTGTGGTGCATACAAATCGGATTTAATAAGATATTTTTCTGTTTTGATGTCAGAACATAGAATTACGCTGTTGTTATTTTTATTTAAATTGTAAAGTATACGAACCTATGATGTTGCGGCGGCACAGGTGCCCTCTCCGGTCTAGCCGATGGCTTCTCCCGCGGCATCTCCCGGGACCTGTTATCGATAAAAATAACGATAAATACCAAAAATGTTTCTCACAAAAAGCTCTCAACACATGACTCCATCCATAAGGGCAATAATCATTCCAGATATTTGCATTAAAAAGGAAAAAAATAGTGTTAGCATCCTCGTTTAGATTTGTAGATTTTTTCAACACGATGAACCAATTATTTTTAACACTCCTAAAACAGGGACTTACCGTAACTTTGAACATATACGTTGGTTTGACGGTGTTACCTACTACGGCAAATGTCCATCCAATCGTGGATATATCGTCCTTACTTATCAAATACATCAATGCGTGAAATGACTGCATTATCAGATTGTTTTAATAAACTCAAAAAGTGCGATGAGTGGGTGAGAAGTAAACTAGAAGTCTTAATCTGGGATCTAAACATTTCTTATTCTATTCTTCTTGTCTATTTATGAAATATTTCCTTAAAATGCTTATCCTTATATTAGCATTATCTAAACTATTTTTCCATTAATAATTATCATCATTGATTCTTCTTTATATTTCTTTATGATATTATATTCTTTACAGCGTTTACAGAATGCTTGTATCAATTATTCCGTTTATTCTTCCTCTTATGTTTTCTTTTTTATATTTTTAATTCCTTGGTATGCATAAAATCCTGCTAGTTTGATCCAGTGTTCAGATATTTCTTCATTCTTAAGACATTTTTTATTCACTGATTTTTCAGTCGGAAATATTCTTGTGATTTAATTGATGAGTAGATTTCTATTGTGTCTTTTAGTTCAATTCTATCAATTTTCAGTTATCTGTTCAGCTATTCCATAATATTTATTCTGTTCTGCTATTAATTAAATATGTAATGTGTTGCATTTAATTATTTCTTAGTATTTTGTCTGTTCTGCTATTTATCAAATATGTACCTAATGTATTTAATTTCTTACTAGGTATTTTGTTTGTTTTGCATTTTCTTGGCATTTTATATGTTATTCTGTTTCTTCATTATTCCATTATTTCCTATTGGCGGTTAAAAATCCATTAGAATTATTATGCAGGTAAAATGTACTGCAGAAGATTTGTTGAAGGTATTTTTGAAGTCTCCAGAAAAATAATTAACGAAGATCTTTGATTCTGTAATTTTGGTCCTTTGTTTCAGCAACTTCAGTCCTTTGTGGCTGCAATTCAATCCTCTGGGACTGCAATTTCAGATCTTTCTACGATTTCAGTCCTCTGTGGCTACAATTTCAATCCTCTGTGACTGCAACTACAGTCCTTTTTGACTACAACGTCAGTACTTTGTGGCCACAATTCAATCCTCTGTGACTACAATTTCAGATCTTTGTTACTACAATTTCAGTCCTCTGTGACTACAATTCAAGTCCTCTGTGACTATTATTTCAGTCCTCTGTGACTACAATTTCAGTAATTTGTAACTACAATTTCAGTCCTTTGTGGCTACAATTTTCTGTCATCTATCTGGTGTTTAATAGTTTTGCGTTTTAAATAAATGTAATTTGTAGTGTAAAATATATAGGATTATATTGTAGTTTATTCATGTCTCTACGAAGAATACATAAGAATAAGTAAACACTAAATCGGATATCTCTAGTCCGATAATTTATAAGTGTACGACAATCGTAGACTGTAACAAGTCTATAACAACAGACGTTTTTAAAGCTGCCTAGATTGATTATCGTCTATAGCGCAATAAGAGAAATATCTTTGCAACACCGACATGTTCTGACTGTAATAACTTTCTGTTGAGTGGTCACTGTAAAAATAAATATATTGTTTAAAGACGCGATCATTTACGGTGTACAATCACTGGTCACTAACAAAATTATAAACATAGCAGTCTTTTAAAATCGTTAATTCAGTGCTAAAATATTTCGACTAATTACAATTGGTTTTGATGTTTCCTAAGTACCCAAAATTACAGTAATGATTATGAACACTAATAATCCTTTTAAGTTTCAAAAATTATTAATAAAAATTCAAAAATAATGAGAAAATGATTCACAAATTAATTACCTGTTGAAGCAAAACAAAATATGTATAATTTATCAGACGTAGGTACATAAGTACGTAAATTATTTAATCACAAATTAATTGACCTTCATTAGGTACAGAATTGACGTCATATATTTGATTGACTCTCCAGGCATATGTTTCTCAATGCCACGACAAAATAAAGACAGAAAAATTTAGATTACTGATAAGTAAAATAAAGCAACTTGAAGACCAGGTTAAAATAAAATCGAGACGTGATTGCACAACCAAAATAATATAAATAAATATATTATAGTCCAAAGCGTAGATTAGACCAAAACTTTGTGGTATAAAGGCCACACTGTAAATTCTAATTGTTTACCCAACTACAAACAAACACCCAAATATTTAAAAATCAAATAAGTTGATACTACATACCTGTCAGATTGGTACTGTTCTTCTCTGTATCGATCTCTTCGTTCAGGATACTCCCGTTCATTTTGATGGTAACGTTGAGGTTCTGGCGGAGCTCGACTGTTTCATTATTGAAAAATAAATATTAGTAATCCCGTTAACTAGGAGTAAGACAGGCTATACTTTCGTTTGGTGATAGAACTTGTACTTGTATACGGGCTGTTTTTCCGCCATTAGACCCTTTTTAATGGGTCCTTTTTGCTTGAGGATGGAGTAGGGTTAGTCCAGCACCTACTACCGTCTCAGCTTAGTCGACTATTTCCAGAGGAAAGAATTTGTCAATACTTCTGGAATCAACTAAGCCGCGGGTTTCATCACGATGTTTTACTTCACCGTAAGAGCAATGTCAATTAGCGCACAAAATTATTTCTTAACAAAATTGATCGGTGCACGGCCGGCCGGGATTTGAACCCACAACCTTTACAATAAAAGGCGAGGTATGTACCATTAAGCCAACACCGCTCCCTTGGTGATAGAAAGTTTTGAGTCTAATGCGATAAATCGAATAGCTGAAATGTGTTTACCGTTCACGATAATCTCTCCCATTATTATCATACTGCCGTCTCTGGCCGCCACTTCTGTCTTCATATTGGTTGTAACGAGGTTGACCTAATAGAAAACAAATAATTTTATTATTGAAAGTTTTTTCAAAGGCGCATAACATCATTTTCATATAAAATTATTTTTCTGCAGGTAATTAATAACTACGCAAGTAAAGAGGCGTAAAAAGATAGTAATCCATACTCCATCCATTCTTCTCATTGGTGGACGCGTTCTGAAGGCACACCTAACTTAATTTTTTAGATGTGTGAATGTGATTTTATTCAAATTGTATGATTCCAAATGAATAACGAATTTTGATTATACTAGTATTATAAAGAAAAATACCTTTTTTCTATTTGGTTTTTCGATGATACATTGAAACTTGGAGAGTAACATTGTGTCTTACGCTATTGCCTCATTACACCAGTAAAATTATAAGAAAATGTCATAAAAATTATAATCTACCTCTAGGATCTTCTTTAGAATAATATGGTTCTTCTCTTGGTCTCCTGTTATATTCCTCTGCAGGTCTATTTGCTTCGTACCTAGGATTCCTAAAAAAAATATTAATGACACTTATAATAATTTTATATCACATTTATGCTTCATGAGTTCTAAAATAACAATGTATAAAAAGCGTCTATATTGTGAGCCACAGTTGGCCGCGACTTTAGTGTGAGTCCTAGAATAAGTAGGCCACAACTTTCTTGCACGAATCTGTTTTGGTTTTTCCCACGCATCTGTAATTTTGAGTCACGTTCGTGGGCGGTTCTTAGTGTGAGTGAGACTGTAAACATGGAGTTTTGATTTGTGAGGCAGCAATTTTTTTTTGTGTAGCTTGGAAGACAGCTACGGCAGCTGTCTTCCAAGCTACACAAAAAAAAATTACAGACTTGTCTCACCAATTATGGCCTTCTGTGTTAGGCTAAGCCGTTTTAATGGTTCCATATCTGGGTAAAAATGGTACCCTTTTACTAAGACTCCACTGTCTGTCTGTCACCAGGCTGTATCTCATGAACCGTTATAGCTAGACAGTTGAAATTTTCTTATGTATTTCTGTTGCCGCTATAACAACAAATACTAAAAACAGAATATAATGATACAGAACCCTTGGTTGTTTTATTTTGTTTTTTTTTTCACAAATTGAGACACATTAGTCGCAGTCTACTGTACTCAGCTTGCAGAGTAACAAAAGTATAACACATACAGCAACTAAAGAGACATGAACAACACCATTGTACCTTTGATACTGATAATCTCTTTGTGTTCTGTCCTGTCTTTGGTCACTGTTAACAGTGCCCTGTGGAAACTGTGACACTTTGTTATGAGAATAACTCTCCTGTTCATAACGTTGGTATCTGTAAGGTGCACATTTACACTCTTAATTCTTCGAATAAAGAATTGATAAAATGTACAATAATGTAATTAATAACATGTTGTTTCCTTTATAAGTAATTATAATTGTTACGCAAACACCAGGAAATAATTCAATGGTGAAATATAGCTCGATTATACAATAATTTGACCAAATTATCAAATTTATACTAGAAATCTAGGTATAAGTACATGTCTTCAATTCTTCTCATCAGTTGAACTGATTGTTTGGTTTACAATCAAAACCACTGCAGTATCATGAAATTTTGCATAAAATACAATGCAAAGGAGGCTTGAGTTGTAAGAAAGTTTTGGAATTATGCTGATCTGTAAGTGAACCGGTGAGGTTCAATACCAACCTATTATCACGTTCCCTTTGATAACACTGCTCCTGATACCGTCGCTCCTTGCTGGATCCCCGGTAGAAACGCTGCACTTCCCTGTCCCTGACATATTCCACGGGCGACACAGAACGTTCTTGTTGGTGTGGGTACTCTTTTCTAGTTGACAATATTAAAGTTTTTTTAGGTTACAGAATTTGATATAACTCTTCAATCCTTCAGTGTCAAATAATTATGGCAAGGCAATACATATAGTAAAAATATGATTTAGGTAATTTACCATTTTTCTAGATTACAATGAAATTAATAGTATTTCCTGAACTACATACCTACATGTGGAAAAAAGACAAAGGCATTTATAGTCACATTTTTTCATTTTCTTCATCAGCATCTGCTGCCATTACACATATTGAAACTTCAAGATTAACCTTCTTGCAAACAAGTAAGTTTTGTTGGAAGTTTAGCCATTATTCTTTTGGATCATTTTCTCATATGAAAAATAGCAATTTTGCATGAAGGTGTAATAATTAGTGAAGAGTTTGACTTGGACCCTATAAAGGGTATAAATTAACTTAGTGCTAGACTAAATAATATGAGCAAAGGTTATAAAACTTACTGATAGTAAGTACGTTGAGGTTTATCTCCTTCCTCGGAAGACCGCCGGCGCTCTTTCACGACGCTATGTAGCCGTTTATCTTTGCGATCATCCTCTGCAACGAAATAGGTGATTGTAATCGTAAAAATAAGTAGGGTGGGAGTGTGGCTACAATAAGGCTGTATCAATTTACCGATAACACTAGCTGACGAACTTCGAGCTCGGGCGTGCATTTTATTTTTCTTTCTACCGTCACCTTCACTCGCCGAAGACCCCTCCACGGCATCCGAAGCACTACCGGCCACATCTGAACGCCTCTTTTTCTTCGAATGCTTCTTCTTCTTTTTTTTGTGTTTACGTTTCTTGGCCCGTCTATGATCATCGGAATCGCTTTCAGAAGAATCAGCACGCTTTTTCTTTTTGTGTCGACGTTCGATTTCGGAGTCTGACGATTCACTATCACTTTCGGAACTGCTTGATTTATAACTTTCTTCTGTATCCTCGGATTCCTCAGATGAGGAATGATGACGCTTTTTGGACTTCATTTTCTAATTTATTAGCAAAATGCAAAATCTGCACGACACACCCACGCAAACAAAAATCAAACAATGTCTGATAATTGTTTTTTTTTCTTTTGTTTTATAATTCCACAGACAAAAATTAACCACAGAGTATAAAAACCAAAAGGAGTTTTGACATTTACTATGGAAGCTTGGCACAGTGTTATTTTGCGGTTACATGTATTTATTTTATAGCTTTTACACACGTCCCGATTTGGTCGGGTCCAACATCAGTGTTTCCACAATTCAATTCGACAAATCTGTATCGATAAGTGAAAAAATCTGTGTAAAATCTGTATGAGAATAGCTATAATTGTATAAAATCTGGACTATTCATTTTTAATATTAGGTATTATGGAGCGTAGACAGAGAATAACTATTTATTCTCTGTCTACGATTATGAATAGTCCAGATTTTTTCACTTAACGATACAGATTTGTCGAATTGAAATGTGGCAGCACTGATGTCGGACCCGACCAAATTGGGACGTGTGTAAAAGCCTTTACCTTTGCCCAATGCCTTGCCAATGCCTCTTTGTTCTAAGGTTGTTTACGGATGCACATACCAAGGAACATATACCTACGAGCAAACAATTAGCTGCACGTAGGCTGCGCGTGGTCAACGTTACTCAATAGGCAGCCGTGGGCCAGATGCAATTTTTTGCCTGCCCCCAGTGTGTTTGTCAACTGTCAAACATTCTGCGAATTTATTTGTCAGTCAACGTCAAATTGGTATCGTATGAATTCGTATGTTTTGTTGTCAAAGGGTTGTCAAAAAACTTTGAGATTTCGATTTCTAATTTCATTTGGGTTTTTGAGCATTTTGAGCTGGATATGCACTAGGAAAGTATTTCATAGTAGGATTAATACTTAGCCGTATAAAACAAAACATCATTATTACCGGCAGTCGTTATTTCAAAAAATAACAAACCTAAATGCCTCTCACCCATTTGGAGATAAAAACAAACTCTGAAGAAGTTGACACACACCTAGCGAAGCTAACACGTAGAACTTTTGAATTTTTTACCTACTATACTTCTCTGTTTTGATAACTTATTCATTCTGGAGATCATAATGGCAACTCGTAAACGAAGTGGTTCCGGATCGAAAAGACATTTGAAAGAGAAAGTGGTTCAAATATACGAATCGTTTTTCCGTGGCGAAGACTTAACAATCGACAATCCAACGTTTTGGGATGAGTTCTTCTTGCTTAAACCAAAGATTCCACAGCTGGAGTCGGAGATACAGAAACTGTCTGTGGAACAGCTGATCAATATGACTGAGAGCATGAATTTGTTTGTATCTCAGTGTGTTGAAATGTTGGGCCAGGAACATCACATCAGGTGAGTCAATCAAGCAACAGAATTTAGGAGTATCTACAGCGGTAGTCTCTTTAGAATAAGTAATTTTGGTACAACAAATAGCTTATCCCTGGGACAAATAAAACAAAATTAATATTTAAAATGTCTTCTTTTAATAATAACACGTAATACTTTGTAACATAATTAATTACTTGTTACATACAATCATAATTTCTCAAGATATCAAACTCTCATGATAATAAAAAGTCTATAAAACAACACTATAATCAAAACGCAGTTATAAGTTGATGGATAAATTCGTAGAAATACATCTTATAGCTAAAATTTGTTTTTGCTACCTGCTTACATATTTTTTTATGTTTTCATAAAACTTAATACTACTGCTGGTCCTTGTTGTAATACTCATATTAGTAAGTCCTGTGTAAATTAAGCATTTAATAAGTTCCAAGACTAAGCTATCTTCATACCAAGTTTAAGACAATCAGTTTGGTTGTATTTAATTAAATAAGTAATATAGTATCATATAAATACTCTCATATTATTTATTTTAATACTATTTTGGGTTTTCTACCTTGGGTTATAATATTGCGATTTTCTTACGTATCCCTAATTTTTTGAAAATATATTTTAGCCTATGTTATTCACTGATAATGTAGCTATGTGCTTCGGACAACATGTGCTATGTGTTTTTCGGCTGGCGAATTTGCGTGCCCAGTGTGGCACCAATCCGCTCACGCAAAACAGGTCGACATAGCCTTAAACGACACATGTCGCATTATAACGGAATGTCTCAAGCCAACACCTCTCAGCCTGCTTTACCCACTGGCTGGCACCGCGCCTCCTGAGGTCAGAAGAGATGTCGCTTGTTGCGTCGAAAAAAGAAAGCAAGAATTCGATGAACGACATCCTCTCTATAATTACGACCTGCCCCCAGCCAGGCTAAAAAGCCGAAAAAGTTTTATGCGCAGCACACAGGCTTCAGAAAAAAGCCCAGCTGAGGAAAGGGTGGTGCGGTGGAAATTGAAAAATCCCATACCTCCAGCTTTTGTAACCCCGCAAGAGAGGCTCCCCACGGGTTCCGATCTGCAATGGCCTACGTGGCAGTCACTTAATCGACTCCGGACTCAAGTAGGCAGTTGCAGACAAAATTTGAGCAAATGGGGATATATTGCACCGACTGAGGAGCAATGCGAGTGTGGAGCCCCGTCGCAGTCCATGGTGCACTTGCTCCAATGCCCATTGTGCCCTAACACCTGCATATTGGAGGACCTGATAGAGGCCAACGCTGCTGCAGTTGCAGTGGCCAGCTACTGGGCAGGAAAAATTTGACTGGTCGAACGCCACTGACTCGAAAAGAAGAAGAAGCTTTCTATTTATGAAATTTTTTTTTTAACTAGGTCCAGTAGTTACAGAACCTATAAATCAATGGTTACAATCGAACAAACAAAAAAATCTGGGTGCATCCCATCGACCCCGGTGGTCCCGCCCCGGTAACGGGGCCGTTGGGAAAAATTGTTTCATCTACCCCGGTAGTGCCGACCCCGTCGTTTACCGGGGTGGATGGCACAAATCAAGTGTCATCTACCCCGGTGTGTTTTTAAATGAAAAGCGCTTTAAATCGTAGTAATGTTTAAAGCAGGGTTAATAGAGTATTATTGTGTAACCAAAAATTACGTTTTATAATTTAAAAAAAATGTGAGCCGTCACGGGACCCCTGGCAGATGTGAAACATCGACATTATTTTGTAAAAGTAATATGCAGAAAAGAACAGATTCTGATAGAATCGCACAGTCGATTACGGTGTGCACACCGTACACACTACTGAATATACCTAGACTGTATATATTATATACCATCATATAGCGTGGCAAAGCGTCGCCACGCCAGAAATCGGTTTACGTGTTTCACATTTTTTTTTATTATTATTATTTTTTTGCAAATAATCGTCGCGACACCACACTGTTCAATGCGAAATAGAAAGGCGAAACGAAAATAACTGGCTTGCTTTCTGTGTCGTTACAGCTTTTGGTTTTTAAGACGTTTCAAAGTGATCTATGTATATATATACATAAGCATCGAAATAGTTGCATCTAGTCACCATAACACAAGCCTAGTTGCGTCTAGTAACCATAACACAAGCCTAGTTGGGTCTAGTCACCATAACACAAGCCTAGTTGCGTCTAGTCACCATAACACAAGCCTAGTTGGGTCTAGTCACCATAACACAAGCCTAGTTGCGTCTAGTCACCATAACACAAGCCTAGTTGGGTCTAGTCACCATAACACAAGCCTAGTTGCGTCTAGTCACCATAACACAAGCCTAGTTGCGTCTAGTCACCATAACACAAGCCTAGTTGTGTCTAGTCACCATAACACAAGCCTAGTTGTGTCTAGTCACCATTACACAAGCCTAGTTGCGTCTAGTCACCATAACACAAGCCTAGTTGGGTCTAGTCACCATAACACAAGTCTAGTTACATCTAGTCACCATAACACAAGCCTAATTGTGTCTAGTCACCATAACACAAGCCTAGTTGGGTCTAGTCTCCGTAACACAAGCCTAGTTGTGTCCAGTCACCATAACACAAGCCTAGTTGTGTCTAGTCACCATAACACAAGCCTAGTTGTGTCCAGTTACCATAACACAAGCCTAGTTGGGTCTAGTCACCATAACACAAGCCTACAAAAACCTACGAAAAGCAACTGTGGTTGCCGGGCGCGTTTCTATGGTTGCGTCTAGTCACCATAACACAAGCCTATTTGAATTAAATTATAATCAAGCCTATTAGTTTTTAACACATTAGAAGGCATAAAATAATTTTGCTCACGAATTTCGAATTTCGAATTTTTCCCCACTGTGCGTCGCCACGCCAGAAATCGGTTTTACGTGCGGCTATAGATGTTTCACATCAAAAAGGTATTCAACGTGAAAATGTCTTATTACCAGACCGATAACAACGTGAGCAAAGCTAACGTAATAATAAAAAATCAAAATACTTTCAGTAGTTCGTCCATCGCTCAATATTTATGACATATCAAACAGCAATAGGCACTTAGACGAGTCAAGTTTGAAACGGTACCTAACGAACAAAATAAAATAGTCTATCCATAACTATCTTTCAACCAATAGAAAGCGATTCACAAATGCATTGTCCAGTGACGTCAGGCAGTCAGTCGCTTTTAAGCGATCAAAGTCGTGTGGTGTCTTAATGTGACTAGGTAAGTGAAGTGATTTAAATACTATTCTTATTAAATGTGAGACAATGTATTTTGAACACGATTTTATTAGTTTCACCTGTATATTTGCTTGCTTGTATGTAACCGACTCTTTCGGGCTCGATTTTGCCCTACTTAGAACGATCAGATTTTATTCAATCTTTGCACACCTGTCAAAGACCGATGACAATTTAATGCAATTATTCGATTAAACAATCCGATTATCCTGATTAGTTTTGCCAAGATTCATCAATTTCTTTCCGTATCCTTTGCATACGCATGCGCGCAGTTCCAGACTCAGGCGCAGAACAGACGATTGGAAACCGTAAATCCATTGGGATAGAGTCTATATTTGTATGAAACGGCGATGCGCGGGTACCGCTTGCGCACCGCTACAAATATAGACTCTATCACAATGTTCTTACTAAAAAGCGAAAAATAAACTCTTTAAAAAACTAAAACACGATTTTATAGAAAATTCAACTAAAAAATGAAAAATAAATATGTAATAGTTTAAAAAATAGAAAAAATAAATAAACTGAGAATAGTGTAAATTAGAAATAAATGTATATTATTGTAAAAAAAAAGCGTAGGTGCATAGTGTCAATAGTTATAAATGTTTTATTGACAGATATGAGTAAAAGGCTTATCATTTATATAATATATTAAAAAGCACGCTTTTTTTACAATAATATACATTTATTTCTAATTTACACTATTCTCAATAATAATTCAAATTTATTAAATTTTATTTTCTATTTTTTAGCTTTTTTATAAAAGCGTGTTTTTATAGTTTTTTTAAACTATTATTTTATAATTAGTAGATGTGAGTGATTCTAAACATGTGTAGGAATTCTAAATTATTGAGTTGCAGGATAAAAAATGGATGAAGAATTCCAAGTTGCTCTACCGGCCTACCATCTTTAACATTTATAATGAGTTATCCCATTTCAAACATAAAAATAATTTTCTAGAGTAATCGGCGAACATACCATAAAATATACATAATATATTATGCTTGTGTATGCGACGAATTGAGAACCTCCTCCTTTTTTGAAGTCGGTTAAAAACAGAGTTGGGCAATATGTAATCTAACTACTGATTACTTTAAATAGTTAGTAATCAAAATGTTTAACTACCTAAAATAATCGTAAAAAGTAGTTAAACATTTTGATTACTAACTAATAATTGTAGTTGCAATCACGATTACTTGATTACTTTTTTAACTACATTTACAATAATGTTGAGTATTAAAAAACCCGGCCAACTTAACTTTTTTATTTTTTTTTATACCTGTCTGTCTGTCTGTCCGTCCGCCCGTCTGGAACTGTCTGGAACTGTCTGGCACTGTCTGTCAATGTCTGTCACTGTCTGGAATTGTCTGGCACTGTCTGACACTGTCTGGCACTATCTAGAACTGTCTGGATTTGTCTGGAACTGTCTGTCACTGTCTGGAACTGTCTGTCACTGTAGAGCACTGTCTGTCACTGTCTATTGGTTAAAAGATAGTTATGGATAGACTATTTTATTTTGTTCGTTAGGTACCGTTTCAAACTTGACTCGTCTAAGTGCCTATTGTTGTTTGATATGTCATAAATATTGAGCGATGGACGAACTACTGAAAGTATTTTGATTTTTTATTATTACGTTAGCTTTGCTTACGTTGTTATCGGTCTGGTAATAAGACATTTTCACGTTGAATACCTTTTTAAATTATAAACCGTATTTTTTGGTCACACAATAATACTCTATTAACCCCGCTTTAAACATTACTACGATTTAAAGCGCTTTTCATTTAAAAACACACCGGGGTAGATGACACTTGATTGGTGCCATCCACCCCGGTAAACGACGGGGTCGGCACTACCGGGGTCGATGAAACAATTTTTCCCAACGGCCCCGTTACCGGGGCGGGACCACCGGGGTCGATGGGATGCACTCAAAAATCTTTCCTCTTTAAAATATTAGTGTAGATTGGTTGAATTGGGTTTATTAATAAAAATAAATGTAATAGTAGATACATAACATACAATAAATGTAAACATTGTTGCTTAGAGGTAGTGGTGGAATATAAATTTTAATTTTAATAAATGTAATAGTAATAGGGATATTATTATAAGAGTTTTGAGATTTTTTTATCATTTTTCTCAAATTATTTTATACTTATTTTTTCCAGACTAGTTTATGGTCTCCAGACTCTAAGTGCTCTTCTAATGACAATGTATCAGAGAGCTAGTCAAGACTCCAATTTGAATATAAAGAATATACTCATTGGTTCAAACAACGAAGCTGATATGAAAATGCAAAAACTTTTTGAACATTGCAGTACAATATTATCTGGTAAATTCTTTTATTTATTTGCTTTATTTTTTAAAGTTTATTTTATTCTGTATACAATTACGCTATTTGGTGATTGTGAACACTTTACCAAAGCTTCCGAAATGTTAGTGCTGTCTTGCAAAATAACCAACCATTACTAAACCGTTTTTGAAAATAATCATATTAAAAAAAAGATAACTGAATACCTAATTAGACTGTACACCTTGTTAAAATTTTTTCAATTTCTTTATTTTGATTAGTACTAAAAGCTATTAACTATGAAGTCTAGAAAATTAATAATGTAAGTTAACAATTTAAATATAAAAACTGTCATATTAATTGATAGGAACCAATTATATGATCTTGCATATTTAGATAGTTTTGCATATTTTATCTAAAAAGTTAAGATGTATATATTTGTGCTGTACTTACCTACTGCATCACAATATCTTGGACAGAATATAATAATCAAATTAAAGTGATATTAATCAAGTTTGCAATAGGTGTCCTGAAACATATAGATTAATAATTAAACTGAAGTTACACGGATCTTAGTTTTAACCTGGACTGCGTTTCAAGCCCAGGCACTACAGCAAGCTTGAAGCCCTGAATAGCTTAGATTAAAGTTTATAAAAAGTAAATAATCTAAAATTGATGTAATAAAAAGCCATTTCAAAATATAAAACATCATTTCAGGTGACGTCCCCGACAGTCTAAAATCCATGATACTGAAACTGTTGCTGGTCATAGTGACGGGTCTAGAAAATATTGATGAAAATCCTCTGGTTGAGTATTTTATGCAAAACTCTATGTTCGATCCTTTAGTGCAGTTACTATGCACATCTACAGAGAGACAACAACATGGTAAGATCATTAGTCCTACTGAAAAAAATACAAAGGTCGTTTAATAGTACATGTGTGCTCTATTATAATAAATTACCTAAAGAGGTATATGACATGTCCATTAACAGGTTCAAAACTTTTATGAAGCATAGATTGTGCAGTAAGGCGTACTATGATACTTCGTCTTACCTTAATGATAAGAACCCATGGACGTAACTTTAGTTGCTCCATTTCAAATAATACTTTCAAATATTTGTAATATTGACCATTGTGAGTGTGAAAAAAAAACCCCATAAGTTTCTTGTGCCTTCTTCTCATTGGTGGGCGCGTTCCGAAGGCACACATCCTAACTTAGTTTTTAAGACGTTTTCAAGTGGTCTATTATACTTTTAAGGTATTATACATCCAAAGAAATAAAATTTTTTGATTTGATTTGATTCGATGTTATTTAGCTTAGAATAGAATAGAACTTATTCAAACAAAAACACAACATATTATACACATATGAAACAATAAGAGATAGATAGCTATTAATTACAGAGAAAGGTAAATACACAGAGAATAAAAAATTAGTATCTCAGTTGTGTGTGTACCTGAAAATTTGAGTTTGTTATGCAAAAACCACTTATAACCGATTTTCATGAAACTTGTACAGATAGCTGGAGCAATTGAATAACATACGCAACTTTTTGTCCCTAAACTTTCATTGAATCTGGACTTTTGCAGGTAAAAAATATTGATGCTGTTCATGCTTTCAAATTATTCATCATTCTATGCCTAAATCGTCAAGTATTGGACTTATGACCTTCTTCTAATAGACGTTACACTCAAACATAAATACTTGAATTAAAAGTAATCAGTGTGATTATTATTTTCAACATGTTAGCTATGTCGTTAGTTGTGTGAGTGGTATAAGCCGGCACCCGCTCCACCAACCGACGTGGGTTCGATCCACAGGTTACGTTGTTATAATGTTGAAAATATAGTGCTGCACAGGATTCTAAACGTTACAGTGACGGTGTACTTTTGAGCGTCAATTGTACACCCTCGGTAGAAGTTTGTTCCTCAATCATAATTCCCAGTAGGTTCTATTTATTTCTGTGATCCTTAATACCCAAAACGTACAATTACTTGTAGATCTCATTCTCAAAATAATTGTGTTTTTATTTCAGGATATGATGTTGTTATGTTACTAATGTTTCTGGTCAACTATAAAAAACAAGAATCCGCAGCTAATGCCTATGTTGTTCGCTTGTCTATACTTGACGACGAATTGGCATTAAATGGGTGAGTTCCAGATCTATACTTACTATTTTTGTCTCTACTTCAAAACATGAGTTTAGGCGCCATTGCATTATTAATTACTAGTATACAAGTTGTATGCAAATTAAACAAATCTGTACAGAAGCTACAAGTTGTATGAGGTAGTTAGAACCTGTTCATTTTTTTATTCCACACATGATGTCCTACTCAATAGTTGAACATCTCTATTTGTATGCAAGAAAAACCTGCATGCAATTTGCGCACCCTCAAAAACATGTTTCCAATGCAAGCAACTTGTACGCAAATGTGATGTCATACTTGCATAGAATCGCGCCTTAGTTCAAATCTGAAAGATCTAAAACTTACAATTTTACAAGACTATTGTAGTATTTGTATAATTAAATAGGTAAATATCTATTTTTTATTAATATAAAACAAAGACGTATATGACATGTCCATTAACAGGTTCAAAACTTTTATAAAGCGTAAATTGTGCAGTAAGGCGTATTATGATACTTCGTCTTACCTTAATGATAAGAACCCATGGACGTAACTTTAGTTGCTCCATTTCAAATAAGTAATACTTTCAAATATTTGTAATTTTGACCTTTGTGAGCGTGATCACATGAAAAAAAACCCCATGAGTTTCTTGTGCCTTCTTCTCATTGGTGGGCGCGTTCCGAAGGCACACATCCTAACTTAGTTTTTAAGACGATTTTAAGTGGTCTTTATACAAATTTTAATGTATTAAGCATCCAAAGAAATAATTTTTTTTAACTTTTGAAATTATTATTGTTAATTTTGAAAAACCAGCTAGTTTCTATATCAAACTTCTTTTTCAGTTACGGTCAAGTGATAACAGCAGCTCTGAATGACTACGTGATGTCAACGTTTGGTGGCATGCACGGGGGCGGAGGCGGCGGTGGATGGCTGTCATCTTTAACTAGTATGGTCGGAGGCATATTCCTTACTAGTGATGAAACCCCATCGGTTGTTAGGGGGCAGAGGATTAGGTGATTTATATATTTTTTAAATACCTTCTTTGAAGGATTTTACTTTTTTTTAGATAAAACATCCCCTCAATTACTGGTTGTGTGTAAAGTCGGTTTGCGGACGATAATTTTACGTTTTTTTTTTCATATGATAGGTTAGCGTTTGACCACTATCACACCTGCCTGATGACGATGCGGCCTAAGATGTAACACGCCTTTCTAGAAGATACCTATTCACTCGCGACTTGAAGATAAAGTCATAAGAAAACATTGATGGTAACCATAGCAACGATAATACGTTGCTATGGTTACCTTGTCAATAACGAACCGTGAGCGATGACGTCACTTTTTTTGTGAATGCCGGTGTTCATTGATTTATAAGACGTTATCACGTCAGAAATCTTACATTTTAAACTTAAAATTCTTGTAATAATTCTTCTTTGAAGTATTTATCGTTATCTAATTGTATCCAATGATATTATTATGGTACAATGGAATTTTGATTATAGAGCCAGAATGGAAGGATGACTTCTCAACTAAACGAGGCCCGTTGTGTTTGGTCTTATTAAAATCATCTTCATAAGCACAGATAGGCTGAGTCATTAAAGCTTGTTTGAAAATTCAGTGGTGGTGAAGAAGGCATGTTGTTGGCGTTATACGAGGCTGCGCACTTGAACCGCAACTTTATGACGACTCTTGCGCATTCCTCGTCCGCTGCGGCCTCCAGTGCTCCGCCCTCGCCGCCTGCTACTCTACCACCGCACCAGGTGAGTCAAATTATGAAAAAACTACTAAAGTACATCAAAATCGGTTCTTCAATTTAAAAAATCTAGATATTCAAGATTCAAGTTCATTTATTTAACAAAAAACTCATAAGGATTCATAAACGTGAGTCAAACTATGAAAGAACTACTAAAGAATATTAAAATCTAATCTGCAATTTCAAAAATGTATGTTTTCAAAATTCAAACGCATTTATTCAATGTGAGGAGTGAACCACAATAAACTCATTAGGATTCATAAGGGTGAGTCAAACTATGAAAAAACTACTAAAGAACATCAAAATCTAATCTGCAATTTTAAAAATGTATGTTTTCAAAATTCAAACGCATTTATTCAATGTGAGGAGTGAACCACAATAAACTCATTAGGATTCATAAGGGTGAGTCAAACTATGAAAAAACTACTAAAGAACATCAAAATCTAATCTGCAATTTTAAAAAATGTATGTTTTCAAAATTCAAACGCATTTATTCAATGTGAGGAGTGAACCACAATAAACTCATTAGGATTCCTATGGGTGAGTCAAAATATGAAAAAACTTATTAGTTTTTTCATATAAAACTTATTAGTTTTTTCATATAAAACTTATTAGTTTTTTCATATTTTGACTTTTTTTTTCTTTATTAAGAACATCAAAATCAGTTCTGTAATTGAAATTAAAAATCAAGATTCAAGTAGATGTAGGTATTCAAGATCTAAGCTCATTTATTTAATGTAAGAAGTAAACCATAAGAAACTCATAAGGATTTTTTAACCTAATTAATAATATGACTCAATAAGACCTTTAGTTAGGGAATGGGACCATAAATGAGATGTTCTGGAATCAAATTGTAGTATGCACAATAATATGTTAAACTGCATAATATTTTAAAAGCTTTTATTTAACTTGCAATGTATAAGTATATGTTTTTATTACAGAACCCACCTAATTTAGCTCAAATACAAGCACTGGACAATGAGCAGCCCACAAACTTATTAGTTACATATTTCCAATATTGGTTTGTATACAATTTAACTGTTTATGTATTTGTTTACATATTTGCTCATATAATAAACTATCTTTTTTTTTTCAGTTCTATAGTAATGGCGGATATAAAGAGTGAAGCAACCGTAAATAAATGTAGCTTATGTTTTATAACACTAACTTGCATTGTTGAAGAACAGTTCGCAAACTCCATAATGCATGACCAAAATCTTACTTTTAAGGTAAATGACAAGAGTTTTATTATATGCATTATTATATTATTTATGCATAATATTGATAAATATGCAATATTTAACCAGTGAGTTAAAACTCACTGGTTAAATATTGCATATTTATCTAAACCTTAGTGAAAATGCATATTTTATCGATACTCTAGTTTATCATTGTAGTATTAAGTTAAGTTTATAATCATCGGGATTCGTTGTATGTACAGTATGAGTCATAAGTGCACTATCAATGCACTTTAATCACTACATAGTATAAAATAAAGTCACATTTCGCCGTCCCTATGTCTGCTTCTTTAAAACTACGCAACGGATTTTGATGCGATTTTTTTAATAGATAGAGTGATTAAAGAGGAAGGTTTTTAGGTATAATACATGCATAATAAGTATTGGACTTACGACCTTCTTCTAATAGACTTGACACACACACACATAAATAATTGAATTAAAAGTACTAAGTGTGATTATTATTTTCAACATGTTAGCTATGTATTTAGTTGGCCGAGTGGTATAAGTCGGCACCCGCTACACCTACCCACGTGGGTTCGATCCACAGGTTACGTAGTTACACTGCATTGAGTGTTTAAAATATTGCTGCACTAGATTGTAAACGTTACGCTACTAATGGACTTTTGAAGTGACAGGTTTAAGTAAAGAAAATATTTCAGGTGCAATTATATAGACTACCAATGAGACATAGAAAAATAGTCCCGGAAGAACCACCATCACAGCCTTTAGCTTCTACTCTAATTGGTAAGTGTTAATAACAATCGTTATTTTAATCGGATTATTTGTTTATCAGGCCTACCCATTATTCTATCCATAATTGCATACCTATTTCATCTAAACTTAAGTGAAAATGCATATTTTATTTAAAATTAAGCGAAAATTCATATTTCATCTAAACTTAAGTGAAAATGCATATTTCATCTAAACTTAAGTGAAAATGCATATTTCATCTAAACTTAAGTGAAAATGCATATTGTATCTAAAATTAAGTGAAAATGCAAATTTTATCTAAAATTAAGTAAAATGCATATTTCATCTAAACTTAAGTGAAAATGCATATTTCATCTAAACTTAAGTGAAAATGCATATTTCATCTAAACTTAAGTGAAAATGCATATTTTATCATATTATATTTAAGATTCATATGCATATTTAAGAATATGCTACAAATATAAACTTTAGCCAATTTTTTTTCAGATCTGTTAGTCGAATTCATAATGTGCCATTTACTGAAGAAATTCCCCGGTGAACTGTACCAGTTATGCATCGGAGTTTTGCTTCGACTACTGAGTTATCAAAAACGATGTAGAGTTCGGCTCGCGAGGGATTGGCGCCCGCTGTGGGCCGCGTTGATTGCGCTTCTCAAGTTCCTAGTCACTAATGAGAGTACGCTGTTGAGACGGCATAATATATTTGTTATGGCGCAACAGGTGAGATATATTTATTAATCATTTACTAGCTCTAAGCTGCGACTTGGCCTGCGGAGGAATGGAATTTTTCAAAATCCTTTCTTATCGGATGCCTACGTGCGATAAAGCTATTGCATAGCTTTTATCGCGGGCTTTGAGCGCGGCGACCGAATCAAGAAATTCAGTAACGAAAATAAAACCTAACATCCCCCAACCATAAAAAATTCTATGCAATAGCTTTACCGCGGCAGTCCCCGAGTGCCACACGTTTTTTTATTTTTATTATAACTATATAATTTTAGTATAACTAAATTTGTGAATTTAAAACTGAAAAATCATGCCCGAATTAACAAAATATTTGCTAGCAATGACTGATTTTTCATACACAGCCTTTTTAGCTTATTAAATCGTATATTTTAGCAAGACACTAGAGTTTAAACTTTTATAATTTTCAGGTAGTGAACATATTCAACCTTTTCATAACATTCGGGGACACGTTTCTACCGACGCCTGCGTCATATGATCAACTTTACTACGAACTTATTAGAATGCATCAAGTTTTCGACAATCTGTTTTATATGGGTAAGTTCTAGAGACAGAATTTCAAAGTGTGGGAGTCAATCATATTAAGGTTTACCCAAACAAAAGGACTAGTTCCATTATGCCTTGATAGATTGCAGCACCCAAAGCCACCATTAGCTACTGGATAAAAAAAAACGGTTGCACTGGGAGTGCCGACAGAAGTGAAAACTTATATGTATAAAAAAACTAATTAAAAAAAGAACTTTGACCGTAAAATTTTAAAAAATATATATAAAATTTACTAAACAACTACAAAATATATGTACTTACATGCATATATGCACACACTGTAGCTGCGTCTCGTAGCGGTGTCGAGAGTTCAGAGATTTTATCTCATCTAAAAATCGCATATTTTTAGATGAGATAAAATCTCTGAACTAATATAAAGTTTTCACTTCAAAAAACTGAAGGATGTCTATGACCTATTTTAGTAAAAAATTTAATACTATTAAGTATTCAATTTTAAGTAATCAATTTCTATCATAATTTTTCTGGCCCGCACCTATGAAGCATTTCGGAACCTAGAAAAAAAGAGTGTTAGTATTCCCCATTAAAGCCATAGTTTTACTAGAAGAGACCCACGGTTTCATTCGCATAAAATCTAGCATATTATTATAGCATTCGTGGAGAATGCTATAATAATATGACATGGATCAATCATGGACAATGGACTCATGGACAATCATGAAAATATTTTTTTGTCATATGAGACATCTTTTAGTTTGTTTTTATTTAAAAAAGCCGTCAAAATATGGCCCCTATGGTGTTACGATCTAAATGCGTTTGAGAAGAACTAGTCAGACTAGCCAAGTTTAGCCCGGGACCAAGAAGGGCGTGAAGAATACCTTTTCTCAGTTATGGAACAACTAGCGACCCGCCCCGGCTTGGCACGGCTATATTATGCATGTATTATAAATAATATAAACCTTCCTCTTGAATCACTCTATCTATTAAAAAAAACCCCATCAAAATCCGTTGCGTAGTTTTAAAGATTTAAGCAGTCAAAGGGAAATAGGGACAGAAAAAGCGACTTTGTTTTATACTATGTAGTGTTATAGATTAATAAAATGTCGAATTGTTCCAGCCCTACGTTACTCGACCGGCGACGGCGAGTACAAAGCGGAGGCGCTCCGTCTCGCCAACTGCCTCGTCAACGTGCGCGCCATCATACAACACTTCTCACCCAAGATCGAGACTTGGCTCACTTCACAGAACCTATCCACGCCTACTGAAGATCAGGTAAAGTACATTGACTTAGCGCCTATTGTCCTTTTACCGAAACGTCCATTTCATCATGTCATATTCTCAAAATAACTATTTATTAAGTTGTACAATTTCCATGTTATTAGTTACTAGCGACCCGCCCCGGCTTCGCACGGCTATATTGTGCATGTATTATACATATAAACATTCCTCTTGAATCACTCTATCTATTAAAACAAACCGCATCAAAATCCGTTGCGTAGTTTTAAAGATTTAAGCAGTCAAAGGGAAATAGGGACAGCAAAAGCGTCTTTGTTTTATACTATGTAGTGATAAAAGAGAATGTTATGGAGCCTGCGAAAATCAATTTTCACTGTATCATTTACCAAAGTTTCAATAATATCGGTCCTGTAGTACTCATCACAATTTATTTTTAAATTATCATATTATAAAAACACGCCTATTAATTACAAACAAAAAAGAAATTAGTACATATTCTCTTTCTATATTATTTAATGCGGTTCTCGGTTTCATCCGCGAAAATTCCAAAAATGAAGACTGTGTTTATTCAGATCTCAACAACTACCAATCATCGCAATCCGTTTAATCGTGTTACACAATCTTATTAGAAATTTTCACCCGAACAAATATACATTGCAAGTTGAATAAAAGCTTTAAAAAAACGTTACTCCTCTCTATGTCTGTAGTCTGTACTAGGTAGCTTGATTTAACAGTAACATATTTTGATATATATTTTTCAGATACTAGAAGTAGTACGCAAGAACTACGATAGTTTAATACTGAAACTGCAAGAAGGGTTAGAATCGTACGAGAGATACAGCGAGAAGGAACACCGAGGGCTGCTCGCGAGGCTCGTGACCGTCGCGCGGCAACGAAGCGATGCTACCTCCTTACACGATCACACCGCAGCTGCCTTGAACCATTATACCAGTATATCATAGGTATTTTAGGGTTCCGTACCTCAAAAGGTAAAAAAAGGAACCTTTATAAGATCATTTTGTTGTCCGTCTGTCCGTGTGTCACCACCGATTTTCTCAAGGGTGGACCTAACAAGTTGACATTACCAGATACAGAGGTCTATTAGTCCCTATTAGGTGTATAAAAATCAAGGTCCTGAGTCGACACGATAAAAAGTTAAGGGCATTTTACATTTTCGCAAAAACTTGTAAGTACTAAAATTTAACTTAATTTTCAACTATTAATTACTTGTGCTGTAAGACCTAGCTTGACAATTTAAGTTTTTTTAACGGACCTCTAGAACAGTGATTAAAATTAACGTCTTGTTAAGATAATTAAAGACCCATTAGCGAGTGGTGGGCCACAGCCCGTTATTAGATTAAAAGGTCTTAAGGTGAAAGGGTACCTGCGCTCTCTCCATACAAACGTAGTCGACTGTTACCTCCCTGGATTAGCACAAATATTTTTGTTGCACTGCCATGACTATGCCCCTATATCTTGTTTTTTTTTTCATTTTGTAATTATCGTAGAAATAAAGATTTAAAAAACAAAGAAAAAAACAAAACATAGGGGCATGGTCATGGCAGTTATATGTTTCATGCAAAAAATATATTTGCTCTAGTGTCATTATCCAAGGAGAAAACAGTCGACTACGTTTGTATGCTTTTCTCCCTTTTCTCAAAACACGTCCCGATTTAATCGGGTCCGACTTACAATTTCGAACAAGTGCGAGTCGGAATCCCGCACGAAGGGTTCCGTACCATGTTGTATTTGAGCCCCACTCAATTTTTTTTCTGTTTTTAGTTGTTATTGTTATAGCGACAATAGAAATAGGTACATAATCTGTAAAAAGTTTAACTCTCTAGCTATCACGATTCATGAGATACAACCGGATGACAGACGGACAGAAGGCAGACAGACGGACGAATGGATGGACGGACGGACGGAACTGATAGGCGGACGTACTCACCGACTGACAGTGAAGTCTAAGTAATAGGCTCCCCTAAATCGGGCCAATCACCTTAACAGGGCGTTATTTATTTTACATTGAATGGTAAAACTAGACCTTAGCAGACTAGCAGCACCCCGCGATTTACCACGCGTAAGTCCCGATCCCTTGGGAATATCGGGATAAAAATAGCGTAAGTTACTCCCAATGAATCAATGTATCCTCATACCAAGTTAATAGAAACCTGTTCAATAGTTTCAGAGCTGTTCGCTACAAACAAAAAACTGTTTCTTCTTTATAATATTAGTATAGATAGACTAGTTTGCCCCGCGGTTTCGCACGCGTTTCTCTGTGTTAATAATGAGTATGTTTTTACATGAAAAAAGTATGTCAGTATTTGTTGTCTTCTGGTCACCTTATTACAAGCCTCGTTGCTTAGTTCCGGCATAGATATCATACATTTAAATCTACCGAATAACCTATTTTAATAAATATAAAAATGGAAACAATAAATGATATGGGATAAGAAGAAGTTCTAATAAGATTAATATCAAAGCTAAGCAATATCAAAGTTACCTTACCTAATACTAATATTATAATAAATACTTAAAATATTATCGTTTATAACTTTACATGCTAAGAATCTTTAAAAACCACATGGCAACTACTAAAGTCAAATATAGCTATATTTATCATGTTTTTTGTTTTGCGGAGCTCGAAATTTCGATGCTCTTTCAAGCATTATTTTCACTCGAGCTCTACAAAATAAAAATAAACCACATAGTAAATATATTTTGATAAATTTAGCGGTCTAAATTGCCATTGTAGTTTAAAATCCCTCATGACATTTGTTTGATAGCTATCGTAAATAAATAAAATCAAAGCCCGCGAAAAAAGCTATGCAATAGCTTAAAAGAAAAATTTAAATTAAAACTATCATTAATCAATTAGTAAAAAGTCGAAACTTTAAAAAGCTGTACATAAACGAAATGTACTTTATGTTTTTTTAATATTTTAAACATGAAAATGGATGCAGTGAATTGTTATTAAATTCCTTTCAAATAGAAGACTGAATGAAATAATTGGAAGTTAAATGCATTTAACAAGTAAAGGCTAAGCCTAATATTGGAATTATTTAATATTGTAGTAAATAAATATAATAAGTTATCTTTTTGTTTGATTTTGTGTTGTGTTGCATATTTACTATTATGTTTGATAAGTTCGCGGCCTTATACAGATGTGAGGCAAACTAGATTTCCTTTGTACCTAATTGGTTAAATAGATACCATACCAAATCAATGATTGCCGCAATTTTTTTATTTATATTCTGTGCCAAAAGGCAAACGCATTTATGGCTATAGAGTCACAAGAACGCAATTTGTACTAAGCATACTTTGATAAAGAGATCCAATCAAAGAGTATTTAATAACCCCAGCACACCGTTTCATAAAACATTGCTGGAGCGTTATGATGTTCCCAATTCAAAAATCGCTCCTGTTATTGGTTTGATTTTCTTTGCCCGTAAATTCGATACTTCGCGTGTTCTTCTGCGGCGACTGCGGCGCGTGCGGTGCGGCTAGGTGTGCGCTTACCCTTAGTGTACCTTATGAAGGTAGATATATTTGCTGAAAGAGATCATTAAACTCTGACAAGAACAGCACACTTGAAACTTATTAGACTTCAACGATTACAATATTTTCATTTACATCTATATGAATTTGAGGCCGCGAGCTTTCCAATATTTAACCTACATTCTATTTAAAGTTGTATATAGAGATAGTACCTATAATCATTAAGGTCACAATTAAGTGTTGTAATGTAACAAACGAGTGTATAAGTTTGATATATTCGCAATCTTAGCGAACTTCAGTCCAAAAATATATAGATTTATGTTTATTATTATGTAACAACATCCCCTTAATAAACCTTCGATAGTGAAACTATGTTTTGTTGTCAGTCTATTCATCATGGACGTACGCCTAAACTATACGTGCACATAATTTGTCTATGGTACACGCACACATTCGCAAATGAACTATGCCAAGAGCACGTTTTTGCACGAGCTTATACACACGTCCCGATTTGGTCGGGTAACGTCTCTCTGAGGACGTAGGTCTGTACACTGAGGCGGTTCCGGGAACGTTCCAGTGGCAGAAATGTTTGAGTTTGGGGAAAATTTCCAGTTGTTACCAGTGCGAGAACAAATGTTGAACTGAACATTTTCAATAGTCACTTATTCCCAGTCGTTCCTACTAGCAACGCATCATCTACTTTATTTAAAAATTAACTATTATGAAGCGATATACGGTCGGCTGTATAATTGCAGACCCACCGTAGAGCTCCAAAACAGCTGTTGAACACAAGCTGATTCTTGGCACCTGCTTTAGTTGAAGTTTAAAGCCTTTTAACTCGTGAATTTTTGAAACAAAAATTACTAGAATGAAAACATGCTAATACAGTGGACCCCCGGTAATCCGGCAAACATTATGCAGGGCAGTGTCGGACTATCGAATTTGTCGGATTATAGAGCACTGCCTAAGACCTGCTTTCGCTTCTGGGTTTGTGACGACATTACTAGGTACTATACGTAATACACAATGAATAAATAGTAAACAATGAACGCACGCTAGGCCGTACCGCTATCACTAGTAGTCAAATTCAAACTAAGTAAAACAATGCATACGCGTCGAGCACAATAGCGGTGGCGCGTACGAGTTGTGACCTGTTCAAACCTGCGTGATCTATATGTATTAGCAAAGATTGTCAAACATACATGTAATTCTAAGTCATGTCGGATTACAGGGGGCGCCGGATTAGACAGGGGCCGGATTACCGGGGGTCCACTGTATTAGTAATTTTAGAACTCTACGGTGGGTCTGCAACTATGCTGCCGACGTACAGGTAATAAGGAACTTTTTTTAGTATCGGCCGATGTTATAGACTGAATCTCGAACTTTACTAAAATTCCTGCCCACGGAACATTTCCGGTGCCGCTTCAGTGTGGTCAGCGCTTAAATATATTTTTACTATTGAAGGCTATTGAATATTAGGGGGGTATAAGTTGTGAAATATATATTCTTATATTAAGTACCTATGTTGTATCTTCGTCGTACCTAATAAATTATTTTCAATACCATTTGTAGTTTTATTGAAATTAAACTATTCTTATTTTAAAGGCATTTAATAATCATAAAATAACGTAATAATTAATCTAACTATAATAATAAACTTATCATAAAATGACTATTTTATATTGACTAGAAATTGTCATGGAATGTTCTTTGGTACATACTAGCTGCGCCCCGCGGTTTCCCCAGCGTAAGTTTCGATCCCGTAGGAATATCGTGATGAAAACTAGCCTATGTGTTAATCTCCAGCTATGTACAGTCGGAATACCAATTAGCTGAACCCCACGTGGCCCAGAGCTCACTCACACACCTGTAAGGTTATAATGTTACCTGATTCTGTTTTTTTAAACAATATACTATACAATTTTATTTATCTAATATATGTATATAAATTACGTGTTACGTTGTTTGTGCGCGATGGACTCCTAAACTACTTAACCGATTTTAATCAAATTTGCACACCGTGTGCAGTTTGATCCAACTTGAAAGATAGGATAGATAACATCTTAATTTATCCCGATATTCCCACGGGATCGGGAGTTACGCGGGTGAAACCGCGGAGCGCAGCTAGTACAATATAAAAAATAACAAAATAGGTAAATACTAACATTTTTACAAATGTGCGAGTGAGTTTTGGGTCACGAGGGGTTCAGTTAATTAGTATTCCGACCGAGTTTCATCGCAATAGGTCCAGTAGTTTTTGCGTAAAGGAGTAACAAACATACACACATACTAACACAAACTTTTACATTTATAATATAAGTAGGAAATTCATTCACGTTTTTTCTTTCATTCAAGTCCTGCCTTTACATAAAGTGAACTAACAAATTTACAAAGCAGGATTTCCTTTTTTGAAGTCTGTCAAAAAGGAAGTAGTTTTCTTTGAATGAGTAGTTGCCCCTGCGCAGCCGTCATTATATTTTATTTTTTTACTTGCTATCTTCCATTGATAGCGATCTGTAGTTAATGTAGACCAGTCATTGGTATAGGTGTCTTAAGAGGAAAGGGTACCGGGCGCTCTCTCCATACAAACGTAGTCGACTGTTTCCTTCCTGGATAATGACACTAAAGCAAATATTTTTGGTGCATAAAACTTATAACTGTCATGTTCATGCCCCTATGTCATGTTTTTTTTTTTAATCTTAAATTCTATGATAATTTGAAAATGAAAAAAACCAAGACATACCAAGATAAACCAGGGCATAGTCATGACAGTTATAGGTTTTATGCAACAAACATTTTGTGCTAGTGTCATTATCCAGGGAGGAAACAGTCGACTACGTTTGTATGGCGAGAGGCGCCGGTACCCTTTCACCTTAGATATTGACTTTTGAGCATTTAAAACCCTGCCGGTTTTAATTCCGCAAGCGCCTCTTTAACTAACTCCTGCAAATCTTCAGGCAATACAGTTTTAGTCATTCCATTTTCAATACCATTCTCACTGTCATATTCTTTTTTTAGGTCCGACGATGAATCATCGCTGTTGTCTTTAATATCATCGTCGCTGTCTTTATTTTCTCCAACGTCTTGTGAGTCAGTCCCCGATTTGTGTTTAGAGTTGTCCGATTTGATAGAATTAGCTTCTGGGTAGAATTCATCGAGTAACATACGCGAAGGGAATATTGGTATGTACTTTTGTCCGTTACACCAGCTTTCTAACGTTTTCTCTAGTTCTGTTATTCTGTTTGCAAGGATTCTGCAAGTTAAAATAGATTAAATTAAGATATCTGCTTCAAAATTAAGTTGCAAGATTCCAACCGAACATTTGATTGAAAATTGATTAAAAATTAATAGCTATGGTTTAGTTTATTAGCAGTAGTAGATAGGAGACGTTATGCCTACCATTATGATTTCTCGGAATTAAAACCAGTGTAAAAACATTTGATAAGTATATATTTTTTTTACTTTAAATACATGCATATCATACATACAGAAACACTCAGAGCAGAAACAAATATCTGTACATAAGTATTTGTTTGAGGCGGGAATCGAACCTGCAATCTTGTGAGTCGCAGGACGCCGCCCTACAGAGGTCGTCAAATAATCTTATGTCAGTGGGGGGGTTCAAAAAATTATATTTTGGATCTGGACTGCCAAAAATTATCAAAACACTTTTACTAATAGGACTTACTGGTTCGTTTTCCTTTGATGTTGTAAAGCGGTAGACTTATCACTCAACGCTTCAAAAAGTCCAAGGCATAAAGATTTCATTTCTGCAGCTGAACTCTGTTTCGATCCAGATTTCATATTCCTCTCTAAGAATTCTCGTGCTGTAACCACAGTCATGAAAATTAATTGTTACTAGGTGCGCCATATCAAATAGCCTATAGCCTTCCTCGACAAATAAACTATCCAACATAAAAATATTTTTTTCAATTCGAACCAGTAGTTCATGAGATTAGTGCGTTCAAACAAACTCTTCAGCTTTATAATTTCTATGTTCTTTGGCAACTGGTTGAGTGGCAAGAATGTTGGTTCTTTGGCGGCCGGTTAGGGTTATTTTCACTACCCATTACCACGTTTTTGTGTAGCTCGATATTTTAACACTTTGAAGGCCAATTGTCGTAAATATAAAAATTACAAAAAATACCCTCTAAGTCAGGTTTTGGTACCTATCTTAAGAATATTATTTTTTATAACAGAAATGCAATCGGAATGATATTTAAAATGTAATTTGAACAATTTTTTTGAGAATTGGCTTTCAGAGCTCCCTGTTCACAAGACATCAAAAACTTGGTAAATAACCCGTTTATTTTAATAAGAAAAAAATGTATTTTTAAAATATTTTTTCTTTTAATCTATACCAATATTATGAAGCTGAAGAGTTTGTTTGTTTGTTTGAACGCGCTAATCTCAGGAACTACTGGTTCGAATTGAAAAATTATTTGTATTGGATAGTCCAATTGTCGAGGAAGGCTAAAGGCTATTTTTTATTTCGATATTCCCACGGGATCGGTAGTTACGCGGGTGAAACCGCGGAGCGCTGCTAGTCTATACTAATATTATGAAGCTGAAGAGTTTGTATGTTTGAACGCGCAAATCTCAAAAACTACTGGTTCGAATTGAATAATTATTTCTGTGTTGGATAGTCAATTTGTCGAGGAAGGCTATAGGCTACTTTTCATTTTGATATTCCCACGGGATCGCGACTTACGCGGGTGCAACCGCGGAGCGCTGCTAGTGTGTTAATAATTACCTTGTTTCTGTGTCATAACATCCGCAAAACC
This sequence comes from Idaea aversata, assembly GCA_907269075.1. Classification (NCBI taxonomy): domain Eukaryota; kingdom Metazoa; phylum Arthropoda; class Insecta; order Lepidoptera; family Geometridae; genus Idaea; species Idaea aversata. The sequence continues at coordinate 7,027,339 of OU026092.1, read as the reverse complement.
TCTCTTTATATTCGTTGAGTAGTTTTTACTTCTGTTATCAAGGAGTGTCTGAAACAAAACACTGATTAGCATAATTTATCTGTTATTTCCGTTAGTGTCTCTATGTGGGCAAACACCCACTTGTTTCTGAAAAAAAAAAAGCGAACGCTCGGCCGAGCTACTGGTAGGCGGAGTGGGGGTGTTAGGTTTTATTTTCGTTACGGAATTTCTTGGTTCGGTTTCCGCGCGCAAAGCCCGGGATAAAAGCTATGCAATAGCTTAGCTCGACAAAGGCTACTTTAAAAAGGCGGAGTGGGGGGTGTTAGGTTTTATTTTCGTTACGGAATTTCTTGACTCGGTCACCGCTCTCAAAGCCCGCGATAAAAGCTATGCAATAGCTTAAAAAAAACTAAAAATGTCCTAAGAACCCTTTAAGGCGGGCTGCTAGTACCGTGTGTAGGTATTTAAACATTACCTCAGCCCCCGCACAAAGACGTAGCGTGAATGTTAGCCGCAACATTTTCTCGTATTCACTGCGGTTTCAGTACATGCCCTTATGTGTACTAATTAGTCTATCCCTATATTATTAATAATTACTAACACCCGTATTCACCATCAACCCTATGAAATTGCATAGTGCGCGCGAACGCATAGAGCCGCAAATAAGACGCTGATTCGCTAGAGTGAAAAGTGCAGCACAAAATTTACCAATCAGGGCCGCATTTAGCGCAGTGCGTTCACTTATCCAAGAGCAACTTAAATAGTCTATTTCTAGTGATTGGAACGTAGAACTATAGATACACAAACAAACAAACCTTATATTTAGTCAGTGTTCGTTTTATAATTTCCTTTTCAACTTGCAACTGAGTTATTCTTTCATGCAAATATTTGTTTTCAGTTACTAAAGCATCGATATCCACGATTGGCTTCGGAGGATCCTCCTCGTTGTCAGTCTGTTGTTGTCTGCTTGTTAGAATGTAGCTCATTTGCTGGTTGAGACGTTGCACTTTGTTTTTGTAGTAGTCTCGATCGGATACTAGTTCTTCCTTCTCATCTAATGTTGCTCGGTAGTCTAGTTGAAGTTGTTTGTACTGAAAATTATTTTGAAACAAAATGTTTATCAGTTTAGATTTAATCTAGCTTAGACTAGGGGCTGTCCATTTATCACGTGAGGCTCGAAAGGGGGGGGGGGTCCGAAATATCACAAGGGGGGAGGGGGGGGTGTAGTTAATACTGAACCGAAAAGCGCCAACTTTTTTTTATAATAATATTAGATGATAGGTACCTGTATTTCATAAATATAAAAAAAAATAAGATTATTTGTAGGTACTAAATATGGGAAGGGGGGTTAAAAAATGCCAAGGTGAAGGGTGGTTAAAAATGCCAAGGTGAAGGGGGGTTAAAAATGCCAAAAAAACATCACGTGATTAATGGGACGGCCCCCTAATTCCGGGATTGGGATACAAATTCATTCCCTCCCCTCCCTAAAATTCTATAATGGTTCAGTGATTTACGAATAAAAACTAGTACTTACTTACTTTCGCATTTATTACTTATATTATTAGAGAGTAGGGATATGAGTCTACATAGGAGGTAATTTAGGTTCTAAGCACCTGCAATATTTATTATTATGATGTAGGCACCTGCCTACATCATAATAATAAATATTGCAGGACATTCCACACATCGCCATCTAGCCCCAAGCGAACTAGACTACACTAGGGTCCTAGACAACGGATATACTACTTTTATACTTTTCTTTTGTAAATATAATATACTTATTATAAATAGGAACAACCAGACCACAGACAAATATCTAAGCATAAATACTTGTCTAAGGCGGGAATTGAACCCACAACCTTGAATCTCAATCCGTGAATTAGTTAGACCTGTGCATTGATACATTAATAGGTCAGTACTTTAAATTTTGTATGTAGGTACTTACTTACCCAATTTTCACCAATGTTTTTACCTTTTGTTGAAATTTCTCAAGTTCCTGTACAAGTTGTTCATATTCAATGTTTGTGCAAACAAAAATATTTGATTCTTGGTAACCCATGTTGTGTTCCGCAGCTGAATCTTTCTTCTGTAATTGTTTTCTGAGAGCTTCAATGTCTCCTGTTGCTTCTTCCAATTTACTGTGTAACATCTCTAACTGAAAATAAAACTAAGCTTAAGTACGATTTAATACTTAATCATAAACTAAATTAGGTAATATTATAAAGCTGAACCCCCTTCCAAAAAGAGGTTTATTAATAGTCCGAAATGTGGATTATTCACAGATTTACTTTTATATAATTTATAGGGATAGTGTTTAGACTATAGTTCACGAGTATATCAGTGTCTAAATCTAAGGTTTAAATCCACATCTCATACTATTCTTAAACCTCGTTTTGGAATAAGGGGGGAAGAGTTTGTTTGTTTGGTTAAATGTGTTAATTTCAGGAACTTACTGGTATAAATAAAAAATCTATTTGTGTTAGATAGTCCAAGAAGAAGAAGGCTAGGTATAGGATACTTTTTATTTGAATATTCCCTGATGATCGGAACTTACATGAGTGATGGCAGTATGCAGTAATTTTATAAAAGTCAAAGCTTGTACTTTTATTATTTAGACAAAGCGTTCCAATAAAGTGTTTATTTATTTATGTATAAAAGTGAAAATATAAGTGACAGTGAAAAAAAAATTGGAAGTAATTTTAATTGTATGTGACATTCTTTATTACGCATCCCCCAAATCCTACATGTATGTTATCAAAAGCTTCACTTACCTCCAATTTGAGCTTGTTATTATGGTCTCTAGTCTTAGCTAACATGTCCCCGCTACTAATTGTGTTAGTTGGAGTAAATCTGTAGACATTCCCACCTGAATCTTGAGTTTTCAACGGTACATTTTGTTTGCAGTTCAACTGTTCCACAAGTAGTTTGAATCTATCTCGTTCCATGCTACACTTGTCTAGCTCCTTACTCATTATTGATAGAGCATCTATTTTGCTTTGGAGTTTACTTTTGAGGACTGAATTCTACAAGAAAGTAGGAAGGTAAGTATCTAAGTAATTAGTATTAAAATTAAAATATATGGTGTTTCTAAATATTAGATTACCTCAAGTACATAGTCGTCTAATTCATTATCTTGAAATTTGACTTTACTGTTAGATTTATTGAACATTGCCACCAATATTCAGTTAGCTAAGAGATTGATCTAAAATTCAGTACTTATAGTTTTTTTATCTTGGCAGTTTATAAATTCTTGATTATACCTAAATGATAGATATAGGTACTATTATTTCTATCGTGTTTTCAGCTCTTTCATGTACTTTTCAGGGAATATCTCAGGGGAATATACGTTGAAGATTTTCACTTTTCATTTGGCTCAGTCAAGGCTCAGTTGACAGCATGGTTGACAGCTGGCTTCCCTCCCTGCTGACATCAAGCTGACATTGACAATGGTATTGTTTTTTTAGACCCTCAAAAGAAAGGCAAAAGGCTTTATCCTATTCAGTCTCGCTAATTAAAAGTTTGGCCAGATTGGAGGTCCTTACCTTTATCGCATGATTTGGATGTCACTTTGCTATCAATCTTCAATCAGTGTCATTTTGTGTCAGTGTCAAATTGCAGTGTTACCAATTTATTGCATTTTGTACATTTTTTGTAACTTTTGAAGCTTGTGCCAGATCGTCAATAAACTAATCTTGCAGAGGTGACTTTGTCGAAAGATATTTGATGGGCAACACGACGACGGCGACGACGAGACGGGTGCGCCGCCCGCGCCGTCAGTATTCCTCTGTATTCCGACTCACCTGAGAATAATGTGTGTTTACTCTGTATTCCAACTCATCCGAGAATAATGTGCGTTTGATTGTTAAAATAACCACTTGCGACGAAAACTAAAACTATTTTCATAGAGACTTCTTTCTGTGAAAGTAGTTTTAGTTTTGAAGATTATTTCACTAATTTAATTCAAAAATCTAAGTTTAGTACTTTTTTTAACAACATTTTGTTGCAGATCTGGGCAACACCTAATTTGTCTATCTGTCAAAATCAGTAAAAAAATGGAGTTGTTGAGTCGTGCGTGGTGTAATTTATTGTGATGCAGATGTTAATTTCGTGGTTCTTTTAGGACTATTATACTGTTTGTATGAAATGCGTACCGGGAAGTTTCGGTGTATTAGACTGCGTTAATTAACGCGATTCTACAATGGCCGCATCAAGTTCTGAAATCGAAGACTTCTGGAACGGGCCTCTAGTTTCGTGGGTGAGTGCACAACGATCCGTGTCTTTGTTTTTATTACTTGCGTGAACCGTGAGACAAATTCAAGTGGTTCCGTATGAATGAACTTGTGTTATTATCTATATTTAGAAACTTGGAATTAAGTCACTTGTAGATTTATGTTGATAGATTTATAAACAAAGTTTTTATTATGCATTGCATCTTAGTTTATGTTGATAATTAATTGCTGCTCGGTTTTAATAGTAGAACCACTTTCAATGTAAGCACTTAGTTGAAAGCAATAACATGATGTGATAAAATAACATCCTATAGTGACTTTACAAATCTATGTTTTCTAATGTATTGATAAATTACATAATGCGCATTTCTAAGCAAGTGAATGTTATCATGACATTATATATTGGTAATGCATTTCAATCGGTATCTATAAGTTTAATTAATATCATTTTACTTAGGTATATAGATTATGCATACCTTTTTAGCTTGACCTAAATTCTACATTCATCTGAGAAATGAGTTTCGTATTGTAGGTATAATTGTAAACAAATAAAGTTATAAAACTTTAGAAAGTGTTACAGTATTTATCACTTGAATAAATAAAGATATAACAAATAAAGTTCTGATAATATTTATGTGTCTGACTTACTTAAACATGCAAAAACCAGATCCTCAGTTGCATAATAACAACACAATAGTTTTAATTTATTTTTAATATTATAATCTGAACTTTCTAATATCATTTTGTTAAGCTGTAACATCAGATCACCTGATTAGAACTCTCCATGGTTTGACTTGCAGACATCTTGATCCTGTGTGATAAAAAGTAGCTTATGTGTTTTACCTAAATACATCAAAAAATTTCATCAAAATGACTGCACATATTGCATGATCAAGCAACAAATATAAACATACAGATAAACCTTTAATATACCTACAGACATTCAAACCATTATTAGATTTATTTTTGACTAGCTGTGCTCCGCGGTTTCACCCGCGTAACGCCCGATCCCGTGGGAATATCGGGATAAAAAGTAGCCTATAGCCTTCCTCAATAAATGGACTATCCAACACAAAAAGAATTTTTTAATTCGAACCAGTAGTTCCTGAGATTAGCGCGTTCAAACGAACAAACAAACAAACTCTTCAGCTTTATAATATTAGTATAGATATCTAAAGTTTTTTTTTTAGGGTTCTGTACCCCCAGAGGGTAAAAACGGGACCTATAAACTAAGACTCCACTTTTCGTCTGTCTATCACCAGGTTGTATCTCATGAACCATGCTAGACAGTAGAAATTTTCACAAATGATGTATTCTGTGGCTGCTATTTTATTATTTTAATTCTTTGTTTGTAAGAAACATTTATTCTATTCTTCTCTCTATTTTGGCCCACTGCAGGGCAGAGACCTCCTTTTCTTTCCATTCCTTTCTGTCTAGGACTAGGGTGAGCCAGTTCTTGTAGGAGTCCAATTCATCTCTCTGCCAGCAAAGACTAGTCAGTTATTATTCAAAACTGCAATGTAGTAATACCTATGTAATAAATAGTAATTGTAATTGAGATATCAACAGTGAGAGCTCTGTAATAAACAATGCTTAATATCACCATACTATAGTATTTTCCCAGCAAAAAGAACTGATAGCCATTGTTCTGAACCTTAATGTGATAGAATTAAATGTTGATAGGGAAACAACAATATTGAGCATGTGAAACTTACTTTCAAAATAATTGCTTTTGTGAATTCACTGTTCAGTCTGTTTTTTCTGTGTTCTTTTTGTTGTAACTGAATTTTAATGTTTATATATCAGTATCCCATCCTGCCTACTAATCCTACTAATATTATAAAGGTGAAGTTTGTGTGTATGTTACTCCTTCACGCAAAAACTACTGGACCAATTGCAATGAAACTTGGTATGTAGATAGCTGGAGAGCTGGCTTCACACATAGGCTACTTTTTATCCCGATATTCCGACGGGAAATTACGCGGGTGAAACCGCGTGGCGCAGGTAGTAATATAAATGTGTGAGTAGGTACTTATGTTCATGCAAAAACTACTGAACAAATTGAAATGTAACTTTGTTTGTAGATAACTGGAAACCTCAATAAACACATAGCTGCTTTTTATCACAATATTCCCACAGGATCAAAACTTATGCCTTTACAACGCCGGGTCGGTATATTTTGTAAAATTATTAGCATTTATAAATTCATAGCTGAAGCCTGCGGTTTTACCTGCTTAAGTTCTGATGCTGTGGGAATTTCAGAATAGAAAATAATCTAGTAATAAAGTTTGAAATAAAGTTATACACTCCTTCACTCAAAATAATTAATATTTATTTGTTTTTCAGCTGAAATCATGCATTCCTAATCCAGAAGTCTTGACTGAATACCCATCCTTATACAATGGGGAAATACTTCATCAAATCTATCTACAAATAGATCCAGAGCCCTCATTTCATATCACAAAACTGACAGGCCTAGAAGACCAGGCCCTGATTCTCGGTAGAGTAAAAAACTTCGATGTTATCATAAAAAATGTCAAAGCATTGTATGAGGAAGAACTCGGGATGACATTGCTTGTTGTCCCAGAATGTATATGCTTAGGAAAGTGCCCTGATTCGAGAGAAGGTCTGGAGAATATGAAATTACTGATTTTGCTACTTCTGGGTGCTGGAGTCCAGTGTCCTAACAAAGAGTTGTTCATCACAAGGATTAAGGAGCTTGATGTAGACTTACAACACAATATTGTGGAATGCATCAAACAGGTAAGTAAACAAGTGACTAGATATTGAGTAACTAACTTTATCCTTCAGTTTCACCCGCGTAAGTTCAAATATCTACGTAACAAACGTAATGTTTTTGACGATTGAGCAACAACTCACTCTCATAATGCGGGCTATTTTCGCTACTGCGGTCGAGATCGATATTTTTTATTACATTCTGCCGAAGTTAACAGAAAACGCTTCACCCGCATAAATCGCTCCGAAATTTCACGCTCCTAAGAAGTTGTCCTTCTCCATGCTATAAACTTTCTCTGTACAGCTGTTTAGTCATAAAGAGGTAATCAACAAACTTCTGCATTTATAAAATACAAGCAGCTCTCCGCAGTTTCAGACGCGTAACTCTCGATCCTGTGGGAATATCGGGATAAAAATTGCCTATTGTCAATGAATCAAATAAGAATCAATACCAAGTTTCATCTAAATCGGTTCAATAGTTTCGAAGTCTATTCAATGCAAAAACACACTCAAATCTTTCCTCTTTATAATATTATTATAGAAAATAAGGATGACTTCGTTGCATCGGCTTACAACCATAAGGATGTTGTAATTTAGTTTTAATAAAAACAAAAAAGTCCAAACACATGGCTCCCTCATGATGTCCCACATTCACATGATATGGCAAAGGGGCTAAAGTGTTCACTGAACCATAGCACAAGATGTAGATAAGAAACAGGTCAACGGTTTGTTTTGTCAGCCATATATACTCAAACTATTCATTTGGAATCATACGATTTACATTAAATCACTTAGAAGCATCTTAAAAATGAAGTTAGGATGTGTGTCTTCGGAACGCGCCCACCAATGAAAAGAAGGCACAAGAACCTCATGGGTTTTTGTGATTATGTTCACAAAGAGCAGAAGATTACAAATATTTGAAGATATTATTTGAAATGGAGCAATTAAAGTCACATCCATGGGTTCTTATCATTATCATATTACGCCTTACCGCACAAATATAAATACAGAACTACTGCCCGTGGCTAAGCCCCCTATTTCAGCCTCTTATAGGTGGTATTCCGAAAAACCCTTTCATAGTGTGCACCTACACTTTTTAAAGAACACATTTCATTTATCTAGGACCGGGCGGGGGCGGTTTAAGCTACGTTGATATATCAGCCACTCAGTCAAGATTTTTTGCTATAACAAACCTAAAGATTTTTATCATAACACGTATGCAGTACTTTTTGATTTAATGAGAAACATCACAAAGAAATTGTAATAAACTATCCGCGCCCCGCGGTCCCGATTCCGGTGGTATTTGAATCTGAATAGTCCATAGTTGACAAGTCCTGTCGTCGAACAGCCACATACGAATAATGCTGTCGGCGAAACGTTGCATCGGTGAATGGTTCTGACGGCGAGTCTCTCAGAAATGAAACGTCCTATCGGCGAACAGTCCAATGGCGAAACGACTGTCGCAGAACGCTGGTACAATCCTTGAATACGGGCAGTTTTTTTCGCAACTAGAACTCTTTAGTTGGATTCTTTTTGCGTGAGGATGTAGTATCCTTGCTTAGCTCTTATACTACCGTCTCAGTTCAGTCGACCGTGTCTACAGGAAATAACTCGTCGATACGTCTGAAGGCAACTGTGCTGCGGGTTTCATCATGTTTTTTCTTCACCGTAAGAGCAATATTAATTACCGCATATAAATTTATCGTAAGAATAATCCATTGGATACGAACCCACGACCTTCCGAATGAAAGTCCATGTATCTACCACTAGGCCAACACCGTTCTATTGGTAGTAATTTATCCAGATATCTAGCTTATGCCATCACTGGCGTAGCTATCGTAGGGCAAGGTGGTGTAGTGCACTAAAGCCCCAGAGCGCAACCCTCTATCTAACCTCAGCTTTGAAATGCGAGGAGCATAAAAGAAAAAAAAAAAAAAAATCTTGTGAGCAGGTTTTATTTTCGCCTTAATTCCCTATATAGATACGTATGGGTCTCAAAATGCACTTATTTTTGGAAAATCATAAGACAATAGGTTACAATTTTGTTAAATATCCCGTTTCCAAAACGCTTCAGAGGTTCGCTGTGAAGGCGTTATTTGTTCACTGTAATGCCGTCTGTCAATTGGCATGCATGGGTCTCGACATGCATAGCGGATAAAAAAAACACTATGCCAAGCTCCCAATCCCATACTAAATGTCCGGACTCTTTTGAAGACCAATATAAGTTCAAGCTACGCGCAAGGAGGGGATGAGGTCCCGAATTCCCGATTCTTTCCCTATGCACCTGGGCCCTTCACCTAGCTACGCTACTATATGCGATAATATGTTTCAGGGTTCCAACTATCTCCATTCCAAAGACAATAAATCCTGCAGAAGTATAAACATACTCACATACAAACGCATTTATATTATAAGTAGTGATGTTATTACTAGCTATTTGTACTCATCGTCCTTGAATGTCTAAGTTAGTAACCTTAGTAGGCAGTTGACAAATTTCACAAGTATTTTTAGTAATACAGCCTTGACTTCCTTCTGCTGTGTATTTACTTACAAGTTACTGGCTTTTTGTAATGTTTATACACATCCTGCTTGTATTACAATTAAGATTGGAACTATGATTATGTTTTCATATGTTTTTTTATTTAGTGTAATGTTTTATGTTGTGACTCATCCAACTAATATTATAGATGCAAAAGTCAGTGTGTTAGTATATTTGTTACCTCTACACGAAAAAACTACTGAACCGATTGTGATTAAACTTGGGAGTCCTAGAATAACAAATAGGCTACTTTTATAAATAATATTTTCACGGGATTGGAATTAACGGGGTGGAGTGCAGGTAGTCTATTTACAATAATATTCTATAGAGTATTAGGGGTAATTTATTTGATTGTAACGAACCTTGGACCGATTTTGACGAAACTTGGTAAGAGGACACATTGATTTATTGGTAGTAACATAGGCTACTTTTGTCCCGAAATTCCCACGGGATCGGGCGTTACGCGGGTGAAACCGCGGAGCGCTGCTTGCTAGTTGAATATATTCGTTCATGATCCCTTTGATTCTAAGCTCGCCAATACGCAAGCGTGCTGAGAAACAAACTATAATTTAACCTCCTGGAGAAAATGAGTATTCACTTACTACACCACTGATCTCGTAACATCACGTGATTTCCTTTGTTTTTTGTAAAAATATGTATTCCATCTGTTATCGAGCACCCATAACACAAGCGTCGTTGCTTAGCATGGGGCTAGATGGCACTCTGTAAAATTTTCTACAATATTTATTTCAGGTAACAGACATGCAAACTGTAGTGTTAACACCAGATGCAATAGATCTCTTCCAATCGCCGACACTATTCAACCACATGCGACGACTCGCCAAGGAAAGGGACCACTACCTCCAAAACTGGGCTTCTTTAGTACTACACGAGGGATTATGCGAAAATGAAAACGAGAATAAACATGGGAAGAGTCGATCGACACAGAATGTTAATCAGAATAATGGGGATAGCCAACATTTGGCGGTGGAACTGGCTGATTGGAAGGCCAGGTTAAGAAAGCAGAGGCAAGAACTGTAAGTACTTATAATTTTACTGACTGTCACACGATTCACGCACATTCCAGTTCCGTGGAAAGTTCCAGTGATCTCATTTTACCCGACTGACAGAGAAAGAGTAATGTTTTTCGCGCTCTATCTTTGTATGTTTGTTTTTAGTGGTTACTTACGGCAAAGAAACTCCCGTGCAAAATAATTTTGGGCGTGCGTTAAAAATATATCTTTTTTATGTAAAACCTATGGCGATTTTTTCAGTGAAGAAAAATCAGAACAACTATCAGAATGTCGTGAAGAGTTAGAACATACGAAATTACTGCTGGCAAAGCTCCGTACTGACAGCCAAGAGTGGTTCAACGAGGCGAGGAAAGCAGCGGGATATCGCGATGAAGTTGACGCTTTACGAGAAAAGGCCGAAAGGTGTGAAAGGTAATATTATCCTTTTAAAAGTTTTACCGCGTAAGTCCGATCTTTCTCACCGTTAAACCTTCCCTGGACTTCCACAAATAATTCAAGACCAAATATCCAAATCGGTTCAGCCATTCTCCAGTTTAAGCGAGACTAACGAACAGCAATTGATTTTTTTAATATCTTCCTACACTTGGTGACTCGCACATAGGTACAAATAAGAAGCATACATAATATTTTAACTCTGTATTTGAGTATTTATGATATTCTCGATATGTTTCTGATATTCACTTCAGGTTAGAACAAGAAATTCAAAGATACCGAGATCGTCTAGCAGATGCTGAATATTACAAAACACGAGTAACAGAACTGCGTGAGGATAATAAAGCGTTAATGGAAACACGCGATGCTCTCGAAGAACAACTGCAAAGGGCGAGGAAACGCGCCGAACAGTGCCTGACACTCGAAGCAGCTATGATCAAATTAAAGAGAGAAGCTAATGATATTGCATTGGTAAGTTCTATTATACCATATATTTTTTGGTAATTGTATTAATTCTATTCTTAAAATTAATGTGTTGTTTTAGGAAAGAGATGCAGATCAACAAAGAATTCAAGAATTGCTTGAAGAAAACAACCATCTCCAATATATCACAAAATCGGTGCTTAGTGAAAGTAATAATAGTAATTTAGATACAGATAATGAATGCGATAATACTCTAGAATCTGGTGAAAATAGTTTGTCCGAACAACTTACCAGCAATGCACAAGCCAGGGCGTTGAAACTGGAACTAGAAAACAAGAGGCTGCTTTCCACTATAGATAGTTTAAGAGAACAATCTTTGCTAGAAAGCAGTGACAAAATACTAGAATTAGAAAAAGAAAAGAAAAGGTTAACTCTCAAATGCGAACAACTACAAGAAAACTGTAATAGGGTAATGCAACAGAATGCTGAACTAGAAGAAGTATTTAAAAATGCACTCGAAGAAAATAGAAAACTTCAAGATTCCCTTGATAATCAAAAGCTAATGATGGATAGACATTCTGTAGACAGAGAATCGGAAAAGAATAAATTACACGATTTCGAGAAGCATTTAGAATCTTTAACCAAAGATAAGCAAAGGATTCAGATGCTGTGTGATTCAATACAAAGGAGGGCTGATGATTTGGAGAAGTCTCTAGACGCAAGGACTAAAGAACTTGATCTGGTTAAACCGGAAGCTGATAAGGTAACAGGTCTGATTATTCAAACAGAAGAACTGAAAACAAAGCTTACCTATAACGATAGAGATAACCACAATCTTCAAAGAGAAGTTAATAAACTCAGAGAAGCGGTTGAAGAAAAAGATGTCTTACTTGACAAAGTTACAACAGAAATCGAACTGAAGAAGAAAGAAATAGAAAGGTTAACCAGAGAAATAGAAATCAATCTGAATATAACAAACAGACTAAAAGACTTAGAACAGAAAGCACAAGAACTTAAATCTCAAAAGAAAGTCGATTCTGAGACTATTCAAACTTTGCAAAAAGATTTAATTTCCGAAAAGGTAAATTTCGATAAAGTGAGAAATACTATCGAGAAGCTTGGAATTAATACTTCTGAGTTAATAAGCAAGGAAATTAGCGTGGAAGATTTACTGGAAAGAATTATAAACAATACAGATCATGAGACCATAATAACGGAAATCGCTGCAAAAGCTAATTTGATGAAACTGGTACCTTGTGATTGCAATCACGAAGAAACAATAAAAGAAAATCACGATTCAATAAACCCGCAAATAGAACAACTTACTGCTGATTTAGCAACTATGCAATCATCATTAGAAAGTGCCCAAACCGAAAATGCTAAGCTTCAAGTCAACATAGCGACACTGAATTCACAGAACGGTTCATTGATGTCTCAGCAAATGACATTACATCTAGCAAACAGTCAACTAGCAGCAGAAAAAGAAGAAGTCGTTAAGCAACTAGAAGTGTTGAAAGATCAACAAGACAATCTAATGAGAGACCAAGTTGCACTTAAAACTTTACATGAGCAATTAAATACAGAATATGAAGAATTACTTAGTGAAAGGGAACCAATCAAAGTTTCTGTAAGAGACTTAAAAATGGAAAACAGAGAGTTGAAAGAGAAGTTGTCTGTTTATGAGAGTAAAGTCGCTGATTTCGAGAAAGAAAGAGAAAATCTTAAGACGGAATCAAGGAATTTAACCAATCTCCGAGCTGAACATTCCAAACTTAAAGATGATTTTAGAAATCTTTTTACTGCTAGTGACAGATTAAAGAACGAATACAGGAATATGCAGGAAGAATACCGAAATGTCAGAAGTGAAGTGACACAGTTAAAGTTGAGGAACACTGAGTTGTCAGGAGAAATTAACACAAAAGTCGAAGTCATCACTAGCATGGAATTAGAAATAAATAAAACAAATCAACATTGCGAGATGTTAATCCAAATGAATAAAAGTCTCGATGCTGACAGACGTTCTTTGATGGATCACGTTTCCCAGTTGTTAACACAATATCATGAGTTATTAGCGCATTCATTGAAAGACAAACAACATTATCACGAGGAGGAAAAAATGTTCGCCGATAGAGTCAACGCATTGTGCCGACAAAAAGAAAAACTTGAGGAGAAAATAATGGAACATTATAAGAAACTCGACAATTGTACCACAAAGAGACGAGGATTCGGAGCTTCATTCGTGAAGAGAGTTCGAAAGGCGGGCACTGACTTGATAAACAAAGTTCCGTCCAGAAACAACAAAAGGATAGAAGACGCAAGTCGCTCGAAATCACAATTGACACTTGCCGGGTCCGAATCCGGCGAATCAGATCCTGGCAGCCAAGACATTGAGAAAATGTCCAAAAATTCAGATCCAGACCAAGGTTCTTCAAATCCGAGTGTCGAATCGCCGAGACACAGTTCAGAATCCAGTTTCAGTAGGAGATTTGACGATAAATTGTTGAAGAAGTCTGACAATATTGATATCAGTGGGTCGATACCTAGTTTAGATTCTTCCAGACTGACCAGTGAGAGTAATTTCGTACGAAGATTGTCTGCAGCTTCATTACAGAGCGGCGGTGGTGGAGGCGATGACGCCCTTATTAGAGCATCGCTGAGAAGACGACCTCATAAGGTGATTCCACCGTCATCACATAGGAACAGCTTTCAAGGTTTAGAAGGTGACACCGGATTACCACCACGTAAGTAAACTACCTAAAAAAATATCATTTTTACGGTTCCATACCCAAAGGGTAAAAATGGGACCTTATTACTAAGATTTCACTATCGTGTCTGTCACAATTCTGTATTTCGTAAACCGTAATGGCTAGACAGTTGAAATTTTCACGATTGAATTTGCGTAAGTCCAACTCGCACTTGGCCGGCTTTTTTTGTTTAGAAGTATTAATGTTTGCGTGTTAACTTTCAGCATCCACTCCTACACCAGTATTCGGAACCCCAGGTTCTCGACGAACTGTTTACGTAGCAGACGACGAGCCCAGCGTCAATTTAAACAGCAAACCACAGAGTACTCCGATAAAGGAAAACCCAACTTATTTAGTTTACAACAGAATTTCAACCGTAATCGGAGACGGCGCTTGTCAAAGTATCAACGATAGAACCAATGAACAAAGACCTGAACAAACGAGAAACGTTGATGAGAACATACAAGATGATATGAGACATGATAGGCGATCGAATGCTCGCAGTGAAAAACCGGAGAATCCGAAAGAATCTGCAATCTGGTACGAATATGGTTGTGTTTAAAAATGTGTCTTGAATGTATGGAATGTAGACTGATAATGCCTTGGTTTCGAATTTTGATATACAATCTTCGAGACCACAAAATGTATTATGGAATAACCATAGTTTTTTTTATTGAAATTGGCTATATTGTCATTCCAAGTTTCAGTAATTTCAATTCAGTATTACTTGGCATTTATTATTAAAGTATTTTGTATCGACGAGGACGTAGTCGAGCTTTAAATCATCCATTCAACAAATCATTTATCATAGACAATTTCAGTTTAATTTATTCTCTCTATATTGTAATCATCGAATTTTGATTTAATACTCTTCTGATATTATTGAGGCTATATGTAATGGATTGTAAATAAATTGAGAATTATATAATGATGATGTGATTTACCATAAGTGTGATTGTTCAGGAAAAGGTATGTGCCTTGCCAGTGATTCTGTGACAGATTTTTAATTCCTTTTAGAAGTATAATGCATAATTGTCTTACGTACAAAATAAATTTTATTTTAATAAGTACTTAGGTTAATTGAGTTTTTGATGATGATTATTTTCTAAAGTGTACCTACCATTTTTGTTAATTAAGTACCTAATGTTTTTAATTGTGAATGCGTATTTATTTATCTTATTAAGATGAAATTCATGTATTTAGCCCAACAGTACATTGTAATAGTAATTTAAGTAAATTAGAATTTCAAAAGATTCCTTTCGTAAAGTGGAAAAGGACCGTTTTAATATTCCAGTACAAAAATGACAAATTCCTACCAAGAAAACAAGTATACCTACCATTTCCAAAATTAGCTCTCAATAAATTCTAGTTTTAATAATATTATTGTAATCTTAATTGACCTAATAATTTTACGTTAGGTCTTAATAGTGCCTTGATTATGTTTATAGTTTTTAAATAACATTAAATGTACCTACTTTAGTTATAAAAAACCTTTGTAACAGACTTCCATTTTAGTTAACTTAAACGGATTATAGGCTCATACCTCATAACAGAATAAAACCCTAGCTGCTAGGTTTACAGGTGAGCCTAGGCTACGTTCACACTGTGTAATTTAGCCGGAAGCAGACAAACGGAAACGTTTTTATACGCACTACGATGCGGCTGCCGTTTGCCCGCTCCGGTCGCTTATAGCGTAGCGCCCCGACGATGGCTGACCAGCAGGCTAATTCACAAACCATCGGAAGGCTACAGAAACGAACTGAAAACACAAGGATATGGCACCACGTCAAAAATCGAAGGAGTGAAAGAGCAACAATTTTTTTATCGTTTCGGTTGCCTTCTGAAAGTTTGTGAATCAGAGGCAGGCGGTTACTTTACGCGCTTTTTTAGATATTGATAAGATGTACTTAAAATGAAATCTTGCAGCCATTTTAGATTCTGATATGTTTTCCTTTTCTAAAATTAAAATATCATTATGTAATAACAATATTTTAAGGAAACTTTGGATGTTAGTATGTTTGTAATGATTAATTTCCGTAACTACTAAGCCGATTTTAATGAAGTTTGGTCTGGATACGATCTTCAGACTTGATCGACCAGAGAAAGAATACCTATAGATTATTTTTTACTCCAATCCTGAAGCGCGTGAAACCGCGGGGTCCTGCTAAGCGATACAGCCAGTGCAATAGACTGCAGTGAAATATAATTTACTCATTTTGACTCTCTACCTACCTAATAACGACTAAGTGATTCGAAGTTCCATCGCTAAGTTAAGTCTGTACCTACCTACCTTTAATTATTACAAATATTGAAACAGGCAAATGTATTAATTATGTACCACCTGCTTATTTTATTAGTCTAAATTACGGTACTAAATGGTGCTTTTATTTGTACCTACTAGAAACTGAGCTTTTATAAGTTCAATGAGGAACTTACTTCATTTACAACTGACCTATCTACTTATGTAAAATGATTTCTGTCTTATGTATCTGGCTGGTTTATTTTATGTATTTCGACAAGATATTTTTTTTTACTTTAATTGACATGCATATTGAAAATGCACTTATGTATCTAATGAATCGCCTCTCACCGAATTTATGATTTAGCTCATTGTAACACAAAATACTTAGCAGCTGATTTATGAAATATAAATGAAATAAAATCAAAATTATGCTTTTCAATTTTCATAGCTCTTTGAAATACCAATTCATCACATAGTGAAAACAGAATGAAAATCGCTTTATTGCAAGGTCCTATTTATTTGAAAGGTAGGTAAAGCAAAAATATAGGTCTTTTGTCATTTAAATGCTTTTATTAGTCACTCATCACTCACTACATATTAATACTAGAGATGCCACGAATATACGGCAACTATTAGTGAAAAACGTAGTTGAAAAAATATTATAACAATGTATCAGTAGTTTGCATTGAATAGGCTCTTGGACCGAATTTAGTGAAACTTGGTATGGAGAATACATTGATTCATTGGGTCAGGGGGCTTTTTATCCCGATATTACTACAGGATCCGGAGATACGCGGGTGAAACCGCGGAGGCCTGCTATTAATAAATACTTCTTAGCTAACTCAGCTACTTTTGCGTTTGCTCACCACCACTTTTAAAGATCACCCACGCAATGTACTGAGTGTCGGTATTTGGCCGATATTCTGACAAAAAAATCTGTATTCAATAACATCACTATTCGTGGTATCTTTAACTTAAACTTATTATTATAAATTAACACAAAGGAGATCCATTGCAGTTAAATTCAGTCTTGATTTCCCATTGTAACACAGGGCATGGTTGTAATGGCACATGAAACGAATTGCCAGACACCATAGCCTTTTTACCAGGATCTAGCTTTGAAGGTAGGTGGGAAATTGTACACTGAAAAAGAACAACAAACATTAGTATTTAGCAGGGGGGTACCTAGATAGTAATGTCAAACCAATACTTAAACCCAAGTTACCTTTGGTCTGTCGCTTTCAGTAGACATATATCCAACGCACATAGTTTTAGTAGTGTGTCCCCATAGCAATTCCCCGAACCCAGACTGAGGTTCAAATATCAAAGCCAAAGAACCTCCCAATCTCTCAGGAACATCCCATAGGAACGGGGACTCCAGGAAGTTCTCTTTCAAACATTTATCCAGACCCAACGTAGGAGAGGAGTGTAGCAAACTTTCTGCAGAGTTTTTTGCAAGCTGTGTTCTTATCAAATGCTCACCACAGCCTGATGTGCAAGCTGCTATTGAAGGCTGTATGCCATCTCTACTAGTTACAGCCCATACTCCACTCCCAAATGAGGCTGCTTGGCCTACCCTCCCTTCATGCTTCAATGAGACACCCCCTGAACTAGCCCCCGAAGCTACATTCCCATAAGAATCTACACATATAGCCCCAACTGTGTCTAAAGGGCTAAATTTCACATCATTCTGTATTGAGTAACGTTTCAGTTTCCGTTTACAATGTTTGAAGTTACGAAATGCTCGGGTTGAAACCATTTTTGTGTCATCTACAATATCTAGTCCCATTCTTTCTGCCCAAGACTTGGCTCCAGCACCTGTAAGTATACAGGGTGGCACTCTACCTAGGGAAAGGTTCTCACACTGTTTGAGACAGAGGTGTTTTGCTAATGATATTGGGTTCCATACATTGGAGACTGCCCCGCAAGCACCAAAATGCAATGTCTGTCCATTCATTATTGAAGCATCACATTCTACTGAACCATTCCAACTTAGGTTTGATCCAAAACCTGCATTTGTTAGTGGACTGTTTTCGAGTTCTGAAAATAATGAATTAGAATTCAATATTTTTGTTATTACCAAACAAAAAATACTGATAAAGCTAAAATAATAGTTACCAATAACAGCTGTTTCAACAGCCTCCACAGCATTTCCACCAAGGCGGAGTATATCAGCTGCTTTTCTACAAGCTTTGTTACAGGTTTTTTTATATTCCTTTTTCAAACTGTCACTGTGATAGCCTGCTCCTGTAGGGAAGTACCAAAAAAAATAAAGCAACTCCCCTTGGTTTCTTGGATGAAGTAGGCACCTACTGGGCCAGAAAATGATAATATAACGTCGTCGCCTACAAATACCCAACCAAAACCTATAGAAATATACCATTCTAATTCTAATGTAGGTACTTACCACAATGCACAGCGATAAAACCATTCATGATTACAGAGAAAAGAAATTGGAGAGAATTGAAAGAACACAGTAAGAATAAGATACAATACTAAGTTATTTGATTCAGTTATAAACTAAATGTTTCTAAACTCTTGTATCAAAACATTATTTTGATGTCGGTCACTAGCTAACGTGCTAGCTAGCTAGCTATAAATAGCTTAATTCCTACTTTTTTTTCAAGAGACCTCACCCACCAGTGTTGCCAGAAAGTCAACGACTCTCTACTGCACCGATTTTGATGAAACTTGGTATAGTAACACGGGCTATATCCTGATATTCCCACAGGATCGGGAGTTACGCGGGTGAAACCGCGGAGCGCTGCTAGTCTATACTAATATTTTAATTAACGGTGAATAGTGGCCTTTTTTGTATTTTTTGACAGTAATTTTGAACCTTTTACGTAAACCTACTTGGCAACACTTATCAAAATAATCACGCAATTAAAAATTGTGTCTAATTTCTCATTTTTTCTAGATGTAAATATCTTTTAACAAAGGTAGATATTGAAAAACCATCACTATGTCCAACGAAGAACCTACGGATTTGGATTGGGTGCTTCTCAGGCAAGAAATGGGAAAGGCGCAACACATTGAAACCTCTCGTGAAAAATTTACAAGAAAATTCACTCAAAATCCCTTCGTTCCAATAGGTAATTATTTGTAATTTATTGTTGTTCTCTTTGAGAAGTTGCTTTATAACTGCACTACGTATACACTGTAATTTATGCAATTTTCTTCCATAAAAGCAAACAAAGAATTATTATTATCATCTCTGCTAACACATTATCAGTTTGCTTTCATCTGTTTGGAACCGGTCTAATTATTGCATTGATTTCTTACAAAGTCAATCAATCAGGGCCTCGATTCACTACGGTTTAAGTCGTTGCGTCGGGCGTTTGTGAATCGCGCCCTAATCACACGCCTGACGACATAATAAACCTTAGTGAATCGAGGGGCAGTTTGCCTTTTCATTATCACTACATATTATAAAACAAAGTCGCTTTCCCTGTCCCTATTTCCCTTTGTACGCTTCAATCTTTAAAACAACGCAACGGATTTTGATGCGGTTTTTTTTAATAGATAGAGTGATTCAAGAGGAAGGTTTATATGTATAATACATGCATAATATAGCCGTGCGAAGCCAGAGTGGGTCGCTAGTTTTCTTATATAATATTTACTTGATGTTATTTTCAGGTGCGCTTGCTACAGCCACAGCTCTGTCACTGGGTTTGTGGAACTTCCGACTAGGCAGAAAGAAAATGTCACAGAAAATGATGAGATTTAGAATTGTCGCACAAGGATTCACTATTACTGCTCTTGTAGTCGGAGTCATGATGACGGGAACGGGCATTAAATAAATCTGTTAATTTTATAATAATAGATCTCTATGTATATACACAACAATGTTATTTTGCAACCGAAGGATTATTTTTAACTATGTAAGAGTTTTGAATTGTAGTAAAGTATTTTATTAGCTGTTATTATTTTAATTAACATTCCAAGTGTATATTTAATGTGTTCTTTAGTATCTATAGATAGAAGCCTCCCAATCAGTAGTTTTATCTAAGTACATTTAACTTTTATGAAAGCTTGATTCAGGTACACATAGAGATAGGAGCCATATAAAAGTATACATACCTACAGTCTGTATGTAAAGAAGTACTTTATGGTAGAAGCCCAGTCAAATAACACATGCAATGTTACCATAATTTACAGGGGGCTGATTGTACACGTTTGGAACACTTATAAAAATGAAATTAATAAGTCACCATCAATCCAACATTTGCTAAAAATATGGGTAGGGACTAGGGACCTTTGACCATAGAAACTAGTGATTTCCAACCTCATTGGTAGGAACTTTGCGTTTTTCATTTTTTGAATAAAGCTTACCGTTGCTTACCCATATTTTCGACATTGCTTTACAACTTTTTTAGCAAATGTCTGACCCTCTGACCGATAGGGACTTTTACATTTCATTTATAATAGTACTTGTACTTGTATACGGGCTGTTTTCCGCAATAAGACCCTTTTTAATTGGGTCGAATCTTTTTTGCGTGAGGATGGAGTAGGCTTGCCCAGCACCTTATACCCTCTCAGCTTAGTCCACCATGTCCAGAGGAGTGAACTTGTCAATACTTCTGGAGCCAACTAAGCCGCGAGTTTTATCACGATGTTTTCCTTCGCCGTACGAGCAATGTCAATAAGCGCAAATATTTTTTTTTAGAAAAATCCATTGGTGCATGGCCGGCCTGGATTTGAACCCACGACCTTCAGAATGAAAGTCGAGGTATCTACCACTGAGCCAACACCGCAAGAAGAATTATTATTGTACCTACCTACATATTACAGGCCCTTGCGAATTATGGTACCTACCCCTTATAGACCTTCCTCTTGAATCACTCTACTATCTATTAAAAAAACCGCATCAAAATACGTTGCGCAGTTTTAAATATCTAAGCATAGGTACATAGGGACAGACAGCGAAAAGTGACTTTGTTTTATACTATGTAATGAAGCATTATAATATCATCTACCATTGTTATTATCTATGTAGGTAGGTGTACTTTAATGAACTATGTAGTAAGTAGGTACCTATATAGTAAAGTAAAGTAGTAAAGTATACAGGATGTCCCGTAAATAATGGATAAACGGGTACCTACCTACCTATGGGTAGAATCACAGCAACTTTTCGTAAAATTTGGCACTCGGGTGACTATACATTTTTTTATCACGAAAGGATTAAAAACTAAATCATACTTTAAAAAAAAACTTGTGTCATAAAAATAATAGTTTACATTCGATAGCACCGATCCAGTCCGAAAACCAAATTGGAATAATTATTTCATTTGCAAAAAAGTAGAAAGTAAGGACCCGTCATCCATTATTTACGGCACATCCTCTGTATACCTACTACAAGCTTGGGGAGTTCGGAGAAAGTTTTGCAAATCGATACTATTATACCACAAACTGGTTTTCTCACCACACTTCAACCACAGAACATAGGCGAACCAGCATTTTACAAAAAAAGGTAAAAAAGTATGTACTAGGGAATGCAAAACCGGCCGAAATTGAAAACCGGTGTTTTTTCGGTTTTCGAAATAAAAAACCCGGTTTTCGGTAAAACCGGTTTTTAAAATGATTTTTTTTCGACCTTTGTTAAATTTTTTTTTAAATTGCATGTGGAAGGCTGCCTATATCTTGCATTTTTTGATTCTAAAATTTTAACCTATCTCTTAAAAATAACTAGGTACTACAACTACAAAAACTCTATGAAAATGCTAAAATTTGTAAGAAAAGGCGGAATTACTTGAATTCTGCGTCGGCGCGCGCTGCACTGTAAATCTGATTTAACGGTTTTTTCTTCATGGTTCTGATAGACGCACCTTTCCAAACATCTTTTTTTTTAATTTTATGGTCATTGGTCAGACCATGACAATTGTCAAATTACTTTAAATACAACTAGCTTAGAAGTCGAAAATGGTTCCAATAGGATTTTTAACTGGCTTTACAATTACCAAAATCGGTAGGTCGGTTTTAATATATATTTTTATTTGTATTTTACATGTTTGTTCTTAATATGAAATGATTTGTATATTAATAACCTAAATGTTCTATCTAGTCCCTACCATTTAAAATTTCGAATTCTACGTCCCCTATGGGGCCGTGTCCTAAAAGTGCATGACCTCTCTAAAGCTTAGAAACTTTCAAATGCGGTACTAATATAGTACGGTGACTTTCGAGACATTCTAATTTTGAAAAGTATTTGCATTGCACCAAGTTTTTATGTAAGTTCAACGTTTTTTTTAAAGAAATCGAGTGTTTTGCTTCGTCATTCCTTATTCGTACTGCAAGGGAATGGAATCGATTGCCTGCGTCTGTCTTTCCTGACGTCGTGTACAATTTGGGGGTCAGGTAGTTATGTGTGATAGTGGTTAAACGCTGACATATCATTTGTAAATAAAAAATCGGATTGAGTTTTCAAACATGTGTAAAATAAACTGTAATGTAAATACTGTAATGTAATAAGTAAGCTTTATTGTTATAGAAGCACAAAACACACAACACAATAGTTAGTTAGTTTAGTTAATATAATAGTTAGTTAGTTTAGTTAATATAATGGTTAGTTAGTTTTTAACACAAGGCACAAGCAGTTAGTTAAGTGCTAGAATGGCGGCAAACGGGGTGAGCGGGGCACAAGCGCACGCACCGAATCTCAGACGACCACTGCCAACAAAAAGGCGCGAGCGACGCTTCGCCCCCCGCACACCACACACCGCACACCGCGGCCAACTTCAAGTTGCGCGTTGCCTACAGTATCTTAGTCGATTATTAATGAAACAATCATTCGTAAAATAATTATCGGTCGAGGAAAACAACAAAGAGTAAATCTAAAATAGAAAAATACAACCTGGCCTCTGAATTGGCCAGTAGAAATCAGTGGTAGTGGTTGGTCTGTAACCAGTGGCCTCTCTGAATGCCATTTCGAGCTGATAATATTGAAAAACCGAAAAAACCGAAAAACCGGTTATCTGAATTTAAAAAACCGGGTTTTTTATTTTTTCAAAATATGCCGGAAAACCGGTTTTTCGGTTTTCGGTGAAACCGGTTTGCATTCCCTAGTATGTACCTACCTACATACACATGTTGTGTTCATAGTACAATATGCAATAACATAAAAAAAGCGGTCGATGAGATTTTCTTTATTATTAATAATAATTTTGACTAGTTCAATTGAATAACAACACATACCAAGGTTAGATTCTTGAACTTATTTTAATTTATCATTTATCAAGTAGGTACCTAACTATTTTATGTCTATTCTAGATATTTTTACATTGTCAGCCGCTATTAATTTTACACACCAAGTAAATGAACGATGCATGTAGGGATGTTATCAGATAGATAAGGCTCCCCTCAACTTAGCCGACCGTATCCAAGGGAACCAGACAACACGTCTAGCTAGAGCCACTTTTGAATAGAAAAATCCATCAATGCACGGTTGGGATTTGAACCCAGGATCAGTAGCAGATTTACATTTTAAGGCGAATGAGTTTGTGCTGTCCTAAATTTTGCAATTGTGAGTTCTTATATTATTTCTACGCTCCAAAAATTTGGTTGAAATTGCTGCCACATTAAATTATCCAGATATCTCTACGCTAATCAAAACATTTATAGGTAGGTATAAACAAAAGGGCAGGGTCATATTTAAGACGGTTCATGGGCTAAAATTAAATTACCGCCCTAGGCTTCAGCCAACTTAGCCTGCCCAAGATATCCACATGGACGTCCGGGTACTTCCTAATAGACAGCCGACACGGCTTAACTTAAGAAAAAGGTTCAATTTTATAATGGCAAGAACAACAGATGGGTAGTTCTGATTGCACCCTCTCGGTGCCGTTGTCAGTGGCCACAAGGAACTCCCACACGCTGGATTTCTGTTTGCAACTCGTTTTTATGCCTGGAATCCCACCCACTACACCAGTTAAGCACGATCTACCTTCTTCGCTGAAAAAAATAAATAAATTATCGATCTCTAATTCCAGTGGCGATGTTATAAAATAGAACACAATAGTAGGTATATTAAGCAACTATAGTGAATAAAGAACGGATTTAAAGCGAGGGCCTGAGCCACGCGAGTGATTCATGGCCCTCAATGTAAATCCGTAGGTACTTTATTAAAGAGTTGCGTATGTACTATACTTTATACCATAAAAAGAAAAGAAGAAAAAAAGGGAAGAGAAGATACGAGAAGAGAAGATTTGGGGGATGGGAAAAATACTCCCTAATTTCAAACACCAAAACAGTGATTAAAATTCACTGTTTTCAGTTTGTTAGTCTATGGAGTTTGGCTTACTTTATCGAGTTTAAGTAACAAATGACGTTTCGAGTAAATATGTTCTAAACTTTTTTATGTTTATATTCCTCAGTGAAAACTTAGCACAATATTGCAATTGATTGTCCACTTACTCACAAACTTCTATTCTGACTTTCTGGATGTAGTTCTCCTGAGGTGCTTGAACCACGACGTGCCAGCCTCGCTTGCTTCTCACTTTGTATAGGGGGTCGTACTGAAAATAATAAAGTAACATTTTATCATCAGGAATCTGACTAGTCCACAAATTTAAAGTCTCTCAGCGAACTATGGAGAGATCTATGCTCGGTATTTCTTTGCAGGATCAAATCCGGAACAAAGAAATTCGCCATAGAACTAAAGTGATCGATATAGCCCATCGGATTAGCAAACTGAAATGGCACTGGGCTGGTTATATCTGCCGCAGGACTGATAACCGTTGGGTTGGGGTAAACTTGTCCTGAAGTGGAGACCGCGAATTGGCAAACGTAGTGTAGGACGCCCTGTGACCAGCAGGCTAATTCACAAACCATCGGAAGGCTACCGAAACGAATAAAACTGAAAAGACAAGGATGGCAACACGTCAAAAGTCACGGGAGTAAAAGAGCAGCAATATTTTTTTTCGTTTCGGTTGCCTTCCGACAGTTTGTGAATCAGGGGCAGGTGGAGCGACGACATACGCAAAGCAGTGAGTAGTGAATGGAGAAGAGCCGAAGATGGGGCTCAGTGGCGTATCTTGGGAGAGGCCTCCGTCCAGCAGTGGACTGATACTGGCTGAAGATGATGAAGCCATCACACAGACCGTTCTTCACAACATTAGACTTTGATCCAATGGGGCAATAGGTTAGAAGTAGAATATACTAGTGCTACTTCTTTTTATTAATGGCTTTAATAAACATTTTAAATGTAGGGCAGTTTATGATTTAGTTATTTATTATGTTCATTGTCTTTAGAAACAATAGTCTTGTACTTACGTGGAATTTGTCAATTCCAAATCCTTCGTGACTGACTCACCCGTGATCACGAGCTTTTGTGGCAACTTAGGTACATTACCTACAGTTTGTTCTGGTTATGTAGGTACTTATCTACTTAAAAATACCTACTTACAGAAACTTTTGTTGCACAGTTATCAGTTGTATCAGGATCACCAAAGCGGTCGATCGCAATGCCGTTCGGTTCGATCACAAGTGTCGGTGGAGGCAGTTGTATCTGAAATTGTGATGTAACAAAAAACTGACGTTAGAAACTTACCCTATAATTTCACCCAATGGTTTTACCACTGCTTTTTACAATAAATAACTACACTCACGTGCAGCTAAATCTACTCAGGGCCCTGATTCCGTAAGACTATTTGATGAGGTCGATCATGCAATACACTAACACTATTAACACTTTCAATTTATACTATAAAATATGTATGTTAGTCTAAGGTATGTGTCTATGGGCATTGATCGTAGCCTGAAATAAATGTTTTTTTTTAATACGACTTCAGAAATAACGTTTATTTATGAAAATATTATTTAAATATTTGACTGTGTTTCATTTGCGCACAAGAGAAACCTGAGCCGATTTTAATGTTCGTAGGTGTAGGAGATTAGATTCCTACTATAGGTAGATGCCATTAACTCATTAACGCATTTTTGTAGCCATATTGAATGGTCCTTCGTGCCGGAGCCTTCGAGCTATATTTAATAATTTTCCACTCACCTTTCCTTTAAACATCTTATTGAACTTTTCCTGGGGATAGTCTTTTGGTTTTACAGTGCAGTAGTTTTTATTTTGACATTCCTTGGGGATGTCGTTTGCTGGATTGTCGCCGTACCGGTCGTTGACCTCATTAGTTGGTCCCGGGTACGTCAGCGGTACGAACTCATCTGAAATACCACGTAAAATCATTCAACTAAGTCTTTCCGTGGATGTTTATTTCATCAAACGGATAAAGCCAAGTTTGCCTGAATGGGGTTATTTGGGTCAACTACCTTATAAGTATTTACCTAATTAAATGAATTGACTGTCGTTGTATGGAAAAACGTTTCCGGATTTTACGAATTTTAATTAGTAGGTACTTAAGTCATATGGGCTCTAGCTGTAAGTACCTACCTTCTACTTTACTATAGATAGGTAAGTAAAATGGAATTATTTATTCCAAGGTGTTCAACTAACCTTTTTTAGTTACTCCACTGTTTACGATCTGTATGCTGTACACGGCAACCTGTGGAAACAAAAAGTAGGTAAAGCATAAAAAATAGTAGGTATATTATTATGGGTTACATTAACTACTAGCATCACACGACAGGGTCAAGAAGGTTGCACAGGGCCCGTGGCCAAAAATGAAACTAAATAATATTACTAATGAGTGATTCTTAAATAATGTTCTTCAAACTGTAGAATGATAATTTCTTAACTTTGATGAGAAAGTTTAAAAGAGAAAATCCGAACACATAAGACTAAGTACCTACTAATATCTCGCTTATTTTTGTGTTTTGGAAGCTACTTAAATAAAGTCATCTATAAATCAATTTGAAACAAGTTTTAAAAAACTGTTTTGAAATCTCTAATTCGTTACTATGGAAATAACACTATAAATGGACCGGATACTTTTTCCCAGCTGCTGTCCTGTAGGCTGCTAAGTAGGTATGCATATTTTATAAAGTGTGACATAATATCTATCTGTCAGAATAATAAATTACTAAGGTATCCAATGTTTGAGGAAAAACGTGGAGGAAATGTATATGAGACTATAAAATTACACATACGTAGACTACCTGCAATAAGTAAGTACCTAAGTATAATAAGTATGACACATCCATATTTTTCAACTTTGTTTACAACAATGGTAATAAACCCCGCGTTTTTTTCTTGCGTAAATCATTACTCCAAAATATAGGAATAAAATATAGAATTTTATATTAGCGCTTATCGTCTCTCCTAGTTCAGGCGGGGGACGATGAGCATCAAAGGTTTTTGACAGGGGTTTCGTTGAGCGTAGGGAAGACGTTAGGCGACAACCTTCTTGACACTTTATATAACCCACCCTTTACATTATTTTTAGCCAAATCGGTCGAATCCTTAGACAGGTAACAAAGAAAATAACTCGCATTTGCTTATAATATCCCCGCAGTCTTACCCGCGTCAGTGATCCCTTCGGTATGTCACACTTGACTTAGTTTACATAGTAATTACGTTCCTTGAAGACAAATATCAAGTTACAAATCTTGCTTAGTTTTTACCATAACAAGAACCTACTTATCTTAGTAAGTAGTTAGACTTTCTACTTACTTAGAGATCGTAGAGACTAGGGAGAGAGTTGTGTTCTAACAATCTGTTTAGGTATGTAGGTACTACTTGTAAATAAATACCTAGTAGATTTTAATATTTTTTTACCAATTTAATAAGTAAACAATGCATTTCTGTTTTATTTACCTCATCTATGGATTCAAAATAAACCTGTTTTTAATTGTTTAACCCAGTTCCAATCAAAACGTGAGATTTGATGTAAATAGTCATTAATAACACGATAAAAATACTTAAATAGGTATTATTTCTGAAGCTTTTTTAAGACTAGCAAAAAATAGCACTAACATTTACGACACTTCACATAAACAGGACTAACAACTTTTAATATTAAATTATAATATTTACTTATGTTATGTCCTCGGAAAGGTCTTCAAGTGACTATTTATAATAATGTTTGTTTGAATATTATGTTAGCTTTACAATTAAATTTTAATAATTTATAATTTTAACAAAGAAAATCTCAAAGGAAAATGTTATTTGTTACTTACGAATAGAGTGCAAAATCTTGAAGTCATGATCACTAATCACTTTAGGACGCACGTTCTTCTTGAGCTCTTGTTGTGGACTGCCGCCAGTAACTTAGCGCTTTTTGTATGCGCAAGGCGTCTAGTTTTTGTGGCAATAAACCATTCTATATAGGTAGGTACCTACTTAGTTTAAATACAAAGGAAAACGAATCAGCTTATTACCGTATATCTGTAAGCTGTATATGGACCTAGCAGGGCCTATTAAACTATTACGGCGGTAATATTAGTACCTTCTGAAAAGTACCTGACCCAGAGGTCAACCGAATATCGGTAAAAAATATTGTACGGTATTTACCTATTTTGTAATTTTTTTATATTGTATATTGTATTGTATAGTATTATTGTTTAAAATAAAAAAAAAACAGAATCAGGTAACATTACTTTATAACCTTACAGATTTGCGAGTGAGCTCTGGGTCACGTGGGGTTCAGCTAATTGGTAATGTGACTGTACCTATACTTTTCCAACTTCCAATTATTGGTAAGTCGGTATTTATCTCAAAATCTTTACCTACTTAATTCAAAGGTCTGCAGGTCAGTATAGTATTTTCAACTGTAGTGAATTAGGACCTTTCAAATGCCTTTCAATACCTTTGTTTCTTTCAAAATCAAACAACGGTTTATGAGGAATAAATTGATAAGTTATTGGACTTTCAGTTCTGACAATAATGTTTCTCAGCAGTAGGTATTCTATAAGGTAGTAGGTACCTTTATCACAAATATGTTTACAGAAAATCGTATCTAAATCGGTTTAGCCAGTTTGAAGATAAATGGTAACTAACATTGTTTTTAGCAATTAAATGTAAAGTGCAGCCACCCTGGAGAGTAATTACCGTAACAACTAGCTACGAACCATCGGCAATGAATCAGAAATATTTTACAGAAAATCGTATTTAAATCGCTCCAGCCGTTTTAAATATAATGGGAACGTTAAAGTCCACAAACAAACATCAACCCACCCTAAATGTATATACCTACCTACCGTCCTCCGTTCCGTCGTCGCGGGTAACATAAAACGCCTAACAAAAATATGTGTCGATGATGAGATGTTGCGGTGGCGTTCATAATGATCCTTGAATTGCAGCGCGCTTTGTGTCAGGCTGCAACAAAACAAAGGCAAATAATATTAAAACTCGTGATGTGGTAAGTAGCTGTGCGTGTATTTCATCAGCACATTTGAACGTTTGGTCACCCTAATGACAGAGACAGAGATACTTTATGATATCTGTCTCTCTCGGCTCACTTTTTTTTTTCAACTTAGTTTCGTGGCAGTGCGCAAGCGCAAGTACATAAAGTGAAAATGAAAATCGGTGTCGAACATGGACTTATCGTGTTGCCCCAACCCAACTCTCTGGTATTAGAAGGCTGGTATGGTAGCCAAACCACCGCAAATAGCCCCTGACTTGACGGACTTGACGACTTTGACTAAATATGAGACACCAATATAATATAATCACTATGTGAGACACCATCAAACATCCATCAAAAGCTCGAAGTGAGACACTTTGAGCCATGCCTTTGAGCCCGATTTGTAAATATGCTCGAGGTGAATTCAAAATATTACTTGAAAACTTGATAATGCCTAATAGCGTTCGTAGGCCCAAACAAGAAAAAAAAAGTTTCTTGACAACAATTAATATTTACATCACTGTCATTTTCAAAGTTGTTGAAATAAATGTCACTGTCACCACATTCGCATTCTGTATTTTTCCGTATCGTGCGTGGTGTGGCTTTCATTTTGTTTTGGGGCATTTAAATCGAAGTATAATGGTGCTACAGAGTTCTCATTTTGCTGATTTAACTGTAAGTAATCTATTTCCTATTGTTAAACGTCTTTTTAAATCATTAACATGTTGGAAGTTCATTTTTCATACCTTGTGAGGCACCTGCTGTGTTCACCTCGAAGCATTCTATGCTCTATAAGTTATCCTATTGTCCTAGAATGTCATTGAGTAAACGATCATCGGAGATTGCAACGGATATTTCTATTATAAAGTCAGCAAATCGTAATTAAAATAGTATTTAAGTTATATTTTTTTGGTTACTAGCTACTGAGATTCCAGTTATAAGATGTTTAATTCTAAACTGTATTAATAATATAACACGTTTTATCCATCACAGTACGTATGTATATCATTTTAATTCCATACTTCATGTCTTTAGGGTGTATATTTGAGGGTTTATGAGACAAAATAATATGAGTATTACAAATATTTGCTGTTATTTTGCATAACTTGTGTTCAGTATGAGTTGAGTCACACTCAACTCATACTTGTTTTTACAAAGCAAAAACAACAATACCTACTTGCATTTCTAGATCTCTAAAAATGACATCATGATTTTAAGAGTAGGTAATTTGGATGAAATAGAATAGTCGTACAATGATTTGACTTGATTTCAGTGTTAAATCGTTGGAGAACGTTTTTTTGCAGTTTGTACAGTTTCTAATATGTTGGTGTAAGTGTAATTTGTTACTTATACGGAACCTCAGCAATCTTTGTACTAAATTTACTTAAGTAATTAATTTAATTAAAAAAATAAATAACAGATGTTATTTATTTTAAAACAATGAGATGAATCTAACAATACCTTATTTAAAGAAATCCATCGAGTGGTTTGGAAGAAATGAGGAAATAAAAAACATTTAAAACAAACAAACATACAAAGTTAGGCACGAAAAACATAACTCTTTCCTTCCAGTTGAGTAAAAAAGGAAAGGTTTGCTAAAAATGTTTTCTCATACCTAAAGCGATTCTAGCACTGGTTAATAATCTACTCAAATACCCCCCCTGTATAAAATGTATAGGTATATCAGGTAGAGATGAAGCCATATGTCTTAAGGTGCTATAATTGCAGGAAGACTTAAATACCTACCTATTTTCCTAGTCTTCTTCGTCATGGGAACGCAACAATTTAATTTAAATAAGACCAAATCTATCCACTTCAGTGTGCTGCTGATCTTAGGGCCTAAACTGCGTTACGCGGGCTCCGCCACGGGTCCATACAAATTGCACGCTGGGGGTCCCGAGTGAGTAAATTTTTTATGAAACTGCCGCGGGGCCCTTAGGCATTTTATTGGCTGACGTTAGGTCTGCTGTTGAATTTGGCATGGATTATTCATTTTCCATCTTCCCAGATACCTATACGGAAAAGTATTTTTGTAGTGCACATTTTTTTTCTGCTGAATATATTTCAGCAGTGGAGTAGGTACATTTACGCAAAAAAATAAATAAAAAAAAAACCAAAACTTAATGTGAAAAACTTCCTGCAATTTCTAAATTATTGGGTATCTCAGTATTGATACACACAGTGACACGTAGGTACCTACCTTCATTTAGAGCGCGCTATTAAACTCGCTGGCGCTAGTATTGTGTCCATGGACTTCGTCGTTTTGTTAGAAACACTTAAATGGTTATAGCTCTGAGAGTTTTTGAGTTAGCTCCAAAATAAAAAAAACAGTATTTTTTATTTTAATGTGCTTAAAACATACCGAAATTTGTGCACTACAAAAATACTTTTCCGTATAACTTACCTAGCTACCTATTTTAACTATATTTAAAAGCTACTAATGATGGGCAAGCATGCCAAATGATAGCCATTATAAATGTTAAAGAATAGCAATTTATAATGATTTCTAATTGTTTCAGATGGCTGTATCAACGTCATTTGTGATTCCTCTCGAATCCTCAAGGGTTTCTTGAATTAAAAAAAAAACAAGTTCTTTTAAATCATTAAGTTTTTATGTTATCATTTTGTTTTCTAAATGTTGTCATTCAGTTTTATTACAAACTGAAGCAATCTTATCATTTCTGCTCAAGATAAAACATTAGTTTATATTCAGTTACTGTTTATTCTTTGGATTGATTCAAAGTACTTTTTAATTTAATTTTTGTTCTTGTGATTTTTTTTTCTTTTGAAATGGCATCAACTGACCCTGAGATTAAAGAAGGATTTAGTCTTCCCGTTTGGATGAGAAGTAAACCAACAAGGTGAGTGCTATTTGGTTTCTTAAACTTTTTGGTTTCTATGCTTTACATCTAAAAGCTTCATCTTATTTTAAAACCTAATATTTCTGGGGGATTTGTCTTTAAATATTTTAGACAGAGATAATAATTCTTAAATAATAAGGTGGTTTTCCAGAATTCATAATAAAAGTCTGCCACCATATGGCATTGTGTTTTAACTTTATTCTTTTACTAGCAGTGCTCCGCGGTTTCACCCGCGCAACTCCCGATCCCGTGGGAATATCGGGATAAAAAGTAGTCAAACATAAGGGCATGGTCATGGCAGTTTTAAATTTTATGCAACAAAAATATTTGCTCTAGTGTCATTATCCAGGGAGGAAACAATCGACTGTGTTTGTATGGAGAGAGCGGTCGGTACACTTTCCTCTTAATGTATCTTTTTATTAAATTAATTAATATAAAAACATTTCATTGTCTATAAAAGGAAGTGATTTACATAACCAATAGTGGCCCCTAAGCAAATAGGTTTGCTCCGAGTGGTATTATTAGCGATAATTGACATTGCTCTTACGGTGAAGGAAAACATCGTGATGACACCTGCGGCTTAGTTGGCTCCAGACGTAT
Source organism: Idaea aversata (assembly GCA_907269075.1). NCBI lineage: Eukaryota > Metazoa > Arthropoda > Insecta > Lepidoptera > Geometridae > Idaea > Idaea aversata. Next base: position 6,994,273 of record OU026092.1, on the reverse strand, counting down.
TAACTATTTTTTCACTATGGACACTGTCGACTGAGAGGGTATTATAGGTGCTGGGTTAGCCTACTCCATTCTGTTGCAAGAAGGACTTAATGAAAAGGTCTAGTTACGGAAAATAGCCCGTATACAAGGACAATACTTTAAATCCTTTAAGGTGAAAGGGTACCTATGGTCTCTCCATACAAACGTAGTCGACCATGCCCCTATTTTTTGTTTTTTATTATTTTTAAATTTTAATTTCTATGATAATTAGAAAATGAAAAAAAAAAACAAAACATAGGGGCATAGTCATGGCAGTTATAGGTTTTATGGCCCAAAAATATTTGTGCTAGTGTCATTATCCAGGGAGAAAACAGTATTCGGAATACGGAATTCCCATTAATTGTCTTGTCTAATCCAATAAACCTACCTATTATCAATATGACGACTCAGTTGGCACAATGGCCACTATGCTGGACTGCCAAACACAGGGGTGCGGGTTCGATTCCCGCCTCAGACAAGTATTTATGCTTAGATATTTGTCCGTGGTCTGGTTGTTTCTATGTATTTGTATATACTTACAAAAGAAAAGTATACAGGGTGAATTTTTTATGTGTGCCTTCAGGGCTATATCCTAAACTATAAGAGATAGCAAAAAATGCTGAAAGGAGTTACTAGGAGAAAACTAATACGGCATCATTAGATTTTTGAAAAAGTCATTACCCTAGGCCAGGAATGGAACCTGTTGATTTTGCAAAAAAATTATCATCCTATATTTTTATACCAATCGACAGTGTTGTCGATAGAGATTAATTCCTGGAAACAAACATAGTATGGCAAATTAAAGGAAATAGGTGATTTTTCTAGTTTTCTACTATTTTCAGCTATCCGTCTCTGGCAAAATAATAGCGTATGAAGCATAGAGGGGAATAATTTTTTTCTATTTTTTTTAAATGTACTAAATCCACTACATCACTTAAAAATACTTTAAAAACAGTTTATGTTTTTGTGAAGCATTTTGTTACGTCGTCAGCCATACCTCCTTACTACATTTTTTCAGTGACAGTTGGTGAAAATTACAAAAATTCGCTATTTCCTTTGATTTGCCATACTATGTTTGTGTCCAAGAATTGATAACTATCAGCAAGACTATCTATTAGTATAAAAATATAGGTGATTATTTTTTTTGCAAAATCAACAGGTTCGATTCCTGGCTAGGGTAATGGCTTTTTCAAAAATCTAATAATGCAGTTTTAGTTTTTGTTAAAATCGGGCACACAACTCCTTTCAGCATTTTTCGCTATCTCGTATAGTTTAGGATATAGCCCTGAAGGCCCACATAAAAAATTCACCCTGTATAAGTAGTATATTCGTTGTCTAGCACCCATAACACAAATCTTGTTACTTAGCTTGGGGTTAGATGGCGATGTGTGGAATGTCCTGCAATATTTATTTATTTTTATATACTTTGGCCCTGTCACAGTTCTATTGTTGATCACAGACCAATAAAATGAGTAGTAGGTATTTGTATAGGTATTAATAACGTGCTAATGTTTTGCGCTAGTTTGTTGCACTAATGCGGAAAGCCCGACATGATCTAGCCAGGTAGAAACAATTTATTTCATAGGCGTAGCCGTTTCGTCATACTTCGTCACGAGTGGCTGTTTATATACATTTCACGTTTGTTAGTTGTTAGGTATTACAGACTAGTGCTTTACCAATTTAGCCATAGTACCATAATCAGTAGATAAATCTATTTAAGGATACAAAAATAAGTTACTCTGTGTGCTTATGACGCTATGGATTTCATGAAAATTGATAATAATGTTTAATCTAATTAGAATTTCAAATTGTAGGTAATTTCAATAACTTCTGTTAATTAATTAAATACTCGTAGATAACCTAAGAATACATATATGTAGTTGGTACACAACAGTTAAATTTAGAAAGTATCTACATAACTATACACATAAAATGCTTTGTCCGGAACGACTGACTGACTGACGGATCAACGCATAGCTTAAACCGCTGATCGTAGAGACCTGAAACTGGATGGGTATGTTCTTTGTATTACGTAAGCATCCGATAATACTCCTTAGGGGGACAAAGTTTGTAAGGGACAACTTGATTCCTTGGTCAATTTTCGACTTTTACGCGGACGAAGACGCGGGCAAAAGCTACTTGAAATTTAAACGAACACAGCCTTTATCGAAGAATTAAATTAAATGGTTCTAGTATTGCAATTCTATAACTGAGCGTTATAATAGAGATAGTTCTATTTTATACCAACCTGTTTAGTAGTTTTTGAAAAAGTCTTATTTATACACATTTTATTTGGAAAACAGCTCTCTTTTAAACCGCTAAAAACACCACTGAATATAAAGTTTGGATTCTGGGAAACTATGTTAGTTAAGCCAATTAGTTACCAATTACTTTAGTACATTAATAACGTAGGAAGGCACTTTAGATAGGCTACAATAATTTATCAAAATAAGTTGATTTATTGTATTGTTTTATTGTTTTCAACTTTCTTATATCAAGGACAAATGACGTATTGATAAAAATGATCGATTGATATCCCTCCGTAGGTACCTACCTAGTTACCAAGCACATTTTTCTCCTGAAATTTCTGTTATTTTGGTGCTAAGTGTGGTAAATAAGTAAGTAGGTACTCAGATCTGTTTTGTTTTGTTCACGTTTTTCGATATGATAAAATGAATGATTTTATCCATTAATGATTTTGATGGATGTCTTTAATCCCTTGTAAGTGATGGATTTCCTAGCCAATAACAAAGATTCAAATATTACATTTTTGTTAGCTGCTTTGAATATGCTTAAAGATCCCATTCGTCCAACTGCTGGACAAATGTCTACTTCACATCCTTCCAAGGATCTCTTGCAGCAACTTGACCAGTCTTCGTCGAAAGCATCTAGATCGTCACCCCATGTTTTCTGGGGTCCGCCTCAATTTTGATTTCCGTCTTCCGGCACATATTATGTGACGATCTTATCTAACGTGACCCGCCCAATCTGGGCAATTTAGCAGTTTTTCATCAAAATCGGCTCATTTTCTTCTTCGGCAAACCTGAACCCTGAACTTTTAAGTTCGGTTAAAGACCAAATCTGAGCACTGTAGGTTAAGACAAGCAAGACATACAATGACATGTCATAGAGTCAACGATGATATTTAAAAATAATAAAACTTAATGCATCGTACCTATCCTATGGCCTCTCTATATGATGGGACATCATGCTGGCCCACTAATATGGGCCAGCATGTAGAGGGCGTAGTGGTGGCTTATGGTTCGTGGGATGGCGACTGGATGGCCACGGTGTCGGTTTTTCGGTCGCACATCAAAGGAAACAGGCAACGATGGCTGAACGTGGCCATCGCATCGCATGGCCATCTCGCTGGTCCAGTGCTGGGTCATCATGGAGACGGGCCATCAGTCTTAGATTGCCTTACAGACTTTCAGTAGGTAGTTACCTAGTATCTAATGTATCAGTCAAGTAGATTTTTTCGATATAAATAGAGCTATTTTATCGAATAGTTTACACCTAGCTACCGGCTTATCTGTACTGTGCTACTAGCAGGTCTATGGCTACCTGTTTTATTATGTATCATTGTAAGAAAATTCTCGTTCGCACACAATGTAGTTACCTACGTACTCATGTAAAATTAAACAACATGTTTTCCCACTAGTTATGTTTCCTTTATCAATTGCAATTTTGTTTATTCTTTGAGAATTGCGACCCGATAAATGTTATGTCAATATTATTCTCCTCTAGAGATAACTACATTTTTAAATATAACCCCACGTTAGGTTGCGGTTGGAACGAGGGACATACCTAACTACTGTTATGAGTCTTATCGGTCTTTGTTTTAAAATGCCTTTGCTTAGATTATGATAAACGGCATTAACCTCTTTTGGTATCGAGTATATTATGTAGGTACATAGGCGTAGGCGTGAAGTTAAGAAAGAAAGAAAAACATTTATTTGGTACAGGCACAGACAACTTTTAAATGAACACACACAAAGAAATAGGTAACCTACACAAAGAAGAAATAAAGAAACAAGTTTCAATAGTATAGTTCTTATAGTTTCGGAAAAAAGTGGCTGTGATATACCGCAGACAGACAGACATCGTCATGGCTGTCTGTCTGCGGTATATCTATAAGGGTTCCGTTTTTTGCCATTTGGCTACGGAACCCTAAAAACATACATTGAAGCCATGTGTCAAGTAGGTATGTATATTATATCATATATCGAAGGTATTCTCTATGTATGTTTAAAACTAGTTACTTAGGTACCTGGTAACTACTTACTACTCATGAAATGGTTTTTTTAAATTAAGTTTTTGATATTAGGTAAGTATGCTTTTGTATGTGCTTATTCTTTATTATCTGAATGACATTAATCGACTTTGAGGAAAGCCTGCACTACAGAATAGGTATTTCGATAAGAAGATAGGTATTACCTACTTACCTTACTCTTAAATTTAGGTACCTACAACAGAATAATACGTCAGTCAGTAGTCATGTGATTTCATTCAGCGTGACGTTTTTATTTTTGCTGGGGAAATAATGGAAACTACCACACGTAAAAGTTAACGACTTGTAAAATCTAATTTTGTGAAGTTCGGACGTTTCGTATTCGGGATCATGTGATCTGTTCGCACAGAGAGAGAGGTAAATAGCTAGGTTTATTGTATGAACTGTTTTCGCGAACTGTACCCCTATACCTAAAATGTGTTTGTATTTAACCTCTCTGTTGCTAGCGTCAGATATTCCGTCCGTATAAGTCCGAATAAAAATATCTATATTTGCCTAACCAGTTCTCACCTTTTTGTCGATCGTCACTAAATATCATGTCATGTGCTTGAAGAGGGAGTGCGCGAATAAACAGTCACTATTGGTTAACCGCGCTGACGTCACCTGTTTATTTTCAAACTTGTTTTCGATCCTCACTCGTAATTTCATCGTGATAAGATAAAAGTTCGCTGAGTTTTGCAAAACGTATAAAACGCGTAATCTAACCGTAAATATTTTCAGTTCGTTTTGCACATTTGTATCTAAGCGAACGTAAGAGCAATATATTAAAAAAACCCGTGAATTATTAGTCAACTGCAGAGCTCCCTTGGCTCGAGTTAAAAATAAAATTGGATTGTGGATCGTGCCTTGCAGCTGCATTTAACTGATCTAGTTTATCTTTGAAGCAGAATTATTAATATCATTATGTTCAGGAAGAGAAATATGGTGGCTCAATTCAACAACATTATTACGTGAGTGTCGGGATTTATGCAGAAAAAATTGAAATTTCCATTGCAGGTTGCATTAGAATGACGCTTGCTCTCTGCCCTCAATGACCGAGTTCATATTCCTTATCTGTATAATCCAGCTATGAAGACATAGGTTAAACTTGTTTTTTGTTTGTCTTAACAGAGAGTTCGAGCCGTTCGCGAGCTCACCTCCGGCACCAGAAGACTCATTCTTCTACATCCGCTACCCGAAGACAGATGTATTGTTCGGGAAGAACATTCCACAGCAAGACACACCTAAAGTATACACCGACAACAAGGAGGTTACAGCCGCAAGCGTATATAACATAGTCAAGGAGAAAGACTGGTCTAAACACACGAAACCTTGCCAAGAAGTTCTCCACGGCATTGCGCCAATCAACACAGCTGGTAAGATTTCTAAGGTATTTTAGAGAATTGTTTTGGCATTGAATTTGTGAAGGTGAAGCGTGAATTTCGACATAGTTGCATACGTATTTCCTTTTTAACGCCCACTTATGGTTAAATGTTTGGAATAATTACTTCGATAATGTCACGATTTATCAAGTACCTTGATAACAGCGTTACGTGCTGTCGGGCAATGCAAAAATTAAGGATATGACAAAGCACTATCTTATTTGTCATTTGTATTAACAGAATTGTGAATATTTACAGTGAATTCAGTGACGGCGAAACCCAAACCAGCTGGAACTGACGATGGATTTAAAGGCGAAGGGGCTGCATGTGGGAATTCTATTGTCAAGGTTAGTTCCTACCTAGTCTCTTCTAGATCACTACATAGTATAAAACAAAGTCGCTTCCCGCTGTCTGTCTCTATATATGCTTAGATCTTTAAAACTACGCAACGATTTTGATGAGGTTTTTTATATAGATAGAGTGATTCAAGAGGAAGTTTTATATGTATAATACATGCATAATATAGCCGTGCGAAGTCGGAGCTGGTCGCTAGTTAATTTATAATTTTAGTCACACCTCTTTTTATATGCTGTAGATGACAAAGCAGTTTGCCATATATTATTATTCGAATATTCAGGTTTTTATAAGTGTTGTAACTAAGCCGCAACTGTGTCGATAACCTTTTGTTGGGGGTATTTATCTCAGTGCAAACTTATTTGATAAGTGTTTAGGTAATTTTTGCTTTACAAAGATAAGAGGTAAGTAGTTAAGTACGTTTCTACAAGAGAGTTGTTCATCTGTAATTGGTCAACATTAGATAGATATATAAAAGACTAGCTACGCTCCTCGGATCCCGCGGGTGTTTCGGGATCAAAAATATCCTATGCCTTTCCAAAAATAAAATAAAAAAATAAGGCACATGACAAACAAACACAAACCAGAAAGAATAGTTTAAAAAAAATTAAAGACAAGTATCTAGGTTACATTGATAAATGAAAATTAAAAACAAACCTACTTAAAATACTACATTCTTTTGAAATATGTATCTACGTATAACCGAATGAAATTCGCATCTACAAGTTTCAGACAAATAGTCAGATAAGACACTACAACAAATGCGCTTCATAAATGTACTAAAATAATATGATAGGTGCTGATGACTGATAATGTCTTATTCTATTTGATTTATCACTACATAGTATAAAATAAAGTCACTTTTCGCCGTCCCTATGTCCCTATTTCCCTTTGTATGCTTAGACCTTTAAAACTAAGCAACGGATTATGATGCGGTTTTTTTTAATAGATAGAGTGATTCAAGAGGAAGGTTTTTATGTATAATACATGCATAATATAGCCGTGTGAAGCCGGAGCGGGTCGCTAGTTGTTTTATAATAGGGAAAAACTATTTTTCTCAAACCTCAGTAAAGCCAGAACACTGACTTGAAACTATCTTATCATCGGACCAGTCATACTGATAACTCTTGAGATTATTTATTTTTATACACCTGTACCTCGTTATCTATGTGTGACTTACACATTTGGTATATTAAATTGCGTCATCTTTAGCTAGCTAGCATGAACTAAACGCCTTTTCGAACAATACTTCTATATCGTTGTGGTCCTTCAAATTGGATCTAGAAAACTATTCCCCCCTTAATCTAAAACGAGGTTGAAGGTGAAAGGGTACCGGCCCTCTCTCCATACAAACGTAGTCGACTGTTTTCTCCCTGGAAAATGACACTAGCACAAATATTTTTGTGCCATAAAACCTATAACTGCCATGACTGCCCCTATGTCTTGGTTTTTTTAATTTTCTAACTATCATAGAAATTAAGATTTAAATAACAAGTCCGAGATGTCCTATAGATTATATAGCCTATATAATCTATAGGACATCTCGGACTTGTATCCCTATATAATACTAGCTGCCCTACGCGGTTTCACCCGCGTAACTCCCGATCCCGTGGGAATATCGGGATGTAAGCTATCCTATCTCTCAAGTTGGATCGAACTGCACATGGTGTGCGAATTTTATTATAATCGGTTAAGTGGTTTAGGAGTCCATTGAGGACAAACATTGTGACACGAGATTTATATATATTAAGATAGGGATAGTGTTTAGACTATAGTTCACGAGTAAACTCTGTGTCTAAATCTAAGGTTTAAATCCACATCTCGGACTATCCTTAAACCTCGTTTTGGAATAGGGGGGTTCAAGTTAAAAATTTCAAGGTGATGTCTAAGTCCGTCAAATTATTTTTGTTCCTATTTTTCGTAAAATTATCGCGTATTACAAAATAATTTAAGATTTCGTACAAGTTTATTTTGTAATCCACGCATGTAGAACATAATTTTCCAACTACTAAATTCTTTATTGGGCTTTTGGGATAGTTTTAAAGCCTTATAAATATTTTGGTATTTGAAAAATTATGTCCTATAAGCTGGTTAAACCAATTAATGATTTATTTAGATTTTTAACTGGGTAATTTTTTACAAAAAAATTTGTTCCCATTTTGTCGGCCAAGTATGTCAATATCCTTTAGCTGAATCATATCATTACATAAACAATTTGACTGTTACATCTATGATGCATAGCAAACACATTACACGAGGAACAATAATGCAGAAATGATTTCATTAGTCACATATTAGTGTTCTGAAAACAAATGATGACAATAATCAATCTAATAAATCAACTAAGAAGTTTGCTTTACGATTTTTAATGAAGACAGCACTGATCACGGAAACTAGCTCTCGCATCGTTTTGCAGTTGTCACAAATTGTAGCCAACTACTGGCTTATTTAAAGAAATTCTTAATCTAATTGATGTTAGTAGACGATTGTTTGTGTGAGGTTACAATTACTAAGTATAACATTACAAAATATATTTTTTCCCATTGGTTAGTAAAATAGCATACTCAATTGTTAAAAAATCAATGTTACTCATTAGGTCAAAACTACTTTTGACTTTTTTTGTAAGACGAATTTGTCATCTCAGTCTGCCTGTGACCATGGAATCTGCAAAGTTCTCGAAACGTCAGGTTTTAACAAAATAAAGTAAATAATGCGATTATATCTGTTAAAATAAATATATTTATGAACTACTTTTGATTGATAAAAACAGTCAAAACTAGTTTAGACCGAAGAGGTTGGTAAAGTAGAGAAGTAGTTTTGATTTTAGTGACACCGAACATTTTTTGTCTTAGTACCTATCCTGCAACTAATTTATTAATTTTGTTTGATGGCCGTGCAAAAACAAAAACAACTTATTTTTTGTTACGTAAGTGCTAATCTAAAAGAAATAACGACACGTTGTCAATCGGAACACACCACGATCATCACGTAAAGTTATCATACCCTAGCATTTTATCGATTCCAAAGCCATAGGACATTTACCAAGCTGGTGTAGGCAAGCACTTCTCTAGATAAAGGCTTGACACGTCAATATTTGTAAACAAAACTGTTATATCAATTGTTAGGTGGCGAATCAGATGATATCATCGACGCGTGGTTCCCGCGGCTTCACAGTAGCGTCGCCCGAAGAGGACGGTCCGTCAGCGGAGGCCTACGCGCGGCTCGCGGTACGACGCGGCTCCAAGAGTCTACCAACTACACCAAACACTAGCCCCACTTCTAGAAGAAGGATGAACGCCAACCGGTAAGGATACCTATATTCATCTAATATCACTTATCGGTTAGTGATAAATATTTCTTCTAAATTACTAAAAAACGTTCAAGTTTTCAAAAGTCCTAGATCAAAAGTTGTAGCCTTTAACGGCTTGCTAGTATAATTACTAATAACCCTGTATATTCATCTAATATCACCTATCGGTTAGGGATAAGTATTTATTCTAAATTACTGATAGAAAATTATTAATTTTCATAAAACAATGCTTATATTAAAAAAAAATCGGTGGTGACACACGGACAGACAGACAGACGGACAAGAAAGTGATTATTTAAGGGGTCCTGTTTCACCTTTTGAGGTACGAAACCTTAAAAACCATAAAAGGTAAAACTACAAAAAATAGAATTTATAAAAACGAAATAACCTGCTTTGCAAAAACAGGTCTGTTTATGAACAAAATAATGTGAAATTGATGAATTAATGTTTGCGGTTTACAATGTTTTAAAACTATGTAACCAAATAATTGCAAACCAATTACAAACAGTATTAAACACCAATGGTATTTGCTATTAAATGCGGTTATCGATTGGTTTCGTTTAATTTCGAATGCCTACGGCTAAATGCCGTTTAAATGTCGAATAAATATAGTAGGTATCAGTGACGAGGAGTGAAATGTCTTTAAAAGTAAGCCACCAACAGGTTTAGTGCGTATCAAAAACCCACTTGCACAGAAAAATAATTTTTTGAAGTCCTTTCCCTGTAGACGCCAGAGAACATTTTCTTGTTTTTAGTAAATTTTCTTAAAAATGATAATTAGTATTCTTTATTTATGAATGTGGCTTTCAAATTAAATAAATTATTCTCTACCGTCTTTAGGGAAATGATTTCTTGCTTTAAGAAACCTTTTTTTCTGTGTGAATCCGTAATGGTAATCGGATCGCTACTGGTAGGTATTTAAATAGGTACCTATTTATCTAAAAAACGAACGTCGAATAACCTTGACATTTAAATTGAATCGTTTATCTCGGTTAACTTTTGTATAATACTTCAAAGAGCATTATGATTGTTGCAATATGACATTGTTTGAAAATGATGCTATGATTTATTATTGTAAAAAAAAATATCCCGAGGAATTGAGAACCTCCTCCTTTTTTAACCGACTTCAAAAAAGGAGGGGGTTTGTATGTATGTTTTTTTTTTTGTTTTTTTTTTTATGGATGTGTGCGCATAATATCTTCTTTGTTTATCAACCGATTTTGTTTGAAGTCGGTTAAAAATGACTTTATGTAAGACGAACAGCGCAAATAATTTTCTATCGCGAATATCATAAAAATTATATCTTAATTAGACATTTATCTTTTATTGCGACTTTACATTTTCGTTGACCGATATAAATCTATGCAAAAAATATTCCACCGATCTTTATCTCAATGATATACAGCTCCAGTAGAGCCTGGGTCATGTACATATTTAACAAACCATTTGGCAGTATTAATGCTTAGATATTTGTCTGTGGTCTGGTTGTTTCTATGTATTATAAGTATATATTTACAAATGAAAAGTATATAAGTAGTATATCCGTTGTCTAGCACACGTAACACAAGTCTAGTTACTTAGCTTGGGGCGATGTGTGGAAATGTCCTGCAATATTTATTTATTAGATGGAGTAGACTTGCCCAGTACCGTCCTGTACCACCCTCTCAGCTCATCCTGCGACTCGATAACCTATCGTATTTGCACCAGTTAGGATATGTTTTTCTGTCCTTTTTATGTCAATACATTTCGAACCTTATCTGCGATTGACTGGAGTAACTATGCCATGATAGGTTATTGATTTCGGCCCAGAGGAAAGAACTGTGCAATATGTTTAGAGCTAATAAATCATATTATATTATTAACCTATTATAATGTAAAATTCCAGCTACTTCACATCGCCGTTCGAGCCGACAGACGACAGTTCTAACCGCTCGTGGCTGACGATGGCTCTCCTCGGCTTCAAGAAGGACCTGACCACTTCAACTGCCACTCTAACTGAGGAAGAGACGATCGAAACTAGATTGCACAGTAAGTAACGTTTATACTAAAACAATCATAAGGAAGTCCGCTTCGATCCTTATGTAGATAGAAAGATAGCTTTAGTTACATAACACACAAAACATAGAAAATTGTTCCTTAAAGTAATAAAGTCCTTAAGTTCCCTTACATAGAAAGCTAGAAGTAAAAGTTGCACAAATAGGCGGCAAATGTACTTCTTAACAAAAAGGTTAGATGGTTACATTCTCTTTCCCTAAATCACCTACAAATTATGACGTTATATTTATGGTTTTCGCAAGTTTATCCCCTTGTAATCGCCTCTTCTGCCTGATTTTTGAGACTTTTACACTATCGGTCTTCGCAGTTGATTCTGAGATATACAGCTAACCTAAGAAAACGCGTATCTAACGAATAATTGCTTTAAGATAACATTTACTGACTTTTGCTCCATTTCAAATTACTTAATATCTTCAAATATTTGTAATCTTCATCTTTGTGAGCATGATCACAAAAAAAAACCCTATGAGTTTCTTGTGCCTTCTCATTCGTGGGCGCGTAGCGAAAGCATCTCCACCTAGTTTTTAAGACGTTTCAATGTAATTTCATGCAAAAAAAAATACTTTGACATTCGCATGTCCATCTCATGCCACGGAAGTTTATTTTCTCTCACTAACAAGAAAAATATGTATTCTTCTCGTCATAGCACAAACATTGGGATTAATTTCAAGTGACCTTTACATGGCAAATAAATAAAATAGGTACTAATTGAAGTGCAACACCGTATCTTCTTATATTTCCCTTTACTTCGATTATTTACTGCGGCCTTCGCATTTCCTTTGTTAGGACATTGGCCTTATTTTAGCCGGTTTTTATATCTATATCATATATCTATATACAAGTTGATTTTTTTATGTGGGCCTTCAGGGCTATATCCTAAACTATAAGAGATAGCGTAAAATGTTGAAAGGAGTTGCGTGTCCGATTTTGAATAAAACTAAAATCGCATCATTAGGTTTTTGAAAAAGTCATTACCCTAGCCAGTAATCGAACCTGTTGATTTTGCAAAAAAAATTTTAATGGACTATTTCAGTTTTCTTAAACCTTTAAACTGATTCTGCGAGGCATAAAGCAACTCTTCTGTTTTTAGCAAGTCTTATTCCATAACCTTTCTTTTGTTAGTTATAATTAAGTAGTTCCACTAAAGGTGCCCATAATATTATCTTTATCTAACACATTTACGTTATCAGCAAAAGAGTATCACATACTTACACACTTTTGTATACACGTGCATTTTACACAATGACTATTGTATGGAATTTTCTTCAAGGATAAATGTATCTTGACGAACCCAGTTGGCACAATGGTCACCATGCCGGACTGCTAAACACAGGGTCGCGGGTTCGATTCCCGCCTCAGACAAGTATTTATACTTAGTTTTTTGTCTGTGGTCTAGTTGTTTTTAAGTATATTTATACAAAAGAAAAGTATAATAGTAGTATATCCGTTGTCTAGCACCCATAACACATGTCTAGTTACTTAGTTTGGGGCTAGATGGCGATGTGTGGAATGTCTAAAAAATCTTCAAAATTAACCACTGCGGCCAAATTTGAACTCGCGACTTACCGTGCCGGTGCGATAAACACTACACGGCCATTTGATGCATTATTTCGAGCAATTAATGCCTTGGTCGAAATCAGGAATGCATTCATACTTGTTTTAGCAGAAGGTCGAGAGTTCAAAACTTGCCCCCTTGCAAAATTTTGGATATTTTCTCTTGAATTTTTTCCAGAAATACCTAGTGGCTAACCTACTATAAATAATTAAATCATGACTTACTTGTATACGGGCTGTTTTTCCGCGATTAGACCCTTTTTAATTGGGTCCTTTTTGCATGAAGATGGAGTAGAATTGCCCAGCACCTACTACCCTCTCAGCTTAGTCGACCATGTTCAGAGGAGAGAATTTGTCAATACTAATATATTGTACTATATACTACTAATAATGTAAGAGCAATGTCAATTAGCGCACATAAATTTTTCTTAAGAAAAATACATTGGTGCACGGCCGGCCTGGATTCGAACCCACGACATTCAGAATGAAAGTCGAGGTATCTACCACTAAGCCAACACCGCTCTTAAATCATGACTATTGTATGCCTATCATGCACGTGCAAATTTTTCTTTGTAGAAACTTGAGACGTTATCACATTGATTGTACTCAGGAAGCAATGTGTTTTATTTGCGCATGTTTCCATTAAGGAACATTAGCTATTAGCCACCATTAGGTACTTTTATGTTTATTCATTTTAAAACAGTTTTTTTAACTGAGTGACTGCTTTAGACAGTTTCCCTCACGCAAATCTGCTTTTGTCTGGGCATGTTAGGAAAAAAATTACTAAATAAAACAAGAAACCAAACCAAACCGGAGGTTTTCTTTGGCTGCATTTTATGATGCGGGCAGGGATAATTCTCGGTTTGGTGTCCACATCATACTTTGTTATTAAACTTGTTATTGTAAAGGGCCTTAACGTGTTGGCTTCGGCTCCTCGCACACCTTCCAAAGGTTCCATAGCCCCTCCGGACATAGTACTAACTATTTTTTCTCATTTTTACAGGTAAACTTGCAGAATCAGTGGAAAGTCTCGGTCCTGCGCCGAAAGTGGCACCAAAACCAGTATCCCACGAGCCAATACCTCAACAAAGCAAACCAGCTAAACCAGCATACAAACCCAAACCATCAGAAATAAGGGAAATGAACTTCTGGTCGCCAACTTCAATGTGAAACTTTCAGTATGAGTTACAGACGTGTAACTCTTAGGGTTAATTTCCCCTTTTGAAATCCTTGCTTGATGGATATGAAGTAAACTACTTTATTTTTACTTTAGCTTCAGCTTTGATTTCATATCATTTCATGGTATGATTTTGTTAAGTACTGGAGTTTCCTGTGGATTTTTTTCATATTGACTAAAGATGCTTAGTCTTGTTTAAGATCGACAAGTTAAACGAATTTAACGGATGTTTTTTTTTGTAACGCGATTTATCTTTGGGAAGTATGTGTTTTGATATTATTCCGTTTATTATAAGTTTCATTACATCATTAGTTATTGGATTGCATTCATTTTATGTGCGTCTTAAGATCATTAACGCTAATTATCATTTGCATGTATTTGTACGAATTTTTAAAATAAGTTTTTCCCTGTGAATTTAAGGTAGAATGTTGTCTTAATATTATGCATAATTTTATAACAATAAGTGCAAAAAAATGATATGTATAACTGCTATATTTTTCTAAGTAAGTACGTAATATTTTGAATGAATCTGAGTGACGTCTTGTGATGGTTTTATATGTATTGTGCATCTGTTATGGTGTAGCAGATACTTTATACAAATTTCCAAAAAAAAATGTATTACATTTTTTTATATTGAGCAGAAGTAATTAGATTTCTTTAGATTTAGATTCCGTTTGTATAATTATTTTTAGTAGATTACAGTACATAGTAATATTGAAATAGACTGTTTTTATTACCGTACTAATTTCAAATACATTAAACATTTTCCGTGACGTAATAAATAAATATTGCTGTTCTCTCAAAACCAAGCTATGTCTTTTATTTTACTTTGTACTTATAAGTATTATTCATGGACGTAATATTATATAAGTACTACGTATTATTAATAAAAAAAAAAAAACGAATGGCACTCGAGGACTGCCGCGGTAAAGCTATTGCATAAAAAGGTTTCTTGAAGCAAGAAGTAATCCCTCTTCCAATAGTTCCTTTAAACGCTCGAGAATAATTTCTTGTCTTAGTAAATGTTCTTATAAAATAATAAAAATAATAATAAAAAAATAAAAAATAGTCGTCCGACATTTGTCGTCCGTCAATAGTCGTCCGTTAATAATCGTCCGTCATTTGTCGGGGGTGTTAGGTTTTTTCGTTACGGAATTTCTTGATTCGCCCCCCAAGGCTCGCGATAAAATCTATGCAATAGCTTAAAAACAGTTGGACAAGAGGGTGATCTTATAAGGGTTCCTTTTTTACCTTTTGTGGGTACGGAACCCTAATACCTCGTGTCCTTATAAAAATATCAAATATTAGGTACTTATTTTATATTTTTCAACTGAAAGCGAAGAGCGAAATTGACCTAAAGTTTTCTTACGATTATTTTTCGATTTGATGCTACGGGAAATCACTAACTAAATAATTCAGAGCAGAAACGTGTCCGTCAGCCGGGCAAAAAAAGTGCTTCTAGAGCGAATTGGTTCGGTGAATAATTAGTGCTCAGTCTGCTGTAAATGTGCGCGAAATAAAAAATTAGTGCATGAAGGCATTGAGGAAAAAAACGGGAAAAACAAATTCTGCTGGAATGACGGTGCTCCAGCAGGAAGATTTTTAAACGAATGACCGGAGAGGTATATAATGTATATCGGCGGATAGCTTATATTTGTGCATAATTGTGCGCGAATAATTAAATTTGTGCGTCTTAGGGTTTTCGAGATATTTCATTTCCTGCTGGGCTGACGTTTTGCAAAAACTTGTATCTCCGAAACCATTGAATGTGCGACCTTGGATTAAACATATATAAGTAGCTCTTAATTTGTGCGTATTTGTGCGCTAATTTGTTTTTCATAAATATCTACTGTTTAAGAGAAATCATGCAACCCTGAAAATTCGAAAGAAACTCCTTGCGCTTAAATGAGAACACGCAGAGGTTCACTGAAAGCGGTATTTGGCTCGTTTTGTTATTCTTTACATGTATAATAAGTTTCAAGACAGTACATACGCGCATTTTTCAATAATAACACTTCAAGTCAAATCTGAAAATGTCATAGCTTTGCAAGAAACCTATTCAACTAAAGATATGTGCGTATATACCAAAAATTAGAGTGCCTTTTGAAATACATATCCTGAAAATTTCAGCTTCAAATGTCACGTATTTAAGTAGATATAAACGAAAAACAAATCATAACTTCAGTTCTTGGCTAAGCGACCAAATTCGAATGGTCACGAAAAAGCGACGGTTTCATACATTTTGATGACTTCTTAAATGGACTGTATTATACTGAAGCTGTTGTCCGTACAGTCGCGCTTAGAACGTTTATAGAGGTTTTAGTGCATTATCATTTTTTCA
Source organism: Idaea aversata (assembly GCA_907269075.1). Classification (NCBI taxonomy): domain Eukaryota; kingdom Metazoa; phylum Arthropoda; class Insecta; order Lepidoptera; family Geometridae; genus Idaea; species Idaea aversata. The sequence goes on along the minus strand of OU026092.1, from coordinate 6,977,812 downwards.
ATAGGTAGTAGGTACATTAGAGAAATATTAATGCATGTATTTCTAAAATGAAACGTTTATCTATAGGTACTTCTATACTAACCTTCTATACCTACTCTATAATATTATAAAGAGGTAACGTTGGTAACATGTTTGTATGTGTGTATGTTGGTATCTCCAGATTCCAGAACCACTGGACTAATTTGGATGAAATTTTGCACAGAGATAGATTGAAGATAACTGAGTGTTATTGGCTATTTTTTATTCCGGCAGTGCCACGGAATAGGTAATATAAATCAATTGTAGCGCGTTTATCTCCCAAAACGAGTGACCTGATTTTGATTTTTTTTTAATACTGAGGTATAGTTAAGATCACAGTAGGACCTTGTGGGTAGTGCTAGGATCACATTAAATTACAAATCAAATAGTTTAAGACAGGTAATTGATTGTAATTAGAACACTTAAGAAGGTATTTATGCTTATACCTAAATTATTATACTGTTATGTTTGAACTTAAAATAAAATATTAAGGAAATACAAAAAAACACATTTTTTTTTTAATAAAATATAATATATGTATATCTATATAGTTTTGATCAATACAATACTTCTCAAAACTTTAATAGTCTCATAAATACCTCTTTTTACACGTAAGTATCTCGAGACTGTTTTAAATAGGATTTTATAACATAATGGCTTACATCCTACTATATATGTATATCCTATCCTACTAATATTATAAATGTGAACGTTTGTGTGTGTGTGTGTGTATGTATGTTTGTTACTCCTTCACGCAAAAATTATTAATGACATTCTTAATGACAAAAAATATTAATGACAAACTTATTACTACGTGGAATTGAAACTTAAAATGCCAAATCGAGCATAAGATTATGCTAAATTGGCAACACTAGATATACCCCGGACACTATTGGAGCGGGGTGAGTGAACCGAGAGCACACCGAGAGCGGAGAGCGGTGCGGGAGGCAAGGAGCGAAATACGTCTTAACTAGCGTCTGATTCTTTCCCACTAATGCCGCATTCTGTGTAACTGTTTCACACAGAGCGAGTTACAACCACCCGGCGCGCGGCGGCCGGAGATTTGAACCTACACAATCGTCTTTTTATGCAATTTTAAAATCAATGCAATGGTGCCCGCACATTGATACGCGCCGAATTGTTTGCCGTCCACCTTATAATAATAGCGATACCTTGTTTAACTTCGTATTGCGAACTTAGTAAAATGAAGTAGATACTTACCTACCTGAGCTATCAATAATCTATAATAGGTAAGGAAGATAAAAGCGTACTTACTAGTTTCTACTATCTTAATCTCAAAATAAAACTTTTGCAACTTCCCATAACACTTTTCCAATTCACAGTACCTAAACCCAATTAACTGCTTCAGTATAATACAGTCCATTTAAGAAGTCATCAAAATGTATGAAACCGTCGCTTTTTCGTGACCATTCGAATTTGGTCGCTTAGCCAAGAACTGAAGTTATGATTTGTTTTTCGTTTATATCTACTTAAATACGCGACATTTGAAGCTGAAATTTTCAGGATATGTATTTCAAAAGGCACTCTAATTTTTGGTATATACGCACATATCTTTAGTTGAATAGGTTTCTTGCAAAGCTATGACATTTTCAGATTTGACTTGAAGTGTTATTATTGAAAAATGCGCGTATGTACTGTCTTGAAACTTATTATACATGTAAAGAATAACAAAACGAGCCAAATACCGCTTTCAGTGAACCTCTGCGTGTTCTCATTTAAGCGCAAGGAGTTTCTTTCGAATTTTCAGGGTTGCATGATTTCTCTTAAACAGTAGATATTTATGAAAAACAAATTAGCGCACAAATACGCACAAATTAAGAGCTACTTATATATGTTTAATCCAAGGTCGCACATTCAATGGTTTCGGAGATACAAGTTTTTGCAAAACGTCAGCCCAGCAGGAAATGAAATATCTCGAAAACCCTAAGACACACAAATTTAATTATTCGCGCACAATTATGCACAAATATAAGCTATCCGCCGATATACATTATATACCTCTCCGGTCATTCGTTTAAAAATCTTCCTGCTGGAGCACCGTCATTCCAGCAGAATTTGTTTTTCCCGTTTTTTTCCTCAATGCCTACATGCACTAATTTTTTATTTCGCGCACATTTACAGCAGACTGAGCACTAATTATTCACCGAACCAATTCGCTCTAGAAGCACTTTTTTTGCCCGGCTGACGGACACAGCAGAAACATGTTATTTTTTCTCCCCTTAAATTGTCCGATTTTGGTGTTTTTTTTGTGTAATTAATTCATTATGCCTAAATTTATTTTTTAATTTTTTAAAGTAGAACTTTATATTTTTTGATAAAATAAAACATGCAATAATACAAATTATTCAAAATATCAATAACAAAACATTGCCCTTAGTAAGTATATGATCTTCATAAGTAGTCAAATCTCAATGCGAAACCGCAAAACATCGCTAATAAAAAATTTAAACACCTATAAATAAACATTAAATAGCGAGGACAAATAATAAATCTGTCTGTTGATAAATAAACAGATGAATTCCACAATATTTCTTGCGACTTTTTAATTAGTCTCGTTTCATTAGTCAAATCGGATTAGCTTTCTCGCCTCTGGCTGTTAAGGGCTGGCTAATTTTCGTTCGCGACAAAAAAATATTTGCCAAAAGAAAAAAGTTTGAAAATTAAAGCAACGGGAGGGTCTTTTTCCTTATTGCGATTTAATTACAGAAGTGTCGTAATTTGAGTTCGAGAGACACGATGAATGAAATATAAATTAACTAGCGACCCGTCCCGGCTTCGCACGGCTATATTATGCATGTGTTATACATATAAACCTTCCTCTTGAATCACTCTATCTAATAAAAAAAACCGCATCAAAATCCGTTGCGTAGTTTTAAAGATTTAAGCGGTCAAAGGGAAATAGGGACAGAGAAAGCGACTTTGTTTTATACTATGTAGTGATGATGATAGTGATAGTGAAGTGATAGGCATAAGTACCTACTTAATACTAACTTAAGATTTAAATAAGTCCTACCTACCGTATGATATGCTCTATTTATCAACACTTATAAAAAAAAAACACTTTTCACCACTTAAAATTGTCTGATTTCAGTGTTTCTTTTTTTTTGGTATAATTAATTACGGTTGAAGCGATTTGAATCGAAGTTTCCGAACTGGTTGCGTACGAAGCTTTTAATTTATTTTTATGGAACTGGTTTTGATACTGGTTCCTATTACCTATTCCTACTTTTTTTTTTAAATAATTAAACATGTAAGATTAGAATAAAAACTATTAAAACGATTGACATCAATAATATTTTTAACATTTTGTTGCAATTTTAGGGATGAAAACAGATACGCACCGGAACGAAAATTACATCAAAAAATTTCAGTGGTTTCAGGTATTTGATCCTGTTAACTAAGTTGGTACAAAAATGGTAGGTAAGAAAAATTTTTTTTCGATAGACCTTGCTCTCTTAGGTAGATCTTGAATGTAATTAAGATTTAACCAATTGTCAATTTCGCACGAAGAAGGTCGAAAATTAATTAAACAGTTATAGGGTTAATTTGAAACAGCTGCCTGAGTTATTATAATGCATGAAACCCTTTGTTAAATTAATTGTAAGCTGATATTGTAGTCTCGTCTGTCTACGCGGGTTGCTCTGATGATGGCTGACGTTACGATGAAAATAAGTGCAATTTGATGATGATTGGCGTTCTGCGGTTTCACTGACTGACAAAGATACTATACTTAAAGAATTAAATATAGGTAGGTACCTACTTATAACCTTTACATGCTTGTTTATTGATGATTATACATTATAATAAGTATAGTTTATAAGGGAAACGTTTGAGTTGGTATGGACATGCGATGAGAAGAGAAGAGACGCATGTAGCTATAAGAGTGATGAGTATGAATGTAGAGGGATAGAGAGGAAGAAGACGACCTAAGAAAAGATGGCTGGACTGCGTGAGACAAGACATGCGAGAAATGAAGGTTAACGATGAGATGACGACTAATAGGAGTGATTGGAAGAAGAAAACACTGCGCCGACCCCATTAATAAATTGGGATAAGGGCAGTAAGATAATGATGATCGATAGTTTAATTTGACGACCCTGTTGGCACATGCCGGACTGCTAAACACAGGGTTGCGGGTTCGATTCCCGCCACAGACATGTCTTTATGCTTAGATATTTGTCTGTGGTCTCGTTGTTTCTATGTATTATATGTACCTATATTTTACAAAAGAAAAGTATTTAAGTATATCCGTTGTCTAGCACCCATAACACAAGTCTAGTTACTTAGCTTGGGGCTAGATGGCGATGTGTAGAATGTCCTGCAATATTTTTATTTATTTATTTAAGTATATTTTATTTAAAAACATAATTATAATATTGTAGTGCCCAACTGGCTTAATATTGTGTATATAAACTTGTAACTATCTATACCTACACACAAAGCAGTAAACGCAGATTATGATTACTTATTTTAAGAATTTCCAAAACAATCATTTCTTAATGTTTTAAAAGCAACATCTACTTAGCTATCACAGTTTTCTAATTCCAAACAACTTTCTCAGTTTACATACGGTATCGATATCATATGAAATTTAGATCTAATCTTAAATTGATTCGGGACGATCAGACGAGGCAACCGCGCGAGCAATCGAATATCTTCCCAAGTCTGGTCACGTAGGTGGGAAGGTGAGGGTACCCGACTACACAACCCTCCTTATACATCGTCTAGTCTACCTCATATGCATGTATTTAACATGTTCCAATTTAACGGTGCCATGGATATTTATAAATTGTCATATTTTGCAATCTACCAACTTATTGCAGACTCGCAGCGCTCCGCGGTTTCACCCGCGTAACTCCCGATCCCGTGGGAATATCGGAATTAAAAGTAGCCTATGTTACTTCCAATAAATCATTGTATCCTCATACCAAGTTTCATCAAAATCGTCTCAGTAGTTTCGACGCCCTATTCGTTACAAACAAACAAAAAATCTTTCCTTTTTATAATTATTGACGACCCAGTTGGCACAATGCTCACCATGTCGGACTGCCAAACACAGGGTTGCGGGTTCGATTTCCGCCTGAGACAAGTATTTATGCTTAGGTATTTGTCTGTGGTCTGGTTGTTTCTGTGTATTATAAGTATATATTTACAAAACGATATAATACTCGTAAGTAGTAAATCCGTAGTAGGTACCTATACCCTAACACAAGTCTAGTTACTTAGCTTGGGGTTAGATGGCGATGTGTGAAATGTCCTGCAATATTTATTTATTTATTTTTCTACCTACCAACTTATTGCAGACTCGCAGCGCTCCGCGGTTTCATCCGCGTAACTCCCGATCCCGTGGGAATATCGGAATTAAAAGTAGCTTAAGTTACTTCTAATTAATCATTGAATGCCAAGTTTCATCTAAATAGGACAAGTAGTTTCGGGCCTATTCACTCAAACAAACTAAAAAATCTGTCCTCTTTATAATATTAAGTGTAGATGTAGATAGGATTCTAATACGACGGCCTCTGGTGGCGCGGCGGGTGAACAACCGTCTGTGACGCAGAAGGCTGCAGGTTCGATTCCCACCTTATACAAATATTTATATACAGATATTTGTTTCTCGTCTGATTGTTTATGTATGTATATTTGTATTTACAAAAAAATTCCGTATCTGCAGGTGATAAGGGCAACTAAAGGTTTTTAAAACCTTGATTTTATAGGCATATAGGGAAACAAAAGAATTGTTTTAAAGCAAATATTTATCAAAGTTTTTTTAAGAAATATTTAGTGTTTAATTAAGGTGGCTGGTGACCCGCAGGCTCAGAGGTAATTTTTAAGTTATAAGTATTCTATGTTCTACCCATTATCTGGGTTCTACCCATTATCTGTTACCATAACACAAGTTTAGTTGCTTAGCTTGGGGCTAAATGGCGCTGTGTACTTTGTCCGGTAATATTTTTTTATTTAGAATAACCGATTGTAGGCAGATCGGAAGTCAATTGCAAGTTGTTACGCGAAGGCTTGTATAGGCATGCCTCGGGCGGTCATGTCACAAACGTCGAAACATATTCTGGTAAGATTGGATTAACAATAGAGACAGGCCCCTCTTTCCCACTGGGCACACTGGGCCCGGACCCAGGGCCCCGTGATCGATCCCCTAGTCCCTGCCAGATCACTCTTTTCTCAATTTTATTACATAAACTCTCAGAATACAAAACAAAACTTTTTTTTTTGTATTTTTCTTTTTTTGTATTCTGAGCATAAACTAAAATAAACACAAAGATCAAATTACTAGGGCTATCGTCATTTTTAACATTTGAAATTGTCAATGTCAAATGTCCGTTCGCAACATGACGTTTTATTAGAATATTTTTAAGATTCTATTCTTCATGAATATTTTTAAATATAATGGTTACTAACTGCAGTGGAGAACGCTCTTTCTCAAAATTAATCGAACCACTAGTTTTTGAAACTCCTGCTAGTTAATTATCAAACCATCTACCATCATCATCCGAGCGATGTTCCCGGTTGCATCCCTTCGGTCCGCTTTCTTGCTTTTACGCCTCCACTTCGCATACGATCTTCTACGTGCTGATTTTCATCCAAATCTGTCTTGTCGTTTGGCTGTGAAGAGTGATAAATAAACAGAAAAATAAATAAATAAAAAATTGGTTGTCTGTAAAGTCGGTTTACGGACGATAATTTTACGTGATAACGTCATAAGAAAACGATGAATAATTGGCGTTTTTTTCTTGTTATTCCTTTATATTTGTTTTTTTTTCCTTTGTATAAGTCTTCTATTTGTCACTTGTCACCATAACACAAGCCCAGGTGAGCGATATTAATAATAAATACTCTGTTTCCTAACGTTACCACAAGACGCAGGACGCCTGCCTGCACTCATCGGGAACGGGACGCATGACGTCACACGATATCTCGTCAGACACTTTTTTGTGAATGCAGATGTTTCATCAATTTACCTATAAGACGTGATCACGTATAAAAATAGACACACAGACAGACATGCAAGAAAGTGATCTTATAAGGGTTTTTTTTTACCTTTTGAGGTACGGAACCCTAAAAATCGAATTCCTAATAGTTGGGTTAATGACGACCCAGTTGGCACAATGGTCACCATGCCGGACTGCCAAACATAGGGCTGCGGGTTCGATTCCCGCCTCAGACAAGTATTAATGCTTATAGATATTTGTCTGTGGTCTGGTTGTTTCTATGTATTATAAGTACCTATATTATATTCACAAAAGAAAAATATTTAAGTAGTATATTCGTTGTCTAGCATCCATAACACAAGTCTAGTTACTTAGTTTGGGGCTAGATGCGATGTGTGGAATGTCCTGCAATATTTATATTTATTTTATTTATGATAGCACATTTTAAGCATTAATCAACATGAGTTAATAGTTTAGCTAACAAACTAAATAGGTAGGTAGGTAGGTATCCCTTAATAAAGATTGAGAATAACCCGAGTTGAACCCTTTTCAAAATCTCCAAGCTATCTAATTTGAACTGTGGAAGATGTTTACGCTGTGTGTAATCATAATCATAAAACGGATTGAACAATATTATAGCTAAAACAAACGAATGCAATTTAAGATTATTTATTCATAATAAACACACTTTTAAAATTAGGTACAGTCAAATCAAATTACACAAAATAAAAAAATAATAATAACAAAATAAACTAAAACTAGCGACCCGCCCCAGCTTCGCACGGCTATATTATGCATGTATTATACATATAAACCTTCCTCTTGAATCACTCTATCTATTAAAAAAACCCGCATCAAAATCCGTTGCGTAGTTTTAAAGATCTAAGCATACAAAGGGAAATAGGGACAGAAAAAGCGACTTTGTTTTATACTATGTAGTGATGACGCCAAAAAATACCCCCAGAAATTAAATATAAAAGCTTGATATTTTATTGAAATAAAAAATTGATAACTCCTTCAAAGTTGATGTTTTAAGAACATCATACTCTATGGACATTAGAGACAAACTCGTTCATCTATCTTGGAGTAGGTATAGTATTTCTCAATTAATTTTTTATTCTTTTTAATCGAACCATCTGGAACAACATGTTCACTTAGTTCGATTGATCGAACCATGCGGTTGAACCACGTGGCCAGAAGCGTTTGATTAGGAGATGGACTATGGAGTACGACATATAGGATACTTTTGATCCCGAAATTCCCGCGGGATCGGGACTTACCGCGAGCAGCTAGTCTATAATTATATTTCTTAAATGGATCCGTCCATTCCCGTTTTAAACTCGGACGTTTGTAACAAATGTACCCTCCAACCTCCGGCTGCAGAACACATCAGTTTAACTGTCACTTGGCGCTATTCCTGACTCGAAACAATTCCAGAAATGTAATATTTTTAAGGCCATTTGCTAGAAAGCCTTTCAAAAGTGCTAGACTGAAAGTTATTTTTTATTTATTCCGTCTATGGAAGGTATCCATTCGTTAAGTTAAAAGTGATAGGTATAGTATGCGTCATAAGTACACTATCAGTTTGCTACCGTAATAATACTATCAACAAGTATTGGATTTACTACCTAATTCTAATAGACGTTACACACAAACTTAAATACTTGAATTAATAGTAGGTACAGTGTGATTATTATTTTCAACATGTTTAGCTCTATGTTTTTAGTTGGTCGAGTGGTATAAGCCGCCACCCGCTACACCAACCGTGGGTTCGATCCACAGGTTACATTGTTATAATGTTCAAATAGTGCTGCACAGGATTGTAAACGTTACGGTGCCAGTGGACTTTTGAACTTTAATTGTACCTATACGTATTTACACGAATGGATACCTTACACTACAGGGACTCGGGCAGGGGAACTTTGTTTTTAATATGAAGTGCCATTGGTAATCGTTTTAGTATTAGAAAGGAATAGATCAGCCCCCTTCGATAAGATTACTTTCCATTATTGATATCGCCAATCGACAGATTGTTTTTGGAACGAAAGTTCCTTATCGCGCGTTGCGAAAGGGGGCTAGACGGAAACTTAACGACACTTTTTGCATAGAAAGCAAGCCAGTTATTTTCGTTTCGTCTTTCTATTTCGCATTGAACAGTGTGGTGTCGCGACTATAATTTACCAAAAAAAAATATAATATAATTCCATCACAAATTAATCGAAAGGAACTTCGTTCCATCCGGGTGTCCCTTGACACTTCTCAAGTTTTTTTTGTATGAAGTTGACATAGACCAACGAAAAGTCTTGCGTTAGAGAACAAAAAAAACCAGCCAAGTGCGAGTCGGACTCCAGCACGAAGGGTTCCGTACTATTACGATCGATACATATCGAGCAAAAAAACCTAAAAAATATTGTATATCAGTGTCAGACGAGGCTGTAAAGATTAAATGTCTTTTGCCTGCCTTTTTGGGAATAAAAAAATACTCAAAAAATATTTACTTTTTTGTTTTTAGTATTTGTTGTTATAACAGCAACAGACATTCATCAACTCAAAAAAAATTCAATTCTCTAGCTATTATGGTTCACGAGATACAGCCTGGGGCCCTACCGCGGTAAGTGCGTCGGCTTCAAGCCGACGTCGATATCCCAAACCGCGTCTCACAATGGGCAAAAATTTGAGCTTGCTTTTCATAGAAATTTTGAATAATTAAGTAGTGTTTTCGTGTGTTTTAAGTATGCAGGATTGTCGGGGACATCAAAACATTCAAAAATATGTGATTATGGTGTTATTATTAAAAAAAAACAAAGTCATATTTTGTAGTGTTTTTTAGAAATAAAAAAACCAGAATAACTTATTTTTAAATGTTTTGATGTCCTCAACAATCCTGCATACTTAAAACACATGACAAAAACCACTTAATTTTTCAAAACTCCTATGAAAGACAGGCTCAAAATTTCGCCCAGTGTGGGGCGCGGGTCGGCGTAAACCGACGCGTTGGTTTGAAGCCGACGCACTTACCGCGGTAGGCCCCCTGGTGACGGACAGACGGACGGACAGACAGCGGATACGGAATTGGTTTCGGAAGTTTCATCATAATAGTCAATACAATGCATAAGTCAATTTAAATCTGTCGATTGGCGATATCATTAATAGAAAGTAATCTTATCGAAGGGGGCTGATCTATTCCTTTCTAATACTAAAACGAATACCAATGGCACTTCATATTAAAAACAAAGTTCCCCTGCCCGAGTCTACGTGTCTGTCTACTACTGAACGGATTTTCATACGGTTTTCACCAATGAACGCAGTAATCCTAATATTATAAATGTGAAAGTAACTCTGTCTGTCTGTCGCGTTTTCACGCCTAAACTGCTGAACGGAGTAAGATGAATTTTGGTACAGACATAGATGTGACCCTGGAGAAGAACATAGGCTACTTTTTATCATGATTTTGTTCATAAAACAATCAATTTAAGACGAAAATCACTTTGACAGGTGTCAGTTTGACGGTTGTCAGTTTGACAGATGTCAGTTTGACAGATGTCAGTTTGACAGATGTCAGTTTGACAGATGTCAGTTTGACAGATGTCAGTTTGACAGATGTCAGTTTGACAGATGTCAGTTTGACAGGTGTCAGTTTGACAGGTGTCAGTTTGACAGGTGATATTCACAATTTAAATCTTTCGATTGGGGCGATATCGTTAATGGAAAGTTATCTTCTCTCAAGGGGCTGATAGGAAAGTATTTTAATGATAGAGGTAAGTAGATGAATTGATCAAATAAGGTCCTATACGCAATATTCGAGCATGCCAATACTCCCGGATTAAACCGGCTTTGTAATACTGATGAATAATTGTGTCCACCAGGCGACCGGGATTAAACCGATTTCTGCTGATTTAATTGACAATCCCACTATATAATTGTGAGCTATTCATACAACAACAGAACACACGTAATCCGATCTTAACATCATTATGAGATAAGTTCAGATAGCGTGATATGATTTAACTTGAATGTTGAATACCCTTGACTGTTCAATTGGTATAGCTAGCTTAGCTTAAGAGTATTTTGTACCGAAGGCCCGGAAAATTCGAAATGAAAAGTAGATATTCGTAAAAAATACGGAGTTAGAAACCGAAATGTAACATTATTTTGTAAACCACGCACATCTATATGTATGGTACAATGTTATACTCTGAAAATTCGAAATAAAAAAATAATGGTTTTGGTCACATTGAATAAATATTTTATGATTACGATTTTGAAGCTATCCCAAATTTTAAATAACAGTGTACACAATAATAATCGAAGGCTAATTCATAAACGATACTTCCATTTAGTATCATAATAAAGAATTTAGTACCTACTTAGTTATGGTTAAGTAGTCATACTAATAAAGAATTTAGAATTTAGTAGCCTAATAAAGCCTAAAGAATTTCGTGTTCGATAAAACTATATGTTTAATGGTTTACAAAATAATCTGGGGGCACTGAACTGCCTTCGCAAAGATGAGCTCGAAGCGGAACTGCCTTTGCCAAGATGAGCTCGAGGCGCTTCGCTGTTTCTTTGAATTTAGGTTCCCATGTTATATTTCGATATCTAACTCTATCATTAAAAAAAAACTAAAACATAGAAATTGACTTTGGCGGGCCGTAACTTCGACATCCCCTTAAGGTGAAAGGTTACCTGCGCTCTCTCCATACAAACGTAGTCGACTGTTTCCTCCCTGGATAATGACACTAGCACAAATATTTTTGTGCCATAAAACCTATAACTGTCATGACTATGCCCCTATGTTTTGGGGTTTTACATTTCTAATTATCATAGAAATTAAAATAAAAAAAAATAAAAAAACATAGGGGCATGGTCATGGCAGTTATAAGTTTTATGCACCAAACATACTTGCTCTAGTGTCATTATCCAGGGAGAAAACCGTCGACTACGTTTGTAATAGTTTGTATGGAGAAAGCCCCCGGTACCCTTTCCTCTTAACAGCGCAGCGATGTGATGTTGTATAGCTAAATACGTGTATGTATAGGTAGGTACCTACTAGGCTAAGTATACGTGGATCGGTTGAACTGGGCTATATCCGGATAACACGGCGACGTCCTGGTTGAATTACCGGCTTTGTGTAACTGATGACTCATTGTGTCGAGTCCTCGTAAACTGTTATTGGAAATCCCAGCTTCGGTTTATGTGGAGCCTGATGGATTTCAAATTGAAAATGCCAGCCGGCCGTGTCACTTTGCTTGTGCTATCACATGACAGTAAGGTGCCTATAGTTAATCATACTAATCAATACATAGTTTATAACAAAGTCGCTTTTTCTGTGCCTATTTCCCTTTGACCGCTTAGATCTTTAAAACTACGCAACGGATTTTGATGCGGTTTCTTTTAATAGATAGAGTGATTCAAGAGGAAGGTTTATATGTATAATACATGCATAATATAGCCGTGCGAAGCCGGAGCGGGTCGCTAGTAATATAAATAATTTTATATACCTAAGTAGGTATGTATCACAGGGTCTCAAAATGTAAAAAAAGGAACCCTTATAAGATCACTTTCTTGTCCGTTTTAGGTTATCTTTGTCTATTTAGTTTCTTGATATTAGTGGTATTTAGTTATCCATAGGTTGCTATTTTATATCCATCTCGAAGGACCATGTTCAACTTTACGTTGAGTAAATATTGGTATTCTAAAATGATAAGTCTCTTTTTTAAGGTTGAGTTTGTAGCACACCATACATTTTAACTATGTTGATAAAAGAGAGCGGAACAGAGTGTCAAAACGCACCTCTTTAAAACGCTGTTCCGCTCGCTTTTAATTAAAAAAATGTATACTAAATACTAATACAATATACAAAAAAAACGCTAAATAAAAAACTAATTAAATAGCTAAATATTTATATATTTATTTAATACTCTAGGTAACTCCATCTAAAACGTAGGTGCCTAATTAGTAGGTAAGTTAGCTTTGTTGAGAGTACCTATATAATATACCTACCATAACTACCAAGTCGGTATGAATTAATTAAAAAAGATGATAACTGTAGAATAATTTAAAGATAAATTTTTCTTTTACATCTAATTAAAACATGCTTTAGGTATACAGTGTGAGGCACTTATCCATTTATTAATCCATGCTATTTCGGACGTACCTACTAGTGCCTGAGACGTGTATTAGATGCAGTAGGCTTGCCCATCATAGAAACCACCCTCTCAGCTTAGTCGACCATATCCAGGGGAAAGAAAGCGACAATACGTCTAGAGCCAATTAAGCCGCAAGTGTCCGTACGATGTTTTCCTTCAACGTATAAGAGCAATACCCACCTTTTTTGTAAGAAAAATTAATTGGTGCATGGCCAGGATTCGAACTCATGACCTTCGAAATTAAAGTCGAGGCATCAATCACTAGACCATCCCCCCGCTGAAAATAATCTATAGGCACAGATTAAATGGCATAGTTTAGACATTTTCATCAATTTATTTAGTTGTTAACACATAAATTCCAACTAAGCAAATCTGTTACGAGCTGAAAAGCGTATTAAATGTACTCCGGCATTTTAAACCTTGCCTACTTGTTTTAGAGTTGGATTTTTATGTTCCATGGTTAGAGTCCAGTGGTAGGTTGTCCTCATCTGCGGTCAATTCTTCCCGAAATGACCTCGGTGGGAGCAATACTAGCGTTAATTACCCTTTGGGACCGGATGGAGGGACTAAAGGGACCCAGTAAGTTGACCTATGTTATTTGCTGACGTAATTTATGTTAAATTTATTATATTATACACTAATTACTTGTATACCCGTACCTAGCAGTAACAGAGTAAATGAACAAAAAATTTAATATGTTACCGCCCGCCATTCAAAATCAAGTTAGGGTGTGTGAAATCAGTAAATTTATTTTATAAATAATTCTTAATAAATAAAAATAAATAAATATTTTAGGACATATTATACATCGCCATCCAGCCCCAAGCTAAGCAACTTAATGCTTGTGTTATGGGTGCCAGATAACGGATAAACTACTTATATACTTTTTTTTTTGTAAAATATACATATTATACATATAGGAAACACCCAGAACCAGAAACAAGAATTTATGGTCAGCATAAATACTTGTTCCCGGCGGGAATCGAACCCGCAACCTTCTGCGTCGCAGTCGGGTGTTCGCCCGACGCGCCACAGAGGTCGGTCGTCACATTCTTAAATCAGTCATTAGAATATTAAAATTAGTGTGAAATTACGAATTGGTAAATTAACCATAAATCTTATTACAAAAATATTGTATTAGAGACAAATTATACGGTATTTTTATCTACTTAGTCTAAGTACTTACATCTATGTAATTAATTTCTAACTTAGCAGAAACACACTTAATATTCTAAACATTTAATTAATAGGTTGTTCGGTACCTACTTACTGTCTGAATATTACTTAGGTAGGTATTTGGTTTAGTTTCTGTTCAATTTAAGTTATTAACAATGTCGGACTATCAATCTAAGCCGACGAGACTTGTCGTGGCTGCGACCCTAAAATGGATTCAGTTAATTATTTAGTTCAATTTCCATTTTCAAGCTCTGTCTGTATGTTTTAAGTCAGCATTTTTAAGTAAATAAAGGTAATTAGAAAACCTGCTTATGTATACCAGTGGCGACAGATGACACTTCATAAAAGGGAAGCCGATGGCAAAAAAAATATTAGTGCGTGTGCGGCAGACTTTGACACTTCTTGAAAGATTAAACTATTGCAAAAAAATAAAAATTGTGCGTGTGGGACCCACTTTTTTACCCACGTTTATTATGGTAGGTACACCACTGAAAAGTACCTATGCCGCAATCCGTAAGGGTAAATCGACTGGAATCGGGTTGTAGGGACCCCTCGCTACTGCTATAACCTAAATATAAATAGTTAAACGATCGACGAAGTTAGTTCAAAAGAGTAGGTAGTGTTTGTTTTCGACGATTTACTTCCGTGGTGGCTTCAAAAACCGGTGTTCAATATTTTTTCATCAACAATGTTTCCAAAAGGAGTCATTTTAATTTTACTGGATTTATCTAAAGTAGGTATGTTATGTACTCCAGGTATCTTGTAAGTATTGTGTTTCAAATGCTCTTACAACAATTCTCTACGGTACCTCACGAGAGGCTCGGTGTCATGTTGGAAAAATAACGAAATGCGATGTTTGTAACATTACTTATTGGCATATCTAAAAGTATAGGTAAATTAAGACAAAATGTATTAAATTAAAGACAAGAGCAGGTTTATACATATTTATGTAAACCAGTTATAATCAAGCAGTAATTAGTGGGTATACCTACTTCAAAGTTAAATTTTCCTGTAGATTTGTGTGACTGTTCTGTTACTTTCGCCAACGGATCAGCATTGCCAATTAAAAAGGCAATACAGCCAGCCTTTTGGACACCCTACCTAAGGAAACTTTTTTAGATTTTTAACCGACTTCAAAAAAGGAGGAGGTTCTCAATTCGTCGCGTATATATATTTTTTTATTTTTTTTTATGTATGTTCGTCGATTACTCGAAAACGCCTGGACCGATTTGGAAAAATCTTTTTTCGATATAAATATTAATTTTTGCATTTAACTAGCTAATCTATTTAAAATAGATTTTTTTATATTTAATTTTGAAATCACTACATAGTATAAAACAAAGTCGCTTTCTCTGTCCCTATGTCCTTATATATCCCTATGTATATGCTTAAATCTTTATAACTACGCAACGGATTTTGATGCGGTTTTTTTAACAGATAGAGTGATTCAAGAGGAAGGTTTATATGTATAATACATGCATAATATAGCCGTGCGAAACCGGGGCGGATCGCTAGTAAAGGAATAAGTTTCTTAAAAATTACGAAAAAATACTTAGACCCTGATTTAAAACGGCAATACCTAGTTAGTTTTTGGAGCTTTCGTCAGTGCTATTATGTTTCCGCATGTAATGTAGGTACCTACACTAAATAAATGAACATAACCTGCCTAATACTAACATACATGCTATACTACCAACCTGTGCAAGATTTACCTTACGTGGTGCGGTTGATTTCCCCGCAGACGCGCCAATTCCTCCCGGTTTTAACATCATTAGTGCACTCTACCTGATTAAGTAATAAGACTTAGGTAGGCATCTAAAGAGCCCTACGTAGCACTATTGACTATTATGTGGCCCTACTTCAAACCCGAGTTATAAATGTCTACGTTTTTTGTATAAAGTTAGGTCTAAATGTGAAAAAATAAAAATTAGCACTAACACCGGCCTTCGAACTAGAAACACGTCCTGTATCTCGAGGGTCCAAGAAAGATTACACAAGAAAGTTGAAATAACAGTGAAACCTTGAAGAGTAGACAATAAACTCTTAGGTACTTCTAGAAAAGAAGAACATAAAACATTAAATCTACAAAATTATGCAAAATATCTAAGAAGATATAATTGCCTATGTATAGCATCTTGATATTTCGGCATTTTCTGAATGTAACCTCCCGTTTTAGGGTTCCGTACCTCAAAAGGTAAGAAAAGGAACCCTTATAAGATCACTCTCTTGTTTAACAAGATATCGTCTGTTTTTTCTTAAAATGTAATGTTTGTTTGTTCTCTTGTGAATGTGTACCTATCAGTTAGAAAAGGTGGCTGTGGTGTCAGCTCTGTAGAAAGCACCGGGCACGGGACACCACAGTTTAGATGTGTACAGTTAATTTCGCCACGATGTAGATAGAGCACGTCGCATCGCCACTGCCTTCAGCTCATTTTCTCTTCCCACCTTTTAATTTCTGTTTAAATGTGCGCTAAATGTAAATATTTGAGCTCTTTTTATGATAAAAGGGAACGTTTCTCTTTGCATCGTAATAAAATGAAGTCACGTTGAACTCGACTGTTTGCTTTGGTTCTTTTCGGGCGCATTTTCGTTTTGTCCTTTAACCATCTACTGTGGTGTCATGGGAAAAGTCGACGGTTCCGGTAAAGTAGGTTTGTTGGTTGGTATACATTAGGTATTATTATGTAAGTAGGTATTTATTTACACCACATTTACACAGATCCCTAACACAAATAATGTATATACAATCAACGGTCAAAAGTCTCTGCCCACCGTAACGTTTACAATCCTGTGCAGCACTATTTGAACATTATAACAATGTAACCTGTGGATCGAACCCACCTCGGTTGGTGTAGCGGGTGGCGGCTTATACTACTCGGCCAACTAGAGACATAGCTAACATGTTGAGAAAAATAATCACAATGAGTAGGTACTTTTAATTCAAGTAAGTACATATTGATGTTTGTGTGTAACGTCTATTAGAAGAAGGTCGTAAGTCCAATGCTTGTTGATAGTATTATTGTAGCAAACTGATCATTTACTTAAGACCCATACTGTACAAAAATTCTGCTCAAATCAAAAGTAACTTTAACGTTAAAGTTGAATTTATTTACGTAAAATGCTAATTTACTGACAGTACCCACTTAATTTGATAGATTATTTCCTCTAATAGAGCATGGCTGATGAATCAATCAATACCGTCCATCCAGCTCCGACGTTGAGTGATCGATTAGACATTAATTTTCGAATATTGAAACGAGAAATCTTTTCTTCAGGGTGCTTGAAAGATTTTTATTGTCTTTGAAGAAATATGGCACAATACGCGCAATTTAACGAAAACTTTGTTGGGTAGATTACCTATTTTTCATGTAGGCGAGCACTTATTTATCTATATTATCTTTAAATCTATAATTCTACTGTACGTGTGTATGTCACTGAACTCCTCCTAAACGGTTACATATCATAATAACTAAGTTCATTAAAACTATGTTCGAAATAACTACGGTCGATTCACATAAGTTCATAATACCTAACGGTCGATTCGGCTACACATTATAATAACTAAGTTCAATATAACTATGTTCGAAATAACTACGGTCAATTCACATAATATGTTCATAATACCTAACGGTCGATTCAACTACTGTTTAATATACCTAAGTTTGATTAAACTAAAATTAATTGAGCTAACGAACGATTGATTTAATGTACGAAACACATACGGTTTAAAAAAAAATCAAACAATAAAATGCACGCTCCCTAACCAAGTGAAATAGGTAGAATTCGTTTCTAGCACTCGCCGGCCGCTGCCGCGGCACCGCTCGCTTCTCTCGTTCGGCTCGTGCGTTGTGGTCGCAGTTCTAACTTAAACCTAACCTATCCATGTCAGTTCTGGGTAGGGAGTTTTCCGGGTGGACCTTTATATGCTGCCCTAACCAAGCTAATAGGTAAAAATCGGGGCAACATAATATAAAGACCCGGAAAACTCCCTACCCAGAACCGACATGGATAGGTTAGGTTTATGTTAGAACTGCGACCACAACGCTAGAACCGAATTCTATCTATTTCATTGGTTTTTTTTGTTTTTTTTTTAAACCGTAGGTGAAAACCATAAATGAATTAATTGTAGTTGAATAAACCGTAGGTGTATTTATTGTAGTTAAATTAACCGTAGGTGTTTCGTCCATTAGGTATTTTAAACAGTAGGTATTATGACTGTAGTTATTTCGAACATAGTTTTAATGAACATAGTTCAATTAACCGTAGTTGTTTCGTACATTAGGTATTTCGTTCATTAGTTATTACAAAAATATGTGAAACAACCATTAGGTATTTTAAACAGTAGGTATTATGACCGTTATAGTTATTTCGAACATAGTTATATTGAACTTAGTTATTATGATATGTAACCCTCCTAAACGGCTGGACCGATTTGAATGTTTTTTTTGTATGCCTTTGGGTGGGGCGCCTGAAGGCCAATTCTCGTAAATAACATTGTCTACATTACATTTCAATATCATTCCGATTGCATTTCGATTGCAAAAGATCCCCTAACGTCATTTTTTTTTACAAAAAGCTAAAGCTAACTTTGAGCTACTTTGAGGGTATTATTTGTGATCGAAATGATATTGAAATGTAATTCGAACAATGTTATTTACGAGAATTGGCCTTCTGGATGATTTAGATTGACAAATCAGCCCGGTAGATGGCACTGCAGTCGGTATCTAGGTAATTTATCTATACTGCAAAACGTTTGCCGGGACAGCTAGAAATAAATGTCAATAATAAAATATATCGTAGGGTCACCCATAGAATACATTGAAAACTTATTAGTCTATGAAGATCAATGGAAACCATTGTACGGTCCCATTTACGGTGCTCCTGGGTGCCATAACTACGCGACCAAGGCATTATGGAGGTGTAATTAATTATATAAATTCACAACCCCTGTCAGGATATACTCCCTTCGATTGGTTAGTGGGATTTACTTGGACTATAGGTTCAGTCATAAAGCTTACTTCGTACGTAAATTCTACGTTGTTTGTACGAACTTAAATAATATTGTGTGAGTTTATTGAAACAGTTACTCTATTATTATTCTGTGTTTTAGTATTTTTAGGTGTCCGTACCTCGAATGGAAAAAACGGAACCCTTATAGGATCACTTTGTTGTCCGTCCGTCCGTCTTTCTGTCTGTCTGTCAAGACCCTGTTTTAAATATGATAGTCCATAAGTGCCTTTGCGTGTATTCCCCCCAGGGATCTAATGTAATTAATTATTAGTAA
This sequence comes from Idaea aversata, assembly GCA_907269075.1. NCBI lineage: Eukaryota > Metazoa > Arthropoda > Insecta > Lepidoptera > Geometridae > Idaea > Idaea aversata. The sequence goes on along the minus strand of OU026092.1, from coordinate 6,958,220 downwards.
TCAAATTTAGTTTAGTTACCTCCTATATCCCAAAAAACAAATACAAAGGCATAGCTAAAAGAAGATTGTTACTAACAACATGGATTATTGACATCTGAATAAATGAATTTTAAAATCTTGTAAATACATTTTTTTTCACACACATAAGTAGGTTCCTAATATACTATACCAAGTTTCCAATATTTCTGTATTCCCAAGCTTTCTATTTACTTTCTGTTAATATATTGTGTTTTAGGTTACGAGTCGAGTAAATAAACTTATATATCTAAAGTTAAACTTGTAATTTATATCCATAAAAGACGCATAAATCAAAAGGTTTTCACTGTATTACTGTATATTAAAGTATTTCGGTACACGAAAGCAGAAGTTTCGATATAAATTCGACAATGTATCGACCGTTTACTAGACGGGGAAGTTTCGAAAGCACGTCACTTCGACGTACAACAAACCAATGAAAACAAGACTTGTTCACTAAGTTATCTGGCCTCTACAACTCGAAGGAAACATTCTATTCGAGGATGCCTTTGTGAAATACTACGATCAGTTCCTACATAGAAAAAAAATGTTTATTTAAAGCAATACAATTAACAAATTACAATCACAATTAATTTACAATTTTGCAATGTAATTTGTGCAACTTATACTTTCTAGCTATTACTTTACTTTGTGTATATCGTGTTTTGTTTACTCTTGTGTTGTACAAATAAAGTTATCTATCTATCGATCTATCAATAAATGGTCCTCTTCCTATTGACTATAGAGAATTATTTCTTGGTTCTTGGTTGAAAGTCATAAATGAATTGCCAGTTGGGGCAATGGTCACCATGCCGGACTGCCAAACACAGGGTTGCGGGTTCGATTCCCACTTTAGAGTTCAAGTATATATGATTAGATATTTGTCTGTGGTCTGGTTGTTTCTATGTATTATAATTATATATTTACTAAAGAAAAGTATTTAAGTAGTATATCCGTTATCTAGCACCCATAACACAAGTCTAGTTACTTAGCTTGGCGCTAGATGGCGATGTGTGGAATGTCCGGCAATATTTATTTATTAAAAGCACTATTCTTAATTTAAAAGAACTAGCGACCCGCCTCGGCTTCGCACGGCTATATTATGCATGTATCCTACTAATATTATAAATTATACATATACACCTTCCTCTTGAATCACTCTATCTATTATATAAAAACCGCATCAAAATCCGTTGTCTAGTTTTAAAGATTTAATCATACATAGGGATATAGGGACAGAGAAAGCGACTTTGTTTTATACTATGTAGTGATAGTGATAATGTTTATTATTATCAAGAACTTTAACTAAATAAAAGAAAGTGATTTGTAGCGTCTTTAGGGAGATTAATTTTATTCTTAACTTCAAGAAACCTTTTTTTCTGTGTACTTACAAAAATATTATATTTAAGTACATAAAGTTACTATAGAGACGGTTGATTTTCCAATTTGATGTCGTGCCCAAATCATTTTGTCGCGTGCCATCGGTGGCATGCGTGCCATGGGTTCGCCATGGCTGGTACCATATAGAAAGTAGGTACCTATTAAAATACCTACCTACGTATTATTCACAAGTTTATTATTAAATCCGAATTTAAGTGCGGTAATCACGATCCTCGTCAAATTTCCTGTATAATGTTTTATTAAACTTTCAATAAAAGCTGGTATCCGGTAGTAAATGTTTATACTTTCATATTTTAGGAATCCCGAACATCTCGCTTATCCAGAGATATGTAGGTTCTGAATTATACAAAAGCCACTCAGAATCTCGCTTCAGTTATAGAACCGTGTGTCAAAATCAATTTTCACAGTTACAGGTCGCTATTTTCAGTTTTGTCTGGTTTCTATCGTTCATAGTACAAGAGGTGCCTGAAAAATTAAATCTTACAATGAATTGTAGGTACTCATTTTTCATCTACAATGTACCTATTAAGTTAGTATTCGAAGATTAACCATTATTTTACAAATAAGCATTCTTCAATATACATATTTCTTAATTATTATACCGATACAAAATAAATTAGATATATGTAGGTAAGGATTACTTAAGGTGCATAATATAATATTATATAAGTATAAGTATTCTATTCGTTGTTTGGCCATTAAAACACAACCCAAGTTGCATAGCTTGGGGCTAGATGGCCTAAAATGTTCCACAATATTTTTATATAGAAACCAAAAGCAAAGTGCCTTTCGCTGTTAACTAAAATTTTAATTATTAAATGAAAAATTGTTAATGGCTATTGTGTGAAAACGCTCAAAACGCAAGGGACATTTCCTTTTTTTAATTATATCAAAATAAACGAAAACAACTTACCTTTAAACCGTACATACAATAAAACTTAAGAAAAAAATATTAAATGCACTTTGCGTTTGGCCCCTATATGCACCATAACTATAGGTATGTACATTAATGTACAATTCCTTATTATTAATACAAGAAATCACAAAAAAAAATGTAAATATTATTAATATCTATAGTTTACAATATTAATTTCTGTCTGTGAGCTCTTAGCTTAACTTAGTTGTTTGGTCTATTTGAGGATCAGACGGGGAATGGAAGTGTGCAGTCGAGCTGTCCGGCCGCGACAAGCTAAATGCAGACAGGACTGCAACGACACAGATTTGCACTTTGCCATCTGAATTTTTAATAGCCAAAGGTATTTTCGAGCGAATTCACTAATTAACTTAGCCGGCACTGGCGTGAAACTCTATTTAACTTTTAGGCCGTCAGGTGATATTGTTGCATTGAAATGCAATCATTTACGCGGGGTTATTTTTTTATTATCAGTGAGAGGAAGTAAAAACTTTTCTATCTCATCAAGTTATGAGAGAAGGCGCGTCAAAATCTATCGAATTATAACTTCGGCTTCACCGCTACTGAAACCGTTGCTAACAAGAATTGACAATCTAAGCTGAGAGAGATATCAGAAATGGCCCCCGTGACTTGAAAAGGGGGATAGCTCTACGTCTCAAGCACAAGTGTAAAAGAGAGGCTGAAAATCCCCCATTACCAACTGTGAATCCTACCCATTGATCACAGTAACGCGTAAAGCCTTTAAAAATCCGACAATTTATTTAGTCGGCTACAACAACTTACTTTAGCTGAATTGTACGTACTCAATCGTGAAATATTGTTATTTTGATTTTCTTTTCTCTTAAAAAAACATGAAACTTTTAGTTATTGGTTAATTTTCAACTATGTTTGGAATAAGTAATAAGTATACTTAACCTACCTAGGTTATTACGTTCAATTTATCAGTTAAAAATAACTGTAAAAACTTACAAGGAATTTACGATACTTTTCTATTACTACGTTTTGAAACTGTTATCCATATTCCATTAACTGGTATTCGTGCCAAACTACCCATATCATACTTGAAGGGCTGGTGTAGTTCCGAAGGTTTCACTTCAAATTTCAATAGAAAGGTAGCCATCGCTAGCAATAAGTTTAACTTAGCAAAACGGAGTCCTGAAAATAATTAACAATTTAGTAACTATATTATTGAAATGAAGTTCCTTATCGCGAGTTGGCGGACATAGCCCAGCAAAAATGTAACGCGTTATAAAAAACAGTAAGTAAGAGTAAGAGAGTATTTTTATTTTTCATAATATTAAACTTACTTAGTTAAAAATAAAAAGAAAAATGGTGAAGGGATTTGGTCCAAACGCGTATCCGGCACGTTCATTTTTAGGGTTTTTAGGGTTTAAAAGGTAAAAAAGGAACCCTTATAAATATCACTTTCTTGTCCGTCTGTCTGTATTTTTTGTTTGTTACAATACTAGTTAAATGTATTACTTACCTATACAGTTTCGTGGCCCAATTCCAAAGGGTAAAAACGAACACTGGTGTTTCTTATTTAAACTTTCTTTTGAACAGTTGCTGGGTTCAAATTTATTCGGATTATCAAAATATTTTGAGTCATTATGAAGCCCGCTAGTTGAAACTACTATTAAAGTTCCGGACGGTATACAAAGCTGAGTACCGGGAAATGTGTAATCGGCAACAGATTTCCTAAGAACCCATTCGACCAAAGTATGTTTCCTCGTTGTTTCATTTAGCGCAGATTGTAGATAACACATCTCTTTAATTGAATCATAATTTAACTCTCCGTTGTGTTTGTTTATTGTTGAACATATTTCTTCATAAATCTTGTCTTGTATTTCCGGATGCAAAGATAATTCATGTAGCATGAAAGAAAAAGTAGAAGCGAGAGTTTCAAATCCTGCAGTGTATATATTGAAAAGTAGACCAGCTATTGTGTTATCGTTCATTTCTAATTCAGCAGTTGGGATTTCTTTGGGTAATATAATCTTGCCTTCCTTTCTTAACTTAACTAATGTTTCTAGTACATCGTTCCTTTTTAGTCCGTAAGATTCCCTGAAGTCCATAGACACGTCCATAAGTTTTATGAAGAAATTCCTTATATCGGCTACGAGGTCAAGTTTATGAAACACCTTATGTATGCCAGGTATCAGTAACTCTGTGAAGTACCATAGGCGAAAAAAAATAGGTGGCGAGACAGAAGCTTGTATAATCTTCTTCAAATAAGTAGTGTTACTGTTATTGGTTCTGTAGAAATTGAGTTTGAGACCAAACACGTTGGAGCTAATCGCATCTAAAGAGAACTCTTTAGCAAAATGCATTATGTCCACATTTTGCTCTTGTTCGACCGCTTCTTCGATACACTCAATAAGTTTACTAACACACATGTTTATTTCGGGCGTTATTTGTTTCAGTTTAGTCATTGTAAAATTAGGAGTTAATTTATTTCTTATTGTCCTCCAAACTTCACCTTCAGCTACAAATAAATTGTGGTTAAATCCAGCATCATTTGTTTTTAAACCTCTATTAATAAATGTGTTGAAATCTGATATCATCACCTGTTTTATAAGTTCAGGATCCCTTATGAGTAGCATTGGTGTGAGTCCGCAGTGAAATCCGACGTATCGTTCTTCAGGGTATCGAGAATATAAGGTTTTCACTAATTGTCCCAACGACTGTTGCATTGTCGCCATTCTTACGAAGTTTCCTAAAAGCGGAAACGGTACAGGACCTTTCACGTTCTTCTTTCTCCAATAAATAAACTGATTTCTCCAAATTAAACTCAAAATAATCACTATTAATAAAATAAAAATGTAATGTAACATTTTTAACCTTAACACTGAAAGAATGAAGTTTAATTAAATCGTGAAGGTAGTTTAGGTATTTAAATACCTAAATAAGTATAAAACGTAGTAGCGATATTAAGTCTGGAAACGATGTGTGTGTAGCGGTGTTACTCGTGAATGTGGCTTAATAATAAAAAATAAAAAACTTATAATAGGTACCTATTTATAATAGAGTTTATGGTAATCTTACAAATAAACCTAAATAACCAAATTGAAATGATCTTTCATCATTTTTTACTTTTTTAAGGTTACATTTTGGAAGCATTGAATAAATAAAAAATATTCTATACGATAAGTAGTCTTTCACTAGGTATATTGTTAATTATGAGGAGTCATTTCTAATTTTAGAATATGAGTTACCTTTCTTTAAGTATTTGGTTGTAGTTAAATATTTTTGTATTAATAATAAATAATAAATGGTTTATTTCAGGTAACAACCTTATAAATAAATTCAGACCCATATAAAAATATATACCTACCTAACAGACTAACATACAATTTAAAGATAATATTATAAAATAGGTATATAAGTAATAAATGGGTAATTCCGTTAGTTTAAGAAATTAATGGTAAAAAAATTAAATTACTGAACTGATCGCGACGATGCAATAGCGAATTAAAAATGGGCTACATTTTTCCTGATATTCACCAATAGGTGAAACCTGAGAGCGCTGATACGTATTAAATAAAATAATCAGCTTTATAATGTATTTTAAAAATAAATTAAGCTGCAGTTTGGGGTAAAGAACCATTGAAGTAAAAATTTACATCGTGCTTAACTTTATTACAAAAATGTTTTAAAAACTGTGACGTCTTTACTTACGTAGTATATAGACATTAAAAATAAAAAAATGAATCCTTTTGTATTTGTGCAAACAAAAGGCAATTAAGTATTATTTATGAAAATAAAAAATAGGTATACATAATATTTTAAAATGAAAACCTATAAATTTCGCTTACTGTCATAATATAGTAAATGTCATGTTAACCTTCATGGTCCAGTGGATAGACCCACAACATGTGCCACAACCATGTCTACATAGGCCTATACATCTACGAGTATACTTATTATAACTCTTATGTTTTTAGTATCTTATTTATCTTATTTATAAATTATCTATTAAAATTACTATTAGAGAGCTTATATGGCAGACTTGGAGGTACCTATGCTGGCATCATAAAGCCTAGTTCGCATTGCTAAGTTAATAGATTAAGGTCGCTGCATACGTACCTAATGTATTTTTTTTCTCTGAGAAAAATTACGGACGTGATATTTTTATACAAGAAATCGTATATTACGTAAACCCCCCCCCCTCCGAGATTTTATCCCTTCACGTATGCAGCGACCTATACTCTCTACTGGCCAAAATTCGTTCGAACTTTATTCGAGTACAGTTTACACGTGAGTGGTGTATTACAAGATGAACAGCCTACGAAACAATGCAACGATTGTGGCGGCACAAAACTCGACTATAAATTAAATCAACAGTTTCGGATTTGTTTAGCCGGTGAACCAGGAAGCATGGACGCGTGGTGGGAGGTGCTACTCCCCCAATAAAAATAAAATAAAATGGAGCGACTCAACTAAATTACTTAATAACCTATTCGACAATTTTTGAAGTGAAAACTTCTTATGGCGCGTTGGGCACTTTTGTGGGTGAGCATTTTCAGCCGTTCTCGCGACAGATGAGATTTTACACAGATATACAGTTTTCACTTCTGCCTGCACTCCCGGAGTGCGCTGTTTTTTTTTTAATGTTCAGACACGTTTAGCTACTAAACTCACTACTAGACTAAAATACTAGCTTAATGCGAATAGCGAACTAGGCTTAAAGGTCAGGAATCGGGTTGTATGGACCCCTCGCTACTGGGTAAAATATGTTATGATGTGTCAAGTTTATTTATTTTTATGTAGTGTAGGTAAGTTATTTAATATCTACCTACATTATAATTAAATATTTATGTAAAAATATTATATGTTTTTAGTGTTTTGCCTTTTAGGTTTAGGTTGGTTAAACTGACAAAAAAATAAACTTTAAATTTTTATTAGTTTGCCGTGTTGGTATAAAATTAAAGTCACGTTTCATATTGAAGAATAAAACTTATTTTTTATTAACACAATAATTGATAATATTTATCTTTTAACTTAATGCAAACAATTATCAAAAGTACTGTTTCCAACTAGGTTCTAAAACACAGCCCAAAAAAGTGCTAAAAAGTGCCAAAAAAAAATATTTTAAACTTTAAGAAAAAGTGCCAAACATGCAACATTCACCGGTTAAACTTCTTACCAACATTTTTTTGCTATTACTCCAGTTATTTGACAAAATGTTGATACAAAACAAACGAAAATGCCAAGTTTAACTTTCGCTATTTTCTTACTCATGATGAAAACACACATAATATACACTACATAAATGTAGTTAATTATACCTATATTAAACAGAATGTATTTATTCTTATATAACCAATGTATTTTAACAAAGAGTCTGTAATACGAAAGAGGATTGTTTTTAACCGACTTCAAAAAGGAGAAGGTTCTCAATTCGTCGCGTATATTTTTTATACGCATAGGCGAAGAACTTTTGTTCTACGACAGTTGATCGAACTTTGAGGTTATAATTATCAGATATTTTTAATTTGAGGTCAAAGATTCAAATAAAGTTCGAATTTTCAAAAGTTATAGATCAAATAAAAAAATAGAGTCAAAAATAACTTATAGCTTATATATAGAGTCAAAAATAGATGTCAAAAATAACTTAGAACTAAAGTTGTTCGCTTGTAAGACGTGTATAACAAACTCTTCATTGGAACACATTGCATGTAAGATTATTTCAACCATTTTTGGTTGTAGTAATTTTTTTTCAACGTTTTGATATATTAACCCACAACCCGTCTTTGCTTCTAGGAGTCAAAACTCTGACGTCAAATTCCAGTTTTTCTTTAGTCTTCGACGAAGGTTCTACTTTAAATTCCTTCAGAAACATGAACATCCCAACTTTGGCTACAGTTTCAGCGAATCGTTTTGCTGCGAACAAATAATATTAGAATTTTTTTAATAAGTTGAATTAAGTCTCGTATTGTATGACACCCCTGTTTACCTACAAGGTAGAAATACCGTTGCTCATCTTCCCTATTTATATAAAATTTTCGTGTTAGTTACCAAATTCCACGGTTGAACCGATTATTTTTTGTATATTCGTTAGGTCTGAGAATCGAACAACATCATTTTTTTCCTTTATGTATTTTTTAGTAAATGGAAAAACAACGTTTGCCGGGACAGCTAGTCTAATTTATACATCTATAGATGAAATTTAAATAGTCAGCAAAAACTGCAGCCGTCGGACATGTTCTTGGGAGCATACGCCGATATGCGATCAGCGGCTCTACTCTACTTATCCCCATTTTACTACGGGATCGAAATTAATGCTGCAGGGCGCAACTAGTCCTATTCTAATCCTTACTAAAATTACATAAAAATTCGAAAGCTTTTTAATTTTTCTTTTATATATTTGTTTGTTTCTTCCTTTTTCACGGTTAAATGACTGGACTGATTTGGATGAAAATCAGCATGGCGATAGTTTAGGGGATGGGGAAAGACAGAATACTTTTAATCCCGAAAATCCCGAGAGATCGGGACAGCTAGTGGTTCATAAATGGATACAGCTTTGTTAGTACGAAGTGTAGCTATGTTTGCTACGACTGTAGCTAGTCTCGTTGGGAAAGAAAGAATCAGTATTTGACAGTATGGTTAGAATTTATTTTGACTAGCCTAATTAAAAAGTGGTCTTGATTCTTTATTAGAAGCAGTAGTATAAGGGCGTGTTCAGATGACACGCGTCAACCATGCGCCCGCCACGCTCATCACATGCGTTGAACACGCGTTGAACACGCTTTGAAAGTTCTATATATAATTTGAGTCTTATGACACATCAATAGATCTCAAATTGCATAAGACTCAAATTATATAGTATAGAACAATTTCAAAGCGTGTTCCACGCGTGTGAAGCGCGTGGCGGGCGCGTGGGCGACGCGTGTCATCTGAACACGCTCATAATAGCAGTGGAGTGCACTGTCCAGTTTGAAGAAGATCATACGTATTCCTGTCACTAATCAGGTTTATTACATGCGATTTTGTATTTGAACTGTGAATGGAGGAAGGGGTTTGAAGGGTGAGGCGTTTCGTCACTTTTTTAAATGAAAAAGCTATTCCGGTAGATTGTGAACGTATAAATAAACACCTTTAGCATTTTATTTATCATTATTGATTTGTTGGCTAGTTTCTGTTCAAGTCTTACCTATACAATTCCTTGGTCCCACACTGAAAGGCATAAAAGCACACTGTGGTATATTCTTCATATTCTCTGGTGAAAACTTTTCAGGATTAAATTCATCTGGTCTTTCGAAATGCTTTGGGTCACTATGTATTCCGTCTATACTTATATATAAACTAGTACCTTTGTCAATTACAATATCAGAGTCAGGAATTTTATAATCAGTCACTGCTTTTCTCAAGATAAATTGACCAGTAGGTCGTTTTCTAGTTGTTTCATTTATAACCATTTGTAGATAGGATAGTTCTGATAATGATTCTAACGTGATTTCATTATTGTACTTATTACTAAAATCGCATATTTCTTGGTATAATTTTTCCTGAACCTTTTGGTTTAAAGCTAGTTCGTATAAGAAAAAAGAGAACAGAGAAGCGTTACTTTCAGAGCCAGCCGCATAGAAAAGAAGGGCTTGAGATTCAATGATTTCGTCAGTGATCTCTATCTCTTTTAGTCCTTCGTCGTCTAGTCTACTCGCGCGTCCATCTTCCTTCAACTGTATCAATAGATCCATAAAATCATGTCTGACTTTCGTTTGACCCTCTCTATCTCTAATTATTGACGTAAGCAAACTTTTAATAAAAATAAACAACTCATTAGAATCAGCGAAAGAACATAGTTTTCTAAATCCCGGTACGATCATGTCTATTAGTAGTAGACTTTGTTGAAGAATACTACTACGTGGTACTATATTTTTCGTCATTCTTGCAAAGATGCTGTCATCGGAATATGCATCAACATCTATACCGAAAACGGTGGACCCAATAATATCTAGCGTCAATTGAGAACATAGCGACCTTAATTCATGTTCGCTTTTATTGTCAAGAAGGCAGTTTACGTGTTTTGTAAAGTTGTTTGCACTTTGTGTCAATAATGGCATCATTTCTTTAAGTTTCTTTGATGTGAAGATTGGTGTTAGCTTGTGTCGTAACACTTTCCACATATCCCCTTCGACTTCAAATAAATTATTTGATATTCGACTTCTACTGGATTTAAAGCCTCTATCCTGAAAGGAGCTGAAATCTTTGATTAATATATGCTTTAACAATTCCACGTCTCGAACAAGAAGTATCGGAGTAACTCCTGAATAAATTCCAACAATTTTTTCGTCTGAATATTCGGCGTGGATTGACTTCATAAGGCCGGGAAAACTTTGTTTCATACAAAACACACTTGCACAATTTCCTATAAACGGCAAAGGGGTCGGTCCATTTACTCCTTTTTTGTTCCAATAAGAATACTTCGATTTTAATTTAAAATATACGTAAATTAAAAGTATAATGAAAAACATAGTACTGCATAAAAGAAACATTTTTAGTGAAAAATAAGCAACGTTTTATTTAGATTTATGAATCTAAAAATTACCACCTACTACTTATTTACGGCCAAACGGCACTCGCGACTTGTAATAAAATATTAATTCGTTTTCTGCCGTTTTATATTATAATTTGGTGGTTACAATTATATGTATAGCAATTCTATTCACTTACTTAATATTCTGTAAAGATGGTATTTTATTGACACAATGTAACAAAAAATAAGTGGGTTTAAAAATTTAATCCACCATATTAGGAAGCGTATTATCTTTCGTTACTTCATACTCAGATATAAAATTAGAATATAATTTTTGGTTTACTTGTAGTACCCTTTTTAAGGTACTGGCAGCATTCGCTTATTTAGAGTAAGAAAACAACACTTGTTTTACGTCATATCAATTTTATCCCCACTACCCCCCATCTACCGCTCACCCTGTCAGCCATACTTACCCCATTCCTTTTTTGAGCGCGGCAGTGTTCGCACGTCTTCAAAAAATACCGCAAAAAAAAAAAAAAAAAAAAACACTTTTGGAAATAATGCCAAAAAAGAAGCGAAGTCCTGAAGAAAAATTGGAATATTATAGAAAAAAAATTCGAAGATATGAAGACAGCAACGTTAATAATACTATTAACGTTGACTTTCAAGGTGAGTTCATAAAAATCCAGATCATTTAAATATGGGCCTAGAGGTTAGCCGTGAGCTAACACGTGGCACCTAACATGTCAGAGATTGGCCGCGAGCCCTTCCAATGACAAAATAAAGCCTAGAGGTTGTCCGTGAGTCAACACAAAGGCCATTAATAACCACTTGTCATGCATCTTCCAGGTGCACAACAACAAGACTATAGTCCTACGGGTTTCACGGAATGTTACGACATGGACATGTCCGAGGTGGCACACGAAGTAGTCGTAACTACCGAGGACAGCGAAACGTCCGAAGAGGTGGACCCGGAACCGGAACCGGACCCGGAACAGGAACCGAATCAGGAACCGGACCCGGAACCGGAAGCTTCAACTTCGGGAGAACAAACGCCCGCAGTCGCGCCGCTTGAGGATGTCTCTCCCCTAGACCCGGAAATTTTAAAAGCTTTAGGGGAAGCTACTGATTCCTCTCCAGATTTTGGACCAGAGATACATAAGAATTTAGCTCAATTATGGACACCAGTACTTAAAAAGGGCTTAACTAAAGAGACTAAAGAAACTCTTATAAAGGAATATCTGATTCCTACCAATTGTAAATTATTACAATCACCAAAATTAAACCCAGAAATGACCGCCGCCGTTACGGATTTATGTCGCAATAGAGATAAAAAGATGGCGGTATCGCAACAACAACTTGGCGTCGCTACAACAGCTATTGGCCGTGCCTTTAGTATCCTCCTTAACACCGACGAGAAAACTGAAAAAATCAAGGCTATAAAACATCTTAGCGATGGTTGCAGATTATTATGCGATCTTCACTTCCAAGATACGTCATGCAGGATTAAACTCGTGACTCCAAACTTGGATCAATCTTTTTGCAAACTGATACAAGATGTCGAACGTGACGATTCCTTATTCGGTGAAAAACTATCCGAAAAGATAAAAGCCTCGAAGGCTATTACACGACAAGGATTACAAATTAAGAAGCCGGTTAATTCAAAACCTTCAACATCACAACTCGCATCAGGACGACCAGCTAACGCCCAGGGAAACTGGACAGGCCCCCCTCGCTCGTCAAACAGGGGGGGGCGCGGAGGCGGTCGCAGACCGTTCAACAATGTGACGAATTACAACAACCCGCGGGGTCTAGCTCCGTCGCAACATCTGCAGCAACAACAGCCGCAGTCCAATTCGAACAACAGGCAACGAGGACCGGCGCCACAACGCCGCTAATCCAGGTACACGCAGGCAGAATCAATTTATTTTTTCATAATTGGCTTAAAATTTCTAGTAATTCTGAAGTTTTGAAGTGGGTAGGTGAAGGTATTACGATACCTTTTTCTAGTGAAGTTATACAACAGTATGTACCTCAAACTAAGTGGTCAGCTAAAGACCGACAAGATATGAAATCGGCTATTTATAAATTAATAGATTTAGGTGCTGTAACGAAATGTGAACCATCTAATGACCAGTTTATTTCTAGAATTTTTCTTGCCCCAAAACCTAACGGTGATAAGAGGTTTATACTTAATTTAAAACCACTTAATAAATTTATCCAAAAATCTCACTTTAAAATGGAAGATTCTCGAACAGCGTGTAAATTAATTCCAAAAAATGGTTTCTTAGCTAATATCGATCTAAAAGAAGCATACTTATCCGTACCGGTCTCTCCAGAATATCGCAAGTTTTTACGATTTAATTTTCCTTCCGAAAAATCTGCCAGTATAGATACGTTCGAATTTACCGCCATGCCATATGGCTTATCAATTGCTCCGAGGGTATTTAGCAAAATAATAAAAGAAGTCGTTTCTGAATTGCGAAATCGTGGTTTTAAATCCGTTTATTATCTTGACGATTATTTGTGCATAGGTAATACATATAGTGAGTGTTTAATAAACGTAAATGAAACTGTCAAATTGCTCCAAAGTTTAGGTTTTATTATAAATTTCGATAAAAGTACATTAACACCAGAACAAAAATGCAAATTTTTGGGTTTTATATTCGATTCAACTGATTTGTCTATTTCATTACCTCAAAAAAAGCGAGTAAATATCACAGCTTTATTGAATTCATTTAAATTACACTGTAGTATTAGAGATTTTGCAAAAGTAATTGGCACCCTTACAGCGGCTTGCCCAGCGACCAAATATGGTTGGTTATATACAAAAACATTAGAAAGACAAAAATTCCTTGCCTTACAACGTCATCAGGATTATGGCGCAAAAATAACATTACCTCAAATAGTATTTCAGGATATAAACTGGTGGTTAGACAATCTATCGACCTGTTCGAATGATATGCGTCCCGGTTCATTTAAAATAGTGATTTATACAGATGCATCTTTATCTGGCTGGGGTGCATTTTGTAACGGGTTAAGAGCTAATGGACGATGGCGTTCAGATGAACTGAACTATCATATAAATTATCTAGAACTTCTGGCAATTTTCATGGCATTAAAAACTTTTGCAAAAAACGAAAGCGATTGTTCTATACTGTTAAGAGTTGATAATACAACTGCAATATCGTATATAAACCGCATGGGCGGTATCCAGTATAGGCATCTTAATGATTTATCACGAGCAATATGGCAATGGTGTGAGGAACGAAATATTAGTTTGTTTGCATCATACATTAATACAAAAGACAATAGAGAGGCAGACGAAGAATCCCGTAGAATCAATTCCGACATAGAATGGGAACTATCTATCCAAGCGTTTGAACAAATAGTCCATAAGTTCGGGACACCTGTTGTTGATCTTTTCGCTTCTCGCACCAACGCCAAATGCTCCAATTATGTTGCATGGAAACCAGATCCAGATGCCATCGCAGTCGATGCGTTTACCATTTTCTGGGGGTCCTATTTTTATGCTTTTCCTCCGTTTTCAATGTTATTAAAAACAATTAGAAAAATCTTACAAGATCGAGCCTTAGGTATACTAGTGTTTCCAATATGGCCATCTCAGCCATGGTATCCTCTTCTAAGAGAAATCCTAGCTTCGGAAATTATTATTTTTAATCCAAGTAAAAATTTATTACACTCTTTTTCCAGACCTCACCACCCATTGTACAATCAACTTACGTTGGGTGCCGCGAGAGTTTGCGGACGGCTTTCTTGAAGAAGGGGATACCATCTGCATCTGTCGACTTAATGATCGCCTCACTTTCCGACAACACAATCAAGCAATATAACGTAAGTTATAAATTATGGTGGCAGTTTTGTGATACACATAATATAGATACTCTTGATAAATCAGTTAATGCTGTCGTTACATTTTTGACTGAACAATTTGAGAAATGTGCCTCTTACAGTACCTTAAACACTCATCGGTCTGCTCTGTCCCTATTAATAGGTAATAATATCGGTTCAGATGAAAGTATAAAAAGGCTTCTAAAAGGCGTTTTTAAAATTAGACCAGCTCGGCCGAAGTATAACTATACTTGGGACCCACAGATCGTATTGAATTTGATTTGTGAATGGTATCCTAATTTAGATTTAAGTTTAGAAAAAATAACTAAAAAAGTAGTTATTTTATTAGCTTTATGTACAGGTCATAGAATACAAACTTTATCACTAATAAAAGTTGAAAATATTCATTTTACTCAGAAGGAAATAAACATTTTTATACCGGATATAATTAAGACCTCGGCCCCCGGTCGTGACTCACCGGTGCTATCTCTTCCCTATTTTACAGAAAACCCCAATGTGTGCCCAGCAAAGACTGTTCAAGATTATATAGAACGGACTAAGGACAGACCGATGAGCGTCAACAATCTTCTGATTACATATAAAAAACCCTACAAGGCTGCCACTACACAATCCATTAGTAGGTGGATAAAACAAGTGTTGTCGGAAAGCGGAATAGACACATCCGTGTTCAGTGCACATAGCACACGCCATGCGTCCACATCCGCTGCGGCGTCTGCTGGCGTCTCTTTAGACGTAATTAGACGAACTGCGGGATGGACAGAACATTCCAATACGTTCGCTAAATATTATAATAGGAAAATTATCTCAGCCTGTGATTTCGCTAATTTTATTACTAATAAATAAAAACTTATCTTGTTAAGAGTAAGGTTAATTAATTAAGTATATTTTTTGTTATTAATGATTAGGAAATAAATACATATGTTTTGGTTAAATGTAGTAATTAATTCCTGCAAAACTTCCTACTCTAAACATCTACAAGTAAACCAAAAATTATATTCTAATTTTATATCTGAGTATGAAGTAACGAAAGATAATATAAGATCAAACGAACTTTCATAAGTGAAGTTCGATCGATATTATCTGAGTTACTTCATACGAAAGATATAATTTTCCCTCCCACCCAATACACCCTATCTGTAAGTCAGTTTTGCATTAAGATAAATATCTCTAAAATAATGAGGTAAGTATGGCTGACAGGGTGAGCGGTAGATGGGGGGTAGTGGGGATAAAATTGATATGACGTAAAACAAGTGTTGTTTTCTTACTCTAAATAAGCGAATGCTGCCAGTACCTTAAAAAGGGTACTACAAGTAAACCAAAAATTATATTCTAATTTTATATCTTTCGTATGAAGTAACTCACATAATATCGATCGAACTTCACTTATGAAAGTTCGTTTGATCTTATATTATTTATGCGTAACATATTATGCGTATAGATACTCAGACTAAGTAGCTTTTCTTATCACACTTTTCGGAAACGTTCTTCTTCTATGCGAGTCGATTCCGATTATTCTAATAACTCGAATGATTTACTTCTAATGACTTTTTTATTTTTATGTTCTCTCGGAGGACACTGTTAAATATTTCCAAGAACAAAAACAGATATAGTATTGGATCCCTTTAAGGTTCCGATGGTCGATCGTGTTTTCTATACAAATGAATTTAGAGTGTTATCCATTTATTCTATACTAGCTGCACCCCGCGGTTTCACCCGCGTAAGTCCCGATCCCGTGGGAATATCAGGGTAAAAAGTAGCCTATGTGTTAATCCAGGTTCCCAGCTATCTACATACCGAGTTTCATCGCGATCGGTCCAGTAGTTTTTGCGTGAAGGAGTAACAAACATAAATACACACACACACACACACACACACAAACTTTCACATTTATAATATTAGTAGGATTAGTAGGATAGGATAGGATGGAAAAAAAAAACAAAAGTTAAATCTACATAACAAGTCTATATATAGCTAAAAATACTCTCAAAGCCAGCTTTTGGTGTTATCAAGAATATTTTTTGTAATTGAAATTATATTGAAATGTAATTTGAACAATGTTATTTACGATAATAATAATTGGCCTTCTGAACACTGTCATGTAAACCGATCTTACTTAGACAAGTTTGTTATAATAGAATTCAAATAATTCCATAGAGAATAATTAACCCTAAACACTATCTTATCACTTCCACCCATATAAAAACAGAATATTAATATGTATTTTTGTACATATACGTTATCACATATTAGTATGTATTAATGTTATACATGAATAACTACCTATTAAAGTATACGCGAAAATAAAATTCTACAGATCTTACACTAAGCGCAAGTATCAAATGAATTGAAAATGTAATTTAGAAATGAACAATTAATGGACTATTCGTGTACTTACCTCTATTCTCTGCGAAGCTACAGGCAAATATCACAATTTCATAAATTGGGGCACATACTTGATCACGAAAACATAAACTTGTTCAAAAAAATTGCCTAGGTCGGTCTAGGTCTGCCAAGACATACCCAGGCGGACGTCATTTTTATAGACGATGTCAAGAACTTCTATAAATAAATAATCCAAAGAATTATATTATTAAACCAGAAATGAAGATCTCGATGAGATCTATCACCTCTGCAAAGAGACCATCACTCTAGGATCAATTGTTTCTGAGATATAGCCGGTTTAAGTTTAAAGACTGTCACCTGTAATGAAGATATCGATGAGATTTTATCACTTCTGTATAGAAACTATCAATCTAGGATCAATAGTTTCTGAGATATAGCCGTTTTAAATGTGACTACTGTCACCTGAAATGAAGATCTCGATGAGATCTATCACTTCTCCAAAGATGCCGTCAATCTAGGATAAATAGTTTCTGAGATATAGCTGTTTTAAATTTGAAATGAAGAACTTAATGAGATCTATCACTTCTGTATAGAAACCATCAATTTAGGACCAATAGTTTCTTAGATACAGCCGTTCTAAATTTGACAGCTGTCACCTGTCAATATAACATCTGTCATTTCTGTTTCCGATCTTAACTGTCCGAACGGAAGACTAGAGATTTTTAATCCCGCGTGACTTGTATTAATAGTTACGTATTTTTCAGGGTATCAAAAAAGCTGATGAAACGACATAGTACAGTCAGAAAATGCTGAGGTAGCAGGTGCTAATTTTAAAGTTCTAATTATTTTAATCACGGATCAATAATTTTTGGTTATTCTGCGTGAAATAACTAACACTTCGAAAGCTTTAGTGATATCAAGCAGAATAATTAACAATTTATTAACCGTTATTTAAAAAAATTAAACTTTAGAACATGCACCTGCTACCCTCAGTCCTTTTCCGACTGTACACCCCCACCGAACACACCGTTTACCCGACTGGGGACTGAGGTGACTCAAACTGTAGAGCAATTCACCCCCTCTCGAGGGGGAGAAAAAAGAAAAATACACCTCGGTACTTTTTCTTTCCCTCAACATCAAAAAACGGAGAAAATTTTCGAAATTTTTAGTAAATTTTAAAATTCTTTACAAAGGTTCAGTCCGATTTTCGTCATTTTAAAACCATACTATACTTTAAGTCCATGTGGTCATTTCGACACCTCTTGCGACCTCGTATCTTTAAGATTTTAGAAAATATGGGCCTTTTGCACTTTTTACGATTTGTACACCCTTATAGATAGATAGATAGATATTCGGTTGTATGTATTTTTTTTTCAATGTTAAAAATGTGTTCATACAATTTCATTTATCAAAAAATCGCTCCGCGATTTCACCCGCGTAACTCTCGATCCTGTAAGAACAGGAAGATCCTATCCCTATCTATAGGTAGCCTATCTTGGACGTTCAGACGTGTGAACAGCCTAGTCCCGGAAGGGTTATTTTCAATGCATCCTTCATAAAAAAAATGTTGTTTCCTCCGTGATTACTCCGCCACCTTGTAATCTTTTACACTCAATTATAATTATGGAAAATTACAAAAAATATAAAATGCCTATTGCCTATTGGTCTCGCGACTCGCGCGTCTGCTAGCCGGTGACGGCTAGGCGCCCCAAGTAGGTATCCCATGCGCGCCCTCTGCTTAGGAGTCGACCGGCCAGGGGTACAATGACTTGAATTAGGTATGAGTTGCTCGATTTGTCGCCCCTTGGGCGTGCCACCCGTGTGCGGTGCACGCTTAGCACGCCCGCCTACGGCGGCCCTGTGTGAAATATTTTCTGAACACCTCTGAAATGTCTTCATTCCCAACAATATAGGTGACGGATCCTCAGAGGAGCATGTTGAAGCCATCCTAAATGAAGATTTTTGAGGTAGCATTTTCAGGACCTTCTTTGTGATCAGATCATAACCCGGTGCCTCCCCAGGAAGTCCGGAATCTAATCCGGGGTCTAGATAACAGGAAGGCACCGGGTTATGATCTGATCACAAAGAAGGTCCTGAAAAAGCTACCTCAAAAAACTATCGTTATGCTGACGGTTTTTATTAACGCGATGCTCAGAATTCAGACTTAGTCCCATCGGCCCCGCTGGCTCTGCCCCGCTAGCGGGGCAGATGGGAAAAAGTGTTGCATCGGCCCCGCTGAACGCAGACGCGGACGCTAGCGGGGCCGATGAAACAAATTAAGTTTCATTTGCCCCGCTATAGGACTTACTTCCGTCAGGCCCGCTAGCAGATGGGAAAAAGAGATTGATTCATCGGCCCCGCTAGCGTCGGCGTCGGCGTTTTGCGGGGACGATGGGTAGGTACAGATCAAGTTACAAATAGAGGCAATAAATACTTAGGTTGCCGAAAAAGGAATGTCTGTAATTAAAATGGTTTGTATGTTAATCAGTTTTTATTGAGTGCTCAAAATACATAATATTTTAATAATAAAAAAATACACACAACAAGAACATCACATAAACATTTTTTAATTTTCATAATCATAGATGATAGTCACACAAATTACATTAATCAGTCTTCATTAATGAACATTAATGCCTAAACTGCTGACAGTTTTGTAAGATGAATATAATATTTTAGGTAAACAACAAAACATAAAAAATACAGTATTTGACAAAAAATCAACGAGAGAAAACATTAACATTACAAACTATGTCAGTGTTTCGAGAAAATGTCTACTGGTTATTGGTCCATTTACAAATTTCAAGATCTAGTTATACTATTTAAATAATCAACAAAACAAAAAAAAACACAAAACAAGGACATTACTTAATAACTAGTTTCTTAATTTTTAATAGAGCCAGCCGGGCCGATGAGAGTAAGTCTAAGATAGTACCAAAAAGTTAAATGCAAACTCAATATTTTCTATAATATTCTTATAGAAAGTCATACACTGCTTAATGGGACACATCACTCTTGATACATTTGCACACTCAAACTTCTAACTTTTAATAGTTTTTTCATAAATGGTCTAACTTTTACAAGAATTAGAGCAGGAATATAAACAATAATTCAGTGCTTTTATTTATGTAATTGTTATCTTGAACAAAATATGTTTATATTACGTAAAAAACAAAAGTCAATTTATGAGACACATCAAAATCAGAATTCAGTTTTTTTTTGAGAATTGCACAATATGTAACAGCTAAAGAGTGACTATCTCCGAACTTCGCTTTACTTTACTGCGACACAATAATTAGTAATTTCACGTTTACACGGTTGTCATGGATTTGACTTCGCGCTGTCTATAGACGCGTTTTGATTTGAGTTGAGTTGAGGTTTGGCGTTGGACCAAAAAGTTTTTTAAGTTTCTTAAGATGGACCCATGGAAAGTGACAGATGTCAAAGTGACAAATGTCAAAGTGACATCTGTCACTATGTCAAATTAATCAGCCAAACCGAACCGAACAAACACCTTTTTCTCTCACCAAAAAAAAGGGTCCATCTTAAGAAACTTAAAAAACTTTTTGGTCCAACGCCAAACCTCAACTCAACTCAAGTCAAAACGCGTCTATAGACAGCGCGAAGTCAAATCCATGACAACCGTGTAAACGTGAAATTACTAATTATTGTGTCGCAGTAAAGTAAAGCGAAGTTCGGAGATAGTCACTCTTTAGCTGTTACATATTGTGCAATTCTCAAAAAAAAACTGAATTCTGATTTTGATGTGTCTCATAAATTGACTTTTGTTTTTTACGTAATATAAACATATTTTGTTCAAGATAACAATTACATAAATAAAAGCACTGAATTATTGTTTATATTCCTGCTCTAATTCTTGTAAAAGTTAGACCATTTATGAAAAAACTATTAAAAGTTAGAAGTTTGAGTGTGCAAATGTATCAAGAGTGATGTGTCCCATTAAGCAGTGTATGACTTTCTATAAGAATATTATAGAAAATATTGAGTTTGCATTTAACTTTTTGGTACTATCTTAGACTTACTCTCATCGGCCCGGCTGGCTCTATTAAAAATTAAGAAACTAGTTATTAAGTAATGTCCTTGTTTTGTGTTTTTTTTTTGTTTTGTTGATTATTTAAATAGTATAACTTGATCTTGAAATTTGTAAATGGACCAATAACCAGTAGACATTTTCTCGAAACACTGACATAGTTTGTAATGTTAATGTTTTCTCTCGTTGATTTTTTGTCAAATACTGTATTTTTTATGTTATGTTGTTTACCTAAAATATTATATTCATCTTACAAAACTGTCAGCAGTTTAGGCATTAATGTTCATTAATGAAGACTGATTAATGTAATTTGTGTGACTATCATCTATGATTATGAAAATTAAAAAATGTTTATGTGATGTTCTTGTTGTGTGTATTTTTTTATTATTAAAATATTATGTATTTTGAGCACTCAATAAAAACTGATTAACATACAAACCATTTTAATTACAGACATTCCTTTTTCGGCAACCTAAGTATTGATTGCCTCTATTTGTAACTTGATCTGTACCTACCCATCGTCCCCGCAAAACGCCGACGCCGACGCTAGCGGGGCCGATGAATCAATCTCTTTTTCCCATCTGCTAGCGGGCCCGACGGAAGTAAGTCCTATAGCGGGGCAAATGAAACTTAATTTGTTTCATCGGCCCCGCTAGCGTCCGCGTCTGCGTTCAGCGGGGCCGATGCAACACTTTTTCCCATCTGCCCCGCTGGCGGGGCAGAGCCAGCGGGGCCGATGGGACTAAGTCAGAATTCAGTACTTCCCAGACTTGTGGAAAGTCTCTGAAATTATAATGATTGAAAAAACCTCCATTTGATACCACCTCATTAAAAACCTCCTACAGACAAACCAATCAGCCCAATATTTCAATATTTCTACCCGCGATGTCAAAGCTATTCGAAAAAGTGATCCTCTCTAGAATTTTGCCCATACTGAATGATCGCAATATTATACCATCAATTTGGATTTCGGAAGCGTCATGGAACAACTGAGCAGGCGCACAGAGTCTATAAACACCTTAGAAAGACCTTGGAACAAAAGGAATACTGCTCATCGGCCTTCCTCAACGTCCAACAGGCTTTTGACAAAGTATGGCACAATGGCCTGCTGTGTAAATTGAAACAAAGCCTTCCACATTATTAC
Organism: Idaea aversata; assembly: GCA_907269075.1. Taxonomy (NCBI): domain Eukaryota; kingdom Metazoa; phylum Arthropoda; class Insecta; order Lepidoptera; family Geometridae; genus Idaea; species Idaea aversata. Next base: position 6,936,001 of record OU026092.1, on the reverse strand, counting down.
TTATTGCTGCCGTAGTCCTATCTTACCGACCGTATGAAATCCACAATTTCCACGATCCACGATTGGTTGCAAAAACCAACTGAAGAACTGCTCACCTGTTCAGCTTGGCGGCAGCACTCTACCCCACAAAGATAGCGTCAAATATCTTGGAATTCATTTCGATCGTAGGCTGACCTGGAAGAAACACACTCAGGCCAAAAAGGAAGAAATGAACATAAGACATAGAAACTTGTACTGGATGCTGGATCACAACACAAGACTATCTCTCGATAATAAGCTCCTCCTATACAAAATGGTCATAAAGCCAGTTTGGACGTACGGCATGCAACTGTGGGGCACTGCTAGCGACTTCAATATTGCTATCCTACAACGCCAACAAAATAAAATTAAAAACGATTGCTCTAAAACTAAACTTCGTTTTGCCTACTTCGCCCATGATCTAATAGGTAATGGTTCTAAATATCAATATGCCAATCTCTCGTTAGGTTTAGACAAAACGCGAAATCGGCAGACTGCGTTTTAGGTAGGTACTCGGCTAAAGTCAGGTTTTAACCATACAGTTTTATCTAATGATATTTCGATTAGATTATCAGTTAAACTGTACAGTTCTTAGTTTAACTGAACAATTCGACTGTACAGTTGGAACTACGCAGTTAAAACTGAAGGTCTGTAGCCGCCTTATGAACTCTTCGACAGGTTCGGATTTTTTTAGCCGGTGAACCATGGACGCGTGGTGGGAGGTGCTACTCGCCCAATAAAAATAAAATAAAATGGATCAACTCGACTTAATTACTTAATAACCTAATCGACTAAATTTTTGATGTTCAGACATGTTTAGCTACTATAATAAACTCACTACTAGCCTAAAATACAAGCTTAATGCGAATTGCGAACTAGGGTTGTATGAATCGGGTTGTATGGACCCCTCGCTACTGGGTAAAATATGTTATGATGTGTTAAGTTTATTTATTTTTATGTAGTGTAGGTAAGTTATTAAATATCTACCTACCTACCTACATTATAATTAAATATTCATTTTAAAATATTATATTATGTTTTTAGGTTTTGGTTGGTTAAACTGACAAAAAAAATAAACTTTAAATTTTTATTAGTTTGCTGTGTTGGTATAAAATTAAAGTCACGTTTCATATTGAAGAATAAAACTTTTTTTTTTTATTAACACAATAATAGGTAATATTTATCTTTTAACTTAATGCTAACAATTGTCAAAAGCAGGCTTGCCAACTAGGTTCTAAATTACAGCCCATAAAAGTGCTAACAATTTCCCAAAAAATGCTAAACTTTAAGAAAAAGTGCAAAATATGCAATTAATAATAATAATAATAACCTTCCAAAGGACGTGATGATACAAAGGTGATACAGGATGAATAATAATAATAATAATAATAAAGTTAGTTCCCCAGTATCCAGTCCACTACCATCCCATCACAATAGCCCAAGTAGTAGTTTTCTCCTGTAGTTTAACAATAGTTCTATTCAAACCGGAGGTTGTCCGTGCCCGCAGGGCACCTTGAGGCGAGGTGACGGGGAGTAGCGACCCCGCGGTCCCGAGTGCTCCTGGGGGAAGCAACCGTTCCTCATCTCCGGCTGGCCTTAGTTGGCTGATCGGAGTGAACAATGACGAGGAAGCGGTCCCCCGCCTCTGGCTTGCCTTCACCGGCCGTCCAGAGTGGAGTCGCAAGAGTATATTCGAAGGATATATGCCATACGTAAGTGGTGAGTGGGCCAGGTAGGCTGGACCCTCAGGGAGCCCGTGACCTGAGTTTAAAACCCAGTGTGGCGTCACTATCCTTAAGCCACTCTCGTCCCTGTTGCCCCCTTGCTGTAATTTACTCAGCTGATTAGGGTGGCCCAGTTTGAGAGTTGGCGAGTCTCCGCCTGCCACTTTTACATGTTTGTTGAACATTGTTACGGCAGGTGCCATAGTACCCATAGTTCCCCAGTATCCAGTCCACTACCATCCCATCACAATAGCCCAAGTAGTAGTTTTCTCCTGTAGTTTAACAATAGTTCTATTCAAACCGGAGGTTGTCCTTGGCTGCATTTTATAGTGCAGACAGGGATAATCGCCGGTTTGATGTTCACATCATACTTTGCCATTAAACTTGTTATTGTAAAGGGCCTCTACGTGTTGGCTTCGGCCCCACGCATGCCTTCCAAAGGTCCGGGACTCCATAGTCCCGTGATATAGGACATATAACAAACAAATAATAATAATAATAAATCTTTATTTCCTTAACATACATAAAATTAGCTAAAGTAACATTATTAGTAGGTAATAATAAATAAATATTTGTCCTGAAATATTTATTTATTTATTTAAAATGCAATTGCAATTGCTTGTATAAGATTATTTCAACCATTTTTGGTTGTATAGTAAAATAAAAAAAATCAACGTTTTGATAGGTTAACCCACAACCCGTCTTTGCTTCTGGGAGTGAAAACTCTGACATCAAATTCCAGTTTTTCTTTAGTCTTCGACGAAGGTTCTACTTTAAATTCCTTCAGAAACATGAACATCCCAACTTTGGCTACAGTTTCAGCGAATCGTTTTGCTGCGAACAAATAATATTAGAAAAGATTTAAAAAGTTAAATTTGGAGTCTACCACCCGTATTCACAATCAACCCTATAAGATTGCATAATGCGCGCACGCCAAGAACCGTAAATAAGACGCTAATTGGCTAGAGTGAAGAGAGCAGCACAAAATTGACCAATCGTAGCATTTAGCGCAGTGCCTTCACTTATACAAAAGCAACTTAAGTACCTACTGTTTGTGTATACGGGCGGTATAGTCTAAGTTGTACGTCTTATATGTATACATTTATGAAAAAAAGAACTAAAGTCCTAGCAACATAGAACACTAATTATGACTGTCTGTGTGTCAATTAATAACTACTGAAAATAATGAAATCTGATTTTATATAGATAGCTAAATTTTCTGGAAAGGTCGTGGTATTCTTGCCGTTAAAATCCACTTGTAAAACCCGAGTAATCAAATTAAAAATTGCAACCGTCCGCGTCGGTCATGTTTTTGGGAGCATACGCCGATAATGCGCTCACCGGCTACTATTTATCCCCATTTTTCTATGGGACCGAAATTAATGCAAACTGCTATTCTAATCCTAACTAACTCCAGTTAGTGATTAATAATTACAGCTTTGTTAGCACGGAACGAGTTTCGGCTGCGAAGTGTAGCTATGTTTGCTACGACTGTAGCTAGTCTCTTTGGGAAAGAAATAATCAGTTATTGACAGTATGGTTATAAATTAATTTTGAATAGCCTTATAAAAAGTGCTCTTGATTCTTTATTAGTAGCAGTAGCATCAGTAGTAAATAGTAGCAGGCCATACCTACTCGTATTCCTGTCACCGGTTAGTTTTTTTATTCATGCGTTTTTGTGTTTGAACGGTGAATGGAGGTAGGGGTTTGAAGTTTGAGGCGTTCCATCACTTTTTAAATGAACAAGCTATTCTGGTAGAAAGTGAACGTATAAAACAACACGTCTTACTATTTTGTTTTATTATTGATTCGTTGGCTAGTTTCTGTTCAAGTCTTACCTATACAATTCCTTGGTCCCACACTGAAAGGCATAAAAGCACACTGTGGTATATTCTTCATATTCTCTGGCGAAAACTTTTCAGGATTGAATTCATCTGGTCTTTCGAAATGCTTTGGGTCACTATGTAATCCGTCTATACTTATATATAAACTAGTACCTTTATCAATTACAATATCAGAGTCAGGAATTTTATAATCAGTTACTGCTTTTCTCAAGATAAATTGACCAGTAGGTCGTTTTCTAGTTGTTTCATTTATAACCATTTGTAGATAGGATAGTTCGGATAATGATTCTAACGTGATTTCATTATTGTATTTATTACTAAAATCGCATATTTCTTGGTATAATTTTTCCTGAACCTTTTGGTTTAAAGCTAGTTCGTATAAGAAAAAAGAGAACAGAGAAGCGTTGCTTTCAGAGCCAGCCGCATAGAAAAGAAGGGCTTGAGATTCAATGATTTCGTCAGTGATCTCTATCTCTTTTAGTCCTTCGTCGTCTAGTCTACTCGCGCGTCCATCTTCCTTCAACTGTATCAATAGATCCATAAAATCATGTCTGACTTTCGTTTGACCCTCTCTATCTCTAATTATTGACGTAAGCAAACTTTTAATAAAAATAAACAACTCATTAGAATCAGCGAAAGAACATAGTTTTCTAAATCCCGGTACGATCATGTCTATTAGTAGTAGACTTTGTTGAAGAATACTACTACGTGGTACTATATTTTTCGTCATTCTTGCAAAGATGCTGTCATCGGAATATGCATCAACATCTATACCGAAAACGGTGGACCCAATAATATCTAGCGTCAATTGAGAACATAGCGACCTTAATTCATGTTCGCTTTTATTGTCAAGAAGGCAGTTTACGTGTTTTGTAAAGTTGTTTGCACTTTGTGTCAATAATGGCATCATTTCTTTAAGTTTTTTTGATGTGAAGATTGGTGTTAGCTTGTGTCGTAACACTTTCCACATATCCCCTTCGACTTCAAATAAATTATTTGATATTCGACTTCTACTGGATTTAAAGCCTCTATCCTGAAAGGAGCTGAAATCTTTGATTAATATATGCTTTAACAATTCCACGTCTCGAACAAGAAGTATCGGAGTAACTCCTGAATAAATTCCAACAATTTTTTCGTCTGAATATTCGGCGTAGATTGACTTCATAAGGCCGGGAAAACTTTGTTTCATACAAAACACACTTGCACAGTTTCCTATAAACGGCAAAGGGGTCGGTCCTTTCACTCCTTTTTTGTTCCAATAAGAATACTTCGACTTTAATTTAAAATATCCGTAAATTAAAAGTATAATGAAAAACATACAGCTTATAAGAAACATTTTTGGTGAAATAAGCAATTAAGCAATTTAGTTTTATGAATGTATACAATACCACCTACTACTTATTTAAGGCCAAACGGCACGACTTGTAATAAAATATTAATTGGTTTTCTGTCGTTTTTATATTTTAATGAGGTAGTTACAATTATATATGTATAGCAATCCACTTTACTTAATATTCTGTAAAGATAGTATTTTATTGATGCAATGTAAACTCTCTAAAAAATATTTTTTGTTTTTTATTTTATTTATCTACTAAGTAGAAATCGAACCTACCTACTGACATATTATGCACAGGCTAAGAAAGAATCCCTTATCATCGAGTTAACTAAAGAGCGGGATGCCAATGAAGGCATTATGCCTAAAACTTGACACTGGGGTCTGTTGAGAGTAGGGGATCCGTTGGGGGAGCCGTTAAGCGTGAACCGAAAGTAATTATAAATAGTACTTTGATGAAATGAAAAAAGGTGTAATACTGCTTGGATGAAATAATTTAGTGGATCAGTGTTTAGGTGAAATGTAGAACTGAGTAAATAAACATAGGCATAACAAACATTTTATGAATTTAATGTTAGGTTTATTTAATAGTTGGTGAGTCGTCATAGTTAAAATGTAACAAGTGGAAACTCAAAATCAAAAATCTTTTTGGTCTTAAATGCTTACAATAGCTAAGCGGTTAAATGCTTGCAAAGCTCAATGGCCAAAGCATCTATAGTTTTTAGTAGCTTTACTTACCACAAAAATGTCGAATAAATCCCTATATATATAAAATTCTCGTGTCACGGGGTTCGAAGTTGAACTCCTCCAAAACGGCTCGACCGATTCTCATGAAATTTTGTGAGCATATTCAGTAGGTCTGAGAATCGGCCAACATCTATTTTTTATTTTTTTTCCTTTGTTTTTTTTTTTAAATGGCAAAACAACGTTTGCCGGTACAGCTAGTATAATATAATAATATATGCCTACTCGGAAAACGTTACTGACGGAGGACAATGTTAAATGTTCCCAGTAACAAGAACAAATAGAAGTACTTAATAATTAATTAAAAATCAAATAAATATTAACTTTGTTTTATTTCTTTCTTTTAAATTAATGTTCCTATAGAAGTTTAATAAATTATCTTTATGTGAAAAAAAAACTATTGCTCTTTTTGTACTTAATTATAATATTAAACTTTTTTATTTGTTATACTTTTTTTTGCAAATTTTAATGTACAGTCACATTACCAATTACCTGAACCCCACGTGACCCAGAGCTCACTCGCAAATCTGTAAAAAATATAGTATTTACCTATTTTGTTATTTTTTAATATTGTATTGTATAATATATTGTTAAAAAAAACCAGAATCAGGTAACATTACTTTACAACCTTACAGATTTGCGAGTGAGCTCTAGGTCACGTGGGGTTCAGCTGATTGGTAATGTGACTGTACCTATCCCTATCCATGCGGAGATTTTTAGAAGTGAGCTCCTAGACTAAATGTGTAACATCTATTTGCTTTGCGGTATTTTTTAGCGTACCTACGCAATCTAAGATTACACGCGACTTAAGACACATGAAGGTTTACATGACAGCCACTCAGAAATGGCTGTCATATAAACCGATCTTAATAAGACAAGTTTTTTAGAATATAATTCACCCTAAACACTATCTTATCACTTCTTCCCATACAAAAACAGAATATGAATAATGTATTTTTGTATAAACGTTATCACACATTAGTATGTATTAATGTTATACACGAATACCTATTAATTATTAAGGTATACGCCAAAATAAAAAAGTGTTTGAACAATTTTAATTATCTAAAAATTTAAATATGCCTACCTAGCATACAGAAAAGAAAATAACTTTTGCCAATATCAAAATATGTAGTTATTGGCAAAAGTTATTTTCTTTTCTGTATGCTAGGTAGGCATATTTAAATTTAATTTAATTTAATTTAATTTAAATTTATTTAAATTTAATAAAAAGTAGCCTATATGTTAATCCGGGTCACCAACTACCTACCTACCAAGTTTCATCGCAATCGGTTCAGTAGTTTTAGCGTGAAGGAGTAACAAACAACATTGTCTGCACACACACGTGTCGCAGCGAACCCACGCTTTTCGGGATAAAAAGTAGCCTATATGTTAATCCGGGTCACCAACTACCTACCTACCAAGTTTCATCGCAATCGGTTTAGTAGTTTTAGCGTGAAGGAGTAACAAACAACATTGTCTGCACACACACACACAAACTTTCAGCTTTATAATTGAAGCATTGGGTACAACAAAGGCGTATCTAGAAAAAGTGAGTTTCGAGAAAATTGGCTTTGAAGTTTTTAATGTCTTATATCTTTTAAATATTTATAATGTGAGTCTTTTAGCCCAGATTATTTATTAGCCCAATGATTTAGCTAAATGATTTGGGTATTTTTATAATATTATTCTAAAACAATTAGAATCATTTGAAAATGACGTTTTTTTAAATCTTGTTATCCGCCTTTGTTGCACCCAACCGGTAAAAAAATTGGGCGTTCGTTAAAATTACTGGTTTTTAGGCTAATAAATAATAACTTTAGATACTTTTATTAATCAGTATTATTTAAAAGTAAATAAAGAAAAGTTTTAACAGATTTTTTTAATCAGATTCCTCAAATTCACTTTGTAGTTTTTTTAGGTAACTTCTTACGTCGCGTCGGGCTGATACGTCTTCTTCACCCAAACGTGTGTTTTTTTTCGCACATTTTTGTTCCATTAATTTACATACTTTAGCTTTGTTTTTTCTTTCTAATTTGGAGGGACGTACTCAATAACTTCATCATCTTCACGAAAATCATTAAATTCGCTCGTTTCCGACTTTTTTCACATTAAAAAACTTTTAACTAACTGCGGGTGTAAAATGCAACAAGGGCGGACTGCCGCTTTCGAAATGAATTGTTTGAATGGTGAATCATGGAAGGGGAGTAGAGATGCTCCGTAGTGGGATACTACAGACTCATCTATACTTCACTATCACTACATAGTATAAAATAAAGTCACTTTTCACCGTCCCTATGTCCCTATGTATGCTTAGATATTTAAATCTACGCAACGGATTTTGATGCGGTTTTTTTTAATAGATAGAGTGATTAAAGAGAAAGGTTTTTAGATATAACACATGCATAATACAGCCGTGCGAAGCCGGGGCGGGTCGCTGGTCACTACATAGTATAAAACAAAGTCGCTTTCTCTGTCCATATGTATGCTTAAATCTTTAAAACTACGCAACGGATTTTGATGCGGTTTTTTTTAATAGATAGAGTGATACAAAAGGAAGGTTTATATGTATAATACATGCACAATATAGCCGTGCGAAGCTGGGGCGGGTCGCTAGTCTATACTTATATTATAAAGCTGAAGAGTTTGTTTGTTTGAACGCGCTAATCTCTTAGTTCGAATTAAAAAAATATTTTAGTGTTGGATAGTTCATTTATTAAGGAAGGCTATAGGTATGCTACTTTTTATACTAATATTCCCACAGGATCGGGAGTAACGCGGGTGAAACCGCGGAGCGCTGCTAGTCACTACATAGTATAAAACATTCATTAATGAATTGCGAAGCAAGAATTCTTAAACTCTTACGGCAATCTTCAAAAAATGAAAAGAAAACTACTTTCGAAATATTTCGCGTTAACTAATAACTGGTATAAACACTTGACTCTCTGATGAAACGCAACTCTAGCGCGATTCAATTTTTCCGGTGGCGCCATCTAGTTACGGCGACAATAATCTGAAAGCTGCAGAGTTTGTTTGAACGCGCTGAACCAAATTATCGAGGGAGGCTACTTTTATTTTGATAATAGCTGCGCTCCGCGGTTTAACCCGCATAAGTCCCGATCCCGTAGGAATATTAAAATAAAAAATAGCCTATAGCCTTCCTCGATAAATGAACTATCCAACGTAAATATAATTTATCAATTCGAACTAGTAGTTCCTGAGATTAGCGCGTTCAAACAAACTCATCAGCTTTATAATATGAAGCTGCGCTTCGCGGTTTCACCCGCGTAACTCCCGATCCCGTGGGAATATCGGGATAAAAAGTAGCCTATAACCTTCCTCGATAAATGGACTATCCAACACAAAAAAGAATTTTTCAATTCGAACCAGCAGTTCCTGAGATTAGCGCGTTCAAACAAACAAACAAACTCTTCAGCTTTATAATATTAATAAGTATAGATTAGTATTTATTTATATATTAAAATAAGTAGGTATGTCCCTTCATCTTCGCTATTTTCCAAAGATTTGAAAAGTTAAAATCTCTAATTTTCTTCAATGTGCAATCAGGTTCACGAAGATTTTCAATGATTTTTGGATGAAATAAAGCGATACATTAATGGCCCCTTTTCGACGGTTTTGAAATGTTTGTCGTAGTCCAGGGAACTGGTTTAAACGATGAGAAAGATCAGACTTAGGCGGGTGAAACCGAGGGGCGCAGCTAGTCTTTAATCACTACATAGTATAAAACAAAGTCGCTCTCTCTGTCCCTATATCTCTTTGTACGCTTAAATCTTTAAAACTACGCAACGGATTTTGATGCGGTTTTTTTATTAGATAGAGTGATTCAAGAGGAAGGTTTATATGTATAATACATGCATAATATAGCCGTGCGAAGCCGGGGCGGGTCGCTAGTAATATTATAAAGCTGAAGAGTTTGTTTGTTTGAACGCGCTAATCTCCGGAACTACTGGTACCATATTGAAAAAAAAATGGGTTGGATAGTCCATATATCGAGGAAGGCTATAAGCATAAGGCTACTTTTGATTTTGATATTCCCACGGGATCGAGACTTACGCGGTTGAAACCGCGGAGCGCAGCTAGTAATAAATATTTATATAGAGTGGTTATGCTTATTAAAAAACAAATTACTTCCGGGGTGTCTGTATGTCTGTCTGAATGCGATAAACTTAAATACTACAGCCTGCCTAGCATGAAGATCAAAACACGCTATTTTGAATTTTTATCATAAAATTTTATCGCAATTTTCGATAAAAATTCAACATGGCGGCTTTATCGATCATATTTTGAGAGTTGATGTCATTGTAGTTATATCGCTTTATTGTATCGTGTTTTGGTCTTCGTGCTAGGCAGGCTGAATAGATTTTCATGTTTGTTTGAACGCGCTAATCTCAGGAACTGCTGGTTCGAATTGAAAAATTCTTTGTGTTGAATAGTCCATTTATCGAGGAAGGTTATAGGCTACTTTTTATCCCGATATTTCCACGGGATCGGGAGTTACGCGGGTGAAACCGCGGAGCGCAGCTAGTAATATTATAAAGCTGAAGAGTTTGTTTGGTTGTTTGTTTGAACGCGCTAATCTCAGGAATTACTGGCATGAAATAAAAAAATCTTTTTTTTATGTTGTATAGCGAGGAAGGATATAGGCTACTTTTTATCCCGATATTTCTACGGTATCGGGAATTACGCGGGTGAAACCGCGGAGCGCAGCTTCGGTATTACATAAAACTTACCATTTATGTAACCAAGCTGTTGCACCACAACCTCAATATAAAATCGAATCATATAAAAAGATCAAATCATGTAAATTGGTCCATGGAAGTCGAGACGTTCAGATTGAAATCCCCATTTCCTAATCGATACTAATTCTCGGTACGTTTTCGTTCGCTTACTCGGGGCTTAAGTAGGGGGATGCGCAAGAGAGGGGGCACGATTTATTGGGGCATTAGATTCGCATTTGTAGAACGGAATACCAAGCGCCGGACGTGCGGACCGCTACTCGTGTTGCTCCTTAAATAATATAATTGTAACTTGAGTTGTCCCTTAAATGTATTTTAATTCAGTACCTAAGTTTAAGCTTTGAGAAGTGTGTATTTTAATCAGAAATTGGAACCCTAAACCTAGTAGAAACTGTTAAGGCAAAGTTGTGTATGTATACTGTATTGGTACTGTACTGTACCTTTTATTGGTAAACACACTTAAATACAATTTCAGATGTATGTCTTTATTCTTAGTACTAGCGACCCACCCCGGCTTCGCACGCCTGTATTATGCATGTATTATATCTAAAAACCTTCCTCGTTAATCACTCTATCTATTAAAAAAACCGTATCAAAATCCGTTGCGTAGTTTTAAAGATCTAAGCATACAAAGGGACATAGGGACGGCGAAAAGTGACTTTATTTTATACTATGTAGTGATTAGTGTGTTTTAATGTTGGTGTACCTACCTAATACTTAAATAAATAAATGTATTTTTAGTGAGGACAAATTATGACATTTGATCCTTTAGTTTAGAAAATGTACATTAAATTATGATAAGAGATGAATCTCTTCATCTTTTTAGCATAAATTGAAGATCTATAAATATGTAATTCAAAGTTCTGACTGATGAAGAAACGGGTTTTCAAAATTTCACCGCTAGGGTTAAGGGAGGCGATGCCGCGGGCAAAATATAGTAACCATATAAATAAACAGATAAAAATATAATATAGGAAAATGAGTTTAATAAAATCTACGCTGAAAAACCACATGCAACACTTTCAAATAGAAAATTTAATCATCTTTATGAGATTTTGTCGCGAGCTGTTTTGAATCAAAAATGTTGGCAATTTTTAGTTTAAAAAACACTTATATTTGTACACCAAACATTTTATGATATTGACGTTGCCTATTAACAAAACTAAATAATTTTATTAATAAGGTAGATACAATATAAATAGTAAGTATGTACTATTAATATTTTGGTTAATTATCATAAATAGCCAAATTAACGAATATTTGAAATTTAATATAAGAATTCAACCTATAATAAGCCTGTAAATATTTTAATCGCAACGTATTTGGGAATAGTTAAGATTCTTCCGTTACATTAATTAAACTATACATTGCGGTGTCGGATGCATATCAGTCGATCTGGGACAGTAATGTCTGTTATTCTGGCCGCATGCCTTGATAATATAAATTAACTAGCTGTTGCCTGCGACTTCGTACGCGTGGTAGTTTTGTTTTATATAGGTACTTAAGAGGAAAGGGTAACGGCTCTCTCTCCATACAAACGTAGTCGACTGTTTCCTCCCTGATAATGACACTAGAGCAAATATTTTTGTAGCATAAAACTTATAACTGCCATGACTATGCCCATTGTCTTATTTTCACTATCACTATCACTACATAGTATAAAATAAAGTCACTTTTCGCCGTCACTATATCCCTATGTCCCTTTGTATGCTTAAATCTTTAAAACTACGCAACGGATTTTGATGCGGTTTTTTTAATAGATACAGTGATTCAAGAGGAAGGTTCATATGTATAATACACGCATAATATAGCCGTGCGAAGCCGGGGCGGGTCGCTAGTTTATATATATTTTGTTTTTTTAACTCTTACTTTCTATGACAATTTGAAATAAAAAAAACATGACATATGGGCATAGTTATAGTCATGGCAGTTATAGGTTTTGTGCAACAAAAATATTCGTGCTAGTGGCATTATCCAGGGAGGAAACAGTCGATTACGTTTGTATGGAGAAAGAGCCGGGTACTTTTCCTCATAAACCTTCCTCTTGAACCACTCTATCTAATTAAAAAAACCGCATCAAAATCCATTGCGTAGTTTTACAGATCTATACATTCATAGAGAGAGACAGCGGGAAGCGACTTTGTTTTATACTATGTAGTGATATCGTATAAATTTCACGTGTGACTTAATTTTTAAATAGCAGACAATAGGTATTATTGTCTATTTTAGAGACTGGAGTGTAGCTTCTTGTTTCTTATTTAATTTTAAATTAACCATTTGTTTCGAATTCCGTTCCCGAAATGTTTCGTTGGTTCGTTGCTTTAATGAAAGCAAGTATTGCTACTATACTTTCTCACAGATGGAGGAAAGAGACACTATTGCAAGGCGCGTGGCTTGGCCCGCTACGTATTTACTAGAATTTATGATTTCATTTCGTGTCGCATATTTCAACAGGCGAGTGTTTTGCATCGAAACGATACCGCAATAACGCACCGGATTCGCTTTTGTTGTTGCTTGTGAGCTTAATAAATTTATACTGATACCATTTTAATTTAGTTTCTTTCATTTTTTTTTACAAATTACTTAACTACAGCCACAATATAATACAGTCGTAATAAATATGCCCCGTAAACTGAAGGGTAAAATCTATAAAACCGTGATGTATGGATCGAAATGCTGGGCCGTGAAGAAGATTGCATGCAGCGAAGATGAGAATGTTGAGATGGATCTGTGAAGTAACGAAGATGGATAAAATAAGTAATGCGTATATTAAAGGAAGCCTGAAAGTACACTGGTTACAGAAGAATCAAAAAAGCAACCGTTTGAGTTGGTATGGACACGTGATGAGAAGAAAAGCGACGCATGTAACTAGAAGAGTGATGAGTATGAATGTAGAGGGATAGAGAGGAAGAGGACGACCTAAGAAAAGATGGATGGACTGCGTGAGACAAGACATGATACAGATGAATGTGAACAATGAGATGACGAGGAGTGATTGGAAGAAGAAGACGTACTGCACTGACCCCAAATGAATTTTATTAGGATAACGACAGGAAGATGATGAGCTACAATATAGTATAGTTGGTACTAACGTACCATTAATTTTCATTGATACCGCCATACCTTTTACTTTCATATTCCATCTTCCACAGGACAATAAGATAAAGCCCGAAAAGGGTCTTAAATTGAAATAAAAGCACGCCCTATACACATAATCTAATTATTTTACCGAACAAGGGCAAATTTTCTCTTTGAAAGATTCAAGAGACGTGAATGCATTATGATTTGTGCCTAGATGGAAAGAAAATTACATTCCCTAGCTTAACTTTAGTAATAAGAGGTTTTTGAATAGGTAGGTATTGTTCTCTTGCAACGTGAAGCAACCTGTTGTTGAGTTTCAATTAAGTGCGAAAGTATGCTGTTGGTTTTTTCACCTTTCTAGTATGAAATATCTATACGGACTCGCCTAGAAATAATTACTTCAATCTATCAAAATAAGGTACACATTTTGCTGCTTTAGATTTGTCCAATTTTTAGAGATAACCACGCTTTTGTTCGCATTTAATTAGTTTGCTTGGATAGTCTTACTTCTTTTTAGGGTTCCGTCGTACCCAAAGGGTAAAATGGGATACTATTACTATATAAGATTTCACTGTCTGTCTGTCAACAGGCTGTATGTCATGACCCGTGATAGCTAGACAGTTAAAGTGTTCACAGATGATGTATTTCTGAAATTAAGTTTGGCTCCCATACAACATGATACGGAACCCTTCGTGCACGAGTCCGACTCACACTTGTTTTTTTATTTTTACCTTTCTTGTCTGAAATTATTTGCCTTGAGATAATTACTTAAATTTCTCAAATTAGGTGCACATTTTTGCTGCTCTAGATTTGTCTTATTTTCAGAGATAACCACACTTTTGTGCGCATTTAATTAGTTTGCTTAGATTGTCTGACTCTTTTCTTTTCTTTTGAAAACATGAAGGGCTCAAGAAACCATTGAAATTTGTATCCAAAGAATATTATGAAAGTAAAATAAAATATTGATCTGACTTCCCAGCGAAGTCGGGGCAGTATTTTATTATTTAAGAGGGCGGGCGCTGGGAGCTCATCAAAGTGAAATGTATGCATGACAAAGCATTTTTACGTATACCTACCCATCTAGCTACCAGCAGGCATACGTATAGCGAGATAATATTTTGTGAATGTTTAGATAGTGAGAGTATACCTACCTAATATGTGCGTCTATGCCTAAAAGCTAAATTAAATTATCATGAAGATATTCTAACTCTGAAATCGTTCACTAAAAATAAGAACAACTCTCGTAGGGATTTAAAAGAACTCTGTTAAAAAATCAGTATGTTTCAATGGAACCGGACGTGGAAGGTTGAGCGCAGCGCCACCGGAAGTGAACGAGCGGCCGCTATAACCGTAACTCACGGAAGTACCCACAACGCCCGCCATGTCCAAAAGCTACATACGTGGCAATTTAACTATTTATGCACAAGGCCGGATTGATGGCTATACACGCCAATAAAATAAACTTTGAAACACTCGTTTACAAAATTCATTGATGCCTTCTTACTAAAATTTATAGTTGCCATGGATAATTCTAAATTTACAATTAATTTACTAGTGCTATAATTTACATAAGGTGTTTGATTGGGTTCTTCACTTTTAAATTACTTTCAGAACTTACGCTTCGTGAAAACTAACTTACTTATAAGCTAAGTAATTGTAGATATACGAGTTTGAACCCTTACTTTTATTAGTCGTAATGAAACACCTAGGTTCTAAATTTTTAAGTTTTACCGCCAACTTAACTCGGGGACAAACTGCTACCGAGCTAAGTCATCCATCATTTGGAAAATGTCCTGTGCTGTTTGCGCAAAAAAAGCAGTGGAAAACTTGCCTCAGAGATGCCAGGCCATTATTATGGACAACGGGGACATCTTTTTAATAAAAAGCCAAGTAGTTCGGTACATAACATGATAAAATCCTATTACAAAGTTTCCATTTTTTTAGGTTCTTTGCTTAGCTACGATCTTATCGTTCATAGTGTAAATGGAAATTAGGTGCAGGTATATCGTGTCGAGTTCAAGCACCCCATTTTGTCGTATTTACTCAGGTATCGAGTGGATGTAAGAAGGCAAGCCGAATGAGTTAAGACTCCAGTCTTGGGCCGTGTAACGAACTGTGCACGATGTGATATTTATGGCCGTTTTCGTCTCACTTTTTGCGAGAATGTATTGCTTAGGGGAGGATAAACGGTGAGAAAAAAACGTTTTGGAATAATTTTTAGTCTCAATGTTTTACTCATAAACCGAGTTCGGAGGTCATGAAAAGCTGTTTTGTTGTTTGTTTCGTATTATTCTAGCTCCGGTATAGTTTTTTGGTTGAAATTGTAATATGAAATTATTAGTAATAGTAAGTTTGAATTCAAAGTTTGAATTCAAAGAGAAGTAAATGCCTAAAACAATGCCAATAGATTTTGAACAGTCGCAATCAAAAATTTAGTTATTCTGTACCTACCTATATCCAGAAATAACTTCTTTATTCTTCCTCTCTAGTGTTTTCTCATAAATAAATAATTTACGTCCTTCGTCTAATAGCGGAGACATTAGTTTCGTGTAAGTAATAAGTTTTTACGGCCCCCCGTACCGCTGTTGCCTAATATTTGAACCAACAGTACCACACAGCTGGCGTACGTAATCTTGTTATGAAGAAAAACTTTCTTAATAAGAACGCGGTTTTCTTTCCTATTTCCCTCTCTATGGACTGGATGTAACTCCAAAATAATTGCTTTGGTTTTCTATTAGATAATGATAAAATATGTATAGATTTCATTCTCTAACCAATTTATTTGGATACATATCGTCGCGAAAGTAAATAGGCTTAGAAACAAGTGGTCTATTCCACTTAAAGGACTTACGTGGTATCACCAAGATGCTTACAGGCAACACTTTAGTATTCTACAAGCGACCCGCCCCGGCTTCGCACGGCTGTATATGCATGTATTATATCTAAAAACCTTTCTCGTTAATCACTCAATCTATTAATAAAAACCGCATTAAAATCCGTTGCGTAGTTTTAATAAAGATCTAAGCATACAAAGGGACATAGGGACGGCGAAAAGCGACTTTATTTTATACTAGCGACCCGCCCCGGCTTCGCACGGCTATATTATGCATATATTATAGATATAAACCTTCCTCTTGAATCACTCTATCTATTAAAAAAACCGCATCAAAATCCGTTGCGTATAATAGTTTTAAAGATCTAAGCATACAAAGGGACATAGGGACGGCGAAAAGCGACTTTATTTTATACTATGTAGTGATAGTGATGAGCACCTGAGAAAGTAAGCACCCAGAAGGCCAATTCTCGTAAATGATATTATTCAAATTACATTTCAAAATTATTCCGATTGAGGGTATTTTTTATAATCGCAATGCAACCGGAATGACATTAAAATGTAATTTAAATAATGTTATTTACAAGAATTGGCCTTCAGGTTGTTAAAGGCGACTCCAATAAAATTATTAGGTATTTTGGATATCCTTTAAGAGAAAAGGATACAAACTATTACAAACGTAGTCGACTGTTTTCTCTAGAGCAAATATGTTTGGTGCATAAAACTTATAACTACCATGACCATGCCACATTTTTATTTTATTTTTTTATTTCTTTAATCTTAATTCCTTTATTAATTAGAAAATGAAAAAAAAAGTAGGGGCATAGTTAGGTTTTATGGCATAAAAATATTTGTGCTAGTGTCATTATCTAGGGACAAACGTAGTCGACTGTTATTATATTATATAACTATTATCCGTAGCGGGTGATAGTCTTGGCGTCAGGTGGCAACCGGCCGTAAAAACCAAGCCAATCATCATAACTCCAAATCATGAAATGCACAGATAAGAAAAGGGCAAATAATACTAGGGCGTCCCCCTCAAGCGACGACAACAGTGATGGAATTGCAGCAAATGCTAGGGCGTACCCCCAAAGCGACGCAAATGTCATCAGAGCAACCGGGAAATCAGCCACGATGCGCATAGCGAGCTGGAACGTGGGCTCGATGACGGGACGCAGCTCAGAACTCAGCGAAGTATTACATCGAAGACGCATCAACATTTGTTGCATCCAGGAGACGAAATGGAAGGGGTCTCAATCACGCAATATCGGGTATAACTACAAGCTGATTTACCATGGAACAAGGGCGCAGAATGGAGTCGGCATTGTAGTAGACAAACACTTTCAAGATCGCGTAGTTGAAGTAAACAGAGTAAGCGAAAGACTAATATCAATCAAGTTTGCCCTGGACGATCAACCGTGCATGAACATCGTATGCGCATACGCCCCCCAGTCCGGAACCCCAAGTTCGGAAAAGGAATCTTTCTGGGAAGAATTTAGTGATCTGCTGCAGTCTATACCAAACTGTGAACCAAAATTTATCGGCGGCGACTTGAACGGTCATGTTGGTGAGAAAACTACCACCTACCAGAGAGTACATGGCAACTTCGGATATGGTGAAATCAACCCGGAGGGAGAGAACTTCCTACAAATGGCACTGGCACACGACCTTGCAATTGTAAATACTTTCTTCACAAAACCTGTAGAACACCTGGTAACCTATAAAAGCGGTGGGGCATGCACTCAGATAGACTACATTCTAACTGATAGAAAACAACTAAAGACAAATTTTTTTTATACTTTGCAAAGTCATACCCCGGGTATGACTTTGCAAAGACTGCAAAGTCATACCCGGGGAACCGCTTACCTCACAGCATAGAATTCTAGTAGCAGAGTTCAAAATACCAAAAACATACAAGGTCAAGAAGGAGAAAATCATAAGAACACGGTGGCATAAATTGGAGGGTGAGGAAGGTCTCAGACTATGTGAAGACATCTTACAACACCTTGAGGAGCAGCAGGATGATACAGCCAATGCAATGTGGCTAGATTTTCAACTATACTGCAATGAAAAAGCAAAACAATATTTAGGAGTATCTAAAGGTGCCATCAATAATAACAAGGATACTAGCTGGTGGAATGAAGAAGTGAGAGAAAAATTTGAAACTAAGAAAACACTCTTCAAACTATGGCAACAGACGAAAGACGATGCTGACCACCAGGCTTATAAAATTGCTAAGAAAATCGCAAAGCGAGCCGTTGCACAGGCCAAGGCAACCGCCAGGGATGATTTCTATGCTAAGCTTGAAACCGCTTCAAACGATAAAGAAATCTTTAAGATAGCAAAACGCAAACACCAAAGTAGTAGGGATACTGCCACAAATAAATTTATCAGAAATGTACAAGGAAAACTACTAACATCAAACGAAGACATCAGAGACCGCTGGAAGGAATACTACACAGAATTACTAAATGAGGTATTCCCTAGAGAGGCACTACAAGATATCCCTGCTACAGAAGGCCCTATCCCATGTATAAAACCTGAAGAGATAACTCAGGCAATCAAACGAATGGCAAATAACAAAGCCTCAGGCCCTGACGATATCCCTGCTGAATTTTGGAAGCGGATAGGAGATACCGGCGTACTGTTCCTAATCCCTTTCTATAAAAATAAAGGTGATATAAGACTCTGCGGAAACTACAGAGCTATTAAGTTAGCTTAAGGAATGTGAGATTAGTCTCACATTCCTTAAAAATATGGGAAAGAGTAATCAACAAAAGGCTACTTGAAATAACTAGTGTCACTGAAAACCAATGCGGATTCGTGGCCGGTAGATCCACAAGTGATGCCATACATTCGGTCAGAACACTGATGGAAAAGTACAGAGACAACAAAACAGACCTGCACATGATATTCATCGACCTAGAAAAAGCCTTCGACCGGGTACCGAGAGAATTAATCTGGCACGCTTTAAGGGCCCAGAGAGTCCCCGAGCATTACATAATGGCTGTCAAAGATATGTACCACCAAGTATCAACCAAAGTGCGGAGTCCGGCCGGAACAAGCGATGAGTTTGATGTAAAGGTTGGAGTGCACCAAGGTTTCGCACTCAGCCCTCTGCTGTTTAATATTGTAATGAACCATCTTACCTCAAACCTGCAACGAGCGCCGCCATGGGACATTTTGTATGCGGACGACGTCGTCATCATCAGTGAAGACAACCTACAGCAGATTTTAAACGAGTGGAGGAAAGCTCTGGAATCATCAGGTCTGCGAATAAGCAGAGAGAAAACCGAGTACATGCATTGCAATTTTAGTGGGGCCAACAGCAAACACACCATTTGCCTGCAGAACACCCAGCTAAAAGAAGTGGACCATTTCAAGTACCTAGGGTCAGTTATCAGTAAAGATGGGTCAATAGACACTGATGTCACCCATCGTATAAATACCGGGTGGATGAAATGGAGGGAACTATCCGGCGTGCTATGCGACAGCCGAATGCCCGTGCGCATAAAGGGACGAGTGTACAGAGCAGCCGTCCGACCGGCCATGACATACGGAGCCGATTGCTGGCCACTCAAAAAGCAGCACGAAAACCAATTACACTGCGCAGAGATGAAGATGCTCAGGTGGGCGGGTGGTGTAACTAGGCTGGATCATGTCAAAAACACACACATAAGAGGCACCTTCAAAGTGAGACCCATCCCAGATAAAATACAGGAGAGCCGTCTGCGGTGGTACGGACACGTTATGAGGCGACCGTCAGACCACATGACCAGAAAAGTACTGGATATCAAAACTAAACCCCGAGGACGAGGAAGACCCCGAATCACATGGATGTCAGTAGTAAATAAGAACCTCAAGGAAGCCCACATCAACAAAGAGACAACCCAGGACCGAGCGGCCTGGAGACGCATGATACGGAGGGCCGACCCCAAATAAAATGGGATAGGGCCAGGCAAAGAAGAAGAAACGTAGTCGACTGTTTCCAGTGGACTACGTTTGTATGGAGAGAGCGCAGGTACCCTTTCACCAGTGAATAAACATTAGCACTCAGGTCCTTGAAGGTAACTCTCAACTTACCTGTAGGTAATTCTCATAATCAAATTAAGTAGGTAGTTAACTCGGCTTATGACATGATAAGATAACAAAAAAAAAACAAAAAAATGATAAAATATCAATTTAATTTATTTTGATTAGATATACAAAATAAAACAATTTGTCGATACAATCAATCATAATTTCATTTTTGTGCAGATGTTGGTGAAATTGAGATAGGATTTATGAAAACAATAAAGTTTTAAGTTTGAGGTAGATCAAAATTTTAATACCTACTTAGTACTTAGGTATACATTCAGTCAATAATATTCGGAGATTATCAAAACAATAAATTGTATCCTTTTAAAAAGTCGACAAGCATCGGTAACAGTCATTAATACGTTGCCAAGTCCATGAATGCAGAAATCCATTTACACAGAAAAAAGGTTACTTTAAAGCAAGAAACAATCCTCTCCCTATACCTAGACGCTTTAGAATAATTTCTTGATTTTAGTAAAAAATCTTCAATTGATAAGCAGTACATATTCCTCATTTAAAAATAATGTTCCTAAATTAAGAATACTGCTAATTATTTTCAATAACATTTACTAAAAACAAGAAATTATTCTAAAGCGTCTATAAGAAGAGGTTTCTAACTTATAGAAACCTTTTCTTCTGCGTACTATTCCATATTATCGCAGTACGTTATGCGGATGACTGTAGTTATGATAGAGGACCACGTTTACTGGTGGCTCGGGGGGTGGCGGATGATGGTGGTGGTGATGCGGGGGAGGTGGGTGGTGATGATGATGATGATGCGGGGGCGGGTGATGGTGGTGATGATGCGGTGGTGGTGGTGGTGGTGGGTGGTGATGATGGTGCGGTGGCGGTGGGTGGATATGTATGTGCGTCGGCGGATGCATGACGCGGTCTCGGTGGTAGCAGTGGGGCGCGCAGTAACCCGTGCCACAGTGCGGTCCGCAGGGTAACGCGTGAGGAGGCGGCATTATAGCCTGCAAAAAACAAATACAACATTATAATAATACAATAAAAAAAGATCCCTTTAAATATAAAATCCCCGTGTCCGCAGTGTTAGTTGACAAACTAAACAAAAACGGCTGAACCGATTTGTATGACATTTTTTGTGTATATTCGTTAGGTCTGAGAACGAAACACTATTTCTATAAAATTTTTGTTCTTTTTCCTTTAGTTTTCCTTTTTTTTGTTAATGGCAAGTACGACGTTTGCCGGGACAGCTAGTACTAAATAAACAGACAGACAGACGGACAAGAAAGGGTTCCTTTTTTAACCTTTTGATGTACGGAACCCTAAAAATATACGAAACATTTTTTTACATAAAGATTTGTTACTAAAAATTCAACTTACTCTATTAATTTTTCTAATTACACCGTTTACAATATCAATCTTGAAGACAATTCTATAAACACTTGCGTACTGTTTCTCTGTTTTGTTGCGAATGGTATCGGATCGATTATTATTTGAATTTATCGCCATTTGACTAATCTTTTATCAGGCTTTTGGTTGAAGATAAAACAACACGTGATGGTCATAGCAATGAATAATCTAATATACGAGGAACGAAAGTACCTAGACTGGAATTACATGCAAAATTAGTTATTTGTTAAGAATATTTTTCAAGCTTATCAGTCTACAAATGCTTAAGTAGGTATTGAGCAAATAGGTCAGTCTTCAGTGTGTAATGCCCAAACCAGTTACACACGTAGATTTTATAAATATTTCATGATGGGAATTGAATCTGCTATGGCTATATAAACGCAGAGAGGTCTACTTTGTAAGTAAGTATTAAGCTACTTAGGTCAGTCTTCAGTGTGTAACGTCCCTATAAGACCGTTGCTAGTGGTAACGAACCTTACCATACCTGCTGCGAAGTAGTTTTGTCTAAAATCAACTGACAATAACAAAGGCAGATCGACTACGACGCAAAATACCTCCTAGCCTGATAAGCTTCTTATCCTACATCAGAGGCTGACATAGCCAGCAACACTTCGATCAAGTTTCCCACTGGGTCGAAGTGTTGCTGACTATGTCAGCCCCCGATGTAAGATAAGAAGCTTATCAGGCTAGGAGGTATTTTGCGTCGTAGTCGATCAGCCTTTGTTATTGACAGTTGCTTCATACAAACCTACTTTTGCAGCAGGTCTGGTATATAAGGTTCATTGCCACAAGCAACTGTCTTATAGGGGCTTTACACAAGACTGACCTAAGTACGGTCGACTGCATAATTGCATACCCACCGTAGAGCTCCAAAACGGCTGTTATAAGAATGTTTTCAACACAAGCAAAATTTTAGGCGCCTGCTTTATTTGAAGTTTAAAGTCTTCTAACTCATCAATTTATCAAACAAACATATTAGAATGAAAACATGCCAATAATAGTAATTTTTGAACGCTACCGGGGGCTGCAATTATGCAGCCGACTGTACCTTAATACCTACTTACAAAGTAGACCTCTCTGCGGTGTGCGAACACTCATCTGAAGTTTATATAGTCGTAGCAAATTCAATTCCCATGATGAAATATTTGTAAGATCAACGTGTTTTGTTTCTGGTTTGGGCGGTGTTAGTTACCAAATTCCTCCGAAACGCCTGAATCGATTTGTAAGAAATTTTGTGTACATACCGGGTAGGTCTCAGAATCGGCCTACGTTTATTTATTTAAGTTTTGTTTTCTGTATATGCCGGGACAGCTAGTGTATTTATAAAATCAAAATATGGTACATATAGGTAAGTATTCTTCCCGTTTTAACTGACTTAGTTTGTGGCTGTTTGAAATGTCGTAAAGCATTTATTTTTGTTAAATAATTTAAGCATTTTCTTTTATTAAATAATTTCCCTTATTTCATGCGTGACACATTCACCATATTAATCATATTCTGAGTAAAAACATTAGCAAGGTCCGGTCGGATAAATTACGTCGTATTTAGTTACCTATTTACCACAAACAATGACTCATAAAAATGGGAACGTAAACCGGAATACTTAGTTTTAAGTGCCAATCGATAGGAACTCTGATATCTTATCATTACACATATTAGTTTGACCACTGATAAACATATAGATTATTTGCAATATTGGGATTAAAATAGCTACAAATAGGTACTACGAATAAAACAAATATTATTTATGGTTATTTGTCTGTGGTCTGGTTGTGTCTATGTATTACTATTAGTAAAAACAAAAGAAAAATATTTATGTAGTATATGTGTTGTTTAGCACCCACAACACAAGTCTAGTTACTTAACTTGGGGCTAGATGGCGATGTGTGGAACGTCCTGCAAAATTATTATTTATTAATTAAAAAAAGGGATTTATCACATAGTGTACGTTTTATCCCAAAACAAAAATGATAATAAACAGGCAGAAGTGAAAACTGTATATCTGTGTAAAATCTCATATATCGCGAGAACATACGCAAAAAGAGTTTTAGATGAAAAAAAAAAATAGTCGGACGACAAATAGTCGTCCGACATTTGTCGTCCAACAAATTGTCGTCCGACATTTGTCGTCCGTCAATAGTCGTCCGTTAAAAAATACCATATGTACGTCTTAATACACTCACAGCCAAATTAAAAACAGTAGGCCCAGGCATACATTTTCGCCGCGCCGCCGTAGAGAGGGGATAGCTGTCTACTCTCCATCCGTCTTACGCTTTTTCGATCAGGTCACGTGTCCTGACGCGAGTTTAAGATTTTATACCCATTACAGAAAAAGTGCTCAACGCCGCTAAAGAAGTTTTCACTTCAAAAAGCATATTGAATGCTGCTTGAAACTTTATCAGTGTTTTTAGTAAAAAGATAAGATAAAATGGTAATATAAGCACTCCGAATCGTGTATTGCATTTAGTTGCTTTAACTACAGTCATTATTGAAAGATTGAACGAAATTGTGATCTAAATTTCAAACACTAACAGGTAGGTAAGAAATATTGGTATACTTTAAAAACTTTCAAATAACCAAAATTGATCTATTTTATCAGAATATAGTGCATCGGGTATTTGAATAACTTATAGTCTCAGGCAAATATCACTGTAAAAAAACATTTTTATTTTATTAATTGCCGTCTGTCGCTATACTTATCGTGAAATTTACAGAACAATAGATTTGTAGGTTTTTTTGGACTTTTTCGGAATAAGCTCGTAGAACTAGGTAGACTTCATGAATTGGTATCGAATCGTCGCAAACTCAGGTCGTCTAAAGTAGCAAATCGTCTGAAACGCAACTCGTCTCTCGAAGTCAAAAGCATTCGTACTCTCAAAGTTTAAAGTAGCATGTGTTTTATTTAATTTTCTGTTTCCTTTTTCAGAAATGTCTCCAGGGCACGGACCACACCACCCGCCGCATCACCCGCCGCATCATCCTCCGCACCATCCGCCGCATCACCCGCCGCACCATCCGCCGCACCATCCGCCGCACCATCCGCATCATCATCATCCGCCGCCACCGCATTTCCCGCCGCCGCCGCATCATCCACCGCCGCATCATCACCCTCACCACCCACCACCACCACAGTGGCGATGATGGCAGTTTTCGATATAATAAACTATTATGATAGATTATTCTATGTGGTAATTAATATGTTTCAATGTGGTAATGAATTATGAATTGTTTATATTGTTGATACGTAATCAATAAAATTAATAAATGAATTAAACTTTTTTATATAATCTACATAATTTTTATTTTCTTATTAAAATATTATTTTGGGTACGCCCAAGCAGTGATATGAATATTCATATAGGTAGGTACTTTGACTATTTTGGCAAAAAATATCCAAAATCAAAGAACGAAAACTAAAGAGTTGGTACTTAGAAAACACCTACTACCTACATAGGTACCTTGATTCCTAAGTTATAATAATAACAAAATAATTATTAACTTAAAAAAATCTGACGAACTTTGTGTCGCGGTGCCTGAGCTTGCGGGTTATTGCTAGTCACTATGTCTTTTTTGTATAAAGAAAATAAAAATTAAATAGTATTCTATACATCGTCTGGCACGGATGCCCCTTAAACTGAAGGGTAAAATCTATAAAACCGTGATAAGACCTGTCATCATGTATGGATCGGAATGCTGGGTCGTGAAGAAGAAGGATGAGAGAAGATTGCATGCAGCGGAGATGAGAATGTTGAGATGGATGTGTGGAGTAACGAGGATGTATAAAATAAGGAATGAGTATATTAGAGGAAGCCTGAAAGTAGCACCGATTACTGAAAAAGTAAAAGGGAACCGTTTAAGTTGGTATGGACAATGTGATGAGAAGAGAGGAGACGCATGTGACTAGAAGAGTGATGAGTATGAATGTAGAGGGATGGAGAGGAAGAGGACGACCGAAGAAAAGATGAATGGACTGCGCGAGACAAGACATGGGAGAGATGAATGTGAACGATGAGATGACGACTAATAGGAGTGAATGGAAGAAAAAGGCATACTGCGCCGACCCTAAATAAATCGGGATAAGGGCAGGAAGATGATGACATCGTCTGGCACCTGTATTACAAGCCTAGTTACTTAGTTTGGAGATAGATGGCGCTGTCGTACAAAGTTTATTATTTATTGTTATCTTTACTTACTTACATACTTAGAAACTTTATTTTCATTGTGTTTATGAGATTATGCTATTGATTATGATTATTCAAAAAGTATTAAATTAATGAAATGCATGATAATAGCAATCATTTATTCATAATAAGTAGAGGTAGGTATCATTTTAAAACAATATTATTAGGTATGTGAGTACCGCTCTTTGTTATTGTAGATAATATTATGTAAGCTCTACTACGTAATAAGTGCTTAGGAAAGTACACCACTTATGTATGATATATTAATGGATATAATGAGACAGGACATTTTTCGAACCATTTCGAACAAATTTAAAAAATATAGGTACTATTTTTTAATATAAATAGGTAAGTACATCAAAAAGTTTTGTATTTTTGTGTAAAAATTTGTAAAAATTATGTGACTTTCAACAAAACGCAAAGGAATAATGTCGATAGTAATTTAAAATATTAGGTACTTTCCTGTAATGATTTTTAAAATTCATAATATCGTAGGTCATAAGGCTAGCCTGGGTAACAAATCAACACAAACTAAAAGGTATCTATAAGAAATTTTGTGTTAATAATATGATATCGTAGTTACGACTTACATAAAGTCCTTTTTTGAATTAGTTTCTTAAACTGTCGTAAACTATTCAGATTTTTTTTAAATATATACCAATTTTTTTACTACTCAATCCAATCTTCCTAAGCAGATAGAGATAGATAGAGAGAGATTTGGTCTAAAATGCATGCTCTACTATCATGTTTAAATACAGCTGTGTGTTAGCTGGCTTTTAGTAGTAGGAGTGGTAAGAGTTTTACTTTTGAAACTCAAAGATATCTAAATAAATAAATATTGCAGGACATTCTACACATCGCCCTCTAGCCCCAAGCTAAGTAACTATACTCGTGTTATGGGTGCTAGACAACGGATATAATACTTATATACTTTTCTTTTGTAAATATATACTTATAATACATAGAAACAACCAGACCACAGACAAATATCTAAGCATAAATACTTGTCTGAGGCATGGTGACCATTGTGCCAACTGGGTCGTCTAATCTACTATAATATCTACTTTATATTATGTCTGATGCTAAGATATTTTCGTTCTCCTGACACAGGATATTAACTAAACCACTGAAGTCATTTTGTAAATATAAAATAAAGTAACAATTTAAGATTGTTTCGAGTTTTTCATCGGTCGTTTGTTTTACTTAAAATTTCCTCAAAGCAGAAAATGCTATTACTTATTTCGCCTCGTTTACTTACAAGGTATTTAGATTTGCGTCGTCTATTTCCAGTTTTGTGTTTGGAAAATGGAATTTTCCTGTTGGGATATACCTTAACAAGGGGTGGAATTCCCAATTGATTTTGGTAAACAATGTTCTCTGATAGATGGGAAACTCGTTCCTTTCTTATTGTTTATTGAATTTGTTTAATTTTGAAAATATCCTTTTTTGTTACCAAATATCTTTTTAGTAGGTATCAAAGTACCTGTCTTTAAGAAAAATGCATAGCAACCTTTTTATTTAGATTATGCTGCTTTCTGGATATTTTACTAACGAATTTATGGACATTATTTAGATATTTTGTTAACTTATTTACACCTGCCGCATAAGTTATCATTTACTTATTTTGTAGACACCTACTTACACACTTACACTACCTACTTACAATACAAATACATAATTTATAGAAAAAAGAGTTTTTTTTATATACATAATGTACTTACTTATCACTACATAGTATAAAACAAAGTCGCTTTTTCTGTCCCTATTTCCCTTTGTATGCTTAGATCTTTAAAACTACGAAACGGATTTTGATGCGGTTTTTTTAATAGATAGAGTGATTCAAGAGGAAGGTTTATATGTGTAATACATGCATAATATAGCCGTGGGAAGCCGGAGCGGGTCGCTAGTACTTATCTAAAACTAATACAATTTTTTTTATGAAATTTTCCATGACGATAAAATGAAATTAGGCGATCTCTTTTCATCCCAGTATTCCACGGGATCGGGATTTACTACGGGGCGCCCCTAGTGTAATATAATATGACTGTTTGTCTGTAGCATTGACGGAATAATACTTATCTCGATTTTTGAGAATTATTAAAAAAAAGATTAATTTTATGAAGGCCTTATCTACACAGTTATACTGACCGTATCTTGATAATATCGATATTGACAGATATAAATAACGGGAAAACCTTTTGGTGTTACATCATTCTAGCTTAGTGTGTTGTGTTGGAAATTTAAAAGGACAAAAGTAAGTAAAAATAGTCCCTGGAAGAGACTTCTTTTAGCTGTAAGGCCGCCTATTTTTAACCGACTTAAAAAAAGGAGGAGGTTCTCAATTCGGATTTATGTATGTTTTTTTTATGGATCTTCTTTGTTTATCAACCGATTTTGATAAATCTGTCTTTTCTGTTAGAAAGGGTCTACCTCAAGGGTGGTCCCATAAAAATTTAGTAAAGATCTGACAAGGATCTTTAGAATGATTAACAGAATTGCACCTCAAAAGCGTTTCAATTTCTATCTGCCGAAACATCTTTTAGACGACTTCTTAATGTATATTTTTTGTGGGTGTACAATAAAGTGTTCTATCTATCTATCTAATTAGGTATGAATAATTGATGTCTATTATTCGAGTTTAGAATAAGTAAAACCTCACAATTCTGAACTCTTTTCCATGTCGACTGCTATATATTTATTTAGTTAAGTATGTTTTATTACTAGCCCTAACAGTAAAAACTATTAATTTGTGAACAGTAATGCCGCCGCCACCGCCGCACCACCCGCCCGGCCATCCGCATCCGCCGCATCATCCGCCGCACCATCCGCCAGAGCATCCACCACCGTCACACCACCCGCCCGGCCATCCGCATCCGCCGCATCATCCTCCACCACACCACTAACTACTTCTTATTATATACTCCAATAACGATAATAAAATTATAATGTGGCCAGGGTTTCGGACCAAGATTTTTATACACATTTTTTAAATACTTTTATAAGTTATACTTTTTTCTTTTTAAGGACAAATACTAAATATACAGTTTCGTATGAAAAATAACAATGTTTACGTGTTTTTCTTGAAACGGGCATGCTCTCAGGCATTCCGTGGTGTTTTCTTTAGTTTTTTTTCTACCCCAGTCTTTTTCTTTGGGGGTTGCTTTTCTTGCTAGGTAGGTACCGACGCATTAAGTACTTAAGTAAGAATGCCATGCCATTAACAACTAAGTAATTTATTGAATCTTAATACTTATTTTATTCATAACATAACGAGGTAATTTTTATAAACCCCGGTTAAAGAGGGGTGTTTTAAGCTGATCGTCTGGCATTGTAGCTCCCAAATGGCTGAACCCATTTTGAAATATTTTTTTGAAATAAAGATGTTCTTCATATTTTTAAGGGAAAATATCTAGGTTTTAGTTATTGTGTTAAAAATATAAACACTTCGATATTTGTCGGTTACTCTGTAAAAGTTTTAAAATAACTGTTAATGTTATTTATTATAGACTAGCGACCCGCCCCGGCTTCGCACGGCTATATTATGCATGTTTTATACATATAAACCTTCCTCTTGAATCACTCTATCTATTAAAAAAAATCGCATCAAAATCCGTTGCGTAGTTTTAAAGATTTAAGCATGCAAAGGGAAATAGGGACAGAGAAAGCGACTTTATTTTATACTATGTAGTGATGCTAGACACTTGAAAAGTATAGGCAATAAATAAATAAATACACCTAGCTATCATAAAATGACTTATTTTAGATAGGGCTTATCTAATGAATCATCGAACAAAAAGTGAAAAACACCAATCAAACTCAAACTTAAATTAAAGAACTAAATCAGTTGCCTGGCGTCTTGTCTTTCCTGAGGTGTATAAATTGGGTGTCTTCGAATTGCAAGTGAATAGATATCACTAGGAAAGAGTGCTACATCTTAGACCGCATCGTTGCCTACCATCAGGCAGGTGTGAAGTGATCAAACGCTAACTATCATTTGTTAAAAAAAACTACTTAAGAAAAAAAGGGTACTCTCTCCATACAAACTATTACAAACGTAGTCGACTGTTTTCTCCCTGGATAATGACACTAGAGCAAATATTTTTGGTGCATAAAACTTATAACTGCCATGACCATGCCCCTAATTTATGTTTTTTTTAAATCTTAATTTCTATGGTAATTAGAAAATGAAAATAAAAAACAAAAATAGGGGCATAGTCATGGCAGTTATAGGTTTTATGGCACGAAAATATATGCTCTAGTGTCATTATCCAGGGACTCCTCCCTGGATAATGACCCCTCTCTCCATACAAACGCAGTCGACTGTCTCCACAGTCGACTGCGTTTGTATGGAGAGAGCGCAGGTACCCTTTCACCGTGTCGATCATGAAAGAAGTGGGAAATCCGGGAATACGAGGAATTACTTGTTGTACTAAAAAATTGACTGAGCAAGCAAAGTGAGCGCTTATTGACCGAAAGCTACGAACGAACACTGTTACCTAACTTTGCTTTTCATTAGTGCGGTTACAGAGTATTTGCGGGTTTTTGTTTTATGTAGGTAAGTATAGACGGAATTGGTTTCAGTGTTTCTGCCATTTTCAATTTGGATTTATAATGTAGCTGTTTCAAACCGAACAATTTGGAGATTCTTTTGCTGTGATTTATGTGAAAGGGTTCATACACTTACTGTTTTATTGTTTTTTCCTTTAAATTACATTATTGTTATTTGTGATTATAAATAAAAGTAGGGTAAACTCGCATAATTCGGTGACTCATATAATTCGGTGATAACAAGTTCCAAGCCTTCCACAGCTTTATACAAGCAACATACACTATTTGAAATTGAACCATACGGTAACGTAATAAAGCTTCTTTTTGTACAAAAAAATTGCAATAATCGTGCGAGTGAGATGGTTATAATGAGTTGAAATGTCATTTCGCGCGGCCATTTTTTCTTTTCGCCGGTAGTGTGTTGTTGTGTTGCGTTAATTAATTAATTTTAAATAGTAAACATTGATGTTTGTTTGAAAATTGGAAAAATAATAGCCACAATAACGTTTTAACTGCTAGTTTGATTTCTTTTCGTGATATCTGTTTACTGTTCCAGTTATAGCTTATTTAGTATGCTCAAATTTTAACGGTTATCAGGAATTTAGCTCGAAACGTTGTCACCGAATTAACGAAGGTGATATTTTTCTAATTTTCAAGGTAAATGTCGTTATTTAATTGGTATAGTTAAATTGTTAAATTTAAAAATAATCAATTGATATGATACTACGATTTGAACAGTTTCAAAGTATGTTTAATTTTTTTTTATTTTTTTTTATCACGGAATTAAGTGAGTTGTTTATTTCAGATGGAAGAAAACGGCGACTCAAAAAAAATTGAAAAAAACAATGATTGTCGTTAAAATCGGCTGTTTCAAGTGTTACAGAATCAAAATAAACTATTTACATGTCATCGAAAGAGTATAAAATTCCTCTATAAAAACCGATCACAAAGGACGTAACACTCGTGCGCTCGGTGCATCAATCTACTATTAGCTCTCATTTTAATGTTTTTTTTTTAATTTTAATGTTAAAATAATAAATTGCTCACTTAATTCTGATATATCAGAATTAAAGTAGTACTGCCACCGAATTAAAGTGGTTACCACAGAATTGTCCAAGTCAAAGACATCTCAAAAAACTAAGATAACGTCAAGTTAAATGCTCTAGATTTAAGATTAACATTGCTCATATGATAAACAAAAGACTGATTTATGTTCCTACTTAAAATAAAACATATTGATTCAGTTTATCCTGGGTTTTCATTTCATAATTTGTTTTATCATAGAATTGGATGATTATTTTATCTCCGCCAACGCCAGAACTAACACTTAATAAGCTAAAAAATAAAATAAAAAAAATAATAAATAAATTAGAGCATAAAATGTAAATTTTAGAGAGTGAAATTTTAGTTAGTAGTGATAGTGAGATTTTAGAGAATGCAAATTTTAAATTTGGTAAATATGGAATTTCAGATTATTTATTGCTTTACGTAACAACATCTAAAACAAGTCCTTAATCTATTATTATTATTATAAAGATATTTTGTTTGTTTGCAACGAATAGGCTCCGAAACTACTGGACCGATATTAATGAAACTTGGTATGAGAATACATTGATTCATTAGGAGTAGCTAATGTTACCTTTTATTGCGATATTCCCACGGGATCAAGAGATACGTGGGTGACACCGCGAAGCGCGTCTAATTATATAGGTAGGTTAGGTACCTAAAATTAGAAGGTCGTGCTGTAGGCGAACACTCACCAGAAAGGTTGCGGGTTCGATTTCCGCCGCCGAACAACTAGTTTCTGGTCTGATTGTTTTTCTATGTATATTTACACAACAAAGTGGCTATAAAAAAAATAATACATACAACCGAATTGAGAACCTCCTCCTTTTTTTGAAGTTGGTTAAAAAGTAATAATATATCAGTCGTCTGACACTTATAGTAGGTACAAGCCTAGATGATTAGTTTGGGGCGAGATGGCATTGTGTATAATGTCTGACAATATTTTAAATATTTATTTCCAAGCATCACCTTTGCCCTGCAGAATGGACAACATAAGTGACAATAACACGTGAATAAATAAAATGAAAATTCCATGCGTTGGGTACATTTTTTGAATTCGTTTAAAATAGACAATGCCTCTACTACATACAAAGACTATCAAATTTCGTCAAAAACACGCATACATTTTCTTATACAACGTTAAATCCGCATGAACCATTGTGTTTGAATAAACATTTCAATCGAGAGGTTTTCATTTGCGTTGCCCGTTCGACCGGAACCGCTCATTCAACTCTTTTTCACACACCAACGATTTCAGACGAATGAACCGCAGTTCCAATATTAGAGTTCACCTATGTTATGTGGTCTGTCAACAGAAAATTAACAATGGCATTCAATATTGTCATTGTGAAGCGCTTTTATATATATTTGGATTGAGTAGTAAATATGGGATATGCATCCCGCGGTTTCAACCGCATAGGTCCCGATCCCGTGGGAATATCGGGATAAAAAGTAGCCTGTGTGTGTGTTAATCTAGATACCAACAGTCGGCTTTTTTAAACGCGCTCGTGTACCTCTCGCGCATGTTAAAACCACCTCTATGCAAAGATTAATTTTCCACACTTGTACCGCAATGTACACACAGCATATATTTACGAAGGAAAAGTAGTATTTAGGTATTCTGTCTCTTGTTTGACCACCATAACACAAGCCTAGTTGCTTAGCTTGGGGCCAGATGGCGCTGTATACAATGTTCTACAATATTTATTTATATTAGGTACTTGGGTAAATATTTGCTGCCAAAAATCGCAATATAGAGTAGGTTGATATAAGATAATAACCGCTTTGTTTTTGCCCTTCGTCTGTATGGTTCTTTACATAGGTAAAATAGAAGAAATTGCCAGTTTCAGAGAATCCAAACTAGTATAAAAGCTTTCGAGAATAACCAAAGACTTCATTAAACGTTTCTAAGAAATTATCAAACAGTATTTGTACTAAGGTAAGGTATTAAGGGCCTTCCCTTACCTTTGCTTTCAGTAGAAAGGTGTTTTAAAAACCTTGATGTAAGTGACAAAATAACAAGAAATGAATTGTTTTTCAGATTGACAATAAAGCAAATATTTATATAATTACCTGTTTTTAAGTAGTTTTTTATTTCCATTTCGATCAGTAAGCATATTGTTTTTTCTTCTTTCGATCGACTTTTTTTTTTTTTTTTGAAGAGATCCGATGAGAGTTAGAAATGATTACATGTTCAACTCGCGACCAATTCCCTGGGGGACCATCTATCAAATTTAATTTTGAATTAACGGCGGTCGCGTCGTCTCCCAAGTCGAGGGGACCCGACGGACGGGAGGGAAAATGTTCTCGACAGGGGGACGGTTTAGAGTCTGTGGGAGATCCGTTAGGGGACCGACGGGCGAGAACCATTTTTTGACGACCCAGTTGGCACAATGGTTACCATGCGGGATTGCCAAACACAGGCAACGGTTCGATTCCCGCCACAGACAAGTATTTATGCTTAGATATTTGTCTGTGGTCTGGTTGTTTCTATGTACCTATTATAAGTATATATTTACAAAAGAAAAGTACATAAATAGTATATCCATTGTCTAATAGCACCCATAACACAAGTCTTGTTACTTAGCTTGGGACTAGATGGCGATGTGTGGAATGTCCTGCAATATTTATTTATTTTTACGAAATATTTAATTTTGTTAATTGTCTGTGACAGTAGGTAGGTATAGAGTTACATGTAAAAATAATCTAATTTGAATTACTTGTTTTTATTTTATGTTGATAGGTAAATTCAGTTGTTCAAAATGTAAGTAGGTTTTATTCTTCAATGTTGTTTATAATAGTAAATAGTTAGTGGACTAATTTAACATTATAGATAGGTAGATATATAAGTAGGTAAGTGAAGGTAATAGCTAAAGAGTTTAAGTTGCACAAATGGGCGACCTCATCGCTGAAAGCGATTTCTACCATGGGCAAGCTTTGAATGGCAAAAGAACTGAATTGGCGTATTATAATTACTAAATAAATAAAATAAATGAATATTGCAGGACATTCCACACATTGCCATCTAGCCCCAAGCTAAGTAACTAGACTTGTGTTATGGGTGCTATCCGGGGATACCGTACTGTCTCCGCCGAGGCAGCCTGTTTGCTCGCTGGGTTCCCACCATGGGATATAGAGGCAAAAGCTCTCGCGTCTATGCACACGTGGCGTGAGGAACTGCGAGAGCGAGGGGACCGTGTGGCCCCACGAGAGGTGGAGGGACGCCGGGCGGAACTCAACATCTCTGTTCTCGAGGAGTGGGAAGAGCGGCTAGCCCGCCCTGATGCCGGCCTATGCACCATCGAAGCCATCCGACCCGTTTTACACGAATGGGTCGGTAGGCAACATGGACCGCTGACCTTTAGACTCACACAGATACTTTCCGGGCACGGGTGCTTCGGTAAGTATCTGTGTGAGATAGCCAGAAAGGAGAGAGACACGAGGTGCCACCACTGTGGCGCCAGTGTCGATACTGCAGCACACACCGTTCAGGAGTGTCCTGCCTGGATTGACGAACGCGAGGCTCTTGCCCGCGTCATTGGACAAGACTTGTCGCTGTCATCCCTGGTCAATGCCATGGTCGACAATGACGAAAAATGGCGCGCCGCACAAGTATTTTGTGAGGCCGTCATGGCGAGGAAGGAGGCGGACGAAAGGGAAAGGGAGGCTAACGCCACTGATCCCCTTCGCAGACGTCGTACGACCCGCAGGGTAAGAGACGATCGGCTGCCTCCGTAAACGGCCTATGGACGGTGGACTCGGGGGGGTTTGCCGTCCGTGTAAGGGCCCGAGCGGAAGCGCGGGCGTGGGTTCCCACGCGCGCCGCTCTAGGAGAGGCTGCATGGCTTAAGCTATGCGCGATCATGCGCGAGATCGGGGCCTTATTAAGCCGACGCCGTCGGGGTGTCATTTAGAAGAAATGCTCACGCATCCCAGCACCCCGACGATGCGTTGAGATAAAAAACCTGGTGGGGTTTTTAGTGGTAAATTCCACATACTCCGCTATTCCCCCCGGGACAGCGGAGATGCTGCAAAGCATTTTCCCCACCATAAAAAAAAAAAAAAAGGTGTCTAGAACCTTGCTTATGTTGAAAACATTCTTATGCCAGTCGGTTTGGAGCTCTACGGTAGGTCTGCAATTATGCAGCCTACTGTACATACTACCTAAATACAGTCTATATTGACGACCAAGTTGGCACAATGGTTACCATGCCGAAATGCCAAATATAGGCATTTGTAGGTATTTAAATTTGATCTGTTTAAAATAG
This sequence comes from Idaea aversata, assembly GCA_907269075.1. NCBI lineage: Eukaryota > Metazoa > Arthropoda > Insecta > Lepidoptera > Geometridae > Idaea > Idaea aversata. The sequence continues at coordinate 6,900,151 of OU026092.1, read as the reverse complement.
TAGGTATCTTTATCGTCAAAATTTGAAGCACATAATAAAGATGAAAGTTTAATCTGTCTGTCAGTCCTATAAGTGCCTTGACAAGTAGGTACCTGTAGATAATGCGCGTTAAACTCGGGACATCTGAGTGACATTTGGACGGAACAACTTTGAAATTTTCCTTCTAACTTCTAATCTATTAATAATTTATTTATGGGTCAATATTGTTGTAAAGTGAAGTAGAAATAAATAATGTGAGAGAGTGACTTTTGTTTTTCAATTGGAAACTTTCTAAGGTTAAAAATTATGGAAGTTGGAGGCACACTTTTCTAATAGAACCTATTTTTAGAACATTTTTATAGATATACCTAAGCATATAAGTTTTATATCATGTACTCAGAACAGAAGGTAGAAATACTGTAAATACTCAGATATTAAAATAAAACCGGCCAATTACGACTCGTAATAAACAACAAATACTAAAACATAATTTAATGGTACGGATACCATTATATTATGTTTTAGTATTTGTTGTTATAGCGGCAACAGAAATACACCATAATATGTGAAAATTTCACCTGTCTAGCTATCACGGTTCATGAGATAAGTAGGTACAGTCTGCTAGCCTAGCATGTAGGCCAAAACACGATACGATAAAGCGATATAACTACATCAACTCTCAAAATATGATAGATAAAACCGCCATGTTGAATTTTTATCATAATTTTTATCGCAATTTATAATAAAAATTCAACATGGCGGCTTTATCTATCATATTTTGAGAGTTGATGTAGTTATATCGCGTGATATAGCTTTATCGTATCGTGTTTTGGTCTTCATGCTAGGCAGGCTGGTGACAGACAGACGGACAGACAGTGGAGTCTTAGTAATAGGGTACCGTTTTTACCCGTTAGATACGGAACCCTAGAAACATTTATCTTGGCTTTGAAGCTATAAGCACCAAAATTTGAATCTCTAATTCTACTAATTAGGTACCTACATCAAGCGGCTTTATAGATTTAAATTTTACAGTTATTTCATAGCGTGAATAATGCTAAAGACTACTATCGATTCTACTACTATACTTTACTATCTATTTTATTTTTTATAGCTGGTTAATTTTTATTAAGTTACGTTAAGTGATGTTGATAGACGTTGATCTCACATACTTTTTTGTATCCTGATTCCTAAACGCGGGAACCTATGGGCTTTCCGTTTTTTATTTAAAAGTCTACTTTTTGTTAAAGCTGTTGGTTCACCCAATAAATAAATAAATCTATGCGGATAATACTGCGTGTCTCAGCTACTCTTCTTTATAACTACTTAGTATAATGATTGCGGCACATATATCAGGCAATAGGCTTGTTTTCACGAGTTAATGTCGAGGCTGGGTTTTCAGCGGCACTCCCTGGAGGCTCTACATCTAAGTTAGGTTTAACTTAGAGCTGGCTACGGCGTTTTATATGTCCCTCCAGTGGCACATCGGGGGAAGAATTTTGGACAAAATGCCTTCCGCCTCGGCGTAAATACTGACTGTCTTGAATAGGCAAAAGCTTCGCTCCTCGCTTTGTAAACTTCAATATTTTAGAAATCTTAACTTCGTAAGTTTTTGGATTTGAAAATTACATTTGAAAGATAATTCGAGTAAGTATGCTTTCACAATGATCTTTTAGGTATTTTAACAAACAATATCTTAGAATAAGCGATGAAGTTAGTTGGTAACTACTTTACTATGTACAATCAACGGTCAAAAGTCTTTGCAGTGCAGCACTATTTGAACATTATAACATTTATAATAGAGTAACCTGTGGATCGAACCCGCGTCAGTTGGTGTAGCGGGTGGCGGCTTATACCACTCGAGCAACTGAAGACTTAGTAGACTAACATGATGAAAATAATAATCACACTGAGTAATTTTAATTCAAGTATTTATGTTTTTATGTAACGTCTATTAGAAGAAGGTCGTAAGTCCAAGTACTTGTTTATAGTATTATTGTAGCAAACTGATAGTGAACTTTTGACGCATACTGTACATTTTAAGAAGGTATATACGTAGGTCTAAATGTTCTACTAAATAGACATTGAAATAAATTATTCAATTTACTATGTTGTCGAAGTTCAAAACTGTAGATATATGAAGCTTGGTATACGAGGGGTAGAATGTCAAGTTGATAATATTTTATGAAAGGAGCTCGGTGCCAGGTCGTATCACGTGCCTTTCCCGTTTCCAAATGCACAAAATAAAACGGTAAACAAAGAATACGAGACCGGACTGCAATCGTAAAGTAGCCGACTGCCATGCTATATGCAAATATCGTGAATCTAAAATGCGATTGATTCATTTCGCTGCGGAAATATTGAGGAATAATACCTATTCGAATAGAAAGAAAGAAAGAAATAAACTTTATTTTGTAATTACACTACACGCACAAAACTCAATAAGACTTATAATAAATAAAAAACAGAAAACGAAATCTTAACAATTACCAAATTTCTTAACCTGTAGTGTAACCAAAAAAGGATTATACTCAGCATAATGTTGTGACGCCAAAAACACCACAACGCTGATTTTCAGTACAATCCTATCGAGCTGAGTGACCGATGTACAAATAAAAGAAATATTTACTAGACTAATGTAATAAAAACACAAATACAAAGTATACGTGAATAGTTCCATAGTGGAAGCACTAAAGTTGTCAATTTACTTTATAAATTAGTCAGCGTTGCTAAAATAATCGCAATTAAATATTCAAATTTGCGAGTGCAAAGCCGTGTCGGGTTTGTGCATCGGCTCTGACTGTCAGGAGTTGCATTCGGCTTGTCGGCTAAATGAACATGACTGAGGGTCGTGGTATTCCAGGAATAGAGACGAACGTGGCAGGTCTAACGGAAATAAAGCAAGCTGCACTCACCGAACTTCAGACATGTCTGATAGCTTTGCTGCCGGCTGCTGAATAAAATACATTCTATTTCTGTTTTTAACCTCCTTCGTCTGTGTTATGGTATCATTTTGAAACATTCGACGTTTTTATTTCAAAGTTGAAGTAGTGTAAAACACTAGCAAAGTCAGACACTCAGACTAAGCGCAAAGTTAACGTAGTTTGTTTAGCAGACGAGGAATGAATGGCGCTCAACGTGGGGCAAACTACGATCTCGAAATTACGTTCTCATTGCTTGCATTATCCTTTAAAGGCCTTAAGCGGTCAGAACTTGCATATTCCAGCGGCTCTTCTACTGCGCTTAAGCTAAAGTTGTACCTACAGTGTAATGAGGTAGAAAATGTGAATGTATGTTGTACTTATTTGTTAACTGAATTACTTGTTACTTGTTTATTTTATTAACGAGTGCACATTAGGTAGGTAGGTTTAAATAGATAGATTATTATCTATGCAAGTTCCAATTTCGCGCACAAAGCGTCATGCATCCACCTTTCTCGTACGCACTGCTAAGAAATGGAACTCTCTACCCGCGTCGCTGTTCCCACAAAACTACAACCTTGGAGTCTTCAAATCTAGAGTGAATAGGTACCTTTCTCAGCGAGCATGCTACATCTTCGACCTCATCTTCGCTTCCCATCAGGTGAGATGAGGTCAAATGCAAGCATAATTTGTTTAAAAAAAAAACTAAGTAATGAAACAGGGGATTTGATCCGCGTTCCGGGGCATTCCTTCAGTTCGGTTCAGCGGGGTAACGCTGCTTGCATATTGTCCAGCTTTGCACCGGGAACGCTGGGGAGGGGTTTGTTCGATTAGGTTTAGTTTGAATTTTTTGATTTTGTTATTGTTTTATGTACTTACCTATTTTGTGATTGTTTTAATGTGAATAAATATTATTTAGTCTTTGATTGTTTTAATAAATCACGGGTAATGAAATGTACCTACCAAATACCGTTTAGTTTTAACATACATTGAACATTTAACCAAATTAAACATTTTGATAATTCAACATTCTGGGATTCAAGAGTTTAGCAATAATTCATGTAAATGTGTCATTTAAAAACGAGACCTAAAAATATTAGTAGGTATGTAGTCAAAATACCATGAAGCAAGAAAAAGTTTTCCGCGCCCTGATGGAGTAGTAATCAAAACATAATATGGGTGCCGGCTGAGATACAATTTTGTAGCTCACACACACATTCACACTTTTCCTTCAAATAGTCGTTCATGGCGTGTGACATGGACATCACCTCTGTCATAAAATATTACAAATAAAATATTACATTAACAAAATGGGCAGTGAAATTATGCAGAAACCATGCCGCAAGCAAAAGTACAAAGCTTTCTGGTATCACATTTTTCTGGTAAGTAATAAACCGCTTGGTTTTTACAATTTTCGTGGTCAAATTTTTGGTAGAAAATATTGTTGTTGATTTTTAGTGATGTGAAGTAGTCGATAAAAAATAATATAGAATCGAATCGTCAGCTTATTATTATTTTATTTCATTTATTTATCGCAGTTTTCTAAAATATTCTAAGAACTGTAAGATTTTTGTGCTTCAGAGTCAGACAGACCATACTGAAGGAAGTATTGGTGTTTTATTAATTTCAGCATTAGCTCTATATCTAAATAATATATTTTCCTACTTACAGGTTCATGAACAAAAAGTGCTTCCCTCAGATAACGAACTCAACTAAATATTATGTCAATATTAATGATGATTTACGAGAAAAAACAGCTGGTCAAAAGCTATTCTAAACGTAATGTAAATAGTTAAAATATAAATTAAAAATATTGTTTTAAAATTGGTGATGTATTTTTATTTGTATAATTAGTTCTCTACTAGCTGTGCCCCCGACTTCGTTCACGTGGACTGCAGGATATTTCATCATCAACACTATCGACATTTAGTCGTCCATTGCTGGATATAGGTTTCTCCAATACCCAAAAGACACGAATTCAAAAGACATTACACCATACAAATGACTGAAGGACAACGTGACTATCCGCAACCCAGTGAAATGTGGATATACACACCGACGGCTCAAAAACGGAAAAACTGGCCACTGGATCCGGGGTCTTCTCGGAGGACCTAAACATAAATCTAAGCGTAACTCTAGGCCCTCACAACTCAATCTTCCAAGCTTGGCTGCGCTGGATCGCGATGTCTCGGGCCCTGACATCAGAATCCTGTCCGATAGCGCGGCGGTGCTACATGCACTGAACAGTAAAACTATAAGTTCAGCCCTGATTTACGAATGTTACGAGACACTCAACAGACTAGGAGAACACAATAGTCTGACCTTACAATGGGTAAAGGGACACAGCGGCTCAAGGGGAAACGACGCTGCGGACGAGCTGGCAAAAAGAGGAGTGGAAGCGGTCAGTTACGGGCCTCAACCCTCCGTCCCAATCCCCTCAAACCAACTCAAAGCCTGGATCCGCAACCACGCTAAAATGCGACACCGTGACCTCTGGACCACGACGGAAAGCTGTAGGCAGGCCAAACTAGCACTCCCCGACATAAACAACAGACTCACGAAACGCCTTCTAAACTTAAACCGCCCTCAAATGCGCTTGGTTACAATCGCCTTGACCGGTCCCAGCGCTTTCAACAAGCACTTCTATAACCTGGATATAACGGACAGCCCACTATGCAGAGCGTGCATAGAGGCTGAGGAAACGACCGCGCGTGTGCTGCTGGACTGCATGGTATTGACAGATATTAGACTCAGGACTATAGGTGACGTTAAAAGCCTTCCAAAAATGTTTGAGAAGCCACATCTAGTGGCAAAATTTATGGAAGAGCTGGGCTGGTTCTCCCCCTGACAAGTGGAACCTCACGCAAAAGGGACCTAACTAGAAAGGTCTGATTGCGGAAAACAGCCCGTATACAAGTACTAGTAGGCTTCTCCAATAGCACGCCACTGAACTTGGTCCCCCCTCTGCACCTCCAACAGCTACTAGTCACTTTGCGAAAGTCTTCACTCCAAGTATTTGGAGGACTTTCTACGCTACATTTGCTAAGGCATGATCTCCACTTAAAATTTGACATGATCCATGCAATTTAGGTAAGTATATTTAATTCCGATAGGTGATAGATATCATCCTCACCACCTGGATGTCTGATCTTGAACTAAAATAAATACCCCTGAACAATAAAATATAAGTAAATAATCGATAAATATACGTTACGCTTCATACCACATCACATCACTATTTTCAAATTCAGCAACCATGAAGTTCCTTGTTTTTTACATGCCAATAAAGACAAATAAATGTCGTACTTTATTGATATTTTGTTTTTAATTGGTTATGTCATAACATGAATGTCTCTATCTTTATCTAACGTAACGTATATGAAAATATGTGATAGAGATAAAAGACAAACCCTTTCTCCCGCTTCCACCTACCCTCCCACCCCTCTGAGCGGCCGCATAGGTTTCGATACAAAATAGGCATGATTATTACTCCATCTGGGCGGGGAATTTTTTTTTTCCTCCATGCAAAATACCTATACAAATACCTACTCTACAATAAAAAGAGAGGCAGTGAGACCCGTGTCACTCTGGTAGTGGTGTCATCAGATAACAATTGCGCATCGGACATAAAGTTGGCAAACGCGGTAGGGTTATAAGAATATATATTATGAAAACGAACGGTTTTATTGTGTGGCCATAAAATCGAGCATTTGCATCGAAAATCGACACAAACACTTGCAAATCGAAGATCGTAAAGCCGTGTGGGTCACCAACTCATGAATAAAAGTAGGTAAAAGGAAAAACACAAAAGACAGATGGTTAAAACATTACAGGTAGAGATGCCGACGAAATTTTACTTAATAGACCTTTCCCATTTGCGGGACCCATATTTCAGTTTTTTTCCTCATCATGCATCAATAATAGAAATTACGACGTCGACACAAGGAAGACTGGCTACAGATCTCTGGATCCAGATGGCTGGATCTCTTTAAGGTTCCGTACAAACATTTCAAATATAAATTAAAATTATAAGTTGCCTTTAGGGAAGAAGGGCAACCTCCCACCCTAATTAAAAAATGAATATTTCGTAAAAATGGAAAAACTACTAAAAACAGGTCATTAGATAAGTAAATATATTTGCTAAGTCTGAAAAGTAACTAATTTGTTTATTTTCTTGTTATTTTGTTACTAATATCAAATAATTTAAAAAACCCTTTTAGTAGCCCTTATAGGTTAATATTTTTGGTTCCGTATTTCGAGAGAAAAGAAGAACTCTCAACCTATTTGTATACCGCAACCTATTTGCATCTATTTTTAAGTATTTGTATGTATATTGCAACCTATTTGTATGTAGGGGTAGGACCTACAAAGAAGTCCCATCACTTCATCACTACATAGTATAAAACAAATTCTCTTTCTCTGTCCCTAAATCCCTATTCCCTATGTATGCTTAAATCTTTAAAACTACACAACGGATTTTGATGCGGTTTTTTTAAAAAAAATAGAGTGATTTAAGAGGAAGGTTTATATGTATAATACATGCATAATATAGCCGTGCAAAGCCGGGGCGGGTCGCTAGTAATAATATAAAATCACTAGATTGTCCGTCTGTCTGTCTGCTTCTAAAAAGGTAAAGAACGTTAACGAAAATGTACGCTAAATGTACATGTTTATATATGTGTAGATGTAGAACATTGCAGGAGTCACGTTCAGGCAATATTTGCCGTATAAAATTCAGCACTGAGTCGGCGCTTCGTTCGTAATGTATACTCATCACATGCCTTGCTGTATGTATACCTAGAGTTGGTAACTACAACCATCTAAAATTGGGTGAAATTCAGCGTACTCAGTCGTCGACTACCTGGAAATTACAAACATAGAGAATGGTTAAACAAAACGCATATGATTTCTGTCAAAGGGAAATCGTGTTAAAATATGCTTTGAAGATTTCCGAAGGTCTGAAAACAACTTTTCGATCACAAACTGATTGACAAGTCGAAATAGCAGCAGATATTTTTGTGTTTAATTACTTTGTGTCATCTATTTTACGATTAGTGTTAGGAGAAAACATCAAAGCAGAAATTGTTAGCCAATGATCAAAGTAAAGTATGAGCTTTCATTTCCGGCCCCTAATTTTTGCGATACACGCGAGTTAAAAAAGGTTATTATGTCATTTTATATTAACTTTATAACATAACGATGGGGTCACACAGCATGTTATTTGCAGAGGAATTAATTTTTCGCACACTGCCTTTTGTAAACAAATGCCATTTGCATACTTATTGTTAATAAAGTGATTAACTAAGTAACAACGTAAAAAAATTGGTAATGGACATTTTTAAAATATTTTCGGATTTAGTTTGTTTTGTAGTTTTTACAGGAACGAATTTTCAGAGAAATAAACACTTTATTGCACCATAAAAAACAAAACATGAAATGATTTATTACCTATACCTACCTATAAAAAATGGTTGTCTGTAAAGTCGGTTCACGGACGATAATTTTACGTGATAACAAAAAAAACTCATTTTTCAAAAATGAGTTTTTTTTGTTATTCCGTTATAAGTAGGTATATATTTTTTGCTTTTATTTCTTTATAAAATTTTATTTCATTTATACATATAAGTCTTCTATTTGTCATTCGTCACCTTAACACAATCCCAGATGAGCGATATTATTATTAAATACTCTGTTTCCTAACGGGAACGGACGCGTCACGCAATATTACCGTGACGCTTTTTTGTGAATGCAAGTTTTCTACCAAATTATTAGACGTTAAGACGTCAAAAACTGAAAAAGAAAATTTAAATATAGGAAAAATACGAAGGGCGACCCAATCGTCTTAAAATGATCTCTTCCAGGCAACTATAATATAAAATAGATAGTTAAGTACCTACGCGCATTTTACATATCATCAAAGTTTTAAATTATTATTTAAAGTAAAAACCAGTTTTAAAACAATAGGTTTAAAATGTTCGAAGAGAAACTTTAGACGAAGTTTCCATCACCTGTTCTTTGAACTAAGTAAGTACATACGTTGAACAAACATAAAGTTTAATTAAAAAGTTGTACAGTTAACAAGGTTCGACATAGGTGTATGAGTAACGTAGATTGCTATTTGATTGAGAATGGAACGTGAACCTCAGCTTTGAACTTTGTTCGAGTTATGTTCGTACGTACCTACCTACCTAACCTATCTACTGATTAAAATTTTAACTGACCTTTACAATGGGGATGACGAAAGTGTTGCATATCTTAACAAATTCTATCCTACTAATATTATAAGCGAGCTGTTGGCCGCGACATCGTACGCTATGTAGTTTTGTTTTATATAAGTACTAAAATCTTCCTCTTGAATCACTCTATCTATTAAAAAACCGCATCAAAATCCGTTCCGTAATTTTAAAGATCTAAGCATACACAAGGGACAGACGCGACTTTGTCTTTTATACTATGAGTGACGTAAGGGTCTGTGTGTTAGTTTGTGTGTATGTTTGTAACTCCTTTACGCAAACACTACTGGACGGATTACCATGAAACTCGATATGTAGGTAGCTGAAGACCTTTTATTTATTTTTTGACCCGGTGGAATTCCCCAAGGAACGCCTGCCGCCCCCGGGGGGAGGCGGCAGGGAGTGTCGGGTTGGCGCAGCCCCTGAGATGTAAGGCGGGGCGGCCGACCGACTAAACCACCGGGGTGCTCCACACGCGCATGATGCCGGGGTGAAGGCGACACGTTAATATTCTTCTTCGACTCCGGCGCGCAAGTTTAGGAAAACCCAGACAAACCTCAGAGTGGGGCGCACCTGAGCACTGGGTGCGCCCGCTACCCGGGTCCAAAACATGGCAATGAGTGCCCCCGCACTCACTGCCAAGGACCCACCTATGGAGGCATCAGGTCGTCGCGCCGACGGCGACGACGACCGTTGCGCCCAGGTCTTGGAGCGCGGAGAGGGTACTCCGCGGAAGCGAGTAGGTCGCGCTCTCTCTCCGCAGACTCCTTCGTCGCCATGACCACCTCGGCGAAGTGGAGAGCGGCGCTCCAGGAGGCCTCGTCTTGGAGCATGGCCCGAACTAATGCGGGTAGGGACAAGTCCCGCTCCACAACACCAACCAGCTCCCGTCGCTGGGCAGCCCACGCAGGGCACTCTTCAAGAGTATGACGAGCGGTGTCCACCATCGCATGACAGTGGTGACACCGCTCGTCAGGTTCTCGCACCGCAACGTGGCACAGGTACTGACCGAAGCAGCCGTGCCCGGTCAGCACCTGTGTCAGCCTGAACGTCAGGCGGCCGTGTGGTCGGCCCACCCATTCCTCCAAAATTGGCCGGAATGCCTCCAACACCTGCCGACCGGCCGCAGGAGTTCGCAGCCGATCGGCCCGTTGCAGCTCCGACCGGCGACCGTCGATCTCTCGCTGCGCAGGCCGCTCTCCGCGGTCCTACATTTACTCCCGCCAGACGAACATGGCTGCAAGAGCTCTAGCAGCTAAGTCCCAGGGGATCTCTTCGGCCAGGACACAGGCCACCTCAACCGCCACCGTTCGGTATCCCCGGATTACCCTGATCGCCATTACCCTTTGAGACTGTCGCAAGATGGTGAGCGACCGGCGAGTCAGGGTCAGGTATCTGAAGACCTGGATTAACACATAAGCTACATTTTATTCCAATATTGTGAAAGAGTAACAAACATTCAGACACACAAACTCACACAGAAACTTTCACATTCATAATAATAAAATACGTGTTCACGTTTTTTATTCCGATATTGTGAAAGTGTAATAAACATTCAAACACACAAACTCAAACACAAATTTCCAAATTAATAATAACAAATAACGTGTTCACGTTTTGATATTTAATATGAGTGTTTGTATGCTTTTATATTAAATAAGTTTACTTTAAAAGGACAACTTAATAAAAAATTGTAGTGCATTGTATTTTTTTTATAAATAGCTGCGCTCCGCGGTTTCGCCCGCATAAGTCCCGATCCCGTGGGAATATCATAATGAAAAGTAGCCTATAGCCTTTTTCGATAAATGGACTATCCAACGCAAAAAAACAATTTCAATTCGAACAAGTAGTTCCTGAGATTAGCGCGTTCCAACAAACAATCAAACTCTTCAGCTTTATAATATTAGTATAGATTTTGTATAATGGTTTCAACATCAGAAAATCTATGATATCAGTAGGTATCACCCAAGAGGATTAGAGCCAGAATAAAAAATCATGTGAAAAGGCTCTACATTATATTTTTTCATATTTTTTATAGCGAAAACGTGACTCTGTGGCTTAAATTTTTTGTTTTGCTGGGGTAAGGTGTGACGGTTTTAAGAATTCTAAAAAAGTATTGCGATGCGCGGAAATTAGCGGAGGGAATTCAGTCTTCCTTATATACATATTGTTTTCTTAAACCTTTGTGAGCTACAAAGGCATATGCATTTTCATCTAATCTAAAATCTAATGTATGTTATGATATCTAAACAGACCTTCTCCATCCTGATATTGATGGAAGAAATCGCTGTCGCCTGTTTGTACAATTTCGTAGTTAATAAGCTTTCTACTTATTTTTGTTCTTCAGTGATATATTAAGCTAAGCTAGTCTTTTTGGGGTGCAGACAAAGGGATGGAAATCGGCGGAAAAAAAAAATACTTTAATGTTTTAGAAAAAAACTCAATGTGATAATATTCTTAATTTAAAGTAATATTTTTAGTTAAGAATACCTAATATTTTCAAGAACATTTACTGATCACAATAAATTAATGCGTCTATAGGGAGAAGATTCTTCTTGCTTCAGAATCCTTTTTAGGGTTCCGTACCTCACAAGGTAAAAAAGGAACCCTCATAAGATCGGTGGCATCCATTTTCAACCCGCAATTTTTGACGTGATAACGTTTTATAAATTGGTGAACACCTGCAATCTCAAAGAAGTGTGACGTCACGCGTCGTTACTGGAACGCCTCATGTTTTTTTCCCATGTTCTACCTAAAATTAAGTAACAACAATTTACCCATTGCGGGCATGCAATAAGTACTTATTAAAAGTACTAAAAGTACCTACTTATTACTATAAAGAACTTATTAAAAGTACCAAAAAATGTATCTCTCAAGCTTCCCATCTTATTATTATTCAATCTCAAGAGAAAGCAAAAGGTAATAATTAATTGATTTACCTAAAACATAATTGGCACTCGAAAAGGATTCCAACATTAATGCAAAAGGGTTTTACTTGCTAATCAGCATTTTTCCTAAATATTGAGCTCCCAAAAACTTAACCCTTCCGCAGTTGGGTACAAAAGAAGCTTCCAAATATAATAATAATTGTCACTTCACTAGTAAAAATTAATTTTATGAAACGCTCTCTTTTTATAAAAAGTGTAATAATGAAGAGGAAAGGTTAGATCGTTTGTTTGCATTGACTAGGCTCGAAAACTACTGGCCCAATTTTGATGAAACTTGCTTCTTGATCTCATTTGAATATCTGTATAAAAAGTCTAATATGTTAATCCAGGTTTCCAGCTATCTACATACCAAATTTCATCGCAATCGGTTTAGTAGTTTTTGCGTGAAGAGGAAACAAACATACACACAAACACACATAGGGACTATTATACTATATATTAGTAGGATAGGATATTTTTTTTTTATCACAGTGGCTCATTAAGTGGATCTTATTAAACGGCTTTAAGGCTTACGTATTATGCACGCGTGCGTTTTATTTTACTATGATACAACTAGTGCTGTAATAAGTTATCCTGATAAGTTAAATAAAAAAAAACGTCGTAGGATACGCGTTTTTTATCGATAAAAACGATATTATCATATTCCGCTCGCGCGTCATAAACCGCCTCTATGCAATGATCAATTTACCACACTTATATCGTAACTAGCGACCCGCCCTGGCTTCACACGGCTGTATTATGCATGTATTATATCTAAAAACCTTCCTCTTTAATCACTCTATCTATTAAAAAACCGCATCAAAATCCCTTGCGTAGTTTTAAAAATCTATAAGCATACATAGGGACATAGGGACGGCGAAAAGTGACTTTATTTTATACTATGTAGTGGTGTACTATGATATATAATGTACCTAAATTACTTTTGCTTAACGATTAAAAAAAGGCCGATAATAAAACAAAGTTTACCGATCACGAACGGTACGAAACGGTACACGCAATACCGGTATTTATCGTTAAAAGGGTTTTTATGTGTACTAGCAAATATCAGTCATATCGGGTTCGACACGACAGTCACGCGACTTCATTATTTTCCAAATGGTAATGGTTAGTTATTATGATTTCAAGGAAAATTCTATGTAAACGTCAGTCATAATGTTACTTTGTTAGGTTATGTTCACCAGTTAACCTATTTTGTAGAACAGTTCCTGAAAGTTTAATTAACTATTGTGTCTTTTAGTAAGTACCTAATGGTTTTCTGCGGAGAGGGCGGAGAGGGCTCAAAATTTTGTATAAGTTAAATGTTTTGGGTACGTAGGAGGTTAATTTTATTTAGTACTTAGTTAAATATACTTACTTAAATATATTACTTATAGAAAGATGGTAGAGGCATCTAAAAACAAAAAAAACTATAGCTATTCAACTATAGCAAATGTACAAATAACTAATAATCATCAAAGAACAAATTTTTTACTTAACTTCTTAATTTTAAGTTAGTTAGTTAGTTTTTTTTAGTTAGTTAGTTAGTTAATTTTAATTCTTAATTTTAGGATAGCTTCAAAACTATAATAAATTTTTAGCTCAAAATCACACCAAATTGTCGGTAAAAATCTTACCTACAATTTCATCTCAGCACTTTTGAGAAAAACAAAACACATTCGTAACAATCAACAATTTTCACCAACGAAGGCGACCGGTGCCAGTAGTAACTATTTAGTAAGCTGTGTACCAAGGTCGTTGGCGTATGGACGTATACCCTCCATAGTAACGCTCGGTCTCTGTGAAGCATGGTGCTTAGAATCTCGCCCCCGGAAAGCTCCTAGTACCGCTTCAGTGTGCTCGGCGCTTATGCGCCCTGACGACCCAGTTGGCACAATGGTCGCCATGCCGGACTGCCAAACACAGGGTTGCGCTTCAGACAAGTATTTATGCTAAAATATTTGTCTGTGGTCTGGTTGTTTCTTCTATACTAATATTATAAAGCTGAAGAGTTTGTTTGTTTGTTTGGTTGTTTGTTTGTTTGAACGCGCTAATCTCAGGAACTGCTGGTTCGAATTGAAAAATTCTTTTTGGGTTGGATAGTCCATTTATCGAGGAAGGTTATAGGCTACTTTTTATCCTTTGATATTCCCACGGGATCGGGAGTTACGCGGGTGAAACCGCGGAGCGCAGCTAGTGTATTATAAGTATAAAGTATACTTCGCACGGCTATATTATGCATGTATTATACATTATATAAACCTTCCTCTTGAATCACTCTATCTAAAAAACCGTATCAAAATCCGTTGCGTAGTTTTAAAGATCTAAGCATACAAAGGGACATAGGGATATAGTGACGGCGAAAAGTGACTTTATTTTATACTATGTAGTGATAGTGATATTTACAAAAGAAAAGTATGTTAGTTATATCCGTTGTCTAGCACCCATAACACAAGTCCAGTTAATTAACTGGACTAAATTAAATAGCCCCAAGCTAAAGCTAAGTAGCTTGAGTGGCTAGATGGCGATGTGTGGAATGTCCTGCAATATTTATTTTGTATTTTATGTATAAGCGGATATTTAAATAAGTAGCTTGTTAAATTAAATTTTCAATAAGTTTCATACCTACTTCTTATATTATTTAATTAAATTTTTGCCAGTTCGCGAGGTAAGAGGTCGTAATTTATTACCAGGTGCGGAAGATTTCACGCTGGCTGGTTATAACTTTCAAAATAGCAATATCATCATTGCTTATTACACTTAACTCGGATTTATTTTTATTTGAAATATATTGTTTTTCTAGATGCGAAAGTCATGTTGATTTCGTATTATTTTATTAGGCAAAGTTAAAAACAACAGTTAATATTTTTATATGCCAATGAGTTGTTCCAAAGTATGGAATTTTGTACAATTTCACATAATATTTTGCTAGCTGCGTCCCACGGTTTCACCTACGTTGGTCCCGTACCCGTGGGAGTTCCGGGATCAACAGTATCCTATGTCCTTCTTCATCCTCTAAACTAACGCTATGCCAATTTTCATCCTCTAAACTAACGCTATGCCAATTTTCATCCTCTAAACTAACGCTATGCCAATTTTCATCCTCTAAACTAACGCTATGCCAATTTTCATCATCTAAACTAACGCTATGCCAATTTTCATCTAAATCGGTCCATTCGTTTGACCATGAAGAGGGAACAAACAAATAAATACGGATTATAGGTTAAGACTAGCTTAAAAGTCGAAAATGGACCAAGGAATCACGTTGTCCCATACAAACTTTGTCCCCCTTTTCACCCCCTTAGGTGTAGGATTTCGGAAAATCGTTTCTTATCCGATGTCTACGTCATATAAAGAACACACCATCCAAGTTTCAGGTCTCTACGATCAGCGGTTTAGGCTGTGCGTTGATCCGTCAGTCAGTCAGTCAGTCAGTCGATCAGGATAAAGCATTTTATATGTATAGACTAGCTCTTGCCCGCGACTTCGTCCGAGTAGAAGTCGAAAATGGACCAAGGAATCGCGTTGTCCCATACAAACTTTGCCCCCCCTTTTCACCACCTAAGGGGTAGAATTTCGGAAAATCCTTTCTTATCGGATGGCTGCGTCATACAAAGAACACACCCTCCAAGTTTCAGGTCTCTACGATCAGCGGTTTTGGCTGTGCGTTGATCTGTCAGTCAGTCAGTCAGTCATTCAGGACAAAGCATTTTATATGTATAGATTAGGATGTAATAATTAAAATAGGCTAAGGGCCTTTCGATTTTAAATTACTTATCAATATTTTATGCCTATAGTCAGTAGTAAAAGTGGACACAACATAACCAGGTGTTCGGTTTATACCGTCAGACAATATGTTATAAAAATCCGTACCGGTTTTATTGCTGCCGTGACATCTAACAGGTATAACAAGGGTTTATTTTGACGTTATTTTCGTTTGACCCGTCTATTTTACTAAAGAAATAATGTGTAGAAATAGTACATTGCGATACAACTGTGTAAAATTAATCTTTGCATAGAGGCGGTTTAAAACGCGCGAGCGGTACGCGAGGGCGTTTAACAAAGCCGAGGTACAAAGATCAATCCACACGTGTATCCTACGACGTTTTTTATCACAGTTGCGAATAAAAAAAAGACTAGTTAAAATAATATAATAAGTTTTTAAGAATTTAGGTTATGTTTACAATTTTTTTTTAAGAAATTTCTGAAGCTACAAGAGCTATACGAGTCTACAACTTCGCATAAAGGTTCCCTCTAGAACGTAGGCGAGCACTAAGATAGTATTTCTAGAAATCCGACCTATTAAGGGGCAAAAACATAAAAAAGGGTGTATGTGGCGATACATATACATATAAGTAGGTACATAAGTATAAAGTTGTCTTTAAGTTATATTAGTTGGTAACTACAGAGCATTGAACACCTGTTAACTTTCATAAACTAAAGTCCTACAAGTATAATATAATATGTACTTTCATGTAAGCTAACTTTGTACCTATGCTTGTTTATCTTGTCCTATTCATGTTTGCTATGTATGTTTAATATTATTAATCTTTTGTTAGGAATTGTTTAATATCATTCGCCTTTTGTTAGGCTTCTGTTAATGGACCTTCTAAAAGAAAAGATTGATATATACTAATAATATAAATTAATCTTTTCTTTATATATTAATATCTGTAATCTGTAAACCGACATTACAGACAACCATTTTTTATTGATTGTTCAACCTATGTTAAATATATGGATGTTAAATGATTCGATGACAGGTAGATTTATACATTTTCCAAGCATCTGCATCTGTCTTATCCTATTTTCTTCTCTACTCCTAAACTACCACTATGCCGATATTCATCAAAATCAGTATAGTCGTTGACCGTGAAGAGGGATCAAACAAATGAATTACCTAACAAACTTTCGGATTTATAATTTTAGTTAGTATAACTTTTCTTTACTCATGTGGTATAACATAGATATCACATGATTAAATAAGTATGCAGGTAAATAAAATAAAAATGGATGCGTGTACTTATTTTGTGCGCGTAAGAAGTTACGTCCGCCTGTCTGTCCGTCCGTCCACCATCCCATCCCATCCCAACTCATCCCACCCCAACTCACCCCATTTCAACTCAACCCACCCCAACTCATCCCTTACCAACTCATCCCATCACAACTCATCCCATCCCAACTCATCCCATCCCATTTAGTAGGTACAGTCGGCAACAGACGTTGAGGCCCACCGTATATAAAGAAGTATAACCACATGGTATAACATCAAAAATAGGTCACAGTACTATATTATTTTAGAACTGGCAATAATTTTCCAAAGCCAAAGACACGACGACGACGTTCAGTGCCGAAGATAGGCGCCGCGCCGTAAATTTGTCGCCTGCATCCATATTGCCCTGACCTTTCCAAATCAGGTCGGATTAAAATAAATTTGTATTCTATGATGTTGTTTTCGTTGTATGTATACTCAAAAATATTGACTTGAAGTCTATTTTTCAAAAGGACTTTCAATAAACTGAAATTCAGTTTTTTAATTACATAAATAATTGTATATTATGCAACTATGTAGTGAATAAAGGACGGATTTAAAGAGGACCATAGATGAATCACGAGCAAGTAAAGGATTCTTTCGACTGAATTACCACCATAGGGAGTGATTCATGATTCAAGTGTTAGAATCCTGGCTACGCGAGTGATTCATGTCTCTCAATGTAAATCCGTACTTTATTCAAGAGTTGCATACTATACTTTATTTATACCATGACTACGAGAAAAAGAAAAGGGAAGAAAAAAAGAAAAGAAAAGAAAAGAAAAGAAAAGAAAAGAAAGAAAAGAAAAAAAGAAAGGAAAAGAAAAAAAAGAAAAGAAAAGAAAAGAAAAGAAAAGAAAAGAAAAGAAAAGAAAAGAAAAGAAAAGAAAAGAAAAGAAAAGCAAAGAAAAGAAAAGAAAAGAAAAGAAAAGAAAAGAAAAGAAAAGAAAAGAAAAGAAAAGTTTTCAGTGAATAAAATAATCTTTTCATTACTCATACTCGGAAAGTAAGTCTGAAGGTGCCTGAGAAGCGTATTGAAAATAAAATTTCCAGCCCTAGGGATTTTTGCTTTCACTGACAGCTGTCATGTCAAATTATGGCTTCGCACGGCTTGTGCAATCTGCATGTAGCCAGCATCAGTATCATTACGCATTAGGAACTTCAAAAACCTCGTTGCTTTTTTTTTTACACAAAAGAATAATAATTATGGCTTGGCACGGCTCATGCATACTGCCAGAGTTTAGTACTTAGTAACTTTTTTCTCAGTAATCTAATTCAAGTAGGTATATTTAGTTCAAGATATCTTCACTATCACTACATAGTATAAAACAAAGTCGCTTTCTCTGTCCCTATTTCCCTTTGACCGCTTAAATCTTTAAAACTACGCAACTGATTTTGATGCAGTTTTTTTAATAGATAGAGTGATTCAAGAGGAAGGTTTAATGTATAATACATGCATAATATAGCCGTGCGAAGCCGGGGCGGGTCGCTAGTATTTAATAAAATAAATGAAAAGACGAAAATGGTCAAAGCGACCTATGACCATGCCGCGCCGCCCACGCCCTGTCGATGTTGCTGATGTGGCTTTATGCGACCGAAAGTGTCGTACCTTGAGTAAAAAAAAACTGGTGGGAAATGCTAGCATTTCCAAATTATTTTAAACGTTTTAATTAGTACTATTTTTTGTTATTTTATTATGTTTTTGTGTTAAGTTTAATCTGGTTTTTCATTTATGATTGTGTATTTTGTGTAAATAACATTTTCTAGACAAACCGTGTTACAAAAACTGTAAGTTAAATCTACGGACTTCGCGTCATTTCCCAGTGTTGGATTAACCTCTTTGGTCCCAACCTTGTAAGAGGATCAGGTAGTATGGACACATGAGTACCTACTCATGTGGTATGGAGTCTCATAGTCTCATTCACTCTCGTTGTTAGGAAGAATTTTATGTATTATTCGTAATGAAAAGCACAGTGTTTACCTCGGGTGAAAGACTCATTAAGTCCCTCGAACTATTAGCGCCCTCGCTGCGCTCGGGCGCCAAACTCCGTCTCGGGACTTGTAATGAGTGACTTTCACACCTAGGATAACAATGTACTATTTCACACCTGCAGCACTTTAATCACGGATTACCAATTCATTGCAATTGCCCCATTTTTTTTTAAAGTGGATAATTAGTTTTTGAAGAATTAAAAAAGAATTGGACTGACGGTATGAAAAGTAGAGTATGCACCTCGGGATAAAGCATGTCTTCGTCTTGGGCGGCTTGAACCCCTCGATTCACTCAGGACTCTAGTTAACTCCCTCGCTTCGCTCAGGAGTTAACTTTAAACTGCCTCGCTGCGCTCGGGAGTTACCCCGAGAGTCCCTCGTTACACTCGGGGTTCAATGTTACACTCGGGGTTCAATATATATTGCCAAAATGTTTTGAATTTTCTAAAAGCTAAACTGTGACATTTGACTCCCAATGGGGCTGGCGGTGGCGCCAGCATCGCCGTTGTCGACTTTAAAATTAATTTCTTTGTAATAAGGCTATTTTAAGGTTCAAAATACTATTAGGAACCCTTTTTTGGTAAGTAGGTTACCCTTTGTTTTTAACCCCCGACGCAAAAACGACGGAGTGTTATAAGTTTGACGTGTCTGTGTTGTGTCTGTCTGTTGCATATTTAGCTCCCAAACGAACTGATTTTGATATGATTTTATAAAAGTAGTTATAACTACAACAAGCGATTAAAATTCGAGTCGAGCGACAAGCGACTAAAATTCAAGAACTTGAACAAGGGGTATTACACCACACTGATTCAGGGTCCCTGAATTTAGGGTGGTTAGGGACCTGATTATTTACCTCGATTATTACACTACACTAAAAAGGGACCCTAACTCAGTCGGACAGCGAATCTAGGAGCGGCTTGACACCATGCCACCTGTATTAACAGAACATCAATAAAAAAAAACATACATACAACCGAATGGAGAACCTCCTCCTTTTTTTGAAGTCGGTTAAAAAGCAAAAAAAGCGGTTAGGGAGGAAGGCGGCTCTGACGCACTAATTAGGGACCTTTACTGCCTAACTCTTATTACACCTCTCTTAATTAAGGGTTAGGGACCCTGAATCAGTGTAGTGTAATACCCCTTTAAATATTGCTTGTCACTTGTCGCTCCGAACTAAATATGTTGAAGTAGAATTGCCCAGACAATATTGAAAGGGAGACGTTTCAAAACATTTTCACCGCAAAATATTTATTCGAAATCCTATACAAAGTTTTCTCACAAATATTTAAAGCGCAAAGCTACTTTTGTAAGCTTTCTGTCAACATTCTAAACATCTTTCTAATACCTATGCTTAAAAACTGAAATGGATCTTGAATTTTTGAGAGATAATTTATACGTTAAATTGAACTGCGCTGCGGTACGTTGCGATAACAAAAAAATGTAGGATTATTTATTTGTATTTTCTCAAACATGCATGGAAATATTGGTCATTATTTTCGAAAAAAGAACACACGAAGTATCGAATTTACGGACAAAGATAATCAAATACATAGCAGGAGCGTTTATTCGAATTTGGAACATTATGACGCTCCAGCAATGTTATATGAAACGGGGTGCTGGGGTTATTAAATACTCTTTGATTGGATCTCTTTTATCATTCTTGGCATGCCAAAATAAGTCTCATTGCTTAGTATAAATTGCGTTCACGTGGCTGTATAGCCATAAATGCGTTTGCCTTTCGGTAGAGATGATAAATTAAAAATTGGCGGCAAAGATGAAATACTTGTACCTTTTATTTAAAATTAAATTTCCCTGCATTCTTTTGAGAAAGCACTTTAAATATAATATGCCTTGACAATGACAATTGCCCATTGTGTGATTAGTGAAGTCCTCGCCTATGGCTCTACCTTCAAACTCATATTCAACCTGCAATTGCCTATTTTGCGGCCTTTGCAATAATAATGTACCTACTAAGATTTTACAGTATATTTTGCATTATTTAAATAATAAACTTAGTTTGAACTTCGTATAAAATTTAAGACCTAGCATGGTAGAGTAGTGAAGCTCAGTCGTTCGCAATTAGTTTTTACAGGCGGTAATTAGGGAGGGCCGATTGCGCACAACTCCATGCCTGAGTCATATAGACGCACAGAATTGACAATATATAGAATAGACTAGGTAATTTACGACGAAGGGTCCCGTACTATTTATTTATTTATTAGGCACACCAACAGTAACACACACTAATACTAAGAATAAAAAAAACATTACCGAAATAATAATAAAGTGTGTTTACCAATAGGTATACACAACTTTGCCTTAACAGATTCTAGTTTCTGGTTAAGATAACAAATTTTTAAGGCTTAACCTATTATATTCTGTTTTTAGTATTTGTTGTTATAGCGGCAACAGAAATAAATTATTTGTGAAAATTTCAACTCTCTAGCTATAACGGTTCATGAGATACAGCCTGGTGACAGACAGACGGACGGACGAACGGACAGTGGAATCTTAGTAATAGGGTCCCGTTTTTACCATTTGGGTACGGAACCCTAAAGAACAACTTATCATAACCCTTTTACCTTATCATAACCCTTTTACCTTATCATAACCCTTTTACCTTATCATAACCCTTTTTTTATCTAACCCTTTTACTGAAAACACTAAAATGTAACTGTAATTAGCCAATCACCGTTTTCTCACGTTTTTGCTGTCGTACAATGTCATTCACAAAAGATGATTAATCATGATTAACTAATTGACAGCTAATTTACTTTTACAAGTAAAGGGGTTGATGATTTGAAGTTGACACTTTAAAAAACATTGTTTAAGTAATTTCATAGCGCTTTGAAAATTATATTTCGATAAGCCACTTTCAAGCCTTGACGACCCAGTTGGCACTATGGTCACCATGCCGGGCTGCCAAACACAGGGTTGCGGGTTCGATTCCCGCCTCAGACAAGTATTTATGCTTAGATATTTGTCTGTGGTCTGGTTGTTCCTATGTTATATAAGTATATATATTTACAAAAGAAAATTAAATAAGTAGTCCCTATATCCTTTGTCTAGCACCCATAACACAAGTATAGTTACTTAGCTTGGGGCTAGATGGCGATGTGTGGAATGTCCTGCAATATTTATTTATTTTTTAATCTTTAACTCTTCGGAACTTTCGTTTAGGCTTATAACAACCTTTGAACTGTTGTTTTGACACTAATACTTTCTTCACTATTCCTCTAGGTCGGCCATTTCTAAAAATGCTATCGTCTATCCTCCAATTGGAAAGGAAAGTACCAAAAAATAAAAGTACCGTCATCGCCACACACATGCGAATTGGAATTAGCAAGAACTCCGTTGTATTGCCAAGATTTGCATTGGAAATTAAACCCTATTGCAAAATGGAATTTGTTTATTTTCTCTCAATGTTCTATTTGTAGACATTTTCTAGAGATGATTAACAAAATTGGAATTTTGGTTAATGCATCTAGTACTAATTATTTAGGTGTTGTTTGTAGATTTTATGATATGTTTTGACTCCTCTAGATATTAAATGACGCGTATTACTATCACTATCACTACATAGTATAAAAAAGTCGCTTTCTCTGTCCCTATTCCCTATGTATGCTTAAATCTTTAAAACTACGCAACGGATTTTGATGCGGTTTTTTTAAAGTGATTCAAGAGGAAGGTTTATATGTATAATACATGCATTTTGAAAAGTGAAAAGTGACTTTATTTTATACTATGTAGTTATTATTTAGTTAGATGGTCGGACGACTTTATTAAGGTCGCGAAAAGTCGCAGTTGAACGCAGAGAGCATGCGACTGGTCGCTCTGGAACTCTGTGGAAGTCATTAGTGGACGTCCTGTGGCAGATAATATGATCATGATGATTTATAAAAAAAACGTTTCAATTTTATTTTGTCTAAAATCCGTAGGTAGGTTTTATCTTCAATATAAATACCATCTATTTCGGTCACAATTCGCTCTTCTAAGAAGAAAATAGTTTTCCGTTTAGATAAGATTGAAGGCTTTTCCTGACATGAATAAAGTGTGATGCGGATAAATATATCAGATTGAAAGGCCTATTCTTAAATAATGGAGCACGAAGTCGAATTTTGGTTTCCGTTTAAAATAAAACGTTAATAAGTAGGTACTTCGAAAGAAAAAAACAGAAATCGCTTTAAGCGATAAGGTCGCCTGTTTGTACAATTTAATAAGCTTTCTTGTCCTCTTCGATTTTTTCAACGTTTTGTGTGTTGTACAAATAAAGTGTTTATCTATCTATCTACTTAAATACCTAAGTCTGAAGATACCTGCGTGCTTTAAATACTTTTTAACCGACTTCAAAAAAAGAGGAGGTTATCAATTCGTCTGTGTTTTTTTTTTGCATGTATGTTACGCGATCATTCGAAGACGGCTCAACCGATTGAGATGATTATTTTTGTGTTCGAAAGGTGATACCTCAGTCCGACTTCCAAGGTAGTACTTATGTTTAAGTTATCCGCTGTCTTAGTGATCGGAAATAGATTATTTTCCACTTTTCAGTTTTTTTTAGTTTTTGTTTCCTTTTTTTTTTTTAGTTTTTATTGTTTTAGGTTTTTTTGAAGTCGGTTTTTGAAATTTTAATTTATTTTTTTATCTTTCTCACTTATATTGCGTTTTATGCATATAGCGATGCGCCTTAACTTTGTTAAAACATTTATGTATTAGATTGTGGTTCATATGTTGCTACTATGTTACTAACTATCTAACTATGTTTATTGTAACTTGTTTAAGTCATAGTCATCGACGAAACTTCGAGGTCAGAGAAATAAAAATACGCAAGACCCGGGAAACTAATTACTATGAATACAAATCGTGTGTGTTTAAAAAGTTTATTACTTTGTGGTTGCAGCTAGTTTTAGTGACCAGGAACAATTTAAGGCTTAGGTACAGCAATCTTACATGTTTTATTTTTTTTACATATGATAGGTCAGCGTTTGACAACTATCACACCTGCCTGATGGTAGGTGACGATGTGGCCTAAGATGTAACACGCCTTCCTAGAAGATACCTATTCACTCGCGACTTGAAGACCCCCAAATTGTACACGTCAGGAAAGACAGACGCAGGCAACCGATTCCATTCCTTTGCAGTACGAATAAGGAATGACGAAGCAAAGCGCTTAGTGCGAACGTCTGGTATGTCCACCATGAATCGGTGCCGCACACCAGTCTGCGTGGTTGTTACATGTTTTTCGTGTAACGTAATTCATGGTAGAGGCCTGGGCGGGCGTCGCAGTATGTCCGACGTGACGTCACGCCCTGCGTTACGTGAACACCGCTTCTTTTCCACACTACTTGTTATTCGCGCGCTTACTCCACCACATTTCACTTGGAGCCGGCTGCTCTCGGGATCTTGAACTTTGTTATTTCACGTACCTTCTTTCTTTGGCAACATCCTGCTATGCTGTAGATTTTTTAATATTTTAATAGAGACACAGCGGTTGCGTTGCGCGCTAAAACTGCTCGCAGTAATTGGCTACATGACTGTGATAACTATAATATATGAAATATGGTGAAAATAGAAGTTAATAGGTTTACAATAAGTAAATAATATTGTATAAATACCTATATTATTTTCGAAATATTTTGCAATATTTTGTCTGCTGACTAAAAGAAACGAAACGCGGGCGGCCATGACTGACCTTCGTGTGACGTCACGATTTTCCATTTTCCTAGAGAAAAAAAAATGATGTTGACAGCCCAGAAGCATGAGTCATGACGTCATAGATTAAAATGGCCGACTGTTTTCGGGGAACAATTTAAATTAATACGAAAAATCGGTAAAATTTATAATTGTAAGCGGTTTCTAATAAACATTGGCGACTTTTGAAATAAGTAGGTAAGTAGGTTAGCGAAAATCAGTTTAGATCCCAATTACTAGTTTCTCGCTACAACGAGTAAGTAGTACATATTTAATTAAAGTTTCTTTTAGTTTATTTGTCCTGTTAAAATATCCTATGTAACTGAAACCTCAAATAATGTTTTTCGCAGTATAAAAATTAATTATTTTGTTAGTAAATCTTGCTCTTTCCTTAAACAAAGGTCGGCTGAAATTGTTAGAACAATAATTATTTCAATTCCGGCGCCAATTATATTTTTATGGGTTTAAGGTTTCAAATTATGTTGATTTATTAATAGGGCAAGTGCGGCTAATGATTTGTAAAATAAACTGGGGGTGAATTCAAACAAGCCGATGCCGAAGAGGGGCAGTCGGTGGTAAAAACCAACTGAACACGTAAACAAAGCATCCCAGTTAACCCCAATTTTTGTAGACCATATCCGAATGTTTTGATTTTTTTAGTTCCAACTTGATTTGTGTAGCTGCTGCTGACTCGACTTGCTATGAATTTTAAAAACTTCGAAAGCTGAATTTCAAATTGAGAAAACTGGGTTTATTTTTGAACTTGTTTGTGTAATAATTAAAATGTTTCCATACGGAAACGCAAGGATGCTGATGTACAGTCGGCTGGTAGAGTTCTAAAATTACTATTATTGGAATGTTTTCATTCTAATAATTTTTGTTTGATAAATTGATGACTTAGAAGACTTTAAACTTCAACTAAAGCAGGTGTCTAGAATCTTGCTTGTGTTGAAAACATTCTTATAACAGCCGTTTTGGAGCTCTACGGTAGGTCTGCAATTATGCAGCCGACGGTACTTTACTCGTTTATTGAAGTAGGTACACTTATTGTTTAAACTAATATAGATGAAAGATTTGATTGTTTGTTTGCATTGAATAGGCTCCAAAACTACTGGATCGATTTTATTGAAACTTAGTATGAGGATACATTGATTAATAAGGAGTAACTTATGCTACTTTTTATCCCGATAGTCCCACGGGATCAGGACTAACTGGGGTGAAACCGCGGTGATGCTAGTATGAAATAAACTCTTAGTACCTACAGACGTTATCATAACTAAAAGTTCTGTCTTCATTTGTGCGAGCTATGGAACCTTAACGTTTTTTTGATGAACAATATTTAACTGAGCGTGTCGTTCTTATAACATCTTCGTATCTAATGATTGCAGAGTTGGTTGTGGTTGACAATAACATAATGAAATGTTATTGTCAACCACAACCTTCCCGCAAATGTAATCAGTAGGTTACCACAATAAGAGCAATATTTAACTATTTTAAATATTGCGTTAGGTATTTTTACAAAAGAAAAATATTTAGGTATTCTATTCTTTGTCTGGTCACTCAATGTGTCATAATAATTATTGTTTGCACTCGATAGCATATTTATCCTGGAATTCTATCCAAAAAACAGATTGGAATAATTCCTTCATTTGCAGTTTTAGCATCAAAAAACATGGAGAAAGGAGTGATTTTTTTTTTAATGGCGGATATCTCGGAAACCGAGAGACTTTTATAGAACATAACTTTCATTTTTCTGAACCGGCACAGTGTCCTCTATACGTAAATGCCCGCTTATTCATTCATTACCGGACGCCCTGTATATAAAGCTTACTTGTCACGGTGTTAGTTGTCAAACTCCACCAAAACGGCTGAACCGAATTGTATGAAATTTTTTGTGTATGAATATACACAAAAAATTTCATACAATTCATACAAAATTATTATTAAATTAATATTCTATTTTTTCATACAAAAATAGAATAGTGTACGATTGTCAGACCTAACGAATGTTAGGTCTGACAATCGTACACTATTCTGTTTTTTTTTCCGTTATTTTACCTTTATTTAGGATTTTTTACCCGACTGTGGAGCAAGGTTATGTTTTTGTCCTGTATAATGTAGATACTTTTGTGATTTCGTACAAAGGCGCGCGGCGTGTCGCGTCGCTTAAGAGGAAAGCGTGGTACCGGGGGCTCTCTCCATACAAACGTAGTCGACTGTTTTCTCGATAATGACACTAGAGCAAATATTTTTGGTGCATAAAACTTATAACTGCCATGACCATGCCCCTATTTTTAGATTTTTTAAATCTTAATATCTATGATAATTAGAAAATGAAAAAAACCAAAACATAGGGGCATAGTCATGGCAGTTATAGGTTTTATGGCACCAAAGTATTTTGTAAGTATTTGTGCTAGTGTCATTATCCAGGGAGGAAACAGTCGACTACGTTGGTATGGAGGGAGCGCAGGTATGTACCCTTTCACCTTAATTCTTTATTGTAATGTTACTATTCTACAGGAAACGTAGCTCGTAGGCGATGAAGCTCCAAATCAGCTATACTATGGAACTCTAAGCAGGTAGCGATAATTCTGAACTGTAAAAAAATGAAAATGAAAAAAAAAAATGGTTGTCTGTTAAGTCGGTTTTCTGACGATGATTTTACGTGATAACGTCATAAGAAAACATTGATGAAATAATACGTTGCTATGGTTACCTATCATGTCAACAGAACCTGACTCATTACCATTTTGCATACTTTAATACGTTGTTAAAGTTACCTTGTCAATAACGTAATGCTAAGTATACAAGATGACACTGACACTCGACACAAATGTCGACACTAGTGTCGATAGCGTCCACACTGTAGCAATTTTTGATGTCGCGGCGGTGGACACACTTTAGACACTCGATGTATACATCAAGTGTCTAGTGTCAAGTGTCATCGTGTATCCTTAGCATTACGTTTTTGACAAGGTAACTTTAATAACGCTTGACGTCACACTTTTTTGTGAATGCCGGTGTTCATCGAAACGTAATCACGTCAAAATGATTATAATTAAACTATTAAAAGTAGAAACTTTGATCATCTAGACCAGTACAGTATAGTCTACATAAATTATAAGTATACCACATCAAAACGTGTATGTATTATGCAGGCTTTGTCGGCCCACAGGTGGTAACATTCACATCGTGTTACATGTAATTAGTGGTTGTAATTGGGTCGTAGTTTGACTTTATGACGTGCCAACCAGACGTCCCTTTGATCTACCTACTCCCTTGGATAATATGAGGTCTTGCCTTGAGTATTTTTAATTCCATAATTCCATAGAGAATATAATTGAAATGAATGTTTTTTTGTTGACCTACTTATGTGAAATTATAGTGACGTGGTTGTTTCAAAAAATGCTTAACATGAAAATGAATGTTATTTACGAATGGGCAGTTAAAATTCTCCTTCAGCCATGTTCATAACTTAAATTTCATAACTGGCTACATAAAAAAATGTTTTTCTCTAAAATTTCAAACTAAACTTTTCATTTCATTTATTTATTTGCACGAAATATGGGCCTTAATGATCTTGTAATTAAAATCATTCAATCCAGATAAAATCAAATTTTCCATATTCAAATCTTGTGAGACCAAATTTTTTAATCTCACACGATTGGTATTTATAGAAATTAAATTAAAAATACGCGATTTACTGACAATTGACAGGCGGCCTGAAACCCGGGAAAATAATGACTATTTCAAACTGGCTATAAAAAGAAAGTTTTTATTAATAATAATTATTCATACATTATTTATTATTATTCATTTTCATCATTTCATGACATTTTCATTATTCATTTTTTTAATTTATTATTTATTATTATTTTTTATTTATTATTTTTCATTATATCATTATTATTATTTTTCAATAATTATTTTGACGACCCAGTTGGCGCAATGGTCACTATGCCGGACTGCCAAACACAGGGTTGCGGGTTCGATTCCCGCCTCAGACAAGTATTTATGCTTAGATATTTGTCTGTGGTCTGGTTGTTTCTATGTATTATAAGTATATATTTACAAAAGAAAAGTATATAAGTAGTATATCCGTTGTCTAGCACCCATAACACAAGTCTAGTTACTTAGCTTGGGGCTAGATGGCGATGTGTGGAATGTCCTGTAATATTTATTTATTTTATTTATACATAATTCGATTTTCATGAAAATACTACGAAAAATACTATTTTTACTATTTCAAAATCACTACGTTATAATGTTTTACGGGCTGCTTGGGGAATGATGTATAAAAAACGAAAATAGAAATAGACCTCAAATAAAAGAAACCTTTCGAACAAAGTTTGCGAATCTGTAAAGTTGTTAATCAGCACCGAAACCGGGTCTGAAGGTTTCGGATTCTTGTTGTCTTAACATGCAAATAAAGATTTACGAACTTGAAACAGTTTCACTAAACGTCTCCAAATTTAGTAGCGGCGACATCCCTCGCGTGCGATTCCTTATGTAAAGAGGCTAGGCGTTCTTACGACACTCCTTTTACAAGATAGAAGAAGTTATAAAGAATTCAACACGATCTCGATTCCGTTTTTCCGTTGCCCTGACCTTTTTTTACGACACGCAAACCATTAATGTATAGTAGTTTTTTTTCCATAAGCACAAGCGGTCGACGTATATGAACTTTGCGTCACATACAACTTTAATTATGTTCGGAAACCGGAAAGCAGTGCGCTAAATATGCTTGCTCTCAAACTTTTATGTGTAAATAAATAAAAAATAAATAAATAAATATAAAATAAATATTTCAGGACATATTACACATCGCCATCCAGCCCCAAGCTAAGCAACTTAATGCTTGTGTTATGGGTGCCAGATAACGGATAAACTACTTATATACTTTTTTTTTTTTTTTGTAAATATATACATATTATACATATAGGAAACACCCAGAACCAGAAACAAGAATTTATGGTCAGCATAAATACTTGTTCCCGGCGGGAATCGAACCCGCAACCTTCTGCGTCGCAGTCGGGTGTTCGCCCGACGCGCCACAGAGGTCGTCAAACGTGTAAACTTTCTGAATTATAACCGAATGGTGGTCTGGCTCCAAATGTCTATATCTATTCGGAGCTTTAGCTTTTTACGAGTATTTCGATTCCAAAAACATAAACTTCAATAATAAATGTAGAGATTTACACATCCTTAGTTGTTATCGACTTTTTTCTAGACTATACCACACACGTTTGATTATAAGTAGTCATTGAACGTAGCACATTAAAAAATAGTCAATAAGAAGTCGGTCAAAAACCTATAAAACGAGTAAGTACCTAATCTACCTACTTACGTACAAGTAAAATATAAATGGAATTATTTCTTTCAAGAAAATATCTCAGAAATTATCAAAAGATTTGTGAACAATATTTCTTTCATGTGGAGCATTTGAACCATCTGGAGAACGTCACTTGAATGTCCAATAATGTATGAGATAGCTATTTAGGTAGGTATCTATGTACCTGAAATTATTTGCTATTCGTATACGCTTTGAGTGTACAGAAATAGAACCATCTAATTTTATAATACCCTCCTACGCCATTGGTTTAAACATTGTTGAATTTGCGTATTTTGCAATTTAAATTGCTGTTTACGTGTTGTCTCTAGTAGCTCTTTATCATGTTCTTATTTTTCTAGGTACCTAAGTAAATTATTACTACCTGCGCCCCGCGGCTTTGCCCACGTTAGCGTCGATTTCGTAAAAAAAAATGGCATAAATAGTAGCCAACAAGTTTTGTCGTAGCGCGTGCTCGCAAGAACGCGATTTAGGATAAATATTTTTTAATAATAAAAAAAATATATTTCAGAACATATTACACATCGCCATTCAGCCCCAAGCTAAGCAACTTAATGCTTGTGTTATGGGTGCCAGATAACGGATAAACTACTTATATACTTTTTTTTTTGTAAATATATACATATTATACATATAGGAAACACCCAGAACCAGAAACAAAAAAATAAAAATAGAAATATTAAAGTTTAGATGATAATTAATCACTTTGCCCAAAGTAGCATAATGCCCGGGCATTATGTATAATGCCCGAATTAATCACTTTGTCCATAACATATATACCTATGTGTTCCACTGAAACAAACAAATTACCTTATGTTTCATGTCCACCGGCAATGAAAATAGTTTGTAGTTTGTAGCTTACATTATTTTAATGCATCGAATCTCAGTTTTGATTAGAAATAAAACAGAGGGGATTTGAACCGTAATGAACTATTTCACGAGTGTGCCAGAGTCAACATTATTGTCAGAGTAAAGTAACAAGTTAATATTAGGCAACCGGGTGCATACATTGAGGATAATTTGTATAAAGCTTTTACAGCCCTCTGCCACATGCGACCACAAAAGTTTAGCAATAAAATGTTTCTTGTTACTCCCTCTGTTTCCTTGTTTTGGATAAAAAATTTAAAATGTTCTTGAGATTAACCTACTTACATTTTAAAAATGTATATTTAAGACTACTGTGTGTGAGTGTGTACAAATGTGTTGTGTATACCTTGTTGGTATTTTTACCAATATTTTACTGTACCTACCGAACTAATAGGTATTTTACGGGATAATTCTGGTTAATCTTCCTAGACTTATTCCTTTATATGGTTCCGTATCCAAAGGGTACAAACGGGACCGTATTACTAGACTTCGCTGTCCGTCCGTCCGTCTGTCTGCCGCAGGCTGTATCTCATGAACCATGATAGCAAGAGAGTTGAAATTTTCACAGATGATGTATTTCTGTTGCCGCTATAACAACTAATACTAAAAACAGAAAAATGTAAATACTTTTTGAGTATGGTTTTAAGAATTTTAGGTTATTTTCATGTTTACAATAATCATTTTGTTAATCATACTCTTAAAAGGGCAGGCAAAAGACTTTTAACCTATACAGCCTAGTCTGACATTTGTATGTCAGACTATTGTAAAAATATTGTTATTTTTTAGGGTTTTTTCTTTTGTTTTTGCGTCGAGGGTTAAAAATAGAATAAAATGGTACGGAACCCTTCGTGCGCGAGTCTGACTCGCACTTGACCGGTTTTATTTTTTTAGGTACGGCTCTCCTAGTTACTTTTTACCACGATGCTCCGTCCTGGGACGCCTTTGTTGATATGTCGAAATTGATTAAAATTAAAATGGTTACTATTCTCGTTTGACGGGGTCTTGTCTGCCTCGGGTTCTGGGTGGGTGATTAGACTCATTACGTGTTCATACCAACCTTGTCGTTTTTCATCGGGAATGGGTCTTACGCCGTTTGTCCACCGCCGCCGTCACCGGACCGTCAACGAGAACGAGATTATTTCGGGCCGAGTTTAAGATGACGTGACGGCGATCGTTTGTCCACCGCGCCGATATATCGGTGGCTCAGTCCTATATACAACTTTGTCGTGGGTGGTAGTCGGCAGTGTTGCCACCTTGCCCAAAGAGTAAGTTGCTAAACATACCGTAAAAAGTTGCTACTTCCGAAAATAAATACTCTGGTAAAAGTAAATGTTGTAAAAAGTTGTAAAAGTTGTATTATTTGTTTGTAAACGCAGTATAGACTAGGCTGCGTTCACAAACAAATAATAAATTCAAGTGACAAGACTCTGTCTCTTTTACACTTTGAAGATTCTCAATAAACTATCTTGTTGTCAGGATAGTTTATTGAGAATCTGAATTACTCTAACGGGAGTGGTTTGGAACGCAACCTTAGTACATACATAGACATATTTGGGGTTACCACTTCATAACTCAAAATCTTACCAGAACATTAGTTGCATTCTGAATGCATCTAATCATGTATTCTTCTTCCTTTAATAACACAAATTGAAATTGATTGAGACGATGGTAACTTACTTAAGTAGTGTAGCTAATAAATTTAGCAACTAAATTTTTTTGTCTTTAGCTAACTATTTCGTAAATGTGGAAAATTGGCTAAAGTAGCAACACTGATTGCCGGCACACGTCACGCCGCCGATCTACTCGAATCTTGGCGGCCGGGATGACGGTTCTCGGGTGACGGACTTGCGGTGGACACGCGGCTATAGTAGTCTATGTATCAGTACTTCGGCGCCGTCATCTCGTTCTCGTTGACGTGACGGTGACGGCGGCGGTGGACAAACGGCCTTACTCTTTTATTTTAAGCGGTTTTCAGTTTTGCCCGTAATCACCCCTCAATCAAGTCTGCAGGCTACGTCCGTGCAATTTTTATCCAAATCGGTCGTCCAAATCGGCCTTCGTAACGAGAGACTTTGGCGATTGGATGTTAAAGAGGTTTAAAATAAGTTATCACTACATAGTATAAAACAAAGTCGCTTTCTCTATCCCTATCTCCCTATGTATGCTTAAATCTTTAAAACTACGCAACGGATTTTGATGCGGTTTTTTTTAATAGATAGAGTGATTCAAGAGGAAGGTTTCTATGTATAATACATACATAATATAGCCGTGCGAAGCCGGTAGGGGTCGCTAGTTTACTATAAATGCAATTTTATCGAAATAATCACTATCACTACATAGTATAAAACAAAGTCGTTTTCTCTGTCCCTATATCCCTTTGTATGCTTAAATCTTTAAAACTACGTAACGGATTTTGATGCTGTTTTTTTCTAATAGATAGAGTGATTCAAGAGAAAGGTTTCTATGAATAATACATACATATTATAGCCGTGCGAAGCCGGTAGGTGTCGCTAGTACTATATACTCACTTTTCTTTTGTAAATCCATTGTTCTTTTACTTACTTACAAATTCAGATAAATATTTGTACCCATATCATAAAGCTTCACGGCAGAAATCAAACTCACAATCTTCTATAATATAACATGCGCGTGTTGACCAACCATGCCATATTGGTTAAATCAATTGTTGTTGTATCAATTGTTGTTGTTGTATTGTTGTTATTGTGAAATGAAACAGCAAACCGCCTATAGTAACCATCACGGATCACTAAACACTGAATTAACAATGTTCAAATGGCCGGGTATTGATCTATTGCTTGCTCTGACGTGCCGAGGAGGATTCATTTAAGGTGAAAGGGTACCTGCGCTCTCTCCATACAAACGTAGTCGACTGTTTCCTCCCTGGATAATGACACTAGCGCAAATATTTTAATATTTTATAACTGCCATGACTATGCCCCTATTTTTGTTTTTTTTTTCTTTTTTTAACTGTCATTGAAATTATGATTAAACAAAAAAAAATAGGGGCATGGAAGTTATAAGTTTTATGCACCAAAAATATTTGCTCTCCCGGTACCCTTTCCTCTTAATTATAACAACCATACCTACTAGTAGATAGGCCAATTCCACTGGTAGAAATCTTTATTCCCGAACGACTCTCAAATATTTCGACGGTTGGCACAATGGTGACCATGCCAGACTGCCAAACACAGGGTTGCGGGTTCGATTCCCGCCTTAGACAAGTATTTATGACAATCTTGTTTAAGGGGGCTGGTATTTATGATTTAGATATACCAAAAGGCCAATTCTCGTAAATTAAATTTTTCAAATTACATTTTAATATCATTCCGTTTGCATTTCAATTACAAAGTCTACCCCTCAAAGTAGCTCAAAATACCTTCAAAGTCAGCTGTTGGTACTTGTACTTGTATACGGGCTGTTCCGCGATTAGACCCTTTTTAATTGGGTCCTTTTTGCGTGAAGATGGAGTAGGCTTGCCCAGCACCTACTACCCTCTCAGCTTAGTCGACCATGTCCAGAAGAGAACTTGTCAATACTTCTAAAGCCAACTAAGCCGCGGGTTTTATCACGATGTTTTCCTTCAACTTAAGAGCAATGTCAATCAGCTGTTGGTATTCTCAAGATTATTTATTGTAATCGAATTGCAATTGGAATGATATTGAATTGTAATTTGAACAATTTTATTTACAAGAATTGGCCTTTATTAAATAGTATAAAAAATAGTGAAAAATAAGGTTAAATAACTTAGTTGCAAGGAAACTAAGTTATTCTCAAAGCTACAAAGTTCTTTTAAAGTTAAACCTCTAGTGTGACATAACCAAGGATTGCACTATTTTAAACGTAGTAACTAGACAGGGGGCGGGTAGTGGTTTTGCCGGGTACTCGCTGAACGGGTACCCGACACATTCTGCGCCGGGTACTCGTGGGTACCCGGCGGGTACGTATCGGCGAAATATCTATGCACACCATCTACTTCTGTATACAGCGAACGCCTGTTCCAGCAGGGCTAATTTATGACAAGAAACATTACAAGAAAATTGGCGTTTTTACATCACAACTTACCCATCTTAAATTACCAATATTAAAATAATAAATATAAATAAATATTTCAGGACATATTACACATCGCCATCCAGCCCCAAGCTAAGCAACTTAATGCTTGTGTTATGGGTGCCAGATAACGGATAAACTACTTATATACTTTTTTTTTGTAAATATATACATATTATACATATAGGAAACACCCAGAACCAGAAACAAGAATTTATGGTCAACATAAATACTTGTTCCCGGCGGGAATCGAACCCGCAACCTTCTGCGTCGCAGTCGGGTGTTCGCCCGACGCGCCACAGAGGTCGTCAGACGCGCCACAGAGGTCGTCAAATAAAATATATATTTAGTTTTTTTAGTTCTTCCTGATAAATTAGTGAGCAAAACATAATTATAATGATTACCGTTTGTGTTCAGCATAATAAATAATTTAAAAAACGTAATATGTTTCATTATTTTTGGTCTATCAATTTACCCGGCAGAGCCGGATTCCCGGCACCATTACCCGGTACCCGGCCCATGTCTAGTAGTAACTACTAATGTTAATTTAACGATACTAACTCCAACAATGTTGGTTTTTATTATGTTTTGCTTTTATTATGTACTAGTTCTTTGAATTACAATATAAGTACTAGCTGCATACCACGGTTTTATTCGTGTAAGTGAGGGAATATCGGGATACACAGAAACTTTCACATCACTACATAGTATAAAACAAAGTAGCTTTCTCTGTCCCTATATCCCTATGTATGCTTAAATCTTTAAAACTACGCGACGGATTTTGATGCGGTTTTATTTAATCGATAGAGTGATTCAAGAGGAAGGTTTATATGTATAATACATGTATAATATAGCCGTGCGAAGCCGGGACGGGTCGCTAGTTTATAATATTAGTAGCAGTTAAGTTAGACGAGCACGCGGCAAACGCGGCTTTCTGTTATTATTTATTATTCTTATTGACTTTTGTGCGTGTAGTGTAATTACAAAATAAAGTTTATTTCTTTCTTTTTTTCAAACCAAGGCAACGATGGCGGGATGATTTTGACTCCTATATGAATGACTGGTAACCATTGTGCCACCTTATGTGCAATGATCGCGATCAATTGAAGAAAGGTATAGAGGCTTTTTCCCTGCAGTGGGAAAGTGTAGGTTCTTAATAATATAAAGTAAGATTGAACTTGCCTATAGTAATTAAGATGTTTGTTAACCCGCAGGTTAGGTACCTTGAAGCAAGGTGTCGGGGAGTATCTAGTGACCCCGCGGTCCCGAGGGGTTCACGAAGAAACCACCGTTCCTCATCTCCGGTTTTTCTTAGTTGGCTGGTCGGAATTAACCCTGACGAGGAAGTGGTCTCATCGTCTATAGCATGTTTTCTATTGACGATCCAGTTGGCACAATGGTCACCATGCCGAAATACCAAACACAGGGTTGCGGCTTCGATTCCCGCCTCAGACAAGTATTTATGCTTGGATATTTGTCTGTGGTCTGGTTGTTTCTTTATATAAAAAAGTAGGTACATATTTCCAAAAGAAAAGTATATAGGTAGTGTATCCGTTATCTAGCACCCATATCACAAGTCTAGTTACTTGGGGCTATTTAATGGAAGAAAGGTAGACCTTTGTCCTACAATGGGAAACTGTAAGCTCTAAATAATATATTGAAAGATTGAAATTGCTTAGAATAAATAATTATATTTGTCAGCATACAGGGCACCTGGAGGCGAGTTGTCAGGGCGACCCTGCGGTCCCGAGTGCTCCACGAAGAAGTCATCGTTCCTCATCTCCAGCTTTTCTTAGTTGACTGGTCAGAATGAACACTGACGAGGAAGTGGTCCCGCTTCGCCTCTAGCTTGCCTTATACTATGTTTTATTCTATTATTTTAAGAAAATCGACTGAAAATCAGCGCGCTGCACATTTGTTTTGTAGCGCTTTACGCTGAGTCGTAACCTTCTCTTTTTTGTAATCACACTGTGCTAATTTATTTAAGTATTTTCTTATGAATAAGTAGTTTGGTTACACATAAAACGGTTTCATTTTCTTTCTTTCTTTCATTAAAGTGTAAAGGGTTTTTTTTACTGGTATTTGCAACAATGTGCAGCTTATGCCGGCGCCTCACATTGGCTATGTTGGCTCCAAGGTATATTGTTGGATCCAACGCACCAATGTGAGGATCGATCTTGGAACGTTTAATAACGTCCAATAACGTTCCAAGATCGATCCTCACATTGGTGCGTTGGATCCAACAGTATACCTTGGAGCCAAC
The DNA here is from genome assembly GCA_907269075.1 of Idaea aversata. Classification (NCBI taxonomy): domain Eukaryota; kingdom Metazoa; phylum Arthropoda; class Insecta; order Lepidoptera; family Geometridae; genus Idaea; species Idaea aversata. Next base: position 6,862,834 of record OU026092.1, on the reverse strand, counting down.
ATAGCCCATGTGAGGCGCCGGCATTAGACGCGATAATATTAAATGATTATTGACCATAATATGTTTTTAATTTATATTCTAAAAGTTTACGAACGAATCCTTATTTGTATAGAAATAACTCGTAGTACTTAACTACGAGCATATCCGTAGCAAAAATTCAAAGATGCTACGAAGTCTCGTAGCACTGATAAATCTCGTAGCACATCTACAGTCAACTTTTTTATGTTGCCCTAGTGGCTGCACCCAGCGGTTCCACACTCGTGGGTTCCAATCTAAATCGGATTAAATAGTAGCCTATGCGTTGACTCCAGCTATCATAGTTACCAAGTTTCATCGGAATCGGTTTAGTAGTTTTTGTGCGAAGAGGCAAAACAGTAGGATTAACTATTTTGTTCTATCGTACAGAATCGACTTTGATCAAGTTTTTTAATGAAAGTAATCATGTGGATGAAGAATCTTACAAATTTTTTGCTAAAATAATCATATGGTTGAAGAATCTCCGTTTTAAACTCAATCTAAAAGTCTTGAAGCGCAGTGTGATGTCTTATTTGCAAGTTTTGCAACTAACAAGTATCTTCGTCAGTGATTAGTTAGGTAAACATACTTACATATTATATCTAGGTTTGGATTGTGGGATTTCAATGGGATATCAAATTAAAACAAAATTGAGGATGAGCTCAAATTTATTTGAATTAACAATGACGTCTTCAATGCCACAATACTCAATGAAGTAAGAAAAGAAAAGTAATGAACATCTATAAAAGTTGTAATAATGTCAATTAAGCTAAATTTATCACTATTTTTTTACAACGTCATTATGTTTTTTTCTTAAACCACAATAACACTTTACCTCTGCTCTAAAAGCATTAAATAATCCAAGTCACACAATCTAACAATTATTTACTAACTATAGTTTGTATGTTTCATTAATATTTTGCTCCATATACAAATAAGTTGCATCAACGCATCTACTCTTGTGACGTAATTAAAAACAATGTCATTTAATACTGAATCAGAAGCGAAATGTTATTAAAATAAATTTGGTAATCAAGCTATAATTTATTATACATAATTAGTCTAAAAATAACGATAAAAATAAACGTTTAACCACTATAATAGCGATAAGTAAACAAATGGAAAGTTGCGCGACACTACTCGGCCACTATGCGTTGTTATTTAATGGTATATGTATGATCCACATTTAACATAATCTATCGATATATTCGACGTACGAAAACAACACTTAGCTGGTATTTTATACTCCGAACGATTATTTTGTCTTCATTATTTCTATTCATATTGTATCTCTTAGAATAGTATTTTTAACTAAATTTATTAAGGGGCACAGAATTGATATGTTTCCGATGCACGGCGTTTGTGTGATACCGCTTCACTTAACCTAACTTGCAAGGCGACACTACCACCCCTACTTCTACCCTATCACATGCGGGCCAATGTCACGCGTATCCTCTACATACGACCTCGCCGCGAACTTTACTCTAACCTACATACGATCGTCGCCGTCCTGAGCCGCAAGCCTCCAACTCCTACTCGATTTCACAGTAAACAGTAACAAAATAGCCACTTTCAGGTTTAAATATATCATCAAAAAGGTGATTAAAAGAAACGACATTTCAAAGCTTAATTAGAAATATACTTAACAGACGAAGGACGCAGCATTAAGCAAAATGTCGGAAACAAAACGAGAGGTATGCGTTTAGCGTGACATATAGCCGATCGTATTAAGTATAGTAATAGACGAGAATACAGAATAAACGTCTCTATGAAACCGTTCTTTATTACTAATTACACATTAAATATTACACGATGATATGTATCGAGTAGTCCCGCAAATGGTGACGTAGCCGTGTCCGCAGCCATTGGACGTCTCTTACTCGCTAACTACGGTTGTTGGACGGAATCATGGCGGCGTCGGCATCCCTTCGCAATACGCTGTTCCCTTCGACATTCCACCAACAGAGTTTCCTCAAACGAAGACGGAATATCACCCGGGCAAAAAGCGCGCAAAGCAAAACTCCACACCTCTACGATGACTCTAAAGTCACACACATCACTTTTCACAAAATACTATCCGAGAGAGAGCTTAAAAATTGTTCGTCTTTATCTCTAGAGTCATCAGAGAACTGTGCTAGCGACAACTGAAAAGAAAACTAAACTTTTCGTTGTATATTTTGTTACGCGATTGAGACGCCGGACGCCGAAGGTATTGGAGATCACTACTACATTACACAATTACTTAAATATAAATTAGCATTACAATATAATCGAATTAAATAAGTAAACATTGACTTAGCTTAATTATTAGTTAAAAACCGACAATGATATTATATTGATTTAACACAACATATATAATTTTTTAAACCGAATGCATCATACTACAAATGAATAAAATAATTATCTGGTACCAAATGTAATATTTCAAAGGTAAAATGCTTGAGAATGTGTAAATAAAGAAAGGGAACAATTATCTGGCATAAATGTCGAGGAATCAACGACGAAGGATCAACACTAACAAACTATTTATCGATTACTACCAAAGGAAATGGATAAAAACAACGTGCCTACAAATATAGTGTTTGGTACAACTTGAGGTTAGTATTACAAATATTTGTATAATTCATTTATCTTTGGTCTATACGCCACACTATGTAGACGTTCGGTTCTTTCTGATAGTTACAATCGTTATAAACAACGTATAAAATTTTGCTAAGTCAAAAATTGACAAAATTTCTATTATTGACTAAGAGATTTCATAAGAATTCACATGCGGTACCGGCAATGGCCGCGCGAGTACCTCAAAAGATTCTGTCGCATCAATATATAGAATAATATAGATTTATTATTTAACCGAAATATCCAAAACCTTATAATCTAAGCAGGGTTTTTTTTTTTTACTTTTTTTTTCATAATTTTACTTTTGTTTACATCAGCAGAATACGTCACTAAATACCTATAATTAACAATAAGTTTTCATATTTGGTTTATTGCTATTTCGCTCTGTTGTGTACTTTAACTGTCACCAAACCGCGTCGAGTTAACAACACTTAGGTAACTAATTAGGTATTCGTTCAGTATGCGATAGTCAACTAGCTAAAAATAAAAAATATATTAATCTTTCTTCGGATTAACCCTAGTTAATTTTACACCGTTTCATTATTATGTATGAATAACTTTCATTAAATAGTAATGTTACTATGCTCATTGTCTACAATAAATACCCTTATCTAGTATTATTATTCACCTAAAGATTACACAATAAAAGTAACTACTAAGTTTTAAATTAGATTATTACCAAAAAGCTCGTCAAAGCATGCAGATAGATAGAACAATTGTTTACTATTCAGCTTCTCGGCGCAACAACGTCTCGCCGAGTTTAATTACTATTAATTAATATAATGATTACATATTATTATTTAACTTCATAAGGCCAAGGCTAAATTCTCGCAACAAGACTGAACCGATCTCGACGTTCCTTCGCATTCTGAAGACACCGCAAAACATTCGAACAAGACAAGTTAACTAAACAAACAAATACAGCGGGTTTAATATACATAATCACAACATTGGAATTGTATAGAAGATTTTAGGATATCATTTCACAAGGCACAAGAAATTTTGGTGTAACACCTAATAGATTAGTTAGAATAGAAAGGATATAAGTATATAAATATAATAAAGAAGAAGATGGGGATAATGTTGTTGTAAGAATCGTTTTAGTTTGCGATATCGATGTCTGACGAGCGCGAGCGTTCAGCGATATATTGCACTCTACAGCGGGCAACGAGGGCCGCGCTTCTTCCTCTCTCGCATTCTAAGGTATACCATCAATAATTATACTATTATTATTATTGCAATAATTCCATTTACATAATACATAGGTATATATAAAGAATATCGTAAGACCAACACGGGTGTGCCAGCTTTAACGAGTGATCGATTATAAAATTACTAAGAAAGTAGGTAAATATAATTTGAAATAGTTATGAAATTCATTATATATGCTAACATTATCGAGGCTAAAACAAAATCGTTATAATTACATACAACTTCATTAAATCATTCAACTTGAAATATTATTTTTAACAAAACGTAATCATTCTATGAAGGGCACCTTTGGTTTTTAGCTTATTCGAATGTGATATTATCCTAAATGTTTAATTTCTGTTATTACACTATATTCATAACAAATCCTCTCTGTGTATACATCGGCCTTGTAAAAATAATTATACAAACTTTTACTATTATAATAAGTTAGTTGTAAATAAATCTTATTTTACACAATAAATCGAATAATATTAAATAAACACGTCATCGTATAGGAAAATTAATAATAATATTTTCAAATTATGAACGGTAAACAATAACCTGGAATGTTAATTAATAGTTACAGTGATACTTGATTTGGTATAAATTATAAACACCACACCCTTCCCTCACTTAATAATATAACCCGTTGACGTTGTAACAAAATAATAGGAGATAGAGTATCGAACGGACTGGGTACTTGAGTACTTCAGTCGCTAGTCTAAGGCCAATGTTAATTTGTTTTGATACAACTGTAATATGTGTTGTAAAATCTTGATCCAATGTTAGTTAATATCGTTGACATACGTTATAGTAATACGCGTCTACTCCATCTCCCATAGGTAGTGGTCCGATGTGATTAAGAGGATCAAGATAGCGCGTCCCTCAGTTTGCTGGTTGTCAAGTGCCGAGTGCCACGAACGAATTAATGTTGTTCGCCCTCTTCTCCGTTTTTGGCTCCCTGTTATCAAAAATATAAATTAGTGCAAAGAATATTAGGAAATTATAATACCTAGGAATGATTAACACTTATTGTGCGCAGTGCATGGTGATTCATTAGTTCAATTAGCATACACACATCATCTCATCATAATTGTGAAATGCTGTAGGTAATTAAATAATATCATCGATTAATATTTAGATCGTTTTAAATATCACGAATAAACTAAATTTTTATTCGTGTTCAAATATATTTAGCGTGTAATCTAGGTGTAACATAAAAGGTGCGCGTGCATACTTCGTGTGCGAGAATCCAGCCGTTGTGTGCCATCTTATGCCTGGCGTATTCGAGGTGGATGGCGCCCTCGGAGCTGAGCAGCAGCGCGCCCTGGAGGCGGGCCATGGCGGCGGCTGCATCGCCCGCGCTCGCGAACTCGGCGAACGCGACGGGCCCGGCGCCGGCGCCGTTCCCACCACCGCTGCTCATCAGCCGCAACCGCGTGAACCCCCCGCAGCTGCACGAGCACACTCATTGTCTCCGCGACACACACCCACACCACAAACGTATCCCCAATGTATTCGAATGTTACTTTGTTTTTGAAATGTTGCAGTTTATAATGTTTTCAATTTGATCGTTAATTTTTCAGGTACGTTTAAATTTTCAGTGAACTTCGGAATTTGTTAAAAATGTTTTCAGAATTTCAGCACCGTTGTTCTGTATGAATGGGGTAATTGTTTTTGTTTCACACGTCAAACTGTACGGTGTTTAAGTGCTCAGTACGACTATTTGTGACAAGTGTGTAATTTGTCATGCTTTTGGGTGTATGGGTGCAGGTTTTCGGTTCTCACACAAACTTTACAACATTATCATGATATCAATGAGCTATGAGCTGTTTGTGAAGTTTATGAGAGATTCCAATAAATAAAAACAAAAAAGGAAATAATTAGGTAACACAATAGGTATATGAAACGTGGACGCCACTGTGAACTCGGTGCGACATGCACTGTGGAATGTTATATTTTAATATAGTATTATAATTCCTACGTAATTTTTGAGACATTAATTTTATTGTTGTAGTGCGTGACCATGCTCATAACATTGCATTGTTGCGTTTAATGGCTTTCGACTGAAAATATAATGAAACCATAATTACACAAATTAGGAATTTTTTGAATAAGAATGCCTTCAATACATTTTCATAATAAAATTATATTCTCAGCCGTAAAGATTGAAGCTGCCTTCATTATTATCAAAGAAAATAAACCGAGTCTGAATATACTCGTATAACATTCCAATTTCAGGATCTCATGAATTTTCATTTAGTATGGTTTAATTCAGAATAGATTTGCTCTCTCTTAAAAGATTCTTATAATTATAATGATATAAAATAAATGAAGATTAATATACCTGCTGAATATTTCCTTCAGTTCGTGTTCGGAAACGAATTGTCCTAGATTAGCTACGAATAGCGTGGAACAGGGAGGCGCAGGGTGCGCCGGATGCCCAGAGGGCGGTGGCGCATGTCCGGGTACCGCGGCGCCAGGCGAGCCCAGCGCGGGCGCAGGTAGGACGCATGCGCCTAACGTCAACGGGGTCTGCATAACACATATTTATAAGTTAGGTTTCTTGATGTTAAGCTAAAAACCGAAGACTGACATGTACAAGAAAGAAGGTGGACTTACGTGGTGTGGCCTATCGGCGGCAGCTAGTCAGAGGTAAGAGCGTACCGGCGCCATCTGAGGGTGGATGGCGGGGTGCACCAACCCGTGCGACAGTGTCGGCAGCTCGCCACCGTACGCCAGTGGGTGATGCCACAATTCAGCTCCTCCACCAGGGAAGAACGGACTCGCTAAGTCTGTACCGAAACAAATACACTCACAAAACCATCACAACTCACCCGCGACTATTGAATATTATTTACAGTGTGCTTTGACATGTTTTCACGGTTACAAGTGTACTCATCGAAATCGTACTCATTAGCTCCTAAGAAATGTTATTAGCCGTAAACGAAAGTGTTATCATGAAAACATGTAATAGACGATAGTGGTAGAGGACCCAACAAATCAATAAATAGCTTCGCAGAGCTAGGCCTTGCGTGGGTACGTGTAAGCGATCACAGATACTTGCCCTAAGCGTTTGCTCGACTTTCCGCTTCAATACCTATTTGCACCTACTGACACTCTATGCCATGCTTGATTGAAAAGAACGGCACAAAGCATTCTAGAGACTAATAGATTTGACGATACTGTAGATTAGAGAGTATTGAAACGTGAAACGCTGTTTTTGAACCCTCCAACGTGACGTTGTATATTCAGAGATTCTTCTGTTCGTATAACAAACAAGCATTGTTTGATCTGTTCATATCTTTCCCGTACAATGGCTGGCTACTGCAATTGCAGCAGCGTTGGCTTTTATTAAGACATAGGAATAAAAAGAAATATGAACATTGTTTATATGAACACTGCTCTATAAAGATAAATGTCCAATAATACCCTAAGTGAGTAAAATTAAATAAAGTTACGAGAGTTCGTTTGCAGGAGGCTGAAGGTCGTCACGGAATTTGGCTGGAGGGTCGTGATATTTGATCAGAGTGTGTAAGGACCAAAACTGCGTTACGCGGACGCCCGTGCGGTTTCATACAAAATTGCCCCGTCGCGGAGTGATTTTGTATGAAACCGCGCGGGCGTCCGCGTAACGCAGTTTTGGTCCTAAGTGTCGATAGGTATGGGTGTTGGGGCGGGTCGAGCGAGCGCCGGCCGGGGCGGTGTGTGCGATTGGCGCGGTACTTACGTCCAGTGAGTGGGTGCATCAATGCGGGGTGTGCAGCTGGCGCGGCTGTGGCAACTGCCGGCTTCGGCTTGCTGACCTTCGTGTTGCTTTTAGCGAACTCCAGCCGAATCGTTTGCGGCATGTCGGGGTCGAACCGGACGCCCTGCTGTGAACAGCCGCGAGCGGTGCGGCGCTCCGATATAATCACGATGGAAGGGTCTCTTGCCGTGAATCACCAGCCGCCACCTCAACCAAGACTGCTGGGATTCCAACTAACTATCGCGTGGTCTCGATTACGTACTTATATCGCATTTTTTAAGCTACATTCAATTTTAATTCTTTAAAATATCGAAAAAGTCCGTACTATTGACAGGGTTTTATAATAGGAACTCAAGTATTTGAATCGCGACTGCGCCTGCTTTTTGGTGACGGAACACAGTGCTCAGGCTGTGACATTAAAACCTGTCAAACAGTGGCATGCAGTTGCGTATTTACACCGTATTGTCAACAATACGATCACACTGTGAAGCGTCGTCGTGATCGTCGTCGTTCGCACCGACTTGTTACCCGAACGATTCGATATGTGCATGGGTTTAGCATAACTTACGATGCGGTTACTCGAATCAGGAAAATGTTATTCCAAGTCTACAATGAGAATATTACTATAGTGCTCGTTGGCAGTGTTGAGGCATGTGATGAGAAGAGGTTTAGTAACACCGTGCGTTTACATTATTTTAGTATTTACAATAGTTCCAGCCGACCGTTTTCTCGGCTTAATAATAAAATAGTAATTAATCAATTTGCTATGTACCTAAGTATCTGACTATGTTACGAAGCTAGTAACGTTCATTAAAGGCAGTTTGTGTATGTGATTTATATTCCATCATGTTAGTTTCTTTCCGATACGTAGGAAATATAACTTTACTTTTCTTTCTTTATTCAACCTATCAAATACCTACATTTCTTCATTTCAGCTGAATTTATTCCAACTTATTGTAATCAATGTACGAAATTAAACATTAAAATTGTGATTATCAACATTAGTTTAAAGTGTTGGACCAAACTCAACATAATAAATATCAAATTAATATATATTTAATAGAATGATTACTGCGATACTAACCTGAAGATCTTGTTTTGCTGCTTCAGCGCCTGCCCTTGTGTGGAACGTAACGAAACCGACCGGCTGCAAACAATGTTTGTATAAACATAATTAAAGTAGCAAAATACGAGAAATTAATTGAAATACGAGTATTAATGTATGCATGAACCCACCGAAGCTGTCTTTCCATTCTTGCTGGTAACCTTTAACAGAGAACCCTCATAGCCCTGGAAACAAAATTACAATGGTTATTTAACTTTGTTATCAAAACAATACGCCTCGAGTCTACACAATTTGATGGAAACTTTTAGTCTTTTGTCGGATAGAGAAAATAATATAAATGAAATTGCTTAACTCGGCGGTGTCATCGTCATACCTACATAATGAAATGTAGTCAAATTTCGGTTGGTTGGAGATTGCAAAAATGGTTCGATGTGGTGCCTGGCACTGTAGAATAACACGCGATACCTCCACTAAGCGAACCCCTGATATAACTTTAGGCACCTTTATGTTTGTGGCGCCGCCCGTACCAGTCGAGGATCGAGTGTAATCCCCCGTATCGGTAGACAGAATCGATTCAATCCGAATATTAAGAATCGGAGCATGACATTTGATATTTACGGCGCAGTAATCCAAATCGAGATTTTCTAGTCCCGTCGCGTGACGGAAGCTATGTTGTTTTATACGATACATTTTACTAGTTGGGGTTATTCGTTGATAGTTCGCAGCAATTCAGCTCTCTTAAAGCTTTGAAAAAGGAATAAAAGCAAGAAAGTACAGGAAAACAGTATTTTAGTTGAAGTAGTAAAAAACTTACCTCGTATGCTCGAAATAGTAGGTAAAGTTCACGTGGCTTTGCGTCCATCGGTAGACCGCTCACGAATAAAGTCCGCACCTGAAACAATTTTGTAAATTAACGTTAAGAAATCTACACTTTTAGCTAGAGCGAAAAAGAATCAAGTAGGTTCAATTGAGGTACTTTGTGTAAAAAATGTTTATATGAAAAGCTGCTACTGGCATAAATTATTGGCGTAATAGCCCGCGGGAACTTTAAATCATCCATTGATGATTTAAAGTTACCGCAGGCTATTTTGCCGCAGTTAAACAATAAAAACTCGAATATCCCTTGTGATCTGACACAAAAGGAGCTCGAGAATCTTTTCGATTCTCTCGTTCTTTGTAAACGGCGGAGCGCATTAATTCCTGGCACTTTTTAATAAAATATAACAGAGCCTGTAATATTAGCGAGATTTGCCGACTGTAGGAAATGGAGATTGATCGTTGGTAACATCGCTAGTGGTGACGATACATTTTTCTATTGTTTGTGTTTAGTTTATAGTTTTAAGGTGAAGGGTACCTGCGCTCTCTCCATACAACAAACGTAGTCGACTGTTTTCTCCCTGGATAATGACATTAGCATAAATATTTTTGTGCCATAAAACCTATAACTGCCATGATTATGCCCCTATGTTTTGGTTTTTTTCATTTTCTAATTATCATAGAAATTTAGATTTAAAAAATAAAAAATAAAGAAAAACAAAAAATAGGGGCATGGTCATGGCAGGTCTAAGTTTTATACACCAAAAATATTTCCTCTAGTGTCATTATCCAGGGAGAAAACAGTCGACTACGTTCGTAATTAGTTTGTATGGAAAAATCCCCGATACCCTTTCCTCTTAAAATTGAAATGAATAAGCAAACTTTATATTTATTTGCGTACCTTCTAAAAAAATACTAGTTAATATTATTTTAAAGTAATAAAAATACTTTAAGTTTCAACAATGTTATATAAGATGGTCCAGAAGTACGGATTCTGAACATAATATAAATATTATATTATGTCGCAGTCATCCGTGCGCTGGTCATTGGTTGAATGTCGGACCTTTATGTCGACTATTTTCCGGACCAGTGCGCAGAATTCCAAGTTTCATAGATACGTTTTATTTTTACAACGTCAATTTTTAAAATAACTTTCTTACGCGAGATTCTATCAAAGGCTTGGGTGTAGATATCATACATTTGCGGCATCGATTCCATTTAGCTGAATTGCGCGTGTTTCGGAGAAAATGATCGTATGATTTGATTTGAAAACTTAGGTAGATCAATGCGGAGTTAAATTGTGGTGCAGACGAGACTTGATAGGAATACATGGAAAAGTTAGCGTTACTGAATTGGAATTAATTTTATATAAAACTATCAATAATTGTAATATCCTCGTTTACTCAAATATTTCTTTATCAAAGAGGTTTTTGAATGTCTACTTAATTTGGGACGCTACTTTGGAAAATAACTGTGACCCAATGAAATCAAATGACCAATTTTTATAATAAAACATAAAGATTTGATGTTACCACAAATAGCTGCCATTGAATTCCAGAAACGACGTTGGTGAAATAGAAACCCAGATATAAGTGTCAAACAGGGAGCCACATCGCATATTTCACGAGAGGAGGGCGCGTCCGGTCAGTTTGAAAATGTCCCTCCATGTACACCATTTTACGCTCGGTTTCCCCCGAATCCCTACGCTTCGCTATTGAGTTATGTTTCATACTCATACGAGATGGGAGAAAGCGAATTTTAGCTGGGAACACTGGAAGCGGAAACGTTCGCTTTCCACGACAACAACAATTTACTGGAATTGTATTTTTAGAATATCTATATCAACATACCTACTTTTTTGATCAAAACCGTGGGATTAATAATGATGGTACGCATGTTTCGTTGATTTTCCACTAATTTTTTAATCAAAAATTGTCAATCAATAATACTCTCTTAAAACGAACCTGACCTGAAATCTTAGATTTAATCCAAACAAATTGGGACAGTACCTACTACGCGGTCGACGGCCACAATTTTGGGAGAATCATTTTTCCTTATAAATATTCTCAGAAATAAGAAGGAAGCACTTAAAAATAAAAAGATGGTACAGTTACAAATCTTAATCAAAATTAAAAGCTTGCAGTAGCTACCTGCCTTCTTGACTTTGAAGACAAAATCTACGTCCTACGTTAATAACGTAATTAATGCAGAGAATCAGATCTACAAGTTGTTGCAAAGTAGGTACCTACATTAATGTAATAACCAGCATCTATTTCTAAAACTTATCTCAATTTTACGCTTTCACAACTATGAAAGCAAGATGAACATTTGATCCACCCTTGGAGAGCGATATTATCTTTGTGTTGACATTTATGTGACAGAGAGAGAGAGAAAAATAAAATATTTAGTTTCCTCTGGTGTGAGATAAAAGTGAATTGTGGGAGTAAGTAATTTTCTAAAGTGAGATGTATGTAGTCCGAAGTTAAATTAAATTTTACATTAAAGTTTTGATATAATGTCATAACACGAGCTTTAAAGCAACATCATATCAGACAAAACAAAACAGAAAATGTTGTGGATACTATCGATGGAACGGATCTTACTTGTACTTGTATACGGACTGTTTTCCGCGATTAGACCCTTTTTAATTGGGTCCTTTTTGCGTGAAGATGGAGTAGGCTTGCCCAGCACCTACTACCCTCTCAGCTTAGTCGACCATGTCCGGAGAGAACTTGTCAATACTTCCGGAGCCAACTAAACCGCGGGTTTCATCACGATGTTTTCCTTCACCGTAAGAGCAATGCCAATTAGCGCACATAAATTTTCTTAAGAAAAACTCATTGGTGCACGGCCGGCTTTGATTCGAACCTACGACCTTCAGAATGAAAGTCGAGGTATCTACCACTAAGCCAACACCGCTCTACTTTCGAACGGATCTTTCTAATACCAAGATAAACCCTGTCAATTTCTCCGAACGAAACTAAATATAGAGATCTGTAAAAAAGCTTTGACGTGTCACTTACACCCTATTGAGCTGATCGCTTTTCGTAGGATAAACCTGTCCGATCGAGTGACAATCGCGCTGGCGTGAACAAGCATTCGATATTCGATCGATGATCGTTTACGGTAGGTACTCGGACGATTTCATTCGCACCGGCCAAATTAATTTAATATCGACTGTCAGTGGACAGGTGATAATAGTAATTGCGAATACCATCATCGAGTGCAGTGCTATATTGCTACACTGTTGTTGGAATTGAAGGTAATAACGATGTGATACAATAGTAGCTGCATGAAGTAAATAGTCAGAAGTGGTATCTTTTAATTTGGACGTGATAATTTTTTTAATTCGATGAACATCGGCATTCACAAAAATGTGTGACGTCATCGCTCACGTTCCGTTATTGACAAGGTAACCATAGCAACGTATTATCGTTGCTATGGTTATAATTACTATTTTCTTAAGACGTTGACAGACAACCAGTAGTTTTTTTACTAGAGCCTAATGATTAAGTAAGCCTAATCTTAATATAAATAAATCTCGTGTCACAATGTTTGTCCTCAATGGACTCCTAAACCACTTAACCGATTATAATAAAATTTGCACACCATGTGCAGTTCGATCCAACTTGAGAGATAGGATAGCTTACATCCCGATATTCCCACGGGATCGGGAGTTACGCGGGTGAAACCGCGTAGGGCAGCTAGTAGGTTACTAAGTTACAGGCGAGATAGTCGAGCGAAGGCGGGCTTGTTAAAGTACGACAAGCATTTAAATCCACTGAAATTAAAACAAAGTACAGAGTCAATAATCAAAATCAAAATTATTTATTCATTTGGAATCATACAATGCATGACATCACTTTAAAGCATCTTAAACATTTAATTAGGATGTGTGCCTTCGGAACGCGCCCACCACTGAGAAGAAGGCACAAGAAACTCATGGGGTTTTTTCTTTTGACGTGACAACGTTTTATAAATTGGTTTGCCGGGTGACACTTCAAGAAACTGCGTTACGCTCCGCTGACGTTATGCGCTCACAATGAGAGCGAGTGAGAGGCACGCGGGCATGGTTAGCCCGCCTAAGAGCGAGAGAGACAGACATAAAAAGTGAAAGGCACGCGTCCCTTCCACTCGAGCACAGTTGTTGTTTTGTGAGCATGCTCACAAAAGTCAAGATAACACATATTTTTGGAGATATATTTGAAATGGAGTAATTAAAGTTTTGTCCATGGGGGTACGACGAAGTATCATAGTACGCCTTACTGCACAATTTCTGCTTTATAAAATCTTTAACTTGTTATTGGACATGTCATATAATAATATATCTTTAGGTAACTTATTATAATAGAGCACACCATGTGCTATGACGACCTGTTTATTTTATAGTTATTATAATCGTAAGCAGGTTTGTGCCTACCTACTTTAAATAAAATGTGATGAAAAAAAATCGCTTTAAAGGTGTATTCACACGATCGATCGGACGGGCGTACATCGGAAGCGATTGGAGCGGAAACGCTTGGGGCAGTGCACAGCGAATTTATCATACGCTTTGTGTGTACCTACGTAGGTACCTAACTTTCAGTGTGCACTATTGTTAGAGTTTAGGTATTTTATTACATTTTAACGGATCTGAAATTCAACATAAAGCTTTACCTTTCTCTGTCAAAAAAAATACTTTTCCAACGTCAATAAACTATAATATTATCATTAAACCTGAAATCTATACTAATATTATAAAGTTGAAGAGTTTGTTTGTTTGAACGCGCTAATCTCAGGAACTACTGGTTCGAATTGAAAAATTATTTTTGTGTTGGATAGTTCATTTGTCGAGGAAGGCTATATATACGCTATTTTATACTTCGGTATTCCCACGGGATCGAGAGGCACGCGGGTGAAATCGCGGAGCGCTGCTTGTTTCTTTATTATAATGTTGATGTTATTCTTTTTACTAAAATTGTATCCCAGGTCTTAAGTAATCATTAAAACACAATGAAGAAAGACTACTTACACTACTTAAACTTAAAGGCAAATTCGAAATAAATACAAAATATTATTCGTATTTCTCTTATAAAAACGTAAAAGTATTTTAAAGAGCGGCGGGGTTAATAAATTTAATAAATCATGTCGGTATTTCAGATATCTGTAAATACATTTAGCAGATTTAAAATTTGTAAAAATATTAATAAATAGTGTAAGCCTTTTTTTGCAATCAAGAGCGAGAGGGTTTATCAAATTGATCCTGTCACGTGGCGATCCATTGACTGTGGATGCGGATGCTACCATTCGCGAAAACCTTTAATGAAAAATGTTTTTACATTTTGAAATACAAATCCACAAAGAGGAATTGAAATCAAATGTCTGTTCGTACTAAAAAGAATCAAGCTTTGTATCATTTTTTGGGTTGTATCATTTTTTGGGTAAACGAGTTCCGCTGTTACTAAGACTTCACTGTCCGTCCGTCTGTCTGTGTGTCTGTATCTCATGAACTGTAATAGCTTTTTAGACAGTTGACATTTTTACAGATTGTGTATTTCTGATGCCGTTAAAACAACAAATAGGACTAAAACAGAAAAAAAAAAAACAGTGAGACTTTCATACAACATGGTACGGAGTCCGACTCGCACTTGGCCAGTTTTTTTCGTACGTGACCGTTTGTTTTTATGGCTAAACCGATTTGTATGCATTTTTGTGCATATTCGTTAGGTCTGAGAATCGAACAACAACATTTTTTTTACTTTTTTTATGTATATGGCAAACCAACGTTTGCCAGGACGTCAGTAAATCGTCAAGTAAACGAGGTTTTAAAAATAAACACATCGTAGGTTCAACATTAAAATATTTCTTGGAACTAACTATAACGGTACGAACTATAATAACTTCAATCGAAACAGTACACGCAGATAAAAGAAAACCTCGCTTAACACATTTCAAATTCCGTAACAAATCAACAGAAAAATTGTATTCTTTGATTTCTATTTCCTTCTTGATTGCAACAACACGTATTGAAGCTGTCGAATGGAAAATCAGTGGATAAAGTTTTGCTTTGACCGTTTTAAATTGAACTTTGGGTATTAATTTATTTTCTTTTGTAAAGAAAAATGTTTTAGTTATGGAAACATTTCAAACTGTTTAGAAGTACTTAATAGCCTTTGTATATTGATTCTATCAAACGACATAGGTATAAAAATTACCTACCTAAGTAGGTATAGGGAAATCAAAATTCCTAGGAATTATGTGACGTCTATTTTTAAAATAAAGCTATCATAAAAAGTCACAAAAAGCAGGTCTAAAATGGCTACTTTCAAAGACGCATTGTAGTAAGAATTGGATTAGTTTGTATTTTAACTAACTAGCTGCGCTCAGCGGTTTCACCCGCGTAAGTCCCGATCCCGTGGGAATATCAAAGTGAAAAGCCTATAAGCCTTCCTCGATAAATGGACTATCCAACACAAAAATAATTTTTCAATTCGAACTAGTAATTCCTGAGATAAACGAAAAAAATCGTTTTATGACTTGTCGAAAGTAGCCATTTTGGACCCCAGGACAAAGTCTTTCTATATTCAGCGAGTCTGTGAACTGAAAAGGATAAAAGTTTATGTAACTTGAAAATTGTCGTATTGCAAGGCAATTTTTCTTCAGGCATCACTGTCAGCGGCAATAATACACAAGTTTTACTTTGCCTCGATAACATCGCTGAACGAGTTTCCAGTATTCAACAAAAATGTTGTTGTGTGGCTTTGATCAAATAGATAGTTCTATTTCATATAATATATTCTATATATCTTTTCAAGTAAAGGTTGTAGTTGTTAAGGAGCGTAAAGGTGGGTATATATAGACTAGAACATTTACTAGTAACAGAACATCGAGCATTCGCTGGAGCATTCGCCGTTTTTAAATTATTCAAACCACACTTCGAACATTTGCCTTGCATTTGCCATTCGTAAGAACGTTACATTACAGGAAAATGTTTGAGGAAATACTCTAGTCTGTACTCACCTTAATAGTTTTTAAATTGTCTTACTTCCGGTGTGCATACTATAACTATTCTTAAATCGGTACCTATCGTATATACCCAGTTGGCACAATGGTTACCATGCCAGCCATAGGGTTGCTGGCTCGATTTCCGCCTCAGACAAGTATTTATGCTTAGATATTTGTGTGTGGTCTGGTTGTTTATAACTATTATAAGTATATATTTACAAAGAAAAGTATATCTGTAGTATATCCGTTGTCTAGCACCCATAACACTATAGTCTAGTTACTTAGCTTGGGGCTAGATGGCGATGTGTGAAATGTCCTTCAATGTTAAAATATTATCTGTTATACCTATTTGTAACACTCTCAAATGCACCTAATTATTTTAAAATAAACAGTAAAACACCATCCTGGAAGTGATCTGTAATCCTTAACCATATTATAAACTAACAATGCCAATAGAAACATTCGGTTAGCGAGCTCGATTGGCTCGGATAGAGATATTTCTAATTTTTCGCTCGACTTGCTCTTCGCTTGAAAGACAACACTAGGAAAATAGATAAAACCAATTCAAACGCATCGGATAGAGAATAAAAAGAGATAGTTTTATACCCTCTCACAGTACAGGAGCTAATTGAAATCGTCGAATTCTATTTAAATATTTAACTTTGAATTCTGTAGCTTCAATGGTATCCGATGCGTCGAAGTTTCGATCGAATTATTGAACTCTGCAGAACTAAAGAAGTGAATTTTAACTTTTATGATTAACTTTACCAATTTTTATTTAACTTTGGTGATTTTTCTATCAAATATTTGCTGATATCATGAGCTTAATGGTATTTTTTATCGTGACAGAAGGTCTTAAGACTTTATTTATAATGTGATACGAAAATGATGTAATCTGTTATAAATTACCCAATCTACTTATCTATAACTTGTTACTAAAGATTATTAGTTGTCAACTAAAGAATAAGAATGTCTATTGCATAAATTGTGTACAATGGATGGTAGGTAGTTTTAAAATTAAGTAACAACAATTTACCCATTGCGGGCATGCAATAAGTAGGTACTTACTAAAACTACTAAAACAAATTTTAGAAGAATAACATCTATACTAATATTATAAAGCTGAAGAGTTTGTTTGTTTGTTTGAACGCGCTAATCTCTGGAACTACTGGTTCGAATTGAAAAATTCTTTTTGTGTTGGGTAGTCCATATATCGAGGAAGGCTATAGGCTACTTTTTATCTCGATATACCCACGGGATCGGGAGTTACGCGAATGAAACCGCGGAGCGCTGCTAGTAATTATATAAAATCTATAATTAATTATAGTGTTTGTTATTAGTCTATCTTTAAACTAATTAAAGCAAGGAGAGAAATAAAAAATACTAACGAAAAGACATTCTAATATGCAAAAGGAAACTGTCGCTAAATTACCCACGTAGGCAGAGTCAAGTAAATTGCTCAAAAGTAATAAAGAATTCAGAGAGAACAATTAAAATCTCAAAAGGTTGGCAAAGAAAGAGTTCCAACGGAGCAATAATGTCGACCACCTGCTCCGCTGAGATAGGGATCATAATGTTAATTTAATTAAAGGACTAATCTAAATTGCAGACGACCCGACACTCCGACGGCCATTAAAAGGATATTTGGTCGCCGACTAAAGTCGAGGAAAGTTGCTGATTATAAATATCTTTGGAAACAAGTCTAGAGAAACATCTCCGTGGGTAAAACATTCTAGTTATAAACGGTACATTCCAGTTAATACAAAAGTTTTGGAATTACCTACAAACTTTTGTATGTCTTCTACTTTCGCAAAATTGTCAACGAGTAATAACTATAACATCCAGGCATCTACTTGCTTTTCACAACTACAATTTTATTTTAAAACAGAGTTGTTTTTCGTTTTCACTTTTACTGTATTCAATTTTGTTTGTAAATAAATAAGAAGGCAGTCATTTCTCACAGGAAAGCTGTGTTTAATTAAATATCAAGTAGGATACTTATCTAAATTGCAGAAGACTGGCCCGTTTAAGTTTCATTAAAAGGGGTTCTCTACACAAGGAAGAAAAAGTTTTTCAGCAATAAAGATGCCTTTCGTCTTGGAAGCAGACAAAACTTACCGGGTGGCGGGGTGTTGGAAAACAATTTATTATTTCCTTTGATAGACTCTACAACGCCCATAAAGAAATTCACTAATTTTAAAATACTAAAAAAACTTAAGTTTCCTCTTGTTGATTTTACACTGTAAATTTGGAAATAACGTAACCTTGACACGATTTTGAATATTGATAAAAATTATTCATAAATATAACTTTCTGAGTTTTATAAACATCACGCAAGACGTTAAACATTTAAAAATAAATACTAATGTAAATGAAATGTTTTTAAATACAAACTAAATTTCCTTTTCACGTATAAAAGTATTGAACGGGCATTACGTAATGAGAGAGCACACAGACATCAATTCCGTCGGTATATAGCCTGGCACAACGCGCCAGAGCTGCCCGCCCAAATTATGTTCAATGGATAATTAATCGTCCTCGCTCACTTCAATAACAATGGACACCATATCGAGATCATTATAAAGCCAGGGATAATCATATTTCGAACACTCAACTAACGGCTGTCCATTCTACACTCTTCAAATCAAATAGGTACAGCTGTATCGAAAGTACTAAGCAATGAAACGTTGCTAAGGGCTCTAAGGATCAAAATAAATAAGGATTAAAATACTTTTACTTCGAAAACATTTTCATGAATTATCTTTCTAATTTCAGTTGACAATCTTGCGAGTCTCTTGATTTTCTTGCGGATTTATCGTAAAAGGAAACATAGGTACTTGAGCTCTGTAGTGTTATTTTAATGGGACCCCAAAAGAAGGGAGGTCGCAATTAAAATTTTCCATTTTATTAAATTAACGAGCGGGGGGAATGCGTTGAAGAGGTGCCTTACTTTTTATTGAAAACGACACCAAAACTGGCGGTTTTTGCAAATATTTTACTCGATTTGATAGAGTATGTTTGAGTTAGAAATGTCTTTGTTTCAAATGATATATTTTATTTAAATACAAGCTAAAATATTATTTAATGATCCTTCAGGGTCCTCGTCTATGACATTCCTATTCGTTTGTCATCAATATGAAATAAAATTTAAGTAACTGAAAAAATAAAATAATTTAAAATAACAAAAGATAAACAATGAGATTTTCCTAGAAACGTTTATACACTTTCTAGTAATCAGAAGAAAATTGTTACTCAAAGTGCTTCATATTTCGCTAGTTATTTTGTACCAACACATTTCCCGCAACGTATGTTCTGAGATGTCAATTCAAATATTCTGCAGTCATGTCGACTTCGGAAATAACTTTACGATTATTTTCTTACAGATCAAAGAGGGTCGTACAAACACAGAGGGACGTCCAAATAAATTCCCATTTCCAACTGAAGAACGTATGTGGATCAGTCAATCGGCACGACGTCTGTTAGCTGTCAAAATCAATGGCCAATATCAATTTAGTATTACAAAGTTAGCTAATTGGATGACAGCTCGTTCCAAATACAAACATTCCAAGATTTGGTAGTTTTGAGTCTTGCATCATTCGACCACGATTAATATCTCTACATACATATTTGTGTAAAAGTGTAAAAGGGAACGACTAATAAAGGCTTTTTATTTTTATTTTATTTATTTATTACATACATATTTGAGAATCAAACCAGCAACCTTCTGTTTCGC
Organism: Idaea aversata; assembly: GCA_907269075.1. Classification (NCBI taxonomy): domain Eukaryota; kingdom Metazoa; phylum Arthropoda; class Insecta; order Lepidoptera; family Geometridae; genus Idaea; species Idaea aversata. Next base: position 6,842,662 of record OU026092.1, on the reverse strand, counting down.
AGGCGGTTGTTCCCCCACCGTGCCAAAGAGGTCGCTAGTAATGTTAATAGATTTATAAATAATCTAGACCTGGCATTTAAAACCACAAAATTGGTTATGTTTGCAACAAACGGCAGAAAGAGGGCGACTATATTTGAACTTAGCAATCAATCAAGTGATTCCAATCAAACAACAAATACTGATATCGTCGAAACTATTTCACTGACAATAAAATTTAACTACTTTATCCGTATTGCGGTCAATAACCTGAAGTTTTGGGGCAGACCTTTCGTGAATCCCTCAAATAACGAAGCATATGGTAGCGTGATATTTCACATGGGTCGAGTTCCAAATAGGTTACCTTTCCGATTCACTGAGACCACCGCTCGTAAAATAAGGGGTGGTATTTTCCAAGTCATGAATATGTTAGTTCCTGTAGAGAAGCCAGTTAAATAGCAGAAACTAGAAAGAGGTAGCCTTAGTTCAATTTACAGTGTTGTTTCAAAAACATACACACTGGTTAAGATTTTCTATTGTTCCATTTGTGATTATAGAACCAAAACTTTGAACAAACGAACGACTCATAGTGTACCTAGCTATAACATTAATATTATACGTGATTTAAGTTATGTTACTTAACTAGTTCCTCGATTATGATTGAAAATACGAATAGATACGTAACCAGAAAATGCGTGAACTTTAATCCCAAACCTTTTCGAGAGTAATTTGGTATAGAAATTCTATTTGGAAAGGCGCACAGAACTCGCACCATATGAAGATTTTCCTCTCCTACACAAATATTATATGCTAAAGCAGCTATTTAAATACTTCGAAAGGCAGGAGTGCAGATGCGGGATGTGGCTGTGGTTCAAGCTATAGACGCCTTGGGAGAACCCGAGAACTTCGTTTTCGTGAGTGATATTAACTTTTATGCAAGGTATGTTTTCTGTTGTGCGCTACGATTTGCTTCGGACTCTTTAATATTAAATTATATTCTCATAATGTGAACCAACACTTGCCTGCTTACTTCGTAATAACAATAATGAAAGCTGTTTTAATATGCTCTTGCTTGATGAATTTCAAGCTTTTTGCACAAAACAAAATTGGTTATAAAATTAACTAAGTCTATTTTATTTACAAGTTATTAGACAATTTTCACAAAGCATAGCTAAGAAGACTGCGAAGTTTCCCCAGATGATGCGTCACATAGAATAAAGTGGATGAAGAAAAACAAGAAAGGCAGTCCCACAGACCCGACCATCAGATGGGATTGATAACTGCACGAAGAGAGTAGAGAGAGAGATAGCTAAAAACACTTGCGGAACATTAAGCTTTCAGATGAAAAAGAAAAGAACACTCAGAAGGTCAATTCTCGTGAATAACATTGTTCAAATATTATTTCATATAATTACGATCACAAATAATAACCTCAAAGAAGCTCGCTAAAAAAAATCTGACTTTGATCTTTTGCGATCGAAATGATAAAAATGTAATTTGAACAATGGCATTTATGAGAATTGGCCTACTAATAAGTTTATTTGTTTCAATATGTAGTTAACCTACACAGACAAACAGGAACAACTTATAACATTATAAAAATAATGATACAAACCCCAGTAAACCGAGTCAAGTTTGAATATTTTATAAATACCCGTGATCAATACTAATAACAATAATTGTCAAAATGATTGTTACCAACTCATAGACGTCGCTCATTCGTGACTCTGAATAATAGAAAGCTTTAATATATAATGACCCATTTCTATGATTAATAACTATTTCAATAACATTAATGCGTCAAATATGTTTGATCATAAAACGACAACGTAAGTTATCGAATAAAACATATAATTTAAAAATTCCGTACTGTTTTTAGTATTTGTTGTTAAAGCAGCAACAGAAATACATCATCTGTGAAAATTTCAACTGTCTAGCTATTCATGCGTTCATAAGGTACAGCCTGGCGACAGACAGACGGACAATGGAGTCTTAGTAAAAGTATCCCGTTTTAACCCTTTGGCTACGGAAGCTTTTTAGTTTCAATGAATCAGAGTCTGTATCGGTTGTGATAAGTCTTACCTTAAGGGAACCAGTAGGTATTGGTTTACTGGTTGATTCACTGAATAAATGCATCGATTTTAAAATTAGTTGCAGTTATATACAATTTACTGAATAACGATTTTGTTTAGATAGATTATTAAATAATATTCTTTATTCAAGAGCCAATATCAGTATCTTAGAGAAGGTCATTTGTTCAACGTCTGTTTGCAATTCTCGTGTTAATTACCAAGTAAGATTTAGAGCTTTCATGGAGGTTATATAATCCTCGTTATCTCTTAATTGCTTTCACTATTACGACTGCACTATCTTCCCGACTTTATACCTACTAAGTATACGTAGATGAGACAGCTGTTTTGCTTCCCTAACTAAACAGATAGGTTTGTACTGAACTGAGTTGGTTTATTGAAAGTCGATAGGTAAGACGTGTTTTTTCTAAAGATAAAATTAAATAATGTATTACAATTCCATTAACCCGTTTGTAGGACGCAAGAGTGGCACAAGGTAGAGTATAGACCCCATCTCGTGTGAATGATGCCGAGTGTGCCGGGCTGCGTTGTTAAAACTCAAGTCGTGTTGAGTCTCGCGCGCTAATTGTGCTCTAGGTAGGTCTCGGTAGAGCCACCCTCTCCCTACTCTACCTAGTGCACTACACTTCTTGTTTCGGTGCCTCATTGTGCTTAGGAAAGAACTATACAACTGTTGACATTGAGCTCGTGTGATGTCGTCATGGCGGGCGTGAGGGGTGAGAATCCTGTGTGCTTTAGGTACCCAAAACCCAGTTACATTATAGATAGGTCTGCCGCATACGTATGTACGCATAACAAATCTATATTCAACCTTAAAAAAATATGCTACCTACGTAAAATTGCCTCGGTGTAAAATAAAAGTGATAATAATTGAATTGCTAACTATGCAAACAAATCAATTTTGCATTCGTACGCAAGTTAAATGTTTTGCCGATATTACTATAGCTGCCGTCGCCACACCGGTATTACCAACGCTGAATGCACAAGCCACTCAATACTCACAAACCGTTTGCAGTAAAACTAATAAACGCCGGGCAAGTATTGCCAGTTTAATCGCAGCTGCACAAAACGCGGGCGACAAAACCAACCTCGGATTCGAACCACAACAACCGTGCCGAAGTTTAATTCAATCGGCGTGCTCCACTGAGTGGCGAGGGAGGGGGAGACGTGTGCGGCATCAGAGAGGGGAGGGGTAAAGACTCGCGAGGTGGTGTTAATTACTACTCATGTGGCATACCACATATCGCTAACTTTGGCGCCCAACGTGGTACCAAACGCCGCTGTATTTATCTTTTAATGTCAGCTGTGAGGCTGAGGGCTGTTTCATCTTCGCTATTTATACGGAGATACTGTAACACAACGTATTTAGTACATCAAGATTTATGAAATCGAGAACGTTATTTATTTGTTATAATATAAAACATTCGAGTCATAGCTTTATGATTAATAATGCAAAATAATTGTTGGTGAAAATGTATAATCTCGAGGGAAAAATTTAATATTGAACATGTCCACGTTCAATCAAATATTCGGGGAGTATTCCGCGTGCTTGAGTCAGATGCCTTGTGCATTCCTGTCCCTTGTTAGAAGACGATTCCCGGGACATCGGGGATGGAAACGCGCTCCTATTTTCAACGCCGCTTTCTCATGTAAATTGTCTGGATTTCCCCACAAACTCGATATAAAACTTAAAAGGTGTCAGCGAGTTTATGCGTTTGTTTGTCAACGGAGACATCTGACAAATGCAGGCGTAGTAGGTGCCTGTGATAAATTCCAAAAGAATTATAAAGGTGGTCAATTTACAAAGTCGAATTTATTTTGATAAAGTAAAATTTCAATAATCAACCTTTTTTTTAGAAGGGGTAGTTAAACTATTAACAGAGACTATAAAAGTACTAAAATTATTTTTATAATATTTTTGCTTTTCTAGAACTTTCTAGACAAGGACGTTGAAACAACAAAAATTCTGTTAAAAATAAAAGAGCGAGTAATATAAGACCGTTCCACACCCGTTACCTTTATGGGTAAAATAAATTTTCAGCCGGTTCTTCGTTCGCTCATGAAGTGATATAAAATATATCATGGTTAACATAAAATGGGTGGTTTGTAAATTGAAACATTTATAGGCTGAGGCGGATCGATATCGGTACCGGGAGTCCGTTGGGTCCATCGACATAAATTCGTATTAGTGCCAACTCAGGTCGTCTTTACGATGCCTCAAGCGTACTTATTGGCCGGTCTAGATATTTGCCCCAACACGTCTAATGTTTATTGGAAGTAAAGATGTTATTTTACTTGTCTCGAGATATTTTCTTTCGGAGGAATAACATGGTTTAAATCGTTTACATCAATTACTTTTTTATAGTTAAGCTAATCTGACAGACGTTATCCTGAAAAACTACCAGGTTCCATTGTGAATCTAAACACCAGCCACCCAAAGACACAAAAGTTTCATCAAAATCGGTCGAACCATTTTTCATGTCCTTTCTCAAAATGTTCCTTTCCCGAAATGTCCAAATGTATGCTTTTAGCAAGCAGGCTGAAGGTCTGCCTGGTGTTCATAATTTAATTACGCTCTGTTCAGTGTCCACTGTCCATAGTTATTGAAGTTTATAAACCGTTGGCAAATCAGTTATACAAACAATGAATAAGTTATCTACAAAACCTTATTATTACCAATGATCATAGTTCAATAAAACTATTCGAATATTAATTTGAATATCTGAATACCAATGAGAATAAACATTTCTAAGTTGGTTTAAGAAGCCGTAAAGTTAACTTGAGTCCCTTAGATAAACTTTTAAGAAGAAGACGTCGTTAGGATTGTAGGAAACTTAGTTGGAACTTGACTTTAATCTCTAAATAAAAGTTATTGAATTTTCTTAATGAAAAGTTAGCGATATTCTATGTACTTAAATTAATTTGTAATTAGTTATGGCATTTGTTATAGACACCTGCTATTAATTCAGCTATCGGAAGTCACGACCACGGCAGCAGGATAAAGCACTGAATAATTCATGAATTCAATCTTGAATTGGATGTTACCTAATATGGAGCAAATATAACTAGCATGTAGAATTACAAGCATCAGGTGATACTTGAACACACGGAAGTGATAAAAAGATAAATGAATGTAGGTACTAATGTTACTGTATTAATGAATAGATACATTAATGTACCCGTATTGACAATCAACCCTATGAAATCGCATAGTGCGCGTGAACGCATAGAGCCGCCAATAAGACGCTAATTGGCTAGAGTGAAGAGAGCAGCACAAAATTCACCAATCATAGGGCCGCATTTACCGCAGTGCGTTCACTTATTCAAGAGCAACTTAAGTACTTACCTACTGTACGTGAATACGGGCGTTAATGTACCAAACTCGATGGAATCCTAAACGAATATTTCTGCGGTAGCTTTGGTGTCACCCCTATAAATACCGGACCAGCTATCTGAAAGTCGTCTCAGGTGGTAGGGTCACGTCATGAGAAGACCTGAAGAAGCCCTCGAGGAAGAAGAAGAAGCTCAAATAAGCCCTAAACCTCCCTGAACGCAAAAGAGGCAGCGGTCGCCTCCCACCGACATGATGGACCCAATCACTAAAGAAAAAGGCATATTAGACCCGACAATCCAGGACAGGATGTCCAGCTGGCGCTAACGTATTAGGAGAGCCGATCACACCTGAAGTTGGAAGTATCAAAGAAGAAGAAGAAGAAGTATGAAGCCTAACTATTATAGATAGATAAACTCTTTATCCACATTAAACCTTAATTCTAACATAAATTCCTGCTAAAAACATTAAACCAAACAATATGGCACAATGGGTGGCCTTATCGCTAAAAGCAATCTCTTTCAGGCAACCTTTGGATGGACAAGAATTAAAGAAGGGGATTGGTGGGTTGTACATAATGTGATAGGAATGTAAGAATGTATATTATGTGGGACATGCAATTAATATATAGTAAGAAATGTAGTAAGTTCTCTAACGCAATTTATCTCTAATTATCTAATTAAATCTCTAAAGCTAGAGCTGCATCGAAGCTTTTATAATCCACTTATGAAGTCTGGAACAGATTGTCTCGACTGTAGTTATCCTTGTGTTTACTGAGTAGCTTATTGTAAGTTTCAGTGCTGTTATCGGGTTAAGAAGTGAAACCGAAGGCCCGACGTGATGTGACCGTCGAGTGCTGTCAGTTGTCATTCGTTGGGAGCGAGTTGGACGTCAAATAAGTATGTCAAGACATTGGTTGGAGTGAAATTAAGTGAGTTTGTTGAGTGTAAACAGGGATAATCCTTGGCTTGACTATGATTAGCATATCGCGGGAGTCTGCGTTCGCCTCCCGAGGGCCATCTGCAATTTAAATCAGGGACTTGGTCGGGACGGGCCGGCTCCTTAGCTTGCGTACTCGGAATTCGAGATTTACTACGATTGGATGATTTGGGGCTTGGGGTTCGATTTTCTGCTTGTTTGGACTGATTGAATTCGCTATTTAAATTGACTTTTGCAAACAATTTTATTATTTTACGTCTCTCTTATCGAGACTGACTTCTGATAAATGGTCCTGGGTGCAAAATAAATCTATATACTTAACTATATAAAAATTGTTTGTTCAATCAACGTACAGCCAAAACTCTTGAAAGCTGAAATTTGGAACATAGGTTTATTTTATAATGCAAATGTTTTTATGATAAGGAAGGTTTTATTTTTAAAGGTACTTGAAAATAAGAATTTAATCTGTTTATCATAAACAATTGTTGACGTCTATCAAGGATTTGGTTGGCCAAACGATTCTAGACGTAAATTATATTTTGCAAATATAACATACACGTAGGGCTCTATCCTGAGGCTATCTGTCTTGTGCGAGTTCTATAGTAGAAGAGATTAGAGCCATCAATCAGATAGTCTGTAGCAGTTCCCGAGATATCTACTTGTACCACTTTCATACGGGTGCAAGATACGAGCGAATTTACGGTTTAGAAAGATCGTTGTTTATCTCTAGAGCGCTGAAATTATTTATCTATTGTGTAAAATATAAGAAACATTTTTCAGCTTTGAAAAGTGGGTTAGGCTAACGCGACCACATATCATTGTAATAGACAGTGTAGGACGTCATTTCATAAGTAGCTAACCTAAAATATAAACACAATGTGCGTTAGTGTTACCTACTCTATTAGTAATTCTGTTTACAAAACAGTAGGCCTATGAAAATTTACTCATCAGTTTATAGTTGAACAGTTAAATTTATGCTTACTGCTGGCAACACAATTTGCTTTGTCTGTACACCGAGTTGCAATATATGAAGTTATTAAGCAAAAAAGAGGTAAAATCCCAGTAAAAATGGGGTAAGAGCTAGTATATTGAAGTAAAAAGATTTACAAGAACAACGTAGGAGATTGAGAAATAAGACGATGATCATTTTAAGAAATAATGATGTTATTTCTGTAAATAGTACGTAAGTAGTGCGTTAAGTAAAAGGAGTAATGTTATTTTTATTCACATTTTTGACTGACTAGGTACCATTGCTAAGCTCACTTTATCCAGAATAAATACTAAAAATGTAAAACTTGTTTTAAAACTTAGGTACCTACAAATTCTTTACAAAATAAGATAAGCTAAGCTGGTTTTTACCGAAAGATATTTCGGTGAAAAAGTTACTTCTTAGAGGAGATAAAACAAATATTGGACCAGAATTACAAGAGTTTCAGAGATAATTGTATAGAGTTGTGAAAAATTGCCGTGATGTAGACGTCAAGCGGAATGCTCGCCTTCGCCGCGGGACGGAAGAATTTAATCGTCCTTATGGGAGAGTTATTTATGACTATGTATTTTATTCACTACCACAATTTTTTTCTTCAGGTCACGCTCTGTTATATTTAAGAGTACAAGATACGTACATAATAAATCCCTAGATTAGAGATTTTTTTTTCAGTATGAAATAGACGTAGATCAACAACATCATTAGATAGATAGATAACTTTGTACAACACAGGAAGAAACAGAATAAGACATACGCAAAGTAAAGTAATAGCTAGAGAGTATAAGTTGCACAAATGAGCGGCCTTATCCAGGCAACCTTTGGATGGAAAAGAATTGATTCAGCTTCAATGGTTGGGTGGCTAGTTGAAATAAGAATGCTTACTTATAAATTTTACAAAGACATCATTTCTCATTCAACTTTTTAGTCGTAGTTCAGTATAAAAATAATTCAGTTGCAGTTACAAGTTTTTCTTCGACAACACAAAGTACTTCAAACACAGACTTCGGAGTGGCACTTTCTTCAAAGTACACAGATCTATTTCATAAGCCATTTTACAAAGTGAATGAAGTTCTAGAGTTAGATTCAATGTGGCTGGTAAATCTAAACCGTGCAGGAAGTTTTGCTCAATCGCGTCCCCACCTGCAGCCGATTTGAAATTCAGATAAGGCAAGACAAACTGGGTTGCCCTGTTACCCTGTATTCTGTGTTTATCTCTGTCACTGCTCTGGAAACCGTACTACATCCAGTGTTTTCGCGATTACAATTCGCATTCTGCATCGTGTTGCCAGTAGAACAATTTAATACTAAGTAGGTATAACATTATCTATACTAATATTATAAAGCTGAAAAGTTTGTTTGTTTGTTTGAACGCGCTAATCTCAGGAAGTACTTTTTCGATTTGAATTTTTTGTTGTATAGTCCATTTATCAAGGAAGGCTTTAGGCTATATAACATCACGCTGCGATCAATAGGAGCGAAGCATCAGTGTTAAATATGGAAATATACGGGGAAAATTATTCATCTTTGAGGGCTTCCGTTGTTTGTTTAAACACTCTGATCTCAGGAACTGCTAGATCTAATTGAAAAATATAGGCTACTTGTTATCCCGATGTTCCCACGGATCGGGACTTACGCGGGAGAAGCCGCGGGTCGCAGCTAGTGTTAAATAATGTTACACAGTTCTCAGCATCTAGTCCCAAAAAAATTAAACAAACTGTTGTCTTAAATTACTTGTAACATAATTTTCATTATGTTAAAAAGCTAGAGGATTACTAGCCGTGGTACAGACGACATCTGTCCGCGGTCGGATTTATCTCGAGACAAATTGCAACACTAGCTCGGCAGCGAGCCGCTGAGGCGCGCGACGCCAACCATCCCTTGCAAATGAGAGCCGAAGCCGAAAATGGTTTTGCTAAATTAATATTATGCTCACAACTACTAACTCTGAGTAAGTTAATTTAATAAATTATTCAGATTTTGTTTTTGGGGTGTTGGTTTTCTCTACCCCTTTTAAGTATGCTTTGAATTGAAAACTTGAATATTTAATAACCTAGGGTGAAATTATGCTAAACAAAATTGTATTTCAAACAAATTTTCAAGTCCATTTTAAATATTATGTTAACTTATTAAAATATAATAAGCACAAAGATTATTTTTAAGAGCACTATTTTCATAACTTTGTTAAAAATGATAAGTGAATTGAGCCATGCTACGTTCATTTTGTTTACCTGTAAAGTCTTAAGATAAAAGAGTAAAAAATTTAAGCCTTCATTTTGGTTTGGGTATTGTAGTTTTATTTATGTTGGAAATATTCTAATTGACTTGGAGTTGATACCGTGTGAGTTGACAACGGGACAAGAGACAAGAGCGAGCGAAGCGCCACGCCCGCGCCCATCTGACGCATGCCGGCGGGCGGCGCGCCTACCATCTCATCGCTTGACAGGTGCCTTACTCCTTTCACGGCTACTGGATTTATTCCCATCAAGATTTGCTAATTATTCTGTCGTATAAACAATTTGTTATTTAAATATATTACTTTTTTAGCAAGTACTCAGGAACGGATGTTACTATCAGCCAATTAAATACGCATGAATATCATCCTTTATTATTTATCTTTACCACGCGATGAAATATGGAATTTAATTATGAAAACGAGGTTAAATAGTCTTTATAAATGAAAAATGTTGAGCAACTGACGTTGCTTTCAGCACGTTGAAAATTAATATTAATATTTTCAATAGCTATTTTTCAGGAAATGCGTTCCTGAAAAATAGCTCTGGGTAATTCACGATTTTTATGAATATTGTAGAATTCTTAATAGCCCAAGTAAAATATTTTCGGTTTTCTCTCGAAAAATAGTTTAATTATATATATGTAGCTTGTATTGTTATGTACATTTAAATAATTACAAGTAGACCAAAAACCCAAAAGGCGCAAAGGTAAATCATTCGTTCAAAGATTTAGGTACTTATTTATGACAGCCAACAAACTCTAGTGCTTGTCATAATTACAATTACTTAAATAAAAATTAAATATTTAACGAATAATGTGTGCATCCAATATAAATGTGACCAATATTGAGTTAATCGACAGTATTCGAGAACAAAAGCTGCAATTACTGCTGGGAGGGCCACGGTGGAAATTATGTTTGTAATGCGATTGTTTGCACCACAAAAATATTTACTTACAGTGACAGTATCAATTAAGTTACTTCAGCCTTTCATAAATCAACTTACATGCCTATTTTATTAAAATCCTTGTGGTATTTTTAAGAAATTACACTATTCATAATTCATAATAATTCATTTATTCTCAATGGTTTAAAAAAATCATCATACATTATTTCAAAATTATGCCATTTGAACTCATGTTCAAACGGGTATAAACAAAAATAACTTTATAAGATAAAATATATCAACGTAAAACTAGAGAGAGCTAGAAAACAACACCCGGAGTAATTATAATAAAATATTAAAAGCTCTCTCGCAGTAACAGGGCATTAAATAAAGTAAAGCTAATGCCGTAATGCAAGTTACTCAAGTACCTCGAGTCACGCTGCAATGGAGTAGCGAAGGATGCAATCTGCATACATTAGCCTAACGTCTCTTAGTTTTGACACCTGCTCTCTACTCCTCGCTATGGAAATACCGACCGGTAGATGGATGGCACAAACATGTCAAGACTAAAGGCAGTTGTTGCAAACTTTGTCGAGTTGTCAAGAATATCGTGCCGGAGAAATATATTGTTCTACTCGGCCCGCGCCGACTCAGTTTGACTTGGAAAGCTTTTTAAGTAACTAAGTGTTAAATGGTTGTTTCCAAGTATCATTTTGTGAAGCAAAAACGGTAATACGGTTTGGGCATTACCGTGCTATGATGGAAGTTTTCCATTGAAAACCGCAAAACTTGGGTAAGGATACGGCGGCTTAAGGGGGCTGAGCGAATAACAATGGTCCCCTCAAACATTCTAGGAAACTATTCCTTTTGGCGGCGGCATTCGGTTTAATTAGCAGAGGTTTTAGTTTACTGTTAACTCGCTTATATTAAAATCTCATTAGCGTTAATATTATAATTAACGTGCTGAATTTTGCGAAAGTTGTAATTAAGATTATTTATTATTAGAAGTAATCTGAGCGGAGCGGGTTTACAGCCGGTTATAAATGACTGTGAAACAACCTCGTAAACCGGTGCCGCGGTGGCCCAGTGTAGCGAACACCTTAAATACTTAACAGCTCAGTTACCGAGTCAAGTTTAAATGTTCGGCGCGCGCTTGAGAGGGTTGTCACGTCAGAGCACATTTTAATAATGCACTGGCTCGTTTAGTATGAAAATTAGCTGGCGAGTGGCGGGACCGTGCACTATGTAGCTTGTTTTATTGATGGAACGACCCCGTCCGCGTCCTATGTGTGGAGACAGCTATATCGGTAATTAATGCGAGCTGCTAAAGTCACGGCAATTTGGGCATCGGTGTGACAAACTCGAACGGCCAGGGCGTTGGCTAAAAATGGCTGGAATGCTTTGATCGTAAACGTGATATTAAATAAACCTTTAAAAGGCCCTTATACGCGGTAATTGATCGTTGCGCTTTAACTCGATAGTTGCTTTTCAGATTAAAAAATCGACAACTATTTTAATCGAGTTCTTTTTATCAACTGAAATTCATATTTCGGAATTAATTTTGTTGAAAATCCTACATAATGGTGAGTTAGTACAGATTCCGTCCGCGTAAGCCCTTACAAGCCCATTGAGGATATAATAGAGTTTAACAGAGGTTTGACAATGGATTAAGATTTAGGATTTCGTGATTAATTAATTAAGTATGAATTAATCAAACCGAAATAGATTAACATTAAATTCACCCCAAGTGTCTACAAATTACTCACATCTATTAAAATTTGATAGATAATTTTCACGGGGTCTAAATCTTGATGGATCTGTCTAAAAGTTGACTATATTTATGTTTGTGCAATTTCAAATCTTATTCATAATCATAAAGAGAGCCGTTAAGCGTCAACCAGTACATTTATAGTTTCAAAGAACACTTAGAAAAAAAATGAACATATCGAGAATAGGTCTATTTAAGAATAAGTCTTTCTTCGAATGCGTCCAAAAACGAATAGGGCATTTTTAGAATGATGCATATCGCCAAGTCCATAAACTTCATTTCGCGTATAAGTCCAATGTCTACTTAACCAAATTTTGGATTGAAAGCTTCACAAATTGACAGTCTGATCACAATCCAGTCTTATAACTTAATACAAAAGTACCCATAGGTACTGTTGTATGAAATAATATGTCTTGTGGTTTACCACAATACATGTTGACATTGCAAATGCTATGCACAAGGAACGAGAGAACGCCGTTTTAAAGTCAACAGAACAGGAACCTTTAAAATATTCACAACACTGAAAATTCAATTTGAAGTTTCCCGGTGAAAGTATTACGGTAGTTTAGTGCCCTCTATTACAACAACTAGTCTCCGCAGGCACCGCGGCCGCTTCTTCGAGCATATTTTTACTGAACTTCTGTTATTAACTTGACACTAACTGCTTACCAGTTGCTCGCTCATCAACTTTTGTCCCGAGAAAACTTTATTAATTCAATAAAATTGATGTTGTAATAGGTACTTTTCTAGTTTTAATAATTTATTCTCTGCGCAGTCATTAAGAGAAATGGAGTAGAGTAGGCACGAACGGCAAACGATTACTTCGCATAAATCAAACAGATTTGAATGCAGAGAGGATAGCCCCGGTCCTTGGACGAGGCTCTTACGGTGCGATGTGGCGCCCATTAGTATCATAGTTTTATTTTTTGCCCCCACCCTGACACATTTTAATGAAACTTTTCTTCGAGTGTTGTCGTCTTTAGCACAATTTTGTGAAAAAGAAATGTACGTGTCGATTACCAACTAAAACGAAAGTTGTTGTTACACTAATTTAGATATTTTGCCTTATTATCACCGAAAACAACCTAATGTGTATATTAGATGATCGATGATATTAGCGAAATATAAGTACTATAGTGTGTGTATTTATAAGTGTTAAAATTTTTAGTTTTAGTTACTGAATATTTTGACCGACTTGACTGGCTTGACATTGGTGTTTTTTTTTTCGGAGTTTTGACATTTTATTTTATTTGTTTTATGAAATCGTTAAGTTGTCGAAAGATGGAAATAAAATCAAACATTAAAATAAAATAAAAAACGAAGTAAATAAAAAAGTACTTTAAAGATATAATAATAATTATTATTCCTAAAATGTAGGTAACTAGCTTTTACCCGAGGCATTCCTTAACGGATGTGTTACATCATAAAAGGTATCTATATGTCAAGAGCCCGATCCGTTGGTTTGACTGTGCGTAGATTTACCAGTCAGTCAGATAGGACTTTGGGTTTTATATTTATAGATAACTAGCGACCCGCTCCGGCTTCGCACGGCTATATTATGCATGTATTATACATATAAACCTTCATCTTGAATCACTCTATCTATTAAAAAAAACTGCATCAAAATCCGTTGCGTAATTTTAAAGCTTTAAGCATACATAGGGATATATGGACAGAGAAAGCGACTTTGTTTAATACTATGTAGTGAAGCGTATTAGCCTGACGACCCAGAGCTACCACGCTGCCAGCTTTGGATCGGGTGGACGTCTTGAAGGACGGGATTTTTCGGTTTTCAATTATGTTTGTATATATGTGATAAATCTAAATTCATGACATCTCTATAATATTATTTTAAAAGTATGTGTTTAACTTCCTATTTTAACGATATTATAATAGACATTCACTTAGATAAAGTTGAAGAAGTTAAGTTGACCGATCTGGTAACACGTTTAAACCGTGACGTTAAGGGTAGGTACGAGAACGGGAGCGGGCGTTAGAAATTTTCCGGGTTCTTTAACGGGATTCATTCATAACTCACGGCCGAGTGGAGCCTTCGAATATTTCAGCTTGTAGAGGGCCCAACCCCATAAATTCCGCGCGTCGGGTTGCCAAATTAGGCGCAAAGAACGCAGACTTATCCCCCCCATTACATCGAGACCCAGCCACCTCCACAGTCGACACTCTTAAGGAAACTTTCCACGTGCTGTCGCAGGTGTTATAGTAATAAATAATAATTCCCCGAGCGTGCCACTTCGAGAGCTCCGATGAAAACTTCGAATATTAAAATTGAAGTAGATGGAGGTGACTTCTTAATGTTATATGAGATATAATTTCATGTTACAATGATTTTGTTTTTTTGATATTGTAAAATATTTTATTTAACACAAAATAAGCTTGCATCTGACCTCATCTCATCTGATGGGAAGCGACGAAGAGGTCGAGGATGTAGCATGTTCGCTTAGAAAGAGAACGGCATGCCTGGAAAACATGATGGAACGCGACGAATCACTTGGCACTATGACTTATAAAGGACGTTTCTGATATTTCAGGTTGTTATTTTAAGTTTTCTGTATTTTTTTATTATTATTAAGAGCCTACACTGTCTCACTGCAAGGCAAAAGCCTCTCTACCTTTCTTCCATTGACCACGATCTGTCGCCATTGCACACCAATCTTTCCTATAGGAGTCAAAATCATCTCGCCATCGTCGCCTTGGTCTGTCGCGTGGTCGTATCCCTATGGGGGACCATTCTGTTGTTATTTTAGCCCATCGTTCATCTGACATGCGGCAAACATGTCCCGCTCAGTCGTATTTTAGCTTAGCGGCGTTTTTTTCTGTTTTCTGTATAATGACAATAAATACAGACATTTTAGAAATCGGGCTCAGCACATTATCCAGTAAAGGTGTAATACGAAACTAATTTTATGGGTCATAGAAATGCAGAACTGCGCAGAACACATTCGTACTAACAATCGAATGAACTTCCACCCAATTTACTTTATGTGTTACCCATTATTGTAATTGCTGCACGGGTTCAAAGTTGGAAACTGGAATCAACCGACCACGAATTGTATTAAAATTTCATCTTTTATCTCTAAATTTTAAGTGAGGATTTCGCTTTGTTTTATTATGATATGCAAATTGCAAAACGCGGAATATTTCTATCTTGAGACTTCCATTTTCCTTCCAAGATTTCGCATTCTCTTCTATATTTAATTTCTAGTTTAAAAAAATATATTTATTGAATTAACATCTAAAGATAACCCCTAATAAATATACACAGGTTTACCTATGTCTCGATTTGTTACTGGGTCATATCCTATAGTTTCAAATGCTGTCGATCAAAAACATAACGTGAAAAATGGTGGTCTAGTTTTTACCGTCACTCTAGAAAAAATACATGACACCTACACTACATTCGTTAAAACTATACAGAAACTGCAAATACACTAGTTCGGTGATTTTTCATTGTGCAGAACCGATCGTATTTTCATATTTTTCAGTACGTCATGAAAAGAAAACAAACCAAATTGAATAAATTGAAACGCAAATCAATAATAATATTTGGTGGTCGGGTCGTCATTCAGATAACAACAATGGGATGTTTCACGATGACCTGTAATTTAGCGAGAGTAATTCCAAACGGGCGTTTGGTGAATTTAATTTTATCAGGGATAAGCCCTACGCGGTAATAATTCATGGAAACCACCGAGCTGTGCTCTAGACAAGCATAACACTTTACAGCTGCGGAAAACATGCTTAAAAATACATTCATTGTAAGTACTTACTTCAGTGTGTTAATTTACTGAAATGAATTGATCAATTATAGTTCGTTACTAAAAGATTTTCAACAGCTGTCTGATAGAGAATACCAATAACTAGAAGTACCGACAGCGGCAGCGCGCGAACGTTTGAAGTGAACAAGTTAATGCCGCACGTTTGGTACAAGTAAAGTATACATTTTAAGACTACAACAAAATCCAAGAGAAGAAGGGCTCTCGCAGTCGAATGTTAAACTTAACATTTGTAGCGGGAGGTAAAACAGGGCAATAGAATTAATTCAATCGACAAAACTTTGTATTCAACTCAAAGACAATGGTTTCAATTCATGTTGGCAAAATAAGGGAAGCCTCAAAGGGTTAAGTCAACGATCCCTAAAATGATTGATGAAATTGGTTTGATAACAATGAATTATGAAAATACGATCTTATCGCACTTCAATTTTATGCTCCTTCGTATCTAATTTGATTTAACTAAAGCAAATAAGAAAGTGATTAATTTGGAATCGGCAATTTGATACTTTAAAACACTATTATTTCATCGAATAGGTTGCAAATTAAGTTTAAATAAATAGATATTTTGTTCTGTTATAAGTCATCAGTGCAATAGAAAGGAATAGAATATACGTCACTAGAGTAGTAGATATACTACAACTCTAGTGACGTCTGTAAGATACAGTAAACTGTACGTACACGAAGCTCTACATCTCGTCCAATTAACGTCTGTTTGTTTTGCATTTCCCTTGCATCTCGGAAGCAGTAAGGGCGTAATAAAACGGTCACAACAATGCGGATCACGTCACACCGGAATTATCTCGCAGCGGCAGCGACGATCAATTACACTGACAACGAGCACGTGGAAAAAGGGTCTGCAGCTCTCTCGAAAGCCTTCATTTCATCAAACGTCTTCAAATATAGACCTTAAATTCTAACATTTAAAGTACAATTTGTTTAAAATTAAAAGACAGTAATCATAAGACCAATTACGCGTAGAGCCTGTACAGCGAGAGTCGTTTCGTTCTCGAGTTAAAGACTCAACCTCGGTCTTTATTACGCCCGCAGCATCTTTGTCATTATTTTTACTATTTTGAATTATCTAACGAGTCCATTTAGGTAGAGCTTACATCACATACAGAAACTAACGACATGATCCATTTGTTCAAACCCCGTGTACAAATTGAAGACAGACATTTAATATGTAGTCACGCAAAATGTTCATTTTGTAGCGATGAGGATCTGGTGAATGTGTATGAAGGTAGCTATAGGTATTGTGTACATGTTTAAATGATCTAAATCTTAGGAGCAATATATTCCTCTAACTCCCACTCGTCTTGTTATCTCCGTGTAGTTCTAAATGAAATACTAATTGTGTACTGGGAACATATTAAAGTGCGCCCATATTATGTGTTGTGTCTACGCACGCAGTTTTCTCTCTGTATGTGTGAGTAAATTGAAATTATGCCATAATCCACCCAAATGAATCCATTATTAATTAATAATACGATTGTATGGTTAATGAATTGAAATGGTTTAGTTTTATTTTACCGGTAAAATTAAACCTGCCAACATTAGATAGGTTAAAATTCTTATAAACAATAAATTGCGCGGTAAGGCGTACTATGACACTTCGTCGTACTTTACTGATTAGAAATCATGACTATAATTGCTCCATTTCAAATAATATACCTCCAAAAATATAATCTTGACCTTTGTGAGCATTCACAAAAAAGATTTCATAAGTTTCTTGTGCCTTCTTCTCATTGGTGGGCGTGTTTCGAATGGCACACATCCTGACTTAAGTTTTTAAGACGTTTCAATGTGATCTCATATCAATCGAAATGAATAAAGAATTTTGACTTTGACCTAAGCGCACTAATAACGAATACTAAACGTCAAATGATAGTCAGCCGCACTTCTAACAATTTACAACGTACTTTATGGTACTGTGGTAGGTTTTAAATGTCTTCAATTACGAACAATTTACAAAGCAAAGAAAGAACAAAACGATCTGAACCAACATAGACAGAATCGATAGATATAGTGTTGAACAAATTATCTTGTATACGTCGCGCTGTGGAACCATTACACGGAACGAGATTTAGGGAACCGTCTCAGGAAACAAAGTTTTATGTGCAAGTTTGGTTCAATGTTTAATTAATTTTATTTTTATAGCAAAGGTAGCTGCGGGTAATAAGGGCCGATAAAGAGTTTTTTAAAGACCTTATATGAGGAAAGGGTACCGACGCACTCTCCATACAAACGTAGTTGACTGTTTCCTCCCTGGCCGCCGTGCACCAATAGATTTTTTTTAAGATAAAATTATGTGCGCCAATTGGCATTGCTGTTACTATGTAGGAAAACATCGTGATGAAACCCGCGGCTTGGTTGGCTCCAGAAGTATTGATAATTTCTCTCCTATCTGGACATGGTCGACACAGCTGAGAGGGTAGTAGGTGCTGGGCAAGCCTACTCCATCCTCACGCAAAAAGGACCCAATTAATAAGGGTTTAATTGCGTAAAACAGCCCGTATACAAGAACAAGCACCAATAATATTCTAGTGAAGACATTGTTACACAGAGAGAGAAGTTACAAATGCACTAATCAATAGCTATAGATCCTTCGTTAGAGAACAGATTTAATCCAATTTGTAACATCACAACGTTGGAATTATAGGAATTTCCAGGACTACAAACGATTAAAATATGGAAATTATGTGTTCCAATGTTTTGCAAATTACAGTTTGATTAAATGGTGAACAAATTCTGATAGCATTCATTTACATTTCAATAACAGTTTGAATATTTTAAACACAAACGATTACGCAAAAACTCTCCTCGAATCGATTATTGTCGATATAATTTTACATAACAATAAATTGATTTCAAAAGTGGATAATCTAACCAATTAATATCGTAATCCATTTAAAAACGAATAACTTTGAAGCAGATTTGTGTTTTAAATGGTTTTAAAGCTTTACCAGGTTAACTAATTATTTTACTAATTAATAAAATTAACCAAAAATGTTACTCAGCGAGTAACCAATTAAACTCTTGTTACCAATTGCATACTCGAGGGTGTAAAGGAACGCGGATTAAATACGAAGTGTTCCGATTACGAGACCGAGCCGACCCTTAGGCGCTATTAAGAATTCAGCAAACGAATTGAGGACATCGAATCGAGAAAATTGAGCTTGCCTCATCCTTTCTAACGTTAGGTACCGTGTGTTTTTGTTTCACCTAATAGTCGGAGATCCCTTTAAGAACGAACTTCATCGAGCTGTTTAATAGATGAAGAATATTTTATACCAAATTAAATAGGTCAATAAATATATTGCAAATGAGTTGCCTAAAAAAATTCAGTACAGAATATGATTAATTTAACAAATTAATTTTTTGTTTTGTTTTTTAACCCTGTTACTGGCTTGTTTAAGAGACAAATTCTATACCAATAGAAAGTATGAAGCCTATAGAATTTACAAACGTTAGGTTGCCTATTTTTTCCCGTCACAACTCGTGGGTAGGCAGGTAAATCGATACTAGTCATTTGCACTGGTCTGGTTAATGAATTAAAGTTAAGTTAAAATAAAGATTATGTATTTCATTGGTCCGGAATTTGTCTATGGACCAAACCAGTGAAAAGTTTAAAAACAAAAAAAATAACAATAGGTACATTAATTTTTCTGGACTGAAATTTTTTAGGCAACTCATTTGCAATATATTCATTGGCCTATTTAATTTGATATAAAATACTTTTAATCCATGAAACAGATCGATGAAGGTCGTCCTTAAAGGGATCCAGTACTACAAAGATATATTTTAATATTTTTCGACTCCCTGGAGTAGAGACCTATATTTTGATCTACATCTCGCAAGAATACATATTTCTGTACAACACTGGATTGTTTGTGTTCGTTCCCTTCTCGCGCATAACTTTGTAAACGTTGTTGAATAATGCCAAAATCTTTTATGAATGTATTTTTTGTAATCTCCGTAACTCTGGTCCAAAACGAGGGATGAGTGTTTTGTGTTTTGACTTACCTATTTTATGGTTATGTTTTGAATACTGATTAAGATGTTTTACCTGAAAAAAGAAGAGATCTTTATTAATCAATTGTAATTATAAATACAAAGCCCTGAATGACTAATATCGGGCTAAAAATGGATTTTGGAAAATTTAACCCCTACGCGGACGAAGACGCGACTGGAAAGTTATACCTATATGAAACTAGAAGTTATATCATAGAAAATACTGTCAGAATAATAAGTAAAAAAATTGTATACTTAACTATCTTTTTTATTTAAACTATGCTACAATAATTACAATAATAAGCGTGTATAGTTTGAGACATTACTCATAGATACATAGTTGCATGATAAAGTGCAATTTGATTCACGCAAGATATTTCTCATACGTATGATACATCTGCCGAGCACCTGCTTTCTTCACACTAGCATAATAGTATCATAGTTATCATTATAAAGCAATTAGTTGCCGACACCGCTTCAAACAAGCGTCTAATGGAGCTGAAACGGGGCTTCATTGACCCACGTTGAGGAGGACGAGCACCTTGCTTGACGGGTCAAGTGCTCTAATTGTCTGTGGTCATGTATGGGAGACGGGCATACACTTTATTAAGTGGTTAGACGGACTGGAGTGCGGTTATTACATGGACACTAAGACGATACCTCTCGACACATTACACTTTACTAGATGTGTTTTAACATCATTCACTAGAGTAACACTGGATTATCAATATATTCATCATTATCATTATCATCACTATCACTACATAGTATAAAATAAAGTCACATTTCGCCGTCCCTATGTGCCTATGTATGCTTAGATCTTTAAAACTACGCAACGGATTTTGATGCGGTTTTTTTTGATAGATAGAGTGATTAAAGAGGAAGGTTTTTAGATATAATACATGCATAATACAGCCGTGCGAAGCCGGGGCGTGTCGCTAGTATTATTAAGTATATTCATATCCATTTATTCATTCATTTGGATGCTTAATACATTTGTATAAAGACCACATAGTATCGTCTTAAAACCTAAGTTGGGATGTGTGCCTTCGGAACGCGCCCACAAATGAGAAGAAGGTACAAGAAACTCATGGGGGTTTCTTTTTCATGTGATCACGCTCACAAAGGTCAATATTACAAATATTTGAAAGCATTATTTGAAATGGAGCAACTTAAGTCACGTCCATGGGTTCTTTTCATTAAGGTAAGACGAAGTATCATAGTACGCCTTACTGCACAATTTATGCTTTATAAAGTTTTGAACCTGTTAATGGACATGTCATATACATCTTTAGGTAATTTATTATAAAAGAGCACACATGTACTATTAAACGACCTGTTTATTTTCCGGAGCCTAGTATCGGGCACGTCAGTTCATCCTTATTTCTTAAGTTGAACTTATGAATATCGCTATTTATACGAAAAATATCAGGAATAAAAAAAAGACATTGTATAAGAATATACCTATTGTAACTATAAATGATTTCAAAGCTTAATCCCAAAAGCTACATCCAAATCCTTGAAAAACATCTTAAACAAATGTAAGAAAAACTATTTCGTATCTCACGTTATCTACCTGGCCATTACGTGTTAGGGACCGAAAAATGGCATCGTATATTTTCACCTCACTTCGGCACACAAAGGCTGTTTGCAAATCTCTCTCACAGTAAACACTAACTGATCGGATCAGTGTAACCGTATTCTTAGAGCGGGTGAAGATTGTGTCACAATATGAGCTTCGGATATTGAACAAATACTGATAACAAAGTGGTGAACAACTTTTTTTTTGTTCACGTACATACGTACTGGTAATATAATAAAAACAGATATTGATTGAAAGTACAAGAGTAGGTACGTCGGCTGCATAATTGCAGCCCTCAGTAGAGTTCGAAAGTTACTAATATTGGAATGTTTGCATTCTAATAATTTTTAGTCGATTAATTGATGAGTTAGAAGACTTTAAACTTCACCTAAAGCAGGTGTCTAGAATCTTGCTTGTGTTGAAAACATTCTTATAACACCTCTTTTGGAGCTCTATGGTGGGTCTGCAATTATGCAGCCGACCGTACCTATCCTATAATTGAAGTACTAGGTGAATTAAAAATTTGGGTATTTTTTAACCTAAAATGTAATTATCGTAACATAAAAGGATAACAGACGATTTGACACCCAAGTATTTTAGAAATTGACAACAAAACAAGCTACACGATGCGGTGTCAAAGTCAGATAATATTACATAGTCCTATCAGGGTTTCTCTATCGCTATTGTTGGTCTAAACGTGGCCATGATCCGGGATCGCGGCCTCCCTCGTTTGTCCCGGGATATCCTTCGGCAAACATCGACGAAAAACCCGAGATTCACTGGACCTTTACATGAGTGCTTTGTTAAACCCCTCAAGGATATAAATATCTAAATAAAAACTTTTTGTTTTTCTCTTATATTCTTCGTTGCGTATCGCTGAAACTGACGCTGAAATTATTTACTGGTATTCTTTTGATATCGGATAACAGGTAATAAACGTGGCTAGTTTTAATAGGTTTGTAAACAATTTTCACAATATGGAACTCTGAGCAGCTAATTTCATCTCTATATCACTACGCAGTATAAAATAAAGTCACTTTTCGCCGTCCCTATATCCCCATGTCACTTTGTATGCTTAGATCTTTAAAACTACGCAACGGATTTTGATGCGGTTTTTTTATAGATAGAGTGATTCAACGGATTTTGATGCGGTTTTTTTATAGATAGAGTGATTCAAGAGGAAGGTTTATATATATAATACACGCATAATATAGTCGTGCGAAGCCGGGACGGGTCGCTAGTAGTATATAAAATTCTCGTGTCGCGCTGCTAATTACCAAACTCCTCCGAAACGGCTGAACCGATTTGTATGACATTTTTTGATCGATCAAGAATCGAACAACATCAATATTTTTTGTATATGGCAAAACAACGTCCTAGTAGTTTATATATCTATGGATTTGTATTTTGTTACGCTCTATCAATAGCTTTTAAGTAATAAAAGTAGAATAGCAATTAGATAAAAGAGAACACAACATTGTACAAAAATCACATCGGTTCTTAGAGAAAGCAAAAAGAGGACAAAGTAAGTTTTCAAGGAAGCATCCAATAAAACGGAGTGTGCTGTAGAGGACATAAAAACTTGTAGTTAGGGTTACAAGTTGGGCGATCGTTCGCGCGACTTCTTGGCGCGATATGACTTCGATATTAGTTGGCGCGTGATCGATTTCACCGGCCACTTTGACAGTTTTTGCGATGGTGACAGATGACGCCCGTCGCGTGCACCGAGGACGCCGACCTGATTCCATAAACGCACCGGTGATTTGTCTTCAACTTTGCCTAAAGACAGTTGTTTGGAATGGACGACATCAAATCGAGACTATAGTTCACCGTGTTCTGCCATACAGAAGTTAAAAGAGCCTGTCGTTTTTTAAGCGATTGCAAGGAAAGAGAGTGTTTTTGTTTTATAATTTTTAGT
Source organism: Idaea aversata (assembly GCA_907269075.1). Lineage (NCBI taxonomy): Eukaryota > Metazoa > Arthropoda > Insecta > Lepidoptera > Geometridae > Idaea > Idaea aversata. The sequence goes on along the minus strand of OU026092.1, from coordinate 6,819,149 downwards.
TCTTAGGCTCTCTGTCAATTAAGTTTTTTGTAGCGAATAAATGGATTCTATAAAAAAAATATTGCAGGACATTCCACACATCACCATCTAGCCCAAAGCTGAGAAACTAGACTTGTGTTATGGGTGCTAGAAAACGGATATACCATAACTTTTCTATATTAAGTAATATACTTTTCTTTTGTAAATATATACTTATAATACATAGAAACAACCAGACCATAGACAAATATCTAAGCATAAATACATGTCTGAGGCGGGAATCGAACCCGCAACCCTGTGTTTGGCAGTCCGGCATGGTGACCATTGTGCTAACTGGGTCGTCAATGTAAAGGAGAAACAGTTTGTGTTTTTACAAACATTCGTCCCTTAGAAGATGTAGGTTATAGGTAACTTCTAGTCTAGATTCTAAGAATCATCTAATCAGATAAGAAGTTTCAACTCTGTTAACAAATAGTACGCTAATATTTCAAACATTTATTTTCGCAAATCCAAAGAACAAACATTATTTCTGCATAGCAATAAGCTCTATAACAGCTTGGCAAACGGTTGCTTTCTCGGCAGCTTACTGCAGGAAAGTGTTAAACGCTTTTACTGTCATTCTAGTGATTAATTTGTGTCGGGCCTGTCGTTCTAATGGGCTAAAATAATTTAGTGGGCGGCGTTGTTTATTTATTGTCAGTCGACGCGGTTTATATCACGATTTATCGTTAATCCTTCGGTTAAGTGATAGTAGGTACTTCATCTTAAGTAAACAATATTTAATTGAGAACATTGTGTTCATTGATTGTCATTCAGTTATCTATTAGTTTTTTTGACGTGATAACGGCTTATAAATCCATGAACACCGGCATTCACAAAAAAGTGCGACGTCATCGCTCACGTTCCGTTATTGACAAGGTAACCATAGCAACGATTAGTCCAAGCTAAGCAACTAAGCTTGTGTCATGGCGACTAGATAACGGATATAATACCGATTTCTTATGTGAATCATACGTAATATGCATAGATAGAATTCCTATAAACAAACATCTGTACAAAAAATATTTATTTGAAGCGGTAGCCGAACCCGTTACTTTATGTGTTCGCCCGCTGCGCCACATAGGTCGTCAGTTTTGTGCTTATTTGTGTAGTTTAGCATAAATATTCGTAATTTTAAATTTTGTCATTATCATCACATCAACTCGGGATGTCCAGTGCTAAACATAGAGATCCCCCAAAGACTTCCGATCGATCGGTCCCATGCGTCTGCGTCAAACAGCTAACAGCTATTAGAATTGTTTTTGAGTACAAAATTACTTATTTATTTAAAACATTCAATGCTCAGTAACATGAATTTATATCGTTTATTACCAACTATAATTAGTAATGCCATATCTCGGTCATTGATTTCCACAAAATTTCCACAGATATCGTTTTAAATAACGACAAAATTCTACCCATATATGTGTGATTATTTTAAATATCAACAACCAATAGTGGGAAATTATAAAACTGATTAAATTTAACTACATCAACATGTATTTAACAATACAATTTGTATAAAATGTTGAGGATAGGTTTACTAAAAAAAATCAGCTAAATCAGCGTCTGCGTCAAACAGGTATCAGCTATTAGAATAGTTTTTGAGTACCTACATACTTATTTATTTAAAACAGTAAATGCGCAGTAACATGAAATTATAAAACTGACTAGCTGCGCCCCGCGGTTTCACTCGCGTAAGTCCGATCTTTGTCACCGTTTAAACCTTCCCTGGACTACAACAAACATTTCAAAACCGAAATCATCTAAATCGGTTCGTGCGTTCTGGAGTTATAGCGTCAGGAAGGAAAACCCGACTTATTTTTATATAGTAGATTAAATTTAACTACATAAACATGTATTTAGCAATACAATTTTTATATAATTTTGAGGATAGGTTTACTCAAAAAATCAGCTAAAACAGCCGATTTGTCAGTATACAAAACCTCAGATTACATTTTTTTTTCAGTCGTATAGCAAAAGTTGTTCGCCTAAACATCCAGAACAACTCCTTTTTGTATTAGAAACCCTTCATTGAAACTTTGTATAAGTTAATAAGTTATTTTAGCCACCTTAGGTAAGTATTACCTTCAATGAGTATAGGTATAAATAGCCCTATGTAGTTTGTTTGGCAATGTCGAACAATGATTAGGTACTTCCAAGGTCAATCAATATGTTCATGCAAATATCACTGATTACAGTTTGTTTAGCCATTACATAATACAGTGAATACATTGTTCCAACAACATCAACAATCAGGAGTATGTATGTATGTTTCTATATTATAGTATGTAGAAACACTCTGATAGTGTCTGGGACGAGAATTAGGCATGCCTGGCACCTATATCACTCTCTTGAGAAAAAAATCATAATAAAAAAAACTATTAAGATTTTTAATTTTACCTAGTTCTGATATCACATTTTCAAAAAATTGCCTTATTAAAAAACTTAGTCTCATATAGGTACTAATATTATAGCTGAATAGTTTGTTTGTTTGCACGTGCTAATCTCAGTAACTACTGGTTCCATTTGTCGAGGAAGGCTATTTTATATTTCGATATTCCCACGGGATCGGGAGTGATGCGGGTGAAACCGCGGAGCACTGCTAGTTTGTAATAACTTTGGTATTAAACTAGTTAGAACTAATAAAAGTAACAGTTTCCTAATACAATTCGAGCAGCAACATAAAGCGAGACGCAGTTCCGTGCGGCAAACAAGTAACTTGTTCCCGAGGGGTAGCAAGGTACCCTGATTTCACCCGTCTATAATTAAACTCTCAGAGAATAAAGAACAAACTTGGGGGTCGGAGCGACGTCACGCAACAGCCAAGTTGAAGTGAAAAGCCGCCAGGAATACGATGTAACTTGTCTGATTTCTGTTAAACTTGCCGCTGTTCGACCGGCTCCGTTCAAACTTCCCTTACAACGGAATGTAGGGGAGCAACACAACAATACTTACTTCTACAAAAGAATCGATAGTCAAGAAACTGAGAATGATCGCGATCAGAGTGAATCAATGGTATTCTTAAGTAAAATAAACAAAATTAAGAAAAGCGAAAATACCGAACATAGGTAATGTATTTAAAAAAATAAATAATGATTCTAACAATAATAATTAATTACTTAGCTATAAAAAGCTCTTTGGTGAAAGAGTTCTGCTAAAGGGGTGTTTCAAGAATAAGTTGCTCTATATAATCGTCCAAAAGTGAGTATAGACTATTGAGCATTTCAATGAAATATTCCGTTCTTCGAACTGTACAATACATGAAAATACAAGAATCAAAACTAAGAAAAGCGAATTTAACAAACAATTTGAACAGAAACAATTATTCTAACAACGAAATTCTAGGTATAATTATTATAACGAATAATTATTAATTACTTAACTATTGAAACTTTTTGTACCAGAAGGCTGATCCAGAATTGACAGAATAATTTATCTACAAATTTGTCAAAGGGTAAACTAGTTAAAATAGACTAGAGCATTTCCTCGAGCATTTACGAATGGTACAACGCAGGCAAATACAAGAAAAATTTACGAAGTGTAGTTCGGGTAAAATTAAAATCAGTGATTTTCTGTTACTGCTAAATGCTTACTGATCATTTAAAATGATATTCGAATAAAACATCATCTAGTAAAATGACGTCTCAGTATTATGTTTTTAAGTGGTTCCAAAGCGTTTGAAGTAAACTCACTCCACGATTCTCTCTTGTAATGAGGTATGTTCAAATTGTACAATTTGAAGGGGTGTTTTGTATAATTTGTTTTGAAGTGGCAAGACAAGAATCAACAGAGGCTTTCTGTGTTCACTCTTCTCTATCTTATAGAGAAAGGATTACAAGTTTAATTCAAGTTTGCGGCCACTAAAGCTCACAACACAGTACTACGTTGAGTTTCCTATTTTAGACGTTTATTTGCATTAATTTACTACCTCTGTTTTGAAATAGTATAAAATAAAGGATATTGGCTTTCAATCTGTATATTCCAACGAATCTCCAACATATTTAGGTCCTTTTTTTATTAATATTTGAAAAAGTTATCCATAATCAGGTATATACGGACGAATCCCCATGGTATACGAACCGATTCAAATTACGGTTTTTACAAATTTTAGAAAAACTTTCATGATAATTATTTACTGCATAATGTGCAAACAGACTGGCAGACATGACTTTTAAAAACTATAGATACATTTTTTTCTGCAACTTTTTTTTTAAGTCTCCTAGACTATTTTTTTAATTTTCTTCCTAGTACGGCCTCTTTGTCCTTTGATCCTTCATTATAAGTATAGATCAGTAAAGCCAGATCAAGGTGCTATTTACTTTAAAACAGTTTCTTAACCTAAACGAGATGAAGCAACAAGCAACATTACACTTAAGACAAATCTCGACAATATAAAGGTAAGTATACAATAAAATAATTTCATAAAGGCAATAATAATTCTCTGTAGCGACATTCTACGTCATTAAATTCCATAGAGCAGGTATGTGATCACGAATTTTCCAGTGTAGGAAATCCTTTTGTTAGTCGAGTGGTGCGTTCCTGTTATTGCCGACCCTCGTACTTCGTACCCCAACCAAAGTCGAATACAAGAGGCTAAGCCGGATTTGTTCGATCGATGATTCCCCAGGATCACTTGTTAGACCACCGTTCGTGAATACAACATAAACTTGTACCAAAACCTTTTCGTAAATACCTAATCATAAAATAAATATTTAATAAGTAATTGCGCCCAACGGTTTTACCAGCTTATGTATTTTCTACAAACACAGAATACAAAATAGTTGCTATGAACTACAAATTTTATCAGCCGTTTTTACCCCCCTAGGGTTCGAATTTCGCAAAATACCGTCTTAGTGAGAACCTACGCCCATGCAAAATTAGAGACTCCTAGCACTTGTAGTTTCTGACATTTCGTGATCGGTGAGTGAGTGAGTCAGTGATTTTCTCTTTTATAAATGTACCTAGATAATTTCAAAGGGAAAATGATTTTTCAAAAATTGTGACCAAGCCGAGACTTGAACTCGTAACTCCCTTGTATACCGTAGAGGTGCGCTACCAATTGCGCCACTCGGTCCTAAGTAAGAATTTACAAATAACATTAACTTCAACTAATTAAGTTTCGTTAGCGACATCTGTTAGTAACAAGACTTTGCATACAAACTCTATCGTCATTTTTGAAGACGCAATTTCCTTTAAAACAAATGATATAGCCCAGTGTAGGCCACGCACTATAAAATAAAAATCATTTAATTTATTTCAACCAAAGCCAAACAGTATTGTCCTTGATTCTATACAACATATTTATATAAAAACGACGTTTATTTTTATGTTTCACACAAAAATGAACATCATGATTCTCCATTATATCTTGCCAATAGCAGAAAGTATAAAAATGAGGGTATCACATTTGTAACGGCCATTACAAAATATTCGAAGGTTATGCCCCGACCCTCGTTGGTCCCGGCTTAGTGAAACTTGAGGAGATCGATCCTTACATGGGCTTATTTCTTTCACTTACACTACAGGACAAATAAACAAACACAAAATAAACACGAGCAAAATAATTGCGTTTTAGGCGACATTAGTTCCTACACATACTGAAACACATATTAAAAAAAAGGATGAATTGAGAAGAACCTCCTCCTTTGAAGTCGGTTATTAACAAAAGATTGCCGCAGTGATAAAAGAATATCCTGATGAGTATAAACAAAACGAATAACATAGTAAGTCGTTGGACGCAGAGGGCATCCGGCCGACCGCTCGCTCAGGAAGTCTTTGGGGGAGGCCTATGTTCAACAGTGGACGTCCTGTGGCAGATATGATGACGATGAAGTAGTTATAGGTACATGATTTTATAAATTAAACTGTAGGTAGGTAAATGTAATGCATAGGTAAAGAATTAGTTTAATAAAACCCTACGATTTTCGGCGGACTTGTTTACACAACATTACCAGTTTGTGAGTAATGTTGTACTATTATATATTCTGTGGTAATGTTACTTTGTCCTAAAGTGTATGTTACAGAACTAATGCTCTTATCATGCCGAATGAACTGTAACTATTGTTTTTATTTGGGAGCTTGTTTCTGGGACAAAGTAGGTAATAAGGACAAGTAGCTACCTATACTTTAACATTATTCCATGGGTGTTTTATTTTTCAACTTTTTTACTGTAAAATTAGATAATTTTTAAGAAATAAGACCACAAGTAGTAAATTTTTGAGGTAAATGACCTCTCCGTGTATGGAACAGCTGATTTTCAGGTAAACCTAACCTCAACATTTTCAAAAAAATGTTCGAATTTCCAAAAGTCGAAAAACAAAAGTTGTTTGTTTAGGTGCACAGAAGAATCCCTCAACGGCTTGCTAGTATAATTACCAATAACCTTGTATAATTACCAAAAATCCTGTATATTATGCCTGATCCGTATATGTTCAAGATGCCTCTGGGTTAATATAAAAAATTACCACAATAATAATTAGGTATTTTGAAGTACTCATATTGATACCTACGTAAAAAACACAGTCATTGTGTAATCGTGTCAACATAAAACAAAGTGCCCATATCGCATACGTTCGTCGTAAAACAGTGACACGGAATATACGGGATCGATATTCAACGCGACCGTTCGCACCTGTCCACATCCCATTGCCTAGCGACCGTGGTACAAACATAACATACACTGCGAAAAGGGTCATAATGAACGCTGCCGCTGCCGCTAGCGCAGGGCCGCAGAGTCAGGAATTCACTTTTGCTGTGGACTAGGCAAAATATTCATCAAAATCGGTTAATAAACAACGAAGTTATGACCGAACAGCTATAAAAATATACAGTATACATATATAAAATTACCAATAACCGGTAATTATACTAGCAAGCCGTTGAGGGCTACTTCTGTGCACCTAAACAAAAAACTTTTGTTCTATGACTTTTGGAAATTCTAACAATTTTTTTAAAATTTTGAAGTTAGGTTTACCTGTAAATCAGCTGTTCCATACACGGAGAGGTAATTAACCTTAAAAAAATTCTTATTCTTTAAGTTTCATCTACTGTTTGTAGTCTAAATGACCTTTTTTGTAAATCTGCTGTTTAGAGTTTACATAACCTCAAAATTTTCATATTTTTTTTCGAATTTCCAAAAGTCGTTGAACAAAAGTTGTTTGTTAAGGTACACAAAAGTAGCCCTCAACGGCTTGCTAGTATATTTACCAATAACCCTGCATATCCAATCGAATTAAGAACCTCCTTCTTTGATAACATAAGCATTGGTAGATCCAGGACATTGATGGTCATATCAATCGATAAGTTGCAAGAGATGTTTTTTAGTTACGATCCAGGGTCGGTTAAAGAGCCTTGAAACATAATGACCATAGAGTCTAGAAAAACGAATAAAATATCAGTTAAAAAAATAGTAAATAGATCCATTATCCAATTAGGTTTTAGGTAGGTAATGAAGAAACTGGTACCAGTTCTTCTTCTTCTTTTTCGTATCGACAGCACAAATTAAAGGGGGGAATTGATGAGGTAGAGGTAACTGGTACCAGTTGAAATGCAAGCGAGCGACTGCAGAATTTCGAAACTGGAAAATTATTATAGAACTGTCTATAAAGGAGTCTACCTAGTAAAAAGTCTCCCTGTTACCTTAATTCTCCTTGCGCTAGCGTCTTGGCATTACGGCACCTATGACAGCCCTAGCTACTTATTTGCCTCGTTAAGGGGGTCCATACGCCAACGACCTTGGTACACAGCCTACTAAATAGTTACTACTGGCACCGGTCGCCTTCGTTGGTGAAAATTGTTGATTGTTACGAATGTGTTTTGTTTTTCTCAAAAGTGCTGAGGTGGAATTGTAGGTGAGATTTTACCGACATTTTCGTGTGATTTTGAGCCAAAAATTTCCTATAGTTTTGAAGCTATCCTAAAATTAAGAATGAAAACTAGTCTAGCTTTAAAAAGACAAAGAATTTTCGCCTCGAAATTATCCCAAATTATCGGTAAAAATTTCACCTACAATTCCAGTTCAGAAAAACAAAACACATTCGTTACAATCAATAATTAATATTAGTTGTAAGCGACGGGTATTTCTGGCGCGTTGCGTTTGGCAACATAAGCAGCCTTAATTAAGATCCTTGTCACGCTGTATCCGAATTACCGTCACCATATCAACGTGTGTTGTACCATCGATTTGTTTAATGACTAATATTTTTAACGAGGTAATATTAGTAAACTTAATTATGCCTAACTTTTTGTCCTCCACCGAAAAAGGCACACCTATTGGCTTATGACTCATAGTTTGGGCACGAGCTAAAATTTTACCATAGGTAAAAAAGGTTGTCTGTAAAGTCTTTTACGGAGGATACATTTTACGTGATAACATCATAAGAAAACGTTGATGGTAACCATAGCAAACGATAATACGTTGCTATGGTTGCCTTGTCGTTCCCGTAACATGACACTTTTTTATGAGTGCGGTACGGTGTTCATAGATTTAAAGGACGTTATCACGTCAAAAAAAACTTAAGTAAGTTCATTTCAAGCCACATTTCCCCTACAAAGCTATTTAAAATTTAGCGACTCTCACGATAAATATAATTTCGCTTACAGTCTAATTAAAGTCGTCAACGGTTTTATAACCTGCGACTTTTCATTGGGGGGAAACACAGACTGCAAATACATCGATCGATTTTCGATCGGGCAATGGCCATCGACAGTTCAGTCGACTTGACCATCGATCGATTGCCGCCAATTTGCCGATTTGCATTTGATGCCGATTAGACAATTTGAAGGCAAACAATACAAGTGAACGCTTGTCTTGTTGGCGTTCTTGTACTTGTATACGGGCTTTTTTTCCGCAACTAGACTGTAGTTAATAGGTCATTTCTGGAGCCAATTAAGCAGCGAGTTTCATCACGATATTTTCTTTCACCGTAAGAGACATTAAAGGACATACATTTTTCTTAAGAAAAATTGGGTAATCCTAATGGGGGCTTTCTAGCTAATTTGGGTGATAATCGGTGCGCGGTCGGTCGGGATTCGAACCCACGACCTTCGAAATGAGAGTCGAGGTACCACTAGGCTAACACCCTTAACGTTTGCCTTTTGATGTGAAACATCTATAGCCGCACGTAAAACCGATTTTTGGCGTGGCGACGCATGCCGTGGCACGCACGCGTCGCCACGCTATATGATGGTATACATATACAGTCTTTAAGTTTTTAGAAAGATCATGTATCGAGCGATCAAATACTTAGTCCGTAAGCCTTCGCCTTTACAGGTTCAGAGTAATGGGTTACAGTTATTGCCCTCTGTTGTTTGGTTGACGTAATGTAATTACGGTGGGGGTACGTTACACACGCGATGTCTCGTGTCTAAGTATATCTTAGTGATTACTACATTTATTTTTGAAATGATATTAGAGCTAAACACATCTGCACTAGTGTTGTTGTTGTTGCCGATCGATAGTCGACTACCGCTGAATAATCGATAGTCTATCGATAATTCATTAAAAACCGATAGTATCGATAGCTCAATACGAGGCATACTATCGAAAAAAAAAAACTATCGATACTATCGATAGTATCGCTACTGTCGATAGTATCGATACTGTCGATTGTTTTTTATTTACGAGCAACACTACTATCGATAGTATCATACCTACTATCGATAGTTTATTCTTCGCGAGCAACGCTACTATCGATAGTATTGCCACGTTTTGAGCTATCAATAGTATCGATACATTCGAATATATCGATACTATTGATAGGTCAATCGATAGTATAGGCTTTTTCAGATGAAAACTTTCGATAGTAAGACTATCGATAGTTCGGCAACACTAATCTGAACTGCAATACGTTGTCTACAACAAACATGCTTGATTTTCCTAAGACCATTCTAAGTAATTAAAGCATAGAAATACACAAACAATATCAATACTTAAAGCATTACTAAACGGAACCCCATGCAAATGATCGAACTTAATAACTCTTGTATAGTTTCGAAGTTTTCTTAATAAGTATTTTTCCTTTTTTATTAATAGTATATTTAATACTGTAATTTAATTAATTTGAAGACAGTGAGTAGGTTTTTATTCAAATGTAATCGAATGGAATTTGTTAGTGATAACTTGATAAGATAATAATTACTACAAGTAACAGTTGAAATTAGCATAACCACCCCGCGGTTTATGACAATGGCAATGGTCTCTTACCACAACACAGGCCTAAATACGAGTAGGTACCTATAGCATTATAGCAAGCCTGCGACAATAGAGGGGGAAACGTAAATGTTTATAGTATTAATGAACTTTCCCCAACTTGTTTTTATAGGGCAATTTTGATGGAATTTTTATTGTCGCCAAAGAGGGGTCATTAATGTCAACCGAAATGATTGACGGCCTAACGATACGGTGGATATCAACAATTTACGTCGGAAGAAATGACTTTCAATATGAAAGCAATTAAGATACTTTCTTAACGTAAATAAAAACAGGGTGAAACACACGTAAGAAAATTGTCAAAAAATATATAATGAAAATTATCAGTCTATAACATAAATGTTGCGTAAAACGTGATCATGCTCTATAGTAAATATTTTCCTAGGAAAAAATATTGTGCCGTAGTCAATGTTGGTCCTAAAGAGGCCAATAGAGACACCCGGCACAAAGGAGCAAAAAGCCCGGCCCATTACGGAGCACACGTCGCCGGAAACCGCAAAAGACCCAATTATTCTGGCGTGCGAAGCCAAAAAAGGGTTGGACCAAAACCAAGTTGTTGAGTGTCCCATTTTACTTTGCAAGTGCACAGTGCGGAATGTAGGGTTACTTATTGTTTACATACTTTATGAGCTCGGTGCACCGTTTCGCTTTAACAATACCAATTTATTACCTACCTACTTTCATCTTGACACTAAGTTTTACCTATCTACTTATGTTCGTACCAAATGATGATTATGTGATCATGAAATGTTGATTATAATAAAAAGGTAAATCAAGTAGAGTAGGTGTAAAAAAGAGAGCAATTATTTTAATAAATATCACGTGCTTCAACTCCGATCTATATTATTATCTATACGAGTAATTTTGTATTAAAGTAGAGAGGAGTAAAAGTGGGTTTTTTTTAGAAAAAGTGGTGGTGTGTTAAATCTATCAGTCTTTCTGTCTATCCGTTACTTTTATGTAATATAAGATCTATGGAAATCTGATTTTCTCTAGGTATTAGATAGTTCTATTGTCAGGAGAGGTCGTGGTTCTTAATATGAAAATTCAACAACTAAAACCCGAGTAGGTAATAAAAAAAAACAGGAGCTGAAAAATGGAGCTACTAACCTCAAATATATTTTTATGCTACTAACTATTTATCCCACAACATCAGATATTACAGAATATTGGATACATTATTAACAGCAAATTAAGATTAATGGAGCAACAATATTTTCTATCGATAATACATTTTATAGGCGACAAACTTTCAGGTTCAATATGTTACCCGATTTAATAAAAAGTCACATGTGATCCTCTAAGTTTGAAAAGCTTATGGATGACGTGACCTGTCGTAAACTAAACTTAATTCAACAGATTGAAGAAACGATTTAAACATATATTGTCATAAAATATTTTATGATGCTCTTTATTTTCATTTTTCGTGTTTTATAAAGTGTGCTTTCAGAAAAATTGTCCTGTATCCAAAGTAATTTAGTTCATTTGTTACATAAAACTTTTATGAAAGATAAATCAGAGAAACTCGCTAAAAACAGTTGTCGTAACGGATGAAAAACTGAGTCGTTTTCATAAGAGGAAAAACAATAATTCGAGGCACAGCGCAAGGGCCGTTTTAAGGTACATAAATCAAAGCACGAACGTTATTTCGAAGCAACGAAGGGTGGCCACTTTCATTGCGGATTTTTTCGAGACATATTGGGATTAGTATTGTTTTTTTACGATTCAATTTCTACTCTCTGTTTCGTTATTGGATCCGTAAAAATCGTGTATTCTGTTATATAGTTTTGTTTCGTGTTATTATATTAATCCCGGCTAGGTTGTTATGATCATGAAGGTAGTATTTTCGATTTGTTCAATTTAATAATGGAATTTACATGGTTGTATAGATTAAGTGTCTGATGGTCTGTCTGAAGCTCAGCTTGCAACACGAAATGGAATCAAATTCTTCCAACGTAAGTGTTCCTTTGTACCTTCATATTTAATCCACCTACACCAGCTTCGGACACACTACAGTATTTTACGTCTAAAAGCATAATATTAAATTCTAACACAATAGATTAGAGTGTAGTTTCACATGACACAACAGCTAGCGTATCCCAATATTCTGTTTCTGGGATGGTAGGTACACAGTGAAATTTGCTTTTAGGGTATTCGATTCGCTTTAGAGTGCAAGCTGTGCTACTCCTAATTTTAGCTCCGATTTGTTACAAGCCCAAGATTGTATTGTATACAGATCTAACTAAAAGCTCTACCAGTGTTGATCTGTAAACGCTGTGTACCGAAAATATACAGCTTCAAATTTGCATTGAAATTAAAACATGCTTTTGCCACTAGCGTAAGCATCGTTAAAATATTTTAATGTAATTTGTATACGACGAAAATTAAGATAAAGAAATACCGAGGGCAACGTTTCAAAGAAAACATTACGTTGGGAATGCTCTGCTCGTTATAAAGTGACAAATTGACGACATTTTTTCCCCCAAAGCTTGGAGAATTAGCGTGATCAATTGCGTTGCTTTAGCTGTACCGAAATTCGTTTTCTTAACACTCCTGGCTTAGAAGGTATAATGCTATTTTAATTTATGTACAAACCAAAGTTTCGACGATAAAATTTACCCTAACTTTTATTTTGTGCTCATGTTATTTCAAAGAGGTCTAAATTATAATGAAATTTCAAATTTATAACAGCTCTAACCACAAATAATGTCAGTCTTTTATCATCTTTGAGCTTCAAAACAGAATTTAGATCCTTTACTTAATAAAAAAACTTTAATAAAATGTAAACCTATTTACATTTTATTAAAGTCATTTATTTTATTTTAAAGTCTGAAAGTAATAATGTAGGTAGGTAGTTATAAAAAATATTCATGAAAAAAAAACGAACGTTTACATATTTTATTTCCGTCAGTTAAAGGTCAGAGGAGGAAAGGTCACAGAGAATTGTAATATAAATGTTCCAAAAACACCGACGAACTTTGTACGGTTACCTAAGTCAGACGACAAAATTAAGAGGTATAAGTATTGAGTTTAGTTTTAACTTAATTTAAGTTTGTATGACTTTGTTAAAGGTACCTATTTCGATCTAGTATTTACTAAAAATGTACAAAATGTAAAATGGCGTTGCCTGCCAAATCAGAAATATTGTACAGTCACATTACCAATTAGCTGAACCCCACGTGATCTAGAGCTCACTCGCAAATCTGTACTTACATTTTTGTAAAAAAAAATCCGAGTTAGAAATCGAAATGTAACATTATTTTGTTTAACGCGCAACTAGAAGATAATTTGCGAACTACTAAATTCTTTATTATTCTTTTAAATTCTTTTTTATGTTTTGGTTTATTATTGTCATTATTTATTTATTTTTTTTTTTTTTTTTTTGTTTGTGATTATATTGTTGTAAATTGTATATTGTACTAAAACTTAAATTCAAATAAATTCTTTATTAGACTTTGAAATTATCCCAAATTTAAATAACAATGTAATAAATAAACGTTTACTTACTAAATTACCGAAAATTTTATTTAAAGAAATAGTTTTCTAATCCAAATAAAGAATTTAGTAGTTAGAAAATTACGTTCTCGATGCTAAAATACAAAATAATATAGATTTTACAAAAAAAAAACATAAAAAGAAAATGGCAACCCGTTACTTCGCAATCACCTTGATTAAAACAGAAAAACATATACCAACCTAACCGGTTTAAATAAAATCCATTAAATTCAAAAGAGCAATTTTATTTACATTATTTTTCAGTAAAGCACTGAAAGGTAGGTAATTACGGATCTGGCGATGTCACGTCAGTTGGCTTTATCCTGCGAGTGACAATTATGCGCGTCGGATTATGGATAGCAGGACACCCCCGCCCTCTTCAAGGCTAGATAACGTAATTACTACCCTGTTAATAAACGACACCTCTTATTCATATTACAGACCCAGCATTTATCACAAAGGGACTACTTACACGAATATATAAACAGAGAATTGTTTTGGTGGCAGTTATTATGATGCATAGTTCATTACTCATGTGGCAGTTGTGATTTTTAACCGACGACTTAAAAAAGGAGGATGTTCTCAATTTAATAGTATATTTTTTATGGCTGTTCGGGCGTAAATTTGTTGTTTATGAACAAGTGATTGTCGAATGGCACTATTTTTTTTTTACAAATGATAGGTCAGCGGTTCACTATCCTATCACACATGTCTGGCAGGTGGGTGACGATGCGGTCTAAGATGTATAGCACGCTTTTTAAGTTCACTCGTGACTTAAAAACCCCCAAATTGTACCCTTTGCCGAAAATGAGCAATTTCCTTTGATTTACCATATTATGGTATTTTCAGGAATTGATCTTTTGTTGTTTTTGTTTGCAGACTTAACAGGTTCGATTTATTTTCCAGGAATTGATCTCTTGGTGTTTTTTTTTTTGCAAAATTAAAAGGTTCGATTCCTGACGACTTTTCCAAAAATCTGGTAATAAGTACAGTTTTAGTTTCTTGTCAGAATCGGGTATGCGACTAATTTCAACAATTTTTCGCTATTTCGTATAGTTTAGGAAATGGTCCTGAAGACTCATTAAAAATTGAACCTGTAGAGGTACCTATATCCCTACCTTTTATTATTATAGGTCAGCATTAACAAAAACATATAAGTATGCACCTATATTATATACTCTGCGCCCCGCGGTTTCACCCGCGTAAGTCCCGATCTCGTGGGAATTTCAAAATGAAATTATTGCCTTCCACGATAAATGGACTATCCAACACAAAAATATTTTTTCAATTTCAACTAGTAGTTCCTGAGATTAACGCGTTCAAACAAACAAACTCTTCAGCTTTATAATATTAGTATATATTTGTAATATCAAAGACAAGCAAGGAAACAGTTTTCCTTATTAAATAAGATACTAAATAAAGATACCTACTAAATAAGCAATGGAATAAGGAAGTGTATCGATTATCCACTTCACTAATAAGCACTTAAGCTAATTATTACCCAGTTACCGTTACTAACATTATAAACCAAGTGTCTAAAATTAGATGTAACATAACTACTTATTACGTTGTAATTTGATAAGTAAGAGGTATTAATTATTATGTTAAACATCCTAACATACATATCTATATTATTACTAGCTGCGCCCCGCGGTTTTACCCGCGTAAGTCCCGATCTCGTGGAAATATTGGGATAAAAAGTAGCCTATGTGTTAATCCAGGTCTCCAGCTATCTAGATACCGAGTTTCTTCGCAATCGGTCCATTAGTTTTTGCGTGAAGGAGTAACAAACACACATACACACACAAACTTTCACATCATCACTACATAGTATAAAATAAAGTCACTTTTCGCCGTCGCTATGTTCCTATGTCCCTATTTCCCTTTGTATGCTTAGATCTTTAAAACTACGCAACGGATTTTGATGCGGTTTTTTTTTAATAGAGTGATTCAAGAGGAAGGTTTATATGTATAATACATCACTACATAGTATAAAATAAAGTCGCTTTCTCTGTCCCTATTTCCCTTTGTATGCTTAAATCTTTAAAACTACGCAACGGATTTTGATGCGGTTTTTTTAATAGATAGAGTGATTCAAGAGGAAGGTTTATATGTATAATACATGCATAATATAGCCGTGCGAAGCCGGGACGGGTCGCTAGTGCATAATATAGCCGTGCGAAGCCGGAGCGGGTCGCTAGTTTATTATATAAGAAAGATTTTAATTAGCTTCTAAAATGTATATTATCTATACATGGTTATCACTACATAGTATAAAATAAAGTCACTTTTCGCCGTCCCTATGTCCCTTTGTATGCTTAGATCTTTAAAACTACGCAACGGATTTTGATGCGGTTTTTTTTTAATAGATAGAGATTCAAGAGGAAGGTTTCACTACATAGTATAAAACAAAGTCGCTTTTTCTGTCCCTATTTCCCTATGTATGCTTAAATCTTTAAAACTACGCAACGGATTTTGATGCGGTTTTTTTTAATAGATAGAGTTATTCAAGAGGAAGGTTTATATGTATAATACATGCATAATATATCCGTGCGAAGTCAGGGCGGGTCGCTAGTATATGTATAATACATGCATAATATAGCCGTGCGAAGCCGGAGCGGGTCGCTAGTTGGTAATTATACCAGAAAGCCGTTGAGGGCTACTTCTGTACACCTAAACAAACAACTTTTGTTCTACGACTTTTGGAAATTCAAACTTTTTTTTTGAAAAATTGGAGGTTAGGTTTACCTGAAAATCAGCTGTTCCATACACGAAAAGGTTATTGACCTTAATATTTTACTTATTTTTTAAGTTGTATTTACTGTTCTTGTTCTGAATGACCTCTGTTTTAAAAAATCTGCTGTTTTTCGAATCTACAAAACCTCAAATTTTTCATATTTTTTTTCGATTTTTCAAAAGTCGTAGAATAAAAGTTGTTTGTTAAAGTAAACAGGAGTAGTCCTCAACGGCTTGCCAGTATAATTAATTACCAATTACCTTGTAAGTATATATGTATAAATACATATCTAAGTGTAAATAAGTATATACCAACAGGAACAGTATCTTATCAACTTGCTTATCATGAAAACTGAAGTCGAAAAAGGAATTATTCACGTAAAGCGAGTTCCTTCGCTGCTATTTCTTTATTACATCCATTATGTTCGGCTCGCCGCCTTATTTCACATGGTTTTATTGTTACTTTTAGGGTTTACAGAAACAAAAGGAAAACAAAGTTACGTAAGTACCGTAGAAGCCGGTTTAGGCTAAATATTTTACAACGTAATTGCACGGCGGAGCGCGGGGGCGTAGGTATTATAAGTATTCATCGTTTGATCGTTTGTTTGGAAAAATTCTACGACGCGGCGACGACGCACCCTTTTCTTCCATTAAGATTGACTTGCACAATAAAATTGAAAAGCGTTTAAGACCTTAAGGCTTGTATATTCGTACTCAGCGCTATCCCTTTCCCCCGCGCGCCGCGAAAAGCCCGTTTTTTTAACAAAATTGGTAATTCTGGAATGAAAAACTTCAATGATTGACAAAACAGCCGGGCAGAAACTAGATTACTGTAACGACTATCTAAACAAGAAAGTTTCGTGTTGGTAGTCATTGTAGTTTTAACGCTACATCGTAAAAGAATTTGAAAAAGCCCAGCTTTAAAAAATTAATTCTAGGTATCATGTTTTCATTCGGGGAAAAACTGCTCAAAGATCTGCAGATGCATTCTAAATAAAAACTAGTGTTGTAGCTGTAGCGGAAGTTACTTTTTTTTCCACTTAAAAAGGGTATTTTCAGGTCATAGCGGCTCTTAAACAAACCAACTGCAAAAGTGTTAAACTGATTCAATAATTAAATTAATTTTAAATTAAATTAACTTATTTAATCATTCTAGAATAAATAGCTTACCTAACCTTGTCGTTTACGTAAATTATCTCGCCAAACGAGTTTAAAATTAATTCTTATCTAAAAGAGAATATTTAAAAACTTCTGTGAAAACAGTTCAACACTTTTTCTTATCTAAAAGTGGCGGGAACAGGCGAAGAAGTGGAATTTATCATCGTCGCCTTGTTAACTTGCAAATGTATTTCAATTTTCACCTTGTTAGTCTGACTCTTATCGACTCTACCAACACCGAAATAATGATCGAAAACAATACGTAGGTTAGGTATATACAGGGTTATTGGCAACTATATTTACAAGCGGTTAAGGGTCACTTCTCTGCACCGAAACAAACAACTTTTGTTCTATCACTTTTGGAAATTAATTTACCCATTGAGGGCATGCAATAAGCACCTACTTATTAAAAGTAACACTAAAATAAAATTTCAGAAGAATAACATCTTAAATATATAATACTAGCGACCCACCCCGGCTTTGCACGGCTATATTTTGCATGTATAAACCTTCATCTTGAATCACTCTATCTATTGAAAAAAACCGCATCAAAATCCGTTGCGTAGTTTTAAAGATTTAAGCATACAAAAGGATATAGGGACTGAGAAACCGACTTTGTTTTATACTATGTAGTGATTTAATTAAATAAATGAATATATACATATATACGGGACGAATTGAGAACCTCCTCCCTTTTCGAAGTCGGTTAAAAATTAAATAAAGTTAGATTATGCGGCTAAGTTATGCGGACTTGATTCTTAACTTGCCTGTTTTATTTTGTGACAATTTAAAACTTAAACCCTTTTTAAAATTATAAGTTACTAGCGACCCACCCCGGCTTCGCACGCGGCTATATTATGCATGTATTATACATATAAACCTTTCTCTTGAATAACTCTATCTATTAAAAACCGCATCAAAATCCGTTGCGTAGTTTTAAAGATTTAAGCAGTCAAAGGGAAATAGGGACAGAAAAAGCGACTTTGTTTTATACTATGTAGTGATAGTGACTAGCGACCCGCCCCGGCTTCGCACGGCTATATTATGCATGTATTATACATATAAACCTTATTCTTGAATCACGCTATCTATTAAAAGAAACCGCATTAAAATCCGTTGCGTAGTTTTAAAGATTTAAGCATACATAGGGATATATGGACATAGGGACAGAGAAAGCGACTTGGTTTTATACTATTTAGTGAAGATTGTTATTTATTTATAATATAATATGTACCTAGGCATGTGAAGAGTCAAAGGCTGTTAAAATTAATGTAGTTTACTGAAGACGACGATGTACACAAACCTAAACAAAGTCAAAGGTTGAAACAACATCAAAACGCTATTCTGTATAATGGAGTTTACTTTGCGATGTTTAATTTTCAGCGTTGTAAGGGGTGAGCTATGGCCTACTATGAGTCTAAGAAATCAATTTAGTTTCAATAACAGTTACCTCAAAATGTCTAGAACAGTGTAATAGAATCGATGGAGGCAGTGGTTGACCGCCCGCCCCCGGATATGACCTGTCATCCGGCCTGAACTGAACTGACAGAATCGTGTAACGGTCCACATATACTGTTTACTCCCTTTATTGTGTACAAACAACACTTGACTCCGGATTATTGATGCTATATTGAATATTGCTTTGACATGTTTGTATTTCTTCTCGTCACAAATTGAAGAAAACGAACGGAAGTTGCGGTTGATAGGTTTTCCTACCGCGTCTACGGAATCACTTATTGGATCCAGATAAGAACAGATTTCAATTTATTATTTTGTTTTTGAAGTAACCTACTGATCGTACCTAAGTACTTAACTATTATAAGAATATTTTGTTTTGCGGCGGGCGTTAAAAAGAAATAAAAATTTTGGAACGTGAAACATTTTTTGTATGTATATATGTCTATGTAGTAGCAGTGTCTACCTATAAAAATACGTTAGTAAAAAACCTACCCGTTTTATCCACAGTTCGTGTCAGTTCAGGCCAGTTAAATTTGCTCGGAGACACGAGTACGAAATACCAAAAATGTAGTGAGTTTATGAAATTAAATATTTGTAAAAGGCAAGTGTTTACTGTATTAGTAAAATACTACCAAAATAGATTTAATAAACAAGACAATTCTTTTTGAATTATTTATCTTCTTAAATTATTGGGAGATAGGTTGTATATAAGTACCCAAGTAGGTATACTTTTTGCCAATTAATTTTTAAGGAATGTTAATCAGATTAAAAGCGAAATCAGAAGATTATGTCTAGTGCCTAATAATGATTGAAAAGCTTAAAAATTAACATCAAATCAGAATATTAGGGGCTGAATATCGGATTAAATGGGGCGGTGTTTTCAAAGGTCGTATTTTTATAGAGTTTCAGTTTAGGTAGGTCGGCTGCATAATTGCAGACCCATCGTAGAGCTCCAAAACGGCTGTTATAAGATTGTTTTCAACACAAGCAAGATTCTTGACACCTGCTTTAGTTAAAGTTTAAAGTCTTCTAACTCATCTATTTAAAGTGCCCCCGAGATGATCAATCGCGATTGTCAATTCTACGTGATTGATACAGCTGATTGATCATCTACCAGTGTGATTGAAGCGATTGTCAATCGGTACTACGTAATTGAAGTCGATTGAAAGAAAATTTAATTGAAGCGCCGATTGATGCAATCGATTGATCGTCTTTCTGTGTGATTGACAATTCGTCCGAACATTCGTGCTTCGAACGCTGAATAGGAAACATGTCCGATCTAGCCGAAATAATTGAAGAACTGATTGAAGCTCAAACAATCAGACTTCAATCGCGATTGTCAATAACGTAACGCGATTGACAATCGCGATTGATCGTCTCGGGAGGCCTTAACAAAAAAAATATTATTAGAATGAAAACATTCCAATAATAGTAACTTTAGAACTATGCCGATGGTTGCAATTATGCAGGCGACTGTACAATTAAAGTTATAATAACCATGGTAGTTTGAATTATAGTCCCAGTGTATTTTTAAATTACAAAACAAGTACCTAAATCTATAATAATATTATAAAGCTGAAGAGTTTGTTTGTTTGAACGCGCTAATCTCAAGAACTTCTGGTTCGACTTGAAACATTATTTTTGTGTTGGATAGTCCATTTATCGAGGAAGGCTTATAGGCTACTTGTAATTTGATTATTTTCTTCCCATTTCCCACGGGATCGGGACTTATGCGGGTGAAACCACGGGGTGCAGCTAGTAGATAAATAAATGCATCATCATACCTCTTTGTTTCTTCAATCAGACAAAAATATTCAACTTACCTGAAAAGAAAAAAATCAACATTTAATACAAACGTAAAACGAAAAAAGTCCCCTGTCCTGTGGGTGTCGACATATAATTAACAATCGACATTCGTCAACGTCGTTCTATTACTCTGATACCAGAAAAAAATAAAAATGTTCCTTATTTTCGGGCCACGTTGTTCGTGAGCCGCTGATCCCCAGTGAACAAGTGTGTGTCAGTTGATTGGACAACGGACCTGACGAGAGTGGATTGATTCCAACCCCCTCCCATCCCCTTCTCGCCCTGTCTCGTCGCGAATTCCGCGACAAATGTTATTACTGAAACTATCTCCTCTACGTTTATTGACCCACTTTGGTAATTATTTTCGTGGATAATATCCCGGATATAAGTTTGCGGTACGACGAGACGTAATTACGTTACGTTTTCGATCAAAATTCTCTTGCTTATATCTTAATATATATAAATCTCGTGTCACAATGTTTGTCCTCAATGGACTCCTAAACCACTTAACCGATTATAATAAAATTCGCACACCATGTGCAGTTCGATCCAACTTGAGAGATAGGATAGCTTACATCCCGATATTCCCACGGGATCGGGAGTTACGCGGGTGAAACCGCGGAGGGCAGCTAGTCGTTCTATATATGTTAGGTTTATGTGATTAATTCTACGTATTAATTAGAATTTTATTGTTTTGGAAAATGTTACCCCCATGAGTTACCTCTTGCCTTCTTCTCATTGGTGGGCGCGTTCCGAAGGCACAGATCCTAACTAACTTTTAATTTCTTTTGAATAAAGAAATTTGACTTTGTTATCGTCACTTAGATCAACAATTTTTACCTTTATTTACCAAATAATAAACACATTTATAAATGTTCGTCACTGATAGCTAATTGCTGCTAAAAATAAACAGCGAATAATAGTAGGTACTTATCTCCGATGTCTAAATATGGATATCCAATTAATAAAGATTTGTTAACTAAACTGTAACAGGAAAAATATATTCCGAAAATATTCTTCTGTAACATTCGAGTTCTATATTTAGAGTTTTTCATTGATAAAAGAGTAACAATACAATTCCACCGGAGCACGAGGCGTGACGGTCGTCACCTGGGTTTCAAATCACATTCATGCATCAAAAGCGTGCATATTTTACAAAATGGCAATATTACTCTCGCCGCAGGATTTCCTGAAACTCTCTCTCTTTGTATCCTACTATTAAGTTTAAAGTCAGACAGAAACCGCTCTCACTTCAAACGCATTTCATCATCATCATCATCATCTTTCTGCCGTTATCCTTATTTATTTTATCCCATTCACTCCTATTAGTCGTCATCTCATCGTTCACATTCGTCTTGTTTTGTTTGTTTTCAAACGCATTTGTAAACGTATATTATCACTACATAGTATAAAACAAAGTCGCTTTCTCTGTCCCATCATCATGGCGTATGGCATTCATCCTGCGTGGATCAAACCTCTATATCCAAGTTTATCAGCCAGCTTGCGGCGGCAGTTCCCTGGACGACCTTCCATATTCCCGTCTGACTTCAAGGTTCCCAATCTGGACAGACGAGCGTATCAAAAACCAGTTTGACCTAAACGAGGCGTGGCGTTCGGAGTGGGGCCTTTTTGAACACGTTAATTCGAATCTCGTATCGGACCCCACGAAGAAGTTACCCGGTTTCTCTGTCCCTATGTCCCTACATCCCTATGTATGCTTAAATCTTTAAAACTACGCAACGGATTTACATGCGGTTTTTTTAATAGATAGAGTGATTCAAGAGGAAGGTTTATATGATACATGCATAATATAGGGCGGGTCGCTAGTTTGAAATAAATTGAATCTTAGGTTCTGTTTAATTCGCGCTCAATTTATAGACTATTATTCTACTCTTCTGTAGAATTTGTTAATCTTAATCTAAGTTTTTACCAATTAGGTATTATTAGTAATCTAATTTGAAACAATTACGAGTTACTTTATTAGCAAACTCTGCAATAAACTGGTCGTTCACTTACATACCTACATCAATCTGGGCAACACATTCGGCGCCTGAAAGTCGAACGGCCGAGGGTGACCATTTATAAACTTAGCGACATCGACATTTCCCCATAAAAAGAAACTTTACGATTTATTTCGTCTTTCCTATTTGTGATATACAATTGGGTGGGACAAAAATAAACAAGCACCTAAGTTAATATTGTCGGTATAAGTACTCATTAAACACCTACGTAGTTAATTGAGATATTCACAAACCAACATTATTAGGAGACAGATGCTTTAAGCTTTGCAATAATAATCTGTCAATACTGCCTATTTGTCATGTTTGAACTCGTGCGTATGAAACCCTCCCACCCTACGAGGCGGTGAGATAACAAAATATCTAACTCGGAAGTCTTGGATCTAAGTTTATATAAAACGATATCGGCTTTCGTGAATGTTATTGAAAAGAGCTTCTTTTCAGCTGATAAAATGCTTGATACAACATAGAAATATCACATAGAGTGTAATTTATAATTTTAATTTGACATTGAATTTAAGCGTTGGTTCCGCGTTATTATGTGCAAAAATATTCTTCTCTTTCATCGCACCATAAACCTCTAATGACTTTTATCACAAAACAACTTCAATTTATTTTTATTTTATTAATGAATAAATTTATTTTGTCCCATATTATACGTAAACTTTATGAGATACATAATTGGTCGGCGGAGGCAGCCATAATCCACCTATCTACTCGAATAAATATTAACCGATACGTGTCTACCAACGATAAACACAACGTTGGTAAATTTAATTAAAATTTTCCGAGTACAACGTTACATTTAATCCGAATTCTTTTTACAAAAAAATAAAAAGGTATTATGTAAATGATGTAAAAACAAACTGTGCCTAGTTTGTTGTGCTTAAAAAGTATAATCTGTATCAACAAAAAGTCGTTTTCAAAAGTAGCATCAAACAAGTTCAAGTCTGCACAGATTTCCGCACACACGTGTGCTTAAGTGTAAGTAGGTACATGTCCTAGTTTCTAATTACAAAACATAGTCTCCCTAGCAACACTTATCGGGGTGACCACACGCGTTCGTTGTTTATTTAGGATCGTTGCTTTAATGGACATAGAGAATGTTATGGAGCGGTATTTCAGGACCCTAATTGTCAAATCCGAGAGAACGAGCCGCGTCAATTTTAATTTAGCTTGATGTAGGAATATGTTTACGCCCTACACTCAACCAAACAAGGTGGAAATAAGCGTGGAGGGTATGAAATTGTGACACGCCGTGATGAGAGTAATGTACGAACATTTTACAGGGGAAATTAATTTTTCGTAAGTATACAATTTGGGTATTATTACTTCCATTTATGTTAAGGAATATTTTTTCTATAAGTATCGTAGTACTTAATTCTAATCCAGGAATGAAAATAATATTAATTTACGGGAAAATTTAGTGAAAAGTTTACAAACTAATATGACTTTAACATTTTTGCTTAAGATAATGAAATTAAATTAAATATCAAATTACTATTGGCTGCACAGAAATATATTAGAGGTTGACCGCTAAACGGCACCATCGAAGTCCCGAAACTAGAGAAAATTCCGTCTTAAAATGAGCGGTAGATACCTAGATATCTAAAAAGTTCGCGTAACATCTAAGTACTAAAAACTAAACATTAACCAACACTTATGTTAGTAGAAAGAGAAGTAAACAAAAGTAAATAAAGCTTAAATGGATCCCAATATATTGGGGACAGATATTGAAGGGAGGTGTGAGGACACAAAACTGCTCGTCACAGGACACTCATGGTACCTTCACGATCCTCTTGAGACCTCCCTATTGGGTTCTTTTACCTACCGTTTCCTCACAAACCGTCTTGATCCTTTAAAAACATGTGTTCTGGATTCGGAGAAGGAAAATCGATGTCTATATTTACTTGTAAAGGTCACACCGTAAAATTAAAGTACCTTTTCTGTATTGTATAGGCGTTGGCACTGTTTTCTGATAATTTAAGCATTTGAGCCAAAATAAGCACTTTTTAAATAAACTCGATGTTTTTTACGTTTGCTGGTATTATTGTTTATTTAAATCTTCCCGGAGGAAGGTGAGTAAGGGATGATTTTCATTAGACCGGGCCGTGCACGGGGCGTGCCGTGTACGAAGCCCCGACGAAGGGGCACGGTTTTGAAACGTTACATGCATTTTGTATGAAGCAATTTATATTACAGCACGTACGGACTCCACTCCGGACTCGGCCCGGTCCAATGAGAATCAACCCCAAATCAGAACTGGGTCGAAAAAAACTATGCAAAACTTTAAGATCACACTACTTACCACCTTTTTATGTAACTCAACCCACCTACAGTAATAAAGTAAATAAGCATCTACAAGTATCAAAACCAAAAGTTTTGTGTACATAAAAACCGACAAAGATAAGAATACCACAAGTCCTAGAATCCGCAGACTACAAGTTCACGCCTACACATAAATAGAGCTGTGTGTTTCTCTCACACAGGCGCGTTGCGTTGTCATGACAACGGGGACGTGTGTGATCCCTCAGTAAATAACTCGGGCACCGTTAACGGGGTGCCGCGGAAATTAGGGGAGCACCAACCCCGAAACACTAGCTGATTAGAATCCAGACGAAATGCGGAAAATTACTTACTTAAATGACTGATGAGGACCCGGACGTAGGTAACGAACATTTTGTTCCTCATAAAAACCAGTTGTTTGTTTGTCGCTTGTACAAAGTTTGGATTAACGACTTGAGAGTAAACACATGTTGCACTAAAAGCATTTTATGGTTGTTCGTAAAACATTTTGTTTTTAATTCGCCCAATAAGAGCATTTGTGGGAGACACTGTAATGATGATGTCTCATAAACGCCTAACACAATTTATAGAGCAACGCTTGCGTAACTGATTCGCTATTAAAAATGAAATAACTTAAGTTTCATTTATTACTAGCGACCCGTCCCGGCTTCGCACGGCTATATGGTGCATGTATTATACATATAAACCTTCCTCTTGAATCACTCTTTCTATTAAAAAAAACCGCATCAAAATCCGTTGCGAAGTTTTAAAGATTTAAGCTTACATAGGGATATAGGGACAGAGAAAGCGACTTTGTTTTATACTATGTAGTGATGAATAGTGAATAGTGATGATGATGATAGTGATGTTTCTCAAATATTCAAACTTCACAAGGAGTTTAAAATAAATATTGGAACTATACAATTAATTATGTCGGTAAATCTTGTTTAAAAGATTTTTATGAATACCTACGCATACATGAAAGATCTGAGATTGTACTTAGTTCAAAGTAATGCATTTAATTACATAACCATTGAAGTACCTATTCTTGTGAGATCTGTTCATTGAACTGATAAATAAGATACCCCTTTATTAAGGATTTGATGAGAAACCGAGTCGAAATTAAATGGATGAGCTGTTTTATTGATGTAGACAAACTTGATTTTAACATTTGTTGGCCTCAATAAGATAATGATTTTAACTAAGTATAACTTTGTAAACGATATCATATTTTAATAACCAAAAAACTACTTGAATTGTAGAGTATAAGTTGACCGTATTCTTCACGTTTCGAGCGCGCATAGGTACGGTCGGAGTCAGAATTACAGACCCAATGTAGAGTTCCAAAATTACTATTATTGGAATGTTTTTATTCTAACAATGTTAATCTAATAAATTAATGAGTTGAAAGACTTTTTCTCGAGCAAGACCATAGATTCTTGATTATGATGAAAACATTCTAATAATAGCAGTTTTGGACCTCTACGGTGGGTTTGCGATTCTTACTCCGACCGTACATGACATATCAAAATACAGATCTAGTTAAATAGACAAATACTAATGTTAACTAAACAAGGCATGTTATCATGATAATGTTTACTCGTACAGTCGAGACGACATTGCCAGTAATTCGCCAGCTCAAGGAAGGTTCTACTCCCTAGACAGCATTAATACATTTCCCATTTCTATTGAGAGCGAAGATGGATTAATTTCAGCGAGTCAAGATCCAACTCTCGCAGAGACTCGCGGCCGTTTTAAAGCGACGCAAGAATACTACTTACTTTACTTTAAACTAAGTTCAAATTGAAGTTCTAGATGAGGGATACAGTTTGACGAGAGATTTGCGGTTGAATTCACTTCTAGTATTCAAACTGCAAGGAAGAAAGTTAATGAGTTTGTTAAGATGTCTTAGTTTTGTGTGGTGTTGGAGATTTTATACTAAAATCCTCTACAAAGTATTTGCTATATTAATGTCAGAATGTCATTTTCCTTAAAGTACTCCATAAGTATTGCAAATTATATTATCTTGATCAATAATTATGATGTAGCTACGGGATTCAAAAGAATAGAGTTATTCAGTAAGGAAAATTCTGAAGGATTTTCTCACAAAATTACCGTATTTTAAATTAAATCATCATTTAACGTAAATTACGATAGGGATTTTCAATTTATTCAATCTCACCTAAAATGTTAGTATATTTCATTCCCTTTTTCGATCTTTTCATTGGGCACAGGAAGGAAGGGCGTCTTCCTTTTGATAAAGTGAAAAATAGCACCTTCAAAACGTAGCCTGGCCTTTTAAAGAGACCTTTCTAAAGGCATGTTCGGCCTTTGTACGAGAAGGGTTGTGGAAGTCATCAGTTTGCGTGATGTATATCTTTCTACCTATATTGTTTGTCATGAGCCTATAGGACGGACTAGATATATTGTTGTCGATTATTCATTTACAAAACTAAGTGGAACTGAATGTAGGCTGAAGGAAATTGAAATGTTTGGTAGGTAGGGTATGCTACAAGATATATTTA
This sequence comes from Idaea aversata, assembly GCA_907269075.1. Lineage (NCBI taxonomy): Eukaryota > Metazoa > Arthropoda > Insecta > Lepidoptera > Geometridae > Idaea > Idaea aversata. The sequence goes on along the minus strand of OU026092.1, from coordinate 6,791,436 downwards.
GGTGTCTTCCTTTTTAGGGTTCCGTAGCCAAATGGCAAAAAAACGGAACCCTTATAGATTCGTCATGTCTGTCTGTTTGCCGTATGTCACAGCCACTTTTGCCGAAACTATAAGAACTATACTGTTGAAACTTGGTAAGTAGATGAATTCTGTGACCCACATTAAGATTTTCACATAAGAATAGAAAAAAAAACAATAACTTTTAGGGTTCCCCATACTTAGAACTGAAACTAAAAAAAAAATTTTTTATCAAACCCATGCGTGTGGGGTATCTACGAGTATCTATGGATAGGTTTTCAAAAATGATATTGAGGTTTCTAATATCATAAAACAGAATACAGTGGTACGGAACCCTTCGTGCGCGAGTCCGACTCGCACTTGGCCGGTTTTTTTCTTCTGTGCTTGAAAATTCCTTAGCTGAATCTTCATAAAATTACTTTTTCGATAAATGGATAGCCTGGTATTTGTAAAGGTTCCTTTATACTATGTAGATAATTTAAATTAATTCAAAGAAAATTTAAATTACTCCATTGTTATACACCAACAGTACCTTACCTACCAGATTAGATTAACAGAGAGCACCTAATTTTAACATTTATCTTTTGGAAAGACGTTCAAACTTTGTTTTATACAAAGTAATGAAAATATCATAATGAAAAGCGTGTACCGCGCCGCCCCTCGCGATGATACAATATTTCATTATAAAACCTGTTGAAATAGGTACATAATATATCCTATTTTTTTCCATACCCTCGTAGAGCAAGTGTCGTCATCAAAAGCCCTTGAGCGTGACTCGTGAGTTAACAATGCTCCCGCGCTCTCGCGCCCTTTGACCCGCTCCCGAGCTTTGTCACCGAGGACAGACGACGAGATGACATCTTGCCGTACATACTGCGCGACAAGAATCCTAATGAACATAGAAGAAAACAACTAATGCGTTGATAAGTTTCAAATTGGGATTGTTATTTTTTTAAAATGGAAATTACAAAACTATTTATAGAGATAGACTTCCTCTACATTATAGATAAACATATAATCAAAAATTAACGTTGATGTAGCATATTTTCGATTGAATATGTTTGACCTTCACGTGCACACTGATGACGGCGCGGCGTCATCAGAGACGGCGTTATGACGAAATCGAAATGTGCCATAATTATAAAAAAATCAAATGACAAGCCAACTAATAACACGTTTTTTTACATAGCTTAGACAGTACAAGACATTGATATTACGCCATTTTTAAAAGTTTAGATATAGTATTTAAAAAAAATATTAAAAAAGAACCACTTAGTGAGAAAATATCAAAAATATTTAAATTAGTATCTTAAATTATTCCATATTTACGGAAAATAATATAAAAACACCATAGGTCAAAAAATTTGGACAATCCCAATTTTTGGAGTAGTAAGGCAGTAAGCGCTATGTATCACTTACGTTCAGTAAGATCCTTGTGTGTATTGTTAAAGTAAAGCCACGTTTATCAGGTAAGTAGGTGTATTACAAAGTTGTGATCTGAGTATGGAAAGTTTTCTATGCCTGTGTAAAATTTATGACGAACTTTTACCGTTAGATAACCTTTACCTATTCTACTTCAGTTTAGATATAGGCTTTTAGAAAATTAAATGAGATTACGATGCATGCCAGAACATCCATATCATTCATAACATTTATTACGTTTGTATATCACTATCACTATCACTACATAGTATAAAATAAAGTCACTTTTCGCCGTCCCTATGTCCCTTTGTATGCTTAGATCTTTAAAACTACGCAACGGATTTTGATGCGGTTTTTTTAAATAGATAAAGTGATTAACGAGGAAGGTTTTTAGATATAATACATGCATTATACAGCCGTGCGAAGCCAGGGCGGATCGCTAGTTATATAATAAAACAAGACACGTTTGATCGTGTATACTAGTAAGAATCGGCCATTTTTTTACGTTTTTATATTATATTAAAGAGCAAGACACTTAATGTAGTTTGATCGTGTATACTAGTTAAAATCGGCCACCAAATGAATTATTTTATTTACTACTAGCAGCACTCCGCGGTTTCACCCGCGTAACTCCCGATCCTGTTGGAATGTCGGAATAAAAAGTAGCCTATATTACTGCCAATGAATCAATGTATCCTCATACCAAGTTTCATCAATATCGGTCTACTTGTTTCGGAGTATTTTTGTTATAAACAAAAAAATAAAAAATATTTTTTTTATAATATGAAGATAAGATTAGTATAGATTTATTTTTTATTTAGTATTATTATATTTATTTGTTTATATTTTGTCGTGTGACCTTATCTGTATTTACCTACGTATGAAGAATCTAACTTATATTCTCACGAAGACTCATCGTAGAGTTGATCTTCATATTTATTTGTCTTTTTTAACATTATTTCTACTCTTTCCTGCGAATGGTCTCAGAAAGCGTCTCACAATAGTTTAATAAAAATGTCAAAGTAGCTAAGTAATTACTCTCACGATTTCTACATCACATATTTCGTCTGTAAGTTGTAAATTATGAGAATCTTCCAAAAAATAATGAAACAGAAAACAGATCATATTTATTACAAGTAAGTAATCATAAAAACACGAAAAAATAAAGACCTCAAAAATTCCGACATATCAACAAAGACGGCCCAGAACCGTGTGTCCTGGCGAAGAGTAACTATAGGAGAGCCGACCCCAAATAATGGGAAAAGGCTAGGAGGAAGAAGAGAAGAATAAAAACACGAAAACATATAGAACATTCTTGTTAAGGGTAATGACAGTACAATTCAATAGACATAAAGTTTTACATATCGACTGAAGTGGCTACTTGAAACCGAAATCCTTTCGAACTTTTCTCGATCCCACAATAAAAAAATTGTCAAAATCTCCCCGAAACACATTTCATAAAGTACGGCCGAAATTTCTTATTTTTCTCGTTAACTCACGTGAAACTTTCGGTGGAATTATTTCGCTGAGGGCATTTTGTTTCGATCCTCCTTAGTTCGAAGCAGCAAAGACTAAACCAACTTGATATTTTTCATGCGACATGAATCTTTACCTTTGCGACTCGCCTTGTTAATGCGTTCAAGCGAGAATTTCCGACGTCTTCAAAAAAATGTTATCTGAAGTTTTCAGTCGGCAGCGTTATGAAGTTGAATTTCTTGTATGGAGTTCTTTTATTATTATTTTTTACAAAGAAAGAGCACGGCATTACTTTGGAAGTTTATTTCAATAATAAAGCCAGATATTTATTAAGACCAGTGTGAGGCTGTAAATTTCCATACAAAAAGCGGTAACGTTTTCCCCCCCATAAACGAAGTCAGATATTGATAATTTTTGAAAATGTTCTAGATCTAATGGAAAACTAGGTTTAACCGTTTTTATTTTAAAGAAATATTGCCTAAGATAAAAGTTATTCGTATCTGAATATCTATATTTTTGACTTAAAAACTTCATCGAGCGTTTCAATTGTTTTTTAATAGACTAAAATGAATTACCAAAAAAGAAAACCTAGAACACGTATAAACCTAGAATAAGATGCAGTGAATTAAATGAGACCAAATTTATTTCATTTTGTGAAGGACAAAGGGGGTAAAAACGTTACGGCCCGCAACATTATTTGAAAGCAAAATGAAGGTAATTACGACCGAACTTAAACTTTCCCTATCGCACGATACGGGTCATTTTTGAAAATACCTACTCGAGCCGCGAATCGAAAACTCATGATTCTCTTAAGTTTTATACCCGTTAGTAAATAACATACCAGACAGATTGAAACACTCATATTTCAACGCTTTTAAGAAAGTAGGTATACTAGTACAGCCGCAAATGAAGCAGATTTTCTCCCGGAGAGCCGACACGAATAGGTCGTGTTTGACACACAGCTCACGTATGAAGACTTGATATCTAATATTATGTTGGCGACAAAAAATGAGCATTACAAAACTGACTCAACACACGCGATGTGAATAAGATACATCGTATAGGAATCGTACTACGATAAGACATTTTGTAATAAAAGTAGCCATAAAAAAAAACTGGTTGCCTGTAAAGTCGGTATACGGGCGAAAGTTTTACGTGACAACAACTGTGCTCGAGTGGAAGGGACGCGTGCCTTTCACTTTTTATGTCTGTCTCTCTCGCTCTTAGGCGGGCTAACCATGCCCGCGTGCCTCTCACTCGCTCTCATTGTGAGCGCATAACGTCAGCGGAGCGTAACGCAGTTTCTTGAAGTGTCACCCGGCAAACCAATTTATAAAACGTTGTCACGTCAAAAGATAAAGAAAGAAATAAAATATCTAGAGAGCGAAACTTTACTTAACTATTCCAAAATTTCATTTTTCTAGTCCCGGACGCGCGAGTTTTTTTGGCTATACATATGTCGTTTTCTATCACTCAATGCATTTAATCAATGAACAGATTGTCGCTAGCAATAAAATTAGTTGTGCTCAATACATTTAATCTATAAGACTGAAATAACCGTTGTTAATTAATAAGATTAATGAGTATTTAATCAACGGTGCTACTGCTGCAAGATATATTTATTTGAATGATCTTCCGCATGAACTACTTTTACTATTACTCACTTGCAAAATTATTGTCATTCTGTTCGATATATTTTATTGATTTTGATGTAATTGAATGATGCAATGTCTTTACTCGATTTCATATTGATTTGTCTATTAGGAAACATAAATATATGCTTCCATAAACAACATATATAGGTTCTACAACAACTCTTGTATGCATAACATAATATACGATTTAATTCACGTAAATCTGTCTTTACCAATAACTGTATAGCATAGGAAATAAACCATCTTATGATAATAACAATTAAAAAGTTATAACAACAGAATATTTATTTGCAATAGTGTCGAAATATCGAGTAAAATATAGTAATAAATGTAAGAAAATAAAAAAAATCCATTGGTAATAAGTAGTAAAAAATAACGTTCCTTAGTTTAAAAAAAGGAAAATTACAGTTATTAATTATGCGGTAAAATGCGTTAATTAACATTGCTCTTACAGTGAAGGAAAACATCGTAATGAAATCCGCGACTTAATTAGCTGCAGACGTATTGGCGAGTTATTTCTTCGGGACATGGTCGACTAAGTTGGGAGGGTGTTATAGGTGCTGGGCAAGTCTACTCTATCTAACTAATACATTCTAAGACACTACATCGCCCTAAATAGCATGGATTAAAAGTTGCTGACGCTGATAAAGAGGCAAATAAGTATATTAACCAACTCATGATAATCAAATGATTTACAAATGATACATATTTGTATAATCACTACATAGTATAAAACAAAATCGCTTTTTCTGTCCCTATTTCCCTTTAACTGCTTAAATCTTTAAAACTACGCAACGGATTTTGATGGGGTTTTTTAATAGATAGTGTGATTCAAGAGGAAGGTTTATATGTATAATACATGCATAATATAGCCGTGCGAAGCCGGAGCGGGTCGCTATATCACCACATAGTATAAAATAAAGTCGCTTTTTCTGTCCCTATTTCCCTATGTATGCTTAAATCTTTAAAACTACGCAACGGATTTTGATGGGGGTTTTTTTAATAGATAGAGTGATTCAAGAGGAAGGTTTATATGTATAATAAATGCATAATATAGCCTTGCGAAGCCGGAGCGGGTCACTATATCACCACATAGTATAAAATAAAGTCGCTTTTTCTGTCCCTATTTCCCTATGTATGCTTAAATCTTTAAAACTACGCAACGGATTTTGATGGGGGTTTTTTTAATAGATAGAGTGATTCAAGAGGAAGGTTTATATGTATAATACATGCATAATATAGCCGTGCGAAGCCGGAGCGGGTCGCTATATCACTACATAGTATAAAACAAAATCGCTTTTTCTGTCCCTATTTCCCTTTAACTGCTTAAATCTTTAAAACTACGCAACGGATTTTGATGGGGTTTTTTAATAGATAGTGTGATTCAAGAGGAAGGTTTATATGTATAATACATGCATAATATAGCCGTGCGAAGCCGGAGCGGGTCGCTATATCACCACATAGTATAAAATAAAGTCGCTTTTTCTGTCCCTATTTCCCTATGTATGCTTAAATCTTTAAAACTACGCAACGGATTTTGATGGGGGTTTTTTTAATAGATAGAGTGATTCAAGAGGAAGGTTTATATGTATAATACATGCATAATATATCCGTGCGAAGCCGGGACGGGTCGCTAGTATTAAATAAAAAGTAAACGCAACGCAGCTGTGTCATGAACTTTGTTCACGTAGCGAAATTTAACGGCCTTAAATTTTATAGCGGTTTATGATTTACGGCCAATTTTATTCGCTTTATCACCTGAACAACTGCACCGCTTTCAATAAAATGTAAATTCATTACAGAACACAGAAACCTACCGTTAAAGTATAGCTACCACTTTTCAGCACTTTATTTTGTAAAGGGAGGCAATTATTTACGAACACTTAATTAAATTTATCAATCTGTATGTCTTTATTGGTCAAAAGATTCAAATCATATATGAGGTGTGAAGATTTAAAAGGTGAAAGGGTACCTGCGCTCTCTCCATATAAACGTAGTCGACTGTTTCCTCCCTGGATAATGAAACTAGCACAAATATCTTTGTGCCATAAAACCTATAACTGCCATGACTATGCCCCTATGTTTTTTTTTTCATTTTCTAATTATCATAGAAATTAAAATTAAAATTATAAGTTTTATGCACCAAATATATTTGCTCTAGTGTCATTATCCAGGGAGAAAACAGTCGACTACGTTTGTAATAGTTAGTATGGAAAGAGCCCTCGGTACCCTTTCCTCTTTTACCTTTTTAAAACTTATTGAAAGAAGTAATAGAAAACTTCCCGTAGTTCACTTAATCTACCTTGATTATTTCACCCAGGTACACTTTTAGTCAACTTTATTCACCTTATTGACGTTTGTACTATTGATAATGTAATTTAAAAATGGAGTCGGATTACCAATTAGCTGAACCACACGTGACCTAGAGCTCACTCGCACATCTGTAAGGTTGTAAAGTAGGTAATGTTACCTGATTCAGTTTTTTAAACAATTTTCTACTAATACAATACAATATAAAAAAATAAAAAAATAGGTAAAAATACTACATTTTTACTGATGTGCGAGTGAGCTTTGGGTAACGTGGGGTTCAGCTAATTGGTATTCCTACTGTACCTACCTACTTTGTTAGACACTTAACCAACCTACATTGTTGCATAGTACTTAGTGGTACATATTTAGGTAAAAAAAATGACTAGGTACATAAAATACTGTACAAAATATATCTATATAGTACAGTTAGGTAGAGCACGGCTGACGTTCAAAGCAAATGTAACTTGATGAATAAAGACCGCACCACCGACAAACTAGGATTACGAACTTTCACCTATAATATATTAGAAATTTATTGGAAATATCCAATAATTCATTACAGTCATGATAAATGTTCCCTTCCGTGGATCCATTGAAAACGAGCCCTTTTTACTTTAACAGTGATACGCAAAAAAGGGGTGGAAAGGGCGACCCGGCCAGGAAAGGGGATGATATAATCAATCCAGGGTTGTCTCAATAGCTAGACCGCTGAAGGCAGATTGACGTTTACATGAAAAACTGGTTTAAAAACATTTGATAATTAAATCTGGGTTCGTAGAGTGATTAATACCTTGCATTTAGTTAAGGTCCTTTTTCTGTAAGTAAGATATTTCTTTTTAGGTACTTATAGAGCAGGATTCTAGGAACCTAGGTTGTTGTTCAATCTATAGTCATGAAAATTCCGCAGCCATTAACGTTGTTCATTTAGTCAATTTATTTTATCAATCTACCATAAATCGGGGCGCGCCTAAATGGTGGTCCACGCAGTTTAGATACAAAATGCGGGTACGAATAAATCAGAACGCGTTGCACAAAACTGCAAACCGAGCGAATCCCATCGATAACATGTCAACGATGCGTCAACATGGAGTATTTACAGAACCGAGATATATGCTCCGGTTTCGGATGCCACTCGGTAATAACGCACAAAATATTAATTCCCCTTTTTTAACATTCACAACCGCGGGTACGATAGCCGTTAAGAGATATGCACAATTTTCCGCACCGTTGTTCCTGTGAATATGTGGGTTATTTTTCTGGAATATTAAGCTTAAATGTTGAACGAATTTATCGGTCTCTGTTTTTACGATTTTCTGCATCTGTGGAAGGTAAGTGCGGCGTGATTTTTAGGGTTCCGTAGCCAAATGGCAAAAAACGGAACCCTTATAGATTCGTCATGTCTGTCTGTCTGCCGTATGTCACAGCCACTTTTTTCCGAAACTATAAGAACTATACTGTTGAAACTTGAAATCTTAATGCGGTTCACAAAATACATCTACTTACCAGATGTATTTTGTGAACCGCATTAAGATTTTCACACAAAAATAGAAAAAAAACTATATATTTTAGGGTTCCCCATACTTAGAACTGAAACTCAAAAAAAAAAATTTCATCAAACCACTAACTATTCAGTTTAGAAAAAAAAAAATTTGACACCTCAATATCATTTTTAAAAATGATATTGAGGTGTCAAACTGAATAGTTTACGCGAGAGACACTTCCAAAGTGGTAAAAAGTGTGTGTCCCCCCCTGTAACTTCTAAAATGATAGAATGATGAAACTAAAAAAATATATGATTTACGTTGCCATGCAAACTTCCACCCAAAATTGGTTTGAACGAGATCTGGTAAGTAGTTTTTTTTAATACATCATAAACCGTAAACCGCCATTTACCCTTCAGTCATGTATTTTTACCACTAGCGACATCAATTTTTTTTTTATTATGTGATGATAATGGTACGGAACCCTTCGTGCGCGAGTCCGACTCGCACTTGACCGGTTTTTTTACCTCTATACCATTCAATTTTATAAGCAATACAATTTAAATAAGTACCTATTCATCTAAGTTACGAAATATTTTAGCATACGTTGTGTAACTTGAAGACATTAAGCCCATAAAACAAGTAGCAGAAAGCAAATATAATTAACACATGGCGAACGCAAAGCGGCTGGCATAACTAGACTAGTTACAAGCACCGATATAATTTATAAATTGGCTGTTAGGAAACGTTTGAAAGTATGTCACATTCACGTGTCGGCAGGCAACAAAATCCGTTTCGATTACGTACTTATAGCAGTTGTGTTTGCGAATCTGACGTCGTAGCACCAAGCTGTTACCAGATGTCCTTTAGCTACATTGAAGTTTGAGTAGATGTTTCTAGAATGGCATATTAGGTAAAAGTTCTAGAAAAATATATTCTCTACGTGTACCTAGATGTATATATAGCTCATTCAGAGTTAGAGGTCGGTCGACTTAAGCCGTATAATTAGACCTACTGGCCTTAATAGTTTCTAATTTTTGCTAAATAGGTTTCATTTGACGACCCAGTTGGCACAATGGTTACCATGCCGGACTGCCAAACACAGGGTTGCGGGTTCGATTCCCGCCACAGACAAGTATTTATGCTTAGATATTTGTCTGTGGTCTGGTTGTTTCTATGTATTATAAGTATATATTTACAAAATAAAAGTATATAAGTAGTATATCCGTTGTCTAGCACCCATAACACAAGTCTAGTTACTTAGCTTGGGGCTAAATGGCGATGTGTAGAATGTCCTGCAATATTTATTTATTATTATTTATCAACTAACCTGCTTGTTTCCATGTTGCGACTAAGTGGCCAAGATACGTGAACTATAAATCATGTTTCTTTTCGTTTCCGCCAAAACTTAGGCTAAGTAAAATAAATCATTATTAGTAATGTTGATTTTTTAGTCTATGAAAAAAAATTGGAAACCTCGAGACTGTCGATCATTTTAATTTCATTTAAAATTGTTTTCAAGTCTAACATCTGTCCGTTACATTTTAATAATTGATTGGCAAATTAAAAATATAGGATTCACGTGTACGGTTCTGGTTAGAGATTAAGAGAAAAGGGTACCGGCTCTCTCTCCATACAAACGTCGTCAACTGTTTCCTCCTCGAATAATGACACTAGAGCTGATATTTTTTTAGCCTAAAACTTATAACTGCCACGACCATGCCCAATGTATTGTTTTTTTTTTACTCTTAATTTCTATCTTAATTAGAAAATTTAAAAAACCAAGACATCAGGGCATAGTCATGGCAGTTATAGGTTTTATGCAACAAAAATATTTGTGCTAGTGTCATTATCCAGGAAGGAAACAATCGACTACGTTTGTATGAAGAGAGAGCTTAGTAAAGTACCAGAATAAACCAATTTGAGGATATAGATCAGCAAATCAAGGTATTTCTATCGGTTTCTAACACTATGGTATATGCTGTGCACTGCACCGGTAACTTTAATCTGGGACACAGTTACTTTTTCACTGTTTTCCAATTTCCGAGCTGGTATCGTATTACATATGCAACTTTCTGTTCAGACGAATAGGGCATCCACGACAGTTGGGTAAACTATTGCATTCATAAAGTTATGCTTGGATAGATCAGCTGGTTTCTGATCATGATACATTCTTGTTTGTTGCGATACAATTGTTTTAGACAGGGTATCATTGTTTTAGGTTTACTTGCACAACAAAACATAAATCGGTTTGAAATCTTAAACATGATTAAGCAACTGTGAAAATGTCAAAACTGATTAAATAATAACAACCTTGTGTCTATTAACGACAAGCAGTTCTCCGCGGTTTCACCCGCGTAACTCCCGATCCCGTAGGAATATCGTGATAAAAAAATGGCCTATGTTATTCCCAATGATCAATGTATCCTCATACTTAGTTTCATCAAAATCGCTCCAGTAGTTTCGGAGCCTATTCGTTACAAACAAACTAACAAAAAATCTTTCCTCTTTATAATATTACTCGCTACCCGCCCAGGCTTCGCACGGCTATATTGTGCATGTATTATACATATAAACCTTCCTCTTGAATCACTCTATCTATTAAAAAAAAACCGCATCAAAATCCGTTGCGTAGTTTTAAAGATTTAAGCATACATAGGGATATAGAGACAGAGAAAGCGACTTTGTTTTATACTATGTAGTGATTAGTGTAGATAAAATACAGATAAACGATAGACGTAAGTCAGCCCGGCAGGCTGAGACCCTAAAGAGCATACAAGGTATAAAATCACATACCTTATAATTATTGAAATTATAAGAACCAGTAGTATTAGATAGATAGACCAGAAGTAAGAGGGTAGGGATAGGCCTTTGCCCTGCAGTAGCACGGTAGAGGATAAAAAAGGTAAATACTCCAATAGTTAAACTATTCATAACTATTGAAATGGAAATTAAAATATACAAGTAGAATAGATAATAAACATCTTCCATGTCCTTTTGAACAAAATATTATCAGTTAGAATTTAACATTTCTAAACCTCAATCTCTAATAGATTCTGGAGACCTTTTCATGATATCCATATCTTTAGAGAATATTTAATCAGAATATGCTTTCAAATATCATTCAAAGATTCAATATTGTAAATATTCGTCTTAACATTTGAATAAATCACAACAAGTTTTACAATTGGTACAAGTACTTTCAAATAAAATCAGAAGGTATACAGGGTGGATTTTTTAAATGCGGTTTTAGGGCTATATCCTAACCTAAACTATAAAAGACAGGAAAAAATGCTGAAAGGCGTGCCCGATTTCTAACTATAATTATTACAGAAGACTACTAAATTTGCTAAGTATTTCCTTTGATTTGCCACACTATGTTTATTTCCAGGAATTTATCTTAGTCAGCAACTATCGATTGATACAAAAATATTAATGTGATAATATTGTTAAAAAATTAGCAAGTTCAATTGCTAGCTAAGCTGGCTACTAGGATAATAACTTTTGTATAAAAAATCTAATGATGCAGTCTTAGTTTTTTTCAAATTCGCGCATACGCAACTCGTTTAAGAATGTTTCGTTATCTACATCTACACTAATATTATAAAGAGAAAAGATTTTTTTGTTGTTTTTTTAATGTTTGTTTCTATCGAATAGGCTCCGAAACTACTGGACCGATTTTGATGAAACTTGGCTTGTTAGTATCTTAGAGTTTAGGATATAAGAAGGCCCGTTAAAAAACTCACCCTGTATACTTGTAAAATAATAGTACTAACTACTTATATTACTAAAAATAAATAAATCTTGAATGTTATAAGAATAAACGAATACAGATTCTCATATTTGTAAAATCCTCACCTGTAGTTTCACGACATTTGAATTCTACATCAAACGACACGTAAATCAGATAGTCACCCTCATAAATACCTACTTGACTAAACCACGCTTTATTAACAGGTAAAATAATATATCTGTCAGGATACTCTATAATGAGGATCTAGTTTAGAATAATTACAATATTATTTTTAGGATAAAGTAGGGCAGTAAGTTGACTAAATATATTTATACTCTAATACTCTAACAAGTCTATCCAGTATATTATTATATGTATTAACAGCTATTCCGTATAATATATGAGGTGATCTGTCATTTTGAATGGCAAATGTGGACAAACATATATTTTCAAGTTGTTATAATAATAATCTGTAAAGTGTTGTTGGTTTTCTTGTTATAAATTGTTCACTTGCATATAAAAAAGCAAACTTGTATGATATAGGTACTTCATTTATTTAATAAACTAGCGACCCGCTCCGGCTTCGCACGGCTATATTATGCATGTATTATACATATAAACCTTCCTCTTGAATCACTCTATCTAAAAAAACCGCATCAAAATCCGTTGCGTAGTTTTAAAGATCTAAGCATACAAAGGGACATAGGGACGGCGAAAAGTGACTTTATTTTATACTATGTACCTAGTGATAATATTAATTATAGCAGGCCATAGCACAGAGCGCCTTCTAGCCTCAAGCTAAGCAACTAAGCTTGTTATGGTTACCTAACTGATAAAATACCTAGGTATATACTTTTTTGTAAATACTTACTTATTATAGATACAGAAACAATCAGACCACAACAAATAGTAGTTTTATAAACTAAATATGTTCACAAATAATTGTTTGACGAGACGCGGGAATCGAACCTCTATCTGCGTCGCTAGCGAATCGCCTGTCGCGTCACGGAGCTCGTCAATCACGTTTAAATAATACCAATTAGTTTAGAATTATCGTGCTAAAAAAATTATTGCAAAAGTCTGACTAAAGTTGACAAATAATAGTACCTACTTCAAAAAGCCATCTGGTTAAATCCACACACAGTTTTACGTCAAACTTCTAAAAATATAGCAAAAGAATCTAGATTATATCACTACATCTATAATTCTGTCATCGGCTTCGACGATTAGACGTGTGACGAATAACACTCCACAGTTATTTCCTTTAAATATCTACGGAAAATATATTACTGTCCTGGTAACAGTTTTAAAGGTTTCAACACATTTATCAACCTTTGTATTGGAAAGCGATTCCGGAGTTTCAATTGTTGCCCAGTTCTGATTAAATCAACATTAAGAACTTGCACAACAAAAATTAAAAGTTTTAAAGACTATAAACATGAGTGTCAACCTGATTAAATAACATCCAACCTTGTAGTTAAAGAAATAAGATTTAATTTTAGATTACGCATCTAATGCATTTAGCTAAATTAGTTTAAGCACAATGTCATGCAAGCCGCCATGACTACTATTTGTACATCTAAGTATTCTTTGTTTAAATAGTTGGTACAAAATACTAACAGTTAGTTATAGCAACCGGAAAAGCCTAACCCACATATGAAATTAATAATTGCTTATTATAAGCAGTAAAATTGCTGATCACATAAGACATTTCAATAGAAATTTAGGTCTGGGCATCGACTACCGAGACGCGTATTGAAGCATTTTATGACTTCCGTCGTGTCGCCGCGGCCGCCACCAAAATTGATCCAAAAACCCAGCGAAAATAATGTTAGATATTAAATCTAAAAATATTATCTTTTGAACATAAATAAAATGTAGCACAGCTTGTTGACATAACATTTTCTGCGGCTGCTATATCGTAACCTAACCTAGTTTTAGGGAACACCGAACTCCCAGAATTTAAAGTTGAAGGACATCCCATTTTAAACATTTAGAAATAGATATTTTATTTTCTAATGGCATTCTTTGTTATTATTTATATTTCCGGTGCGTTTCTCTTTCAGATTTAGATTTATTTATTTACTAAAATACAGCAAGGCATAATTTTTTTATTGCATTTTTGCTTGGAAAGCATGAAACTAAAAGTACGTGGCTTTCAATTACTTATAATTCAATAACATAAGCTAGTCAATTAAATTAACATGACACTTTTTTTCTTTCTGTCACTGTAAGTAGGTGCGTACATTTAAAATGAAATACATCAGTATTAGCAAATTTGAATGCAGCCACAAAATTACATACCTACAACCGCTGTCAAATTAAGCGAATAATTAACAATTTACGACGACTATTGTATTAAATTTACAGCACGACAGTCCAGTTGTTTGTTAATATCTACTTTCAAATATTTCTTTACAAAATCATATTTTTGTTTCTAGTACGAAACTACAATTTTATAGCGATAACATTTAGGGTTCACCATTCTTGCTAATAAAATAATTTAAACGGACTTTATTGCTTTTGTTATTGCTTTCTTTATGTTTTAATTTAAAATACGTATTGAAATCGTCGCACGCGCACTAAGACATGCGCCGATGACTCACTGCTACACTTCGTCATGTCATATTAATTACGACCTCGAATATTAGTACAGTGTTTAGTGACGTGACACATCTGAAGATTTATCGATAAATCAATACATTTTAAGCGGTACTCATTTAATATTATGAAACATACTTTTCATTAAATTGGTTAGGCATTTAATAGGCAACGAACTAAAGTTTAATTGCAATTATTCGTTACAGTAGTGAATTCACTTACAGCGCGACTCCATAAACAGCGTAGTTAAAATGATTACATTGTGCCATTAAATACATTGCTGCAATTGTATGGCTTCCGTTTAGACAATTAAGTATTAAATGTCGGAGTCGTCGCCATTATTACAAAATATATTAATTTTATTCCTATTCTATTTTTGGTACGTGGTAATTAAACGTTGATGTACTGTCGGCTGCATAATTGCAAACCCACCGTAGAGCTCCAAAACGGCTTTTATAAGGATGTTTTCAACACAAGCAAGATTCTAGCACCTGCTTTAGTTGAAGTTTAAAGTCTTCTAACTCATCAATTTATCAAACAATTATTATTAGAATGAAAACATTCCAATAATAGTAATTTTCGAACTCTACCAGGGGCTGTAATTATGCAGCCAACTTTACTTAGAACGTCTATAGAACTCTACCGAATCAAATATATTATAATTCCTACGATTTTTAGATGAATGGCAACTGAATTTTTCATTAAAAAGAATCTGATTTACTTTTAATAAGGTTCTCAATATAATTGTCAATAATGGAACTTCGTTCCAAAAGTAAACATTATATGTAAATTTATTTCATTACTAGCTGCGCTCCGCGGTTTCACCCGCGTAACTCCCGATCCCGTGGGAATATCGGGATAAAAAGTAGCCTATAACCTTCCTCGATAAATGGACTATCCAACACAAAAAGAATTTTTCAATTCGAACCAGCAGTTCCTGAGATTAACGCGTTCAAACAAACAAACAAACAAACTCTTCAGCTTTATAATATTAGTATAGATTATGTTTACTGGGGGGACCCAGCCTAGAATTCATTATAAGTAAACAAAAGTTGGCGGGGGGACCCAGCCTAGAAAAATCTCCCACACATAAATGAATAAAATGAAACAAAAGGTAAAGGGACTTCGTTGCAAACGCATGTCCCACGTCACGTTTTTTTTATGTTATCGATATTTTGTTCTCATATAATCGATATTTCAGTCTTGAAGTTCCCACCCCTAGGTACAGTTATGCTAATCTGCCCGTCGGATGTGTGTGGTTGCGCAACAGGCGAGCGCGTGCGTACCTACGTTAAGCTTAACTCGCATGTCACATTTCAAGACTTTACTAATTAATCCGGCCGTAATCAGACTCACTGTCATCAGTCCCATGACATACAGCTGCGATAAATATCACTGACTCTACATGAGAAGAAAATTATTTTCATAAAGATATGCTTACCTAGTCTAAGGCGAAGGCTAGACGTTCAGTTCATAATGTGGTTCATTAGTATGATAAATACGGATGGATTACATTACAACGACGGAATAAACAGGCAAGGCATCCATGGTAAATACTGACGTCCATCAATACACTAGCTTACACGATCAGTAAATACCACGGTATTTTATAAATACTGATGAACCACATTATAAACTGAAAGTCTAGCCTACGCCTTAAGTATGTAAGTACTTGACAAGTAGGTAGATGTAATTATGAATATAAGTTTTAAGTTCACGTTAAAATAAATCTCACTAATATTTTAAAGAAGAAAGATTTTTTGTTTGTAACGTATATGCGCAGAAACTACTGGACCGTTTCTGATGAAACCTGGTATAAGGATACATTAATTCATTGTCACTAACATAGGCTACTTTTTATCCCGAAATACAAAAGGAATCGGTAATTACGCTTGAAACCGCGAACCGTTCTGCTATATAAAATAACTAGCAGCTCCCGATTCCGTGGGAATATCGGGATAAAAAGTAGCCTTTGTTATTTCCAATGAATCAATGTATCCTCATACCAAGCGGTCTAGTAGTTTCGTAACCTATTCGTTACAAACAAACAAAATTTCCTCTTTATAATATTAGTGTAGATTATGACACTGGCTGATGAAATGGAGAACCAATTCAAAAGTCAAATAGGAATTTCATTCAGAAATGCTGTTAAATTAAAGCCGGCAACCAGGTCTGTTTTATTGTAACGTCGTAAACAGCAAGGAAATACTTTACATTTACAATTATACATCACAATAGCAGACAGACCATTAGGAAGATAAACTGTACAAATTGGTGCGGGAAGTCGCTGACGCAGATGACGGACTTTATTCCGCAGTGGTCAGTTAGTCTGCTACTTGATGAGGTACTCCGTTCAGAGTTTGTATGGCGTAAGGAGACGCTGCCCTTCAAAGCTAGAAATCCATATGACTATTTGATGATGTCTAGCGCGAAATACGACTTCAGATAAAGCGTTTATTTGAGAAAATATGAATGGATATCACACAAAATCGTCTATAATATAAAAAATGAATTGCTGAATGTATTGCTAAGCGCAAATCTCGAGAACAGCTGAACCGATTTCGCTCATTCTTTTTTTTGTTAATGTTCGGAGAAGGTTCTTATGAAAGAAAAAAATAAGAAAATTGCGCAGAAAATTATTACGCGGGTGAAACCGCGGGGCGCAGCTAGTAGATATAGTATAAAGATGCAAAATCCACCAACGGACAATGTTTAACGATAATTTGTGAAGTTTTATTCAGTAATTTATGAAATATTTGGGAAAATATTTTACCGTGTCACACGTACTTACCTAAATGAGCTTACATAATAGTTATAGCCGACTTTTTGTTCATTGACAATACGTCGTCTGCGTCGTTTCTAAGTATGTAAAGTATCAATCATCACATGTTTGTCTTATTATCTGTGCCCTGATCGAGGCCAGTCACGGTCTACGAAGTCGATGACGTAGTTTCCGGAAAGGCGCAGTTGAGGGCGCACCCCATTTCCGGCCGCTTGCGCAACGCCGTTCTGCATGCGAAACGAAGTGTGTCCCTCCCTGTCAGGACGCATTATTCTATTGATTAAATTTCACTTTGCTAAAATACCGCAATTATTGTGGTATCGATAAAATGTATGTTTACTCGATGTTTACTAAAATATCAATATATTTATGACTAGCTTTTACCCGAAAAAGGAGCATTATGAGAAAGGTGCAAAGCGCCCGCGACTTCATCCACGTAGGAGGTGAATTTTTCAAAATCATTTCTTAGCGGATCCTTACGCCATTACGCAACAGCAATTTATGAATCAAGAATCAAGAATATTAATTGAAAAACTGTGTACATAAGATGTCAAATTATAGTAGGTATCAACAGTTTGTCCATCCCGTACATACAATGTTTAATTTGAGTCTGATTTGTCCATTGGTTTGAGCTCTGATATAACACTTAGTCAGGCAGGACTTTGTATTTTATATTTATAGATGTTTTGTTTCATTTAATAAATAAAAGATGCGTAAACAAAGACTTCTTAACTCAAGAATTAGAAAGTCAAAGTTTACACGGTCAATAATTTAACGAAGTCAAAACATAAATAGGAAAGAATGATACAGTTCAGGATTTACTCCTATCTTACACAAATACCGCGTGTTGTTTATGCAAAATCGAAAAACAAACAGATAGGATTCTGCTTACACAAAAAAGGTTAGATATCAAGGGACCTAGAAGAGATAAAATCAAACCCCAACAAATTACGTTAGGTGACCGGCACTCGGTTTATGTCTTGTTCAATTTATGTGGATATAGAACTAAATGTGACAGTTATAATACGCTCATCTCCTACTTAGTAGTGAATTCTTCGATGATGCCAAAGTCTTGTCAAGAGATAATCTTACATAATACGAAAAAAAAACCGGCAAAGTGCGAGTCGGATTTCCGTATCATTATATTCTGTTTGAGCAAAAGGAATATTCTTGCATTATAAGAATACTGCATAATATTTTAAGAACATTAACTAAAAACAAGAAATTTTTCTCTAGCGACTTATAGGGAGAGGATTATTTCTTGTTTGAAGAAACCTTTGTATTAAAGAGGTATATTTTTGATGTAAATGTAGGATATGTAAAGCAGAAAATGCTTCCTGATGTCTAAGATTATAATCTCGTAGGTAACTAGGTATAGTCTATTTGTGGTTGTAATAAATCTGGTAATAATTCAGTATGTTCATGCATTTAGCCAGACAGAACTGGGTTCCGTCATATGTCTTGCTTTGTAAAGCCGCTGACTCAGACTAGCGTTTGCAGACAAAATTACCAATTTGTCGTAACGTAGTGGAAAACGTAATAGCCCGTTTCCTATAGAATATAAATTATTATTTTGTTTTTGTGACTCAAATAAAATTGAACAAACTGTAGATTTGCAGCTCGTAAATATTTATTTCCGTTTTATGTTTATAAATTTACTGGTGGAAAAAAAATTTACATGAAAGAAATTATAATCTCATCGCTCTACCAAGAGAAGAATTTAAAGAATTTTGTGACAAAGGAATAATATTAAATATCTACGTTTTTTTTAATTAAACTGACACATACCCCTGAATATAAAATAACAAGGGTGGGTCATAAGAGCGATATAAAAACGACATTAAAACGTATAATATCGCGGACACGTAATATCACGAAAAGGATAGCGCGCAGAGGCAGCCTTATCGCATTTAATATTCGGGTCGGCAAACCTCGCGAGTTGACGCGCGACACTGGCAAGAGTTGTCACGTCACTTACTTCCGCAGATGTCCCGATATACCTTCCAGTACCAACCGAGAGTTGAATTTTTTATTCACAATTATTTCCCTCTTTGGATATTTATCCGGTCTATTTAATTCTATGGTAGAGTTGGTAAGTGAACTCGGGGCCGTTGTACCGTGACGTAGCGGTAATCGTCTGTGAAAAAAAGTTCTTATACTTTTTATAACAATCGATACTAGCTACTTTTAATAAAAATGTATGTAAATAGATAACGTATCTTGTAGAACAAGAAGTTATAGGTACAGTCACATTACTAATTAGCTGAACCCCACGTGACCCAGAACTCATTCGCATATCTATAAAAATATAGTATTTACCTATTTTGTTTCTTTTTTATATTGTATTGTATAGTATATTGTTTAAAAAAAACAGAATCAGGTAACATTACTTTACAACCTTACAGATTTGCGAGTGAGCTAGGTCACGTGGGGTTCAGCTAAATGGTAATGTGACTGTACTACAGTTCCATGAACTTCTAAGTAATCGCGTCTTACAAAACATAATACATTTATCCTTATCAGACATTTGAACAGACACGGGGCAAAATGGTCAAACAAAAGGAAGATTACAAAATGATTCTAAGAGAAATCAACCAAAAAATTTTGCCGGAAACAAATATTTTTATTTACCTTCAATCGTAGAGTAGAAAATGAAATTTATACCTGACATAGAAAATTTAAAAGGATTTACTAGCTAAGCTTTTCAATTTAAAACGAGAGCTTAAAAGCTTTTTTGTTAGTGGAACCCGAAATACGAAGAATTGAAAACATAGTTAAAGTTTGAATGTCAGTGATTTTCAAAAATATTCTAAAAGAAAATGACTTGTATGAATTTGATTGAAAGCACGTTTATCTAGGTAGGATCCTACAATTTACTGGAAAATCCAGGATTTAGCAATAGCAGTTGTTAAAAGCCCGAAATGGTCTGGTTTGATCGTCGATTTCCTTTTAACCCAATTCATTGGTAAGTTCTAGCACCTGGAAAAGTCCTGGTCCTACAAACCTCTTACTCTCGCACCTACAGATTTACTGAATGAATGATGGAATAATGTCCGAAATCAACGATGTTAAGATTAAACATTTTGGGATTTAACAACTGGTGTGGCTACATTTTGGTATTCACCGGTAAATCCTAAGATTTGTAGTAGTTCGAGCTACTTATTACAATTTAACATACAAAAGAAACAATTAAGAGTAAAGTTTAAGGCTTTTATTCTGTTAATCATTTCGTGCTTATTTTTTTGTCCACATTTTTTGCAGTAAAAAGCAGTCAAATTAGACTTCTTGTAAATGAATAAAAAAAAGCAAATGTAACCGAATAAACAAAATAGAAAAACTGTGTAACAACCACGGTATAGTAGCAGGCGGATTGCGTGCAAGAATCCAATGTAGAACAATGGTTGGCCTTCGGGCGAGGCACAGTAATCAAGCGACGGACAACCCACAATGCACCAAACTAGATAACTACTATAGCACTACTACGTGACTTTACTAACTTCTACCCTAGTCTACACTACAGATTGAAGCTACTTTAACTGCCGGAATGTGACACAAAATATACATTTTTACCCGACTACGGCGAAGCCAAAAGATAGGGTTATGTTTTTGACCTGTATGTATGTTCATCTATTCCCACCTAACTTCCAAACTTCTTACTATAATTTAACAATTGAGGTATCGTTAGAAGCGTCTCAATAGTCTGCTGGTTATAGGCTATGTGACGTTACAATAAATTTATTATGGCGCCCTCTAGAAGACATAGAATCATGAAAAAAAAAATTTAATAATTAAATAAATAATAAATAAATAAATATTTCAGGACATATTACACATCGCCATCCAGCCCCAAGCTAAGCAACTTAATGCTTGTGTTATGGGTGCCAGATAACGGATAAACTACTTATATACTTTTTTTTTGTAAATATATACATATTATACATAAAGGAAACACCCAGAACCAGAAACAAGAATTTATGGTCAACATAAATACTTGTTCCCGGCGGGAATCGAACCCGCAACCTTCTGCGTCGCAGTCGGGTGTTCGCCCGACGCGCCACAGAGGTCGTCAATTAAAATGTACCGTATGGGGTATCAAATAAAAGGGCTTAATTATCACATTTTTTTTACACAAAATAGGCTTATATTTGACCTCATGGCATGGATGAGAAGCGACGATGAGGTCGAGAATGTAGTATGCTCGCCTAGAAAGAGCCTGATAGAACGCGACGAATCACTTGGCACCATGACTTTGTTCAGGCTTATTCAGATTACTCAGAAATCTTGCACTTCACTTTCTCAGGACGTAAATGTTGCTTTTATTACTTCTTCGGTGTTCATTACTTTATTTACGTAATAACGTTAAAACTAGAAAGCTCACGCTCTGGTTTGTAGCTAACGATTTACGATGTTAAGTGTATGAGAAATAAACGTAGTTAAATAATGGCTGAGCTTACTTTCATTGTCTAATAAGCTTTCAAGAACTATGAAAACATATTTAATGCACTGCGAATAACTTTGTCACAACTATTAAACTTAGTAACTGTTACCATGTAATTTGCAATGTTTATATATAAAATTTAAAGTCCTGACTGATTGACTGATCAACGCACAGCTTAAGCCAATGGACTATTATAACGAGTAGTATTTAAGAAAATTTGACCATCACGCAGACAAACTTGAGGGTAAAAAGCTTGTATTCTATAGGTTCCAATCAAATAATTGTCCTTGCTTTGACGTTCATAGTTATTATATCCTTTTGCCCTTGTCAGATGACTGATTCAGTAGACTATCAAATGTGGTTTTGTTTGTGTGCGTGTTGTTGTGATCACGTTTCGTCTATAGCCTGTATACTACAGAGTGTGGTAACACAGAACGCGGTAAATAACAGTAATTTTATCCAATGTCGTGAGAACCGCAGTTGAGCAAGGAGACTCGGTAACCGTTGAACTAGTTCACAGATTAATCACGGTTTAATCTAACAACGATCATTAAGATCCGGAGGTAAGACACGATAACAACACGCTTTACTAAAGCCTACAGATCGCCCGCGCCGTTCAAAGGAAACCCGATTTTCGAACGAATCTTACTAATATAATTTACGTTAAACAACGATGAATGAAAAACAATATTCTTGTCGTATTGAATAACGAATCATATTAATTAAGGATAACAATTTTGACGGTTCGTGTTTGTAATTAGCAATAGTCTGTTGTTTTGTAGGAATTTTGTCTATTTTACATCGCTTTTAATGATACTTACCGGGAAATATCATTTGAAATTCTAAATGGATTTGACAAAGTACGCTCTTTGTAATTTATATTTTTATTGTACAGGATAATTTTCAAAGTAATAAATGAATGTATGAAATTATTGAAGTAGTAAAATGAGATAAGACCAACCCAGGAGATGGATGTAAGTAATTATCGCACGCATCCGTTGTAGTTCGATTTGTATGCAAGAATTTAATTTTGCGCCAACGAATAGTTATGGCGAGAATTATCGAGGTTGATTTAATACGAATAATGAACCTATTACATTTCGAATTTAAAGTCTAATTTAACGGCATCATAAATGTAGTAATAGCTCAATATCATGACATATTACATAGTATAAAACAAAGTCACTTTCCGCTGTCTGTCGATGTATGCTTAGATCTCGAGAACTACGCACGGATTGTGATGCGGTTTTTTTAAATAGATAGAGTGATTCAAGAGGAAGGTTTATATATATAATACATGCATAATATAGCCGTGCGAAGCCGGAGCGGGTCGCTAATTGCTTAATAAAAACCTTTTAGTTTCTCAAATAGATTGTATTAGAAACAAAATATCCAATAAATACTCCGTTGTAAATTTTCAACAAGGATAACAAGGCAAATCAGGAGTGAAACACCAAGGGGCACGTTGTTAATGAACTCATAAATCTGGTACTAAGCTCTAGCAATATAGGGGACTAGAAAACAAGCTGCCCGGACGAAATGGATCGCTCAAACTATGGCAAAGAGAAGGCAGTTTAGGTTGTCAAAGTCGGGGGATTGACACTACGTAAAACCGAGTATGCAATAGTTTAATCCGAAACTCTATCAACTAGTGTTGGCGACCTACCGATAGTTTTACAATCGATAATTTTCATCTGAAAAAGCATATACTATCGATTGGTCTATCGATAGTATCGATAGCTCAAAACGTGGAAATACTATCGATACTATTAATACTCGCAAAGAATAAACTATCGATAGTATCGATACCATAGATAGTTTTGCGAGTATCGATATTTTTTTTATTTTTGAGCAACAATACTATCGATAGTATCAATAGTATTGCCACGTTTTGAGCTTTCGATAGTCGATAGTAGTAGATAACAATACTATCGATAAAAACTATCGATAGTATCAATAGTATTACCACGTTTTGAGCTATCGATAGTCGATAGTAGTAGGTTAACAATACTATCGATAGTATTTGTCTCGCTTTGAGCTATCGATACTATTGATAGGCTATCGATACTATCGGTTTTTAATGTACTATCGATAGACTATCGATTGTTAAGCGATAGTCAACTATCGATCGGCAACACTACTATCAACTAGGTGAACGATACGGTCCGTTGCATGCACTGGTGAAATCGAGACCGCACTCCATGGTTACAATATGTAAGTGAAACCCTACACTGTGCAACTTCCGTCCACATAATGTTGTCAGAGATATCCGATCGCCTAGTGTCGCGTGCGGTTACATGGTGTCTGTCTGATTACGATCTAGCCTATCTTTGACTTGAAATTAATAAAGCGCATGCACATGTCAGCGGTAAATGCAGGGCTACAGGTGCCGCCTAAGTCGTGTATGTAAATTATAATGTCACGTTGTAAATATCAATTTTAAATAGTCTATTTATATCGCTGCTGTTTACAAAATTGCAAATAATTGACGCCGATACATAACCGCGTTTGACCGCTATCACACCTGCCGGATGGTATGTAACGACGCGGCCTAAGAAGTGGCACGCTTCCCTCGAAGATCCCTATTCACTCGTCACTTGAAGACCCCTAAATTGTACACGTCAGGAAATACAGACGCAAGGCAACTGATTCCATTCGCTTGCGGCACGAATAAAGAATGACGACGTAAAACAACGACATGTTTTTAAATTCTAAACATTAAAAAATATTTGGATAAGTTAAGCTAAAACCCCAAAACGTTTTTAAGAAAGAGAAAGATTAATTCCAACAAGAAGTTTTAAAAGGATAATAAAATATGTATTATAAAGCGCCTCCGGCATTGACCAGAACGACTAGATACACGTTAAACTTTTCGAGGGAGCCATAAAAATGATATAAAGCTTGCAGTGTTGTCACAACAGAAAAATCAATACGGGCTCTTGTCAAAACAATTGTGTGAGAAACTAGATTTTAGATGGCTGTTTAGAAAAGATATATCGTAATGAAAACATCCAAAGTTCAAATAAAAAACATATTTTATATGACATTTAACTTTTTGCAAATAACTCACATTATCGCAGCCTCCTACTCAAAATATTTTACTGTATTTACCTGAAACAAAAAAATCAACATTAGTAAACAGCAGTATTATGTCGGGTGACATTGGCCTAAACATTTTTAAATAGGTAGATGCAACAGTGCCAAATCGCACTGACAAATCAATTCCAATATTACATTTCAACAAATTACTTCCAATTAACACCAGATCATAACAACCTTGACATTATTTCTCTTGGATTCGAAATATACGTTTAACAAAGATACATTATTTATTTGAGCCATAGATCGTTCGTGATAGGAACCACTACGGCGCACGATTTCTAGAGCAAAATCAACACTTTGTACCATTGCAGAGCATTGACAGATTTATAGAGCATGTGGGCACAGCGGTAAAACTATTAACTTTATTACGAATCAATGAATACTGTGTATACTCGTATATTATGTTGTACATACATATTATTTAAAAGCGTTGATGTTATCAAGATGTTAGTGCGTATGCGTATTGCCTGCGTTTCTATGTAGCATGGAAATTACTGTCTTTTTCAAACGTTGATAGAGACGCTACTCTTGTACTTTTATATCAGATGCTTCGCTTTCTGAGTTCAGAAATTTAGTAACATACTTTTATACCCGTTGTAATTACAATAATGTTGTTAACGAAGTCACGATATATTTTTGTAACAATAAATACAAATTATGTTATTTTCTATGTGAAAATAGTTCCTACGTACTTACTGACAGATGTCAGCTTTTCTCTATTATATTAGACGTGAACCATTTAGTTAATATTTTCCTTTAATTAATCTTAGAAATGGCCTATCATTCTAAATGTGTAATACAAATGGATACTTACTGATGGCATGGCTAATTAGAATCTGACGGATCACTGACAGTGCATTTTAAATGATGCAACATGTAATAAACCCAAATTAAATGATTCCACACAAACCAACTAGAATCGAATAAAATCGTGTAATCTTGTAGGTAAGTTTTTTAAAAAGAATTAAGTATTTTCTCACAACAACCTACCAATAGGAAACGGAAAATATATTTCGTCTCTTACAATTGAGGAAAAACAAAAAAAAAACAGTAGCTGAAGGTTTTCAACGGCGAGTATTTACGTCGTACCTTTTTACGACGTTGTTAACTGTTGATTCTTTTTAAACATCTGTGACTGGGACTGTAAACTACATTGTTCTGCGGTTCAACGACGCAGTCAATCCAATTTATTGCTTTATTACCGAATTGTTTCTTACAATGTTCTTAGGTTGAATCTTCGGGGATTCTTTGTGTAATGAGAAATTTAACAATGAAGGTATTGAGCTTTTACTTACAATTTATTTTTAAATTAATGAGTGTCGAAATACCAGTTGGAGGCGTTGGAGTCCATTAAATGAGAGGATAGTCAGGAGTCGACGATTTTGCCAACAAATGGCTTCAGAGCCTTGAACATCGTTGGAAGATAGCAAACTTATGACGATGTTTAAGCTTCCATCTAATTTTACATCTCCATTCTTCTGTCATACAACCAAGCAAACTGATATGTGGCATCAGTTCATGGTTAAAATTCCATAGACTCGCACTACGTTTGCTTCGTCATTCCTTATTCTTACAGCAAGGGTGTGAAATCAGTTGCCTTCGTCTGTTTTCCCTGGTCTTCAAGTCATTAGTGAACAGAACGTATCTTTCGTGTGCTACATATTTTAGACCGCATCGTTACTTACCATCAGATGTGACAGTTATTAAACGCAGACCTATCATTTGTAAAAAAAAACCGCCTTGTGTAGTAATTTGGACCTCAGGAATACCACAATAATACGTAATTATAGAGAACTAACAACGAGTACTTTGGGTTACAAATTTTTAGTTTCTGTTAACAAAATCAAGTTCTTCATAGACATAGCTACTTGTTGACCAAAAATATAAATCTTCACACATTTTTTTACAAACAGAAACAAAAAATAAACAGAAAAAAGTTACCAACAGGAAGTGGTGCGATAAAATACATGAGAGGGTGAAATTGACGGAAGCAATGTGGTTACGTGATCATAAGAAAAAAACGTATATGCTATATTCATTGTCAACATATGAAATGAAAACAGAGAACTGTGCCAGACTTACTCATCTACATATTCCCAAACAATTTATTAACAATAATTTATCAATAACTCTCAATAATGTATTGATAGGTACTTAAATCGATACCTCCCCTGCGGACGTATCGTGTCCACTGAATAAATAAAGCTTTTCCATTTGCTCTCACAAAGCGAGATTTATTTTCAGTGGTTCTGTCATTGCATAGTCACTGGACAGCATGACAAGCTTCCTCATCAGTGACTACTGACTACGTTACGTAAGAGGGGTTTTTTGGTAAAACTTTGTGCGGTTACAAAGGACTACATCAAACGAGTCTGTCTAAAATTGTCAGATAGTTGATATCTGTCCACTTGAGTAATACGATACAAATTTCAGAATAGGCTTTATATCCTTTCCTGTCAAGTGTATCTCCAATGGTTCAGTAGCTAATCGTCTTCAGTATCGATACAATTTAAATAAGTATAAAACGAGGAAAGCAAATCGATTTAGATGGATAGATCTAGCAAATCGATTTCTATGCTATCGAGAGTAAATAAAACGTTCATTGGGGTGAAATCCGTGAGACCATCGGAAATACTTGTGTCTCAGTTGGGAAAGTAAAAAAGAAAGGTAATTGATACTGTTCCTGTCATTGCATTTACTTTTTTTTTAACTAATCTCTCTGTTCTTTGTGATCGAGACGATTTAATCTACTTAAACAATTTGACTGCGAAATTGCGAAAGTGTAAAAAACTGAAAAGCTAACTTTCATGGCGATTCAGGTGCTTGTGAAATCAATGGACTCGATGTTTTCCATTTGTTTCGAAACTTTTTTGGTTAGATCGGAAGTTTTTCATGCCTTCTATTGAGTTAAGGTTTTTAATGGGTCCCTTTTTAGGATTCTGCACCCAAAGGGTAAAAACGGGAAACTGTTACTAAGACTTCAGTGTCTGTCTGTTGTATCTCATGAACTGTAATAGCTAGAAAGTGAAATCTTCACAGAAGATGTATTTCTGTTGCTGCTATAACAACAAATACAAAAACAGAAAAAAATAAAGTGGTGCTCCTATACAACATGGTACGGAACCCTTCGTGTGCAAGTCCAATTCGCACTTGGCCGGTTTTAATAAATTAGTTGGATTATTATAGTCTTATTTGGAAAGAACACATTTAATGAACTTTGATGTACTTATAAGATTTATGTAATTAACCACCCGACGGCTAAGTGGCGATTGTAAGAACAATTCGACATAAATATTAATCTCAAATCCTCTGATTTTGAAATTGAAACACAGGTACTACTTGTGAATTTCATTAATTATTGAATTTTATCCCTGACTGCCCCATATTGAATAGCCGTTGCTTCAAAATAATATTATGAGCTTCTAGAATTAGAATTTTAGTACGAAACGACGTTGAATATCACAGAAATTGAATGTTTCGTAGACTTGTTGAATAATAAATCATAAGCCAGCGCCCGTTACGAATTTCAAAGGGATCTTCAAAGTGTTCACTTAACACTGATATTAAAGAGCCGTGTAAACTGATGTTTATTTAAAAAACTGCCATATTTTGTAACGAAATGGTCAGTTTACAATAACCACTTATTCTACAACTGGCTCAGCTCCAAAGATACGTCTCTATATAAGAAAGATTGAATATCATTATTAATTATGCGAATGAGTGCTGGTACTTACGAGTAACAAGAACATACTAAATGACTATCTCGAGCAAGATTATCATCTTCAACATTATGGTATACTGAGGCGGCTAAATTTTAAAGCACAGGTACTTACTACATTCTCCTGTTATTTAATTTTAAACTGTAAACCGTCGTTTTTAAGGTCGAAATATTCATATTTTAGAAATGGTATCAGTAACGATCTCGATTACACTTTTATAGGATGCGCAGACGCAAACAGCGTAACATAAACACGGACGAGTTGTAATGATTTTCGGAAATGTAACCGCTAGCGCTAACAATATTTTTACAAGAATATTCTTGACAGTTTCAACATTTCATCAATTATTTTGCACCAAATTAAATATAAATTTACTAAATATTTTTATTGTTTTCGTATTTTAAACAATGTATAAAAAATGCTGAGAGTTACGCTAATGATCCCCTCGGGCGAACTTTAACAGCGATGTGAAATTAATTGCTAAAACAGTATTTATTTATTCAATAACTTTTTCATTGTTCGCAGAGTTTCAGCGCGGGTCCTGATTACGTTTTCGCGTCACTGTCATCAGCAAACAAAGACACTGGGAGAAAGCCATCAGTCATTATCAGGAGAAAGAACAATAAACCGACGAGTCATGGTCGTTAACCGAATCTACCTTACAATAAGGGAAGTCAGAACACACCCTGAGTATTTGGTTTTGCTTTGGTTGGAATTTCTAGAAACCCTAGTCACGGCCAATTTGCAAATAAGTAGCTGATTACTTATTACGACAATACCATCAACTTTTATTTACAATAATTTTAAAGTTTACGTTTTGTTTTAACATTTCAAACTGATGTGAGCTTTTGTACTTGCAGTCGTGATTACAAAAAGTTCAGTCAGTGTTAAATAAAACTCTGTAATTCTATGAGCAGTCTTTTTGCTAAACTACACGGAGCTTTTACTTTGAAGATCTTACCCGTGAACTTCTTCATTGTAAGTTTAACTCCGCTACTTAGGTACCCAAACTTACCTATTATACAAAAGCCTCTTATCAAGCATTTGCGGTTTCATTGAAGCCGCAATTGAATAACTTGAATAGTTCCAAAATTTGAATAAGTCAGTGCGTAAGTCTTCACTTCTCGATTAAACTGGCGAAACTGCTCGTTCTACAGTAGATTTATATGCCTTATTTAATAGTATACGGTTAACATATTCGTGGGAATTTGTGTGCTATTTCGTGTTAGTAAGGGTCACATTCTCGTAAGCTCACATTGCTTAGTTGCGATGTTTCGGCAGTAGTGTCACGGACGGAGACCATTAGAGCAAATGACTGCAGAGATGCTGACACCGACGTGGATTCTGCGTGAACCGTTACTGTATAAGAGATTTCCGTGACTAGATCGACAGTCACAGTAATTGCTTGTTCTGGACCGGCTACCGTTTGGACGGTATTAACTAGATTACAGTGTAAATAAACTGTCTGTTTTAGGGGGTTTTACCAAAAACTGCAGCCAAACTTCTCATTAAAACATTTCTTTATTTTTATAACATTTATTTAGAAATTGTTACTAACATTTGCCTATTTAATATTCAGAAATGCCAAGCTTTTATAAAAGTATATCTTCAATTAAAGCGACTCAGATACGTTTCAAATTAAACATGGTACGTAAGTACCTACTTCAAAATAATATTTATTTTGTCAGAAAAAACATAACCCAGATAAACATCAATCGAATTATATTATTCGCACTTTATTTATATCAGTCCTACTTGTTGACAAATAAATCATTTGTAATTGGTATTATTTGAGTTAGATTTTATTTTTATCAAGTATCTCACCAATGGTGTTCAAGATGAAAATTACCATAACTAAATCTACTAACCTACTACGAAATTTCGTATAGGTACACATACAATTGAGGTTCAACTAAAACGTATGGAAGAATGGTAATAGCCCAAGGCACATTGTACCTACTGGACAACAACAAAGATGTACAGTAACCTGTTTCAACATTGAGCAATGAAAAAAGATGAACGCATCAATCATTAAGGCACTTTCTAATATGACTTTGGTATTAAGTACCTATATCATTGTTAGTTTGAGAAGATATAAAGTATGAAGAGTGTTATGTATGTAGTTGAGGGTATTGGAAAATAAAGTCAGTATGCAACTAGCCGGCTGTTTGTTTGTACGTGTCCTCTCTCACCTACCGTGAATTACATATAAAACATCTGGCGACGAGGATGGGAGAAACGTCTTAGCTCTTTATTTGAAGATGTAGAACAGCACCAGGCAAGATTCCAAGGTTAAAAATTTAGACAAGGCATCGCTAGCATTTTGCTAAGCTAAGTTCTGCAGTAGAGTTATTTATAGCCACATTTTCATTTATCAATATTACATAGTTTAAAACAATCTTATTGTTCGATTTAAAAGTCCTTTCCGCAAAGTAAACCTGATATCATAATGCATTAGATAAGACGAAGAAAACAAAGCAACAGAGTGTAATAGTAGAGCCACAAAACCGCGGGATCTTACAACAATGGCCGAGAAAGTTTGTTAGATATTACCATTTGCAACAAATTGTTATATTTCACACGATTTTTAAATAACATCTTTGTTCGCAAATGTAAATATCTGGAAATAGGTCAGTATGGTCAATCAGTTCTAATTAGCTATTCATTAAAGTATGAGTGCATGGTGTATTTGGGAATGGTTCCGATTTCACTCGATAATTAGTTTTATTGTTAACTTTCTCTTTTACTTTTTAAATTTGACCGGAGTCTACTTACCTAATCGATTTAAAGCAGAAAATTGATTTGTTCATTGTTTTTGTAGTGAGTTCCGTCGTTTTAATTCTCAACTAATTCATTAAAAAAGTCTTTAAAAATGAACCACAACCTAAACAGTGAAAATAATAATTAAACATGTCATTTCAAAATAACAGCCAAGTTTTTAGTGACTCTAATAAATATATCAACACAAACATTCGTTCCTAATGGGTTCATTGGTTATTCGCAAATAAAAACATTGGTTCTTTATTAGTTTAGGATATTTAGCAATTCTGATCCATTAAATTTTACCGCAATACGTTATACTTACAACATTTACTAAAACCAGAAACCGTAATATTAACAAATTAATATGTATCTACTTTTAACTCGCAAAAATAATGTAAATGAATCTAAAAACAAAAATAGAAACTATTTCTACACCTAAACCCGATTAATCTTCTTCAATTTATTACAATTTACCTGTTACGGATGTATGAAAAAGTCTAAATGATTCACTAAAATCGATTAATTATTGTAAAAACATAATTAGTTAAATACGTTATAAAACTAGCTTTTACCCGCGATTTCATCCGAAAATGAAGCACCCCAATTCATTTTCAATGAAGAAAATGGACCAAGGAATCACGTTGTCCCATACAAACTTTGCCTTTGCCTTTTCACCCCCTAAGGGGTAGAATTTCGATCGGTGGTTTAGGCTGTGCGTTGATCCGTCAGTCAGTCATTAAGTCAGGACAAAGCATTTTATATGTAGGTATAGATAATTTATGCGCAGTTTTCAGTCACACGTCGCTTTGCTTTGTTTCGATTTAAGGATAGCAGGTGTCGGTAAGATAAAACACAAGAAACATTCGATCTTTAAGTGTAAATCAAGTTTAAATTTAAAAACAAATTAAATTCAAAATTTGTCTAATAAAAATGTGAGTTTCATTCGAGTACAGCATTCGTTCGAGTATACCAGTGGTAGTGTCTTCGGTCGTTGCACTAGGGTTCTAGTTCAGCCGATAGTGAATAAGGAACAGTAAACACACGCCGCACCGGCCAAACAAAGGACGCACTTGTTTTGCTTTATTTCGCAACGTAGTAGGTACCATTTTTATGGACACTTTCCGGTTTATAATATAAAAAACTATGAATTGTATTGTAGTAGGTATTTCTGTCATATTATATCGCTAGCTCCTGGGTGGTGTGAACTTTGAGTTTCGCGGAAATTGTAATTGTAACTATTGTCTATTGTTTAGTTCATCTATGAGTTGCGTAATCACATAAATAGCCAAATATAATCATTACAAAAATAAAAGATTTTCTTACCAACTTTAGCAACACGAGCATCAATTTACATCGTGTTTGTAAGTAATCAAAAGTCGATAAAAAGAAATAGGTAGAAAGAACCGTAATTACGCGTCAATTCACATCCAAAGTTGAAACAGTGACAGAAAAGTCTCTCCTAATTACCCATTTCACGAAGGCAAATAGTTCTTTATTCAAAAAGTCCGGGAATACCCCCTCTCCAGTGTTACTCAACAACACGGCTCATTAGAACAGGGCCGTGGGAAGCAGCATCGCTAGAGATGTCCGTCTGTCTCTCAACGATGTCGATAAAGAATTTAAAATGTTCCAGCTATTCCATTCCGCTTAATTGACTAGTTAAGGTCTTAGACCTAACTTCTTTGTTAAAAATGAATTGGTAGATAATTAAGATTTACTTATTTCAGTTCGTGCGCTAAGAATCAAATTAAAAATAAAGGTAAGAGATTCGTTATTTTCACATAGTAGAATAGAAAAGCAGTAAAAATAAGTAAATAATCTGCAATAAGTAACTGAATTTGTATATTTACCTACATCGTTGTGGTACGTAAAACAAATAAAAACAAAAAGATAGCTTTATTTTATTTCGCCCATCTTCACCGTAATGAACTTTATTTTCTGATTATAGTAAATGGAACTAAACTGGGGTTAGTCGAGATTTTATTGCAGATAAGCCATTAAAATTAACTCCGAGAAAAGGGCATAGTAAAAAGTTGATCTTATTTAATTTTCGTAAATCAGAACATGATCGATGAAGACTGGCCAAACTTAGCCCAGGACCGACAGGCTTGGAAACAGATGAAGGACGCCTGTGCCCTGCAGTGGGACAACGTAGATTAATAAAAAAATGGTAATCTGTAAAGTCGGTTTACTAACGATAATTTTACGTGCTAGTCTTAAGAACTCTTTTGTATCGTTGATATTACCATTTTGCATACTTCAATACGTTGGTATGGTTTCCTTGTCAATAACATGACGTTGCTATGGAACGCGATGACGTTATCTTTTTTTGTGAATGCAGGTGTTCCACCAATTTATTAGACGTTATCACGTCAAAAAAGTATGAAGAAGATACAAAATATCGATATATAAAAGTCAATGTTGTTTAAATCACTGCCTTGATTGCAGCGCAGCGTAGGGTTTACACACTGGGTAGGTAGTGGTAGCGAACGAGTGAATATATACGAGCGTTCTGTGAAAACATTTTTCTTAGATACAAACACTAAGAAATGCCATACTATCTCCATTGAGACTGAAGACTAAAACCATAATATAACCAGTTTTTATAAAATAAACTAGCTATCCTGGCAAATGTTGTTTTGACATTTACAAAAAAAATGAAGGAAAAATAAGGGAAAAAAAGTAGATGTTATTCGAATCTCATACCTAACGAATATACACAAAAAATTTCATACGAATAGGTTCAGCATTTTAGGTGGAGATAGTTACTAACACCGCGACACGAGAATTTTAGATTTAAAGGAATCATTTCTGACTGAATTATTATTATAAACGAGATATTTGCCATGTTGATTGATTTTATTTTGTTAAGCTCGATATTTCGATGTTTTTACAATCATCATTTTCAACGAGGCTGGAACAACATGATAAATAATCGATTTGAAACAACTTTAATTCTGATTGAATTTTTAAATTGAATGTAGAAAAATTTCACTTAAAAATCGGCACAACTTAAAAAAAGTCATGCTCAACATTATCCTAATTGAGGCAAAATGCGGGGACGATTCTAAAAGTTGCCTTACTACATATCTAACGATCTATATCACTTGGTACGAATTGTAGAGGCGCTCTGCCTGTATATTAGTCTGAAAAGTGACATTACAAGGAAAATTTCATCTTGCTTAAAAGTTAAATCCCAACTTTTATGGTCTTCGTCGTCGGTGCTCAGTTACATTTAGTTCCTCCGTTTTTTAAAATAAATCGCGGTGATAAAAATCATGTGTTAGTACGGCGAGAGGTTTTAAAGAATGTTTATGATGAGAACAGTTTTTGTTATGTCTTAAAAACATTAAGTCACTTACCTACCAGTTTTTTAAAGTGAAAACTTCTTTAGCGGCGTTGAGCACTTTTCTGTAATGGGTATAAAATCTTAAACTCGCGTCAGGACACGTGACCTGATCGAAAAAGCGTAAGACGGATGGAGAGTAGACAGCTATCACCTCTCTACGGCGCGGCGAAAATGTATGCCTGGGCCTACTGTTTTTAATTTGGCTGTGAGTGTATTAAGACGTACATATGGTATTTTTTAACGGACGACTATTGACGGACGACAAATGTCGGGCGACAAATGTCGGACGACTATTTGTCGGACGACTATTGACGGACGACAAATGTCGGACGACTATTGACGGACGACAAATGTAGGACGACTATTTGTCGGACGACTATTGACGGACGACAAATGTCGGACGACAATTTGTTGGACGACAAATGTCGGACGACTATTTGTTGGACGACAAATGTCGGACGACTATTTGTCGTCCGACTATTTTTTTTTTTTCATCTAAA
The DNA here is from genome assembly GCA_907269075.1 of Idaea aversata. Classification (NCBI taxonomy): domain Eukaryota; kingdom Metazoa; phylum Arthropoda; class Insecta; order Lepidoptera; family Geometridae; genus Idaea; species Idaea aversata. Next base: position 6,756,087 of record OU026092.1, on the reverse strand, counting down.
ACTCTTTTTGCGTATGTTCTCGCGACATATGAGATTTTACACAGATATACAGTTTTCACTTCTGCCTGCACTCCCGGAGTGCGCTGTTTTTTTTTTTTATTTGGTTACGAAGTGACCAAATATACATACTGCACAGAATTCGTGTAGAAATAAAACTGGTATTTTTTGAATTTACACTATGTTCTAGTATTTTCAGGGTTCCGTACCAAAAGGGTAAAAACGAAACCATATTACTAAGACTTCGCTGTCCGTCCGTCTGTCCGTCCGTCCATTTATCCGTCTGCCTGTCTGTCACCAAGCTGTATTTATAAATAATACAAAGAGTTTATTACCCCTTTCACGCACTTAGATACAAGTCATTCTCGTGTAAAGACGCTACCCACACGTAAACAATAAATTAATCATAATTGTCCATGAAATATATTAAAAGACACAATAAATATAATATAAAAATTCTTACACCTGACTGGATAAACCTTGGACGTAATCCAAGAATTGTGGACATTATATTTCAGCACTCAATGTGTTTTGTATTCCATTGCTGTTTAAGATTTTTAAATTGCCTAACATAGGAAGTTAACGTTTGTAATATGATAATAAAATAGTTTTATAACGGTAAACTCTAATTATTTTGAATTAGTTTTGTAAATTAACATTAAGAAAAATTAAAGCTCAATCGGTTAAAATATCAAATAAACTAATCTTAGTGGAAGCCACGACTGTTTAACAGACATCCTGCTGAAAGCAAAACATCTTAAATATTCCACATTTTATATCAGTGCTGACTGCCCTATATGTTATTGTTATTTATTACTGTACTGATTTTCTTCTGTGTTTTGTCAGAGTTTTCAGTGCTATTAATTTCGCTGGAATAATAACAACGCCAACCGCGATATGAATTAATGTTCGAAAACATATTTTAACATTATGCAGTAGGTACTACGTCATATAAATGAAAAATTATTTAGCTTTTATGCCATTAGCAGTTCTGAGATTTTGAGCACAGATATAATATATAATTTAATGTAATTATCTCAAAAAGAGTATAAAAGTAAAGTCTAACCCCCTTATTCCAAAACGAGGTTTAAGGATAGTCCGAGATGTGGATTTAAACCTTAGATTTAGACACAGATTTACTCGTGAACTATAGTCTAAACACTATCCCTGTAGATTATATAGGGAACTATAGTCTAAACACTATCCCTAAAGATTATATAGGGATAGTGTTTAGACTATAGTTCACGAGTAAATCTGTGTCTAAATCTAAGGTTTTAATTCACATCTCGGACTATCCTTAAACCTCGTTTTGGAATAAGGGGGTGAGTGACTATTATCAATAAGTTACCAAAGTCAAAGTTTGTTCTAACATTTTTTGACATGATAACGTCTAATAAATTGGTGAAACACCTGCATTCACAAAAAAGTGTCACGGTAATATTGTGTGACGTCATGCGTCATGGTAACATGACCATGACGCGTCCGTTCTCGTTAGGAAACAGATTATATAATAATAATATTGCTCGCTTCACTCAGGACTCTACTTAACTCGCTGCACTCGAGAGTTAACCCGAGAGTCCCTCGTTACACTCGGGGTTCAATATGCCACCTACAACATAAGTCATTGCTTTATGCCCTTGATGCATAATCTACTATTATGATGACCGGTCAATTCCAATATCATATTGATATCAATTGAGACGTACGATTGCTAAAAAACTTATAAAACCATCTGCCCCCAATCGGTTGGATGGAACGCAGCAGATGTCAGACATCAAGACGTTACAGGCAGAGGGTAATCCCGATCACATGTTGTACGAAAAACGATCGCGCGTCGGATGACGTATCGATTAGGGATGTCTCGAATATAAACTAGCATATAAACGACCGACATTTGTTTCCCCAAAACGAGCCAGAACTAAAAACAGATCCGCTAACACGAGATTTAAGCAGATTATTGTATATTTTAGGAGAACCATAATTACGCAAACATGGCGTGAGTAATGATGCCAGCTCGTACCTGTGCAGATCTGAGTGTTAATCTTAAATACGGGCCAGCCTTGCGTACAGTTTACACAAACTTCTGAGAAACTCTACCGGCTGACGCAATTCCGGCCATGGATCTCGCTTCGTTCCGAATTCGCACCACTTCGGGCTAATTTCCGAACGACACTTTGTTCTTTATTCAATTTCCGTTATTGGCAATTCTGCGATTCCAATTTTAAATTGTATTTATTGTTTTCTTTTAAATTACACAAACGAAACTCAAGTTTCAGTTACGATTTACATTGTTGTGTCAGTATTTAATCAAAATACGTTTATTATGAAAGGAAAAATAGAATGATTCAGTTTTGTTAGGTGGCTGGGGGTTCTAAATTAAATTCCATGCCGGGATTAACGTGAATTACGCAATTAGGGAAAATAAATTACGATTCGGATACAAGAGAGAACGAGACCGGTGAGGGAGTAATACCGTTTCTACCTGTTGAACGAAATAAGTAGTAAAAGCAAAATGAGCTTATATTGGCAACGATATTTGAATGGGATAATTTGCGTTTTCCTGTAAGTAATTTAAAGATACTCGCATTATTTTGTGGAGTTCTATTATTTCTTGATCTAGCATTCGAAGCAGGTGCGAAAGAAAACTGAATAAGATAATTCAAAGGATAAAATGAAAGAGACAATGATTGATACGCGGGGAGGTCGGAAAATTCAACGTTTTAGGAACACCCCACTCAAAAAGTACTCCCCATTTCTGGCTGTCTTGAACGAATATTAAATTTGTTCCGTCAAATAAGTGTAGAAACATTTCTTAATGTTATGACCTTTACAGAATAATATTATTTATCATTTTAATTCTTGCCTTAGGTATGTATAAAGAAGGAAAAATGAACGTCAATAAAGACTATATTCTGTAGTTATACTCAAGTAAGTAGTTATTTAATAAAAATTTAAACAATAAACAAGAGAGTAGGTGTACTTATTTCACTTACTTACTGTTAGTATTTTAACGAGGATTCCTTTTAGTCACATGCCAGTCGCGTAAGTGGTACCTCTATGTGATAATAACTGCTTTAATACATTACCTGTAACAAACAAAAAAAACCATTATAAAAAAAGATTCATCAAAGTCGGTTGATAAACAAAGAAGATATATCTTCTTTGTTTATATATGAGCGAACATCCATAAAAAAAATACATACAACCGAATTGAGAACCTCCTTCTTTTTTGTAGTCGGTTAAAAATGAATGGACATAAAGAGGTAGTACCTACTAACTTAACTAATTAACACAACTTCACATTTCATTCACAAAACAAGAAAGCGTCACCATCAACATAGTTTAAATATTCCGTATTCGGATCTGGCTCTAGGACCTAATTTCCTCAAGTACAGTCACATTACTAAATAGCTGAACTCCAAGTGACCCAGAGCTCACTCGCATATCTGGAAAAATATATAGCATTTACCTATTTTGTAATTGTTTTATACTGTATAGTACTAGCGACCCGCTCCGGCTTCGCACGGCTGTATTATGCATATATTATATCTAAAAACCTACCTCTTTAATCACTCTATCTATTTAAAAAAACCGCATCAAAATCCGTTGCGTAGTTTTAAAGATCTAAGCATACATAGGGACATGGGGACGGCGAAAAGTGACTTTATTTTATACTATGTAGTGATAATGTTTTTAAAAAACAGAATCAGGTAACATTACTTTACAACCTTAGAGATTTGCGCTAGTGAGCTCTTAGTCACGTGGGGTTCAGCTAATTGGTAATGAGACTGTACCTATTGGGTAGGTTTAACCCAGTTTAACCCTACAAACAGTGACACTTATATCTGACTAAATCTAAGGAATTTGCCAACACGACATATGGAAGCTCTCCAAGTAACAGAAGCATGGATTTATTTCACGCCCGGAGATCCACACGGAATTCAACTGAACAAACTTGTCAAAATTATAGTTTCGCAGCAAACTTATAAAGTGATTAACGTGTTTATAAACGTAAGAACCCGAATTTGACACTCGTAAAGCATTTATATTAAAATTTCAATCTGCTTCCAAGACACGTTTCATAATAATCGGGCTATTATCGTATATCTAAAATAATCATCGCGATTAAAAGTGGCGTTTATAAATGTAGCGAAAGACTTGGTAAAAGAGAAAAAACAAAAAAAAAATAGAGTTTATTGATGACATAGGTAGGTATAATTTATGGAATAAATATAATAAATATAATATATTTAATATTTACAATTTAATTTAACTTAGGTACCTGTTATACCTACTTATTATAATATTGTACAATATGTATCAAGTTCTGTCTATAATATTCTTGTAACTATTTGTACTTATAAATGCAGCAATAAATGATAGGTTTGATTATGAATAAAAAAATATCAAAACACAATAAAGTCTTAGGTTCGATTGTCGGCAGGCAGTTGACCGAGGAGACAAAAAAAAACATAAAAAAGTCATGCCACCGACAGATGTTGGCGCATCGGCGTTGAAGGATCGTAACAGGTGCATAAGTTTAGGGTTGCCTCGACGCAAAGTTCTCATAAAATTATTTATTACTAATAAAATATTTGTGAACACCTACTTAGTGTTTTATATTTAAACAAATTAGTAAACACGGTATTTGAGTAACACGAATTCTAAGGTAGTCGCCGTGCTACATTATAAATAACATAACGTGGGTAGTTTTATTATTTTAATTTTATACAGCAGACATAGCTTTATAATTAACTAGCTGCGCCCCGCGGATTCAACCGCGTAAATCCCGATCCCGCGAGAATATATAAAAAAGTAGCCTATAGCCTTCCTCGATAAATGGACTATCCAACACAACAATAAATTTTCAATTCGAACCGTAGTTCATGAGATTAGCGCGTTCAAACAAACAAACTCTTCAGCTTTATAATATTAGTATAGATTTTATATAATTAATTAATCTGAGAACATCTTCCTTTTTTCTAAATCAGTCAAATAATAATTCGATGGTCTAAAATTGGAGTGGTAGACGAAATAAAAATTAATAGCTATTAAAACTAGCTAATACATAATATAAAACAACGTATATAGATAAATAAAGGCCATAAATATCGATGTTACTTAAAATTTACTAAACATAGTAGTCCGTTATCCTCTTAAAGGCCCATTGATACGACAATTTGGTAAACCGAGCAATTAGCACTAATAGTTATAGTTTCCCAGTAATTTGCGCAAATGACGCGTTACTGGATCGTCGAAACTACTCCTAGACTAATGAGCTATAGACGCAATAATTACACTATTAATTTGTTATCCTTTGTCGAGTGTTAGGTAATAGGCACGCCGAAGAAATTTACGGATTTAACTATCCGAGTCGCGCGTCGTCGTAAATATTTATGTAACAAATATTATATGCATGCATAGTTCGCAGTTTATTTGTCGTTTTAAACACATCATAAATTTTAATTTATAAGCCATGATTTAAATCTCAAAATATGCATATGCGAGAAAGGTATGCTGTCAAAGAGATCGACTTGTGACATTTGTTATTAGCAACAGACTGAGATTGAATAAGACCTTTTTCAGTATTTGGCTAAATTGCGGCGTTTTGGCGTGCATAAGCCATTAAATAAGAAGAAGAAATACGAATTAGTCGGATGCGATAAGTCCGAACCTCTTCGATGACATTAATATAACACAGAAGAAAGATTTTATTGTTTGTTTGTTTGCATTGAATATAGGCTCCGAAACTACTGAATCTATTTAAATGAAACTTGGTAAGAGGATACATTGATTCATTAACATTAGCATAGGGTACTTTTTATCCCGATATTTCTACGGGATCGGTATATACGCGGGTGAAACTGCAGACCGCAGATTTAATATTTTAAAACTGTAACATGAAGTAGACAGCCCTATAGCTGTAAAGTATCGATACGGATACGAGCGAATGTCTTGGCCCGTGCTAATCGACCTACTAATCGTTCGCAGCGACTCTACCGTCTGTCTGCTTACAGATAATAAATAATGCAACCTTTTCGTATTTCTACGTAGATATTGTTACATTAGCAAGACATTCTGTGGAAGTGGCCCGGGCGATTTGTACCTACCTATTTACACTTTGCGATTTATAACATACCTACTATTAGTTATACAACGACCCTAATTACCTATTTTCATTGTTTTTTCATATTTTTAGGGTTCCGTACCCAAAGGGTAAAAACGGGACCCTATTACTAAGACGTCTATGTCCGTCCGTCTGTCTGTCTATCACCAGACTGTTTCTCATGAACCATGATAGCTAGAGAGTTGAAATTTTTCACAGATCATGTATTTCTGTTGCCGCTATAACAACAAACTAAAACAGAAAAAATTAAATATTTTTTGAGTTTGTTTTTAAGAATTTGAGGTTATTTTCATGTTTACAATTTTTTTTGGCAATATGTTTTTTATTATACTCTCAAAAGGGCAGGCAAAAGACTTTTAACCTATACAACCTTGTCTGACATACAATATTTTTAAAGGTTTCTGCTCGACGTGTATCGACTTTATAGTACGGAACCCTTCGTGCACGAGTACGACTCGCACTTGGCCGGTTTTTTTTAATGATGTTAACGGTCTTAAGTAGTAATTTATTTTTTCGTTTGAGTACTATTTTGTTGTGATATTACTTTGTTTATTTAGCAATGTTGTTAAAGAAAAGCGAGTCCATCTGGCGCAGGTGTTTTTAGACCCAAAAGGTAGCCTCTACCTGAATACGATAAGTACTTTTATTAATGAAATAAACTATTTTTAACACGCTTTTATTAGTTTCACCTGTATGTTTGCTTGTTTGTATGTAACCGACTCCTTGGGGCACGATTTTTTTTAATTAAAGTTATGCTAAATTAGATCCTATTTATAAGTAAGATTTTGTAGGAGTAGGAAGTTAGGACCTATTTATAAGTACTTAAGTATATTTTTTTAACTTGTGGTCGAACGTACCTGCATAAATAGAGATATAAATTAACTACAAACAATGCAAATATAAAATATAAAAAAATAAATTAAAATTTTAAAAACCGACTTCAAAAAAACCTGAAAACAAAAATTTAAAAAACCTGAAAAGAAAAACCAAAAAGTGAAAAATAATCCATTTTGGGTCAATAAGACAACAGATCACTTAAACATAAGTACTTACTTGAAAGTCGGACTGGGTTAGATTGAATGTTGAGAGGTATAAAGAAAACATGGTGTCACCCAGTCCGACTTCCAAGTAAGTACTTATGTTTAAGTGATCTGTTGTCTTATTGACCCGAAATGGATTATTTTTCACTTTTTGGTTTTTTTTTTCAGGTTTTTAAATTTTTGTTTTCAGGTTTTTTTGAAGTCGGTTTTTAAAATTTTAATTTATTTTTTTATTTAACCTTTTTTAGTGCCACTGTCACTGAAAATTCTACTCCATGAGGCGTAAGCGACTGTTTCTTCAAATTGCAACCTGTACCTAATCGTAACCCATTGAAGAGTTTTTTGATAAGAAGGTGTTTTCAGATGCTCCATTCATCGGTACCTATTTGTGTATGGGCCACTTCTATGAGTGGAAATGGAAAACTGAGGAATTTGTTGAATCTCGCTGTGCAGATCTGTTCATCACTCCGAAGATCCTCATCAGATCTTCATTTAGGATAGGGTTCTCTATCAAAATTCATTCAAACCCAGGCCGGCGAGGCAAAAGCGAATATTTTATTCAAATTGTAACCTGTAATCGTATCCGATTGAAGAGTTTTCTGATGAGAAGGTGGTTTCAGATATTGCATTTATCGGTAAATATTAGTTTATGGGCCAATTCTCCTGGTGGAAATCGAAAAATTAGCAATTTGCTGCACTCTCGAGGTGCAATTCTGTTCATCACTTCGAAGATCCTCATCAGAACTTCATTTAAGATAGGGTTCTCTATCAACATTCATTCAAACCCAGTCCGGTGACTAAATTCGACTAAATTCTTCAAATTGTAACCTGTAATCGTAACTAATTGAAGAGTTTTCTGATGAGAAGGTGGTTTCAGATATTCCATTTATCGGTAACTATTCGTTTAGGGGCCAATTGTACTGGTGGAAATCGAAAACTGAGCAATTTGCTGCACTCTCGGGTGCAATTCTGTTCATCACTCCGAAGATTCTCATCAAATCCTCACCAAATTTTTATGGGACCACCCCTGAGGTATCACCTTTCGAACACAAAAAGAATCATCTCAATCGGTTGAGCCGTCTTCGAATGATCGCGTAACATACACACAAAAAAAACAACAACAACATACAGACGAATTGAGAACCTCCTCCTTTTTTGAAGTCGGTTAAAAATAAATTAGCGCGAGCGTAGGTATTTTATCTTTGTTTTCCTTAAATTAACATTTAGGAAAAAATAGTACATTGCGATATAAGTGTGGAAAGTTGATCATTCCATAGAGGCGGTTTATGACGCGCGAGCGGAACGCGAGCGTGGCAAAAGCCGAGATGGAATGATCAATTCACACGTGTATCGTACGACGTTTTTTATCACAGTTACGAATAAAAAAAAAGCCTTGTTAAAATTTTAATAATAAAAAGTTTTTAAGAATTTTAGGTTATGTTTACCTTTTTTTTGTTAATTACACTCCCGAAAGGCTAGGCAAAAGACTTTTAACCTATACAGCGTCTGACATACAATATTTTTTTAGGGTTTTTTTCATTTGTTTTTGCGTCGGCGGTTAAAAACAGAATATAATGGTAAGGAAAAAATATATTTATGTATGTACCTAAAGAAAAAACAAAATAAAAACAAAACTCAATTTTTAATTATTTTCAAAGACGTCATCACGTAATATTATCGTTCGTTATCAGACTTTAGAGACAACCTTTTGAAAAGAAGAAAAAAGGTACCAACAAAGAGTTTTAAGCCAGCAAGGCTTAAAAACTCTTTGGATGGTACCTTTTTCTATACATCAAAACAGTATAACCCAGATAAAGGAGATCATTCATGTTTCTAACAAAAAATACCCACAAAAAAAAATGCCGGCCAGTAATAAAAATTGTTTCTATTTTGTAGAGAATAACATTTTAAACAATGTTTACTAAGGCAACAAAGAGCTACGATCAAAAATCGTTGAGTTATTTTACATTGAAAATCCAAAAAATGCATTTTATAGAGATCCGTTTAACCACTTTTAAGATCCCACTAAAACTTCTGAAAGGGTTATTGGATATACCTATTTATATAAATATAATAAAAACAGACAAAGCTTATCCATTTACTACTTATTTTTATATTTTTTCTGTAGTAATATCTTAAAAGTGGTCAAACGGATCTCTACAAAATGCATTTTTTTGGGTTTTCAATGTAAAATAACTCAACGATGGTTGATCGTAGCTCTTTGTTGCCTTAGTAAACATTGTTTAAAATGTTATTCTCTACAAGATAGAAACATTTTTTTTTTGGCCGGCACCTTAAGTTTTGGGTACGATTTGAACGATGTCCTTAAGAATGTTTCATCTACTATATGTCATTAGCAGTAAGATACGTATTTGACATATCGGGATAACGTATTATTTTAGCACTAGTTGGATTTTTTTTTATCGCACGCGTGTATAATACGTTGCATTATGAGCCTAAAAGCGGTTTAATAAGATCCACTTTATGAGCAACTGTGATAAAAAACTTCTTTCACAAACAAAATAAACAAATACCTACACACAAACAAACAACAATGATTCAAAATCACCAAACCGTAAAAGCCTATTATAACCGTCGAATAAAAAAATAAGAAATTAAGTTGCTAAACAAATATATTAAATATAAAGCAATTCCAACAAAGACATTCCACAAGTCCAGCTCTCACACCGACCACCCCTCTCTTCACCCCCCTCTCTAGCCGTTGTTTAATTCCATTAAACCACCCCTTTTATCTTTTTCGCTTTTATCTTTTCCCCACTATTGGATTACTGAACAAAATGGCGTGCAAGAGACACACGCAATCTTTCGCCTTTACCATTACTTCACCTCTATTTGCAATTGCCTTTTACGGTTTTTTGATGTGAAATTTGTGGGTAAAAATATGTAACGGTTCAATTGCATTTGAAGAAACTCTCTCGGTAAAGGTAATGTTATCTTTTGTATCGGATAATAGATAAACTATTTAATGTTTGGTTAGCATTATCTTCTATCTATACATATAAAATGCTGTGTCCTGAATGACTGACTGACTGACGGATCAACGCACAGCCTAAACCGCTGATAGTAGAGACTTGAAACTTGGAAGTTATGATCTTTGTATGGCGTAGGCATCCGATAAGAAAGGATTTTTCGAAACTCTGCCATTTGGAGGGTGAAAAAGGAGGACAAATTTTGTATGGGACAACGTAATTTCTTGGTCCATTTTCGACTTTTACGCGGACGAAGTCGCGGGCAAAAGGTAGTTTACATATAAAATGCTTTGTCCTGAATAACTGACGGATCAACGCAGAGCCTAAACCGCTGATCGTAGAGACCTGAAACTTGGAGGGTGTGTTATTTGTATAACGTAGGCATCCGATAAGGATTTCCCGAAATTCTACCTCTTAGGGGGTAAAAAGGAGGGGCAAAGTTTGTATGTGACAACGTGATGCCTTGTTCTAATCTACTTCTAGGCAGATGAAGTCGCGAGCAAAAGCTAGTCTCTGTACAAAAGGGATAAATATTTGTAATATGACATACAAACAAACGCTTATGCAAGAATCTTCACTTTGATCTCAAAAGGGGATAATTCAAAGCTCACTTACGCGGCCGTATTTACCCTATTCTTGCTACAGTTACCTACTATACAGGGTATTCAAATAAACTGCTTCAATTCAATTCCAACGCCTTCTCTTACGTGTGTCTACTAAGTAAACTATCAAACTAGGTAACAACGCTGTAGTTTAATTGACGTTCTGAAATCGAAATACTTGTGCCGCGGCAAGGAATCGAGCAACACATTTAGATTAAACTCAGAGACATTTATTAGTAAAGTGTTTCCCATGTACGACGATGTACCTATATAAGCAGTTACACAATTAGATACACGTATTAAGGGAAATAGGGACGGCGAAAAGTGTCTTTATTTTATACTATGTAGTAATAATCTAAAACACCAAATGAAAATACTCCCAAGTCTGTGAACTCTGTAATAAAATCAATTTTTACCGTGACAGCCCATTTCCATACTTTTATAACTTTGTAATTTTTCGTTAGAATGTAATCAATCATACATTCACTCTGTGTCACATGTTAATGTATTAGGGGGAACTCAATAATTTATAGCGCGTTATTACATTGAAAATATTGAACGATTTCCTTTAAAAATTGATGAATTAGTTCATAATAGGTACCTCATAAAATGTTATTTTATGAATACAACGTTAGATCAATCGTTGTTGTTGTATTTAAATTGAAATTAATCAAGAAATTGATGAAATTCAAGCGTGAAGTTTGCGAGACGCGCAATTTGAAATTGAGAGCCCAGAATCGGGTCTTGGCAAACATGAATATGGGTAAAGTTGCGTACGACACCCATCAAAGTGATAGTCAAACTTCTCTCTCAGGTCGATTAGGGTTAGTAACGCAACTAATTTCTAATATGTTTCGTTAACGGCACTTATATGAGTTTCCTCTTACCGGAAAATTTTCAACGGGTTAGGCGGAGAGCATAGTTGTTAAACTAACTTACAACTTTGATGTTAATCAATAAATTCAATAGAAACGGTGACATGCCGTGGATATTAATACGATTAATGGCTACGCATACTTGTATAATTAAAGCTAAGTTTATACCATTAACAGTATTAGTTAAGAGGGTATGCTGGTCTACTCTCTCCATACAAATTATTCCTCTATTTCCTCTTTCTTTTTCATTAAATCTAGGCTTGCTACGTATGCCTCCCTGTTTTCCTCTTTTATACAACTAATTACTAAAGAAAATGTACACAAAGTGTGTACATTAAACAGAAAATGTGTACATTAATCATTTACGCAAAATAGGCATTTGACCTCATCTCACCAGATGGGAAGCTACGATGAGGATGTAACATGCTTGCCTAGAAGGTAGCTATTCGCTCTAGACTTGAAGACTCCAAGGTTGTATTTTTGGGAACAGCGACGCGGGCAAAGAGTTCCACTTCATAACAGAGCTCACGAGCAATGTGCTTGCGTGACGCCTTTGACGCAATATTGGAACGTCTATCTTAATTTCAAGAAAAAAGGCTGACAGCTGAAGGCTGATGGGCATTATTCAGGTAGTAGATAGGGGAAATTCATTATTTTTGAGAGAGCGCTACTAGGGTACCGCCTTAAGTATCTACATTCTGTATTATAATGGAGTAGCCTCTCGAAATTTCCTTGCCTCTCAAGTTGCTTACTGGTCAAGTTATGTTCAAGTTGCATTTGCATATCGATTGACATGTTCAGATTCACGTCATGACACATGACTGTGCACGGCTGGCTGGGATTTGAACCTACGATCTTTGGAATGAAAGTCGAGGTACCTATCACTAGGCCAATACCGCTCTAAGTTGATAATTTAGACGCAGTATAATTGCTATTGACATACATATATCTAAACGAATACACAGTGAATCATTGGGCGTAGGTGTATATTTTGGAAGTAAGAACGCACGTGCTACGTGATTAGCGTATCTAAATGATAGGGATACCACTTGCCTCACAAAGTATATTTATTATGTTTCATATTTAGATTTAATTAAGGTTTACTTTTTTAGGTTTTCGTTTTTTTTTTAAATTTGTTTCAAATATTCATATTGTAGTTTTGATGTTAGTTTATATTTAACTAGCGACCCGCTCCCTCTTCGCACGGCTATATTATGCATGTATTATACATATAAACCTTGATCTTGAATCACTCTATCTATTAAAAAAACCGCATCAAAATCCGTTGCGTAGTTTTAAAGATCTAAGCATACAAAGGGACATAGGGATATAGGGACGGCGAGAAGTGACTTTACAAAGGGACATAGGGATATAGGGACGGCGAAAAGTGACTTTATTTAATACTATGTAGTGATAGTGATTGTAATTGGGTTGATTAAAGTTGATTGTATTGACATATAAAATCATTAATTACTCCCACGCCACTATCATCGTTAATTTATTCACGTCTTTGTAAGATATTATCAAATAAACAAGACATTTTTGTAAGGGTACGGCTATTATAGCCGTATAATACCGAAGATACATCGATCATCACCTCGCACATCACACATCGATGTCACCTCCATGTGAAAGAAATGTATGAAAATAGAGGAGCACGCACGTCTTCATCTATGTGCAATGGCTCTTCATTGATCAAATCAAGGCAAGGCACCGTCTCGCTCGCGCCGCACGGCTTCATATCTATTTGTGCGATGTTGATGTGCAATGCATCTTCGACATAGTTCAAAGTTCAAACCGTAATTTTAGCTGAAAAAATGAAACAAACTATTCGTATAATTAAAAAAAATACTAATCATTTTTTGTAAAAAGGACTATAACCCTACGTACCTATATAATGACTACTTAAGTATTTCTAAACGTCTCGCACAGCGTTCCACGATATAAACATGCATCAACTCACTTTCCTGCGCTCGCGCATGGAATTGCGTCGACTTAATTACGGCCGACATATTGCCCACGTCCTTGAATTTCATTTGATTCCCATTATATGCACCTTAACCTTAACAAACAACTTTTGTTCTATGACTTTTGGAAAGTCGAACATTTTTTCGAAAATTTTGAGGTTAGGTTTACCTGAAAATCAGCTGTTCCTTACACGGAGAGGTAATTAACCTTAAAATTTTACTTATTTTTCAAGTTTTATCTACTGTTCTTAGTCTGAATGACCTTTGTTTTAAAAAATTAGCTGTTTTTGAATTTACATAAGCTCAAAATTTTCATTTTTTTTTTCGAAATTCAAAAAATCGTAGAACAAAAGTTGTTTGTTAAGGTGCACAGAAGTAGCCCTCAACGGCTTGCTAGTATAATTTCCAATAACCCTGTATAGTATAGGTAGAATAACGTCTACCAATAAATGTAACTGACAGACGGATATCTCCTAATTTCCGGAAATATCAAAGAGATCTACATATTTAACATTAATTTCACAAATCATTGAGAAACCAAATACCATTCAACATTATTCCATTTCAATGATCGTTTTAATATCGTTGGCACAAAATAACAATAAACACAGATCATTTCGCGTAGCAAAATAGATGCCATGAATAATTTTATTAACATAAATTACTTTTATACAAGTCTTTGCGAATCGTAACAGAAGGTTCTGCGTTGATACTCCCGTTCTGAAAATGGACTGTCTCAACAACGCACATACAAAAAATATAATAGTTAAACGACAAAGTATGGCGTATAATGCCGGGATGGCTACGATCTTAAAACTTTTTTAATACTTAAGTGTTTTAAGTATAGTAACATTTTCACTTTAACCACTAATTGAGTTCAAACCAATTACTTCTAACAATATTAATCTTCACCTTAACCAAGATCAACACAATGAACAAAACGAACAATTTCAAAGTAATCTATTTGAGGAGAAATAATCGAATCGGTCGATCATTTGTATCGATACAATTAATCAACAGTCAGAAGCAAAACGAGGCATCAGCGTCGACGATAGTGGTTTTCTAACCCTTTGTGATCGGAATCACTTTGATCGGTACACAATCGTTAATAGAAAGGTTGCAATCAACGTGCGATTGTCACATCGCTCAGAAGGATATCGTGGCGGCATTAATCAATAATTCCGTAGGTTTTAGTTCTGTGACAAATTGATATATCCCCTCTGAAACCTCCCTCGCTCTGAACTCGATTGCTAGTAATTACATACTTACTGTAATTATTAAGGAAGATTGTTATCCTCTCTGAATAAGTAAGAGGCATGTATTGTGTCACTTCATTGTAACGTGTTAATTTATCAGCCGTACTCTGCTAAAATTAGATTTTCCATACAAACGGTAGGTAGCTAAAACCACATTCTACGCTCTACCATTCATTTGAAATTAAATCCAACCGAAATTACGTTCATAGGTAATACGGGAATCGTTAAAAGCGTGCTCGGTGCTCTTGAAGACCGGCAATTACTTACAAAAACGTCCCTCTCGTTCGGTATTAAAGCCACATCCAATTTCCATCTCTGTATAAAATGAGTGGCGCGACTAATGTTGCCGAGTCATGCATTCTATAATACCCCTTCCCCTCGCGTAGCCTCAATCTGCTTTGATTGAAACGTGGCAATGTGCTTGCCTTGCACTTTACTTCTTGCAGACTAAAATTTTAGGTTCAGCTAGTGTTTTACAATTAGAACGAAATCGAGACTGAAGTCTGCTGATTCTGTTCAACTTTGATAGTTGAAATCTGCTATGGTATTGTCAAAATTTCGTACTTAATTCTTGTAAGACAGACGAGTGTTGTAGGTATATTTACCTAAATAATATCAGACTCTATGAAAACAACGTACAAATTGGAGTTTCTACGAGAGTTATGTTATTCCTGCGTAACTCAAGATAAACTTCAAGCAACTTAAAACTAATTTAACACGACTACAGCTCTTTATCGAACTCAACCAAATGGACGGTTTAGTGAAATTCTCCGGTTAAGTGATGGATAATTTATTCTACTCGGTGAAAATAAAGACGAACCGATCGGAGCGCCACGACACCCCCTTAATCCTTTGATGGATTCTATCGTAGACGACGGAAATACCGGAAAAGTGCACTTGAGAAAGAACACAAGAAAAACGAACAAAAAGCCCCAGCAGATTGTGAGGGGAAATCTCTATTACCGGCTCCTTTTGGTCACAATCCTATCGAATACGAATACAGGTTCTATCTTGTTATAACGTTTCTGAAGAAATATACTACGTTATATCTATGATCAAAAGCTTTAACAATAGTTTTCTATTTACAGAATAGGTAGCTATTGATGATAGAATTTACCACTGGAGTCAGTCAGCCAGACAGTTACTATAGTCAAAAGAAACAGGTAAAGATGAAAAAACACACAAAATAAAATCGTTTTTGAACTGAAATATAGTTATACCCATCCTATATTTTCACGAAATCTATGGCGCGTCTCGGGCTATAGATATTTGTGTGGGTGTCTGTATTAAGTATATATTTACAAAAATAGAATGTATGTATTCTATCTGTTCTCTAGCACCTAGTATAACACAAGCGTAGTTGCTTAGCTTGAGGCTAGATGGCGCTGTGTAAAATCTTCTATGTATTTATTTATTCCTTGATATACCTATTTAAATGAGGAAATAGGTAAGTAGGTAGATATGCACTACCAATAGTAGTCAGACATGAAATCGATCTTACAGTAAACAGTTACACTAAATGTAACATCATTTGCCATGTCTTGGTTGTTCAACAATATTATGAGTCACATAAAATGGTAACTGGCGGTAACATTTCTCTACGAGTCAACGAACCGAGGCAGCCAATCGCGACGACTCGGCGACAGAACACCACCACCGGCCCTCATCCGAGACAAATGGATGTTATTTTCCTTCTTTTTTTTTCGTCACGAGTTTTGCTATCGCTCTAAAATGTTTCGGTATAAAAAATAATTAAGGCCACCAGCGCCCAGCACGTTTCTGCCGTAAAAAATAATGTATCAATGTAACAAATATTCATTTTGACAACATTTTAATCGCTTTTGCTGACGTGAGCACATTTGAGAAATGCAATGGGTATAATAAACAAAAATATGTTGCTTGTATTGTCAACGGAGCTGTAGTCGGAAGGGGTGTGTTGTCATCATGGCAATAGATGTGTCATCATCATCTGAGCGATGTTCCCGGTTGCATCCCTCCCGGGAGCCCGGAATCCGATTTCCTACTTTTACTCCTCCACTTCGCACGATCTTCGGCATCCTGTTTGTAAGGCCATTTGCGCGCATATGACGTTGCACTTTACGACGTCAAGTCAAGCACTTCTTGGGTCAACCCAGTCTGCCACGAGCTGGCGGAGGCGCCATGGCAATAGATGTGTGATTGCTTTCAAACGTCAGTCATTATAATACCTTTCCCTTGCCACACCATTACCCAAGGAACCTTCTCAGTCACGCGCTACCATAAACAACACCATACAATCCAAGTGAACAGGTTAATAACAGCTCGTTCAGTGCGATATTCACATAATAACATTGTGCACGGTGCCGCATTGCAAAACAAGGGTAATGTTAGTGACTCCGCGACATGTAATCGTATAACATCTAACTGTAATACCACGAGCGAGTGCGGCAGACGTTCCGCTTCAAGTTCACTGAGCAAGCTCGTGTGCAACAAGCATTACAAGGGTATAGTACTTACCTACCTACTGTACATTGGCTAAACCGAACGATGAACCCATTTGTTTAATTCGATAGTTCGCTTTTAAATTCAACTTAATGGAAGTTACCTCAGATGTAGGTAAGATACCGACTTGGTAATAAAAAGTAAGTAAAACAACCTTTCACCATTTTACTTACCGAGAAGAAAAACAAGTAGAAAATATAAAGAGCGTTATATTCAAATGGCTTCGCGGTAAATAAAATATTTATTACTTAAAGGAAACATAAACGCCGCATCATCTTTCGTTTCAGAAACGTGAAAACTCACTCTAAGCATAAGTTACCGAAACAATCCGACCGCTGAGCAAACACGCACCACCATCAAAGACAGACATCGTGTTATCAAAACAACCAACCGAGAACAAACACAAACAAACAATGTGAAACAATTGATGAGAACTGGGAGGAGGCCTCGCCATCTTTCCTATTCAACGCTTTATTAACATTTTTTACACTCATAAAACTGTCACGAAACGTGTGCTGCCTTTTTGCAACATTCTCAGAAAAAAATACATCAAACGATAACAACTGAACATACAAAGTAAGCCATTCGCAGTCGTTTTAAAAAAAATATGTCGAATAAACCAGAGAATATACAGAAACAATTTTGAAAAGAACATTATGCAACAAATATCGTGTCAATCTGTAAACCGACTATCATTAATGAATGCGGGCAATTTGCCGGCGGAAAATATATTTTATTCAATGGAAATAAAACATATTGTGAGCGGAAAACCGATCTGTAGCATCGCGACGTGTCCCGAGACACGACAACGTTTATCGATAGAGGATGTAGCGAGTCGACGACGAGAAATTGCAAATTGTGTTTCACCTAACTCGATAACGATAAAATGACAAAAAAGGTAAACCGACTCGTGGCCTACGAGTTTACTTTTTTCAAGCTCACGTTACGTTTTAACACTTTTAATCAATTTCTGCGAAAATATTAACTTCCTCCAATTTAATGGTCAAGCCGAGTTAACGGCTTAGCAAGTAAACTAATTTGAGGCAGCCATTTTCCAACATGGCGGACATCATAACCTCACTTTATCGAACCATTTGGCCAGTACTTTTTAATAACATGCTTTAATTTTATGTCTCCTTATCTCGGGGATTATAGCCCTTGATTGTGGTTTTTCGTGCATAAGCAATGTAAATCTGGTACTCGTTTATGGTAAATAATATGTAGGTACATAAACCGCAGTTAATTACGTCTATACATATGATTAATATTTGTTAATAAGCATTATCCAATTAATTAATTTAAATGTAAAATAATATAATAATAAGAGATGGGCAGACTATGACTTAGCTGACTTGCCGACTAGTCGGTTGCAACGTGACCGACTATTCGGCCAATCTGAACATTGCTTTTACAGCTGCTTCGCTCGTAATAGCCGTGCGATTGAAACAGGTTTTTGTTCGTACTTTTCTTGTGTTATTTTACGTGCATTGCTGAGTGTTTTATTAGAAAAAAATCATTAGGTATAGTATAGTAAATTATTTTATAATTTTATAATATTATAGTAAATTATTTTACTATGGACCTTATTACCTGAAGAGGAATAGTAGCGGGAAAATACATTTTTACCTTAATTAGTTTGTAAGTAATTAAAAAGAAAAAAAATGTAATCGTATCGAAACGGCCTTCATGGTTGAATTGGAAGGTGATTAGGATTAGTTATATGTATGAAGCAAAGAGCTGACTAGTCGGTGCTTTTTGCCGAATAATCGAAAACTACAAATATGGCCGGATAGTCCGACTCTTCGGCGACTATAGCTGGTACATCCCTAATAACAATCTAATTATTTTAATCAAAAATACCTATCCTCTATTGATATAAGCTTCATAATGCGGACTATAATTTATTAACTTTATCAATGTAGATACTTTTTACTAACTCTACAGGTAGGCCTGTAAATTGTTTGATTAAACTTAGTTAATATCCCAATTTATTTCTGGAAATAATATATCTGTTACCTACTTTTACCTAAGTATATTAAGTCTAAAAGATGAATTATTAAAGTAACAAAGTTTTTTTAAAAAAAGAAACGTATATCAAACAGACGGTGCATTGAGAGTAAGGTAAGTAAAGAAAGGTACACAACACACATCTCTACCGGTTCAAAGGCAACCCGAGACGGACGCGGCCGCAGCGAATCTCAACGGTACGCTATAAATTTTTACTAAAACAAACATGCGGATGTGCAAACAAACACGAAGCGCATGCGCTCACTTCCACTCCACACATACCAGAATATTAAAACTTGAACGTGATAAAATACGCTAAAATAAATACTAAAATATCTGTGATTCACTTTTAAAAGTTCTGGAAAGTCATGCCTCGTTTAGTCGTTGAAATAACAAAACTGCTCCAGAAACAACGTCGAATTTACGTAAGAACGCTTTGAGTTCGGTAAAGTATTTTCAATATGAACTGACTTTTAAACAACACCTGTCAAATCTGTGTGAGAGAGAATCATAATATACGTCGAGATTGTAAAGGATCGACTACAAAGAGAAAAATTATTTCAAAATTATTTTCATTCGAGAGGAAACATCTTACGCCCCATAACCTGAAGTCGATAAATCACAACATCAGACACCTCGAGGGGCGCGGGCGACTGTAAGAGAAAAATAAAATTTTCTTTCATCAATTATTATAGGGCGAATTAAATTTGATCTCTTTATTTTTATTCAGATCCGCTATTATGACATTGACATTCAAATTAAGCGAAACTTCATATTGAAGAGCGAAAATTATGTTAATTTTCTCGTTTTTCCAGATTATGTAGATTTGTGTTTTACGAAACGAGCGAAAGATAATTTCAGGGAACTGTAATATAGAATGTTTATTTAGCTAACGAGTTATATTACGTCCAAATTCAAACTGCGAAATTATATTGCTGCGGTATTAGGTACGTACCTACATTAGCAGAAACAACGTTACGCCAAACTCAATTTGCTCTTCTACTTGTTATAACTATAGAGATATATAAGGTAGGGTATTTCGTACCACAGAAATTTAAAATAATGTAGGTACACTAATATAATAAAGGGGAAACTATTTTTGTTGTTTCAATTTGTAACGAATAGGCTCCGAAACTACTGAACCGATTTTGATGAAACTTGGTATGAACATACATTGATTCATTGGGAAAAAAGTTTCTATTCCGATATTCCCACGGGATCGGTAGTTACGCAGGCGAAACCGCAGAGCGCTGCTAGGTTCAAAGAAACCGAAATGTGACATTATTTTAGAAATCACGCATTTAGTGCATCATTTTCAAACTGCTAAAATACTACTAGCAGGGCGGCCTCGGACTAGATGGACGGACGACTTAATTAAGGTCGCAGGAAGTCGTTCAACGCAGAGAGCATGCGACCGATCGCTCTGAAAGTCTTTAGGGGAGGCCTGTGGCTGATATGATGATAATGAAATTCTCTGAAATTATTAGACTTTAAAACAAATTGACGTGATGCGGTAAGACGAGGAACATATTGTAAAAAAAGCACTACAACTGTCAAAACTCGAAAGGTAGAGTATAATATCCTGCTACGTAGTGGATGTAGCATGATGTTACTTCTTAGGGAAAATAACCCGAACGTATAACCCAGTATAGATTGTCCTAGGGCGGCACAAATATGTAGAGCCATAATGTGAGAAAAGTGTGAAGAAAAAAAAGGAAAATATGAACAAGTTCAGTTCAGGTTTCAAGCAAAATGGGAAAGGGCAGCAAATGATAGAAGCCAGTGGAAGTCGTTGGAGGAGGCCTATGCCAAAAGGCACACTAAAATTAAGATATATTACAGCAATAACTCCAATCTAAATGTAAATTAACTTGTAAAATCAAATTTCAGAATAAAGAGCTTTATTATTATTTAATTACTATCAGATTAAGTTAAAAGAAAACTGATAGATTTAGATATTGCAATCCCTTTATATAAAACTAGCGACCCGCTCCGGCTTCGCACGGCTATATTATGCATGTATTATACATATAAACCTTCCTCTTGAATCACTCATCTATTTAAAAAAAACGCATCAAAATCCATAGTTTTAAAGATCTAAGCATACAAAGGGACATAGGGACGGCGAAAAGTGACTTTATTTTATACTATGTAGTGATTATACTATGTAGTGATGTGATAATAGTGGCCGTGGCTTTATTTCCTCGAGACGCAAAGTGACTAAAATTATAACAGTACAAAAGCGTCATCAAATCTTCATGGTTCGTTGTTTTAATTAAACTCCATCTATTTATAACTTGGTACTTATTATTGAATTTAATTCGCAAAGTTACCGCATTTCTGGAAGTACTCTAACAATATATTTTGAGTAATTAATTATTAAATAAAATTATTTCGTTTGCGTATGAAATGAAAATTGTTGCTCACAAATTCATTTGAATTTATTGTAGAATGTAATTGTAAATGTTGACTGAGTGACGTCAAAGAATTTATAATAAATTATGTTTATGAAAGAATACAACATTGAATCTAACTAACATTTTTCACGAGTAAATAGTTATAGAAGTACCTAAATGAAAAAGTTTTCACGATATTCCAACAAACACCATCAGTTGTTTAATATTCTCATAGCCGATGGTAATACAGCATTCCTAGTAACTATACAACTGGTCGACCTTGATTGACGTACTAAGCACCAATAAATGCAGCACGCTGCCAGTGCTGCAACGCTCAGAACAATACAAACAAATAATCATACGTATTATAAAAGAAAGCTACATTATAAAACTATTTGCGTAGGAAACACAAGCCAAATAGTTATTTATCAAACAAAATAACAGAGATTATCGTAATTATTTATTATATCTCAAGGCATATCGTGGTACGGATATATAATTATTTAAAGCATTTATCTGTTATGTTAAAAATGGTCATTTGTGCACAATTACCATAGAGTAACGTGTTTAAAGAACGGGTAATTTTAGATACAGTAGGTTTAATTATTAGATAATTCGTGCAGATAGCTGTATACTTTGTTGTGTTGTGAAATAAACACTTCACACAGGAAGGTCTTTTGCGTTTTTATCATTCCAAAGCCGTTGCGAGCGCGCTGGTTAAATATGATATTTTCGTACAAAAATTTAGAAGCAGCGCTTAAATAACTGCTGCTATGTATTTTTTTCATGCTTTGCGTTTTAAATGCTATGAAAGTTTTTATGTTTTTATCATTTTATCCGCTAGCAGACTTCATCCAAACACAACTATAGTTAAATTAAATAGACAAAAATAAATAACTAGTTAATACGTGCAGTAGACCTCGCTAGAACAAAAATTGAAGAGTTTTATGACGGGAAGGTGGTTCCAGGTGCTCCATCAAGCCCTAGCAAGTAGCCCATTCCACTGGTAGATATTTAAAAGTGAGGAATTTACTGTATTTTGAGGGGATGTTCTGCTCATCACTCCAAAGATCCTTA
This sequence comes from Idaea aversata, assembly GCA_907269075.1. Taxonomy (NCBI): domain Eukaryota; kingdom Metazoa; phylum Arthropoda; class Insecta; order Lepidoptera; family Geometridae; genus Idaea; species Idaea aversata. Next base: position 6,733,272 of record OU026092.1, on the reverse strand, counting down.
ACCAGACTCTTCGCTCGCTTAGCTCGCTCGGTCTATTAAGTATTTAATTCTGCAAGGTTGACTTGCACAACAACAATTAAATGCGTTTAAGACCTTAAACGTGATTAACTAACTGTTAACGTGTCAAACAGATTAAATAATATCAACCTTGTGTTTATTGAAATAGAATTTAATTTTAGAATTTTTGTTAATTTGGCAAAATTCGTTTTTGCAGCAATGTCACACAAGCCGTCCTAAGAGATGGTACTCTATTGACTCTAGGACTCTATTGTCACACTGAAGGTTTTTAGTCTTACCATCTCAACCAAGATTCTCATATAACCCAGGTAATACCTACATATAGAAGCCACATTATTAACTACCCACATCACTATATCTATAAAAACTCGTAATAACCATCGCAAAGGCAAAGGTGAGCACACATAACTCACTGAACAAGTAACATTTAATATTTCCTTCGGGTAAGGGTAGCGGGGGGGTAGCAGGTGACTTGTGTCAACGACCCCTACATGTTATAGGTACTCGTAACTCAGTATCTTTATAACAGCTGATCTTTTAATACCAAAGGGAGAATATCTAAATGCCGTTTTACCACCCCCGGTGGCTCTAAACTTTTATGTACGACGAATAAATTTTAAGAGACGTGCATGTGTGATCTAAATGAGCGTATTTAAGAGGAAAGGGTACCGGGCGCTCTCTCCATACAAACGTAGTTGACTGTTTCCTCCTTTGATAATGACACTATAGCAAATATTTTTGTTGCATAAAACTTATAACTGCCATAACCATGCCCTTATGTTTTATTAAGCTATTGCATAGCTTTTATCACGGGCTTTGAGCGCGGCCTCCGAATCAAGAAATTCCGTAACGAAAATAAAACCCCACTCCGCCTACCATAAAAAATGCAATGCAATAGCTTTACCGCGGTAGTCCCCGAGTGCCACACGTTTTTTTTTATAATCTTAATTTCTTTGATAATTAGAAAATGAAAAAAATCAAGACATAGGGGCATAGTCATGGCAGTTATAGATTTTATGCAACAAAAACATTTGATAAAGTGTCATTATCCAGGGAGGAAACAGTCGACTACGTTGGTATGGAGAGAGCGCAGGTACCCTTTCACATTAAGACGTCATCGTCGCAGTCTAATACTTATACAGCGTGTATATTTCGTTTCAAATATACCTTCAAAAATATTTGTAATCTTGATATTCCTGAGCGTGATCACCAAAAAAGAAACCCAAAGAGAGGAGAGCACAAGAAACTCATAGTTTATTGGACTCCTAAACTACTAAATCGAATTTAATCAAATTTGCACACCGCGTGCAGTTTGATCCAACTTGAAAGATAAGATAGCTTACATCTTAATTTATCCCGATATTCCCACGGGATCAGGAGTTACACGCGTAAAACCGCGGAGCGCAGCTAGTAAATTATAAAACAAAACAAAACTTCTTACTAAAGCCTAGGAAACTTTAAAAACGTAAATAATATATTTTTAATACTTTTCAAATGAAATTAATGTACATAGAATGTCTACTATGAAAGAAAATAAAAGTTAAACTTAATAAAACTGGCCCGACAGAAGGCAAAAGCCATCTACAAAATTAAAAATCTTTTAGAAAAACACTTGAGCTCGGACATTTTCTTGGTTTAAATAATATTTATTTCAATTTTCAGTAAGAGCTATTACTTACTTTGCAATAGAGCTATTTCAAAGTTTTGAATTAAGCAAAATAACTAGTTAAACTTAACATTACTCAGTTTACTCATTTTATTAGATTATATTCAAGTATTCAATTTAACTTTAATTGAAGTATAATTAAAATTGCCGTCGACAATTTCTGTATCTACCTACCGAAAATTCTTGCCATGACATTTTTTTCTCAATTTATTATACGAAAAAGTAATGATACCCACTTAATAACAGATTTAATACCTACCTACCGTTTTCGCTTAAAAAACCTTCCTGAAAATTTGTTATCAGATTTGATAGAAGCAGGATGCTCGCGGTCATTAATTAATAACTCAGTTTAAGCCCCAGTGGTAGAGCTTAACACATCAACCCCGGGGCTGCAAAACTTCCGGTCAAATACCGCGATTCCGACCCGCAAGCACTTCCGGTCAACGAAACTCCGGACTACGACCGGAGTTTACAAATAACCGTAGATCTACTTAGATTTTACGAATAAATAGGTACTCGTACCTAATTTATATAATGGAAATATATGTACTTAATTTTTTGTACTACTTACATATATTTTTCTCATGTGACTTTACGACTCGAATTGACTTTAAAATGCCACAGTAGTCACCTAACTCACATAACATTATTAACTAAACACAATAACAAGCTCTGCAAACCTTTACAATGCAGCTCAAATTAAATTTTAACATGAGGATTTTTGCGAAAAAGTCTCGGGGAAACGCGAGCAAATGCGTCCGGAGGGCACTTATATTAACCCTCGTGCAATCGTAGGAAGAAAATTTGCTCGAGGCAAAATATTCATTCCCTACAGTTGCTACTATAGGTATACCTTATTCTCATTCATTCATCACCCTCTTATTTGTAGATTGGAGAGGATATGAGACCGTGTTGATGATTTATTTCTACGGTGTCATATCTCTCTTCTTGTTATTTTTACTGATAATTCATATTTTAGATACGTGAAATATACTGGCTTTTAGCATTTTAAGTAGGAACAGAATTCTTTGATCTTGTCGATTTCGTTACCAATGTTAGTAGGTATTCTAGGTATAGCCTCAGGTCTTTCAGCCATCAATAATAATATCTATACTGCCCCAAATTAATATTATGTACTAGATGAGTAAATAATTACTCAATATGTATAGGAAAATAGAAGCGCAACTAATTCACAAAACTGCTACAGAACTGGCAAAGTAAACACACTAACTTTCCATTAAGTACTCATTTTTAACGTTTGATTAAAAGAACTTCTCAATTCCATTGTATTGTTGACTCTACTTACTTTGGCTCCATAAAATTAATCAGATCTGTGTTAAAAGTGTCCAACCTGCTCTACAACTCAAGTAAACAGTTTAACTACACGCCATTTAACAGCTTTTAACAAATAAATTCGACGTTGACGAGACAGATGGCTATTAAAGAGGAAAACAGGAAAAAAAGAAAACAGAAAAGATCCAATGATACAAAACTTGTAAAATTACGCGACGAAATTTCGTTAAAAGTTGAGTGGGAGTCCGGTAAGTGAACCTACTTATTTTTTATTGAGTTGTCTTTTAAGTTGCGAGTAAATGACATCAAAGTCGGGGGTTTTTATAACAACATTTTAAAGAAAGCTGACAGCTAAATACCTATGCAATCTTATATTATGAATATTTTATATGTGATAACAGTGGTATAGTTAGGTACCTATATTTATATTTAAAACTAGCTGACCCGTGCCCACTTCATTGGACATTTATTTTATTAATATTAAAAATTAAATTATCTATACTAATATTAAAAAAAATACTTATATTTAAAATAAAATACTTATACTTATACTTATATTAAAAATTGTAACTAATATAAAAGTTAGACATATGCTGTCGTTGACTTTTTTGTAGGCATTTTCAAGCTCCACATCTTTTCTATAGAACTCAAAAATATATCTTTCATAGTTAAATCAGGGTTCGTAAGAAACGCTTTCATTCGACCGTTTTTCCTCCGATTCACTTTGCAAAACGGACTACCACGTAAAAGCCTTTTTATTTTTCGGTTTTTTATATAACACTCAGCAATAATGTGGCTTTCTATTGGTGAAAGATTTTTTAAAATCGGTTCAGTAGATCCCGAGATTACCCCTTACAATTTAACAAACACACAAACTTTACTTCTTTATAATATTAGTATAGACTAGCTGCGCCCCGCGGTTTCACCCGCGTAAGTCCGATCTTTCTCATCGTTTATTCCCTGGACTACGAAAAACATTTCAAAACCGAAATAATCTAAATCGGATCAGCCGTTCTAGAATTTTAGCGAGACAAACGAACAGCAATTGATTTTTATTTATATCACATAGTATAAAATAAAGTCACTTTTCGCCGTCCCTATATCCCTATGTCCCTTTGTATGCTTAGATCTTTAAAACTACGCAACGGATTTTGATGCGGTTTTTTTTAAATAGATAGAGTGATTCAAGAGGAAGGTTTATATGTATAATACATGCATAATATAGCCGTGCGAAGCCGGGGCGGGTCGCTTAGAAAATAAAAAATAAAGACCTCGTTTGTGACAGATTTGTGGTTACGGCAATACCCTTACTTAGTCATCTACCTAAATATTTCTAATAAAATTAAACCCCAAAAGAAATATTCCTGTTCCGTGACTCCGAAGTTTTCCCAACTGGTATTAAATGACTTAGCCAAGTAAATAATGTGTAAACAAATATAATTTTATGACAAATTAAAAGGGGTAGAGAATGGGGTCATTGTACGATGATAAGCCCCACAAAACAATAAATTCAGGGCGTTTTCAAGTGGACAGTGGTAAAAGTTCTGAATTTCGGTAACCGTTCGCGGTACACCGCTGACCGAGAGTTGGCAAGGATTACGGAAATTTCCGAGGCAAGTAAAGACAGACGGAGTCGAGGGTACGTAAGCTGGTCTGAGCTCCTTCTTATCTAAAATAATGTACATACTTAACACATTCCCGACTCTTGAAACTTCGTAAACAATTTAGCAAAATGACCAGTAACCTACATTATTATGTATGACATAATTAGGACAATAGATAAAATGAAGAGTGAGCAGTTGTTGAACGCCCTTTAAAGGTTAACGACAAGAAGATAACATAAATTCCGCATAAAGTTGCAAGTACGGGAACAAATATCGAGCTAACAAGGATACCTATCTTAGTAGTCCTTTTTCAAAATTTTTTTTTTTATAAAAAGTTTTCATCTAGTCCGAAAATTTGATTCACCCTAGTTAGGACTTCACCCCTAAAATTTAATCAAATATGGACGAGAATCGAGCCAGGTGAAGGCAGGCAGGTGTAGAACAATACACTTTATCTCTTTTACACCTACAACACCAGTCCGTTTGTTTGTCTCACTCATAGACATTAATATTTTTTGGAGTCGTATCAGTTGTTCGGAGGGTAGATAGCAGATACGAATTGAGTTGATGTATACAGTAACGATATGACTTTTCATCCACCCTCGTCATGCATTTCAAAAAATTGGCTTTTAGGTTAGTCTGCGCTATTGTCGTTTTGTCGTCGCTCCAGTTTCGAGATGGAGTTTTCCGTGCATTCCGGGCCTCGTGAGCTTACTATGTAGGCCGACTTATAAAGTTTTTATGTTAATTAAATTTCGAGCTCACCATGTTAGTTAAAAACCTAAAAAGGGAAAATTGCGTATATCGGCTTACGTATAAAAACAAAGGCTTTACGAGTACCTAACAAAGGATTTATTATTCTACTTTTATAGGCTTATGCTTTAAATACACATAGATAAACGTAAACGATAAGGTATCACCGGATCAATAAAATTGTGTAGTATTACAAAACGCAGGTTATCGGATTAGCGAAATAATACGTGGGATTTCGAAACAAAACGCTTTTGGGCGGATGTTGGAACGGTAAATAGGCAAATGTAGGATTGCTTTTGCCTATAATAAATTAAAGCTAGATAAGTTTATACTCTGCGGTCACATGAATACTGAGATATGAACGAATAATCGTAATTAGGTATTCGCTAGTGGCCTCTAAGGCAGATAAATAAAGATTAAGGAAAACTAGTGACTGGTAGGAAGTGTTGATTAAGTAGGTACTAGATTATACTAGTACCTACCTACCTATATCTACCTAAGCTGTTTATGTAGGTACCTATATCTTATTACTTCCGAAACATTATTAAATTAATGCACTTTTCATGTTCAAAAATTCAAACAGCATACCATTAATTTGCAATTTTACTGCAGCTGGCTTAGTTAAGATTCTTTGTTAAGAGTAATAAAAACTATCTGATCCAGGAAGGCTTATATAAATATAAAATTCAAAATCCTGTCTTACTAACTGATATCTCAACACACAGCTCAATGGACGGATCAGCTTAAATTGGGACTACAGATAGCTGTTTATTAATAAATAAATAAATCATTTATTTCTTTACAAGATGCTTACAATACCTTATACATGGGTGGGAAGTCTCCTTTTAAGCATTTATTTGCCTGTATCGGAAGGCTCCGCTCTTCATCATTATTACATTTTTTTTAAGCAACATAAATATTATACATACAATCCATACCTGTTATTATAAATATTACATTTAAAAGAAAATATTAAAATACCTGTTATTTAGCTGTTATAACGGAGGCATTCACAAGGAAAACAAGTGCGAGTCGTACTCGCGCGCAGAGGGTTCCGTACATTAGTTTCAACTCTCTTTCTCTACTCTACCCTTGCAGTGTAGGTAGGTACCAATTTAACTTGGCCCCTATTTCGTTTGGGCACCCAAATAATGTAAGGGTCAAGTTAAATTGGTTTAATTATGTATGTATGGGGTAATTTTCAACTCTTTATTTTTTAAAATTTTTACTTTATGTGTGCTGTAAGACTTTTCTTTTTGCCAAATTTCGTGATTCTAGGTTAACGGGAACTACCATATAGATTTGCGAGCCAAAACCTATAAGGTACTTCTTTTACCTTTTGACTTACGGAATCCTAAAAAGAATTTTGGAAAATTCAAGCCCTCAAGAAGCTCCCTGGTAAAAGCTAGTTTAGAATAAAACAAAACTTACTTCATCTAAAGAGGTATAAGTCGAAAATGGTTCTAATAGCTACATAACAAATGATAATTTAAATAAAAAAATACGAAGCACGTCTTCAATCAAATCGCTTAAAGAATGTTTATGAAAAATTTAAAGAAGATTGAACTAAGGAATCACGTTGTCCCATACAAACTTTGCCCCCCTTTTCCACCACCTTAGGCGTAGAATTTCGAAAATCCTTTCTTATCGGATGTCTACATCATACAAAGAACAGACCCTCCAAGTTTCAGGTCTCTACAATCAGCGGTTTAGGCTGTGCGTTGATCCGTCAGTCAGTCAATACAAAGGATTTTATATGTATAGACTAGCGACCCGCCCCGGCTTCGCACGGCTATATTATGCATGTATTATACATATAAACCTTCCTCTTGAATCACTCTATCTATTAAAAAAACCGCATCAAAATCCGTTGCATTGCGTAGAATTGCACCTCGAGAGTGCAGCAAATTGCTCAGTTTTCGATTTCCACCAGTAGAATTAGGCCATAAACGAATAGTTACCGATAAATGGAATATCTGAAACCACCTTCTCATCAGAAAACTCTTCAATCGGTTACGATTACAGGTTACAATTTGAAGAATTTAGTCGAATTTAGACGCCGGACTGGGTTTGTATGAATATTGATAGAGAACCCTTTCTTCAATGAAGATCTTATGAGTATCTTCGAAGTGATGAACAGAATTGCACCTCGAGAGTGCTGCAAATTGCTCATTTTTCGATTTCCACCAGTAGAATTGGCCCATAAACTAATAGTTACCGATAAATGGAATATCGGAAACCACCTTCTCGTCAGACAACTCTTCAATCGGTGACGATTACAGGTAACAATTTGAATAAAATAGTCGCTTTCGCCTCGCCGGACTAGGTTTGAATAAATGTTGATAGAGAACCCTATCCTAAATGAAGATCTGATGAGGATCTTTGGAGTGATGAACAGATCTGCACAGCGAGAATTAGCAAATTGCTCAGTTTTCAATTTCCACTAGTAGAATTTGCCCATACACTAATAGGTATCGATGAATGGAGCATCTGAACCTTCTCATCACCAAACTTTCCAATGGGGTACGATTAGGTACAGGTTGCAATTTGAAGAAATAGTCGCTTTCGCCTCATGGAGTAGAATTTTCAGTGACAGCGGCACTAAAAATGGTTAAATAAAAAAATAAATTTAAATTTAAAAAACCGACTTCAAAAAACCTGAAAACAAAAACTAAAAAAACTTGAAAAAAATCCCGGAAACAAAAACTAAAAAAAACTGAAAAATAAAAACTAAAAAGTGAAAAATAATCCATTTCGGGTCACTAAAACAGCAGATAACTTAAACATACTTGGAAGTCGGACTGGGTGACACCATGTTTCTTATTATATCTCTCAACATTCAATCTAACCCAGTCCGACTTCCAAGTATGTTTAAGTTATCTGCTGTTTTAGTGACCCGAAATGGATTATTTTTCACTTTTTAGTTTTTATTTTTCAGTTTTTTTTAGTTTTTGTTTCCGGGATTTTTTTCAAGTTTTTTTAGTTTTTGTTTTTATACTATGTAGTGAAGATGAATCTGTGATCAAATTGAGAAGTTTTAATTTAACACTCAATTAATCGAATGACCCTAAAGGGATGGGCATGGGCAATAGGAAGAACGAGGCACCGCTATTATCTCGTGCGGTAGGACCCCCGTCATGACGACGGTTTACGTCTCATTACACTAATATGCGATAATTTTTCACCTACTCTAATAGGACCCCAGCCCAGGCTTGTTACCGAGAGACGAACTTTTATTGTTATGAACCTATTTGGAGCAATGCGTTCGTTCTTAACCATGAAAAGTAAATTGAAAAGTATGAATACTTATAGGTTTATATTAAGTCCAAAATGAAAAGTAGCCTATAGCCTTCCTCGATATAACGACTATCCGATACAAAAATATTTTTCCAGTAGTTCTTGAGATTAGCGCGTTCAAACAAACTCTTCAGCTTTATAATATAAACTAGCTGCGCTCCGCGGTTTAACCCGCATAAGTCCCGATCTCGTGGGGATATCAAAATGAAAAGAAGCCTATAGCCTTCCTCGACAAATGGACTATCCAATACCAAAATATTTTTTCCTATTGAACCAGTAGTTCCTGATATTAGCCCGTTCAAAAAAACAAAAAAACTTTTCAGCTTTATATTATACGTAGGTATAGATTTCACAATTTTAATTTGAGAACGGCTGTTGATTGGGCTAATTGTGAGAGTCAGGGAAAGTTTAAATGGTAAGAAAATATGTTTTAAAAAAAATAAGATCGAGACTTACACGGGTAAAGCCGCTGGGCGCAACCTATAGTCATTAAATATCTAGCTAGTTATTTAATGACTATAGGTCGCGCAATAAGTCACGGTCCCGTTCTATAAACGGGATAAAAAGTAGCCTATATCTTATGCAGTATCTATTTACATACCAAAGTCCATCGCAATCGGTTCAGTAGTTTTTTCTTGAAGGATTACAAACATAAATCTATAATAATATTATAAAGCTAAAGAGTTTGTTTGTTTGTTTGTTTGAACGCGCTAATCTCAGGAACTGCTGGTTCAAATTGAAAAATTCTTTTTGTGTTGGATAGTCCATTTATCGAGGAAGGAAGGCTACTTTTTATCCCGATATTCCCACGGGATCGGGAGTTATGCGGGTGAAACCGCGGAGCGCAGCTAGTATCTAATAAGCTTCCGAATTTAAAATATATCAGGATATTAGATAAACATTTTTTTGTTGGATTTTTTTTAATATTGACATTTGAATTTTATGTAAGGTATTTTTTTAATTATACGTTGTCCTGTTGTCTATATGTCATTTTCAGTTAACAACTGCATCTTTCTTCAATGACACGTTTCACTCTAAATAATTCGCGCCTCGGGGTAACATTTGTCTATGATAGCCTGCCTTATGTCGTAAAATTAAATGTGTACATGTTACCAACATTCATAGTACGAGAATTTATGAAATATAGTTGATATGATGATATAGGTAATGGTGTGTTTGCGTGTGGGCGCGCCTTTACCGCGTTTTGTTGCTTGCTCATCGTGTGGCCGCACCTTTGCCGGTACCTATTTTAATGACACGATTTGAAGTTTATTAAAACTGATGACGTCATTAATCATTAAAGTCGACATGCTCGTGCTCGTCCAGTAATTATCTATTGTAGGTAATTGTTTTCAGTTCAATCTACTATTTTTCCTATATATTATATAGGTATAGGTAATTTGTTCATAACAAAGTTACACGCACATTGTGTTATCTACTATGTATTACAAACTATGAAGTAAACTAAATGGAATCAACTAAAAGCCCAACCCCAACAAACGGAAGATGACTACCAGATGACCTAACAACACAAATACAAATTACCCTAGACAAATTTCTGGCAGATTGGCAAACCGTCGCACAAGATCGCGATCAATGGAATGGGACTTTAATTATCATTATAATTATTCTGGTCTAAAAAAAATTTAGTCAACCCATTTGCGATTTTTTTATGGACCTATTTAATGTGACAGTACAATCCACGGTCAAAACTCTCTGCCCATCGTTACGTTTACAATCCTGTGCAGCACTATTAGAACATTAATAACAGCGTAACCTGTGGATCGAACCCACGTCGGTTGGTGTAGCGGGTGGCGGCTTATACCACTAGACCTACTAAATACATAGCTAACATGTTGAAAATAATAATCACACTAAGTACTTTTCATTCTATTAGAAGAAGGTCGTAACTCCAATGCTTGTTGATAGTATTATTGTAGCAAACTGATCATTTACTTATGATCCATAATGTACATAAAAAAATAATGAATAGTAATTGATTGTTTCCTCATACCAAGTATTTTCAAAATATTCTAACTAACTACAAATTATATACCTACATTCAAATCATACATCCCTTTAAATAAACCCGATCTGTTCCACTGCTAGGCAAAGGCCTCCCCTGTTACTATCAACCCCGTTATAATCACTGCACTATCACTACATAGTATAAAATAAAGTCACTATTCGCCGTACGTAATAGTTTTCATCCATTAATCAGCTCGGTAAAGGTCGTTCTTAAAGGGATCCTATACTATATTGACTATAGCGTGAACAATTGAACTTACCGAATATAAAAAATAGGAAAACCTCCTTTTTAAAGTCGGCTAAAAAGAGCACGCGTTTAAATCTTTCCCTTGAAAACGTTGCTTTGTATATAATCAATCAATCGGATTTATTAAACTGCGACAACGTAAAGCTGTAACTTTTTTTTATATATCCATAAAACACTAGAGCAACGAGATAAAATACACAAGCAATAAATCACGTGAAAAATATTCCGGTCATAGACAAAACCTCGCACTCGCGCTCTGACTAAATTATATCTTTTTTTGTAGTGCTGTTTTACAAAATAAGTGGTGCTAAACACATATCAAATAACACAGTAAGGTCGTAAAAGATTAAAATCTAAATTGAATTTTCATATTGCTTTTTCTCACTATTGTGTCAATATGTTCATTGGTTTATAACGATTTATGTTCTAAACAATAAGTTTATGAGCGCATAACGTAAATGTTTAACATTTCTACATAAAATGATTTATTAATGACATTTATACACCATTTATAAAAAGGATTTGAACTGAATTTTTATTAAACTGAATAATATTATAAAATACTAGTTGTCTTAGCAAACGTTGTTTTGCCATATAAAAATGTGATAAATGAAGAACCGCTCGACCGATTTGGTGCAAACTTCACTTAAACCGTCTACTAAATAGTCCGAACAAAGCTTAAACATTTGGTTTGGATAGGTGCGCCCGTTCTTGAGTTATAAAATTACAACGAAAAGTGGCATTGATTTTTATATTTATAGATATATTTTTGACGTGACAACGTTTTATAAATTGGTTTGCCGGGTGACACTTCAAGAAACTGCGTTACGCTCCGCTGACGTTATGCGCTCACAATGAGAGCGAGTGAGAGGCACGCGGGCATGGTTAGCCCGCCTAAGAGCGAGAGAGACAGACATAAAAAGTGAAAGGCACGCGTCCCTTCCACTCGAGCACAGTTGTTGTCACGTAAAACTTTCGCCCGTATACCGACTTTACAGGCAACCAGTTTTTTTTATACAAATGATAGGTCAGTGTTTGACCACTATCACACCTGCCCGATGGTAGGTGACGATGAAGTATAAGATGTAGCACTTTCCTAGAAAATACCTGGTTTACTTGCGACTTCTTTAAATTTCTAAAAGACTAGCTTCTGTCCGCCGCGTGGTGCGCGTGACCTAAAGGACCGAAAATTTTGAAAAACCCTTTCTTTGGATATCTTCACAAAAATACACCTTAAAAATTATATGTCTATAGGACGCGGTTTTTAAGCTGTGCGTTGATAAATCAATAAGTCAGGAATTTTCATATTATATTTATTTAAGAGGAAAGGGTACCGGGCGCTCTCTCCATACAAACGCAGTCGACATAGGGGCATAGTCATGGCAGTTATAGGCTTTATGCAACAAAAATATTTGTGCTAGTGTCATTATCCAGGGAGAAAACAGTCGACTACGATTGTAGGTATTAAGAGAGCGCCGGTACCCTTTCACCTTAAATATAGACTTTAATGATCAAACAACTACATAATAATATTTACATTCCATTTGGGATACCAAAATCAAAATAATAACTACTCGTGGTTTAGTAAACCGTTGAAAAAGCTAATTAAAATATATACCAGTAATTTCCAAAGCCGTTTCCGTTTTTATAACGAACTAGACTGCCCCCTTTAAATTGGTATAAGTACTAAAAATAACAATTTTAAATAAATATTACAGGACATACACATCACCATCTAGCCCCAAGCTAAGTAACTAGACTTGTGTTATGGGTGCTACACAACGGATATAGGTAATACTTTTCTTTTGTAAATATATAAGTACAACTATAATACATATTATAATCAACCAGACCACAGACAAACATAAATACATGTCTGAGGCGGGAATCGAAACCCGCAATCGATGTGTATCTACTATTATTAATAACAAATGTTCTCTACTGAAATTAAACTTTTTTATTCAAACATTGAGCCGTGTAAGACGGTTGTTAGTTGAGATTCCCATCGCATTGTTGCCAGCACAATGTTGTTTTCTTGTGCAATATTGCTGAATTCGCACCGATTGCGAAACTTTATGTCCACACGTCCGTTCGTCAGTTTGTTTGTACATATTTTTGCATTGTCATGTGCCACGGAATTCTTTTGGTGTTTTGTTCATTACAATGTTAATTTTATGTCGATATGTGATTCATTTTTAAAAGGCGAATAATATGTTTAATTTTATTCGAATACGGTGGCTCATCCGATTAAGATGGTTCTTTTTTTTGGTTGTAAAGGGCTTCGGCTTCGGTGGTGGTCCTAGATTTTTTTGACAGAATTCATAAATAAGTAAGTACTATAGGTTCAGAACAAAAAAATCTTAAAAGCTTTTAATTTAAACACGTATCACTCTAGGCGAACAATATTTGAAATTCGAAAATCTGTTCATCTTTGGGCAATACATGCCGTATAAAAGCATGTAATGGGTAGATTGCTTTAAACATAGAATTAAAATTCATAGTTCTGACTGACTGGCTGTATGATAAATGCTCAAACTCAAAGCAAAGAACGGATCATGACGTAAGTATCCGCTATTTAAGACATTTTTGTGAAATATTCAAATCCTACGCGGACTAATACCCGTATTCACAATGGACCCTATGAGATTGCATAGTGAACGCGAAGGCATAGAGCCGCAATTAAAATCCTGATTCGCTAGAGTGCTGAGAGCAGCACAAAATTTACCAATCATATAGGGCTGCATTTAGCGCATTGCGTTCACTTGTCTAATAGTCTTTTCACAAACATACTGTAAAATTTTAGCATTGTATATTAAGATACTGATACCTATAATTAAATAAACAGCAGAAGCAAGACAACAAGAAGTCACCCGAAGAACCTCGAGTGAGTGTACCGAGCAAACTATGAAAATAAGCACGGGCAAACAAAACATTGTTGCAGTAAACGAACCAACTCTTCCATGTTAGTAATTTTACCAAGCCAAGAACATTTAAATATGTTTTCCACAACTATCATAACATTAACCGCAGAGAATAAAATCTGCAATGAAAATATGAGAACGAAACTCGGTATATTTAACAAAACCATGAACAGCATAATTACTTACTAAAGCACCTGTTTCAATTTAGATTATTACAAGCTGTCAATCCAAGACTTAAAAAAGCAGTATTATTAGATAACTGTAATCATCACTACATAGTATAAAACAAAGTTGCTCCCCGCTGTCTGTCCCTATGTATGCTTAGATCTATAAAACTACGCAGCGGATTTTGTTAGTTTTTTTTAAACAAATTAAATAAAAAAATATTGCAGGTCATTCCAAACATCGCCATCTAGCCCCAAACTAAGTAACTAGACTTGTGTTATGGGTGCTAGACAACGGATATACTATTTATATACTTTTCTTTTGTAAATATATACCTACATATTATACATAGAAACAACCAGACCACAGACAAATATCTAAACATAAATACAAGGCGGGAATCGAACCCGCAACCCAGTATTTGGCAGTCCGGTATAGTGACCATTGTGCCAACTGGGTCGTCTAATAATTTTAATAGATAGATTTATTCAAGAGGAAGTTTATATATATTACTAGCTGCCCTCCGCGGTTTCACCCGCGTAACTCCCGATCCCGTGGGAATATCGGGATGTAAGCTATCCTATCTCTCAAGTTGGATCGAACTGCACATGGTGTGCGAATTTTATTATATCGGTTAAGTGGTTTAGGAGTCCATTGAGGACAAACATTGTGACACGAGATTTATATATATTAAGAAATACATGCAAAATATAGCCGTGCGCAGCCGGGGCGGGTCGCTAGTTTACAATAATAGCTCTGTTTGCTAAGTTAACATTAAAACAAAACAAATTTTCAAGTATAATTTATCAGGAACAAATATGCTGTTGGTTAGAATCACCCATGTGAGAGCCATTAGGGTCATCGCGTTATGTCCGCATCAATCTTTTATTGTTTTATTAACTTTTTGAATAATTAGTTCAAACGTTAAATGACTACGGCTATAGGTACCTATTTACTTACCTTTACTACGTAGGTACATAGAGTATTTCAATAATTTGCTTATGATCTTACCTGAAACAAAGAAAAGGAAAGCATATTAAAAATCACAAGTATCTAAGTAAATATGTAGTATCTAGCACAAGTGTCCTATACGGATCCATACAATAAAACGACTCAAACATACACACTAACATTTCCCCAAATGGCAACGACTAAAGAACTTATACTGCTGGCTCAACGACCCTTAAAAATAAGTTGAAATCTTTTTAGGCTGAAATCTGTGTACAGAAATGAGATTACGGGACGCCCGTACGAAATTGAACAAGGTCTCAAACGATGTAGAGTGTTAACCCTACGCAACAATAATGAGATGCGAGGGTGTATTCTAAGTTAGATAGCCATTCGTGAATTCTAAATGAGGCAAATAAGCAATTAATACGCACATAATACTCATATTCAGGTTCGATTACGCGATGTGGGAAATTTTAGACGCATCGATGGAAGCACGCACATTTGCTTCTGGCTATCGAGCAGTATGAATGAGTGACGGCATCGACACTGATTTAATTAATGATTTGGGAATTCGAGTAAACGATCGCCATCGATAATGTTAACAGCCGTTGGGTTTGCTTTAGATTAAATTCTGGGTCAATCGGTAGTGCTATATTAACCTTTCTAATCGACCTACGGATATCTTCAATAAAAGGGTAAAACAGACAGCTGAAATCATTAATTTAGTACGAATTATTGGTAATTATCTTCTTTACATATAAAATGCTTTGTCCTGAATGACTGACTGACTGAGAGATCAACGCACAGCCTAAACCGCTGATCGTAGAGACCTGAAACTTGGAGGGTGTGTTCTTTGTAATTTTCCGAAATTCTACCCCTTAGGGGTTAAAAATGGGGGGCAAAGTTTGTATGAGACAACGTGATTCCTTGTCATTCCTTGGTCCATTGTCGAGTTCTACGCGAACAAAGTCGAGGGCAAAAGCTAGTTTATTAAATTAACGTGAACTCAAGATCGTACCCTTTGCAAAAAAAAATAGGAAATAATTCTAATTACTGTTTAACTCACTGAAAACACCGTTTTCCCTTGGTTTGCTTAAGGCCCCTTAGCTAGCAAGATTTGTATAATTTTATCAACAAAATACATAAGGGATCCCATTTCCAT
Organism: Idaea aversata; assembly: GCA_907269075.1. Taxonomy (NCBI): domain Eukaryota; kingdom Metazoa; phylum Arthropoda; class Insecta; order Lepidoptera; family Geometridae; genus Idaea; species Idaea aversata. The sequence goes on along the minus strand of OU026092.1, from coordinate 6,717,167 downwards.
AATAAGCTTCCACCCGTATTACACTACAAAGTACCCCAAGGTATAATATGCCAGTTTTGTTATTATTTTGCCTTGTTCAATCCACTCCAAATTTATTGTCATGCGGTTTAAACCAAATACATTGATATCAACCCAGAAAATTTTACATCGCTGCATTTTGTGGTAAGGATAATCGTGTTTGCGCGATTAACTTGCACTAATATGACATAACACAACATGATAAAATTTGCAGTCATTTGAATTTGCATAATACAGATGATAAATCTACTTAATCACTTTTAAATTAAAATGTGGTCTGATTACCAATCTACTAAAATGAATAGATTTAATACATATAACTTCACTAACTTCCGTAAATAATATAGGTATTATGCCAGCGTATAATGTACGTGATCTTGGTAAGAAGTGATACGTTTCCACTAGAGACGACGGGTTGCTCTCAGTGAGGGATTCACGGACCATTATCTGCAAATCACACTGTTAGCAACACTCCGGCTAAATTAAGTATATCGCGCTCATTTTGTTGGTCATACACATCGTCTAGGGACGTATTTTAATGTCGATAATTTTCGCTGTAAAGATCCTGATGTAAACATAAAATAAAAGCAAACGGTCAGTGGCAGGCAGGGACACAGCGTTGGTCGGTAGCCAAATTTCGCGGTGTCCGCCCGTCGACCTTATAGCGACTTAACTGAAGTCAGACGGGCCAATTAATGAAGTCAATTTAAAATAAGCACTGAATACGTACCTATCTATTTCTGATGACATACATCCCTGCAGAAATGGGTTAAGAGACATAAGGGCAATTTAACATTTTGGGATATGGACAATTTACACCCTCAGGACATTTTGGGATTTGAACATCTAAGAACCTAAACGTTTACACGGAGGTTCCATCTTATGTCCTGCAGATAAATACTACCAGATAAAGGATTTTCGGAGATTCTGAAGTAATCGAGATATTATTATTGTAGGTATGCAAGCGAAACTATTGTGTAGGTATACAGATATAGTTTGCATTCACTGGGGGGTATACAAAGCAACTGTAATAGGTATGACGTACGCAACACTACTCTAATTCCAAACCATCACACAAAACAATTCCGAAACTCGGTATTATCATGCAAACAAGTCACAAAGCAATCACAGTTCAAAATCGGCACGTGTTACGGAATATACCTAGGTATAAGTACATCGTGTCGAGCAAAGCTGACAAACTTATCTGTTCAGACTTTGATGATGATATTTTCGTAATGGATCAACATTTTTAGTTAGAAAATATTCATTATTTTCATTTTATCTCAGTGCCTTTGTGAAACATAGACGGACAAACAGACAGACCACAGAGAGATAGATAGATAAATTCTTTATTGTAAACACCAACTTCAAATAACATTAATAATAACATAAAATAACACATATTATTATGTAAGTCAAAGGGCGGCCTTATCGCTCAAAGCGATCTCTTCCAGGCAACCTTTGGATGGACAAGAGAGACGGATTCCATAAGGGTCCTGTTTTTAATCTTGAGGTACGAAACTCTAGAAAGCGACGAAAAGAGCAGATGATTAATTATGATATCCTTCTAATAATGTCCTTAATAAAAATAGCAATTCTGCATTGCACCCGTCCTTCTGAGTCTTAAAAGATGATATGTTTTATGTCTCATTTCATAAGCAAACCGAAAGATAGCCAGCCAGTGCAAGCGGATACACTCCTACTTTAAGGAAATAATGCTCGGGTGGCAGTATTTTACTAGCGTATCTACATACGTATAGTAACTGCAAGAGAGGACAGTAGTTTCACAAAAATCCGTCAGTCAGATAACTTGGCACAGCACATAGTGTGGTGCGCATTACGCATGTTAATGCTTTACTGCCTCGGTACCGAGATTACGACACTGTTGGTGTAATAAATCATACCTTTTGCGGTGCCCGTACCCGCCCCGACCTAGCCGCATTTTTATTAATACTTTCATATTTTTACTGAGATTCTCTTTGCAAGTAGGAACACTAGGGCCCGTATTAATAAATCGCTCTCAATATCGATCTTGAGTGCGTATCAATCGAGTGAGTCTTGAGATGTGGTCACTATCTTAAGTTAGGCGTTAATTAATAGATAAAACTCAAGTTTTAACCAAGCTGATATCGCTCCTGAGATTTGAGACTGATCTTGAGAGCGACCTTGAATGACAGTAGCGCTATGTTCTTACCTTAAATGGTCTGTTTTTACCCTATGGTAGGTAGTTTCGTCATATTTTACTGTCAACTTGTTTTGAATGTGAAAATATTTTACAAAATGTAAGATTTTACTATTAGATAATTATTCCGAGACGTTTTAAAGGTTTGGTGTGATGACTTTATTTGTTCACTGTAATGCCCTCTAACTTTAGTTATATGACCCGCAATCAGACTTAAGTTCACGAAACTACATCTTGAGACATATCTTGAGAGCTGAGTTTGATTTATTAATACGGTATTACTCAAGTGATACGTCGCTCTTTAATCGCGTCTTAAGATAGGTTTATTAATCAGCGCAACAACTCAAGAGCAAACTCAAGATTGAAATCGATATTGAGTTCGGTTTATTAATACGGACCTAGGTAACAATCACCAGACTTTGAAAAAAATACAGAAGTTTATAAGTAATATGACAACCTGCATAATTAGTGTGATAGGTTCCTTTGCGCCAGAGGTGACTCGGGGCGGTTTTTGTCGGTAGGTTATTATTTAATTGTTGTTTGTTATTTATAATTTATTTGTGTCTATTTTGATTTTATATAATTTGTTTGAATTTTGTAATTGTCTATGTGTGATTTTGAAATATATATAACCTACACGAATATAAATATTATAAAGAGGAAATATTTTTTGGTTTGTAACGAATACCGGCTTCGAAACTACTGGACTGTTTTTGATGAAACGTGGTTACATTGATTCATCGGAAGTAAGATAGGCTACTTTTTATCCCGATATTCCCCTGGGCTCGGGAGTTACGCGGGTGAAACTGCGGAGCACTATAAGTATTAAAATAAAGTCCAATTACCTGCATAATTTATATTTCTTGTAACGATAGCTTTTGGCTGTCAGAAAATAAGGACTAAAACGTTATGCAGAATGACGAATAATCACTACATAATATAAAACAAAGTCGCTTTCTCTGTCCCTATGTCCCTATATCCCTATGTATGCTTAAATCTTTAAAACTGGAACGCAATGCAACGGATTTTGATGCGGTTTTTGACGTGACAACGTCTTATAAATTGGTTTGCCGGGTGACACTTCAAGAAACTGCGTTACGCTCCGCTCACGTTATGCGCTCACAATGAGAGCGAGTGAGAGGCACGCGGGCATGGTTAGCCCGCCTAAGAGCGAGAGAGACAGACATAAAAAGTGAAAGGCACGCGTCCCTTCCACTCGAGCACAGTTGTTGTCACGTAAAACTTTCGCCCGTATACCGACTTTACAGGCAACCAGTTTTTTTAATAGATAGAGTGATTCAAGAGGAAGGTTTATATGTATAATACATGCATAATACAGCCGTGCGAAGCCGGGCGGGTCGCTAGTATAAAATAAGAGTCTAATTGAAACATCGTCTCTTGTAGTTACATCCGTAGACATAATACGACTACTTTATTTATAAAACATTCAAGACGATTATGACTGTTCTTGATGTAAATAAAATCTATAAAAAATATTTTTCCATTGTACAAATAGCATAGAGGTATCAAGAATAGATATAGAAACGCCTACTCGTAATATGGGACTTCACAAATTCGTATAACAACCAGCAAAAAAATCGTTCCTTGAAGTGAGAAATAATCCTATCCATAAAGACGCTAAAAATAATTTCTTGTTTTGTAGTAAATGTTCTTGAAAATAATAAGCAGAATTCTTAATTGAAGATTGTAGATTGCTTTTAAAAATAAAAATATTGCTTATCATTTTAATACATTTTACTAAAAATCAAGAAATTAATTCTCTAGCGGCTAATGGAGAGTAAGTATTTCATGTTTCAAGAAACATTTTTTCTGTGTATGGACTAGTCTATCGTTTTGATTAATGGTATTATAGAGTTTGGTGGGTGTCAGGCGGCTGGCCGTAAAAATAAAGCCAAATCATATTGCAGTATAAAATATGAAGAAGACACTGTGCCGACCCCAAACAAAATTGGAATAAGAGATAGATAACTTCATTTGAGCAACACAACAGAAAGAACACGTTAAACACAAAGTAAAGTAATAGCTAGAAAGCATAAGTTGCACAAATCGGCGGCCTTATTGCTGAAAGCGATTTCTTCCAGGCATCCTTTGGATGGAAAAGAACTGATTCAGCTTTTATGGTAGGTAAGAGCAGGTAGATGAAGAGGAATGGCATTATAGAGTTTGTTATTTAGTAATAATTGCGGGAAAACTAGCCACTTACGCGATATGTAGATTGAAAGAAGATTTACATTATCCCGTACGCAGATTCGAAAATGGAAAAATGTTCGCAAAACTAATTTCCTCGTAAATATTAGATGCTCCTTCTTGGAATAACATTTACGCTGCATTGGGACGGGATATTGGAAACTCTGGCTTGATGAGAGATAAATAGAAAATATACATTTGTGGTTATCATGTATTTTCTCAGTAACTAGAAATGTAAGTTAAAATGTATAGAAATGAATTTTATTTCACGATGAAGTTAATTTAAATGTTAAAGCAAAGCAAATATGTTTACTTTAGCGATAAGTAAAACATAATATTCATACTCGGTATCGCAATATGGAATTGCAAAAAATGTATTATGTTTAAAGTATAGATAGATAGACAACTTTATTTGTACAACGCTGGACGAAACAGAACAAGATTTACACAAAGTAAAGTATATAGGCCTTATCGCCGAAAACGATTTCTTCCACGCAACCTTTCGATGGAAAAGAACTGATTGAGCTTTTATTGTAGGTTGTGAATTTACTCAAGCAGGATACCAAACATAACCTGGGGGCCTACCGCGGTAAGTGCGTCGGCTTCAAACCAACGCGTCGGTTTACGCCGACCCGCGCCCCACACTGGGCGAAATTTTGAGCCTGTCTTTCATAGGAGTTTTGAAAAATTAAGTGGTTTTTGTCATGTGTTTTAAGTATGCAGGATTGTTGAGGACATCAAAACATTTAAAAATAAGTTATTCTGGTTTTTTTATTTCTAAAAACACTACAAAATATAACTTTGTTTTTTTTTTTAATAATAACACCATAATCACATATTTTTGAATGTTTTGATGTCCCCGACAATCCTGCATACTTAAAACACACGAAAACACTACTTAATTATTCAAAATTTCTATGAAAAGCAAGCTCAAATTTTTGCCCATTGTGAGACGCGGTTTGGGATATCGACGTCGGCTTGAAGCCGACGCACTTACCGCGGTAGGGCCCCTGTAATAGGTAATAATGTACTTACATAATTATGGCTTTAAAATAACAAATTCTTCATAATACTACCAATATATCGCACAGCTAGATTAAAACTGTTGTAACTCAAAAATGTCGCATTTTGAGTTAACAGCATATTCGAATTCCTGATACGATTACCTACACGGCAATAAAACCGAAGTAATTCAGTTTACTTTAGTGTCCAAGAGATGGCGAGACGAATCAGTTTTGTCTACACCCACTCGTGCAACTAGTGTGTTGTATTTTGAGTTGCGACAACTTTGGTGAGTTAACTATTGAAAATCTTACAAAGTATTTTGACTTAATACAGTTTTGCTGGTTTTAATACACTTTGATTTGAATTTTTATTTCATTTTACTACAGTTTCAATGAGCATTTTTTTAAATTAGTCGTTTTCTCATTATCTAAGGCTTAATTTATTACCTGATTAATATCATAATGGTTTATTTTCTAATACATTTCAAAATCTTTTTACAAAATGTTGCTATCGTGCATAGTTTTCATAATATCAGTTTTTTGCCATTTCCCAAAAATCATGTATTTTGAGTTACAACAGTTTCGATCTAGGTGTGCGATATGTATAATTATATACATAGATACATACAAATATGTACATACATGTATTACATACGGATATTAGACAGCACTGAGGTAGTGATAAGTTACCATAACTTTGAAAATGGGTAAGAACTTCGCAGATCGGATGGGTTGAGGCAGGGAATTCCAGAGGATGAGAGTGAAAGAGAAGAATTTGTTGTAGAAAGCAAGTGGGATAAATATAATAAGCGTTCAATAATTAAACAACTACATATCTAAGTACATCCCATTTGGGATACTCGTGGTTAAACCGTTGCAAAAGCTAATTAAAATAGATACCGGCAATTTTCAAAGCCAGTAAATCTCTAGCGAGGCTATAATGCGAAGAGTGTGGGCAGCTTCTAACATAAAGATGTCCCTAAAGATAATATTAATATACCTACATTATATTTTATGTACTTATATATTGTATATTATGAAATATTATGGTATCAATATATTTCACATTTTTATAGATTCTATACTACTTGTACTCGTATACGGGCTTTTTTCCGCAACTAGACCTCTTTGGATGGGTCCTTTTTGCGTAAAAATGCACAGCACCTACTACCCTTCCAACTTAGTCGACCAAGTCCAGAAACGAAAGAGCTTGTCAATACGCCTATAGCTAAATAAGCTGCGGGTTTCATCACGAAGTTTTCTTTCACCGTAAGGGAAATGTCATAAACTTTTTCTAAGAAAAATCCATTGGTGGATCCGAACCCATGACCTTCAAAATGAAAGTCGAGGTATCTACCACTACGCCAACACCGATCGTTCTTTTTTTTATAGGTATTACAGCTCAGATCACACACTTAAAGTTATCTAGGACCTATGATAATGGAACTGTCAGTGACAAAACGAAAACGACTGAAGGAAGTCACCAATACAGTGCTTCATTTGATGTATACGTCAGGGCGCCGCCATCTTGAGTACTGTTTTGTGTCTATAAATAGGAATAAAATAACGGAACGCGGTTCATTCTGTCGCAGTAGCTTCATGATGTCTGAACTGTTTCATGGTCGCACAATTTATTTGAGTTAATTAGTATAATACCTTTAAATAGTAGATTAGGCGTTGTAGTAAAATAATGCTAATGGGTAAGTAATTTATATGAGAAAAATATGTTTTGATGATAAGTGTCTTTAGATTTACGTAACCTACACTCAGATTTTGGCTAAAATAGCTAGTCCTTTATGGAACGTATTCTACTCATGATAATTTGGGAACATTTATGGCATAGCTAAACGGAATGCAACTGACCCAATTATAAAATGAATTTATCATCACGTACCAGCTTATATCCACAATATCGTGTTTAAATCGATGCAGGTATTGAGAACGTGAGGTGAGCCCTATACAAGGGATTCTGTTTCACCATTGAACGTCCCCAAAAACATAATAAATCATAAAATGTTGTAGCTATTATGGGATCTGCTAATCCAGCTCAATTTGTTTCGGATCGCTTACGGAATTAATGTAACTTTTTTCTGCACTTGTATTATGAAAGAGACGTTCCAAATGTTAATATGATTGTTATAAGAGCAATTGGCACGGAATTCTCGGTCGTGATATCGGCCATTACTATGAAAACCGAATCTAAGCCACATTAAAATCGTTATAACAGCATGTAATATACTCAATTTGAATGGCCGGTATGGAATGTTATGAGAAGCACAAGCATGTACACTAATGTACAGTCGGTAACAGAATTATAGACCCACAGTAGAGCTATAAAATAACTATTATTAAAATGTTTGTTTAATAAATTCTTGAGTTGGAAGACTGCAGGATCTAAGAAGCTTGTTTGAGTTGAAAACATTCAAATATTCTACGGTAGGTCACATTTTTTTTTTAATTCATTGGTCTATGTGATTCTATTACAAATTTTACAATCATAAATTAAATCGATTTTTCATTACTCATACTCCGAAAGTAGGTCTAAATATGCCTGAAGAGTGTGTAGAAAATAAAATTTCCAGCCCTAGGGCTTTTCACTTTCACTGACAGCTGTCATGTCAAATTATGGCTTCGCACGACTTGTGCAATCTGCATGTAGCCAGTATCAGTATCATTACGCATTAGGAACTTCAAAAACCTAACCTCCTTGCTTTTTTTTTACACCAAAGAATAATAATTATGGCTTGGCACGGCTCATGCATACTGCCAGAGTTTAGTACTAAGTAACTATTTTTTCTTATTTTATTATGTTTTTGTGTTAAGTTTAATCTGGTTTTTCATTTATGATTGTGTATTTTTTGTAAATAACATTTTCTAGACAAACCGTGTTACAAAAACTGTAAGTTAAATCTACGGACTTCGCGTCATTTCCCAATGTTGGATTAACTCATTAATAAAAACTTATTCGGTAAGTACCGCCGAGAAACCTAAAAAAAACACTACATAATGTGTAACCTCTTCCAACATTGTAAGAGGATCAGGTAGTATGGACACATGAGTACCTACTCATGTGGTATGGAGTCTCATAGTCTCATTCACTCTCGTTGTTAGGAAGAATTTTATGTATTATTCGTAATGAAAAGCACAGTGTTTACCTCGGGTGAAAGACTCATTAAGTCCCTCGAACTATTAGCGCCCTCGCTACGCTCGGGCGCCAAACTCCGTCTCGGGACTTGTAATGAGTGACTTTCACACCTAGGATAACAATGTACTATAAAGTAGGTGGAAAAGATGATGAAATACTCACAAGATTAACTATAGCGGCACGGACAGGGACACCGAATGTGCAATTATACACATTTGTTTTATTAATGCAATCTAAACAATAAATAATCACAATAGGAGGTATGACCTCATTGCAGCCAAAGCAGGTTTGATCGAACGCGATGTATCTTGCATATAAAATTATTACACTAAGTTACGTCAACATACCTATTTAATTATTATCAAGTAGATAGGTATATCTATTATTCCAATTAATTTTGCAATTGGTTTTACTTAAGTATATATTTTGTGTAGTTGTATGTACAGCCGGCAACATAATTGCAGACCTACCGTAGAGTTCTAAAATTGCAATTATTAGAGAATGTTTTCAACTTAAACAGGGCTTTCGAGTACTGCTTAAGTTGAAGGACTCTTAAATTAACTAAAGCATGACACGAAAGTGCTACTGTAATTGAAAACATTCTAATAATGACAATTTTAGAACTCTATTATAGTGGGTCTGCAATACCGACTCTACATATTCTTTCCATTTTCTTTTGTTTATCAAAATCGACATCATGTTTAAATCCATAAAATTATGCTGTCGAATTGAACACCTCCTCCTTTTTTTAAGTCGGTAAAATAAAAACCCTATTTCAGAATGTTTGTATAAATACTGCACCATTTCAAATTCAAACCAGATTTATTCTATAGCATTAAACCGGAACCGGAAAGCACTTTATCAAAAAAGTTTGGAAGGGGAGAAAAATATAGAGATCTCATTTTGTCAATTTCTCTGATACCGACATAAAACAATGTATGATTCTTTTGATTGATTAACCTAGATTTCTTCATCACGTATCTATAGATAGTTTGAAAATAAATAACCAAACCAGTACAATTTCCTCTCCCCATTTGATTGACCATCGATGTTGTTCGGAAGCGGATGATTTCATTCCGCACCCATGGCTCCACACCCTGGTGTAATCACTGGACCGTGATGCGTTCCATTGCTTGTTAGTTACGCCATCGACATGTTTATCAGATTCTCTATGATCTCATACTAGATATGCCTTAAAAATATTCGGGGTTAGTATTTAGCCATTACCTACTCAAGCACAGTCAAAACGTACCGAACATAACTGTAAAAAGAGAACAGATTGTCCAATAATCTGGGATCCTACATAAAAATGTATTAACTCTCCTTCTTCATAACATTAGGATAATAGGGATATTACTATCAAGGAATAGAGCACGTTTCTACTTAACGAGCGTAGGCAAGCGTCCTCATGCATGCGTCGATTTCCGCACCTTGGCGTATCCCTTTATTGGCGGAACAATATGCATGACCCAGTGGTGAACGGTTTAATATTCAAGTGTCGCGCGTCCGCGGGGCGTACGCCTCGATGTAATAAAAGCACGCTCCGTCGCTTAACGAGCCGCGCCGATGAACTCCTTCGTATTTCAAACAAGGCGACCATGTACGTGACCACGGAACCAGGACTTAATTTCAGCTGTAACTAGGATACACTGAATGATTACTTCTGTTAACAGCGCTTGGGATCCGCAATCAAGGAAGGATTCAACGCAATCTGTTTCTACGTAACGAAGTTGGATAATTTTTATACCGACTCTGTTTCCAACTTCTATAGTTTTGGATAGATTCAATACAAATTGCCAGTTTTTCTTGTTTTTCGGGTTCCATGTTTAAATGTGCAGCTGGTATTGAAGCTAGTGATTTGACATTAATATATTGTTACGTCGTTAATCCAAAAACATAACAGAAAATAATTGTAGGATCTTGAAGCCAATTACAATGAAAACACTAATCAACAGTAAAATAACAATTCTAATAAATTAACTTAACAAGATACCGAAAATAGTATGTCTTGTTTCAAAAATTCACTTTCCATTTCAACTTAAAGACAGACTGCTAACTTTGAAGATTTCAAACGTGATGAAAATTTAAATAGAACGTAAATTGTTCTTCTTTGTTGATCAAATTTTTGTCTTAGAATTCAGATCTGTTTCTAAAGCAATTAGAAGTTATAAAGGAAATTATTTCCATCAACAACAGCTAGTATTTTTGTGCTGTTTTAAGTCGATCATTGATCAGTTACTATGTTAATTTAAAATCCCGTCAGTTTTGTTTTCTGACTTTGAAATGTGAGAATAACACATTTGAAAACTACAGGATATTCGAATATAAATGCTACACCAGCAGTTCTGAACTTAAACTTTCTAGTGCAAAGAAAGTTATCAGCAATCGAGGGGCTATTGATTGCACACAAAGAGCCTTTCGTCTTGCGACATTCGAGTTCTATTTTCCGCTCACAATGCGGACGACGATTTTCGTCTTGCCTTCTGGATTATATCCCCGGTTCATTCGATTTTATCCTTTGATACCCAACCGAATGATTCTTACCTTAGCTCGATACCAAAACGAAATACCTAGACGAAGAAATCAACCAGAACTTTATTCTTCTAACAAGATGAACGTTTTATTTTATGTGTTATGATTCAGAATGTCAACAAATGCTAATGAAGCAGCTACCGAGAATATGACGTATCTGCATTATCGTTTACGAGTTCAAAAGAAAGGCATATAAATGACGTCATCTGTCAAGCTCTGCATAGCAGTACAAGCGAATTAATACATTGCTTGGATTCATAATGCTTTGGGGTACGTCCACTCTGGCGAGTCGCCAACGTGCTCGCACAATGCACAATAAATACCTAGTACTACGAATACATTTAATTACTTCACTTCCATTAAGTGCACTTACCTATCTGCATATAAATTTTGCTGTTCCGACTCCTTAGGAAAGCATAATTCTAAACAGAGCCTGTTAGACAAAGTTAAATATCTCTGCTGAAGAATTACGCGACGAAAATTAAGCACGTACAACAAAAATTAAGAGGCTGGAGAAACAATAGGGCCCTACACAGGATAATCAACCTTAAGGTGGGACCGCGCAGCTCTGGCTGATGGTACAACCCAAACATCCGTGGCCAAAATACCAAATAAGATTTTCCTCGGTATCTACGTAATTATTAAATAGTAGAACTTCTAAAAAGTTAAATAGATCTTGTGATTCCCCGATATCTTTTTTCAGTTTTAAAACATCAAACAATGTAAGTTTTTGCTTTGTTTGGTTGCACGATGCCGCATGGCGAACTGTGCGGTCAGTGTAGGCGGGTGGGCACTGGGCAGTTGGGGATAGGGCGGCTTGTAATCCAAGGTGCAAAGCGGGGCTCATGCTTAGCGCATTGGAAAACAGTTATTAGAGTTGAATTTGCAACGTCTCTGTTTGGCTGACCACTTCACTGCACTCGGGACGACCGGCGTGTATTATGTTGCTCGATTTATAAACTCGAAACCTTTTTGCGCACATTAGGATTAAATTAACGACTTTGCTGTTTACCTCCTCTGAAAAAATGTCAAGTTTTGAATTGCATTTATAATGTATTCCTCAGTGTATTTAACGCAACTATACCTCTTTAATTGGCTTCTTTTTGCGTTATCCGTTTTGGAGTTTGTCGTTTTCTAACAGACACACAGACAGACAAAAGCGGCGATGGGGCACTTTGTTGTATAATGAGTATATGGATAAATGCAAACAGATTTTAACAGATGCATAGATATAATATGTATACAAAAAGCAGAGTGAGGCCTCATTGAAGAGTTTTAAAGCGCGGCTTTCTTCAGCAGAAATTGTAAAGTTTGACGGGGTAGATCATAAACAACAAAAGGTTATTTGCAATGAAACTTTAGTGAAAGCTGGACTAAAAATTGTTTAAAGCTCGCTCCCGTCAAAAAGTCAAAATGAACCAACAAATTCAATTAAAAGTTTTATCCAGGAAACTGGAGCCGAGTAACATTAGATAAATCTCAATTAATTATTACTGTGTTAATGGACAAAGGAACCTTTCCCGTCGACCGACAAACAAGATTCAAACCGAACTAGACAAAAGGCTGAACGTAAACACCAATCGCTCATTCAAGCGACCCGTGAACCTCTCTCGACTCGACAGACTCGCTCGCTTCGCTCGAAACTATCCCTCCTTTTCCCTCGTTTGCTCAGAATATATCCGTCTTTATCGGTCTGTAAGGGGAAATGCGAGAGCAACTATTTGTTTTTTTTTTTTAAAATTAGGTAGGTAACAAATTAGGTGGACAAACTGTTGAAACGGTCGAGGTGTCTATATTCTGCAGAAATTCTTCTCTTAAAATCGTCCCAGAGAGAATGTCTCCGCGATAGAGCCAGAACTAGGTAATAATTTTCTTTTCAACGCCCACCGAGCTATTCGTTCAGTCTGCGTATTATTGGCAGATACTTAAAGGATTTTCGAGAACTGAATTGATATCTTCCATGTCATATCGATTTCCACTTCCATTTGTATTTTAAAAAATACTGCTAGAGAGCGAGCGGATATTAATAAAAAGATTGAGAACGAGTTGAATTTTGCGTAAAATACAATCTAGATATTTGGTAAACGATCGGAAAAAGAATATATATTTTTGCGTCAATAAACCAAAGTAATTTATTTGTCGTCAATTTGCTTATTCGAAGCGGTCCGTATACAAGAGAAAGGGGATTGCGGAGTCGTTGTTTGAAACTGTTTAGTCTAATTTGAAATACCACTGCTGGTACGTGAATAGCCGTATTTGAAATGACTTATTATGAGGGACATTTCGTTTCACAGTCGTTGCCAAACCGGGACGGGTCGGTTATTGTGAAAAGCAGGTTTTAGGCTGTGTTTGGGTAATGTTATTGGCTGGCCTAGATACATATTCTACGATAAATAATGAAACACCTTTTCTTTTCTGTTGTAAATGAAACTAGTTTTAGTTCTCAAAGAAAGAATTGAAAACAAATTCATTTTGATAATAGTGCCTTCGTGACAAAATTGCAAATCATTTTCTAGGAAAAAATTGTTAAAACATTATATTATTGATGGGCTACAAACGTCGTCATACGTCATGTATGGATCGGAATACTGGGCCGTGAAGAAGAAGGATGAGAGAAGATTGCATGCAGCGTAGATGAAAATGTTGAGATGGATGTGTGGAGTAACGAGGATGGATAAAATAAGGAATGAGTATATTAGAGGAAGCCTGAAAGTAGAACCAGTTACTGAAAAAGTAAAAGGGTATGGACAGGTGATAAGAAGAATTGGTTTAAGTTGGTATGGACAGGTGATGAGAAGAGAAGAGACGCATATAAGTAGAATGGTGATAAGTATGAATGTAGAAGGATGGAGAGGAAGAGGACAACCGTGATGAGAAGAGTTGGTTTATGTTGGTATGGACAGGTGATGAGAAGACAAGAGACGCATAAAACTAGAATGGTGATAAGTATTAATGTAGAGGGATGGAGAGGAAGAGGACAACCTAAGAAAGATGGATGGACTGCGTGAGACAAGACATGAGTGAGATGAATGTGAACGATGAGATGACGACTACTATGAATGAATGGAAGAAGAAGACATCCTGCGCCGACCCCAAAAAAATTGGGATAAGGGCAGGAAGATGATGATGAGCTGCTACAAAACAAAGTTTAACAGTCATGGTGTTTATAGGTCAGTCAATTTTCAACAGCGGGATATAAAATACCAAAATTAACTTTTTTGCTTCCACCTTCCGGCCACTGAGCATCTTAATTAGCATTCTAGTTTCATCAACGACTAACTCTATGTAAATTTGAACAATATCCCCAGCGGAAATGTAATTGAAACACCGTTTGTTGAATCAAATTTCTTGTTTAATTGGCTTATAATAGCCGGGAGTGATTAGCAAGATATTATTATTCATAAATCGCGTTATATGAAAATGTAATTGTTAAATAGAAGCTAATTTTAATGAAGTGTAGAGAGTAGGTACTCCTAAACCCTTAAGTCAATATCCGTGTCCTAAAGAATAATGGCAAAACTTCGAAAAAAAATTACTTGTTTGCTTGCTAGGTTAGGTTCTTGAAGTTTCATTAGGTGAAATGGCGTCAGATGTTAATGGAGAAAATAAAAAACATGTGACTTTAAATGCCTATATCTTTTCAGCTAGTTCACGAAAATTTCATTGTAGTCTAGAAAATCGGAGATTTGTTTTATATCTTTTCTATTTGTATATATGGTCAAGTATTACCTTGCCATCATTCTTTAATAAAATCATTTTTTTTTAATGGTTGTCTGTAAAGTACCGACTTTACAGACAACCATTAAAACGAATTATTTACGGACGATATTTTTCCGTGATAACGTCATAAGAAAATATCGGTGAACAAGGTAACCATAGCAACGATAATACGTTGCTAAGGTTACCTTGTCAATAACGCTCACGTTCCCGTAACATGAGCATGACGTCACACTTTTTTGTGAGTGCAGTACGGTGTTCGTCGATTAATAAGACGTTATCACGTCAAGAAGTACTCGTAGTATTGAAATTGAACAGCCCAATTGGCACTCCGAGATCGAAATTATCCAATTCTCTGAAAAATGTTCCCCTCATCTCTTTGACCACTGTCGAAGAAAGATACTTTGTTAATAAAATACCTATTCTTTGTTTTGTTTGAAAACGTCCCTCGGAAAATATAAAAAGACGTCTCGAACAGGCTTTCATTATGCCATTGTAGGAGGCAAAAAACGTGAACAATACAGTGTAGCTACTACACGCAAAATTTACAACGTACCAATCATTTTGATGTACAATACACGGGTTTTATTTTTCGTTCAATACTTCAATATGTATGTAGGGGATGACCTTTCGAAATATTACGAATATTTTCCATCTAAAATTTCATCAAGGCAAAACAGAAACTTCACCTAAAAATAAACCAAAATGAATTCCGAACATATAATTGAAACTGAAACAATCAAAAATATGTCCTTCAAAACAATACCGCCGGAAACTGTAGGATATTGAATTGGACTCAAAGTTAATAGAAAAGCATCCCAAAAGCGGTCACATCAAAGTACTTAACTTAACTTTTTCATGTACGGAATGTGAACGAACTCTGAAACAAAAGTAGTTACATGTTTCAGCAGGAAGCCATATCGGTGTTGTCTGCGATATCCGACTCCTGAGGGGCTAGACTGAAATAACAAAAAAAATACCACAGGACAACAGCTTTAAACTGGTTGGTAACTTTATATTATACTTAGATTTTATAAGTAGTGGGTTTTAAGTGTTAGTTGGTACTGATCTTACCAATTTTACTACTACAAAAAGCATCTATCATTTATTCACTTTATAAATCACAGTGGTTTCGTAGGCTATTGAATTCAAACAAACAAACAATGAAATCCTCCTTCCTCTTTCTAATATTAGTATAAATATAATAGAATGAAAAATCATTTATTTTGAGTACATAATATACACTGTACCAGATAATATAAATATTAAGTACAGTGCTACAAAAAAAATTGGTTGTCTGTAAAGTCGGCTTACAGACGATAACGTAATAAGAAAACGATAAAAAAATGTTGTTTTTTTACCAATTTTTTTTTTTTTTTTTTCTTCATTGAGTCTTCTATTCGTCACTCGTTACCATAACACAAGCCCAGAGGAGCGATATTATTATTAAACACGAAACGCGAGACGTGACGCGTGACGTTTACCATGACGCCGTCATGCTACCGGAACATGACGGCGTCATGGTACCGCAACATGACACTTTTTTGTGAATGCAGGTGTTCTATCAATTTTAGACGTTATTACGTCAAAAAAGGATTGTACTCAGAATGATATGAACTAAAACCACAGTAAAACCACTAAAGTCAGTAAACACCATTATCTAACTGGCCCCGAAACTAGCAGCAGAGGGAGTACACCCTTGCAATTGTATACATTAATATAACCCAACATTATGGACGATAAGTCAGCTCCGATTTCAGTACAGAGAACTAACTGTATACGGAACTCCTAACTTGTCAGACGATCCGGGTGTGGGGTGAGACGGACGATCGATTGATACATTCATCAAGCTTATGACTTAGTCCCTACGTGGACGTTTATACTTTGTCATTCACTTAGCGTTGTACCTACGTTTGCCGTGGATTAGGACGAATTGATTGTGTTACTATATGGCTTCTTTATGGATGTTAAGTACCTTGCGTTTATTTTGAGCGATGTTCGTCCATCTTCGGTAAGCTACTCCTGAGACAGTTTTTATGAGATCGATTTTTCTCATTTCTATCCGACGGAAAAACAAAAAAAACGGAGGAGGTTTCCAATTCGTCGCGTATGTATTTTTTTATGTATGATCCCCGATTACTTGATAACGCGCTCAACCGATTGAAATGATAATTTTTTGTTAAAATGTTAATCGAAATTTATATGTGTCTGTAACCTATACAAAAAAGTGGCTGTGACATACGGCAGACAGACAGACATGACGAATCTATAAGGGTTCCATTTGGCTACGGAACCTAAAAAGGGAATTAAGCCGTTAGATATTAAAAGTAAAGTATACGTTATTCAAGTAAGTTATAAAACATGTTATTTTCCTAACAAGATTAACATTTAGTTAATTATGTAGAGAAAATACAATTTGTAACTTTCTAATTAACTTAATGTTATTATATTTAATTAGTTCTTCTTTGACTAATTTCATTAACTAAGTAGTTTCTGTTATGTCTTCAGTGAAGAGTTAATAAGATAAAGTTTTTTGCGTTTGAAATACTGTTTGAATACAGATTGTAATACAGATCACTCTAACTAGTTAGTAGTGTTTTTTCTTGATTTCTTAGAAATTCATCACAAAATTCAAATTACGGAAAACATTTATTTCTTATTATTATGATTACTTTCACCACGAACGCTCTATTACCTAGAATTCCATAAACGATACAACTGATAAGTAACATCCTTTTTGAAGTAGCTCAAAACATATTCTAAGAAGATCGTTTAAATAAAGCCGAAGTTATAAAACGTGTTCCCTTGAATAGTTGTGAATCTAAAGTGTAAGCTTCCGATAAAATTACAGCGGGACAGGAGTCAGACCAGTCGGCGCCAGCCTCCGTCTCGCCGCTAACATAACCCGTAAAGATTATACCGAGCAACGTAAACAAGATACCATTGAACGGATCTACAATAGACTCAATGGTTATCGTTATTATTCTGAAATCTATCAGATTTTGGAAGATAAGTTTAACATCAAATAGCATATTTCTGGGCTGAACGTAATTAACTTTGACACCTTTTTATTCTTTAAAGAATAATGGCAAGACTTTGAAAAAAATTACTTGTTTGCATGGAGTTTAGGTTCTTGATGTTCCTGTATGTCTAATGGCGTCAGATGTTGATGAATAAAATTAAAAATACAAGACTTTAAATGCTTAGGTATAAGTATATAGTAGGTACACGAAATACTATCCATTTAATAATAAAAGAATTTTATTTTATTATTTTTTCTACACGGTGTAACAAGGGGGGTGGATCATCGGTTGTTGGGGGGTAGAGGACCTCAGTACCTATCGATTTAACCCCCATGTATGTTCAGCAATATTAATTGGTTCAAAATATTGATTATTTTTACTTTTTCGACCATCAAGTACATTTTTCAACATGATGTCTTAGCCCTAGCCAAATGAAACTTTCAGGGTTTATTCTTCATGAAAGTCAGTAGTTTTTAACATAGGTTGCAGAAAAAAATATTCTGTGAAATATTTTTTTTAGAACCATACAAAGATAATGTAAACATTAGATTTTGAAAAAAAAAATTACACTAATGGTTATATTTTAGGTTTTATAAATCTTAGACGCTGATTGATTTAGGGGTAAAAAGGTCCACTATTAAACTTGTTTCACAAAAAAAAACAGAATCGCAGACCTGATAGTTTGGCTGTAATTGCGAAGTTCAGGGTGAAATCTGATTTTGACTAAAATTTCACTAAAGTCCAAATAACTTTTGAACCAGTGAATATTACTGAACATACATGGGGGTTAAATCGATAGGTACTGAGGTCCCCTACCCCCCAACAACCGATGATCCACCCCCCTTGTTACACCGTGTATTATATGTATGCATTTTTTCTGTATTGCCATGCCATTATTCTTTTCGTTGTCTGCCAAGATATTTTCTTAGAAAAATACACATTTTAAAATACTCGCACATGAGACAGATATCTGCATAAAATCCAATGTAATTCCATTAAGGAGTACTAATTGCTAAAGTAACATACGAACAGAAAGCAGTCTCGTTCCGCACGCAATATGGAGTAACTTTTGCGAAATACATTCCTAAGTAGTGGCCTGTCGGGTCTGAATAACTAAACACGCTGGCTCAATGCCTCCAGGGGCTATTGTATCTTTGTTACGTCGCTTCTTGTTTCTTAAGTCTCGTATGGATATGGACTTTGAAATATTTCCTTACTATTCACAGCTACTCGTGCGATAACTTTGTTTACTATGAGGTGATTTGATATTGCAACATTCTCGAGTTTGTATAAATTGTCATACAGTAAACTAATTATCTTCTATGAAATGACTTAAGAGGAAAGGGTACCGGGGGCTCTTTCCATACAAACTATTACAAAAGTAATCGACTGTTTTCTCCCTGGATAATGACACTAGAGCAAATATTTTTGGTGCATAAAACTTATAACTGCCACGACCATGCCCCTATTTTTTGTATTTTATTAATCTTAATTTCTATGATAATTAGAAAATAAAACATAGGGGCATATTCTTGGCAGTTATAGGTTTTATGGCACAAAAATATTTGTGCTAGTGTCATTATCCAGGGAGAAAACAGTCGACTACGTTTGTATGGAGAGAGCGCAGGTACCCTTTCACCTTAAGTATACCAAACTTAATTTGGCATCCAATTTACCAAAAGACAGAATTTCAAAGGAAGAGTAAAAATAAGTTGAACATAATCATCGGATTACATCTCTGGATTAAGATAATACTTATACGCTGAATTATTTTATTAATAGAAAGCAATTTGGTTCCGTAAATATAAACATCTAATTTCTCTGTAATTTGTTTACAGACTTATTCATAAAATCAAGTAGAGATAAAGATAAACAAACCAGTTTCAGTTTTTAATTATTCTAAGTGCATAACTGACCGCTGTGCAATAGTGTAAAGGGTAGGTAGCAGGTTTCATCAGATAGTATGTTCACAAAGCACTGAAGCAAGGTGCAAGGGGGATGTTACCAACCTTACGAGGTATACAAGCAATATAGAGGCACATGAATGGCTGCACCCACGCTATGTGAGCAAAGGACCTGTCTATAAGCCTCACGGGCTCACATCAAAGGCAAACGGGATTCAACATTAACTTACCAAACAACACTATACTGGACACTTCGGTATATCCTGGTGTGTATCTATTCAAACTCTAACCACATCTCTAACTATGTACTATGTGTGTATAAGGCTACCATTTATACACTCACTCACACAGCCATAAGTTTCCCATATTCCGAACAACTCTCATTCGACATGAAATTGGAAACGTATCACCAAAGTTATCCTATCAGTTAGGTACTGTCAATTGAGATTCTAGTTAATGAATTGATGTCTTTGTATATGGTTAGTCTTAACATCGAGAAATTGAAAATCATATCGAATTAACGTTTGACAAATAGCATCAAAGAGTATTTATGATACCTCCGATAACTCTATTGAATTTGTGATCATCCGAGCCAATTCCGATGTGGCCCGTGACTGGCCCAAAAGTTTTAATTAATGCATCACCCTCTTCCCATCGGGACGACGACACGACGACGACTAAACTCACGAAGAAAATAAACGATGTGCACAAACTTATAGTTATTCGGTTGGAATAGAATGTGGGAATGCTATTAAAACATGTCAATGCTATTTCTGATGTCATCTTGAAATAATATCATTGCACTGGATCGCACTAGCGCATTTTAATCGTACAAACATCTGGGATTTCAAAAACTGCACGACATTTATAAAAGAGAAATTTAATGTAAAAAGTTTCTTCAACAATAAATTATTTTTGACAATAAGTGATTTGGGATATTTCCAAACTCTACCACTATCAACTTTTAATTATTGAGTTAGTAGGTACTTATAAGTACTTATTAAAATACTTATCTAAAGTTTCGAGTATTTTTAACAAATAACATTTTTTTTTTGCAAGCAGACCCATCAATACCAAGTTGAACAAGAAGCTAAATAAAATATGTTATAGATACAGCGGGCTAATAATCACAGAATCAGCCTCATTTAAAATCACTTTCTTTAAAGGAGAGCACATTAGTGTAATTACGTGATGAAGATTAGATTGTCGTTCAAGATTAGTGTAATTAACTTAATTGATTAACAACGACAATCTTGTTTGTTAAAATAATATATGAACCTACAAAGAAAACAAGCTATTTATAAAGCTACCCGTCGAGAAGAAAGCGGCTGAAAGCGCTGGAGCGACATCCACTCTATTTGTCTCGGCTAACACTGCCCACTTCTCGCCGCCTCCGCCTAGTTTGCGTTAAGGATTTTATCGCTTTTTCTATACTTTTTCTTTAGGGATCTACACGGCTTTGCTTTGTTTTCAGGTCAGCTACGGTCTGGTTACACAACGTGTGGACTTTTTGTTGGGACCCTTGTCTTGTGACGGACGTTCTACGGTCATTTTAAGTCAAATGTTTTAACAGTACGACCCTTGATTTTAAATGCACTGTTGACTTTTACCGTGTAAACTGTTTTTTTTTTTTTATTGGTTTAGAAATCAAGTTTCGGTTTTCCCGAAAGTAACGACTACAACACGTGGACTCTAGTTTTGCTGTTATTAGTGCGTTTTCATATCGATATTAAGAAATTAAACGTATAGCAACGAATAAGGAATAAATTTATCCGTGAATGTGTGAGTAATATAATCTTTCGAGTCGCAGCTGTGTTAGTCGCGAGGAAAATTTCTTTTTATTGTGTTAGCGAACGCTTATTGTATCCGAAAATTTTCTTCATTGTAACTGTTACGCAGCCGCCTCTCAGTATTACTTCACAATTGTTCGGTGACAAATAGCTAAGCGATACATTTATACCTCTTCGAAAATCGAATTCGAATCGACTATTGTGAATTTAACACTGTTGTACAAAAAATGACAGAAAATGAAAGGCAGCTGAGGATATTAATTTGGTAATCTAGAGCGATTGTTTAAATGCATTTTTTAAATCTACATATTTGACCTTCGTAAAAGTATCTAATATTAATGTAAACTTACCTCTTCCTCAGTGGTGGCGGTGTTGACGGAGTCCATGCTTTGGCAGAGCGCGAGCTCCATGCTCTTGTGTTGTGGGGAAGCGGCCCGCGGCGATGGCTGCTGCGGCGGCACCAGCGCGCCTTGGGTCGCTCCTGCCGCCTGCTGCGAGCCTGCGCCGCCTGTAGCCGCGGGGCTCTGTGCCGCTTGCAGGCTTTGTGCCACTTGCAGGCTCTGCGCCGCCTGGAGGTTTTGCTGCGCTTGCAAACTCTGCTGTGCCTGAAGGTTTTGTAACGATTGATGGGCCAGGTTCAATTGGTGTTGCTGCACGATGCTCTGTTGCACAATGCTCTGTTGCACTTTGATGTGCTGGTGCACGGCGAGCTGATGGATGGGGTGGAGGGGTGCTGGGGGAGCGGGGTACGGAGGGGAGAGCCGCTGGCGCTTCACCTGCGCACTCTGAAGCGCTTCGTGCAGCCTCTTGACCGGGAGGGGGCTCTGGCCGAGGTTATCCACGGCTGTGGCTGGGCGTGCTGGCCGAGTCGCGCGACTCCGGCGAGCACAGACCGTGGCGGCGACAGGGGGGGAAGACCGCGGTGCACCGACACGCGGTACCGATATCGACGTACCGGAGACGAAGCGCACCACCACCGGCCAACAACTACGCGATGTATTATGTAGGTATATGAGTTAGATTTATATCGTCAAACTAGACTATAGAATGTCTATTTAAGTTCAGCGCCTGAGCACTATGATTTCATCAGACAGCGATGAGCTTCTAGATGTAAATCACTCCTGAAAAGAAAGAAAATATAACATTAATCATTTACTCTCATTAAAAGAAGGCTGAAAAGCAAAAACGAAAACATCAATACACATAATAAAGTTCAAAGGCAGCCAGACCAAAGACGTAAAACATATTATATAAAACTCGTAAAAATAAATACGAATTCAAAACATTTTACTCGTTCCAATTAGGAAGGGAATCTTCTTATAACGCCATTTACAATAAATCGATACGTTACACTAACCCCGAGGGATTTTTTTCATCAAATTTCTTATTTATTGTGGTAAGAAAACAAGAGTTTTCATAAGTATAAAACATCTAATTACATCTAAGCATAATTTAAGCTACGAGTACGTTGAGAATGAATCATAATTTAACCACCTTGTTAAATAACATGAAAGTCACCACAGGTAAGTAGATATAGTAAAGCATTTGAACGACATGAAAGCTACATAATAACCTTGAAATGACTGTATATTATAACCAACAAGTTGACATAACACAAAGCAGCTTTTATTTATAGTAGCTTAATATACTTAGTATCAATTTTAGACTACAAAAAACTAAGTATTAAGTATTAGGTTTATGTAATTGCTCCAAAGATACCTATGGTTATTGTTATCGAGTGTCTATTGAAATCTGTTGCAACTTCAAAAACTACTTAACCACGTGGTGTTAGAGTATATTTCATAACGTTTATATAAAGTAGATATATTTATTTTTAAATGTCAAAAGTACCGATATCATAGAGTGTGGGTAGTGGTCAACAGTTTATATGATTAGTCACGGCAATAAACGTCTGCAGTCTTCTAAATTAAAGCCACGTCTGATGATATCAGTTCGCTGTTTCACACATTGTAAATAGGACGACTCTACATTTTACCTGTAACACTTGTGAAACATTTCAGTTGCCACATTTAATAAGAATTTCAGCGTCATCTGTCTTTAATATTTTCATATCGATTTTTGTTTCAGATTTTACCACTAAAATTCAGATTTATATACTTAACTTACTTAAACCCTCAATGATTTTTTGTTTCAGATTTTACCATAGACTAATATTCAGATATATATGACCTTGAATTACAAATACCCCTAATTATTTAAGGGTATATGTAGCGGTGCGTATGCGCAGCTTTTAATCTAAGTAAATATACTATGTTATATTCACGATTTTCAGATTAAAATTCAAACTAGAACACAAGGCTCTAGCTTCTAAATAATGGGTACCTATCATTCTTGTCTGCGTCTATTTAAGAATAGCCTCCATCATTATAGTCACATTACAAATAACCGACATTATTTATCAATTTATACACCGTCACATAATAAAGACTTCACCATAATTTACTTTCAACAAAAAATACAATGTATACGATACAAATGACAACTTTAGAGGCGGACAAAGTTAATAGCTATGTAACGTTCACGTGGAAGCATTAGGTGTACCAAGGTCACCTTTTTGCCAAAACAATCCGTGACTAAGGCTTGTGTACAATGGGGGTTTTTTTTGAGAATAGTTCTTAGTGGTCTACTAGATGGCGCGCACTAGATTACATACGTATACATAGGTGTGTGCTTGCTGCAGGCGAATTTTTGTAAACCAAAACTGCCCAATGACCATAGAGTAAGTAAATGCTTGAAGCCAATGCCATAATTGTATAAAATAGAAAAGGTCCCCAACAAAAGGTACAGGAAAGCCAAATACGCAATTTAATTTACTTTGCTGACATGTTTTAAACAATAATCGAAACTATTAAACCGATTTTGATGATTTAGAAAAAACATCGTGCGAACTTCGTACAGTAGTACCATATACATACACGTTAAGCGAACGCTCGGCCGAGCTACATGGTAGGCGGAGTGGGGGTGTTAGGTTTTATTTTCGTTACGGAATTTCTTGATTCGGTCGCCGCGCTCAAAGCCCGCTATGCAATAGCTTAAAAGCTATGCAATAGCTTAAAAACAAATCGGTTGGTAAACTATGAAGATCTGGGATAACAAACGTTTAAAAATACAATCGAATTTGGGAACCTTCTTTTTTAAAGTCGGAAATTTTTAAACGACGTTTTTTCTCAAAAGAAAATTACCTATTCGGGCAAAATCCCCACGTTCACAAAGTGACCGTACAGACAAATACAGACAAATATAATAATATGTAAGTAGATGTAATGATAACTGACAAAGAAAAAACTAATTTTAAAACAACTTGTTTTGTTATTTGACTGGTTTTACGTTTCTTACTGGCCCAGAACGAACCAAGTGTTCTTAAAAATATTCTAAATAAAAACTAGGTACATTTTGTTTGGATATAAAGATAGATGCTAACCTGGTGTGAATCTAAAGTCAGTTTTAAAGCCATTACTTCTTAGAAATATCTCGTCTACTGTAGAGCAATTTACACAAGTAGGTAAATAAATAAAGCGAAAATACCTTTACAAAATTACAAGATCTGAACCATCTCTAAACAGAGCAGGTATTTGAACGTCTGAAAATAAGATTTCGGACTGATTAAAAAATGTTAAATAATCATCTTATTTAAATGATGAAATAACTACGATGAAACAGAAGACTTAATAGTAATTATAACCTAAAATTCTTGAGCAATGTCAATGTTATTTTTTTCTTTTTCTGTTAATTTTAATATTATTTTGAGAAGACTTACTTTATACATAGAGGCAGACAAAAATTATTTTCTGTAAAGGCAATCCTGGTGCCCACGATACAGGCTTAATGCTTAGTGTGGTCACCAACAGTAATTTATCTTTTTTATAAATGCTCTCAACACTAACACATCCTTTATACACTAGAATATACTTTGTTTGTAGAATATACTTTTAAGTAACTTGTGTTTGTGCTGTAAATAAAATATTTTTCATTTTTCATTGTTTTTCATTTTAAAATTATCTATTTAGCCGCCTATTGGTGTACGAATTCCTTTCAAAACATCTGAAACACTATTGAAATTCGAAGAAATTGTATAAAACATGCGCGTCGCATCGAGTTTCTTTTTTTTGAAGTCGGTTAAAAGTCATTGATTTAAAATAAACTTTTATCTAAACAAATTTTGCCGTCAAACTTGAAGTCGAGAATTTGACATTTCATAGATTATATGTTCCATTTATCTCTCTTCTATGAGCAAGATTATCACCGTACCTTTTCATAGTGCTCCGCCACCTGATTTTTCCACGTGATACTGGCCGAAATTGCACATCGTGTCAGCAGAAGGCCATAAAGAAGAAATTGATTGAAGATAGTCGGAACCCATTCTCACCATTCTTTTACGAAGTCAAATAATGTATTATATGTCTTTGATAAAAACCGCAGTACATAAAGAAATATAAAAATGTTTATAGAGTGTTTCGATTTAGACAGCATAATAATATCTAAACTTATCTTTTCAGCATAATAACATCTAAACTTATGTTTTCAGCATAATAACATAAGTATATTTTTTTCTTTTCAGCATAATAAAAATATCTAACCTTATTTTTTCAGCATAATAATATCTAAACTTATGTTTTCAGCATAAAAATATTTTAACTTGTTTTTTCAGTATAATAAATCTAAATGATCTATCATGTACGTTTTTGGTTCACTTAAAACGCTGCAGAGCTAGGCACGTGTTCTAATTCTTACATTCATTTTCAACGTAGTTACATCAGTATGACCTCATCCAATTAAGCCGCCGAAACGAAGGTCAACTGAATTAAACTCATTGCGAGTGGCTGTTGTTACACTAAAAACTTTAGCATGATACCTGAGTTACTCATGGTTCAAAGTCATATAATTCTTATTTACCTACTTGGGTACCCATTTATGAAATCTTAAGTAGGCGGGGAAGAAATTGAATTTTACTTTATGAAGAATTTTCAGGTATTTGGCGTGTCTGTCTAAATTGATTCCATATAAAAATATTATTAATCTATATTTATACCTATCTATATTTTGTTGTCTAAGTCTGTTCGAATAGCGATCAAATTAATAACATTGCGACTGTACGATACATACTTAGTTGAAATGTCTATTAAGGAAATCTTAATAATTTAGATAATTTTCTAAATATCAGAGCTATTCTTGAAATGGAAGCTGTGTCGTCATATCTAATGCATGTGCACTCAAAACTTCAAGTCATTACATCTCCCGAACTTCCATAAACCATCTGTACTAAATCAGAAAACTTTTACGCTTAGAAAGTGCGCAAAAGTAGAGCCTGCAATATTTCCTACTTCGCTGAATACTTTAATCCGGCCCGTATATTTATGCTGTGGTGTTGTTGGTAAATAAGTCCCGGCCAACTCTTCCAGGTTCCATTTGTTATAACTACTAAGTCCCGTGGGATTCCGGACTTCGACGGCACTTCCACTATGTACAAGTTCGGAACGAACAGATAAGCAACAATCTATTGGTACCTAGTTTAATAACTAAACACTCAACGACTATTCTCTATCTAAACTATTATTAAGCCTTTCAATTTAGAACTATGAGGATTGAATGTGACCGCTGAAGTCATAAATAAAATAATCAATATCGTTTTAATAAAAAGGCTTTTATATTGATTCATTTCAGATAAAAGCAAGTAAATAAATAGCTACCTACTCAAAGTACTGATAAAATACCTCATATCATTAGAATCAGTAATAAC
The DNA here is from genome assembly GCA_907269075.1 of Idaea aversata. NCBI lineage: Eukaryota > Metazoa > Arthropoda > Insecta > Lepidoptera > Geometridae > Idaea > Idaea aversata. The sequence goes on along the minus strand of OU026092.1, from coordinate 6,689,886 downwards.
TTCTATTGTGTTGACAAATACACGTTTTGTAAATATAATAACATGCCAATTTATACCAAGTTGTATATTAAGACATACTTTTTTCATATCACCGACAAAAGGAATCTCTATTATTTTCATATTTGGTCTGTAAAAATGTGTTTGTCAACGGGTAGGTATTATAATAAAGTATGAATGTGAATAAAGAAACCGGAACATTAATAGCTGTATTTCCCGTAGAATATTTACAAGTGTTCTTATCTTTTCACAGTTCTTCACGAGCTCTCAACATAATTCAACGTCAATAAATCCACTTGTTCTCTTAAACACGTTCAATTATATTTTTATACAATAAATAACGAAAATGAAAATAAATTAAACATACTTAGGCACAAAATGGAAGAAATAACAAAAAATCATAATTTAATAAAAAGCGATTAAATACTTCCTTTCTACTTGGAATTGTATGGTCACTAAAAGTAATGTAGTTTGAGAGAGCAATTTAATAGGAAACCTACATAATACATTTATTTTATCAGTTTTTCATTTTATCATTTATTTAATTGTATAATATTATAGCATAAATAAATCTAATTAAAGACACCTTAAATGTGTAAGGACTTATGTTACCAAAATACAAAACAATAACATCAAAATATTTACGAATATACCTTTCACACTCCATATTCTAATAATAGCGAACAAATCTGTATATTTGAAAACGTCGAAGTGCGGAAGCCATTGAAATTTCACGAATAACGTGATTACCTTACAAACAAAACCATACACCTACACAAAGTATTGTTTATTAGATTAGTACCGCGTGTACAATGTCATTTATTCATCGTCAGACATCTCCATATCCAAGTAATTGGCCAATGACATATTATTGGAATGTTACGAAAACTGCTACAGTGTTGCTAAATACTTACGTTAGATAATTTGATTTAGGAACTATGACGGTAGCCCACAAAGAAATAAGATTATCTACTTAATTGTAAGTACCTACTATGTTCGAAGCAGTGACAATTTTACAGACGACATCTGTAAGTGCTAATCTCTTAAAACTACAATTACAATTTTAGATTTAGTAGTGATAGTTATGTTCTAATTTAAAATGGCGTCAATTTTCATTTCAAATTTAAAGCTGGTCATCATTATTGACACACAACAAAAGATTTATTTGACGATACAAATTCAACAAATAAAACCACATGACATGGCTCTATTCATGAAACTCACAAAACATGTCCATTTAATTTACTACGTTCTGTTAGAAAACCCGGTAGAGCCATTCGCATAATTAAATTTACTAAAGTAGAAACAATTCGATTTAATGAAATACTTGTCTATGGCTTTTACTGATTACTTTTCACATTTAGACTGAATATCTAATTTGATGAACAGACAAATGAAGAATCTCGTTAAAAATTGTCATAATAGTCCTAAATAAAGTATACAACATTATGTATATTTCTAAAGACTGAATTTGAAATAATTTCATGAGAAACGAACCATTGTTATCCGAACCCATATTCATAGCAGAGAGTCCCGCAAATTGAATCTAATTGCCGCAACGAAGTGTTGAATCAGGCCGGCATAGGCGGAGCCGACTGTGGCCCAAATTGCGCCTATTTACTCACTTAGATTCAGAAATTGTGAACACCCACAGACCACCTGTTTACGAAGCGAAATTTTCACGAGACGAGTGACATCAGCTGCTGTAAAGTCGGCAGTCTTGTTTCAGAAATGAGCGCTAAGTGCTTGAATTGAGCGAATGATGTTGTTAGTGTTGTTTGCTAGCGCAGATGCTTGTACTCGTTTGTGACAAAGTAAGGAAGGTCACTAAAATATATGAATATGCTTTTCAGCCATGGAACTAAAGTGCCTTGAATTAGTTTTGTGACTAAAATACGTGAAATATGTCAATTACAATCATTAGTTCTATTTAGCTGGGTGTTACAGAATATAGCATCACGTAGGACTAAATGTTTACGATATTGATCATCCAAATTTTACTGCAGATAAATATTTACGTTAAAGCATGATTGTGAAAAACCATCACACCCTAATTAATATTTTAGAACTCGGTATTTAGCATTTTACGAACATTGTAAGGCTCCGTTCATTGAAACTTTATTTCCAAAATATTTATTTGTTTTAAACTCTAAACCTGTGTAGATAGGAAGGTGGTGTTTGAAACCGTCACGCGTCAATGAGATCACAAAAAGTGCAGTAAAATGAATTGGTATTTGCTTTTGATCCACAATTGCACCAGGTTTAAGCCGAGTAGCGGCCCATTGATACCGACTGAAAAAGAGACCGCAGTCGTACCACTGAAAGCGTGACAAAGCAATATTTTTTATTGCAAATCAATGCTATCCAATCGTTTTCCGGAACACACAAAACAAATTGCTAGTTGCTGAAAATCCTATCGGAGCTCTTCTATGCGCCACGCACGCCATGCGATGCGACATTCATTGGCTCTTACCAAGTATTCATTACTTACGTCTTTAACCTTTTGCATTCAGAAAAATGCTTCTTTTGCACAGAATGGGATTGCTGGAGTTTCCTTATTATTAGGACTCAAATAAACGACTTCATTCATCTTCATTATTAGAGCCTCAGGAAAGTCGAAGGGGGAAATTAACATTTCGAAACGTTTCCCTCAAACAAGAACATAAATCAGCTGTATTACTCTGTTTATAAATAACATTTCAACAGATACATTATAGGTAGGTAGACTAATAACAAGCTGGTAATAGATGCCCTACAGTGTGGTCTTGTCATGTGTCGTGACAAACAGAAACACTACAACGGCAATCCTACTAAAAATATTCACAACATTCCTTAATTAAGTGACTACAACTGACTAGTTGATTGTAGAAAGTTAGTGTTCTTAAGTTAACAGTAGTTTCTATTAAACTATCTGTGTTTATTACTTTCCATGAATTATGTGAAGAGTTTTTCTAATTCTTATTTGTCCACTTATCGTCCGTCTTACAAAACCATTTTAATTTTTTATTAATCAAATTATCTCTCTACGAAATACAAATTTAGCGTGGATATTTACATCGTCAAAATATGTTAAATCTACTAATCTCATAATTTGTCTTTCTTTTTCAGAAAATTTTCCACAGCAATATAAAATATTTTGATACAGAGAATAATTTTCATAAGTATCATCTCATATTCATTTCCATCTCATATTAGTTGATTACAAGCTCGTCGTGTCATGACCAACTTTAATTTGACTACTGAATCGAGAATTCTGTCTTAATTCAATTAACCTCCAATTTCTTTCGTTAGTGAGTCTAATGGTCACGCTGCCATTCTGAGGCCATTCTCATTTATTGGGATCAATTAGTAAGGGCATACGGGGCCTTACCTCAATAAATCATTTATGTTTGTTCCCTCCGAATTCTACTTGGAACTGAATCTCTCTGCGTTATTGCCGTCTTTCCAGTATTTTTAATATTTATTTTATATTAAAATACCTTGACTTGAGTAATTTATTTCATGATTATTATTTAATACTTCTAGCTGTCGGGTTTAATAATGGCGTGATCAGTAGAGCGAGACTGGCGAGTCACCTCGGCCATCTGCCTGTCTACATTTGCGTAACCGCCAACCGTGAAAAAAGTCATCCATATACATCAGACGCTTCAAACAATCGCTTTTGAGGGCAAATCATTTGTTTTAACATTTAACTAGTTTTAACATTATCTAAGGACAACAATATCTTAACAATTTTTGTCTCTTGCCAACTCTTCATAATGGCTCAATAAGTAATATTTTGTTATGTGTACGACTTCATGTGTTTTAAGTTTTTCAACGTCATGTAGTAAATTTTCAGAGTCACACTATATTAATGTCTATTGCTTACATCTGACTGTAATCTAGGAACTGACGTCATATCCTTTAGTAAAATAATAATGATTAAAATGATCATAAATTATACATTTATAAAACACGTGCGGATATGAGTACTTAAATAAATTGTCCAGTATATTTCTATTTCAGGTTGCTAAATTTTTGTTCGCTGTATTTTTGTAATATTACTAGAATATCTGTGTCGTCCTAGTTTTTGCTGTAGCTAAGTTACAGTCAATTGCAGACAATTTATCGTTATTTTTCCACGTTGATGGTCACGCGAAATTACATCAGTAAAAACGGTAGCTGCAGTTACAAGTTCAATGATCATTGCACAATTAATCAGCTTTCTCTCTCGAGAAACCGGTGTCAAGTCATTTGATACGGTTTTTTTGTCGGTTTTAACTGAACTATTTAATTAATTTTCAACTAACTGTGAAGTTCCGCCTCTCAAATTTTCTCCAAAGTAATGAAGATTAAGTAATTATAAAAAGTCAATTATTCTGAATCGCTTCAGAGATTGTATAATATTTCAATGTATGGATTTGGTACAATGCATATTACGTAGTTTAAAAAAAGTGCTCTTTATTGTCGATGCTTTGCAACCATTGTTGTTGTCATGTTGTTTAAGTTATAGGTACTTTCATAACTTTTACATGCATACAATCAATTTTTTTATTTGGTATTTATTAATTTCTTATTAATAAGTCTTCACTTATCTCACATCCATTGGATTCTAAGTACTCATACAAATTTATGATTTATTTTAATTACAGTAAATACATTTGTAACAACACATTTTAATTAAAAAATATTTGTAAAATTATAGCCTTAGATTTAATACTGATAATTTGTTTAAACGATTTGACAGAATTCTAGCTTAAGGACACCGTCATTGTCAGCCAATTCTGCGTAGCACATAATATGAGTTTGAATTATTTTTTATAAGTTAGACATTACAACTAACTTTGTAACTTTTGGAAGAACAATGTCATCCCAGGGAGCTGTAGGTACCTACCTAAAGCTTTTGAAATGTCAGTATTTGACAAAAAAAAACACAATAAAAGCTATTAAGCAATAAAATTGTTTTATTAAGTAAAAGTTTAAATCGTGAAAAATTAAGAAAATACTAAGCTGATAAATAGAAAATCACCTGTCGATTTGACGACAATTATATTTTACAAATAATAAAGTATCGCGGTAAATTTCTTTTGACGGAGAAAACGATCGCCTGTCTGAATTGTAAGAAAATTTGTCAACTTGTAATTAGTTTTTTTTTGACAAATTTGTAAATAATCACCTATCAGATAAAATATTTCCTTTAGACCGGTGATTTTTTTTACAAAAATTTTACAATTGTGGCAATTCTACAAACTTCTAAAATTTCCACCATTAATGGATCAAGCCGGGATGGTAATCATAGGTACATTGTGAGGCTTATCAAGTAGTGCAAACAAAAACCGCATCATAAATTCACGCCGCACATTTATTAGCCGGTCCTACGCCAGTAGCTTCTAGACAAAATTATAGTTCTGAAACGTGCCATTTAAATATTAATATTAGTAATTTAGAAACATTCATGTTTATTGACGATAGTTTATACTGCTTTTCCGACAAAGACTTCGCGGAAAATATTATAAAAATGAAATTATAACGCGTTTACAAGTGCATCGACTAATACGTTGTATCCGGCTGCCTTTTTTAAACAATGGTCTCCATTACCTAGAAAACAATAGCACATCTCACAAACACACACTGCTCTCGTCGGAAAACGCACATGCACAATTTTCCGAACACCAGTTACGGACACTGCGTCGGTCGCGTCAAAGCAAAGGGCGGCACATACAAGCGCTGCCTCTGCGCGCGATAGACTGACGGTTTTTGGTAGTCGGGCGGACTCGCAAGCGAGCGGGACGCGCGGCGGGCGTGCTGCGCGCGCATTCCACCTCTCGTTCCCACGCACCACACCACACATACTGTTATCTCTCCCCCACACGCTCTAGCACACCTTTCGTTCCCAAGACAGGTGTTCACATCCCTGTGTGCGTACATAGACATTGTGTTTTGCGTGTGTTAGCGCTTCCTGCGGCGGCGGATCGTTTTTTATACCCGGCAGAAATTATAAAAAAGTAAATGGAGGGAAAATTAAATAAAACGTTTACAATGAAGCGTTTTCCTGTGCGCTTTCAATGATTCAGTGTTCGCTATTTTTTGGGTCGGTATCATCGTTGCTGCGATTACGGAGCTTTTACGGATGTTTGAGTGATGTAGGCGGGCATAATTAGGCACGGGGCGGAAAGGTATATTGATTGCGGTGACGGGGCTTTGTGGAAAAATCGATATTTTTGTATTAAAGGTGGCACGCGATATGTCCGGCCCGTGCGTCCGTGGATGAGTAACCGTATCGATCGACACGCCAACTTTCGACCCTAGTTTATGGCGTGCACTATAACTTGCACCACACACTTACTTACGACCGTTATTGACAACGCTTTAACTGAACCTCTTTCATAAACCCCGTCTGATGACACCGTAAGCTCCATAAAACCAAAATATGTGCACTATCATGAGAAACACCGTCAGCGCTACAACTACCTATCCGCTCGAACACTATGCATCCAATGAAATTTAATCTCATATTCTAAAACCTTAAGTTTATTTAGAATTCCATAAGTACCTACTTTGTTATTTTCTGTATTATTTTTCTGAATTTATTGTATGAAAGTTCATCCAATATAAAAACTGCCTAACTCATTAAAATACCCATTTCAAGACACGTTTATCTCGCTACCCTTCAGAAAAAAAGTTTTCCAACATTTACGCAGGTTAGCATATCAAATCACGTTACGTGAAGTGGCAGAAGTTTTTCCACGACATTCACAGGTCTCAAGCAGTAAACGCAATAAATTATACGCTTTCAAAACGAACATGCCTTTTAAGAAGGAAGTTTTTTTAGTAAAAGCCGAGCCTTTAAGTCTGCGACTAATGTAGTAACGATGGTGAACTACTGCTTTAAGAATGTTTTTGAAAAATGTATGTAAGAAGTTGGTGTTTTATAGATGGCTAAAATAGGTACTTACTTACCTACCTAAGGATAGGTTTTAAGTCTTAAATTAGCGTAGGTAGAGTAAACTCTATGTTAACTTGCCAAGAGAGAGAACTCAAAATGGAAATTCGAAGAATAGAACTTTATAGAATTCAATGATTTTCAAACTCTTCAAAACTCGAAGCTTTAAAATTAGAACAATTTACTCGATGTACAATTGTCATCCTGTCATGAGCATAATAATATATCATACAGAAGAATAAAGAGAAAAATAACGACCTAAGAAAAAATTAATAGACTGTGTGAAACAGCACATATTGCGAGAGATGGAAGTAAACAATGATATGATGGCTAATAAAAGAAGAATAGAAGAAGTTATACTGCGCTGATACAAAATAGATTGAGATAATGGTGAGAAAAAGAAGAAGACTGAAAAAACAACCTTTATATCATGTAAAGTTACAAAAGTGCACAAAACCGCAAACGTTTTAAGGACGCAGCCTCTTAATCTTTGACAAGTGTAGGCAAACCAGATCCACGAAACTAAGTTACGTGCAGCTGTAGCAAGCAATATAAAGCTGGATATTCACTGGCCTACACTACAGAATACAGTCAGCAAAACGAAATGCGGTCATGTCCATACAAAGAGAGTTAGATGACTGTCAAATATAGAGATATTATTTCCCTAAAGAAACTTCGATTCTGATTGAGGCATTAGTAACGTTACGTTTTCAATACTGACACATTAAAATATTTGAAATCAAGTTGTTTCTCTCATTGATAAAACATATTTTCAAAGGTTCAAATGTAGAGGAAGAGGATGACGAAAATATGAATGGACTGTGTAAGACAAAATATGAGATGGATGCGAACGATGAGATGAAAGTTAAAAGAGGAGAATGAAAGAAAAATACGTACATAATAAATTGAAAGCAGAAGATGTTCTGTGATATTAAATATCTTTCACGTCGTACAAAAGCTTTAAAAAAAGAGTCGCACTTTGTGTTCGCGTACGCGGTTAGATATATGCAAATCATGGAGCGTTACGTCTCAATGGGGTGATTTGCGTCTGGACATTAATTAAAGCTAAAATTGGTATGTTAAATTATTAAAATAGACGACTCGAAATTGGATGAGTAATTTCAGTTCGTGACTGTCAAGTTTTATTTTCTGTAATTTCATTTTTTCTTCCCATTCTTCATCATTGTGGTTGTTTGAGTTATTATTGCGCAAACAATTAATGTTCAGTAATTTATATTAGTTCTAAATGATAGGACCTCAGAATGAGATGTACTCGTATTGTGAGAGTTCCGATTCTTCAAGATAGATCACGTGAAGGTTTCGTTAAATATTACTTTTTTTACAAGGGTGTGGCGACGCTTCACATCGCCACCAACAGATGGCGCCACTGATACGATCATTGATCCTAGATCGCGCAAGCGAAGTTTTTCTGAAGATAAGCTCATATACAAGTTCCAACGAAACATCGTTGGGCCGCGGCCTACCGGGTATAACACCTGCCCGGTGGAAGATCTTCCCTTTGGAGGTACACACTACCTCGTACCCTTAAAAGTGGTTGACCACCATCATACCTGCCTGAAGATGTAGCACGCTCACCTAGAAGATATTATTAGAAGAAGAACTCGTTATTAGAAGAAAAAGCCTTCGCAGTTTTGTAAATATGGCTTTGAATTGTCTCGCTATAATTATTATTATGGCGAAGATGTTAAAATTCCTGCCAAATAGTCCCCGCATTTAGCGAACATCTCAAGCGGAACGTCTGATGCAAGCAGTCTCGGCAGTTTATCCACTATTGATATCTTGTGCAAATGGTAGAATCATTGCTCCACGTTTCCAATGTCTTGCACCTTGAATCGAAACTAGATTTATGTCCAAATTAATAAGGGATCTTTCGGAGAATGAATTCGGTTGAATGAATATTATATTATATTGTTCAGCAGTCATACACAGAGAGCTCATTAACCTTAAAACTTTACTTATTTTCTAAGTTGTATCTACTAATCTTAGTCTGAATGACCCTTGTTTTAAAATTTCGAATTTGTATAACCTCTAAATTTTCAATTTTTTTCTAAAGTCTTAGATCAAAAGTTGTTTATTAAGGTGCACAGAACTAGTCCTCAACGGCTTGCTAGTTTAATTACCAATAACCTTGTATAATATTTTCCAAAATAGTTACTTAGCGGATGCCTACGTTATTACAGCTATCTGTCAAAATTTTAGATCGATCTTTTCATTGGTCGAGCTGTGCTTTGATAAATCAGCAGTCAATCAGGAAAATAAACAATTTTTTTTTAGATAATGTTCAGTAGTTTCCATGTAGTTTCTCAAATCTATAAATGCGTAGTACATATTTACAGTTTCGCAGGAGTTATGGTAGGTAGGTACCTGGTTACCCATGTAATAGCGTTTCGGGCAGATGTTGAGGCACTTACCCGCTTATACCGGTTTTATTATGAATAGCAACGGAACTAGTATTTTGTGGTTTCCCAACAGGGAGCCAGACGCAAATTAATGCCTAAGCTTTCAGCATGAAATTAATGTAATGCACCTAGGTTACGAAGCCAAATTGTTGGCATTCAGTAAATTTCTGTACAAGCAACCTGTGCATGTACCGAATTTTATGATTGAATTTTAAATAAGCAGACGCGTCATGTACGGTCGACTGCATAATTGCAGACCCACCGTAGAGCTCCAAAACAGCTGTTATAAGAATGTTTTAAACACAAGCAAGATTCTAGACACCTGCTTTAGTTGAAGTTTAAAGTCTTCTAGCTCATTAATTTATCAAGCAAAATTTTTTAGAATGTGAACATTCCAATAATAGTAATTTTCGAACTCTACCGGGGGCTGCAATTATGCAGCCGACTGTACAGTCAGGCAACAAAAGTGGAGGCTCACCGTAAAGATTTTATTAATAAAATTTATTTTATTATTCAGCTATTTTTAAGATTAAAGGCCTACGACTTAATTAGAACTTAAAAGTTTGAGTTGAAAACATTTATAAAATACCGATTATAAAACTATATGGTGTTCCAAAATTCGATCCCTAAAGGGATAAAAAGGCTTATAAAGTTTGTCTCTAACTGTAACTGTTGTGCGGTCACAATAACAAAAGCTTAGTTGCTTAGATTAAGACAGGCGCTGTGTGAAATGTCTTGTAGTATTTGGTCTTGTCGAATAAGGGTTTCTCGTAGTTCAGTGTTGAAGTCACACTAAACATCACTTAAAGAGATTAAAAACGCTTATATCGTGTAGTTACTTGCTCGTTTTTCATTCTCTTATTTAAGAACTTTTACTTATATTCCTGTGTTTACGAGATTGCTTTGCTAAAAGATTGAATTTAAGGCCACAGAAATGACTAACAAGAAACGAACGAAACTGAAGTAATATAATATTTAAGTAGCTGCCTCCCGCGGTTTCACCCGAGTAACAATTTTCTACGCAATTTACTTAATTTTTTCTTTCTAATGAACCTTTTCCAGACAATACCGACCCAGTTGGCACAATGGTCACCATGCCGGACTGCCAAACAAAGGGTTGCGGGTTCGATTCCCGCCTCAGACAAGTATTTATGCTTAGATATTTGTCTGTGGTCTGGTTGTTTCTATGTATTATAAGCACATGAGTTCTACTCATGTGTTATAAGTATATATTTACAAAATAAAAGTATATAAGTAGTATATCCGTTGTCTAGCACCCATAATACAAGTCTAGTTACTTAGCTTGGGGCTAGATGGCGATGTGTGGAATGTCCTGCAATATTTATTTATTTATTTATTTATTATTTAATAACAACAAAAAAAGAATTAGCGAAATCAGTTCAGCTGTTCTCGAAACTTGCGCTTAGCAATACATTCAGCGAACATTTTCATATTATAGAAGATAATTTTGTGTAATTTCAATGACTCATTACTATACTAGGTTATCATTCTTTTACTACTATTTTAATACGAGTACTCTATAGTCTCTAGGGTTAACTAGAACAACAAAAAAATGGATTTAAGTTGAATTAACTAGTATTAAGCGTAGCTTGGAAGGATGCTAGGAAGGCCCTTGCCTAGCAGTTTGACATTATAGGCTAACAAAAAAAATAATTTTTAAAATAGCCCGTTAAATAAATTTAGCTATTAAGAACAATCTCATGCAAGCTGCCAGCTAGGTATTATAAAAAGTGATGATTTTGATTGGGGTAAGTATGCAAATACAGATTGATAAATAAAAAAGTCAATTGTTCGAATTTGAAAACCTAACAATAACCAATGTTTTAACGTGTTTTTATTCCCATCAAAATTGTTATGAATAAACAACTGATTAATTATAATAATAACAATAAAAAATAAAATAAAATATAATGGCGCAGCGCTGCTAGTAGATATAAACTAGGAAAATCCATTAAACTTACCATCGAGTGTAATCAGAAATATCATGTAACATGCAAATTATGCATATGTTGTTTGAAACATGCATTGTGTTGGGTATTTCATCAATATTTGTTTAACAAGTGATAACATGTACTGTTTGCGCTATGAGAAAAAAAACTGGCCAAGTGCGAGCCGGCCACGAAGGGGTTTGTACCATGTTGTATGGGAGCACGGGAGTATGGGAGTAAGCCAAAACCTCTAAAAAAATTAAATTTAGCCTAAGAGGTCTAAAATAACAACTTTCGAAAACGAATCGTAAAGGAGGAGGTTCCCAATTCTTATTTTTTACACAATTTTGTAGGTGTTACGATTCGTAGGTGTTACGATTTGGATTAGATTAATCGAAAGTGGTCATTCTAGACCCGCAGATTTCAATAGGATGTCTCATCTTAGTATAATTCAGAAAAGTTAATAATACTCGTAATAATATTAAATTAATCAATAAACTTATATTTATCGGTATATAGGTATCTATCTACCTATATTAAGTAGAAGAAACCAACAAATAGGTACCTACTCCTAATTGCAACACGAGTATTTGAAGGAAGAGTAAGAAAGTTACGTGTAAGTTAGCTAAGTTTTCCAGCAAACCTAAAAGGGAAATCGATTCGACAATGAAGAATTAGGCGAGGGAAACAAGCCGACCGTGAAGAATAGTGACTTATACGTTTCCACTTATGTAATTGTTTCTATTTCGCGAACAAATCTGCTAAATGTATACAGGGTTATTGGAAATTAATTGACACTGCGTTAAGGGCTTCTTCGGTGCACCTTAACGATCAACTTTTGTTCTACGACTTTTGGAAATTCATTATAAAAATATTCCATACAAAAATAAAAAATTAAATCCAACAGTTCAAATAATACTCAACTCTACGTCTACGTCACAGAATCAATCATAGTAGGTATGGTACAACCCGATCGCGCGCGCGCACTTGCCGCATAGACATAGAAAATTACCAGACAGAACGAGAACGAGAAACACTTAAATATTTTTTTTGGGATATGTATTAAGTTTCGACAAAAGTCGTAGAACAAAAGTTGTTTGTTAAGATGCACAGAAGAAGTCCTTAACGCCGTGTCAATTAATTTCCAATAACCCTGTACTTTAACTGTAACTTTCTATCTCGCCGCAGACACCTTTTCTAATTTCCAGAAGGCCAATTCTCGGAAATAATATGGTTTCAATTACATTTCAATATCATTCCGATTGCAAAAGATACCCTTAAAGTTAAAGTCAGTTTATTTTTTACAAAAAGCGAACTTTGAGGGTATTTTGAGCTACTTTGAGGGTATTATTTGTGATCGAAATGCAATCGAAATGATATTGAAATGTAATTTGAACAATGATATTTACGGGAATTGGCCTTCTGAGTCTACACAGGCCCCTCTTTCCCACTGGGCACGCTGGGCATATCCCAGAGCCCCGTGATCGATAGTAACCCCCTAGTTCCTGGCAGATCACTTTTTGAAGGAGTTATTAATGTGCAAATCTAGAAAGGTTCCTCTTCAATCAACATAGATTGTTCTTAGGTACAGTCACATTACCAATTAGCAGAACCCCACGTGACCTACAGCTCACTCGCAAATCTGTATGGTTGTAAAGTAATGTTACCTGTTTTTACCTGATTCTCTCTTTTTTTAAACAATCACTACATAGTATAAAACAAAGTCGCTTTTTCTGTCCCTATTTCCCTTTGACTGCTTAAATCTTTAAAACTACGCAACGGATTTTGATGGGGTTTTTTTTAATAGATAGAGTGATTCAAGAGGAAGGTTTATATGTATAATACATGCATAATATAGCCGTGCGAAGCCGGGGCGGGTCGCTAGTATATTATAAAATAAGTACTTACAATATAAAAAAATAACAAAATAAGTAAATACTCACTATATATTTTACAGATATGCGAATGTTCTCTAGGTCACGTGGGGTTCAGCTAATTGGTAATGTGACTGTAGGTACCTGTGAATGCTAAAAGAGTAACTTTTGTTCTCTCAAAGTCTTAGGCCCCATTATCCCAATATGCCCAGGGCCCCCATCCCCAATAGGTTAAAGACGGCCCTGAGTCTACAAACACAGCTTTGGAGTAAGTATTTAGTATTTATTGTTGTTTTTTCATTTGTTAAATGCACATCGGTTTATCCAATTTATTTGTAAACGCAGAATGCTTGTCGCTGACACCTAGAATTGTTAATTACTGTATGGAAAACTGTTGTTTGATTCTTTTTAGGGTTCCGTCCGGGGTAAAATAAGAACCTCTTTAAGATCACTTTCTTGTCTGTCTGTCTGTGTGTGTGTCACCGCCGATTTTGTTTGTTGGAAAGGCGATCCTTCAAGGTGCCATAATTTGGTGAAGATCTGATGACGATCTAATCTTCGTGATATACAAAATTGCTCAGTTGTAACCCATAGAATCGGTCCTTAAAATAATAGTCACAAATTGATGAACTCCTCAGTTGGTTATGATTACGGGTGGCAATTTGAAGACTAAAGTCTTCAAATCGCTTGAAATTTCCAGTGACACAAAAATATGCACAAAAAATTACAACTAAAAAAGTGACATTTAAAAACAGACTTTCAAATAAGGGGAAACAATAACTACACCTACATAATTTTTTTAAGGCTGTTTTAAAAAATTTAATAGTCCGTTCAAATGTATGTAAGTACGTACATTATTAAGCACAGTCATTATGCATGCAGTTTTTAATCAAGAACTAAATTTATCAGACCCTTCCTAAATATGTAAAACTTTTTCCCCGGCCTCGGCCGCATTCGCACCGGAAATAGATATTTTTACAACATCCCTTGAGAATAGACCGTCCGAGTCCCTTCGAAAATTTCCACAATAAAACGTAGACTGTTTGTCTATAACCAAATCGAAGGACTGAGGCTATTAAAATGGAGTATTATCGTACAACTAGCATACAAATTCAATTAAGTAGGACATAGATTCTTCGAAAAGGTTATCCGGATAAATCTAGCATGTAATACTCTACCCAATGAGTAAGCATAACTAATTCATGTGACCACGCTCAAGCTACCCCTAAATCAACATAAATAATGAAAAAGCTCATCCATTTAAATCCGTTAAAACGTGGCCGAGCAAATCGTCCCTCGAATGACTAACTATCCTATCTCATTTTTTTGGTGATTTGAGTTAGGACTACCAATATCTTCCAGCATTCGTTACCTATAATTTTCTCTAACTCACGTACCCGTATGAACATTAGTTCTCGACTTAGAGACACTTGTGCAGCTAACGTATCTAAACAATAACTTGAAAAAAATATGACTAAATGTCGTAACTCATATTTTAGGATTTTTAGTCAAAACCAATTGTGTGACTTTGATAAAATATTTGATATAATACATAGAACGATAGCACTAACTTTACTCCATATTTAAGTACCTAATTTTCCTCCCATGAGGTCCGTAAAGTATAAAGAGAAACTAAATTTAAAATGACCTAACTGAAAAACCGCTGTTTTGAGGAACTGGCAAAACTGAGATAGGATAGTTAGTCATGTGAGGGACGAAATGGTCACCGTATATAATATTAGCTGTACGATTTCACAGTAGATAATAAGTATGTTGGAACTGTCTCACATCTAAGCAGAGAGTATGGCACAATTTTAATAAATAATTACACTCGTCGACGTTTCGGAGGTAAAGCGACCGAGATAAATCGCGAGTAGCTCCCCCCATTAGGGTAAAATGAGAAGATTCACATTCTTTGTGACATTTTGTGTAAAAAATTAGTCACGTGTGTCAAACTTTACTACAGAAGAATTTAGAAAACAATCTAGTTCTTTTTTCACCTATTATTTTCGGTAGATGGCTATAAAATGGCCAAAAATCTCAAAATATTTAAAACAAATCCGAAATCTAAACTTCATAGTTCAATTAATACCGTCACTTTATCTAGATCGAAGCTATAAAAGCTCGTTGTATAAAGCTTTATACGTAAACACATTGCACGCCACAACAATTTCAACCAATTACACCGAATAACACAAAAATACTTTACTAACAACATCAAACTAACCCTGAAAACCTTCCCAACAACATTTACCTAAACATTGTACTAATATTTCAAGGATAACTTTGAAAGCAAAAGTATTTTCATGGCCCACAAAATGGTCTGGGGCGCTCCTAAAACATTGAAGCTAATTGCACTAAGATTCCGTCCTTTGCTAATACGATATGTGTAACTCTGGGCGCGGCTGAAAAACGATGTATTCTACTCACAAATAAGTCAAACACCTTTACCTGTTTCGACTCTATTTCTACGTGATTTAAGGTAGAGTTTCGCTGGATGTGTTTTAAATTTGGGCCGTTCCTATTACGGAGTGCCTTAATGGAAATTGTGAGCCGTGCCCGCGTCGTTACGCGCTGCAAATGTACATAATGTGTCGTCAAAAGGGTGAAATATACTTTAGTATGCAGTGATTCCGTTCGTACGGGACCAGCTAACCTGTTTACAAAAGTTTTTCCGGTGTTTCACTTTAAACAAGGGAGTTATTAATCTCCATACGTAGACACAAGCATGTAACAAAGTGTATAGAATGTTGAAAGCTTTGACAAAATATTAATAACTAGCTGTACTTCGCGGTTCTACCCGCGTAAGTCCCGATCCCGTGGGAATATCAAAATGAAAAGTAGCCTGTAGCCTTCCACGATAAATGGACTATCCAACACAAAAACAATTTTTAATTCGAGTAGTTCCTAAGATTAGCGCACAACTCTTCAACTTTATAATAATTACTAGCGACCCGCCCCGGCTTCGCACGGCTATATTATGCATGTATTATACATATAAACCTTCCTCTTGAATCACTCTATCTATTAAAAACCGCATCAAAATCCGTTGCGTAGTTTTAAAGATATAAGCGTACAAAGGGATATAGGGACATAGGGACAGAGAAAGCGACTTTGTTTTATACTATGTAGTGATTAGTATAGATTTGCTTAGTAGCAGCTAGTACTATAGTAGCTTTGAATAGCAAATTTTCATTAAACAAAACGCTAGGTAGAAATTATATAAGTAAATGTCTAATTATTACATTTTGGTAGACATAGCGTTCTTAATCCAATTAGAAAACACTAGGTGGGTACTTATTCTACAAGAGTACCTAATTACATAGTCTTCTATGAAAGAGAAATGCGATATCACCAGAATTACCTTTGTTAGAAAAAAAACTCTCATTAAATGAATACACTGGTATTTCCCCTTAATATGACGGATTTATTAAATTCTTGCGTTTATTAACTTGAAGTGAAATTCCCCGACTTGTAAGACGAAAGCAAAATAAAAATAAAAAAAAGTTTCGTGTTTCTTGACTAAAGAATTTTATTAATGTTGGCAGCATTGTTGCTTGGCGAAACATAACGGGAACACCGACTAAGTTTTCATCTCGCGTTACTGATGAAAAGTATAAAGCATTATCTTCATTAAACCCTGTTTTAACTTTTGTATTTTTAATTTCGTTTTAAGCTGGAAAGAGCTGTGTTGGCTTAGCAGAAGATGCCTCAAGTTTCGCTGTGAATTCTGATGCTAAACAATAAACGAATCAAAGGGTTTTTCTATACGAAAAAAATGTAGTAAGCACGGTAAACACATGCTGAAGGAAAACATTGAGAGGAAACTGACTGACTGACCTAGAACTCATCACGGTGCAAAGGGATGATGGGATATTCATCTTCACCAATCACCAATTATTCATCAATCACCAATTATTCACCAATCTCGGCACCCGTGGCGTCTTACTACCTAACCTTTCTGACAGAAGGACCCTGCTTGTCTGGGACATATTAATGGAAAACTTTACTTTTTATGTTAGGAAAACTGTACTCACCTTAGTTTTACTTTTACTAATTAATATTTTAAATAATTAACACTCCAATTACAAATTCAAAAAACAAAGTCACTTTTCTTCAAAAGACATACTTAGTACGGTCATTTTCGTAAAAAATATGGATAAGAAACCCTTTTTATAGATCTTAGAAACTAGTTTTTTTTGTAGGACATTTATAACTCCTAAGTTTTAAAAAAACCTACCAAGTGTGAGTCGGACTCGCGCACTTAGGGTTTCCCACGGATTTTTTTCTGTTCTTAGTATTTATTGCGGCAACAGAAATACATAATCTGTGAAATTTTCAACTGTGTGTCTTAGTAATAGGGTCCCGATTTTACCATTTGGGTATAGAACCCTAAAAATGTAACTCCCTCGTTGTTTAAACTTTATAATACGTAACGTATACCTATGTATGTTGAACAGAGGCCATAAGCTGGTAAAGTTCCAAAAAGCCTATTAAGGCCAGTACTCGAGTGCGCGGTCTGCTACCAGCAGTAGATATTATTATGATAAACCGTTGAAAAATTAGTCGCATTGCAGCTTCAGAATCAAAACGGTACAATTTTTTATCCCACAAATTTGTTTTAATTATCAAAGGACGCGAAGACGTAGACGCGCTGTGATTAAGAGTATTTCATCGACTTAATTGAGGCGCATAGCGCAGACAAACGCAAAACGGCAGTTGCCTATAAGTAAGTGTTTTGTTGCATGGAAAATTGTTGTTAT
Source organism: Idaea aversata (assembly GCA_907269075.1). Classification (NCBI taxonomy): domain Eukaryota; kingdom Metazoa; phylum Arthropoda; class Insecta; order Lepidoptera; family Geometridae; genus Idaea; species Idaea aversata. Next base: position 6,671,961 of record OU026092.1, on the reverse strand, counting down.
GTTGAGACAAAAAAAAATTGTTGTTTCTAAACTAATCCAAATTTAAGTCAAAATACACTTATGCCTTTTTTCAGCTTTTAAATAAGCTAAAGACATCAAAATGTAGGAAATTATTTAACTTACAAACACAAAACAATTTGCCACGCAATAAGTTACAAGTTTTATTTATGGCTTCTGAAATTTTAAATTTTTATTACGATAGTCTTTAAATACCTATTATCTTAATGATAAGTATTCGTTTTTACGGCAAGTGCCATAGTGTCCATAATTTCCCTCCACTTTCATCCAATTGCAATAGCCCAAGAGTTCAATCCAAACCGGAGCTGGAGGCTTCCTTGGCTACATTCACAGTGCAGACAGAGATAATCGCCGGTTTGGTATCCACATCATACTTTGATATTAAACTTGTTATTATAGAGGACCTCTTCGTGTTGGCTTCAACCCATGCTTTCCAAAGGTCTGAGCTCAATAGCCCCATGATAATATCATTTTCAACATTTATTTGTTAGTGATATCGAGTAACATGAAACCTGTATTTTTCCTATAAGCGCTATAATTTGCAGTAAGCCTTTTATCGCTAATTATATAGATATTAGCTATTATTATAATATGGTATCAATTTGATTGGGTAATAGCAGTAATTACGTGCCTCCATTAGCAGACAAGGCCTAAAACGTTCAATTAGTCGAAATTAAAATCGAAGCAATACAAACAGCCGTTAAAACGTGGCACTAGAATAACAATAGAGACTAACAAATAATAGCGAACTACAGTAAAATTACCCTTTTGTATATGAAAAATCCTTTCAAAAAGCAGCCTTTTGCTTTTTTTAATGTAAAACTCGACGCAACAATTGTATTGCGTTGGAACGGATAGTCTCCATTCAAGAAAACAATGTCTTTGTTACGGGGGACATTTTAATATTTTTCTCCTTATAGATTTTCCAATGGAAAGAGTCAAATCGTTTGAATGAAACGTATAGTTTCATTTACCTACGCTTTGCTGGTTTACTCTTGTAAATTCTGATACCTTTGGAATAGGATAAAACTGTTAGTTAGTATTATTCCAGATCTATTAGTTTATTCCAGGTCAATATTAGTATTACTCCAGGTCTATTATTTAGTATTATTATTCCAGTCTATTAGTAATATTCCAGGACTATTAGTTACTATTCCAGGTCTCCATCTATCTCTATGCCAAGTTTAATCGCTACAGGTTAATTATTTTTGGCATGAAAAGAGGATTTGACGACCCAGTTAATTGAATATCCTGCAATATTTATATATTTATTTGTAAACGGAAAAGAAACAAGACCCAGTACAAGTCAGTGCACATGAAATGATACACATAAAATTTGCATCAAACGAGTTACTTCGTCCATAATTTACTCCTTTGATCTATAACGCATGCATGACTCGCTCATTTACTCTTAAGTACCTACAAAGCACGGTTCAATGTACTGAGAGACAAATTAACATTCTTACTAATTGGTCGTAAAAAGGCAGGTGAATAAAAGAAATTACTTAATTATTATTTTTACACTAATTATGTAAAAACATCTCATTACAGACTCACACCCTCATATTGCACCTAACAAATTGTAATACCTACTTATTTAGATAGATAGATAGATAGATAAATCATTTATTGCATCACTAAAAGGCACATACATACACATTTATCACTATCGCTAATACTAATTATAATTCTATAATAAAAACAATAAAAAAATTAGAAATAAAAATTTATCGAGTTATTGGTCTCTATATCTCTATACTAATATTATAAAGCTGAAGAGTTTGTTCGTTTGTTTGTTTTAACGCGCTCATCTCAGGAACTACTGGTTCGAATTGAAAAATCCTTTTTGTGTTGGATAGTCCATTAATGGACGAGACTACTTTTTATTTTGGTTGAGGGCTACTTCCGTGCACTCTATAAATTTTTGTTCTACGACTTTTGGGAATTCGAACATTTTTTGGAAACTTTTGGGTTATGATATTTCGAAAATGACCTGGTTTGTTTTTAAATTGATGTCATTCAGACTTAGAATTGTAAATAAAACTTTAAAAATAAGTATAATCTTAGGATTAATGACCTCTCCATGTAAACAGCTGATTTTCAGGTAAACATAACCTGAAAGTTTTCGAAAAAATAGTCGAATTTTCATAAGTCGTAAAACAAAAGTTGATTGTTAGGGTCCTTAGGGTGCACAGAAATAGTTTTCAACCGCTTTCAATAATTACCCATAACTATGTGGACAGGTACGTACAGTCGGCTGCATTATTTCAGCCCTCGGTAGAGTTCGAAAATTACTATTATTGGAATGTTTGCATTCTAATAATTTTTGTTTGATTAATTGATGAGTTAGAAGACTTCACCTAAAGCAGGTGTCTAGAATCTTGCTTGTGTTGAAAACATTCTTCTGCCGTTTTGGAGCTCTACGGTGGGTTTGCAATTGCAGCCGACCGTACATAAACATAATGAATTGAAATTGTAGTCAGATTCAATATTTACAGTGACTTAATACGTTTGCGAGTAGAATAAACATTTGTTACTGGAACATCACGTGACGCCCCCTATCGTGTGAGCACATGCCGTTTTATAAACATATACTACTTGCATCTTGACGACCTCTGTGATGCGTCGGGCGAACACACCCTTGCGACGCAAAATGTTGCGGGTTCGATTTCCGCTTCAAACAAGTATATATGCTATAGATATTTGTTTCAAGTCTGATGGGTGTCAGTATATATAATAAGTATTTATTTACAAACAAACAGTATACTATGTATTCTATCCGTTAAGTCGCACCCATAACACAAGACTGAGATTGGGGCTAGATGGCGCTGTGTAAAATATTCTACAATATTTATTTATTATTTATCTTACCATACACAAACAATAGTCAGTAGACTGTTGCTCATTAACAAAAAGGCACAAAAAAAACCTTATTTCTAGATGGCGCTAACGCCCTATATCTAATCGCACCACCGCCTTTATACTTTAGGAGTTTCATTTTATTTTTTTGCATAAAAAGTGATCATCTCCTGTCCATTTCATGCGGCTAGGACCAACGGTTTAAGCTGTCAGTAAATCAGTCAGGTTTTATAGTATTTATAGTAATGTTGAAAAATCAAACAAGCAACCTTCAGCATCGCAAGCGGATGTTCACCCGCTGCACACTTAACAGCGTATTTTTACCCTTCATTACCCACATCTGAAAGCACTATCGTTATAACATCTGATGCAGGAACTATACGAAACTAGATTCGAATTTAAATAATTCCAATTTCAAACAACGAGTCCCTGTGGTAAGAAAGCCAACACATTTTCAGTGTCCCACAGTGTACGGCGCGCGGCGTGCGAGCACCTGAAACCTAAAGTATTCATAAAGCTGAGAACGTCAAGAACTAGACTATACTCGTGTTTAGTGATGGGACATTGTTAGCTGAGTTTATAACCGACTACAAAAAAGGAGAGAGGAACTCAAGATTTTGTGGTGTTTTGCGGATAAGTAGAAATAATGACATAAAATATTAACTACTTACGCACAATGATTTTTTATTTTTTTAAAGTGCTAAGCCTGCACTGGGCTATCTGAAAATATTTTTAAGGAAAAATGCATCTTCAAAAATTGCGACTAAGACGAGACTCGAACTCGCATCCTTACGCACAATTCCACAAACGCAGAATACCAGCTTGTAATTTTTTTACCACCGAAGTAGAGTGGAAACGAAAACACCACCTTATCAATTCTAAATCGGATCCCCTAGTCCAAGGAAAACCAAAACAAAAGATGATCGAAAAAAAAAACAAAAAACGATCGAAAACGTAAACAAAAGACGACCTCTCCTATGTTTGACGTTTTTATTCCCTACCCACTTACTTTGCTAAATTGCTTTTCGTAGCCTGAGGAAAATGTACTAAGTAAATATAGGAAAAGGGGCAATTTCTAAACTCTCAAAACGATGATGACATGTTATCAGTTGCTGTTAGCTCCCAAAAGCACGGTAGCATCCGTATTGAACCTCAAGTTTCCACCCCAGGACATAATTTCAAAAGTCAAAAAAGTCAAAAGTTAATTTTTTTTATTTCTTTGGATGCTTAATACGTTAAAAGTATATAGACCACATAAAATCGTCTTAAAAACTAAGTTAGGATGTGTGCCTTCGGAACGTGCCCACCAATGAGAAGAAGGCACAAGAAACTCATGGGGTTTTTTTTTCATGTGATCACGCTCACAAAGGTCAATATTACAAATATTTGAAAGTATTATTTTTTTTATTATTTAATAATAATAATTCCGTAGGAAACGGCTAGGAGAAGAGAAGCTTGGACGGTCTTAATCCGGAACTGAAAGAGCTAGAGCGCGAGGAATACTTTAAGTCCTTTGTGCTTCGGTTCCAGTCAAGAAAATTGTTTTTCAGTCAATTTCTAACACATTTTCTTTTCAGTCAACTTCTGGCCAGCCATTTCTGTTTACAGACGCCATAAGGAGGCGCGAACAAAGATTAAAAACTCTTAATAAAACTTAACTTCATTTTACATCTTATATCTACTTACTTATTATAAAGTACTTAGATGTGTAATATTTATATGTTGCCTTTAATACAGGTTATTGAATATTTTGTTGCGAACAAAAACAATTAAATTGTTTAGAATTAGGTAATAAGTGGGTCGTGATATTTTTTAATAATACTAGCTGTCCCGGCAAACGTTGTTTTGCCATAATAAAAAAATGTGATAAATGAAGAACCGCTCGACCGCCGTAAAAACCATCTTTGAACTTCAACGAACATTTAAAAAAAAGAATTGGCCAAATTGGTCCAGGCGTTGTTGAATTATGCGCTTACCAACACATTTTGCGATTCATTTTTATATTATAGATTAATGACATTTTACCCACGCATTTTTGAGTCAAATAATTTCGTGTCCCAGCCCTACAGTACTGACAGTGTTAGAAGTCGTCACTAGAGGTCGACGGGTCAGCTGAAACCTTCGGAGGGTGTAGGGAGGGAACAGTTGCCATGACGACCGCGCCCCACAACACGCCGCCGCCGCTAAGGCGCCAATCCTACCTACGTGTTATAGTTAACCATACATTTCTTTATGTGTGTTTTACATTTGTTTGTTGTAACTTCAATTGCGTTGAATTAAAATATGAATTGTCAAAATAGGATGATGAACCCTATAGAGAACGGACAAGAAAGTGATCTTATAAGGATTGCTTTTTTTTACCTTTTAAAGCAACGGAACCTTAAAAATACGATTTTTTTATTTTATTTCAACTATTAGATAACTTTTAAAACATTCGAATCACCAAAAATCACTAAGATTTGTCTGGTGTGCGAGTAAGTACGAGTAAGCATGCAAAAGTCTACAATATTTGAGATACTAACAACTAGGTTCAATACATTGACTATTAAAAGTAATTAAATGCATATTCGAAGGTAAGCTTAACACGACAAATACTCTCGGTCGTGTCATGTAACTTATAAGGCTTATTAAATATTTATGAGTAGTTATCCAAAACCTACTAAAAATCTATGAAAAATATAATCTACGAGTTCTACGACTTGCTACGAAAAGAATGCTACGAAGTTATTTACAAAAAATCGGCCAAGTGTGAATCAGACTCGCACACGATGGGTTCCGTATAATTATATTTGTTGTTATAGCGGCAACATAAATACATCATCTCTAGCTTTCACGGTTCATGAGATACAGCCTGGTGAGAGACAGACGGACGCTCAGAGGAGTCTTAATAAAAGGGTCCAGTTTTTACCCTTTGGGTACGGAACCCTAAAAACTAATAAACGGAAACCAAAGGGAAACCATTTAATTTCTTTTATAAACACGTAATTATTAGAAGTTCTAAAGAACAAACATTTAAGTAAAATAATAAGGTTCTACAAAGAGCTGTTTGTACTGTTCTGTTTATAACTAATGTAAAGTATTAAATACAATTGTACCAAAGTTTAGTTCCACATTACGACATTACTCTCCCTTATTCAATTAAATAGGTTCCATGTTTCAAGGTCCAATAGGATGAAGTTTAGTTTCTAAATTAAACATGGTATGGTTATCGTCCTTAAGGGTTTGAAAGTTTTTGCTGTGTGATACGCAAAACGTTTTTTTTTCTTATATTGTTCACGCCCCGGCTATATCATGCATGTATTATACATATAAACCTTCCTCTTGAATCACTCTATCTATTTAAAAAGAAACCGCATCACAATCTAAAGATATAAGTATACATAGGTAGGGATTCATAGACAGCGGGAAGCGACTTCGTTATATAGTGATGACGTATTTTGAAAAACTTTAATTTTTTAAAGTTTTTCCTATTTTCTAAACCTTTTCGTAGACAAATACGATAATCGGAACGTGCCCGGTAGTAGGCTCCGGAAAAAAACAGGTCGTTTAAAAGCACATGTGTGTTCTATTATAATAAGTTGAAGATGTTTTGCTACATGTCCATTGACAGGTTAAAAAATGTTATAAAGCAAAAATTTTGCGGTAAGGTATTATGATACTTCGTCGTACTTTAACGATAAGAAACCATGGACATGACTTTAATGGCTCCATTTCAAATATTTGTTCAAATATTTTTGAAGATAATGACAGCCAATACAATTTGATGTTATTATAACGATGCGATGGTTCGATTGATAGAACTGCAGACAGTTTGATTTGCCCGTGGTTCGATGGATAGAACTCTGGCGATCGGACCACGACCAATAAACGTATCGATACTAATTTCAAAAAGCTGAAGAGTTTGTTTGTTTGAACGCGCTAATCTCAGGAACTACTGTTCGAATTGAAAAAATATTTTTTGCGTTGGATAGTAAATTTTTCGAAGAAGGCTTAGAGGCTACATTTTATTTTGATATTTCCACGTAATCAAGAGTTACGCGGGCGAAACCGTGGGACGCAGTTAGTTATTTGATATAATTAAGAGGAGGCGCTCTCTCCATACAAACGTAGTCGACTGTTTCCTCCCTGAATGCTGACACTAGAGCAAATATTTTTGTTGCATAATGCTTATCACTGCCATGACCATGCCTATTTCTCTTTTTTTTTTCATTTTCTAATTATTTGCTCTAGTGTCATTATCCAGGGAGAAAACAGTCGACTACGTTTATAATAGTTTGTATGGAGAGAGCCTCCAGTACCCTTTCACCTAAAGTCGTCCGTCCATATAGTCGGAGGTCGTCCCGCGCTGTGTAAAACTCAAGTACCAAAAGTTTGTTACCTCTTTGACTAGGTGTATACCCACTTTACTACAATATATCGAATGTTTGATACACTTAACCGTAATTGGTGTCCCGAGGTCACCCCTATGTCAATACATTAAGTCATACATTTGTGTAATCTTCCTGTCTTGTTAAACAAATGCCTTTTCATTTTATTGACTTTAGTGAAATTACGTGGAAATTAATGTAAACCATTAGTGGCTAGGCGAGTAGGTTGGTAATAGTGGTTGCTCTTTTAATATTACAGTGAAATGGCTTATGGAATTGGTTAAAATATACACCTATGTATGTAGGTTAGGTATGTACGGACTTTTAGGTATATCTATCATTACATAGTATAAAACAAAGTACCTTCCCGCTGTCTGTCCCTATGTATGCTTAGATCTTTAACACTACGCAACGGATTTTGATGCGGTTTTTTTAATACCTAGAGTGATTCAAGAGGAAGGTTTGTGTGTACAATACATGCATAATATAGCCGTGCGAAGCCGGGGCGGATCGCTAGTGTAATATAAATAAAAATTAACTTAAATTAAAAAAAGCTTTTCTTATCGCGCGCTTACGTTATAACAACTAGCTGTATGCCAAATTTTTGCCTGATCCGTTTATTAGTTTGCGCTTTGTCAGTTTGTCACTTTGAATTTAATATTTTTAGATTTAGGTAGATAAGTAATTTGATTAAAAGCATAGATGTACTAAGTTCCGTGGCCTACGAAACTTTAAATCAATAGGTAGGTACCAAAATGTAACTAAGTAAGCCCATAACAAGTAATAACTTTATTTTAATTAAGTACATTTAGACATTTACTTATTATAATGTTAAAGTAATCAGCTTTAAAACACTCAGCCACAGTTAAGTCACGAAACAACCTCCATTTTGAAATACAAAACTAATTTTACTGAAAGCCTTCACGTAATTTTTTAAGATAATACCTACTTGGAAGACGGATACAACAAATTCCTTGGCGAATTCATAATCTTAATATAAACTAGATATTTGGTGCTTTCAATACCGACTATATTAACTTTTCTTTTTGACGTGATAACGTCATAAAAATTGATGGACAACGTATGCACTCACAAAAAAGTGTCACGTTCTGTTGACATGGTAGGTAACCAGAGCAACGTATTTTCATCAATGTTTTCATAAGACATTATCACGTAAAATTATCATCCGTAAACCGACTTTACAGACAAATGGTTTTTTTTAGTTTTTAACTTTTTATATATAGCAGCGCTCCGCGGTTTCACCCGCGTAACTCCCGATCCTGTAAGTATATCGGTAACTTTAAGTATACAGAGTATAAAATGCTATTGGAAATACCCTAAGGTCGTAGTGGTAGCTCCTAGTGAAATCAATAGCAAGTACTAGTGTCCTAATTTAGTTAATTTACCTTCAATTGGGTATCGTATCGCAACGCAACATACAAGCTTCGAATATCAATGACCACACGCTGAACCAAAGCCATCGGGATTCCAGCAACCTCTCTCGATATAGCTATAGGTATTAAGAAATTGCAAATGAACCTAGGTATAATACAGTCGGTAACAGAATTGCGTTTTTTTTGACGTGACAACGTCTAATAAATTGATGGAACACCTGCATTCACAAAAAAGTGTCACGGTAAATTGTGTGACGTCATGCGTCATGGTAACATGACCATGACGCGTCCGTTCCAGTTAGGAAACAGAGTCTTTAATTATAATATCGCTCACCTGGGCTTATGTTATGGTGACGAGTGACAAATAGAAGACTTATAGTATAAATGAAAAAAACATATAGGTTATATTATTAAAAAAAGACAAAAAAACTCAAATTTTTTTGTCGTTTTCGTATGACGTTATCACGTAAAATGATCGTCCGTAAACCGACTTTACAGACAACCATTTTTTAATTGCAGAATTATGTTCTAAATTACTAATGTTATTTCCAATGAATTAATTTATTCGTATACCAAGTTTCATTAAAATTGGTCCAGTAGTTTCGAGCCTATTCGTTATACAGGGTTATCGGTAATTTACTAGCAAGCCGTTGAGGGGCACTTCTGTGCACCTACACAAACAATTTTTGTTGTACGACTTTTGGAAACTCAAACATTTTTTTGAAAATTTTGAGGTTAGGTTTACATGAAAATCATGCCGTTGTTCCATATACGGAGAGGTCATTAACCTTAAAATATTACTTATTTTTCAAGTTTTATCTACTGTTCTTAGTCTAAATGACTTTTGTTTTAAAAAATCTGCTGTTTTTCGAATTTACATAACCTCAAAATTTTAATTTTTTTTTTGAATTTCCGAAAGTCGTGGAACAAAAGTTGTTTGTTAAGGTGCACAGAAGTAGCCATCAACAACGGCTTGCTAGTATAATTACCAATAACCTTGTATACAAAAAAATATTTTCTCTCTAAAATATTAAGTATAGATAGGTAACTAGCTGCGCCCCGCGTTTTCATCCGCGGAAAATTTTCAGCACAACTTTTTTAACAGCTAATTTTATATAGGTTTATAGGGATTAATCTAAATTTCTAAAAGAAAAAATGGACTCATTACAAAATCTCAAAACATTAAAGTCTGAAATTTCGCATGAGGGTCGGTTTTTTTTTATCTTTTGTTTTTTTATCAGTCGTCTTTTGATGTCAATAAAAATAGTAGAGTCACGGGTAAGAAAAATCTCCGATGTCACTACTAGTAGTAGTAGTAGTGTCAAGGGAAACAAACGTACTAATTTAAGCTTACTAGTGCACTGGGTAGAATCGGTCCCCCATTCTATTCAATTACACAAGAAAGCCCTTTACTGGTCGTTAAAGAGGAAAGGGTACCGGGTGCTCTTTCCATACAAACTATTACAAACGTTGTCGACTGTTTTCTCCCTGGATAATGACACTAGAGCAAATATTTTTGGTGCATAATACTTATAACTGCCATGACCATGCCCCTTTTTTGGTGTTTTTTTAATTTTAATTTCTATGATTATTAGAAAATGAAAAAAAAACATAGAGGCATAGTCATGGCAGTAATAGGTTAATTATGGCACAAAAATATTTGTGCTAGTGCCATTATCTAGGGAGGAAACAGTCGACTACGTTTGTATGGAGAGAGCGCAGGTACCCTTTCACCTTAAGTACACATTTGGACTTATTATTGAAACGTAAATGTACTAATTGGCGCTATAAAAGGTTCTTTGACCAGGAGTAGGTAATAATCGTTTAACAAATACCGAATGGGTAAATATGGAATGATTAGGTAACGATTTTGGTCAAAATATGAAATAACATAGATTTTTAGGTAGATTTTATCGTGCTTGTTGAAGAAAGAATGGTAAAAATTTAGCCCAATGCAAAATTAGGTAGAGTTTAGTTCAGTCAATCTTACTAATATTATAAATGTGAAAGTTTGTGTGTATGTATGTTTGTTACTCCTTAACACAAAAACTACCGATTGCGATGAAACTCGGTATCTATATAGCTGGAGACCTGGATTAAGACATAGGCCACTTTTTATCCCGATATTCCCACGGGATCGGGACTTACGCGGGTGAAACCGCGGGGCGATTTACTTATATAAGTAAACTATAATGTAAGTAATTATATGAATCATGCCCTAGAAAGGTTTTAGAATATAAAACTACCACGCTTACGAAGTCTTTATATATATAATACATGCATAATATAGCCGTGCGAAGCCGGAGCTGGTCGCTAGTTAATTAATAAACAAAACTCTTTTTAATCCAGCCTGCCTAGCATGAAGACTAAAACACGATGTTTAATTTACTATATATCGCAATTTATAGTAAAAATTTAACATGGCGGCTTTATCTATCATATTTTGAGAGTTGATGTAGTTATATCGCTTTATCGTACCGTGTTTTGGTCTTCATGCTAGGCATACTGACGCAAAAACGACGGGCTGTTATAAGTTTGACGTGTCTGTCTGTCTGTGGTATCGTAGCATGATTTAGTTTCTTCTGTTTGAAAGGTGAATTGTTCGGGTGTGTTCTTAGCTATGTTTGATATCGGTTCAGCCGTCTTAAAGTTATGGGCGATAAAAGTCGAGTCGTTTTTAAATTCTTATCATAATAAACAATATTTTTTAATAATAGTTTATTACGTGTCAAGAATATAAAATGCAATAAATAAATAAAATTAATATAAATATTTTAGGACATTCTACACATCGCCATCTAGCCCAAGCTAAGTAACTAGACTTGTGTTATGGGTGCTAGACAACGGATATACACTTATATACTTTTATTTTGTAAATAAATACGTATAATACATAGAAACAACCAGACTACAGACAAATATATAAGCATAAATATTCGTCTGAAGCGGGAATCGAACACGCAACCCTGTGTTTGGCAGTCCGGCATGAAATGAAAACAAACTAGAGACTAAAGTCAGTCCGTTTGTTAATTCCCGCCGCACACAATGCAATTTCAACACGTCAAAGGTAGGGGGTATCTCTGTGCCACTGCTTCCAATCAAGCAATTAGAGAAACATGTTTTGTGACCCGTTGTTTTGTTGCGCAGATTTACAGCTATAGTATTTTATCCCCGATAACGAATTCCTGTTGTAAAAGTAACAAACAGAGCTATGTTACAAAATAAACGGAGCGATTATCTTTATCTTCTACTAGTGACCCGCCCCGGCTTCGCACGGCTATATTACGCATGTATTATACATATAAACCTTCCTCTTGAATCACTCTATCTATTAAAAAAAACCACATCAAAATCAGTTGCGTAGTTTTAAAGATTTAAGCATACAAAGGGATATAGGGACAGAGAAAGCGACTTTGTTTTATACTATGTAGTGATAGTGAAGTGATAGTGATACATATAAAATGTTTTGTCCTAAATGACTGACTGACTGACGGATCAACGCATAGCATAGACCAGTAACTTGGAGGGTGTGTTCTTTGTATGACGTAGGCATCCGATAAGAAAGGATTTTTCGAAATTCTACCCCTTTAGGGTGTGTGAAAGGAGGTAAAGTTTGTACTGGGCAAAGTGATTTCTTAGTCCAATCTGTTAGTTTAAATTTTCGACTAATACGCGGACGAAGTCGCGGGTAAAAGCTAGTATATGTATATAATTCTACTGTACGTGTGTATGTGGTGACTGAACTCCTTCTTAACGACCGATTCAATGATTTTTTGTATTATTTGGGTGGCGCCCTGGATGGTTTAGATTCACAAATCAGCCCGGCAGATGGCACTGCAGTCGGTATCTAGGTTATTTATCTATACTGCAAAACAACGTTTGCCTGGACAGCTAGTTTATTCTAAATCTGTTAATAATTTTACCTAAAAATATAGATGTTTTCATTTTGGCTGTCACTGAAAAAGTACTTTATAAGAATTCAACATTTTTCGAATTCAACTTTTTTATGAATTTAACATTTTAAGAATTCAACATTTCAAGAATTCAACGTTTTAAGAAATTAGTATTATGAGAATTTAACATTTTAGCAAATTCAACTTCCTGAACGTTAAATGGAATAAAATATTTCAAATGTAAGTAAAATGTACAAAATTGATAAGTACCTACCTACTTTAGGTGCTTAAAAAGTGCTTTCATAAGTATAAAATTGTAAATTTAGATTAAGAAATTGAAATAAACATTTTTATTATTATTATTACTTTAATGATGTTTAGAAAACCGACCATATGCGAGTCAAACTCGCGCACAAAGGGTTTGGTCCGTATTAGTTAACATTTTAATTTTATTCTGTTTTTAGTATTTGCTGTTATAGCGGCAATAAAAATACATCATCTGTAAAAATTTCAACTATCTAGCTATCACGGTTCATGAGATACAGTCTGGTGACAGACACGACGGATAGACAGACAGAAGGACGGACTGACATTGAAGACTTAGTAATAGGGACCCGTTTTTAACCTTTGGGTACGGAACCCTAAAAAGAAAAAAAACCTAGATAACCATACTTAACCTAAATCGACAAACGAATGTATTGTACTGATTGTGAACCGTGATAAAACCTAATAGGTATGTCCATAAATCATATTTACAAAAGCGTGAATGTGAACAACCACTTTATATATTTTTTAAAAGCTTTGTTTTATGTCAGACACAAAATGTTGCATGTGCACACCCGATTTTTCCACAACAGTCGTATGTCAACGTTCTACCGACAGTTCTGCGTGCGACACGCAAAATCTTTAAAATATTTTATTACATTCTAAACACACGCTATGAACATAATGTTTTAACATTATTAATTAGGTACCTAAGGAGAGACGGTTCATTAAAAATTTAGGTACTAGGATAAGAGTAATAAATCTACTTGAATTGTGGAGCTTAGATATCTAATATTATCTGCATTAAACCCAGAAATATATCTACGAATGTTGGTTCACGTAGCTACATAATCATAATCATCATCCGAGCGATATTCCCGGTAGCATTCCTCTCTTTAGCCTGAAGTCCACTTTCTCACGATCTTCGGCATCCTGTTTTGTAAGGCCCTTTGCACGCATATCACCCCCTACGAGACGCCAAGCCAGCACTTCTTAGAGCTTCCCCATCTGCCACGACCTAGCGCGGGGCTATGGCCACGTAGCTACATAATCATATTATATTTAGGCTAATTAAAAGAAAACAAGATGTGTAAAAGTTGACGACATGGGGTCACTCAGCACTATGCCTTCCAGGTTAAATTAAAAAAAATATAATATCTTTTTCTTGGCCAGAGACAACCGCCATCTATAAAATAGTTTATAATATTGCGTAGGTATCCCTCATTAATAATTTACCACCTAAGTAGGTATTAAAAAAAATCAAACCTGCTACGATCGCCGTAGCAGTATTTTAAACCGTAGCCCGTAGCATCTCATTATCAAGTTAGTATCTATTGGGCTATTGGGTATCCAATGACATTGAGAAATCTAAACCTTTTAGAAGGCTTCTTAACAGTATTCCAGTATTTTTTAAATCGAATATGCTTTATATAAACATTTTAAGTACATTTATTTTAAACTATTCATTACGTTAATTACATGCTTGTTTAGCATTTTTGTAGTACCTAGTGCTTAAGCTCTAATCTATTTTCTATTATACACAAGAAATCCTTTGTCCTGACTGACTGACGGATCAACGCACAGCCTAAACTTTTTGTATGACTTAGGGGTGAAAAAGGGGGACAAAGTTTGCATGGGACAACGTGATTCCTTGGTCCAATCTTCTTCAAATTTTGCATAAACATTCTTTAACAGAATTTATTGAAGACGTGTTTCGTATTTTATTGAAATTCCCCTAAATGGGTTACTAAGGGGTATAAAGTTATTTTGGGGGTGATTTGCTTCGAAGTTGATATCAATACTCCTTTTATTTTTACCTACATTTTATTTTGACATATGTATGAAAATCAATCCAATTTTATTCAAAAAAGGTTGCACTTTTAGGACACGACCTAATAGTAATATTTTAACAATTTTTGACTTCTACGCGGACGAAGTCGGGGGCAGAAACTAGTAAAATAATAAATATCTCACTAGATCCATTCTGGATCTGGCCAATGGATCTTCTGAGAATAATCCATTTTATCGCTACAACTTCAAGTACTGAATTTTTGAATTCTAAAGGAATTGCCATGTAAGAGCGTTTGTATAGGAGCACAACGCGATCGCCTTCTCCATAGCGAAACAATTCTCACCTTTTTTGCCGCTTAGTAGACTATTATCGTTAAATGTAATAAAAATAAAGGTGAAATAGTGGTGAAACGCTAACCTACTAGGTAGAAGCTATTTAACTACGTCATTGAATTAAACATCCCACAGTGAAGCAACACAAAGTGAAATCGCAAATAATATTAAGAGGAAAGGGTACCGGCGCTCTCTCCATAGAAACGTAGTCGACTGTTTCCTCCCTGGGATAATGGCACTAGCACAAACATTTTTGTTGCATAAAACCTATAACTGCCATGACTGTACCCATATGTCTTGGTTTTTTTGTCATATTCTAATTGTCATAGAAAGTAAGAGTTAAGAAACAAAAAAAACATAGGGCAACATTTGCTATAGTGTATCCAGGGAGGAAACAGTCGACTACGTTTGTATGGAGAGAGAGCCGGTACCCTTTTCCTCTTAATATTATTTGCGATTTCACTTTGTGTTGCTTCACTGTGGGATGTTTAATTCAATGACGTAGTTAAGTAGCTTTAACGTTCTGGAAAGAGAGCTGGTACCCTTTCCTGTTAAAGTATTATTGAATTTAACCTCCACAAACTGCTTTATAGTTAACAATATATTTGTTATACAGTGGTGTCACCGGAAATTGGCTCACAGTAGTGCACGGATCGGCGCGCGCGCCGGAAATGAAATCGCGTCCGACATACCTGCCTATTGCTCTATTGTGGCAATTGCAATGCGCGGGAGCACACCTATATGTTTTACTAATCTAGGTAGGTTTGATCTATTTTGATTCTAAATGATATAAATTGTTGTTAACCTATGTTGTTTTTTACCAGTTAAATTGATCTAGTAAGGTATTATTTCATTTTAATAGCATAGGTTGGGACTTAAAGATAATTATTATTTTAGATAATTTCGTCATTGTATTCTTCTTCTATTATTTGTAGGAAATCGGCTGAAAATCGGGAAATTTGTTGTGTAGCGCGCCATTTTTTGATTTCCTTTTCGTAGTCACACTGTGTAATTTCTTGTATTTTAATTGTTTTTGGTTACAAATAAATTCATTATATTTCTATATTTCTTTACTAGCTGTTGCCCGTGACTTCGTATACCTACGCGTGGTAGTTTTATATAATAAAACCTTTCTCTTGAATCACTCTATCTATTAAAAGAAATCCGTTGCGTAGTTTTAAAGATCTAAGCATACACAGGGACAGACAGACAGCGGGAAGCGACTTTGTTTTAAACTATGTAGTGATAGTTAGGTTTACTGTTACACAATAAATTGAAATGTTGGTAGATAAATGCTCAACAAATCATTACAATTACAAATGAATTAAGATTGCAGTTCGTTGGATCGCAACGCGTGCGCATGATTCGAAATCGTAACCGACCCATTACAGAAATCATTGGAGCATAAAATAAAAACCGTTTACGCGTTAAATGTTAACAAACCGCGTATTAATCCTTGATAGATTAATGCAATCACTATCTGTGGTGTGAAATCGCAAATAGTCACTGAACTCTCGGAAAAGGAGGGGTTCTCAATTCAGTAAACATATATATTTATGCAGCTACCAATATATAAATCTTAAATCCAAATGCTACATAGGTTAGGTTTAGAAAATGAACCACGGCAAAAAAAATCGTGTCTACTTGTTACTTATAGAACATTTAATAGGTACATAATGCATACTTAAAAGACTGACGACTTTTACTTTTAATATCATCTTCTAATAGGTATTCCTATATACCTACTCGTACATAAGTATAGTACCCAGTACCTACCAGAATAAATATTCCACGAATCTACAAAAACAACCACGCCCCATACCAAATCATAATTTTCCGAATTCTGGTTTAACAACGTTTCCACGAATCAAAACGATTCTCGTTTACCCCTACTACTGAAATTTTACGCATTTCTTCAGAGGAATTAAAGTCAATAATAATTCCGCACATCTCATCATTAAAATACCTGATAAACTACCAATGCGAACAATTAAGCTGTTACATTTCTCATCGTACACTCGCTGTTGGTTATGGACCTAAGTGTAGGTAAGCACGAACGTCAATAGGTAGGTAAAACCTACATAATTGGCTGTGTACTTAAATGTATAAAAATGTAGGCAATGGTAAGGCACCGTCAACATGCAAGAATTTCGAAGGCACGCGAGCCGCACCCTACCTCGTTTTACTTCACATTTTACAGCAGAAATAACTTCTGGATTCGAATAGGAATTTACTTTTCTATTGAAGGACTTAAGAAAGTCTGCGCATAGATTGTTCTTTTTAATTTGTTAAGAAGTTATTTATGACTAGCGACCCGCTCCGGCTTTGCACGGCTATATTATGCGTGTATTATACATATAAAACTTCCTCTTGAATCACTCTATCTATTAAAAAAACCGCATCAAAATCCGTTGCGTAGTTTTAAAGATCTAAGCATACAAAGGGAAATAGGGACAGAAAAAGCGACTTTGTTTTATACTATGTAGTGATTATACATAGCCTTTGGTTAGGTAAATACGGACCAATCTATTTACTACTAAATACACTTGCTCTACTTGCACTTAAATTGCTTTTAACTTACGACGTGAAAAGTAGATGCTGAAATACATTTTTTTCTTAAATACGTTTCTTTACAATTATTTCCGCCGTTCAGCTAGTAATACTCACCTAATAGCTTCAGTACATTAATTCAAACGTCAGATAAAACCGTACTATAAAAAACACAATAGACACGAGTTGTAAAGGTGTTTTCACAACTAATTTTAACGGGTTTCAGCTTCGCAAAGGAAAAGGAAAATAAAATATGAATTTTATTGTGGAACCATAATACCGCGCCTTTGTTGGGCTTCCCGTTGCCTACCAAGTTTTCACTTTGTCAAGGAAACTTTTATGTTAGGCAAATAAACAGGCCTATTGCCACACCGATACGGGGAAGCAAAATACAGCGTAACCCATAGCAACGTTAAAAAATATGGATACCACGATTTGAAGAGAACGGTTCTCAATATCAATCACGAAGCAAAGATAGTAAAACTTATGAAAATTTACAAAACCAATGTGAACAACAATCTAAAAACATAAAGGCCTCTCGCATCTAAATTGCAAAATTTCACTAAACCAAGATTTAGTTCATACATATTGACAGAAAGAAAACATCTAGAGCGGCTTGTAAGAAATTGGTTCTTAAACAAATGTAGCGAAATTCTAGCTATATTCATTTATTTACCAAAAATTTCCTTTTAATTTAGTTGCAAGTGGCCCTAAGTGCAAAAAAAGAGGGCCAGTAAAAGAAATCGATCTACGAAAAACACTCCAAAGCGTATTCCAAAACTTACTATAAGAGTCAGAATAGAGAAACGTCATTCGTAGATTCAAAATCATCATTTAGACGATTTTATTTTCAATCAACACCGACTCAATAAAATTGTAATTTTGTCTCTTCTTAGTAGGTATTATTGTAATTTTAATTATACATGATTTTTCTGAAAGCCTTTTGCCATTGGCCGCCGCTGTATATTGAGAAGGTTAATGGGGTTGCCATAATATTAATATTTGGGGATTTTTGAATAGTTATTTAGCGCGTTTCGTTTAAAGATATTACCTCAGCGAAAGAAAATAATTAATTATGTATGTAGGTACTTTTAGACGAATTCTACAACTTATAGACATGCTGAATCATCTCTGAATGTAAATTTACTAACTCTTTGGTAGGACATAGGTATTATGGATCAATCATTGGTCGTAACATTATTTAAATTTAATAAAAGCTTTTGCACTTACCAAATGATATCCGTAGACTGCTAAACACTTGCTTGTTGCACGTTCCAGTAAAATTGCATCTGTGTATAGTCAATATTTATCGTCAATATATGAATAACTATAGCTCGTTATGTAAATATATGGTTAATTTAGATTATAGGCACAATTATGATATGTATTCGTTACAGCTAATACTAAAAAGCTAGATCATATCGATGATAGCGTGATGTTTTTAGAAATTATAAAAAATTGTTTTCTTGCAAGATGGATTCAACACCCACGTAAACAGGTTCATTTCACCATTAGTTCAACAACAAATTAACTGAAAGTTAGTCTCAAAAACACTTCAGAACTCATAGTACCGTTCCATAAGTCCACTGTTCCTGAAAACACTTTTATTTCACAATTATTTGATTTGGTTATGGCGACTTCCGAATTTGTTTGGTTAAGTTAGAAAACAGCCTACAAAACAAACGTGAAATTTCGAAACTGGCTTTAAATTGATCAAAAGACGTTTGCTGTAGCTATCGCGGTTTGTAAAATATAAAGCTTCTTGCGGTTTTAGAGATTAAAATTGTAATTATAGGGTGTATAACATTGCTCCGCAGTGATTTCTAAAGCGTGCTTAAATGTCAGAGCTGTCATCGACGCACATGCGCATCAGGGGGTATTTTGACAACGTAACGTCGTAGTAGGAACTGCGTCGATAAAACTGCCTCGCCTGACTTTACATTAGAACTTACTTGAACTCTACGACTAGGCTTTATTTTGCGTGCTACAAGAGGGCTTATGCGTTGCTACGAATTTATATAACCATCTATATAACTATAATAATTCATGTGTTGGTTACGTTGGTTACGGTTAAAACCTGAAGTAAGGTTCAATCTAGGTGTAACCAGCATGTTTAGTCGAATGCAAATGGTCTACATCTCCTAAACCTAGGCTTATCCGTAGGCGTACCTCGGCACATCGATCGTGGCATAATTTAAATAAGCTGGTAAATAAAATAATGAAGCACATTAATTTTCGCAGTTTTAAGTACATAAGTACTTAATTTTGGGTGCCGCGTGGCTTACTACTCTTACCTAATGGGTAACTTTACGACTGGGAATAAGCGATAGGTAAGTACCTACTTCATTCAATCAAATCACCTGAAAAAGAAACATTTCAGTTTTCTATCCAAACGATTGTAATCAAACAAAAGGTGAGGTAAGTAGTTAAACTAGTCATTAAGTTCCATTTTTTTATGTTATTTTTGTAAGCACCTAGTTATTCATAGCGTGACAACAAACGACATTTCTCTTTGTGTTTTTCTTAACCTTTTAATGTTGAAGGTAGAAAATGAAAATATACCTACAATGAAAAGAAAATCGTTTCTCTCAGGCGATAGGTTAGAGGTTTGTAAGGTTATTAAAATGAATTACCTACAACTCCCACACAAATCGCACTGGTTTATAGGAGTGAAGCTAACGTTTTTCCTATGTATAATTATATTTCTTATTCTTTATTTTATTTGGTGAATAAATTAAATACTCACTTTGCCCAAGGGAAATTGAAGGAAATTTATATAGGTGGTGAGTACTCTAGTACACGGGTTTAAGCTATGGATAATAATAATGATATATTACTAGATTGGTAGGTACGTTTATAGGTTACTGAATCGTAAGAGTACGTGTACTAAACTAACCTAATGTGGCGGAAACGAGGCTCACAAATGGACTCAGATAATTTAAGGGAGAGTGAAGTAGGTATAGACTGCTTAATAATGTTTATATACCTAAGTATTTATGGCTAAAGAAGTGTATGACGATCTTCTCAGGGAACACCTCTACCTAAACTTTAAAATACGCAGTCAATGTCGCTTTGCATAAAATAAAATACTCAAAATACAGCCCGTATTTAGAGCTACGGCCGCCAAAGGTTTAGAACCTTAAGTTTTCGTGAAATCTTTGATCGAGTCTGTAGCTGAGAGATTTATTAATTAATTATTCATTCTTATGAAACATACTTTGTTCACTCCCGGCTTTTGTACAATTTTAAATTAGCCAAGATTAATTTATTGTCGGACATCAACCCTAAAAAGCCCAAGAAATAAAGGAAGGGAATTCATTAGAAAAGAGTTTGTTTGTTTGAACGCCCTAATCTCAAGAACTAATGGTTTGAATTGAAAAATTATTTTTGTGTTGGATAGTTTATTTATCGAGGAAGACTTATGGCTACTTTTATTTTGATATTCCCAAGGGATCGGGACTAATGTGGGTGAAACCGCGGAGCGCAGCTAGTAGTTGAATAAACTGCGTTACGTAAGTTTACCTTATATTTCATCTTAATCATAACAATCAAAACAATAAAGCGTACCTACGCAACGCAACGCACGGTAGCCCCAAGTATTGTTTCAATGTAGGTACGCAATAAACTACGGTAAACTGTCTTCGAATTAATGGTTTATTGTTCTTTGTACACGACCAATGGATCGGAACTATGCTTTGTTTGTTACATCTATTATAATGACCCACTCCTTTATCAGAGCCTATATGAATTACTTCTTACAACTATTGTTCCTCCATACTCCATACATTCCATAACTATTTTAATAATAAATAAATATTGTTCTCCAGGGAGAAGTCACCGTTCCTTACCTCCGACTTGCCTTAGTTGGCTGGTCGGAGTGAAACCTGACGAGGAAGCGATCCCCCGCATCTGACTTGCCTTTTCCGGCTGTCCAGAGTGGAGTCGCGAGAGCAGAAATGCTCGAAGGTTGGATGCCGAATGTCAATGATGAGTTGGCCGCTCGCTTGTACTGACTTAAAGCAGCAATGACTTAAAATCCAGTGAGGCCTCTCCATCCTTAGCACCTCACGTTCCTGTTGCCCCCTTGCTGTAATTTACTTAGCTCATTAGGGTGGCCCAGTCTGAGAGTTGGCGAGCCTGCTATTTTTGCGTGTTTGTTGGATTTTGTTACGGCAGGTGACATAGTATCCATAGTTTCCCAGTAAGCCAGTCTACTACCATCCCATTGCAATAGCCGAAGTAGTTTTCTCCTGTATTTTATTAATAATTCTATTTAAACCGGAGCTTTTCTTTGGCTGCATTTTATAGTGCAGAGATAATCGTCACTTTGGTGTCCACATCATAAGAGAAAAGACTCTTAAACTTGTGAAGGACCTCCACGTGTTGACTTCAGCTCCACGCACACCTTCCAAAGTCTCGTGATATGGGAAACATAATAGACAAATAAATATTGCAGGACATTACACACAGCGCCATCTAGCAAAAGTCACAGTCCCAAGCTAAGCAACTGTGGCGACGCTTCGCGCCACCAACAGATGGCGCTACTAAGCCGATCGTAGACCCTAGATCGCGCAAGCGAAGTTTTTCTAACGATAAGCTCATATACAAGTTCCAACGAAACATCGTTGGGCGCGGCCTACCGGGTATATAACACCTGCCCGGTAGAAGATCTTCCCATTGGAGGTACATACCACCAACTACCTCCAAACAACTATTAGGCTCGTGTTTATGGTAGCCTGATAACGTATTATTTTGTAAAAACATACCTATACATAATATACATACAAAAACACCCACAACTGAAACAAATATCTCTATACTTACATAAATATTTGTTTGAGGCAGGAATCAAATCTGCAACATTCTGCGTCACTCGCCGCAACACAGAGGTCGACCTTCATGTGTACCTAACCTAATAAGTCACGTATAATTATGCAATCGATTGTCCTATTTGCCTACATCCTTTTATGAAGAAAATCAACTTATTCTAATTTTTATGGATTCTCGTAGACGGCCGATTGTTTGAGGCTTGTTTACAGCCTGCCTTTATAGACGAATAATTAATCAGAGGCCGCTTCATATCAAACCATATTATAGAACGACCGAATGTTTGTATATAGGTAGTCTCTAACGTATAAAGGGTCTTGACAGACAGACGGACGGACGGACAACAAAGTGATTCTATAAGTGTTCCGTTTTTTCCTTTCGAGGTACGAACCCCTAAAAAAGCAAGGTAAATACAAAATTCTACATTTCTATTATTTAAAATATTCTCAGCAACAGTTAACGAAATAAACACGTAAAAAAGGAAAATATTCAAACGGAATTCTTACTAAAGGATCAAATAATAAAATTTTAATGTCATCGTAGGATACTCTCGGTGGATTGCTTTATTTTCATACGAAAAAAGCTTGTAACGTTTCTTGTAACCTTCGTAACAGTGGCGACCCAAAGCCCCTGAACAATTTACATTTATATCTATTGCTTAATATTGAAGAATCAACAAGATACTGTGTGTTACTGAGACAGGTACTCTACTAAATTTGTATATCTAGGCTGTTTCAGTTATAAGTAAGTTCTATCTTTTAAGAAATAATTATATGTACTTAAAAAATGGTTGTCTGTAAAGTCGGTTTAATTCAAAATTCATTCATTTAATTTATTTCAGATAATAAAATCCATACATTACAATAAAATAATTAAAAAATAAATATACTTAATCAAAAATACTAAAATCACAATACTTAATAAAAAATCAAAAATTCAAATTATATTAAAAGTAAAAATTTCAAATCAAAATTAATAATATAATAAACAAATCAAAATGTAAAAAGAAAAATGTCAATATTAAACGGTTTACGGACGATCATTTTACGTGATAACATCATAAGAAAACATTCGTTGCTATGGTAACCACTAACGTTCCGGGAACGTGACCGGTACGCGATGACGTCAAACTTTTTTGTGAGTGCTGCCGGTGTAACGTTCCGGGAACGTGACCGGAACGCGATGAACACACTTTTTTGTGAGTGCTGCCGGTGTTCATTAATTTATAAGACGTTATGACGCACACATGACATGCGGACATGTCAGATGAACGATGGGCCAAAATAACAACAGAATGGTCCCCGATAGGGATACGACCACGCGGCAGACCAAGGCGACGATGGCGAGATGATTTTGACTCCTATAGGAATGATTGGTGTGCATCAGCGACAGATCGTGATCAATGGAAGAAAGATGGAGAGGCCTTGCCCTGCAGTGAGACAGTGTAGGCTCTTAATAAATAATTAATATTAATATCACGTCAAATAGGTTAATATAAGTTTGTCGTTCACATATAAAACAGCTAAACGGATTTAGATTGGTAGTAGGTATAACGAAAGGCTATAGTATTTTTGATCGGAATTAGGATTTACGCAGGTGTAACCCCACCGCTGTAGTAGTCTTCAATTATATAGTAGACGTCCTACCTTCTTACGGAATATTGATCAAATATAATCTAAGCTTTTGTTATCCATTGTTTGTTGTGTAAATTATTTCAGCCTTGAGTCGGCGAGTCTGCTAAGAGAAACAATTAGAAATCAGATTCAAACGGCTTTGCGTGTTACCGAAAACAATTAGAGCTCCAGTTATCTGGACTAGGCCAAGAATCTGCTAACAGAATTAACGTTGAACTGTAGAAACGGACCTAGGCTAATGAAAATACATAACATAACACAGTATAGGTAGGTACCTAACGTAAATCACTACATAGTATAAAACAAAGTCGCTTTCTCTGTCCCTATGTCCCTATATCCGTATGTATGCTTAAATCTTTAAAACTACGCAACGGATTTTGATGCGGTTTTTTTAATAGATAGAGTGATTTAAGAGGAAGGTTTGTATGTATAATACATGCATAATATACCCGTGCGAAGCCGGGGCGGGTCGCTAGTAGATTATAACCACAAGTCACAAAAGGCTTACATAAGAGTAGGTACCTACCTGTACTACATCGGACTCCGACTGTTGACGGAACACCGATGGGTTTTTAGTGGGTAAATGTTTTGCCGCCTTTTATCTCCAGGTCGGATGAAGCCCCATATATCTTCAGCAACCCCTCAGGGTGACAGGATGATGCAATAATGCATTTTCCCATCGTTAAAAATAACCTATATCAGATTGGCTGTTTCCTCAGGAGTACCTATTATTGCTCTTATCCTAGGTATATGTCTTTAATAATTAAGGTTTTTTTTTTAAATTCAAGATCTATGTGTAACACATACTAATGTTGCTGTTTATCTAAAGTTGCTCCATTGAGGTTGTTCACCTGCTCATATTCTGTCTACGTAGTAATTGTTTAATTAAGAAAGTAAGTATGTATGAACATCGGTATTCCGTACGTATCTACGATCCTCATTAAAATTGAGAGTCAATGAATTTATAAATTTAAATGAGTAACGTTTCAACGCGGTACCATGCGCGTGAGCAATCCAATCCGCGCATTCAAGATGGCGCATAAAGCACGGCGCACACGCCATGTCCGAAACGCTTGACCGGTCAAGCATACAATGTTTTTTTTCTACATAAACATTGTTCGCAGTAGAGAAATCGACGGGCGTGACTGTAGCCATTGTTGTACTCTGGCTAAATGTTGGGAATATTAGAGCGTGCCACAGTAAAATGTCAGACCGAATAATTAAAGAGACGAGTTGTGAGCATTTGAATGTTCCTGGCTGGATGTGTCGCAGCGATTCCCCCACTTAATTCATTAAAAACATTGGTACCTAACCTAATAACTATTTGAAAAACTATGACGGAATACGGCAACGGCCGCAACTATGACATAAATAGTAGGTACCTATCTATCAATAAGTAACTCATACATTTCGTGCTAAACATCAGTCAATTTATTGATCGCTCTATATTGAGCAAGCAAACAAAGGTTTACGTTTTAGTCAGATACCTATTGTTTTATTACTGTTGCTTTTTGTAACGTATCTTGGGCTCTTCATTTAAAGGTCGCTGCATACGAAACGGGATAAAACCTCGCAGGGACGGAGACGTCACGTGTATCGTTCATAAAGTGTTCGTGGTCTTTAAACATACGTAACGTGATTTTTTTCGTGCTGGACGGAACGTGACGATTTCTTGACAGCATTTCATATAAAAATATCACGTTCCGTCCGGCATGAGAAAAATCACGTTACGTAGGTGTGCAGTGATCTTTACTCTACCGTTAGAAATTCTGCAAGCAACCAAGCAACCACCAAAAAATACGGCATTTTGTCAAAAACACATAGAGAGATTACGCTGTCACTAGGTGACATTTGACTGAAAAGTATAACTCAAATTATGATAAATACCTCCGAAATTGGGCGTCCTCTAGCTACGCCTAGTCGCCCACGTCCCATATCCCTTAGTAAAATAATACCTGCCTTTTTATGTTAAGTAGAGCACATCGAAACAATGTACCTAGAGTACCTACTATTAATAGAGCACAAAACAATCCTGTGACGAGTGTCAGGTCTTTAGTTACAATCTGTCAAGGTAGCCAGCGGAAACTGGCACAATTTTGGTGAATTGAACACTTGAATTACAAAATAACAGCTGAATTACGTGAGTTCACATCATGGACGTACTAAATATACCTAATGGTTCACATACTTATGCGGTTCCGGATATGCGTTTATAAATCAGTCAGTATATTTTGTTCGTTTGAATGCAATCGATTTAAAAACTACTAAACGGATTTTCACACAGTTTTTACCAATGGACCAAATGATTAATGAGGAAGGTTTTAACTAAGCAGATATTATAAAACAAAATAACCCCGCCCGCGTTAGAATTCATAATTTCAACTTAAGAAATAAGAATGATCTGACCGTGCCCTGTAGTAGGCTCCGGAAAATAATACATGTGTGCTCAATTAGAATAAATTACCTAAATGTGTAAGTATATGACATGTCCATTAACAGGTTCAAAACTTTTATAAAGCATAAATGGTGCAGTAACGCGTACTACGATACTTCGTCTTACCTTAATGATAAGAACCCATGGACGTGACTTTAGTTGCTCCATTTCAAATAATACTTTCAAATATTTGTAATATTCACCTTTGTGAGTGTAATCACATGAAAAAAAAACCCATAAGTTTCTTGTGCCTTCTTCTCATTGGTGGGCGCGTTCCGAAGGCACACATTCTAACTTAGTTTTTAAGACGTTTCTATGTGATCTGTATACAAATGTGTTAAGCACCCAAAGGAATAAAAAATCTTGACTTTTACTTTGTCCCGCGTCTCTTTGTTTTGATAAACAAATTATCCCCTGAAATGATTATCAGGGGATGATTGTCATTAGACCGAGTCATGAGTAACTAGTAGTTCGCCCCGAACTGAGACCTCACGAGTTTTTTTCAGCGTTTATTATATTTCAGCGTAAAGTACTAAAATGTATAATATAACGACGAAAGACTCCAAATACGACAGGTCTATCTTATTTGAATGATAGGTGCCTAGTATCGCTATTATCTGACATTGGATGATTTAGAGAATCCAAACACGATAGGCATAACTTGTTGTTGTTGTTAAGTTCTAAAAGCATAGGCCAGCTCAATCATCACACCCTGGACATCCGTTGACTCTTTATTTTTACTCAAGACATTTTGAATGTGTCCAACATAATATCCAGAAGATAGTAATTCCTATCCTTCCTTCCTTATGTATCTACTTATCATAATGTTACGTAAGAGGAAACGAGAAGACAAGGTCGAGAACGAGAATATATTAGAGAAGTTTGAGGCCAATATGTCCTGTAATAAGTCCCTAAACTAAAATATAACAAGTCAATAAAAATTATAAAAAAATTAGTCACAAATTTTATAATTATCAGAGTCTCTAGATCGGCTAGAACCGAACATTTCTACTATTTAATACTATCCACCACTATTATTGTAAAACAGCCCATGATTATGAAATAAATAATTATAGGAAATGAAGCAAAGAGAGTTCGGACGATTTGGGGCAAAGTAATAAATTTCTATAAATTTTAAATTTAAATAAATTTGGATTAAGAATATTGTAAATAGTAAGCGTGTTACATTGTGAATTTGTGATGCTACACCTTCGTTATTTTTCTTTTGCAATCACAATGTAACACGCTTACTATTTAAGTACAATATTCTTAATCCAAATTTATTAGATTTTATTTTCTATTTTTTAGTTGGACTTTTTTTATTAAAGCGTGTTTTTTTTAGTTTTTTATTCTATTAATTTTTTTATACTTTTTGGTCTTTGATAACTTAATATGTTAGATCGGACCCTGGTTACTATTGAAAGACAAACTACTCGTCAAGACGATTCTAACGAGCCTAAACTCGATGAGGTTGTGTCGTTTCATTGCGAAGTTCCTATGACCACCTTCCAGTTCCATCATCAGACCCTGGTTACCATTGAAAGACAAACTACCCGTCAAGGCGATTCTAACGAGCCCAAACTCGATGGGGTTGTGTCGTTTCATTGCGAAGTTCCTATGACCACCTTCCAGTTCCATCATCAGACCCTGGTCACCATTGAAAGACAAACTACTCGTCAAGACGATTCTAACGAGCCCAAACTCGATGGGGTTGTGTCGTTTCATTGCGAAGTTCCTATGACAACCTTCCAGTTCCATCATCAGACCCTAGTCACCATTGAAAGACAAACTACTCGTCAAGACGATTCTAACGAGCCCAAACTCGATGAGGTTGTGTCGTTTCATTGCGAAGTTCCTATGACCACCTTCCAGTTCCATCATCAGACCCTGGTTACCATTGAAAGACAAACTACCCGTCAAGGCGATTCTAACCAGCCCAAACTCGATGGGGTTCTGTCGTTTTATTGCGAAGTTCCTATGACCACCTTCCAGTTCCATCATCAGACCCTGGTCACCATTCAAAGACAAACTACTCGTCAAGACGATTCTAACGAGCCCAAACTCGATGAGGTTCTGTCGTTTCATTGCGAAGTTCCTATGACCACCTTCCAGTTCCATCATCAGACCCTGGTCACCATTCAAAGACAAACTACTCGTCAAGACGATTCTAACGAGCCCAAACTCGATGAGGTTGTGTCGTTTCATTGCGAAGTTCCTATGACAACCTTCCAGTTCCATCATCAGACCCTGGTCACCATTGAAAGACAAACTTCTTGTCAAGACGATTCTAACGAGCCCAAACTCGATGGGGTTGTGTCGTTTCATTGCGAAGTTCCTATGACCACCTTCCAGTTCCATCATCAGACCCTGGTTACCATTGAAAGACAAACTACTCGTCAAGGCGATTCTTGACGAGTAGTTTGAATGAATGAACTATGAAGTATGGATAATGAGATAATTCCTGCAGATTCCCTCCAGCTCTATCATCAGATCAGTTCCATGGTACCATATTATTGTCACCGAAGTTACGCCCTTTCATTTGATACCTCACTCGGGTATATTTGCAGTATAGTTTATGTGCCATATAGGTAGATCCCCTTTTGGACCCCTATCTCCGTAACCCCCTGACCGATCCTGCTCATGTTCGAACTTAAAAATTCTATGGACCTCAACTACTTGTATACCAAAAATCATGAAGATCAGAGCAACGGTACTCAAGTTATCGTCGAACAAACATACAAACATACAAACATACAAACATACAAACATACGAGCGACCGACCCTTCTCAACACTAGACCTCTCTCGCTTCGCTCGTTCGGTCAATAAAAACATGTATCACGGACGGACTCCGCTCCGGACTCGGCCCGGGCTAATGAGAATCATCCCTTAACGCGCGAATTCATAACTAAAACACGTATTTTCACTAAAGTTTTATGTGTAGCTGAAATATGACGATGATAATTAAAAGAAAAAATTAATGGTGTTAGCCGTGCGTGCGAAGCTTTGGCTGGTCCTAGTATTTTAGTTAAAATAAATAAATAAATATTATTATAGGACATTCGACACCTCGCCATCTAGCCCCAAGCTAAGTAACTAGACTTGTGTTATGGGTGCTAAACAACGGATATACTACTAATATACTTTTTCTTTCGTAAATATATACTTATAATACATAGAAACAACCAGACCCCAGACAAATATCTAAGCATAAATACTTGTCTGAGGCGGGAATCGAACCCGCAACCCTGTGTTTGGCAGTCCGACATGGTGACCACTGTGCCAACTGGGTCGTCGTTGGTTTCTACTTTACTTACCTATTTGTTTAATATATTCATTGATCGTTATCAACAGTAAATTTAACCATGGAAGTACTAAGTAGGTACTAACGATGCATTTAGTCCATTATGACACTTACAGTTAAAACTATCTTGTTTGCTTCCAAACCCGTTTGTTTATCGCTTCCGGTTGATTTATCCTTTGTTCGTACCTGTTCGAGCGCATCTATTCAAATTACTCGATAGCAATGCGCATACGCAATGAGCCCGCATACATATACCTATCTATCAACATATCAATGTACAAATCAACGGTCAAAAGTCTCTGCCCACCGTAACGTTTATAATCCTGTGCAGCACTATTTGAACATTATAACAACGTAATCTGTGGATCGAACCCACGTCTCGGTTGGTGTAGCGGGTGGCGGCTTATACCGCTCGGCCAACTAAAGACATAGCTAACATGTTGAAAATAATAATCACACTGAGTACTTTTAATTCAAGTATTTATGTAAAGAAGGCGCAATACGAGTGAGGAGAAATGTTTAATTTTATCTTTGTTGATGGTAGTTTTATAATTTAATACCTAGTTATCGGGTACCTATTTATGTGACGAATGAAAGTGTCATGCATGACAAACCTATATAGGTTTTTTCGCACTCCTAAGAATAAGCAATGTAAACACTTTATGATAAATAAATATACTACATAATATAAACTATATTTGTGTGTAGGTAGGAACATCTATTAGACGAAGGTCGTAGTCCAATACGTGTTTATAGTATTATTGTAGCAAACTGATAGTGGACTTATGACGCATACTGTACCTACTTAGTCGCGTTACATTTACAATCGACTGTAACGTAGATAATCCATCTAGGTAGGTCATCTACCTATATCGAGCTAAATCGATCGCAATTATTATTGTCGTGGATGTTTTATACCGACATAATAATATGGTAGTGATTCTCGTATTCCCTATTAAAAACTTTACTAGGTAACGGAATGTTAGTTATAAATATAGTAACAATTAATAAAGGCATTTCATTCTGATCCCAAGATTCGAATTCCAGAGATCTCTACTTTCAGTAAAAGTTAAAAAAAGAGTTTAAAAAAAGTGTTGAATTTATTGATCGGCATCATGCGACATTCTGCAGTTCAATAGAATATAAAATGAACTATAGGCGGCGGTGATCCGTGGGAAATAGAGCTTATGGAAGAGTTATAATAAGCCCTATTTCCTACGGTTCCAAACCTAGGGGTAATTAGCCCCGCGGGGGTTAAATACTAATGTTTTAAAACATTAAATGCTTATTTGCTAATGGTTACAAAACAAACGTATATGTACCTACATCTATAAATTTACAAACATATAAAAGGTTTTTATAGGGACTGGACCCAGCCGGCACTAGACAAGGAACAGTGGAAAAAGGGTAGGGAGGCCTTTGCCCTGCAGTGGGACGGAATCAAAAATAAAAAATGGAAAAATTGTTATAACAATAAAGTGAACGGGAAGTAGCGAGGGTCCATGTGTACAAGTTATGAGTAGCAGCGGCCCCTGCACTAAGCAATGCTTGTATCGCAGGCGACCAATACTGAAATTAGAATGCAAGAAATCCTCAGACATATAAGTATATAGGAGAGTAAGTATGTGTGAGTGAATACCCTGATAATAGATAAGTAACAAAGATTTCATGATTTGATGCGATAGCAGAATTTTATTTATTAACAATACTTTATTGAAAATTAAGTAGGTAGGTATAATGAAAATGTTTTAGGTAGGTAGGTACGTAGTTACGTACTCTACTAATCATACAGATACTTAGGTAATTTGATTGTAAGAACATAAGTACCTACCTACCTACTTAACATTTTTTATAATGTTCTTTTTTTTTATTTTGGCAACAAAAGTCTAGCTAGGCCCACTTATTAAAATGTTTTGATGCAAAATTTCCTAAGCTGAGTCATGGGGGTCACAAGTTTGAAAAGTTTAAGAACCACTGCTCTAATTAAAAAGCATGAAACATTCTCTGTATTTTTCCACAGTTGGTAGTATTCTTGAAGAAAACGGCGCATAAATTGTTAATTGTATAAGTACGGTATAAGGACTTTGAGCCAATGAAACGGTATCGATTTAATAAAATTAGCTATTTGATGGGAACAAACAGTTGTGTATCGACCCAAGTAGCTAGAGTTCTACAGTTCTTGTAAATAATTTATTTTCACTGCAGTGTCCCTAATATTGGCTACAGCTTTAATAATTTAGATTTCGACCTGAATGACGTCATTGAATATTGAACGGAAAATATGAAGCCACTTTTTTTCAATTTCTTCGGTCCGACAACAAAATTGGAACAAAAGGAAAAATTGTTTCGTACATTGACCGCTCATAAATATTTTTAACCATACGCTACGACTATGGCGTCTACCATATTTGATTTATTATTTATGTGTTCAGGATTTGATCTTTATCAGTAAGGAATCAGGAATTTCTCGCCTAAACAAGTTAGGTTTGGGTTGGCTAAAATCGTCTTGATGAGTAGGACCTAAAGAATCTGCTGATATTCAGGGTCTGATGATAGAGCCAGAAAGTGGTAGTTTTTCTTTTCTGAAAACATGGTTTTCTAATGGACCCTGTAGTCTAGGTGTTATAGAATAAGGCTATAGTAGGCCCTGTCCGTCGTAAAAGGCGACCAAAAGGTGTTCTGGTCCACTGAGCGATCAAAGCCAAGATTTCCTGGGATGAACGCGGTGCAGGGAGGCCCTGAGAATTCGAATGAGACCCCGAGCTTCCAATCTGCACCGAGAACGTTCACCGAAGAGTTTTTAGTCGTCACCCCCGGGATAGCGGGTTTCCGTGAGGATTTAGAATGGAAAATCGTGAGGTCTAAGTTCAAACTAGGTAGGTACGTAGTTAGATAGACGTTTTAACGTTATTCAAGTACTTATACAAAGCTCATAAACATGGAAGTTTGCTCCAGTTTGATAACGTTTCATTAAATGAGTAGGTACCTGCTTTAAGTAGGCACCTACGCTAGGTTTTTTTTAACTTTAAACACGCAAAGCTGCTATGAAATGTCCTCGCCTGAACTTTGTCACGTAGGTCCTGGCAACAGTAGGTAGGTATACTTATAAGTAGAAGCTACGTAGGTAACTTCTACTTATAAGTTGAAGTTACCTACGTAGCTTTAACTAAAGTAACCTATGTAAATGTATCAAGTACCTAGGTAGACATCTATAAACTACTCTGAAAAAGACTCAGTGGAGCTATGGTTGACGAATTTTAAGAAAAAAAAAGTAAATTAGGGAGATAACGGAGGTAATCAGAACTTGTTGATTCATTTCTCAATGGGGATTATAGAAAAAAACTTCTTAAGGACCCGTCTACGATTTGACGCGTCTGAAGCATGCGTGAAAAAATCTTCTAGTTATTGTGATCTTTGTACCAAAAGTCGGCCTATTTTCATAGTTTTTGCGGGAAAAGGCTACGGAAAACTAGAATTTTTTGTATTAAACTATATATATAATATATATTATTTAGAAATTATTTTTACACGTTCTACAGTGAAGTGTTGTCTGGTTCATTTGGTATCTTTAAAATAATGTAAAACTTTGACGGAGAAACCGGAAAATGAACACTTCCCGCATCCTTACCAACTTCAAAACTTCGGTCTGCGCCCGAAGAAAAAAAAGAAATAGGTTCGCAATTCGTCGCGTAGGTTATTTTAAGCTATTGCATAGCTTTTATCGCGGACTTTGAGCGTGGAGACCGAATCAAGAAATTCCGTAACGAAAATAAAACCTAACACCTCCAACTCCGCCTACCATGTAGCTCGGCCGAGCGTTCGCTTAACGTGTATGTATATGGTACGACTGTACGAAGCTCGCACGCTGCAATAGCTTTACCGCGGCAGTCCCCGAGTGCCACGCTTTTTGTTTTTTTTTTAGAGCTATGAACATTTCTGGGCGCGGCCGTAGGGGCCGTAATGAATCTAAAAAGTAAGTATTTACCTACCTACGTATGTATACCTACTAGTGTACCTACCTTTTGTAGCAGGTTGGTTACGCAGAAACATTAAATATTAACTTTCAACCTAGTTCCGTGTCCCTGTGGCATACACGTAGGTATAATTCCTTATAATTGTTGTTAATACCAAACCTTGTTCTAACTGCTTTTTCACGGAATTAATACTAAGGTAGTAATTTTGTGTTGGAAAATAATAATAGGCTTTCAAGAAATTTACTTAGGGGAGGCCTTAATAGATAACTGAGAAATGTATTATGGTACCTTGGATCGATAGGCACGAGTAGCTGTGCCCGGCGGTTTTATCCGTGTTATTTCGGATCCTGTGCAAAAATCTGAAGGCCAATTCTCGTAAATAACATTGTTTAAATTACATTTCAATATCATCCCGCTTGCATTTCGATTGCAAAAGATACCTTCAAAGTCAGTTTTTTTTTACAAAAAGCTAACTTTGAGGGTGTTTTGAGCTACTTTGAGGGGTAGGTAAGTATTATTATTTTGTGATCAAAATGATATTGAAATGTAATTTGAACAATGTTATTTACGAGAATTGGTCTTCTGGTCAATTAAACTGACGTAAAATTGACGCGAAATTTTTTCAGGTAATTTCAAATGGATTTCCAATTGCGACTGACGTTTATTGCTTTGTCAGAGCAAAATTTTGGGAAATTCCAGCTCTGGAACAGCAAGACGCAATGGTTCGGTAGCAACTGGACCGAGTAGTCATGAAAAAAACCGGTCAAGTGCGAGTCGGACTTGTGCAAGAAGGGTTCTGCATCATGTTGTATGGGAGACCTAGGTGATTTTTTGTGTTTTTAGTTTGTTGTAATAGCGGCAACAAAAATACATAATCAGTGAAACAGCTGTCTAGCTATCATGGTTCATGTGATACAGCCTGGAGACAGACAGCGAAGTCTTAGTTATAGGGCTCCGTTTTTACCCTTTGAGTACGGAACCCAAAAGCGATTGAAGAAAAAACCAAAGGCGACCGGAAAAAATCAAAAATCGATCAACCTTCACATCGTCATCATCATCAGCCGGTGTCAGTCCACTGCTGTACGTACGCGTAGGCCTCTCCCAAGATACGCCACTAAGCCCGATCTTCGGCTCTTCTTCTCCATTCACTACCCACTGCTTTGCGTATGTCGTCGCTCCGCCTGGTGTCCATCCATGACATAATTTCTACTTAAAATAATTTTAAAGGTGTATAGACAAATAAAAATGTAATTTATGGTTTGGATATCACAATTTATTGCCGTAAACACATGTTTGTGAAGGAACTATTGTGGACAAGCTATAGCTATGGTATAAAACTTAAGGTCATTTCTAAACTTACAAATCTAGGCGCCGATTTTATTGCAAAAAGCGCATTTTTAGACTTTTGTAAATGTTTTCTAGCAACGGTCAGCGTTTGATAACTATCTTACAAAATAATATTATAAAGAGATTAAGTTTGTATGTATGTTTGTAATGAGAATCATAAACCGATTTTGATAAAAATGGTATGAGGATACATTGCTACGAGCCTCCAGCTGAAAGGGGCCCCCGGTCAGAGGAGAATCCTAACTTCCAACATTTAGTACAAAAAAAGTTTCGTCTTTAATTTATTGAAGTTGTTACCTAATTAGTTGCATAGAGTTTTTGCCAGCCAACATTTTTGATCAAACACATTTTTCTAGACTTTTTAGTGTATAAAATAAAAAATACTATTTTTTGTAAGTTCAGTCACGTTCAGCTTCTTTATATATAATATCTTATATACATCCAATAAGTTTGCCACGGGCCTTGTACGGTATAGTTACGCCACTCGCTATAAACTTACAATACGGTCTAAGATGAGCACAATTGATTGCTTACAGTAACAACAGTATTAAACTAATCAACAATAACCTATGATTCGATCTGACTAGATTATTGCTTTGATTTTATTTTCTAAGTTTTAATTCAGAGACTGTCGGATTTCATCGTAAAAAGTCAAGTTGGTCTAAAGGTCGCTGCGTACATAACGTGATTTTTCTCGTGCCGGATGGTACGTGATATATTTTTGACGTGATAACGTTTTATAAATTGGTGAACACCTGCAAGTTAAAAAAAGTGTGACGTCACACGTCGTTACTGGAACGCCTCATCGACCCCCGCCACCCCCTCCACCGCCACCGCCGCCGCCCGCGCCGCCGCCCCCACCGGCCCATGTATTCTGTCTCTGAGCCAACGATACTTTGATACTTGACAAGGTAACTATAGCAACGTTTTATCGTTGCCATGGTTACCATCAATGTTTTCTTATGACGTTATCACATAAAATTATCGTCCGGAAACAGACTTTACAGACAACCATTTTTTTTTATATGAAACGATGTCAAGAAATCGTCACGTCCCGTCCGGCACAAGAAAAATCACGTTATGTAGGTATGTTTAAAGACCACGAATACTTTATAAACGACTAGCGACCCGTCCCGGCTTCGCACGGTTATATAATGCATGTATTATACATATAAACCTTCCTTTTGAATCACTCTATCTATTAAAAAAAAACCGCATCAAAATTCGTTGCGTAGTTTTAAAGATTGCATACATAGGGATAGAGGGACAGAGAAAGCGACTTTGTTTTATACTATGTAGTGATGATGCACGTCCGAGGTTTTTCCCGTTACGTATGCAGCGACCTTAACATTTAGTAGGTTTTAAAGTCGCGTATTTTTCATTTTTAATGTAGGAAACCACATACATCGCCATCTATCCCCAAACTAAGCAACCAGGGTTATTATATGGGTGCCAGATAACGAATAGTATATTAATAAGTATATATTTTTTATTTTGTAAATATTTATAGATCGTACGAATATTTGTACCACGGCGGTAACAGAACCTGCGATGTTTGCGTACAAGGCGGGTGTTTCCCTACCGTGTCACAGAGCTATGTCCACTTTAATCCACTGAACATAACAAAAGGATCAATTTTTTTTTATTTATCTAGTACCGCGATGGATTAAATTCATCTGCTTTTTAAAAGCTTTTATTCAACTTGCAATGTATGTATACAGCTCTAAACACTCTTCGAATTCGACAACTTTCCGACAATCTCTTTTAAGGCCAATAAAAACATTATTCCAAATACATAACATAAAGCTATTTGAATGCATAAATAACATAATACTATCAGTTAACGCTTATATTGACTTCGATAAAATTAAAAAAATATTTTAAAGGAAAAATGCGTTATCAAAATTTTCTCTACGCGGCTTGAATTTGCAATACCGTTTACTTATACTTTTTTGAAAAAAAAAAATCCTTTAATTTTATAATCTTATAATATATTTCTAATACCTAATTTTTATGATTTTAACTTTTTGTGACATGTAATTTTTTTTTTTTTTAATTTTATTTCTTCTATTTTTATTATTTTTTGACATTAATATTGACATTTTTCTTTTGACATTTTGAAATTTGAATTTGCAGTTTTTATTTTTATGGATTATTTTAATTTTTTATTTAATTGTTGGAATTTGTTTATTTTTAGTAATTTTTTGATTATTTATTTTTATTTTATTTTATTGTAACGTATGGATTTTATTATCTGAAATAAATGAATTATTATTATTATATGTCCTGTATCACGGGGCTATTGAGCCCCGGACCATTGGAAGGCGTGCGTGGACCCCAACACGTAGAGGCCCTTTACAATAACAAGTATAATAGCAAACAATGGGGTGAATTCTAAACCGGCGATTATCCCTGTCTACACTATAAAGTGCAACCAAGGACAACCTCCGGTTTGGATGAAACTATTGATAATCTACAGGACAAAACTACTTGAGCTATTGTGATGGGATGGTAGTGGACTAGATACTGGGGAACTATGGATACTATGGCACCTGCCGTAACAATGTCCAATAAACACGTAAAAATGGCAGGCGGAGACTCGCCAACTCTCAGACTGGGCCACCCTAATTAGCCGAGTAAATTACAGCAAGGGGGCAACAGGAACGTGAGTGGCTTGAAGGATGGAGAGGCCTTACTGGATTTTAAGTCATCGCTGGTAGTAGTAGCTGGTAGCTTATTATATTATTATTATTTAATATATTTTCAGATCGCATTTTCCCCCTACAATATTTTGAGATACCCAATGCAGGCTACGCACTATAAAATTAAAATAAATAGGAAAATAATACTTAGATAATTGATTAGGTAAACTAATTGAAAAAAATATTATTACGTCTACATATTAAAGTAAAGATACTAATGTTTACATGTCAGCTGCATAATTGCAGCCCTTGGTAGAGTTCGAAAATTACTATTATTGGCATGTTTGCATTCTAATAATTTTTGTTTGATTAATTGATGAGTTACTGTTAGAAGACTTTAAACTTCACCTAAAGCAGGTGCCTAGGATCTTGCTAGTGTTGAAAACATTCTTATAACAGCTGTTTTGGAGCTCTACGGTAGGTCTGCTTGCCTAAAATCTTGCTATAGGTGAAGTTTAATAAAGTCTTCTAACTCATCAATTTATCAAACAAAAATTATGAGAATTAAAACATTTCGATACTAGTCCTTTTAGAACTCTATCGGGGGCTGCAATTATGCAGCCGACTGTACATAACTCGGGCATAAAACATCAGATTCAAGGCAGAGTTTACTAGTTCAAAATTCTATAATAGTATATTTCATATTTTTCGGAAATCTGAGATTTCTGTTTTGTACTTTTTAAGCTTCATATTTTTTTAAACAGCGAGAGTAGATTGGCCCAAAAACTAACAGAATAACTGAGTTAGGTTTTTCACAGTGACTACTATTTATGGATCTAATGATACCCTCATTTATCTTTAGAATTTTATGTATGAGGTCGCGAACTTTCCAATCTACCCTCGTATCTTATTTACATATACAATTTAATACTTTTAAAAATGTTATTGGACCATTTTTAGGCACTTAGCTGCTGTGTAATAATTTGTTATTATAAACTATTGATCACTTTTTATGAAAATCGAAAAAGAATAAAGCATTTATCCGGCCAGAATGAGCACTTTGCAAAAAAACTTAGTTCATTACTATTGAAAGAAAATATCAACAGTTTTTTTAGAAATATTTAATACTAGCTTTTGCTCGCGCCTTCGTCCGCGTAGAAGTCGAAAATGGACCGCGTAGAAGTTGGAAATGGAAGTTTGTATGGGAATCACGTTGTCCCATACAAACTTTGAGCCCCCTTTCACCGCCTTAGGTGTAGAATTTCGGTAATCCTTTCTTATCGAATGCCTACGTCATTCAAAAAACACACCCTCAAAGTTTCAGGTCTCTACGAGCAGCGGTTTTGGCTGTGCGTCGTTGATCCGTCAGTCAGTAAGGACAAAGGATTTTATATGTATAGATGATATGGCTAAACTTAGCCAAAGCCAAGACAAAACGAACTGGGAAATCCTAGAATATTGTTAATTTCTAGTCAATAAGGCTGAGATTTTCGGTTATTTTCGGTACCAGCTTTATTATGCAGTAATAAATGACAAAATGTTCATTATATAGTCAAACTTTTGAGAAATTAAACTTATTTTTACGAACATTATTAAGTTGGGTATGTAGTTTTTTTAATAATTATAAATGGATGACTACCAAATCAAGAAAGATTCACTGGCTACCGAACAGCATTTCATTAAAAATTTAAAAAGGTTTTTAAAAACTTTAGAAATAAAGATACATTTCCATTACTAATTTTACCTGATTTTGAACAATTTAGAAAAAACATTCATTGCTAGTACCGAAAAATCTCGGGAAAGCCGGTTTTCATGAATACCAAGACCCGTTGCAAAAGAAAACTCCATAAAATAATAAATAAATAAATGAATATAAATAAATATTTCAGGACATTCCACACATCGCCATCTAGCCCCAAGCTTGTGTTATGAGTCCTAGATAACGGATATACTACTTAAATACTTTTATTTTGTAATGTACTTGTAATACATAGAAACAACCAGACCACAGACAAATATCTGTACATAAATACTTTTCTGAGACGAGAATCGAACCCGCAACCTTGTGTTTGGCAGACCGGCATGGTGACCATTATGCCAACTGGGTCGTCCAACATAAAGCTCAAAGTTTTATGACACAGTTCTCAGTTCATTAAACTTTGAAAAGTGCTCATTCTAAGGCTAACCCTAGTCTATAGTTTCAATAAATAATTAATTCTATTAAATATCTAAGCTACCATGCAATCCAAGGTGGCTGATTCATCTTGTTTAAAGAAA
Organism: Idaea aversata; assembly: GCA_907269075.1. Taxonomy (NCBI): domain Eukaryota; kingdom Metazoa; phylum Arthropoda; class Insecta; order Lepidoptera; family Geometridae; genus Idaea; species Idaea aversata. The sequence goes on along the minus strand of OU026092.1, from coordinate 6,632,054 downwards.
CATAGGTCATATTTACTGGTAGATTAATTATTGCATAGTTTCTCTTAAGTTTCTTTAGAGTTTTCAGTATGGTGAAACCGCTTCGGCCGAGTAGGAAGCCGGCCGGAATGTTCACGTCTAATTCCATTCTGAAAATAATAAAAGTAATAAAAATTTATAAAAATATTTATAAACTAGCCACCCGCCCCGGCTTCGCACGGCTATATTATGCATGTATTATACATATAAACTTTCCTCTTGAATCACTCTATCTATTAAAAGAAACCGCATCAAAATCCGTTGCGTAGTTTTATAGATTTAAGCGGTCAAAGGGAAATAGGGACAGAGAAAGCGACTTTGTTTTATACTATGTAGTGATAGTGATGTAGTGATTCATGATATGCCACGACAATTCCCACTATCCCCCATTTGGGGGAATGCATTTTAGTTAAGATATACCTTGAGGGATAAAGCAACTTTCCATTCCCATTATCCCCCAAATTGGCTTGATTATCAATTTGGGGGATAATGCCACGCCAAATACCCACTTTTAAGCCATAATTTTCCAATCATAGGAGATTTTCCTTCATGAATTTTCCTGTTGGAGCAACGTCAGTTCAGCAGAATTTGTTACATGAACATTTTTTTATTTCGCACACATTCACAGCAGATTGAGCACTAATTATTCCGAGAACCAATTCGTTCTAGAAGCAAAGTTCCTGCTGGAATGACGGACAGGCTAAAAAGGCTGATGGCAGATAAGAGAAAGAGAGAAAAAAATGCAAAACATACTGCAGATTGCCACTAGTGTGAACAATAAAACTGGACAAGTAAGTACGAACTGAACTCGCGTATGAAGGGTTCCTTTACATTATATTCTGGTTTCAGTATTTGTTGTTATAGCGGCAACCAATATACATTATCTGTGAACATTTCAACTGTCTAGCTATCACGATTCATGAGATACACCCTGGTGACAGACAGACAGTGCAGTCTTAGTAAAAAGGTCCCATTTTTACCCTTTAGGTACGGAACCCTAATAAAATATACTTAACTAGCTGCGCCCCGCGGTTTCACCCGCGTAGGTCCCGATCTAGTGGGAATATCGGGATAAAAATCTTTTTGTTAATCCAGCCTCCAACTATCTAGATACCGAGTTTCATCGCAATCGGTCCAGTAGTAAGTGACAAACATACATACACACACACACGCACAAAAACTTTCACATTAATAATATTAGTAGGAAGTAGGATGCTTACTTGTCATCAACCATTTCTATCAAATGATCAAGTGTCTCATCCCACTTGTCGATGGCCTCTGTTATGATGACTGCCCTCGCACCCGCCTGCTGAGCTTTAGCTGCCTTGAACACAAACGAACATTCCCTGAAAATATTTACAACACACTTTTTCAAATCACTACATAGTATTAACAAAGTTGCTTCCCGCTGTCTGTCTGTCCCTGTTCCAAGGCGGGATCCAATTTTGATGCCGTTTCTTTAATAGATAGAGTGATTCAAGAAAAAGGTCTTAGTATATAAACCTACAACGTCCGAAGTCGCAGGCAACAGCTAGTTAAGTTATAAATTCGCCATAAAATCTCAATGGGCAATCGGGTAAAATGTACTAAACTGATGTAAAGAGAATGAGCAGGTTACCTTATATTGTTATTTTGTCTTATTTTTAAGAGTTAAGTACGGCTATTTTTAGTGTTGGATAGTCCATTTGTCGAGGAAGGTTATAGGCTATTTTATATTTCTATATTCCCACGAGATCGGGAGTTACGCGGGTTAGTTAATTATTAATTAGCTAGCATTTTTGGTAGTCCATTTAAGTACATGACTTATACTCAGATGGACTGAGTGAGTACATCAATGGAGTACATACATGACAAGTAAAAGTTTTGAATAAACTTACCCTCTTTCAGATAAAGCTATGTGCCCGACAATTTCCTCATGATTTATTATTTCCGAGCAACTGTGTAGTGGAACAGTGGGAACTAATCGAGCTTTTTTGAAATATGAACTTTCATTCTGTAAAATAAAAATAACAACCTCAGTGCTTTTGACGACCCAGTTGGCACAATGGTCACCATACCGCACTGCCAAGCAGGGTTGCGGGTTCGATTCCCGCCTCAGACATGCATTTACGCTTAGATATTTGTCTGTGGTCTGGTTGTTTCTATGTATTATAAGTATTTATTTACAAAATGAAAGTATATAAGAAGTACCTATATCCGTTGTCTAGCACCCATAACACAAGTCTTGTTACTTAGCTTGGGGCTAAGTGGCGATTTGTGGAATGTCCAATGTTTAGTTTATTTATTTGTTTTTCTACTTGGCGTGAAATAGATGAACAATGCAAAAATAAATTATTTACTTGCCGTAGACTTCAAGAAAATAAAATAATAAAAAATAAATACTTATTGCAGTACATTCCACACAGCACCATCAAGCCCCAAGCTAAGTAACTAAACTTGCGTTATGGGTGCTATGTTTCTTTTGTAAATATTCTACTATATAAAAATAAGTCGGGGTTTCCTTCCTGACGCTATAACTCCAGAACGCACGAACCGATTTAGATGATTTCGGTTTTTAAATGTTTGTCGTAGTCCAGGGAAGGTTTAAACGGTGAGAAAGATCGGACTTACGCGAGTGAAACCGCGGGGCGCAGCTAGTATACTTATAATACATAGACACAACCAGACTACAGACAAATATCTAAGGCATCTGAGGCGGGAATCTAACCCTTATCCCAGTGTTTGGCAGTCCGGCATGGTGACCTTTATGCCAAATAGAACACTTCTATTTTCTTGAGAATTGGGATATAGTTAGGTAAAACTGCAGGGTAGATTAATGTCAAATAATACTTACAAATGGTGTACCGAAATCTTTAGCAGGTCTAACTCTGTAGGAGTATTGTAGCTCCGGCGGATCTAATATTTCAAAGAATACATCTCCGGCTATTACATCTGCTGTTGAAGACCCGTCGTAAAAATGTAAGTCATTTGCTGAAACAAAATATATGTTAAAGTCAATTCTAATCTCCAGCTTAACCATCTACAAATTAGAAGATAAAGCTTCGCTACACTACTTGTGACGTTAATCGAAGTACCCCGAATATGATAGTCTAGAGGAATTTCGGTTCACTTCAGACTACTAGTTTAACCATCTACAAATTAGAAGATAAAGCCTCTGCTACATTACTCGTGAAGTTAACCAAAGGATCCCAAATATCATGGATAGAGAGGCATTTGGTCACGTCGGGTAACATCGCTTTGCCTCGGTTGACTTCTGCTTGTTGTCGGTATTTGTGGTCGAGTCAAAGGGCGCGAGGTGATGCAGAGTTAGAAAATTAACGTTTTTCGCGAAGTTGCACGAGTGTTAAGGCACATATTTTGGACCTCGATCAACCTCGTCCAACAGCTAGTCGAAGTAACTTCATGAGTAGTGTGGCAGAGGCTTAACATAAAGCACCATTGCTTCAAAAAAAACATTTTGAGCAGCTCTAGTTTTATTTTAATTCCTGAGAGACTGTTTTTGGCTATAGTGCTTGGTTACTTACCTCCAGATGAAGCATGTTTGATGAATATCAAAAGCAAAACTAAACAGATACTGTTCCACATATTTACGTTGATTGTAATCATCACCGATTACCAATATTCTCAGTAAACGTCTTGATATTGTCCACAAAAATACGTATTACATGTTCCGGTTAAAGCTGTGTAGTTGCAATGATTATAGCAAAATGAAACTTTTTGCTTAAACTTAGGCCATGCCAAAGCAAATGACGAAATATTCACATTAGTATTTTCGCTCTTTTAGAGATATTAAGTTTTTTAGCTGTCTTCCAACTAAATTATCTAAATTCCAAGTCTTCTGTGATAATCCCATGCAAGTTTTTTTCATGACTACTTTCTCGATTCTCGAACAAACGTCAAAATGCGCGAGCAAAAGGCAATTTAGATAGAGTTGCCCACAAAAATCGGTAGATTTGGTATATAAAATCGGTAAAAGACAAAAACACCTATTTGAATTATTCTTTATAATACTTATAACTTTGTTTACTGTCTGTCCGCGTTTAAGACCTAAATGTGTCTACAATTTACAGACTAGAATAGGTTTTATACGAATTCTTATAAATTTACCATTTTAAATAATAATTTAAACAGATAAAAAAATGAGTGCATGTATAAAGGCTTTTACACACGTTACGATTTGGTCGTCCCGACCAAATTGACACAACCAAATTGGGTATCGATACACACGCTACGATTTGGTCGGATACTATTCAGAGAGTACATTGATACACATCGTGGTCATTAAGTAGTTTCTGGGGTTCCATTCCTCAGGGGAAAAACGGGACCCTATTCTATTACTAAGACTTCACTGTCAGTTCATCAATCCGTCCGTCTATCAGTTCCATCCGTCCGTAAATCCGTCCGTCCGTCTGTCTGTCTGCCTTTCTGTCCGTCTCTCATTCGGTTGTATCTCATGAATCGTGATGAATAGAGAGTTAAAATTTTCACAGATTATGTATTTCATTAGTGTCGCTTTACCAACAACAACAAAAAAAGAAAAAAAATGAAGTGGAGCTCAAATACAACATGATACGGAACCCTTCGTGCGGGAGTCTGACTCACACTTGTTTGTTTCGAACACGAAGTTGGGTCCGATGCGTACACACGTCCCGATTTGGGACGTGTGTAAAAGCCTAAATTGGGACGTGTGTAAACGTCCCAATTTGGTCGGGTCCGACATACAATTTGGTCGGGTGTACAACCAAATTGGGACGTGTGTATCGTGGTCGGGCAGACTTAATTATTATTAATTGATCAAATTGGATACGCCCACCCAATTTGGTTGTATCCGACCAAATCGGGACGTGTGTACGCATCGGACCCAACTTCGTGTTCGAAACAAACAAGTGTGAGTCGGACTCCCGCACGAAGGGTTCCGTATCATGTTGTATTTGAGCTCCACTTCATTTTTTTTCTTTTTTTAGTTGTTGTTGGTAAAGCGACACTAATGAAATACATAATCTGTGTAAATTTTAACTCTCTATCCATCACGATTCATGAGATACAACCGGATGACAGACGGACAGAAAGGCAGACAGACAGACGGACGGACGGATTTACGGACGGATGGAACTGATAGACGGACGGACTGATGAACTGACAGTGAAGTCTTAGTAATAGGGTCCCGTTTTTTCCCCTGAGGAATGGAACCCCAGAAACTACTTAATGACCACGATGTGTATCAATGTACTCTCAGAATAGTATCCGACCAAATCGTAGCGTGTGTATCGATACCCAATTTGGTTGTGTCAATTTGGTCGGGACGACCAAATCGTAACGTGTGTAAAAGCCTTTACGCGCGTGAGAAGTTATAAGTACGTCCGTCTGTCTATGGTCCATTCGTCTGATATTTATTTTGCTTCAACCTGTTACTTTTGTTTTACGCAACGTCAACCTGTAACTTTTGTGTTACGCAGCTTGAACCTATGACTTTTGAGTTACGTAATATAAAATTTCACTCTTACCATTTTTTTATAACGCGAATAAGTTTAAATTTAAAAAAAAATTGTCGGAAAAGTCGGTACGGACGATAATTTTACGTGATAACGTCCTATAAAAACGATGAAAAATTTAGTTTTATTTTGTTACTGTACTCTATTTTTTTCATTTTTATTTATAGTTTTTTTTCCTGTATATTTTAGATGTGATAACGTCTAATAAATTGGTGGAACACCTGCATTTACAAAAAAGCTATTGCATCGTGCGAGCTTCATACAGTCGTACCATATACATACACGTTAAGCGAACGCTCGGCCTAGCTACATGGTAGGCGGAGTGGGTGGTGTTAGGTTTTATTTTCGTTACGGAATATCTTGATTCGGTCGTCGCGCTTAAAGCCCGCGATAATAGCTATGCAATAGCTTAAAAGATGACGTCATTGCTATTGCTGCGTCCTATGTGACGTCATTGTTGACATGACGTCACTGGAACGTGACAATGATGACATACATCGGGAACATGACAATGACGTCACACAATGGGAGCGTGACACTTTTTGGTGAATGCAGGTGTTCCATCAATCTATGAGACGTTATCACGTCAAAAATTGGTAGATTTCCTTGTAGAACGAGACCTATGAGGGCACAGGGTTTATCTATTTTCACCTTTTTTGAGAGGAAAAAAATATTTTAATACCTACAAGCAAAATATATGCATGCAAGTACATTTTTAACAATGCTTGGAGTCTTGCCTACTAGTTTATGATCCGTCCGAGGGTTCAAGGTTTGTTTTCCTACCGATAGAAATACCGAGAAAAACGGACCTTATTTATTTTAACCCGTAGAAGACAGAGGATGTATTTTTAAATCTCGTAATACACCCGAAAGGGCAGGTAAAAAAGAGTTTAGCCTATACAACCATGCCTGTAGAGTAAACTCTTTTTAATAATATAGTCTTATTTCTTTTAGTCATCTTGTTTCTTCCGTCTTCTAATGGTCTTTCTGTTTCTTCTATCTACCTACTTACTTCGTCAAAGACTTGAATTTTCAATGCAAACAACTTTGAAGATCTCTATGGAAGGGAAACTACAACGAAATGTGGTCAAATGGGGTCAAAATAGCGGACGTGGATGAGTATGAACATCATAAATATTTGCCTAAAATTCGGGAAATAAGCATAGCTAACCACTTTAAAGATTAAAAATTCTGTATGTAGTATATTAGAGACGTAGCCGCAGTGGACTTTGTGAAACGTTCTATCTACGTAAGGACAATAATTATCTACGTCACGTTGACACTATGGTGATGGATGTAGCTAATCCAATAGTACTTACTCCTTGTTAGATTAGCCACATCCTCTGTTCTTGCATCTGATAAACGTCGACGTTAAGACGCCTATATGACGTTAGATTTGGTTTTTGCAAATGACTCACTAAATCTTCGCTGATCGACTTTAAAAGTGTTTCACGTCAACAAGAATTTCGTCAATGTGACATACTTGATACAGATTTATTGATTGCAAGAAAAGTGAAAGAAGATTGTAGCGAATTTGCCAAAGACATAGGCTGCGGTCCGAATACAGGTGATAGCGCTGACAGTGCTAACAAGATCAAATCTCCAGGTCCGATATTGTAATCGTATTAAAAAATGCTTACGGTGCTATCACGACGTTTAAGATTTCGGACCGGGTTTTAGCGCGCCAACTTTCAACTGAAATGTAATTTTAATACTTTTTACCCGACTACGGCGAAGCCAAAAGGAAGGGTTATGTGTTTGACCTGTATGTATGTATGTATGTATGTTCATCTGTTCCCACCTAACTTCAAAACTACTTACTATAATTCAACAAATGAGGTATCGTTAGAAGCGTCTCAATGATCCGCTGGTTATAGGCTATATGACGTGACAATAAATCAAATGTGGCGCCCTCTAGAGGACATAGAGTCATGAATTATTACTTTATTTGTTTGAAGTGTTGTATCCAAATACGATTAATAAATTGCTCCTTCGTTCTTTGTAACACATAGGTATTCACATTTAAAAACACAGAGAGATAAATAAATGAATATTGCCGTTCATTCCACAAATCTCCATCTAGCCCCAAACTGTAACTAGAATTGTGTTAGGGGTGTTAAACAAAGGATATACTACTTATATACGTTTCTTTTGTAAATCTATTAAGTATATTTATTATAACACATAGAAATAACCAGACGACAGACAAATATCTAAGCATAAAATATACTTGTCTGAGACGGGAATCGAACAGGCAACCCCGTGTTTTGCAGTCCGGCATGGTGACCATTGTGCCAACTGGGTCGTCAATTTCTTCTAAACTCATGATAAAAAAATTAAATTCAAATTTCGCTCGCAAAAGAACGGATGCAAACATCAATTTTAGACAGTTCGCTCACGGAGATTTCGCTGGGGAACAGGTTCGTCGTAAGCGCAAGATGGCGTCGTTGATGACGTAGGTATTTCCTTTTGTATTCATGACGTCATAACAGTTTTTCGTGAGCGCTTATGAGCGCGCTCATGGCATTTCGGAACGCGTTTGAGCGTCTGACAGCGCTCAAAGTCGATTTCGGACCGCAGGCGCAGCCTAGCTTTCCAAGTTTGCAAAGAGCACCTAAAAACTTTAATTAAAGTTTTTTTTTCACACAAAGAGGGAGGAAAATTCGTATTTTATTAATTGGTGGTACGAGTTCCTAGTACGGACTAGAGTAATTACCATACGCCATCAGTGCTCATTAAGTTCTCATAGCAAATAAAGGGTAGTTTAAAGTTTCGTATTGGGTATCCCAACAACAATTGCCAATCTCGATTTCCAAAGTTGGCTGTCATGTCAGTCAGTCAGTCGCTGTTTGTCAGCCGATCTTGTGCCGGTCATTGACATTCATTGTTCAGTGTTTTGTGACGTCCTATGCCGTGTTTGGGCCAGTTTGGGCGGATTAAAACTGGATAGCTTCGGTAATTATTCTCTATTTAATTATTTCACGTTTATTGTTAACATCATAATCTTTGATCTGTAATTTTCTTTGCAAAATCTTCATTACAATATGTCACCGGGCTTCAGTCAGCTTCCCATAGTATTTTGCCGGTTGCAGATTTATTGCAGAAGAAACCAAAGTCTCGAAAACTTAAATTTGCTCGGCCAGCAGGCATTAGCAAATGTAGTTTTTAATAAAACCTACCCTTTGAACTATATGAAACAGGTTTATGATTTTTAACGCCCTAGAAGGTTGGTGATTTATTGTTGTGCAATTGAGGTAGGTCCTATAACTTGGTAGGCACCTAAAGGTATTATTTAAAGACCACGTCAGTGACGCTGGGATCACACAGTGCTCTTTTAGTTGACCAAAATTTGTTGCTCAAAATATATTACGCGATAGCTTCTGCCCGCAACTTAACCCGCCATTTCAACCTTTATGGGATGTAATTTCGAAAAACCCTGAGTGGAAACCTACACTTCACAAAGAACACCCTCTAATATTCATGTCTCTTGGAACAGTGATTTCAGCTGTGCGTCTTATCAGTCAGTCAGGGCTTTAGATTATTAACCAACAAAAAAAAAATCTCAATTTGTTGCATCTAAGTATATTTTTACCTAGGTAGGTATATTATATACTTAATATTATAAAGTTGAAGAGTTTGTTTGAACGCCCTTATTTCAAGAACTACTGGTTCGAATTGAAAAATTCGTTTTGTGTTGGATAGTCCATTTATTGAGGAAGGTTTTAGGGTCTTTTTATCCCGATATTCCCACGGGATCGGGACTTACGCGGGTGAAACCGCGGGGCGCAGCTGGTTCTTTTTAGATATGTTCATATTATATTTAAATATAAATTGCACCTAGTACTTTCTTGAAATCAGTTAAAAATGGTTTATTTCACATTGGTATTTTTATTTATTTATATATTTAATCCCTATTTTCATAAAATAACTATTATTCCATAAGCACTCATGTAGCTTATATTATAGTTCCAAGAAATGTGTCATGGTGCTTATCAGTTCACAGTCAATTCAACACTAAACAAAGTAAAACACAAACAAAAACCGACCCGTCGTGTCTGTCCTCTGTCTGCTGGAAGAACTTTGTGCCAAATCAACAACTTTTGAGACAGACCGTCACTAATGAAAAAAAGATTTCTCGGCAGCCCCAGTCCAAGGTGGTCAGACGATGGATAAATTGGTAATCTGTCTCAAAAGAACTATCGAAGTACAGAGGTCTTTGCTCTGCAGTGGGGCACTACAGGCTCTTAATAAATATAAATAATAAAAATGAATTAAATAATCACACATATTTACCTAAAATTGTTGTGTTTTGTTTAAGAGAAAAATGGAGGACTTAATATCTCGGCCATATCAAGTGGCCTTGGAAGAAATTGCCAGCAAAAAGAACACAATAATACATCTACCTACAGGTATGGGATTTATACTACAATAAGTGCTTTTGTAATCAAATTTCGTCAAATAATATTAAAAAGAATAACACTTAGGTTGACTTGCACGACAAAAATAAATTGATTGAAGACCTTAAACTTAATTAACCAATGTCAAAGTGTTGTTGGAGAGTGGTGTTGACTTAGTGGTTGAGACCTTGACTTTCATTTTGAAGGTGGTAAGATATTTTTTTTCGCGCTAATTGACATTGCAGAACATTGTGATGAAACCCGTGGCTTAGTTGGCTCCAGAAGTATTTACAAGTTCTCTCCTCTGTGCATGCTCGACTTAGCTGAGAAGCTAGCAGGTGCTGGGCAAGCCTACTCTATCCTCACACACAAAGGACCCAATTAAGAGGAAAGGGTACCGGGGGCTTTCTCAATACAAACTATTACAAATGTAGTTGACTGTTTTCATAATGACATAATAATGAACATGATAATGACACAAGAGCAAATATTTTTGGTGCATAAAACTTATAACTGCCATGACCATGCCCCTATTTATTGTTTATTTTTTCTTTTTTCAATTTTAATTTTTATGATTATTAGAAAATGAAAAAAAAACCAAAACATAGGGGCATAGTCATGGCAGTTATAGGTTTTATGACACAAAAATATTTGTGCTAGTGTCATTATCCAGGGAGGAAACAGTCGACTACGTTTGTATGCAGAGAGCCCAGGTACCCTTTCACCTTAAAATGGTCTGATTGCGAAAAACAGCCCATATACAAGTACATGCCAAATTGTTAAACTTATTAAATCCACCTTGTGTTTATTGAAATAGAATTTAATTTTAGATTAGCCATTAAATCCATTTAGCTAGAATTAAAATAAGTTTGTTTAAGAACAATATTGTGCAAGTCACCCTAAGTGCGACATGCTGCAAAATTGGAAATCTTGATTTTATTAAAGCTTATCTCATAAGACGATTTTTGACACAATTTAAACAACAACAATTTAACAACTAAAAAAACAATTTGTTAGACAAACAAAACACTGATATTCAATTACAAGATTGCCAGTTTTCTAATTTATTTTATACGTAATTTATAATAAAAAAAAGTTAATAAAATAAAACGCTATATAGTTAAAATAAGTAAATACAAATTACAAGAATAAGATTTTATTTACTTTTTTTATTTATTTTTTTACGAAGAAAGGTCAGCGTTTGACCTCTATCACACCTGCCTGATAAAAAATATTTTTTCTTACAAATCTGGATTAGAAAGAGAATAATTTAAATGTTGACTATTCACTCCCAGACTCCAGACTCTAGATATTTTTATGCAGGTTCCGGCAAGACCCATATCGCAATTTGCCTCATTAGAAGATTCGGAAAGGACCTGATCCCTCCGTGGGGGCAAGGAGGCAAACGCACATTTTTTCTTGTAAATACTGTGCCGTTGGTCACTCAGCAGGTAAGATATACTTTTTTTAAAGTTCCGAGATTGCATACCAAATAACCATTAACAAACCATCGGAAGTCATCTAATTTTTGATAGAAACTTAACACCAGTGGCTAAAGCATGCTTAGTTTGTCACTTAACTAGTTGTGCCCCATGGTTTTAACCGCATTAGTGTCTCTTTAAAAGTGATCGATTTTCCAACAGTAGGTACTAACAGTCAGTAAGAGGTACCTACCTACAAACTTTAACAGCACTTTTTATCCTTTTGGAGGTTGCATTTCCAAAAATTCAAGTGCTTGCCTATGTCCTAAATAAAATGAACCACTATGTTAAGTTTCTTGTGTTGTCAGAGTTTTTTTGATGAATCTTTTTCTCTTTTATATTTCTCTGTATAGATTGATACCTTTTTATCTAATATTTATACAGACAGAACTAATGAAACTTAAGTAGATATGCCATTAATTGATATTTGTCATTTCTATAGTTTATTGAGATTTATTATCATAACTACAGCAAATAAAACCACAAAATAAATCTCTCATTTTACGGTTTGTTTTATCTTTTTGTACTTATTTTAAGATTGAACGTACGTGTTCCTACATGTTTGGCTTCAGATTACAATAACAATGAGTACTTGTTAGACCTATTGTATGATTCATTGTAAACTTTAGGTACTTACCTACTTACTGCTACCGATCCGATAAAAAGTTTTTGTATTACATATGTTAATAATTTGGTTGGAGAGAAAATGTTGTAATAATTGAGATAAGACTTTTTAGGGTTCCGTGTCCAAAGGGTTAAAACGGGACCCTATTACTAAGACTTCACTGTCTGTCTGCAGGCTGTATCTCATAAATCGCGATAGCCAGACATTTGAAATTTTCATATGATGTATTTATGTTGCTGCTACTTATAACAACAAATACTAAAAATATAATATAGGTATACTTCGCGCAGCGAATGGTGACCTCTGCGGTAAGTGGAAGGGGTATGCGCAGAACTCGATATTTATATGAAAATTGAGTTCTGCGCATACCCCTTCTACTTTCCATCAGAGGTCAACATTCGCTGCGCTACGTATACCTACCTACTTATTAAAAAAATTACGGAACTGATTTGGAATTTTGTGCAATATCAATAGGGCAGCATATATTTAGTTGCATTTTTGCCTGGCTGTAGGTTGATACCATTTTTCTTTAGTTTTTATTCAGGCTTGATTTACGGTAATCAACCGCCCAACATTTTGATAAAATTCTTTCTATAAATTGACTTAAAAATCGATAATCACTACTAGTATAAAACAAAGTCGGTTTCTCTGTCCCTATATCCCTTTGTATGCTTAAATCTTTAAAACTACGCAACGGATTTTGATGCGGTTTTTTTAAGGTGAAAGGGTACCTGCACGCTCTCCATACAAACGTAGTCGACTGTTTCCTCCCTGGATAATGACACTGGCACAAATATTTTTGTGTCATTAAAAACCTATAACTGCCATGACTATGTCCCTATGTTTTGTTTTTTTTCATTTTGTAATTATCATAGAAATTAAAATTAAAAAAATTAAAAAATAATAAAAAACAAAAAATAGGGGCATGGTCATGGCAGTTATAAGTTTTATGCACCAAAAATATTTGCTCTAGTGTCATTATCCAGGGAGAAAACAGTCGACTACGTTTGTAATAGTTTGTATGGAGAAAGCTCCCGGTACCCTTTCCTCTTAATATATAGAGTGATTCAAGAGGAAGGTTTATACATGCATAATATTGCCGTGCGAAGCGGGTCGCTAGTTTAAAATAAATTGATGCAGATTATGTTAAAATATGTGCTTCTATTTGTAAATAAATAAATATGATCAGACATTTTACACAGCGTCATCTAGCCCCAAGCTAAGCAACTAGGCTTGTATTATGATGACCAGACAACAATGGATAGCATACTAATATACTTTTCTTTTGTAAATATATACTTAATATACATACAGAAACATCCAGATCAGAAACAAATATCTACATATCAGTATTTTTTTGAGGCCGGATGTGCCACAGAGGTTAAATAGGTACAATCGACGCTCAAAAGTCTACCGCCACCGTTTACAATCCCGTGCAGCACTATTTGAACATTATAACAACGTAACCTGTGGATCGAACCCACGTTGGTTGGTGTAGCGGGTGGCGGCTTATACCACTCGGCCAACTGAAGCTTAGCTAACACGTTGAAAATTATAATCACACTGAGTACTTTTAATTCAAGTATTTATGTTTGTGTGTGACGTCTATTAGAAGAAGGTCGTAAGTCCAATACTTGTTTAAAGTGTTATTGTAGCACACTGAAAGTATCATTAAGACGCACACTGTACTTATATCTTGAGATAAAGAGTTGTTTTTGTATATCCTGTATTGATTTATAAATTATGTTAATATATTCTGTTTAAGTCTGAATTTGTATTATAAAAGAAATCCTTGTGATAAAATCATCTTGCTGTAAAATGTGATTGTCTGACTGTCGTGTTTAAAATTGTTGATCAATCTTAACCCCTATAAGTTTTTTCTTGCAGCAAGCATTCGGTGATAGCGAGAATCAAATAAAAACTCAGGTAGGCTTTTTGAAAAGAATTGGCATGAGTCGATGTACCTATGTGTACTTAGTAGTAAAATTTGATCTATAGAAAGAAAAAGTTGCAATGAACACCGTGTCTTGTGACATAGCATGATTTATGTTTTTTTTGTTAAGCTTTGAAACATTTTTACTATTTTTGTTTATCAAGATATTGTGTAGAACTTAGTTTATTTATAGTAGTTAATGGCGTTATCGGAAGTTTACAGTGGCTTTGGGTGGGTGCTCGCGGGAGAGTGTGCGCCATATTTAAGTTTGCGCCTTGCACGTAGTCAAATCGGAATTAATCGATGATGTTCCGATTTTTCAGGGTTCGAAAATATCGGATTTTTTTGATATATATCCAATATATATAAAAAATGTGATATTTACATGATATTTATCCATTTTGTATGACAGCCATATTGTTATTTTATTGTATTATTTATGTATACTGTATGCATACCTATGTTTTATAAATATAATAAATTATTTGAAAAAAAAAACAACTTAAAAAAGAAAAATCAACTCAAATACATAAAATCTTCTTATAAATCAGAAAAATCAATTAAAATCATAAACTACATCAGGTAAAATCAACTCAAAAACATAAAATCTTATAAATTCCAATCATTCAATGGTTTCATTAATTTTATGAATACCTACACTAATACTTAAAATACCTAAACTTTAAACGTTAATACCTAAACTTACTATTAGGGAGTATGTTTTAACTTTACTCCAACGCCATCTATATTTAGAATGGAGAATTACAGTAGAAAACTGCAAAATATCACTTATATTCATCAAATTTTTGAACAATTTTTGTATTGTAATATATCACAAAAAACAGCTTGATATATATCGGATATATATCATGATATATATCCATTGATATATATCCTCGAACCCTGCGATTTTTTGTTGTTTTTCTAGTATTTTATGTGTGTGAAGTGTTAGGTGTTTTGGTTTGTTTTCTGTGTTAAGAGTATTTCATACCGGCTGTCAGTCAAATTGTATTGTAACAATATAATAATTCATAATGACATATACATGACATTTACTGGGCTTGACTGCTAGACTAAATATGGGTTAGTTAAGACGTTTAATTGGGTCATTTAAAGAAAACTGCATTTTACCGAATTTGGCGGTATGAAATACCCTTTATTTTATTTATTTACTAGCTGTCCCGGCAAACGTTGTTTTGCCATTTAAAAAAAACTAAAGGAAACAAAATAAAAAAATAGATGTTGGCCGATTCTCAGACCTACTGAATATGCTCACAAAATTTCATGAGAATCGGTCGAGCCGTTTCGGAGGAGTTCAACTTCGAACCCCGTGACACGAGAATTTTATATATATAGGGATTAATGATTTATTTTTATTTAAGTATTTTGTTTTGGGTAAGTTTCAAAGAGGAATAAACTTAGATTTCGATTTACAACTTGGTAATGGAAAATTAGTAAGTCGTTACGTCGCCGATTTCGCAGTCAACAAAAGACACCAGGGACGCAAACGAAAGCACCACCAATAATGTGTAGACTTACCTGGCAACGACTCTAGGACTAGATTGAGCTGGAAGACGGGTACACTCCGCGTGGTGAGTGATGATGTCTGTGCTGTTCTGCACAATTGCACAGGATTTCTGCTTTCCACCAGAGGTCATCATTCGCCGCGCGGTATACGCTTCTATTATTTTGTTGCACTAGTTACGCAGTACCGCCCATTTCACTTCAGTGCGGTCATTATAATTTGCTCAGTTATCTAAGAAATGTTTCCTAAAGGCGGCTACAGACCTTCAGTTTTACTGTGTGAGCTGTGCGTTTAAACTGTATAGTCGAACTGTTTAGTTAAAACTGATATCGCTAGTGTCTACATACGTTCAGTTTTTTTCAGTTGTTTTCTGTTTTCGCTTGTAGTTGGACTATTGTGAATTTTGAAAAAATGTGGGTTGTGGTGTAAACATTGGTTATTACAAAGAAAACAACATATGCACACATATTAATTTACTAGAAGAGCTTAAAATGACTCCAAAAGATTATAATAACTATTGGCAAAACTGACAACTGCACAGTTTTTTCTGCTACACACCATCAATTTTAACTATACAGTTTTATATAATGACTAGCTGTCCCGGCAAACGTTGTTTTGCCATTTAAAAAAAAAAACTAAAGGAAACAAAATAAAAAATAGATGTTGGCCGATTCTCAGACCTACTGAATATGCTCACAAAATTTCATGAGAATCGGTCGAGCCGTTTCGGAGGAGTTCAACTTCGAACCCCGTGACACGAGAATTTTATATATATAGGGATATTTTGCATTAGATTGTCAGTTAAACTGTATAGTTCTTAGTTTTGCCTACACACGTACGGTTTAACTGAACAGTCCGACTGTACATTTGAAACTGTAGGTCTGTAGCCGCCTTAATGTCTCCTTTTGACTTGTTTTAGAGAAAAGTGCTAGAACAGAACAGCCCAGTTAGAGGAGTCGGGGCTTACAGTGGCGAAGATGGTGTCGACTATTGGAATAAAGAGAAATGGGATTTGGAGTTGGAAAAAAATGAGGTAAATCTTACTATCGTGTATATTTATTATGTGCTCGTAGCTGTGGTCTCTTTCTTCACTATAACTACATAGTATAAAACAAATTCGCTTTCTGTGTCCCTATATCCCTTTGTATGCTTAAATCTTTAAAACTACGCAACGGATTTTGATGCGGTTCTTTTTATTAGATAAAGTGATTCAAGAGGAAGGTTTATATGTATAATACATGCATAATTTATAGCCGTGCGAATCCGGGGCGAGTCGTTAGTTTTCTTATAAATTGTGAAGTTTTTTACCGGTTCCGTTTACCCAAAAGGGTAAAAACGGGACCCTTTTACTAAGACTCCGCTATCTGTCCGTCTGTCCGTCTGTCTGTCACCAGGCTGTATCTCTGGAACCGTGATAGCTCTATAGTTATAATTTTCACAGATTATGTATAACTGTTGCCGCTATGACAACAAATACTAAAAACAGAAAAAAATTAAGTGGGGCCATACAACATGGTATAGAACCCTTAGAGCGCGTGTCCGACTCGCACTTGGCCGGTTTTTTTATCCTTATTGTTTTTGTTATGTTTTAGTGTCCTCTCAAAATAAACTATTTCATTAACCTCTCAACTTGCAAGCTTCCGCGTGCGCCATATTTTTTTCCAACCAACGCCATCTGTCAGCCAGTTGATGAATTATCATTTCCTGAATGTTCCAGGTGATTGTAATGACAAGTCAGATATTATGTGATATGCTCACACACCAATACATCAGCATTGAACATATTAATCTTATAATATTTGACGAATGCCATCACGCTGTCGACGATCATCCGATGAGGTTAATCATGAGACATTTTGAAAATTGCCCCGATGAAGAACAACCTCGAGTTCTTGGTAAGGTTCTTTTAATCCTATTAATATTATAAACTAGTTGCACCCCGCGGTTTCACTCAGATTCTATTTTTTTTTTATTTTCTTTGATACGCATCTTGTCCTGACTATAACAAACAAAAAAAAACCAATTTGGTGCAGTCGTACGGAAATTATGCGCGTAGGTACAATCAACGTTCAAAAGTCCACCGGCACCGTAACGTAACCTGTGGATCGAACCCACGTCTCGGTTGGTGTAGCGGATGGCGGCTTATACCACTCGGCCAACTAAATACATAGCTAACATGTTGAAAATAATAATCACACTGAGTGCTTTTACTTTACTTTGTGTTTATCGTGTTCTGTTTCTTTCTGTGTTGTACAAATAAAGTTATATATCTATCTATCTATCTACTTTTAATTCAAGTATTTATGTTTGTGTGTAACGTCTATTAGAAGAAGGTTGTAAGTTCAATACTTGTTGATAGTATTATAGCAAACTGATAGTGGACTTATGACACATATAACTGTTCATACATTTTGGCGATTCAGTTTCAATACCATCTTAATATATATAAATCTCGTGTCACAATGTTTGTCCTCAATGGACTCCTAAACCACTTAACCGATTATAATAAAATTCGCACACCATGTGCAGTTCGATCCAACTTGAGAGATAGGATAGCTTACATCCCGATATTCCCACGGGATCGGGAGTTACGCGGGTGAAACCGTAATATTATAAAGAGGAAAGATTTGTTTGTTTCTTTGCATTGAATAGGCTCCGAAACTACTGAACCGAATTAGATAAAACTTGGTATGAGAATAAATCGATTTATTGACAGTAACATAGGCTAGGGTAAAAAGCTTAACGTTGGGGATCGTGAGTTACTTGTGAAACCGCAAAGCGCTGCTATTTATTTATATAATTGACTAGCATTCGCCCGCGATTTCGTCAGCGTAGGGTATGAATTTTTCAAAATCCTTTCTTACCGGATGCTAACGTAGCTAACGCTAATGTTTGACGACCTCTGTGGCGCGTCGGGCGAACACCCGACTGCGACGCAGAAGGTTGCGGGTTCGATTCCCGCCGGGAACAAGTATTTATGCTGACCATAAATTCTTGTTTCTGGTTCTGGGTGTCCTATATGTATAATATGTATATATTTACAAAAAAAAAAAAAAAAAAGTATATAAGTAGTTTATCCGTTATCTGGCACCCATAACACAAGCATTAAGTTGCTTAGCTTGGGGCTGGATGGCGATGTGTAATATGTCCTGAAATATTTATTTATTTATTTATTTAACGTCATACAAAGAACACACCCTCCAAGTTTCTGCTCTGTACGATCAGCGGTTTAGACTGTGCGTTGATCTGTCAGTCAGTCAGGACAAAGCATTTTATATGTATACTAGCTTTTGCCCGCGACTTCGTTCGCGTAGAAGTCGTAAATGGTTCTAATAGAATTGGACCAAAAAATCACGTTGTCCCATACAAACTTTGCCCCCCTTTTTCACCCCCTTTGGGGTAGAATTTCGGAAAATCCTTTCTTATCGGATGCCTACGTCATACATAGACCACACCCTCCAAGTTTAAGGTCTCTACGATCAGCGGTTTAGGCTGTGCATTGATCCGTCAGTCATTCAGGACAAAGCATTTTATATGTATAACTAGCTGACCCGTGCCCACTCCGTTGGGCATAGTGTTAATAATCCTTTTTTAGTACAGAGTGTTATGTTTTAATTTCTAACTGCCAAAAGGAGGGTTATACGTAGGTATAGTTTGTATTTGCATGCTAATACAAAATTCGAAAGTAACTCTGTCCGAAAGAAAAAACATTTTCTGCGGGATTTGCGATAAACGAATTCCATGAGGACCAAGTCGCGGGAAAAGTTAGTTTGGTTATGGTAATTTTAATTGTTCAAAACTTCTCTGTAAACTATATTGAATGTAATGTTATCATTTGGTAGCAAAATATATTGTCTATCAGGAGTTCCAACCCGAGATAAGCCAACATATAACTGCCCATGGGAAAAACACGGCTTTCTCAGGTCAATGCCCACCAGAGAGAATGTATGACCGGGAACTTTTTCTAAAATGAGTTTATTTATTTCATTCACTGTATCGTTTCTGGGTGACACTATTGCTCTAGATTCTAGAACAAAGCCAATGATAATCTCTCTCCAATCAATTTTCAAGACCGGGATATATTGCGTCAATAAGATGTTCCAACCTGTGCAATATATGCAAGGGCGGATCCAGCTTTGGCGCCAGGGGGGGGTCGCATATAGTCGTGGTCAAGTCAAGAACTTATAATTTAATTTTGATAGCAATAGATACAAGTAAAAAGTAGGTATTTTATTAATGTACGTACGTACTGTACTTAAAAATATTTATTCTTTATTGTACATTTGAAAAACTTAACACATTATAATAACTTGTACATACAGGGTGTCCGGTAATGAATGGCCATAAAATCTGTATGGTGACAAAATATAAAATATACTAGCTGCCCTCCGCGGTTTCACCCGCGTAACTCCCGATCCCGTGGGAATATCGGGATGTAAGCTATCCTATCTCTCAAGTTGGATCGAACTGCACATGGTGTGCGAATTTTATTATAATCGGTTAAGTGGTTTAGGAGTCCATTGAGGACAAACATTGTGACACGAGATTTATATATATTAAGACAAAATCATTACCTATGTTCAATTAGTGGTCCACCTAACTAAGCCCTGGACCCAGCTCAGGGGGGGGTCATGACCCCCATGACCCCCCCCCCTGGATCCGCCCTTGAATATATGTCCTAATGTCTCGTCAAGTTTAATGTCATTGCTGTTGGTGTTAGGAGAGACAATTTTCTATATTAATATTTAAAAAAAATACTTTTTGTAACTTAAATATAAAAGTTAGACATATGTTGTCGTTGACTTTTTTGTAGGCATTTTCAAGCTCCACATCTTTTCTCTAGAACTCAAAAATATATCTTTTATAGTTAAGGCAGCGTTCGTAAGAAACGCTTTCATTCGACCGTTTTTTCTCCGATTCACTTTGCAAAACGGACTACCACGTAAAAGCCTTTTTATTTTTCGGTTTTTTTTATATAGCCTATGACGCTCAGCAATAATGTGGCTTTCTATTGGTGAAAGAATTTTTAAAATCGGTTCAGTAGATCCCGAGATTACCCCTTACAATTTAACAAACTTTACTTCTTTATAATATTAGTATAGATAATAGCTTTTGCCCGCGACTTGGTCCGCTTAGTTGTCGAAAATAGACCAATACCCATCCAAACTTTGCCCCCCTTGTCACCCCCAAGGGGTAAAATCCTTTCTTATTGAATGCCTACGTCGTACAAAGAACACACCCTCCAAGTTTCAGGTCTACAATCAACGGTCTAGGCTGTGCGTTGATCCGTCATTCAGTCAGTCATTCAGAACAAAGCATTTTATATGTATAGAAGATAGACGTGAAAGTTTGAAGCTTGGGGCTAGATGGCGCTGTTTCCAATATTAATTTATTTTTCACTGTTTTTTCTGTAGGTTTGACAGCCACACTTCTCAACGGGAATGTATCGATGGGAGTTATCCAGAACACATTGAGGGATCTTGAAAAGACTTTTCACGCTACAATAGCCACTGTCAACGAGCTTGGTGAAGTTTTAACGTAAGTATTTATGCTTAGATATTTGTCTGTGGTCTGGTTGTTCCTATGTATTATAAGTATATATTTACAAAAGAAAAGTATATACTTAAGTAGTATATCCGTTGTCTACCACCTCTAACACAAGTCTGGTTATTTAGCTTCGGGCTAGATGGTGATGTGTGGAAAGTCCTGCAATATATATTTTATTTTTAAAAATTACCAGATACTCAACGAATCCAAAAGAGTTCGTCCAGTGCTATTCGGAATGTCCACCGAGCGCAGCTGCGTCGCTGGCTATAGAACGGCTTGTTGAACTACAAAACCTAATCATGGAGACTAAACTTCCTCAGGCTGTTAACCACGAGCTCAAACTTAAGGCGTGGCAGTTTGACATCACTACTGATCCTAAAAAGGTAATAATATACATTGTTATAAGACGAACGTGATTTAAAATCTAAACAATAAGTTCAACAGTTTCTTGATAGATATTTAGTATTTTAAAAGTGACAGATTTCTACACTAATACTAGTACAATCGTTGTTTTGTCACATACAAAAAAATAAAGGAAAAAAAAATGTTTGATTCTTAGACCTAACGAATATACACAAAAAAAACATGCAAATCAGTTCAGCAGCTTAGGTGGAGAGTGGCAACTACACTGCGAAACGAGAATTTTATATAGATTACTAGCTGTCCCGGCAAAAGTTGTTTTGCCATTATAAAAAAAATTAAAATAATAAAGAAAAAAAAATTGATGTTGTTCGATTCTTAGACCTAACGAATATAGGTACACAAAAAAATTCACGCAAATCTGTTCAGCAGCTTAGGTGGAGAGTGGCAACTACACTGCGACACGAGAGTTTTATATAGATTACTAGCTGTACCGGCAAACGTTGTTTTGCCATTATAAAAAAAAATTAAAATAATGAAGAAAAAAAAATTGATGTTGTTCGATTCCCAGACCTAACGAATATACACAAAAAAATCATGCAAATCGGTTCAGCAGCTTAGGTGAAGAATGGCAACTAACACCACGACACGATAATTTTATTTAATAAAAAATATATTGCAAATGGGTTGTCTAAAAAAATTCAATCCAGAATATGATTAATTAACTGATAAAAAATTTACATTTAATTTTTTATGTTTTTTAATCTCTGTGGTTTGGTTAATAGACAAATTCAATACTAATCGAAAGTATGTAGCTTATAGAAAATTCAAACGTTAGGTTGACTATTTTATCCCGTCACAAATCTTGGGTAGGTAGGTAAACCGATACTAGTCATTTGCACTGGACTGGTTAATGACTTAAAGTTAAGTTAAAATAAACATTATGTATTTCATTGGTATTTGGTTGTTTCCAAGTCACGAGTGAACAGGTATCTTCTAAGACGCTGACCTACTTGTACTTGAATACAGGCTGTTTTCCGCAATCAGAAGGCCAATTCTCGTAAATAATATTGTTTAAATTACATTTCAATATCATCCCGATTGCATTTCGATTGCAAAAGATACCACTCAAAGTCAGTTTTTTTTACAAAAAGCTAACTTTGAGGGTATTTTGAGCTACTTTGAGGGTATTATTTGTGATCGAAATGCAATTGAAATGATATTGAAATGTAATTTGAACTATGGTATTTATGAGAATTGGCCTTCAGACCCTTTTTAATTGGGTGTTTGTTGCGTGAGGATGGAGTAGGCTTGCCCATCACCTACTCAACTTAGTGGACCATGTCCAGAGGAGAGAACTTGTCAATACTTCTGGAGCCAACTAAGCAACGGGTTTCATCACGATGTTTTCCTTCGCCGTAAGAGCAATGTCAATTAGCGCACATACATTTTTCTTAAGAATAATCCATTGCAGTACTGCCGGCCGGGAATCGAACCCAAGACCTTCAGAATGAAAGTCGAGGTATCTACCACTAAGCCAACACGCTGGCCTATGATTTGTAATAAAAATCAAAAGGACGACATCATCGCTTTGCGGCAAAATTATATAATTTAAATATTTTCAGATAGTAAAAGCTGTGAAAAACATGGCCGTCTCCATGGCAACCCTCATCACAGAGATGGGTGTCTACGGTGGCGCGTTAGGCATACTTGCCTACATCATACTCCTCGAACGTTTGAAACGGAAAGCGACAACTAAAGAAGAGGAGGAGCTTTATAAATTTACTATAACGCATTGTCTTGAGTGAGTATACCTATTACAAAGTTAAGGGTCGTGTTTGACGCTTGCCTACCATCAAACACGACCGTAAGGACAGGGCGAGAAAACATCTGGGGATTATAAAAAAGAAATTGGGTGCGTGTACTTATGTACGCGCGTGAGAAGTTATACTTCTTTGGCATCATTAAGAAATAATTTTCCAGTCACATAATAATTAAATAAATAATTACATTAAAATAATTATGTAGTAGTAGTACCTCTTTGAACTAACCTCATTTTCAGTTTCACGTAGGTAGCTATTTGGTTTTATGACAGCTGTCATCTTGCGGTTTGCGGACAACTTCAGCATGTGAATTTTCCGTGTCACGGTGCGCGCGCATCATAAAAATTCACTCATCATTTTTTCATAACGCGGCTAAAGAAGTATAACTTCAAAAACTACCTTGGAAAATATTTACTATGAATACAAATTGTGTGAGAGTTTAAAAAAAAGCTATAGTTTGATCTTCATAAAAACAAACCAATATTTATTTAGTAAAAATGGTTATTACTATAGACTTCGCTGTCCGTCCGTCTGTCTGTCTGTCACCAGGCTGTATTGCATGAACCATGAAAGCTAGAGAGTTGAAATTTTTAACAGTGGATGTATTTCTGTTGCTGCTATAACAACAAATATTTATTGTTGCAGGGCTCGGATGATACTCTTGAATGAAATGCGAAACGATTCAGGCTATAAACAAATTTTGAAACATTCCTCTCCAAAAATTTTGCAATTGCTAGAAATTTTGAAAGAATACAACCCAAAAGTGATAGGGAGTGGAGGTAAGATTTATTGAACAAACACAGAAAAAACAGCTTTCTTAAAGTGTTGAAGTAAATGTTCTTGAAAAAAAAAAGTGTGTGTGTCAGCTCCGACGCACGATTGGAGTTTACTTCACAAAGCACACATGTTCATATATACAATACATACAAAATGTCGGTTAAACACAAGACGTATACAAGCTAGTCCCACACACACGATTGAAAAGTGAAAGGTGCGCAGAATAGGTTGCGCACCAAAAACGTAACGAGGTCATTCACCAGTAGATTTTACTCCTCACATTTTTCTCATACCGGGCGCCTTATATATGAAAATCCATTCTTAAGGAGTAAACTCCAATAATAAGCAGTATTCTGAATTTAAAAAAAAATAGCTGTCCCGGCATACGTTGATTTGCCATTTGGAAATAAAAATACCGGGCTGATTTGTGAATCTAACTAAATCATCCAGGGTTCCACCCAAAAGCATACAAGTGACATACACACGTACAGTAGATTGTAAAATAAAAATACTGCTTATTATTTCAATATTCATTACTAAAATGCAGAAATTATTCTTAAGCGTCTATAGGACCATGTCTTGCTTCAAAGAAACCCTTTTTTTCTGTGTATGATCAAGAAGATGTTACGAGTTTGTCTTTGTACAAGCATCTTAGCAACGAAACGAATGAACCGATTCGATTGCGGTTTTTGTTTATGTCAAATCGTATACGATTTACAAAATTTACAAAATTTTCAAACACAAACTTACAAAATTTTCACGATTCTATAGAATCGTGAAAATTTTGTAAGCTGATTAAATTATGTTTCGGGTTTTTTCCTCTGAAACTGTATCTTTTATAAGTATTATTACAAATGAAAAATAAAAAGCATTAAAAATAACGATAACTTAATTAAAGAAATCCGTAAGTGGTTTGAAGGATATAAGAGAAAAAAGAGTATTACAAACATAAACGTACGCAGATAGGCGCGAAAATCATAACCATTTTCTTCGCAGTCGGGTAAAAAACATTTAGACATTAATTTTTTTCATTTTAGAAGTCACTTTATTTATGTAAGATATAATCACCTATCAGTTGTCTAGTCACCATATAACAAGTATTTTGACGACCCAGTTGGCACAATGGTTACCATGCCGGACTGCCAAACACAGGGTTGCGGGTTCGATTTCCGCCACAGACAAGTATTTATGCTTAGATATTTGTCTGTGGTCTGGTTGTTTCTATGTATTTATAAGTATATATTTACAAAAGAAAAGTATATAAGTAGTATATCCGTTGTCTAGCACCCACAACACAAGTCTAGTTACCTACTTAACTTGGGGATAGATGGCGATGTGTGGAATGTCCTGCAATATTTATTTATCACTAGCTGCGCTCCGCGGTCTCACCCGCGTAAGTCCCGATCCCGTGGGAATATCGGGATAAAAAGTAGCCTATAACCTTCCTCGATAAATGGACTATCCAACACAAAAATAATTTTTCAATTCGAACCAGCAGTTCCTGAGATTAGCGCGTTCAAACAAACAAACAAACTCTTCAGCTTTATAATATTAGTATAGATTATTTATTAATTAATTTGGGACTAGATGGCAATGTGTGAAACGTGCTAAAATATTGAATAATTTCAGCAAAGCCGCTTGTGAACCACGCTAGTAGACATTTATGCGCCATAATATTTGCACAACAGCGGTTCACTGCTAAGGTTCTATACAACCTTTTAAAGGATGTCGTTGAAAAGAATCAAGATGAGTTCGGCTTTTTGAAGCATGATTTTGTTGTCGGTTTCCAAGTGAACCCAATGAAATGTACCAGAGAACAGTCGTATTTGAAGAAATCTAGCCAGAAAGCATTGTTAGATTTTAAAAGAGGGTAAGTTTCACATAACCATTTCATAATCATCACTACATAGTATAAACTTCAAATGTCACTTTTCGCCGTCCCTATGTCTCTATGTCCTTTGTATGCTTAGATCTTTAAAACTACGCAACGGATTTTGATGTGTTTTTTTAATAGATAGAGTGATTCAAGAGGAAGGTTTATATGTATAATACATGCATAATATAGCCGTGCGAAGCCGGAGCGGGACGCTAGTTATTCATAATTTTGGGTAGTGTGCAAGAGAACTTCATTACGTAATTTTACCATCTCCTCCATTCTTACGTTATAAAACCAGGCAGAATTATATGCGGCAATTCATGGTGGAAATACCCGTAGTCCGCAGTTAGCGTTTTGCTTCGTCATTCCTTATTCGTACTGCAAAGGAGTGGCATCAGTTGCCTGTGTCTGTCTTTCCTGACGTTTACCATTTGGGGGTCTTCAAGTCGCAAGTGAATAGGTATCTTCTAGGAAAGCGTGCCACCTACCATCATGCAGGTGTGATAGTGGTCAAACGCTGACCTATCATAATAATATAATGCTCCGGAAAATAAGCAGGTCGTTAAATAGTATATGTGTGTAATTACTCTATTATAATAAATTACCTAAAGATGTATATGACATGTCCATTAATTTGTTAATGGTCAAAACTTTTATAAAGCATAAATTGTGCGGTAAGGCATACTATGATACCTCTTCGTACCTTAATGATAAGAATCCATGGATGTGACTTTAATTGCTTCATTTCAAATAATACCTTCTAATATTTGTAATATTGACCTTTGTGAGCGTGATCACATAAAAAAAAACCCATGAGTTTCTTGTGCCTTCTTCTCATTGGTGGGCGCGTTCCGAAGGCACACATCCTAACTTAGTTTTTAAGACTATTTCAAGTGATCATGTGTATACCTATACATAAGCATCGAATAAATAAAGAAATTTGAATTTGAATAATATAACCTTTTTTTTTTTTTTTGACCTGGGGAAACCCGGTCGGGTACCACCCCGTTGTTGGGGCTAACGAAGTGGTTATGTCGGGCTCCAACCGACTAAAACCCCAGGGTGCTCCGTCTCGATGCCTATTGTCGGGGCTACCGGGAAAGCTTTCGCATACAACAGTAGCCCCGACGGCATTTGTCCGTGAGGACCCTCCTCTTACTAGGCTTTCGCCCCTCCGCTTGTTGCGACGTACCAGAGCACGTGGCACGTCGCAACCACCTTCTCGGGGACCAAGCGGATGGGGCTTAGTAGGCTACTCTCCTACTCATAATCTCTCACATAAGAGAGTTGCCCATGACCTTAATTTGTCAGGGTAGTTTCTCTTGACAGTGTGTGAGAAGCCTACTGACACATTTTTGAAGTGGTAAAATCACACAAAAAAAACTAAAATTCCAGATAAAAGAATAAGTACCTGTTGGCGACGAAGATGGAAAAGGGGAACGGTCTTAGATACCTGCGTTTCGGTCAATAGACCCTGTTGGAATGTTCGCGAAAGACAGACCCTTTTTTGCATGCAGTTCTATTGATCTTTCAATTGTTTTATGTTTTTGTTTGTTAGTTTTTATAAGTAATTTTTTGTGTTTTGACCCTAATTAGAATATTCGAGAATCTGTTTTGTCATCAAAACAATAAGTGATTTGTGTGGGTCATTCTTAGTAGAAACACAATAGGATAGTTGGGTTTTATGACCTTTTTTGTAAGCTCTCGACCCTCGATCTTTCTAGAAACTAGTTGGATTAGTATAAAAGGGCCGGGGTTCGGGAGCAGAGCAAGTAGTTCCGACTGGACAGTGAAGCAGTCAACAAGTAGTTCCGACTGGACAGTGAAGCAGTCAACAGTTAGTTCCGACTGGACAGTGAAGCAGTCAACAGTTAGTTCTGACTGGATAGTGAAACAGTCAACAAGTAGTTGTAAACAAGAAGCCAAACGGACAAAGTGTCTTATTGGAAATAAAGAAATCACTGCGAATCAGGAGTCTCATTTCGACCATCCTTGAGTAAGAGGTACATAACATCTACTTCAACGACAGTGTGGTATTGCGCACCGCGAAGGCGCACGGGTCGGACGGTTAGTAGCCAGCGCACGAGTGTAAGAGAAAATACACTTGTCATCCCCCGTTCGACACATCGGCGACGACCCGGTATTATCTTTAACATCAACGTCGCTGAACTGCCGGTGGACGCGTGGTCTACTTCAAAGAGGATCGCACCTCCATCGACGACAACAGCTGGTCCTTCGAGCCGGATCTTCGCCACCACATTGAAGAAGAGGAAGATTCTAGAAGATGCGAGTCACGAGGAGTCGGGAAAGGTCCAAACGTCGTGAACAGTCTGAGACTGCGGCCGCTTCTGGGGAAGAGGCGGTGGCAAGCACGTCAAGAGAGACTGAAGGTTCCAGAATCATAGGCGAAATGGAAACTGGATCCACTACTACGGCAACTGGGACAACAGAAGTGGCAGCATCCGTGTCAGGTACCCAACGTCAAGAAACTGCCGAAGCATCGGACAATCCTGTCGGCGGTGAAGGGGACACATCACGAACCGTGGTCGTAAGAGAGCATTCTCGTCCTGCATCGATACGATCGACGACATCATCGATCAGGAAACGACGAGAATGTCAAGCGCGAATTGAGCTGGCACGAAAAGAGCTCGAAATCACACAACAGTTGGCCCAAAAGGAA
This sequence comes from Idaea aversata, assembly GCA_907269075.1. Lineage (NCBI taxonomy): Eukaryota > Metazoa > Arthropoda > Insecta > Lepidoptera > Geometridae > Idaea > Idaea aversata. Next base: position 6,603,520 of record OU026092.1, on the reverse strand, counting down.
CAACAGTTGGCTCTGAAGGAAAAGGAACGAGAGCTTGCAGCTGCGCGTGAGATAGCACAGAAGGAGCTTCAAGTTGCAAAACTCCACGTAGAACTTGCGCAGTTGGACGAAGAAGACGACGAAGTAATGTCTGAAGTTGAAGCACCAGACGATCGAGAGAAGTGCACCAGGGAATGGGTTGAGACAACAGCTGGAAAGACAACAACGGTGCACCCACTTATGGCGGAAGAGTCCCCTACAAGTAACAGACTCCTTGGTGCCAAAGAAGAATCAAATTCAGCAACTGACAAACTGGCTGAAGCCATTATGAAGGCCATCGAGATAAAATCAACGCCCCAATGCACTCATCCAACGACGTCACCTGCGCCGCCAGCGCAGCCACTGCCACCACCGCCTTCGAGTTACATGTTGGAATTGCCTTATTTCGACGGGAACTCCGGTGAATGGTTGGCCTTTGAGACGGTATACGAACAAACCGCGCCTCTCTTTTCGGACATTGTGAATTTGACAAGGCTAAGGAAAGCTTTGAAGGGTACAGCACGAGAAGCTGTGAAAAGCCTCTTGTTCTCTATGTGTGCGCCAATAGAAGTTGTTGAGGCTCTTCGGCGACGATTTGGAAGACCAGATGCTATCGTGCTCGAAGAGTTAGAAAAGTTAAGGAACATACCAAAGATGAGTGACAATATGCGTGACGTCTGCGTGTTCGCTAGTTGCGTGAACAACGTTGTCGCTGCGATTCGCGGGTTGAAAAAAGTACAGTACTTGCATTCGCCAGAAACGGTCAAGATCATCGTGGAAAAAATGCCAACAGTACTGAAGAGTAAATGGTTCGACTTCTTAGCTGACAATGGAAGCGACGAATCCCCGGATCTAACACTGATGAATACATTTCTGAATAGGGAAGCAGATAGATGGGCACAACACGCACCTTGTGAATCAGTGGCAAAGAAGGTCATCCACCAAAAACAAGCCACTCACACGATGTCTCAAGTAGAACGAGAACAGAAAAGGAACTTAAGCTGCCCACATTGCCAAGAAGATCATCGGTTAGACAACTGTCATAAGTTTCGTCAAGCCTCTAAAAAAGAACGATGGAGTATTGCGAAAAAGACACGGATGTGTTTTAAGTGTCTTCAGAGTAGACATCGGAGGCAGAACTGCAGGAAACCAGTGTGCAAGATATGCAAACGATGGCATCACGTCTTACTTCATCAAGACAAGAAAGTCATCGAGAAGAAGGCTGAAAGGAAAGAGATCACGAAAAACGGCTTACAACCGGTGAACTCAACGAGGACGAGGACGGCCGTAGCAGCATATCTGAAGATGGTTCCAGTTGAACTGTTTGGGCCAAAGGGGTCGGTCAAAGTATTGGCACTTCTGGATGAAGGTTCTACGGTCACTCTTCTGGATTCAGCCGTAGCCAAGAAGATTGGAGTGCAAGGTACAAAAGAACCTCTCACTATGGAAACAGTGGGAGGGAAAAGGATAACGACGAAGGAATCGATAAAGACCAATTTGAAAATTAAAGGTCTTTATCAGGCAAAGAAGAGAAATCTGGTTGGGGCGAGAACTATAGACAGCATAAACATATCAGCCCAGGGAGTCGATAAGAAAAACATCGAGGAATACTCCCATCTACGGCAAATGGTCGAACAGCTGTGTTACGAAGAGGAAAAGCCACGTTTGTTGATTGGTCAGGACAATTGGCAACTCATCGTCTCGAGGTCCACAAGGAGGGGAAAAAAGAATCAACCAGTCGCGTCACTGACATATTTGGGGTGGGTTCTTCACGGATCTGACGGCGGAGCTGCGAAGGTGGTCAACTTCGTAACATGTGCACATATTAGAACTTGCGAAGAAAATACGATAAACTTCGTGAGCGAAGATGTAGAGGTGCAAATTCGTCGACCTATTGTGGACGTAGAAGAAACGAGTGTGAAAAGGAAATACGATAACATGTGGACGCCAGACAACAACGAGTACAAGAAAACCCGGTCAAAGAACGACGTAGAAAGTGTTAAGGATCTTGCTCTTCAAAAAGAGACCAATGATGAGAAAACTGAGTTTGGCCACTCTAACGCCGAGGGGGGGATACACCAAACAGAGGTAGACATGCTGAAGATTGAGTCAGCTAAAGAAGAGGAGCTAATTGTTTGCGCTAAATTCTATAACGTTTCCGAGAAGGATAAGAAGGAAAATCCAACTTGGGAAAGAAATCATAGGAAGGCAAGAGCGAAGATCAAGTACACTCGAAGGAAGATCGACGAGATCAATTTGGTGCTGCTGGTTCCAGGAGAAACTAGTGGAAACAGAGTCGCCAAGACAGGAGTCGGTGCTACGCACGAGGGGGAGGATGTTGGCGACGAAGATGGAAAAGGGGAACGGTCTTAGATACCTGCGTTTCGGTCAATAGACCCTGTTGGAATGTTCGCGAAAGACAGACCCTTTTTTGCATGCAGTTCTATTGATCTTTCAATTGTTTTATGTTTTTGTTTGTTAGTTTTTATAAGTAATTTTTTGTGTTTTGACCCTAATTAGAATATTCGAGAATCTGTTTTGTCATCAAAACAATAAGTGATTTGTGTGGGTCATTCTTAGTAGAAACACAATAGGATAGTTGGGTTTTATGACCTTTTTTGTAAGCTCTCGACCCTCGATCTTTCTAGAAACTAGTTGGATTAGTATAAAAGGGCCGGGGTTCGGGAGCAGAGCAAGTAGTTCCGACTGGACAGTGAAGCAGTCAACAAGTAGTTCCGACTGGACAGTGAAGCAGTCAACAGTTAGTTCCGACTGGACAGTGAAGCAGTCAACAGTTAGTTCTGACTGGATAGTGAAACAGTCAACAAGTAGTTGTAAACAAGAAGCCAAACGGACAAAGTGTCTTATTGGAAATAAAGAAATCACTGCGAATCAGGAGTCTCATTTCGACCATCCTTGAGTAAGAGGTACATAACATCTACTTCAACGACAGTGTGGTATTGCGCACCGCGAAGGCGCACGGGTCGGACGGTTAGTAGCCAGCGCACGAGTGTAAGAGAAAATACACTTGTCATCCCCCGTTCGACACATCGGCGACGACCCGGTATTATCTTTAACATCAACGTCGCTGAACTGCCGGTGGACGCGTGGTCTACTTCAAAGAGGATCGCACCTCCATCGACGACAACAGTACCTATTTTTAATAATGCTGTTTTTCTTTTGAACGCGTGTTTGTCATCTAACTTCTCCAAAACGGCTAAACCGATTTGGATAAAATTTTGATGGGTTTCGAAAATGGAAACAAAGGGGATCAAAACGGAAACCAAAAAGGATCAAAAGGGAACCAAAAGGGGATGAAAATAGAAACAAAAAGGGATCAAAACCGAAACCAAAAAGGATCAAAAGGGAACCAAAAAGGGGATGAAAATGTAAACAAAAGGGGATCAAAACCGAAACCAAAAAGGATCAAAAAACCAAAAAGGATCAAAATGGAAACAAAAGGAGATGAAAATGGAAACAAAAGGGGATGAAAATGGAAACAAAAGGGGATGAAAATGGAAACAAAAAGGGATCAAAATGGAAACAAAAGGGTTTAAAATGGAAACCAATTAGGATCAAAACGGAAACAAAAGGAGATCAAAATGGAAACAAAAGGGCGTCTAAATGGAAAATAAGGGGATCAAAATAAAAACAAAAGGAGATCAAAATGGAAACAAAAGGGATCAAAATAAAAACCAAAGGGGATCAACGTGGAAACCAAAGGGGATCAAAATGGAAACATAAGGGGTCAAATTGGAAACAAGGGATCAAAATGGAAACAAAAGGGGATCAAAATGGAAACCAAAAGGGTCAAAAGGGAAATAAAAGGGGATCAGAATGGAAACACCCACCTGCTACGCGGAAGGTTGAGGGTTCTATTCCCACCTATTTATGGACCAAAGGTATTTGTTTCTTTAAATTATCTTTTTAACTTGACGAACTATGACAACTTTGACTTTTTTTGGAACATTTTGAGCTTGATTCTTGAAAATCGAGCCCCAATATCTGACAATCGGGCGCCAATTTGATGCAAAATGAAACTTGATACTGGTTATATGCACAAGCCGTGCGAAGCCATTACTGAGGGACGGTAATGTGTTTTTATTTTAAATGTAGGTAGTCACATTATTTTGTTGTGATTAAGAAATCTCATCATTTGCGATAGTGTGCAAGCTGATAAAATTATTATAACGTGTAATTAATATTTATTTGTTATTTATGACATTATATTAGTTATATTGTCTGTTTATATGGCATATTAAGCGAGGTAAGATTATAATCAATAAGATTCTGATTAAGATTTGATTGGTTTGCAAGTATGTATTTCAAAAAGTGTTTCACTTGTTTTCTTTTCTTTTTCAGTCATAATGAATTTCGAATCTTCAACAAGCGCAGATTCTGACTTTGTTGTTATTTCGTCGCAAAGAGGAGGTAAAGTCCTTTTGCTAAATGGCTACAAATACAATAAGATACGTGTTAATTGCAACGGGCATACAAATCGGGCTGTTCCAAAAAATGTTCCAAAAAAAGTCAAAGTTGTCATAGTTCGTCAAGTTAAAAAGATAATTTAAAGAAACAAATACCTTTGGTCCATAAATAGGCGGGAATAGAACCCGCAACCTTCCGCGTAGCAGGTGGGTGTTTCCATTCTGATCCCCTTTTATTTCCCTTTTGATCCCTTTTGGTTTCCATTTTGATCCCCTTTTGTTTCCATTTTGATCCCTTGTTTCCAATTTGATCCCTTGTTTCCAATTTGACCCCTTATGTTTCCATTTTGATCCCCTTTGGTTTCCACGTGGATCCCCTTTGGTTTTTATTTTGATCCCTTTTGTTTCCATTTTGATCTCCTTTTGTTTTTATTTTGATACCCTTATTTTCCATTTAGACGCCCTTTTGTTTCCATTTTGATCTTCTTTTGTTTCCGTTTTGATCCTAATTGGTTTCCATTTTAAACCCTTTTGTTTCCATTTTGATCCCTTTTTGTTTCCATTTTCATCCCCTTTTGTTTCCATTTTCATCCCCTTTTGTTTCCATTTTCATCTCCTTTTGTTTCCATTTTGATCCTTTTTGGTTTCCGTTTTGATCCCCTTTTGTTTCCATTTTCATCCCCTTTTGTTTCCATTTTCATCCCCTTTTGTTTCCATTTTGATCCTTTTTGGTTTCCGTTTTGATCCCCTTTTGTTTCCATTTTCATCCCCTTTTTGGTTCCCTTTTGATCCTTTTTGGTTTCGGTTTTGATCCCATTTTGTTTCCATTTTCATCCCCTTTTGGTTCCCTTTTGATCCTTTTTGGTTTCCGTTTTGGTCCCCTTTTGTTTCCATTTTCGAAACCCATCAAAATTTTATCCAAATCGGTTTAGCCGTTTTGGAGAAGTTAGATGACAAACACGCGTTCAAAAGAAAAACAGCATTATTAAAAATAGGTACTTATTCTTTTATCTGGAATTTTAGTTTTTTTTGTGTGATTTACCACTTCAAAAATGTGTCAGTAGGCTTCTCACACACTGTCAAGAGAAACTACCCTGACAAATTAAGGTCATGGGCAACTCTCTTATGTGAGAGATTATGAGTAGGAGAGTAGCCTACTAAGCCGCGGATGGTCGCCAGACAGCCCCATGTCTGGACGCCCGTGGTCCCCTGCGATGGGTCAGATACGTAGCCCCATCGCCAGCTACTCCGGTCGCAGAGGACAGGGAAAGCGGCAACGACACACCGACAGTCCTCTTCCTCTGCGACCCCACCGCGTCCGCCATCTAACGGTGGCGGCCCCGTCAGGGCCACGGAAGGTAGGGGAAACGGCTCACTGCAATACCGGCAACCCTCTCCCGCCGTGGCCCCTAGTCCTCAGTTGCGGTGCAGCCCATACTACACCGCAACTCGCCTCAGTCGCAGTACCGCCCATACAGCACTGCGACCTACCTCTCGTACCGCTCACACCGGACTTTGCGGGGAAGTCGGTGGAGCGGTCCCTCTCGGGTCAGCCAGCTCCTCCAGCCTGGCCCGGCCCTGGGTTCCTCCTGGCTTCACCGTGGTTGGCTAGGCCACGGTTACTAAGCCCCCCCGCCACGACAAGGCGGGAACCCACGGGGGGGTTGAATAATATAACCTAACCAGTGGCGGACTAAGCCCGTCAGACGCCCGGAGCGACAAAGCTGAATGAGGCCCCCCAGCTTTAACTTTTTTTAGTTTTACAAGCAGTTCATATTTGTATGTATTTAAAAGTGTTAATGTTTATTTCGTTAAAATCTGGCGAGTGAAATTTAAATTCGGTTTCAATTATTAAGGCTAAATAAACATACAAACTCACCTACAATAAGTAGTGTATATGGGTGAGGAAAATAAAATACGAATCGATCGAAAAAAAAATTATATTTTGTAGCGTGATATATTTTTTCAGGTAATATTTAAATTATAACACGGTGTTACAAGGGGGGTGGATCATCGGTTGCTGGGGTTGTAAGGGACCTCAGTACATATCGATTTAACCTCCTCTGTATGTTCTGCAATATTCTTTGATTCAAAAATTATTTGGACTTTTAGTGAAATTAAATTATTGGCCCTTTTTGAACTATTAAGTTTACTAAGTTAACTATACGTACGTTTTTCAACATGATGCCCTAAGCGAGTTCTAGCCAAAAGAAACTTTAACCCCCTTATTCCAAAACGAGGTTTAAGAATAGTCCGAGATGTGGATTTAAACCTTAGATTTAGACATAGATTTATTCGTGAACTATAGTCTCGTTTTGGAATAAGGGGGTCAGGGTTTATTTTCCATGAAAGCTAGTAGTTTTTAAGATAGGTTGCAGATAAAAAGATAATGCAAAGTGTAAACACTAGATTAAAAAAAAAACAAATGGTCTGTAAAGTCGGTTTACGGACGATAATTTTACGTGATAACGTCGCAAGAAAACGATGATAAATTGAGACTTTTTTGCTATTCCTTTACTTCGTCTATTGGTCGTGGTCCGACTGCCGGAGTTCTATCAATCGAACCACGGGCAAATAAAACTGTCCGTAGTTCTACTTATATTTAAAAAAATATTCCTTTTTTATTTATTTCTTCTTTTTTTTAATTTTCCTTTGAATAAGTCTTTTATTCGTCACTCGTCACACCATAACACAAGCCCAAATGAGCGATATTATTATTAAATACTATGTTTCCGCTTGACGTCACACCTTTTTTAGCGATAAGGCCGCCCATTGTGCCATATGTATAGGTATTAAATATTAATTTTTCTTTTAGCAGATAGGTACTTATGTTAGAATTTATTTTATTTTATTTATTTTTTGTGTACTTAATAATTTTGTGTTTTGTTTTTATGGTGCAATAAAGTGTTTATCTATCTATCTATCTATCTTTTTTGTGAATGCAGGTGTTCCATCAACTTATTAGACGGTATCACGTCAAAAAACTTTAATGGTTATATGTATTAGGAGTTTAATAGATCTAAGACTCTAATTGGTGTAGGGGTAAAGGTCCACTAATCGACTAGTTTAAAAAAAGGCAGAATCACAGACCAGGGGCCCCGCGCTAAGTCCGTCGAAATCGACATTAAAGTCATTTTGACAGCCGACGGCAAACAGCTGAGGCGCACAATGGGCGGAATTTTGAGCCTGCTTTTCATAGGAATTTTGAAAATTATTAAAAACCCCCACAAAATATGGCTTTTTTTAAAATAACAAAACGAAGAATCACTTATTTGTTAATGTTTTGATGTTCCCGAAAATTCTGCATATTAATAATAATTTTTCAAAATTCCTATGAAAGGCGGCTAAAAATTCCACCCATCGGGGGTTGGGCCCTTAATAGTTTGGCTGTAATTGCGAAGTTAGGCTTAAATCTGATTTATACTAAAATTTTACTAAAGTCCAAATAACTTTTGAACCATAGAAAATTGCAGAACATATAGGGGGGTTAAATCGATAAGTACTGAGGTTTAAAGTCTTGGCTTTGATTAGGGGAACGCGGAGGCATTTGGGGGCCCCCTAAGATCGGGGGCCCGGGGCGGACCGCCCCCACCGCCCCCCCCTTAGGCCGCCACTGCCTAACCTAACCCAACAGTATGAAAAGTATTTTTCTGATAGAGACCCTAATCCTATTCACACAGTCATCATTCACTGATACATTTTAATTTCTTCCAAGACCAAGATGCTTCATCTTAGAGCAATAATAAGAGTGAATTAAACGGTCAGTTCTCTGCGATACAGGCTCTGCCTCATGCCCATGGGAATTGTATTATATATAAGTTCCACTAGCGGCTCCACCCGCGTACGTCTCGATGCCGTAGAAATATCGGGAAAAAAGTGTGCTATGTGCTAATTCAGGTCTCCAGCTACATACCGAGTACTTACACTTACAGCTGTTGTTAGCAGAGCTTGAGACGTAGCTGCACCCCGGCGTACGTCCCGATCCCGTGGGTATATCGGGATAAAAAGTCTCCTATGTGTAAATCCAAGCCATCTACACTTACCGAGATTCATAGCAATAGCTTCAGTCGTTTTCGCGTGAAGGAGTAACAAACAAGCATACTAACAAAACTTTCACATCACTACATAGTATAAACAATGTAGCTTTTTCTGTCCCTATTTCCCTTTGTATGCTTAAATCTTTAAAACTACGCAACGGATTTTGATGCGGTTTTTTTAATAGATAGAGTGATTCAAGAGGAAGGTTTATAAGTATAATACATGCATAATACAGCCGTGCGAAGCCGGGGCGGGTCGCTAGTTTACAATATTAGTAGGATAAGATCTAAAATCTATTTAATTAGAGTTTTCGTGATGGAACCTGCAGCTTCATTGGCTCCAGAAGTATTAACAAGTTCTCTCCTCTGGATATGGTCTATTAAGCTGAGAGGGTAGTAGGTGCTGGGCAAGCCTACTCCATCCTCACGCAAAGGGCCCAATTAAGGGACTAATTGCGGAAACAGCCCGTATACAAGTACAAGTAGAGTTCTTGTTCCAGTGAATTGAACTGCTTAATATCGACAAGTGTAATCGAGGAAGGAGTAGACATACCTCAATGTCTGTTGGTGCTGCGTTATGATCCACCTTTGGAATACAGATCCTATATACAGAGCAAAGGTAAACATTATTATTTATCGACGACCTAGTTGGCACAATTGTCACCATGCCGGACTGCCAAACACATGGTTGCGGGTTCGGTTCCCGACATGTATTTATGCTTAGATATTTGTCTGTGGTCTGGTTGTTTTTATGTATTATAAGTATATATTTACAAAAAAAAGTATATAAGTAGTACTTATATCCGTTGTCTAGCACCCATAACACAAGTCTAGTTACTTAGTTTGGGGCTAGAAGGCGATGTTTGGAATGTCCTGAAATATTTATTTATCAAATTATGAACAGGTCGTGCTCGGAACAAAGACTCAAGCTACGTGATCATGGTTAGTAGAAGCAACTACGACAAGTTTATGAAATCATACAAAACTTTCAACACAATTGAACATTTCATCCAGGGGGTAAGTTTTTGAAATTTTTACTATTTCCGAATTATTACAACAGGTCCGCCCCGCATTTTGACCCGGAAAAGACCCGATTTCTTGGTAATTTCGGGATAAAATTAGTCTATGTGGCAATCCAGAGAAGGCTCACAGCTAAACAATGCTCGCTGATCGTTTACGATCGTGCGGGTTAAGCGACGCCTGGCGCGGTTATTACTTCGATGGGTGGCCAATTAGTAGTGTGGCAAAAATGTGTTTTCGGAAGGCACGTTAAGCCGTTGGTCCCGGTTGCTACCGGTTGCTACCTCTAGTAGCAGTCGTTAGGTTAAGTTAGAGGCCTTAAGGCGATCAGAAGGCCAATTCTCGTAAATAACATAACCCTCAAAGTTAGCTTTTTGTAAAAAAAACTGACTTTGAGTATACATCTTTTGCAATCGAAATGCAATCGGGATGATATTGAAATGTAATTTAAACAATGTTATTTACGAGAATTGGCCTTCTGAAAACTCTAACAATAGGTGAGCCACACCACTATACGAGAAGAAGAAGAAGAATCCAGTTTGATCACAATCTGTTCAGTAGTTATAAAGTGAATGAGCATTTATCCAAATTCGCATTTATAATAATTAATTCACCTCCGAATTAGAATAAGCGGTGATATAAGTTTGAACTGTCTGTCTTTTTGTTTTTCTGTATACGTGGCGTCGTAGCTCTGAAATTAATAGACTAATTTAAATATGGCTTTGCTTCAGCCGCTTTAAAGTAAAAGTTATGATATTTTTTCGTTTTCTCTGTTATTTTGTCGGAATATGAAAACATATCACAGATAGGTCAAATTATACCCATCTGAATATATGTCTCTTGGTGTGCTTTGACCTCTATGTTTATTTGTAAGCCTTGATCTCTATGTCTCTCCCTTGATCTCTATGTATGTCTGTCTGCATGCCTGGACTGATTTGCTTGCGGTATTTTTCTCTGAAAGCTGAATGTTTCGTGAGTGTTTCTAGCTGTTTTTGTGTAACAGACATTTCAAGTCATGTTGCGCGCTTCTATGTGCGCTTACTCGGTTGACGACTCAGCGTAACTTATAAAAAAAAAAAAAAAAATCTGGACTGTACAATACATACACATAAAAATAATATAAAGAAAAAAAAGTAGTACAGCGTCCAGGTAAAAATACTTGTAATTGGTTTCCACAATAATAACTCTTTCTTCTTTTGTGTAACGCTCCATTTCTAATAATCGGAACTTTGCCACTAGCTCTTTGCTATAAAATAAAGTGCACTCTGTTGATTGACACCAAATAAAGTGTACTCTGTTGATTGACACCCGTTAGAACCCTGCGCCGACATGACTTAAAATAGTATCTGTGCCATTTTCAATTATAATATTGTATGCTTGAGTTTTAATCGCTATTTTGATTATTTGGTTTACCCCCCCCCTTTGTCAAGAACATTTTCACGATTAAGAGGAAAGGGTACCCGCTCTCTCTCCATACAAACGTAGTCGACTGTTTCCTCCCTGGATAATGACACTGGCACAAATATTTTTGTTGTATAAAACCTATAACTGCCATGACTATGCCCCTATGTCTTGGTTTTTTCATATCTAATAATCATAGAAATTAAAGAGTTAAAAAACAAAAAAAGAAACATAGGGGCATGGTCATGGCAGTTATAATAAGTTTTATGATAAAAAAATATTTGCTCTAGATCATTATCCAGGGAGAAAACAGTCGACTACGTTTGTATTGGGAGAGAGCCGGTACCCCTTCCTCTTAACGGTCCCCTGGACTGGGGGGGCCGATAAGCGCTAATTTAAAATAAATTTGGAATGTCTAACAGACCCTATGCTCCCTCAGGGAAACCGTTAAACGCTGAACTGTTTTTAGATTTTTTCAAGCGCATTCGTCCCCCAAGTCCAAGTAAAAGACGATCGAAATTGAAACAAAAGTTATCCATTTATGGTCTTTTTGTTTTAAGTTGTCGAACGATGTATTTGTTTCAGATGTTAGTTGGTAAAACCGATGATAGAGATGCACCATCTAAGAATGACATAGAAAAGGATGTTTACAGAGAAGATATACCACCATACGTAACAGCTGCTGGATGTTAGTATTGCCCTCTTGTGCGCCTTCCATTGGTTTACCATACTTTCATGGGATTGTTTTTATCTAGTATCTAATTTAAAATGGGACTGGGCGGGGCACGTAATTCGAAGGCATTCTCATCGATGGATGAAGACCATCACGCAATGGGTGCCGATAGACGGCAAATGTAACCGTGGCAGATCTCGTAAAAGATGGCGTGATGATCTGGATGCATTCGATGAAGACTGGCCCAATATAGCCCAGGACCGACAGGCTTGGAAACAGATGAGGGAGATCTTTGCCCTGCAGTGGGACAATGTGGGTTAATTAAAAAAAAGTATCTACTGGTGATGTTTCATTGACCAATAGTTCCTTCTTCTTCTTGTCTCGCCTGGAAGGAAACTAACTGGCTAAGATAAATGTACTCGTGGCATAAACCACCACGGACTGGGTCCCGAAAAGCAGGCGACCCCGCGGCAGTCACTGAAGGAGATGGCGGGGCAAGTAAGACTCGCATCCTAGAGACTGGACCCAGCTGGCACTAGACAAAGAACAGTGGAAAGAGGTTAGGAAGACCTTAGGCCTGCAGTGGGACGAAATAGGCTAAAATTAAAATTAGTAATCTAATGGTGAGCCAGTAGTGCTGCAATCTATTGAAGCCTAATGGAACTTTATGGAATACACACAAACCACACACAGATTTCTATACATATAAAATCCTTTGTCCTGACTGACTGACGGATCAACGCACAGCCTAAACCGCTGATCGTAGAGACCTGAAAATTGGAGGGTGAGTTCATTGTATGACGTAAGCATCCGACAAGAAAGGATTTTCCGAAATTCTACCCCTAAGAGAGTGAAAAAGGGGGGCAAAGTTTGTATGGGACAACGCGATTCCATGGTCCATTTTCGACTTCTACGCGGACGAAGTCGCGGGCAAAAGCTAGTATATTTATAAAATTAGTAGGGTTGGAATTATAATATGTCGTTTTTCTTATGTTTTTTAGCGCGACTTTCAGCCATATCTGCCATAAGTCTGCTAAATAGATATTTTTCAATGTTACCACACGATCAGTTCACTGTGATCACTCCGGCGTGGGTACAAGAGTCGGAGTTTGTAAAGAATCAGAAATTTGTTGTCATTTCCATTATATTGCCCTTGGCGTGCCCAATTAAAGACATTATTAAGGTAATTTATTAGTTATTTCATTAAGACCAGTATCACTATCACTATTATTATCTTTACATAGTATAAACCAAGTCGCTTTTTCTGTCTGTCCCTATGTATGCTTAAATCTTTAAAACTACGCAACGGATATTGATGATTTTTAGTAGATAGAGTGATTCAAGAGGAAGGTTTATATGTATAACTATGTAGTGATGCATTCATAATGTAGCCGTGCGAAGCCGGGGCGGGTCGCTAGTTAAAGTATAAAACGAAAACGTCTCCCGCTGTCCCTATGTATGCTTAGATCTTTAAAACTACTCAACGGATTTTGATACGGTTTTTTTAAAGATAGAGCGATTCAAGAGGAAGGTTTTCGTATATAAAACAAAACTACCACGCGTACGAAGTCGCGGGCAACAGCTAGTTCCAGAATATAAAAGTCACTGAAGCCCATCGTCTATTTACTTTATCTTTTAGGGAACCCCACAACCGACGGTAAAAGATGCAAAAAGATCAGCCGCGTTAGAAGCCTGTAAGAAACTACATGAGGCTGGAGAACTGGACGAAAAATCGTTGCTTCCTAAAAAATATGCGTAAGTCTTTAATAATTGTGGATTTTCACACGAAATAATTCTTGAATACCTTCTGTAAAAACATGTTTTTAGACTAAGCAGTCCGTTGGTAAGGTGCATGTTTTGAAATTATTGTTAGTACATTTAATCATTCACGATTCTTACGCCACAACGTACTCCCTTGTCCGTCTGTCCGTGTGTCACCACTGATTTTCTCAGCAACGGGTGGACCTAGCTAGTTGAAATTCATACCATATACTGAGTTTATATTTAACATATGTAATTTACCTACATAATTCCACAGACAATATATTCATTTCATTTCATTCTGTTATTATTTTTTATGTATGATCGATCACGCATAACTTTTTACAGAGTAGTCCGATTTAGAAAATATTTTAGTTTTTCAAGTTTTTTTCTTTAGGCGCGTTATGAGAAAATGATGAGAGTGAAATTTTAAAATGCGCGCGCATCTGTAACACAAAGGTCACATGTTGCAGCTGCGTAACACAAAAGTAAAACAGGTCGAAGTTGGGAGAGTAAAATTTTAAGATGCGCGCGCATCACTTTAACGCTGACTTGAAGGTTGAAGCTGCTGCAAAATAAATATCAGACGGACGGACAGACGTATAACTTCTCAGGCGCGTACATAAGTATACGTACCCATTTTTACAAGCTTTTATTTGGCTTCACCTGTCCCGATGTCTGTCATGGAATCTTGCAAATAAAATTTGATCCACTTTCCGGTTACCGATTGAGCTGAAATTTTGCAAACATATGTAAATCGTGTGACAATGCAATAAAAGCTTGTTTTTAAAAAGATTTTTAGCTTCACCTGTCCCGACGTCTTGTCATGGAATCTTGCAAATAAAATTTGAATTTCCAGTTACCGATTGAGCTGAAATTTTGCAAACATGTGTAAATCGTTTGACTGTCAAATTTTGCAATTTTGATTGGCTAACGATTTTTTAAAAGCTTTTTTTGTAACTTAACGTATTGTCTATGTTCAGGAGTGTAAATTTCGAAGATGTCGATATATCCTCGTGTTTCCCGAACTGGCCTCAAACGAACGACGTTGACATGGAGGATGAAGACGCCCCTAAGCCAGGCTCTAAAAAAACTGTACGGAAACATCCTATTGCAGTAAGTTACTTTTATTTCTCTTCTTGTTTGACCCCACGAACGTTATGTTATTTTCAAGTAATATTTTGCATCAAATTATGGCCCGATTTGTGAAAATTGGGCCATAATTTGATGCAAAATATTACTTGAAAATTTCACAACTTTTTCACCTAATTTTCACAAATCGGCCTCAAAGTGTCTCGTAATAGTCAAAGTCGTCGTAGTCCCTCAAGTCGGGGGCTATAGTAAAGGGTAGCTGCCATACCAAATCCTTGAAGCAGGAGAGTTGGGGCAGCACGAAAAGTCCATGTTGGACACTGATTTTCTTTTTAAATACCTTTGTGCACTGTCACGAAATTAAATTGAATAACTTACCACCGGAATTATGGAATTTTACTCCATTCTTCCACAAAGTTTTGCTTAAATCATCATACATCATACACCAGTCACTCAGCTCGATAGGATTGTACTGAAAATCAGCGTTGTGGTGTTTTTGGCGTCACAACATTATGCTGAGTATAATCCTTTTTTGGTTACTCTACAGGTTAAGAAGTTTGTTTAATTGTTTAGATTTAGTTTTCTGTTACATATTATTTATTAAGTATATGTCTTATTGACTTTTGTGCGTGTAGTGTAATTACAAAATAAAGTTTATTTATTTCTTCTTTCTAAATAAAAATCAGCGCTTCATGTTGCTCTCGGGTTCCCGCCAAAACTCGTTGCTGTAGGTTACTTTTAAACTTGGCACAATGGTCACCACGCCGGACAGGGTTGCGGGTTCGATTCCCGCCTCAGACAAGTATTTGTGCTTAGATATTTATCTGAGGTCTGGTTGTTTCTATGTATTATAAGTATATATTTACAAAAGAAAAGTATATAAGTAGTATATCAGTTGTCTAGCACCCATGATGGCGATGTGAGAAATGTCCTGCAAAAAACAACATTTTGCTTTAAGGCCGGTCGCTCTTTGAATATTATGTTAGCAAGAATTGATCGTCTTTTGTTTTGTATTAATTTAACCCCTTACCGCATACGAAGCCTTTCATGGCTTCTCGAAGTTTTTATTTTTTTACAGTTCATACTAACATGAAAATTGAAATGTAAGAATTGTATTATATTAATCATGTCTTCATAAAACGCAGAGTAATTTTGTTGTCTGTGGTAAATGTATGGTAAAACCACAATTTGAGGTTGTTTGGAGGGCTATCGGCGCATGAATTGCAACTATTGCAATGAGACTTTTACTTGTGAAAACAATAACTAAAACGATGAGTGCAACCTTCAATTAAAATATTTATAAACTCCTTATACCATCCACTATAACGGGTATTAGTAGTATTTGTGTTTTCTTTTGTTTTTGTTTGATTTTTGGCTCATTTTGTTTAAACTCCGTATATGGCTTCGTATGTGTTCCCGTTACAATACTGCCATACATATATGGCTTCATATGCACTAAGGCTTTTCATTCAGATTTTTTAGATATGAACCCTTCACGATATTATAGAATTTGCAAGCATGTTAACAAAGCATGAAAATTCCACAATATCGTAAATAGGTCCCTGGCGATGGTTTGCAGTGAAATCATGAGCTTGTTTCCGATTCAAACCCAGAATACGGATCAACCCCTTTTTGTTTACCTAAAAAACATGTTATCATAGCAAAGTCTGACTCCGTCAGCTCCGATAGTAATACGAAAAAGTTCATTTTTTCCAAAATATAATTTCATTACATAGAAAATTGTAAAATGGAACCTTTCAATAAAAATACGATTTCAAGATTGCAGTTCCGGAACATATAAGTCACACCGTAAAAACTCACTATACGACAAGAAAAAGTTGTCTTCCAGAGAATCTTTTGGAATCAATATTCTTTTATGGAGTATCTTCCGTCTCTAGTCAAGTTGACACTTCAAATATCTTGCATCTTCAAAAATACCTTGATCAGCTCCAGCTAGGCATCAACTTCTGCCATTAGCTTCAGTACGTACTGACAACATTTATATTACTTTCTGATTTGGGTCAAAAACAAACGTTAATTATGCCAGTGCTGCTCAATGTTCTGTTTCTACAGTAAACGTGAAAAAAGTAATGTCTTTTGTTATAAAGACAAGCGATATTGTTTCAAAGGTTTTCACAAAATGCATACGAAGCCATATCTGACTCACGTCATATTACTATAAAGCATACGAAGCCATATTTGGCTTCACGGGATATATTCTTAAATAATAACTAATTTTTTTTTTCTTAATTTAAATTACTTAAACAGACCCTAAGAAACACTATTTTACATATAAATAATTTTTATTGTACCTCCTTCATAATTCATGCAGTGAGCGCGCTCCCATCGAGGACGGTAGGTAGAGATTCTTTGTCTCTACTCTAATATTATATAGAGGAAAATTTTTGTTTGTTTGTTCTGCTCTCTCTCTCAGGCTCTGATACTACTGGACCGATTTTGATGAAACTTGGTATGAGAATACATTGATTCATTGGGAATAACATAGGTTTTTATCCCGATATTCCCACGGGATCGGGAGTTACACGGGTGAAACCGCGGAGCGCTGCGAAACGTAAGAAAAGAAATCCGAAAAGCAATAGACCGACTATAGTGACATTTAACTTCTCCATTCATAAATCTATACTATCACTACATAGTATAAAAAACAAAGTCGCTTTCTCTGTCCCTATATCCCTTTGTATGCTTAAATCTTTAAAACTACGCAACGGATTTTAATGCGGTTTTTTTAAATAGATAGAGTGATTCAAGATGAAGGTTTATATGTATAATACATGCATAATATAGCCGTGCGAAGCCGGGGCGGGTCGCTAGTAATATTATAAAGCTGACGAGTTTGTTTGTTTGTTTGAACGCGCTAACCTCAAGAACTACTGGTTCGAATTGAAAAAATATTTTTGTGTTGGATAGTCCATTTATTGAGGATAGCTATAGGCTACTTTTATCCCGATATTCCCACGGGATCGGGAGTTGCTCCACACTCCGCATCAGTGAGTACTGCGATTGCTCAATTCACGGTCCGCATCTCTCCACTCCGCCCAGCTCTGCGTCATTGGAAACGCACCCTAAGCTTCAAACTAAACAACTAGCCTTATAATTTGGTTACCAGACGTCTCGGTTAGAATACTTACAAACATTGTGGTTGTAATGTGTTGATTTTTTTTTTCAGTTTCCAAAATTACTTAAATCTAATGCAAGTGATGTTTTCTATCTACACGTAATCCACATGAATCCAGCATTCGAAGAGCCTAAAAAATCTCGTGGCAAAACAATGTACGATTTTATAAAATCGAAACAAGGATATGGGCTACTTACGAATAAACCATTGCCGAAACTTTGCCCGTTTTCGACTTACGTGAAAATTGGTGAAATCAGTACTGAAGTAGAAATGAATTATGCTGTTATAAAATTGAACGAAAGTTTGTTCGATTTGGTTAAAAGGTATGTTTTTAAAAATGCATTACAATCTACATCTACACTTATATTATAAAAATGATTTTTTTTGTTTGTTTGTTTTTGTCTAGTTGAATAGTTAACATTAGAAGAATACCAATTTGACATGTAATGTCATATTTTTGACATAAAATGTCTATTACGATTCCATCGACACTATTGAAACACGATTGTGTTAGCAGACGAGCGTTTTCACATTATCCGATCCGATATCGGTGTCGGACGTCGATCCGATATCGGGGTAAGTAAAATGTATGAAATATGTACCTGTCTGTCACCATCGGACGCCCGTGAGCCGTCGGGCGATAATGTTTGTATGTGTGCTATACGTGTATCTAAATTGTCTCTGTGTGCGTAGAGCCCGATGCGCGGCGGCCATTTGAAAATGTGTGACTGGTTTCTGATACTGTTTGTGAGATGAATTATAATAGCAAATAATTGAATGTGGATTCACTCATACGAAAGTAATTAAAAAACTTTCTAGGTGCGTTTTGTAGCTTGCTAAAAAGAGTATAAAATGCTCCCTCTTAATATCTAGCTTCCACAATGGGATGTATCCAATACTGTCTGTGGACAGATTTTTTTTTGCGTCTCAAATATAATAGATACAGCAAATAAAGTTTTCTATTATAGTCTGCCATGATGGCCTTATCGGAACGATTTTGTCGGAAATATGTGAAAATAGCACATGGTGTCGGCTATCGGATGTCGGCTATCGTCGTCCGACACCGATATCGGATCGAATAATGTGAAAACGCTCTTAGGCCCCTAAGAAAAGTAAATATTTTTTGAGTAGGTATGTTTATAAGAATTTTTTAGGCAATTTTTTTTGTTAATTATACTCTAAGGGCAGGCAAAAGACTTTTAACCTATACAGCCTCGTCAGACATACAATATTTTTTAGGGTTTATTGCATTTGTTTTTGCGTTGGGACTTAAAAACAGAATATAATGGTACGGAACCATTCGTGCGCGAGTCCGATTCGAACTTGGCCGGTATTTTTTTTTTGATGGTAGTTGTCTTAAGATGGTACATAAGGTATAAGACATTTTCTAAAATGATTGTATTTTTTTCAGATTTCACTTTTTCATATTCGATCAGGTTTTAGCAGTGGCTAAAAAGTTTATAACATTTGAAGGCGAAGAGAACTGTACGTACGTTGTGCCTATAAAAGGTGAAAATGGCTATGACATTGATTGGACCATTATGCAGCAACATGAGATTATTGAACCTGTCACCGTTCCCGATATTAATGTAAGAATTATTATATTAGCCATACTAGCTGTTAGCTTCTTTCAAGAGCGTCGCTTGCAAGATCTCGATGCTAAACGCCTTGCCAGGAAAAATCGTCCCAATCCCAGTTACAATTGCACCTATAGCCGATTGGATCATTCTTGCAACAGCAACTTTAAAAAAAACGGTTGCGGACAGAAGTGAAAGCTTGTAAAAAAAACTAAATACATAAATAAAAAAATTCAAACTCCTAAAACTTGAAAAAAAAAAATATATTAAAAAACTACAAAATATATGCATATATGTACACAATGTAGCTGCGTCTCGTAACGGTGTCGTGAGTTCAGCGATTTTATCACATCTTCTTCAAAAATATTTGGATTCGTTAGCCACCTCAGTTCCCATCACCCTTAAAATTAAATCTAGCCAAGCTTTTCGCCTATGTAGAACTTCATTCACTAGCCATAATTATATTAGGTATTTCTTTAAAATTGTCGCTGACCAAGGTCACTCTGGTCTTATAGTAATTCTTTCTTTCTCTCTTTCAACTTATGCATGCACGGAAAGCACGTGGAACTAGTTAAAGCTTGTAATTATGCTGCTACAAAAGTGTTAGAGTACTTATACTACTATGCAAGATAAGAAAAAAAAAGGATTCTCAGTTAAGAAAAAGTATTTTGTAGGTTTTTTTTCTCTTTGTTTTATTGCTCTTTATTTTTGTTTTATCAATCATCATCATCATCCGAGCGATGTTCCCGGTTGCATCCCTCTCGGGAGCCCGGGGTCCGCTTTCCTACTTTTACGCCTCCACTTCGCACGATCTTCGGCATCCTGGTTAGTAAGGCCATTTGCACGCATATCACCCTTTACGACGTCAAGCCTGCACTTCTTGGGTCTACCCAGTCTGCCACGGCCCGGCGGAGGCGCCATGGCAAGACATTTGTTCCCCACGTAACTAGCCGGTTTTCGCAAGACGTGACCGTACCAGCGTAGGCGACATTCTTGCAATTTATCTGCAATGTCTCGGACATGAAGGCTGCCCCGGATGCGGGAGTTCCTGACGCGATCCTTTCGCGTTACTCCACTTTTGTTTTATCAATAAATGCGTATTATGCATTTAGAAACACCCAGACCCTCTTACGCTTAATAGATATACGTATAAAAATGGGTGCGTGTACTTATGTACGCGCTTGAGAAGTTAAAAGTTATACTTCTGTCTGTCCGTCCGTCCGTCTGTCCGTCTGATATTTATTTTGCGGGCAGCTTTAATTCGTTACTTTAGTCATAAAGTGATGAAAGCGCATCTTACAATTTAACTATCGTAGCCCCGACCTGTTTTATTTTTGGGTTACGCAGCTGCAACGTGTGACTTTTGAGTAACAGATACGCGCGCATCTTAAAATTATACTCTTATCATTTTTTCATAACGCGTCGAGAAGAAGAATAACTTCAAATAATCTTTGAATCAATGGGAACATTTAATTGCACAAACAGCCTCTCGCCCTAAACATAAACCCGTCCTTCGTAGCTAAGAAACATAAAATAAATTGTTAATTTCCAGGAGCGCAAGTCTACTGATGTGACAAGTGAAAACTACTTGCATGCTGTAGTAACGCCGTGGTATCGAGGAACTATTTTACCTGACAGGTATGCATTTTATACACAACTAGTTTTTGCCCATGATTTCGTCCGCGTAGAAGTCGGAAATGGTTCTGATAGGATCACGTTTTCAATACAAACTTTGCCCCCCCTTTTCACCCCTTTAGGGGTAGAATTTCGGAAAATCCTTTCTTATCGGATGCCTACGTCATACAAAGAACACACCCTCCAAGTTTCAGGTCTCTACGATCAGTGGTTTTGGCTGCGCGTTGATCCGTCAGTCAGTCAGTCATTCAGGACAAAGCATTTTATATGTATAGAAGACTAGCTGCGACACGCGGTCTTACTCGCGTTATTATTGCTTTAAAAGTGATATGCATTTCCAACAAACATTTCAGTTAGTTACTACCAACTATAAACTTTATTTTTACCCCTTTACAGTTCGAATTTCTAAAAAATTTCTTAGTGCTTCCCTACGTCAAAAAGGAGTACCCGATTCTCATATGAAGGTCAAACCCGTAGGGGTTCTAGTTTTAAAGCTTTCTTTATGAGTTTTTTTCTCTTTATATAAGGTCATTTAATTTAAAGTCCGATAAACTTATTTAAAAATGGCGCTGACGATTATAAAAGCAAACTTTTTTCTTTTCAGATACATAGTTACGAAGGTTTTGGAGTATATGACTCCACAGTCATTATTCGGCGACAGTTTGACACAAACTTACGCGGATTATTTCTCAAATAAATATAATTTGGATGTGATTGGAGACAAAAATCAATGTTTATTAGAGGTAAGAATTTAATTTAAAAAAGGAAACTAAATAAGATCGTAATTAACACGAATTACAACATCACAAAGACATTCCGCGTTACATTATAATTCAAACGTTGGCAAGAAGTACGTTGGTCTGACGACCTCTGTGGCGCGTCGGGCAAACACCCGACTGCGACGCAGAAGGTTGCGGGTTCGATTCCCGCCGGGAACAAGTATTTATGCTGACCATAAATTCTTGTTTCTGGTTCTGGGTGTTTCCTATATGTATAATATGTATATATTTACAACAAAAAAAAAAAATGTATATAAGTAGTTTATCCGTTATCTGGCACCCATAACACAAGCATTAAGTTGCTTAGCTTGGGGCTGGATGGCGATGTGTAAAATGTCCTGAAATATAAAAAAAAAAAAATTAAAAAAAAAGAAGAAATAGGTTCTTCTTCCGTTACAATGAAGTTCATATCACAAGTTGCATTAGGTAGAAGTCTGTAGTAAAACTTCGTTACGGCTTAGCCACACTATGTCCGGTTTAGCTACATCTTCGGCTGTAAGTGATACATAAACTTTGCCGGGAAACTATTGTCAGGGAAACTTTGGAGCACATCCTGTGGGAATGCGACATCTTAGCAGCGAAGCGTATGAGCGTCGTTGGGAATGTGTTTCCCAAACCGGAGGATTATAGGTTTCTTGCTTTTAGTGGGATCACCGCGTTAAGGCCTATCCGCACAGCTCAGTGGCGACACAGTGACGCCACAGTGATTTTTAGTACTCTTTCGCGAGGGTTACCATCTTGAAACACTGCGACCGTGTCAGGCAAAATATTGTCCGCTACAAATTCACGCCGGATCACGGCGAGCGTCGGAGCAACTTCGGAGCAGCACTGACAGCACTGAACATTACTGTCACTGAGCAGTACGGATAGTCAAGTACAAAAAGTATGAAACAATATCATTTTTCACTGACACTGATGGAAAAACACGGTACGGCACTGTGTCGTCACTGAGCTGTGCGGATAGGCCTTTAATCGACCACTTATTCAAGGATTAAGAAACGTCAAGGTGGGGGTACACACAAAAGATCCCACTGGTTTGAAGTGTTGCTAGGTCTGTCAGCCCCCGAAATAAGATGAGATGATTCATAAACTTTTACATTTTATGTCCTAGGGATCTACGGTTGTACACGCATAAGGGATTACAGTGTTTTTAAAACAAAATGTACACTTTCAAGGTTCAAAACATAACGACCGGTATGAGCTGCCTGCTCGCCCGGGCTGCCACTATACGAGCGTTCACTGAGAAACAGAAGAAGTTGCTAGCAATGACACAAGGTGACGACACACCGAGGGGTTTCGAAGAGATATTTGTGGCAGAGTTCTGTCAGAAGTTCGATTATCCCGGTGTGCTGTGGTACAAGGCTACCATGCTGCCGAGTATAATACACAGGTAAAATATAATGTTTCGACCCAGTTGGCACAATGTTTACCATGCCGGTTTGCCAAAGCCTCTGACAAGTATTTATGCTTAGTTTATAGTATGATTTTTTTTTGATAATTTCGTTTTTTGTAATTAGATTTAACCTATTTAATAATTTATTAGTGTGTTCTTTTCAAATTGTTAAGATATATAGCAGGACATTCCACACATCGCCATCTAGCCCCAAGCTAACTAACTAGACTTGTGTTATGGTTGCTAGACAACGGATATACTACTTATATACTTTTCTTTTGTAAATATATACTTATAATACATAGAAACAACCAGACCACAGAGAAATATCTAGGCATAAATACTTGTCTGAGGCGGGAATCGAACCCGCAACTCTGTGTTTGGCAGTCCGGCATGGTGACCATTGTGCCAACTGGGTCGTCATTAGTATATGTTTACAAAAGAAAAGTATATAAATAGTATTTTCGTTGTCTAGCACCCATAACACAGGTCTAGTTACTTAACTTGGGGCTAGATGGCGATGTGTGGAATGACCTGCAATATTTATTTATTTAATTAAAGTGTATACAGAAAAAGGTTTCTTTGAACCATGATTGCTTAGTTGGTATTTTGCGGGAGAGGATTATCTTTTGCTTCAAAAACTGTTTTTCCGCGTAGAAGACTGTCGTGGTTTGGTAGCATCATGCGGATATAGGATACTCATGTCACCAGAAGAGTATAGGACTTAAATGATCGTAGAGCGAGAGGGCGGACATATTTTTAAAGGTTCCGTACCTCAAGATAAGGTAAAAAAAGGAACCCTTATAAGATCACTTTCTTAAAATAAATAAATATTTTAGGACATATTACACATCGCCATCCAGCCCCAAGCTAAGCAACTTAATGCTTGTGTTATGGGTGCCAGATAACGGATAAACTACTTATATACTTTTTTTTTTTTGCGATAAAAAGATATGGGCAAATTTTAATTTTCGCGAAAACTTGTAAGTTCCAAAATTTACCTTAATTTTCAGTTTTTTTTTTTACTTTTCCCTTTTTTTTCAGAGTATACCAGATGTTAGTAGCTCATGAATTGATGACAGACATATCCAATGATATAAAATATGGTACTCCTATTTTGCAAAAGAGTAAGTAAATTTTTACCGGACAGAAACCCGTCTAAAGGTGGCTGCATACATAACGGGATTTAACTCGTGCCGGACGGGACGGGACGATTTCTTGACATCGTTTCATATAAAAAAAGGACAATCCTACTAACATTATAAATGTGAAAGTTTGAGAGTATGTGTGTGTATGTTTGTTACTCCTTCACGCAAAAACTACTGGACCGATTGCGATGAAACTCGGTATTTAGATAGCTGGAGACCTGGATTAACACATAGGGTAGGGGGGGTGTACAGTAGTACCTACATGTACATATATACAGGCTGTTTTCCGCTAGACTCTCTTTAATTGGGTCCTTTTTGCGTGAAGATGGAGTATGGCTTGCCCAGCACCTACTACCCTCTCAGATTAGTCGACCATGTCCAGAGGAGAGAACTTGTCAATACTTCTGGAGCCAACTAAGCCGCGGGTTTCATCACGATGTTTTTCTTCACCGTAAGAGCAATGTCAATAGCGCACATAAATTTTTTTTTAAGAAAAATACATTGGTGCACGGCCGGCCTGGATTCGAACCCACGACCTTCAGAATTAAAGTCGAGGTATCTACCACTAAGCCAACACCGCTCTACTGGGTACTTTTTATCCCGATATTTCCACGGGATCGGGACTTACGCGGGTGAAACCGCGGGGCATAGCTAGTAACTAAATATACGTAACGAGAAATCGGACGGGACGGGACGGCAGGTGAAAAAACATGTTGAAAAAAATGTTTTGCCCCGTCCAGCACGTATGTTTAAAGACCGTTTCAAGTCTCCGCCCCAACCGAGGTTTTATCCCGTTACGTATGCACATATCAACTCGTAAACGTATCAATTCGAGCAGTTCAGTATTATTTTTATGAAACTCTCTACTGCAACGCACACTAATCGGAATCGTTTATGTTTCATTACATACTATTATTCTGTGTATTTTTGGTTTGCAGCGGAAAATTGGCTACCAATTCAAGACGATATGGAAGTGGTTAAGAAATCTTTATTGGCGCAAATCGAAGGGCCAATTCCTTCGAACAGCGTTGACAGGTAATTAGAGCGTGAAGGCGAGTAGCGTCTGATTGGTCGGGACTCTAAGGCTACGTAACTGACGTAGCCTAAACAAGTGTATAGCTCGCGCAATGAATCATGACCCCAAGCGGAAATTGGTGGGGATAGTTTGCGCATGTACGGTCGGCAGCATAATTGCAGACCCACCGTGGAGCTTCAAATCGGCTGTTTCTGATTCTAGGCACCTGCTTTAGTTGAAGTTTAAAGTCTTCTAACTTATCAATTCATCAAACAAAAATTATTAGAAGGTAATCATTCCAATAATAGTAATTTTAGAACTCTACTGGGGGCCGCAATTATGCAGACGACTGTACAATCGCGGACAGAAATATTACAACCAAATTGTCATACTTTGTTATTTTATTTTGCCCAACCCGAAAAACCTTTCTTTTCACCGGAACCAAAAAGACATTTTATTTATTTATTTATTTATTTATTTATTCCAATATAAAAAACTTAATCTAGTACAAAATTAAGGTGCAACAAAAACTCAACATTTAATTTTTATGCATTAGGTTATACAATTTTTCAATTTAGACTAAGGCAAAGTTAGGTGTTGGGATTTATGTGCGCGATAGTACTTAGACGACTAAAGACGTGCGGGAGCGGGACAGACGAGACGATAATGTGAACAACTGTCCCTCCCTTCACTCCTGTCCCCCGCCAAACGACCCAGTTGGCACAATGGTCACCATGCCGGACTGCCAAACACAGGGTCGCGGGTTCGATTCCCGCCTCAGACAAGTATTTATGCTTAGATATTTGTCTGTTGTCTGGTTGTTTCTATGTTACGAGCGTTACGAGCGTTAAAGACAGCGACACAGTTTATAACTAAGGCTGATCTTTAACGATTATGTACACTTGTATTTCAATTTACGTTCTGAATAAATATTTTTGTATTTTTTGTATGTATTATAAGTATATATTTACAAAAGAAAAGTATATAAGTAGTATATCCGTTATCTAGCACCCATAACACAAGTCAAGTTACTTAGCTTGGGGCTAGATGGCGTTGTGTGGAGTGCCCTGTAATATTTATTATTAAACGGACCTAAAAATTGAGTTTCACTTTCCGCTAGGAGTCATGATTCATTACGCGACCTACACTAAGTATTTAATTAAAACTTTACAGGATGAATCCTTCAACGGGCGATTCGCCGATAAAACTGCCGAAAATCGGTCATATGAGGGAAAGTCTATATCAATTACAAAAACAGAAGATCAACAAAGAATATCCTTGGGATGTAAGTCATTTTGTTTGTTTAAGAATCTTAAACTCTAAACAATCTCAAACATTCCGTCGTGTTTTAGGGTTCCGTATCTCAAAAGGTAAAAACACAGACAGACAGACGAAAAAGAAAGTGATCTTATAAGATAGATAACTTTATTTGTACAACACAGTAAGGAACATAAAACATACACAAAGCAAAGAAAAGTAATATAATATAACTATAAAGTACAAGTTGCACAAATGGGCCAGACCACAGACAAATATCTAAGCATAAATACTTTTCTGAGGCGGGAATCAAACCCGCAAACTTATGTTCCAAACAAACAAACCGCAAACTTGTGTTATGTTGTATGTTATGTTCTTATGTTAAGGGTTCCTTTTTTAAGTTTTGAGGTACCCTAAAAAGGAACCCTTATAAGATCACACTCTTGTCCGTCTGTCTGTTCGTGTGTCACCACTAATTTTCTCAGGAACGGGTCGACCTAGCAAGTTGTCATTTATGTCGATAACGTATGCATTATTAACATCGTATTTTTATTACGTTTTTATGAAGTTTCAATGTGATCCTTATACCCATGTAATAAGCATCCAAATGAATAAACATTTTTTGAATTTGAATTACATTATTTTCTTCATTTTCAGACTTGGGTTAGTATAACACGATAATTTTAATCAAATTAATCTTTAAATGTAGGGTTCTTAATCACTACATAGTATAAAACAAAGTCGCTTTTTCTGTCCCTATGTCCCCAAATCCCTATGTATGCTTAAATCTTTAAAACTACACAACGGATTTTGATGCGGTTTTTTTAATAGATAGAGTGATTTAAGAGGAAGGTTTATGTATAATACATGCATAATATAGCCGTGCGAAGCCGGGACGGGTCGCTAGTTAAGTTAGAATTGCAATGGTAAATTAAAGCCATGATTTACTACGATTTGTCTTTAAAGTAATGTTAGTAATGAAATGGGTATAAAGTTTGCCTTTTGTTCCTTTCCTTCTTTTTACCTGACTAATGCAAATGGCAAAACCAGAAAGGTTACATTTTTAGCCCGTCCGTATGTTCATATGGATAGTGTAGAAGTTTAGTTATTAATCTAACAACTTGATCAATATTGAGTTGAGTGCATTTATTTTTCGTAACACAAAATCTGTCTACCTCCAAAAAAACATCAAATTTTTAACTGCTTTCATAATTAAGCTTATATGTATCTGAAAAAATTACAACAATTTATCAAGAAACATCGACGTATTAAGCGAAAAACGCGTTTTGCTTCATATCTCGAAAATTATGAGAAGTCAGTTGGATCACTTAGCTTCTACACAATCAAATTTCTGCATACTTATCATCATTTGACAAATTATGAATCGCTCGAAGCGTCTCAATCACTGGCTACGTGAGCATATACACAAATGGAAATAACGTGAGAAAATTTTCCGTTTTTCAAGATTACAATGAAATAAATATTATTTCGTGTACAAGATGTAGAAAAAAGATATAATCATTTAAAGTCGCGTGTTTTTCATTTTCTTTATCAGCATCTGACGCCATACCAGTTGGCACAATGGTTACCAATGCGGACTGCCAAACACAGGATTGCGGGTTCGATTCCCGCCTCAGACAAGTATTTATGCTTAGATATTTGGTCTAGTTGTTTCTATGTATAATATTTACGAAAGAAAAGTATATCCGTTGTCTAGCACCCATAACACAAGTCTCGTTAATTAGTTTGGGGTTGGTTAGATGTCGATTTGTGGAATAAATTGCAATATTTATTTATTATTATTTATTTCTATCCAGGATCAAAAGGAGCCAATCGACATCGAACGTAATTTAAGTACAGTAACATTGATGGACATCGAATGTTACGATGAGTTCGTGTCGGCGCCGATGGAGTCGCTGGAAACTGTCCGTTCACCGCCGCGGTTCGAGAACACGATGTCACCAACACGGAACACGGCTGCGTTGAAACCGCCGCCATTGAAGTAATACTCATTTCATACAACGTTATTCTAATACACATGTGGCGACGCTTCACATCGCCACCAATAGATGGCGCCACTAAGCCGATCGTAGATCCTAGATCGCGCAAGCAAGTTTTTCTGAAGATAAGCTCATATACAAGTTCCAACGAAAGATCGTTGGGCCGCGGGCTACCGGGTATAACACCTGCCCGGTGGAAGATCTTCCCTTTGGAGGTACATACCACCAAATACCTCCAAACACAATTCAACAAAATCTAGGGAACAATTTGTGGGGAAAAATGTTTTTGGTCTTAAGTGTGACCTGTGTAATCCTGTGTCCATACTTCACCATGGCCTAAATGAAGGTGGAAACAGTCCCGTAAAACCTAACTAAACAGTGTCATACTTATGACAAAAGAAGCTGAATTTTATACTCTTTTTAATGCTGTTTTTTATTATTCAAAGTTTGCTAAGGAAAAAAATGAAAATTATGTTAACGAAAACACTGCCGAAAATGAAAAACAAAACAAGTTGATCTGAATAAAAATACCAGCAATAAAAATATAAAATTCCGCTTCACAACATAGGTTGCGTTTACCCCGATATTCCCACGGGATCGAAACTTACGTGGGCAAAACTGCGAGATGCAGCTGGTTTGAACATGAAACTATTTCCATTATGTTACTTTTTTCCAGATACATAGATAAAATAAAAATTCTCGACAAGAAGCCAGTGGGTCGCGGTCCCGAACTCCGTGACATCGTCTCCGCTCTGACTACAATCAAATCCCACGATGCCTTCTGTTTGGAGCGGGCCGAAACACTCGGCGATTCTTTCCTCAAGTTCGCAGCTACTTTGTATCTTTATCATAAATTCCCGCAGAAGAATGAAGGGCAGCTGACTAATATTAAATGCAAGCTTATAAGCAACAGGTAATAACTGTTGAAACTTTTTTAGCGATATAGGCTCCCATTAAAATTTGTGTAAATTTTACTTCTAGCGAGGTGTTTTTACTTATGTATAATAATTTTCTATGTTTTGGTGTTACTTGTGCAAAATAAAGCGTTTGTCTATGTTCTAAAAATAGGCGTCACAGCATATTTTTGAAGGCGCACCATGAAGGTAGTATTCATTTTCCGTAAAATTCAGCTTGTAGACGCTATGACGTTACAGTTGTTTGATATCGTGTCTTGCAATCAAAAGACAAATTAAAGAAAATGTATTTTGCACAAATAAAGTAATTTGCGATATATTTTAATGCATAAACATATTCTAAAGTTATTGATCCTATAAGCCACAAATTCTAACATATTCATATTTAATCGTTAAAACACCTGAATTGAACCCGGTGAAATCGGATTAGCTAGTGATAAATAAACTGGTTTTTTTTAGGAATTTGTACTACGCTGGTGAAAGAATCAATCTCGGCGGCCGAATGAAGATAGAACCTTTTTCTCCGAGAAAAGATTACTTGGTTCCCGGCTTTTTTGTACCTAAAGAGATTAAGGATTTTATTAGAGAGAAAAAGGTGAGCAGAGTTTGAAATTTATGATATTACTATGGTTATTATTAAGAGCCTACACTGTCTCCAGGGCAAGGCTTCTCCACCTTTCATCCAGTGATCACGATCTGTCGCTATGGCACACCTACAATTCCTATAGGAGTCAAAATCATCTCATCATCTTCCTGCCCTTATCCCCATTTTGTATGTCTTCTTCTTTCATTCACTCCTATTAGTCGTCACCTCATCGTTCACATTCATCTCTCTTATGCCTTGTCTCACACAGTCCATCCATCTTTTCTTCGGTCGTCCTCTTCCTCTCCATCCCTCTACATGAATACTCATCATTCTTCTAGTCACATGCGTCTCCTCTCTCCTCATCACATGTCCCCATACCAACTTAAACGGTTCCCTTTTACTTTTTCATCTCGTATCTTAATTAAGATGTCACTAAAATTCGGCAGCTATTCGGTATTCGGCCTGTTCGGCTACTTTTTTTTCACTATATGATATTCGGTCGAATATTGCGCACTGTATGGCCGAATACCAATTACTAACAAAACAAAATATTTTAACAATAAATTAACTTAGAAAAATTTGTCAGTGGTAATTATGATGAAAGAAGACAAGTTTTTGAGCATTTGTTGACAGCAAACGATTGCGTTTCAAATTATTCATAATTCCGAAAATAGCCGCTTGCATATACATTTCTATCGGGAGATGATAAATAAAACTTGGCGAATTCTTCTTGGCTTGGATACTGCTTTGCGTTTGCGAAATTATGATAGTAAGGCATATACACAAATAGAAAAATATGATAAAAATTATTTTCTTAACAAGATGCGGGAAAAAGATATGGGCACGTGTTTTTTATCTTCACCAGTATCTGACGTCAAGACACATAATATAAGAACTTCAAGTACATAACCTTCATGGAAACAAGCAATTTTTGTTCGATTTTTTGCCATTATTCTTTACTAAGTATCAAATATTAGGTATTCGGCAAAATCACTATTCAAAGCATCTCTACTTTAAATGCACCTTTACTTACTAGCCTAACGATAGTATTCACAAACAGTACTTAAGTAGCTCTTGGATAAGTGAACGCACTGCGCTAAATGTGGCGCTATGGTTGGTAAATTTTGTGCTGCTCCCTTCACTCTAGCGACTTATTTAAGGTTTTTGCCGTCCACGGGAAAAAGTCATCATCATCATCCGAGCGATGTTCCCGGTTGCATCCCTCTCGGGAGCCCGGGGTCCGCTTTCCTACTTTTACGCCTCCACTTCGCACGATCTTCGGCATCCTGGGTTGTAAGGCCATTTGCACGGATATCACCCTTTACGACGTCAAGCCAGCACTTCTTGGGTCTACCCAGTCTGCCACAACCCGGCGGAGGCGCCATGGCAAGACATTTGTTCCCCACGTAACTAGCCGGTTTTCGCAAGACGTGGCTGTACCAGCGTAAGCGACATTCTTGCAATTTATCTGCAATGTCTCGGACATGAAGGCTGCCCCGGATGCGGGAGTTCCTGAGGCGATCCTTTCGCGTCACTCCACACATCCAGCGCAACATCTTCATCTCCGTGACACGCAGCTCCTGCTTATGTCGCTCAAGCACCGGCCACGCCTCACTACCATACAAAAGGACAGGTCTCAGGAAAAAAGTACCTTACATTAATAGAGATAAGGTACAGTCGGCTGCATAATTGCAGCCCTCGTCGGTAGAGTTCGAAAATTACTATTATTGGAATGTTTGCATTCTAATATTTTTTGTTTGATTAATTGATAAGTTAGAAGACTTCAACTAAAGCAGCAACTAAAGCAGGTACCTAGAATCTTGCTTGTGTTGAAAACATTCTTATAACAGCCGTTTTGGAGCTCTACGGTGGGTTTGCAATTATGCAGCCGACCGTACATTCATAATTCCGAGTCGGCCGCCTCTGACGATGCGGTCGACTCTGATGACGTCATCGGAAATATAAATGTAGGTACCTTAACTCTATTACAATAAGGTACCTTTTCTCGTGGACGGCAAAAATTCGATTCGTTCGGCTCTGATCAATGTGCGACTACCTTTACTACTCTATGCGTTCGCGCGCACTATGCTATCTCATAGGGTTGATTGTTAATAAGAAAATATTATTGTGTTTACTTTATATTTTCTTTACTTTCAGATTCGTCCAACGTTTTTAATCGGTACTTATTTCACGGAATACGAGGCTCTATCAGGCGAATTGTTCCCGGAAACTATCGAACTCATCCATCAGAAGTACAATGAGGGCGAGGCCAATGTGGAAAGGGAACCGGAATACGACGCACAAAATGCGATGCAATGCTATCTACACTCGCAGGCACTTGGTGATAAGGTAATATGTAAAACTTTTTAAACTCACGATTTGTATTCATAGTAATTATTTTCCCGGGTCTTAATCGCGTATTTTTTATTTTTGGAGTTTACTCCTTAAGAATCGATTTTCATATATAAGGCGCCCGGTATGAGAAAAATGTGAGGAGTAAAATCTACTGATGAATGACCTCGTTAGGTTTTTGGTGCGCAATCTATTCTGCGCACCTTTCACTTTTCAATCGTGTGTGTGTGACTAGCTTGTATACGTCTTGTGTTTAACCGACATATTGTATGTATTGTATATATGAACATGTGTGCTTTGTGAAGTAAACTCCAATCGTGCGTCGGAGCTGACACACACACTTTTTATTTCTCTTACCTCGACGTTTCGACTATGTTACAATAGTTACTAAGGTAATATGAACTAGCTGTTGCCCGGGACGTCGTACGCGTGGTTATTTTGTTTTATATTCTAAAAACTTCCTCTTGAATCACCATCTATAAAAAAACCGCATCAAAATCTGCTGCGTAGTTTTAAAGATCTAAGCATACATAGAGACAGACAGACAGCGAGAAGCGACTTTATTTACCCGACTACGGCGAAGCCAAAAGGGAGCGTTATGTTTTTACCCTACTACGGCGAAGCCAAAAGGGAGCGTTATGTTTTCACCCTACTACGGCGAAGCCAAAAAGGAGCGTTATGTTTTTACCCTACTACGGCGAAGCCAAAAAGGAGCGTTATGTTTTTACCCTACTACGGCGAAGCCAAAAGGGAGGGTTATGTTTTTTGACCCGTTTGTATGTATGTATATAATATGTATTCTCATCTGTTCCCACCTAACTTCAAAACTACTTATTATTATACTATGTAGTGATAGTGATAATATTTTAAGTATAATGAAATAAATATATGTTTTAGTCGGTCGCCGACTGTGTGGAAGCTCTTATTGGTACTTATTTACTGAACGGTGGCTTACTAGCGGCTGTCAAGATACTTGAATGGTTTAGAATTGTTCCAGCCCAGGTAAGTTTTTATTCAATATATTGAAATCTACTAATCTTGATCGACGACCCAGTTGGCACAATGGTCACCATGCCGGACTGCCAATCACAGGGTTGCGGGTTCGATTCCTACCTCAGGCAAGTATTTATGCTTAGATATTTGTCTGTGGTATGGTTGTTTCTATGTTTGACGACCCAGTTGGCACAATGGTCACCATGCCGGACTGCCAATCACAGGGTTGCGGGTTCGATTCCTGCCTCAGGCAAGTATTTATGCTTAGATATTTGTCTGTGGTATGGTTGTTTCTATGTTTGACGACCCAGTTGGCATAATGGTCACCATGCCGGACCGCCAAACACAGGGTCGCGGGTTCGATTCCCGCCTCAAGCAAGTATTTATGCTTAGATATTTGTCTGTGGTCTGGTTGTTTCTATGTATTATAAGTTTAAATTTACATAAGAAAATTTATAAGTATATCCGTTGTCTAGCACCTATAACACAAGTCTAGCTACTTAGCTTGGGACTAGATGGCGATGTCTGAAATGTCCTGCAATATTTATTTATAATGGCTGTTGCGTGTAGCAAAATGTACCTTAAAGCTTTTTCTACTTCTTGTAAAAATTCTCTTTTTTTTAGGACAAATTATCTGAATTACTAAAGAAACCTGTGGACACAGTGATATCACTAAGAAAAGCAACAGTCAATGAAATCCATTTCCTAATGGACGGCTACCATGATCGCATTGAAGAAATTATCAATTACAAGTTTAAAGATCCATCGCTTTTGTTAGAGGTAAGGTTATCTTCTAATAATTCTTGTAGCTTACTGACAACACAGACAGTACAGTATGGATGATAAGTAAATGATCAGTTTGCTACAATAATACTATCAACAAGTATTGTACATACTTACGACCTTCTTCTAATAGACGTTACCCACAAACATAAATACTTGAATTAAAGGTACTAAGTTGTTTATTATTTTCAACATGTTAGCTATGTCTTTAGTTGGCCGAGTAGTATAAGCCGCCACCCGCTACACCAACCGACGTCAGTTTGATCCGTCGGTACAGGATTGTATACGTTACGGTGGGCTTTTGAACATTGATCGTACATTGCCAAAACAGTTAGGAAGTAGTATAAAACATTTGTACAGAGGTACCTAACCACCGAATTTAGAAATGTTGATCAAAGTGACGATATTATCTATTCAAAAAAGATTCGTCGCTTCTGTTAGAAGTAAGGTCTACTCAGTGATATGTCAACCAGAGGTAGATACGGTTTTGCGAAATAAAGAAAGACAATTGACTCATAATCCTTTTACTTGAAGACATAAAACGTCAAATAATAGTGTCACAATAAAAGAATGCAAAGTTCGGAGATAACCACTCTTCAGCTGTTACATCTCACTGGATCTACTACTAAACATTTTTGTAACTTACATACAGACAGACAGTAAATTGCCAAAACAGTAAAAAAAGTAGTATAAAAACTTTTGTACAGAGGTACCTAACTGCTAAATTCAGAAATGATAACCGTATTGAAGACATTATCAATTACAAGTTTAAAGATCCATCGCTTTTGTTAGAGGTAAGGTCATATCTGCTAATAACTCTTGTAGCAGTAACTGTTTGTAACCAAAACAGTAAGAAAGTAGAATAAAAACTTTTGCATTACGATACCACTTAATTCAGAAATTTAGACGCGGAATAAACTGCATAGTTTGTATGTCTACTGATTTTTTTTTAAATGAAGGTATTAGTATTTTTTTAATTTTTTCTGTTTATTTTGAGTATAAAATTTACCTTACGTTTAGTCTCGTTGCAGGAACTGTGGTTACGACGACTGACGTAGAACACAAAATAATTACTAAAATCGCGTTACTATACTAAGTATTTATTTGTATTTTTGTTACACCGTTCACGCTAAAACAACAGCGATGAAACTCTGTATGTAGTTTGCTGTAGGTATGGAATAACAATAACCTTTTTATCGCGACATTCCCACGGGACTTATACGGGTGCAACCACTGGGTGGAGCTAGTATTTTTTATATCCGTTTTATATTCCAGGCTTTCACCCACCCATCCTACATGCGTAACAGACTGACTCGATCGTACGAACGGCTCGAATTCTTAGGTGACGCCATCTTGGATTTCCTCATAACAGCACACATATTCGAGAACAGTACAGATTTGAAGCCCGGAGACTTGACCGATTTGAGATCATCGCTTGTCAACAATGTCACCTTCGCTTCCTATGTCGTTAAACTTGGGCTGCATAAGTAAGTATAGTTTTTAGATAACGTCATTTTCACGCACAATTAATAAGAAGAAAGGGTATCGGCGCTCTCTCCATACAAGCGTAGTCGACTGTTTCCTCCCTAGATAATGACACTAGTACAAATATTTTTGTTGCATAAAATCTATAACTGCCATGACTATGCCCCTATGTCTTGGTTTATTAAGCTATTAAATGTTTTAATTATCATAGAAAGTAAGAGTTAAACAAATTATATATCAAAAATATAGTGTCATTATCCAGGGAGGAAACAATCAACTACGTTTGTATGGAGAGAACGTCGGTACCCTTTCCTCTTAAGATTGTTGAACTTGGTATGTTGTTGCATGAGTCTGTATTCCCTGATTTACTGGTTTTCAAGTCAGTAACGAGTGAACAGGTATCTTATAGATGCGCGATGCTACCTACATCTTAATGCGTATCGTCACTAACCATCTAGTAAGATCCAACTTTGAA
The DNA here is from genome assembly GCA_907269075.1 of Idaea aversata. Taxonomy (NCBI): domain Eukaryota; kingdom Metazoa; phylum Arthropoda; class Insecta; order Lepidoptera; family Geometridae; genus Idaea; species Idaea aversata. Next base: position 6,567,563 of record OU026092.1, on the reverse strand, counting down.
CAACAATGATTGCCAAAAAAATTGGTGGTAATACCAATTTGAAGTCAAATTGTACATGTTAGGAAAGACAACAACTGATTCCACTCCCTCGCAATTCGAATTGAAATGTTTAGAGGAGAGCAAAACGCTTAGAGTAAAATTAAGTCGTGCATTTCTGTTGCACACTCCCCGAAATGTATCCGACTACCCGCGACTACGTCCGGGTTTTCAAAATCCTTTCTTATCGGATGCCTACGTCATATAAAGAACACACCCTCCAAGTTTCAGATCTCTACGACAAGCGGTTTAGGCTGTGCGTTGATTCGTCAGTCGGTCAGTCAGGACAAAGTATTTTATATGCATAAATAAAAGACTGAAAAGCAGGAGCAGAACTTGCCACCTGAAGTCTTGCTGCTGTTAGAATCGCAGCTAGTAGCATAAATATTAAACAGTAATATGATTAACAGGTTCATATGCAAGGAATTCAACCCTGTACTGGACAAGGCGGTGATGGAGTTTGTAGAACATCAAACACAACGCGGACACGAAATCGTTGAGGATGTTCTTTATCTTATTGATGAGAAGGACTGTCAAGTTGCTGAATATGTTGAAGTGCCCAAGGTTTGTTATATTTATTTATTGTTAAATCTGTACTAATTATGTTGACTATTGGGGAAGAAGACTCTGTGAGAGTTGTAGTTGGTGTGGTAAAAGCCTTTCTCATTCGCTTATAAGGGATGATTCTCATTAGACCGGGCCGTGCCCGGGGCGTGCCGTGTACTGTACAGTCACATTACCAATTAGCTGAACCCCACGTAGCCCGGACGGGGCACGGAACTCGTAACTATAAGACTTGGGTATTATTTTTGTCGTAAAGTCGACTGTTAAAGAGTTATTTCAGAAAGTATGGTTTTTTAGGCTCATTCAATTCAATTTGGGATGGGATGGCGAAAGCTCCCACACAATCTAGGATTTATCTTAATTGGATATTGCATAATTAATTGTGAAAATTCCCTAGCTGTAAATTACTCAGCTAATTAGGATGGCCCAGTCTAAGAGTGGCGAGTCTCCGTCTGCCATTTTTACGTGTTTGTTGGAGATTGTTATGGCAGGATTCCTTCTCCACCTTTGGTGAGGCAAAATTCTCCATTTACTAAATTGTTTTATGAATATAACCTGTTTTTTATGATCAAAGGTACTCAGTGATGTATTTGAGTCGCTAGCTGGCGCTATATATTTGGATACGCGAGGCGACTTGCAAGCAGTGTGGTCGGTATTCTACCCGATCATGTGTACTGAGCTCGACGCTTTCTCCATGAGAATACCGAGGCAACCGGTCAAGATTCTCTACGAGATGGTACACGCATGTCCTAAGTTTTGGTAAGTCCTGTTTTTAACGCAACTGCCCAACTATGAGCAGTTGTGCAGTAGGACATAGTTTGTATTACAGAACATTTTATGCTCTATTAGCTCAACTTCAGTACCATGTTGTGTGGAAGCTCTACTAAAATTTTAAACCCCGACGCAAAACCGACGGGGTGTTATAAGTTTGACGTGTCTATATGTGTGTATGTCTGTGGCATCGTAGCTCGCGAACGTATGAACCGATTTTGATTTTGTTTCTTTTGATTGAAAGGTGATATATCCATCTAAAAGCTATGGGGAATAAAAGTCGGAGGTTTTTAAATTCTTAATTTAATTATGAATGCTGCATGCAAACCGTTGTTATTTTGTATTGAGCAACATTATGCAACTTGATAACATTGGGTAGCGTTAAACAACGTTTGCGACCAATTTTCCCTAAATGCTAGAACATCTAAAGTCGGTTCGGGACCTCTGTTGAAAAATATTCGAATTTGGTGTAATTTGTAATTGAGCGGACAAAAGACGGCGTTTTGGTCTTATTTCAGTTACCTAATACAAGTATAAATTATTGTTTTACAGCACGCCAATTAAAGCCGATGCGGATATACCGAAGATGTTTGTTCCCGTCAAATTCACTAAAGACGGCGTCTTGCACACTGTCTACGGAGTTGGTAACAACAAATCACAAGCGAAAAGAGCCGCTGCCAAAATTGCACTTAAAATTTTAGCTATTTAGGGTAAATGTTAACCGGATGCCCGTTAACACAAAATTATGTAGCTACTGTCTTTAAAAGTCTTATCTGACATCAAATCGACACTTACCCCCATATTCTCAAACAGTACTTAAGTTGCTCTTGGATGTGAACGCACTGCGCTAAATGCGACCCTATGATTGGCCAATTTTGTGCTGCTGTCTTCGCTTTAGCGAATCAGCGTCTTATTTGCGCCTCTGTGCGTTCGCGCGCACTATGCAATCTGATAGGATTGATTCTGAATACGGGTGTTAATGTCATAATTAGCTGCATCTGAATTAGATAATCCAACCTCTTTGTTAGAGTTGCTAAATCCTATTTCGTAACGGTATATTTACCTAATCCATCTTTGAAAGAAATTGATTCTAAAGAAGTCACAAAAAATAATCAGATTTTTTTCCACAAAGGGTATAAACGGTACCCTTTTACTAAGACTTCACTGTCTATCCATCTGTCTGTCTGTCACCAGACTGTATCTCATGAACCGTGATAGCTAAAATTTTCACACATGACAGTTAAAGGTTTTATGCAACAAAAATATTTGCTCTAGTGTCATTTGTCTCTAGTGTAATTATGGTGGAATAAGTCGACTACGTTTGTATGAAGAAAGAGCCTCTTAACTTACTTAAGAGGAAAGGGTACCGGAGGCTTTTTCCATACAAACTATTACAAACGTAGTCGCCTGTTTTCTCCCTGGATAATGACACTAGAGCAAATATTTTTAGTGCATAAAACTTATAACTGCCATGACCATGCCCCTATTTTTTTATTTTTTTTATTTTTTTATTTTTATAATCTTAATTTCTATGATAATTAGAAAATGAAAAAAACCAAAACATAGGGGCATAGTCATGGCAGTTATAGGTTTTATGGCACAAAAATATTTGTAGTAGTGTCATTATCCAGGGAGGAAACAGTCGACTACGTTTGTATGGAGAGCGCGCAGGTACCCTTTCACCTTAAGAATGTTTTTAGAAACGATAAGAAATTTTTATTAGTTTGTACTCTTTTGAAATTTAGCGGGCATCCAGCAAAACATATTTCTTATAGCTGAAAACAATTAATTACGTAAGAGTTTGCATTCCGTGGGAATAAATTATTCTAAGGATTTTTTACTTTTTTAAACTATTTTAACATATATAATTGCGTTTAAGTTGATGTCATCTCAGCCTGCTTGTGACTATGAGAAGTGTAAAGTTTTCGAAACGTCAAAACAACGCGATCATATCGATTAAAATAGTTTCATTACGAATCTATTCTATATCATTATTTAATGCTTAGTTTTATATAGACTTGTTACACTTCCGTTATGCGGGTATAAATCTGTTCACTCACGAAAGCGCCCCCTTCCACACCTTATGAATGTTGTTCTAAACATAATCTGTATATAATTCTATCTCTGTTGTATGCTGTCTCTACTGATAGTCTTCACACACACATTAAGACATCTTGTTAGCGCGTGCGACACTCATATTAATGCACACGGAGAAAATTTACCCTGGAGGGGCGCGCCTTCGTGAGTGAACAGATCAGTAACATGGGCAGCCAAATAATAATATTATTATAAGGTACCTTCAACAAATAAGGGCTAACTGCCACCTTAATTCAAAACGAAATATTTCGTAATATGGGGGAAAATTACTTAAAAAAAGATTAATTCATATTTTTTTTCTTGTTATTTTGTCACTAATTTCAAGGTTTTTGAAAAAAAAAATTGTTTGGCCCTTATTACCTGCAGGTACAGTCACATTACCAATCACCTGAACCCCACGTGACCCAGAGCTCATTCGCAAATCTGTAAAAAATATAGTATTTAGGTACCTATTTTGTTATGTTTTTATATGGTTGGTTATAATATTGTTTAAAAAAAACAGAATCAAGTAACATTACTTTACAACCTTACAGATTTACGAGTGAGCTCTGGGTCACGTGGGGTTCAGCCAACTGGTAATGTGACTGTACCTTAATTTATTTCGATCAAAATTATTATTACATAATATGACCGAAAAAAATTGCCCGCTGAGCGCATCCAGTGTCACAAGTCGTAATTTTCCATACAAAAAAAATAGCTCTTTTCTATTTTTCGACGTTTCTGTTTTTAAAACGCTTTTATTAGGTCGACCTGTATGTAACTATGTAATTGTGTAATTAATTAAGTAAAAATGCCTGTATTTATTTTCTGAATTTTTTAATTCACTCAAAATTTGTAAGTTATAATTATACTTTTTTTTAAATAGAACATGTAATCATGGAATCAAAGTATTCAAACGATTGATATCAATAACATAACATTTTGTTGCTATTTAATGAAAAGAGCTATTCCCGAACATTTTTGAATGGAAAGAAATTCTAATAAAACTGTTATTGGTGTGTAATCCTCTTAAATCCGGCTCCACACTAGTGAAGTTGATCGAATTAACCCGAATTAAGAGAGGCACTTCGCTTCACTTCGGGGTACTTCGCCACGCTTAGGTTGACTTCCGCTCGTTGTCGGTATTTGGGCGCGAGGTAATGCGGAGTTTGAAAACGAACGTTTTTCGCGCAGTTGCACAAGTGTGTAGACACGTACAATCAACGGTCAAAACTCTCTGCCCACCGTAACGTTTACAATCCTGTGCAGCACTATTTGAACATTATAACAACGTAACCTGTGGATCGGACGTCGGTTGCGGCTTATACCACAATTAAATACATAGCTAGCATGTTGAAAATAATAATCACACTGATAACTTTTAATTCAAGTATTTATGTTTGTGTGTAAAGTCTATTAGAAAAAGGTCGTAAGTCCAATACTTGTTGATAGTATTATTGTAGCAAACTGATAATTTACTTATGACCCATACTGTACCTCGGACCTCGGTCAACTTCGTCGAGTTACTTAACGAGTAGTATGAAGCCGGGTTAATATTTATGATATAATACAGGAAGGAAGGAAGGAAGGACTAAAGTCCGTGAATGAAAGCAAAGAAAGAAATCTAGTCTAGAGGTCTTAGAGAAAAAAGCAGTAGAGCACGAAACTAAAGTTTTTTTTAAATAAATATCTGTCTGTTACTAAAACTACTGAATCTAATAAAGTTTGGTTTTCATTATTGGAAAGCTTTATCTGTTAGTACAGCCGTACGCCGTACATATGCAAAAAAAAAAGATTTTGTAGAAATTACTGAAAGGTAAAACCTTGCACCTATAGTGTTAGAAGTATGCAATTTATCGCAGGGGTGGGTTTTTTTAGGGTTACCTTTGATAGGGTAACAAAGCGCGTACTTCCCCATACAGAAAGAAAAAGCCCTTTGTATCCAAAGTTTCAGAGTTTTCTTATTTAAGCCGGGGACATATTATGCCACGACTGAAAAGTGTGCACAGTCGTTTGGCATCCAGCGGCCCAGATCGCTCTAGGACGTCCGAACTCTCCAGGGCGGCCCAAGGTTACGTCCGCGAGTACGTCCGATAGTGTGCACAGTTACATATATAAGTCACGGCTGTCGGACGCATCCGCGGACGCGTCCGAGCAACGTGTCCCCAGCTTATGACTTTTTCTCTTTTATTACAGAATATCCAATTTTATTGGTTCAGTGGTTTTGTGTGAGCAACAAACATACAAACAGACAGATAAACATCTCAGGGATGATAATATGTTGTCCTCTGTGATATATGACCGATCTGACTAGTTATTATAAATAACTATGTTTTTTTTTTAATGAAATTAAAATTATATAGATTAATGCGATTGGTTCGTTTATTATTGGGATTATGATTATAATAATTGACATGTCGCTTTTATTTTTGAATCGATTTTCTATAATATTTATATTTTAAATAAAAATATAGTAATTATGAAATTATTAAAGATTTATTTAAGAAATTTTATATGAAATGAATAAAATTAATTAATTAATTTGATTTAATAAAAAAAAAAGGAAAGTTTTCTACATATTTCTACTTCCGATTATGTTTACTGCGTAATATTAAGTAATTACCTAAGTACTTCTTAAACCATGACTGTATTTGTGTAGTCGTTTTAAAACTTAGCATTTACTAGCTACGCTCCGCGGTTTCACCCGCGTAAGTCCCGATCCCGTGGGAATATCAAAATGAAAGTAGCCTATAGCCTTCCTCGATAAATGGACTATCCAACACAAAAAAAAAACTGGTTGCCTGTAAAGTCGGTATACGGGCGAAAGTTTTACGTGACAACAACTGTGCTCGAGTGGAAGGGACGCGTGCCTTTCACTTTTTATGTCTGTCTCTCTCTTTCTTAGGCGGGCTAACCATGCCCGCGTGCCTCTCACTCTCTCTCATTGTGAGCGCATAACGTCAGCGGAGCGTAACGCAGTTTCTTGAAGTGTCACCCGGCAAACCAATTTATAAGACGTTGTCACGTCAAAATTAATTCGAACCAGTAGTTCCTGAGACTAGCGCGTTCAAACAAACAAACTCTTCAGCTTTATAATATTAGTATAGATTACAGTGGGTATTGTATTGGTGTTAAATGAATGTTTTGTGTGGTTTAGTTAGATGTCGCGTTATATGCTCATATAAGCTAACCTTTTGTTTGTTTAAGGGAGATCAATTGCAAATACCAATTGGATGTAAGATAAAAACGTGAATGATTTGTAATGATGTTGCGAATTCAACCTCAAAAACATGACTTAGTGTTTTTTTATTATTTAAACTTAAAAAATAGCACTATGTTAAACAGGCCTGGGAGATCAATTGCAAATACCAATTGGATGTAAGATAAAAACGTGAATGATTTGTAATGATGTTGCGAATTCAACTTCAAAAACATGACGTGTTTTTTTATTATTTAAACTTAAAAAATAGCACTATGTTAAACAGGCCTCGCCTTCATCGTCGTAAAATAAGGTTGATTGCAATGCAAACCTATTATGTGTAAAAAAGGCCGTTACAAAATTTATTAAAAATTATTTCGTTACAAAAAGACGTTTTCTAGCTTCTATGCGGCTCCATGCTTAAAAGCCATGTTTGAGTTAAAAGCATTATTTAAGAACTGTTGAGCCTCTATTTTATAGCCAACTGCATGACTTGCATGGCATGGCTTGGCTTGACTTACCTACATTTTTTGTCCGTTTAAATCTTACAGTAAAAAGGTTTGCATATATGAGTAAAACGCTCAGTACAACTATTTAATTTGTTTATTTTAATTGATTCTCACCAAAAATTTAATTTGAAAGGCTTGTGCGTAAAATTTATTGAAAATTATTCAGGGTACCTACTAATTTGTATTTTTGTAAGTGTGTAGCAATTACTACTTCTAGAGACTGATGTCGTAAGTAGGAACTTGAAAGTGTGTTTCCACTGAGGCCGAGTGGAGCGGAGATAGAGTGTAAAGTGGTGGAGATATTTCACTTATGATATTGCACTTTGTATAAGTCGCAAGAATAATTAACCTTATTTGATGTATAATTGAAGACAGGTCTCATTTTTCGAATTCTAATGTGTGGAGCGCTTGTTAAGAATTAATTCTTTTATCTTCTTTCATTCTTCATAATTTATATTTTTTGGAATTATTTTCTTGTTATCCAAAGTATTATGATTCGCAATATGATTATCATGGTTATTATAACAAGTACCCATGTCCAAGCTTGCCAGGCAAGTTTTCTATCTCTTCAAAATTATATTGATTCTACAGATTTCTTTCATAGCTTGTGATCGTTGGTTAGGTTAGACTTTCTTTTGGCAATTTCGTATCTGTTCCATGCTGTTACAGCTCCTTGTAAAGTAAATCCGATAAATATCTTATTTCTATTGCATCTCTTATTATTCTTTTAAGATAGAATACTCCGCTTTGCTTTATGACCACTTCGAATTCAGGAAAATGGAATCTAAATACACATTTTACACCGTGTTTCTTCCACAATCTCTGTTTTGACCTGATAACTACTAGTAAATTGATGGAACACCTGCATTCACAAAAATGTTGACGTCATTATCACGTTCCCATTGTGTGACGTCATTGTCACGTTCCGGTGACGTCATGTCAACAATGTCGTCACACAGCACGCATCGATATAAAACAAACACGAGAAGTGTTTTTTCTTCACAGTGAACCTTTATAATACACTAGGGAGCACTCCGCAGTTTTATCCGCGTAACTCCCGATCCTCATACCAAGTTTCAATCGTGATGTTTCGTACTTTAAAAAAACCGGCCAAGTGCGAGTCTGACTCGCGTACGCGTCTCGTGTTTGTTTCATATTGCTGCGTGCTGTGTGACGTCATTGTTGTTATTTGTCATTATTGTAACATGACAATGACGACACACATCGGGAACGTGACACTTTTTGTGAATGTAGGTGTTCCATCAATTTATTAGACGTCATGACGTCAAAAACACATTCATTTTGTTAACTTAGAATGGGTTGATCATTATACACTTGATTTCGAGCACTGTCATTGGTCAATTAACAATCAACTCCACTCTGCCCAGCTCCGCCTCAATGGAAACGCACCCGTCTGTCACAAAGGTATAGTTTACTAGTTCTTTTTAATTTTACTTTATCTCTACTTTTATAAATAAACTAGTAAGTACATGTTTTCGGAGATTGTGTTTTTATTTGTGACTGTTAGGCATTTGAATAATTTAGGGTGCTTGACTTTAGCTAAATTCTAAATCTAAAATTAAATTCCATAACAATAACCACGAGGTTAATAATTATTTATTCAGTTTGGCACTTTGATGGTTAATCAAAATCATTTTAAGGTCTTAAATCAATGTTTTATTAATGTACGTAAAATATTTCTTAAGTTATTACTAATCCTTGATGGTTGGTAGAAATGTGAGTGTTTTATGTGATATTGTATGAATTCAGCAACTGAAGCGAATATATCACTGGTCAAAACTCTTGGATTCTCCATAGCTGCGAAATGTCCTCCAAATTCGATGACTGGCGATCGCAATAGGTTAGGATATTTTTCACGAAGCATGTTAACGGATAGATATATGATTTCGTATCTAAAGTTGATGACTGCTGTTGGTACTTTTGTTGGTATACTGTGAAAGGCAAACAAAAAATTTAGTTAAAACTTATAGCTACCAGAAAAGCGTTATAGCAAGAGGTAATTCCGTTCAGTTAGTTTTTGAGTGGGCCGCCGGCAAAGCATCGTCATATTTCACAAAACCTTATTGAATTATACAGTTAAACGTTCCTAATTAATCACTTCATCTATTGGTGAAAACCGTATAAAAATCCATTCATCACGTTCAGACAGACGCGGCGTCTTTGCTTTATAAACCACCAGTAACTTATAAACTCCTGGTACTTTATCCCTCTATTCATTGATATTTTGCTTTCTGCAACTGTGGATAACCATATCGTTCAAATACCTACCTAATGAGGGCTCCTTATAACCTATGAACGCCTGGTACATTAGCTTCATATTTCTAAATATTTCAATGAAGTGAAAGAGTCGCTAAGGAACGCGACTGAAGTGTGAAGATGTAATTCCGTTCAGTAGTTTTTGAGTTTACGGCTAAGCATCGTCATATTTCAGCCTTCCTAATGAATACCTTCGTCTATTATTAATGAAAACCGTTTAAAAATACATTATGTAGTTTTTGAGTTTATTACGTTCAGGCAGACGCGGCGACTTTTTTTTTAGTAAACCGCCATTAACTTATAGACTCCTGGTACTTTATCCCACTATTCACTGATTTTGCTTTTTGCAACTGTGTTATCAATATCGTTCAAATACTAAATATACCAGAGAGCTCCATAAAACCTATGGACGCCTGGTACATCAGCTTCATATTACGAAATCTTTCAAAAACGATCGAACGAATGAGTGATGCTAAGGAACGACTAAGAATAGGCGATTATTGAAAATGTTGAGTGCCATTTGTTCCTACTAGTAACGACTGGGATTTTTCCCCATTCGCCCCCAGATACGTTGTTGGTAAGACTAGGAAGAAGCGAGTATAGATAAATAGATCGAGTTTTCAAATATCTACTTACAAGTACAGTCTAAAGTTGTCCGGTCCCGTGAACCCTTCAGCATACAATCTCATTGAAGTAACGATGCAGTTGTTTACCCAAAATATGGTGATTGTATCGAGAACATCGTCTATATCTAAGCCCGCGAGGCCATTGTGTGGCGTGTGAAGTTGATCTCTATTAGTGGCGACTGACATTACATTCATAATGTATGCTGCTAATCCAGCTGGAGAATCTGTTAGGGCAACTCCTGGAACGTATTCATAACTTCAAATTAAACTCAATCAAAGAATGAATCAAAGAGTTAATTGTTGATACAATCTTTAAGATCTAGCTTATTTCTTATAAGATCTAGCTTATTTTTAACCCTTGACTCAAAAACTATGGGGTGTTATTATCTTGAATAAGCATGCAGTTTTACGAGGATTTTAGAGCATAGGAGACGGGCATTGAATTTCCTTCCCAAATGCTTAAAGTTGCAATTTTTTTAAATCTAAACATTGCAAGAGGAACGAAAGCAGAGTCTCAATTCCGCCATAACAAGTTACGAAATAGTTTGGCTGACTTTTAACTATTTCCTGAAAAAAGTCAAAAGTGAAATCCCGTTGATACTACCGAGATCCCGCAAAAGCATGCGGGATTGAAAGCCCTAGTTTAGACTGACGAAATATGGGGGCCATGACTACCTATTTAGGCAGGTACGTCACAGAACAGACTGTCTGTCTATAGTAGGTATCTTTATGATGCCTGTAGATTCTAGAAGCATTAGAAGGTATTCATCGACTTTTTATTTAATTAATTAAATTATGTGACAAAAAAACTGGTTGCCTGTAAAGTCGGTATACGGGCGAAAGTTTTACGTGACAACAACTGTGCTCGAGTGGAAGGGACGCGTGCCTTTCACTTTTTATGTCTGTCTCTCTCGCTCTTAGGCGGGCTAACCATGCCCGAGTGGAAGGGACGCGTGCCTCTCACTCGCTCTCATTGTGAGCGCATAACGTCAGCGGAGCGTAACGCAGTTTCTTGAAGTGTCACCCGGCAAACCAATTTATAAAACGTTGTCACGTCAAAAACGAACAAAGTAAAAAAAAATCTATTTTATCAATTTATGAATTAATTGTGAATTTTTTTTCACTTTGATTAATTGTCACAGAACTTAATTTATTAAATTAAGTTCTGTGACAATTAATCAAAGTGAAAAAAAATAAGACAACAGAAGTGTGCGAAAGAGATCTGCGTGTGCTAGCGACGACGACGCGGACATCACTGGACTCAATCCCTGCTACGTAGGTACTGTTGACAAGTAAGCCCCGCCCCTCTGCATTGTCCCTGACGAAGCGCACGCGCCGCCAGCCTTGACCTACATCCAATCAAGAAGAGGTCGCCGGCCCCGCCTTGCTCTTACCGAGACAGGGTGCTCGGGGCGTAACAACCTATTCAATCGACCTCATCTTATTTGCGCCTGGTACTTTGGCTTCGTCTCGCTGCAGTTTAGTTGATCACACCCCTAAAAACCGACTACCTCTGATTATTTCCTGTTATCCTGGTAAACAAGCTGCTGAGATGTGTGCTCTGAAGCATTTTTACGTGATGATTTTTGATGCCGTTTCTAGCATCGGCAAAGAGTTGAACATTGTGATACAGAAGTTATGCCCGAACTGCCATAAAAATTTAATCGAATATTGGAAATCTCTAAGATTTGAAAAGAAAATAGAACAATGGAAGGCAAAAACTTTAGTATTTAATAAACACTTACCAACAGTATCAGGTTTGTTAACCTGAATATGAAAATAGCCGGTCTCTCTCAAAATAAATCTAGTGTAGTTAGTTAAAGGATAAGTTCTTTTTGCGAGAACTGGATCACCCCATTTCGGAAACAGTGAACCCAACATCAACTTTACTATGGCTTTAGGTTGTAAAGTTATTGGGAAGTTTAAATGGAACCTGCAACATATTGCAAATTAATAAATATTGCAGGGCTTTGCACACAGCGTCATCTATCCCCAAGCTAAGTAACTAGATTTGTGTTATTGTGGCCCGACAATGGATGGTCATCGCGCTACAGAGGTCGTCAAAAATGTTCTCTAGGTAGATAAATACGGCGAAGGATCCATCAGCGCAGAATCAATTTATTTGTAGCAAGCTTATTACTTATTACATTATTATTATACTTATTACTTATTTATTTTTTCTTTTGGTGACCAAGCCGTTTCCTGGGAGCGGAAAAGTCACACACAGGGATCGGCCGGAAGACCATCAGCGCTGCAGATGTGCGTGCGTATCTGCAGCACATTCGGGCGAAACATGACCTCTCAGATAGGTAGGTACTTATTATTTATTCTCTGTCTTTTGTATTTAGGTACCTCTATTCTATGTCTTATTGTTTCTTATTTGTTTTACTATTCTCTGTAACTATCTCTTATTGTTTCTCATTTGTGTGAATACTATGTCGTGTGTTTGTTTGATTATACTATATTCTATTCTTTTGGTAGGTACCTACTACTACCTACGCCAAATAACCTGGTTCGTCCATTGGCACGTCTTCCATCAATTCAGTTAGGAATGTTTATGCAAAATGTGATGTAAATTAAACCAAGGACCTTGTCCCATCATAGGTACAAACTTTGCCCTCCTTTTTTAAGGGGTAGAATTTTGGAAAATCATTTCTTATCGGATGCCTACGTCACACAAAGAACACACCCTCCAAGTTTCAGGTAAGTGTTTACGATCAGCGGTTTGGGCTGTGCGTCAGTCAGTCAGTCATCGGACAAAGCATTTTATATGTATAAAGAGAAGATAGAAGAAGAAGAAACCTACCCCAATACTGTATCCGGATATAAAGTAGCTAAATGTGAAGCTACTATTGATCCCCAATCTCCAGCTTGGATGTAGAACTTATCGAAACCTAATCTCTGCATCAAATTCCGCATCATTATACCCATATGTGCTGGATTCAAGCCTGGTTTGTTTGTACCCTATAAGAGAAAACGTGATGAAACCCGCAAATAATTGGCTCCAGCCTGCCTAGCTTGAAGACCAAAACACGATACGATAAAGCGATACAACTACTTACATCAACTCTCAAAATATGATCGTTAAAGCGGCCATGTTGATTTTTTATTTTATCGAAAATTGCGATATAATTTATGATAAAAATCCAAAATGGCGGCTTTATCTATCATATTTTGAGAGTTGATGTAGTTATATCGCTTTATCGTATCGTGTTTTGATCTTCATGCTAGGCAGGCAGACGTTTTGAAGAGTTCTTTTCTCCGGACACGGTCGAAGCCGACTGTAGGTAGGTATAGATGCTGGGCATAAGCTTATACTCCATCTAATCTAATAATGGCCCAAGAGCTAGCAGGAATAGCACGAATTAAAGTTGATGTCGTTGTCGCTGTAAAAATCATCTTGGTAGATGTAAAGGCCAATATTAATATTATAACAGAAACATAATATTTGTGTAAATCTATATAGGTAGTAGGTATAAGTTAGGTATCTCTAATTTCTATTGCATTACAAGTAAAAGTAAAAATAATTAAAAACTGAATTGAACCGATGGGACCATCTTTGAGATTTTTCCTTTCTTATAAAAAATAACCATCTAAATCAGTTCATAAACAAAAGGTAACTAGGTACCTATATAAGAATATAGGTAGTTGAATTGAGAGCCATCTTCTTTTTGGAAATCGGTTGAAAACAAAAATCAATGCTGGATAACATGTCAACTTACTTCGGAAAATCCAAAACCTGGCAAGTCAGGAGCTATGACTTCGAAAACGAAATCATAGTCTGCTTTAGGTGTTGTCAGCAGTGGAATGACTTTAATAAACTCCGTGGACGTGCTCGGCCAACCGTGCAGCATGAGTAGTGGTAAAACTCTTTTGCCATAACTCTCCAGCGGTTTCACCCACATAAAATGTAGATCCAAACCCTGAACCTTGGTCTTGAAATGAGGGAAACGGTTGAGCAATTTCTCTCTTCTTTTAAAATCGTATTCTTCGACCCAGTAATGCAGAACTTCTTCCAAATGGTCTATGTTTATACCATATTCTGATTGGATACCTTTCAGAGGTCTTGTGAATGGTCTATGATTCTTTATTCGTTGTTTTAAGTCGTAGATCATCTAGAAAATTAATTGGAACGAAACTGTCAATTAGTGTTAATTACACTAATTGACAGTTTCGTTCCAATTAATTGAAGTGAAGGATATTTTTTACCGGATTCGAAGTCTAATAAAGAATGTACTTAGGTAGATATAGTTGTTTTAAAATTATGTTCTACATGCACGGATTTCGAAATAATGTTAGATTGCGATTTCTTGGTAATTCTATGTACCTACCTACTTACCTAACATAAAAAAATACGCAACGAATTGAAAACCTCCTTTTTTGAAGTAAATAAAAATTTAAAAAAAATGAATTTGATAGGCAAACATCTATTAGAATATTACCTAGGTACTACTATTGAAGGGGTTAGGTAGAAAATGCCACCCCTAAATAATATCTTGTTTTTATTAAATGTTTTAAAAATAATAAGCAGTAGTAGGTATAGCTACCTAGTATACATAACTTTTAAAATAAGTAAGAATACTGCTTTTTGTTTTAAGTTTTTTACTAAAACTAAAAAATTATTCCCTAGCGTCTACAGGGAAATGACTTTAATCAAAGGGAGAGGGTAATTTCTTGCTTCAATATAACCTTTTCTTTTGTGCGCCGTTGTCGGGTACCAAGGAAGACTCGCAAGACGTGCCCGCAGTTCCGACACCAAAGCGAGTAAGGACCCGGTGAAGTCTCTGATGGGTAAACCTCAGTTCGCCTTTCATCTCTTGACCAGAGCGAACCCCACATACCCTCGCTGATTTTTCCCGGGAGTGGTTCGATGATGTACTCGTACAAAGGAAACCGATAAGATTAAGAGGAAAGGGTACCGGGGGCTCTCTTCATACCTACAAATTAATTACAAACGTAGTTGACTGTTTTCTCCCTGGATAATGACACTAGAGCAAATATTTTTGGTGTTTAAAACTTATAACTGCCATGACCATGCCCCTATTTTTTTATTTTTTTAATCTTAATTTCTACGATAAGTAATTAGAAAATGAAAAAAACAAAATAACTAGTAGTTCGCCCCGAACTGAGACCTCACGAGTATTTTTTAACGATTTTTACTTTTCAGCGTAAAGTATGATATAACGGCGAAATACTTCGGTCTATCTTGTTTAAATGATAGATGCCTGGTATCTTGTCTAGAAAATGAGTTCCATATTACATTGCCTAATTTTCTTGGTCTCAATCACGTATTTAGGTATTTATTTCGCGTTTTATTGATAGTCGAGAGAATAAGTACATACAAAGTAACTAAATCGTGTGTGATTAAAAACTGCTATAGCCTTCTTCCTTCTATATCACCATATCGTCAGTACCTAGAGTACCTTCTCATCAAGTGAACACGATAGACCTAACTTATCTAGAGATGAGTTCATATAGCTTTCTTCCGGCTATATTTCCAAACCTCAGATATCAGTTGCTTGTTTAACACCTAGAGCACACTCATGTGCCTAGAGTGCCTACTTATCAAGACAACTTTAACGAACATTAACGATAGACTTATCTTGTCTAGAAGATGAGTTCATATTTCTTTAAAATTGAGTGCCTTCTTTCACCTCTATCACCAGATCCCAGATGTCAGCTGATTCTTTAGAAGCTATAGAATAGGTACTTACTTATGAAGGTGCTTTGAACGAGTACAAACATGGATATGACTATCTTAGACTTCTCAAGATCGTTAAGTTCTTATTGTCACCTTTCTCATCGGGTCTTTATCATCAGACTTAACACTAAATTTTTTTGTACCTATGTAGTATGTACCTACTCATCATAATCTAACGAGGTAAAGAGGAGAGAGGCTCCTCCCTCGATACAAATATATTAGAGAAGTTTGAGACCTAATTATTGGTGGACCTATATGTCCTATATAAGTCTTTAACCTATTATTAAATAAAAATATTAAAAAGATTAGTCACCAGTTTTTTAATTAGAATCTCTAGATCAGCTAGCAATACTATTTAAAATTATCCACCACAATTGTTAACCTAACCAACCCTTGATTATGAAATAAATGAATAATTATGAATATGAAGCAAAGAGAGGTCTGACGATTTATGGGAAAGTAGAATAAGTAGACGCTTTTAATCTACAGTCTTCACCCAAGGTAGGTAAGTAGGTACATCCTGAGTGGCCCAGACGACGCCAACCATAGAAGGATTTTCCAATTTTCGCCTCGGCTTCCGTTTAGCTGATCAATAGCTGGTTCAAGCAGCTCCTTCGAAGACCATCGGGAACGAACACAAGAGTGCATGACTTTGCACTCTAAACTTTTACGAATTATTTGAATTTTATTTAGGATGACCGTATTATTATATACTTACTTAGATAGGTACCTTTTTTTATCAATTTTAATCATAATATCAAAAGTATGTATGTAATGGTTTTGAAATTATCTGCAAATCATATTTTTTACGACAATGACAGAAAGAAAACATGTCATTTTGATTTTTGACATTGTCATTTTTTAAACATGAAGGTCTAAGCGTTTTTTTCCTTTTTGATACAAATGAGTTTGATTTAAAAATGACCGCTGAGACTATAAATTCCTGTGGATTTCTTCCAGCTCCATCATCAGATCATTTCCATGGTAACATATTATTATCACCGAAGTTACGCCCTTTCATTTGATACCCCACTCGGGTATATTTGCTCAATAGTTCGCCTGTCATATAGGCAGATCCACTATTGCACCCCCTATCATCGAAGCCCCCTAACCGATCCCTCTCATGTTCAAACTTAAAAATTCTATGGACCTCAACTACCCGTATACCAAAAGTCATTAAGATCAGAGCAACGGTACTCAAGTTATCGTCGAACAAACATACATAGGTACAACCGACCGACCGTCTCGCCACTAGACCTCTCCGCTTGTCAGCAGGCATGGCAGTTATAGGTTTTATGGCACAAAAATATTTGTACTAGTGTCATTATCCAGGGAGGAAACAGTCGACTACGTTTGTATGGAGAGCGCTGGCACCCTTTCACCATAAGGCGTATTATAGAAGACGCCACAGTGCCTACACCGGGTTGTGGCTAATGTCCTATCCTCTTAATACATTTTTGATTGCGGTTCAAGTATTAACAATTTACCACTTACCGTATCATTAAATTCTATCTTAAAACGTCTTATAGAGGTATCTTCATAATAATATTGCTTTTCACCATTTCCCCACCATTTATGAACGTCGAATTTAGGCAATATTGTATTTTTCAACCCAAAACCCACTGCTGTCACTGTAATACCCATTATAATGGGTATAATTTTTATGAGCTACAAATGTAAATCAAGTTCAATCTTTTGTGTGTATAAAGATATAGGTGTTTACGGGGGTTTTTTTATGGGTCTTTACGGCCATTTTCTAAAGAAAATTCTGAAAGAAGTTGTGTGCCTGATTTTGATTTTTCCAGGATTTTATCTCTATCAGAACACTTTTGATTGATTACATAAAAATATACGTACTTATCTTGTTTTTTTTTTTTTTGCAAAATTAACTGGTTCAATTCTGGACTCGTAGGTATAATGCCTTTTCCAAAAATCGAATGATGCAGTTTTAATTTTTCGGGCACGCAACTCCTTTCAGGATTTTTAGTTATTTTTTATAAGTTTAGAAATAGGCTTGGCCCTGCACTGCAAAAAGATTTCTTGAAGTGAGAAATGATTTTTAAAAGCAACACCAATATTTATTTAAATATTAAATTAAGTATTTAACTACCAAAAATAATAAATTATTCTCTAGCGTCATAAAGAGAGGATAATTTCTCACTTCAAGAAATATTTTTTTCCTGTGTTATTTGGCCCAAGCCAATAATATAAAATCATCCTGTTTAATTATAATACTTTTAGTTAAGAGTCATCATAACTACCATACCACCTTAAATAATAACTAAATCTTTCGTAAAAAAAAAATAGGGAAAAACTACTTAAAAACGGGTACAATTAGATAAATATTTTCTTTATCGTCAGTCTGATAAACACTTCAACTGTTTATTTCTTTGTTATTTTGTCACTGATCTCAAGGTTTTTGAAAAACCTTTTAGTGACCATTATTATACCCGCAAGTTCCCTACCTAATTTAACTAAGAGAAATGAACTCACATGTGTTAGTAACTCCATTACTTAAAAGTAGTTATAACTACCTCTTTTTAGGTTGGTAGGTACCTACTTACTAAAATAAAAAATAACACTTATTGATACTATTGTTGCGACTAGACTAAATAAATAATCGACCGACTGTGTTAGTGCTTAACGGACACATTATAATTCATAAATTCATAATGTAGGTACATAATGGGGTAGTTTCCAGTGCAGTGGTAAGGTAAATAATGGTACCGAAACAAAAAAAAAACGGTTGCACTCCGGGAGTGCCGACAGAAGTGTAAACATATTAATAAAAAAAACTTTAAACTAAAAAAATATATAAATTTATTTACTGAATAACTACAAAATATATGTACATACATATATGCACACATTGTAGCTACGTCTCGTAACGGTTTCGCGAGTTCAGATATTTTATCTCATCTAAAAATATGCGTACCGCGCTAAAATAAGTTTGTACTTTAAGAAATATTGCTGCTCTTTCGCTCCCGCGACTTTTGACATGTTGCCATCCTTGTCTTTTCAGTTTTATTCGTTTTGGTAGCATTCCGATGGTTTGTGAATCAGTCTGAGAGGGATGCAACCGGGAACATCGCTCGGATGATGATGATGAGGTTAGGTTGTGAACCTGAAGAAGCTCTTTCCAGGACATCATCTGGAGTTGTCTGCAAGGATGCCGATTCCACACCCAAGGTTGGTGTTAGGAACAGACAAAATCACTACTATCACTTTGAATGAGCATTTTGACAGTGGGGTCAAAACGCAGTCTATGGAGTACCTACCTTCTGCAATGTCCAAGTTGCAAGCTGTTGGTCAGACATAATTTATATTAACCTTAATCTCTGGACACGGTATCAGATGCTTTACTTAATTGCAATGAAATTTAAGTTGGTAATGCAAATATTTTTAATTTTATGCAAGAGACGAAACGCCGGAAACAATGCAAAATCTGATGATGATGCCACATACTGTTTTCGTGAAGAAAAATATGTTAAGTACTTTTCTTTCCAAAATATCGCTATTTCAAAAAAAGATATGTGTAAGAAAAAATATTTAAAAAAGACTCGAGGACTCTATAACTTGCAACAACCCAATTCTTGCGAAAAATTTACGTAAAACTAACAAACTACACATACTTAGTAGTGGGTAGGTAGGTACCTATTAAGTATTTAGGTTCTTACTACAATTTACGACTAGTCCATCAATTATAAGGTACGCTGGCTCTTTGTAATCTATACCTACCTTTTAATTTCACTGGTAGAATATTACAGCAAAATGTGTCGCAATTGCGAAAATAGGGCGTGCGTGCGATACTTGCCAGAGCAAATTGCATGCAGACTTGCAGAGTGTATGCAAATCATTCATTTTACCGCAAAAAACTATAAAATGTCTACGGAGTGAATCAAATATTGCCTTTGACGTCATTGACTGATTTCATGCGACAATGCAAATAAATAAATAAATTTTTATCTTCTTTTCGTAATAAGTAGGTACGTATAAGACCTTAAATATGATTAACCAACTGTCAAAGTGTCAAAGATATCAATACTTTAATTTATTTATTCTAATAATAACAAAGGAAAATAATTTTGCGGAAGCAGTCCCGTAAAACTAAATTAAATAATGAAACCTAAATTAATTAATTAAATAAATAACTTTAATAGTGACTCAGCTTAATCAGTTATTGAATTAAATAAAAAAAATTTCAAGCACAATTGCCCAAATGTAGATGCTAAGTGCGGAAACAGTCCTGTAAAACTAAATAAAATAATGAAACCTAAATTAATAAATAACTTTAATAGTGACTTAGTACATTCAGCTATTAAATTCAATGAATTCAGCGACAGCAGCGAATACGTCATCAGCCAGAACCTCAGGAACTTCTAAAGCAGCGAAATGTCCTCCGAATTCTTTAACAGTCCATCGTAATAAGTTTGGATATTTATCACGGAACATGTCCGGGGATTGGTAAAAGATCTCGTATTTCAAGTTTATTGCTGCTGTTGGTACTTGTGTTGGTATACTGGAAATATTTATGTAAGTATATAAGTTAATTAACACTTCCCTATAGGTATATACTTAATATAATATTCTCGAGTCGCGGTGTTAGTTACCAATCTCCACCTAAACGGTTGAACCGATTTATATGATGATATTCGTTAGGTCTGAGAATTAAACATTATTCAATTTGTTTACCGCTTTTTTATTTTTACTTTGTATACCTACAACTAGCGACCCGCCCCGGCTTCGCACGGCTATATTATGCATGTATTATACATATAAACCTTCCTCTTGAATCACTCTATCTATTTAAAAAAACCGCATCAAAATCCGTTGCGTAGTTTTAAAGATTTAAGCATACAAAGGTATATAGGGACAGAGAAAGCGACTTTGTTTTATACTATGTAGTGAAGTGATGTTAGTGATGTGTTTCAGCGAAGGGGTTTTAATACGGAAAGGGGTTGTTTTAAACGTCATAAAATTCTCGTGTTGCGGTGTTAGTTGCCAACCACCCACGGCTGAACCGATTTGTATGATTTTTTTTGTTTACCTTTTATTTTGTAGGTCTGAGAAACAAACATCTATTTTTTTATTTTTTCGTTTTTTTTTCTGAAATAACATAGGTTCCCGATATTTCCGATCGGGAGTTACGCGGCTAAAACCACGGGGTACAGCTAGTAAAACTATAAAACCCTGACTGAGTTCTTCCATCACAATTTCCCACTTACTTCTGCACTATCCTATTTTCCGGTCTCACAGTAGCCTCAGTGTAAAGCCTCATCGATGTGACTATGCAATTATTCACCCACATTATAGTGACAGTGTCTAATACATCATCCAGTTCTAATCCCGCGAGGCCTCCGTGTGGTGTGTGCAATTGATCACTGTTTGTGGCTACAGCCATTTTCTCCATTAAATACGCGGCCAGTCCGGCAGGCGAATCTGTTAAAGCGACTCCTGCAATAAAAACATAAGCAAAATAATGTACCAAGTATAATTAGGGTTCCGTAAGGGTTCCGGGGCGGTTCTCCAAGCCTGGTCGCACCACAAGCTACTCGATAAGTATTAAGTACTTTGTCTCGGTGCAAACAGTTTTCCTACCCCCTTTTGTTAACAAGCGTAGTTTAAATACAAAAATCTCGCATTGTTATTTTATTTAATGTATTATACTAAATTTAAATTCATGTTGTTATGAGTTGTTTAGGTATTTTAAGCTTTTATAGGCGCTTCTAGCCTGACAAAGCAAATTAATATTACGTCATATCAATACTTTCTTATTGTATTGTTTTTGTTTAATATTAATGTTTATGATAATAAAGAACTTTTGAAAATTAAAAAGGGGAATCCGTAGGTAAAAAGGTAAAAAAAGAACCCTTATAAGATCACTTTCTTGTCTGTCTGTCTGTTTTTTTTGATAAACTTTTGTTTTCCTTGGATTATACGATAAGATTGAAAAATACTTAGCAATTCAACTCCCGTCGTCTCCCGCTTAAGGGATCCGCGAGACCCTCCAATCTAATTTTATATTCACGCAATTTGACAAAAACTAAAACTGCATCATTATATTTTTGAAAAAAAAAAAAACATGACCCTAGCCTATGTTTGTTTCCAAGAATTTACCTCTATCAGTAACACTATCCATTGATACAAAAATATAGGATGATTATTTTTGGCAAAATCAACAGGGTATAAGTATGCATGATTTTTTTTAAAATCGAATGATTCAGATATAGTGATTCTTAAAATAGGGCACGCAACTTATTTCAGCATTTTGCGTTATCTCTTATAGTTTAGGATATATAGCCCTGAAGGCCCATGTAAAAAAATCACCCTGTACACCTATACCTATAGTACTTATAGATTATTTTTGATGTGATGACTTCTAATAATTGATAGAACACCTGTATTCACAAAAAAGTGTCTGAAGAGATATTATGTGACGTCATGCGTCATGGTAACATGACCATGGCGCGTTCGTTTCTGTTAGAAAACAGAGTACCTATATAATAATAATATCGCTCATCTAGTCTTGTGTTATGGTGACGAGTGACGAATATAGACTTAAAGGAAAAAAACTAAACTAAACAAAAATTATTTTTTCTTCGTTTTCTTATGACGTTATCACGTAAAATTATCGCCTGTAAACCGACTTTACAGACAACCATTAAGTTTTTTTACCTTGAGAATCGAATAAGTGCTATTAGGATACGATTGACTTACCCACTGAATCTGGTTTAGTAGCTTGCAAATGATAGTAACCAGATTCTCTCAAAATCCCCATAACTTTCTCTATCAAAGGATACGTTCTTTCCGCAAGAACTGGGTCTGGATCTATGGGTATTATTGCATTAAACAGCAATTTACCCAATGTTATTGGTCGCAAGGAAAGTGGCATGTTAACGTGGAATCTGTAATTATGGAAAAAATCTATAAAAATACTAGCTGCCCTCCGCGGTTTCACCCGCGTAACTCCCGATCCCGTGGGAATATCGGGATGTAAGCAATCCTATCTCTCAAGTTGGATCGAACTGCACATGGTGTGCGAATTTTATTATAATCGGTTAAGTGGTTTAGGAGTCCATTGAGGACAAACATTGTGACACGAGATTTATATATATTAAGACTATCTGTGGCCGGCGGTTTTACCCGCTATGTGTTAATCCAGGTCTCGAGCTATCTACATACCTACCGAGTTTCATTGCAATCGGTCCAGTAGTTTTTGCATGAAGAAGTAACAAACACACACAAACTTTCACACTTATAACATTAGTAGGTTAGGTAGGATTTAGTAAAACAAATAAAGATTCTTACCCTAACACCATTTCAGGGTACAAAGTACACAAATGTGAAGCCACTTGCGAACCCCAGTCTCCTGCTTGAATGTAGAACTTCTTCAAACCCAGTCTTAGCATAAAGTTTCGAAATATTATCGCCATTTTCACTGGAGATAGTCCCGGTTTTGTTGTGCCCTAAAATATTATAAACACACTATATATAAGTTTCTACTTCTAGTACTTAACTGGCCATAAAAAAACAAGCGCGAGTCGTGCTTGCGCACGAAGGGGTTCCGTACTATTATATTCTGTTTTTAGTAATTTGTTGTTACAGTTGAAAATTTCAACTGTCTAGTTAGTCCTGAAAGCCCTTGTAAAAAATTCACCCTGTATATTTCATTAAATATTTTATGTAAGTACTAAAGTTAGGTAATTTATAAACTTTTGAAACTCACACGATTTGTATTCATAGTAATTATTTTCCCAGGTCGCGTATTTTTTATTCAGCCTCTCTGTTACTCCCCTTAACTATCAACATGAGATGATAACGCTCCCGACTGCTCCAGTCTCCTCGCGACCATGACTATTGCATATTCGAAACGTCGAGCGGTAAGAGAAATCATCACTACATAGTAATAACACTGCTCCGCTGTCTGTACAAGGGTATCTTTAAAACTACGCAACGGATTTTTATAGATAGAGTGATTTAATAGGAAGGTATATATGTAGTATAATACATTCATAATATAGCCGTGCGAAGCCGGGGCGGTCGCTCGCTAGTAAAATAATAATTACGATATTATGTAACTTAGGTACCTGAGAAAAGCCATATCCCGGCAAGTCAGCTGCTATTACTTCAAAAACAAAATTAGAATAATTTCGCGGCGCAGTCAACAGTGGGATTACTTTAACAAATTCTTTGGACGAGCTCGGCCATCCGTGCAACAAGAGAATCGGCACAACTTTTTTGCCATAAGTTCTACTTGGTTTAACCCGCATGAAATGTATATCCAGACCCTGAATCTTCGTCTTAGAATGAGAGAAACTGTTCAGTAAATCTTGCCGTTTCTTAAAATCGTATTTCTCTGTCCAGTAATGTAAGACATCTTCTAAAAACTCGCTATTTATGCCATACTCTGACTGGAGTCCTTCAAGAGTTCTTGTGAGCGATCTTCTGTTCTTTAGTCTTAGTTTTAAATCATTGATTACCTTAAAACAGTATTTTATCAAAAACTTTATTATTGTAAAATTTTTTTCATTTTGGTATGCTTCCCGACTAAAAATGTCATGTCTGCGAAAACTCTCACTCGCCATCTTTTTAAGAAGATTATTTTATAGAAGTAAATCTTTACTAATCTACACTAATATCATAAAAAGATATATTTTTTTTTTGTAATAAATAGGCTCCGTAATTACTGGACCGATTTTGATGAAACTTGGTTTGCCAATACACTGACTCATTAGCAGTACCTACCTACTATAAAGGCACCTTTTTTTCATTCAGGCTCATTCGAAACCTAGTGTGGGGGACAGAGTTCCCTAAGGGTACTTGCTCAATACTCATGTCATCATACATGACAAAAGCTGTACCTATTGATTTGTTTGTTTTTATACCCAAGTCATTGTATTTTATAAAAATAAAGATTTATTTATTTATTTATTCCGATATTCCGACATTCCGATATTTCCATGGGATATACGCAAATGAAACCGCGGGGCGCTGCTAGTATTATAAAAATAAAATATTTTTATAATTTTTTTTTTTAAATAAAATATTTTTATAATAAGTAGGTAGGTACTTACTTAACTATTTTAGTTTTATTTTTATAAAATAAAATATTTTTATTGATTAATTAAAGTGAAAGTTTTATACAACAAAATTTTTTGCTCTAGTGTCATTATCCGGGAAGGAATCAGTCTACTACATTTGTATGGAAAGAGCGTCGGTACCCTTTCCTCTTAAGAATACTTTTTATTTCACGGGATTGGGACTTTTCGAATAAAACTCTGCGCTGCAAGTCAATGTATAAAAAAGTGAAATGAACTTACCTCTTCATCAAAATTAATCCTAAAGTGCCTGACAGACGTATCTTCATACTTTTGTTTTTCTCCAACACCCCACCATTCGTCTGTGTCAAACTCTGGTATACTTTGTCCTCTTACTATGGTGGCAATGGTTATTAGACCCAGAATTAATATTAGTTTATATATCTGAAATATAGAAACTAAAAGCACTAGAAACATCATAAAAAATAGTAGAGAGGTGTCAGTGTCAGGTAACAATAGTGCAACCCCCACCGTAGAGCTCCATAACTGCTATTAGAATGCTTTTCAATTAAAGCAAGATTGTCTGGTCCTGCTTGAGTTTAAGTTGTTTTATTAGACAAACGTAAGTCATAGAGGTATCATAGACGTAAGTACTTAGAATGAAAACATTCCAATATCAGTTATTTTAGAACTTTGGCGAAAGGTCAGTAATTTTGTTGCCGACTGCATAGTTCAAACCATCTTTTTTTGAAAATAACATAACTATGGTAGGCAAACCACTATTGCTTACTTCGATATGACAAAAGCCTTTGACTTTGTTTCACAATAGCAACTAATAACAAAGCTTGAAAGATATGGAGAAGCACAACGTTAGATTGGTGTAAGTGATATCTAGAAGGTTGACAGCATTGTGTCGAAATACAAAACCTAGATGAAAATAATACAGTTATACCTTACGGGTCACAGTTGATAGTAATTAAATCAGGTGTACCGCAAGGCAGTATACTAGGGCCTATTTTATTTTTGTTGTATATCAACGACCTACCCAATATCATAAAAAGTGAATGTATCCTTTTCGCAGAAGACATCTCTATTATATGGACTTCGAATAAAAATTCCGACAATCAAAATTATTCTCTTGACATCAACATAGTATAAAACAAAGTAGCTTTCGCTGTCTGTCCCTATGTATTTTTTAATCTTTAAAACTACGCAATGGATTCTGATTTGGTATGTATTTCATATTGGAATCAGCAAAGTGTGTGAAATTACACCCTCATTTATTTACAACTGCCAAAGAAATTTCCTATAAGCACGAGAAACGTGAAGAGATTCGTATTACCTGTAAGACATAGGATTAAGATGTAGGTACCAGAAAAATTGTATCACAATGTGCGGTGTCATATATAATAAAATATAAATAAATAAAGAGCAATAAGCAATTTTAAGCAAGTAAAGCGAGAATAAGCAATTTTTTTGATAGTCTTATGAGTCTTAGAGGCTTCCGGCGACTGGGACCGCAACCCACTGGAACCGCGGTCCCGGTTGCCGGATTAATATTTTCTTCCGTCGACTGATACCACTCTTAAAAAAACTGTTGTTCAAGTCAAAAACAGTACAGTCAAACGAAAAAACGTTTAAAGTAATCATTAAAGAAAAAACTCTTTGATTAAATAATATCATTTATTTATATAACTAGCGACCCGATCCGGCTTCGCACGGCTATATTATGCATGTATTACATATAAACTTCCTCTTGAATCACTCTATCTATTAAAAAAAACCGCATCAAAATCCGTTGCGTAGTTTTAAAGATCTTAGCATACAAAGGGAAATAGGGACAGAAAAAGCGACTTTGTTTTCAACGATAATCAAAGAGTGTTTTTTTATATCACTACATAGCACCTAAAATATGCTAAAAATAATCAACAATTTACAAACAATTAATGGGTGGGTTGGAACAACTATTGAAATAAACATAACTATGTACGTACCTACATAAATCAGCCACGAATCTAACATCACTTTTGCTGTAGAAAATGGTCATTAGTTTTTAAAAAGTACTAGGCAATCAGAAGTCAGTAGAAGGTATAAATCACACTTATTAAATTATCTCTATCTCTTTCATTTTTTTCCCTGTATGTGTATGTGATGGCCTTAAAGGTATTGAAGAAGCTGAAAAAAGAATTCAAATATATCGAGCATGATTTTTCTACCATTAGCGCGCGCTGTCCTGACAAAAATGACAAATTCAGGCACAGACGATGACGTCCGATGACGTCATTTGGCCGACGCACGCACGGGTATAAGAAACCAATCTTTACGACCACTTGAGAAGGTTTATTTTTTGTCAACAAAATTTTTTCTTTAGCTTAAAGACTTAAGGATTACGTTACAAGTGGTCCGAGAGTTGAGAGTTGTTTATATAATTTGTATAAACAGATTGAATTCGAGATATGAAAAAATTCACACGAAATCATGGAGTAGGTAGAAAGATAAGCTTATATTTTAGAATCTAAAGCGATAACATATGTTTTTTTTTATTCACATGTTAAGTACTTGAATATATCTTTCTAGATAAATTAAAATATAGGCATGTTTAATAACAAAAAAAAGGTGTAAAAAATTCAAGAAGTTTTGCGGCGCCGGCGCAGTAGCCGGCTTCGCCGCTTAGCGGCGGCGTCGGTCGGTTTTAGTATCTCGTATTATTCTAATTAGAAAATGTATGTACAAATAAACATTTTTAGTAGAATTATACATATTCTCATTAGAATACCACCTAAAAAAAAAAAACAAAGGTGTACTTACAATTCCTAAAATCCGCTTTGAAAAATCCTCTACAAAATGATCCGCCATTTCTTATCACTTTTGGTTACCGATTTATTTAGTCACCATATTATCAAAATTCATTGAAACTACACATTTAAACTGATTACGCATACGTTAACGATCATTTTGATGTATAATACCACTAGAAATATGCTAAAATTCTCAACTTATAAAAAATTTCACGTCAATGGCGCACGCGAAACGGGCCGACGCACTCCCTTCACACATTAAACTAAACACAGATAAAAATATCACCTCTATCAAATCATTCAATAGTCATAGACAATCCTAAACTATGTGTCTACAATATTGGCCAGTCAAAACCCGGTCTTTTACTATCAAAATCATACAATTTCGACAATTCCCACGCTTTGGCCACGGTACATCTCTGGCAACCGTGGTTGCCGCGCGCGCTCACTAGTTTCGCTTTCGGCAACCGTGGTTGCCGCGCGCGAGCGATAGAAAAATCATGCTCGATATATTTGAATTCTTTTTTCAGCTTCTTCAATACCTTTAAGGCCATCACATACACATACAGGAAAAAAAATGAAAGAGATAGAGATAATTTAATAAGTGTGATTTATACCTTCTACTGACTTCTGATTGCCTAGTACTTTTTAAAAACTAATGACCATTTTCTACAGCAAAAGTGATGTTAGATTCGTGGCTGATTTATGTAGGTACGTACATAGTTATGTTTATTTCAAACTATGTACGTACCTACATAAATCATTTTAAAAACTAATGACCATTTTCTACAGCAAAAGTGATGTTAGATTCGTGGCTGATTTATGTAGGTACGTACATAGTTATGTTTATTTCAAACTATGTACGTACCTACATAAATCAGCCACGAATCTAACATCACTTTTGCTGTAGAAAATGGTCATTAGTTTTTAAAAAGTACTAGGCAATACTAGGCTACATAGTTTGAAATAAACATAACTATGTACGTACCTACATAAATCAGCCACGAATCTAACATCACTTTTGCTGTAGAAAATGGTCATTAGTTTTTAAAAAGTACTAGGCAATCAGAAGTCAGTAGAAGGTATAAATCACACTTATTAAATTATCTCTATCTCTTTCATTTTTTTTCCTGTATGTGTATGTGATGGCCTTAAAGGTATTGAAGAAGCTGAAAAAAGAATTCAAATATATCGAGCATGATTTTTCTATTAACCTTCTACTAAGTTCTGATAGCCTAGTACATAAAAACCAATTACCATCATACAATTCACACTGTAGGTAACAGAAAGTGGTGGTGGTGTGTAAGGGCTTGCTCTCATACGAATCAGTATACCTCCTACATTGTTCTTATACCCTGGTACAAACCTCCTATTATTTGCATATTTTGATAATAGTCAGCCTTAGACGTTAAAGTAAAATAAAAATATACACATAAATACGTATTATACAATAATCACAGTCAACAATCACTCCTAATTAAAACGAACTCAAATTCTATGGGTGTCATTTTGAAAAAGGAATTTGAACATTTGAAAATAAAGGTAATTAATTAAGTACCTACGTCTTTTTTTTTTAAATTAAAAATAATCAAAGGTTTCGCGTATTTTTTCAATGATATTTTTGAATCATAGAGTTTTTTTCTTAAATTATTACTTCAAACATTTTTTCGTTTGACTGTACTATTTTTCTTGAACAATTGATTTCTTTGTTTATTTGCGAGCGGTCCCACTCGACGAAAGAAAAATAATAAAATAGATGAATCCGGCAACCGGGACCGCGGTTCCAGTGGGTTGCGGTCCCAGTCGCCGGAAGCCTCAGTCTTAAGCATTATCGTGAGTTTTCTCTTTCACATTATATAAGTTCGAACAGGCTAGACATAGTTGCAACGCTTAACATCCGATTGAAGTACCTTTAAAAGTCTGCCCGACAGATCCGCCCTAATCCAAATCAGACATTAAAAGTCTGCCCGACAGACGCCGACAGACGGGAAGATAAAGTTATCACGATAAGTTATATACTTACGTATCTTACTGCTAATTACATGGTAGGTAGATGAAACGTTTATCTGGGTTATACTACTGTTTTGATGCATAAAAACGGTAGGTAGGTAGGTACCAACAAAGAGTTTTTAAGCTAGCAAAAATCTGCCTCAAGCAAACTGTCCAGTACTATACCAGTCGGGATACGCCGGTTTATGCTTGTTATCTCGATCTGTCAAAAGCCTTCGATTTGGTATGCTATGACAAGCTATGGCAGAAACTGCAATGTGAGACGGAGGTGCCTCATGAAGTCATCTCATTGTTTGGGTTTTGGTATGGTAACCAACGAAACAGGGTGCGATGGGCAGGTGCACACTCGGATGTGTACGGGTTGGAGTGCGGGGTGAGGCAGGGGGGGTTGAGCTCGCCTCGCCTCTTCAACTTGTATATGAATCGGCTCATCGGTGAGCTCAGCGGTGCTGGTGTCGGCTGCTCAATAGACGGAGTGAGTGTTAATAATATTAGTTATGCCGATGATATGGTGCTGCTGGGCCCATCGGTTGGGGCGCTTCGGAAACTCCTGTGTATCTGTCAATCGTACGCGGAAGCTCATGGGCTCAGATACAACGCGAAGAAGAGTGAGTTAATGCTGTTTAAGGCGGGTAACAAAACCTATTCTAATGTTCCACAAGTGACTCTGTGCGGCGCGCGTTTGAACAAGGTTAGTTCATTCAAGTACCTGGGTCACTGGGTGACCGAGGACCTGTGTGACAATGAAGACATCGAGAGGGAGCGCAGGGCGCTGTCCGTCCGGTGTAATATGCTGGCGCGCAGGTTTGCACGTTGTTCTAAACAAGTAAAGATAACATTGTTCAAGGCATATTGCCAGACCCTCTACACGTGCAGCCTGTGGGCCAGCTTTACAAAGCGGGCGTAGGTACAATGTACTGAATATTCAGTACAATAATGCGTTTAGGATATTGTTGGGGTTGCCACGTTTTTGTAGTGCGTCCGGTACGTTTGCCGAGGCGCGAACCGATGATTTTCATGCTATAATGAGAAAAAGGAGCGCCTCACTGTTAAGGCGTGTACGTGGCAGCCCGAACGGTAGGTATCCTGAGCGTATTGTCTGAGAGGTGGGACTCGCCGATGTTAAGGAGGTGGATGCAGTTGCACGCCAGTGGTCCTTCCTATATTTAATTTTATAATCTCATAATATATTTCTAATACTTAATTTTTATGATTTTAACTTTTTGTGACATGTAATTTTTTTTTTAATTTTATTTCTTCTATTTTTATTATTTTTTGACATTAATATTGACATTTTTCTTTTGACATTTTGAAATTTGAATTTACATTTTTTATTTTTATGGATTTTTTAATTTTTTATTTAATTGTTGGAATGTGTTTATTATTAGTATTTTTTGATTATTTATTTTTATTTTATTTTATTGTAACGTATGAATTTTATTATCTGAAATAAATGAATTGAATTGAATTGAATTGAAAAATAGTTGTCTCTAAAGTCGGTTTATGAACGAAAATTTTACGTGATACGTCTTAGAAAACGATTAAAAATTGAGTTTTTTTTTTGTTTTTTTCTTTAATTAATCATTGACAAAATAATATTGCCGGCACTTATATCGTAATGTATATGTACCTACCTACTATTATTTTGTTGTTTTTGATAATATAATGTGGTTAATTTATATTTCTTTGACATGTTTTGGTTTACGGCTAAGTATTTAAAAAAATATTAGTAAATGGGGTGTTGCTAATGCTATTGTGACAACAGTTACAGTAGGTACTTGTGTAGGTACCTAATTTATTTTATAGGTAAATAATAAAATAAATAATCTATATAAATAAAAATCAATTGCTGTTCATTAGTCTCGCTAAAACTTAAAAATGGCTGAACCGATTTGGCTAATTTTGGTTTTGAAATGTTTGTCGTATCCAGGAAAGGTTTAAACGCTGAGAAAGATCGGAATTATGCGAGTGAAACCGCGGGGCGCAGCTAGTTTTAAATAAATCTATCAAATATTATTAACCTAGGCATCAACTTAAATTACTTACAGGTATAGTAATAATTAATTTTTATCACAGTTGCTCATAAAGTGGATCTTATTAAACCGATTTAAGGCTCATAATGCAACGTATTATACACGCGTGCGATATAAAAATATTCAACTAGTGCTAAAATAAATGTTATCCCGATAAGTTAAATACGTATCTTACTGCTAATTATATGTTAGGTAGATGAAACATTCTTAATTTATCTGGGTTAAGTACACCTACTGTTTTGATGTATAGGTATAGTAAAAAGGTACCAACAAAGAGTTTTTAAGCCTTTAAGCCTTCTTTCTTTTCAAAAGGTTGTCTCTAAAGTCGGTTTATGAAAGATAATTTTACGTAATAACGTCTTTGAAAACAATTAAAAATTGAGTTTTGTTTTTATTTTGATTTTTCTTTAGGTACATAAATATATTTTTTTCCTTACCATTATATTTTGTTTTTAACCCCCGACGCAAAAACAAAGGAAAAAAACCCTAAAAAGATATTGTATGTCAGACGAGGCTGTATAGGTTAAAAGTCTTTTGCCGGGCCTTAGTTAACAAAAAAATATTGCCATAAAAAATTGTAAATTGCAAGTATTTTCTTTTATTCGCAACTGTGATAAAAAACGTCGTACGATACGCGTGTGGAATTGATCTTTGTATCACGGCTTTGTAAACGCACTCGCGTACCGCTCGCGCGTGTTATACCGCCTCTATGCAAAGATCAATTTTCCACACTTGTATCGTAATGTAGGTAGGTACTATTTTGTTGCTAATAAATAGGTACTATTAAATACCTAATACAAAATTTATTCTATTTTTAATGAACCAGTTATTTAACCGACCACAGAAGGAAATTATAATTATAAATCTTACCATTTTCGTTCAATGAAATCAGTTAATTTTTAACTCATATAAATAAAAAACTAAAACAGGTGTTGAAGCAAAAGACAAGTTACGACTGCATAAATTCAACCATATATTATATCGGTATTTACTTTGTATTTTATAGCTGTTGCCCGGGACTTCGTACGCGTGGTACTTAGTTTAATTTTATGTATCCTCTTGAATTAATCACTCTATTAAAACCGCATCAAAATCCGTTGCGTAGTTTTAAAGATTTATAAGCATAGGTACAATCGACGCTCAAAAGTACACCACCACCGTAACGTTTACAATCCTGCGCAGCACTATTTGAACATTATAACAACGTAACAGCGTGAGTGATCTGACATTTGATTTTCATTTCTCAGGTTTTTTTTACAAAATGCGGTCTGTGACGACGTAATGCCAGACACAATAATTTTTTATTATATTGTTTTTTCTTTTTTTTTTAAATTCAAATTGGGTTGTTTGTCTGCGTATCTGCAGCAGATGCTGAGGCTTTACCCATTCGGGCAACACACGACTTCTCAGATACTTTTATTTCTATTCTCTGTTCTTTGTATTTAAGTACTTCTTTCTGTAACTATCTCGATATTGTTTCTTATTTGTAATACCTTTCTCTGTAACTATCTATTACTGTTTTGTATTTGCGTCTAAAATATGTCGTGTGTTTGTTTGCATAAATAATTCTATTATATTCTAATCTGTGGATTGAATCCACGTCGTCGTCGGTTGGGTAGCAGCGGATGGCGGCTTAAACCTACCACCTCGGTCAGCTAAAGACATTGCTAACATGTTAAAAATAATAATCACACTGAGTAGGTACCTGCTTTTAATTCAAGTATTTATGTTTGTGTGTAACGTCTATTAGAAGAAGGTCGTAAGTCCAATACTTGTTTATAGTATTATTGTGGCAAACTGATAGTGTACATAAGACGCATACCTACTGTACATAGGGACAGACAGCGTGAAGTTACTTTGTGTTATAATAAGTAGTGAAATTAATAACGTTACCTTCATACGTGAATAATTAATAAGAACACGTGCAAAGATAACGTTATTAGTAAACAATAAATACTTACTGATCAGCTTATTTATTCATCTGACTACCAGTGCTCCGCGGTTTCGTGCGTAAGTCCCTATCCTGTGGAAATATTGGCCTATGAAACTCCTAATGAATTGTCCAAATCGATTCAATTGCTTTAGAGCCTATTCGTTACAAACAAAAAAATGGTTGTCTCATAAGAAAACGATTAAAAAATGAGATCGAGAAAATGAGAAAAATGAGACCCCCCCCCTTTTTTTCCTCTAAATAAGTCTTCTTTTTGTCACTCGTCACCATAACACAAGCCCAGGGGCTCTATTTTTGAATCGCTCGTGTGACAAAGCTTCGTCGTATACGCCTACAAGTCACGCTCGACTTCCAAGTCGCATGACACAAATTTACTGTATTTTTGAATCGTTCGTCGTCGAAATTTAAAATGTCAATTTTTATTCGTTTTACGCAGTTATTTGAAAAGCGGTAATTACCAGCGGACATCCGAAATTATCCCAAAAGATATAAATATTTTTCAAAGACCGTTTCCGAATGTTTGACTATGATTGTTTGATGTTTATTCTACCACTCGCCTGTCGGCGACGAGTGGTGGAGACCACTCGTTACGATGGAGCGATTCAAAAATAGCGAATTTCCGATGTCGAACGAATATCAGTAGAAATCGAGCGCTCGACGCGGGGCGAACGATTCAAAAATAGGGCTCCAGATGAGCAATATTATTATTAAACAAACACGAGACGCGTGACGCGGAACATGACACTTGTGTGAATGCAGGTGTTCATCAATTTATTAGACGTTATCATGTCAAAAAAACTAATAACTTTTCTCTTTATAATCATTACTATTTGGGCCGTGCGGTTTATACCGCGTTTGTTTCACATCATCTGTTTTGCATCTGTTTCGTCTCTTTAATCATTTTTCTTAGTGCTCCCATACGTCCTAAAAGAAACCATCATTGTTTCCCAAATTGAAAAATTTCCAAAAAATTACGTTTTTTAAAGTTTTTTATCGAGGCAAAACACTCTAATCGTGTTTCGAAGTGTATAACAATACAAAACATTTTTTCACCTTTACGATACAGTAGGAATATCATTCTATGGATTTTAGTGGTTGATACCCAAAAACTATTTCTAAGACACCTCTATCGCGCTTCTGGTCTTACCACCTCGTCTTGTGTCCCAAAGGGCGGCCTTATCGCTCAAAGCGATAAAATATGGAACATTTTGCAAAATCCCCGCCTGATTGCAGCGCCACCTAGGCTTAAATTGTGAATTTAAACCATACATAGATAAACACTTTATTGCACCATAAAAACAAAAACGAAAAATGATTACCTACATAAAAATAAATAACGCAAAATAAATACTTACTTTCTATCAGAGGTAACAAAAAATCCTGTTCGTATCGTACCTACCACTTGTAAGCCGAATTTTTATTGTTTATATAATTTTAAGGTTGGAAGGAAGGTGTAATATTTAATTATTTTAATCACTTATTTATCTTTTTGGGTCAATGCTTTTTGAAGAACGTGTTTCAGTCATTTTGACGTGACAACGTTTTATAAATTGGTTTGCCGGGTGAAACTTCAAGAAACTGCGTTACGCTCCGCTGACGTTATGCGCTCACAATGAGAGCGAGTGAGAGGCACGCGTCCCTTCCACTCGGGCATGGTTAGCCCGCCTAAGAGCGAGAGAGACAGACATAAAAAGTGAAAGGCACGCGTCCCTTCCACTCGAGCACATTTGTTGTCACGTAAAACTTTCGCCCGTATACCGACTTTACAGGCAACCAGTTTTTTTTCTTTTGCAGAACAATGTAAACTG
Organism: Idaea aversata; assembly: GCA_907269075.1. Taxonomy (NCBI): domain Eukaryota; kingdom Metazoa; phylum Arthropoda; class Insecta; order Lepidoptera; family Geometridae; genus Idaea; species Idaea aversata. Next base: position 6,532,166 of record OU026092.1, on the reverse strand, counting down.
AGTCAATCTTGCCACAAGTTTGACCGAAGAAAAGTGCTTCTGGATAACTCGAGAGCTGCTGAACTAATTTCTATGAAACTTAGTTAAGTAAGTATGTAGATAACTGAAGTCCTAGTGTAGGCTTTACTATCATTGCACAGAGGCGGTTTATGACGCGCGAGCGGAACGTGTTCAAAATACTGAGATGCAACTATCAATATCCACACGCGTATCGTACGTTTTTTATCACAGTTGCGAATAAAAGAAAAGACTTGTTAAAATAATAAAAAGTTAACAAAATATTCGTATTTAGGTACTATTTTTATGGCAATATTTTTTTGTTAATTATACTCCCAAAAGGGCAGGCAAAATACTTTTTCATTACTCATACTCGGAAAGTAGGTCTGAAGGTGCCTGAGAAGCGTATTGAAAATAAAATTTCCAGCCCTAGGGATTTTTGCTTTCACTGACAGCTGTCATGTCAAATTATGGCTTCGCACGGCTTGTGCAATCTGCATGTAGCCAGTATCAGTATCATTACTCGAAGATCATTACGCATTAGAAACTTCAAAAACCTAACCTCCTTGCTTTTTTTTTACAACAAAGAATAATAATTATGGCTTGGCACGGCTCATGCATACTGCCAGAGTTTAGTACTTGGTAACTTTTTTCTCAGTAATCAAATTCAAGTAGGTATATTTAGTTCAAGATATCTTATTTAATAAAATAAATGTATAGACGAAAATGGTCAAAGCGACCAATGACTATGCCGCGCCGCCTGCGCCCTGTCGATGTTGCTGATAAAAAAAAAGTGGTGGGAAATGCTAGCATTTCCAAATTATTTTAAACGTTTTAATTAGTACTATTTTTTGTTATTTTATTATGTTTTTGTGTTAAGTTTAATCTGGTTTTTCATTTATGATTGTGTATTTTGTGTAAATAACATTTTCTAGACAAACCGTGTTACAAAAACTGTAAGTTAAATCTACGGACTTCGCGTCATTTCCCAGTGTTGGATTAACTCATTAATAAAAAATTATTCGGTAAGTACCGCCGTATTTTGGTATTGAATAAGTACAAATAGCAGAAACCTAAAAAAAAAAACACTACATAATGTATAACCTCTTTGGTCCCAACCTTGTAAGAGGATCAGGTAGTATGGACACATGAGTACCTACTCATGTGGTATGGAGTCTCATAGTCTCATTTACTCTCGTAAGAATTTTATATATTATTCGTAATGAAAAGCACAGTGTTTACCTCGGGTGAAAGACTCATTAAGTCCCTCGAACTATTAGCTCGCTAAGCTCGGGCGCCAAACTCCGTCTCGGGACTTGTAATGAGTGACTTTCACACCTAGGATAACAATGTTATCTTTTTGTTATCGTTGATATCGTAATGTTATCGTTATCTGGCACCCATAACACAAGCATTAAGTTGCTTAGCTTGGGGCTGGATGGCGATGTGTAATATGTCCTGAAATATTTATTTATTTTATGTCCTGAAATATTAATTATTTATTTAAATATTTAATGTAAGTACTATTAAACATTTACAGCCTCGTCAGACATACAATATTTATTAGGGTTTTTTTCCATTTGTTTTTGCGTCGGAACGTTTTCTAAAACGTTATCTATCACGTAAACATAGCGTTCGTAAACAGACTTCACAGACAACCGTTTTTGCTGGCTTTATGATCCACTTTATGAGCAACTGTGATAAAAAATATTTTTATTTTATTTATTATTTTATTTTCGTTTATTTGGTTTTTCGTTTTTTTGGTTAGATAGTCCATTTATCGAGGAAGGCTGTAGGCTTCTTTTCATTTGATATTCCCACGGGACGCAGCTAGTTAAGAATAAAAAAAACAAGACGCATTGTTCAAAAAAATCAATTCATATATTATCCTTCCTGCCAAAAAACTAAAAAAAAAACACCTACTTAACCTAAAATTAATTTTGTAATTTTCTATCATATTTAATAAATTCATGTACTGAATCGTAGACATCATCGACGAACGCTTTAGGCGTGTGTAAAGCGGCGAAATGTCCACCGAAATCGATGACAGTTAGTCTCAACAAATTGGGATACTTATCACGCAGCATCCAAGCCGAGTGGTACATTATCTCGTATTTAAAGTTGCAACCAGCAGTTGGCACTTGGGTCGGTATGCTGAAAATAGAGTAATGATACATTAGGAAGAGGATATTAATAAACCACCTAACCTACCTACCAAAAGAGAATATCACGGATACCAGCCAACCCGGGGGTGACGACGGGTTATGTAGGAGTTAAAACGACTCAAAACTCTTAGGTGACCATCCTCGGTGCAGCTTGGCTCTCCAGAGCCTCCCTGCACAGCGTTCATCCCTGGGGAATCTTCCCCTAGTTTCTACAAAAGGCGCAAAGGGCAGCCAGTCCTAAGTCCGGTTCTTGAAACGATCAAAGTCTCCGCTCTGATCGCTCAACGGACCAGATCCCCTTTTGGTCGCATTTTAAGACGGGCAGGGACTACCGTAGCTTTAAGGTGTTAACGCATGTTCTGATTTGATCGGGTCCGACGTCCAATTTCGTACCATGTTGTATTTGAGCCCCACTAATTTTTTTTTTCTGTTTTTAGTTGTTGTTGTTGTTATAGCGACAATAGAAATACCTTTTTTTTATTAGGAATGGGTTTGCACTTGACCATAATATGCCTGATGGTAAGCATCATTATGGCCTACGATGGAGCGTGCTTACCCAGTAGTAACCCATTCACTCTCGCTTTGAAGATCGCTAGATTGTAGTTCGTAGGGAACCTACATAATCTGTGGAAATTTAACTCTCTAGCTATCACGATTTATGAGATACAACCGGATGACAGACGGACGGATGTACGGACGGACGGAACGCATAAACGGACGGACGGACGGACTGACAGTGAAGTCTTACTAATAGGGTCCCGTTTTCCCCCCCGAGGAACGGTACCCTAAATCTGGCCGATCAAATTGGAACGTGTGTAACACTTATTCTATTACACCTAGACAGATTACAGGGTCCTATCTGCCGTCTAGGTAAGGTAGGTAGGACCTACCATACCATATCATTTCTGTTTCATTGAACAGAAATGGGTAGGTTAGGTTAGCTTTTTTAACCCATTAACTTTTTTTAAATAACTATGGTCAAAAAAACCTACTGTTCAAAATAGGTACCTACTTAAAGATTTTTACACATATTTTTGTAATAAATAAGATTAAATCTAACCAAGTATACCTTAATTAAAGAAATCCATTGAGTTGTTTGGAAGATATGAGAGAATTAACAATACCTATTACAAATGTACAAAGATAGGCGCCAAAAACATAACCCTTTTCTGTTCAATGAAACAGAAACAGAAATGGTATGGTAGGTTAGAATTGCGACCACAACTCACGAGCCGAGCGAGTGTGTTGAAGCACCGGCCGGTGAATGCCAAACCCGAATTCTACAATTTTGACGTGACAACGTTTTATAAATTGGTTTGCCGGGTGACACTTCAAGAAACGCAGTTTCTCCGCTCCGCTACGCTCCGCTGACGTTATGCGCTCACAATGAGAGCAAGTGAGAGGCACGCGGGCACGGTTAGCCCGCCTAAGAGCGAGAGAGACAGACATAAAAAGTGAAAGGCACGCGTCCCTTCCACTCGAGCACAGTTGTTGTCACGTAAAACTTTCGCCCGTATACCGACTTTACAGGCAACCAGTTTTTTTTTAGGGCAGCGTGTATTTTATTAAATTGTTTTTTTAAACCGTGGTTAAATTAATTGTAGTTAAAAGAACCGTACTTATAATAGTTGATCGTTTATTATGGATTTACTTCATTTTTACCAGACTGTTACGAAAGGGTTATGTTTTTCGCGCCTATCTTTGTATATTTGTAATATTCTTAAGAGGAAAGGGTATCGGGCGCTCTCTCCATACAAACGTAGTCGACTGTTTCCTCCCTGGATAATGACACTAGAGCAAATATGTTTGTTGCATAAAACTTATAACTGCCATAACTTATACAGAGTTATTGGAAATTAATTGACACGGCGTTAAGGGCTTCTTCTGTGCACCTTAACAAACAACTTTTGTTCTATGACTTTTGTCGAAACTTAATACATATCCCAAAAAAAATATTTAAGTGTTTCTCGTACTGTCTGGTAATTTTCTATGTCTATGCGGCAAGTGCGCGCGCGCGGTCGGCACGGGGCGCACTGCGTGCGACCCGATCGGGTTGTACCATACCTACTATGATTGATTCTGTGACGTAGACGTAGAGTTGAGTATTATTTGAACTGTTGGATTTAATTTTTTATTTTTGTATGGAATATTTTTATAATGAATTTCCAAAAGTCGTAGAACAAAAGTTGATCGTTAAGGTGCACAGAAGAAGCCCTTAACGCCGTGTCAATTAATTTCCAATAACCCTGTATTATAACTGACCATGCCCCTATGTTTTGATTTTTTTAATTTTGTTTTTAAATCCTAATCTATGATAATTAGAAGACATAAGGGCATAGTTATGGCAGTTATAGGTTTTATGCAAAAAATATATTTTTGCTAGTGTCATTATCCAGGGAGGAAACAGTCGACTACGTTTGTATGGAGAGAGCGCAGGTACCTTTTCACCTTAAGGAAGGCTATAGGCTACTTTTATTTTGATATTCCCACGGGATCGAGAGCAGCTAGTTTTATTTATAAAGAAGATGTAACTTACTGATGCAGCGCTCTAATCTCCGACCTCCCGAATCCCTCAGCATATATCCTCATAGACGTGACAATGCAACTGTTAACCCACGTTATCGTGACCGTATCTAACACGTCATCCAGATCTAATTCCTTAATACCACCGTGTTTCTCGTCCAGTTGGTCTCTGTTCGTGCAGATAGCCATTTTCTCTATTATGTATGCAGCTAAGCCGGCTGGAGAATCTGTTAGGGCCACTCCTGGAAATAAAAGATTTTAACATTGAAAAATGTTTTTCAAATCAAGGATAAGGGTGTACAAATAGTGAAAAGTGCGAAAGGCCCATATTTTCTAAAATCTTAAGAGGAGGCTATTTATACAAACTATTACAAACGTAGTCCACTGTTTTCTCCCTGCATAATGACACTAGAGCAAATATTTTTGGTGCTTATAACTTATAACTGCCATGACCATGCCCCTATTTTTTGTTTTTATTTTATTTTTTTAATCTTAATTTCTATGTCTAAATCTAAGACTCAGATTGGTGTAGGGGTACAAAAGGTCGACTATTGAACTTGTTTCACAAAAAAAGGCAGAATCGCAACCCTGATAGTTTGGCTGTAATTGCGAAGTTCAGGGTGAAATCTGATTTTGACTAAAATTTCACTAAAACCCAAATAACTTTTGAACCAGTGAATTTTGCAGAACATACATGGGGGTTAAATCGATAGGTACTGAGGTCCTCTACCCCCCAACAACCGATGATCCACCCCCCTTGTTACACCGTGTATATTAAGAGGAAAGGGTACCGGGAGCTTTCTCCATACAAACTATTACAAACGTAGTCGACTGTTTTCTCCCTGGATAATGACACTAGAGCAAATATTTTTGGTGCATAAAACTTATAACTGCCATGACCATGCCCCTATTTTTTGTTTTTATTTTATTTTTTTAATCTTAATTTCTATGATAATGAGAAAATGACAAAAACCAAAACATAGGGGGGCATAGTCATGGCAGTTATAGGTTTTATGGTACAAAAATATTGTGCTAGTGTCATTATTCAGGGAGGAAACAGTCGACTACGTTTGTATGGAGAGAGCGCAGTTACCCTTTCACCTTAAGGTTGCGAGAGGTGTCGAAATGACCGCATGGGTCTTAAGAATCGTATTGTTCTAGAATTTCGAGATTTTAGATTCGTTTAGAACGATTTGAAACTTTTTAAAATTGACCAAAATTTCGGAATTTTTTCGCCGTTTTTTAACGTTTAAATTGAAATAACATTTTTCTTAAGCGACCAATTTGAAAAAAGAAAAATACACCTCGGGGTAGTGAAATTTTTCTACGTATTGAAATCTCAACAGTTTGAGCCATCTTAGGAGGCGGGCGCATAAAAACGGTAGGCTATCAGGGTCAGTCTACGCTCCGTTCACTTTATCATATTTTTGTCGATCGTGTGCTTTATTTCTAAATTACATTTTAAATGCCTTTGATACTTGCGCTTAGTGAAAGATCTATATTTTTTTATTATTATACATACTAGCTTTTGCCCGCAACTTCGTCTGCGTAGAAGTCGAAAATGGTTCTAGTAGGATTGGATCAAGAAATCACGTTGTCCCATACAAACTTTGCCCCCTTTCCCCCCCCCCCCTCCCAAGGCAGTAGAATTTCGGAAAATCCTTTCTTATCGGATGCCTACGTCGTCGTACAAAGACCGATCAGCGGTTAAGACTGTGAATGATCCGTCAGTCGGTGTCCCGTAATGAATGGATGAACGGGCACCTACGGATAGAGGACACTGTGCCGGTTCAGAAAATGAAAGTTATGTTCTCTTTATAAAAGTCGCTCGGTTTCCGAGATATCCGCCATTTTAAAAATTTCACTCCTTTGTCTATGTTTTTTGATGCCAAAACTGCAAATGCAGGAATTATTCCAATCTGTTTTTGGGATAAAAAAGGGTAAATGTGTCAATTGCAAACAATTATTTTTATGACACATCGAAAGTTTTTTTTTAAACTAAGATCTAACTCGAACTTTGGGTCGGATATTACTTGAGTAGTAAGCAGTGATGGTATTGTGTAGTTATACTGTATGGAGTGTTGCACAGGATTATAAACGTTACGCTGATAGTGGACTTTTTAACGTATATTGTACCTTAGTAGTGAAGTCAGTGAATAAAATTAAACTCACCAATGGTATCAGGTTTCGTAGCCTGTATATGGAAATAGCCACTCTCCCTAACGTAATATTCAATAGACTTGGATAGAGGATAGGTTCTCTCTGTTAGTACTGGATCGACGAGTGATGGGAACCATGCTCCGAGGATCAGCTTGTACATGCTCAGCTCGTGGGATGATATTGGCATGTTTGTGTGGAATCTGGAAGTAAACAGTACATTATTGAGATTACCGCCATGTGGGATGTTGATTCGACGATTATTGTTCAGATAGTCGTATCGGCCATACTATGTTTCAAAAATTGACCTCTGTCAGCAACACTTGAAAATGAGACCTTAAGGTGAAAGGGTACCGGCGCTCTCTCCATACAAACGTTCCGTATCCAGGGAGAAAACAGTCGACTACGTTTGTAATAGTTTGTATGGAGAAAGCCCCCGTTCCGGTACCCTTTCCTCTTAAGGTGAAAGGGTACCAGCTCTCTCTCCATATAAACGTAGACTGTTTCCTCCCTGGAACACTAGCACAAATATTTTTGTTGCATAAAATCTATAACTACCATGACTATGACATGATACCCCTAATCATCGGTAGCCTGGGCCCTGCCTCGCTGCCGACCGACGGTCTTCTAGGTTTAGGTTTTTATAATGATTTACTGTTTCATATACAGAATCTGTAGATACATTATTTTTAAAACTTGTAGGTAAATTTAATTTAGGTAGATAGGTAAGTATAAATGTACGCTGTACATAAATGTAGATTCTGGAAATCTAATTATCTGATCTACTCGGAAACCAAACAAATATACATAAATATATAAACATATGACGACCCTGTTGGTACAATGGTCACCATGCCCGACTGCCAAATACAGGGTTGCGGGTTCGATTCCCGCCTCAGACAAGTATTTATGCTTAGATATTTGTCTGTGGTCTGGTTGTTTCTATGTATTTTAAGTATATATTTACAAAAAAAAGTATATAAGTAGTATATCCGTTGTCTAGCACCCATAACACAAGTCTAGTTTCTTAGCTTGGGGCTAGATGGCGATGTGTGGAATGTCCTGCAATATTTATTTATTAAATAAGAAACACACTTCTTCAGATTTTGATCTAAAATCTAAATTGACTTTCTTCGTTTCTGACATCTACCGCCTAAATTGGAGAGGCGGACGAACACCTGCGACGCACGACATTATGTATTTATTACAGTATTTGTTTCTGGTCTTGGTTATTCTATATAACTAGCTAATTATAACTAGGGACCCACCCCGGCTTCGCACGGCTATATTAAGCATGTATTATATCACTATCACTACATACCTAGTATAAAACAAAGTCGCTTTTTCTGTCCCTATTTCCCTTTGACTGCTTAAATCTTTAAAATTACGCAACGAATTTTGATGGTTTTTTTTAATAGATAGAGTGATTCAAGAGGAAGTTTTATATGTATAATACATGCATAATATAGCCGTGCGAAGACGGGGCGGGTCGCTAGTTATATATATAATACATGCTTAATATATATATTATCACTACATAGTATAAAACAAAGTCGCTTTTTCTGTCCCTATTTCCCTTTGACCGCTTAGATCTTTAAAACTACGCAACGAATTTTGATGCGGTTTTTTTTAATAGATAGAGTGATTCAAGAGGAAGGTTTATATATATAATACATGCATAATATAGCCGTGCGAAGCCGGAGCGGGTCGCTAGTTATATATAATACATATAAACCTTCCTCTTGAATCACTCTATCAATTAAAAAAACCACATCAAAATACGTTGCGTAGTTTTAAAGATCTAAGCATACATAGGGACAGACAGCAGAAAGTGAGTTTGTTTTATACTATGTACTATGAAAAGATTAGAACACGTATGTATTTACAAAAGAAAAGTATTTAAGTATTTCGTTGTCTAGCTACCATAACCAAAGCATAGTAGCTTAGCTTGGAGCTAGATGGCGCTGTCCTGCAATATTTATTATTATACTAGCGACCCGCTCCGGCTTCGCACGGGTATATTATGCATGTATTATACATATAAACCTTCCTCTTGAATCACTCTATCTATTAAAAAAAACCGCATCAAAATCCGTTGCGTAGTTTTAAAGATATAAGCATACAAAGGGAAATAGGGACGGCGAAAAGTGACTTTATTTTATACTATGTAGTGATGTAGGTATGTTACGCGATAATTCGAAGACGGCTCAACCGACTGAGATGATTCTTTTTTTTTTAGTGTTAGAAAGTGGTTACCTCAGCTCAGGCAGGGGTAGTCCCATCTTAATAATTCGCATTGGACCGTGTTCAATCTGTTATAAAAAAACCGGCTAAGTGGGAGTCGGACTTGCGCAAGACGGGTTCCGTACATACAACTAGACTCTGTTTTAAGTATATTTGTTGTTATAGCGGCAACAGAAATACATAATCTGTGAAAACAACTGTCTATAGCTATCACGGTTTATGAGATACAGCCAGAAGGCCAATTCTCGTAAATGACATTGTTCAAATTACGTTTCAATATCATTTCGATTGCATTTCGATCACAAATAATACCCTCAAAGTAGCTCAAAGTACCGTCAAAGATAGCTTTTTGTAAAAAAAAACTGACTATAAGGGTATCTTTTGCAATTGAAATGCAATCGAAATGATATTGAAATGTAATTTGAACAACGTTATTTACGAGAATTGGCCTTCTGGTGACAGACAGACAGACAGTGGATCGAGCTTTAGTAATTGGGTCCCTTTTTTACCCTTTGGGTACGCAACCCTAAAAAAGTAATACCTAAGTATAAAAAGTAAAAGAAGATTCTTACCCTAAAACTTCATCTTGGAATATAGTGCTGAGATGCGAGGCAACTTGTGAACCCCAGTCCCCACCTTGAATGTAGAACTTCTTAAAGCCTAATCTATGCATTAGGTTCCGCATAACGACGGCCATGTGCGCGGGTGTTAGCCCTGGCTTGTTAGTACCCTAGAATTAAAAAAAAAAACTTGGTCAATTTTTAAGACAAAAAACTAAAAACAAAAATTTAACAGAAAATGCATGTCACCGAAATGAAAATGTTGCGATGGTCGGGTGGTGTTACCCAATTAGAAAAAATTCGAAATTAGTACATATATCCGTGGAACTTTTAAAGTGGCAGAAATACAGCATAAGATGCAGGAAGGTCGATTGCGCTGGTATGGACATGTGATGCGCAGAGATGAACAGCACATGACGAGACGAGTCATGGATATAGACGAAGGCAAGAGAGGCAGAGGTCGCCCACCAACTACCTGGACTAGAACCATCACCAAGGCTAGGCTATGCTAGGCTTAACGCCAGCAGTGACTCAAGATCGCAATATGTGGCGATCAAGTATCAGGAGGGCCGACCCCAAATAGGAAATGCGCCAGGGGATTGATTGAATGTTACTAATCCTAATACATCTTTAAACACATATAAAATCTATCCTTCTCTTACGTCACGGTATCTTGTGTGAACGGCTGGACCAATTTTGCTAATTATTTTTTGTTGTTTGTCAGGAGAAGGTTCTTATTAATAAATTAAGAAAGTTGCGCAAAAAGTTTTCCGTGAAACTGCGGGGCGCAGCTAATATAATACTTATATACAGGGTGATTTTTTACGTGGGCCTTCAGAGCTCCTAAACTTTATGAGACAGCGAAAAATGTTGGAAGGAGCTGCGTGTCAGATTGTGACAAAAACTAAAATGCATCATTAGATTTTTTAAAAATCATTACCTTAGCCAGGAGTCGAGTTGATTTTGCATAAAAAAACAACTCTCGATCCCGTGAGAATATCGGGATAAGTAGTCTATAACTCTCAATGAATCGTTGCGAATTATATCAAGTTTCAACAAAATCGGTCCAGTAGTTTTGGAGCCTATTCAATGCAAACAAACAAACAACCAAATCTATATATATGCGAAAGTTTGTTTTTACTTCGCGCAAAAACTACTGAACCCATTCCTATGAAACTTGGTGAGTAGATATTAGCTGGACTCCTGGAATAAAACTGGCTTTTTTCCCATTATTTCTAAGGAAACGAGATCCGACATTGATTCTTAGTAGGGATATCCATTCCTACTCACCCACCAACGTATCCCCCATGCGTTGGTACAGACTAGTGCAATAGCCCGATTTATTTTAGCTTATAATTTACCTCAGAAAATCCAAAGCCAGGCAAGTCTTTTTCTAATTATTCCTAGGGAAACGAGATCCGACCTTGATTCTTGGTAGGAATAAGCGGAAGTCAATTTTCAAATATTTCTCCCAGTAGAGATAGGTGGAAAAATCCATTCCAACCCACCAGCAGGGCAAGCATGGCCGGAGCCATTTTATCCACAGGGAAAAGACAAAATAGTCTTTCTCTCTGTCAGTTTTGTCCACACGTTAGATATACTATCCACGGTAGACAAAACGGGGGAAACGCTATATGCGGGGAATATAATGTCCACGTTCAATATCAAATGGGAACTTATCCCTTTCCCCTTTTGCCGTGCTCTGGCAGGTGGACAAAATAATAGGGGGGGGGGGGGGGGAAATTGGTAAAGAAGATTTTATTCAGTTTGGAATTTACCTCAGAAAATCCAAAGCCAGGCAAGTCAGCAGCAATCACTTCGAATACAAAATCATGACGGTCATTGGGCGCAGTTAACATAGGAATAACTTTAATAAATTCCTTAGAAGAGCTCGGCCATCCATGCAACATCAAAAGAGGTACAACTGTCTTCCCTTTCGTCTCTTGCGGCTTCACTCTAATGAAATGCATGTCCAGACCTTGGATCTTCGTTTTGAAATGAGGAAACTGGTTTAATATATCCTCCCTTTTCTTAAAATCGTATTTTTCAGTCCAGTATTCGAGTACTTCTTCTAAATATTCAGTATTGATGCCGTATTGTGATTGTATGCCTTCAAAAGTGGGGGTTAAGGGTCGTCTGTTTTTCAATCTTTGCTTTAAATCTGCGACAACCTGGAATCAACAAAAGTAATATTTCAATGGCCAGATTTAGTTCAGGATCAAAGTGTAGTAGCAAGAACTCATTAAGAGGAAAGGGTACCGGGGGCTCTTTCCATACAAACTATTACAAACGTAGTCGACTGTTTTCTCCCTGGATAATGACACTAGAGCAAATATTTTTGATAAGACTTATAACTGCCATGCCCCTATTTTTGTTATTTTTTTAATCTTAATTTCTATGATAATTAGAAAATGAAAAAAACCAAAACATAGGGGCATAGTCATGGCAGTTATAGATTTTATTGCACAAAAATATTTGTGCTAGTGTCATTATCCAGGGAGGAAACAGTCGACTACGTTTGTATGGAGAGAGCGCAGATACTCTTTCACCTTAAACATTATGGAATAAATCGGTGACACACGGACAAGAAAGTGATTTCGTATTTATGATAAGGTACCTGCGGGTACTCAGGGCCACCTGCTACATTAATTAAAAACAAAATATTTCGTCAAAATAGGGAGAACTACTTACTTAAAAACAGGTAATTAGATAAATATTTGCTTTATTGTCAACTAGCAGCGCTCCGTGGTTTCACCCGCCAAACACCCGATCCCGTAGGAATATCGGGGGCTCTATTTTTGAATCGCTCGTGTGACATATCTTCGTCGTATACGCCTACAAGTCACGCTCGACTTCCAAGTCTCATGACACCATTTTTCTGTATTTTTGAATCGTTCGTCGTCGAAATATAAAATTACAATTTTTATTCGTTTTATGCAGAAAATTGAACAACCGGTAATTACCGATGAACATTCGAAATAATCCCAAAAGATATAAATATTTTTCAAGATCGTTTCCGAATGTTTGACAATGATTGTTCAACGTTTATTCTACCACTCGCCTGTCAGCGACGAGTGGTGGAGACTACTCGTTACACTCGAGCGATTCAAAAATAGCGAATTTCCAATGTCGAATGAATATCAGTAGAAATCGAGCGCTCGACGTGGGGCGAACGATTCAAAAATAGGGCTCCGGGATAAAAAGTAGCCTATGTTACTTCCAATGAATCAATGTATTCTCATACCAAGTTACATCAAAATCACTAGTTTCGGAACCTTATATTTCTAACAAACAAAAAAAAAACAAAAATATTTCCTCCTTATTTTATGTATATATCAAGGATTTCAAAAATCTTTTTAGTGGCCCTTATTAAGTTATTAGTTAGGATTAGGGTAGGTAGGTCTAGGTACGTTACCTCATCACTGAAATTAATCTTGAAATTTCGTATTGAAGTATCATCAGTTCTCTTCTCGCCAACTCCCCACCATTGGTTAGTATCAAACTTCGGCATTTCAGGTACTTTCGTTAGATTCACATAGAAAAATATCAGTAGGCCCACGATTATGCTCAATATAGCTACTAATATTGGAAGCATTTTAGACATCTGAAAAAAAATTGTGTTTGTTGTTATAGCGGCAACAGAAATATTACATCAACAGTGAAAATTTCAACGGTCTAGCTATCACGGTTAATGAGATACAGCCTGGTGAAAGACAGACAGATAGTGGAGTCTTAGTAAAGAACCCTAAAAAAGTAGACATAAAATAAAATAAACAGAAAGACAAACTACGAATCACTACTAATCTAAAGTCTACAGAGATTATATTTATTATGCTTTTATAGAAATCTCTCCACGTGTACTTAATTAAATAATATAGTCGTGTTATTTGATACTAAAATTGAATGAATTTATCATTAAAATTATATTAATATAAATTAATTTTCTACTGCTAAAAATAGCTTTGCTATAATTAGGTATCCATCTACATACGAACGTTTCTTTTAGAGTAAATTTATCTAGACTGAAATTATGACTTCATGAATACTTGACTAATAAATCAATTACTTACTTTATAATAATTAAGTTTGTTACCTAAGTTTTACATTAAGTAGGTACTATGTAGAATATACTTGCACCAAATTTATATTTTTAAGTAAGTATACAGGATGAATTTTTTATGTGGGCCTTCAGGGCTATATCCTAAACTATGAGAGATAGCGAAAAATGCTGAAAGGAGTTGCGTGCCCGAGTTTGACAAAAACTAAAACTGCATCATTAGATTTTTGAAAAAGTCATTACCCTAGCCGGGAATCGAACCTGTTGATTTTGCAAAAAAATAATCATCCTATATTTTTATACCAATCGATAGTGTTGCTGATAGAGATCAATTCCTGGAAACAAACATAGTATGGCAAAATAAAGGAAATAAGTACCTCATTTTAGCAATCTTCTGTAATTTTCATACAAACATCTCTGAAAAAAATGCAGTGAGGAGGTATGCCCAATGACGCAACAAACTGCTGCACTAAAAATATGAACTGTTTTTACAAATTTTATGTAAACAACTTCATTTTGAATTTGTTTTATAATATTTAGAATAATATCACTTGTCCTCTATGTCTCACACTATTGTTTTGCCAGAGACAGAAAGGTGAAAATTATAGAAAACTACAAAATTCAGCCATTTCCTTTATTTTGCCATACTATGTTTGTTTCCAGGAATTGATCTCTATCAGCAACACTATCGATTGGTGTAAAAATATAGGATGATTATTTTTTTGCAAAATCAACAGGTTCGATTCCCGGCTAGGGTAATGACTTTTTCAAAAATCTAATGTGGCAGTTTTAGTTTTTGTCAAAATCGGGCACGCAACTCCTTTCAGCATTTTTCGCTATCTCTCATAGTTTAGGATATAGCCCTGAAGGCCCACATAAAAAAATCACCCTGTATAGTCCAAGTACTATTTTAAAAAATTAATCTACCATTATTTCTACTAATTATTTGAGTTTGATTTTTCGAAACTACCCTCATACTCACAAAGTTCTTTTCAGGCCCGCTGCTAGTCGTTTTGGGTTTTGCACACAAAAGTGACATAGCCGCCCCATGTCCCATGATGTGTTTTTCCCTTTTTTCGTAGCGTATAATTTAGCAAAATATGACACTTCTCAATCCAATCTTCCTGCCTGGGCAAAGAGCTAATTTAATGGGAAATACCATCATTTTTATTTAAATTAAAAAGAGATTTTACATGAAAATTATAACACTTGAGACCAAAACCACTATGGGGCGGCATGCGGCGGCGGTATCGTAGCTAGTTAAGGAAGAATTTAGCATCTACGGAACCCCATTCAATTATTTACGACTAAACCCATATTTGCCTTGATAAAAATAACCGTTTGATCTACGGCGTTTTGCTTACCCTATTTGCAAGATAATTGGCAAACAAGACGTCTCGTCTCCACGTGTAACCTACCTACTTGTAATAGGACAATCTCTTCAATACCTATATACTATATTATATAGGTACCTACTACCATTATCATTTATGTACTTAGACCAAATAATTATCTAGTGATTAGGTTGCTAAGCTGAAAACTATAATACCTAAGTATGCTAAGATTTCTCATTAAATATGTAGGTAACTTTCTTTCAAACTATAATGAAACTAGCTGCCCTCCGCGGTTTCACCCGCGTAACTCCCGATCCCGTGGGAATATCGGGATGTAAGCTATCCTATCTCTTAAGTTGGATCAAACTGCACATGGTGTGCGAATTTTATTATAATCGGTTAAGTGGTTTAGGAGTCCATTGAGGACAAACATTGTGACACGAGATTTATATATATTAAGAATAATCCTCAAAACGTGATTCGTATTTTACTAAGTAGATTACTTGGGCAAAATTCTATTAAGTACCTAAGTACCTACATACCCTAATTGAATTAGGTGCCCAGTTCAAATTACTCCAAAAGGGCATAATTCCAAGAACCGGCGCTGCATTGCAATTAAAATAATCTGCGCACCAGACAGTGGATTCAGTTAACAAAAATCCAAGTAGGTAACTATACTGAATCGTAAGTAATCCAATCCAACAATTAGATTTGCGGTCTACTTATCAATAAAAAAATATGTACTTAACTACTTAATAATGTGAGGTAGGCTTTATGAATATGTAAATTTCTAATTTTAATTCTATTTAGAACCAAAATGCGGAATAATTTATCCGCCAAGGCTGACTATCTCACGCATTTAACTTAAATATTTACTGAAATAAACAACAAAAGAACAAACAAAGAGAAATAAACTACATACTTTATTATTATTCTGCAGCAGGACCTTTCACCCTTGGCTTGAGATGTACACTTTCACGTTTTCACTGGAACACTGACACGGTTCGGAAATAACTACGACACATATTTTTCACTTCTACCTACATTTTTCGACACATTTCCATCTTAAGGTAAGCAGTTTGATTAAGTACCTACTTAGTTTATTTTTGAAGGACTAGGTATTTTTAATAAGTTTAAGATTAACTCAAAGTTGCTATGTCTCGCGGAATGAACGTCTAGATACAAAAAACGCACGTGTGCCACAGTCGACGTTCACCGAAATTTTGATGTTGATTGAGACGGATTCGATAACATGTCTTATTTTGTATACGTTTTAGGTTTTCTTTTATTCCGGTGTATGTATTGATCTATCATGACCTTGATTTCATATGTAATGTCGTAATGTATCGATTATATATAAAGATAGATAATGGACATTGTTATCATTCTTTTGTGTTGTGATTAATATACTACCTAGGCTAGGCTTCCTAATAATATTGGCTTTTATCATCTGATTTATACAGCAACTTTAATCCTGTAGTCCCTGGGACTTATGTATTAAAAGGATCTATACCACCCTCTCAGCTTAGTCGACCATGTCCATAGGAAAGAACTTATCAATACGTCTCGAGCCAAGTAAGCCGCAAGTGCAAACCCCGACAAAGGGTATAATAATCAAGTAAATTAATGATCAACTTGCTTGTCCAGCACCCTCTCAGCTTAGTCGATCGTGTTCAGAGGAAAGAACTCGTTTTAAAGTCGTCGGCAGCATTGCCTACCTCTAGCGCAAAAAAATTACTTAGATCCCAGACTTAACACCATACAGGTATAGGTAGTATTATTATTGCAAAAGAAAACAATCTACGTTTTCCTTACCTACCTACTAATCTATACTTCTTAACATCACTACATAGTCACTTCACTTCACTATCACTACATAGTATAAAATAATCATAAATCATAAAATAATAAAATCTTCAGCTTTATAGTATTATAGCGACCCGCTCCGGCTTCGCACGGCTATATTATGCATGTATTATACATATAAACCTTCCTCTTGAATCACTCTATCTATTAAAAAAACCGCATCAAAATCCATTGCGTAGTTTTAAAGATCTAAGCGGTCAAAGGGAAATAGGGACAGAAAAAGCGACTTTTATACTATGTAGTGAAGTATGTATAGATGTCAATGGAATTCTTACGTGGATGGAATAGTGGTGAGCTTCTAAAAGGCTTGTTCTTTATTGCGGACCTTCTTTTGTCCCATTCGGAGGTCAGACTGCCAGAAAGCCTTCGAACGTTTTTTTTTGAGAACTAGGTACCCTCAACTGAAATAAATAGAATTTTCGAAAGCAAAGAAAGGAAAGGATAATCCACAAAAAGGGAAGCCACGGGGAAACTTTAGTTTCGTGTTAGTAGGTAAGTAAGTATATACGATAAGTTTTTTTACAAAGAAGACTAAAGTCCATTACGCCACGTAAAAAAAGTACCTAATTTATCTAATAGTACATTACCTAAAAAAATAAAACATGCGTAAGCATTTAAAACAAAAAACGTATCGCATAATATACGATCTTTCTAAAATTAAAACCTACCTGGGTACCTAATATAAAAATACTAGCGACCCGCCCCGCCTTCGCACGGCTATACTGTGCATGTATTATACATATTTAAACCTTTCTCTTGAATCACTCTATCTATTAAAAAAACCGCATCAGAATCCGTTGCGTAGTTTGAAAGATTTAAGCATACATAGGGATATAGGGACATAGGGACAGAGAAAGCGACTTTGTTTTATACTATGCAGTGATAGTGAAGTGATTGTATGTAATGAAAATATGTATAGCTAACTAGCTGTAGTAAGTAAATTAAGTAGGTACTTAGGTAGGTATGCTTACTTACATTTTATTCAAATTGCTCTGACGTAATGTCAATTAATTAATGTTAAACCATGTATGGGAAACATACGAGGTCTCTGTGTTAAAAATCAAACAAGTGCCTACTTAAAAATATGTTTTAGATTGTCCTAAAAATTACAAGACACGCAGATAATCGAGTGATCCCACATGGGTCCTGTTGTTTAAATGAAATAGTTTATTTTCCAGACTACTGTCCACACAAATTACAAACTTTTTTTTTAAAACCAATTTATTTTCTAAGCCCCTGACATTTTACATTTAGCAAAAAAATCTGTCAGTGCTTAAATATTTTGAGATAAACCATTACATCTCAATTAATATCCAGCTTATGTAAATGTTACTATCTGCAACGGGTTCTACTTTTAATAGATAACAGTGCATTGCTTTGGTAGCTTATTCCAGTTGCAAAACTAATTAGCTGTGATTTAGAATGCATCCTCCAGTCTGATATCTATAGACTCACTTTGTTTCTTACATAATTCTGGCTCTGAATTAGTACATTGGTCTTATGTTTACTACAAAGGGACTATTTGTTGACCTACATCCGTTGTCTAGCACCCATAACACAAGTCTAGTTACTTAGCTTGGGGCTAAATATGGTTCCGCTGTTCTTGAGATTTGCACTTAGCAACACATTCAGCTATTTTATATTTCTTTCGATGCTTATGTATAGGTATACACCATGATCACTTGAAATAGTCTTAAAATAAGTCTTATATAATAGACTAGCTGCGCCCCGCGGTTTCACTCGCGTAAGTCCGATCTTTCTCACCGTTTAAACCTTCCCTGGACTACGACAAACATTTCAAAACCGAAATCATCTAAATCGGTTCGTGCGTTCTGGAGTCATAGCGTCAGAAAGGAAAACCCGACTTATTTTTATATAGTAGATTATTTTATTCTGTTGCACACATACATTATGTAATGGATACTACGATTATCACTATCTAAGTTAGAGCTGTAGTTTAAAAATAAAACCAAAAAATCCCATATTAAATGGATTTTATTATAATAATTGCATACAATAAAATTACAGGAAGTATGTGTCGGGCCTCTTGTATGCGAAGGTGTTGAGTTTCTTGTAGTGATGCACGCGCTTCGGTAGCGGGAACCTGATCTTGGCGTTGTGGAACTGTTTCACCTGCGGCCGCCGGCATGCCGACGCCTTTATTACTTCCACTTTGATTATCTGTAAAACAATTACATATAGATTTTAGAGTTTAACAATAGGTATCATTTTTTAACAAATATACTACCAAAAATTCGACCCACTTATTTTAGATAATATGTCTGATATGTAGATACTCCCATCCCTAAGACAACGACAAAGGCCTACAAATTCTTGACCATAATAAAAAAATACTTTTTCCTGTTTTTAGTATTTACTGTTAGAGCAGCAACAGAAACACATCTGTGAAAATTTAAACTCTCTAGCTATCATGGTTCATGAGATACAGCCTGGTGACAGACAGACAGACAGACGGCTGGACAGACGATAGCGAAGTCTTAGTAATAGGGTCCTGTTTTCACCGTTTGGGTATGGAACCCTAACAAACAGGGATAAACTCTAACATAGTTTTATTCGTTTATGAATACCTATCCAAACCAGAGATTGTCCTTGACTGCATTTTTTTATAGTGCAGACAGAAATAATCGCTGGTTTCGGGTCCACATTATACTTAATTGAATTTGTTATTATGGGACTTTGTGTTGGCTTTGGCTGCACGCCTTCCAAAGGTCTGAGGTTACATAGCCCCGTGATATGGGGCATATAACAAGCAAAGGGCAATTTTTTCAACATCTTTACTTTAGCTTCTGCTTGTGCACACATTCCAGTTGCATCTCTAAGTTTCTTGGGAAATAGTCAATAGATTTACTTTGATTAAAACATTAATGACTCATGCTAAACTTTGGTTAATGTGTATGATAAATTTCAAGCTGATTTATTAAATTTTCAGTAATTGTTATTTTGTCTCTTATCTGCCACAGGGCAGTATCAACTAACTACAACAATGGAATCTCAACATTCAACTACAAGGGAAAGGTACATTGAGTTTATGTGCTAACATCTACTGAATGTAAACAAAACTGATTTACTTATCTGGTATTTCTTTGTGCCACAATAGGTTTAAGCTTGATCATATTTTTTGGGGTGTGGAAATTTTAGTGTAAAATAAAGTATTCTACTTAGATATCCATTTTAGATGTCTTGAACTCATTTTAATATGTATGGTATGTTTACAAAGAAATGACATAGGTACACTTCCAATTATCCACTTATAGAAAAATGCAATGATTCAATCAAAATAGTCAATTAATTTTAGTTATTAAAAACGAGTAAAACAGTTGTGAAATACTTTGTATGTTGATTGTTGGATGCCTTGAAATAACAGTCAAACACTAAGGGGAGAGGTATGCCAAAAGTGCAGTGGGGCGCGAGCGAGACAGGGCGCAGTGACATAGATTTGACCAATGACTACTACCAATTTTGACCAATGACTACTACCAATCAATGAACTTGCATCAATGTATCTGCAACAATGTATCGCAGTGAGGTATTTTTCAACAGATGCATATGCCTCTACTCCCATTCATTTGCTGTATATGACAGTGAAATCCATGGGGGCATCTTCTATGCAATGCAATAGCTTTGTAATAAAGTGTTTTTACTCTCATATTTTTACAGCATCTGGACTTAGCTATTCAAAAATTCAGAACAATTATGTTTTACCCTGTTTTGTTGTTATGTCTAAACAGCTGATTTAATTTTGGTATAAAGATAGATGAAACTTGAAGAACAGAGGCTGCTTTGGCAGACAGCCAAACACAGGGTTGCGGGTTCGATTCCAGTCTCAGACAAGTATTTATGCTTAGATATTTATCTGTGGTCTGGTTGTTTCTATGTATTTTAAGTGATATTATCAAAAGAAAAATATATAAGTAGTGTATCTGCTGTCAAGCACACATAACACAAGTCTAGTTAGCTTGGGGCTAGATGGCGATGTGTGGAATGTCCTGAAATATTTATTTAATGTTTCTTACTCTTTGAGGAAGTGGTTGATTAACACAGTGATCCCACTACAAAGAAGAAACCTATGTTCCTCCGGTTTGGGGTACACATTACACATTCCCAAGGAAGCTTATATGCTTCACTGCTAACACATAAGAAAGATAGAACAGAGGCTACTTTTTATCCAGTTAAGAACTGATAAGCAGCTAGTAAACAGAATGTGTACCTGGATGGAATGCGCGCGCGCTCTATGCCTGGCTCCCATGTCGCGATAGCACTGCGTAACGGCGCCACCGACGCTCAGGTCACGGTACTCTCGGTACATGTTGTGAACACCCGAGCGGGACTCGTAACGCAGCCAGATACCAAAGTTCTTGATCTTGATCGGACTCTTCTCTGGGATTTCCTAAAAGTTTATAGATTATTGGTAAAATAAAGGGCACTAAGAAAGAGCGGTGTTGGCTTAGTGGTAGATACCTCTACTTTCATTCTGAAGGTTGTGGGTTCGAATCCAGGCCGGCCGTGCACCAATGTATTTTTCTAAAGAAAAATTTATGTGCGCTAATTGACATTGCTCTTACGGTGAAGGAAAACATCATGATGAAACCCGCGGCTTTCCAGAAGTATTGACGGAACTGGTCAATACTTCTGGAGTTGGCTCCAGAAGTATTGACCAGTTCTCTCCTCTGGACATAGTCGACTAAGCTGAGAGGGTAGTAGGTGCTGGGCAAGCCTGCTCCATCTTCACGCAAAAAGGACCCAATTAAAAAGGGTCTATTCGCGGAAAACAGCCTGTATAAAAGTACAAGGGCACTAAGTCTTCCTAGCTATATCGATGAAAAATGAAATCATTTGGATTAAGACTTTGTTATGTCAGTGGTATAGTGCCACTTTGAACTATGTAGAACTGTTGTCTTTATTTAGAAAAAAGTCATCCAGTAGTTTCTGAGCCTATTCAATGTAAACAATATTTACTATAGATAGGTAGTTTATTACACTTGTACACAATTGTACTTGTAGGAAAATATGCAAGGAATAGATTAACTATAAAATAGCCACACAATTGGAGATAAGGGTAGAATACATGAGCCAACTTATAATCAATTACCTACTTCTTTTTACAATAAGCTGGGTCACAATATTTTTGGCAATAAGCATGTGATATACCGCAGATCTGCAACCACTGTCTACATTGCAGAATTATCAGTAATTTAGTAGATTGGACATTTTTCTTTGGAATGTGGTAACCACTTTATTCGTACCTTGATGGAGACAATTTCACCCGTGGTCTTCTTGAACTTTTTCAACTGTCTCAAGAAGTACCAGAACCGTGACTTGGCAACGATTTTGTCAGGGGAAAAGATCCTCATTTTGTATAGAGGAGGTTTTGGCTCGCTCTCCGAAGGGAGCTTGCGTCCAATGACTTCATATTCCTTCAACTGAAAAGGAAATTCAGAATGTGAATGTATCCAAATATCCAGATTTAGTATATTTCTTAGTCCCTTCGTAAGACCACGAGAATTTCACTTAGTTTTTATCAAGCACTGTAGGATATCATCATTCATCACTACACCATCACAATGACACGACATAACCTCAAAACTTTATTTACAGGTTGTGCCACATATAATTACAAGACTTTGTTGCTTTATAAAACACGACGTGCTAATAACTCAAACGCTTTTGGTTATATTGTAAATAACTTAGTTTTAGTGCTTGTTTCAGTAAATCTTACGAGATAGCGGAGAAACAGCGACAACGTGTTTGGTTCACAATATTAACTCTGCAACACATTTTCATAGCTTATTATGTACACTATTATCAGCGTATTTACGTATTGCTGAGTTTTACACATAATTTCACTGTTTTCACACTTTATTTCTGAAGCTTACCTCTCCTTTCGCCTTCATTTTCGGAGGATTTCACTAAAAGAATCTGTCAGCGGAAACGGAACCTTGACGCGAAAGGCACAAGATGGCGGACTCTGTAATGTTGCCATAATTCGGTCAGATCACGACGACGCTGCCATCTAGTATTGAGTAGATAAACTATTAGACGAAAAACGCAAATAGATCATTCCAAGAAGCTTCAAAATTAATTTGTCAAAGTTCAATCGAAATGAAATGTCTAAATTAGGTCTATTTTCGGCCGGCAGCATTTATAAGGAAAAAGAATGATGCGGCCGGCACTAACCGTTTGCAGTGGCGGGGCGGAGCCCTATTCGGTGTTATTCTGTAGCTCTGTAGGTGTGAGCATGAATCAGGGCTCTCAATTGACTCTTTTATCATTTTCTGAAAGTGCTGCCCTCTAATTTCGAGTAGAAGTAACTAAAACAGGAAGTCATGTAAAACTTTTTTGTTCATCACTGAACTGTCAAGTCAATGTCAATTTTACAGTTGTGTCACGTTTCACTCACGTCACTGTCATAATTCACTCCAATTTCACCCGAATAGACTTTGCTCGTGTAATTTTCTGCGGAAAATTAAAAATTTCGAAGGATTATGACTGTAATTAGATAATTTTGTTTAAAATTTACATTTAGCAAGATGTTTTTGAATGTTTCAAGAAACTTCAGTCGTGTAGCTAAGTATGGAGTTGCGATTGGAATTGGAACCACGGTTGCTGTCGGAGGCAGTGTGGCTGCTTCGAAACTGCAGGAAGAAGACTACAGTGCTCTTACTATCGTCAGGATAACGAGGACTGCCTGCACCGCTATACACATCGGGAGGGTTTACCAGACGATGCTGTACAGCAAGGAAATGGACAAGAACTCCGAAGAGTATATTGAGCTTAGAAGTAAGGCGCATCAAATTGGAGCAGAGAAACTGCTAGATTTATGCAAAGCAAACAAAGGCGTGTACATTAAAGTTGGCCAGCACGTCGGCGCGTTAGACTACTTGCTCCCTAATGAATATGTCAAGACAATGCGGATTTTACATAAAGATGCACCTCAGAATAGTATTGGTGAGCTCTATCAAGTTATAAGAGAAGATTTAAATAAAGACGTAAGTATCTTTGTTGATAAGTCAATGAACAGTTAATTAAATTTATTATTTACCAATAATTCAGAATAGATAAATTGATAAAAATAAGAAAACCCTTACATAACTAATAACATGACAAATACTTGAATGTTAATAATTTCATTACAACACTGAAATAGAATTCAAATCTTTCTTGTTGTTGAAAAATTAGAAATTGAAATGTTAAACTTTTATTGCATCATCTTTTAATTACTGCTTTAATTAACATCCATTAGGAAAATTTAATTGCCCTTTGTATTCTCCAGCCCGAGGATTTGTTTGTGGAGTTCGATACGGAACCTCTCGGGACAGCATCCCTAGCACAAGTACACAAAGCGAAACTCAAAGACGGAACACAAGTAGCTGTAAAAGTACAACATCATTTCGTTAGAAAAAACATCGACATCGACTTGAAATGGATGGAGTTCATAATCACCACAATGTCGAAAGTCTTCCCCGATTTCGAAATGCAATGGCTTATCGATGAGACGAAAAAGAACATAATGAAAGAGTTAGATTTTGTACAAGAGGGTCAGAATGCTGAGAGAGTTGCCGAATTATTTAAGAATTATAAATGGTTGAAAGTACCGAAGATATTTTGGGATTATAGCACACCGAGAGTACTTGTGATGGAGTATGTTGAAGGTGGACTAGTTAATGATACTAAATATATTACTGTAAGTATTTTTTATATCATTTTAGTATACTATTTTTTATTATTAAGTATGTGTATGCAAGTCTGAGAACAATAGTCAGTTGTGGTTATGTCACCTGTTTTTAATCAAACGAACATTTCAATTGAATGAAAAACCTAGCATTCTCCCTCAACTTCCTCAGCATAATAATATGAGCTCTAATTATCCAAATTCCTTACTTAGCCATAATTCAGTATGCCAAATTTTAGCTTAAAACCGTCCATTGGCTTAAACGTTAAAGCGTTAAATAATATAAAAGTCGGTCTTTTACATCTGATATCTATAATTTTGCTGTGCATTGACAGTTTTTTTACTACAGATTGCTTGAACAATGATGTTTTGTAATATTTGAGTAACCTATGAGCGACCTTAGCATTTAAGTGGTCATACTCAGTCAATATTACATACAAAAATGACTCATGCATACCTTATTGATATGCTATGTGTAAAGTCAATACCTACTTGGCCCATGGAGGTCATACCCAAATATTGTTAGTGAATAATTTATTATGGAATAGCTGCTATAACAAGCATTAAAGTAAAAATAACAAATAAAAACTTAAGTGGTGTCAAGGGACACCGGGATGGAACAAAGTGCCTTTCGATTAGTTAGTGAAGGAATTGTAATAATTTATTTTGTTTATCATTATGTTTTTATTTTTTTTTGTAAATAATTGTCGCGAGACCACACTGTTCAATGCGAAAAAGAAAGACGAAACGAAAATAACTGGCTTGCTTTTTATGCAAAAAGTGTCGTTACAACTTTTGGTCTTAATTTTTCTGTCTAGCCCCCTTCACAACCCGCGATAAGGAACTTTCGTTCCAATAATAAAATTTTCTTTTTAATTTCCTTTCTTTCTGTCCCAGAAACAGCCTGCTGAATACAATTTCCTGATCAGTTTTGATGAAGTTGGAAATCAAAATCTAACATTATTTTGTCAATGGCACCTTTAAAACGAATGCTCCAACTACTTTCATTAGGTTTTAAGGCTTTCCCTTTACGTAAAAGTGACTTTTATGAATTAACTGCTAAAAATCTGATCAAATTTTCTCATTGTGTGTTACTACTTCTAATGAATTTACTTTTCAGGAACACAAAATAGATAAAAAAGATCTCTGCACAAAGTTAGGCGATCTATATTCTCATATGATCTTTATAAGTGGCTTTGTGCATAGCGACCCTCATCCCGGCAATATTCTAATAAATAAACTACCTGGAGAGAACGATGTCAGTGTTTATTTACTTGATCATGGACTTTATGCAGTGAGTAACATCTTCCAACTAATATATGAAGACCCAGTTGGCACAATGGTCACCGTGCCGGACTACCAAACACAGGGTTGCGGGTTCGATTCCCGCCTCAGACAAATATTTATGCTTAGATATTTGTCTGTGGTTTGGATGTTTCTATATATTATAAGTATATATTTACAAAAGAAAAGTATATAAGTAGTATATCCGTTTTCTAGTTACTTAACTTGGGGCTTGATCTCTAATAAATATAAATTACGTGTCACGTTGTTTGTGCGCGATGGACTCCTAGACTACTTAACCGATTTTAATCAAATTTGCACACCATGTGGAGTTTGATCCAACTTGAAAGATAGGATAGCTTACATCTTAATTTATCCCGATATTCCCACGGGATCGGGAGTTGTGCGGGTGAAACCGCGGAGCGCAGCTAGTTATTTATAAATGTAAAAGTTTGTGCTTATATATGGGCTGTTTTCCGCAACTTGATCTCTTGAGTTGGGTCTTTTTTGCGTAAGGATAGAGTAGGTTTGACCCACAAGCGGCAATACTAATCAGTATTCCATAAGAAATGACTCCTCAATACAAATCTGTACCAATCAAGCCTTGGATTTCATCACGATGTTTTGCTTCATCGTACTTGTACTTGAATACGGGCGGCGCTGTTTTCCGCGATTAGACCCTTTTTAATTGGGTCCTTTGGGCCCTTTTTAATTGGGTCAATACTTCTGGAGCCAACTAAGCCGCGGGTTTCATCACGATGTTTTCCTTCATCGTAAGAGCAATGTCAATTAGCGCACATAAATTTTTCTTAACAAAAAAACATTGGTGCACGGCCGGCCTGGATTCAAACCCACGACCTTCAGAATGAAAGTCGAGGTATCTACCACTAAGCCAACACCGCTCTCTTGCTTCACCCTAAGAGCAATGTCAATTAGCGCACATGAATGTGTCGAAAGAAAATTGTTGCGATGCCTTTTTGGTATAATTTAAAGACTAAAATTCCTTGTTATTTCTTAGCTTGTTGAAACTTAAGTCGAGAAAAGATAGCATAGGTTTATCCAGCCTGCATAGCATGAAGACCGAAACACGATACGATAAAGCGATATAATTACATCAACTCTCAAAATATGATAGATAAAGCCGCCATGTTGAATTTTTATCATAATTTTTATCGCAATTTATAATAAAAATTCAACATGGCGGCTTTATCTATCATATTTTGAGAGTTGATGTAGTTATATCGCTTTATCGTATCGTGTTTTGGTCTTCATGCTAGGCAGGCTGACTATTTTTTTTGGATAAGTTTAAAAACGCCAAGGTGTTTTCTTTGACAATTTCCATGCATCCTAACAAATATTATAAATCCGGAAGTTTGTGTCCCTCTTCATCTACACTAATATTATAAAGACGAAAGATTTTTTTGTTTTTTGTAACGAATAGGCTCCGAAACTACTGGACCGATTTAGATGAAACTTGGTATGTAGGTAGCTGGAGATCTGGATTAACACATAGGCTATTTTTTATCCCGATATTCCCACGGGATCGGAGGTTTTGCGGATGAAACCGCAGAGCTCATATGATAATAAATAATTCTAGTTATTGTCAAAAGTTTGTACCTTAAGGTAAAAAAGGGTACCGGCGCTCTCTCCATACAAACGTAGTCGACTGTTTCCTCCCTGGATAATGACACTAGAGCTATTTGCTCTAGTTTTTGTTAGTAGTTTAGTAGTTTTTGTTGCATAAAACCTATAACAGCCATAACTATGCCCCTATGTCTTTGTTCATTTTCTAATTATCATAGAAATTAAGATTTATAAAAAATAAAAAACAAAACATGGGTCATGGTCATGGCAGTTATAAATTTTATGCTACTAAAAATATTTGCTCTCTATTGTCATTATCCAGGAAGAAAACAGTCGACTACGTTTGTATGGAGAGAGCGCTCGGTACCCTTTCCTCTTCAATATGTAACAATTTTAAATCTTTTCCAGCAATTAACAGACGACTTCAGATACAATTATTCTAAACTCTGGTTATCAATAATAGACAGAAACCGCGATGATATGAGAGTATACTCTGAAAAGCTTGGTATAAGGAAGGAGCTGTATGGGTTGTTCGCTTGTATGGTAACAGGGAGACCTTGGGACTCAATAATGAAGGGAATTAACAAAACGAAGCCTACCTTAGAAGAGGTTAGTAAGATTTAAGGTCGCTGCATACGTAACGTGATCTTTCCCGTGACGGACGGAACGTGATATTTTTCTATGAAACGCTGTCAAGAAATTGTCACGTCCCGTCCGGCACGGGAAAGATCACGTTACGTATGTTTAAAGTCCACAAACACTTTCAATTGACGACCCAGTTGGCACAATGGTCACCATGCCGGACTGCCAAACACAGGGACGCTGGTTCGATTCCCACCTCAGACATGTATTTATGCTTAGATATTTGTCTGTGGTCTGGTTGTTTCTATGTATAGTAAGTATATATTTACAAAAGAAAATTATATAAGTAGTATATACGTTGCCTAGCACCCATAACACAAGTCTAGTTACTTAGTTTGGGGCTAGATGGCGATGTGTGGAATGTCCTGCAATATTTATTATTATTATTACTTTATGAACAATGTACGTCACGGCCCCGTCCCGTCCGAGGTTTAATCCCGTTACGTATGCAGCGACCTTTACACTTTAATAAATTGAATAAGCAACCTGTGAACACAATAAAGGTCGCTGCATACGTAAGATAAAACCTCGGACGGGACGGGAACGTGACGTACGGTCGGCTGCATAATTGCAGACCCGCCGTAGAGCTCCAAAACGGCTGTTATACGAATGTTTTCAACACGAGCAAGATTCTAGACATCTGCTTTAGTTGAAGTTCAAAATCTTCGAACTCATGAATTTTTAACAAAAATATTAGAATGAAAACATGCCATGTAATTTTTTAACTCTACTCTCTGCAATTATGCAGCCGACTGTACATCGTGGTCATGAATGAAACGATGTCACGTCCCGAGAAAAATCACGTTACGTATGTAGCGATCTTAAGTGTTGTGTGTTCAAAGAGTACGAGGTCTGGGTGTATGCTAACGAAACTCTTTAGTTACACCTCAGACTCTCTTTTCATGACACTTGCTCTACGTCAATAGTCGTGACCACGGTCCTTGCAACGGGATAGAAACGTAGTCTTAAGGTTATTGTATAAATCTCATAATAAACACGAAAACCCCTATATAATACACAAAAAATCGTATTACTTTAAAAATAACTAAGTTTAGTAAGGGAATGTAACATTTTACAACAGTTTGTGAATTATTATTCTACTTAGCCATTGTACAAAATTCAATTTTAACCCTTTTTCTCTTTCCGTTTTCAGAAAACAACATTCCAAAAAGAATTGCCAAACCTTCTCCACTATATAACACAATGTCTAGAACACGTCGACAGACAAGCCCTGCTTATTATGAAGACAAACGATCTGATTAGAAGTATTGAGTATGCGCTCGGATTGCAAGATCAGATGTGTGGGTTCATTGTCATGAGTAAATGCTGTTTACAGAGCGTGTTCCAACAAGAATATCAGGTAAATAAAGCTAGCATATCAGGTAAATAAAGGTAAATGAAGCTAGAATATAAGGTAAAGTAAGCTAGAGTATCAGGTAAATAAATCTAAATAAATCTAGAATTATAGCAGATGAATAAAGCTCGAAAATCCCGTAAATGAAGCTAAAATATCAGGTAGTAAATCAGAAGGTAGAATATCCGATAAATGAAGCTAGAATATCCGGTAAATAAAGCTTGAATATCAGGTAAATGTAGCGAGAAAGTCAGGTAAATAAAGCTAGAAAATCAGGTTAATAAAGCTGGCATATCAGGTAAATAAAGGTAAATGAAGCTAGGAATATTCGGTAAATGAAGCTAGAATATCCGATAAATAAAGCTAGAATATCCGGTAAATAAAGCTTGAATATCAGGTAAATGTAGCGAGAAAGTCAGGTAAATAAAGCTAGAAAATCACGTTAATAAAGCTGGCATATCAGGTAAATAAAGGTAAATGAAGCTAGAATATCCGATAAATAAAGCTAGAATATCCGGTAAATAAAGTTAGAATATCAGGTAAATGTAGCGAGAAAATCAGGTAAGTAAAGCTAGACTTGACTAATATTATCATAGTAAAGTTATTTCCATTTACTTACAGTTTTTAATTTTTTTTTTCTTTTTTTTTTTTACAGAATGAAAAGTCAAGATTCTCAAAACAGTGTCTAACAATGAAATATGCGTGGTCGACACTAGTGTTGTACCTTTACAGCATATATTTGAAATTGTTCAACAAAATTAATGTATCGCAACAAATTATAGGGACTTTGTGATAAATCAGACTTATTTATCATTATTAGTTAGAATTGGGGAATTATAGCTTTAAATATTTGAAGTCTTAGACGCTAATATCGCAAGTGTTAAGAGGAAAGGGTACCGACGCTCTCTCCATATAAGCGTAGTCGACTGTTTCCTCGCTGGATAATGACACTAGCACAAAAAAAATTGTTGCGTAAAACTTATAACTGCCATGACTATGCCTCTTTTTTTTGTTTTTTTATTCATTATCATAGCAATTAAGGTTAAAAAAATAGGGGCATGGTCTTGGCAGTTATAAGTTTTATGCATTAAAAATATTTGCTCTAGTGTCATTATCCAGGGTGAAAACAGTCTACTACGATTGTAATAGTTTGTATGGAAAGAGCTGCATAAAACTTAAAACTGCCATGATGCCATGCCCCTGTTTTTTTGGTTTTTAAAACTTAATTTCTATGATAATTAGAAAATGAAAAAAAACAAAGCCATATGGGCATAGTCATGGCAGTTATAGGTTTTATGCAACAAAATATTTGTGCTAGTGTCATTATCTAGGAAGGAAACAGTCGACTACGTTTGTAAGGAGAGAGCGTCGGTACCCTTTCCTCCCAACTATTGAATTATACTTACATAAATGACTAGTCTTTTATAGTCGAAATAATTACCTCCGTATGTGTCTTGCGAATTATTTATTAGTACAATAATGTACACTTGTTATGTATATAAGAATAAGGCTATTTTATACAGTTTGTAATATCTGTGTATAATTTTCGAATTGAAATGAAGTTATTTTAATTATAGATATTTATTTTCGTTTACTGTGGTTTTACAATAACAATTTAGATTAAATTAAGCGACATTTAGTATATTTTTTTTTCTAGCAACACTAATTGTTATTTGTGGTCCTTCGAACCGGATGCAAACAAGATTAACCTGATGAAGGAATTTTATTTTCCAAAATTGACAGTTTTTGACTGAGTGTAGTTAAATCGTTTTGTATTTTCAATAGTAAAATGGTGAAATTGTCTTTGCTTCGTTTCCCATTCAGTCTGAATATGGAAGAGGTAGACATTCTGCATGATAAGTCGGGTTTTAAGAAATCCTGATGGTGTAAAGTGTAGGGTAGCGTCGATGGAGATGGGCAACACTTGTTCGTTTCTATAGTCTCGTTTGATATTGCTGATGGTGCTGCAAAATAAAATAAATATTGCAGGACATTCGACTCATCGCCATCTAGCCCCATTATGGGTGCTAGACAACGGAAATACTACTTATATACTTTCTTTTGAAAATATTTTCTTATTATACATAGAAACAACCAGACCACAGACAAATATCCAAGCATAAATACTTGTCTGTGGCGAGAATCGAACCTGCAACCCTGTGCCCGGCATAGTGACTATTGTGCCAACTGGGTCGTCAAAATAAGGGGAAAATATAGCTACTTAAAAAATCTATAATCTGTATTTTTTTATCATTTATTTATGACAAACAGCGCTTTTATATCGGTTCAAAATATTTTGCGTGAGTAACAAACATAATATGCACACACAAACTTTTACATTAATAATATTAGTAGGATAGATAATTTTATAAAGTCTCAAGAATTAGGAGTTCGGGGGCAACCAGAGGGCGCAGATAGTAAGTAGGTTCTTAAATTTTATGTGGTTTTACTTTTATACTAAAAAAGCTTTATATTATTGAATGCTTGCCTTTATTCAGTCCGCAATTTCCAGGGCAATTTTCTAAAGAAACTGTATTTGTTAAAGAGTTTGTTCTGTTTGTGTGTCCCATTGTTATCATATTGTTATAAAATGTAGTTGTTGCTGTAACAAATAAAGTAGTAGGTAAGTAAGTACTTACTACATAGGTGTAGAAAAAGTCACACTTTTGCTATGATAATTTTAGAAGGCGCACATTGTAACTAAAGTAAGTAAGTACTTCTCATATCTAAAGTAAGTTCTTCTTCGTATCTTTAGCACAAATAAGTTTAGTTTTTAGTTTATTTATTTAACACTAGCTGCGCTCCGTTTCGGGAGTTACGCGGTTTCACCCGCGTAACTCCCGATCCCGTGGGAATATCGGGATAAAAAGTAACCTATAACCTTCCTCGATAAATGGACTATCCAACACAAAAAGAATTTTTCAATTCGAACCAGCAGTTCCTGAGATTAGCGCGTTCAAACAAACAAACTCTTCAGCTTTATAATATTAGTATAGATAAAGTATTTACATTGCTTATTTTTAGGAGTGCCAAAAACCCATATAGGTTTGCCACGACACTATCAATCGTCACATTAATAGGTACCTACTCGATAATTAGGTAGGTATTTAGGTAATTAAAAAACAACCATAAAAAAAATTACATATTTCCAATATTTTTTTGATGAAATTAAAGGGGGCATTGATGAGGTAGGGTCAGATCCGCCCACTCCAGTGTGCTGCCAGGTCTTTGGCGTTGTTATTAGCTGACATCCAGTCAGCCAATGTACCTACAGCTATTAGGGCTGCAGGGGCAGGTCAAGTGGTAGAGCATAGTTTGGTCGGTAACCCCACAGTCGCACTGAATCCGACATGGATCGAGCATGCCCCATCTTCCCAAGTAACTAAATACTAACAGCCACTCTTATTTTCCGGCAGCCAGACCTCCAAAAAGTAAGGATGCTGTGGATTATTTCCTCTCCTCAATTCAGTGAGTGGTATCTCCACGTCTCCAGGCGATTTCAATATAATCACTTCTTCACAATAGTCCGGTAAATCGAGTAAGTGCCATACTTTCTGCCGTAGAGCCGATATAGACGCGGTTGGTTTCACAGATATGTAGCGAAGGCTTTCTTGGGCTACTGTGGATAGACTCTTTAGTTTAATACTGTTTTTTTACTAAGAAAATTTTGATTACACATTATACTTAGGTACCTATTATTCAGCAATATTAATGGATTTTCTGGAGTTGTGATCATTTATAAGGTACGGACTTTAAAAACCTTGCCAAAGTGGTATTTCTAGACCCTAGCTATTGCCTCATTATATCAGCCATAGGACATCCACTGCTTAACATATGCCCCCCCCAAGACTTCCAGAGCGATCGGTCGCATGCTCTCTGCGTCTAACGACTTTCCGCGACCTGCGACCTTAATTAAGTCGTCCGTCCATCTCGGTCGGAAGCCATATCGCGCTGCACTTTCCGTTACGGACTACTAGTCAGCTATTACCTACCTAGGTACTCATAAACAGTTGGATTAAAAAGAAAATAAGACCCATCTTTCACTCGTCCTTTCCTCTCTATTCTCATCCTGGCGATCTAAGGGAGTTGTATACCTACCTACTAAAATTAAGTGGTAGTCCCTATAGTTTCTTAGGTCAAAGAAAAAAAAATGTCTTACTAGCTGCGCTCCGCGGTTTCTCCTTCGTAACTCCCGATCCCGTGGGAATATCGGGATAAAAAGTAGCCTATGTTATTCCCAATGAATCAATGTATCCTTATACCAAGTTTCGTCAATATCAGTCCAGTAGTTTCGGAGCCTATTCGTTAAACAAAAAATCTTTTCTCTTTTATAGTTAGTTAGTATTTCAGAGGTTAGTATTCCTTACATAGTTACTTACCTCCCAAATCGTACCGTCTTATTATGAGAAATGTAATGACTTCTTTTATAAACAATCTTATGGGTGCCTTCAGGAGCTTAGTCAGCGACATTCTGCTTCAATTTAATAACATCACTCCTACTCTAGATGCATTACTATTTACCTAATACAAATCTTACTGCTCATTAAGCCATTATTTGAGAATTTATTTCGATACCTATTCTAAGAAAACCATAACATTTCCTACAAAAAAGAAGAACTTGACACTGATATTTGACATGCATGACAATTAACATTTTAGAAGTTAAACCCAGGTTGAAAGCTGGCATCTTTGTTCATGGATAATCCACTATACAGGAAATTACAGCAGACTACAAAAAATAGCTATTTCCTTTGATTTGACATAATATAATGTGTTGTTTCCAAGAATTGATCTCTATCAGCAATACCACGCAATGCTATCCGTTGGTAAAAAAATATAGGATGATTAATTTTTTTTACAAAATCAACAGGATCGATTCCTGGCGAAGGTAATGACTTTTTCAAAAACCTAATAATGCAGTTTTAGTTTTTATCAAAATCGGGCACACAACTCCTTTCAGCATTTTTCGCTATCTCTTATAGTTTAGGATATAGCCCATAAAGCCCACATAAAAATATATAATATCATCATTCATCATCATAATCCCATAGAGTTGTTAAGTGCTCGAAGGATAATCCGCATGTCCACATAAAAGTTAAACATTGACGCAGGAAAAAGAAGTCAAACTCTTCAGTGGCTTCAATCCACTGACCATAGCCCCGCATCAACCCTTACACCCTTTGTATCTCTTATGTTACACCCCATATCTGCTACTCAGTTATCCATACCCATACTTAGTGAAATTACTAACAATAATAGGTCTTACCTTGTTCTGAAGTCTTACCTAACTTTGCATGCCAGGTAGGAAAAGGGGTTCTGACATTTGGTATAGGAGCTTGGCAGTGTTTTTTTGTGCGGTGCACTTTGAGACCGATATTATTTGTTCGTTGTAAAGCCCTCTATCGATGGAAAATTATAGGACATTTGGTTAAATATCGTTCCGATACGCTTTTGAGATTTGGTGTGAAGGCTTATTAGTTCGCCGTTATGCCCTCGATAGGTATGAGTCTTAAAATGCACCGGGGATTGTCAGTGACAGAACGAAAACGACTGAAGGAAGTCAACAATACAGTGCTTCATTTGATGTATACCTACGTCAGGGCGCCGACATCTTGACTACTGTTTTGTGTCTATAAATAGGAATAAAATGACGGACGGAACATGGTTCATTCTGTCGCAGTAGCTTCGTGATGTCTGAACTTTTTCATGGTCGCACAATTTATTTGATCTAATTAGTTTAATACCTTTAAATAGTAGATTAGGCGTTGTAGTAAAATAACGCTGATGGGTATGTAATTTATATGATTAAAATATGTTCTGATGATAAGTGTTACCTAACGTACGTAACCTACACTCAGATTTTGGCTAAAATAGCTAGTCCTTTATAGCATTTTCAGTTACAATACTTGTTGTGTCTACAGGCCTTTTATTAGCTTAAATAATAGCACAAAATCGCAAAACAACGTTTTTTATTACTAAGCAAAACAATGTATTCGCCTTAAAACTAAGCTT
Organism: Idaea aversata; assembly: GCA_907269075.1. Classification (NCBI taxonomy): domain Eukaryota; kingdom Metazoa; phylum Arthropoda; class Insecta; order Lepidoptera; family Geometridae; genus Idaea; species Idaea aversata. The sequence continues at coordinate 6,496,697 of OU026092.1, read as the reverse complement.
AGAATAATGTTTAGGTATATTATTTTAATTTGACCGCCTGTAGTGCGTACATTAGAGCCGGCGAAGATATAAATTGCCAAGTATTAGATAAAAAGTGATAGAATGTCCCGTAAACCACTTCAACGTGACAGTTGTCTGAAAAAAAAAAAACAATATTAAAAAATATTTGAGAAATAAAGCCCATTGCAATGGTACTCACAATGGTGCAGATGACACTAAATGGTTTCATTTGCACCATTAATGGAACACACAAACAAAATACGGCCTTTAATTGATAAAGGACAGCATCGTTACTAGTTGTATTAATATTGATGGTGCAGACGAAACGAATTAGTGTCATCTCTGCACCATAGCTGGTGCAAGTCAATGGTGCATTTATGAGCCATTTTCTTACCTTTATCGAACTTCCAAAAAAGTTTTTGGGAAGTTTTAGCGGGCATATATACGTCGCGGAAGGAACTCAATGCGAAGTTTTAGACTTGTGATAAGTTTTATCTTAATTAGATATATGTACGGTCGGTAGCATAATTGCAGACCTATCGTAGAGCTCCAAAACGGCTGTTATAAGAATATTTTCAACACAACATTCCAATAATAGTAATGTTAGATATTATGCTGCCGACGATACCTATAGTTTTTTTTTAAAACCGTCGGTCGCACTTACTTCTTTCCAATAAAAACGTAAGTTCATTGGGAGTAATAAACTTCTCATACTGATGCGTCCCCCGTGGCAATAGATTCAACACATATTCAGCAACGCAAATAGACGCGAATCTCGACACGGGTGTCCTGTTGGGTGTGGTGAAGAATATCCTGCCGCCCGGCTTCAGAGCTTGTATGCAAGACTTAACGAACATTTCTTTATTATTCACATGTTCGATTACTTCGGAGGCGACAACACCGTCGTAATGGTTCGTAAAGGATTTTACGTGCTCCTGAAATTATTAAACCTTAGTTTAGGGCTACTTGCAGCAATATTGCAAAATGATGATTTTACTATAACAAGGTTTAGTCTAACCTTTTTGACAGCAATTAGGAAATTGAATTTTGAAGATAAAGATATTTATTTGCATAAAGTATGGTAAGTACAGATCTTAGGATTAAAAGTTTCACATACTTTGCCAACTTTTGGCATGCAAACATCAATTCGTGACGTTACATAATTAGTTCATACAAGACACAGGTATAACATATAAATTATCATAAAATGTAGGTAATTCATGCATTTCATGGTGGCAGTAACTAATAAGTAATAAAAATAGAAAAAAATAATAGTCCATTTTTAATGGTCTTTTAACATTAATTCTCTGTAAATGGGTGTAATTTGCCTGAACGAGTTTTTTTTTTTTTTTTTTTTTAAATTGTACCGGGCTGCGCTACCAAATTTTATGTAGCTAACCAAAGCACAACAGTTTTTGATAATAACACTTTCTTACTAAGAAAGTTTTATTTTCAAAAACTTCGCTTTCATTCACACATAAATAGGTACCTTATAATTTTTAATTTTAAAGGATGTATATGTTATTTGGTTTCTGCATCACTTTGCTAACTAAACAGATCTGTATATTGATAACTAGTGACCCGTGCCGGCTTCGCACGGCTATATTATGCATGTACTATACGTATAAACCTTCCTCTTGAATCACTCTATTTAAAAAAAACCGCATCAAAATCCGCTGCGTAGTTTTAAAGATTTAAGCATACATAGGGATATAGGGACAGAGAAAGCGACTTTGTTTTATACTATGTAGTGAGTGATGAGATTTGGTTTAGCAGAACTAAGCACATAAATGGTTGCGTGTAGCAACGACGAACGGTCTTGATGAACATCCATATTCCGTGTTCTCATTTGAGATTTAATATGCTTCACTAGGAATAATGAAATTATGAATATAGAATAGAGCATGTTTGATACTGTGAAAGGATATGCCCGTAATAATCTTCAATCCCGCAAAAATTGATTTAGCTCTGCGGTCCACAATGTGACAGTCGGCCGGCCGCAGGTATTGCCCACCATTGGTTTAGTCTATACATTTCTTCCATTCTTTTTATTTTTTTGACAGCAACTTGTCTTGTCTTATAGAGGCCAGACAATTATTTTTTTATTTAGGATTGGGTACCAAATGCTTCGAAGTCAAGATGTCAAAAAGTGTCATAGTTTCAGTGTAAAAATGTACAAAAGTCTTCCAAATGAAATATTTACCTCAACACTAATAAGGTGGTATTCGGGTTTGTTACAAGCTATTCTTGGATCGACATCGCGGTGTTCATTAGCTATTGTAATAAGTTCTTTGGTTGCATCTATGCCTGTTACATTTGCACCCAGTCTCGCTAAAGCCTGAAATCATACAAAATAATTATAAATAGTTTTAACCGCATAACTCCCGATCCCGTGGGAATATCGAAAGATAAAATAGCCTGTCTTCCTCGACAAATGGACTATCCAACACAAAAACAATTTTTCAATTCGAACCAGTATTTCCTATAAGATTAGCGCGTTCAAACAAACAAACTCTTCAGCTTCATAAGCATAGACTAGCAGCGCTTCGCGATTTCCCCTCGTAACTCCCGATCCCGTGGGAATAACAAAAAAACAAACAAACTCTTCAGCTTTATAATACAGCTATATAATAAGTATAAATAATAATGTAGCTTTGCATTTCTTGTGTAGTTTTTAACATATTCGCTTATCTTTGAACAGAAGGCGAATTCTCGTAAATAACATGGTTCAAATTCAAATGCAATCGAAATAATATTGCAATGTTATTTATGAGAATTCGCCTTCTGAACAATGTAATAAAAATCATGTTAGACAATTTACCTCTGCCAAAATACCACCTCCACATCCAACATCTAATATCTTTTTATCTATGAGCGGAGTCAGTGTTTTAACCTCCGGTCCTTCAATCATACCATCTCTCACAAATGGTACTCTGAAAAATAACAGTTAAAAATTAATAAAGCCATAACAAAAAAACAAATATTTAAGACTATCTGCGCCCCGCGGTTTCACCCGCGTGATAATATCTTAATTATTTTCTTTCATAAGAGCCTTCTCCTGACAATAACAAACACAAAAAAAAAAAGAATTAGCGACCAAGGAAAATAGGGATTCATTTTTATTTAGATGGTCTTTGACGCGCGGTGTGAGAACACCACCTGCAACATAGAAGGTCGTGGGTTTGTTAAAATATTTTTGTGTTGAATAGTCTATTTATTGAAGAAGGCTACATAGGCTACTTTTATTTTGATATTCCCACGGGATTGGGACTTACGCTAGCGCAGCTAGTTATATATAAAAAGATAACTGGCTTTTGCCCGCGACTTCGTCTTAGCAGTCGAAAGAATGTTTACGCAAAATTTGAAGTAGATTGGACCAAGGAATCACGTTATCCCATACAAACTTTGCCGCCCCCTTTGAACTCCCTTAGGGGTAGAATTTCGGAAAATCCTTCATACGTCATACAAAGAACACACCCTTCAAGTTTCAGGTCTCTACGATCAGCGGTTTAGGCTGTGCGTTGATCCGTCAGTCAGTCGTTCAGGACAAAGGATTTATATAAGTAGACTAGCGACCCGCCCCGGCTTCGCACGGCTATATTATGCATGTATTATACATATAAACCTTCCCCTTGAATCACTCTATCTATTAAAAAAACCGCATCAAAATCCGTTGCGTAGTTTTAAAGATTTAAGCATACAAAGGGATATAGGGACCGCATCAAAATCCGTTGCGTAGTTTTAAAGATTTAAGCATACAAAGGAATATAGGGACAGAGAAAGCGACTTTGTTTTATACTATGTAGTGATGAAGAAGATTGAAAAACTACTCAACCGAGGTAGAAGGCTGGAGGCCTTAAATGATACAAAGGCTACTTTTTAAAAGGTGCAGGTACAGTAAGGGTCATAAGTAAATGATCAGTTTGCTACAATAATACTATCAACAAGTATTGGACGACCTTCTTTTAATAGATGTTACACACAAACCTATATACTTGAATTAAAAGTACTCAGTGTGATTATTATTTTCGAGTGGTATAAGCCGCCACCCGCTACACCAGGGATGCACAGACTTATTAAGACTAGGGGCCACTCGGGCAAATCATGAACTGATGGCGGGCCGCCAGAAGTATAGGTAATTAAAGACAATAAAGAATTGATAATAATGTATTAAAAGTTTATTAATTTGAAGCGTGGCACTGCATAGTGCATACAATCTTTTTTATATTTGGCTCAAATTTACTTGTAGCAACACGTAAAACTGCTTCCAAACTTTCATTTGCAAGGCGGTTTCGATTTTTTGTCTTATTATTATTTAGTATTGAAATAGTTTGTTCACATATATAGGTAGAACCAAATAAGCTGGCACATTTCAGAGCGTTTATGCGCCACTCTTTGTACATATTTTTATCAATGCAGCGGTAAAAGTTCAGCAAGTCTCCTTCGTTGAATTTCGAATGTCGATAATTTCTAACTGCATTGACTCTGGCGCATTTTCAACTGAAATCGTGAAAGGATGGCTGAATATGTCCAACAGCGGTTTCACTTTTTTAAACTCCGAAAAGTCTGTCTTGAAAAGATTGAATCAAAATATCTAGCTTTTCTACATAACTGAAATTAATCTCAGTTTTGTTGAATTTTTCAGCCATTTTCCTATAATTCGGAAAATGATTGTAATTTCCAGAAATTACTTTTCGAACATATTTTTTTGGTTTTATTCTGGAATAGAATTCAATATTTTTCGAATGTACGAGAGTATTATTTTTGCTGTCGGCGGGCCACCAGTATTCGACCGGCGGGCCGCATGCGGCCCGCGGGCCGCGGTCTGTGCATCCCTGCGCTACACAAACCGACGTGGGTTCGATCCACAGGTTAGGTACGTTGTTATAATGTTCAAATAGTACTGCACGGGATTGTAAACGTAACGGTGGGCAGAGACTTTTGACCGTGGATTGTACTTACCTAATCATATTCATAGAGTGAAGTGGTTTCATAGGTCCGTTGAGGTTCCACCAGTCCTTCATCTGTGAGAAAAGCTGGACCTCGCTTTGATCTATTGTAGTTTCTTGTTTCTTGCTGCTGTTGCTGCTCTGTTGTGTTGCAAATCTGACTAGATGTGTCTCTGGCTTTGTATAACTGTAATAATACGTAAATGTATTATCGACGACACAATGGTCACCATGCCGGACTGCCAAACACAGTAAATGTATTATCGACAACACAATGGTCACCATGCCGGACTGCCAAACACAGGGTTGCGGTTTCGATTCCCACCTCAGACAAGTATTTATGCTTAGATATTTGTCTGTGGTCTGGTTGTTTCTATGTATTATAAGTTTATATTTACAAAAGAAAAGTTTATAAGTAGTATATCCGTTGTCTAGCACCCATAATTACAAGTATAGTTACCTAGCTTGGGGCTAGATGGCGATGTGTGGAATGTCCTGCTATATTTATTTATATTTCATCCATTCTTAATAAACTCGTCCCATATTTTTTTTGTATACCAATAATAATATAATAATATTGGCTTTTATATTTAATCTAAGTACATGATTTAACTTAGCTGTACCTACTGACAGAGAGACAGACAGATGAACAGAAGAACTCGCCAATATGTTTAGAGCCAACTAAGCCAAATAAGTCCCTTAAAATATTACAATTTCTTATGTGTACTCACAGAGAGACAGAAAATTAGACAAACAGACATACAAACAGACGTTCAGATAGACTGACAATCATCCAGAGGAATAATCAGACAATTGCTTTTGTTGTTTGGATATTATTGTGTTGTATCTATCGACAAAATAAAGTATAAAACTCACGTATTTCTGTTCAAGGCCTGCCATGTAGAACGTAGTACTTTGGAACTCATTATGACTGGACCTTTTAAAAAATAGCTTATAAATATGACTATTTAGGTTATCTTCGTAAATTAATAACACATTAATATCAACAAGTATTACTAAGGATAAAGGTAAGTACTCACTTAGATTTTATGTATTTCCGTACGTATTTGTGCTCCGAATTAGCAATGTTACAAATTAAAAACTGTGAAATGAAAAACCTAGAAACCGACAAAAACAAATAATATCTGACAAACAGCTGTTTATTTTGACGTTGACATTGATTAAAACGTTATTTTGACATTGACAAACAATTTTGTGACTTTGACGTTCGTGTCGTAAAGACAGTTTTTTTTTCTCTCTTGTTTGGCCCCACGAACGTTAAGCCATTTCCATCATTCTGTGATTCTATAGGTCCATGTTCTATGTTTCCATCTTGTTCTTCATTCTTAGCGGGATTTATTAAGGACTTGGGGTCATAGACTATTTTTTCTAGGTCCATGCTTGGTCATCTCTACTCATGTGCTTGGGGTATACAGTCATACAGTTTTGTTTATTTGTCTTTGTTATTGGAAAGTTTTTTGGCGGGAATAAGAAAAAACCAGGAAGAAAGGAACATATCGCGAAAAATAGTAGAATATACAACAAGTGAAAAAAAAGGTAATTTAATTCGAGGGACTAAGTTGGATTCCGAGAGCAGCGAAGGATTCTATAGTTGAATCCCGAGCGTAGCGAGGGATTCAACTATAGAATCCTGAGCGATTAAAATCCTGAGCGGAGCGAGGGATACAAGGACCGAGATAAATTATTTTTTTCACGAGTTGTGTTTCTAAATTTATTGCGAGAAAATAAATTTAGAAATGGTTCAAGAGATTGTGTCTCATTTTATGTTATTAGGTGTTTCAATAACTTAAAACAACCACGATAACAGATAGAAAAGAATTTTTTTAATTGTATTTAAGTTTTATTCCATTTAAGCATTTAATTGAATTTTATTCCATGTCATACTCCCATTGTCATGCTCCCGAGATTTTGGCGGCAACAAATTATCTACTATAATTGCTGCTTTATTTTGAAATTATTCCGGAGTCAGTGTCTTATTTTTGTCACTGGAACAACCTTTTACTATATTATTTATGTTATTCGATTTTTCAATGACAATAAACAACCACTTTATCAGATAGAAAAAATCTAAATTGGCGGTAATACTTTTTTAAATTTAATATTCCATCCAGCCAGTACGTTCTTTCAGCACTTTCAGTACTTTTTTTTTTAAGTCTATATTATTTCGTATATTCGTGCACGTTCCAAATTCAAAATGATTTTATTCACTCAGTGAGTAAAAGAGCGTTTTATTCACTGTTATCGATGAATAAAATGCCCTTTTTCGAGTGGCAATGGTAAAAAAGTAATTTCTTTATGACGAACGTATCAGAACATAACCTAAATAATAGTAAAAAAATTAAAAAATGTCATTAGTTAGCCAGTATTTTGTCTAATATGTATGAGGAATATTTTATTTCATGTTTATTAGTCCTAAGCAAATAAATAATGGGAAATATCATAATAGTAAAAAAATGATAAAAAATAAATAACATTAATATTGGGTTATTTATTATCAGTTTAATTTTAAGATCTCTGTAAATACAAACACGTCTTAGCAATAAACTGAAAAATTAGAATAGAATAGACATTTATTAGAAATTAGAAGTACAAGTATGTAAGTACTTAAATATTAAATTTACTAAGTTGGTAAGTACCTACATGCTTATTAGTACCTACCAAACATAAGAAAAGTAGGTTATTACGTCAGATATCTACAGCGATCATTTCGAAATTCGTTTTACAGCTTGTAACATGAAGAAAAGTTGTTCAGATGTCGTCAAATGCCAAGTTTTTGTAAGTAAATTGTGAAAACATCCTTGAGATGCTTCACTCTCACAGTTATCTGAAAAATAATAATAATAAAGATAAGTACAATTAAAGGTCTTATCAGGTAGTCGGAAACAACAGAAGAAGCTCACCTGTTTTAAAATTGCTTAAAGTATTTATAAGTTAGAAACATTTTAATTGATGGACTACAATCTTAAATATCTCAACCAATATTAGTTTAGATACTTACCTAATAACTAAAATAAACTATATAGCCTTCAGTTTTGGTGCCTGACAGTAGATAAGTACCTATAAGCTAGTAGGTACCTAACCTACTACTCATCAAAATAATATCTAAGTACCTACCTATCTATTATAGATAGATAGGTATCTATTATTTAAGTATATATAGACAGTCATACTTTCTAGGTATGATAAACTTATCACAGTTTTGACATTTTGTATAGCGAAATAGCACTTTTAAGGCTGATCCGCAAACAACAGTGCCGGCACAGTGCCGTCACGTAAGCACAGTGCCGATCCGTTCAGTAACGTATACATAAGTGTCAGTGAAAAATGATATTGTTGCTTTCATACTTTTTGTATTATGCTATGCGTACTCGTCAGTGCCAGTGACATCATTGAACGTCACGTGACATCACTTAACGTCACGTCACTGACGCACGGATAGCCTAGTACAAAAAGTATGAAACAATATCATTTTTCGCTGACACCGTTATTGATCGGCTTGTGTCGGCACTGTGCCGTCGGGTGTATGTTTAAATACCGAAAATCAAAATACATAATAATCAAAATACATAATGATCAAAATACATAAAATCGAAATAATAAACAATAAGATCAAATAATATACGAAATACATAATGACAAAACGTATAAATTTGAAATAGGTACATTAATTCAAATGACATATTATTATATCTAAAACAAATAAAGATTTAAACTAATAATTGACTTTACTTATAAAAAACCCTACGAACGAAGCAAACTATTACAGCAAAAAGTTCAAAATATCGATAGTCATAATACCTAGTTATGTTCAAAATGTTAACATTTATTACACATAATATTATGTTCAATATATCTACGTAAAAATGCCCATCACTATCACTATCACTACATAGTATAAAACAAAGTCACTTTCTCCGTCCCTATATTCCTTTGTATGCTTAAATCTTTAAAACTACGCAATGGATTTCTATGCGGTTTTTTTAATAAATAGAGTGATTTAAGAGGAAGGTTTATATGTATAATACATGCATAATATAGCCGTGCGAAGCCGGGGCGGGTCGCTAGTAATATATAAAATAAATAAATAAATAAAATAGATTTATTGCAGGCACATATGACCCATTACACAAGACACATACAAATTAAAAAAAAAAATTTAAATTAAAAATAAAAGATAAAAAGTTACATATTAAATATTAATACACGTCTGTCTATATCTGGGTATTTCTAAAGTCAAATATGAGGTCATTATTATTTTTACTTATCTTATTCTTCTCCACGTGAACCGATATCCAGTGCTTATACATAGGGCTCTGGAGATTGTCTCCAACCGCCCTAACAATTTCATTACCTGAGGCATTGACACGACTCCAGAAGGACGCTACTCTGGATCTTATTATAGCGAAGAAATCGGGAATTCCGGCTTGAGCAAACATCGTAGACGCGCTGCAGAACCTGGGATAACGCATAAGAGCTCGGTATGCATCATTATACTGAACTCTTATGGTGTCAAAGGACTTTCTAGTATAATTAACCCATAGTTGGCAGGTGTACATGCCGAGACAGAAAGTTTTGAACAGAATGTCCTTGACGTCCCTACTGCAGCGTGCGAACCTTCTTGCTAGCATGTTGCTTCGAACTGATAGAGATCTCCGCTCTCTCTCCATGTCGAGGTCGTCCCGCAGGTCATCAGTTAGCCAATGCCCCAGGTATTTGAAGCGCTTCACTACTGCAATCTCGGCATCGTTCATAAACACCTTCGGTACATTCTCCGGACCGTTTCCCGACCTGAATATAACAAGCTCGGTTTTTGAGGCGTTATACTTCAGTCCATGCGCAGCCGCATATTGCTCACAGACCGACAGCAGCCTTCTTAAGCCCTTGATAGAGGGGCTGAGGAGCACCATGTCATCTGCGTAGCTCAAGTTGTTAACGCACACGTTACCAACATGACAACCGATTCCAGTGCTCCTCAGCTCCTCTATCAAGTCGTTTACATAGCAGTTAAACAGATCGGGAGAGGTCAGAGCCCCCTGGCGAACACCACATTCTAACCTATAAATGCTAGAGGTTGAGTCGCCCCATCTAACAGCGTTTGTTTGGTTTCCATACCAATATCTCAACAAACCCACGATCCCGTCCGAGACTCTAGCCTGCAGTTTGGCCCAGAGAATATTATAATTGACTAGGTCAAACGCACGGCTCAAGTCCAGAAAGCACGCATACACTGAAGTGTTCCGACTGGTGTAGTATTGTACGGTGTTCTTCAGACAAAAAATCGCAGAGTCTGTCGAGACACCGGCACGGAACCCAAACTGAGCATCACTAATTTTGAGAGATTGCAGTAGCGAAGGGCGCAAAAGATGCTCTAATACCTTTCCTATTACTGTCCCTAACGATATTGGGCGGTAGTTCGACGAGGAGGACAAGTCACCTGTTCTGTTTTTGACTATCGGGACTACAATGGTCTTCATTAGCTTTTCAGGTAAGTAACTATTTTTAATACACAGATTAAAAAAGCTACTTAAGTGTTCATGCAACTTGTAGCTGCCCCAAAATAAATGTTCTATACTGAGTCCATCATATCCAGGCGACTTGCCCCTCTTCATCGTCCTCAACACTAGCGCTACGTCTGATTTAGTAAAACTGGGACATTTGTCAGATCTAGTCAAGCTTGGACATTCGTCTGAGCTAGTGCTATCTAATTTTAATAAATGACTATTGACCGGCAGTGGGGTTACTTTAAATTTATTTGCAAATAAGTCAGCTATATCTGGGGGATTTTGAATTTTATCTATTGAACTAGGTAAATTTTTATTGGTTTTGTTATTAATTTTCTTCGTAGTGTTCCAAAATTTTGAAAAATTTTTGCTCTGTTTACTTAATGTTAAAATATTCATTCTTATTATATCCTCATTTTTCTGACACCAACTAAGTTTGTTTTTGAATTCAGATCTACTATTTTTCATATTCGTAAAAAGATCCCCTACTGGCGGTCTCCCGGCTTCTACCCAACATTTAAAGTGAAACCTCGCTTGCTGGTGGCTCTGTTTGACGTGATGATTCCACCCCACTATTTGTTTACGTCTATGTGATATCGGTCCACGTGAAGTTGAACTTAACTTAGCTGCCTGCTGTAAGGTATTTACTAAATGATCATAGTACTTGTCAATATAATTAAAATTTTCTCGACAGAGATCACATTTACTTAATATAATATCACAGTTGCATAGTTCAAAAACAGTACAAAAATTATCTAAATTTTTAAAACAATAGTTTCCGTAATTGCGGATCTGGTCAATGTTTCGATCTCCCCATTTAACCCCCCTTAGTAAATCGATCGAATCACCGTGACTAGAGCTGACTGGATCACTCACACCGATAGTAGGGACCTTGACAGTTATTATTAAAGGATAGTGGTCTGACCACATATAAAATACACGTTACCCTAATCAAGTAAAATAGGTAGACTTCGGTTCTAGCACTCGCCGGCCGCTGCCGCGGCACCGGTCGTTTCGCTCGCTCGGCTCATGCGTTGTGGTCGCAGTTCTAACCTTTTTTTTTTTCGATGTTCCTTGTGCACTGTCCCACCGCTCCGGGGGGAGCGGCGGGGATGTGTAGGGTTCCCTCTGGCCTAAGCTGGTGGTCGAACAGAGGTTTACCCACTAAAACCCCTCGGTGTCCTCTCTCCGCCGTGACGCAGGAGTGCTTACACATGTCATCTGCTGCCCCAAGGTGGCGGCGGCTAGTCTTGTCAGACCCCGTCTCTAAAACCCGTAACGGAAGAAAAAGTCCCTCTCGAGATGCGGCGTAGGACACGCCAGCGCCATCTCGGGCCTGTGATCTGGAGACAACCCCCCGAGTCCGCCTCCACAGGCCACTTTAGGGTGGCAGGTGGTCGTTGCGGATCACCCGCCTCCTATTGCGCATGCGCGCGTCGGTTCCACGGAGAACACGCTCCCGCTCCGCGACCTCCTTAGTGGACATAGCTGTCTCGCAGTTCTAACCTTACCTAACCTATCCGTGTCGATTCTGTGACAGAAACCCCCTACCCAGAACCGACATGGATAGGTTAGGTTCGGTTTGAACTGCAAACACATTGCACGAGCCGAGCGCAAAGAGTATTATAATAGTTAGTGAAAGCCGAGCGAGCGCACCGAGCTGTGCCGCGGTAGCGGCCGGCGAGTTTTAGAACCGAATTCTACCTATTTTACTAGGTTAGCGAGGGCGATATTTATATTAAAAAAAACCGCAGGTGAATTAATTGTAGTAAAATTAACCGTCAGAACTACCAGTACCGAATTCTACCTACCTATTTAACTTGGTTAGGTTACGGTATATTTTTAATAAATACTCGATATTTATACTTTGTACTTCGGTATTTGGGAAGTTTCTTATTTTAATAAACAAATTATGTACTTACCAATTTCTGGTTTTTGTTTACATGAACCTAAAACTTATATGTATATTCTGATAGTTATACATTTTAAAGTTGGGCTTGTTGATTATTATGTGTTATAAGCATTAGGTATATTTTTTTATTATTATATATTTAGAACTTTATGAATTTAAAACTTATGCTATTCAACTTTTAAGTATTTTGAATCATTATGTATTTTGATTTTCGGTGTTTATACATTTTAACAAACACCCGTGCCGTCACTGTTGTGTGCGGATCGGCCATTAGCAGGTAAGTTCCTTTGACTGTAGGTAATGAAACTTACATTTTTCCAACAAAGTTTTCAGGTCTTCCTTTGAGATCAACATGTCATAAGAATGCGTTCCTTTCGGTATCGCATTCATGACGTATTCGGCAACCCACAAATTGATAAATCGTGATAACATTGTTTTGCTCGGGGCTGTGAAGAATATTCTTCCGCCTGGTTTTAGAGCTTGAATACAAGCTTTCACAAACAGCTCTTTATTGTTGACGTGCTCAATCACTTCTGACGCTACTACTCCATCGTAATAATTGTTGTAATCTTGTACATGGTCCTGAAAGAAGATTAGTTTAATAAAAAAACTATGAAAACGTTTATATTGATGGCTGTACTTAACGTTTTAGTTTTAACTCTTAGGTATATAAAAAAAATATGGTACGAGTTTTGAGAATGTATGAAATATAAATAAATATTGCAGGACACTCCACACATCGCCATCTAGCCCCAAGCTAAGTAACTAGACTTGTGTTATGGGTGCTAGACAACGGATATACTACTTATATACTTTACTAGCTGCGCCCCGCGGTTTCACCCGCGTAACTCCCGATCCCGTGGGAATATCTGGATAAAAAGTAGCCTATAGCCTTCCTCGATAAATGGACTATCCAACACAAAAATAATTTTTCAATTCGAACCAGTAGTTCCTCTGGTTTTGTAAATATATATTTATAATACATTGAAACAATCAGACCACAGACAAATATCTAAGCATAAATACTTGTCTGAGGCGGGAATCGAATCCGCAACCCTGTGTTTGGCAGTCCGGCATAGTGACCATTTGTGCCAACTGGGTCGTCATATGATTTTTGATCCATCAAATTCCTCTAATTAGGGCCGTTAGGCCTAAAGGACAATTTTCACCACTGTATACAGGGTTATTGGAAATTATACTAGCAAGCCGTTGAGGGATACTTCTGTGCACCTTAACGAACAACTTTTGTTCAATGACATTCGGAAATTCGAAAAAAAAAAATGAAAATTTTGAGATTATGTAAATTCGAAAAGTAGCTGATTTTTTAAAACAAAGGTCATTCAGACTAAGAACAGTAGATAAAACTTAAAAAATAAGTAAAATTTTAAGGTTAATAACCTCTCCGTAACCTAACCTCAAAATTTTCGAAAAAATGTTTGAATTTCCAAAAGTCGTAGCACAAAAGTTGTTTGATAAGGTGCACAGAAGTACCTAGCCCTCAACGGCTTGCTAGTATAATTTCCAATAACCCTGTATTTAGTAATGATTCTTTAAATTTATTTAAGTACTTACCTCTATCGTGGTACAAATGTAGGTAGGTTTATTCTGTAAAGATGTTTCCAACTGGCTGTGTTGTTGCGCTACGCCAATTAATTCGTCGCTTGCATCAACACCAGTCACTTTAAACCCGCTTTTCACTAAAGCCTGTAAAAGAAAAATGTAATTTTCCACAGTGATTATAAGACCAATCTAGTTGGTATCTAGTTTTATTTCGACACATATTTTTTTTCACTGAAGCAAGAAATAAACCTCTCCATAAAGGCGCTAATAGAGAATATTTTTTTGTTCTTGCTAAAATGTTCTTGAAAATAACAAGCAGTATTCTTATTTTAAGAATATTGCTTTTAAATTAAGAATACTGCTTCTCATTTAATAGTAGATTATGCAAAGGGCATAAAGCAATGTCTTATGTTGTGGGTTGAGAATATACCTATTGAACCCCGAGTTGAACGAGGGACTCTCGGGTTAACTCCCGAGCGGAGCGAGGGAGATAAGTAGAGTCCTGAGTGAAGCGAGGGGTTTAAGCCGCCCAAGATGAAGACATGCTTTATACCGAGGTGCATACTCTACTTTTCATACTGTCAGTCGATTTTTTTATTTATTTTCTTGTGGTGGCCACCACAATAATGAAACCCATCCCCTTCTTTAATTCTTGTCCATCCAAAGGTTGCCTGGAAGAGATCGCTTTTAGCGATAAGGCCGCCCATTGTGCCATATTGTAAGGTATTATTGTTTTTGTAGCAGAATGTATGTTAGAAATAAGGTTTAATGTGGTACAATAAAGAGTTTATCTATCTATCTAATAATGAGAATGACAGAAGGGAACTCCCTACTTGAAAAAATCCACTTTAAAAAAAATGGGGCAATTGCAATGAGATGGTAGCATTGGGAATAAAGTCTTGCTTTAAGTTGAGGTTAATAGGGCTTTAATCCGTGATTAAAGTGCTGCAGGTGTGAATTTTTTATTTATTAAATCAACAATTTTTTTCTCTAGCGTCTTTAGGGAGAGGATTATTAAATGTCTTCCTTCAAGAAACCTTTTTAGGGTTCCGTACCCAAAGGATAAATACGGGACTCTTATTACTAAGACTTCGGTGTCTGTCTGTCACCAGGCTGTATTTCATGAACCGTGATAGCTAGAGCCGAGCTAGAGAGTTTAAATTATCACAGACTACCGACCCGTCCCGGCTTCGCACGGCTATATTATGCATGTATTATACATATAAACCTTCCTCTTGAATCACTCTATCTATTTAAAAAAATCGCATCAAAATCCGTTGCGTAGTTTTAAAGATTTAAGCATACATAGGGATATAGGGACAGAGAAAGCGACTTTGTTTTATACTATGTAGTGATGATATATTAGATCAGATGATGCTACAACAGAACAAATTCTAAAAACAGAAAAAAAGTTAATATTTTTTTGAATAGGTAACTAAGTAGGTATGTTTTTAAGAATATTTTAGTTTATTTTCATGTACCTACCTACCTCAGCTACCTACGTATATATATTTTTTTGGCAATATCTTTTTTGTTAATTATACTCCCAAAAGGGCAGGCAAAAGACTTTTAACCAATACAGCCTCATCTGACATACAATATTTTTTAGGGTTTTTTGCTCGATATGTATTATCGTAATGGTACAGAACCCATCGTGCGCGAGTCCGACTCGCACTTGGCCAGTTTTTTTTATGTAATGTAAATAATAAGTAGTACCTCAGACAAGATTCCACCTCCACATCCAATGTCCAAGACCTTTTTGTTATTGCAATCCTTATTTTGTGACGTCAATCCATTTACAATAAATGGTACCCTGAAATCAATATTGATAGTGTTCAATTTAAACTCTATACCTAAGTTTTTGCAAAAAAAATAAAGTGTATATCTAGTGTATATATAAAGTGTATATCTAGTGTATAGTGTATATCTAGATAACTAGTTATCGATAGTTTCAGTCAGTTTCCCATCTCTATTCAAAAGTTTAGTATGCCTATCGTGAGCGCAACAAAACAGGTGCGCAAATGTGGAATAGTTTGGGTGCGCAGTTTTGGGTGCGCATTAAAATGAGTGCGCAATAAGGAATCCCTCTTTGATAAGATATTGTGACTGTTGAATAATATTATAACACCGAATAGGTTAAAAAAAGAACGCGTTTTTTTTTAATTTGATCGTTACATAGTGATGTAGGTTTGTAATAAAAAACCATATTATTTTGACATAAATTAAATCTTTAAAATCGGTCAGTAAACTAAATATCTATACTAATATTATAAAGCTGAAGAGTTTGTTTGTTTGTTTGAACGCTCTAATCTCAGGAACTATCACTGGTTTGAATTGAAAAATTATTTTTGTGTTGGATAGTCTATTTATCGAGGAAGGTCATAAGCTACTTTTTATTTTGATATTCCCACGGGATCGGGACTTACGCGGGTGAAACCGCGAGGCACAGCTAGTAACGGATATGGCAACACAAATACGTCATAATTTGTGACGGATGTTCCTAATGTTGGATTAGGAACATCCGTCCATGGATGTTTTATATTCGAACCCGCAACCTTATTTTACACAGGCGGGTGCCTGTGTAAAAGAAGGTTGCGGGTTCACCTCAGAAGTCGTCGAATGATTACAATAATGTATTATTGGTTATAAGGCCGGTTTCAGCTGAAATATGTTAATCATCCGTCACAAATTATTACGTATTTTTTGGGTTACGCAGAGGCCCTTTACAATAACAAGTTTAATGAAAAAGTATGATATGGACTGGACACCAAACCAAACTGGCGATTAACTTTGTCTGCACTATAAAATGCAACCAAAGACAACTGAAGCTGAGCTTGTCCTTGGCTGATAGAGAAAGACCAATGACACATAATAGTACCTCATATTATTAAGGCCATGAAGAGCACAGACTGGCCCTTTCGGATCCCACCACACTTTTATTAGGTCTGAAAAGAACTGAACATTGCCACTGTCTATGGTACTCGATTCATTAGTATTTCGATTGTCTTGAGAAGCTGATGTTTTTAATCTTCTAGGTTGATGTAGAAGATAGGGGCGGTACCTAAAAAAACAATAATATTAAAAAAAACCGTTGTAGGTACTTGCGTACACTATCGCCGCCAGGGATAAATTTGCCGCCGCAATCCTACTATATTATATTACTAGCGACCCGCCCTGGCTTCGCACAGCTATATTAGGCATGTATTATACATATAAACCTTCCTCTTGAATCACTCTATCTATTAAAAAAAACCACATCAAAATCCGTTGCGTAGTTTTACAGATCTAAGCGGTCAAAGGGAAATAGGGACAGAAAAAGCGACTTTGTTTTATACTATGTAGTGATAAAGTTTGTGTGTGTTTGTATGTTTGTTACTACTTCACGTAAAAACTACAGAACCGATTGAAACTTGGTTTGTAGATAGCCGGCTTTTCATTTTATTCCGATATTCCCACCGCCTCACGCGGGGCGCAGCAGCTGGTAAGTAATATTTTAATGGATTTCAATTAAAATCTTCCAATAATACTATAGTAATCATCACTATCACTACTTATTATAAAACTAGCGACCCGCCCCGGCTTCGTACGGCTATATTATGCATGTATTATACATATAAACCTTCGTCTTGAACCACTCTATCATTTAAAAAACCCGCATCAAATCCGTTGCGTAGTTTTAAAGATTTAAGCATACAAAGGGATATAGGGACATGGGGACATAGGGACAGAGAAAGCGACTTTGTTTTATACTATGTAGTGACCACAGTTTACATAAAAAATTCATATATTGAGCAGTTATCCTACTACTTCGCATTCCTTATTGCGACACAAGAATTCGACGTGTGTTCATGCAATGTAAAAACACCGGAGGGATTATGACTTATGAGTCAATTGGTCAATTGCTTTACATTCGCGTTGTCAAGTTTATTTAGGAAAGACGTATCTACTTCTAGTTGACACATCACTGCATAGCTCCACTTGTATTATCGTAACCATACATAACAGATAGACTACTTTGTGAACCACTTAGCTCCTCATTATAGAACATTCCAAAGTTATATTTAGAACAAAATACTGATTGTATTATTTAAATAGGGTACCTACTGTGTAGGTACAATCAACGGCCAAAAGTATCTGCCCACCGACCGTAACGTTTACAATCCTGTGCAGCACTATTTGAACATTATAACAACGTAACCGATCGAACCCACGTCGTCGGTTGGTGTAGCGAGTAGCGGCTTATACCACTCGGCTAACCAAAGACATAGCTAACATGTTGAAAATAATAATCACTCTGAGTACCTACTTTTAATTCAATTATTTGTGTTTGTGTGTAACATCTTTTTATTAGAAGAAGGTCGTAAGTACAATAATTTTTCATAGTATTATTGTAGCAAACTGATAGTGGACTTATGACGCATACTGTACAGTCACATTACCAATTAGCTGAGCCACGTGACCCAGAGTTCATTCGCATATCTGTAAAAAATATAGTATTTACCTATTTTGTTATTTTTTATTTTGTATACTTACTTTATTGTATAGTCTAAGGTTAAAAAAACAGAATCATGTAACATTACTTTACAACCTTACAGATTTGCGAGTGACCTCTAGGTCACGTGAGGTTCAGCTAATTGGTAATGTGACTGTACATAAAAATAAGTTAAAATCTAAGTTACTTACTTAACTACACCCACAGGGGTGCGCATTGTTTCCCCCAACACAATTGCACACTTTGATCTTTTTAAAAACACCTATTTTAATATTTTTAATTATATTCTGTTAAAAATATTATAATTGTTAAAACCCTGTTTGTACAGTACACAGTTATGACAATAAATGATACTCTTCATTTATAAATTAATTAATAGTCAGATTAATATTTGCTATTTTATAAGGATATCTAATATTTAAAAATTGAAATAGCTTGAAACGAATACAAGCGTACTGTTGGCTCGAATGCTTTTAATAGACTATTTATTAACATGTAAAAATGTAAGCATTTACTCCTTCATTTACTCGCTACTAGTATTTGTAACCTACAAGTAAGGTAGAGTCACCATTTGCATTGTTATCAAACCCCACCATTAATCAATTACTGACCAAGTATCTAACGAAGATAAATAGGTAAGTAACACCTACCTATTTTAAGTATTTAGTTAAGTGGATATAAACACATTAACAGGAAAGGGTACCGGGGGCTCTCTCCATACAAACTATAACTGCCATGCCATGACCCTATTTTTATTTTTATTTTATTTTTTAATTTTAGTTTCTATGATAAATAGAAAATGAAAAAAAAACAACAGAAAATAGAGGCATAGTCATGGCAGTTATCAGGCAGTTATATGTTTTATGGCACAAAAATATTTGTGCTAGTGTCATTATCCAGGGATGAAACAGTCGACTACGTTTGTATGGAGAGAGCGCAGGTACCCTTTCACCTTAACACTTTTAACACTAAGGAAGAGGATATTTCCAAGGATTGAAATGGCTTTTTGATGCCATTCGGAGCATTTCTAAAAATAAGTACCTATAGGTAGGTAATCTATATACATAAAAGAGAAAAGGATTCATCAATAAATCTTTGAAATACAAGAGCTATGAATCTGAAACTTAGTTGGGGGTTCATTTTAGGATGGAGGCGAGCACTAATAAAGATTTTTTCGAAATTCCACCGTTAAAGGGGTAAAAAATCTGTTGTATAATCCAGTAAAATCTTAATATATATAAATCTCGTGTCACAATGTTTGTCCTCAATGGACTCCTAAACCACTTAACCGATTATAATAAAATTCGCACACCATGTGCAGTTCGATCCAACTTGAGAGATAGGATAGCTTACATCCCGATATTCCCACGGGATCGGGAGTTACGCGGGTGAAACCGCGTAGGGCAGCTAGTAATTTAAATAAATTACGTGTCACGTTGTTTATGCGCGATGGACTCCTAAACTTACTTAACCGATTTTAATCAAATTTGCACACCATGTGCAGTTTGATCCAACTTGAAAGATAGGATAGCTTACGTCTTAATTTATCCCGATATTCCCACGGGATCGGGAGTTACGCGGGTGAAACCGCGTAGGGCAGCTAGTAATTTAAATAAATTACGTGTCACGTTGTTTATGCGCGATGGACTCCTAAACTTACTTAACCGATTTTAATCAAATTTGCACACCATGTGCAGTTTGATCCAACTTGAAAGATAGGATAGCTTACGTCTTAATTTATCCCGATATTCCCACGGGATCGGGAGTTACGCGGGTGAAACCGCGTAGGGCAGCTAGTAATTTAAATAAATTACGTGTCACGTTGTTTATGCGCGATGGACTCCTAAACTTACTTAACCGATTTTAATCAAATTTGCACACCATGTGCAGTTTGATCCAACTTGAAAGATAGGATAGCTTACGTCTTAATTTATCCCAAAATTCCCACGGGATCGGGAGTAACGAGGGTAGGGAGTAGTCACTATCACTATCATCACTTCATAGTCACTATCATCACTGCATAGTATAAAATAAAGTCGCTTTCTCTGTCCCTATTTCCCTTTGTATGCTTAGATCTTTAAAACTACGCAACCGATTTTGATGCGGTTTTTTGCAATAGATAGAGTGATTCAAGAGGAAGGTTTATATGTATAATACATGCATAATATAGCCGTGTGAAGCCGGGGCGGGTCGCTAGTAGGTAATAAAAAGAAAACGGTTTTGCTAAATAGATCAATATAATTCGTACACGCCAACGTTATTTACAAAATGTCATAAAAGAGAATTTAATGTCGTCTTAACATGAACGTAATCGCGCTAGGGAATCGCGCCTAGTCCTTATAGGAAAAAAAAACATGAGCGTAGGTGTCAGCCTGTGTCAGCAAATTGATATAATATTTTTACACTGGCTAAATACAGAAAACGTGCAAAGCCAAAACAGTATTTGACTCGCTTTGGCTAAAACGTGAGGAACGTCAAATTTTATGGCTAATAAAAACTAATCCAAAACTAACGTAGTATTTAAATTCTCTTTGCCAAACTAGAAAAGGAAAAAAAAATTGTTTTTCTATTCTGTTTTTACAAAAGTTAGAGCAAATTTAATTGATTTTTCAGTGAATATGAGTAAAAATAAACCGGCGCCAGCACCGCGAGCCGTACAAGTAGATTTGTCCCAATATTGCAAGAGCACTTTCACCCTTACTTTTACCATAGAAATATTGGGTATAGACGTGTTCTATGACTGCAGTGATGAGTGGGTGGAACTTGGACCTTGCTATCAAGGAATGAAACTCCAATATCAATTGTATCCAGGTCAAATTTGCGACATCGATATCTTGATTTGGCCTCATGTTGCAAAGGTAAGTTGTTTCTAGGGTACTGTAACTCAAGAGGAAAAAAACTGTAAGTAACCTTACCTTTAAAACCTTTAGGCCTAAAACTGCATGATGCAGACGACCGCAATGGTTCCATACAAAATTTACAGGGACGCCCGTTTTGGGTCCATACAAAAAGCCCCGTCTCGCAGGGCGCGCGCGGGTGATTTTGTATGGAGTCGTAAGAATCTGCGTAACGCAGATTCAGGCTTTTTTCGCAGGAATGGCAGCAAAAATTTAAACCAAGCTTCTCCCGCACTTTCCTTCCTCTACCTATATGTTCTGTGTCGTGAGTCCTGAATAGTTTCGATCCCGTTTCATAATATCAGGATAAAAAGTCCCAAGTTTTATTAAAGGATTCAATGAGACAAATAAGTAAAGGTATAATTCAAAATGATCCAAAATGAAAATCGATTCTCATAAATATTAGGTTTTTTTGTTAGGTACCCTCGGTGCTTGAGTCGGACTCGCACTTAACCGGTTTTATCTTTAACATACCTATCTATATCGTGATAAGGTAAGTACAGCTTCATTGCCCTAGCTATAGCCCTACGTATTTACATGTACAGTCGGCTGCATAACTGCAGTCCCCGGTAGAGTTCGAAAATTACTATTATTGAAATGTTTTATTCTAATAATATTTGTTTGATAAATTGATGAGTTAGAAGACTAAACTTCAACAAAATCAGGTGTCTAAACTCTTGCTTGTGTTGAAAATATTCTTTTAACAGCCGTTTTGGAACTCTACGGTGGGTCTGCAATTATGCAGTCGACCGTACTTGATTTTTGTTGCTTTGTAAGGCAACCTCCCTTTCACTTTTTTAAATTTCCGTGTGTATAAGTACACTATCGGAACCTTGATATTCAGAACTGAGTGACTTAAAAATACTTACCGAAGTAGTTTATAAAAATAAAAGAATTCCAATAAAAAAATTGGAATAAATATTATAGATTCGCCTATTTTTAGGGTGCCTAAGAAGGAACCCTATAAGGAAGAATAATTAGTTTGCAATGTCCGTAGGTCCGGGCGGCCGTCTCGTACGCTCGTACGGCTTGTCTTAACCTACTTATAAAATTCTCTGTCCTGAATAACTGACTGACGGCCTAAACTGCTGATCGTAGATTCCTGGAACTTGGAGGGTGCGTTCTTTGTATGACGTAGGCAATTAGGCATCCGATAAGAAAGGATTTTCCGAACTTCTACCCCTTAGGGGGTGAAATAAAGGCGACAAAGTTTGTAACGTGATTCCTTGGTCTGTATTGTCGACTTCTACGCGGACTAAGTCGCGGGCAAAAAATTGTACTAATTGATATAAATGGCAAAACAACGTCTGCCCGGTCAGGTAGTCTTCATCACTTCATTACATAGTATAAAATAAAGTCACTTTTCGCCGTCCGTTCCTATGTCCCTATTTCCCTTTGTATGCTTATATCTTTAAAACTACGCATATATTTTGATGCGGTTTTATTTTAATAGATAGAGTGATTCAAGAGAAAGGTTTATATGTATAATACATGCATAATATAGCCGTGCGAAGCCGGAGCGGGTCGCTAGTAAAATATAAAATGCTTTAATCTCAATGTCAGATGGATCAACGCAGGGATTTTTACTCGTCGCCTTTCAGGTTTTTTATTTCATTATTTAGTGTTGCTGGCATAAACTAGTACTTTTTTGTGGAAGCCCTATTAGTTTATCAGGTATTGACTGAAGACGATGTGGTTACATAATAATTACTATTTTTATACATTTATCTTAGATTTATTCAGATTAGGTGTGGGAATGACAAACTACGTAAAGCATACAACAATCAACTTTTTCATGACCATAGGTCCTATTAGTTCTATTTCAAGATGTTTGTGTATTTTCTTTATCATATTATCACTTCATAGACGACCCATTTGGCACAATGGTCACCATGCCGGACTGCCAAACACAGGGTTGCGGGTTCGATTCCCGCTTTATACAAGTATTTATGCTTAGATATTTGTCTGTAGTCTGGTTGTTTCTATGTATCTTAAGTATATATTTACAAAAGAAAAGTAGTATATCCGTTGTCTAGCACCCCTAACACAAGTTATTCAGGTGATGTGTGGAATGTCCTGCAATATTATTTATTTACTAGCTGCGCCCCGCGGTTTCACCCGCGTAACTCCCGATCCCGCGGGAATATCGGGATAAAAAGTAGCCTATAGCCTTTCTCGATAAATGGACTATCCAACACAAAAATAATTTTTCAATTCGAACTAGTATAGTTCCTGAGATTAGCGCGTTCAAACAAACAAACTCTTCAGCTTTATAATATTAGTATAGATAGTATATAAGTGATCAAGTGGGAACTTATTCCGTGGCCGAAGAGGTATAATATTAATTCTATAGGCTCAGCCTGAGTAAGTCTTTTCCCTTCAGATTTGGTGTGGCTCTGAATATGGATGGGTTAGAATTTGGCAGTTACTTGAACGCAGGTGGCTTTCGTTTTCAATACGTCATGCATTTCCAGTGAGAGTTGTGGGACTACAGAGCTATGTTGCGACAGTGGTACCAACTGTTGGGTTTGGATCACTTGGCGCTACGTAAGTTTAACACTTGAAAAAAAAAAAAGGTTTTCAATTCGTCGCGCATCTATTTTTTTGACGTGACGTGAGTACGTGAGTACGTTATAACGTAGCTATTAAATTGATGAACACCTGCATTCACAAAAAGTGTGTCGTCATTGTCACGTTCCGGTGACGTCATGACGTCACAGTACGCAGCAATATACGAGTAAAACAAACACGAGACGCGCCGTGTCTTAATAATAATAACGCTCATCTTGTGTTATGGAGACGAGTGACGGATATTCTATAAAGGAAAAAAGGAAAAAATTATAATGGAAAAACCAAAAATTCTAATTTTTGTATCGTTTTCTTATGACGTTATCATGTAAAATTATCGTCCGTCGACTTTACAGACAACCATTTGTTTTTTTTTGTGTAGATTTACCGTCTCACATATAAGACACGTTAATGATGGTTTAGGGCCTAAACCATAGCCTAAACTGCATAGCCTAAATTTGCTAGCCTAAACTAAAAAATGCATAGCCTAAACTTTAGGCTCTATGCATTTGACCGTTGTAATAGTATTAAAATTCTTTCAGTGCAAAAAATGACAAAAATACAGGAGTGTTCCTTCCACCTTTGAAATTTGGGCAGCGTCGGTACTTCGCTCCGGTTTCAGAGGTAGAGGAAGAATTTCCATTGAAATTCGTAAAAGAGTTAATATGGAGCACCGTCGTGGATTACATTCCTTCTTCATATTTGGACGGAGTGTTTGATGTTCCGTACGCGGTTGCAGGTATCTAATATTTTCGTCAGATTTAAAGTTAAAGGGTACCGGTGCTCTCTCCATACAAACGTAGACTAGAGCAAATATTTTTGTTGCATAAAACCTATAACCCACTTACCTACTACCTACTTAGACTTAAGCTTTGTTTTTTTTATTTATTATAATTTACAAATGGTGTTTGCAATAAAGAATTTATCTATCTATCTATCTATAACTGCCATGAATATGCCCCTATTTCTTGTTTTTTTTTCATTTTCTAATTATCGTAGATATTAAGATTAAAAAACAAAACAAAAAAAATAGGGGCATATTCATGGCAGTTATAAGTTTCATGCAACAAAAATATTTGCTCTAGTGTCATTATTCAGGGAGGAAACAGTCGACTACGTTTGTATGGAGAGAGCGTCGGTACTATTTCCTCTTAAAGCGAGTCTTGATGTTTGCAGTTTCTCATTATTAAAATGAGGTAAGGCAAAAAGTATAAAATTTTCAAATTAAAATTATTTCGTCTCTAACGCCCAAGTACCTACTGAATGGCTACTTATCTTAAACAAGTGGCGATTGAATTGACATTTAACGCCCGAATATTGCTACTTATCTTATGTAACAATTAAATGAACATTTAAGTGTTATTTTCAATAGGATAGGAGCGTTTTAAATATTAAGGGGACCCCTAAATATTTGAGAGTTGTTTGAGTATTCGGGCTTTAAAGTGTAAGTTTATAAAGGATAGGAGCGTCTTAAATATTTAGGGGACCCCTAAATATTTAAGAGTCGTTTGAGTATTCTGGTATTACTAGTTCAAAAGAAATTGGTAGGTAATCAAGACAATAAATTAGTGGTAGGTAAACATGCCTAATTACCTACTACCTAATTGGATTTGATCCTACAACACTACCAAGGCGTTGAAGTACTTACCTCAGTAATCGTCTTTGATTATCTAGATCAAGTTCTTTAATTAATTAAATAATTGGGAGTAGGTATACCTATTTGGGTATATTAAGGTGAAAGGGTACCTGCGCTCTCTCCATACAAACGTAGTCGACTGTTTCCTCCCTGGATAATGACACTAGCACAAATATTTTTATATCGTAAAACCTATACTTAACTGCCATGAATATGCCTAAATTTCTTGTTTTTTTCATTTTCTAATTATCATAGAAATGTAGATTTAATAACAAAACATATAGGGGCATAGTCATGGCAGTTATAAGTTATATGCAACAAAAATATTTGCTCTAGTGTCATTATCCAGGGAGGAAACAGTCGACTACGTTTGTATGGAGAGAGAGCCGGATACCCTTTCCTCCTTATTATAATTAGGGAATGTGGTAGCTAGATATTCAAATACACCACACTAAAGTGTGTAGGTTGTTAAGTACAATCAACGGTCAAAAGTCCACCGCCACTGTAACGTTTACAATCCTGTGCAGCACTATTTGAACATTATAACAACGTAACTTGTGGAACGAACCCACGTCGGTTGGTGTAGCGGGTGGCAGTTTATACCACTCGGCCAACTGAAGCGTAGCTAACATGTTGAAAATAATAATGACACTGAGTACTTGAATTTAAGTAGGTATTTATGTTTGTGTGTAACGTCTATTAGAAGAATGTCGTAAGTCTAATACTTGTTTATAATAATATTGTAGCAAACTGATAATGAACATAAGACGCATACTGTACAATTGTACATCTGATAAATATAGTACTAATTATTTGCTTTGATTTTCAATTTGTTTTATATAGCCATAATTAGTAGAATACACATTAAATTATAACATACTATGCTTCGTCCTGCGGTTTCATCCGCCTAAATTCCGATCCCGCGGGAATTTTGGAATCAAAAGTATCTAATGTCTTTCTCCATCGCCTTTTTTATCCATTCTAATTTTCATCCAAATCGACTCAGTTGTTTGACCGTTCAAAGGGAACAGACAAAAAAAAAACAACTAAATAAATAAATATAAATATATTATATATTATAAAGCTGAAGAGTTTGTTTGTTTGTTTGAACGCGCTAATCTCGGGAACTGCTGGTTCGAATTGAAAAATTCTTTTTGTGTTGAATAGTCCATTTATCGAGGAAGGTTATAGGCTACTTTTTATCCCGATATTCCCACGGGATCGGGAGTTATATAAATATATTGCAGGACATTCCACACATCGCCATCTAACCCCAAGCTAAGTAACTAGACTTGTGTTATGGGTGCTAGACAACGGATATACTACTTATAAATACTTTTCTTTTGTAAATATATACTTATATTACATAGAAACAACCAGACCACAGACAAATATCTAAGCGTAAATACTTGTCTGAGGCGGGAATTGAACCCGCAACCCTGTGTTTGGCAGTCCGGCATGGTGACCATTGTGCCAACTGGGTCGTCAAATAAAATACAATTTTCAATTAATTCATTAAAAGTAACCAAAAAGTAGTTATTTACAATTTACAATGTTGCCAATGTCGACAAGTGTTATATCTGTTTAATTTAAAAGGAAATAGATTGATTGCTTTAAAGTTTAAAGAAAACAGTCAAGGGCGAAAATAATACACTATACTACTTATTAATCTTATTAAATACTAGCTGTCCAGGCAAACGTTGTTTTGCCATTTAAAAATAAATTTAAAAAAAAAACTGGGCTGATTTGTGATTCTAAACCATCCAGTGCCTTTATTCATTAGGGTTCAAGTCGTCGGGCGCGCGTGATTAGGACGAGATTTCCATACAAAAACCGTCCCCCCTCCGCCCCTAATCACGCGCGCCCAACGACTTTAACCTTAGTGAATATAGGCCCAGGGGGCCACCCAAACTTCTTGTACGTTGTGGATTTTCTACCTTGGGTTACAATATTGCAATTATCTGACGGATCCCCGTTTTTTTTTTAAGTTTTAGCCTATTCCTTATAATTCACCTTTCTATTGGTGAAATAATTTTTGAAATCGGTTCAGTGGTTTCGGTGATTACCCCCAACATACATACAAACTTGTTACCAATGTTACCTCTTTATAATATTAGTATAGATTAAGATACCTACTACAACCTTGTTGGAAAAGCGGTCGGGTACCTACATATAATCAGTAAACCATACATACTAAGAAATTTTACAACACATGCTAGATAAAAGTGTCACGAGTATTTTTATCGGATTTAGGTTATAACTCTTGTCTATGGTGCAATACCTTGTTATAAGCCAGAACCGTCATATCTACACGGTGTAACAAGGGGGGTGGATCATCGGTAGCTGGGGGGTGGGGGACCTTAGTGCCTATCGATTTAATAAATAAATAAATATTTCAGGACATATTACACATCGCCATCCAGCCCCAAGCTAAGCAACTTAATGCTTGTGTTATGGGTGCCAGATAACGGATAAACTACTTATATACTTTTTTTTTTTTTTTTTTTTTGTAAATATATACATATTATACATATAGGAAACACCCAGAACCAGAAACAAGAATTTATGGTCAGCATAAATACTTGTTCCCGGCGGGAATCGAACCCGCAACCTTCTGCGTCGCAGTCAGGTGTTCGCCCGACGCGCCACAGAGGTCGTCAATTTCTTGACCCCTAATCGCCTATCGATGCCTATCGATAGTTGCCTAGTTGCGATAGTTGCCGATAATTGCCTATCGATGTTCTGCAATATTTAGTGGTTCAAAATTTATTTGTACTTTAGTGAAATTTTATCGAAATCCGATTTTAAAATTTTTGGACTATTTGGACTATCAATTATATTTTTCAACATGATGCCCTAGCTCTAGTCGAGTGAAACTTTCAGGGTTTATTCTTCATAAAAGCAAGTAGTTTGATTCACAAAAAAGGGCAGAATCGCAAACCTGATAAAACTATCAGGTCTGCGATTCTGCCCTTTTTTGTGAATTAAGTTCAATAGTGGATCTTTTGTACCCCTACACCAATCAGAGTCTAAAAATAAAACCATTAAAGTAATTTTTTTTAAAGCTATTGCATAGCTTTTATTGCAGGCATTGAGCGCGGCGACCGAATCAAGAATTTTTTCTAAACCTAATGTTTACATTATCTTTAAGTATAAGGTTCTAAAAAAATATTATTTTTTCTGCAACCTATCTTAAAAACTACTTGCTTTTATGAAGAATAAACCCTGAAAGTTTCATTCGACTAGCTAGAGCTAGGGCATCATATTGAAAAATGTAATTAAATAAAGCCCAAAAAGTGAAAATAATCGATATCGTAATCGATAGGTACTGAGGTCCCCCACCCCCTAGCAAACGATGATCCACCCCCCTTATTACACTGTGTTTAGAATTAAAGTTAATATAATCATGATCATGAGTATTTTCTTTATCATATTATCACTTCATAGACGCCCCATTTGGCACAATGGTCACCATGCCGAACTGCCAAACAAAGGGTTTCGGATTCGATTCCCGCCTCAGACAAGTATTTATTCATAGATATTTGTCTGTGGTCTGATTGATGAATAATTATAAGTATATTCTTACAAAAGAAAAGTATATAAGTAGTACAATACCTTAAAAACACATGGGGGCATGGTCATAAGTTTTATGCAACAAAAATATTTGATATAGTGTCATAATCCAGGGAGGAAACAGTCGACTACGTTTGTATGGAGAGAGTGTCGGTACCTTTTCCTCTTAATGATATTACTTCATCTACAGATATAAGACACCAAGATACATGTTTGGAATATGTCAAAGACACCATATTGAATCGGACGATGTCAGAGGAAAGCGAAGAATCAATTCAAGAGGAACAAATAGTTAGACCAAAGGACAGAAGGATGACTCTTACAGTAAAACCACCAGAAAAGATTAAAAAACCTGTTGAAATACAGAAGATTAAATTTGAAATTAGTCTACCTGGACATTTTATTTTGAGCGGTAAGTTATTAATTATTTAAACAAACTAACAACCGCGCACTGCCGAGGATCATGAGTTTTCCATACGCGGCGCGAGTAGGTATTTTCAAAAATGACCCGTATCGTGCGATACAGAGAGTTTAAGTTCGGACGTAATTGCCTTGATTTTGCTTTCAAATAATGTTGCGGGCCGTAACGTTTTTACCCCCTTTATCCTTCACGAAATGAAATAAATTTGTCTCATTTAATTCACTGCATCTTATTCTAGGTTTATACGTTTTTCTTTTTTGGTAATTCTGTTTAGTCTATTAAAAACGCTCGATACAGGTTTTAAGTAAAAAACATAGATATTCAGATACTAATAACTTTTATCTTAGGCAATATTTCTTAAAATAAAAACGGTTAAACCTAGTTTTCCATTAGATCTAGAACATTTTCAAAAATTATCATAATCGGACTTCGTTTATGGGGGGAAAACGTCACCGCTTTTTGTATGGAATTTTACAGCCTCACACTGGTCTAAAGCTGGAGTTAGATTAGAATCTCAAAAGACTGTAGCTACAATTAACGTTCAAAAGTCCACCGGCACCATAACGTTTACAATCCTGTGCAACACTATTTGAACATTATAACAACGTAACCTGTGGATCGAACCCACCTCGGTTGGTGTAGCGGGTGGCGGCTTATACCACTCGGCCAACTAAAGACATAGCTAACATGTTGAAAATAATAATCACACTGAGTACTTTTAATTCATGTTTGTGTGTAACGTCTATTAGAAGAAGGTCGTAAGTCCAATTATAATACTTGTTTATAGTATTACTAGCGACCTGCCCCGGCTTCGCACGGCTATATTATGCATGTATTATACATATAAACCTTCCTCTTGAATAACTCTATCTATTAAAAAAAAACCCATCAAAATCCGTTGCGTAGTTTTAAAGATTTAAGCAGTCAAAGGGAAATAGGGACAGAAAAAGCGACTTTGTTTTAAACTATGTAATGATGTAGCAAATTGATAGTGGACTTATGACGCATACTGTACTATACATTAAGTAGTTACAAAGCATAAAAAATACGTTACTGTAATAAATTCCTTACGCACAAGTAACATATAAATATTCTAATGAGGCCAAATCCTCAAGTAGGCAAGTTCGAGTATGTTATTTTTACTGTTTGAGTAGAGTTTACTCCACTCTAAGAAGGGTCAGGATCTCGTACAGGATAGGAGCTCGTTACAACGAAATACTCACTTAAAGGAGCCTTGTTAGCAATTATATTCTAATAATTTTGGTATCGTATTATCGTAAATTAATAGATTGGATGGGTTTTATCGGACTCATATCCAATCCAATCCAAAAATTGTATTGATTACGACTATTAAATTTATGAACACCGGCAGCACTCACAAAAAAGTGTGGCGTCATCGGGTTACGCTCACGTTCCATAGCAATAGCAACCAATGTTTTGCGTTCCCGGAACGTTCATGTTTGTAATGCAATGTTTCGTAAAATTATCGTCCGTATTTAATAATAATATCGCTCATCTGGGCTTGTGCTATGGTGACGAGTGATGAATAGAAGACTTAGAAGACTTTTCTTTATAGGAAAAAAAATTAAGAAAAAAAGGAAAAAAATCTCTTTTTTTATTGTTGTCTTATGACGTTATCACGTAAAATTATCGTCCGTAAACTGACTTTACAGAACCATTTTTTTTAAGTTTCAATTGAATAGTTTTGGGTCATTTGTCTAAGGTTAAGGTGAAAGGGTACCTGCATTCTCTTTATACAATTAATGTAGTCGACTGTTTTCTCCCTGGATAATGACACTAGCACAAATATTTTTTTGCCATAAAACCTATTAGCTGCCATGACTTTGCCCCTATATTTTGTTCTTTTTTTGTTTCATTTTCTAATTATCATAGAAAATAAGATTAAAAAAATAAATAAACAAAAAATAGGGGCATGGTCATGGCAGTTACAAGTTTTAAGCACTAAAAATATTTGCTCTAGTGTCATTATCCAGAGTATGGAGACAGCCCCCGGTACCCTTTCTTCTTAAAAGCTGTAATTTCGTTCGAAGTAGAAATCAGAATAATTTCTTTAAATCATAGATACCAAAGTAACTTCCATCTTTAAATCAATAAACTAATGTCTAAATTCGTTACAGGCGGCGGGAGAATAACACCTTTCCAAACAGTCGGGGATCGGCCGTCAGATTTGGGCCAGATAATTGTGTTGATTAGCACTAACAATTTACCAGCACAAGATGATTATCCGATAGTTTTCGTGAATGTGGATAACTTATATGATGTTCCAGTGAGTGAGCTCAAATCTCTAAGGTAATTTGTGAGATCATTGATAGTTTTATTTCTGTTAACTTTTTAAGCTTCGATACAAAAGAGCTGCGTTGAAAGCTTGATGCAGCTCCCAATCGGAATAGGATGACTTTGAAATCCAACTTTACTGAAATGGGGTTGAGACATTTTCAAACTTAATTAAGCTATTGCATAGCTTTTATCGCGGACTTTGAACGCGGCGACCAAATCAAGAAATTCCGTAACGAAAATAAAACCTAACACTAGACTGTACGAAGCTCGCACGATGCAATAGCTTTACCGCGGTAGTCCCCGAGTGCCACACGTTTTTTTCTTTTCTACACTAATATTACTCCCAATGAATCAATGTAGGTATTTCCATACTATTTTCATCAAAATCGGTCCAGTAGTTTCGAAGCAATAAATATTTCATAAAAATATAAATTTCAAAGGAAAATATACTTACTTCACATTAACTTTTCATTATGTCATGTTTAAGAATAACTAATTTGTACACGAAATGGAAAATTGGAGATGACGAACATGATTCCCAAACTGTACCCATCAGATCCAATAATAATATAAATTTCAATGATCACTTTGCCGTCGCTTTGCCTTACGATTTGGTCACTAAAATCACTGCTGGATTTCTTGACAACGCTTATGAAATACAGGTAAAAATTAATTAAAGTAGTTTAGGTTTTTTAAGTGCAATTCCTATCCTAATTTCTTTAAAGCTTCTTTCGCTGGATGAGGGTTGCGATGGGCGATATTTATAAATTTGTATCCTTATTTTAAGAATAAAAAAAAAAAAAAAATTAAATTAATAGAAATTACTTTATTATTTAAGTGTTTTAATTCGATGTATTTGATTTGATTTAATTTAATTTGTATTATTTTATTAATATGTACTTATGGAATTTAATTCTGAAACAAAATTTAATTAATTTCTTTATTTTATTTAAAATTGTTTTAGCTTCGAGGCAATAAACTACCACCAATGGCAGGAACGCCGAAATTATTCGGCTACGAAAAAGGT
Source organism: Idaea aversata (assembly GCA_907269075.1). Lineage (NCBI taxonomy): Eukaryota > Metazoa > Arthropoda > Insecta > Lepidoptera > Geometridae > Idaea > Idaea aversata. Next base: position 6,463,842 of record OU026092.1, on the reverse strand, counting down.
GACAGAGATTTTGGAAGGGCTTTTCCTCCAAAATACAAAAGAGACGAACTAGATATATTGATAGCTGTGACTAAAATAGATGCTAAAACTCTAGCCAAGTCTATGAATGCGTTTATTAGAGGAGAATATCCACTATATCCACCTAGAGTGGCAGTTGATAACTTAAATCGTGAAGGTGTTTGTACAAACGATATTAATGCTATTAGAATTCCTGTCAAACCTGATTTAATTGTCAAACCGGATACGATACTTCTTGCCCAAATGACTTTAGAAGTATGTATTGGATTAGTAGGCTGTACGCCGAGGAATCTAACGTCAAGTATATCTAGAATGTTCTGTGTGATTAATGATTCGGACTCATTAATTCCTCTGTTGAAATTCGTATCAGATGTAAACATGGAAATATCGGAATCACAGTCATTAGATGATGTATTAACTGGATTTACAATCGATACTGGGAATACGGTCATTTTCTATTTAGAAGGACCTAAAGACGGACACATTTTGAGAATTTGGGAGATGACTGAGGACTTGTACCCTTGTGTAAAACCGCTGTTTTCATGTTCTGTTAGATATGCAACGAGACTATACCCTGGTAATTTGAAAATAAAAAGAAATGTTCTTTAAACGCAGTAATTTCAAACATTAATGTTGTCAATACACAATCGAGAATGCTAAAATGTTTGTATCAAGCAGATGTGTTCAACATATTATTGTCTCCAACACAGAAATTCATCAAGCCGTTCGATCTTGTTTGTTTCACGTTTCGTTGTTTGAGATTAAAGCGATTTTAGATCGTGCGTACTAGAAGCTTAAGATTAAATGACTCGCTATGACTGAGTAAACTAAGTACATTAAAAAACTTTGTTCTTCACAGACTTTGTTACTTCGTCGGTACCGTTTAATGTTCTGAAGATGTTCGTTCCTTTGGGAGTACTTCTGGCCTGTCCACCGGTTTATGCGCGTCCTACTTTACCGTTACCCACGAGATCTGTTAGTTTCTTTTCTACAAATAGAACACAAAACAAAACCTTATAAGTATTTTTGCCTACAAAAAAAAAACATAGAATCACAATATGTGATAGAATGTATTTAAAAATAAAATATTAATATTAATCTATTATTATGTTTAAAAAGTATAGAATATAGGTACCTACTTAGTGCATTTTTGCTGTTTTTTAAGTAATTCTATTATTTGGTTAACCACAATATACTGCATTCTTGGAATAAATGAATTTGCACTTTAATTTGTCGGTTAAAAATGAGGAACTTTTTTATACTATATTCGGGCATAAATGATATTGAGCAAGATCCCACCTATATCACCAGACCTTCGTGATTTCGTGGGAATTACTCAGCGCATAGTTATGAACGAGGTGCAATAATTATAAAGTTCATCCCATAGTGGCTTGGAGAGTTATCAGGTAGCAAAGTCATAAATCGAACCTGTTAATTTTGCAAAAAAATCGCCTATATTTTTGTACTAATCGATAATGTTGTCTTGACACCTAGCGACTAAGGGTGGTTTTATTTTATATTATTATGCGTTTTTCCCTTGTTTTAGGCTCTATTAAAAATAGGTCGTCTAATAACCAAAACGAAGGCAGTACCATCACGGCATGATATGCCTACATCGGCTGAACTTAAAAGTTTTCGATTAGAATTATGTGTGGCACCTCGTCCGCCACCTACTTTGAACCGTAAGTATTTTAAACTGATAAACTTATTTAGAGCTGATTATTTACACAGGGTTCGATTCCCGTCTCAGACAAGTATTTATGCTTAGATATTTGTCTGTGGTCTGGTTGTCTATGTATTATAAGTTTATATTTACAAAGAAAAGTATAATAAGTAGTATATCCGTTGTCTAGCACCCATAACACAAGTCTAATAGTTACTTAGCTTAGGGCGATGTGTGGAATGTCCTGCAATATTTATTTATTTTATTTCGTAAAGAGTTTTTGAGTAAATGGCTGGCTCAATTCGCTATTTAACTACTAGTCTCTGGTCAAGAGAATATGGGCCAGATAAATTATAATGAACTAAAATGCTTACTAAGTTTTTTATATTATTTCTAGCTGTCCCGGCAAACGTTGTTTTGCTATTTACAAAAAAACAAAAATAGATGTTGGCCGATTCTCAGACCTACTGAATATGCTCACAAAATTTCATGAGAATCGGTCGAGCCGTTTCGGAGGAGTCCAAGTTCGAACCCCGTGACATGAGAATTTTATATATTAGTAGATAGATAGACAAGATAGATCTTTACTGGGCATAGACGTCTTTCAGTTTGTTGTGATGTAGTTGATTGTGAGGAATTTGTGCTGCTGTTTTTGAGTAAACCTTATTATTTTATTTGTATCAGGTATCATTTGTATCACGATAAATGTAGAGATCAAAATATACTTAGGTCACGGTTTGATTTTTAAGTTTGTCAAATCCAATATTATCTATCTACTATTTAATACTAATTTAAATAAAAAGTAATTCCTATTACTCACTTGGTCACGCCAAAATTTAAAAGCGACTTTACCGATGTCATCCATGGCTTTTTAAAGTTCTTACTGAAAGAAAATAAAATTAAGAAAGTTACACATAAAATTAGAAAATTTTATAAAACTTTCCGACTACTTAAACTTATTTACTTTTAACCACTGCACTGATTGCGATCAAACTGCTTTTTATCTCGATATTCCTACGGTATCGGTACTTATGCGGTTGAAACCGCGGGGCACAACTAGTTTTTTATTTAAATAGTTTAAAACTAATGTTTACTATAATATATAGTGACTAATATGCCGGATTATAGAAGAAAATCATCTCTTCAGAGCGTGTCAAGGATAAATTGGGATAATAAATAAATCAATGGATGCTCTAGTATATATATTTCGAACACTACAAAGGGAAATGTTAATAAATTTGTACTGTGGTAAGTGAATTGATAAGTTTTTTATTTTGTTTAGGCGCTAACACTGTGTTTATACATTCTGGACATAAATCACTATCACTACATAGTATAAAACAAAGTCGCTTTCTCTGTCCCTATATCCCTATGTATGCTAAAATCTTTAAAACTACGCAACGGATTTTGATGCGGTTTTCTTAAATAGATAGAGTGATTCAAGAGGAAAGTTTATATGTATAATACATGCATAATATAGCCGTGCGAAGCCGGGGCGGGGCGGGTCGCTAGTAAAATAATAAGGTATAAGACTGCGAAAGAACCGTAAACCTTAAAAATATTTTTTTTTTAAGAGGGAACATGGGTGTTGCTTTTACCATATAAATGTATTTCCCTATTTCCTTCCTGAATAATATATCTACAATCTAGTACATCATTTTTTGAAGCCTAGGATGCTGTAAACCCAATTTTCATTTTTTGTAACTTTTTTTCTATATTTTCATGAAAAGGAAAACCAGTGGAAAATAAAACACTATCGATAGTGTCGACTGGGAGTGTGGTGGGTAATGAATGGAACATGTGAATAACAGCAAACCTAACATTTGAAGTTAAAAAAAAATTGCTCTAAGTAACTAGAGCAATAAAAAAAAATACACACACTAGAGAGTGAGTGTAATTATTCAGGAAGAAAATAGGGGGGGGGGGGGGGGGGGAAGGTAAGAATGCTATAAGCCTTCTTCGGTTAAAATGTGTTTTGTCACTTTCGCATTGTGAAAGAAGACAAAGTGTGAAAAGTGACAAAGCATAATTTGAAGAAAAAAAAATGTTTATTCTGTTTGCCTATGTTTAGGTAAATAATTTATTCGATCCATATCAGAATTTTCATCAAGTTTTTATTATAGAAACAAGTTTGTTTCTTGTGCGCTTTTACTGTTACCTTCTGATTTTTTACCGGAAACTTCATAAAAATAAATTTACCTAAGTAACTTAATTTTCCAGTAAAAAGTACAACAACAACGATGTTGGAACGGTGAACTAACTGGGCATTTTGCTTACTTACGGTTTTTAACTTAAACAACGTTTTTTGTTTTCGACACCGGCTATAACAAGTTTAATAAAGCTTTTTAAAATAATTACGCTTTTAAGTTGCTGGATGTCGTTTACAGACTTTTTGACCGAGCGAGCGAAGCGTTTCTGATTCAAGTTTGTCAAAATTTGCTTTCTCTGTAAGTATGTTTGTTGGTACTCCTTCATAGGTTGTATTTTACAGCCGATATGGACGAAGCATGGTATATATTTACGAGTATTAAAATTGTAGGGGTTTTTACTTTCCCCAAAAATTGGGCCATTGGATATCTCCACCGTAACAGATTTGATTTCGGTGATTCTTTTTTTTTTTAGTTAAAAGTTAAAAGGGTAATTACAAGTTGGTCTCATGAAAATTTGGTAAAAATCTGGATCTGCAAGATCTTCGAAGTGATGACCAAAATAGCTCCTCAAAATACAGTATATTGATTGCTCACTTTTAGATTTCAAACTGTGGAACCCCTTAAACTACTAGGTAATTAATGGACCACTAGGTAGGTCACACAAAACTCCTCGAAAGGCTATGCTCATGAGGTTAACTAGTAACATTTTTAGTCGTCTTCTGAGTCGTAAGTTCAATAGACCTTAAAACTTAGGTAATCTAAGTTCCCTTATTTAAGAAGCCTTTTGTCTATTTTGATCATTGGACTAACTTTAATTGCTTCGTATCGAGTTCGCGAAGCCTACTTGCGTTGTTTAAATTCAGAGCTTGTTTCATATTCGTTAAGTTGTTTAACAATGGTTGTTTTGCAAACTTTGTCTGAATCCAACGTGTGGTTCTTGTTACCTCGCGTTTTCGAACAGACTTGCCAGTTTTGTTACGGAAGGTGCAAACTTCCTATGCCTTGTTATGGTGTTATAAACGGAGAATTTAGCCCGAAAGTACTTTTGAAAAGCCGTTTTATTCCATCATGTGTTATGTTTCAAGGGTTCGTAGGATTTAGCCCTAAGGTTTCACACTCGTGACCCATGGGTGATGATAAAGAGAAATTTCCTGCTGGAACGCTTCGCCCGCGGCTTGTTACCCACCGGCTTTAGGGTGACAAATCAACATCGAGCTATGCTGCGCTGTATTGCGCTGTGCTGTGCTGTGTTTCTTAAGCTACGTTTTTTTAACAATCAACATCAAGCTGTGCTGCGCTTTGCTTAGCTCAGTATAAAAGTAATCAGCAGCTCGTGTAGTCGTTTATCTCGTCAAAAATGACTTTATTTTCAAAAAAACGTAAACGTTGAGTCCGATGAAGATGAAAGTGAAGAAGAAGCATAGCGCAGCATGGCAGAGCTCCATAAAAAACATAGAACAGTTCGGCATAGCGCGGCTCAGCACGGCGGGTAGCGCGCCTCGCTCGAGACTGCTGCGTTTTTAAACAGAGCGTAGCCTCACACAGCGCAGCACAGCATTGGTTTGTTTGTATCCTCATTAAAATATTAGACGAGCGAGTTGACCAAACATAGCACAGCGCAGTACAGCGCAGCATAGCTCTATGTTGATTTGTCACCCTTAGTCGTATCGCCAAGCGGACTTGTCAGTGTTACAAACGGAGGATGGGTCAGAAAAGTTTCTGTTTCACTGCCGTCTTCCTACCTTTACTCGGGTCCCTCGAAGGCCCCCGTTTATTTGGGGGTATCTGAGTCACGAGCGGACTACTTCTATAGGATAGCGTGTTTCTAGGATAACATCTAAGACCGCGCATCGTCACTATCGTCACACTTTAATAATTCTGGAATTCGGTATACCTACAAGTAAAAAATTAATATTGTTTTTATGACAAAAAAGCACCAAATATAACAAATCCTATCATATTCATATTCATATCTTTATTCATAATTTACATTATACGTCATTATGTTATATTTTACATTTTGTATGTAATATTAATAAATAAAACTTAAATTAAATAGCAATAAAAAGAGAAATACACCATGTCAGAACGTCGTGAAATAGAATGTCAAGTTAGGTACTAACTAGGTACAACAATTTATAATTTAATAGCTAAAAATTCGTCAATGCTGTAGAAGCACTGCTCAATAAGCCACTGTTTGAGTTTAGTTTTAAATATACGGGCGAAAGTTTTACGTGACAACAACTGTGCTCGAGTGGAAGGGACGCGTGCCTTTCACTTTTTATGTCTGTCTCTCTCGCTCTTAGGCGGGCTAACCATGCCCGCGTGCCTCTCACTCGCTCTCATTGTGAGCGCATAACGTCAGCGGAGCGTAACGCAGTTTCTTGAAGTGTCACCCGGCAAACCAATTTATAAAACGTTGTCACGTCAAAAGTCGAAGATATCACTCGCCGATAGTTGGCGCGCTCTAAGGGCGTTCTGCATCTGTTACTATCCATTTCTAACATTATTACAAAAACCACCATTTCTAAAAATACAGTTTTTAGCGCTCAATTCTAAATTGAATATATAGTCGGTTTTTAGTTGCTCTAATAAATATGGTATACCTACAGCAAAAAAGTTTTATTCAGTTTTAAAAAATTAAGTTGAATTATAAACTTAAAATCTATCTACAGAATCAAATCACTCTCAACGACTTTATTGCACAGAAATATTAATTTCAAATATCAATTACCGATAGGCACTTTAAAACTTAAATAATTTCTTCCTGACATAAAATCGTTCAAATACGTACTTAAGTAACTTATACGAGTTGGTAAGCGAATGACGTACTTACATAAAATCGGATTGCGCATTAATACTAAAATACCTTTTTACGATAAAATACGTAAGTAAACGTTTGGCAATAAAGTTAAGCCGTCATGTTTTTGGCTAATCCATTAACGATGACAGAAATCTTCCCAGATTTGTTTATTGTTTTGCATTATGGAATATTTTATGGCGTAAAAGGAAAATGTCTTATAATTTAAATTATACGCCGTGTTGAGTACCTTTGAGTACCTAAAATAAGTAGAAAATACGTTTCAAACAAAAGTATGTTTTTGTTGGTAAAACGACGTCCCCCTTATTCCAAAACAAGGTTTAAGAATAGATAGATAGATAGAACGCTTTATTGCACACACAAGTTACAGAAAAAGTAATTATACTCCAAGATGTGGATTTAAACCTAAGATTAAGATACAGATTTACTCGTGAACTATGGACTAAATCTAAGGTTTAAGTTAAGCCTTAGATTTAGACACAGGTTTACTCGTGAACTATAGTCTAATCTAAACACTATCCCTTTATAATCTATATTTCCCTATAAACCCTTAGATTTAGACACAGGTTTACTCGAGAACTATAGTCTTATCACTATCCCTAAAGATTATATAGGGATAGTGTTTAGACTATAGATTATAGATCCTTTTAAATTATATTGTATCTAGCTTAAACCTTAGATTTAGACACAGATTAACTCGTGAACTCTAACCACTATCCCTTCTAAACACGTCTAAATACTATCCCTATAGATTATATAGGAATAGACTATAGTTCACGAGTAAATCTGTGTCTAAATCTAAGGTTGAAATTCACATCTCGGACTATTCTTAAACCTCGTTTTGCAATAAGGGGCGTTAATTTATTTCTTGTGTTAAACTATTTTAGTAGTGAAAATAATTATGGTAGTTTAAAATCCTATATTAATACGTATAATATTTCTTTTTGCTACATTTCAACACGAACTAAGATTACTTTTAGTTTTACAAACTAAAATGTAGTTACTTATGTGTAAGGTTTGAAAATAGCGATGCACGGACGTGTTTCTGGGGATCGTTCCTTCACACAGATCATTAATCAGTATCCCGGTCTTATCTGATGCGAAAACTGAAAGGATTTTCGCAAGTGCCTGTTCAAAGCCTTACCGATTTCACAACAGACAAATGTCTATGGTGATACTGAAAAATTAGGGTGGAAACTACCTACTGGTTAAGTAGACTTTTATTTCGGTCGATAGCTCGCCTGCCGCCTATATTATTAATAAATCGTTTATTTCTTCATCACACAGACATTCTGTACTGTACAGGGATCAGTTGTTAAGCAAGAGTCGCTCAATGTTCCCTTGGTTTGGGTAATCGCACAGCAACGGGAACTCAAAAGACACGTAATCAAGTTAAAATAATTAAGTACGGAATTTCTTGATTCGGTCGCTGCGCTCTAAGCCCGCGATAAAAGCTATGCAATATAGCTTAAAATTGGTACCTTGGTAGAGTAGAGACTGATTTCTATACTAAGTTAATTTCCAGTATGACAGAGCATCAGGTTCCCAATTCAGCAGCAACACAAGGAAGAATGTTATAGTGATTGTCTCCAGTGTGCGAGCAATCGTTAAGTGTTTATTGTGTTGCGAGGGGTGTGTGTATGTGTGTACGCAGAAATGAACCGATTTTGATCAAACATAGCTAAGAACACTCTAACTACTACGACTAATTACTCTTTCAAACAAAGGAAACAAAATCAAAATCGGTTGATCCATTCGGGAGCTACGATGCCATAGTCACACACACACACAGAGAGAGAGAGAGGGAGACACGTCAAACTTTATAACACCCCGTGCGTCGTTTTTGCGTCGCGGGTATATTTGAAGCAAGTTATAATTATCTCCCCATAGACGCTAGAGAATAATTTCTTGGTTTAGATAAGCAGTTTTTTTAATTTATAAACAACTAGCTGCCCTCCGCGGTTTCACCCGCGTAACTCCCGATCCCGTGGGAATATCGGGATGTAAGCTATCCTATCTCTCAAGTTGGATCGAACTGCACATGGTGTGCGAATTTTATTATAATCGGTTAAGTGGTTTAGGAGTCCATTGAGGACAAACATTGTGACACGAGATTTATATATATTAAGATTGCTTATTATTTTCAAGAAAATTTACTAAAACCTAGAAATTCTTTTCTAGCGTCTATAAGGATTATATCTCACTTCAAAAAACTTTTTTTTCTGTGAATTTATTTAAGTAACTACTTGTTTTTTTTGTTTTCCATAAATTTCTGTCGTCTATTTTAACTTATACTGCCTCTATGTACTGCGTTTACGAGCCCTAAAACATGTTTTTCTGTAGCAAACCTTGCCATAAAATATACTGTTAATTGAGTAACGTCCTTCAATAGATTAGATTGCCTTTAAGTGGCTCGCACGTAGTAAATCTATTTGATGGATCGTCATAAAAGTAAAGGGCTTAAAATAATAAGAAGAAAAAAAAACTCGCTTATCCCTTGTAAGAGATATGAGAAAATGAGAGAAGAATAACCCTTTTCAGTTGTACGTGACGTGAGTGTGTAGTAGCAGATTTTTATCACAATTAATTTCTTCGCAGTGCGGGACACTAAAATACCTAAGTAATTGAATTTGATTTATGGTGAATCGTACCTATATTCCCGCGAAAATCAATTTTCATGGTATCAGTTTTTCGTAAAAATGACTGAGTGGTATCCAAATGTAATGTTTCAAAAAAAGGAGATTTTCAAATCGTCTCGTGTAGGTAGTTTAATCTAATACTAATATTATTAATGTGAATGTGTGTGTGCTAATATTATGTGTGTTTGCGTGTATGTTTGTAACACGTTCACGCAAAAACTCTGAACGCTGATTGTAATGAAACTTGTTACCTACATACCGAGTTTTTGCAATCTGTTTAGTAGCTATAGAGACCTGAAATGACATATAAACTACTTTTTATCCCAATATTCCCATGGGATCTGGAATTACGCGGGTGAAACCGCGGGACGCAGTTAATATTCAATAGTTTTTATTCCCATAATAAAGGGTTAGTTCAAAGTTGCCGTTTTATAAATTTCAAGCTTACCTAATATTTACAATTTATGAGTAGTAGCATACTATTATAATGAATCCTAGCCTAAATAAGTGCTTCAAGTATATTGTTTGTATAATCTATAACATAATTTGTCAACTATTTAAAACTGCCCTTAATTAAAAGAATAATTTAATTTCAATTTACAATAATTGGCGGTTAATAATTCATTATTGATGATAAATTAATGAAGTATATTCATTAGGCCATGTTAGTTATCTCTCGCTTCCGATTAATAAATCACTGCCATAATAGTAATTGTTTTCATCGTTTTACCTAAGTTTTTAAATACCACCAAGAAGTAGAGTCAAGTGTCTATAGCCTTATGTTAACATAATAAGCAATCACAAACAAAATGAAAAATAGGAGAACGTTTCTGGGGACCAACAAAAAAAAAGCAAGCATGTCATATCAATCAAATTCTTGTAAAGTAGGCATGGTGTGATCTAAAGTAGATATGCGATTTAAGTAATGTTGTCTTTGTGCTACAGATTCTATGAAAGTAATAAAAACTTGGCTAGTGCGATAGTTGGCTTCCCGCTACGAAATCACAATCACTTCACTACATAGAATAAAACAAAGTCGCTTTATCTGTCCCTATATCTCTATGTATGCTTAGATCTTTAACACTGCGCAACGGATTTTGATGCGGTTTTTTTTAATAGATACAGTAATTCAAGAGGAAGGTTTAAATGTATAATACATGCATCATATAGCCGTGCGAAGCCGGGGCGGGTCGCTAGTCATGTATAAGTATTCTGCTTACTCAATACTTCTTTACTTAGTAGTAGTAGTTTAATATAGGTACTTACCTACAGTGCCACAAAACCCTTTCCTTCCCCCGGGCGGCGTTTTTCATCTTTATGCTAAACATTTTCTCTAAAAGTAAATCAGAAATATGGAGGACAACTGATGTATTTGCAGTTTATTTAGCTTTCAATAGACTGCGAAAGGTTTATGTTACAATGGAAATAAGGTCAAGTTTTAGATTGCTTCAGTCCGCTTTTATTCCGACCGGGTCCCTTTGTAGGTTAGGCAGCGTGCCAATAGCACTGAAAGACTGAAAGACTGAACGGGACAATTCGTTTTGGTTCACGACCCCCGCCGTATGTCAGCTTGGATCTCACGCAATAAGTCATTTTCACAACTTTTTACACTGAAACGCGGAAGCAATTTATACAAGTTGTTATGTGCACTCGCGGTGCTCAGTGGCGGTCAAACGACTGGATTTATGAAACTGCATGTTAAAAACTAACCTTATTTGACTAAATTGAACCTTGCACCCTTGTCACAAAGTTCTTATTCTAGTTTAACTTGAAGGATAGTTGTATTTCGTAGGCAATATAGCGAGAACCTGAATAACGGTCGGACTGTCTGCGATTTATGCTTCGCAGAATCTGTTATTGGGCTCGTGTATAATAGCCACTATATTATTCTAAGTGGGTGGTTAAATTCAATGTTTTCTTAAGACCTTTCGACCCTAAGTCGTCTCCTGAGAAAAGCATATCGCTGTTAACTTTGGAAAATCAGATTAAACGGATATCAGAGCAATAACTTTTAAGGTGAAACCTTGACCTGCGCGCTCTCCATACAAACGTAGTCGACTGTTTCCTCCCTGGATAATGACACTAACACAAATATTTTTGTGCCATAAAACCTATAACTGCCATGATTATGCCCCTATGTTTTGTTTTTTTAATTTTCTAATTATCATAAAAATTAAAATTAAAAAAATTAAATAATTAAAAAAAACAAAAAATAGGGGCATGGTCATGGCAGTTCTACGTTTTATGCACCAAAAATATTTGCTCTAGTGTCATTATCCAGGGAGAAAACAGTCGACTACGTTTGTAATAGTTTGTATGGAGAAAGCCCCCGGTACCCTTTCCTTTTAAGGAGTTGGTTTGAAGTAGCGAAAGTAATAACGTCTTGGAGAAAGGTTAAATCCATAGTATTTTGTAAGGTCTTCGCGACTTGAACTCATAATTAAATTAATTTGAAAAATTAAATTGACGACCTAGTTGGCACAATGGTCACCATGCCGGACTGCCAAACACAGGGTCGCGGGTTCGATTCCCGCCTCAGACAAGTATTTATGTTTAGATATTTGTCTGGTCTGGTTGTTTCTATGTATTATAAGTATATATTTACAAAAGAAAAGTATATAAGTAGTATATCCGTTGTCTAGCACCCATAACACAAGTCTAGTTACTTAGCTTGGGGCTAGATGGCGATGTGTGGAATGTCCTGCAGTATTTATTTATTTGTTTCTTTGTATAATAAGTATAATATATTTACACAAGAAAAAGTATATAAGTAGTATATCCGTTGTCTAGCACCCATAATACAAGTCTAGTTACTTATCTTGGGGCTACATGGCGAGGTGTGGAATGTCCTGTAATATTTATTTATTTTTATATTTAAATTAACGGATATAACCGCGTTTTTAAGCTATTGCATAGCTTTTATCGCGGGCTATGAGCGCGGCGACCGAATCAAGAAATTCCGTAACGAAAATAAAACCTAACACCCATCACTCTGCCTACCATCATGTAGCTCGGCCGAGCGTTCGCTTAACGTGTTTATAATTGCATAAGTTGATAAAAATGCTATGCAATAGCTTTACGGCGGCAGTCCCCGAGTGCCACTAGTTTTTTTTTCTTACAACCTAACGTTTCGAGAACTCCAGTCTGCCTGTTACCATGGGAGCTGCAAAGTTCTCGAACCTCAGGTTTTTAAAGAAAATAACTCGATTATACATATCCGTTAAATTAATTTAAATAAAAGGTTAGCCAATCAATTTGGTGTACCTACGAACCATAGAACTCATAAGTGGGAATCAATATGAAATGTAATTCGTTTTAGGTACAAGAATTCTTACGAAAAATTTATTAGAAAGAATATTCTGTAGTTAACATGTATTTAACAACAGTTCTACCTTTATACGCAGTCTTTTATTGTTATTGAAATCGTCCATTAGAATTAGTATGAATTAATATGACTGGGTTGTACTTGTAATATTTTTGAGATCTTTTCGATGGCAACCTGTTAAAAAATGACAGTTTAACCGTCATTAACTAATCTAAATGTTATTACTTCATAAAACAGCATAATCACTATCACTATCACTACATATTATAAAATAAAGTCACTTTTCGCCGTCCCTATGTCCCTAAGTCCCTAAGTCCCTTTGTATGCTTAGATCTTTAAAACTACGCAACGGATTTTGATGCGGTTTTTTTAATAGATAGAGTGATTCAAGAGGAAGGTTTATATGTATAATACATGCATAATATAGCCGTGCGAAGCCGGAGCGGGTCGCTAGTCTTGGATAAAATACAGTTATTCCCACCAAACACCCATTAAAATCTTAGTCAGAGTAATGCAATGAAATAAAATTAAGGGCCATACATACATAAATTCGACCCAAACCTCATGTCCGTGCCTATTCTAGGGGGCGTCCATAAATTCAGGCTGTGGCCGCAACATGCCGCACACCCATTGCTACCCGAGCTTCATGTAAAGCAGACGCGATCCGATCGGGGTAATTTAATAATTTAAAGTAGATATGTAGTTTAATTGTTAATGTAAGGATCTAATTACATTTTTTTAATTAACATTAAAGATGTTTACAAGGTGTTTTGATGAGGGTATTGTAAAACGTAAGGGGTTCTAGACATCTAGGTGAAAAGCTTGGGTGTATCCCACTATTTACATGGAAATATACAATGGAAAAAGTGGGATAAGTTTTTTTTATCAAATAATATCCCATTATTTACCAAAAAAAATACAGTTCGCGTTATTGTAGAATCTGTTTACACTTTAATATTTACTAGCGACCCGCCCCGGCTTCGCACGGCTATATTATGCATGTATTATACATATAAACCTTCCTCTTGAATCACTCTATCTATTAAAAAAACCACATCAAAATCCGTTGCGTAGTTTTAAAGATTTAAGCATACATAGGGATATAGGGAAATAGGGACGGCGAAAAGTGACTTTATTTTACACTATTGTAGTGATGACGGACTGATAAATTACTAATAAAAAAAATTCTAAAGAGATACTAAGAACAGCCATGGGAAAACTAGCGGTTTTTTGGTCGCCACCGTCAGCAATAGAATAGTGAGAGAAACTGTCCCAGTATTTCTATCAATGGAAATTCATAATCGTAATAGTGGGATACACCCAAAAGCTTTTTAAACAAACTTTAAGTTTCAAAAACCAAGTTTTGGAAATATAAACTTTTTTAAAAACGTTCAGAACGTAAAATCAGTATTGTAAAATCAGCTGTTTTCTTAAATAAAAATGTTTGAAATAGTATTTTTAACTCCAATAGATTGAGAGTTAAGATATAATAAAAGAAAGTCGTGAGTTTCACCATGTATAACTCGACAATGGCTGGACTGAATAGTATGAAACTCAGTATGTAGATAGCTGGAGACCTTTTTTTTTTTTTTGACCCGGTGGAATTCCCCAAGGAACGCCCGCCGCCCCCGGGGGGAGGCGGCAGACAGTGTCGGGTTGGCACAGCCCCTGAGATGTAAGGCGGGGCGGCCGACCGACTAAACCACCGGGGTGCTCCGCACGCGCATGATGCCGGGGTGAAGGCGACACGTTAGCATTCTTCTTCGACCCCGGCGCGCAAGTCTGGGAAAAAACCGGGCTTGGCCCGGAGAAAGCCCAGACTGTCCTCTCGTTTTAAGGCTATTGAGCCCTTTGCCTCAGAGCGGTGCGCACCCGAGCACTGGGTGCGCCCACCACCCGGGTTCTTTTTAAAACCCGGTCGCAGAGGACAGGGACAGCGGCAATGACACACCGACAGTCCTCTTCCTCTGCGACCACCGCGTCCGCCATCAAACGGTGGCGGCCCCGTCAGGGCCACGGAAGGTAGGGGAAACGGCTCACCGCAATACCGGCAACCCTCTTCCGCCGTGGCCCTTAGTCCTCAGTTGCGGTGCAGCCCATACTACACCGCAACCCGCCTCAGTCGCAGTACCGCCCATACAGCACTGCGACCTACCTCTCGTACCGCTCACATCGGACTTTACGGGGAAGTCGGTGGAGCGGTCCCTCTCGGGTCAGCCAGCTCCTCCAGCCTGGCTTGGCCCTGGGTTCCTCTTGGCTTCACCGTGGTTGGCTAGGCCACGGTTACTAAGCCCCCCCGCCACGACAAGGCGGGAACCCACGGGGGGGAGATAGCTGGAGACCTGGATTAACAAATAGTCTACTTTTTATTTTGATATTCCCACGGGATCGGGACTTACGGTGGTGAAACTGAGCAGTAAACAAATAAAACCAAAAGGTCAATGACCTCTAAATCCAAGTAATAGCTGGTTACTGAACAAATGTAACCTTAAATTTTTAGTAAAAAGGTTTGATTTTTTAAATTCGTAAGTAAAACAAAAGTGGTTGTTATGTCTAGGACATCCCACTTCTGAATTTCTACAGCCTCGTGAAAAATGTAATTGTAAAACCATATTATTATTAAAAAACTTAATTTATCCTGTGTTTACTTAAAATACATAAATCATTTCTTGTCTAATGTTTATTCTTCTTTGTTTTTGGGGTAATTAACGTAAATGGATGAGCTTTTTTGACTGAGTAACTGAATCAACATATTTAACGTTATCTTTATGTAGGCGGTTAAACATTATTTTACATCGCTTTCGTACTGTAAATACTAAATGAGTAGTTGAATGGCATTGGCCTAGTAGCCTTACCACGCCTTTAATCCCGAAGGTAGTGGGTTCATTGCATTTTTATTACGAAAAATGTATGTGCGCTAGTTGACATCGCTCTCATGGTGACGGAAAACATCGTGATGCCTTAGTTGGCTACAAACATATTGATAAGCTCTTTCCTCTGGACATTGTCGACTAAGCTGAGAGGGTAGTACTAGGCAAGCCTACTCTATCTAATATATTATGTCCTAGGCACTACATAAGCAGCGACCTGAAAAGAATGAATTAAAATTGCTAGCGCTGCAAAAAACAACATCAAGATTAGATGTTTTTATATTAACGTAGAGATTCCAAAACAAAATTAATTATTTAATTCTCAATTTCCTTTCAAATTATACCAGTGTTCACTGTGTCGCTGATGAACATAAAAATCTAAAATAAATAAAAATGGACTTTACAAAAGTTACTCCTGAAACTATTACCTTGCTCCAATTAGGTTTCGTAGCAAAAACTTTGCGGGAATAGAGGTTATTCCAAATTGCACCGCATTGTTACAGTAATGGAACTAATTTACGTTTAACCGTGGATATTTTTTAGCCATTTTTTTAACCCCCGGCCAAAAAAAGTGTTACTATAAATTATTATTGTAGGTTGATTTGATGAACAGAATTTTCGAAAATGTTGCGAAAACACTGATAATTAGACAAAAGATAACAAGCTCTTTTTCCCTGCCTCGGTCCAGAACCATTCTTGGGCGTCATCATTTTATCACAAGAACTTGCTCAAAATATAACGAGATTTGTCTAGAAATTCCGACAATGACATCTGCAATGACTCAATGGCTGGTTACAGAAGTAAAGTGCTTAAAAGCTTTGGTTAGTCCTAATCTTTAACTTAATTTAAGCCTTAAGAATTTGGTATTTCAACCAGAAAGTTGTTGGTTCTTACTGTTTAGGCAAAGTTGTGTATACCTATTATTTAAGTTATAAACTACCTAATTAAGAAATGTGTAAATTAACGAAATATTAAGTTCACTGCATGCTTTTCCACTGATTTGAGACCTAGATTTTAAGTTAATTAAGTAACCATTATAATTTTCTCACATAAGCGAACTGTTTTGTAGTTCTTTTGAGAAATAAAGATTCTTTAAACCTATTATTGGTAAATACACTTAATATTATTTCAGTAATTTTTAGTAATCTTTTTCTGTATTCTTACTGTAAGTGTGTGTGAGTGTTGGTGTGCCTAATAAATAAATAAATAAGATATGACATTTCTCAATGTTACTGAAAAAAGATGTATTTACCGAATTCGTTTGAAAATCTAGACGTAGGTAAACTATTTAAATTTATTAATTTACTAAATTAAATAATCTGCGCTTTATAACTTTACAAAACAAACTTTCATGACCTCTAATGGCATTTAATTTAAAACTTTTATTACACTTAGTTAATGTGGCGTACTGTTTTAATGCAAAACATTTTGTAAAATAAAAATCACAAATTAAAATAGACACGTTTCGTATTAATTGAATTTACTAACATTTTTAAATTACTGTTACAGTTAAATTATATTAGACAGCAACTGATTCAAGCGAATGAAAGTGTTTATTTTAACAAAAAGCTATGAAATCTAATTTTTTATTTAGACAGTTGCACATTAAAGTGTTAACTGGGTATTCAAATGAACATGATGGGTGAGACGTGCGATAAAACCATTTTGAATATTTGCTTTGTTGACTTATGTCAGCAACCACTATCATGGTTCAATTTATCAACATAAAGTCAAACTATTTGATTTAATGAAACACGGGACACGATGATAATATGACACCTTGAAAGCAATTTTAGTGCGTATATTAATACCACTCTTACTTTCAGTTTTCCAAGCACACTTTAATAACGCAACACATTAACATACGACCTCTGTGACGCGACAGTCGAATACCTATATGCGACTCAGAAGGTTGCGGGTTCGATTCCCGCCTAATCGCCAAACAAATATTTATGTACAATTTTTGTTTCTGATCTGGGTGTTTCTGTAAGTATGTATATTAAGTATGACTTAGTGTTGCCAAACTATCGATAGTTTTGATCTAAAAAGCCTATACTATCGATTGACCTATCGATAGCATCAATAGTATCGATTCTTGTTGTTCGCGAAGAATAATATCGAAACTATCGATAGTATTGCCTCGTTTTGAGCTATTGATACTATCGGTTTTTAATTAACTATCGATCGGCAACACTAGCATGAATTAGAAAAAAAAGTAAAAAAAGTAGGTACTTATATAAGTGACTCGAGTTCGCGAGTACGTTGTCTGGCCACCATAACACAAGTCTAGTTGCTTAGCTTGGGGTTTGATGACGCTGTGTGAAATGTCCTACAATATATTTATTTTCTTATTTAGCTAACTCAACAGAAACAAATTAATCAAAGTACAATTACATTTAACAGGGAAACATCTTCAGAAGCCCTTAAAATTAGCTTAAAACAGATGTGACAAAGTTGTTGTAAGTAGCATCGAACGAGTTACCGTGGTTAAAGCCCTTGTTGCCAACGCAACACTGCTGCTGAAATTACACCGTGACTGGAATTAATGCGACGTGCCGTACCAGAATAGTTAACGAGTTTATTACTGTAACAAATTATTACTTTTTACTCATTTTTGATGCGGTGTGCCAGGATTTTGTTTAATTAAAAACTTGTTTACGGAACGGACGATGTTCGCATTTCTAAACAAAGGGTTTACAAGGTATCGGAATAAAGTCGACAAAAAATAAGGATTTTGATGGACTAGGTAAATAAATAAATAAAATAAATATTATAGGACATTCCACACATCGCCATCTAGCCCCAAGCTAAGTAACTACACTTGTGTTATGGGTGCTAGACTACGGATATACTACTTATATACTTTTCTTTTGTAAATATATACTTATACCTAATATATAGAAACAACCAGACCACAGACAAATATCTATGCATAAATACTTGTCTGAGGCGGGAATCGAACCCGCAACCCTATGTTTGGCAGTCCGGCATGGTGACTATAGTGCCAACTGGGTCGTCATGAACTGAATAGATGCTGAGCTAAAACTCACAAAATTTCATATTTTTTATTAGATACTATTGAATAAAAAGCTGTTTACCGAACTGAACACCAATGTTATTCTAAAAGAAGGATAAAAATACTCATAAATTACAATCTCTCGAATCTCTTCCAGCTTTTCTCCTGTAGGGCAATGAGTAAACAATATTTTGTCAATCAGCTAGTTATTTTTACCAGAACGACACACTTTTAACAGAAGGATTGGATTGCCTTAATGGCGACTCTAATCCGTATGTTAATTTGCCTAATTTATTTGACTTTATCAACTCCACGATAACGTTATGCTCACGAAGTTCATGAACTCAAATAATTTAGATAAATAACGACCCAGATTGTGAGATAATAAAAGGACAAAAGAAAATAATTTCCTCGGCGAAGTTGCTCAAGCGAAACTAATAATAATCGTTCCTTTTATACGCAAAGTTTTTTGGGAATAATAATAATCTTGTTTAGGTAGTTATACATATTGATATGGATTTTATCTTCACCTAAAGTCTGGCTGTTTGTTCGGAAGTTGTTATCGTTTTGTATTCAACATGCACTGAAACTTACCACATGTGAAGACATTACTTAAAAGTTGTTAAGAACAAAGTTAGCTACCCGTATCTATAAAGAGAGATATACCTTGTTCAATTTTGTATAGTAAGTAGGTACTATTTTGGATGCGGCCAACGGGTTGAGAACTTATTCCTACTTAGTAGCGATAAAAGAAACAAAACTAAGTATCCCTACCAGTGCGAATTGGCAGGGATATATGGAGCCGAAGGTTCCATATATCCTTACCGCGGTTGCTATATTTGGATAAAAATCCAAGTGTCCCTACCAGTGCGGATCAGTCAGTAGATCCATATATCCTACCGGTAGCGATAATTGGAAAAACCTCCTAGTATCGCTACCAGTAGAGATATGTCGGTAGAGATATATAGAACAAGGGCTTAAAACTATAAAGGGATTTCGACTCAGTTAAGCAACGAAATTCCTGTTGTTAGAGACCCTCATGTCTATTGTCTTTCATAGAGAGAGAGACTTATGATTTCGGCAAATACAAGTTCAAATATTTAAGTACTTCTCTTATTTCTCTTGTTCCGTATTATCAGGGTAGTGTCTACTCGTACCTAGTAGTATTTACCTACTTACTAGTCATTTGGTCTTTTATTCAGTAAAGCTATAAATTATATCACTTTTGAAGGATACTTTAAAAATTTACAAAAATCTAGTTTAGACGCGTACGTGAACATTTCAATTCAGTTAGATCTCTCAATGCCGTTCCATTTGCATGTGAAGAGCCGACCGAACGTCGACTGACGGTTCAGTCGGTTGGTTGGTCGGTCTATTCATGGATTCATTTCATCCTTCGTATTGTACTCTTGGGGGCTTACTGCTACGCGAAACCAACTTGAAATAGACAACATGAAAAATGTTCCCCGCCACTAACTTTACTCATGCCATACTAACCACGATGAAACTTGTGTAATTTTAATGCAAATTCTGATTTCTACTTACTCGTAGGTACGGTCGGCTGCATAATTGCAGACCTACTGTAGAGCACAAAAACGGCAGTTATAAGAATGTTTTCAACATGAGCAAGATTCTAGGCACCTGTTGAAGTTAAAACTTTTCGAAATCATCATTTAATCAAACACAAATTATTAGAATGCAAACATTCCAATAATAGTAATTTTCGAACTCTACTGATGACTGTACCTAATAATAAAGTTGTGTTTAAAGCATGCTAATTATTAGTTCGTGTAATGTATATCAGTTTACAAAAGAATTGAGATAGCAAGACACCTACTAGTTATCTTGCCATCTCAATTATTTTGTTATACAACCAGGCAAACTAATACACCGATTCATGGTGGAAATCCCAGATACGTTTTGCGTTTTGCTTCATCATTCCTTATTCGTACAGCAATAGATTGGAAGCAGTTGCCTGCGTCTATAGGGGTCTTCGAGTCGCTAGTGAATTTCTGTATCTTTTAGGAAAGCGTGCTACATCTTAGGCCGTATCGTCACCTATATCAGGCGGGTGTAATAGTGGTCAATCATATTTTGTATATTACTAGCGACCCGCCCCGGCTTCGCACGGCTATATTATGCATGTATTATACATATAAACCTTCGTCTTGAATCACTCTATCTTTTAAAAAATATCCGCATCAAAATCCGTTGCGTTGTTTTAAAGATATAAGCATACAAAGGGATATAGGGACAGAGATAGCGACTTTATTTTATACTATGTAGTGACTAGCTTCCGCCGCGTCCGCGTTTGGTTTAAATTTTTCAACATCCTTTCTTATCGGATGTCTACGTCATACAAAGAACACATTATCCAAGTTTCAGGTCTCTATAAATACATTCAGGGGTTTAGGCTGTGCGTTGATCCGTCAGTCAGTCAGTCAGTCAGGAAAAAGCATCTTATAAGTGTAGATTATTGTTAAGAAGAAAAATCAAAAAGAAACTACTACTAGCTCTATCATAAAATAATTTAAGGTCTGCCGAACTTGTTAAGTATTTCACTACCAAGATTAACCCACCCACTCTGTCAGTACTTAGTAAAACTACTTGACTTAACAACACTAAACTCTCTTATAAGTACTTACACCTTTTGATTCCAAAATTTGCAAAGCTTAACTACTTTGATGTAAATTAAGTTTTTAACTTTAGGGTACTGAAATAACGATTTATGATTATGAAGTTGTTCTCACTGAAATCATTAATCTTAGTGTGGTAGCGACGAGGTAGGATTCAGAGAACTAAATAAGGTAAGATATCATTATGCCACAGGCAATATTTTATTTACACTTGAGCGGATCGACTTAGAGGCCGTCCCATTAAGCGGGATCCGGATTTTTTCTAAGAGGATCAAAAGCCTCAAATTAGTTTGTTGAGAGATCTTGATAGTCGCCGAAAGAAGTTTAAAGTAACATCTCTAAGTATTATAAATCTGTAAAGAAGACAAGATTATAAACTTTTTTCATTTGAGATATTTTGATAGTCGTTGAAAAGTTAAATTAGTAAAATATAGAGGCTTTGTCCGAGGTCTAAATACTTTACCGGAAATCATAAAATATTTTTATTTCCATTAATCGTAGGTAAACCTTTTTTATACCGAACCGAGGTAATAATTACTGCAATATTCATCTTTATCTGCACTTAAAAACAAAATCACTGTGCAGATTATTTTACTACGGAAAGAAAATAAAAGTTTATGCCGAATTGCCTCGCCTCGTTATGTACAGAAAAAGTTTATAATGTTAGGTGTTTTTAAATATAAAAATGTTTGTTTGTTATTAATGCAGACTTTAGAATATAAAACAGTCAATAAACAAACCGATATTTCTAAAAGGGTTTTCAATTGTTATTAAATTGAATTGAAGCTTAATATTTTTTACTGAAAACTAGCAGCGCTCCGAGGTATCACCCTCGCAATTCCCGATCCCGTGGGAATATTCTGAATATTCTTTCTGTCGCTGATTTCTAGTCTTGTTTATGTGTTATTTGTATTTATATTATTTCTGCGAATCCTTCTTGTCGTTGTGTGCGTTCTGAATTTATTTTGTTATATATCTAACTATCTATTTTTCGATACGCTGTCTTTTGTATTTTTAGTATAGTTTCTATTTGTGATTGTCTGTAATTGGCTTTCTGTTTCTATTTCTTCTGTTTTATTATGTTAAACTTAGCTGTAGACTTTCCTTTAAAATAAATAAATAAATAAATATCGGGATAAAAAGTAGCCTATAGCCTTCCTCTATAAATGGACTATCCAACACAAAAAGAGTTTTTCAATTCGGACCAGTAGTTCCTGATATTAGCGCGTTCAAACAAACAAACAAACTGTTCAGCTTTATAATATTAAGTATAGATTAATATCATTTGTCCTTGGGTATCACAGAACAAAGAACTGGCTTTCTAAAATGGTCAATAACCATGATTACTGGAAGAATACTAGATTCAGGTATTGCCTGATTTATTGTTAGTTTCACCTAATTTCTCGAATTACGTTCGACACCGTTCGAAAATATTTCTTCGATTACTATTTAAACGTGAATTTTCTCTATTGGGGATTTGAGTTAAGATTTATAGGAAGCTGGCAAATAGTACTTCCCTCGAGGGTGACTAACCATAAACGTCACGATGGCGGAAACCGTACAGCTTGTTGAAACATTTTATGGACTATAAATCGAAAACGCAGCGCACCAGTTAAGTTCGCTGCTTGGTCAGAATGTTGAGATGCTTTATATCCCACATTAAATGCTACCGTCCAGATAACAGATTGTCATTGGGGTCAGAAGATCAAGGAGGCATCTTGTTAAATGATTTATGAAGAAACTAATTTTCTCTAGGGGAACAAAGGAGTATTTTGTTAGATATATAAATATGTATACTTATTTAAAATATTGCCCAAAAAAACAGTAAACATAACCTAAAATTATTAAAAACATTTACTTTTTTCTGTTTTTAGTAT
Source organism: Idaea aversata (assembly GCA_907269075.1). NCBI lineage: Eukaryota > Metazoa > Arthropoda > Insecta > Lepidoptera > Geometridae > Idaea > Idaea aversata. Next base: position 6,440,827 of record OU026092.1, on the reverse strand, counting down.
TTGTTGTTATAGCGGCAACAGAAATATATCATCTGCAAATTCTCAACTCTTTAGCTATCATGGTTCATGAGATACAGCCTGGTCAGACAGGCAGACGGCCAGACAGACAGACGGACGGACGGACGGACAGCGAAGTCTTAGTAATAGGGTACCATTTTTACCTTTTGGGTACGGAACCCTAAAAACATATTTTCTCACCAATCAGCGGCAATCAGCAAACAGACGAAAACACATGTTATTATTGGAGTAATTAATTTTTTATCACAGTTGCTCATAAAGTGGATTTTATTAAACCGCTTTTAAGCTCATAATGCAACGTATTATACACGCGTGCGATATAAAAATATCAAAAATATATAGTATAATTAACAAAAAAATATTGCCATAAAAAATTTAAACATAGACTTATCACAAATACCTATGTTGTTATTTATTATTTTCTTTTCTTTTCAAGTATTTTCTTTTATTCGCAACTGTGATAAAAAACGTCGTACGATACGCGTGTGGAATTGATCTTTGTATCTCGGCTTTGTAAACGCACTCGCGTACCGCTCGCGCATGTTAAACCGCCTCTATGCAAAGATCAATTTTCCACACTTGTATCGCAATGTACTATTTTCACATGACTTCAATTTCACCTAAGTAGCATTAGGTAAAACTGGAACAATTCAGAACAGAACAGGTGCTTCCAATTTTGAGATTGCTGGCATAAATCAATCGCTTTGATCGATTTGAGGTTTGAAGTTCGTGCACGTTTTGGTATGTGGAATAATTGGAATTACCTCGCGCGAAATTTTGTTATGTACCTATGTTACAGATCCTTGATAGAAAACATGTTTTGGAAGAACTTAGTACGTTTATAATACAAAACCAATTCCTACTTGGGAGTAGGTACTGGACTTCATATAACTTATCTTTAAGCTATTTTGTATTTGTTTTATTATGTATCTACTTCTTGAGTCTTATTTCTCAGGATCTCATTTTTTCTATTGAATTGGGCTTACAGTTCTCTATGCAAAAAAATAATTATAAATACACATAATAATATACACTCAATAAGTTTATTGTAATGTACATTTTGCACCTATCAAAGATCAATCGTTTATTCAATATTTCATTTTTAGCATGTATTTAATATTGCTTACCTTTATTCTAATGCACAAAATCAATCGATAGGGCCATATTTCATTTTAAATGAACCACCTGTTTCAAATGCTAATGTTGGCTTTATGAAACGATAAAACGTAGGTACCTACCTATAATTTTTGCTGCTGTACGTACAAAATAATACTGATAATAAAATCGACATTTTTTAATTAAAATTATGCAAAACGACTTTCAACGAAGTAGACGATTAGTACGATTGGAGTCAGAATTGCAGAACCACTGTACAGTTTTAAAATAACTATTAATATAATATTTTAATTCTAATAATATTTATCTATCCGAAATACGGAAATCCGTAGAAGAACCAAAGTCACCGACATAGCTCTCAGGATTAGTAACCTGAAGTGGCAATGGGCAGGTCATATGACGACCTAGTTGGCACAATGGTCACCATGCCGGACTGCCAAACACAGACAAGTATTTATGCTTAGATACCACAGACAATGTGGTCTGGTTGTTTCTATGTATTACTAGCTGCACCCCACGGTTTCACCCGCGTTAGTCCCGATCCAGTGAAAATATATAAATAAATAAATATAAATATTTCAGGACACATTACACATCGCCATCCAGCCCCAAGCTAAGCAACTTAATGCTTGTGTTATGGGTGCCAGATAACGGATAAACTACTTATATACTTTTTTTTTGTGAATATATACATATTATACATATAGGAAACACCCAGAACCAGAAACAAGAATTTATGGTCAGCATAAATACTTGTTCCCGGCGGGAATCGAACCCGCAACCTTCTGCGTCGCAGTCGGAAATTAAGGATATATGACGAAAATTAAGTAGCTTTTAATCAGCATAAATGTGAAAACAAAACGCTGAGAAATTTTACAGATGTTAGTGACATTTGGCAGATGTCAAACTGACATTTGACAGACGTTAAAGTGACAATTGGCAGATGTCAAAGTGTCAATTTTTAGACACTTTTCGTTATATTTTGAACAATTCACACAATATCTTTATAAATTATAGCCTATGTTCTATTCTGATGTATAAGCTATATTATTGTTAAGTTTAAAAAAAAATCCATTCAGTAGTTTTTGCGTTAAAGAGTAACAAACATCCATTCATACAAACTTTCGCGTTTATAATATTAGTAGGATAAGTATATTACAAAAGAAAAGTATATAAGTAGTATATCCGTTGTTTAGCACCCATAACACAAGTCTAGTTACTTAGCTTGGGGCTAGATGGCGATGCGTGGAATGTCCTGCAATATTTATTATTTATACTGACAACCGCTGAGGAGTAAAGGTTCTCGAGTGGCGGCTGCGATGCAACGCGAAACGGAGTGTTGGGAGACCAGCTGACATTGTAGCGGTCGCGGGTAGTCTGTGGATGGAGGCGGCTCAGGACTGCTGTTTGCGGCGTCGTTTGGGGGAGGCCTATGTTCAGCAGTGGACGTGTATGGCCTGATATGATAAAGATTAATATTGATCTAGGTAGAAGACTTTAAACTTAAACTCGAACAAGACTAGAATCTTGCTTGAGTTGAAATCATTCTAATAATAGCAGTTTTGGAGATCTACGGTGGGTCTGGAATTCTGACTCCAACCGTACCTTACATAGCGAATACATAATTTTTTTTAAAATTACTACATCACTATCACTACATAGTATAAAATAAAGTCGCTTTCTCTGTCCCTATTTCCCTTTGTATGCTTAAATCTTTAAAACTACGCAACGGATTTTGATGCGGTTTTTTTTTAAATAGATAGAGTGATTCGAGAGGAAGGTTTATATGTATAATGCATGCATAATATAGCCGTGCGAAGCCGGGACGGGTCGCTAGTATCACTACATAGTATAAAATAAAGTCGCTTTTTCTGTCCCTATTTCCCTTTGTACGCTTAAATCTTTAAAACTACGCAACGGATTTTGATGCAGTTTTTTTTAAATAGATAGAGTGATTCAAGGGGAAGGTTTATATGTATAATACATGCATAATATACCCGTGCGAAGCCGGGACGGGTCGCTAGTATCACTACATAGTATAAAATAAAGTCGCTTTTTCTGTCCCTATTTCCCTTTGTACGCTTAAATCTTTAAAACTACGCAACGGATTTTGATGCGGTTTTTTTTTAAATAGATAGAGTGATTCAAGAACAAGGTTTATAAGGTATAATACATGCATAATATACCCGTGCGAAACCGGGGCGGGTCGCTAGTATCATATATTTTTTTAGTGACGGTTCACTTGCTTGTTTGTTACTACAGTTAAAACCATAAACCTTAAAAAATATCCCTATTTAGTAAGAGGACCGTGACCTTTAAATTAGCCCTAAGAAGGCTCAGTCGTTAAAATAAAATTTACCCAAATAACATGGTATAAACAGGTGGGAAAAAATGAGCTGAAAGCACTAACATTAAACAAAGGATATAAAATGTTTTATTAACTTTTACTACTACAAATGTAGACAAAAGTTAACAAGAGCTGTTATAGTAACAGCTCAGCTAAGGTCAGTAAAGCTAGAAACTTACTGGCTCAAGTTTTGTATTTGTAATAAATTGTAGGGAATTACTAGATTTGTCTTGATAAGGCTCGGCGCAAACGGGCCACCGACCGACTACATCCAGCAGTTTACACGATTTTTCCTGAAGATTTTCATATATTTTGTTAAGAAGGTCGGTGGCGGCCACTCGCTACAATAGTGTCCGCGACTTGCTACTTGTGGTCGCTATACGGGCCACACAAGACGCAAGTTGGCGTCTTTTTTATGCCTATAACAAATCAATTTACTCAAACATCTGACTCACTCATAATTCATTTTGGTGAACTTCAGTCCTTGCTATAACTGGTAGTAGGCATATCTATTCTTCATTTTTACATACGTTTTCAGCTACTCTTAAATTCGATGGTGATGATGGTTTATCGGCTTACTTTTGAAGAATTTTCAGTCCTCGCCACTGGCAAGTAGGTATATATTTTTATTCATTTTTGAATACGTTTTCAGTCCTATTATAAAAAATTATATTTACCAACAAAAATACCTAATGTCACAACGACCCCACTACTATCACATGATTGTAAATCCAACCTGAACAAAATAGAGTGATGGATTTGTTAGTCTACAACAATTTTATATTCATCCATCATTTAGGAGTAACTAGATCAGGTGTGCTTGAAATATTTATTGTGTTGATATGATAGTGATTTAGTACTGTTACTATATCGAAATCAGCTTAATAAAAAAATGGTTGTCTGTAAAGTCGGTTTACTGACGATAATTTTACGTGATAAGGTCATAAGAAACAATGAACTTTTTTTTGTCATTCATGCATATATTTTTTGTCTTTCTTTACTTTATATTTTTTTCCTCTATAAAAGTCTTCCACAAGCCCAGATGTGCGATATTATTATTAAATACTCTGTTTCCTAACGGGAACGGACGCGTCATGGTCATGTTACCATGACGCATGACGTCACACAATATTTCGTCAGACACTTTTTTAACGTGATAACGTCTAGTTGATGGAACACCTGCATTCACAAAAAAAGTGTTACGGTAATATTGTGTGACGTCATGCGTCATGTTAATATGACCAGACCAGACGCGTCATGGTAACTTAGGAAACAGAGTATTTAATAATTATATCGCTCATCTGGGCTTGTGTTATAGTGCGACGAGTGACGAATAGAAGACGTATATATAAAGGAAAAATATTAGAAAGTACAAAAAAATAATAATTACGTCATAAGAACTCTTTTGTATCGTGGAAATTACCATTTTGCATACTTTAACACGTTGCTATGGTTACCTTGTCAATAACGGTAACGTGACATGACGTCACACTTTTTTGTGAGCGCAGGTAAGACGTTATCACGTCAAAAACACTTATGGTGTTGTTAATAATAAATAGTTATTGCTTTACTTCATCATTTCAGCACAAGAATAACATTCTAATCAGCAGTTACCTCAAAACTAAAATCAACAAAGGGAAATTCGAATCGGTTAATTTGCAAAATTGTCCGATTCGGAGGGTTAAATTAGAGCCAGATTAATAACGAGGGCCAAATGTGGGACCAATTGTCATAAATCACCTGATCGAATGGGTTTTCTGGTTACCTGTGTCACAGTTTATACAGGGTTATGGTAACTATACTAGCAAGCCGTTGAGGGCTACTTCTGTGCACCTTAACGAACAACTTTTGTTCTACGACTTTTGTCAGAACCTATCACACATCACAATTTTTTTTTTAAGTGTTTCATGTACTGTCTGGCCATTTTCTATGTCTATGCGGCACAGAGCGCGACTTCCTGCCTGTGCTTTACCATACGTACTATGATTGATTCTATGGCTTATGTTGAGTTAAGTATCATTTGAACTGATGGATTTAATTATTATTTTTGTATGGAATTTTATTATAATGATTTTTAAAAAGTCGTAGAACAAAAGTTGATCGTTAAAGTGCACAGAAGTAGCCCTCAACGGCTTGCTAGTATACTTACCAATAACCCTGTATAATAGTTACTATACATACGTATATAGCTTAGGCAAGGTTCCATTTATGAAGTAGTCGATTGAACTATTCTAATAAGCCCGAACGTGTATTGATAGGTTACGGATTGGTTTCAAGGGATTTTGCATATAAATTAGGATATAACATGGTAGAGTTTCATGGCTTGTTAACTTGATGATGAAATTAGAACCAACTTGGTTTATTTGTTAGAATCAGTTATAGGGTAATTGGGGTTCAATTAGCTAAATCAGTTTTAGGTAAAAAGCTTTACAAAAGACCAATTGGTCTTAATTAATAGTAATGAGTTACAATGTTTTACTAGCCATATTATTCTAAAGAAATAAACTTCATTTTGTAATTACACTACGCGCACAAAAGTCAATAAGACATAATATAATAAAAAAACGTGTGGCACTCGAGGACTGCCGCGGTAAAGCTATTGCATAAAAAGGTTTCTTGAAGCAAGAAGTAATCCCTCTTCCTATAGTTCCTTTAAACGCTCGAGAATAATTTCTTGTCTTAGTAAATGTTCTTATAATCGTCCGCCATTTGTCGGATAAAAAAAAAAGTCGTCCGACATTTTTGTCGTCCGACATTTGTCGTCCGCCATTTGTCGTCCGTCAATAGTCGTCCGTTAATAATCGTCCGTCATTTGTCGGGGGTGTTAGGTTTTTTCGTTACGGAATTTCTTGATTCGCCCCCCAAGGCCCGCGATAAAATCTATGCAATAGCTTAATAATAACAGAAAACTAAATCTAAACAATTAAACAAACTTCTTAACCAGTATTGTAACCAAAAAAAAGGATTATACTCAGCATAATTTTGTGACGCCAAAAATACCACAACGCTGATTTTCAGTACAATCCTATCGAGCTGAGCTACTCCTGATGCCGAGGGAATATCGGGATAAAAGCTGACCTACGTTAATGAATCAATATAATATCCTCATAGCAAATTTCATCAAAATCGGTCCTGTAGTTTCGGAGCCTATGTGTTACAAACATAAAAACAAACGAAAAATCACAAAAAATGTCCTCTTTTTAATATTAGTGTAGCTATCTACACTAATATTAAAAAGAGGACATTTTTTATATCTATATATAGTATAATTTATTACTTACCTTATTTGACGTTTGCATGGCCGACTTTGTTTCCTAATTATTTTTGTTATTACTGAGGTACCTACCAATTTTTTAAATACAGGGAGCAAATCAGGAGCAAATGGTAACAATTAGGTAATTAATATTGGATATAGTTTGGTGTAAATATATTCAATGACGAACACTACCTAACGACTTCCCAACTTAGTACCTACTGTCTGAGTAAAAACTTTTGTCTGTGGTCTTATAAAAATTAGAGTGAGGGAACATACTATTTCCCTAACAAGGAATAAAATAAACATCGAAAGCACCATAGACATTATTTACTACGCGAAGCACAATAAAACAAAATGTAAGCAGCAATATTGGTTGTGTGAACAACTTTTGCTGAAGCAATGTATCAAAACGACAAAAAGTATCACAGGATGCGAAAACACTCAAATGTTGTGACATTTTTATGATTGATAATACATTCACGTCGGGGTTTTTCGAAAAATCTCAAATATTTTACAAGCACCTACTGAAAAGGGTTACACGACACGCAATGTGTTTGTTGATATTATTATTTCCTTTTGTACAGATGTAGTCCCATTTAACCTAACGGGCCTTTACTTTACTAGTCTAACTATTTTTAGTTGTCCAATGTCCTTTTCAAAGTCTCGTGGCTTCGAGGCCCAATTAGTTTGACGCCATTGACCTATCAAATTACTGATTCGTAGGTTGGACGCACAAAAGTTGCATTTACAAAGGGGTTCGGAATCACGAATGATATGAAAGCATACGCAAAAACTTCTGGACCGATTGCAATAAAATTCGGTATGTAGGTAGCTGGAGACCTTGATTAACAAATAAGGTACTTTTCATCCCGATATTCTCACGGGATTAGGACTTACGCTGGTAAAACCGCGGGGCGCAGCTAGTGGGAAATAAAAGAAGAATCAACTTAATTAATGCAGCACAATCATCACTACATAGTGTAAAACAAAGTCGCTTTCTCTGTCCCTATATCCCTATAGACCAGTGTCGATAAGTTTTGAAACAAAAAAAAATAATAGTAGGATGAAACCTATTAGAAAAGGAGGGGAATATTATAAAAATTAAAGGAAAAATAATTTACGGGCGATCTGAGGTCAGGAAGGGTATGGGGGTGAGCTTTTAAGGGTAAAAAACGGTTTATCTCGATTTCCGGCAAATCTAAAAGTCCTATGGAAAAAACTCTAATGGCAAAGTTGTAGGTAATAAAAAGATCTAAAACTTTTGTGTTCACACTTTTTTCACATAACCTCAAAATTTATGTGAAAAATTCAAAAAACCAAGTTTTTGGTTTTTTATGTTTATCTTTTACAAAAATGTTTTTTTTTTCACCAAATTTGGTAAAAACTTACTTTTTTATGTCCCAAATACGCTGTAATTTATTTGATTAGAAATATTTATTTTTTCACCTTATATTGAATTAATATCGAAAAAATATCCTAATTTTCAATCGAAAATTCACCAGTCAAAATATCAGCTTTTTTCAAAAAGTTGCTAGTAGGCTATCTGTTCGCTGAAATCTCTACTTTCCAATGGTGAAAAAAATATATATATTACTCTAGTAAATCTTCTCAGAAAATGCAAAAAACCGATCGAGAAAATCGAATTTTTTTTAAATTATTATATACAATTTTGGTCTATTATTAAAATTTACACTTTAATTACTCGAAAAACGTAAGATTACATGTAACATTGATAAAAAAATTGCAAATCAAAATATACGACTGTAATTACGTACACAGTACAGTATACTATAAAACATCGTACAAAAATATTCGATTTTCTCGATCGGTTTTTTGCATTTTCTGAGAAGATTTACTAAAGTAACATATAATTTTTTTTTCACCATCGGAAAGTAGAGATTTCACTACCAAATTTTTGAAAAAAGCTGATATTTTTACGGGTGAATTTTCGATTGAAAATTAGGGTATTTTTTCGATATTAATTCAATATAAGGTGAAAAAATAAATATTTCTAATCAAATAAATTACAGCGTATTTGGGACATAAAAAGGTAAGTTTTCACCAAATTTCGTGAAAAAAAAAAACATTTTTGTAACATAAACATAAAAAACCAAAAACTTGGTTTTTTGAATTTTTCTCATAAATTTTGAGGTTATGTGAAAAAAGTGTATATACAAAAGTTTTAGATCTTTTTATTACCTACAACTTTGCCATTAGAGTTTTTTCCATAGGACTTTTAGTTTTGCCGGAAATCGAGATAAACCGTTTTCACCCTTAAAAGCTCACCCCCATACCCTTCCCGACCTCAGATCGCCCGTAAATTATTTTTCCTTTAATTTTTATAATACTCCCCTCCGTTTCTAATGGGTTTCATCCTACTATTATTTATTTTCACTTTTTATTATTTTTAAATGCTTCTACCCTGGTCTACTATGTATGCTAAAATCTTTAAAACTACGCAACGGATTTTGATGCGGTTTTTTTAATAGATAGAGTGATTCAAGAGGAAGGTTTATAGGTATCATACATGCATAATATAGCCGTGCGAAGTCGGAGCGGGTCGCTAGTATTTGATATAAGAAGCTGTACAATATTTAGACCGCAGGGATGTTGTTAGTAAACAGCAGTGTGGTTCTAATTCTATGACAGGCCATCAGAGAGCTTAAATTTCTGTTATTTTTATAAAGTTTGCTAGTTTGCGAGCGAGCAAAGTAGTAATTAATCGGTTTATCTAGAAGAAAAATGTTGAAACTTGCAATTATTTTCCAAACAAAACAAGATTTTTCCTGGTCCAGATTATTAATAGGAATGTCATTCGCGTCCTCTCGTCCCCTCCGAAAAGAAAATCCTGTTTATCTCGTCAGCATACAAAATTAATCAGGTAAATTTCCCGTCGTAGAAACTCGTAACAAACGTAACAATGTTAGGATCGGATGATAAAACTATCGACAGTAGTCGATAACTTACAATAACTCGTGCAAATTGACATGAGTTCACCTTCAATCAAGATGGAAATCTATCAGGGCATAGCACTGTCGTAAATAAACATCGCTTTATGTGTTTGTGCAATCACATCGCTGGATCGCCTCTCTACATGTAGGTTATAGGTATTCGGGTCTTCACTTTATCCTGTGTTTATGAAGCTGAATGGTTGAACCTCCGCAGATGTTCCAGGAAAGATGGTTTACCGGAGATAAATGTTAGTTATATAGATTGTAGGAGATTGAATATTTTTTTATTAGTAGATAGGAAAGTTCTGTTACATTTCTATTCAAAGCAAGTTTTAATACTTTAGTAAAAATTGATTTTACATTAATAATAGGCATCACATATTTGTGGCTCCTAAATAAAAATTAAAGCAAATTTTACCTCTGTTAAAATTGTGTTAATAATATATCAGAGAGTGTGTCGTAATAAATTACACTCGTGGTTTAAAGCCATTAATATGAATGTTATGGTTATAAAATGTAAAACTAAACTATTAAACAATAGCATGGAATGTTTACATACTTTGGTGACACTAACATACATTTGAAGATAAGTTTAAATAGAAAAATTTACCTACTATGCATATTTTTTGATCGTCTTTTGTAATTTTTTTCGATTGTCTTTTGTTTCCATTTTGATTGTGTTTTGTTTTCTTCTTTTATTTATTATTATTTTATTTGACATTTAATATTGACATTTTCCTTTTTACATTTTGATTTGAAATCTTACTTTCACTATAGGTACTTAATTTAAATTTTTTGATTTTTAATTGTAATTTTTAATAATTATTTTTATTTTATTTTATTGTATTGTATGGATTTTATTATCTAAAATAAATGAATTGATATGAATTTTCATTTCGATCGTATTTTGTTTCTGTTTCGATCGCCTTTTTAACCGACTTCAAAAAAAAGGAGGAGGTTCTCAATTTGTTTGTATGTATTTTTTTGTTTCTATTTGTTTATTTCTAAATCAAAGTTGGTGTTATGCGTAGTTGGTATTTTGCGTAAATGGTGTTTTGCGAGTTTTGCGTAACATTGGTGTTTTACGTATTTAGAAAGAAAGAAAGAAAGAAAAGCATTTATTTGGTACAGGCACACGACAACTTTTAAATTTACACACACAAAGAAATAGGTAACATATACAACGAAGAAATAAGGAAAAAAAAGCATACATTTAACTTATGAATATTTAAGAAGCCATGTGCTGCCCAAATGGGTCGACCTCAGCTGTAAGCCACAGACAAGTATAACTTGGCTGCAGCGCTGGTCTTCCGGCCAAACCCGCTGCCGTCGTGCATCGTCTCTAGCTCCCGCATACACACCCAAACAATAAATAAGTAGAATAGCAAAATAATTACATATATAAGGTAATAAAGAAATAAAATAGAATAAGAAAATGATGTTAAATAAATAATTATATTTGTATGATACATATACTGAGTACTAAATAGCTTAAAAAAGAAGAAGGAACTGCCCGAAGTAAGAAAAAAAAATAAATAAATAAAAAATACAATAGGGAGACGTCACTGTCAGTTGGATTTGACATTTCAAATTAAAAGGTTATAAAACGTGACGCCACGTAATATGATTGCAATTAGTGACCAAGAAAAAGGAAAAATGACGTGGATAGATGAAATTTAACTCCTCCTGCGGCCCAGGCCGTCCGCTGCCGCCCCGCCAAACGCCGTATCAGTGTGAATAAACCATCGCTGCAAGTCGTGCGCAAACTACCTGTAAGTATTTCGCGCATCGACCTGCTGCTTTTCCAACAGCAATGCCTTATAACGTCGACTAAATTGCGTTATCGTTTTCAGTGCACGCCATGGAGGTGGAATATCATTCCAACACTGGGAGGCAGAAAAGCGGAAGGCGCCGCGGAAGGCCGCAGAGTGATGCCTCGGAACATCCAACACGTGCTTGTTCGGCCGGCTAGGAAAACGCCGTAGATCATCCGCCCATTTTAACTTATTAAATAGATAACCCGGCACCAATGTTATTTGGTTATATACATACTAAGCGTAGGTATCTATGCCTCAACAAAAGTCAAAATTATTTTAGATAGACCTTAAATATCACTATACCAAATTAAGCAAAGTTAAAAGAATTTTGTCTTTATTTATTGAGATTGAATTTAAATGAACATGTTAGAATTATTTAGGCTGGTATTTCAGAGCACGTTCTGCTTACCTATTTGTATACCGAGCTGTAATTATATTATGATGTAAAATTAAATCCTCTGTATTTTTTGGTTTTTGTATTTTCGCAACGTCAGCCATGGCGATGGCGTTGCAAACCTCAGATATCATACTGTTTGTTTAATATCAGTTACTTGTTAGTAGTTACAGTTACCTATTTCATTTCTAGTTCCATTTCTATTTTTCGGTGGTTATTTTTCTAGCTACAAAGCTCAAACATATGGTAAGTATTACCTAAACGAATTAAATTTCGTATGTTTTAACAATTTTTATAGCATTTTAATTTTTCTATAGGATATTATATGACCAATGTTACTACTTAAATATTTAGCTTCTAGGCTTAATATCACAAGTGCGCGCTTAGTTTATTTTTCCACCTTGTGGCCCTTGCCTGCCAAAAGGTTGCCAAACTGGTTTATAGCGTGCGTTTAAAAAAATACAATGAAGATTTGAAATGAAAGGTGTTTGTTTTTAGTCGGAAAGTTGATAGAATTTTGATTTTTCATTTCATTTTATTAATAAATTTATACAGCAGATTACAATCACAATAAGTAGGTAGGTAGGTATACAATTGCAAAACAGGTTATGATCTGTAATCCTAAATGCAAATATAAAGTTTCTTTTATGTTACAGTAATAATAATTAGAACAGATAAAGATTAACTTACATATTAACAAGTAATATAATAAGACATTATTTTATAAGATAACATAGACACCTTTTGAATCTGTTTGTAAGCTTAATAATCTAAATCTTATTTACATAAATACCATAGTTTCCCAAAACCACTCTGGTCTATACACCTACCTACTCTACCTGATCGAAATTCAATCACAATACTGGTTTAGTTACTTATCTGCTCCTGGCGAAACTTGACTAATGAGATCATAGATTTATACCACTAAATGGAATTTTATGTTATTTTAGAGACCCTAGAAACCTGCGCAGATGTTATTTCCGACACCCTAATATTCTTGATGCTATGTATTAAAATTATTCATTTATAATATTAAAAGGTTTTTCTGGAATTTTGATTCTATTAACGGCAGCTTGCATGAGATTTTGCTTAAACAAATTTAAATAAATTAATGTAACTGGTACTCTAAAATTAAATTATATTTCATTAACCATACCAACAAAGTTGATATTATTTAATCAATTTGACAAGTTGGTTAATCATGTTTAAGGTCTAATAGGTCGCTTTTAATATTTGTTGGCAAGTAAACCTAAATATTACTTATTTTTATTTACTATTAGGGTTCAGTCAGCGTTTGCAATGAAAGCGCAAAAAAAACCACATTAGAAACCTCTAAAATTATCAGTGTTTCTCTACTATGTTATGCATGTATTATACGTATATACCTTCTTGAATCACTCTATCTATTAAAAAAACCGCATCATACTCCGTTGCGTAGTTTTAAAGATCTAATAAATAAGGACAGACAAACAGCGAATTGACTTTGTTTTATACTATGCAGTGAAAATCATTTTTGTTCCACTTCAGCCTGCCTAGCATGAAGACCAAAACACGATACGATAAAGCGATATCACGCGATATAACTACATCAACTCTCAAAATATGATAGATAAAGCCGCCGTGTTAAATTTTTATTATAAATTGCGATAAAAATTATGATAAAAATTCAACATGGCGGCTTTATCTATCATATTTTGAGAGTTGATGTAGTTATATCGCGTGATATCGCTTTATCGTATCGTGTTTTGGTCTTCATGCTAGGCAGGCTGGGCAAATACCTCTCTTTCGTCCCTCCACACGCCCAGGCCAATCGGCGTCAAGTTCGTCTTTTCATCTTCGTATAGGTCTGCTGCGGTCGTTTAACGTTTAGTGGGACCCACATAGTTGTGATTTTAACCCACATTACTTCAGTCATTTAAAGTCCTAGTAAGTTTAACCATATTTACTCAAAGGTTTCTTTGACTTAGAAGGTGTTAATGCAAAAAATAAGACTAAAACTACGTTGCTATGACGATGTGTTTACAAATTGTGGAACTTTCCTGCCGCTGTAAGATATAAAACTCTTGACTAATTAAAGGCACCGCTAAGCCTTTGAAGCTCATTAAATTTCAGTCTGGTTTTCATCTTTTATTTCCTGGAACCAAGCATTTCGCTTTCCTTTCCTTTTGTTTTTTAAACTCTTTCAGTATTTATTTTCAAAAAAATTACATTCTGATTTTAGAACTGTTTGTTATTGTTTACCACTGTCAAAATGGATTGATAAATACCTACGCAGGAGTTCTTCAAATCACATTATAACACATCTTTTCGTTTGTTTGAACGCGCTAATCTCAGTAACTTCTGGTTCGAATAGAAAAAAGGGTGCGTGTACTTATGTACGCGCGTGAGAAGTTATACTTCTTCTATAGTTTCGTCCGGCAAAAAACTCGTCCGACAAAAAACTCGTCCGACAAAAAACTCGTCGGGCAAAATACTCGTCCGACAAAAAACTCTGGACTGGAAAAGGATTGTCAACACAATCAATAAAGTTCAATTTAGATTTAAACAACTTCTCCCGTGAGAATTTTGTGTGACGTGAGAATTTTGTGTCTCGCTTTTGTAAAATTTCACTCTCATCATTTTTTCATAACGCGCCTAAAGAAGTATAACTTCAAAAATATTTTTGTGTTGGATAGTCCATTTGTCGAGGAAGGCTATTGGCTATTTTATATTTCAATATTCCCACGGGATCGGGAGTTACGCGGGCAAAACCGCGGAGCGCTGCTAGTGCCTTATAATGAGTAAACTTTTTTAATTACCTTCTTCTTTACTTTAGGATCTGGATATAGTAGGTACCTACTTAGATTAAATAAACATGAAGATGGTAAATGTAGTATTAAAATTATTTAAATCGTAAATCACACTTATAATGAGTAAACTTTTTTAATTACTTCTTTACTTTAGGATCTGGATATAGTAGGTACCTACTTAGATTAAATAAACATGAAGATGGTAAATGTAGTATTAAAATTATTTAAATCGTAAATCACACATATCATTTGAGTAAAAGAAGAACGATTATGCACAACTTCTCCAAGTACCTATACCTCTTTATCTAAATATTTTGAACAAAACTCACATTTTAAAGTTCTTCAAAACAGTGCCGGGCGTTGTGAACGGGAGAAAGTTGAAAATTTATTACACGGAGAGATTTATACTTGTACTTGTAGTTACATACTTAAGAGGAAAGGGTACCGGAGGCTTTCTCCATACAAACTATTACAAACGTAATCGACTGTTTTCTCCCTGGATAATGACACTACAGCAAATATTTTTGGTGCACAGTTATAACTGCCATGACCATGCCCCTATTTTTTGATTTTTTTAATTTTTTAATTTTTTTAATTTTAATTTCTATGATAATTAGAAAATGAAAAAAACCAAAACATAGGGGCATAGTCATGGCAGTTATAGGTTTTATGGCACAAAAATATTTGCTCTAATGTCATTATCCAGGGAGGAAACAGTCGACTACGTTTGTATGAAGAGCGCGCAGGTACCCTTTCACCTTAAGAGGAAAAGGTACCGACTCTCTCTCCATACAAACGTAATCGACTGTTTCCTCCTGGATAATGACACAAGAGCAAATATTTTTGTTGCATAAAACTTATAACTGCCATGACCATTGACCATGCCCCTATGTATAATTTTTAAATATTATATTTTGTTTTCTTTTAACTCTTACTTTCTATGATAATTAGAAAATGAAAAATACCAAAACATAGTGGCATAGTCATAGCAGCAATAGGTTTAATGCAACAAAACAATTTGTGCTATTGTCATTATCCAGGGAGGAAACAGTCGACTACGTTTGTATGGAGAGCGCGCAGGTACCCTTTCACCTTAAGAGGAAAAGGTACCGACTCTCTCTCCATACAAACGTAATCCACTGTTTCCTCCTGGATAATGACACAAGAGCAAATATTTTTGTTGCATAAAACTTATAACTGCCATGACCATTGACCATGCCCCTATGTATAATTTTTAAATATTATATTTTGTTTTCTTTTAACTCTTACTTTCTATGATAATTAGAAAATGAAAAATACCAAAACATAGTGGCATAGTCATGGCAGCAATAGGTTTAATGCAACAAAACAATTTGTGCTATTGTCATTATCCAGGGAGGAAACAGTCGACTACGTTTGTATGGAGAGAGCGCAGGTACCCTTTCCTCTTAATTGTAGTCCGAAATATGAGTGAGTTTCCCAAAACAGAAGTGGGGACAAACGATCCTAATAAATCCTTCAGTTGTTGCACGGTGTGTTGCTAATGAACTTGTGTTGAGAGTCAATTCTCATGGGTAAGGATTTTGTTACACTTTCTGAATGTTCACTTTACCTCACTGAAAGGGTAAAGTTACTTTATTGTGATACTTACCTGAACTATTTAATTAAATTTTCCAAACCAGGCAAACCGAGAAAAAGACGGAGAAAAATATTGTCGCCTTCGATAAAGACTATCTGGTTTGATTTCATCGAATAGATTAAGAGGGTATAAAGACCTTTTCACACCTGCAGCACTTTGCTCACGGATTAAAGCCCTATTAACCTCAACTTAAAGCAAGACTTTATTCCCAAGGGAGATAATGTTGTATGAAACTCCCAAGGGAATAAAGTGATTTGAATTTGGAACGTTGAAATTCGTGGGAAAACTCTTCGTTTTAATTTTGAAGGTCTCGGCAAATAGGTTTTAATTATAATAAGTAATTCGATTGGTATACAAATCAAATCAAATCAAATCAAATATCTTTATTTTCTTTGGATACTTAATACTTAAAAGTATACAGGACCACATAAAAACGTCTTAAAAACTAAGTTAGGATGTGTGCCTTCGGAACGCGCCCACCAATGAGAAGAAGGCACAAGAAACTCATGGGGTTTTTTTTTTTCATGTGGTCACGCTCACAATGGTCAATATTACAGTATTTGAAAGTATTATTTGAAATGGAGCAACTAAAGTCATGTCCATGGGTTCTTATCATTAAGATAAGACGAAGTATCATAGTATGCCTTACTGCACAATCTATGCTTTATAAAAGTTTTGAACCTGTTAATGGACATGTCATATACATCTTTAGGTAATTTATTATAATAGAGCACACATGTACTATTAAACGACCTGTTTATTTTCCGGAGCCTGCTACCGGGCACGGTAAGTTCACCCTTATTTCTTAAATTGAAATTATGAATATCGCTGTTTTTACGGAAAATATCAGGATTTTTGTGAACGTAGAGCAAGTTTTCGTAGATATATTGTGAATAGAGCGTTAATATATTTATCTCTTTAAATTTTTCTCTAAGTGATTCCCTGGGGCCCATTTTGTAGATAGCTCGGACAGCTCTCTTTTGCAATATGAAAATAGCATCAATATCTGCAGCACACCCCCACAGTAGGATGCCGTACGACATGACACTGTGGAAGTAGCCGAAATAGACTAGGCGAGCAGTCTCAATGTCCGTGTATTCGCGAATTTTCTTAACGGCGTAAGCGGCAGAACTAAGTCTATTGGACAATGCTTCCACATGTGGGCCCCACTGAAGCTTAGGATCTAAAGTTATACCTAGAAAGACAGCCTTACTGACTAATTCGACTTCCTCATCATTAATTTTTACAACAGTTTTTACTTGTTTTACATTTGGAAGTGTGAACCGAATTAATTTAGTTTTGGATCCATTCAGTAATAAATTATTGGAATTGAACCAATCAACTATTCTAGAGAGAGCATTGTTCACATCGTCAACGTTGGACTGACGCCTTTTAACCTTGAACACCAAGGAGGTGTCATCTGCGAACAACACTATCCCATGGTTGTCCCTTACAAGGTAAGGTAAGTCATTTATATAAACTAAAAACAGGAAAGGTCCTAATATGGATCCTTGAGGAACCCCCATTGCTATCGCAGATCCGGGGGATCGTTTCCCGTTAACATCAACACTCTGGATCCTACCGCTCAAATAAGAAGAGATAAGATCCAGGGCGCCGTCCCTAATACCGTAGTGGTGTAGTTTCATGATCAATGTATTATGTTGAACGCAATCAAATGCCTTGGATAAGTCACAGAATATGCCATACGCATCATGTGACTCCTCCCAAGCATCAAATATGTTTTTAATTAACGCTATACCCGCATCAGTAGTCGAGCGCCCCTTACTAAACCCGAACCCGTACAAAAATCTAGCAGGCCACGATTTATGTTTTTTATTTTGATTGTTACGTTAGGTCTAAGCAAATAGGTTTTGCCTATAATACCTACCAAATATTTACCATCTCATTGCAATTGCCCCATTTTTTTTAAAGTGGATTTTTTTTCATATAGGGAACTGGCCACCACAAGAATTAAAAAAAAATTGAAAAAAAAAATTAAGCTCCCTCGCTGCGCTCGGGGTCCCTCGTTACACTCGGAGTTCAATATGCCACCCACAACATAAGACATTGCTTTATGCCCTTGATGCATAATCTGCTATTTTTTAGCAATGGAACATTGTAGGTAATAAGTGTTGCTGAACTATCGACAGTTTTCATCTGAAAAAGCCTATACTATCGATTGACCTATACTATACTACTATCGATAGTATTGTTGCTCTAAATTTAAAAAAACTATCGATAGCATCAATAGTATTGTCAGTATCAATAGTATCGATACTATCGATAGTTTTTATTTACGAGCATACTATCTATCGATAGTATTGCCTCGTTCTGAGCTATCTATACTATCGATAGGCTATCAATACTATCGGCATTTAATGAACTATCGGTAGACTATCGATTATTCAGCGATAGTCCACTATCGATTGGCAACACTAGTTTTAAACTAGGTATTATCACTACATAGTATAAAATAAAGTAACTTTTGGCCGTCCCTATGTCCCTATTTCCCTTTGTATGCTTAGATCTTTAAAACTACGCAACGGCTTTTGATGCAGTTTTTTTTAATAGATAGAGTGATTCAAGAGGAAGGTTTATATGTATAATACATGCATAATATAGCCGTGCGAAGCCGGGGCGGGTCGCTAGTTCTATATATATATATACTAATATTATAAGAAGGAAAGATTTGATTGTATGTTTGTTTGAATTGAATAGACTCCGAAACTACTCATCCGATTTAGACGAAACTTGGTATAAGGATACAAATTAATTCATTAGGAGTGACATAGGACCCGATATTCTCACGGGATCGGGACTTACGGGTGAAACTATAGAGCGCTGCTAGTAAAACATATAGAAATTCAGGTTAGGTACATGTTAGACGTTGTTAAATATAAGTTTCAATCTATACAAAAAAAATTCTTTGTCCTGACTGACTGACGGATCAACGCACAGTCTAAATCGTTGATCGTAGAGACCTGAAACTTGGAGGGTGTGTTCTTTGTATGACGTAGGCATCCGATAAGGCTATCGATACCAAGAAATTCTTCTTGGTATCGATAGCCTTATCGGATGCCTACGTCTTCCTAACTGTCGCTAATTTCAGGCTTCTTCTTAGACTAGTTCCATTTATCCATCCTCGATACTCCATACGCCCATCTCAGCATACGCTAAACCATAATATTTATTAAATAATTTGCAGTAGAATCAACTATCCGGTATTTTTCGCTAGCGATTTCACAAACTAGCACATCTCCAAACCAGTTTTAAATTAGCTCATTGGATTTTCCGAAATTCTAACAATAAGGGGGCGAAAAAGGGGGCAAAGTTTGTATGGGACAACGTGATGCCTTGTTCGAATCTACTTCAAATTTTCGATATCTACGCGGACGAAGTCGCAGGCAAAAGCTAGTAAATCAATATAACTTTTTATGTATTAACACACACAACACACTTACTATTTATTGGTATGTATATAATTTTAAATATTAACTAAATACAAAATTGTACTTAGAGTACATTAATCCCACTACAAATCCTTAAAGCATACCTAAGTCTCATTTAATCTAGGGATGATTGGGTACTGCAATGGTTGCAAATGAATTATTAAGCTTAGATTTAGCTTGGCACTAGAAGGTACCTATACCTACTTAAATTCTGCAACTAATAAAATGCTATTCAACTATCACTACATAGTATAAAACAAAGTCGCTTTCTCTGTCCCTATGTCCCTATATCTTTAAAACTACGCAACGGATTTTAATGCGGTTTTTTAATCGATAGAGTGATTCAAGAGGAAGGTTTATATGTATAATACATGCATAATATAGCCGTGCGAAGCCGGGGCGGGTCGCTAGTAAAATTATAAATGTGAAAGTTTGTGTTAGTGTGTAAGTTTGCCTTCTTCTTATTGGTGGGCGCGTTCCGAAGGCACACATCCTAACATAGTTTTTAAGACGTTTCTTTGTGATCTTCGTACAAAATGTAGTACCTATGCATCCAAATGAATATTTTTTTCGACTTTGACTTTGACTTCTTCATGCAAAAACTACTGAACCGATTGTGATAAAACTGGGTATGTAAATAGCTGGATTAACATAGGCTACTTTTTATCCCGATACTTCTACGGGATCGGGATTCACGCGGGTGAAACCGCGGAGCGCAGCTAGTATTACCTATAAAGCTTTTTAAATCTTACTAAGAAATAGTACATACACACTGTACGATCGACTGCATAATTGCAGACCCATCGTAGAGCTCCAAAACGGCTGTTACAAGAATGGTTTTCAACACAAGCAAGTTTCTAGGCACCTGCTTTTTTAACTCATGAATTTATCAAACAAAAATTATTAGAATGAAAACATTCCAATAATAGTGACTTTAGAACTCGACGGTGGGTCTAGAATTATGCTACTGACTGTACAGTATGGGTCATAAGTAAATGATCAGTTTGCTACAATAATACTATCAACAAGTATTGGAGTTACGACCTTCTTCTATTAGACGTTACACACAGACTTAAATACTTGATAAAGACTGAAATACTCCGTGTGTATATTATTTGTCAACATGTTAGCTATGTGTTTAGTTGTGTGAGTGATATAAGGGGCCACCCGCTACACCAACCGACGTGGGTTCGATGCACAGGTTACGTTGTTATAATGTTCAAATAGTGCTGCACGGGATTGTAAACGCTACGGTGGGCAGAGACTTTTGACCGTGGATTGTACATAGGAATTAGATGTCCAGAAAGATTGACGAGATTCGTGAAAATGTAATTCAGTAGATCGAGAACGTTGATAATCTATCACTTCGTACTAAAATACTGTAATCACTGCTCTTTCGGTTGAAGAATGAGGCGTACCTAACGATGTTTTATTTCCTCTTACAACTACTTGATATCGTGAAGATAAAATTTCAGGTTAAACTACTTGGAAAACTAACTAAAATCGCAATCCCTATTATATACAATATTTATACATATAAATCCTTTGTCCTGAACGACTGACTGACTGACCGAGACGCCGACGGATCAATGCACAGCCTAAATCGCTGATCGTAGAGACCTGAAACTTGGAGGGTGTATTCTATGTATGACGTATGCATCCGATAAGGATTTTCCGAAATTCTACCCCTTAGGGGGTGAAAAAGGGGGGCTAAGTTTGTACATTATGGGAGAACTTGATTCCTTGCTCCATTTTCGACTTTTACAAACGGCTGAAACGATTTGTATGAATTTTTTTGTGTATATTCCTTAGGCCTCAGAATCGAACAACATCAATTTTTTATTTGTTTCCTTTAGTTTTTTCTACTCGTAGGTATGGCAAAACGACGATTGCCGGGACAGCTAGTTAGTTATAAAATTAAAATAGATGTTTAATGAATAAAATGGATACAAGCCATCGAAAATGCAAGTTTAAGTAATTTTCTTTTTTGTAGCTCTAGTTACTCTTTATTATGTAGATCAAAGTACCAATGCCGCTATCATTTATCTTTGCTGCCATGTCTTTGATGTCAATTTTTATATTTACCGATCTTTGATTTATTTTCTTCCAATTCCGTCAATTTGTAATATAAAAGATATTCTGTCGTGGTGGTTATCATAAAATTGGTAATTTCATGATGTGAAAGGAGATTTCATGAAATAGGTTTTTTTAAGAATCATTTTACTTTTTTACACTTTGACTGTGTTATATAAAACTAGCGATATCATAATGTGGACTGGCCAAATCAATGAATGCTCGTCCATTTATTTTCTGATTTTTGTAAAATGGAACTAATAGTGATTAAGAAGTTCAACATTAGTTCAATTTATTTTCGGATTTCTGTAAAATAGAAATATTGGTCAATTAAGCATAAAGCTAACAATTTTATATCATGGTAAAACACCAGTGGTCTGGCCAACCTGACGTTTGAATGGCTGAATACTTTGTTTCTTAATTATTTTTGTTATTACAGAGGAATCACATAGCAGGAATTAGGTTGTTCATATTGGGTATAGTATGGTGTAAATATGTTCAAGGTCTGGCCATCCTGACGAACACTAGTAGGTATACAATATATAGATTAAATTATGGCGAAACATGGCTGTAACTACTTAATCTTAATCAACACCAATACTATTTATACACGACGACCGACGGTGTATCCGGCTGGTGTTATCGAAGATTTTCAACAACTATTTTCAAAAACTTTTTATTTAGGTAGGTACTAACTTTTTCACTATTAAATAAACTGTGGACTGTAATGTTCGCGCTGTTCGCACTTAATCGATTCTCTCATAAGACTGGCAACGAAGGCTCGACGTCACGCTTTTATATTATTTTAAAAGTTTTCTACAAGTTTCCAGGAAATCTTAACAAAATTCAATAGATTATGAATGTTCTGGACGTCGAACTTTCGTTGCCGTCAAAGTTAGTGTTGCCATCTGGTGGAGAATAGAGACAACTACTCAGCATTATGGCTAATCTGTCAGTGTCATTATCCATTGTCATTTATCTGTCAAACAATATAATATTTTTTTTTGTTTATGGCGCGAATTTTAAATTGATAACTTTTCTGTCCTGCACACTATTGTACCCATATATTATGAAATAAACTAGCTGCGTCCCGCGGTTTCACTCGCGTAAGTCCGATCTTTAAATTCTCACCGTTTAAACCTTCCCTGGACTAAAACAAACATTTCAAAACCGAAATCATCTAAATCGGTTCGTGCGTTCTGGAGTTATAGCGTCATGAAGGAAAACCCGACTTATTTTTATATAGTAGAGAAGATAAATATGAAAAGACCTCATTTCCATGGTACAAAACACGTCCGACCAATAAACTGTTCGATTCCTGCCACTATCTACTAATGCCATTCCATTCCGTACTCCGAACAACATTCAGCCGAAGCGGACAATCAATTAGTGGGTACAAGCACGTATTGCATACCAAATTAGTATGTTAATGGATTTAAGATACCATTGGTTTCCCTTTGACATTAATTTGTTCCCAAGAGCTACTATATCCAACAAATCTTACGTAGGTAATCACTACATAATATAAAACAAAGTCGGTTTCTCTGTCCCTATATCCCTTTGTATGCTTAAATCTTTAAAACTACGCAACGGATTTTGATGCGGTTTTTTTTAATAGATAGAGTGATTCAAGAGGAAGATTTATATGTTTAACTAGCGACTTCGCACGGCTATATTATGCATGTATTATACATATAAACCTCCATCTTGAATCACTCTATCTATTAATAAAAACCGTATTACAATCCGTTGTGTAGTTTTAAAGAGGGATATATTAGATATAGGGATATAGGGCATAGGGACGGCGAAAAGTGACTTTATTTTATACTATGTAGTGATACATGCTTAATATAGCCGTGCGAAGCCGGGGCAGATTGCTAGTACCATAATATAATTAATTCTACTCGTAAACATATTATGTTGTGAAATTAATACACAGACAAATTGACTTTTTAGGGTTCCGTAGGTACCCAAGAGTAAAAACGGAATCTATTTACTAAGACTTCACTGTCCGTCAGTCTGTCACCGGGCTGTATCTCATGAACCGTGATAGCTAGACAGTTGAAAACTTTACAGATTATGTATTTCTGTTGCCGCTATAACAACAAATTCTGAAAGCTGAATATAATGATACGAAACCCTTCATGCGCGGGTCCGACTCGCACTTAGTCTTTTTTTTGTTTACTACAACGATCTAATATTATTTCGAATCTTTATAAGTATGATCGCCTAGTAGGTTAGTATCCAACTGTATTTTCCCCCTCTGCTAGTCGCTAGGTAGGACCGAGTAGGAAAAGAATCCCAGTGACTCGGGTAACCCGTACTTACCGACAGGACAGTCGCGACTGGGATTTTTTTCCCATTCGTTTCTAGTGGGTAGGTTGCTAGGTGGGAACAACTGGGAACAAGCGATATACGTATAAATATAACTAGCTGCGCTCCGCGGTTTCACCCGCGTAACTCCCGATCCCTTGGGAATATCGGGATAAAAAGTAGCCTATAACCTTCCTCGATAAATGGACTATCCAACACAAAAACAATTTTTCAATTCGAACCAGCAGTTCCTGAGATTAGCGCGTTCAAACAAACAAACAAACTCTTCAGCTTTATAATATTATATAGTAGTATAGATAATAGGTCAGTCGCAAATTCCAGTTAAGTACTATTGTTATTGTTACGTATGTAATCAATTGTCTATTAGTTTATTTTGTTTAATTAAAATGCTAACGAACTTCCTCGAAAAAGCTAATTGAAAAGACGAACGGAAAATGTTGTAACTTAGCTAGTTTAATTGCCAAAGTTTTCCTGGTTGATGAAAATACAATACCACTAATGACAAGGCTGCATAATTTTACTGAAAAAGTAATTACCTTCGGAAGTATTACTTATTTGAGTGGAGGTGGTTCAGAACTGAGACCAATGAAGGGCAATGGGGAGCTCAAAAATTATTTAGCAGCGGTTAATTAAAAAAAATGGTTGTCTGTAACGTCGGTTAACGGACGATAATTTTACGTGAAAACGTCATAAGAAAAAGATGAACAATTAAGTTTTTTGTTATTCCTTTTTTATTTTATTTTCCTTTATATACCTATGTCTTCTATTCGTCACTCGTCACACCATACCACAAGCCCAGATGAGCGATATTATTCTTAAACACTCTGTTTCCTAAGTTACCATGACGCGTTTGGCCATATTACCATGACGTATGACGTCACAATGTTACCGTGACACTTTTGTGTGAATGCAGGAGTTCCACCAATTTACTAGACGTTAACACGTCAAAAAAGTACCTAAGTCAGTAACTTTACGTTCGTACTTTATTACTAAGTGAAACGTTAACATTTTATCTTATTTACTTAACTTGTTAAGTATTTATTAATAGTACAAAATTTTAACCCCAAGTTGAAGACGTTGTTATAAGCAGGTCCAATCAAAGTTCATGAACTTCTCACAAAATTATGTTGTTAAAAGCCCGCGCTATGTTTCAAATTTGCTTGGAATGTTCATTATATTTAACTCAGTTGTTTGCCGCTTACCTAGTTTGAAACCACTTTAGTAAATTATGCAAAATTGGAAAATGAACAACAGCGAGATAATTTATTTATAGAACCTTACATGTGAGTGTAATATTGTTTTCTATTATTACGAGCTCAAAAGACATGTATTTTCTTTTAATTTATTTTATAACTAGCGACCCGCTCCGGCTTTGCACGGCTATATTATACATGTATTATACATATAAAACTTCCTCTTGAATCACTCTATCTATTAAAAAATTACGGGACGCCTGGCGGATGTGAAACATCGACATTATTTTGTAAAAGTAATATGCAGAAAAGAACAGATTGTAATAGAATCGCACAGTCGATTACGGTGTGCACACCGTACACACTACTGCATATAGACTGTATATACTATATACCATCATATAGCGTGGCGACGGCATGCGTCGCCACGCCAGAAATCGGTTTTACGTGCGGCTATCGTGAGCTCTAACGATCTGCATCGAAAAACAGCCCTATGTCCATCATTTGCAGTTTCGACCCACTGTGCGTCGCCAGGGCAGAAATCGGTTTTACGTGCGGCTATAGATGTTTCACATCAAAAACCGTTGCGTAGTTTTAAAGATCTAAGCATAAAAAAGGGACATATTTTATACTATGTAGTGATAGTGATAACAAAATGGCACAAATGTTAGACATGGTATCTATTAAGAAAACAGACGGAGAAATTACAAGTTTCCAAGATGTTTTAGTTTTTATTTGAAATGAAACAGTGTTTAGTCACTATTATTCGTACCAAACGTTAGAAAGAACATCTGTGTTGCTGCAAACAAACACTGCATGTCATGTACTTACTTTTAAAATACGTTATATGGGGTAAGTGAGGGAAAAACACAAAATAAAAAGATTAAACTTAGAAGAAAAAAAGAGTCAACTTATACGGTTGAATCGTCTTCGAGTAGGTAAGCGAGGAATATAGGAAAAATATTATGTGCGACGAATTGAGAACCATCTCCTTTTTTGAAGTAGGTTAAAAAGCATCTAAGCAAGGTTTAAATTTACCTACTTCTACCTATAGTTAGTGGCCATGACATAATAATTTTAGGTAACAACAAAGGCCCAAACTGAAGACATATATGTATCATCACATTTCAAACAAAACCGCAAACCAAATACGCCGTGTTACCACAAGATGAAATATCTATCTACTTTTCTTCTCTTTGTTTAAAATCCTTTAGTGGTTTGATTCTGACCGACTATTACATAACTTTAATGTAAAATAATGCATTTTTCTTACCGTGAATTTTAATCGTTGGGTAAGGTAATCGTTGAATTGTAAATTAAATGGTAAAGTCGTTATTTCAGGCACGTATAAGGAATTCGTACCTATTTTAAAGAGCCACAAAATAACTATTATACTACTTAACATAAGGATTATCTCGCGTTTAAAACACTCATGAGGGTAATCCACAATCCAATTAAAAGTGTGTTCCATTTTCTAATCCAGACCGAACATGTGGTACTTTAAATACCCACTTCGATAATTTTCTAAATAACTCTTTAAATGGAAATGTGTTATATCGAATCATTGAGCGAAATTCAAATCGAGTTTCGAGACCTTTTCATTAATATAAAACGTATTGATTGCCGATGTGATGAGGCTCTTCTAAAAGGGCAAGTCTTTGGTTCATCAAAGCTTTACCCACGTTTTTGATGATATATTTCAAATCAAAAGATGTTTCTCAATAACTAAAGTATACCTACCTATAGCTACCTATTTTAGATATTTGAATTTATTCGGGTAAACATACGTATTTCCAATTAAAAGGTGCGCCATTGATGTAAAAGCCAAAAGGTCTTGGTTAATGTATGAGGCATTAAGTCATCTGGGCTGGGATCAAAACAGCCATAGATATTTTATCACCACAGTGCTCCACATGTAAGTGATAGATTTATTATTATTTTACCTCATAAATCTGTACGATTGTCCTCTCTGTTCAACCGCAGAAATCACTAAACGTAGATGTCGAGGAAAAAGTTATTGTAGAAAATATTTCATATTGACCTTACCCTATGTTTGCTTTTTGTTCTAAAGTTAATTTATTAGCGAAGCGTATGCATTTTGTAACTGATGTTGCCTCGATGTTACAATTGAGTTAGCCATTACGTTGCATGCAGCCAATTGACCAACCTCACCAAAATGGACTGTCATGTTGACATTTGGAACCAAAGCTATCTGTTCTTGTCGCCCGAAGACCGCAAACTTAAGATACGAGTTGCATATATTGGGTACAAGCAGCATAGTATTGGGTTTATCAAATAAATACCTACACTGAGAAAAAAATAAGCCGACAAAGTACAATAAAAACGTTGTCAGACATTTATAGTTACAGCAACTTAATACTTTTGCTACAATATCAGTACATGTTTAGTGCCCACAACATATTTTTTATTGTCAAATAATTTTTGTGCCTCCAACTATAGATACTTAATAAACACAACAACGTTACGTTACATCGCTGTGGTTACAAGGTGACTGTTGTTAGCGTCACAATTTATCTATATATAATTTTGACAAAATCACTTTACAAAATAAACGTTGCTGGTATATAAACATCAGGTTGTTGATTTATTTATGTTTACATGTACCTAACAAAATCCTAATACATCATTCAGCAAAGTAAGTATAGCTTAGAGTTACAACTTTGTCATTAAATTTTGTTAACAGTACAATTTGAAACAGGTCGTTCATAATAGTTACGTTTAGACCTTCGTACCGCGTGGACATAGTTTATTAAGAACAGTATTGATTTTGACCAGTGCATTATGTATAGTAGACAAGTGGAGTTCCATTGCTTTTTTTGAACAGGTTATGGGCCTCACCCTGCCTGTACGTAATAGTTTTCACGAAAGTTACGTATAATATAGTTAAAACAGACTTAACCTCAAAAAGTGCAACGCGGTCGCCGGAGTTCCTTCTTTTTCAGTATTTAAGATAAATAGTTTATACCAACATAAATACAAAAATGACTCGGACTGCTCAATGATGTTGATCGAGAAGCTTTGACCAGGTCGTGATAGTTGGCCAACTTGGAGTTTTGCCGCCAAAGCATATCTTGAAAACGAAGACTTGTTGTGGGAATCTATTGAAAACGGATCCACTGGCGAAGGCGAAGTCGAAACCGATACGCATGGTGGATCCAATGCTATTATTATCCTATCCTATCCAGCAAAGTCGACCAAATAACTCTCGATGTATACTAGAATTAGCTACTGGTAAGTATTTTCATTCAATCGAAGTAAACTAACATAATATACAGTATGCTAGGTTTTTCTTTCAATTTTAACTTTTTTTTGCAGTCGGATAAAAACCTGGCGTCACGCGTCATTTGCAGCATTTCTAGCCGTTCTGTTACGGCAGATGCCAACCATTTCCGTAACTAGAAAAAGAGTTTGATAACTCTAGAGACGAGGTGAGGTTAAGTTTTATTAGTATGACAGCAAAATTGAAGCCAGCCCATCCACCTAAGGAGGTTTAATTATTTGATCTTATAGTTATATGTAAGGATTTTGAATAAATATTATTTGTAATGATTTGTAATATTTTTAATTGCATATCTAATCCTAATTTTCATACTTTTATTTCAGCGTACACCGGTGATCGGGCGATAGGGCAGGGCATTTTAAATTTGTTAATATAAATTCGTACGTATTTAATTGTAACAAAACTTATGTAGGTATATGTATTTCAAAGTTTAGACATCGACCACGGAGCATCAAAGTTTATCGGTGTCTGAACTTTGAAATCTATGGAAATCTTGTTACCATTAAATACGTAGAAATTTATATTGGCAAATTTAAAATGCACCGCCCCTGCCGTCCATCGGTATACGCTGAACTTGACAGAGTTAAATTGCTATAGAAACAAAGTAGGATAGGTATAGACACAAAGTTAAATTGCTCTAAAAGCAAAAGCAGTATAGGTAGTTTGACAAGGTTACTTTGCTGAGGAAACAAAAGAGGATAGGTAAAAGAACATAGTTAAATTGCTCTAAAAGCAAAAGCTGTATAGGGAGTTAGACAAGGTTTCATGGCTGAGGAAACAAAAGTGCATAGGTACAGGTACAAAATAGATTGTTAAGGAAACAAAATGAGAACAGGTATGCGAGCAAGCTGTTGTAAGTGTTTCAATCTATTTTTAACAACATATTATTGTTGGAGTATTTACGCACGTATCGCTGTAATAATGTTGTTGCAATGACAAAATTAGCCTTGACAATAAAAACTTTGATGTTGGAACTATGCACCCCTGTCGGCTCTCAGGGATTAAAGTTTTATTGTTACATCAACAGTATTTTTTTCTCAGTGTACAGTTCCTGTTGCAAAAACAGTTAGTATTTTTTATAAAAAAAAACAAATGGTTGTCTTTATAGTTTGTTTACGGGTTTCCTTATTCATAAGTTTACGACGGACGATAATTTTACTTGAAAACGTCATTAAAAAAACATTGATGGTAACCATGTCAACGATAATACGTTGCTATGGTTACCTTGTCAATAACATGAACCGGAACATGACGCCTGTCGTCATGTTTTTTGTGAATGCAAAAAATTGTTACCGGAACCTTTCATGAATAGGTACTTACTTATTTTACGCTTTTCCGTAAAGTAATTATTCATGAATATTGACATGTTTACACTTAATTTTAAAAGGCGTCAATAAAAATAGTATGTTTGGAGTACCAACCATATCTACGAGTACCCTGTATTTTTCTCGGAGCAGTTTCAATTTGCCGGAAGTACTTATACAAGAAAATTCAATTTATCCGTGGTTTGAGTAACAGGTGTTGGTTATACCTGTTAAATACTTTACCTGTACTCGTGGGTACTTCGTTTAAATTAATTTTATACGGAAATTTATGCTGCTTTTTGATGTTTTTACGAAACGTCTATAAGAATTATTGTTTATTCACACATCTATAATATTATGTAGTATCATGCTATTTTTATTGATGCCTTGTTTTGTAATGAATCTATCCTAGTATTATAAAGCTGAAGAGTTTGTTAGTTTGTTTGAACGCGCTAATCTCAGGAGCTACTGGTTCGAATTGAAATTTTTTTATTGTGTTGGATAGTCCATTTATCGAGGAAGGCTATAGGCTACTTTTCATTTTGATATTCCCACGGGATTGGGATTTACGCGGGTGAAACCGCGGAGCGCAGCTATTCTCTATTAATTACAAAATTGTCTGCTTTATACAGATTTAAAGGGTCATTCCTGCCTGCGTATGCTTTATTTCTGAGAATGATTCTTTGGTATAATTTAATTTACAAGAAAAGAAATAAAAATGGTTTCTAATCTGCATTTATTCAAAAGCTTAGCTTTAACGATTTAAAATGTAGAACCCATAAATCCGCGGCAACGACGAAAATAATTATTGTTTGTTAACTTATCTAAACAGTAAAACCACGAAAAGAAGCCTCTTATTGATGTTTAGGTTCGAGTTTTCACTTAAGATAAGCCCTCTCCTAAACCGTATTTTACAAGATTAAGTCATCGCCCACCCCTCCCTTTGTTTTAATCCGAAACGAATCCGGTGATAAATCGACCATAACAGCCTGAAAAGCATCGTTTAGTAGGCATGATTCTGTGAAAAACATTGGACATTATTCTCAGTGATTGAAATCTTAAATTCTTTCCTTTTACACTGCCTTCGAGCGAAGCTGCTGTTATTTTGCAGAGTTCAGGATGTAGCTTAATTTTGCTGGACTGCACTTTACTGTAACATTGTTAGCGCGCCGCCTCGCTCGTTGCCTCAACTTATTTTCACTATATTTTTCTTGAACTCAGCTATTCAGACTGGGTTTTAGTTTAATAAAACGATGTAAAGAAGCCAAGTAATACATTGCGAACATCCCCGAGGCTATATTATGATAAACAAAGAAAGAAACTTTCAATAATTGAAGTAACAGTTGAATCCTGACGTTTTATTTTGTTATCTTTGAAGTCGTATAAAAAATACAGAACGCTTTATGAATATTAAGCTGACGTATACATGAACTAAACTACATAATTAGTATGAGTGCATGCAATTCACGCTTAAATCGTACTTAAATCTACCTAACACTAAAGTGCAGAACCAAGGTGCAGTTATGGGCGTTATCTCAGAAACGATTTAACTGAAAATTTATAGCTTCCAGCCGTTCAATAGGAGGTGTTAGGGGTTACTCAAGTAGATTAAAGCTTTAAAATCCTTTTGCTAGTTATGTAACCCTCCATTACCTTAGCTCGTAGGTATTTCCGTTTAAACCGACTTCAAAAAAGGATTTCTCAATTCGTCCTGTATATCCCTATAATATAAAATTCTCGTGTCGCGGTGTAAGTTGCCAAACTCCACCTAAACGGCTGAACTGATTTGTATGAAATGTTTTGTGTATATTCGTTAGGTCTGAGAAACGAAAAACATTCTATTTTTTTCCCCTTTTTAACCGACTTCAAAAAAGGAGGAGGTTCTCAATTCGTCTGTATGTTTTTTTTTTTTTTTTTTTTTGTGTGTATGTTACGCGATCATTCGAAGACGGCTGAACCGATTGAGATGATTCTTATTGTGTTCGAAAAGTGATACCTCAGGGGTGGTCCCATAAAAATTTGGTGAGGATCTGATGAGAATCTTCGGAGTGATGAACAGAATTGCACCTCGAGAGTGCAGCAAATTGCTCAGTTTTCGATTTCCACCAGTAGATTTGGCCCATAAACGAATAGTTACCGATAAATGGAATATCTGAAACCACCTTCTCATCAGAAAACTCTTCAATCAGTTACGATTACAGGTTACAATTTGAAGATTTTAGTCGAATTTAGTCACCGGACTGAGTTTGAATGAATGTTGATAGAGAACCCTATCTTAAATGAAGTTCTGATGAGGATCTTCGAAGTGATGAACAGAAATGCACCTCGAGAGTGCAGCAAATTGCTCATTTTTCGACTTCCATCAGTAGAATTGGCCCATAAACGAATAGTTACCGATAAATGGAATATCTGAAACCACCTTCTCATCAGAAAACTTTTCAATCGGTTACGATTACAGGTTACAATTTGAAGAATTTAATAGAATTTAGTCGCGGGACTGGGTTTGAATGAATGTTGATAGAGAACCCTATCTTAAATGAAGTTTTGATGAGGATCTTCGAAGTGATGAACAGAATTGCACCTCGAGAGTGCAACAAATTGCTCATTTTTCGATTTCCACCAGTAGAATTGGCCCATAAACTAATAGTTACCGATAAATGGAATATCTGAAACCACCTTCTCATCAGAAAACTCTTCAATCGGTTACGATTACAGGTTACAATTTGAATAAAATATTCGCTTTTGCCTCGCCGGACTGGGTTTGAATTAATTTTGATAGAAAACCCTATCCTAAATGAAGATCTGATGAGGATCTTCGGAGTGATGAACAGATCTGCACAGCGAGATTCAACAAATTGCTCAGGTTTCCATTTCCACTAATAGAAGTGGCCCATACACAAAAAGGATTAGGTACAGGTTGCAATTTAAAGAAACAGTCGCTTTCGCCTCATGGAGTAGAATTTTCAGTGACAGTGGCACTAAAAATGGTTAAATAAAAAATAAATAAAAATTTAAAAAACCGACTTCAAAAAAACCTGAAAAGAAAAACTAACAAACCTTAAAAAAAAACCAAAAAGTGAAAAATAATCCATTTCGGGTCACTAAGACAGCAGATAACTTAAACATAAGTACTTACTTGGAAGTCGGACTGGGTGACACCATGTTTTCTTTATACCTCTCAACATTCAATCTAACCCAGTCAGACTTCCAAGTAAGTACTTATGTTTAAGTTATCTGCTGTCTTAGTGACCCGAAATGGATTATTTTTCACTTTTTGGTTTTTTTTTAAGGTTTGTTAGTTTTTCTTTTCAGGTTTTTTTGAAGTCGGTTTTTTAAATTTTTATTTATTTTTTGAAGTGAAAACTTCTTATGGCGCGTTGGGCACTTTTGTGGGTGAGCATTTTCAGCCGTTCTCGTGACAGACGGCAGATTTTCTCGCGACAGATGAGATTTTACACAGATATACAGTTTTATAATTTGGCTGTGAGTGTATTAAGACGTACATATGGTATTTTTTAACGGACGACTATTGACGGACGACAAATGTCGGACGACTATTGACGGACGACAAATGTCGGACGACTATTTGTCGGACGACTATTGACGGACGACAAATGTCGGACGACAAATAGTCGTCCGACTATTTTTTTTTTCATCTAAAACTCTTTTTGCGTATGTTCTCGCGACAGATGAGATTTTACACAGATATACAGTTTTCACTTCTGCCTGCACTCCCGGAGTGCGCTGTTTTTTTTATTTTTCTTTAAGTATATATATTAAAATATATTTTTTATAAACATACCTACAGCTATAGGTATTTTGTGTTGAAAATTGGTGAGGATCGTCGGAGTGATTATTATTGCACCTCGAGGTCGCAGTAAATTGCTCCGTTTTTTAGATCTACCAGTAGAATCGATCCGTGTTCGTTATTTAATATATTTTTTCATCTTAGAAAATTGTTAAAAATAATAGAATAAGATCACCAAGCAATCTGATTAAGAAAAGAAAAATTATGTGTCCCGCCAATTTATTTATTAACAAGAGGTTTTGTCTGTTATGAGGTTTGAGGGGTTCAACAATACGTGTCATGTCCAGTACTGCTTGACCTTTCAGGCTTTCATGCGAACGTTCTGTGAGTGTTGTCAAGATTTTTGTATGTGGTATTGTTATTACGTAAAAATAGAAAGATTTAAAAAAGGTACCAAAGCTTTAGAGCTCATATTTTAAGTATTAAACCGTTAGGTACTAATTGCGCATTTTTTGGACCAAATCTTGTACCGTTGTAGCCTTTGGTTGGGTTGCCCATAAACTGCTTAGATTTATAGCGTTGTCTAGATGTAGATTGTTTGAGTTCGAGCATGATACGACATCTTGCACAGATAGATAGAAAGATATTATAGAACGCTTTACCCACACACAAAGATAAATGAAAAATATAAAAAAAAAATCTTTAAAATAGATAAATAATAAGCATAATATTTATTTCCTATCAACCCGAGATTTTCTACGTCTATGTACGGTCGGCTACATAATTTCTGACCCAACGTAGAGCCGTTTTGGGCTGTTATATGAATGTTTTCAACACGCGCAAGATTCTAGGCACCTGCTTTAGGTGAAGTTTAAAGTCTTCTAACTCATCAATTAATCAAACAAAAATTATTAGAATGCAAACATTCCAATAATAGTAATTTTAGAACTCTACCGAGGGCTGCAATTATGCAGCCGACTGTACCTATATTTTCTTTCCTAATATTATACTAGATAGGAATGATTTGATTGTTTGTTTGTTTGAATTGAATAGACTCCGAAACTACTGGACCAATTTTGATGAAACTTGGTATGAGGATTTATTGGGAGGATTACTTTTATCCCGATATTCCCACGGGATTGGGACTTACGCGGATGAAACCGCGAGATAATGCTAGTATTTCATATGTAGCTGCATTTGTGAGATAACAAAGTGACACGCCGTCGAAACATAAAATCTGACGAAAGACAAATCCGTCAAAACTATAAAAACTCCTGCAAACATACATTTTGTGCAAGTTTCCTAACCGAATTCGGCTGCTAGTAAATAGAAAAATACAGTTCCTATCTAAAAATTTAAAAGCTTTCATACAAGACGTCATGTTATTTTCGCTCAAATTGCATTGACGTTGTAAACTATCGAACGGTTATTGAGAAGGTGGTTAGAGTGAAATGACGACGCTTCGTAGAAATGTTCGTAGCTTTGTGAAGCTTCTCGTAGTAAATGATGGTTCTCTACAAAGTTCGTAGCAGTGGAGCTACGTAGAGGAAAATAAGTTCTAGAGTCAGCTAGATGGGAGTATGAGTTAATACAAATTGTGTTATGCTACTAGTATTTTGCCTACAGTCAATGAATAGTACAGTAATTTGTTTCCAGCAGGTAAGTAGATACCTGCTTATTAAAAAAGTGTAAAATTCCGCTTATTACTTTAAAAAAAATTAAATTATTAAAAAAAATAATAATATGTATTACATGTAAGTCAGCATTTGACCACTATCTCACACGATAGTAAGTGACGATGCAAAATATACTCAAATTTACTGAAAATTTAGGGGTTTTCAAGATATTATGGGATCATTTATTGGTAA
Organism: Idaea aversata; assembly: GCA_907269075.1. Taxonomy (NCBI): domain Eukaryota; kingdom Metazoa; phylum Arthropoda; class Insecta; order Lepidoptera; family Geometridae; genus Idaea; species Idaea aversata. The sequence continues at coordinate 6,405,251 of OU026092.1, read as the reverse complement.
AAGAATAATTTTCTCAATCTTAAAAAATCTTTTTTTTTTATTAGTAGGTTCGGGGGTACTTAACTCCTACCTACGTTCACTGTTTTATATTTTACAAGTACTTTATACCATTCCAGAACATGACTAACTATCTATAAAAGTAAGGATATTTAAAACGTTGTGGTACCTATATTTAAGTATAAAATGTAGGTAACTTATTACGTGATTTAAGGCTTAGGTACTGAATACTTTTCACTCGACGTCGTCACTCTGAAAAATATCAGTATTCTCTACTGTAAACTCAAAACAACATCAAAAATGTTATCTCGCAACGTGAAATATTTGCTACAAAAGCATTTCTTCCCTCAAAAATACATCTCTATATATATAAAATTCTCGTGTCACGGGGTTCGAACTTGAACTCCTCCGAAACGGCTCGACCGATTCTCATGAAATTTTGTGAGCATATTCAGTAGGTCTGAGAATCAGCCAACATCATTTTTTTTTTTTTTTTTTTTTTTTTTTTTTTTTTTTTTTTTTTTTTTTTTTTTAAATAGCATAACAACGTTTGCCGGGACAGCTAGTTTACATATAATATTTTGAAAAAACAAAGCATTGCATTTGGGAGAGATAACAACCAAAGAGTTAAATATTAAATGACTCGCACGTCCGCACTAAATCACCCACGTTCACGTTATATATTTCAACTTGTAGGTATGTCAATAAAGATTTACGACGTAAACATTGTATGTACATTCACATTACCAATTACCTGAACCCCAAGTGAACCAGAGCTCATTACCATATCTGTAAACAATATAGTATTTAACTATTTTGTTATTTTTTTATATTGTATAGTATACTTATTGTTTAAAAAAAAACGTGTGGCACTTGGGAACTGCCAAGTTAAAGCTATTGCATCGTGCGAGCTTCGTACGCTCGGCCGAGCTACATGGTAGGCGGAGTGGGGGGTGTTAGGTTTTATTTTCGTTACGGAATTTCTTGATTCGGTCGCCGCGCTCAAAGCCCGCGATAAAAGCTATGCAATAGCTTAAAAACAGAATCAGGTAACATTACTTTACAACCTTACAGATTTGCGAGCTCTAGTTCACGTGGTGTTCAGCTAATTGGTAATGTGACTGTACCTATTACTTATACTGATATAAGTATTTGTATTTTTGACGTGATAACGTCTTACAAATCGATGAACACCAGCATTCACAAAAAAGTGTGACGTCATCGCTCACGTTCCGTTATTGACAAGGTAACATTGCAACGTATTATCGTTGCTATGGTTACCATCAATGTTTACTAATGACGTTATCACGTAAAATTATCGTCCGTAAACCGACTTTACGGACAAACAGTTTTTTTAAAATATTTATTAGTAAATGAAGATTAGTGATTAATAATACTGCAATGTTTAAAGGGCATTAACCAAAACAAAATCTTGTTAAGTGTCAGGTTTTACTATTATATAGCAAATATAAAAAAAAAATATCTCCTTAAAATATAAAAAAAATTACGTATTTAACTAATTAAATTAAAACATACCATAAACATACACGTTAAGCGAACGCTCGACCGAGCAACATGGTAGGCGGAGTAGGGGGTGTTAGGTTTTATTTTCGTTACGGAATTTCTTGATTCGGTCGCCGCGCTCAATGCCCGCGATAAAAGCTATCCAATAGCTTAATATTTTTTCATTTAATATTTCAAATAGAGGCAAAGCTGACACTTTACGAGATTTTGTCACATGACATTTTGTTGTATTAATGTTCTTTACATAGTTTTGAAAGGTGATGGAAGGAAAGATAGAGGCGACCATACTATGCCAGACTAATAATATGTTACTACTTTCAACTACATTTTATAGTTTCAAAATGGCAGAAATAACATAGGAGAGCAAACGTAGATACCTATCACAATATATATCTACATCAGCATCGTGATTGCGTAGAGCTGTACCAAAAATTCAAAGATCAACGGACGAAATCTAACTAGAACCGCCATGTAAATTATGGACCCTTCACGTTAAACCCTGCGCTCTAGACTCGTTTCCTTTTTTTAAAAACAATTTTGTTCCGTACTACTAAATCTCTTCGTTAATTTGAAGCGGACGTACCTACCACTCTGGACCACAAGGACACTTTTTCAGGGTTCCCTGGGGTTTATTATATTAAATTTATTCAAAATAAATTGTTGGTCTCAAAGAGTAGTAAATCTAACTTCTACATAGGTAAACCAAACCATATCAAAGGTGTCTGTATAATAATGACTAAACTGACAATAAATTTGCAAATACCTAACACCGATAAATCTAATGGTGTTTCGATAATTCATTTTTAGTATAAAGGCTGTTAAATAAATAAAACCAATATTTCAAAGAACTTCAAGAGTATGTTTGTATACACTTGAGTTTTCGAATCAAAGTTATTTTGGTTCGGGTTGTCGTAAAGTAGAGAAATCGGATCAACTGTAAGGACCACAATTCTACCCGCCCACGCGCGAATTTGTATGGAAATTAGGTTTGGAAGTTTAGTGCTGATATAGTGCGTCTTTTTCAGCAAGCACACATAAATCTGACTTAGTAGAGCATCCAATAACATGGAGCTCTACTTCGTTCAGTTGTAGGATTAAACTCTCTTTTTTTACATATTATGATAGGTCAGCGTTTGACCACTATCACACCTGCCTGAGACGGTAGGTGACGATGCGGCCTAAGATGTAACACGCCTTCCTAGAAGATACCTATTCATTCGCGACTTGAAGACCCCCAAATTGTACACGTCAGGAAAGACAGACGCAGGCAACCGATTCCATTTCTTTGCAGGACAAATAAGGAAAATCTCTAAATCATCATTGGCTTGTTTCACCTAAATTAATTAAGATTGCTTACTAACGTACGAAACTCTATAAATAAGCATAACATAATATTAATTGCCTATTATATACTTACTTAATTAGATAACTCAAATACCGGATGCCTACCTATCAGCTAGATTAAAACTATTGATTATCCTACGGAACCCAATCTACAGTTTAGAATAAGGAAATTAACTAATTATTTGGATTTCAAGTGACTTTGCTCTGGGACAGAACATTTCTTTTGAAGCCACGTTTAAAAGGAGTTAATTGAACGAGTAATTTGTAAGGCTTATTGTTTTAAGTAAATTTAGCTCTAGTCCTTGGGAATTTTAATACAGTTTCTGTGAAAAAGCCAAGGAACTTCTATTTAATATAGAAGTTCCTTGGTGAAACATTATTCATAATGAGCGATGTGAAATCGGTTCATTTCGGAGCCACGATGGCGTGTAACAAACAAACGGGACAATATTATTACCTATTGACATTTTGACCTCGAAACATTCCCAGACATAGGGGATCAAACTTATAACACCCATCATCATCCGAGCGATATAACACCCTTATTCATTCAGGATTGAAAACAAACAAATCACGTTATTTTACTTTCAAAATAATTGGAAAACGTCAAAACCCACAGACGTACCACTTGGGATCATAATAAAACTAACTTTAATTCATTTGTTTTGTTCGATTGGGCTAAAATAAAAACGGAGTGTCACTTGTTTTTGACCGACTTCAAAAAAGGGGAGGAGGTTTATAAATTTTTATCCTTTTGACGTGATCTAATAAATTGATGGAACACCTGCATTCACAATAAAGTGTCTGTTCCGGGTAGCAGACACCGTCATGTTCCGGGTAACAGACACCGTCATGTTCCGGGTAACAGACACCGTCATGTTCCGGTACCATGATGGCGTCATGGTAAACGTCACGCGTCTCGTGTTTGTTTAATAATAATATCGCTCATCTGGGCTTGTGTTATGGTGACGAATGACGAATAGAAGACTTATTATAATGGAAAAAAATTATAGGTTAAGGAAAAAATAGGAAAAAAAAAACTCATTTTTCATCATTTTCTTATGATGTAAAATTATCTTCCGTAAGCATGATTACAGACTATCATTTTTATTTTATAGCTTTTCAACTAGAATGCAAAAAATTGGTCTGTTTTATTTTTTACCAGTGGTTACCTCCTAAAATTGTAAGTACAGATTGATGGTGAACTAAAAATGACAAAATAAAAAATACTTACAATTTGAAAACGGACTTCCTTATAAAGATAAAAATAACTGCACCTTCATAATCTGAAGTCAATCAAACTAAAATCTGGATAACTGGTCTGTAGTCATCCATGTGGTAGTATACCTAACCTACCATACCTATAGTATACTATACTATACTATTTTTCTCCAACGGAAGAAGTAAAGCACGAGCTGTGGTTGGTGCCTTGACAGGGCATTACGGAACCAATGACATGCTTTTAAAAATGAAGATAACTTCAAATAATGACTGCAGTGCCTGCGGTGATGTCAGGAAAACATGGAGCACCTCCTGTGCGAAGCGACGTTTTAGCAGCGACGCGTATGAGCCTCTTTTGGAATGTGTATCCCAAACCGAAGTAATATAGGTTTCTTCTTCTTAGTGGGATCACCGCGTAAATCGACCACTGCTTTAAACAGTAAGAAACATTAAGGTAGGGCTAAACACAAAAGATCCCAATGAGTCGAAGTGTTGCTGGCTATATCAGCCCCCGATATTAGCTAGGATAAGGTACTATTTTTCTCGGGTCTTGATCGCGTAGTTTTTAGGGTTCCGTAGCCAAATGGCAAAAAACGGAACCCTTATAGATTCGTCATGTCTATCTGTCTGCCGTATTTCACAGCCACTTTTAACGTATAACGTTTTATAAATTGGTGAACACCTGCAATCTCAAAAAAGTGTGACGTCACGCGTCGTTACTGGAACGCCTCATGTTATTGACAAGGTAACTATAGCAACGTTTTATCGTTGCCATGGTTACCATCAATGTTTTTTTTATTGACATGGTATTTCGCTAGTAAAGCTATTAAAAATGAGATACTTACCATGTTAGGCGAATCCGTCAAAATGCGATTCTGTCGTAAAGATAAATTATGTTATGGAGCGAATAAACATTTTAATTTAATTGGAAAAGGTTTCATTATAATGCGTAAATTCAATTAGTTATTTAATTGTCTACATTCATTCAATATAGGTTGTATCATTAGCTTAAAAATAATGATGTTGTGCCGTTAAATAAATGCTGTTGTTGTTAGTTAATTAAAACAATTATTGTTGGATGTTTGACGATCGAAATAGGTATATTTTCTCTATTCAAATTTATTTCGATATAGCTTACATTTTACTGTAAAAACCAATTAACTGCCGGCTCTATTTTTCGCGCTCTTTCGTCTGTAAAAATCCTTTATAAGCTGTGTCGCATACTTTTCAATATTATAATTGAATTTTCAATGTTTTACATTTTATAAAGTGTAAATATTGTACGTGAAATACATCGTAACTAGCTGCGCCCCGCGGTTTCACCCGCGTAAGTCCCAATCCCGTGGGAATATCATAATCATGCCTATTACCTTCCTCGATAAATGGAGTATCCAACACAATTTTTTTTTTCAATTTGACCCAGTAGTTCCTGAGATTAACGCGTTCAAACAAGGAAACTCTTCAGTTTTATAATATTAGTAGGTGTATTCGTAATTTGGTTCCCATAGCATAAGTTCTGCGTATTATGAGACTAGACGTCACTGGAAATATGACTGCAAGCACTACAAGTCACACCGAGCTAGAGTATACCTATTTAACAATTTCATATTATGCAAAACATTCTTACCAACCTATTGAAGTTGTACAATCAACGGTCAAAAGTCCACCGTCACCGTAACGTTTACAATCCTGTGCAGCACTATTTGAACATTATATCAACGTAACCTGTAGATCGAACCCACGTCGCGCGTCGCCGCGTCGGTTGGTGTAGCGTGTGGCGGCTTATATCACTCGGTCAACTAAATACATAGCTAACAATATGTTGAAAATAATAATTACACTGAGTAATTTTAATCCAAGTATTTATGTTTGTGTGTAACGTCTATTAGAAGAAGGTCGTAAGTCCAATACTTGTTTATATAGTGTTATAATTATTGTAGCAAACTGATAGTGTACTTATGATGCATACTGTGTAGGTACCTAATGTCTATTGTGTACCCCTTTCAAAGCCTAAAATACGAGATATACTCAGTTTAGGAATAAAATGCTATTAAGTAGTTATAAAATACTAGCTGCGCTCCGCGGTTTCACCCGCGTTAGACCCGATCTCGTAGTAATATCAAAATGAGAAGTAGCATTCATAGGCTACTTCTCAACTCTCTCTTCTCTCTTCTATCCTCTCTTCTCTTTCTTTCTTAAGGCTATAGAGCTTTTCTCGATAAATGTAGTATCTAACACAAAAATATTTTTTCAATTCGAACCAGTAATTCCTGAAACAAACAAACTCTTCAGCTTTATAATATTATAGTATACATTATAGTATAGCTTAATATCTATGAATAAAATGGCAACTTTGTACCAACTCATTGAAATTAACTATTTATTTATTGTGGTACACAGTAAGCTTGGTGCACTTGTGCAAGGGAATGTACCTAGATACGTACCTAGGTAATTTGTGGCCAACAAGCTGAGCATCGCCACCGAGGCTGATATAATCTGAACTGAGATACACTGCGGTGAGCCTGGTTTCACTATATCATGATGTGGTGAAACCACGGTGAAACACCTGGGGTAAGAAACTTTACTTTGTTGAACCACTTTTGTGTTTTTAATAGTACTACCTACACTTTGTCATGCATTTACAGCTAAGCTAATGCTGAGGCACATCTTGTTTGGCGACACACGTTAGGTAGGTACTGCTTTTTTATATATTTTTCCGAAACTAATCTGTCTGTAGGCTTGACAAAATCAGTTTATAAACAGAAGTCATGCCCGAACAGCTAAAAAAATGTTTACTTTGGTACAATAGAATTGAGATTTTAAAGTCGTTAAAAAAGTTTTTTTCTGTTAGTACAAATACTTAACTAAAATTTTTATATTTGGTGACATGAATGAAACTTTTATAAATAAGTCAGTTAAGTATTTTATTTTAAATCGTGAAACTTAATACGATTTTAAAAAAAAAATTCAAAGTAATCTGTTAGTTACTTATTTCAATAAACCCTGTAGGAGGATAATTCTATACTTGGGTATGATTCAAGTAATAAATTGAATATAACACTTCCTGTTTAAAAAGCCTTGACAAATACAAGTTCAAAGCCGAAAGAAGATAAGATATTACACCAAAGCTGGTAGAGATAGAGAAATGCGGAAATACGAGAAAAGAAACGTTAATCAAGACGAGGGAAGCTCCAAAAGAAAATAATGTTATGTGACTATTTGACGTATGCCAGACGTAGTCACTGGCAATATTATAATATGATATTATTTGATAAACGTCTATAGATATACGAAGTATGAGAAGATTCGTATGTTATTGTTAAATTATCATATTAGTTGTTCCGTTTTGGCAAGTGGATCTATAATTCTGGTGTCTATAATTTCGTTTATTTATTTCATTGGATTACTCTTCTTATATCCCTGGCTTAATTAATGATAAATAGGTTTATTTTGTTTCACTATTAGTATTCTAAAGTAACATGGTTATTTCCACTGAACTAAAGTTATTTGAAATGGGATATTTACCATGTTTTCAGGGTTCCGTAGGTACCTCAAAAGGTAAAAAAAGGAACCCTTATAATTAATTACTTTGGAGCTCGATATTTCGATGTTGTCACAAGCTTTATTTTTACGAGACACGTGTTTTTGCGCATGTACTTAAATAATTCCACTGTAAGTATCTACGGTAGAGATAGGTGAAAAAAAATCATTCTTTCCCACCAGGGGAGATATATATATATATGCCCATAATATGATTATGCTATGATTATTTGATAATTTGTATAAGACACTCCAAAATGTGTTTTTATCTACAAATATCTAGAGTGGCAAGTGAAACACGATCGCGTTTCGTTTTCAGATATTCCCCGGCCCATCTCGCAATGTAAAAATAATCCCCTTATTTTCTTACAGCACTCGGAAAATCTAATAGTAAGTAAAAGGAAATACTTTCCCTGAATCGTTGAGAAATTGCTTTACCCCGTACTAATTCCCCTATAACTAACATCGTTCACAGTAGACTGCATACAGAAAGCTAGCACAATAATACTGCAAGTGTCCCTTTTTGACTTAGAGATTTTGCAGACTCTAAATTTTCCATCGTCGGAACATCTACCTAGTTCAGGGGTACCCGCGGCTCGCGAGCCACATGCGGCTCTTTGAATGTTAAGCCGTGGCTCTTTAGTTCCATATGCATTTAAAGAAATGCCGCGAGTATATTCGACACATGAATTAGTCTTCCCGATTGCTACAGTGAGGTGAAGGAGTTGGCATTTGGAGTGCTGACTATCTTCAAAACACTTTATTTATGAAGGTAAGTACCTACTATTTAAAAGAAAAAAAAAGACTCTTCTGACTCAAAAGGTTGCACTCTTAGTATCATCATCATCATCATCATATCAGTGACAGGACGCGTACTCTGCTGAACAGATGCTATATCTTTGGGGAACAAAGACTTCCAGACAGATCGGCAGCATGCCCTCTGCATTCAATGGCTGTCTGCGAGCTTTAAATTAAGTGGCCTTTCCGACTGGTTGCCCGTTTTCAATTTCCTAAGTTTAGATACCCTACACTGCACCTTCCTCAACTTCTTGTCCATCCAAAGGTTGCCTGGTACAGATCGCTTTGAACGATTTAAGGTGAGGGCACACCTAGCTGCACCGCACGCGCCGCAGTCGCCCGCCGCAGCGAAAGAAATCCCCAAGGCCGATGCTGATGACGTCACCAACCCGGCGCTACGCGCATACAAACGGAGACTGCGGCGCGTGTGGTGCGGCTAGGCATGCGCTCACCAAAAGCCGCCATTTGTAACATTTACGCCCGAATACTGAAATGCTACTTATCTTAAGTGGCTATTAAATTGACATTTAAATATTTTGGAGACCCCTAAATTTTTGAGTATTTGGGCATTAGACTTTTAATTTTTGTTTTTCATAATAAATATACCTACTTTATAAGAATGGTGTTAACAATAAATAATTTTTCTATCTATCTACTTTATACTCTTGGGAGTTGTACAAACAATTGTTTATCGTCTGTTATGTTGTCAGCCGATATAATGGTATTTAGTCTGTTTTCACCGTTATGACTAGGAGCAGCAGTATCGCAGAGGTCGTAATTCGTAGATTAGTTCAGTCTTCGTTTAACTACTTTAATTTATGACTTGGAAATACGATGTTAATAACATTGTCAAGGGGGTTGATGTTATCTACGAGATCTATCTTGTTCTGTTGTTAATTTATTATAGACAATGCCTAATTAATGCCGCTGGAAATTAATTGCAATTTATAAGTTACTAGCGAGCCGCCCCGGCTTCGCACGGCTATATTATGCATGTATTATACATATAAACCTTCCTGTATTTGTGGGTATTTATAATTATGTTGACCCGATTTTTACCTATTAGACTTGGTTAGGGCAGCATATAAAGACCCATCCGGAACACCCCCTACCCAGAACCGACATGGATAGGTTAGGTTTATGTTAGAACTGCGACCACAACGCACGAGCCGAGCGAGCGAAGCGAGCGGTGCCGCGGTAGCGGCCGGCGAGTGCTAGAAACGAATTCGAACCATTTTACTTGGTTAGGGAGCGTGTATTTTATAAATTTGATTTTTTTTTAAACCGTAGGAGAAAAACCATAGATGATTATTAATCGTAGGTAGTTGAATTGATTGTAGTTAAATTACCCGTAGGTGTTTCGTCCATTAGGTATTTTAAACAGTAGGTATTATGACTGTAGTTATTTCGAACATAGTTATATTGAACTTAGTTATTATGATATGTAACCGAAAAAACAGCCGATTTTTTAAAACAAAAGTCATTCATACTAAGAGCAGTAAATAAAACTTTAAAAATAAATAAAAATTAAGGTTAATGATCTTTTCGTGTATGTACTTAACAGGTGATTTTCAAGTAAACCTAACCTCTAAATTTTCAAAAAAATAATCGAATTTCTAAAAGTCGTAGAACAAAAGTTGTTTGTTTTGGTGCACAGAAATGGCCCTCGAGACGGCTTGCTAGTATAATTACCAATAACCCTGTATTTTGAATTTTCAATTAGTAAACCCTATTGTGCTAGTATTACAAAAACATGAAACAATTCGATGACAACACAATTAGGTTAACTATTTCTGACTGCGCGATGAATGATTATCCTATGCAATTCTGTAGGTTTAAAATATCATATACTGCGAAAAAATAAAGTGGACAAAACTTTTATTTCGTTGAAACCGTCATTTCTAAATAAATATCGGAAAATATAAAACTGACCAAAAAGGCTTCCAACCATAGTAATCGGAACCGGACATTGTAGGGTCAAATGAACATGTCGGTCTGGGAAAATTGAAACAGTTGACACGATGAGCGACGACAAAGCTCTTAAAACTTTTTTTTTATGGTAGTGTTTTATCAATTTGTTAGAAAAACCTACTGTCGATTTTGTGATCGTTTTTAGTGAACACAGTTGCATTTCATAGAAGCCGGTTCAATATCCGGTTTATCGCTTTTTTTTGCGATGGTTTTTTTTTATTGTTTTATACTTTAGAGTGGTTTTCAGTGGTTCGGTTGCTAATTCGGTATTCAATGTAAACTAATATCTATTCATTTGCTTTTGGTTGGTTACAAAGATCTGCCCGCGTAATTATCCTTGAAAATATCTAAAGAAAAAGAAGCTTGTGTCCTTCTTATTAATAATGCTTGGACAATTTTTCGAAGTTCCTTATCGCGGGTTCGCATTGTCGCTACAATGCGAACCCGCGATAAGGAAAAGCCCAGAAAAATTGTTACGCATAACGAAAACGTGCAACGAAAAAACGTCATCATCATCATCATCCGAGCGATGTTCCCGGTTGCATCCCTCTCGAGAGCCCAGGGTCCGCTTTCCTACTTTTACGCCTCCACTTCGCACGATCTTCGGCATCCTGGGTTGTAAGGCCATTTGCACGCATATCACCCTTTACGACGTCAAGCCAGCACTTCTTGGGTCTACCCAGTCTGCCACGACCCGGCGGAGGCGCCATGGCAAGACATTTGTTCCCCACGTAACTAGCCGGTTTTCGTAAGACGTGGCCGTACCAGCGTAAACGATATTCTTGCAATTTATCTGCAATGTCTCGGACATGAAGGCTGCCCCGGATGCGGGAGTTCCTGACGCGATCCTTTCGCGTCACTCCACACATCCAGCGCAACATCTTCATCTCCGTGACACGCAGCTCCTGCTTATGTCGCTCAAGCACCGTCGGTGCAATGAAAAAACGTAAGAGAAACTGATCTCCTACATACATTATATTTTTTTTTTCTCTCTCTTGTTTGGCCCCACGAACGTTATGCCATTTTCATCTTGTTCTTCATTTTCAGCGGGTTTTTTTTTTTTTTTTCAGTTATGGCTTCGCACAGTTTGTGCATATAGCCAGTATCAAGTAATATTTTGCATCAAGTTATGGCCCGATTTACAGAAATCGGGCTCAAAGTGTTTCAAGATGGTCAAATCGTCAAGTCACAGTTTGTCAAGTCCGGGGTCATAGTAAAGCGGTGGCTACTTTACTATAACCTTGTAGGAGATTTTGGAGGCAACGAGAAAAGTCCATGTTTGACACTGATTTTGACGTGACAACGTCTTATAAATTGGTTTGCCGGGTGACACTTCAAGAAACTGCGTTACGCTCCGCTCACGTTATGCGCTCACAATGAGAGCGAGTGAGAGGCACGCGGGCATGGTTAGCCCGCCTAAGAGCGAGAGAGACAGACATAAAAAGTGAAAGGCACGCGTCCCTTCCACTCGAGCACAGTTGTTGTCACGTAAAACTTTCGCCCGTATACCGACTTTACAGGCAACCAGTTTTTTACTTTCACTACACTTGTGCACTTTCACGGAACTAAATTAGATAACTTTCCACCAGAATTATACAATTTAACTCGGTTTACAACTAAGTTTCGTGTAAATAAAACTGCAGCACGACATGTTGTTGGCTCGTTCCCGCCAAAAACTCCATACATTATATTATAAATGAAAAACATAAAATAAAGAAAGGTTAATTATCTTAAATTTTTTCATTCCTCTGTAGTTAATTCACTTAACTCTATCTAATTTAACCCTGAATATAATCTTAGAGACGCTCTCTACGTTCAGTGATGCCAATGAAGTCGACGGAGTGGCTCAATTTGTTTCCGTTTCTAATGCGATTTCAATGACCAAGTTTGTTTGCAGATATCGATTACGAGTTCTAAATCGCTTCTTTATGAGCTCCGACTAGTTTAACGTAACGGAACATCATTAGGTGGCTCTTGACTGAATTGTGTGGATTTTGCGGAATTATAGACGTCATTAGCGTTTGTTATAAAGATTTAGGTTATGTAGAGCATTGATTTTTATTATTTTTAGAACGAAGTTCCTTATCGCGGGTTAGCGCGGGGGCCTAGGCGAGAAAAAATATTACGTGTTACGAAAACGTGAAACGAAAAACCTTATGAGAAACTAATCTCCCACATAATATTATAAAAAGAAATGAATAAAAAAGGATAATTTAAAAAAGGTAAGGGACTTTGTTCCAAACGCTGAGTTTATTTTACAATATTTTCAAAAATAAAATTAAATCAATTATACGGTTAAATTTCTATACCTTTGTTTGACCAAATTTACAGGAATAGACGGGCCCACTCCCTACATAATATTCTTGTTAATTTAGTTTAAGTTCTGTACTGTGGCTATGGTCCGGTAGTCTAGGCACATGAGTAAGTAACTTTAATCCCTTAAGCCTAATTTAGACGCTGCGAGCTGCTGACCAGACAGTTGACAGCTACTCGGTTTGTCTACTCGTACGTGAGTAGCTCGGCTCGCCTTTGCTGTCTACACGACACTAGCAGCTGCTGTCCAGTCTTAAATAAACACTGTACGCAGGCGTAGCACAAAAGAATGTTTCCGCTCAAGACGACTGTCCCGCTCGCACTGCTACTGCTGAACGCGTCTATACGATGCGAGCAAACGACGGCCGAGCTGAGTCATGCTCGCGGGCAAGCATGCGAGTGAAAACAAACAATGTTGAAGTAACTCGGATGCGAGCTACTGTTCAGCTCGCAAGTGCGAGTTACTGCAGTGCAGCTTCTCGGCAGGCTGACTCGTACGCTAGCTCGCACTGTGTAAACCAGGCATTTGATTAAAGGGGTATTACACCACACTGATTCAGGGTCCCTGAATTTAGGGTGGTTAGGGACCTTATTATTTACCTCGATTATTACACTACACTAAAAAGGGACCCTAACTCAGTCGGACAGCGAATCTAGGAGCGGCTTGACACCATGCCACCTGTATTAACAGAACATCAATAAAAAAAAAACATACATACAACCGAATTGAGAACCTCCTCCTTTTTTGAAGACGGTTAAAAAGCCAAAAAAGCGGTTAGGGAGTAAGGCGGCTCTGACGCACTAATTAGGGACCCTTACTGCATAACTCTTATTACACCTCTCTTAATTAAGGGTTAGGGACCCTGAATCAGTGTAGTGTAATACCCCTTTTACTCTCTTGTGGTCTCGGCACATGAGTAGAGCTACTCATGTGGTCCTCGGTGCGATACGCGTCCCGCGGCCGCGCGTCTTGCGTTTCGCTCCGTGACGCACGCCGCCGCTTGTTGGCGCCAAATAAACATGCAAGCGTTCGACGCGCGCCGCCGCGCCACGCCAGCCGCCGCCGCCGCCGCGCCGCACCCCGCGCTGAGACGGCGGGTTCGGTACCGCTCGGCGCCAGTCGGTCGCAATCGGCGTACACTCGCCGCCGCCGCCATTTGCCGCTCGGCGCGACCGTGAACTACACGTCCGCAATTACATTGCAAGTAATTTATCGATTTAGCTTTAAAATAATGAGTTCTTTGGCAGAATTGAAGAAAATCAACATCAACAAACTATCCATTACGACGTTTTACGATGTTCGAACGCGTAGTAGTTTTTGTTGGAAGTATTTCGGTAATTTAGTGTTGTGTGATTTGAACAATAAAAAGACAGTGTTGAATTCTGATCATGTTTATTGTGCAGCTTGTTTAAATGCAGTGAAGGCGGATTGTGGAAATGTTACATATGGCTCGTGAGTATTCCTTTTTCAAACGTTGGATTGAATATTGGTGTATTATGGCGCGCCGGAGCGCGGTGACGCGACGAAGGGACGCCCCGCCACAGCGGGCGCGGCGGCGGCGCGGGTAGCGGGGTAGCACACCGGCGGCGGCGCGGCGCGGCGGGCGTTCACATAAAAAACCCGGCCAAGTGCGAGTTGGACTCGCGCACCAAGGGTTCCGTACCATTCTATTCTGTTTTTAACACACGCCGCAAACACAAATGCAAAAAACTTTTAAAAAATTGTATGTCAGACGAGGCTGCATAGGTTAAAAGTCTTTTACCTGCCCTTTTGGGAGTGTAATTAACAAAAAAATATTGCTTGAAAAATAGTAAACATGAAAATAACCTAAAATTCTTAAAAACACTCGAAAATGTTTACGTTTTTCAGTTTTTAGTATTTGTTACAAAAATACATCATCTGTGAAAATTTCACTCTCTAGCTATTATGGTTCATGAGATACAGCCTGGTGACAGACAGACAGACAGACTGTGAAGTCTTGGTAATAGGGTCCCGTTTTTACCCTTTGGGTACGGAACCCTAAAAACCAGACAGCTGCCCCGCGCCGCGCCGCTCCTCGTGCCGCGCCGGTATTTACCCCCCGTATCATCTGTGACGTCACCTACTAAGGACTGCGTTGTGGTGTAGTAACTGTTTTGTAATCTGTCGTTGCGCCGCAAATTATATTTACCTGCTGTTTTTTGCTCGATAATAGATTTTAGCAAGTTGAAAAATATTAGGATTCGTGATTTTAGATAATCCTAGCTGTCCCGGTAAACGTTGTTTTGCCATTTTTACGAACAAAAAAAAACTATCGGAAACAAAATAACGAAATAGATATTGTTCGATTCTCAGACCTAACGAAATACACAAAAAAATCCATACAAATCAGTTCAGACTTCAGACATTTAGGTGAAGGTACAGTCGGCTGCGTAATTGCAGCCCTCGGTAGAGTTCGAAAATTACTATTATTGGAATGTTTGCATTCTAATACATTTTGTTTGATTAATTGATGAGTTAGAAGACTTTAAACTACACCTATAGCAGGTGTCTAGAATCTTGCTTGTGATGAAAACATTCTTAAAAGTCGTTTTGGAGCTCTACGGTGGGTCTGCAATTATGCCGCATAGGTAACTACTAACTAACATCGCGATACGAGAATTTCATAGGGACTAGCTGTCCCGGCACATGTTGTTTTGCCATTTACAAAAAGAAATGAACCAAATTAAAAATACTGAATATGCATAATATAAAATTTCATAAAAATCGGTCAAGCCGTTTCGGAGGAGTATGGTAACTAACATTGTGACACGAGAATTTTATATATTAGAAGACTAGCGACCCGCTTCGGCTTCGCACGGCTATATTATGCATGTATTACACATATAAACCTTCCTCTTGAATCACTCTATCTATTAAAAAAAACCGCATCAAAATCCGTTGCGTAGTTTTAAAGATCTAAGCATACAAAGGGAAATAGGGACAGAAAAAGCGACTTTGTTTTATACTATGTAGTGATAGTGATGACTATAAAAGTTCTACAAAAGGATAGAAAAAAATATTAATTTATACGTAGGTACTTAGATGTTTCTTTATTTATTTTATTGTTACAGAGTCAAAGTAAAAAATTACAGCAAATCGGTCAGCACAGGAAATTTAACGCGTCACCTACGAGATGATCATTCAATTGTAGATGAAAGGCCTTTGATTGAAAAAAGGAAGTTTAAGAAAAAAGAACTATTTTCTGTAAAACGGATTGCCAGAGAGGCTTCCAGCTCCAAAACGGGGATAGTACTGATGAATGGAGATCTTCTAGCAAGAGATGTTGCTCTATGGTTCTGCAGCGCTATGTTGCCATTTGATTCGGTGTGCGATGAGGGCATGGTCGACTTTTTAAAGGTAGGTCGTCCTCGCGCAGCGAATGGTGACCTCTGCGGTAAGTGGAAGGGGTATGCGCAGAACTCGATATTTATATGAAAATTGAGTTCTGCGCATACCCCTTCTACTTTCCATCAGAGGCCAACATTCGCTGCGCTACGTATACAGTCGGCTGCATAATTGCAGCCCCCGGTAGAGTTCGAAAATTACTATTATTGCAATGTTTTAATTCTTATAATTTTTGTTTGATAAATTGATGAGTCAGAAGGCGGCAGAACTAAAGCAGGTCTCTAGAATCTTGCTTGTGTTGAAAACATTCTTATAACAGCCGTTTTAGAGCTCTAATTTCAAATTTCACAATTTTACGTCCTTAAATTAAAAAAAAAAATGGGTGCGGGTACTTTTGTAAGCGCGTAAAAAGTTATATTCTAGAAGTTATACGTTTGTCTGTCTGTCTGTCCGTCTGATATTCATTTTGCGGGCAGCTTCAACCTGTTTCTTTGATGCTACAGTAATGCGCGCGCATCTTAAAATTTAACTCTCGCAGCTTCAACCTGTTTTACTTTTGAGTTACGCAGCTGCAACATGTGACTTTAGTGCTACAGCGATGTGCGCGCATCTTAAAAATTAACTCTCGCAGCTTCAACCTTTTTTACTTTTGAGTTACGCAGCTGCAACATGTGACTTTTGTGTAACAGATGCGCGCGCATCTTAAAATTTCACTTTCATCATTATTTCATAACGCGCCTAAAGAAGTATAACTTCAAAAAAAGCTTTTAACTTTGTAAGAAAAAAATGGTCTGTAAAGTCGGTTTACGAAAGATAATTTTACGTGATTGATAACATTATAAGAAAACAATAACTCACGTTCCCGGAATGTGAGTGACGTTGCTACGGTTACCTAGTCAATAACGGAACGTGAGCGATGACGTCACACTTTTTTGTGAGTGCTACCGGTGTTATCGATTTACATTTGTATTTATTTTTTCAGAAATACGAAATCGCCATTGAACAAGCTCAAATGCCATCACGCTCAACTGTAGGTGGCCCAGCATTATCTTATGTATACGAATGTATGCTAATTAACGTAAAAGATTTGATAGATGCTGATAAACCTGAAAACTTCGCATTAACCTTCGATATATGGACAGACCAGCGCAGGCAATTGAATTACATCACTTTCGGACTCCGCTATTTAACACGTGGTCAATTAAATTTACATTATTCTGCCCCCTTGGATAAGATTACTTTCCATTAGCGATGTCGCTAACCGACATCAATCGCTTTTTGTATGTAGTTGACTTAAGCATTGTATGAAATTGACATAAGATGAAACTTGTCTACCATTTTTATTCTCTAACGTAAGACCATGTAACTTTTCGTTGGTTTATGTCAATTTAATACAAATAAAAATAAAAAAACAATCTGTTTATTGGCGATATCGCTAGTGGAACTCATATCACTTTACTTTGTGTTCATCGTGTTCTGTTTCTTTCTGTGTTGTACAAATAAAGTTATCTATCTATCTACTTCCTAGTTATTTTTTTAAAATTGACGATCACTGTGTGTATTTTTTTTGCAGATTTTAGTTTGATAATCTTCACTCTGGGCACCCACATCATTAACGAAAATAATACGGTAGAGCAAACTGAAAATCTTATACACGAGGTTCTTGTTGAATTTGGATTAGACAACAAGATAGTTCACGCTGTTACTGACGCTGGAGGAACTGTAAGGCAAGCAATATTACGAGGCAATATGACTCATCATATATGCCTAGGTCACGCACTGCACAATCTTGTCGTTGATGGCTTTTGTAGCGTACCTGAAGTAACAATATTAATAAGAAAGTGTAAAAATATTGTCAAAGCGCTTAGATATCGCTCAGGTGAGCTAGAAGACGACACTGTCGAAGTGCAACAACATTTCTTAGCTGTCATTGATAGCGTAGCAGAAATGTTGGAATATGATGACAATGATCCTATATTGCAAAATCATTTTACGGAATCTGAAGGTCATTTTACAGAAGGCTTTCAAGAAGTTAATATTTTGGACGCGCACTCAAGAGATGTGAATTATATTATGCCTTCACAAAATGCACACATAGGAATACCTACTCGCTGGCATAGCATTCTAGAAATGCTAGAATCTATAATTTCCATATGTAACCGAGAGCAAATGAATAATAATCTTCAAAGAGTTGAAAAAAATGAGCTAAAACTTACGCAATATGAATGGAGACTCATAGAAGATCTCGTACAATTTTTAAAACGATTTCGCGAAGTTGTCGAAATTATGACATTTTCAGGCTCTTGTAATTTTAATGTGGCTCTTGTGTTTCGAACAGAAATAATTGATATTTTAAATTCTATGATCAGCAACGAATCTATGATTTTGATTAACATAAAACAAAATATGCTTGCAAATGTTGATAGAAGGTTTCCGGTCACACCATCAATGGTGGCAGCAGCGTTATTAGACAGCCGTTTTATTTGTCTGAGTGTAGTTGACTCTTATTTAGCTGCACAAGGAATGACTAAAGTTACCTTTCTCGCTGCTTATGTCAAAGAAGTTATTAAAGGTGGCATCTTTGTCCAAGATGTTAAAGTAGAAAAAGAAAGTGTAATCAATACGTCATCAGCTGCTGCGACTAGCGGAAGGACTCCACCTTCAATATTGACTAAATTGTCATTGAAACACAGTAATAATGTTTCTGTAAACATGCCTGTTGATCCGGTTGAACAAGAGTGTTGGCGTTATCTTGCTTCTGCTGCGCAGCCTATTGATGGCAACCTACTGTCTTATTGGAATGAAAAGAGACAGCAGTATCCTTGGCTTAGCGCCTTGGCTAAATGCTTACTTTGCATACCAGCTACGTGCACGTCCAGCGAACGCGTGTTTTCATCAGCCGGTTTATTATATTCCGCCAAAAGGTTACGTTTAAATCCTGCTAGAGTAAACAAAATTATGTTTGTTCATGATAATTATAGATCTTGTAAATCTGATAGTCAGAACAAATAATCGAATTAATAGTTTCATTCGTTGATTTTCTAATAAAAAAACTGTGCCATTTTATTAAG
This sequence comes from Idaea aversata, assembly GCA_907269075.1. NCBI lineage: Eukaryota > Metazoa > Arthropoda > Insecta > Lepidoptera > Geometridae > Idaea > Idaea aversata. Next base: position 6,386,105 of record OU026092.1, on the reverse strand, counting down.
ACTGAGTTAATAAAGAACTTTGATTTCGAAATTCGTTTTTAATTAAACACGTAAGTAAAAGGTGGTTATCACTTCACTTCACTATCACTACATAGTATAAAACAAAGTCGCTTTCTCTGTCCCTATATCCCTATGTATGCTTAAATCTTTAAAACTACGCAACTGATTTTGATGCGGTTTTTTTTAATAGATAGTGTGATTCAAGAGGAAGGTTTATATGTATAATACATGCATAATACAGCCGTGCAAAGCCGGGGCGGGTCGCTAGTAGGATAATATAGTAATTAATAATATAGTATATTACTTTTTTTTACCTAGATACACTAATAAAATAAAGAGAAAAGTATTTTGTTTGTAACGAATACGCTCCGAAACTACTGGACCGATTTTGATGAAACTTTGTATGGAATCTTGCCCGATATTCCCGCGAAATCGGGAGTTACTTGGGTGAAATGTATTATAAATCGGAAAGTTTGTTAATGAATACATTAGTTTGTTTGATTCCTCTTCACAGTCAAACGACGACCGATTTGGATAAAAATTAGCATAGTGGTAGTTTACGGGACGGGGAACTACATAGAATGCTTTTGATCCCAAAATTCCCGCGGGATTTATTTATTTTATTAACGGGGGCGGGACTCAGGTAGGTATCTTCATAGAATTAATAAGTATTCATCAAAATTGCACACCAAAACATAGGTACCGAGATCCATTTTTTTTCCATTTCCGTAAACGTTCAATAAATCAATATCTACCAAGTATTGTATGGGCTAGGTATTTGATGACCCGCGTTGTCCTGCAGGATATTGACGCAATAAACGGTGAGCGGAAGGACGGGAATCCGAAGCCATTTTTCAAAGTATTTTAACCGCGAAACATTCCAGCGATCTCTCTTGTATGAAATATTAAAGGAAATCATTGTTTATAGGTTTCATACTGATAAATTGTGTTTATTCTATGATATATTTAAAACTGTCTATTACATTGAATGAATTACTAATGATCTAATACTCAAACGACTCTCAAATATTTAGGGGTCCCCTTAATATTTATGTCGCTTCTATACTATTGAAGCATTCCTAAAAGTCAATGTAATCGCCACACATAAGTAGCCGTTCAGTTTTCAGGCGTCACGTAAACCACATTCACTCAACCTTTATAAATCCATTGTTTTTTCATTTCAGTCGGTCATTTATCACGAATATGTAGTCGATAATAACTTTTACGATAATAGAAGTACTCGTCAGTTTTTAGGGTCCCGTATAGTCTTAACAAGGAACCCTTACCTATAGTTTTGCCATGGCTGTCCGTCCGCGGCTTAGCTTAGAGACTATTGCTAGGAAGATGTTATCAAGTAGCAACACTTATTTTTACACTTGTCAAATTGTTGTCGGTAAGTAGGTAAGTATATTTGTTTGAATCTTAGAAAATGCACCGTCTATGCTTAAATATAAACTACTAGAATATTTTATGAGAATCTTCCGCGTAGATGTTGGTTGATTTACAAAATCTTATCGGATGCCTACGTCATACAAAGAACACACCCTCCAAGTTTCAGGTCTCTACGATCAGCGGTTTAGACAGTGCGTTGATCCGTCAGCGATTCAGGACAAAACATTTTGTATGTATAGACTAGCGACCCGCTCCAGCTTCGCACGGCTATATTATGCATGTTTTATACACATAAACCTTCCTCTTGAATCATTCTATCTATTAAAAAAACCGCATCAAAATCCGTTGCGTAGTTTTAAAGATCTAAGCATACTTAAGGACAGACAGCGGAAAGCGACTTCGTTTTATACCATGTAATGATGAATATTATTTGTCTCCTGGAAGTAATAGTGCCGTGTCCTAAGTGTGACAGAGTAACCGTACGATATCATCAAAAACGTTTGTACAGAATACGTAGGCTTTTATGTAGTGTATTTTGAACGTAATGGCGAAACTTTAGATAGGTACCTATGTTAACCAGTTTGCGGATAACAAATATACGTTGTTAAAGTTAGGAATGAAGTGATAATTGGGGGTTTAGGGCGTTAAGTTCGCAGACAACGGTGAAACGAATAAATAATTGTGATAGGGTTCAGTCAGGGTCGACGTCTGTCATTAGTCATTAGGTACTTACTTACTATTCCAACAAACTGAGTGCACTTTTAATGAAACATTTATTTTTAAAAGATGGTAACACAGGAGTAACAAACTTTTTCCACATATTTTATGTAAGTAATTGTTTTATTTTTACTTCTTGTTCATCCAAAGGTAAAAAAAAAGAAAAAAAGAAGGGGAAAGAGATAGCTTTGAACGATAAGGCCACCCTTTGTAACACTTTTAGTTTGTTTTTAATAATTAATGTAATTTAATAATGGTGTTTACAATAAAAAAAAACTATCTATCTATCTATATTTTATCACTAGCGGCGCTCCGCAGTTTCACCCCCGTAACTCCCGATCCCGTGGGAATATCGAAATGTAAAATAGCCTATAGCCTTACTTTATAAATTGACATAATTTTTTTTAAATATTTTTTCAATTAGAACCAGTAAGTAGTTCCTGAGATTAGCGCGTTCAAACAAACAAACAAACTCTTCAGCTTTCTAATATTAGAAGGATACTATAAACGCTAAAAAAGATGGCCTTTGGCGCCAATATATTTGTTAGGTAGGCGTTGCTCTGTAACGCTGAAACTTTTGATTGGCCAACTTGAAGGGCACGAGAATTTGCTACCACCACGGTGGCATGGCGGAAGTGGTAGGTAATACTACTTTACACATAATTTAATGGTTCATCAATTAATTTCAATCAGCTTATTAAACAATTAGGTCAAGTTACCTAATCAGTTCGGAATGGGATGTTGTGTACGTACGAGCAATCCCATGTGACAGTTTCTGAATAGCATATTGATTCCGTAATGCGGGTGTTGTAGACCAAGTTTATATGCAACAAACTTGTGGAATATTAAAAGGCAATTGGGTCGAAATAGATAAATATATAATTAGGATGGCCTAGTTTGAGGGTTGGGGAGTTTCCGTCTGTCATTTTGACGTTGAACATTTTTAAAAGGCGGCATGTTATGTAATTAATAATAAATAAATAAATATTGCATGACATTTCACACATCGCCATTTAGCCCCGAGCTAAGTAACTAGACTTGTGTTATGGGTGCCAGACAACGGATATACTTACTACCTACTTAAATATATTTTTCTTTTGTAAATATATACATATAATACATAGAAACAACCAGACCACAGACGAATATCTAAGCATAAATACTTGTCTGAGGCGGGAATCGAACCCGCAACCCTATGTGTTTTGTAGTCCGGCATGGTGACCAATGCAACTGGGTCGTCAAAAATATACCTAGTTCCCAAATATTTAGTGCACACCAATACCATCCCATTGCAATAGCTCAAGTCGTTTTCTCCTGTCTATAGTTTAATCCAAACCAGAAGTTGTCCTTGGCTGTATTTTATGGTGGAGACAGGGATAATTGCCTGGGTGGTGTCCGAAATAATCAAGCTATTTGAGATTAGCGCGTTCAAGCAAACAGACAAACTCTTCAGCTTTATAATATTAAGTATAGATTAAATCCTTTAAAATAGTTTTATGAAAATAGGTTCAGCAATTTAATAGTACATTGTTATCCTAGGTGTGAAAGTCACTCATTACAAGTCCCGAGAAGGAGTTTGGCGCCCGAGCGTAGCGAGGGCGCTAATAGTTCGAGGGACTTAATAAGTCTTTCACCCGAGGTAAACACTGTGCTTTTCATTACGAATAATACATAAAATTCTTCCTAACAACGAGATTAGATGAGAGACTCCATACTACCTGATCCTCTTAGAAGGTTGGGACCAAAGAGGTTTTATACATGTAGTGTTATTCTTTGGTGCTACCTAAAGCAAGGAGGTTAGGTTTTGAAGTTCCTAATTTATAATTATACTGATACTGGCTAAATGCACATTGCACAAGTCGTGCGAAGCCATAATTTGACATGACAGCTGTCAGTGAAAGTGAAAAGCCCTAGGGCTGGAAGTTTTATTTTCTACACGCTCTTCAGGCATATTTAACCTACTTTCGGAGTATGAGTAATGAAAAATATATAATTTGTTCTATTGTCTATCGGAGGCTTTAAAGTTGCTTAAACTTTATCCGCAAAGTATCTACCATGCTGTTGTTATAAATTTGAATATTTTTTAAATAAAATTTTGTACATAGAAAATGTCCACTTTAGTACTCATGAAATATTCATAGCATTGCTTTAAGTTAAGAAAAGTTATTAATAATATTTCTTAACACTGCACTGCGGTGCGGTACAGAGCGCCTGGAGTTTCGTTATAAATTTAGCTAGGTAGGTACGAGAGAAATATAAAAGTTATCAAAATGCATATACAGTAGATAGTATTGTATATTGTATTGTAGTATTGTATTTGTATGTTGTGTAGTATTGTATATACATAGATATTATATCGTTGGTTACGGATATTTCTAATCTTGTTTTGTTTTATATATTGAAGCCTTCTTCTTGAATCACTCTATGTATTAAAAAAAAACACATCAAAATCCGTTGCGTAGTTTTAAAGATCTAACCATACATAGGGACAGACAGACAGCGAGGTGCGACTGTTTTATACTATGGTCACTTTTATGCTTCACTACATCACTACATAGTATAAAATAAAGTCGCTTTCTCTGTCCCTATTTCCCTTTGTATGCTTAAATCTTTAAAACTACGCAACGGATTTTGATGCGGTTTTTTTTAATAGATAGAGTGATTCAAGAGGAAGTGCGAAGCCGGGGCGGGTCGCTAGTGAAATTATAAAATGATCTCTAAGCATTTTTGTTTTTAATTTAGGTAGGGAAGTATACCATGTTATTAAGGTATCAACCTATAGGCGTATTGACTACCTTCATTGATAATGAGGATTCTTTTTCTTTTGAGAACTTTTTTTGAAAAAAGATTTTCATTTTCTGATTTTCTACACATTTTCTTACAAACTAATTTCCCGCCAAACTGCAAAGTGCAGTTTGTTGGAAAGTGCGCGATTATTTATTAACATAGGTGCACTAACTTAAATGAATTAAATCTTCTTTTTAAAGTAGCGCGAAAACTGATGATTCCACAACAAACGATCATCGTTCTCAATGAAACTTGTGACTGTGGCTAGTTGCCGGCCATCCGGCGCACAAAAGCCAAAAGTTTGTAGAGGACTTTTAAAAATTGTTGTGCTCCAGATTTCTGGCGCTTTGTCCGAGTCACGACCAAGTCCTTGGGGCTTTCTTGAAATATGCTAACGTAGTGTTTGTGTTGAGAATGGTCAGGATTTGTCAAGGCGTTGGACTTCGAACATCGATCGGCTGCAGAAGGCTTTATTAATTCTGGCAACATCTGTTGTATAGTATCGTCGTGGGTATTCCGTATTGCAATTTGTTACGGTTAAAACTTACTTGAAAAAAAGTAGAAGGGTTATTTTTTTACTTAAAATTATTTTTACTTGTTGAATTAAAATTTTTATTATATTAATTTTTTTTATAAAAAACTGGTTGCCTGTAAAGTCGGTATACGGGCGAAAGTTTTACGTGACAACAACTGTGCTCGAGTGGAAGGGACGCGTGCCTTTCACTTTTTATGTCTGTCTCTCTCGCTCTTAGGCGGGCTAACCATGCCCGAGTGGAAGGGACGCGTGCCTCTCACTCGCTCTCATTGTGAGCGCATAACGTCAGCGGAGCGTAACGCAGTTTCTTGAAGTGTCACCCGGCAAACCAATTTATAAAACGTTGTCACGTCAAAACGTAATCGCTATTAACCATTATGCCATTTTTAATACTAAATGCCTTTACTATAGTCTATCAGCCAGTAGTTATCAGTATCACAAACCATTTTTCATTATCGAACGCTTGAATCAATAAATTAATAAAATATAAGGGTTATTGAAACATTAAAATTTATACCTTTACAATAAACCACTGCTCTTTTGAAAGTTCAAATTTTGGGCCGGCTTTACGCATTTGTTATTAAAAATTAGGGTAATATTAATAAATATAAAGCTCTGAGTGATAATACCTTTCACACAAAAAGGGCAAAGGGATTTGATAGAACTTATGGCTAATTTGGAAGTTTTCAAATAATGAATGAGTTCAACTTAAAGTTTATAAGTTAAGTTTATCTTTGTATGAAAGGTAAATAATATAAGTCAAAAGGCTTTTCATGTAAAATCATCATGAAACAAAATATTTGTTTTGTCTGTGAAAGTAAAGCATAGTCTACCTACTAGTACTGCTTAATAAAAGGGGGTAATTCAATATTTGCATAACTCTACATTTGCAATACCTAGCTTTGATGCTTCGTAGGTCCATATTTCAAACTGTTTTTAAGTGTGGATCTATTTTCCTAATATTTAAGTAAACGGGCACTCAGTGATAAGAGTTACTGCGTAATTTTCGATATAATAAACCTTACCTATAGTTATTTTCTCATCTTAAAAATGTTAGATTTCGGTGTTTCTTTTTTTGTCTGTTATTAATTCATTATTAAACTAGGATTACATTTCTTTTTTGTTGTTGTAAGTTTAAAAAAGTAGTTATATTAATTGTTTTAAATAATAAAACATTGAAGTCTAGAATACGAGTACAAACCATTCAAGCGGTTGTCATCAATAACATTTTGTTGTGGGTAATTTAGGGATACAAGCAGCTATGCCTCAGAACGAAAATTCCACAAACGAATGTCATTGGTGAGTGATTTTCCTGGGTTATAAGATCTACTCACCTATACTAAAGAAAGAAACATTAAATACCTACCTATTAACTCATCATCACCACTCATCACTGCTGGACATAGGCCTCCCCCATACAACGCCACAAACAGCGCGAGCGGTCCGCTGAGCCGCCTCCATCCACCGACTACCCGCGACCGCCTCAATGTCGTCGGTCCACCAGGCAGCTGGTCTCCCAACACTCCGTTTCGCGTTGCATCGCGGCCGCCACTCGAGAACCTTTACTCTCCAGCGGTTGTCAGTTCTGCCTATTAACTAAAATGCCTAAATATTTGCAATGCAGCCAGGCTTTTGGAGCCCTACCTATAGGAAACGTATTCAGATTTTTAACAATATTATTTTTTTTTGCTTTTTTAGCTAGTCTTAGTACTTGTGGTGTAAGTATTTGAATTAATAATATTAGATAGTATCAATAAGTAAAATCTATGAAACTTAGCTAGTTACGAGTACTCAAATATTATACTTTGGCTTCATTAAAGTAAATGTGGCCTAGAGTAGGTCAGACGTTATAAGTTCCATCGTTAATCATAGGTGACGATGACGTACCTACAACTCCGAACTTTGCCTGTAAATTATCGCTTACGTAAATATTTGGGTTTTGAACAGTGTTTAAGTTAAACGATTATAGGTTATAACTTTGCGATTAGTTGCGATTAAATTATAGATAGATAGATAAATTCATAGACAAAGTCTCGTCGAGACATTATGGTTTTTAAACGTCTATATCCTATCTATCAAAGACCAAGGAAGGATCATAGGAAAAGAGCAAAAGATCATCTATCTATAGTCTATACTTACTTAATTACCTAATAAAGATTTTTGAAGTGAAAACTTCTTATGGCGCGTTAGGCACTTTTGTGGGTGAGCATTTTCAGCCGTTCTCGCGACAGATTTTGACGCGACAGATGAGATTTGACGCGACAGATGAGATTTTATTTGTGTTAGTCTTTTTGTTTAACTTATACTGCCATCTATTACACAAATTGAGAAACTTAGTTTCTAGAAAGACCGATATTCGAATGTAGATGGCGCTGATTTAAATTTTTTACTGCCATCTAGCGAATAAAAAATAAACTATATTTGTTTAAGTGAGTGCTAATAGATGGCAGTAGCAGATCGTTTCAAGAAATATTCTATGAGAAATAACAAGTTTATTGTTTTCACTTCTGCCTGCACTCCCGGAGTGCGCTGTTTTTTTTGTTGTTGTTATGAATAGACTCCTAAACTACTGGACCGATTTTGATGAAACTTGGTATGAGGATACATTGATTCAATGGGGATAACATAGGCTATTTTTATTTCGATACTTCTACGGAATCGCGAGTTACGCAGGTGAAACCGTGAATCGCTGCTAGTAGGAAATAAGAACAAATCATAGGAAAGAAGAAAGGATCACAGGAAAGAAGAAAGGATCATAGGAACGAAAAAGGAACCATAAGGAAACAAGACAGAATCATAGGATTTTCATCTTAGGAATGAATACCGCTTATTATTTACAAGAACATTTACTAAAACCAAGCAATTATTCTCTAGCTTTTTATTGGGAGAGGAATATTTTTTTGTTCAAGAAACCTTCTTTTCTGTGAGTTACTTGTACAATACTTACCTATTTTAGTACAATAACTTCCTACGTAATTAGATAATTAGAACATATCTTCCAATAGAACATTACAATTTAAACATTGTTTCCTTAGAAATTTTCACTAATTAGCGAAGTTTTAATTGGCAAACGTTTAAGCTATGTGCCGGTTGTCTGTGTTTCACATTACTTTGTTCTAATGATTATTGAATACATTTCTAAATTAATATGGGTATATATGAATAGGTATGTCCTCTATAATAGGGCAGGTAGAGCGTTAATTATAATATTATAGTCGGAGATCCCTTTATACGAACGACCTTCTTCGAGCTGTTAATGGATCAAAAGTATTTTATATCAAATTAAAAAGGTCAGTAAATATATTGCAAATGAGTTGTCTAAAAAAATTCAGTTCAAAATAAGATTAAATTAACAATTAAATGTTTTGTTTTGTTTTAAACCTTTCATTGGTCTGTTTAAGAGACAAATTCTATACCAATAGAAAATATGATGCCTATAGAATATGCAAACGTTAGGTTGACATTTTTTTCCAGTCACATCCTTTGGGAAGACAGGTAAATCGATACTAGTCATTTTCACTGGTCTGGTTAATGAATTAAAGTGAAGTTAAAGTAGAAATTATGTATTTCATTGGTACGGAATTTGTCTATTGACCAAACCAGTGAAAAATCTAAAAACAAAAACATTTAAAATAAATTAGACATTCTGAACTGAAATTTTTTAGGCAACCTATTTGCAATATATGTATTGACATATTTCATTTGATATAGAATACTTTTCATCCAATAAACAGCTCGATGAAGGTCGTTCTTAAAGGGATCCCGTACTATTAGACCTTCGGGCAAAATTGTACCTACATTGTATTCGAACTTACGTAGTTTTCTCTGAGTGTTATGCTGGGAGCAATTATTTGAATCATATGTCATCTCTAAGTAGCAAATTCACAATGACATTTATCTCTCTCAAGACTTTCTAAGTGCCATGATCAAGGGAAACGCTGTCATAATGCTATAAAAATCCTAAACGATTTAGTCCAAATCCCAGTTATCGTTACACAGCGTATTGTGGTCGTTATATTCAGTGGGTTTGTGTGGGGGTGATTGTTGGCTTCAGAAATGTTACTGTTCGTATAAAAACCAGCGCTAAACTTGTGGCACACTATTAAATAGATAGACAAACATTTTATTTATACAACACACAAGACAAGAAACATTAAAAAGAAACAAAAGGAAAGGGTTGCTATTGCGTTATAATTTTTCGGCCGCAGCTTGTTGGGACCCACCGGCCCATAAGTATTTATTTATTTGCTTTAATTTATTTATTTATTTTGTATTTGTTTATATTCTATTGTTTGACATTTAATTGATTTATCTACTGATTGAATTTACTTTGGATTTAATTTATAATAAGTAAGTACTTTGATTTTAATTTTATTTTTGACATTACATTTAGTTGACATTTAAGTATGATGACATTGAATTTTATTATTTTGTTATATATTTTGATTTTGATTATTTTTATTTTATTGATTTTATTTGTGTGATTTATGTGTATTTTATGGATTTTAATTATCTGAAATAAATGTATTGAATTGAATAAGCCATAACGCCAAGCGGACTTGTCCGTGTTCCGATCAGGCCCCTCTTTCCCACTGGGAACCCTGGGCACATGTCCAGGGTTCCGTGATCGATAGTTCGTGACCCCCTAGTTCCTGCCAGATCACTTTTTTGAAGGAGTTTTTAATGATTTTGTCCATTTCAAGTCTAGAAAGGTTCCTCTTCAATCAACATAGATTGTTCTTTGATGCGCAGAGCATCGCGTTTTTTCTAAAGATGGCCGCCACCAGAATAAATTTTACAACTCTCGTTGTATTTTTTTATTTTCTCTGCTTGTGGTTCCGGTTGACGTAAAATATCTATGGAACTAATAAACTGATGATTTGGCTATCATAATAAACCGAAGTCACTAGCCTGTGGCCAAAAGAATGAACGATACCAAAGACAAAAAAAAACACTTTAATTTTACACACCCGTATGTGTAAAAATCGCGGGTCTAGCTTGCTAAAAGAGTAACATTTTGTTCTATCAAAGTCTTAGGGCCCCATTATCCCATTATGCCCAGGGCCTCCAATAGGTTAAAGACGGCCCTGGTTCCGACAGTACAGGTCGGAAAAGTTTTTGGTCCAGTTCCGTCTTCCAAGGCCCCTGTTTATTTGGAAGTCTTTTAGTTATGACTGTGTAGGTATAACTTCTAGGAAAGCGTGCTATATCTTTAAAATATCGTGTGAGATAGTGGTTTAACGCTGACCTATCACTATCATCACTATCACTACATAGTATAAAACAAAGTCGCTTTCTCTGTCCCTATGTCCCTATATCCTTATGTATACTTAAATCTTTAGAACTACGCAACAGATTTTGATGCGTTTTTGATGTGAAACATCTATAGCCGCACGTAAAACCGATTTCAGCCGTGGCGACGCACTGTGGGTCGAAACTGCAAATGATGGACATAGGGCTGTTTTTCGATGCAGATCGTTAGAGCTCACTATAGCCGCACGTAAAACCGATATCTGGCGTGGCGACGCATGCCGTGGGACGCACAGTGGGTCGAAACTGCAAATGATGGACATAGGGCTGTTTTTCGATGCAGATTGTTAGAGCTCACTATAGCCGCACGTAAAACCGATATTTGGCGTGGCGACGCAGGCGTCGCCACGCTATATGATTGTATATATATACAGTCTATATGCAGTAGTGTGAACGGTGTGGCGACGTCGCCACGCTATATGATGGTATATATGTATATACAGTCTATATGCAGTAGTGTGTACGGTGTACACACCGTAATCGACTGTGCGATTCTATCACAATCTGTTATTTTCTGCATATTACTTTTACAAAATAATGTCGATGTTTCACATCTGCCAGACGTCCCGTGACGGCTCACATTTTTTTTTAATAGATAGAGTGATTCAAGAGGAAGGTTTATATGTATAATACATGCATAATATATCCGTGCAAAGCCGGGGCGGGTCGCTAGTTAATACATAGTATAAAACAACTAACGACCCGCTCCGGCTTCGCACGGCTATATTATGCATGTATTATACAATTCCTCTTGAATCACTCTATCTATTAAAATTAGAAATTTTCACTAATTAGCGAAGTTTTAATTGGCAAACGTTTAAGCTATGTGCCGGTTGTCTGTGTTTCACATTACTTTGTTCTAATGATTATTGAATACATTTCTAAATTAATATGGGTATATATGAATAGGTATGTCCTCTATAATAGGGCAGGTAGAGCGTTAATTATAATATTATAGTCGGAGATCCCTTTATACGAACGACCTTCTTCGAGCTGTTAATGGATCAAAAGTATTTTATATCAAATTAAAAAGGTCAGTAAATATATTGCAAATGAGTTGTCTAAAAAAATTCAGTTCAAAATAAGATTAAATTAACAATTAAATGTTTTGTTTTGTTTTAAACCTTTCATTGGTCTGTTTAAGAGACAAATTCTATACCAATAGAAAATATGATGCCTATAGAATATGCAAACGTTAGGTTGACATTTTTTTCCAGTCACATCCTTTGGGAAGACAGGTAAATCGATACTAGTCATTTTCACTGGTCTGGTTAATGAATTAAAGTGAAGTTAAAGTAGAAATTATGTATTTCATTGGTACGGAATTTGTCTATTGACCAAACCAGTGAAAAATCTAAAAACAAAAACATTTAAAATAAATTAGACATTCTGAACTGAAATTTTTTAGGCAACCTATTTGCAATATATGTATTGACATATTTCATTTGATATAGAATACTTTTCATCCAATAAACAGCTCGATGAAGGTCGTTCTTAAAGGGATCCCGTACTATTAGACCTTCGGGCAAAATTGTACCTACATTGTATTCGAACTTACGTAGTTTTCTCTGAGTGTTATGCTGGGAGCAATTATTTGAATCATATGTCATCTCTAAGTAGCAAATTCACAATGACATTTATCTCTCTCAAGACTTTCTAAGTGCCATGATCAAGGGAAACGCTGTCATAATGCTATAAAAATCCTAAACGATTTAGTCCAAATCCCAGTTATCGTTACACAGCGTATTGTGGTCGTTATATTCAGTGGGTTTGTGTGGGGGTGATTGTTGGCTTCAGAAATGTTACTGTTCGTATAAAAACCAGCGCTAAACTTGTGGCACACTATTAAATAGATAGACAAACATTTTATTTATACAACACACAAGACAAGAAACATTAAAAAGAAACAAAAGGAAAGGGTTGCTATTGCGTTATAATTTTTCGGCCGCAGCTTGTTGGGACCCACCGGCCCATAAGTATTTATTTATTTGCTTTAATTTATTTATTTATTTTGTATTTGTTTATATTCTATTGTTTGACATTTAATTGATTTATCTACTGATTGAATTTACTTTGGATTTAATTTATAATAAGTAAGTACTTTGATTTTAATTTTATTTTTGACATTACATTTAGTTGACATTTAAGTATGATGACATTGAATTTTATTATTTTGTTATATATTTTGATTTTGATTATTTTTATTTTATTGATTTTATTTGTGTGATTTATGTGTATTTTATGGATTTTAATTATCTGAAATAAATGTATTGAATTGAATAAGCCATAACGCCAAGCGGACTTGTCCGTGTTCCGATCAGGCCCCTCTTTCCCACTGGGAACCCTGGGCACATGTCCAGGGTTCCGTGATCGATAGTTCGTGACCCCCTAGTTCCTGCCAGATCACTTTTTTGAAGGAGTTTTTAATGATTTTGTCCATTTCAAGTCTAGAAAGGTTCCTCTTCAATCAACATAGATTGTTCTTTGATGCGCAGAGCATCGCGTTTTTTCTAAAGATGGCCGCCACCAGAATAAATTTTACAACTCTCGTTGTATTTTTTTATTTTCTCTGCTTGTGGTTCCGGTTGACGTAAAATATCTATGGAACTAATAAACTGATGATTTGGCTATCATAATAAACCGAAGTCACTAGCCTGTGGCCAAAAGAATGAACGATACCAAAGACAAAAAAAAACACTTTAATTTTACACACCCGTATGTGTAAAAATCGCGGGTCTAGCTTGCTAAAAGAGTAACATTTTGTTCTATCAAAGTCTTAGGGCCCCATTATCCCATTATGCCCAGGGCCTCCAATAGGTTAAAGACGGCCCTGGTTCCGACAGTACAGGTCGGAAAAGTTTTTGGTCCAGTTCCGTCTTCCAAGGCCCCTGTTTATTTGGAAGTCTTTTAGTTATGACTGTGTAGGTATAACTTCTAGGAAAGCGTGCTATATCTTTAAAATATCGTGTGAGATAGTGGTTTAACGCTGACCTATCACTATCATCACTATCACTACATAGTATAAAACAAAGTCGCTTTCTCTGTCCCTATGTCCCTATATCCTTATGTATACTTAAATCTTTAGAACTACGCAACAGATTTTGATGCGTTTTTGATGTGAAACATCTATAGCCGCACGTAAAACCGATTTCAGCCGTGGCGACGCACTGTGGGTCGAAACTGCAAATGATGGACATAGGGCTGTTTTTCGATGCAGATCGTTAGAGCTCACTATAGCCGCACGTAAAACCGATATCTGGCGTGGCGACGCATGCCGTGGGACGCACAGTGGGTCGAAACTGCAAATGATGGACATAGGGCTGTTTTTCGATGCAGATTGTTAGAGCTCACTATAGCCGCACGTAAAACCGATATTTGGCGTGGCGACGCAGGCGTCGCCACGCTATATGATTGTATATATATACAGTCTATATGCAGTAGTGTGAACGGTGTGGCGACGTCGCCACGCTATATGATGGTATATATGTATATACAGTCTATATGCAGTAGTGTGTACGGTGTACACACCGTAATCGACTGTGCGATTCTATCACAATCTGTTATTTTCTGCATATTACTTTTACAAAATAATGTCGATGTTTCACATCTGCCAGACGTCCCGTGACGGCTCACATTTTTTTTTAATAGATAGAGTGATTCAAGAGGAAGGTTTATATGTATAATACATGCATAATATATCCGTGCAAAGCCGGGGCGGGTCGCTAGTTAATACATAGTATAAAACAACTAACGACCCGCTCCGGCTTCGCACGGCTATATTATGCATGTATTATACAATTCCTCTTGAATCACTCTATCTATTAAAAAAAACCGCATCAAAATCCGTTGCGTAGTTTTAAAGATACAAAGGGAAATAGGGACAGCGAAAAGTGACTTTATTTTATACTATGTTGATAGTGATAATGAAGTCACTTTTCGCCGTCCTGATTAACGAGGATGGTTTTTAGATATAATACATGCATAATACAGCCGTGCGAAGCCGGGCGGGTCGCGGGTCGCTAGTGTTTATACTATGTAGTGACATAGTATAAACACTACTTAGTATAAAATTTATTATAAAACAATCTTTCAACTCATGAATTTAGTAAAATAAAAACATTCCAATAATAGTAATTTGAGAACTCTACGGTGGGCCTGCAATTTGGACTCTGACCGTACCTACCTTAATTGATTTTCAGTTTAAGTACGAAGAAGTTCTATTTGAATTAACATTAAATTCAATATTCAAGATAAAAGGGGCACGATGTCGAGATGACTGAAGTGACCATTAATTTATTATTTAATCTATGGAAGTGACGCGTTATTTCAATCATCAAACAAAGTAGGTATAAGTGGAGTAATTTATTAAAGGACGAACGTAGAAGACTAATTTTATTTAAAGGCAAACAATAATTAAGTGAAATCTTTGTGACACATAAAATTTTAGGGAAAAGGTTATTGGAAAGTGTACCAATTCGGAAGTGCACTTTTTAAGCCAATGCACCTTTTGAAAAAGTGCACATTTCGGGAGGGTTAGTTTTATGAGCCTACGCGTAAATAAATTGAAGCATTGTGAAGCATGTAAATTAATGGAACAAAAATGTGCGAAAAAAAAAACAGAAGTTTAGGTAAAGAATACGTATCAGCCCGAGGTAAGAAGTTACCTAAAAAACGTGAAAGTGAATTTGATGAATCTGATTTAAAAAATCTGTTTAAACTATTTCTTTATTTACTTTTAAATAAAGCTGATTCATAAAAGAATCTAAAGTTATTATTTACTAGCCTAAAAACCAGCAGTTTTAACGAAGACCCAATTTTTTTACCGATTGGGTGCAACAAAAGCGTACCTATAACAAGATTTAAAAAAACGTCATTTTCAAATGATTCGAATAATTGTTTTAGAATAATAACAACACCCAAATCATTTAGCTAAATCATTGGACTAATAAATAATTAGGTATAAAAGACATTATAAATATTATAAGATATAAGACATTAAAAACTTTAAAGCCAATTTTCTCGAAACTCACTTTTTTCAGATACGCCTTTGTTGTACCCAATGCTTCTATTGTTATGAAACGTCTGGCAAGTACTAAGCCTATTTTTTCTATTTTATATTTTAAAAATACTTAAATTTTTATATAGGTCAATAGTTTAGACGCTCTTACCTATTTAGGTACTTACTTATTTACTTTGACGAAGGTAAGTTTTACCTACTTGAGTAAAGAAAATTCCTTTGAAATCCGCAGCGAGTCGATCCCTAATTTAAAGTTTTTGTATAGTTCAGTGAAGTTAGTCAAGTATTGATTGATTATCTTACCTTAGTTTTACATTTTTATTTGAGGTCGTCGTTCACAAGTTTTTATGGTTTAGAATTTAAAAAAAATGTTTATTACCAAACAATGTAAGTACAAAAAAAAGGTATAAAAACATACATAGATAAACTTAGATTAAGCTAGAGAATAAAGCAACAACACATAACTAGCAGTATAGTGTTTGCTGGATGAGGGTTCTAAACACAATATGTTGTCGGTGACACCCACACTAGATAAATCTGTGTCGTGGGCGACAAAAATTGATTACTAGTATGAATTAAACCTCGGTGTAAGTTACTTGGAGATTAAATTTAATTAGGAGAAAATAAATAAATAAATATAAGCAAGAATCTTTCGGTGCAGTCGTAGCCTATACCGATTAACCGTTTTGTTAACACAATTTTGGCTATAAAAAGAGAACTAAGTTTCAATTTACAAATAGTTACAACCTTGTTGTCGATGAAGTTAGAAATAAATGGCTTGAAGCGCCGGGCAAAAGCAGGTTTTACTTGAACAATTTTTACTGGGAATGTCCTACGCGTTAACATGTCTTGTCTCGGAATTTAAAACAGACTTATGAACTCGGACACATGAATTAAAAAAAGTTGACTAATGGTGAGAAGGCCAGTTTCAGCGTATAGGTCAAAAGAGGGATATATTTTAGGGTTTCTTAACATAGTCTTTGGGACTGATCTTTGAGCCCTTTCTAATTGAATTATGATAGTCTTACATGCCACCCCAGCAAGAGATACAATAGCTTAACATTTTACTGGAGAGTTTAACGCAAGTGTCCTGAAACCTTCAATGAGAAAAGATAGACTGCCGAGAGATGATACTAAAGTTAATACAGGATCGTGCTTCTTTATTGAAGTTGCTTTAGATATTTTTAAAGGTTAAGATGCACCGAGATTTTATTAGTGAAGAGAGTAGTTTTAAGCACTGTCTAAAGCGATGATGATAAGGCTATGGTTTTGCGATTCAAGCGACAACGTAACGCGACGCGATGACGTGCGTGTATTACCAAAACCTTACGACACTTTAGGATAAAAGTTTACGACTTTCTACGCAACTAATTTCCGGCAAATCCACCGTTCGCTCGGGACGATTTCGTGAAAAAATCGAAATGGATTTTCGTGAAACTTTTTTTATTCAAAATAGACGCATAATAATATCTAAACTTTACAATATGACAGAGGATAGACGTGAAGCAAACATTGCAGCATTGACTTATAGGCGATCTAAAACTCGCGTCCGGCGCAGGAGTAACCTAACCATAGCCCTGCACGTGTCCCCTAGGTAGTGCTTAACGAGCTTCGAAGTTAAAACGGCATTAAATGCCATACGATTAAATAAATAAATAAATAGGTCGTTGACTACGGAACCTTGAAAATGTAGGTATCTGGTATTACTTAAACGGTTTAATTGTAATTTCATTTTCTGCATTACGTTAAGGGGGGTCCATACCCCAACGACCTTGGTACACAGCCTACTAAATAGTTACTACTGGCACCGGTCGTCTTCGTTGATGAAAATGTTTTTCTTAAAAGTGCTGAGATAGAATTGTAGGTGAGATTTTTACCGACATTTTAGTGTGATTTTGAGCAAAAAATTTCCTATAGTGTTGAAGCTATTCTAAAATTAAGAATTAAAACTAGTCTAGCTTTGAAATGACAAGATATTTTAGCCTCAAAATTTCCCCAAAATATCGGTAAAAATTTCACGTACAACTACATCTCAGCACTTTTGAGAAAAACAAAACACATTCGTTACAATCAACAATGTTAGTTGTAAGCAACGACGGGTATTTCTTGGCGCGTTGCGTTCGGCAGCATAAGCAGCCTTAATGATACGTTGTTAATCTTGTATTAAAGTTGTCTGCCACGAAGCTACGACAACATCGATAAATTTAACGTTCAATATTTTACAGCACCAACTCCCGACGGTAACACAATTCATATCGAACTTGCGAACACATGACACCTCACACCAGAAATTGGCTTCTGTCAACTGTAGAGAGGAACTATCGTGATATTAAAATTGAACTCTTATTTGCGGAGTTTGACTCGGTATATTTTTAGTAAATGGAAGAATTTCTGTATTTCAAAGTACGATTGTGTCGGTTTTTTCAATACCTTATAAAAAGTCACGGTATAAATGAAGCGTAGTTACATTAGCCCCAGAAACAGCTGAAAGCGTTTTTTCAAGCTATAGAACTGTGTTTTAATATTGTTTAAAATAATTTATGGGTAAAAAGGTTATTTTACAAAATTTACCTTTAGTTTAAAGTCTACCTTTAGCACAAGGATAAACATGTTTCGAAGTACGATTGTTGCAGTTTTAAAAATACCTTATTTAGATAAAAAGTCACGGTAAGTAAAATATAAATAACAAGGTTATTTTAACAAAGTTTACCTTTGGTCCAAAATTGGTCCAAAGTACAAGGATAAAACTGAATCGAAGAAGACCGATTTCAAACCTTAAAATTAAAAGCTATTTTTAGCGTCAAAAAGATTAGTGCTCAAGTCATGTTGGTGCGCCGTTCTAAGTGTGCGTGAGTCTCTAACCATACAACTTTGATTTATAAACCTCAGAAGACGATGCAACGCTTCTACCGCGTCACTGCTACACAAATTAAAGCAGCATAGTTACATAGACTCACGCATACACAGAACCGCGCCTATATAGTTTGCAGTCCACTATAATATCTATCTAGTGAAACAATACATATACCTATTCGTACTTTATAACCACTGTCAGTAACATCAAGAGCTCTTAGATTACGAGAATGGTACTCGGTGTGACCATAGCTTTACGCTAAGCGCTCTCAAGTGACATTTAGCCAAAATTCGGAGCACGTATCCATATAGGCAAGTGTTACTCTGATCGCAACACAACGATCAAAAACCTCATTTCATATAGAGCTGCAAGCGACCATGACAAGGACAATATTTAAGAAAAAGTCTGAACATTTTCATATAGAATTTACATACGTATGAACTTAGCTTGCAATAAGAGAACCAGATAACAGAAATAATGGTTTCTTGAAGCAAGAAAGAATCCTTTCCCTATAGATAGACGCGATAGAATAATTTCTTGTTTTTAGTAAATGTTCTTGAAATTAATAGGCAGTATTCTTAATTTAGGATTATGCCTTCAATTTCAGAGTAGGTACTTCTCATAATTTTAAGATTTTTTTACTAAAACTACGAATATATTCTCTAGCATCTATAGGTAGAATTGATTAATTCTTGCTTTAAGAAACCATTTTTGGTGTGTATGTCTTCGAATGTTCCGAAAGATGTTTGACTCATAGAGACCACAAGACGCAACATACTCGCGCTAGAGTGATGGTTAAAACAAAATATGCACTATTTTCCATGTTGCTGTCGCTCGTCGCTCTATTGTGTTTCAGTAGCAGGAAAATGTTAGAAATTTTCGAGATACATCCGAAATCTTTTAGTTTATATTTTAGGTGAGTATTTTTTTGTAATTAGACATTGGACAGTTCGCTTATCTTGCCTGGCAATAGGTAGCTACTATCTTCATTTACGATTTAAGACGACAGCTGCAATGCGCAAATAATACAAACAAATTGCCCATACAAACTTGGCTTAGCGGTAGATACCTCGATTTTCATTCTCAAGGTCGTGGGTTCGAATCCGGGCTGGCCGTGCACCAATCTATTTTTCTTAAAAAAAACACACTTTAAAAAAAATCCAACTAAAAAAATAGAAAATAAAATTTGATAAATTTGGATTAAGAATGTTGTAAATAGTAAGCGTGTTACATTGTGATGCTACACCTTCATTATTTTTCTTTTGCAATCACAATGTAACACGCTTACTATTTACAACATTCTTAATCCAAATTTATCAAATTTTATTTTCTATTTTTTTAGTTGGATTTTATTAAAGCGTGTTTTTTTAGTTTTTTTAAACTATTAATTTATTTTATACTTTTTGGTCTTTATTACCGAAATATGTTAAATCAGACCCTGGTTACCATTGAAAGACAAACTACTCGTCAAGACGATTCTAACGAGCCCAAACTCGACGGGGTTGTGTCGTTTCATTGCAAAGTTCCTATGACCACCTTCCAGTTCCATCATCAGACCCTGGTTACTATTGAAAGACAAACTACTCGTCAAGACGATTCTAACGAGCCCAAACTCGATAGGGTTTCGTCGTTTCATTACAGAGTTCCTATGACCACCTTCCAGCTCCATCATCAGATCAGCACCATGTTATCATAATATTGCATTGTCATCGGTCTTTGACAAGTGTGCAAAGTTTGAATTAAATCTGATCATTCTAAGTAGGGCAAAATCGTGCCCAAAGAAGTCGGTTACATACATACAAACAAGCAAGCAAACATACAGGTGAAACTAATAAAAGCGTGTTAAAAATTATGTGCGCTAATTGACATTGCTCTTACGGTGAAGGAAAACATAGTGATGAAACACGCGGCTTAGTTGGCTCCAGAAGTATTGGCAAGTTCTCTCCTCTGGACATGGTAGAATAAGCTGAGAGGGTAGTAGGTGCTGGGCAAGCCTACTCTATCCTCACGCAAAAAGGACCCAATTAAAAAAGGTCCAATCGCGGAAAACAGCCCGTATACAAGAACAAGTACCCAAACAAAAACTATATTTTTAAACATTTTATAATCTATTCAAACTCGTTTCCCTACCTGCATTTAAACATAAATTTAGAGAATATATGAGAATAGTTTTAGTGCATTTGTCGTCTAAATTTTCAGGAACATACTGAGTGGAAATGAATTACTTGGGGCAGTATTTAGTTTTGATTCTCGGTTACATGAATCTGGTTTATCTATATTCGAAAGTATATGTATTCATAAAAGGCTCAGTACAAATTATTATTGTTACGTACAGTCACATTACCAATTAGCTGAACCCCACGTGACCCAAAGCTCATTCACATATTATCTGTAAAATATATAGTACTAGCGACCCGCCCCGGCTTCGCACGGCTATATTATGCATGTATTATACATATAAACCTTCCTCTTGAATCACTCTATCTATTAAAAAAAACCACATCAAAATCCGTTGCGTAGTTTTAAAGATTTAAGCATACAAAGGGAAATAGGGACAGAAAAAACGACTTTGTTTACTATGTAGTGATTTACCTATTTTGTATTTTTTTATATTATGTATTGTATTGTATAGTTTATTGTTAAAAAAAACGTGTGGCACTCGGGGACTGCCGCGGTAAAGCTATTGCTATATCGAGAATAATTTCTTGTCTTAGTAAATGTTCTTATAAAATAATAAAAAAAAAATATAAAAAAAAATATAAAAAAAAAAAAAATAGTCGTCCGACATTTGTCGTCCGACATTTGTCGTCCGACATGTATTCTCTATTAAGTGACATGTACTCTTCTTTTTTTGAGAATAAATTCTTTAAACCTTAGGTTTTTTTCGTTACGGAATTTCTTGATTCGCCCCCCAAGGCCCGCGATTAAATCTATGCAATAGCTTAAAAATCAGAATCAGGTAACATTACTTTACAACCTTACAGATTTGCGAGTGAGCTCTAAGTGACGTGGGGTTCGTATTGGTAATGTGACTGTACATAATGGTGTTCTATAATTGGTTCAATAGGTATGTGGTTTATAAAGAAAAATAAATAGAAAAATACCTCTAAAAACCATGTATCTACGATTCTACACCTAATTGTATGTTTTTATATTTTGCAGCGTTTTATTGGTAGTCTGAAATTGAACTACAACGATCAGAAATGTCTTGTATTTCTCGTTTTTCCCAAAACTATTTTGATTTTCACCGAAAACTCAAAAGAGCAAATTTACCGAGAAATTCCCTCGAAAAACTTGCCGTCGATTCACCCAAGAAGCGAAGCTGGAGGGTATTTGATCGACAAAGCTAAAAGTAGGTCTACCAAACCAATTGTTGGGAGCAAAGTTCAATGGAAGTATGCCGAGTCATGGCAGATTTTCCTAAATAGAATGTGCTGATCCGAATAATTGGTTTGAATTTTGAATACTTACTGTCTAATAAAATTCTATCCCGTCAAATTCTTTGTATCGAAAAACCCACGAGTGGGTTTGATTCTCCGATTATTTTTGATGAATTTTATTGGCGACCTTGTTTAGAAACCGTTTCGTTATACCTACAGCTATGTCATGTGAATATAGATAGGTACATAAAAGATTTGGTTCAGGCAACAGGAAAAACTGCACAATATGACACTTTTTTAAATTTCTATATAAATGTGTCATCTGGATTAGTTAACCAAGTTTAATATATGTATACCTAAATCAATTATTTTACCCTTGACCATCCGGTTCAGTTTGAGTGGGTGACACTACCAAAAAACCCTCTAGAGTACCTATTTAAGTTACATGAAAACGGAAATAATATTTAAAGACGTCCTAAACTTGTTGAAATTATACTTCTCGAATGTATAAAATGTCGCGGGTCATGACACTTTCTTGTAAATTCAAGATACAAACTTTTATAATGATACAAGCGGAGGGTAATAAAATGTATGAAAATACTCGTCGTCGTACATTTTCTACTAAAGATACAAATGAGTTTTGGAACGACAAATAAAGAGAAATTTAATAGATGAAAGTTTTAGTACAAACTTAGTGAAATAACTGACATTTTTCCATATTTAATGTTCTCATTTGTATATTCAATGAGGCAACTTAAACAAAAATGTGTAAATCGTCCTCGCATATTGTCGCCTAGCATAGTAACATATATCCATGTATTTCAACTCTTGGCTTGAAGCCAGTCGTCTAGGCCGTGACTGGGGCACATTATACCTCACAAACTCTCTCACACAAATCTGAAATTTAATTTAAAAGATATATGGCTTAAAATACTTCGAGAAAAATATTTTCTGTAATATTTCATGGTGTTAGCATAAGCACTTAACTGATTACTTACGAGTGTCTACTTTTGTTTTGAGATTTACTTTGATCTTAGGATATCTAAGAACTTGAAGTTTAAAGTTTTCTTTTCAATGACAGAGCCATTTTCATAAAAATACAGACGTGATGTAATGTAAAGACAAATATTACAACGCTTCCAACCATGAGAGGAAATTGAAAGCCATTAAGGAAGTTAAAAGCTGTAAGTACGAGTACGATTATGTAGATTTGGTAGAAGCATTACAAGTCTACTTTATAAATCGCAATATTTTTATCAGAAGTTTTGTAGATTATCTACTTAATGTATCTACCTACCTACTTACAGTCTTATGAGCGATGTTGGTCTAGTGATACCTTCATTCCGATGATCGTAGGTTCGAATCCCGACTGACCGTGCACCAATGGATTTTTCTTACCCAAATTTTATTATATACTAGCGACCCGCCCCGGCTTCGCACGGCTATATTATGCATGTATTATACATATAAACCTTTCTCTTGAATCACTCTATCTATTAAAAAAAACGTATCAAAATTCGTTGCGTAGTTTTAAAGATTTAAGCATACAAAGGGATATATAGGGACAGAGAAAGCGACTTTGTTTTATACTATGTAGTGATGATGTAGTGATAGTGAATGTTGTATAACAGTAATAGTTGTTATAACAGTGAAGAAAAATAGATATCGTGATAAAACCCGCGGTTTTTCTTTCTTTTGGACACGGTTGACTAAGGGGTGAGAGGGTGGTATAGGTTTGGGGCATATTTTATATGTCCCAGGTACTACGCAGGTACTACGCTACAGCGCCTTAAATAGCATAGATTGAAGTTGCTGGCGCTGTTTATATTATAGGATTAGATGTAAAAGTGAATATTAGGTATTTTATAATTAACTTACAGTCAGGAGTAGTTACAATCCGAAAGTATTAGACCACCCTACTATTTAGTAAATAAAAGTTTGCAAATTCCGTTCTGTTAGAGTTTTTTATTACTAAAGCAAAGACGCGATAGTATGGTAAAGTTTATTTTATTTCCAAGACGAGCAAATTGCATTGTACCTAATCCAAGTGAAAAAATAATAAAAAATAAATATTTTTTAAGGAAAAATGCGTTTTCAAAATAAATAAAAAATATTTTCAGATAGCCCAGTGCAGGCCAAGCACTTTAAAAAAATTATAAAAAATCATTGAAAAAATAAACAAATAAAGTCAGTAAATAGGAATACCTTCTAACTTTCAGATTTAGTTAAATAAATCCAAAAAAAACCCTACTTTTTGCGATCTCTAAAAAGCTAAAGAATTCATTAACCTCTGAACTCGACATCTGCTTGGTTTATCGCCAAATATTCTCTAAACATAACTCTAAGAGGAAAATGCTTGAGCAGCGGTAATGACGTCATCAGTCTACGCCAGACCCTGCCTGCTTCAAGATAAGAAATGAGCTTATCAGATAGATACATAACAGCAATATTCGGTCTCCGGCAAATGAAAGGCATTGAACACAGCGGCACCAAAACAAATTGCCATCGTCAAATACAACACGAAAAAAATAAGTCGGTGTATCGTCTCACTCTGATTATTTTTATGACTCCATTTTTACATTACAACTTCATATAACACGCGAATCTATATTTGGAGCATAATTTTTCAATTCTTCGAAGTTAATTTTCGTGGGGGCGAATAATGAGATTACGTTGTATTCATGAAGATAGACCTCTATAAATCATTTTGAATTAAATTACAGATTCCGTAATGTGTGTACCCTCGTTTCCATCATAATCTCCATTATGTCAATCTTTACATGAATGAATTAATATTTGTTCATTATTTATTTTGCATAAATTGCGAGTCTTATGTCAGCCCCAAGTTTATTATACAGAAGCTTAGCTACTATCTGCGGTTTCACCACTTGACTAGAATATTTATACACTTATTCCCTCTTTCTTCTGTCGAATTTCCTTTTTCTATTCTTCTTGTTTTTCTTTTTTTATATATTTTTACTCTTCTCTTCTTTTCTTTATTATTTTGACTTTGATCTGATGACATTTGAATCACTTCTGATGTGAAAGTTTCACAACAATTTATATTTTAGATGTCTACATCTCCTCTCCATCTGTCTGTCTGTATTTTGCCTCTACATTCTAATGTAGAGGCAAAATATGATAATTAGGTTTGTAAAAAGAAAATCGTCTTAAAACGCTTTGTAATATAAACCTTATTAATCTATAAACATTTAAGTAAATTGTAATTTGACATCCATTTACGAGATGTCCGACAAATTGCCTGGTGTTTTTAGTCTAGACCAAATTAAAGAGAATGACATAATTGTTCAACGAGAAGCGCTCCAAATTCCTAGTAAGTAGTCCTTGGTCCTTGTTAGCTGAAATCGTTGACTTGACAACGGTCCGGGTCTCATGGAGTTTATTTTTCATTACGCCCGGAATCTCATTTCATGTCCTTAATTAAACACCATGTAACGGCCTCTTCATCGTTTTCGTTTGTATGTCTATCGCTTGTTTGTTTTTTATTTGCTTCTATTAGATTTGTTATACGGAATTTGATACTTTCATTGTTCATTTTTTTCATTTAATTATATCTACTGTACACCTTCCTACAGGAGGCACACTGCTAAGCGACGACGCTCGCTGATCGTTTACGGTCGTGCGGGTTAAGCGACGCCTGGCGCGGCCATTACTTCGATGGGTGGGCATTTAGTAGTGTGGCAAAAATGTGTTTTCGTGGGCCCCTCCGTGGTACGGAAGGCACATTAAGCCATTGGTCCCGGTTGCTACCTCTAGTAGCAGTCGTTAGGTCAAGTTAGAGGCCTTAGGGCGATCTGAAAACTCTAACAATAGGTGAGCCACATCACTTTACGAGAAGAAGAAGAAGGACCTTCCTATGTAGTACCTAGGTACTTACAAAGTCTACTCTTTTTCATGTCCTTACCATGAATAAAGAATTCATTTATTTATCTACAGTTTTGCTGACGCAAAAATCGTAGCTTTATCAATTTATAAAAGAAAAAGTTTCCAAATTCGCAAGTCGAAATGCTAATCATGTTATCTTTCCACATAATTTGGATCAATTTCCATGAAGACCTCTATATTCACACTGTAAATGGCAGGGTCAATAGATATCACATATGATTTCTTGTCCCTTGCGGGTCGTACAAACTACACGGAGAGGAAAAAGTGGTGTCTTTATCAATATGACAGTTTTCTTGACGAAGATTTATGATGCGAACAAAGGTCTACAACAACCGGACGTCCTAAGTATAACTTATTTAACTTATAATAAATGTTCTTTACAATAAATTTTGTTAAAAGAAAAAGGACTAGTTTGATTGATGTCGGTCTTCGATCCAATTAGAAAACCTCAATTTTGTTAACTTCGTTAGGCACTTATTCAGGAAGTTTGAAGCGTTTTGACATCTTGATCGATAGTATTCGAGGCTGATAACCTATAATACTGACAACCGTTACCGTAATGTCGGCTCGGAAACGACCTTTTTCTATTTAGTTTTATTAATATATTAAATACTAGCGACCCGCTCCGGCTTCGCACGGCTATATTATGCATGTATTATACATAATATAAACCTTCCTCTTGAATCACTCTATCTATTAAAAAAACCGCATCAAAATCCGTTGCGTAGTTTTAAAGATTTAAGCATACATAGGGATATAAGGACAGAGAAAGCGACTTTGTTTTATACTAGTAGTGATAGTGATAGTGATGTAGTGATAGTGAAGAGATTTTTTTTATTGTTTTCTGAATGAGCTCCGATTTACATGATACTTAGTATGAGGATAAAATGATTCATTTACAGCATCGATCATATAACCGAATAGATACAACATCGCTTCGTTTTTGTTCAGGACGTAGTTCACCAAATCATGAGGTAGCGGGGGGCGTAACTGCCGATGTCATAGTGTTGGTAATAAGTAATTACTTAATATCGATACCATAGATTTTATCGATGTTTGTATTATAAAATTATAGAAAAAAAAAACTGCAACAAATGTATTATTTTTAAATAAATATAAATAATTAACCACTGAGCCGACTTACATCGTTTAATTTTATTCATGAACCCACCTTATCTTCAAGCTGTCTTCGAGTAATCGACGAATAAATATACGCAAACCCTTTCTTTTTTAAGTCAGTTAAAATACTTTTTGACAAATAAATTCTTTAATGTAAAATACAAAACATGTCAGTTCTAAGTTTTATCGAATCGATATTATTTTTTTCATTTATACCCCACCACTACTGACACGTGCTTAATATTTTTGATAAAATAGCACAATTAGTTTTCCATTGAGTGAGGGCGCTGTATCGATATTTCAAACAAATTTGTTCCTTACCAATTAGTTTGCCTGTATACCGCATCAAAAAAATAAAATTGTTTTAAAACCAACTTATTTGTGCAGTTGAGTGGAGGCGCTAGTGTCTGTACTAAAACCGAATTTTCGCACGGAAATTTGGTTAGTTTTTGTTTTGTTACACGCAAAAAATTCTTGGTTTGCAGTAACATAAGCTACTTTTCATTCTACGGGATCGGGTATTAAGTGGGAAAACCGCGAAACGCTGTTAGTGTATGATAAAACTCGTTTGATTCAGGTTACCTTTGCTAGAAAATTCACTCTATCTGCATGTTATTAAAAGTTTATCTACGTGATATTGGAGAGAGAGAGAGAGGAGAATTTATTGAGGTTAAAGTATCACAGTGCTTTTAAAAGCTCGTATATATGAAACTATTACACCACTACCATTGATATACAAATACCACGAATCAAATTCAACACTATTCATCTAGATTTTAAACTTTTTGTTCAAAAACTCGCATCCATTCCGGGCAATCCATTTTGCCAACGTGTTTTTGAACGAATAACAGTACGATAGCAGCTTGAATATTTGCATACTCGTTTAGTTTCTACTGTTTTTATAAAAGATTCACAAAGGTTTTACTCAAATGTTTTGTAAGTAGACATTCCTCAAATGTCTTAGTTTTTATTATAATGCGTGCCGCTAGAATAAACAACAGTTATCAAAATTCAACTAAATTAAACAAGAGATAATAATTTATGAAGGTCTTGCCTTTTCTTCTCGGCGTGATATTCGACAGGTAAATAAGATTATTTATTATTTTATTCTTAGTTATAACTCATCCTACTTTTAGATTTAGATTTTTTTTAAACAAACTGAATACAAAATGTATAGCATTATAATAGAAACTTATAAAAAAATATATCTAAGCACTTACATAGCCATACCTAAATTTAGAAGTATTCAATAGTAGGTACATTGTTATCCTAGGTGTTAAAGTTACTCATTGTAAGTCCCGAGACGGAGTTTGGCGCCCGAGCGTAGCGAGGGCGCTAATAGTGCGAGGGACTTAATGAGTCTTTCACCCGAGGTAAACACTGTGCTTTTCATTACGAATAATACATAAAATTCTTCCTAACAACGAGAGTGAATGAGACTATGAGACTCCATACCACATGAGTAGGTACTCATGTGTCCATACTACCTGATCCTCTTACAAGGTTGGGACCAAAGAGGTTACACATTATGTAGTGTTTTTTTTAGGTTTCTGCTATTTGTATTCAATACTTAAATACGGCGGTACTTACCGAAGAAATTTTTATTAATGAGTTAATCCAACATTGGGAAATGACGCGAAGTCCGTAGATTTAACTTACAGTTTTTGTAACACGGTTTGTCTAGAAAATGTTATTTACACTAAATACACAATCATAAATGAAAAACCAGATTAAACTTAACACAAAAACATAATAAAATAACAAAAAATAGTACTAATTAAAACGTTTAAAATAATTTCCCACCAGTTTTTTTTTTTACTCAAGGTACGACACTGACTATACTATACGGTCGCATAAAGCCACATCAGCAACATCGACAGGGCGCGGGCGGCGCGGCATGGTCATAGGTCGCTTTGACCATTTTCGTCTTAACACTTATTTTAATAAATAAGATATCTTGAACTAAATATTTGATTACTGAGAAAAAAGTTACTAAGTACTAAACTCTGGCAGTATGCATGAGCCGTGCCAAGCCATAATTATTATTCTTTGTTGTAAAAAAAAAGCAAGGAGGTTAGGTTTTTGAAGTTCCTAATGCGTAATGATACTGTTATTGGCTACATGCAGATTGCACAAGCCGTGCGAAGCCATAATTTGACATGACAGCTGTCAGTGAAAGTAAAAATCCCTAGGGCTGGAAATTTTATTTTCAATACGCTTCTCAGGCACCTTCAGACCTACTTTCCGAGTATGAGTAATGAAAAAGACTTTTTTTATTTCCCATTCCGCCCCAATGCCGGCAAATGCCTCCCTCCCCTCTTTTCTTTAAATAAGATGAGTACTAAAATAGTTAATTTTATACCAAGTGCCTACTTAGGTAGCTTGTATATTTTAATCATGCCTAGAAGTCTAATTGAACTCGTAAACTTTGTCTTTTACAGTGCAACCCTCATGATGGCGTCGACGTATATAGGCACGGTAGTACTTAATTACTTCTTCAAAGGCTTACACTCAATAACCAAAAGAACAATAAGGCCACACTTTATAACACTTAAACTTAAGCTTTGTTTTAAAAATGACGTTTACATTATATAACTTTATCCTACCTACCTATTTACCTATATATAGTAAACGTGTTCAAATTAAAACAAATTCTACTTGACTTTGGTTCTTTACTAAAATGATTTTCATAAATCAACTAGCCAAAACATCTCTCTATACTATAGGGACATCCTTCGATCTCAAACCGCACTACGAAAAACAACTATAACTGTAACCTACTTTGTACACGTGTACTAAATATAATTTATTACTTTATTAGGTACATTAATATTGTATTATAATTTAGTACGTAATTGATACAGACTTAGGACAATAGCCTGTAATGTAATGATACCTGTAATAATACCAAATAATAATGTAGTTGTAATGATACATCTAAGTTCAAAATAAATAAATGAAAATAAATAAATAAACAACTGCTTAACTTTATACAGGTATAATATTACAGGTATTGAGTTTTTACTACGTAGCGTGCTTCAGAGTAACAAACTAAGATACATTTTGGTGTACAGTCGCTCACATGCATCGTGCATCATCACCTTATTAAATAACCCAATCAAGAAGTTGTATATAATTCGTCTGGTAGCAGATTTTTCCAGTAATTTAGCTTGTAGTAGACCATATTTGTCATCCCGCAAATCTCTTACCTAGTGGTTCCTCGTGCTACACGCGTAAATATAGATATCAGCAACTGGGAAAAACTCACTGATGAGAGGGGCGAGTGGAAAGTGTGCGCGGAAGGGTAAGGAACATCGTGAGGTTCCTTACCCTTCAAAGAACATCAAAAGAGTGTGGCGACCATGCAGACCTGGCTTGCTAACCTGGTCGACAAACGAGCAAGAGACTACTAACCAACCAACTATTTTCACCTCGTTGTTCATTTGCTCGAAGTTTGGCCGATCTGTGTGATCCCATACGGCTATTTAGCCACCAAAAGTGCTGCCGCTGTGCTTCTTATATCTTCTGGTTATAGACGTAACTAAAATCCAAATAAAAAGTAGCTTATATATTTCCTCGATAAATGGACTATCCAACACATAAATATTTTTTCAATTCGAGCCAGGAGTTCCTGAAATTAGCGCGTTCAAACAAACAAACTCTTTAGCTCTATAATATTATAGTATAGACTAGCGACCCGCTCCGGCTTCGCACGGCTATATTATACATGTATTATACATATAAACCTTCCTCTTGAATCACTCTATCTATTAAAAAAACCGCATCAAAATCCGTTGCGTAGTTTTAAAGATCTAAGCGGTCAAAGGGAAATATGGACAGAAAAAACGACTTTGTTTTATACTATGTAGTGATAAGCAATTGATGACATCATATTTAATTTAAATGTCATCCAAACATCAATTCTCATTAAATCGTTTACCCCAATTCCCAATCCCTACTAATCTATTAGGAAGGATAGATAATTTCGAGCGTGTATCGTTCTAGATACCGCTTCTATATCAATGGGCATTACACAATACCTCTGAGAGGTCTCGTTAATCATTGTGAATCGTGTAAGGCAGAGATGGGCGGTAAACATGCCTGATATTACTTAGGGTTTTCACTAACACAAGGTTGTGTAGTTCGGAAAACTTATGTGAACTGTTCATGGTGGCGCTGTGGTGTTATTTTCTTAGTAATCACAAAACATTGCGTTGTATTGCGATAAGCCGGTATGTTCTATTTCATATCTTTACATAGTATGCGCTCCGCGGTTTCACCCGCGTAACTCCCGATCCCGTGGGAATATCGGGATAAAAAGTAGCCTATACCTAACCTTCCTCGATAAATGGACGATCCAACACAAAAATAATTTTTCAATTCGAACCAGCAGTTCCTGATATTAACGCGTTCAAACAAACAAACAAACAAACTCTTCAGCTTTATAATATTCTTAGTATAGATAAAATAAAGTCGCTTCCCGTTGTCTGTCCCCAATGTATGCTTAGATCTCTACGCAACCGATTTTAATGCTGTTTTTTTAATAGATAGAGCGATTCCAGAGGAAGGTTTATATGTATAATACATACATAATATAGCCGTGCGAAGCCGGGGCGGGTCGCTAGTTTTACTATAAGGTACACGAAAAGGTTTTTTTAAAACTTTTCTATTAGTGACAAATAATAAGAAAATAAATAAAATGATTTGTTTTTTAGTGACAATATAGCAAATATTTATCTAATGACATTTTTTAAAATAGTTTTTCTTAGTAAAAAAAACATTAATTATTTAAATAAGGTGACAGGTGGCCCTTATTACCACAAGTACTTTATTATTCAGGTGAATTTTAGCTTCCTAATTAATTAAGGTAAGGGATAGCAAGTTCCTAACACGTTTAAAGTACTTCTACACTTTACTAGAGAGCATTTAATCAAATTGTAATTTAGGGAAGTACTAAATAAACATGAAATAAATTATTTATCGGGGAGATTATCATCAATAAATATTAAAATATGATAAACAACACTGTTTGGTTACTGACTAAGTAGTTTGGAATTATAAATTAAGTTGGAATATTTAAAGTACTCTATAAATTATTGACTGTGGACTTTTTAAGTAAATATATATCTAAGACTTATAGCACTATCTTCTTTTTCTTCTGCCTGATCTTATACTAATTTATTTGAGGCCACAATAAGCCTCTAATATTTAAGCTCATACTGCAAAATTATTCGTTTATAATGTTAGATTTTACGGTCACACCAATCCAGGGAATTTATACTTAATACTTGCATTAAAAACTAGCTCCACTCCGCGGTTTCGCTCGCGTAACTCCCGGTCCCGTGGGAATATTGGGAAAAAAGTAGTCTATGTTACTGTCAATGAATTAATATATCATCTTACCAAGTTTCATCTAAATCGGTTCAGTCATTTCAGAGCCTATTCAATACAAACACCCAATCAAATGTTTCCACTTTATAATAAAAAAACAGACAAAATAGTTTATTCATTAAGAATCATGCAGTTTGTACAAAATCACATTGAAACGTCTTAAAAACAAAGTTATAGGTTGTGTGCCTTCGGAACGCGCGGCGGCCACCAATGAGAAGAAGGCACAATAAGCTCATGAGGTTTTTTTGTGATATCTGATTTTGAGTATTTTGAGTATTACAAATATTTGAAGGTATTATTTGAATAGGTATTAGTGGTACAGATAATATTAAGTACGTAGGATGGAATTAATAATTATCTATTATTTTAACTTCCAACAGCCAGCCCTATTATTCATCTCGTCATATCCAATTTTCTGGTACGATACCCGAACAACCAAACTAACAATGAACTTTAACAATAAAATAGAAACCTTAGGTAAATAACTTTCATATACATAGGTATATATATATATATATATATGTAAAGTATGCGTCATAAGTCCAATATCAGTTTGCTTCAATAATACTATAAACAAGTATTGGACTTACGACCTTCTTCTAATAGACGTTACACACAAAACATAAATACCTACTTGAATTAAAAGTACTCAGTTTAATTATTATTTTCAACATGTAAGCTATTTAGTTAGCCGAGTGGTATAAACTGCCACCCGCTACACCAACCGAACGTGGGTTCGATCCACAGGTTACGTTGTTATAATGTTCAAATAGTGCTGCACAGGATTGTAAACGTTACGGTGGCAGTGGACTTTTGAACGTTGTACATACATTGTGTACACCTTCTACATAGAACTCATCAGATAAGAAATAGAATACCTACATAATACAAGTTAGGATATAATATTACCTACTCTAGAGGTCTTACCCCTGAATCTATCTATCTAGGGAATCATAGCTCTGAAAATGATCGTTTCCAAATTAATATTTCAGCTTTAACCTGTATGAAAAGCAACCAAAATACTGAAAAATAAATAATAAGTATTCACATATTTATTTGAAAGAATTTGTGCTGCCATGTTACACCCGAAATTCTTCAGTAGCGTGGGAATTTTGTTGGATTATTTCATAAAACATGTAAAGGACTCAGAAGTGGCTTCCTTTGGGTAACCGGAAAGGAACGATAACCGGAAGGTCCCAGCGTACCCGCTGCAATATTTCAACCCCAAAAAAATCCTTCTACCTAAGCTAGAAACAAAGTAGGGACTTTTGGAATGAAACCATTAGTGGCTGAGTTAGATCAGCCCGTTTTTATTTGAAACTATAAATACGATGACCTTCACATTATTCGAGCTCTCTTTTAATATTTGTTTCAATTTATCGTAGGTACTTGTACAGAGTTACAATATTGTCGCGATTAAAATAATAAATATTGCAGGACATTCTACACATACACGAAACAACCAGACCACTGATAAATATCTAAGCATAAATACTTGTTTGAGGTGGGAATCGAACTCGCAACCTTGTGTTTCACAGTCCGGCATGGTGACCATTGTGCTAACTGCGTCGTCAGAATATGTGGCGCAAAAGTTGCTTCAGATGTTCTGGCGATATGTTTTCGTATTCTTGACGCATATTCTCTTTGAGGACTAGCCTTGGAGACATGTGACGTCAAGAAACGCCATAAAAAAAAGCCTGAAACTGTTGACTTCACGATTAAGTTCAAGTTTATTTATTGCATAATCATGAGTGAGATGGTGATACAAATAAATATAAGTTCATCATGATACCCGTTTGGGCATAGCAATGTGTTTATACAATAATAATGTTTTTATTATTATGTTTGACTCTACTTCTTAAGTTATTGAACGTGTAACAGGTCCATTTAAAGGTACTTAGGTAGATTTTCAACTGAATTTGTGGTTATTTGCATTTTAACCCCCCCTAACGATCCCCCTGTCGAAAACTGTCCCCCTGTCAAGAACTTTTTCACGATTAACCATTCCTCTGGACTAGAGGGACCGATAAACGATCTTGCTGGCTAGTGTAAATCACCAAAACGAGGGATTAGGCGACCAGAAAATGCAATTCGAAACATTTTTTCCACGTTCTTGAGGAGTACAGCGATTCATCTCTTGTTGATGTGTATTTTGTATCACTTTAAAAATGTTAAAGCAGACCTAACATTTACCGCCATCTGCAAAAAATACTTTATTTTCCGATAGATGACTTGACTTTTGCGCCAACTTTTACTTAGGTATAGCTAAATAATAAATAAATAAATATATATTGCAGGACATTCCACACATCGCCATCTAGCCCCAAGCTAAGTAACTAGACTTGTGTTATGGGTGCTAGACAACGGATATACTACTTATATACTTTTCTTTTGTAAATATATACTTATAATACATAGAAACAACCAGACCACAGACAAATATCTAAGCATAAGAACTTGTCTGAGGCGGGAATCGAACCCGCAACCCTGTGTTTGACAGTCCGGCATGGTGACCATTGTGCCAACTGGGTTGTCGTAAAGGTAGATAAATGCGCACCGCCTGCAAAACAGATTAAAGAAACTCTTCTATTGCTATAAAGTATAAGTAATTTGAGCCTTTCTAATTTATTAGGGTTACCCAATATCGTTAACCTTTAACTTACAAGTCTTCAACTTTTATCCCGAAACGGCTCAACGAAACTTCCCCAACTCTTAACACAAAAATGAAATTAATCTTTCACAAAATATTATCAAATAAACACTTCAAACTTTACAATACGAAAACCCTTTCAGAAACCCCAAAGTTAACCCTTACTTAAGATTACTTCACACATTTAGGCTGCTCAAGTGTTTAGGAGCGACGTTATATCAATATGATGTCATCTAAGAAGGGAAGACACAGATGCGCGCAAGTGACTTACCATGGCTGCTAAACGGAGCTACCCCTGCTAACTCAAAACTTAGTTTACACTTGGGAGTTATAACTGGTTTACATCTCCCAACAAACTTGCTGATATCGCTGTTTTTGCTTGCTAAACTCTGTAAACTACGCTGTATTTAGTTAATAGCCAACTTGGCTAGATTTACAGCTTGAGTTATATAAACTCTTTGGATGAATGTTTTTAAAATCTTGATTTATGACGTAGGTTCATCAATGTTTCAAAGTTTTAAGTGTCGGTTTAAGTGAACTTGTTTAATAAAGTGTAGTTGTTTGGGTTTAACAATATACGAAGTGCTACGAGAGGTCTACGAAGTGCTACGATGTGGTGGACGTAATGATTTGCTTATTTTATTTGTTTTTTTAATAAATAAATATTGCAGGACAAATACTAAAAATGTTCGAATTTCCAAAAGTCGTAAAACAAAAGATGATAAGGTGCACAGAAGTACCCTTTCGTCTGCTTTCTTACATAATTAGGTACTAATAACTAATCTATACTTATAATATTATAAAACTGAAGAGTTTGTTTGAACGCGCTGATCTCAGGAACTACTGGTTCGAAATGAAAAAAAACTGAAACTGTTATAAATATGTTTTGTCGTGTGCTTGTCCAAATAAATGATTTTCTATTCTATTCTAAAAAATATTTTTGTGTTGGATAGTCCATTTGTCAAGGAAGGTAGGTCGTAAGGAAGGTTCGATATTCCCATGAGATCGGGACTTCCGCGGGTGAAACCGCGGGCCCAACTAGTAGAAGATATAAATATAAAAAGTAGCTAATGTTATCCCAATGAATCAATGGATCCTCATACCAAGTTTCGACAAACATAAACACAAACAATATTTTATTTCTAACTTTATAATATTAGTCTAGATAGAGAAATCGGATTCCAAACATCTACTTACCTAAGTTTCCTCTATCTACGAACACCAAATTAAAGTTAAACATTAATCTCAAATGCATGTCCAATGTCCACATGAGTTGACGATAACAACGTTAATAGAATTTTAACCTAATTTCCATTAGAGTAGAGTACTATCGACTTCGGAGCTCGTAGTTTTTGGCAGCTTTTGGACTTCCTATTTCCGAGACTAGAGTCACAAGTACCAAAGTATATCGGTAAACAATCAGCTCAGTAGCCACTCTAAAGTTTTCTGTGGCCTGGTTTAAAACTTTATACATATAGATAGGTGTCTATAATATTGGCTTTTGCATCTAGTCTAGGAGTTCAGGATTACTCGCATTCGTATAGGATTTAGTCCTCAATGTCCTAAACGTGAGTCATGGGTGGCGTTAAAGGAGCAAAGTTTTCTATGACCTAATTTAAAACTTTATACATATAGGTGTCTATAATATTGGCTTTTGCATCTAGTCCAGGGGTTCATGATTGCTCGCATTTGTACAGGATTTAGCCCTCAATGCTACACGTGAGTCACGGGTGGCGTTAGAGTGCGTTTCCACTGACGCGGAGTGGAGAGGAGCCTCCGTGAATTAGCCAATCACAGTGCTTGAAATCTCCGCTCCGTATCAGTGGGCACTGTTGATTGGCCAATTCATGGTCCGCTTCTCTCCACTCTGCCCAGCTCCGCGTCAATGGAAACGCAGCCTTAAAGAAGCAATATTTTCTGTGACCTGGTTTAAAACTTTATACTATTAGTTTGGCCATTGCATATAGAGGGTTCAGAATTACTCGCGTCTGTATGATTTAGGCTTTTATGTCCTACACCTAAGTCTCGGGTGGCGTTAAAGGAGCAGACCATCAAGCGGTTGGCCTTAGCCAGCTGCTTCTAACACCACTCCCTGGACAAAAGTCATGGTGCCAAGTGATTCGTCGCGTTCCAGTATGTTGTCCAGGCATGCCATTCTCATAATAGGTGAGCATGCTACATCCTCGACCTCATCGTCGCTTCCCATCAGGTGAGATCAAGTCAAACGCAAGCCTATTTTGGGTAAAAGAAAAAAAATCTAAATGATTTATACAGCTTCATACAGTTTAGGGCGCCAGTAGTAACTGGTAGTTTATAGTAGTAGGGTTGTCCATCTATACGAGTACCATTCTCTGGTGTTTACTATAAAGAATGTATGTATCTATCTATTTCTCACTCAGCATAGTCGACCGTATCCGGAAGAAAGAACTTGTGAATACATCCGGATTCTGTAGCTAAAACAGTTTTTCTGTGGGGGAGATGTACCCTTACCCAATAAACCGCGGGTTTCTTTAACCGCAAGAGCAATTTCCATTAGTGCACGAAATAAAAGTAGAGGTATCTGCTGCCAATAGGCATTTATGCTTACTAGGTCCAACTAAAGGAAAAGTATATTTTAAATGTTTATTTTGACGATCCAGTTGGCACAATGGTCACCATGCCGGACTGCCAAACACAGGGTTGCGGTTCTGATTCCCGCCCCAGACAAGTATTTATGCTCAGATAATTGCCTGTGGTCTGGTTGTTTCTATATATTATAAGTATATATTTACAAAAGAAAAGTATATAAGTAGTACCTATATCCGTTGTCTGGCACCCATAATACAAGTCGAGTTACTTAGCTTGGGGCTAGGTGGCGATGTGTGGAATGTCCTGCATTATTTATTTAAATTATCGTAGTTTATTATATTTCACATTGTTAATGGCTTACATTAGGTTGGAATTATTTTGTTGATTCCATTGTTGTGTTGTACTGAAATGGAGTAGGTAATACCTACTTTAGCAATCTTTTTCCTGTTAACGTAGAAC
Organism: Idaea aversata; assembly: GCA_907269075.1. Taxonomy (NCBI): domain Eukaryota; kingdom Metazoa; phylum Arthropoda; class Insecta; order Lepidoptera; family Geometridae; genus Idaea; species Idaea aversata. The sequence goes on along the minus strand of OU026092.1, from coordinate 6,348,020 downwards.
TAGTGATAAATGTGCACTTAAGATCTTCGACCAGAATAATAGTAGGTAGGTATGTATGTTTCTCACCCTTTTAAATGGGAGTTTTTTTTATATGAAAGATTTTAACTAGTATTTATTTTTCATTTCGATTGTTGCAAAAAGTCGAATAAGGTTTTTAATTTAATTTATTAATCAGGTAGTACAATCCATTTGTTAGTATAGCTATGTTAGTTATCATAAAATAATGTCCAAAACTCAATTAAATCAATGAAATTCATATTTTCTACTAAATTTGTGATCTTTAATAGTGCCCGTATTGTCTAACATATGCATTCTATTCCAGTGTCTAATTATAGGACAGTCTAGCCTATCCAGTAACGTGTTCAGAAGACTGCAGTGCTGGAGCTCTCCCGCACACGGCGCATCAGCGAAGCAACTCTTTTTTTTCGTTTTTGATCGATAGTAAATTCAAAATAAAAGATATCTTTTTTAACCTCTTTTTTATACATAATATATCTACTAATATTATTACTGACCTCAAAGAAAGGAGGAGGTCGTGTATGCATTGACACTAATATTATAAAAAAGGAAAGATTTTTCTGTTTTTTTTGTTTGTTTGTAGGCTCTGAAACTACTGGACCGATTTTAATGAAACTTGATATGAGGATATATTGATTCATTGAGAATAACATTTTAAATATGCTTGTTCATGATTATATTAGTACCTACCTACTAGAAAAGCAAGTATTGATTTATTATGTATGAATATGCATTAGACTTTGATTATTGATTTTTGACATGTGTTAATATATCCGTTGAGCCTTAAGTATATCACTGTATAATGTAAGAAAATATACTATTCTCATTAAAATAGTTAGTCGATATCAATAAAAGCCTTGACAAATGATTATTATTAGTCTAACAATCAAGTTAGAACGCCAAATTCGAAGGCCGTCGTAACAATTTATGAAATAATGGTCTACGTAAAAAAATAGATTTCGTTCGAATCACTGAATCAAAGTGTCCATTTGGTACTTAAGTAACAGCCAAATGATATTGGCTCAAATAGAGCGATCTTATTTTTTCTTTGATTCGGTTACTCACTTACCTACTTACATCTGAGTAAGTAGACATTTTTTTATTTTCTCAGTTGCCTACCTATTTTTGAAATCTCATTTATAGATTTTATTTCGCCTCTGAGTTTCTAAGCTGTGAGGGCAAGCAAGGATTAAAACTGAAGCAAATGCTTTAAGCAGGGAAGGCGAGGTCACGTTCTTCTTCATGCCATCGACTCTCACAACATCAGCATGGTCCCAAGACCGGTCACAAGTAAGAAGAAAGGAGAGAGAAAAAAATGATAGGTTTCAATATGCCAATTCAATGAACCATTTCATAAACACAATTAAAGAAATTAATGAGTGTTTGTCTCAATAAATAAACGAATGAATTGTTTATTTATTGAAGTAGGTAACAAAACAGCAATTTGTTGATTCGTGTAGAAATTTAATTTACCCCCACAAAGTTGTTAGCTGAGTTATTTCAAAGCATTTAATATTTTGACACGAGTTACCTTTATTATATACCTACATAATTTATGCAAACACGTCTAGTGAACTCATAACTACTATTTGTCCTCTATTTATTTGTAAAATGTAGCTATCTTTCACCCGACTTATTTAACGTTGAACTGTGAGACTATTTAAAGATTTAATTAAAACTGCAAAAGGATTAACCCTCATCAATTGATAAAGTAGTTCTGGATAAATCAGGTCTTGATAAAAGATTATTTCAATGGTTGCTTATTTTCTTTATTTAAGCGCATTCAACTTATCGGCATTTATCGATTTACGTTGTTAAATATTTCTAGAACTTTTTTTATAACAAAATAGGCTTGCATTTGACCTCATCTCACCTGATGGGAAGCGAAGATGAGGTCGAAGATGTAGCATGCTCGCTGAGAAAGGTACCTATTCACTCTAGATTTGAAGACTCCAAGGTTGTAGTTTTAGGGGAAAAGCGACGCGGGTAGAGAGTTCCACTTCTTAGCAGCGCACACGAGCAAGGTGGATGCGTGAAGCTTTGTGCGCGAAATTGGAACTTTAACCATGTGTGGTCGGCGATTTACTTTACTTACTTGGTTTTCTTATAAGGAACTATCTGAGAATTTACATTAAACACCCACAAAATTTACTATTTTATTCGCACTATGCAGCAATCTATGAAAAAACAAACATACTATACCTGTAAATAAATATAATAAGTTTTGCCATAATTAGATTGAGGAAATTAATTTGAAACCCATATGGGTATCAAAATAATAAAAAAATTTTTTTTTAAAACTAATTATTTTTTTGCACCTAGATGAAATCTACCACCCCCTAATTTTTTTGTTTTATGACACCTATCTAAGAACACTTGGACAATGAGACAAATCTAACAAAGAAATCCATCGAGTAATTTGGAAGATATAAGGGAATAAAGAATATTACAAACATACATACAAGATAGAGCTAAAAACATAACAATTTCCTTGCAGTCGGGTAAAAAATCGAACTATACCTACTGCACTGCAGAGGTATAAAAATTAAACATAAAAAAAACATAACATAATAATATTACACACGGTGTCATTATACCTATTTTCACACCATGAGCAGTGGCACAGCAGCCAGTGTTTAATAAGTATCCGCCATATTATTTTATCATAATTTGATTTATATAAAAAAACGAAGTATACCTACTGCACTGCAGAGCTATAAAAATTATTCTCCAAAACATTTAAGTATATCTGTACTAACAAGTCAGCCCGCATAAATGGAATTTAAGATAATATTACGAAGTAACCCGATAAGAAGGAGCTTTGTGCTTAAGATCGTTGAATAGACGAGCTGGATCGGAGGCACTGCGGATGAAATAATAGGTGGCGAAGCGAGCTTCTTAAATTTTCTAGAGAGTTTTTCCTCGTCAATATTATGATTTATGGAGAATTTGACGGTAAAAATTATTACAGTTCGAGTCGATAAAAAATATAAAAAAATTTAGATTACCGAGGTTGCCATCTACTACTATTATAAAGCTGAAAAGTTCATTTGTTTGAACGCGCTAATCTCAGGAACTACTGGTTCGAATTGAAAAAATATTTTTGTGTTGGATAGTCCATTTATCGAGGAAGGCTTGACTTGACTAGGACTCATGCGGGACCGCAGCTAGTTTTAATGTAAAAGTATATTCTTATCCTTTTCAGGAACATAATGAAAAGGTAAAAAGAGTAAAGGAAAAGTCGAGTAGGAAGGTACAAATTAATTATACTCACATTGACTTACATCAGTACCTACAGAATGATCTCTATTGCAATTTCGTAGAACATTTAATAAACACGTACAAGCACGACGAGAGGCTATTACTGATAAGTAAACAGCGGTAGGCATGAAATGGACACTTAAGCCTGCACTTAACTGCGTCATTCCTGACGCGACAAAAACGTGTCAAAGAACGCCCACTTCCGTTAAAAACTCTGAGTGGCTTTCGGGCTTCAAACCCATTATATTGTGTCCAGAAAATTACGAAGCCCTTTTGTAGGATGATGTCGTAAAACTCGTCGCTGATTTGCAGTTCTTAATTTAAATGTTTTAGTGGATTTGTGAAAATAAAATTCTATCATATCTACAGAATTATTAGTAGAAAGAAAAGATTAGCTCTGGCTTTGGCTCAGAAACTACTGAGCGTTCTAAATTAAACTTGGTAAAAGAATTGAGTCTTGGGAATCAACATTTTCACTTACCTTATGGAACTTATTATAAGAAAGTATACAGGGTTGTTGGAAATTATACTAGCAAGCCGTTGAGGGCTACTTCTGTGCACCTAAACAAACAACTTTTGTTCTACGACTTTTGGAAATTCGAAAAAATAAATGGAAATTTTGAGGTTATGTAAGTTCGAAAAACAGCTGATTTTTTAAAACAAAGGTCATTCAGACGAAGAACAGTAGATGAAACTTAAAAAATAAGTCAAATTTTAAGGTTACTGACCTCTCCGTGTAAGGAACAGCTGATTTTCAGGTAAACCTAACCTCAAAATTTTCGAAAAAATGTTCGAATTTCCAAAAGTCGTAGAACAAAAGTTGTTTGTTTGGGTGCACAGAAGTAGTAGTACAGCAGCCCTCGAACGTTTTTTTAAGTGATTAATAACAGGCTGAATCTTCGTGAGCAGGTGCACAGAAGTTGCCCTCAACGGCTTGCTAGTATAATTTCAAATAACCCTGTACCTATATGCGACGAATTGAAAACTTCCTCCTTTTTTAAGAGTCGGTTAATGAAGATTTTAGGGTAGGTGTAATTCGATTTGTTATTTTCAATAGTATTACAGAACGCGCCAGCGGCAACATTCAAATCCACTTTTCAAAGGCAAACTTTGATTAAGTACCGTGATCTTTACAACTTAAACCATTTTGTGGTGAACCTTAAGGGAAGATTAAAGATGTTTCAGATAGCGTTAAGTTAAACAGCTGCCGGCTGATTTAAACTGATTTTTAATTTAGCTAGAGGTAACTGTTTTATTCAATTTCTTTAACTTAGGAATTCCTTCACTTCACTATCACTATCACTACATAGTATAAAATAAAGTCACTTTTCGCCGTCCCTATTTCCCTATGTATGCTTAGATCTTTAAAACTACGCAACGGATTTTGATGCGGTTTTTTTTGAATAGATAGAGTTTTAATTAGAAAATAAAAAATAGTGATTAAAGAGGAAGGTTTTTAGATATAATACATGCATAATACAGCCGTGCGAAGCCGGGGCGGGGCGCTAGTTATTTAATAAAGTGCTTATTTCAAAATCGTTGCGTATGATTTGTTATTTACTGTCAGATAAAGCGTTAGCTTAGAGAAATGTCAGCCACAAGACAAAGTATTATTAACTAATTTATAACCTGCTAAGCAGAGATTTTCTTTATAAACTCTGCTTGGCGGGTTTTTAATAACTTAACGGAGAATTTATTTACAAAAAGCTGGCTCGTATCTTGGACAACGGATACCTAAGCATCGCTATTCAACGGTAACGCAGCCAGCATTTTGGGCACACTTCCTAGGGCCATTTGGACTTTTAGTTTTTTTAATGTATGGTAATAGTTTAATTAATTAATTTAATATTAGTAGGATAGGATATAAGTTTATAACGTCTGCTTATTATTTGTTTGTTTTTGACCCAATAAATAATATTACTTTAATAATTTATTATTACACTTTGCTTGCACACGTAAACCGGAACTTAATGAGAACAATGTATTAAGTTTTAAATCCAAAAGAAAGCAACTTAAGACTGGTTGAATAGAAGTTCAGCTAACACACGGCGTATTTAATCACTGGATTGTTTTGTACTGTGTACAAGAACGAAGTCAGCGTAAAGTATGCTAGCATTGTACACCAAAACCAAATGTTCTTTATCAGACATATTTTCTTCAAACTAAAAATTGAGTAAGAAATTTAATAATTCGCATAGACGCTAGCGCCACCAACAACTGCATAAGTAACTTGGTCGGATTTTACGTCGGTTAATCCCGACCCACGAACAAAAGGGTTATAATGCCATTGTTTAAAGGGAGTTTGCGATCTTGTCATTTAAAAATGTACGAATTACTCGGAGAAATTAGACGAGTTACCTATTTTGTGAGTAATATTTTAGGTCAATTAATATATTTTTTTATACTTTTGTCTATGCCGAAGACCTAGAAATACCTCTATATACATGTCCCATCTATGGTGTCTAATTAAAAAAACAAAAAAACAAATTTTCCAAATCGGTCCCGGCGATTCTGAGTAATCGGCGAACATACATTAAAATCTATATATATAAAAGAGAAAATCACTGACTCACTCACTCACTCACTCACTCACTCATCACGATATCTCAGAAACTACAAGTGCTAGGAGTCTCAAATTTTGCATGGGGGTTCCTTTTATGACGTAGGTGCTCACTAAGACGGGATTTTCCGAAATTCTACCCCTATGGGGGTGAAAAACGGGGGCAAAGTTTGTATGGGACAACGTGATTCCTTGGTCCAATCTACTCCAAATTTTGCATAAACATTCTTTAACAGAATTAATGGAACACCTGTTTCGTATTTTATTGAAATTCATCCCCTAACGAGGTTAAAAATGGGTAGAAAGTTATTTTGGGGTGATTTGCTTTGAAGTTGATATCAATACTCTTAAGTGCTTTTGATTAGATTGGTAAGACGCCACCTCAAGCTGACAGCAGCTGATGTTAACGTAAAACCAAAGAGGCTAAAAACTTCGAACATTGAACTGAAAAAAAAGGTGTCTTGCCATTTAGTACTGAGAACTTGACATAGTATTTTAATGCGCGATATTTTTGAGAACCATACCTATCGATAGGAGGACATTACGGCAAATGAAGTATGCCTTTACTTACACCAAATCTCATAAGCGTCTCGGAAATGGGGTATTTGACCAAACGTGATGTCTTAAAATTTTTCAAAAATGCACTGTGCCCAAATATTAAAAATTAGGATTTAGTAAAAAACTAGGAAATAGAAATTATGATAATTATGAAAAGCCGTCTTTCGGCAGTCGCGGCTGGATTGAAAGCAATGTGAAGAAAGGAAGGAAATAGAAATTATGATAATTGTCGGCCTTTTATCGGATACATTTTGGGGAGTGTGCAACAGAACTCCACGACCTAATCTTGTCATCTCCATTCTTTCGTCATACAACCAGGCAGACTGGTGTGCGGCACCGATTCATGGTGGACATACCACACGTTCGCACTAAGCGCTTTGCCTCGTCATTCCTTATTCGTACTGCAAGGGAATGGAATCGGTTGCCTGCGTCTGTCTTTCCTGACGTGTACAATTTGGGGGTCTTCAAGTCGCGAGTGAATAGGTATCTTCTAGGAAGGCGTGTTACATCTTAGGCCGCATCGTCACTTACCATCAGGCAGGTGTGATAGTGGTCAAACGCTGACCTATCATGAATATAAAAAAAAAAAAAAAGGAAGAAAGCTAAAGGCGTAAAGTAAAATCAATCTAAAGATACAAACTGAATAATGTATTGAGTAAAACCATGAGCATAAAAAATAGATATAGGAATATCTATTTTTTTTTAAATAGATATAGGAATATCTATTTTTACTATCCAACTTCCATCCATCCAACTTTATAGATTGTATTTTCATTTCTTACTCCTACCTATGTAGGTAGGAGTAAGAAATAAAAATACAATCTATAAAGTATAAGTATACTTATCTATACTAATATTATAAAGCTGAAGAGTTTGTTTGTTTGTTTCAACGCGCTAATCTCGGGAACTACTGGTTCGAATTAAAAAAATATTTTGTGTTGGATAGCCCATTTATGGTGGAAGGCTATAGGCCATTTTTTATTTTGATATTTCCACGGGATCGGGACTTAGGCGGGTGAAACCGCGGGGCGCAGCTAGTATATATATATACTTACGCGACTAATTGAGAACCTCCTCCTTTCTTGAAGTCGGTTAAAAATGAAGTTCCTTGGCGTCAATTAAAGATGGCAACGAAAGACCTAGGAAAAAAGCTCAAATGGCAACGTGTTTTTTATTTTATTGACACTTTAAATTAAATTAGATGATTTCAGTGATTTTTTTATACAATGTATATGTGAATTTATGCAATGTATATGTGAATTTATACAATGTATATGTGAATTTATACAACGTATATGTGAATTTCGGTGTACAAATTAAGTGATTATAAAATTCTGCTGTTTTTTCTATTGGAATCTATCTACAAAAACTTCACGCCAAGTTTCGTTAAGACCAGTGTGAGGCTGTAAATTTCCATACAAAAAGCGGTAACGTTTTCCCCCCCATAAACGAAGTCCGATTTTGATAATTTTTGAAAATGTTCTAGATCTAATGAAAAACTAGGTTTAACCGTCTTTATTTTAAAGAAATATTGTCTAAGATAGAAAATATTAGTATCTGAATATTTATTAGTTTTTTTAATAGACTAAACTGAATTACCAAAAAAGAAAAACGAATAAACCTCTAGGTTTATACGTTTTTCTTTTTTGGTAAAACTAAGCTTTATTAAGACTAATTAAATTACACCGATGCTTCATTTCACCTAAATACATTACCTATATCAATGGTTTATTTTGCCAGGGTTCACTACGCCGTGTTACATTTTTAACCGACTTCAAAAAAAGGAGGAGGTTCTCAATTCGGTTGTATATGTATTTTTTTTATATGACGAATCACCTAAAGCTGAATTAATTATACTAAACTATTTTTACTCTACTCAATTACCTATATCAAACTCCTAACAACCAACTAACTGGCTTTCATTAACCACGTAGGAACAAAAGTTAGTTAGGAAAAAGCGAGTCATAAAATATTTACCGCACAGGTACCTTAATAACCACTATTTATCGACTATTCCCAAGAGTGACGTCAGTGTAGAAACGTGAGGGCATGAGTGGCTGTAAATATTTTCTTTAGAGAATTACTGTTTATGTTGACAAATTAATGTACGGAATTATGTTCTAAATTGCTACCTAAGGTACCTACATTTTCTAGTAATACTTTATCACCTTATTTTTTGACGTGGTATTATAAATCGATGAACACCCTACAGCACACAAAACTGTCATGTTACGGGAACGTGAGTAAGCTTTATTGACAAGATAATAAGATAATACGTTGATACAATTACCATCAATGTTTTCTTATGTCATTGTCACGTAAAATGATCGTCCGTAAACCGACTTTACAGACAACCATTGTTTTTTTAACAAGAGATAAGTCAGCGTTTAACCACTAAAACACATGTCTGATTGAAATAAAGCGGTTGACATAATATTATATCGAGAATGGAACGGGGTCATTTTTTTAAAATAAATATTGCAGGACATTCCAAACAAACAACTGACGACCTCTGTGGCGCGTCGGGCGAACACCCGACTGCGACGCAGAAGGTTGCGGGTTCGATTCCCGCCGGGAACAAGTATTTATGCTGACCATAAATCCTTGTTTCTGGTTCTGGGTGTTTCCTATATGTATAATATGTATATATTTACAAAAAAAAAAGTATATAAGTAGTTTATCCGTTATCTGGCACCCTTATCACAAGCATTAAGTTGCTTAGCTTGGGGCTGGATGGCGATGTGTAATATGTCCTGAAATATTTATTATTATTATTAAAAACATTGCCATCTAACTCCAAGCTAAGTAACTAGACTTGTGTTATGGGTGCTAGACAACGGATATTCTACTTATATACTTTGAATAGTTGAACCAATTTTCATCAAATACGGCTTTTAGAACGCCTAAAAGCGTGCAAATGGCTTTACAACCCAGGATGCCGAAGATCAACATCGCTCGGATGATGATGATACTTTTCTTTTGTAAATATATACTTATAATACAAAGAAACAACCAGACCACAGACAAATATCTAAGCATAAATACATGTCTGAGGCGGGAATCGAACCCGCATCCCTGTGTTTGGCAGTTCGGCATAGTGACTGTTACAAACAAATAGGCCTCCAAAGGGTGGTGGAGCGAGGAGAAGCGAGGACGGCGGCGCTCGCTTTTACGAACGTAGGACAACTAACTGACAACTCGCCGCCGCCCCCGTGTCACCCGCTCCCGTTTATTTTTAAAAATCCAAAAGGTTATATATACATATAAAACAAGGTTGTAAAAGATTACAAAGCGTCGCCTACATCCCCCCCCCTAGTGCTGGAACAGCACTCATCACCAATAGCGATATGTGCGACGCGCGTGGCGTTTCTACGCAATAGCCCCGTCTTTGTCTTCACATCGACTACCCGAACTCGGCCGTCCTTCCCAGTGAGTACGTTCTGTACCAAACCTTTCGGCCAAGTGTTTCTAGGTGAGCTAGGGTCTACGATCAGCACTAGATCTCCCACTTGTAGGGGTCTCTGTTCCTCGTGCCATTTTTTCCTGGGACGCATCTCAGGCAAAATTTCTCGGACCCACCTTTTCCAAAACATGTCTGCGTATTTCTGAGCTATTCGCCATTGCTTTCTCAGGTAGGTGTCAGACTCGCCGAATGTACCTAGCGTAGGTAAATTAGAAGACATACCAAGCAAAAAATGGTTCGGGGTCAAAGTCTCGTTGCTCGTAGGTTCCACTGCGACGTGGGTGAGGGGGCGACTGTTTACCATCTGTTCAATCCCTTCCAGGAGGGTTTGTAGAGTCTCGTCACGTGGTGCTCGTTCGTTGAGAGCTACTCTAAGTGCAGTCTTGATACTTCTTATCAACTTATTACCGGGGAACGTGAAGGGACGCTGATGATGCGCGAGCCTCGACTCAGGTAAGTTACCCATTCTAGGTGGTGCGAGTTGAGCCCTTCTTATTTTACATAACATACATTTAGAACTTTTATACTTCACTTTCGGTCTAAGTTGTATAATCCAATATTTTTGCTTTAGGTTATTTACGACAAGTTCCTGGTTACCGTGGTAAGCCCTCTGATGGTAGTACTTCACTATAAGGTGAGTTATGTGACAGCGTCCGTCGAGTATAACTGGCCGTTTTACGCAGGTAGGTATTTCAGATGCAGCGTCGATGCGGCCGGCCAACCGTATGAGACCATCATTTCCGAGTACAGGCGACAAGGTAAGTAATTTACTTTTTTCATCTAACCTTTTGTTTTGTTGCAGGTTGTGCAGGTCATCTGGAAAAGCTTTCATCTGGGCGTACTTCAGTAGCAGGTTCTCTGCGCGTTCCATTGTCGCGCCGTCTGCACAAACCCCGGGAGCCTTCCTGCATCTAGCTATAAAACATAACATTATAATAGGGTTCCAGCACCACAGATAAACTCGCATGCGTAGCTTGTATAACATTCACGATTTCTAGGTCCTCGTCATGTACTTCCGGTTTCTGGTATACGGATTCTTTAGGCCAGATAGGTTCATCTTCATATAAGAATGACGGTCGATCAGTGTTTCTAATCCACGCTAAAACAGTGCTTGAGTCGCACCATAATATTTTCCTTTTTGAGCGGGAGTATTTCGGTAGCTCTCTAGGTAAACGATTAATCATTTTAGCATTGGTTCCACGTCCCGTGGATGCAGCAGCTAGATCCTTTAGCGCGCTGGCTAGGGCCTGTACCGTTTCGTCGGTGCCGCGAGTGGCGGCGGGTGTCGAACAGGCCTGGAGCGCGTTCTCAGTGGCCGGCGGCAGCGGCCCGGCGGCGGTCATTCGGTACAGGTTCACTTCCTGCGGTGCCGGGGGCTGAGCAATTGTGACACACTGAGATTTTTGATACTCTTGCTGGCTATTTGCTATCCATGATTCAATCTTTTGATCGTTATCACTTAGAGATTTCTGTGAAGGTATACGACCTTCATCTTCCAGATCGGCAATATCTGCTTCAAGCTTTTTCTCGATCAAATTCATTTCGATTCTCGCCTTGGCTTTCGCTGCCTCAAATTCTAGGCGCTTCTTTCGAGCCGCGATCGAAGAGGTCAATGAAGAATGACGAATATTTTGCGTTGTAGAAGGTCCAGGTTCATTTTCATACATCTGGTTCCTGGCTTCAATTGTTTCTACAACCACATTCGAGGCGCCATCTTGTTGAGCTTCCTTTTCAAAAGCGATCCGCTGCTCCTCCTTTCTGACGGCACTACGTGTGCTCACCATGTCTAATATACTACGTGGAGGTGTATGAAACATTCAGATCCGGCTCGAAGGACCACTTTGTTACAAACAAATAGGCCTCCAAAGGGTGGTGGAGCGAGGAGAAGCGAGGACGGCGGCGCTCGCTTTTACGAACGTAGGACAACTAACTGACAACTCGCCGCCGCCCCCGTGTCACCCGCTCCCGTTTATTTTTAAAAATCCAAAAGGTTATATATACATATAAAACAAGGTTGTAAAAGATTACAAAGCGTCGCCTACAGTGACCATTGTGCCAACTGGGTCGTCAATTGGCAGAGACAAGCGGACACCTTCGGGTGCTCAGCGACGACGTCTAGGCCATCACGTTAGCGGTGAGATAACCTCGCGGGCCTCAAATCAGCCCAGGACCGAGACTGATGGAGGGAGATAGGGGAGACCTTTGCCCAGCATTTGGATACTAGGGTTTAAAAAAATGACTGTCGGAGGTGGTCCAGGACCGCGATCGATGAAGGGAGATAGGAGAGACCTTTGATGGAGGGAGATAGGGGAGACCTTTGCCCAGCATTTGGATACTAGGGTTTAAAAAAATGACTGTCGGAGGTGGTCCAGGACCGCGATCGATGAAGGGAGATAGGAGAGACCTTTGATGGAGGGAGATAGGGGAGACCTTTGCCCAGCATTTGGATATAAGCGTTTAAAAAAATTACTGTCGGAGGTGGTCTAGGACCGCGCGATGGAGGAAGATAGGAGAGACCTTTGCCCAAAAAAAGACAAAGAAAAACTTTGAATAGTTGAACCAATTTTCATTAAATACGGCTTTTATAACGCCTAAAAGCCTTTCAAAAATTACAGAACCTTAAATACAGATAAAAAGAACTAGATCTAGTCCCGAACAATCTGTGATCACTCTCTAAATTATAATCCATGTTAGTCACAAGCCACTATTGACCATAGTTTGTTCTTTAATAAAAAACCGGCCAAGTGCGAGTGATACTCACGCACGAAGGGTTCAGTACCAAGTTGTAAGGGAGTCCCACTTTTAAAAAAAATTCTTTCTGTTTTTAGTTTCTGTTGTTATAGCGGCAACAGAAATACATAATCCTTGGAAATTTCAACTGTCTAACTATAACGGTTCATGAGATACAGCCTGGTGATAGAGAAAAACAGGCGGACAACGAAGTCTTAGGCTGTCTGTCCATAGAAGTGGAGCGAAGTAGCGGAACGGCTTTTCCACATACATGAGGATCATGCGGACTCCGCACGCGGATATGTTTTGTTGCGGAATGTATGTGGAAACTTCCCTCCGCTACCTCGTTCCGCTTTTGTGGACAGGCAGCCTTAGTAATACGGTACCGTTTTTACACTTTGGGTACGGAATAGTGTTGCCAAACTATAGATAGTTTTACTCTCGATAGTTTTTATCTAAAAAAGCTTGTACTATAGATTGGCCTATCGATAGTATCGATACTATCGATAGCCTAAAACGAGGCAAAAAAACAAACTATCGAAGAACAAACTATCGATATTTCGAAACTATCGATAGTTTTTGACGTGTTTATTTACGAGCAACAATACTGTCGATAGTATCGATACTATCTCGAGTGAAAAAGTTGAAACTCGATTTGTTGACAAATGAAATAAATAATATTCCAGCTTCGACAATTACTTATTTTATTACTCTATCTGCTCCTACACATAGATTCGGTAAGCTGAAACTCGGTTCGTTGTCAAAACTAAATAAATAATATTCAAACCTTCTACAACTTTATTACTCATTCATCACCTTCTACAGTATTGCCTCGTTTTGAGCTATCGATACTATCGATTGTATCTATACTACCGATAGGCTATCGATATTATCGTTTTTTTTGTGAACTATCGATAGACTATCGATTTTTCAGCGATAGTCGACTATCGATCGGCAACACTAGTACGGAACCCTAAAAATGCAAGTGATAAAACGTTCGGTCGTTATCGACACACGGTCGCTGCCGCACACGTGTGCTGTAGAGCTGTTTCAGTACTTGCAACCTTAATATCTTTCAAACTTTATTTTAACGGGTTAACGTGGGGATTCTGGTTCATATTAAAAGTAGAAGCTTTTTTAACCATTGAATGGGCATGATTGGGGAAAGTCGAGGTTCAATTCTTGCCTCAAAAACAAGTATTTATCCTACTATCCTACTGATGTTAATCTTATAAAGTTTGTGTAAATAAATTGGGATAAGGGCAGACAGAAGAAGAAGAAGAAGATTTGTTTCTATTCTGGATGACTTTAAGTATATTGAGTAATATATTTACAAAAGAAAATAATATATGTATTCTAACTAACAAACTAAGTAATAACACAAGCCTGGTTGCTTGGCTTGGGGCTAGATGGCGCTGTGTAAAATGTCCAACAATATTAAGGCTTTGCATCAAGTTTTGCGGCTGTGGAACTCTCTTCTAGTAAAATATTGACACAAGTAATTCTCAATTTATATAAAAGTTCAAGATTCAGCTATTTTGAGTATTTACCTACGTAAGTTTGGAAAGGTAGAGAGGACTTAGGCGTTTCATAAGAACCTTTGAACACCAATAAAAACTCTCATTTACGTTCAAAATCAGTCTCGAAGATTCCACTTAACAAAAAGAAAAAGAAAATCAGCATTTTTAAATTGTTTCCAAAATTAGGGACAAAGTATTTTTACATTTCCAACTGGTAGTGCGGGAATGGAGCACACCTATAATAAATGGCCATTACAAAAATGTAAATGAAGTCTCTCGTATTTTGCAATTCAAAACAAACCAAATGCATTGCACATATTTGTTGGAAGTTGGTAATATTTTCAATTTGGCAAATATAAATGCTATCAATAGTCAGATCGTCGTACCACAACGTAGTTATCAGTTAATAAAGTGGTAAAAAATAACACATTGATCGAATGATGATATTAATTTTTGGGGGCAAATCTAGCTCAAGACTGAATTGCTTGTTGTTGTTAAAGAACGTTAACAACGCATATGCCCGTAGGTGGGTAAATGCAAAATATGGTTACAAACAATATTTTTTTAAAAAGGCTCTCCACACACCAGCACGAATAGTTGCGCCACTTGCACGCACACGTACGTCGAATTACGAGTGTTAGTGCTCACAAAAAGAGGTCATCTCTTAGTCAAGTCACTTCGTAAGCAATTCCCAAATCTCACAAATCCGTAATATAATAAAATTCTCAGTTTCCATTCAAAGCTGCAATAACATCTTCATCTAATAGAAAAACTTTCGTTCCCTAATAATTCTTAGGTCACAGACCATTGCGCAGTCAATTTTATTAGTGTGTGGTTCCCTTAAATTCTGCTACTACCCTATTAGAGGGTTGCGACCGCAGCTGTGGTTTAAGAAGCTTTGCTTTCGCCTAATATTGCCAGCATATATTATTATCTCATACATATTTAGTGGTAGCAAATCAGTAGCGTGATGTCCTAGTCGGTGCGTTGTTTGCGTCTGAGAAAGTTTAATGTGATAATACGAATGTTTGAGTACGCATATGGGTTCTGGGATTTGCATAATTTGAACAACAAGACATGATTTATTATGGGGTTTTAGTGAGATATATGGGTTATCGTATAAAATATTTAGCTACCTGTGTTGTTAAAGTGTCCCATTTTACGGTTAAATGAGGTTTGTGTCCATTTTCATTTAGCCATTATACTGTTAAAATATTTGACAGTGTTTTTTGGTTAATTTATTTGGAAATATATTTGAAGTGCGTGAGTCTTTCTGGAAATATTAAACAAGCCTGAATTAGTAATGCAAAAACAAATAAAATCCATATCCCGTTTTATAATCGCGAAGCGTAGTATTTATCGCATCCGGAAGCCGGAGGTCGCGAGTTGAATTCTCGCCACGGAATTTTTTGGAGATGCATTTTTTCCTTGAATATATCTTTCTAAAGAATGAAGAATGAGTTACTCTACATTATTTACAAAAATTTTTTAGCTTAATAGGTGAGTATTTAGAAAGCAAATTTTCAAAAAATAGAAATGATAAATACTCTCATTTATGAAAATGTAGGACAAAATCTCATAAAACGGAAAACAACACGCAGTAAATAAAACAGCGGGACGTCTTGCGGTGTTCCAACAATAATAATTGTGTACATGTTTGCTGTAACTGACCCGTAATGTGGCAATTTGGGGGCGCTCAATGCTTTGAAGGTACTTAAAACATTCCAACATATTATTTTACGGTATAAAAATTATTTCACACGGTTTTTCGAGAGAATGTGCTGGTTACATTTTCCCTGTATGTACTTCGGTTACCTTCTTTCGTCGGTAACATTTTCATGGAAATTCATTTGCCAGTCGTTTCTAGTACGCTCTTTTAAGGAAGGTATTTTCATAGAAATTCATTTGCCAGTCGTTTCTAGTACGCTCCTGTATGGAAGGTATTTTCATAGAAATTCATTTGCCAGTCGTTTCTAATACGCTCCTGTGTGGAAGGTATTTTCATAGAAATTCATTTGCCAGTCGTTTCTAGTACGCTCCTGTATGGTGGGTGGAGACCTTAAACCGTCACAGTTAGTCTGACGGTTGGTAAGTACTTAGTATAAAGAGAGGCGGTTTCCGTGAAACAAGAATGACGGAACTCTGTGACAAATTGAGCCGAGTTTGTACTTGGTTAGCGTTGAATAGATTTCCACTAAAATTTAACTAAGTAAAGGCTTTTCTTTCATTAGAATTTCTAAGAAGAGAACATTGCAGTATTTTAGGAGATATTAGTTGTTCTTCTTCGAATTGATGGCACAAATTAAAGGGAAAATGATTAGGTAGAGCCAGATCCGCCCACTTCAGTGTGCTGCCACGTTTGGAGTTGTTATCCGTCGCTAGAGTCGTGCGACTAGTCGCGTCGGTTTTCCCAAAATTTAACAATATAAAATAATGGTTAATTCTCACAAAATACAAAATTTTAATGGTTTCAGCGTGCAAAATATTAACACGCAAGGAACCTAACGCCAGTTTTGAATTGTATTATCAATGTGATCATTCCATCCAGTTTTGAGAGCTCCCGAGCGAGCAAGTGGCCCCAAGTTAATTAAACAAACGATCCCTATGGGTTTAATGTTGTGAACACCTCACTGCATTATTAATATGCGTTAACTGTAACACGTACCCCGCGCGTGCCAATTTCAAATAATACAAGTTCACAGTCTCGATTTTACTTTCATAAACGTAAAAGTCTACGGCCACTGTGTATCTAAATTATTAATATCTTACGTAGGATCACGGTGTTTTTCCCCGTGTCCCAACGGCGATTGGCATTGGAGTTTCCGAACTATAGTTAGTTTTAGATTTACTATCGATAGTTTTCATCTGAAAAAGTCTATACTATCGATTGGCCTATCGATAATATTCATACTATATCGATAGCTCAAAACGTGGCAATACTATCTGTACTTACTATCGATAGCATTGTTACTACTATCGATACTATCAATAGTACCTATTGTTTCTCGCGAAGAATAAACTATCGATACTATCGTTTTTTATTTTCGAGCAACAATACTATCGCTATAGTATTGCCTCGTTTTGAGATATCGATGGTATCGATTGGCTATCGATACTATCGGTTTTTAATGAACTATCGATAGACTATCGATTATTCAGCGATAGTCGACTATCGATCGACAACACTTATAATTGGCAAAGTCAAAGTCAATTTTTTTTATTCATTTGGATGCTTAATACATTTTGTACACGGATCACATAGAAACGTCTTAAAAACTAATTTAGGATGTGTGCCTTCGGAACGCGCTTACCAATGAGAAGAAGGCACAACACTCATGGGGTTTTTTTTCATGTGATCATGCTCACAAAGGTCAATATTACAAATACTATTTGAAATGGAGCAACTAAAGTCACGTCCATGGGTTCTTATCATTAAGTAGTATCATAGTACGCCTTACTGCACAATTTATGCTTTATAAAAGTTTTCAACCTGTTAATGGACATGTCATATACATCTTTAGGTAATTTGTGCATAATAATATGTGCTATTAAACGACCTGAGTGATGTCGTCTATTTGTAATTGCTCTTTTTACAAACTTTTATTCAGCTTCACCTGTAAGTACCGATGTTTGTCATCAAATCTTGCAAATTATTGTTGGGCAGGTGTGAACCGTTGCTAAAGTGGTACCAAATCGAAGATTTATAAATTCGAGGGTGACATTAATTATAATTAATGTATAATTCTAAAAATGTTTTATGGTAAATCGATGCGAAACTTCTCTGAACGTATATTGGTTTTGAAATAAATTATTCTGAGCTCCGATAAATAATGACTATTATACAGATCTCATTCGCTAAAAAGGTCTAGGTCACGATTATCTTTTTATTGTCGGATTTTATGATAGAATTCCTTAATTAAATTTATATCGAAAGTCGATTCTTGTTGATTGAAATCGGCGGCAGTTTTTGAGATAGTTAAGGGCAACAGACTGAAAGGTTTTATAAATAGTCAATGTTGTAACAGACACACAAATTGTACAAATCGTAAATGACTTGTAATACAATTTTGTACTTGGTATTGTGTACCAGATAGGTTCGTTTATGCTATAGGTCTTTTTCTCGAAAAGTGGTGTGGCTCACCTATTGTTAGAGTTTTCAGATCGCCTTAAGGCCTCTAACTTGACCTAACGACTGCTACTAGAGGTAGCAACCGGGACCAACGGCTTAACCTTCCGTACCTTCCGGAGGGGCTCACGAAAACACATTTTTGCCACACTACTAATTGGCCACCCATCGAAGTAATGATCGCGCCAGGCGTCGCTTAACCCGCACGATAGTGCATGATCAGCGAGCGTCGTCGCTTAGCTGTGAGCCTCCTCATATGCTATAGGTATAGGTAATGTGAGTAAAACAACTGGTTGTGCCAGTAAGTGCATGACAACTCACCCTGTCGGCGTTCGTTCCGCTCTAGAGTGAGCGATACCACTCAACGTGTCGACGGGCCAGTTCTATCACACATTTATTCAATACACTACACTACACAATCAATACAGAATCGCTGTCTGAATTCGAAATTCAATCTATTGAACAAAAAACACTCAGTTAAGTATAACTTAAAGAAGGACGCTTGAAAGGGCAAACCAACAAAACTCGACAAAAACACTTACTCGTCCTAAAGTATTCTTATCATAGAACTAGATCGGCATAATCTCGCAAGCAATCTCGCTACGTCTCGCCGTCGTCGTCGTGAGCTCTTTCACAATTTCTTACAAGGACATGCATACTCATCCTGTTTGTCCTCGAAAATCCAAGTCGAGCTTTTCAAAGAGAGAGCTTTCATTGTTAGTGACAAAAGAGCTAGGCTATTCAAAACTACGTTCCCATAAATATGACTAAAATTGAATTGTGGGTGAATTTGTACAACCTTTAAGTGTTTTTTGTAAGCAGAACAAACTATTGTCGCTAGAATTTATTCTTAGAATCTTGCCCTCATTTTGACGATTTTCTTTTATGTTGGCTCGGCTCGGCGTTAACTCTAATACGTACGAAATAGTAGGTACATTGCGATACAAGCGTGGAAAGTTGATCATTCCATAGAGGCGGTTTATGACGCGCGAGCGGAACGCGAGAATGATCAAATCACACGTGTATCGCACGACGTTTTTTATCACAGTTGCGAATAAAAAAAAGACTTGTTAAAATAATAAAAAGTTTTTAAGAATTTTAGGTTATGTTTACTATTTTTTTTAGGCAATATTTTTTGTTAATTACACCCCCGATGTCCAGGCAAAAGACTTTTAACCTTTACAGCCTCGTCTGACATACAATATTTTTTTAGGTTTTTTCCATTTGTTTTTGCGTCGGGGGTTAAAAACAGAATATAATGGAAAGAAAAAAATATATTTATGTATAGAAAAAACAAAACTAAATTTTTAACTGTTTTCAAAGACGTTATCACGTAAAATTATCGTTCGTTATCAGACTTCAGAGACAACCTTTTGAAAAGAAGAAAAAAGGTACCAACAAAGAGTTTTAAGCCAGCAAGGCTTAAAAACTCTTTGTTGGTATCTTTTTTCTTCTTTTCAAAACAGTATAACCCTGATAAATTAAGAATGTTTCATCTACCTAACATGTAATTAGCAGTAAGATACGTATTTAACTTATCGGGATAACATTTATTTTAGCACTAGTTGGATATTTTTATATCACACGCGTATACATTATAATGCGTTGCATATGAGCCTAAAAGCGGTTTAATAAGATCCACTTTATGAGCAACTGTGATAAAAGATTAGTTTTCATCTTCGTTATTTTTTAATCAACTTTTTTTCAAATATAGTGTTTAAATTTTAATTTAAGCACTCGCGGGTATGCTAAAGAGGTCAATAAAAATGATAATAACAAAGTTTGTTTTCATTTTATGTTTTGCAGTTTTTGCTCTTTGACATAATCTTCTCTATAAACTTATGATTACCCTTCTTATCCGTGTTCTGACATAAAGCGAAGACGCTAGCAAATTGTAGTGCTCAATAAAAGTAAGCATCAAACGATTGTTTGCACAAAATAAATTCGTATAAATTGCGTACATAAATCCGAGTTATTATCATTGCGACATCTCACAAATTTTATTGCGTGAACGTGATGATATAAAAACAGAACAAACCGCGGCCCAATGCTTCCGATATACCGCGACTAGCTAACAGAAAATCTATAAATATTAAAAAAGTGTATACTCTCTTGACTGACTGACTGACAGACTTATAACCTAAAGCTAAGGATACACGACGACACTTGACACTAGACACTTGATGTACTCGTATACATCGAGTGTCTACGTGTATCCATCGCCGCGACATCAAACATTGCTACAGTGTGGACGCTATCGACACTAGTGTCGACATTTGTGTCGAGTGTCAGTGTCGTCGTGTATCCTTAGCTTAAGATCCCTTTAAAAAGTAGTACGGCAATTATTTTGCCAATGCTCGCGAAAGGGTTATGGTCGACCTTCATCGGACTGGTTAATGGATAAAATGTATTTTATTTATATCAAATTAAATAGGTATTGCAAATGAGTTCTTTAAAAAAATGTAGTTCAGAATATGATTAATTAACAATACATACATATTTTTCCGTTTTTTAATCCTTTCACTGGTTTGTTTATGATACAAATTCCATATCAATCGAAAGTATGAAGTATGAAGTAGTATGAATATGCCAACGTTAGGTTGACTACTGTTTTTCCGTCACAACTCTAGGGTAGGCAGTACTAGTTTTATCTAGTCTATTAATCATTGTTATGTTGTATTAATCAATGTTTTTCATTGGTATGGAATTTGTCTATTAATCAAACCAGCGAAAAGGCTAAAAACAAAAAAAAAATTAAAATAAATTAAAATAAATTAATCATTCTGGCAACCCAGAATTAAGAAATTTATTGTAAATGGGTTTTAGGCAACCCATTTGCAATATATTAATTGACCTATTTAATTTGATACAAAATACTTTTCGTCCATTAAACAGCTGGATGAAGGTCATCCATAAAGGGATCCCGTACTATTATAGGTACTATATAAACGCATACCTATATCAAGTCAGTGCACGGTTTGGACTAAAAATTGAAACATTATCGTAGTCCTCTGCTAAGAAAGGAATTTGGAATACTTAACACCTTCGTGGACAGTTAGTTTATTGCAAATAAAAGCTTTTCTGTAAGTTTAATATTTATATTTAAATATTTATTTTAATTAACTCTTAAATCTTAAAGGTCATTTATATTAATTAAACCGTCCAAAGAAGCCGAGATTTACTGACCGCGTCACCTTTCTGTAAATAGGTA
This sequence comes from Idaea aversata, assembly GCA_907269075.1. Lineage (NCBI taxonomy): Eukaryota > Metazoa > Arthropoda > Insecta > Lepidoptera > Geometridae > Idaea > Idaea aversata. The sequence continues at coordinate 6,326,573 of OU026092.1, read as the reverse complement.
TGTGCGTTTAGACATATTATTATGTACAGATAGCTACTTACATAATTATGTAATTAACGCTTTCGGGCGTATATAATAATTAATCGCGTAAATGAACAGTAGCGCATTCATGCACGGAATCGCATTCGCACTAGTGCCATTTTCGATAGTTGCTAGTTGTCTAATGAACCTATATGTAGGTAATTATTACCTAGGGTGCGGTGTTAGCTTAGTGGTAAATACCTCGACTTTCATTCTGAAGGTTGAAGGTTCGAATCCCAGCCGTGCATCAATGGATTTTTCTAAAGAAAAAATTATGTGCGTATTTGACATTGCTCTTACGGTGAAGGAAAACATTGTGATGAAACTCGCGGCTTAGTTGGCTCCAGAAGTATTGACAAGTTCACTCCTCTGGACATGGTCGATTAAGCTGAGGGTAGTAGGTGCTGGGGAAGCCTACTCCATCCTCACGCAAAAGGACCCAATTAAAAAGGGTTTGTTGCGGAAAACAGCCCGTATACATTACAAGTAATTTGACGTACTTATCCGGCTGCAACGCAGAAGGTTGCAGGTTCAGTTCCGCCGTCGAACAAGTAAGAATTACCTGCAGTATTGTGTAGGTACAGATATTTAGTTAGCAGGATCCTATTCGTTGTCTGGTCACCATAACACAAACCAAGTTGCTTAGGTTAGGGCTAGATAGCGCTGAATACAAAAATGCAATGTCGTACACTATTTATTTTTACTATCTATTATTTTACTTACATTATTTATGCTGTCTTCTATTTTCATATTCTTTTTCTGATTGTCTGTTATTGGCTTTTATTTATATTTCGTAAATTAACAAATCTACTTATTCTTTTACTGTAGGTAACTCTTACAAGATAGTGTTTACCTATATCTTTTTGTAGAGGTAGCTAACGTGCAACTCTATAATAAATTAGTTTTTATTGCTGGTGCATCTTTTACTTTTTTTATAGACATTTTATCGTTCATGAAATCTAAAAAACTTCTTGCATCATTTACTAAAAGAACATTGTCTTTTTATGCAGTCCTCTGAAGTTTTATTTTAAATTTAAATTTAAATATTAAAATAACACCTTTCAGATTTTTTTTAATTCAAAAAGTGTAGAAAATATTTGAAAGTTAATTTTGAATATGCTACTTATGAATGTTCATATCCTTTGCTTCCTCTATAAAGTCCTATTCGCTCCCTCCTCTCCTCACTACCTCAGAGAACGTTTCAAGTTCCTGAGTGACGCCCATTCACGACAACTCCGTTCGACAGAATCCCTTCTCCTTCAAGCTCCTCTCCTCAACTCTACTTTCTACAATAAATCCTTTTCTTTTCACTCTGTCATCCTCTGGAATTCCCTGCCTCAACTCATCCGATCTGCTAAGTCCCTTCCCATTTTCAAAGCTATGGTAACTGATCACTACCTCAGTACTGTCTAATTTCCGTATATATTCCTGTATTATTTATGTATGTATACATGTATCTATGTACTTATTTGTATGTATCTATGCATATAGTTATTTGGAATGTATTATATGTAGTTTAATATTTAAAAACCATAATTATGTAAATATTTTATATCACCACCTATTATAAGTTAAGTTATTCACAACCTACCATTAAAGCTGAATCAGTTCTTTTCCATCCAAAGGTTGCCTGGAAGAAATCGCTTTCAGCGATAAGGCCGCCCATTTGTGCAACTTATACTTTCTAGCTATTACTTTACTCTGTGTTTATCGTGTTCTGTTTCTTTCTGTGTTGTACAAATAAAGTTATCTATCTATCTATCTATCTTACAGATGATAGTTTAAAATGAAAATTAGTAGAATAAGTTTATTTTTTTTTCAATTGTCTAGCTATCACAGCTCATGAGATATAGCCTGGTGACAGACAGACGGAAGGACAGTAAAAGGTTTCGTTACCCTTTGAGTTCGGAAAACACGTTCAGACTTAGAACAGTCGATAAAACTTAGGTGAAAAATAAGTATAATATTAGGGTTAATGACCTCACCGTGTAAGTTGTAACAGCTGATTTTCAGATAAACATAACCTCAAATTTTCGAAGAAATGTTTGTGGAACAAAAGTTGATTGTTAAGGTGGACGTAAATGGTCGTCAACGGCATTCTTATAAAATTACTAAAAACCCTGTATACCTATTATAATATTAAAATATATCACTTTAATCATAGTCTGGACTGAATTTTTTTAGCAACCCATTTGCAATAATATATTTACTGGTCTATTTAATTTGATATAAAATACTTTTCATCCATTATGATCGATGTAGGTCGTGATTAAAGAGAACCCGTACTATAATAATTCAAGCATGAAGTAGAAGTATTCTAATATTTTAATGTATTCACCAAGTAAAATAAAAAATAAAAGAGGCAAGAAAGCTTTTTCTTAATAATCCTACTAATATTATAAATGTAAAAGTTTGTATGTGTGTGTGTGTATGTATGTATGTTTGTTACTCCTTCATGCAAAAACTAATGGACCCATTGCGATAAAACTCTGTATATAAATAGCTGGAGACCTGGGGCCTTATTCTGCTATTTGGCCAACCATTGTCATTATATCGAGACTCTATTGTTATTATATCGAGATTGTGACTTTATTTGGTATTCTGCTAAAGTTTTAATAACATCGCAATATAATCACTATGGAGTCTCAATGGTATGGTAATATTTACCTTGAGGTGTTGCCTAGCAACATGGTACATGTTGCTAAGCAATATACCGTTTTGACAACTATCGAGATTCCATTATGCCACGATTGTAGCGCAAAATACAAAAGTGAGTCAGTGGCGTGTCAGTGGTGTCTCGATAGAATAGTTAACGTTAGTAGAATACCAATTTGACATGTAATGTCATATTTTTGACATTAAATTTCTATTACGATTATATCGACACACTATTGTAACACGATTATGTTAGCAGACTTAGGCCCCTGGATAAACACATAGGCTACTTTTTATCCCAATATTCCCACAGGATCGGGACTTACGCGGGTGAAACCGCGGAGCGCAACTAGTCATACTATAATATAGGGTTCCGACATAGGTAGGTATTTTATGTCATTTCACTTGATTATTACGAAAGGCACACACATACTCGTATTCATTATTATTAGTTAAGAGTCGATTATGAGGCACCCAATGTCCTTTAGTGCCCCATTACGGTCTATTACTGTGAGACGCTATTATTAAGTCAATTATAACTATTTTGATGATAGTCACTTACAAAGGTAAAAACGTTCAGCCACGCAGTTTTTCATCATCAGAGCAACGCCATTGTTGTTCGGAACAAAAGTTCATCAGAATGTTACTTAAATGCTTTCCCGGATGAGCGTTATAATTACCCGACATAAACGCAGCCTCCACACATCTGTTTTATCATAAATCACACTTACCTAGTTCTTTTATACAACACATATTCTGTGTGATTGTCCAACGAATCATTTAGCACAGTGTTTTTCAACCTGACTCAGAGCCTTACTCGGGGGGTCGCGGCTAAACGAAAAAGTGAGGTATTTGTAGGTCCTACACTACAATTAAATACTACAGCAAAAACTTTTTAACACAAACGAAAGACCCAATATATTGTGGTTTTGCAAGGATGTTGACCATGAACGTAGTTTTCCGAGGAATCCTTTCATCATATTATTTTATGCTTAGCTGTTAGAATATTGTCTTCTCGCCCTTGGAAGCTCTTCTTTAATATATTATTATTCAGGTAGCTAAAAAGATAAGCGAGAAATGTTAATTTAAAAAGCCAAACAGGGGCACTTAAAAAAAGATTTAAGGCCCTAGGGGGTGGCTAGATATTTTTTACTTGTAAAGGGGTTGCGTTTTCACGAAGGTTGAAAAACTCTGATTTTGTTTTAATGCACCTAAGTACAGTCATTATTAATTAGCTGAACCCCACGTGACCCAGAGCTCATTCGCATATTTGTAAAAATGTAGTAGTTGTACCTATTTTGGTATTTTTTTATTGTATTGTAGGTATAGTAAGTATATTGTTTAAAAAAAACAGAATCAGGTAATATTACTTTACAACCTTACAGATTTGCGAGTGAGCTCTGGGTCACGTGGGGTTCAGCTAACTAATAATAAAACTTAAAACACTGTATTTGGGTTTGATATAAAAACGATAAAATCCTAATACTAACTATATCTAACTGTGCCTCGGGATTTCACCCGCGTAAGTTCCGATCCCGAATATCTGGATAAAAGTAGCCTATCCAGTAGTATCCAGTTCTCTAGCTATCTACATATCGAGTTTCATTGCAACCAGTTCAGTACTTTGTGCGTAAAAGAGTAACAAACATACACACAAACACAAAACTTTCCTGTGATAGGATAGGATTTGATTCTCTGCGTTATTTCTAATAGAATTTTATTAAGAAAAGCTACCTAATACTAAATTATTTAAATATTAATTTACTTTTAGCTTGTCTACATTAACAAAATTAACAATTTCAACTTAATTTCACTAATTATATTAAATATGTGAGGAAATGATAATAATACAGTTCTAAGCACCCCAGCTGTTACACAAGAATCCAATGCTAACATCATTTTATTAATTAGACCGTACCGAAACACTGTTCAGTTTGCACGAACAATCCTCGTTAGAATTAGCTGGATTAATTACGAATTTAATGAATACAGTTCAGTTTCATTTCACTAATTTGATTTAAACAATAATTACAGTCTATTCGTTTGTACCTGAGTGAGGCGAAATGCTTTATCTAAGTTTGTAAGTATAGGTACCTACCTACAATACATGGAGAAAGAGCCACCCCGTGTGATGATTTAGTGCTAACACCATGTTATATGCGTCCGGCGCACCCTGTACACGACTTTCCAAGATCAACTCATAGAAGTGGCCATTGGATAGGCGTGACCCAAACCTTCTGCAACAGTGGCCCAAAACCGTTCAGTCAGAGCCAGGTCTGGGAAATTAAGATTAAGAGAAAAAAAACACACTGACACGATAAGAAGAAGTACCTATTTAATATAATCAAGTAATAGCATAACGAGTAACTATAAAAATAATATTATTCTGCATTTATACCTAAAAAAATAAATTCTCATACATACATTAAGTGATAGATTGAGCATGTGCAAATAATTTGAAAAAGATTGACAAAGTAAGTCACAAAAATTTGGTTCGTATCAAAGCATTTTAATATACCACAGAAGTACTGAAAATCAGTTATTACTTAACTAACTTTTGTCGCAAAATATTGTGACTTAAATCGCTCAGTGTGAGGTTTGAGTTCTGCGCAAAGGTGTCACACTGTGTAAAAACAACGACAAAATCCTAATGTCACCTCTGTTATAATCATCTCTCTGGTTCAGATACGAATGATACGGCACATTGAACGTAGACACTAGCTTGCTGTCAAATCAGTAAATGATATATCGGCAGCTTCATACAAAAGAACTACTGTACAAAACGCGAAACATCATTAATTCTGTTCTAATTGCTAATAGTAGTTAACAGCTATACTGTCAATAAATCATAGAGCCACATTATAATTATGTATTTTATCTAATAGATTACTTTCGTGCTCAATCTATGTTGATTTTCTGTATGTCAATTGGTATTCCATACATAATGTTGGTTATATTTTATGCCTAATCAAAGCGTCTTCGTCAAAGACATTATATTATTAGAAATCAGGGGAAGAATTATCCTATGCCACTGCTGATTTTAGGAATCAGAAGCGATAATCATTCAAAATAGCAGCTAAACCTGTGGGTAGATAAGTCTTAAGGTAGATTTGACACAAATAACTGTTTTAGCTTATAAATCACCTTTTAATTACTAAGTCTAAAACTATTTCAAATATGAGCAACAATAGTTAGCTTTCAATTAGTAAACATGAAAACACTTTAACAATAAAAATGGAAACGTCTTACTGTGAGCAGCGTCGAACCCAAACACCTTACCAACTGACGACCAAGCAGAGAATGAACCCGTTTACCACTAAAGCGCTTGCTTTTATAGGCGGTGAGGTGGGGATCGGCATTGCACACAGCAAGTTTGACTTTAAAATAAAATAATAAATAAATAATGACAATAATAAAACAAAACATTCAAAATTTAAAAACAAAAAACCCCGTCTTCCAAGGCGTCCCCCCGACCCAAAGTCCCCAGCAAGCTGGCAGCGTTCCCCCTCTGGATCGCTAAACTAACTAGTTTGACTTATAATAACGGACGTGACGTCACTTTTCTGGTCTCAAGAGAGGACTCTCCTTACAATATATTTAATCAATGGTCCCATTGAACTATTTTCGTTGTACTGTCAAACTGTTTTCTAGAGGTATACTTACCTACCAACCTATAACAAGAGTCGATTGTTAACATGAATAGGTTCCAAGCACTTTCTAAGTATCTGCACCGATTTTCACTACTTCTTTCAAAGCCAAAATAGCAAAAATCAAATTAAAATCAGAAAGCATTTGATTGATGACAGTCGCATGTTCAGTATACTCAGCAGAAGATTATAGCTCTCGTCTGCAGGAGCTACCACAACCACGTTTTCCCTGGGTGGTGCTCAATGAGCTCATTTACCGATAGAAATAACATAAGATTAAATACATTTTAGTACTATGGAGATCAGTGTATTGATAGATATTAAGTGAACGAAATCACGGAAAAGTAAAAATGTAGATTTGTTAACGCCAGTAGTTATAATATTAGTTCAATGATTTAGAGATAATATTTTAGAGATTTGAAATCGTATAAGCCTCTTCAAAAGGCTTTTTTTGTATTTAAATAAAATATTTAAACTAAAATAAAGATACTTACAGCAGTTTTTTAATCTTCTTGAGCGGCCTGAGGATACGCCGGATGATTTCTGTATTCGAAAAAGTCCCTTTAAAATGTGTTACTAACATGCAAGTTATATACTTATATAACTTGCATGTTAGTAACACATTTTATATCTATACCTACATAAGTATGTATTATGAAGGAATATAGAAATTATTCAGCGATTGTTTAGATATCATTGAAAAGATTCTATTATGTTGTATTCTCTACTAGCTTTTTCCTTAGCCGTTTGAATTTTCTAAAATCATTTCTTAACAGATGCCTACGTTTAAACCCGATCTATCTATTCGTTTGAACTGTGCGTTGATTTATCAGTCAGTCAGAGTAGATAGTCAGAAGCTACACTAAATACGGAAATGTATGTACACAACGTTGTTGTGTTACCACAAACACGTGCTACCGCTACGGTACGCCTACACGTAGACCCCTATGTGCCCCGGGCAAGCCCCGTGCCCCACTATCGGAGAGATTTAAATTTTAAGAGATGAAATTAGAACATTATTTTATCCTCACTCACTGGCACAATTAAAGTAATATAACTGTTTTTCTTCACTAGGACTACTAGTAGTACTACTACATGTAACTGCTGGAGTGCGAGGCTGATGGTCCGTCGTTCAGGATACCATTATCCTAGTACAGACATCAGTCTCTCACAAATATAAAGTAAATCTTTGGTACACGATTAACGTCTAACCTCCAACGGTATCCCTACGGTCAACGGTCTCCCTGTCAAGTGCAATGTCACGATTAACAGTTCCCCTGGACTGAAAGAGCCGATAAGCGCTTTTTTAAAATAAGTTCAAAAGGTCTCAGGGGAGCCGTTAAGCGCTAAACTGTTTTAGTTTAACTTTTTCGTTGGTTTTTAATATCCGCGCAGCGTGACATCTCTGAGTAGAACACAAGACTGACATTTTCTACCAGTATAAAACTTTTCGCTAAAAAATTGTTATCCGGTCTACTTCTTCTTCTGTCGTCCTTATCTATAGGTACTAATATTATAAAGCTGAAGAGTTTGTTTGTTTGAACGCGCTAATCTCAGGAACTACTGGTTCGAATTGAAAAATTATTTTTGTGTTGGATAGTCCATTTATCGAGGAAGGCTTTAGGCTACTTTTTATTTTGATATTCCCACGGGCTCGGGAGTTACGCGGGTTAAACCGCGGAGCGCTGCTATCCTAAAAAATTTGGGGTCGGCGCAGTATGTCTTCTTCATTTATACTGCATTATAATTTGGCAATATACGTTTTGGCCGTTTTTACAGACGGGAATGCTGCAGCAGCAATAGTTTACCTGCAACCGCGCATAGGACCCGAGGTGCGATAGTCTGCACAAGTCTTAAAGTCCCTTAGTCGCCTTCTACGATACTTACAGAAGGATATGGTAGCCCTATTCTATAGCCCGCGGCTATACAAGTACTACACGGCTATACAGTCCGATCTACTTCTAGAAGACTTCTAGTAATAAATATTGAAAGTCTTTGCCCACAATACACTTTAACTTAATTAAGTGAGCAGTGAACCGCTTGAATTATGATCGGTTAAATGATTATTAATGAACTCAGTCAATCGGTGTCGAGTAGAGATAATTGATTGATTGAATCTATGCTGTTGTCTTTTGTTTGTCAAACGTGTTTGACATTGTATCAATGCAGGCATGCGTTTTGACGCTCGCTGAAGCATTGAATGCGTTGAACATGGGTCGTACTGGTGAAGTTATTGTACAATAGGTGTAGTATATAAAGACTCACATAGGAACCAATACTAAGAGGACTTGATGACTGTGACGTTGAGTATTACATTTTTCTGTTTTGTGTCATGAAAATGATTTATTCGTCAGGTAAATTTTTAACAACATTTTAAAGAAATTAATATCGATTAATATTTTAAGAATTATTAATTTTAGATTTAACTGACTCAAGGGCTGGCTGCTACTTTGGCCAAGGGTTGTGCATTTGGCCATCCAAAAAGGCAATGCAGCAAGCCTGATTAGAAAGTAAAGTTTTAAAGAGTTCAAAATCGGTTGATAGGAGGTCACATGCGAGAATCAAATGTAACGGATCTAACGTGATAAATCCGTCTTAACATAATAATATAAATTGTTGTGATGAAAGAAGACGGAATCTAATCTATTTGCTAGAAATTTAACTTTACCCTTCTAACACAGAGGTGGAATCAGCTACATCCGTTAGCATTGTCGACTAGATGTAAGATGAAACAACAGCCTACTCGATTTGGTTTTCACTTTTAAACTCTATTCTTATACTTAAGACATATCAAACCCAACCCCCTTAGACAAAATTGCTTTCCATTATCGACATCGCCAAAACGACCCATTAAAAAAATGTATGAAATTGACATAAGCCAATGAAAAGTCACATGGCCTTGCGTTAGAGAAAAAAATATGATGGACAAGTTTTATCTGTGTCAATTTCACACAATGCTTTTTGTAAATTTGATACAATTTTTTTTTCGATTGGCTATATCGCTAATTAAATGGAAAGTAATCTTGTGTAAGGTAGCAGTACAGTAACCATGAAACCTGAGCTCTAGTTTCCTCGAATTCCTTCCTACCCTGCTACGTGATATGAACTAATACTCTTACGTGATGAGATTACGCGACGTGAAACTCGGCGATAGTTGTGGATTTATTATACAAATAACGGCTGTGATTTGAATACAATACGTACCCTATGTTATGTTATTGATTTTACGAAGACAGTTAATCAAATATTAGTTAACTAGCGACCCGCTCCGGCTCCGCACGGCTATATTATGCATGTATTATACATATAAACCTTCCTCTTGAATCACTCTATCTATTAAAAAAAACGCATCAAAATCCGTTGCGTAGTTTTAAAGATCTAAGCATACAAAGAGAAATAGGGACATAGGGACGGCGAAAAGTGACTTTATTTTATACTATGTAGTGATAGTGATTTCATTCATTTTAAGCTCATTTACGCGTAGGGTTTGTATTTACAGTATCGGTTTAATGGTTTTAATCTTTACTGGAAAGTAATGTCTAGGATACAGTATTACGGTAGTGACGGGAACGGATGTTTTGGGAACGGGTCTTTTGGGAAACGGATAGCACGTTCCGAAAGGTAAAAATAACGTATCGGCAAAAACTTCAATTTGGCCGCATCATATGCCTTTAGATTCGTATCGGCTTGCGTATTTATACCAGAAGGTTGATTCACAAACCATCGGAAGGCTATTAAAACTAATAAAACTGAAAGACAAGGATAGCAACACGTCAAAAGTCGCGGGGGTGAAAGAGCAGCAATATATTTTTTTTTCGTTTCATTTGCTTTTCGACGGTTTATTAATCAGGGGGCAGATAAAAAGGACTTTTAAGGAAATTTTGGAAATAGGTATCTGCCCACCAAATTCGATAAAAAATTGTAGTTGTAAAAAATACCGAGTTAGAAATTGAAATGTTATTTTGGGCTCCTAGAACTTATAATTTAATATTGAACTATTAAAATTCTTTATTAAGCTTTGAAACTATACAAAATTTTAATTTGGCGGCCAATCTAAATATTTATTATAGTCAAGATCTGACAAAGTACTCGCATTAGCCAAACTAAAAATGCTTTTCCACTTTATTTCTTTAAACTAGCAACGCTCCGTCGTCGTTTCACATAAAAACAAACAAAAATAAAATAAATTTATCTCTTTATAATATTAGTGTAGATAACAATAAAGGTAGAGCTTACAAACTAAACCATTTTATTGTGCTGTGATATCACAAAACATCCCATTTTCCATTCTACGTTTTCCATTATCTTTCAACGTAATTACCTAAGTTCCTAAACTTAAATGTCCTTTTTTTCTTAAATAAAATATAAAATAAATATATAAATATTAAATATTGCAGGACATTCCACACATCGCCACCTAGCCCCAAGCTAAGTAACTCGACTTGTGTTATGGGTGTTAGACAACGGATATACTACTTATATACTTTTACTTTTGTAAATATATACTTATAATACATAGAAACAACCAGACCACAGACAAATATCTAAGCATAAATACTTGTCTGTGGCGGGAATCGAACCCGCAACCCTTTGTTTAGCAGTCCGGCATGGTAACCATTGTGCCAACTGGGTCGTCAATAGTTTAGTATATCTCGAAACAAACCCTAATAACCAAAACTGCTAATGAAGACATGAAGACAGCTATATCTAAGTAAAACATTCCTTTCTAAGATATCCTTATCTTGGATTTAGATCCGAGACTTAAGCTGAGTTTACTAACTTGAGAAGTTCTTGTGCGATGACACTCATGATTAGAATGTTCCGGCAAAAACTTTTGGCGCCAAACTTTAGGTAGAGCTTTACGTCTGCCAACTTTAAGTTTAATAGGCTTACTTATATTTTTTCAGGAACTGTTATTTTCAATAAGTAATTTTTAATTACTTTACCATAAATCCTCTTTGTTTAATCAATTAATATTGGGAAATAATGAAAAAATATTTAATCCTACTAAGCAGCTTTACTTCGAAGCTTACGGTAAATAAATACAGACTTTTCTATCAGCTTATGACTCTCCGACCGATGAATAGTATTGATTCTTTATAAAAAACAATAATTTTTACCGCACTTCACACACTTCGCTTTCGATCCAAGAAAAACCTTGATTGCATTCTGTATTCACTAAAGTGATGGGACCTTACAGAATGCCAATCCATTTCATGTCGTAAATTAGATGTCAAAATCTCGCTTTTGATAAAGTTCGCTTTAGCTACACCCGCAAGGTGTCGCTAGTGTGCGTGTTAGTTATCTATGTTTCTTAGAAGTTTTGGCAATTAGCTTCACAGATTGTATAACGTTGTTACAAAATTCTCGAAATCTAAGGAAATCAGGAGTGAATCTAAGTTGCCAATGTGGCCAGAGAGTGTTTGCTCATACTAAACCTCATAATTTGCAAGAACCTTTGTAGGTTCTTGCAAATTGATGTATTAAGGTTTAATCAAGTGGGTAAGGTCAAATTGAATACGAAATTCGATAAGCAAACAACTAAATGCATTTAGTCTGTTAGTATTTATAATGTTATACACATGATTTGTGATGTCAGTATGGTTACAAAAATCTATTGAAATTTTATGGTAGTCATTTTCCATCTATACTTACTTAATATTACATATACAGCTGAAGAGTTTGTTTGTTTGAAGGCGCTAAACTCCGGAACTACTGGTTCAAATTGAAAAATTATTTATGTGTTCGATAGTCCATTTATCGAGGAAGGCTATAGGCTACTTTTTATTTTGATATTTCCATGGAATCGGGACTTATGCGGGTGAAACCGCGGGGCGCAGCTAGTAATGTATAAGCGAACAATTACAACTTTAAGATACGACGTTTCTTGATTTGGAATTGAAAAACAAAAATATAATTACTAGTAATGATAACCATTAACTACTTCTTGAGAAGATCTTGATTTCTTGATTTCTGGATTTCTCCGAAAAATTCATCTAAAATTACAAAAGGATGTTAGGTTAAAATCCTACCCTGTCATTGTTCAATAACTGATTGCGTTTATATGACGTAATTTCAGGAAGTTGCTCGTCATTTCAACCACAATGCATAATGGAGGTGATGACGTGCGATTTATGAAAAAAGCTTCTAAATGGGATCTAACGCAGATGTTGTTTACTTTCAATTTAAAAATTAAATGGCCTTACAGTTTCTGTGTCTAAAAGCTTAAAAGCTTTCAACTTTTATTTTAACAATACAAAAGCTTTAAAGACTTGATCGCTTTTTGATTTAAGTTTTGTAGATATAAGATCTCTCGAACACGATCATTCTCACAAGATCCATTAGCCAGATCCAGAATGGATCTAATGAAAAAATATCTTACTTGATAGGTACATCCTGGATCCTATTGAAATTTTTTTTTCTTAGTCGATTTCTTCCAGTCGATATCTTTTCCAGGTAGAATAGAATATAATAGAATAGAATAGAAAAACATTTATTTGGACAAGCACAGGACAAAAATAAATATTAAGAACCATTTAAAAGATGTTGACAAACAACCCTAAGAACATTAAAAATACAGAAAATGAAAAAGAATATTATAGAAAAAAAAAGTATAAAAGAGAAAGAGAGAAAAATCAGAGAATAAGAACAACAGAAAAAATACATATTTTAAAACAAAGTACTCAACATAAAAACATGAACATGGTAAAATTCTGATAGTCTCTCAGATCACGGTTTCAGAATAAATTAAAAACCGATCACACTAAGTTGTTGCTACAGAAACCGTCATTAGATTTCATTCAGTTTTAAATAACTTTATTGTTTTAATCTTCATTTAAAAGGTAGAAAAAAATTCTTAAAGATTATAATTTAGCTCTGAACGTAATCTACTTAATTTTACTTCAAATAATTAAAAGTTGTAAATAATTATATCTACCTAATAATTATCTAACTCCGTAGGTATACTTTAAAAAACTTCAACAAAACTGTGCCTTATTTTTTCCCAACTAAATGTGTCTGAATTCTTTCCCACTGACAAGATAAAAAGGATCAAGACCGATTTAATGGCTTTCGTTTTTATATTAACTAGCAGAGAGTTTGAAAGTTGTATCTCTCGAAAGATCTTTCGGTTAGTTTCGATTGTACATATCTATTTAATATTATGGTCACAAAATAGCTGTAGGTATAAGTAGTGTAGTTTAATACATACTTTAAGCCAACTTGAAACTAAGGACTTAAGAGAATCATGAGTTTTCGATACGCGGCGCAAGTAGGTATTTTAAAAAGAAAGAGTTTAAGTTCGGACGTAATTGCCTTCATTTTGCTTTCAAATAATGTTGCGGGCCGTAACGTTTTTACCCCCTTTATCCTTTACAAAATGAAATAAATTTGGTCTCATTTAATTCACTACATCTTATTCTAGGTTCATACGTTTTTCTTTTTTGGTAATTCAGTTTAGTCTATTAAAAAACAATTGAAACGCTCGATGAACTTTTTAAGTCAAAATATAATAGATATTCAGATACTAATAACTTTTATCTTCAGCAATATTTCTTTAAAATAAAAACGGTTAAACCTAGTTTTCCATTAGATCTAGAATATTTTCAAAAATTATCAAAATCGGACTTCGTTTAGGGGGGGGGGGGAAACGTTACCGCTTTTTGTATGGAAATGTACAGCCTCACACTGGCCTTAAAGTTTTCAGGTAAGCCGAGACACGAAATTTTAAACAGGCTATTCAGTAATCAAACCATTTAACATCTGTTGTATAACTGAAATCCATCTTCTCTTGTGTACCTTAAAATGTTAAACCTTATACCTTAAAAGGTTTTAACTTAAACTAGCGACCCGCCCCGGCTTCGCACGGCTATATTAGGCATGTATTATACATATAAACCTTCCTCTTGAATCACTCTATCTATTAATAAAAACCGCATCGAAATTCGTTGCGTAATTTTAAAGATCTAAGCATACAAAGGGATATAGGGACATAGGGACAGAGAAAGCGACTTTGTTTTATACTATGTAGTGAAGTGATACAATATCACTTCTTGTTTTTACCCGACTGCAAGGAAAGAGTTATGTTTTTCGCGCCTATCTTTGTATGTTTGTTTGTAATATTCTTTATTAATATCATATCTTTTCATATTCATATCTTCCAATTTGCTCGATGGATTTTTAGATTCGTCTTATTAGTCCAAGTGTTCTTATATAGGTGACATAAAAAGATATATAGGGTGTGGTTGATTTAATAATTTAGGGTGAAGTTTTTTTAAATCTTCTTTTTATTCTGCAATATGGGTATAATTTTATATAATTACTAGCTGGGCCCCGCGGTTTCGCCCGTGTAAGTCCGATGTTTCTCACCGTTTAAACCTTCCCTGGACTACGACAAACATTTCAAAATCGAACTCATCTAAATCGCTTCAGCCATTCTCGAGTTTTAGCGAACAGCAATTGATTTTTAATAATATACTAGCTGTCCCGGCAAACGTTGTTTTGCTATTTACAAAAAAAAAACAAAAAAAAAATTGATGTTGGCCGATTCTCAGACCTACTGAATATGCACACAAAACTACTTAGAATAAAGAGATACATTGTTGAAATTATGTCTAAGTATGTTTACCAATGATAAGTATAGGTACACATCTTACAACTTAGTTTCCTTTAAATTAACTCTATAACTCAGTAGGTAAGAGTTTTAGTTTTCAGATTCAATCCCGGTAAACTTTTTGTTATTTTCGTTTGTCCCTTGCTCATGCCCATACCAAGGCCATACCTGATACGAAAAGGGGTTGATTAGTTTGACTCTTGTTTCTGTAGATGTTTTTGTAACGTCGTAGCTTCCAAGGTAAGGGGCGGTTGTTATTTATTATCTTATACTTTATGCCCTACAGCTAAAAAAAAGATGTTTTTTTCCCAGATGGTTACTATGCGGTTATCTTCATTTCATATTTGGGTTGAGTAGTATGTACGTAATCAATACAAGCGTTGTGTTTCTTTTGATTTATTCTATCAAATATTGCATTTTTATGTTTTACACTAGCGACCCGCCCCGGCTTCGCACGGCTATATTATGCATGTTTTATACATATAAACCTTTCCCTTGAATTACTCTATCTATTAAAAAAACCGCATCAAAAGCATACATAGGAACAGACATCGGAAAGTGACTTTGTTTTATACTATGTAATGCAAGTCTACCTATTACAACCACAACTCGCAATAAAGTGCAGGTTTTCATCATTAGTGACGTAGGCAAGTTCTATTGTGTGAAGTAACGAGCTAAGACTACCGAGAGACCCTCTTGAGTGTCCGTGTTTTTATATTTTATGTAGGCACTAGGCAGGTTGATCTTTTTTACAACTTTATCTACGTATCTGCTGTGCTACGCATTTGGAGACTGTGTAGGCGGGCTCTAAAGTACGGCCAATACAAGTAAATTTTATTGGGGCTAGGATGTTGGGGCTAGGGTGTAGGTTGTGTTGCATTCGACAAAGATTTGAATAAGATTTAGACGTAGACATCTGATACTCGTATTCAGCCGATTTCTAAAAACAATTCCACTAAAAAAAAAGATTATAATCCCTTTTAAAATAAAATTCTCGTGTAGCGTTGTTATTTGCCAAACTCCATCTAAACGGCTGAACCGATTTGTATGAATCTTTTGTGTATATTTTTTTGGTTTCAGAATCGAACACTATTCTATTTTTTTTTTCCTATATAAGTACTTTTTTTTGTAAATGGCAAAACAACAAGTGCCGGGACAGCTAGTACTTATGGTAAAAATTCTTTGAAATAACTTCTATATGGCAGCTAGTTATTTATTTTATTTCATAACTGATTAAAACAGATATTCCATGAATATTTCCAATCTTCCTGGAAAGTGTTCAGCTGTTGGATTTCTTATTTTAATTTTCCATTTGACAGTGTTCTCTGAAGCAAAATATTTTAATTAAGTACGATTTAGCTCTGGTTATTCTTTCTGTTCTGTTTTTATTAGTTAAAAATTCGTGCTTCAACGATGTGCCTAATCCTAATCTGTTTAAAAAAGTAAAAAAGGTTTTCGTTCAATTTAATTCCCAACGTTTGTTTGTTTCTCGAATTATATCATTGCTTTGAATATGGTTTGAATATTTCATTACTTTTGAACAAACAGATTGAGTAAGCTCAATACAAATTTATTAGTCTAAAACTCATTGTATAATATGTCATGTTGTCTAACAAAATTGTTGATTTTGATTTCAATCAGAGAAAACATAAGCCTTTTGACATTTTGGCATAGTAACTTAAAATGCCGCAGTGCATTTTGAGACCCATGCCAATCGATAGTGTGTATTACGGCGAACAAATAATGCCTTCACATCGAACCCTAAAGATGAAACGGAAAGGGATATTTGTTGAATCATTTTGTAGAACAAATCACGTGTCTTTGTGTATCCCGTTTCCGAGACGCTTTAGAGGTTCGATGTGAAGGCATTATTTGTTCGCTGTCATGCCCTTTATCGATATGTATGGGTCTCGATATGATTTTTCAAAAATGCGCGGGTCATATCGAGACCCATACATATCGATAAAGGGCATTACATCAGGGTGAAGACATTATTTGTTCACTGTAATGCCCTATATCAATTGACATGGGTCTCGAAATGCACCGCGCAAAAAAACACTATGCCAAGCTCCCATATTAAATGTCCATACATACCCCTTAATACGTTTAATGCTACGAAACTAAAGTCTACTTACGTATAGTAGTCATTTACCATATCCCAGTAGATGCGCATCAGTTGTATGCCACGTTGAGAAAATATCCGGCAATTCCGGAATATATTCCGGGTTATTCGAAATAATCCGAAAACGAGGCAGCAATTTGTCGGTGGATGTTGAACGGCTCGTATACGTACGTCGAAGTGGGTTGTCACATAGTGAACGTGACCAACGCTTGACCTCACATATTATTTGGACTGCGTGCTAAAGTATCATGGCCACTTAGCTACTTTGAAGCAAAATGTTCAGAATAATTTAATTTCATATTTGGTGCTGCAGTAACTGTTTTTAAAACAGTATTAACTGTAGCAATGTAGGGTGCACCAAAAGAGCTAAATTGACCACACTGTTTTTTGATGTGACATCTTATAAAGAAGTGCGACGTCATCGCTCACGTTCCATTATTGACAAGGTAACCATAGCAACGTATTATCGTTGTTATGGTTACCATCAATGTTTTCTTATGACGTTGTCACGTAAAATAACTTAAACCGACTGTTTTATTATGTTAACGGTAAAAGTTGGAAACAATAGAAAAAATAATAAAACAAAATATGATCAAATTGATTGACGACCCAGTTGGCACAATGGTCACCATGCCGGACTGCCAAACCCTGGGTTGCGGGTTCGATTCCCGCCTCAGAAAAGTATTTATGCTTAGATATTTGTCAGTGGTGTGGTTATTTCTATGTATTATAAGTATTTATTTACAAAAAAAAAGTATATAAGTAGTATATCAGTTGTCTAGCACCCATATCACAAGTCTGGTTACTTAGCATGGGGATAGATGGCGATGTGTGGAATGTCCTGCAATATTTATTGGGAGATTCGGGGGCATTCGGGGATTGGGTCTCTCCAGTACTAACCCGTATTCGTCCGTGGAATCAGTGACTCATTTATTTACAAAAATAAAATTAATTTACATAAAAAGTTTTAACTAACCTACAAAACGTGGCGTAAAAATTGAATAATCAAGTGTGGTTTCTTTATGAATACCTATCTATAAGCATTATCGTGCTGAAAAATTGAGGGAAATTTTTTCGGTCTCAAATACTTTTCGACCAAACAACGTGACCTTTTCTAAAAGTGAAGTGCGTTATAATGAGCAAAAACCTTTTTTTACTTCTTAGGATTCAGTTGAATAATTATGAATTATTTTTTATAAAAATGAAGTTTTTTTAACACACTTGTTACAGGGGCGCTTAACTGAGTAGGTTCTTTGAGTTTTAATGGCTTGCGAAATGCATCTAAGGGATCTTTGAAAAAGTCTTAATTCTTACCAAGGAAGAAATTAAAATTTCCAAATGACTACCTCGGGCACGTAGGGCGAAACCCCCTGCGACACAGAAGATTTTTCGATTGAAGCAGGTTCGATTCCCACCTCATATTTATGTACAAATTTTGTTTTTAGTCTGGGTGTTTTTAGGTTTATATTGTTTACAAATTAAGCAGCTTTATACTAATATTATGAAGCTGAAGTTTTTGTTTGTTTGAACGTGCTAATCTCAGGAACTACAATTTCGAATTGAAAAAATATGTTTGTGTTGGATAGTCCATTTATCGAGGAAGGCTATAGTCTACTTTTGATTTTGGTATTCCCGGGATCGGGGGATTATGGGATCGGGACTTATGTGGGTGAAACCACGGAGCGTAGCTAGTATCTAAGTATATAAATTAAGTATTCTACCCGTTGTCTGGCTACCATAATATAAGTTTGTCGCTTAGCAGTAAAATGTCCTACAAAAAAAAGAAAAAGTAAGTATTTCATCTATACTAATATTATAAAGCTGAAGAGTTTGTTTGTTTGAACGCGCTAATCTCAGGAACTGCTGGTTCGAATTGATAAATTATTTTTGTGTTGGATAGTCCATTTATCGAGGAAGGTTATAGGCTACTTTTTATCCCGATATTCCCACGGGATCGGGAGTTACGCGGGTGAAACCGCGGAGCGCAGCTAGTGTATGTATAAAGATTCGATAAAACAGCCATGTCAGGTAGTACCAAGAAACTTGGAAAAAAATAATTACGAACGCCAATTTTATGGGTAGTATGTACATTGTCGGATGACGTTACGGGAACAGTTGACAAACTGCTAAACAAATTCACCTCACTACATACTATAAAACAAAGTCGCTTCCCGCTGTCTGTCTGTCCCCATGTATGCTTAGATCTTTAAAACTACGCAACGTATTTTGATGCGATTTTTTTAAATAGTAAGAGTGATTCCAGAGCTTTTATATAAAACATAACTAAAACAAGCGTACGAAGTCGCGTGCAACAGCTAGTTTAATATAAAGTTAAAGCTTACTTGTTTGGGTAAACTAGGTGTATTCAAACATCAAGAGGATCCTGTGGGACCACTATCTTGAATAACCCGAGACACTTGACGCGAGAATTAAGACGCGATCAGAGTTGGGACAAGTTATGGGCGTTTTTTTGTCAATACAATATTTTTCAATTCAATCTACACTAACATTTTACAAAGAGGAAATATTTTTTGTTTGTTATTAAGTTTGTTACGAATAGGCTCCGAAACTAATGGACCGATTTTGATGAAACTTGGTATGAGTATACATTGAACATAAAAGAAACAGAAAAAAAATCCTCTTTATAATATTATGTACAATCAACGGTCAAAAGTCTCTGCCCACCGTAACGTTTACAATCCTATGCAGCACTATTTGAACATTATAACAACGTAACCTGTGGATCGAACACACGTCGCTCGGTTGGTGTAGCAGGTGGCTGCTTATACCACTCGGCCAACTAAAGACAAAATAATAATAACACTGAGTACTTTAATTCAAGTATTTTTGTTTGTGTGTAACGCCTATTACAAGGTCGTAAGTCCAATACTTGCTTATAGTAATTTTGTAGCAAACTGATAGTAGATTTATGACCCATACTGTACTAGATATGATTTTGTAGATATGATTTTCATTCAACATTTTGGAAGCAAAGCATTTTTATTTGGTATTAACACTTTAAAAGAACCAAGTAGTTCCTTGTTACCATTTCCTTTTATTTAAATATTCTTTATTTTATCACTATTTTGTAATACAGTAAGTACTAGTAAGTCTATCACTTGTGACACACGTTTTGATAAGCCCGAAAGCTAACGTTGCCCCTAATGATATTGGATATCCATTTTAATCAATGATGTTGGAATGTTTTGTTTCGCTGTGGAAATAAACGATACCCAAATAGGAATGGTCCTTTTATAAATAATTGCATTTTTCTTTGGTTTTGAGACCAGGTAAGTATTTATCCTAAATATTAACGTCAGAGGATTCGTTAATTTATACAATTTGATTCTGTTATATTCAGACCTGTAAATTTCGATTGACTTTTGTTTTTTTCGGTCGTCTTTTTTTTCGATCGCCTTTTGTTAACCACTGAGTTGAGTAGTTTGACTACGAGGAAACTTATTAATTTTGGACAAACTACTTTGACCAGAAAGTTTGTTAAGCGGGAAGTTACCGTAAAAAGGTCACATGGTATTATTTAATTCCTAGACAAACAACTGCATAGAATGATACGTAAAAACATATTTGAAAAACCCTTGATGGATGTCGTAGAAATCACCGTAACAGTTACCTACGAACCATCGCCAAGAAAACCGTATCTAAAACAGTCAAGCCGCTTTGTAGATATAAATAATAAAATAAATAAATAAATATTGCAGGACATTCCACTCATCGCCATCTAGCCCCAAGCTAATTAACTAGACTTATGTTATGGGTGCTAGACAACGGATATATACTACTTATATATAAACTAGCGACCCGTCCCGACTTCGCCCGGCTGTATTATGCATGTATTATATCTAAAAACCTTCCTCTTGAATCACTCTATCTATTAAAAAACCCGCATCAAAATCCGTTGTATAGTTTTAAAGATCTAAGCATACATAGGGATATAGGGACGGCGAAAAGTGACTTTATTTTATACTAGCGACCCGCCCCGGCTTCGCACGGCTATATTATGCATGTATTATACATATAAACCTTCCTCTTGAATCACTCTATCTATTAAAAAACCCGCATCAAAATCCGTTGTATAGTTTTAAAGATAGTGATAAATAAGTATTGCAGGACATTTTTGCACAGCGCAATCTGATCCCAAACTAAGCGACTAGGCTTGTGGTGTGGTGGCCAGACAACGTATACGTGGGAACCTTTGAATGCACAAACAAACACCCGCTCGCCCTAAATGCATATACCGTCCATCGTTCCGTCGCGGGTAAATATAAAAACTACATATTTTATGTACCCTGCAAGAAATTGAAACTGAGCTCATGATTTGAATCCTAAGTAGTTTCGTAACGTTACGCGAGTTTATTAACTTTGTCTGGATGTCTTATTCAAATATAGAATTTTAAGAGGAAAGGGTACCGGGGGCTTTCTCCATACAAACTATTAAAAACGTAGTCGACTGTTTTCTCCCTGGACTACGTTTGTATGGAGAGCGCGCAGGTACCCTTTCACCTTAAGGAATGTTCTTTTGCTTCAGGAAACTTGTAAGAAAAAGAATAATTTATTGGCTTCGTCCCCACTGTACTCGATCCCGTCTCTACCCGATTTAAAATCATCACTATCACTACATAGTATAAAACAAAGTCACTTTCTCTGTCCCTATATCCCTATGGATGCTTAAATTTTTAAAACTACGCAACGGATTTTGATGCGGTTTTTTTTAATAGATAAAGTGATTCAAGAGGAAGGTTTTTAGATATAATACATGTATAATACAGCCGTGCGAAGCCGGGGCAGGTCGCTAGTTACCTATAATAAAAACCCAACTCTACCCGATATAATAAAAAGTAAAGACAGCATGAAAGCATTTAAAGGATATAAAAATGCTTTAATTATCAGCATTTTTAACACTAATTAGAACAATCGACAT
Organism: Idaea aversata; assembly: GCA_907269075.1. NCBI lineage: Eukaryota > Metazoa > Arthropoda > Insecta > Lepidoptera > Geometridae > Idaea > Idaea aversata. Next base: position 6,304,578 of record OU026092.1, on the reverse strand, counting down.
TTAAAATAAGGTTTTTAATAAAAACACTTAAATTAAAGCATGACTTTTAGTATATACAAATAGTACAGATAATACAGAGCTAAATAAAATGACACTATGAAAACAATATATAATACATTTCCCTAATCTAGAAAAACTACATGTATTACGTGTACTTGTAAACGGGATGTTTTCCTTAACAAGACCTCTTCAATCCTATTTGGGTGAGGATGGAGTAGGTTTCCTCAGCGCCTATAATACCCTCTCACCTTAGTCCACCGTGTCCAGAACTCGTCAATACGCCTGGAGCCAAGTAGGCCGTGGGTTTCATCACAATGTTTTTCATCACCGTAAAATTAAAATTAAATTATAATTAATAAATATTGCATGACATTCCACACATCGCCACCTAGCCCCAAGCTAAGTAACTAGACTTTTATTATCGATTTTTTTAAATATATTTTTAAAATACATAGAAACAACCAGACCACAAACAAATATCTAAGCATAAAAATACTTGTCTGAGGCGGGAATCGAACCCGCGCCCCTGTGTTTGGCAGTCCGGCATGGTGACCATTGTGCCAACTGAGTCGTGTTGGTGCACGGCCGAACCTACGATCTTCGGTATTAGCGTCTAGGATGCGTCTAGGTATACACCATTAGGCCTACACCGCTTCGTGCTCATATGTATACCTATACCTAAATGAATTGTGTGGTAGATATCACAGTCGAACATAATAAACAAATGGTTAGTCAGAATAATTGCCCATATTTTCACTGGTCTAGCTTGTTAAATGTGTACCTTGTAAATTGGGAAGTCAATAGGCCGGGCGGGCGTGGATGTCTATAAAATAGGCAATTATATATATACAAAGATAGAAATTGAATTGAATATTGAAACAATAACTGTGAAAGTTTATCGAGTCACGTCCCGAAATTATATGAGAAGGATAAATTAAACAACGGAGTGAGTGAAAACGTTTTGTAATTCTATTATATTAGTTGTCAGAAATGGAGAAAACAAACAACGGGCCGGATCGGTAGGTAACCCAACGTCAAACATCGAGGTCAAGCTTGACAAAATCTGCCAATCTTTAAACCGTTGTACTGCTCGAGTAAAGCCCTCGGTTTAAAGAATTCATCGGTCTCGGGCACAGTTTACCCTTTTGCCAGCGAAAGGTGAAAAGGATTCCCTGACGTTCCTTTTGAGGTGGTAATCAATCAGCCTTTTATTGCGATTCGATTCGGTTTTAGAAAACTACGATCCTAACGAAGTTATTGCTCAGAGAAACACGGTGGTTTTTTTAAACAGTATTTTTCTGCGCTTGTATAACTTCGTTTCTAGTATTTCGCATTTTACAACAAAAGGTACAGAAACAATAGATAAGTATTATTTTAAGTAAGTAGGTCACCAAGTCAATACAATTCTGTCAGATGTAGACAATCTAACCTTAGAGGTTGAATTAGCTATATCCTCTTTCTTTACATCTGTTACACGTTTTGACGTTACCACCGTAACATTTGGTTTTTGGAAGTCACTCCTACTCTTCTGAACAAAAGCTCTTTCTGAAACCAAGCGTACATAAACTTTTTCTAAAACTAAGCATTTAGAAAGCTCTTTCTAAAACCAAACGTTAAGAAAGCTCTTTCTGAAACCAAGGATAAGAAAGCTCTTTGTGAAATTAACCGATGTAATAAGAATGCTCTTTCTGGAACCAAGTGTATATAAACTTTTTCTAAAACTAAGCATTTAGAAAGCTCTTTCTAAAACCAAACGTTTAGAAAGCCCTTTTTAAAACCAAACGTTAAGAAAGCTCTTTCTGAAACCAAGGATAAGAAAGCTCTTTGTGAAATTAAGCGATGTAATAAGAATGCTCTTTCTGGAACCAAGTGATAAGAAACCTCTTTTGTAACAATCACAGTCTTGTGACTGAACGTCCCTCTAATCCAGTCACCAAAATAAGAACTATGTTTTCGCGTTTTCGTTGATAAATCTTTAGAAATTGTTGTTATAACGAGATATATCAAAGCAAAATTACAGGCCGTGTCGTCTGAACTTCATTTCTCCATTAGGCGGGTCATGCCGCCTCTGGTGAATTACAAGAATGATGGATTACGTGAAATGTTACTAATTACTTATACTTTGGTTGACGTCATGACGAATTCAGTTAGCTCAGGTAATTATTGTTATTTTTTTTTGGGAAAACTTAATTACCTACCTTTCTTTCTCTTATCGCTTTCAGCGATAAGGCCGCCCATTTGTGCAACTTATACTTTCTAGCTATTACTTTACTTTGTGTATATCGTGTTCTGTTTACTCTTGTGTTGTACAAATAAAGTTATCTATCTATCTATCTAGTAAACTTTACTAGCTATTAAAGTAAATATTTCTAAACAAATAATCTCACTTTAGATTACTAAATCTATTACTTTTTATATAAAACTAGCGACCCGTCCCGGCTTCGCACGGCAATATTATGCATGTATTATACATATAAACCATTGCATCCTCTTGAATCACTCTGTCTATAAAAAAAAACCGCATCAAAATCCGTTGCGTAGTTTTAAAGATTTAAGCATACATAGGTATATAGGGACAGAAAAAGCGACTTTGTTTTATACTATGTAGTGATGAGTTACGAATGCATTTCGGATATTTTTTTGAAAAATTACGTTTTCGCTGAGCTGAGTTACATCTGTGGTGACGCTAAGACACTTTACATGCATTTTCTTAGAAAATATTTTTAGGAATGGCATTATTTAGATTTTTATTTAGAGTTCAATATACTTTACTAAAGATGCGTCATCTCTAGTCATGATAAGGTATTAGGTATTAATCCTACTAATATTATAAATGTGAAAGTATGTGTGTTGGTATGTGTGTGTGTATGTTTGTTACTCCTTCACGCAAAAACTACTGAACCGATGGCATGGAAACCTGGATTAACACATAGGCTACTTTTTACCCCTTACTTACGCGGGTGAAACCACTGAGCGTAGTTAGTAATTCAATGATCCTAATCAAAATACAGTTATTATCTTAAAATTTCTATAATCATATTAACCTCTTTGAATTATTTTAACATATTATTAGATTCAATGTTTAGTTTCATAATAAGCATGTTAAGCGTTTTAAGTAATAATAGTTTAGCCTCAAACAAAGAGGTATTGTGTGGAGAGATTATATTACGCTTGTATGCCTTCTATGAGCATTGTTAACTGTTTGTTTGTTTATCTTTATCGGAGGCATACAGGAGGCATAATAATAATTGAACAAAAGTTATAGTACCTATAGAGATAGCAATGAAGTTATCACTATCACTACATAGTATAAAACAAAGTCGCTTTTTCTGTCCCTATTTCCCTTTATAAGCTTAAATCTTTAAAACTACGCAACGGATTTTGATGCGGTTTTTTTAATAGATAGAGTGATTCAAGAGGAAGGTTTATATGTATAATACATGCATAATATAGCCGTGCGAAGCCGGGGTCGCTAGTAATAATATAAATATTCTGTTCCTACTACTTCTACTACTACTATTATAAATGTGTGTGTGTGTTTGTATGTTTGTTTGCGATGCGATTGCGATGAAACTGGGTATCTAGACAGCTGATAACCTGGATTAACATAGAGGCTACTTTTTATCACGATACTTCTAGCAGGGTCGGGACTTACACAGGTGAAACAGCGGGTTGCAGCAAGTAATGTATATATTTTGCGATACGTAGGCCGGTGTAGTCACAAAAGAAGGACGGATTGGAAAAGATTTTGTACTACTGCCGTCTTCTTACCTGCACTCGCGTCCCTTGAAGTCCACTTTTTATTTGGGGGTCTTTGAGTCACGCGCGTATATCTTCTAGGAAAGCGTGTTAAATCTTAGACCGCATCGTCACTTACCATCGTGTGAGATAGTGGTCAAACGCTGACCTATTTATCATTAAAGAAACATCAATGTAAACCGGAGGTTGTCCTTACCTGCATTTCATAATGCAGGACAGGGATAATTGCCGGTTTGCTGTCCACTTCATACTTTGTAATTAAACTTGTTACACGCACGCCTTACAAATGTCTGAGGTCCATAATAGCCCCGTGATATAGGACATAATTCTTCCCTATTCATTTCGTATATTATAAATGAAGTAGTTTAAAGTCTACTAAAAATGAAGACGACCGCCATTTTTCCTTAGCTGTAAATAAACTTTTACCTACACTTTATTTATAAACTGTTAGAGTGGCAAACAGTAAATTAGAACTAACTGAATTTAAGTGGCAGCCCAGCTTAAGAGCTCTAGTACCATTTTAAGCTGTTTTGCTTACTGAAAGCGAGTAGTTGATTGAATCCGGCGTTACTTTTCGGAACTCCATAATATCTGTAATGAAAGTATTAATATTTAGTTTTTAGTTCCGAGCCTAGTGCCAAAACACAAAATGCAATGAGCACCGCCCTCCCGCCCACTTGAAGAGTGTCGCTCTCCGAGATGAACACCCCGGAGAGCGACGTCGTATCTAACGTTTGTCGCCCTTATAGCGCGGTCGGAGTCCAATCCTGATGATGCGTCGTGTAGACGCGAAACACGTGTCGTGGTTTATGAATGGTGTCACTAATACTAACTTTTGCTTGTCCTCATTGCATGCCTCTTCAAGTGGGCGGGAGGGCGGTGCTCATTGCATTTTGTGTTTTGGCACTAGGCTCGGAACTAAAAACTAAATATTAATACTTCCATTACAGATGAAAGCGAATAGTTAAAGTTGAGCACTACTTGGTTGGCTTGGTTACTTGGCTCTTAAGTCGAATCAAATCGGAAATGTTTATAGAAATTCAGAGTTGAAGCAAGTTACAACGATTATTTCAGATAGAATCAATCTTAATATGATATACAAGTTGGTCTGTCGTTATTTATTTATTTGTAAGATATTTATATGGTTATTTTAGTTTATTGTTGATAATTTATCATATTTATTAGTATACTAGCTGCGCCCCGCGGTTTCTCTGCCCGTGTAAGTCACAATGGGTGTAATTCCAGGTCTCTAGCTATCTACATACCGAGCAATCATTGCAATAGTTTCATTGGTATTTGCGTGAAGGAAAACCAAACATACAAACTTTCACATTTATAATATTAGTAGTATTAGGATAGGCATACAATTTTTGTGTTTATAAAAGTAAATCAGTTAGGTACATTCGGCAACATAATTGTAGACCCACCGTAGAGTTCTGAAATAGCTATAATTAGAATGTTTTCAACTTAAGCAGGGCTTTAAAGTCCTGCTATTCACTATAAAAGCCCATCATAAAAGCTTTTAGTATTCTTTATTTTTAAATACCTGTCACTTTGCGATGCGAAGACGATTTCGAGATGAAAAAGGCTAAACTGTAAAATGTAACATTAATCTTCATGAAAAGTAGCTTCTTGAATTGTAACGCCTATTTTGACGTCAAATATTCTGATAGGAGGTAAATCAATTATTTTGCCCTAGGCCTATACCTACTAACGATCAATTAAGAAGACAACTGAGTCGTAATTTTAATTATTAACGAGTAACGTAGGACGTTGACTAAGTAAGTTACTGTTCACAGTCTGTAGGTTTGCTTAGTATTGACTTCAAAATAATCTTTGTTTTAGTTTTGTAATTAGTAAGTTCGTCAGGTTATATCATAGGCGAGATCAAGGCGCAACGTCTTCGCTAACTTGGCCAGTGTTGCCAACTCGAATTTTGAAAAATGCGTAGAAGACACCCATTAGAAAAGTTCGTAGATCTATATGTATTTTTTCTGAGTGAAATGAAAAGGAATAAAATGAGCGACCGTACCTAATAGTTTTTCTTATGTTTATTTCCTCAGTTGTGTTCAATTAAATCGAAATTCAAAAGATATCAAAAGAACAAAACAACAGTAACTTCGTCGAATCAAAATATTTTTAGTTTAAGTTTTTCTACAAGGCGAGCTGGTGAGATGAGACGTTTCATTTTACATAGTCACAGCTGTATTAAATGAGAACTTTGTTTTACTTGTGTTTAACAAATTGATAGAAAATACGTAGATTCTAGGACTGAAGTTCGTAGGCTTCCAGAAGAGGCCCAAAGTACGTAGCTCTACGTAAAAAGACGTTGAATTGGCAACACTGAATTTGGCCATCTTGAGCTAATAGGAGAAAGAAGATCAAAGCGCTAAGAAAGCATACGTTGTTGTCCAAATGATCAAAAGCCGGTAGGACGACCCAGGGTTCGCTGGAAGGACACAGTGGAAGCTGACCTGCGCGAACTTCAAGACAAAAATTGGCAAGAAATAGCCCAGGGTAGGGAGCGATGGAAGACTTTCATTTCGGAAGATAAGTTCCACTTTTGGTCGCTGAGCCAGCGGAGTATGTAATTAGCAAGTTACTTTATTTTTTCAAATTTATTTAAGGTTGTGAGAATAGGTATCTATATGTTCATTTACTATTTGTTTCTCAAATATCTGTGTATTAATATCTAAACAACATAGTAAGGTGAATATCATAATAAAATCGACAGTAAATGTATAGTCACTACTTCTTATTATACCTATTGTAACTAATTTGTTTATAATAAAAGACATTTATTGTATTTTTATACAATTGCATTTAAAATATATAACATCTGAATCTTTTAAGATGGTAAGTCGGTAGAGTAGAAATGAAGTTAAGTAAAAGTTCTAAAATAATAGACCAAAGTTTGCATAAAAGTTCATAACTTCTACTTTCAACTAAAATCAAGTTAATTAAGTCCAGTCAAGTGAATTTTCTTAACTTCACTGCATTTTTATAATATTTCAGGTCACTTTTCAGAGTCGGTTTTCCTCGGACACTAATGTTTCTTTTCAGATTTTATAGTCCAATTTCAGGCAAAGTAAATGACATCATTTAACTGTTTAACGACTAAAATTTAATTAAGAAGGAACGAATAGAATTTAATGATAAGTTTTAGCGAGATTTTAAGGTAGCGCGTAACAGAGTAGATAGGTAAAGTTTGAAAATTTTGTAAAAAGTTTAAAGACGCCGCTACTGGTTTTATTTCTTACGTCGCAAGTTATAATAACTATAGACTGAATTTATAAAAGGAAAGTCATACCGTTAATTTTTATTTAACAATTATCTATTAGAAAAAATTCATCAAGTAATCTTTTTAAAAATCTTTCTGAAATCTTCTAATCTTTCTAAAATTTGATCTCTAAAGAGGTAAAAACTTCTGTCACTAAATCAATACGGCGGCGGTGCGGCTTCTCATGAAATATTAGCAAAAAAAGTAGGTTAAGTATTGAGCTCATATTGTAAAGGGGGGGTGTGCTGTATTGTATAATCATCATCATCATATCAGCCACAAAACGTCCGCTAAACATAGGCCTCCGCCAAAGACTTCCAAAGGAATCTGTCGCTTACCATCTGCATTCAATGGATTCCTATGTTAATAAGAATATTAGCATTAGTATTGAGCTCATATTGTAAAGGGGGGGTGTGCTGTATTGTATCATCATCATCATTATATCAGCCACAAAACGTCCGCTGAACATAGGCCTCCCCCAAAGACTTCCAAAGGAATCTGTCGCTTACCATCTGCATCCAATGGATTCCTATGTTAATAAGAATATTAGCATTAGTATTGAGCTCATATTGTAAAGGGGGGGTGTGCTGTATTGTATCATCATCATCATTATATCAGCCACAAAACGTCCGCTGAACATAGGCCTCCCCCAAAGACTTCCAAAGGAATCTGTCGCTTACCATCTGCATCCAATGGATTCCTATGTTAATAAGAATATTAGCATTAGTATTGAGCTCATATTGTAAAGGGGGGGTGTGCTGTATTGTATCATCATCATCATTATATCAGCCACAAAACGTCCGCTGAACATAGGCCTCCCTCAAAGACTTCCAAAGGAATCTGTCGCTTACCATCTGCATCCAATGGATTCCTATGTTAATAAGAATATTAGCATAAAAAAAACAAGGTAGCCTAGAAATAATATTCGTATTAAATATAGATAGCATTCCTTCGGGATAAGGCTACGAAAAACTTTAGATAACACTCGAAGCAACACTTTCTGCACCGCCTCTTTATTTCTATTTAAATGCAGCAATGCTCGTTGGTTAAAAAACTTTTGTAAAAAGGATGTACAAAGTAGAAAAATAAAAGATGGATAAAGTTCGCGTATACTTTTGGTCTTTATTTGCATGAAATAAGACATCAGAGCGAATTTAAAATAGAAGATGAGATACAATTCTTTGGATAATTGTGATTTGTTTATAAATTTTCTATATTCTGTAGTTTTTTTCTCATTTTAAAATATCTATTTAAATTGTACATAAATAACACTGTGTGTGTGTACTCTTAAAAAAAAAAGAAAAAAAAGTTTAAAGTCTTTAAAAAAAAAGGAAAAAAGTGAGTGCAAAAGAGTCACGTTTACCTAACGTCAATTAACGCAATATTTTCTTTGTTGGTCATACGCCATGTTATTATATTTTTCTTTCTTCTTCTTCGAAAATTTATATTCAGTTATGCAAAAACAAAGAAAAAAAAGACGTTTCTTGACGAAATTATTCTCTCCATCTATATGGAGCGTCTATACGCTGGAGAACAATCTCTTGTTGTTAGTTTCTTTGCAAAATAATAAGCAGTAGTATTTTTTTTTAATTTAAGGATATTGCTTTAAGAAAACTACCTACTTACTTATAATTTTATATATTTTACTAACACCATTATATTATTCTGTTACGTATAGAAGGAGAGGAATATTTCTTGCGTCAAAGAAACATTTTTTCTATGAAGATGGTCAATGTAAGGAAATTCCGTCCAAATACCAATTTCATAAGTAGAACGACACACATAAGTGACATAAACCACAATCCTGCACAAGTTCCTAACTTCCAATTGCGTTAGCTTACATTGCATTCGCAGCAGCTGTTCTGCTGGGCATCATCGTGATTTATACGGTCCATAATTAAATACGGGCCGAGGCTAAACGCCACAATTTACACGTAACCACGTATTTTAACGAGTTTTTGGTTTTAATTAACTTTATTAAAGTGATAATAAAGTTATAGTGATAGTGTCTTTGATGTAAAAAAATTGGTAAAAAAAACTTTTTAAGTTAAACGGTTTTATGATAAACATACATTGCAATGTTTAAGATAAATGTACTAAAAACCAAAAAATAATAAAATAGATACAGTCGTGGGAATTATAAACATATGCATAGACTAGACTAAAATAAAACCGTGGGGCACGTCAATTGTCTACAAATTATCGACTTAATGTGCGATAGAAGAATCGTTTAATTCGTCGTTAGGTCGTCAACCGACAACGATGGACGTGTGATAAGTAGGGCTAGAATGTGGAAACAAGCTAGCAAGCTCGATTATAAGCGAGTTTTAGGGTTTCATAGTGTTGAGCGAGTAGTACTTTTATCATATGTTTTGTCGATTAAAGACAAACTACGAGCAGTGAAACGATTTCTCGCCAGCCAGCAGTGTGAATGTCCAACGATAAACTAGTTGAAACATCTCTTTTATTTACATGGAGTGTATAACTATTGGAATTTCCATGAGCAAGAAAATAGTAAGTAATTTCCTCATCGTCTGCGGGCCAACTGCCTAACGACGAATTAAACGATTCTTCTATCGCACATTAAGTCGATAATTTGTAGACAATTGACGTGCCCCACGGTTTTATTTTAGTCTAGTCTATGCATATGTTTATAATTCCCACGACTGTATCTATTTTATTATTTTTTGGTTTTTAGTACATTTATCTTAAACATTGCAATGTATGTTTATCATAAAACCGTTTAACTTAAAAAGTTTTTTTACCAATTTTTATTTTCTAGTTTTTAGTTTTTATTTCGCATTCTGTTTAATTCATTTAGTGCTTCATTATTGCAAGGTTTCTTGCCCGTTAGTTTATTGCAGTCCAACTCCTCTATACGTAGTCCCTGCAAAGATCTTACTCTACTAAGAGCCACGTAGGCTTGACCTTCTTCAAACAGTTTCGCACCTAAGTATACGACTGCGTGATCCACAGTGCTGCCCTGCATTTTATGTATTGTAGAAGCCCATGATAGTATTAAAGGCAACATTCTTCTTTCAGCCGTCCCGTAATTGTACTTAGCTGGAAACTGTATGGCTTTCGGGTGTATAAGATGTACTCCGTCTCTTGCGAAATCAATTCGGATGGAAGGTACATCTGTTGCATACATCTGTGTTCGACGAAATTGAGGCCAAACGATTTCGTTGATGTAGCCTATAGCGCCATTTACTAGTCCTTTTGAAACGTCAATATTGGACCGTAGCATGACTTTTGCCCCCACAAATATTTCCAGTTCCGTTGGTAAACCCCCAGTTTTGTTGATATCAGCTGGTATTATAGTAGCTATATCCACATTGTCTGCATTTCGTGTGGCGTGTACTAGCTGATCCTGCGCTTTTATTTTGTAAATGCGAGCACCATTATTTCTGTACAAATTCAATACAGCAGAGTTGTGGTCGTTAACTTGTTGATTTGTGGGGTATACCCTTAACGCTTTGTCTATTGCAAACTCATCACTCGTGTCTTGAAGAAGTCTTCCCATTAAAATACTAAAATGTTGGGTTGTTAGCTCACCGACTCTCAAAGCATTCAAAATATCAATAAAAGTCTGGTCACCTTGCTGACGCATATTTTCAGTTAATTCACACAGCGTGAATAAACGCCAGAGATGTGTAGCTGGTTGGAGATGTTCTGACTGTTTGAAAACAGGTGTTCCTGATCGTTTTATAGGAGGCAGTTGTAAAAGATCACCGAAAAGTAATACAAACGTATTACTCCTCCAAAAAACTCATTTTCACAGTTCTTAATTCGCCTTAATCGAGCGTCCATCATGCATAACCATCTTAGATTTCAATTTTGCATAATAAATTGTATTCTACTTGTTGAGACCTTTCATTTGATACCCATGTTGATGGGATTGATAAAACCTAAGTTATCCGCCATTTTGTAGAGGCCGCCATCTTGGATTTTAATTTTATCTAGTACATTGTATTCTACTAGTTGAGCACTTTCATTTGATACCCATATTGATGGGATTGATAAAACCTACGTTATCCGACATTTTGTAGCGGCCGCCATCTTGGATTTCAATTTTTTATAGTATATTGTATTCTGCTTGTTGAGCCCTTTCATTTGATACCCATATTGATGGGATTAATAAAACCTAAATTATCCGCCATTTTGTAGCGGCGGCCATCTTGAATTTATAATGATAATGAATAAACATAATTGTATTGTCACCAAAATCCAAAGTGTATACAAAATTTCAGATTAATCGGTTGACAGGAAGAGGGTGAAATTTGAATTACTAAATTTGACCCAAGAATAAAACAAACGGGGTGAGCTAAATAAAACCGTTTAAAAAAAGAGACTGAAAATGTGAAAATGTTAGCTGGCTACTATGGTGAGAATAACTTTGTATTCCTTTCATCGCGTGACTAGGATCTTTAGTTAGCAGCGGGATGTAAGAGGGGCATTCGAACGTTAATGGTTCAGATGTCATTAGTCACACTTTCCGCATACTCCAACTAACCAAGGATCCCACTATACATCTGTTTTTCCGCATACCTACTTTATGTTGACACTGTTATTTCCCTAAGGTGGTAGTGCACAAATAATAGTTTGTAAGTCTAGAAAGCTATGTAAAATAAACTTTTTAAACTCACACGATTTGTATTCATATAGTAATTATTTTCCTGGGTATTTATCGCGTATTTTTTTGTTTTTTATTTCTCTTACCTCGACGTTTCGACTATGTTACCATAGTCATGGTCGCGAGGAGACTGGAGCAGCGGCGAGCGTTGTCTTCTCATGCTGATAGTTGAGGGTAGTAACCGAGGGTAGGTCGAGTACCGACACTCGATTTTATAATAGTACATTGCGATACAAGTGTGGAAAGTTGATCATTCCATAGAGGCGGTTTATGACGCGCGAGCGGAACGCGAGCGTGGCAAAAGCCGAGATGGAATGATCAATTCACACGTGTATCGTACGACGTTTTTTTATCACAGTTGCGAATAAAAAAAAAGACTTGTTAAAAATTTAATAATAAAAAGTTTTTAAGAATTTTAGGTTATGTTTACTATTTTTTGTTAATTACACTCCCGAAAGGCTAGGCAAAAGACTTTTAACCTATACAGCGTCTGATATACAATATTTTTTTAGGGTTTTTTTCATTTGTTTTTGCGTCGGCGGTTAAAAACAGAATATAATGGTAAGGAAAAAATATATTTATGTACCTAAAGAAAAAACAAAATAAACACAAAACTCAATTCTTAATTATTTTCAAAGACGTCATCCCGTAATATTATCGTTCGTTATCAAACTTTAGACACAACCTTATGAAAAGAAGAAAAAAGGTACTAACAAAGAGTTTTAAGCCAGCAAGGCTTAAAAACTCTTTGGATGGTACCTTTTTCTATACATTAAAACAGTATAACCCAGATAAAGGAGATCATTCATGTTTCTAACAAAAAATACCCACAAAAAAAATGCCGGCCAGTAATAAAAATTGTTTCTATCTTGTAGAGAATAATATTTTAAACAATGTTTACTAAGGCAACAAAGAGCTTCGATCAAAAATCGTTGAGTTATTTTACATTGAAAACCCAAAATATGCATTTTATAGAGATCCGTTTGACCACTTTTAGGATCCCACTAAAACTTCTGAAAGGGTTATTGGATATACCTATGTATATAAATATAATAAAAACAGACAAAGCTTATCCATTTACTACTTATTTTTATATTTTTTCTGTAGTAATATCTTAAAAGTGGTCAAACGGATCTCTACAAAATGCATTTTTTTTTGGGGTTTTCAATGTAAAATAACTCAACGATGGTTGATCGTAGCTCTTTGTTGCCTTAGTAAACATTGTTTAAAATGTTATTCTCTACAAGATAGATACATTTTTTTTTCGAGCCGGCACCTTAATTTTTGGGTACGATTTGAATGATGTTTAACCTTTAGAATGTTTTACTATATGTCATTAGCAGTAAGATACGTATTTGACATATCGGGATAACGTATTATTTTAGCACTAGTTGGATTTTTTTTATCGCACGCGTGTATAATACGTTGCATTATGAGCCTAAAAGCGGTTTAATAAGATCCACTTTATGAGCAACTGTGATAAAAACAGTTTTGTCAACAGTCATAAGGGCCGCGACACACCACACTCACTATATCCGAAGATATATCCGGAAATATCTCGCGACACTTGCACATTTAAAATATTATTATTATTATTAACATTTGACGACCCAGTTGGCACAATGGTCACCATGCCGGACTGCCAAACATAGGGTTGCGGGTTCGATTCCCGCCACAGACAAGTATTTATGCTTAGATATTTGTCTGTGGTCTGGGTGTCTGTATGTATATTAAGTATATATTTACAAAAGAAAAGTATATAAGTAGTATATCCGTTGTCTAGCACCCATAAAACAAGTCTAGTTACTTAGCTTGTGGCTAGATGGCGATGTGTGGAATGTCCTGCAATATTTATTATTATTATTTATTTATTTTAGCTATGTAAAATTTTCGTTGAATAATTCTTCAACAAATATCATTTTCCGATTAATAACCCCAAAGCAAAAACGATTATAAGTTTCACGTCTCTCTGTGTGTCTCTATTTTAATTTTGTTTTTTTTTTTTTAAAGTTGAATGTGGCGGTAGTGTTCTTAGCTATGATAGAAATTGGTTCAGCCGTCTGAAAGTTTTTTTTTCTTCTCAGTTATGGCTTCGCACGGTTTGTGCATATAGCCAGTATCAAGTAATATTTTGCATCAAGTTATGGCCCGATTTACAGAAATCGGGCTCAAAGTGTTTCAAGATGGTCAAGTCGTCAAGTCACAGTTTGTCAAGTCAGGGGTCATAGTAAAGCGGTGGCTACTTTACTATAGCCTTGTAGGAGATTTTGGAGGCAACGAGAAAAGTCCATGTTTGACACTGATTTTTACTTTCACTACACTTGTGCACTTTCACGGAACTAAATTAGATAACTTTCCACCAGAATTATACAATTTAACTCGGTTTACAACTAAGTTTCGTGTAAATAAAACTGCAGCACGACATGTTGTTGGCTCGTTCTCGCCAAAACTCCCGTCTGAAAGTTATGGGCGATAAAAGTTGGGGGTTTTTTAAATTCTAAATTTAAGTTTTAATAATATAATATACTAAAACAAACTGAACCAAAGCTTACGTTGATAAAATAAACTTTTATTAATACAAAACTATCTGAATCAGAATCAATACTAGCTTTGAAATCAACTACTTTCTCTCAATAGTTATCTTGGACGGTTGGACAAATACATCTCTAGATGTAAGTTCGACATTTCCAAGAACTTACTTTGAGTTTGATTAGGATCCAAATAGATTGTCACTCGAGGCGAATTTGATCTCAACTCCGATAGTTCTCAACTTACTCCAAACGTTTTGTTATTGATTCTATTCATAGTTGATCGATTTTCGTTGTTGATTCTATTCATCGCTAATCGATTAGTAAGTATCAGATCTTGTACAATCAACGGTCAAAAGTCTCTGCCCACCGTAAGGTTTACAATCCTTTGCAGCACTAATTAAATATTATAACAACGTAACCTGTGGATCGATCCCACGTCGATTGATGTAGCGGGTGGCGGCTTATAGGTACCACTCGGCCAACTAAAGACATAGCTAACCATGTTGAAAATAATAATCACACTTAGTAAGTATTTATGTTTGTACGTAACGTCTATTAGAAGTAGGTCGTAAGTCCAATACTTGTTTATAGTATTATTGTAGCAAACTGATAGTGTACTTATGACGCATACTGTACATTATTATTATGGAATTAGTTTGTGAGGTCATTCACCTAATTTATTTACCAGACTGCGGATTATTTTTGTCATGTTTGCATGTGGGCGTAAAGGTTGTTTTGTATATACGTAACTAGCGACACGCCCCGGCTTCGCACGGCTGTATTATGCATGTATTATATCTTAAAACCTTCCTCGTTAATCACTCTATCTATTAAAAATACCGCATCAAAATCCGTTGCGTAGTTTTAAAGATCTAAGCATACAAAGGGACATATGGACATAGGGACGGCGAAAAGTGACTTTATTTTATACTATGTAGTGATATACAGGATTGTTCGCTCTTTTTGCAATCAAACGATTGATCATTTAGTCTGTTGTTTGAGTTTTCCCTAAAGTTCAACATTATTTTCAGCGTTCAAAGTATAGAAAGGTTTTATACTTAGATACTAAAAGGTTTATAAATAAGCAGCGCTCCAAGGTACCATCTGTGTTAAGTTCCGATCCCTTCGAAGTATCGCGATAAATCATTGTATTCATTAATTATCTATCCGCAAATCCGCATCCAATAATCCTACTTCATCGTTATATGTATAAATGACGTAGATATGTTATTAATAATAGTTTACTGCGACATATACTACAATATTCAGATTGATGTCAACACCATTTACTTAGTGTTTTTAACTCAATTTTGTTTAGTTAATATGTATAAGATAAATCTTTTTCCTTCTCTTCTTATATTATTCAAGTAGGCATCTACCTACTCGGAAGTGGTACTTACTTTCTTTTCCCTCATAAGTTTGTGAGGTTTTCGTCCATGAGTTTATTTCCAGCGATGGAATATAAAATGGAAAAAGTTACTTCACGACTAAGTTATTTGACAGACTTTTCGGGAAGTGAGTTGGCAAAAGATAATTTTATAAACCTCGAGGACTTACGGCGTGATTTTTGAAGGGACAAAAGGAAATTATACTATAGCTTTAAAAATCTTCCCTTACCTACAATTGTTATGAGTATCGTTCAATCTATTTGCGCAAAGATTTTTGAAAGCTATTCGGTAAAAGTTTTTTTGCTCTACGGAGCTCTACCACTACACGGTTAGTATTGTTTTTCATGAATAAAATAGATATCTTATAAGAATATTTTACTGTAAAGCTAGATTTTTAAATTAGGTTGGTATAGTAATAGGTACATCATTTTTTTATTTGTTTTAGTACAATTTTGAAGTTGGTTTGTTCTCACTTCAAGTTCCAACGCTTCGACAAAATTACTAAGTGTTATTCTAGGCTTTAACTTTCTTAGCATCAGCGCAAAGGCAACAAATACGCACACATACTATCTTAAAAAAATCGCATTTTCACATAGGTAAAGGTATTATTTGGGCCTTACAAGTTGTCTGAATATCAAGACAATAATGTTTTGATGGTCTTAAAACATTTCCACAAAGAAATTACCTAAAAGGGATTTCGTTTTCTTCAACTGTAAACAAAACGTCTTACCACTTTACGATTTCGTATTTTATTATACTGTTTTATTGTTGTTTCATGTTTTTATCGAACTTATGAGGTGCTTGTTTGATTGTAAATACCTCGTAAATTCAATACCCATCTGAAGCTACATCTATCAAAATAAGTAAGCTATTTACGGTTTCTTCTTACATCGGTGAATTATAAAAAAATCTATTTATGTACTGGTTTTATCTATACTAATATTATAAAGCTGAAGAGTTTGTTTGTTTGTTTGTTTGTTTGTTTGAACGCGCTAATCTCACTAACTGCTGGTTCGAATTGAAAAATTCTTTTTGTGTTGGATAGTCCATTTATCGAGGAAGGTTATAGGCTACTTTTTATCCCGATATTCCCACGGGATCGGGAGTTACGCGGGTGAAACCGCGGAGCGCAGCTAGTGATGAATAAAATACTACTTATTTTAACAACTTGTTCTTACTTATAGCGATTATTGTACGAGATTATATTTAAGTAACTGATAGGCTTCGTTTCAATTTAGGTCGCTCAGCTTAAGAGGCTTTTAAAATGTTTCAGAAGTTGTCGATTTCCAGAAATTGATTAGTTTATTTTTACTTACATAGTAAAGGGAAGATGGAAGTAAATTAGATAAAGTTTTATGTATATACCTACATAATATAGGTAAATAGTCTATACTCTATTTGTTAAACTTAGATCGAAAAAGTAAACAAAGAAATGTCAAATATTGACAGAAACGCCATTTCGTAAAGGTTTAAAGGCGCTGTAATTGTTGCCAGTGTGTAAAAAAAATAAACAATTCAAATTTGAATATTGTAATAAAATTGTTAAAAAATATTTTATATAAAATAAACAATCATATTTCATATTGATTTAATTTGCAATCGTATTTCTTAGAAATTGAGGTCATAGTTGTTTTTTTTACCTAATTTCCACTTCCCTAAAAAAAACTACCAAAGCTTGATGTATTTTTTACTCTGATAACACCATTGTTTACATTTTTGATCTAAGATTTACAAATAAAGTTATAAATAGGTATTGCATAATTATATTAAATTCTATTAATCAATGCGATACAAACCAATATCAACATTTCCACTGTTGGTTTGCATGAATCAGCAATTTATTAGATTTGCCTGATTATCTATTGACAACAACTGTTAATATCGTTAATTTTACGTGTAACTATACAATGTGTTTCAGCGTAGGGATTTTAATACGAAAGGGGGTTGTTCTAGACGTCTAGTACAACAACTTTTGTTCTACGACTTTTGGAAATTAGAACGTTTTTTTCGATAATTCTGAGGAAATTTTTACTTGAAAATCAGCTGTTTCATACGAAAACGAAATGTTCGAATTTCTAAAAGTCGTAGAACAAAAGTTGTTCGCCTAGACGTCTAGAACAACCCCCTTTCGTATTTAAACCCCTTCGCTGAAACAAATCACTACATAGTATAAAACAAAGTCGCTTTCTCTGTCCCTGTATCCCTTTGTACGCTTAAATCTTTAAAACTACGCAACGGATTTTGATGCAGTTTTTTTAATAGAGGTTTATATGTATAATACATGCATATAATATAGCCGTGCGAAGCCGGTGCGGGTCGCTAGTTGTATATACCCTTGTAGTAGTTGTATATACTTTGTTTTGATTTTAATCTTTGGGTTATTTTGAACATTGTTTGATTCACGTATTCTACACTAATATTATAAAAAGATTTTTGTTTGTTTGTAACGAATAGGCTCCGAAACTACTTGTTACAAACAAATAGGTCTCCAAAGGGTGGTGAGCTGGAGAAGCGAGGATGGCGGCGCTCTCGTTGAGAAACGTAGGACAACTAACTGACAACTCGCGCCGCCGCCCCCGCGTCACCCGCTCCGGATGAAAAAGATTACAAAGCGTCGCCTACACTACTGGACCGATTTTGATGAAACTTGGATGAACTAGGATACATTGATTCATTAGAAGTAATATTGGCTTTATATCCCGAAATTCCCAAGGAAACGGGAGTCACGCGGGTGTACCCGCTGAGCGCTACTAGCTGACAAATAAATGAATTTACGATTAAGATGTGACGCAAAAGTAATTAAATAAAAACAACTATGTATAAAACATATTTTATTTTATAAAGTCAATTATATACAAGCAACATAAACAATAAAAATAATGTAGGATAAGTACCTATAAAACTAAATTCAGGTACTAAAAAGCCTTCTTTAGAAAAACATTGTGGTCTTCCCAATATAAAATAAATAAGTATTTCTTAATTAAAATACTTTTAAGGTAAATTTTTAGTATATTAAATACAAATGAGTAAGTAACAAAAATATCACATTATTTGTACAGCAACCTACTTTGTGTGAGAGTAAGTACTTATTCAGAACTTTCAGTTTCAGGTTTTTCTTCTTCTACAATGACGACGCGTTTGTTTGCCCGCCTTCGAGCATGCGGCCCGAGCCTAACCTTAGTTGGTTCACCAGTCTCACTTTCAACCTGAAAAATATAAATAAATAAATAATAAATATTTGTAGGACATTTCATACATCGCTATCCAGACCCAAGTTAAGCCACCAGGCTAGTGTAATGGTGGCCAGACAACGAATAGTACTTTTTTTTTGTAAATATACAAGGTATGCAAAGTCAAAGTCAAATGTTTTATTTTATTTTTATAGGTATCATACAATTTTCATAAAATAACATTGAAACGTCTTAAAAACATAGGTACCTACATACAGAAACACCAAGACCAGAAACAAATATTTGTTTGAGGCGGGTATCGAACCCGCAACCTTTTGCGTCGCAGGCTGTGCCACAGAAGACTTCAAGATGTGAGTAATCAGAAGGAAAATTATGACGAGGGTAAATATTTACTATAGTGTAAGTTACAATTATTATGATTCAGCTAACATAAGAACTTAGTCAAAACAAAGTTCGGGCTATTAAAATAAATCACCGTAACACTAGGTATATTCACATAAAAAACAGTCGGTAAAGTCGGTGTACGGACGAAAATTTAACGTGATAACGTCATAAGAAAACATTGATGAAAATACGTTGCTATGGTTACCTACCATGTCAACAGAATGAGACATTTTTTTGTGAGTGCATGCATACGGTGTTCATTAATCTATAAGACGATATCTCGTCAAAAGCACGCCTAAAATTTTAGCTTCAGTATTTATTACTCACCAATATTCGTTTTCTAGCTGGTACATTGTTTTCCAAGAATTTGTTTACTGCACCTAGTGTGTTAATCGGAATCTGCAACATTAAAAACAGAACATGGCTAACTGGACACCATTTTTTAGAATATGTTACATAAAAAGTTTAATTAATTACCTACTTACAAAACTCTATAACTTCTCACACTGTGCGCTCCCAGATTAATTCAAGCACCGACAATTCTTGATTACTCAAATTTTAGGTCAAAATTCTACCATACAAACCCTTACATTTTTTGCCGTACTTTGTAATTCACACAAACACAACTTTTGTATGCAAAACCTTAAATTTCACTCGGTAATAAGAGTATCTCTATAAATAAGAAAACATTCTACTTTCTAAGTTTAAACCAAATCAAAATAAAGAAACGTGGCGGGTTTCTTTATTTTGATTTGGTTTAAACTAATAAGAGTATCTCTATAAATAAGAAAATATTCTACTTTCTAAGTTTAAACCAAAGAAACCCGCCACCATAAACATTTTTTTTTACGAATTTATTAAATACCCTGAAAATCGTAAAGCATTCTAAACACCAGGAAAAGGGCAGTTTTCCGCTTAAAGCTCAAATAAAAAGATAATGTGTTTTGATATCCTTAATAGGACCAAGTTTGATATGGGTTAGTGAAAGCCATAAAATAAGGAAACATCTATAAAAGAACACCATTTCGCCACCCTTTAGAAGTAAAAAGAATCTGTTTCTTTACTGTTATGGTTCAAATGATCTTTTTGGTTTGAAAACTTTTTAAAATTAAAATTCAAAATTCAAAAGGAAAAAGATGAAAATGTTATACGCCCTTCAAGTAGTTAGGTACCTCATTTTATTTTGACTTGATAAAGATTCATGTGTAACTACTCAAACAAAAATATTACTAGCTTACTAATTATTTGTGTAGTTAGTAGATCAGTATATTTAGTATTAGCCATAGAGTAAAGTGCCAGGAACAGTAGGCCAAGCTAATTGAGGAGGTAAATAAAATAGTAGATATATAAGTTTTTGTTTAAATAAAATGGTTAATTGAAAATTAGTGACAAATAAATTAATATTAACAAGCGACACGGAAAAAATCAAATCATTCAACAATTGATTCCTCTGAACAGTTCACCAAACAAAACCAATCACTAAAAATATTTACAATCAGTGAATTAAAAATGAACTAATGATGCGTTGTTTATGAACTTACGGCGAAAATATCGTCAATGATTTTAGAGACACTCGGTGTCTCTACCGACAGGTGTGTCTCAGATGAAGATGATGATGATGATGAGTCATGCTTCGGTGATGAATTCGGTTCTGTATTTAAAGAATTTTATTAGAATCATCATAAAGAAGAATAATGAATTAAATGATAATATGGGCAGGTAATTAAGATATTTTCTGAGAATAATAGCGCAGTCATAAAGCAAAAATTTATCACCGTTTGTTGTTGCTTAACAATAGAAATTAATCGAATCCCGGTTCTGGCTGATTATTTTTACTTTATGCTTCCGCTCTATAGAAAAATGATTATAGGTAGGTCTAGAACATTATCCAGAAACAAAAAAGGGTTTTGTGTTATGGAACTTAGAATTATGCATGTTGTATTATGCAATTTTACAATGAAAAATGTTTGTAGGAATCTACCTATAAGGTACTTAAATTAAGTATATCGAAATTTTAACTAATGCTTCATACATTACGAGGAGTTTTCAATGTTTCATTTTTCCTGCAATAATTTAACTAAGTAGGTAAGTAGATATAAATTTATTTGTTTACAAGTCCATTTGAAGTATTCCAAAAAATGCGGAGCATAAAAGATAAAAACGGATATAAAAGCTAACAGATAAAAATTTCATCGAGATTAAAGGGAAGAAAAGTCAAGATTATTCTTTCTCCTTTTCTAAGGGCGGTTAAAAGCCTTATCGCTCTGTTGTAAAATGAAAACATTTTTTATTATTATACAAATTACACTTTAAAATATAAATAACAAAGCTACCGGGGAATAAATTTCACTTCTCTAATGAATTTTTTAGTTTAACATTTTGAAGACTATCGAAAAAGCGTTACCTAAAACATTTCTTAAATTTTATTATTAAGACAGGTTTATTCGGTATTTTAGGTATTATCTTAACTCAGTAATTACTTAACTTCATTTAAGTGTTTAATAGTGAAAATCTTAGTAGGTACAAATAATTCATTTACAAATTACTTTAAAGTATTTGTTTAATTGGAATCTTCTTCCTTTTGTGATTCATTAGGAGATATTGTTTTTGGCTGTGGTTTTTTACGGCCGGCTGCCGCCTGACGCCAAGGTTGTGACCCTCCTGGAGGGCTTGGGTGCCGCCGTTGACCATTGGTTCCTCCGCCGCCAACCCTACTGAGTCCTCCAACCCGAAAACCCAGTACACCAGTGACCTTAACTCCAGATATGTCGGAGCAGCCCACTGGCGAGGTTTTTAACGAAGTGTCCTTCTTCGGCCTTGTGGTCCGCGGGAGGTATTTTATTTCCCTCCTGCCCATTGGCTTGCCACCCTCCAGTATGGAGTTTGCCAAGCCGCCGAGCTTCCCCTATTCGCCACCTGGGGACGCGTTCTCTAGGGAATAAGGCTACCCCGAGAATTTGTTTAATTGGAATATTATTTATTAAATTTACTTTCATATACCTAATTGCTAATCACTGAAACGACTACGCGTTACGACGACGACGTCTAAGGATTCCAGGTAGCAATAATTATTATAACGTAAGTAATTAATTCTAAGAAACAAACTTTAGTTACGAAATTAATAGTAGCTAGAATCAAGTGTTGCCGATCGACAGTCGACTATCGAATAATCGATAGCTTATCGATAGTTCATTAAAAACTGATAGTATCGATAGCTTATAACGAAGCAATAATATGTTTTTGATAGTACTTGTATAGTATAA
Source organism: Idaea aversata (assembly GCA_907269075.1). Classification (NCBI taxonomy): domain Eukaryota; kingdom Metazoa; phylum Arthropoda; class Insecta; order Lepidoptera; family Geometridae; genus Idaea; species Idaea aversata. The sequence continues at coordinate 6,282,149 of OU026092.1, read as the reverse complement.
TACTGTTGCTCGTAAATAAAAAACTATCGATAGTAATGATACTATCGATAGCTCAAGACTTGACAATACTATCGATAGCATCGATAGTTTATTTTTATTTTCGAGCAACAAAACTATCAATGGAAGCGATACTATGGATAGTTTATTTTTCGCCAATGGTATTGCCACGTTTTGAGCTATCGATATTATAGGCTTTTTCATATGAAAACTATCGATAGTAAGACAATCGATAGTTAGGCAACACTACTAGAATCCTTACATTGAACTTATCACGTTTGGAAGGATATGGAATATTCGCTAATCTAAAGTAAGCGATTATGACGTGTCCCTTAAAATTTCCCTCTTTAGAAGAGCTGTTTTCTCTTATTTAAATAACTTTTTATTCATCTAGAACACTAACAAGTGTCCAGTGCCTTTAAAAAATTCTAAAAAGTCCTTTCTTAGCTCCTATCTGTAGAAGTCATTGTTAATTCCAAAGATTTAGGCGTATATATGACAATCAGTCTCTAACAAAGTTTTAAATTACACAATCCATTGCAAAATTAAGAAATATAATTTATCTTACAAAAACTCATAGCTTACATTACACCATAATAATAAAGTACTTAATAAATATATAAAGTTAATTAAACGTATGCACCTGCATGTACTGAGGCGGACTTTTGTACGGAAACACTTGTGCTCCCTGCGGTGTTGCTCAGGAAATTACCGACCGCTTTCAACGTCGAAATGGGAATCTGTAAGCAATTTCAATATATAGACTTTCTTTCGACTCTTTCTAGTTCAATATTGAATTTTATTTAGAGAAAAAAAATGCATTTAACAGCAAAATCTCAGCTATGATTTGCAAAGTTTAGTTTAGTAAGTTTTTGACGTGATAACGTTTTATAAATTGGTGAACACCTGCAATCTCAAAAAAGTGTGACGTCACGCGTCGTTACTGGAACGCCTCATGTTATTGACAAGGTAACTATAGCAACGTTTTATCGTTGCATGGTTACCACCAATGTTTTCTTATGACGTTATCACGTAAAATTATCGTCCGGAAACAGACTTTACAGACAACCATTTTTTTTACATAATTAGGTTGGGGGTTTTCTTTTAAGCGAATAACGCTTGTGTCAGAAAGCCTCACTCTTCCAATATCATTATTATAATTTAAATAGTTACTTAATTTTTTTCCTCAATTAAAAAAAATACAAATAGGATTAAATAATGTCTAACAAATTCATATTCTTTAAAATTGTAATGTAATAAGTTCATATTCTTCGAAAATTTATATATTACGTTAGACGTTGGGACAATGGTTCTTGCAACGGGAACCAAAAGTAGTCGTAAGGTAATTTTATCGTAAAATTTACATTACACACGAAAAACCCCGTAATTTACATAAAATTATTTCCAATTTAAAATAGTTATTTCCTTATGATAATTTATAGTCATCCGGCTAACAGAAAAACTTTAGTAGCAAAAGGAAAATATATTTAGTAGCAAAAAATAATTACCTACTCATGTGGTAATTAAAATCGTACAGAAGAAGTTAATAAAATAAAATATTTAACATAAACAAGCTTGAACGTTGAATAAAAATAAAAACAATTTTAATCAAATTATCATTAGGTATGTATTTTTAATGATTATATTTTTCAATTGGTGTGAATTTTTTATATTTTTATTTTTAGCTTGTTTTTCTTAGGTAATTAATGTACTGATACTTACGTTAAAAATATCCTGGAAGAAGGCAGGATTCTTATTGACAGTAACTTCGTGAGTAATGTGTCCACTGCCTGAGCCACCTCCTACTCCATATCCACCCCCTCCGACTCCATATCCACCCCCTCCGACTCCATATCCACCCCCTCCGACTCCATATCCACCCCCTCCGACTCCATATCCACCCCCTCCGACTCCATATCCACCCCCTCCGACTCCATATCCACCTCCGACTACAGTTTCAGCGCCAACGTCTACTCTCCTCTGAACGGGAGGTGGTGGAGGAAGATCAGCGCCACCACCGACATACCCACCAATGTAGGCGGTCTTACGTAAGTGATGCCTGTGAGGTTTGTAGTGGCTATGGATAATGTGCTTCTCGTGGTACCTCGTTATTTGCGGTGGTGCGGATTCCTGTACATTTTTGAATAATAAAATATTTGTTTACAATATTCTTACAGGATTTTTAAATTGTAGATTACAGAATATCTAAACATTTTGCAGGTTATAGAATTTTAAAATAATAAACTACATAGTTATTTTTCACTACTAAACTAATTTAAACTAGGATTTTCACCATGTTTATTTTTATTTTGTTGGAGTTTCGTTAATATGGCCGAAGTATCAAGATTAACAAAATAAAAATTAAATTAACGTGGCGAATATCCTGCTTTGAATAAGTTTAGTATTTTGCAAGTTAGCACGTTATAAATTAGTTATTTAATCAACAGTATCCATTGTCATTTAGGATTTTGTACGTTTCCAGGTTTAACTTCATTAGGGTGCTACATAAAAGACTGTTCAGGAGCCTCTTTATCGTGTACACATGAATATAAGTTCTTCAAATCAAACCTGGTAAATACTTTGTCGTTGCGACATCCACCAAGGACGTCTACTCCAAAATCCGTATGGAGGGAAAATTAAAAAAGAGGTCAAAATATTCTGAAAGAAAAATTGAATTCAACTTTACTCCAATGAAAATAAGAGCTAGACTTACGTCTCTTATTATAATTGTTGGAGCTACAGGAACTGCTGCAGCCGCAGCAGCCGCTGATACATCGACTTTAGCATCAGCGTGAGCTTGAACTTGGCTCAAAGGTAGTGGATTTACTTCATTAGCTGCATCGAAGTTGAACTCAGTGTGTACTTTTTTATGTGCATGAACCGGCTTATTTTCATAAGGAATAACTTCTATTTCTTCCCTGATAACTGTCGGAGCTTGGTAAGATTTTGATCCCGAGTAGGTAAATCCACCAGATCCTTCAATAGACGACGCTCCTCCCTATAAAAATAGTTTGTAGTAAGTAAAGTAAGTTAGTCACAAATTAAAAGCAATTAGCAAAAATGATTGGTGGAGAACAGAAAATGTTCATGCGATGTCGAAAATTTGAATACATCCCTCATGCATGTAAAGTTGTTACTTAGATGGTTTCACGCCGAGTCCCAAAAACGTGAGACGAAAATGTGAGTGGATGAACAATGTACACTGTGAAAGCATGCACAAAAACTGGGTACTTTTACCTTATTTCAGGGAGTCACATTAGTCTCACCTACATGGGTTTTGACACAGATTCTGGTAGTAAAATTAGTAGGTTAAATAATTGCAAAAGGATAATTAAGTACAAATTTAATGGTAGTTGTTAAATTTAAACTTTTCATACTATAATTGTTAGAGTTTAGTTACTTATGTTATTTTAAATAGATCACAACATCACTGGACGAAGTTATATCTATGATGAAATGAGTCCATCACCCAAAATAATAGTAATCTTGATATTTCTCAGCGGCTTGCTGTGCCTTCTTTTGTAGTTTTAGCTTTCGCTTTTCTTCTTTCCTTTTCCTAGCTATTTCTTTTCTGTCACCTACCAGGCCTGATGCAGCTTGATGGGGTCCAGCTTGAGCTGTAGCAAATCCTCCTCCAGCTGTTTTTTCTGCTGCTATTCCTCCGAGACCTGCTGCTGCATTTACGTTTCCACCAGCCGTTGCTCCAGCAAATAATCCTCCTGGAAATGTAAGTATATTACTTGACTAACACCCGTATTCACAATCAACCTTATGAGATTGCATAGTGCGCGAGAAAGCATAAAGCCGCAAATAATATACTAGTGTGAAGAGAGCAGCACAAAATTGACCAAAAATAGGGCCGCATTTAGCGCAGTGCGTTCACTTATCCAAGAGCAACTTAAATACTGTTTGAGAATACGAGACTACTTAGTTGGATCATCGACTAGGAACTTCATTTAATTATGTTTGTCCAAAATAATATTCAATAATTATTTTCTACCTTAGTTTAAATATAAACCAATTATAATTCTATTTAAGGCATCTTTATTTTATCATGTTATTAATTAATCGTTAAAGTATTATCTGACGATCTTAATTGAAGATCAGGAAAATTGAAGATAAATACTTTATTAAAACGTTTAGCAAAATAGAATTTTCCCTCGTCAAAAACACTATTAGGTAGGTATATTATTAACATTTCATGAAATTAGAAATTCAACTGTCAGAACCCACGCATCTTGATAAAATATTACTTCCGCTTACAATGTTAATATTTTATTAGTAGCTAAGTGTTTCAAACATCAGTTGCATTCAAAAATTTGCCCTTATCGTCCCCTCTAGTCCAGGGGAGACGATGAGACTGAAAATCTCTCGACAGACGAGACATTGGGGAGACGTTGAGCGTATGCTGAAAAAGTAAATAATGTAATTAAATGAAGTTAATTACATTATTTACTTTTTCAGCATAAAATAATTAATTATAGGTACCTACTTTCAATCTACACTAACATTATTGAGAGCAATGATTTTTTGTTTGTAACGAATAGACACCGAAACTACTGTACTGATTTATTGATGAAACTTGAAAATTTGTATACACTGAGGAGTAACATACTTTTTATTCCGATATTCCCACGGAATCGGGACTTACGCGGGTGAAACCGAAACATATTTGAAATAAAATAATAAATAAATAAAATAGGGAATGATTGGGTATTTTTACAGCAATTTAAAAGAAAAATAGATTACCTGCTGATGCACCGTTTCCGTCAACCACTCCTCCTAATCCTGCTTTAGCTGCTTGGCCGTGAGGTGTTCCTGCCTCGGCAAATAAACCTCCGCCAGCACCGGCACCACCAGCTAAAGTTTACAAAATATATAAAAGAATAAAATATTTACTCTCAAATATTTAGGGGTCCCCTTAATATTTAAGACGCTCCTATCGTATTTAAGCATCCAATTAAACGTCAAGTTAATCGCCACTTAAAATTTATAAGGCCATGCTTATAAGTCCCACTTACTTGATTATTTGGTATACAGAAACGACCTGTAGCGTTTGACAGCTGACTTTAAGTGCCAGTTATAAAAATAAGTGATACTTATGGCAATTTGCGGGCCTTCAAGTCGCGAGTGAATTTGTATCTTCGAGGAAAGCGTGCTACATCATAGACACCATCGTTACTTACTACCAGGCAGGTTTGATAGAAACTCTGATTTGTAATAAAAAATCTTTGTATTTTGATTTCAAATTTCGCTGATTGCATTGAAAATATAAGTTTAACCAATTCAATGATATGATAGAAAAAACTACGAAGTCACTCAAGAAGATTAGATCATTGTTATACAAAAATGTAAAAAAAACATTTTGCTATTTATTCTGTATACAAATTAGCAAACCTCTTACGTCGAATCTCCTTTACGGGGCCCTTAACTGAATAGTCTTTTCGTAAAAAGAATAAACGTTAAGAAAATTAACTTTTGATCTCTTTCTAAGAAAGAAACGATTGAATTCAATTCTTAAGTCAAAAATATTTTACGTTACTAAGGTAAGTATTTAGGTAGGTATAAAAAAGAGAATAAATAAAACAAAAATGATCTTCGAAAAGGAAAATGTTGTTTCATGTCAAACGCAATACAAAACATCGCATTGTTTGACTTACCTATCCTTTGAACATAGGTACGCAATGGAGGTACAATAATAATATAGCAAGTGGTTACTTATCTATATCGTCACTTAAAAGGAAGAAAGGTCTGTACCTACTTGAAGCCAATCATAAAAAAACGAAAGAAAAGTCTTAGAAAAAGTACCAAGAATTCATTGATTATTAAGTTTTTGTCTATTTTTTCTTCCTGTTATTATATGCAATTAAAAACTAACCGATTGAAATTTATTTATCACACTTTTTTTCTGGGAACATCATAATCTACTGTGAAAAAAACCGAATAATCAACAAATACTACGGCCGCCTTACGGACTACTATTTGTTCTCGATTTTCCTAAGGGGGTCGAGATTAACGCGCGTAAAACGCGCGTAAAGCGCGCGGTCTTGGTCTTAAAACACAAACCAATGAAGCAATCACAATTGTTAGACTGCGAGGGGGTGCGACGGGGAGGAGGCCATTAGATGGCACAGTGATTGTTCAGTGACTCCAAGCGTATTTGATTTTTTTGGGAAAAAACTGTTTTTAGCATATCCCTTGTGATATTTACTATTTAATTAGATCATGACCGTGTTGAAATCAAGAGTTTTCTGGATTAGGTAAAAAGTGAATCGTATGTGTCAATAACTCATTGACAGGTAAGTACTTGTTTATCTTTGTATTGCATAGCAGTTTTTTTTCTGTGACGTTTTTAATTTCAAATGACTGGAGAGGGCATGATGGGGTATGGGTACCCCATCATTCCCCTTCTCATTTTTTAAGGTATGAGGATAGTCAGTTTTTCTATTATTTATGGATTAACGTGTAATTATTTTATTGTAGAATGGTGAAGAAGTATAAAGAAAGACCGATAAAGGTAGTTGGCAAGAAGAGAGCATCAAAATGTGGCTGATGATGTAAAAGATAAGGGAATTAAAGATGATTTGAAAGAATTCATAAAGAAAAATAAACTTGCAGAAGCATAAGCAAAAGAAAAAAGAACTTAAGAAATTGATAAGACTAAAAAAGATTAAGAACAGTCACCAACAAGATAGAGAGTGTGAGTTCTTCATATGTAAGGAAAGCGATTATGATAACTAAAATCCTCCTTGTGTGTTATATACGAGTCTCTAACTGGACGTTAATGAGGTCGGGCTGCTAGTGCTGTATGGGGCCAATGGGCTCACTGCAGCTGTGGCGGCTTAAACGATGAAGAAGATGAAACAACTTTAATTTGTTGTACCCCATTATACCCCTAGGGGGTACCCCATCTTACCCAGAGGGTGGGGCAAGACGGGGTCTTGGGAACTTTTCTACTTTTTTACTCTTTTCTATTAAATTACTTTACCAATGTTCTTAAAAGTACTTAATTACTTAAGACTGATTACCAATGATGATTATTAAAATAAAAAATGTTATGAAAATACAATGCTGCCGATTTTATTAAGCTTCAAACCTTAAGGACCCCATCATGCCCCCCTCTCCACACCTAAATAGGTTCTTAAAAACGCATTTAAAATATTCTCAGAGTTCTTAAGATAAAATATTACTGAAAAATTATCCTTATAAAAGCGTTCAACATCAGAAAAATTACCACAATATTTCTCAATTATAAATTAGGATCAAATTAATGGTATCTTTACCTAGACCTCCAAGGCCTACTCCAGCGTGGTAACCTCCAAAATTGACGCCTAACTTGCCATCTTTAAACGTAATAAACTGAGGTGCCTGAAACAAAGAAAAAACATTTTTATAGCACTATTGTAATTTGTATTCAAACTTAGAATATTAAAAATATATAAATCTATCTAATATAAATATATCAAGGATCGACAGTTCGGAAACAATCTTTTTTTTACGTAGGCGTAGGTACGTAGTTACTCGTATTAAGAAAACTAAACGACATGGGTGTAGTTTCTAAAGTTTGACTAAAGGAATTTAAGACTATTGCTAAAAGCGCACGCTACGCACCACGCCCGCTGCCTGGTTTCGCCACAGAATAGCTGATACCTCGTATTAAATAGATAGACAGTAGTTAACTTTCGATAGTCTTTTGTTTCAGTTTCGATCGTCTTTTATTTCCATTTTGATCGACATTGGTTTTTTTCTATCGTCTTTTGTTTTCTTTCACGACTGTACCTACTCTGTTCAACTGGACAGAGTAGGTACTGAACAAATTATTTCAGTTCTGTTCAGTTAGGAATTTGTCCCATGCTACTGAGCCGTTAGTGTGCGTTGTTTAAGGCGCTTTTTCATTCCGCTACATACGATTGTCTTGGTAGCTGCGTAATTCCGTCACAGAATACATAATAGGTACCTACGTAGGTGTGTGTGCACTTAATAAAATACCGACAAAGTTTTTTGTTTGTGTACTTATACCTATTTTAGACCATAAATACAACTATATAAAGGAACTTAAGTAGCTTTTAATTTCAATAACACGTTTTTTCCGTCATTGCATTATGCATGAATTGGTTTAGGTACTTATGTAAAGTACACAAAAACAAAACAATTGGTATAATAATAACTTACGTACCTACATAATATTATCTAGGTACCTACCACCTACACATACATAGAACTTTAGAGCTCAAAGTGTTATTATTTTGTTACTCAAGTTTTTGCACAACACGTCTTCGAGCATAATTTTGTAGTTAAATTTAACTAGCTTAGTCGTTTGATATCATTTAGTTTTGTTACAAACACACTAAGACATATATAAAATTCCGAAATATTTAAAAAAGTTGAAAATTAAGGTAAATATTACTCACAAGTTTTTGCGAAAAGGTAAATTTGCCCATATTTTTTTATCGTTTTGAGTCCTGGGGACTTTGATTTTTATATTTTTTATACACCTAATAGGAACTATAGATCTGGTATGAATATCAACTTGCTAGGTTGAAATTCCTCCTGTTCCTGAGAAAATCAGTGTTGACACACAAATAGACAGACAGATAGACGGACAAGAAAGTGATCTTATAAGAGTTCCTTTTGAGGGTTCCGTACATCAAAAGGGAAAAAAGGAACCCTTATAAGATCACTTTCTTATCCGTCTGTTTGTCTGTATGTCTGTCACCACCGATTTTCTCAGGAACGGGTGGACCTAGTAAGTTGAAATTCATACCAGATACTGATGTCTATAGTTCCTTTTAGGTGTATAAAAATCAAGGTCCTGTGTCAACACAATAAAAAGATATGAACAAATTTTCATTTCTGCAAAAACTTGTAAGTTCCAAAATTTACCCTAACTTTCAACTTTTTTATATTTTTACTTTTAGAGATACGGAACCCTAAATACATCGCTAAAGCTTCAAATCGATTTCTGAGCAATAATAATAAGGTTGCTACTGCAACACGTCATGTTAAAATTACTTAAGGAAAACCTATTATAACCACTTAGTATTCTAGACTCGTAGATAACAACACACGCAGCAATGTCTCAACATAAGTTTGTCATCATCAGACTAGTTCACTCATTACATTAGCTACGTAGAACAATAATTACATACATACCTTTGGCATGTGGTATGCTCTAGTATGCCTTACTGATAGAAAATCGAGAGCTGTTGACAATTATTATGATTGATACTGAAAATTTGAATGACTTACATACTCAGTTTAGAATTTAGAATTCAAGACTCGTTGATAACAACACACGCAGCAATGTCTCAACATAAGTTTGTCATCATCAGACTAGTTCACTCATTACATTAGCTACGTAGAACAATAATTACATACATACCTTTGGCATGTGGTATGCTCTAGTATGCCTTACTGATAAAAAATCGAGAGCTGTTGACAATTATTATGATTGATACTGAAAATTTGAATGACTTACATACTCAGTTTAGAATTTAGAATTCAAGACTCGTAGATAACAACACACGTAGCAATGTCTCAACATAAGTTTGTCATCATCAGACTATTTCACTCATTACATTATATAGCTACGTAGAACCATAATTACCTACATACCTTTGGCATGTGGTATGCTCTAGTACAGCTCTAGTATGCCTTACTGATAGAAAATCGAGAGCTGTTGACAATTATTATGATTGATACTGAAAATTCGAATGGCTTACATACTCAGTTTAGAATTTAGAATTAAGACTCGTAGATACAACACACGCAGCAATGTCTCAGCATAAGTTCGTCATCTTTAGATTAGTTCACTTATTACATTAGTGCTATAATTAGAACAATCATTACCTACATACCTTTAGCATGTAGTATGCTCTAGTATGCCTTACTGATAGAAAATCGAAAGCTGTTGATAATTTAAAATTGATACTGAAAATTGGAATGACTTATACATACTCAGTTTAGAAAGTTACCCTACCATATTTTCTAGCCGACTACCGGCGTAGTCAAAATGGAGTGTTATGTTTTTGACCTGGTATGTACCTATGTTTATCTGTTTCCACCTAATCTATTATTTGCATTCCCGCATACCTATTTAATTAATTACTTAGATAGACATACTTTATCACTACATAGTATAAAACAAAGTCGCTTTCTCTGTCCTATATCCCTATGTATGCTTAAATCTTTAAAACTACGCAACGGATTTCGATGCGGTTTTTTAAATAGATATAGTGATTCAAGGAAGGTCTAAATGTATAATATTATAAATCTGAAGAGTTTGTTTTTTTGAACGCGCTAATCTCAGGAACTACTGGTTCGAATTGAAAAATTATTGTTGTGTTGGATAGTCCATTTATCGAGGAAGGTTTTAGGCTATTTTTATTTTGATATTCCCACGAGATCGGGACTTACGCGGGTGAAACCGCGGGGCTCAGCTAGTTGCAACATAAAATCAACAAGAAAGAAAGACTATAATTATCTACATTTAAATACAACATGAAACGGTCACAATTATAGCTTAGGTATTTTTTGCCCCTCTTCTGGTGAGCAAAGACTCCCTTTCGTTCCTTCACACATTGCGTCCCGTTCTATTACGTATTGCGTTATCTCGCCAATCTTTTGATAATATTTAAATAAAATAAAGATATTATTATGAATAAAGAAATAAAGATAAATCTTAAAATAATCGTTTTTTTAGGGTTCTGTACCTCAAAAGGAAAAAAGGAACCATTATAAGATCGCTTTCTTGTCCGTCTGTCTGTTTTTCAATAATATTTAAAATAAGCAATTATATACAATGCTACATTAATAATACCTTTGCAATAAGACCATTCGTTCTTTGAATCATAATAAATTGAGTAATAAAATTAATATTATTTAATTACTTATTCACTGTTTACCATTAGCACAGGAAATGGTAATAACTACAGGTAGATATAAGATACCTAATGAATTTAATTTGGCATGACGTTGACGCACCTTTGGTCAACAAGATTTTACCCATATAACAAAATTATAATGAGAATCGTAATTTTGTCTTCTTGATGTGTTATTTTTTAATAAGCAGCTGACCGTGATCATGGGTTCATCATCTGACGTAAGACGTTGTAATTATATTTTTTTTTTGTCATAGAGTTTTGTAGAATGTTGTTCTCAGAAAGTTTGTCAATATTTTGATAGTCAACTTATTAAACAAAAGTATAAACGATCTTTATCAAGCAGGTACAGTTGGAATACCAATTAGCTGAACCCCACGTGACCCAGAGCTCACTCGCAAACCTGCAACATCACTTTACAACCTTACACATGTGCGAGTAAGCTATGGGTCACGTGGGGTTCAGCTAATTGGTAGCCCGACTAATTGAATTATTCGCAATATAACAAATATTTTTGGCACACTGCAGTATGCGCTGGCCGTTCATCTTTTCATAGACCTATTTAATTTAATTTTGTAATTGTAAATACTTTTATTTTGAAAGTTTGCTCACTGTCAATCAAAATCAATCAATAATTTCATTTATTTCAGACAATTATTAGATACAGTCCATAGGATGTTAGTGCAAAAATTTACGAAAACTACGTTAGTTTTACGCATTAATAGAATAAAAAGTATTTAAAAACTAAGCAAAATATTGTAGAGTATTGAAATGTTACACATATTGAAACACTAAACCGGCAACGCCATCTATTGCCACAGTTGATGAAATATTTTCTATCAATTATTATTGTACCATTTATATACAGGGTTTTTGGAAATTATACTAGATTGATACTATACTGGAAAGCTCGAATAAAAAAATGAAAATTTAAAGGTTATGTAAATTCGAAAAACAGCTGATTTTTTTAAACAAAGATCATTCAGACTAAGAACAATAGATAAAACTTAAAAAATAAATAAAATTTTAAGGTTAATGACCTCTCCGTGTAAGGAACAGCTGATTTTCGGGTAAACCTAACCTCAAAATTTTCGAAAAAATGATCGAATTTCCAAAAGTGTAGAACAAAAGTTGTTTCTAAGGTGCACAGAAGTAGCCCTCAATGGCTTGCTAGTATAATTTCCAATAACCCTGTATAATCATATCAAAAGCAGTGTACGCATTGAGTACTTCAATGTTTAATCCTATTTTAGATCCAGCAAACATAATTTATCAAAACCATGTCGGCTATCGAAGCGGAAAGTAGTGGAAACACTTAAAAAATGCACCGCGTCGCGTGCTTTCTATTGTGTGGTCTCCTCGTACTACATTTTTAAAGATACCTACTGTTTCTGGTTGACCGGGCTTATGTCAGAAAACAGATTAAACTGAAAGAAATGTAGGTTATGAAAGTTCAACTAAAGATTAAACAAGTTCTAGAAAACACTAAGTTTCAGCCTTAAGTTTATAAATACTTAATAGGTAGGTACTAACTAATATTTCTATTGTTTACACAATGTGTTTTAACTAAGTTTCTAATACGGGGATTGTTCGTACGTCTAGGTAAACATCTTCTGTTCAAAATTCAACTCATTTTCCATAATTTTGAGGTTATAGATTTACTTAAAAATCAGCAGTTAAAAAGTAGTCTATATGTTAATTCAGGTCTCCAGCTATCTACTTACCGAGTTTCATCGCAATTATATCAGTAGTTTTTGCGTGAAGGAGTAACAAACATACATACACACACACAAACTTTCACATTTATAATTTAAGTAAGATAGGACGCACAATGGCCCAAATAATGAGGCTAAGTGCGGAAACAGCCACGTAAAACTAAAACTAAGTAGGATAGGATAGGATTAGGTTTCGCCTACTACTCTAAACATTAAGGCAGCCAGCACAGAAGGTACTGTAGTAGTGTTTCCACCATATTGAATAAAAACACCGCACGCGGAGTTTTTGCGGAGCGCTTTTGGTGGAAACGTCGCTCCGCTACCTCGCTTCGCTCCTACACAGGCAGGCCAGCTGAATTTCCAGTGTACAAAAACTACAAACTATCAAAAGAAGCTCGAAACCAATGTATGTTAAATTAGACGCCTGGAACCCTTTCGTCCCTTTTGTATGAGAAACCCTTAGTAGAAACACGTTGTCAAGTAATAAGATTTCTAGGTAAGTACCTACTTTTATTTCCTAGTAACCTTCGTAATTACTACATTTTAATATTTAGTATCTACTACCTGATTGCTATTTTATAAATAGAAATATTAAAATGTACAATCCACGGTCAAAAGTCTCTGCCCATCGTAACGTTTACAGTTCTGTGCAGCACTATTTGAACATTATAACAACGTAACCTGTGGATCGAACCCACGTCGTCGGTTGGTGTAGCGACTACTACAACTAAATACATAGCTAACATCTTGAAAATAATAATCACACTGAGTACTTTTAAATCAACTATTTAAGTTTGTGTGTAACGTCTATTAGAAGGTCGTAACTCCAATACTTGTTGATAGTATTATTGTAGCAAACTGATCATTTACTTATGACCCATACTGTACAGACGGCCACAATAGTGCAGATCTAACCATAAAGTTATAATTGCTATTATTAAAATGTTTAAAAGTAATAAGTAGTAAAAGCTAAATAGTGACTAAAATAAACTGAATAATAACTAAAATAAGACGGTTCCTCTTTGCGGTCCTAACCATCGCTAAAGCCTGGGCCCTGCCTCGCTGCCGTGCGAAGTCTCGGACAATATTATTTGTGATGTGAATTCACTAAATATCATCATAAAAGTATAGAAAATAAATATATTAGGTACTATTAGTTCGTTCTGGACGACCTCGTTCAGGACGAACATCATGGAATGAATACGTTCTCCTTTTTATCTAGTCAAGCCGAGTATCTTGTGAGAAATATATCCTTTCTGCGACCGTCGCGACGGTCTTCTAGGTTTAGGTCTTTAAAATAGTTTATTGTTTTTTGAACAAATTGTACGTATGCATAATTTTGAATATCTACTTGGAAAATGTATTTATTTATGTATTCAATTTATGTACTTAGATGAATATTTTGTATTAGTTTCTATAGTGTTATACCTAGATATATGTTTCGTTTTCAGTTACTTTTATCTATACTTAATATTATAAAGCTGAAGAGTTTGTTTGTTTGTTTGAACGCGCTAATCTAAGGAACTACTGGTTCGAATTGAAAAATTATTTTTGTGTTGGATAGTCCATTTATCGAGGAAGGCTATAGGCTACTTTTTATCCCGATATTCCCACGGGATCGGGAGTTACGCGGGTGAAACCGCGGGGCGCAGCTAGTTTTAAATAATTGTAATTTGAAGACTAAAATAAGTAGGTAATAGCAATTTAAAGACTTGGGTGAGCCTCTACTTTTGTTGCCTGACTATACATATAACATTTTCTTAATACTATTGCGTCACAAAGTAATTTTTATGTTTATTACGGCCATTTTTTGAAGGGTAATAAACACATATTTTTCTCATGGTTATAATTAAAGACAAGCAAGGTTTTGTAGTTTTGATGTAGTTCGGTCGCTAATGGGACAAGGTCTTGTTATTACGAAAATAACAACAAAAAAATGTTACAAAACTAGATAGAATCATTGATTCAACTGTGTGCAACCGGGATTTCCTGTTGTTTGTTTGCTAACAACGTATGTAAACTGGTCAAATTAATTCAAGCGAAACATTAATATGTATCATAATTATTATCAATTTTTTTCTATTTATTCCAAATCCGAAACCGAATCTGAAACTTTGTATGGGGGTTTCTTTTTGGATTTAGGCGAGCACTAAGAAAATATTTCTAGATTTTTGACTTCTAAAGGTGTATATTTTATCTCTTATCTTAAATCCGGGGCTGACAGAGCCAGCAACACTTCGATCCAGTGGGACTGAGAGGAAGAAACCTATATTTTTTCTGGCTTGGGGTACGCAGCATTGCCAAGGAGATTCCTATGCTTCGCTGATAAAGGGGTAAAAAGGGTTCGTAATGACTATTATCCTAAGGTTGCCTGGAAGAAATCGCTTTAAGTGATAAGGTCGCCTGTTTGTACAATTTCGTAGTTAATAAGCTTTCTCGTCATATTTGTTATTTTTAATGTTTTGTGTGTTGTACAAATAAAGTGTTTATCTATCTATCTACTAGCTGTCCCGGCAAACGTTGTTTTGCCATATAAAAAAAAACTAAATCAAAATCGGTTCAGCCGTTCGGGAGCTACGATGCCACAGACAGACAGACACACACACACACACACACACACACACACACACACACAGACACGTCAAACTTATAACACCCCGTCGTTTTTGCGTCGGGGGTTAAAAATCATACAAATCGGTTCAGCCGTTTAGGTGTAGTTTGGCAACTAACACCGCGACCCGATTGACATCAATATTTATACGTCACTCAATTGTTTTGCCTTCCCGGAACCTCTCCATTAAAACTTGAACTTTATGTTATGGTACTAAAGTTCTTATTGACTTGTATTATTACGAATCGTTTGTATGGTATGGAGTATGGAATATAGAAGTGTTGTTTTTAGACATTTTCAGGCAATTTTTTTAATTTTTCTCTCCGTAAGAACCATCCTCGTACCTTATGGAATATTCTAAAAAAAGAATTGGCCAAATTGGTCCAGGCGTTGTTGAGTTATGCGCTTACCAACACATTTTGCGATTCATTTTTATATATAAGAGAAGATTATGTATTCTGTGTTGTAAACTGCGGTACTGTCTCTTCACTATTACTATCACTACATATTATAAAACAAAGTCACTTTTCGCTATGTCCCTATATCCCTATGTATGCTTAAATTTGTAAAACTATGCAACGGATTTTGATGCGTTTTTTTTATAGATAGAGTGATTCAAGAGAAAGGTTTATATGTATAATACATGCATAATATAGCCGTGCGAAGCCTCGGCGGGTCGCTTGTTGCCAATAAAGGACAAAATAAAACATATTATAAGTATGGAAGGTGGCACAGAATTAACGTCAATCTTTTGATTTTTTTAAAATATAGATGTGAAAAATGAAATAACAATATTTTTGGGGCTAATACTTATTGCCTGAAAATAACACAAAATGTTAATAGAAACAAATAGGTATCTTTACAAAAATACTTGTCGGACAGCGGTCATCAAACCCGCAACCTTTTTAATGCAAACGGGTGTTCGACCATCGTGCCATAGAGGTCGTCATTATAAAACCAACACATATAGTAATAGTTATATATAATTGTACAAAATATAATAATATGATTCTGGTTATTTATTCATATCTAATTTGTCATTGTACCATGACATAGGTCAACCAGTTGTATGCTGATTGTCTATTCAAAAATAGCTGGTTTAAAATTGTCGTAAATAATTGCACTGTAATGGGTCGGTCTAAACATTATAAGCTACAAGTTTATACTGTTTTATGCCATTACGTTTCATATCGTAATACTTGATGGTGAATTACGCAATTTAATTGTCCTTTATGTCCGCTGTGGAAACGTCTAGTGTTATTATAATTGATGCGTTTTCTTTGTGTGTTGACACCTTTATAATTAACACTTATTGCTTGCTTGTAACTTAGAACATGGATGCTGTAACTGGGTTCAAAAATTAAAAAAAAAATATATATCTTTGTATACCTATCTATATAGCCTTAAAACGGCTTAAAAATATTATTTACTTTTGTAAACAAATATTTTATGAAGGTGTTTCTGTATGTAGTTGTCCACTTGCGTTGAACGCCCTGAAGAAAAGGGGTGTGGTCTAAAATTGAAACGCAATGGCGCTAAAATTGTTACGCCACGCTCTGCGCTATAAGTCTGATTTTTAAGTTTATTGTCATTCTCTTGATATATACCTATTTGTAGATTTTGACGTACCTTTACAAGTATCTTTTAAAATACAATCTGGTCTCTTAATTGGGCAGTAGAAATTTAGATCTAATCAGTGGCCTCTGAGGAGAACACCTCTGTTTGAACGGTTACAATAAGTATCACTATCACTACATAGTATAAAACAAAGTCGCTTTCTCTGTCCCTATGTCCCTATAATATATCCCTATGTATGCTTAAATCTTTAAAATTAAGCAACGGATTTAGATGCAGTTTTTTTTAATAGAAAGAGTGATTCAAGAGGAAGGTTTATATGTATAATACATGCATAATACAGCCGTGCGAAGCCGGAGCGGGTCGCTAGTTTAATCATAAAAAAAGTATATCTGTTGTCTGGTCTTCATAACACAAACCTAGTTGCTTAGGTTGGGGAATATTTATATGTGAATTTAACATATAAATATTCCCCAAGATCTGGTGTGTATCTGGTGGAGGGTATGAGAGAGAAAGGTCAATGAAATTAAAAAACTTCTAAAGAAATAAAAGCGCAGCCAATTTATGATATTAAAGAAAGCTAATTTGCGTTTGATGGACCACCTACGTCTCAAGATATCAAGTGTAATAAAGTCAGAAGACAATACAAGATTAAACAAAATTTCATCAACATTTCAAACGAAAGTATGAGATGATAAAATATCTTGAAAGAATGCATACTAACAAATTTCATTTCGTTTCTATCAAAAGTTGATAAATTTTAATATTTTCCTTGAATTAAATTTGTTTTATCAAAGTTTTAACTTATTTGATTCTCGTTTTACTTTGTGCTTTAAAATGCATACTAACAAATTTCTTTTCGTTTCTATCAAACGTTGACAAAATTTAATGTTTTCCTTAAATTTTTGTTATATCAAAGTTTTATCTTATTTGATTCTCCTTTTACTTTGTTCTTTAATGTTGACTTTTAAATTTCAAATGTGTATTTTTCTCTCTGTGTTCTTCTAAACGTTATGGAAATGAATTAATAAAATCTTTCTATTTTGCAAAAAAATTATAAAATGTTTATTTTTTGACATACTAAAATTACCATACTTAAACGGGTTTTGACTACCATAGAAAGGTGGATTACTGTTATGTTGCTTAGGAATTAAAATACAATGGATTTTAGCAAACAATAGAGTGGAGAATTTAATATTGCTAAGAACAATAGGAATTCCCCGTGGTTCCCAATTGAAAGACTATTGTTGTTCAACTTTTGACTGTCGTTCTCTAAATTCAGCCTTATCAATAAGGAATATCGGGTGACTGAACTTTATCAATTAAACTGAACTTGTTAATTAAAATATCGTTATAAGAATTAGTGTAGTTTAAAATATGATCATTAACCACATAAGTAAAGAATAGCATTAACTACTCATACATACGTATGGTTATATAATATTGCTTTTAACATTTTTATAATTACTGTTTTCAGTTTTTATACCTGTCTACATTTGAATCAAGTCAAAGTCAAATTTTTCTATTACATTAAAATTTGTATAGAGACCACACAAATCGTCTTAAAAACTAAGTTAGGATGTGTGCCTTCGGAACACGCCCACCAATGAGAAGAAGGCATAAGAAACTCATGGGGTTTTATTTTTTTCATGGGATCACGCTCACAAAGTTCAATATTACAAATATTTGAAAGTATTATTTGAAATGGAGCAACTAATGTCACGTCCATGGGTTATTATCAGAATTACTTCGTTAGTTTATACTTACTGACTTTATTAATATTGATGTATTAATAAGCTAAAATATTCATATCTTTCGAACTTTGTCCTTCCTTTCTATCAATCAAGCATGAATTACGATGTAAATTGAAAACTCAAACATTTACAAAGCTATTTAGAATGTCCAATCTAAATATTGAACCAATAAACAATGAAACGTCTATCAACTTCAAATAATATGAAAAAGAACTTATTCAAATACACTTCATAAAACCAGTTCCGTATAAAAATATTAAATAAACAGACGACAGATTTATACGCGAAAAAAATGTATTTACCAAGAATGACGGACAAAAATGATAAGAGCTTTCGTAAAAGGCTAAAATATTCGTGGGATGTTTGTTGGAAAACCGCATAATATTTTACGAGTCAGAAACCGTTCCCAGACTGGTTTGACAGAGACAAATCGTGTAATAGCTGATTTTAGGAGTACGTAAACGAGGATAAACACCGGTATTTAACTGTGATTCGTACAAATTAAAGATACTTTAGGTATTAATGCCACTACAACCCACTAATCTACAATAAGGCTTTTAAATCAAATATTTTACACCTATCTTCTTCATTTGCCTTTTCCAGTTAATTTTTTGTAGGCACAGTATGTTTTTAACCCCCCCCCCCCCGCAAGAACGACGGGATGTTATAATTGACGTGTCTCTCTGTCTGTGGCATCGTAGTTCCCGGATGAACCGATTTTGATTTTGCTTCTTTTTTTTTTAATTCGTTCACCTTCTCAATCATATTGCAGATATGTGAAGATAGAACCAAGATAGTTCTATCTTTACATATACTGCAATATGATTTGGCAATACTATTACGGCTGGGTGCCTGTCTGACACCTACCCTCCTCTGGGATGCTGTTGCTACGTTGGCATGAAAGACCCAAGGTGTGATAGTCTGCACAAAGTCTTCAAATCAAGTCACTTTCTACGACACCCACGGAAAAATATCGGGTAGCCCTATTATATGCCGGGGCTACACGGACAAAATATTTAACACCTATGATATCACCAAATAAAACATATGCTTGTCTATAGGTTAACATTATACAGTGGCTATCCCACTTGTAAAAGCATTGTCAAGATAATGTTTAATTTCCAACAAGATTTTATTTAAAGTGTTTAAAGAAAATTTAAAGCTACCACATCAAATAATTTTAACATAAAACCCACAGCGAACAATACCATATTAAATTACATTAGATCAAAGCTACTTACTCTGGCTTCTCAAGTCTTAGGAGATTCTATTGTTTACCTTCTTCTAACTTTGATTATTTTGTAACTTACCAGAGTTGGTAGGTGCCTCCTTAATAATATGTTTATGATTGATATACCAATATTTACAGTCAATTTCTAAATACTTATTATGTATATTTGATAGGTAACTTACCGAGTAAGCTTGTGTTACTAATACTAAAAACAGCAATGTAATCTGTTTCTTCATTTTATCTGAAACAAAAGCAAAAAAATAAA
Organism: Idaea aversata; assembly: GCA_907269075.1. Classification (NCBI taxonomy): domain Eukaryota; kingdom Metazoa; phylum Arthropoda; class Insecta; order Lepidoptera; family Geometridae; genus Idaea; species Idaea aversata. The sequence continues at coordinate 6,262,121 of OU026092.1, read as the reverse complement.
CATATATTTTTATTAATATAATTATATGCCTAACAAAAAGTGTAAGTACTATGTAATATAATTATTTAAACTTATATTTATAAGAAAAAAAATAACCAAAATTTGATTTCTTAAAGACAAAATTATTCTTTCTCTAAAACTTCTATGAAAGTTATTTATCCTGTCAAATCCGATAGACTTAAAAAGATTTTTAAACTTAAAAAATATTTTCATTTATTTAATCCAAAGCTAAAGTATTTAAGAAAAGTTGCTGAGTGGCAGCATGAAATCGATTCAAAAAACAAGTGAAGAATAAAACTTTTGACTTGATAAGGGTAACATCGAGGACTTTGGATTTATTAAACATCCTTTCGGGTCTAAATGGAATAGTTTCCGTGACATTGAGGGCCTTTTATTCATGAGCTAGGCTCAGCAGATATCAAGACTCAGGTAAAGGGTCTATGGAAATTAACGCCGAATTCCAATGATGGTCAAACTTCTCGAATTCGAAAAATAGGAGTTTAAATTAAATAAATGGGGTTAACAATAAATGACCCCGTTTGCCACGGAAAATTCTTCTTAGTGAAATGGAATGCTAAGCGACCAATCGGAGACAGAGCGAAGCGTGACATGGTATTTGTCAACATTAATCCAAAGACGTGGGAAGAAGATCGAGACTGAAGAGAGTCCCCCTGGGACGGTGATGTCATACATAACAATGCACGGTTTGAGCGACTGTCTCAAAAACGCGAATTGCGCTACCATTGCGCTGCTCTACCCCTTACATCCCCGGGCACACAATTTGCTTATGACATTTGTTTCCGGCGCTGGGGCTCCCGCATTGGCCTTGCAGGCTTGCAAGCCACATGCGTAAGCGCCGCACCTCTACAGACGTTGTTTAGAACATCTTTTATGGATGTAATAAGGTCCATTAGCGCGATCATAGCCACGTTACTTGCGTCAATTGCAAAATAACAATCGCAGATCTCATCACTGCAGTCGGGTTTTTTGTATCTGTCCACAACTATTGCAAAATTGTAGGTATCTACCATACAATTTTATTTTTCCTTAACATTTATTAAATTTTAATAACAATAAAAAATCTGAACTTTGTATCTTACTTCATTCATAGGCACCTACCTAAAAATGCAATACTCATTACATCAAATCTCTTGCCTTTCCTCTTGCCAATTTACTGAACTTTTAAAATTAGACTCTACTGTTATTTAATAAGGTTTAATTTCAAACTAAAGATTATCTCCACAATCTACATCAGATAATATTACAACCAGCAGCGATTGCATCAGGTGGTTTAGATAAACAGATAAATCTAACCGCGATTTATATCCGTGAGTCAATTAATTATAATCGGTTATATTATGACAAATGGTATAAGTACGTAGGTACTGCAGAACAATTAAACAAATAAAAAGTTTAGATTTTTTTGTAATCCAAATTATGTAGACGCTCAAGTATCTTTTAGAATTTTCATTAAGGTGATGTCGAAGTAATGGCCAGCCAAATTCAATGTTTCGTAGAAATGACCCGTTTAGAAAGCTAAATCTAAAATTATTTTGTGAACTGCGCCTTTAGAACATAATTTCCAAATACTAAAACCTTATTAGGCTTTGAATCTACCCCAAATTTAAATAAAAGTATCGTTTATAAGATAACTGTCAATTATTGTTAATTTCACTGCTATCTGTAAGATAGTCACCTATTTAGATAGACAGCCTTTCAAAATACAGATTGGGAAATTATGTTTTTAAAGGCGCGGTTTACAAAATATTTTTTAGTTTGTTTGGGTTATTTTAGCAAAAGCAATTTTTTTTTCTAATTTAGCGGACAAGTATATGTTGAAATACTCTGAAAACAGACGTCTTATAAACAAAGACAAAAATAAAAATTAAATTAGCCCTTACTGCCCTGTGTTCGAGCCTAAACATAAAACATTGTATGACAACAAAAATAAATTACAACAGCTACCTACCGAAAAACCCTAATTTGTAAGACTCTCAGAGCAATCGTATACGCAATAACACAATCATCAATAATTCTAAGAACATCTTAACATTTCATATGGCACAAGACTCTTAATAATATTATTGTATGTAAACCAAATGATGTTGCAGATTGTGGCGTCTTTACTTTCACTTCGTCATTATTATGACATTCGTGATTTACGAGACGGGCAAATAAACAAGTTCTCTGTACTTAGGCCAGTGACGAAATCTTTAAATAGAGCTCATTAACTGGAAAACTACAACACTTACGGTCTTCAATTTGAAATTGTCGGGTAGAGGTTCGCTAGTTCAAAAGAAAATCGGGAATCATTTCAGGATTAATTGAAATCAGTGGGAAAATATGTATAAACAAATAAGAAGTCGTATTTTCTTAAAAATAAATAAAGAAATAATTTATCAAATAAAGTATTGTAATTTTCTTTTAGTTTTTTTTTATTTAATTTTGATTTTCTTAAAATAATTTTTATTTAATTTTTATTTTTTGATAAAAACAGGTCATCAGACAAATATATTTGGTCTAATACAACATTATATTTAATTCATAGAAATGGAATTCATTCATTGATTATTTGATTAATTTTTATTTTTTAATTGAAAATAAATAATATTATAGGTAGGTAGTTTATATATTTGGTAAATTCCACACTAGGTTATGCCTGTATCGTGGAATCCATTTCAGTTAAACATACGATAAGCAGGTACTTACTCCTTTATTAGAGTTTTGACAAAATATCATACATTGAAATTTTGTTGTTTTTAGAATATTTTTTACGAACTAACTGTAAATTATACAGAAGTTTGAACGACCACATGAGGGAAGTCACAATGAATTAAAACTAGTTCATGAGTTAATGATGTCAAGTCCACATATTATGCAAAAACAGGGGACGAACCAACATAAGATGACCCTTGTTTTTGCGTCATGGGGTTAAATAATCCTGTGCACGGGTTGACAATATGACCTGAAATAACTGCGTATATCACCACTGCGTTCAGCAAAGATAAAGACTTAGTTGGTCATGTGAATTTGTTGAATCAGTAGGTAGGTATATACCTATCTCTTCTACAAAGAGAATTTACCCAAAATTATAAATTGTCTTCTGTATTTAATTTCATTTGAGGTAAAATAGAGTAAGGTTTTGCTGCTTACTAAACTACACCTATACACAGTTAATTTTAGCTCTCTTCTCGTTTAAAAATGCTAACGACCCCTAAATTACTTACCCTCTGGTAACTTAATCTATCTATCTATCTTCTATCTATCTTATATAAATAAAAATCAATTGCTGTTCGTTAGTCTCGCTAAAACTCGAGAACGGCTGAACGGATTTATCTTATCTTGGTCTTGAATTATTCGTGGAGGTCTAGGGAAGGTTTAAACGGTGAGAATTTAAAGATCGGACTTACGCGGGTGAAACCGCGGGGCGCAGCTAGTAATAAATAAAAATCGTATAATTAATTTAGAATTTATGTTATTCAACCCAAAACGGAATATGTGCCATGTTTTAAAACAAAAAACATATAGTAAAACTAGGTGCCCTCCGCGGTTTCACCCGCGTAACTCCCGATCCCGTGGGAATATCGGGATGTAAGCTATCCTATCTCTCAAGTTGGATCGAACTGCACATGGTGTGCGAATTTTATTATAATCGGTTAAGTGGTTTAGGAGTCCATTGAGGACAAACATTGTGACACGAGATTTATATATATTAAGATATCTCATTTTAGAACCTTTAGTAGCGAAAATAACCATGTTAATGTTAAAGAGGTTTTAAATTATTGGCCGCAAAATAAGTTTAGAGAGTCAGGTATAATCCAACGATTAACTAAAATCTATTCAGTTTCTAAAATGTCGTTCTGTCTATCACATCATTTTGTGCTTTAACTTAACCATTATTCAGATTAGTTAAACTTTAAACTGGGATTACTGCTCTATTTACATACTGCAACTACAACATACCTACTAGAATGAAGCTTAATACAGTAAAGTTATTAATTGTTTTTTGTATATATTTTTGTTTATATTATCTGTTAAAGCTGCATTTTCACACCCGATCCCGTGGGAATACTGTGATAAAATGTAGCCTATATGTAAATCCCGGTTATCAGCTATCTACATACTGAGTGTAGTAGTTTTTGTGTGCGTAAATAACATACAATCACACACATTTACACATATCTGCTAACACACAAACTTTCACATTTATGATAGGTATTAGTAGGATAACATCTACTTTTTAGGTAATTAGGTCAATAGGTTTTACTAATGCATGTTTCAATTGACTTTTCAAGTTTATCTTTACAGTTCCACTAAAACTTTTTATATGAAGACATCTGGTTTCTCAGGAATGACAGCTGATTTAACAGTTTAACCCAATTTTCTGCAAGAGTGAACCAATTAGCCATTTTAGCCGACGCGAGACGAGACGGCTAGCGGCTTTGACTTTGTGGAATAGATCTTACTTTAGTTCTATGAAGATTTCGTGCTCATTTTCTGGTGGAAATTATGTTTATTCCAGCGATTAGCATACTTTTCTTTGTATAGTTCTTATTTATTTAGGTCTCTTCGTTGGGCCGGAGGCGGCGGGCGTGATCGACCCATGGGCTCGCGCCTAACACGTTGGTCAAAATGGGACGAATTTATGGAAACAAAAAATTTCGTATTTTTTCTCTAAAATATTTTTTTCTAGAGCGTAAGCCAAGAGCAGGTTCTTTTTGAAAAATATTGTTTTCAAAATCCATATAATTGTATTTTTCCATCTTTGATCATGTTTTTTTTCTTTATATTTATTTTCTTTTCTCTGAGTGCTCCAACGTAATAATGGAGCGTCTTTAACTTCAATGTTTAATTTGAAATTTAATTCAATCAATCTATAATTTGTAAATACTTGAAATGATTATTAACTATAACTACACTATAACCATTAGTGACTCAGACTGGTAATGGTGACGTTAATTATTATTATACCATTTGACTCTGCAGATTATACGATAGTGATTACTAATGAGTCTGCTAGAGGATGTACAATAGTGTCCATTATATATAGGTACCTATAGACAACTAATGAGACGTAAATAATAGTTATAATAATAGGTTTCTATGGTCGATGGGGGAGGATTGGTGAGTTAGTTTAAAAACATTGAAAATAAATAATCTCTGTATCCTATCCTAATATTATAAACTTGCAGCGCTCCGCGGTTTCACTCGAGTAACTCCCGATCCCTTGGGAATATCGGGATAAAAAGCCTATGTCACTCCTAAAGAATTAATGTATCTTTATACTAAGTTTCATCAAAATCGATTTAGTAGTTTCAGAGCCTATTCAATTCAAACAAACAAACAAATTTTTCCCCTATAAAATCCTTCTATGAAAGTGTGTGTGTTAGTATGTATGTTTGTTACTCCTTCATGCAAAAACTATACTAAACGAATTGCAATGAAACTCTGTATGCAGATAGCTAGAGACCTGGGTAATCTTACCAATAGGGTACTTTTTATCCCAATATTCCCACGGGATCGGGACTTCGCGGGTGAAACCGCAATTCGTAGCTAGTTTAATTATATGCGAATTATTTCTTTTACATTAAACTTTATTTATACAACATCCACACATAATATGTAAGTAAGTACCAATATTATGTATGTATAAACTCTGACAATCTTTACAGTATCTAATTTATTACAAGATTCGTAAATGTAAACAAATTACATTCGAGAAGAAAAGCGAAATTTTCGATATTAGATACATACATAAGAAAAACAACAAAATTGATGTGATTATTTTACGGGTCATAAATTCTTTCTCTCTCTCTTTGGACGCCTTGAACTTCGACATTTAATGAAATTGTATTATCCTTGTGTTTTATTTGGGATATTTCTAACATTTAAGATCGGAACAAACTACTGCAAATGGTCGAGCGATCCAAGAATCAATGACAAATCAAAGTCGTGGTTTATTAATTGACGCAGTCTGTTATTCTTTTTAATTTAGGGTGCGCGCTTTTTCCGGCAAGAACTTGCTCGAGGGTATATTTTTAAACCTAAGTTGTCTCAGGCAGGGCAAAGTTCTCCTTCATCTGTTTCCAAGCCTAGTAATCTGGATATTCGACGAAGACTGACCAAACATAGCCTAGGACGGGCGGGCTTGGAACGCAAGCTTAAGAAAATTAATTTTTTGTGATCAATAAATATTAGATCGTGATATTTATTGATTGTTTAACTCTTGTCATACGTTAATATTATTTGCCGAACACTATCACAACTCGTGTTATGGGTAGGTACTGATCTTTTAAATCTTGCGTCACCGGCTTTTTCCTTAACTTATTTTCACTTAATAGTAAAAGAGTAAACAATAACATATTTGTCATTGGTATTCATGTCCTATTATTCAAATCTATTTTGTTTGTTGAATCCTTATTGCAGAGATGCTTTAACTATTCATAAATTTGAATATTAGAAAGTTCAAGCAGTAACAATAACATTTTAACTTTTAATAAAACTAGCTGTGCCGCTGTGCCCCACGGTTTCACCCGCGTAAGACTCGATCCCGTGGAAATATCAAAATAAAAAAAAAGTGGCCTATAGCCTTCCTCAAATAATTGACCCAACACAAAGATAATTTTTCAATTTGAACCAGTAGTTCCTGAGATAAGCGCGTTCAAACAAATAAGTAAATTCTTCAGCTTTATAATATTAGTATAGATTGTGTTAAGCCTGGTTAGCACTAAGCTAGAATTCTAGTCCAGTAGTCGCACTTTGGTCAAGTACAGTTTACTAGTGAATGGTGTTTCGCAAGATGAAGCCTAAAAAACAATGCAACGATTTGGCGTCAACTAAAGAACTCGACTAATTCTACAGTTTCGGACTTGTTATGCTGATGAACCAGTGAGCTTGGACGCGTGTGGAGGTGCTACTCGCCCAATAAATAAAACAAATGGTTGTCTGTAAAGTCGGTTTGCGGACGATAATTTTACGTGATAACGTTATAAGAAAACGATGAAAAATTGAGATTTTTTTTGTTATTCCTTTATTATTTTTTTCGTATTTTTTTCCCTTTTTAAAATTTTTTATTCTTCATTCGTCACACCGTAACACAAGCCCAGTTGAGCGATATTATTAGTAAATACTCGTCTGGTCATATTACCATGACGCATGATATCACACAATATTACCGTGACACTTTTTTGTGAATGCAGTTGTTCCACCAATTTTTTAGACGTTATCACGTTAAAATAGAATAAAAGGGATCAACTCGACTTAATTACTTACTTACCCAATCGACTACATTTTTGGTCTTCAGACACCTTTAGCTACTAAAATACTCACTACTAAACTAAAATACTAGCTTAATGCGAACTAGGCTTATATAACAGTTTTGATTTTTTTCTCTCAATTCACCGCTAACCCGAGTTCAATGATCGTAAAATCTTTTAACGCGCTCTTTGACTGAAACCGATAAACCACTTTATATCCAGAAAATTACTGGTAACGTTAGCAAGGTGCTCACACTTTTCCTAATCTCCCCTCCCATGTGGGATAATGTGAACGTTTAACTTTATCGAAAAGGAAATGTGAATCTCTCAGCCGTTTTCTAACACATTGTCCCGTAAAAGTCTTAATCTTGTGACATGTCACGCGCCATATATGGAGATGGTTTTTGAATAATAATATCAAATATTTATACCTCACATATAAAACGCCTTATTTTACGAAATTATATTTTAAGAATAATTTACATTTTTCTTCCATTTCTTTATATGTGCGCTCATCATCATCATCATCCGAGCAACTGCATCCGAGAAACTGCAACTGGGAACATGTTCCCGGTTGCATCCCTCTCGGGAGCCAGGGGTCCGCTTTCCTACTTTTACCCCTCCACTTCGCACGATCTTCGGCATCCTGGTTAGTAAGGCCATTTGCACGCATTTCACCCTTTACGACGTCAAGCCAGCACTTCTTGGGTCTACCCAGTCTGTCACGGCCCGGCGGAGGCGCCATGGCAAGACATTTGTTCCCCACGTAACTAGCCGTTTTTCGCAAGACGTGACCGTACCAGTTCTTTATGTGCGCTAATTTGACATATTTTCTCGAACTCTGAAGGAAAACATCGTTATGAAACCGATATAATTGGCTCCAGACATATTAACAAGTCCTTTCCAGTTAGTAGGTAGGTATAGAAGGTACTTGGGTCAAGCCTATTCCATCTTTACCACTCTATACGTAAAAATGGCTTAAAAATTAAATTGCAAGATTCCAACCGAACAAACATACAAACATACATTGCAAGTTAAATAAAAGCTTTTAATTGCAAAAACACAGCTCGTATACAAGATTAATTAATGAAATCCTTTGATTTGTCGGGAATTTTAAAGCGCTATAATGTATAGTAGATATTTTTTCGACTACGGTGAAAAGAAACACGCTTCTTCAGATTTTGACTTAAAATCTAAATTGACTTGCTTTGGTCTGTTTGTATGTATATGAGTATGTATGTTTGTTCATCTGTTCCCGCATATCTTCTAAACTACTTATTAATATTAATGGACACGTAAGCAAAGTAGTAAATAAATGTATTCTGTTAAATTATTCGATTTCCATTCAAGACAAGTTTGTGATTCATCTGTGCGTGTCGATCTGGGTATTTCCGTTCGTATAATTATTATTTTTATTTTTAAGATTTTTCCTTAAATTATAATTTTCGTAACAGACGTTATAATAATGGGGTAAAGCTCAGGACCAGTAGAAGTAGCGCAAGAGACGTGACGTTTATCAATAAAAAAAATCGCGTGCGTATTATATGTTAAGCAATTTTAGAAAGTATCTATTTATATACCTACCTTTGTTGCAGACTGCTGAAGGTCCTTTTGTTATAATGAAAGATAAGAAGGGTTGTAGGTATTATTATCAAGTTTATTGTATGTAATCGCTTTAGTTGAATACAAATTCGAATGACCATTGTTCTTCTGTGATACGTATCAACACCTGCCGTGATTATAATTTAAAATTTATTATTTTTCTCTGTAACAACGGGGAACGATCTAAACTAAACGCTCGCCTCCGCATGAGTTACCTAACCATAAACCTGCAGGTGGCCCCTGGGTGATACTTAACGAGCTTTGAAGTTACAAAAGCATACAAATATGGGCAATCGTAAACCAAAATTAACAAAAAAAAAACAAATTAATTCGGGTTCATTTAAAGTGTCTATTTCCGTATTAGAATGACATACGATTAAATTAATAAATCTGTAACAAAATACAGGTTTTATATTGTCAGACTTCGTAGTGTCAAAATGATAACCAGTGACAATTCAAAACAGATTTAATCCTTTGGTATTAGCTAGTATAATATTTATCCCATATTCATGTTCAAAGTTTTCAGACTATATTTGTCTAGGGAAATTCAACGGAAACTAAGTTCGAGGTTAAATAATCGTAACAGAAATATATTCAAAATAAGCATTTTAACAGGGAAAAACGTTAGATTATAAAGCTAACTATTAATTATAAGGTTTACTTATTAAATGTTAATGAATAAGGGGATAAAAAACTACTTGACTTAACACTTTATTCTAAGATTTATAATTAGACAATTATCATGTTAATTTAATCATAAATTTTCCATTAAGAACTCTGCACGATGGGGACTTAATTATTTAAATACTACATTTAACTATGTAAAGTCATCATCATCATCATCAGAACCTAATCAGCGAAAATGACGTATTACCCCCGGCTTCGATATTCTTTATTATTCATCATAATTCTACAAAATGTATGAATATTTCCATATAAATAACCCCTTTTATAAGGAAAATTGGATTAACAACCGCGATCTTTATCCACAAATTGACGAAGGTTATTGACTTTGGTCACGATACAATTAAACCTAATTTGTAAAGCTTTTTCGAAGTATGTTGCCTTAACGATCATTTCGACGTACTCTCAGGCACTTAAACTATTCACTCTACCTCCACAACGTTACCACAGAGTGTGGTGAGCAGAACTGAATTGCGAATACAAAGTTTTTCTAAAGATAAACAACAAGTTCCAGATGCAATATACCGTTGGGGAGAAGTTTAACCTGCTACTAGCTTTTGCCCGCGACTTTGCAAAGGGTTTGGATTTTCTAGAGTAATTTCTTAGCGAATGCCCAATTGCGAACGTTGTAACAGCAATCTGTATGCCTAATTTTAGCGCGATCCGTCTCTGGTTTAATCTATGCGTTGATTATATCAGTCAGTTATAGCTTACTGGCTGCGCCTTGCGGTTTCACCCGCAAAAGTCTCGATCCCGTGGGAATATCGGGACAAAAAGTAGTCTATGTGTTAATACAGGTCTCCAGCTATCTAGATACTTAGTTTCATCGCAATCGGTAGAGTAGTTTTTGCGTGAAGGAGTAACAGACATATAGGATAGTAGGATTTCTGGAGGTACAAATACTACTCTACGGTTAAAAATCGTATCAAACCAGATTTTCGAATTCATAAAATAAATAGCATAATTATATTATAAAACAACTATTTTCCAACTTCAACTTCTTCTCTCTCTTCTTTCTCTCTTCTTCTTCTTTTACTCTCTTCTTCGTTCTTCTTTTTTTTTTCTTTCAACTTTTTATTTTTTATTATTGCTATAAGTTAATTAAAACGGGATATGTTTTACAATAATGTTTTAAAATACCAATTTTCAAATAAAAATAGTCATTCACTACTAAAGTTATTCAAAACTTGAATGTTTATTATTGGTACCTTGTCTTTGTTTTTATTTTGTCGTGGTCAACATTGTAGCAGCATCAAAATATCGAGGTCCACAAATAATAAGAAAAAACATGGTTTAAATTCCGTTTTAAATAAACTTTTGGTATTAAGTGTAAACAACCAAGTATATTGTTTCGTTGGAATGTTTATATTAATTTGTAATTTAAATGTGAAATTATTTATTATCTTTATCTGGGTTTATGTTGTTTTAAGTTAAGAGGTAATTATTATTCATTGAATTGAACAACCCATTGTTCAATAATTGTGATTAAATACATCGCGCAACGGGGTAAAGGCCGATTTCTTCATTCATTTACATTAATAAGTAACATCGCGGTTTACCTTACAAGAACTCAAAATGTTCCCGTGGATTTTAAGAAGTCATACCTCATTCATTTCGTATGGAATTCAAAATCAAATAAATAAATGAAAAATCGGCACATTTCGGATTTTATAAGTTAACTAGCTGCCTTTTTAACATCATAAATCCCGATCCTGAGATAATTGCAAAATGAAAAATAGTCTATATGTTACCTTAGGACTTCAGCCGTTAGCTTATCTAGTTTCATACCAATCGGTTAAGTAGTTTTTGCATAAAAACGTAAAACAATAACATTTATAAAATTAAAACAAAATAAAATCAATGAAAAAAATTAAATTTTCAAATCACACGCAGACACTTACCGTAATAAAACAATCACGTTTATGCCAAAAATTCGTATTTTGAATAAAATTGTCCCTTTATTAAGCCGGGTCTATGTCGATCGCGTGCGCAGACCAAGGCTTATCGTTAAAAACTACCTATTGGTAAAGCGGACCTTGCCGTTCTCTTGCTGGTTGATACGTCACTTTGTACTGACCGGTTCGCTGGACCCATTACCACCGACACTAGTTCTAATGTTGCTGAAATATATTACTTACTAGCTTTTGCCCGCGACTTCGTCCGCGTATAAGTCCAAAATGGTTCTAATAGGATTTTTTATTGGTTTTAACTCTAATAAATTTCTTTGGGTTTTAAAATTACCGAAGTCGGTAGGTTAGTTTATATTCTTTTATATTTATATTTCACATGTTTTTTTTGATACTCATTATAAAGGCAGAGAGGACGAAAATTCTGTATTTACTTGGAAGCAAATAAAAAAAATGGTTCTGAGGGACTTAGAAAATATTGAAACAAAAACATGTAGTTTTTAAAGTTCAAGTCTATCTGTCTGTCTGTTTGTTACTTATACAATAAAAACGCCTAAACCAATTGAAATCTGGTTTTCACTTTAAGATAGCCAGGATAGGAAGGTCGTGTTATACTTTACATCTAAATCCAATAAGTAGAACCTGAGTAATAAACGAAAAACTGCAGCCGCTCGAGAAACCCCGGCCGCCCGTGACGACACGAACGCGTCCCACTAAACACGAACGTCACAGAATACATAATAGTGTAGCATACTTTTTATCCCACGCATATCCCATTTTATTCCATATTTCCACGGGATCGGGACATGCTGGTGAAACCGCGAGGTGCAGCTACTTTTGAATATAGAATGATTCGTATATTTCATACTATGTAGAGACAATGTTCTACCATTTCAAATTTCGAATTCTACGTCCCCATGAGGCCGAAAAGTGCAACCTTTTTTGAATAAAATCGAAATGGGTGTCAAATGTAGGTGATGTAAAAGGAGTATTGATATCAACTTCGGAGGAAATCATCCCAAAATAACTTTCTACCCCTTTTTAACCCCGTTAGGGGATGAATTTCAATAAAATATGAAACACGTGTTCCATCAATTCTGTCAAAAAGTTTATGCAAAATTTGAAGTAGATTAGACCAAGGAATCACGTTGTCCCATACAAACTTTGCTCCCCTTTTTCACCCCTTTTGGGGTAGAATTTCGGAAAATCCTTTCTTATCGGATACCTACGTCATACAAAGAACACACCCTCCAAGTTTCAAGTCTCTACGATCAGCGGTTTAGGCTGTGCGTTGATCCGTCAGTCAGTCAGTCAGTCAGTCAGGACAAAGGATTTTATATGTATAGATATAGATAAGAAGATAATACATGCATAATATAGCCGTGCAAAGCCGGGGCGGGTCGCTAGTACTTTGATAAAAGAGATCCAATCAAAGAGTATTTAAGTTTTTAATAACCCCAGCACGCCGCTTCATACACATGTTCATACAAAATTGCTGGAGCGTTGTAATGTTCCAAATTAAAAAAACGCTCCTGCATTGGATTTAATTTTCTTTGACCGCGACACTGGCTATATGCACGATAGTAATAATGCGAAGCCATAGTAAAATTATAAATAAAAAAGAGATGGCGCTAGATGCTTCTTTCCGTATGTCAAACTAACAATTTTGACATCATCCCTACGTTCTGTACGTTTTCATGCAAAAATATTATGGTTTATTTTTTACGCCAAGAAATATCAAATTTTAATTAGTAACATAAATCTACTTGAAATACCTAAACCTCTTCTGATATTTTCTGAACACATTCGTGAAGATTATGTTAAAATCTGTTTCCTAGTTCCCGAAATTAGACTGCACAAACAAAGGTAAACAAATAAAATCAACATTTTCTGAGATGAATGGTAGTTTCGCGAAAACGAAAAGATGGCGCTAGTTACTTGAAATAAAAAAAAATAACTTATTAAATTAATTACTTTATTTTCTAGTTAAAAAATGTGTATATTGCTATGTATTCTTAAAATACATAAGTGTACAAAATTTTTAAGCAGAACAAAAAGAATAATCAACTAATTTGTGATTTTCTAAATTTAAGAAAACCTGAATCGCGCATGCAAGATTTTTTTCTACCGGAGCTATATAAGGTTAGCGAATTCTATAGTGCTAAGATCATTATGGACGTAGAACGCTTACTTCCAAAACTTCGAATTTATTATATGTAGAGATTTGTGTATTAACAGAGAATATTAATTGATAAAAAATGCAGTTATATTTACTAAATTAACTTATCTTAAAATAAGTAAAAAGTTAAGACTCGATATAACTCAACTGTCATTTATTTTATTACTTTTATTGCTAGGTATCTATGGTCTATAGCACCCTTTAGATGTAAATTTTACGATCAGAAATAACAATAGAAGAATATTAAAAATTAACTACATAATAATTATTTATTGTTACCTATAATTCTTAATATACGGACTTAAATAATATATAGGTTCGTACGTACTCATTTTTTTATGCGATAATAAATCGTCATTTTATAGATACGAGTCGCGATTGCGATTACCTACATCGACAGACGGCTTCACTCGAAATTCTCCAGACTTTTTGCGACCATGATCGGTGCAACCCGATCGAAACATCGATTAAATAATAAGATAACTAGTAGTTAGTAGTAATAGTAGGTAACTGTAACCCATGTTTGTAAAATGAATATATAAATAATACTAGCGACCCGCCCCGGCTTCGCACGGCTGTATTATGCATGTATTATATCTAAAAACCTTCCTCTTTAATCACTCTATCTGTTTAAAAAAACCGCATCAAAATCCGTTGCGTAGTTTTCAAGATTTAAGCATACATAGGGATAAAGGGACATAGGGACGGCGAAAAGTGACTTTATTTTATACTATGTAGTGATTTACCTTTTTTATACACTTCTAATCTTGTTCTATATCGCTAAAACCTACAAGATAAACCCTTTATTACCTATTTGTACAACACACTAAACTTAAAAAAACCAAAACCCGAAAAGTTTATTACATAAAAACAACAACAAGCATCACATCATACAACAATTTCGTTGTTTAAAACGAATCAATCGAATAAAAATACTTATTTTGTACGTGTAAACATCACAGACAGAACATTCATTAATTCATTGATGATCGTATTATCAGTTAATTCCACAACTTGCAGTGTGAGCTTACGATTGTCGTTTTAAATAAAATTGTCCAATGATACAGTTCGGTGTAAATTATTCCAATTGGATTTAAAATACGAATTTTGAGGTTGGTTTGGAATTAATGAAGTATTGTGGTAAATATTTCCTTAAAGTATATGAATAAAATATTAAGGAAGTTTATTGTAAAAGTTGTCCAAACTGTTCTTTTAAAAAAGAATGGTAACATCTCTTTGACTTTATATTCTATGCAAACTACTAATCTATTAATTCACTGTTCATTGCTATTTAAGATATTCAAAAGTTTAAACTACGCTTTTAGATATCCAAAAAAATATATTAATAATAAATTAATGGCAAATTTAAAATAAGTATTGCCTCTTTCCTACAAATATTAATCAGATCTTGAGAAAAAATCCAGCATGTAGTATAAGTGGAAATTTACCATTAAACCCGTAGAAAGGTTAAGTGGTGTAACCGGCTAAATCAAGTTTAGCTATAGTTAAACAAGTAATATTGGCGCTCGTTGAGTTCGCATTAACATACTTTATAGATCTTTAAAAAAAACCAGCATTATAAGTGTATTTAACTTGTAAAGCCCGTAGAAAAGTTAAATAGTGTAACACTGCCGAACCAAGTTTAGCCGTAAATATAAGACTAATATTGGCGTTCGTTGCATTTGCATTTCCATACTTTATAGATCTTTGCAAAAATCCAGTATTAATAAATGTAAATATAGCTACTTACTTGTAAAGCCCGTAGAAAATTTAAATGGTGTAACAGGCCAAACCAAGTTTAGCCGTAAATATATATACGATACGACTAAAATTAGCATCCGTTGCGTTTGCATTTTAATACTTTATAGGTCTTTAAAAAAACCAGTAGGATTATAAATGTACTTACTTGTAAAGCTCGTAGAAAAGTTATAAGTGGTGTAACAGACCAAACCAAGTTTAGCCGTAAATATACGACTAATTTTTGCGTTCGTTGCGTTTGCATTTACATACTTTATAAATAGTCATATCACGTACGACACGCGTTTTTTTAGCGTTTATTTTCTGTCTCAAAGATAATGTCAGAATTTTGCTTCTGAAGAATTATGATAAGGAACATGAATAAAACCATTTCAAGCTTTAAAAGACTGAAAGCATAAGAAAGTTTAGGTAGGTAGGTAGGTAAATATTTTAAGCGATAAAGTGACGGACTGAGCAGATTGTTCACCTGATGTTTAATCGACAGTCACAAACTTCAAACCGAACCACATTTAGTTTTTGAGTTCCGTTAATTGAAAAAAGTAGGTACATAGTAGTAAAATTATTAACTGAGGTTAATGAACTTATAATTCGAATGTTTCTTAATATTACAAAAACATAAATAAAAATGAGCCCTGAACTTAGCTCAGGTCTAAAAATGGAAGGAAAAAACCATGCATATTAAAAACGGGTTATAAAATTGAAATAAGATCAGAAAATAAACTGGTTAAGTACAAAAAAAGATGCATTGACGCACGAAACTTTAGTGGTTGGACTTTACTAAGAATATTACTATGTTTAATCAACGCTCAAAAGTCCACAGCCACCGTATATAACGTGTAAAATCCTGTGCAGCACTATTTGAACAACCCTGTGGATCGAACCCATGTCGGTTGTTGAGTAAAGAATAGAACTTTTTACTCATGTGGTAGCGGGTGGGCGGCGGCTTATACCACTCGGCCAACTAAAGACATAGCTAATATGTTGAAAATAATAATCACACTGAGTACTTTTAATTCAAGTTTTTATATTTGTATATTATGTAACGGCTATAAGAAGAAGGTCGTAAGTCCTATACTTGTTTATAGTATTATGTAGGACAGTGATCAGTGGCGTAGCGTGTCTTGTATAAAAAAAATTTTTATATAAAAAATTTTCACATAAGAAAAAAAAAAATTGTGAAAAAAAGCACTTTTTTTTTAACTTTTTTTCACTTTTTTTAAACTTTTTCACTTGTTTTTAAACTTTATTTTAAAAACTTTTTTTAGAAGCACTTTTTTTATAACCTCTTCCCTTTTCTGTTTACTTTTTCTTTTCTCAGCGCAGCATAAATTAGAAAGTTTTTATTTTTTTTCCTTACACACTTTGGGGCCCCCGTGGCCCGGGGGCCCCGTATAATTGATACGGCAGATACGGCGGTAGCTACGCCCCTGACAGTGATAATGGACTTATGACGCATATCTACTGTACCTATCTACTTAATTTTCTGGTTTATTAGTAACCTAATCTAAGCTAAGTTTCAATCTAAACTGGCTTCGAAGTTAGACTAGATAGAGTATGTTATTAGACTAGTTCATAATAGGTGTAGTTATCAGGTAGTATCGGGTTTAATTTCGATCGAATTTAGATCGAAGTTATGAACTTTTTGCAGCACGCAGTTTTACAATGTCCCGATCCTGTTGGAATAGGTATAGAAATAAAAATCAGCCAATGCATCCAAAAGATTTAATGTATTTTCTTTCATACCAAGTTTTATCAAAATCGGTCTGGTAGTTACAGAGTTAATCAATCCGATACAAAAAACATGATATTTTTCTTAGCAAAGATAGTGCGACAAGGTAGTAACACTCAAATATTTGGAAATTACTAGGTACTATTTATCTACTTCTAGTAAGTCTGTACCTATACAGGGTTATTGGAAATTATACTAGCAAGCCGTTAAGGGCTACTTATGTGCACCTAAACAAACAACTTTTGTTCTACGACTTTTGGAAATTCGAATTTTTTTTCGAAAAATTTGAGGTTAGGTTTACCTGAAAATCAGCTGTTCCTTACACGGAGAGGTCAGTAACCTTAAAATTTTACTTATTTTTTAAGTTTCATCTACTGTTCTTGGTCTGAATGACCTTTGTTTTGAAAAATCAGCTGTTTTTCGAATTTACATAACCTCAAAATTTTCATTCTTTTTTTTCGAATTTCCAAAAGTCGTAGAACAAAAGTTGTTTGTTTAGGTGCACAGAAGTAGCCCTTAACGGCTTGCTTTCGCTAAAATTATACTAATTTCCAATAACCCTGTATACAAATAAATAATGAACTTCGAACAGAAGCACATTCAACCATAATTTATTATAGTTATTATATCCTACAGATGTTGATTAAGTACTCAGATGACTTTTATAATAAAGTTTATGACGCAAATCAAAGTAATCGCGTTGTTGGATTTTCCCAAATCTTGGTATCTAAAGTTTTATTCAATACTTCATATTACGAGTCAATATTTAAAAACCTTTTTAAATCCTTTCAACTACTTATTACATATTATATTCCTCGCTTAAATCTTAAGGTTTTTTTAGTAAAACTATTTCAACGGATGCAACCACGTTTATTTTTTGAAAACCGGACGTTTCGAGAACTTTGCAGATGGTTAGAGGCTGACTGAGGACACATTAAGGTGGTTTCAGACTAAAGTTTGATACGCGTGTATCAGCTCGTTTTTGGATCTATTAGCTAATTAAAAACAAATACACAAAAAAGACATATTAAACTATATGTTTATTCATACTTCACGTTTAAATTCTCTCGATTTTGTACTTTTTTTTCACTAGTCTTACAAATTTTTTTAAATATCGCAAACTTTTTTATTATGAAAACGATAACAATCTTTTATTTATTTATTATTTAAATCTCATCTACTGGTGCTAACAACCTCTGTGCAAAACATTGTGTTTATCTGTTTACCAAACAGCGAGAGAGCGGTTTGATTGAACAGTACTATGCAATCATTTTCTCGAGTTATATTGTGTAGATATCGCCCCAATACAATACCAATATCATCCCCCAAGTTTTTAGCATCTCAAACATAAAGTTACTTCATAAAAAAGTTATTTCTCTCGGATCGAATGTCTTTATAGTATGTTGCGACGACGTGTAACGATATACTTACATAGGTTTACCTCGACGACGCAGATGGCACCCATGTTTCTTCATAAAAGACAACGGCTTTAATAATACCTGTGTATATTTTAAAATATTTTGGAATAATAATATTATCATACTTAACCGTGAAAGTGTATATAATGTTTGTAAGTCCTCGACGCAAAATCTACTAAGCTGATTGCTATAAAACTCGGTAATTAGAAGACTAGAGATCTGGTTTAACATATTCGAAATTTCCATGGGATCGGAACCTACATCTGCGAATAAAATCACAAGGCGCAGCTGTAAATAATAAGTCGAAGTTGTGGAAAAAACCTAAGCCACTGAACGTCTTTATAATTTTCCTCGGAAATAAGGAATAATTTAATTTAATTAAAAGTTAAAATTGAACAATTCCTTCATGTTTTATTCTCAGTTTAAGACATTTTAATTGAATTAGATTGGCGGACCAATAAATAAATATGCTTAACATAATTTTTAGAGGTCGTTTTATCTTTAAAGGAGGGCCGCGGTTCCTTTGAAGGGAATGGTGTGCTCACAGCTAAATAGCTGTGTAAACCATTCTCTATTAAAATATAAAGAGAGCTAAAATCTGTAGATATTGGTTTGGCAAAAATTGACACCTAAAGAAAAAAGGCTTATTTTAATCGTAGGGTTTAATTAGGTAATAATAAATAATAATAAAAAAAATCGTTTATTTCAGGTAACAGCCTTATAAATAAGTACAGACCCATATAAAATATATACCTTACAGACTAACATACATACAGATAATATTATAATAAATTAGTTTTAGGGTTTTCAATCTTCGTTCTCGCCTCCCTATAGCGTCGGTATACAATGCCTGCGGGCCAGAAATCAGCAGAGAAGAACATATCACATAAGAAGATAAGGGCAGGAAGAGGAAAAAGAAGATTACTAATACGTAATACCTAGACTACCAGGTACTACAAATTGATCAAAATAGCAGAATAAAAATGTCTTCAAGTAACAATAATGCTGAGCATTCTAGTACTTGTATGCGTATAAAAATACTAACATATATAAAATAAAAAACTCAAGGTATTTCCTTTTACGTCAAAGGTTTTGTGGTTTTTAATTACGATTTAAATTTGATAAACAGACGTGGATCTAGTTAAAATACCTACAGCTAAAACTGCAGAGCTCCTCGTGTCACTACTAAATAATTTACCGTCAGTAAATAAATTCACCCACCTAAGAGAACTCACTGCGGTTCGAATCGACCACATTACAAAAAGTTCTTGGGCGATACACCCCGCGGTGGGAAAGGACCCATTCAAAAAGAGCTATAGACTTGATAGTCCATTGAAATGTTACATTTTTTTGGGCTTAGCGTGCATTTGTCAGAGGAAGCAATTTTATTTTTTAGATATCAAGAGGGGGTTAGTCTAAGCTTAAATCCAAGTTTGAGGGATTGTAGCTCTTGTCCCACGGCCGCCATCTTGGAAAAAGGGATTTAACGGTTTTATGGTTTATCTGACAAACTATGGGTCTCACAAAAAATATTGGTTAACATTTTTTGTTGCAAATATGATTATCTACAACTTTTGTCAAGTAACTTTTAGTCGTAGAACAAAAAACAAAAAGTTATAAGCGAAAATCCATGAAAATTTGAGATTTTATTTTTACTAAGAATACTGATTTCATAGCACCATGGGAGTAGGCCAGGGTTTTCAAGGATGTAAATTCAGGTATAGACTACTCTCGGATGGTCTAAAAACGTATAAAAATGATTACATGCGCTTTTTCGATGTTTACCTTTTTGTGTTAATTTTCAGAAGAAGAAAAGTAAGAATAGTTCGAAAATTATAGGTCCTATCAACATAATTTTAAGACAATTATTGTAGACAATTTAATGAAGAACATATCGTCTTCATTATGTCATTAACAGTTTTGTTGTAGCTTTAACTGTTTTTATAATAAAATAAAAAACTGTAAGGCTGAATCAAAACAGGGTCGACGGGGCGTAAAAATCACTTTACAGCTTTTAAACTATAAGTCCGATCTACATACTTCTGAGGTAAATGTTGTAGTGAATTTGATAAAGATCACATTGCTTATTGACAATTTGGTTATAGCTTTAACCGTTATTAATTGCAACAAAAAAATGTTAAGTAATATTTTTTGTAAGACCTATAGTTAGTCAGATAAACCATAAAAACCATTTAAATCCCCTTTTCCAAGATGGCGGCCGTGGGACAAGAGCTACAATCCCTCAAACTTGGATTTAAGCTTAGACTAACCCCCTCTTGATATCTATAAAATAAAATTGCGTCCTCTGGCAAATGCAACCCCAAATGTAACTTTTCAATGGACTATGACTTATGAGTCAATAGTTAACGCTAATATAAAAAAAGAAAAAGACGATCTAAATAAAAACAAAAGACGAAGCAAAGTAACGTAAGCAACAGACGGAAACTTGTTTAAGAATTTACTCCCTAACATATTTAGTATAGAGCTGAGAAGCCTCTAAACTATAAACAGCTATTACACGGAGCTGCGAAATACACCTGCTCAGCCAACCTTACAGTATTAAGCGACAATGTCTAAATTTACCCAGGTTATAATTTTCTCCAACTCTCAAATACAGGGCGCAATACTGGTATTAATTTACCGTCTCCGCAGCATTTAGTGTTGCCATTTGAAATTCAATTTGACTTCTCCAAATAGGTTTGATGTTTGGACATGAATTTTGATCGGGTCGTGTTTTTGTTTGGGATTAATTAATATGAAGTATGCGAAGGGAAGTAAATATTTGGCGTGACGGAGCCAATTTTATACTACGGTCCATTTACTTTGTAAAATGGGCTACACAAAGTTTGTTATTAATTTTGCAATGAATGATACTTAGTAAAATTAATTAGTAATAGATACGATATAATCTAATCCATTTAGCTATTAAATGAGAAAGCGAGGAGCATTTAAATAAAATATGTCAACAAAACAAGCTTAGGTGTAATTTTGCTTCTTTACATATAAGACTTCGGCGTTTTAGTATACCTATTTATTTTATCTATGGTAAAATGTCTACGTATTTTCTTTAACAAGCTTTTGTATGGCGGAAGACATTTTGAAAATCCAAGAAGATTGCTGAAACGTGTTCTGTTTCGTCAAATCATGCAAAATACAGAGAAACCTAAATAAAGCATTGTATTATATTTGAGATCTATGTTTAAATTTTAGGTAGGTTATGTGACTCTACATTTTTCTGTTTGATCATTTTCAAATACCTAAATAAGTCCCAAGAAAAGATAGATGGACTGTGTGAGATAAGATATGAGAGAGAGAGACAAGATGTGAACGATGAAATGATGTCTAATATAGGTCAATGGAAGAAGAAGACATAATGGTCCCAAATAAATTGGAATAAGGGTAGGCAGAAGAAGACACCAAAACAAATCGTATAAACATAAATTATGTTTAAAAACTCGTGAAACTATTTCTAAAGTTAACATTTAGTCTCCATTTGACGACCTCTGTGGCGCGTCGGGCGAACACCCGACTGCGACGCAGAAGGTTGCGGGTTCGATTCCTGCCGGGAACAAGTATTTATGCTGACCATAAATTCTTGTTTCTGGTTCTGGGTGTTTCCTATATGTATAATATGTATATATTTACAAAAAGAAAAGTATATAAGTAGTTTATCCGTTATCTGGCACCCATAACACAAGCATTAAGTTGCTTAGCTTGGGGCTGGATGGCGATGTGTAATATGTCCTGAAATATTTATTTATTTTATTTTATTTTATTTTATTGTTTGTGTTTTGTTCTAGCACTAGAAAACAATCCGGCGGAAACAGGTATTTGTTTGAAGAGAACACACAAACTAAGCTAGCTACTGATAAACTTTTGTTAAGAAAAGAACATCCCCGTACTGTTTGTCGTTGGATCGGAAAACTTGTTCAAATACTTTACAAAACTAATTGCTGTGAACTTAGTACTGCTCTGTTTACTTACATCTTATTTTACAAAATATTTAAACGTATAAATGTTTTTGATTTTGACTGTACTTTTTATCATATCAGGTAGAGTTGGGAGTTTTTGTTAGGTATTTTAAAATCGGGTAGAGATGGGATCGGGTAGAGTCGGGATGTAGCCTAGATTTTGTTCTTGATAAAATAAACAAAGTAGACTCAACAAAGAAGGTACAGTCACATTACCAATTAGGTGAACCCCACGTGACCTAGAGCTCACTCGCAAATCTGTGAGGTTGTAAAGTAATGTTACCTGATTCTGTTTTTTTAAACAATATACTACAATACAATATAAAAAATAACAAAATAGGTATATATTTTTTACAGATAATAATATGCTAATGAGCTCTGGGTCACGTGGGGATCGGCTAATTGGTAATGTGACTGTACCACTATCTCAACATAAGGGAACTTAGAAACCGGAGAAATGAGGTAAATATATTTAAATTTGGTCAGGAGAATAAGGGGCCACTTGTATAAACCATAACGGAAGTAACGTCATAATTTGTAACGAATATGAGGATGTAGGATGTACTCTAACATCTTTGTTAGTAGATAGTACGTAACGAGTAAAACGAAGCGGAATTTCTTGCTAAAGAGGTTGGAGAGGAGAGCAGAGTACTTAAAAGATGCATGAAAATGTGTAGGCACATATTATTTCTTTAATAAGATGCAATGAACTTTAAGATAAGACATGACAACAAATGCAAGAACTTACAGGCAGCGGCTTCATGATCGCGAGAAGATTTAAAAAAAAAATTAGGACCCGGGAAGATATGAAACAGGTGTCCCTCCTTATCCATTAATTTAATGTAGGTACCTATGATCTTCAGCACAACCATAAAAGAATCGTTAATTTCACAAAAGTGAAAACAACTCATTTGTTATTAAAAAGCGTAGAAAACTTTCTTGTCCTGGCAGTAAATTGTAGTAAGTTATTGACTTATTATTATGGGCTCTCCCACACAACGTCTAAATCAGCCGCAGGTGCGTAAAATGCAATTGCGTTTCTTTAACACCCGATAAATTTATGAGAATTTGGTGTCACAAAATTTTACGATCCTATACCCACCTTTTCTTTTATGATTTTTGGGTCATCTTGTTGCTGGATATTATTGATATTAAGAAAATTGCCATTTTGCCAATGATTTGTTAGACTTTAAGTTATTGGTCAGGGAAGGCTCTAGCCTAGCCCATCAGCGGTGTAACAGAAGAACTAAGTAAGGAGGTACCTACCTACCTTAATTAAAATTAGAAATAAACTAAATTGAAATTAAATTAAATTTGCAACTAAAATGAAAAAATAAAATAGTAGTATAATGATAAAATATTCATGTCACACTTCACTAAGTTTATCATCATCAATAATTCGTCTATAGAGTATAGTAACATTTCTCAAGGAGAAAAGATTTAGACCTTTTTTGAAGACATACACAGAAGTCACAGACTGAGTCCTGAAAGAAGTCTAGTGCCTAATACCTATTAACTTTATTTATATTATAGTGATGTCAACAGGAACTTCCCTTTTTCCACCCTTTTTTTTTTTTTTTTTTTCGAGGGGAAATGCGCCTTATGCACCGTCCCACCGCTCCGGGGGGAGCGGCGGGGATGTGTGGGGCTCCCTGCTGGCCTAAGATGGTGGGCGGCCATAGGTTTACCCACTAAAACCCCTCGGTGTCCTCTCTCCGCCGTATGTGCCGGAGACGCAGGAGCGCTTGCGCATTCATCTGCTGCCCCACGGCGGCGGCTGGTCTCGTCAGACCCCGTCTCTAAACTCCCGTCTCTCTTCGTGTCAACACGAACTTCCCTTTTCCCACCCTTACCCAAGGCTACTGTTACAGTAGCTCTATCTAGGTAATTGAACAACACCAACCCCTTTCATTAATCAATCAAAATAAAGACTTTATTTTCATTCTGAACATTGAAAGCCTTTTTAGAAAATTACGAACGCAGATATAAAATATTAAGAGAAAAATGTCTGATGTTACAAATATTTATGATAGGCACTTAACCTTTGAAGATTTTGTGAAGCTTTTTTCAGTACTTATTCAATTGGTATTTTTACCCGATTGCGGAGGAGGTTATTGATGTACAAAACTTAGAGGGAATTTACTTTAAGCTTGTTATAATATAATACTTGATAAGACGATATCTTATTAACGCTATTTTCATACAAGTATATTCTCCTATCTTTTTAAATAGCCTTAAGACCAGTGTGAGGCTGTATATTTCCACACAAAAAGCGGTAACGTTTTCCCCCGACGAAGTCCGATTTTGATAATTTTTGAAATTGTTCTAGAGCTAATGGAAAACTAGGTTTAAACGTTTTTATTTTAAAGAAATATTGCCTAAGATAAAAGTTATTAGTATCTGAATATCTATATTTTTGACTTAAAAAGTTCATCGAGCGTTTCAATTGTTTTATAATAGACGAAACAAAATTACCAAAAAAGAAAAACGTATTAACCTAGAATAAGATGCAGTTAATTAAATGAGACCAATTTTTTTTCATTTTGTGAAGGATAGATAGATAGATAAACACTTTATTTGTACAACACACAAAACATTAATAAAGGATAAAGGGGGTAAAAAGGTTACAACCCGCAACATTATTTGAAAGCAAAATGAAGGCAATCACGTCCGAACTTAAACTCTCTCTATCGCACGATACGGGTAATTTTTGAAAAGACCTACTCGCGCCGCGTATCGAAAACTCATGATTCTCTTAAGGTGAAGTAGGACCTTAAAACTCCTATCCCTTTCTCACGCGCGCGCCGAGCGATGATTCTATCCCTTTCCCCTGCGCGCCGCGAATTGGCCGTTTTAACTGTTTTATGTAATTAAAAGACTTACATCTATTTTAGCGAAAAACCATCTGTATTGCCTTATGGGATTTTATGTAAAGTTTATGAAAATATAAATTTTGTACTTGTTTTTTCTTTACAATCGCCGTAAAATTGAAAAAGCTCAAAAAATGACAGTTTTTTAGGATTATGACGATTTTTTTCTATCGAGGCAAATCACTCTAATCGTGTTTCGAAGTATATGACAATACAAAGCATTTCTTCACTTTTACGACAGTAGGACTATCATTCTATGGATTTTAGTGGTTGATACCCAAAAACTGTTTCTAAGACACCTCTGCTCGCGCTTCTGGTCATACCACTTCGGCTTAAGGTCTTAATTATTTTAATAGGTGATTTACCTATAACCCAAAAACCATGATATTTAGGACGCTGCACCATTTACTTCCTGAATAATGTCTCTAGACAAATCTTTGTTTTTTCTTAAAACCAACTGAGGTTTTAGGGTTTTAAAGGGTCATATTTTTTCTTCACTATTTCGTTGTTAGAAAAAAGGAAAACAGAGATACGTTTGTAGAGCAAACCTAGGTATGTGAAATAATTGCGCTAGAGACATAATTCATGTAGGAAATGGGGGACAAATTTGTTTAGAGAAAACAATACTAGCATAGATACCATCTTAAGAGGTCTTTATATTATAAGCTCTATCTAAACAACGTGGTAACGTTAAACCGCGAAGGCTCCTGCAGACAATAGAAGACTTTATACTAGCTGATAGTTCGCCGACAGTTCATGTATACAGGCATTGTTAATTCCGAACTATCGGCAAACGTAAAGTATGAATTCTGTAGAAGTTCTAAATGTTATATAAATTATCTTTCTCTCAAGCGAGAACTAATACTATAAGCCAATTAATAAGCAAGAACAACGGTTATAAGAACGAGTGATTTCAAAACAGCTATCAATAAGTACCTACTCGGTCACAAAATATTATATAAATAGTTTATTGAGTTTCGACTACTATATTAAACATTGATGGTCTTTATTGCTGAAAACAGCCGATTTTCCAGTATCCCCGGACCCTCAAAAAACGTTCGAATTTCGTCGAACAAAAGTACACATGCAAGTATTTGTTTAGTAGGTATAAACATATTTATTAACGTAAACAAGTTTAACTTCGTAATAAATATAACCGTTGTAAAGCTTAAAGCGGACTACACCCATATCGACAATAAATCGGACGTTTCGAACCGCCTGTGGAGCAATTTGTAAACACAATAATCCTCCTTGAGCATTTAACCGATTAATTGATGCCTAATTGCTCACAAAAACTGCCATTATGGGATTGTGAAGAAAATAGAGCATCTTTTTTCCGACTATGGTGAGTATGGTAATGTTTAATTACAACAAATTTTACTTTTTGTACCATTTATACAGGTGTTTGACCACTATCTCACCCGATGGTAAGTGACGATTCGGTCTACCATGCTACATACTTTCAAGACGTCCAAATAGCGGTGTCTTCGACAGACAAGAGTAAACGAACGTCCCGAGACGCGTGCATGGTCGTAGGTGAAAGACAACCGCAGCAACGCCACGCAGTTTTCGTTATCTCTTACAGTTTAGGGACTTAACCAAAAGGCCTTTTTTAAACAATCATTCTGTATATCGCGACACATGGGGTCCCGTTGCTGCGCTTGTCGTTCATCTAGGACAACGGGTAAGGCTAGTGAGGAACCGCTGGAGTTTTTAGTGGGAAACCTTTGTTCGCCTTCCATCTTTAGATCAGAGGGAGTCCCAACTCGCTTCTCCTCTCCTGAAGCGATGAGATGATCCATAAGAGTGCATTTTCTTAAAAAAGAGATGTTTCAGGTTGTTGGTTTAGTTCTGAAATTAAGTAGGCTCGTAAGTAAACCTAATAACTATATTAACGACCTAGTAATGGCGTCTCCTAAAAATAATAAGCAACTAAATCTTCAATCAAAGCTACGGAAGCTAAATATCGTCAATAATGTCATTATTAATCTCGAAGATTGTCAATTTCGACGTTATTTCGACAATATTGCTCAGCCCGGGTAACAAACAATGGATGGCTCTAGACTGGATTTGATAATAATTAAGAAAATAGGGACCTAATTGTACTTGTATATGGGCTGTTTTCCGCGATTAGACCCTTTTTAATTGGGTCCTTTTTGCGTGAAGATGGAGTAGGCTTGCCAGCACCTACTACCCTCTCAGCTTAGTCGACCATGTCCAGAGGAGTGAACTTGTCAATATTTCTGGAGCCAACTAAGCCGCAGGTTTTATCAAGATGTTTTCCTTCACCGTAAGAGCAATGTCAATTAGCGCATTTTTTCTTAAGAATAATACATTGGTGCACGGCCGGCCTGGATTCGAACACATCCATCAGAATGAAAGTCGAAGTATCTACCACTAAGCAAACACCGCTCTTAAATAAAATAGGGACCTATTTCAAGGTCCTGGCGATGATTAAAATATTCTTTTCGAGTATTTTTGTGCAATAATAACCTAAGAACCTTAGAAAATAGCTGATTTGAACCAAAATATCTAACTAAACAGGGCACATTATAAGTACCTATGGTATTTTTAAGGTTCCGTACTTCAAGGTAAAAAAAGAAACCCTTATTATGATCACTTTCTTGTTTACTGTAAGACCATATAATCAGTACCCTTGAGATCTTTTTAACATAATGGAACCACGTTTCGGTTAAATTAAGTTATTTATGCCACAAGGTTCCCGATATAATATATGTACATCAAATATAAGCCCGTGGGAACTTCATTGCTAAGTGTCTATTCGAAGACCACTACGTTCTAAATGAATCTTGAATTCCATTATCGTTTACTTGTTAATTAAAGATTTTAAAGATAACAAGCAATTTATTCCCATCAAGATGTCTTAAGAAAACAATGTGACCAGACCAATATTGTGACTTAGAAATTAAAATACCTAAATAAATAAACATTCGATGTATTTATTTAATTCGAATGATCCAGGATCAGTCAAAACTCCTGGATCATATGGAGCATGAAATTTTGGTATGGTATTCCTAATCGATTCATTATAAATATACGTATATATAGACAAGCTAGCTTTAACCCGCGACTCCGTCAGCGTAGGAGGTGAACTTTTTAAAATCCTATCTCAGCCAGCGGATGCCTATGTCATAAATGCTACCTTTATGTTAAAATTTATCATTTCATTCATGATACTATGATACTACATATAGTTTGAGTTGTGCTTTGATATATCAATCAGGACTTTGAATTTAATATTTATGGATATATATAGATAGGTACACAAAGTATTTTTTTATGTGGAAATGCACTTAACAAACCTAATAAAGTTTCAACTAAAACAATATCAATATTTTAAGTTAATGCTAATGAGCACCAGTAAAATAGTGACTCGGGAATCTAATTACTAGGTAGAACAAAATGAGGAAAGTTGGAGACGAAACATAAAGTTGGAAAGACGAAGTTTTAGCCTTACAAGATGCTAAGTGATACGATATTCTGACTTCAAGAGACAGTTTTATATCATTTTAAGTAATGAATAATTAAGATTGGTTCGTAAATTTTGCCAACCGCTAGCTAACGTACGACTGGGCTTACCAACTTTTGAGACATGAGGCAAGAAACTACTTCTTTAGAGCTAAAAAACTCTTTACAACTTCTATAAATGACAAGCTTATGAAAAATGATTTTAATTGTCTATTTTAATGTAGATAAAACCCAACGCAATAAAAAATGGTCTGACTGTAAAGGGCTTGAACTCAGTCAGTCTTGGCACATACAAACCTAAAGCTGGGAACAAAGTATCGGACGCGTCCGACAGCCGTGACCGACAGCCGCGACTGATTAGTGTGCACGGATGCTTCGGACGTTGTCCGCGGACTGTTCCGAGCGCCTTCCGCCACCAGTGTTGCCAGATTTTTCTACTTTTTTTTTTGGTAGATTTAACGCAAAGAGAACGATCAGTAGCAGATAATTTAGTAGGTACTTTCAGTAGAAAATCGATTTGTAATTTAGTAGGAAATCTATTATGTAATGTAGTATATTCGTCAAAAAATTCAGTATTTTAGATAAGTCGGAAAATGGTTTTTCAAAATGAATATGGAACAGCGCTTGGTAGACTCTGGTAGATTTTATTGCACGCACAGGCAAACTTCTGTCCTTCGGACGCGCGGACGCATCCCACACCTTGTGCACACCATCCGCGGACGTCCGCGGACGTTTTCGGCTGATAGAAACATCCTGCTGGCCAGATTGCTGTAGGACGTCCGAACGCTCAAGGGCAGCCCAAGGTCACGTCCGCGACTTACGTCCGATAGTGTGCACAGTTACTTACATTTACATTACACAGATGCCTATAAATCGCGGCTGACGGACGCGTCCGTAAGCCGCGTCCGATAATTTGTTCCCAGCTTTATGCTCTAATAGCTCTTAAATACAACAAAAGCTGCATTCTAGTGGTCGTTTCGTAGTTACAGTAACTTTTATCGTTATTGAGAATTAAATTAATGAACTCCCAACACGGGTAAAATTTTCTCACGACATTTTCACATTGCAAAGTGTGAAAAGCAGTACCTAACATAAAGGCATTGGTGAAAAACTTCTGTGAATGCAATATTTGTTCGCTCTAGACGAGCAAGTTTGAGGGCAACTACTTATTGTTAATCATTTGGAAGAGATTTGGTTTTACCAAGAATAAATTCTTTTTTTCAACACTACATAGTATAAAACAAAGTCGCTTTCTCTGTCCCTATATCCCTTTGTATGCTTAAATCTTTAAAACTACGCAACGGATTTTGATGCGGTTTTTTTTAATAGATAGAGTGATTCAAGAGGAAGGTTTTTAGATATAATACATGCATAATAAAGCCGTGCGAGACCGGGGCGGGTCGCTAGTAAAATAATATTTGATATTGAATGGGTACTGAACACACAAAGGGCAAAGCACATTTGAGATATTATTTTTTATAATGGATATATCATCGTTTGACCAATAACTACAAGTATCACACCGGCCTGAGGGTTAGTGACGATGCGGTCTAAGATACCTGTTAGGCTTACCTAGAAGTTACCTATTCACTCGTGACTAAGATCTCCAAATAAGCGAGGGCCTTTGAGTGAAGGTAGGTAATAGACGGCAGTGGAACGAGATTTTTTCCAACATAGGTACGTACTCCTTTTGTAGCTACACCCGCGGGACAAGCTTATGTTATTTTATTTGATTATAGCGACCCGCCCCGGCTTCGCACGGCTATATTATGCATGTATTATACATATAAACCTTCCTTTTGAATCACACTATATATTAAAAAAAACCGCATCAAAATCCGTTGCGTAGTTTTAAAGATTTAAGCATACATATGGATATAGGGACATAGGGACAGAAAAAGCGACTTTGGTTTTATACTATGTAGTGATAGAGATTTGCTGCACCCTGCTGAAGAAAGCATGAGGTAAGTATAAAGTGTCACAATATTGTTATTATTTATGAAACAAGTTTTATAAAAAATTAAATGATTAACGAACCCTGAAATAAATTACCGACATACGTAAAGCTGGATATTCAGATGGGACATTACGTCATTTTCAGCTCCGCATTTTTTGCTTATCTCACCCTAATGATGCTAATTTATGGGGCGTATCTTGAAAATCGTTGTCCATCCAGACTAAATCGCTAGGTTATTGGGGTAGGGTCAATGGTGGTAGGGGTTTAGATATATAGGAGCCAAATTCGAATTATGTGGTAGAGATTGCGTGCGTATGGAAGGTTTTCTATAGAATGTAATAGGTGGTTTTTTTATAATAAACTAGCGACCCGCCCCGGCTTCGCACGGCTATATTATGCATGTATTATAGAAATAAAACTTCCTCTTGAATCACTCTATCTATTAAAAAAACCGCATCAAAATCCGTTGCGTAGTTTTAAAGATTTAAGCATACATAGGGACGTAGGGACGTAGGGACGTAGGGACGTAGGGACGTAGGGACGTAGGGACGTAGGGACGTAGGGACGTAGGGACGTAGGGACGTAGGGACGTAGGGACGTAGGGACGTAGGGACGTAGGGACGTAGGGACGTAGGGACGTAGGGACGTAGGGACGTAGGGACGTAGGGACGTAGGGACGTAGGGACGTAGGGACGTAGGGACGTAGGGACGTAGGGACGTAGGGACGTAGGGACGTAGGGACGTAGGGACGTAGGGACGTAGGGACGTAGGGACGTAGGGACAGAAAAAGCGACTTTGTTTTATACTATGTAGTGATCGTTCAGCGTTTGACCACTATTTTACACGATGGTAAATGACGATGTGGTTGTGTAGCAGGCTTTCGTAGAAGATACCTATACGCTTGTGACTAAAGAAAAGACCCCCAAATCAACAGGGGCCTTTGAGGGACAAGAGTGAAGGTAGAAATAAATAATGTTCAATGCAAATACATTGTACTTTGTAGAAAATGTTTCGATCAAACTCACAGTTCGATGTTTTGAAAATGTTTCTGATTAATCAATCACGTTTGAGGTTCCTATAGTGAAAATCTGAACTGCACCGATGTGATGGTGTTCCATAGACACAGATAACAGAATAACCATGAATTTAAAAGTTACATGTAGTTAAGACTTACCTTAATTGCAAAACAACAAGAGACTAGCAAACGTTTCAAGATGAAACAACCACAAAGAACACAAAATAACTGTTTAATTGTGATTCGTAACGGAATCCAGTCGTATAAATCTGAATTTATATTCCTTAACTAATTGGTTGTAATGTAGCTCTTAGGTACACCTACATATATAATGGAATTAATAAATATTATTCACAACAAAAATTACAGTAAATTTTAAACTAATAATTTTAAAAAAAGTAAACATAATGATTTGTTTCGGAACGGTCCCCAAATGAACATAAAGCTAGTCATTCGGCTAGCACTGGTCTTCCGTGAAGGAACTCAATTTAAAATTCTATAATCGGCTGAAGAAATGTAAAAATCTCGAAATATTTCATTTATCTCGCTCTGATTTTATAGAAAAACTAGCTGTAGGAAAAAACTGACCCGGCATTTACAAAAAAAGGGGGAAAAAATAGATATTGTTATTGAACAACAAATTGATTGTGTATATTCGTTTTGTCTGAGAATCGTCTCAGACATAACAAATATACACAAAAAAAATCATACAAATTGGTTCAGCCGTTTAGGTGGACATAGGTAACTAACACCGCGACACGAGAATTTTATACAGGGTTATTGGTAATTATACTAGCAAGCCGTTGAGGGCTACTTCTGTGCACCTTAACAAACAACTTTTGTTCTACGACTTTTAGAAATTCGAATTTTTTTTGGATAATTTTGAGGTTAGGTTTACCTGAAAATCAGCTGTTCCTTACACGGAGAGGTCATTAACCTTAAAATTTTACTTATTTTTTAAGTTTTATCTACTGTTCTCAGTCTCATTTAGACTGTTATAAAAAATCAGCTGTTTTTCGAATTCACATAACCTCAAAATTTTAATTTTTTTTTCGAATTTCCAAAAGTCGTAGAACAAAAGTTGTTTGTTAAGGTGCACAGAAGTAGCCCTCAACGGCTTGCTAGAATAATTACCAATAACCCTGTATAGGGAAAATCTCATTTACCTATGTCGTTGCTAAACGATGCAATCAGAATCCAGTCTCCAGTTACAAAAAAATCTAATCTCATGTTTTTCCATACCTTATTGAATAAAATTGCTCCAGTCTAGTAGGTACCTATTTGTTTAGTCAGACATTCCCAAGACTTTAAAATTAAATTGCAAACGCCATTCTAGCAGATTGCTGCAAAACAGATGAATATTTGCTGAATAACACGATATTCTTAACAATAACTGCAGTATTTTTCTTTATTTTCTGCAGATGTTAACGTTACCTAATCTAAGAAATTGTAAAATGTGCTTGGTTTTGCAGATTTATTTAAAGTTATAATAAACTAGCGACCCGCCTCGGCTTCACACGGCTATATTATGCATGTATTATACATATAAACCTTCATCTTGAATCACTCTATGTATTAAAAAAACCGCATCAAAATCCGTTGCGTAGTTTTATAGATTTAAGCATACAAAGGGAAATAGGGACAGAAAAAGTGACTTTGTTTTATACTATGTAGTGATAGTGATACTAATAAATAAATATTGCAGGACATTCCACACATCGCCATCTAGCCCCAAGCTAAGTAACTAGACTTGTGTTATGGGTGCTAGACAACGGATATACTACTTATATACTTTTCTTTTGTAAATATATACTTATAATACATAGAAACAACCAGACCACAGACAAATATAAAAAAAAAAAATTATCTATTGTGGTTTGCAGTTAAGGTACAATGAGAAGATAAATTGTTCCAATTCCTATCCGAAATGCTAGAACATCCTATCCGAAATACAAGTGTTCATCGGGAAACCTGATTTGTGAACAGTCGACGCGTATATTCAATGTTCAGATACGTACGAGGCTTGTTGGCAACAATACAAGTCCCTGGTGAAGTAGGAACGGAATGTATTCCCGTGTTAAAATACGAGAATTATTTGTTAGTAGATCTTACTCTATTGCTATAAACATTGCAATCTGAGACTGCTACCTCTAGTAATATTATACATATCTATTTACAAGAAATTTCAAATACTTTAGAGACGTGCGTAAAAAATAGAGCCACGCGTGACTTACCACTTTTAACATTTTAGGGCCAAACGTGACGTTCTGCAGAAGAACATGGAAAGCGGCTGTCACTTCTTATCAATAAACTTATATAGGTACCTATGTACTTATTTTAAGTTATTTACTTTTTTTATAGAACAGAATAAAACTAATCATGAAAAAGGAAGTATTTTTGAAAAAAAATTAGGACGCGCTTTTAGGACGCACTGAGAAAAGATTTTTGGAAAATGTAACTCTAAATGAGCAAAAATGGTTGTTAAAGTTTGTAGTTCTTAGTAACTAATTATGTGTTTGTAAGAAATAAATATCACTTTTGAAGAGACACCAACGCCGGAAAAGTCAGATATATGTACTTACCTAAGCACGATAAAATTTAAAGTGCAAGTTATGTATTACACTAATTCTTTAGGCAAAAGAGCTAAAACGTCAAGCACAATAAAATTGAAAATTTCATACAAAATTTACTTAAATCAGTTACAATATTGCAACAATATTTGATATAGGACTCTGTGAAACTTACCATGTTCGAATTATATCGATTACTGGTTAAATAGACAAGGCTTTGGAGCTGTAAGTTTGTCTGTTCAAACTAGCTAGTCTAATCATAGATTAATAGTCGGTCTTGGAGAAACTAGATACTAACAGTAAGTACTCTAATACTAACTATTAATAAGCAACCAGATACACTATTGTGTTAGATCTAGCTAGCTAATAGGTCCATACTTCATGTTGCGGTTTGTTTGACTTTGAATGAGAAGGTATATTAAAATAACAACACTAGAACATTTACCTGTGGAAACGTTCAAAGAGAAATTAACACTCCTTTTGCTCGATTGATTACACCTCGATTTGGCTAAAATAACCTCAGGTTAATGAAATATGGAGCATGTCATCGAATTTGTCTTTTGTAATCAAATCCCGATCTAAAGCACGTCCACAGCAAACGCTTCCGTGGAGCGACTCCTGCCGTGCGCGATCAGAGCGTGTTGGATCTTCTGGTGTGGAGCCGCCTATTGACATCAATTTAGACCCCATATAGTAGCAAGCAACTACACGCTCTGACTTTCAGGTTATAATACCACCAGCGTCTCGCTCCGGCTTCGCACGGCTATATTATGCATGTATTATACATATAAACCTTCCTCTTGAATCACTCACCCCCTTATTCCAAAGCGAGGCTTAAGGATAGTCCGAGCTGTGGATTTAAAACTTAGATTTAGAAACAGATTTACTCGGGAACTATAGTTTAAACACTATCCCTATATAATGGTTATGGATAGTGTTTAGACTATAGTTCCTTAAATAATCTATAGGTATTATAGTGTTTAGACTATAGTTCACGAGTTACTTGTGTCTAAATCTAAGGTTTAATTCCACATCTTGGACTATCCTTAAACCTCGTTTTGAAATAAGGGGCTCTATCTATTAAAAACCGCATCAAAATCCGTTGCGTAGTTTTAAAGATCTAAGCATACATAGCGACATACAGCGGAAAATGACTTTATTTTATACTATGTAATTATGGTAGCAAAGGATTATGACTCAGTTAAATCAAGATTTTCTTACTTATTAGCGTACTTGGCACAAATATCTAATATACTAGTTAGAGAGTACTTTAGTAATAGCGCGTTGATATCATGTCAAAGGGCGCCAGACTTCGTTCAATCCTCCTACACTCCGCTATTACCCCACATTTACCCCACGAGTGTCATTTGGCTTCATCTCATGTTCATTTCATCTTGCGTTCTAAAGCCACACATCCTAACACAGTTTTAAGATGTTTGAAATTTAGTGCTAAATTTTTTGTAAGATTATGTCAATATGAAATAAAGCAATAAAATTATTTTCATCTAGACGCGCCCCGGTACTAGTATGCTGTCCAGTCGTTTGACCCTAAACAAGGTCATACATATAAACAAAATTTCTGATTTATTATATTAGTTGGGATTAGGATTTGAATGTGACCAAAAACATTTATATAAAACAAAAGATAGATAATTATTTATAAATCTTATAGTCACACTCGCGCAAGTATAATAATCTGTAAAAAGTTTTGTAGGTACTTAATATCAATTTTTCACTTTTGTTAATATACAGGGTTATTGGTAATTATACTAGCAAGCCGTTGAGAGATACTTCTGTGCACCTAATCAAACAACTTTTGTTCTATGACTTTAGGGAATTCGAACATTTTTTTGAAAATTTTGAGGTTAGGTTTACCTGACAATCAGCTGTTCCATACACGGAGAGGTCATTAACCTTAAAATTTCACTTATTTTTTGAGTTTTATCTACTGTTCTTAGTCTGAATGACCTTTGTTTTAAAAAAAATCAGCTGTTTTTCGAATTTACATAATCTCAAAATGTTCATATTTTTTTTTTTCGAATTTCCAAAGTCGTAGAACAAAAGTTGTTTGTTTTGGATCACAGAAGTAGCCTTCAACGGCTTGCTAGTATAATTACCAATAACCCTGTATAAGTAACTTTCATTTAATGATGATGCTCCTTAGCCTTAATACTTATACAATACATTGTTTGTGAGGTTTTGCATTTGAACAATACAAGTTATTATCTGTATACATAAATGTAAACCTTTATTCTGATTCTGATATCGTGTAATAACTGCTTTTTTTTACTTTAATTTAGTTCTAGTATGTGTATTAGCTGTAGGTGTTCCTAAAATAAATAAATAAATCAGTCTTCTATAGGTACCTATGTATCATTGTACTTCTTTGGTAAAATACCGTGTAATTGATATGAACAACATCTCAGAGTCTGTTTCCATTAGCGCAACACACCTTTTTCAT
The DNA here is from genome assembly GCA_907269075.1 of Idaea aversata. Taxonomy (NCBI): domain Eukaryota; kingdom Metazoa; phylum Arthropoda; class Insecta; order Lepidoptera; family Geometridae; genus Idaea; species Idaea aversata. The sequence goes on along the minus strand of OU026092.1, from coordinate 6,225,255 downwards.
GTCACACGGAAAATCGAAGCGAAAACTAGATCTATAAATTGAAAATGTTCGTTTTTTTTATCTGCTTTCGTAGTAGATCACTACATGCCATTGGAAACTGCGACTTTTGCAACTAAGTTAAATTGCCTTTAAATCAAGATGCTATTGAATCTCTATCTCGACTCTGAAATATTTTACGAAAATTTTACAGTTCAGCAAAGTTTTAATTTTTGGTTTCTACGCGAGAATAGCTTGAGATTAGGTGCACGAAAGTTTCCTGAAGATAAAGTTATTCAAAAATCAGACCACCTTTTTGATGAAATATTTCCTTTCGTCTTTTTGTTATAAACAGGACAATTTTCTTACGTCTATTGTAAAAAAATATCCTGCTCAAGTTTTTCAAGTGAAGAATACGTAATAATTTCAAAGACAAAAAAGATCGTATGGAGGAAAATATAGGTTCGGATACAATCTGGTGCATTGACGTTAATTATTATTTTAATAACTAACTTCTATTTCAGGGCTTTTACAACTCCTGTAAAGAATGAGAGCGAGCAAATAGAAAAATATTCGATATTTGATCTTCACTACGTTCGGAATTTTCCATAAGAATTTTTCTTAGCTTTCAGGACTCTACTCCAGAATCCGTTGCTCCGCTCTAGAAACAAAGAATGTCCCTTGCTGTAAACATATTATTTTACTCCCTCATGATATAATCTAATCTACTATTAATTTGTGCGGTAATTTCCGGCCCTTTGACCTGCTTAAGCTTGCACGGTTCCCAGTTTATTGCTTAGTAATTAAAGTAGGCGCCGCCGTGGGATAGATTAGCTCAAATGTATGTAATTTTGACGTGAAATTTGTTTACTGGGTCCACTCTTATAATTGCTAGAAAAATAAGAATTTAAATAAATCCGAGACTGGTTTTCCAAAACCAACCTAGATTAATTAATTTTTACACACAGCACTATTTGATTAAAAACTGTGTTAAAAAATCAAATGATAATATACGCAGACAATCAACTTTATTTGACTACCTGAATTGATTGTTTACAAAAAACTTTTTAAACTCTTTTTAAACGATTTGTATTCATAGTAATTTTTTTATTTTAGATTTTTATTTCTCTAACCTCGACGTTTCGACTATGTTACAATAGTCATGGTCGCGAGGAGACAACGTCGAGGTAAGAGAAATAAAATTAAAAAATACGCGATTAAGACCCGGGAAAATAATTACTATGATTCATGACAGTTTAATTTGAAGTTTACTTTTTGTTTGGTTCCAAATTCAACTTTCGGTTGGTAAACCATCAGGCGATTCAAAAATATCTTGTCCACATTCATCCACGCCTAAAGGATAAAACATGATAGATACGAATCTGATTTCACTTGGTAAACTTCGGAAACAGGATGATCCAAAACCTATTTTATGGCTTTCACGATGTTTATGGTTTCAGTGAAGTGTTCTGCAGGGTTGTTGGAAAATAATTAGGGCACTTTTGTATTGCAGAATTTACTGTGCCTACTTGTTCTACGACTATTGAAACTCGTCAGTTCTTTACGTAGATACGTTTTAGTTCTGTGAACGTGATTTTAGTACAAAATCATCTTTACAATTTACGTTTAAAATGGTGGTAATTAAATTACAATAACCCTGTATAAATGACAAACTCACTTTGTTTTCAGTTTTGTTATGACAAATGAGCAAACAATCTCTGTTGAGTGTTGTGTTTTTGTTCCGCATAAATGGTATAGTGGGCCTGTTCCGTTTGTTGATTTTAGTTTGGATTTTCATTGTTTGTATTAAGTTCAACCTCAATAATTTTACTCCATGGAATCTAAAAATTAACAAAACTGCTTTTCGTCTTTCTTACTCCGAAACTGTCGCATTATGACGATAAAAGTTTTTTACTTTCCACTGGCTAAGGTATGCATTTAATTATTCAAAAATATCTGCTAATGAGCGCACAAATGTATACCTACCACTCTATTACATCAAAGATACCACTTTAATACCATTCATATCACATCAATTGACTATCGAGTAGACTTTAATTACATATTGGACACCCGTCAATGAATATGTCAATAATAATAATACACAAGGAGGAGCTTCTCAAATATACACACACCTATTTGAGAACCCTCTACTTTTTTGAGGTCGGTAGGTAGGTAAACTAAGAAAAAAAGGAATTATGGAGTAGGCCTCTTTTAATTTTTTACGGCATTGATTAATCATGCAGTCATATTCTTAAAATAGTTATTAGACATTATAGATATTATTCCTCTAAAGTAGGTTAAAATGAAAAAGATTGATTATTATTCCCTTTAGTCGTTTACATATTATTATACCTATTGGGAAATTATTTACTTTACCCCCTAGGGACACAAATTACTATTTTGCTTGTAAAAAATAGAAGGCGTCTAAAAAACAAATTATATAGCGAAGTTACTTAACAAATCTAATTTTATCGTCATATTATGAAAAATTATTGTTATACTATAAACACTATTATTTCGTCTATGATAAACAAGTAATGAGCACACGTCACGAAATCGCCGAGATTTATAGTGAAAAACACTATTTATCTACACTATTTTTTTTCTTATTCCACAAAAAAGTGCATTCACAAAAAAAAGTGTCACGTTTCGGTACCATGATGCGTCATGGCAAATGGCGTCGTTTTTGTATAATAATATCATCGCTCATCTGGGCCTGTGTTATGGCGACAAGTGACGAATAGAAAACTCATTTAAAGGATAAATATATATAAAAGAGAAAATAGGTAGGTATAATTAAAGGAAAAACAAAAAAATATCAATTTTTTTTTCATGACGTTATCACGTAGAATTATAGTCCGTAAACCGACTTTACAGACAACCATTTTTTTAAAGCTGTGTATTAGCGAGTATTAATATTTATACAAATATAAAACACATGAAAATATGTCTCAACTATTTGAGAAATAGCTAATGCAACACAACGTAATTCTGAATCGACGGAGCGTGAGACAACAAAATGCTGAATTGACATTTTAACTTATTGCCTTTACCGTGCAATGGTAAATTATTCAGTGTACGACTAAAATATGTCGTGCTTCCGAAGTGCCCTAGGTATTTTCTATCAAGTAAATAGGTACATTTATACAGGGTTATTGGTAACTTTTCAACAATCTTTTCTGTGAAAGAACAGACACCCACAACACAAGTAAAATTCTTATCGTGGGTGTCTGAGTCTTATAAACACTATTTGTAACTAAAGTCCCTAGGTTTTAGTGTTTATAATGTTACAGTGGTTGAGAAATAAACATTTATTTTATAACTATACTAGCAAGCCGTTGAGGTCCACCTCGATGCACCTTAGCGATTAACTTTTGTTATACGACTTTTGTCAGAAAACAAATCTCAAAAAAAATATCTAAGTTTTTTCTAATACTGTCTGGACATTTTCTACGTCTATGCGACAAAAAGCTCGCGCGGCGCGGACGCGGGTGGGCGCGACATCCCACCTGCGCTTTAGCATACGTACTATGATTAATTCTGTGACCTATGTCGAGTTGAGTATTATTTGAACTAATGGATTTAATTTATTATTTTTGTATGGATTTTTTATAGTGAATTTCAAAAAATCATAGTTGATTGTTAAATTTCACATAAGTAACCCTCAACGGCTTGCTAGTATAGTTACCAATAACCCTGTTTAAGTGATATGCTTTAGTAGTATCATCAGAAGTGTTCTGTACCTGTAGTAGATACTATCTGGACTGTTCTACAAAGGTTTTGAAAATTGGTTCCAGGAAATGAAATGTTAAAAGCAATCGGTATCGATTCAGAAATTTAATAGACTGAAGTGATTGCGTATTCTATTTGAAAGTTTGTTCCTGATGTGTATTCTATTTGTTACTGAAATCCCGATAGTTATATTGATTTTAATGATTGAAATGTTATATTGTCTCTGAATCTAGATAAAACAAAGATGCTCCATTAAAAATACTTACTAACTAAGCGTAGGTAAAAAAATAGTTAAAAAAATTCCTGCCAGCAGAAAAGATATGCACATTGCACAAGCAGTGCGAAGCCATAATTTGACATGACAGCTGTCAGTGAAAGCGATTATCCCTAGGACTGAAAGTTTTACTTTCAACACGCTCTACAGGCATCTTTAGACCTACTTTCGAAGTATGGTTTTTATCCCTCCCTGGATAATGACACTAGCACAAATATTTTTGTGCCATAAAACCTATAACTGCCATAACTATGCCCTATGTTTTGGTTTTTTTACATTTTCTAATTATCATAGAAATTGAAATAAAAAAAATAAAACAAAAAATAGTGGCATGGTCATGGCATTTATAAGTTTTATGCACAAAAAATATTTGCTCTAGTGTCATTATCCAGGGAGAAAACAGTCGACTACGTTTGTAATAGTTTGTATGGAGAAAGCCCCCGGTACCCTTTCCTCTTAAGTTCTGTCTGATCAATAAAGTGCCACAGTTAATTCATTTTATTAATGAATTAACATAATAATCTGAATTATTCAAAGGCTTTACGTCGTAAAGTCAAATATAGTCATCAAAGAACGATTTTATCTATAAATATATTTAACAGAAACTATTAAGTTTGCTCTTAGTTTGATTGCGGATAACTTGTGGGTCACACATCAAGAAGTTTAGGGTCGCGCCAATCTATGTGACCTCACCAATTTGATGGCTGTTTACATGTGGACCCCGATCATTGTTTACTTCGATTGATTAAGTGACTTAAGTTAGGTATCTATCAACGTTGCAAAATCTGAATTAACAAATCTCTCGGGAGTTGGTGAGGTTAAGTATTTCTCTCTCTCTCTCTATCTCTCTCTATCTCTCTCTCTCTCTGTAGTCGGCCCCTCATGACTGATGATCGTGATCATCAGTGGGTCTGCATCTGGAACGGACCTGTCTCCGGTGATTCCTTTAATTAAGTATTTAACATATTTAAAAGAAGAAAGGGGTTCTCAATTAAATATATCTTTTGTGTTCAAATCATCATTACTCCCGGAGATTTGTTCCTCGTTTGTCCTAAAGCTATGTCCCACATTCCCAAAAAATCTTAATTTGTTCCATATCACTATTGAAGTTGTGCTTTGTCCTACATTACAAGTACTTTTGTAACGCTTAGGTAAATACTGACAAAACTTATTACATCTCTAACTTACCTATAACTTAACTTATTATATCTCATTATTCTGGGGATAATCTTACACGTGTCCCATAGAAAGTAATAAACGAGCTTTAAAAATCATAATATATAGCGATAGATATTTGCATATATAACTTTTTTATATCAATAACTATTTAAGTTCTACTTTTTATTGGCATTTTTTATTATTATTTCTGTTTTTTTTTTAAATATTTTCATATAATTATTCACCTTTTTTTCTAAAGTAAGAATTAGCTCCTTTTAAGTTAATTATACTGATTATTTATTTATTATTATTATTTATTTATTTAAAACAGTTGCTCAGTTGATTATAGATTATACAGGTTGGTTGTTTCGTCTTTATCATTCTGTTATTATTAAAATAAGCTTTTTGTTTTAATTTTCTTATAGTCATTTTTTTTAAAGTAACAATTAGCTCCTTTTAAGTTATTTATACTGAGTAGGGTTGATTCCATAGGTTGCGTTATGTTTAGTTTTTATCATCCTACTAGCGACCCGCTCCGGCTTCGCACGGCTATATTATGCATGTATTATACATATAAACCTTCCTATTGAATCACTCTATCTATAAAAAAAACCGCATCAAAATCCGTTGCGTAGTTTTAAAGATCTAAGCATACAAAGGGACATAGGGACGGCGAAAAGTGACTTTATTTTATACTATGTAGTGATTATACTAAGTCTCCTTGTAAAATAATAAAACCTAAATTAATTTTGTCAATCTCTCTGTACCTACATTGTCATTCACTGCAGAAGCGTTTGTTATTCAAATTGCGTACTCTACAATTCCACAGCCATGAATAAAAGGGATGTCAATGTTATAAGAAGTAGACAAATGACAGTCGAGTGTTACAAATCCCGTTTTTATGTTTTCTCATCGTTGAGATTTATGAATTTTCCGTGGAGATGATAATACTGAGAAAAAAAACCTGTATTCGTGTAACAAGTTACCTTAATACCCTTTGCGGCGAACGTAAGGTTATATAAATAATGCTCTTTGTAAGCTTATTTTGGAGGTTAAATATTTAATGGTGTATAGGCGGATGGAAGCTATTTCAGCTTCTTATTATAAGCTTTCAATAGACGTAGTAAATTGACTTGACTTTTATTTATTATCTATTGCACAATAAAATATTGTATAACCGCACCTTTGTGCTTTTTCCTTTGTTAGGTTGTTTATACTGGTTATATGTATGAAGGAATGTTTTAAAATAGGTAAAACGTTTTTTTTTCTGGTCGTTTTGCACAATAAAATGGTGTGTGTTGGTAGATAATTTCAAATTGTATATGAAGACTAGCTGCGTTCTGTCTGCGGTTTCACCCGCGTAACTCCCGATCCCGTGAGAATATGGAGATAAATTAAAATGTAAGCTATCCTATCTTTCAAGTTGGATCAAACTGCACACGGTGTGCAAATTTGATTAAAATCAGTTAAGTAGTTTAGGAGTCCATCGCGCACAAACAAAATGACATGTAATCTATCTTCTATAAATATAAAAATCAATTGCGGTTCCTTAGTCTCGCTAAAACTCGAGAACGGCTGAACCGATTAAGATGATTTCGGTTTTGAAATGTTTGTTGTAGTCCAGTGAAGGTTTAAACGGTGAGAATTTAAAGATCGGACTTACGCGGGTGAAACCGCGGGGCGCAGCTAGTTTATATATATTAGATATTCATGGCGCTTAGTGCCTGTGACATATTTTAGATAGAGGAGACTTACCCAGAACTTATACCTCTATAAGCCCTCTCAGCTTAGTCGACCATGTCCAAAGGAAAGAGAAAAGAGTACAGATTTTAAAGTTGCTGACACTGTATAAATAATTTAGAGTAGATGGAAAAAACCAATACTTATTATTTTAGAAGATAGGTTTAACTGTTTTTTATTCGGTCACTGAAATTGCTGTTTTACAAATCCGGAAAGTTTGCAGAATCGATGCAAATTATAATTACAGATAAATTTTCTATCATTTAAAGTCAACGAACAAGATAATCTTGAAATTTGTAGGTAGGTATACACAGTATTGTATTACTTTTTCTTAACATTTTTCTCAAAGCTGTGCGCATTTTAAATTAACTGAATGAAGGTTATCTACAAGATATCTAAAGGACTTAATTGTTTAACAAGACTTCAGCTGGAGTTCACCTAATTCATTTCAATTCAATATCTAGAATATTTACTTTAGGACGTTTGTTTGCTATTAGGTGGGTTCGAAAACCGTTCGCCAGTGAATTATTATATAGATACTTCAGAAAAAAAAAACTTGCTCTTGCTCATGCGGTGAGAAAAACAACATAAGGCAACCGACTTAGCCAAACAAGCTCATCACGCTGCGGTTTGAAGGGATGCGACAGGTGTAGACCTCGAGGCGTCTTACTGTCTAATCCTTCTGAAAAGAGGCCCTCACTGTAGGCCATTTCAATGGGTTAAATTTATTTTTAATCTAAACAACATAATGTTACGAAATGATTCCAGCTAATATTTCGCCGCATAACGAGCGAGTCAGTACCAATCTCGTACGTACGCCAGCATGGCACTCATGAACAAAATTACTCTAATAACGTAAAAGCTAACATTCCATTGCGAAATTGCTTCCAGGCGTGACGGATTATTGTGAATCAAACGTGTGACGAGACGCCTCATTGGGTTAGCGGATCAATATTACTTTTTTCGGAATGTTTCTATATTTTTGTTGGATTCGAAAACACACTGAATTAAAGGGAAATGAAAGATAGGTAATCCCACAATGTCAAAACTGACACGAGTATAACCGCTTTGGGGCATGGACGTAATATATAGGTACCTACTAGCTATTGCCCGGAACTTCGTGCTTGTGGTAGTTTTGTTTTATATACAAACTACCACACCATAATCTAACCTTAATCTTGAATCATTCTATCTATGAATAAAAACCGCATCCAAATCCGTTGCGTAATTTTAAAGATCTAAGCATAGGTACATAGGGATAAACAGACAGCGGTAAGCGACTTTGTTTTATACTTTACTTATATAGGTATATGTTACGTCCATGCTTTGGGGAATAAATATATAGAAAATATATATAAATAAAATTGTAAGACAATGCGTATTTTGTATCTCTATGGTATAGCGCTATCTAGCCCCCAAGCTAAGCAACCGACACAAATTTCACGTATTATTTACGTATTTTCACACCATGTAACATTTAGATATTGATAACGAGATGAAAATATATTGTATTAACAATATCTAAAAAAACAAGAAGAAAAAAGAAAACAAAAGAGTATTAATATTCGTATTTTAGTAGTTGGTAAAACAAACAGGCAATTTCCTACAACGGTTAATCTTGTAACCGGTCCATTAAATGAACATTTAAGGGACAACATACATAACTAACTTATTAATATGATAATGGGAAAACAGATGAAAGGGATGGTATAACACCACAAAAGGACAAATGTTGTGGGGTCGATTCCACAAATTTGTAAATTATGAGGCTCTTTGCTCGTTGGGAAATTATCAAATGTTTCAAAAACTTTAATCAATACATTAGATAGTGGTGAAGCTATACGCTCCCATCTAAGTAGATTTTATAATTTTAATATTTAGGTAAACTTTTCACGCCTTATTATTTTTAAATAGCAAATTTCTGGCTATTCCGCTATCATATAGACACATAGGTATATTGTTTCTGCTTGATGTTTGTAACATTTCAAATAAGCGCGGGTTGCATTGAGCTTCGCACCGATAGGCTGCATTGGTCATTGAAGGTCCAATGAGGGCGACTCGTGTGACCGTCGGCTCGCAGCGGATTGGACGCCGCCGCAGCCATGTTATTACTTCGCTCCTTTGAAAAATTACCGTGAGCACGCGCTCCAGTTTTTCCAAGACTTTTCGCTGGTTTTTTGTGTGAAATCTCGTACTGTTTTGACAATAAGCGCACCCTGGGTTGCCATACAGTGATACACAGTGGTATAGAGACTGTTGTGAAACATCAAGGACGTCGACAGCATCTCCAAGCAAGGGTCCCTTCGGCGGGCTCGATTTTCCAGTTGGTCTGAGGTACGTTGGCTTTTATGTATACCCGTTGCTCTGTGAGAATTTGTTGTCAGACATCAAGCAATTTCCAGGTTCTATTACGAATTTCATATTTAAACCATTTTTTCAATTATCTTCCCGCTCCGCGACATACACTTACCCTCCATGGTAACGCTCCTGGAGAGACTATTTACACGTCCCTCCAGATAGATAGTATTAAGTACCTTTTAATTAATTAGATGGTAATATTTACAGTTACAATGTTGTACAATTTGAATAATCGGTTCAGGGATTAAGGCCACTTTCATTATAAAACTTAATAAAAAATAAAATTCATTACCTACTTAATGTTAGAGACATTGCTTTTTGATCCCGTTATATTTTCGTTATTGCTTTCTATAGTAGACATTTTTAATTAAAACTTTTTGTTTTGAAATATGACACTGTAGTAAACATAAGCCAATGTCAGTATGTTTTAATCCCAAGTGAATAATTGGTCACCACTAAAGTTTTCAGTGTGAAATATTAATTTATCAAATTCGGGACCATTTCCACAAATGAATACACTTTTGTTTTTTTTTGTACCTTTTTTATTTTAACGCTGGACTGAAATAAACCTTTATATCATTTTTAGTACCACACCGAAAGTATGATCGGTAAACATTACTCATCAGTAATACCTACTGCCCCTTAATTTTATTCTGTTGCTATTTCGCCAATGTCCAGTGAATAAAGAAATTAATGAAGGAGATTAGTCATGTGATGGTACGATGACGCCTACCAAGAAACATTACTTGACCGCTAAACTGCTCGGGTTTTTATCTGAGGATTCCGATTCTCGAGGTACCGAGGATTTCGAAAAGTTTGATTACATTTTGTTTCCAACTTGTGTCCCATCACCCTACAATTAAATCTAGCCAAGCTTTTCACCGTTGGCGAACATCATCCTTAAAATTAAATCTAGCCAAGCTTTTCACCGTTGGCGAACATCATCGTTAAAATTAAATCTATAGCCAAGCTTTTCACCGTTGGCGGACATCGCCCTTAAAATTAAATCTAGCCAAACTTTTCACTTTTCAAGATAAGTTCGATGCTATGTTAAATATGGCTAAACAATTTGACAAACGCAATCTTTGCCATTCAAATACACTTTGCAAATATTTTTTTGCAATTTCTTTGTAATATAATCCCAAATATTTCATGCAACTTGTAAAAGAGCTCGAAACATCCGTGTAATCTTGGTTTAAAACCAAATTACAGACGAGCTAGAGTTAATTGTTGACAAAATGACAGCTCCATTTTGTGGCTTACCCACGGAGGTTTATCAACGCTTTGACGTTTATCTTGTGGTTTGAATATGAGTTGCTGGGATGAGCTTCAAATCCTTTGAAATATTAATTTCGATATAATTTTGGTTCAGATATTGGCGTTAGTGGAAAACATTGATCGAACCACTCGAACCCCTTTCACACAAAGTATAGTTTAACTAAGTAAGCTACTAATAACACCATATTGGCATTTCCCAGGAAATATTGAAGGTTCTTCTACGAAGCGAAAGTGTCGATATAATAAGATTAAACCCGTGATTAAGAGGAAAGCGTACCGGCACTCTCTCCATACAAACATAGTCGACTGTTTCTTCCCTGAAAAATGACACTTGCACAAATATTTTTGTTGCATAAAACCTATAACTGCCATGACTATGCCCCTATGTCTTGTTTTTTTTTTCATTTTCTAATAATAATTATCATAGAAAGTAAGAGCTAAAAAAAACAAAATTTAATACAATAGACAATACAATTTAATAATTTAAATTAGACATATGGACATGGTCATGGCAGTTATAAGTTATATGCTATAAAAATATTTGCTCTAGTGTCATTATCCAGGGAGGAAACAGTCGACTACGTTTGTATGGAGATAGAGCCAGTACCCTTTTATCTTAAACCACATTTATTTATAACCAAGTGATTTCACTAGATGTTAAAGTGATTCCTATTCACTTTCCAGGGAGAAACGTAGGACTATTTTAAAAATGTCGTTATTGTAAAACATCATTGAGTCAGGACACGTTTCATGTATTTGTTTAGGTACATAGATAGGTGCAGAGCATACGTATATACCCAATTTCTTCGAAGTGCTTACCTCTCAGTACGTGTGAGTTATTAGGTGTTCTCTTAACAAGTACGCCTGAAGCCTTGAACCCCACCGCTAAGGACGAGTACTTATATTGGTATCGGTAGCGTGTAATTGAGTAGGCTCCTTGGGGAATGACGTCTGACGGACGACTTTATGAATTTTCGCGTGATGACAACAATATTACCAAAAAAAAAAATACTACTCAGTTATGCGGTACCTTGTACTTATCTAACTTGTTTGTATCTAAACTTAAAAAAAGCAAGATAGGACAAAAAGACTGTACTTGGAAGCAAATTAAAACAGAGAGACCGACAGACGGATAAAAAAGTGATTTTATAAGCGTTCCTTATTTTTACTACTGAACCCTAAAAAATGAGTCTGTGGAACTTAGAAAAAGTAGTACCTAGAACAGAAATGTTTAATTTTTTAAATTCATGTCTATCTGTCTGTCTCTTTGTCTATTTCACTACTTTTCATTTCGTTCCCTATACAATTAAAAACTGCTAAACTAATTGTTTGGTTTTCACTATTGGATAGCTCTGTTTTCGAGGAAGGTCGTCGAAATCTGAGTAATCAACGTAAAAATCTGCAGCCGCTCGAGAACCACCCACTCGTGACGACGCGAATGCGTCTCAGCAAGCACGAAGTCACATGGTCACAGTATACACTATACATAATAGCGGCGCACTGCTACTCTATAATAAAACTAGATAACATTTTCGGATATTTTAGGATACCTATCGTATATTCTCCGTAGCAAAATTTTAAACAAAACCTTGTGAAACCCGTATCACATATCACTTTCAAACTAATCTAGGCAAGGATTACACAGTAATATGAGTGGGTGAAAGCATTTCACAGCTTAACGTCCATTTTCACGCTTAAAACAAACTTCGAACGACTATTTTATTAACTTTAGAGAACAGTATATTTACTGTTCACTAGTAACCTAGTAGTCGTTACTTCTTTAAACTGTTGTGTAAATTAATCAGTCTATTGTTGTCATTGGGCCAATTTTGTAACTTAAAGTTCATGAACACTATCCCCTTATAAATTCACTAGCAGCGCTCCACAATTTTACCCGCGTAATTCCCGATCCCGTGGGAATATCGGAATAAAGAGTAGCATATGTCACTCCCAATGAATCAATGTATCCTCATACTAAGTTTCATCAAAATCAGTCCAGTAGGTTCGGAGCTTATTCATTTAAAACAAACAAACTATTAAATCTTTTCTCTTTATAATATTAGTACCTATTGATAAGTATACCAAGATTTAGATGAACATTTAATAAGCCTTCGTTAGTTAAGATGATCGTTCCTTATCGAGCGGTCTCGGATTGAATGGAAACAAGTAAGATGCGTAAGGAGTAAGATGGTGCGAAATTAGCAGAATTTTGCAAAAATATATTTTCGTCGGTTGTTTGTCGTACAATTATTATTCTTAGTATTTCACACAAAACAATTCCAAGAAAGGATGGAAAATATCATTGTCATTACAAATCAGATTGTGTTGTGAGAATATCTTGAAACAAAACTAAATGAATATGATTATTTCCGTCGACGACCACCAAAATGTTTGGTTATCGAAAAGTTTACGAAAAGTTTAAGATGGATATCTATTAAGTCAACTTTTGAACCGAAGAAAAAAACGGCGGAGGTCGTAGTTCCACACGTAAGTTTACTTATTTTGTAATTATTTTTTATATGTATGAGATTAAGTACTTGTTCTTATCACGTTTCGTTTTCCAAGAAAAAAAATAGTATTTTGTAAACATTTCATACATAATTTTTTGCATGCTATTTTAAAGCATTTAGGTTTCATCCTCGGATGAATTGTCGCCCCTCCAAATTGTTAGGTGTAGGTGAATTTTTAATACGATTTTTTAATAAGCTGAGGTCGTCCGAAATCATTCGATTTGGAACTAACAAGTGTGCGAAAGGGACAAAACACATTTCAGGGAAGGCTTATTAAATATTTAGTACCTGGGTGATCGAGCTTTGATCGGTTATTAAACGTTTTTTTACCTTACCCCCGAAACTTCCCGCGTATTAATTTCATGAAAATCGTTGGAGCCGTTTCCGAGATCCTGATTACACACACATATTATCACTACATAGTATAAAACAAAGTCGCTTTCTGTCCCTATATCCGTGTGTATGCTTAAATCTTTAAAACTACGCAACGGAATTTGATGCGGTTTTTTTAAATAGATAGAGTGATTCAAGAGGAAGGTTTTTATGTATAATAGGTAATTAGGTACATGCATAATATAGCCGTGCGAAGCCGGAGCGGTTTGCTAGTATATTTATAAATACAAGAATTGCTCGTTTAAATATATTAGATGAATAAGGGTGTTCGTTCATTTATCATATAACTTATTACTATCAAACTAAGACATGAAAACATTTAACACTAAAATCTAGAGTGCTATAGTACCTGTCACCAAAAGCTTTCACATACAACAAGGCTTTCGAACTGGCATTCAGAAGCTCTGTAAAATATGACATGTACTTAGTGAGGTGTGCCATTGTGTTTGAGGGGTTACAATCGTGTGATATATCTATGACATGACATGGCGTTCCACAAGTTTGGTGACAATTTGATAACATTGTTTGTTTTCAAACAGTGCTTCTATTCTCTCATATTAAACTTTAATTGAACTAAAATGCGACTACTTGAGCATAATTAGCCAAATACTAGCTAAATACAATTATCATAAAATGAAATTCTATTTCAATAACTACAATGTTAATATTATTTTTAGCTTGATAATGTAAATAAGAATACACCCGCAAAAAAATGTGACGTCACACAAATAATGCTAACCATAGCAACGTATTGAACCATAACAAGTAACCATAGAACGTAAGTCAACCTTAGTCTCTTTTCATTTCTAATTGGATTCTTTAAAAAAACACTAAATAAAATTAGAAGGTCCATATTATTATATCTACAGTGTTAGTTAATTTAAGTTAGGAAATTAGATACTTACTCGTAGGTACCAAACAGTCAATGGTAAAGTATTCAATCGTGTTCTCACTGACAATTCTGTAAGCACTTGTAGGTTTACCTGTAGAAAGCAAACGACACGGCACAAACCCGAAGTCTACAGCAATTTCTTCTTCAATTCAGTCTAGGCACGATTCCGGTTCACTCCAAACCGTTTTCGGTGTTGTTTTATTAAATTAAACCGGGTGAAGGAAACCCATTTCTTCGATTGAGTTACTTCAAATCAGGTTATTCAATTTACAGGGAGTATGTCTTATTTTGTAGTTACTATAAATAAAATACCTTGCAACACTAGCCTTTTTATCTAGTATTCTTTTATTCCCTTACCTTACCTTACCTTTAGAAAGTTGTTTTGAGATTTTTATCGAGACTAAAAGAAGAAGCGTAAGTACTTCTTTCTAGAAAAAATATTTCGCACTACCTACCGAAGAAAATCGTCATCGTAAATTCTTAATTTTACAGGAGAGCCAAAAACGTGTTTTTTTAAACTAGTCCATGTATATGTCTCAATTATAAAACTAGTCAATGGATATGTCTCAATTATATGTCAAAAGAAAGCTATTTTTATTATATTTTATTATGTATTATTGAATTTAAATTAATTTTCATAGAAATTAAGTTATAGATAGAAATATAGTTATATTGTATTTAACTGTAATAATAAAAATATAGGCTGACAAATAAAATCATCAATGCAAATTCATTAATTTTATTTACATTCATCATAAACTAATTACATAATTAGTGCCTTTTTATTTACAACTCCAATCATACAAAAACTTTACTAACAGAAAACTAATTTTACTTTTATTAAAAATAAGACTAACAGACGTAACTAGAGTTTGTTTTTCACAAAAATAAGTATTTGATTGTGAGGGAGAGTGATATAATTGATGAGGTGAGGATATTTGGAGGGTTAAAAAGGGGTTTTGTTGAAGATCTCGGTACTCGTTCGTCAGATATAACGCTTGAAGCGACAACGACTCGACGAACGTTAGATCCTTCGTTACGGGTCTCGTCCGCAGCCACGCTGCCTACTTCCGGTGGAACGCATTTTGGAATTTTCTCCTGTTAAAATAAGAAAAATAATTTTCTTACTGATCCAATGACAATTTTAAAAAACGACTAAATAAAACCATCGAATAATTAGAGAACAGTGAAAT
Source organism: Idaea aversata (assembly GCA_907269075.1). NCBI lineage: Eukaryota > Metazoa > Arthropoda > Insecta > Lepidoptera > Geometridae > Idaea > Idaea aversata. The sequence goes on along the minus strand of OU026092.1, from coordinate 6,209,748 downwards.
TTTAAGAGTTGACGCAAACAGTTGGTCGTGACTCGGAACCTGATAAAGTATATAATTATGTATTGTTGTTTGTTTCAGCCAATATAAGAAAAATTCTGAACCCTAGTAAGCGTATATTGTCTATTTCTTTATTCATTTGTATAACATCTAAACATAGATAACGCACATAATGAAACAAGCAAATACTCGAGTAAAAATATCTCATAACATAACATAACCCACAAAGTTATCTGCTTATGAAACCGCTAAAGAAAATAAGCGGTAAATGTAACCGTAGAACACAATTTCGTATCCCTATTCGAGTACAACATGACGACTTCATACAGAGTTGAAGTAATTTAATTTCACGCGTCTATTACTCAAAAATTCTGGTAGGCTTACCACCGGCTGCGTGAGATTAATCTTCTCTTGACATCTTCGCGATTGGTGTGCTAGGCACGCGGCGTAGGCTATAGCGTGTGGTATGTAACTCTGTTCTACAACACCGGCGAACAAAATTGTTGCCATCGGACCTGAAATATTCAATTTTATTAGTCCCTTTCACATCACGTAGGTTAAAAGGTTGCGAGGTAGCATTTTGAAGGGAATCCGTAAAATGGATTGAGTTAGTAAGGTGTTTGTTTTGAACGGTTTCACTTGAGTCAATAGCGTATAGCTTTCGTTTTTTTTTTTTAATAAAAAATAAAGCGTTTCGTTAACGTTTCGTTGACTTTTTATGAGTTAACTACGATTTCAGCGAGTCTTTATGAGAGTTTAATAACAAGAGCGCAGTTGATGTTTAGTTTTGATGGAGCGTTTTATTTAAATATAAGTCGGTATTTATAATGAACATAGTTTTACTCGTTATATTTTAGTATTAATTCGAGTGGAAAGGTTTGTTTATTTGTTCGGCTCTGGAGCCGAACTAAATATTAAATGCAGTAAGTAATCAATATAAAAAATATTAGAAAAAGGACACAACATAATACTTTTAAACGGGTGAAACTGCAGGATCTAGCTATTAATAATGAATCACAATAAAATCAACGTAAAATTTTATCACAAATACATTTTAATTTTGGTGAATTAACTCTCAACCAACCAAAACATCAAACCAAAATACCTACCATTATCTAGAGTAAATATTATTCTCATTGTATATTAATTCATTTCAATTACCTATCAACATTTATTTACATTTTCACAAGAACATGTTGATTTATAGTAATTAAATAAATTAATGCGATCAATTCAGTTACCTATTTATTTTCAATGGAAAAAGCATAATATTACCGTGATAACCGTTAAATGTATATTTGCAGAAGGAGACAGAAGATAATAGGCATGCCAATATAGTAAGAACTTTTACAAATTGATAAACTGAAATTGGCTTGGTACCTTTATAAATAAAACTTAAGAAATAAATAATAAGTAATCATAAAACCGGGCAAACCGACGCAAAAAACAAATGCAAAAAATCCTAATAAATTGTATGTCAGACAAAGCTGTATAGGTTAAAAGTCTTTTGCCTGCCCTATTGATAGTATATTAACAAAAAAAAAATACTGCTTAGAAAATAGTAACCTAAAATTCTTAAAACATCCTTAAAATACCAATATTTACTTTTTCTGTTTTTAGTATTTTTTGTTATAGCGGCAACAGAAATACATCATCTGTAAAAATTTCAACTCTCTAGCTATCATGGTTCATGAGATACAGCCTGGTGACAGACAGACTGACAGACAGACGGACGGACGGATAGCAAACTCTTAGTAATAGGGTCCCGTTTTTACCCTTTCAGTACGAAACCCTAAAAAGGTTCTGCTGTAAAGAGTTTTAAGGTTAGTTGAAGCTTGTGACTGACTCACCTAAAGCATAAATAGGTACATCTTCTCCGCCATGAGTGGCCCACTGCCTCGGTACAGCGGCTGCGTGTACGGCATCTGCTGTAGCGGCAGCGGACGATGAAGCGTTTAGCGGTAGAGCTCTCGGCTCCGAATGGCCAGGCCCCGTCCCGTATAGCAACGTCGTATATCGTAGACCGTCGATATCTGATACCACTGTGTCTGCACCTTTAGAAATGGGTAATTTATACGTGTTTGTTGTGTTACTGATTCGAAAGGAATGAATGGTAGAATCTTTTGTTTCAGGATTAGACGATGGGTGATTTTAGTTGTTTTTTTTTTTCATATAAAATGAAGATAGTTATATGATAAAATTATAGACAAACTGATTTGACTAGACACGTACGCTCATGTCAAAATTGATCATTGTTTTATTCCTCGCAAACCTTGTTGCTTGTATCAACTCAAGCGACTAATCATATTGGTTTTTACCCGACTAAACTTAAAAAACAGTACCTCCATTTTTTTGGATCTCAAAAAACAGGAGGCTTTTAATTAGATTGGTTTTTATGGCAGTTCGGGCATAATACTAAATCTAGTCGTTTTAATTTTAAATGTTTCATCTTATAGAAACAATAAATTCCAAATTAGTTTTCTAATTGGTTAAGCAATGAACACGATGGATTCATAAGGCATACAATTTTTAAGAAAACTCCCCGATTAAAACGTTAAATCCTCAAAACATTTGGCTTCATAGGTTCGACGATGCGTATACCGAGATATTTTGGTTCGTTACTTCTGTATTAGGAATATGATTCGCCCTTCGTATGTTAATAAGGCAAATATACGAAACTTTCTGGGTCCTTGAGCATAAAAGAGTACCTTTATTTACTTTACTACGTTTATTTTACACGAGATGTTTGTTTAAGAAATGTTTTGAATAGTCTATAAATGGTAGCGTGTATTAGGCAGGGAGTAGGTAAAAGGGAAATATCGGCGTACGAATGACGTCAATATGAAAACGATGACGTCGATCTGAACCAAGTTTCAGAACGTGTGTCTGATCATAAAGGGTGATATCCTTCTGGATCTCTAACCTTTCTCTACTCCAGGAACCGGTTCTACTGTAAAGTATTTAAATTTTACTTAATGTAAATATCGTTTTTAGTCTGGGTGTTTTTGATATAAAATAATTATTTATCAAAACATTTATTGACTACGTAAGTATTTTGTATTCCAAAATTACTTAATTTAATTTTCCAATGATTAATGTGAAATTAATTTCGACTTAAAATTTGGTATCGGGTAAAATTGTCAATAAGGATCATTAATATTATGTTTACTTTTAATTTTATCGCAAAATAATTAAGGGTTTTATGCCGAGCTTTGTATGTTTTGTCCGATATCAGTTTGACCTAAACAAAAATAATATTTTTACAGTATTATACCAACTTCCTGGGTTTCACGATTATTTTTCGATTTTATTGAAAAACATCCCTTTATAATCACGTCCCTAAGGGTACCTCGGTGACATAACGTTGGAAGAAAGATCATTTTGGATGACAACTTCCTCATAAAACAAACACAGATATCATAATACAATGTTTGCGGTAACTCACAATATAAATTATAATAAAATTTATTGAAGTTTTCATCGCTTATTTGAAGTTATTTCGTTAGCAACCAAGTTTTTGATCACCGATGAATCTTGCTGTATTTTTAATAATGATAGAAATGTACTTAAAAAAAAGGTATATTTTGATTTCAAATTAGAAACTGCTGAAATGGACCTCAAAAAAAAGTGTGTGTGTTAGCTCCGACGCACGATTGGAGTTTGTTTGAGTGTTTTAAATTTCTAATTTTGTTTTTTATTTTTTTATTCTTTTTTTTAATTTTTTTTAATGAAAATATCTGGCTTGCTTTTTATAAGAGAGAGAGAGACAGACAGAGAAACATGCGCACGCTGCACGGCTTACAATAGCTTACTATAGCAAAAAGTGTTGTTACAACTTTTCGTGAAATTTCACAACGCGCGATAAGGAACTATCGTTCCAATTAAATATCTAATAAATACAAAGCACACATGTTCATATATACAATACATACAATATGTCAGTTAAACACAAGTATACAAGCTAGTCACACACACATTGAAAAGTGAAAGGTGCGCAGAATAGGTTGCGCATCAAAAACGTAACGAGGTCATTCATCAGTAGATTTCACTCCCACATTTTTCTCATACCGGGCACCTTATATATGAAAATCGATTCTTAAGGAGGTAAACTCGAAAAATATTCTATTCTAACCTAAAACTGGATGTCCTCTAGGTGTAGCTTGTCCTCCGAAAGTCATTACATGTCCATGATCCGCTGTGACGACAATCAGCGTTTCTGCTGGATTGACCCTCTCTAAAGCAGCCAGCAACGCTGTTTCCAGTTCAAGAGTTTCATCCAAAGCTCGGTATGGATTGTTGTAATGATGAGCATGATCAATGCGACCACCTAAAACAATAAATATTTTCAAATATCTTCGAACAGTCTCCGAGTCAGCCGATTAAATATATCAGCGTCAGCCCTAAGGTAAGTAAACAATTTTTCTTCGCTTGACAGTGAAAGAGATTTCTTTTCACATAAACAAATACCAATATTTATCCTCAAAATACCTTCTGCTTTGAATTGCTAATTCCATATTTGGCGTTGTTTGTTATAATTGGATTCAAAATTATTGCCTACGGTAACAAATTACGTTTTAAAATATTCAAATTTCTATCTTATGTCATGATTACTGTTATATACTGTTTAGCGTTTGGGGATTAGCCTTGTATTGACAGCTATCTATCCGTTAGTTTAGTGAACCACTAAAATTGGCGTTTAATGAAGGTACCTGCGGCGTTTGTTATTTAGGCGAACGCAGAATTTAGGCTTGAAGTTGTTTGCTTTCAGTTTATGCCTTCAGTTGAAATGTGACGGCCAGTGAACTGATGACTGATAAATTATCGGATGATACGGTGTGATAGAGGCAATTAAATTGGATATTGTGATTAGAAAACAGTTTAAGAGGAAAGGAAAAGTTAATACAAACGTAGTCGACTGTTTCCTCCCTGAATAATGACACTAGTGCAAATATTTTTTTTAGCATAAAACTTATAACTGCCATGATCATATTGACCATGACCCTATGTTTTTGTTTTGTTTTTTTTACTCTTACTTTCTATGATAATTAGAATATGAAAAAACTAAGACATAGGGGCATAGTCATGATAGTTATAGGTTTTATGCAACAAAAATATTTGTGCTAGTGTCATTCTCCACAAAGGAAACAGTCGACTACGTTTGTATGGAGAGAAAGTCGGCTACCTTTCCTCTTAAACGTCAAATCATTTTGCACTAATCGATTTTCCTTCTAAAGTATTTTGCTTATCTAAATCTGCTAACCTTCAATAAGCAGAAAGAATCCTTTGTCATTCTTCAACAGTATTGAAAGCGCTGCTCTTGTCATGTCTGCCAAAGATGGATCATCAGCTTTCACAGGGGTAGCACCACCACCTTCTTCGGTATCCACGACTGCCCCACGTTCAGCATTGAACTCCATATGGGAGTACTCGAACAAACCTGTTAAGATTATAGTTTTAAGCTTTGCAATATCAAGTAATTAAACTCAACTATAGTTACATAATATAGGAACCTCGTATACTTCCGATAGTATTTTTTTTAAAGGAAGACCAAATATTTTTGGCAAAATTCGATTTGAATGTTTATCGAATTACTAAAAAAGTTCAAATTTAGCTTCGGGTGATGAAAGAGTTTGACTGCTACCTTAAACAGCGCTCAAATATCGCCTTCCATCGGAAATTCCAACAAAGCGACACGCCGCAAGTCTTATGGGCACACTTGCCATCTGGTTTTCTGATTTATGATTTTATATTATGAAGATATTTAATGTAAATGCATTTACTTAGATTATGATTTTATAATTTAACTGTTGTATTTCTTTTAACTTTAGCCTTCGATCATAAATAGTATTTATGATCGAAGACTTTAGCATATTACCTTTACCTATTCATATTCATGTTTATATAGTTAAATATGAATACCTATAGTATTTAATATTATGCTAATATTCACATCAAATTTTGCTAAAGCTTGCTCTCTAAAAATCGTAATACTAAAATTCAGATTTAAATATCAAAAAATTCCAGCTGAGTTTTAGATTTTAATAAAGCGAAGTAGATAACTAGTAGGTACATTTCAAATTATCTTAATTACTGAGAGTAAATACTGGTCTTCTTTGTATAATTGTTTTACCCTACCGCCTAAATAAATGTCCTTTATCCGTATTAAATTAGGGATCTGTACACGAGCCGTAAAGTTAGTATTATGCTTGGTTTAATTTACTCACAAACAATTATCTAGTTAAAATCTTTATAACTGTTTAGTGTAGCGCACAAAAAGTTGAAAACTTTGCTCTACTTTAAAAATATAAATTAATCTGGGCCTTGCCAAGCCTCGGAGCTTGAAACGTGCTCTTTCTGATAGCAAGACGATTATAACCTCTTTACTTAAAAACGTTGGTCAAAGATTACTCAAAAATAATAAATAAAACTAAAATAATAATCTTCATAATTCTACTTCTACTCAAAATTCAAAATTTTCCTCTAATCTCATTGTTCCTCATTTAACATGTAAAGTAAGGTCCAATAATACAATGTAGGGTCAGATTAAACAGATATTAAATTAGAATTTCATTTCCACGAGGTTGCAAGCTACTTAATTCATTTAGTTGTTAAGACCCTTAAAGCTTATGTTCAACTTTGTAGAGACTTGCGCAAAAGTGACTCTTACAAAATTATGTTAACGTGATATTAACAAGGAAGAAAATAAAAAAGGTATTTTTAAACAATGAGTTTTTATTTGTCAAGAAGACACAAGGACCAATAATTAACATGTAATTAGGAGTAGCTTATATTTATATAAATTTTTTATCACAGTTGCTCATAAAGTGGATCTTATTAAACCGCTTTTAGGCTCATAATGCAACGTATTATACACGCGTGCGATATAAAAACATCTAACTAGTGCTATAAAATAAATGTTATCCCGATTAGTTAAATACGTATCTTTCTGCTAATTACATGTTAGGTAAATGAAACATTCTTAATTTATCTGGGTGATACTGTTTTGATGTACCTATAGAAAAAAGGTACCTACCAACAAAGAGTTTTTAACCTAGGAAAAATAGTTGTATCTAAAGTTGGTTTATGAACGACAATTTTGGGTGATAACGTCAGAAAACAATTAAAATTGAGTTTTGTTTTTATTTTGTTTTTTCTTTACATAAATATATTTTTTTCCTTACCATTATATTCTGTTTTTAACCCCCGACCCAAAAACAAATGGAAAGACCCTAAAAAATATTGTATGTCAGAACGAGGCTGTATAGGTTAAAAGTCTTTTGCCTGGCCTTTCGTGAGTATAATTAACAAAAAAATATTGGCATAAAAAATTGTAAACATAGACTTATCACAAATATGTTGTTATTTATTATTTTCTTTTCTTTTCAAGTATTTTCTTTTATTCGCAACTGTGATAAAAAAACGTCGTACGATACGCGTGTGGAATTGATCTTTGTATCGCGGGTTTGTAAACGCACTCGCGTACCGCTCGCGCGTGTTAAACCGCCTCTATGCAAAGATCAATTTTCCACGCTTGTATCGCAATGTACTATTTCAATTTGATAGGTATTGAAGAAGTTTGTCTAATAAGTATAATTGATCGGGGTCAATTCCTGATAAGGCGTCGTGTAGACGCGAGTGGTTTATGAATAATGTCACTGACACTAGTTATTGCACTACCTTATTGCTTGCCTTATTTAATGGGCGGACATTGCATCTTGTGTTTAGGCACTAGGCTCTTGATCTAAAACTAAAAATGAATAACTACTACCACCATAATAAGTACTAGTATACGTACTTACCAATCTAAGTATAGTTTGGGATACTAAATTATTCTCGAAACTAAGAGAAATTAACTTCGATAGAACAAAAAATACCATAATTTATGCACATAACTTGGCGTAAGTTTAGCATTGGTACGCGAGGCTAATGTCTTGTTTATTACCATTAGCAAAATGGATGGTATAGTTTCTTCAATAATGACGAAACAATTTCATTAGTTTGGTAGGTATAATTTCCTAAATATGAATTATCATCACGTGTTCCACGTCCACTGTACGATATCTTGTACAACTTTAGAATCGAAAGCAGTTCAGCATTTTACTTTTTTTAAATTATATTTATAAGTCATCATCATCAATGGCTAAACAGCCCTCTATGGGCCTGAGCCTCCTTCAGCGCCTTCTTCCATCCTTCTCTGTCTAACGCCGCTCTCTTCCAATTTTTTAAGCCGATGGTTTTTAGGTCTTGGGTAGCTCCATCCAACCATCTAAGCTTAGGTCTTCCAATCCTGCGCTTACCATCTGGGTTGGACTGAAGCAAACGTTTAGGTACCCTGTTTGATTCCATTCGGTGTACATGGCCAAGCCAAGACAGTCTATTCGTTTTTATGACTTGAATTTATAAGTAAGAAAGTAATAAATACACAATTAAACACGTGTACGTTCCTCATTATTACATTCAACATACCTAAGTACCTATCAACAGAAGTAAAATTACGTTGGTAGTACAAAATAAATAGGTACAGGGTAGATAGGTATTATCTACTAATAATTTGACCGGATTTTTGTTGTTTAAAATTCAAAATTCTCAACCTTGATATTCAAATTGATTGAATTTTTGACTCAAAGTCCACTGTCCCATATAGATATTCTATTCTAGAATAGAATTCGGTTAAGCGTTTAATATTGCACTTTTTCGGTGGCGCACGGAAAAGTGCGTCGTTTATGAGTACGGTTATATTGGCTTAGATTCTTTGATAAACAGAACTTTACTCTGCACATTTATATTTTATGGAACGCAGTGATTTAAAACGTAAACGGCATCTACATTACATAAATTAAGCTTTCCAGCATTCTGAATTAGTAGGTCGAGTCACGGCGCTTAACAGTCGGTGACCCAGAAGCCCGTGTAAATTGCTGCGTAAGCTAAAACCGAAATAAACCCAACAAAAGATCAATGAAGGGTCCGATTTCTTTAATGTTCGGCCCGCACTGCTCTTCTTTCTTAAGTATAAAAACTGGGTTTAATAAAAGTAATAGCTTTTAAACGTGTTTTTTGAATAATAACATCGGCTCAGAACATTGGCACAAGATAATGGCTAAGAAGGTTTTTAAACCAAATGGTGGAATCATTTTAAAGGTTACAGTTTCAGATTCTTTAATTTGTAATTAAAATCTTGGTATTTGTACCTATGTATTTTTGTCTTGCTCTTACAAAAAATATTGAAAAATCAAACACTAAGTTAATTTACTGATCTTTTCTCTTCATTTTCATTGCAAATTCCCCAAAAGTCTATTTCCACATTGCATAAGCAAGCAATACTCGATTTATAAACTAATTCATCAAGCACTCACAACGTGCCTTTATTAGCTAAAGTCGTTGAAGTATAGCAAAATCTATTATACGAACCCAGCCCACATTGACCATGTTGCCTAACCATGCAAACATACTGCACAGTAAAGTTTCCAGTTAAATTCTCAGTAAATTTTCGACAAAACACGAAATCTTCTACCAATTTGCATACGTATTTTTCACATTCAATGCACGTACTACCAGTATGAGGCTATGAGAAACATCTCTAGGGTTGTATTTTGAGGAATCCTTTGATGTTTGAGTGCGTGTCGTGTGATGCGGGGAATAAAAGTTGGGGAATTAAAGTTGGGGAATTCGTCCTTGTCTTAACGTGGCGGATAAAATTATAATGTTTCGCGTCACTGGGTTACGCCACTGGGAATCGTGTGAAAATGTCGAGACATAATTGTTGTGGATATACTCTTTATTTTATCACAATTTATTTTTATTCTACTGAAGTTGGAATACTAATTTTATTACCGATATTGATACAAAGGTGGCATGATGGAGACTTCTGCCTCCGTAGCAAAAGGCAGAAGTACCTATACATCAGCGATGGATACTTATGCATTTGCCACGGAGACCCTGGGTCCAGTGGTATTTGACGCCTTAGATTTTCTAAATTATTAATATTAGCTTCAGATGACCAAAGGTCTGGCTGCTACTTTGACTAACGGATCGGCATTGCGAACCAAAGAAGCAATGATTATTATTATTTGCTTTAAATTGGTGATACTTGTATTGTGAATAACTTTTACGAAAATAAAACTTGAGAAATTATTGTCGATAATTTAAGTATGTTATTGAAATTATCAGTATCTTTGCTTTTCAAAGAAATAGGACGAAACATTTTAGTGCTTTTCCCAGGCTTTCCCCACTGCAGATTTGTCAGCGGCCGGGAGCTGATTAAAAGTAGGTATTTCTACACTTACCTAACAAATAATCCACAGTTCTTGAATCAAGTTTAGCCAATTGTTCCTTCGTGTGTATATACTGTGCCCTCAACCGCCGTCTTTTCTTCTCTCTTGCCCAGTCTTCTGCCAGGTTCCTTCCGTCGAGCCTCCTTCCTTCACGGTTCGGATGCTCTGGATCTGGAGTCACGTTTGGTAGGAAATGTCTTCTTCCACCACCCATTATTACCTAATAATAAAATTATACAGGGTTATTAGTAATTATACCAGCAAGCCGTTGAGGGCTACTTCTGTGCACCTTAACGAACAAATACCAATAACCCTGTATAAACAGGGTTATTGTATAATTATACTAGCAAGCCGTTGAGGGCTACTTCTGTGCACCTAAACAAACAACTTTTGTTCTACGACTTTTGGAAATACGAAAAAAAAAATGAAAATTTTGAGGTTATGTCAATTTAAAAAACAGTTGATTTTTTGTCATGACTTTTATAGTCATTCAGACTAAGAACAGTAGATAAAACTTAAAAAATAAGTAAAATTTCAAGGTTAATGACCTCTTCGTGTATGAGAACAGCTGATTTTCAGGTAAACCTAACCTCAAAATTTTCAAAAAAATGTTCCAATTTCCAAAAGTCGTAAAACAAAAGTTGTTTGTTTAGTTGCACAGAAATAACCCTGTTTATATACTAGCTGCGCCCCGCGGTTTTATTTCCATTAGTATATCTTTTTAAAATAATACATAAAAAACACTGAATACCTAAATTATAGTTACTGAGAAATATATATTTTAACAGCCCTGTTTGTTTATTCGTTCAAAGGTAGAATTACAAAAAATAATATCTTAGTGCGCGTCTACGTCCTAAAAGGCGATGCGAAGTTTTAGACTCATAGCTTTTATATTTTCAGAGATGACTATCTTTCTCTTTTATTTATGTACAATACATCAATAGACGCAAGCGAGAAGAAGGATGAGAGACGATTGCATGCAGCGGAGATGAAAATGTTGAGATAGATGTGTGGAGTAACGAGGATGGATATAATAAGGAATAAGTTTATTAGAGGAAGCCTGAAAGTAGCACCGGTTACTGAAAAAGTAAAAGGGAACCGTTTAAGATGGTATGGACATGTGATGAAAAGAGAGGAGACGCATGTGACTAGAAAGTAATGAGTATGATTGTAGAGGGATGGAGAGGAAGAGGACGACCGAAGAAAAGATGGATGGACTGCGTAAGACAAGACATGAGAGAGATGAATGTGAACAATGAGATGACGACTAATAGGAGTGAATGGAAGAAGAAGACATACTGAGAATAAAGGCAGGAAGATGATGATGACATTAAATAGACGCGAGTTTTTTCAAACATAAGTTTTCAATCCATCTTGTTAAGTCCGTACTTACACCCCTTTCACTATTCAAATACTCCACTCAGTTACCTAAAGGGTATTTACAAAGTTAAGTCTAAGGCCCGTATTAATAAATCGCTCTCAATATCGATCTTGAGTGCGTATCAATCGAGTGAGTCTTGAGATGTGGTCACTATCTTAAGTTAGGCGTTAATTAATAGATAAAACTCAAGTTTTAACTAAGCTGATATCGCTCCTGAGATTTGAGACTGATTTTGAGAGCGACCTTGAATGACAGTAGCGCTTTGTTCTTACCTTAGATGGTCTGTTTTTACCCTATGGTAGGTAGTTTCGTCATATTTTACTGTCAACCCGCAATCAGACTTGAGTTCACGAAACTACATCTTGAGACATATCTTGAGAGCTGAGATTGATTTATTAATACGGTATTACTCAAGTGATACGTCGCTCTTTAATCGCGTTTTAAGATAAGTTTATTAATCAGCGCAACAACTCAAGAGCAAACTCAAGATTGAAATCGATATTGAGTTCGGTTTATTAATACGGACCTAAGTTGTGGAGCGGAAATAAAGTCTCCTCACTCCCACGTACAGTATGGGTCATAAGTAAATGATCAGTTTGCTACAATAATACTATCAACAAAACCTTCTTCTACACACAAACTTGAATACTTGAATTAAAAGTGCTCAGTGTGATTATTATTTTCAACATGTTAGCTATGTCTTTAGTTGGCTGAGTGGTATAAGCCGCCACTCGCTACACCATCCGACGTGGGTTCGATCTACAGGTAACGTTGTTATAATGTTCAAACAGTGCTGCACAGGATTGTAAACGTTACGGTGGGCAGAGAATTTTGACCGTGGATTGTACCTACTCTATAGTGAGATTGTTTCAAAAGAAACTTTTCATAACTTACATAATTAATTAAAAATAAGCTTTTATACGCTACAAGCTTTTATAAATAAGTTAAATAAGAGCTTGTAAAATATCAAGTTTAGTTTGGCAGTGTATGTAGAGTAGCAACTACTTTAGTTAGGAGTATAATGTTTACCGCAAAATACAAATAAGTAAATTGTTGAATTTACGAAACGTACGTTTGCAACAACAACTCACTAACATAAAAATCTTCAAGCAAAATTCGAATTCATTCCGTATTCAGAGTAATATAATAGTTTGTTATTTTCTTTCCGGAGTTTTGTGAAATACTCTGGGATACAATCTTTTTAAAAAAATTTATAATGTTAATCTGGATTAGACTTAACCTATGTCTAAACAAATAATTTAACCCACCGGGTCTGAATCGTAAGCCCCTTTTTCTTTCTTTCTTTGACGTTTCGGTTTGTTGCAATAGACGTGGTCACGAGGGAAAACGTCGAGGAAAGAAAACGAAAGGTACGCTATTAACACGGGAAAAGAGTACAATGAATAGTTTGAGTTTAAACACTAATATTGTTGTCTCACTGGTGGCTTGGGTTCAAATTGTTTGCAGCTTTTTAAATAATCCGCTTTATATTTATGCAGATAAGACGATGGCGTTGGTAAAGCTGATCATACGAAGCCAAGAAATAAAAAAAGTGTGAAAACGACGGAAACACTGGGTATATGGCTCCAGTATTTTCGTGACCATGATCGATGCAACTCGATCGAAACGTTCGGTAAATATAAAAAATAACTAGTCGTTATAAGGTAATCACGATCCGTGTTTATATAATAAATAAATAATAATAATTGCAGGACATTCCACAATTTGCCATCTAGCCCCAAGCTAAGTAACTAGATTTGTGTTATGGGTGATAGACAACAGATATACTCCATAAAATATTTTTCTTTTTTTAAATATATACTTACAAAACTGGTTGGTTCTATAATATATTATAAGTATTTATAATATGGTCTAAGCATAAATACTTGTCAGAGGCGGGAATCGAACCAGCAACCCTGTGTTTGGCATTCCGGCATGATGCCCATTGGTGATATAAGGATTTTAAGATAAGTTTTTGACTTACGTTTATACTTCTTCCCGGTTCATTCTCAACTAACTGCATTGCTATATCTTTGCAATCCTTCCTCACAGTTGGTGGTACCCGACTGTCGTCCTCCCAGTACCTCGACGGGGCATGCGCGTAAAGCGCCGCCGGAGTGGCGTGCGTGATCCGAGCTGTCGTCACTATGCCGCTGGATTTTCCTGTTCAATGAACAAAAATGAGAAATGAGTTGCCGGAAAAGTTCAGAGAATGTTCGTTATCAAGGACTGTTTGTCTATAATACAAACGGTGAGTAAACTCAGCGTGGCTTCTCAGGGGTCATATATTAGAATATCCATTTATCCATATAGAAATACACACATCAACAAAGTCTAGGGAACAAGAAAAAAAAAAAAACATACATACAACCGAATTGAGAACCTCCTCCTTTTTTTGAAGTCGGTTAAAAAATAGTATATTTTTGGATCTTATGACATTAGAAGCATTTGCTGTGATTTAATTAAGGGTAGCCATAGAAAAAAATTAAAATTAATTGTGAAAATTAAATAGTCCCAAAATAAAAAACTATTGACAAGTAAGAATTTAATTGAAAAACATTTTTTTAGTAACTATTAAGCCATCTGGGATGGAATTCAATGGAATTGAGATCGGCAGACTACGTACACCACTCTAATGCTGTGATATTGAACTCACTGAACTCGTTCACAACCAGCCTTACGGTGTGAATACGTCCACTATTTTGCATGAACATGAAATATTGGTTGAACTGCGGTGCTGTGGGTGAGATTTCACCATAGAGTACAAAACCTAATCACGGAATTTGCTCTGCATTTAAAGGGTTCTCGTGCCAAAACGACATCGAGAGACTGTCAAAATTTGTTTTTTCCCAAGGAACATCCAGCCGTTGTACAAAAAAAATCCACAAACACAATATCTATGTTTAATCAATTTATTACCGTTTCTTCGAAATACAGATAATTGTAGGCGGTTTATACATTTGCGACTTTATAACACTGGAAAACTGTGAAGGTATTCTGAATGGCCACACTAGCGACTTTGAATCGCGCGACTAGCAATGCCGGTCTGTCGAAAGCTTTAATAAATTATTCAAATGACCTAAATTAATTATTCAAGGACGAGAAAAGCTGATAAATCAAGGGAGCCCAATCGTGAAAGTTTCCTTAAAATTAAAACCTGTTTATTACTTCATTGCGTAAGCTAAAATATGATTTTCGCTAAGATTTTTGATGGTTTGAATTAGTTTAAAATATTAATGACCCTAAAATTAAATTTAAGATTCTATTGACCAATTTTTGTACGGTTCTAGAAGAGTGACTAAGCTGTTGCTAAAGCTTGACTAATTCTTCTTCTTAATTTTGTCGATGGTACAAATTTAACCAAGGGATCAAATCCATGGTTGAAGGATTATAAAGCTCGTTGATTCTACATCTAGGGTCCGATTCATAGGCTTTTTTTTGTATTTTTATTAGGAATGGGTTTGCACTTGACCATAATATGCCTGATGGTAAGCATCATTATGGCCTACGATGGAGCGTGCTTACCCAGTAGGAACCGATTCACTCTCGCTTTGAAGATCGCTAGATTGTAGTTCGTGGGGAACAGGGAGTCAGGCAAGGAGTTCCATAACTTTGCGGTTAATAAAAGTGGATGCAAACCGCTTAGTTCGAGTCTTAGGAACTTGGATCAAAAAACGGTGTCGTCTTGCTGTCTCCCTGCTCGTCCGGTGGTAAAATGGGGCAGGCGGAATAAGTTCGCTATTTCGGCTTATTCACAAAGGTCTACGACTCTTTCATACTTTGCTTCCCAATGGGTCCACGACAATTTAAAATCTATACTACTTAATATTATAAATTTGAAGAGTTTGTTTGTTTGTTTGAACACGCTAATCTCAGGAACTACTAGTTCGGGTAAAAAAAAAATTTTTTGTACTGGATAGTCGATTTTCCGAAGAATTTTTTTCGATATTTTCACGGGATCGGGAGTTACGCGGGTGAAACCACGGAGCGCTGCTAGTAAATAATATTTCCTTTCTCAACGGGTCTAACCATCTTCTCCAGTATGCTAGTCTTTGGCATTTTTATTTGCTAAGATTATATTCACGAAATTGACATGTCTTAATCGATTTTCACCCGTGACGGAACGGAGGACGGTAAAATATGGGTGAGACGGTGTTTGTTTGTTTGTGCACTCAAATGTTTCCATTTCTCTCCGAAATGGCTGAAACGATTTAGATGCAGTTTTTCTTTAGAAAGTTTGTGGTTCTGTAGCGATAGTTCGTAGATAGTTGTTACGGTGATGGTTCACCAGAAGGCGCCGCAATTTACATTTTTTTGACGTGATAACGTTTTATAAATTGGTGAACACCTGCAATCTCAAAAAAGTGTGACGTCACGCGTCGTTACTGGAACGCCTCATGTTATTTACAAGGTAACTATAGCAACGTTTTATCGTTGCCATGGTTACCATCAATGTTTTCTTATGACGTTATCACGTAAAATTATCGTCCGGAAACAGACTTTACAGACAACCATTTTTTTTTATAAATATTGCAGGACATTCCACACATCGTTATCTAGCCCCAAGCTAAGTAACTAGACTTGTGTGATGGGTGCTAGACAACGGATATACTACTTATGTACTTTTTATTTTGTAAAAATATACTTATAATACATAGAAACAACCAGACCACAGACAAATATTGAAGCATAAATACTTGTCTGAGGCGGGAATCGCACCCGCAACCCTGTGTTTGGCAGGCCGGCATGGTGACCATTGTGCCAAACGTCAATTTTTTTGCAAAATAAATGTTCCCTTATAAATAGAGCACTCACGGGATATTCAAATAAGTTTCTGAACCACGATACCAGATGCTCAATTAACAACAACACCGCCACCCCCTGTTTCGTTTTTCGGAGGTTAAAAATATATTTGCAGATATATTTTTCGAGAAAAACATCCATGCATGGAAACGTTGATTTACAATAAAATAAAGCCTTCGACATTCCTGTAAAATGTATGTACGTTAAATATTAATATATGCTTATGCGTACATACTAATTATATCTTTGAATTCAGAGAGGAGAATTACGTAATATGCAATTCAGAACTGTTAATTATGATGACAGAAATAACAATGAATTCCATTTTATCATTTAAAAATATGCTTGAAACATCTCTTTGTAATTTTCGATCGTTATTATAAAAATGTTAAGACTTTGAAGAACATAACTTGGTAGGAAAGAAAAATTAACTCTAGATTTTTGCAAAAAATACCCAATTAGCCGTAGTTTCAAAGTATTCAGGCTTTAAGAAGGTTGGAAACGATGTTGTTTACAAATAGTCTGCAAGAAAATTTAACATTTTGATCTCTACCTTTTAACATTATTAGTCATTAACATTATATTTTGCTCTAATTAATTGATTTACATTGAAATATACATTACTAGCTGCGCCCCGTGGTTTCATCTATACAATAAGTAGCCTATGCTTTTCTTCACACTATGACTATATTTTATCTATACTTAATATTATAAAGCTAAAGAGTTTGTTTGTTTGTTTGAACGCGCTAATCTCAGAAACTACTGGTTCAAATTGAAATTTTTTTTGGATAGTCTATTAATCGAGGAAGGCTATAGGCTACTTTTATTTTAATATTCCTACGGGATCGACACTTACGCGGGTGTAACCGCGGGGCGAAGCTAGTATGGTTATAAAATATAATTCATTACTTACCGGCGTCATGTGCCCAATCGACCAATGAGCTGACTTTCGAAGTGATGGTTGATGCGCAGTTGTTGAATCTGCCCCCAGCATCGAGACCTAACGTTTCATATCTGGCTTTGACACCGCAGAGTAGGGCAGTGGCACAAGCTGACGATTCACCGGTCTGAGCGTCAATGTTATACGTCTGAAACAAAAAAATTGATTTAAAATATTCTTAGCACACTGTAAAGAGCTTACAAAGCGCTATGAGGTGCTACGAAGGGTCTAGAAAGAGAGAATTGTCTACGTAATGTTGAAAATTTATTTTTTCATTGTGCCTACGCTATCCCCTTGGCTAGGCACAAACGTGTTACACAAAGACATTTTTCGACACATTTTTATACCCACAAACAAAGAAAACACAAAAGACGCTTCCCGTTGTCATTTGAATGTTAAAGAAAACAAACTTTTGTTACCTACGAAAATATCTTTACCTAAGAAGGCAACTATGTAAGGTAGGTATATTTTAAACACAGGTGTTAAGGTAACCCGGTGGATTGTTAAATCCCTAAAGAACAACGATAATGTCACGCGTACACGGTGCGGGCTTTTAGTGTTGTCGGTGTACAAGCTTGCAGTTTTTGTTAGAAAGCTTTTACGGGATGTTATTGTGAGAAAGATAATGAGTTGTCTTTGTTAATATTCGTACAAGGCTTAAATGACTTGATATTATCTTGTATAGTATGTTTTTATTTAGTAACTAACGTAAAATATCGTTGCCATATTCTCCTGTCTTCATCACTACATAGTATAAAATAATGTCGCTTTATCTGTCCCTATTTCCCTTTGTACGCTTAAATCTTTAAAACTACGCAACGAATTTTGATGCGGTTTTTTTAATAGATAGAGTGATTCAAGAGGAAGGTTATATGTATAATACATGCATAATATAGCCGTGCGAAGCCGGGGCGGGTCGCTAGTCTATACATAAATAAAGGAAAAAAGGACGGTCTGTACTTAAAAGCTTTACTAGAGTAAGCAAGTAGAACACGAATTCATCATTTTTAAGATTCATGTCTGTTTGTCAGTTTGTTATCTATGCAATTAAAAACTACTAAACCTGTTGAAATTGTGTTTTCACTAGATGCAAGACAGCTCTATTATTGTAAAAAGTGTATTATTATAATTTACATCGAAATTATAAATAGAGATTGAATTTCGGGTAAAGTAGGGAATTTAATTAATCCGTTTTTATATAAAAATATACAAAGGAAGTGTGTGGATTTTTGTTGAACGTGGCCACTTTATAGATACGTTCAACAAAAACCAAAATCCACATATCATAATATGCAAACAACAAATAGATTAGATAGTTTTTGTTTTTAAAAATAGATATTGGCACGTTTAGGGGCGTTTTCAATATTTTTATTTTTTGTATACAACGAAATTACGTTTTAACGTTTTGTTATAATGTAAAAAACGATCTCGGAACGCGGTTTAGGACATTGGAAGGCAAACTAGAATTGTCGAAAAGAAAGTAGAAAGTTCCGAAATATAAAAAGTTGAAAATTAAAGTAAATATTGGTACTTACAAGTTTTTGCGCAAAATGTAAATTTATCCGTATCTTTTTATCGTTTTGACTCAGGACCTTGACTATTATACAACTAATAGGGACTATAGACCTCAGGATCTGTTATGAATTTCAACTTGCTAGGTCCACCCGTTCCTGAGAAAATCAGTGGTGACACACGGATGGACAGACAGACGGACAAGAAAGTGAATAAGGGTTCTTTTTTTTACCTTTTGGTACGGAACTCTAAAAATTGTCATAGCACGCTATGGAGTTGGTCACGTAATTTTAAAACTATTTACCTTAGCAAGAGCCACTGCAGGGAATGTGTCCCACACCAAGTCGGTATCTTCACCGGACTGCCCTCTTCTCTGTCCTCTTAGGATTCTTGCTGCTGTAGCAGTTGTGAGGCTCATCCCGTCTCCAACCACCAGGATTACGTTTCTAATAAAAATAAATATCTTAAAGTACATCAGTTAAGGCTCTTTCAATCTACATGATCGTTGGTTGATCGTTAATGGAATAGAGTCAAGCTTCAAACGCGTGATTTATTAGTAATCATAATAGAGTAGGTAATATCGAAACTTTCAGGAGAAACATTGATTAGAGTTAATATTTAATCACAGGGCAATGACCTTTCCAAAAATTTAATGACACAGTTTTCGTTTTGGTCAAAATCGGGCACGCAACTCCTTTCAACATGATTCGCTATCTCTTATCGTTTGGGAAACAGCCCTAAGTTCCACCTTTGCTACCTGATAACTCTCCAAGCCACTAGGGTCTGAACTTCGTAATGCACACCGTTCATAACTGTGTTGGGGGCATGCGCTGAGAATTTCTCAGTTTTTATAATATAATTAAGGTATGGTAGTCAGCAGGATCTTGATCGCAGTTGAAGGCAACTTCTATGTAAACATCAACTGTAGTTCCAAATCTTTTGAAAAATTTTTGGTCAATTCGAAAATCTGCTGATTTTTTTAAATAAATGTCATTCAGACTTAAGACAGTCGATAAAACTTAAAAATAAATATTATAATCTTAATATTGATGACTTCTCCGTGTAAGTACCAGCTGATTTTTGGGTTATCTCAAAATTTTCGAGAAATTTTCAAATTTCCAAAACTTGTAGAACAAAAGTTGATTATTAAGATGCACAGAAGTAGCCCTCAACTGCTTCCTATATTTTATTATTACCAGTAACCCTGCACATTTCAATTATGCTAGTAGCCGCTAGCCAATTTGTATCTATTAAGGAACTACGAGTATGTACTCCACTCTGTTTAACTTAGTATGATTTGTGACCTATTTGCTAGTTCTTATATGAATACTGACGCACGAGTGTTAGTTTCGAACAGCGTCTATTTGTTGTTTTCTATTATGTGGTCATAATGCAGTTGCATTCTCAGTAATGTAGCTATATATTCTTACAGTTATGCACTATGGAATGCACCATATTATGCATATATATATTTATACTTCTCTTCCCACTTCAGGTGGGGTCGGCTCTTCTAGTTTGTCGGCGCCAGGACATCTTGTCCTGGGTTTTCGGGTCTGGTAGTCCTTCCTTTTTCAGTAGACGGGCCATGCTGGTCCACCATGTCGACAGGGGGCGGCCCCTGCCTCTTTTGCGTTCAGAGAGGCTTAGGGCTTGTTTGATCACATACTCTTTAGTTCGTCTCAGGACGTGATCATACCACATGAGACGGGTTTCAGATAGCTTGGCAGGTATAGGGGAGACACCAAAGCAACCACAGACATATTATGAGTTTGCTAGACTATTGAATTTAAATCCTTCTTAATAATCGTTAATATTATAAATTTGTGTATGTATGTGTTTGTTACTCCTTTACGAAAAGGGATTGCGACGAAACTCGGTATGTAAATATCTGGAGACCTGGACTAACACATAGGCTACCCTTTGTCCCGATATTTTTATGGGATCGGTAATTTCGCGGGTGAAACCACGGGGCGCAGCTGGTAAGGAATATAGGATACCTATTTACTTACTTTGCAATTGGTTTCTTTTCTGGTGCGTATTGCAATCGCTTTTGTAAAGTTTCCTGAGCTTGAGTGTACCAGTAATGGCGATCTGTGTACAAAATATTATTAATTAAATTGGGTTTTTAATAAATTAAAGTTAAAGCTTATTATAGGTTAGCCTAAAGGATCATAAAGGTCCATTGTCTTAAAAAAACCTAGTTTTCTATACGCCAATTAAAACAGAACATAACATATATAAATATTGCAGGGGATGGCATACACCGCCCTCTGTGTGTCTGTGTGAACGCAATATACTCCTAAACGACTCAATGGATTTTAATAAGGGTTTTACCACTGGAGTGATTAATAAATAAGATTTAGGTGTATAAATTCATTTGGTTATTTTGTAAATTAGCTGAAATATAACAAAAAATCACCATAAACAATGGATATGTCACCTAGCTAAAAACACTTGGACTAATGAGACAAATCTAACGATACCCTATTTTTTTAATTTATTTTTAGGATATTCCATCCCACTGCAGGACAAAGGCCCTCCCGTCCTTCCACTGTTCCCTGTCTAGTGCCAGCCGGGTCCAGTCGGGAAGAAGGAAGGCATATTTAGTTTACGAATAATAATTTGATATTATATTTTTTATCAAGATCTTACCGTAAGCTTCTTTGGCCTCAGTCTTCTGTGGCGCCGGAGATAGTACACCAGTGCTGATTGTGGACATCATGATTGCGATGCAACACCAAGCAGTCATGGTTCATAAGCCTCATCGGTGCTGACGTTTGTGCCCTTTCTCTTGAATTACTATCTTGGTTATGATGTTGGTTACCTGGAAAGAGAAGACTTTTTTAGTCAAATACCTACTATACTTATGAGTGGTAGGGCCACTAGGCTAAGTGGTTGATACCTCGACTTTCATTTTGAAGGTCTTGTGTTCAAATCCCAGCTCGGCTGTGCACCAATGGATTTTTCTTACAAAAAAATTATGTGCGCTGTTTAAGGTGAAAGGGTACCTGCGCTCTCTCCATACAAACATAGTCGACTGTTTCCTCCCTGGACACTAGAGCAAATCTTTTTGTGCCATAAAACCTATAACTGCCATGACTATGCCCCTATGTTTTGGTTTTTTTTCATTTTCTAATTCTTAAATAAATCTTCTTCTTAAATGAAGACTAAAAAAATAAAGAAACAAAAATAGGGGCAAGGTCATGGCAGTTATAAGTTTTATGCACCAAAAAATATTTGCTCTAGTGTCATTATCCAGGGAGAAAACAGTCGACTATGTTTGTAATAGTTTGAATGGAAAGAGCCCCCGGTACCCTCTCCTCTTAACATTGCTCTTAAGTGATGAAACCTGCGGTTTAGTTGGCTCCAGACATATTGACAAGTTCTCTTTATCTGGACATGTTCGACTAAGCTGAGAGAGTGAATAAATCATATAGATTAGATGTAAAGACCTATACCTATCCCTTTTTAGCAGAATATTTAAATATACCTAAATCTCACTAGATCTATCTCTCACTTGAACTAAAACTCAATAGACCTAAGTCTAAAGATAGCTCTCGTTTGGTCTACGCATAACGCGATGCAGATTACACTGCATTTTAAGTTAGCAGAGATAAACGATTCAAAGCTAAATTTGTAGAATCACTATCTAATATTTTGGGGGGGGTGGGTCGATGTTAAGCCTCAGTGGTGTTCATCTTTCTAGGAGGTGAACACCTATAAAAAGCTGAGTAATGCCTACTTGCGTCCACTTCAGCGAGTGCAAGGCAGGAGTGGTCGCACATCGACCAAACCTCACACACACGTCCACGCCACCTCTGGTATAGCCGCGCATCCGCACGCTAGAGTGGGCCCACAGACCATCTTTGGGCCGTCCCTCCCGGGCAATGTTACCATTATGGGTCTTGCACCATATTACCCTCCCTGTAATGGTAATAGCCAAGTGTGTGAGGTGAAGGCGAGTCCTCGGCGCCTGAAAACCGAGTTCCCTAGCGAGGGGAGTTTCCCTGAAATGAAAAAACCCCAATCCTACGGTGAGGATCGTGCCTAGAGGATGAATGATTAATGGGTTAATTAATAGCAAGCGCCACCTCGACAGTCCAGGCGAAATGTCGTTGTATTCTAGCCTTCTCTTGTGGAATGGGCGTCACCCCAAGAGCGACCGTTATATCGACCCTTCTCGTGGGAATAACATGAATGAAAACCAAAATCAAAACCAACAAATACAACCAAACCCAAGCCAACAGCTAAATCAAAACAACCAATCAAAAGGTCAAACAACCTACACACAACAAGTGTTTCACAGAAACTTCTTTGAAATAAGACCAAGATCGAACTCTCTTCAGGAGCCACCTCAAAACATAACTCCGCCTAACTTGGGCTTACGCGATCCCAGTCCATCGAATCATTCTAACACGGAATCTAACGATCCAGTAGCCCCTTCACCACCTCAACCACCTCCATGGCAGAGAGTACCAAAGAAAAGAAAAATGTCAAACTCTCCCACAACTACCAAACCAGGTGAGACAGTAACCAACAACCGATTTGATGCACTTCCAATAGATGATGAGATGGACACATACGAAAAACCAGAGAGACCAAATAAACCACCCCCCATCATCCTATATGGAATAGAAGACGTCAACGAGTTGACTAAACTCATTCGGACTGCTGCAGACAGTTTCGATTTTAAAATTAAAATTGTCAATAAAAATCTCATGCGTGTGATGGTGGACTCTGCCGAAATATATAAAAAAGTGATAGACGTAGTCAGGCAAAAGGGATTAATAGACCATACTTTTACCAGAAAAGACACTAAGAGTTATAGAATAGTGATTAAAAATCTTCACCACACCACCCCCCATGAAGAAATCGTAAAAGAAATAGAAAAAACAGGGAATTCTATTAGAGGTGAGATTATAAACTCTAAGTATGGCCCAGAAAAGCTGCCAACCTCAACTTTTTTCGTAAACTTAGAACCAAGCCCTAATAACAGACAAGTCAAAGACATTAGGTACATCCATCATCAGCGAATCCTAATTGAAGACCCACGGAAATCCACTAGAATAGTTCAGTGCCATAGATGTCAACAATATGGTCACTCTAAGAATAACTGTATGAGGCCCTTCCGATGTGTCAAGTGTGGCGAGGGGCATAAAACCTCAGAGTGTCCAAAAAAGGACAGAAACTCTCCTGCAAAATGCGCTTTATGCTCTTGTGATCATCCCGCTAACTTCAAGGGGTGCCAAGTGTATCTGGAAATATCAACTCGCAAAATCAGACAAAGCAAGCACTTGTCCTCTGCACGTCAGGTCAGGTCAGCAATGCCCCACAAAGATAGTGAAAACTTCCCAGCTCTTCCGGGCCGGAATCTCACCATTAGCCAACCGGGACAACAACTAAGAGATTCTCGTACCTATTCAAAAATTACTGCTAGTAACACCTGCGCTGCCAGCATAAACAACTCCCAGCAATGTTCGAACGCTAATAACAGCGCCGAGGCTCCCCACAACTCTCTTCAAACTTCATTGATCGAAAAAATACTCACAACCCAATCCGAACGGATGGAACAACTTCTCCAACAAATATCAACTCTGATTAATCTCCTCACGACAGTAATTTCCAAAATCGGTAATTAATGGCTACTTCAAGAATTATGGCTTGGAACATTAATGGGCTATCCACGAACACGCATGAACTGGAAGCTATTCTCATTCAAAACAAAGTCGACGTTGCATTAATTTCTGAATCACACGCTACTGTTAGACACTCAATTAGAATAAATGGCTACAACATCTACGCTACTCCCCACCCTGATGGCGGAGCTCATGCGGGTTCAGCAATCGTTGTAAAATCTAACCTAAAACACTCGTTACTTGAACCTTTTTCTACGGAATTCCTACAAGCAACTACCATTAGACTGTAAGACCGACTAGGCTCCTTGACGCTATCAGCTATCTATTGTCCTCCGCGACATATTATCAAGGCTGAACAGTTCTCGCATTACTTCCGTAGCTTGGGCAATCGCTTCATCGCTGGTGGAGATTGGAACGCTAAACACACCTACTGGGGGTCACGTATCACCAGAACTAGGGGTAGAGAACTGAAGAAATGCCTAGATTCCGATAGTCTCAAACACTGGTCGACAGGTAAACCTACTAACTGGCCACCAGATCAAAGAAAACGCCCGGATGTTCTAGACTTCTTCATCGAAAAAGGAATAAACAATCAACTTACTCACATTGAATCAAGTCTGGACGGGTCTTCTGATCACACGCCTGTCATCCTAAGTGTGAACTGCAGAGCTCAAATCCGTGAGAAACCTGAAACCCTTACTAACCACAAAACAGACTGGGATGGTTTTAGAAACTATATAACGGTTAACATCAATTTAAATATTCCGCTTAAAACCGAAAACGATGTTGAGTTAGCTTGTCAAAATTTAACCAATCTGATTCAAAAGGCCGCATGGATAAACACCCCCAATTTGGAGTCTCAAAGCAAAACGCCAGTTCTCCCAATCGACATTAAAATCAAACTGGAAGAGAAACGTAGACTCAGAAGGGCTTGGCAAACTTCACATCACCATTCTGATAAAACAAAACTCAATAAAGCAACAAAAGAGCTAAAAAGAATGCTATCTGATTCTGCCAATCTGAAACTAAAAACCCAGCTAATGGACATATCACCGACGGGTCGGGGAGAACAGTGTCTCTGGAAGGTCACAAAAGAGCTTGATAGTTCTCAAAAGCATTCTCCTCCCCTTAAACTAGAAAATTCTTGGGCGAGAACGGATAAGGAAATAGCTGAAGCATTTGCCGAACACCTCGCTAACGTTTTTAAACCTAACGCAGGCGAGTGTGATGAAAGCGAAATAGACAACGTTCTTGGGCAAGCCTTCCAACTTTGCGCTCCAATTAACCCAACATCTCCTAGAGAAATTAAAAGAGAGATCAGATCACTACACCTAAAAAAGGCTCCTGGATTTGACCTCATCACTCCTAGGATTTTGAAGGAACTACCGAAAAAAGCCATCACTGCTTTAGCTTGCCTTTTCAATGCCATCTTCAGAACATGCTATTTTCCTTTACAGTGGAAGTTTTCTCAAATCATCATGATCCACAAACCAGGCAAACCTCTACATGACACGTCGTCTTATCGACCTATCAGCCTAACGCCTGTTATATCTAAACTCTGGGAAAGGATATTGCTCTCAAGACTTAACCTTCACATGACCAATACAATCCCAGCGCACCAATTCGGCTTTAGAAAATCTCACTCAACCGTCGAACAAGTACACCGAGTATACCACACTATCCGACAAAGCTTCGAAAGAAAGAACTACTGCTCTGCGGTATTCCTTGACGTTCAACAAGCGTTCGATCGGGTCTGGCACAAGGGCCTACTATGCAAAATCAAGAGAAAACTTCCACACTCCTTCTTCCCTATGTTATCCTCATACCTCAGTGAGAGACGGTTTCAAGTAAAACAGGGACCCGCTAGATCTACGTTCCATGACATACATGCAGGAGTCCCCCAAGGATCAGTGTTAGGTCCAGTGTTATATAACATCTTTACGAGCGACCTACCAACCACAGATGAAACAACAGTGGCATCTTACGCCGACGACATCGCCTACCTCGCTACTGATAAAGATCGCACTAAAGCCAGTGAAAAACTCCAGAGGGTCCTAAATGACACTGGCCGCTGGCTGAATAGATGGCGAATCCGAGCAAGCGCCCAAAAATCGGTACACATCACCTTTGCCCTAAAGAGAGAAGAATGCCCTGCTGTGAAACTCAACGGAGAGCCACTACCCCACACAGATTGCGTCAAGTACTTGGGTTTCCACCTTGACCGACGTCTTACTTGGAAAGTACATATAAAACAAAAGCGAGATCAGATGAACCTCAGGTACAAGAGCATGCTCTGGCTGATGGGACGTAACTCAGCACTATCGGTGGACAACAAGCTATTGCTATACAATTCCATATTAAAACCGATTTGGACATATGGGATCCAACTGTGGGGAGTTGCCTGCAACAGCAACATCATGTGCCTACAAAGAGCTCAAAATGGCATTCTGCGTTGCATAGTGAGCGCCCCGTGGTTCACAAAAATAGGCGAGATCCACGACTACCTCGGCGTTCCTACCGTCAAGGAGGAGATTGACCTGCATAGAAAGCGATACGCTGACCGCCTGGCTAGTCATCCCAACCCTCTAGCTCTAAACCTACTAGATAGCTCTAAAAACATCCGCCGTCTAAAAAGAGGTCAAATCCTCTAGACGCACGTACTTACTGAGAGGAAGCAGCTGCGCTGGCACCTGCACCTCAAACGCCATTCCTGCACTGAACACAGCTGATAATAGTCCAATTTTACGACTGATGGCAGCTCAACACGAAAAAGAAAAAAAAAAAAAAAAAAAAAAAAAAAAAAACTATCTAATATTTTAAAGAGATTACGAAAAAGAATTTTTGAATTTATTTATTGAATTTATTTATTTTCGTGAATCACATGTTTCTTAGGTCTAGTTCGTAAGAGATCAAACTACAATCGCCTCACCGTTTTAGTTATATAAATTGATCCCGTTGGTATATCGGGATAAATAATAACCATTAAAAAAGCTGCTGCTTATTTAAAACAACTTAAGGTACTTATTATTAATTCCGATAATTAAATGCTTAAGTATCTCTGGAAACACTTAACTGATTTTAATAAAACTTAGTTTACTGGATATTTTAAATCCTATGGTTATAATATTTTTATCCCGATTTATGTTACATGGACATAAAGTTAAATTATAATATTTCTGGCATTCGTAAGTAAAATAATAAAATAAAATGTAATCACAAACCTAATCTAACTTCGTAATCTCTACGAAATCTAAACAATTACAAACCATAAAAATATCTAAACCAAAAGATAAAACAAAACCGAACAAATATCCAGAACTGTCTTAAAAGTTTTATCTTGCGGGTATAAATGTTTTCTAGAGTAAATAATGATTGTTGTGAATTTCCACAAATGAACGGTTTTAAGATCTCCGTTCAATTTACCGTGATAAACAATGTGTTTGCAAACAATGAAGGGTTACTAATGCGAAAGGGGAGGCGTCTAAGCTTTGATCTACAACTTTGAAAATTCGAACATATTATTTGGAAAAAATTGAGTTTTTTTTTTAAACAAAATAGGCTTGTGTTTGACCTCATCTCACCTGATGGGAAGCGAAGATGAGGTTTACCTGAACATCAGCTGTTTTTTGGAGTTAGACGTTTTTGATCTTGAAGTCTTATTTATTTATTGAGTTTGGACTACTATAGTCCGGAATTAGTCCTTTTAAGACTCTGTGTCCATTTCTGAAATAGGGCATAACCGTACTAATCGGATCTTTATTTCTGAAAACAGCTGTTTTTCCAATAACCATAACCTCATAATTTAAAAAAAACGTCCGAATTTTCAAAATTCATAGAACAAAAGTTGTTTGCACAAGCATCATTTTCATATTCATACCATCTAGGACAACCCCCTTTTGTATTAGAAACCCTTCTTTGAAACACATTGTATACATTCCGATTCGTTTTTACCCGAAAAATTTTGCCGTATACTTTTTGATTTTCTTAATTCTGTGACGTAATAAAATGTGCTACGAGCACATCTAGGTACGAGTATGTTTTTTGCAAGCCCTCTTTGCAGGTAACTTGTCGGAGCTATGGGCGTACCCACAGTCATAAATCTTAAATATCCGTGGGCGTACACTAAACGATTGATTACTAAGGTAATATAAAAAAAAATGATTAGTTTTAAACAAAAAATATGTAGATAAAGAAGAATAGGTAGGTACGTACTTATAAAATAAATACGTACGTAAAAAAATAAGAAAAATAAAAATTAAATGTTTATCCGCCTTGATTAAAACTAAACATAAACAAACCCAACCCCACGACGACCCAGTTGGCACAATGGTCACCATGCCGGACTGCCAAACATAGGGTTGCGGGTTCGATTCCCGCCACAGACAAGTATTTATGCTTAGATATTTGTCTGTGGTCTGGGTGTCTGTATGTATATTAAGTATATATTTACAAAAGAAAAGTATATAAGTAGTATATCAGTTGTCTAGCACCCATAACACAAGTCTAGTTACTTAGTTTGGGGCTAGATGGCGATGTGTGGAATGTCCTGCAATATTTATTTATTTATTTATTTTTAAACCTACTCATAACTTTTTTTAAATAAAATCTATAACAAACATATAAAATCTTAATACAATAATATGAATAGACAGATTAAAATTATAGCGGCAGAAATACATCATCTGTGAAAATGAAAATTTCAACTGTCTTGCTATACAGTTCCAGAGATACAGTCAGTGGAGTCATAGTAAAAGAACCCGTGAAAAAAGCTATGCAATAGCTTAAAAATCTTGACTCCTGTGAATATGTTTGTCAAGGTAAAAGATGTAAAGGCCTCTAAGGCTTTTACATCTTTTAAGGATTAAAAGGAACTCGCGAGTAAACACAATACTGTGAGACATCAGGTACAAAACACTTTCTCATAAATTATGAAGTTTTCCGTACAGGAGTCACGCTCCGTAAATTGAACAATACAGTTTTATGGGTAGTGTCACGCTACTACGTTAAATCTTTTCTCGATTTAAGGACAAATATAAATGTTATACCTATTTGAAGGTCCTGTTATTTTTTTCGACTTTATCTTTATTTTTATTATATGTGCGTGTTTGTAAATAATAGTTGCGAGTAAAATACGGGTGAGCCTTCCTTTTATTGGCTATAATAATATGATGGCAAAGCATAAATTGTTAACAGATAACATATTTATAAAAAAGGAGTTCATGCAATATATCACCGCTTTGTGATAGGATAATATATCCCGAGTGCGGGTGGTGGTCCAACTAAAACAAGGTTGGACCACGACCCCTACTTGAAAGTCAGAATGTAGGGCGGTGGTAATAGCACAGTAATAGTACATTGCGATACAAGTGTGGAAAGTTGATCATTCCATAGAGGCGGTTTATGACGCGCGAGCGTGGCAAAAAGCAGAGATGGAATGATCAATCCACACCTGTATCGTACGACGTTTTTTATCACAGTTGCGAATAAAAAATGACTTGTTAAGATAATAAAAAGTTTTTAAGAATTTTAGGTTATGTTTACTATTTTTTGTTAATTACGAAAGGCTACGCAAAATACTTTTAACCTATACAGCCTCGTCTGACATACAATATTTTTTTAAGGTTTTTTTCATTTGTTTTTGCGTCGGCGGTTAAAAACAATATAATGGTAAGGAAAAAATATATTTATGTACGTAAAGAAAAAACAAAACTCAATTTTTAATTGTTTTCAAAGACTAACTCACGTAATATTATCGTTCGTTAACAGACTTTAGAGACAACCTTTTGAAAAGAAGAAAAAAGGTACCAACAAAGAGTTTTAAGCCAGCAAGGCTTAAAAACTCTTTGATGGTACCTTTTTTCTATACATCAAAACAGTATAACCCAGATAAATTAAGAATGTTTCATCTACCCAATATATAATTAGCAGTAAGATACGTATTTAACTTATCGGGATAACGTATTATTTTACCACTAGTTGGATTTTTTTTTATCGCACGCGTGTATAATACGTTGCATTATGAGCCTAAAAGCGGTTTAATAAGATCCACTTTATGAGCAACTGTGATAAAAAGCTATTTTCGAAACAGAAACAAAAGAGGATCTGAAATAGAAATGGATTTGATTTATTGTCAAACTTTGGTTATGAGCCGATGATAATGCTAAAAGTTTACCACACTGGGCAAACTGGGCATACAATATTAAAATTATCTCTATACTATATTCCTGCAATTTCTAAATTATTGGGTATCTCAGTATTGATACACACAGTGACACGTAGGTACCTACCTCACCCTACCTTCATTTACAGCGCGCTATTAAACTCGCTGGCGCTAGTATTGTGTCCATGGACTTCGTCGTTTTGTTAGAAACACTTAAATGGTTATAGCTCTGAGAGTTTTTGAGTTAGCTCCAAAATAAAAAAACAGTATTTTTTTAATGTGCCGAACATACCGAAATTTGTGCACTACAAAAATACTTTTCCTTTTTAAACAAATTCTAAACAAAACAAATTCTAAACAAAACAAATTCTAACAAAATATCTATATATAAAATTCTCGTGTCGCGGTGTTAGTTACTATGTCCTATTAAACTTTATTATTAGTAGTTTATAAAAAAAAAGATAGAATAAGTATTCGTAAGTAAATTAATGTTAATGGTAAATGGGTATTGAAAAACTCTTACCAATGTTAGTTATTCAAAATACTCTGATGTGAGTTCAGAAAAAAAATCACTAAAAATTTTAGTTGTTCCAACCTGGTAATAAAAGTAAACACAAAAGACAGACAGCAAAAAGTTTGAGTCCAGTGAGAATTCAAAGGGAATACTCAGAAACAATCCGTGCGTATAAACGGTTTATTTAAATCATCCAGGGGCTCTTCTATTTCATATTTTTTTCACGTAGGTACCTACAGGCTTTTTGTTGGCATTTACACTGCTACTGAAGGGCTTTAGAAAGCTATGGGAAAATCTATATACGACGACTATTTTATTTGTAATCAATAGGCTCTGAAAGACTTGACCGCGATTTTGATGAATGAGAATTATAACATCCGAGGGAATTTAAGGTATTTTCTTTCTCCATACAAAAATACTGTTTCCTCCCTGGATAAACTACCACTAGCACAAATATTTTTGTGCCATAAAACCTATATAACTATCATAGAAATTAAGATAAAAAAATAGGGGCATGGTCAATGGTCATGGCAGTTATAAGTTTTATGCACCAAAAATATTTGCTCTAGTGTCATTATCCAGGGAGAAAACAGTCGACTACGTTTGTAATAGTTTGTATGGAAAGAGCCCCCGGTACCCTTTCCTCTTAAACAGCGTTTCCATCATCAATGTTTTATTCTTGAAATGTAAGGGTCTTCAAAAATAAGGTACAAAGCACGGTCTTCAAAGCAAATCCACTAATTTACGAATGACAACATCACAAAGAGATTTCGCCGTTCTACTGCAATTCAAACGCAAGAAGAAAACTTGCCAGCATAAGTGGACATAGGTTCTTCTTCTGGCACAATGAAGTTCATATTGCAAGTTGCTTTATGAGGTTGGTAGTAGTAAAACTTCGTGACGACTTAACCCCGGCGCTGTGCTTGGTCAGGTTTAGCAAAATTTTTGGCTGTAGTTCGTTAATGCAGAATTGTCACAGAATACTAGTAATTACTTTTAATGGGAGCTAATTTTATCAAAGTTGGGATCGCCATGTCTATGAACTAGTCGTATTATATCACTTAACTAGCGACCCGCTCCGGCTTCGCACGGCTGTATTATGCATGTATTATATTTAAAAACCTTCCTTTTTAATCACACTTAATTATCTATTTAAAAAAACTGCATCAAAATCCGTTGCGTAGTTTTAAAGATTTAAGCATACTAGGGACAGAGAAAGCATCTATATATATAGTCGCTTTCTCTGTCCCTATGTAGGGACATAGGGACAGAGAAAGCGACTTTGTTTTATACTATGTAGTGATTTGTATATTTTATGGCTCATAATTTCCACAAAACAGTTAAAGTATTTTATGCAAATTATAGTACTTACCATAATATTATTATAATACTAGTTTGTAACAGTAAAAGTAATAAAAGAAAAATACGCTTAAGGTAAATGATGTCAAATAAAACATGTTTACAAAGTATTTACTAACTTTTTGCTTAGTTCTTACGACATGAGCGTAACCTTTTTTCACGCACGCAAACTAAATTGCTTGGAGGCAAAGATATACAGTGAGCTAGAGAAAACATCAAAACCTTGTCAAAAAGCTATGATTTTAACCGACTTCAAAAAAAGAAGGATCTCAATTCATGTATGTTTGATTACCGATTACTCGAAGACAGCTGAATGGATTGAGATGATTATTTTAGGCTATTGCATAGCTTTTATCGCGGGCTTTGAGCGCGGCGACCGAATCAAGAAATTCTGTAACGAAAATAAAACCTAACACCCCCACTCCGCCTACCAAGTAGCTCGGCCGAGCGTTCAAAGTCAAAGTCAAAGACAAATTTCTTTATTCCTTTCGATGCTTATGTTTAAACACATGATCACTTGGAATAGTCTTAAAAACTAAGTTAGGATGTGTGCCTTCGGAACGCGCCCACCAATGAGAAGAAGGCACAAGAAACTCATGGGGTTTTTTTTTATGTGATCACGCTCACAAAGGTCAATATTACAAATATTTGAAGGTATTATTGAAATGGAGCAATTAAAGTCACATCCATGGATTCTTATCATTAAGGTACGAAGAGATATCATAGTATGCCTTACCGCACAATTTATGCTTTATAAAAGTTCGCTTAACGTGTATGCATATTTATTTTAGAAAGCAGAAACATCAGGGATTGTCCATAATTTGGTGAGGATATGATGAGGACCTTTGGAGTGATTAACAGAAATTAAGGTCGGGCGTGCAGCAAATTGTTCAGTGATAGTGATCAATATCTTGATAAGGAAAAGGTCAATTGCTTTTGAATTTAAATATCTTTGTTCAGAGGATGAACCTTCCAGTAAATGTTTTCGTTTTATCAAACGAGCTGGCTATTTATTTCTGGTGGGAATATAGGGCTTATAAAATAAATCACTGTTTGTTAAAATAAATTGAATAGAAACAATTTCACGCATAAAAACTCGATTGCTTTGATTAAACATTGGACACCGTTTGATGTAGGTACTCTTATCTCTTGGTGTTAGATTTTCAGTAATATTCATTACCTACATGCGTAACTTTCATTCTGTTGTATGTGTTTTAAAGCCAAGGTTTTCGATAAACTGGCTTATAGTCGGGTGAGACGCGATTTGCATTCAGCGGTTTTCAAGTTTTGACAGAAAATAATCTAATTTTAAACATTCGTTTCTTACTACCTACATTTTTTTCTAAAAAAAATACCTACCCTACAAATAAGCTATATTTATTTGTTCGAAAACGTTGTGTACCCACAAATTGAAGGCGGTTCTTCTAAAGAGGCCAAGAGCTTCCTTTTTCTAATACATCTGGTTCCCTTGTTCGTAGTTAGGTACGTCATCACAAACATCCATGTTATCGAAAAACGATAGAAATGTCTTACTTTGTACAAAGAAAACGACTTTTACTTCGTCTAGGGTATCGCTTGTAGACTTTTTCTTACCATAGCAGTTTTGTTGGCTTACTAATAAACCTACCAAATGTAAGTAAAAGTGCTAAAATCTCCAGTACTTTCAAGTTCAATTTGTATGTAAATTGTTTGTAAAGTCACCCACTAAATCGCATCATACTAGAAAACGTAACCGGGCATTTTACCCCGTAGATACTTTTAAATCTTCTTTTTAACCGACTTCAAAAAAGGAGGAGGTTCTCAATTCGTCTGTATGTTTTTTTTTTTTGTGTGTATGTTACGCGATCATTCGAAGACGGCTCAACCGATTGAGATGATTCTTTTTAATTTAGGCTATTATGATGCCAAACGCAATTCACTTAAGAAATACCCGTCGCTCACAACTAACATTGTTGATTGTAACGAATGTGTTTTGTTTTTTTTCAAAAGCGCTGAGATGAGATTGTAAGTAATACGATACACGTGTGGATTGATCTTTGTATCTCGGTTTTTTTAAACGCTCTCGCGTACCGCTCGCGCGTGTTAAACCGCCCCTATGCAAAGATCAATTTTCCACACTTGTATCGCATTGTACTATAATTGTCATTACCAAGTTATACTAGTTTTAATTCTTAATTTTAAAAAAGATAACTTCAAAACTATAGAGAATTTTTGGAAGTCGGTGTGACTTTCGAGCCAAAAATTCTCTATGTCGGTAAAAATCTCACCTACAATTCCATCTCAGTACTTTTTTTTAAAAACAATTTAGTAGGCTGTGTTGCAAGGTCGTTGGCGTATGGACCAACCTTAAAAAAAACTCAATTTTTGTCTCAATCTGGTTATTTTCCTAGTAATGGACAAATAGCTTGAGATGCTTTTCACCTACAACCAGTCAAAGTGCAAAGTTTAATTTAGGGAGTTGACATAAATATTTAACTTAAGTGTGCTTACACCTTTGAATATTTAAAAGTTTCCGACCGCAATCAGAATTCCAAGAAGCGGAAGTTTGCGCCATTTTATACTGTTTCCTGACCCGATTCAGGAACTTTGTCTTGTCAGTGACTTTGTCTTGGCTTATCAATGAGTTCTTGCTATTTCTGTACGTTAAATACAATTTAAATACATCTACCTATTTTATCTATATTTAGCTTACAGTTCGCAGTCATTGTGTCGCTTCGTTTATTTTTGCTATCTATACAAAATAATATTTAGTCACCCTAAACAGCGATTCTATTTTAGGCCATCTCGGGTCGCGTATTGGACAATTTCAGTCATAAATATTCGTGGGAAATTCTCAATACGGAACGTTTGATCGAGTGCGTAGGTAGCTACTTAAAGTACCAATGATTGGGGACTTTTATAAATAAGTATATATATCTATCTTATGACTATATTTTGTGTAATCAAAACGCCGCGCCGCGGCAAGAGTTCCGGGGAACCATTTTAACATTATTATTAACAACAAAAGTAAATTATTCTAAATGACTATTAACGTTCCAACTACCTTTACTACCCTTCACTATAACCGCTCTCAGCACCAAAGTGGCGAAAATCGTCTGTGTAGCGTATCTTATGGAGGTCAGTGGGTACTTTAAGTTATTAATTTCGAACAAAACCATGCACCTTTAAAAGTATAGCATTCTCGATTACTCTAATTTACTTTTTAACTTAAATGAACTACTTTGAAAAAGTAGAGTTCCTAATCACACTGAAATTACTTCGACAGAACTAAATAATCTTAGAATTTACATTAATCGAGTTCCCAGCCTAATATAAAACAAAATAATAACATTGTAGTGCCATAGCTCGGTCACGATATTCACTGGAATAAAATTGTTTCCATTACATTTTTTTACTGTAGAAATTCTAACTATATAACCTAATGAAACCATCAATCATTCCGGTGATTCCGTGTGTTTTTTATCAGATTGTATTTGATGGAAAACTAGTGTTATTTGAATATTTTATAGAGTTGATAGATATCTACAATCGAAAGCTTTTGTCATGATTCTTAGAGACTTCTATAACATTTCTATTTTAGTACCTATTTACCTAGATGGCAGATACTTATTAAGTTTTCTCTAAACAACTTCAAATTTTAAAGTAAAATATTCAGATGTTTCGTAACTTTAATGAGGTAGCTAGCTTTCTACCTAATCGTATATTTCGTATGAATTTTAAAACTTTTCAAAAACAACTGTTCCGACATTTCAATATCAATTAAGAACTTTATGTTGATTTGATTTTAATCCAATTAGCTACTTAGTTAAATAATTTAACTACATTCAGAAGAAACTCAAGAAAAATTTCCCAGAATAATAAAGCAAATATTCCGATAAATTTCGATGGACTCTTTCTCGGAATTTCGCTAGAACTCGCGGTTGGTCGACCGATTAATTGCTCAAAAATAAAGATACGATTATCTTTAAATGTAATCGATCAGCGGGGAATCCGATCAATGGGAAAACTGTACTTCACTATCACTACATAGTGTAAAATAAAGTCACTTTCTCTGTCCCTATATCCCTATGTATGCATCTTTAAAACTACTCATCGTATTTTGATGCGGTTTTTAATAGATAGAGTGATTCAAGACGAAGGTTTATATGTATAATACATGCATAATATAGCCGTGCGAAGCCGGAGCGGGTCGCTAGTAAGAATTATTATTATAAGAAGTCGTTGAGCGGTAAAAACTGTCAAATCTTTTGCGTAATTTTCCAAGAAGCATTTCCTTTTCTTGTCAAAACAAAGGTTAATAACAGGTTAGGTTATTATCGTGTCGTACCAAGTTTACTGTACCGATTTTAGGTAGAACTGAGCTCTCGCAGACTACAGACTCTTGGTTGACCGATAGTTGAATGAAAGGGTCGTACATGGGTCCAACCCACGTCAAACTACAATGTTTCATTTCATTTAGGTTAGATACCTAACACGTATTTTACCTAACATATCATTAAATTTTTTCGTTTACTTTATTCAAACAGTTTAGTTTAATTTTGTACTTACTTTGAGTTTTTGAAGTGAAATCTTCTTTAGCGGCGTTGAGCACTTTTTCTGTAATGGGTATAAAATCTTAAACTCGCGTCAGGACACGTGACCTGATCGAAAAAGCGTAAGACGGATGGAGAGTAGACAGCTATCCCCTCTCTACGAAAATGTATGCCTGGGCCTACTGTTTTTAATTTGGCTGTGAGTGTATTAAGACGTACATATGGTATTTTTTAACGGACGACTATTGACGGACGACAAATGTCGGACGACTATTGACGGACGACAAATGTCGGACGACTATTTGTCGGACGACTATTGACGGACGACAAATGTCGGACGACAATTTGTTGGACGACAAATGTCGGACGACTATTTGTCGTTGTATTTGTCGTATTTTTTTTTTTCATCTAAAACTCTTTTTGCGTATGTTCTCGCGACATATGAGATTTTTTTTAAGGGGATGATTGTGTATTTGTTTTTTTGTTTGCTGAATGAGCAGATGTTTTCAGCCTAATTATCACAGATTACAAATATACCTACAGCCATTTAACATCAGATAGTGGACATAAATTATCCTATTTAGCTTATAGGAATCTGTGTAATGTAAATGTATGTAACGGTGGACACTATCGGATGTAAGTCGCGGACGTAACCTTAAGAGGAAAGGGTACCTGGGGCTTTTTCCATACAAACTATTACAAACGTAGTCGACTGTTTTCTCCCTGGATAATGACACTAGAGCAAATATTTTTGGTGCATAAAACTTATAACTGCTATGACCATGCCCCTATTTTTTGCTTTTATTTATTTTTTAATTTTTTTAATTTTAATTTCTATGATAATTAGAAAATGAAAAAAACCAAAACATAGGGGCATAGTCATGGCAGTTTTAGGGTTTATGGCACAAAAATATTTGTGCTAGTGTCATTATCCAGGGAGGAAACAGTCGACTACGTTTGTATGGAGAGCGCGCAGGTACCCTTTCACCTTAAGCCGCCCTTGAGCGTTCAGACGTCCGCGGACGTCCTAGAGCGATCTGGGCCACTGGATGCCAAACGACCGTGCACACTTATCAGTCGCGGCTGTCGGACGCGTCCGATAATATTATGTTCCCAGTTTTAAACGTTACCAGATCGACATTTTTAGTGGTGTGTTTTCAAATGCCTTTTGTCGGACAGGTGGTTCATGTGCCGATCTTGCTGTCAGCACCTACTTCTAATAAGTATTAGATCTATCAAAATTAAACAATCTTCTAACATTTTTTTGCAAAAAGCAATAACGATTCTCTTACTCATAGGTACGTACTATTCAATTGGTATTCTATAGACGTACATAGCTTAACAACTTGCCGGTCGGCAAATTCAGATTCTGTCACGTTTTTCTGTACCCTTTTTATAAAACCACTGGTTGTCCGACCCCGGCTTTCGCAGGTACCTATGTTTGTATGGAAATGTTGAATCTACCTACAAACCTAGCAGTGACTTTGTCTATTGTTAAAAGCTTTCATAAAGTCTTCAAAGAGACAGAAAGCTTTTAATATTCATCTTATTCGGTGAAATACATAATCCGTTTTCTCACTTTTATACACGGTTCGCAGAAAGTAAGCACTAGGTCATTCATTACTTATTAATAACGCTGTACTTACCTTATATAAGCTAGGATAATAGAATGAATTTTATTATTTTCTTTTAGTGTATTTAAGTACTAGCATCTTTTACCACTTACCCAAGTATTAATCCTGTTGGAGTATCTTGATAAAAAATAGTATATTAATATGTATTTTTTATGTCATAGCTTTTATCGCGGGCTTTCAGCGTGGCGACCGAATCAAGAAATTCCGTAAAGAAAATAAAACCTAACTCCAAACATAACAGCTCCGCCTACATATTATTAAGTGTATATGGTACGACTGTACGAAGCTCGCACGATGCAATAGCTTTACCGCGGCAGTCCAAGCTAAGTAATTAGACTTGTGTTATGGGTGCTAGACAACGGATATTCCTACTACTTATAGGTACTTGTACTTTTTTTTTTGTAAATTATATACTTATAATACATAGAAACAACCAGACCACAGAAAAATATCTAAGCATAAATACATGTCTGAAGCGAGAATCGAACCCGCGACCCTGTGTTTGGCAGTCCGGCATGGTGACCATTGTGCCAACTGGGTCGTTTTATGTATGTGTTGTTTTTTACTCTAGGTATTTAAATGCAAAGTTTTATTTATTTATTTATCGCAATCGGCTTAATTAATTGACGACCTTACACGCTCATATACTCTTATTTATATGCTCGCATAATATAGGTGGAAAGAGAGATCTTAAGTACCTACTTACCTTATATGCCTATCTCAGCAAAGTAAATATATATCATTAAGAATATTACGAAATAACTCTGAAACATCCAAAACCTTGTCCCTGGAAATGAGTGTCAATTTGTAGAGCAAATGAGTTTTCTCATTTTATGTGAATCACGCGTTTTACGACTGGCAAACAATTACCCGAATAAATTCTGTTTTTGAGGCTGTAACTTTGTTGTTTCTATAGAAAAAGGAACTCTTTCTTGCAGTAATGTTGCACTGTGTATTCGTTGATTGACGAACGATCAAGCGATCAAGCGTCAAGTCATGACTTCATGACGCTCCGACTGCTTTTCAACAGAAGCCACTATTTTATAGGTTTTAATAGGAAACCCAATCTCAAACACACAATATGCCGATTATTTTTATTGTATTGTTAATTTTGTATTGATTTATTGTTTTTAATGATTGTGATTTTCTTTTAGTTTTATTTGCTTTTAATTTTATTTCTACTTAATTGTGAATTGAAAATAAATATGCCGATTCATTTAAAACAACATTAATAACAAAGTTGGATTCACACCGACTGATTTGAACAGGTTCGTGAATCCGGAGTCCGGACGTTTTGGTTTGTTTGGTTGAATTAAGATTCTACCTCGACCATTGTGGATCGATCGGCTTACCTATTTACTTAGCTAATAAATATCTATTTAAAAACCGGTCAATTGCGAGTCGTACCTACTCGCGCGCCGAGGGTTCCGCACATTAGTTTCAACTCTCTTTCTCTATCCTTGCAATGGTATGGTAGTAACCAATTTAATTTGGTAGTTCAATTCAATTCAATTTTATTGGTAGATACTTAGCATATAGGTTTGGATTCCCTTGCGAGTGTCGAAATTTGCGGCATAAACGTCTGTATCTTTTGATTGCGTTGGCTTAGTAGTTAGATTTATTTTTTCACAGCTCCAAGTAAACCTGAGTATTTGATATAAATTCCAGCTTGATACCTCCATGCGTTTCTGAGAAAAAGGGTCTTGACAGAGAGACGGACGGACGGACAACAAAGTGATCCTATAAGGGTTCCGTTTTTTCCTATCGAGGTACGGAACCCTAAAAACGATATATAATGTTACGTTTTTCGCTTAAAGAGTCTCACATTTCTTTTATTTCGAATGGCCTTTGAAAAAATAAACCAATCCATTTCCGTGAAAGATCTTAAAGACAAATCATAGCTGGGCAGGCCAAGTGAATTGGAGTAATTGAATCATCTGAAAGGCAAGCCGGCTTATTCTCTAGAGACCGTGGAAGATTGCTCTAGGTACGCCTCATGAAAAAATATTAAAACCGTTCCCGCAAATCTTTGTTTGTGTACTTCACAGGAGATTATTTTTACCGTCGACGATAAGTAATCCTTATTTTCGTGAATAAGGAATAATGATAAAATTAACTGAGGTTAGAATGTGAATTATAAATAAGTGGCTATGTCAAATAAGTTGTTCAACTATATTACTATTGACGACCCAGTTGGCACAATGATCACCATGCCGGACTGCCAAAAACAGGGTTGCGGGTTCGATTCTCGCCTCAGACATGTATTTATGCTTAGATATTTGTGTGTGGTCTGGTTGTTTCTATGTAATATAAGAATATATTTACAAAAAAAAGTATATAAGTAACAAGTAAGTAACGGATATACCCGTTGTCTAGCACCCATAATCAAGTCTAGTTACTTAGCTTGGGGGCTAGATGGCGATGTGTGAAATGTCCTGCTATATTGATTTTTTTTAACTATCGGGGGTAAATGTTAGTCGGAATATTTATATCACGAGGTGGCAATTTAATATAACAACTAATATCTGATTGAACAAATTCGTATTTAGGTACGAAAAAAATTAACGCAACTTATGCTAAGAATAAAATACTCTACTCTTTATAAACAATTATTTATATTCGACAGAGCAATATACCTACGAGAAGGAAAAATATATACGAAAAATGCTTTAACCTTTTTCTACTCGTTAATTTTTTGGATTTCGCCAACGAGTCCAGCTGGTGATTACGAATTCACATGCTGTTTGGAATAGCAAATTAATTTGGGCTCCGTTTCGCTTCAGCAATTTCTGTCTTGCCTAAATTAGCAAGTAACTAAAAATGAAAGAGTGGAAAAAATATTTATGGGTCTGCTTATTTTTTATATATTTTTAATCCTTATTATGTTTTATAACATACTAGCGACCCGCTCCGGCTTCGCACGACTATATTATGCAAGTATTATACATATAAACCTTCCTCATAAATCACTCTATCTATTAAAAAAACCGCATCAAAATCGGTTGCGTAATTATAAAGATCTAAGCTCGATCTGTCTGTCCCTATGTATGGACCTCAGAAAAAGGAAAGATAGTATGGACAGACAGCGGAAAGTGACTTTGTTTTGTTACTATACTAGCGACCCGCCCCGGCTTCGCACGGCTGTATTATGCATCTACTTATTATTTCTAAAAAACCTTCCTGTTTAATCACTCTATCCATTAAAAAAACCGCATCAAAATCCGTTGCGTAGTATTAAAGATCTAAGCATACATATGGGCAGACAGCGGAAAGGGACTTTCTTTTATACTATATTTTATACTATGTAATGATACATAGGGACTTTGTTTTATACTATGTAGTGACTAGCGAACCCGCCCCGGTTTCGCACGGCTATATTATGCATGTATTATGCATAATTATAAAGCTTCCTCTTGAATCACTCTATCTATTAAAAAAACCGCATCAAAATCAAAAAAGTTAAAGATTTATGCATACATAGGGATATAGGGACATAGGGACAGAGAAAGCGACTTTGTTTTATACTACTTAGTGAAGTGATAGTGATAATTATATAATATCTTATTCATACAACATATATACGATAAACTACCATCAGAAAAAAACTCAACCAGTAAAAGTGCGTAGCTTTATTGTTACCGCAATCCGAAATCGAGATAAACTTGCGACATCTTTACGTTCACATATCCTTCACGTGTCATCTCGAAAAGGTTTTATCTTTAACACGTATCTGAATATGAGCCCTACATTACTTTATGGAAGCTTCCGTACAACATTCAAATAAACAAAACCTTTGGATAAAAATATATTACATAGTTACTCTTCTATCACTGTTATTTATCAACATTACATAGTATACTAGCGACCCATCCCGGCTTCGCACAGCTATATTATGCATGTACAATACATATAAACCTTCCTCTTGAATCACTCTATCTATTAAAAAAACCGCATCAAAATCCGTTGCGTACACTGAAAAAAATAATCAGTGAATACTACTGAAAAATCAGTAAGCCTAACTGAAAAAATCAGTTAAAATGGAGCCAACTGTAAAAATCAGTTATTTTAACTGTAATAAAACAGTAAGGGTAAAACAGTTGATTTTACTGAATAGTCAGTTAGAGAAACAGTAAAAAATAAAACAGTTGAAGCAATTGCTTGAATTTAACTGAATAAATCAGTAAAGGAAAACAGTAAAAGAAAACAGTTAATAAAAACAGTTAATGGAAACAGTAACTAAAGACAGTGAGTTTAACTGAATAAATCAGTAAAGGAAAACAGTAAAAGAAAACAGTTAATGGAAACAGTAACTAAATACAGTGAATTTAACTGAATAAATCAGTAAAGGGAAACAGTTAAGGAAAACAGTTAAAGATAACAGTTAAGGAAACAGTTAAGGAAACAGTTAAAGAAAACAGTTAAAGAAAACAGTAAAAGAAAACAGTTAAGGATAACAGTTAAGAGAAACATTAATTGCTACTGTTCCACAACAGTAGACCTTACTGATGTCTACAGTTGCTACTACTGTTTGGGAACAGTAGCAGTTACTGTTCGGTACGTAGTTGCTACTGTTCCACAACAGTAGACATTACTGATGTCTACAGTTGCTACTACTGTTTGGGAACAGTAGCAGCTACTGTTCGGTACGTAGTTGCTACTGTTCCACAACAGTAGACCTTACTGATGTCTACAGTTGCTACTACTGTTTAAGAACAGTAGCAGCTACTGTTCGGTACGTAGTTGCTACTGTTCCACAACAGTAGACCTTACTGATGTGTACAGTTGCCACTACTGTTTGGGAACAGTAGCAGCTACTGTTCGGTACGTAGTTGCTACTGTTCCACAACAGTAGACCTTACTGATGTCTACAGTTGCTACTACTGTTTGGGAACAGTAGCAGCTACTGTTCGGTACGTATTTGCTACTGTTCCACTACAGTAAGAGCTACTGTTGTGGAACAGTAGCAAGTACATACCGAACAGTAGCTGCTACTGTTCGCAAACAGTAGTAGCAACTGTCGCCAATCAGAAAGACACTACATTAACTCTTACTGTAGTGGAACAGATGCAACTACATACCGAACAGTAGCTGTTACTGTTGCCCAACAGTAGCAGCAACTGCAGCTGGACTGCAGGTGTTGTTATTGTTGAGGAACTGTTAAGAAACATACACAAGTATGGTGTTACAAATTAAACATTATTTATTGATGAAACTTAATCATTATTTACATACTTTTCGTAAAAATTTGACACGTATGACATGATGTCATGACATGAAATGAAAAAAAACGGATATTAACGATATATTTTAAAGATTATTTTACATTTCTTTTTTTTTTCTTCATTTCTAACATTTATTTGTAATATCAATAATTTAGTCGGTAGTGTTTA
Organism: Idaea aversata; assembly: GCA_907269075.1. Taxonomy (NCBI): domain Eukaryota; kingdom Metazoa; phylum Arthropoda; class Insecta; order Lepidoptera; family Geometridae; genus Idaea; species Idaea aversata. The sequence goes on along the minus strand of OU026092.1, from coordinate 6,165,619 downwards.
TATAACACTCATACATTTTTCATCATGTAACATTATTTTTTTGTTGAAACGTTTATCAACTCAATTCAGGGGGTCCGAGCGAGATGCATAATCTATCGTGAGATTGTATGGAATGGTAGAGTCATTTTATGAATCTCGAATAGAGATCATCTCGATGGTTACATATTATAATAACTAAGTTCATTATAACTATGTTCGAAATAACGACAGTCATAATACCTACTGTTTAAAATACCTAATGGACGAAACACCTACGGTTAATTTAACTACAATCAATTCACCTACGGTTTATTTAACTACAATTAATTATTCATCTATGATTTTTCACCTACGGTTTAAAAAAAATCAAACTTATAAAATACACGCTCCCTAACCAAGTAAAATGGGTCCAATTCGTTTCTAGCACTCGCCGGCCGCTGCCGCGGCACCGCTCGCTTCGCTCGCTCGGTTCGTGCGTTTTTGGTCGCAGTTCTAACATAAACCTAACCTATCCATGTCGGTTCTGGATAGGGGGTGTTCCGGATGGATCTTTATAATAATATGCTGCACGAGCCGAGCGAGCGGTGCCGCGGTAGCGGCCGCCGAGTGCTAGAAACGAATTCTACTTATTTCACTTGGTTAGGAAATACAAATCCTATTTTATAAAATACACCCTGTATTTTATAAAATTGGATTTGTTTTTATTAACCGTAGCTATTTCGTACATTAGATCAATCGTTCGGGGTGTCCCAAGGTACAAACATGAAACGTACCTTTGGACAAAACCACAAATCTTACATTTTTTTCTTAAAAAATAATCTGGCAACACTAAAGCTTTGGTAACAAACCCAGACAAGTCGTTACAGATTGCTATGCGCTACAAAATAAAATAACTCCCAGCTAAATACCTTAATTACATACAGAGATAGGTTTGTTCAAAGTTGAAGTTGTAGAAAACGTCCCTAGGTACGTTACATGACCCTACTTCGGCCGTAGAACATTTCGTCTTCCTGATTTGATCCTAGAAGATGCGGAATCATAAGAAGTGCAGCTAGATTGCTTGTTTCTTGTTCAGGATCTATAACAAAAGAAATGTACATTATAAGACATGCATCCCACAGACTGCAGTAAGTGTATGGTAGCTATCCGGTTCCCATAAGTCGTGGAGTATTAATAGAGGGATCCATCACGAAGAAGGCGATAAGCTAGTCATAGTTTGAGGTAAAAACACTTACTTTTTGCAAGCTCCTTAAGTTCCTTCACAAATGTACTTATGTTTAAAACTTTTTCAAATAATGTTAGGTATTAACTTCTTTTTCAATAATGGAAATTTGTTTTCGAAGGCATGTTCATTGCCATTATACCATTTGTGAAAGTCTGCCACAAGCTGGAAAAAAAATTAAAATAAGTTCTCAGTGTTTTCACATCTTCAAACAGTAGATATGTTTGTATTAAGCAAGTTTTACATGTCATTTCCCTATTTTGTATAAATATATGAAACACTAAAAAATACTGGGTGGAACAGAACGAAGGACTTTCCTGCAAACAGAGGATTGGTTAGCCTAAATACTATTTATACTTTTGTCAAATAAACTATGTTATAGCCTAAAGACATCAATTTAAAAGCATCATGTAACATGTTTCAACATTATTTTATAATAAGTGTGTGCACTCTAAAATGTAAATAAATAATTAAACAACAATGTTGAAGCTGTAGGGGTGTGACACTTCTGACTATTATAAATAAGTATTAAAATAAATGATGGTAATATTTTTTTTACACAATATTCTAATGATTTACAATATAATTTAACTTTATTTAACTTTAATAGTTACAAAAGTATTTTTTATTTATCCCTCGTTCTGTTCCATCCTGTATAAAATAAAGGACTAGCTACCAGCCGACCAGCCGACAGGGGGACACTGCCCAAACTGTCAACAATCGGGGTTCCGGTCTTTTACCCTACTATCTAGAGTGAGGCTCATAAGATATTTTCTGAAACATGCTTGGAAATGGTTGTGTTACTTTTACAAACGTTTTTATATTATTTTGTAGACTGCCATACCTACGATAAATAAATAAATTATTTTGGTAAACTTACCAAAGATATCCCCAAGATCGTTTTAAGCAGGGAAATTCCTGGAGGTATGAATATGAGTCTTCTGACAAGACAGACTTCTGGCGCCGTTTCCTTGTTATGGCCCACTTTTCATCACAAAGAGTATAATTGTCTGCAGACGAATGGAGCCTGTCGAAGCATTCTTCTATTTCAGTGTTCTTTGAATCTGGCTCCGCTTCGCTCGCAGAGGTATAGTGTAAGGGTCGTCACTAACTAGCACCTTCCTTTTGTTAGTTGTAGCGTGCACTGATGCTGTTGTTGGAGTAAACTTTATTTCTAAGGAACGACGCGCCCTTGGCTGGTATACTTTATTTCGGCGATACTTGGCCTTCAAATTCGTGACAGCGTCAAACAGCCGGTCATGGGCTCGCCCGAACCCCGCAGGTCCTTTAGTGTAATAAATAGAGCTATTTTCTGCCGGGAATACTCGTTCTGTAACAGTACAAGAGAACAAAGATATGGTATAAAAATGTCTTCAAATTACAATATGTTGTTATATAAAAGAAAAAGATAAAACTTTACCAATTTCTGACAAAATTTCATGCGAGAGGAAATGTTCAAGCGACTGGCAGACGGTCATTACACCGCTCTACAACCGGCAGACGAATTTTATTCGCTAACTAGCTGTGCCCTGCGGTTTCACCTGCATAAGCCTCGATACCGTGGTCGCAGCGTGATGTTATATAGCTTAAAGCCTTCCTCGATAAATGGACTATCCAACACAAAAATATTTTTTTAATTCGAACCAGTAGTGTCTGAGTTTAGCGCGTTCAAACAAACAAACAAACTATTCAGCTTTATGATATTAGTATAGCTTTAGTATAGTATAGCTTTATAATATTAGTACACCGAGACCTGTTGCTGGCCCACGGTCTAATACCAGACAATAATGACTTTTATGGCTGCACTACACAATCGGCGATTACAGACGATTGTGTGGTGGAGCCGTTACATTACCTGGGAACTGTGCGGATTTTCAAGTATTTGCAGCTGAGTAGATTTCCAATGAAAAATAATATTTTTAAATTTCGCCTGGTTGCCAATATTATGTGGAATCAACTGTTTGATTTGGTCATTATCCAAGAAAGGCAATGCAGTTATGTCCACTTCGTTTTCTAGAAAAATCGAAAAAATAATGCAATTAAGGCTAGCTAAGGGCTCCATCCAGAAATGACGTGATCATTTAGGGCAGGGGGACACTTTATTTACTTTTTTAGTCAAAATTGGACCAATTTAAGCAAAAATGATCCAATCCACAATCTCGCCAATTTCGAGTTATTGTGACTTATGTACTGGGAATAAGGTATATTTTAACATATCAAAGACTCATAATCCTATCTTTACAAATGAGGAAAAACCGTATGGTCCAACCCACAGCTGTTATGTTGAAGACTATTTTTTGTAATGCATAAGTGTTTCATGCTATTAGAATCATTTTTGTATTTTGTTGGTTGCACTGACATGTAACCATTTTTGATTTGCTATAATGATCCAAGGCATTTGGAACAGTTACGCGTTTTATACATTGTGGAATATTTACATAAATCATTCTGCTGAAATGGTCCAATTACCTTGAATCATTTTAACTCAATTCTCAAGAACTTTCCACTTCAGAACTCTACCAATCCAGGCCACATGAATCTGTTTAAAATATAGAAATAAGAAAAAATCAATTCTAAAAAACGATTCTCGGTGTAGGTAGTGTATAGCCACACAAGTGTTTTTAGAAGTTTCAATAAAAAAATATGATTAATATCTCGGCGATAAAGTAAATAGAATATTGCCTATATATTCCGAAAACGTTATTTATTAAATAAACATTTATTTATTTGCGGCTTCTATTTTTTGTAACAATTTTTGTAACCTAATCCTAATCTTTTACTAAATACCGTAGTTAATAAAATTGTAGGTATTTTTTTGCATGAAAATTTATTCTTATATTTGGACATATTTATGCACACGGGAACTAACCCACAATTTGGGTAAAATTGAATTAAGTGCATGGCGTTAAAATTGTCATGCGGCATACAACTTGGAGTTTGGAAATACAAAGTGTTGCCAAGTAGTTGTTTTTACTAAATAACAAAATTATATATAAATGAAGTGTTGTTTTCTCAGTAGGTATACATATAGTTATAATGTAGGTATGTTATTATTTCCACATAATTTAGAGCAGCATAGTTTCCGAAACGGCTTTGATTCCCAGAGGTTTTAAACGGCTTTGATTCCTAGGGGTTTTAAACCATAATCATAATCATCATTTATTGCTTCATGTGTAGGTACAGATGGTTACAAAAATATATTTAGACACAAAATGAATCCGGTTGGGCACAAAAATATTAGGTATACTTAATTACTTTATTAATATACATATTACACTTCTTATTGCTTTTATTGAGTTGATTTACTTATACTTACTTATTATATGCGTTATCATTAATAAACTCTTTTATAGTAAATATGATTACTTTATTTTCATTCTTAATGTTTTCTGGAATTTTATTATATATTTTTACACACACTACATAATATGGACCTGAAGAGTGTAAGGCTAAATTTGAATTGCGTAAGGCTAGTCCGTATGTCTTACTTGTCTGTATGTCCGTGTGTCATTTTTTCACAAAGTTGACATGGACAGTTTAAGTGTGGTTAGATATTGTGACCAAACATGGGCGAGCGAAGCAAACTCTTTGTTTTCTAGAAATTAAGATAGACCAACCCAGACTATTTTTTGTCTCAAAATTGACTTAGACTATCGCAATATCCAACCTAACCTAGGTTGGATATTGCGACCAAACATGGGCGAGCGAAGCGAGCGCTTTGTTTTCTAGGAATCAAGATAGACCAACCTCGAAAGTTTTTCTATTACAGAACCGACACTGATAGGTTAAGATAGATATTGTGACCAAACACGCGGGAGCGAGGCGAGGGTTTTGGTTTCTTTATGGACACCCCAGAATGTATTTTTATCCCAGAACCAACACGGATGGGATCATACTTTGGTTTTTAAAGTCTGGTTTTTAAACTGACACGAACAGGATATGTTAGATATTGTGACCAAACACGGGACAGCGAAGCGAGCCTTTAGTCTTACAGGAGTCCATATAGACCATTTATTACAGAACCAACACGGATAATATATAAGGAGAGATGTTGTGACAGAACACGTGCGAGTAAAGCGAGCGCCTAGGTTTCAAAAATGCATGCAAACCCATCCCGAATGTTTTTCTATCGCAAAACTGACACAAATGGGTTAGGTAAAATATTGTGACAAAACATAAAATATTGTGGCTTGGATATGAACCTTTCAGCATGTTTTGCAATAATAGATGATGTAGAAGGTTATTGTGGTGAACCTGATTTTGGGTAGGGTAACTTTTTTATTATATTTCATCAAAAAAATTAAAAAAAAACATTGCTATACTTTGGAACATTTTTGCATTTTTGTTTCCGCAGCCTACACAGCTAATTTCATACAAAATTTATTTTGTAATAATGATCCAGACGCAAGTTTTTCCGAATATCTACAAAACTATTGCAATTTATTTACTACAAATATGCATGTTAATTAGTTTATTACACATAGAATTACATTTCATTAAAAACACAACCTTTTTCCTTATCAAGCCAGAGAAATACAGCAATAAACTAAAATGTCAATTATCTCGGAATGAGGTTGGTGTGGATTGAATCATTTTTGCTTAAATTGGTCCAATTTGAAGGCCGCGGACTTAAAAATAACTTACTTACCAAGAAATGTCTCTACATAGTATTGGTCGAGTGCCCATGTTTTTAACAGTTCACTTGCATCGTTACATGAACTGCAAAAAATACAAATCAATTACAGTGGACCCCCGGTAATCCGGCAAACATTATGCAGGGCAGTGTCGGACTATCGAATTTGTTGGATTATAGAGCACTGCCTAAGACCTGCTTTCGCTTCTGGGTTTGTGACGACATTACTAGGTACTATACCTAATACACAATGAATAAATAGTAAACAATGAACGCACGCTAGGCCGTACCGCTATCACTAGTAGTCAAATTCAAACTAAGTAAAACAATGCATACGCGTCGAGCACAATAGCGGTGGCGCGTACGAGTTGTGACCTGTTCAAACCTGCGTGATCTATATGTATTAGCAAAGATTGTCAAACATACATGTAATTCTAAGTCATGTCGGATTACAGGGGGCGCCGGATTAGACAGGGGCCGGATTACCGGGGGTCCACTGTACTATACATTTCGTCCTTCGCTTTTGTTAATCTAATATATATCAATAATATCTAATTAATGGTGAAAAAACTACTTCAATCTCATAAAAACTCTACGAGATACAACAATACGACACGTACATATAAATAAGGGGAAATTGAGAACTCTGTAGTGCAGCTATGTTAAAACTTTCGTTTATCGAAACGGTTTCATAACAAAAAGTTAACATTCATTAGTATTTTGACTATAATAGTTGATAAATATTTTCATAGGTTCCTTAAAAATTGACTTTCCCACACAACTAGACGCTTTCATGAAAGATAATGGAACTCAATTTTTAACTAAGATAAAAACACTATTTACTTACCTCATTTTCTGTAACTTCCGTAAGGAAAGCTTTAATTTCACTGCACTTCAAAGATATTATCTGCACTTGACTGAAATTAAAATATAATTCAATTCAACCGAGCGACGACGCACGCTTTGCGCCGCTTGCGCGATAAATGCGGGGCGGGCGGGCAGTGTTGCCTACCTCACGAAAGCAAAAAGCAGCAAATGGAACTTAAAAAAACAGCAGAAAACTGTAAAATAGTAATTTCAAAACAGCAAATCTACTGTCCGACATATCATTTATACACTGATAGAAGAATTTCTTTCATAGACCAGGGTCGATAATTTTTAAAACCAAAAAAATTAATAGTAGGATGAAACCCATTAGAAAAGGGGGAATATTATAAAAATGAAAGGAAAAATAATTTACGGGCGATCTGAGGTCGGGAAGGGGATGGGGGTGAGTTTTTAAGGGCAAAAAACGGTTTATTTCGATTTCCGGCAAAACTAAAAGTCCTATGGAAAAAAGTCAAATGGCAAAGTTGTATGTAATAAAAAGATCTAAAACTTTTGTATCCACACTTTATTCACATATGAAAAATTCAAAAAACCAAGTTTTTGGTTTTTTATTTTTATCTTTTACTAAATGTTTATTTTTTCACGAAATTTGGTGAAAACTTACCTTTCTATGTCCCAAATACCCTGTAATTTATTTGATTAGAAATATTTATTTTTTCACCTTATTTTGAATTAATATCGAAAAATCATCCTAATTTTCAATCGAAAATTTACCCGTCAAAATATCAGCTTTTTCAAAAAGTTGGTATGCTTTCTTTCTGTTTGCTAAAATCTCTACTTTCCGATGGTGAAAAAAAAATATGTTACTGTAGTAAATCTTCTCAGAAAATGCAAAAAACCGATCGAGAAAATCGAATTTTTTGTACGATGTTGTATAGTATACTGTCTGTGTACGTAATTATAGTAGTATATTTTGATTTGCAATTTTGATTTCCTTTTCTAATGGGTTTCATCCTACTATTTTTTTGTCGCTTTTTATTATTTTTAAAGGCTTATAGTCTATCAATTAAATAAGATTTCTTGATATTAAAGAAATATTTTACTATCGAGCATGCTCAAATAGATATTTATTAATAGTTAACTAATCATTTATTACAGATTATTTTTAAGAAAAAAAAAATATATTTCTTAATATTTAAAAAATCGTTTATTTGATATAATATTTAGATATAATTTATGATGATCTAGTGACAACGTCACTAAGGTGGCAACACTGTTTTGTACACGGTAAACAGTTAGCGTTACTATTTCAATACGTAAAAACTACTGTTTCGGTGAGTGAAAACAACTATAGTAGGTAATCATTAGCTTCTACTGTTTTGCTATTGACTACGCTAAACCGTTAGAGTTACTGTTTCAATACGTAAGAACTACTGTTTCGGTGAGTGAAAACAACTGTTCTATTCATTAAATTCTACTGTTTTGCTATTGACTACGCTAAACCGTTAGAGTTACTGTTTAAATATGTAAGAACTACTGTTTCGGTGAGTGAAAACAACTATGTTAATCATTACATTCTACTGTTTTGCTATTGATTACCGTGAACTGTTAGAGTTACTGTTTCAATACGTAAGAACTACTGTTTCGGTGAGTGAAAACAACTATGTTAATCATTACATTCTACTGTTTTGCTATTGATTACCGTGAACCGTTAGAGTTACTGTTTCAATACGTAAGAACTACTGTTTCGGTGAGTGAAAACAACTATTATAATCATTAACTTCTACTGTCTTGCTATTGACTACGGTAAGCCTTTAGAGTTACTGTTTCAATACGTAAGAACTACTGTTTCGATGAGTAAAAATAACTATTCTAATCATTAAATTCTACTGTTTTGATATTGATTACGGTAAACCGTTAGAGTTACTGTTTCAAAACGTAAGAACTACTGTTTCGGTGAGTGAAAACAACTATTGTAATCATTAAAACTTCTACTGTCTTGCTATTGACTACGGTAAACCGTTAGAGTTACTGTTTCAATACGTAAGAACTACTGTTTCGGTGAGTGAAAACAACTATTGTAATCATTAAAACTTCTACTGTCTTGCTATTGACTACGGTAAACCGTTAGAGTTACTGTTTCAATACGTAAGAACTACTGTTTCGGTGAGTGAAAACAACTATTGTAATCATTAACTTCTACTGTCTTGCTATTGACTACGGTAAACCGTTAGAGTTACTGTTTCAATACGTAAGAACTACTGTTTCAGTGAGTGAAAACAACTATGTTAATCATGACATTCTACTGTTTTGCTATTGATTACCGTGAACCGTTAGCGTTACTGTTTCAATACGTAAGAACTACTGTTTCGGTGAGTGAAAACAACTATTGTAATCATTAACTTCTACTGTCTTGCTATTGACTACGGTAAACCGTTAGAGTAACAGTTTCAATACGTAAGAACTACTGTTTCGGTGAGTAAAAATAACTATTCTAATCATTAAATTCTACTGTTTTGATATTGATTACGGTAAACCGTTAGAGTTACTGTTTCAATACGTAAGAACTACTGTTTCAGTGAGTGAAAACAACTATTTTAATCATTACATTCTACTGTTTTGCTATTGATTACGATAAACCATTAGAGTTACTGTTTCAATACGTAAGAACTACTGTTTCGATGAGTGAAAACAACTATTTTAATCATTACATTCTACTGTTTTGGTATTGATTACGGTAAACCGTTAGAGTTACTGTTTCAATACGTAAGAACTACTGTTTCGATGAGTGAAAACAACTATTTTAATCATTACATTCTACTGTTTTGCTATTGATTACGGTAAACCGTTAGAGTTACTGTTTCAATACGTAAGAACTAATGTTGAATGAGTTAAAACTACCGTTTGACTTGTAACTGTTTTAAAACAGTAGTACGTACTGACTGAAATAGGTAATTCTAACTGAAATATAAGTTAATTCAACTGTAAAATTTCTTACTGTTTTAAACCGTAAAATATTTTTTTCCGTGTAGTTTTAAAGATTTAAGCATACAAAGGGAAATAGGGACAGAGAAAGCGACTTTATTTTATACTATGTAGTGAGTAGTGATAGTGATAGTGAAGTGATAGTGATAGTTACTCTTCTATGACTGTTATTTATCAACATTACATAGTATAAGACAAAGTCGCTTCCCGCTGTCAGTACATATGTATACTTAGATCTTTAAAACCACATTTAAAACTACGCAACGGGTTTTGATGCGGCTTTTTTTTAAATAAATAGAGTGATTCAAGAGGAAGTTTTATAATATGTATAATACATGCATAATATAGCCATACGAAGCCAGGGCGTGTCGCTAGTATTTGATAACCCATTGTTGTAGTTATTGTTTCAGATTATATAAAAGTGTTATTGCATCACTTATTTGTTAACTCATTTTTGTGATGACTAATCTTTTGATAGTAAAAAATTTCTTCACGAGTTAGTTTCTTGCACGTAGATTTTATAATTTTTAAAAAGTTTGATATCTATAATGAAAAATTTGTTTGTTAGTTTGATTGTTTATTTGAACGCGTTAATCTCAAGAATAATAATTACTAGTTCGAATTAAAAAAAATATTTTTGTATTGGATAGTCCATTTATCGAGGAAGGCTATAGGCTACTTTTTGTTTTGATATCCCCACGGATCCGGGACACGCGGGGGCGCAGCTAGTGGTAAATAAAGAGGTAGATTTGTATGACAACCGAGACTATCATGGTAATATTGGGAGTGGCGCAATCTTTTTTTTTGATCAGCGGAAGCACTTATCGTCGTCTAATGAAAACCTTGACAAGTTACTAAATTTTATTCCATTGTCATGACGGTTTACATACAGCCTGGTGACAGACAAACGGACGGAGAGACGGACAGACGGACGGACGGACAGCGAAGTCTTAATAATAGGGTTTCGTTTTTACCCTTTGGGTACGGAACCCTAAAAATTATGTTGGAATCATTCGGATTCGCGTAGGTACGTATTTTGTTGTATTAATATCATTGACATTGCCAGAGGTTTGGAAAGTGGCCGCGCAACTGAAAAAAAAGCCCGATCGTCCTATGCCAATTTCAAGTTCTAAGTTTATTTCAGTCTTGTTATATTGTAGCTGTGGATACTCGTAATTATTGACCATTCGATTAATATTTCTGTTTCTAGTCTGTTCTATTGTCTGTGGGTATTAATTCCTGAGATAATAAAATAAATAAATAAATGTTACAACAACTTTATTTATTTATCAAAATTAGAATTTCAAACTGTCTTCAATGCTAAGGGCGTGTTCAGATGACATGCGTTGACCACGCGCCCGCCCCGCTTATCACACGCGCTGACCACAATTTGAGATCTATTGATGTGTCATAAGACTCAAATTACATATAGAACAAGTTTCAACGCGTGTTCAACGCGTGGTCAACGCGTGGTCAACGCGTGGTCAACGCGTGGTCAACGCGTGTGATGAGCGTGGTGGGCGCGTGGTCAACGCGTGTCGTCTGAACGCGCCCTAAAGGTTGACGAGCGATCCTCAACATGTCGATTCATAGTCCGTAGTCTGATTTCACCCTTATTTATAACGGAATCACGTACAAAATTCATCGCTGAGATACCGATACCGACGCGACATACAAGTTTTATAGTAGAATTGTGACCCACTTCTTTTCTTAGAGCTTAAGAAAAAATCGTTTAAATAGTGGGGTTGAATAGTAGGATTACATTGAAAAGCCATTGCAGGTTCTGCCACGTCATAATCACCTACTAAATAACTTAGATCCGTTTGGGTTCTATCTAGGTACAATTAACGTTCAAAAGTCCACTGGCACCGTAACGTTTACAATCCTGTGCAGCACTATTTGAACATTATAACAACGTTACCTGTAGATCGAACCCACGTCGATTAGCGTAGCGGGTGGCGGCTTATACTACTCGGCCAATTAAAGACATAGCTAACATGGTGAAAACAATAAGCCCACTGAATACTTTTAATTCAAGTTTTTATGTTTGTGTGTAACGTCTATTAGAAGAAGGTCGTAAGTCCAATACTTGTTTATAGTATTATCGTCGCAAACTGATAGTGGACTTATGACGCATACAGTTGCTGTACATTGATATAGAATTTTGAATAATTATAAATGTTACGAAGGTAGGCTTTAGCGTAGCTGTACAAAGCAACAAATACTCGTAGCTACAAAGAAAAAGCACAAATTATGCTCTAGAAAATACGAGTATGACACCGGTGTTAATGAAGCTTTCGTCGCAGACAGCTTTTTAACGTAGGTAGACACGCCAGGGAAAGTAATTTTACTAGGTATAAGCCCGGTCTCGTAGTAAATCTTATTACTTAGTTAGCTACGAGCCCTATTTTTGTTGGAACGTAGGTAGGTACCTACGAACATACATTGAGAGAGAAGTAAAAATGCGGTCAACATTCTGTGACCTACCAAAGCCTAGTGAGATGTGTGACTGTGGTTTTAATTACGAACGAGAACTAAAACATTTATATCACAGAAAACTATAAGGATAGCTAGTAATTTGTCTTTATCTTTGAGAGTAACTCAGTTCATCTGGTATCTACATACTAATGGTTTTTTAATTTGAGAGAGGGTGATAGAGTCCGCACTAATTTAAAAATGGAGTGTGGCTACACATTTCGTTTTTGACGTGATAACGTCTAATAAATGGACGGAATACCTGCATTCACACAAAAGTGTCATGTTCCAGTAACATGACGCGTCCCGTTCCTTATGTGTGACGTCATGCGTCATGGTTTGATGGAACACCTGCATTCACAAAAAAGTGTATAACGAAATACTGTATGACGTCAAGCGTCGTGGTAACATGACCATGAGACGTATCCGTTCCCGTTATGAAACAGAGTATTTAATAATAATATCGCTCATTTGGGCTTGTGTTATGGTGACGAGTGACGAATAGAAGACTTATTTATAGAAAAAAAATGAAAAAACAAAGGAAAATATTATAAATATTTTATAAGAATAACAAAAACAAAATCTCAATTTTTCATCGTTTTCCTAGACGTCATCACGTAAAATTATCGTCCTTAAACCGACTTTACAGACAACCATTTGTTGTTTTGTTACATTTAATATAACCTTGTCATAGTGTAAATTCACCGTCATCGAAATCTATCTGATATAATGAGCTATGATAATCAATAATGTTTTAACCTAAAAAAAATCGAAATTAAACTTTTTGAAATCTAGAATAAGGCGCTGACATGACGCTATAAACGTGGAATTTTTATTCGTTGGTTATTACACATCACTACATAGTATAAAACAAAGTCGCTTTTTCTGTTCCTATTTCCCTTTGACCGCTTAAATCTTTAAAACTACGCAACGGATTTAGATGTGGTTTTTTTTAATAGATAGAGTGAGTCAAGAGGAAGGTTTATATGTATAATACATGCATAATATAGCCGTGCGAAGCCGGGGCGGGTCACTAGTATAATTAAAAATCTAAATAAGTTTCCCTAGGTAGGTTGCCCAAAAGACCCGCTGCATTACCTCTTTGAATGGCAATGCCAATCCGTTAGCCAAAGTAACAACCAGCCAGCCAACCAAAAAATATTTCTATATTATAGCTTCAGGTGACCAAAGGGTTGATTGCTACGTTATAAACTAAGTGAAATCACTTCTAAATGAATGACTAACTTTAAAGTTTCCACAGAACCCGAATATACAGTATAACATGGTTTTTTGACACAGTTAAGTTTACTTTAAATTCTCAAAATAATTGTAATTCGGATTAATCTATAGGTACATAACACTACATAGTATAAAATAAAGTCACTTTTCGCCGTCCCTATGTCCCTATGTATGCTTAGATTTTTAAAACTACGCAACGGATATTGATGCGGTTTTTTAAATAGATAGAGTGATTAAAGATTAAGGTTTTTAGATATAATACATGCATAATACAGCCGTGCGAAGCCGGGGCGGGTCGCTAGTGATATTATAAAGCTGAAGAGTTTGTTTGTTTGTTTGAACGCGCTAATCGCAGGAACTACTGGTTCAAATTAAAAAAAAACTTTTTGTGTTGGATAGTCAATTTGTCGAGGAAGGCTATAGGCTATAGTGATATTATAAAGCTGAAGAGTTTGTTTGTTTGTTTGAACGCGCTAATCGCAGGAACTACTGGTTCAAATTAAAAAAAAAACTTTTTGTGTTGGATTGTCAATTTGTCGAGGAAGGCTATAGGCTATGTTATATTTCGATATTCCCACGGGATCGGGAGTTACGCGGGTGAAACCGCGGAGCGCTGCTAGTTCGGTATATAAATCAGAATCTGCGAATCATGACTGGCAACAGCTTTTTTGGAAACATCCAATTAAAAGTAGGTAAGTAACTAAGTTAAGTAAAAACGAAAAAGTTTATTTAAAACGATTCCGAAATTCAACATTGTTATAATTTTATCTCGAAAAATTCCAGAGGTTAAGGTTTAGAGGATAAAATCTTTTCTATTGAAATCTATAAGTATCTAAGGATCCTTTTCGATACCTAAAAAGTTAAGTACGGTTGATACGTTTACCGATTCTTGGTAAATAAAATTATTTTTATAGAAATACATTTTATGATATATATTTAAGTGAGGGGAACAGGCGCTCTCTCCATACAAACGTAGTCGACTGTTTCCTCCCTGGATAATGACACTAAAGTAAATATTTTTGTTTCATAAAACCCATAACTGCTATGACTATGCCTCTATGTCTTGATTTTTTTTTCATTTTATAATTATCATAGAAATTAAGATTTTAAAAACATATATGGGCATGGTCATGGCAGTTAAAAATGTTATGCAAAAAAAAATATTTGCTCTACTATCATTATTCAGGGACGAAACAGTCAACTACGTTTGTATGGAGAGAGCGCCCGCTACTCTTTCCTCTTAAACATTCTTTTCTACGCTCTTAGAGCTGGGATACCATAAATTTATTACCAAAAAATATAAATCAAATCGGTCTCTATTTAAATAAATAAATATTGCAGGACATTCCACACATCGCCATCTAGCCCCAAGCTAAGTAACTACACTTGTGTTATGGGTGCTAGACAACATACTTTTCTTTTGTAAATATATACTTATAATACATAGAAACAACCAGACCACAGACAAATATCTAAGCATAAATACATGTCTGTGGCGGGAATCGAACCCGCGACCCTGTGTTTGGCAGTCCGGCATGGTGCCCATTGTGCCAACTGGGTCGTCATATCTTTACTAGATGATTTATCAGAAACTTTAATCCATACTCTATTTAATGCGCTGTAGTGCCTAGGACATATATTAGTCGATGGAGTAGGTTTTGCACATCACCTATACTACCCTCTGAGTTTATTCGACCGTGACGAAAATAACTCGTCAATACATCTGTGGTTGGAGTGCGAGTTTTTTTGTATAGCAAACGTTATTATCATGTTAGCGTAAACGAGAAAGTTGTATGGAAATTTCAAAAGCGCCCCTAGCGGATGTAATGCGAAGCTTTAACTTTTCATACTTTCTTGTTTACGCTATCGTGATAGTAACGTTCATAACCTGGATATAACGGACAGCCCACTATGCAGAGCGTGCATGGAGGCTGAGGAAACGACCGCGCATGTGCTGCTGGACTGCATGGTATTGACAGAAATTAGACTCAGGACTCTAGGTGACGTTAAAAGCCTTCCAAAAAAATTTAAGAAGCCACATCTAGTGGCAATATTTATGGAAGAGCTGGGCTGATTCTCCCCCTGACAAGTGGAACCTCACGCAAAAAGGAACTAACTAGAAAGGTCTGATTGCGGAAAACTGCCCGTATACAAGTACAAGTAGTAAATAGTAACGTTTGTTAACAAAAAAACTCGCACTACACCACCCACTGGAGTCAGCTAAGCCACAGGTTTCATCACGATGTTTTTCTTTACCATAAGAACAATATTATTTACGCCCAAAAATTCATAAGGACAATCCATCGGTACATGGCCGGTCGGGATTAGAATCCACGACCTTCCGAATGAAAGTCGAGGTATTTACCACTAAGCCAACACCGCCTATCAATACACTACAAACCAATAACAAATACCTAGTAATTCTGTTCATCGGCGACATACTGTCGACCATTGGCAAAATAAAATTTATTGGAACTTGGCACTGTTCTTATTGTCTTATCCTGACCTCGTAAAGAATAGATAAGTAAATAATATGTCTTGTATCCCCTAATTAAGGACATTACTTGAAAAGTAGATACTGTATTTGAATATACAGAGTCACTAGATGTACAATCTACGCTCTAAAGTCCACCGTCACCGTAACGTTTATAATCATGTGCAGTACTTTTTGAATATTATAACAACGTAACCTGTGGATCGAACCCACGTCAGTTGGTGTAGCAGGTGGTGGCTTATACCACTCGGCCAACTAAAGACATGGCTAACATTTTGAAAAGAATAATCACACAGTACTTTTAATTCAAGTATTTATGTTTTTGTGTAACGTTTATTAGAAGAAGGTCGTAAGTCGTACTTGTTTATAGTTTTATTGTAGCAAACTGATAGTGGACTTATGACGATTACTGTACCTTTTTATTTATTTTTTTATCTCTAGTAAATATTTGAAACAGTACTGCAATTCCTAGCATATAATGAACACAGATGTTATCTATCGCTCTTCAAACCCTCTAATAGCGGAAGTAGTATTTGTTATAATTATTATATAGGTAGAAGTTATAGAAGTTATATCTGGAAGTCTTTTGGGTTAGCCTATGCTCAGCAGTGGACGTCTGTGGCTGATATCATGACAATATAATGAGTTTGGTAATAAAAAGAAAAGAAACCTATTAAATATTCCAGCAAGTTTGTAACAAAAAATTCCAGAATTACCTACCTTGAATTCAACAAATGAAAAGATGTAAAAGTCGCAAGCTTGTTATGGCATTATTTCCCAGTTTGGCTCTCGTATCCAAATTGTTTGTTATCAAAAACTCGTCACCGCTTGGGGAATACGATCCGCCCTAACTGAATCCACTTCGCCAAAAAAATAGATTTCCTATCCGTTGAAATAGATTCAATAAACCGGAACTACCTTTCTTATCTTTTTTTGTAAAATAGAAACAAATATGTTCACACTGCGTACCTGTAGTGCTATAATTTAGAGAAAAATATTTAGGGAAGTAGGTACTTATGTCAGACCAAAAAAAAGCCACCTTCAAAAACTGCATACAGAAATGACACTAGCGAAGGTTGGAACCAAATGTTTCCGAGGTTTGGTTAAGCCTGACAAAAGACAATAAACTGATTGAAGGAAGACTGAGGTGGTACGGACACGTGATGAGAAGACCGGACAAGCACGTTGTAAAACAGCTTTAAGCCTACCAGAAAACAAAAGAGGCAGTGGTCGTCCTCCTTCAACATGGTGGACCAGTATGACAAAACTTCTGACAACCCTTGATATAATGTCTTGGCGCTGTAAGATAAAGAAAGCCAACTGCATTTAAAATTGGATTCGACACAGAAAAAGATAAATACTTAAAGAGATTAATAAAAACATTAAAATTACATTTTAGGACGAAACATGCATAATATGGTTTGAGACGACCCAGGATTCTTCATGTGGGTCATAAACCAAACCCAGTGGGCTGATCGAAGAATATATCTAATTATCCTTATACTACAATAACTACTTGCGAGGTAGACACCATAAGTTGCTGGCATTACCCTCAAGTCGAACAGTATCACACAGGCAGTCGTCTGTTCCTCGTGCCCTCAACTTTTGGAACGACCTCCTGGATAAGGACCGTGAATGTGATCTGTTTGTAGATGAATGGAATTATATATTGTCAGTGTGTTTAAGATTCTGTGTGAGATCTGTGTGACTGAGCGTCCCTTATATTAGTTCTTTAATAAATATTGTAAATGATTTTCTAAAACGTTATAATTAAAGTAAAATAAATAAATCTAATCTAAATAATTCTGATATATACATAATTTAAATTTTGCAAATTTTGAACTAATAAAACTTAGTACAAAATACTCACGAATAGCCATAAATAACGGCGTGCAGTGCTAAACTCGCTAAGGCAATGTTTATCCCGTGCCCACTGGACCGAGACATAATAGCTTTGTGAGACAAAGCAGTAACTATAAATTAAACACTAGAACCACTGCTGTTTGCAAAGACCTAGAATGAACTGCTAACAGATTGGTTTAAAAGTTTTTAGGGCAGAACAGAACACAACATGGTTCGGGTTGAACAGATTCAACGGTAACAATAAGAAGATTTTCTTGTGTTTTTGTTTTATATTTGTGGGTGCGTTCCGAAGACACACTTCCTTAGTTTTCAAGCCTAAGTGACTTCATGCGAATGATTTTAACTGAATATAAAAATTTTGAATTTGACTTTATAGCTGACCGAATAATCAATCCTTTTACATTTTAATTATTTTTGTAAAAAATGATAAACCTTCGCAATATAAACCGGAAAACTAATTTTCAAGATAGTGCAAGTCTTTCTATCTTTCTTATCGCTATTAAAACATCAAATTGTCTAAATGTTTCTGGAAATTATACATACTTAATCAACTCTACCTAGTTCTAGCTCTATTTACAAAACAGAAAAATGAGTTCACATGCAACGCCACTAATATTGTAATAACACAGTGGCAAAAACACAACGTTTTTCCACGCTACGGTCATTTCCTCTAGGTATATGGGTTATGGCAAATGGATCTGAAACCAGCTTGGTAGTCTAAACCAGCTTTCATGCATGACACGCAAATGACATTAAAACGATTTTTTGACGAGAAAACGTTTTAAAATTCGATGAACACCGGCATTCACAAAAAAGGTTGACGTCATCACTCACGTTCCATTATTTACAAGGTTTGCCCATCAATGTTTGTTATTACATTGTCACGTAAAATTATCGTCCGCAAACCGACTTTACAGACAACCAGTATTTAATAGATTTTTTTGACGGAGAGATCCTTTGGCAAAATTGTACAAAAAATATCAGTTTAACCCTTGCTAGTTGATAGATATAAAAATAAATCCCTATTCCCCTTGGTCAATTTGTTATTTTGGTTTTGAAAATAAATTTGAGAGTACAGGGAAAGTTTAAATGGTGAGAAAATTATAAAAAAATAACGCGACTTACGCGAGTGAAACCGAGCGGCGCAGCTAGTAAGTTACTAATGCGACAGAGACACCATAGTATGATTTAAATAGATAAGTATACCTACTTATACCATTTATATCCATCTTATACCTATACTTTGAAAATATAATTATTCTCGATTGTCATTTGTTTTCAAGTTTCTCGGACTCCTTTTTTCAAGGAGAGCATCGACGACTACGTACATCTTGGTCGAAGCGTATTTATTCGTATTCGTCTTGAAAGTTACAGTATTTCCTTTATAACCTACCGTCCCAACCAGCCAGGGGTTGCTTAAAGTGCCATAAAAGAATCAGAATGTGAAAATGACAAAAAAAAATGAAAATGAAAAAAAAATATTAACCTATACCTAATGTTAACATGATACATTGACTGTGACAATGTTGTATCGTGGGGTTCCAGAAAAAAAAAACGATTATCTAGGGTTGGAGTTAGGCATTCGGTTAACCAAACTTACAAAAACTACTAAATATTATATTAATATATATATTTATGAATAAGTACATAAATATATATACATATTCACATGTGCGGATATAGCTTTAGTCGGCTAGAACTAGGTATCTATCTATCTATCTAATGAAATCAAACCACTAGAACCATTATTATTATCCATTTCAATAAACTTCAATAACAAATACTCGTATCAAGTTACAGGTCAACTAACAAGTAGACAAATACCTTCCTAAATTCAATAACGAACTGAAACAAAAAGCTTTTGTGGCATCAATTTACTGTCAATATTGTGTGACAGTTCTCTCGTAACATCTGTTTACTTCATTAGACGCATTTTTGCGTAGACGTTTACGGGAAAAAAAGTAATATAAAATCATCGAAGACATTAAAATATCTATACTAGAAATAGAGAGGTAGAAATACTACAAATTCTCATAGTCAAATTTTGAACCTTCTAATAAATATTAATATTGAATTTTTACATCTGATTATGATGACTAGCTGCGCCCCGCGGTTTCACCCGCGTGATAATTG
The DNA here is from genome assembly GCA_907269075.1 of Idaea aversata. Classification (NCBI taxonomy): domain Eukaryota; kingdom Metazoa; phylum Arthropoda; class Insecta; order Lepidoptera; family Geometridae; genus Idaea; species Idaea aversata. The sequence continues at coordinate 6,145,768 of OU026092.1, read as the reverse complement.
TCTACGCAACTTTCTTATTTTTTTCTTTCATAAGAATCTTCTCCAGACAAAACAGAATTAGTGAAATCCGAAAATAAGGATAAATCGATTTATTCAGACTGACTTTTAATTTATTCTATTCAGGGCGTAGTAGTGTCTGGGATATTATATAAAGTACGCTTCCCAGCACTTATCCTCCTCCTCCTCCTCCTTCCTCTCAGCTTAATTGACCATGTCCAGGAGAAAGGCCCCGTAAATATGTATGGAGCCAACTAAGCCGCGGGTTTCATAACGTTGTTTTCCTTCACCGTAAGAGCAATGTCAATTAGTGCACATCAATTTTCAATTTTCGAACGCACAACCTGTGAAAATCAAGGTATCTTCCAACACTGCTCCATTAGGAATCTACTACGTCATATCAGCCCCCCGATCGCCGTAATTTATGACGCATTAGTCGAGTGCACGTACAGTATTGTCGTAAAATGAAGCAACGCGTAACCGTTACTTTAACTGCACGTACGCTTCACCTACGCATGAAGCAAAGATTGCGTATGGCTATGTTGCCATACGCAATTTTTGACTAATCTTCCTAGGTGACAATTAATTTGACATTTATGTCACGTGAAAATTTACCGCGATACGGCAAGCGCGCGACGTGTAGACTTATGTGACGTGTGCGTCTTAAGAAATTACAGCAATACGAAATCAATAGTTATGACGCAAACGCAGTCAAGACGCACTGCTTAAGAATACGGCGATCGGTTCGCAGGTAGTAACTTTGCATTCAAAATGTTTCTGATGTTATCTCTAATTCAACGTTATTTAAATCTCTCTGAAATAGATTCGAATAGCAGGAAATACATGTCAATTTAACTAGCAATATTCTTACATTTGTATTATGTATATAGTAAGACGTTATTGCGAGTTCTCAAAATATTTAGCCGCCGCAACCTGGCTAAAAAACTTGGATATAGAGGTTTGATCCACGCAGGATGAATGCCATACGCCATGATGATGATGATAGCGAGTATTTAAAATTACGCGCAAAAACTGCACATTAATTTTAAGATAGTATTTTCTAAGGGTTTTCGAACTCGAACTTATAGGTCTACCTGTGACTTGTGACCATAAGATCTGCAAAGTTATACAAACAAAGCAAAGTACAAAAAATAATAATTAATAAAAAACGATCAAAAATGTTAAAATAGTTTCATTTAATTTAACAGATTTTTCCCATTGGCAAATATGAAAAAACCATCCAAAAAATCTTTTTTGCTTGTCAATAATGCTCTGAATGTTTTGACATCTCTCTTCAGAAATAAATCCCTCTCTAATTTGGTACCTCTCAATCACAACAGAAAATAACGAAACGGTTTTCATCAGTCAATTTTTTCAGTTATCCATGGATAATGTTGAAAATTTTTTAAAAAAGCAAAGCTCTCTTTTCAAAATAACGAGTTTTTTGGAAGGTAAAAAGCACTTCGTTATATTTAGTGTAAAAGTCAGGGGATTTTTGTATTCTGTTTTCATTAACCTAATTGAATAGAAATGGATTGAAAAGAAACAACGTTTTTATTTTCAAAAATTAATCTCACAAATTGTCAGTGACAATGTTGAGTTTGAAGTAAAAAAAAACGAAATTGGAGACACCCCAATAATCTTGTACTTTGCCTTTTATTTTATTCTAATCAAAAGACGAAACAAAAGGAAATTGACAAAGCTCCTCAACGAGCCCCGTTGAACTGAAGCCTTGGTTTCCTTTTAAGCTGTTGATATTTTCCTCGGATGTATCTCAAAGGGTTCTCACGAGAAGTGCTTACAGTAAGCTCACGCGTTTCCCGAACAAGAAGCGTTTAAATCCATACGATTTCCTCTAATTCAGATAAGATTAAAACTGGGGAACCACTTGCGTAACGAGAAATAAACCCAATTATAGGTATAACATACCTACTTAGGAAAATAAACTTATTCGTTTTTGTACCTTTCATTTAATAAACATAATAACAGCGCACATACGAGACAGTTGGAAACTTAGTAGATGAGAACATGAAGTTTTGTTTAATAAAATTGAACTTATTTTTCTAGCAATTTCTTTACTATCTTGTTCTATGTTTTACAAATAAAGTTATGTTATTTATCTTTCTATTTAAAAAATACGGAGTGGAGGACTAAGAAGGACTTTGGATATATTGATTATACGAGGCTTCATCTGACACATTTAGTAACTTAGTTAAAAACACTGACAATAATCTGGACTTGTTCTGTACTAGAGTTCCGACTGCGAGACGGCGGCGTTTAGCTAATCACTTTTTTGCTGGTGAATGACGATAGTATGCTTAGTTCAATTTTTAATGGTAACTTAAATAATTATTTGTTTATGTTTCTTTATGTTTATAGTGCTAGTTCTTAGATACGCTCACGTCTAAATATACGAGTTACATCAATTTTTAACCGTGAGATCCTGTTTTGCTTTCTGTTTTTACACTAATGTTTTATAAGTATGTAATAGCTGTTGGGTTGGATCTCTGAATGAATAAATAAATAAATTAGTTAATAAGCAGCAGCACTTTTGCGATAGCCGAATGTACACCATATTTAAGAAAATACTAAACAAAAATAATATTTTTGCAATTTGACATTCGGCTCGTTCAACGTTCAACAACGTTCGGTTCTTTATCCTTTTTGATTAAAATTAGAATTAATATTTTATGTAACTACCTATGATTGCTTTTAAGGGTTCCGTACCCAAATCGTAATAACGAAAAATAGGGACACATTTACTAAGACTCCACTGTCCGTCCGTCCGTCTGTCATTAGGCTGTATGTCATGAACCGTGATAGTTACACAGTTGAAATTTTCACAGATGATGTATTTCTGTTGCCGCTATAACAACAAATAGGTACCAAAACAGAATATTAGTGCGCGAGTCCGACTTGCACTTGTTTATTGATATGGAAATCACTTAAATTGTCAATTATTTCTAATGTGATTTTACCTACTTTACTAAGTAGATAAAATCACACGTAGTAATCTACGAACATCCACGACCTAATCTTGTATTCTCCATTCTTTCGTCATACAACCAGGCAGACTGGTGTGCGGCACCGATTCATGGTGGATATACCAGACGTTCGCACTAAACGCTTTGCTTCGTCATTCCTTATTCGTACTGCAAGGGAATGGAATCGGTTGCCTGCTTCTGTCTTTCCTGACGTGTACAATTTTTTTTTCTTTTTGAATAGGTATCTTCTAGGAAGGCGTGCATCATCTTAGGCCGCATCGTCACCTACCATCAGGCAGGTGTGATAGTGGTCAAACGCTGACCTATCATATGTAAAAAAAAAACAAAATGACTAAATATTAGTAAATAACAAAGTAAGAGGACTGGTCCGATTAGTTTTTGTTCAACTGCTGTCTTCCTACCTTCACTCGCGTCCTTCGAATACCTTTGTTTATTTTTTGAGTCACGAGCGTATAGGTATTTTGTCGGAAAGCGTACTACATCTAAAACCGCATCGTCACTTTATCTCACACGACGGTAATACGTGTGAGATAGTTTTCAAACGCTGACCTGTTTATTTAAATATAAATAAAATAAAATTCAGAATCTCCACCTAGGTAATTTTATAACTTAACAGGTTTTAAAATGATTAACTAGCTCTTTTAATGAAGTTCAATAGAGTAATTGAGGTGAAAGCAAAAGCAAAGCCTTAAAAAGATGAAAGCTCGAGACTTATTAAGCAGATTCAATGCTTTTGCGATTGGAAATGTGCGGACTACTTGAATTTCAATCCAGTTAAGCTTACTCTACCTTTTGCATAGAATATTTCATTACTTTGATAACAAGCCGATTACATTTGAATGCAATTGCATAAGAAAACGGTTTATGATAATATTGACTGACTTTATTGCCGTAGCAGGATAGTATTCAGAAGACTAATACAATGTCGACGAACTTTACGAGTTTAATTCCGGGGAGTAGTTAGCTTAAAGTTATGTACGTCTACAAGTTATATCTCGAATCGCACTATTTGGACTGCTTGTTAATTGTATTTATGATGGGGGCTGTGCTTAAGAGCATCACAATTTGCAATTTGCATTATGCAATTTTTTGACATTGTGATGTGTGATGTGATTGTCATGTTCATGATGTGGCATAGCTGTTTTAAGGTTACAATTTAGAGAATTTAATCTCTTTTGCCTGATATCCAGTGATTTTTTAAGAGACAGTAGAAATATAGCCATAAAAAATTGCCAAAATAATAAATTTTATTTAAATTAGAACAAAACCGTTAAGAAGAAGGGCAAAATAACCGCATCAAACATCATCTGGAATCGGGTACCCAAACTACAAAATAGAATATAAAACAGCCCGACTTCAGATGATGTTTGGTGCTGTTATTTTTCCCTTTTTAGGGTTCCGTAGCCAAATGGCAAAAAAACGGAACCCTTATAGATTCGTCATATCTGTCTGCCTGCCGTATATCACAGCCACTTTTTCCCGAAACTATAAGAACTATACTAAGAACTATAACTGTTGAAACTTGGTAAGTAGATGTATTCTGTGAACCGCATTAGGATTTTCACACAAAAACTTTAAAAAAAAATCAAACCCATACGTGTGGGGTATCTATGGACAGGATAGGTCTTCAAAAATGATTTTGAGGTTTCAAATATCATTTTTTTCTAAACTGAATAGTTTACGCGAGAGACACTTCCAAAGTGGTAAAAAGTGTCCCCTCCCCTGTAACTTCTAAAATAAGAGATAGATGAAACTAAAAAAAAAAGATATACCCACATTACCATGCAAACTTCCACCCAAAATTGGTTTGAACGAGATCTGGTAAGTAGTTTTTTTTTAATACGTCATAAACGTTTTTTAATACGTCATAAATTTACCCTTAATTAGTGTATTTTTACCACTAGCGCCATCTATTTTTTTTATAAATTGATGATAATGGTACGGAACCCTTCGTCCGACTCGCACTTAACCGGTTTTTTTCAAATCGGAGTTTATAAATAAAATCGGCGTGTAATAAGATCATATTAGTTTATTGGCGCGTTCAACTGAGGACTTATGTCAGCTTATAACAACGCCAAAGTCTTGGCAGCATACTGAAGTAGGTGGGTCTGAACCTACCTAATCATTTCATTTTTAACTAGCAGCGCTCCGCGGTTTCACCCGCGTAACTCCCGATCCCGTGGAAATATCGGGATAAAAAGTAGCCTATAGCCTTCCTCGATAAATGGACTATCCAACACAAAAATATTTTTTCAATTCGGACCAGTAGTTCCTGATATTAGCGCGTTCAAACAAACAAACAAACCCTTCAGCTTTATAATATTAGTATAGATTTGTGCTACGAATAAGAAGAACTAAGTTACTAAAAAAAAAAAATTCACCGATTACTTACTCCAGAGCTGTCATTTTGAAATAAGACAAAATAAAGTAGACAAAGCTAAGTAAAGAGAAGCTCTATTAATAAATAGAACAAAGACGTTAATATTAATCAAAATGTAATTTCGGGTCCCTAAAAGCCGCAACACACTTGCGCCCCATACAATTTAAACAATATCGAACATGAAGGCATCCTTACAAATATCAGTAATCAAATTTAGTTGTTAACGAAGCCATGTAGCAGTTAACTGGGTCATTTATATCAACAGACGTTGCGTGAAATTCGAACCACGCTCTCACTTAACAAACATAGTACAATTTATTTTCCGAATCTAGTTTTTAAAGAATAAATTTTGATTAAAACTACGGATTTTTTTCGAGCTTTATAAGATTTGAAAGACACTGCTGATTGGCTTATTTAAATCAAATAAGAGGTATGAAACAACTTGATTGTATATTTTCTTTTTCATATTTTTTAATCATAAAATTACCCGAAAGGTTTATTTTATGATTAGAAATGCTGCCAAGACAAAACCAGTTAGGTTTCCTGGCTTTTGTTTAATTAATTAATTGTAAGAAATGATGTATTATATAATTTCTTACAATTTTATTAATTTATGTCCTTTTTAATCACCACATAGTATAAAACAAAGTCGGTTTCTCTGTCCCTATATCCCTTTGTATGCTTAAATCTTTAAAACTACGCAACGGATTTTGATGTGGTTTTTTTAATAGATAGAGTGATTCAAGAGGAAGGTTTATATGTATAGTACATGCATAATATAGCCGTGAGAAGCAGGAGCGGGTCGCTAGTAAATAATAAAATCTAGCCCGTTCGAGTAAGTAGTTAACTATATAACTCAATCAAGGAAATAGTTTGTGGTAAAGGCTATTATTTAAACGATCTTACAACGTTTTCAGTAACGTACTTAATTGCTTGCTTAGGAAGTTTTAGTGATAAACAACACTAGGTAACTCTCAGCGAAGCCTTAACTAAATTCAGAACACGTAACTACGAAACTACTTACAATCGATTCAAAGTAGGTACAAGAGAAATCTACCAACTGTCTAGTGTACACCAATTACAACTATTTGTCCCAAGAGTACTATTAGAGGTACCGCATTACATTCACGGCTGCCTAGGGACGAATGTTTTTTTATGAACTTGTTAGAATTTCGGGATTTTTTGGCTTGTTGGTCGGTCATTTTTAATTGTTAGTGTTGGGAGCAGACAGTATTGTTTGAAAAGAATTGAATAGGAATACCGTAGTTTTATTTTTTGTACCTAATTTTTTTTTGTCTTAGCAGTTTTATTTGCCAGTCTAAAGCTATCAAAAATTCGCCAAAAGTATTTAGATACCGTTTTTGGCCACCGAATGAGAAATACCTACATCTTTTACTGCATTATTTATTGAAAAAATCCCCGCATTTATAACAAAAGCTAGGTGAGCATAAAAATAAAGGAGAGAACAATTAAAATTATCTTACACAATAAAGTGTAAGTTGGCATTTTGTTTTAAACAACAAATTTATAGTTTTCATGGAAATTTCAGCAAAAAAAGAGGCGATAAAGTTTACCCTTTGTACAACTGTGCGGGACCGAGTTTTCCCATTAATTTCAACATCTGAAAATGTTTGACAGGCCGTTGAACATTTCCACTGCTAACTGGACAGTTTTAATTGTAAATTTTATAATAAAAGTTTGATAATAATTAAAGATGCTACGTATGTAAAAAAAAATTAAGACTCTTTTCCGTAGATGAATATAACTACAGGCCCTAAAATGGAACCTTAGGGGACGCCAATATGATTATTGGCGTCCCATATAAGTGGTGAAATTGATATATCTCCACTTCTTTTAATGAAAGCGTCATCACCAGCATTTTTAATTCTGAGAAGTAATTTATATTACCTGACGTTAGAATTTTTTTTTTTTATAGGGACAATAAATATACCCACTTGTTCTATGAAAGTTTTATTTATTCATATATTCATATTCACTCTTAATAATTTAATTTATTCAGTACAGTACCCACCGACAGTAATATTTATTGTTGAAAATGATATTTACATTATCTTCCTCATTGCCACAGGCTATTTTATTAACAAAATAATCAACAACCCTCCATGAGATCCAAATGTGAAAGCTCATTTCACAAAATAACTCACTGTTACATCGACTTGGTTTCGCAGAGACGCAAACGTAATTTAATTAGTGTTACAAAACACTCGAATCACATTTTATGTTATTTAATAAACAAATACGAAATAAAATCGTGTGAGGGAAAAGGAAACTTTTTGCCAATATTAACTGAGCATTGTAAGGGTCGGGCCTTACAATGCTCAGTTAATATTGGTACACAAACAAAACAGGTTTGTGGCACGAATAAAATGAACTTTTTGTTTCCTAATTTTCGGGTATTTGGGATCAAGCTGTTCAAATTAGGTTTTTTCAGTTTCCTCTTATTTTAACTAAAGTCTGGTTTTTACGATTTCGTAGCTCAAAAGAAACGATACCTTCGTTTATTATATTTTATCCAAGACTCGAATTTAGCTGGTCTAAGTCTTTTAGTAATCCTCCTTCTTAATACTTAATTTTATAAACGTTGTTTGTTGTTGTTGTTTGTAAGTCTTTAACGCAAAAACTACTGAATGGATTTTAATGAAACTTTACAAAAATAGCTTATGTATATATTAGAATAGCACATAAACTATTTTATACAGATATTGTGTGAATTGTCCAAAATATAATGATAAGTGTCAAGTAAATAGGTAAAAAATTGACATCTGTCAAATGTCACTTTGAAATCTGTCAAATAAATAAATAAATAAATATTGCAGGACATTCCACACGTCGCCATCTAGCCCCAAACTAAGTAACTAGACTTGTGTTATGGGTGCTAGACAACGGATATACCTACTACTTAAATACTTTTTTTTGTAAATATATACATATTATACATAATATTATAAACAACCAGACCACAGACAAATAGTGTTTTAAGCTATTTGTGATCGAAATGCAATCGAAATGATATTGAAATGTAATTTGAACAATTTTATTTACGAGAATTGGCCTTCAGACCACAGACAAATATATAAGCATAAATACTTGTCTGAGGCGGGAATCGAACCCGCAACCCTATGTTTGGCAGTCCGGCATGTTGACCATTGTGCCAACTGGGTCGTCGATATGTTACTTTGTTGATGATGATAAACAGCAAACATAGCTACATAAAATAAAAATGTATATACTTACGCTACGCGACGTTTTATGAGCCTCCCTTTTCTGAAGTCGGTTGCAAAGTTAAACATAAGTAAATACAAACTACTACATAATAATTTGCGAATACCATCCCATATTATGGAGCGTTCTACTAAAATATTAAAATCCCTTGTTAACAATTTCATATCCTCAAGTCATTATTTCCAAGAATCATGATTTTCATATCTTAGACGAATATGTGACGCACGATAAATATTTGAACAGCAGAGATATGGAATAATGAAATTTTGGAAAAGTAGTTTACTCAAAGAATGTTTTTTTGGAATTTTTCGCAAACCTTGTAGCCAGGGTCAAATGATTAATGCCGGTTTTAATATTCTAGACCGTTATTTCTTAGTACATAATCTCTTGATCTTTCGACTTATTAAATACTAGCTGCCCTACGCGGTTTCACCCGCGTAACTCCCGATCCCGTGGGAATATCGGGATGTAAGCTATCCTATCTCTCAAGTTGGATCGAACTGCACATGGTGTGCGAATTTTATTATAATCGGTTAAGTGGTTTAGGAGTCCATTGAGGACAAACATTGTGACACGAGATTTATATATATTAAAGATAATCCGCAGTAGGATTAAATAGAAAAACAATAAGAAGATCGCCAACAATAAAAAAAAACATTTTATTTTATACGCCCCGGCTTCGCACAGCTATATTTATGCATGTATTATACATATAAACCTTGTTCTTGAATCACTCTATCAAAACCGCATCAAAATCCGTTGCGTAGTTTTAAATATTTAAGCATACATAGGGATATAGAGACATCGGGACAGAGAAAGCGACTTTGTTTTATACTATGTAGTGATAGTGATGAAGATAATATTATATTCATATTCATTTATTAATTACTAAATGAATAAAAAATCTAGAGATGGTTTTGTATTAAATGTACATTCATAATACCCGCTGGGCGTAGCATATTGGTCATGTTAACTTTACAAACATTAGTTTAGTTAAAATTGAAAAAAAAAAATGTTTTATATTCATTAAAATTTATTTTTATGGACTGACAAACATGAAAGTTTTCAATATATTTAATAACCGAGCGTCGAGCAATTAATTTTAATAGAAAGATTGGATTCATTCGTAGATCAGAAAATCTGATTTAATAATAGTCAGAGATCTATCTGTTCGTTATGATATAAAATTGGAATTCTAATTAATCCGGATTGCCCTTTAACTTAGTGAGAGTCAAAGTGACCTCTATTTTCAGTACCAACTCAATTTAAGGCTTGTTTCGTTTTAATTAAGTGACAAAACTATTTAATTTAGGGTTTCGAATTAATTTTGTGTGTCAAAAAGGTTATTGTTTTAATAGTTACAAATAAAATAAGCCGTTGAACCCAGAGGTCATGCTATCGATTACTCTGGAAGTCTTTAGGGAAGGCCTATGTTTAGCGATATGATATGATAACAATAATGATAGACAACAGAACAGATTCATATTTATATTATCAGGTTGTATTAAAAATAGCGAATAATGTCATGAAACCATCAAACATTATAAATGATAAATTCAATAAATTATGCTCCCCATGTCCAAAAACCGACACATTGTTTCCGATGGACAATGTAGGTGCGTAATATTTCATTTGACGTGAAAACGCATACGTCACTGTCACTGTCAGTTTTAACAGGAAGAGGACGATATATCATAGCAACAACTTCAGCTCAAAAAATAACATGCATCTAAATAATCCCCGGTGAGATATTTTACAGCAGACAGATACTATAACACTTCATATAATGACTTATTAGAAACCTGTAGAACATTCAAGAGAGTGATAAACGTTTGACACGTTCCAATAAATTGTAAGCAAATATTTCTCGAAGCAAAATTTTCTCGACGACCCAGTTGGCACAATGGTCACCATGCCGGACTGCCAAACACAGGGTTGCGGGTTCGATTCCCGTCTCAGACAAGTATTTATGCTTAGATATTTGTCTGGGGTCTGGTTGTTTCTATGTATTATAAGTACCTATATATTAACAAAAGAAAAGTATAAAAGTATTATATCCGTTGTCTAGCACCCATAACACAAGTATATAGTTACTTAGCTTGGGGCTAGATGGCGATGTGTGGAATGTCCTGCAATATTTATTTATATTTTATTTATTGATTTCTATAATACCTATCAGTTAGATTGGCAGGATCAAAACGCGACCTAATAAAAGTTTAAGTTTAAAATGTTAAACACCACTATATACATTTAGAGAACTAGGGGCTCTACCTCATTGGGACGCCATAGCAACGTCGCTGGCTACCCTACGTCGCCGAATAGAGTAGCCACTGGCTCTGTCTGTCACAAAAAAAGTGCGTCCTTCTTCCAGTGTCGGCGGAGTGTCGGCTTGTTTTTGGAGTTTACTCCTTAAGAATCGATTTTCATATATAAGGCGAGGGGTAAAACCTACTAACATGTAACGAAAAAATCGTGTCACGTTTTTGGTGCGCACCTTTAGTGCGCAACTTTCTAATTTGGCTGTGAGTGTATTAAGACGTACGTATGGTATGCTGTATAGGCGACCATACCTATATACTATATTCACAAATGTCGGACGACAAATGTCGGACGACTATTTGTCGGACGACAAATGTCGGACGACTATTTGTCGGACGACTATTGACGGACGACAAATGTCGGACGACTATTTGTCGGACGACAAATGTCGGACTACTATTTGTCGGACGACAAATAGTCGTCCAACTATTTTTTTTTTTATCTAAAACTCTTTTTGCGTATGGTTAGATACTCGTACTTAAGGAGTAAACTCCAGTCGTGCGTCGGAGCTGACACACACACTTTTTTTTTATCGGTTCCGTTTTGATTGTTTTCTTTACTGACTGAATGAGAGTAACTAAAATTATACACATAGCATCGATGCATCGATGCATGTATAACGATGGACAGCGTTTACAGCTTCTCCAGTCTTCCCATGTTCACGATCGGTGCAATTTGATCAAAGCGTCAGGTAATTAACAAAATAACTAAGTTCTAACGCGATCACGACCCTTATTTATAGAATGACCCGTATTCATTGCGTAAAAAATAAGTTGGGAGTATAATATACATATTTATTAAGGTTATTAAGGTTTATTATTATATTAAGGTTTTGTAATACCATTATATTAAGTAGAGTAGGATAAAATCTGTCATTTACACAACAAACTTAACGAAAATGCAAATATTTCAAATTGTATTAAAAATTAAAACTCAACCATCTTTAAAACAAAGTAGAACTAAGGCTCGACAAAAGCTTTACGGTAACAGTTATTGACATTACTCTTCCAGTTAGTTTGAAGTGGCAAGCAAATGGAGCCAGATAATGATGGCCACTAGTCCGAGCAAATAGACCATTTCAATGCCATTCCAAGAGACCTTTCATCACATAAACCAGCCTTTTATTAAAAGCCCAGTCGTATACTTTACACGTTCACACTTTTTTAACTCTATACTTTATGGCTCTGTTTTATAAACCATGCACATAACGCACAATTTCAAAGGCCGAGAGTTCCAGATCAATGCTATTTTAACTTCAAAACAACAGATTTTTTTATTTTTTTTTTTCAGAATTCTATTAAACTTATAATACCTACTCTAAAATTTTCATCTAAAATTTGGTTAACATATTTTTGACAGCCTTTCGACGCACAATATTGTTTTTTATTTTACACCAACTCGCGGTCTTGTCGTTTTTGGGGATTCGTAGAAATAATTATGTCAAATAACAACTACATACAATTCCACAAACGCAAAACACCACTTTCTATTTTTTACTATAAACTATAAATATATATTTAACTTTACTATAAAGTTTGGTGAAGTTTAAACGTAAAACACCACGGTCTAAATATATTATATTTAAAAAAAAAAAACATTCCACACATTGCCATCTAGTCCCAAGCTAAGTAACTAGACTTGTGTTATGGGTGCTAGACAACGGATATACTACTTATACACTTTTCTTTTGTAAATATATATTTATAATACTTAGAAACAACCAGGTCACAGGCAAATATCTAAGCATAAATACTTGTCTGTGGCGGGAATCGAACCCGCAACCCTGTATTTGGCAGTCCGGCATGGTGACTATTGTGCCAACTGGGTCGTCCACCACCATTAAAATGGAGTCGAAACGCAAAATACCACATGTGACGGCTGACGCCCGACCACTAGGTCACCTCTATTAGTTTCATGCACCTGCATGGTTTACAAAATCAAGTTAAAGCTTAGGCTTTGCAACATGTTGATTTTTTACCTGTAAATACACGGTTATTTTTATTGCTGCGATTTTAACATGAACTTTGCGGTCTTCATCCTCGTTAAAGCCTTCAAAACGGACATTTATAAAGTAGGTAAATGAAATGGATTTTTCACGTGTATGCAAAAGCGTGTTGGTTTTTTTACGAAAAAATATTTTACAGAGATTCGGTTACCAGTTGGTTTGGCATGTTAATTTAGAAATGGAGACCGTTAACTCGGTGAAGTGCGAGGGAAACAGTGAATTTAAATACGAGTATTTTGAAACGAATCTATTCTTGTTACTTGAATAATACTATTCTTTTTTTTTTTACTATTCTTGTTACTAGAATAGTTTTATAACCGACTTCAAGAAAGGAGAACTTAATTCAATTGCTTAGCTAATTGTCATACATTTTAGAGTTTTGTGAGAATCACTACATAGTATAAAATAAAGTCACTTTTCGCCGTACCTATGTCCCTATTTCCCTTTGTATGCTTAGATCTTTAAAACTACGCAACGGATTTTGATGCGGTTTTTTTTAATAGATAGAGTGATTCAAGAGGAAGGTTTATATGTATAATACATGCATAATATAGCCGTGCGAAGCTGGAGCGGGTCGCTAGTATTATTATAAATTTCAAAGTTTCTGACTGACTGACTGACACACAGCTTAATTCAAATAAATTGATCGCGCTAAAATTTAAGTATCATACAGACAGCTAAAATAAATAAGGCATCCGCTTAGAAACGATTTTGTAAAAATCAAACTCTATGCGGACGAAATCGTGGGAAAATGTAATTTTTAAATTTGAAATAATGGAAAATTTTAATAAAAAGAATGGCTCCCACTAATGCCACAACCACAGTATGTTTTTAAATATAATATTGTGGCTGCAATTCAGCGGGGATGAACTCGCAGCATTAGTAACCACGGAAATACTCTGTTACAGCTTTGTCTGTGAAAAGTCTGTGTCGGTTAATTTTTTTTAATAAAATATGCGTACGGTAAACAAGTTCGATGATACGTAAGTTATTGATAAGTACTTTTCGGCTTCAGTCCGACCGAAAAAGTCCAATTATAAAAAAAATTGAGCAGCTCGATTGATAACGCTGCTCATTAACAAATTATAAAAACTTGAAAGATATCTTTATTCTGACGATAATTGTGTTATAAGGTTGGACGTAAAAGCAGATATTTGCAAAAATAATTGCAAAAAGAGATCAACATTTTAAACGGATAATTTCCACATACATAAGTCTTCCATGTTCTTAACGATACAGCAGAAGGAACAATGACCAAAAGTCTTCTCTTGATTCAAACTAAGAAATCACCAGAAGTTAATCAAACTAGTTTTGTCCGTAGCCGAAACTGTGACCGAATCGAGATTTTTAGCCGAAACTAGCCGCAACATCGGTCAATTGTTAACGTAAATCAATGATAAGTGATAAAACAGTGAATTGAGAGGAAGCATGAAATACTCAGATAGGACGTACTGTATAGTTGTGAAATTGTTGTTCATAGCGCCTCTGATAAAGCATTTTTCTCATCATCATCCGAGCGATGTTCCCGGTTGCATCCCTCTCGGGAGCCCGGGGTCCGCTTTCCTACTTTTACGCCTCACTTCGCACGATTTTCGGCATCCTGGTTAGTAAGGCCATTTGCACGCATATCACCCTTTACGACGTCAAGCCAGCACTTCTTGGGTCTACCCAGTCTGCCACGGCCCGGCGGAGGCGCCATGGCAAGACATTTGTTCCCCACGTAACTAGCCGGTTTTCGCAAGACGTGACCGACCGAATGATAAAGCATTTTTCTATTTAATAAAATTATAATTTTTAATGATTAATAACGCAAACCTAAACCTCTCTGATATTGATATTTATTAACAAACTAGACCATAATTATCTAGTAAATATAAGATATTTTAAAAATCTAAGTGGTTTCATATTTGTATTTGTATAGGTATTTAAATTTGTATGTATTTGTACTTCTTAAGATTCAGTATATCCTCATTCCAAAATTGATTAAAATCGGTTCAGTATATAGTTTCTGAACGTATTCCATTCAACAAAAAAAAATCTTTTCTCTTTACAAATTAGTTTAGATTTAACTGAAATTTCAAATGTCTTCTTCGTTTTCTTGTCCATGCATATTTCCTTTAATGATAAGGGCAACTTTAATTTGAACGGAATAAAAATCCGTTTGCAAATCGCTTCACAGAAAAGAAAATTTAAGTAATTTGTACTCGTAGCACGTTTTCTGTATAAATATCCGGAAAATCTTTTACCAAATACACATGATTGCTTTTTCGTTGATATCGCAAGATTCCGTAGCCAAGTAGGTACTTACATGATTTGAAAAAAAAAAATACAGTTCAAAAATAGTCAAGTATCTTATAACAACCAAATTAACAAGATCATAGCCCAATCTTAATTAAATTTTTTTTTTAATATAATGTTTCGTTGTATGGTTTTATGAAAATCAATCTATTTTTTTAATTTTTAATAGGGTGTTTTTTAGTTTGTTTGATATACCTAGAACCTATTTTTAACGAAAGCTGTGGGTAAATGATTAAACTATATTATCTTTTCAGGTGGGGACTAAGCTCTCTCTCTTTCTCCTGTGCAGTTATTAGTACTATCTGATGGTGGGGTCTGCCTTTATGATTTGTCCATCAACTTCGCTCTATCTCGAAAACCAGTCGGGTACACTTCACAATTATTTAGACTTTTTTGCCTAGGTTGTTAGAAAGCTATAATTATTTAATTTTATTTTAGATTTATATAAATATAAAATTCAAAATAATGTAGGTACAGATCGGGTTAGGGATGGGATCCCATGATAAATAATTTGGGAAAATTCAACTTCCACGCGGTCGAAGTTGCAGATAAAAGCTAGTCTGTCTAATTTATTTCATAGACACACACCCTAATTATAAGCACTTAATTAGGTACTATACTTAGGTTGTACTTAGGACCTAATTTAATAAAGCAAGCCAAGTATATTGTTGATAAACTTACCATTTCCCGTACAAACAAAAACGAAGTCCAGAAAGTCCGAACCCGAAAGTTTAACACTTAATAACTGTCACAAAAGTTACACTTTTCGACAAAGTACATAAACTTACACAAAAGTTTTTTTCGCCGTTTGTAACAACACTTTTTCACTAAATATTAGTTCGAAAAGGGGGGTTTTAGGAAATCTCTCGTAAAAATGTCTTTATTTTTTTTTCCCAAGCTCTGACTGCTTCGCAGGAGACTTCAAAATGTACTGGTAGTCAAGTGAGAGAGTGATCTAGATTCGCGCATGCGTGCTTCTACCATTTGACATTTCCAAAGGACACAAGAATAAAAGAAGTTGAAAACCACAGGGCACTTTATCATCGCTGAGGCCCGTGAAATGTGTGAAAATTGTTATTAAGTTTAATGAATTAATCTATGTTAATTTTTGCGACGTCTCAAGCAACTGAAGTAGGTAGGTACACTTGTTGTTTCATTTTTATGTCAACTTTTTGCTGACCGAAGAGTCGTATAAAAATTTTATCTGAAGAGAAAATTATTTTATTTATGACGTAATCTGTGCTTGGGTTCGGTATATAAATTTCAAATTGAAATAATACCTACAATCTAAAAGGTTTTTGTTGCTAGATTCTTTTTTTTATAAGTAACCGCTAGAACTGTCGTTATTTTTCTTTCGAATATTTGCAAGAGATAATTACGCAATTGTCAATTTTTATATTATTTTATATAAGCAAACTGATGGAAACATTTGCATGAGATCACATTGAGATGTGTATCTTCGGAATGAAAAGAAAACACAATAATGAGAAACTTTGTTGTTTGCGCAAAATAGGCTTGTATTTGATCTCATCTCACCTGATGGGAAGGGACGATGATGTCGAGGATGTAGCATTCTCGCTTAGAGAGAGAATTGCATGCCTGCCTGCCTAGCATGTAGACCAAAACACGATACGATAAAGCGATATAACTACATCAACTCTCAAAATATGATAGATAAAGCCGCCATGTTGAATTTTTATCATAATTTTTATCGCAATTTATAATAAAAATTCAACATGGCTGCTTTATCTATCATATTTTGAGAGTTGATGTAGTTATATCGCTTTATCGTATCGTGTTTTGGTCTTTATGCTAGGCATACTGGATAACATAATAGAACGCGACGAATCACTTGGCACCTGACTTTGTCTGGACAACCACAACACCAACCCCTGGGTTGGTGTTAGAAGTCACCGGCCAAGGTCTGCCACCGTTTGATTGCTGTTTGCTCTTTTAACACCACCTGGAAGTCACGTGTCATCGAAGGCCAAATCCTACGGACGCAAGCAAACCTGAAACGACAAGAAACTCATGTAAAAATACCGGATGGCAATGGTATTTATCAGGCCTACGGAAGCATAAATGATCAAAAGTAGTCTCAACGAAATTGAATTCAAATATCTACAGATTTATAACAATTCCACTCATATAAATGCAAATGACTGAGCCTGCAAATGGTTGGTATTAAACTCACCAAGATCATCATTTTCACAAACAAAAGCTTCGATAAAATTGAATTTTAAACTTGAAATGAAAACGTCACCGTTCGCGGACATTATTTTTTACAAATTAACATAGAAATAAAATACTTTTACTACAATCACTAATTCTATTTTACGCAGAAGCAAAAAGTAGGTGAGTAATTTTACTTCTGCGATGCTACAGCTCTTTGTAGCCTCCTTTATGTTCTTACGTCATTTTGACTTTTAAGCTTTCTTTCTCTAGTTGGCCTTCAGTTCTTCCTCGACGTAGACCGACCCCCTCATCTTTGGCCTCCCGGCCTAGTTTCTTCTGCTGCGGCTTCTCTAAACAATTAACTAACAAATAAGGGAAGCTTCAGCCGTGGCTTGTTACCACTCACCGGAATAAAACGTATCGTCAAGCGGTTTTGTCTAAGTTGCTATACGTAGACTCGACTTCTACCTTCACTTTCGTCTCTCAAAGCTTAGGTATTGTCTAGGTAAGCGTGCCACATCTTAGACGGCACCACAAATAGGGTTAGATAATGGTCAAACACTTTCCTATATATTGAAAAAATGAGTCAACTTTTCGGGACCCCTGAATTCATTATTATTTAAGCTAAGGAAATTGCTCTTTTTATTAAGTATTTTATATCTATACGAATTAACAACGCAAATATCTCTTTTATCCAAGTTCATTTTGGTGATAATTATTCCTATGAATAATACTAAGGATTCATATTTTAATTTCCGTTTTGGCGATTGTTAGGCGTTATTTCGTGGAATGAGATTTGAATTGGTTTTTCTCGTGTATTCGCATGATTGGTTTTTATCGAGATCTGTGGTAGGGGACGCGCGATATTGAATTATCGTGAATTATGGCCTCCGTAAATCTAAGGCCTAATTGACTTAACTTACTATACTACGTAGTAATGTTTGCACTAGGTACGGTGCAAACATTGCTTATACGGTCTGTTTTCCGCAATTGGACCCTTTTAATTGGGTCCTTTCTGCGTGAGGATGGAGTAGGCTTGCCCAGCACCTACTACCCTCTCAGCTTAGTCGACCATGTCCAGAGGAGAGAACTTGTCAATACTTCTGGAGCCAACTAAGCCGCGGGGTTCATTGCGATTTAGCGCATATAATTTTTTCTTAAGAAAAATCCATTTGTGCACGACCGGCCGGGATTCGAACACACGACCTTCAGAATGAAAATCGAGGTATCTACCACTAAGCCAACACCGCTCTTTTTCAAGTTTCAAACCTAATATCCTACCTAACTTTCAGGCGACCGAGTAGGGCTTGAAATTTTAAAACTCTTCTGATGCCTGTCATAATAGCTATTTTTGCGCAAAATATTGATTTTTAGCTTGAGCTGTGCGTTGATATATTAGTCTGTTAGGAACATTTTGACCATCACTGGCCAAGAAGCCACCTTAAAAAAGGTAGCTGCTCGACAGTTGCTCTAGATTTTATAGCCTAGTGGCCACCTAAGTAAACGCGTGTCAATCTATATTTATTGATACTAATCTATAATATAAAAATGAATCGCAAAATGTATTGGTAAGCGCATAACTCAACAACGCCTGGACCAATTTGGCCAATTCTTTTTTTGTTGTGTTTGTTATTGTCAGGAGAAGGTTCTTATGAAAAAAAAATTAAGGAAATTTCGTAGAAAATTATTACGCGGGTGAAACCGCGGGGCGCAGCTAGTAATATTATAAAGCTGAAGAGTTTGTTTGTTTGAACGCGATAATCTCAGGAACTAGTGGTTCGAATTAAAAAAATATTTTTGTGTTTGATAGTCCATTTATCGAGGAAGGCTATAAGCTATTTTATATTTCGATATTCCCACGGGATCAGGAGTTACGCGGGTGAAACCGCGGAGCGCTGCTAGTTATAAATATACAATTAGTGACATAAGATAATAAGGCCGGCTTGCGTGAGATTGTGATTAAATCAATCTAACTAAATTTTAGCTAAATAATCACTACATAGTATAAAACAAAGTCGCTTTTTTGTCCCTATTTCCCTTTGACTGCTTAAATCTTTAAAACTATGCAACGGATTTTGATGGGGTTTTTTTTAATAGATAGAGTGATTCAAGAGGAAGGTTTATTATGTATAATACATGCATAATATAGCCGGGGCGGGTCGCTAGTTATATATATACTGGTAAGTAATTTAAAATTAAATTATATTCCAATGACCACAATATTCAGGTTGACTCTTTGACAGTTGGTTAATCATGTTTAGGTATTTACTTTTAATTTTTATTGTGCAAGTCAACCTGAAATTGACTACGAATTAATTTATGTACAGTTTCAATGCCTAATGAAAATCTAACCACTTAGATACTTGCAAAAACCCTCGGTACTTACGTCTCAACTTACATGGAGCACCTACTAACTAACAATGTAGGCCCTAATCCTTCGTTAGGAAAGCCCTCAGCGGCTGTAGGAAATTGCATTATAAGCCGCTTAGCTGACTAATGAGCACTTTCAGCTGAAAGCTTTCATCGTCATGGTTTGACGGCTTGACTGAAAGAGATTATTTTATGTTTGTCTGTAATATTTAGTCAGTTGTCGGTTAGTTTAGGTAATAGTTGTCTAAATTTCTAGTAGGTACAGTATGCGTTATAAGCAGGGACTTAAATACCGGTAAAATACAGTAACGTTATCTGTGGAATTGCAAGATAACGTTATTTGTGAGAGAAACGATATAACAAAACGATATTATTCAAAGCTTTGAATATGTATAACGTTATAATAACGTTACGTTATATTGTCAATTTAACGTTATTAAAAATATTGTTATTCATATAATAATGTTATAATTATTGTTTTTATGCTATCTCTTTTACTCAAAGTAATGTTTACTTTTTCTTCGTGTGAACTATCGAACGCAGTGCTCTCTCTGGCTACGTAAGGGTGTAATCTATAGGTACATGTACGTACTATGTAATAGTATAAATGGGAAAGATTAGATTTTTGTTTGTTTGTTTGTTTGTATTGAATTTACTTCAAAACCACTGGACCGATCTGAATAATTCTTCTAGTGTTGGATATCTCAAATATCGAAGAAGACTAAAGGTTACATAACGTCCTGAAATTTACTATTACTTTGGTGTTAGATATACCTATGTTTAGTAGGAATAGGTAAAATTTCCGAAACACATTTTTTTATCATAGTGAATCTACGATTAAAAGTAAAATAAACCAATCAATAATGTAGCGATAAATTTTCACAGTGCAATTAGTATATACCTAATACCTACCAACCACCTCTTCTGCGGCCAAGCAACGTTGCCGCTGCGTTCGAAACCGTGCGCGAGCGGTAGTACCTACCAGGTACCACCGCTCGCGCGCACACGGCGGCAACGTCGCACGCGCGCGCTGCCGCACAGTGGCTCGAAACGGCAAATGATGAACATAGGGCTGTTTTTGATGCAGATCGTAAGCCGTCAAAATATGAAAAAAATGTATGAAACGTCACATGTTTTGGTCTCTAGGTTACAAACCAGAGCAGCTTACGCACTCTAACTTTTAGGCATGTTAGTTCAACTCATATCTCTCATTTGACACCACAAACAGCTTGCTATATCGATGACTTTTGAAAATAGAAGCCATTGATTTTCAATGGCTTCTATTTTCAAAAGTCACTCTATTTTCAATTGAATTTTTTATGACCAAATCTTTAACTATCGTGGTTTTTTTTACTAATCGCTAGAGCTTCTTTATAAAAACATAAAATATTTTATAAAAACATTCAAAACATTAATATTTTCCGAGAAAATCGGCATTATTTAAAAAAGTACCAGAAATTTTGGCCTTTAGCATCAAAACCAAAGTCGATAACTTTCATCACTGAGGCGTGTTAGTTCAACTCTTTACCTTTAATAAGGCACCACAAACCACACAAACAGCTTGATCCATTTGCGACTTGCGAAACATTTAATTTTTTAGAGTAAAAAAATTATGAGCAATCTTTAATATTTTTTTTGAAGTGAAAACTTCTTTAGCGGCGTTGAGCACTTTTTCTGTAATGGGTATGAAATCTTAAACTCGCGTCAGGACACGTGACCTGATCGAAAAAGCGTAAGACGGATGGAGAGTAGACAGCTATCCCCTCCCTACGGCGCGGCGCGGCGAAAATGTATGCCTGGGCCTACTGTTTTTAATTTGGCTGTGAGTGTATATGGTATTTTTTAACGGACGACTATTGACGGACGACAAATGTCGGACGACTATTTGTCGGACGACTATTGACGGACGACAAATGTCGGACGACAATTTGTTGGACGACAAATGTCGGACGACTATTTGTCGTCCGACTATTTTTTTTTTTTTCATTTAAAACTCTTTTTGCGTATGTTCTCGCGACATATGAGATTTTTTTATTGCTGCCTATCGCAAGGGCTCTTCGGAGAAACATAAAAGATTCTATAAAAAAATTGAAAACTAAGGAAATCGGCATTATTGTAAAAAAATAAATATTAATAAGCCGATTTTCTTAGAAAATATTAGTTTTTTTTTTAGAAAATACTACACATTACTACCTACTTACTATCTACTTCTTTCTTAACTTACCTTTAAAACTTTTTCGCAAACTAAACATTTTGAGGTCTTATTATTATCCTCAAGATTGAAATATCTGTAAACTTTGTTGATTTTTTTTCGACCCATTTCGCTTTTACCAACTGATGCGCAAATTCCGCCGCGCGTGGCGAGGATTTGTAAAATGAATAAGTTTGGCAACGTCGCGTATTTATCGTTATAATAACGTTATTTTTGCAGTTAAAATTTCGTTCTGTTACTCGTAAAACGTTATACAAAAGATCGATAACGAAATGTTTGCTGAGATACCGATACTATTATAACGTTTTTATAACGTTAAACATTCTGTTATGGATAACGTTTTAAGTCCCTGGTTATAAGTACATTATCAGTTTGCTACCATAACACTATCAAGAAGTATTGGACTAACGACATTCTTCTAATAGACGTTACACACGTAAATAAATACTTACTTGAATTAAAAGTAGGTACTTACTCAGTGTGATTATTATTTTCAACATGTCAGCTATGTATTTAGTTGGCAGAGTTGTATACGCCGCCACCCACTACACCAACCGACGTGGGATCGATTTACAGGTAACGTTGTTATAATGTTCAAGGAGTGCTGCACAGGATTGTAAACGTTACGGTGCCGGTGGACTTTTGAACGTTGATTGTACATAAGTTTTTTTTATCTAACTACTAGTGCCCCAGTATTGGGCAAAGGTCTTCCTATCTCACTGATTTGGTCGCGGTTTTTTGGCGACGCTAGCTCGAGGAGCTCGTGGTCACGTCGCCAACGTCTTCGGGGCCGACCTCGACGCCTCACTGCGCGTCCGGAAGTTTGTTGCTTTTTCTCCCATTTTTCCCCATTCATTCAAAAATATTATTCTAAGCATTTTAGTATATTGTTGGAAAATGTTCACAAGTGGTAGTTTAACTATTTGTAGTCCGTTGTTTTACATATTATATGTTAAACAAACTAAACTAACCGCAACTTTGTTCGCGTAGAAGTTGAAATGTCCAAAATCTTTTCTTAGCGGACTACGTCATAATAGTTGCCTGTGTACAAATTGTTGGTGCAATAAGTCAGTCAGAACATTGAATTTATAGTAACTAAAAAAAACATCAAAATCAAGTGGAGAGAGTGCGGCGACCGGGCACCGCTCGGGCTTTGACGGTATGGCGCCATATTTAAATGAAGCTTAAACACTAGTGGTTATGGTCTAATTTTGTATGAAGAAGTTTAACGATATACATCCTTTGATACTGTAACGGTTTCGACTGCGTCTCGAAACGGCGAGTTCAGAGATTTTATATCATCTAAAAATATGCGTACCGTGCTAAAAGAAGTTTTCACTTAAAAAGTGTAACTTTATTTTCTATAACATTTGCCACTGAATGTCAATAGATTATTTGAGTTAGAACCCAGCATTTTGATTCCACATTGAATGGGCCTATCGTTCAGAAAACATTTCATCAACACAAAACTTTAAATTTCAGTCTCGACGTCTGCAATAGACAAATTACATTAAAGTTTTATTTAGGTATTTTAAATTGTAATACAATTTTATATTTTAAAATAGTTTTTACGTCAACGCATCGGACCCTCGTTACTTTACCTAATCAAATTAAAATAACCCAAATCTCGAGTTAAAAGTGTTTACCCAGACTATAATTGAAGGGTTTTCGAAAACGTAAATAAATAAGGTGCTAGGTGTTAGTCGATTGGATAAATCGAAGTCAATTTTGAGAGTTTGTTTTGGCCAATTTATAAATAACAAATTATTAATGGCTCGTCGGGTCCGTTTTCCACTTTCCTGATTAGCTTCGATTACTGCTTTAATTGGAATTCAATTTCCAAAATGTTTATTTAATTAATAATAACAGAAAATCGCTGTTTATGAAGCGCTGTAAAATTATATAATGGTCAATCTACCATTACATAATTTTACACAATTAAAAAGTAAAACAACGAACATTATAAACTTTGGCGCTTCATAAACAGCAATTTTCTAAATTCTCAAAAGCTCGTGTGTCAAATTAGGCACGCTGCAATGTTATTAAAAGTACTTAGAACGCATGTCACAAACCATACGGCTCGACGCAATTGAATTATGTAATTTAACTTTCCAGCAAAGTGCCAACAATTTTCAGTTAGTAAAAAGGTTACAGTTTGGTGGACAATTTAACGCAAGTTGTTTATTATCGATTGAGTTGCAATGCAATATATTATTTCTTTTAAAACTATTTTTAACCAACTTCAAAAAAAGGGGAGGTTCTCAATTCGTCGCGTATTGTTTATTATTATTTGTCATCTATACTTTTTGTTAAAATTGTATAATACTAACAGCGCTCTGCGGTTTCACCCGCGTAACTCCCGATCCCGTTAGAATATCGGAATAAACAGTAACCTATGACACTCCCAATAAATCAATTTATCTTCATACCAAGTTTTATCAAAATCGGTACAGTAGTGTCGGAGCCTATTCAATGCAAACGAACAAACAATCAAATCTTTCCTGTTTTAAATATTATGGAATAAAAAGCTGAAGAGTTTGTTTGTTTGGTTGAACGCGCTAATCTCAGTAACTACTGGTTCGAATTGATTTTTTTTATTGTGTTAGGTGGTCCATTTATCAGGGGAGGCTACTTTTTATTCTGATATTTCCACGGGATCGCGACTTACGTAGATTAAAGAACGGGGCATAGCTAGTTGTCCTATAAAGGTAGGTACTACACACCTTAATTAAAACTCTGTTATTAGGTGACTAAGCTATTGAACAGGATTATCGCTTGCGGCGTATTGTTTAAGACAATGACCCAGTCATTAATTATACTTTGAACAATATTTTCTTTGTTTTCCCCGTGGCGTTATTGAGAAAATTGAGCGTGACAATTCATTTTGAAAGCTTAATGAAATTGATGTTGATAATTCAGTTGCAGAAGCCGGCAGTTTTATATAGATGTCTTTAAACTTACTGGAAACGATATTTATCGTGGAATTGCGCTTTTATTATAAAATGCAGTTGATTATTACCGTCAATGCTTTAGCCTTCCGTCACAAAGAAGTTTTCTTGCCAAACTCAATACATAATCATTACTTAATTAAAACTTTTTAGGAATGTTTTTAATATAACTAACTAGGCAAGTTAGACACAAACAAAAAGCCTTAAAGCTCTCCACTACTTTCTAGTTTAATAAAGAAAGTTATAAAATCATTCATAACCTTGATTCCAAATACAAATAGTTAGCCGTCACCAGAAAACTTTGGGAATTAGACCAGTTTGTCCCGCGGGAGAATTCATTCTGGACCCTAATCAAAGTTAGGCTATGTTCAAAGTCAGTTAAAGGCAAACGCAGACAATACACTTTATTATCGTCCGACCGTTTAATCTTCTTCTTTCCTTCAAATACTATTTCATCAATATTGCGCCACAGCCACGGCAGCATCATTGGGCTCATTTAGGTCGTCCAACGTGGCAGGTGTTGGGGCACAGTACAGTAGACATGAAGGAGATCCATTGATTGCGTTGGGACACAGCGCTCCTCCGAGGTGAAACGGTCCGGGCTTACTTGGGTCCGGAATCGGTTGAGTGACTTCAGGAGTGGCCTTGGGGAGTTTCTCGTTAGGGCCACAAAATTGTGCAAAAACTGTTTAATAAATCAACAGAAATACTGAAATACCGAGTCCTAAAATAGGAACTACTGCCGACCAAATCCTACGCAGTTTGGCAGAATTAAATGTACTAATTATGTTTAAGTGCTTGTTGTAAATAAATGAATTTTAAAAATAATAATAATGAAAATTTAGCAGTTGCTAAGGCATCAGCCCATAAAAGTTTTTCGTCTACTTTCACCCTAAATCAACTTGGAGTGAAGACATAAGATGCGAAGGTTACAATGCGACCTTTCAGGTACAAGGATTAATGATGGAACTTAACAACTTGTTAACTTTTAGTTACTCGTTGTAGAGTTATGAACTAAGCTATGAATGAACAAGGGTTTGTACCATGTAGACAGTGTGGCGCGAACACCTAACTTTAATTAGCTTCGCCTCGTAACATTCAGGAGTGAGAATATTAGGTGTAGTATTATGTTAATTCTTAAAGCTAAAAGATAGTGTGCAATCTTGGTAAAAGTACATATAACACGATATAAACAAAGCAAAGTAAATAGCAAGAAAGTACAAGTACATACTATCTTATCATCATTAAATTGTATCTTTATTTTATCTAAAACAGTTACTCTCAGGCTTACAACCTACGTCACAACGCCTGAGGAGCCATGTAGGAATGTTTATTCCACATAATTTTGTATAGCGTTATATGGTAGAACGTTCCAATTTCGAGTACATACTCATAGCGTCACGCATCTACCTTACTGAAATATAAAACTCTCTGAGCTGCCCGCGTCGCTGATCCCCTAAACGACAACCTTGAAGATCACCAATGTAAAGGTAGTTGGTGGTATGTACCTCCAAAGGGTAGATCTTCCACCGGGCAGGTGTTATACCCGGTAGGCCGCGGCCCAATGATGTTTCGTTGGAACTTTGTATATGAGCTTATCTTCAGAAAAACTTCGCTTGCGCGATCTAGGATTTACGATCTTATCAGTGGCGCCATCTGTTGGTGGCGATGTAAAGCGTCGCCACAGGTACCTTCTAGGCGAGTATGCTACATCCTCGATCTCATCGTCGCTATTCA
This sequence comes from Idaea aversata, assembly GCA_907269075.1. Lineage (NCBI taxonomy): Eukaryota > Metazoa > Arthropoda > Insecta > Lepidoptera > Geometridae > Idaea > Idaea aversata. Next base: position 6,119,079 of record OU026092.1, on the reverse strand, counting down.
AATCCGAGCTTATTTCGCGTATAAATATAACTTGCTTACCATTATCACTACCTAATTAATCTAACTTAAATATTATTATTGCATTTATTAGATAGGATAAGCTTGCCCTGCACATTATACTACTCTTATTATACTACTCTTACAGCCAAGTTGGTGACTATATTCAGAGGAAAGAACTGGCCAATATACCTATTTGTCGCTAGGCCGGTTTAAGCTTTACAACGAGCATGCTGAATAGCACGGATTAGAAAGTTGTTTATGGTATAATAATAATATCCACGCTTATCTTTTTTTGTTTGTAACGAATAATCTACGAAGCTACTGAACCGAATTTGATGAAAGTTTGTAGATATGAGGCCACATTGAAATATATCGATAACTTTCAAGCTAGAGTCAAGTCAAGTTTTCAAGTTATATTACATAAATTGAAAGAGTACACTTTTAATTCTAAAACACATTGCCCAATTTGTCTGACCCTAGTTTTAGGAGGCAAGCCTTTGCGTTTTATTTAATCCATTAAATGATTAGATTCTAAGAATAAAAAAAACCACAAGTTGAGAACAAAAACCAGTTTTTTTTACAAATGCTTTTTGATTTAGCCTTTATTTTTTTAATGTTTGTTCAAATGTTATGCCGTAAATGGGACGGGTCTGGCACAAAGAAACTTATTGGTATTTATTAAGTATGTACAAAATTTTTGGCCGGAATAAGCATATTTTATTTTTACCCTCCTACGGTTTTACCGTTTACTAGATATGATAGGTAGATGATGGTGTTTCAAACAGCATCGAAATATGGAGAGCTCCACAAAATAAAAGCAAAAATATTCCATTTAAAATAACATTTATAGTTGTTCTTCTACATTAGTACTAAATAGAGTTGTTACTATGCCTCAATAGTCTCAGCTCAATTCTACGAAGAAAAAAACAAACAAAGAATCCCCTTTCGCAGGAACATGTCATTTATTAAAAGTCACGAACGAACAATACGAATAAAACAATAAAGTCGCATTACGGTTAACGTCATATGAATTCCTGTCGTGTTACGTTGTAAGCCGTAAACATTCTGGCATTAGGGCGTTTGGACAGAGAATATGAAATGTTACACTTCAGTAAGGAAGAAAACCGAAGGAGGCCCCCATTCTCATCTTGAGACAAGTTCTTACACTACCAATTTATAGACCCAAGTTTTTGTGCTATCATTGACTGTCAAACGTTAAAAATATACTAGTAACACATGTGTAACACTATCAAAAGCAGACTTCAAAAAAGGAGGAGGTTCTCAATTCGTCGCGTATATATATTTTTTTTATGTATGTTCGCGAATTACTCGAAAACGCCTGGACCGATTCTTTCCGGAAAATTCTTTTTTTGTTTGAAAGAGAATAACTGTATTGACATATTGACTCAAAATCTTTGAAAGTTTGTTTGTAGTTTCAATAAATATTATCACTCCTTTCCGTGAGGATTTGCTAATGTCTCTATATTTTTAGATACCAAGCTAATCCATTAAAACAAAACTAAAAAATGGTGTGGACCGGGCGTGGAAACGCCGGAGATCTGTCTTCTTTCCTTTATGTTTTGCGTCGCGTCATCCATTTGACTCGTTGCAGAAAAACGTAACTACATCTACATGACTTTGTTGCGAAAATAACAGCAATATACAGATGACAGTGTCCACACAGTGTCACAGCTGCGCTGCTACATACCGTAGAGTCGTCATTTACACATCAGTCCATTTTATCGTATACTAGCTGTTGCCCGCTGCTTCGTACGCGTGGTAGTTTTGTTTTATGTACCAAAACCTTTCAATTGAATGACTCTATATATTTAAAAAAACCGCATCAAAATCCGCTGCGTATTTTTAAAGATCTATAAGCATACATAGGGGCAGACAGCGGGAAGCGACTATGTTTTATACTATGTAATAATCTTCTTTTTCGGTGATGGCGTATGAGCATGTTCACACACCCGACAATATTCTGGATCCAGTAAAATCTCAAACCGATACGTTATTTTTCTTATATCCTGTATTGCGGTTAGTGGTGTGAACATTATCTTCCAGTTAAGACGGATCCATTTCAACCGGATCTGTAAATACGGATAATCTGTGTCTGAATTAGCTCGATATAAGTTTACTGGAATATAAGTAAGCTCGCGCTATAAAAACAATATTTACATCTAATACAAGTGATCTATACTGTGCCAGTTTTGATCCTTGCTAGTTAGGGCGCCACTGTAGTGCCTACCAGCTTAGTCGACCTTGTCCAGAGGAAAGAACTTCTCAATACGTCTGGAGCCACGGAATTCATCACGATGTTTTCCTTCACCGTAACTCGTAAGGGCAATGTTAATCATTAGCGCACATACAGTTTTCGTTATAATAATCCATTGGTGCATGGCTGGCTTTGATTCGAACCCACGACCTTCTAAATGTAAGTCATACATGCTACGTATGGCGACATAATATAACCAACCGACCTATATTGAAGTCAAACCCTTTGTATTTTTCTTTCCACAACCGCCCCTGGCTTAGAATTACCTGTCGGAGAGTGTTAGGCATATGGAAGGTAAGAAGTAGGTCGCTGCAACACATGAACTGTTCTTAATGCGATAAGTCATTCAACCGCTGTTTACGGAATCGTACGTATTTTGTATTATAATGAGGCCAATAATAATAAAAGCCATTGGTATTTCTATTTAAGTAGGTAAGTCTGTTTTGATTCCAGCCGTCGTCGTCGAACGAATATAATTAGTGTACAGATATTTGTTACTGTGAAGAAATATTTCTTCTGGTCTGGGTATTTCTGATTGTTAGTCAGAAATACCCAGACCACCTCTATGGCGCAGAAGGTTTTGGTTCCAGCCGTCGAACAAATATAATTTGTGTACAGATATTTGTTACTGTGAAGAAATATTTCTTCTGGTCTGGGTATTTCTGATTGTTAGTCAGAAATACCCAGACCACCTCTATGGCGCAGAAGGTTTTGGTTCCAGCCGTCTCGAACAAATATAATTTGTGTACAGATATTTGTTACTGTGAAGAAATATTTCTTCTGGTCTGGGTATTTCTGATTGTTAGTCAGAAACACCCAGACCACCTCTATGGCGCGTAAGGTTTTGATTCCAGCCGTCTCGAACAAATATAATTTGTGTACAGATATTTGTCACTGTGAAGAAATATTTGTGATGGTCTGGGTATTTCTGATTATTAGTTATTATTCACAGAAATGGTATACAGATAAAAAAACTTGAAGCATGACATAATCCTCTTCCTTTTAGAGAATAATTTCTTTTGTTTTCTTTCATAAAATGAAAAGCAGAATTCTTTATTATAAAGCTAATATTCTTAAATTTAGAAAACTGTTTATTATTTTTAAGAACAGTACTAAAATCAAGATATTATTAATACTAGTGTCTATAGGGAGATGATTATTTCTAGCTTCAAGATATTTTCTTTTCTGTGTAAGTACCTATATCATTATTTCATCCGTCGTTTGATCACCATTAAAGTCTTGTCTTAGCGTGGGGCTTTTTATTCATGTATGAAACTGAAAATGAGCTTAATATTTAATGTACGTAATTCTGCATTAAAGTTTTTGGAAAGTTAGTCAAGTTTTCATGTAAGTACCTATATCTCATGTTATGGTTTTGTTATGCCAATTATTGACGTGACAACGTCTTATAAATTGGTTTGCCGGGTGACACTTCAAGAAACTGCGTTACGCTCCGCTGACGTTATGCGCTCACAATGAGAGCGAGTGAGAGGCACGCGGGCATGGTTAGCCCGCCTAAGAGCGAGAGAGACAGACATAAAAAGTGAAAGGCACGCGTCCCTTCCACTCGAGCACAGTTGTTGTCACGTAAAACTTTCGCCCGTATACCGACTTTACAGGCAACCAGTTTTTATTATAAAGGCGTTCCTTAACATTCGTATTATGAATGCTAACAAAATGTATTATGAAATCCAACATTTGCAAAATTGCAATGTATTTCGGAACAGTGAAGTACTACAACACACTTTTGTGTTATGAACCTTTTGAGGAAATTTTCATTTTAGCTATATTTTGTTATCGTCTCTTTCTCAAGCTACCAAAAAATACTTAGTGATCTAGTAGTCTTAAAATGACCTAAAGTACCTACTTAATATCTCACACCAAATTAACAACCAGTTAAGATAAAGCATCTCTATTGTTGTTGGTTGCATGGAAGAAATCGCTTTAAGCGGTAAGGTTGCCTGTTTGAAGCGTTTAATGTTTTATCTATTTACAATGTTTTTGTGTGTTAAAATAAAGTGCTTTTCTATTCTATTTAAAGGCATAATACTGTGAAACTTTCTTAAGACTAGGTAATTTTGAGACCAAACCTACAGCACACACACAGTCCTACAGCAGACGATCAAAACATATTTTTTTATCACAAATCACAGAACCTAGAATCCACAGAAACAGTTTCATGTTCCCACGGTCTGAGAATTTCAACCCAGTTTGGCATGAGTGATGAATTTATTCTGAAGAAACCGGGTCAGACGATCTCGAAGGGGTTTTATTTGTAAACTAAAGAAAATTTGTTGTTTTTGTTTTTAGGTTTCTTGTTGTTTTTGTTTTTAGGTTTCTTGTTGTTTTCTGTTGGCATGAACTATGAAGTTATTCAAGTTTTTCAACTGGGTATAAATAAAGGAGGTTCTTTTATTATATTTATTAGGATTTACTCCTATAAATTATTAAGGCTACTGTACCAGTTCAGCAAATGATTTGTATGAAAACTAATCAACAACTAAGCTTTGGCGACAGATCGCTGTCTGTACTAATACATTGTACATACATTGTTGTATGACATTTTACGCAGCGCAATCTAGACTTAAACTAAGCAATAGTAACTAATGGACAACGGATACAATAGATGTAAAGAACTCTTTTAATCCCTTTTTGGTACTTGTAGGTACTCTGGACCTTCCCAAAAATAAAATTAAATGGAAAAAAAAAAAAAATTGTGAGCAAATTTATTTACACAGAGTTTGGGAAATTTTAAAAATAGATGTAGAGAACTCTTTTAATCCCTTTTTGATACATGTAGGTACTCTGGACCTTCCCAAAAAAAAAATTGAAAAAAAAAAAATATTGTGAGCAAATTTATTTACACAGAGTTTGGGAAATTTTAAAAATAGATGTAGAGAACTCTTTTAATCCCTTTTTGGTACATGTAGGTAGTCTAGACCTTCCCAAAAAAAAAAATTAAATGAAAAAAAAAAATATTGTGAGCAAATTTATTTACACAGAGTTTGGGAAATTTTAAAAATAGATGTAGAGAACTCTTTTAATCCCTTTTTGGTACATGTAGGTACTCTGGACCTTCCCAAATTAAAAATTTAATGGAAAATAAAATAAAATATTGTGAGCAAATTTATTTACAGAGTTTGGGAAATTTTAAAAATAGATGTAAGGAACTCTTTTAATCCCTTTTTGGTACATGTAGGTACTCTGGACCTTCCTAAATTAAAAATTTAATGGAAAATAAAAAAAAATATTGTGAGCAAATTTATTTACACAGAGTTTGGGAAATTTTAAAAATAGATGTAGAGAACTATTTTAATCCCTTTTTGGTACATGTAGGTACTCTGGACCTTCCCAAATTAAAAATTTAATGGAAAATAAAAATATATATTGTGAGCAAATTTATTTACACAGAGTTTGAGAAATTTTAAAATGTGACTACACTACTATTATTTACTTAAGGGCTTATTGTCACATCTTAAAAACTCCTTTTTCAGTTAAAATTTTTTTTTTTTTTTCGAATTTTTAATAAGTAAGTACCTAATTAAAATAATATTTATTTCTTTTGCATATTTTTTGTAATATCTTGGGTTTTTTAGTCCTACAATTTGTTTGTAGTAATAACAAGGTATTTGTTACACACTGCCTGTCAATTTCTGTAGAAAACAAAATGAGTTAACGTCGGTCGCTAGATTTTCTAATTAGTTTACATAAGATTATTTTTAATCTCGTAAACGAAACGTTCACAAAATTTAAATCATTCAGTAATAAGTAAATTCTGAAAATGTATTTAAAATTAGGCAGACTTGTTCTGAAAGGCTGTCTTTCGGATTCGTGTATAAATTGTTAAATACTTAGTCCAATTTAAATGCAAATTACTATCATCGATTTTGTTTCGTTGCCGCAATTTATTATCAAGGAAAACAGATTAAAGGCAATTTAGTTTGCTCTAAAATGCCCATTCCGTTGACCCACGAAGATTACAGTCCTAGTGACGAGAGACTTTTTGCGGCTGATAGCTTAATTTGCTTTGTTAATTAGACTTCTCATTATTTTATGTAGTAAAACAAATCGTACACGAAACGATCTATCGCTGAATAGTCCATAGTTGACAAGTTCTGTCGTCGACAGGACTTACGAATAATGCTGTCGGCGAAACGTCGCATCGGTGAATGGTTCTGACGGCGAATCTCTCAGAAATGAACCGTCCCGTTGGCGATCAGTCCAAAGGCGAAACGACTGTCGGAGAGCGCTGGTACAATCCTTCCAAATGTCTCGATCAACCGGTTGTATAATCCGGTTTCTATGGTTACATATTCTGTAGTCGGTGTGTATGTGCTTAATGCCCTAAAGAAAGACGATATGAAACGACCATATTGGGCTACTATGACAAGGTAAAAATATTAACCGTGGTTCCAATTGATCATTATTGATTTTTTCGTCTTCGAGTCTTCATTATTATGTATGAGTGTTCACCATATCATTGTAAACCCTGCTATGCAAAAACTGATATTTTAATCAGATACATTTGGACATTTCACTACATAGTATAAAATAAAGTCACTTTTTGCCGTCCCTATGTCCCGATGTATGCTTAGATCTTTAAAACTACGCAACGGATTTTGATGCGTTTTTTTAATAGATAGAGTTGTTAAAGAGGAAGGTTTTTAGATATAATACATGCATAATACAGCCGTGCGGAGCCGGGGCGGTTCGCTAGTTCTTCATAAAATAACTGAGCGAATGAGCCAATGAAATTAGAATTTTTTAATCATGCCTTGACCATAATATTTAGAGCCGAATTGAACTTATATGAAATTCTCGAACTCAAGTTTGACAGCAATCACGGCGGATTTTGATTTTAAATATTAATGATACTTATACTTTCTATAGCTATTTGTTTACTTTGTGTATATTATGTTCTATGTTCCGTCTTGTGTTGTACAATAAAGTTATCTATCTATCTATATGTTAGTACGCTATAGTACTGTCTCCTTATTAATTAAGGGGAACAACTGCATAACTAGTAACTAATCTCAAAGTTATATTGCACTGTCAAATCAAACTGAACCAATCTCCTTCAGATTATGTCTACAATTCCAGTTAACTTTGCACAAAATCCATTGCTTCGATCTTAAGGGATTCTATTGTAAAAGCTGTATTTTCAAATAGTGAACTATGTATAGTTAGTTAGTCTAATAACTTAGGCTAACTTGATAGCGGAAAATTGAAATGCTAATATCTACACAGAATATTCGAAGTTTGATAGAATGTGTTAAGCTATGCGATGGGAAATGAGGAAACCAAGCATTTCATGAAATGTCTGGTTGAAATGAAATTGTATTTCAAATAATAGTTTTATTAAAAGAAATAATTTATTCACAACGATAAAAATAAAAGCACAGGAACAGAAAGTATGCCTTAAGCACAAAAAGCACGGCTATGTTCACCTATGCAGTAAAATCATGATTGATTTTATAGCAATAATCAGTACCTGCAGCTCCGTAATACTGTATTTCAAGCACTGCTTCACCGATATGCCTTACAGGAAAAGATGATGCTGCTCTATCAATCCGAGCCAAATCCAAATTGTTAAATTTGTAAAAACCTTTGTAGATCATGCAAGTTTTTATATCATATTTTATTTTAGAAAAAGTGAGCCACAGTCGCGGCAGCATTCCTCTACAATTCACTTTCTTCATATCCACACTATGTATTATTTTTCCAGATTCAAATGTTATGTATTTGAGATTCCAATAGTAGTTGTTCAAGTCTTGATTCACTGTATAGTTGCCACTTAAAAATGCTTTCCCCGATTTGTTAACCAGTTCTGCGTATAAACTTCTTTGGTCACTCGAGTATGGAGGCACTGGCTTATCGCATTCATATAATTTTCTTACATTCAATTTGTAAGCTTTCGCACAAAAAAGGAACATCAAAAGAGAAACGAGAGTAATTTTAAACATATTTAGATTGTTTAGCCGGATTGTTTGAAGCAAATGACGCAAAATTGTAAATGTTAATTTAGTTTATGTGTAAGCAACGAACGTAATGAAACCGTTTAAAATATATTTTAGATGTCGTTAGCTGTTTACGGTCCACGAGCTCGCTAAGTGTTATTGAATTTAGATTTTCATCTGTACATTTTTCGGTACATTAGGTTAGTTGTTTGTAATTTTGGTATGGTAATATGTTTTTTAACGTAGTTTTAATAGCACTCATCAGAGACCATTAGCAAATCAAGGTGGTATAGCTTGATTCTGAATGGTAGGTATGCTACGACGTAGGAGTGCTGTAACGATCAGTTACAGTAGTCCACAGTTCTATGTAAGTATTTATTTTGTTCCTATTCAGCTTAGTTGACTGTGTCCAGAGGAAGTACTTAGTTGTGTGGTGGATAAAACTTGGCATGATAAGCGGCTAATTCAATCTGATCACGTTATCCTTGGACACAAACCCTAATATTCCGTAAAAAAAATCTTAGAACGATCGTAATCAAAATATTCTTATTTGTTTTTTTTTTTGGTAGCGGAACGTGCCATTATTTGCAAACCCTAGTTCTGTATTGTTCAGATTAGTTTTGTTATGTGTGAGGTCTAAAAGGTATATGACCTAGGTACCTTTTGTAGATAAATGGAAACAAAGGCAAAATGTAGTAAAATGATTATTGAGGACAAAAAAACGTACTTATAAGTACGTTTTTTTGTCCTCAATAATCATTTTACTACATTTTAGGTAATAGATAAAAGAAAATGGTAATAAAATACTGTTTTTAACGTCTGGTTTTAAACAAAGAGGATAATTAAGCTTTTATACAAAGGATATTCTTTGTTTCAAAATTATTTTTTGTCAATCCGACGGAAATATTATTTTTCTCAGTTCATTGTAAGCAACAACGGAAAAAAATGAAAAACGTTTAGAATAAAATTCTATTTGTTGTTTAATTTATTTGATGTTATTGTGTTTTGAAATAATGGAATGGTTTCATAAGAATATTGAGGGCGGTTGAATATTTGTGCAAAAGTAATAAATTAGGTAAGTTTATTTACTTTGAAGGAAAAATGGCTGTTGTGTTTAATGTTTAATCTTTAAGTATGACATTTGTATGATTTCATGTTTTGTAATTAAAATTTTAAAACTTGTGTTAAACATGAAAATCTATATTAAAAAAATCGGCTATTATTCAGCATTCAGATAGATGACGTAGGCAAAAGCTAAGAAACGATAAAATTAAAAAAATGGTTGTCTGTAAAGTCGGTTTACGGACAAAAATTTTACGTGATAACTTCATAAGATCAATAAAAAAAAAAATGTTATTCTTTTTTATACCTACCTGTTTTTTTTTTACTTTTTATCTCTTTTTTTTTCTTTTATTTAAGTCTTCTATTCGTCACTCGTCACCATAATACAAGCCCAGATAAGCGATATAATAATACTCTGTTTCCTAACGGGAACGGATGCGTCATGGTCATGTTACCATGACGCTTGACGTCATACAGTATTTCGTTAGACACTTTTTTGTGAATGCAGGTGTTCCATCAATTATTATTTACTAGCGACCCGCCCCGGCTTCGCACGGCTATATTATGCATGTATTATACATATAAACCTTCCTCTTGAATCACTCTATCTATTAAAAAAAACCCCCATCAAAATCCGTTGCGTAGTTTTAAAGATTTAAGCAGTCAAAGGGAAATAGGGACAGAAAAAGCGACTTTGTTTTATACTATGTAGTGATTATTAATTTTACGCCTACGCGTACGAAGTCGCAAGTAAAAGCTAGTTAACCACAATCTGTAATAAATTGCGGCGCAATAACCCAGATATGGAAATAATAAAATATAATAAAGTTGCCTTAAAGCGATTAAATACTATATAAATGAAATCAGTATTCCTTTGTTTGTTTCCGTTGTTCACCTTCAAATCGGTGATCAATCAGTCCAACGTTTAGTCTAGATTATGTTTGCCCTGATTCACTGATCGGTACTCTAACTTCATTCATACTAAATGATTCTGGCACAGTAAAGTGTATGGTAACTATACTTTTACAGTCGTTCTTTGCTTGCTCCAGTCCGTTGCGAATATATTTTAAGGGGTACCTGCGTTCTCTCCATACAAACGTAGTCGACTGTTTCCTCCCTGGATAATGACACTAGAGCAAATATTTTTGTGCCATAAAACCTATAACTGTCATGACAATGCCCCTATGTTTCGGTATTTTTTTTTTCATTTTCTGATTATCATAGAAATTAAGATAAAAAAGAAATAAATAATAATAACATGGTCATGGCAGTTATAAGTTTTATGCACCAAAAATATTTGCTCTTGCTCTAGTGTTTCCGATCCGACGTGGGTGAAAAAACCGACCAAGTGCCAGTCGGACTCACGCATGAAGGGTTCAGTACCATGTTGTATGGGAACCCCACTTATACTTATTTGTTGTTGTGGCAACAGAAATACATAATCTGGGAAAATTACAACTCTCCAACTATCACGGTTCATGAGATACATCCTGGGGCCTAAGTCTGCTAACACAATTGTGTATCAATAGTGTGTCGATATAATCATAATAGAAATGTATTGTCAAAAATATGACATTACATGTCAAATTGGTATTCTCCTAACGTTTACTATTCTATCAAAACACCACTGACTCACTTTTGTATTCTGCTCTACATAACAATCGTAGCTTAATATAATCTCTATAGTTGTCAAAACGGTATATTGCTTAGCAACATACACCATGTTGCTAGGCAACACCTGCAAGGTAAATATTACCATACCATTGAGACTCCATAGTGATTATATTGCGATGTTATTAAAACTTTAGCAGAATACCAAATAAAGTCACAATCTCGATATAATATCAATAGAGTCTCGATATAATGACAATGGTTGGCCAAATAGCAGAATAAGGCCCCTGGTGACAGACAGCTAAGACGGATTGACGGACAGTGACGTCTTAGTAATAGGGTCCCGTTTTTACCCTTTGGGTACGGAACCCTAAAAACTTCTGTGCATTTCAGTTCGCAGCCTAGTGATAGAAATGATTGTGACCGACTGGAGTAAAGAAATACATGCTCTTGATATACGACCCAGTTTTACACAATGGTCACCATGCCGGACTGCCAAACACAGGGTTCGGGTTCGATTACCGTATCAGACAAGTATTTATGCTTAGATAATTGTCTGTGGTTTGGTTGTTTCTATGTATTAGAAGTATACAGGGTTATTGGAAATTAATTGACACGGCGTTAAGGGCTTCTTCTGTGCACCTTAACAAACAACTTTTGTTCTACGACTTTTGTCGAAACTTAATACATAAGTATCCCAAAAAAAATATTTAAGTGTTTCTCGTACTGTCTGGTAATTTTCTATGTCTATGCGGCAAGTGCGCGCGCGCAATCGGCACGGGTCGGGTTGTACCATACCTACTATGATTGATTCTGTGACGTAGACGTAGAGTTGAGTATTATTTGAACTGTTGGATTTAATTTTTTATTTTTGTATGGAAAATTTTTATAATAAATTTCCAAAAGTCGTAGAACAAAAGTTGATCGTTAAGGTGCACAGAAGAAGCCCTTAACGCCGTGTCAATTAATTTCCAATAACCCTGTATATTTAAGAAAGAAAAGTATCTGTTGTCTTACACTCATAGCACAAGTCTAGTTACTTAGCTTGGGGCTAGATGGTGATGTGTGGAATGGCCTGCAATATTTATTTATTATTCGCATAATCGACAATTCGATGGAAGCTTATTCGATCAATTCATCGAGTCGTGATCACCGACCAGTTGTGTGTTATAATTTATTGTTACTAAGTCATGCATGCACGATTTCATTTTATTGAATTAGCATTTTGATTAGAATTTGTTACTGTATTCATGGGCATGTGAGATTGTAAATTTGTTAGACTGACACTACATTGTTTCAAAAACAAATCAATTGTATTCTGTCTTGTTTTGTGAACAACTTTAGGGTGAACACAATCTATACAATTGAAATCGGGTGATAGTTTATATTAAGGATAAAACATGTGGCGACACTTCATATCGCCACCAACAGATGGCGCCACTAAGCCGAGGATCCCAGATCGCGCAAGCGAAGTTTTTCTGAAGATAAGCTCATATACAAGTTCCAACGAAAGATCGTTGGGCCGCGGCCTACCGGGCAGCCACTGCCACCTGCCCGGTGGAAGATCTTCCCTTTGGAGGTATATACCACCAACTACCTGCAAATACAGCTTAAACAAAATTAAATATTCTATTTTATAAGCTTTTATTTAGTTTCACCTGTCCTGGTGTTTGTCATAATAATCTTGTATGAAGACAAGGATGCAAGATCAAAATAAAGATTCACATTTGGGCTTTTAATTATTCAAGTAGGTATGTAAGATACTAAAACCGCCATGAAATAAAATTCTAGTGTCGCGGTGTTAGTTACCAAGCTCCACCTAAACGGCTGAACCGATTTGTATGAAATTTTTGAGTAATATTCGTTAGGTATGAGAATCAATCAACATAAATAAGTACCTATTTTTCCTTTTTTGGAGTGAAAACTTCTTTTAGCGCGGTACGCATATTTTTAGATGAGATTAAATCTTCTGAACTCGCGACACCGTTACAAGATGCAGCTACAGTGTGTGCATATATGCATGTACATATATATTGTAGTTGTTTTGTAAATAAGTTTAAAAAAAAATTGTTGTAAGTTTAAAGATTTTTTTAAAGTTTTCACTTCTCGGAGTGCAACAGTTAATTTTTCTTTATTTTTTTTATATAATAATATCAAAACAACGTTTGCCGGAACAGGTAGTTTTGTTATTAAAATCTACATACAAGTTTTATTAACAGTATTGTAACACAAAAGTTGCCGATATATTCACAAATGCAGCTAGAACAAAACGCTACTAAAAAGCAATGAGGCGTATCAAGAATACTCTCGTAAGTAGATATATTTCTAAGCACCTGAATTCTAACGTAAAATTGAAATAACAAACAAAATAGCTACGTGATTATGTATACGAAATTCAGAAACTGTAGAATTGTACAAAGCCAATGATCACTTAAAATAACATCAATGCGGATTGAAAATGGTTCTGGTTTCAGGTACGATCCATCCAATCAAGATTTTCAATGATGTTAAGGTCCGATGCTCATTAATAGAATATAATAGTTTATTTAAGATGACAAACGTTATAAAAGAAAAAGGCACTCAAGTTCACAAAAAAAAAACATTAAATTTTATATCTAAAAAAAAATCCTACCGCCAAATCGCCATGCGTCACTGCGGAAAATGGTTACTTTTCCATTCCCCACTTTTTGTGTTTCTAAGCTAGCCTTAGATTTACTTACACCAATTATAAAATTATGTGCCTCACAACTGGGTAGCGTACCACTCGCGGCTATATTTCCAAGCAACGCCATCTGTCGCCCAGTAGATGAAATAATCAAAAAATATGATCATATTATTTTCAATTACCATCAATAATGTATTTGATTTTTGTGTGAGGGTCAATGTTATGTGTATTTACGAGTATAGATAGTTGTAAAAATACATGAAAACTTTTTTATTTTTTAAATACTTACACGAATACTTAATGACATAATATTTTCTTTCGACGGTTTCAAGATTATAACCACCCGATAAAAAAAAATTCCTGGCCCATAGTTGCTACCTAAGTCTAACTTGCGTGCTACATCCTAAAATATTAGTTCACTGTTACACGTTAAACATGGTACTAGCAGTGAACAGTCACCTTAACAATTTACGTTTGAGTAAATAGTAGACTCTATTACGGAAATACCTACTGTAAATTTCACACAGGTACTAATTAATACTTAGGTCGTCAAAATATTTACGTTACCAAATTATTATAGGCAGGTATTCTGATTAAGGCCAACCTTTGTGCTACGTAATTTCTATTTATTACATTTTATGGTCTAAGTTTAAGTTTTATTATTTATAGATATAATTTAATATATAATTAAGTAGCTGTTGCCTTTCAATGCGAACCTGAATTCGTTCCTGAGATTAGCGCATTCAACCAAACAATCCAAAAAACTCTTCAGCTTTATAATATTAGTATACTATAGATATAAAATTTAAAAACAAATAGTTTCTAAAATACTTATCCGACCACGCCCCGCCGCCCGCGCTCCGTCCGCATCGCTGCCTGCCCAGCAAGGCGCGTGAGCACAGCACCTTTACTTTAACGAGTGATAGTCCCCAAACCATTTCATTTTCCTCCCTCATTACTTTTCATGTGTAAAACGAGCTTACGCGTCTGGGAAACAACGAGATTTACACAATTACCTCATGTTTGAAACATTTGAATATAAACTGTTTTTGATTGAGTTTTATTTCAAAATGTTGTTTAATTTTCTCTTTTGCGTCGTCGTCTTTCTGATAATATTCTCTTTTCCATTCCTTAATTCCTACCTACCACTTGTAAGTAGATACTGAAACGTTTTATGTTTGAGAATGATCGCTTTTAAAATAAGATACCTACTTATTTATGTTCTCACTTCCTTTGTTATTTTTATTTTTTATTTGATTTTTGAAGTGAAAACTTCTTATGGCGCGTTGGGCACTTTTGTGGGTGAGCATTTTCAACCGATCTCGCGACAGATTTTGACGCGACAGATGAGATTTTATTTGTGTTAGTCTTTTTGTTTAACTTATACTGCCATCTATTACACAAATTGAGAAACTTAGTTTCTAGAAAGACCGCTATTCGAATGTAAATGGCGCTGATTTAAATTTTTTACTGCCATCTAGCGAATAAAAAGTAAACTATATTTGTTTAAGTGAGTGCTAATAGATGGCAGTAGCAGATCGTTTCAAGAAATATTCTATGAGAAATAACAAGTTTATTGTTTTCACTTCTGCCTGCACTCCCGGAGTGCGCTGTTTTTTTTTTTATACAGAGTAGTATACATAGATATACCTATAAGAAAGCGGTTGAGGGCATAAATTAACAATTTATTTCTATGAGGGCTATAATATTTGTATGCATCTTAACATTCAACTTTTGTGTTACGACATTTGGAATATAGATCATTTATTGAAAAATTATTGAGTTTATGTTAATTTGAAAATCAGCTTTGTTTTAGATAGAGGTAATTTAGACAACAGTACACAGTAGTAAAAACTTTAAAAATAAGTACAATCTCGAGATGAAGGCCGCTCCGTGTAAGTGACAGTTGATTTTCGGGTAAATAATATTATAATTAACTTCAAAATTTTCGCAAAATTTTTTTTAGATGTGACAAAATTCGTAGTACAAAAGTTTACTGTTACGGTGCGCAGAAGTAGCTTTCAATAGCTTTAACATATATTTTCCAATAACCCTGTATACAATATGAAAACAAATATGTCATGAAACAACTTGTATTCACTCAAATCACAATAGCGAATAGTTAAAAAAAGCTTTTTATATGAAAACCAATTACGTTTGTAACTTTAAATGTAGCAAGTTTGAAGCTATACATACACGTTTAATAAAATTTATTTTTCTGGCGTGAATTTCAATTGTTACAATATTGTATAAGTACCAATGTTATACTAGCTGCCCTCCGCGGTTTCACCCGCGTAACTCCCGATCCCGTGGGAATATCGGGATGTAAGCTATCCTATCTCTCAAGTTGGATCGAACTGCACATGGTGTACGAATTTTATTATAATCGGTTAAGTGGTTTAGGAGTCCATTGAGGACAAACATTCCACGTCTATAGGTGAAAAACTATTGTTATGCGACTTTCAATATTATTTAAAAACGATTGAGGGTGTGAATTTGAAAATCAGCTGTTTTTAATCTTTTATTCTACGGCGTTGAATTTTAACATGTAGCGTGATCACATGAAAAAAAAACCATGAGTTTCTTGTGACTTCTTCTCATTGGTGGGCGCGTTCCGAAGGCACACATCCTAACTTAGTTTTTTTTAAGATCTGCCATGTGTACAAATGTATTTTTGACTTTGACTTTGAATGCATTTTTATGGTAGACATGACCTGACTCGATATCAAAGATTAGCACTACATAATATTTATCATCATCATATCAGCCATAGGACGTCCACTGCTGAACATAGGCCCCCAAAGACTTCCAGAGCGATCGGTCGCATGCTCTCTGCATCTGATAACTTCTGATAACCGCAACCGTCATTAAGTCGATAAGCATTCAACGGCTTAGTCATATAACTTTGTAAGCATTCCTTTATATGCATCCACTTTTAGCAAACATTCTGCTTCAGTGGTATCTCTCGCTAAGGCCCTTTAGCGCCCTTTAGGCATAATTTGACGACCCAGTTGGCACAATGGTCACCATACCGGACTGCAAAACACAGGGTTGCGGGTTCGATTTCCGCCTCAGACAAGTATTTATGTTTAGATATTTGTCTGTGGTCTGGTTGTTTCTATGTATTACAAGTATATATTTACAAAAGAAAAGTATATGAGTTGTATATCCGTTGTCTAGCACCCATAACACAAGTTTAGTTACTTAGCTTTGGGCTTGATGGCGATGTGTGGAATGTGCAGCAATATAACAAAACCATATTAAAAAATGCCTTCATTGACATCGCCGTTTTCGGTAACTCGATCTTATGGAATAGTATTCAATGTTGGCAACTTCAAGTGGATTTTATACATCCATTTAAACATTAAAAATTCAAATTCTGATGAGTTATTTATTAGAAAGAACTATCAAGTTATATATTTCGTTGAAGACATGTTGTTGCTCGCATTTTAAATCTTTTACACTTAAGTTCACATCTTCACTATATTTTCTCACGTTTCGCTGAAGCTTATATTAAGCGTGGTTATTTTTCTTGCGTACGCTTTGAAATGGTTTATTCTTATACAAAACTGTCTCAATCTTGTTGTTGATAAATAAAGTTATTTTTATTTGTCAACTTTGTAAACGTATACAATCGTAATACTTACTTACACGATTTTTTTAGCTGGTTTCGATCACGTTTTTCTTTCAGACAATAAAAACAATGAAAAAAATAAATCATTATTTTGAAAGTTAAATATTTTTTAATAAAATTTATTATAAAATATTTATTTAATAAAACAATTACCTAATTGTCAACAATAAAATTTCAATAAATCATCCTCTGAAAGGATATTTATATTCCCTTAAGCTGAGACATCGAGGTAATTTTCAAAATAAGTAAGTATACAAAACTCGATCGCGACTATTATAAAACAGACAGACAGTAAAGTCTTAGTATTAGGGTCCCGTATTTACTCGTTGGGCACGGAATTCTTAAAATTGAGTCGACTAAGTTGTAATATGTGGGATTACCGCGTTAATCGACCACTTCTTCAAAGAGTAAGAACCATTAAGGTAGTGGTAAACACAAAAGATCCCATTGCGTCGAAGTGATGCTGGCTATTTGTCAGCCCCCAATATACAGGATTATTGAAAATTATACTAGCAAGCCGTTGAGGGCTACTTCTGTGCACCCAAACAAACAACTTTTGTTCTACGACTTTTGGAAATTCGAACATTTTTTTAAAAATTTTGAGGTTAGGTTTACCTGAAAATCAGCTGTTCCTTACACGGAGAGGTCATTAACCTTAAAATTTTACTTATTTTTTAAAGTTTATCTACTGTTCTTATTCTGAAAGACCTTTGTTTTAAAAATCAGCTGTTTTTCGAATTTACATAACCTCAAAATTTTCATTTTTTTTTTCGAATTTCCAAAAGTCGTTTCAATAACCCTGTATAAGATAAGATAAGATAAGTTATAATATTTTAAATTGGTAGGTACTAGTACGAAAATTAATGGAATACACCTTAGTGTTTTAGGTCATCGGTGCACTGCTCCAGCTTTTAAAACAATGACTGACACAGTTAACTTTTAATGCTTCATAATACCAATAAACACCCAGTAAACCCTCAGGCTTATAGATGCTTACGTCATTTACAGTCTTTCAATGTGTCTCGTTTATATAGGTAGCTTGAAAGAAGCCATAATAATACACTTAGGTATTCTACCGTAGCTATTTAACAATGGTTGTCCACATCGACATTTCACGCTCTACCACATGAGTATCTCTACTCATGTGGCTCTACTTTGTCGATCTTCTTTTGTTATTAAAGTTGTGATGTATATGAAATACAAAGTACTTAATTTTTACCCGTATTGGACGAGTGTGATTCGTCCGCCTCCTCCTCCTGGTCAAACTTGATTGTTATTTCGTTAAACTGCAAAAATTATCGAAAAAAAAAAGACGATCGAAACAGAGAACCAAAAGACGATAGAAACGAAAACAAAAGATAATCGAAAAAAGAACAACAGAGGACCGAAAAAAAAACAACGGACGTTCGAAAAGAAACAGAAAACAACAAGTGATTTGTTTCTGCTTTGATCCCCGTTTTTCTGTTTCGTTTGCTCAATAAATTTTTCGATCGTCTTTGAGTAACCATTTAGACTTCAGGAGATACGCCGATTCGACGGACTATAAAAAAAAACATACATACAACCGAATTGAGAACCTTCTCCTTTTTTTGAAGTCGGTTAAAAACGGTCTCTTCCAGGCAACTTTAGGATGGAGAGGATTTTAAGAAAGATTAAGGGTGCGGTGCGCATATAGGAGAAATAAAGCAAATTATTTCCCAACGTCAAAACGAGACCCTATTATGCAGGTCGTATCTTGGTAGCTCGTATACTTACTAAGTAGGTTCATAAGTCATCTCTCTACCTATTTAACTATAACAAGGTTTGCAAATAAGTTGTATGTAGGTATAGGAAATACTTATATAAAACAGTCCCAGACAACCTTCCCCAGACGAATCCCTATCTAATCTTGCGTGTCTCATTTTAATTTTGAATACCATCTGAAATGTCGATAACATTCCTTTATTATTTGAATTGACCTTGATTCGTGGAGTTCCAATTTTTTCGCATTTATTAACTCAGAATCCGTACAAAACGCCAATATGGCATTTGTGTTTACGAAATTCCGTTTTGTCATACAAAACTGATGATGTGTTTTGGGATAGGTATTAAATTACCCTTAGTTTAATATCCTTTTTTGCTGCTTATAGCTGCACCCTTTTTTGACCTTTATATATATATATATATAAATATTTTTTTTTTTTCATTTATATTATTTACTAGCGACCCGTCCTTGCTCCGCACGGCTATATTATGCATGTATTATATCTAAAAACCTTCCTCTTTAATCACTCTATTTATTTAAAAAAACCGCATCAAAATCCGTGGCGTAGTTTTAAAGATTTAAGCATACAAAGGGACATAGGGATATAGGGACAGAGAAAGCGACTTTGTTTTATACTATGTAGTGATAGTGAAGTATTTTTAATTTTATTTGATGTCTATGTATTTAATTTGTATGGAATTAATTCTGAAATAAAAGTAAATTTATTATTATTGTTTATTTTAATGTTTCTTTAAAAGATACCTATTGATTTCCTATAAACCGAGAATACATAATAGTTACTACGAACTAAAAAAAATTAAAAGCCCTTATTAGAAGTGGAATTGACAAAAATCCTTTCTTAGTGCCTATGTCCTAAAAATAACCTTATTAAATCAATTTACAGGACACCAATCGTGCGAAGTTTTAAAATCGTAGCTCTTGTAGTTCCAGTTATTTTGTGATGAGTCTAAAAGTTTTGGAATAAGCGGAATATTGTTTAATAAACATTGACTATCCATTTTCTCTTTTATAAATGTATAGATTTTACAACTTCACAAGATCAGATTAAATATTTTTACCTGAATGAATACCTTGAATCGTGTGATCTTACATCTATTCACCTCAGACACGTATTTATGCTTAGATATTTGTCTGTAGTGTGGTTGTTTCTATATGTATTATAAGTATATATTTACAAAATAAAAGTATATAAGTAGTATATCCGTTGTCTAGCACCCATAACACAAGTCTAGTTAGTTAGCTTGGGGCTAGATGGCGATGTGTGGAATGTCGTGCAATTTATTTATTTTTATTTTGCTACTGAACCATCGTGAGTAACCTTCTATTTCGCTTATCTAAGTACTATCCTAACAACCTAAACAAACAACATCGAGGGTTATTTACGATAATTTCGAAAATCTTACAAAAGTTGGTAGGAACTCAGGCTTACATAATGTGCCTCAAAAGGGCCATGAATGTGAGGTTTACTAGAAGCAAAACGAGCGGGATTATGGTGACCAATTTTTTTGAAATACGACATTGGAGTTGTGTTTATATTGCTGTGTCTTCATACATGATCTAACAGACGAACTACATCGATTTTCACAACTCTACCACAGAGCTAAGGCCCTAAAATATGATATCCCAAGCCAAACTTGGAATATCTACATTATCTAAACACTAATATTATAAAGAGGAAAGATTTTTTGTTTTTATGTTTGTAATGAAAAGGCTCCGAAACTACTGAATCAATTTTCATGAAACTTGGTATGGGAATACATTGATTAATTGGGAATAACATAGGCTACTTTTTATCATTATATTCCCTTGGGATCGGGAGTTATGCGGGTGAGACGCGGAGCGCTACTAGTTATATATAAGACTACAGACTATTCGAAGACTTGTAGGTCGTCTTTAAATCAAAGGCAAATAATTAAGCCTTGAAATGGACCGTTTGAAAAGTTTGTACCTAGTCTATTTAGCTTCTGAATATGATAAAATATGTTCCGCTCATATTCATTACTAGCTGCGCCCCGCGCTTTCACCCTCATAAGTCCCGATCCCGTGGGAATATCAAAATAAAAAGTAGCCTATAGCCTTCCTCGAAAAATGGAATATCCAACACAAAATTAATTAACTTTTTAAACTCACACGATTTGTATTCATAGTAATTATTTTCCCGGGTCAGGGGTTTTCCCGCGGCGCTCCTCGCGACTATGACTATTGTAACATAGTCGAAACGTCGAGGTAAGAGAAATAAAAATAAAAAATACGCGATTAAGACCTGGGAAAATAATTACTTACTACAAAATTGATTTTTCAATTCGAACCAGTAGTTCCTGAGATTAGCGCGTTCAAACAAACAAACTCTTTAGCTTTATAATATTAGTATAGATTAGTAGTAAATAATGCAAAAGCATGTTGCCTGCAAAGCGTGACGACCCAGTTGGCACAATGGTCACCATGCCACCTCAGATATGTATTTATGCTTAGATATTTGTCTGTGGTCTGGTTGTTTCTATGTATAAATTTACAAAAGAAAAGTACATAAGTAGTATATCCGTTGTCTAGCACCCATAACACAAGTCTAGTTACCTACTTAGCTTGGGGCTAGATGGCGATGCGTGGAATGTCCTGCGATATTTATTTATTTATTTATTATTTACTAGCGACCTGTCCCGGCTTTGCACGGCTGTATTATGTATGTATTAAATCTAAAAACCTTCCTCGTTAATCACTCTATCTATTAAAAAAAACCGCATCAAAATCCGTTGCGTAGTTTTATAGATTTAAGCGTACAAAGGGAAATAGGGACAGAAAAAGCGACTTTATTTTATACTATGTAGTGATGTTGCATTTACCTGACGTATGCGAAATATTTGTGGAGAGAAAAAAAAGGGTTGTTCAGCAGTCGACCGAAGGCTGACGTTACAGTCCTTGACGTCAGTCTGCAGCCCTCAGACGGTTTCCCTTTATGTTATCAGTTTCCATTCTGGCTGAAATGATTGTTTTGAGACAAAGAAAGAGGGTTATTTGGGATATTTTTTACGTAATAGACTATTTCGTAGATGTTTTATAAAACGATTCCGCTACGACCAATATTTAAAGCCAAAGATATCTTTTACTATACAATTTACCTCAGAATTATGAACTAAATGTGTTCTGAGGAAATCACACTATAAGTAAAATAAATAGTTAATTATACAATATTAACTTACTAAACTTAATAAATTTTAGGGTTCCGTACCCATAGTGTAAAAACGGGACTCTGTTACTAAGATTCGACTGTTGGTCTGTCTGTCACTAGGCTGCCATGAACCGTGATAGCGAGATAGTTGAAATTTTCACAATTGTGATGTATTTCTGTTACCGCTATAACAACATAAATATTATACTAAAACAGAAAATACAAAACATAAGTGCGACTCCAACTCGCACTTGGCCGATTTTTGAAGTGAAAACTTCTTTAGCGGCGTTGAGCACTTTTTCTGTAATGGGTATAAAATCTTAAACTCGCGTCAGGACACGTGACCTGATCGAAAAAGCGTAAGACGGATGGAGAGTAGACAGCTCTCTACGGCGCGGAAATGTATGCCTGGGCCTACTGTTTTTAATTTGGCTGTGAGTGTATTAAGACGTACATATGGTATTTTTTAACGGACGACTATTGACGGACGACAAATGTCGGACGACAAATGTCGGACGACTATTGACGGACGACAAATGTCGGACGACTATTTGTCGGACGACTATTGACGGACGACAAATGTCGGACGACAATTTGTTGGACGACAAATGTCGGACGACTATTTGTCGTCCGACTATTTTTTTTTTTCATCTAAAACTCTTTTTGCGTATGTTCTCGCGATATATGAGATTTTACACAGATATACAGTTTTCACTTCTGCCTGCACTCCCGGAGTGCGCTGTTTTTTTAATTTAAAATGCAGGAATATGAAGTCGTAAATTTTATTTATAGCTTTTCGATACAATTGATCGTTAAATAAAGCTCTAATAAAACAACGAAACGTGAAATATTGGGTAATTTATAATAAGGAAGTTCTAACTTGTAAATAAATAACAATTAAACATAAATTTTATTTTTTCATATTCGTATTCAGTTTTTCTCATTATGTATGGTACTCCATAACATTTGAACAATCAGTTTAATCACTACATAGTATAAAACAAAGTCGCTTTCTCTGTCCCTATTCCCTATGTATGCTTAAATCTTTAAAACTACGCAACGGATTTTGATGCGGTTTTTTTAATAGATAGAGTGATTCAAGAGGAACGTTTATATGTATAATACATGCATAATATAGCCGTGCGAAGCCGGGGCGGGTCGCTAGTGAATGAATAAAATTTTAACAAGTGGGAGTCGGGCTCGCACACGAAGGGTTCCGTACCTTCGTGTGCGAGCCCGCACTATATTCAGTTTTTAGGAATTTGTTTTAACAGAAATAAATCATCTGTGAAGATTTTAACTGTCTAGCTATCACGGTTCTTGAGATACAGCCTGGTGACAGACAAACAGATGAACGGACGGACAGCGGGGTCTTAGTAAAAGGGCTCCGTTTTTACATTTTGGGTCATTCCGTCCCACTGCAGGGCAAAGGCCTCCCTCCACTCCTTCCACTGTTCCCTGTCTAGTGCCAGCTGGGTCCAGTCCCTACGATGCGAGTCCAACTCGTCCCGCCATCTCCTTCTGGGCCTGCCGCGGGGGCGCCTGCTGTTCGGGAACCAGTCCGTGGTGGTTTTTGCCCACATGTGATCGGGCATGCGGCAGATATGTCCAGCCCAGTTCCACTTAAGTTCGGCAGCAGTGTGGCCAACAACGTCCTTAATTTTGGTTTGGGAGCGCAGTTCCGTGTTTCTGATCTTGTCAGTAAGTTTGACACCGAGTATACTGCGCTCCATGGCACGTTGCTTGGCAGACCCCGAAGTCGGACTTTTGACGTTTAGTTAATGACCATGTCTGCGCTCCGTAAGTGAGAGTAGGTAATATGTAGGTAATACCCCTCCCAAACCCCTCCCAAAATTGCAATAATAAAAACAGCGCACTCCGGGAGTGCAGGCAGAAGTGAAAACTGTATATCTGTGTAAAATCTCATATGTCGCGAGAACATACGCAAAAAGAGTGTTAGATGAAAAAAAAAATATAGTCGGACGACAAATAGTCGTCCGACATTTGTCGTCCAACAAATAGTCGTCCGACATTTGTCGTCCAACAAATTGTCGTCCGACATTTGTCGTCCGTCAATAGTCGTCCGACAAATAGTCGTCCGACATTTGTCGTCCGTCAAAAAATACCATATGTACGTCTTAATACACTCACAGCCAAATTAAAAACAGTAGGCCCAGGCATACATTTTCGCCGCGCCGCCGTAGAGAGGGGATAGCTGTCTACTCTCCATCCGTCTTACGCTTTTTCGATCAGGTCACGTGTCCTGACGCGAGTTTAAGATTTTATACCCATTACAGAAAAAGTGCTCAACGCCGCTAAAGAAGTTTTCACTTCAATAAAAAAAGGCTTTCCTTAGTCAATATTTTTTAAATTTATATGTCACGTTAGAGTAGGTAGGGTAGTTGGATAAAGTAGGTCTACTATCACTATCGCACTACATAGTATAAAATAAAGTCAGTTTTCGCCGTCCCTATGTCCCTATTTACCTTTGTATGCTTAGATCTTTAAAACTACGCAACGGATTTTGATGCGGTTTTTTTTAATGGATAGAGTGATTCAAGAGGAAGGTTTATATGTATAATACATGCATAATATATCCGTTCGAATAAAGAGCGGTGTTGGCTTAGTGGTAGATACCTCGACTTTCATTCTGAAGGTCGTGGGTTCGAATCCAGGCCGGCCGTGCACCAATGTATTTTTCTTAAGAAAAATTTATGTGCGCTAATTGACATTGCTCTTACGGTGAAGGAAAACATCGTGATGAAACCCGCGGCTTAGTTGACTCCAGAAGTATTGACAAGTTCTCTCCTCTGGACATGGTCGACTAAGCTGAGAGGGTAGTAGGTGCTGGGCAAGCCTACTCCATCTTCACGCAAAAAGGACCCAATTAAAAAAGGGTCTAATCGCGGAAAACAGCCTGTCTACAAGTACAAGTACAAGTAGCCGTTCGAAGCCGGAGCGGGTCGCTAGTAAGGGGATAAACCAACAATATTGCATCATAAACCTGCACTGGGCTGTATTCCGTACAGGTGCGCTTATCATTTTTTTAATGATATTGCATGGCAAGCAATGTACTTACCAGCATAATATCTTGGGAACTCTCGTAAGTTTCTACGTCGGCAGCATAATTGCAGACCCACCGTAGAGTTCTATTATTGGAATGTTTTCGTCCCAATAATTTTTGTTTGATAAATTCATGAGTAAAAGACAATAATAATTGCAGACACACCGTAGAGTTCTAAAATTACTGTTATTGGAATGTTTCCATTCTTATAGTTGTTGTTTGATAAATTCATGAGTTAAAAGACTTTAGTCTTGCTTGTGTTTAAAATATTCTTATAACAGCCGTTTTGTAGCTCGACGGTGGGTCTGCAATTATGCAGCCGACCGTACATACCGAAGGAAAAGCGTCAAACTAGCCGTCGAAGTTCTGAATTCTGGTTAAGATAAATTAAAGGAGATCGAAGTTTCCCTGTCGAAACTTGCTTGTTGGCAATTGTTCAACACTGCAATTTAAACAATACACAAACAATCTGAAACAATACAAGACATTTTATAGCTAAGTAAGTACTAGTTTAATTACGTTTTAGTTAAGATTTCAAAATTATTTAATGACATATTTATAGCTAAGTAGGGAAGTATCTATAGTAATTATACTTAATAGTTTAATTAAGAATTGTTATTGAATGAATGGTTTGACTTTTGAGATATTTATAGCTAAGTAAGTACTAGTTTAATTACGTTTTAGCCCCTCCTGTGTCAACCATTTTTTTGCAATTTACCGGGCTCTGTTCGGGCCATCCCGTGGGAAACCCCGCGACATCGAGGGGGGTCAGTAAAATAGCGATAACAGCGAAGTTATAAATGGGAGCTAGATAAACCTTAGGACATAAAGAATGGGTATGAATTATACTACCTATGTATGTAAATACTTATTGCAGTTTATCTTGTGATGTATTGTTAATTCTAATTGGAAAGTACTTTCTCCGAACTTTCTCCTGTTTTTTGTACAAAGGTCGTGAATAATAATAACAGCGAAGTTATAAATGGGAGCTAGATAAACCTTAGGACATAAAGAATGGGTATGAATTATACTACCTATGTATGTAAATACTTATTGCAGTTTATCTTGTGATGTATTGTTAATTCTAATTGGAATGTACTTTCTCCGAACTTTCTCCTGTTTTTTGTACAAAGGTCGTGAATAATACGAAAAAATAATGTTTCCGTGTGTTTTGTTAATAGTTTTAGAGACTTTAAACATTATCGTAATGTTATCTCCTTCACACTGTATAAATTCGAACAGGCTAGATATAGTGTACGATGCAAGTCATTCGATTGAAGTACGCGCGAACCGATCCACCTTATTAAGGTGGCGCGACAGATGCGCCATATTTAAAAACCGCCTTTATAAGGTGGCGCGACAGACGAGGGTTAAGATTTCAAAATTATTTAATAAATGTTTTGACTTTTGACATATTTATAGCGTAGTAAGTGTATACTTAATAGTGTAACTTAACATTTTAGTAAGGATTTAAAAATTAATGAATGTTAATAATAATATTATAAAACTTTGATAGTACCTTATAAACATTTACTAGATTACTTTCATTCTTTTTAATCAATTTTTGATTAATCATTTTCTTTTTTTACCCGACTAAGGTGAAGCCAAAAGGGAGGGTTATGTGTTTGACCTGGGGCCTTATTCTGCTATTTGGCCAACCATTGTCATTATATCGAGACTCTATAGATATTATATCGAGATTGTGACTTTATTTGGTATTCTGCTAAAGTTTTAATAACATCGCAATATAATCACTATGGAGTCTCAATGGTATGGTAATATTTACCTTGCAGGTGTTGCCTAGCAACATGGTATATGTTGCTAAGCAATATACCGTTTTGACAACTATCGAGATTCCATTAAGCCACGATTGTAGAGCAGAACACAAAAGTGAGTCAGTGGTGTGTCAGTGGTGTCTCGATAGAATAGTCAACGTTAGGAGAATACCAATTTGACATGTAATGTCATATTTTTGACATTAAATTTCTATTACGATTATATCGACACACTATTCAAACACAATTGTGTTAGCAGACTTAGGCCCCTGTATGTATGTATGTTTTCTTTTGACGTTTGCGGTGTTGCATTAACGTATGCGGTTATGTATATCTACTATTACTAATATTTAGAGGAAAGATTTGATTGTTTGAATTAAATAGGCTCCAAATTACTGGACCAATTTTATTGAAACTTTTTATTAGGATAAGAACATTGATTATTTTTTAATGAAACTGAGGTCAAATCGTCCAAAATTTGTCGATTTAGAACTCAACTTAAACGTACAATATTTGTACATATTTCTTGCACCAATCAAATATCGAAGCAACACAAGTACTTGACAAACCTCTCGGATATCCGATGGTAGTTATTGGCAAGCAAATTTCAACCTGTCTGCATAGATCATACGTTTCAATTTCGATAATGTTACATTTGTAAAGTATATAAAATCGTTTTCACATGAGAGGTAGCTTTCAACGAAAACATCTTTGATACTGGAATATATTTCAAGATTTTAAATTGTTGGTTTCTGAGACGTAAAGATTGCAACTTATTTTTAACCCCCGACGCAAAAACGACGGGGTGTTATAAGTTTGACGTGTCTGTGTGTGTGTGTGTGTGTGTGTGTGTGTATGTGTGTGTGTGTGTGTCTGTCTGTGGCATCGTAGCTCCCAAACGGATGAACCGATTTTGATTTAGTTTTTTTTGTTTGAAAGATAAGTTAGTCGGGAGTGTTCTTAGCTATGTTTGATCAAAATCGGTTCAGCCGTCTTAAAGTTATGGGGGATGAAAGTCAGGATCAAAAACCGAATGTAAGTAGATATACTCGAGTGGGGTATCAAATGAAAGGGCATGACTCGTACATTACAAATATCTATGTTTGATCAAAATCGGTCCAGCCGTCTAAAAGTTATGGGGGATAATGCTCAGGATTAACAACCGAATGTTAGTAGATATGCCCGAGTATCAAGTTAATTTGAGTTTTTTGGCTTCGTTTGGATCTTTTTTACTTTTCTTTCCATTTTTTTATTATATTACTATATTATATTACTATTATTGCTCCGCGGTTTCACCCGCATAACTCCCGATCCCGTTGGAATATCGGAATAAATTAAGATGTAAGCTATCCTATCTTTCAAGTTAGATCAAACTGCACACGGTGTGCAAATTTGATTAAAATCGGTTAAGTACCTAGTTTAGGAGTCCATCGCGCACAAACAACGGGACACGTATTTTATATATATTAGAGAAGATGTATAGATAACCTAGATCTAGACGTCTTCTTCTATGTATACTTAGGTAGTTCTAATATTTAATAGCTATGAAATACCTACTTGTAGTTGTAAAAGTTGAATATATAAAGGAAAAAATTGAAAAAGAATACCTTTAATAAAAAAAACAGTTTAGGGTTAAAAATAATCTTCACTACATAGTATAAAACAAAGTCGCTTTCTCTGTCCCTATATCCATTTGTATGCTTTAATCTTTAAAACTACGCAACGGATTTTGATGCGGTTTTTTTAAATAGATAGAGTGATTCAAGAGGAAGGTTTATATGTATAATACATGCATAATATAGCCGTGCGAAGCCGGAGCGGGTCGCTAGTTAACTATAAATTAATAATAGTTATTATTTACACCAAATTATTTGAATCATAAATCGCAAGAAAATAAAGAAATATAATAAAAAAAATTAAAGAGTCCCTCCCTACAAAAAGGATGAAATAAAAAATTAAATTAAAAATTTAAAAAACCCCCGACACAAAATAATAAAAATAGTATGAACGTAAAAAGCCTAAAACAAGCAAAAAAATCTATAAAAAGAAAAAGCCACAAAAAGAACAAAAAAGTATAAACGTGAAACCCTACAAAAAGAAAAAAATAACCTCGAAATTATCCGCTCCGCTCTTTACCTATAGAAACACCTTCCTAAGTAAAATGATATTAAAATTTCAACGAAAATGTTAAAGTATTAAGAATTACTAGTGATAAAATGCTAAAATAAAAATGTTAACATTATATAAAATTGACTCGAAAAAGAGCGGTCCCCCGACGCGACAATATTTAATCAAAAAAATTCACATGTACTTACGTAGTAGAATCATAATTTCGAGGTTATTTTTTTCTTTTTGTAGGGTTTCACGTTTATACTTTTTTGTTCTTTTTGTGACTTTTTTTACAAAATGTTTTATAATTCGTGAAACAGATGCTTTTATGTATAAAAAGAATAACTGTTAGGTTTGTTTATTTACTTTTAAGCTATTTCATAGCTTTTATCGCGGGCTTTGAGCGCGGCGACCGAATCAAGAAAATCCATAACGAAAAGAAAACCTAAAACCCCCCCACTCCGCCTACCATGTAGCTCGGCCGAGCGTACGCTAACGTGTTTATAGTAAACTAGCGACCCGCTCCGGCTTCGCACGGCTATATTATGCATGTATTATACATTATAAAAATCCGTAGCGTAGTTTTAGAGATCTAAGCATACAAAGGGAAATAGGGACATAGGGTCGGCGAAAAGTGACTTTATTTTATACTAGATAGTGATAGTGATGATGTTAAAGTGATAGTGATATCACCGTTTGACCACTATCTCACACGATGGTAAGTGACACTGCGGTCTTAGACGTAGCACGGTTTCCTAGAATATAGGTACCTATACGGAGGCATGCAATAGGTACTGAACCCCAAATGTTACTAAGAAATGTTAAGGCTAATAAATATTTTAAAAAAATCTCTTTATATTGCCAAAGTGTATTTAACTTTTAAATCTTATCAACAGTTTATTAAAACTTCAATTTCAATTCAAAAAAACCTCGTTTATATTCCAAACATGACTAAAAAAGTTGATTAGAAATGAATGCCTTTGGCATGATACGATAATAATCTAAGCTATTTATTAAAGTAAGAATTTTTACTAAAGATGAAACTTATTGAAGAAAAAACTTTAGTATTTTTTATTTTATATTTGACGACCCAGTTGGCACAATGGACACCATGCTGGACTGCCAAATACAGGGTTGCGGGTTATATTCCCGCCTCAGACATGTATTTATGCTTAGATATTTGTCTGTAGTCTGGTTGTTTCTATGTATTAAAAGTATATATTTACAAAAGAAAAAGTAAATATGTAGTATATCCGTTGTCAAGCACCCATAACACAAGTCTAGTAACTTAGTTTGGGGCTAGATGGCGATGTGTGGAATGTCCTGCAATATATTTATTTATTATTATTATTATTTATTTAACTATTATGTACGTAGTTACCTCACTACTCAGTGTTAATTCTATAGTAGTTTTTTTTTAAGTTTTACTTTGTTAAATCTTCTCTATCTATCTTCTTAATATATATAAATCTCGTGTCACAATGTTTGTCCTCAATGGACTCCTAAACCACTTAACCGATTATAATAAAATTCGCACACCATGTGCAGTTCGATCCAACTTGAGAGATAGGATAGCTTGCATCTTAATTTATCCCGATATTCCCACGGGATCGGGAGTTACGCGGGTGAAACCGCGTAGGGCAGCTAGTATACATATAAAATGCTTTGTCCTGACTGACTGACGGATCAACGTACAGCCTAATTCGCTAATCGTAGAGATCTGAAACTTGGAGGGTGTGAAAAGATTTTGAAATATTCAAACCCTACGCGGATGAAATCGCGGGCGAAAGCAGTAGGTAAATAAGAATAATAATAATAATTGACTTTTACTTAATAACAACTATCGGAAATATATCCTGAAGGACGGTACGGTCGATATTTGTCGGGCATGCCACCGTCCCGGGGAGTCACTCAGGCATATTATTTCCGGTTGTTCTCATCTTGCCAATGGTGAGTATTTGCACAGACATAACCTAGTAGCTAGGATTATCCACCAGCAACTTGCTCTTAAATATGGACTCGTGGACCAAGAGGTGCCATACTATCAATATGCACCCGCGCCAGTTCTAGAAAACGGCCGTGCCATGCTCTACTGGGACCGGTCTATCATCACGGATAGGACTATTGTCGCCAATAAGCCTGATATCGTGATAGTAGACCGGTCGGAGCGACGGGCAATACTCGTCAATATAACCGTTCCACATGACGTTAATCTCGTAAAGGCCGAAAAGGACAAAGAAACTAAGTACTTGGACTTGGCCCACGAGATTACCGCCATGTGGGACGTTGATTCGACGAGTATTGTTCCGATAGTTGTATCGGCAAATGGACTCATAGCGAAGAGCCTTGATCAACACCTCAAGAGGCTCTCGCTGGATGGTTGGGTCAAGGGTCAGATCCAGAAGGCAGTCATCTTGGATACGGCACGTATTGTCAGAAGATTCCTCTCTCTGCGGCTCTAACCATCGGTAGCCTGGGCTCTGCCTCGCTGCCGACGCACACTATTGCGCTCCCATACAAAGTCTCGGACAATATTATTTATGATGTAAATTTACTACCTATCATCTTAAAAGTATAGAAAATAAATATATTAGGTACTATTAGTTCATCCTGGATGACCTCGTTTAGGACGAACATCATGGAAGAAATCCGTCTTCTTTTCATCTAGCCAAGCCGAGTGCCTTGTGAGAAATATATCCTTTCTGCGACTGGTATCAAAATATAAAGTTTTAATTTTATCGAAAATTATTGATACCTTCTACCGACTAGCAGTTTGTTGAATAACAGGATCCTGAAATAGGAAATCAACAAGTTCGCGACGAGTAAACTAACCACGCGTCCTACGAAAAACAATTAAAAATAACATCTTGGGTAGCAATCGGTAGCAACATTTATTTCAATAACATAATAATATAAAGTCTAAAGTTTTATTTAACGTAAGTTAGAATCCGGAAAGCGATGGAAAGTTTATACTTTTAGTCTCGTAAAGATTTATTTTTAGTTATTTTTGGGTCGTTTTTAGTAACTGTCTATATTATGTAAATAGATGTACTTTTCAAAAACACTAATATAATTTCTTAAAGACAATACCTTGAAATTCAGAAGTCATGTTATTATTTGGAGTAATAATAATACATATTGAAACTGTGAATAAATGAACGACGTTAAGTTTTCGCTCCAAGTAATCATTATTTTCAATGGTCTAACTATGACAAATGATATTTTATAGTATCCTATAGAAAACTTCTCATTTGTTTATTAAATTAAGTGACATACTTATCCTATTTGCCTGTCAAACCTTTTTTTTTATGTACCTTCAAGATTCAAAATTCCGTTTTTGTCCGACCGCGGCAACAGTGTGCGACGGTCTTCTAGGTTTAGGTTTTTATAATGATTTACTGTTTTATATGCAAAATTTATACATTATTTTTAAGACTTGTAAATTAAATTTTATTTAGGTTAGGTTTTAAAACTTAGATAGAATTATTTTGTAAGTTTTATAGTGATGTATATATTTTGTAATCAGTTTGTTTTTATAAAAATTTAAATTTAAGAAAAATAAATGAATTGGAGATAATAATTGACTTTCATTAATGACTAGCTGTACCGGCAAACGTTGTTTTGTCATATATATATAAAAAGAACTAAAGGAACAAAATAAAAAATTGATGTTGTTTGATTTTCAGACCTAACGAATATACATAAAAAAATCATACAAATCGGTTCAGCCGTTTTAGGTGAACATAGGTAACTAGCACCGCGACACGAGAATTTTTTATAAATAGGTTGAAGTCTTAATGATAAAAACAAATACCTATCCTAGAGGTAGATTATTAAATATTCTAGTAACAGAGACAAATGTACTTTTCATACTTTACAATATTAATTTAATAATAACTGAGGTACCTATATTAATGTCTTAGTGAAATAATTAAAATATTTAAAATAAAATAAAAAAATAAATATATATAAATATAAGACTTTTATGTATTTTGTAATTGTGATTATGTAATAAGATAATTTAAATAAAAAGATAAGTAATTAATGCAAATGTATACATTGGCAAACGGTCACGTGGTAGATCCCCGATGAGATGGTCAGATCAGCTGAAACAGAAGAGCTCGTCCAGGTTTGAGAAAGTGGCTCGAATCCGCAGACCGGATCAAGTGGAGGACCTTTACAAACCGCTGGGTGAAGAAGATTGGTGGTTGCGATGTTCAGTCATGAAGAATCGACCAGAGAGAAAGAAGTAATTAATAATAGATGCAAACTTATTCAAATGCCAGTAAATTGAGTTAACTATGATACAATGTCAAACAATACACAGTACACTTCTATACAAAGCTAACGTGATTGCATCCACTACACAATACGATCATACGAACCACACATTTCTCATTAAAGCAGACGAATGACCTGTTTCGGCCGGTATAATAGTCTCATTGTGTGACACAATCATGTGAACCGCATTGTATGACCTAGGATTCTAGTTAGTAAGTCCACGTATCTCATTATTGCAAAATAGTGGCGAGGGATGATATTTCTTTAAAATTAAGCCGATAAAACACTAATAGCAACAAAAATAATTTTAGTGCGTTTTTAGTAGGTATTTATAGCATCAAATTTTGTTATTTCTTCTATTACTAATACATCTTCTTCTTTCATGTTCTTGTTTTTCTTAAAGGCAGTAACAAAACTTAACGAAACCTCGCCGTGGAGTTCATTATCAACGAGAAAATATCAGATATATGAGTTTTGTGCTCACTTCACTAATACATCTTTGTTGAATTAAATTTCGTAAAATGTCACAAAAAAAATTTGGTAACTAAACTTAAGCTATAGGTACTACTAGTACTAGTGACATAAAAAATGATCTGTACTTAATAACGATAATATTGGGTGTTTCCTATATGTATAATATGTATATATTTACAAAAAAAAAAATATATATAAGTAGTTTATCCGTTATCTGGCACCCATAACACAAGCATTAAGTTGCTTAGCTTGGGGCTGGATGGCGATGTGTAATATGTCCTGAAATATTTATTTATTTATTTATTATTAAATTAGCAACTTAAAATAACAATAATAATAACCTCAAAACAAAAAGTTAAAGCAGTGCCATTTCTAAATTCAACGAGCAAAAATCTAATAGGTACTTAAAACTAATGTCCTTTCGTTGCAATAAAAAGGCCATACCTAAATAGGGTAGCGGTTTAAGAAAGGGTTAACCTAATTTGGTACTAACATAAACCATAAAAGTGATCTGCCAGTAAAAGGAATTTAAAGCGTTCGTAACGGCCATTGTGTAAACCCGGTTAAAGGTTTCACGTAGTTTTCTCTTATGTCCGGTGGCGGCTGCGGTTTGGCTGTAAACTAAAATTTAGAAGGTCAATCCTTTCTTTGTCTATTATGTAAAGTTTTGTTCTACCTACGCACCTTAAATTAGCTTAACTAAGTCTCTGGTAGAGTTTTTCATGTACGGTCGGCTGCATAATTGCAGAGCCACCGTAGAGCTCCAAAACGGTTAGATATATAAAGTTGTAAGTTAAATAAAAGCTTTTAAATTAGTTAAAAGCTTTTATTTGACTTGCAATGTATGTATGTCTGCATAATTGAAGACCCATCGTAGAGCTCCAAAACGGCTGTTATAAGAATGTTTTCAACACAAGCAATATTCTAGACACCTGCTTTAGTTGAAGTTTAAAGTCTTCTAACTCACAGAAATTTATCAAACAAAACAGAGGGCTGCAATTATGCAGCCGACTGTATGTTTGTTCGGTTGGAATCTTACAACTTATTATATGAATGTTTTCAACACAAGCAAGATTCTAGGCATCTCTTAGTTGACTCATGAAATTATCAAACAAAAATTATTAGAATTAAAACATTCCAATACCTAATAGTAATTGTAGAACTCTACGGTGGGGCTGCAATTATGCAGCCGACCGTACCTGTTGTTTTGATTAAGGCAGCTTGTAACCGTTAGCTCATCGGATAATCGCGGGATTTGGCTGTTGACATCACGTCAATAAGCCCTCAGCTGTACTAAAACTTTCTCAAACCTTTACCTGTTAACTTTGTCAAACTGACAAAGGTACCAATAAGACAATCTGAAACTCCTTAAAACACACAACTTCTATCTTTTTAATACCTAATGAGATCACTTAAAGCTTCCCAAATTAACGACATAAATAATTCTCGATACGTCTCGTGGATTTTCTTAAAAGTTTAAATAAGCAACTTTGGAGCTATCTTTATTCATTTATTGAGGAATTAAATTCTAAATTTGCGAAGTGAGCATGTGAGCGGTAATGCTCTCTGGTCACGATCAAAAGCTGGCTACAAGCCAGGGCGTGAGGCCTGTCTCGGAAATACGAACATCAGAATGCGAATAGATGTTAAACGCAATACTTACTACAAATCAATTTTTTAGGTTTTTGTTTAAAGGATTCCTTTGCTTTTCTGTTTTAATTCGAAAATGTCTCCCGCCCGACTGGCTCCTTATTTGGTATTAGATTTTCATATATTCTTAAACAAAATACCTTAGCTATACCTACTTATAACTTGCTATGGCTTTTATTAGAAACTAGCTGCGCCCCGCGGTTTCACCCGCGTAATAATTTTCTGCGTGACTGTCTTAATTTTTTCTTTCGCAAGATCCTTCTCTTGACAACAACGAACACAACAAAAAAAGAATTATCGAAATCGGTCCAGGCGTTGTTGAGTTATGCGCTTACCAACACATTTTGCGATTCATTTTTATATTATAGAAGATATTTGGTAGATCAAAGTCATACCAAAATACATTATTTATGTAAAGCATACGTAAAAAAGTTTTACGTGACAACAACTGTGCTCGAGTGGAAGGGACGCGTGCCTTTCACTTTTTATGTCTGTCTCTCTCGCTCTTAGGCGGGCTAACCATGCCCGCGTGCCTCTCACTCGCTCTCATTGTGAGCGCATAACGTCAGCGGAGCGTAACGCAGTTTCTTTAAGTGTCACCCGGCAAACCAATTTATAAGACGTTGTCACGTCAAAATAAACCCATAAAATATACATCGGTGCCTAGCTAACTTTGAAATAAAATAGTTATTTATTTAAGTAAGTGTGATTTTCCAAAAATTCAAACATAAATATTATATTAGGTATTGACAGTTATTATTTACTTTGTAAGCAACTAGGAATTTAACAATCCCCTAACAAAAAAACTATCAGTGGCAGAAATTTTCTATTGACCACTTTGTCACGGCTTAAATATTGTTTTACATAGTGAGATAGGGTTTATAGCACAGTAACCGCAAACGCATCCATTTAACTTGTAAAATTGCCATCGAAACAATTGTTGCCAATATGCCAATTGTTTGTAGGGGATTTAAATTGTTCCCGAAGCGCCTTCGGGAAGCAATCTGGTATTAGATCAAGAGAAGCTTTAATCGTAGCATCAAGCGGCAAGCCTCAATTACGACGATGAGCTCTGCTTACGCAAATGCACTTGTCACTTCCTTCTGTCAATTAGAAAGTGGCAACCGCTTTTCACGTTCGCAATAGATAAATATTACGCCTATAATTATTAAGTATTATTTAGTAATTGTTTATTATTTAGATGGCGATGTGTGGAATGTCCTGCAATATTTTGTTTATTTATTTTAGTGTTGCATTATTAAATCGAGTAAAAATGCTTCTCGTTCTATTCATATTTTCATAACTTCATGTCCCATTTCTAGATTGCTCTAAATTCATTTGTAGTGATGGAAGCATCTTCATCGTTTGTGATCTGTCACTGCACTGCAATTAATTTATAATTGCACCTTTATAATATTATCTAACTCAATTATCTATAGGTATTGAGATTTGAGGATATTTTTATTTATGATTATTGTGTATATAAAAATAAAAAGTATAAAAAATAAAAATATTTTCGGGATAATGCACACACAATGCCATCTAGTCCAAAGCTAAGCCACTAGGCTTTTGATGTAGTAGCCTAATAACTAATAGAAAAGTTATATACTTTTCTTTTGTAAATACATACTACATAAATATTCATACAGAAACACCCAGACTAGAAACTTGAGTAAGTTAGTTTCTGTTACAACTTCCAAGAAATTTTGTATATAAAGGCAGAACTTCTTCGTTAGTAGGTGAGACAGCCAACACCTCTGATTACGTTTTCAAAGTTTACAATGGATATTCGATGTGTTTCAATTTTGGATAATATTGGCGATTGCCAATGATTAATTACATGACCTTATAGCACACTAATAGTAACCTATGTGAGTTCGGTAATCAATTGCCTTTTAATCCGTGGAGACAAACCCTTTATGACCCTTAAGGTTTAATCAGAGAGGCTTTGCCTTTGGGCTAACGAAAATAAACGGTTTTTTCCGTCGATCACAAAATGACAAGAGACAGTTTATTTTTAGAAAAATAACAAAACAAAATCTATTTTGCCCTTCATAAATGCTACTCAACGCAATTTCTAATAAACATCAAACTTATTACACAAAGACAAACGCTGATTGCGTTATTAATCCTCCAGGAAAAAGTAACTCAAAAATTAAAGCGACTTGAACAAAATAAAGAAAAACGAAAGGAAAAGTGGTACACTTTAAACGTAATTTTATTTTTTGTTACTTTTACCTAATGGACCTTCCATTCAGGGTGTGGATTTATTTTATGCTTCATTAATTTGTTACTTTCAACTTGCCCGTGAAAAAAGCTTTTTAGAAAATATGTCAGAAAATTTAAATAAAAACTAAGAAGAGTAGCTAACTGCACCTAATTACAAAATGTACCGACCTGCTTGAACTTCACAAGCTTGTAAGTATATCTTCTATAGAAAACTTTGAAAACTCAATTAGAAAACTTTTAAAATGCAGTTATTGTTACCAACCGAGTTAGGTACCTACTAGTAGTTATGAAGTAGTTTCGAGTGCGGTATTCGCTGAAATATTGAAGAAAATAGCTGTAAATACGTATAAATAAAACTTATTTTTCTTGTAGTTTAGTTTTCAGTTGCCAATATTTTGTAAAGAGTAGGTAGGTACTACTTGTAGATATTTGTGTTTTATTCACAAAAAGCTGTCAGCCCATGGACAGATGGACACAGTCTTCTGATATATAATTTCTTCTTCGTTTATTAATCTATTTTTTCCTCATGATTCATTATAGTCAGTGAAAATCTTTCTGTGTAAACATAAAATGTTAGTAGGTCTCCACATAAATAATTGTACACGCCAATTTGACCTAACCCAAATTGTTTTAACTGTTACTGAAATTAACCAATTAAAAAAAACAAAATTAAAAAATATAAAAAAATCAAACGCATCGGCCAGCTTTAATTGACTAATGACCAAAAAGGAAAATGCTCAATGGTTCAAAAATGTCCAATCAAACTTTTTGTCCAACCATAAAAATGTTCAACTATAGAAATGTCCGACTAGTAACAAAATTAAAAATGAAGAACAAAAATATTTACTCCGTCTGTAAGTATGACATATTATCATTCGATCGCCAATATGAAAAATACATGAAATCGCTTCATAAATATGAAATCCTGTGATTTCCTTTTATGAAGTTCTGAAAATGATTAAAAAAAATGCATATTTGCGACATTCGTTACATTCAGACGAAAATAGTCACTCAAACTATGAAAGTTCATTTAATATTAATGACAAAAAGAGAAATGTTATGTTCTGCTTACCTATTTTTATATTTTAAGGAATTATTGTTATTTACGTCGTTTTTGGTTAAAAAAATACTTAAATAAAAACAACAAACAAAACAATGCTTTTTATTGTTTTATTACATTTTCATTAATTACGTTAACAAATTTCTTTGAAATCAGTTCAGTATTTGACATTAAGGCATATTTCTATATCTATAGACTTTTCAAAATACAAAACCGTATCAAAACATCTAGAAAAACGCTCAAAAGACACAAAAAATAAATCTATCTTTAACCGCAAATAACAGTAACAATAGAAAAAAGATAAAAATCTACCTAGTTTCCATATTTCGCCGTAACATTCTTTAGCTGAAATTGGGGTGATATTGAGGTAGAGATATCTTACAATAACGACACGCCCCGTAACTTAATAAAAAGGTAGGTAACAATCAAGGAACCGTGGCCACCTTCTATCTTGGCTTTTTATCACGTCTTGACAACTTCAACACTGTACCGCAAACTTTTTATCGCACGATCAATATCACTACATAGTATAAAATAAAGTCACTTTTCGCCGTCCCTCTGTCCCTATGTCCCTTTGTATGCTTAGATCTTTAAAACTACGCAACGGATTTTGATGGGGTTTTTCTAATAGATAGAGTGATTAAAGAGGAAGGTTTTTAGATATAATACATGCATAATACAGCCGTGCGAAGCCGGGGCGGGTCGCTAGTACCTACTAAACTTTTAATATTTTTGTCTTGTTCTCTTATGAAATTCTGATGTGTAATAGTACATAATTGCAAAGGCCTGGAAATAGGCAATTGCCGTTTCCGCCGAGGCATATGCGGACAAGGAGAATCAAATCCATTGCAGGAGCGTTTTTTTAAATTTGGAACATTACAGCGCTCCAGCAACTTTGTCGGTGTATAATACGCTCCAGGAATTGCTGATTGCATTGATTTGACTTTCTTTGTCCGTAAATTCGATAATTCGGGTTTTTTTTTTTTCGAAAATAATGACAATATTACCACGCATGTTTGAAAAATATAAATGTTTTAATATTTTGGTTTTGATAAAACGTTTGTAAGGTTTTCTCCTTTGGACAACTAAGCTGAGAGCTACTCTATCTAATAGGTACAGTCGGCTGCATAATTGCAGCCCCCGGTAGAGTTTGAAAATTATTATTAAGTATTGGAATGTTTTCATTCTAATAATTTTTGTTTGATAAATTGATAAGTTAGAAGACTTTAAACTTCAACGAAAGCAGGTGCCTAGAATCTTGCTTGTGTTGAAAACATTCTTATAACAGCCGTTTTGGAGCTCTAAGGTGGGTCTGCAATTATGCAGCCGACCGTACCTACGTAATTTAATACTAGTACTAGTATAAAAGATTACTTTTATACATTCAATTAAATACAATAGAGAAACTATGATAATAAGATGACTAAATAAAAACAATCCATGCACTGCTAAGAACAAACTATGTCTACTCGTTCCTGAAAAAATCGGTGGTGACACACGGACAGACGAACAAGAGAGTGATCTTAAAAGGCTTACTATTTTCACCTTTTTAGGTATGGAACTCTAAAAAGCTCCGAATGTAAAAAAAACATGGTTTGTCTAGGACAAATATTATTCCTTTAAGTATATAAGTTACTAGCGACCCTCCCCGGCTTCGCACGGCTATATTACCTATGCATGTATATTATGAAACTACCTCTTGAATCACTCTATCTATTAAAAAAAATCTCATCAAAATCCGTTGCGTAGTTTTAAAGATTTAAGCATAGGTACATATTGATATAGGGACAGAGAAAGCCACTTTGTTTTATACTATGTATGTAGTGATAAGTACCTACCTACTTAATAAGCAAGCAACATTTTCAGAAATCTCGGTAAAACTGATAACTAGTTAGTTAGGTAGTAATAAAGTGATATAAGTAAACTCTATTTGTATTGTAAGAAAAGAATAAGTTTTATAAACTTTGTTCAATTTGTTTTGTAGTTTTCCCACAAAAAACTGACCAACCGGCCACGGCCATTCAAAAAGTTACTAGTTTGCGAAGTCAACGATTTTCGGTTCCTTTTAACCTTTGACAACTGACTTGGCAATATAAATTCCATTTCAAAAAGTCCAATAAGGGAACGAAGTAACGACAGTTTTATGAGTTTCAATAGATGTTATACCGTGTATACCTAAACTGGTCAACATTTTTTTTTTTGACGCGATAACGTATAGGTATAAATTGATGAACACCTGCATTCACAAAAAAGTGTCATGTCATGCGTCATGTTCCGGGAACGCGTCATGTTATTGACAAGGTAACCATAGCAACATATTATCGTTACTGTCAATGTTTTCATAAGACGTTATCACGTAAAACTATCGTCCGTAAACCGACTATAAAGACAACCTTTTATTTTTAACAAATGATAGGTCAGCGTTTGACCACTATATCGTGAATTTCTGTTGCACACTCAGGTTTCAAGATTATTTATT
Organism: Idaea aversata; assembly: GCA_907269075.1. Taxonomy (NCBI): domain Eukaryota; kingdom Metazoa; phylum Arthropoda; class Insecta; order Lepidoptera; family Geometridae; genus Idaea; species Idaea aversata. Next base: position 6,077,823 of record OU026092.1, on the reverse strand, counting down.
CCCATAAGAATATTTATAATTCACTAAGAAAAATATATAAAAGCTAATTAACCAAAAATAGTATATAAATGTTCGAGGAGCATATAGGTAAACAATAAAAATTAATTCGATGGAAAAAATTATTTAAAAATACTAGCTGCGCCCCGCGGTTTCACCCACGTAAGTCCCGATCCCGTGGGAATATCGGGCTAAAAAGTAGCCTATGTGTTAATCCAGTTTACCAGCTATCTAGGTACCGAGTTTCATTGCAATCGTTCCAGTAGTTTTAGCGTGAAGGAGTAACAAACATACATACACACGCATACACACACTCACACACACACAAACTTTCTCATTAATAATATTAAGTAGGATAAATGTAGGTGAATTAGCGCATTTCTTATCTATTAGTTAGTTCGAATTAGCTGCAATAGCAACTTTCCGAAATGTATCCGATAAAAGACCGACAATCTCGCCACCTTGCGACGATGTTCAAGACTCTAAAGCCTTTTGTAAGCAAACTTATCGTCACCGATGAGTCATCTGGCTCTCCTCTCAATGCACCCCAACGCCTCCAGCTGATACTTCGCTGAAACGTTCCAGAATTTGGAGAAGTATAAGCATGCATACGAGCTGCTATATTGAGCAATACTCAAGAAGTGGTCGGGCGAGTAGCCGTTATGACCAGTGCCTTTATTCACTAAGGTTCAAGTCGTTGGGCGCGCGTGATTAGGGGTGGAGGGGGAGCGGTTTTTGTATGGAAATCTTACCCTAATCACGCGCGCCCGACGACTTGAACCTTAGTGAATCAGGCCCCTGCAGTTACGTTTAGTTCATTTCCCGAAAGTCATATTTTAAACGTAAGAATCTACTCTAAAATTTCATGATGTCATAAGATCCTGAACTTTTAAAATGAATGCTCAACTTTAGGAGTCGTGCCAAATCTTAAGTGTCATTTAACATTTATTACAAAATAAGATACTTTGGTACACATTTTAGAGAAATATTAACTTAGCCGTATTTAATTACACATAGGTACCTATAAGTTTTTTTTTTGAAGTGAAAACTTCTTTAGCGGCGTTGAGCACTTTTTCTGTAATGGGTATAAAATCTTAAACTCGCGTCAGGACACGTGACCTGATCGAAAAAGCGTAAGACGGATGGAGAGTAGACAGCTATCCCCTCTCTCCGGCGCGGCGAAAATGTATGCCTGGGCCTACTGTTTTTAATTTGGCTGTGAGTGTATTAAGACGTACATATGGTATTTTTTAACGGACGACTATTTGTCGGACGACTATTGACGGACTACAAATGTCGGACGACAAATGTCGGACGACAAATGTCGGACGACTATTTGTTGGACGACAAATGTCGGACGACTATTTGTCGTCCGACTATTTTTTAATAATGTTACTTAAAATTACCGCTACTGTCGCTGATGTAGCGCTTAAGTCTACTATAAAATAACATTATACTAACTAACTAAAATCTAAATATAGAATTAAAAAAATGTCATACATACACACACACACACAAAACAAACAACAACACAAAGAACTTGTTTTAATTTAACATACCTATAAGTAGAGTTAATATAATAAATAATAATAAATAAATATTGCAGGACATTTCACACATCGCCATCTAGCCCCAAGTTAAGTAACTAGACTTGTGTTATGGATGCTAGACAACGGATATACTACTTATTATACTTTTCTTTTGTAAATATATACTTATAATAGGTACATAGACAACCAGACCACAGACAAATATCTAAGCATAAATATTTGTCTGAGGCGGGAATCGAACCCGCAACCCTTGTGTTTGCAGTCCGGCATGGTGACCATTGTGCCAACTGGGTCGTCAAATATATTTTACCTATACGATTAAGGAAAACAACGGCCACGTTATATGATGCAAAACACTTTTGATAGTAACAGCCTATACCTATAGCTTCAATGTTGTTGTTATCACTAGGTACCTATAGATTTTACCTAAGATTTACTACTGCAAAGGTTTTACCAACCCTATTTGCCAATTCTAAGCTACGAATTCAAATAAAAAGCCATTACCACGAAAATATAAAATACGAATAACTTTTCAAATATCAATAAGAGAGCGTTAACCCACTAAAACTTTTCAGTTTGATATTTTTCAGAAGAGGAACTTTATTTTTATATCGCTGAAAGAATTCAAATCACGTATATACGGTTATTTAAAAGTTATCACGGCTCCTTCGGTTAATGAGAAGTGAAGATTCCAGACACGCAATAACTGCAAACGTTATAAAATCGATTATATAGTTCACGATCACTAAGTAAAATCTAAGTTTCCATTTAGTTTGCAGTTAAGTTTCTATTTAAAAGAATTCGATTACTAACACTTTGCAAAGTTTTAAACAATTTAGAGTCTTAATTAAATAAATCGCATTGCGAATCTGCACTGTGGGTCGGTAGAGCGAGGTCACAAAGATAAAAATATAATATTATACAGGGTTATTGGTAATTATACTAGCAAGCCGTTGAGGGCTACTTCTGTGCACCTTAACAAACAACTTTTCTTCTACCACTTTTGGAAATTCGAAGAAAAAAATGAAAATTTTGAGGCTATGTAAATTCGAAAAATAGCAGATTTTTTAAAACAATGGTCATTCAGACTAAGAACAGTAGAAAAGACTTTAAAAAAAGGTAAAAATTTAAGGTTAATGACCGCTCCGTGTATGGAACAGCTGATTTTTCAGGTAAACCTAAGCTCAAAATTGTTCGTATTTCCAAAAGTTGTCGAACAAAAGTTGTTTGTTAGGGTGCACAGAAGTAGCCCTCAACGGCTTGCTAGTATAATTACCAATAACCAGTGTTCATCCACTTTCCGAAGCCAAACGACGTGCTAAGAGAAGATAAGAGAAATTGAATGACAGTGACATGTCGTTGAATCGCCATAAAGGAATGTTAACTAACGCATGTTTGTGCTCAATAGATAGCGTAATCAACCATTAAATCGTGATATCGCTCTAGTGTGGGGGAAACCTTAAAAAAAGGCCTTTATCTTTTTTGACGTGATAACTTCTAATAAATTGATGTAACACCTGCATTCACAGAAAAGTGTCACGGTAATATTGTGTGACGTCATGCGTTATGGTAATATGACCAGATAATATATCCATGGTAATATCACGCGTCATGGTAACTTAGGAAAGAGAGTATTTGATAATTATATCGACCATCTGAGCTTATGTTATGGTGTGACGAGTGACGAATAGAAGACTCATATAAAGGAAAAAAATATATGACGACCCAGTTGGCACAATGGTCACCATGCCGAACTGCCAAACACAGGGTTGCGGGTTCGATTCCCGCCACAGCTAAGTATTTATGCTTAAATATTTTTCTGTGGTCTGGTTGTTTCTATGTATTATAAGTATATATTTACAAAAGAAAAGTAAATAAGTAGTATATCCGTTGTCAAGCACCCATAACACAAGTCTAGTTACTTAGCTTGGGGCTAGATGGCGATGTGTGGAATGTCCTGCAATATTTATTTATTTGATTTATTTATGTAAGTAAAAGAATAACAAAAAAATCTAAATTTATCATCGTTTTCTTATGACGTTATCACGTAAAATTATCGGCCGTAAACCGACTTTCCAAACAACCATTTGTTTTCATTCTGTCTCTTTCTTACGGTTTTTCGTTTCACATTTTCGTAACGCGTAACATTTTTTCTGGGCTAGGTCCCCAACCCAACCCGCGATAAGGAACTTCGTTTCAAAATATAGTATAAAAAATATGTGTGTAATACAGGACGATAGTACCTAACGACTTGTATGTCTATAAAACCAGAAAGTGATGACGTGTTATGCCAAAAATCCGTCAAATGTCACCATAAATTACGTCATCTGTGAGCGGCGCGCGCTGGGTCATTAAAACGATATTTACGACCACTTCAAAAGAGCTTTTAAGTAAACAAATGACTGATATCTATAGCTTAAAGACCACGGATTATGTTTCAAGTGTTATTTTAATTGTGCTATGTTTATTTTTTTTCTATAAACAAATTGAATTCGAGATACGAAAAAATTCAGACGAAATTATAGAGTAGTTAGAAAGATTGGCGTTTTGTGTAAAATCTAAAGCGATAACATACGTTTTTTTTTATTTACATGATAAGTACTTGAATATACCTTTATATTTAAATTATTATTTAGGCATGTTTAATACTAAAAAAGTGGAGTAAGAAATTAAAGAAATTTGCGGCGCGAATAGCCGCGCCGTCGGCGCCGCGCTGCGCCCGCGCCGCGCCGGCTCTAGCTCAATTTACGGATATTTTAAAAGACATTATGAACAAACTAAATTCTGTTTGGAATTATACGAATTCTAATAAGAAAACTAGAAAAAAAAAATTATCACTTACTTTCTTCAAAATTCTTCTAAGCCCTTCCAAAAAATCCTCATAATAAAATCCGCCATTTTTTGTCATTTTTCACTAAGCGTTTTTTATCGATCAAAAAACTTATCATATTATCAAAATTCATTAAAACTTCACTTTTAATTAGATTACGCATACGTTAACGATAATTTTGATGTATAATAACACTATACTTCAATAAAATAAAGAACATAAGACGTTTTTACAAGAACACAAATATTTTCTTTCACAATAATTTCTATACTGATTGAAATTGACAGATTTATTATTAAAAATCAACGTTTGACAATGACAGATGGTCTTAAGATGACACTAATATATTAATTGAGTACCCTACAGGAAAAAACACGAAGTATTTACCCTAAAATTCAAATAGTTGAGAATATTGTGAAGGAACTTCTATAGTTTGGTTTGGTAGATATATTGCCACTAGGCAGTTTACCGATGCGTGATTTGGCTTATTTCGAGACATCAGACAGAAGACCGGCTAATATAAATATTTACATACATACTTACCTATATATCCTTCTTCTTGCTCCAAGAGACCTTCTGGAGTGAAACTAATATAAGTTCTTCACTGGACGGACACCATGCATGACAAATTCACAAACAAGCCTAACCAGTTGCTGAATGTCTTAGAGACAGATTGCAATGTAAAAAATAATGAAAAAATAATATCCTTCTTAGTAGTTTGTTTAACTTAATCATATACAAAAACTTTCTTGTTGCCGTATTTTTGCGGACACTCATAATCCTTAATCTAACTCATGTTTATGTAACTTGCATAGACAGATGAACGCTTTAAGAATATTTCAGTTCGAGCAGCGTTAGAGTAAGAATAAGTAGGTTATCTTAACAAAAACACCGTTACCTAATAAACTTATTTCATGATATAATAAAATGGATTATGACAGACAAACAATAAGTGAAATCTCGTCAAAACGTCAAAAATTTAATCGTAAATTTTATAATGCATATCATCCAAATCCAGGTATACGGTAATAAAGTCTTATGGAATATGAAATCTTTATTAGACTTCAAATTGAAGGATTCCTGTATGTTTAATTTGGACGCCTGCTGTGCACCACAGCAGGTAGGCAATGTAGGTATATACCTATCGGTAGACTTTAATAAGTAAAATGCAGAATTTGTAGATTCAAAGCTTAAATCTTTACATAGTATAAAACTAGTATATATCAGGGATATAAGGGAGCAGCGAAACGCACAGTTAATCTCAGAATCAAGACTGGTTTATTTTCCAATGAAAGGTAGTTTTGAAACTAACTTACCCTACATCTTACTACTAAATAATGTAGCGAACATACCAATTCTCCACCCTTAAATTAATAGCGCTTATTACACGAGTACTTATATCATAAGTTGCACCCACTTGAAAAAGGTACATACTTTGCCTAATCTACAACAATAACTACAACTATCATACCCTACGTAAGCACTTAAATAAAGCTAAAGAACAAGTACCCATTTTATTACTTACATTTCTAATAAACAATAGGTATCTACGAACTATAAGTAGGTACATACGCACATGAATAACAGTATACATTTATAGGTGTAGCTCAATAACATAGGCAATACTTCTGGCAAATGTATAATAACAGTTATTTATTCATAATTACACCCATATCGAACAACCGGTTTACGCGTTCGCTTGGGTCTTGGAGATGGCGCGGACGGCCCGGGAGTTGTACGGGGCTGCGAGACCTCAAGTTCACTGATATCGGCGATGATAGGGACGCGGAGCTCCACTGCCCGCGCCGGCGACGGCAGCGAGGGCGACGACGACGCTCGAGCTGGAGGCGAAGCCGACGCCGATGCGACCGGCTCCGCAGACACAGCGTGCGGCTGCGGCTGCGGCGGGTCGTGTGTCTGCGGCGACCGCCCGGACAGAGCGGCGCCGCCAGTGCTGGCAACTTGCGTGGACGGGAATACGCACGAGCTCTTCCGTCTCATTTGGTCGATGTGCCTATGTGTTGCCGAACCATCGGATGCTCTCACTAAGTAACTACTTCTACCTAATCTATTCGCGACTTGTCCCTCCTCCCACTTAGAACTAGAACTAAAATTCCTATACAACACTGATTCCCCTACACTTAAATCTCGATTTTTCTTAGCATTCTCTATAGCAATGAATTCTTTTTCTTTCAACTTGCTGCCATACTCGGGTCTAACCATATCGAGGCGAGTTCTCAGCTTCCTACCCTGTAACATTTGCGCTGGACTCTCCCCCGTAGTACTGTGTGGTGTGTTGTGATATACTAACAAGTACCTTTGGATCGCAAGCTCGGGGTCGACGCCCTCCTGCCGAGCCTTTTTGATGACGTTCTTTATTATTTTGACGGCGTTTTCCGCGGCTCCGTTCGACGATGGGTGGTACGGCGCTGAGAACATTTGACGTATCCCGTTTCGTTCTAAAAACTTTTTAAACTGCGTACTCGAAAAAGGTGGTCCGTTATCGGACACTACCTGTTTAGGTAACCCCCATCGCGACCACGATTCACGTAGTTTACCTATCGTTACGTCTGCCGTCGTTCGTGTCATTTTGTGTGCCTCGATCCACTTGGACCTTGCATCGACCGATATTAAATAAGTTTGGTTATGTATAGGCCCAAGGAAGTCGAGATGAACCCGCTCGTATGGGGTATGTGGCCACCGCCAGGGCGAGGGTGTGGCGGCTGGCGGCGCGGGGGCCACGGCGGCGCACGTCGGACACGCGCGGCACACCGCTTCTACGGCCTCGTCCATGCCGGGCCACCATACGTAACTTCGCGCGTACGCTTTCGTTTTCACTATGCCCATGTGTGGTCCATGTAATTCGCTCAGTATGGTCTGTCTGCATGTCTCCGGTATCACTAAACGACGCCCCCACATAACGCATCCTAGCTCCGTATACAACTCCCCTTTACGCGCGAAATACGGTTCTAATTGTTTGATATCTACTTGCTGAGGCCACCCGTTTTCGATGTACTCGCTAACGCGGCTTAGCATCGAGTCGCGAGCGGTAGCCTTTTTTATAACTTCGCTATCTAAAAGTAATTCGTTGGCGGCAAAATGTAGGTACGTCTGCTCTGGCGGTTCATCCTCCTTGCATTCGACTACCGGTAGTCTCGACAGTATATCGGCCCCGTTACTATGTGTACCTACGTATTCTATATCATAATGATAAGCTGAGAGTATTAAGGCCCACCGTTGCATACGACTCGCGGTCATCGTAGGTATACCTTTGTTAGGACCGAATATGCTGACTAACGGTTTATGGTCGGTTTTTAATTTGAACCTTCTACCAAACAGGTACTGGTGAAATTTTTTTACACAATATATTATTGCTAGCGCTTCGCGATGTATCTGTGCGTAGGCTTGTTCTGCTTTAGTGAGCTTCCGCGAGACGTATGCAACCGCGCGCTCCACGCCGTCCGCGTCGCGCTGCGACAACACGCCGCCCACACCGACGCCGCTCGCGTCGCAGGTCAGCCAGAGCTCGTGCGCCGGGTCGTAGTGAGCGAGCACACGGTTACTCATCAACAGCTGTTTTACGCGTTCGAAAACCCTACCGTGTTCCGGCTTCCACTCCCATTGCTCCCCCTTCCGTAGTAACTCGTGCAGTGAATGTAGAACACTACTTAGATTGGGAACGAATTTTGCATAAAAATTAACCATGCCTAAGAACGATCGTAACTCCGACACTCCGGTCGGAGCCGGCATATCCCTGATCGCGCGCAGCTTTTCCGGATCGGCCCGGATTCCGTTCCTATCGACGATATATCCTAGATATTTAACCTCCCTTGCTAAAAACGAACACTTACTTAGTTTTATTTTTAAACCCACCGACTCTAATCTAACCAAAAGCATTTCTAAGGATTTTAAATGGGAGTTCCTGTCTTTTCCCGTAACAATTATGTCATCCGCGAAACATTGTACATTTGGGATGCCTTTGACCACTTCGCACACGATTCTTTGAAAGATTCCGCTGCTAGACGATAGACCATACACTAGACGATTATATTTGAACATTCCTCGATGTGTGTTGATAACCGTAAACGCTTTCGAATCGTCTGACAAACATATTTGATTGTAGGCTTGGGACAAGTCGATTTTTGAAAACTCCTCCCCACCTGCTAGGTTAGCGAGCAAATCCTCAGTTTTCGGCAACGGGTACCTATCGACCATGAGAACCGGATTGAGCGTTACCTTATAGTCAGCGCAAATGCGCAGACCACCGTCACTTTTGTTAACCAGCACGAGCGGCGTCGCCCAGTCGCTGCAGTCGACGGGCTCGATGATCCGGTCGCGCAGCATCGCGTCCAGCTCCGCGTCGACGCGCTCCCGCAGCGCGTACGGCACCGGCCGCGCGCGGTGGTACACCGGCACCGCGCCCTCGCGCACTCGCAACCTCGCACAACCTCCCGTGTACCGTCCTAGACCGCCGCTCCATACATTTTTACATCTGTCGAGAATAACATTTAGTTCATTATTTACAGTTTTCATTTTATAACTATTGCTAAACTTTGGATATTGTAAAATAGGTATTTGTATTCTCAACTCCGCTAACCACTGCCGGCCTATCAAGGAGGTCGCACCGGTGTCGATTACATATAAGTCTAAGGTTTTTTTATAACCGTTGTACTCCACTTGAGCCTTCATACAACCTAACGGCCTAACTTTAGACTTTCCGTCATAAAAAAGGAACACATATTTAGATCTCTCTAATTCTACGCCACTAAACATCTTTTCATAAGTTTTTTTACTAATACACGACCCTGACGTTCCCGTATCTACTTCCATCGGTAATTTGCGGCCATTGATTGTAAGTTCAAGACTCACCGGTGTGTAGTCACCTAATGCTAACTGGTACAATGGTTCCTCTATGTCCGCCTCGGATGCTGTGCCGTCGTCGCTGGCCGTGTCTGCGCCCGCCTCCGCCGGCTGCACGTAGTACACCCGCGCCGGCTGGTACCGCGCAGCTCCGCCTCCGCGGCGACGTGCACCGTCCGCGCCTCTGTAGGGACACACCCTACGCAGATGTCCCTTGTTTCTGCAGTTGCTGCAGACGAAGTTGACATATTTACACCCATTGGTGTAATGCTGGCCGCCGCACGCCGTGCAGATACCGCCCACCCGTGCTGTCGGAGCCGGCGCGCCACGCACGCCGCCGTGAGAGCGCGCGCGCGGCTCCGCCGCCGCCGTCCTAGCACTGATTGCATGCACTGCGCTCGTGACAGCCACCGCCCCGCTGCCCGACGACGACGACCCCGTCAACTCGACGGCTGATGCGTCTCGCTCTGCAGCTTCCAGGGACATCGCTAACGACAATGCCGTCGTATATGTGAGACTCTGTTCTGAGAATAACCTTTGACGAATTAGTTCGCTCCGCACCCCGCAAACGAATTGATCACGTAGATTGTCGTTTAACGTATCTCCAAATTCGCAATCTTTCGATAACTTTTTCAATGTCGCTATGTACTGAGCCACGTTTTCGCCGGCCTCTTGACGCCTCTGTCTATACTTGTACCGCTCCGCCATTATGGATGGTTTCGGTTGTACGTGTGAACGTACCAATTCAACTAATTCCCTGTACGTTAGATCCTCTGGCCGCCTTGGGTTAGCCAAATTCACCATCAACTCGTACGTGCTCTCACCAACTAGCGATATTAGCGTCGGTACATGTAGATCTTCGTTGATTTGATTAGCGCGCAGGTACTGTGCCACGCGGCCGCAGTACAATGTCCAGTTGCCCGTTTCTGTGTCGAATTCGTTCACTTTTCCGATCGGCATTTTTCCGAAAAAAGAATCACCTCCGAACCTTCGTAAGCCCGATAGACACACGCGTAATTATTATTTTAGCTTTATTTCGTCGCCAATTAGTATATATCAGGGATATAAGGGAGCAGCGAAACGCACAGTTAATCTCAGAATCAAGACTGGTTTATTTTCCAATGAAAGGTAGTTTTGAAACTAACTTACCCTACATCTTACTACTAAATAATGTAGCGAACATACCAAAAACAAAGTCCCTTTATCTTCTAATTATTCTTTAAAACTACGCAACGGATTTTGATGCAGTATTTTTTGTTAGATAGGGTGATTCTAGAGGAAGGTTTATGGGTATAATGCATGCATAATACAACCGCGCGAAGCAGGGGCGGATCGCTAGTTTAAAATAATGATCTCTGTAATTAGATTTCACTTGTTTGACGTTAACTATATTATATAAAATCACAAGAATTAAAAAGCTACTTTTTGAAGTCGATTAAAAAATTAATTTTTATGTTTTTCTTCTAAAGAACACAAATAAAAAAATATCTTATTTCTGATAATTATTTAGAAACAATATGAACACAATATTTTGGGCAAAGAATCGCACCTGGCCTTTCAAAAATATGATGTTCATATAGGTATATATGAAAATCTATGTATATGAAATAGGTATAACAGTGTTCGCCCACTTTACCAAAAACTCTAGAACATAACTGGACCATATTTTGACGTGACAACGTTTTATAAATTGGTTTGCCGGGTGACACGTCAAGAAACTGCGTTACGCTCCGCTGACGTTATGCGCTCACAATGAGAGCGAGTGAGAGGCACGCGGGCATGGTTAGCCCGCCTAAGAGCGAGAGAGACAGACATAAAAAGTGAAAGGCACGCGTCCCTTCCACTCGAGCACAGTTGTTGTCACGTAAAACTTTTTTTCTTTGTAGGTAGGCACTACTATTTGTGAAGGTAAAGTTTTTATACAGATTTATGAGCCTGTCCGGTTACGTTCTAGTATGCTCTAGTATAGAGAAGGCGAAGACCTGGGGCCTTATTCTGCTATTTGGTTAACCATTGTCATTATATCGAGACTCTATTGATATTATATCGAGATTGTGACTTTATTTGGTATTCTGCTAAAGTTTTAATAACATCGCAATATAATCACTATGGAGTCTCAATGGTATGGTAATATTTACCTTGCAGGTGTTGCCTAGCAACATGGTATATGTTGCTAAGCAATATACCGTTTTGACAACTATCGAGATTCCATTAAGCCACGATTGTAGAGCAGAATACAAAAGAGAGTCAGTGGTGTGTCAGTGGTGTTTCGATAGAATAGTCAACGTTAGGAGAATACCAATTTGACATGTAAAGTCATATTTTTGACATTAAATTTCTATTACGATTATATCGACACACTATTGAAACACAATTGTGTTAGCAGACTTAGGCCCCAGATAGTTACCCATTAAAGGTTCACATTGAGAAACGAAAGAAATACCTATATATTCTCAATCAAAATGTTTCATCTATTTCAACCAATTGAAGCACCCATCTTATATTCTCTTTACTACTTTGTAAAAGTTTCTGTTTTCAAAGGAAAACTAACGATTTCGTTACTTTCGTTTCAATCTAAACATTCATTGTACCGTGACTTTGATCGATTACCTACCGATATTAAAATTACTAAATTGAGCGTTTTTTTTCGCTAACTTATTAACTTATGTTATGCTTTTAACTTATGTTTTTGTTTATTTGGAAAAGCTCTGAAAACTGTAGCGAAATAGCTGTAGGGATAAATTAAATTTCCAATGTGTCTGGTCGAGATATTTGGTGCTAACTGTGCGTCGCAGTTTCGTTCGCTAAGGTTAACCCCGAAAGGAATATTGGCATAACAGTAGCGCATTTGATGTTGCAGAGTTCAGGCTTTCTGAAGTCTACAATTCATTAAAAAACATATTATACCTATTGGGTATAAACCAATTGACCTATTGCGTAGAGTAAATCGTGAGAATATAGAAATAAATCTTTGAAATGCAACTTACTATCTATAAAAAAATGATTCCGTCTGTCTGATATTTATTTTGCGACCTGTTACTTTTGTGTTACGCAGCTTCGCCTTTTACTTTTGTGTTACGCAGCTTCAACCTGTGACTTTTGTGTTAGAGTGATGCGTGCGCATCATCACCAATAGCGATATGTGCGACGCGCGTGGCGTTTCTACGCAATAGCCCCGTCTTTGTCTTCACATCGACTACCCGAACTCGACCGTCCTTCCCAGTGAGTACGTTCTGTACCAAACCTTTCGGCCAAGTGTTTCTAGGTGAGCTAGGGTCTACGATCAGCACTAGATCTCCCACTTGTAGGGGTCTCTGTTCCTCGTGCCATTTTTTCCTGGGACGCATCTCAGGCAAATCTTAAAATTTCATTCTCATCATTTTTTCATAACGCGCCTAAAGGAGTATAACTTCAAAAATAATAAGGATCGAAATTGGTTCATTAGTTACGAAGATTTTAAAAATCTAAACATTCATCCATATCTTTTAAATAAATATTGTAGGTACTAAAGTTAATTAAAACGTGATATTTATTATGTTCTTTGTTTGTATTTTGTGGAGGTCGATATATTAATACTGTTACAAGCACCTTGTGTACTAAACTAAGCTAAAACACTACAAAATAATAAAATAAATAAATAATAGTTTACTAAGCAAAAGTGGTACAGAAATACATCGTATAGACATTAGACAAACCCAGTCACATAGAAACATTTATCAAGTATTAGAATCATCACTATCATCATCACTATCACTTCACTATCACTACGAGTATCACTACATAGTATAAAATAAAGTCACTTTTCGCCGTCCCTATGTCCCTTTGTATGCTTAAATCTTTAAACTACGTAACGGATTTTGATGCGGTTTTTTATAATATATAGAGTGATTCAAGAGGATGGTTTATAATGTATAATACATGCATAATATAGCCGTGCGAAGCCGGAGCGGGTCGCTAGTAATTAATAAATTTAGAAGATATTTTTCATAATCTATTAATAAAATTTCTTTAAGTAGGTAAGTAATAAAAATGCTAAGAAATTCAAGTAGCAATAGGTACAAAATGAAGCTTTGATTTGGCGTTCACAGCCGCAGCCGCGTGCCATTAAATACCAAATTGTACGAAATGGGATTACCCTCGGCATGGATGTAATCGAATTCCACTTGCCAACTTCCAATATTCACGTGGTGGTTTACCTTAGCTTTTTGGTTAGGAAATTCTTAGGCATACCTATATAATATCATTACCTACATGTCTAAAATAGCTACTTTCGAAGACAAATTAAAACCAAATCGTAATAAATATTGGATTTAATTTGTGTATGATTAAGAAACTTTAATAAGAAGAAAATGTTCTCAATAATTCGTTACTTAAATCTTTTTTATATTTATTTATGTCAGACGATCATACAAAACACACCCCCACGGTTTTAATATAAAATCACACAAAGAATAGGTTAAATATAATTCGTACTAAGATTCTTATTGAATATGTCAAAAAGGCCATACTAGACCACCCTAAATGATTTTAAAAAAAGTCGCGTAGACTTTTGAAATTGCGATTTGTTTGTTTATTAATTGAGCTATTATTTAAGATCAAAGTCATTCAACTCAATCAGGACTGACTATCATCATACAAGTTTATTTGCTTTCTAGGGCCAGATGGCGTTGCCTTGTTTATTGTCCATATAAATAAATAAATATTAACAGGACATTCCATACATTTCCATTTAGCCCCAAGCTAAGTAACTAAACTTATGTTATGGGTGCTACACAACGGATATTACTACTTATATACTTTTCTTTTGTAAATATATTTATTTTATATCTAATCAACCAGACCACAGACAAATATCTAAGTTAAAATAGTTGTCTGAGGCGGGAATCGAATCCGCAACCCTGTGTTTGGTAGTCCGGCATCGTGCCCATTGTGCTAACTGGTTCACCATAATTATGTTTCTTAAATCAGTAGTTCTAGACGAAATACTACTGATCTATGTCTTAGCATGAACAAGACACCAAGATACAGTTTGTCTCACTTAAGTACTACCACCTAAGTTACCTAATAAATTAGATCGTAGACACAATTATTATACACTCATTCATTTATTTTTCTTAAATTTAGGTTTTTACAAAAACAAACTGAATACAAAATATATACATCACTATATAAACTTATAAAAAAATTCCATCTAAGCACTTACATACTAGGTACCTAAATTAAATTAAATTTACAAGTCTTAACAATAACGTATAAATTTTGCATATAAAACAGTAAATTATTATAAAAACCTAAACCTAGAAGACCGTCGGCAGCGAAGCAAGGCCCAGGCTACCGATGGTTAGGGCTGCAAAGACAGAAACCTTCTTACGATACGTGCCGTATCCAGAACGACTGCCTTTTGAATCTGACCCTTGACCCAACCATCCAGCGAGAGCCTCTTCAGATGTTGATCAAGGCTCTTCGCTATCAGTCCGTTTGCCGATACAACTATCGGAACAATACTCGTCGAATCAACGTCCCACATGGCGGTAATCTCGTGGGCCAAGTCCAAGTACTTAGTTTCTTTGTAGACACAATTATTATTAGCAAACAATCTGCGGTTGACTGTTCGCTGGACAACTTTGCAACTATACCTAAGTACCTAACTGCGCGTCTGCTTATTATTGTTTTAATTTAATTTACCGGCTCAATCTTAACAATATAAAATATTCTACCTACACATACATTGTAAATGGTAATTACATAATAATAAATTAAAAAGTTCACTAATAGACTGATTAAGTATTTATTATATCTAGTAAAAAAATACCTAGACTCGTCTTTTTGGTAAAAGAGTCAAAGATAAGATAAGATTTTAAACTACCATTGTTATTATCTTACTTAGTCGTGTAAAAATGATGCTTGTAACAGCATCGAAATATCGAGCTCCACAAAATAACAATGAACTTATGCACGAACAGCCAAAAAAAATTATACATATACAAACGAAATGATAACCTCCTCTTTTTAAAAGTCGATTAAAAACAAAAAAACATTGGTAAATTTCCCGTTTTAAATAACATATGTAAGAGTCAAAGAGTATAAATCCAACTATTCTACTGCAGATTTACTTTTCGTGAACCGTTAGTTTCTCTGCACCCATACCTGTAAGTCACCTCAAAGAGGATTTAAATCGGTAGGTAACTTTACTTTTAAATGTAACACGTTTGGCTTCCAAAGAAGCTCTACGAGAATAGAAGTCACGAAATAAACCAATCTATAACTTTAAAGCAAAGGAAATAAGGTTAAAAGTCATGTAGATTGGATTTAGGGTGAAGGCAGACAATAAACTTATCGATCGGATCTTACCAATCGCCGCTCGCCAAAGTCTAAGAAACTCTTTAAGCTGCCTGTCCACTGGAGCGGAGCGAGGTAGCGGGGCGGTGAGTGAGGTAAAAATCTACCATGTGGATATTTTTAAGGATTGACAGTCATTGACTGGACAAAACTTGGCTCAATAAAACTAATCGTTTGTGAGGGAGATATTTATGGTTATTAATGGACTAAATACTTTTAGTATGATTTTATATATTTATTTATATTTAATTTAATCTATTACTTATTACTATATTCTATTATTTTGATATTTTTATATTATTCTAGGCACAATTTTAGAATTAGAATTAGAGCATTTGACTAATGTAATATTTTTTTATGGGTGGTTCAATGCAATAAAGATCATTAATTTATTTATATACCACATTGCCGCCCGTCGCGTCGGATTGGAAAAAATTGTCTTTAACCTGTGGTGGTACGCTTAGTGCAACTACAGTTGCCAAACTCTTATTGGCAAACCGGTTTTTAAAGCACACATTGAATAGTCGGCGAGCTATCGCCCGATCAAAAAATTTGTAGTATGTGTCTATTCTTACAGAGAGGTAACTTCAACAAATTCACCAGTGTTTGTTGACTTTTGGAGTAAATATTTAATTGAGTTTATTCTGCTTTAAACATTAAATTAAATACAATTTTGCTCCAGAATAGAATGCATGACTTCGGCTTACTCACAGTTCAACTAATATCTGTTAGAAATTAAAAGTTTGTGTATTTTAGTTTGTATCAATGTATCCTAAAGAACTATTCGTAGAGAAGCCAAGTTCATAAATTTTAATTTCCGTAGGACTGTAAAGGTTTATAAAGACAACAGGTATGGTTGGAATCAGCGTGGCTTACTGATTAT
Source organism: Idaea aversata (assembly GCA_907269075.1). NCBI lineage: Eukaryota > Metazoa > Arthropoda > Insecta > Lepidoptera > Geometridae > Idaea > Idaea aversata. Next base: position 6,061,364 of record OU026092.1, on the reverse strand, counting down.
CAGAATGCATGTTGTCACTTCCTAAAGTGGTGGGGGGTAGATGACATCTATGACGTCATAAAGATGGCGCCTAATAGGTTTAGATTTTGTGTGTTATTAGGATAATCATTTATCCGATTAAAAAAAACTAGGTATTAAATGAGAGGTAGTAAAACTTGTAACAAAACATGCTAAGTCACTTTTATTGTAGGTATTATATTTTGATTTTTTTTTAAAGCAAAAATATGAGTTTTTTTTTCTAAACATAATACGTTTGTTAGGCAATATCAATATCAATAAATCAATATCAATAGATCAATATTTAAATTAGATTATCATTTTGGCAATAAACAATTAGCTACATTTGATTTGCGATGATTTGCAAATACTATACACTTACAAACTACTTTTTAACAGACTTCAAAACAGTATACAAGTACAAGTTGACTTTATTATTAGTTATATTAATAATAAAATCTAAATTAGCTTTGACGATGATTATTTTCATATTAGTTGAAAAAAAAAAAAAATTCATAATTATTTATTCATAACAAACATTGACAAAAACACAAGGTGTGGGAGCTTCTCTGTTAAGTTCATAGAACTTGTGTTAGAGGAGTCCCCTCTTTGCTGTGGTCCGTAATATGCACAACAATGCACTTAAATTAGCTAAAAGATTAATATACTTACTTACTAACATATACTTTACAATTATAAGTAAAATGAAATCAACTTTTCTTCAAATAATCTTCAAATCAAAATAACAAAGAATACATGAACGAATTAAACAATCAAAAGTAAGTAGGTACAATTTGAATTTAGTTTAAACATTTTTTTTTTAAATAAGGTAGGTAGTTTAAAAAAAATATCATTGATTTTAATAACTAATCTTGTACATATTGGTAATTAGACATAAGTAATAGGTTAACTATGCTGGGCAAATATAAAGGAAATTGCATCTGTTCAACTGGGATATATTAACTATTCAAACCTAAATAGGGAATAAACGCCCGTCACAACCATAATGAAAATTACAATCTATTTTGGTAGTGGCGCTTACACATCACTTTATAGTATTATCAGGGGACAAAATTGCATAATCACACACACAGTATGTACGTAACTATTCAATTATTGATACGTTTATTTTCAAATATTGAAAATAAAACCAGCCAAGTGCGAGCCGTACCATTATATTCTGTTTCTAACCGACGCAAAAACAATTGCAAAAAAACCTAAAAATATTATACTTATGTCAAACGAGGCTGTATAGTCTTTTGTCTTTTGCCGGCCCTTTTGGGAGTATAATTAACAAAAAATATTGCTTAAATAATAGGTAAACATGAAAACCACCTACAATTATTAAAACACACTTATAGAATTCCAATTTTATATATATTACTAGCTGTCCCGGCAAACGTTGTTTTGCCATTAAAAAAAAACTAAAGGAAACAAAATAAAAAATAGATGTTGGCCGATTCTCAGACCTACTGAATATGCTCACAAAATTTCATGAGAATCGGTCGAGCCGTTTCGGAGGAGTTCAACTTCGAACCCCGTGACACAAGAATTTTATATATATACTAGCTGTCCCGGCAAACGTTGTTTTGCCATTTAAAAAAAAAACTAAAGGAAACAAAATAAAAAATAGATGTTGCCCGATTCTCAGACCTACTGAATATGCTCACAAAATTTCATGAGAATCGGTCGAGCCGTTTCGGAGGAGTTCAACTTCGAACCCCGTGACACGAGAATTTTATATATATAGGGACTAGCTGTCCCGGCAAACGTTGTTTTGCTATTTACAAAAAAACAAAAAAAATGTTGAAAAAAAATAGATGTTGGCCGATTCTCAGACCTACTGAATATGCTCACAAAATTTCATGAGAATCGGTCGAGCCGTTTCGGAGGAGTTCAAGTTCGAACCCCGTGACACGAGAATTTTATATATATACTAGCTGTCCCGGCAAACGTTGTTTTGCCATTTAAAAAAAAAACTAAAGGAAACAAAATAAAAAATAGATGTTGGCCGATTCTCAGACCTACTGAATATGCTCACAAAATTTCATGAGAATCGGTCGAGCCGTTTCGGAGGAGTTCAACTTCGAACCCCGTGACACGAGAATTTTATATATATAGAGACTAGCTGTCCCGGCAAACGTTGTTTTGCTATTTACAAAAAAAAAAAAACAAAAAAAAATAGATGTTGGCCGATTCTCAGACCTACTGAATATGCTCACAAAATTTCATGAGAATCGGTCGAGCCGTTTCGGAGGAGTTCAACTTCGAACCCCGTGACACGAGAATTTTATATATATAGAGACTAGCTGTCCCGGCAAACGTTGTTTTGCTATTTACAAAAAAAAAAACACAAAAAAAAATAGATGTTGGCCGATTCTCAGACCTACTGAATATGCTCACAAAATTTCATGAGAATCGGTCGAGCCGTTTCGGAGGAGTTCAAGTTCGAACCCCGTGACACGAGAATTTTATATATATAGAGAAGATAGAGAAGATAGCAGCAACAGAAATACATCTGTGAAAATTTCAACTCTCTAGCTATCATAGTTTATGATCTCATGTTCCTTTCAGTTCAGTTCAGTTCATGAGCCTGGTAACAGACAGATGGACTGACGGACGGACAGCGAAGTCTTAGTAATAGGGTCCCGTTTTTAACCTTTGGGCACTTCATTTAATTAAGGTGCCTCTTCGATTAACGAAGGTTAGCAGTCAATTTGGAACATTCTTCTCTATTTTTAGCAAGGCGAAAGAGTTCGGCTGCACTCGCTACCCTCATCCACTCCCGAATGTTACTTGGGTACGGAACCCAAAAATCTCAATTGATTTACTCAAAATGTCTCCTCACAATAAAATAAATGGTCACTGTCATCTTTAGAATATAATTAGAAACTGATACCTTTAAATAAAAGTATGTACCTACATACAATTTATAAAAAAAAACTATAACCTACATAAAATAAGATTCAAATTTTGAATAAATAAAATACCTCGTCCAAAGCGTCCCACGCGGCATCGTCCTCAAAAGGCTGGTGATGAATTTTTTTTATGGAAATCAATTGGTAATATAGTTTGGTTCTATGAAAATTGTTAATCAAAAAGTTTGTCGTCACATATAAACCTAAATAATAATATACGTGATAGGAATATAGGTAAAATTTATAATAAAAAATGTAACGGAAATATTATTTATACCTTTATTCGTGTTTTCCTACCATTTCTATTTGAAATTAGAGTAACGCGTTTATAAAAAGTCGGAAAACTGAAAAGAGCAAACGCATGAGAAATTAATTCAAAGAAAATTGTATTATCACTGTCACACGATCGTGCGATGTTGGCTTTGCATTAGAAATAATATTATTCTAGGTTCCAATACTATAACGAACCACACCTGTTTTGCTTCTCTCTCTTAAGTAACTGAAATGTCGATCATTTGAGTGCGGAATGGTGGTCCCACTGTTCTGTCCAACTATTATAAAAGCTGAACCAGGATCTCTAGTTGGAGGCTCGAGTGAGAGGTGGTGATCTCGGAACAAAAACAAAAGACTTTCGAATCCGACACAAAAGACGATCAAAACGGAAGCAAACCTATCGACTTGACACCTAACAACAACGAAGGTTACAATAATACTACTTGGCAACTAACTTAGATACTTAGTAGTACTACCAGGTTACTACTAAGAGCTAACTCATACAACCAGGCAGACTGGTGTGCGGCACCGATTCATGGTGGACATACCAGACGTTCGCAATAAGCGCTTTGCTTCGTCATTCCTTATTCGTACTGCAAGGGAATGGAATCGGTTGCCTGCTTCTGTCTTTCCTGACGTGTACAATTTGGGGGTCTTCAAGTCGCGAGTGAATAGGTATCTTCCAGGAAGGCGTGGTACATCTTAGGCCGCATCGTCACCTACCATCAGGCAGGTGTGATAGTGGTCAAACGCTGACCTATCATATGTAAAAAAAAAAACTATTTTACAACAATTATTAGTGAAAGCTTAGGGACAGAGAGAACACTGCGAATTGGTTTCAAACACAAATCTGTAAGTTTTTGTCTATAATCCGCGTTGGAACACGCGTGGTCGACCTATATCTGAAGTAAGTTAATTGAGGTTCAACCCCTGAGACACTACTGTTGCAACTGCATATTGAGTTTCCTATGTTACCTAGTGTTACTGTGAGTGATCTCGTTCTTTTTTAATAAATTTGAATAAAATGATGAGAATTTTGTTGTAGTTCTACTAGATAATTGTGAGTTTTAATGTAGGTCAAGATATTTGACGAAAACTAAATTGAATGCTGCTAGTTCATGACTGAAAGATATTGATAAGTCGTTTTTATGGAAACAATACTGCAACGCGAGTCTTAGGCTGCCTGTCCAGTGTCCACAGGAGCGGAACGGAGATGAGCGGGAACGGTTTCCACCAATAGAATTGCAAAAAGAATTGCGGAACGCTATTGGTGGAAACGCCTCTACGCTACTTCGCTCCGCTTCTGTAGACAGGTAGCCTATTAGTGAAAACGCCGCTACGCCACCTCGCTCCGCTTCTGAAGACAGGTAGCCTATTGGTGAAAACACCGCAACGCTACCTCGCTCCGCTTCTGAAGACAGGTAGCCTATTGGTGGAAACACCGCTACGCTACCTCGCTCCGCTTCTGAAGACAGTTAGCCTATTTGGTGGAAACACCGCTACGCTACCTCGCTCCGCTTCTGAAGACAGGTAGCCTATTGGTGGAAACACCGCTACGCTACCTCGCTCCGCTTCTGAAGACAGGTAGCCTATTGGTGGAAACACCGCTACGCTACCTCGCTCCGCTTCTGAAGACAGGTAGCCTATTGGTGAAAACACCGCTACGCTACCTCGCTCCGCTTCTGAAGACAGGTAGCCTATTGGTGGAAACACTGCTACGCTACCTCGCACCGCTTCTGAAGACAGGTTGCCTATTGGTGGAAACACCGCTACGCTACCTCGCACCGCTTCTGTAGACAGCGGTAGCCTATTGATAGAAACGCCGCAAGCGCTACCTCGTTTTGTTTCTGTGGACAAAACGACACATTATTACAGGAATATAATGAAGAAATTCTACATCTGTTTTTCAAGTTCTTCTCACATTTTTCCCTGTAACTTTCTGTCACTATTATATTCCGACAGTCCTATATTTTAATTGTATTTAACTAGCTAAAATTAGCTTAAGAATTTGTGTGTACATATGATATCGTTAATTGTGTGGTTAATCTACTATAACCAAACTAATTTTTTTAGTGTTTTAATTAAGTTTAGTAATACTTTAAATAAGGATTAAGTAGATATTTTAAATTAAAATTCGCAAGTTACGACAGGTTGGTTTGTACGATATTTTATCTTTTACACGTGCTCAAGAAAATGTAATAATGTAACATGAAGTAAAATGAGATCACGTCGTTTTGTAATTAATCATTCAGCTTTCATTTGTCGACGTTAACAAAGTATTGCTGTAAATGTTTTAATTAAAACAGTTATTATCTATAGCTAAAAAGAAAAAGACTCATCAAGGAAGCTCTGAATCTACAAGAGCTAAAAGTCTAAAATTTCGCATAGAGATGTCTTTTAGAGAAGCACTGAGAAAGGAGTTTTGGAAATGAAACCTTTTTAAATTAAATGGTAAAAAAGGGCTATCAAAGTTTCTAGTTCGTAGTTTATGTATTCCGTGTTTTAAGGAAATCTTTTTTGAAAGAAGGAAGAAACTCTAACCCGGGTAAAACCTCGGGGCACAGCTAGTTTTATATAAGTAGGTATACCTACTGTAAAAGCTTTGTGAAAATATAATTGGAGTATCGAAAATTGTAACCTTTATGAATTTTTTGGAGCTCTGCCAACCAGTAGGGAACATAATGATTTTTATCGCTTGTTTTAATATTGTTGAAAATATTATTTTTGAAACACAACTTAAGTTGTTTTGACTACTAAGGCTAAAAGTTTATAGAAAGGCAATTCTCTGAATATAAACAGTTCTTCTTATTTTTGTGTGCCTTTAAATTCTATGTGACCAATAAATATTGCGCCACCATGTAGGTCTTCCAACGTGCATGTGTCCCAGTGGACATTGGACGAAGTGATCCATCAATTTTGAATTAAATAATTACCTACTTGTCTCTGTTTGCACTACCTTAAAAAATGTTGAAAATAAAATAAATATAAATATTATAGGACATTCCACACTTCGCCAACTAGCCCCAAGATAAGTAACTAGACTTGTGTTATGGATGCTAGACAACGGATATACTACTTATATACTTTTTCTTTTGTAAATATATACTTATTATACATAGAAACAACCAGACCACAGACAAATATCTAAGTATAAATACATGTCTGAGACGGGAATTGAACCCGCAACCCTGTGTTTGGCAGTCCGGTATGGTGACCATTGTGCCAACTGGGTCGTGTTGTCTGTAAAGTCGGTTTACGGACGATATTATACGTGATAACGTCATAAGAACTTAATAACGGTAACATGACATGACGTCACACTTTTTTGTGAATGAAGGTGTTCATCGATTTATAAAACATGTTACATATTACAAATACCTACACAATTATATTGGCATAGAATAAAGCTCTTTAGACCGCTCTCTATCTTAACTCAAGAAACTGCACTGTTTTACGGCCACAAAATAAAACCTTATGAGCTGATGGGCAAATATGATAAAGGCGTACAATATTTACTGAATAGTTGGACTAATGTGAATAACTTCAAGTTGTTACTTTCCTTGTCAATTTTTTGATTATCTATTCTCAAGAACCTAAAAAGAAAAATGTCACTACATAGTATGAAACAAAGTCACTACCCGCTGTCTGTCTCTGCCTATGTATGCTTAGATCTTTAAAACTATGCAACGGATTTTGATACGTAGAGTGATTGGAGAGGACGGTTTTAGTGTATAAAACAAAACTACACACGTAAGATGTCGCGGGCACTAGTTAAAATTATAAGGAAAAAAACGCCCCTCTTTTTGCTCTGGGGGTTGAAACCCTAAATTAATTAAATATGTTACCTTATTTAGCTTAAATTTTAATTTTAAAAGTCCCAATGGAGTCCTAGGTGTCCCTACGATGTGTATCCAAGAGGATCGGTAGTTATACGTAGCGCAGCGAATGGTGACCTCTGATGGAAAATAGAAGGGGTATGCGCAGAACTCAATTTCCATATAAATATCGAGTTCTGCGCATACCCCTTCCACTTACCGCAGAGGTCACCATTCGTTGCGCGAGGTATACGCGGGTGAAATCGCGGAGCGCTGCTAGTAATCTATAGAAACACAATGCTTGCGCGATTTACTTTTACCTGTGGCGCTATTTAGTAACAAACATTCAAAACTAAAATATCTAACATTTACATACGACTTGATCAAATTCTTAGTATTGTGTGTTGTAAACGCTGAGCTTACCAGTGATGACATACGGATCCGAGACGTGGTCGCTGACTAAAGGCCTCGTTCATAAGCTCAGAGTCGCTCAGCGGGCTATGGAGAGAGCTATGCTCGGAGTTTCTCTACGTGATAGAATCCGAAATACGGAAATCCGTAGAAGAACCAAAGTCACCGACATAGCTCTCAGGATTGGTAAGCTGAAGTGGCAATGGGCAGGTCATATACCTGACATGATGATGATGATGATGAAACGCTGAGCTTAGGTAAACTTTCACACGTTAAAAAAAGTTTGAACTTGTAGTTATTTACTTGATTCACTATGTCAACAGGACATTCGCTCTATCTAACATGAAAATGTTATATACAGTCGTAAATAAATAGACAGAGTTCAACAACACAATGGAATATAAGGTTTAATCAGGGTTATGTTTGCTTGCCAAGACATTTTATTGGAACTGCCGGACTGGGGCAGGTTTTGATCTCTTTTCAATTAATACTTGTATTAAATCGACGACCCTGTTGGCACAATGGTCACTATGCCGGACTGCCAAACACAGGGTTCGATTCCCGCCTCGGAAAACTATTTATGCTTAGATATTTGTCTGTGGTCTGGTTGTTTCTATGTATTATAAGTATATGTTTACAAAAAAAAAACAGTATATCCTTTGACTAGCTATAACATAAGTCTAGTTACTTAACTTGGGGCTTAATGGCGATGTGTAGAATGTCCTGCAATATTTATTTATTTATAAATAGAATGTAAGTAATTGTAAGGCAGAACAATTATTTATTTATTTATTATAGTCAATTAAAACGAGTGCTTCCCGTTTGCCCCACCAAGCTGCCCCACAGTGGGGCAAAGTGGAATCGTTAAAATTTTGTAGTCTCGTTTGCCCCACTAATATGATTCTGCCCATCAGGGTTGGCACCTTGTTTAGAGTTTGAGAATTTTCGTGTCATCTCCAAAGTTATGAACCATCACGGTATACAAATACACAATTCAAATTTCAGTTGTGATAAATGTAGGTAACTGGGTTGGTAACCTATGTAGTGTGTTTAAATAAAAGTACAAAATGATTATTTGAAACGTTTACTTCTGAAGGAATCTGGTTATAAATCACAAAATAAATTACACGACTCATTACAAATAAAATCTTTGCCAAACTCAACACACAATAATTAGTCACTTTTACTACTAACTGTGAAAAATAAAATATCAGATTAATTGACATTGTTTTTACTGCTACCGGAATGGGAACCACGTATTTTTCAGTCATATTTGAATCATATTTCAATTATGTATTAGAGCTCATAGCAGCATATTTGGAGATTGATTAACATTTGACTCAGCTAACTACATTTTTACTGCTACCAAAGCTTACATCGCTCTTTTCTCTGTAGTAAAATGACAGATTCCGGAATGGGAACCACGTATTTTAAACTTTTATTTATTTAACTTGTTTCAATAATATTTGAAGACAGCGAGCTATGAAAGCTTTGGTTGACATTTAACTCATAATAGCGTACACTAATATTTGTTGTTTCTTGAAAGCTACCTAAATCACCATGTTATGTAGACACTTGCAAAAACGGATGTGGGCAACTTTAAAAACGTACCGTCACATAACAACAAAATCGGCGAGACCGTTACCTACGAATATGCTTACCAAATAAAACTGGTTTGGTCTTTCTAAAAATTTTCATATTTTGCGTGACTGTTTGTATGTTCTGCATGATGTTTTTTTATTATTTAATCAGTAAAACTGTATTTAACTTAGTCAAGTGTTAATCAATCTGAGATTTTTTTATTTTACAGTTAGTAGTGACTAATTATTGTGTGTTGAGATTGGCAAAGATTTTATTTGTAACGAGTCCTGTAATTTATTTTGTGATTTATAACCAGATTCTTTCAGAAGTTAACGTTTCAAATAATCATTTTCTTTATTTCTTTTCTTTCTTTCATTTTGTACTTTTATTTAAACACACTCCATAGGTTACCAACCCAGTTACATTTATCACAACTGACATTTGAAATGGAGATCTTGTCAATATTATTTAATGTCTCGTATTATACATAGCTCGTATTTCGAGATTATGGCACCACAAGTAACTTAAGTCTGCATGTTTTAGTGTAATTTGTAACATACCGTGATGGTTCATAACTTTAGAGATGACACGAAAATTCTCAAACTCTCAACAAGGTGCCAACCCTGATGGGCAGAATCATAATAGTGGGGCAAACGAGACTACAAAATTTTAACGATTCCACTTTGCCCCACTGTGGGGCAGCTTGGTGGGGCAAACAGGAAGCACTCAATTAAAACGATACAATACCATTTAAATTAATTGACATTCCATGAACAATAGATTACATAATTGACTTTCACAAAATAGGTACATACATTATTCTGACTTCTTCAGCCGTCTTCAAGGTGAATTAGTTTGTGTTGTTTGTGTATATGAAAATTTACAAAAATCTCATGCGCAAATTGTCAACTATATTGTCGCAAGTTATTTAGCGCAAAGTACCTCTATTTGACACTTGAAGCATAATCCTGCGCAGTGTAAATATCATCAAGGTTTTTTACATAATTTAAAATCTTCGTTTTATCTTCAAAATGATTCAAAATTAAAAAATATATTTTTAAAAATTAGCTTGGCATGTTTTATGATGTCATAAGATTTTTTTCAGATACCTAATACCTATAATAATTATTCAGCATGTTAACAACACCTTGCAAAACAGTTTTCTGAAATGAAACCGTCGAAAATTGTAAAGAAAAATGATGAATAGTTTAAAAAAACATTAACAACAATCAACCTATTTTCTCGGAACGAGTGGAAAACTACTAAAGGAAACTCCTTACCATGTGAAGCATCTGTCTGTGTGTGTGTAATCGCTTATTTTATATCAACTTCAGATGGCAGCTGTTGGGAGGTAAGGTTTGTTGAAGTAGTAGGTAACATCTGGCGTTGGTAATTATTTTTAGAAGACGTTTGAGTGAGAAATTAATAGGAAAGGGTACCGACACTCTCTCCATAAAAACGTCGGTCGACTGTTTCCTCCCTGGATAATGACACTAGCACAAATATTTTTATTGCATAAAACCTATAACTGCCATGACTATGTCCCTATGTCTTGTTTTTATTTCATTATCTAATTATTATAGAAAGTTAGATTAAAATATATATATGTATAAACAAATAAGACATAGGGGCATATAGTCATGGCAGTTTTATGCTACTGTACCGTCTTCGCGGTATATTTTAAACTTTCGCGCCGATTTAGTCGGTACCTCTGCACGAATCGAAGACCGCTCCGACCTGGAACTTCAACCAATAGGAGCACGCCATTCATTGACGTGCAGCGCTCGCATTGGCTAATATTGACAGCCTGGCGACATCTACACTTAAAACAAGGAACGCTTTCTCTCTCGTTCGTTAATGGAGAACGGTTGATGCGGCGCCGCTTAAAAAACTAAAATTCGGAAAGTGATAGTGTTCCTCAAAAACGGACTCATCCAGGATCGCAGAAGGCAAGTCAGGTGCGTGGTGCTTTTGTATTCTATTGGTTTATCTCTAGGGAGCTGGGGTTCTTTAGAATCGTGCAGAGAAAAGTAATTTTTTCCCTGAACCAAATGTTGAAAAATCATACATTTTTCTGGTGCCGAAACCAGGGAATTTAGATTGAGATTAATTAATCAAACATTCGTATCATATTCTTTCATTGTGTAATTAGTCTCATCGATTTCCTACCGAAAATCAATCTAAAATCTAGTTCAAAGTTCATAGTTTCATTTTGCGTAATGTAACCCAACCAATAAAGGTAGACACTAATACTTTAGCGAACCGCACTATCGTAAGTCATTCTTAATTAGTTTGGTTAATACTTCCACGTGCATTTTTGAAGTATTAAATCGTTTTGTATCTTAATTCAGAAGCGGAAGCATAATCGTAATCCATTAACTTCGTATTTACCGACAGTTGTTATTCATTCGGCCGTATATACCTATTCTTTTGTTAACGTCAGCAGGTTAATACGGATCTAAGTGTGTACCTAACTAGGTGCAATCGGTTTAGCATCTCGTGTAGGTATAATCTTTCATTCATTACGTGTATACCTACACTTTTCGTGGCTATTCCAATCAAAATAACAACTTGTCTTTCTCGTTATCGTTATCAAATTCAATCGTGCGTTCGTTCTTTATTCAAACAAAGTAGCCACCATGGCTTATTCATTAAACAAACGAAAGCAATCTTTGAAGAAAAGTAAATCTATAGAAGTAGAACTAACAATGGAAGACCTACCCGTTTTACGTCGTAAACGTACACTTGCGCTTAATCGATTAAAAAGGGCGTTAAGTATAGGTAGATTGTCGAAAACCGACTCCGACCAAGCAAACACTTTTCTAGCTTATTTTCCGGAGGTGAAAAAGCTTGTTTCTAGTTTCGAAGTAGCTCATGACGACATCGTATCTTTGTTAGACAGCGACACCGAAGACTTACTTAGGTCAGAGTTTGACGATATTCACTTAGAGATTCTATCTATCTATAGGCAATTAACTACCAAAACGTGTAGTGAATTGAACACATCGTCTGAGTTTTCTAATGTGAAGTCTAAGAACATTAAACTACCTAAAGTAAACATACCTACATTTGACGGCAATATTAAGACATGGTCGCATTTTTATGATGTTTTTAATTCACTCGTTCATCACAACGATTCACTTTCCGACTCGGAACGTGTGCATTATTTAATGTCATGTTTATCGGGTGAGGCTTTGACACTGGTTCGTGCGTACCCGTGTGAAAGTACCTACTATGCAGAGGCTTATCAATCGTTAGTAAATAGGTATAAAAACAAACGTGAGTTAGCTTTTACTTGTTGGAGGGAAATATTGAATATTAACCTTAAGACTGATTCTCCTACAGAATTCCGCCGTGCACTCGATTTATTAAAGGAAAATTTAAATGTTTTAGAACGTTTAGATCTACCGGCCCAACATTGGGGTTTCGTGTTATGTTATTTAATACTTTCCAAACTTGATTCAAGCACCCGATGCGCGTTTGAACAGGAGTACCCCGACTCGGAGTTACCCATTTATGAGCAGCTTTTGAGCTTTTTATATTCAAAGTGCGAGTCTATTGTCCGCGATAGCCACTTCACGCAACAAGATCGTACGTTAACTGATAAGAGTGATAAGGCTCGCGCCAACACCCGTCAATCTCATACCTACACATCTAAGAAACCTGTTTCTACGTTCCTGTCTAGCGCTATTGAATCCAAGCAATTTAGTAAACAATCAAAATCGATTAGTGATAATAATGATAAGATTTTAAATAGTACCTCGCCTACTTCTATTCCTATTAGTAAATGTTCGTTCTGTCAACAAAATCATTCGATCAAATCATGTGATGCATTCATTATGAAGTCTATAGAAGATAGATATACCATAGCAAAGGTCAATCGTTGGTGTTTTAATTGTTTGAGGCCGTCTCATCAATTAAAGGACTGCAAGTCTATTTTCTCGTGTCAGGTTTGTCGACAGAAACATCACACTCTTCTTCATAGAGAATCTTCAACGGCCGTCATTCAATCCTACGTATCGACGGATCGTTCGGAACCGAGTTCAACGGAACCGGAACCGCTAACACAAGTGTTCACAAACATGAGTAGTAGTTCAGTAGTGTTACTAGCTACAGCAAACGTGGAAGTGCGTGATTCAGCCGGTCGATTTCTCTCTTTACGTGCGATCATCGACTCGGGTAGTCAATCCCACTTCATCACCGAACGAGCTTTGGAACGTTTACGTATGAAACCACAACCTACCTCTCGCGACATACACGGCCTAGGTAAATCGTCAACAACCGTGTCAGGGGTGGTCAACCTCGAGTTAGGGGTTGATGGTAGGGTTTTATTCAATGTCAATGCACTTACATTGCCAGCTATCTGTGGTAAGATGCCCACAACCCGCGTTAATCTTTCTTCATGTGAACATTTACGCAACTTAGTACTCGCAGATCCCGATTGTGACAAGCCGGGTCCTGTTGACATGTTGATAGGTGCGGAAATCTTTTCGTCTATCCTGGTGCCTGGGAGTATTCCTGGTGGTCCAGACTACCCTTCGGCACTGAATACGGTGTTCGGTTATGTCATTTTGGGCAATGTGCAGTGTAATCAAGCATCATTAAACACACGTTCCTTTCTCGTTAACGAAACGAATCTTCTTCATGACGAAGTGAAGAAAATGTGGGAGCTAGATTCTTTTCCTCAAGCATCGTCGCTAGCTCCATCAGAACAACAGTGTGAAGACTTATTTGTTGAAAACCATACTCGAGATAGGTCGGGAAGATATATCGTGTCGTTGCCATTCAAAGAAGATAGTAAGAATCTTCATTTTCCCGGTTCGCGTGAAAATGCATTACGTCGATTTCATTCGTTGGAGCGTAAGCTTCATTCTAATCCAGAGCTTCACGAACAATATTCAGAGTTCATGTTGGACTACTTGAAGAGTGGTCACATGACTCAGGTTTCAGCAAAGGATTTTCGTAGCGGTAAATATTACATACCGCATCATTGTGTGATACGTCCTAGCAGTTTGAGCACTCGTTTGAGGGTAGTGTTTGATGCTAGTGCTAAGGACGCTCGTGGTCGTTCTCTGAACGACACCGTTCATATTGGTCCCAAATTGCAGACTAATATTGCCGAGTTACTACTACGGTTCCGCATTCATCCCGTTGTATTTACTGCCGATATTAAACAGATGTTTCGGAATATTGGACAGAAAAAAGGCGATTGTGTATTTCAGAGGATATTTTGGCGTTTCAATAAGTCTGAACCTATTCAGGAATACGAACTGAATACAGTTACTTATGGAATCGCATCTTCTCCTTACTTAGCATGTCGTACTATCAAACAACTCGTCGAAGACGAAGGTTCCAATTTTCCTCATGCAGTGGACGCTCTTACTTCCTCGACGTACGTCGACGACGTAGCACATGGCAGTTTTTCCCTCGATTCAGCTCAGTCAATAAAATCGGACCTCATAAACCTACTGAAACGTGGCTGTTTTGAGTTAAGAAAGTGGGCAAGTAATAGGAAAGAGTTACTCGCAGATTTGCCTGCTGATCATTGCATAACTGGTTGTGTATCTATGGATGTTGAGAATACTCCAACGCTAAAAATATTAGGTCTCAAATGGGAACCGGGTGATGACATCTTTTCGTTCGAAGTCTCCCCAATCGATAGAACTTGTACGAAACGTACAATTCTTAGTGAAGTAGCTCGTATTTACGACCCTTTGGGTTTCTTGTGTCCTTTGACATTCATCCCCAAGTTGTTGGTGCAACGCTTGTGGATATCAAGTATCGGATGGGACGACGTTCCTCCGACCGAAGTTATTCGTCAATGGAATCAATACGTAGCTGAACTTCCTTCAATCAAACAAATTCGTATTCCTCGTTATGTATCCATAGACTCTATGGAATCGTGTGAGCTTCACGGCTTCTCGGACAGTTCGGAAGTTGGATACGGTGCGGTAGTCTACATACGTATGCTTGATTCTCACGGACGTATCCACGTATCCTTCCTCTGCGCAAAATCTCGTGTTGCGCCTATAAAGAAAACATCTCTACCTAGACTCGAGCTTTGCAGTGCTGTCCTTTTAGCAGATTTGCTCAAATTCGTCAAGCAAACATATGCATCTTTCTTGTCGTTCACTGACACGTATGCGTGGTCAGATTCAACGATCACTCTCGCATGGATTCGTAGCCACTCTTCTCGGTGGAAAACGTTTGTGGCCAACCGTGTTAGCCACATTCATGAAACTGTCCCCGACGCTCGCTGGAACCACGTGCGTTCTGGTGACAACCCTGCGGATATAGCGTCGCGAGGTATGTCTCCGGTCGATCTCCTCCAGTCCGAGCTATGGTGGGCGGGACCACATTGGCTTCGGCAGTCTTCGTCTTCATGGCCTCTCGCTCCTTCTCTCGTTGCCGACGAAATCGAAGTACGTGCCGAGGAACGTATCGTATCTTTTATTGTAGATGACGACATTCATTTTATCGATTCATTATTAGAAAGATTCTCTTCAATTCGTAAAGTTCAACGTGTAGTTGGCTTTTGTCTACGTTTCATTCGTAACTCGAAATGTAAGCAAAATCGCAGCTCTGATCATTTTCTCAATCGTGCAGAGCTTCACACTTCTTTGATGACAATTGCCAAACGAATTCAATCCATTCATTTTCCCGAAGAGATTCGAAAGCTCAAAGATGGTAAACTGTTACCCAAATCGTGGAGGAAACTCAATCCGTTCATCGATAGCCAAGGAGTCCTCAGGGTGGGCGGTCGACTTTCTCGATCCGGCCTTGAGTACAATCACAAGCATCCTGCTCTCATTCCGAGAGATTCTACGTTTACGTACATGGTCATCGAAGCAATTCATAGGGAACATTGCCATCCTGGGTTAAACACAACGCAGTATCTTTTGACACAACAGTTTTGGGTTTTTTCATCGAAACGTGCTATTCGTCATTGTTTGTCAAAATGTATACAATGCTATAAAACTAAACCAAGTAATCTTGAACCGTTTATGAGCGATTTGCCTGCTTCTCGCGTGAATCAGGTAAAACCATTTTCAGTAGTTGGCGTGGACTACGGTGGTCCATTCCAAATCAAGTTAGGTAAACATCGTGGTGCTAAAATAGGTAAAGCTTATCTCTGTTTATTCATATGCTTTAGCACCAAAGCAGTTCATCTCGAAGTAGTAAGTGAATTATCTGCGGACGCCTTTATCGCTGCTCTTCGCCGATTCGTAGGAAGACGAGGTAGGGTTAACGTTATACATTCAGATTGCGGTACAAATTTCGTCGGAGCTCGGAAGATTCTAGATTCTTACGCTCGTGCTGCTTCCCAGTCTCAGAACATCGAATTTAAATTCAATCCTCCAGCCGCAAGTCATTTCGGAGGCGTATGGGAGATTCAAATTCGCGCCGCGAAAACTCATTTACATCGCATCATCGGTAATCAAACTCTTACGTTCGAAGAGCTGACAACACTCTTCGTTCAAATCGAAGCCATGTTAAATTCACGGCCACTTTACCCTTTGAGTTCAGATCCTAACGACATGAACGTTTTAACACCCGGACATTTCTTGGTTTTAGAACCGCTTACTGCTGTTCCAGATTCTAATTGTTTAGATGTCAATATTAATCGACTCAGCCGTTGGCAATTAATTCAACGTTTCCAACAAGATTTCTGGAATCGCTGGAAGACTGAATATCTCAGTTCTCTAGCACAAAGGGCAAAGTGGAACAAACACGATTTGATCTTAGCCGAAGGTTCTCTTGTACTGATAAAGAATGAGAATACTATACCGTTACATTGGCCTTTGGCTCGAGTTTCTCAATTACACGTTAGCCCCGATGGTGTTGTTCGCATAGCTACTGTACGCACTGCTAATGGTAACACATATACGAGACCATTGGTCAAATTGTGTCCTCTACCTATTCAATCAGATTAACGTACTTATCAACTAACTTTGAACTAGATGTAAGATAGATAAATGTAAGGTAGCGTAATCATATTCATGTAAGCATATTCAAGTAAAGTTATCATATTCATGTAATCCTATTCAAGTTAAAGTTAATGTAAAGTTTTCAATTTTTAACGCCAGCATCAATCTTTAAGTAATCATTTTCTATGTTATCATAATCGAAAATCCAAATTCCTTGTATTTTGGTGGGCGGTATGTACCGTCTTCGCGGTATATTTTAAACTTTCGCGCCGATTTAGTCGGTACCTCTGCACGAATCGAAGACCGCTCCGACCTGGAACTTCAACCAATAGGAGCACGCCATTCATTGACGTGCAGCGCTCGCATTGGCTAATATTGACAGCCTGGCGACATCTACACTTAAAACAAGGAACGCTTTCTCTCTCGTTCGTTAATGGAGAACGGTTGATGCGGCGCCGCTTAAAAAACTAAAATTCGGAAAGTGATAGTGTTCCTCAAAAACGGACTCATCCAGGATCGCAGAAGGCAAGTCAGGTGCGTGGTGCTTTTGTATTCTATTGGTTTATCTCTAGGGAGCTGGGGTTCTTTAGAATCGTGCAGAGAAAAGTAATTTTTTCCCTGAACCAAATGTTGAAAAATCATACAGCTACATAAATATTTGCTCTAGTGTCATTATCCAGGGAGGAAACTGTCGACTACGTTTGCATGGAGAGAGAGCCGGGCACCCTTCCTCTTAAGTAGGAAATTTTAGCTGATGTAGAATAGTCATATAAATAACTACCTCTACATTAAAATAATTAAGCCTTTTATACATACCTTAGTCTCTATAGCGTCCTTATTTAATTTTATCGTATGATATTTCTATCTGTAAATTTTCAAGTGGTTAAATCATCCAGTTGAAAAAAAAGTGAAATTCCACGGTAGGTGAGTGGCTTCTCACCTACCGTGGAATTTCACTTTTTTACCTCGTCGTACCTTAGTCGTCATTCAGGAGGCTTAGGAGGCTTCCTAAGCCTCCTGAATGACGACTGCTGTGGCGTGGTGGATGAACACTCGTCTGCAATTCCGTTCGATTCCCGTCTCAAACTAATATTTATGTCCAGATATTTGTTTCTGGTCGGAGTTTTCTGTTTGTATATTTAACACCCGTACCTATTTACAATCAACCCTATGAGATCGCATAGTACGAGCGAACGCATAGAGCCGCAAATAAGACGCTGGTTCGCTAGACTGAAGAGAGCATCACAAAATTGTCCAATCATAGAGCCGCATTAAGCTCAGTGCGTTTACTTATTCAAGAGCAACTGAAGTAGGTACTGTTTATGAATACCGGCGTAAGTCAATATACAAAAAAAAAGTAAATAAGCACCTATTATTCCTGTGTCTATCGACCATAACACAAGCCTGGTTGCTACCAGGCTTGTGTTATAGTCGATAGACACAAACTAAGCAATTAATAAAATATATATATATTTTATATTTTGATTTAGTTTATTTTTATTTTATTGATTTTATTCGTGTGAAGTGTATTTTATGGATTTTAATTATCTGAAATAAATATATTGAATTGAATTGAATTAAGCATAGTTTGGCCACAGAATACATATGTACAAGTGTTTGGCGCTAGATGCCGCTCTGTGCAGTGTCCTCTATTATTTATTAAAAAGTCATTCTACCTTTGAGATACGGAACCCTAAAAATGGATTACTACTAAGTATCAAAAGTAGGTTATAAAGTGGATGCCACAGTGCAACGACTACGTAAATAAGCTTTTAAATTCAAATCAAAGCTAAACGCTTACTGGAAAGGATTCCGTAACGAGCCGCAACTAAAACTAGAAGCAAAATTTACTGAAAAACCCTGAAAAACTCACATAAATCTCGTACGTGAAAACCAACACTCGATTCAGGGTTTTATTCAAAAATTCAAACCTCGTGCGAACTGTGAAGGCAACGTGCCAACTCCATTGAGCTCACTATTAGATTTAGCTCACTATCCTGTATTTGTGACGTAACGGAATATTCGATTTGTTATAGCCTAATTTGTGAAAAGAGTATTTCGACTTATCTAAATCTAATAAGAACAGTTTACGTACGATGGTATTTCTTGAGATGTTATTTCTGGATTGAACAGGTCATAGCACACTAGACCCACACAGCACCGCCTTGCCTCGAGCGATGAGTATTTTTGTACGTAGTACTTTTGGCGACGTCCTAATTGCGCATCAGCGCGCGACCGATGCATCCAATGTGATGTGATTTTTATATAAAAATTTGGTCGCATCGCATGATCGTGCGACCGTCAATTAGGATATTAAACAGATACTAGTGTGTTCGATCGCACAATCGTACGACCATTTTCGCAGCGCGGTCGGATGATGCGCTGTAAGTTTACAATAAAAATGGTACTTATTTATTTTAATTTTATTTTAATTAGGACGGCGCCTCTCAGTACATCAGTCTCATATATCAATTCCGGAGCACCTTGCCCGCGCGCTGACGTACGAAAGGCGAGCGGACCACTTGGTGACCATCCGTTGCTTGGCATGCGTTGTCGATTATTATTAACGTCAAAATTTCTTTTATTTCTCTGGAATCATTGGAACCGTCTTAAAGGCTAGTTAAGATGTGTATATAAGTACGCAGCGTCCAGCCGCGTACCACTTGCCGATTTGCCGGCAATGAGTGGTAGAAGCGGTGCTGGATGAGTGCCGGGTGAATCCAATGATCTATGACCATAATGTAATCCGTGATTAATATTCTCAACAGCTGCCTGGTCCAAAAATAAGGCACCTTTAAAATATACCCAGCTCCTTACCTATAATCTTATATAAACTTTAAGACTTTTAAGTAATAGATATTACCAGTAGACTGGATGAAAAATTGCCTAATTTCCTAAATTTAAAAATTTCCTAACTTTAAATCATTGGCCTTAATGCTTCGAGTTTCACATGTCATTCAAATAACTTATTAAAGAACGGGATTCCTTTAAAAACGAGCTGAACCAATCCTACTCCTACTAATATTATAAATGTGAAAGTTTGTGTGTGTGTGTATGTATGTTTGTTACTCCTTCACGCAAAAACTACTGGACCGATTGCGTTAAAACTCGGTATGTAGATAGCTAGAGACCTGGATTAACACATAGGCTACTTTTTATCCCGATATTCGTACGGGATCGGGACTTACGCGGGGTGAAACCGCAGGACGCAGCTAGTAAGTAAATATATTTCAAATGAGTTGACTAAAAAATGTTTAGTCTAGAATATGATTAATAATCAGCTTGGTGATGCTCGTTCTTAAAGGGATGTAGACTATTACCTCAAACGTCAATATAAAACTACTTACTAGGTAAGATAATCAATATCCTTTCATTCATTATTCCCAAATGTTCGTAATTACCAACACTATTTGCTGATTGCTTGTTCAGGGAATTCCCGTAGCTAACCAAAGTTAACTGACGCCATTCAAACCGCTCAGCAATGATTGTTATCTTAATTTCTTAATGCATGGTCGTGTTCACCGAAATTCCTGGTTCCTGTATAAGCTTTCTGCAAATTTTGTACGAATCTGCATTTTGGTTAGATCTTAACCGATGGAAATATCGTTTGAAATTAAGATAGTATCGTGAAATCTTTGATATTCATCTTTAATATTTGTTTTACTTTTAGATTTAATGGTTTATAGCGTCTCAGGGCAAATAAGATTTAAAATCCGTTTTAATTCTTCAAAGAGACATCCCGCCGGCACCGTTCTCTGTGCAATCCAAATGTTAGCAGTTGGTGCTTCTTCTGGTAGCTTTAAGTCATATTGAGTTGGCGAGTCAGCGGAGGGACTTTTCATGGCTTTACTTTGTTAAGTTTCGGTTCCCAAGGATAGCGGTGCCGTCATATACCGGCCGTAATACAGTGGTCACTAGAAAATTATCTATGTAAACAAAATGACGCGATTTCTTAGAGAGCGGTAATTGCCACCGTCTCGTTTACATAAAAAATGTTCTAGTGACGTCATTGATTGCTGTATTACGGCCGCTATATGACGGCACCGCTATCCTATGAAACCAAAGCTTTAGGCATGGCTTGACCCTGACACTCTGTCGGCTTGGTGGCATCTGAAGCTACATTATACTTGCTTCGTCCTCAACATTAGTGTTAACATGCAGCAACGCGGCTTGTACCCAGTCATACACACTATAGTTTAGATAATTGTATAAAAATAATATTTTTTAAATTTGACACTGGGTATATGCTATATTGTGGCAACCCCAGTTGGTACTGACATCTTCATTCGCGTTTTAGTGCGCAGTCAGTGTACACCATATTTATCACTTTCTAGAATTTTATTTTAAATACATCAATAGTTATGTCTAAACAAAAATCTAGTTTTTTTCAGTGATGAATACCTATTTCGAAAAATCAAGAAGTTGGAAATGAAGCTAATATATCTTGGTCGAAATAGTCGCGCAGTTTGTCTTTTGAAAACCATAATCAAAAGTTGTCATGACAACAAGGAAAAAATGGTGTGACAGCATCGTGACATCGTGACAGCGTCTTTCACGTCTATTTACATTATTATGTTATATTATTAAATAAAGGTATATTAATTATGTGTTGAGTGCACGTCCAAAGAGAGTGATACCTTCACAATGTAATTACATGTGTATAGTACCCTGAGTCTATCGCCTTGTATAAC
This sequence comes from Idaea aversata, assembly GCA_907269075.1. NCBI lineage: Eukaryota > Metazoa > Arthropoda > Insecta > Lepidoptera > Geometridae > Idaea > Idaea aversata. Next base: position 6,039,750 of record OU026092.1, on the reverse strand, counting down.
GTGATTGAGTGTGCTTACACGAGAGTACTACCTTCCCTATACACGAGGTTAGTTCCTTGAGTCTATTACCTTGTAATATATACACAAGAAACAAATAAAGTAAATAAACTAAAGTGTTGAGTGCATATCCAATGAGAATGCTACCTTCACAATGCAATTACATGAGTATAGTACCCTGAGTCTATCGCCTTGTATAACGTGATTGAGTGTACTTCCACGAGAGTACTACCTTCCCTATACATGAGGTTAGTTCCTTGAGTCTATTACCTTGTAATATATACACAAGAAACAAATAAAGTAAATAAACTAAAGTGTTGAGTGCATATCCAATGAGAATGCTACCTTCACTATCGCCTTGTAAAACGTGAGTTGAGTGTACTTCCATGTAAGTACCACCTTCACCATACATGAGGGTAGTTCCTTGAGTCTATCACCTTGTAAAATATACACAAGAAACAAATACAAATTGTTGCACATCCAATGACAGTGCAACCTTCACCATGAGTGTATCACCTAGTAAAATATACCTATATTAACAAATAGAAAGTGTTGAGTTCACATCCAATGAGAGTGGTACCTTCACAATACAAAATGAGTGTGGTTCCTTGAGACTATCACCTAGTAACATATACCTATTTAACAAATAGAAAGTGTTGAGTTCACATCCAATGAGAGTGGTACCTTCACAATACAAAATGTGTGTGGTTTCTTGAGACTATCACCTAGTAAATTATACTTATATCAACAAATACAAAGTGTTGAGTGCACATCCAAAGAGAGTGCCACCTTCACGACGCAACATGAGGATAGTTATTTGAGACTATCACCTATTTTGGTTAGAAAAACGTAGATTAAATAATTACACTTTTATCAAAAGTGCTACTTTTACAAAAATATTGAAAACACAGGTTTATGACAACCAACCAGAGGAGGATTCAGGTTGACGTCGAAGAAAACAAACATGGATATGCAAATATTACTGTACGTACAACCGTCAACTACCTACTTTATACCACACGAACAAGATATCGTTCTACATGAGAGTCTTCTAGAACTACTCGGCAAAATTCCTTTAATAAATAAGAAGTTATTATGGCCGCATTGTCGAATATTTTAGTAAAAGAAAACAAAGCTTTTGAAAGCAATCAAATCAACTAGCTCTTGCCCTATCGGGTGTAGACCAAGCGCAAACGAAAATCTTTGCAAATCAGTACAAATATACAGATACAAGTTATTAGGAGCAGGAAAATTGTTGTGCGACTCTCAATACGATGAGTCGATGTGTTGCCGCAGCTTTGTAGCTTCAACTTCAAGCTTCAACAAAGCATGAAATTCGGCAAAAGCCAAGTCATCTGAGATGTAAAACATTTTGCAATCTGAACGGACGACGTTCCTACTAACAAAATTTAATCTATCGTCTCGTCTCGTTCTTAATACTGGAGAGCTCCGCTCCCCCTGGCAAGGCAAGCGGCGCAAGTTGGAAGAAGAACAGTCGACCCAAGCGTCTACAGGTCAACTTTGACCGTCGCAAATAGCGTTGTCCTCGCAGCGCTCACGCAGGCGCACACCAGGTATGCCGATAAATGAGGTATGTCCCGCCGCTGCCGCCACCATGTAAGGTAAGCTTTGTTTTACAACAAAATGTTTCTTATTACCAATGACAAATGTCGTGGATCATAGACGGGTATGAAATACCGTTTTAAACCATACATTATGTATACCTTTTATTTCTATTTATTCTAAAAATGGAATTTAATTATTCTCATTTCACAATTAATGAACTTAAAAATTCGAGAACTATAATTGAATGTTAACAATGAATGAATTATTCAATTATTTACAAGTATTTTTTAATACCAAAACCCAATGACGACAACGTTTCATTATAAATCTTTAATCCCTCAACAAGTCAGTAAAACCACATCATTTTCAAATGGTAGATTTAAAATCGACTATAAAGTTGATTTAAACATACTTAAACTTAAAAAAAAAAAAAAACCTAATTTAACATGAAGTATCCAAGTTTTTTTGTTACAAATTGCATGATACACTGTTTAAGAGTTCATTCGTCTGACAAGTTAGCTTACTACTAGTCTACTACTGTCCCGCTATTCAATACGGTTAGATTTATACCGAATATTGAACGTTGTTAATATATTGCCTTCAAAAACCTGACGATTACCATACCTAGTTATAATATGTCAGTACTGAAACTTTAGACATTCCGGCCTGCTCTTTGCGCACCGTTAGCTGCTATTACAGACGATCCGGACGAGCTAAATGGCGGCAATCAAATGTTGTTACATCTGTTAACCCATTGAGAGTTGACTAACTTGTTTATACTATTCTCTGAAGCTAGTACAACAGAAAAGGGGGGGCCGTATTTGGGGGCAGGAAAGTTAACGGCAAATGGAGTAATAATGAATAAACTAAGAACCCAACATTTTTGGACTTTAAATATTATTTTATTTTAGTAAGCAATTTAGACAACCCGAACTCTTTGGACTTATTGGCAACTTAGAATAAATACAAAGACATGAAATGGTTGTTCCTCTCTGGCCAATTTTCAAAAGCTGTGTGTTGTTTTTAGTAATACTAGAAACTAAAACAATTGTTTTATTATCTGTAACTGATTGAAGATTGAAGTAGTAGAGTAAGCTGCGAGACCTAGAGTAGGCAGTGCAGCTGCCAAAGTTGTTGCGCTCTTAGCACCACCCGGGGGCCACGTGTAGGGTTATTTAAGGTAGTTCCTACGGACGTGGAGCAACAACGACCCCCGTATCTGTAACTAACAGACAACTTCAGGGCAAAGTGACCCTAGTAGCCGCGAATTACCCGCACGGCACTCTTGAGAAGATGTATCTCTGCAAGTTTTTATTTTAGATAATATGATGTGTGCATCTTTGTCTTTGTCTGATGTTCAAGTTTTACAAAAACTTGACTATTAAGAAGCATCAATCTCTACGATTAATACTCTCTTTTTAGTCTTTGTCCTATATCCGTATATGTGACAGAGTAGTGCACAATTTAGTTTGTTACACTTAAAGATCCGCATTGTCCTTAATCGTCAATATTAAGATAAGGTCTGATGACAGAGTAATTAGACTTTTCAAAGGTTTTTATAAGCTCTACCTTTACGGAAATATGATGTGGCATGAAACCCTGAAATTGTTCTTAACTTCTTAAAAATTTCGTATCCTTACAATGAAACTAATACTAAGAAAGTTGCAACTTTATTAGCGCTTATTACAACACAGTGCAAACTATAAATAAAATTAAAGTTCAAAATATCGAAGTAATTGTAAATGATAAAGGGAAGTAATTGTAGATGCTTTGAACAAAATTGAGTAAGGTTAAAACAACTAAATCACTATCTTATAGTGTTATTTTCCTTCACGTACGCAATAAGAGAACGTACACCAATTTTCATTCAAAAAAAAAAAAAAAAACAGTAGTTTTTATCTTTCCTGAGTGTATGTGTGTATACTAGGTGGCTCTGCTAGAGAGAACACTCCACAGCAGTGCCACAAACAAATTTTTTTCCTATTACCTTATTTTCTAGTATACCTACACACAGCTGTAATGGGCAACGTACATCATGCATACGTTCCAAATACATCATTTTAAGATATATTTTTTTTTAGATATTTATTATGGTAGCTCTGCTACAGAGCACGACATAATAATATAATCATGATAAAAAAAAAAAAAAAAAAAAAAAAAAAAAAAAAAAAAGTAAACTGATTTGTAAAAAACATCCTCGTATTATTCCTTGAAAATCCCAAATGATGTCAAAAGAAAAACTAATAAAAACTAATTGCATAAGAAGAAATAAACAACTTTTCTCCTTAGTCCATAAGCCGTGGGATAAAAGAGGGTTTACATTAAAGTGGTAACTTTATATAGATTCAAATATATTTAATTCTCATTCTACTCACTTCTAAAGCATATACGAACGCTGTTTGTCTAGAAGTAGTTAGAAAAACGGCTGATTGGTTGAAATACTCTTGCGTATTCGCTAGATTCTATCACAATCTGTTATTACTGATATACAGAATAGCTTGGCGCTACACATTTTAAATCAGATTACCTAGAAAGACTAGGTATTTTAATCAACAAACATTTATTTTATTATTTTTAAGCCTATTCTGCCCCACTGCAGGCTAAAGGCCTCCCAATGTTCCCTGTCTAGTGCCAGCTGCCAGCTGGGTACAGTCCCTATGATGCGAGTCAAACTTGTCCCGCCCCATCTCCTTCTGGGCCTGCCGCAGAATCTCCTGCTGATTTTGTTTACTTTTTGGTTAATCAAACTAATATTGAAAGCTATTTTTGGTATATCAATTTAATATTAGAATCTTTGGTTTTAGTTACTAAAGATTACATAAAAAATATATATATATATATATTTAAAGTTAATTACAATGAGTTTCATTGTTTCAAATAAGTAATGTTATTTCGTTACTTTCCTTCAGCATCTTTTATTTACTTATAATAAAAGAACTTGATTTTGTTTACAGTTCACATATTTTCTTAATACATATACCTATGTATGTATAATTCCTTTTTTGCTTATATAAAACAATTTTATACAACTCTAAAGATCTGCATGTTAACACTAATGTTGAGGACGAAGCAAGTATAATTAATGATTAAACGAACTTACCTTAAGTGAAGTTCTATCGTAATTATACGAGGCTTCGTCTGAAACATTAGGGTCCCTCCCACCCAAAAAACCCATAAAAATTGTTTAACCAAAAAAGGAATTATCTATTCTCTGAACTAAATGAAGATGTCAGTACCAACTGGGGTTGCCACAATATAGCATATACCCAGTGTCAAATTTAAAAAATATTATTTTTATACAATTATCTAAACTATAGTGTGTATGACTGGGTACAAGCCGCGTTGCTGCATGTTAACACTAATGTTTCAGACGAAGCCTCGTATAATTACGATAGAACTTCACTTAAGGTAAGTTCGTTTAATCATTAATTATAGTGTCCTCCTCAACGACAGCCGACTAGCTGCATATGCTAGTGACTGTTATATGGCTACAATAGTGTCCACTGTCAGGACACTATTATAGCCATGTGTGGTGGCAACTGCGCCAGTAGAAGTAGGCAAGCGTTACAGATTGTTATATTAACAAATAGGCATTAGTCGTATTATGGAACAGAAAAGGCAATTTGGAAGGTAACACCGTAGATAGGCGTAGGTAGGTAATTTGTTAGAAAAATTGAATTTTAGATAATTGGAAAATAATATAAGTCTACATTATTTTTTTTAACTTAGGCGTTATTGTGCCTAAACCTAATTTAGATTCATGAAAAAGGCTAAACGAAAAATCTTTTTCAAACTAGAATATAGGTAGGAAGTTTCAGCAACACCTACGAACTTTTAATTGACTCGTGTTTTATGAAAATGACATTAGTTATAGGTATACTTTGAGACGACTGACACTGATTGCACGTCAGCTGTTTTTATAGTAGGTAAGTATATAAAAGTTTTAACTTTTTTTTATTATTTAACAACACAACAGTAATATTTATTTCTTTTTAGGGTTCCGTACCTCAAAAGGTAAAAAAGGAACCCTTTTAAGGTCACTTTTTTGTCCGTCTGCCTGTTTTTAATGTGTAAGTATAATAAAAGCTTGTTTAAAAAAAAATTGGATTATTTCGGTTAACCTTTTGAATTGTAAATACACAAATAAAATGAACTAAAACAAATAAATAAACTAGCTTAATAACAAAGTAGAAGCTTCAAACAATAAAAAATAAAAAAATTGGGTTTAAAATTCTTGGTGTCGGTACTTTTCAGATTCATTCTAAATCGTCGTTTATCGAGAATTTGGAAATTAGGTGTCTCAGACGGGTCGCTCGGGGATGGGGTCTCTCCGGTAATTCAGCCCTAAGAAAGTAATCAGATAAAAATAAAATAAAACTTGTTTTTATTATTAGAAGTTGTGATATATGAAAACCGGTTAGAAGTTTCGTAATTCAAAAATAAATTCAGTATTGAAATGAATATTTGCAAATATATGAATACTCTCCCGAGGGGACGGCTAGTAAAATACATTTGTCGAAGAGATTTCGGTGAATTTAGTAGTGCGGTGTCGTGAGATACGGAATAAGAATATTAATATTTATCCACTTACCGAATTTTATGTATAAATGGGTTGACATTTTTGACCCTTTTTCAATTTTGGGGCAGAGGTGCAGCTGAAATGATAAGCTGGTAGAAAATTCTTCAGCAAAGTAGGTTACATACGCATAAACTATGAAATAACCTAACCTTTATTGCGTTTTTGCATCTTATTAAATGTATTAAATAAAACATTTCTTAAAAATTACGCTACAACCCTTAGAAGATGGTTAAATTCCAATACTAGTTAGTTACATACAGGTCGACCTAATAAAAGTGAATTAATGATTGCCTGCAAGCATTCATCGTTATTAGAAACCTTTCGAATAAAAAATACCTTACTAAAATAAATAAAAATAAAATAATAAATAAATTTAATCAAAAAATATTTTACATAGTAAACTAAGGACTAAACATACAAGAAAACAATAAAAACACATATGCCTGAACTAGGAGATTCCTGTATCTCAGGCGAATAAGGACTTACTTTAAGTTATAAAAACAAAGTTATAAGTACAGTAGTACGTAGTTGTAAGTAGTTAAAGTTATAAGTACTAATACTTTCTACCAACTTGTAATCGGTCTGTTTTCTGGAACTTAACCTTTTTGCGTGAGGATGGAGTAAAGCTTGCCCAGAACCTATAAGTACGCCTCGGCTTAGTATCTAGAGCAGGGTTTCCCAACCTTTTATGCATGGTGCCTCCCCCCGGATTATAAAATATATCCATGCCCCCCTATATTTTTTTTCATTGATTCAATAAAAAAACACTAATTATTTTTGCGACATATATTTCACACGAGAGTTATATCACTTATGTATTTGGTGTTACTAACTAAAACATAAAAAATGATAATTATTTTATTAATGTTGTCGGGTTCAGTTTTTGACAGAGTTATCATCAAATCACTATCGACTGCAAGACGATTTCGCTGTTTTGTCTTAATCTGCACTAATTCTGAAAATCCTGTTTCACACAAGTGAGTCGAGAAAAACAGCAGAAGTATTCGCAAAGCAAGAGTGGCAACTTTAGGATGAAGGAGAAAGCGTTTTATTCAAAATCATGCCCACTTCATGGCCCCCTTAAGATCTCTCTACGGCCCACCAGGGGGGCACGCCCCACCGGTTGGGAAGTCCTGATCTAGAGGAAAGAACTAGTCAATAAGTCTAGAGCCAACTGAGCCGGGTTTCATCGCGATGAACGTTCTTCAATATAAGAGCATTGTCAATTGCCGCACATACATTTTTTTATAAGAAAATCCATTGGTGCTCGGCCGGCCGGGATGCGAACCCACGACCTTTGGAATGGATGTCGAGGTACCACTAGGCCATCACCGCCCTCAGTATTTATCTATGCCTATCTGTCAGCTGTCAATATAAAGTAAATGAACTTTACATTTTATTTCCATATCTATAAATTAATATGCATTTTAAATCTCGTTAGCAATTTCAGGATGTGATAAAGTACCGCTTTGATTTATTGAGCGCAGTTATACCAAGATAAATGAAAGCTCGTGCGATATATACGTAACTCGAAAAATATGACTTCCTATTGATTATCCTTTTTGGCGTTTTAACTTATGAAAGGTATATAGGTAATATATCATCACTACATAATATAAAATAAAGTCGCTTTCTCTGTCCCTATTTCCCTTTGTATGCTTATATCTTTAAAACTACGCAACCGATTTTGATACGGTTTTTTTAATAGATAGAGTGATTCAAGAGGAAGGTATATATGTATAATACATGCATAATATAGCCGTGCGAAGCCGGGACGGGTCGCTAGTATATAATATTTTGTAGCTGTCCATACCGTTTTTTTTAAATCTGCTGATAAATAAAGATCATATCAACAGAACCTGACACATTACCTTTTTACATTCTTCAATAAGTTGCTATGGTTACCTTGTCATTAACGTAACGTAACGAAATACATGACGTCACACTTTTTTGTGAATACTGATGTTTATCGATTTATATGACGTTATCACGTCAAAATCTTACGTAGCTGATAAATCTAATATTTTTAAGTAACTACATCGTAGATTCTACGATGATACAAACTTAGTCATGCTTGTCTTGAACAAGAGTTATTGAAATTGTAAATTATCAGATAATGTATTCATCATCACCAAAACTTCGGAAGTGCTATTTATTCGGACTGTCACGACAGAATGTTCGGTGCTGAAACTTTAAGGAATTGATATTCTATCAAAATTAATTATTCAAAAGTGATAAATGATTTTGTCCTATTGAAAAAGTTTAACCTTTAAAAAAGTTAATTACAGAGTTTTTATTCAAAATGGAAATTCTAAATCCCTTATTCCAAGAATATTTAGTTATAAAGTAGTCTTCAAATAACATTTCAAGAGATTTCATTAAATTCTGTAATTTTTCAATGAATTCTGTGTTGATTTAACAGACTTTGACCATAGCCATTATTTCAGTTATGTAAATAAATAAAGATGTTTTATTTTCTGTTTTCAACAAAAACATAATTTTGACAGTGAAGTTTATTTAGTTATTTTGGTGCTAAGTGTAGCACTTTTTATACTGGTTTACAAAAAAAATGTGTTATGTGGTAAAATAAGTCTGGCACAAAAGGCTTTCATCATGAGTGCTTCGTCGGTCCGCCCGCGAGGCGACCGCCCGATCGGGCGGACCACATACAGTAATAAATCCATGGGGCAGACCGCCCGATTGTAATTTATACCTACTTATTTTAATAACTTACTTAGATTTAGTACAGTTAGCAACAAAATCGGTTTATTACATTTAATAAAAACTACAGACTGGAGTTATGAATTCAAAAATCGCTGGATCTTTACTCAATTAAAAAAAACTGGTTGCCTGTAAAGTCGGAATACGGGCGAAAGTTTTACGTGACAACAACTGTGCTCGAGTGGAAGGGACGCGTGCCTTTCACTTTTTATGTCTGTCTCTCTCGCTCTTAGGCGGGCTAACCATGCCCGCGTGCCTCTCACTCGCTCTCATAACGTTACATTTTATAACTAGCTACTTGTTATCTCCTTTGTGAGTAAATAACTTCATGATTTAAAATGTAAGTAAAATTATTTAACTTTAGTTATTAGAGGTATTTAAGCTAATTAGTCATTACTTAAATTAGGATACCTACACTTAAAGACTGTGTCAGAAGTGTTTAAGCTTAGATTTTTATATGAGAAATAAAGATATTTTGAAAACAAAACAAACAAACTACATTAATTTCTCGTTTAATATTAACCTTTTTAGCATTTTTTGATATGTTGATCAAAAAATGGTATATAAAAATAAACATAAAACGAAAATTTTTTTTTTGAGATTATAGTCATTCAGGAATGAACATGAATAAATGATGAATAATAGATTGTACTATTATTATAGGTATTTTCGTGTAACCTACCAACTCTACCAACTACAATAATAACTAAGCATCGAAGACACAAAGGCTTGGGCTCTGAAGAGAAATCCTTTGTCAAACACCTTTGCTTTTGCACTAGCGGGAACATCAATTTCAACAGAGCTGGATACACCTGAGAGGTCAACAGTTTATGGCCCCTCTACATGATGGCCCAGCACTGGACCAGCAAGATGGCCATATGATGTTTGAAACACAGCTACACGATGGCCACGTTCAGCCATCGTGGCCCACTTCCTTTGATGGCCCCTCTACTTGATGGGCCATCATGCTGGCCCACTAATATGGGCTAGCATGTAGAGGGCGTAGTGGTGTCTGATGGCTTTTGGTCCGTGGGATGGCCACAGTGTCGGTTTTTAGGTCGCACATCAAAGAAAGTAGTGTCGTGTAGTTGCGTTTCAACCATCGCATGTCCGTCTCGCTGGTCCAGTGCTGGGCCATCATATAAAGGGGCCAAGACGTGCGACCGAAAAACCGGCACCGTGGCCATGTAGTCGCCATTCCACGAACCATAAGCTATCAGACACCACTACGCCCTCAACATGCTGGCCCATATAAGTGGGCCAGCATGATGGCCCATGATGTAGAGGGGCCGTTAGAAAGGTGTTTTTAAGGTATGTTTAGATACCTACTGTTTTATTCTTTTGAAGTTTGATTTTTATTTCATTTCTGTGGTTTATTTATTTAGTTGCGCACATTCTATTCCCAAGTGCGACTTAGAATTTTAAAATTACTTCAGTCGATTTAAATGCAAGCAACCACGTTCCCTGTATATATAAAGAGTTACAATTTGACTGTGTTGAAGCACGAATTGTCTGAACTCGACCAACTGTGAAATTAAGTGTCTGTAATTAACATGATGTAATTTATATTCACTAAAGAAGGATGTAGACATCAGACTTTTTTATCAGCCGATAGTTTGACAATCGTTTTTACAGACTTTTCTTTTTAATAGACGATCATGACGACCCAGTTGGCACAATGGTCACGGTTCGATTCTTTCATCAGACAAGTATTTATGCTTACATATTTTTCTACGGTCTGGTTGTTTCTATACATTATAAGTATATATTTACAAAATGAAAGTATATAAGTAGTTTATCCGTTGTCTAGCACCCATAACAAAAGTCTAGTTACTTAGCTTGGGGCTAGATGGCGATGTGTGGCACTCCGCACATCGCCATCTAGCCCCAAGCTAAGTTATGATAAATAAAATAAATAAATATTGTAGGACACTTCCTACAATATTTATTTATTTTATTTATCATTTATCTGTAGTCTAAGCTACGTTCGCCTTAAATAATAGGTACTTACTGTTTAATTTTAATTTACAGTTTAAACACTAAATGGAAAAAGAGCCTGAAATATGTTACTGGAACACGAAAAATATTTGTATTGTCTACAATACCTTTTGGCGGATATTAATTCTAACTTGTTTTATTTTCCCGAACAATCAAATAAAAGAATTGTAAACAAGCGTTCTTAAAACATGATCAAACAAGACAATGAAAATATATTGTAAACAAATCCTCCACTGTTTTTAATTTGTAGCCTATTTTTTAAAATGAGAAATAAATTAATTTTATAATCTATACTAACGCGCTAATCTCAGGAAGTACTGGTTCTAATTGAAAAAATATTTTTGTGTTGGACGATTTATCAAGGAAGGCTATAGGCTACTTTTTATTTTGATATTCCCACGGGATCGGGACTTACGCGGGTGAAACCGCGGGGCGCAGCTAGTTATAAGTATACTTCATATATTTAATAAAGTATAGTTTCTTTAACGTTTCGTGGTGTTGATAGTACCTACTGTGAAAAAGTTCGACGCTTTACAACAAAGAAACTATACTGAAATGTATGGAGAACTGTATTTCCAGTGTCTAAGAACATTATTTTCTGGTTTTGAAATTAGACATAATATAATAAAAGACTAGCTTTTACCCGCGGCTTCGTCAGCGTAGGACATGAGTTTTTCAAAATCATTTCTTATCGCGGATACCTTGGTCATAGAAAGAACTCACCCTCCAAGTTTCAGATCTCTACAATCAGCGGTTTATGCTGTGTGTTGATTTATCAGTCAGATATTCAGGACATTTTTTTAGGAAGGTATAGACTAAAAGGATTCAGGCTCTTAGCTTTTGTCGTTTCAGCGTTTCGTTGATGAGTATTTTTCTCTTTTATATTACTTATAGATAAGGTTTGCCTATCGAATTTATTTATTTGAAGATGAAATAGTCAGTATCTACGATCAGTAATTTATTATGTGCGTTGATTCATCAGTCAGTAATTCAGGACAAAGCATTTTATCACTACATAGTATAAAATAAAGTCACTTTTCGCCGTCCGTATGTCCCTATGTCCCTATGTGTGCCCCTATCTTTAAAACTACGCAACGGATTTTTTTAATAGATAGAAGTGATTAAAGAGGAAGGTTTTCAAATATAATACATGCATAATACTGCCGTGCGAAGCTGGGGCTGGTCACTAGTTAGGTATATACTAACAGGATGCTAAGTTTTGGGCTTGTTCAGAGTTTCTAGAGTATGTTTCGCTTTTGTATTATAGACAAGCTTTGTCTATTAATGTACAAATTACAATAAATTTAACATTGAAGACAAAATAATATATTAATATTACGTTTTCACGTCTCATTTGTAAAAACCTAATAAACGCCAAATAGAGCTGTTTCCCAGCAAAATAACTAAACGTGTCCACAATTCTTAAAGGTCTTTCATTATGAACAATATCATTAGCGTCTGACAAGAATATATGACAGGGAGCTCTTTTACAGAGGAAAATAGTCGGAGGCACTTTGTTATTTTGCCTTTGTCACACTTGACACGTACAATGACTTTTACACTATCCAAGCGCCCGGAAGCTTTATTATTTCCCTTGAAAAATGAAGGAAGATAGCCAAGAAAGAAAAAAAACTGAAAATAAAGCCAGGTAGGTAAATGAAACTTTAATAACAAAGAGGGGTGATCAATCAAAACTTTCAATGTATTGGGTGAAGGTACTCGTATTAAGAAAGTTGGCGCTTAAGTATGTAAAATTTGAAAGTTTGACGTACGCTCGCTGAAGTTGGGTAAAGAAATTAGTTATTTTCACTGTTTACAATGGTAAGTAAACGCGAGAGCCTCTATAACTATGCGGGCACTAACTTATTGCAACTATTAATATACTTTTTTATTGAATTTGGATTCGAGGAGCTATTCTATTCCGATGGTTCTCATCAGATCTTCACATAATTATGACACTTTTTGAAGTGGTTCCTTACAAATAAAAAGAGAATCATTGAATCAGATCTCATAAAGTGGAGATATTCAATAGCCCCCTCTTTACCCCTTTTTGGAGGGAATATTTCAAATCAAAAATCACAATGTTTTTAATATTCGCACACCAAGTTTCGGCCTGATCAGTTGTAAAACTCGACCCACATTGAAGTATGATGGAGGATTTAAACTATTTTATTCCTTATTCAGAGATTTAAACACTAAAGTAGAGATGCTTTGTTCGCTCGGTCAAGTAAATTAAACTTTTGAGCTATGAATGTTTAGAATCTACAATCTAATCTATATCTAGTAAAATCAGAACTTTGGATGTTCGCAGCCATTTGGTACAAATATTATTATAGAATGTAGAAGCCCCAAAATGTTTAATGCAAGTTTAAAAACTAGGTTTAGTTAGGTATATCTACTTGGTAGAGGGTACCTATAAGTTCTAAGTAGGTAGGTATACCTAACAATTTTAGTAAAATCTTTAAAAAATACTAGCGACCCGCCCCGGCTTCGCACGGCTATATTATGCATGTATCATATCTAAAAACCTTCCTTTTTAATCACTCTATCTATAAAAAACCGCATCAAAATCCGTTGCGTAGTTTTAAAGATCTAAGCATACATAGGGACATTGGGACGGCGAAAAGTGACTTTATTTTATACTAGCGACCCGTCCCGGCTTAGCACGGCTGTATTATGCATGTATAATATCTAAAAACCTTCCTCTTTAATCACTCTATCTCTCAATAAACTGCATCAACATCGGTTGCATAGTTTTAAAGATCTGAGCATACAAAAGTGACTTTACTTTATACTATGTAGTGATGGTGGTGATGATAGTGATTATAATAACTTAATTGAATTTACTTGCCCATATGGTTCCCAGTCGTTTCTGTATCAACATAAGCACATACCAAGTTAGGGACTACTTCACACATCAGTCCGTTTTACAGGTCCAATTTTTCGTATCCGTTTTAATTCGGTGATGGCATATGGTGGCAGTATGAGCTTGTTGAGAAAACAAAGACCCAGTTGACAGATCAGAGTTTTTGTATACGTTTTAATTTTTAACCGACTTCAAAAAAGGAGGAGGTTCTCAATTCGTCGCGTATATATATATATTTTTTTATGTATGTTCGCCGATTACTCGAAAACGCCTGGACCGATTTGGAAAATTCTTTTTTTGTATGAAAGGGGATAATCTGATATCATATTATTATGTGGCAGTATTTAAATTTTATTTTATTACCATCGTGTGAGATACTGGTCAAACTCTGACTCATTTATTATTTAAAAAAAAGTCATCATCATCATCTTCCTGCCCTTATCCCAATTTATTTGGGGTCGGCGCAGTTAGTCTTTTTCTTCCATTTACTCCTATTAGTCGTCATCTCATCGTTCACATTCATCTCTCTCATGTCTTGTCCCACGCAGTCCATCCATCTTTTCTTCGGTCGTCCTTTTCCTCTCCATCCCTCTACATTCATACTCATCACTCTTCTAGTCACATGCGTCTCCTCTCTTCTCATCACATGTCCATACCAACTTAAACGGTTCCCTTTTACTTTTTCAGTAACCGGTGCTACTTAAATAAAAAAGTATGAGTTGATAAATATATAAGCTGATAGTTTATGATCCGATATAAACGGTCCAGTAAGGATGAATCCTGCGTGAATGAGCCCTAAGGGTCGTGATATAGAAAGCGTCCCAATCACGCAGCCAGGGCGCTGTAGAGATAAAATATATGGCGCCCAACGAGGAATATACTTGGCAAATGTCGCGGGCGAGTGACCGAGCGCCATCTTCACAGCGCCTGGTCGCGTGCCTGGGGCGCTTTATACAGGGTTATTGGTAATTATACTAACAAGCCGTTGAGGGCTACTTCTGTGCACCTTAACAAACAACTGTTGTTCTACGACTTTTGGAAATTCGAACATTTTTTTAAAATTCTGAGCTTAGGTTTACCTGTAAATCAGCTGTTCCATACAAGGAGAGGTCATTAACCTTAAAATTTTACTTATTTTTTAAGTTGTATCTAATGTTTTTAGTCTGAATGAACTTTGTTTAAAAAATCAGCTGTTTTTAGATTTTATATAACCTCAAAATTCAAAATTTCTTTTTAGTATCGTGTAGTTCTATGGGTAGGTGCACAGAAGTAGCCCTCAACGGCTTGCTAGTATAATTACCAATAACCCTGTATATGAAGTCCCTTAGTTTTACGTATTAAATGAAACACTTTAAATGCAACGTTTAACTGAAGAAACTCATAACTTAAGTTAGAGTCAGTTAATTATTCATCAAGTTTCCGGCCTTAGGAGTATAGTTTAGTTTATAGCACACTCGTAGCATGTAGCATTGTGCTTTATGGAATTGAATTTGTAACTAGGAATCAAGCTAGTCGTTGACGATTCCTACTAGGGAAACTTAGGGGAGGGGTACTTGCCCTCGTGGGGATAAAACTGATAATCTGCGGGGGTAACAAACATCACTAAGTAAAGGTAAAATAAAGTCACTTTTCGCCGTCCCTATGTCCCTATGTATGCTTAGATCTTTGAAACTACGCAACGGATTTTGATGAGGTTTTTTTTAATAGATAGAGTGAGAGCGGTGTTGGCTTAGTGGTAGATACCTCGACTTTCATTCTGAAGGTTGTGGGTTCGAATCCAGGCCGGCCGTGCACCAATGTATTTTTCTTAAGAAAAATTTATGTGCGCTAATTGACATTGCTCTTACGGTGAAGGAAAACATCGTGATGAAACCCGCGGCTTAGTTGGCTCCAGAAGTATTGACAAGTTCTCTCCTCTGGACATGGTCGACTAAGCTGTGAGGGTAGTAGGTGCTGGGCGAGCCTACTCCATCTTCACGCAAAAAGGACCCAATTAAAAAGGGTCTAATCGCGGAAAACAGCCTGTATACAAGTATACAAGTACAAGTAGAGTGATTAAAGAGGAAGATTTTTAGATAATACATGCATAATACAGCCGTGCGAAGCCGGGGCAGGTCGCTTGTTTAACAATATAATACGGTTACAGTGCGGAAAAGTTGATTGAAAATTAAAATCAAATTTGAAAAATATTAAAGATTCTTTCCACAAGTTGTAAAGCTGGTTCCTTTTTGCGTGACGATAGAGTAATCTTGCCAGCAGCTATACGACACTCTCAGCTTAGTCGACCATATCCAGCAAGAGTAAATAACTTGTCTATATGGTTAAAGACAACAAAGCCGTGGGTTTCATCAAGACGTTTCCGTTTACCGTAAGAGCAATGCTAATTTTCTCACATACACTTTTCCAAAGAAAAAACCGAGTGCTTCGTCGGTCCGCCCGCGAGGCGACCGCCCGATCGGGCGGACCGCACACAATAATAAATCCATGGGGCAGACCGCCCGATTGTAATTTATACCTACTTATTTTAATAACTTACTTAGATTTAGTACAGTTAGCAACAAAATCGGTTTATTAGTTTATTACATTTAATAAAAACTACAGACTGGAGTTCTGAATTCAAAAACAGCTTGACCCATATTTTGTTGGGGCGCCTATACAATGTAAGGGTCAAGTTAAATTGATCCAACTATAGATGTATGGGTCAAGTTAAATTGATCCAACTATAGATGTATGGGTCAAGTTAAATTGATCCAACTATAGATGTATGGGTCAAGTTAAATTGATCCAACTATAGATGTATGGGTCAAGTTAAATTGATCCAACTATATCTATATTATGTACACCATTTAATTTTCAACGTTTTTATTTTTTTGGAATTTTTCCTTTATTTGTGCTGTACGAGTTTGCTTTTGCCAAACTTCGTGATCCTAGGTCAACGGGAACTACCATAAAACATAGGTTTTCGACCCAAAACCTATAGGGTACTTCCGGTTAATCTGGAAATGTCAATTTTGATTTAAACCAAGGTCTTACAGCAGAAGTAAATGGAAAATTCCGAAATGAAGGTGAAAATTAAGGTTTTCGGTACTAACAAGTTTTTGCGAAAATGTAAATTTGCCCTTATCTTTTAATCATTGACTAAAAAGACCTTGATTTTTAAATACACCTAATAGGAACTAAATAGACCTCAATATCTGGTATGAATTTCAACTTGCTAGGTCTACTCATTCCTGAGAAAATCGGTGGTAACACATACAAACAGACAGACGAGCAAGAAAGTGATCTTTTAAGGGTTCCTTTTTTTTACCTTTTGAGGTACGGAACCCTAAAAATGTGCAGATTTACCTCATTTGCCACAAACCTTAGTCAGTGATGGTTGGTTATATAAAATGGCTCGAAGTCCAACCAATCTGGAAGTCACTAAATTTAGTGACTATTTTGTAGATTAATTGGTACAGGAAACATCATTTTTAGGGTTCCGTACCTCAAAAGGTAAAAAAGGGAACCCTAATAAGATCACTTTCTGTCTGTCCGTGTGTCATCACCGATTTTCTCAGGAACGAATAGACCTAGCAAATTGAAATTCATACCAGATACTGAAGTTTGTAGTCTCTATTAGGTGTATAAAAATCAAAGTCCTAAGTCAACATGATAAAAAGATAAGGGCAAATTTTAATTTTTGCAAAAACTGACCTTAATTTTCAACTTTTTTATATATCGGATTTTTCCCTTTACTTGTGCTGTAAGACCTTGCTTTTAGCCAAATTTCGTGATTCTAGGTCAACGGGAACTACCATATAGGTTTTCGACCCAAGACCTACTAGCACACATAAAAGAAAAATTCCAAAAAATAAAAAAGTTGAAATTTAAAGAGTGCCCCCGTACGTATACACGTATACTTATACGTATACTAATACGTTTACATACCTAAACCAATTTAACTTGAGCCTTACATTATAAGGGCGCCCAAACGAAACAGGGGTCAAGTTAAATTGGTAACAACCATACCACTGCAAGGGTAGAGAAAGAGAGTTAGAACTAATGTACGGAACCCTCGGCAAATAGACTTAACGTATAGATTCTATACGTTAAGTAATTTATTTAAGTTTATCTATTCATATTAACAGACGAATAACGTGTGTACTAATGTACTTACTTAGCTTCAGATTATTGTATTAAGTATACAATTTTCAAACCATTTTTTACTTTTATTTCATCAAATTATTTTGTTGCCGACTATACTTTTAGAGAAAAATAGGTATCAAATAAATTCGGGCGGAACGCGGAACAAAAATAATATTTTTTTTTGCATTACTGCGATTCGCCCGATTCGGGCGGTCGCCTCACGGGCGGACCGACGAAGCACTCGAAAAAACCATTTGTGTACGTTTGATCGGGGTTCAAATTCACTACCTTCGGAATGAAAGTCGAGGTATCTAGCACTAGGCCAAACAGCGGGTTGGCCTAATATACCTTACTCTTGAGTTAAACTCATTATTATTGTATCTTACAGTAACGGAAAACATCGTCCAAACTCATAATAATTATTCAAAAGGCCAATTCTCATAAATAAAATTGTTTAAATTACATTGCAATATTATTCTGATTGCATTTCGATTACATTAAAATATTCTTGAGAATATTTTAATGTAATCGAACCCAGTTGGCACAATGGTCACCATGCCGGACTGCCAAACACAGGGTCGCGGGTTCGATTCCCGCCTCAGACATGTATTTATGCTTAGATATTTGTCTGTGGTCTGGTTGTTTCTATGTATTATAAGTATATATTTACAAAAGAAAAGTATATAAGTAGTATATCCGTTGTCTAGCACCCATAACACAAGTCTAGTTACTTAGCTTGGGGCTAGATGGCGATGTGTGGATTGTCCTGCAATATTTATTTATTTATTTATTTATTATTCTTGAGAATACCAAAAACTGACTTTGAGGGAATTTGAGCTACTTTAAGGGTATTCTTGAGGTAAATGTAGACTGTTCTCCTAGTACAGTCTATAATTATTTTTCGATTTGATTGTCATTCAAGCCCGCCTACATAAATGTCTAAAAGGTTGTCTCCATGTCTCCATTTTTAGGGTTCCGTAGCCAAATGGCAAAAAACGAAACCCTTATAGATTCGTCATGTTTCGAAGCGACTAGCAGACAGTACGTTTTGGGCAAACTTATTGCTTTTATTAACGTATCTTTAGCAAAGTTAATTATTATTAGGGTAGCTACGTAGGAAGCTGTATAGATATGTCTAATACTGAAACATTAAAACTCTTTAAAATAATCTAGAAAATGGTAAGAAAACCAACGCTAACAGAGTCCATTAATAGCCTGTTTTTTACTCTATTAATATTGCTTTTCTTTGTACACAAAGCCACGCCACGCTTCAGTAGGTGCACTATACAATCTTTCAAACACTTTTACTTCTTTTAGTTGTAAGACCATTTGCACCGGAACCCTATTCCCTACTTATAATAAAATGTGAAAGTTTATTTATTTCTGTGACTCTGTCAAACGGTTTATTTAACCATTTTGTGCAAGAGTATTCCAAAATGTGGAAAATCAAATGCTTTATGTTATTTTTTATATGGATGAACCCACAGAATACAGCTTGTCACTATCACTATCATCATCACTACATAGTCACTACATAGGATAAAACAAAGTCGCTTTTGATGCGGTTTTTTTAATAGATAGAGTGATTAAAGAGGAAGGTTTATATGAATAATACATGCATAATTGATAATATAGTCGTGCGAAGCCGGAGCGGGTCGCTAGTTGTAAATAAATATTATTTACATCATTATAGTAGACTAGCAGCATCACACGATTTCAACCACTTAAGTCCTGATCTTATGGGAATATCGGGATAAAAATTAAGTATGTTACTCCTAATTAATATACCCCTATCCTTAAACCAACTTTCATAAAAATCGGTCTAGTAATTTTGGAGCCAATTTGTTACAACTAAAGAAATATTATTTTCTCTTTTAATGAGTGTATTATAGGTAAATGTAATTTCAAAAACTTATTTTAGTATAGGTAAACACAGAAAGCAGTTGACTACGTTAGATCAGATTTAACGCAAGAATGAAACATCCGCTTTCAGTAAACTGACTTTAATATTATCTGGGTTAATCTCTACCTATATTTATTTACATTTACCCTACTGCAAGGAAAGGGTTAGGGCGTGTTCAGATGACACGCGTCGACCACGCGCCCGCCACGCGCATCACACGCGTTGACCACGCGTTGAACACGCTTTGAAATTTGTTCTATATATAATTTGAGTCTTATGACACATCAATAGATCTCAAATTGCATTTCTGCAAGCGGGCGCGTGGCGGGCGCGTGGCAACATCCAGTGACAAAGTTAGTGAACAAAAAAATCGAAGGAATTAAAGGGAAAAGCATAAATATCAAAACTTTTTATAAAAAAAATCTGTCGTAAATGTTTGGTGAAAACGGTCATTTTAGTCTGGTAATTATTTATCTTGAGACGGTCGTTTGCACTTCGTTCAAGCTTTTTTTTGGAATTAGAGGGTTTTATGGATGTTTTTCTTAAAGGCGACACCAGTCTAAGTCCTAAATAGGTGCATAATCCATCAAAATCTTTTTATCTAGGTATACCTATTAGTATTATAAAGCTGAAAACCTCAGGAACTACTGTTTTGAATTAAAAAAAAATGTGTTAGATAGTCCATTTATCAAGGAAGGCTTTTTTGGCCACTTTTTATTGTAATATTCCCACGGCATCGGAACTTACGCGGGTAAAACCATAAAACTCAGCTAGTTTTATAATTAAACGAATATCTTACGAGTACCTATAAGTAAGTATTAAGTATCAAAATTAACACCATAAATCCTATCCAAATTAACACCATAAATTATACATTAAATACTTAATTAACTCCATAATCTTCCATTATCCATTAATAATCGAGAACCTAAAATCGACACTAATGGCTTATCCATTATCTTTGATATTATAAAACAGCAAGAACCACGGAAATACGAACACATTATGTTCATTATTAATGTATGGGAACATGTTATGAGGTTTGACTGTATGTAATTAATAGATACGAGAATGATATGTGGTTTTGGTAACAACGGGTTTGATTCTCAAAGTATTGCCAAGCTTAATACCTCTTATAATCTATATATATAAAAGAAAGTTGTGTTAGTTACACTATTTATAACTCGAGAACGGCTGAACAGATTTGGCTGAAAATTGATGGAGAGGTAGCTTAGAACCAGAAGAAGGACATAGCATTTTTTTTTTTTTTTTCGATATTCAAACGAGATCGGGACTTACGCGGATGAAATTAAATATACGAATTATTCCATATTCAAACCCGCATAAGTCCCGATCCCGTGGGAATATCGGGATATACATTATCTGTGACGTTCGTCTTTGTACGCGTTCGACCGGGGGGTTTTCTCGAGCGGCTGCAGTTTTTTTGTTGATTACTCAGCACCTACTAATTGGATTTTGATGTAAAGTATACCACGACTTTCCTCAGATTTCACTTGGTTTAGGCGTTTTTAATTGTAGATTATGTAACAAACAAACAGACAGACAACAGACCCTTTTTTTTTTGATTTGCTGTATTATATAGAAATCAATGCCACTTTTCGTTGTAATTTTATAACTCAAGAACGGGCTCACCTATTCAAACCAAATGTTTAAGCTTTGTTCGGACTATTTAGTAGATGGTTTATGTGAAGTTTGCACAAAATCGGTCGAGCGGTTCTTCATTTATCACATTTTTTTTATATGGCATAACAACGTTTGCCGGGACAGCTAGTATTATTATATAATACTCGTATAATATAGTGCCAACACATTTGTTTGATTTTGTACCTATACGATCTTTTTGACGACCTAGTTGGCACAATGGTCACCATGCCGGACTGCCAAACACAGGGTTGCGGTTCGATTCCCGCCTCAGACAATATGTATTTATGCTAAGATATTTGTCTGCGGACTGGTTGTTTCTATGTATTATAAGTATATATTTACAAAAGAAAAGTATATAAGTAGTACTTATATCCTTTGTCCAGCACCCATAACATGAGTCCAGTTACTTAGCTTGGGGCTAGATGGCGATGTGTGGAATGTCCTGCAAAATTTATTTATTTATTTAGGACCCATCTAAATAAATAAATAAAATAAATAAACAAAGTTTTTATTTGCGTGAGGCTGAAGTAGGCTTGTCCACTACTACCCTCTCAGCTTAGTTGACCATATCCAGAGGAAAGAATTCAACAATTCGTCTGGAGCTAAATAAGCTACGGATTTCATCACGATATTTTCCTTCAATTTTCCAATGTCAATTAGCGCACATATTTTTTTCGAAAAATCCATTAGTGTACGACCGTCAGGGATTTGAACCTACGACTTTCAGAATGAAAGTCGAGGTTTATTTACCACTAGGCCCACACCGCTCCTTCAAGTTATCAAACAAAATCTAATGTGTAGGCAACAGACGTTCGACATTATATTTTTGTAATATTTATTCATATTATATCTTAATGATATTAATCAAATTATAAAAAAACTATTACAGATAATTAACACACAATAATTCGAAAAAAAAAGATACTAAAACCTACTTTAAAATCTAAATCAAAAATAAACGAAACATTATACCTACATAAAATGGTAAAAAAATAACTGCCAAAATTATAGAGATAATCAAAATATTTCCCACGCATGATCCCCAACATGCTAGTGACGTTCCTCTTCTGAATTCATGGTGAATTCGTTAGGTCAGGAAGCCGCCAGCCCTGCGATCGCCTGAGGCAACGACCAGTCGCGCGGATAAACTCCTGACGAACCCCTTAGCGCAGGGTGTTTTAATGATCTACAGAAAATATTATGTCCGTGGTCTGTTTCCTAGGTTTTGTTCATTGGTATGTATTGAACCTCTTTTCTACACTAACATTATAAAGAGGTTTTTTGTGTGTTTATGTTTATAACGAATTAGGATCCGAAACTACTGGACCGATTTTGATGAAGCTTGGTATGAGGATACATTGATTTATTAGAAGTAATATAGGCTACTTTTTATCCCGATATTCCCACGGGATCGAAAGTTACGCGGGTAAAACCACGGAGCGCTGCTAGTATTTTATAATCCAGGTGTATGAAACACTCCAGGTCCAGGTGTATATTATGCCTAACATAACCGAATCAACTTCCTACTTCAATTAGAAACTTGTCGAAAGACGTGACTTCTTAGTTTCTTGTTTGACTTGCCTTAATAGATTCAATCTCGGTATGAAAGTTCCGAACAAACTATTTTTAATATAGGAACTCAAACTTGGTCAGCCTCTGCTTCACTATAATTATTACTATCACTACATAGTATAAAATAAAGTCACTTTTCGCCGTCCCTATGTCTCTATGCCCCTTTGTATGCTTAGATCTTTAAAACTACGCAACGGATTTTGATGCGGTTTTTTTAATAGATAGAGTGATTAACGAGGAAGGTTTTTAGGTATAATACATGCATAATATAGCCGTGCGAAGCCGGGGCGGGTCGCTAGTTTATATATAAATTATAAGCTTTTATGTTAATAAAATATATTATAGGAAAATGTAAACAGCGCCATATCGCCCCTAAGCAACTAGGCTTGTGTTATTATAGCCAAACAACGGATAGAAAACTTTTATACTTTTTTGTAAATACCTAATACGGAAAAATATAAAAACACCCAGACAAATATTGGTTTTATAACGGCGGAAATCGAACCAACAATCTTCTGCGTCATAGGTGGGAGCATGGACCTGGGAGTTCTCCTACCGCGTCACAGCGGTTGGCATAAGAACGAAACTTTGCTTATGTCAGATGGATAGATAAAATATTTATTTGCACAAGAAAGAAAAACATAAATAACTAGCTGTCCCGGCAAACGTTGTTTTGCCATTTAAAAAAACCGGGCTTTGTGAATCTAAACCATGGAGCTAGGACTAAGAGAGGAGATATTCTAATTAGATTTTCCTATGAAACAACGCGTGACATTTTGCGGGGTGAGGTGGTGTTAGACTCCGCCCACTTTTTGATTTTTCATCTACCGGTAAATAGCAAAACTGCTCGCTTCATTTTGTGTCGATGTTACTACGTAGTTTAACTTCTTCACGCTAGATGTCACTAAGTTGTAGGATGTTAGGACGGTGGACGTACTCAGAATTTTCGTACCAGGAAGTTTTCTGTTTTTTTTAATTAAGTTCCTTATCAGATTTATTCTAGAAAAAATCCAGTTCAAAACGGTTTAAGCGTTACGAAAAAATTGTGAAACGAAAAACCGTCAGAAAAAAAATGGGTGCTTAATCCCCATCTTAAAAAAGTTTCAATTTGACAGCAAAATCCCCATTTACAAAATGATCCGCCATTTATTGAATTCATTAGTTACAAAAAACGTGATAAATGAAGAACCGCTCGACCGATTTTGTGCAAACTTCACATAAACCATCTACTAAATAGTCCAAACAAAGCTTGAACATTTGGTTTGGATAGGTGAGCCCGTTCTTGAGTTATAAAGTTACAACGAAAAGTGGCATTGATTTTTATTTATACTTATAGATTACTAGCGACCCGCTCCGGCTTCGCACGGCTTTATTATTTGTCTGTTATAGTCCTGTATCACGGGGCTATGGAGCCCCGGACCTTTGGAAGGCGTGCGTGGAGCCGAAGCCAACACGTAGAGGCCCTTTACAATAACAAGTATAATAGCAAACAATGGGGTGGATTCTAAACCGGCGATTATCCCTGTCTACACTATAAAGTGCAACCAAGGACAACCTCCGGTTTGGATGAAACTATTGATAATCTACAGGACAAAACTACTTGAGCTATTGTGATGGGATGGTAGTGGACTAGATACTGGGGAACTATGGATACTATGGCACCTGCCGTAACAATGTCCAATAAACACGTAAAAATGGCAGGCGGAGACTCGCCAACTCTCAGACTGGGCCACCCTAATTAGCCGAGTAAATTACAGCAAGGGGGCAACAGGAACGTGAGTAGCTTGAAGGATGGAGAGGCCTTACTGGATTTTAAGTCATCGCTGGTAGTCCGAGCGAGCGGGCCAACTCATCACTGACGTTCGGCATCCATCCTTCCGAGTATTTCTACTCATGCGACTCCACTCTGGACGGCCGGTGAAGGCAAGCCAGAGGCGGGGGACCGCTTCCTCGTCAAATATTCACTCCGACCAGCCAACCAAGGCAAGCCGGAGATGAGGAACGGTGACTTCCCCCTGGAGAACTCGGGACCGCGGGGTCGTTACTCCCCTTCA
Source organism: Idaea aversata (assembly GCA_907269075.1). Lineage (NCBI taxonomy): Eukaryota > Metazoa > Arthropoda > Insecta > Lepidoptera > Geometridae > Idaea > Idaea aversata. The sequence goes on along the minus strand of OU026092.1, from coordinate 6,014,704 downwards.
CCTCGCGTCAAGGAGCCCTGCGGGCTTATTATTATTATTATTATATATACAATGTAGTATACATTATATACAATGTAGTATAATACCGCATCAAAATCCGTTGCGTACTTTTAAAGATTTAAGCATACAAAGGGATATAGGGACAGAGAAAACGACTTTGTTTTATACTATGTAGTGATTATTGTACTTAAGTAAAAACACTGAAAGCTAGAACTAATCATTGCAAAAATGTGACGGCTACGTGTAGGTCCATAGATAGCTCTTCCCTGCCTGAGGAACTGGTAGAGTTTTTAGTGGGTAAACCTCTCACTCTATTCCACTTTTAGACCAGAGGAAACCTCACATACCCTCGTCGCTCTCGGGGGAGGGAGCGGCGGGATGATCCAGATCATTTTCTTCACTGGAATCAAGGAATAACTCACAGGTAACTTTTTATCTCTGCATAATTTAAGTTTAGTGCAAATAAATGCGGCGCAAACAGTCTTAGATGTGGTGCAAATAGTCTTAGATGTGGTGCAAATAGTCTTAGATGTGGCCCAAATAGTCTTAGATGTGGCCCAAATAGTCTTAGATGTGACCCAAATAGTCTTAGATGTGGCCCAAATAGTCTTAGATGCAGCGCAAATAGTCTTAGATGCGGCGCAAATTGTCTTAGATGTATCGAGTCCACGTCGAGGCCTTAAGCAGTCTAGATTTATCAAATCAGATCACCTACTTTGGGTCGGGTCATTCTTGAGTATTATTTATTTATTAAAATACAAGGGGTTTCGCCTTAATCTCGTGAAAATAAAGTCGCCTATAACACGTTTCGATAGTGTTGCTTTCAAGTTGTCAATATCGGTTCAGTAGTTACGAAGTTTACCTCTTTCAAACATCCAAACATCCATCATAAATTTACCTCTATATAATATTTGTTTAAGTATAAATATAGATATTATGTACCCATGAAAAAATTTAACCTCCGTATCAAAAGGTTTTTCAACTGTTGGTGACCCGTAAATTCCGGGCAAGATATCTGTTGGAATTTTAAACAATTTTTGACCCTTAAAATACCACTTCTCATAACTCAGACGTAGGCGGGGTTCTCTTTTATTTTACTAAAAACATGTAGGTACCGTATGCGTCATAAATACACTAGCAGTCCGCTACAATGATACTATAAACCAGTATTGGACTTATGATGTTCTTTCAATAGACTTTACACACATACACATAAACACTTGAATTATTAGTACTCAGTGTGATATTTTTATTTTCAACATGTTAGGATGATGTTGTAAATTACTGGTTACTTGATACGTCTGAGTAGTTTTGGGTCATATATTACTTGAGTATAACCAGTGACTCACGTTGTGGTATTGTGTATTGTTACACTGTATGGAGTGCGTCTGTCTGTGCTTAAAATAGTGCTGCACAGGATTATAAACGTTACGCTGGTAGTCACTTTTAAACGTGTATTGTACAATCGACGCTCAAAAGTCAACTGCCACCGTAACGTTTACAATCCTGTGCAACATTATAATGAACATTATAACAACGTAAACTGTGGATCGAATCCACGTCGGTTGGTTTAGCGGTTGGCGGCTTATAACATTCGGCCAACTAAAGACATAGATAACATGTTGAAAATAATAATCACACTGAGTACTTTTAAATCAAGTATTTATTTTTGTGTAACGTCTATTAAAAAAAAGTCGTAAGTACAATACTTGTTTATAGTATTACTAGCGACCCGCCCCGGCTTCGCACGGCTATATTATGCATATATTATACATAATATAAACCTTCCTCTTGAATCACTATATCTATTAAAAAAACCGCATCAAAATCCGTTGCGTAGTTTTAAAGATTTAAGCATACCTAGGGATCTATATCCCTAGGTATGCTTACACTTCACTTTCATTTCATTTCATTTTATACTATGTAGTGATTGTAGCAAACTGATAGTGGACTTATGACGCATACGTACAATGTACATAAGTTCCTTTGGAACATTAACATTTTTCCTTTATTTCGTTGAAATTCTAGGCGCAACCTCTCGGTAAGGTTACGCACTTAAGCCTTTTGCACAACATTTCACAGATCGGTGATATCCCGGAACTGTGAGATACATACAAAACAGTGTAACCAACTGTAAACAGTTTCGAGAAACGTGGAACCATAACGTAGGCTGTTTTCATATTTTTTATTATAATAACTGAAAATACTCAACAACTTTTAGAACGTAATATTTAAGTTTATTTCTTGACCCCTTAGTTATAAAGAAGTAACTTATTTAGTACCTTTAAATTAATTTTACAATATAATAGAAAATAATTTTTTTTTGACGACCTCTGTGGCGCGTCGGGCGAACACCCGACTGCGACGCAGAAGGTTGCGGGTTCGATTCCCGCCGGGAACAAGTATTTATGCTGACCATAAATTCTTGTTTCTGGTTCTGGGTGTTTCCTATATGTATAATATGTATATATTGACAAAAAAAAAGTATATAAGTAGTTTATCCGTTATCTGGCACCCATAACACAAGCATTAAGTTGCTTAGCTTGGGGCTGGATGGCGATGTGTAATATGTCCTGAAATATTAAAAAAAAAGAATATAATTTATGCTAATAAACAAAGATTTTCTTGTCTTATTCTAAATTTTACTTTGATACCTAAGTGTTCTTTTAAGTACTTATTTGAAAAAAATTAGAATTGTGATATCTATTTTTGCTTATTTGCATCTATTTTCGGATCATTAGTCGATTCGCACCTACTTATTTGTGACTAGCAGTGCTCCGCGGTTTCATAACTCCCGACCCCGTGGGAATATTGGGATAAATAGCCTATGTTTTACCCAATGAATCAATTTATCCTCATAACAAGTTTCATCAAAATCGGTCCAAAAGTTTCGGAGCCTATTAATTCCTAACAAACAAAAAGAAACAAAAACGGCTGAGCTACATGGTACATGGGTGTTAGGTTTTATTTTCGTTTCGGAATTTCTTGATTCGGTCGCCACGCTATGCATTAGCTTAAAAATCGTTAAAAAAGCTATGCAATAGCTTAAAAATCCCTTAGTTAATTAGTGTAGATGTAGAAGATATAGATTAAGATGATTTATAAAAAAGGTGAAGTGTTTATTAAATATTTTAAAGAAAATTAGCTCTTTTATTGTGTTGTTGACGTTACTTGCCTAACTACTTCATGGTACTAACCTACTACATCTTTAGATAAAGATATTAGATGCGTGGGATTGAAAATTGTATTATTATGTCGTTGGGTTGAAACCTAATGCCACAACGGACTATTGTCGTAATACGGGTGCTTATAACCCCTAAGTAGGTACCTATAGATAAATCATGACTTGCAAAACATATAATTCAACAAAACAATAGCTACCCAGTTAATACCCCTTTTGAATAGAACGTGTGTCGTGAATAAACACGTCTACATTACATTCAAGAAACGTAAGTAATTAAGGTATTTGGCACTGTTTTTTAGTCGGGAACAAAATATTAAGGGTACAGGAACTCACTTTGAAGAAATACTGTTAATGAGTTTTCCAATTAAAATTGCTTGTAAGTTAGAAGGGTGAATTCTATTACATAGAACCCTTATACAGCGAATAACAAGGTAAGATGGGATCTACCTACCTAATAGGTAATTATAAAGAACTACTATATTTCAGCCTGCGTCGGTTTCGCGAGGGTGGCCCACAAGATAGGAAATTTCAAAAAAACCGTGGACACTTCAAACAGAACACAAGCCAGCGGTTTAAGTTGTGGAATTTAATACCACCCATCTTCTATCGTAGTCCAGGTCCTTAACGTAAAATACGGTTCCATCGTGAAGAAAGCATGAAACTGGGCATGAATGTAGCTATCATATAGGTTTTCAGACAGGTATTAGTTAAAATGTGTCTATGTTAAATGATAAGTACCTACCTATCTACTGTTCATACAAATAGCGTTTAGTTTTGTAAGCGTATTCTATTGTTTACCTAGCAAATGCGGTAGGACACTGATACCTCAAGTCACAGGTTTTTGCCTAGTTTGAGGGTCAGGGTTTCTATGTTCTATGTTGTTAATGTTGTTTTTGTGTAATAATTTTTTTTTTTTTTTTTTTTTTTTTTATGTGCTTCAATTTCGATATGGAAGCACGTCGAGAAATTATTGTTTCCCCCCCCTTTCCCCCCTTTTGTGTGCCAAATTAGTTTTTTGCATTTTGTATGAAAACGGTTCAAACTACAACCAAACTGTCAATGAACAATAATATGATCGTCATTAAATTCACTACAATAATCACCTTAGATTCACTACAATACCACAAATACATTTGTAGATAGTAATATTACCTTTATTATAATAAATTGAAGCACATATATGACAGCTACGTTCATGCCAAGTTTCATGCTTTCTTCACGATGGGACCATCAAACTGATTTTTGTTAGGACTGGGAGTTGTACTATCGGTAGTGTACCTCGAAACCGAGACCTCGCTAGGTATTTTTTTTACCGATTTCAACTTATTACCGTAAACAGAGTTGAGAGTGATTTAGTCCAAACTCAGTTCTTAAATTTATCCTCTTCCTTTAATTTATACTATTTAGAAACGTATGTACTTACTAGGTCTCCAGCTATCTAGATACCCGAGTTGCATCGCAATCGGTTTAGTAGTTTTTGCGTGAAGAAGTAACAAACATACCTATACATACACAAACTTTCACATTTATAATATTAGTAGGATAGCAAAAATGTCCTCTGCAAAACTGTTGTTTTATAACCATATTTACCATCTGCAGCGTTATTTACGTCATCCCATTTTGGAAATACAAAGGTGATGATGCAGTCAAGTCACACCTGCAGGGCCACTAACTAACTTGTAAACGCGAGATTAACGAATTCTCTTACTTTGCTACTTTCGACTAATTACCGATAAAATCGAAAACTCTACTGTGTTTGACGAATTCCGGAATTTCTTGTCCCGTACTTAAAAAAGTCGTGTTATAATAAATTCTATAGTGACTTATTTTGAAATTGTAACATGGCCTATTATTTACATTTTGTCTATCAGTTGCTGTGTTGTAGAGTCGTAATGCGATCCGTCTCTATTGAAAACCAGGCTATCGTTACTCACATATTTATTTATCTGCTTGATATCAAATACTAATTAAGTTATCAATACTAACTACTTAATACATTTTTATTACTCTGCTTGATGTCAATTAATACAATCACGACTTCCTAAAGCGACAAGCTAGAATCGAAGAGAAACCTTTAAGCCATGAGTCTTTAAGTACCTATATAGGTAGGTACTTACTTTGAAATGATTAAATTTCTTTGAAAAAGGTTCCAAAAAGAAACAATTTTTTCCGCTAAATCCTTTTCTTACAACTCTAATGGTGCGAAACGGGATAAACAGACAGAAATAAAATGCCATTGTTTTCAGCAGGAAAGTATCAATTACGGAGCGGTTGTAGAGTGACCACACATTTATTGCGAGGCGATGAGAAAATAGTGACCCGTTTTGATATTGTTTCTCTCTTATTTTTCCACCCTGCTCTCTGGTGAACATTAATTTCAGGAATGTTCCATTAGCAGGTCTATTGCTGTTTTACGAGGTGCATATTTACCTACTTTTTCTAAGTCGTAGCCTATATGTATCACATCATCACTATCACTACATAGTATAAAACAAAGTCGCTTTCTCTGTCCCTATATCCCTATGTATGCTTAAATCTTTAAAACTACGCAATGGATTTTGATGCGGTTTTTTTTAATAGATAGAGTGATTCAAGAGGAAGGTTTATATGTATAATACATGCATAATACAGCCGTGCGAAGCCGGGACGGATCGCTAGTAATAGATATATCTTGAACCGGAATTCAAGCTAGTAAAGAATACTGAATTAAGAAGGCCAAAAAAAATAGGAATGGACCACGATTAAACTTAGTTTTAGTTTAAGATAGAGTATTTTGTGGATATCATATTTCCGTATATTCCTACTGACATATCCCCACTGGTAGGGATACTTGGAGTTCAATTATCGCTACCAGTGAGATAATTAGCTGATAGCTAAAGGCTGCCTGGAACACCAGCCCGATGGAAAATTTTCCTTTTGAAGGTATATTATACTAGAAGTAAAATTTCCTCCCTAAAACACAACCGTAATATTTCTGACGGCCTCTGTGGCGCAGCGGGCGAACCTTCGAAACATAAGGTTGCGGGTTCGATTCCCGCCTCAAACAAATATTTATAATATTTACGTAGAGATATATACCTATTTGTTTCAGGTCTAGGTATATTATTTACAAAAGAAAAGTATATCCCCTGTCTGTGGCCACTATGACACAAGCCAAGTAGCTTGTGTAGGTGCGTATTTTTATTGTATGTTTTGTATTTTATTATTTAGAATATTTTATTTTCTATGTATTTTAATAATTTATTTTATATTCCTCCTTGTATTCCTATCACGTTATATACAACCCACCCATCCCCTTCTTTAATTCTTATCCATCCAAAGGTTGCCTGGAAGAGATCGCTTTTAGCGATAAGGCCGCCCATTGTGCCATATTGTTTGTTTATTATTGTTTTTATAGCAGGAGTTTATGTTAGAATGTAAGGTTTAATGTGGTACAATAAAGAGTTTATCTATCTATCTATCTATCTTAGTTTGGGGCTAGATGACGCTGAGTAAAAATAACGTAACGTAGGTAACGCATGACGTCACACTTTTTTGTGAATGCCGGTGTTCTTTGATTTATACGACGTTTTCACGTTAAAATGTTGATAATATTCTTTTGTTTCTAAATCAATGTTGGTGATAAGTAAGTTGGTATTTTGCTGAAATTAAAGTTGGTTTTATGCTTAGTTGGTATTTTGAGTAAATGGTATTTTTCGTGTTAGACGTTTTGCGTAGAGGTGTTTTGTTTTTTTGCGTCGAAAGGTTCCTAAAGCCTAAAAAAATAGTCACCATGTTTACGATAGTGTTCGATTTTTAATAAAATATGGTTGAGATATGTTGAATTGTAAATCAACGTCGCCGACGAAAGATGTTGACTATAAATCGCGTGTTTTATCACGAAAATTATGTTACCAATATCTTGAAACATTGTTATTTTCCCTCCAAAACAAATAAGACAAATAGTTAGACTAGAGAGTAATGTTGAAATTAGGATGTTTGTTTATCTTATATTGATATAAGTACGTTTTATTACCTGTAAGTTACATTTTTTATTATTTTCTAACGTGTCGTTTGGTGAAATAGGGCAAAATACTGATCCCTACTTAGGTACTAATAATTGTTGATCAAAATTGTCATCATAGCAACAGATTTATTATTGTAATTTTCTATTACCTATTTTCTATTTTCGTAAAAGAAAACATAAAGTTAGTTTTTTTTATTGCATTTATAATCTATAGCTACTTATATTATAAAGCTGAAGAGTTTGTTTGTTTGTTTGAACGTGCGAATCTCAGGAACCATAGATAGTCCATTTATCCAGGAGGGCTACTTTTTATTTTGATATTCCCACGGAATCGCGACTTAAGTGGGTGTAACAGCGGGGCGCAGCTATTAATAAAATATTAGCCATATTCTTTACTTATTCACTCAAAATAAATAAAGTTACTTTTACGAAAGTAGAACTATCCAATAGTGAAAAAGAGATTTCAATTGGTTTACCAGTTTTCAGTAACAGCGAAACAAATAATTAACAAGACAGACAGGCATGAATTAAAAAAAATAAACAGTCATCAGTTCTACTACTTTTCCTAAGTTCCCTAGACTCTTTTTTTTATTTGCTTTTAAGTACAGACTTTTGTATACCTGAATATACCTAGATAAGTACCATCTTCGTTTATTCTTTTGTCTTTGGTTTAATTTTAATTTAGGTTTGCTCATTTATATTATAGTTCATTTTTTTATTTATTAAAATTATCTTTAAGTCTTCTTGTTTTATTTTATTGAGTAAACGATTCTTTAGATTATTTTACAAAATATTGACTCAATTTGTTATTTGATCCTTTTTAACTTTAAAGGCTGAGGCTAATCAAGTTTTAGGCACCTTGTCAATGAAAGGAGTTCGAAATTACTCTATACTCCCACGCGCGCTTTCGCTAAAAGATAAAAGCAAAATGACTTTCGCCTAGAAATAAAATTGTAAATATTATGTAGGTCCAAAGAACATTGTTGTTCTTGTGTACGTTAATGTGCGAAATCTTTACCTGCATTTAAAAAAAATTAAAGACAAAAAACCAGGACGCTTTTAAACTTTTAAAAACTTAAGTCGAAAATAGACGGCTTTTAAGTATTTTGACTTGGATAGGCTTAGAAATGACAAGAAAATTTTGTCTTAAACTTATGCCAAAATATACCTAGGTTTGTGGAAGTGTTATTTTATTTTAGTTTATTTGTAACAATTTTTTGTTCTTTTATTTTGTTATTTGTTAATTTACCTAGTATGTAAAAGCTACCTCCATACAAAGTTTAATGCTTTCCGCCAAATCGGACCGTAAAAACAGCTAAGGACCTGGACTAATTTATTAAATAGGTACCTACTTATGTCATTTTTGACTCATCATCAAATATAGTAAACGATTAGGAGAAGTTAATATGGCTCACTGTGGCTTTGATTCAATCAATCGACCGACAATCAATCGACGACCTAGTTGGCACAATGGTCACCATGCCGGACTGCCATACACAGGGTTGCGGGTTCGATTCCCGCCTCAGACAAGTATTTATGCTTAGATATTTGTCTGTGGTCTGGTTGTTTCTATGTATTATAAGTATATATTTACAAATGAAAAGTATATAAGTAGTATATCCGTTGTTTAGCACCCATAATACAAGTCTAGTTACTTAGCTTGGGGCTAGATGGCGATGTGTGGAATGTCCTGCAATATTTATTTATTTATTTAATCGGTTAGTTTACAACAATTATAGTTACTGTTGAAAACGAAAGTTACCTATTTTACTTTTGGCTCCTATTTGTGCCTTAATAGAACCTATTATAACATTCTAAGTGGGTTTCGTTTTCCATTTTCGTAATAAAGGTAGGTGTTTGCTGTATTCTATTTCGGGGAAAAAATATTACGCTATTATCCCAAACTTTTCCATTATTTGCAGTTAATGGGAAACTATAGGTATGCGAAATAATATGGCTTTATTCTTATCAAAATTTTGTTACCTCAAACGCCGAAACCTATTAATATTTTCGTATCTCTATAAATTTGTTTGAGAGAAAAATATTTAAATCTACTTTTTTAATGTATTTAAGGAATATAATATCACTAATTTAATGCAAAAAATATTAACAGCTACTAACAATCTAAATAAGTTTCCAAGAAGCCAAAAATGCTGGCTGCATTGCCCGCCCAGTTTTGTGATAATTATATTACCTATGTAGTGACAATATGTCATTTTTAAAATTATATTGATAATATTTATTTAATTATTGACGTGACAACGTCTTATAAATTGGTTTGCCGGGTGACACTTCAAGAAACTGCGTTACGCTCCGCTGACGTTATGCGCTCACAATGAGAGCGAGTGAGAGGCACGCGGGCATGGTTAGCCCGCCTAAGAGCGAGAGAGACAGACATAAAAAGTGAAAGGCACGCGTCCCTTCCACTCGAGCACAGTTGTTGTCACGTAAAACTTTCGCCCGTATACCGACTTTACAGGCAACCAGTTTTTATTTTATTTTAGTTACATTAAAATTAAATGGTTAAAAATATAGCCTAGGACACTGGAATTGAAATATTAAGCACAACGTAATTAGACTGACTTCCAATCACAACATTTCGGTGGCACTTAATTATTAGAAGCATAATTTAGAGTATTTGTATTGAACTAAAAATATTTAGATGGCTATGTAATGTAAGTGGTATTGGCCTAGTGGTAAATACCTCGACTTTCATTTCAAATTCGTGGCTTCGAATCACGGTCGGCGGCCACCAATGGATTTTTTTGTACAAAAATTGATGTGCGTTAATTTATCTAAAGTGAAGTGACTAAAGTGTAGTGTCCTGGAAGTGCTACTAACATAGTTTTAAGTTATCTATTAACACTTTCAATTTATACTATAAAATATGTATGTTAGTCTATAAGGTATGTATCTATGGGCCTTCGTAGCCTGAAATAAATGATTTATTATTATTTGTCTGTTATACGTCCTGTATCACGGGGCTATGGAGCCCCGGACTTTTGGAAGGCGTGCGTGGAGCCGAAGCCAACACGTAGAGGCCCTTTACAATAACAAGTATAATAGCAAACAATGGGGTGGATTCTAAACCGGCGATTATCCCTGTCTACACTATAGAGTGCAACCAAGGACAACCTCCGGTTTGGATGAAACTATTGATAATCTACAGGACAAAACTACTTGAGCTATTGTAATGGGATGGTAGTGGACTAGATACTGGGGAACTATGGATACTATGGCACCTGCCGTAACAATGTTCAATAAACAGGTAAAAATGGCAGGCGGAGACTCGCCAACTCTCAGACTGGGCCACCCTAATTAGCCGAGTAAATTACAGCAAAGGGGCAACAGGAACGTGAGTGGCTTGAAGGATGGAGAGGCCTTACTGGATTTTAAGTCATCGCTGGTAGTCCGAGCGAGCGGGCCAACTCATCACTGACGTTCGACATCCATCCTTCGAGTATTTCTACTCGTGCGACTCCACTCTGGACGGCCAGTGAAGGCAAGCCAGAGGCGGGGGACCACTTCCTCGTCAGTGTTCACTCCGACCAGCCAACCAAGGCAAGCCGGAGATGAGGAACGGTGACTTCCCCCTGGAGAACTCGGGACCGCGGGGTCGTTACTCCCCTTCACCTCGCCTCAAGGTGCCCTGCGGGCTTATTATTATTTGTTTGTTATATGTCCTATATCACGGGACTATGGAGTCCCAGACCTTTGGAAGGCATGCGTGGGGCCGAAGCCAACACGTAGAGGCCCTTTACAATAACAAGTTTAATGGCAAAGTATGATGTGGACATCAAACCGGCGATTATCCCTGTCTGCACTATAAAATGCAGCCAAGGACAACCTCCGGTTTGAATAGAACTATTGATAAACTACAGGAGAAAACTACTACTTGGGCTATTGTGATGGGATGGTGGTGGACTGGATACTGGGGAACTATGGGTACTATGGCACCTGCCGTAACAATGTTCAACAAACATGTAAAAGTGGCAGGCGGAGACTCACCAACTCTCAAACTGGGCCACCCTAATCAGCTGAGTAAATTACAGCAAGGGGGCAACAGGAACGTGAGTGGCTTGAAGGATGGAGAGGCCTTACTGGATTTAAGTCATCGCTGGTAGTCCGAGCGAGCGGGCCAACTCATCACTGACGTTCGACATCCATCCTTCGAGTATTTCTACTCGTGCGACTCCACTCTGGACGGCCAGTGAAGGCAAGCCAGAGGCGGGGGACCACTTCCTCGTCAGTGTTCACTCCGACCAGCCAACCAAGGCAAGCCGGAGATGAGGAACGGTGACTTCCCCCTGGAGAACTCGGGACCGCGGGGTCGTTACTCCCCTTCACCTCGCCTCAAGGTGCCCTGCGGGCTTATTATTATTATTATTTATTTACATTGCTCTTACGTTGAAGGTAAACTGCTTGATAAAACCCACAACTCAGTTGGCTCCAGACGTATTTATAATGAAAATGAAATGAAATTGTTTATTTTCCAGACTATACTAGGCTGTCCCCACAAATTACAAATTACATACTTATTTAAAAAAAATGCCAAACACATACACACAAAAATGAAAATGTACAAAATAAAACGACTTTAAAAATTACAAAAATTATTAAAATAAGATATCAATAAATAACAATTATTATTGCAATTTGCTATCGGCCTAGGCTATAGGGGCATTGATAGAACTGAATATAGGCCCCCTTCAGGACACAGTCGTCGACTAAGTTGGGGGTGGTATAGGTTCTGAGCAAGCCTACGCTCCATCTAATACAAGTCCCGAGGCATAGATTAAAGTTGCTGCTGTTGTATAAATCATTTAGATAAGATATAAAGGCCAATATTAATGTATTTTACACCTCAAAGTCACCAGCTTTATCATCTCTGACATAGACTGTTAGAAGACATGCCATTAAGATGGGTCAGACGGCACCCGCCACGCCGCGCCGCCGTCAAGCACATCATTTTCACGCTAAAAATGCGTTCGTCCGTTTTTACTGACGTTTCGCACGAAAAAGTAATGTATCTTTACAACGTGACAGTTCTGCGACAAAGATTTATGACATACAAAAATCGAGGGGCATTTCGTAAGTGATTTACCTACTTCCTGTATGAAGAACCCGTTCCTTGAAATGAAAAAGCACAAACTATAGTTTGTCGATTATTCCCTAGTGTTTTTTGGTTTTCCTTTAAATGTGAATCAGCGATCTTTTGATGTGATAACGTTTTATAAATTGGTGAACACCTGCAATCTTAAAAAAGTGTGACGTCACGCGTCGTTACTGGAACGCCTCATGTTATTGACAAGGTAACTATAGCAACGTTTTATCGTTGCCATGGTTACCATCAATGTTTTCTTATGACGTTATCACGTAAAATTATCGTCCGTAAACCGACTTTACAGACAACCATTTTTTTTAACAAAAACTAGCTCTTACATTAATATTTCGCAAACTTATTCCTAAATCGAAAAAAGTTCGAACACGTCCATAATATTTTTAAAAGGCCTATCAAATTACACCCCTTAACAGGGTAACACGAAAATAAAAAAAAATAGTCGTCCGACATTTGTCGTCCAACAAATTGTCGTCCGACATTTGTCGTCCGTCAATAAATAGTCGTCCGACAAATAGTCGTCCGACAAATAGTCGTCCGACAAATAGTCGTCCGACATTTGTCGTTCGTCAATAGTCGTCCGACATTTGTCGTCCGTCAATAGTCGTCCGTTAAAAAATACCATATGTACGTCTTAATACACTCACAGCCAAATTAAAAACAGTAGGCCCAGGCATACATTTTCGCCGCGCCGTAGAGAGGGGATAGCTGTCTACTCTCCATCCGTCTTACGCTTTTTCGATCAGGTCACGTGTCCTGACGCGAGTTTAAGATTTTATACCCATTACCATCCAGCCCATTACAGAAAAAGTGCTCAACGCCGCTAAAGAAGTTTTCACTTCAAAAATGATCTCTAGGTAGCATAAAAAATGTTGTGTTTTTCTTTCAAGATTGTATTTTTTCACTTTATCGGCGTAATTAATAGTTCTAATAGACTCCAAGTAATTAGGAAGTCCAATTAATTTAACTTATAATAATCTACTCAGTGTTCAAGTATATTTTTTCATACAAATAAGTAATAATAAAACAATAATTGAAGTAGAAAATATGTAAGTACCTAACTTTATATTTGAAAACATAATATCAGCATCGGTTAAAAAGCCATTTATCATCAGAATTTTCATTTATGAAACACAATATTACCATCTGAACGTTTTTAAATAACATCAAGACTTTTAATATGAATAAGTTTTCCGGCACAAAACACCCCCCTACCTAAGTATTTATTTACAACGGACACCTTGATAAATGACTATGCAATTACCACAACAGAGTCAGGTAGGCACGATATAAATCATTTTTATTAATCACTGACTTAAGTATAAGTAAGATACCTAGTAAGAGTAGACCTACCTGCCCTAATTAATCAACTTCGCACTGACAGTTTTTACAACCCTTATAGTTCGTATTCATTTTGCTTTTTTTATGATCCAAAACATAAACAGAAAAATATAAGCCTCACTTTTCTTTTCAATGATTTGCTGAAAATAGCCTCATTAGTCTAAAAGCTTCATTTAGATGCCTATTTGTTGAGAACTTTTAAAGAAAATAAAATTACAAAGCAATGAGCGTTTATTTGGCGGATTTTCTCTTTTCCTTTAACGTAATTTATAGCAATTGATCATTGTAAAACCTTCCAATTTTCTAGGTCGCAGCTTCTCAACTTTTTGCCCCTTTGCTTCGTTTCGCATTCGGATCTCTTCGGTCGAGAAGCCGGAACCAAACTTTCCGAAGGAAAACTTGAACCAGTATCAGGTTCTTACTTCAAAGTATTTGTGGTATAAAACTAAGATTAAGGAAAAACTTGAGACGTGCATTGAAACATCTAAGATACGCCGACAACGATGTCTTTGCAGTTTCCTGAACACTTTTTTTAATTACGCTACTATTATTAAAGTACCTAAGTCATATAGGAAAAATCGTTGGAAATGTTTGATTACTTACTTACAGAACAGACAGACAGACGGATAAGAAAGTGATCTTATATAAAAGTGCCTTTTTTACCTTTTGAGTTTGATGAAATATTATAATTATTTTGCTACATAATATTTAATCATGTTACCTTCCTTTTTGTACAAATAATAATACAATACAAAACAAATTATACCTACTATATTGATAGTAAGATAACCATTTCCAAAAATAATGTAACGTAATATTGCCGACAAAACATTGAAAGGGAAAATAAATGAATTACTTTTCTTTACAATACGGAAACGTCTGCGACGACGATACCAAAAATATAAAAAATTAAGTGTTCATAAATGTTCCAAAAAATAATTTTGTTATTGTGTCTAATTTTTTTTTTTTATTTACGCGACTTGAACTCATAATGCTGCCTAGAAAACAGCAAAAAATAGCACAAAATATCAAAGATTAAGATTAAGTATCTTTATCAAGAGGCCCGTATTAATAAATCGCTCTCAATATCGATCTTGAGTGCGTATCAATCGAGTGAGTCTTGAGATGTGGTCACTATCTTAAGTTAGGCGTTAATCACTACATAGTATAAAACAAAGTCGCTTTCTCTGTCCCTATTTCCCTTTGTATGCTTAAATCTTTAAAACTACGCAACGGATTTTGATGCGGTTTTTTTAATAGATAGAGTGATTCAAGAGGAAGGTTTATATATATATATACATGTATAATATAGCCGTGCGAAGCCGGAGCGGGTCGCTAATTAATAGATAAATCTCAAGTTTTAACCAGGCTGATATCGCTCTTGAGATTTGAGACTGATCTTGAATGACAGTAACGCTTTGTTCTTGCCTTGAATGATATGTTCTTACCCTATGGTAGGTAGTGTCGTCATATTTTGCTGTCAACTTCTTTTTAATGAAAAAATGTAAGATTTGTATGACCCGCAATCAGACTTGAGTTCACGAAACTACATCTTGAGACATATCTTGAGAGCTGAGTTTGATTTATTAATACGGTATGACTCAAGTGATACGTCGCTCTTTAATCGCGTCTTAAGATAGGTTTATTAATCAGCGCAACAACTCAAGAGCAAACCCAAGATTGAAATCGATATTGAGTTCGGTTTATTAATACGGACCTAAGTATCTAACATGTCTTAGATTTAGGCTTAGTAGCATTAGGGCAGAAACAATAAATAATCATCTTTGTTAGTTTGTTTATAGCTGAAACTGATGTGGCTACAGCGCTTTAGTCTGGGGTTAATAATGACTTAATTTCATACTTAGCGACTGTCATTTATTTGCGATAATAACCTCCAACAAAACGTTTAATCGTAGTCTAGCAAAGATGACATGTCACATCATTGTGTTGTGGCTGGTATTTAAGTACCTACTAAGGATATAAATAAAAAAAATAAATAAATAAATATTGCAGGACATTCCACACATCGCCATCTAGCCCCAAGCTAAGTAACTACACCTGGTTATGGGTGCTAGACAACGGATATACTACTTATATACTTTTCTTTTGTAAATATATACTTATAATACATAGAAACAACCAGACCACAGACAAATATCTAAGCATAAATACTTGTCTGTGGCGGGAATATGGTGCTATAATGGTTTCCTTTGAATTTCGAGAGCTATATCTGATAAAGGAGCCTGAACTCACTGAACTTCCAAGATTCTTACCAGATAGATATACCATTCTAAAATTACATTTAGTAGGTATAGGAAACAAAACGTAAGTATAAGTGTTATAAAGGGTGGCCTTGTCGCTCCAAGCTATCTCTTCCAGACAGGTTTATAAGATATGGCGTTTTACTTATTTATAGGTACCTATAATAGTGTTTGTTAGAACTTTTATGGTTAATCAAACTATGCCTAAACTATGAAAATAAAGTTTTTTATTTTAATATTATTCGCGAAGCATCTTAAGATTGCTTTGCTCTTATGTTTTTAACACGTTTTTATTAGTTTCACTTGTATTTTTGCTTGCTTGTCTATGTAACCGACTCTTTTGGGCTCGATTTTTTAGTGGTGGTCGTTTTTGGATCTGCCATATTAATCCGCAACTTATCTACGTGCATTCGAATAATTATCTTCATACTTAATTTAAACTTACTCTAAGTTTTAGTTATCATTGAGTACTCAGCTTGCCAAAATTACCAATTTAATGATATTCTCTGAACTTTGAAAAGCCATATTAGGCATAATATTGATGTCTAAATTGCTATTAGATAAAAGAACATTTAGGTCTTTGATCTATATTTATTATAAGCTAGTAATCTTAAACAAAGTCTAGTCTTCTAGCAATATTTTATAAGATTGCTTCGTTATCGCATGATTTTGAACTTTGCTATGATAAACTTAAAAGGATCAATAATCTCATTTTTAGGGAATTTCGCTGTGAAAAGAAAGACAATCGTTTTAATATACTTGTGATCAAATTGTAGTAAAGCTAGCTGCGCCCCGCGGTTTCACCCGCGTAAGGGCGTGTTCAGATGACACGCGTTGACCACGCGCCCGCCCCGCTCATCACACGCGCTGACCACGCGTTGAACACGCTCTGAAATTTGTTCTATACATAATTTGAGTCTTATGACACATCAATAGATCTCAAATTGCATTTCTGCAAGCAGGCGCGGGGCGTGCGCGAGGCGTGCGCGGGGCGGGCGCGGGGCGGGTGCGGAGCGTGCGCGAGGCGGGCGCGGGGCGGGCGCGTGGCGTGAGCGGGTGGACTTGATAAATGCAATTTGAGATCTATTGATGTGTCATAAGACTCAAATTACATATAGAACAATATTCAACGCGTGTTCAACGCGTGGTCAACGCGTGTTATGTGCGTGGTTGGCGCGTGGTCAACGCGTGTCGTCTGAACGCGCCCTAAGTCCCGATCTCGTGGGAATATCGGGATAAAAAGTAGCCTATGTGTTCATCCAGATCTCTAGCTATCTACTTACCGAGCTATCGGTCCAGTGATTTTGGCGTGAAGGGAGTAACAAACATACATAGGTACACACACACAAACTTTCACATTAATAAAATTAGTAGGATTTACCTTTTGAATTCCTTAGTAGGTAGGTACTACTTATTGGTACAACAAAATAGGTAGGTACCAAAATTACATAATCACCGTCACTAAGTTAAAGTGTTAATTTCTTGTAAACAGAGCCTAACAGAGGTCGTTTACGACTTTATGTCTAATCTACTTTACTACTTTTATACGATTTACTATTTAGTAACATTATCGATTGGTACAAAAGGTCATATATATACAGGAAAAGTATTTTTGTAGTGCACAAATTTCGGTATGTTTTAAGCACATTAAAATAAAAAATACTGCTTTTTTTATTTTGGAGCTAACTCAAAAACTCTCAGAGCTATAACCATTTAAGTGTTTCTAACAAAATGACGAAGTCCATGGACACAATACTAGCGCCAGCGAGTTTAATAGCGCGCTCTAAATGAAGGTAGGTACCTACGTCATCTCTACTCATGTGCCTACGTGTCACTGTGTGTATCAATACTGAGATACCCAATAATTTAGAAATTGCAGGAAGTTTTTCACATTAAGTTTTGGTTTTTTTTTTATTTATTTTTTTTGCGTAAATGTACTCCACTGCCGACATATATTCAGCAGAAAAAAAATGTGCACTACAAAAATACTTTTCCTGTATATATTTTAATTTAACAGGTTCGATTCTTGACTTTGCTACCTGATAACTCTCCAAGCCACTATGTAAGTTCGGTGATGGACGGGATCTTGGTCAATATTATAGTATTTTTACTACACTTTGAAGTTGTTGTGGATCTCTTTTTACAATTTTTGTTTTTTTATACATTTTAACTTAGTGACGGTAGGATAGTACCTAGAGTACCTACAATGTACGATCGGCTGCATAATTGCAGCGGTGGGTCTATAGAGCGCCGAAACGGTTGTTTTAAGAATGTTTTCAACACAAGCAAGATTCTAGGCACCTGTTTTAGTTGAAGATCAAAGTCTTTTAACTTATGAATTTATAAAACAAAAATTATTAGAATAGTAATTTTAGATCTCTAAGGTGCGTCTGCAACTATGCTGCCGACCGTACCTAACTCAACACCAAATAGGTATAGTATCAACTTGTTCAAATGTCAAACGTTTCCAATACTCGGTCGGACAGTCCACAACAATAAAACATATCAATAAATCTAAGTACTTTTAGATACAACACTTATCCCATTTCGGTATCAAATCTCTCAAACCGGATATATATCTAGGTTTGTCATTGTCCAGAAATGTTCGGTCTTTTCGCGTTGGGGACCGATAAATCACGATCTTTACGTCAAGTCTTTTTTCTATGGTCCCTTTACGAATGTCTTAAGGGGACACTTAAATGCTTATGTGAGTCAGCATTGAACTTTGAAATCGTATTTATTGGTAAGGTACCGACTTAGATTTTGGTTTGACCTTTCAACTTTTATTTAAAATGGTATTTTTGTTTACCATGTATTTATTTTTGGGAGCTCGTTATTCCGTTACAAGGACTATTTTCACGAGATTGGAGTTTGCAGTTTTATCTTGATAGTTGCAGGAAACCGACCGTGTGAATGCGTGAGTTACCTACCTATCCTGTTTTAAATTACTGTAGTAGTAAATACAAACACACAACACAACAATCAACAAATCAATACATACAATTATTCAAACTATTTTTTAATTTTTTTTTGTTGTTATTTTTTTGCCTTTATGGTATTAAGTAGGTTCATAAATAACAACAGGTGACGCCATCTGAATGTAACAAAACCTACTAACTTTTTAAAATGACTTGCCCAGATGGTGTTATAATAAACAATTAAAGATTTTTTCTTCGATTTACATAACTTTGAAAATTTCCAAAAAAAAATTGTCGAATTTTCCAAAAGTCGTACTTACAACAAAATTTGAATTATAAGGTGCACAAAAGTAGCTCCTAACTCCTTTCTTATATATTTTTTTTATCAATAACCCTGTATAGGCGAGTCCAAAGGTCACTCGTAGGGAATATCAATTCTAGTTTAAACCAACAGATTCATTTAGTACAGATCATTTTGTCTAACCAGCCGTTGTCTTTAATAAATTCCCAACACCTGTGAAATCATAATCATTCAGAGAAAGATCACGTTTCTATTAGAATTCTTGATCTTTATTAGAAACGTGAGTAAAGCGAGCTTTACAGAGGACACCTGACTCTACGTCTTTAAAATGTTTAAAGAAATCTAGATAAGTTTGAGTAGGTAGCTAATAGCTATATTTACCTACTTACCCTAAAAAAATAATTTGCTGGAGTAATAATAATATTGGTATTTAACCCTTTACATCGAATCTAGATTATTTATGCAGCACCTTTTATGTATTAGCTAGCTAGCTACGAAATTACTCGCGACTCGACTAAAATACTAGCTAAATGCGAACTAGGCTTTAGTGTTCTTAGTGTTAAACTCGTTTTGTGCACATGATATGATCGGAAGACGCTGGCCTTTAAAACACAAGTTTTCTTAGTTTAAAAGTTAGAGTTCCACATACTGAGACTGAAGTTTAACAATAAAGATATTATTTATTTATACCACCGGGGGATAGTACGATGGTAAATAAGAAATAACTCGTCAATACATCTAAAGCTGACTAAGCTGCGGGTTTTATCTCGATATTTTCATTCACAGTAAAAGGAATAGTAATAAGTAGGAACCTACACTTAAATTTTTCGTATAGATTATTTTATCAAACTATACAGTCGACGGTGACATTTAAATGAACGAGTTACATATCGGACCAAACTTAAAAATTCAAAACAAGTTTACTAACAAACAATTGGTATAAAAGTTACTAATTGCGAATAAAACATGAAATCTCGTTCCCGTACTTTTGAATAACGACGGCCCGAGCTGCATTGCATTCCACTTAGGGAGCAAAATGTAAGTTAATTTCGCAAGCATTAAGTTCCATCTAATTATTGTGGCAAGCTGCAGTTATGATTGTACTCAGGTGTTAACCCCGAGGGCAAACCAGAACTTTTCCAGGCAACTAGAGTTTTTGCTGTTAATTTCACTGTAATTTCCTAACTTTTGCGGGTTTAGACTGCTCTTACTTTGGTACGTGACGCTATTTTTTTTTTGCAAAATATTGTATATTTCAAAGAAATTAGAAAATTTAAATTCGAGACTTGAGCTCGGACAAATTTTCACAAATGACATCATTAGGGTTGCCCTGAAAATGGTGACATTGGACGTGTTTTATAGAAATAGAGCAGTATAGGATGAAAATACTTCAATATATATTTATATGAAGCTGAAGAGTTTGTTTGTTTAAACGCGCAAATCTCAGGAACTACTGGCTAAAATTGAAAAAAATATTTATGTGTTGGATAGTTCATTTATCGAGGAAAGCTATAGGCTACGTTTTATCCCGATATTCCCACGGGATCGGGAGTTGCGCGGGTGAAATCGCGGAGCGGTGCTAGTTAGTGGTTAAAATTGATAGTGCTGGAGGCAACTGCCCTTATCCTTAGTACGTCCATAGCTGCATTGGAGTATCGGAAAACTTGAGTGGTACTTTTACAAATTAAACGGATTGCAAATAACACAGTTTTTCCAATGGAAAGTGGAGTAGCTTCCGCTGTTGCAGATAGTTGTTAATGCTCTTTGTTAATTGGAGATTTATTGCGGTTGCAGAATATCTACTTGTAATAAGGTACCTGCGGGTTATAAGGGCAACAATAAGGTTTTTATAAAACCTTGATATTAAGCAGTAAGAATGACATTATAGCAAATATTTATCTTTTTGAGTAGTTATCCGTATTTATTTTTTAATTAATGTTGCAGGTGGCCCTTATTACCCGCAGGTGCCTCGCTTTTCCTGTGTCATTGATAAGTAGCTACAAAAGACACATTTCCCAATTTCCTCATTCAATACATTGATTCCATACATTAAATTTGGTCAGACAGAGAGATAAATTATATTTAGCCTGTGTGTTTGATTGTGTATGGAATGCGCCTTTAGAATCTATGATTAATCCAGAATAAGATAATAAGAACAGTAGGTAATTAAGTAACAACATGTATCCTAGACCAGTGCAAATACCTAGTTAGTTAGATACTAGTATTTTCAAGATGTGCCAGGTATCTTGCTATCCTAGATTTTAGAACAAATTGCTCTAACCTTGGCTAAGATCCAGCGATAATATGAGCCATATTTCCTACAACGGAAGATTAATGTTACAAACTTAGAACTTTCTACATTTGGGACGTGAAGTTGTTTGGTGTTTAGTAATAGATGTCTCTTACTTAACAGGGGATTAGTATAAATTTGGTGTAGATAATGGGAGCAAATGTCTAACATTTTCCGTTCGCTCGTAGCCTTCTAAACTCAGTTACCTAAAGTTTTCACTTAATATTTTTAGCGGTAGCATTCGCAACTTTTTTATTTTTTTATTACTCAAATTATTTACAAAAATATCTTATGACAATAAAGTACTAGTAAACCAAACATAATGAAACATAATGTTAGTACTTGACAGTCTAATAATAAGATTAGGTAGGTAGTGGGTACCTTTAGACGAATAACACCAAAACCAAACTATAGATCGGTGTTGGCCTAGTGGTAGATACTTCGACTTTTGTTTCGAAGATTGTGGGTTCGAATTCCGGCCGGGACCAATGGATTTTTCTTATAACTTCTGCCCTCTTATACAAGATTAATTTCCACTGGCGATATCGCTTATTGCCAGATTTATTTAAGTATATGAAATTAACATAAGCATTAAATAAGATGAAACTTGTCTACCATTTTTTTATTCTATTACGCAGGACCACTTAACTTTTCGTTGTTTTATGTCAATTTCATACAAAAAAAAAGTCTTTCGATTGGCACTATAGATAATCGAAAGTAATCTTGTCTAAAGGGTCTGATCCATCTAAAGCTTACATCTAAAGTTTCAAAAGATAATCTTCTAGTCCTGAACGCCATATTTGTTCTTTGTTTTCGATATTGATGTAGGAAACCCTAAAAGTCATTGTGGCAGATGGATTGTTTGAAACTTTATAAATTTATTTCGTCTGTCCGCCCGTCTTTATGTCTGGAAGGCTTAAAAAACTAGTTTCTATTTAAATCATCACGACAAAGGGCTGGCTGCTACGTAGGCCAACGGATCGGCAACGTAATGCAGTGACCCTTTTGGGCACCCACCTGCAGGGAAACTCTTTTTAGATTTTTAAAATGTTTTGTAACTTATAAATAAATCACGATTAAAAGATAGGTATGGTCGGTCATACGTAGTTACTTTTCGCAAAAAATTGTATCTAAATTTTACGTAAATTTGAACTTTGTTTTTCGGCTCCTTTCAATTATTTGTAGGTATATATGTATGAACGCATATTACTTCAAAACGTGTGTATCGAGTTTAAAGGTCGGTTGACGCGAATATTTTTTCATTACAATCAGCTTATTCGTCTTAAAACCCATTCAGATTTATCTCTGTGCAAATAAATTAAGGTTATTTATTTAGAAGGACTCGACGATAAAATTATTTATTGAGTCAATTTGAAAGTGCATTAGGTAAGTAGGTACAGAGTTTTTTTGGAGAGAGTACTTTAGCCATAAAATATTATAGTAAGCCGTTTTGCTGTGAAGTGAACAAATAAACATTCTTTCGCATTTATGATTATTATCATGCACAGATTTTATTCTCTAGTAAAATCAGACATTCTCTTTGTTTGTAAATCTTTTCAAAGTAGGTTGGAGCACATGTTCGAGTACCTACTATGATTTGTTCTCTTCACGGTAAAACGGCTTCTCAGATTTTGATGAAAATTTGTACCTACAGGGATACTCTATAATGTGAAGAGGGAGATTGATGATTTCTACAGGGATACACTTTTCATCAAACCCATACGTGTGGGGTATCTATGGATTATTTATTATTATTTATTTATTTTATTTTTAGCCTATTCCGTCCCACTGCAGGGCAAAGGCCTCCCTCCCCTCCTTCCACTGTTCCCTGTCTAGTGCCAGCTGGGTCCAGTCCCTACGATGCGAGTCCAACTCGTCCCGCCATCTCCTTCTGGGCCTGCCGCGAGGGCGCCTGCTGTTCGGGTACCAGTCCGTGGTGGTTTTTGCCCACATGTGATCGGGCATGCGGCAGATATGTCCAGCCCAGTTCCACTTAAGTTCGGCAGCAGTGTGGCCAACGTCCTTAATTTTGGTTTGGGAGCGCAGTTCCGTGTTTCTGATCTTGTCAGTAAGTTTGACACCGAGTATACTGCGCTCCATGGCACGTTGGCAAACCCCGAAGTCGGACTTTTGACGTTTAGTTAATGACCATGTCTGCGCTCCGTAAGTGAGGGTAGGTAATATGCACATGTCCATGAGCTTTCTTTTTAAAGTTAGTGGTAGTTTTCCCTTTAATAGATCTTTCATTGACCAGTAGTTCCTCCAGGCGTTTTCTAAAAATGATACTGAGGTTTCTAATATATTTTTTTCTAAACTGAACAGTTTACGCAAGAGACACTTCCAAACTGGTAAAAAGTGTGTCCCCCCTGTAACTTCTAAAATAAGAGAATGATGAAACTAAAAAAAATATAATAATATGATAATTATACATTACCATGCAAACTTCCACCCAAAATTGGTTTGAACGAGATCTGGTAATTAGTTTTTTTTTAATACGTCATAAACCGTAAACCGCCATTTACCCTTCATTCATGTATTTTTACCACTAGCACCATCTATTTTTTTGCATTTGTTTTTACGTCGGGGTTAAAGACAGAATACAGTGGTATAACGGAACCCTTCGTGTGCGAGTTCGACTCGCATTTAGCCGGTTTTTAATAACTAGGTAAGACCTACCAAATTATATGAGAACTTGTTTCTACATTTTAAGACTAACTTCAGGTGGCCAAAGGGCTGGCTGCTACTTTGGCCAACGGATCGGCATTGCCATCCAAAGAAGCAATGCAGTCAACCTTTTGGGCACCCTACCCAGGGAAACTTATTTAGATTTTTAATATTATTAATAATGCACACTTCAAACTCAAACAAAACATCAACAAATTAAATTTAATGCAATAAACTAAATAAAAATCTCAAACATCTTTGAAAAAGGCAGTTTTCGGCAATATTTTAGCTGCCGCTCTAATATTGTGAACGACGTCGGCATAAATTCTTTTAGTTATGTAACACATAAGCCTTTTTCTGTTGGCAACCCTGTCAGCTAAATAGTCATCTTTCCATTTCTTTGCATCGGGATCTGAAAATAAAACGTAATCTATAATTAAAGGACAAAAAGACCATTTCAGAAATCTCAAAAATTAGTAGAGCTATACCTAACGAGTCTGAAATTTCCTCTCTCTTTTAGGACGTAGGCAGCACTAGAATGGATTGTAAGTTCGACCTGTAAGCGGTAAAAGGGCTGATTTGTTTAGTTATAATCAAGATCTATCTATCTGTTGTTGGTTGATAATTGAACATTTTTCAAATCAGCCCAAACTGTAGTAAGGCCATGATATAAAAGTTCGTATTTCATTAGCTTATGCGCTGAGTCCTATAACGAAGTAAAATTATATACCTACGCATAAAATGTATCTAGAGTACCTACCTATACATTTTTATTTTTCAAACGCATAATCTATAGAATTAGGAAAATGAGAAAAACTACTTAGGTAATTACCCAAATCTAACGAACTCTGTAAAATATCCCGCAAACTACCAAAAACAGGTCCCAAATTCGGTGCTTCACAACGACTGCTTAGCGTGTTAGGAACTAAATCATCGGCCAAGTAGTGTTTATAAGTAAGGTGGATAGATACTGACCGTTTTCAAGTAGCTTCTTTAGGTTAGACCCTAAAACAATGTTAGGTTCATCATTGATTTCACAAGAAATTGTTTCCGGGCCGACCTCGAAGAATTCCACTCCTTTGTCGTTCGGTTTTAAGTTGTAATTGTACTGTGCAGTGCCAAGGACGGCTGAAAATAAGTAATTTATTAGGTTAAGTAAGATCTATGTAAGAACTTGGGTTAAGTTGATGTTTGGATGTGTAAAGTATGCCTCCATTCATATGTGAGATTTCCTCGTTGTCCCAAAATAAACTCCTGAAGTTCACCGGTGCTGTCTCCATACAAACGTTGTCGACTGTTTCCTCCCTGGATAATGACACTAGCACAAATATTTTTGGGGCATAGTCATGGCAGTTATAGGTTTTATGGCACATGGTTTTTTTTTCATTTTCTAACTATCATTAGTGTAATAATAATTATCATACCAGTAGTGAGGGATTCATACAATTAACCATATTCCTGTCAGTTTACCATTACACATTCAGGCTTAGATACCTTTCTGTGGTATTAGCCTACTATAAGTGAGTTCTCCACACGCACTAGAAACATTTTAGCATGGCTTGCAAGCATGTTTAGCTGCAGTTTTTAGCTGAGGTCGACCCATTTGGGTCAGCACACGACCCCTCATTTACTTATGTTGTTTTTTCTTAACCGCCTTTTTTGTTTTTTATGTAATTAATTTTCATTGTCATGTTCATTTCTTCATTCCTGTGTTTGTCGTGTGTTTGTACTCAATAAATGCTTTTCTTTCTTTCTTTCTTTCATTTTTGTTGCTATTTGTTTATCGGTTTACCTTAAAACATCATCTCTCTATTTTCCTTGTTTATATAAATAAAAATCAATTGCTGTTCATTAGTCTCGCTAAAACTCGAGAATGGCTGAACTGATTTGGCTAATTTTGGTCTTGAATTATTTGTGGAATTCCAGGAAAGGTTTCAACAGTGAGAAAGATCGGACTTACACGGCTTAAACGGCGGGGCGCAGCTAGTATTTGAAGGTATCTACTTACTAGAATCAATGGTACAAAGACCAGTAAACGACTTGGAATCCTTCTTCAATTCGATCGTCAGGAGTGCGGCCAAATGCAAATCAGCTTTTGTTTTTAATACAACGGATTTTGCATCTGTATCCATACTGTGGAACAAAATAAGTTAAATGAAAAACCGTACTATTACACTTCGAGTTGTATGGCCTACTAGGGTATTCGAATGGTAACAATTTCTTTAGCATCGGGAATTTGGTACTAATTTAGGTAAGTAGGTACATATTAAACTTGATGCTTAGAAATTTTGCGGAAGGTCCTATAAGCCCTTTGTTTCTGACATCTTTTTTTAGGGTTCCGTACCTCAAAAGGTAAAAAGGCACCGTTATAAGATTACATTCTCTTGTCCCCTTTTCGTATTAATACCCCTTCGCTGAAACACATTGTATACTGAGGTCTATAGTCCCTTAGGTGTATCGAAGTCCTAAGTCAACAAGATAAAAAGAATATGGACAAATTTACATTTTCACCAAAACTTGTAAGTACCTAAATTATTTAAAATACCTAATTTTCAACTTTATATAATATATATTTCAGGAGAATGCGGATGTAAGTTTTGTGCAAAATATCCATATAAGAAATTAAACATCAT
Organism: Idaea aversata; assembly: GCA_907269075.1. NCBI lineage: Eukaryota > Metazoa > Arthropoda > Insecta > Lepidoptera > Geometridae > Idaea > Idaea aversata. Next base: position 5,987,987 of record OU026092.1, on the reverse strand, counting down.
CGTATTACAAGAGAAAAAAAAATGGCTCTACTTTTACCAGTTTCTGAAAAGAACTTTTCAGAAACTGATTATACCCAGTGGTTGATGTTGTATGCTTCCTCTAGCATATAGGTCTAAGAATTTAATACCTATTTCATTTAGAACCGAGTATATTATTATCTCCACAAAACGTAAAAATGTAAAAGCTCTTGTAATAAAAACTAAGAGAATTCACGGAAGTAAAACCTGAGTACCCAGACCTAGAGTCAATAAACTCGGGCAAAACGACGAAAAACGAATTTTTGCAGTGCGTTCGTGAGATGAACTGGATAATTGTAAACGGGGCATTGCCATTTAAATATTAACTAGTTTCTGTAGCATTTACCCACATTTTTATAACTTTGATCCACATCTAGATACCTAGTGGTGGGTGGGTGGGTGGCTTATTTTTTTAAACATAATATTTTAGCATTTTTTTTAATCATTATAATATTATGTATAAGTAGTTAGTTTATTTATTTTTTTTAATTGTGTATGTGGATGAGGAGGTTGCCACGCAGGATACTGTGGATCAGAAGGCCAATTCTCGTAAATAACATTATTTAACATAATACACATTATTTACATTATTCATTACTCATTATTTTATTTTTATTTTTCATTTTTTTTTACATTTCAATATAATTTCAGATCAGTACCTCAAACTACCCTCAAAGTCAACTTTTTGTAAAGAAAACTGACTTTGAGGGTATCTTTTGCAATCAAAATGCAATCGGATTGATATTGAAAAGTAATTTAAACAATTATATTTACGAAAATATGGCTTCCGCCTTCCGGCTGCAAGACGGCTCCACAGTTTCCAGCTATCTACAATCTACATTACATAGCTAGTTTTATTGCAATCGATCCAGTATCCAGTAGTTTTTGTGTGAATGAGTAACAAGCATACAAATACACAAACTTTAGAATGAATGGGATCTAGTTTCTTTTTGTTTAAAGTCGCATACAACTTCAGATAGGTATAATAGTCCAGCTTTTTAAGCCAATTATTAATATTTAATTAATTCTCTAAGACAGATGGATAGTAGAGTCTTAGTAAAGTCCTCCCGTTTTGACCCTTTGGATATGAATCTCTAAGAAATGGTATATCATTCTTACCGAAAATCAGAAATACTCTGTTTCTTCAGACCAGTAATGTTCAGCTCCTTAAAGTGGAACACCAGTCCCATATGCTCATTTACTTCGACGTCCAAAGAAGGAATGATGAGTGGGTCGATAGCCCTGAAACCATACTCAGGGAGTCCGGCTGCAGTTTTTCCTAGAAACTTCTCCGTGGATTTGCTGAGGCAGTCAATATCTTTTACCGAACATGGATCCAGAAAGGAATCTAGAATTTAAAAAATACCTAAGTTGATAAAAAAAATACAAAAAAGAGACACTACAATTTTTTTATCTATTTTTAACTGACTTAAAAAAAGAGGTTCTTAATTCGACGCGTATATGTTTTTGTTGTATGTTTTAGCAATATCACTACGGCATATGAAGTCCGATTTCGATGATTATTTTTTAAATTTTTTATATTGTAGAGTTTGTCATATTTCTGTTAAGTCAGGGCATAATTCTATAAATCTTATCCTTAATATTATAAATGTGAAAGTTTATGGTGTGAGTTTGTTACTCCTTGAAGCAAAAACTACTGGACTGATTGCGATGAAACTCGTTATGTTATAGGTAGCTGATGGAGACCAGGATTAACATTATAGGCTACTTTTGTTCCTAAATGTCCACGGGACAGGGACGCAACTAATACCTTCATAAAAATACGAAATAACTTAATATATAACAAGCACTAATAATTCGGCTTACAAATAACTTTTCGCCGTAATAAATACTGTCTTAACGACCAACTAACTCCAAAAATATCCAGTTTATTTTATCTTATAAGATATTTAGTTTGTCTAAGTGGAGGTCAGCCCCATTACGGCAGGGAAACAAATATAATTTATTTCAATAACGATTACTAAGTTCCACATTAATCAGCGAAAGTTTATTAAGATTAGTAGAAATAAGTTTAGTAAGAAATAAATAAATAAATATTGCAGGACACTCCACACATCGCCATCTAGCCCCAAGTTAAGTAACTAGACTTGTGTTATGGGTGCTAGACAACGGATATACTACTTATATTACTTTTCTTTTGTAATTATATACTTATAATACATAGAAACAACCAGATCACATACAAATATCTAAGCATAAATACTTGCCTGAGGCGGGAATCGAACCCGCGACCCTGTGTTTGGCAGTCCGGTATGGTGACCATTGTGCCAACTGGGTCGTCAAAAAGAAATACGTCGAAATATTGGTAACTTGAAAATAATTCCAATTTAAATAAAGCAATGATTCTTAGTACTTACTAATATTTTAAGGACTGTCTAAGAACTTTAATTACAGTGACTGAACTTTTAGTAAGAAATACGTCGAAATATTGGTAACTTGAAAATAAAGTTCTAAATACATTCCAATTTAAATGAAGCAATCAGTCTAAGTAGGTACTAATATTTTAAGGACTGTCTAAGAACTTTAATTATTACAGTTACTGAACTTTTTTTTAAGTGGTCTAACAAATCAATACAAAAATGAATAGCTCTTGTCTCCCCTTAATTGTCTGATTTTGGTTTTTCTTTTGATGTGTAATTAATATGTTTTTGATATTACTTATAAGAGCTTTGTTGCAATATTCCGGTTGTTAGGTCGGACTTCGGTTACCTAACAGTTGCAACTTTTTTTAAATAAAAATTTCATCAAAAAATGTACTTATGTATGTATGGTATGACGCCAAGTGATTCGTCGCATTTCATCATGTTACCCAAGCAAGCCGTTCTCTTTCTAGGCGAGCATGCTACATCCTTAACCTCATCGTCGTTTCCTATTAGATGAGAAGATCAAATGCAAGCCTATTTCGTGCAAAAAATAATTAAATAATGGTATGTGATCCTCTTAACTAGTTCTATAAAAGTGTTGCCAGATATAAATAGCAAACCAAAACCTAAATTCATACTAATATCGCCCAAGAAAACACATAAATCACAGGTCGAGACAGCCTACTGAATAAAAACATCGGGGCTGACGTGGTCATCCCAAAACCTGAGTCAAACCTTTGTTACAGCAAGCCTCTACCGAACTATTAATAATACCACCTTACAGATGTCGCCTACTCGTGTTTTGGGTTAGAATACGTAGAAATAATAAAGTTTTTCTAATGTATGTCCCCCCCGCTTTCCTGTACAATTACCAATAACCTCTTATTGGTAGAATATAATAGAATTTTTGTCATTCTAGAAAATCAATCATTTATTGCAAACTTGCCGATGATCTAATATATAAAATTCTCGGGTCACAATAAATAAATAAATAAATATAAATATTGCAGGACATTCCACACATCGCCATCTCGCCCCAAGCTAAGTAACTAGACTTGTGTTATGGGTGCTAGACAACGGATATACTACTTATATACTTTTCTTTTGTAAATATATACTTAATATACATACAGACACCCAGACCACAGACAAATATCTAAGCATAAATAATTGTCTGAGGCGGGAATCGAACCCGCAACCCTGTGTTTGGCAGTCCGGCATGGTGACCATTGTGCCAACTGGGTCGTCAAGAATTAGTGTCGACAATGTTAGTTACTATACTCTTTCGAAACGGCTTGACCGATTTTTATAAAATTTTATATGCATATTCCGTAGGTCTTACCTAGTAATTACCAAAAAATTACAATAGCTGATACTTTGGTAATTCCAACAACATATTGGTCAAGGAATTTAAGTTTTAGTTTAAAACTGTTTATAAATATAGTTTTTTATATTCTTCAATAATTATGTTAATATTTGTCTCGATTGGAATTAGTTAACTTAATTTATCTTAATTTTACGTATGTAAGTATGTTTTCAAACCACATTGCACTGATAAGTTATCTTAAATTTCAACAAATATTTACTCTAGACATTGGCTGGTTATAAAATAGAGTAAATTCCTTGACCAATTTGTTGTTGAAATTACCAAGGTATTCAGCTAGGTATCATAATAATTCTCGGTAGGTATCAATTTTATTTATTACTAGCAGCACTTCGCGGTTTCACCTTCGTAACTCTCGATCCCGTAGGAATATCGAACTAAAAAGTAGCCTATGCTACTTCCAATGAATCAATGTATTCTCATACCAAGTTTCACCAAAATCGGTCCACCGGTTTTGGAACCGGTCCCATATCACGGAGATATGGAGCCCCGGACCTTTGAAAACAATGCATAGAGCCGAACCCAACACGTAGAGGCCTTTTAAAATTAAAAAATAAAATATTACAGGACATTCCACACATCGCCATCTAGCCCCAAGCTAAGTAACTACACTTGTGTTATGGGTGCTAGACAACGGATATACTATTTATATACTTTCTTTTGTAAATATATACTTATAATACATAGAAACAAGCAGACCCCAGACCAATATCTAAGCATAAATACTTGTCTGAGGCGGGAATCGAACCCGCAACCCTGTGTTTGGCAGTCCGGCATGGTGACCATTGTGCCAACTGGGTCGTCAAGTCATTACAAGTTTAATAGTAAGGTATGATGTGGACACTAAACTGGCGATTATCCCTGTCTGCTATAAAACGCAGTCAAACACAACTTCTGGTTTGGATATAACTATTGATAACCTAACTAAAGGAACATATTATTAGGACTATTTGTGATGGGATAGTAGTTTGATACTAGGAAACTATGATACTAGGTACTTTGGCGCCTTTTTTTTTTTTTTTGACCCGGTGGAATTCCCCAAGGAACGCCTGCTGCCCCCGGGGGTAGGCGGCAGGGAGTGTCGGGTTGGCACATCCCCTGAGATGTAACTACTAGTTTGAATCGAAAAAAAAATGTTGTGTTTGATAGTCCATTTATCAAAGAAGACTACAGGCTACTTTTTATCCCAATATTCCCACGGGATCGGGACTTACGCGGGTAAAACCGCGGAGCGCAGCTAGTAGTAAATAAAGGATTGTAATAAATATCCTGCTTTTAACATTGGGTTATATGAAACTTTTGAAGACCTAGCAGCTATAATATTAGTAATAGAAGATAAACAGTTATAGCGTAGTTATAGTTATAGAAACTTAAATATACCATAATACATACTTATGTTCCGGTTATTAATGAGTTTATCGCTCTCCAAATTGCCCGAAATAAACTCCGTAACGTGAATATTCTTATGATAAAAACGATTGTAAGTATTCAAAGGGTAAAGTTCAAACAAAATGATGATAGTAAATTCGTATTGCAGTTTTTATCTGTTTAAATTTTCCGTTAAGGTTTTGATACTCTCTGACTTCTAAGCTTTTGGATGATCTTTTTTTTATACCTAAACTGTTTTTGATATAGATGCATATCCATGAAAGTATCTTATCAATCGGTTGAGCCGTCTTCCAGTAATCGGTGAAAATACATAAATAATGACGCGACGAATTATAGTCGGAGATCCCTTGAAGGACGACCTTCATCGAGCTGTTTAATGGATGAAAAGTATTTTATATCAAACTAGCGACCCGCTCAGGCTTCGCACGGCTATATTATGCATGTATTATACATATAAACCTTCCTCTTGAATCACTCTATCTATTAAAAAAACCGCATCAAAATCCGTTGCGTTTTAAAGATTTAAGCATACATATTGATATAGGGACATAGGGACAGAGAAAGCGACTTTGTTTTATACTATGTAGTGACAGTGATTAAATGGACTGAATTTTTTTAGGCAACCCATTTGCACTAATTTATTGGCCTATTTAATTTTATATAAAATACTTTTCATCCATTAAACAGATCGATGAAGGTCGTCCTTAAAGGGATCCCGTACTATAAAGAACGTCCTTCTTTTTTTGCAGTTAGTTAAATAACATAAATGGATGTAATGAAAAAAATAGATTAGTGTAAAAAGATAAGTATAACAGTATAAACTTTAGCCTAATGACTTCTACGTATGCAAAAATGGCTGATTTCAGAGTGGACATACCTACCTAACCTCAAAGTTCACGAAAAGTTAAAATTTAACGCGTGTAATAATATGAATGAGACAGTACCTATAAAGTCCTAAAAAATACATTAATTCCATAGTACAAGGTTTCATGACATACGTTTAATTAGAAGCAATTTAATGGAGAAAGAAATAAGTTGTTAAAAATTATTAGTATTAACTTCAGTGACTAAAGTTAACTAATCCTAGCCTTGGCATCTTTTGGGCACTCTACCTTATGACTATTATCAACTAAGACTCTACTTAAAGAAGAATTTTATTTGAGTTTGAAATATTAAATTTTAGGTACAACTAACATATAAAAAAATAGGTAAAGGACTTACCTCCATCGCAAAGTACACTTGCCGCCATAAACAAAATCAAAAAATTATAGGAAATCATTCTTTCACAAATCAAGCACCAATCCAGACAAGACTTAGTTCAATAATAACGATAACTTTATATATGAGCTATTATGTCAATATAATTAAAACAAATAACTGATTTATTATCACTTCACAAGTCACAAATTAGGTAGGTCCTCTTATCGTATATAATACCTATACCTACATTGTAGAAGTAAATATAGGTAGGTATTAGTAGCGAGTAGCGAAGGATGAAATTTCTATGAGAAGGTCGCTGCCGGACGGAACTCGATATTTTATACAGGGTTATTGGTTATACTAGCAAGCCGTTGAGGGCTACTTCTGTGGACCTAAACAAACAACTTTTGTTCTACGACTTTTGGAAATTCGAAAATTTTGAGGTTAGGTTTACCTGAAAATCAGCTGTTATTTACAAGGAGAGGTCATTAACCTTAAAAAATCACTTATTTTTTAAGTTTTATTTACTGTTCCTAGTCTGTATGACCTTTGTTTTAAAAAATCTGCTGTTTTTCGAATTAGCATAACCTCAATATTTTCAATTTTTTTTCGAATTTCCAAAAGTCGTAGAACAAAAGTTGTTTGTTTAGGTGCACAGAAGTAGCCCTCAACGGCTTGCTAGTATAACCAATAACCCTGTATAAAACGCTGTCAAAAAATTGTCACGTTCCGTCCGGCACGGGAAAGATCACGTTACGTATGTTTAAAGTCCACGAACACTTTAACGAACAATGCACGTCAGGTCCCTGTGCCGTCCGAAGTTTTATCCCGTTACGTATGCAGCAACCTTAAGCCGATAAAACATGTATGCTATTAAAATGATATAAATTCAACTAAACATTTAGGCATGAGCGCACAAACCAGCACTATCAAAAAAAGTAATTCAAAATTCTCTATTCGTTTGGAATCAAGCAGTTTGCATGAAATCACAAAAAGACTTTAGAATGCGCCCACCAATGAGAAGAAGGCTGAAGGCTGGAAAGAAGAAAGAAACTTAAAGATTACACATTAAAATCAACAAATATTATAATTTTCCATGTAAACTCGTGTTAACTATTAATATTTTCTTACTGTAAACAAACAACTTGACCTATTTGCGTTTACTTTATCCCTTCACCTTGTGCCGACTAAGTAGAAATATTCCGAACTGTTTCTATGCAGTTATCCTTATCAAGCGCAACAAAATTTCAACAAACAAAGTTAGATCTTTGTTGCCAACTGCTTTCAGTGTAGTTAGCAACTAAGTTGGTACCTACTCAATACTTTAGAAATAAAATCTAATCACCTTTAGGAAAGTATTAGATATTTATCAATATATTTATTTGCTATATTATTATATTTCCTGTATCACGGGGCTATTGAGCCCCGGACCTTTGGAAGGCGTGCGTGGAGCCGAAGCCAACACGTAGAGGCCCTTTACAATAACAAGTATAATAGCAAACAATGGGGTGAATTCTAAACCGGCGATTATCCCTGTCTACACTATAAAGTGCAACCAAGGACAATCTTCGGTTTGGATGAAACTATTGATAATCTACAGGACAAAACTACTTGAGCTATTGTGATGGGATGGTAGTGGACTAGATACTGGGGAACTATGGATACTATGGCACCTGCCGTAACAATGTCCAATAAACACGTAAAAATGGCAGGCGGAGACTCGCCAACTCTCAGACTGGGCCACCCTAATTAGGTAAATTACAGCAAGGGGGCAACAGGAACGTGAGTGGCTTGAAGGATGGAGAGTCCTTACTGGATTTTAAGTCATCGCTGGTAGTCCGAGCGAGCGGGCCAACTCATCACTGACGTTCGGCATCCATCCTTCGAGTATTTCTACTCATGCGACTCCACTCTGGACGGCCGGTGAAGGCAAGCCAGAGGCGGGGGACCGCTTCCTCGTCAATATTCAGTCCGACCAGCCAACCAAGGCAAGCCGGAGATGAGGAACGGTGACTTCCCCCTGGAGAACTCGGGACCGCGGGGTCGTTACTCCCCTTCACCTCGCCTCAAGGTGCCCTGCGGGCTTATTATATTTATTATTGTTTGTTTTTCTTTGTAATTATTTAATTTTATATCACTACATAGTATAAAATAAAGTCACTTTTCGCCGTTCCTATATCCCTATGTCCCTTTGTATGCTTAGATCTTTAAAACTACGCAACGGATTTTGATGCGGTTTTTTTTAATAGATAGAGTGATTCAAGGGAAAGGTTTATATGTATAATACATGCCTAATATAGCCGTGCGAAGCCGGAGCGTGTCGCTAGTTATAACTATAGATGAGATTTAGATTAAAACTTTCCTCTGACAACTAACTTCTATGAACTACATTTTAGATAGGTATTAGTCTAGACAGCAATCTCAATAAATTAAGAACTTATATGAATAACAGGAGAAATAGACTACCTACCACCCATATTTATTCTCCTATCAAATAGTCAAACAATGTTATTTCCAAGAAGTAAACAGATAAAGACTATTATTACGACTGGCACTCAATAAACAAACATATTTTTAATAACAATTCATTCTAATAAACTTTTCCAGTGAGTTTTCCGTTCTATCAAATTACTAGCGACCCGCCCCAGCTTCGCACGGCTGTATTATGCATGTATTATATGTTAAAACCTTCCTCTTTAATCACTCTATCTATTAAAAAAAAACCGCATCAAAATCCTATGCGTAGTTTTAAAGATCGAAGCATACATAGGGACATAGGGACGGCGAAAAGTGACTTTATTTTATACTAAGTAGTGATAGTGATGATATGGAAGTTGTGAAGTGCTTTTTATATGGAAGTTCATTTAGCGGAAGAGAATTAAACTTTTCAACATAGTTAGTAAAATAAATAGAAAGCCGTTATGAACCTATGTACCTACAGGCGTTTAAGTAACCGCAAAATCTACTGCAGTCTCATAATCTTTAATTTATTACTGCGATTTGCAGTTTCACCTGCGTAATTCCCGATCCTGTGGGAATATCACTTCACATAATCACTATCACTTCACTACATAGTATAAAACAAAGTCGCTTTCTCTGTCCCTATATCCCTATTGTATGCTTAAATCTTTAAAACTACGCAACGGATTTTGATGCGGTTTTTTTTTAATAGATAAACTGATTCAAGAGTAAGGTTTTTATGTATAATACATGCATAATATAGCCTTGCGAAGCCGGGGCGGGTCGCTAGTATAAAATAAAGTCACATTTCGCCGCGACTATGTCCCTATGTATGCTTAGATCTTTAAAACTATATACGCAACGGATTTTGATGCGGTTTTTTTAATAGATAGAGTGATTAATGAGGAAGGTTTTTAGATACAATACATGCATAATACAGCTGTGCGAAGCCGGGGCGGGTCGCTAGTTTATAATATTATAGTAGGATAGGAAGTAGGATATATTATTATACCTACTAGGGTTTGAATATTCCCAAATCATTTATAGCAGATAATATACAGTCAACAATTTGCCACTACAAGCTTTCAAATTTAAAATATCAAATAGGATTTAGATTAAATTTACATTTCTCACACGTTTGCGAATCCACATAAAAAGCGAGTTTTATTAAAACGTCACTTCAGTGATTTATGAACGAATTAAATAAGTAGTCAATATTTAGGATCATCAAGTTATAAATTAATAGATGGATAGTTGCTTACCTTCAAAACATGACTCAGAACCTCAGAAAAAGGATATTTTATTTCTTTTTCTGAGCCCAGAACTTATAAGCTTATAAGTATATAGTCGTTTAAGTATGTTATATTGTCATAACCAACACAACATCACCAACATACATACCTACCACCAACATAAACAATGACAAGTGACAAGAAAGAAAGTCCAGAAACTGACACAAATGAACTTAACTTTGACCCTCGTGCCCTGGGAATTTTTTTTCTTTTTTTTAAGGAACTTTTATATTTTGCCCTTGGACTTAAGACCCTGGAGTGCTGGAGACGACACAACATGGTGAATCTTCTGTGCCTCTTCGAGCCGACAATGTAGCAGGGTCAAAAGAAACCATCGAGTGCTGCCTTAGAATAACACTGAGGATGACTAGTTATCGAACTATAAGATCTTCGCAAAAACTGAACAGGTAAATAGTAGGAAAACGAGAAGGTTAAAAAGTAGATGAGTGCTTGACAACAGACTACTTATATATACTTTTCTTTTATAAATATATACTTATAATACATAGAAACAACCAGACCACAGACAAAGATCTAAGCATAAATACTTCTCCGAGGCGGAAATTGAAATCGCAACCCTGTGTTTTTCAGTCCGGCATCGGCATAGTGACCATGTGCCAACTGTGTGGGACTGGTGGGAGTTTGTTTGTACCAATATACAAGTAGGTATGTATAATCCAAGTACCTATACCTAACAAAACCACACAAGCACACAACACCAAAAGTACTGCAACAAGTCAAACAAAGTTCAAAAGATATAAAAAACTAATTAGGTACCTACCTACTTTGAAGCAAGTTCATTGACATCAAGAATTCCTTTTGCCTGTGCATATATTTGAATAATTTATTTTGGTTAAAATTAAACATTTTAGCAGTAAAACGTATGGATTTCTTGCCATTGGGTACCGTAAATGGTTAACCAAACATTCGGACGCCATTATGGGTAGATTAGAAACAAATCCAAGAAAGTAAAACAATTGGGGTCATCAAGTCGCGAGTTAATAGGTTTCCTCTAGGAAAGCATGCTACATCTTAGACCTCATCGTCACCTACCATCAGGCTGGTGTGATAGTGGTCAAACACTGACCTATCATTACATAGTACAAAACAAAGTCGCTTTCGCTGTCTGTCCCTATGTATTCCTAAATCTTTAAAACATTTTGATGCGGTTTTTTTAAATAGATAAAGTGATTCAAGAGAAAAGTGTATGTATAATACAGGCATAATATTGCCGTGCGAAGCCGGGGCGGGTTGCTATTAATTTATAAAAAAAAAGTAAATTGACACGCTCTGAAAGGAAAGTGCCTAGACGAAACAAAAATAAATATAACTGATTATAAAGCAAATTTTAATGTTGTAGATTCTGACAGTAAGCTAAGCACCTAACCTAAGATAAGTAGGAAACTACATAACTACGGCATTTCATAAAAGACAAGAAATAGATTCTTTATTCGGCGCTGACAAGCCAGCACGATTTTGGCATTAATATTTATTTTCCCGTTATTTGTATAATTTATTTTAGTTAATTGTATTTGCAGTGAAGCGTCTTTTTGACCCAACGTCATTCCAACGTAAATATTAAGTCAAACATTTGTATACCCTAAAATAAAACAAAATAAAATAAAACGACACTTCTGAAAGCTATAATAAATATCGAGATGTATCACTCCGATTTCGTTGTTCTCGTCAAAAATATTTTCCATACATTCGTTATTGTCGCTGTGATCTGCGGGTTCACGATTAGTTAACCGTCCCCCTAAAGATCCCACTACGGAAAACGGTCCCCCTGTCAAGAACTTACTTACACGATTAACCGTCCCCCTTGACTAGCGGAGCGATAATGTATGTCATATTATAAAAACTAATAGAGTAAGATCCCGCCTACCGCCAGACCTTCGTGATTTTATATAAAAAATAAATTTAAAAATTTAAAAACCGACTTCAAAACAGAAGTTAAAAAATCATCAAAAATAAATTACATAAAAAAAAGGAAAAAGGTAAACCAAAAAGTAATAAATAAAAAACTTAAAAACTACGAATTATCAAAAAAACACTTCAAAGTCAAAAATAAATAGTTTAATTAATGAAAATATCGTCGTTTCGGTAAGTACTTGGAAGTCGGACTGGGTTTGATTAAGAAAACCTTACATGGTAGCATCCAGTCCCACTTCCAAGTACTTACCGAAACGACGATATTTTCATTAATTCAACTATTTATTTGTCCGCGTAGAAGTCTAAAATGTTTCTAATAGAATTGGATCAAGGAATCATGTTGTCCCATACAAACTTTGCCCCCCTTTTTCACCCCCTAAGGGGTAGAATTTCCGAAAAACCTTTCTTATCAAATGCCTACGTCATACAAAGAACACACCCTATATGTTTCAGGTCTCTACGATCAGTGGTTTAGGTTAGTTGAGGTTTAGGACAGAGCATTTTATATGTATAAGATGAGAATTACTAAGCGCATGCCTGAAACACAGTTATGAACGATATGCAATTATGAAGTTCAGACCATAGTGGCTTGGAGAGTTATCAGGTAGCAAAGCCGCATCGAACCTGTTATAATTTTGCAAAAAAAAAACAACTATATTTTTGTACCAATCGATAATGTTGCTAATAACCAAACAGTTTCAATAGTTCCACTCAATCTGGCATGACTAGTCGTATGACTCAGGTATCAGTGTCCGTTACCAATGTAGGTAGACAGTATTTCAACGGCATCGCTGGGTTTGCCCAAAGTCTTTAAAACTTTTAGTATGCGATAGCGTAAATTCCTTGATGGATCAAGGATTTCCCATGTATTAAAAGGTGGGCTCTGTCAACTGACAATATAAAACCTCCTAAAAATAAAGAGATAATTTTTGATGTGAAACATCTATAGCCGCACGTAAAACCGATTTCTGCCGTGGCGACGCACAGTGGGTCGAAACTGCAAATAATGGACATAGGCTGTTTTCGATGCAGATCGTTAGAGCTCACTATAGCCGCACGTAAAACTGATTTCTGCCGTGGCGACGCATGCCGTGGCGACGCACAGTGGGTCGAAACTGCAAATGATGGACATAGGGCTGTTTTTCGATGCAGATCGTTAGAGCTCACTATAGCCGCACGTAAAACCGATTTCTGGCGTGGCGACGCATGCCGTGGCGACGCACGCCGTGGCGACGACGCACAGTGGGTCGAAACTGCAAATAATGGACATAGGGCTGTTTTTCGATGCAGATCGTTAGAGCTCACTATAGCCGCACGTAAAACCGATTTCTGGTGTGGCGACGCATGCCGTGGCGACGCACAGTGGGTCGAAACTGCAAATGATGGACATAGGGCTGTTTTTCGATGCAGATCGTTAGAGCTCACTATAGCCGCACGTAAAACCGATTTCTGGCGTGACGACGCATGCCGTGGCGACGCACAGTGGGTCGAAACTGCAAATGATGGACATAGGGCTGTTTTTCGATGCAAATCGTTAGAGCTCACTATAGCCGCACGTAAAACCGATTTCTGGCGTGGCGACGCATGCCGTGGCGACGCACAGTGGGTCGAAACTGCAAATGATGGACAAAGGCTGTTTTTCGATGCAGATCGTTAGAGCTCACTATATATAGCCGCACGTAAAACCGATTTCTGGCGTGACGACGCATGCCGTGGCACGCACGCGTCGCCACGCTATATGATGGTATATATATATATACAGTCTTTATGCAGTAGTGTGTACAGTGTACACACCGTAATCGACTGTGCGATTCTATCACAATCTGTTCTTTTCTGCATATTACTTTTTGTTTGTAACGATGTATTCGTTGAACTAATTTTAATGAAACTTGATACAAGGGTACATTGATTTTTTGTCTCAATATTCCCAGTGGACGGAGGGACACTTAAGATCGCGACATACGTAAGATGAAACCTCGGACGGCACGAGGACGTGACGTGCATTGTTCATAAAGTATTCGTGGACTTGCCGGACGGAAAGTGACAATTTCTTGACAGCGTTTCATAGAAAAATATCACGTTCCGTCCGGCACGGCAAAAATCACGTCACGTATGCAGCGACCTTACGCGGGTTAAATTACGGTATAATCTGCGCGCAATCAGAATGGGATGGAACCTTGTCAAAGTAAATCGAAAATGACAGTTTTCAAGTAACGTTAGGCTAAAAGTTCTGAATAATAGGTAATAAAAGTTTTGATTTTTTTATTTATTCATCTTTAGTGTAGGTATTATATTAGTATTAATAATAGGTATTACTACTGTATCTGACACATAAACGGATCAAACTGAGAACCGCCTTTTTTTGAAGTCGGTTAAAAATACACAAAAATGTTTCAATAAGTTTAATTATTTATAATTTTAGAGAAACAACATTTTTTTTAAATGAAATCGCCATTGCTCCATAGACAATCTACCACAGACAATAATATTTTTTCTTTAAATCAATGGGTCCGTTTCAAATCCGCGACACTATGACCATTCAAATAACTAATTTATACATAATTATTATTCAGAACTTTTTTGCTAATGCTACTTTTCTGTCATTTTCGATTTACTTTGACAAGGTTCCATCCCATTCTCATTGCGCGCGGATTAGGTATACCATGCTAGTTAAAATTTTTATTATTATATCATCAAATGAATGACTAATCTCGATGAGCAGTCTCATATCATTGATCTTGTGATTTTTTATGAACGTACTTAACACGCCCCTCTATATTTTGTGTTCAGATAATAATCACTCAAATGACTATGACTACATTTTTTAAAACTTTTTACTACCTATTATTACTGCTTGTTGTACAACAATTTGGTTCAACACAAGCAATTATCAAAATTTACTTGATCGTTAAAGTAATCCAGTATAGAAAAAATACTTCAATTTATTAAAGACTTACTTTCACGCTCGTAACTCCCGATCCCGTGGAAATATTGAAATAAAAAGTAGCCTATGTTACTCCCGATGAATCAATGTATCCTCATATCAAGTTTCATCAAAATCGGTCAAGTAGTTTTGGAGTCTATTCGTTACAAACAAAACACAAAAATCTTTCTTCATTATTAACCGACTTCAAAAAAGGAGGAGGTTCTTATTTAATTTAATTTCGTTCGTTCGTATATTTTAATTTTTTTATTTATAACTAGCGACCCGCCCCGGCTTCGCACGGCTGTATTATGCATGTATTGTATCTAAAAACCTTCCTCGTTAATCACTCTATCTATTAAAAAAAAACCGCATCAAAATCCGTTACGTAGTTTTAAAGATCTAAGCATACAATGGGACATAGGGACATAGGGACGGCGAAAAGTGACTTTATTTTATACTATGTAGTAATATTAGTGTAGAAGAAATATCAATGACATTCAAAACTCCTACCAAATCAATTACACAAGTAATAAGAAAAGGAAACGACTCTTCAATAATCAAATCATTTAGTTGTTTTAATGAGTGGTTTTTAAATAATTTAAAAACCTAGCCAAGTGTGAGTCGGACTCGCGCAAAAAGGCAGCAGAAATACATAATCTGTTAAAAATTCAACCTGATGACAGACAGACAGTTGATTCTTAGGGTAAAAGGGTTCCGTTCTTACCCTCTGGGTACGGAACCATCTTCTTGTCCATCCATAGGTTGCCTGGAAGTGATCGCTTTGAGCGATAAGGCCGCCCTTTGTAACACTAAGTCCTAAGCTTTGTTTTTTATTTACAAAAGAAAAGTATATAAGTAGTATATCCGTTGTCTAGCACCCATAACACAAGTCTAGTTACTTAGCTTGGGGCTAGATGGCGATGTGTGGAATTTCCTGTAATATTTATTTATTTTATTTATTTTATATTTTTATGTAATTTAAAAATGGTGTTTGCAATAAAGAATTTATCTATCTAACCATAAGAGATGTTTAACACAAGTAGGTTATTTTAATATTATGGGTAGAGCAGCAATATTTAAGTAATACCTATCTATACCTAGTCAGATTTAAATTTACGTATGCATCAAATCATTTTTATACCTACGACTACGAAAAACGCGTTTCGGATCGCGTCCCAGAATGACAATAAAGCCATAAGTATAAAAATGTTATATTAATAAAAAAATATTCAAAAATGTTTATTAATATTTTAGCTACTTAGTCGACGGTACCTAGTTTTTAAAAGACAATCGATATGACTCTGCCCCATTTCACTTTGTAGGCACAGCACAGACCATACTCGTAGCTGTAAGTCTCTAGACCACGTTGCAATACTCTTGAACCAATATCTTATTCACTATTGATAGGAAGATCCTTTATATCAACTACTAATAGCTACCTATCTTAGTATATGTATACAAATATAACATTTTCTATTAATAGTTAACTCTTGATACACTGCAACTAATTATTAAGTTTGTCTGATATCCGTGCAAAAAAAAACAAGTTAATTTTACCCAATGCCATTACTATAGACGATATTTAGCAACAAGTTTTGCTTCAAATGGCACGAAACCGGTGTGAGTTCTGTTATTATTTGTAAGCAATTCTTACCTGACATTGACATATTAATATTATTTTTATAAAGGTATTCTAAATAACGGATTATTGGCAATGTTAATGTTAACAACCTTACCTGGTATCTTGTTTCGTCTTTTAGTAATTAACCCAATAAGTGAATGTATCTATTAAAATCAATTTAATTAACTGGTGACATCGTTTATTTGTATTTTTAATAGTAAATTAAATTTTTTTTTAGTAGTAAATAGTAACTAAGTAAGTAATTTAATTTGTGCCTCTTTTTAATCTTCTTCTTCTTTTCGTATAGTGGTGTGGCTCACTTGTTAGAGTTTTTAGATCGTCTTAAGGCCTCTAACTTGACCTAACGACTACAGTTACTACTAGAGGTGGCAACCGGGACCAACGGCTTAACGTGCCTTCCGAAACACGGAGGGGCTCACGAAAACACATTTTTGCCACACTGCTAATTGGCCACCCATCGAAGTAACGACCGCGCCAGGCGTCGCTTAACCCGCACGAGCGTTAAGGATCTGCTTAGCTGTGAGCCTCCTCACTTTTTATTAATTTATATACTTAATTGAAATCACTACGGCAGTTCGTAGAATTTACCTATTAAAGTTTAAAATTACGATCAAGAATAAACGAAATCGAATTCTTTCCCCTTTTAAACGATCACCATAACTTATTTCTTTACCAATTTCGTAAGCAAAGTACGTATAACAGCACAAACAAAAAACCGTTTACCAAAAGAAACACATTACCCACCAAAGAAATTACTAAAAGAAATATAAACAAAAGTTGGCAAAAATTCCGTAGGTAGAAAACTTCGAGGTATTTCCCGTGTGTTGTCCTGTAAAGAAAAGGTAAGACCACTTTACGAGTTTTTCGGTTTGGTTTTACTAGCCAGACGTTGTGTAGCTCGTTTATAATTCATGTAATAGCCTGGACTTCCCCTTAATGCTAATTATATCTTACATTATCCACGGCCTATAAGACAAAGGAACCTTCATTAACTTTTCATAGCTCATTAAGTAATTAAGTAAAAGAAGTTCATTTTGTGAAATTGTTAAACGGAAGAAGAGTGAATTGTTCTATAAAAATAAGTAAAAACAACCATTGGGATTACGGAAGGGTATCTTTACTAAATTTAGGAAGTTTAATAATATTAATCACTACATAGTATAAAACAAAGTCGCTTTCTCTGTCCCTATATCCCTTTGTATGCTTAAATCTTTAAAACTACGCAACGGATTTTGATACGGTTTTTTTAATAGATAGAGTGATTCAAGAGGAAGGTTTATATGTATAAAACATGCATAATTTAGCCGTGTGAAGCCGGGACGGGTCGCTAGTAATTTATAAAAATCACTGAATTAAAGCGCTTAAATTTGTGCTGTACAGCTGTAACTCTACACAGAAAAAAAGGTTTCTTGAAGTAAGAAATAATCCTCTACCTATAGACGCTTCTCTAATTTCTTGTTTTCTTGAAAATAAAAAGCAATTTTTTTAAGAATATGCTTTTAAATTAGAAATACTGCTTATCATTTTCAGATTTTTACTAACCCCAAGAAATGATTCTCTATGGTTCTCTAGGGAGATGATTATATTTTCTTCAAGAAACCTTTTCAAGGGTTCTGTAGGTACCTCAAAAGGTAAAAAAGGAGCCCTTATTAGATCACTTTCTTGTTCGTCTGTCTGTCTGTCTATTTGTTCATGTGTCACCACCGATTTTCTTAGGAACGGGTGGACCTAGCAAATTGGAATTCCTATCAGATACTGAGGTCTATAGTAGTCCCTTTAGGTGTATAATATATGGGGGTGTTACAACATACTATTAATCATTCTGTAACAATTTTAATTAAGTTTTGTTTTATGGGTTGTCGATTGTGAAGACAACTCAATAAAATTCATATCAACAAGTAATTTTATACAATAGGCAATAAATTAAGTACTTATATAGATATTAGATAATCATTATAAATGATCTCATACCTAACAGTCATAATAATTGATGATATTACTTTGCCTGAGTTTGAACATTGTTATTAAATGAGATAAATCAAAATATTAGTTATCCTACGAGTAAATAATAACGGGAAGTTAAATGTGAGAGCGTTGAACTCTTTTAGGGAAGTAATTAGAGATGCTATATTCGGAGGTACTGAGTCTAACAATTAATAAAAAAACAGCGCACTCCGGGAGTGCAGGCAGAAGTGAAAACTGTATATCTGTGTAAAATCTCATATGTCGCGAGAACATACGCAAAAAGAGTTTTAGATGAAAAAAAAAAAAAATAGTCGGACGACAAATAGTCGTCCGACATTTGTCGTCCAACAAATAGTCGTCCGACATTTGTCGTCCGTCAATAGTCGTCCGACAAATAGTCGTCCGACATTTGTCGTCCGTCAATAGTCGTCCGACATTTGTCGTCCGACATTTGTCGTCCGACATTTGTCGTCCGTCAATAGTCGTCCGTTAAAAAATACCATATGTACGTCTTAATACACTCACAGCCAAATTAAAAACAGTAGGCCCAGGCATACATTTTCGCCGCGCCGTAGAGAGGGGATAGCTGTCTACTCTCCATCCGTCTTACGCTTTTTCGATCAGGTCACGTGTCCTGACGCGAGTTTAAGATTTTATACCCATTACAGAAAAGTGCTCAACGCCGCTAAAGAAGTTTTCACTTCAAAAACGAAGTACCTAATCTATGAACAAACGAACTTGACGCTTGTTCAAAAGACTGGCCAGATATCACTATTGACCGGGTGTAGAGGGACAAAAGGAAGGCCTTTGCCCAACAGTGGGACAAAACGGATAATTTATTATTAATTATTTTAGAAGTAATTCATATCAATATATCTTCTATCGATACTTAAGTACCTACTTAAATTATAAAACGAGATAAACACTAAAACTACTAAACGGATTCACCATCAACGGACGGAGCAATTCGTGAGAAAGCTTCAGGCACATGAATCGAGGTATGATTTATCAACCTTTTGAAAGCCACCCGTACAAAGCCGGAAAAATACTCATATTTAAAGTTCGCTAAGGAATAGATAGAATCAGTGACGAAAATAATAGTTTCAAATAAGTATACCTAGTTATTGCCAGGAGTTTCGAAATTATACTAAATGCAATTACTAAATAACAATCAATGAAATAAACATATTTAATAAGTAGTTTATATGTGTGAAAAATATTTCTCTTGGACCCGTTCAAGGTAGTGCATACTGTAGTCCCTGAAGCTACTAACAAATGGAAATGAAATCGTTTTGTACCAGTAACGAATAGCCAGCGCCTGAGGCTAACAATTTGTTCCTATCTTGCTACCTACATATACGTATGTAGACATAAAATGTCTAGTATATAGGAAAGTGTATGCACACTTTTACACCTTTATTCAAAACAATTTTCAGGACCTCCCTGAGGCAAAACAACCATTGGGTCGCAATTGAATCACACTGATATTTTTACGGAAAATTCGTTTCTCACTTTTTCCCTGAAACTTTGGTTATTCTGTCTAAATTGCTTCTATAATATTTGAATTTAACACACAGAGCTTCATTGTATAGTGAGGCGTAACTTCCAGAAAGTCCAGAAACTCTAAGCTTCGATAGTAGATAAGTATACTTACTATATACAGTAAAGTAACTACTGAAGTTTGTAAAATTATGTTGATTTACCTAAATTATTCTTGATTTAATTTTGTATTTAGCTTAATTAAACATAAAGAATAAGTTGTAAGTACCTAAATATTTAAGTAAGTAGGTACAAAAAAATATCCATCAAACTTTCATAGAGTTTTTAGATAAATAATAAGGCCTTTAAAAGTTAGCTTTGAGGGTCTAACTTTTGTTCAATGCCTTCTACATAACCTAAACATTGTAAATATCTATCAATTACTTGACTGAGAAGCTACCAATCTATGTTCTTTTAGAAGTTTAAAACAAAATATAAAGTAGGAGAACCCACTTTGATTCCCTAGCAGGGATTCACTTAACCTACTATTATTGTTTGGTTCCTTACTTATATTTTGCTACTATTATGTAAGATTCTAATAGAGTTCTATTTGTAGTAAATTACCATCTATATCACTATCACTACTGTACATAGTATAAAACAAAGTCGCTTTTCCTGTCCCTATTTCCCTTTGACTGCTTAAATCTTTAAAACTACGCAACGGATTTTGATGGGGTTCTTTTTAATAGATAGATTGATTCAAGAGGAAGGTTTATATGTATAATACATGCATAATATAGCCGTGCGAAGCCGGGGCGGGTCGCTAGTATTATATAAAAGAGAAAATCACTGACTTACTGTGTCACTCATCACGATATCTCAGAAACTATACAAATGCTAGGAGTCTCAAATTTTGCATGGGGATTCCTGTTATGACATAGGTACTTACAAAGAAGGGATTTTACGATACTTAATACTATAATACCTTACATCTAACCTAGGTATGATTTAGATATAAATAGTTCCTGCAACTTTAAAATCCATGCCTGAAGTGTCTGGGATTTGCTCATTATAACCTACTAGCGACCCGCCCCGGCTTCGCACGGCTATATGTATTATTATACATGTATATTGTGCATATATTAGGCATGTATTATACATATAAACCTTCCTCTTGAATCACTCTATCTATTAAAAAAACCGCATCAAAATCCGTTACGAAGTTTTAAAGATTTAAGCATACAAAGGGATATAGGGACAGAGAAAGCGACTTTGTTTTATATTGGGTAGTGATAGTGATGCCTCGATTAATCGACCGTGACCAGAGAAAAGAACCCGTCTGTTTTCAACTCAGCTGTTGATTTCATCAAGATGCTTTCCCTCACCGTAAGAGTAATGATAATTACACACATTTACGTAAGAAAAATCTATTGGTCTCCGAAACAAAAGATATACTTAATTCGTACATTAATTGCTAACACGTTTTAAATAAGTAATTTTCTACTGTGCTGCTCTACCAGTCTCATAACGCGCCGCAATCGCAACATACTGTATTAATTCGATAAAGTGACGGAGCAGTCGTTCGTCACTTTATCAAAAAGTTTCACACAAAAAATATTTAACAGTATTTGGACTTTAAAAAATCTCAGTGGTACTCAATCAACCTAACCGTACTTACATGTTATCACACCCAGCATCCCTTCAGACAAGAGAACCACACGTTAATTGGCAAAAAATCCGGTTTGATGTGTTTGAAAAAATCGCCGTATATATTGTTGATGCTCTCAACATCTCGTTTCTGTCTTATTAGTGCGTGCAAGATGATCTGTGTGAAATTTATTTTATGTGTTTTCGTGTTGAAATGTGTTATTTTGTGTTGTGGCCAGTATTTCGATTATAGATATGATCCTAGTAAGTCTCTAATTAATTATTAAAACGATACAATCAAGAAAGTTCGTAGGATAATATTTTTCAATGCTTTGTGTGTTTATTAAGTATTATTTTATTTAACTTAAATGGAACTCAAAACAGAATACAGTCATATCAAGGAGGAAGGTATTTCATTAAGATAAATACTTAAGTATATACTTAGGTACTTAAATACTCTCGTCTCAGTTGCAATTTTTGAAGACGTATGCAGTACAAAAAATAAAAACAAATAAAAAAAAAACATTGAGATAAATGCTTATAATAAACTAGCTGCCCTCCGCGGTTTCACCCGCGTAACTCCCGATCCCGTGGGAATATCGGGATGTAAGCTATCCTATCTCTCAAGTTGAATCGAACTGCACATGGTGTGCGAATTTTATTATAATCGGTTAAGTGGTTTAGGAGTCCATTGAGGACAAACATTGTGACACGAGATTTATATATATTAAGATAATTTTAATCTTGACTGAGCTAAGTACCTGTGTTGTTCAAATAAAACGTTTATCTATTATCTATCTATCTTATTCAGTTAGGTAGATATAACTTTAGATTTCATGGTGAAGATAAGGTATGTCTAGTTCAGATTATAACGATAATCTGTCTACAAATTAATTGACTAGGCAGATTAATTCAAGGATTATCTCTAGACATTCGAAATATATTTGTATTTATTGGATTTTCAATCTATTATATAAAAATAAGTCGGGTTTTCCTTCCTGACGCTATAACTCCAGAACGCACGAACCGATTTAGATGATTTTGGTTTTGAAATGTTTGTCGTAGTCCAGGGAAGGTTTAAACGGTGAGAAAGATTGGACTTACGCAGGTGAAACCGCGGGGCGCAGCTAGTATGTTATAAATATCCTTAATTGTCAATATGGAATTATTAAATGCGGTCATAAGAATCAGATTAGTATTTACTTAGGCAGTTAAAGGGATCAGATTATCAGATAACGACCCAATGGTCACCATGCCGGACTGACAAACACAGGGTTGCGGGTTCGAATCCCGCCCCAGACAAGTATTTATACTTATTTGTCTGTGATCAGAAGGCCAATTCTCGTAAATAACATGGTTTAAATTACATTTCAATATCATTCCGATTGCATTTCGATTGCAAAAGATACCCTTAAAGTCAGTTTTTTTTTACAAAAAGCTAACTTTGAGGGTATTTTTAACTACTTTGAGGGTATTTTTAACTACTTTGAGGGTATTATTTGTGCGGGAAATGCAATCGAAATGATATTGAAATGTAATTTGAACAATGTTAGTTACGAGAATTGGCCTTCTGGTTGTTTCTATGTATTATAAGTAAGTATACATTTACAAAATAAAAGTATATTAGTAGTATATCCGTTGTTCACCCATTACACAAGTCTAGTTACTTAGCTTGGGGCTCGATGTAATGTCCTGCAATATTTATTTACGTAATGTAGGTATAGTATTGTAGGTATAGCTTTAGGATGGAAGGTGTTATATGCGGTCATAACAATGCGATTAGTATTAACTTTTGCGGTTATAGGGATCAGATTAGTATTATGAAACGATTGGCATTCCAAGAGGATATTCTAAAAATGCGGAACTTACTTAAAACAACTAAATATTTATCTACTATTTTTTTCTATAGTTAAATAACACTAATAGAAAAATGACGTAAGAATATCCGTTAGCTAAGTATAGTAAAAAATAACAAGCCAATGATATTGATACTAGCTAAAAAGTTAAAATGTTTAATTGAAACCTCTTGTAATAGGTTGACCACATTTTTTGGTTAGAATATACTCAATAATTTACTTTACAAAAATATATGAGGTAGTACGGTAAAACACATTATTAGGTAAGTCTAAGTATAGTAAAAATGCCTATTTGTCATTTAGAGCCCTAGATTATACAGGAAAAGTATTTTTGTAGAGCACATTTTTGTGAAAAACTTCCTGCAATTTCTAAATTATTGGGTATCTCAGTATTGATACACACAGTGACACGTAGGTACCTACCTTCATTTAGAGCGCGCTATTAAACTCGCTGGCGCTAGTATTGTGTCCATGGACTTCGTAGTTTTGTCAGAAACACTTAAATGGTTATAGCTCTGAGAGTTTTTGAGTTAGCTCCAAAATAAAAAAACTGTATTTTTTATTTTAATGTGCTTAAAACATACCGAAATTTGTGCACTACAAAAATACTTTTCCTGTATAGATAATTACTGGATTCCTTTTTTGATTGTATGTAATCAAAATAGCTAAGTAGGTATAAGCTATGCACAAATTAATTATAGGTAGGTATAAATAAATATTTCAGGACATTCCACACATCGCCATCTAGCCCCAAGCTAAATAACTAAACTTGTGTTATGGGTGCTAGACAACGGATATACTTACTACTTAGGTATATACTTTTCTTTTGTAAATATATACTTACATAAAATACCTACATAGAAAGAACCAGACCACAGACAAATATTCAAGCTTAAATACTTGTCTGAGGCGGGAATCGAACCCGCAACCATGTGTGTGGCAGCATGGTGACAATTGTGCCAACTGGGTCGGTATATACCTACATCACATAATATTCAATTATGTTACTTCTTAGCTAATGTCGCGCTAAAATCATTCTTCCAGAATAAAAATAAAATAAAAATAAATAAATAAATATTGCAGGACAATCCACACATCGCCATCTAGCCCCAAGCTAAGTAACTAGACTTGTGTTATGGGTGCTAGACAACGGATATATTACTTATATACTTTTCTTTTGTAAATATATACTTATAATACATAGAAACAACCAGACCACAGACAAATATCTAAGCATAAATACATGTCTGAGGCGGGAATCGAACCCGCAACCCTGTGTTTGGCAGTCCGGCATGGTGACCATTGAATGAATCGAATGTACTCTTGAAATTCTCAGTTGAGATCCAAAAAAAAATATTTCTCAATGAATCGGGAACTTGGTAGCAGTAGCGAGGTGTACAATTTTTTTGGAAAGAAGCTGATAAAACATCAGTACATAAAAACACGAAAGAGATTGAGTTCTACTGAAAGAATCAAAATATACTCAGCAAATTATATCAGTAACACGATTAATTAATTATTAGAAACATTAAAATACATTTAATATTATTTTATGACTTATCGTTAACAGTTTCAACAAATCTAGTATCATCATCATTATCATTAAAATTTTTACAATCTAAAATAGGATATGGCGCCATACCGTCAAACTCCGAGCGGTGCCCGGTCACCGCACTCATCACTTGACTTTGACCTTAAATACTAGTGGTTATGGTCTACTTATGTATGAAGAAGTTAGACGATATACATCCTTTGATAAACTTTCGCGGTCTGCGATATGTAGTCGGGGTGCAAAAGTGCAAGCCCAGTTTTCATTCAAAAATAGTTCTTATATTTAGCATGCTTAGAGCGTCGAGGTGGTAATGCACTTTTGCGGCTGACTGTACATGCATATTTTATATGCACACACTGTAGCTGCGTCTCGTAACGGTGTCGGGAGTTTAGAGATTTTATCTAATCAAAAAATATGCGTACCGCGCTAAAATAAGTTTTCAATTCAAAACATTCCGATATAGTCATTTTAGAACTCTACGGTGGGTCTAC
The DNA here is from genome assembly GCA_907269075.1 of Idaea aversata. Lineage (NCBI taxonomy): Eukaryota > Metazoa > Arthropoda > Insecta > Lepidoptera > Geometridae > Idaea > Idaea aversata. Next base: position 5,962,370 of record OU026092.1, on the reverse strand, counting down.
AATTCTGACTCCGACCGTTCCTATGTCGGGTTGTATGAACCCTTCGCTATAATGCTAGGTAGCTTAGAAACGCGCACAAAGCGTCATGCATCCACCTTTCTCGTACGCACTGCTAAGAAATGGAACTCTCTACCCGCGTCGCTGTTCCCACAAAACTACCTACAACCTTGGAGTCTTCAAGTCTAGAGTGAATAGGTACCTTCTAGGCGAGCATGGCTACATCTTCGACCTCATCTTCGCTTCCCATCAGGTGAGATGAGGTCAAAAGCAAGCCTATTTTGTCTAAAAAAAAAAGCTTAGAAATATTTCTCTTCCTATATACAGGTAGGTATAGGTAGGTATAGTCTTGTAATATTTACTGTACTTATCGTATAACAGCGTTTAGATTTTTACTTAAGGCATATTATCCAGTATGTCGAAGTTAAAAGGGAATCTCATAAATTAATTTAACTCGAGAAAGCTAAAATTTTATGGCAATTGCCTTATATTTTTTTAGAGAAGCAACAACGTTCTTTTTGTGTAGTAGGTAAGTATAAATGTAATATTCAGTTCGCGTTAAAAAGGGTCGACGACGATCAAATATTCACATTGTTTAGACAAAGAAAAACCTTTCGAAAAGCCCTGTTGAGGTTGCACAAGGACTTTCAACTCAAGTATTTGCATGTACTTAAGTAGTTATTCTGTCGGTATGAAAAATATTATACGAATTTTTCTACTAAGCATCTAGTTTATGCTAGAAATGTCAAGACTGAAACGGCTACAGTTTTCAGTTACACAATTTAAACTGGAGATTTAGTGGATTTTACGGAAAGCGTGCAAATCCTTAGGTTTTATGGCGCGCCAAGATAACAAATGGCCGACTAAATATTACTTTGCTTAGGTACTGCAGTATGTACCTAATAGGTACCTACTACCTACCTAATTCAGTACCCATAAAAAAGTGAAAACATTTGAAATAGTCTGGACTTTTAATCAAGACTATAGCATTGCTCCGCGGTTTCACCCGCGTAATTCTCGATCTCGTAATAATATCAGGTTAAAAAGTAGGCAATGTTACTCCCAATTAATCAATGTATACTAATACCAAGTTTCATCAAAATCGGTTTAGTAGTTTCAAAGCCTATACATTACAAACACACCTAAAAATCATTCCTCTTCATCATAATAATATTAGCTACAATATTAATAAAAAATAAAAAAATAACTACTTACAAAACAAAAAATTTAAAAAACTAAATACAAAAATATTAAAAAAATATATACTTATATACTTATTAAAAAAAATAGGTTTAACGGAATCGACACGAAAAGAAGAAGTGACTTAGGAGTTTCGTTACTATTAGATACTTAACTTAATATTAGAGTTAAGGTCTTCTATTTATTTGTTTAGGTCCTAAAGCAATACCATTTCCAACGTGCAAAGCTGATGACTTAGAATGTCTAAGACGAGGACTGAGGACTTTCTTCTTCCTAATGGACTCTCGACATTTGGGGATGAAGCCAGTGGACCCGGCGATTTTAAATAGCGTAGCTGTAACGATGCCAGAACAACAGATGTCATTTTTATTGAGAAATTTGAACGTGACTGGAGCTAGATGGACAAAGCTTGTTAATAGAAGGTGGGTATAGCTAAGGTATTTGTTTTTACTAGTAGACCCACTGTAGTTCTAAAATTGTTATCACTATCACTACATAGTATAAAATAAAGTCACTTTTCGCCGTCCCTATGTCCCTTTGTATGCTTAGATCTTTAAAACTACGCAACGGATTTTGATGCTTTTTTTTAATAGATAGTGTGATTAACGAGGAAGGTTTTTAGATATAATACATGAATAATACAGCCGTGCGAAGCCGGGGCGAATCACTATTTAGAATATTATGATTTGAACTCAAGTATAAAGACTTAAAAGAGTTTGAAATCCTTCTACTTATGCAAGATTGAAAATCCTCCGATCAGTACCTAACTAATCTAACTACTTATGTTATTAAGTTTTTGCCAAAAGGTTCAAATCCTGAAGTTTATTCAGTTATGGCATCATCCTTTCAGCACTTATTGGACATCTCTCAAATTTCAAGGTAATGGATTCGGGTTATTCTTTCCAAAATAACACTTTCCCATTTGTTTTTATTTCTCCAAGAGATTTGATTTATTAGCCATCAGTATATTCCCTTTCTTTCCAAAACAAGGAGGTAGGTGCTTACTTAAGTACCTACTTAAAAAAAAAGTGTGTGTGTCAGCTCCGACGCACGACTGGAGTTTACTCCTTAAGTACGAGTATCTAACCATACGCAAAAAGAGTTTTAGATGGAAAAAAAAATAGTCGGACGACAAATAGTCGTCCGACATTTGTCGTCCGTCAATAGTCGTCCATTAAAAATAAAATTATAAAGTTGCGCACTAAAGGTGCGCAACTTTCTAAAAACGTGACCAAAAACGTGACCGATTTTCGTTACTTGTTAGTAGGTTTTACCCTTCGGATTTTTCTCATACCGGGCGCCTTATATATGAAAATCGATTCTTAAGGAGTAAACTCCAAAAAATGCCTATGTGCCGATAATTTAACTAAGGTATGGTTGGCAACATAATTGCAGACCCACCGTAGAGTTCTAAAATTACTATTATTGGAATGTTTTCATTCAAATATTTTTTGTTTTCGATAATTTTTATCAGTTAAAAGACTTGAAACTTCAACCAAAGCAGGTGCTTAAAGACTCTTGCTTGTGTTGAAAAGTATCTTATAACAGCCGTTTTGGAGCTCTACGGTGGGTCTGCAATTATGCAGCCAACCGTACCTACGAGTAATACGGGCCACATGCCCCCTTACTTAAAATAAATATTTCGAAAAATAGGGAAAACTTTCAAATAGGTCAATACATACGTATTTGCTTTATTGTCAATCTAAAAAATGTCTGAAAAACAATTATTTTGTGTCCGTACCTATATATGCTTTAGAACTACGCAACGGATTTTGATGCGGTTTATTTTAATAGACAGAGTGATTAAAGAGGAAGGTTTATGTTTAAAAAACAAAATTACCACGCGTACGAAATCGCGGGCAACTGCTAGTTTTGTCACTTATACAAAGGATTTGAAAAACATTGTACTGGCCCTTTTTCTCCGCAGTTATGTAGTACGGTAGGTATATAATATTAACAACCATTTGTTTCTTCTCCAACAGATTTGATTTATCAGGCATCAGAAACGGAGCGATCTTCGTAAGCGATCTACATGTAACGGGGGACATTATCATGACAATGGCAGACCGGCTGGATCCCTTTATGGCCTATCTTACAATGGATATACGTAAGTATCTATGCTAGGCTGTTGTTACGCAATGCTTTTCTAGTCTCGTGGTTTTAGTTATAGGCATTATATACCTATACTAGCTTTTACTATAAGTCGACAATGTTTCTAATAGGATTTTAAATTGTTAAGCTATTGCATAGCTGTTTTCGCGGGCTTTGAGCGTGGCGACCGAATCAAGAAATTCCGTAACGAAAATAAATCCTAATACCCCGCCTACTTATTTTACTTCTCTACTGCGGCTGTGTTCGCGTGCCGTGTCCAGTGACGACGGACGACGGATGACAAATGTTTTTTTTTATAAACCATAGGTATAAACTTTGCCCCCCTTTTCATCCCCTAAGGGGTAGAATTTCGGAAAATCCTTTCATAACGGATGCCTACGTCATACAAAGAACAAATAAAAAATGACAATCTCATTCTCACCCTGCAAGTTTCAGGTCTCAATGGTTTGATCCGTCCGTCAGTCGGTCATTCACTACAAAGCATTTTATATGTACCTACCTCTATAGGTATAAAAGATTATTCTGAAGGTTCTATTCAGTCAGATAAAGGAGGTCGTTGACATCCGAACCACTGAACTAAAGATATGTCTAAGGACACTGTTTTAATGAGTAGGTAAATATATGGGCGTTGGCATAGGTTAGACACCTTGCACTACTAGGTACAGTCAGCAACAGAATTGCAGACCCACCATAGAGTTCTAAAATTACTATTATTTGCATGTTTTCAGTCTTACTATGATGTTTGTCTAATAATTTCATGAATTGAAAGACTAAACTTCAACTGAATTAGGGCCTATGAATCTTGCTTGAGTTGAAAATATTCGAATAATAGCAGTTTTGGAGCTCTACGATGGGTCTGTTATTCTGCTGCCTGATTATACCTACCTACCTTATTATAGTTCGATCTTGAATTTTTAATTTTTTGACGCACGAAGGAACCTTTATTATGTGGATAGAGGACATTTAGACAAGTAAAAAAATGTTTTCTACCACATGATGCCCATAAAGTGTTACTTTGAAAATTTAAAGGTTTCCATCAAAACATAGGTTAAAGGTTCCAATTGATCGAGAAGAAAGTTAAGGTGAAAGGGTACCTGCGCGCTCTCCATACAAACGTAGTCGACTGTTTCCTCCCTGGATAATGACACTAGCACAAATATTTTTGTGGCATAAAACCTATAACTGACATGACTATGCCCCTATGTTTTGGTTTTTTTCATTTTCTATTTATCATAGAAAATAAAATTAAATAAATTAAAAAATTAAAAAGAGCAAAAAATAGGGGCATGGTCATGGCAGTTATAAGTTTTATGCACCAAAAATATTTGCTCTAGCGTCATTATCCAGGGAGAAAACAGTCGACTACGTTTGTAATAGTTTGTATGGAAAGAGCCTCCGGTACCCTTTCCTCTTAAAGCATCTATTATAGGTAAGTAAAATTTAATGGAAACTACTAACATGTCTAAATGTAATATTTTGCAGATGGAGTTGAAACGAATTTAACTTATTCGTGGAGGGCACAAAGAGGAATCGACAATCAAGATTACATACTAATCGGACAGGAGAGAATTGCCATTAGAAACAAACGGTTACCAACATTCTTTCTGCAACCTAGTAAGTTTTAATGAGGGTCTATATATTTAACTAGCTGTCCCGGCAAATTTTGATTTGCCATTCAAAAACCTGGCTAATTTGTGAATCTATCCAGGGCGCCACCCCAAAATCCAAAAAAAAAACATTTAAATCCTCAATTAAATTAGGTCTTGCCGTTTAGGAGGAGTTCAGTGACACTAACACGTACAGTAGAATTATATATAACTAGCTGTTGCCCGCGACTTCGTTCGCGTGGTGGTTTTGTTTTATTTAGAACGTTCGCGATTGCCTACCTTACTTAATACGCGTGTCCTTATATTATCACAGCTACAAAGTTTTCTTGTACACAACATTGTGAGTGACGCCGTGGCGTTGTAGGAACAATATACGAACATGTTAGCTGCGTCTCATTCTCGACAGAGCCAAATACCGCTAGGCTGACTGTGACTGAAGCAGCTTATGGCCTGCGGTGCGCAAGTCTGGCCTTGCACCTTCTTGATTGCCATTTGCGAAGCATAGGCTCACTGAAAATTGAATGCGCTTGAAGCCTAAATGAAAATTATTTATATCAGTGGTATCTTGGGGATAAAAACTTGTTCCCCGGCACCACACCTAGTTAAAATTTCGGCCTCAATAACTTTCTGCTGCAACCTGACTACTCTGAACCAAGTCACGTTGCATAATTTAGGCGGATTAGATTACACAACAGGATAATCGACACACCAAGTCTAGCTCCACTCAGACTCCAATACCCGAATAATGGAGGTCTACGTTTTTTCCTCTTCAGGCACGCAACTTAGTGTATGTCATTGTTTAAGAAGACGAATTTGTCATTTCGAGTAGTGAGAATGACCCTCTCGCAAAGCCATGAGTTTTCTCGATCCATTACTTGGTGAATGTCTCCATACACCGCCGATATATCAGTTCCTCAGAAAAAGGAACAGTTAGACATAGGCTAGTCTAACTGTTCTTCTTCTTTTGGTGCGCCGTACACTAATACCATACAATTAGAGAACATCCTCAAAGAACCTGTGCTTTGTCGCTATTGCGAGAGATGTCACATACAGTTGTCTGGAATATCTCTAACTGTATAAGTTTATTTACTTTATTATCCTGCTTGAATGAACTCACAACCTACCATAAAAGCTAAATCAGTTCTTGTCCAGCCAAAAGTTGCCTGGGAGAAATCGCTTTCAGCCACAAGGCCGCCCATTTGTGCAACTTATACTTTATAGCTATTACTTTACTTTGCTTTGTGTAAGTATATCGTGTTTTATGTTCCTTACTGTGTTGTACAAATAAAGTTATCTATCTATCTATCTACTCATAATTTTAGAAGTTTGGCGTAGATTAAGCACTGTTGTGTGATAAAGGCGAAAAAAACAAAGTGTATATTAAAAGAACGATTAATTATAATTTGATTGAATAAGTGAACTTTGACGACATAAGTAACTTGTTAACTTTAAATTCGGCGGTCATTTCGGCAGCGCTCAAATAGACGTATTCAAATTTCAAATTTTAAAAGCACGCATGAAATATACAAATGACAGTACAGTATGATACTGCATGAAGTTTTACTATATTGCAAGAAGTTTTGCCATCGAGATATATTTTTATCTTCAATGATAAAGGAGTTTTGTGATGAGAAGGTGATTCAGTTTGTTCCATCATACTTTATCCATTACTTTAATGGAGAATTCCTGATGAACTGATGACGGTTAAAAATCGATCATTTTGCTATACAAGGCGGCAGGCGTTGCAATGCCAGTTTATAGATTTTCGTTCATCACCCCCACCACTGAAACCGTGCTGAATTTCAGGATAAAAAGTTGATATGATGTTACATCAGTAGAAGGGCTATATTCATACCGAGTTTCATTTTAATCCATTCAGTAATTTCGACGTGATGCGCGGCCAAGATACTTAACTTTCATCACCCTACCACTGAAACTATGATGAATTTCAGGATAAAAAGTTGATATGATGTTACATCAGTATAAGGCCTATATTCATACCGAGTTTCATATAAATCCATCCAGTGGTTTCGGCGTGATGCGCGGCCAAGATACAGACAGACAGACAGACAGACAGACAGACAGACAAAAATGTTTTTAACTACATTTTCTGGTTCAGTATCGATCATAGACTGCCCTCCAGTAAAAATTTTCAAAATATCTTCAATGTACAGAATTCATCCACGAACGATTTTATTATATGTATAGATAAAGATAATATAAAGAATATAGATAAAATTGCCTATAGCACCTACCAGTAGGACTTGATAATTTCGTCTCTTTTCTTTTAATAATTATTTTGACGACCTCTGTGGCGCGTCGGGCGAACACCCGACTGCGACACAGAAGGTTGCGGGTTCGATTCCCGCCGGGAACAAGTATTTATGCTGACCATAAATTCTTGTTTCTGGTTCTGGGTGTTTCCTATATGTATAATATGTATATATTTACAAAAAAAAAAAAAAAAAGTATATATATGTAGTTTATCCGTTATCTGGCACCCATAACACAAGCATTAAGTTGCTTAGCTTGGGGCTGGATGGCGATGTGTAATATGTCCTGAAATATTTATTTATTTATTTATTTTATTTATCTTTTCTTTTAATAATTATTTTCTCCTACACTCGATCACGCGTGAGAGTATCAGGATAAAAAGTAGCGTAAGTAAATAAGTTTGTTTGATACTTCTTTACGCTTATGGGTACTTTTTATCCCGATTGACGACCCAGTTGGCACAATGGTCACCATGCTGGACTGCCAAACACAGGGTTGCGGGTTCGATTCCCGCCTCAAACAAGTATTTATGCTTAGATATTTGTCTGTGGTCTAGTTGTTTCTATGTTTTATAATATGTATGTTTATTTACAAAAGAAAGATAGATAAGTATATCCGTTGTCTAGCACCCATAACACAAGTCTAGTTACTTGACGTGACGACCCAGTTGGCACAATGGTCACCATGCCGGACTGCCAAACACAGGGTCGCAGGTTCGATTCCCGCCTCAGGCATGCCTGAAGCATAAATACTTGCAAGTATTTATGCTTAGATATTTGTCTGTGGTCTGGTTGTTTCTATGTATTATAAGTATATATTTACAAAAGAAAAGTAATATAAGTAGTATATCCGTTGTCTAGCACCCATAACACAAGTCTAGTTACTTAACTTGGGGCTAGATGGCGATGTGTGGAATGTTCTGTAATATAAAAAAAAATACAAATAAAAAAAAACTTAGCTTGGGGCAAGATAGGAATGTGTGGAATGTCCTGCAATATTTAGTTATTAGGGACTAAAGCTGCTTTCCGCAGTTTTATATGCAAAGTAGCCTATCTTCCTTCCTCTCACCATGACCGACCGATAGGTCTTTAAAAACTTTAAGAAAATCTGTAGATCTATTTGACCGTGATGACAAAAACTCAAACTCAATTTTTTTTATTTAATAGGTGTCATGCAGTGCATCACTTTGAAACGTCTTAAAAATTAAGTTAGGTTGTGTGCCTTCGGAAAGAAACTTCGTTAAAAGTAGCTGGTAGTAACTAGAAACTTACCTACCTCTTCTAGCTCGAATCCTCTACTAATCCTACTAATATTATAAATGTGAAAGTTTGTGTGTGTATGTGTGTGTGTGTGTGTGTATGTTTGTTACTCCTTCACGCAAAAACTACTGGACCGATTGCGTTGAAACTCGGTATTTAGATAGCTGAGTACCTGGATTAACACATAGGCTACTTTTTATCCCGATATTCCCACGGGATCGGGACTTACGGGATTACTCCTTCATACAAAAAACTTCTGGACCGATTGCGTTGAAACTCGGTATGTAGATAGCCAGAGACCTGGATTAACACATAGGCTACTTTTAATCCCGATATTCCTACGGGATCGGGACTTACGGGATTACTCCTTTACGCAAAAACTACCGAACAGATTGCGGTGAAAATCAGTAAGTAGATAGCTGGAGACCTGAATTAACACAAAGGCTACTTTTTTTCCCGATATTCCCACGGGATCTGGACTTACGGGATCAGGACTCAAAATATATTTTAAAAGGTTGTAGTTGGGCGGAGGCGGAGAGAGTGATGAAGGGGAGAAGGGTAAGAAAAATAAAAAGGGGGAGCACAGGAAAGGGGGAGGACAGGAAAGGGGAGGATAGGAAAGAGGAAGGGGATGTAAGAGGGAAGAGACAAAATGGGGAGAAGAGGAAAGGGGGAGGAGAGGAATGGGGAGGAGAGGAAAGGGGGAGGGGAGGAATGGGGGACGGGACCTAACCTAACCTTCTCCATCCGTGACGGTAATTTGTCAAAAATACATTCCGGGCCTATCTGGACTCCTAGAAATGTAAGCGCTCGCTTCGCTCGCACGTGTTTGCTACTCATTCCGCGACGGTTCTGTGTCAGAAAAGCATTCTGGGTCTGTCTGGACTCCTTAAAATATAACCGCTCACTTCGCTCGCACGTGTTTCGTGTCAGAAAAGCATTCTGGGTCTGTCTGGACTCCTTAAAATATAACCGCTCGCTTCGCTCGCACGTGTTTGGTCACAATAACTAACGTTACCTACTCCATCCGCGACGGTTCCGTGTCAGAAAAGCATTCTGGGTCTGTCTGGACTCCTAAATATCTAACCGCTCGCTTCGCTCGCACGTGTTTGCTACTCATTCCGCGACGGTTCTGTGTCAGAAAAGCATTCTGGGTCTGACTGGACTTCTTGAAATATAACCGCTCGCTTCGCTCGCACGTGTTTGCTACTCATTCCGCGACGGTTCTGTGTCAGAAAAGCATTCTGGGTCTGTCTGGACTCCTTAAAATATAACCGCTCACTTCGCTCGCACGTGTTTGCTACTCCATCCGCGACGGTTTCGTGTCAGAAAAGCATTCTGGGTCTGTCTGGACTCCTTAAAATATAACCGCTTGCTTCGCTCGCACGTGTTTGGTCACAATAACTAACGTTACCTACTCCATCCGCGACGGTTTCGTGTCAGAAAAGCATTCTGGGTCTGTCTGGACTCCTTAAAATATAACCGCTTGCTTCGCTCGCACGTGTTTGGTCACAATAACTAACGTTACCTACTCCATCCGCGACGGTTCCGTGTCAGAAAAGCATTCTGGGTCTGTCTGGACTCCTAAATATCTAACCGCTCGCTTCGCTCGCACGTGTTTGCTACTCATTCCGCGACTGTTCTGTGTCAGAAAAGCATTCTGGGTCTGTCTGGACTCCTAAAAATATAACCGCTCGCTTCGCTCGCACGTGTTTGGTCACAATAACTAACGTTACCTACTCCATCCGCGACGGTTCCGTGTCAGAAAAGCATTCTGGGTCTGTCTGGACTCCTAAATATCTAACCGCTCGCTTCGCTCGCACGTGTTTGCTACGCATTCCGCGACGGTTCTGTGTCAGAAAAGCATTCTGGGTCTGTCTGGACTCCTAAAAATATAACCGCTCGCTTTGCTCGCACGTGTTTGGTCACAATAACTAACGTTACCTACTCCATCCGCGACGGTTCCGTGTCAGAAAAGCATTCTGGGTCTGTCTGGACTCCTTAAAATATAACCGCTTGCTTCGCTCGCATGTGTTTGGTCACAATAACTAACGTTACCTACTCCATCCGCGACGGTTCCGTGTCAGAAAAGCATTCTGGGTCTGTCTGGACTCCTAAATATCTAACCGCTCGCTTCGCTCGCACGTGTTTGCTACTCATTCCGCGACTGTTCTGTGTCAGAAAAGCATTCTGGGTCTGTCTGGACTCCTAAAAATATAACCGCTCGCTTCGCTCGCACGTGTTTGGTCACAATAACTAACGTTACCTACTCCATCCGCGACGGTTCCGTGTCAGAAAAGCATTCTGGGTCTGTCTGGACTCCTAAATATCTAACCGCTCGCTTCGCTCGCACGTGTTTGCTACTCCATCTGCGACGGTTCCGTATCAGAAAAGCATTCTGGGTCTGTCTGGACTCCTAAAAATATAACCGCTCGCTTTGCTCGCACGTGTTTGGTCACAATAACTAACGTTACCTACTCCATCCGCGACGGTTCCGTGTCAGAAAAGCATTCTGGGTCTGTCTGGACTCCTAAAAATATAACCGCTCGCTTCGCTCGCACGTGTTTGCTACTCCATCTGCGACGGTTCCGTATCAGAAAAGCATTCTGGGACTGTCTGGACTCCTAAAAATATAACCGTTTTCCACGTCTTCGCTTTCCCAAGACTTCGCTCTCCCACGAGACCTCACATTACCTTGACGTGACGTTCCTTCCCTTAACGTCTCGCTTTCATATAACACCGCTTTCCCTTAATACTGGCATTGCTAAACACAAAAACTACTATACGAATTGTGATGAAAGTCTGTAGCAGGTAGCTAGAGACCCTAACAAATAAGCTACTTCTTATATCGATATTCCTACGAGACTCGGACTTGCGCGGGTGAAACCGCGGGGCGCAGCTAGTATAAAATATAAATATATAAATGTGAAAGTTTGTGTGTGTGTATGTATGTTTGTTACTCCTTCACGCTAAAACCACTTGACCAATTGCGATGAAACTCGGTATGTAGAATAGCTGGAGACCTGGATTAACACATAGGCTACTTTTTATCCCGATATTTCAACGGGATCGGGACTTACGCGGTTGAAACCGCGGGCCGCAGCTAGTAATTAATATAGTATTTAAACTACTTACTTATGCCAAAGTTGCGCTCTGGTATTGACTTTACATTTTAAGACATTTTATAACCTTGACGAATATTTTAATTTTAGATAAGTATATGGGGTGTTATTTTATGTTGTTTTAATTTTGACGCTGTATTATTAATATTTTTATTACTCATTTGACTATTATAATTTGGATTTTGATTTTGATTGTTATATTAATTACTAGCTGCGCCCCGCGGTTTCACCCGCGCAAGTCCGAGTCTCGTAGGAATATCGATATAAGAAGTAGCTTATTTGTTAGGGTCTCTAGCTACCTGCTACAGACTTTCATCACAATTCGTATAGTAGTTTTTGTGTTTAGCAATGCCAGTATTAAGGGAAAGCGGTGTTATATGAAAGCGAGACGTTAAGGGAAGGAACGTCACGTCAAGGTAATGTGAGGTCTCGTGGGAGAGCGAAGTCTTGGGAAAGCGAAGACGTGGAAAACGGTTATATTTTTAGGAGTCCAGACAGTCCCAGAATGCTTTTCTGATACGGAACCGTCGCAGATGGAGTAGCAAACACGTGCGAGCGAAGCGAGCGGTTATATTTTTAGGAGTCCAGACAGACCCAGAATGCTTTTCTGACACGGAACCGTCGCGGATGGAGTAGGTAACGTTAGTTATTGTGACCAAACACGTGCGAGCAAAGCGAGCGGTTATATTTTTAGGAGTCCAGACAGACCCAGAATGCTTTTCTGATACGGAACCGTCGCAGATGGAGTAGCAAACACGTGCGAGCGAAGCGAGCGGTTAGATATTTAGGAGTCCAGACAGACCCAGAATGCTTTTCTGACACGGAACCGTCGCGGATGGAGTAGGTAACGTTAGTTATTGTGACCAAACACGTGCGAGCGAAGCGAGCGGTTATATTTTTAGGAGTCCAGACAGACCCAGAATGCTTTTCTGACACAGAACAGTCGCGGAATGAGTAGCAAACACGTGCGAGCGAAGCGAGCGGTTAGATATTTAGGAGTCCAGACAGACCCAGAATGCTTTTCTGACACGGAACCGTCGCGGATGGAGTAGGTAACGTTAGTTATTGTGACCAAACACATGCGAGCGAAGCAAGCGGTTATATTTTAAGGAGTCCAGACAGACCCAGAATGCTTTTCTGACACGGAACCGTCGCGGATGGAGTAGGTAACGTTAGTTATTGTGACCAAACACGTGCGAGCAAAGCGAGCGGTTATATTTTTAGGAGTCCAGACAGACCCAGAATGCTTTTCTGACACAGAACCGTCGCGGAATGCGTAGCAAACACGTGCGAGCGAAGCGAGCGGTTAGATATTTAGGAGTCCAGACAGACCCAGAATGCTTTTCTGACACGGAACCGTCGCGGATGGAGTAGGTAACGTTAGTTATTGTGACCAAACACGTGCGAGCGAAGCGAGCGGTTATATTTTTAGGAGTCCAGACAGACCCAGAATGCTTTTCTGACACAGAACAGTCGCGGAATGAGTAGCAAACACGTGCGAGCGAAGCGAGCGGTTAGATATTTAGGAGTCCAGACAGACCCAGAATGCTTTTCTGACACGGAACCGTCGCGGATGGAGTAGGTAACGTTAGTTATTGTGACCAAACACGTGCGAGCGAAGCAAGCGGTTATATTTTAAGGAGTCCAGACAGACCCAGAATGCTTTTCTGACACGAAACCGTCGCGGATGGAGTAGGTAACGTTAGTTATTGTGACCAAACACGTGCGAGCGAAGCAAGCGGTTATATTTTAAGGAGTCCAGACAGACCCAGAATGCTTTTCTGACACGAAACCGTCGCGGATGGAGTAGCAAACACGTGCGAGCGAAGTGAGCGGTTATATTTTAAGGAGTCCAGACAGACCCAGAATGCTTTTCTGACACAGAACCGTCGCGGAATGAGTAGCAAACACGTGCGAGCGAAGCGAGCGGTTATATTTCAAGAAGTCCAGTCAGACCCAGAATGCTTTTCTGACACAGAACCGTCGCGGAATGAGTAGCAAACACGTGCGAGCGAAGCGAGCGGTTAGATATTTAGGAGTCCAGACAGACCCAGAATGCTTTTCTGACACGGAACCGTCGCGGATGGAGTAGGTAACGTTAGTTATTGTGACCAAACACGTGCGAGCGAAGCGAGCGGTTATATTTTAAGGAGTCCAGACAGACCCAGAATGCTTTTCTGACACGAAACACGTGCGAGCGAAGTGAGCGGTTATATTTTAAGGAGTCCAGACAGACCCAGAATGCTTTTCTGACACAGAACCGTCGCGGAATGAGTAGCAAACACGTGCGAGCGAAGCGAGCGCTTACATTTCTAGGAGTCCAGATAGGCCCGGAATGTATTTTTGACAAATTACCGTCACGGATGGAGAAGGTTAGGTTAGGTCCCGTCCCCCATTCCTCCCCTCCCCCTTTCCTCTCCTCCCCATTCCTCTCCTCCCCCTTTCCTCTTCTCCCCATTTTGTCTCTTCCCTCTTACATCCCCTTCCTCTTTCCTATCCTCCCCTTTCCTGTCCTCCCCCTTTCCTGTGCTCCCCCTTTTTATTTTTCTTACCCTTCTCCCCTTCATCACTCTCTCCGCCTCCGCCCAACTACAACCTTTTAAAATATATTTTGAGTCCTGATCCCGTAAGTCCAGATCCCGTGGGAATATCGGGAAAAAAAGTAGCCTTTGTGTTAATTCAGGTCTCCAGCTATCTACTTACTGATTTTCACCGCAATCTGTTCGGTAGTTTTTGCGTAAAGGAGTAATCCCGTAAGTCCCGATCCCGTAGGAATATCGGGATTAAAAGTAGCCTATGTGTTAATCCAGGTCTCTGGCTATCTACATACCGAGTTTCAACGCAATCGGTCCAGAAGGTTTTTGTATGAAGGAGTAATCCCGTAAGTCCCGATCCCGTGGGAATATCGGGATAAAAAGTAGCCTATGTGTTAATCCAGGTACTCAGCTATCTAAATACCGAGTTTCAACGCAATCGGTCCAGTAGTTTTTGCGTGAAGGAGTAACAAACATACACACACACACACACACACACACATACACACACACAAACTTTCACATTTATAATATTAGTAGGATTTATTACACATTGACATTGCCTAACTATATTATTAAACAATTAAAGACGTAATAATTAAATGTAATGTAATTAATGATATTGAGAATGCATTTTGAAAATATGAAAATATGTACCTACTTACTGAATTTAATCTGCAATTTTATAAATAATTTTAATTTTAATATTGTATGCCCAGTGTGGTGAACTGTTGTGACTATTTTAAGCATTATCATCGGCTCATGTACACAGTTTGACAATAAATGAATTCTATTCTATTCTATTAAAAAATAACAAGAAAAATACATAAATGTCCCTAATCGGTTTGCCCTATCTACAGTAGCATCGGTTTAGGAGATTACAATTTGCATATGCATGCAAATGAATTCAAAAATGATTCGTTTATATATCGATATATTATATGTACGGTCGGCTGCATAATTGCAGACCCACCGTAGAGCTCCAAAATGGCTGTTAAAAGAACGTTTTTAACACAAGCAAGATTTTAGACGCTTGCTTTAGTTGAAGTTTAAAGTCTTATAACTCATCGATTTATCAAACAAAAAATAGTTATTAGAATGAAAACATTCCAATAAAAGTAACTTTCGAACTCTACCGGGGGCTGCCATTATGCAGCCGACTGTACCTATTCTAACCCTTAGATAGATAGATACAAGAAATAGGTGCCTAACTAAATTATACCACCAAGGCACTATTCATAAGTAAACAGGCTGGATTATTGCTCTCGGGTGGGGGTTAATTCTTTGCTAATTATAATTTATTAGGAAGTCACAGCTTTGACTGAGATTCCAGAACTTAGAAGTGAATCAAGAATGTGACAAACGATCCCCCAAACGTAATTCAAGTGCCTGAAAGTTGGAAACTGAGTGACTGAGTCTCGGATGTTTGGTTGAATTATAGCTATAATCAGATTAATGATTAACAGACGCTCTATAAATTATTTAGTACCTACCTATGTAAGACTAGGTACCTAAATACCTACGAGTACGTATGTGATGTGTCTCAAGGGGTGTGGGTACCTAATATTTAAGACTTCTAAGATAAGGGTAAATCTTACCTACCGGAGTAGGTAAATACTCTATCTAATTTAGGCAAAACTTATTACAATACTAGCTGCGCCCCACGGATTCACCCGCGTAAGTCCCGATCCCGTGGGAATATCGGGATAAAAAGTAGCCTGTGTTAATCCAGTTCTCCAGCTATCTTGATACCGAGTTTCATCGCAATCAGTCCAGGGGCCTAAGTCTGCTAACACAATTGTATTTCAATAGTGTGTCGATATAATCGTAATAGAAATTTAATGTCAAAAATATGACATTACATGTCAAATTCGTATTCTCCTAACGTTGACTATTCTATCGAGACACCACTGACACACCACTGACTCACTTTTGTGTTCT
Organism: Idaea aversata; assembly: GCA_907269075.1. Classification (NCBI taxonomy): domain Eukaryota; kingdom Metazoa; phylum Arthropoda; class Insecta; order Lepidoptera; family Geometridae; genus Idaea; species Idaea aversata. Next base: position 5,946,324 of record OU026092.1, on the reverse strand, counting down.
GCTCTACTGCAATCGTGGCTTAAGAGGAAAGGGTACCTGGGGCTTTCTCCATACAAACTATTACAAACGTAGTCGACTGTTTTCTCCCTGGATAATGACACTAGAGCAAATATTTTTGGTGCATAAAACTTATAACAGCCATGACCATGCCCCTATTTTTTGTTTTTTTTTTATTTTTAAATTTTTTAAATTTTAATTTCTATGATAATTAGAAAATGAAAAAAACCAAAACATAGGGGCATAGTCATAGCAGTTATAGGAATTATGGCACAAAAATATTTGTGCTAGTGTCATTATCCAGGGAGGAAACAGTCGACTACGTTTGTATGGAGAGCGCGCAGGTACCCTTTCACCTTAATGGAATCTCGATAGTTGTCAAAACAGTATATCGCTTAGCAACATATACCATGTTGCTAGGCAACCCCTGCAAGGTAAATATTACCATACCATTGAGACTCCATAGTGATTATATTGCGATGTTATTAAAACTTTAGCAGAATACCAATGAGTTAGAAGACTCTAAACTTCCTAAAGCAGGTGTCAAGAATCTTGCTTGTGTTGAAAACATTCTTATAACAAAAAAATAAAAAATCATTGAGATTAGTAAAAGCGCCATCTCTTGTCGAATACGTTAACTAGATGGTTAACTTTCGAGTTATATGTAATGTAAATTCATACTAACAGATGTCGCTAACGAAACTTAATTCGAAAAGAGGTTAATGCGATTCTTAAATTCGACTATGACGGTACTTGACTAAGTGGCGGAATTGATAACGCATTTGAACGGTATTCAAAGGATGCGAGTTCGAGTCTCGTCTTAGTCGCAATTTTTGAAGATGCATTTTTCCTTAAAAATATTCTTATAACAGCCGTTTTGGAGCTCTACGGTGGGTCTGCAATTATGTAGCCGACCGTACACACTCTTTTTTCTACATCGTGACTACCACTATTTACCTAACAACTTAGTTAATTTACCCTTCTTGAATTTCCGAACGAAAAGTGCTGGAACAAAATCTAATGTGTTCCTAAAACTCAAGTTTTATATTTGCACAAACTTCTAACGTTGAGTATGAACCTTTCTACTCAAAGGTAATGGCTGAACAAACTGAAAAAACTTTATATTGCCTGCTTAAGACCAGTGTGAGGCTGTAAATTTCCATACAAAAAGCGGTAACGTTTCCCCCCCCCATAAACGAAGTCCGATTTTGATATTTTTTGAAACTGTTCTAGATCTAATGGAAAACTAGGTTTAACCGTTTTTATTTTAAAGAAATATTGACTAAGATAGAAGTTTTAGTATCTGAATATCTATATTTTTGACTTAAAAACTTCATCGAGCGTTTCAATTGTTTTTTAATAGACTAAACTAAATTACCAAAAACGTATAAACCTAGAATAAGATGCAGTGAATTCAATGAGACCAAATTTATTTCATTTTGTGAAGGATAAAGGGGGTAAAAAGGTTACGGCCGGCAACATTATTTGAAAGCAAAATTAAGGCAATTACGTCCGAACTTAAACTCTCTCTATCGCACGATACGGGTAATTTTTGAAAATACCTACTCGCGCCGCGTATCGAAAACTCATGATTCTCTTAACTGTTTTACGAGTACCATGAAGCAATGCCTTTGCTTAAAAATGGAAATTCTTCAAAATCTTGCGCTGAATCAACCGATTATTAAGTAGCTCGAGCAGGGGTTTAGCTTTCAGAGTAAAAAAATATTTTTTCTTTCAAGTGCTGTCGTCTAAATCGTAGAAGCCAACATTTATCATTTCTGTCTGTCACTGAGTAACAAATGACACAGATTTCATTCACTTACCGTAATTACCTAACTGAAAAGTGCTTTTCATCATTTTAGAAGGCTTTGACGTACCTACCTACTCTAGGTAGTAGGTATCTACTGTCAAATCACTTTTTTTTTTACTAGCGACCCGCTCCGGCTTCGCACGGCTATATTAAGCATGTATTACACATATAAACCTTCCTCTTGAATCACTCTATCTATTAAAAAATCGCATCAAAATCCGTTGCGTAGTTTTAAAGATTTAAGCATACAAAGGGACTAGGGACAGAGAAAGCGACTTTGTTTTATTTATACTATGTAGTGATGTAGTGATAGTGATGATTGGACTGTATCTTTCGCTTTCACACATATCTCCCCCATAATATGTGACCTACAGTCTTGTTTTACTCCTTAAAAACCTAAGATTAAAAGTAGGTAGGTACCTTGACGCCTAATTCATCAGCTAAGTCTACACAAGTAAGAAAGATTTGATCCAAAGACTTTACTGTAAGAAACTAATTAATCAAACAGTTTCTAGGAGGCCTACCTACCTATTCTATTAATAACTACCTACTAACATTTACGTACATTTATTAGTAGTAATTAGGTAGAAAGATATTGCAGGACAATACCCACAGCGCCATCTGGCCGCAAGCTTAGCAACTAAGCTTGTGTACTATTAGCTAGGAAGGAATTATAATTACAACTAGGTGTGCCCAACTGTTTCCGCCATGTAGATAAATAAAACAGGCCAAGCGCTAGTCTGCCTCGTGTACGAAGAGTTCCGTACAATTATCTGTTTTTAGTATTTGTTGTTATTGGAGCAACAGAAATACATTATCATCTGTAAAAAATGAGATACAGCCTGCAGACCCGACTAGCAGTCTTAGTAATACGGTCCCGTTTTCACCCTTAGGGTACAGAACCCTAAAAATTACTAATATAATAATTACCTATCTTTGATAATCTGTTATTTATTTTCAGACACTCAAGAATCAATGATAATTGAGAAAACTCTAGAGTTGAAGCAGTCAGTAGTGGATCATTTGGCAAATGAAATTACAGCGGCTTTAATGCACTCTATTTTAGATAACTTTAGATTATTTGCTAGATCTGTCCCTGTACTACAGTATTATAAGTTCTATTAAATGTCTTTGATGCTCAAATTTTCTGCAATTGGTAGAGAAAAGCCAATATAGAAAATTTTATGTAGCGTAAGTTATGTGTGTAAAAATAAAGACTTATGTATGCCTAAAATTATTGGTTTATTTGTCTTTGACCATTAAAAAAGTTTAGTAAACAAGTTTCTGACATTTTAACAGAAATTTTAAATTAATGTTATGTAAGCATACAAAATTATATAACTAAAAACCTTCACCCATTGATTCTTCCATGAACTTCTTATAGATAGCCATGAATTTAGCAATAAATGCTTCTAAATGGAATATTGGTTTGTTTCCCTGACGCATTCGATGTTCATACATAGCTGCATAACTTGCAACTTGACATTTCATCGCCATGTCACAGTTTCGAACCAATTCTTTTAACAACCCTGCAAATATCATATCTGGGGGAACTCCATGAATGAGTAATTCATACAATTTTTGCCGTACTTCACCAAGCTTTTTAGGAGTTTGTTCAGACAAAATCATAGATGCTGTCTCACGAATAAATATTTGCCAATCTGGTTCGGGAACTTTCTGGTCGGTTGTGAACGGGTATTGCTGAACTTTACACGCTTCACACATGAGTAATGCTCTTCGTAGGTTACGGTCGGCACATTTTGCAATACGCATTGCTAATTCTAGAGGTAGGTTCAATGACTCTTTTTTACAAACAGCCTGTAGAACTGATGCTATTTCATTTTCTGTCGGAGCTGGAACTCTGATTGTTAAACAACGAGATCTTATAGCTGGTATCACTCTAGAAATGGAATTAGCTATGAGAATAAGGCGACATGTTGCAACATACTTCTCCATTGTCCGACGCAACGCGTGCTGGGCGTCTTTCGTCAAATCATCAACCTCATTCAATATTACAACTTTGAACTCCCTCTGTCCCGACGAGTCAATCTGATGCGTTTGAGCTACGTTCTTAACCAAATCCATGATAACAACGCGATCGTAAATGCCTACATCAGTCGGGTTCACTTCTATGTGGTAGTTACTGCTCACAGTCATGATTTCAATTTTTTTGTTTGAAGGCGTTGTAAAATTCATAGTTTCTTGCCTCAGACGTTCGACGCCTGAGCCATAAAGTTCGCGTAGTAAGCACATTATGCGAGTCTTCTTACCGGCGCCCGATGGACCGTAGATCAGCAGATGAGGAAAATCACTTTGTTGAACCAGGCTTTTTAGTCGTGCTGCTTGATCCTTGTGGAAGTCAAATTTTATTAAATCTCTTGGTCGGTGTTTATCAACCCACAGACTCATTGTGGCGTTTATTTCTCTTCAAAAATCCAAGCAAATAAATAACCAAAACAAAAACAAGGAATGATTAGCGCGCGTAACTGTTTTTATAATGACATACCATTGACTTTGACAACAATATAACTCTAAATCAGAAATGAGCCGTATCTGTAGACACTCAAACAAATAAGTATGAAAATCAAAATGTAGGAACCATGTTCATTGTTCGTGTACCTTTGTTTCGATACCCCATAATTATGTATGGGTATCTTAATATTGTATCTGTACAGCGGAACAAACATTATGCGAAGCTGTCCGAAGAAGCTGTCAGATTACTAAAACTATTTTTTAATGATTTTTTATTGTTTATACGTTACTGATACCAAGCCTATGATGGCTTGTTCCTATTACTATGGATTCGGCTCTTCAATGACGTTTAATAAACTGTCAATTTCTTTGTAACGTCATTGTCAGTTGCTAGTGTCAATCGCAAATGCCCACTTTCCACTATCGGCCATGATGGACTATCACAAAATGTGGTATGGTTGCTACCATGATTGCGCAGCTGTCCACACGATCAGGCATTCCACTTTATTTTGTTAATTATTGTCGTCTGTCTGACATGGACGTGGACAGTAGCAGTAGTGTACCGTTAACAAATACGAACTGAGTAATAATTATCGGCGAACATAAGTTTTCCAAAAACCGACACAGCGGCAATCACGGAACAGAATGTTCCGTGGCGGCAATCATGCTCGATCGTCGCCGATCATCCATGGGCGAATACAGCCTAATAGGCCCTCTACTCAACTCTACTGTATCAAACGTGGAAGTGGAACGTGGAACGTGAATGTTTGTGATGGCATGTGATTGTCCATTATGGCCGATCGTGGAGAGGCCCCTTGAAACCATAGGTAAGTTATATTATCTCTACAAGGTGGTGTGGTCGACATCGGAACTACGCCAATGTTACCATCTTATTACATTTTAGTTAAACTTGATACCATATTTTAGCATTAGATGCCACTACCACACAAAATAAATTCAGACTTAAGTAATTCCAGAGGTAATAAGGATTTTTACTATACAAATACCTAGTAAAAAATATTATTTAATTTTATCTATTAAAAGTATAACAATCAACTCGATTTTAATAGACTTTATTAACATACCTGAAGAAATAGATTTATTATCAAAAACCAATTATAAAATTTATTATTTTACATTATATTATACAATTGTGTCGTCTAGAATCCAACCCCGCCACATCCACTTTACGAAAATAATAAGGTTTTGACCCATATGGATTCTTTATTTTTACAACCAACTCACCAATTTTTTTCCGTATAACCCCGATACATCCTGAGTTATTTGAGCCTAAAAATCGTGATTTACTTCAAACGCCGCTACATTTTGTATTAATCAGTATCCATCGCCGCCACATCAACATTGACCAATCAGAGCATTGCATTTTGACCTATAAGTGTCATGGCGCCAGTGTGGTGGTCAATGGTTGCAAAGGTGTTTGTACTGAGATTTCGCTCTAGTTTTTTGTGTTCTTTTGCTTAAATAATGGCTGATATTACAAAAAAAATAGAACCTGTTTCTCCTGGACAAGCAAGGAAGTATAATTTCTTACATTTTTTGATGATGATGACAGTTATTACATGGAAATATGTTTAAATTCAAACTAAGAAACTGGCTGTTGTCTAGGGCTTTCTATACTGTTGCTGAATATTTTAATGAATAGTAGTACAATATTTAGATATCGACTAAGTGTATGTAATGAACATATAGATATAGGTAGATATATTTTTATAATTGAATATATACTTGATGTACCTTTTAGATTATATCGTGGATGATGATATAATAATATCTAAGCTACTCTCTGTATGCTATTGTGCAATATTATATTAATTAGACTAAGGTATGTTAATTTTTTAAAATAACTATTACTTAATTATTGAACGTCTGGTGCAGACATGTCTGTTGATACCTATTTTTACTATATTACATAACATCTGTAAACCTAACATCATAAGAACACAGTCAATCAATAAATGATTTCTGATTTCTGATTAAAGTATAATAGTATGTATTTATGTACCTAGTTTGCTTTCTAATACACCCTGTGTAATTATTGAAACAGTAGTTAGTTACTTTTAATATCCGCCCCATCCATGGCTATGAAAATAAAAATCCGTCACATCCATCATAGTAAAAATCATAATCCGTCACATCCAAAGCTTAAAATCAATATCCGCTACATCACGTTTTTTCTATCACAAATTGTTAAATATTTCCTAAGTCCGATACAAATTAATAAAGGTCTTTAATTATTTCGTTTTTGCTTAAATTGCTCCAAATTACTATAACAAAAATAATAAAGTAACATCTACGAGGAAAAAAAAGTTATTATTGAACATTTTACCTTTCTGGATGTAGCGGAGTTGGATTCTAGACGACACAATTATAAAATTAATTAAAAAAATTATACTATAAATAAATTGCAAATAAAATGACCTGCGGTCCGTCGTCGATTCGTGAACTATGAGTAGCTACCGACAGCCGCATGCCGACTCGCTCGGACCGTCACTGTGACGTCACACGTATCCGCACACCTCGAATTTAGGCGGCAGAAACAGCGTATGTTTAATACTTATGTACTTAATATCTTCGTAAGTAATTGTCCGATTTGGATAATTCAGAAAGGAATATCATTATTATGTCATAGAGAATAACGTGGATACTAGTTATATTGAATTTGCTATTACTTTACTGATCCTCATTAAATCTGATCATTCTAAGTAGGGCAAAATCGTGCCCAAAGGAGTCGGTTACATACAAGCAAACATACAGGTGAAACTAATAATAAAAGCGTGTTAAAAAGCGTGTTAATTAACAAAAGTGGCTGTGACATTCGGCAGACAGATCTTTATGGGTTCCGTTTTTTGCCATTTGGCTACGGATCCCTAAAAACGGATACACATCAGCGCAGCGGTGAGTAGTTATTGCATTTTTGGCACTTTTTCTTACAGTTGAGCGTATCTTTGCACTTTTAACACCTTTTTGAGAGTAAATTTAGTGCTTTCTTCGTAAACGTAGTTTGCAACACCGCCAGTTTGTGATAGGTATTATTTATTATCTGTGGGATTTCCGTGAAAGACATTTTCTACGATGGACGTTCTTTGGAAATTCGAAAAATCTACTAATAATAATTTGTGTTATCTTAATTACTGCAGTGTTATTTGCCACAGTTCAATGCGTTAATCGTTTATGATTACTGTAAAATTAGTTTACTCAATTTCTTTCATGATACATTAAAAATGAATAGCAAAGACGAAAATATCTTTGCTAACCAAATAGAATCTCTTAAAACTATGTTTGGTGATCAAGTTAGTGTACCAGTGATTATTGCAGTCTTGGAAAGCTGTGAGGGAGATGGTAAGTATCTATTTCATGGCAATTACACCTTTAAATTCGGTACCCTAAGAACCGGTTATGTCTAGGTAAACGGATAGGTATATATTGCGATGTCGAATGTAAAGTACATGTCTGGATGCAGTATTGATTTTATAAAACGCACCACCCCTGTCTGGCCCTGCCAGGTGGCTACCCCATTCCACAAACTCCCCTTTTTGTACCTACATGTCCCTCTCTAAACTCAGTTATGATTTACCTTTACCTGTGAGTGGTTGGGCTCAATTTTTATGTAAGTTTTTTGTTAGCTTTTAAATAAATTTGTCATTTATTATCCGTAGGTACCTACTTATACTTAAGTAATACTTACCTAAGCATCGAATATTGCTGAATTTTTACCTGTGAGCTTTCATAACAGGAAAACAGGAAATGTCTTTGTCTGACATCCTTTGTCCAATCGATCGATGTTGGGGTTGATTATTTATGTACGAGGGATTTATTTTTAGTTTCAATATATTAGTTACTAGCTGTGCGCCATTTCTTTTTATTATTTAGTGTAAGTAGGTACCTATTTATTTAGTTTGTTTTGTTTATTTAAAGTCCCAAAGATACATACTTTATTAGACTTTTAAGTATGAACCTATACATACTTTATTAGACTTTTAAGAATGTACCTACAAATAAATAATAAATAAATAAATATTGCAGGACATTCAACACATCGCCATCTAGCCCCAAGCTAAGTAACTAGACTTGTGTTATGGGTGCTAGACAACGTATATACTACTTTTATACTTTTTTTTGGTAAACATATACTTATAATACATAGAAACAACCAGACCACAGACAAATATCTCAACATAAATACTTGTCTGTAGCGGGAATCGAACCCACAACCCTGTGTTTGGCAGTCCGGCATGGTGACCATTGTGCCAACTGGGTCGTCATCACAAATATATACTTACTAGACCATAAACATATATAATTTAAAAATCTATTTAAGTAATAGCTTTTAACTAAGTAAGTATGTTTATTTGAATAAAACTCTTTGTCTTCCATTCTATAAATAAATATTTCCGGACAATCCACATGCCATCCAGTAGGCCCACCCTAGCTGAGCAACTAGGCTTGTGTTATGGTAGCTAGATAACAGATGGAATACTTATACTTCTCTTTCGCTAATACATACTTATACAAATACATAGGGATAGTGTTTATACTATAGTTCACGAGTAAATCTGTGTCTAAATCTAAGGTTAAAATCCACATCTCGGACTATCCTTAAACCTCATTGTCATAATAAAATTAGTAGAAATATCCAGACCAGAAACAAACACTTACGTAAAAATATTATATTAGAGGCGGTAATCAAACTCTCAGCCAGGCTGAGAGTTTGATTCCCGCATGTGCAACACCCGCATGTGTTGCTACTGCAATTGTTCACTCTTTGTGCTATAGTGTTCGTCAAATTGGATGACCATTGACCATTGTGTTAAATTTCATTAGTCTTGACCTTGAAGAGATCAAACAAAGAAATTTTAGAATATATCAATAACTAGCTTTGACACAAGATTTTGTCCGCATAGAATTAGTATGTTTGACCAAGGAATCACGTTGCCCCCTTTTTATCCTCTTATGGATAGAATTCCGAAAAATCCTTTCTTATTGGATGCCTACGTCGTATAAAGAACACACCCTCCAAGTTTCCAGTATCTACGATTAGCGGTTTAGGCTGTGCGTTGATCTGTCAGTCAGTCAGGACAAAGCATTTTATATGTATAGATTATAGTTAGGAAGTGCTGTGTGCTCGTTTTGTAAATAAATTGCTAAGCGTTAAACTTTTGTTTTATTCGATCTTTCTCTGTCCCTATATCCCTGTGTATGCTTAAATCTTTACATCAAACTACGCGACGGATTTTGATGCGGTTTTTTTAAATAGATAAAGTGATTCAAGAGGAAGGTTTATATGTATAATACATGCATAATAAAGCCGTGCGAAGCCGGGGCGGGTCGCTAGTTTATCAATAAAAGTGACTGTAACTAAGTATGTCTCAATTTTTTGTTAAATAATTCCTAAGTAGGTAGATACTTAGCTGGAAATATATACCCATTTTAAATGAATTCAATTCCTATACAGCATGAAATGAACAAATAATTCAGAAATTAGGTAGGTATAAACCTTATCGTCAGGTTTAAAAGTAAAATAGCTGGAACTCGTACTTTTAACTATTAAAGTATTGTTTGTAAAATTTGCGCCATTTGCACTCCCCTATCGTATCTAAGTATCTGATCTGCTAAATGTAGATTTAGCACTTAAATAAGTATTCTATCAGTTATCTGGTCACAATAACACAAGCCTAGTTGCTTAGACTGGAACTCGGTGGCGCCGTTTTTCCTACGATTATTTATTAATATTTCCCGCAGAAAGCTGTAGGTTCTATGTACGCCCAGTTGTAATTATCGCTGAGTAGCCTACCTAAGTTACACCGGCCGATGAAGGTACAAACAGTTCCGCGAAATATTGACGCCGATCGATAGACGCGCGCATACGAATTCGTTGCATAACTGTCTAGTGTTCAGAGGAAATTGGTTGCCTAGGAACGGAGCTGTTGCTAACTTAGGGTGGCTTCGCCCGGGCTGTTGGTATCCACCCACACCCCCACCCACCGCTTGGCCAATCTAATTTAGTCCCGGATAATATTGATTTATTGCAAAGGGGAAGAGATTGATGTTTTATTGTGATATTTGCTTGTAATGAATGTTCTCTGGAACTACTGGAGCAATTCTGATGAAATTAGAAAGATAGATATATAGATAAACACTTTATTGCACCAAAAAACAAAACGTAAAATTATTACATAAAAAATTAATAAAATAAATTCTAACATAAGCAACTATTTGCTAAAAGAAAATTAATATTTAATACCCAACAATATAGCACAATGGGCGGCCTTATCGCTAAAAGTGATCTCTTCCAGGCAACCTTTGGATTGACAAGAGTTAAAGAAGGGGATTGGGTTTTACATAACGTAATAAGAATATAGGGAGGGGAATAATAATATTAATAATATTAAAATACACAAATAATAAAATATTAAATACATACAATAAAAATAAATTCGTACCAACACATAAATATATACTTACGTACAATGAAACAATAGGACAACTACTTATATGTTTGATTGAAATTTTGTGTGAGGAGATGTTAATTCCTGCAGACTCAGAGTTCCTAACATTTATTCTGATAATATCCCCTCGGGATCAGGATCTACGCGGGTGAATATGTGTTGCGCTGCTGGACTAAAATAAAACAGACCACAACCAACCCAATTTTTTTTGGCGAACAAAAATATTTTTTTCTGTCGCCAATTTACACGAAACTTAATTTTAAATTTTTATATTTTTAATTAATTTTAAATTTTAATGAATTGTACACGTACCTCGTGAATCACTTTGTCCATTGTTACAAATATGAAAATCCGTTAGTTCAGACAGACAAACAAACGTTGGCAGCGGGGGTCTAATGTATATAATAAGTTGGTATAGATATTTACTGCATACAAGTTAATAGGTATTATGGGATATTAGTTGTTACTTATAGCTTAGTATGTATAATTTAGTAACCTTTTCTCAACTCTCCTTGCTCTCTTTTTGTGTCCCACACTATAAATTGGTGTAGACATCAGTAGAAGTACTCTATTAACTTCAAATATTATGAAGTTACTTGCTATTTAAAATGCAATAAAACAAACGATCAATACTGCATCAGAATGTCCGATGTTCTTGGGGTACTTGCCTACTTATCCATCTAATTTTCGAATTAGTTTTGAAATTTTGATAAAAATAAGAATTTCCCTTTCTTCTTCAGTAAACCTTGCAGCTGATGGAATAATGAGTTTAGTTAATGAAGGACCAGCATCTCCAGATGAAGAAGAAAACGCAACAGGTGGATCTTATAAACCTGAGTTGCATATTCCGACTAACATTCCTAAACCAGCAGATGCATCTAAAATAGCAAAAAATCCAAAATTGGAAACCTGTCCTCAAAATGTTAGAGCAGAGAGAACGAGGAATGACAATTCATATTCCAATTTTCCTTCATCGTCTCAAGATGTTCGCGTCAGACCTCCACCGGCTTCATACGCCGTTGCTTCTCGCAACACTGGGGCCGTCCCTAAACTAAGAGGAAACGTTAACTCTAATTCTTCTGGTAATCAAGTGAATCCCACCACAAATAAGCATAATATCACACGGGATATTCATAACATCACACAGAATATGAGCAAGATGGTTCAATTTACGGATAACAGCTGGAATCAACAGTTTAGAAATATTTTAAGTCATCACAACAAAGGGAGTAGATTGATGATCATATTGAGGGGTGTTCCAGGTTCTGGGAAATCGTGGTTAGCAAGACACATTATTGAAATGACTGTTGGTGGATCTTATGAAAATTTTGCTAAACACATTTTCAGCAGCGATGATTTCTTCAATTTAAGAGGAAAGTACGTTTATGATAGAAACAATCTTCAGGCAGCACACGAGACTAATCAAAGAAAAGTCATTTATGCTACGACACGAGGTATCAGTCCAGTTATAGTTGATAACACGCATGTTCACATATGGGAAATGTATCCATATGTTAAAGCTGCTGTCAAGAACGGTTACTATATTGAAATTGTTGAACCTAATACACCATGGGCCAAAAGTGTACATCAACTTGCTAAAAGAAATATACATAACGTCCCAAAAGATAAAATCAAAAAAATGCTAGACAATTTCGAAGAAGATATAACAGTTGATAAGGTATTCAGAAATTTTAAATTGTTCTATTCAGGAGACAAACAGCCTCCTGTATTGAGAAAGTCTCCACCGCCACCAGAACAAATCCCCTATGTTGACTTCACTGAAACCCCTCCAAACCCACCCAATTCGCCAAAACCGCCAAGCACTCCAGGACAAAATAACCAAAGCGCAACACAAGAAACGTCAGCTGTGATACATACTTCGACAACCCAAAGTTCAAACGATTCTAAATCAAATAATTCAAATCTACCTTCAAATTCTGATGAAACAGATACTGGAACCGTCCCCAACGACGATATTCATTTGACACACATTTATGCACAAGGAGAGTCTTCAAAAGATTTGCTAAATTGTCTGGATGTAGAAGAATCGAAGCGTCTTGATAAAATTTTGGAAGCACAGAAGAAACAAGAAGAAATAGTAACTATTGAAATGGAATGGGAAAATGGAGAAAGCTGGGATACCGAGTCAAAAAAAACAACAAGCAATGAACCTATTCCATTACCACCTAGGAGTCTTCGAAAAGAAAGCGGTGATGATAAATTAATTGAATCTTCTGAAATATGTGAGGATTGGACTCAAATATCAATGTTTCTGCCTCGTTGGCAAGAAAATACGAAACCCATATCTGATAATACAAGGAATGCCATTAAAACTACTGCAAGTAGTACTAGTATCGAGATCGGTGACGTTGAGAACTCGATCGGATTATATAAAATACTTGAATGTAATCCTAGGGATATAAATAACCTCATCTCTTTTGAAGATAAAACTAAAAAGATACCGCTCCAAAGAATGTTAGACAAAAGTACGAGTACGCATGAACACTCTTTAGCTGAAACGCCAAGATGCAAGAATGAAGAAAAGCATTTTGTTGCTTTCAGAAAAATGTTTAAAACAGTATCAAGACCGGTTTTGAGAGATATCTTTGATAAATGTCTTGGGGATGTTAATTGGGCTGTCAATATAGTGTTGGACAGTATCGGAGATAGTAAGATAGGAACACGCAACTCGGATGAATTATCTGATTCTGAAGAAAACAATGAAGATACATGTGAATGTTTAGCTGCTTATAATATTATTCCTGCTAGTAGCTCACCTCAGCCTTTACCTGTGTCAACTGAAATTAATCAACAGAAGCCTGATAATGCTACACCTAACCCTCAAAAATCTAAGAAAGAAAGAAAAGTGTCTGAAAATGAAAAAAACTTAGAATTGAAGCGTCAAATTGAAAGTCATGTTGTGATATCTGACAATCATTATTCACAACACTTTTTGAGTCTCAGAAGAGGCCGTCAAGATGCTATTGTGCATGACATGTTTAAACCGAGCAATAACGTAAATAATGATGATACTATACCAAAATCTTCTACTTTAGATGATTCGTATAATAATTTTTTCGAAAATGCTTCAACTAAATTTCCTGTTGTGAACAACGATGACACTGTCGACTTTAAAGAAAATTGCCTTTCTGGACAGCAACAACCTAGTAATCTAGATTGGTATAGCGAGTCCAATGCTTCAGCTACACCTAGTAATTTTTCAGACACCTTGTCTGTAGATGATGACCATAACTCAGAATACGAAAACTTTACTGTTCCTATTGGAATAGACTTAGTTAATAAATTAGACGAAGTCTTTGGGAGACAGGGTATTATTTATCCCGAAAACATAAAACCCGTAGTTAGTATCCCCATGCGTGTGTTAAAAGAATTAAACGCCCTTTGGGCGGAGTCTATTGCCTTTCAAATGGACAACGCAACAAACCAAACTAAAGAGATGATAAATGAAGATGAAGAATTTGCAAGGTGAGGAAAGGTTGCTTTTTTCACTTTCCATTTGCTTCCTACCATTAAAACACTTTAAAAACGTGGTATTGTTGTTTAATTGCAGACAGTTGGTTTTGAAAGAAAAACAAAAGTCGGAGATAGAAATGGAAGGAGACGTACCAAATTTTAAAGAGCTAATGGACATGGATCTCGCTCTGTCCATATACGAGAAAGACGTTGCTGAGTGGCGTAACAGCGAGCCTCAGGACATGGCTGCCAGGATGACCAGGGATAAATTATACAATTTATTCCCGGATATACCGCAAGAAACTTTGAGTGAACTGTTGATGGCTCATGAGAATAATTTCCAATCAACTGTCGAAGTAAGTTTTCTGTTCCATCCAAAAAAGTGTTTTTTATCTGACGACCCAGTTGGCACAATGGTCACCATGCCGGACTGCCAAACACAGGGTTGCGGGTTCGATTCCAGCCTCAGACAAGTGTTTATGCTTATATATTTGTCTGTGGTCTGAAGGCCAATTCTCGTAAATAAAATTGTTCAAATTACATTTCAATATCATTTCGATTGCATTTCGATCACAAATAGCTTAAAACACTATTTGTGATCGAAATGCTTAAAACACCCTCAAAGTTAGCTTTTTGTAAAAAAAACTGACTTTGAAGGTAGCTTTTGCAATCGAAATGCAATCGGGATGATATTGAAATGTAATTTAAACAATATTATTTACGGGAATTGGCCTTCAGGTTGTTTCTATGTATTCTAAGTATGTATTTACAAAAGAAAAGTATATAAGTAGTATATCCGTTGTCTAGCACTCATAACACAAGTCTAGTAACTTAGCTTGGGGCTAGATGGCGATGTGTGAAATGTCCTGTAATATTTATTTATCTTTTATCGAAAATATCGACTCATGGAATAAACACTGGTGTACTATATCTTTTATTTTAGTCACTCTTGATATCAACTGGTCAAAGCCACATCCTCGAATCTGAAAATGGGATCAACAAATTCATCATGAAAATGGAATTAGACAAAAAAGAGAAAATATTGGATGAAGAACGACGGGTAAGTAATTTATTGGCCTAGTGAACTTATTTTGGCAATACAACATATTTTATATTAGCTAGCATTATTTAATTTATAACTGATTTCAAAAATAATTATCACTACATAGTATAAAACAAAGTCTCTTTCTTTGTCCCTATATCCCTTTGTATGCTTAAATCTTTGAAACTACGCAACGGATTTTGATGCGGTTTTTTTAATAGATAGAGTGATTCAAGAGGAAGGTTTATATGTATAATACATGCATAATATAGCCGTGCGAAGCCGGGGCGGGTCGCTAGTTATTTATAATTAAGTATTAAATTACTATAGTATCACCAAAGAAATATTATGAAACTTACAAATAATAGAAATCGCGTTACACAACCGTCCACTACGAAAGTGAAGCAGCAAATGTCCGCCCCAAGCGCGTGCACCGCTTTATTTAGAAGTCTGGTGGTGGGGAAAGGAGGCTTCTAAAGTTGGGGACATATTATCGGACGCGTCCGACAGGCGCGACCGATTAGTGTGCACGGTCATTCGGACGCCCTTGCAAATCAAGCGGCAGTGTGACCACTTTTAGTAGACTTTTACTTTTTTGGTAGATTTGAGGCAAAGATAGCGATGATTCAGTAGTCATATAATTTAGTAGTACTTTCAGTAGAAAATCGGTACATGGTTTATTAGATTCATCAGATAATCAGTATTTTTTACAATTCAAAAAAATGGTAGGTATTCTAAAATGAATCTTGAACAGGGCTTGGTAGATTCTAGTAGATTTTATTGCACGCACAAGCAAACTTCTGTCCTTCTGACACGCGGACGCCTCCCACACCCGTGCACACCATCCGCGAAAACATCCAGCTGGCCAGATCGCTCTAGGACGTCCGAACGCTCAAGGGCGATCCAAGTTCACGTCCGCGACTTACGTCCGATAGTGTGCACAGTTACATACATTTACATTACACAGATGCCTTTAAGTCGCGGCTGTCGGACGCGTCCGATAATATATGTTCCCAGCTTAACTGTATTACAATTTTTTAGGCATTATCTGAGACGGAATGGCCACTCCTCCCACAGCCTGGGTATGTTGTCACAATGGATACGGTCAACCATTATCGCGATGAAGCTCAACGATTTTTACAAGCGCGCCAAGAGTAAGTATATTTTTGTCACATTTCAAAATACGAGAGAGAAAATACAGAAGTGCAACTCAGGAACTAGTGTTGTTTATTTTTTTACTTATTACTATTTCAGTTTAGTTTTATGTAATTATATGTATATATAATATGTTATCATTTATATACTTAACTAGCTGCGCCCCGCGGTTTCACCCGCGTAATAATTTTCTGCGCAATTTTGTAATTTTTTTCTTTTATAAGAACCTTCTCCTGACAAAAACAAACACAACAAAAAAAGAATTGGCCAAATTGGTCCAGGCTTTGTTGAGTTATGCGCTTACCAACACATTTTGCGATTCATTTTTATATATAAGACTAGCTGTCCCGGCAAACGTTGTTTTGCCATATAAAAAAAACTAAATCAAAATCGGTTCAGCCGTTCGGGAGCTACGATGCCACAGACAGACACACACAGACACGTTAAACTTATCAGGGGTTAAAAATCATACAAATCGGTTCAGCCGTTTAGGTGTAGTTTGGCAACTAACACCGCGGCACGATTGACATCAATATTTATACGTCACTCAATTGTTTTGCCTTCCCGGCACCTCTCCATTAAAACTTGAACTTTATGTTATGGTATTAAAGTTTTTATTGACTTGTATTATTACGAATCGTTTGTATGGTATGGAGTATAGAAAAGTGTTGTTTTTAGACATTTTCAGGCAATTTTTTAAATTTTTCTCTCCGTAAGAACCATTCTCGTACCATATGGAATATTCTAAAAAAAGAATTGGCCAAATTGGTCCAGCCGTTGTTGAGTTATGCGCTTACCAACACATTTTGCGATTCATTTTTATATTACAGATTAGTTTTATATACAGGCTGAATTTTTTATGTGGGCATTCAGGGCTATATCCTAAACTATAAGAGATAGCGAAAAATGCTGAAAGGAGTTGCGTGCCCGATTTTGACAAAAACTAAAACTGCATCATTAGATTTTTGAAAAAGTCATTAGCCATCATTTTAGCCAGGCAGTTTTAATATTTGTCAAAAGTGGGTACGCAGCTCCTTTCAGCATTTTTCGCTAACGCCTATTAATTTAGGATATAATAGCCCTGAAGGCCCTCATAAAAAAATCACCCTGTATATTATTTGTTTTTCTATTATGAGTGTAACGAGCGGTGGGGGGGGGGAGGGGAGGCTAAATAAATACTCTAGCTAGGTGGGTCTGGCCGCTAACTTCTTATGAATATAGTGTGTGTTACCCAAAAACTATTAAACCATTGGTATGTATGTAGCTACAGTTTGACACTCTGATTGGCAAGGCTCCTTTTTTTCTTGGATTTACCCGGGGAGCAGATAGGTAGTTTAAAATAAACCTTTTGGCTCTTTATTGATTCACTAGCTTCTGCCCGCCATTTCACCCTCTTAGGGGTGGAATTTCGAAAAAGTTAATACTACTCCACAAAGAACACACCCTCCAAATTTCATGTTTCCAGGTTTAAGCTGTACGTTGATTAATATCAATCAGTCTTGTCAAGACCTTAAATTTTATCTAAGTTCATCGTATCTAGACTAATATTATAAAGCTGAAGAGTTTGTTTGTTTGAACGCGCTAATCTCAGGAACTACTGGTTCGAATTGAAAAAAAAATTTTATGTTGGATAGTCCCTTTATCGAGGAAAGCTATAGGCTTCTTTTCATTTTGATATTCCCACGGAATCGGGACTTACGCGGGTGAAACCGCGGAACGCTGCTAGTTAATAATACAGAGAAAATATTTTTTGTTTGTAAAGAATAGTCTCCGAAACCACTGGACCGATTTTGATGAAACTTGGTATGAGGATACATTGATTCATTGAGAATAACATAGACTACTTTTATCCCGATATTCCCACGGAATCAGGAGTTGGCGGGTGAAACTGCGGATCGCTGCTAGTATTTATATAATTTTGGAAATAAAATAATTGTTTACTTATTATTATTTACAGAAACTTTAGGAAAGCGCAGTATTATAGCAGTCGCAATCAACTGAGCGTGGCTTCTTTCTATTCTGATATCGCATCTTATAATACTCGGCGATTGGAGCAAGCTAACAGCTTGGCCGCCGTTTCTTTGATTCAGGTAATTAGAATAGAATATAATTACGTCAATAATCAACCAATACTTATATTAATATTATTGACGACCCATTTGGCACAATGGTCACCATGCCGGACTGCCAAACACAGGGTAGCGGGTTCGATTCCTGCCTCAGACAAGTATTTATGTTGGAGAAAAGGGGCTTCTTGCCTGTAGAAGCTAGATCTCCCAATAGTTTAGTTTGATGATAATAGGTTTGGAACACGAACAACGGGTAAATAACATGATAAACGGTTCCAACATAAACCACTGACGTGGACGGCGAAGCGAACCACATTTCACCTTTTATTACTAAATCAACAACTATTTCGAATATTAGCAACAACTGTTAACTTCAACAAACTAGACCATAATACACTGTATCAAAAATATGAAATAAAATTTATGCATCGTCGAACCCTACCACCTTACCGACCGAAGACTGAGCAGCAAAAGATTCCATAATCGCCTCAGCGCTTGCTTTTATAGGCAGTGGTGGGATCGGCAATGTCCACAACAGGTTTGATGGACGTGACGTCACTTTTCTATCTAAATAATTAATTAAGGGCTCAATAGTAATTTTTAAAATTAATAATAAATTATTTCAATCATTTTGATAGGAACTTATGAATTTTTAAACATTTAAAATATTAAATCGTAAAATAAAAGTAATCGAATTGATTTGGTAAACAAGTCTTTGCCATAGTCAATCTAGCAACTTGAAATAACGTTTCTCTAATAACAAAACAACATTAAAATCAATAATCGCTATCATTTATGCTTAGATATTTGTCTGTGGTCTGGTTGTTTCCATGTATTATAAGTATATATTTACAAAAGATAAGTTTATAATTAGTATATCCGTTGTCTAGCACCCACAAGTCTAGTTATTTAGCTTGGGGCTAGATGACGATGTATTGGAATGTCCTGCAATATTTTTTATTATTAAAGACTAGCTTTTGCCCGCGACTTCGTCCGCGTAAAAATCGAAATTCTATTCGGATTGGACTAAAGAATCACGTTGTCCCATACAAACTTTGCCCCCCTTTTTCACCTCCTAATGGGTAGAATTTCGGAAAATCCTTTCTTATCGGATGTCTACGTCATACAAAGAACACACCCAACAAGTTTCAAGTCTCTACGATCAGCGGTTTAGGCTGTGCGTTGATCCGTCAGTCAGTCATTCAGGACAAAGCATTTTATATGTATAGGTTATTGAATTTTGTGATATGAATATTAAATAAACAGCGATTTAGCGAGATTCAAACAGATATGGACAGAGTTGATGCACAGACTTGCAGACCTGCGGACTGCGGACGTTTTGCTATTTTGCTTTTTACTGTGTTTTCAGAAACTTAAATAAATCTTCATTTGATCTCAACAATACAATTGATCTCTATAGCAAGATTACCGATTGGTACTAAAATATTGGATGATTATTATTTTGGAAAATGAACAGGTTCAATTCCCGGCTAGGGTAGTGATTTTTCAAAAATCTAATGATGCAGTTTTAGTTTTTGTCAAAATCGGGCACGCAACTCCTTTCAGCATTTTTCGCTATCTCTTATGGTTTAGGATATAGCCCTGTAGCCCACATCAAAAGTTCACCCTGTATAAAGGAAAAACATTTTTAATAAAAAACGGTAAAAAAATAAAATAGTATTTGTTAATTTTTCTTATGAAGTTATCACGTAAAAATATCATCCGTAAACCGAATTTACAGACAACCATTTTTTTATCTTTTTTCGATGTTCCCACGGGATTTGGACTTACGCGGGTGAAACTGCGGGGCACAGCAAGTCTTCAATCAAAAAAGTATTTGTACCTACTAATATATATTTTTTTGATTTTTCAGTACCATGCGGCCAATACCAATTCAGACATCTTTGATCTGCATTACCTACGTGTAGCCGAAGCTAAGGAATCCCTAGATATGTTCATAGACATGAATATAAGGAAACTACGTGAAGGACTGGTCCGTCCTCGTAACAATGGCAATTTGTTTATATATGCCATCACAGGGAGAGGAGTCCACAGCCCTGGGTTGCCGAGAGTGAAGCCTGCGATTATAAAGCGGCTTCAGGAACGACGCTTAGAGTATGTATTCAAACTAAAAATTTATAAATAAACTAGCTGTCCAGGCAAACGTTGTTTTGCCATTAAAAAAAAGGCGGCTAAACCATCAAGGACGCCATCCAACAAAAAAAAATCATTAAAATCTGTCCAGCCGTTTATGAGGATTTCAGTGACATACACACGTACTGTAGAATTATATATCACTACATAGTTTAAAACAAAGTCGCTTTCTCTGTCCCTATATCCCAATGTATGCTTAAATCTTTAAAACTACGCAACGGATTTTGATGCGGTTGATAGAGTGATTCAAGAGGAAGGTTTATATGTATAATACATGCATAATATAGCCGTGCGAAGCCGGGTCGCTAGTAAAATAATAAATAAATAATAATAAAATAATAAATAAGTTGGCACAATGGTCACCATGCCGCCGGACTGCCTAACACAGGGTTCGATTCCCGCCTCTGACAAGTATTTATGCTTAGATATTTGTCTGTGGTCTAGTTGTTTCTATGTATTATTTGTATATATTTCCAAAAAATGTATATAAGTAATATATCCGTTGTCTAGCACCCATAACACAAGTCTAGTTACTTAGTTTGAGGCTGGATGGCAATGTGTGGAATGTCCTGCAATATTTATTTATTTAAGAGAAATAAAAACAATTTAACTGTCTAGCTATCATCGTTCATGAAATACAGCTTAATGATGGACAGACAGACAGACGGACAGACAGTGGAGTCTTAGTAAAAGCGTCCCGTTTTTACCCTTTGTGTACTGAATAATTTCTAATTTAATCTAGGATTTTACCTCTCTTAAGTAGTAGCAACATATACAGGGTTATTGGAAATTATACTAGCAAGCCGTTGAGGGCTACTTCTGTGCACCTAAACAAACAACTTTTGTTCTACGACTTTTGGAAATTCAACCATTTTTTCGAAAATTTTGAGGTTAGATTTACTTGAAAATCAGCTGTTCCTTACACGGAGAGGTCATTAACCGTAAAATTTTACTTATTTTTAAAGTTTCATCTACCTGTTCTTAGTCTGAATGACCTTTGTTTTAAAAAATCTGCTGTTTTTCTAATTTACATAACCTCAAAATTTACAATTTTTTTTTCGAATTTCCAAAAGTCATAGAACAAAAGTTGTTTGTTTAGGTGCACAGAAGTAGCCCTCAACGGCTTGCTAATATAATTTCCAATAACCCTGTATTATTCTAATACTTAAGAGGAAAGGGTACCGGATCTCTCTCCATACAAACGTAGTCGACTGTTTCCTCCCTGGATATTGACAACTATAGCAAATATTTTTGTTACCATAAAATCTATAACTGCCATGACAATGCCCCTATGTCTTATTTTTTATATATAATTTGTTTTTTTAACTTTTTCTTTCTATGTTAATTAGAAAATGAAAAAAAAAACAAGACATAGGGGCATAGTCATGGCAGTTATAGGTTTTATGCATCAACAATATTTATGCTAGTCTCATTATCCAGGGAGGAAACAGTCTACTACGTTTGTATGGAGAGAGCGCCGGTACTCTTTCCTCTTAATGTCTGACTAACTGACAATTAATTAATTTAATTTATGAATATTTTTTACCCATGTCATTTTTTGTGTATTTTCCATCTATTCTTCTGTTGTCGTGTGTAGTCTGATATAGACTATACTAGCTGCGCTCTGCGGTTTCACCCACGTTAGTCACAATCCCGTGGGAATCTCAAAATTAAATGTAGCCTAAAGCCTTCCTCGATAATTGGACTATCCAACACATAAATCATTTTTCAATTTGAACCAGTAGTTCCTGAGATTAGCGCGTTCAAACAAACAAAGCTTTATAATATTAGTATATATCATAATGATATTTTTTCTTTATTTTAAATGCAAATTGAAACAATTATAATTTTTAATATTTCAGGTGCTTTGAATGCAATCCTGGCCTTTTGGGTATTAAATTGACCCAAAATGAGAAGCTAACACACGAATTCGCACGAGACTAGGGAACGGCGAATCCAGTTGATACCCTTCCTTGTTATACACCGCAAAATTGTAATGTTCCCTCTACCAATAATAACATGAACTATCCTACTGACACTCCGCAAAACTCTAATGTTTCCCCTCCCAATTATAACATGAACTATCCTACTGACACTCCGCAAAACTCTAATGTTTACCCTCCCAATTATCACATGAATTATCCTACTAACACTCCGCAAAACTCTAATGTTTCCCCTCCCAATTATAACATGAATTATCCTACTGACACTCCGCAAAACTCTAATGTTTCCCCTCCCAATTATCACATGAATTATCCTACTAACACTCCGCAAAACTCTAATGTTTCCCCTCCCAATTATAACATGAATTATCCTACTGACACTCCGCAAAACTCTAATGTTTCCCCTCCCAATTATCACATGAATTATCCTACTGACACTCCGCAAAACTCTAATGTTTCCCCTCCCAATTATAACATGAACTATCCTACTGACACTCCGCAAAACTCTAATGTTTCCCCTCCCAATTATCACATGAACTATCCTACTGACACTCCGCAAAACTCTAATGTTTCCCCTCCCAATTATAACATGAACTATCCTACTGACACTCCGCAAAACTCTAATGTTTTCCCTCCCAATTATCACATGAACTATCCTACTGACACTCCGCAAAACTCTAATGTTTCCCCTCCCAATTATCACATGAACTATCCCCCTCATTTTTCTGCCCAAAATTTTAATTTACCCCTTCCCAATTATCACAATATGAACTATCCCCCCCATTTTACTCATAGAAGTTCTAACGTTCCCACTCCCAATTATCACATGAACTATTCCCCCTATTTTAATTACCGGAATTCTAACGTTCCCCCTCCCAATTATCACATGAACTATCCCCCCCATTTTACACCCCAAAATTATAATATCCCCAATTATAACAATCCCACTGAATCTTCTTCCCGAAATGATAACTTAAATTTTCCTAATCTGAACTATCCCAGTCCTTATATTCGTCAAAATTATGATTTGCCCCTTTCCGATCATTATAAAAAATTTCAAACAACTCATCATAATATTGTACTTGATGGATGTCGTTATACTCGTTTTATGGAAACTTATGTGGGAAATAACAATGAAAAGGTGTATTCTACTGGATTCTTTATGGAAAGCCACTATTATGACTTTCCGGAACCGAAATATCGACCTTATGTGGTTAAGCATAGAACCTCTAATAAAGTTGGGTTTCATTCATTGACTTACTATGCGGGTAAGATCATTCATGAAGGAAAGGTAGTCGGTGTATTTCTTGATTATATAATACCGACTCGGGATTTGCCTTATTATATAAATAAACCCTCCCTAACAAAATAAAGAAAAAGTGTTGAAAACCATTCCGAAAAAAAAAATGCCTATTGTAATTTTGCGAAATATTTTTCAATACTAATTTAAATCGGTTAAATATTGCACGTGCTCTTACGTGTAATTAAATCAAATATTAAAAAAAAAACGAATTATGCGTTGGGGAGGAGTCAAAAAATGTTTCATTTAAAATGAAATGTAATTTAGTTATAAGATTTTTAGCATTTATATAAAAAAAAAACGAAATAATCGTTAAAAAACGAAAAAAAAAACATTGATGTTAATTATTAAATGAGTGTTTGTAGATTGCAAAATACAATAATTTAGTCTTAAGTTGTTAGATGTAAGTCATTTTTTTTTTGACAATAATATATTAACATGTCGTAGAGGTCCTTCTAGGACTTCACAATAGATTTTTTGGATGTCTGTACGTTCTGTCATTGACTCTGAAACAAATGAACAGATTTAAATGATTATTATTTATAACTGTAGTTGATTCTGATCATTTACACGAGAACGATTCGTGTTTTTACCCTATCGTCATTTTTCACGATTCGTGTTTTTACCCTATCGTCATTTTTTACGATTCGTGATTCGTGTGAACACGGACCTACAAAACAAAAAAAAATAATCCGTCCTCGTGTAAATAAGCTTCTACTTCAAATCTTTGATATTTTTTCAATATCAATCGGGGGTTAATTGGTTCTAATTCTAAACCATTTTCGAGGGATTTACAAAAGATGAAGCCGATTTTGGCTCAAAACTGTCAATTACGAAATATAGTACATTTTAATTTGTTAAGCAAATATATTTTTATGATAAGATTGCCGAAAATAACTACCCAAAAAGACAGTTAATTAGTTTATTTTATAGGCTGTGGCATTATGATAAGTATAATGTTATTGGTGAAAGGAATTTGTCCGCCTATCTGGTTTCGAAAACTCTTTCTTATTTCCTTTTTAATCATTATTTTCTTCTATATATAATTTTTATGTGATAATTTTGATATTATTACTATCACTAAGTGATAATTTTCCTATTCCTCCGATCACTAAGTGATATTTCTACTATTCTTCTAAAGTGATAATTTTGCTATAATTCCTATAAAAAGTGATAATTTTGCTATAACTCCTATCACTAAGTGATAGTATTCCCCCTACAATTGAGTGATATATTTTTTAATTTAGATTTAATTTAGCTATTTTTTTTCCATCACTAAGTGATAATTTAGCTATTCTTCCTATGACAGAGTAATCATTTTCCTATTCTTCTTATCACTAAGTGATAATTTTCTTAAAATTTAGATTTAATTTAGTTATTTTTTCCATCACTAAGTGATAATTTTGCTATTCTTCTTATGACTGAGTAATCATTTTCCTATTCTTCTTGTCAATTAGTGATAATTTTCTTATTATTTTATCAATAAGTGTTAATTTTTCAATAATAATATCATACTTATTGAATTCTACACTCGATAGATTCAAGTTACCTATTATTTTTTCTTACCAAATGACATAAAATGATACTACCGATTAGTGACATTGAATATCACAATTTGATGACCAAAGTCATTAAATTAATAATAATCTTTGAACGTAATAACTATTGTAACCATAGAATGAAAAAAATGAGAAATGATAACTTCATAAAAATGATATTATTTCAAACTTTTTTTTTATTGGGTAATCATGTCATTTATTTGTAATTAATTTTAATAAAACATACGTAAGTAAATGTTTATAATATAAAAAACACGTAATAAATAAAGTAGTATCTGCAATTCATAGATAATAAGTACCAGATATTAAAACTGCGCGTTACTTCGACTTTAAAAACAAAATAGTTTTTCTAAAAAAAATAAAAATATTTTTGTGCACAGAGTGTTATTTCAACGCGCAGTTTTGAAGTTATAAAATGTCAATTTTTATTTTTTGTAATGTTATTTTTACCCCTAACCATTAAGTTTTATAAATCTGTGATCGTTATTTACAGGGATTTTTCCTAATGTTATTATATTTTTACGTTTCTGATAATATTAATTGGATTATTTGTAGACCGTTTCATTTAAATACAAAAACAAAACATGGTCCATTGACAAGTAGTTTTTTATCAATTTTTTTGTGGTTGTATTAAAAATTAAAGACTTGTAGTTTTCTCTTCAATTTTATGCTTCTAATGGCATTGAAATATCGAGCTTACGAAAGTTATTTATAACGGAATATTTACCAAAACTATGGTAAGAAATCCGTTTAACTAACTTTACTAAGTGTTAAAGACTTATTTAGTTAAACAAAACAAAGAAACGGTCTATAAAATAGTCGTGGGGGTTCGAAAATTATTGACATAGTGTCTCATTGATACTTTAATTCACTGATAAACTTTTTTATTTAATCAAAAAAAAAAGGTGTTCCAAAACATCTTTAAGCTGTAGTAATTTGTGTTTGGTACGAGTATACAATACATCTAACTATTATTTTCTTCATTTACGTTTAATTTTGTTAGTAAAACGGGGACTATGCCAAACAAAACTTCGAATCCCCTTTATAAACTTCGGGCTTTAATATAAAAAAAATAAGCAAGAAAAACGTGTACAAATTATACCTCACTTTCACTTACCATTTTTCACGATCCCATTTCCCATTTTTGCCCCCTAATTTTTGATTAGTTTGTGTTCGTTGCTATTTGTAAGATATTTAGGCCTAAGTGATTGTACAATTGTTCTGTAGATCTTTAAACTGTCTATTTGTCGAGGCTAAAGCCTAAAGCCCGGTTACTAAACCTAGGTTTGGCCTCTTGTATTCGGCTTAGCCTCGGTGTAACCCATTTTTTCACGGGTCACCTGGTAAAACCATGATAACAATATTGCTTTGCCTATTTATGGCCTAAAAAAGTATGGTTTTAGACAGGGAATTTGACGTTAACAATAAATGTGTGTATACTAGTTGTTTAAAAAAACGCCAAATTATCAATAGGGCTATTTGGGGCTTAATAAGCACAAACTAAAAGTAAATGTGTGTTTGCATCAGTAGGTTTTGATAGCTCATATAACTCAAATAGCCCTATCTTACTTAAATAAGCTTTCTTAAAATATAAGCCCGGCAGGGTAATGAAAATATGAAACCGACGAATTTAGTCAAATCGGTTTGTCGAGAACATATCTTAATGGAATTTGTGTAATAGATGTTTGTATGTAATAACGATATAAAAACGAAAAAAAAAGTTTGATGTTAGTATCTTAAGTGTATAGAATAAAAAGCCAAAAAAAATAAAAAAAGCAAATTGTGTTGCTATGCTTCGTAATAATTTTCTTTAAAGTTATTTTGAAAAAAAAAAAACAACAAACCAATACGTCCTGTCCAAAGATAGTGGTATCCGTGTAAGACGTGAAAATTTTAATATCTTTTTATTAGTATTTGAACATAGAATCAGCAGGTATCTAAAATTCTCTATGGTCTCCAACGTGAATGAAATCTATGGTAAGGACGTATTGGTAGCAATAGGCGGTTTTTATTAATAATTTCAAGAATGAACGGTAGGGTTGAGCGTAGGTGTATGATAAGTAATTTAATTGGCCAAAAAAACTTTCAAAATTCTAAAAAAACGGTGCTCTAGTCTAGGAGCTATTGCTCTTTGGTGCACAAAATTAATAAGGCACGAAAAAAAAAGTTACAATAAATCCTTGTAAGTACATTCAAAATGTACAATTTTTGTTTAAACTTATGCCCATATTCACAAATAAAAGGTAAAATAGACTTGTCGAGGTAAATTTTATATTTCTATGGTAACTTCAAAATTAAAAAAACTAAAACGTTTAACAATACTTTATTACGAAAGTCATTGTTGAATGGAAACAATTTAAATTATTTTTTATAAAGGAATCCCTTTAAAAGGCTTCGTTCAAAATGCTTGCCTTAATTTATGGGTAATTCTAATTAAATCATAAAAAATCTCGAAAAACTAAAGAAGAAAAACAGGTTGTTGTTTTTATAATTAAAAACGTCTGGAGTCGAGTTCTTTCCTCTGAATACGGCTGACTAAGCTGAAGGGTGGAACAGGTTCTGGGCTGTATAAATCACTTTTATTATTAAATTAGATGTCAAAGACATTTTTTTTGAGAGTAGGTCTTATTTGTGATTATGGGCTACAAATTATATTTTTTTAAATCTAAACAATTGGGAAGCGTCGAATGGATTCGGAGAGATTGGCAAATCAATTATACCCAAGACTAAAAGTCTTCGAGTCGACACTATCTGGATGCGTTTGACGCAGAGTAGGTAGCTGGGTTAAATAGGGGACGCAATAAAAAGACGAACTTAAAAAAATTGTATGTAAAGTCGATTTACGGACGATAATTTAACGTGATAACGTCATAAGAAAACATTGATGGTAACCATAGCAACGATAATACCTTGCTATGGTTACCTTGTCAATAACGCTCACTCACGTTCCCGTAACATGCCACTTTTGACGTGACAACGTTTTATAAATTGGTTTGCCGGGTGACACTTCAAGAAACTGCGTTACGCTCCGCTGACGTTATGCGCTCACAATGAGAGCGAGTGAGAGGCACGCGGGCATGGTTAGCCCGCCTAAGAGCGAGAGAGACAGACATAAAAAGTGAAAGGCACGCGTCCCTTCCACTCGAGCACAGTTGTTGTCACGTAAAACTTTCGCCCGTATACCGACTTTACAGGCAACCAGTTTTTTTTGTGAGTGCAGTACCGGTGTTCATCGATTTATAAAACATCAAAAAAAAACGAAAAAAAATGGTGTACAAATAGGTATCTTATTTTATTACTGCCTTTCAAGGTGCTGTAATCACTTTAAAGAATTTTAACGATACATTTTTGAACTAAATTAAATGTTAAAATTGCACTGACTTATACAAAAAAGTAAGCTCAACAAATATTTTGTAAGTAGGTAAGGCTATTAGCCTTAAGAAAGTGAGATTAAGAATGGGAATGTAATAGATTTTTATTGTTACTAAGTTTCGCTTAAAATTTCGTTGTAATTTTTGATTATTTTTAAGGCCATTGAATAAATTTATTTTTATTTTGTTTAGCTATTTCATGTTTTATTGAATTACCCGTTCCTACCTACCTCATACATATTTTTAGGTATATCCGTTTAAGGTGAATCAAATAAAAAACAAAAGTGTTTTGTAGGTACCATGTTGGTGGTTTTTTGTTAGTATTTCATGTTAGGTATAATCTTTGAAAATTTTAACTGTCTAGCTATCACGGTTCATGAGATACAACCTGATAACAGCAGGGAGATGGATGGACAGACAGACAGCGGAGTCTTAGTAATAGGGTACCTAGGCCTTTAGGTACGGAACCTTAAAAAATAGGTAGCCATTCGTAGAAGTAGGGTAGGGTGGGCATCAATGAACCACCCAAAGTTTGAAGAGGTGTAAGTCACTTATTTCAAGACTTTTCCTAATATCTTAATATATATAAATCTCGTGTCACAATGTTTGTCCTCAATGGACTCCTAAACCACTTAACCGATTATAATAAAATTCGCACACCATGTGCAGTTCGATCCAACTTGAGAGATAGGATAGCTTACATCCCGATATTCCCACGGGATCGGGAGTTACGCGGGTGAAACCGCGTAGGGCAGCTAGTTATTATATAAAGATTGTAAGAAATATATCTAGAAATCATTTGGCTTTAAAGAATTTAACGTCAATTTATTAGTTTTCAAGATATACATCATTTAAAAAAAAATGGAAAATGGTTCATTGTGTACCACCCGGGGTACTATGTGAACCTAGGGCTGGTACTGTTTAAACCGTATGGTACTAAATGAATCATGGTTCTCAGATAATCATCAGAAACTAAATACCACTTACCTACACGAATATTAATCAACAAAACCCTAGGAACATTATAATAAAACCCTAATCAACAGCAACATTTAGTAACACCAACAACCAACTTACCTAATGTTGACAACCAAATATCTCTTAGACAAAAATTAATCAACAAGAGCCTAGGAACATTATAATAAAATCTCTAATCAACAGCAACATTCAGTATCACAAGCAACCAATTTACCTAAATGTTGACAACCAAATATCTCTTACACAAATATTAATCAACAAAAGCCTAAGAACATTATAATAAAATCTCTAACCAACAGCAACATTCAGTATCACAAGCAACCAATTTACCTAATGTTGACAACCAAATATCTCTTACATAAATATGAATCAACAAGAGCCTAGGAACATTATAATAATATCTCTAATCAACAGCAACATTCAGTATCACAAGCAACCAATTTACCTAAATGTTGACAACCAAATATCTCTTACATAAATATGAATCAACAAGAGCCTAGGAACATTATAATAAAATCTCTAATCAACAGCAACATTCAGTATCACAAGCAACCAATTTACCTAAATGTTGACAACCAAATATCTCTTACATAAATATGAATCAACAAGAGCCTAGGAACATTATAATAAAATCTCTAATCAACAGCAACATTCAGTATCAAAAGCAACCAATTTACCTAAATGTTGACAACCAAATATCTCTTACACAAATATTAATCAACAAAAGCCTAGGAACATTATAATAAAACCTCTAATCAACAGCAACATTCAGTATCACAAGCAACCAACTGTAGTATCCTTTGAACCGCGGTTCATTGAGTACCACGTCGGAATGGTTCAAATTGTACCACCCTTACCCTATAAGTTTTCAGGTTATATAAAAAATTGTTGAAACAAGTATCGTTAATTATAATGTATCTATTAAAATGGCAATAAAACGTTGCATGAGACTTCATTAATCATATTTTAATATATATAACAGTAAATGACAGAGAAACGAAAGAACATATTGTCTGATTTTTTGCACTTTTTAGCATTAAAAACACAAAAATTTCGACATTGTATCCGTCTTCGGTAACAGTTCGGCGGTGTCTAGTCTGGGCGAGGGCGCCACCTAAGACGTACCTTTTTGTCTCTGTCGCACACCGCTGCAACTTTGCGTTGCTGAATTAGAAGACTGATTCATTTAGTACCGTTGGCTCAATGAGTACCAACACACCCTACCTACCGCAGCGTAGTCACTCTTATAAAATAGACTAAACTAGCGACCCGCTCCGGCTTCGCACGGCTATATTATGCATGTATTATACATATAAACCTTCCTCTTGAATCACTCTATCTATTAAAAAAACCGCATCAAAATCCGTTGCGTAGTTTTAAAGATCTAAGCATACAAAGGGAAATAGGGACGGCGAAAAGTGATTTTATTATACTAACTAGCTGTTGCCCGCGACTTCGTTTGCGATGTGGTTTTGGTTTATATAGAATGCCTAGCATTTTCCCGCATAGATACTATTTAATGTTCGGTGTAAGTTATAATAACAAAATAGATACATTGTTTTTAAGCTACCGTATATTTTTTGATTGATTTGGCAAAGGCACTTATGTAGGTAAGTAATATTTATATTTATTTATTTCACTCAAATAGACATAATACACAACAATATAATCATGCAAATAATAATCTATTTTGGTGCAAATAAAATTTTGTTTTTTATTTCAAATATTATTAATGATTAAATATGAAAGGCCATTGGACAGAACCATGACAGAACAGATACTTATACATAAAATAACGTCCTTACCTATTGATAGCGGGCATTACGTTGAACAAAAATTGCTTTCACACCAAACATCTAAAACGTCTCGGAAACGGGGTATTTGAAGGAACGTGATGTCCTATGATTTTACAAAAGTGCACGATGCCCTTAGAGACCTATACCTATCGATAGAGGACATCGAAGAAAACAAATAATGCCTTCACACCAAACTTCTAAAGCGTATTTGATACAGGGTTTTTGAAGAAACGTGATGTTCCATGATTTTCCAAAAGTGCGCGGTGACTTTATGCCAATAATAATTGTGTAAAATTACGGTATGCCTAGGGTTATTTTATTATGCTAAAACGTTTATGCCAAACTACAAAAGGACATTTTTTTTATGCCAAAAGTGTGGTTCCCATCTAAAACCTCTAAGCCAACCTCCAACTACTAAAGCGTCTGAGAAATGGAATATTTAAAGAAAAATGATGTCCTATGATTTTTCAAAAGTGTGCGGTTCACTTCGCGGACCCGTACCCACCTAAATGAACAAAAAATGCCCTCATACAAAACCTATAAAGCGTAAGGGCATTATTTATCCATCGGGTCTAAAATCACAGCGCAAAAAACATAACAATGCCACGCTCCCATCCTGAATGTCCAGACCCTTTTTGCAATTTTCTAAATTCTAGACCAAATTGCCCAGATTTTCTTTATTAGGTAGCTACGTAATTTTGGGGAAAACAAAATAAAAAAGTAGCTGTGACATACGGCAGACAGACAGACATGACGAATCTATAAGGGTTCCGTTTTTTGCCATTTGGCTACGGAACCCTAAAAATTGATTTTTACAAACATACCTTATCTATTATTCACTTCAAAAACTTCAAAAAAGGAGGAGGTTCTCAATTCGTCGCGTATATTTTTTTATGTATTTTCAAAAAAAAATTTTTTGATTGATTTGGCAAAGGCACTTATGTAGGTAAGTAATATTTATATTTATTTATTTCACTCAAATAGAACATAATACACAACAATATAATAAGCTAAAACTAAGTCCAATTCATATTCGCACTAAACTTTCAACATCTTTGTCTTCCTCATCATCTCATCTTTGGTTTTTTTGTAAATGAAAGTAAAAAAGAATTATTAACTACCGTTGTCCCTCTATCCATATTTTTGTATTCATAATATAAGAGGTTATAGTATTTATAAACACCAACATCATGCAAATAATAATCTATTTTGGTGCAAATAAAATTTTGATTTTTATTTTCAAATATTATTAATGATTAAATATGAAAGGCCCTTGGACAGAACAGACACTTATGCATAAAATAACGTCCTTACCTATTGATAGCGGGCATAACGTTGAACAAAAAATGCTTTCACACCAAACATCTAAAACGTCTCGGAAACGGGGTATTTGAAGGAACGTGATGTCCTATGATTTTACAAAAGTGCACGATGCCCTTACAGACCTATACCAATCGATAGAGGACATCGAAGAAAACAAATAATGCCTTCACACCAAACTTCTAAAGCGTATTGGATACAGGGTTTTTGAAGACACGTGATGTTCCATGATTTTCCAAAAGTGCGCGGTGACTTTATGCCAATAATAATTGTGTAAAATTACGGTATGCCTAGTGTTATTTTATTATGCTAAAACGTTTATGCCAAACTACAAAAGGACATTTTGTTTATGCCAAAAGTGTGGTTCCCATCTAAAACCTCTAAGCCAACCTCCAACTACTAAAGCGTCTGGGAAATGGAATATTTAAAGAAAAATGATGTCCTATGATTTTTCAAAACTGTGCGGTTCACTTCGCGGACCCGTACCCACCTAAATGAACAAAAAATGCCCTCATATAAAACCTATAAATCGTAAGGGCATTATTTATCCATCGGGTCTAAAATCACAGCGCAAAAACATAACACTGCCACGCTCCCATACTGAATGTCCGGACCCTTTTTGCAATTTTCTGAATTCTAGACCAAATTGCTCAGATTTTCTTAATTAGGTAGCTAGGGCTACGTAATTTTGGGGAAAACAAAATAAAAAAATAGCAGACAGACATGACGAATCTATAAGGGTTCCGTTTTTTGCCATTTGGCTACGGAACCCTAAAAATTGATTTTTACAAACATACCTTATCTATTATTCACTTCAAAAACTTCAAAAAAGGAGGAGGTTCTCAATTCGTCGCGTATATTTTTTTATGTATTTTCGTCGATTACTTACTCGAAAACGCTTGAACCGATTTGGAAAATTCTTTTTAGGGTTTCGTACCTCAAAAGGTAGGTAACAAAGGAACCCTTATAATATCACTTTCTTGTCTGTCTGTCCGTGTGTCACCACCGATTATCTCAGGAACGGTTGGACTTAGCAAGTTGAAATTACTGAAGTCTATGGTCCCTATTAGGTGTATAAAAATCAAGGTGTATAAAAACTAATGTACGGAACCCTCGGCGCGCGAGTACGACTCGCACTTGGCCGGTTTTTTTTATTTTGTTTTTATTTTCTAAGGTGTCCGCGACTTGAACTCATAATTCAAACTATTTAAATAAATTAGTTGAGCGCGATATAAGTGTAACATCGAGGATGTCTACGCTATAGGAGATCCGTAATTTTATGTAGTAGTACCTCTTTGTACTAACCTCATTTTCAGTTTCACGTAGGTAGTAGATGTATGCAAACTTTTTGGTTTTATGACAACTGTCATCTTGAGCGGAGGCATGTACCTGTACGCCTAGTATGACTTGTTGAAGCACTCGAAAATAAAGAACCCTTATAAGGTCACTCTCTTGTCTGTCTGTCTGTCGGTGTGTCACTACCGATATTCTCAGAGACGGGTGGATCTAGTAAGTTGATTTTTAGGAAGTTTCATAGTAAATACTCAATATAGTATGTTTGATCGAATACGTAAAAAAGTAGTGCTAAGCGTACTGTTCCTTTTTGACGTTTGATTACGTTTTACACGGAAAAATATTTCGATTTCACATTTTTTAAATGTTTTTTTATCAAATATCATAATTATTGTATTAAAGTTAAATTAAAAAATACCCTAAATGTTAATCTGGTATTTTCTGAACATATTAGTGTGGACCTCGCTGAAATCTGTTCTCTAGTTTATGAGATTACCTGGTTCAAACAAACAGACAAACAGACAAACAAAAATTCTAAAAACTACCCTATCGTGTTCAGCTAACGATTCTAAGACGACCTGTGTATTTTTTTTCTGGATATTTTACAATTACAGATTTTTTAATGTCTACAGATTTATTATATGTATAGATGTAGTGAAGTGATAGTGATGAAACTACTGGACCGATTTTGATTAAACTTGGCACGAGGACACATTGAAACCTTGGAAGTATTACGTAGGTTATAAAATAAGTAGGTACAGTCACATTACTAATTAGCTGAACCCAACGTGACCCAGAGCTCATTCGCATATCTGTAAAAAATACAGTAGGTATAAGTAAGTAATTACCTAAGTATTTTGTTATTTTTTAGCCCCGACGCAAAAACGACGGGGTGTTATAAGTTTGACGTGTCTGTGTGTGTGTGTCTGTCTGTGGCATCGTAGCTCCCGAATGGATGAACCGATTTTGATTTAGTTTTTTTTATATTGTATTGTATACCTACCTACAGTATAATACCCATATTGTTTAAAAAACATAATCAGGTAACATTACTTTACAACCTTGCATATTTGCATGGGAACTCTAAGGTCATGTGGGGTTCAGCTAATTGATAATGTGACTGTACTACAGTAGGCATCTAAGTAAGTTGAGTTAAAATTTCAATTAAGTAGTTTATATATTCTGATTATGATTTGCTCTACTTAGCAACACTAACGTTGTTTGCCAAAGTAAATAACGTAATTTATTTGGATTATGCTTCCTTATTCTACCAAATAAGTCGAGAGCAATTACTTACCTGCCTACGTAGGTAATTTACAAAATATCGACAGAGGTGAGTAGGCTGCTTATGCAGCCAAACGCAACGCGCTAGAAATATCCGTCGCATACAACTAATATTGTTGATTGTAACGAATGTGTTTTGTTTTTCTCAAAAGTGCTGAGATGGAATTGTAGGTGAAATTTTTACCGATATTTTGGGGTAGGTAATTTTGAGGCGAAAATTCTTTGTCATTTCAAAGCTAGACTAGTTTTAATTCTTAATTTTAGGATAGCTTCAAAACTATAGGAAATGTTGGGCTCAAAATCACACCAAAATGTCGGTAAAAATATCATCTACAATTCCATCTCAGCACTTTTGAGAAAAACAAAACACATTCGTAACAATCAACAATTTTCACCAACGAAGGCCACCGGTGCTAGTAGTAACTATTTAGTAGGCTGTGTACCAAGGTCGTTGGCGTATGGACCCCCCTTAAGTTGATCTCATAATGATAATAATTGATCACAAATCAAAACTTTGGTACGGTAAGGGCTTACCTAGAAACCAAGTAGGTATACCTACCTACCTATCTTTTTAAATCAACCGTGCGTACATATAAAAATAAAAGGTTTCTAGGATTAAGAAATTATAATGCTCTACTATAAATAGACGCAACATAATGTTTTCTTGGTTTTAGCAAAAAAATCTTAAAATTATAAGCAGTACCTACCTACTCATTTAAAATACCTTCTGGCTTATAATTTTCAAGAACATTTACTAAAAATCGTCTAAAACAATAGCTTGCATCAAGAAACCTTTTTTTCTGGGTAGTTTACTTATATAGGTATTCTGTGGTGTAGGTATGTACAGTCGGCTGCATAATTGCAGCCCCCGGTAGTGTTCAAAAATTACTATTATTGGCATGTTTTCATTCTAATATTTTTATTTGATAAATTCATGAGTTAAAAGACTTTAAACTTCAACTAAAATAGGTGCCTAGAATTTTGCTTGTGTTGAAATATTCTTATAACAGCCGTTTTGGAGCTCTACGGTGGGTTTGCAATTATGCTGCCAACCGTACCTAGCTCTATGACGTTTAAACGTTGAAAGAACACTTAGAATAGGCAAAACTCCACTGCTCCACGGTCGGTCTTGCTTCAACTGGTAAGTATCTACCTCAATACCTACGTCGTAAGACCCTTTACCCTTAGGAATAGGTTAGACCAAATTATTAATTTAACATTTGAAACGGTACAAGGCAACTGGTTAACACAGCTTGCTAAGACACAACCTACATAATAATATGGCGCAACTTACAAGCAGTTCTATCTAACATACTGATTGATTGCTACGGGTGTGCCGAACACACTCTACACTTTGTAAGTTTAATATATCCTACCTACATAGTACCTACATACTACATATTCGACGACCCAGTTGGCACAATGGTCACCATGCCGGACTGCCAAACACAGGGTTGCGGATCGATTCCCGACTCAGTCAAGTATTTATGCTTAGATAGGTATTGTCTGTGGTCTGGTTGTTTCTATGTAAGTAGTATAAATTATTTACAAAAGAAATGTACCTAGGTATATAAATATAGTAAGTATATCCGTTGTCTAGGACTCTTTTTTTTTTTGACCCGGTGGAATTCCCTAAGGAACGCCTGCCGCCCCCGGGGGGAGGCGGCAGGGAGTGTCGGGTTGGCACAGCCCCTGAGATGTAAGGTGGGGCGGCAGACCGACTAAACCACCGGGGTGCTCCGCACGCGCATGATGCCGGGGTGAAGGCGACACGTTAATATTCTTCTTCGACCCCGGCGCGCAAGTTTGGGAAAACCTAGACAAATCTCATAGTGGGGCGCACCTGAGCACTGGGTGCGCCCGCTACCCGGGTCCAAAACATGGCAATGAGTGCCCCCGCACTCACTACCAAGGACCCACCTATGACGGCATCAGGTCGTCGCGCCGACGGCGACGACGACCGTTGCGCCCAGGTCTTGGAGCGCGGAGAGGGTACTCCGCGGAGGCGAGTAGGTCGCGCTATCTCTCCGCAGACTCCTTCGTCGCCACGACCACCTCGGCGAAGTGGAGAGCGGCGCTCCAGGAGGCCTCGTCTTGGAGCATGGCCCGAACTAATGCGGGTAGGGACAAGTCCCGCTCCACAACACCAACCAGCTCCCGTCGCTGGGCAGCCCACGCAGGGCACTCTTCAAGAGTATGACGAGCGGTGTCCACCATCGCATGACAGTGGTGACACCGCTCGTCAGGTTCTCGCACCGTGCCTAGGACTCATAATACAACTCTAGTTACTTACTTAACTTGAGGCAAAATGGCGATGTGTGGAATGTCCTGCAATATTTACTTATTATATTATCTATGTTTGTGAACATTATTTTAAGTCACTAGCAGCGCTCCGCGGTTTCACCCGCGTAACGATATCGGAATAAAAAGTAGTTACTGTAAATGTACCCTCAAATCAAGTTTCATCTAAATCGGTTTATTAGTTTCGGAGCCTATTCAATGCAAAGAAACACGCAGACAACCCAATCTCTTTATTTTATTAGTATAGAATAGAAGATAGCTGAAGTATAGATGAATACATTGGTATCTACCTACCTAGGTAACTTCCTTTTTTATAAATAGTTATAGGTATAGGTCAGCGTTCCTTTACTATCTCATGGCTTAATTCACTAAGGTTTAAGTCGTCGGGCGTGTATGATTAGGCTAAGGCAATCGCGCCCCTAATCACCATCTAGTCACACACGCCCGGCGACTTAAACCTTAGTGAATCAAGGCACTGATGCTAAGTGATAATGCGATCAAAGATGTAGCACGCCCACAAGATACTTGCTCTCGTGACTTAAAAATCCTTAAATAAATAAGAAAATCTCGATTTTCATTTTACTTTAATTCAAACTTGTTCATATATTTTCTACTAGCGATCCGGCCCGGCTTCGCACTGCTATATTATGCATGTATTATACGTATAAACCTTCCCCTTGAATCACTATATCTATTAAAAAAACCACCTTAAAATTCGTTGCGTAGTTTTAAAGAGCTAAGCATACATAGGGACATAGGGACGGCGAAAAGTGTCTTTATTTTATACTATGTAATAATGACTATTTAGTGAATCTTCATTTCGACTTTCCGTCAAAAATGTATGGACTACATCTAGGTTTAGTTAAATGTAGTTTTTTTTGCACTTTCGGTGCAAGAGGTCAAGAGTTTCATAAAAATAAGATTTTGCAATTTTGCTCCATATATTTAAAAATACATAATAATTATAGGCCAGTCTAATTTCATACTGAACCGGTCACTACTCAAAGCTAAATCAAAATATAGTATGATAATTATAAACGAGTGGTCGATGATATTTATACACCGGTTGACATTACGCATTAACTGAAATACTTGCTTGTCATGACATTATAGAGAATACGTTTGACTCTTAATGGCATGTGGGTACTTTTGGTCAGAGATTGGTAGTACGAGGTTATTGTTTTAGCAAGTGCTAGAATTTACATAGGTAGGTACTTGTCTTGTACACAGAAAAAATGGTTTTTGAGCAAGAAATGATCCTCTCCTAGAAGC
The DNA here is from genome assembly GCA_907269075.1 of Idaea aversata. Classification (NCBI taxonomy): domain Eukaryota; kingdom Metazoa; phylum Arthropoda; class Insecta; order Lepidoptera; family Geometridae; genus Idaea; species Idaea aversata. Next base: position 5,907,267 of record OU026092.1, on the reverse strand, counting down.
TATATAGAAAATAATTGATGTAATAAAAATAAAATGTTAAGCAATAGATATTCTTAATTTAAAAGCAAAATTCATAAATTAAGAATTCGTATTGAAAGAAAGAAAACATTACTTTATTGTTATTTACGTTACCTAATATACTTTATTATTCTATTTTTATCATAAACAAGAAATTAAAACTTACTATGTGGTAAGTACCTACCTACCTTAATATTCCTACCCAAAGTTACTTTGCGAAATGATTTCCAAGTAATGAAATGACTTGAGTCACTATTGTCTGATTTGAATGCTACAGCAACGATTTTATTAGGTTGCCTAATTGCTTATCTGATAGATATTAAGTTCTATACATCAATAACTGCAATTAGGCTTTTGGCTATCTTAGTTTAGTATCTCTTTGTTTGATAAGAATATATTTCTAAGACTTATGACATCCAACAATGCATTGACTTAGGTATGATAAAAATGATTTTATAGGCCATAAGTCAATTCCTACAATAGTTCTTTTGTGATTTAGTTAGGATAATACTTGAACGTTTTTAAAAATCTGAAATATTGATGTTAAGTTTAGTTACTGATCGCAATCGGGTCGTCTATCATTTTTACGTGTTTACGTATTTTTTTATTGAACATTGTTACGGCAGGCGCCATGGATCCATAGTTTCCAGTATCTAGTCCACTACCGTCCCATCACAATAGCTCGAATCTAGTAGTTTTGTCCTGTAGATTATCAATAGTTTTATCCAAACCGGAGGTTGTCCTTGGTTGCACTTTATAATGTAGACAGGGATAATCGCCGCTTTATTTAGAATCCACCCCATTGTTTGCTATTATACTTGTTATTGTAAAGGGCCTCTACGTGTTAGCTTCGACTCCACGCACGCCTTCCAAAGGTCCGGGGTTCCATAGCCCCGTCATACAGGACGTACCTATAACAGACAAATAAGTAGTATTATAATAAGACATTTTGTAAGATGACACATAGACACTTTTTGAATCGGGCGTAGTTGCCGTCGAATACATAGATAGAGTATGCATGCAGCTGCCGTAGTGATATCTAGATTAGGATACCAGCATGTGTAGCTGAAGATGAGGGTACATAATAGTAGATATATAAGTATGTAGGTACAATTTTTATTAAACGACAACGAACTTGTACTTACCTACCTATTACTTAACAGCAAAATGCAGTCATTTAGTCTAGCCATGTACATTGTACATACCTAAACAAGTTGATCTCTGCTCTACCTACACGCAAACCATTAATATGCAGAGTAGACATATCTAGGTCATACACACATGTATGGCACTAGAACCCTTTTATTTAAAACTAGCAGCGCGCCGCGGTTTTACCCGCTTAACTTCCGATCCCGCGAAAATATTGGGATAAAAAGTAGCGTATTTTACAGGCAATGAATCATTGTATCCTCATACTAAATTTCAATGAAATTCAATAGTTTCAGAGCCTGTTTAATTCAAACAAACTAACAAATAAACAAATAAAATCTTTTCTCTTTATAATAATAGTTTAGATAGATAAAAAGTAGCTTGAGTTACTGGCAAAATTAATTAATCAATGTATTCTCATACCAAGTTTTATTTTAATCTGTTCAGTAGTTTTCGAGCCTATTCGATGCAAACTAACAAATAAAAAAATTAAGTAAAATCTTTTCTGTTTATAATACCTATTAGTATACAGGGTTATTGGAAATTATACTAGCAACCCGTCGAGGGCTACTTCTATGCACCTAAACAAACAACTTTTGTTCTACGACTTTTGGCAATTCGAAAAAAAATATGAACATTTTGAGGATAATAAGTAAATTCGAAAAACAGCAGATTTTTTAAAACAAAGGTCATTCAGTCCATGAAGAGTTGATGAAACTTTAAAAATAAGTAAAATTTTAAGGTTAATGACCTCTCCGTGTAAGGAACAGCTGATTTTCAGGTAAACCTAACCTCAAAATTTTCGAAAAAATGTTCGAATTTCCAAAAGTCGTAAAACAAAAGTTGTGTGTTTAGGTGCACAGAAGTAGCCCTCAACGGCTTGCTAGTATATTTTCCAATAACCCTGTAGGTAGATAGATAAAAAGTGGCTTATGTTACTGGCAATGAATCAATGTATTATCATACTAAGTTTCATCTAAATCGCTTTCGTTGTTTCCGAGCCATGCAAACATACTAACAAACAAACAAATTTTTCCTCTTTATAATATTATTGAAGATTAAATTAAATTTTATGTGTACTTTGAAATAAATAACTTAACTATAAACACTTTAAAATCGACTTACTTATAAATTACAATTAATTATTAGGTCGTAAAATATACTTGCGCATAGCAACTTACTTATAGTTGGAGATCCTTTTAAAGACAACCTTCATCGATCTGTTTAATGGATGAAAAATATTTTATAACAAATTAAATAGGCCAATAAATAGTATATTGCAAATGGGTTGCCTAAAAAATTCAGTCCAGAATGATTAATATATATATTTTTTTGTTTATAAACTTTTCACGGGTTTGGTCAATAGACAAATTCCGTACTTACCAATAAAATACATAATCTTTATTTTAACTAACTTTAATTTATTAATCAGCCCAAGTGCAAATGACTAGTATCGATTTACTGGCCTGCCCACGAGTTGTGACGGGAAAAAATTGTCAACCTAACGTTTGCATATTCTTCATACTTTTTATTGGTATGGAATTTGTCTCTTAAACAGGCCAGGGAAAGGTTTAAAAAACAAAACAAAAAATTTAATTGGAAATCATATTAGGCATACCTATAGGCAACCCATTTCCAATATATTTATTGACAAATTTAATTTGATATAAAATACTTTTCATCCATTAAACAGCTTGATGAAGGTCGTCCTTAAAGGGATCTCCGACTATTACTTAGGTAAGTAAGTTTCCGCGGCCTTCTTGATATATTTAAATTCAGGCAATACACTTTAACATTAAGGATATTGAAGTGAAGGAATGAACTAGTTCACCTCGGTAGTGTGAACTTCTTTCACTGTAGTATGCTAATTTACTTGCGATTAATAAGTCTCTGACCCACCCTGGTTTGAGGAAAAAAGCGGTTTCTCCGAACAAGTTGAAATTAAGTAACAAGGAAATACGAATAAGTAAGGATAAGTTTACTTATTAAAAGGTCCTTATTAGTGTAAAATGAAAACTTAAGTAGGTATTCAAAACTTTAAGTTTTTGTAACTCGTTGAAGTCTTTTATAGGGTAACAACGAGAAATACATATAATATTGCAAACTAGCGACCCGCCCCGGCTTCGCACGGCTATATTATGCATGTATTATACATATAAACCTTCATCTTTAATCACTCTATCTATTAAACAAAACCGCATCAAAATCCGTTGCGTAGTTTTAAAGATTTAAGCATACATAGGGATATAGGGACAGAGAAAGCGACTTTGTTTTATACTATGTAGTGATAGTGATGTTACCTACATAAGTAAGTACTTACCTAATTTCTACTATACGTTCTGTTTTTCTTTTGTCGAGTCCCTTGCATGAGAATACTTACCTACAGTAGGCTTACCCAGCCAGCACCTATAATACCTTCTCAGCTTAGTGAACCATGCTCAATAAATCTGGAGCCAACTAAACCGCAGGTTTCATTATGATGTTATTCTTTACCGTAAGATAAGCGCATATTATTTTTGCGTTAATAAAATCCATTGGTGCACGTCCGGGATTCGAACCCACATCCTCCGGAACTACCACTAGGCCAACATCGCTCTTGCCTAAGTATTTCTCATTCTTTTTTTTACATGGTTAGTAATTTTTATATATTTTAATTATTATTTAAGTTCTTATGAAATAAGTTAAGTAGCAAAATAAGAATATTAATATATTTATTTGCAATAGGTACCGAGGTAATCCTTGACTCTAGCTCTTGCACAAACAGTGAAATTGAATTAGTAAATATTGTTTTATAGATAGGTAGACAGACCTACTTCAACTTCCTGTTCTCAACATAGTTTTTGATAGTACGGGATCCCTTTACGGACGACCTTCATCGATCTGTTTAATGGTTGAAAAATATTTTATATCAAATTAAATTGGCCAATAAATATATTGCAAATGGGTTGCCTAAAAATCAGTCCAGAATGATTAATTTTGTTTTTGTTTTTAGACTTTTTGATGGTTTGGTTGACAGACAAATTCCATACGAATGAAATACATACCTAATTTTATTTTAACTTTAAGTCATTAACCAGACCAGTGCAAATGACTTATATCAATTTTACTGCCTACCCAAGAGTTAAGTATGACGTCAAAAATAGTCAACCTAACGTTTGCATATTCTTTATTCTTCATAATGTACCTTCTTTCTAATTTGTTTCTTAATGAAATTAGTAGAAAACCAAGTTAAAAACAAAACAAAAAATGTAATTGTTAATTAATCATAGTCTGGACTTAAATTTTTTAGACAACCCATTTGCAATATATTTATTGACCTATTTAATTTTTATATAGAATAGTTTTCATCCATTAAACAGCTCGATGAAGTTCGTCCTTAAAGGGATCTTATATAGTTTCTGACAAAAAGCCATTCGATCGTCATCTCAGTTTCCTAACATTATAATTAAAGCAAACATTAATCATATTATCATAGCTCAAGGTTCCCATGGCCGTCCTAGCGAACTCGGATCTTGCGCGTTGCGCGCAAACGGAACAAACGAAATTGAAAGGCTATCTCTGAGTCACACGCGTAGGTTAGCCAGTTACGTACTTACATACAGTACGCTCGTTTACCTTGGCAATGAAAGTGAATTGGACACTGTGCTCTCCTTCTGTATAAAAACCAGGGCACACCTTACCGAAATTATTCAGTTGCCAACATTAGCAGCACCAACATGTACGCCAAGGTGTGTAATAAACAATACATCTTTCATTGATGGATTAGACTAATAATCATAAATCAGAATTGAAAATCGATCAGGATTTATAGTGCCAACTAGTGTAGTGAAGGATACTAATCTTTGTTTTGAATTCCAGGTCTTAATCGCTCTCTGCGTTGCGGGTGTGGCCCGTGCCGGTGGTCTCTACGGAGCCGCTCCCTTGGCTTATGCTGCCCCGGCTGTAGTCTCTAAGACTTTAGTCAGCCCGGCTGTGAGCTCTGTATCATCATACTCGACACACACCGCACACGGTGGTCAGGTGGCCGCATACGCTGCTGCTCCCGTCGTAGCTAAGGCCTACGCTTCCCCAGTCGCCACCTACGCCGCTGCCCCAGTCGCCACATACGCCGCTGCCCCCGCTGTGGCCTACTCTGCCCCTGCTGTCGTGACCAAGACTATCTCTCCTGCCGTCTCCTCCGTGTCATCTTACTCGAGCCAAACCGCTCACGGTTCCGTGTACTCTGCTCCGGCTGTGTCTGCCTACTCCAGCTACGCTGCCCCCGCCTACTCCGGCTACGCTGCCCCAGCCTACTCGAGCTACGCTGCCCCAGCCTACTCGAGCTACGCTGCCCCAGCCTACTCGAGCTACGCTGCCCCAGCCTACTCGAGCTACGCTGCCCCCGCTGTCGTCACTAAGACCATCGCCGCCCCTGTCGCCACCTACGCCGCCGCCCCCGTTGTGACCAAGACCATCGCCCCTGCCGTCTCCTCGGTCTCTTCTTACTCCTCCCAGACCTCTCACGGATCTCCTTTGGCCTACGCCGATGGCCCCATCCTCGCTAAGGCATACGCCGCCCCCGCTGTGGCTGCCTACTCTGCTGCCCCCGCCATCTCCTACGGTGCCCATGGATACTCTGCCGTAGCTGCCCCAGTGTACGCTAAGACTTACGCTGCTCCAGCCTACGCCACCTACGCCGCTGCCTCCCCCGTCCTTAAATCCGTCTCGTACTCAGCTGCTCCCGCTGTCTCCCACATCTCGTACAGCGCCCACGGTGCTAACTACGGTTGGTAAACTGAATCCTAGTGCAATTATTATTGTAAATAGAAAAATGTAAATAAAACGACTTGCCATAAATTTTAAAACACTGCTTTAATTTTATGTCCTTATACTATCACATCCTACTCACATCCTTATAGGGTGACACTTCGTGTTGTCTACATAACACTTGATCTACTTATAGGTCAACCAAACACAATTCAAAATCGAAGAGAATTAATCCCTAACTTAAAAAAAAGTACATTATTGTTTTGGGTAATAAAACAAAGAATAATCTTACTTATATCATGAACTTTAATAAAAAGTTTTAATTAAAATAATTTAGCATCTAACATTTCCATCTAGACTTTCAAAGTTGCTTGACTTGTCTGCTAGGGATTAAAATACTTTATCAATTAATACCTATTTTTGAGGTGTTTGGTTCGAAAGTTTATAATTCAATAAATAGACACCTAACCTAGAGACCTATCTGTAAATGTTAGATAACCAGTCTGATGCATTTTTAACGCAAAAATGCCACTGCTTGTTCATAGGATTATAATTAATAATTATTAATGATCATCGAAATAGATCCGTATTCAGATTGACTATGAAATTAATTAACATTTAAATTAAGAATCATTTATCTCATGAGATATATGACGATATTTTCATTGCAAGAATGATCGCATCACATCGTAAACATAACCATTAGAGTATAAAAATTGAGTACTTTATGTAACCATGTAACTCATTGAATACTCATCAAAATATCAAAGTTATTATTTTCAGTCTTGCCTTATTTTATCATGTAACTCATGTTTATGTAACAGCTTCTCATAATTGGTATCAACAAAATTAATAAATTCGTTTGATATAAATTCTAACACATTCTGATAGAGGCCACTTTTCTCTGATCCAAATTCGAGTTATCGATGCATAATACATCACTGATGTCTATACCAGTTTCGTCTAAAGCTATAAAGGTGAGCTCAACAGTGATTTGTAAAATATTCTGTCATCTTAAGTTGTCCACAATGCACACTACGGTGAGAGTGAAATGTGTTAGTAATTTGTTATGATTGATAAACTCAATCGTTGAACTCAAGTGATTTGTTTTTTTTTGTTATAGGTGTTAGTGTGGCTAAGCTTTGTGGGCATAGTGTTGACAGATGCCGAAATATCGATTCAATCAACGACCTTGGCGCCTATTTTTGGACCATTGCAGTACGCTGGAGCACCTTTCGCGTACCACCCATTTAGAAATCAGCCATCACCGTTTTATCCAGGACCAAATAGTGATTATCGATTACGTGTTCCAGTTTCATTCAATCCAGGACGTTATCAACAAGGCAATTATTATGGATCTATTCCCGTTCCTGTGTCTTACGATCCCAATTCTCAATTATTACCGAATCCATACCAAAATAGAAATAATCTGTTTGTAAATTCATTTTCAAATAGAGCAGGATTTTCAGGATATTCAACCCCAGTACCAGTTTTAGTTAAAACCCCTTTCGATTTTGCTTTACAATCAACACCTAGACCGTTTAAAGTAGCCCACACTCCAGAGGCATATTATTCAAGCACACCATTCCCTTTTACAACACAAGCTACTCCCATATTTAATTCTGCTGAATCTCTTCCAGTTATAATAAACAATGGTTACAGAAAGCATCCAAAAGCATACATAAATCGTTTAACTCGACCTGAAATAACGAGGTATTCTACCACACCAGTTCCAGACATACAACCTACTGCATCTCTTCCACCTACTGCTGACAATGGTTATAGAGAACATGCATATGCTAATTTGAATAATTTAATTCGACCTGATATAACGAGCTATTCGACAATTCCATTTCCAGCTACAACACAAGCTACTCCTACAGTTAATTCTGCTAAATCTCTTCCAGTCATAATAGACAATGGTTTTAGAAAACACCCAAAAGCAAAATTAAAGCATTTGATTCGACCAGATCTAAATAAGTATTTGACTACACCCACACCTACAACTGTTTCGATTACAACAGAAGGTCCTCCGATACATTCTGCTGAAACCCTTCCAGTGATAATAAACCGCGGTTATAAAAAACATCCCAAAACAAACGTTGATAATTTAATTCGCCCCGACTTAACGACTTATTCGACAGTTCAGTTGCCTCAGAGCAATACTGAACCTTCTGCCTTGCCCAGGTATTATCCAATTCCTGGCGCAGTGCAGTTTACCTCAAATTCTGAAAACCAGTCCCAGTCTCCAAATGCAGTGCAATTAAACTCTAATTCTCTGAACTTGGCACAGCCTTCGATTCCAGTGCAGTCTCCCGTTCCACAGCAGTTAACTTCTAATTCATTTAATCAAGACCAACCTTCATTGCAGTTTACCACAAATTCTCAAAGTGAAAGCCAGTCTCCTATTTCAGCGCAAGTAAACTCAAATTCTCTGAACCAGCCACAGACATCAATTCCCTTTCAATTCAATCCAAATTCCCAGAATCAGGCACAACCTTCCATACCAGAGCAGTTTACAAATTCTCTGGACCAATCACAACCTGGTAGACCAGTACCGTTTTCCTCATATTTTCAAAACGAAGCTCAGACACCTTATAAAGTCCAATTATCATCCTCTAATTCACTGACCAACACACAGCAATTTACTTCAAATTCTCAAAACCAAGCGCAATCTCCTTTTCCACAGCAATTCATTTCAAATAATCCTAATCAGGTACAATCTTTTAGACCAGAACCATCCGTGCAAAATCCTACAAATTCTCTGAACCAAGGACAAGACTACAGGCCAGTGCAGTCTTACTCGAATTTCCAAAACCAAGGACAGTCTCCCTTACGCACATTTTCTCTAGTTCCACCTTCAAATGGTCGTCAAGTTTTAATCTCTAACCCATCTTTATTACAAAAAATGTTCCAAGTTTTTAAAAAAGGTGATCAAACCGGTTCTCTTCTTTCTTCGTCGGCAGTATTCCCTAAACCAGATTTAGATGATTATGCGGAGCTCTCAGTAGACGATTCCTACGCTAAAACTATAGCGTATATAACAAGTTTATTACGAGCTAATTCAGAAAAAGAACCTTTGGTTTATATTGGTACGACTCCTGCGCCGGATATTTCGAAATACTTAGGAATAACAACACCAGCTACGGCCGTGTCACGGGTTGATTTCAAAGCTGGAGATACGAATTATAACTATTAGTCTATTTGAAAACTTTGATAAGACTGTAAAGTATTATTAATTAAATTATTTGCTAACTTTGATCTGTTTTTTTATTTTGTAACATTTTTCGGGTCAATAAATTATGTGATGGCCACTAAAAACGTGTTAGACAGCGTGTGATACAGATCTGTCACAATGTGAAGATAGCAAGGTAGCAAAAACTAGTTTTGAATTAATGTAAATTTCGTCACTAGAATAGTTCCTATGCCAGATGCAAACGAAATGGATCCACTAGAACTTGTTTTGAGGACATGTTGCAAAACAGCAGTTTAGTTTTATAAACATGTAATAAAATAAGTAGGTATGAATTTTAATTAATAAAGATGCAACGCCTAGGCCAGCGACATTAATCGATGACGGAAGCTCTAGATTTATTTAGCAAAAAACACATTTAGTTTTATGACATTTTCTATAACAGCCCTCGGGGTAGATCCCTTAAACGTTGTCTAATTAAAAGGAACTACCCCGAGGGTTGTTTATCTATATTTACTTTTCTAACAAAATGACGTATAAGACAACGTTAAAGGTTATATTGTTTAGATCTGTTCATAATTTAATGCATCTCAAAAACTATAGTACATGGTCTGACAAGACAGGAGAAATGAAAAGAAAAAATAAATAGATTTATATTTTTTATTTGTTCTTCGTATAAAATTTCATTATGTACAATCGTTTTAAATAAGTATAAAATAATAAATATTTAACAAATATTTATAACAATTTACCAACCGTAGTTGGCACCAAGGCCGGAGTAGGTGACGTGAGAAACAGCAGGGGCAGCCGAGTAGGTGAGGGCGGGGGCGGCATAGGTCTTAGCGACCAGAGGGGCGGAGTACGCCGAGTACGCTGGGGCAGCGGAGTAGGCAAGGGCTGGGGCGGCGTAGGTCTTAGCGACCACGGGAGCGGAGTAGGCGGAGTACGCTGCGGGGGCGGCGTAGGTCTTGAGAACTGGAGCGGCAGCTGCGTAAGTCAAGGGAGCAGAGTGAGCTACTGAAGAGTAGGACACCGCGGGAGCGATGGACTTAGCGACCAAAGGAGCAGAGTAGGTGGAGTACGCTGGGGCGGCGTAGGTCTTGGCGACTAAGGGAGCGGAGTAGGTCGAGTACGCTGGCGCGGCGTAGGTCTTAGCGACTACGGGAGCAGCTGCGGCGTATGCGACTGGGGCGTGGGCGGCCACAGAGGAGTAAGACACGGCAGGGGCGGCATAAGATGAGTATGCGGGACCGGCAGCGTAGGTAGAGTAGGCGGGAGCGGCAGCGTATGAAGAGTAGGCGGGTGCAGCAGCGTAGGTCGCGACGGGGGCGGCGATGGTCTTGGCATACACAGGGGCAGAGTAGGCGGCGACTGGGGCAGCGTGGGCGGTGTGTGTGGAGAACGATACTGAGGACACTGCAGGTGCTGAGCTGTATGCCACAGGACCGTGACCGTAGGCGACCGCCGGGGCAGCTGCCAGGAGGTTACCAGCGGAGGCAATGCCAGCCGCGCACAGGAAAATTACCACCTAAAAATATTTTATTTTTAATGAAACTAATCGTGTACAGTACAGCGAAGGACTGAGGGTATCAGGTCCATATTTTAAAGTTTAAATTTTTTTTATGTCGGTTTTATAATTTTTGGTTATTCTGCGTGAAATAACTAACACTTCGAAAGCTTTAGTGTTAACAAGCAGAATAATTAACAATTATTGAACAGTTATTTAAAAAAATAAAACATTAAAATATGCACCTGCTACCTTTGCTGACTGTAAAACAATTTACAATTAACAATTGACAAACAATTATCCTAACTTTTATAAATATTTTGCTAACATTTTTAATAGACTTGAAAAAAAGGTATTTAAAACTTTTTTATGAAACTTTTTAGGAAGGTATTATAGATAGTCAGACAGAAACTGCTAAATTTGTAGAAAAGTAAGTAATGCTATCAAATTTCATATCAGTACAAGTCGGTTTTAGTCGGTTCCTAAACGGTCGGGTTTGAAAGACCTAAAACTCTTGTAGTGATAGGTAATCATCACACATTTTTAAGCTATTGCATAGCTTTTATCGCGGGCTTTGAGCGCGGCGACCGAATCAAGAAATTCCATAACGAAAATAAAACCTAACACCCCTCACTCCGCCTGACATGTACGGTCGGCTGCATAATTGCAGACCCACCGTAGAGCTCCAAAACGGCTGTTAAAAGAATGTTTTCAAATCAAGCAAGATTCTAGGCACCTGCTTTAGATGAAGTTTAAAGTCTTCTAACTCATGAATTTATCAAACAAAAATATTAGAATGAAAACATGCCAATCACAGTAATTTTTGAACTCTATCGGGGGCTGGAATTATGCAGCCGACTGTACCATAAGTTGATAAAATATGCTATTTTTTTTGGAAATGCAATTAAGAAAGTAAAGGGTATATTTTCACTAAACATAGGTATTAAGGTATCCTAAGCATCACTTTTTAAACTTCTAGCACACAGTCACAAAAAATAAATAAATAAAATAAGTAATGTACCTTGGAGTACATGTTTGTATAGTACGTTGTTACTGATTGTAATAATTATTGGAGCACTTGCTTTCGCTTTTATATGAGCGTGCTAAAACTGGTATCTCAGTAGGTCTCTTAATCCAACCAAATTACATCTCGAGTCGACAGCGGCGCTAGCTTCTATCCAATATTGCGATTTCTTATAACAAATTTTTAGTTACAACTTTGTCCACCTGAATAGTTAAGTTGGTAGGATCTCCAACGATGCCCTGGGCACTTTTGGTTTCAATGTCAAGGCAAGTGACGAGTTAAGTTTAAGTATTACAGAATTGTGTAATCTGTACTTACTTTAAAACTTGAATTACCATATTGGAATCGATAAGGAAATTGTTATCGGAAATAAGATGACTTATACATTTGTAGGTATTTTTGATGTTCTTTAAAGGTACTTTAACGATTAAACTTATATCGGGTTAATAAGAAAAATGCTTGAGTAGGTATAAATACTAAGGTTTTTGAAATTTTTGTAATTATTTCTTGATAGGTAATTAAATAAAAGTTCTCAATTTATAACATTTTAAAATACTGAATCCTACATAATACCTATACTTAATAATAAAATGCTGTTAATGATATGAAAATGGAAAGCTAAATTATTGTATTAATTTTTCAGAAACATTAAATTATACCTATATCCCCTTTCCCATTTTGAGCTGCAGACAACATAAACAATAAAACGAAGAATAATTAAAAATAAGTTGAACTTTTATTTACAACATTTACAATAAATATACATGATTTTATCGTGTTCTATGAATTTTATCGTTTTTTAGGAACATCATTATGAGTATATTTTTTATGCAATTTACATATCTATTCACCATTTGTTACTCCATCCACCTGCTCCCGCGCCATATGAGTTATAGCCGCTGCCGTGTGCGCCGATACCGCTACCGCCGTAACCGCTGCTGCCGTACGCGCCGTAACCGCTGCCGCCGTGAGCACCGATACCGCTGCCGCCGTACGCGCCGATACCGTTTCCGTATCCGCCGTAACCCGCGCCGTAACCGCTACCGTATCCGCCGTAACCAGCTCCATAACCGCTACCGTATCCGCCGTAACCGCTGCCGTGACCTAATCCTGAGTACCCTCCTGCACCGTGCCCAGCATTGTACGGTGTAGATGCGCCAATGTATTTAGTGACGCTAGTGTATGACGTAGCAGGAGCATATCCACCGTAGCCTCCAGCGTATCCGGCATTGCCGCCAAGACCACCATAGCCTCCGTAACCGCCATGAGATCCATAGCCGCCCAGCCCACCGATGCCTGAGTGACCACCTAGGCCACCGTAGCCAGCTCCACCGTATCCGCCATAGCTTGATCCGTATCCACCGTAAGCTCCTTGTCCACCGTAACCGCCTAAAGCGCTCTGCTGCAGACCTCCGGCTTTAGCCAAGCCAAAAAGGCAGGCCGCTACGATGAAAATCTGAAAATGAATTACACAGAACTTTTAAGTATCGACCAAAAAATTGTTGTGGAAATTAACTTAACTTGTGGATCCTGTAATTTTGTGAAATTACGAACTATTATAATAAACATTCTATGATTTGTGAAATTATGTTATACTAGCTGTCCCGGCAAACGTTGTTTTATCATATATAAAAAAATGAGATAAATGAAGAACCGCTCGATCGATTTTGTGCAAACTTCACATAAACCATCTACTAAATAGTCCGCACAAAGCTTAAACATTTGGTTTGGATAGGTGAGCCCGTTCTTGAGTTATAAAATTACAACGAAAAGTGGTATTGATTTTTATATAAAGAGATTTTAATTTCACTGTTTACTTGAATCATAATTAATTTAGCCAATTAACAAATAGAACTCGTGATCACATAATAATTTCACTTTTCACAAAATCCATGTTTTGAAAATGTCAGGGATTGCACTTTATTTCACAGAATTTGCTTTGCTTTTTTTAAACAATACCTTTGTAAACATTTTGGTAGTGTACGTTTGGAATTGATGAGTGGAATGTAATTTAGAACAATAGTAACTTGGTTTTTATATCAAGAATTGTAGGAAAAGCTTCAAGGTTCCATTAGATTTTTTTTGATGAGAAACGGAGCGTATCCAGTATTAAATTGCAATGTGTTATCTTAAACTATAACACTTAATTGCATGTTAATGTTTTTTTGTTGGATTTTGAACTGTATTTAAAGTTAATAAGGAAGCACGAAGTTTTGTTTGATGTAGGCGTGGGTGTGATTATTATCTTCGCATCTGTTTATTGTTTTATGCGTTCTTTGGTAATGATATGAGAATCTTCAATAGTAATAGTTGCGATAAGCTTAATACTTTAGGTAAATGTTTTTTTATTACCTATCTAATTTTAAAAACGTCTAAGTGCACATTTTCGATGCTTTGGTACCCGTTCGCTGTTATTCAAAAAGCTTTCATAGCAGTAAATATTATTTAAGCACTAGCATGGAAGATTTGAAAGCGGCCACTAGCTGATAATTAGTAGAAAAATCTATACGATTGTTCCTAATATTATGCTGTTCTTAAACTTGCGACCTACCAATTCGACTCTAGTCTGCGTTTGCAAAAGTTACTTTGCTTTATAGCTATATATAAAATCATACCATTATACTATTAATAATGTTATATACGTTCTTATTATTATATATTTATTTGCGCCAATTATGGTACGGCAAACAATACATAAAAAATGTGCTAAATTATTCGAAAAGTTAGAATAAAAATACCGTTACTCAGATTTCGTCTCAAATATCAAGATTTGCATATTTGAACAGATGCTAGCAGGCAAAGACCCCTAATAAAGTTTTAACTAATATTATAAATGCTAAGGTATGTTTCTTTATTTACGACCAATTTTGATGAAATCTTGTACAGGGTTTGTACAGTCACATTACCAATTAGCTGAACCCTACGTGACCCAGAGCTTACTCCAAATCTGTAAGGTTGTAAAGTAGTGTTACCTGATTCTGTTTTTTTAAACAATATAAGTACTTACGTACTATACAATACAAATAAAAAAAAAACAAAATAAATAAATTCTATATATTTTTTACAGTTAAGCGAATGAGGTCTGGGTCACGTGGGGTTCAGCTAATTGGAAATGTAATGCAATAATTATTTACTAGCAGTTCTCCGCGGTTGCACCCGCGTAACTCCCGATCCCGTGGGAATATCAAAATATAAAATAGCCTATAGCCTTTCTCAACAAATGGACTAACTCAAAAATATTTTTTCAATTCGAACCAGTAGTTCCTGAGATTAGTGCATTCAAACAAACAAACTCTTCAGCTTTATAATATTACTAGCGACCCGCCCCGGCTTCGCACGGCTGTATTATGCATGTATTATATCTAAAAACCTTCCTCTTTGATCACTCTATCTATTAAAAAAAACCTCATCACAATCCGTTGCGTAGTTTTAAAGATCTAAGCATACAAAGGGACATAGGGACGGCGAAAAGTGACTTTTTTTTATACTATGTAGTGATAGTGATAGTGAAGTATAGATTCGATAAATTAGGTATATCTAGACTCATATCTATCTATAATAGGTAAGTTTTCTTAATAATATACGGGCGAAAGTTTTACGTGACAACAACTGTGCTCGAGTGGAAGGGACGCGTGCCTTTCACTTTTTATGTCTGTCTCTCTCGCTCTTAGGCGGGCTAACCATGCCCGCGTGCCTCTCACTCGCTCTCATTGTGAGCGCATAACGTCAGCGGAGCGTAACGCAGTTTCTTGAAGTGTCACCCGGCAAACCAATTTATAAAACGTTGTCACGTCAAAAGTTAAACTTTGCATATGGATGCTCTTATATGTTTGTAATGCGTAATCTCCGAAAGAATTAAACCGATTTTGATGAAATAGTATGTAAATAGTATGTACAGTCACATTACCAATTACATGAACCCCACGTGACCTAGAGCTCACTCGCAAATCCTTAAGGTTGTAAAGTAATGTTACCTGACTCTGTTTTTTTAACAATATACCTACTATGCAATACAATATAAAAAAAACAAAATAGGTAAATACTATATTTTTTACAGAAATGTGAAAGAGCTCTGGGTCACGTGGGGTTCAGCTAATTTGTAATGTGAGTGTACATTGAGTTCTAGGAACCACCATATATTTTTATCCCGGTAGGTATTCCTAATTATTATTTGAGAAAAAGGTACACAGGTGAGAGCTGCTACTCTTGTAAAATAGTATTTTTTTAACACACAAGTACCTTATTATTCCAGTTAAATATTATGTAGTGATTGTTAAGACCCTAATGTAAATAAGTAGAGTAATTACTACAGCATACTATGTTAATTTAAAATTCTAACTAGAGTATTTTTAGAATTAAATTAAACAAAATGGTACAAATTATAAAATTGTATTAAAATATATATAAACAGTTAATAGTTAGTTAATAGTTACATACATAATTGTACATAATAAATAGGTATTAGGAAAAATATGTAATTATCACAGTCAAGTTGAACATGAAGAGATTAAATTAGATGATTGATGACTTTAAATAAGTGTTGAGTAAATGTCTTAAAGTAAAATATCAACTGTTACTATTCCATTAGAAAAATAACATAGACATTATCACTGTAAACACCTACTTGACTTGACTTGGGAGATCTATCACAATTGCACAAACAAACACTATTTTTTTAGGCACATTTTTTCTGGCTAGCAGTGTACATTTTGAATGTTCTTTTGGCAATTATTTACCACACGTATTTGCTGCCGTAACCATATCCGCCGTAACCGCCATATAGTCCTCCATAAGCTACTGGAGCAACGTAAGACTTGACGATGGGAGCGTGAACTTGGTATCTGGAGACGGTAGAAATGGCTGGAGCGTAGGACACAGCAGGAACTACCGCTTTAGCAACTACTGGTGCGGCGACCACAGGGGCCACTCCGACACCGTATCCAGAATAGCCGAGGCCAGAGTAGCCGAGGCCAGAGTATCCGAGGCCGGAGTAGCCTAGGCCAGAGTAGCCGAGACCTGAGTAGCCTAGGCCAGAATAGCCCAAACCGCCCAGGTATCCGGCGCTGGCGATGCCAATGATGCACAAGAAGGATACAATCTGGAACAAAAATAATTATAACTTAGTGTATATTTTACGATATTTATACCACTATGTTCCCGTAGCTACTATTAAAGGTACTCTAAATAATTAAAAGACACCTTAGCTAAACCTTGTATATGTTACTGGTCGACTAAACTAATCCGCTCTTGATTAGCTATTACTAATAATAAAACTTTTTTTTTCTTTAAAAATAAACTTTTTTCTTACCTTAGCGATCATTTTGCTTGTTTCGATTTGATAGGTCGAATGCATAGGGGACAAAAACTCAGCTATTTATATGTCCAAATCTCGGAAACAATGCGGCCTCGCTATTGTCACGTCACATAACTTAATAGTATCACTAAACGGTCGAAATGTGTTAAATATTTAATTCGGTGAACATCTTTATAATAAAATGTATATTAAATGAAGGCAAAACCTTCGAAGATTGTTACTATATTGATATAAACAGGAAGCGGTTAACGGTAGCGTTTAAGATTCCGCATAAGTATTCCTTGAAAATAACAAATTTTAATTAAGTATCAAGGGCAAATTAAGGGCTTGTTGTGTATGTTTTTGTTAATATGTTACATATTGGACAACACAAAAATAATTTTAGGAAACTAAAACTAAGTATTAAAATAACGAAAATCTTACGTTTCACTACACTTTATCTTAAATTTAATCCAAAAAAGTATACCTATAGTTATGGCAAATTTTAAGCTAAAAATAATCTCATTTAGCTTAACTTAGATTAGATTCACGAGAATCAATTATTAGGTAGAAATTTCAAGACACTGTTGGTATAACCTAGATAACCTTTGTAAATATTTTATGATTTTATTATGCATCTAAAATTATATAAAATTAGGCCATTTATTTTATTTAATGATCATTCAAAGGACAAGGCGAATTCATGTATGTTATACATCATCACTAAATAATAGTATAAAACTAAGTCGCTTTTTCTGTCCCTATTTGCCTTTGACCGCTTAGATCTTTAAAACTACGCAACAGATTTTGATGCAGATAGAGTGATTCAAAAGGAAGGTTTATATGTATAATACATGCATAATATAGTCGTCCGAAGCCGGAGCGGGTCGCTAGTAATCAATAAACATAAAATTTAAAGTCCTGATTGACTGGCTGACTGATATTCGGCTGGTCCTAGAGTTTGTTTCCTATTTTGACAGGGTTTTCTTTATAAAAATAAGAACCTCATAGGAGTGGAAATTGAAAACCCTTTCTTAGGGCCTAAGACCAGGACCAGCCGAATATCAGTCAGCCAGTCAATCAGGACTTTAAATTCCTAGGACCCCTAGAACCACTCCTAGGAGTCCTATAGTAGACAAAGCCGCGGCCAGCAGCTAGTATATCTAATATTTAACAATGAATCTAATCACATCGAATTCCTAGAATACAGAACCATTTCGTGTTTCAAATAAATTCCGTGGTCTATTATTTATCCAGAGGTCAGATGTAAGTGCAACGATTTCAGAAGGTTCATAAGCTTCAGATGAAAGTCAGAGTACTTAAAGTACTTACGTGTCTGAGTATAAATTATTACTTATTCGAAGGTCTTTAATAAATTAATACTATCAAGACGTAAAGTATGTTTGAATGTACATATATTGTAACATATATTTGTAATAGTCTTCTTCTTCTTTTTGTGTCAGTCCTTTAAATTAGTGCAGGTGTTTCTATCCAAACACCTGCACTAATTTAAAGGACTGACCTATCGTACAGTAGAAATTGAAGGAGGTGATCCATCCATTTTGTTGGGGCACAGTCACAGCACTCCTCTGAAGTGATACCCCACCGTATTAATTTGTCTACATTCGGCCTGCTTGGGTTTGGAGTCAGTTTGGTGACTTCAAATATGCCACTGCAGGTAAGTGGCATAATGGGTAGTCTGTCGTTAAGAGCCATGAAATCGTTGTACTAAGGACGTATAATTACTCTACATATCTTCTCTGTCCAAATTTACTAATCCAAAAAGAGAACTCACTGCAGTTCGAATCAACCCCATTATAAAAAAATATTGGGCGATTCGCACCGCGGTCCGAACCGCTCGCGGTGCGAAACGATTAATGACCCAAAATTGTGTGGAGTAGGGTGCTTCATTTATCATAAGCTTCTCTTCAGGTGGAAAACCACGTGTCAAAGCATTTGTGCTCTGTTGTGATAGTTTACATTTATTTATTACTAGTGACCCGCTACGGCTTCGCACGGCTATATTATGCATGTATTATACATATAAACCTTCCTCTTGAATCACTCTATCTAATTATTAAAAAAACCGCATCAAAATCCGTTGCATAGTTTTAAAGATCTAAGCATACAAAGGGACATAGGGACATAGGGACGGCGAAAAGTAACTTTATTTTATACTATGTAGTGATGATGATAAGTTATCTCCGGATCTACTGAACTATTTTTGCTTAAACTCTGTATAATGATATATTAAAAAAAGTCCGTGAGACTTTTAAAATTTATTTTAAATCCACGCTTATCGGGAAATCGTTACAAAGTTCTTGATCCCCTATCAACCGTTTTCCTTGGGGGATCGTTAGGGGGACGGTTAATTGTGAACCTAAATACTAGGGAATATCATAGGTTAATTTCGCTGTTTTCTCGTGGTCCCACGATTTTGTCCCATTAATGGGACCACGAGGGAGAACTATTTCTCGTGGTCCCATTACGATATTCAGTAACGTATTTATCCTCCTGTATATATATTGGTAACGGGCTCGTGCTTCACCTGCTGGTAAGTACAGTCGTGTGCAACTCTATTAAACACTTTTTGTCCACGTGACTAGTTTTTTTTTATAAGTTGTACTGCTAAGTCTTTTTTTCAATCTCAGCGTATCTCCTAGTTCAAGGAAAACAAAAACAAAAGGCGATCGAAAAAATAAACAAAAGACGATCGAAACAGAAACAAAAGACAACCTGTCAAAACGACATGTCAAAGTGACAGCTGTCAAACTTAAAACGGCTATAAGTATCTCGGAAACTATTGATGGTCTCTTTGCAGAAGTTATAGATCTCATCGAGATCTTCATTTCAGGTGACAGCTGTCAAACTTAAAACGGCTATATCTCAGAAACTGTTGATCCTAGATTGATGGTCTCTTTGCAGAAGTGTTAGATCTCGTCGAGATCTTCATTTCAGATGACAGCTGTCAAACTTAAAACAGCTATATCTCGGAAACTATTGATCCTAAATTGATGGTCTCTTTTCAGAAGTGTTAGATCTCATCGAGATCTTCATTTCAGATGACAGCTGTCAAACCTAAAACTGCTATATCTCGGAAACTATTTATCCTAGATAGGTGATCTCTTTACAGAAGTGATAGATCTCATCGAGATCTTCATTTCAGGTGACAGCTGTCAAACTTAAAACCAGACAATCAATCAAGGATCAAAAGTTTCTGAGATATACCAGTTTTAAGTTTGACAGCAGCTGTCTTGATCGTTTTTGTTTGTTCGATCATCTTTTGTTTCCGTTTAGATCGTTTATTGTTTCCGTTTAGATCGTCTTTTGTTTCCGTTTAGATCGTTTTTTGTTTTATTTTAAACCGAGGAAGTACCTAATAAATAAATAATTGAAATTAACATTATTGATTGTGGTCATGATTGTACTGTAACCTCATACTTTTAAATACAGGATGTAGGTACACAACAATGGGACCACGAGAAATAGTTCTCCCTCGTGGTCCCATTAATGGGACAAAATCGTGGGACCACGAGAAAACAGCGGTTAATTTTTATCTATATGTAACGTGGAATGACTAACGAAAAAAAAGAGATAAGCACACGGGTGAAACCGCGGGGCGGTGCTATGTATTTAAGGTAGGTATGAATGTAATATTTAAAGCGAGGATTTTTAAAACCTGATCATTTCATTTTAGACCGTAATCGCGTAAGCACTTAATTTTAAAAACGAAAGTTTGAAATAACACAATTTTTTACATTTTGTATTAATAATTTTAAAGAAGGAAATAATTTCCGTCTTCCTACCTTTACTCGCGTCCCTCGAAGGCCCCCGTTTATTGGGGGTATTTGAGGTACAAACGTATTTTTTAGGAAAGCGTGCTACATCTCAGCACATCACATGCTACATCTTCATCTTATCGTCACTCAGCATCGTGTGATTGGTCAAATACAAAAAAAATCTTTGAGGCTAAGTGTCTAATATTTTTATTGCTAAGACCTATCTACCTTTCTTCCATTGATCACGATCTGTCACTTTTGCACACCAATCATTCCTAAAGGACTCAAAATCATCCCGTCGTCATCGCCTTGGTCCGCCGCGTATCCCTATGGGGGACCATTCTGTTGTTATTTTGGCCCATCGTTCATCTGACAGGCGGCAAACATATTTTGAATACTTTTGGAGAACAAATAACTACTTACCAAACTTTAAGAACAAGCAAATTCAATTCACTAACAGCAAGCCCTAAGTAAAATGCATAGATATGCATTGGGCTCAATTTCACAATTCAAACCTAAAGTCAATTGCAAAATCTTATCCACAAGGATATAGGTAACATGTTGTAAGCCGTCAACAATAATTTAGGTGTCATGGCTGAAGTTCCATTGAAGGTACTAAAGATAATTATTTTGTACTAGTAGTAGAAACGTTTTGAAAGATTGCATATTCATAATAATATGTATTTTTTCGAACGAGTTGTAGGTATAATGAGGAAGTATTTGATTAGTTATAATTTTTTAGTAAACTAAGAAATACTTAAAAGAGACCTTGAGAGGGTCGTTGGTATTGCTTTCTTTTCCCCCTTAAGGGGGATTTGAAGGGGGATTTCTGGACTCGTAAATTTTCAATCCACTTTTCCCCCCTGAGGGCGATTTTGGGGTGGATTTGTGGAATAACCCGCTTTTTCCATACAAATATATTTCCCTATTTTTTCCCGAACAATGCCTTTGGAGCAATCGTTTTTGTAGAAATATTGCAATTAGGCACATCTTATCAAATAGAGATTAGTGCCTAGTTAATTCTTATGAACCTTTAAATAAAAAAATATCATCGAAATCAGATCCACATATTTCGCGTAGCTATAACAAAGACGCTTCGTTCGCTCGGCCAAAAATCTTTTCAAATTGTTTCATCATGTTACACCATTATCGCCTTGAAATCTTTTAATTTCACGTATTCCACTATTAAAAACTTGTAACTGAAAGTTCACAGTTTTACAATCATATTTAAATGGCCAACTATTGTAACCAACTTACCTACTTTACCTAAATAATTATTAACATTTTGTCACATTCAAACCTCGCGTGAGCCAAGTCAAGGATTGCTCTATCCAGGGGTTCCCAAACTTATTTTGTCTATTGCCCACACAAATTATTCTTTGGCGCCCCTATTTTTTCACTTACTTAAACCATTAATACATAAATTAATTATTGTGAGCTATATAAGCGGAGATTAAACATTAATTATAAACTAGATTTTTACTATAACCTACAAGAGTTAAGGTTACCTGCGCTCTCCCCATACAAACGTAGTCGACTGTTTTCTCCCTGGATAATGGCACTAGCACAAATACTTTTGTGCCATAAAACCTATAACTGCCATGACTATGCCCCTATTTTTCATTTTTTTTTTTCATTTTAATTATCATAGAAATTAAGAAAAAATAATGATAATATTGGTCATTGGTCAATCCAATCATGGCAGTTATAAGTTTTATGCACCAAAAAAATTTGCTCTAGTGTCATTATCCAGGGAGAAAACAGTCGACTACGTTTGTAATAGTTTGTATGGAGACAGCCCCCGGTACCCTTTCCTCTTAACTTAAAATCTGAGCGCCGTAGGTAAGTAGTACCCATTTTTTTGGAGCCTCTGAACGCCCCCCTTTAGGCCTGCAGCGCCCACAAGGGGGCGTTATCGACCACTTTGGGAAAGGCTGCTCTATACCAAGCTATCTACACCGAAGGAACTTCTATGCTTTCAACATTATTCTTGACCTTCCTAAGACAATGATGAACATTAAAATGATCACAATCTGTTTAACGGGTTATTATGATTATGAATACTTGACTTTATTCTAAGTATAATGTTTGTAATTAATTGTTTGTGTTGCAATAGATTTTGTGAGTCATAAAAATGTGTGTGAATTTTGTCGTTTAAACATATTATTAAAATTAAATAAATATCATAGAATTGTAGAATTACACACACTTAGTTTAAAAAAATCTATGCTAATATGCCCTTTGAAACGCATCACAATATCTGCCTAGCAGTGTGTCTAATAATGTCCTAAAATCGACGTCAAATAAAAAAAACATATTTTTTATAGGCTTATAATTATATAAACTTACTTGCAGTGTTCCGCGGTTTCACCCAGCGTAACTCCTGATCCCGTGGGAATATTGGGATAAAAAGTAGCCAATAGCACTCCCAATGAATCGATGTAGACCAAGTTTCAACAAAATTAATCGGTTTAGAGACTAGTTACAAACAAAAAAAACTTTCCTCTTTATAAAATAAAAATTCGCTAGGTTGATAAATTATATTATAATATGTACTTCTATAACAGCCTTTCCCATGGGCGATAATGCCCCCTTGTGGGCACTGCAGGCTTAAAGGGCGGTAAGAGATAAAAAAATGGGTGCGTTGTGTACTACCTACTGCACTCATGGTTCAAGTTAACTCTTGCGGGTTATAGTAAAAGTCTCGTTTAGAATGAATGTTAAATCTCCGCTAATATAGCTCACAATAATTAATTTAATTTGATGATATAGTGGTTTTTATAAGGTGAAAAAAATGGGGGCTCAAAAAAATTATTTTATTCTCAAAGTAGGCAGTAGACAAATTAAGTTTGGGAACCCCTGCTCTATAAGGTGCATACAGTAGGACCCTAAACCACAATTACTGTTAATGAGTTCTCCCTTATTTATGAGGTGGTTGTTTAAAACAAAGAGGCAAAGACAAACCTTTATTACTTAATACAGAGATATGTACAATATGCGTCATAAGTCCACTATCAGTTTGCTACCATAATACTATCAAGTATCAAGTTTTGGACTTACGACCTTCTTCTAATAGACATAACACACAAACTTAAATACTTGAATTAAAAGTAGGTACTCAGTGTGATTATTATTTTCAACATGTTCGCTATGTCTTTAGTTGACCGAGTGGTATAAACCGGCACCCGCTACAATAACCGACGTGGGATCGATTTACAGGGTTACATTGTTATAATGTTCAAATAGTGCTGCACAGGAATGTCAACGTTCGATGCCCGTGGACTTTTGAACGTTGATTGTACCTCACGCTCTGCCATAATTTAAAGACGCTTTATCGTAATGTTATTTATGACGACCTTATTACAAGACAGCTGTCAAGTTTAATATTTTGTAACAGCCTACGGTTGGCCTATCCTTTCCTATTGTAGTTGCAACTAAAACAATAATGTTTGGTTTATTTAGGTTACGCCTACAGAAGTTGGTATAGTCGTGTTATTTGTCACCTGATTGATATACTAGACGATAGGTGGTTGAAGGTTTTTTTCTTTAGCTGAAGATGCTGAAAAATGTCTGGACTTTTTAAGGACATAAGTCATTATGACATTTATTTACAGGACATTCCACATTTCGCCATCTAGCCTAAATGAAACTTTCAGGGTTTATTCTTCATGAAAGCCAGTAGTTTTTAAGATAGGTTGCAGAAAAAAATATTCTGTGAAATATTTTTTTTAGAACCATACAAAGATAATGTAAACATTAGATGTTGAAAAAAAATATTACTTTAATGGTTATATTTTGAGTTTTATAAATCTTAGACTCTGATTGATTTATGGGTTAAAAAGGTCCACTATTAAACTTGTTTCACAAAAAAAAAACAGAATCGCAGACCTGATAGTTTGGCTGTAATTGCGAAGTTCAGGGTGAAATCTGATTTTGACTAAAATTTCACTAAAGTTCAAATAACTTTTGAATCAGTGAATATTGCTGAACATACATGGGGGTTAAATCGATAGGTACTGAGGTCCCCTACCCCCCAACAACCGATGATCCACCCCCCTTGTTACACCGTGTATATAAATTAATTGCTGTTCCTTAGTCTCCCTAAAACTCGAGAACGGCTGAACCGATTTAGATGATTTCGGTTTTAAAATGTTTGTTGTACTCCAGGGAAGGTTTAAACGGTGAGAATTTAAAGATCGGACTTACGCGGATGAAACCGCGAGGCGCAGCTAGTATACCTATAAAGACAACCAGAGACAAATATCTAAGCATCATTACTTGTCAGAGGCGGGAATCGAACCCGTCGTGTTTGGCAGTCCGGAATGGTGACTATTGTGCCGATTGAGTCGTCAAATCAAATATTAGAATGAAGTTCCTTATTGTGAGTTGACGGGGAACCAAGCCGACAAAAAATGTTACGCATTACGAGAACGTGAAACGCAAAGAGAAACTAATCTCCCAGAAATAAATATCTCTCATATGTGTTCAGACACACATAAAAACAAACATAGGTAGGTATAATAATATGAAAAACAAAAGGTTATGGGATTTCGTACCACGTTCATTTTTTTTTAAGTTATTATCTGATCTTCACGGTTTTACCCGCATAAGTCTCGATTCCGTAAGAATATCAAGGTAAAAAGTAGCAGTATTAAT
This sequence comes from Idaea aversata, assembly GCA_907269075.1. Classification (NCBI taxonomy): domain Eukaryota; kingdom Metazoa; phylum Arthropoda; class Insecta; order Lepidoptera; family Geometridae; genus Idaea; species Idaea aversata. The sequence goes on along the minus strand of OU026092.1, from coordinate 5,881,902 downwards.
TCACGTCTACAGATATCTACATATTATAGAATTTAATTGCAATCGGTTCAGTAGTTTCTGCGTGAAGGAATAACAAAAAAACACACCGCAAAACTTAGGATGTCAGTAGGATAGTTTATCACTACGACCAAAATATAGAGATTTTCCTTGTTTACTTTGAAAAGCAATACGACATTTCCCCTTAACTCGTAAATAACAGATTATTGTCAGCAGAAAATTTATGTGAATTCCCTTATTAAAGTACCAATGACTATTAATCAAATATTGAAACAAAAACAATGTTTTAATTACATACCAATGTCCTGATATAATACATTGTAAATTAAATGACGATTTTACGGTTAAACTTTAGTCGAGATTAAGTCACGGTTGAAGGGCAAGTCAGTTTGGTAACCATGGTGATAAGTTCTGAAAATTTCTTAATTATTACATTCTGTGAAAAGTGGTTTTACGACTCTGTTGCGTAATAAACATTAGAGTTCTGCAAACAGTAGACGACGGCATAGGTGTCAAAAACATTTATGCCGTCTTTTTGTATATTTTTGTCTATATATAAGTTTGGATAAACTTAGAAACGACGAGGAATTTCTTCTCCTTCTTTAACTTTCTATTATATCAAAATGCAGAAAAATTACTACTTTACAAACACACAATAATTTGCTAACTATTTAAAGGGATTTCAATAGAAAACAGTATAAATGCGATATACGTACCTATCGTAATTAATATTAAAATCGTTTCATTAGGAGTTCAGGTCGCAAAAACTTTTGACGACCCAGTTGGCACAATAGTCACCATACTGAACTGTCAAACACAGCCTGGAGGTTCGATTCCCGCTTCAGTTATAGTAGTTATGCTTAGATATTTGTCTGTGGTTTGGTTGTTTCAAATTTTAAGTGTATATTACACAACTCTAGCACTCATAACACAAGTCTAGTTACTTAGCTTGGGGCTTGATGGCGATGTGTGGAATGATATTTATTTATTTAAGAAAATACAGGTATGAATTTGGCCTTAACTTCATAATATCTCCATTAGGTACATGTGGCATATACAAGTTTGGGTAATTATTATTATGGGTTAACTAGTTTTAGGCGCGACTGACTTAATTAACTAAATTAAGGTTACCTTTAGTGCTAATAACTTAGTAATGAGTAAGGAGATTGATTGAACTTATTTCTAAGTTGTAATATTTTACTAACATTCATTTTGTCCGTGTAGGGGTTGAATTTACCAACAAAGTCCTTTTTTAGCAGAAGCCTACGACATAATAGCTATTTGTGTACCAAATTTTAGTTCAATCCGTCCTTTGGCTTGAGCTGTGCGTTGATCTCTAAGTCAATCAGTCAGGACTTTAAATTTCATGTGTTTAGATTACTTGAAAATTGCAAAGAGATTAGAGAGTATCTCCTGAAATAATTACGAAATTAAGTAATATTTATTATATCAATGTTTTGTCTACAACTGTTAGATACAATTTTCTGTTGAAATTTAAAGAGGCTTCTTTTTCCTGAAGCAAAATAATAAATAACTTTTTTATTGGAGAAACAAATAAAGATATAATTTTATATATTATATATATTATCAGGCAAATCAAGACACAGCTTCTTTTTAAGTGGTTACTTTTGCCAGAGTACTCAGAGTATCTACTAAAATAATTGACAACATATTATTTCTAAACAACATTCATGAAGATTATAAACACGGCTTCTTTTTAAGTGGTTACTTTTGCCTGAGTATTCAGAGTAACTTAACTACTAAAATACTTAAGCAAGGTATTTACACTAATAATAAAAAAAAAAGAAAAAAAAAAATTTTTTTTTGTTTGTTTGTTTGTAACGAATAGTCTTCAAAACTACTGAATCGATTTTGATGGAACTTGGTATGAGAATACATTGATTCATTGATAAACAAAGGCTACTTTTTATCCTGATATTTCCACGGGATCGGAAATTACGCGGGTGAAACCACGGAGCGCTGCTTGTTATTTATACAACAACATAACTAAAAACAAGTTAATTGCACGACGCACGTAGGTAACATTATCACTAAAATATTACACTAATTTGGGCTAAAATTATGAGAATGTAACTATGTAGGTACAGTATTAAACAAAAATGTCGACAGTATTAACATTTCAGGCAACCCGCGGTTGCTATTTCATAATCATATCATTAATGGATACATTTATTTAGTAATGTGCTAAGTTTGAATCACCTCATTTAGGTGCTAGGATATAGGAGTGTTGTTACACTGGTTTTTAACCCCCGACGCAAAAACGACGGGGTGTTATAAGTTTGACGTGTCTGTGTGTGTGTGTGTCTGTCTGTGGCATCGTAGCTCCGGAACGGATGAACTGATTTTGATTTAGTTTTTTTTGTTTGAAAGCTAAGTTAGTCGGGAGTGTTCTTAGCTATGTTTGATCAAAATCGGTTTAGCCCGATAAACGAGTCCCCCGACGCGACAATATTTAATCAAAACAATTCACATGTAGGTACTTACGTAGTAGAATCATAATTTCGAGGTTATTTTTTTCTTTTTATAGGGTTTCACGTTTATACCTTTTTTGTTCTATTTGTGGCTTCTTTTTTTTTCATAGTATTTTTTTGCTTGTTTTAAGAACGTAAAAACGTACTTACTACTATTTTTATTATTTTGTGTCGGAGGTTTTTTTAATTTTTAATTTAATTTTTTCTTTAAAGAGCAATAAAGTCCGTTATATTAAACTCTCGTAAATAATATTTTTCGGATCAAGTACATTGCAATATCATTCCGTTTACAAAAAATACCCTAAAAGACTTTTTTTTTCAAAAAGGCTACTTTGAGGGTTATTTTTTGTAATCCAAATGTAATCGGAATTATTTTGCAATATAAGTAATTTGAACAATGTTATTTACGAGAATTGGCCTTCAGCTCAAATTAAGGCTATTTATGCTGCCAAACGCCCGTCGTAATACCCGTCGCTTACAACTAACATTGTAGATTGTAACGAATGTGTTTTGTTTTAGCTCAAAAGTGCTGAAATGGAATTATTATTGTAGGTGAGATCTTTACCGATATTTTTTGTCGTAATTTGAGACGAAAACTCCTTGTCATTTCAAAGCTAGACCAGTTTTAATTTAATTCTTAATTTTAGGATAGAGTCAAAACTATTGAGATTTTTTGGCTCAAAGTTACACCACACTATCGGTAAAAATCTCACCTACAATTCCATCTCAGCACTTTTGAGAAAAACAAAGCACATTCGTAACAATCAACAATTTTCAACAACGAAGGCGAACAGTGCAAGTAGTAACTATTTAGTGGGCTGTGTATTAAGGTCGATGGCTTGGCGTATGGACCCCCCTTAATTGTTTACAAGAAATTGTATTATATCATCATCTTAACAGCCACAGAACGTCCACTGCTGAACATAGGCCTCCCCTAAAGACTTCCAGAGCCATCGGTCGCATGCTCTCTGGGTCCAACGACTTGAGGCCGTATTATAGACACGGTTGTATATATACATATTATATAATATATTGTATTATATTCACGATTGTATAATATATAATATGATTGTAAGTATAGGTATGTTCAGTCGGCTGCATAATTGCAGCCCTCGGTAAAGTTCTAAAATTACTATAATAGTAGTGGAAGTTGCGTGGAAGTTTGCATTCTAATAATTTTTGTTTGGTTAATTGATGAGTTGGAAGACTTTAAACTTCACCTAAATCAGGTGTATAGAATCATGCTCGTCTTGAAAACATTCTTATAATAGCCGTTTTGGAGCTCTACGGTAGGTCAGCAATTATAATAAATAATAATAAATCATTTATTTCAGGTAACAGCCTTATAAATAAGTACAGACCCATATGAAATAGATACCTTACAGACTAACATACATATAGATAATATTTTATTAAATTTAAGTTAAGTTTTAGGGTTTTCTGCCTTCGGTCTCGCCTCCCTATAGCGTCGGTATACAATGCCGGCGGGCCAGAAATCTGCCGAGAAGAACATGTCCTTTAGCGTATGTACATGTCCATTATGCAGCCGACCGTACCTAGTATACAAGATTATATAAGGAACTATCTGCATCGCACACTTTTACACTCGTATCTAGTCCCAAACCCTTGGTTATATTTGGGATACAAAGTTAAAGTGTTAAACCAGGAACTCCAGCTATCAGCATGCCAAGTTTTATTGCAATATAATCTGTACCAGGCACAGGTCCGATCGTGTATGGAGTACTGTGGTCACCTGTGGGACGGAACCGCCAAATACCTACCAGCTTGAGGCTCTTGATTCCATTGACAGGCGTGCCAAGAGGTTGATAGGCGATGACGCGCTCGTCGAGTCACGCCTTCTAAGTCTAGGACACCGTCGTGAGGTCGCCAGCTTGTCGGTCTTCTATCGGATTCACTTCGGTGAGTGCTCTCAGGAACTCCATGAGCTCGTTCCATCCTGCCCTTTCTTCCATAAGACAACGAGGTGTACGAAGGCTCGCCATCCACACATGGTGAAAGTTCCTATTTCGCGCACAAAGCGTCATGCATCCACCTTTCTCGTACGCACTGCTAAGAAATGGAACTCTCTACCCGCGTCGCTGTTCCCACATAACTACAACCTTGGAGTCTTCAAGTCTAGAGTGAATAGGTACCTTCTAGGCGAGCATGCTACATCTTCGACCTCATTTTCGCTTCCCATCAGGTGAGATGAGGTCAAATGCAAGCCTATATTGTTTAAAAAAAATAAAAATAAAAATAGGTTTATTAGTTTCTGCATTAGAAGGTGAAAAACCCAAACTTTGCATCTTGCGGTTTCTTGTAAGTCTCGAACTACCAAGAATACCTATCGGAATAAAAAGTATCATAGAAGTTAAAACAGGTCTTTAGCCACATGATTAAAAAATGTTTACTCGTGTGCTTTAGCTATTTTCATAGAGTTTTATTGCAATTGGTTTAGTAATGATTCGTAATGGAGTAAGAAACAATACACAATTAAAGACATTTCAAACTTTCGCATTGATTTAAAAGTTGTACCTACCTAATTGTTATCAGATGTTAGACAGATCTCTAGCGTCTCGTAGGGCTTTGTTATTTTATCCTATATATTATTATTACATATTCCTGTAGGTGTTCCATGTGATCGCAGCCTTACCTACCTACGTCTAGACTGTTGAATCAACATTCTAAGAGCCAATTAAGTACTTCGAACAACCTTTGAGTCTTGAGAGACAATTAGTGTTTGCTTAGTATATAATTAGAGTGGTTTTTTTTAAAACCAAAGGTATTTGTATTATTCTTACGATTTAAATTATTTATTTTGAGGTTCTCTACCAACTCATTAGGTAATATTTTTAAGTCGCTTACGACCACATCTTCGTCATTGTGATGATATGTCTTTAAAATATTTTAAATAACAAAAGAAGTCTACGTAATTCCAAAAAGCCCTTAAGAAGATCTTCTTTAGGGCATTTTGGACTCCATGCAAACAAAAGTCTCCATTGAAGACGATAGATGATAATATTGTAAAGAAAAAAAGCCGATCATTAGATTGGTGATACGACTAAGTTTAGTTTAGTTTTACGGGTCCTCCCGGAAAGGTAGCAGCCTTTTCAGGTTGCTACAGGCCTCCGGAAGAGATGTCGGCGATTGAAGAGACCGAGCCCGTTGATCTGCCACGCTACTGCACTCCATGAGCACGTGCTGTGGGTTTTATTCTGCCTCCATGCATCCCCTGCACAGAGGGCTATCTGTAACGCCTATGGTAAATGAGTGTTTGTTTAATGCACAATGACCGGTTATGACACATATGATCGTCCGGATTTCGTTTCTTTTTAGTCTAAACAGCAATTAGTTGAGTAAGTAGATATGCAGGCTCCTATAGCATGTGCCTATAGTATTATCCCAGCGCCACAAATTCACGATCCGCCTCTGACTACGGCTGGTCTATGAACCTATAAATATCAATATTATTAATGCGGAAAAACCGTTTATTATCGTCAAAAATTTGCTCTTTTGAGGTGACGAAACAAACTACGCAAAGAATTCCTATATGCGGTCGCCTGACCCGAGTGTTCAACCAACTTAAGAGCAAGCCACGACTGACCTGTTCACGTAATTGTGATTCACGACTGTTTTAATGAGATAAAATATACGCTTTTTTGGAATGTAGAAATAATTTCTTCCAAAAATAGTACCTGGGTGACCGAACTTTGCTCGGTTAGTTTACTTTTTTTATCCCTCCCCCGAAACCCCCCGCATACTAAATTTCATGAAAATCGTTGGAGCCGTTTCTGAGATCCTGATTACACATATAGGTACAAGAATTGCTCGTTTATATATCACTACATAGTATATAAAATAAAGTCACTTTTCGCCGTCACTATGTATGCTTAGATCTTTAAAACTACGCAACGGATTTTGATGCGGTTTTTTTAAATAGATAGAGTGATTAAAGAGGAAGGTTTTTAGATATAATACATGCATAATACAGCCGTGCGAAGCCGGGGCGGGTCGCTAGTATTAGATAAGTAAGAAAATCCTAATATATAGGTAACTAGTATTAAAAATACGAAAGTTTATTGTATATTTGTTAGTTTGTTCCCTCTTCACGGTCAAACGAGTACTGAATCGATTTGGATGGAAATAGGCATAGATGATTTTTTGATCCCGAAATTCCCGAATTAGAATATTATTAGTAATATTCTAATCAACTTAAATTATACATTACCTACGTTGATGTCATCTACCATAAGGTGAAAGGGTACCGACGCTCTCTCCATACACACGTAGTCGACTGTTTCCTCCCTGGACAATGACACTAGCACAAATATTTTTGTGCCATAATACTTATAACTTCCATGACTATGACAGGGAGAAAATAGTCGACTACGTTTATATGGAGAGAGCCCCCGGTACCCTTTCCTCTTAAGAAAACGAATATTATTCAAATCATAAACATAAAGTAAGAGCATTGCGAAAATAATAATTTACTTGCAAATTATACTTATATAATCTATTGAAAATATATGCTGGAATCTTGAAAGATCTATAATATTTCCAAACTAATTATTTAGGTAGGTATTCAAAATAATATCAATGAAAAATAATTTTAATGAATAAGGCGTTACCCTCTCGGTTCTCGAATACCTCTTGACCGATTTCATTATAATTTCGCTTTGAATATTGCGCGAGTTCTTATTTATAGAAATTGGGGTTGGAAAAATATTTATATATCCCTTTTTTTAATTAATATAGGACTAAACTCATTTTATAAATTCAGAGAATAGGTCAAGATAGGTCTACCAAAAAACCATTTCCGCATACAAAAAATATTAATTTAGGTAAGTACTTATAACATTATAACAGAGCCCCGTGGTTTTACTTGCCTGAGTAGCGATCCCGTGGGAATATCAGGATAAGATAGAAACCTATGTGTTTATCCAGGGTTTTATCTATCTACATTATTAGTTTTATTGCCATTAGTTTGGTCTTTTTTGCATAAAGAAGTATCAAATATATATACACACGCCTTTCACATTAAAATCCATAATCTAAACTAATACTCTATGGAAATAATTTTGTTTGTTTTTACGAATAAACTCCGAAACTACTGGACTGATTTTAATGATACTAGGCATGAAGATACATTGCATCCTTGGGAGTAATATAGGCTACTTTTCCCCCATATATCCACGGAAACGGGACACACACAGGTATAACTGCGCACCGCTGCTAAAGGGTCGATTCTACTGGAGATCTTGAAAACTGAGCAGTTTGTTGCTTACTCAATTCTGTTCATCAATCCCTTATCAGATCCTCTCTTTATGGGACCACCCCTGAGGTATCCTCTTTCTAACACAAAAATAATCATCTTAATCGGTTGAGCTTTCTTCGAGTAATCGGTAAATTATGCTTGAGCGTTCGTCAATAGTCTAAACGCGACAGAAGCTCGATAAAAAGAGGCCAAGTGATAGAGCTATGAAAGTTTAATGGAACCTTTGGAAATCATCAATAAAACATTGGATGGAAAGTACAGAGCCCGGTATACATACAAGATAGATATTATTAGACCGAGGCGATCAAAACTGAAACAACAAAATCGAGCCCAAAAGAGTCGGTTACATACAATCAAGCAAACATACGTGAAACTAATTAAAGCGTGTTAAAAAAGGGATCACGTCTTGTCGCGTCTGTTTCGATCGTCTTTTGTTTTTTTTTCGATCTTCTATTGTTGTGTTTTCGATGGTCTTTTGTTTCCGTTTCGATTGTCTTTTGTTTACAATTTTAAGGTCAGATTAAAAGGGTGTTGTTATGGATGAAAATAATTATTTTTTTGCTGTTCCTAACTAAGCTAATTCACAAACCATCGAAAGACTACCGAAACGAATAAAACAAAAGACAAGGATGTCAACACGTTAAATGTCGGTTGCCTTCCGACAGTTTGAGAATCAGGAGGCAGGTTATTTTCGGGTAAGGTAAATCCCATTTCTTGGCATCAAATCAAATCAAATCAAATATCTTTATTTTCTTTGGATACTTAATACTTAAAAGTATACAGGACCACATAAAAACGTCTTAAAAACTAAGTTAGGATGTGTGCCTTCGGAACGCGCCCACCAATGAGAAGAAGGCACAAGAAACTCATGGGGTTTTTTTTTTCATGTGGTCACGCTCACAATGGTCAATATTACAGTATTTGAAAGTATTATTTGAAATGGAGCAACTAAAGTCATGTCCATGGGTTCTTATCATTAAGATAAGACGAAGTATCATAGTATGCCTTACTGCACAATCTATGCTTTATAAAAGTTTTGAACCTGTTAATGGACATGTCATATACATCTTTAGGTAATTTATTATAATAGAGCACACATGTACTATTAAACGACCTGTTTATTTTCCGGAGCCTGCTACCGGGCACGGTAAGTTCACCCTTATTTCTTAAATTGAAATTATGAATATCGCTGTTTTTACGGAAAATATCAGGATTTTTGTGAACGTAGAGCAAGTTTTCGTAGATATATTGTGAATAGAGCGTTAATATATTTATCTCTTTAAATTTTTCTCTAAGTGATTCCCTGGGGCCCATTTTGTAGATAGCTCGGACAGCTCTCTTTTGCAATATGAAAATAGCATCAATATCTGCAGCACACCCCCACAGTAGGATGCCGTACGACATGACACTGTGGAAGTAGCCGAAATAGACTAGGCGAGCAGTCTCAATGTCCGTGTATTCGCGAATTTTCTTAACGGCGTAAGCGGCAGAACTAAGTCTATTGGACATACTTTGTCGATCGTCTTTTGTCGTTGGCAGGTGATAGTTTTTTGTCGGCGCCCGCGCCTTTCGCGCCGCGCCGCGCCGGTCCGATTACAATCCTAGTATAGAGGTATAATGCTTCGGTTTAGTAATTCGCCCACTATACCGGACTTTTCGTATGCGTCATCTACCACAAAATATTTTATGGATTTGTGACTATTTTAGAAAATGTAAATCGATTCAACGGTGATTGTTAGTTATTATACTTTAAAAACATTAACGTATATTAATGTATGCAATAATATAATTTGGCCTTTAAATGTAATCTAGATGATTTAAGGAGCGCCAGCAACATTTTTTATGGGGGGTCCATACGCCAACGACCTTGATCCACAGCCTACTAAATAGTTACTATTAGCACCGGTCGCCTTCGTTGGTGAAAATTGTTGATTGTTACGAATGTGTTTTGTTTTTCTCAAAAGTGCTGAAATATTGTAGGTGAGATTTCTACCGACATTTTGGTGTGATTTTGAGCCAAACATTTCCTATAGTTTTGAAGCTATCCTAAAATTAAGAATTAAAACCAGTCTAGCTTTGAAATGACAAAGAATTTTCGCTCCAAAATTACCCCAAAATATCGGTAAAAATTTCACCTACAATTCCATCTCAGCACTTTTGAGAAAAACAAAACATATTTGTTACAATCAACATGCTATGTAACAACTTTTTATACCTGTGTTCACAATAAATGATTTTTGAATTTGAATTTGAATTTGAATTTGAACAATATCAGTTGTAAGCGACGGGTATTTCTGGTGCGTTGCGTTTGGCAGCATAAGCAGCCTTAATGACATAACAATATATTATGTACAGCTGCGTCCCGCGGTTTCACCTGCGTAAGTCCCGATCCCGTGGGAATATCGGGATATGCCTAATGTTAATCGAGATCTCAGCTATCTACATACCGAATTTAATTGCAATCGGTTCAATAGTTTTTGCGTGAAAGAGTAACAAACATACATACACACAAACTTTCACATTTATAATATTATAGTAGGATAAGTAGCGTAGCGTAGTAATACCTACTATCCTACTAATAATATTAGTAATAGGATTAGATGGAGTAAGCTTGCCCAGAACTTATACTAAATTACTAACCTCTGTGTGTTACCAGTGATGACATACGGATCCGAGACGTGGTCGCTGACTATAGGCCTCGTTCATAAGCTCAGAGTCGCTCAGCGGGCTATGGAGAGAGCTATGCTCGGAGTTTCTCTACGTGATAGAATCCGAAATACAGAAATCCGTAGAAGAACCAAAGTCACCGACATAGCTCTCAGGATTGGTAAGCTGAAGTGGCAATGGGCAGGTCATATAGCTCGCAGAACTGACAACCGCTGGGGAGTAAAGGTTCTCGAGTGGCGGCCACGATGCAACGCGAAACGGAGTGTTGGGAGACCAGCTGCCCGGTGGACCGACGACATTGTGGCGGTCGCGGGTAGTCGGTGGATGGAGGCGGCTCAGGACCGCTGTTTGTGGCGTCGTATGGGGGAGGCCTATGTCCAGCAGTGGACGTGTATGGGCTGACATGATGATGATGATGATGACTAACCTCTCAGCTTAATCGACCATGTCCAGAGAGAAGAATTCGTTAATACGCTTAGATTTAACTAAAACTAAGGTGTTTTCCTTCACCCTAAGATCAATATTAACGTCTTTGACCATGTGATACTAATTTATGGATAATTATAAGTATAATAAGCTGATTTCCATGTCCTGTGTGGTATTGCAGGGCTCTAGTTTCTAAGACGAAGAAGCTGAAGTTGACCAGCGACATAATTCATGCCCAATAGTTGGCCACTGCTAACTACCTAAACTGAAGTACCAAGCATAAAAGCTAATAGGATTAGATGAAGTAGGCTTACCCAGAACTTATACTAACCTCTCAGCTTAATCGACCATGTCCAGAGGGAAGAATTCGTTAATACGCTTAGAGTTAACTAAAACTAAGGTGTGGGTTTCATTACGATGTTTTCCTTCACCCTAAGATCAATATTAACGTCTTTGACCATGTGATACTAATTTATGGATAATTATAAGTATAATAAGCTGATTTCCATGTCCTGTGTGGTATTGCAGGGCTCTAGTTTCTAAGACGAAGAAGCTGAAGTTGACCAGCGACATAATTCATGCCCAATAGTTGGCCACTGCTAACTACCTAAACTGAAGTACCAAGCTTAAAAGCTAAGCCAAGCTAATACTAAGCTTAATATTTCCATTACAGATAATTATAGAGTTCAGAAAAGTAACGCCGGATTCAATCAAGTATACCAAGCTTCAGTTTAGTAATCGGTGTAATCGTTTTTGCGTAAAAAAGTAAATAACATAAACTTAAAAAATATAATATCATAATATCTCCAGGATTCTTTCCGTTGTCTGACACTCATATAACAAGCCTAGTGATTTAGTTTGGAGCCGAATGGCGCTGTTTACAACTAACGTTTTATGTGTAGTATTATTAGTATATTCTTGTTTGATATTGGACATTAATTTATAATAGAGCAGGGGAACGGCCTTGCTTACTCATTCATAGGCTACTGACATTAAGACCGTTGACAAAAAAATCTTAAAACGTTTATTATATATATAGTTTAAGAACTGACAACCACTGGGGAGTAAAGGTTCTCGAGTGCTGGCTGCGATGCAAAACGAAACGGAGTGTTGGGAGACCAGCTGCCTGGTGAACCGACGACATTGTAGCGGGTAGCATTGTAGGGGTAGTCGGTGGATGCAGGCGGCTCAGGACCGCTGTTTGTGGCGTCGTATAAGGTAGGCCTATGTCCAGCAGTGGACGTGTATGGGCTGATATTATAATACTATAGTTTAAGTAAAACTAATAAACAAGAATAATACTAATTATTGTTACAGTAAAGACGAGATTGTACATAAGACTTTTTAGATATACCTACCTATAAAAAATCACCCGCCGATTCCATTTAATTCCGTGTATAATATTGGAGAAAAATTTGCTCATATTCGAAAAAGGAATCAACGTGTATTCATACCAAGTTTCATCAAAATCGGCCCTGTAGTTTCGTAGCCTATTAGTTGAAAAAAAAATAGATTTATGTAAGTATATCACTTTTTTGAGAACTGTACACTAGTTCCGTTTTTAATCACACATGCTTATGAATAGATTAGCAATTTTATAAGGTAACAAAGCTAATAAATCCTTTATTTTAGATAGCAACTAAATACATACATAACTAGTATAACTAAGAAATATATTTTTAACATAGAGACATACATTTTTAACCTTAAGTACATAAATTAATGAAGCATTTTTTTGTTATATTTTGCCTATATCCACTGCTGGGCAAAGGCCATTCATCATACATCATTCCAAGCATTTCGGTCCTAGGCTTAGCCAGTTTGTGTTAAATGCATTGAGACCGTCACGCAATCGTTAGAACTTCCTGGCGATCGAACTATTCAATTCAATGAAGCATAAATAAATCAAATCTTTTCATAACCCAAACATCAATAACTTGCTATCTATTACCCAATATGAGTTATAATTGCCCAGTTTACAATAATATCGTCGTCATCAGCAGCTACAGCACAGGTGTGACTCTCATCTCAAAGGTCCAGTTGACATTTGCTTCACAACCTTCCCAAATCTGGGTCAATGCGACTCGATTTTGTTAAATCGAGCAATGACAAGGTATTGCTATTTTAAACTCAAATTAATACGTTTAATACGAACTTAAATATCAAAAAATTAAAACATGTAATTGGTGCAAAAAATTCAATATTTTGAAATCTGTAGAGAGTAGAGAGTTTTTTTTTATTCATCGGTTATGGAAGTTTTTCTAGAATCAAATAAATCGTTTAGGGTTCCGTACCTAAAGGGTCAAAACGGGACCCTATTACTAAGACTTCGCTGTCTGTCCGTCTGTCTGTCTGGCTGTATCTCATGAACCATGATAGCTATCTAAGAGTTAATTTATATTTTCATCATCATCTAAATTCGCGGAAACCTTTTTACTTCACTGACGTTACAAAATCTCTGCAATTAGCTAGAAAAATGCTTGTAATTAAAATTACTAATAATTATTCTTCTTGCTAAGAATTTGTTATAAACAAGAAATTTTGCTTATACTAACTTTTTGATGTTTAAGTTTTAGGTTATTTTTTGTTATGAATTTTGACGATTCAGTTGGCAAGACATGGTAACTAAACATTAATTAAATAAATAAATATTGCAGGACATTCCAGACATCGTCATCTAGCCCCAAACTAAGTAACTAGACTTGTGTTGTGGGTGCTAGACAACGGATACACTACTTACTATATACTTTTTACTATATACTCGTTTGTAAATATATACTTACGAGTATTATACATAGAAACAACCAGACCACAGACAAATATCTAAGCATAAATACTTGTCTGAGGCGGGAATCGAACCCGCAATCCTGTGTTTGACAGTCCGGCATGGTGACCTTTGTGCCAACTGGGTCGACACAATTAACTCTGCAATTTTACGTTAATGGATCTACCATTGTCATATTATTATCGAGATTCTATTGATATTATATCGAGATTGTAACTTTATTTGGTATTCTGCTAAAGTTTTAATAACATTGCAACGGAATCACTATGGAATTCCAATGGAATGGTAATAGATACGTCGGTTGTGTTGCCTAGCAACATGGTAAATGTTGCCAAGCAATATACCGTTTTGACAACTATCGAGATTGAGCCACGTTTGGAGAGCAGAATATCAAAGAGAGTCAGTGGTGTTTCGATAGAATAGTTAACATTTTATTCTATTCTAACGATTCTATCGACTCTCTATTGAAAGACAATAATTATTATTGTGTTAGCAGAATTGCCTAATTCTGCTAACACAATAATAATTATTATTATTGCCCTGCTCGGTAGTACTATCACAATTTTATCAAATTAAACCATTATTAACTGCTAGTGTTTTTAAGTAGTTACAAAGTTAGCCGAAACGTGACGTTAATATTAAGGATTATTTCAAAACGTTCAAAAAGATAAGATACCTTTTTAGGTCTAAGAATCTGGCACGATATTCTTTTTGTGGTGGCAAGCAGTGTTCTGATTTATGACTTAATTTTATGTGGTGGTATTAATGGTCTATTAAATAAAACTTTTTCTGAAATTATGTAATACTAGCGACCCGCCCCGGCTTCGCACGGCTATATTATGCATGTATTATACACATAAACCTTCCTCTTGAATCACTCTATCTATTAAAAAAAACCGCATCAAAATCCGTTGCGTAGTTTTAAAGATTTAAGCATACATAGGGAATAGGGATATAAGGACATAGGGACAGAGAAAGCGACTTTGTTTTATACTTTGTAGTGAAACTACCTTTTTTTAAGGAGCGGTGTTGGCCTAGTGCTAACTAGATACCTCGACTTTAATTTTAATGGTTGTGGGTTCTAACCAATGAATTTTTCTTATAAGATAACTTTATGTCAATTGACATTGCTCTTAGGGTGAAGGAAAACATCGGGATGCACCTGCGGTTTAGTTGATTCCAGACGTATTAACGAGTTCTTTCCTCTGGACATGGTCAACTAAGTTGAGAGGGTAGTAGGTGCTAGGCAAGCCTACTCAATCCTCACGGAAAAAATACCCGTCTAAAGAGGTAGAAGCACATGTAGAAGTACCTATTTTGTAATGAGATTCATGGATGATATTATGCAATGTTTGACAACCATCTACGATAATTGTGAATCATAGAATAAAATTAATAAGTGCCATATATGCGATTTCTATATTGTCTATATGTCGTGATTCATAATTGTCGCGTGTATCAGAGACAATATTTTGTATAATCGTTTAACTACTTACTAACGCCTGCGCCTGCGCAATGAGGAGAGTAGATAAACAAATAAGTTAGTAAGTAACAGAATAAATTATTTTATATTAAGTAACCACCTAAATTTTATGAAGTCCTAACACTAACACAGAAATAATGTTACATCTGAATTCGAATTAGGTCAATTAAAAAAAAATGGTTGTCAGTAAAGTCGGTTTACGGACGATAATTTTACGTGATAACGTAATATGAGAACACGATGAAAAATAGACATTTTTCTTTTGTTATTCCTTTATGTAAATATGTTTTTCCTTATACCTATCTGTCTATTTTTTTCTTTTTCTTTTTTTATAATATAAGTCTTCTATTCGTCACTCGTCAACATAACACAAGCCCAGATGAGCGATATTATTATTAAATACTCTCATGTTACCATGACGTATGACGTCACACATCGGGAACGGGACGCGTCATGTTACCGGGACATGACACTTTTGTGTGAATGCAGGTGTTCCATCAATTTATTAGACGTTATCACGTAAAAAAAGATTTCGCAGTCAGTTACTCTACGACATCACCTTCAGCATATTAAAATCTCATGTTTATTTTAGTAGGTATAACTGTGAAGTGAGAATAGAAAAACCGACATTAAAATTTATAATACCAGTGGCAGATTCTTGTTAACCACTTAGTCCTAACTTCAAAGTTTCGTAAGAGACAGCACGCATTTATCGTTAGAATCTAGATCGTTGTAGAGAGGTCAGACAAACATGTTTGGTTTGGCAACAATGTCCGCACTACTGTAAAATTCATAGGGATTTATGTGTTTTGTAACACTAAATGGTAGCCCATACCTGATTGATAACTAGATACATGTCAAAGAGAACGCTCGCTTGGAGATAATGTGCCAAGTTACAAGTCATAATATACCTAACACTAGCTACTCGTTCCGGCTTGGGACGGCTATATTATGCATGTATTATACATATAAACCTTCCTCTTGAATCACTCTATCTATTAAATATAACCGCATCAAAATCCGTTGCGTAGTTTTAAGGATCTAAGCATACATAGGAACAGACAGCGGAAAGTGACTTTGTTTTATACTATGTACCTAATGATAATGAAGAAATACGACAACTAACCAAGTGAGAAAAGGAAATCTACACTAATATTATAAACAAGGAAGATTTTTTTGTTTGTTTGTAACGAATAGGCTCCGAAACTACTGGACCGATTAAGATGAAACTTGGTATGTAGATAGCTGAAGACCTGGTAAATTATAGAAGAATTCTTGTGTCGCGGTTATGGTTACCAAACTCCACCAAAACGGCTAACCCGATTTGTGTTATTTTTTTTTGTGTATATTCGTTAGTTCTGCTAATCGAACAGCATCAAGTTATTTTTCATTTCTTTTTGTATATGGTAAAACAACGTTTACCGGGACAGCTAGTAAGTTATAACATAATAGATTTTTACTAAAATTGTAATTATATGTATGTTATACTTAATACTAACTTAATGAATGCTAATATTAATATACTTAATTTATGTATTAGCAAAGTAAGCTATGTAAATTTATGTATTAAGTTTACCAAATAAAGTAGGCTAGTACCTAATTATAAATAGTTTAATTTGGTTATAACAGAATGCAATCTTGGTTTGCAAATATAGGTTGCTAAAAGTAATTGTTCAGACTTTTTAAGCTCTAGGTCACATGGGGTTCAGCTAATTGGTAATGTGACTGTACCTACCTACATCTGATTATTAGGCAGACATAGATGTTAAAGCCTATCCTTAAGTTTGCCATTACCGTCTTTTATATTTTTGTGGTCGTAACAACAAGTAACAAAAAAAACTTTTTAAACTCACACGATTTGTATTCATAGTGGTTACAAGCTCTCATCTACGTGGAATCCAGTAATAAGAATGTGCAAGTGTCGCGAGATATCTCCGGATATAGTGAGTGTGGTGTGCCGCGGCCCTTATGACTGTTGACAAAACTGTTTATAAAATTGAGTGTCGGTATTTGACCTACCCTCGATTACTACCCTCAACTATCAGCATGAGAGGATAACGCTCGCCGCTGCTCCAGTCTCCTCGCGACCATGACTATTGTAACATAGTCGAAACGTCGAGGTAAGAGAAATAAAAATAAAAAATACGCGATTAAGACCCGGGAAAATAATGACTAAGTAACAAAACATTCAAAAGGTTTTTCAAGCAGTTCATTGACCTATGAATCATTTTTATGATTGCATTAAGATGCGCCGGAGTTGACGACCTACATAGAGTTCAAGTGCGGAACCATCTTCATTCATTTGACTTCAAATACGATCGTGAATTCGTGACTTGAAGTTGTATTTGATAAAATACTTTGAGAATTAGATGTGGTATTAATTTATATCGTTTTTTTTAACCCCTGTTTGCCTAGCATGAAGACCAAAACATGATACGATAAAGCGATATAACTACATCAACTCTTAAAATATGATTGATAAAGCCGCCATGTTGAATTTTTATCGAAAATTGCGATAAAATCTATCTATATATATAAAAATCAATTGCTGTTCCTTAGTCACGCTAAAACTCGAGAATGGCTGAACCGATTTAGATGATTTCGGTTTTGAAATGTTTGTTGTAGTCTAGGGAAGGTTTAAACGGTGAGAATTTAAAGATCGGACTTACGCGGGTGAAACCGCGGGGCGCAGCTAGTGTATGATAAAAATTCAACATGGCGGCTTTATCTATCATATTTTGAGAGTTGATGTAGTTATATCGCTTTATCGTATCATGTTTTGGTCTTCATGCTCGGCAGGCTGACCCTAAAGAGGGGTGTTTAAGTTTGACGTGTGTGTCTGCTGTCTGTGTAACAGTGAATTAGGGCTTGCTAATAATATGAACCAAATTTGATTTAGTTATTTTTAAATAATAATAGATAGGTCAGCGTTCGACCACTAATTTACCTGATGGTAAGTGACGATGCGATCAAAGATGTATCCCGTACGTATTAGAACGTACGTATACATTTTCTTGTCACTTGATTAACTCTTAATAAGCAAGGGGCCACAAGTGTTTTTTTTTGTAATAGTTTCTCAGTTATGTTTAATAGAAATCGGTTCGTTATTTGGAAGCTATCACCCTGATAGCTTCCAAATAACGTCTCAATAAGCAAGAGAATGTAGGAAAATAATAATTTAGAGTAGGGTACAAAATACCAAGGCCATTAAAAACTTTGTCTCAAAATGACATAAGTATTCTGAAAAAAGTAGAGGCACACTCCGCCAATATAGAAGTCAAAAATATTTTTCAAAGTTGGGTAACAAAAAAAATTCAAAATTGGGTCACAAAAGTGGAAGCCCTTGCCCACTGTAAAGTACTAAAATTGTTTAAATTAAATGTTTTCAATTCAAGCAGGGCTTTAAAATCCAGCTTTAGTCCAGCTAAATCTTAAATAATAACTTAAAAACCTATAACAACTAAAATAACAACAAGATATATTTGCTTGATATACCTATTGCAAAAATAGAGAAATTGACTAAATCATTATTTAGAACTAAGAAGGAACCATTATTCCAAATACTATAGATACCACATCCAAGAATTCAAACTCGAGCTACAATCATAGTGGCGTCTGAGGTGAGGCGTCTAGCAGACTACTTTAAAGTCATCTATTATTGTACAAACAAGGTAGGTCATGCATATGACGGTCATTAGTTCAAGGTGATAGAGGCATATAGTAATGGAAGGAGTTTAGTTGGGTTTATTGAAACATTTTGTAATTTAAAGCTTTTATTTAGCTTTTTTGCTTACATTCTTACAATAAAAATAGACTTCCAAAATAATAACAATAAACAAATTCATGAATTAGATAACATTATTATAGTTCTGGTTTCATCTCGTCGTATTACTCCTCTATAATTTATTTTGGTTGCAAATCTAAACTATTTGTTTGTTTGTTTGAACGTGCTTATCACAGAACCTACTGGTTCGAATTGAAAAATTATTTTTGTGTTGGATAGTCCATTTATCGAGGAAGGTTATAGGGTACTTTTTATTTTGATATTTCTACGGGTTCAGGACTTATGCGGGTGAAACTGCGGGGCGCAGCTAGTAAATAATATTCTTTTCTATCATTGCCTGTTTTATTGAACTGAATACAATTAAACTGAAGTTGTCAATTGGCTCGTCCATAAGTTTGTTTAACCAAATCCGCTCCTCGTTCCCCTATCATAATAACAGGAACATTTATATTCCCTGTAGTCATATCAGGCATTATACTAGAATCGATAACCCTAAGTCTATTAACGCCGTACACTCTCAAGTCATCATCTACTACAGCTGTTTTAGGATCTGGACCCATTTTACAAGTTCCCATAGGATGAAAAACAGACATAACCATATTTAGTGAAAAACATCTGAAATAATCTTTAGTGTTGAGTTTAAAGTTATTGCAAGCTTCTATGTTAGTTCGTGGAATGTAAGCGTTTATTGATTTGAAGTAAGTTGTATTTAGCAGTGTTACCAGTTTCATCAATCCTGTTACTGTCTTTTCCAAGTCTCTTTCATCAATATAATAATTGGGGTAAATAATCGGTTTAACATGAGGATCACTGCTCCTAAGTGTCAAATTACCTTTAGAGTACGGTCTACTTAAACATAATCTAAACATATAAAGCGCATGATCTATATTTTCATAAGCAATAGAGTCTATGACTGATTGTTTGTAATTTGCATGCACTTTTAATGAAATTGGTAAATAAGCAGTATTTTTGTTATAAATAGCAAGGTGGCTTTGATATTCTGAGTATGTATTTGATTCGATTTCTGAAAAGAAAGCCATAACAGTGTCAGTATATTCTCCTAAGGAACCAGAACCATCATAAAGGTATCTGATTGCTTGGAAATTTGTGTCTGCAATATTTTCAAATCCAGGTTTATCACCAAATATATTTAAAGGCACATACACATGATCCTTTAGATTTTGTCCAACGCCAGGTGAATTAACTATACAATTTATACCAAGAGACTCTAAGTGTGCTTTAGGTCCAATACCAGAAAGCATTAGTAATTGAGGTGTATTAATTACACCTGCGCTTATTATTACTTCTTTTGTAGCAAAATATCGTACAGTTCTATTATTTCGTTCAGCTTTGACTCCAATAGCCGCATTAGTAATAGGGTCAAATATTATTTTAGTAACAAATGTATTTTTTAGTATTTTCATGTTATTTCGATCTTGAACTGGATTCAAATGACTTCTAGCCATACTAAATCTTCTACCGTAAGCTGCATTTCCTGTGATGTATCCAGAGCCATATAGTTTTGCGAAATTCAAATCACGAACGCGTCCGAATCCTAATTCTTCATACGCTTCTATTATTTTATCGTGAAGTTCTATGTTTGTGTCATTAAAAAGATCTACTATTACGGGTCCATCATGGCCATAAAAATCTCTTATGTCGGGATATTGTAATAACTTCGGATTTTGAAGATTTTCAGCTTTCTTTATGTATTTGAAAGCCACATCTGGATGCCAGTTATGATTGCCCTGATCATACCAGTTCTGGTAATCTAACGGGTGTCCTTTGACGTAGATCATTGAGTTTAGACTGCTGCTGCCTCCAAGCATCTTTCCTCGAGCCCAAGGTATTGAACCGTCCTCACATGCCTGGTTTATTCTACCATCATTTTCAGTAACGTAACTCCAATCGTACGATGTATTGAATACGAACCGTCTCAGGCTTGGCATCTAAAATTATAATATTCTCTTTAGTTTTTTTTCTAATAATATCAATATAATAATGTGTACCTATAGGCTTACTTACAATGCTCTCTGCTGGAGGATTATCGCCAGCTTCAATTAGTAAAATATTCCAATCCTTCTCTTCACTCAGCCTGTTCGCCAAAATGCTACCAGCCGTTCCCGCACCAATTATTACGAAATCAAATTCTTGATTTTCTGTAAAAATACCAGGTTTTACTTTGAAATAATTACAATATTGATGAAAAATATAGTTAATTTACCGCTAAGCCTTTGAAAGTTTACCCTTATGGCTGATGTGTTGATGTTAGTTAGCGAGTTATTATTGTCAAAACTTATTATTAGTTATAACCAAAAGCAATTTATTGTTAGTGAATTATTAACTTCACGTCAAACTGAAATCCGAATAGAAATTTTTATTATTTACCATGAACATGAGCATCTGGCGGCCAGTTTTCAGTGATTAGACATTGCGCTGCAGCAAAGAATTGAAGTGCTGATGAGAACACCTCAGGAGCTCGACCAGTGGCTGCTACCCCGGGACATATGTTAGTCCAGCTAAAATACGAGTATGTATAGGTACATTAGCGGTGGAAATTTATTAAAATTTAATAACTTATTATTTTTTTACTTGCCTATTTTCCATGATTTTCCGAAACACGTTCCCCGTAAATAAATTTTGTAACACAGATTATGTCTAGTTCAAAACTGTGTAAGAGTTGTAATTCTTATTTCGTATTTATAAGACTACGCAAATGTTTTATTACCTCCATGAAATTTTTACTTCAGTTTCGTGTCTCGTGTTGAGCTTATTATTTAAAAAGTGGTTACATTGTAAAAGAGGTGACCTAACTACCTTACCATATCTATTCTTTAGTAGGTACTAAATGAAGTTGTTCGAAATTAACATACTTAGTATCTTGATGCTCTATAGAATATAAATGTACTAGCTGTTGCCCACGACTTCGTTCCTGAGGCGGATTTAATGTTTTAAGCTATTGCATAGCTTTGAGTGAGGTGACCGCTCACCTGTGAAAATAAAACCTAACACCCCCCACTCCGCCGATATAATATGTAGCTCGGCCGAGCGTTCGCTTAACATGTATGTATATATGGTATTTTTTTAGATATCAATTTTTTCTTGCGAAAAACCCTTTCTTAGTGGAAACCTAAGAAAGGGTTTTCGAACACAGGATCAAGAACCCAACATCCTGTAAAAGGAACACCTTTTATGTCCCTAGAACCAGCGGCTTTTAAGGTGTTGTGAGTTGATCTCTCCTCGACCTATCAGCTGGCAGAAAAACTGCCCGGCGGTTCTTCATACATCTTCTTCTATAGGTACATAATATAAAATCCTTTGTCCTGACTGACTGACGGATCAACGCACAGCCTAAACCGCTAATCGTAGAGACCCGAAACTTGGAGGGTGTATTCTTTGTATGACGTAGGCATCCGAAAAGAAAGGATTTTCCGAAGTTCTATTCCTAAGGGGGTGAAAAGGGGGGGCAAAGTTTGTATGGGACAACGTGATTTCTTGGTCCATTTTCGACTTTTACGTGGACGAAGTCGCGGGCAAAAGCTAGTTTTTAATATGGCGCCATCTGTCCTGCCAGTTGATGTAAATATCAGTCAGCCAGTCAGGACGTAGAATTTCATATTTATACATATTTTTCTCCAAATACAGATTCAAGCAGAATGATAACAAAGTCAATCCATTTGGAATCGTTTGCATGAGAGCACATTTAATCATCTTAAAAAGTAACTTATTTTGTCGAAAGATAAGATAATATTTAACAGCTATCACGTCTTTAGTTTATCTCTCACAGTAGGTTTAAATATATTCTTGTTTACAATTTAATTATTATAGATTTTATCTAAAATCAAGGAGAACACAATCAATCATCAGTAGAGGAGGTATATCATATGTGATATTATAAACCAAGCCAATGTAATTGAAATTGCATTAAATCAAACTCTATAACCAGTGTTTTAGATGGACTCCTAAAGGTCAATATAAACTGGGTGACCTTGAATGTTGTTTACAAAAACAATATTAAATGAACCACAATAATATAAAAAACTTTGACTCTATTTACGTACCCACAGACTGTAAGCAAATAGGTATTGAAGAGATGCTATGTTTTCCGTGTTAAAATACAAGCTTGCTTTTTTCATTTAAGATATTTTCTATCAAATTAAAAAAATAAAAGTTAAGCACGGTCGGCTAAGCTGAGAGGATAGTTATAGATGCTGAGCAAGCCTATTCCAAACTCATTCAAAAAGGACCCAACTAAAAGAGGCCAATATGTGGACACAGCTCGTATACTGGTATAAGTACAAAGTGAGTAAAATCTATGATTAAAAATCCAAGTTGAAGAGCTACCTACGTTAGAATAATCTCTTGCGCTAAAAATAAAACTACACAGTACTCTACGCTACGGAATTATTTTGATTATTTGTGGCTTAAAAATTTTCCTCAACAGTATGGAAATTAATCAAATAAATGATTACTCCAGAGTACCAACAAGAAATAGAAGTGTAACAATTGCCAAAAATCCATCCTAGATAGATAAAACTATATAATGTGTTTCTGCGACCCCTTCGCAGAAACACATTGTATATAACAATTAATACATTAAACTTTTTCTTTCACTAAAAATGCAGGTTAATAAAATTCATTCGAAACGTTTTGCGCATCTTACCTAATTAAATTTATTTTTAGAACTAAGATTAAGTAAACTCTAGAGCAATACTAAGCATGTTATTAGCATTTGTAATCTCTTGCTTTCAAAAAGCATTAATTCAGTAATGTTGCTTATCTAAAGGTTTTACGAGGTAGGTATTTTAGTTATAGTCAACTAAATACCACTTTTTTATTATTATCTTTTAACCGACTTCAAAAAAAAGAGGTTCTTATTTCTTAATAAAAGCTCTAGCTGTGTAGATCTGTAAAACAAAAAGAGACCGTTTATTGGTCGTGGTCCGACTGCCGGAGTTCTATCAATCGAACCACGGGCAAACGATAATTTGAAAGTTTAATACTATTATTATTGTAGTAGACGATAATTTGTAAATAAAATTCACCATGTTTTGTACTTAATACATCAAGGAATAATTATTTGAGAAAATAAAGTCCACTACGTTATATAACTAACAAGCAGCGCTCCGCGGTTTCACCCACGTTACTCCCGATCCCGTGGGAATATCGAAACATTAAATAGCCTAAGTATAGCCTTCCTCGACAAATGGACTAGGTATGCAAAATAAAAAGGAATTTCTCAATTCGAACCAGTAGTTTATGAAATTAGCGCGGTCAAAAAAACAAACTCGTTAGCTTTATAATATTACTTTATAATATAATATACTATTAATTTATTATTTTATATTAATTTATTATAATAATATTAATTTATAATATTAATATTAGGCCAGATTACCAGATTTATTTGCAATCATAAGATCCCGCATAGCGTCTTTCTGGTTGCGTCTCCGTAGGTCCGATAATAAAATTCTCAAGACTTTGACTGGGTGCTTGGATAGCCCTATATTTAGGTATTGGATGTCTGTGCATCGTGACCGTAAGGGCGCGTTCAGACGACACGCGTTGACCACGCGCCCACCACGCGCATCACACGCGTTGACCACGCGTTGAACACGCGTTGAAATTTGTTCTATACATAATTTGAGTCTTATGACACATCAATAGATATGAAATTGCATTTATCAAGTCCACCCGCTCACACCACGCGCCCGCCCCGCGCCCGCCCCGCGCACGCTCCGCGCCCGCTTATTAGCTTTAAGTTAGATTAATTTATAATAATTTAGTTCTAGAATATGATTTGCATTTTTTATGTTTATGGCCTGAAATAAATACATTTATTATTATTTGTCTGTTATACGTCCTGTATCACGGGGCTATGGAGCCCCGGACCTTTGGAAGGCGTGCGTGGAGCCGAAGCCAACACGTAGAGGCCCTTTACAATAACAAGTATAATAGCAAACAATGGGGTGGATTCTAAACCGGCGATTATCCCTGTCTACACAATAAAGTGCAGCCAAGGACAACCTCCAGTTTGGATAAAACTATTGATAATCTACAGAGGACAAAACTACTTGAGCTATTATTATTATTATGTTTGGTGAATATTTTATTTCTCTCCCCTCCAGGGGGTCTAAAAGAGAGCACGGGCCGAAGCCAAGTGCGTTGGTATACAAGCATGTATTTAAATATTTAAAAAAAAATTATATTATTACTGTGCCCCGCAGTTACACCCGCGTAACTTCCGATCCCGTGGGAATATTGAAATGTACAATAGCCTTCCTCGACAAATGGACTATCAACCACAAAAATATTTAAACCAGTAGTTTCTGAGATTAGCGCGTTCAAACAAACAAACATACTCTTCAGCTTTATAATATAAAGTATTTTAAGGACGACCTTTGTATTTTTTTCTGGTTATCTAACAATTACAGATTTTTTCATGTCTACAGATTTATTATATGTATAGAAGATATAGTACAGATTGACCCGGAAATTACCTGGTTGAATCAAGTCTACTAAGCGGTATACTCAATACACACCTAAGTGAATCACCCCAGGAGAATTAAGTCGACGACACCAAAACTAAGAATGTTGCAAGCATATTTTATGTTCTTAAGGCCACGCAAAATGTTATTCGGTCGGGTAGCACAGATGGATCATTATATCCGACGTTTGTGTTTACGCAACTTGGCAAAGATTAAGTTACAGTAGGTACAGGTGTAAGGTGTTTTAAAAATTCCACTGTACGATTTAAGGAATAAAGTGGACGTAAAATAAATAAATAAAATAATATTGCAGGCCCAAAACAAATCGTGGCCTGCATAGCCCAAAGCTAAGTAACTAGGGTTGTGTTATGGGTGCTAGACAACGGATATACTACTTATATACATTTTTTTTGTAAATCATTATGTCACTATCACTTCATTACATAGTATAAAATAAGGTCACTTTTCGCCGTCCCTGTGTCTTTATGTCCCTATGTATGCTTAGATCTTTAAAACTACGCAACGGATTTTGATGTGTTTTTTTTTAATAGATAGAGTGATTAAAGAGGAAGGTTTATAGATATAATACATGCATAATACAGCCGTGCGAAGCCAGGGGCGGGTCGCTAGTAAAAAATACTAAAAATAGTATAAAAAAAAAAGTATATAAGTAGTTTATCCGTTATCTGGCACCCATAACACAAGCATTAAGTTGCTTAGCTTGGGGCTGGATGGCGATGTGTAATATGTCCTGAAATATTTATTTATTTATGTAAACCGACTAATTTTTACCGGTTTTATCGGTCTTTCTGATCGCCATCCCGGAAATAAGTGGGTGAAATCCCAAGGTGTAGGTTACTTAAAATATTTCCTATTGGTGTTCAGAAGTAACAATTTATTCTCAATTTTATAGGGTTTATTTTACTCAATTATAATGTTATTTTAACTGAAATCAATGTCTCATCTGCGCAAATATTTAATCTTTATTCGTGTTAGTAATTGTAGTTATTTTGCATGTTGAATTTTAATCCCTAAACATGTACCGGTTTTTGTAAGTAATTATATTGTTATTAGTTTTATTAGAAAGGTATACGCTTTATAAAATAGGTTTATTTAATAGGAGCAATTTCTATGTCGTATCAGTAGGTATTATTACTACGTCTAACATATAATTTTAAGTATTAGACAGTTTAAACCTAGCCTTAATGCTTTAATGCTTTCGTCGCATAAAACCTTTTTTAGTGTTTTAGAAATAATTACGCCAAATACAATCAATTACGTCAATTCGTTAAGTCGCGAGTTAAGAGAAAAGCGTACTGGCTCTCTCTCCATACGAACGAAGTCGACTGTTTCCTCCCTGGATAATGACACTGGTAAAAATATTTTTGTTGCATAAAACCTATAATGTCGTTGCCTAACCAAATGTCTTGTTTTTTTATATTCTAATTATAGAAAGTAAGTATACAAGTAAGTAAAACAAAATATTATATATAAAAATAAGACAAAGGGGCGTGGTCATGGCAGTTATAAGTTTTATGCTACAAAAACATTTGTGCTAGTGTCGTTACCCAGGGAGGTAACAGTCGACTACGTTTGTATGGAGAGAGCGCCCGGTACTCTTTCCTCTTATCGGATCGACATCTTCTAGAAAATATTTTATTCTTCGTACGTTTTGAAATAAAGAAGTTTAGTGTTTCTGCTCATAAATGTTGTAAATATCACGTAATATTTGATGTTCTAATTGTTTAAATTATTGAAATTTTACATAAAATTGTTTACTAGACCATTCTAGCACTGATTAGTCCATTTTTTATGCAATGATTAGTCAAATAAGAGTTTATAAGTTATTGATATTGCTTTTAAATAAGGCGATATTTCTTAAATTTTTATACCTATTAACTATTAGGTATTTAATTTTTAGAAACTAAATTTGCGGTCTTTTATTTACATATAAATTAGAAACTTTTATTTTATTTTGGTATAATTAGGGTTTTTTGAAAGGTTATGATATGACTAATAGTAATTTAAATTTATAATGGATATAATATATTAGCACTGATAGTGATATTCTTTATAGTAAACAACACCATTTGTAAATTTAATAAAAAAAAAAAACAGCGCACTCCGGGAGTGCAGGCAGAAGTGAAAACTGTATATCTGTGTAAAATCTCATCTGTCGAAATCTCATCTGTCGCGAGAACGGCTGAAAATGCTCACTCGTGTATCAGTGATGGCGCTAGCGTGCGACGTGAACTGCGTACGGCAGCTCGCTGCGAACCTGCACCATCCACCGAGAGATGTCGCTGTTAACACTGTTGTACAGAAGTGAGTATCGTAGTTCGGCCGTTTGCACAGAGATGGCGCTGTTTTCAATATTGCATAGTAGTAGAAGCACAATAACTGTTAAAATCTCATCTGTCAAAATCTCATCTGTCGCGAGAACGGCTGAAAATGCTCACCTACAAAAGTGCCCAACGCGCCATAAGAAGTTTTCACTTCAAAAAACTAAGCTTAAATCTAAGTTTTACACAGGGTGGGTTAATCGATAAAAGCTCTTTCTACCAGGTAGCATTTCTTTAAGATTATTATATTTTTACTATAGTTGATCTCATTCTAGTTTATGCTTAATAATAGGGGGGCTAAAAAACAGCTTGGGGGTTAAATTAATATAATAACACGTTTTTCAAACATTTTATTGTATTTTTGCAACAAAAACTTAAACTTAGATAGATAAATAGATAAATTCTTTATTGCAAACACCATTTGTAACTTACTGCATAAAAATAGGTTGAATAAATACATATGAATCGGAATCACAAATACAAAACCAATTTATCATTACAAGAATCGTAGGTACATAATTTTCGTGGTAGTTAGTTTCCAACCCTTATTTATTTCGTAAATTATGAGGCCCAGTTCCAGGGGCGCCTCTATAAATTCAACCCTCAGAGAATCGCTGATAAAAGAAATAATTTTACATAAAAGGTAAAAGAATTTTTCACAATACCTACATGTTGAGTTGAATCTATTATTATACATATTGAAATCATACTTTGCATTTCATTCTTTATTATGGTCGTACATTTTTGGAAAAATAAGATTTTATATGAACTTTGTTTATAGGTTGATATTTTTTATAGGTGTCTATATCTGTTTAAATAAAAGAGAAAAAGACTTATCAAGAAATCTTTAAAACTAAAAGAGCTACTAACTGTAACTTTAGTACCTAAAGCGGTTCCTCTTAGAACCGCTTTAGGATTATGAAAGGATTAGGATTATGCACTATGAAAGGATTTTTGGTAATTCGAACTTAAAAAAAAGGGGCTGTAAAAGTTTGCAATTTTAGTAATTAAGGTGAAAGGGTACCTGCGCGCTCTCCATGCAAACGTAGTCGACTGTTTCCTCCCTGGATAATGACACTAGCATAAATATTTTTGTGCCATAAAACCTATAACATTTTAAAAATGACCCGTATCGTGCGATAGAGAGAGTTTAAGTTCGAACGTAATTGCCTTCATTTTATTTGCCTACATAAAAGGGCTGTTATAGTTCCTAGTTTTTAATAACTATTATGTTTTCTGTGTTTATTAGAAATGCATATCACATTTAAAGAGACGATAACGCGGTAAACCTCTAGGCACAGCTAGTCTGGTAACTCTACATAGAAACAAGATTTTTCCAACATAACTGTAATTAAATACAAATCATTATTCAATCTAAAAGGACATGTAGGGCAAATCGATGTTAATGAGAACGATTTATGATTTAATTGAAATTTGTAACCGCACCTAAAGGTATGTTGCTACGCGTTTAATTTCCAAGGAATTTAATGTATTATGTTGTATGTAACATTGGTTTACATTAGGTGTATATCGAAACGAATAGCTAACACACCTTTTTAGATTACTTTGTCACATATTTCTGTCTATCAGCTTCCATCAAATATGCGTATTATGTTGGTGTTTGAATTTACAAAATGACCTGCACTGTTAATAAATTGAGTGATTAACTGACACTGACATTTGACAACGCACACATTATGTTAAATTCAAATTACTTACTAACGAATGTGTTTGCAAATTGAATGCATTCGTATAAAAGCCTTTAGAAAAAGTAACTTAAAATGCAGCGGTGCCAGACACGGGCTATTTAACCATTACGTTTCTTTGCATATCCCATTTCCGAGACGTTTTAAGGGTTTGGTGAGAAAGCATTATTTGTTCGCCTTATTTCATTTTTTCATTTTCATTTTCATCAAATAGGCATGGGTCTCAAAGTGCACCATTGAAAAAAAAAACGATGCCAAGCTCCCATAGAGACAAAGTCAGACCCCTTTTGTAAGAACGGTTTTAATTTCAAACTTTCAACGGAGACAACTGTATTTTTTTTTAAATCGTTTGGTTTATAAGTTATTATAACTCTTACACCTATAGAATAAAATAAAATCAGTAAAATTTTGAAATATTTTCAAGGAAAAACTTATCTACAAAATAAGCACGGGCAGCGCGCGGCGGCGGGGTTTGAACTCGCGACCTCCTGCTTACCGTGCGACAGACGCCGAAATCAGGATAATGATGGATTTCACTTGTCTTTGTTATACAAATTAAGATGGGCTAATAAAATTTGTAATTTCACTATAAAATAAAAAAAACAGTCAAATCTATTTTATTCATCCGTACACAACACAATTAGTTTGATCCCCACAAAGGGGCACCTTAATGTCGGGTTCTTGAAAGAAAGAAAGCAAAAGAGTTTTCTACAATCGTCCTTATTTCCAAAAAGAATACTTTCACCAACTGTCACTTCTTGGTGGAGGTGCCGGTGGACTGCAAAAAAAAAAACTCAAATAGGTCGGAATAAGGTTTGGTAATCCAGATTAGATACCTTTTTTTTTTTTTTCAGATTATATACCTATGAGAATTTAATGCGTAATTTCTCCCGAGAATAGGTCTTGGCCCTGCGACGAGACTTTGCCTAAATATCAATATTAAGGTGAAAGGGTACCGGCGCTCTCTACATACAAACGTAGTCGACTGTGTCCTCCCTGGATAATGATGACACTAGCACAAATATTTTTTTGCCATAAAACCTATAACTGCCATGACTACGTCCCTATGTCTACGTCCTTTTTTTCATTTCCTACGATAATTAGGAAATGAAAAAAAAGGGACGTAGCCCTTTTTTTTAGAAATATATAATAAGAAAATGATTGTGATTATCTTTTAGTTTTATTTGCTTTTGTTTTTATTTGTTTTTTATGTAATTTAAAAATGGTGTTTGCTTAATTATATTAAAATACATATATAAGAAAATAATAATATAATATCATAAATAAATAATAAGCTAAGATTAAAAAAAACAAAAAACAAAACATAGGGGCATGGTCATGGCAGTTATAAGTTTTATGCAACGAAAATATTTGCTGTAGTGTCATTATCCAGGGAGAAAACAGTCGACTACGTTTGTATGGAGAGAGTCTCCGGTACCCTTTCCTTTTAAGTGCCTACCTACTTACCCAGGAGTGTTCCAGTTACTGCTATCGCAAGGCGCTGTGGTTGGCGTTCCTTGCGGTCTGAAAATCAGTATGGTACAATTAAAAAAAACTTGATCCCGACAAAAAACGCCTGTAGCATAATTTTGCTGTATAAAATGCAAAATTTGTACTGTTATACAACCAAAAATGTATAGTATACATTACCTAGAACCTAAGTTAACCAAGTTCATAGCTTCTTGGGCTCTGATCTTTCGTCCGTAGACTCTCCACAGCTTCACGCATATTGGTGTCAATGTGCTGCACCAAATGATGCCCAGAACAAAACCACAAACCCACCAACCGTGCTAGAAAAAAATTAAAAAGTCTAGTAGTCAATTATTAAACTACTTACTACTAGAATTTTACAGTGTTTAACGGAAATAGTAAAACTGCTATAAAAACATACTAATTCATCAATACAATAAAATTAGTGCACACAATTTCCTGGAAGTCAAGTAGGTAGTGAATGTGCTTGAATAAGTATCTAAAAATTCCGTTTTTGTATTAAGATGAGCATTCGATTTTTTTTAATAATAAATAGGTCAGCGTTTGACCACTATCTCAAACGATACTAAGTGATTGACTCATTAAATGACCCTTAAGTCTTAAGAGCTATTTAAGTAGCGAATAATGGCTTGATAACAGCATCTTTAAAGACATTCTGTACCTAATAGTACCTACCAAAGCAGCAATATAATTAGTGCACAGCAACGTCCTTGCAGCGGAGTAGATAGTGAATAAAGGGCGACATCTCGCGGCGCACACAATCTTTCGTCTTTATGTTAAGACTAGCGACCCGCCCCGGCTTCGCACGGCTATATTATGCATGTATTATACATATAAGCCTTCCTCTTGAATCACTCTATCTAAAAAAACCGCATCAAAATCCGTTGTGTAGTTTTAAAGATTTAAGCATACATTGGGATATAGGGACATAGGGACGGCGAAAAGTGACTTTATTTTATACTATGTAGTGATAGTGATGAGCTTTCGAATTTTTTAAATAATAAATAGGTCAGCGTTTGACCAGATAGTGGTGCTAAGAGATTTACCTAATGACTCACTAAATAACCCTTAAGTCTGAGCTATTTATGTAGCGAATAATGGCTTGATAACAGCATCTATAAAGACATTCTGTACCTAATAGTACCTACCAAAGCAGCTATATAATTAGTGCACAGCAACGTCCTTGCAGCAGAGTAGACAGTGAATAAAGCGCGACATCTCGCGGCGCACACAATCTTTCGTCTTTATGTTAAGACTAGCTTTCGATTTTTTTTAATAATAAATAGGTCAGCGTTTGACCACTATGTCACACGATGCTAAGTGATTTAATGACTCATTAAATGACCCTTAAGTGTTAAGAGCAACATAAGTAGCGAATAATGGCTTGATAACAGCATCTTTAAAGACATTCTGTACCTACCAAAGAGGCAATATAATTAGTGCACAGCAACGTCCTTGCAGCGGAGAAGACAGTGAATAAAGGGCGACATCTCGCGGCGTGTTTACCGACCGACGTGAGTACGTGGGTGCGCCAGCCGGCAGCGTGGGACACCAGACGTGACATGAACGTTGATATTTTCTGGAATAATATTGTTAGAAGCATGTTATAAGGTTTAGATTAATACCAGATGACGACCCTGTTGGCACAATGGTCACCATGCCGGACTGCCAAACACAGGGTTGCGGGTTTGATTCCCGCCTCAGACATGTATTTATGCTAAGATATTTGTCTGTGATCTGGTTGTTTTTAAGTATTATAAGTATTTATTTACAAAAGAAAAGTATATACGTAGTATATCCGTTGTCTAGCACCCATAATACAAGTCTAGTTACTTAGCTTGTGGCTAGGTGGCGATGTGTGATATGTCCTGCAATATTTATTATTATTTATTTATTTAGTTTATATCCATGGTTTTCATCCTAGCTTAGTTTTTAAGACGTTTCTAACTAACATATGTACAAAATATACTTACATAAGCATCGAAATAAATAAAGAAATTAAACTTTGACTTTACCTAAGTGATTGCCCCTGTCTTTTTATCTATTTTCATCTATTTAAGTTAAGCTGTGATTATGTTACGAACATTGCGACTTTCTGAGAATTAATTGGGGATAAGTTTTAGTCAGAATGATCAAGCTCGAGCGCTGTATGTAATTTTGTTAGGGTTATAAAGACCTCATAAGTATATTAAAATGAGCCCAAAAAGACATCAATTTTGAGGGTTTCAAACCTTAAGAAGCAATAAATGTAACTCTTAAAAGGTTAACTTTTATAGTTGCTCACCTTCCTCGCTATAAAATCACCCTGATTATCAATATAATATTGAGCAGTATGAATATGACTCAGGCTTATGTTCAGTTTTCTTCTAAAAGGCATCAATTGCAGTTCCAGTTCTGTCAACTTGAAGACAACTTCAGCTCGTAACAGTTCAAGCGGTTTTATACTGGTTACGTGAAGTCTTTGGGCTCTTGTTGCTAAAATAATAGCATTATCAATCTTTAATTATGCTATATAAATCATCAGATATATTATTATACTGATATTGGAGCTTATAGTAATCAACGATTGGGTTGGGCCATTGGGGGACGATTACAGCTCGTGTCCGTCAGGAGTTACCTACCACAACCCTCACGTGTCCCCTGGGTGGTGCTAAACGAGCTCGATACTATCGACAGAAATAAGCGAATCATAAGATATGAATACCGCAGGATCACTACAAAAGTCTAAAAATGGTCCTTATCAGGGCCCAAAGACTGAAAATATCGGACCTTCAGTCCGCATATTACAACTAAATATTGAAGGCCAAGAGTGACTACCTACTAAATCTGTCGCAAATAAATATTGATATTGTTATAATCTAATTTAATTTGTTATTGATATTGTGTAAGAATATTTCGCCTTTTTCGATTGTCATACGATTAAATAAATAAATAGTAATCAAGAAGCTTTTAAAGTACTATTTTGAGGGTTGCAATACGTCAAATAACGAAGTAAGTCCTTATAAATATATAAATTAAGTCCTACTTACTAGCAGCGCTCCGCGGTTTAACCCTCGTAACTCGCGATCCCGTGGGAATATCAGGATAAAAAGAAGTTTATATCTGTTAATCCAAGTTTCCAGATATCTACAAACCAAGTTTCATCTGAATCGGTCTAGTAGTTTCGGAGCCTATTCGTTACAAACAAACAAATGAACAAACAAAAAAATCGTAGAAAAAAGTGTAGATTGTAAGAACTTACATAAATTAGATTTTGTATGTTGGGTATTTTTTGAAAATGTCTATTAATTTACGTATGTATGATATTATTTTTATTTACTATTTTCTCAACTTTAGTGTACATTTGGCTGGTGCAAACGTGGTGCTGCTTGTTAACTAATGTCGAGGACGAAGCAAGTATAACTAAATATAATTGCAGATGGTAATTTAGTAGAAATTAAATAACTTGTACCTAAAGTTTCTAATCGTCCTGCTGTGGTAAGATCAGTTACTTGGGCAGCAATATTTTCTAGCTGATCAACTAAAGAGGGCAAGTCTCTTCCTACAACAGGCACATTGTAGTCCATTCTGCAATGCGAGAACAACATCATTATTTTAACCTATAGTATTAATTCATCTTCTTAGTCACTATCACTATCACTACATAGTATAAAACAAAGTCGCTTTCTCTGTCCCTATGTCCTTAGATCCCTTTGTATGCTTAAATCTTTAAAACTACGCAACGGATTTTGATGCGGTTTTTTTTAATAGATAAAGTGATTCAAGAGGAAGGTTTATACATGCATAATATAGCCGTGCGAAGCCGGGGCGGGTCGCTAATAAGTTATAATTAAAAGATACATTTACCTATATTTAGCCAAATTAACATTAGAAATCGTTAACATTTCGGTTAACAATTTATTAAAGTTAACCGATATTGTTTTCAATAAACCAACATCGACAGCTGATGAAAAACGCGCCAAGTTTGTCTGCAGTTCCTTCCATTCGAAGTAAGAGGTCTCCTTGTTGACGTCGAGGATTTTATCTAGTTGGAATACGATGTAGGCTGGTCGATCTTGTTCGCAATCTCTGTAACGCAAAATAAAAGAGGATAAGAATAATAAAAAAGAATAAAGGAAGAAAAAAAGAATAAAGGAGAATAAGGAATAAGAATAAAAGAATAAAGGTTTAATGAATTAAGTAATTAAGAATGTGGTACAATAAAGAGTTTATCTATATATCTATTTAACGCAATATAATTCTTTAAAAATTTCTGAAGTACCTAAAATGTATAACAGTAGCAACCGAAAAGCTACATTGCAATGAAAACACGTTACACCATTTAATAAACTAAAACGAGTGCTTTCGGTAACCAACAAAGAGCTGGCTGCTACCTCGAATAGCGGAGAAGAATCGCCACATAACGACGAAAGGCAGCCAGTCTTTTAGGCACCCTTCCTAAAAAGAACCATTTTTTAATTTATGATTACTATATGTAAGTTTTTAGTATTAAATTGTTACAAGTAAGAAAGCACACAAACAAGAAAACAAATATCAAATAGGTAGACATAATTACAAAATAAAATTAAATGAAAATGAAAAAAGGAACAAACATAATTAAAACAAATAAATTCAATTAAGTAGATATATTTCTTTTTAATTTTCTCGTAAATAATTTAAAAGCCACTATAATAGTAAAGTAATAAATAAAATTATATACATAATAAAGTAAATAATTGTTATTTAGGTAAGTACTTAATATTTTGTATGTCTTCCCATACAATCTTCAGCAACAGATTCTGCTATGTAACCTTACCAGGTATACCTAAGATTGCGTGGTCAATAAAATATATATTTACCTCAATACATCTTTAACAGACACATCAATGGTTATATTCTCCAAGTCTCGAAACAAAGCGTCGAATACTCCTTCATTGTTTGTGAAAAGCGGCGATGGTCGGTCCAACAAGTCCGTAAGCATTTGGTATTGCTGTCCATCCCATAGTGCATGGCATATGTAAATCTAGAAATAAAGATAAAGAAATTAAAATATGCTTGTTTGAACCCGAAATACTTAGTTCAGGAAAACAAAAAGGTTCTTGCTCAATTCATGGTACTTGCTGTGGAATTATTTTCCAGTAAGAATCTCACCGTCGAAATCAATAACCTATCTTGATAGATAACGACCAAGGGTTAAAATGCCATTTTTCTGACATCTTTGCTTAAGCATAACTGTCAAAAAATTGTCTATAAGTTTACTCAAAATCAGATTATTTTTGTTACAATTTTTTTTTACCTTCTCTTATATAATATTCAATTCATAGAATTCCACGTTTGTACCTTAAAGTTACCTACCATTTATCTAATTCAATTCGCCTAACCATGATGTTGCTTACTGTATTTCTACAGATAATTAGCTAGATATAAAAAAAACATTCCTGCGAAACGTCCAACAAAATGTTATTTTTTATACCTACTGCAAACTGTTCTAGTGCAAAAGACTATTATTTATTTTTATGCATTTTTAAGAAACTAGTAACTTAAAATAAAGATGTTCTACGTCTATGTTATTAATAGTAGTTTACTACACAAGGTATGTAAGCGAGCTATTACAGAACAAGATCCAATATGGCGCCCGTGCGAGCGCAGCTCGCAAAGGGCGCTATGGATCGAGTGCACCCGAGATATTTAGACGAATATAGTTCGAGGGTGTAATAGCTACTTGCAACCGAGGTAGGTATACTACTTTACATCATTCATGCGAGGTAAATAAAACATTTTTGTACGACATCTTCGGCTTCAAGATGACAGAAATCAGGCGTACCGACCATTTATTCATCAGACTAATACGAACGATGATGAACTAGCATAAACTTGTATGTTCTTTTTTTAAATTTTAATACAGTCGTCGCAAGTGAACAAACATTTAGTTCAAATGAAATACCGCCATTTTAATACATACAATAAAAATCATTTTATGAAAAAAAAATTGACTAAGGAGTTTTGCATAGCTCGAACTGAAATAAAATGCCGCCATTTTTATTGTTTTTTTTATTCAGTAAAAAGTTTCGTCATTTTATAAGAAAAGAGATTGGTTAACCAAGGAGTTTGACATAGCTTGAATGGTAAAGTGAACTTTACAGTTCAAGCATTCACCCTATGCTTGAATGGTAAAGTGATTTGAAAATGGAACGTCCCATCTAAACAATGCACTGTGTTGTACATGACAACTTACACAGCCTCTTAACATACTAGTAAATCCTACTTACCGAGCAGTATGATGTAAAAACACTAAATACTCATCGAAATCATTTTGCTCGATAAGTATTATATTATTAACTTTAATTAAAGAAAAATATTTACCCAAAAAACAATTATAACCTCTAACAAATTAAATTTTAAAGTGAATAGGCTAAATAGCTAATGATAATATTAAGTTTTTCAAACGCCTACAAAGCATTCGTAGCAAGACACAGCAAAATGATTTTACATCTCACAACACACAAAAGCCAATTTTCTCTTTTATCTACGATATACCTACCTAATTTACTTTGAAAATTGCTGTAACTTTTGTTGCTTATTTGTTAAAATTTACCTCAGCGTGGCCCGTGATAAGGAAGATTGTGGATATCATCCCCCACAATATGAGCGAAGCGAGGCACATCCAGACGGCCGAACTAGAAAAAGAAAAACCAACCTTATTTTTAAAAGTATACGATGCAGAATCTATTAAAGACAATCCAATAGACTTACAATTTTAGGGTTCTCTGAGCATGGATTTTTGTATGTCCGCAACCGCAAAGCAAGGCCATTAGTATAAGTGCCGTAACGAAGCCAAGAATTACGATGCAAGCTGAAAATGATACAGTCAGCATTTAATGTGCAATGATGCTACGACGTAGCTTTTCGTAGGCGTTACAAGATTTATCTTTAAATGTCATAAAAAGACATCAACGGGTGTTCATTTACATAGGTAGTAATAGGTACCTATACTTGTTATTATCATTGGTTTCCAACATAAATTATTATTAATCAATTTGTTTATAGACCAACGTATCAGGGGATTCAAACTAAGTAAATATTTTTTTAAAGTAAGTGAGGAAATTACACCAAAGTTTCTTATTCTTAGTTTCCCAAGTTATGTTATTTATGATTTAAATAAATAAAAAATATAAAAATAAGCTTATTGGGGGTTGTTCAAAAACTTTTGTGCGACATTAGATTTTTTCACTGAACCTGAAAGTACTTTAATAAAAATGCAGTTTTATAGAAATAAATCTAGCAAACCACTTTAATTGTTTATCTAATTGTTGCGGTTTATACTCACCAAGCATAAGCGACCACCTTCCAAACTCATATTTCTGAACCCGTTCGAGACCAGTTTCTAGTTTTCTCGCCATAGTATGCAGGTTGACGGTCAGATGGCGCACTATGTCGTTTAAAATCTTTACTGATTTATGAACCGCTTGTCTTCTTATTTCTATGTCTTTCATAATATCTGAAATAATAAACAATTACAATATTTTTATTTTATAAAACATATACCGATACAATAGACAGGTTGTTTGTGGTTTCTACATTTTAAGGGTACGTTCTTGTTGATCAAACTTTCTGGTCAAACTAGTTTGTCCAAAAGGAATAAATTTCCTCGTAGTCAAACTAATCAACTAAATGGTTAACAAAAGGTGATCAAAACGATAGGATCGGGTAGAGTCGGGATGTAGCCTGAAAAAAGACGATCAAAACGGAAACAAAAGACAATCGAAAAAAAATCAAGAGACTATTGAAATGGAAATAAAAGCCAACTCTTGGGGACTAGCTAATATTAGGAAACAAAGTTAAGAGGGCATAGATTGCCGATGTGTTAAACTTAAACAATAAACTTAAACAACAAAAAAATTATAAATCTGTTTTCAGCTTCAAGATTTTTCAATAAACAAGATTTTGTTTGGTTGAACGTGCTATTTTAGGAATTACTGATATAATGAATTGAAAAACTATTTTTGTGTTGGATAGTCCATTTATCGAAAAAGGCTACAAGCTACTTGTTATTTTAATATGTCGCAGGAAGGCCGAGCGTTGGCGAATGATTCCGAGCCTGACTCTACGTCACTCATCGTAAACTCGTAAAATAAGAATTCAGATACTCTGCTCAACATTATCTTAATATATATAAATCTCGTGTCACAATGTTTGTCCTCAATGGACTCCTAAACCACTTAACTGATTATAATAAAATTCGCACACCATGTGCAGTTCGATCCAACTTGAGAGATAGGATAGCTTACATCCCGATATTCCCACGGGATCGGGAGTTACGCGGGTGAAACCGCGTAGGGCAGCTAGTATTATTATATATTTTTACGGAAACCACGGTTAGTTATAGTAGAATAGTTATGGAATAAAAGTATACCATATTTTGGTCTTATATAAAACGATATGTTTATTTAAATGTTTTCAACGACAAGTCACACCTAACTTTTAACTACAGAATGAAAAGCTGTCTTTTGAAAACTAAGTCCCATAAATAAGTATTAAGTTAGCTAAAAGCAAACACTAAACGAATTAGCCAAGTTTCGATCCGCAAACTGCAATCTAATAATGTTGTTTATCACTTGTAAAAACATTGGGAAATACGGAGAGAATGTTTCGGAACTAATTAAGAATAATGGTTCTTAACAAAACATTAGGTTTTACAAGCACGGACGGTATTTTCATTAATTTTTCCATACAATTAGAGTTTAAAATTTGTAAGTGATTAATTAATTTTGCTCTTTTAAAAAATAAACCAGTCTCCGATACAAAACAAATAAAAACTTAGACCTGTGCTAATATTAGTAACTGGACAAAAAACTGGAGTATCAAGATATTTTATTTATAAACTAGTAGGTTTTATCAATTACTTGCTATGTCTGGTGAATTCATCCGTATAAGTGATGTTTGTATTCGATTTTAAGAAAATATCGTCTTTTTTCCTCCGTCTTAAGAGGAAAGGGTACCGGGGGCTCTCACCATACAAACGTAGTCTATTATTTTCCCCTGGATAATGACACTAGAGGAAATATTTTTGTTGCATAAAACTTATAACTGCCATGACCATGCCCCTATGTTTTGTGTTTTTGAATTTCTATGATAATTAGAAAATGAAAAAAACCAAAACATAGGGGCATAGTCATGGCAGTTATAGGTTTTATGGCACAAATTTTTTTGTGCTAGTGTCATTATCCAGGGAGGAAACAGTCGACTACGTTTGTATGGAGAGACCGCCGGTACCCTTTCACCATAAAAACACCTGTTTCTGAAGCCATATTTCGCGTATCTAGATTTAGCAGATTGTCATGTAAACGAAAAATTTGGACCTATACATAGGAAGGTATGTAGATATGGTCGATTTCTGCACTCTCATAATCAATCTGTCTATTCTACGTGATCATCGACTGCTACTCCAGCCAACCCAGCTTCGACCAAAAGCCAGGATTTCTCTCACGCTACTCGAAGTGTACAATAGAAGTAATGATCATGTGTGCTATTCATATAGATATCAAGTAAAATTAAATTAAACACCTTAAAAACTTATAAACATATTTTAAAATTACAAGTTTTGGCTTTGAATGACCAAAGGGCTGGCTTCTACCTCGGACAGCGAGGTAAAGCAGCCAGCCTTTTGGGCAAACTATAGGGACTTTTGGGCACCCCCATTAGGACCATTAATTATTGAAGTAAAACTTCTTTCGGCGCGACTAGGGAGTAACTCAGATTTTTTTTCTGACGGAAGTAACGCTTACGTAGTTTCCGGTTATATTGACATGTGCTCATCTAACCTCAAAATGACAGCTGACTTAATAGGTTGCATACCTATATTATCTACTTTGTGAAAATAAAAAAGAGGTTGGTGCATAGAGGTACTACACCTTTACCGAAGACCTTCATTAGTATTAGGAAGTTAGTGACTGTCCGCGATGTTATTCTTCTATCTCTAATTAGATAGTTTAATTATAAGTTAGAGTAGCGGAAATCTTTGAAAATACTAGATATTTTTGCAAAAATCTATTGTTTATTTTGTTTCCTTCAAAATTACGATTTGAAAAGAAGTTTTACTTCAATCGCGCGTAAAGGTTACACGCACACACGTTTTTTTATTAAATGTAAGTATACTTACATACATTTAATATAATCTTCTATAATATAAAAATCAATTGCTGTTCGTTAGTCTGGCTAAAACTCGAGAACGGCTGGACCGATTTGGCCAATTCTTTTTTTGTTGTGTTTGTTGTAGTCCAGGGAAGGTTTAAACGGTGAGAATTTAAAGATCGGACTTACGCGGGTGAAACCGCGGGGCGCAGCTAGTAATGTATACATTTTCTAGGAAATGTTTAATTATAAAGCTTAAGTATGAAATGTG
The DNA here is from genome assembly GCA_907269075.1 of Idaea aversata. Classification (NCBI taxonomy): domain Eukaryota; kingdom Metazoa; phylum Arthropoda; class Insecta; order Lepidoptera; family Geometridae; genus Idaea; species Idaea aversata. Next base: position 5,840,585 of record OU026092.1, on the reverse strand, counting down.
TTCGTAAAATAAATTTAATTTGACACATTTTGTAGCTAATACTGCATGAGTACTGTATGTCCAGTCGGAATAGCAATTAGCTGAACCCCACGTACCCAGACCTCACTCGCACATCTGTAAGGTTGTAAAGTAACGTTACCTGATTCTGTTTTTTATTAAATAATATAATATACAATACAATATACATATAAAAAAATAACAAAATAGGTAAATACTACATATTAACCCAGAGCTCACTCGCACATCTGTATGTGCGAGTGTTCAAGCTAATTTATAATCCGACTGTATACCTATGGTGTAATATGGTGAAATAATTAAGAGATTTTTCTAATAAATAAAAATAGTTTATTGTTATAATAGTTTAAATAGACATATTACATATAAAAAAATGTATTGACCTAACCTAAGCTATATCTACGTACAAAAGCAGAAAATATGTCTTATTAAATGGAGGCACAGACTTGAAATAGGCCGACGATATGGTTTTCCCTACCATCAATATCCAGTTTGAATTCGGAATCCTCAAGGCTATGTTCTCGAATAACCTGATCCGCTTGGGATCCCCTAACACCTCATTTTCATTTTTATATGCAATCTTGTGTTCAAACATATGGTTCAAACCCTGTATGTGGGTAGTTCAATACAGATTTATTTATTATAAAAATATACTTTTAGATAAATATTTCCAAGTACGAGTATAAGTGAATTGGCACATGAACAGTCACACACTTTTTTGCTGTTGTGATTAATCATTCTAAACCCAAATATTTAAAGTAGGATTTTAGCGCAAAAGTCATGTGTTTGAGAATCTCGTACCTTTTTGGGAAGTATGTTAACAAGAACAACGTATCGACTTTGTCTACTCTGTAATACTTTATTTATCTGAAACACGCGCCATCAAGTCTTTTTATGGAAGTTTGTCACCCGCATCTTATCCATACCTACATAAGTTTTTGGGAGCGAGGCGTGGTAGGCTGGAATTCATGTCCGGAAAACTTTCACTATCTATCGAAATAGCTTTAGCTAAAAAGCAATTGATTTTATTTATTGTGTTACTTTTGTATATGTAGGTATGTTTTTCAGCCAATTATAAATGACTACCTAAATGGTATCCCATCTTATGTATGACAGATAGATAACTTTATTTGTACAACACAGAAAGATACAGAACACGATAAACACAAAGTAAAGTAAAATATAGAAAGAACAAGTTGCACAAATGGGCGACCTTATCGATTTTCCAGGCAACCTTTGTATGGAAAAGAACTGATTTAGCTTTTGATGATCTGAACTATGAACTTACAAAACCTACCCATTTTACACCATACTGAAATATGATTAGCAAACACCACTATTCATAGTAATTACTTTACCGGGTCTTAATCGCGTATTTTTATTGTTATTTCTCTACCTCGATGTTTCGACTATGTTAAAATAGTCATGGTCGCGAGGAGACTCAATAAAAATCAGAAAAACAATTACTATGAATACAAATCGTGTAAGTTTAAAAAGTTTAAACACCACTATGTTTATTAATCTAAAAGTTTTTAATATTAATTAGCCAAATGTTTCTATTTTTTAATCCTTAGTAGGTAGCGTTATTGGTGTCGATTCGGTATAACACGACGACTTAACTTAACCTAACTAAAATACGACTAAAATAAGTTAAGTCATTTTTATATTCAATTCGGTTTTGCCGTCAAACTAAATTTGGTTGCCTTTTGACAGATTGTTCGACAAAACTAAAATTTATTAAAAGAGTCCGGACATTTTTAGTGTAGGAGCTTGGCATAGTGATTTTTTTCCGCGGTTTATTTAATACCCCGTTTCCAAAACACTTTAGCGATCCGGTGTCAAGGCATTATTTGTTGGTCATAATGACCTCTATCGATAGGAATGAGTCTCAAAATGAACCGATGCATTTTAAGTTACAGGCATGTTGTGTCTAAAGGCCTTTGCACCCGGCAGCGCAAAAGTATTCAATTGAATGCCCCTCAGCCTTATTCTAATGGTTTACGGTTTATTTTTAGGTTGGGATTAGAAGAAAGAACGGAGTCTCAGAAAAACAAAGCGCGAATCAACCAAGTATTAACAGTTTCCCATTTTGACAAATCTGGCCGGAAAATACTAGTCTACACTAATATTATAAAGAGGAAAACTTTGTTTGTATGTTTGTTTGTTTGTACTGAATAGGCTCAAAAACTACTGGACCGATTTTAAAAATTCTTTCACCATTCGAAAGCTACATTATCCACGAGTAACATAGGCTATATTTTATTTTGGAAAAAAATAGGGTTCCGTAAGATATTTGGGTTTTTCGGACACAAGGTGTAAAAAATCAACCAGAAAAGTTACTTATTTTGCGTACGCTGCCTAAACTATAAAAGATAGAACCATAAAATGTTCTAATTAATTGTAGATCTTATAAATATCTACAAAAAGTCCGCGACACACTATACCCATCTATGTCGAGTGAGGCACAGCAACCATTTTTTTATTTAAAAATCTTGAATTTTTTTTGGACTACATTTAAACGCGTTTATTTTACTCATGCTATTAATCCTTATCAAAATAAATGATTTCATCACTAAGAACAGTTTATGGAGATAATATTTGGTCTTTGAATGATTAAAATTGGACGTTTGGTTTTGAAGTTATGGCGAAATTAAAATATTACGATTTCTGCTGCACGGCCCGTTGCGAAGTGGGCGTCACCAAGGGGGGGGGTGCGCGTGCGGGAGGGGAGTTTAGATCTATGAGTAAGGTACCCGCGCGGCTCAGTCGCGAGGTCGGCTCCCTACGCAGCGGTCGTGCGCGAAGTCTAATAATTTTCGTGCGACCAATTTGGCCAATTCTCTTTTTGTTGTGTTTGTTATTGTCAGGAGAAGGTTCTTATGAAAGAAAATATTAAGAAAATTGCGTAGAACATTATTACGCGGGTGAAACCGCGGGGCGCAGCTAGTCTACTATATAAAAATAAGTCGGGTTTTCCTTCCTGACGCTATAACTCCAGAACGCACGAACCGATTTAGATGATTTCGGTTTTGAAATGTTTGTCGTAGTCCAGGGAAGGTTTAAACGGTGAGAAAGATCGGACTTACGCAAGTGAAACCGCGGGGCGCAGCTAGTATAGTTATTAAATTTTTTAATGTTTTTATTATTAAATTTTTTGTAGAATAGATAATTCTTTTGTTACCGATAAATAAATATAATAAGTACCTATTTACATAATGCTAATGAAATGTTTTAGTGAGAAATGAAAACTTGAAGCATGTTAATAAGTTAAGATCATTCATGCCTGTGAATACATTAGTGTTATTATGGTAATATTATCGATAATAATATTATTATTTTGATATGGAAATTTTCCATCGAGCGTTAATTGTACGAATAAAGGAAGGTGCCAATTTAATCGGATTTGTCGGATAGTAGTTCGGTTGGCCAAACTAATGCATTATTTCGGACAAAAACAAAAAAAACGACTGAAATAAAAAACAACAGACGATATTTTAATCGATATCTAATCTAAGACTGAGAACTCTTTATTTTTGTTTCTTATCCTTATTTTTTAATGATTCTATTCGAGATTGATATTTTGATTGAACTCAATTAAAAAAGGTTTAGGTCTAAAGTCTAGATTTCACAGGAAAACCTTGACTTTTTGATTATGAATAGTAACTTATCTAAGTGGTAAACAAGAAATTCATTGATCAGATTAGTAAGTTTTATAGTTATAGTGTCCAAATGTCAGTCTAAAATGTAAAAGAAGCTGGGGCAGCGGCCGCGCAGGCGGAGTGCCTTAAGTCCCGCAAATATGTGGACCTGGCGGGCAGTTACATAAATGTTCGTTCCCATGGAGGTAGAAACTCTGGGAGCTTGGGGTCCTAGTGCCCATTTATTTTTTAAGGACCTGGCGGGGCGTCTTAGTGCGGCATCAGGTGACCAAAGGGCTGGCGGCTTCTTCACTCAAAGGGTGAGCCTGGCTATTCAGAGAGGGAATGACGCCAGTCTCTTGGGGACGATACCGCGTGGAGACGCTCTGGACGGTGTTTTTTGTTTGTGATATGTATGTATGTTTTTATTTTATTTGTGTAATTTCATATATTTTGTGTAAAAAAAGAAATCAAAAGAAGCTATACCTTCTCCAATTAGAGACGTCTGTTTTGTAATAGCCGAGGGCAAAGCCTTGAATTCTTGTCTTGCAGTTGAAATGGCCCTTGTTAGATTTTCTACCCCGAAGGTACGTAACTGCAATAACTGTTGCTCATGTAGAATCTGGAAATAATTGGAAAATAAACTCAATATGGTATTTTTGGTATAATAAAACGATTTGAAATAATAAATCACTTGTTTTTACAGCTTAGCCACTTCAAATGATCAGTACCTTTTCAACAATCTGAAATGCGTAGAAAATTATTGAGCGGATGAAACCGTGGGGCGCAGTAGTATTTAATAAATAGGTATGATGCCTAATGATAGTTTGGCAATGAATTAATATCTTATCATTTTTTTTATCTTATTAGTTTTTTTCTTTCAAAACGCTGTCATTAAAATATTGTCATAAGGATAGGTACTATTGATTGTTTTGAATAATATATCTTGGAGAGTGTGCATAATTGACTAAGAATTTAGTTTATTGTATTTAATTAAAAACAAAATTAAAAATTTTGGAAAAATCGATGACGAATTAACTTAGTCGTTGAAATTGAAAAAGGATATAATAATTATTTTTTAATACCCCTCGACAAAAGAAAGTAAAAACCTATCAATACAATTACAAAGCAATAAAACTCAATCGGGCCTCCTTTCCATCGCCGTGGGTGAAAAAAAAACAGCGCACTCCGGGAGTGCAGGCAGAAGTGAAAACTTGAACTTATGGCGCGTTGGTAAGGTTATCTGTCACTGTCATGTCGTAATGACAAATGTTTGTTTACAGTGTAAAATCTCATCTGTCGCGAGAACGGCTGAAAATGCTCACCCACAAAAGTGCCCAACGCGCCATAAGAAGTTTTCACTTCAAAATGTGTAGATTCTCTTGATTTTGTGAGTATTTTCTATTCAAAACTTACCAGATCAAACTTCATCTTCACGTCCAAAGAGTTTGTGTTTATAGTGTCACAAAGTGGCACATCTTTGATTGTGCAGTGCTTCTTCAGACTATCCAACTGTCTCGCTAAGTCTTTGATGCGATCTGATGCAGCAGACGCCAGTCCCCCGGCTTTGATGCTCACATCGCGGAGAGTAGATATTTTTGCTGATATGTCTTCACTTTCTGTAAGATAAATAACATCATCTCCCTAAAAATAAATCTAGGTTTATCTGAGTGAGTTAGGTATAATAATAATAAGCCTTAATGGCTGTTTTATCGTGATGTTTTCCTTCAGTGTTAAGGTGGAAGGGTACCGGCGCTCTCTCCATACAAACGTAGTCGACTGTTTCCTCCCTAGATAATGACACTAGCACAAATATTTTTGTTGCATAAAACCTATAACTGCTATGACTATGCCCCTATGTCTTGTTTTTATTTAATTTTCTAACTATCATAGAAATGAAGAATTAAAAAACCAAAAAAAAACGAAAAATCCAAAAAATAGGGGCATGCAACAAAAATTTGTGCTCTTATCTAGTGTCATTATCCAGGGAGAAAACAGTCGAGTACTTTTGTATGGAGAGAGCGCCCGGTACCCTTTCCTCTTAATTAGCTCACATACATTTTCCGTAAGAAAAATTTGGCTCATGTTATCTCCAGACATATTGACGAGTTCTTTTACGGTCGACTAAACTGAGAGGTATAGGTTCCGGACAACCCTAACCCATCTACATGCCCCAGGCACTACACCGCTTAGCATGGATTCAATTTGCATGGCGCTGTTTCTTGGGCAATTCATACCGCGGTTCGAATGAACCCAAAACGAGCTCTTCAACGATTCAAACAGCGGTTCGAATGAACCCATTTAAAACGAGCTCTTCGGCGATTCAAACAGCGGTTCGAATGAACCCATTCAAAACGAGCTCTTGGCCGATTCACACCACGGTCCGAATCGCTCGCGGTGCGAATCGGCTAATGACCCAAATTATCTTCATTTGATGTGAAGGCCAATTATAAAAAATATATTTGAATCTGGATACATACTCAAATTGTGTGAACTTGTAATTACCTAAATTCAGCATCAAATAGCCTTATTGTTCCTTCAAGTATGTCTCAATCAGATACCACCTTAGCCTCCTACAAGATACTACAAGGCATAATATTCATTAGTAGAGCCTCTCAATCTCACGTAATCAAGTCTAGGACACTCGAATTGTGAAATCAGGCTTGCGTCATCAGTACGATATTTCTGCTATTCTCAATGCCATAAAATTAAATCATGGAATCTACGACCTGTATTTGATGGATCTTAAGTAATTCCTTACTGATTCAAATTGCCATAAAACGATGGTAAAGAACTCGTTCTTTATTAAACTTATTATTTTGCTTTCTGCTTTTTCGTTAACTTGATTATCGCCTAAACCGGCTTTTATTAGGTACTTTTTTAATGTTTTGATTTTATTTATTACCCTACCTTCAATAATATCAACCAAAGAGTCAAATACCAAATCGATGCCACTTTCTGAAGCAATCGCTTGCTGTATAGGTTCCCCTAGCAGGGCTTCTGTATCTGAAACAAAAAAGCAGTGATGTACAATCTAAAGCATATACCACTACTGAGTCCAGCAACTTGATTTTTTGACAGCAGTCTTTTAAATAGTTTAGAAAGTCGGTTTTTTTAGTTCCAACGGGACGAGCAAATGAATCCGCAGTACCATCTATAAATATTAAATTGAAAGTCATGACTGGCTAATTGACATAATAACAATTCTATTAACAAAGCAATGGACGGATCTGGCTATAATTGCTTTTACTTAAATTATGACGTAGGCATCCGCCACGAAAAGATTTTGGTAAATTCAACTCTCACGCATAAGAATTCACGGGTGAAAGCTACTAGATAAATAAAATTTTCTTTATTTATTTCTTTGATTTTTATTTCTCTCTTTCTAGATTATTATATTGTTAATCTATGGGAGGACCAACCTATCAGGTATAATTTAAATTCTTACTTCTTAAATCATCTTTAAAAGCATGCAGGACAAGATCGACTGGAGGCACAAGACTGTGGTGCAGTTCCCTGGAAACTGTTGCGAGCCATGCGGCAACGTCTGCGCAAGCGCAATTTACGACGTTCTGCGCGTTGGACGCAGCTTGGTATGCTTGTTCGTTGCTCACTGCCATTCCGATAATAAGCACACTGAAGAAAAAGTACAGTAGATAGAAAGTTACAAATAAAGTAAATATTATAGAAAACTAGCTGTCCCGGCAAACGTTGTTTTGCCAGGTACAAGAAAAAGGGGAAAAAATTGGTTGTTGTTCGATTCTCAGACCTAACAAACATACACAAAAAATTTCATACAAATCGGTTCAGCCGTTTAGGTGGACATAGGTAACTAACACCGCGACACGAGAATTTTATATATAGAGAAATGATGATCTTTCATCAAATCATGTAGAATTAGGTCGTAGAGCAGCAACAAAAAAGTATTGTTTTGAAATTCATAAAATAATCATCAACTTTGAAAAAATCGCGCTTTTACCGACGTAACAATCATTTCTACAGTATATTACTTGATTTGAAAACTAACATAAATAAGAACACTCCCGATTAATTCACCTTTCAAACAAAAAAATCAAAATCATTTGTTCGAGAGTTACGATGCAACAAACAAACATACACACACAGAGAGATACGTCAAACTTATTAACACCCCGACGTTTTTGCGTCGAAGGTTAAAATAATTTTTTCGGGTATACATATATACATACTAACTCAGTCGGTATCTGTGTATTTCCATAATAATACTTATAAGCAAGATCAAAGTAAAATAACTAACCTAATCAAATGTACAACCATCAGGTTATGCTAATAAGTATGGATATAAATCACATGACGATGGGTAAGCCAGTTAATTAAACCAAACCATGGTTGAATGAATTCATTAATCACAGACGAGTTTATTATGCATGATGTAACTTTTCCCATACCATACTCGTACGATTACTTCATAAGGTGAAAATAATTGGGATATGAGTACCTATTCAATTTTTTTAAATTAAAACAAATAAAAATAAAATCGGACTAGAGTGAGTCGGGCTCGCTTACGAATGGTTCTGAACCATTATATTTTTAACCGACTTTCAAAAAAGGAGGAGGTCCATTTCCACCAATAGAAGTGGCCCATACATAAATAGGTACCGATGAATGGAGCATCTGAAAACACCTTCTTATCACCAAACTCTTCAATGGGTTACGATTAGGTACAGGTTGCAATTTGAAGAAACAGTCGCTTTCGCCTCATGGAGTAGAATTTTCAGTGACAGTGGCACTAAAAATGGTTAAATAAAAAATAAATTAAAATTAAAAAAACCGACTTCAAAAAACCCTGAAAACAAAAATTAAAAAACCTGAAAAGAAAAACCAAAAAGGGAAAAATAATCCATTTCGAGTCACTAAGACAGCAGATAACTTAAACATAAGTACTTACTTGGAAGTCGGACTGGGTTAGATTGAATGTTGAGAGGTATAAAGAAAACTTGGTGTCACCCAGTCCGACTTCCAAGTAAGTACTTATGTTTAAGTTATCTGCTGTCTTAGGTCCGTATTAATAAACCGAACTCAATATCGATTTCAATCTTGAGTTTGCTCTTGAGTTGTTGCGCTGATTAATAAACCTATCTTAAGACGCGATTAAAGAGCGACGTATCACTTGAGTAATACCGTATTAATAAATCAAACTCAGCTCTCAAGATATGTCTCAAGATGTAGTTTCGTGAACTCAAGTCTGATTGCGGGTCATACATGACATAAGTTAGCTGTTTCGTTAGTTTTGTAGTTCAGGAACATGGAGCTAGAACAAATTTTGTCAGAAATCAATTATTATGATGATATCTTATGCTAATGACTTTTTGAACAAATCATAATAGTAGTAAAATCTTACATTTTGTAAAAAAATTCACATTAAAAACAAGTTGACAGCAAAATATGACGACACTACCTATCATAGGGTAAAAACATACCATTCAAGGTAAGAACAAAGCGTTACTGTCATTCAATGTCGCTCTCAAGATCAGTTTCAAATCTCAAGAGCGATATCAGCCTGGTTAAAACTTGAGTTTTATCTATTAATTAACGCCTAACTTAAGATAGTGACCGCATCTCAAGACTCACTCGATTGATACGCACTCAAGATCGATATTGAGAGCGATTTATTAATACGGGCCTTAGTGACCCGAAATGGATTATTTTTCCCTTTTTGGTTTTTCTTTTCAGGTTTTTTAATGTTTTTAGTATTTGTTGTTACAACGGAAACAGAAATACATCATCTGTGAAAATTCCAACTGTCTAGCTATCACGGTTCATGAGATACAGCATGGTGACATACAGACAGACAATTAAGTCTTAAATTAGAGTCCCGTTTTTATCCTATGGGAACGGAACACTAAAATGTTTAGTAAGTACGAGTATTTATGTAATGTTTTACCAGAAAAAATATTTACAACAAACACAGTTTTTACAGCATCGCTAATTGATCCAATAATAAATATTTAGTAGACTAATAACCTAACGTGTTTAACATGGAAAATCAATTTTTGATGACCAAGGTCAAGTCATAGATACTGTTTATTTAAGCAAGTAAACTGTAACACATAACTGAGTAGGTTTCTTAGGTGATTGTGGGGTGTGGGAAGGGTAACGATAAGTTCCAAAGCTCCTACAACCATCCAAAATAAACCTCACTAAAATAATCTATGTAGGTACTGTTTTTAACAAGCCCTGTATGCAGAGGCTGCCTTCCGTATATGTGATAGGGCTATATGACCCGGCTATTAAAGGACACGACAACCTGGGAGATAATGTTTTGGTATCGACAAATTATGAGAGCCATCTCATCTGAAATGGGATAGAGCAAAGAAGAATGATGTAACATGTTTTTCACATCCAAAAATCTTATTTTGATTTTATTTAATTCAAGGAGGGATTCCTGATCGATATTAATAGATATACCTTCCTAAAATAGCCTCTCTGATTGCTTCGTCAAAACAAATTCCAATTCATTGTGTACTTAACGCAAATTGATGTTTAAGTTTTGTCTGTAGACAAGTTTACAAATAAAACTCTTTGATTTCTTCGTTTTGCTTTCTTGTTAACTCTTAACGTTAACGAATGGAACGGAAAACTTTGTTGGAAAATTTAAAAGAGCAAATAAACAGGCGATTGTTAGCGATTGTTCTTTTCATTTGTTAAACAAAACAAATTACAGTACTTAGCTACCTACTTATAATTTAAGTTATGTTTCGGTGTAGCAAAATAATATTTTTATTATAAGAATTTCCGGTAATCAAGGCATAAAAACATTTATTTTTCAGTCTCTTTTTCAAAGGGCCACCCTTCACTTAGAATGGAATAGGCAAGTACTTCAAGTTCAAATAACCTTTACTCATAAGAAATAATGTTTTTATTTAAATATTGTAGCCCATGTATTTGTATTAAAGAACTAGCTTTTGCCCGCGACTTCGTCCGCGCAGGAGTCGAAAATAGTTAAAATAGGATTATTTTTTGTTGATTTCAAATTAGATTGAGTTTGAAACATGCGTGTGTCAAAATAAAATGTACTTACTTAATTTAATCAAAAGCACTAAGGAGTTCGAGTCGAAGCAAATTGCCTAAAATAACTTTCTACTCTTTTTTAAACCCGGTAGGTAATTAATTTCGTAAAATCCTTTCTAATCGGATGCCTACGTCATACGAAGAACACACCCTACAAGTTTCAGGTTTCTACGATTTAGGCTGTGCGTTGATCCGTCAGTCAGTCAGGACAAAGAATTTTATATGTATAGAGAAGATAGATTTTGAATGAGATGTATTTTAACTTGGAACACGAAAACCTCGGGTGCACCCAATTCTCTTGGGATGGGATCCAAAATGGGCTATACGTCTAAGTACCTAAAGTTCTAATCAAAAAAATGAATTCTTCTATTTCTGTCTTTCTAACACAGAGCCAATAATGCACAAAACTCTACGATTACCACATGAGTAAATCTTTAATCATATCGTGCTAATTAGTAATTACCTATCTATCATAGTCATCTTTTGTGTTTTTAGGGTTCCGTACCTTAAAAGGTAAAAAAGGAACCCTTATAAGATCACTTTCCTGTCCATTTTAAAAATGAAAAAGGTGTAAAAGTCCTATTCATTTGTTTAGGTATTTTCGTATTCATAACAAAAGATATTTCTTTTAAATTACTTAATAATTAGTATCTACTAACTTTGGGAACTGTGACTTTTGGCAAATTGTTCAAAATTTTATTATTAGGTAGGGCTGAACAGTTGCGCAGAGAGTAATTTTGGCGTATCCTAATAAAAATATAGAGTTTTAAGTGATTCAGTGGCTATCCTATAACAGTTCTATGTTTTAACAAATATCCCGTCTCCGAGATGGTTTAGAAGTTTGGTTAGAAAGCATTATTTGTGCACAGCGCACTTTTGATAAAATCTTAGTCATAACGTTTGGTCAAATACCGTATTCATTTGCCGTAATGTCCTCTATCGACAGGTATTAGCAAACGTATCGCGCAAAAAAAAATACTATGTCAAGTTCCCAGTACTAAATGGCAAGACACCTTTTTTCAGTTCAATGTTCGAAGTTTTCAACCTCTTAGGTTTTACGTTAACGCTGTCAGCTTGAAGTGACGTCTTACCAATCATAGATTAATGAGTATGTTACCAATCTAATCAAAAGCACTAAAGAGTATTGATATCAACTTCGAAGCAAATCACTCCCAAAATAACGTTCTCCAAACTCCCAAAAATGTTTATGCAAAATTTGAAATAGATTGGACTAAGGAATCACGTTGTCCAATACAAATTTTGCCCCCCTTTTTCACCCCTTTAGGGGTAGAATTTCGGAAAATCCTTTCTTATCGGATACCTACGTCATACAAAGAACACACCCTCCAAGTTTCAAGTCTCTACGATCAGCGGTTTAGGCAGGGCGATGATCCGTCAGTCAGTCAGGACAAAGGATTTTATATGTATAGATATAGATAAGAAGATGCATGCATAATATAGCCGCACGGCTATATTATGCATGCATCTTCAAAGCCGGGGCGGGTCGCTAGTACTTTGATAAAAGAGATCCAATCAAAGAGTATTTAAGTTTTTAATAACCCCAGCACGCCGCTTCATACACATGTTCATACAAAATTGCTGGAGCGTTGTAATGTTCCAAATTCAAAAAACGCTCCTGCATTGGATTTAATTTTCTTTGACCGCGACACTGGCTATATGCACGATAGTAATAATGCGAAGCCATAGTAAAATTATAAATAAAAAAGAGATGGCGCTAGATGCTTCTTTCCGTATGTCAAACTGACAATTTTGACATCATCCCTACGTTCTGTACGTTTTCATGCAAAAATATTATGGTTTATTTTTTACGCCAAGAAATATCAAATTTTAATTAGTAACATAAATCTACTTGAAATACCTAAACCTCTTCTGATATTTTCTGAACACATTCGTGAAGATTATGTTAAAATCTGTTTCCTAGTTCCCGAAATTAGACTGCACAAACAAAGGTAAACAAATAAAATCAACATTTTCTGAGATGAATGGTAGTTTCGCGAAAACGAAGAGATGGCGCTAGTTACTTGATATTAAAAAAAATATCTTATTAAATTAATTACTTTATTTTCTAGTTAAAAAATGTGTATATTGCTATGTATTCTTAAAATACATAAGTGTACAAAATTTTTAAGCAGAACAAAAAGAATAATCAACTAATTTGTGATTTTCTAAATTTAAGAAAACCTGAATCGCGCATGCAAGATTTTTTTCTACCGGAGCTATATAAGGTTAGCGAATTCTATAGTGCTAAGATCATTATGGACGTAGAACGCTTACTTCCAAAACTTCGAATTTATTATATGTAGAGATTATATGTAGAGATGTTTAGCATAAACACCTTTTTTTAACATAAAGAGATTATTTCTTATCTACATATTTTATGTGTCTGATTCCAGTTTTTCAGCTTTATACGGTTAGCAACACAATCATTAACTACATTTTTAAAATCACAAATTTATCCATGTTAAAAAATGATAAATTTCCTTTTGACTAGAATAACCGTAATTTTTTTTTTCCAAAACCGTTACATATCAAGTACAGATTATTGTACCTACCAAAGTACTACAAACTAGGTACCAAAGTTTTCGAATATTTTTATCTATGAAGGTATTATTCACAGTGATTCTCCACTAGGCATTATCGGAATTTTTTTCAAGGCAAAATGCATCACTACAAATCGCGACGGTGCTAAATTTATAAAAAAATGTTTAATAGGTATTTATTTTATTCAACAATAATTTCTTGCCAAGACAAAGATGTGTTAACATATACAAAACAAAGTCTAATGACGCGTATCTTGATGTAGATATTTGTTGTGACTTTTGGATTCACTCCAATACATATCAATAAATCCGTTACTGGATCTGGAGCGATGATATAATACACGATAGAGGCAATATTGAGGGGATTGTGGGCTTAGTTTACGATTGAAGTGTCAATGGATTGTATTGGGAATTTATGTGTTTATAATCCTCTTAATATGTTAGGCTATTATAATTTGCTTAAATTATTATTGATCACGTCATTGGTTTTGATCTCTCCATGATGATTTAATAATGGGCCAGGAGTTTTTTTTCTAAAGTGTTTTAAAAATACAAGAATATCAAAGAATAATTGTCTATTTTTAACCGACTTCAAAAAGGAGGAGGTTCTCAATTCGTCGCGTATATTTTTTTAATAAAAAAAAGTATATACCTACTTTTAATGTCATAATACACTTGGAAAAATACAAATTCTTTGTCTTGTCAAAAACTCTTCGTCTTTTTAAGTAAAAATAAATTGAGTTTTTTTTTTGTGTTTTTGGATTTTTCGTCTTGACTTATTCGACATTCTGCGAAAATAAACTAGACTTAATTTAATAGTCGTTGAAACGCTAATGATTGCTTAATGATAAAAAAATGTCGGCATATAAAGGACCAGGTATTTTAACTAAATCTGAGCGTAGGTTACGTAAATATAAAGGCACTTATCACCAGAACATATTTTAATCATATAAATTACATACCCATCGGCATTATTTTACCATAACGCTTAATCCACTCACTGAACGGTATTAAACTAATTAATTCAAATAAATGGTACGACCATAAAAAGGTTCGGACATCATGAAGCTACTGCGACAGACTGAACCACGTTCCGTCATTTTATTCCTATTTATAGACACAAAACAGTAGTCAAGATGGCGGCGCCCTGACGTATACATTAAATGAAGCACTGTATTGTTGACTTTCCTTCAGTCGTTTTCGTTTTGTTACTGACAGGCAGTACGCGAAAGTCGTCGATAGGCGATTAATTACATAGAAATTTCCAAAAGTCGGCACTGCGATAATACCTGTATTAAATTTTACAAAAGTCGCCAAAGTGAGAAAGTCTTATATCAAATTTTTTACTACCTTCCCAATTGTATACCTACTCGTAAGCGTCATAAGATAGTATCGTATTAGAATATGAACTGATATTAAGCGCTATTTATTACTCGCGCTATTAACTACGGCAAAGCCAAAAGGGAGGATTATGGCTTGTCGTTGATTTCCTTTTGTCGTTGAACTTCATTTAAATTACCAACGTGTAGTAGGTGCTGTTCGTTACCGGAACAATGTCATGTTACTACCGTATTTAAACTTTATATTGTAAATACCTACAGCTCTAAAACCTGTATCCATTTACTTCACGTCTTTGTTGACATTTAACTTTTTAACTCTTGGAAGACAAAATTAATTAAACATGATTTCATACTAAAAAGTTTATAAAACGAAGCGTGTTATTACTTTAAGCTCAAATTGCTGCAGATTAATTATTTAAGTTAGACATGGGTTTGTTGTTTGTTGAAATCTCTTGTTATTGAAAAATCTTTTTGACAGTGTCTAGACTAAACACACAAGCAGTTACAAAAAACCGGCCAAGAGCGAGTCGACCTCGCATACGAAGGCTTCCGCATCATATTGTATGGGAGCCCACTTAATTTTTTTTCTGTTTTTAGTAGGTACTTGTTGTTATAGCGGCAATATTCAAAAATTCAAAAAAAAATCAAAATTATTTATTCATAGCAAACATTGGCAAAAACACAAGGTGTGTGAGCTTGTGTTAGAGGAGTCCCCTCTTTGCTGTGGTCCGTAATATGCACAACAATGCACTTAAATTAGCTAAAAGATTTAAGAAGGTTTTATTTAGGTTTTAGGTTGCCTGGAAGAAATCGCTTTAAGCGATAAGGTCGCCTGTTTGTACAATTTCGTAGTTAATAAGCTTTCTCGTCATTTTTGTTATTTTTAATGTTTTGTGTGTTGTACAAATAAAGTGTTTATCTATCTATCTATCTATTTTATTTTGTGTGTGTAATTTAAGTTAAGTTTAATGATTAATAAAAAAATTGCAATTTGCTAAAAGATTAATATACTTACTAACATACTTTACAATTATAAGTAAAAGGAAATCAACTTTTCTTCAAATAATCTTCAAATCAAAATAATAAAGAACACATGAACGAATCAAACAATCAAAAGTAAGTAGGTACAATTTGAATTTAGTTAAAAATATAAATACATACTCTGTGAAAATTTTGACTGTCTAGCTATCACGGTTCATGAGATACAGCCTGGTGACAGACGGACGGACAGTGAAGTCATAGTATTATGGTCCCGTTTTTACCCTTTGGGCATGGGCGTGCCCAGAGTTTTGTACAGGGTGGGGCAGAAGCAAACAAAAGTATAAAACTCGATAAGTAGTAGAAAATTTTAAATGTTATTATTAATGACTGTATTTATTTGAATAATGTCATGGGGGGTTTAGGCTAATTAATCTCCAGCGAGATGGCAGCGATAGGGCAATGTGATGGTTGAAACGCAACTACACGATGGTCACCTTCAGTTGTAAATTGGAGAAGGACGTACAAGCAGCCGCTGCGGCAATATAAAGCTAAATCAGTTCTTTTCCATCCAAAGGTTGCCTGGAAGAAATCGCTTTCAGCGATAAGGCCGCCCATTTGTGCAACTTGTACTTTCTAGCTATTACTTTACTTTGCTTTTTGTATTTATATGTTCCTTACTGTACACACTGGTGGTGGGACGACACAGTCCAGAGGGAGACTAAGGCGAAGAAAGCCCTCTTTAAAAAGTGGCAAGCGTCCAGCTCTCCTGAAGATCGCGACTCGTATAAAGCCGCCAAACGTGCCACAAAAAGAGCAGTAGCCAGAGCCAGACAGCACCACTTACAGTCACTGTACGATAAGTTGGAAACGTCTGATGGGCAGAAGCTTATTTATAAGTTGGCACGTTCGAGGGTAAAAGCGGCGCAGGATATATCCAAGTGCCGCTGTGTAAAAGACCCCGATGGTAACCTGCTTTGCGAGGACCTTGCGGTGAAGGAGAGAGGGCGCTCTTATTTCCACGAGCTGCTGAATAAGCAGTACAAAGAGGTGCAGCCGCCGGAACTCCCTCCGAATCAAGGACTTGTGCCACCGATTACGCCTGACGAAGTCCGCAAGGCTCTTCGCCGCATGAAGAATCGGAAAGCTGTCGGAGCCGATGGAGTCCCTATCGAAATGTGGAAGGCGATGGGTCCTCGTGGTGTGGGCATCTTGACCAACCTCTTTAACCGCATACTCGAGACCGGTGAGATCCCTGCCCAATGGAGATTGAGTGTTATTACCCCAGTTTTCAAGGGCAAGGGATCGGTGCAGGAGTGTGGCAGTTATCGAGGTATAAAGGTCATGTCCCACACCATGAAGCTCTACGAGCGGATAGTGGATTCTCGGATCTGACAGGAGTGCACTGTCTCTGGGTGTCAATATGGTTTCCGCCCCGGGCATGGCACCATGGACCCTGTTTTCGCCCTAAGGATCGTTATGGAGATATACAGGACGAAGAATACGCCTCTGCATTTTCTATTCCTAGATTTGCATAAGGCCTTCGACTGTGTTCCTCGCATGATGATCTGGTGGGCGCTGCGGTCCAAAGGGGTTCCGGAAGCTTATGTTGAAATCATCAGAGACATGTACCGAAATTCTGATTTTGTGGTGCGAACTGCTGTTGGCGACACTAAGCCCTTCCCTGTTCCCGTTGGAGTTCACCAGGGTTCCGTCCTAAGCCCGTTCCTGTTCAGCGTAATATTGGATGCACTGTCCGTTGCCATCAGGGATGCACACGAGCAGCCTCCATGGCTGCTCATGTACGCTGATGATATTGCGCTGGCGGATTCGGATAAGGGACGGCTGGTCCAACGTGTACACACGTGGAAGGAGTCGCTTGAGAACGGCGGTTTGCAACTGAATGTGGCGAAGACAGAGTACTTGGCTTGCAATACCACAGATCCCACACCTGTCTGCGTAGACGGTCATATGGTCGAGCGGACAGACCAGTTTAAGTACTTGGGATCTGTTCTTCGCGCGTCCGGCGACATCGATTGCGACGTCAAGTCACGCATTTCAGCGGCTTGGGCCAAGTGGCGTGAGGTGACTGGTGTCATTTGCGACCCCAAAATGCCGGTTAAACTAAAGGGACAGGTGTATAAAACCATCATTAGACCTGTCCTTTTGTATGGTAGTGAGGCGTGGCCGGTGCTTGAGCGACATAAGCAGGAGCTGCATGTCACGGAGATGAAGATGTTGCGCTGGATGTGTGGAGTGACGCGAAAGGATCGCGTCAGGAACTCCCGCATCCGGGGCAGCCTTCATGTCCGAGACATTGCAGATAAATTGCAAGAATGTCGCCTACGCTGGTACGGTCACGTCTTGCGAAAACCGGCTAGTTACGTGGGGAACAAATGTCTTGCCATGGCGCCTCCACCGGGCCGTGGCAGACTGGGTAGACCCAAGAAGTGCTGGCTTGACGTCGTAAAGGGTGATATGCGTGCAAATGGCCTACCAACCAGGATGCCGAAGATCGTGCGAAGTGGAGGCGTAAAAGTAGGAAAGCGGACCCCGGGCTCCTGAGAGGGATGCAACCGGGAACATCGCTCGGATGATGATGATGTTCCTTACTGTACACCACGTACCAATTTTCGAGCACTCACTGATGAATGGGCCACGAGTAGATGCGTACCGCCATCGCTGGCCCACTTCCTTTGATGTGTGACCGAAAAACTGACTCCGTGGCCATCTAGTCTTCACACCACGAACCATAAGCCAGTGGGCCAGCATGATGGCCCATTAAATTTGTCAGGAACGTGCGGGCGGATAAACTTTAAAAATAGCGGGCTTTGTGCATGCGCGACCGATCCATGCATATTGCATTGTTTTACGCGGTAATTTTAATTTTGAAAGTAACATAATGGATATTTAAATTTGTTACTTATATTAAAAACATATTTTTTTATTATAAGCTCCGAGTCAGGGTGGCGCAAATGCCCCACCTTGCCCCACTGTGGGCACGCCCATGCCTTTGGGTACGGTACCCTAAAAACTAGAATTCAATGAATTAGACTCAAAAAGTTAATAAACTTACCAACATAGTAAAACAATAAACAGGGTGGAAAACACTAAGATCCGGTCATTGCAGTCTGAACCTTCTGCTTCAGGGAATAAGGCGCCTGTTTCCATTTCATCATCACATCTCGACTTAGAAAAGAGTGACAGAACTGCTAGTATGAATAAGTAGCTAGGTATCACTAAAGCGATACAAGCAAACAAAACGATAAAACCGAGGAACGTCGACTCTACTTTGATTGACTGAAACAAAACAAAAAACAATAATAATTGTAGGTATTGCTATCTTCCATAACACATAAAGTCTAATCAAAATATACTAAAGTCTTAATGATATTCTATACTAGCGACCCGTTTCGGCTTCGCATATGTGCATGTATTATACATATAAATATGTATGTGCATTATTGTGCATGTATTATACATATAATATATATACATTATGCATGTATTATACATATAAAAATTCCTCTTGAATCACTATATCCATGAAGCAAGAAAAAAAATTATCTGGTCGGGATTTTTTTTAATTCCTCCATGACTATATCTATTTAAAAAAACAGCCTCAAAATCAGTTGCGTAGTTTTAAATATCTAAGCATACCTATACATATAGGGACAGACAGCGGAAAGTGACTTTTATAGTATATAGTTTTAAAGACTAGCAACCCGCCCCGGCTTTGCACGGTTATATTATGAATGTATTATACATATAAAGCTTCCTCTTGATTCACTCTATCTATTAAAAAAAACCGCATCAGAATCCGTTGTGTAGTTTTAAACATACATAGGGATATGGGGACATAGGGACACAGAAAGCGACTTTGTTTTATGTAGTGTGATAGTGATAGTGATGATGACTAGCGGATTACGGATTACCGATTGATTTAGATTTTTTTTTTTACTACTGCTAAAAACTAAGTAGGTAATTATACCTACCTATGTAATTTTTTGTACATAATTATTACCATAATTGAACGTAACGAGTTTAAAAGAAATCTCGAAAATTCTATGACAGTCAGTGGAACTGGAAATGTTGCCATTAAAACTGACCTTAACCCGTGTAAAGCCATTGCCAAAATATTGTAATAAATCAATTTTATAGAAGGTAAGTATTTAGACTAAGTGTAGGTTTTTTGGAATTTTGCGGGTAGGAGAGGAGCTGTCTTAAGGCAATGTCCGAGTAATAGCCCAATTAAGAGGAAAGGGTACCGGCTCTTTCTCCATGCAAACGTAGTCGACTGTTTCCACCCTGCATAATGACACTAGCACAAATATTTTTGTAGAATAAAACTTATGACTGACATGACCATGCCCCTATGTCTTATTTTTTATATATATTTTGTTTTTTAACTTTTACTTTCTATGATAATTAAAATACGAAAAACACCAAGAGATAGGGGCATAGTCATGGTAGTTATAGGTTATATGCTACAAAAATATTTGTGCTAGTATCATTTTCCAGGGAGGAAACAGTCGACTACGTTTGTATGGAGAGAGAGCCGTGTACCTTTTACTCTTAAGTTTTAAACTCTATGATGTTATAACTCCCATACTTATATATTTCGCTATTAACATATGAACTAACTTAGTTAAGCGCTAACAATATATTTCGCTATTAACATATGAACTAACTAAGTTAAGCGCTAACAATTTAAGCCTACCTACCTACTGTCTAGTTCATGTTGCTATCGTTTGTCATCATCAGAATCGACACTAATTGTTACAACCCGGTCACATTATCTCGAGACCTGGCGTAAATAAAAGTCCCACGAAAACAAGTCGAAAATCACCACGAAAACAACGAAAACAAGTCGACGCGTATCGGCACTTTCGTTGCCAATACGCGATTTCGCTATTAACATATGAACTAACTAAGTTAAGCGCTAACAATTTAAGCCTACCTACCTACTGTCTAGTTCATGTTGCTATCGTTTGTCATTATCAGAATCGACACTAATTGTTACAACCCGGTCACATTATCTCGAGACCAGGCGTAAATAAAAGTCCCACGAAAACAAGTCGAAAATCACCACGAAAACAACGAAAACAAGTCGACGCGTATCGGCACTTTCGTTGCTAATACGCGTCGACTTGTTTTCGTGGTATATTTTTAAACATTTCATTGTTACGTTTGGACTTTTATTTACGCCAGGTCTCGAGATAATGTGACCGTGTTATACGTTTTGTTTTAAACTAGAAAACCGCTTACAGAAGCAAGCAAGTTAATAGGCTTGATATTTTATTATTTTAGGTGATTTTTAATTATTAATATCAGAAAGATATAACATTTATCACACTTGATACCTACATCGCGCTCATAGCGTTTGCAACATTCTCGAGTCGATGCATCAATAAGTACAATTATTGTTGTAGGTGTGGGTAATTTCTAGGTGATCGTCGACGCGTCGGGCAGAGGTAGCCGTAGAATGTTTTTATTGCGACTGAGATGCAAGATAAGTTCGTTGCGGAGATAGATAGGGACGGGGGGTCTTTTTGATATACCTTAGATTTATGAAATTATTGATTTTTTGTTATGTTATTGTTCTTTTTTATTTTTGTAGTGTATTAATTTTTTAACTTCTTTGTTTACCAACGACTCACTGGTGCACGGACAAATTCGAAAGAGTTTTTGTTGCACCTTTATTTTGTACTAGATAAAGTTTTTTTTTTATTGGAATAAATATAATAAATAAATAATTTATCTTTTTTATTAGTTTTTGTCTTCAAAAGTAGGCTTGAACAAACTGCTGGATCGATTTTGAAACTTGGGTATATACGTCTACATAAAAACAATTAAAAAAAATGTCAACAAGTTTAAGTTTTAACTTGAATTTTGTCACCAAAACATGTAACCACGCTAGCTTTACATGTAAATTTCTACGTTCAAAATTATGTAAATTTACTCCAGTGTCTTTATTTTTCAGAAATCTAATTTTCTTTAGGGATAAATAAGTAAATTATTCATCATTCTAGCCCTTGGTTCACTCACTGTTGAGTAAAAGTCTCCATCATACGCCCTTGTGTAACTTGTGTTGGTCGAATCCATTGGTTTCCGGCTACTGTCGTAATTACTTTTGATGCCAATCTTTAGGGCGTGTTCAGATGCCACACGCCCACCACGGGCATCACACGCGTTGACCACGCGTTGAACACGCTTTGAAATTTGTTCTATAAATAATTTGAGTCTTATGACATATCAATAGATCTCAAATTGCATTTCTGCAAGCGGGCGTGGGGCGGGCGCGGGGCGTGCGCGGTGCGGGCGCGGGTGGACTTGCATAAATGCAATTTGAGATCTATTGATATGTCATAAGACTCAAATTATATACATATTATAGAACAAATTTCAACGCGTGTTCAGCGCGTGTGATGCGCGTGGCGGGAGCGTGGTCGACGCGTGTCATCTGAACACGCCCTTATTGTAACAAGATATGCCCTTATTAATAATCAATGGAATCTTTCAGATAAAAATAGCTGTTTTTAAAATAGATATAACAAAGCTTATTTACGCTTATAAATATTAAATTTAATTCTGAACTTTTATCCGTCGTTTTTTAAGTATAATAATATGGTCTATTATTAGAAGCTGTTTTAACAGACTTGAGATTGAAATGTCAGAAGTTACGTTACATGAACTTTAGTTTGGTTTACAGTAAATAATATTTTATAGGAAAAAAAAAAGTTAAATTTTAATAGGCGCAATTTTTATTTAAAATTTTGGACTATGTGTTTCTACTTTAAAAAACTCTTCCTCTTATAAAGTCACAATAAATATAAATATATCTCATAATGTCAATTTATCATTTAAACGACCGACCCAGTTGGCATAATGGTAACCATGGCGGACTGCCCATGGCGGGTACGATTCCCGCCTCAGACAAGTATTTACGCTTAGATATTTGTTTGTGGTCTGGTTGTTTTTATATAATTATAAGTATACCTACTAGCGACCCGCCCCGGCTTCGCACGGCTATATTGTGCATGTATTATACATATAAACCTTCCTCTTGAATCACTCTATCTATTTAAAAAAACCGCATCAAAATCCGTTCCGCAGTTTTAAATATTTAAGCATA
This sequence comes from Idaea aversata, assembly GCA_907269075.1. Classification (NCBI taxonomy): domain Eukaryota; kingdom Metazoa; phylum Arthropoda; class Insecta; order Lepidoptera; family Geometridae; genus Idaea; species Idaea aversata. The sequence goes on along the minus strand of OU026092.1, from coordinate 5,817,868 downwards.
CATAGGGATATAGGGACATATATAGGGACAGAGAAAGCAACTTTGTTTTATACTATGTAGTGATAGTGATAGTGATTTTTACAAAAGAGAAGTATGTACTTTTGTACCACTTATATGTATAAGTAGTACCTATATCCGTTATCTAGCACCTATAACACAAGTCTAGTTACTTAGCTTGGGGCTAGATGTGTGGAATCTAGATGTGTGGAATCTAGATGTGTGGAATCTAGATGTGTGGAATCTAGATGTGTGGAATCTAGATGTGTGGAATCTAGATGTGTGGAATCTAGATGTGTGGAATCTAGATGTGTGGAATCTAGATGTGTGGAATCTAGATGTGTGGAATCTAGATGTGTGGAATCTAGATGTGTGGAATCTAGATGTGTGGAATCTAGATGTGTGGAATCTAGATGTGTGGAATCTAGATGTGTGGAATCTAGATGTGTGGAATCTAGATGTGTGGAATCTAGATGTGTGGAATCTAGATGTGTGGAATCTAGATGTGTGGAATCTAGATGTGTGGAATCTAGATGTGTGGAATCTAGATGTGTGGAATCTAGATGTGTGGAATCTAGATGTGTGGAATCTAGATGTGTGGAATCTAGATGTGTGGAATCTAGATGTGTGGAATCTAGATGTGTGGAATCTAGATGTGTGGAATCTAGATGTGTGGAATCTAGATGTGTGGAATCTAGATGTGTGGAATCTAGATGTGTGGAATCTAGATGTGTGGAATCTAGATGTGTGGAATCTAGATGTGTGGAATCTAGATGTGTGGAATCTAGATGTGTGGAATCTAGATGTGTGGAATCTAGATGTGTGGAATCTAGATGTGTGGAATCTAGATGTGTGGAATCTAGATGTGTGGAATCTAGATGTGTGGAATCTAGATGTGTGGAATCTAGATGTGTGGAATCTAGATGTGTGGAATCTAGATGTGTGGAATCTAGATGTGTGGAATCTAGATGTGTGGAATCTAGATGTGTGGAATCTAGATGTGTGGAATCTAGATGTGTGGAATCTAGATGTGTGGAATCTAGATGTGTGGAATCTAGATGTGTGGAATCTAGATGTGTGGAATCTAGATGTGTGGAATCTAGATGTGTGGAATCTAGATGTGTGGAATCTAGATGTGTGGAATCTAGATGTGTGGAATCTAGATGTGTGGAATCTAGATGTGTGGAATCTAGATGTGTGGAATCTAGATGTGTGGAATCTAGATGTGTGGCGATGTGTGGAATATCCTGCAATATTTATTATTTATAATTTATTTATTTAAAATTTAAATGCAATTTTAAGAGCTAAAATCGCAACGGTGACGTGTGAAAGAAGTATTAGGTTGCCGGAAGCGATCCTTTTAAAATGTCAATGTCGTCTAAATTGCTGTTAAGCTAGAGGAAGTGAGAAAACGTTGAAAACAACCACCTATACCTATAATATTTTCAAACGAACTATATCTAAACTTTGAAGATATTATTATGTTAATAACATTGATAAGTTTGCAATTGAAATACATACAAAAACAATTTTTATTATGTAGATTATACTAAGTCTGAAATAAGAGAGAACAAACAGTAGGTAGGTACGTACTTCGACGCAAAGTAAAAACACGGACAGACAGAGAGACGACCAAGAAAGCGACCTTATAAGGGTTCCTTTTTTAATTTTCGAGATACGGAACCGTCAAAAGCACAAGGGGATTTAAAAAATTTATAGAACAAATTAAATCGTTTTAAAAAATTCATCCTACTTATATTCTAAATTACCCTTCATCTTTTTTCAAATCCTCTCCATCCTAAGGTTGCCTGGAAGAGACCGCTTTCAGCGGTAAAACCGCCTATTGTGCCACTGTTTTATTTAAATTAATTGTATTTACTTTTTTTGTAACTTGTGTGTGCAATAAAGCGTTCTAGCTATCTGTCTAAATGTGAAAGTTTGTGTACTTATCACTATCACTACATAGTATAAAACAAAGTCGCTTTTTTTGTCCCTATTTCCCTTTGACTGCTTAAATCTTTAAAACTATGCAACGGATTTTGATGGGGATTTTGATTTTTTAATAGATAGAGTGATTCAAGAGGAAGGTTTATATGTATAATACATGCATAATATAGCCGTGCGAAGCCAGGGCGGGTCGCTAGTTAATAATACATTCTAAAGACAGACTCTGTATTTTTGACAAAATATCATTTATAACTTAAAAAAGACGTTGATATTCATTACAAGTAGGTAACAACACAGACATACTTAAATTCCCATAAAATTATTATTTCTATTTTACTTTGATTCCTTCGGTTTTAACGTCTCTTAACATCTCAATGAAAATCTGTGGTAAGGTATAGTCCATTAATATCCTCTATGTCTGCGTCTGCTTGTCTCGGTGTGTACGTGGTAGACATGATAATATACATAAAAACACCTTATGCCATCTTTTTTAAATTTATGTTTGGAGCTTAGTAACGACAAAGAATTTTCACATTCATCTTTTACCAAAATATTGAAAAATTAATTTCATTTACAATCCGTAGACACAACAACAATGAACAACATTTAATACTCTGTTTCCTAAGTTACCATGACGCGTCTTGTCCTATTACCATGGCGCATGACGTCACACAATATTACCGTGACACTTTTTTGTGAATGCAGGTGTTTCACCAATTTATGAGACGTTATCACGTCAAGAAAGTAAATGCTTAGATTTATTCACGCTAAAGTACTTACTCTATGATCCACACCAGCAATTTCCGGCTTTATGTTTTAAACCAGTTTTTTATTTAATTAAATACATATGCAAAAGCGTTCCTAGTGCCAAACTTTGACTCATTCATACCTTATTTTTAAACTGAACTTAAGTTTTGAATGCCAGTATTATTTAAGGAGTCGCATTGTGCGGGTGGTATTTTCAAGCAAATATTACATGCAAAATGTTGAAGTTAATAGTTTTTGTTTTTGCCGTGTTATTAGGTGGTAGTTTAGGAAAAGTAGCACGTGAGTCTAAATATTTTTTTTAATTAGAAGTCATGAAATATAGAAAATTATAAAAAAATGCCTTACTTTATGATTTAGTTTTGAATTTTCTATTAGAATAGGAAAAAAAATGTTTAAATTTTTATTCAACAATGGAACTAATCAATTATTAAAATTAAGTCTTAGATGGTACTTATTAGATACTTTTGTAGAACCAATCAATAAAGATCCAAAATTAATTTAAACCTATAACTTGAAATGATTACTTTCAGCCGATTACATAAAAATATGCAAAGGATTAAAATCAGACTGCTTAAAGGAAACAATACAAAACACGATACCAGAATTCACAAAAGGAATACCAGAGTTGGGGGTCATGTCTACAGATCCACTGAAAAATGACTTAGTAAAGTTGGAACTGCCAGGAAACTTTAAGGTGCAGTTGACTAACGGGACCTTAACTGGACTAAGAAAGTGCATTGTGGATTCAGTAAAGTAAGTTTCTAATTTTTATGTATTTTTTTTATGGATAAATCATAATCATAATCATTTATTCATTCACACGAAATATAGTAATACAAAATGGTCTTAAAAAATAATAGTCTGTCTATCTCGCCATGGCTAGGCATGTGAATTTACAGTTCGAAGTTAATTAATTTTAGTTAGTTAATTATACAATAATAAAGTCAAAATTAAAATGTCAATAGGATATTAGTTAATGTCAATAAGATTATAAAATAATTATTTTACATGTTACAATTATTTTACATCTATCATTTAAAAATTCTCTGACGTCATAATATCCTTTATTAACTAAAAATATAAATAATTCAGATTTAAACAATTTTAATCTTGTAATATCTCGAATTGTTTAAAAAAAAAAAATTAACGTGATAACGTCATAAGAAAACGATGAAAAATTGAGATGTTTTTCGTTATTTCTTAATTAAAAAAAAATCTCTTTTTTTCTATTTTTTCTTTTATTTATGAATATATTTTTTAATTTATTTTTCAAGTCTTCTATTTATCACTTGTCACCTTAACACAAGCCCAGATGAGCGATATTATTAGATATTAAATACTCTGTTTCCTAAGTTACCATGACGCGTCTGGTCATATTACCATGACTCATTACGTCACATAATATTAAAGTGACACTTTTGTGTGAATGCAGGTGTTCCACCAATATATTAGTTTTCACGTCAATAAATAAAAACATACATACACATCACAAATAATTTACACCGTCCATCAGAGCGTCTCCACGCGGCATCATCCTCAAGAGGCTGGCGGCATTCCCTCTCTGGATAGCCAGGCTCATCCTTGAGTTAAGAAGCCACCAGACCTTCAGCTGCTTACCTGACGCCGCATTAAGACGCCCCGTCAGGTCCTTTCTCTTCCAGATTTTTTTTTCGTTTGAACGTTATCTATACATATAAAATTTTAAGTTCTGACTGATTGATATATCTACCTATCAACACACAACTCAAGAAAGGATTTTAATTAAACCCATACGCTAACGAAGTCGCGGGTTAAAACTATATGGTATAAAATAACATCTTGGTTTAAATTTTAAGCCGTTTTTATCATTATTTTACATCACAGTTAAGCTTTGAAACTAAAGTAACTCTCAAATAATAAAATATAATTTTATAAGGTTCCGTTTCTCTAGAGAAAAAAACTGGTTGCCTGTAAAGTCGGTATACGGGCGAAAGTTTTACGTGACAACTGTGCTCGAGTGGAAGGGACGCGTGCCTTTCACTTTTTATGTCTGTCTCTCTCGCTCTTAGGCGGGCTAACCATGCCCGCGTGCCTCTCACTCGCTCTCATTGTGAGCGCATAACGTCAGCGGAGCGTAACGCAGTTTCTTGAAGTGTCACCCGGCAAACCAATTTATAAAACGTTGTCACGTCAATAAAAAAGCCTAAAAGATCAGTCGTCTGTCTGTTAAAATAGAGATATCTATCTGTATCTTATTTGAATACTACTACAATATAAGTAATAGGATCATGATCCTAAAAAAATTAACATCGTAATCAAAATTAGGTAATAATAAGAAGTTAATTGTTATACGGCAGCCGACATAGACCCATAATTTCCCAGTAGCCGGTCCACTACCATCCCAACGCAGTAGCCCAAGTAGTTTTCTCCTGTAGTTTATCAATAGTTCTGTCTGTCCAAACCGGCTCGTTGATAGCATTTTTAGTACAGACAGAGATAATCGCCAGTTTTGGTGTCCACATTATATACTTTGCCATTAAACTTGTTATTGTAAATGGCCTCTACGTATTGGATTCGGCTCCACGCACGCCTTTCAAAGGTCCGGGGCTTCATAGCCCTGTTGGGATACAGTAGTTAACTTTTTTGAGTACCTATTAAACCTCATTAATTTTATTTGTGTGTGAAGCTCCCTAGACTAAACCTTCTCAAAGAGGTTGCCGTCAGAATTAAGTCGCCTTGACGTAAGATCAGAACTCACTGCAGCTGTGTCACTGATACAGCCAATGCCATGTTGTGTTCAAATAGTATGATGGTCATTGAGCTATCGACTGATCGTTTAAGCGGTTACCACATTGCAGAGAAAATTGTCCAATCTACCAAGGTGACTTTGGTCGTTCTGCAATGTAAACAGTGTTTGCCCGAACAGTGGTTGCAGATCTGCAGTATATATTGCATGCTTTAGTTTATTGTCTGTATCAGCCCATAAGTTTCTAGACAATGTGATTAGATCACAACGTAAATAATAAATAAATTATTTTGAAAGGCACTCAAAATTGAAGCCTTGACGTTGAAGGTACAAGGTGAAAAATTATTTACATAAAAGTTAAAGTGGCTTATGGCTGCGAAAAAAATCCATTAGGAAACCTGTTATGGTACAAAGATTTATTATAATAAATGTTATTATTTTAATAATTATTAAAATACCTACTAGGTATTTTTGTATAAACCGGCAAAACTCGTTACGCGACTTCGGCGACGTGACCTGCCCGAATTAAGAGTTTTTTTAATGTATAGTTTCGAATTGCTCGAAAGATGGGCCCTATCTGAATAATATAGGGAAAGCCAGACTTGATTTGAGACAATTTTCATTTCAAAAGAACACTTTAGACTTAGTAACGTACACAATTTTAAGGTCATGTAGGGTTTTTTTTAGATAGATAGATAGATAACTTTATTTGTACAACACAAGAGTAAACAGAACACGATATACACAAAGTAAAGTAATAGCTAGAAAGTATAACTTGCACAAATGGGCGGCCTTATCGCTGAAAGCGATTTCTTCCAGGCAACCTTTGGATGGAAAATAACTGATTTAGCTTTGATGGTAGGTTGTGAATTTACACAAGCAAGATACCAAACATAATCTTATAATAAGTGATAAGTAGTACAAAGTACTTACATAATTATTACTTAAAAATATCAAAATATACTCATAACTAATACATACCAATATTTATATATATACACAGATACATACAAATAAATACATACATACATAAATACATACATAAATAAATAATACAGGAATAAATACGGATATTAGACAGTACTAAGGTAGTGATCAGTTACCATAGCTTTGAAAATGGGTAGGGACTTAGCAGAACGATTAGGATTAGGTTAGGAATAATCGAACATGCTGGTATGGCCACAGATGGCCTAAATCATCTAGCATGTGTTGAGATTACCTATGCCTACAATGCCTATATACATAAAGATGTCTGCCTATCTTTTTTTTGTCTTAATCATACCTTCGTAGCAAAAGTACGAGTAGCATCATTGGTTAGGAGAGTAAGGGGAAGTAACAACAACATTCTAAGGCTAGGAATCTATATGTTTAGGCATTTTGATCGAGCTCCGGCTGCCGTGAAAAACCACTTAGGCTGAGGTCGCACGATTTATTTGTCTACTCGGTACATGACATTTTAACCCTTATAGTTTTTAAATACATTTTATATAAAACAATAAAAAAATAAAAAAAACAAAAAAATTAAAATCTAAACCTAATCAAATAAACCCCTCCCCAGCGTTCCCGTTGAACCGCTATCGACTGCCTTTGCACCATGAATGCCCCGGAACGCGGATCAAACCCCCTGTCCCGGAGGCGACGGCCAATCTCTCTAATTTTATTTTATTACTTATGCATCAACATAATTTTTGCAAGCGTTTTTAACAACCTGTGGAGAAGTGTCTCATGTGATAACGAATTCATTTTGCAATTATTATTGTTTCAGATACGCTAACGACGAAGCTGATTTGGTTATAAGATGTAACGTAACAATCAAAGGAAGGTATAAGGCAAAAGGAAGGATCTTAATTGTATCTATCAATGGTGATGGAGATGCTAAGATTAAAATTAGTAAGTATTTTTAGCCTCTAGAATCCCGCCTGGAGTTTTTGAAGTCTCCTTGTTCTATGGAGACTTTGTCCACTATCCGAAACACTGCCTCCGATTGAACCGCCCGCCGGGCACTTGGGGCATGTCGTTTGATACAAACAAATTCAAGACAGATAGAAAGTCCGTCGCACAAGATCGTGAACTATGAAAGGGGAGTAGAGAGGCCTTTGCCCTGCAGTGGGACACCACAGGCTCATAATCAATATTTTATACACTTGGATTTACTTAAAAATGTCAGTTCGGTTATATTCCTAGTAAGCTTCGTGAATTTGTGAAGATCTCAATTCAGTGAAATAAGCCAAAATTTCTTTATAGTTCTAATCTACAGGAAATTCGAACACCTAAACTGCCTCTAGACTACCAAAAATTTTATTATTTTATATTCAGATAAGGAGAAATATATACTTATTCACAACAAATAAACCATAAAAATATTCTTTTAAATAATAAAAACCTAATTAAACTTACTTAAATATTTTAATAAAAATTAAAATAGCATGCTTATCCGTTATCCGCTCTCTAAGGCTCTTCGGCTTAGAAAAATAGTCATTTTAAAACTTAATTTGAACTTTTTGCTTTTAAAATTTTAAAGAGATTTCCCTTGTCGTTTTTTGAAAATACACATACGATATTATTTTCTTGTTCCATGTTAATTAAACGAAGTAATCTTTTCCAGAAAACATTGAAATGGCCGTTCACATCTTATTCGGCGATGTGATTCGCAATGGGATCGTGTACTACGACATCAAAGACTATAGCTACAAGCACACTCAGGGAGACAAAGTATCATTTTCTTTGACGAATTTGTTTCAAGGAAATCCTGAATTAAGTAAGTATATCACTAATTCTGATGAAAGGAAATTCTATGTTATATTATGAACTAAGAATTAATTTTAATCAAAATCAGTCATAGAATCAAAGAATAAAAGTCTAGGGAAAGTCTTAAGAAAAGTAAGTAAGGTAAAGTCTGAAATACGTACGTATGTTATAATACGTACGTATAGGTAGCTTCTAATAATAATTTTATTGGCCTTTATATCAAGGGTCCTCACCCACGGCGACTTTTTGTAGCGATGTTGTCGCGCGTTTCGTAAATGCGCGACAACATCGCTACCTAACGTGTGTGTCGCATTTGCAACGCGGTACAGAAGCGATGCCAACGTGCGACTAACGCGCTACAGCATCGCGACTGTAATACAAACGCGGAATATTGCCGGACGAGATATCGGGGAAAGTTTCTGAACCGCGTTTGTATCGGGACAGAAGCGCGACAGTATCGCGTTTGCATCGCGACTAAATCTTGTTGTGTGTGAGCGAAGGCAAACCTATGCTATGGACCGCATTGCGACTGTATCGATGCGAGCGCGCGACAGCATCGCTACAAAAAGTCGCCGTGGGCGAGGGCCCTAATCTAGATAATTGTATATAGCACCAGCAATCCATGCTATGCAAGGACGTATGTTTTATATAGGTTTTTTCCCATATTTTATTTGTTACATTTACTCATATGTTTTTCATAAATAAGGAAAATAATAGGTATGTCTTAAATAAGAGTGAATATTATGATATTTTTTTAACATTTTTAGGTCAAGCAGTTTTACAATTTTTGAACGAAAACTGGAAGCAGATTTCTGAAGAATTCGGAGAACCAGTATTTGAAACGCTTGTCACGATGATGTTCTCAACTGTGAAGACTTTCTTTGCGAATATTCCTAAAAATGAACTAATTGAGTTTTAAGTTATTTTATTCAGATTAAGCTCTTCTGAACAGCATGTGATATTATTAAAACACTTCCTAAGGTAAATTTAAAAAGAGTAAAGTACACATTTTTATAATGCAATAAATGTTACTTAATGCATTTAAAATAAGAGAATTTACGAATAACATAATGATGGTCGTTTTGTAATTTTAATTGTAGACGTAGGTTATTGATGGTTACTTGTGTAATTAAGATTTTGTGCTTTTTAGTGAAAAAGTAATAAAGTTTACTATAATGGACCAAAAGCCTTTTTATAGAAAAACCTACGAACGAATTAAAGATGGTCTTATGGTCTTTTAGTAATTTTAAATTGTAGACGTAGGTAATTATTTGATGGTTATTTTTATGATTAAGATTTTGTGCTTTTTAGTAAAAAAGTAATAAAGTTTATTATAATGGTACCAATAGCCTTTTTATAGAAAAACCTATAAGCTGTACGTTTTGTTCCACTGTTCCATTTTGATTATATTCATCATATTTTTTTTCAGTGTATGAGAAAGACGGTCTCATACCTTCACTCGCGTCCCAGGAGCCTTTGCTCTAAATAAAACGGAACAGAAGCAAATGCTCCCGTTTATCTGGGGGTCTTTGAGGGTATAGGTATCTTCTACGAAAGCGACATCTTAGACCATATCGTCACTTACCACCGTGTGAGATTGTGGTCAAACGCTGACCTATCATTACATAGTATAAAACAAAATAGCTTTCCGCTGTCTGTCCTTATGTTTGCTTAAATTTTTAAAACTACGCAACGGATTTTGATGCCATTTTTTAATAGATAGAGTTTTCCAAGAGGAAGGTTTATATGTATAAATATGCATAATATAGCCGGGGCGGGTCGCTAGTTTATTATAAAAAAAGGCTGTTTTTGGGTGTACAATCGCAATCAAAATATTTTTTAATCTAATTAACACCACTTACCTGTAAAAACGAGTACGGAAATGTGATTTCACCCCAAAATATATCCTTTATTAGACCTGAAAATGATGAAAATTTAAACTAAATAAGGCATTTTAGATCGGTACTAGGAGATCCGAAATCAAGAATCTTGTCACATGACAAGTTGTGAGTCAAAATACGAAATAATATATACATATATTATATACCTAACTCCCTTCCTATGCCTATGTTAGTATATAAGTAGGTACATTTGCGGAAAAACGGTTCCAGATTACGAACTTGATATTACAATAACAAGATTATCCACGGCAAGTTAAATAAATCTGTTCAGATTACGGAGTATTTTTGTATAGGTATACAAAACATGTTGGTAAATGGAAAAAAGAAATATATTATTACGAGATTTCAAATGATAAATTCGTCTACAAGAAAACACGTCATCGTTAGTACCAAATCAATGTAGATACATTCAAAGTGTTGTAAATGATATAACGTTAAAACAATATTATATAAACTTACCAACTGGAAAATCGAATGGATACATCAAATAAAAGAACTCTGACATAAAATTGAAAGGGTGAAATCCATCCTCCAATCTCAAAGTAGGTATTAAATACGTAGTCCTTTGGGGAAGACTGCTAAATCTAATTTTCGCCTTACTTTTCACATCGAACCAATCTTCGGTGAAACTTGCTATAATATTACTCTCAATATCTGTGTATTGAGTAATTTTTGATGGCTCAGTAGGACCTTTGTACACTTCTCTGGTTATTGGAATTATTGGTACAGTTGATAAAGCTGTTGTAGAAGTACTTAAAATAGTTGAAAGTTCAGTTTCAGTCAACGGAGTTGTCGTATCTATAGTTAGAGGAGTGTCGGTGACAATATAATTTATCGTCGTTTTTTTAATAGATATAAAATCAGGCTTTTGTTGACGTCTCTCTTCCATTTTGCTATTTATTAAAGTATTATATTTCTGTAACCAAGCATTTATTGCTGCAGAATAGTTTGCGTTATTTACATTTCTTTTGTTCCACGTTGGACCTATATGTTTAACTTCGTCTTGGTCGCTTTGAAAAAAAAATCCTTTAACCTTCATTTCCATGTCTACCGGTCTTACGTAATTTTCGTGGTCGTCTTTGAAATTTGTCTCCATACAATTATCCCAGACCATCGCAGATGGCTTTATAACATTTAATCTCAAGTCATTGCGATTGAAAAGTAATTTGTCGTTGCCTTCGTTATATTTTTTTGATTTTTCATCTTTGTAAAAGGAAGCTTCAGAGATTGCCTGGAAATCTTCTTGATTGATTGACTGAGCACCATCAACACTAAGATTGCTTCCGGTTGAGGCCGCAGGCGGCGCTTCCGTCGTCCTGATTTGCGAGTTTTCCGTCGCTACAACTTTTATCAATAACTGATTTATCCGAGTCTCTGCTAGTGTTGGTTTTTTAATATTTAGTAAAGAAGCAATGAGAAAATACGAGAAAAATTGTAGGTACATTTTCCAACGTGAATACGCGTACAGTAGTAAGTTGTGGTGTAAGGAAAGTTGACCGAAGGATTTGTAGCACTTAGCAGTCTGCCGACGACGTTGCACAATCGTATCACCACGGCCCCGGCTCGAACCTTTACTGGATTAAGTAGAGTAGTTCCTCGGTCACATCGTACAATAATAGATACCTCTACAATATAGGAAATAAATAATGAAACTCGTTTATTTACTTGCCTACTGAGTATACCTACATAAAATACTTAAAAGACTATATCATGTTATTGTTTTATTAATTTGAATAATTAACTTCTTCTAAGAAGAAAGAACCTATCTTGCTGCAAACGGACAGAAAATACTTTGATGAGATTAGGATTAGGATCAAAGCCAATTAAAAGCCAGGTTAATCCGAAAAAAAAAAACAAATTAAACATAATCCTAAATAAGTGGAATTTACTTACCTATTTGTTAGTTTAATACCGATGTTATTAGGTGTATCTATAGAACCTATAATAATTTTTAAAAGATTGTGCTTTAAAAATAGTGTTCTATTATCCTGAAATCTGTATAAGATTGTGAAGATACCTTTGAAGACATAGTTTGCTGGCAAATAGGGCACTTTGTGGTGCATATTGTGTAAGATTTTTCGATGGAGCATCAACAATATAAACTCGTAAGTGAGAAAGATTTTTCCATTTTGCTATTTTGATAAGATTATGTTAAAATTAAATTAGACTGTGAAGTGAGAAATTCAGGTTTGAAAATTCTTTTCAAGTTTTTTTGTATTTTGCTTAGATTATAAAAACTTCTTATTCAGCACTTAAATAACAGCACGCGCAAAAACAGAGTCTTTTCACCCACAATTTATGCCAAAAAAGATTTAAAACTTTTGATAAGATCATAGTAAAGTACTAACAGAACCTACGGCTATCTAGCCGTAGGTTCTGTTAGTACTGTTAGCGACCTTAATTAAGTCGTTCCGTCCATCTGGACGGAACGACTTAATTAAGGTCGCTGGAAGTCGTTGGATGCAGAGAGCCATGCGCAACTGATTGCTCTGGAAGTCTTTTGGGGGAGACCTATGTTCAGCAGAGGACGCCCTGTGGCTGATATGAGGATGAAGAAAGTACTTCTTCTTCTTCTTCAGCAGCATGTATTAGCCAACTGCAGGGCATATGCCTCTCCAACGCCTCTCCACAACATCCTATCACCACGCTGCCCCAGCATGAGCTCTTATGTCGTCGGACCATCTGGCTGTTGGTCTGCCCACACTTCTCTTCCCGATTCTTGGTCTCCATTCAAGAACAGCTTCTCTACACCTTCCGTCACCCCTTCGACACACATGTCCAGCCCATGACCATTTTAATTTAGCGGTTCGGTACCCTAAGAAAGTACCTAAGACTTAATTACTTAAAATATTATTAAGAAGTTCCTACATAAATATTAAAACCGAATAAAATTAGACAGATTCATTAACAGAACGAATCCGTTTTTAATTATCGTCCACTCAAGAAATAATTAAAGAGAAAGGCGAAAACTCCGGGACGTGTAAGAAAAACATTCTATAACGTCAGCCAAGATGGGTCGCCTGCCTCAGTTGACGCGGTAATTAATAGTACTTAATATGATGAGACAGGGCCGGACTTGGCTAGAGCAATTACTTATAATGTCAATCATTTCTATTTCATCTAGGTTCGTTTAATATACTGTTTAAAAGTGTATGTGTGTATAAAAGTTAGTCATCCACTGAAGATGAGCTGAATTAAACCTGCATCTACATTTGATTGACATGAAAATAATATCTACTTGTCTATCAATTTGTCTTTTATCAAGTGCTAATAATTTTTTACTTCCCTCCTAATCTACTTACAATATTCAATATTCTTAGAAATTCACAAAAAAATTAAATTAAAAAAGTGTAGTCCGAAGATAATCAAATTTCTTTTAACGTCAGAATAAGACTGACAATAAAATGGACGCTATAAATTATTAATAAGCATTTTCTTCAATCTTCTTTGTATTTTGTAAAATAATTTTAAATCCATCATCTATTAAATCAGTCCAGTCCATTTATTTAACGGCGAAAACAGCAAAACGAAATTTATATTAAGATACGACTGAAAAATGGATGGTAGTTCCTGAAATATGAGGGGAATTTTAAATTTAGATGTCTTAAGTTCAAGGAAGTAGAGATAGAAGAAAATAAGAAAAGGTTTACAGTAATTAATAATAAAATTTCAACATCTTCTGCCATTACCAATTCTGTGCTCTCATAATTTTCTAAAGATTAAACAAGCTTTCCAAAAATACTACACACCTATTAACTATCAAGTTTTGGTAAGTCTTAACCGGCGGATTCTAACACAACCCTCTGGACAAAGTCATGGTGCCAAGTGACTATAGTCACGTTCCATCATGCTCTCCAGGCATGCCGTTATCCTTCTAGGCGAGCTGCTACATCCTCGACCATATCATTACTATCAGGTGAAATAAGGTCAAATGCAAGCCGATTTTGTGTAATATTAGTACATTGCGATGGTAAATTGATAAAGAAAAAACAAAACTCAATTTTTATCGTTTTCTAAGACATAATCACGTAAAATTATCGTTCGTAAATCGACTTCACAGACAACCATTTTTGCTGGCCTAAAAACTCTTTGTTGGTACCTACCTTTTTTTATACATCAAAACAATATAACCCAGTTAAATTATGAATGTTTCATCTGCAAAACATGTAATTAGCAGTAAGATACGTATTTAACTTATCAGGGTAACTTATTACAGCACTAGTTGTAGCATGGTAATGTAAAACGCACGCGTGCATAATACGTAGGATTATGAGCCTAAAAGCCGTTTAATAAAACCCACTTTATGAGTAACTGTGATAAAAATATATATTTAAAACGTATTTGTTTCAATTTGATAAGAAGCTGGTCTTTTAAACATTATGATGTCAAGTTCGGCCCCACATGAACATGACACGGTAGAGAGACCTGCTGACCCGGTTCCCTCCAACCACCTGCGACTAGTCAATTTACCTTTAAAAAATCTCGGAAAACCTCAGCCCAAAAGAAAGAGTATGTTTACCCAACACACATACCCATATCGCCGCGCCCCCGTTTTCACGACAAGCGAAAACTTACTTTTCCCTTTTCACACGTTTGTTTTTAAAGTCTAAATTTCTTTGCAGGATCCAATGGTAGTTTGGACGTTTCCAGAAGTTTTTTTAGTAGAATGCTTAGGAATGGCTGAGACCTGAAACGCGATGTTTACTGTATTCAAATTGCTGTCACATGGCCACAGAAGGCAGGTGTGTGGCTTAATAAAAATATTTCATTCATCATGTTGCTTACGTTTTTTCTTTTATGAATGAATAGAAAACAAGAAAATATAGGCCAATAAATAAGTGCCACTACTTACGGATCAAGGGCATCATTAGAGGAGTAAGCTCGTAACAATGAGCATGCTGGTGTTTATTATGCATATATTTTTTGTATTCAATATTCCTTCTGTGCACGACCAAGTTCGAACCCAGAACTTTCAAATTGACAGATTGAAAGAAATAGCTCTTACCATACTTTTCTTAGACTTAAACTCTACATAATTATCTTACCCATCCCCTTCCCTAAGTCTGCTGGTCCATCTTTATCGTTGGAAAAGATCGCCCCAAGGCAAAAAGTTTGCTCTCTCTGTGTCACTTTAGGATCCTTCCATAAACATAAGTTCTGTTTCTAGTTTGTATTTTATATGTTTTTCGTTATTTTATAGTGCAATAAAGTATTTATATACTTTACACATACGACGAGCTATTAAGTGATACCTACTTATTAATTAAATTAAGAAACTTATGTTTCTTTTCCTTAAATTTAAACTTTCTTTTACTCTACTGAGCATTTCCTCCAGTTTGCTTTATACAAGTGTTTCTTCAAATCGGATTAAAGAAACTATAATCCAGTTCCGTCTAACGTTCACAAAGTCGTACATAATGCACGATTGCATTTCAAATACTATGTTCAGGTCTTCGTAGTCAAGTGAGATGAATAATTCAAGCAAGTCACAGCATTCGTGTAATCTATGTACCTATGTATGTAAAGCAAAATCCGATCGGTGACTGTTTGAAAATCTGCTTCCTTTCACATGGGATATATCAATCAATATTCGTTTTATTTTGCACTAGCAGCACCCTGCGGTTTCATTTACGTCTGTGGTTATGATTTCTGTGACGCGACCTCGAGCGGCTCCAGTTTCACAATGATTACTCAAGTTCTACTAATTGTATTTCGCATAAAGTATACCATGACCTTCGTCGAAAATAGAGTTAAGACTCCTTTTTTAATTTGCTTCCAAGTTCAGGCTTTTTGTCTTCTCTTCCTCTAATACAGAATATTATTTTATTTTATATGGATACTTATTCTTCCTTTATATCATTGCAGATTTATTTTCTTTTTTGAGAAACAATCTATTGAGTTTAGCATGTGAAAACTTGTTAACGATGTATGGTTTTTAACCGAACTTCGAAAAAGGTGGAGGTTTTAATTCGACGCGTATGTCCTTTTATGTATTAGCGATGTTCACGCCGTTCTCTCTATAAAGTTCGACTTTTATGTCACTGTATGTTTTTCTTAATATCACATAAGTTTGCTTCATAAGCAAATAAGTAACTAGGCTGCTAAGTACTTAACTCGTAAACTAAGAAGTACTTACTCGTCCAATACGGGCCAGTGAAGCCATATAAATGGTAATCACTGTTTATATTGAGTTACTACCTCAAGGCGTTAGACAGTACTTCCGGGAAAGGTTTATTTTACGAACAATTATTAGGTACCTACCTATTTCGTTACTATTTTTGACTAATAAATACAAGCAACTTGTTTTTGAGTTTCCGTAATTAATTAACACTGTATTTCCTGCTCTCGCGTCTAGTTGACTTACAAAACAACAAACTTAACTGGGTAGATGAATATTTATTTGATAAAAAAATATTAACATTGTATTTTTGGCAGGAGTCTTTGGCGGGAGTTTTGGCTAGACTCTTGTCAAAAGTCAGTGTTTATTGCCAAATATTCATCTACGCATTCTCTTTCTTATTGCAGGTACAAAATACGAGATGTCAGGATATTTATTAGGACAATATCCCATATAATTATGCCAATGACTATTTTTGTCTCCAAATTGCGTGATTTTTGAATATTATATTTAAAAAGAAGTAAAATAATAAGGAGGAGTACAAGAAGAAAGAAGAGTAGAAGTCGATAAACCCCTGGGCATTTAGTGTTATGGGATATTAGGACTTAATAACGTACTATTTTAGAGTAGTATGTACAGTATGCGTCATAAGTGCACTAGCAGTCCGCTGCAATGATACCATAAACCAGTATTTGGACTTACGACGTTATTCCAATAGACTTTACACACACACCTAGACACTTGAATTTTTAGTACCTACTCAGTGTTATTATTATTTTCAACATGTTAGCATGAAGTTGTAAGTTACTGGTTATTTAATTTGTCTGAATAGGTAGTTTTGGGTCGTATATTAAACGAGTAGTAAGCAGTGACTCACGTTATTGTATAAATACACTGTATGGAGTGCGTCTGTGTGCGTTTAAAATAGTGCTGCAGGATTATAGATGTTACGCTGGTAGTAGACTTATAAACGTGTATTGTACCTACCTTCTTATCTTTATGATATCGAAACGAAAATACACTTATTCCAGTACAAAAGGCGATTAATCTGCGATATTTTCGTCGATTCTTCACGCCTCCGCAAACCTTGGATGAAAGATGAAATACGGCAACCCGCAATTACTTTCTTATGCTTTGTGAAGTGAAAATACACTTTCGATCAATAAAATTGAGACGGCTAAACTCAAACAATACTACTTATATTATTTTTATATCCAACACAAAAATATTTTTTCAATTCGAACCAATAGTTCTTGAGATTAGCGCGTAAGAAACAAACAAAATCTTCAGCTTTATAATATACTAGCTGCCCTACGCGGTTTCACCCGCGTAACTCCCGATCCCGTGGGAATATCGGGATGTAAGCTATCCTATCTCTCAAGTTGGATCGAACTGCACATGGTGTGCGAATTTTATTATAATCGGTTAAGTGGTTTAGGAGTCCATTGAGGACAAACATTGTGACACGAGATTTATATATATTAAGACTAGCGACCCGCCTCGGCTTCGCACGGCTATATTATGCATGTATTATAAACCTTCTTCTTGAATCACTCTATCTATTAAAAAAAACCGCATCAAAATCCGTTGCGTAGTTTTAAAGATCTAAGCATACAAAAGGAAATAGGGACATAGGGACGGCGAAAAGTGACTTTATTTTATACTATGTAGTGATAGTGATAGTGAAGGGAAGTGATTCGAATTGAGTGATCGTTAGTTACCTATTTCTAGGCGTAGCGTAGGCACGGCTTTCCGCGAAGTTTCGATTCTACCACGGGAATTGAAGAGACATTTAAAGACCCTGGACACTTCGGGAAATGACCGAATATTTATGACCAATTTCCCCGGAGTAGAATTAGATTCTGTCTAATTTGGGAGATTGCACCAATTGTTTCTGAGCAACATCTGCGTCTTAAATAGGGTAGGAACATTAAATTACACTTTTTATCGCGACTTTTTTTTTCTTTAATTTTATGTCGGAAAAAATATCGGATATTTATGCACTTTAACTTTGTGTAAGAGATCGTTCTTTTTTTTAAATAGACAAAATAATTATGTACCTATAAAAACCTATTTAATCCTTATTCATTCGTGGACTGGTCATCATAACACAAACCTAGTTGCTTAGCTTTAGGCTAGATGGCGCTGTGTTAAAAATGTAATCTACAATTTAAGTATTTATTTTTTATTTCTACACTAATAGGTATAATAAAGAAAAAAAAATAGGCTTCGAAACTACAGGATCAATTTTAACCAAACTTAGTATGAAAATACATTGATTCATTGGAAATAGCATAACCTACTTTTTATCCCAATATTCTGGGTGAATCCGCGGAGCGCTGCTAGCATTTAATAATTGGACTTAATGGACACGTGCACTATAATCACCCCACCCAAATACACAAGTAATCTAAACTTCATAATCGAAATATTATCACACGCGTGAAAATCAACAAATTCAGTTACCCACTCAATCGTTTTACACTGTTAAGAGTTGATGAAAGTTTACAGCGCGTATGTTAGTCTATGGAAATTCGTAACAACATTTGTGTGGTTAGTTAGTGTGCGATTAATTTTGTTGTAAACTACGTTATGCTTAGTGTAGCGATTTAATCAAATGTCAGAGTTTATAAATGATGGAGCTTCGTACTTTGATATTCACCTGCACTTTGGTTGACGATAATGAGGCCAATAATGGTGTTATTACTGTGGCGCAGATATAATTTAATGTCTCAATTATCTAAAACTAAAATCTGTAAATATCTTCTCCAGACATATAAAATGTCCTAAATGACTGATTGACTGACAGACGGATCAACGCACAGCTGATCGTAAAGATCTGAAACATGAAGGGTGTTCTTTGTATCACATAGGCATCTGGTAAGAAATTATTTTCCAAAATTCTACCCCTTAGGGGGTAAAAGAGGGGGGCAAAGATGTATAGGACAACGTGATTCCTTGGATCAATCGTACCTACTAGAACCATTTTTGACTTCTAGAAGTCGCAGGTAAAATAAAAAAGAACTCATCACGAAATCGCTAAAACTACTAAGACTCTGAAACTTCGCATGAAGGTTTTGGATTTTCGACCAAGGGGTAAACAGGGCTGTTAAAATTTGTGGTTTTAGTAGCTATTATTGTATTCTGTGTTTGTAGGAAATCAATACAACTTTAAGAGACACTAACGCGGGGAAAATCGTTAGGCGGAGCTAGTTAGTGAACTTTTCAAAAACTAAAATAGCTTTCCAAAATCGGTCCAGTAGTTTCGGAGCCTATTATTCGTTATAAACAAAAATCCTTTATCTTTATATTAAAACACACAAAAAATCTTTCTTCTTTATAATATTAGTGTAGATAATTAGCGCGAGCGGTGCGTGGTTTCACCCGCGTAACTCCTGACCCCGTGGGAATACCGGAATAAAAAATAGCCTAGGTTATTTCCAATGAATCAATGATTAAAAATCAAAAATCTTTTATCTTTATCATAATGTTAAGATTAGTACATGAGTTATACAGTATAACTCATGTACTAATCTTAACATTATGATAAATCTATTATAATCTAATAATCTTCTAATCTAACTCTGGTACCGTGGGAGAGGGGCAGGTGCTTGGTGTGGGACGCCACTTGTTTAAACACGTTTGCGGCGAGTCACCTGGCTCGCACTTCTAGGGTGGCTTCTGCGGCCGCTGAGGCAGCTGCGGCGTCCAAACACATTAAGTACGCTCCTCTCCAAAGTAGGTATTTGTTTGTCCCTGTGGCTGTGGAGACGTCTGGAGCGTGGGGTAGTGAGGCCATCGGGTTTATCCGGGAGATCGGGCGTCGGCTTAGGGCGCGGGGGCTGGATCATCGCTCCGGGGCATTCCTGGCTCAAAGATTAGCTATTGCCATCCAGCGGGGGAATGCAGCTTGTATTCTCGCATCTTTTGTGCCAGGAGTGTCGCGGGACGGGTTATTTGATTAGATATAAGTTATTTATTTGTAGTTTTTTTTAATTTTAGGATGTTTTTTTTTTTTTTTTTTTTTTTAATGATTGTGATTTTCTTTTAGTTTTATTTGCTTTTGTTTTTATTCAATTCAATACATTTATTTCAGATAATTAAAATCCATAAAATACACATAAATCACACGAATAAAATATTATAATCTAATCTAGTAATGATATCTAGTATAACTTATACTAGATAGAATTAAAACTACATTTTTTAAAACAAAGTCTCATGTAGATAGATGACCTACCATTATTTTTTGATTCACCAATTTCGAATTACTCAAAGAACTTTCTAACGATAAGGGTTGACACGTAGCAAGTTTGAAGGAAACCTAATTAGGAAGTCAAACATTCGACGCGGATTGAAGGCAACAGATTTCATTAGAGTTAGCTGAGACTTGGTTAGGCAAAGTCAGAGATGCCTCAATAGAGTAGGTATCGATTTTGGGTTCACTTACACTTTAGAGAAAGTGTGGGAGGTTACTTAAATGGGTAAAGTTGTTCAGTGGTTTCAGAATGTGTGATTCAAATAATATTGATCTCAAACGTTTGTTATTATTTTCAAAATATTATTTTAGCGCCTTTGGTAATAGAAAGGCGAATTATGTAGAAGTCTATAGAGACTTCTACATAATTCGCCTTTAGTTTCGTAAATCACATAAAAAGTTTCGTAAATCACATTTCAAATCCATTTGAATACCTTCAAATATTTGCAATCTTCAAAAAAAATCCAAGAGTTTCTGGAACCTTCTTGTCATTGTAGGTACATACTAACTTAGTTTTTAAAACGTTTCAATATGATTTCATGCAAAAATAGCATGATTTCAAATGAAAAAAGAATATTGAGTTAGGTTTTGAATACGTTTTTTATTCGATATCTAATTATCAAAACAAAAACATTAAAATTTGAAAAATAATAAAATTTATTTTATTAATTTTACGAATCATACGAGTAGCTCTAACAATCTATCTACCGAGCTGTTACAAATCATTAGTTCAAGTTTTAATAGTTGTACTTTTTAATTTATACCCATCGCCCTACCATAAAAATTCGCAAAATTTACGTTAGTTTTCAGCTAATGTATTAACTTTTCATAATATCTCTGGAACGCCCTTTAATAAATTTACCTTCAAAGTTTTACAAGATGAGGTAAAGCTAGCAAATTACGTTTGATAAGTTTCTCTTGCGTTTTCAAACTCGAAGATCAGCGACTTCAATATTTACTGAAAATGCAACCAGGTGCATTTATTCTCTGTAAAATTTGTTCTCTGTATGTAAACTTTTTACTCGAATTCAGTGATTCTGTACACATCCTAGTTCATTCCAAAACTTTGTTTAACTAACTCGATTGCAATTAAAACTAAAGTGCTTCGTGGTTAAAGCTTGGTAAATGCAAATATTAAGAAACTTTTAGTTACCAAATGGGTTATCCCAGTGTACTCAGTGTGTTTCACAAGGTAACCTATTGTTTTCCATTTCTATTGCTCTTAATTTTTTTATCCTATCGTATTGTTGTGTATTAATTATCAAAATGAGCAACCACGAGCGAGTATTGGAGTTAGCATATTTTTTTTATACTATTTTTTTTATTTATTCCAATATAAAAAAACTTAATCTACCTAGTACAAAATTAAGGTGCAACAAAAACTCTTTCGAGTTTGTCCATGCACAAAAATTAATACAATACAAAAATAAAAAAGAACAATAACATAACAAAAAATCAATAAATTCATAAATCTAAGGTAGGTATATCAAAAAGACCCCCCCGTCCCTATCTATCTCCGCAACGAACTTGCATCTCAGGCGCCATAAAAACATTCCATGACTACCTCTGCCCGTAGCGTCGACGATCACCTAGAAATTACCCACACCTACAACAATAATTGTATTTATTAGGACTGGATACTTTATTAGCTTGTCACAAGCAAATATTATGTGAAGCCATCAAGTTGCACAGTGAGGTTCTAAATTCGCCGCGTACCTACCTACCTATTTTTTTTATTTTTAGAGTTCCGTACACAAACGATAAAAACGGGACTCTGCAACTAAGACTCCACTGTCAATCTGTTCTTCTGTCTGTGTGTCACTAGGCTTTATCTCCTGAACCGTGATAGTTAGACAGTTGAAATTTCCACAGATGATGTATTTCTGTTGCCGCTATGACAACAAATACTAAAAACAGAATATACATAATATAACGGAACCCTTAGTACGCCAGTCTGACTCGCACTTGACCGGTTTTAAAAGTAAATTTGACCATGAGCCTTTACGGAGTTGTTCAACTAGTTGAACAATGCAGTTGACCACCGGGACACACAATATTATTGCATTTTTTATTCAGTGTTGTGGTTCTAAGTTATTTTCCTACATTTTGGTAAAGCCTAAAAAAAGACAGATTTTTTTTACTTAAAGAAAATGATTTAAAATGACTATACGTATCTTAGTCTTTAGGACAAGAATTACTCACCTAAGACTGTTAACACAACAATCTTTGTTGATGTTTTCCGTAGACTAAATTTTAGCGTACTTAAGAACCTGAGAATATAAGCACCTATACCACATGAGTACCTACTTAATACTCTTGTGCCTTTACGTCCTGAACGGTAACCCATTAAAATCCCTTATATACCTGAACACCTATCAATAAATACAATATCTATCACCTTCAAATTGAAAGTAAAGTTACTCACAAACAAGTAAAACAAAAGCTTGTAAGTAGAAACTTCACCTTCTCAACCTGACAGGGCTCGGTAACTTAATAATAGAATTAACGCCGAATGTACGACGGCTGATGAAACTTTTAACTAGATTACATGTCCTAATATAACAGTGGTTTAAGATTATTGAAGCATAGGTGGGGACAATGTGTTGTATTGTCGGTTTGATTTCAACACGTGGAAGCTAGAACAAAAGGCTATAAATATACACATCTATAGGTAGGACAACGAATCATGGCCCCCAGTGGAAATTGGTGGGGTTGTCTAGCACCCTTAACACAAGTCTAGTTACTTAGCTTGGGGCTAGATGGCGATGTGTAGAATGTCCTGCAATATTATTATATTATTTACTCATTCATTTATTTTTCTTAAATTTAGGTTTTTACAAAAACAAACTGAATACAAAATATATAAATCACTATTATTATATATTATTTTATTATTATGATTTGTGCACATACAATCAACGTTCTAAAATCCACAATCACCATAACGTTTACAATCTTGTGCAGCACTATTTGAACATTATAACAACGTAACCTGTAAATTGAACCCACGTCGTCGGTCAGTTGGTGTAGCGGGTGGTAGCAAACTGATAGTGGACTTAAGACCCATGCTGTACTATTGCGGACAGAATTACTACAGCCAAATCGTCATACTTTACCCCCGTTTAGTATTTTGTCCTACCCCAAAAGCATTTCTTTGAATTAGAAAATTAGGCAATGTATTGCACCGGAACTAAACGCATTATATTATCCAATTTTTCAATTTAGACTTAGGCAAACGTAGGTGTGTGTGCAGGTTTTATGTGACAGTACTTAGACGATTAAAGGCGTGCGGGAGCGGGACAGAGAGCGATGATATGAGCAACTGACCCTCCCTTCACTCCTGTCCCCCCGCCAAACGGACCTAAAAATTTAGTTCTACGCATACCCTTTCCACTTTCCGCCGAGGGCCATAATTCGCTGTTCGACCTATACCAGCAAAATTATTAACCTTTGAAACTTCAAACAGGTAACAATTAATTATAGTGTTCTATTATCAGTAGCAAGGGATCCGTACAAACCGATTCCTGTCGGCTTACCTTTATGTATGAAGGCATAGGTAACTTAATAAATCTCTCTTGCTACTGCTACAATTTGCGGAGAATCTACCTATACAGGAAAAGTATTTTTGTAGTGCACAAATTTCGGTAGGTATGTTTTAAGCACATTAAAATAAAAAATATTGTTTTTTTTAATTTGGAGCTAACTCAAAAACTCTCAGAGCTATAACCATTTTAGTGTTTCTAACAAAACGACGAAGTCCATGGACACAATACTAGCGCCAGCGAGTTTAATATGAAGGTACCTACGTGTCACTGTGTGTATCAATACTGAGATACCCAATAATTAGAAATTGCAGGAAGTTTTTCACATTAAGTTTTGGTTTTTTTTTTGTTTTTTTTTTGCGTAAATGTACTCCACTGCCGAAATATATTCAGCAGAAAAAAAATGTGCACTACAAAAATACTTTTCCTGTATTAGTACCTACCTAAAAAAACCCATGAGTTTCTTGTGCCTTCTTCTCATTAGTGGGCGCGTTCCGTAGGTACACATCCTAACTTAGTTTTAGGACACTTCTAAATAATTTATTGCTAATTGTATGATTCCAAATGAAAAAAAGTTTTGAGTGAGTTTTATCTTCTTTATATACAGGGTGTCCGGTAATGAATGGATAAGCGGGCACCTACGGATAGAGGACACAGTGCTGGTTCAGGAAAATTAAAGTTATGTTCTATGAAAGTCTCTCGGTTTCCGAGATATTCGCCATTTTTTAAAAATTGTACTCCTTTTTTTTGTTTTTTGATGCCAAAACTGGATAGTATACCGGAATAATTGTGCTATCGAATGCAAACACTAACTTTTATGACACATTGAAAGGTTTTTTTTAAACCTTTCCCGGTTAAAAAAAACGTAAGATCACCCTGACTTTCAAAAAAAAAGTTTCAATATGTCATAAAAATTATTATTTGCATTCGATAGCACCTTTATTCTAGTACTAGCTGCGCCCCGCGGTTTCACCCGCGTAAGTCCCGATCCCGTGGAAATATCAAAATAAAAAATAGCCTTCCCCGATAAATGGACTATCCAACACAAAAGTAATTTTTCAATTGGAACCAGTAGTTCCTAAGATTAGCGCGTTGAAACAAACAAACAAACTGTTTAGCTTTATAATATTAGTATAGATTAAAAAGGCCGTGATGCACTTTAAATAAAATAAAAATAAATAAATATTTCAGGACATATTACACATCGCTATCCAGCCCCAAGCTAAGCAACTTAATGCTTGTGTTATGGGTGCCAGATAACGGATAAACTACTTATATACTTTTTTCTTTTTTTGTAAATATATACATATTATACATATAGGAAACACCCAGAACCAGAAACAAGAATTTATGGTCAGCATAAATAGTTGTTCCCGGCGGGAATCGAACCCGCAACCTTCTGCGTCGCGGTCGGGTGTGCGCCCGACGCGCCACAGAGGTCGTCAAAACCCATGTATATCGATAGAAACAAATAAATAATGCCTTCACACCAGATCTTTAAAGCGTCTCGGAAATGGGATATTGAAAAACGTTCTGTTATAGGTACCCCTCACATGTAGGTACTTAAGCTGACTACTGCTACCTCAGCAACAGTAGCCATCATTAGCTCATCAGTCTCAATCCAGCCGCGACTGCTGAAAGACTTTTTATAATTATCATAATTTCTATTTCCTAGTTTTTTACTAAATCCTTATTATTAATAAAACATTTTCTATTTAGTCACAACATAATCTTTTTTTTTAAAAGCCATTCAGTGGCTATTCTATAACAGTTTCACATGTTTCAACAAATATCCCGTCTCCGAGATGGTTTAGAAGTTTGGTTAGAAAGCATTATTAGTAGCGCACTTTTGAAAAATCTTAAGACATCACGTTTGGTCAAATACCCCATTTCCGAGACGCTTATGAGATTTGGTGTAAAGGCATACTTCATTTCCCGTAATATCCTCTATCGATAGGTATGGTTCTCAAAAATATCGCGCAAAAAAATACTATGTCAAGTTCCCAGTACTAAATGGCAAGACACCTTTTTTTTCAGTTCAATGTTTGAAGTTTTTAACCTCTTTGGTTTTACGTTCACATCAGCTGCTGTCAGCTTGAGGTGACGCTGACGTCTTACCAATCTAATCAAAAGTACTAAAGAGTATTGATATCAACTTGGAAGCAAATCACGCTCAAAATAACTTTCTACCCCTTTTTAACCCCGTTAGGGGATGAATTTCAATAAAATACGAAACACGTGTTCCATTAATTCTGTTAAAGTATGTTTATGCAAAATTTGAAGTAGATTAGACCAAGGAATCACGTTGTCCCATACAAACTTCGACCCCCATTTTCCCCCCTTAGGGGTCGAATTTCACAAAATCCCGTCTTAGCGCACCTACTTCATAAAAGGAACCCCCATGCAAAATTTGAGACTCCTAGCACTTGTAGTTTCTGAGATATCGTGATGAGTGAGTCAGTCAGTGAGTCAGTGATTTTCTTTTATATATATATAGATAGGTACTAGCAAAAAGCAGATGTAAATAATTTCTTCATTTGCAGTTTTGGCATCAAAAATATAGAGAAAATTAGTGAAATTTTTTAATTAAAAAAATGGCGGGTATCTCTGAAACTGAGAGACTACCGGATACCCTGTATATAACTCTAGTGTACGTACATGTGTATGTCACTGAAATTCTCCTAAACTGCTGGACCGATTTAAATGAATATTTTCACACCTGCAGCACTTTAATCACGGATTAAAGCCCTATTAACCTCAACTTAAAGCAAGACTTTATTCCCAAGGGAGATAATGTTGTATGAAACTCCCAAGGGAATAAAGTGATTTGAATTTGGAATGTTGAAATTCGTGCGAAAAAACTTGGTTTTAATTTTGAAGGTCTCAGCAAATAGGTTTTATTTATAATAAGTCATTTGATTGGTCTACAAAAATCTAGCAGGCCACGATTAATGTTTTTTATTTTGATTGTTACGTTAGGTCTAAGCAAATAGGTTTTGCCTATAATACCTACCAAATATTTACCATCACGCTACCATCTCATTGCAATTGCCCCATTTTTTTTGATCTGCTTACCTCTAAATAAAATTTTACACCCCGCTACTGATACCTAATAATATTATGTTCCATTGTTTATTTAAAGGAATTAAGTTAAATGAAAAAATACCAACACTAAATCGCACTTAGTCCTAGGTTTAAATTTACAAAAGCTACAGCGACCATTTCATTATAAAAATGTTTTTATTAAATTCAACATGAACCTTAATAAAGCTACAAAGATTTTAGTTCCAGTGTCGACTTAAATAAAGCTTCACAGACAACCTTGACATTCGAACAAACTCTTAAAAGATAGAACAACTTCAAGTTATTAAGAAGACTAAAGGTGATTTTACATTTTTACATGATAATATAACTAATATTGAAAAAATAATACTTATCGAATTTTTTGAGCTGTTGTTAAGTAGGTAAGTTTGACTAATAGGGTTATTTTTTTGTGATCATGCTCACAAAAAACCCTGTGAGTTTCTTGTGTCTTCCTAACTTAGTTTTAAGACGATTTAATGTGATCTTAAGCTAATGTTTCTTATATTTATTAATTTTAGACATCTGAGGCGAATCTGAGGTGATCACCTGCGACTTAATAAGTTGCGGGTTCGATTAACCTATTTACAAAGGGATTCACGATTCAAACTATAGAGTTTTTGGTAACCTCTCAGACGTTAATCGCTGTCTATTTCTTACATTCAAGTATACTTATAGACACCTACTGCAGTCACGCGCAATTTTAATAAAATGGAGTATTTACTATGTTTAATAATATTTAATTTTAAAATGGAGTTTTTAAACTAGAGTAGGTATTTACTAATAACAGAAAATCGAGCGTTCGCTGTTTTTAAATTTACTTAAACCACACTGAAATTTGCCTGTATTATAGCATTCGTTAGAACGTTACTCATTTGAGCACACTCGTTAGAGCATTTCCTCGAACATTTTAATGTAAAAATGTTCGAGGAAATGCTCTAGTTTATACTTACTCATATGCTTGAGAACATTCAATGTCAATGTCCTTAAGAAGAAAGGGTACCGGCTTTCTCTTCATACAACCGTAGTCGTCTGTTTGCTCCCTGGATAATGACACTAAAGCATATTTTTGTAGCATCAAACTTATAACAGGCATGACCATGCCCCTATGTCTTGTTTCTTTTCATATTTTAATTATCATAGAAATCGAGAGAAATAGAAATAGAAAAAAAAAACAAAACATAGGGGCATGGTCAATATGGTCATGCCAGTTATAAGTTTTTTTGCTAAAAAAATATTTGCTTTAGTGTCATTATTCAGGGAGGAAACAGTCGACTACGTTTGTATGGAGAGAGAGCCGGTACCTTTTCCTCTTAAATGTTTATTTTAATTTTTATATTTCGCAACAGTGTAAATACAACTTAACACTCTTAACACACTGTTAATTAAATGCCCGAGTTAACCAGAAGAGATAAGTGTCTTGCTAGCCACAAGTGTCTAGCTGTTCTATTTCCAGTGACAACACCGCAGTGGAACAGATGAAGAACTTTCGACTTGGTCACAAGTTTACAAGTTATTAAAGCTAGTTCAGATAGTAGACGTAGTACTTTAACATTAGTGTTTCTATAGTGTGTGTGAATTTAACGAGTTCTGATTGCGGGCTTACTTTTACTAAGTTTAGGACGACTACTTACTCTCGTCTAATGAGTTCTTACTTAGTATCCCACTTACTTATCACAATAAATACCTACGTAGATATTGGAAGACATGCACAGAGCGCCATCTAACCTCTAGCCTATTAGTAACTAGGCTAATATAATATAGGTATATACCTACTCAATATACTGACTAACAGTAACGCCCACACTATTACATATATTTTGTTTGCAGAAAAAAATATAATAAGTAGCTGTTGCCCGCGACTTCGTACTCGTGGTAGTATTGTTTTATGTACCAAAATCTTCCTCTTGAATCACTCTATCTAATAACAAAACCGCATCAAAATCCGCTGCGTAGTTTTAAAGATCTAAGCATATATAGGGACAGACAGCGACTTTGTTTTATACTATGATTATTTTATACTATGTAGTGATGAATAATGTATAAGCAAATACATTTTCGACAACGTCGGGAATTAAACCCGCAGCCTAGATAGATGTATTTTTATTGTGAATACCTACTTACCATTTTTTAAATTAAAGGTACTTACACAAATTAGGTAAATATTAAAATAAAGCTTAAGTCTAAGTGAAACAAAGGGCGGTCTTATCGCTCAAAGCGATCTTTTCCAGGCAACCTTTGGATGGACAAGAAGTTTTTCCTGTCCATCCAAGGGTTGTTTGTCTGCGACGCAAGCAAGGTATTCACTCACCTCACCAGTGGGGGCCACAAAAGACAGAGGCCGTAAAATGTCCACGCCTATTATACTGTTTTAGCAATGAGCAGCACGTAAAAAGCACAAAGTTCCACTTGCAGAGCAGGCACGAGTCCATATATTACGAGACCACGTATTACACGACCCGATATTACGAAGCCAAAATGTACTCGTAATACGTGACTGTGTAATATTTGGTCGCGTAATACAGGTCGTGTAATACGTGGCCGTGTAATATTTGTCCGCGGTGATATTACGAGTCCATATATTACGAGACCCAGTATTACACCGCCACGTATTACAAAGACATTGCCATAGACCTATAAAACCACAGAGTGGTTCGTCGTAACCAAGTAAAATGGGTAGAATTCGTTTCTAGCACTCGCCGGCCGCTGCCGCGGCACCGCTCGCTTCGCTCGCTCGGCTCGTGCGTTGTGGTCGCAGTTCTAACATAAACCTAACCTATCCATGTCGGTTCTGGGTAGGGGGTGTTCTGGATGGGTCTTTATATGCTGTCATGCGCCCTTTATATTATATCTTTATATTATATCATGCGCCCCGCTTCAGGAACGGGACGCGTCATGTTACCGGAACATGACACTTTTGTGTGAATGCAGGTATTTCATCAATTAACTAGACGATATCGCACCAAAAATGTAATAAAGAAAGTCCGAATAACTTTTGAACTTTCACACACTCACATACACAGCACAATTCATAGAGACGTTTGAACCACTCTGTGGTTTTATAGGTCGATGGCAATGTCTTCGTAATACGTGGCGGTGTAATACGTGGGCTCGTAATAAGTGGTCGTACATTATTTGTTCAAACCTATAATACGAAGCCTGTACACGTAATATCAGGTCGTGTAATCCATGGCGTCGTAATCCATGTAAAATAATTATATCATTTAGTTTCATTAGAAATTCATATATGTATAGCGATCCTGATTGCTGTAATAGTTCTCTATCCAGATAATATATGGGTAGGTAAGGTACTACTAGATCTTACGCGCGATAAGATATTCGTTTTATAAATTTACTAGCGACCCGCTCCGGCTTCACACGGCTGTAATATGCATGTATTATACATATAAACCTTCCTCTTAAATCACTCTGTCTATTAAAAAAACCGCATCTAAATCCATTGCGTAGTTTTAAAGATCTAAGCATTCATAGGGACAAACAGCGGAAAGTGACTTTGTTTTATATTATGTATTTAATTAATATTGGACTTTTCTAACGCCCATATTAACGACTAGTTGTGTGCCTCAGTTTTATCCGCTTTACTGCCTATTCAATGGGAAAATCTGGATTAATAATAATGGACGGAGAGCGCATTTTCGTAAGGCGACCGCAATTTTTATAAGTCAGTTTTTACTCAGTGGATTTTGATGTAAAGAATACCACGATATTTCCAGAAAAAATCTGAAACTAAAAACCAGATTACAATCAGTTCAGTAGTTTTTAATGTCACAGGTAACAGTAGGAATAGGTTATTTTATATAATTTAAAAATGGTGTTTGCAAAAAAAGAATGTATCTATCTATTTAAAGAAAACGAGACATGACATGAATTCTAAAACTATTAATTTCCTTCCTATAGTTTTTTAAAACCCCTAGAGTCCATTTGCTTCCAAGTACAGACATTTTGTTCAGTTTCCTTTATTAGATAGATATAGAAGATGTATTAACCTATGAAAGGGTTTATTTCATTACCGGAAACCCACTAAAGCGTGCTTGTAAGTTCTCAATTCGTATAAAATTGTTGTGAAAACAATCAACAAAAGCAATTACGTGTGAAACATAAATCTCCGGGAAGCAATGAAGTACAACCGTAGGTATCATATCCACTTTTATGGACACGAAACGCCAAAAATTAATTTCGACTTTCAAACCTCAATCCCGTCATTCTGTAAGCCAATCCACTTGAGTTTCCATCGCGATCTCTCATCACGCAAACGAATTCAATAAAGCAACGACAAGAAATTGGACGTCCGATACAGAATGAGGCTCAAGTACTGTAAAATATACGTTTAAAAAATATGAGCTACGGAAAATTAACAAACTTTGCGGATATAAAATACACTTTTACGATGCATTAAAACTCTGGTAGGTACTTAAGTTCAGTTGTGGCGCGTAAGTCAGTAGGTTCCTTGGGTAATGGTAAGATGTGGAAGGATATGAACTTTATAAGAACATCGAGGCAATAGACTTATGGCCGACGGATGTGTTGTTTCCTTGTATAGCTTCCGCGTAGAAATTCCAACAGAGCTCAAAATGGAAGTGCTTATTGGATATTCTAAAGGTATTATTAACACATTTTATAAATGATACGTAGGTAGGTACTATGTTAGTGTTAGGCCTTTTTTATGAGATGTGAGTTAAAATAAATTGCGCGTTTCGAAGACACATTATCCTAACTTAGTTTTAAAGACGTTTCAATGTGAAGTCATGCAAATTGTATGATTCCAAAGATTAAATAATTTCGACTTTGATTTAGCAGTTGTATCAGTTAGCGAAAAGAAAGAAATACCAAATTTTAAGGGCTATGTACGATACACGTCACGTTTTCCGCATTTAATATTGCTACCCAAATAAACACATACTTAGTTAAGCACTAACATACTAGTAACTAGAAGAATGCTGGCTGGGAACATTATCATAAACCAAATTAATGTTTATACGAGAAATAATAAAAATTATATAAGATTGAATAGTTTTGCAATTGTTTTTACTGACAGCTACTTCAACATTATTCCAGACTCTAGTGGGGATTTTTCCCGTTTTTGACCCAATTTACTTTAGATTAATGTTCTTGTGAAATGTCTTATAAATTGCACTCAGATTTTTATTTAAGTATCTAATGGTAACTTAACTACGAAAAGGCGTGACTGACTTTTTTGAAGAAAACTAAAACTATTTTTTCTCGTTTTAAAAAAACAGAGGTTTAAGGAAGTAGAATTCTCCAACATTTTCATTACAATTATAATAATAATGTTAGTCTATAAGGTATGTATTTATGGGAGTTTGTTGCTTAAAATAATTAGTAAATAAATATTACCTGGGAAGAAATCAACTAAGAAAGGAAAATCTCAGTAGATCCACAATTTAAATCTGGATCCATTACGCTATTTGGGCAACAAACGTTAGATACGACGTGGCTCCCCGAGATGTCCAGGTGGAAAAGAGTAAAAGAGCCTACTAACTATTTTGTATCTATTTTTCTTAGCCTGATGTATCCTAAGTTGCCTATTTCCTTCCATGTGTCCCGATCTTTTCGACTGTTTCTGGCAATTCTGCATCCAGATCATCACGCTATCGTATTTTGGGTCTAACTCGAAGACATTTGCCGTCTTGGATAGCCGTATAGATTCAAACAGGGCCACCCAAGACGGCAAATGTAGGCAAAATTATTTTTATTACGTATGTATCATATTTATTTATTGCTGTTGACGTTGAATTTTAATTTGGTTAGTACCTAATAGAACAATCGAAACATCTGGACCCAAAAAAGTTATAATTTCTTCTTTATATTTGAATGTATCATGCATTCTATAAAAGGTCTGCAAATGATGCCGACTACATAACTAAACTAATGGAACCTATGTTATTAAATAAGTGCGTGCAAAAAAGGAGACAGAAAAGTATCCCATCCTACTTATTCTTACTTCTAATATACTTACAAATCGTAAAGGGCGTGTTTAGATGACACGCGTTGACCACGCGTTGAACACGCTCTGAAATTTGTTCTATACATAATTTGAGTCTTATGACACATCAATAGATCTCAAATTGCATTTCTGCAAGCAGGCGCGGGGAGTGCGCGTGGCGGGCGCAGGGCGGGCGCGTGGCGTGAGCGGGTGGACTTGATAAATGCAATTTGAGATCTATTGATGTGTCATAAGACTCAAATTACATATAGAACAAATTTCAACGCGTGTTCAACGCGTGGTCATCGCGTGTGATGCGCGTGGTGGGCGCGTGGTTAACGCGTGTCGTCTGAACGCGCCCTAAGTTCTGATCCCATGAGAATATTGGGATAAAAAGTAACCTATGTCACTCGTAATGAATCAATGTATCCTCATACCAAGTTTTATTAAAATCAGTCCTGTATTTTCGGAGCTTATTCGTTACAAAGAAACAAACAATCCAATATTATCTCTATATGATATTAATTTTGTGATTGTTTGTTTGTTACATCTTTACACAAAAACTACTAAACCGATTACAATTAATGAGAGTGTAGATAGTGGACACTAGTAATTAACACATAGGTTACTTTTTATCCTGATGTTTCTCAAGGGATCAGGACTAAAATCGCAGCTAGATCCTTCATAAAACTCTTCTAGAACAAAGCGAGTTAGCATTGGTATTACTAGGTATTCTAGTAATTTCTAAACTCCAAATTAATTCGAATCAAATCTTTAAACAAGGTCCTGATTACGAAATATCCAACAACTGCAACGTGCATTGAATATCTGTTGTTAAAGGATAACGATCGAATTGGACAGAAGGCCATCTTAAGGTTATGTTTAAAATAAACTAGCTTGCATTTAACTGGAGATTTGCGAACGCTATTCTTGACATTCTAATAATTGCATATTCATTTTTGTTTTGTATTCAATGTATAATAAGCAGTTTTGATACAAATATCATGCTAACATTTAATATCTTCATAATAACTTAGAAGTTATATAACTTTAACTCAGAAATTTTAATCAAAGAATTTCACGAAACGTTCTCCTTTTTGTAAAGTTAAATAATTTTACTGCAAATATAAAAAAAGTAAAGATTAAAAAAATACTTTAATGAAAACCTTACAACTAGGTATTTGGTACTCAAAATATCTCACTCATTATTAAAAAACTTATTATTAAAATCACTGAGGCAGAGGAACGTTGATGAGTTCTTCGTAAGGAACCGCTAAGAAGAACTTCTCTATGGTTCTAATAGCTAGGTCTACTGCGTAGTCTACGATTGGTTTACCGAATTCTTGGGCTACTGTTCGCCAGTTGTCGTTCAGGAACGCCAGCACTGTGTCACCTAAAACAATAAGGAACGTCCATCTGAGTAATTCAGCTAACTTAAATTTTACGGGTTATCCACAAAAAAACTTGGACAGTCCTCTTTAGGGATTAGGTAGTATCCCTAAGTGCCCCATTGACGTCGGAATCAACACACTCCCAAAAAGTTCTCAAAGTTAGGAATGAAAGAGAAAGTAAAATTCTTTGACTGGCGGCTGACAAGTCAATATAAAACAACAAAAGACGGCTGAAAATATCATAATTGGCAAAGCTCTGTCACTTTCAGACAGTGAAATTTCATTTTCAACCCAATAATTACTACAACCTTCAAATATTTTTCATTACTTTATTTTGACTTTTTTAATTAGGTATAATATTTTTGTACATTAGTCGTACGAAACCATTATCTGTTGACTCGTACGTCACCCATCCCGCACCTCGTAATTACCCAAAAAATCTATCAACTCACCAACGTAGATACTACCATTATTGTAACAAATTATCATATACACACCAGACCTATAATTATTATCAAACATACAAAAATCAGCAATTAAATATTACTTATTCTACGACAAAAAACCTTGCGAATCTGAAAATTACGTGGCGTAGAAAAAAACGTCGGAAATCAAAGTCTACTAATCATTAAAGTAGGTAAATCAGAAACTGAAGGCCGTTTATAAGTTAATTAGTCTAATCATTCATCGGATATCCTAAACATGATCACACCATAACAAGTTCGGATTTCCGTCAATTACCTATAAAAGGGGTGGTTGACGACAAATGAAACGACTCTGTAATCAATTAGCTACTGTTTCAATTAATTTACTTCGACCGCTGCGTGATTGGTAACCGCGATACAAATCTGTAGTTTATTGCGTATATTTTTAAACACATCTATAAGTATAAATACAAAGTTATTAGTAATTAAACTAGCAAGCCGTTAGGTAGGGGCTACTTCTGTGCACCATAACAAACAACTTTTGTTCTACGACTTTTGGAAATTCGAAAAGTAAAATTTTAAGGTTAATGATCTCTCCGTGTAAGAGACAGCTGATTTTGAGGTAAACGTACCTAAAAAATTTCAAAAAAAATGTTCGAATTTCCAAATGTCGTGGAACAATAGTTGTTTGTTTAGGTGCACAGAAGTGGCCCTCAACGGCTTGCTAGTTTAATTACCAATAACCCTGCATAAAACTCAAAAGTAGGTATACTAACTGATAGATCCACGCACAGCTCAAGTCAAAAGACGAAAGGATTTTGAAAAATTAAATCCACTAATGCACGGACGAGGTCACAGGTGAAAGCTTGGTTTTGCATGCTCATGAAAAATTATCAATGATTTTGGATGCTTTAGAAGGCACCACAAAGAAAACAATTTCTGGCAGCTGTTACTTAGGCCAAATTAGAAGTTCCTATGGGTTTTTAAAACTTTGAGAGACTTACTTAGCTCCTTGCTTCCTCTGAAAAGGTTCTTGAGGTCAAATGTCATTCGGTCTCCATAGTCGAAATCATATTTGTAGTTCTTCAAGGCGAAGTGGTTAACGCCGTTTGCGTCTTTGATGTATTTCGTGTTAATGTCGACTCTCATTCTTAGGTTGGCTGTAAAAGAAACAAAGGGGATTCAGTAGGTTCTTAAAGTAGGGTACGGGAGAGAGTTTGAGTATGCTTAAAACTTCAGAGGCGTCCAGCGAATGCCATTATGTCCAATCTCAAACCACGATATACTGGCTTTAACTAATGCGCTGCCTCGAGTGTTCTTAGATATTACGTTGATTAGAAAAAAGAAACAATAATATTAATTCCACAAAAAATACATAATAGGAAAAAAACATCCATTATAATTTATGCTCTTAAAACCGATTAACAAAATTCATTAATAAAAAACTTGTAATCTGTTAAAAATAAACAACAACAACAAAAAATTATAATAAATACAAATCAAACTTAACATAATAAGTAGGTACCTACTTATAATTTTTTCACGCAAAAAGACCTTAAGTTTTTATAATGAAACACTTTGATGGCTTTTAGATTTTTTATATCTAAGTAGGTACTACCTACAGTAAATTACTATAACTATACCTATTTTTTTATTTATTTAAGTTTTTTGACTTTGGTAAATGAGACTCTACCCATTTGCATGATTCTCTTGTTCGTTGCTATCATTTTCTACTACTACTATCATTTTGATGTCAAGTTAGTATTTGTCCCTCTTAAATCAAGGTGTTTCCGACAAGGTTTTCTTATACGAAAGATAAAAAACAATAACTCAACTTTTTTTGGAAAATTTTGAGGTGTTGTATACTGGAATATTTAGCTTTTTTCGGCAATAAAGTCCATTAATGTTTAAAATAGTAGTCGAAACAAAATAAACAAATAAAACTCAAAAGATCAATGACCTTTACATCTAAGAAACAGCTGATTGCATGCTTGGCTGCAGTTTTTAGCTGAGGTCTACCCATTTGGGTCAGCACACGACTCCTCATTTATGTTGTTCTTACCACTTTTTTTTGTTTTATAATAATATTAATTTTCATTGTCATGTTCATTTCTTCATTCCTGTGTCTGTCGTGTGTTTGTACTCAATAAATGCTTTCTTTCTTTTATTTCTATCTGATTTTTTAAGTAACCATAACCCTAACACTTTTGAAAAAAGTTCATATATAAAACAAAAGTTCGTCTACTGGACGTCTATAACAACCTCCTTTCATATTAGAAACCCTTCGCGGAAATACAATGAATACATTATATTATGCTAGCAAAAATGTGACTAAGATCAACAGTTCGGTCTTCTCCCCCAACTAAAATTACACTAAAAATCTAGCTACCGAACTACTGACACTAAGCCAAAATCTTCATCAAGTTATTAAATAAAAACTTACTAAGTTTAATTTTTGCGTCGCCTTCGCCATCGATATTGAACAACAGAATCCTTCCAATCGCATCGTATTGCCCCTTGATAGTCAGATTACAATGGAATTCAAGTACGAAATGACGTTTTTCCAATTCAGATCTGTAAATATTTGAAAAGAATGTAAAATTCATTTTCTTTGAAAAAAAAAAACGTTTTCGATTCAACTCTGTTTGCCAAGTTGTGTTGTATCTGGATTAGCTGAAAAATTTATAAAAAGAATTTTCGGTTTGCCTTAATTGTTTTTTTTATTAACTTAGTTTTTCATGTTATAGTTATTATATTATCTGGTCTGGGTGTTCCTGTAGACGTATATATTTACAAAAAAAAAGTATATAAGTATTAGAGTTAAAAAAGTATATAAGTATTAGATAACGAGCATTCATGTCATCTCTTTGGGCATAAGAACATTTTTGGCACCAACAACTCGTACATTTTGACACTGAGACTATAAAACTCATTGACATCTTGACTTTAGAACATTTTAATACCCGTACCCATTTGACATATAAAACGGGAAAAAACGGAATAAGAGCCTTATGAACATCAACGATGTGCGTGCACTGAATAGGTGTCCAAGAATGTTCATAATTCTCGTATTTTTAACCAACTTCAAAAAATGAGAAATTTCTCAATTTGTCATATACCTATACATTTTTCATGTACTTATGTTCCCCGATTACTCGATCGATTAAGATGGTTCTTTTTGTGTTAGAAAAGGATCAGGTCCCATAAAATTTGTGAGTGATGAAAACTGCGTAATTTGCTGCTCGCTCGAGGTGTAATGCTGTTCATCATTCCAAAGATGCTCGAATAATTTTTCCTAAGGTATTTTCTATAATGAAAAAAGAATCATCTGGATAACTTGAAAAACAAACGTGACGAATTAAAAACCCTCCGTTTTTGAAGTCGGTTAAAAAACCAATCCGAACTTGACACGTAAATGAATTAAAAGTTATTGACATTGAATATTTTGTAGAACC
This sequence comes from Idaea aversata, assembly GCA_907269075.1. Lineage (NCBI taxonomy): Eukaryota > Metazoa > Arthropoda > Insecta > Lepidoptera > Geometridae > Idaea > Idaea aversata. Next base: position 5,779,547 of record OU026092.1, on the reverse strand, counting down.
TTCGAAAGCAAACTGGTTTAACCTCTTGACACTGTTGCGTTACATTCGATGCATTTAAATTGTTCAAAATATTTGAATATCAGCATTATAATACTTATAATATAATAATAATTATAGGTTAAATAATCTAGTGAAATAAAAAAATCCAGTTCAAACCAGTTTGAGCGTTACCAAAAATAAAACGAAAAATCGTAAGATATAAACTAAGCTCTCACACATATAAATATTAGACAGACATACACGACACACATAATATTATACAGTAAGTACATTTTGTCCGTCTGTCTGTCTGTCGAAAGGAACTTCGGTCTAACTAAACACGTGTCCCGCAACACGTTTTATTTTTTTTACATTATGATAGGGTTAACATTTGACCACTATCACACCTGGCTAGTGGTTGGTAAAGATTGGGTCTAAGATGTAGCACACTTTCCTAGAAGACACACTCGCGAATTAAAGACCCCCTAATTATACCCGTGACGAAAGACAGACGCAGCCAACTGATTCCATTCCCTTGTCGTACGAATAAGGAATGAAGAAGCAAAACGCTTAGTGAGGTAATCTACAGATTAGGGAGTGGAATTTCTTGGTAAAAGATATCAATCTTTTAAACTTGGAGATTCGAAGAAAAAGCGTTCAATCAACTGCCGCCCCTAAAAGCCCCCTTTTTCGCTAAATTCCAAAGGGATTGGTACCTATTAAAAATGCCAAGAAAACCTATAAGTATTTACCTTCTTGATAAGTATAATAGATAGATGAACGCTTTATTAAATTGCACATCATACAAAATATAGTCCACTAGCAGCGCTCCGCGCTTTCACCTGCGTAACTCCCGATTCCGTGAGAATACCGGTTTAAAAAGTAGCCTTTGTTATTACCAATGAATCAATGTATCCTCATACCAAGGTTCATCAAAATCGTTCTAGTAATTTCGGAGCCTATTAATTACAAACAACCACAACAAAAACAAACAAAATAATCTTTCCTCTTTATAATATTATAGATTATATTAATATTGGTATACCTACACAAACTTAGGGGTGGAATTCCGAAAAACTCTTTTTAGTAAGTATGCACCTACACTTCACAAAAATTCAAATTTCATAATAATATCTCCTGGACCAGCGATTTAAGCAGTGCGTTGTGATATATCGATCGGTTAGTCAGTAAGGACTTTATTTTTTTTTATAATAAAGTAGTATTAGTTGGTCAAAGGGGACCCTTATAGCTTATAGCATATTTTCCCGCAATAATTAGTTTTATGGTAGGTACCTATTATTCAAATTATGTTTAATAACAGTTATAATGTTTATTATCCTAATTATTTCTACATCTTGTTTAGCAACATTGTTGATGGATCGAATCAAATTGTAATTATCTATACTAATTATATTGTGTTTTAGGTATTGATACCTACATCATGTTGATTCAGTATTATTTCTAGATTTTTCTAGATGCCAAGTAATTTCAAGGATTATAAATATCAACAACGATCGAAAAACAAACGAAAGTGTGTTAAATTAAAGCTAGGCCATTTGCTAGAAATAATAATTTTGCTACTATACAAATATGTGTCTATCTAATATCTTATCTGCACTATAATCTATCAATCTATGTATACCTATCGAAGAGAAAAATAATCATAAGAAAGCTCTGAAACTACAAAAGCTACGAGTCTGACACCTTTATAAGAAAAAAAAAAGCTCATCAAGAAAGCTCTAAAACTACAACCTAGGAGTCTAAAAATGCGCATGAGAGTTCCTTTTTGAACGTACTTATGAAAGCATTAAGAAAGGATTTTGTAAAAAGGGGTGATAAAGTTCTTAGTTTATAGTACCTATTATATATTCTATGTCTGCAAAAAAACAATAATTCACTTACAAAGAGACGCGCGAATAACACCAGCAAAGTAAGTCGTAATAAAAAGAGGAAAGTTTTTTTGTGTGATAAAGGCTCTGAAACCAATTAACCAATTTTCGGTTGCCTGTCCAAAGGAGCAACGCAGAGTGGACCAGACGGTTTCCACCAATAGAATTGCGTAATAACTCCGCACGCGGGCTGTATACAATCCAGCCTTATCCAATGACAGTAACAGGCTATTTTAGCCCAATATTCACAAGTAGTAAAATTATGTACTTGATTGCAAATTAATTAGGTAAATAATAAAACAGCGTTTAAAGAGACGCGCGAATAACACCAGCAAAGTTAGTCGTAATAAAAAGAGGAAAGTTTTTTTGTGTGATAAAGGCTCTGAAACCAATTAACCAATTTTCGGTTGCCTGTCCAAAGGAGCAACGCAGAGTGGAGCAGACGGTTTCCATCAATAAAATTGCGTAATAACTCCGCACGCGGGCTGTATACAATCCAGCCTTATCCAATGACAGTAACAGGCTATTTTAGCCCAATATTCACAAGTAGTAAAATTATGTACTTGATTGCAAATTAATTAGGTAAATAATAAAACAGCGTTTAATTAATTAACGAAAATTACCTTTGTCATAAAACAATGAGCGTGTATCTAAACTTATAAGAATGTTAATTTTTAATTAAAAGACATCAGTAATATCCAGTTTCCCTTGACCTATCGGTTATACGACTCGGTTGCATGGTCACCCATAAATTGTAAATACTATTTTCACCTTAAGGCGCAGACAGGACCTAAACGCGAGTTTATAACCAGAGACATTGAAGTTTTAATAGAGATGACATTAGAACATTTTTCACACACTGACTGAGGAATTTAGTAAGTATTTTTGCGATTGTTTGGTTCGGTCTACTTCTAGTAATAAATACCGATTAAAATTTATTGCTTATACCACGTAAATTATGTACCTATACGATTAATTCAGTAATAATACTGTGCTCAAAACATTATAAGTAGGTACAACTATTTTGATTCAATACAAAAAATCAAGAAAATATCTTTGAAAAAGTATTTTAACGAGTAGAACCCGTACTAAAATAAATGCAATTAATTGGGTTTTTAATAGATGTTTTATCAAAAAATACACTATCATAATAGTATTGTATTATTTGAGAATTACCCAAAATTAAATTACTTAAAATTTTGTTATAAAGTTCTTCGATCTCGCTCATTTCTAAACAGTCCAACGTGCAGTTAGCTCCTGTAAGCCTCTTAACACTAAAATATAATAGTGTATGAAATTCCAGATAACAAACTGCTTTTTAACCCCGAAAAACAGTACAGAACAAACAAACATGGCATGAAATAAACCGATATAGGTGCGGCTTTTTTTATCTTAAGCTAACGTGTTGAAATAGGAAGGAAATAACTGTCTTGAGTAGAATTGTACATAATAATGATTTATCTTCCAAATAAGGTAAACAATGTTCGATTCAGTAGACAAATAGGCTGACTAACCAACGTCCGGTTAATTATTTTATAAATTCACGACAAAAGATTTAAAAAAAATAATTGTAAGCATTAAAATAAAGCTCTTTCGCACATAGCATCCGTATTATTTACATCTTTACTCGAAGGTAATTTTCACACCATATTATTATTTGAAAGGGGGACGATCTAAAGCTCGCGTCCGTAGGAGTTATCTAACCATAGCCCTGCACGCACGTGTCCCCCTAAACGAGCTTCGAAGTTAAAATGGCATTGAATATTATACGAATAAATAGATAAATTATTTGAAAGATCATTTATAACGGATCTGTCGCTTAAAATAAGAATGCAGGGTGGTGGTCTACAGTTACTATCGTGTTACCTTCGTAAATTTGAAAGTCATTAATATAGAATTTTAAGTCCTGACTGAGTGAAATTTGGATAGTGAGAATTTTGAAGTGTAGGCTGATACATGTCTGATACCTACACTTAGGTACAGAAATTCCAAAGTTAAAAGGGGGAAAAAGTGAGCGAAACCGCGGTCAGATAGCTTTTAATAATACAACTTAAAAAGTTAAGTTAAAAAGTTACTCACACGACATTATCCACAATGCATTTTCTAAATCCAGACACCTTTCCTTGGTAAAATGTCACTTTCAGTCCACTCAATGGGATGGCTAGTTTCTCAATGATGAACGGGTCCAGAGTTGGCACGCCCAGTTCGGGAATGCCCTTAACAAATTCAGGAACGGCAATCTGGGTTGATCTTACTAGGCATTCTCTGCTTGTGTCGTTACATGGGATGATGTAGTCAGCTGAAAGATGGAAAATAAATTTAACCTCTCAACTGTCCAGTGTCTATCGAGTTTTATAAAGTCTGTGTCAAATGTACCTTATTTACTTCCTGAATACCTAACGCCTTTAGATTTTTGTTATACAAGGTTTGCTCTACACATACGTCAGTGATTTATTTACGTTTATTTTTAGGTTTTTAGAAGGTCATAATATATTAAAAGTTGTTAGAAAAAAGGTAAGCAGAAGTGCATGTGTACAACAAACTCAGGTTTTATGAAAAACCGAAGTTTACTCTAGAGCAGACTTACACGTAATACCTCTACAGGCATTTCGTGTATCTTACGTAGCCTCATCATCATCATCATATCAGCCCATACAAGTCTACTGCTGGACATAGGCTTCCCACATATGACGCCACAAACAGCGGTCCTGAGCCGCCTCCATCCACCGACTAACCGCACAATGTCGTCGGTCCACCGGGCAGCTGGTTTCCCAAAAATCCGTTTCGTTATGTAGCCTACTGACCTCAAACTGCCTCTAGAGGCATTATGTAGGAAGAAAATAGGGGGATTTTGTAGGAAGGAAACAATACCCACACGTAAAAAAGTTAATGCTACACCACAGAGTTACAATCTTTCTAAGGATATATCACACAAATTCATAAATACATAATATATAAATTCTCCTAAAACCATGATGATAATTTTATAATTATTTTATGTGTTTCATTGTTCTTTTGTCTTAAATCATAAAATGAAAAAAAATAATGAATTTAAAATACAATTAATGACTGGAAATAATTACGTAACATACTTATGTAAATAATATGAGAAAAAAATAATAGATATTTTTAACCTATTTGTTGGTTGAGGAAATCATTTGAGGTCAGTAGGATAGGTACGTAAGATACCTATATAGCTATTTGTATATGTAGGTATTGTTTTAAGTTTGTTAGTCTCATTATAATATCTTTTCATATTATCTTTTTTTGTTTTTCATTTTTAGTCTACTTTTAATTTTTAGTTTTCTCTCCAAGCAGTGTTGTAGCGGTTAATTAAGAGACATAAAATTGACTTACAACATAAAATTCAATAATGCATATTAACGACTTCAGGAATAAGGATACGCTATTGAATTATCCTTAACATTGACGTTTATGGAATTTGTAAGACTGGGAAGTAGTCTTACAAGGTACTAACCATGTATATTAGTATCTATTAGTAATTGCATAGTAACGAGTAGTTTTGCGCTATTATATTTTATCTATGGTACATTTTGCTCAGTAAATTACACTAAGTTAATTACGAATATGTCAAGAGATATTATGAGTAAGTTATGACTATTTTTTAATTGGTTATGTATATTTTTATCTACGATTAGGCATGAAGCCTCGAACATAGTGGCACTGCACCGTCTAAAACTTTTTTAAAGTATTTTTTACGCTTGCGCATGGAGGGTCGTTTGCTTGATCGTCTCGCCTTTCAGAAACCTAATACTCCGGGCCGTTTTGATAAATACCTACTAATATGTAAATGACTAAAATGTTCATTCATTAACATCGCAGCATGCAGTTGACTTAGCCACAAAATGTTACCGCATTTTCGTGAAATCATGAATGGAAATGCAAAACGCTTTTCATGTAACCAATTCAAATAAGTTAATATGATGTGATTAAATGGATTCTAGATATGGGTCTTAATAAAGAGAGATAAAGAAAGCATAGTATTTTATCTTTGTACCCGAATTTAGCCTTAGGTAGTAATTAGCCTTAGTATAAAATAAATAAGCTAGTTCCACTTTTTGCAACTATCAGAGATTGTTTATTTAAGCTTAATATTTCCAAACTATTTACTCGATGTGAAGTACCTAATAAATTCGTTAAATTAGGTTTTCAGTCGTTAATATTTAAATACATAGTAAACCTTTAATTTGAAAAGCAAATAAACAAGACGCTGCTGTGAAACTAATGTATATTTATGTGTTAGCTTTGAACAAATAATGGAAAATCAACATAGAAGAACAAAAACCGCAAAAACAATGTTAAAATTCACTTTATATGTAGTTTGTCCTTAAGAGGACCCTTCAGCACTCTCAACAAGTTTGATACAAAATAAGTATATGACAATTTAAGAGTAGCTTTCATTAAAACATACAACTTTTTAACCTTCCGATTGCGAGAGGTTTATGTTTTTAACAAAAAATTAGCTTTAAAAATTAAAATTTTAATAATCTAGGTCGAAATTACATTGACCTCTTTGAGCCAGGATAAAAATACCAGAACGAGTTATTCGACAGAAAAATTTAAAAAATACCGATTGGTAAGAAAATAGCAAATAATGTTTTAACGGTTTTTTGTCAAACATAACAAAGAACGCTCACGAAATATTAAGCATAATAATATTTAAATCGATTGTTTTGGGACTACGATGTCACAGACGTCAGGTCAAACTTAAACACAGTTCTTTTGTTATTCGGAGATTCAACACTTAAGGGTATTTCGATTTACTCTCCCGCCATATTTCAAGAAAATAATTATTATTTTGTAAATAAAATTGTATCGAGTTAGAAACCAAAACATTTTGTCGCTACATTATTTTGCTAATCGCGCTTAAAGAATTCTTTATTAAACTTTGAAACTATCTCAAATTTAAATAACAGTGTAAAGGTTAAATAAAAACGGTAATTTCATTTAAAGTTGGGATATTTTCAAAGCCTAATAAAAAATCAGTAGTTGGAAAATATGTTCTATACCTACTATAGAAATGTATGATTTTATTACTAACGACTGAAAAAGATTTGTTATAGAGAAATCCCTATAAGTTTAATTTTATTCTTGTTTTCTTATTTATAACTTTACTAGCAGCGCTCCGTGGTTTCACCCGCGTAACTCCCGATCCCGTGGGAATATCGAAATATAAAATAGCACATTTTTTTTTAATTCGAGCTAGTAGTTCCTGAGATTAGCGCGTTCAAACAAACAAACAAACTCCTTAGCTTTATAATATTAGTATCGATTTGTATTACTATCCTACTATTGTTGAAAAACTCGAATCGACAACGGGAAAAATTGCAACACACTATTAAACACGAATGACATAACGAGATCGTGACCGTGATCCACTCGCGCGGTAACAAGTGCGTACAGAATTGAGTCATCAACAATCATTGACAAAGTCAAGGGCGTGAGATTTACTTCGACTTTTTATAGTATCGATCATTTGTTTCTTTTTCTCTATTACTTTGAATCATTTAAATATATCTAAGTAGAGCTTTTTTTTTCAAGAATGAATTGCTACACGTAATGCCGATCTAAAAATGTAGATCCTACTTTAGTATAAAATAATGAAAAAATTATACCCGGCTACATAAGGAGCACTTCATATGCATAATTTTAACTTTCTAGACCAGAGTACGTTCTTCTAAAAAAACCGTAATAAATTCCAAAAAGTTCAACCAATTTCAATTTTTATTGCAGGAAACATAGAAAATCCGACCCGTTTGGATTTGATTAATCTGTTAAAAATTGTTTACTACTGTTAGAAAGATACATCTAACATAATTCATAGAAATGACGTTCAAGGTTAATTAAATTATAATTAAGTATTTAATATTTTGACCTCTACTAGGTTGACTTTCATAATAGGTAATATTTATGTGGAGCGTTTAGTTTTAAACGATGCATTTTATCGAGCACAATATTTTAGTCTAGATCTAACATGGGTCAGCATGTAAAACAACCAGCAATTAACAATAACCTCAATGCATCATTAGATATTATAGAATTATACGCAAATGTATCAAATAGCGTTATCATCAGCTAGATATTCCAATAATAGTATCCATTATCTTCATTTTAATCGAATTAACAATCAAGTGCAACGTAATCTAATTTTAGTACCTTAAACAACATGTGTGTTAATAAATGGTTAAATTGAATATTTTAATTCAAAGAAATGTATTCTTTAGATTCTTGAAAAAGCTTTAAAAGCTTATTTCTTTTATTAAAAAAAGTTCTAGAAACTACCTTTGTCATGTTTGTAAATTTGTTTGTTTTTCAGTATTAAATATGTAAAAAGTAATTATATCAATTTGCATAGGTACATAAATTGTGCTTTCTTTAAAACAAACCTAAAAACTTGGCAACAGAAAAATTTTTTTTTCTGAAAAATAAGATACCTACTTATTCCAAAAATTCACCCTAAGGAATAACCTTACTGAAGTCAATGTGTATAAAAATATTTGATTTATAAGATTTACATACAAAGCTTATTACTACATAGTATAAAACAAAGTCACTTCCCGTTCTCTGTCTGTCCCTATGAATTCTTAGCTCTTAAAAACTACGCAACGGATTTTGATGCGGGTTTTTTAATAGAGTTATTCTAGAGGAAGGTTTTGATACATAAAACAAAACTACCACGCGTACGAAGTCGCGGGCAACAGCTAGTGTTTAATAAGGTATGAAAGGGTTATGAAATAAAATAACTCAATTGTCTTGAAACTTACGCGTCAACCTCGCCTCACTGAAATGACAGAACAGAAACAAACTAAGCACCACACAGTGGGTTAACGTTTGGAGAATCATCTTCGATAATTTGGACAATGTGTTCAAATAGAGGTGCGGCCACAACTGTTGGTTGTGTTCAGTTTAACGTCTATATATTGACTAAACGTAAATCCGTTTAGCGAGCCTTCAGCGTCCAATCGACATTGTAATGACCGGTTTCGACTTAACAAAGAATTATCACATTTTTTTTCAAAGATTAATTTTAATTTAAAAATTTAGTTTTTTTACTGTGGTTTTGACCAATCTTGTTATTAATGGTGCATTTTATCGAGCACAATATTTATTATTAAGTAACTAACTCAATGCATCATTAGATTTAACAGAATTACACGCAAAATGTATCAAATAGCAGTCTCATCAAGCTAGATATTTCAATAATCGTGTTATTTAATTAAGCTTGTATTTGGGTGAATATTTATTTAACTTTTTTGTCTCCCTTAGATTAGATAATATAACTCTTTCTCATTTTAAGACGCTCTATCGGTATCAATATTCAGTTTCGACTACTTAGTCGACACCGAATATTGAAAACCTAATTTGTATGTTGTTCTGTACCTACCTATTTATTTTGTTCCTGAAATAAATAAACGAATGATAGCAAGGTTTTTTTTACATGTAAGTATATATTATCTAACTACACTAATATTGTAAAGTGGAAAGGTTTTTAACAATTTTTGTTTGTATTTAACTATTGGGCCGATTTTGATGAAACTTAGTATTAGTATACATTGATTAATTTTAAATAACATAGGCAAATAGTTCGTTTGTCGTGAATATCGTGATATTTCCACGGAATCGGAAGTGTCGCGGGTAAACCCGCTGAGCGCTGCTAGTAGGTATATAATGCCTTAAGTTTTCTTATACATTGATTAATTGGAAATAACATACGCTAATTTTTGTCACGATATTCCCACAGAATCGGGAGTTACGCGGGTAAAGCCATAAGTTGTTTTACGCTATCTCAGCCCATAATAAAGTATTTTCCAATACCACCATTAACCACACAAGTCGTTTTATGGGTCAAGTAGAAAAACGAACTAGGTACATCTTTACAGAACATTTGAACAAGGGCCAATCAGCCCTTAAGCCCCATCGACTGATTACGTCAGACCGAAAACATCGAACATTATAGTGGAATAGAAAGGAAGAATATCTAAACTATCTCAAACAGTCATATTTTAAAGCGACCAACATAAATGGTCGCTTTAAAATAAGGTAGGTGGCGTACGACCACGGCTTTGAACGGAATATTTTTTTTGTGCCGCGATTTTTCTCTAGTTGGGCGTGCTCATAAAGTTAATTGATACTTACCCAACTTGGCACCTTTTATTACTTTATATCGTATAGATACTGCCAATTGTTATATTAATTTTATTGTATCGTCACTTGTGTATAGGCTTATCACTTGCCTATATTGCCTAACCTAACCAGCGAAAGATCAAAAGACGCTTCTAAAGATACCTCATTTGTCAAATTATGAAAGAAGTTTAGAAAATATGCGGGAATTGATGAACCTAATTACATACATACGAGTTTAAAAAAAAATCCCTTTTGACTTGTATAAAAATACGACTGAGGTATTTTTTAGTTTACATTAGAATACCGCTTATAGGTAACTAGCGACCCGCCCCGGCTTCGCACGGCTATATTATGCATGTATTATACATATAAACCTTCCTCTTGAATTACTCTATCTATTAAAAACCGCATCAAAATCCGTTGCGTAGTTTCAAAGATTTAAGCATACAAAGGGATATAGGGACAGAGAAAGCGACTTTGTTTTATACTATGTAGTGATAGTGATAGTGATGTAGCGCTTAAACATAATAATAATATTATTATAAATAAACATAACTTTAAAATAAATCAAAAATTAAATCTGAATACTTAACAACTACTAAAAATTAACAAACAAAAAAAAACAATAATACATCACACACAACAAAACAATGAAACAAAAAAATAGATCGTTTAATTTAATACGAATTTTATACAATTACTACTGAGGCATTAACACTTAAACAGAGAAGAAAAAAATATTTCACTCTTTATTGCACGGTCTTTTAAATCTCTTTAGTTCATACTCATGTGTAGGTATGATATCTACTTAGAAACAGATGGAACCATCGTACGAAGGGAAAAGGTTTACGCAGACTGAACAAAAATTATCCATGCGCGATTCCAAACGCAGGTCATGGGTAAAATAACCTCACTGAAATAAACTTTACCATATTTAGATTTACCTATTAAATTCGTTATATCCAACTAGTAAACACCATATTTTTGAAATATTGATTTCTATAGAGTCATCTTTACTATTACTTTTCTATCTACATTGATTCATAAAAAATGCTATAGGTGCTAAAAATGAATATAATGAATAAAAACTTTCTATTTTTAGTGTTTCATATCTCAAATGTAAAGAAAACCCTTATCTCTTGTCCGTCTGTCCGTGTATCAGCACTGATTTTTCAGGAATCGGTGTACTTACTTAGTTTTTTATTTATCTCATCGTATATAATATTAGCTGTCCCGGAGAATGTTGCTTTGCCATTTACAAAAAAAAAATTCCGATTCTCAGACCTACTGAATAGGCATATAAAATTTCATAAAAATTGGTCAAGCCGTCGGAGGAGTATGGTAACTAACATTGTGACATTAATAATTGTGACACGAGAATTTTAAATTTTAGATAAATTCGCAAAAAAAGTTTTAAAACAGAAAATAGTACCTACTTCAGTGCATTTTAAAATAGTAATTATTTAGTTCTACTTTGGTAATTTGAACATTCATTGGAATTATTTTAAGGAAACATTTTAAAAAATAATTTAGCCAATACTTTTAAATAAATTGAGACTTTATTTGTACAACAAACAAAAAACTTTAAAAAGTAGGTATTTCTTTATATTTATTTCATTCATAGCATTTATACCGATTTCTTCCAGGCAACATTAGAATGGAGATGGTCTGTTGTGTCGGTCTATAATAAATAAAGGTCAGATGTAGAACATTCGAAAAAAAATAAAATTAAGTAGAGTATAACCCTAAGGTTAAGACCTGTCCGTGTTTTCGGGTAAACATAAGTATGTTTATCCGAAAATCTGCTGTTACTTACACGGATAAATATTATGATACATAACATATTATAAATTTTAGTAGAAATGTACGATGTTATTTCGAAAAGTTGTAGAACAAAATTTGTTTGTTATGGTCCACGAAAGTAACCTTTAAGATGTGCCTTTTTTAAGCACTTTCTATACTTAATATTATAAAGCTGAAGAGTTTGTTTGTTTGTTTGAACGCGCTCATCTCAGGAACTACTGGTTCAAATTGAAATTATTATATTATTTTTGTGTTGGATAGTCCATTTATCGAGGAAGGCTATAGGCTACTTTTCGAAAACCTCGTATATTTTTAACTAGCGACCCGCCCCGGCTTCGCACCGCATCAAAATCCGTTGCGTAGTTTTAAAGACTTAAGCTTACAAAGGGATATAGGGACAGAGAAAGCGACTTTGTTTTATATACTACTAGCTGCGCCCCGCGGTTTCACCCGCGTTATAATTTTCTCCCTGACTTTCTTAATTTTTTCTTTCATAAGAACCTTCTCCTGACAAAAACAAATACAACAAAAAAAGAATTGGCCAAATTGGTCCAGGCGTTGTTGAGTTATGCGCTTACCAACACATTTTGCGATTCATTTTTATATATAAGAAAGATGTAGTGATTTTAAGTGATTTTAAGTTTATTGTAAGTGTTGTTTACCAATTTATTTCAAATCTAAGGAAATGTGGAAAGTGAAATAAAGTAAATAATATGCGAAGTCTATTGAATTAAAATTTCCATTCCATAATTCAAAATTTTCATTTTACTTCTAATAAATTAAATATTATTTTTCTGCCACCTCATTCTGATATTTTGTTTTCTGTAACCTTATGTACGCTAGCTTTACCGACATTTTTGTAGGTCGTTAATCTTATACTAATACTAAACAACTACAATATTGGCACTTCAATGTTTAAAGGTTAATATTAGGTTCATTACCCTTATGAATCATTTTTTTTTTGTTAAAAATAATATTACCTATTGTTTTGAAGTTTGGTGGTACCTATGTAACGATAGACGTATTCTTGCTAACGTACAGTCGTCGGCTGCATAAAATTGTATCCCCCGGTAGAGTTCGAAAATTACTATTATTGGAATGTTTCCATTCTAATAATTTTTGTTTGATAAATTGATGAGTTAGAAGACTTTAAACTTCAACTAAAGCAGGTGTCTAGTATCTTGCTTGGGTTGAAAACATTGTTATAACAGCCGTTTTGGGGCTCTACGGTGGGTCTGCAATTATGCAGCCGACCTGATACATACAGCACGGGAGATATTTTTTTTTAACGACCAAAAGTAAGATATTCTTATGTAAGATATTTGATATGAAATCTAATTTTCTTCTTTTTGAATGAGGATCTTCCTATATTTTCACTGCAGAAAGGCTGGCCTGGCCACTGCTATTGCAGCAGTTGGCCTCATACAGGTCCTCCAAAGTGTAGGTGATAGGGCACCAAGGCAGCAGACCGTAAGCTATGCGCGAGTGGGGCCAAACCTGGTGGTGTTTTTAGTGGTGAATTTCACATACACGGAGATGCCGCAAAGCACTTTCCCCGCCATAAAAGAAGGTATTCGTCATTGCTTTGAGGCTCTACAATCGCAATAGTCTTCCGTCATGTAGATGTATTTGCTCATGTTTTGACTGCAATCCACTTGCGTCCAGAAGGCCAATTCTCGTAAATAATATTGTTTCCCGATTGCATTTCGATTGCCAAAGATACCTTTATTTTTTACAAAAAGCTAAGTATGAGGTTGTTTTGAGCTACTTTGAGGGTATTATTTGTGATCGAAATGATATTGAAATGTAATTTGAACAATGTTATTTACGAGAATTTGCCTTCTGAGCATGGAGGAAGGAAAGTCCTACCGACTTTCCTTCCTCCATGCTCAGAGTCGAATAAGTGAGTGCCACGTAAGACATTACAGATACGAAACCCAGGGGAAGCCGGAGGTTTAACAAAAGTAGAGGGTATTTTATTACTGTGGACGTTTACTCTTATTACCCTGAAGACTGCCGCTGCGATTTAATCGCAGTTTTATTTACTTCAAAAAAACATTAATTACGACTTAAATTTTAATCTTAGTCTGTTAATTTTTAACTTAAAGGTCAAGTTTGCTGCTTTTTTTGTATTGCTAAGCTCTAAATGTTAGATGATACGATTTAATTATAAATAAATATCGTCTAGCGTCTGGAAAATTACCTACATATATCTTGTCGTGTTAAAATAGAACGGTGGAATAATATAATCTACTGACTGTTTCCCGCGACTTCGTACTTGTGTTAGTTGTTATATACTACTAGCAAAGATGTTATTTCCAATTAATCAATGTATCCTCATACCAAGTTTCATTAAAATCGGTCTAGTAGTTTCGGAGCATATTAGTTACAAACAAACATAAAAATCCAAAAAATCTTAATAATATTAGTGTAGACTAAAACCTTCCTCTTGAATCACTCTGTCTATAAAATTAACCGCATCAAAATCCGTTGCGTAGTTTTAAAGATCTAACCATACATAGGGACAGACAGACAGCGGAAAGCGACTTTGTACTATGTAGTGTGGACCAAAATATTCCTAGACACTAGTGTTGCCGATCAATAGTCGACTATCCATAGTCTATCGACAGTATTGATACTATCGATTCGATATTATTGATTGAAAGTCAAAATTGTTTAGAAAAATAATCGATTTTTATTTAAAGGTGTTTTAATAGCATCGATTTGGTTGATAAACTTTTTGAAATAGAGACGCGGGCAGAGAGTTGCACTTCTCTGTAGTGTATGACTGCAGGCAAGTGAAACCAGTTGTAAAAGTTATAGACAAAACTATAATGTAAACATAGAATTTTATATTGCATCGCACCTGCACTGATATGAAGATGTGCCAAGGGCAAGGTTAAGGGAATCGATATTGTATTGGAAAGTCATGTGACGTAGTATGTACCTAGATTAATTAGTATAAAAACACCCGTATTTATTCAATAAATATTCAGTAAAAAGTGCAACTTCAAACTGTTGATATTATCTCCTCCATCCCTACATCACATCTCAATGCGCAAGAGGTAGGTGGACGCCTGATGTTTAATACGCGATATTGGAACCTCTACCATATCGTGTGATGGCAATAATTTGTTCCCCAAAAGACCAGGAGATCCTGAGAGCACTTACCGAAATAAATACAATAGAAGACCGTTAATTTAATAATTTAAATAAACTTACCTTCTTTAAAGACTTACCTTATTTTGGCTTAGCAGAAGTAAACTAAATCTCGGTATTAACCTTCAACTTAACCTTAAAAAACAGGATTATACGAGATTAATCACTTTAATTAGCAACAAATAGTTAAATATTAATCCTGCCTACTTCCTAGTCATGATTGTTTTTTGCCAATACCAAGTGGAAGTCTACTATGTTAGTTACTTTATTTTTATGCAAAAACTGAGCTAGATGTTTTGATGTTTTTTCATGTAATATTTTAATAATATGACTTATATATATCACAGAATAAAAAAGGGAGTCTGTTAGTAGCAAAGGAATGTAAATATGAACCTTCTCTATCATTTTCAAAATGTATTTAAAAAAAAATCTTTTAACTACATAAATACTTGAAATAAGTTGGACACTGCCTCCTGCTGTTGCATAATAATATAAGTTAAGGTGATCAAATTAAATTGATACAGACACTTTAAATCAGTTAAAAACTTTAGTATAAGATTCCATTTAATCATTTTCAAACCCAAGTGATCGATTACCTATGCAACAAACAGCTTCAAAAGCAAAGATAGTGGCGTGTCGCGACGTTTCTTGAAATCATTCTCAACGTTTGTTGATGAGGTACGAAACAAAATCTAACCACTTATTTCTATAGCTATTCATTTTGAATTTAGTACAAAAAATGTTTCAATCAAGATCTTTTAATAGAGTTTTTAAAATCCAAGGCCACTCAAAAACGTTGTCTAGAATAATTGTTTAAATGCCTATTATTTTTCGCAAATCTCAAATACCGGTTATAGTTTTTATCGCGCAACAAACATTCAAATTGCATCTAAATTTAGTTCCTGTACTAAATTTATTGTATTCTAATAGTTCAGAGGTTACTTACTTGCAAAAAAAGATTTTAAGAAATATGTATAATTTATTCACAAATAATAAACTTAAAATAACCCAGTAGAGATAAGTAACTAAGTAGAGACGATATAAAAGTAAAAAGATTCCTACTTAATCGTAGGTTAGCTTAGCTTAACTTACTTTAGCTATTAAAATTAAAATACTTAAAAAATCGGATGTATGTAAGATACACCGGTGGGTTGGGAATAATGTTTAACAATCCAACTTTATTTAAGAACTAAGTGGTAAATATAATAATCATAAAAGGTAAATGGATCATAGCCAAAATCATTCAATTATTAGCGCGCGACTGGGTTCACGTATTCATATGAAGTGAACATTAACACCCCATCATTACTATGGATTGTAATGAGTTAAATACTATACTCGTAGGTAAATAAAATAAATATATATTCCGATTCTGAATTTATTCTAAGGATTTCCTATAATAGAATTCAACGAGTTCCGTACCTTTTAAAATTTTCATAGCAATACGTTTTATTTAGATTGCAGTTTCATAATTATTAACTTCAAGTTATTTTAAAACTGCATCGGACTAAATTATATAATAATGATATTATTATTGCAATTAATACGCCTTCATAGCCACCCCATTCATTAAAGCCAGCTTTGTTGGCGCCGACAAATTCAGACAATTTTCCTAGCAATAAGAGTTGGTTGAATTACTAGATAAATTAACAAATAGAAATCGACGCTACATAATTGAAAGCGGCCACCCCGACCCGGGATATTTCACACCGCAAAAAAATAATCTTGATCTTCGTTTTTCTGATATATGATGTTTTTGGCACTTGTTTGTTTCATTTCCCTAATAGTTTTTCTAGGCGTAGGAATTTATTGAATTGAATCTTAACAATATCAGTACTTAGGTATTGGTACATGAAGCAGTTCATCATAGGGTACTGCATCGAAGAATTTCTTTGCTGTGTGAACTGTGACGTTAATCGCGTAGTCGACAACTGGTTGTCCAAATTCTTCAGTCACTACCCTCCAGTTTTCATTAAGGAATTGTAGAACAGTGTTACCTGTAAATAAAAGGTTGGGAATATTGAAAGAAATAATAAGTTCAAACACAAAGCTTATTGTTCGCAATCGGTTCATCAAAAGGATAGACCTTTTGATGAACCGATTGCGAACCAGTATATATATAAATCAGAAAAAAAACTGTGAAAATTTTAGACAGGTGACCCGGTAGCATTGCGCGCGCGACACGCGAGGGAAAATTGAAGACGGAACCGGAAACAAGTCGATGAGTGGGGCGCTTGTGTCACGTCACACTATTATGTTACTATGTTATAAACTAGCGACCCGCCCCGGCTTCGCACGGCTATATTATGCATGTACTTATTATACACTAGCTGCCCTCCGCGGTTTCACCCGCGTAACTCCCGATCCCGTGGGAATATCGGGATGTAAGCTAGATAGGATAGCTTACATCCCGATAGTTACTCAAGTTGGATCGAACTGCACATGGTGTGCGAATTTTATTATAATCGGTTAAGTGGTTTAGGAGTCCATTGAGGACAAACATTGTGACACGAGATTTATATATATTAAGATAAACCTTCCTCTTGAATCACTCTATCTATAAAAAAAACCGCATTAAAATCCGTTGCGTAGTTTTAAAGATTTAAGCATACATAGGGATAGAGAAAGCGACTTTCTTTTATACTATGTAGTGATAGTGAAGTGATAGTGTTAATAGTATGTTCCTATAATATAAATAATAGCAAAAACTAGCATGAAGTAATACGTATAACGTGCTGGCGGGCAACCTCTAGTGGCCCTAAAAGGTGCTAAAAGGCAGAATAGGGTTGGCAGGGTTTGCTATATTGATTTTTACTTTTGTGTCTACAGTCACTGTACTCGAAAGGTAATCGAATTGGCATTTAACGCCTGATTTTATGATGATCAATATTTATCATTTACAGTTGAAGTTTCTATAGAAAATACATGTTAGGTTGAGCAAGATGATGCAGATCATATTGAAGGAAATTCTACTAAAGTAAACTATATCTAAAGCATGAAAAAAAGGACTTCCAAAAAAACAGAAACTGCTGCTCGTATCTTCAAAAAACAACGTACAAACAAATATATTTTTAAAACGATCTTGTTTTTCTGACAGGCGCAAAATAAAGTTTTTTGAGTTTCATACAAATAGGTCGGCTCACATACCTACAAAGAAACGTTTTTAAAATATAAAAATAAAACAAGTTCACGTACATTTCAGATAATTATTATGCATGCAATTGACAAATATCAAATAACAGGAAAAGCGCAGTTCATGATTCAAAGTTAAGTTCGGATGCATGCAATCAAATTTATTTTCTCCGGATATGTACCTACATAAAAATCTATATAGTACAGAATTTATATGATTTCAGCCCCGTAAATATGACGGTTACAATACAAGTACCAAAATGTCGAGGTCTACAAAATAAATTAAAAACATGGTAAATATTATCCCATTTTAAATAACTTTATCAGCGGAATTTTATTTTCTCTGGTGGTATAAATATTGGGATTCACGAATTTTAATATACTATTATAAACCTAACTTTAAAATAACATACGCGTAAGTATCTAAAGAAGCGAGCTGTAGACGAATTGTCTTGTCAAGCAACTCTACGTTGCCGTTTGCCGTGACGATCTTCTTTTGTTTTGGTTCCGATATTCATTAGTTTTTATTTCGATATTCGTTTGTTTTGGTTTCGATGTTCGTTTGTTGTGTTTCGATATTTTTTTATTGTTGTTTAGATATCGTCTTTTGTCGTTGTTTAGATCGTCTTTGTTTGATCGCGTCTTAAAATCTATTTTTTTTAAGTAAATTGAACCACGGTCTTCTTTACAGCTAGAGGTCGTGGCCCAACTATCTTTTTAGTTGGACCACGGGAATTTACCGACTCCCGTGGTCCAATTAGTTGGGCAGATCAGTTGTACCACTACCTCGCACTGATAATCATCAGTTTCAAAATGATTGTTTTAAGCATATTAGTTTAAAACAAAATTTTTGACCACATCAAGCGGCTAGCAGCAGTTGATTATTATAGCTAATATTACAACTATCATGTTCATTGATGCCTGAGCTTGAAGTTATCAAGCTGAACCGTCAAACCGTTATGATTAGTTCGTTTTTTCTGTCCTATCAAACAAATCTTTAGTTGATATGCGGAAAAAGGTAACATCAATTAACTAGTATGTTTATTAATATCAAACAACATTCAAAATAACACATAATACGCAAAAAACCTTTAATAATAATTGTGTTTTTTTTTAAGATTTTTTTGTTGTTCGATGAGGATCAAACTTATCTACCTATTTATTTACTTGTTTACAAACACTGTTGCTAAGAACATTCCATTAAAACAGGTTAGAAACGAGTATTTTATTAACCCACTGAAATTAACTTGAGACTTGTTTTTGATCATAACCATCTCAAACCTCAGCCACGATCGATGAATGTAGCCAGTCGCGTGATATCGGAAAAATGTTTGCTTATCTTTTAAAGTGATTGCAAGGTATGTTACGGTAGTATTTATTTCAGTTTTTTGAAATAATTACCTAGTTGGAAATCGAAATCTAACATTATTGAAACGTACATGTTGACTATAATTTTCCAACTAGGTACTGAATTTTTTATAGACTTTGAAACTAATATTACTTTTAAAAATTAAAGGTCGTCAAAGAATGAACCGTGAGTTAATGATCATTACACTGTTATTAATTTGGAACTATGGACTTAAGGTTTCACCTGTATGTTTGCTTGCTTGTTTGTATGTAACCGACTCCTTTGGGCACGATTTTGCCCTACTTAGAATGATCAGATTTAATTCAAACTTTACACACTTGTCAAAGACCGATGACAATGCAATATTATGATAACATGGTGCTGATCTGATGATGGAGCTGGAAGGTGGTCATAGGAACTCTGCAATAAAACGACGAAACCCTATCGAGTTTGGGCTCGGTAGAATCGTCTTGACGAGTAGTTTGGCTTTCAATGGTGACCAGGGTCTGATGATGGAACTGGAAGGTGGTCATAGGAACTTCGCAATGAAACGACACAACCCCATCGAGTTTGGGCTCGTTAGAATCGACTTGACGAGTAGTTTGTCTTTCAATGGTAACCAGGGTCTGATGATGGAACTGGAAGGTGGTCATAGGAACTTCGCAACATAACGACAC
Organism: Idaea aversata; assembly: GCA_907269075.1. Lineage (NCBI taxonomy): Eukaryota > Metazoa > Arthropoda > Insecta > Lepidoptera > Geometridae > Idaea > Idaea aversata. The sequence continues at coordinate 5,759,415 of OU026092.1, read as the reverse complement.
AACCCCATCGAGTTTGGGCTCGTTAGAATCGTCTTGATGAGTAGTTTGTCTTTCAATGGTAACCAGGGTCTGAACTAACATATTTCGGTAATAAAGACCAAAAAGTATAAAATAAATTAATAGTTTAAAAAAATTAAAAAAACACGCTTTAAAAAAAATCCAACTAAAAAAATATAAAATTAAATTAAATAAATTTGGAATAAGAATGTTGTACATAAATAGCAAGCGTGTTACATTGTGATTGCAAAAGAAAAATAATGAAGGTGTAGCATCACAATGTAACACGGTTACTATTTAAGTACAACATTATTATTCCAAATTTATTAAATTTTATTTTCTATTTTTTTAGTTGGATTTTTTTTAAAGCGTGTTTTTTTTTAACCTAGCTTGTTGTATTCCCCAGCTGAGCAAAGGCGTCCCCCATTTCCCGCTATATGTCCCGATCTCCAGCTGTTTTTGGCCACTCTGCGTCGGATGCATCCAGATCGTCATGCCTTTGTTTGTAGGTCTACCATTATAATTGACAAGAAAAAAATATGGTACCTAAAGCCATGATAATTAATTGATAAAAGTTTTCAAACTTATGGGGTACAATGGCTTTTGTACGGGATCGTACCGGGACCAACAGCTTATGATGTAAAATGATAGAAGATCCGAAAGCTTTAAGGGTATATAGTGTCACGATCATTAATTAATTTAGGATGATTTTAATGAGTGCGATGGGCTTGCTGGCTAAAGTGCACTGACTCAAGCGAGTCGCCCGGTCGACGTTATTCGCCGGCGCGTGCGACCTACTTGAACCAAATTTCTGAGGTGTTCGATAATGTATCGAACAGCTTTTAACTTCAATAGTTTGACGACTACGTCAAGTCAACTATACTTAAGTCAAGTGCAGTTTCATATTATGCTTGCGACTTGAACTTAAATCTCTTCATTTTCTTAACCGTAAAGATGCAAGTTAATTTCTGTAGGTTATTTAGTATGAGTACCTAACTAGTATAAGGTACTCACTCAGTTCAGGATTGCCTTTGAATAGATTCGTGATGGTGTAATGTATCCTTTCACCATAGTCAAATGTATACTTGTAGCTCTTTATACCGAAGTGGTCGCGGCCTTCTGAATCCTTGTAGTACTTAGTATTGATGTTTAATTTTATTATTGAGTTTACTGAAAGTAAAAAATGTTATTACAAAATGCCCGGCTTACATTATTCCAGTCCAGCGATCAAATCCAGCGCTGGATTGCAACTGGAAAGATGTAGACCCACATCGGAATTCACTGGATCCAGTGAGCAATCCAGTCCATTAACTGGATTGGCGGTCTACTTTTGAATCCAGTACAACCATTCCAGCGCAACTGGAATAATGTAGTCGGCCAATCCAGTACTATTCTAGTGCTTACAGAACAATTTTACAGTATTAAATGACTGAAATCATGTAGACAATATCTCCAGTCCGGTCCATTCCAGTACAGCGGTACTGGATTACTGGACTTAAATAATGTAAACCTGTCATATAGACAGATCCCTGTCGGACAATGTCTGTAGCCAATCAGCCATATTGTACCCACCCCGGTTGTAGGTATGTTAACATACGCATCAAATGCTAGAAATAAGTCACCCTTTCCCTACTATGTCTTTACTCAAAGATCCTACTTGGTTCGTAGCACGTCAATGGATGCTAGAAATAAGTTAGGTACCCATAATTTTGCTACTATGTCAACCCAAAGATCTTACTCAGTTTTGTGCCATCACTTTTATAATTAGTTTTACTGAGAGCTCTTATAAAATAATCAGGCAAAACAAAATCAAATTAAAAACGCTGCATTCTTTTGGTAAAAGCTCTCGACTTTATAAATAGGTAATAAATTTTCCTATTTGTATGTATATATGAGTGATATAATATTTGCATTGAATAGGCTCCGAAACTACTGGACCGATTTAGATGAAACTTGGTATGAGGATACATTGATTCATTGGAGAACCATAAGCTGCTTTTTTATCCCGATATTCTCACGGGTTGAACCGCGGAGCGCTGCCAATGAGTGATAAAAAGAGATTTTTTAGTACCATCAATTCACCCAGGTGACATTATCTAGTCCACTTTCTTTCTGAATGTTCCACGTATGGAACATAGAGCTTACCTATTTTAATTTTAGAATCTCCTTCGCCATTGATCGGGAATAACAGTAACCTTCCAACGGCGGTGTATTTGCCTTTTATTGTGATGTTGCAACGCACGTCTATGTTAAATATGTTTTTTTCTAAGAAGGCTCTGGAAAAAAATATACAGAAGTGAACAAAAGTGAATATTTATAATGTACTAGCTACGTCCCGCGGTTTCACCCGCGTAAGTACCGATTCCGTGGGAATATCTAAATAAAAAGTACCCTAGCCTTCTTCGATAAATGGACTATCCAATACAAAAATATTTTTTCAATTCGAACCAGTTGTTCCTGAGATTAGCGCGTTCAAACAAACGAACAAACTTTTCTGCTTTATAATATTACGAGTAGTATAGATTTGACAAGACCTCTTTATTCTTATTTAACTAGATTCTTTTTGTATAAGGCTGGAGTAGGCTTGCTCAGGACCTTTACACCCTCACACCAGCTTAGTCGACCGTGTCATACGGCCGTAGCCAACTAAGCCACGAATTTTATCACGATGTTTTCCTTACTATTAGAGGTTTTTTGTACAACAAACGATGAATTAGGCGCGCATAATTGAGGAATAATCATAGTATTATTATACTGAAGTACCAGGCGCGCATAAATTAAAAGGAGGGTTATAATTTGAACGATTTCGTGACCACAGTTCTATGAAACAAAGTAGATACATCCCAGTTTATGACACACAAGCTACGACTGGGTCTGGGACGACTGGGCGGGACATGTTTGCCGCATGTCAGATGAACGATGGGCTAAAATAACAACAGAATGGTCCCTTATAGGGATACGACTACGCGGCAGAGCAAGGCGACGATGGCTAGATGATTTTGACTCCTATATGAATGATTGGTGTGCAATGGCGACAGATCGTGATCAATGAAAGAAAGGTGAGTGGGACAGTTAAGCTACCTCTGTGTGGAACACGTTTAAAAACTTGTGCAAACGCATTGAAATTGCTATATAGGTAATATGGACAACGGTTACGGCTAAGTATAGGTACTTAGGTAATTTATTATTGATTTGATTAAATATTAGAAAAGAAAAGAATAAACGCAGACATCCTCCCTAATCCAGAGAAAACAATCTCTTTTCGCAATAAAGCAAAACAAAAATAAGGCAGTAGGTATTTTACCTAAACAATAACCAAAATGGGATATTATCATCGTCCCATTATACTTATCCTTTTAAACTCTCATTCATTAACTACAATAGAAAACTCGTAATCCATAGAATAAATCTTAGGATTATGAGCGGCGAGTACAACTGCGAGGAGTGAATCTTGATTTATACTACATATTTTTGTTATAATAGTGTTTCCAAAAGTATTTTTTTATCCAAAAGTACTGGGTATTTTTGATCGCTTAAGTCATTTTGTAAACTTTTAAGTAATTAACTAATATTATTCGATTAACAATGAAAAAATATATGGGTAAAGCAGGCCAAATACAGTGGTATGCCAACCAGACAAGGAGAGGACAACGCTATCGCCGATGTTCCAGTCTCCTCGCGACCATGACTATTGTAACATAGTCGAAACGTCGAGGTAAGAGAAATAAAAATAAAATATATCTATACGCGATTAAGACCCGAGAAAATAATTACTATGCCAACCAGAGGTAGATACGTCTTTGCGAAATAAACTTGACTCTTAATCCTTTGGGTGCTTTCGGATATGCACAAAGACACGCATTCTAATTAATGCGTCACAATAATGCAAAGTTCGGAGATAACCACTCTATTACCGTTACATATCTCACTGGACACGTACAAATTAAAATTATTGGCTTAAGTCCATGTATGAACCTGACGCCATAAAAGAAAACCTATTTAGTATGATACTGGTCGGAAAATTACACGATTATATTGCTCGTTCGTATATTTTCATCTTGAAAAGTTAATCCATCCGACCACGTTGAATACAAAGCGTTTCGTCAACTCAACGCACACAATAAGCGTGGGAATAAAAACTTGTTATTGCATTGTAGCAAGGTTCCTCTATGACGATCCGTAGGCATAGATAATAGAGGCAGTGGTTTAATTTACTTTAATTTTAAATAATATGGAACGCAACAATTTCCCACGGACAAAATCCTCATTCCTTTATATAGGAATAAGATTACACAAAGATGCTACTAATTTATTATTGGTAGAGTCAGGGTCCAGTACAGTACCTTTGTATCTAATCTAGATTATTTACTATTTCCTATCTATGTTATTTAGGACTTTGTAGTGCCTAGGATATTGTATTAGATGGAGAAGGCTTGCCTGGAACTTATACCACCCTCTCGAAAATAATATATCGTTGTTTTATAATTTGGGTCAATCAGGCCACTATATGAACTAACTAGCGACCCGCCCCGGCTTCGCACGGCTATAATATGCAAATATTATACATAATATAAACCTTCCTCTTGAATCACTCTATCTATTAAAAAACCGCATCAAAATCCGTCGCGTAGTTTTAAAGATTTAAGCATACATAGGGATATAGGGACATAGGGAAATAGGGACAGAGAAAGCGACTTTGTTTAATACTATTGTAGTGATAGTGAAGTGATAGTGATAGTGATGAAGTGATAGTGATAGTGAAGATTAGATTCTTTCGCAACTCGGTTCTATCTTAAACATTATTTTTAGTTTGACATTTGAATAATAATATATTTTCAATGGACATCTCAATTTATTTGCAATTTGTTTTTTTAAATGCGTTTTAACTAAGACGAAAATGCTTGATTTTATTTCTGAGTAAAATTATTTGGACAACCATTGCATTTGTAATTTTGTTAATTTAATTAAGAATAATATGCTCAATTGTCCATGGAGGACATAAAAATTTAAAACCATTTCAGATATTATTCAATCGAACGGCATAAATTTGTTAATAATATCGTGCCTCATTCCACATGAAATTTACTCAGCAATAAGTATCCAAAGGAGTAAGTAGGTTAATCATTATACTTACTCAACATTTAAGACTTCACATTTCCTCAATCCGGTAGCTTTCCCATCAAAAAATGTAACCTTTATACCAGGAAGCTGTATCGGTAACTCAGCAATAACGAAAGGATCTAAGGATGGCACTCCAAGGTGCGGCAGGCCTTTGGAAAACTCTGGTATCGCGTCCTGCGTCGCTCTGATTAGACATTCCGGTTCTGTGCTGTTGCATGGATGAATGAAGCTAGCTGTGAAAAGATAATAAAGAGATGTCACAGTAAAAAAAACTATTACTTAATAATGTGTAATTTAGAGGTTCCTTAGACGAGATGGACAGACAACTTAATTCCCGCGACCTTATCGCGGGAAGTCGTTGGACGCAGAAAGCATGCGACCGGTCGCTCCGGAAGTCTTTCACCAGTGGACGCCGGACGTCCAGTGACTGATATGATACTGTAAATAGTACCTACGTGGTTAATACACATATGTGCTAAACATCATATTATTCCCATTTAGTAGTGACCCGTGTCACTAATTTAATGGACCAATTAGTGACAAAGGCAATAAACAATCGCACAATATTCTATCTTTTATTTACCTATTCAGTTCCACGATCATTCGGCTATTTTAGATATACATATATACATTTATTTTTATGTACAGTCGGCTGCATAATTGCAGACCCACCGTAGAGCTCCAAAACGACTGGTATAAGAATGTTTTCTACACAAGCCAGATTCTAGAGAGCTGCTTTATAGGTAAAGTTTAAAGTCTTCAATTAATTTTTTTTTATTAGAATGCAAACATTCCAATAATACTAATTTTTTAACACTACCGTGGGCTGCAATTATGCAGCCGACTGTACGTACAAGTTCAAATTCTTTGTGAATTGGCTCAATATAAGAAACTAATATATTTACATACGGACTACCGGATTTCACAGGAAAAGTGTATTAATATTTCAACTTGTTGAGCAAGAAAATATGTAGTCTAAGAAATGTTTGATTTCGCGATGAGTGCACGCGATGCGTTTGGGAAATACCAAATGATTTGCACTTTTGTTTGAACTATAAAGCTGGTACCAACTTACGTTTGCTATCCTAATCTCAACATAGTACTAACTAATATTGCATATTATAAATAAAAAAAATTTGCTTATTTTTTGTTTCCTCTTTAGCCTTCATGCCTCTTCAGCCTCAGTCTATCTATATAAAATTTTCATCAATCAATTATTCTGATAAATTCCCAAATTTTCTCATTTAAATAGTTTTGTACCCCATCGAATTATTTTTAGTAATGTTCAAATTCTTTTTAGTATTTACCAAATACATTTTAGTATCCACCAAATTCCTTTTATTATTTTTCAAATACATTTTATCCCTCATTGAGAAGTCATGTCAACATACACCTCCTATCCCGAAAGAGCCTACGGAGTAAGCGCTTAATACGTCTATAGAAAAGTCGGAATTATATTTGGAAAGCTGAATTGCTACATCATTTTATTTGTTAGTTGAGGCGTGACTCCGTTAGTATTATACTTATTACAACGTCCTTGACCCGATTCCGAGATTTCAGCTCTATTGTTGAATGTAGACTAAATACTTTTTTATCGGCCGATGGAAAAATAGGCTTGTTTGCTTAATAATATGCCGATGCTTGGAAGCTATACAGTGGGCTACAGTAACAGTAGTTGCATTGCGTGGTGATGAAGACGTCCGAATCAAAAAAAAAGTATTGCGTCGACTAGCTTGACCCAAGTCATATACCTACCTAGTAATTTATTTTTTTGTTTGGAGAGACTGAAAATCCACTTAAGAGGAAAGGGTACCGGGCGCTCTCTCCATACAAACGTAGCCGACGCCGACGGTTTCCTCCTTGGATAATGACAGTAGAGCAAATATTTTAGTTGCATAAAATTTATAACTGCCATGTCAATTTTTTGTTTATTTGTTTTTTAAATCCTAATTTCTATGAAAATTAGAAAATGAAAAAAATCCAAGGCATAGGGGCATAGTCATGGCAGTTATAGGTTTTATGCAACAAAAATATTTGCTTTAGTGTCATCATCCAGGGAGAAACAGTTGACACTGCTCCACGGTTTCATACACGCCGTAAGTCCCAATCCCACGGAAATTTTCCATATCCTAAACTGCAACTGCACTATGCCAATTTTTATCAAAATCTAGTCGTTTTACCGTGAAGAATTTTTTTGACTAATAAGTCGGCCGATTTTAATTTTAAAGTCTGTATCGCAAAGGACGTTAGGTAAACAATTACGTGACTAATTACGTGCGGTAGGTAAACGACACTCAGTGTTGAGATGTTAAGGCGGAGTAAACCCAAAATGTCCGACGCTAAAATTGTTAATGGCCCTTACTCAGTTTAGCCACTATTTTCTTAACTAGGTTCAAATCACTGAGTCTTACTGGCCATAAACAGGGCCTACCATCTATCGAGTTCTAGAAACTATATTTTTTAGTAAACCTTATCAAAATATAGCAAAAACAAATTGTTTTGTTTTTGTTTGGTTTTGTTTATTGTTTTTCGATACAATTTGTGGGGAAGATCTTTACTGACATGTTAATATCATTTTCGTAGTTCCCATTTGTAAATGAATTCCTTTATCATTTCGAAGCCTTTCGAAAATATGAAAATACATAATAGATAAAAATCTATTATGTATTTTCATATTAGTCAAAAGACTTAAAGTACTACTTAAATATCGACCACCAAAATTTTTGTTAAGATATCCTACAAATTATAAAAAAGATTTTAATCAAAATAAAACAATTTTTCATGTAATAATTTTAGTTACCTATAGGCAACGGGCCCAAGGCCGTTTTTGTCATTAGCGGCCTTAAATTTAAAACCTTGACATGCCTTTGTTTATGGTGTTTTAGAGTTAACTGAACTTTGTACGTTGCATGTTTACGTCTAGTTTTGGTGTGGGTGATTGACGTTAATACATTTTCGTTTAAGTTGTTTTTAATTTAAATCTACACTAATCTAATAAAGATTTTTTTGTTATTTTTGTTTGTAACAAATAGGCTCCAAAACTACTGGACCGATTTTGAAACTTGGTGTGAGAGTACATTGATTCATTGTCATCACTATCACTACACAGTATAAAACAAAGTCGCTTTCTCTGTCCCTATGTCCCTATTATATATCCCTTTGTATGCTTAAATCTTTAAAACTACGCAACGGATTTTGATGCGGTTTTTTTAATAGATAGAATGATTCAAGAGGAAGGTTTATATGTATAACTAGCGACCCGCCCCGGCTTCGCACGGCTATATTATGCATGTATTATGCATGTATTATGCATGTATTATACATATAAACCTTCCTCTTGAATCACTCTATCTATTAAAAAAAACCGCATCAAAATCCGTTGCGTAGTTTTAAAGATTTAAGCATACAAAGGGAAATAGGGACAGAAAAACGACTTTGTTTTATACTATGTAGTGATGATACATGCATAATATAGCCGTGCGAAGCCGGGGCGGGTCGCTAGTAGTAAATAAAGATAAAACAAACTATTTAATTTGATCTCATTATGTTCTGAATTTAGATCTATTACGTTTCTCTACCTTCATTGTCATTGGTTTTCTTCGGGAATTGTAATATCGATTTTGACATCGCAGAAGTTAAATTGATAACAACGCTCTAAAAAGTTATGCGTTTCAAATATGCGTACCTATTTACTAATTAAAGTAGGTCAATGCTTATTAATGAAAATCGTAATATTTCCTCAGATTTAAAATGGACGTGGAATTTGTTGCTGTCAAAGGAGAGACCTAGTATTACAAAATCTGCCATCGAGAGAACTTGTTAGTAGATTTGTAGGACACCAACGTGTATACCTGCCTATGTCTGCTTATTTTATTTACATAAATAATCACTGTTGCTATAATTTTCTTTCATTCATTGATAATCATAAGATTAAAAGACGAATTATTTTTGAACGTTGTTGAAATAATTTAATTCAGATAATTAGATAAAACTATAGTACTTTAAATTGATGAATACACAGTTCAATTTATACCTATTTTCTAAATGTTATTCATTGAACGTATCCGTTGCTAAAATAGAAAACCATACGGATATCAGAATGCTCTTGAACTAATAACAATATTTTGAAATATCCTTTACGAATTATTTTTTAAATATCTAATTAATTTTCACAAGTTGAAATATTGTTTTTAGTATGTAGTTCAAGTACTTGATACCTTGAACTGAGTCATAGGTATAAAATAATTGATAAAACTGATCTGTTCCTTATTGGCTGAATCTGGCAGATAGCAGTTATATTCAAATTCGAGTTTTATCAAAGTAACAAAAACACGTAGAACACATCTAGAAGCTTTATTGGTCTTGATTCAATAGACGTCGGACGTTAGGCAAGAGACTTACGTGCAAGTTTTGGCGACGATGCAAAAGTGTGGCTGAAAGTACAGGCCACCAGTGCGGCTAATATCACATATCTCCCACACATCCTTAGTAATCACAAAAAGTCATGTAAACAATGTGTCGCACGAAGACTCACTGACAGTCAGTCTGACCCTCACGCGATGCTGCTTATGTAAATTGAAACGGGTTCTTTCTTTAGATTGCATAAATTCGGTTGCTTATGTGCCGATTTTCACGCAACACTGGCCGTTTATCCGTTCCACAAAATACTAGCGAATGGTTCTAGCCGCTTGCAGTTGCGAGCCTATTCTGGATGAGTGGTGAGCTGCGATTGCATTGTCGACGAACGAGGAGGGATAATAGCTTTCAAAATCCGTCATCAAGGACTTTTAAGCGTGAACTTGAGTTTAAACTAGGTTTTCCAAATGTCATTAAAGAAAATATTTCATAAAATCATAAAATGCAACTTTAGCTTTGAAACATTCTAAAATGCGAAATTTGATGTGCAATTTTCATATAAATTAGGCATTGTAGCTAACTTAGGCAAGTTTACACAATGTTTCAATTTACGTAAATCTCGTTTGAGATAAATGCACAATTTGTAACTACGTCTTTTTTAGAGAAGCCGATCTTTAGAAGTAAGCCCAAAACAGCCCAAAATATAAATTCCATATTATATTATTGCATAGAACTAGGAACATTGGAACATATTTACAAACCATTATTACACACCTAATGCATTTAAACAAAGCGTTCAAGGCAACTAGAACATGGAACTTAAACAATTCAATATTTTATTATCGGATTTACTATCTCAATTTTACAAAAAAATCTTATTCAGTGTTCAGTGCTCATTTATGACCCTGAAACCTCTGAATATGATTAATTCTTGATTTGTTTTTATATTTTGTTTCAGTCCCTCCTTACAGACGTTTGTCACCTAAACTGATAAGTTTAAGAATTCGGAGCTAACTATACCTATAATTTCGTTACATTCAATTATTTTTCACAAATTGAACATAAAATACAACCCTTATAAGCCAAAACTAACTCCAATTCTAATTATTCTTATCTCTCAAGTCTTAAAATTTTATTTACTTACTTATTTTTATTATTCGTTTAATTTTTTAGCAGGAATTTATGATAGATATGAATTAAAATAATAACAATAGATAAACTATCTCTATAAAATTAGCTTATATAGACTAGTTAACACAATAGTTAAAAAGTAGGTATCTGGACTATCTGTTAAGCTGTGTTTGTTATCAACTGATCTTATGAACCTATTTGGCATAAACTTAGAACACCTAGAAATGAATTGATTTACTTTATTAATTTTGTTTTGTGGCTAGAGCTAGTGCATACTAGCTAGTGCATACTAGCTCTAGCCACAAAACAAAATTAATAAAGTAAATCAATTCATTTCTAGGTGTTCTAAGTTTATGCCAAATAGGTTCATAAGATCAGTTGATAACAAACACAGCTTAACAGTCAGCTTAACAGTCTGGGTCAGTTTCTTGGGTAAAACTGGGTGCAAGTTTATGACAGTTAATGCATATTCCATGGGTGCAAGAAGTACCTTTGTGGGTGCAAGAAGTGTCTCTTGATGTTACGTCAATGAGCATGACACTTCATTCTAGTCGTACGTCACACTTTACCTTTTCACTTACTGAGTCGTCTTATTCTATGAGCTACAAAGCAGCGCGCTACACATTTGTTGTGTAGCGCTATAGGCTGAGTCGTATTCCTTTTTGTAACCACACTGTTACAAAAAGGAATACGACTCAGACTTTGACGACCTCTGTGGCGCGTCGGGCGAACACCCGACTGCGACGCAGAAGGTTGCGGGTTCGATTCCCGCCGGGAACAAGTATTTATGCTGACCATAAATTCTTGTTTCTGGTTCTGGGTGTTTCCTATATGTATAATATGTATATATTTACAAAAAAAAAGTATATAAGTAGTTTATCCGTTATCTGGCACCCATAACACAAGCATTAAGTTACTTAGCTTGGGGCTGGATGGCGATGTGTAATATGTCCTGAAATATTTATTTATTTATTTACTGTGTTTTTTTTATTTTTAAATAGTTCCCTTTGGTTACAAATAAACTTGTTTGCTTTCTTTTTTCTTTCAAAGACCATAATTTAATTTTTGTCATGAACTCTTTGGTCTTGTACATCCGACCTACCATAACCGCAATAAACATGATTTAATGATTTACCTTTTCTGTACCATTCTAAAGTCATCGACCATTACTCGAAGGCCAGTAGGCTTTAGGTAAATTTATGTTTTATGCCATTTTGCAAGAAGGTAAACATCGTGCGCAGGCGCACATTTATTGATCTCGCAGAATACGAACTAGTCTGCGACCGATATTTAGGTAATCATAAATCCTATAATTCACAATGTAGGGCAATCATACATTTATCAGTTGTTTTATATTGATATCAAATAACTATCGGCCGATAAAAAGTCCATAGTTTACAGAAAATATTATTATGGTAATTTACTTGACGTAGAGACATTTGAATTTGGCATAACATAAAATAATAATACTTAACAATAATTAAGTAACTTAAATACCTAAGTATACAATAATAATAAAATGGTTATTAAAAAAGTAAGGGTATAATGTGAATATAATATGAAAAGAATAAAAAAATATATATTTACAAAAAAAATATATAAATAATTTGTACTTCATTAAAAGTTTTATTTGCTACTTATACAGCAAATGTGGCTTACGTTAAATTATCTTGGTAATAAAGTATTAAATCACATTATTTTTCAGTTTAGCTTTGTCAAAAATGCTTTTTAATATTATGATATTTGGTGCACTGGCATTTCATCATGGTTACGGTAAGAACTAATTTGTAAATAATTAATGAGTTTAATTAAAGAGATGTCCTTTATCTTTGTTTTACGAGAAGGTACGCCTAATGTCTCATTCTAACTACATTTTGAGGCACTGGGTAACAGAACTTTTTTCACGTCTTTTCACTTTGATCACGATCTTTTTTTATCATCTCTATTCTTTCATCATACATAATGAACCAGGGAAACTGATAGGTATTGCAGCACCGCGATTCATGGTGGGAATCCCAGACACATGAAATAAGCGTTGAGGATCGTCATTTCTTATTTATACAGGAAGATAATTAAATCGGTTGCCTGCGTCTGTCTCTATTGACGTGTACAATTTGGGGTTGTCCTTTATTTTTCAGGTATCTTTTAGGAAAGCGTTCAACATCTTAGACCACGTTGCCACCAGTGGGTGCCTGATGGTAATCAGGCAGGTGTGATAGTGGTCAAGATATTTATATTTTTGTTCAGCATCTAGAATTTGTAATACTACATTATAAAATTAGTCCAAATTTTTCAGGTATAAATAAATGCAGTATCATTGATGATGAATGTAAATCAATTATGTACCTCGATGTAGCTAGAAGTTTAGCGAAAGGTGATATAGAAAGAGGAATACCACCTCTAGATCCCGTGAGTGTTGAAAACGTTACCGCTGGTTTACCAGATGTAGAAGTCACTCTTCTGAATGGAGAACTTAAAGGATTTGGAGACTGCAAAATGTTGGATTTTAGGTAAGTTGATCAACTATTTGAAACCATATTTGTAACTAAACTAATTGTTTTCGTTTGAGAATAAAACGAATGGTAGAAGAAATACCAAAATTTAAAGCATGAAAATAAACCGATGTACGGTCGGCTGCATAATTGCAGACCCTATGTAGAGCTCTAAAACGGCAGTAATAAGAATGTTTTCAACACAAGCAAGATTCTAGACACCTGCTTTAGGTGAGATTTAAAGTCTTCTAACTCATCAATTAATCAAACAAAAATTATTAGAATGCAAACATTCAAATAATAGTAATTTTCGAACTCTACCGAGAGCTGCAATTATGCAGCCGACTGTACAAAATCGTGGGAAGCCAAATCTTCTCATCTTTTTTGTTTTTTGCGGTTTCTTTTAATAGATAGAGTGATTCGAGAGGAAGGTTTATATGTATAATACATGCATAATATAGCCGTGCGAAGCCGAGGCGGGTCGATAGTAGTAATTAATTCAATGCTTTTTCATTCCAGAACGGAGTTACAATTGAAACAGACTGCTTTAAACCTGACCTGTAATATAGAATTCGATGGCCTATACAAAATCTCAGTTTCACCACTATTGGCTGAAAAATTTGAAATAAAACAAGGTTCTGACTTAGAAGGAACAGGGAAAGGAAAAATTCGAATTGGTAACAAATAGGCCTATTTGTCTTAATACCTATTACTTTTTACATTGTATTCCACTCGGCACAATATTAAAGGTTATAAATTCTTCATAAATCATAGCCTAACTACCTTCGGGCTTAACAATGTGATATATTTTATAGGGTTCGACATACAGACACCTATAATTAGGTTGTTTTTTAATGAATAGATCATTTATTTTAGCCTTTTAATTGCCTATTTTCCATTTCAAATGATCTTCATTTTTTCATTGATTTTCATCATTTTATACGTACACCTTCATATACTATACAAGAGAAAAATACTCATTATGAAATCTTTGATACTACAAAAACGACTAAAACTATTATGAATTCTGTATTGGAAACGCATCACTTTTAAAGAGAAAATAACACAGCTAATATTATTATAAGATCACGCACAATGGCCCAAATAATGAGGCTAAATGCGGAAACAGCCCCATAAAACTAAAACTAATTATTATAAGATATGTGGATATAATCACTTCTTTAATAACTTTAGTACCTAGTGCTTCTTTTTAATCCACTTTTTTAAAAAAGGAGTTTCTTCATTCGTTGCGTATAAATTTTTAATTTGTTAACATGAAAAGCAATGAGGGAGGCTTTTGGCCAGCAGTGGAACACAACAGGTTATGTAATAAGTATTTATAAATTTTGTACCTAAAACTTATTTATCATTACAGAAAACTATCAACTTTCCTTGGATTTCCGTGTCTATTTGATAAAAAAATACGACGAAGTTTACATGAACGTTGAAAACGTAGATGTCACTAACTTTATACTTGGGAAGACAGTATTTATTCCAAAAGAAGATTGTTTCAGTAATAAAGATACATGTAAGATTTTAACCTAAATAATCTATTATAATAAACTAGCTGCCCTCCGCGGTTTCACCCGCGTAACTCCCGATCCCGTGGGAATATCGGGATGTAAGCTATCCTATCTCTCAAGTTGGATCGAACTGCACATGGTGTGCGAATTTTATTATAATCGGTTAAGTGGTTTAGGAGTCCATTGAGGACAAACATTGTGACACGAGATTTATATATATTAAGAAGAATAAAAATAATGACAAAATATAAAATTGTAGTCCGAATTTTTATTCTTATAGTTGCTATTTAATATGAACTTCAATATATTTCTCTAGGATCCCATGATTAATTCAAAGAGCTATGCAGTACCTTACTGGTTTTTCAAGTGATAAACAATATAACATTATTATTTTCAGCTGAAAAAGTAACATCATACATCAACAAACATTCGGAATCGATTCGCAACACGTTCGGTGCTTCCTCTCTTGACAAAGCCAAACATTTCTACGACAACTTTGGCCCGAAACATATAAATGTTCTTCCGGCGAATTACTTCTTTTCTGGTAAATTAGATTCTTTTGTAAAGCAATAAATAATACATACTGTTTGGAGTTTGTCTTTTTGTAAACTGAACCTAACTGTAAGCCTATCACCGGTACACCTACGTCATAGTATAAAAACTACAAACTGGTTAAAGATTAGCTCTTTCTTTATTTCATATAAACTATTATTATTATTGAACAATTTCTTACAGTTGACAAATACCAGGAAAACCAACTGGGTTTGTTTTGGCATCTAGGTGTACATTCGACGCTGTCATTAAATAAAAATTCTGTATACATAAGCGCTTAAAATATCTATCTAAATATAATATTTAGAGAAAAAAACCGTGCATACAAATATCATAATAAGTTAAATAGCATTTCATAAAATAAATAAATTAATAAAGGCTACAGAATAAAATATTTATTCTTGGCAAGTACTTAGTAGGCGAGTGCGGTAAGTATCATCAGTCGTGTCGTATTACAAATTGACAAGTGTGCAAATTTTGAATTAAATCTGATCGTTCTAAGTACCTAGGGCAAAATCGAGCCCAAAAGAGTCGGTTACATATAAGCAAGCAACCATACAGGTGAATCTAATAAAAGCGTATTAAAAAAGATCTGTTATGAGGCTGGTTTTCAACCTGATTTCGATAGCTGAGGCGACACAGGACGTTGCATTGTTTAAAACGAGAAATTAACCATGTATTTTGTTTTTTTTATTTTGTGGTGCATGCAACGCTTAATATTGATGATATTACAAGCGTCAAACAGCCACGTAGAATTCTAGGGACAAGACGGTATATTTGGAAATTATGAAAATGGATATTATGACGTAGGTATGCCGTTTATGGGCATTCGAAAGATAACAAAAGTTAACGTTGCTGTCCCGTATTAATGTGTTGTTAAGCTTTCTAATTATAATACAAATGTTTATTTTCTGAGACATTTGTAGTCGAACTGTTAAGTGTCCCATTTTCATTTTGACAGTTAGCATCTGAATTTGATTATTTTGCTTTGTTTAATAATAATTTGATTAAAAAACTAGTTTACTTTCAAGTTTAGTAGAACACAAAAGGATCTGATAATATTGTTATTATTTTAGAGATCGTTATTTACTCTAAATTCAGATTAAACAGAACTTATCTTTATGATAACCAAAGACAAGGGACTCTTTGATGTGAAATCTCTTAACTATAGCTACATACATAATAACTTAATAAGGTTAGTGATTAATATATTACCGGTTCAGATATATAATAATCTACCCCACCCTTTGTAACTTATCTTATTACTTAGCACCAAGTCAAACCTATGTTTGTGTATGATTGTTAATATGATATATAAAAAAAAACCTGTTAAACAGAAGCATAGATTAAATTAAAATAAAAAAGCAAATATTTTTTTCTACGGAACCCTGTGACTATATTTGCTAAAATCATAAACTAGGCAAATTAAAACGCTTTCTATCAAAGAAATCCTATTTGAGTAGATATATAAATATGAAACCGTTTTGATTTCGTCGCAAAATATTTCCAATACTTGAACAAAATGAACAGAATTACTATATTTCTTGTTAGCTTTACAGTTTTTACGATATGTGAATCTGGTCTTGGTAAGTTACGAAGTTTTATTTCATCATCATAATCATCATTATATTAGCTACAGGACATCCACTGCTAAACATCTCTCTGTAGTCGGCCCCTCATGACTGAAGATCGTGGTCATCATTGGGTAGTCTGCAGATCGTGGTCATCACGGCTTCTATTCATCGCATCTCTTACAATGTTATGGAACTTGCTGCTAAACATAATACCTTCCATAAAGACTACCAGAGCGATCGGCCGCATGCTCTCTGCATCCAATGACTTCCCACAACCTTAATTAAGTCGTTTGTTTTTTCGACCCTAACGGCCATCAGTTCTATGAGCCACATAATTATCCTGCCCATTGTCACTTCAGTTTACTAATGATCTTTTGGGCTATGTTAACTTCAGTTCACCTACGAATCTCCTCATTTCTGATTCGATCTCGTAGTGAAATACCAAACAACTTTTATTTAGTTTGAAGTTCTTAAAAATGTCTACAACCAAGATCATTTTGATTCTTCACTTTTGTAAAACTTCTTTTAATGAATGTTTAATTACAGTGGATACAATAGGAAAATGTAACCTCAAAGATATGGAGTGCCAGCGGCAATTATTCGAATCAGCTGTACACTCGATGGCCACAACTGGCTACCAGAATCTGGGCATCCCGATCTTAGATCCTACGGTATTAAAGAACATAACCGTTTCGGTTTTGGATATGATGGAAATGACTATGGTTGATGGAGTTGCTGAAGGCGTAAAGGGTGTTAAGTTCGAAAAATTTGAGTAAGTAGTATTTGATCAGTACTTTAAATGCAAACATTTCTTCACCGTCTGTTTTGAGAAATGGGCGTGTATTGTTAAGTTTTTTTTTTTTTAATTAAATATAGGAATGTAGAGAACGATCTATACATTTACAATTGTAAGTCCATATTTGACTGATTTGTATCAATCAGTAAGTTCACAGCCAATGGACGGTTTTGTCATATAGATAGCTATTATTGTGACGCAAGCATTCGCAAAAAAATGATTTTGGTAAATTCAAAACTTACGCGTACGAAATTGTGAGCAAAATCTAGTCTCATATAAAGGTCTTCAAAACCTTTATAAAACCAGGTAGGCAGAGTCACTTAGTAAAAAATGGTCGGTACTATCTGCTACGCTTACCTACTTACTATTTTATTTGGAGATAAATCTATACAAAATTAATTCTTTGTCGACTAATACATCAACGCACAGCTTAAAAAAACCGCTGGTCCTGAGAAACAGTCATAAAATGTATAGGGTTTGTTCTTTGTGAAGTGGTGAAGTAGGAAGTAGGAAGTGGTGAAGTGAAGTAGGTGGTAAAAAAGGGTTTTTTGAAATTTCACCCATACCTAAATGATGAAATGACGGGCGAAGCCACTAGCAGAAACGAGTACTTCGAAATTTATTAAAAATATTGAAAATTAGACGATTAATTTTATTTTCAGTGTTGACTTTGAAAACGGGATAGCTAATCTGGATGTATATTTTGATAAGGTTACTGTCAAAGGCGACTATAATGCCAAATCGACTCTTATTGTTCAGCAAGTGATGGGCAACGTCATATCTGGAAACGGATATGGAAGTGTTGTTATGGGTAACTTTTTTTTAGTTATTTTAGTTAAAAATGCTTTTTAAAATGAATAAGGCGCTTGAGATATAGTAACAACTAGCAGAGCTCCGCGGTTTTACCCGCGTATCTCCCGATCCCGTGGGAATATCTGGATAAAAAGATGTCTATAGCCTTTCTCGATAAATGGACTATCCAACACAAAAATAATTTTAGAATTCGAACCCGTAGTTCCTGAGATTAGCGCGTTCAAACAAACAAACTCTTCAGCTATATAATATTTGTATGTATAGATTAAACTAATACGTTTAAAATAGCATTGAAGAGGTTGGTGAAAGGGGTAGCTCAAACAATATTCAAGAACGTGCTGGGTATTATAATAATCAATAACTGATATAAGCTTACATAACACAACGGTCATCGGTACTTGCCAAATTATTCATTTCGCTTTAGTAGTACTCTGAATTTTAATACTGAGCAATCGTATCGTTCATGTATTGCTTTAGGTTTCACTAAAACGCCTAACATTTCAAAACAAGCAACACACCACTAACCGCCTATATAAAATCAACTTGAAATTAAAACTAATTAAGTAATTAGTTTTAATTTCAAGTAAATAAGCAAATAAGTTAAGTAAATAAGTTGTATTATTTCAGAAAATTTGACTATGAACTATAAAATGGCGTTTACAACAGAAAAACGCGATGATGGAGAAGTGTACATCGTTCTCAACTCTGATAAAAGTAAATACGAATATGAACTAGACAAAGCTACATTTGAAGCCGAAAGCGTAAAGTATGGCTCTCTCGAAATAAGTAAGTACTTAATTAAGATTCTTCACACATTGTGTAATTTAATTTAATATGATTTAAGTTTGTAATTTTTGTTTTATTATTTAAAATTGGTTCAATATTTTGGGGCATTTAGTTTAAATTTATTTATTTTTACTCTGTAAACATTTATCATTTTATCTTTAATATTCTTCACTAAATGTTTTTCTTCTAAGTAAAAGATTTAAAATTGTACTGTGGTTTTTTAACACCTACCACAAAAAGCATTTCCTAAAATTCACCATTATAGGATTCGAAGGTGTTATCTTGTATTAGCCAAGCCTACCCTAACTGGATTGGTCTGTCTGACATTGTCTGATTCATAGATCTGTTTATTTGAGTTCACAGGGTTTGAATCATGCTAGGGCAAATTTACTTTGAAAATAATATAATTCTTACATTTTTCTTAGGTCCATTGGTACTGAGCTTCCTGAATCGTCACTGGAAGTACATTATGACCACATTCGGCAGATATTTCTCTGATAAAGCAGTTGAGATCAACCACGGTTATATGAAGAACTTCTTCAACGCTGTTCCTGCTACGACATTTTTGACTAATGACATATTGAAGTATGCTAAGCTTAATAACGCAATTAAATCTAAAAACCAGTGTTAAGTTTGCCACTGTTTAACTGTCTGTATATAAGACAAAAACAAAGTTGAATGTAAACGTCACAAAGAAAAGGACGATCGACAATTAGTGACAAAATCACTTATGTGTAATTTAAGTAACTTAATTTATTATTAAATTATATGATTCTTTTATTTTTTCTTTTTAACCCTTTTCGAATCATTCACAATTTTATCGACTACAATCATGAATCACGAGATTAATTTTGTTCATCACAATGTTTTTGTTGTATCTTTTAATAGTAAAATAATAATAGTTCTATCAGATTTCAACTCAAGGCCAACTCGTCGATGTTTGGCGGAAGTTTACAGCTTTTTTATCGAAACACTTTTTACTGTACGTAGTAAGTATCTACCTGCTTACATTGTTTATGTTTGATTTGAAGATACTGAGCCGTTTTGGATATTTTTATTTATTTCTTCATATTTGCTTTTATTTTTCTAAAAAGTATTACATACATAAACATTCTTTTTATTATCTGCAGCACGGGCTCGCTATATATTATTCATCTTAATACATTAAATTATAATAAACTAGCTGCGCTCCGCGGTTTAACCCGCATAAGTCCCGATCCCGTGGGAATTTCAAAATGTTAATTAGCCTATTATAGCCTTCCTCAAAAAATAGACTATCACAAAAATAATTTTTAAATTCGAACTAGTAGTTCCTGAGATTAGCGCGTTCAAACGAACAAACTCTTTAGCTTTATAATATAAACAAAGGGAAGTATAGATTATTAAGTATATCGATTATGATTTCTATAAGTTATGTATTTTATTTTACTCACATGTTAGTTCGCACTAAATATCTACAAATTATTTTGTTTTGTGTTGGTACATCTGAAAATATTGATTGCTTGTCATGCAATAAATGTCTAATATCTATCTCTCAATGGTATATATTTTTGTATTCTTGATGTATTAGGTAAATAGGTACCTACCTACCTACTAACATTATTCAAATAAATTAATAAGCCTACGAATTAGCTAATTAATAGCAGTAAAGTAGTGCAAACTAACTAATTTGCATGTTTATGACTTCTATAAGTAATGTTAGTTCATTTAGCTGTCTGGATAACGTGCTATAAATTGACAAATGTATTGTCCTTGTTTTTGTGTTAAAGTGACATACAATGAATAACGACGTAAAAATGGTGTACAGAATTATTGTTTTAGTTTTTGCTTTCTTTGATTCAAGTAGAGCAGATATGCGTAAGTAAAAGAGTTGTATTTAGTGCTTCATAATAAGACAGCGTTTATTAGGTATAGAAGATCGATTATAATTGGAATTAGCCCATGTATTATATGAATGAATAAGCGAGTCTCCCTCAGCTGTTAGGTATAGAGGAACGATTATTATGATTTCGCCAAAATATCGTGGAAAATGGTGGTGTGGAAGTATCTGTTGACAACCAAAAGCTAAATAACAGCTTGTTTTGTCTGCAAATAATTTTTTGTTGGTCACAACTAATATTCCGTTGTCGCACGGTAGAGAAACAATTGTTTTGTCACCGGTGTGTGTAAACATCTTTGTACCAAGACATGCCAAAGCAAACCTGTATCGTAAACCCAAAATTTTACTGTATAAGTATATTTCATATTTTCCATGGCTATACATATAAGTAAGGGGGTATTTTCAGCAAAAGAACAATGCAGAATTAAGGACAACGAATGTCAGAAGCAATATTTCCAATACGTCGGAAGGACTAACGCTCCGACCGGTATCCCGGCTATCGGTGTTCCAATAGTAGATCCTTTTAAACTGGCAAATGTTAGCATTGACTTTATGGGATACAACGTTACGCTAGTGGAAGGTGAAACTGATGGTATTGGAAAATGTATTGTTCTAAACTATAGGTAAAAAACCTTATGTTTTATAATAAACAACTATAACCTTAATATTTTTGAGAAGTTATATTTATATAAGTTATAGTGAAATTTTAAGATCCGCACGCACCTGAAACACAAAAGTCACATTTGTTGCAGCTCCATAACCCAAAAGTAGGAGTTTTGGCGGGAACGAGTCAACAACATGTCGTGCTGCAGTTTTATTTACACGAAACTTAGTTGTAAACCGAGTTAAATTGTATAATTCCGGTGGAAAGTTATCTAATTTAGTTCTGTGAAAGTGCACAAGTGTAGTGAAAGTAAAAATCAGTGTCAAACATGGACTTTTCTCGTTGCCTCCAAAATCTCCTACAAGGTTATAGTAAAGTAGCCACCGCTTTACTATGACCCCTGACTTGACAAACTGTGACTTGACGACTTGACCATCTTGAAACACTTTGAGCCCGATTTCTGTAAATCGGGCCATAACTTGATGCAAAATATTACTTGATACTGGCTATATGCACAAACCGTGCGAAGTCATAACTGAAGAAAAAAAAAAAAAAAAAAAAGTAAAACAGGTCGCAGCTCCGAGAGTGAAATTTTTAAATGTAGGTACAGTCGGCTGCATAATTGCAGCCCCCGGTAGCGTTCCAAAATTACTAATATTGGAATGTTTTCATTCTAATAATTTTTGTTTGATAAATTGATGAGTTAGAAGACTTTAAACTTTAACTAAAGCAGGTGTCTAGTATCTTGCTTGTGTTGAAAATATTCTTTAAACAGCCGTTTTGGAGCTCTACGGGGGGTCTGCAATTATGCAGCCGACCGTACTGTAAATACACTGTAACACTAAAGTAACAGGTTGAAACTGCCCGCAAAATAAATATCAGACGGATGGACGTACGGACGGACAGACAGTCAAACAGACGGATGTATAACTTCTAGAAGTTAACTTCTTACGCGCGCGGTTATAAGTACACGCACCCATTTTTAATTGTCTATTAGAACCTAACTACAATATTTTCTTAATAACATTTTCAGAACAGATATTACAAATTTCTATAAAACAAGTGAAGTTATTTGTGATCTTATAGTAATCAAAGGACATTATACTGCGATTCCTTATATGGATCAACAGACGGCTAGTGTTTATGCAGATGGAAACATCAAATTAACTTTAGGTAATTTTTCTTAAGAATCTAAACAATAAGAGTGCGAACCATTCTAACACTCTTATCCAAGTATTCAAGTAACAACATTTCCCATAAAACCTTTACACCTACAGAAGACTGGTACTTCAAATTCAAGTATCCCTTTGAAATACTTAAACATGACAATGGAGAAATATATTTGAAAGGGAAATTCGACGAATCGCAGTACAATTCGGAGATTCGTGGTGGAGTAAATGTTGAAGCTGATGGTATTAAAGTGAACGGGATTGATATAAGTAAGTACTACTATTATAATATAACTCCTAGTTGTAGGTAAATATGTCAAAGAGATATAATTTTGCCTTGTAATATTTTTGTAGTAGTTACCTTACCTTACTTACCTTTCATGTAATTTTGTTTAGGACAAAATCTTTAACTAACTTTATAACTACAACAGGTATAGTTGGAATCAGTGTAATTTACTGATCATCAAAATATATGTAGTCGCTTTCTAAAGTGGTGAGGGTGCCATATATGATGTCACAAAGATGGCGCCTCATGAGCTTAGATTTTGTCGGTTATTGAGATTACCATTTATCTGATTTGAGCAAACTAGGTATCAAATGAAAGGTAGTAAAAATTCTAACAAAACATAAATATGAAGTTACTTTTATTTTATTATGTAATATTTGTCTGGTTCAGAATACATACCTTCGCCACATGATGTACCTTCGCTATACCTCTGTCGCTGTAATAAACAGTTGAACTCTCAATCATGAAAACTGTTGGACTGGCGTATTTTGATCCGATTCTGATTAGGTATTTCTACTTACGATTTATAGCATTAAATTAAATATTTCTTTTCAGGTGATATTGTGACTACTTATGTCAACAATAACTGGAGATCACTAACGTCATTCGATCGATCGTTTCATGACGTGTCTGTGAAGTTGTATTATAAAATCTATGGAATATTTTTCGATAACATTCCAGCTAAAGCTTATATCAGTGACGATTTGTCACAATACGTGAAAAATTAACAAACGTTACACACATAGCGATGAAACGCACGTATGCACAATGATGCATATTTTCTTCGGACATGTCACAATTTATACATTACCATCCAAAAATTCAAAAATGTTAGATTTTTAGGACATCTTAACTAATAATAATAAAT
Source organism: Idaea aversata (assembly GCA_907269075.1). Lineage (NCBI taxonomy): Eukaryota > Metazoa > Arthropoda > Insecta > Lepidoptera > Geometridae > Idaea > Idaea aversata. The sequence continues at coordinate 5,735,468 of OU026092.1, read as the reverse complement.
CCGAAAGTTTGTTTATTTATTTATTATCCTCTTCACGGTCAAACTATTGGATTGATTCGGTTGAAAATCGGCATAGTTTAGGAGATGAAAAAGGACATACGATTTTTTGATCCCAAAATTCAAGAACTTACGCGGGTGAAACCGGGTGCATCTAGTTACTTAAACCATAGTAAATAAGCTCCGATGGTTGTACCTGTGCAAGAATAATTATTCTATTTTACTGAATCTTTCTACATAAGAAAATATAAGTACCTTTAATATGATTATCTTCATAAAAAAATGTACCTATAAGTTGGTAAGTTAGTCATTTTATGGTGTTTTGTAAGCAATTAAACCACTTTATTTATAGATCTAACCAAAAATTGTGTTTAAATTGTTTATCTCAATGACGTAAAAAATATACCAATTGTGTATATCTCAAATACTCTAGAATACAGATTTGAGCTATAAGAACTATAATGATATGAATCTTTTAATTAAATCCTATTCCAGTTCCGTGTCTTAATTACTAAATTAGGAACTTACTAAACATGAAAACCTATATAAAAAGTATTTGATGTTTCAATGACTACACATGTTAGCTATATATTTCTACGTGTTTCTAAGTATCAGTAATTATATTCGACTAATAATCTGATTTATTATCTTGATTTATAGGATTATTAACAACTGCAAGTTAGTAGGTAACTAGTTAGTAAGATATAAAACGTAGTTTAATTAGCAATATTGCAGTACATGTTAAATTTTGATAACAACGATGTCTATGTTAAATATATCTTTATTATTTCTGATTGTTATAGTTTCATGTAAATCATCATTATGTAAGTTATTTACCAGGTTTTTCATACTTTTGAGGCAGTGTATAATCGAGTGACTTTCTTATAATATTAATATTTTGGATGAATGATCGTGATTATACCTATGAGGTTTAACGTCACCTCTTGAATTCCAATTTAACGCAAAGAGGCTACTTAATCGCTAATTAACTCAAAAGTATTTTATATATATTTCAGTGGATTCACCACACAAATGTGGTATAAGTGATGCTGAATGTCAAAGATCTTTTTTCCAATATGTAGGAAGTAATTATGCTAAAAAGGGTATACCACAACTGAATATACCTTTGCTGGACCCGATGAAATTAGTAAATGTTACAGTACCGTTCAGAGACTTGATTGAAATTACTTTGGTTGATGGCGTTGCTAAAGGCATTGGTGACTGCATTGTGACTAAATATGAGTAAGTTTCAAAATTAACGTATTTAATACCTAAATACCTAACACATCAAATCGATATTCTACAACCAATCTTAATATTATTTTCCCGCGTGTTTTGTATATTAGGTACCTATTTTTTTAATAGGTACCTAATTTTGATTTAAATTGTTTGCTTGAAATAAATAGTATTTCAATGGTCGTAAAATAAAATCCTTGCTAAGAGCACAGCTTAATGTAGTTAATTTTATAAGTACATGTGAAAAAATTTAAAAAATAGCGCAAACAAGATAAATACATGTACACTTTTGGGGATTTTCGAAACCGCTAATTACTTAAAAGCTGTTTCCAAAACAACAGTTTTTTTACTTAAATTAATAAAACATTTAACTACTTCTGACTTTACAGAACCGACATTAAAAATTTTAATAAAATATCAGAGATTGTATGCGATATTATTACAATTGAGGGACGTTACAAACTAACCACTGGTCCAGTTTTGAAGAGTTTTATTGGAGACAATTTTCATGGTGATGGTCAAGTTAAAGTTGATTTGAGTAAGTTGGTAGAACTTCGTATATTTTGTGTAGATCTGATGACAATTTGACATGGAACTACATGCTTACATCCTGCTTCCTGCACACAATTTACAAACAATGGGTCAATAAAAAATACTTCTTCATTCTAGTCATTCCGTTGTCGTAATAATGAGTCTGTATCGACTAAAAATAATCAGATGGATGAATCTGGAGCCGTTTTTTAAAACCGGATTTTAAATAAATAAATAAATATTTCAGGACATATTACACATCGCCATCCAGCCCCAAGCTAAGCAACTTAATGCTTGTGTTATGGGTGCCAGATAACGGATAAACTACTTATATACTTTTTTTTTTTTTTGTAAATATATACATATTATTATACACCCAGAACCAGAAACAAGAATTTATGGTCAGCATAAATACTTGTTCCCGGCGGGAATCGAACCCGCAACCTTCTGCGTCGCAGTCGGGTGTTCGCCCGACGCGCCACAGAGGTCGTCAATACGGATTTTATACGGATTAAAAGATAAACTAAAAAAAATAATGCATATTATTGCAATGTTGTAACATTTCTTGCCTCTGTCAGTTTTTTTAGTTCTTTTTTACTTGAAATAAGTAAGATAATTAATTACTAAGCAATTAAGATTATCTGCTTTGTACGTACATATACATTTCTTGATTTTGTTTGCATAATCATATCATATTTTTCAGGAAAATGGACTATGAATATAAGTTTTCCTTTCGAAGTGGAGAAACGTGAGAACGGTGAAATATATTTGAAATGTTTGTTTAATAAAGGGGAATATACACAAAATTTTGAAGACATTGCTGTTGACATTGATGGTGTGAAATTAATGTCAACGGATATAAGTATGTTATCCAACCATTATGCAATAAAATATACTTTTCAATTAAAAAAACTCTATCTACAATTATTATTCTGCATCCATATGCCTGGTAGTATATTGCGGAACTACCATTATACTCAGTTTTCCTTATTTGTTTTTGAAATAACTTGTTTTGATGTTTTAGGTAACATTATCTCAAAATTCATCAATGAAAACTGGCGTGATCTAACCGACACCTACGGAAGAACCTTCAGTGACGTAGCCATTAACTTTTATTTTGATGTCCACAAGAAATTCTTCCACACAGTACCTGTAAAATATTTTATTGTTGAAGATCTCGGTGCTTATATTAAAAATAAATAAATACAATTTACAGAAGTGGTGCTTTATTGAGTAAATTCTAAATGTAAATACGGGGTGTGGATCAACACATCCCTCTCATACCTAATCATCATCTAATATATATAAATATTAAGTTCATCCTGAATGACTAACTGACTTGTTCAAACCAATGGATAGATCTGGCAAAAATCTGGCATACAGATATTTAATAATGACGTAGGCATTCAGTAAGAAAGGATTTTGAAACATTCAACTCCTACTCTTACGAAGTCCCGGGTAAGAGCAGTAGGTATCTAATAATTTAAATAACAACGATTAATTTCCTAGAATTAAACAACGCTGTTGCCTTTTTTTCTAACACCTATTATGCTAATAAACGTCAAGTAACCGATGCTTTTCACCAAACCATAAAACTCTATCGTTTAATATGGCCAACATACGTCAATAATTCTTGAATAATTTAATATCAACAAAAACTATTATAAAAAATATAACTTACGTCGAATGACAAAAAAGTGGTTTAATATCTTTATTTTTGACATGAGTAAATTCACTACCTACTTAGGCATTAAACACTGCACAATTCGGGAAAATTCGGTTGTTTGAGAATTGTGACGTACTGGAGATCAATTGAACATTGCGTTGGTAATAAGTGTACAGTAAATATAACCATAGAAAAAACAGTATCTATGGTGGAACAGAGTATGAACTGTTTGCAACTTTGCTAATTAATAATAATTTTGTAAAAAAATATGTAATTTCTTTTTGTAGACCTAACACAATTTCCGGAAGGATAATAAATAGTAAATAATTATCTATCCTACTAATAGGTATTAAAGATTTTTTGTTTTTTTTTATTTCTTTGTAACGAATAGGCTCCGAAAATACTGGACCGATTTTGATAAAACTAGAACACATTGATTCATTAAGAGTAACATAAGCTACTTTTTATCCTGATATACACACGAGATCGGGAGTTCCGTGGTAAAACCGCGGAGCAGTGCTAGTAAACTATATAGGTTAAAACCAAGACCTATAAATAAAACCTATACTTAGTTGAAACTAAAAATAGAACATAGTTTATCACTTGAAATGAATCATTACATAAGTAATAAATCAACAAAATTATGCAGATTAAAAATATTAAAAGGTAAATGTAGAAAAAATATCAAGTTATATAATACTTTAGCAGATAAACTAATCTATTCTTATTCTAACAATAGGCATGTGAGAAGTGGTTATAAATAACTCAAGTATGCACCGCGTATATTATGCGTAAGTACTGCCAACCAAGTACATTTCTAATTATTGTATTTTGTGTGCCAGTTCTTATAGCAAACGCTACTACCACTAATGGAAAGTTATAGTTTCACATTAGGTCCGCTAGGGGTGCCTTTCAACTTTCCCGACATACAATTTTCACGGCTACACAAAATGTAATAATTGCGTAAGCATAGCACAAATGATCGGCCTCTCCAGCAGTAAGATCAAGAGTGCGGAATCGGATAAAGCAAGATGGAGATACTTCAACTTATGACTTACTTATTTTATTTAAAACAGTTGCTCTCAGGCTTACTGCCCACCCCAAAACGCCTGAGGAGTATATATGAGTAAATACCATACAAGTATAAATTATGGACTAAGGACCAAGAAGTCCAAAGAAGTGTTTTCTGTTCGAGTTTGAATAGATAGATGATTAGATGCACTCGGAATATTTTATCTTCAAATCTCAGAATTCTGGAACCTAATAATGTTTTACCCAGAAAATTTACCAGTCAGTCATAAAATATTCTCACTAGTTAGTGTTGTATACACAATCCTACGTAACATAAAGGTAGAATGATTTTCACAAATATTTTTTACTAAATATAGATTATCCATTGTTAATTCATAAACTGATTTGTTTACAAATACCATTGTTAAAGATTACTTTGGTTTTAATAAGCATTGTTGTCTTAAATTTTTCAAACATTAATAATTACCTACTGTTTTTTTCTCTGCTGCACTTGCTATATCTATTAGGTACTCGTGTCTGTTGAAGGCCCTCCCCGCTTATTTATCCAAGTCACGATTGTACAGATATCTTCTAGGAAAACCTGTTAAATCTTAGACCGCATCGTCACTTACCATCGGATAAGATAGTAGTCAAACTCTGACCTATATACCTACTATAAAAAAACCAGACACTTTAAAACCGTATACCTACAGTGAGACACAGGTTAGCTAAGCCGACACCTGTCGAACCTCGTCGATAGAACAAACTAAAGGAAAAGGAAGAAAAAATAGACAAAAATTTGTATCCTTAGGGACATTTTTTTTTCACTATGTTATCACTTGTTAGAGTTTAAAGTACACAAAAGGGAAGTTATCAAATGTAATGACGAAGGCCTACTTGAACGTGTGTACGTAGACTGTTTAAACTGCCGAACAAAGATTCCTTAAAACGGTAAAAACCTTGATATCGTAAAAAATAAAATGACTAATGTCAATTTGGAACAACAAAAATATTCCGTTCCTAGTATTCATGGCGGAAAGAAAACGAAATATAAAGCTGTAGGTATAAAGGTCGTGTACACGTTGATCGAAGCGACAAACTGCGACAAAGCTAAAATTAAACACCTAGGTACTACTTGAGGTTTCAAGATGTTTTACCCCGAAGGGTGACCTTGCTTTTGTACTAGAAGAGAAGAACGTAGAAGTCAAAGTCAAAGTCAAATTTCTTTATTTCTTTCGATGCTTATGTATAGGTATACACATGATCACTTGAAATAGTCTTAAAAACTAAGTTAGGATGTGTGCCTTCGGAACGCGCCCACCAATGAGAAGAAGGCACAAGAAACTCATGGGGTTTTTTTTTATGTGATCACGCTCACAAAGGTCAATTTTACAAATATTTGAAGGTATTATTTGAAATGGAGCAATTAAAGTCACATCCATGGATTCTTATCATTAAGGTAAGAAGAGGTATCATAGTATGCCTTACCGCACAATTTATGCTTTATAAAAGTTTTGAATTTGTTATTGGACATGTCATATATGTAATACAAACTATAAACAAATCGTAGCCTGCCTTATTAATAAACCAAAAAATTTACAATCCCAAAGTGTATCAAGTTTTCATGATCAATGAAAAAGAAAAATATGTGAATGTAATGTCGGTAAATTAAAAGAAAGTCTGATAAGTATAGAAAATAAGAGATGTAAATAGGACGGTTAAAAATTATTATTAACAGTACAAATAAATGCAGCAGAATTACATACCTTATGATTTGTCGCTATTTACAATGTGTGCCGTTGTCCACATTTTTATAATAGTTAAAAGCCTGTTTTTATACTAATAGCCATGTAGATATGTACAAAACAATAGAATTAAATTCAAATTTCTCACAATAATTGCGAAGGATATAAATAAAAATACCTATATGTAATACCACCGTAGAAGAATTCGTAAAAACTCTTGTTGATTAAAAAAATGCACAATTACAATTCGTAATAATAAACCTACACAGACCGGTCTTTGTCTAATTTTTTTTTTTCCTATTTTCGTGAATTCATCAGTGCGATATATAAAATAAAGGCTGTACCTGTGATTTCGGTATTAGCATTTCGTCTTCGGATTTGGACAGACATAACAATGTTTTTCAAAAAAGTTTTAGCTTTTGTACTGTGTTCGGTTGCGGTTATAAACGGTGCTTTTGGTAAGTACCTACCTGCTAGGATTTATTATGAAAAATAAATACTCATTAAAAATTATTTAAAGAGTATTGAAAACTTTTTAAACTCTTCTTTTTATTTATTTTACGTTTAATATACCTAGGAAATTAGAAGATTAAATTATTCTTATTAAGATCGAGAATGGGATTATATCACGCGATATTTAACGCTTTACTTTCGCTCTTTGTTTGTCGCCAGTACCTACTTGAGTTGCATTGCCAAATCAGTCATTAAATAGGCGTAAACCCACAAATTCAGGCTCGCATTAATTAACCATATTAAACATAATAAAATACTTGACAACAATATTGTACTTAACTGGATCCTAATTTTAACTTAGTGTCTGATACTTACTTATTTTTAATAATTTAAGTAAATAAGTACTTAAAAATATAATATTTAAATAAAACTTATTAAAAAACACTTTCGACATACTTACTATTTATTTTATTCTTTCTGAAATATCAACTTAGCATTATGAAGAATCTCAGTTGACAGTAGGCGTAAGATCCAAGTTTCAATCCTACCGGAAAGTCAATTCTCGTAAATAATATTGTTCAAATTACATTGCAGTATAATTACAATTGCATTTCGATTGCAAAAAAAACCCTATGTGTAGCTCAAAATACCCTCAAAGTCAGCTTTTGGTATTATCAAGAATATTTTTTGTAAATTTTCGAACAATTTCGAAAATTCGAACAATTATATTTACCTACTAGAATTTGACCTTCAGGACACATTAAACAAATTTTTTTTCAAGCTTGTAACAGCTAATATTTTGCTACAGTTGACAATCTAGTGAAATGTCACAAAGACGATGGCGAGTGTGGTGCCTCACTGATAACAAAGATGATTAAAGAAATCGCTGGCAAAGGAGTAACAGAACTGGATATTCCTCCCATTGATCCAGTACAATTAAAAGATATAAAGGCTAGCATTCTCAATGCCGTCGAAATCCATTTAGCTGAGGGCACTGTTAAGGGCATCAAGAATTGTCATATTAATTCCTTCAGGTAAGTGCTAAATCGATTATTTAGGTATATTTTTTTATCATCCTGAAGGGCTTTCATAGTAATTATGTTCTCGGGTCTTAATCACGTATTTTTATTTCTCTTACCTCGACACGTTTCGACTATGTTATGGTTTAATTAAGTCATGGTTGTAAGGAGACACGGGAAAGTAATTACTATAAATACAAATCGTGTGAGTTTAAAAAGGGTTTTCATAGGACCAGCTGCTATAATACTTGGTTTCATACAGCATGCCCTATGAAAGCTACTTAGAATTTTGTCTTTACATGGACATGTAATCTCGGTTTTCTTTAAATTTGGATATTTTTCTTTTTAGTATGACGAAATGATTATTTTGTGATTTAAATAGATCATGTAGAAGTAAAGAGTCTAGTATATTTATTTACTTTTTATTTGCCTAGCTTGACAAATCACAATGTAAGTACCTATTAGGTTTTGTGAATGACTTTCAAATTAATAGTGTTGAAAATTGCAAAAGTGTTGAATCACGTAGAGAAACAATAGATCATTGGAAATTTGATGTAGTTCCTGGTTTTTATTTATTTTTCGTTGTCATAGGACACAATAGATGACTAAACGAATGATACTCACTAGTATTTTTTTACATGTACAATTATTGTACGTACATTGTACAAATTTTTAATTTCTAGTTTCTGATTTAGTTTTACTATACCTACAGTTAACGTATATGGTTATTTTATTGTCAATACTTAGGTATATAACTACACTAATAAAATATATACAATTTTTTTTTGTTTGTAACTAATAGGGTTCGAAACTACTCGACCGATTTTGATAAAATTTGGTATGAATTTAAGTACATTGATTAATTGGAAATATTATAATAGTTCAAAATAAAATAAAAAAAAAGGAACATTACATTTTTTTTATAATAAAGAGAAAAGGCATTTTGTTTTTACAATGCTTATCATAGTTACCTCAAAACCAAATCAAATGACAAAATTTGAAACATAAATTTCAATGATCGCATGAGTAAAACAAACGGTTAATTTTCATGTAACAATATTTATTGGTTTGGTTAACTTTTTGGTAAGTACATCGAACATTATTGGTCTATCTCTATATATATAAAATTCTCGTGTCACGGGGTTCGAACTTGAACTCCTCCGAAACGGCTCGACCGATTCTCATGAAATTTTGTGAGCATATTCAGTAGGTCTGAGAATCGGCCAACATCTATATATATAAAGTAATAGGTTCTATATAAAGTATATAAGTCATTTTGTTTCAAAATTGCTAGGAACGATTATTATTTAGTATACTTAATAATTATAATTATTAAAGTTTTATTTACAACTAGCTGCGCCCCGCGGTTTCACCCGCGTAATAATTTTCTACGCAATTTTCTTAATATTTTCTTTCATAAGAACCTTCTCCTGACAATAACAAACACAACAAAAAAACAATTGGCCAAATTGGTCCAGGCGTTGTTGAGTTATGCGCTTACCAACACATTTTGCGATTCATTTTTATATTATAGATAATATTGAAAATTAAGTACTACAAATACCATTACTATGTACCTACGTACTCAGTTATATTTTATTGAAGAGCTTTACCAATAAGGTTTTAATATTTAAATTCAAAAGGCATAAGTATTATGCCTATAGAATTTTATAACAGTTTAAAAATACTATCACAAGATAAATAAGTTTCAAAGGAAAAAACTCAATGTACCTTAATAAGACTACAATAAAAAGAGCCCACTAATTATTACGCAAGTTTTTGTAATGATAAATAAAAAAAAACATAAATAAAAACATGTTTTTATAATCTAAACAAATATCAGAAGTTTATTATTATAAAAGGCAAAGTTTGGATGTAGAAGCTTTTGTAATGAATAATACAAAATTTCATATAATGGTACAATAAAGAATTTATCTATGAATAATAATTGGAATAATAAATTATATTAATAATTGTTTTATAAATTATGAATAATTGGAACTACTTAATTGACCCATTTTTCGGAAACATTAAATTCTGAGAATTAACATAGGCTTCTTTCCAATTATTCTCACGGGATCGGCATTTATTATTGTCTTATTTATATAGCCAGTTTCAAGTAAATCTTTTTTAGTTTTTGAGAATATAAGATTACTTATTCTGCATAATATTTACTTATGATTATGACTCACCCACCATCAAGGTCAAGAATGACATTCATGACATTTGCATCACCAAACAAAAAACTTTGAGATAAAACTAAACAATTCTAAGATTGGAATGTTTATCTTAAAACCGCATCGGTATAATAATTTCCTTTCAATTAAATAGATACAAAAACTGCATAAGGAAGTTGCAATGTTCAATTATCAAATTTTAAAATGTTTAACGGTGCACATAGTAGGGTTTTGTAACCATTTTTTAATCTAAGAATGTTTACTTTTTGTTATGTATTTTTAGGATTAAGTAATTAAGTTTTTGCATATTTATTTAAACTGTAGTGAATTGCAATTATGCCTTGGCTCATGAATTGCAATTATGTCATTTTCTTTAAATGTCCTTTCTCAGAACGTCGATAAAAAGACGAGCAATTGTATTTTATCGATTTAGTCTTAAGATACATTTACTTAGGTACAGTCTTGGTCTACAAGGCAATGTTCTCTACCTAAGTAAATAATATATTCATACAATAATGATTAAACTTCAAGACGTGAAGTTCGATCATTAATGTATTAATATATTTGGAGCAAATAAGTGGTTTACAAAATATCACTTTTTTTTTTAAACGTAATAAATTAATTTAATAAATGCATGATTTTTTTTTAGTCCAAACACCGATAAATTGGTTGCGACTCTGGACCTTACCTGCGACTTAATAATTAAAGGAAAATACAAGCTTGCGTCTAAAAGTGACGTCATAAAATCGCTGTTAGGTGGAGAAGTTCATGGGGATGGAATTGGAAAAGTCAAAATAGGTAAATTTGATATTTATAATATTTACTTTTATTTCATGTTTATAATATTTTGTGATTTAAAAAGTAGAGTGTTATATTTATAATAGCTATAGGGCCATTGAATTATATATTTAAAAAAATATATAAAAGTCGTGACTGACGATATTTTAACTCATAGCATAGCATGGAGCATAGCATAGCATGGAGAGATTACGCTCTTTGGCACACAAATAGATATACCTTGTTTGCTAGGAAGGAATTTTGGGAAGTTCAACCCTTACACGGATATGGCTAAACCAATTTGACTAACTTTGTGTTGTTGTTTTTTTACTACAGAAAAATTAAACATTAAAGTAAATCTTCCTTACGATCTCGTATTACGCGATGGAGACGTTTACATTCACGCCAAGAAAAAAAAACTGGACTACAGCTTCGATATCCTTGGACGAGTTACGTTTGCGGCTAACAATCTCTTCATAGGAGATAAGGAATCAAGTAAGTATTTTAAAATAACTTTAAAAAAATATAAATGACTGGCAGTGCTTCGCAGTTTCACCCTCATAACTCCTGATCCCGTGAGAATATCGGGATCCTCATACCAAGTTTCATCAAAATCGGTTCAGTAATTTTGGAGCCTATTCGTTACAAACAAAAAGCTTTCCTCTTTATTATATTAGTGTAGATTAGCCTTAACCTTGATAATTACATCATAATATAAAACAAAGTCACTTTCCGCTGTCTGTCCCTACGTATGCTTAGATCTGTAAAACTACGCAACGGAATTTGATGCCATTTTTTCAATAGATTGAGTGATTCAAGCGGAAGGTTTATATGTATAATACATGCATAATATAGCCGTGCGAAGCCGGAGCGGGTCGCTAGTAAAGAATCAAGATAAAAGGCTACCCAAATACTTTGCCAATGGCAATCCATTTAATTTTTTAAAATTAATATACCCGTTTTTTTTTCAGGTGAACAAATCATCAAAATGATGAACGATAACTGGAAGAGTGTCGTCAGTTTTATCGGCAAAAAGTTCATTGACGATGTCGCAGTAGATAAAGTCTTCGAATTCCTTGATAAGTTCCTTAATAATGTTGCCACGAAGTATTACGTTATTGACGATTTGACACCCCTCGCCAAAAACAGTTAAACAGATGAAACCAGTGTTACCAAATTTGTGATGGATATTTACCAAAAATTATGAAATTTATGATTTTGAGTTTAAATTAAATTGTTTTAAGAAAAAAATGGTCTTTACACTTCTGAACCTATTTTCCGTACCTAATATTATTAATTCTTACCAACTGCACTTACCAGTATAATATTAATCAGCATAGACCTGAGAAATATACGTTTTTACTTAACCAAAAAAACATAATTGTATGAATTCAGCATAATTATGTGTTTGCATTGTTTACTTACGTTAGACATAACTACAACTGCATAAACGCATATAATTACATACAAATACTCCTAGCTGTGGTTAAAGGTTTTATGTAAACATACTATTAACTAACCGAGTATATAATCCAACCAGTTCGTGTTGGTTTTAATGATATGCTGATAGTTATTAATTAAAAAGTTACTAAATGATTTTGTAATAAAACGTTATGACTTTACTTTTGTTAGTCGATTAGCAGTTTTGTGGTTTCATATTACTTCTAAAGTAAATTATTAACTTTTAAGAATTCTGTATCCTTACTAAGTTTCATAAATAATATTTCAGTTTCATAGTTTATTACTACCTACAACCAAAAATCCAAATAAAAAATTAATATTCTCTTTTTCGGTGATTCAATATGTCCTCTTACCAAGGTTCATCAGAATCAGTTCAGTTTCATAGTCTACTAGCTGCCCTCCGCGGTTTCACCCGCGTAACTCCCGATCCCGTGGGAATATCGGGATGTAAGCTATCCTATCTCTCAAGTTGGATCGAACTGCACATGGTGTGCGAATTTTATTATAATCGCTTAAGTGGTTTAGGAGTCCATTGAGGACAAACATTGTGACACGAGATTTATATATATTAAGATTGACCTACAAGCAAAACTACAAATAAAAATGTACTGTTCCTTTTTCTTGTATAAGTTAATATAATACGTCCATGAAGTGTTCACGGGTTAATGTCACATGCAGATTTGATTGATTGTGTTTTAAAGCAAGTCATTGATTGTCATCGATTTCAATGGCATCTTAAAGACAGTTAATATAGTCAATGATTTCTATTAGATTTGAAATAATCGACATGTATTTTTATCTCTACACCAAGTAGCTATCTCTATTGCAACTATTTTATAGAGCAGATTCAGCCCTCAACTATCTCCGTAACTATGAAACTTCTGAAACCGTTAGCAATTTCAAAGTCATTAAGGTAAGCTTTCTTGAACTTCGTACACAACAAACATTGAACAATCCAGTAAACGAACAATTAAATTGTACAGTCACGATCACAATTACCTATCATGTTATCTTCTAAAAGTATTCTTATTATACTGTAATAAGACCGAAGATATACATTATTCTGTTCAGGACTGTACTAAGAAGTTGAACCGACAGTAGGCGGGGACCCATAGCTCACAGAGTGACAGATGTTAGAGCAAGAAACCTCGGAGAATACTGAATGGATGACGCAATGCGGTTAAACTACTAAACGTTGGTCTAATTATTATTGCTTGGTCGTGAATTGACTTTCTTTTATATGTAAGTTTAGCAGTAGCCAGATAAGAAGCCAGGCTCCGATGGTTCTGGGACTGCCAGAAAATACTGGACATAAATTGGCCATTTTCAGTATCCCAAGTCTACAAAAAAATATCATAAAAATTGTGAAGCATCAACAACAGAAGCGTCAGATAAAGCCAGGTTGAGGAAGAAGACACAAAAAGCAGATTCCACCATCAGATGGGATTAAAACTGCGTAGAAAGTAGATAAACTCTAGTTGCTATAAGTCGATAGAGTTGATCTAAATATAAATAATCGGAAAATATTAATAATAATCGAAACAAGAACTGGTTAAACTTAGTGAGTGGAAAAGTCTATTACAATTAAGTAGGTAAATTATGTTAATGAATTACGGTCAGTTACAGTTCTATTCTCAAGTTCAAGGTGATAAACATTAAACTAGAATATTAGGTTATTACTTTCATTTTTATCGTAAGAAACGTACGTGGGTCGATTTACTTTGTTTTTTAGTTACAGAACTAAGTCAAAGGTCGTCCCGTAAACATTATAGAGGTAGCTAAATTGCTTTGACGTCATTATGACATCACAATATTATGATAATTTTACATTACTTCAATTGTAATTGTAAAGTTTTCTAAAGTACTTAACAAAGTAGCTACATCTTGCAAGGTGCAGTTACAATCAGGAAATCTATGCACGAATCTTAAAAATTGTTGCAATAACATAAACGTATATCGCATATTCGAAGAGTGTTTACTTATCTACATAACTAGAAATGTAAAGCATATTTCCCGATGTCATCGAGATTGCAAATGTCAATTATGTCATGTACACGTGCTCCATGGATAGGAGTTCACGTGTCGTCAAATTGATAGGTTCTATTCAACTCCCTAATGAGTGCCTTCTAACGTACAATTTTTATTTTGTATGTTTATATAGTACGGGGAGCATCCAGCGTTCAGCAGTTGCGGTTTAAGTGCCGTTGTATTTTTGTAAGAGTGAAAAAAGAAAAAAAAATGTGGCGAGTAATATTTTTGTTGGGTCTGAATTACGTAAGGACTATGAGATTGCGTAAGTTTTAATTAGTTTGAAGGATGTGGCTTGTTAGCTCCTCAAAATAGATGGTAGGTTTGTTTACCTTTTGACTTGGGGGCCTCATTAGATTTCATATTTATTTACAAAAGTTGCTAATAATTACTATGAGATAATTTGTCTGCAATTGTACTAATCATTACTAATAAGGGCATTTGTCTTTTTGGTGTTATATCGAAAAGGCAAACGGATAATATTGAGCAATAAGAGAGACCCTTCTTTTATAAAAACACAGCCCACTAAGAGAATAGGATGTGATAAAACTAAGCAATAATGAATATTTTGTGTCCTGCACAAAGACACAAAAGATTCAATTTTGCTAGCACTATATTATAATAGCAATTTATTATAAATTGAAAGGACAATAACTGTTATAATTTACAGCGGAATATATACAATCCTGTTCTCGTAATGATCCAAATTTGAACGATTGCGCCTTAAAGTCAGCTAGAGCATCTATTCATCAATTCTCATTAGGCGATGAAAGCAGAGGTTTGAAACCTTTGGACCCCATATTCGTTCCCGAAATGACGGTGTTTGTTCCGAACGAACACGGTTTAAAGGTTGTTTTCAAGGATAATCATTTCACCGGATTATCTGACATGGATTTGAAAAGTTTAAGGTAAGATAATCGAATTCTAGAGTTGTTGTTGCGAACAAAATATGAGGTTTTATTAAGGTTATTGTAGCTTCAATTTCTAGCTGTTTGAATTAAGGACCTACCTTAATTCAAACAGCTAGAAATTGAACAGGAGCGTAGTAACGATAAAGTTCGAAAATACAATTTATTTCAAGTAAAATTCCATGCTCTATTTATTAATTTAATGAACTATTCGCGTCACTAGCGACGAGCTCACGGACAATTAGCTTTGGGCCTTTTAATTGCGAATAAAGGCGAGAACTTAGAGGGCCGTAAAATAATTAGGTGCAGAAATTATTCATTAGGGACAAAGGGAGTAATGGTTTGAAAGATGGTAGCGATCTGCAAGTAATAACTAGCAAAATAAAGAGGTTTAGATTAAGGAAACCTATAACCCATTAATGATTATTAATGTTATTTTTGAGATATTTTTCTTAGTTCTTAGTACCTAATACACAAAAAATTCACGTACCTACCTACTACTAACTAATCAGGCCCGTTGTTAACGTCACTTCTGTTGTTTGTTATTGTTGTTTTTTTTTCCTTAGAAACTAGGTAATCTCATCCGTCGTTATTTCCACTTTTAGCTGAGGATCAGATAGGTTGGTGGTAGAAATCTTTTTTGAATTCAAAAGCTAAATTAAAAAATAGCATATTTCTCAACCTATTCAAAATATTAAGTACAAACCTTATATCATTTCCAGATTTAATTTAGATAAGAAGGTCATATTTGTAGATGCTCTTGTGAATTTAGATGTTAAAAATATGTATGAACTCAGCGGAAAGATACTTATTGTGCCAGTCAAATCTAATGGTGATGCATCTTTAAAGTTGAGTGAGTATGAACTTTGCAGTGTTAGATATATATTTGTTACTAGCTGCGCCCCGCGGTTTCACCCGCGTAAGTCCCGATCCCGTGGGAATATCGGGATAAAAAGTAGCCTATGTTTTAATCCAGGTCCCAAGCTATCTACATACCGAGTTTCATCGCGATCGGTCTAGTAGTTTTTGCGTGAAGGAGTAACAAACACACACACAAACTTTCACATTTATAATATTATTAGTAGGATATAGTAGGAAGGATAGGATAGGATAGTAGGATTCTTTAGACGTCGAATTTAAATAAAAAAAAATTCCCGAATAGTAGAATTGTAAATGACTACAAGATATAGCTTTTTGTAGTAAATAACAATTCATGCAAACTGACAAACAACTTTCTAGCTATCATGATGTACGGAAAGTGAAATCTTAATAGAGTAATGGGGTCCCGTTTTTACCCTTTGTGTACGGAACTCTAAAAATGAATGCCTAACATAATTCCCCTTATTAATTTCTCAAGTTTCATCACTACATAGTATAAAACAAAGTCGCTTTCTCTGTCCCTATATCCCTTTGTATGCTTAAATCTTTAAAACTACGCAACGGATTTTAATGCGGTTTTTTTTAATAGATAGAGTGATTCAAGAGGAATGTTTATATGTATAATACATGCATAATATAGCCGCGCGAAGCCGGGGCGGGTCGCTAGTATATTATAATCTGCTTTTTTTGTAGAAAATACGTTACTACACATAAAGTTCTGGTACGAACATGTAAAAGCGGACGATGGGATGGTGCACTGGAAAATTATAAAACACGATATAAAGTATGAAGTCGAGAAAGCTATGTTTAGATTAGAAAATTTATTGAATGATAAAACTCTTGGTAAGCGTTTTTCAGTAATATTTTGTACAGTAACTTCAAATTTAATGACTAGATTTAATAAAATTGAGTTTCAAATCACAATATTTAAGTTTCTTAAATCTAAATTATGATTCAAATGTATTATAGGCAATATTTTTTTTTTCATATCACAGCTACATAATCAAAAAAAATTAGGTGTGTTTAGATTTTTCAAAATCGTCATAAAGTTTTTAATTTTTTAGAAGTTGTTTATTTTATTTGTATTGCCATAAAATATACAATTTTTAAAACTTAAAAACTAACACCCACCGAAGTCGTCTATGACACAGTAGGTTGTGGGCTCGATTCACGCTGTCAAAAAAATAATTTCTGGTCTGGGTGTTTGTCTAATGTATCCTACTAATCTTATAAATGTGAAAGTTTGTTTGTCTAGCTAGACGGCTGAAATTAATATATTTTTTTATGTTTTGCAGGTGATCAAATTAATAATCTTTTAAATGAGCTTTGGCGTGAAATAGTAGCTGATGTTGGCCCTTTCATATGCGATGCCTTAGCGACTGCCGTTGTCGATAACCTTGGAGTTTTTCTAGCACAAGTTTCTTACGACGAATTGATGCCACCTCAATGAGATAAAAACTAGATACGAAAATAAACATACATAAACTATTGACAGACTGACCTTCGGAACTTCGATGTATTATATTCAAATAAGTACAAAAATGCGAAGAATGCTGGTAATCGCGGAATATCGAAGGTTTGTTAAGTCGAATTACTCAATTTAGAATGTTTATAATTGCGATGGACGGTATATCGTATTACTTAATTTCTTAACAAAAAATCCTATTTCTCACGTAGAGTTTTTTTAGTAGTGGGTTCAACAATTTTTATAAACTAAAATATAATAACTAGTAGTTCGCCCCGAACTGAGACCTCACGAGTTTTTTTCAGCGTTTTTTATATTTCAGCGTAAAGTACTAAAATGTATAATATAACGACGAAAGACTCCAAATACGACAGGTCTATCTTATTTGAATGATAGGTGCCTAGTATCGCTATTATCTGACATTGGATGATTTAGAGAATCCAAACACGATAGGCATAACTTGTTGTTGTTGTTAAGTTCTAAAAGCATAGGCCAGCTCAATCATCACACCCTGGACATCCGTTGACTCTTTATTTTTACTCAAGACATTTTGAATGTGTCCAACATAATATCCAGAAGATAGTAATTCCTTTCCTTCCTTCCTTATGTATCTACTTATCATAATGTTACGTAAGAGGAAACGAGAAGACAAGCTCGAGAACGAGAATATATTAGAGAAGTTTGAGGCCAATATGTCCTGTAATAAGTCCCTAAACTAAAATATAACAAGTCAATAAATATTATACAAAAATGAGTCACAAATTTTATAATTATCAGAGTCTCTAGATCGGCTAGAACCGAACATTCCTACTATTTAATACTATCCACCACTATTATTGTAAAACAGCCCATGATTATGAAATAAATAATTATAGGAAATGAAGCAAAGAGAGTTCGGACGATTTGGGGCAAAGTAATAAATTTCTATAAATTTTAAATTTAAATAAATTTGGATTAAGAATATTGTAAATAGTAAGCGTGTTACATTGTGAATTTGTGATGCTACACCTTCGTTATTTTTCTTTTGCAATCACAATGTAACACGCTTACTATTTAAGTACAATATTCTTAATCCAAATTTATTAGATTTTATTTTCTATTTTTTAGTTGGACTTTTTTTATTAAAGTGTGTTTTTTTTAGTTTTTTATTCTATTAATTTATTTTATACTTTTTGGTCTTTGATAACTTAATATGTTAGATCGGACCCTGGTTACTATTGAAAGACAAACTACTCGTCAAGACGATTCTAACGAGCCTAAACTCGATGAGGTTGTATCGTTTCATTGCGAAGTTCCTATGACCACCTTCCAGTTCCATCATCAGACCCTGGTTACCATTGAAAGACAAACTACCCGTCAAGGCGATTCTAACGAGCCCAAACTCGATGGGGTTGTGTCGTTTCATTGCGAAGTTCCTATGACCACCTTCCAGTTCCATCATCAGATCCTGGTCACCATTGAAAGACAAACTACTCGTCAAGACGATTCTAACGAGCCCAAACTCGATGGGGTTGTGTCGTTTAATTGCGAAGTTCCTATGACAACCTTCCAGTTCCATCATCAGACCCTAGTCACCATTGAAAGACAAACTACTCGTCAAGACGATTCTAACGAGCCCAAACTCGATGAGGTTGTGTCGTTTCATTGCGAAGTTCCTATGACCACCTTCCAGTTCCATCATCAGACCCTGGTTACCATTGAAAGACAAACTACCCGTCTGGGCGATTCTAACGAGCCCAAACTCGATGGGGTTCTGTCGTTTCATTGCGAAGTTCCTATGACCACCTTCCAGTTCCATCATCAGACCCTGGTCACCATTGAAAGACAAACTACTCGTCAAGACGATTCTAACGAGCCCAAACTCGATGGGGTTCTGTCGTTTCATTGCGAAGTTCTTATGACCACCTTCCAGTTCCATCATTAGACCCTGGTCACCATTGAAAGACAAACTACTCGTCAAGACGATTCTAACGAGCCCAAACTCGATGAGGTTGTGTCGTTTCATTGCGAAGTTCCTATGACAACCTTCCAGTTCCATCATCAGACCCTGGTCACCATTGAAAGACAAACTTCTTGTCAAGACGATTCTAACGAGCCCAAACTCGATGGGGTTGTGTCGTTTCATTGCGAAGTTCCTATGACCACCTTCCAGTTCCATCATCAGACCCTGGTTACCATTGAAAGACAAACTACTCGTCAAGGCGATTCTTGACGAGTAGTTTGAATGAATGAACTATGAAGTATGGATAATGAGATAATTCCTGCAGATTCCCTCCAGCTCTATCATCAGATCAGTTCCATGGTACCATATTATTGTCACCGAAGTTACGCCCTTTCATTTGATACCCCACTCGGGTATATTTGCAGTATAGTTTGTGTGCCATATAGGTAGATCCCCTTTTGGACCCCTATCTCCGTAACCCCCTGACCGATTCTGCTCATGTTCGAACTTAAAAATTCTATGGACCTCAACTACTTGTATACCAAAAATCATGAAGATCAGAGCAACGGTACTCAAGTTATCGTCGAACAAACATACAAACATACAAACATACAAACATACAAACATACAAACATACAAACATACAAACATACGAGCGACCAACCCTTCTCAACACTAGACCTCTCTCGCTTCGCTCGTTCGGTCAATGAAAATCATTTTATTTATCCTTAAAATTATAAACAGAATATTTAAACAATAATAATACAAAATAAACATACACACAAATAAAATACAATCTAAACTAAAATTTTATTAACATTTATGATAGAGTAATTCGGTCCTTCTTGCATCGTACCAATGACTGTTTTTTTATATTAAATTTTCCCAGACCAAGAACTAGCCACATTTTTAGCCGGCTTTTATGGCCGTCGGCAGTTTTTCTCTTGTGCATGAGTTAGGGCACGATAGGCGGGAAAGCAGATGTGCTATAAATTTTCGATATTCCGTACATCGTGATGACGAACATTCTCTGTTACGTAAATCGCACTTTTGCACTTTATGAATACAGTTTGAACATCGAAGTTTCAAAAGTCAGTTCTATTTGATAACTTAACTGTTGTAGACTAATAAAAAATATGTGATGAATATACTTACTGAATTATTATTAGTTTCTGTGATCATCATTGCCAATAAGATTCACTTTTTGTGATTGTTAAACAAAAATCATTATACTTAGAGACTGTTTCGATAAATAAATAGTGTAACTACATAATTTTGTTACACAATTAATTTAGACATAAAACAATATTTAAACCTTATCCAATTAAAATTGGTGTAGGTCAGAAATTTAATTTGCGATCCTTTATTATTCACTAATTGCTTACTCCATAATATTTAGTTACCACAAGGGCCATCTTTTCTGCCCATAAAACCTAGTGTTGTTTCTAACTTTTCCAATTAAATAGAAGCCACTTTGTGTTAAATAATATTTACATAATAATAAACTGTTCCGGGATAATTTGAATTAATTTACAGATAAGTGAGGGGTCGCCAAACTTGAGTCTGAGGTCGAAATTATGATAATCTCTTATCTGTATGTTTTAGGTTTTATGAGTTTAAAAGATATGCAAAAGATAAAATTTGGAAGGTTTTTAGGCCAAGCCTGAAGGAAGAACAGAAAGAATAAATGATATTTTCTTTAATTACAGACGCCTATCAAAACGAATTTTATATGTTATTTACCTAATTACGGAACCCTGCACTATCTCAATCGCTGCTACCGCGGATCTCTAAATTTATTAACCAAGTGTAAACAGCTGACTCCGCGTTGACCCCAATTCATCCTAGCCTCGTGGCGTGTCTCAATACGCATTCCTATATCATACTTCGATTAGGTCTTTCATCCATAATTATTGTAATAATTATAATTTATTAGTTAAAGTAATTTTGTTTTCTTTTCGATCCTCTGGCTGTCGCAAACGTAATTACCTTTCATCAAAACTAGACACGAATTATTTAATATTGCCATGCTGTAAAGCCTAAATCAAAATAATCGCCTATTGAGAGCTGACCTCATCATTCAATGTATAGAGAGGTTAGAGTAGGTATTTCAAAATCCTGTGCAACTACCGTAACTTTAAGTAAGTGCTCTCCTTAGGTAATAATAGGTGCAGGAAAAGTGTTTCTTTTAAATAGATCACCGTTTTACATGCGGTCTGAAATGTAGCATGCTTTCGTAGCTGTTCACTTGCAACTTGATGAAGTTTGAGTTTGTCGAAACCTCGTCAATCAATGGTGAGCGTCAGAATAAACGGTCACTAGGCGTATTTAACGTTGAATGTATGCTCAATAATTGCTTCCCTATTGCTGCTATTTACTTCCTATCCTCAAACAATTGCTTCCATCATATTCTAGAAGAAATCAAACATTTAAAGGTGACCGTTCATTCAGATGTCAGGACGGCCAGTCACCTGTCGTAGTTCCCCTGATAAAGAGAATCTTTGCAATTTATGGTGGATGCGAAACTGTCAGTTTACTCCAGCAGGACGTTTATGTCATAAACCTGATACCCAGCCCCATTCAAGGTCAGCCACTCAGTTACGCTATAATATACCTAATATTAATAACTCTAACCTTACCTATCGGTTAATTATTGAACCTTATTTATTTTCATTAAAATTACATCAGTATCTACTTAAATTATTCAATAAAACATTTCCTTGAAACAAAGCGATAGCAAAGACTACTTGAAAACAACTAGGTAAGTCGGATTAAGGTCAAAGGAAGATTACAGTTCGCACTTTCTATCTT
The DNA here is from genome assembly GCA_907269075.1 of Idaea aversata. Taxonomy (NCBI): domain Eukaryota; kingdom Metazoa; phylum Arthropoda; class Insecta; order Lepidoptera; family Geometridae; genus Idaea; species Idaea aversata. The sequence goes on along the minus strand of OU026092.1, from coordinate 5,713,362 downwards.
TGTAAAACTCTTGAACTCTGAAACAAATAGAATTAGTACATAACAACTTCTTAAATAATGAGTAAAACATAATTTTGAACATCAAAATTGCATCATATGATATTGAAGTCATTACTGCTAATCTAAAAATATGAAATTAACAGTCTTGATTGACTGATTATCAACGCACAGCTCAAGTTAATGGACGTAGGCTACCAAGAAATTATTTTTTTAACCATTAAAGTCGCGGGTGAATGCTATACGAGTACCATCATAAATCCAATGCAATAATCTATTTCTGCGTAGGTATTTAATTTTGCGTCTGAGCTTGTACATTTGAACATTTCAACCCCAAAGCATGCAAAGACACCTTCACCCTTAAAGGCATGATTTAATTAAAATTTGAGGTCATCCGTTCGGAAACCGCAACGCCTCGTGTTTTGATATTGCTTGCTTTACGTCGTGTAGGTGGAAGAGAAACAATTTGTATGAATTTTATTTACAGAACAAATTTTATGCAATATATTGTATTCATAAGTCTATAGTTATGGCATAATAGAATCATACCACATAATATCAAATTAAGGTTATTATTTCATACCGAACAATTAAGATTCGAAGTCAATCGGAACTTTAGAGTTGTTCATGTTCATCTTGTCGAAGACATAATTAAGTTAAGAATCACTGTTTTGCTTCCGGAATAAGTATTTATTGTTATGGATAAATCAGGATTTGGAGAAACGATTGCTGACCTAATTAACAAACATAATATTTTATCAATCTGATACCTATCTGATTTGTTTAAATCAATTAAGTTAGTTATCTAAACAACATTTTAATGATAAACATCGATATGTTCGCTAACCACTGCACTGAGCATATTGATTCAACTAATGAGGCTAATTTGACAATACAATCAAACATTTAAATCAATTTCCATTAAAATTCACACGTTAACACGACATTGTGACAATTGATTTCATAGCAATATGAAGTTCAAATTAAATTAAATGAATACTCAGATTAGCTTTTTTTTCTAAACAAGTTCCGATTTGCTCGATGGACAGTGAGATCTAAATCCAGGTCAAATAACCAACATTTTTTTATTTATTTCTTTTCAGGGAAGGTAAAGGGTTGTTAACATACAGCCTCGTTAAAAACTTTGTTTTACTACGTCTTTTTTTGTAGCACACTGCGTCTGCCATTTCTATCGAGGCATCTGGATAGTCCTTTTTTAGTAAGCCTTAATCTAAAAATCTTTGAGTCAGAACTAAGCAGTTTATTTTATGTACCTCCGCACCGTCTCGATAATGTAACTCTCTATCTGTAAATAATTATCATAAATAAATATAGATTTCGCAACATTCTATTGTTTCGTACAAATGACGTTGCCAAAATAATTATGTAGGCGTTCTTGGATTCTTGATATTAAAAAGAAACAGTGTGTTAAAATATTCAAACCCTGTTTTACAACACTAATAAAACGCTGAACAAGTATAAATGAAATGCTCATGATCGGCTGTTTTACGAAGATTTAAAACTGAAATTGTGTTTGCAGCTGAAATAGAACAAAGACGGTGGGTATCCGAGAACGTAATTTACCTGAGAAAGGGACATTGTGCCGGTTGGATGCGATTACAGAAAACGGGAAGGTAACTGTTTGTTGAAAACATGGGGCGATTACGTTTATTGACATGTTTTTGTGGCTTTTAGGGAATATAGAGGTATATTTTATTTAAAGCTACGTTCCACGATTTTATCCACGTCTTTATAAAAGTTACTAGCGACCCGTCCCGGCTTCGCACGGCTATATTATGCATTTATTATACATATAAACCTTCCTCTTGAATCACTCTATCTATTAAAAAAAACTGCATCCAAATACGTTGAGTAGTTTTAAAAATATAAGCATAGGTACATAAAGACAGGTTGCGGGAAGCCACTTTGTTTCATACTATGTAGTGTAATTCGTTTTTACAATTACAGAATACATAATAGTTACTGCGAACTACAAAAAATAACGGCAATTTGAACCCATATAAAGGTGGAATTTTCAAAATCCTATTTAGTGCTTGCCCACGCCCACGGCAGAAATTTCAAGTTGGTCTCCTAAAAATTTGGTTAAGATCTGTTTGGCGAATATGGCAAGCAAATTTCACCGTGTAGATAGTTACAAAAATTTCTGAATTTCCTAAGTTTGGGTCTTCACTATCACTACATAGTATAAAACAAAGTCGCTTTATCTGTCCCTATATCCCTTTGTATGCTTAGATCTTTAAAACTACTCAACGGATTTTGATGCGGTTTTTTTTAATAGATAGAGTGATTCAAGAGGAAGGTTTATATGTATAGTACATGCATAATATAGCCGTGCGAAGCCGGGGCAGGTCGCTAGTTAAAAATAAAATATCTTATGCTCACCCTATTTGTCTTCAACAAAATACTACAAGTCAAAATATACGTACACGTTTATTTTCACCTACTAATACCTAAAGTAACTCGGGGCTCGCAACAATTCCATGCAACAATTCCATCTCACTTCCTCCACCAGTAAAAGCTTCTAGTTTCTTGAGTTTGTTAAAAGCTTACAGCCTCTATGAATTGAGCCATCGCCGTGAACACAATGCCGTGAAAAGGCAACAATAAGAACAGATTTTAGTCTTAAGTAACGCAATGACTTGAAAATCTTTAATTACCTTATCGCATTGTGAACGCGATTATGTATAAAATAGGGAATTTTCTGAGAAACGTTTAGACGGTGATTTTTTCCAAAATCATTATCAGTTTTCAGGTAATTTAAAATCTTGATTTTAATAATAATAACAAGCTTTAATTTTTTCTGTGTATGTACTATTAAATATAGTTTTAAGGAGGAGAACTCATAGCTAGGCGACGACGACGCTTCGATGGGTGACCAATTAGTAGTTATGGCAAAAATATGTTTTCGTGAACCCTCCGTGCTTCGGAAGGCACGGTAAGTCATTGGTCCCGGTTGCTACCTCTAGTAGCAGGTGGTTAGGTCAGGTTAGAGGCCTTAGCGTTTCGCACTTTTTGCGAGACAGTAATGTCGAATAAAGAGGCCGCGGAGAGGGAGCGTGAACTGCTCTCCGTAGAACCGACGCGCGCAAGGCGCAATAGGAGGCGAGTGGTCCGCAGTGACCACCTGCCACCCTAAACTGGCCTGTGGAGGCGGACTCGGGGGGGTTCGTCTCTAGATTATAGGCCCGAGAAGGCGGCGGCGTGTCCTACGCTGCCTCTCGAGAGAGTTTTTCCCGTGATACGGGTTTTTAAGGGATGGGGTCTGACGAGACCAGCCGCCGCCGTGGGGCAGCAGATGAAATGTGTAAGCGCTCCTGCGTCCCCGGCACTCACGGCGGAAAGAGGACACCGAGGGGTTTTAGTGGGTAAACCTCTGGCCGCCCACCACCACAGGCCAGAGGGAGCCCCACACATCCCTGCCGCTTCCCCCGAAGCGGCAGGACGGTGCATCAGGCTGCATTTCCCCTCTACCTTTTTCAAAATCATGCGTGACTTCAAGGTTCATAAGTTTCTGTAACTCAACTTTAATATCGAAAAAAATTTATTTAGAATTTACCTACACTATCAAACGTTTAAGTTTTTATACCAAAGACTGTAAGTACTGTACTGTTTAATAAAGTCCAAATTTGATCCAACTTATGACTTTGTCCAATCAATAAATCAAATTCAAAGAAAATATTCCAAATACTCACAGTTCAAAGAGAACCTACCTTCATTATTTAGCGTAATGAAAAATTTAGCAGACAAAAACGTTATTCTTTTGGGAAATCACGTTGTTAGTATAAGGGACGTGTGATAAATGATTTTAGAAGAAACTTTGGAAAGTTTACTACAATATACTGTCAAATATCTCCTTGCATTATTAACTCATAGCTACACTTTTACAAAATTATTCTACTTCTATGAGAATCAAAATAAATAAAAAGTAATAAAAATACTCTCAATACAAATCAAAATGATTGTCAAGTTTTTTTTAAATATGAATAAATCACATAAAGACGATTTTATTAAAATGTTATTTTACATAAAGTCATTGTAAGTCATTGTTAGCTATTGCCGAACACAATTTTATTTATGGGAGACTACATTACGACTCTCTTTTGTGTCGTTTTTAAGTAAAATGCTGCAGATGGTGCCAGACTGAATTATTTTTTCTTTCTGTTCAATTTGAAACGAAATTTCACTTGAAAAAATATTTCTATTGTTGTCAGCTAAGTTATTTTTTTTAAATTAAGGCATTATTAGGTAAATATACTTTTTGCAATTAAAGCATGGCGCTTTTCTGCAGACTCGTTGTAAATAGGTAGGTATTATTTTGCAAGATTTGACTTTGTTTAAAGTTGATGCCTCAGATGCGAGCTTTTAATATTTTCAGAGTTCCACTCGTGTTCCGACGATGTGAACCGCCCAAAGGCACAAAAACAATTTACTCTTCTAAAGCCAGTTCATAAAAGCAGGACGTAAGGATCGCTTGTAGTTTTAGAAGTCTATTTCCATGACAAAGTTACACCTGAGGCTAGAGAGAACTATCCATTCATTCCATTGTAAGTATACTGATTGTCTCCTTGAAAGACGGTGAGTAAATACTTTCTTTCTACCTCGACGCTCAATCTTAAATCTTCCGAATTGTTACAACCGGTCAACCTCTGCTTTTTGTTGTCGATTCTTGGCAGGAAGTGGATATTTTTATATTGACCGACGGAACTTTGCCATTTATGCCTCATTATTTATGACCTCTTGATGGGTATTGAATTTGGATCGGAAGCGGTTCCCGTTTTCGGATCGGTACCCTCTTGTTTCCGCGTTACATATGGTATTATTTTTCTTCCTTCCTGATAAACATAACGAAACATTGATAGTATTGCATTCTGTGTAAAAACAAAAAAAAAAAGGGATTTTATGGGCTTCTTTTAGGTACTTTTACAGATGTCCAATTGCTTTAATCCTACTCTGAATGTATAGGTATTGAAGATATTATGCTGTAGTTACCTACACAATTCTGAGATTCCAGGTCTACTAACTTTAGTAATTAAGTCACAAACTACAGTAGAACTCATATTAAAACTTTTAAGAAACATCTGCTAAAATCTCAAAACTTAAACTAAGCACATCGTTGATTTTAAATTATTTAGAAAACTTAGCATAAAACTAAATGAATTGTACTCTGAAGTCTTAAAATTCAATCTCAACATGTGAATTTTGACTGCAAGCCGTGGATCGCCAGGTGCCTCAAAATAAAATAAAAATGGGAAAAGGACATCGCTTTAACCCATTGAAACGTACCGTAGTTTTGTAGGATTTAAATCCGATTTGAATTTCGTTTTAAATTCAACGAATTTGTTACCTATCCAAATAATATGGAATATTTTTACAACAATTTTTTTGTGTAGTTTTCTGCAAATTTGCAAGTTAAAAAATTGAAATTTAATGAAACTTTTATAAATATCCATTTTGGAAATAGGTGGTTTCTCTTTTCAGAGCGAAAAGGCGAATCCATGATCTTCTGATTAAATGTATAAGATACTTCTGTCAACAATGACTAATTTTATTCTGCTTTATCTCTATTAAAAATGAGCTTCAGCACACCTCAAAATAAAACAATTACATAACGATCAGTGTATTTTACCTGCTCTATACAAAATCGACACTTTATATTCTTAATCCATCCGTAGGTACAAATAATTTGGGAGACCACAAAACGGTTCAAAAACCACGTTAAATAAAATAGTAAAACAAGACGGCGGTGGCGCCACAACCGACGCGGCATTTTGACATATATGTACTTCGAAAACGCCCGTATTCATGACCCGTTGTTTTTTTTAGCGTATTTGACACATTAAAACTTGTAATAAGTTAGAATGCTGTTAATCGAAAGACACCACGACTAAATAGAGGCACTTAGCCGTCGTATTGGCAATTACGCTTGCACCGTCTTTATTAATGAAGATCGAACGCTTCTTGGATATAATGACCATAGAAAAATGAGAACTTAGAATGGTTTTGCATAATGTTAGTCCTACTAATACTTACAGGGTTATGGGAAATTTACTGGTTATCCTTTTAGTGGATTATTCTTTACTCATTACAACACTTTTGGAATTAAGAGAATCGTGAACTTTCGATACGCGGCGCGAGTAGGTATTTTCAAAAATGATATCTATTTCATGCCGCTCACGGACGTAATTGCCTAAATTTTGCTTTTTAAATAATTCTTTTTTGGTAATTCAGTTTAGTCTATTAAAAAACAATTGAAACACTCGATGAAGTTTTTAAGTTAAAAATATAGATATTCAGATGCTAATAACTTTTATCTTAGGCAATATTTTAAAAAAATAAAAACGGTTAAACCTAGTTTTCCATTAGATCTAGAAAATTTTCAAAAATTACTAAAATCGGACTTCGTTTATGGGGGGGGAAAACGTTACCGCTTTTTGTATGGAAATTTACAGCGTCACAGTGGTCTTAAACACTTAATTGTAGCGATCAAACTTAATAAAAGTAAGTAAAGCTTAGTAAAAGTTAAATCAAATGCTGAAAGTAATCTTCTTATAATAACTTAAAAGAAATTGAATTAAGTCCTTTCTATGTCCGTGAAAGTCTACGTTAAACTTGCAGTGAAATATGAACTACTTAAGACCTGCAAGGGCCTTGATAAATTTTCATATGATTTAGTAATTATCCGCTGAAATATTGCAGCTTTTACTCTAATACGCAGTTAATTAACGTCATTAGTTATTCAATTTGAGCGTACATTAAACATTGTGGCATGACCTAACTAACATTGCATTTATAACAATCTACGCAGTTTGACTGATACTGTTTTTATGTAACAATGAATATTTCATTTTGATTATTTAAATATTTAAAGACACTTATCGTGGAGACTACAATTGATGTTAATTTATGATTAAGCAAAGTTTTTGAGGTAAAGGTAGACTATGTAGGTTCTCCTATTACAGTCTATAATGTTTTTTGATTTGATTGTCATTCAAGCTTGCCTACATAAATGTCTCCATGGTTAAATTGTCTAGAATGATTATACCTTATGCTTTATGTACCTTTACATACTAATAATGTTACTTTAGCAAATTTAATGTATTTTAAGGAAATAAAGATTTATATAAGTAACTCAATCCAAACGTTATTAAGGTAAATATAAAAATATACATTCGTTAAACATGAGTGTTAATTATAACCTCAACTTTCGCAGGTGGTTTCTTACAGAAGTTACTACCAAAGGATACTAAATAGAAACTTAGACGAAGCAATATAACAAAATCAGACATATACTCACTGAATTGGGGACATAATATCATTAATTAAAAGACAGCAGATGTTCCCTAGAAACTTGCAATTAGCCGGAGAGAGTGAAAGGGGGTAAAATGGCAGCCAGAAGAGATATGCCTTTCTTTATTGCGTACTATTGCTTTTAGGAATAAAGTGTCCTTAAGACAGATGTGGCATTCGATTAACACGATTAGATAACAGCTGTAGAGAACTTGTAGAGGCTAGAGTAATTTCTATAAATTAAGCTACTAGATTGATGAAGTAAACGTTTATTATCTCTGTGGTAAGTCTATGAATATGACAAAATATTTTTGAATGTCTAAGGTATTTTATGGTGGAAAAAATATGGCAGAAAAAACATGCGTGGTAAAGTTTATTTACCAATCACTCTGTTTGTTGTTTACTCCATGAGAAAAGTCGTAATTCGCTCTCGAACTTTCATTGTGTAGAAAAGATGTACGATAAGCCTCTTTTTCCCCGTAACATAAATCCGGTGGTAATAGATACCAACTCTCACATTTGTCAAGGTTTCTTTAGAATAGATTTAATATTGAGCTTAACCAATCTCATTCATATACATATAAGAAAATAAAATTATTATTGATTGTATTTCCAAAAAAAGGGTTCTCGATTTTAGAAGAAATCGAATAGGTATTGGTACAGAAAATAGTAAAAAATGTAGCTTCAAATAAAAATTTACAGTCGCCAACAAAAAAAACCAATAGGTAAAATATTTTTCCCAAGAGTCAAACAAGAAGAAGTTGATTCAACAAATCCGATTTACATACATTGTCTCTACACTCATGTCAATAACAGACATGCCTCTTTCAATCAGAATATTTATTTAGACGCATTTTCTTTACGTAGGTACTTACAAAAAACATGACCTTTAAAAAATGTCAGCAAAACGATGATATAATAAAGTAATGTGTTATACTCTCGTCCAAAGTTAATGTGCCGTGGATCTTCCTTTTCCGCAGTCGCAATAATGGACCGAGGATGTGGATCCTCAGATTTATTGCCGAGCGCTTATATATTGGAAACTCTATACTATGTAAAATATGTTTTAAATATAAATTAATACTTCAGTAGACAGGAGTGTACGGTAACAGCGTATGTTTTTATATGTAGGCCTCACAAAGTTGATCGCGCGTAGGCATTCTCAATATATTTTCATTTGCACGGAAAATATTTTTATCATATTTTCATATTATTTTTTTAACAGTGAGGCTAAAAGTAACCTACTAGATTTTAAATTTTTACTATGTTCTCTCCTGTGGATTCTCACAGATAGCTTTTTGACAGATCACATGTTCGTTAGACATCTACGTTTTAACAACACTGTAACATATTATTTGTATTAGCTAACGGTTTGTTTTGATATTAAACTAAATTTCATAAACATATTTCGTAGAACACAATAAAATTAACTTATCGCACAATTCCCTAGAAAATTTCAAAAGGGATTTCACATTTCATCCTAATCTCATCTCGAGAAGATAAATTATTTAATACTTATGTTACAATAATATTATTACGCTGACATTTCCACTAAAATAAACAAGTTGTTTATAAAATATCAACATAACACATCCGCAAGTCTGCCGGCTATAGGAAGCGAACAAACAAAGCAACTTTTCAAGAACAAAGGCACGACCCGCGGTGCTATGACGAATACGAACTAGCAACATTATAATAGCACTTTTCATAGCTTCTATGGTCTTGTTTTACAGGTTATTTTCGAAAGATTAATGTTTGCTTAATTTTGTATTTCATTTCGGAAAAGAGTGACGTAGCAGAAAGTGTTTTCCGTGAGAGCGCTAAAACAGTAGAATTTGATATGAGTTAAATTGTCAAATAACGAACATTTTAATAGTTATCTTTTAGTATAGAGAAAACTGTGGTAAATAGAATTAAATATTTCGAAGTAATTAAATTACTCAGAACTTACACTATAAAAACAATATGCACGTACTAAAATGAAATATAAAATACCTCCTAAATTCCACAGGTCAACGAATATTTTCATGATTTGCTGCCAATATTTTCTTTGTCCTCGTCCTATTCAGAAGCTTCGTGATGGAAATACCTTTAGATAAAATCTAGGGTAGAATTTGCAATATTCAAAACGGCAGCGCTGACCAGATCGCTTTCGCGTTATTAAGAAAATTGGCTTACAAATTCAACTTGGAGAAGTTCCTGTGAATTACTTTCAACTACTGGTCAGGGTTCGGAAAATTCAGTTGTTATTAATGAAATTCTGTCTTTGAAGATTTTTCAGTTTAAAATATTCGATTAACTGAGTAATGTTGGGTGAGATAGGCGTAAATTCTATTAATTATTATATCAACTGTTGATATACCTTAAAAAACGTCTCGAGCCAAATTTAAACAAAAGATACATATAAAGTAAAATTAGGTACTTACTTTTGTAAAAAATGTAGGTCATAAAATATTGAACCTTATAAAAAAAAGGACCTACTAAAAATGCAAACTCGATTCAAATGACTGACAGCTCTTACATTCGATTTTCTTTTAACAGAGAAATGTAGTGGCTGTCTAAATAGACACGTATTTGAATAAATTGGACCCCTCGTAAAACTTTCTCTTCAAAAACGGTAGCTTTCGTCATTTTGTTTGGATTGTAAAACTGTGGATAGATACAGTGAAGATATAAACTGGATCAGAATTAAATAATACAAGCTTCGAAGAAGATATCAAATGAAATGTGTCATACTGGGTGTTTGGTGAAAAACTATAGATAATTTCGTTTATTGGTCGTGGTCCGACTGCCGGAGTTTTGACCTACCTATGATGATAAGAAATATCAAACAGTGCACAATCATGGTGGCCTTTGAACCTATCCTTTTGAATCGAAGTTTAGTAACTTGTGACCTTTAAAAAAGCACCTCACAACCAATAAAATATTAATAATTGAAATATTCCGTGCGCTGAAACTTGAAGTGCAGATGATGAGGTCGCACCGAAAAATCAAGTTTAAGAGAATCATGAGTTTTCGATACGCGGCGCGAGTAGGTATTTTCAAAAATGATCCGTATCGTGTGATAGAGAGAGTTTAAGTTCGGACGTAATTGCCTTCATTTTGCTTTCAAATATTGTTGCGGGCCGTAACGTTTTTACCCCTTTATTATCCTTCACAAAATGAAATAAATTTGGTCTCATTTAATTCACTGCATCTTATTCGAGGTTTACGTTTTTCTTTTTTGATAATTCAGTTGAGTCTATTAAAAAACAATTGAAACGCTCGATGAAGTTTTGAAGTCAAAAATCCTGGTAACAAAAACTAAAAAAAACCTGAAAAAGAAACCTAAAAACAAAAACTAGAAAAAGACTGAAAAAAAAAACTAAAAAGTGAAAAATAATCCATTTCGGGTCACTAAAACAGCAGATAACATAAACATACTTGGAAGTCGGACTGGGTTAGATTGAATGTTGAGAGGTATTATAGGAAACATGGTGTCACCCAGTCCGACTTCCAAGTATGTTTATGTTATCTGCTGTTTTAGTGACCCGAAATGGATTATTTTTCACTTTTTAGTTTTTTTTTTCAGTCTTTTTCTAGTTTTTGTTTTTAGGTTTCTTTTTCAGGTTTTTTTTAGTTTTTGTTACCAGGATTTTTTTTCAAGCTTTTTTTAGTTTTTGTTTTCAGGTTTTTTGAAGTCGGTTTTTTAAATTTTAATTTATTTTTTTATTTAACCATTTTTAGTGCCGCTGACACTGAAAATTCTACTCCATGAGGCGAAAGCGACTATTTCTTAAAATTGCAACCTGTACCTAATCGTAACTCATTGAAGGGTTTGGTGATGAGAAGGTTCAGATGCTCCATTCGTCGATAGGTAAATATTAGTGTATGGGCCAATTCTACTAGTGGTAATGGAAAATTGAGCAATTTGCTGAACCTCGCTGTGCAGATCTGTTCATCACTCCAAAGATCCTCATCAGATCTTCATTTAGGATAGGGTTCTCTATCAACATTCATACAAGCCCAGTCCGGCGACTAAATTCGATTAAATTCTTCAAATTGTAACCTGTGATCGTAACCGATTCAAGAGTTGTCTGATGAGAAGGTGGTTTTAGATATTCCATTTATCGGTAACTTTTAGTTTATGGGCCAATTCTACTGGTGGAAATGGAAAATTGAGCAATTTGCTGCACTCTCGAGGTGCAATGCTGTTCATCCCTCCGAAGACCCTCATCAGATCTTCATTGTAGATAGGGTTTTCTGTCAACATTCATACAAACCCAGTCCGGCGACTAAATTCGACTAAATTCTTCAAATTGTAACCTGTAATCGTAACCGATTGAAGAGTTTTCTGATGAGAAGGTGGTTTCAGATATTCCATTTATCGGTAACTATTAGTTTATGGCCCAATTCTACTGGTGGAAAACGAAAACTGAGCAATTTGCTGCACTCTCGAGGTGCAATTCTGTTCATCACTCCGAAGATCCTCATCAGATCTTCATTCAATTTTTATGGGACCACCTCTGAGTTATCCCCTTTCATACCAAAAAAGATTTTTCCAAATCGGTCCAGGCGTTTTCGAGTAATCGGCGAACATACATAAAAAAAAAAAAAAAATATATATATACGCGACGAATTGAGAACCTCCTCCTTTTTTGAAGTCGGTTAAAAATATACCTACTTAGATAATCAGATACTAATAACTTTTATCTTAGGTAATATTTCTTTAAAATAAAAACGGTTAAACCTAGTTTTCCATTAGATCTAGAACATTTTCAAAAACCATCAAAATCGGACTACCTACGTTTATGGGGGGAAAACGTTACCGCTTTTTGTACGGAAATTTACAGCCTCACATTGGTCTTAAGGTGTTTGTAGTGTAAACCCCAAACTGTTAACGGCCACACGTCATGGAGGAAGACTTTTAGCCGAAGGAAGGTTTTAATGTTTCACCACTTCAAATAGTGTAATTGAAAGTGCTACTAACATAGAATTTTTTCTTTTATTTGCGAAACGTCATCCGTAAAGGGTCCTGCCGGAAGACCAGCGGCTGTGTCAGCTAAATGTTGGTGCAGCTATCATTGCTGAGGCAGAACCTTTTTGGAGGCACACGGCTCCTTAGATCTTATTTCTTCTTTGTATATTTCTTTTTTTCTTTTAATTTTTTTTGTTTTTATTATTATTTTTATTTTATTTTAAACTTTTTTTCTAGTGCTTTTATGTTTGTTACTACTTTTCTGATTGTCTTATGTCGTGTGCTTGTCCAAATAAATGTTTTCTTTCTTTCTTTCTTTCTTTCTAACGTAACCGTATTTTATTTATTACTAGCTGCGCACCGCGGTTTCACCCGCGTAAGTCCAATCTTTCTCACCGTTTAAACCTTCCCTGGACTACGACAAACATTTCAAAATCGAAATCATCTAAATCAGAGTTTGTGCGAGACTAACGAACAGCAATTGATTTTTATTTATATAGAAGATTAAAAATGATGAATGTGTAAGATATGATATGTGACTTTCAAACATTTCAAAATCGAAATCATCTAGGTAAGTCGGTTTAGCCATTCTCAAGTTCGAGCGAGACTAACGAACAGCAATTGATTTTTATTTATATAAAATGATGAATGTGTAAGATATGATATGTGTCTTTATGAACATTTGTTGCCTAAAATGAATAGTAAATAAATAAGGTTTATTCATCGAATGCAGAACATCACAGAACACACCTCACCTACAAAGGATAGGCCTCTTTAAACACAAAGTTAAGAGTCATTGACGGAGCTGTATTCAGTATCAGTTTTACGAGTGGTTTGTGAAACGTCACAGGTTTCACAATAAGGGTGAAAACAAACCGCAGATGCTTAAATCCGGCGATAACTAGCCAGACCAACAGCTGTCACTGGCGCCCGGGACAGAGTCATAATTTGCCGCCCTTTTGACGTCATAAAAATAATAATGTTGACAATTTGCCACTCTTTTGACGTCATAAAAATAATAAGTTGACAATTTGCCGCCATCTTGACGTCATAAAAATAATAATGTTGGCAATTTGCCGCCATTATGGCGTCATAAAAATAATATTGTTGGTGTTTGTGAGCAAAACGTAACGATATGAAAGAGTTGAACGAAAAATATTTATTTCAAAAGCATGTAAGGATGTTAAGACTTGTGATTTGCAGCAACTGTTTTGGGCGGGAGGGACAATCAATATGTGCAAGTAAGAAATAAGCATGTGAACGTATGCTTTCAATTTAAACGGTCGGTCGATAAAAATGTCAGTAGGTGGACACTAGTGGATAGGTAAAGTCTTCCGTCTATAGGTGTCTGTTTTCACCCCAAGGTGTATAATTTGTAAGTTTACAGCTGTACTTTGATTAACGTCAAACAATTTTGTGTTTTGTACGTTTTATAGTATTGTCAGTAGTAAAATACCACGAATTTACCGCGTATCTAGAGTACTCTAATACTACGTGTGTATTATTTCACCTATGCTAAATTGAGTCTTGTGTTTTGGTATTCCTATAAACTGGGGAAGTTTTTAAATTTTTATGTGCAACCGCATAGATTACTATAGGGCATTTTTTTCCAAATAAAAAATTGAACTACACGTGTAATATAAAGAGGATAGATTATAATATTTTATTTTTATATAACGAATAGGCTCTGCAATTGCAAAACTGGTTTCGATGACACTTGGTCAGAGGATACATTGATTCATTGGGAATACCTTTTTTTCCCGATATTCCCAAGGGATCAGGACTTACGCGAGTGAAACCGCAGTGCACTGCTAGTTCAGTAATATGAACGAACGTGTAGTCGTACGCCTCTTTGCCCAACTAAATCTAGAATGTGTCACCTACTAACTCCTAAACCCAGCGGAACACCAATAAATTACTTAGATGTCTTGAATTGAACCACTAACACCCTCGTTAATGTTATGTTATCACATAACACACCTGACCGCTCTCTGGAGAAACAGGTGTTTAGCTACATTCTTAAGGATACGTACGAACTATGCGATTCGGCTGGATGCGGTCAGCCGTCCAGCCGAACCATAAATCGTTTCTATACGCATTACGACGCGGCCCGACGACGACGATGCAGACGGCAGCTGACCGGACCGTCCTTATCCGCATCAAGCTGTTTACGGTTGCCAGCGTATTGTACTTGTACTATTTAATATTTTCCATTTGCCGCATATTATAGACGTCTTAAGTTGTATCCTTTTTACATGAGGATGGAGTAGGTTAGTAGGCTTCCATATCACCTTAAGACGCGGAGTTCATCACGATATTTTCCTATACCGTAAGAGCAATGTCAATTAATTTAATAAGCACTTAATTTATTCCTGAGAAAAATCCATTGGTCGGTTGGGATTCAAACCTTTGGAATGAGAGTCGAAGTATCAACACTGCTCTTTCCGCCGACGCATTTAAAACAGTATCTTCCCCAATAAATTTATAGTCTTCTGTGTCATTACGGCTAGCCGTCCTGCGGTTCGCCATACGGCTAACCGCATTCGGACAAACTACATAGCATGTAAGTAGCCTGTAGAGCCATGGTGACGATATAAGTGTAAAATTAATTGTCAAACACGTTTGTGGCGTGCTTAGAGGAGAGTTTTACTATCTACTTATTTATCAGGAAGTAATTAGGAAAATTACTTTTCCGAAAACGAATGTAACAGCATACTTTGCAGTTAGAAAGTGCAAAGTTAAAAAAGTCTATTTTACTTTTTAAAATCTAAGAGTTATATCTATTTCAAACCATTCTGTAAGCATTTTTAACATGTAGACAAATCACAAGCTTTTTAATGGATACTTATTATAAATAGCTAACGTTTTATTGTGTCAACTTTATTAAGCACATTTTTCTCAATTAACGTCCGCAAAGATTTACATTCTGAAACTAAAGACGTTTCACTGTAATATTTCAACATCATCGCAGAAAAGTTATTGTTTCAGATTGAAATGAATTAAGGTCTAAAGTGGCAATAAAATTTCATTTAGTTCCATTTGTACTAATATCTATCTGTGAGTCTGTAATTGGTACAATTTTCTTAATGTTAGATTGCCGGGTAATAATGATTTCAATTTATTTGCATATTTTGGTTTAAGCAACGTTTTTTTACTGTGATGGAATGAAAGCTATTAAATACAACACAATTTTGGGGTTTTGCCGCAACCAATATGTCGGTACTACAGTTTTATTGACGACACAGTTGGCACAATGGTCACCATGCCGGACTGCCAAACACAGGGTTGCGGGTTCGATTCCCGCCTCAGACAAGTATTTATGCTTAAATATTTGTCTGTGGTCTGGTTGTTTCTATGTATTACATGTATATATTTACAAAAGAAAAGTATATAAGTAGTATATCCGTTGTCTAGCACCCATAACACAAGTCTAGTTACTTATTTTGGGGCTAGATGGCGATGTGTGGAATGTCCTGCAATATTTATTTATTTATTAAACTTAGTTGTAAACAGAATTAAATTCAGAGTTCAGGTAATCCAATAATAATTTAATTCCTTGTAAGTGCTCAAGTGTAGTTTCAGTAAAAAATCAGTATCGCACACATACAATATGGGTCTGGCCGGAAGACCAGCGCTGCAGCTAAGCATGTTTGGCTGCATTTTTTAGCTGAGGTCGACCGGTCGACCCATTTGGGTCAGCACACGACTCCTCATTTATGTTGTTTTTTCTTTGAAATTTTTTGTTTTTTATTTAATTAATTTTCATTGTCATGTTTCTTTCTTTATTCCTGTGTTTGTCGTACTCAATAAATGCTTTTTCTTTCTTTCTTTCTTTTTCTTACATTCGGCTGCATAATTGCAGCCTCCGGTAGAGTTAAAAAATTACTATTATGGGCATGTTTTCATTCTAATATTTTTGTTTGATAAATTCATGAGTTAGAATACTTTAAACCTTAACTATAGCAGGTGCATAGAATTTTGCTTGTGTTGAAAACATTATTATAACAGCCGTTTTGGAGCTCTACGGTGGGTTCTGCAATTATGCAGCCGACCGTACCTATAGCCCTTGACTTAACGTACATACTATGATGATTGTGTTTTAAAACGTTTTGCAAAAAATCGGGCTAAATTCACAAAGTATGCTAAGCCATACTTACCTACTAAAAAAAAATAGAAATTCAAATTTGAAATTTGGTTTCTGAATAAGTTGTCCAAAATGTAATCTGCTCTAGAGCAAGAGCTGCGAATATCATCAAAAATAAATACACATTATACAATTTTTTCTAGATAGGTAATGATATTTTTATTTCAGTCTTTTTGAAGACATGTTACCTTAACAGCGCCCTCTGTTGTCGGTTTAAAGACATAACTCGGAAAAAAGCTCGTTATGATTGTTAATTCCAATGCTTTTTCGTGTCACTTTCGTATTCATTGCTTTTATGTAAATTGAAAATGGCTGTTGTTCTGCAGTGCTGGAGAGCTATGATGTTTTTATTACTAAAAACTATTTTTTATGGTTTACATCATCAAAAATCCTACTAATATTATAAATGTGAAATTTTGTATGTATGGATGTTTGGATGTATGAATGTGTGGATGTATGTATGGATGTATGCAGGTCGTTTAATAGTACATGGTGTGCTCTATTATAATAAATTACCTAAAGATGTATATGACATGTCCATTAACAAATTCAAAACTTTTATAAAGCATAAATTGTGCGGTAAGGCATACTATGATACCTCTTCGTACCTTAATGATAAGAATCCATGGATGTGACTTTAATTGCTCCATTTCAAATAATACCTTCAAATATTTGCAATATTGACCTTTGTGAGCGTGATCACATAAAAAAAAATCCCATGAGTTTCTTGTGCCTTCTTCTCATTGGTGGGCGCGTTCCGAAGGCACACATCCTAACTTAGTTTTTAAGACGATTTCAAGTGATCACTATATATACATAAGCATCGAAAGAAATAAAGAAATTTGACTTTGACTTTATGGATGTTTGTTCCTCTTTAACGCAAAAACTACTGAATGGATTTTAATGAAACTTTACAATAATATAGCTTATACATCAGAATAGGACATGAGCTATAATTTATATAGATATTGTGTGAATTGCCCAAAATATTACGAAAAGTGTCGTAAAAATTGACAATTTGACATCTGTGGAAGTGACATTTGACAGATGTCAAATTGACATCTGTCTATCAAGTGTTATTTTAACATATGTCTGTCAAATGTCACTTTGACATCTGTAAAATGTCACTGATTTATGACAACTGTCAAATTGCTCAGCATTATGTTTTTAGATTTATGCTTATTAAAATGATTATAAAGAAAATTATAGTAAGTAAGTTATAATAATTATGCCAAAGAAACCATTAAGCAGTGTTGCATAACTAAATTTATGCAAAAAAACTTTAGGCTAAAACTGTTATACCAAACTGCATAATGCTAAAAAAGATTATGCGAGCGATAGGGCTCCCCTCCATTTGTAGACAGCTGGAGTCCTCAGACCTGGATTAACGCAAAAGCTACTTAATTTTCCTCATGTATTTTCACGGGATCGGGATTAACGCGGGTGAAACCGTGGGGCGCAGCTAGTATGAAATAAATATTACATTTTTGGGTTTAGTTTAAATATTGTTGAACCAAGAGAACCCTAAAAGCAAATCGTTTATGAAATTCAGAACAACATAAATGGAATCGTATACAAAACCATTGAATTGAAAGAAATAGGTACCTTAGCTGATGCTACGCCGGCCGACCTCAAATTTCTAAAATATTGTTTCCTTTTTAGGGTTCCGTAGCCAAATGGCAAAAAACGGAACCCTTAAAGATTCGTCATGTCTGTCTATCTGCCGTATGTCATAGCCACTTTTATCCGAAACTATAAGAACTATACTGTTGAAACTTGGTAAGTAGATGTATTCTGTGAACCGCATTAAAATTTTCACACAAAAATAGAAGAAAAACCTCAAAAACATTGAGGTTTCTAATATCATTTTTTCTAAACTGAATAGTTTACGCGAGAGACACTTCCAAAGTGGTAAAAAGTGTGTCCCACCTGTACCTTCTAATATAAGAGAATGATGAAACTAAAAAAAAATATGATATACATTACCATGCAAACTTCTACACAAAATTGGTTTGAACGAGATCTGGTAAGTAGTTTTTTTTAATACGTCATAAACCGTAAACCGCCATTTTCTCTTCATTCATGTATTTTTACCACTAGCGCCATCAATCTTTTTGCATTTGCTTTTGCGTCGGGGTTATAAATATATAATATAAATAAATATAAATATTGCAGGACATTACAAGTCGATCCTAAAACCTATCTGGATGTATGGCATACAGCTCTGGGGATCAGCCTGCAACACCAGCATTTCTATCTTGCAACGAATGCAAAATGGCATTCTAAGAGCAATGTGCAATCCACCATGGTTCACCACCAACAATGAGATTCACCAACACCTGCAAATGAGCACAGTCAAGGAGGAAATCCAACTTGCTGCACAAACTTACCAAAACAAACTAGAGAGACATCCCAATGAGCTGGCGACGAATCTCATTAATCGAACCTACAAGAAGAGACTGAAAAGAAAAGACATCCTGGGCTAGAAAAGCTCCAACTACAAAAGGGTAGCTGCCTTCACTGGAAGGCACACTCGCAATGTCAAGACCCCACACAACAAATTTGCTTAAAGTGTTAATGCAACTGATTGCAAATAAAACTATTATAAAAAAAATAAAAATAAAAATATTGCAGGACATTCCACACATCGCCATCTAGCCCCAAGCTAAGTAACTAGACTTGTGTTATGGGTGCTAGATAACGGATATACTACTTATATACTTTTTTTTTGTAAATATATACTTATAATACATAGAAACAACCAGACCACAGACAAATACCTAAGCATAAATACTTGTCTGAGGCGAGAATCGAACCCGCAACCCTGTATTTGGCAGTCGGGCATGGTAACCATTGTACCAACAGGGTCGTCAATCAGCAATAAACAGAATACAGTGGTACGGAAACCTTCGTGCGCGACTCCGACTCGCACTTGGCCGGGTTTTTTGTTTTGCATCGTTTTACACGAGAGGTAGGTAAAAGTAAATATTATGTACGTACGTATAGGAATTTCTCATTTGAACAAACAGTTGACAAATGACGCTCACGACGTATGAGCGGAATAAGCTAAAAAGAATCTGCGTTAGGCCGCTTGTAGACGTCCGTTTTTTAACGGACCGTGTTTTTTCCCGGATTTGCGGTGGTGTATGAATAATTATAATGAATGTGTGTACATGCACCGGACATCGGTCCGGCGAACAATAATTGTCCGGTGCATGTACACATATTCATTATAATTCATACACCACCGCAAATCCGGCAAAAAACACGGTCCGTTAAAAAACGGACGTCTACAAGCCTTATGGCTCAGTGGAAACCTCAAAGCTCTTCTTTTGTAAGTTGAAATTAATTTTTAAATCATAACCACTTCAAAGAGTTAATAAAGAAATATACTTACCTATCGTACTAAAATTAGTTGTTCAATATAGTTGTTTGGAATTAGTTATTTCTTTTTTATACCTACTGTTTGCGTAAGATTATTATGGTTTTTTTAATGAAATGGAAGTTTAACTTTGTTGGTAAATATTGGTATCGTCTCTATAATTTAAATTTAACATAAACTATCTTCAGAGTCATTCGAATGTCACATTATCGAGCTGTATGGGAGAAGGTTGCAGGTTCGATTCCTGCCTCAAAAAATATTTTATGAACAGATATTTGCTACTAGTCTGAATGTTTCTGTCGGTAGGTAGATATAGCTAATTATAGAAAATGTGTATAAGTTTTTTATTCGTTATCTGGCCACCATAAACTAAGCCTATAAGTTGCTTAGCTTCGGGCTAGATTGCGCTGCGTGCAATGTCCTGTAATATTTAATATTATGTTCCCTTCATCACTCAACCATTGTGAAAACTTTTGACGTTTCCGCTACCATTTTAAATAATAATATTTACGTTCAATGTAACCTTTCCAAACATATCCAAACTAACATCTAACCAACTAAAAGTTACCAAACTACAAACTCGATGCTGTAGTGGTAGCGCTTAACTGAGTACCCTGGCGACGGGCGGGGAGCAAAACGGTGAGTTTTAACGATTCACGCCAAACGGCTCCCCTAACCCCTACTCCCAACGGACCCCTGTCAAGGAATATCTAACGCTTGTCGTCGCCTCTGGACTAGGGGAGATGTTAAGATCGGAAGGTCTCGCGGACCCCCTATGACGCTCTTTAATAATACGAGACTGCGTTCAAACGTCGTACTTTACCCTTCCCGCACCGCAAAGCTTCGCAGCGGATTTTGATGCGGTTTTTTTAATAGATAGAGTAATTCAAGAGGAAGGTTTTGGTACATAAAACCAAACTACCACGTGTACGAAGTAGCGGGCAACAGCTAGTATTCTATCTATAAATATAAAATCCAAAGTCCTAACAGACTGACTGATAAATCAACGCACAGCTTAAATCAATGTACGGATCGAGCTGAGATTTGGCATACCTACAGATTATAATGTAGCCAATGCGGTTGCAATCGCTAAGAATGGATTTTGGAAAATTAAATTCTTAAGTCATATGTTATACGAGTATGTTGGTTATATGTTAGTTTGGATAATATGTAAGAAGAAGTCGCGGCTAAAAGCTAGTACTTAGTTTAAGTTTTTTGCCAAACCATGACGAGGTCATATCGAGTTTGCTTAACTTAACTTATATAAGTTATAACAAGCGAATGCTTAACTTCTCAACTAGTTTAAGTGTTATTTACACTTAAAAATAAAAGTTTTAATTAGATAGCAATGCCTTTGGGGATCTTTTCGAGCTCGGCGCTTGTTTTGTAATAAGGACCTATAGAGTTGAAGTGACGCTGCGGGTTGTTTCTTTATTATTAAGGCTTTTTAATTTTTAACCGACTTCAAAAGGAGGAGGTTCTTCAATTCGACTGTTTTATGTACCTATTTAAGTATGAATGTAGATATGTTAGTTTCAGTAATGTTCACGCCGTACTCCGAATGAAATCCGATTTCGAACATTCTTTTTTTAATTAAAATGTGGCTTCTTGTTGTTTTGAAAAGAAAACTTTTTTGTTTTGGGGAGTGAAAATGTATATTCTTCTCACAGACACAAAAAACTTTGTATTCGGGATTGTAGGAACTATATTCCTATATTATATATAATATATAAAATTCTCGTGTCACAATGTTAGTTACCATACTCCTCCGAAACGGCTTGACCGATTTATATGAAATTATATAATATGCATATTCAGTAGGTCTGAGAATCGGCTACTATCTATTTTGTTTCCTTTAGTTTTTTTTGTTACAAACAACGTTTGCCGGGACAGTTAGTAATGTATATATAAAATATTCGTGTCGCGGTGTTAGTTACCAAACTCCTCCGAAACCGTCGGCTAAACCGATTTGTATGATTTTTTTTGTGTACTTACATAGGTATATTCGTGAGGTCTGAGAATCGAACAACATATTTTTTTTTAAACAGCGTTTACCGGGGCAGCTTGTACAACTATATATCTCTTGACGTCACTTCTTTGGTTTATGCCGCGCAGTTCCTTGCATTAATGACCTAACTTTAATTTATTTACTTTATACAAACTTAAATCATATTCAATTTTCGAAAAGCAAACCCCAGAGTTGAACTACTTCAAAAGCAATCTTACATTACTCGTGTTATACTTTGCTATAAATAAAGTTGTCCTTTGTTAAGCTAGTTAGTTTTCTTGTCTCGGTAAACTGTTCGCATAGCTTACGCTTGCAAAGTTTATTTTGCCAACTTTTTTATGAAAAAAGTAGTGAGAAAATTGTGAAAACGTTACGTGATGTCTTTTGTTTGAGTTGGTAAATTTAATATTCGACCTTTTTGAAAAACAGTGGGTTTAGCTAAGTTAAGCTAAGCTGACTTAATTTCCAATGACTTTCAACATTCAAATTGTGTCAACAGCAGTCTAGCATTTATCAATGAACGGCGAACAGTGATTTCCATTTACAGTTATATCGTTAAATTTGTTAAAGAGTTAATTCTGTAAACAGTGACAATGTAATACAGAGTTATTGGTTATTATGTAAGCAAGCGGTCGAGGGCTATTTATATGCACACAAAAACAATCAACAACTTTTGGCAATTCAAATATTTTTTACAAAACGTTGAAACCTAAAAATCTGCTGTTACAAGTTATTAACCTTCAGAATATCCTAAGCCTTATTGACCTTTGGTTCTGCTAATTTTCGAATTCACATAGGTAACCATTTTCCAAAATTCGTAGAATATAAAATATGATTGTTTTCGTGCACAGAAGTAGCCCCAAATCGGCTTCTTAAAATAATAAACAATAACCCTGTATACTGGGCACTTATTATTTCTAATGTAACATAAACATACAATTTTAAAATTAATTCATCACTCTGGACAGAATTTGTTTTGTCAACCCATTTGCTTATTGACCTATTTAATTTGATATAAAATATTTCTCATCCATTAACCAGCTCAGTAAAGGTCGTTTTATAGGAATCCTATACTATTAATAGATTTATCAGTAAAATTCTCAAAGCAAAATATAACATAATAACATAACATAATATCTAACAAAATTACCAGTTATTCATCTCACTGAAGAGTTTGTATCACACAAAACATACAATTTCACGTGCTCAACTCTCGAACCTTCTGGGCTGAAGTTACAATAAAAAATCCTCATTTGAAAAGTACGAAAGTACTTCACTCGACAGAAGTGTACAAGTGTCCTAATTGGGTTGGTCCCACATTTAACATCCTAAGTACAGCTCAATCGAATTTCGCATTTATGATTTTACATTTAGGTCCATTTTAAATTGTTAGTTCAATATCGTTGTCACCTGAGATAAATCAATTAAATTTACCTTTGTAATGTAACAAGGAAAGTGATGCTCGGAATCCACGGTTATTACTGCAATAACGAACGAAGCTCCGTTCTGTTCATTATTGTTGTCAATTAAGGTGAAAGGTACCCGGCTCTTTCTCCATACAAACGTTTCTGACTGTTTCCTCTGTGGATAGCCTAGCACAAAAAAAATTGTTGCATAAAACCTATAACTGCCATGAGTATGCCCCTATGTCTCATTATCTAAATTTATTTTGTTTTTTTTTAACTCTTACTTTCTATGATATTTAGAGAATGAAAAAAATCAAGCCAATGAAGAGGCTAAGTCCGAAAACAGCCCCGTAAAACTAACCTACTTCATTTTAGTCAAAGTGACGGACTTACTATCACTCAAATATAGGCCCAAAGAAATAGTGATGTTGCGTACTTCACCTGAGAGTTTCTAATGAGTGTCTTACTCCATTTTTACCCAACCATTTTTTATACAGGGTTATTGGAAATTATACTAGCAAGCCGTTGAAGGTTACTTTTGTGCACCTAAACGAACAACTTTTGTTCTACGAGTTTTGGAAATTCGAAAAAAAAATATGAAAATTTCGAGGCTAAGATAATTCGAACAACAGCTGATTTTTTAAAACAAAGGTCATTCAGACCAAGAACAGTAGATGAAACTTAAAAAATAAGTAAAATTTTAAGGTTACTGACCTCTCCGTGTAAAGATCGGTTGATTTTCAGGTAAACCTAACATCAAAATTTTCGAAAAAATGTTTGAATTTCCAAAAGTCGTAGAATAAAAGTTGTTAGTTTAGGTGCACAGAGGTAGCCCTCACCGGCTTGCTAGCAACATTTCCAACAACCGTGTACATATATTTTGTTTTTTTTTCACCCTTTTTTTCTATGATAATTAGAAAATGAAAAAAATCAAGGCATAGAGACATGGTCATGGCAGCAGAATTAGTGTTATTATCCAGGGAGGAAACAGTCGACTACGTTTGTATGGAGAGAGAGCCGGCACCCTTTCCTCCATTCTGTTCATTATTGTTATCAATTAAGTTATTTAGGTGTTAATTGTACAATTTTCTCTTCCATAAAATATCCTGTACTAAAAGATTTTACTACAGTTGGACCCAATTTCTTAATTAATACTGGTTTACGTCTTCATCATCACTAATGATCAGCTCTCCTAAACAGCAATAGAATTGACAGATATATAGAGTAAGAAGTACAGTCACATTATCAATTAGCTGAACCCCACATGACCTAGAGCTCACTCGCAAATCTGTAAGGTTGAAAAGTAAAGTTACCTGATTCTGTTAAACTATTGCATAGCTTTTATCGCGGGCTTTGAACGCCGCGCCGCTACCGAATCAACAAATTCTGTAACGAAAATAAAACCTAACAGCCCCCACTCCGCCTACCATGTAGCTCGGCCGAGCGTTCTTTTTTTTTTTAATCAATAGATATACTATACTATTCAATATAAATAATATAAAAAAATAACAAAATAGGTAAATTACTAATAATTTAAACAGATATGCGAATGAGGTCTGGGTCACGTGGGGTTCAGCTAATTGGTAATATGACTGTACCTATAATTAATACTCTATCAATTTTGTCTCGCCACCATAACACAAGCCTAGTTGCTTGGTTTGGGGCTAGGTGCCACTGTGTAAAATGTCCTACAATAAATTTTATTATTTATTTTATTTTTACCTAAAATACAATAACAAAATGATAGCAAAAGTCTACGAGGTTACAAGATGCGGTATAGGTACCTAAAGGTGCTTTGCTAATATTCTATTGTTAAAAAATTTACAAGTGACTAGCTCTCAATCGTCGATAAAAATCTGTTCTTTCCATTTAATAATGAATGGTACTCAATAGTTGAATGCACGGAAAATTGTAATTGAAAGAATCTGGCCGGCGAATGCTGATCGAGTGTATTTTTCGCCCGAGTGCATTTTCTGCACCCCTATCTAATCTAATGTAAAATTACTATCTGATCTCGATTGGTTCTTGGTATAGTCGAATGGGTTTTAACTTTTGCTACCGTGGTAGGGGTGTTATAAGTTTGACGTTACATTAAAATTTCTTAACCCTTCCACAAATAATTTCAAAATGTAAAAATTTAAGGGGCGGGGCGCGGAATGCGCGGCAGGGGTCGAAAAACGCGATGCAAGAATCTTGTCTTGCTATTATTTCACTAAAAATGAATAAATACGTTGATGAATCGTTGAAACGTGTTCTAATTACTATATAGTAACAAGACTATACTTTTTACTGTATTCACTAACAAATATCTCGGAAATCGGCATAAATAGCTCGAAAATCGGCATGAAGTCGGAAGCATTATAGAGGACTTTACTAATAGTTATTACGACGAATTTCTAACAAATAATTACCTAAATAGTACCTAAATAAGGAGAATAATCAATTTTCTTTACACAAAGCCATTACTTACGTCAAATAAATCCAATTAGAATAAATCCAATAAGAATCCATGTCACTCACACTCACACTCACAACACGACTGACACAAGTGACAACTTCAATGGCGGAAAAGAAAAAATCAAAGCATAGACTACGTATTATTTTTTGTTCAGGGAGCAGGAAATTTATCAAAGGACAGATATAGTAAAACTTCTTCATACAAAAGTAAACTCTAACTACTTGAAAATAAAGCTCAAAGTCGCGTGGACGAGCGCGGTGCCCGGGCACCGCTTGGGGTTTGACTGAGGCGCAATATTTCAAAATGGCGCGGTGCCCGGGCACCGCTTGGGGGTATAGAGGAAATAACGAAATATAAAATATACGAAATAATAAGTATAGGTATCCCACTTTTTATACTCGACTATGGCGAACCCAAAGGGAGAGTTATGTTTTTGACCAGTATGTATGTGTGTTCATCTGTTTCCACCTAACTTAACAATTGAGGTAGCATTAGGTCTGCTGGTTTATTTATTTTTATTTATTTATTTTTAGGAGAACCAACAGCTGTAACTTAAAAATAAACATAAAATAATAGAAACAGAGAGCCAATTAGAGGTTCCCACGTATAAAAACATAAAACAAAAGAAAAACAGTGTGAGAAATCACAACACATTCAAAAGCCACCATCGCACAAGCACAACGAATAACAGAATAAAAAATAAATAAAAATAAAAAACTAACAGTTAACAACTACGCAAAACGCCTAGTGTGTTCATTTGTTTCTACCTAACTTAACAATTGAGGTATAATTAGGTCTGCTGGTTATAGGCTATGTGACGTAACAATAAATTATCCTTTAGATGCATAAAAACAACTACGCAAAACGCCTAGTGTGTTCATTTGTTTCTACCTAACTTAACAATTGAGGTATAATTAGGTCTGCTGGTTATAGGCTATGTGACGTAACAATAAATTATCCTTTAGATGCATAAAAACAACTACGCAAAACGCCTAGTGTGTTCATCTGTTTCCACCTAACTTAACAATTGAGGCATAATTAGGTCTGCTGGTTATAGGCTATGTGACGTAACAATAAATTATCCTTTAGATGCATAAAAACAACTACGCAAAACGCCTAGTGTGTTCATCTGTTTCCACCTAACTTAACAATTGAGGCATAATTAGGTCTGCTGGTTATAGGCTATGTGACGTAACAATAAATTATCCTTTAGATGCATAAAACCAACTACGCAAAACGCCTAACTTGCAAACAACTTACGCAAATTATTATAACGTCAGCTAGCAGTCACCTTAAAACTATGGAGTCAGCTAATATCCCTTATACTTCTGATATTACATGCAAAATTGACGTATAATATAATCATATTTTATAATAATACTAGCTGTCCCGGCAAACGTTGTTTTGCCATTTAAAAAAAAAACTTAAGTAAACAAAATAAAAAATAGATGTTGGCCGATTCTCAGACCTACTGAATATGCTCACAAAATTTCATGAGAATCGGTCAAGCCGTTTCGGAGGAGTTCAACTTCGAACCCCGTGACACGAGAATTTTATATATATAGGGATAAAGAACTAGCAGCGTCCCATTTTACCTGCGTATTAGGTCTTGATCCCGTGGGAATATCGGGATAAAATGTAGCTTATGTTATTCCCAATTAATTAATGTACCTTTATACCAAATTTCATTGCAATTGGTCTAGTGTTTTCGGAGAATATTTGTAGCAAACAATTTTTTTCCTCTTAATGAAAGACTGATATTAGTGTTCTAGTAGTAGGTAGGTATAATAATATGTGCAATGTAAGAGTTTGTGCGTATTTTACTCTCGTAATCTATAATTGCTATTAGTATTATTTTAATTTTAAATTGTGATAATTTTAGTGTCACAATCTTCCAAAAATAATAAAAGTCAGGCGTCAAAATAATTACTTTGTTAATATTATTAATTATTTTGTAAGTAATTATGGTTGTACGAAACATCAACAAAATTCGCCTTAAATATCTCGTCAAGCTGGTTTTTAATTAATTAAAATGGAAGGATAATCAATCTTGTTGACACTGTTCCGGGCGGACCCTTAACGAAGATATAGAGCCTTTTATGTTTAACTTAGGTCGAAATTTGGTAACAATTTCTGAAAGAAACTATCATCATCCTAATCGACCTATTACGTTTATAACCAGAAGGCCAATTCTCGTAAATAAAATTGTTCAAATTACATTTCAATATAATTTCGATTGCATTTCGATCATAAATTATACCCTCAAAGTAGCTCAAAATACCCTCAAAGTTAGCATTTTGTAAAAAAAACTGACTTTAAGTGTATCTTTTGCAATCGAAATGCAATCGGGATGATATTGAAATGTAATTTAACCAATGTTTAATTACGAGAATTGGTCTTCTGACTAGCTTTTGCCCGCGACTTTTTCCGCGTAGAAGTCGAAAATAGACCAAGGTATCACGTTGTCCAAACTTTGACCCCTTTTTACCCCCTTAGGAGTAGAATTTCGGAATATCCTTTCTTATCTGATGCCTACGTCATACAAAGAACACACCCTAAGTTTCAGATCTCTACGATCAGCTGTTTAGGCTGTGCGTTAATCCGTCAGTCAGTCAGGACAAAGCATTTTATATGTACAGAAGATTGCTAAATAAATAGCCTAATGCGTGATCGCACAGATCGGCCACACTTTGAGCAGGTGAACAACGGGGTGAAAGTAGTTGAAATAAACTATAGTTTCAATACAATGATAATATTGAATTTTACACTATAAATACTTGGCCGTGCTGAGGCCGAACCGTGTTTGAGCCATTGCAAAGCGCAGCTCGAAAGCCGCACTATGTAGTATGGACAACATCTGTCAATTTATATAATAAAAGAAAAAGATCGTGAAGTTTTGAATCTGTGCCTCGACGTGGCACATCACGGGTCTGGCACGGCCACTTATTTATTTTTATTATCTTTAAATTTATTTATTTTTATTTTGGTATATATTAACTCAATAGGTTCTTTGGATATAGGTGGATTGTCTTTGACATCAAGTCAATAGGCGTGAGACTTCGTTTCGACCACCCTCCTCAGTTACTTGCTACTGAAAATCAGTTTCAAAATGTTACTGCAACAATACATTTTCCCAATTTGCGTGGTTTATTGAAACAAGTGACACCAATCAGCTTTAAATATTAAAATACTCGTTTGTTCGTAATTAAAATTGGCTTAAACTCACGTCGAAAGCTCTATTAAAAGTTCGACCACCAATTTTCATCTGATACCTACCTCTGACGCTCGTTGGTAAGCATCTCATCGAAATTTATTGTTTCCACTCTATCAATGGCGAAAAGTTTTCGCGCTCGGTGAGTACAGTCACCGACAAAAATAACTGATTAAAAATAACATTCAAAAATAATGATGAGTTGAAATTTTGAAATCATCAAAAAGATCTGAATTTGTATGTTCAAATCAACTGGTGAGGATTTTTGAAATTTTGTTTTTTTTGTACTTTTGTCGGTGACTGTAGCTATCAAAAACTTATTTACAAAAAGCAGCGAGAGAGAAATTGAAAATGAAAAAAGTCGAGAGGTTTGTTTCTGACGATATTTTATGTGCTGTTGATGACACCGTTTTTAGGGTTCCGTATTCAAAGCGTAAAAACGGGACCCAATTACTATTACTAAGACTTCACTATCCGCCCCGTCTGTCCTTCTGCATGTCTGTCACCAGGCTGTATTATCATGAACCGTGATAGCAAGACAATTGATATTTTTACAGATTACGTACTTATTTCTGTTGCTGCGAAAACAACAAATACTAATAAAAATGGCGCTCCCATACAACATGGTACGGAACCCTTCCTGCGCGAGTCCGAATCGCACTTAACCGGTTTTTTTTAAACTTTGAACCCATGAACAAGTGTCTCAAAAACAAATATTTCTGAATATTAGCTATTTTCATTGATTCTAAAAAACTATAAAACATATAGGTATTCGTATTAATATTTTCAAAAGCATTTATTTCTAAAGCTTCCAATTAATTCTTCAATTGCTTGCGCTAGTTACATTTTACTGAAAGTTGTAGCTGGAGAAATAATTGGATTCACAAGACTAAATTAAAAATGTGTCATAAACCAACAAATTATCGTGTCTTACATGAGTATATTTACTTTTTGACTATTGATTATTCAAAGGCCAAAAGGGCATTCACAAACACTGAGCAAAAGAGCATCTACATTATTAAGTAAACCAACATTTTTAACAATAACAATTAGGATGACTTGAAAAAATAAATGCGTTTAGCACATTAAACATGATGAACCAACTGTCAAAGTGTCAAACTGATTAGATGATCAACCTTGTGGTTTTGAAAAAGAATTCCATATAAGATTACCCGTTAAATTCAATTAGCTAAAATTAAGCTCAATTTATTTAAACACAACCTCATGCAAACCGCCCTTACAGAACTTAGTATTCAAAAAGTATCTAACAGCCTCTTTTAGAATTAATTCCCAAGCCCTGAGGAAAATTACCCATTACTCCCACACTACATGTTTATTCCGGGCATGAGCAGAAACATTGACTGAATAACAACCTAAGGCTTTATAAGAGTTACAAAAAGCCTTAGCAGATGTGACATTGACCGATTGTGTGGACATTACGAAGCTGCTATTAGGGGTAATGCCTTGCTTTGCTTTACCAACAACACAATATTAATGGTTTTATTCGCTGTGAACCCTCATTAATTTACTTTAGAATTGAACGTTCAGATTCTGGGAAATAAATATTTAATGATGAGGGTATAAGTTTGTCAACGAGATTAACAGTTTCTTTAATTTTAACTTTATTTTATTTTTAATATTTTTTTAATTATGGAAAGTTGTAATTTGTTCCAATTTATTTTGTTATTGTGATTGTGATGCATGCATGGGAGAAAATATACGATATTTTTTAATATTTTTACTTATCATTAAATTTTCTTAGTTAAAATCTTATTTTTTTAGCTGCCTAGATCAAATAGTCGGTACTTTAAGCTGCTATTGGGCATCATCACGCGACCGATGCGTCCGATGCGATGCGATTTCTATAAAACAGTTCCATAACAGAGTTTTCTCTAGGAAATATTTCCCTTCTCTAGCAAATATTTCTTTACTCAACAAACGACTAAGTCTAGTCATCAACTTCTTGAAGTAATATTAAGCGCATTAAAGTTACAAGACCAGGATATTCATAAAATTGTCCAACCCACGAAAATGGCGAAACTTTTGGTTGTCATAAAACTTGCATTAACAGCCCACGTATTGTGGTACCTGCCTTAATAGAATAATGAAAAATTACTTAGAGCAGTTTGTGAACATTTACCAACCAGTTTGCAGAATAATAAGGGAAACCGTCACAAAATTTTCAGCGCACAATATTTTTAGGAACAAAATTCCTTATCGTGGTTGGCGAGGGGGACCTAGCCGAGAAAAATGTAACGCGTTACTAAAAATTGGAAGAGAAAGAAAGAATGAAGGAGAATGATAATCTCCCATATACCTATAGTTAGGTATTATAAAAAAAAAGTATGAAGGAAAAAAGATTTAGGCGGGGGATGTTTGATTCTAACTAAGTCCACTGAGTTATTAAGTCGGATTCTGTAGTAGTATGATTCAGATTCATGTCATTTTGGTAAAGGGACTTCGTTCGAAACGCGTGTCCCGCGACTCGTTTTCTTAAATCTTACATCGGGATGGTAACAAATAATATGCCGTACCTATGCCTGGTCTATTCCACCCTAAGGATCATGGTAATATCACCCAGGCGCATACAGGCGACACTTTATAGTGTCCTTTGAGCACTTGAGAAAATAGACACCCAGGTCCATAAAGGTCGCTCAAGAGGATTAGGATATACCGTTTGGAGAGGGGCCGTCGGATGCCGTAGTAGAATCGTACCACGTTTCCGCAGTCAGGACATCATGGCGAGAGAGGAACCGGTGGAGATCAAGTGGGTAAACCTCTGGCCGCCCATCACCCTCAGGCCAGTACCCTCACTGCTTCCCGCCCCCCACCGGGAGAGCCGCGGTATGATGGATAAGGCTCATTTCTCCACCTTAAGGTCCTTAAAGACGACTCCAATGGCGTCACAACAAAGCAACGGCAGAAAAAGAGCCAGTATGTCTATATATTGAAATAAACACATTATATTGCAACGGATATGGTGTAGGGGTGTGTGCGTGGGAGTACACCGCAAACATCATCCGTCAACGTCGACACGAGACGCCACTATTCACTCGGGCCATGTGTAAACACGCTCTTAGGGGCTTATTTACACGATCGTGTCCGATGTGTTTTGCATGTCATGATCGATACGAATGACGCTGTCGAAGTTTGCAATTGTTTCGACAAAAAATCTTTAACATGTTTCTAAATGGCTGTGGCGAGGGGTGATATTTATTTAAAGGTAAAAATAAAAAATATTTTTTAGTGTGTGAAGAATTCACCTTTATTAGACCACACCACAGAAAGGTAATACGCCTGCATCCGTAAAGGTAAGCCGACAGGAATTGAATTGTATGCACACCTCGCTACTTTTAATTGGCAAGAGAGTCAAAAAATATATGTCAATGGGGTTAAATTAGAAAAATAATTGAAACACCAACTTGGAGCTCCCATCTTTAAAATATACTTCATTATGTCGGATTATGAAGTAAACATCGCTCAACATCACTATCACTACATAGTATAAAATAAAGTAACTTTTCGCCCTATAATATAATATCCGTATGTCCCTATGTCCCTTTGTATGCTTGGATCTTTAAAACTACGCAACGGATTTTGATGCGGTTTTTTTTTAATAGATAGTGATTCAAGGGGAAGGTTTATATGTATAATACATGCATAATATAGCCGTGCGAAGCCGGAGCGGGTCGCTAGTATATCCTAAAAGATACACGTCGAATTTAGGACCTCCTTTTTTGAAGTTGGTTAGAAATATAAGTTGTCCGCGCCCCGTTCCGTTCTACCAACTTGACATACGCGACTAGTCTTTGTGATAACTACATTATAAGTACTGTGGCTCATTCATCTCGATCCACGACACCAACTTGGACTTATTAACTAAGCTTTTATTAGGCAATGTAAATCAATAAATAAATTGGTACCTTCCTAAAACCGTGTTCGTTGATTTGTGAAAACAGATGTAAAATTGGGTTAAGTATACTTGACATTCTAGGACATTGGACATTCTTTGCCTTGACATTTTCTATATGATAATAATTAATGTTTCCAATTTGTTTTCCGTCCAAAATTTCCTTAAAATGAATGTAAACATAAATTACTTTATTGTATAAAGCAAAGCGAGCGTAACATGCCAGTTACAGTTGTAAACTGCAGTTATTCGCTGTGTTAACTTTATAAACTATCAGCAAAACTATAAATGTGTTGAGATAATTTATTTTATGACAGTAACTTTGTATTTTCGACCTCTGATCGACGGAAAGTTATTAGCCTGAGGAACTCTAAGTGTCAAAAGACGAAGTAATATTTAACTATTTTCGAGCCGTTAACACTGTGTGTTCAGATATTAATCTTAATTATTTATTGAATTGTTCGACTTCCGTCCTAGTTATAAAAGGAAAGGGGAGGATTGGCTTCTCAATTTTATTGTTTTGAGAACGAAGTTCAATGTTTTTAACCGATTTAAAAAAAAAGATGGTAACGAATTTTAGTGTGTTTCTTATAAAGTTGTTTTTTAAAATTAGATCAGTCAGCGTTTGACCACTGTCTCACCAATATCACTGTTAATCAGCACGCCAGACGCCAGAGGCCTGCATTATGGTTTTTTAACTTTATTTTTGTTTTTAAATAAAATAAAAATATACTTCGATAACGTGGTCTAAGATGTAGCACTCTTACCTAGAATATAAAACCACAGAAGAATTTGAGAAGACGGCAGTGGAATCAGAACTTTTTGACTCGACCTTTCCATGTTGCGGTTTTATGTATCGGAACATAGCAACAAAATAGTCTGCTGGACAATTGTTGTGTATGTTACAACAATTGCCCAGCAACGACATTGTAACGTTAAATTACAATAAGGTACACGTGTCATGAAACAGGAACTCAGTGACCTTTTTTTACAAGTTAACCTTTTATTAATAGGAATCTTAAGTGTGGGTATCTGCATAGATACCCATACTGTGGCTTTATTGACAGCCTTATTAAAATGCATACTTTAATAAGGCTGTCAATAAAGCCACATACCCGGTGGAGTTGACTGATGCTGTTGCAAATATAAACGCAATTATATTTCTTATTAGGGCGCTTAATTTTATTATAACTAGTTTGACATTCTTATTTTTAAGATTTAAATGATAACTAAAAGCAGAGCATAAAATTGCAAAATTTCGAAATATTCATACATTTTGACACAATAGACGCCATTTTGAAACAATTGTAATAAAAGTATGAACGAAATTTAGTTTTTTCAATTTTGCAGCAAGTGTGCTCAAAAGGTGCTTATTAAATTCCAAATAATCATTTGTTCTGTATTCTATTTTCGAATCTTGAGTGAGGCACTTCCGTATATTCCATGCTAAGGCGATCTACTTTATGTGGGTCTGCACTACTTATTGAGTCCGCTAGACTTTCTCACTTTCTTATTCAAATAAGTATTTTAAGACCGCTTTCAAGTCGCCTTCAATATCGTCTCTTGAGACTCCAAAGGCGACATCTGGATCTGAATACGACCTTTTTAGGATTTATGTAGCGAATTAACTCACTTTCCACTAGCACTGTTTAGGGTGTTACCACGGATGAGAGAGGGTCTTACCTTGAATTAATTATTAGTTTGTGGTTGTTTGCCCATTTTCTTTGACAACAATGTTTTTCAACCTACCTTCTAAAACATGTGGTCATATTTAATTTACATTTAAAAGCTTTTGTAGTCTCCTTATTTGCGTCATCAACGTGTCAGCGTACAATCAACGGTCAAAAGTCTCTGCCCGTTTACAATCCTGTGCAGCACTATTTGAACATTATAACAACGTAACCTGTGGATCGAACCCACGTCGGTTGGTGTAGCGGATAGCGGCTTATACCACTCGGCTAAATAAAGACATAGCTAACATGCTGAAAATAATAATCACACTGAGTACTTTTTATTGAAGCATTTATGTTTGTTTATTATATACGTTTGTTTGTCTTATTATCACTACATAGTATAAAACAAAGTCGCTTTCTCTGTCCCTATATCCCTTTGTATGCTTAAATCTTTAAAACTACGCAACGGATTTTGATGCGGTTTTTTTTAATAGATAGAGTGATTCAAGAGAAAGGTTTATATTATGTATAATACATGCATAATATAGCCGTGCCAAGCCGGGGCGGGTCGCTAATATACTTATAATACATAGAAACAACCAGACCACAGACAAAAATCTAAGCATAAATACTTGCCTGAGGCGGGAATCGAACCCGCAACCCTGTGTTTGGCAGTCCGGCATGGTGATCATTGTGCCAACTGGGTCGTCCTGGCAAGATATTTGTATAGTGAATAATTAAAAATTTTAGGTGACAGGCATTCGGCTATTGGTGTGACCCAGTTTGACCCAAGACGTAAAGTTAAATAGACATAGTACATTATGACTTTTAATGACTACTGCAAATTACGAGTATTTGGCTAACTAAAGCAAGTTTCAAAGCAAAAAAGTTTTAGTAGAAAAGAAGATGAGATAATGAGGCCCTCTATTATTATAACGAACGACGAGTTTATTACTGTGGTTATGTATTTATGTAATTAATACACAAAGGACAAACGCAGACCACAGATTTCGTTAAATTCATGTTATAATTATTATGATAAGTACATTAAGTATGTATTTTTTACTACATAGTATAAAATAAAGTCACTTTTCGCCGTCCCTATATCCCTTTGTACCTTGCGAAGCCGGAGCGGGTCGCTAGTAGGTATGTAATTAAATTAGGTTTTTTTTTCTAAGATCATTACGTCTATATCTGGTCATAATTGTTTGTTTTTAACGAATAGGCTCCGTCTACCTACCGGACCGATTTAGATGAAACTTAGTTTGTAGATAGCTAGAAACCTGGATAAAGACATAGGTTACTTTTTATCCCGATATTACCACGGGATCAGGAGTTATGCGGGTGAAATGGCGGAGCGCTGCTGATTTGTATAATAAAAGTACAATAAAGTCTATATTATCTAACTACTAAGATTGTATGTAACGTATAGGTTCCGAAACTACTGAACTAAAAAACAAAGTTAGTATGACCAATTTTGCTAATTCTTTTTTGTTGTATTTGTTATTGTCAGGAAAAGGTTCTAAAAAAAGACACAATAACACTTTCTATAAGACTCCAAACGTTAAACCTTCTATCATATACTTGAACAGAAGTTCAACGGTCTACGAACACCATAGAGCGAGTATTGTGGAACAATCCCCTAGTTTAAAACCTTCACCTGTCGTATTCTCTAGGGGACACACAGCTTGTTGTTGTGGTTTCACCTAGTTTGAACAAATGGTAGGTATTACTGCACCTATATCTAGCTGATTGTAGAAGTTGAACGGTCGGTTGACAGTTTGTTTCTTAGTTTCCTTCGTACCTATTACTGAAACTTATAAGTAAAAGTATAGGTAGGTAAGTATAGGTAAGGCTCTTTTCCTACCTTTCGTGTAACGAGCTTCTCGATCATTGTATTAAAATTTATCAAGATATTGACTTTAATTTGGCCCCACTGTGTAAGTAATACACATGATCCTTATAAGTATATATAAGGCTTATAGTATGAGGCCTTATAAGTATAGGTATACTTTTACGGTTCCGTACCCAACAGGACTCTTGACTCCCTGTTTGTCAGTCCATTTGTCTGTCTGTCTGTTACCAGTATGTATCTAATGAACCGTGATAGCTAGAAAGATGATGTACTTAATTCTGTTGGCTAGGTATATAACAACAAATACTAAAAAATACATACAACCGAACTGAGAACCTCCTCCTTTTTTTGAAGTCGGTTAAACAGAATATAATGGTGCGGAACCCTTCGTGCGCGAGTCCGACTCGCACTTGGCCGGTTTTTATTTTAATTACTAGAGACTTGGCCCAGCTTTATACAGAGGTAGCAGAACTGTCACAGTTCAACCAACTTACACAAATTCTAAATTAATTACACTTAAACCTTCTTCGTGAATTACTTCGTCCAGACATACAAACGCTGTGGTAGGAGAACTTTGTCTATATGAAAAAAAAAGTTGGAATGTACCTCCATTTTTTTTCGCAGCTTTACTCGAACTTACGACCTTGCTTGCAGTACCGTTCAAAAACGTCTACGCTTATTGCTTCCAACTAAAAATAAAAAAACCAATGTGTGTAAATATTTAACTAACAGTTGTAAACTCAGTCCACTGTGATTTTACTTGTGTAAGTTCCGATCGGGAATACCAGAATAAAAATTAGCCTTATATAATTCTCTCTAGGTTTCAAAATGCATGGCTATGCCAAGGGGGACCATAACAATTTTCATCAAAATTGACCTGCAGTCGTTATAGAGCATTTATATTGTAAACAAAAACATAATTATAAAAAAAGTATTCGGATAAAATTCTTTGAAGAAAAATACCTCATATTTCATACCAAAAGTTCCGTAAGTTAAAGTTTTCAGTGCTAAAGTGACTTAAAAAACCCCTATTTTAGCGAATGTCACAACGCCATGCAAATTGCGTTATGATTGTCGATCTACATAATTTTTAAAGGAAAATTAAAATAAACTTCCAAAAATATGCAAGTACCTACCAGTAGCTTCCATGGGCGGTATTAGCTTTGGCTTTTGTTACACCAATAAAATGTAAGAAAAGTTTTCACGCTTTTCCAATTTCGATCCTAAAGTTAAATGGAATTGGAGTTAAATTGAGTATTTACGAGTTTTGGCGTAGCTTGTTAGGTTTTTAAATTGATGTTTTATTAATTTTATTTAAGTTTTAAATGAATAAACTTGTTTAGACAGAAAAAAGTTTAACACGTTACGATTAGAAATCGAATATGAAGAAAAAACTGCGCTCCACGGTATTTTAAACGCGTTTTGGCTGCTGAAACTGAAAATCCCGAGAATCCATGTATAAAATCCCGGCTCTTTTAAACATAGGTTATATTTAAGTTATAGATAGTTGTAGACTGTATATTTTTAAAGTGATAACGTCTTGTAAATTTATAAACAAAGGCAGCACTCACAAATAATTGTGACGTCATCGCTCACGTTCCGTTATTGACAAGGTAACCAAATACGTTGCTATGGTTACCATAAATGTTTTCTTGTGACGTTATCGCGTAAAATTATCGTCCGTAAATCCGACTTCACAGACAATCATTTTTTATTTAATAGTTCAATAAACCACTATACAGGGTGAATATTTTTTGTGGGCCTTTAGGGCTATATCCTAAACTATAAGAGAAAGCGAAAAATGCTGAAAGAATTTGCTTGCCCGATTTTGACATAAACTAAAACTGCATCATTAGATTTTTGAAAAATTCATAACCAGGAATCGGACCTGTTAATTTTTCGAAAAAGTAATCATCTTATATTTTTGCCAGATGGCCTTGCTGATAGAGATCAATACTTGGACAGTAGTATGAAAATTCAGGGACAGTAGTATGAAAATTACAGAAGACTACAAAAATTAGCTATTTCCTTTGAATTGCCATACTATGTTTGTTTCCAGGAATTATTTTCTATCGGCAACACTATGGATTGGTATAAAAATATAGGTTGATTGTTTTTTTGCAAAATAAACAGGTTGGATTCCTGGCTAGGGTAATGACTTTTTCAAAAATCTAATGATGCAGTTTTAGTTTTTATCAAAATTGGGCACGCAACTCTTTTCAGCATTTTTCGCTATCTATTATAGTTTAGGATATAGCCCTGAAGGTCTACATTAAAAATTCACCCTGTATAACCTTCCTGTCGATTTCAAAAGAGCTCTCAATTCAACTCAAGTTAAACACATGAATGTTGAAAGTGTCACCCGTTTAAGATTGATGGCTTTTTAAAATTAGTTTTCCAGAACGTTTCCCACCTACTTACTTTCAAAGCATTTAACCACCGAATATAATGTTTTTGTTAAACGCTGACCATCCACAAATTGCTTCTGAGAGATAATGGAATAGTTGAGATTAAATGAATTACTTGAATAAGACTAGTTGCGCTCCGCGGTATCACCCGCGTAACTCCCGAGTCTGTAAGAATATCGAGATAAAAAGTATTCTATGTTGTTCCCAATGAATCAATATATCCTCTTATCAAGTTTTTTCAAAATCGGTCTATTAGTTTTGGAGCCTATTCGTTACAAACAAAAAAACAAAAAATCTTTCCTCTTTATAATATTACTAGCGACCCGCCCCAACTTCGCACGGCTGTATTATGCATGTATTATATCCTTCCTCCTATTATAACTTTCCTCTTTAATCACTCCATCTATTAAAAAAAACGCATCAAAATCCGTTGCGTAGTTTTAAAGATCTAAGCATACAAAGGGACAGAGAAACCGACTTTGTTTTATACTATGTAGTGATAGTGATGAAGTGATAATACTATGTAGTGATAGTGATAGTGACTAGCAGCGCTCCGCGGTTTCATCCGCGTAACTCCCGATTCCGTGGGAGTATCGGGATAAAAATTAGCTTATAACCTTCCTCAATCAATCGACTATCCAACCAAAAAAGAATTTTTCAATTCGAACCAGTAGTTCCTGAGATTAGCGCGTTCAAACAAACAAACTCATTAGCTTTTTGATATTAGTATAGATATTTAAAAATATAGAAATTAATAAGAATAGATAAGATATAGATAGACAGAAGATAATCGAAAGTATAAACGAGATCAATAAACTTAAAAATCCTTTATCATTCTACACGTAAAAGGATTTATCAATAGAAAACAAAGGATTTAAACTTGTCTACGATAACGAAATAAACTTTTCAATATTGTAACTGGAGACTCATACGAACACGGAGTTTACCTTGCTTTGGATTGTTATAAGTCTAGTCTCTGAACTAAACAAGGTGAACTTTTGCTGTATTTTTAGAGAAAGAATGGCTCGATATACGAGTATAATAAGAACTAGCTTTTGCCCGCGACTTCGGCCGCGTACTAGTTGAAAATGGACCAAGGGTACCATACAAACTTTGCCCCCCTTTTTCACCCCTTTAGGAGTACCTACTATTTCGGAAAATCCTTCCGAAATACTACTCCTAAGTACTTCTCTGACACCTACGTCATATAAAGAACAAACCCTGTAAGTTTCAGGTCTCTACGATTGGCGGTTTAGGCTATACTTTGATCCGTCAGTCGATCAGGACAAAGCATTTTAAATGTATAGATAAGAGTATGTCTGGGTAAGAGTATATCGATGACAAAATAAACAAAAGTTATCACTTTTTTCGGATTTTTAATAAAACTGAAAAAAGTGCTAACTTTTACTCGACCATTGTTTTTTATTTTACTTTAACCCATAATTTAAACCATGTTTAGTGGTCAACTCAATGCCTACTATTTTTCAAAAAGTTTTTGCTGGTAGAGACTTATATCAAAGTCAGAAAACTTAACAATATTTAACAAATACGCGTGCAACCCACGCGACCGGTTCGGTGCAAACTTTTTCTACATCCCGTCATCTCCAGTGAAACATAGTAAGTCGGTGACTGTATACTCTAGTCACAATTTCGTGATCCTCATCACAGAACGTTTCAAGCTTTCGTCAATTGAGATATGAACAAACATACAAACAATGGCTAACTTTGTTCATTTCAATTAGTTAACAAGTTTGAGGCGCGTTTGCGTTTAACTTCTGTTAGGGTAGCTGTAGTCGAAGGTTTGCGGAGTAAGCAAGTAGGCTTGTTACATAATAATGTACCTAATAAGCTTGTATCTAAGAAGCTACATAATTAATAAACCATTTAAGGTGAAGTAGGACCTAAAAACCTCTATCCGTTTCCCACGCGCGCGCCGCGCGATGACTCTATCCCTTTCCCCCGCGCGCCGCGAAATGGTCATTTAACTGTTTTATGTAATTAAAAGACTAACATCTATTTTAGTGAGAAACCATATGTACTACCTTATGGGATTTGATGTAAAGTTTATGAAAATATAAATTTTGTACTTATTTTTTCGTTATAATCGCCGCAAAACTGAAAAATTAAAAAAAAAGAGACATATTTTTACGATTTTCACGATTTTATTCTATCGAGGCAAATCACTATAATCGTGTTTCAAAGTGTATCATAATACAAAACATATCTTTACCTTTACGACAGTAGGAATATCATTCTACGGATTTTAGCGGTTGATACCCTAAAAACTGTTTCAAATACAATATGTCTATCGCGCTTCTGGTCTTACCACTTCGACATGACATATTTTGGGCAGAAATACTAGTCCCATAAATACCTACAGCCCCCGATATTTGAGGTATAAAAATAATATTATTTTTAACCTTGGGCTCACCACATTGGTTAATGGATTGATACTTACCCACCTTCGCCGAAGGCCGTAGAAACAGCTGCAGAGTTAAAGAAATATAGCTTGTCTTAACCTTAGCTTTTCATAAATAAATAAATGTTTATTTGCCAAAAATTACAAAAATGTATAGGTTTTTTTATAAAAGAAAGGGTTCATTTATGTTTCAGAGCTCCAAGTTACATGCAACCTATTCAGTAGTTTGTTTTGTGTAAAATCATAAAACACAAAACAACACAGTCATAATGAATTTAAACCCCGTTTAAAAACGTGGCCGCTATTATTTTAAAACGTAGAGATATCACGTGAAATTTATTTTCATTCTGGATGTCGGAACTTGTGATATTTCACTGTGGAGTCTGACTGCTGGCTTTATCAGCCACATCCCAACTCGACGCGAAAAATGACATCACAAGTAAATAATTCCAAGCTGCACAGCAGAAATACTTTCACAGTTTTATACTTTTGAAGCCTCAAAAACAAGATGCTTGAACAATTTGCTACCGAATTCGAACTTGTATAGGGGCAGTTTTCCATAGGTAGACCTCTTTATTTAGGTCTTTTTTGCATGATGATGATGATGAAGTACGCTTGCCCACCTTTTCTACCTTCTCAGCTTAGTCGGCCGTGCTTAGAGAAAAAAACTTGTCAATACGTCTAATGCCAATTAAGCCGCAGTTTTCATTGCAATGTTTCCCTTCACCGTAAGAGCAATGTCAATTAGTGCACATAAATTTTCCAAAGAAAAAATCATTGGTCTGGCCGGGATTAGAACCCACAAGCTTCGGAATGAAACTCGAGGTATCTACTACGCCAAAACCGCTCTCTATCCAACGTTTTAATTATTATTTCAAGCGAAAGCAGGTTAGGGACATCCGTGTTAACATGGTTGCACTAATGGTGACACGCGACGTCGCTTCCACTTGACACTCATTAGGCGTTGCGGTTGGGATTCACAAACAATGATTTAGTCAAACGTTTTAACAACGCGCAACGTTAAAATCGTATAAACATTTTCACATTGATTTAAATGTTTTAATTTTGTTCAAACGTTCTATGTTTTAGTGCTTTCGTCCACTTTTTCTTACCCGCGAGGACGGTTTATGCATTTAGGGTAAGATGGTGTTTGTTTGTGCACTTTAATGTTCCCATTTACTCCAAAACGGCTGGACCCATTTATTTTAGATAAGGTTTTCCTGAAAACATTTTTACTATTTTGAGCCTATGTCCCACTGCAGGGCAAAGGTCCCTTTAGTCTACTTCCACTGTCAAAGTCCATCTTGTGCCACGGATTGCACTTTTTGCCAGACATTGGTCCAAGTGTGTCCAAGAAAAAACTTCCCTTGTACTACCAACCGATTCGATCGGTAAGCCCAAATATCAGTTTTGTCATTAACATGCTTTCATTAGTTTCACCTGTATGTTTGCTTGTATGTATGACATGTATGTAACGACTCCTTTGGGCTCGATTTTGCCCTGCTTAGTTTATGATCTATAATTGGTTTTGGTTTGGTTTCTGACTCGGAATTTCACTACGTATTTAATCAAACAAAATTAATACGGAACTATGTTCATAATACTAAGTACGTATGGATTGGATTGAGGCAAAAAAGTTTTTCCACTGGAGATCACAAGGCGAAGAAAAAGCTGTTACGGGGTAAGCGCACATAATATTTGTGTCAAATTTTGTTGGTTTCCCTGTCCCTAAGCACAAGATGCTGTAAACTTTTCCTAGTCATCTTCTCCAGTGGAAATTCAACTGAGTGGTATAGTGAGGTCGCTCTGCTAGGAAACCAGATTTTCTCACCTTTCAAAAACACAATTTTGTCTCTTTACCTCAAGTTGTAAACTTAAAAGCGTTCAAGTATTCAAATTAGATTTCAAAAGCGTTTCCAGCGTAACACCTTCGTACTCGTTATATGGTGGCTTGAGAAAGGGGATCGCATAAACAATTATTATTGTAGAGCTTCATTTAATACTATAAGTACTGAAATTCCATCTATTAGGCAGCGAATTTATCAACCGCCCATAGGAATAGAATGGAATAGAACTTTATTTATGCCAGAAAAAAATTCACACCCACAGAATAACGTAAAATACTTAACTTTACCTTAAAACTAAATCAAAGACTTGTGTTCATGTAGGTATACAATTCTGCCACGAAAAGGCTCGAGCTCAGCTAATATGCTACAGTCATCTTCAGCAGGAGCCTCAAGTGACACATGGAGTACTCATAAGTTTAATTACGGAAAATTTATTACCTACAATAATTAATTTAAAATATATTTATATAAAACCATACTACGAAACAAGTACAATAAAAAAACAAACTAGTAAAAATAAATAAATGACAATAATATTTTTGAAAACTTGGTATTAAAAAACTATAATACGAACACTATACTGAAAACCTTTAAAAACGACAATGAAAAGTCTAAAAAAAATTAAATAAAAAATCATACAAAAATAAATTAATCATTCTGGACTGATTTTTTTTATGCAACTCATTTGCAATATATTTAATTTGATATAATATACTTTTCATTTATTATACAGCTCGATGAAGGGATCTCCGACTATATGCCCCATGAAATACTGCCCCACTAATCTAGTATTCTTGCTTTTCAATTTCTTTTTATTTGAATAATAAGCTTAGTTTGGTACCTACCTACCAATGCCTAATGCGTAGCTTAACATTGTAGTTCACCCAAAATGTTATTGGGTTGGCTGGCAGCCATATTGGTGACTTCAGACTTACATAATGGTGTCTTGAGAGAGTTGCGCTGTTGTAGAGCATGCTCCATAAACTTGAAGCAGACTGTTTGTTGTTCGCATCTGTTACCTGTAGTTGGGTGGCCTTTGTGTTTTGATAGAATTTAGTAACTACAAGTATTTAGCATGAAGGGTATTAGCTCAATTTCAGGTTTGCAAATAGAGCGATGCTGGTTTAGTGGGAGATACTTTGAAACTTTAAATTGGATAGTTGTGGGGTTGAATCTCGATGTTTAGGAACCAATGGGTTTTTCTATAAGGAAAATTACATATCTTTCATTTAACTATTTTTTTTTATCGTGTTTTATGTTCCTTCTTGTGTTGTACAAATAAAGTTATCTATCTGTCGGTGGAGAAAAAACCGGTCAAGTGCGAGTCGGACTCTCGCACGAAGGGTTCCGTACCATTATAAATAGTATTTGTTATTAAATAGCGGCAACAGATATACATTATCTGTGAAAATTTTAACCGTCTAAGCTATCACGGTTCGTGAGATAGAGCCTGGTGGCAGACAGACAGACAGTTGAGTCTTAGTAAAAGGGTCCGGTTTTTACTCTTTGGATACGGAACCCTAAAACATCGGAAATAAGCTGACATGCCCTAGACTCACTACGGTTATAAGGTAGTGTCAAACTGCATACCTCCTTTGAAAGGAGCTTTTGCCTGTATAACTTTACTAAAGTTTTGCTTCAGGAAGTTTTGTTTTTACGTGGCTTAGCAGCTTATTAGATTCAGAAGAACAAGTTTTAATTCAAAATACTAAATAAGATTATATTTCTTTAATTCTACCCAAATATATTAAAATATAAATTAAATAAAACAAAAAGAAGGAAAAGTGGTAAGTAATAAAAAAAATTGTAAAATAAGAAACTGATTTTACTCCCTTTATAATTAAAGGGAGTAAACAGTCTACTGCGATTGTAATAGTTTGTATG
This sequence comes from Idaea aversata, assembly GCA_907269075.1. NCBI lineage: Eukaryota > Metazoa > Arthropoda > Insecta > Lepidoptera > Geometridae > Idaea > Idaea aversata. The sequence goes on along the minus strand of OU026092.1, from coordinate 5,668,495 downwards.
GAAAGAGCCCCCGGTACCCTTTCCTCTTAAGCGCTACATCAGCGACAGTAGCGGTATTTTTAAGTAACATAAATAAAACTCAAATATTTTACTTTGACTCCTAGATATCATTATTCCGAATGATATTTAGGGCCACCGATAACAGACTTAACGTTATTCTATAATTAACGTGGAACCTTGAAACTTCCGTTTCATGAACCGAACTTTTAATTGGTGAAGTTCGTAAGCTAATCCTGTTAATCTACTCAGGAGTTATGTTTGAAAAATGATGATTTTTTTTATTCAGAAAGTCATTTTCACTTTTGTGTTTTAATTGACACTGACCAAGTCGTGACCGAATTCAGGAATACTCATACTTTATTTAGACTGTAGGTACACATAGAACACTTATTCACGTCAGAAAGTTACATATTTTTTAAAGACATTGAATGCATTACATTACAAGCATAGCTATATAATAATATTAAAATCGAAAACAATTATCTATACATATAAAATGCTTTGTCCTGACCGACTAGCAGATCGACGCACAGCCTAAGCTGCTGATCGTAGAGATCTGAAACTTGGAGGGTGTGTTCTTTGTATGACGTAGACATCCGATAAGAAGGGATTTTCCGAAATGCTACCCCTTAGGGGGTGAAAAAAGGGGGCAAAAAAGGGGAAAAAAGTTTATATGGGACAACATGATACCTTGGTCCATTTTAGACTTTTACGCCGACGAAGTCGCGCACAAAAGCTAGTGATAAATAAATAAGAATAAAATATTAAGAAAAAGATGCTGCTGTATATGTATAGTACATCTAAGAAACGAAGGTGATTCTCATTTTAAATGTTTATATTTTTTAGGGATGTTTCGGCATAACTTTTTCGATTCTAGCTCTAAAACTTTAATAGGTACAGACTAGAAACGTTTTGATCGTCAGACGACTGTTTATGAACAAGTTGGTTTATTGATTTTCAAATTGATTGATCGATAGAGTTTTTCGTTGCGTACAAAGGGAAATCTGAAAAAAAGTTATATCTCTGAGCATCAATAAACGCGCGAATTTTTGATCTTAGCTTTCTTTGTTAAGTATCTATTTAATGAGTGTTCAAGAAGAAAAGGTATGAACTTTTATAAAACACAGTGATTCAAAGCTCTGTAAAGAACATTTCTTCCCGAAAAACATTTTATTATTGAAACTCTTGAGAAAATTTTCCTCTAATAATAATCAGGAGTTTTTTTTTCAGTGGAATTCAGTGGATTTTGAATATAATTGTAGTTATTTGGATCAGTATAGTTGATTAGTCTATTGTATATTACAGGCCTGTTACATCGTTAGACCAAAAGTTTTCGCCCACCATACGTCGACAAAAAAGATCGACAGAGAACGGCTACATCTCTTACAAGAACTTAAACTGTAATAATTATTGTCAAAACTATATAACTAAATTTATTATTGCTGCTGGACTACGATAGGCTACGAATAAAAGCAACTAGCTGTCGCCTGTCGCGGGCCCTGCATTTATCCGCATAGGGATTGAATTTTCGAAAAATAAAATTATAGTAATTCGTAATACGTCCTTTCGCTTCGGTTGGATATGAAGTGACTTTTGACAACGTTTTATAAATTGGTTTGCCGGGTGACACTTCAAGAAACTGCGTTACGCTCCGCTGACGTTATGCGCTCACAATGAGAGCGAGTGAGAGGCACGCGTCCCTTCCACTCGGGCATGGTTAGCCCGCCTAAGAGCGAGAGAGACAGACATAAAAAGTGAAAGGCACGCGTCCCTTCCACTCGAGCACAGTTGTTTAGTAACTATAAATGTATGCCAAACAGCCTGATTCGTACATTTAGTTTTAGCTTTGCGTTGATACAATAATATATAATAATTACTCTAATAGTGGCTTGCTTGACATAGTGCTTAAACAAATTTAACTAAATTCTATCTAAATGTATTTAACGGGGAAAGCAAAATAAAATTATATTGCAGTAACCACAAGGTTATCATTATTTAATTAGTTTGACATTTTCACAGTTGGTTAATCAAGTTTAAAGTCTTTAAGGTGAAAGGGTACCTACGCTCTCTCTATATAAACGTAGTCGACTGTTTCCTCCCTGGATAATGACACTAGCACAAATATTTTTGTGCCATAAAACCTATAACTGCCATGACTATGCCCCTATATTTGTTTTTTTTTTTCTCTTTCTAAATATCATAGAAATTAAGATCAAAAAAATAAAAAATAAAACAAAAAATAGGGGCATGGTCATGGCAGTTATAAGTTTTATGCACCAAAAATATTTAATCTAGTGTCATTATCCAGGGAGAAAACAGCCGACTACGTTTGTAATAGTTTGTATTGAGAAAGACCCCGGTATCCTTTCCTTTTAAAGCTTTTAATTTTTGTTGTTCAAGTCAACCCTAGTATTGGAATACGTAGATAGGTAGGTACGTACCAATTTAAAAAATGGCCATTTTCTTATGTGTCAAGTAAAATTTTCTTCGTAATATTATTCTAAGAGTATTTTCCTACGAAGCGTTCCATTTTCGCAAGCACACATGCATACAAATGGAGGTTATTAGATTGCTATTTAATGCGATGTTTATGAATCAAGACTTAAGATTAAATAAATAATTCGAATACCTATAATAAAACATTAGAAATAAGCGATTTTAGCGTCTTACTGTTTTTTTTTTAAGTTTTAGATTCGTACGATTTGCGCATTAAACAATCAAGTAAGTACCTTTAGGTTCCCTGCGGAAAATAAGTGCCACTAGGTTTTTAAAACCTCGATATTAGTTAAAAAAATAACAAGAAAATAAACGAATGAATCGAATGAAATGAATGAGGGATCGCTTTGAGCGATAAGGCCGCCCTTTGTAACACTTAGACAAGCTTTGTTTTTTTTTTATATTATTATTTTATGTATTTTAAAAATGGTGTTAAAGAATTTTTCTATCTATGAATCGATTTTCAGATTAACAGCAAATATTTATCTGATGACCTGTTTTTAAGTAGTTTTCCCTTTTTTACAAAATATTTAGTTTTTATAAGAGAGGCAGGTGGCTCTTATTACCTCAGTTTTATGACATAAATGCTTATCTTTCTTAATGATTTCGTAGTCAATAATACTAACTATATACGGAGATTAAGAGGAAAGGGTACCGGGGGCTCTCTCCAGTCTACTGTCTCCAGTCTCTAGTCGACTGTTTTCTCCCTGGATAATGACACTAGAGCAAATATTTTTGTTGCATAAAACTTGTAACTGCCATGACCATGCCCCTATGTTTTTGTTTTTTAAATATTAATTTCTATGATATTTAGAAAATGTAAAAAAAAAAACAAAACATAGGGGCATAGTCATGGCAGTTATAGGTTTAATGACACAAAAATATTTTTGCTAGTGTCATTATCCAGGGAGGAAACAGTCGACTACGTTTGTATGGAGAGAGCGTCGGTACTCCTTCACCTTAAAGACTAAAAACAATTTAATTAAAAACAGTTTTAATAAGCCTCTGCTAGATAAAAATAAAATATAAAATACGCCTTAAACAACACTGCATTTTCTCAATCCTATACAGTAGTTATTTTACGTCAGTTTTACGATTGTTTTGTTGCATTTTTACAACTTTCCGTGTTATGGAAGTCGTTTAGTGGTGTTTATAGAACCTCATTTACTATGATTAGTGTTCAGGGTAGCGAATAAAGTTTCGTACAAAATTCATTGGGACATTATAACTACATCACTCCCTACTTATGAGATCTACTACGTAATTGCAACTGCAATATGAACAAAATACTAAATATTATATATAATATATACTATTTCAATATCAACTTTTGGCTATTAAAAAATCATTTAATTTTAGATTTAATATGTATGTGTGTGATTTTAATTTAAATATGTACCTATTTTGTTAGAATGTAGAATAAATATGTTTAAGAACATTCTCACGCAAGCCGCCCTTAATAGTAGATTATGCATCAAGGGCATAAAGCAATGTCTTATGTTTTAGGTGGCATATCGAACCCCGAGTGCAACGAGGGACCCTCGGGTTATCTCCTGAGCGAAGCGAGGGAGTTATGTAGAGTCCTGAGTGAAGCGAGGGGTTTAAGCCGCCCTAGACGAAGACATGCTTTATCCCGAGGTGAATACTCTACTTTTCATACCGTCAGTCGAATGTTTTTTCAAATTCTTGTGATGGCCATAACTACTTGAAAAAAATCCACTTTAAAAAAAAATGGGGCAATTGCAATGAAATGGTAGCATGATGGTAAATATTTGGTAGGTATTATAGGCAAAACCTATTTGCTTAGACCTAACGTAACAATCAAACTAAAAAAAAAAAATCGTAGCCTGCTAGATTTTTGTAGACCAATAAAATTACTTATTATAAATAAAACCTATTTGCTGACCTTCAAAATTAAAACCAAGAATTTTCACACGAATTTCAACGTTCCAAATTCAAATCACTTTATTCCCTTGAAAGTTCCATACAACATTATCTCCCTTGGGAATAAAGTCTTGCTTGAAGTTGAGGTTAATAGGGCTTTAATCCGTGATTAAAGTGCTGCAGTAGGTGTGAAAACACATTTTTACTTTAATAATCGCTTTATTATTCGCTAACTACTAGTTATTCTCGATTAAACGTCGGTTAAAAACAAAAAATATCTAATAGTTAGAACGCATTTGACGACTTTCAAGTATACCGCGCGCAGCGAATGGTGACCTCTGCGGTAAGTGGAAGGGGTATGTGCAGAACTCGATATTTATATGAAAATTGAGTTCTGCGCATACCCCTTCTACTTTCCATCAGAGGTCAACATTCGCTGCGCTACGTATGCATGCCAAATTAAATTATATTTCTTTTTGTTAGGCGTAGTAGGTAGGTAAAAATAAAATATAAATTTAATTTATTTTATATAATTATGTAATATTAATTACACTATAATTTACAACTTATATTGGAACACATTAGAACCTACTATAAATATACTTAAATCTCATAAAAATAAAGTACGGTAAATAAAAATAAGTTAGGCTTATATTTTATCCTTTGCAATTTAATAGAATTTATATTAAAGAAAGATAAAAATAATATTCCAAGCTTGTTAGTTAAAAACATAATACCTACATTGATTTTACGGAGGAGCTAAGAATTTATTACTTCCAGTGAAATATTATACCCTTTAGAGTTCTTAAGACTTGGCTTTACTTAAAAAACCCCAGATAAAGTTTATACAAAAATCTGTTGTGGGAAACTATAGTTTGATCAAAGAAGCTGCAACCTTTTACTTTTAACGACATAGAAAGAACAAAATACTAATAGGTAAGATCTACTAACGTAACCTCGCCTAAAATAGGTTGGTTTTTGTTATCATTGTTACCCTTGTTATATGTTACATAGGCGGAAACCCTTAATTAAACACAATGAGGTTTTAATCACTAATGGTGTCGTTCCATGCTTCCATTTGCATAAAACCTATCGCAATATGATTGCAATCAATTCGCCATTTTATTTGCAACAAGTTTAAAAAGTTTTTGTGCGGCCATTTAGCTGTCAAACATTAAAAATATAGGAGCAACAACACAATATGCGCAACACTATCATAAGCCGCCATTTCAAAGTTTTGAAGTAGGAAGGTAATTAGCAAGATACGGTTATCGTAGTTTGGAGATCAAAGATTTATCATGTTGGGATTTTTGGGAATAAACTATTTATTTATTTAATAGGTACTAGCATCACCTCGCGGTTTCACTCGCGTAACTCCCGATATCGGGATAAAACGCGCATATGTAAATAAATCGGGATTTCCAATGAATCAATGTATCCTCATACTTACCAAGTTTCATCAAAAGCGGTCCAGAAGTTTCGGAGCCTATTCAATGCAAACACAATCAATTCTTCTTTATAATATTAGTATAGATTTATTCGAAAAGTTTAGTTCGCGCTATTGTATTGGTTTATTAGGTTTTGTATCCATTAGGAAATGTTTTCCCATGACAGTGGTTAAACACCACCAGTATAATTTAATTATGACGTCATCCTTTCATGTTAACACGCCACAAAAATCATTTCCGCGCACAAATATATCAATCCATAAAAATGTAGCACAAAACAAACAAAAGAGAAATATTAATTCTATTAACGTGAAAGCACGTTACTAGTGAGATGTACCCGGAATGACTGTGAGAAAAGAACAGGAGTCTTTAGACTATCGATTTTTTAATCGCCCGATAGTCCATCTTCTTCTGTATGTAGTATTAGGTATACTTTTAGTAAAGAATAAATAATAAAAAGTCTTGGAGACAAATAAAAACAAAGAGTTTAGACATTTTTAAATATTTTTTTATGTATTCATCGTTTTTATAATTATTGTCTTTGTGTCTGTTTGTTTTTCCTTCTGTAACCTAAGCATTTAATAGATATTGAATCTGGTTTCAATAACAAATAGTGAGACTAGATTCACCAAATTCAATCTGGTTTCACTATCAAATAGTGAGACTAGATTCACCAAATTCAATCTGGTTTCACTATCAAATAGTGAGACTAGATTCACCAAATTCAATCTGGTTTCACTATCAAATAGTGAGACTAGATTCACCAAATTCAATCTGGTTTCAATAACAAATAGTGAGACTAGATTCACCAAATTCAATCTGGTTTCACTATCAAATAGTGAGACTAGATTCACCAAATTCAATCTGGTTTCAATAAAAAATAGTGAGACTAGATTCACCAAATTCAATCTGGTTTCACTATCAAATAGTGAAACTAGATTCAGTAGTTATACTAACTGGAAAGCTCGTGGTATAATGTACACAAGCCGAGATTATGCTTAGCTCTATTTATCTTGATTTTGCCACAGAATCGATACTGAACGGCTTGGGCAGGGCGCAGTTTGTCTTCAATATGAAATGACGACTGACAGAAAGTCCGGAGCCTGCGATGATTCCGAGTGAATCGTGTGATTATATCCCATAAAGCTACTAGAGCACGTATCTTACATACACTCGGACTTACTCTTACTACAACTTAGATCTTAGTTTGTTGAAATTAATATTGCTTGCGAATTGTCTGAGAAATTGTGTTCTTTAGAGCAAACGGTGATTGAATTTCAAACGTCGAGACGTCAAACTTAGCTGAACTATTCCTTTTATGACTTTTGTTAAAACTAAAGTCAAAATTATTTATTAATTTGGGCTCATTTACGTAAAAACTAATAAGTTAAATTAAACTAAGTAAGTACTTACTTAAACTATTTGAAGGGATACAGAAAAGGCAGAAAAGACCTTTATGCTCTATGGTACTCTATGGTAATCAGTGTGGACAAAAAGCCCATACTTGAAAGTAAATTTAAAAAAAAAATAGGCTAGAGTTCTTAGAATAAATTCATGTCTTTTTGCCTGTTTATAGATCTATTTTTTCTTCTGTTATTTAAACTAACATGGTTGTTTTTGCAACTAAAATTAGAAACGTCACTAAGTCATTAAGATATTTGACGTGATAACGATAAAATCGATGAACACCGTCACTCGCAAAAAGTGTGACGTCATTGTTCACGTTCCCGTCGTGTAATTAACAAGGTAACCATAGCAACGTATTATCGTTGCTATGGTTAGGTACCATCAATGTATTCTTATGTCGTTATACAGACAACCATTTTTTTATAGAGATCGATATTTTGGTATTCCTATGTAAGGTGGACGGAGATTGATCAGAGCCGAAAGTATCGAATTTTTGCCGTCCACGGGAAAAGGTACCTTATGGTAATAGATATTAGGTACATTTTGCTTAGATATTTGTCTGTGGTCTGGTTGTTTCTATGTATTATAAGTATATAATTTACAAAAGAAAAGTATATAGGTAGTATATCCGTTGTTTAGCACCCATAATACAAGTCTAGTTACTTAGCTTGGGGCTAGATGGCGATGTGTGGAATGTCCTGCAATATTAATTTATTTATATTTCAGAGTCGGATGACTCTGATGACGTCATCGGAATTATAAATGTAGGTAGGTACCTTATCCCTATTATTATAAGGTACCCTTTTCCGTGGACGGCAAAAATTCGATTCTTTCGGCCCTGATCAATCTGCGTTCACCTTTAGTGACGTTAGAAGTCCCAATATTCCTACCGAATATGGTTGCTCCGCCGCTGACCCAAAAAATACGAAAACAAATTAATACTTACCAATTAGCGACCCGTCCCGGCTTCGCACGGCTATATTATACATGTATCACTATCACTACATAGTATAAAATGTATACTTACCAATTAGCGACCTGTCCCGGCTTCGCACGGCTATATTATGCATGTATCACTATCACTACATAGTATAAAATTTATACTTACCAATTAGCGACCTGTCCCGGCTTCGCACGGCTATATTATGCATGTATCACTATCACTACATAGTATAAAATTTATACTTACCAATTAGCGACCTGTCCCGGCTTCGCACGGCTATATTATGCATGTATCACTATCACTACATAGTATAAAATTTATACTTACCAATTAGCGACCTGTCCCGGCTTCGCACGGCTATATTATGCATGTATCACTATCACTACATAGTATAAAATAAAGTCACTTGTCGCCGTCCCTATGTCCCTATTTCCCTTTGTATGCTTAGATCTTTAAAACTACGCAACGGATTTTGATGCGGGTTTTTTTTAATGGATAGTGTGATTCAAGAGGAAGGTTTATATTATGTATTACTACCGACCCGCCCCGGCTTCGTACGGCTATATTATGCATATATTATACATATAAACCTTCCTCTTCAATCACACTATCCATTAAAAAAACCCGCATCAAAATTCGTTGCTTAGTTTTAAAGATCTAAGCATACATAGGGATATAAGGACATAGGGACAGAGAAAGCGACTTTGTTTTATATTATGTAGTTATGACGTAAAAGTGTAGTAAAAGATCGTCAAAATACATTAAAAAATCCTACAGTGTATGCTCCAATCACTCCAATCGCCAAATGCTTCTAGTCTATAACGTGAATAAAATATCCAATAAAAACTTCATTTATTACTTGAGAATAACGTCAATACCTGTTAGGAGTTTAAAGACTTACAAAGGAAGCTATTAACCGGTAGTTAGACCCAGAGAGGAATGTTAACGGGTTATTACCGACCTTTCTTTGAACAATCTATCTTTATCAGCAAGTTCTTATCGATACTCTCTCAGTTAAAGTTAGTTTTAATACTTGACCGTTGGTTCGTAACTGGTAGACTTACGTTGCTCTTGGTCTTTCAAAGTATAACTATGTCTAATCTTTTGGTCACCCATCTAGGGAAACTTATTTTATATATTTTGCTTAGTATCCCTAAGTAGGCAATAGTATTTAATAACCATGGTTAAGATTACGCTGCTTTCGGTAAGTAGTTGCCAAAATAATATTATTTTCCAGATATCTGTACTTACAAAAGATTTTAAAGATTTTTTATATCCGAACTTACCTGAAGTTCATCATTTGTGCCCGTTAATTTATTAATAAAAAAAAAAACTAGACACAATACTATGACCTATGTTATTACAGAAATATTTGTTAAAAGTGCAACTGTTCCATTGAATTTGACGTTCGTACCTTTCTTAAAGTTTCTTGAACTGTTCCCATACAAATACACTCTGACGTCCTTCTCTACTCATGTGCTCTGATGTGGGACTGTAAGTACAAGCTACTACGTAATATCTGCCAAGAGATTTCCTGTTCCATATTCCATGTTTGTTTAGTCTTGAACAGTTTGATATGTTCTAAAACTGTAGCCTTTTACTCTTTGACTTGGGTCTGTAAGTACAAGCTACGAGTCCGTAGCTAACTGCTACGGGCTACAGTTATGGCAGCTATATCTGCCAAGAGATAACCTGTTCCTTAGCACATATTTGTTTACTCATGAAAATAATGCTAATGTTTTAGAAAAATGTCATATTCTCATATTATGTTCTAAAATTGTAGCCTTTACAGTTTGACGTAGTTCACCAAGCTACGAATTTATGTATTGATTGTAGCTAACTGCTACGGGCTACGGTTATAGCAGCAATATCTGCCAAGAGATTACTTGTTCCTTATCATATATTTGTTTACACATTAACATAATTGCTGATGTGCTACAAAATTGTAGCCCTTTATACTTTGGCGTAATTTTGCGAGCTACGAGTCTGTGCAGAGTTCGTAGCTAACTACTATAGGCTACGGTTGTGGCAGCAATATCTGCCATAGCCTTTTTTGTTTAAATGTGTGACACAATTGTAGCCTTTTACACTTTGACGTAGGTTTACGAGCTACGCGTCTACGTACGGTCCGTAGGTAATAGCTACGGGCTACGGTTATAGCGGCAATATCTGCCAAGAGATTACCTGTTCCTTATCACATGTTTGTTTACACATGAACATTTTGCTAATGTGTTAGTATTGGCGGTTAATAGAGTTAATCTGATAATGAAATTTGGTTGAATGGAAGTTAAACCATGGTGAATTAATTACAATCTGATATTATCACATATAATTTCATGGTCAGACGCTTTGAAAGCTATATAATACAGAGCTTTTCGATAACCTTCTATATATAAAACTAATTTAACTTATTTCTTACCCACAGTTTGATACGTGCCTATATTTATTTACCATGATCACTGTGAACAGTTATATAACAGTATTTTGCCTAAAATAAAATATCGTTAAAAATAAAGTTATTTCCTTTGAATTACTGTATCATCCCTCCACTCTAAGGGCGAGCGTATGTGACGCTACCTTTGACCTGGAAATTGCAGGCCGCTGCAGATTTACCCATAACCCAAATCACCATGAGTTGGAGTCCGAGGAAGTACAAGTATACTTATGCAAGTTTTCTGTGTATGTGTCTATTAATATAAAATTCAAAATCCTGACTGACTGACTGACTGACTGATAGTTATTATGACGTAGGCAGCTGAAAAGACTAGGACTAAGAAATAATTTTTGGGAAATTCAATCCGTACGCGGATGAAGCCGCTGTTGAAAGCTAATTTTATACTAAACCCGAGGTTTCATCCGCGTAAGTCCCGATCCCTTGAGAATATCGAAATAAAAAGTAGTATATGTGTTAATCCAGGTCTCCAGCTATCTAGATACCGAATTTCATCCCAATCGGTCCAGTAGTTTTTGCGTGAAGGAGTAACAAACATACATACATTTGTTTGCATCCACTTTTATTGTGCACACCGCAAAGTTATGGAACTCCTTGCCTGACTCCCTGTTCCCCACGAACTACAATCTAGCGGTCTTCAAAGTTATGGAACTCCTTGCCTGACTCCCTGTTCCCCACGAACTACAATCTAGCGGTCTTCAAAGTTATGGAACTCCTTGCCTGACTCCCTGTTCCCCACGAACTACAATCTAGCGATCTTCAAAGTTATGGAACTCCTTGCCTGACTCCCTGTTCCCCACGAACTACAATCTAGCGGTCTTCAAAGTTATGGAACTCCTTGCCTGACTCCCTGTTCCCCACGAACTACAATCTAGCGATCTTCAAAGTTATGGAACTCCTTGCCTGACTCCCTGTTCCCCACGAACTACAATCTAGCGATCTTCAAAGTTATGGAACTCCTTGCCTGACTCCCTGTTCCCCACGAACTACAATCTAGCGATCTTCAAAGTTATGGAACTCCTTGCCTGACTCCCTGTTCCCCACGAACTACAATCTAGCGATCTTCAAAGCGAGAGTGAATCGGTTCCTACTGGGTAAGCACGCTCCGTCGTAGGCCATAATGATGCTTACCATCAGGCATATTAAGGTCAAGTGCAAACCCATTCCTAATAAATAAAAAATAAAAAAACATACACACACACACAAACTTTCACTTCACTACATAGTATAAAACAAAGTCGCTTTCTCTGTCCCTATGTCCCTATATCCCTATGTATGCTTAAATCTTTAAAACTACGCAACGGATTTTGATGCAGTTTTTTTAATAGATAGAGTGATTCAAGAGGAAGGTTTATATGTATAATACATGCATAATACAGCCGTGCGAAGCCGGAGCGGGTCGCTAGTTTATAATATTAGTAGAATGCTTAGCTGATGCCCGCGACTTCGTTTTAGGGTTTGAATGTTCCAAAATACTTTCTTATCGGATGCCTACGTCATACAAAGAACACACCCTTCAAGTTTCAGATCTCTACGATCAGCGGTTTAGGCTGTGCGTTGATCCGTCAGTCAGTCAGGACAAAGCATTTTTATAACTCACTGCCTGGATCCGTTGATGGAGGTCTGGAGACTTGTAAAACGGGTTACCCAAACCTTAGTGCGGGCTCAAGTCTCCACAATAATTATTATATATTAATACTAGCTGTCCCGGCAAACGTTGTTTTGCTATTTACAAAAAAAAAAAAATAGATGTTGGCCGATTCTCAGACCTACTGAATATGCTCACAAAATTTCATGAGAATCGGTCGAGCCGTTTCGGAGGAGTTCAAGCTCGAACCCCGTGACACGAGAATTTTATATATATAGAGAAGATATGCACCATACTATTATAAGTTTGAAGTCGTAAATAGCTTAAGTTAGCTTAACTTACGTATTGTGGAGAAGTCAATAAAAATATTATTATTAAGTATTATGTATAGAAGAATGTAAGTATAGAAATAAATGTGTTACCTATTTCGTTATTTAAAAGTTCTTCGTCCACATAGCTCAATTGACAGCACTGGTCTAGCAAGTCATTCAGAACATCTACCTTAAGTTTTAATAGTATTAAGACGACAGCTCCTCTCGAAAATTATCCAAATATCTTGTAGTAAGAGTACAGTATAAAAGAAATTTGACACAGTATTGCCGCATTCCTGTCTGATATGATACTATACAGTAGGCAGGCCCTAAGTAATGTATGATGGTAGCAGTATAAATCTCTTGATACGAAGGCTCCAACACATCAACACGTTTATTGCCTACAACGCACGCTTTGGGCAATAAAAACTGGCCGAATGTCTATAAAAAACGTCATAAACATGATATCTCATAGATGAGCTAGTTTTGTGGTCGGACTTTGCAGTTATTATGCAACTTACTTACACTTTCGTATTTCATTGTTTAAAATAGGTTACACGTTGGTTAAATTTTGTAGATGCAGCATTCTAGTACGGCTGTGCCAAAGATGCATCTTGTATCGACATAGCAGCTTAACATCGCACATTGATGTCGTATCGGTGCGAACCTGTCGGTTCACTCGCACATAGAAACTTAACATAGACAAGTAGACAAAAATCAGGGCAACGCAATTATGAAGGGCGATTCGACCATTATTTGACCATCACGACCCAGAGCACATTGATGAGAGCCGCAGTTGGCGATGTTAAATCAAAATATTTTGCTTTCATCCATTTATCGCAGTGAGGCATCTTTCGACAAGTGCGTGCTTGAGCCTCTACATCCATACATTTGATTTACATGGAGTTGACTTCGGTGTGCGACGTCCGATGTGCGATGCTTCTTTGACATAGCCGTAACTTAAGTGACATCTATCAATAAACTTACCCTTCGTGTTTACTAGAACTTGTTTACTTAGTAACTCCCCAAAGTACTTAATATGTTAGGAAGTGTTAGTTAAAATCTCAACAAAATACATCTATTCCTTTCGAGGACACCATTTATTATCTACACTAATATTATAAAGAGGAAAGATTTTTTTGTTTGTTTGTAAAATGATATTATTTTTATTGAGTTGTTGTTAATTTATGTCATAAAACATTTTTTGCAGTTTGTTTACGATCTCTATACATATTTCAAAACCTATTTTATTATTGTTGCTTCTATACATACAATTTCCATTTCAACTAGTATTTTCATTATTTCTTCAGTCATTGCATTAGTCGACCTCAAAAGTGATTTGTTTGTTCAAAATCTATCCACCCTTTTCTAAGTCAACATTTGACTATAATTATTGTTATGATATAATAAACTAAAAAGCACAATAGAATAATTTAAACTATTACCCCCTTATTCCAAAACGAGGTTTAACAATAGTCCGAGATGTGGATTTAAACCTTAATTTAGACTCAAAGAACAAGGGCGAATTATTGTCTCAAAAGTTTTGGCGTCTTAAAATTTGAGTACAACCATGGTGTTTAATTAATTATATAATGTTTTTTGGCGCTAATTATTTATTCTATATAACCACCGTTTATAAAATCATAATGATTAGTATAAACACGATTACTTGGTACTTCCGTTCTACTCAATTTGCATTTCGGTAATACCAGTACTAGAGCATTACTTCTATTTTAGAAGTTATAAATATTAAATGACACATTTTTTTCTCTATGGATATGTATTTATATTTTTAATTATTGTGCATTATGTAGGTACTTATAATAACTAATTATAATGAATCAAAGATAATGAACATACAAAATAAACAACAAAATAATGAACTAAGATATTTTAGCAGTAGAAAATAAATTGAAATTATGGCGACACTAAACTCAAGTGACGGACGAATGACATGCGACTCCGGCGCCGCGCCGCCGAGCGTGTTGTTTGCTGAGGTTGTTTGTGTTTCATTGCGATTTTGTTTTTTTATTATCTTTTTAACGGCGGTTCCTATGGAGAATTTTGGTTGTTATATGTATTCTAGGACTTGTGTAGATTGTTTTAGTATTTTTTTTACATCAAGACGCCAAAGTTTTATATAAAAGAAAACCATGTATGGAAAACTGCCCATGTTCTTTACGTTGCTGTATTTGCAAAACAAATATCCATCATAGACATATAAACCTAGGAATTTTAAGGAAATTATAGCGATATAATATTATATATATTATTTATGGAAATTATACTTAGCAAAACAAAAAGTTTTTTGTGTTTTTCTCGAAACCGCGTTTTTGCTCTTACTGCGTTTTAAGGAGTGCACGGCAGTAAACACTGTCCCTAATAGATTATTATAGAGTTAGCGTTTCAAAACTAAAGAACTTGTGATTTATAGAATAAAACAAACTGATATTGGTACAAACAATTTATTTTCTCATCATTTTACAGTAATTATAACATTTAATTAGACGTCAACGGAGTTCATGATTACTTTATTTCTGTAAGTATAATTATTATTTATGTAATGTATAGAAGAAAAATATTGTGCGATTCTGATTATTTCCATCTTTCCATTGAACAGTCTTATTTATTTACAGTTAATTACAATTTTTATTAGCAGGAATATATACTGAAAATTAATACAGACTAGCAAGATTGACAATATCTTTTCATTTCTGTCTGACAATCATAAATTAGTAAATAATTCAGATAAGATATAACAATATTATAAAGTTCGATAGAGAGAACCATCGCAGAATTATTAGTAGCCTAAGTCAGCAGAATTGTATGTTAATAGAAAAACATTTTATTGCATCATAAAAATAAACTACAAACAAAAAATATACTAAAACAGGCATCTTGAATATGGGAAAATATCCAAGAGTGGTTCAAAGGGCTGCCTTATCGCCTAAGGGCGATCTCTTTCCAAACAACTATAAGGATAAACTAGCCGTATTATGAAAGGAGATTGGTGAGGTGTTTATTTAACACAAACAAATACAAAAAAAACATTACTTAGCTAAATATGTTAAGTACTATTTTATAAATATATCGGAATTGAGCCATTATGCATTGTAACAGAGATAAACCAACCCTTACAATATATCGAAAATGCTCATACAATAGGTTAAAATGTTGTTCCATAAAGAAAGGAGTTCCACTTTACTTCTGAGTCCAGCGACAACTATATTTATTTAGACATTAGTTACTTATAAAATTAACATAAAGGTGTTCACTTTTGAGTAACCGATTTAATTATAGTTTGTTTCTTGTTTTTTTTCACTTACAAATTCATTTTGACATATATTAACTTCTAGGTTCTTTACACACTCTATACGGTCTCTAGCGACAAATTTATCTAAACATAATATTCTAATAATGCTTCCTTACATACATCTAATTTCCATTTAAACTAATATTTATACAATTTAAGTAATATTAAAGTAAGTACGAGATCTATATATAACGTTTATTGCGCTTTGAAAAGTATATACAGATAATAATACTGTTTAAGTTGACGATATTTTTTGTAATATTTATCTAATGACACAATTTCCAAGAAATAAGACCCAAAACTAGTGGTCCACAAGTATTTAAACCTAATTTTAAGCATTATGGAAATTATGGTGTTCCTCTAGTACAAACACACTTTTGTTTCGAAAATCTATGTTCCGGAGAGATATCTAAATGAACAACGTTCACAGATCTATCAAAAGTCACCCTCGGCAGTCATCGAGTTAAAGTCACTTCAGTGTCGCTCGAACTTCTAGAGCTCTCCTTGATTACGTCAAGTTCTCTATTCGATAGAGATGAAGTACGAGAAAATTTATGAGCACTATAATCACTTTTATCTTCACATATATCACGCACACACGGATTATATTCTTTCACATTATCTTCAATGTCATCTTCTACTACTCCGTTAACTTCGACCTCCAACAAATTGTCATTATCTTTAATACCGAACACGTTGCAATTTCTTTCATGACTTAAACTGCGAATCCTATCAAGGTTCTGTTCCAAATTGTGCAGCTCATCATTCCCACCCGGAGAGTCATCGAATTTCCATTTTATGTTTGAATTGAAATGCTCTACTCCAGGATACATCCCTATACTATTACTTCTATGCCCGAAGACCGGACAGTTTCGGAATTC
This sequence comes from Idaea aversata, assembly GCA_907269075.1. NCBI lineage: Eukaryota > Metazoa > Arthropoda > Insecta > Lepidoptera > Geometridae > Idaea > Idaea aversata. Next base: position 5,651,772 of record OU026092.1, on the reverse strand, counting down.
TCACAAATCTGGATGTCTACCATTACATACCTTGGTGAAGTTACCCTCATCTAAGCTTAAGTTAGAGCGGGATCGACCACATTCTAAGCCCGGAGTTGGTCGAAAAAGGCAAATGTCTGAATTTTTTAGTCTACATTGTCTGGAACATGATTCTATTTGGAATGCTGCTCTGTCAAGGTGTCTGTAATCTGTAGGACCATATCCATCGAAATATCTTGGATCTTGTTTGTAGCTATGGCAACCCTTGAAGGATCCGCTACATCTAAGAGGATCTCTATGGCAAGCCTTTTGAATGGCATGCAGCGACGTCGACGAGACAGTCCGTTCTAATATTTCACCCCAGTATTTTTCTCCAAGACCTTCAAATTCTCCTTTCGAATGTAACCCATCAGAGGTAACTGGTGAACCACAGCAGCCAGTTGGCTTCTCGTAGCTCTGGAAGGACTTTGGCCGACGACAGCAAACCTAGACATATACAAAAGTAAAATGAAGTAGGTGGATACGCAAGATAAATCGGTTCTGCAGTATCGCAACTGTGTCGAGATTTGTACCCGCATCTCAACCCATCAAAGTTAACGCGCTGGCGATTTACCAACAGATCTAATCTGGCAACTACCGACAACTTGGAAGCTTCAATGTGTTAAAATAGACAAATCTAACTAACTTATAGAGTTAAAGTTTCTAGATTGTTTTGGTATGTAATATCATAAACTTTAATTTAGTATCAGGATCCCTTAAACATTTGAAATTTAACGGCTCCTATGTTTTGAAGCAATATTTCTACGGTATCTATAGGTCCATTACACGTAAGTATGCTAAAAGGCAAAGTTAGTGTAAAAGCAATAAACAAAAAAACTATCGTATCCCTGTTTCTCTATCATTCTAGACTGAAGGTCAGTTTTTTTTTTCAAGAACCTGACTTTGAGGATATTTTGAGCCATTTTGAGAGTATTTTTGTAATCGAAATGCAATTGTAATTATATTGGAATGTAATTTTAACAATGTTATTTACGAGAATTAACCGTCTAGATGCAAAACTGAATGACCTAGAAATGCTTACGAATTACTGATTAGGTAAGTACTTACATAAAACTGTACTAGTTCGTGGCTGATTCGTCTGAAGTGGCTGTTGAGGAGCCAGTATAGGAAAGGATTCCAGAAACTATTGCTTAATGCGAGCCACGTCACGATAAAATCAAGTGACGGTGGAACCTGGTTAAAGAAAATTAAAATCAGACAAGTATTTAGGTAAAAGTTATTTGTTAAAAAAATTAAATTTGCTTTATTTATCCTTAACACTTAATATTACATTTGAGGAAAAAAAAACAGTAAAAATAAAAATAATATGCAGGCGTGCTAGTTTATATAGGGACCGCCTAAAGCAGCCTCCTCTAATAAGCTCCATCCCTCGCAGTGGGTGACCAGTGGTTCCCGGCTACTTTGATTATGTCGTCGCTCCATCTCTGGGTTGGACGACCTGTTCTTCTTTTCTCATCAAGTGGTAACCAATTGGTAGTGATTTGAGACCAGTTATTCGTTATCAACTTTTAATCAAATAGTGGCATAATGTCACACATTACATAAAAAATTAAATGTAACTTCCTTCAGAGAAACTGATAGTAAGTCATCTCACAGCCATAAATGATGGTCGAACAAAAAAATGTTTATGTTTCGATGGTATTTTTAAGAACACCACAAATGAACTAATGAGAAAAAAGTTTCGTATAAAGGAGAGTATATTGTGTTTACTTGGTAACTTGTTACGAAATTATGGTTTCGTAGGCGGGCGATAGGAAATAGTTACACTAGATGCTAATTTCAATGCAAAACTCTTCGAAAAAAGAAGAGCTGATTTGTTCTGGAACAGTTTCGTAATGGAACTGGTGAGAACATAGCAGAAGTATAACGCAAGGAGGAATTATTATAATAGTATAATAGTATATTAGAATAAATAACATAAGAACGTATTTCCAAAATGGAGTCAGATTTAACAGTACGTTCTCACTAAAAAATCAAGAGTGACATTTGACAAATGTAAATTTTGATTTTTTATTTAAATCGTATTTTAATTTTATTTCGATCGTCTTTTGTTTTTTTTTTTCTTTTTCAATTTTCTTTTGTTTTTTTCGATCGTCTTTTGTTTTCGTTTTGATCGCCTTTTGTTAACCACTCAACTAAGTAGTTTGAGTACGAGGAAATTTATTCCTTTTGGATTAGTTTGACCAGAAAGTTAGATTAGAAAATTTGATTAGCAGGAACGTACCGCCTTAACACGAGTGAATACACATTTTAGCTAATATAGTGGTGTAATCTACCTTGCATCCAGTACACGCGGCAACCACTTCTTGTATCGTAGCGGGTGTCACCATCACAATAAACCCTAACGACATGGCCGCCATAGTCCGGGATGTACTCACGCTATGCGGCCTCACTGGTGCTTGAATCTGGCAACAAAAGACACATTAGATGTAAACCCTTATAAAATAAACCAGGCTGGGATGTTATTGCGGTAATATTTATGAGATTATGAGGAAAACAACCTTTGTTCAAACTGATTTATATCTGGTGAATAACATTAAACCTACTTAGGTACTTGTAGTTAAACTATGGTATGTGTAATGAGTAACAAGTACACACTTCTGGAATTTCGAATTATAAGTTTTTTCATCACTTTTTTCTATAGGTAGGATTCGCACAAACTGACACATGTAGTCTTGCTAAAGATTAACAAAACGCAAACAAAGTTCAAGGGACTAGTCACGATACCCTTCGCCAAAATCAAGTGTGACATTTGACAGATGTCAATTATCGAACGTCTTTTCGTCTCTAAAATCGTCTCTAAAAAAATTCCGATTGCCTTTTGTTTTTTTTTTCGATCGTTATTTTGTTTCCGTTTTGATTGCCTTTTATTTCCATTTCGATCGTCATTTTTTTCTAAGTTGAGTAGTTTGACTACGAGGAAATTAATTCTTTTTCGACAAACAAGTTTGACCAGAAAGTTTGATCAGCAGTAACGTACCGTCTAACTAAAATATAGTTTTCTAATTGCACAGTCCAGTATAAATACGTTTTAAGTAACTCTACAAATAAAACATACAAGTATTCTATAGTTATGATACGTAAACCATAAATCACAATTGCTTACCACCACTTCGTCACTATGCGAAGTCTTGGCACAAGCCACGGGCACCCCGTTAGGACGGCCCGGTTCCACTTCACATTTACTCCTTGTCTTGCTTATATGAAATCCAGATCCGTAGCAGTACATAAGCGCCATTGTAGTCGGGAAATAATACGCGCAACACGACAATATCCTGATGAAATAATGCAATTTACATAATTTAATAACTTATCAAAATAAACCTGGTTTTGCATTATTCTATTCATGGTGAAACAATAGAGTTTTCCGTTGAACAATATATTTAGGCGTTTGATATTAATTAGCGATTACTAATAAAAATAAATTTAAGCTTTGTTCAAACTAAACCGATCTCACGCAACCAAACGTGACTTGCGCGATGACGCTATACCTAATCTGTAACTTCCTTAGTTTCTGACTTCTTGCAAGTGATTCATCAATCGTCAAGTAAAAATTAAGTAAGATGCAATTGTCATAACTCTCTCAATAAATTGTATTTAAAACAGATCTTTCTAGATTTATACTTGGTACTAGAGACCCGCCCCGGCTTCGCACGGCTATATTATGCATATATTATACATATAAACCTTCCTCTTGAATCACTCTATCTATTAAAAAAAAACCCATCAAAATCCGTGGCGTAGTTTTAAAGATTTAAGCATACATAGGGATATAGGGACAGAGAAAGCGACTTTGTTTTATACTATGTAGTGAAGTGATGTAGTGATTATTGAAAGTACCTATCAAATATGATATTTACCTGAAAGCCACTCGACTATGGAACACATCGCATGCCATCAATCCAGTCGAATTGAAATAGTATCCAGACCGAGGGAGTACCATTATGGCAAATAACGACACGGATAGTATCCAAGTTATACTTATTACTAGGACGCAACCCTGAAAAAAATATGTTTCTGAGATAAATATAATTTATTGCCGGCATTATTTCTTTCTTTATACGAAATTGTACGTAATTTGTAGCAAGTTTTTGTGACTAGAAACTGGTATATTATTCATGAAAAGAGAATGGCTGAAAAGTAAAAACAAGCGAATGCAATTTGTTGACGGAAATAAGACGTGGTGCCGCAGTGTGTTGCGTCAGATCGCGTGACTTGCTGTGACTGTTTGTCGGGAGCCTTAAATTCTAAACTAAAACCATTTAACTTATATATAAAAATCCATTTAAATAAATCTACTCACAGATTTAGTTTTAAATTAAATTGTTGAAAACATCTGTTCATACTTTCATAAAGAAATTCAATTTTACATTAATGTTATCAAAAGACAACTTTCTGAAACTTTTTGAGTGAAATATAACGCAGTCTATAATAATTTCAACTGAAATATTCTATCAAAGAAATATCTATGTTTTATGACTAGCATTAAGAAGAAATATTTGAAGAATCTAATGACAGATGCTTAGCAAGATTTCAAGTTGGTTTTTCCTCAAGACAAAATTTTGATTTTGAATCTTAATAATTTTCAATTTAATTTTAAGTTTTAATGTTTTTGTGTCAATAAACAGCCCTTGCTCTTGTACACAATGTTATTATTCAAAAACTTGTTATTTCTTTTACTATTTATTATTTTAATCAACTGATTCTTCATACAATATGTAAATATTTGTCCCATATTCAAAAGTTAGGTCAAACGAAGCTTGGGTCAAATCCTCACTTTTACAAGCTTACATAAAACCTTAAAAAGAAAGATGGCCGTCTCTCAAATATTTATATAGGGCAACTGACTTGTCTTGAACAAACAACGCGGGAAAGTTTACTCAGTAAATAAAATGAGTTGATTCCAGTATTCACTTACCTTCTTACTAGAGTGCTTGTGGTAGGTGTTCGGGTGTAACAAATACAGATATCTGTCCATTGCCATACAGACTAGAATTACTGCACTTTGTTGGCTAACAGCACCTCTCAGTAATGCCTAAAACAAAACAAAATTTTTTGTAAAACACAGATAATCCAGAACAGTGCCTTTATTCGCTAAGATTCAAGTGGTCGGGCGCGCGTGATTAGGACGAGATTTCCACACAAAAACCGCCCCCACTGCGCCCCTAATCACGCGCGCCCAACGACTTGAACCTTAGCTCAGAACTTACGAAAAACTGATATAATCGTTTTTCACTTTAACCCATGATTTTTGGAACACCGCGTAGTGCCTAGGACATGGTATTTGACGACCCAGTTGGCACAATGGTCACTATGCCGGACTGCCAAACACAGGGTTCGATTCCCGCCTCAGACAAATATTTATGCTTAGATATTTGTCAGTGATCAGAAGGCCAATTCTCGTAAATAACATTGTTCAAATTACATTTCAATATCATTTCGATTGCATTTCCCACAAAGTAGCTAAAAATATCCTCAAAGTTAGCTTTTTGTAAAAAAAAAACTGACTTTAAGGGTATCTTTTGCAATCGAAATGCAATTGAAATGTTATTGGAATGATATTGAAATGTAATTAAAACAATGTTATTTACGAGAATTGGCCTTCTGGTTGTTTCTATGTATTATAAGTATATATTTACAAAAGAAAAGTATATAAGTAGTATATCAGTTGTCTAGCACTCATAACACAAGTATAGTTACTTAGCTTGATGACGATGTGTGGAATGCCCTACAATATTTATTATTGATTTATTATTATTTATTTATATGGTGAAGAACTTAGATGTACCCGGTACCTAAATCTTACTTTCTCGGCCCGTATTTAGAAGAAAAACTGAAGGACTTGGTAATCTTAATATATATAAATCTCGTGTCACAATGTTTGTCCTCAATGGACTCCTAAACCACTTAACCGATTATAATAAAATTCGCACACCATGTGCAGTTCGATCCAACTTGAGAGATAGGATAGCTTACATCCCGATATTCCCACGGGATGGGGAGTTACGCGGGTGAAACCGCGGAGGGCAGCTAGTTGTTTATATTTTTGTTAGAACGCTGGTGTTTTAATAGCTAATCCGAATTTATATTAAGTAAAAGAGGACAATGCATCTTCAGAGAACTTGTTTCATAATATTTTTATGGCAAGTCCGCTAGTCCATAGAGTATTATGTGTTATTATAGTCTTACTAACAATAAATAAGTTACAATATCCTTATTTATTAGCAGAGACGCTTTTTGTTGAGTTTATTTTCCATCCTAAAAAAGTAAAAGACAAGTGCCTAACTATTTATCCGTCACTTTACAAACTCAAGTCACGTTATACAACTCACCATAGAATTTAAATGACCTTCAAATCTAAGACAAAGGAGACAGCTTTGGTTTACAAAACTTTAGGTACTTACTGGTTCACAAACTTTAGGGTGAAAACAGTCTTAAGACTAATCGTCTAATAGCCCGCCCATTAACTTGATCATTGTCTGACCTACCTATTATACCTACATTTAAGATTTTTCTCAAGATACCTTTTTTTAAGTGGGTACTCAACCATTGGTCGAGACTCTTGTGGTCGAATAGCTTGACCTTACCTAAACCTTTTAGTTAATGGTATGTGGTATACAGTATCATTCTAGCAACGTAATTTCACCACTTTTACTCACAGTAGATAGATAGATAGATAAACTCTTTATTGTACCACATTAAACCTTAATTCTAACATACATTCTGCTACAAAAACAATAATACCTTACAATATGGCACAATGGGCGGCCTTATCGCTAAAAGCGATCTCTTCCAGGCAACCTTTGGATGGACAAGAATTAAAGAAGGGGATAGGTGGGTTGTACATAACGTGATAGGAATATAAGGAGGAAAATAAAATAATCTGAATAATAATAATAAAATACATAATATTCAAGAAAATACGTACCTACACATACACACATAACTATATATATATATTATATATAGCAGATGTAGATGTAGTAGATGAATTTGTGAGTAAAAGGTTACGAGTTATAGACAAAAAAGCACGACTTTTTCTGTTATTTTGTCGTGTTTCGATGCATTGGGTACGTAACGTTAGGTAAGACCAGTAAGACTTCAAAAACTATCGGCTGATTGCTAAATCTGTCTGTATTCTGTTCTCACCCTTACGTAGGTACTTTTTGCTGGATCATTGATAGTCATTAGCCTATACAGTTCCCTCAGCTTAAGTCCAAGTTTCAGCTCCTTTGTCAGTAATTCTTGTTTAGTCGTCAACAAAATTTTCCTTTAGCGTTAAATTGTTACAAATTTTTAATGTATAATGGGACTAAGGCATCGTGAAAGCTGTAGCGACATGATACTTACAAATTATTTGTGATGTGAGGGATAATACAATTTAGTTATGTATTTTAACTTAATGCGAGAGTTTATCAGTTTTAATGTGAATATACAGGGTTATTGGACATTAAGGCGGTTAAGGAATACTTTTGTGCACTATAACAATCAACTTTTGTTCCACGACTTTAGAAAATTCGAAAAAATATTCGAAAATTTTGAACTGTTACTGGAGAGGCCAATAATCTTAAAATTATACTAATTATTTCTTTTGTAGATAATTGAATTCTCACCGAAATGTTACGATCTCAAGTTAACTTAAGTTTACAAACGCAATCGCTAATCGCTTTGATACATACGTACAACATACTTGTTTTGTTATCAAATATGAATGTAATCGTTGCATCAAACACCTACCTCGTAACAATAACAACAAAAGATAAGTAGTCGAAATATAATCGTTTCAAAATGTCCGTCAGTAGTATTATTTCTTAAGTTTTATAGATTTCTATGTCTGAATGACTGTTAAAAGAATTATTGCTGATTTTCGAAAAAACATAACCACAACAATTTCCAAAAAAAATTGAATAAGTATCTAAAAGTCGTAAAACAAAAGTTGCTTCTTATGGTGCACAGAAATAACCCTCAACCATTTTCTTATATAATAACCCTGTATTTGTTTTCTTATTGTTAGTCTGTTATTATAATGTTAATGTAACCTACCTATTCAAAATTAAACGATTGTGTTTGTGGTAACATACACAATACACATATTTGCTTCTTTACACCTGATTATGTAAAATTATGCAACGCTTCAGGAATATGTAATTTCCAATTCTGAACGCTTCGAGCTGAAGCTTTATTACAAGGGTGTTTTATTTATTAAAATATGTATGTACAGTATGCGTCATAAGTCCACTATCAGTAAGCTACAATAATAAATATAACCCAGTATTGGACTTACAACCTTCTTCTAATAGACGTTACACAGTACACACCCACATGAATACTTAAATAAATAAATAAATATTGCAGGAAATTCCACACATCGGCATCTAGCCCTAAGCTAAGTAACTAGACTTGTGTTATGAGTGCTAGACGACGAATATACAACTTATATACCTTTCTTTTGTAAATATACCACTGACAAATATCTAAGAATAAATACTTGTCTGAAGCGGAAATCGAACCCGCAACCCTGTGTTTGGCAGTCCGGCATGGTGACCATTGTGCCAATTGGGTCGTTACTTGAATTATAAGTACTCTGTGTGATAATTATTTTATGTCTTTAGTTGGCCGAGTGGTATAAGCCGCCACTCGCGAAAACAAACAACTTGCCCATTGCATTGATGCACTGTATGAAGTGCGTCTGTATATGTTCAAAATAGTGCTGCAAAGGATTGTAAACGTAACGCTACTACTGGACTTTTTAGCGTCAATTGTACATAGATACCTAACTAACACGTACCTATACATGAGTTTTTGAAGAAACATCACATATACATAACGTGATCATACGTCCAGCTTTGGGCGGGACAATCCCGCTTTCAAACTGTGTGTCCCGCTGTCCCCGGCAAGGTAAAAAATGTCCCGCTTTGATATCAAGTAAAACGTCCTTGAACGCTGTGATGACTATCAAGGAAGTCAATGTAGAACCCACGAATCTACACGAATTTAAACTGTTGTAAACAAGGACTAAATATTTCGCGCTCGCTAAGAAAAGCGTTTTACTAAAAGAAAGTTAGTTAGATTTGAAGTTCTAACCTAACTTAACCCACTTTCCTGGGCCGATAAGTAACATCATTTCCGGCAATTAAATTGGTATATGATTCCCATAAACAAAACAATATTATTTCGTACTTAGATATTTGTTTCAAAAGTTAGATTTTGGGTTTGCCCAACATTTTTTAACAAAATTCTTCATTTGTCCCGCTCTGACGATAGAAAATTATGGTCACGTTACTTATACATCACAAAGTATTAATGTTAAATATACGAAACTAAAGAGCGTGAGAATTAAATTCCTATACAATGTTATTCGAACCAGTAAAGGACGTGTTAAATAAAATTTAGATTCGCGACAAACGGCCCACGCATATTTTAGTTAACTGTGTAAAAAAAAGGAATTTCAATCGAGAAACTCTTTCTTCTTAGAAGTAGGATAAAAATCAACTTTTTCCTCAACTGGTAAACAAACTGTTGAATATTTATGTTGGTCGGGTATTTGATTACCTTTTAATTTGAACCTCTTTCGAATTGTGAACTTTTTTCTTGAGGCATTAACTTTCTTCATTTACTTCGGTCTCTTGTTAAACAAAGTTTAACAAAGTCTCCGCGTTGCGTCGCGTAGTTGTAAATAGATTAACTGTCTTGTTATTTTTAGAGACAAATTTTGTATTTATTTTTTATAACTCTGATGATGACAGTTTGTATCTTACTAGCAGCGTTTCGTGGTTTCACCCATGTAACTTTCGAGAAAAAAAGTAGTTTAAATCACTCAAAATAAATCAATATACCAAGTTTCGTCAAAATCGGTTTAGAAGTTTTTGATCCTAATTCCTTTTCAATTCATACAATCAAATATTTTCTTCTTTAAAATATCAAGTGTAATGTTTAATCTATATACCTAGATGGTGTTTTATGTTGTAAGTAAAACAATGCCCGTATTGAGTAAATTGTTGTAACTTAATTTTAAAACTACCTACCATCCATTGTACCTACATAATTTATGCATCAAAATTCTTATCTATTCTTTAGAATATTATTTGTAAATAAAGAACTTCAACTTCAAAAACGAATCTTTATAATATTAAAATCAATGCTTGTTTAATGAAATTTGATTTTTATTAGATAACTTTAAAAATACTCACCTGTATCTGACAAAATATCTCTCCGTAGGGCCAACACTTATACAACGCTGGCAGTAGAGCAACAGGAGCCACTAAAATTCCAGTGAATAAGTCGTTCAGAGCCAGCGAAGTTAGAAGATATCTTGGCTGCAAAGAAAACAGTATGAAATGGACATTATGACCTACATTTTGGCATGGAAATACTTCCTGAAGCAAATAAGTAGTGAAAGAGGAATCTAACGCCCGAACACTAAAAGGCTACTTATCTTAAGTGGCGAAATAATTGACATTTAAGTGACATGTTTACGTACGATAGGAGCATCTTAAATATTATAATACTCCTAAATGTTTGAGTATTCGGGCATTATTTCAATCGATTGACAGACGCAATTGCAATATGAAGTCAAAGTCAAATTTCTTTATTTCTTTGGATGCTTAATACATTAGTATAAAGACCACATGAAATCGTCTTAAAAACTAAGTTATGATGTGTGCCTTCAGAACGCGCCCACCAATGAGAAGAAGGCACAAGAAACTCATGGGGGTTGTTTTTTTTTTCATGTGATCACGCTCACAAAGGTTAATATTACAAATATTTGAAAGTATTATTTGAAATGAAGCAACTAAAGTCACGTCCATGGGTTCTTATCATTAAGGTAAGACGAAGTATCATAGTACGCCTTACTGCACAAATTATGCTTTATAAAAGTTTTGAACCTGTTAATGGACATGTCATATACATCTTTAGGTAATTTATTATAATAGAGTACACATGTACTATTAAACGACCTGTTTATTTTCCGGAGCTTAGTCATTTCTTAACCGACGAAAAATAAACAGAGGAGGTTCTCAATTTGATGCGTATTTTTTGTAAATGTTTGATCACCGATTACTCAAAGACAGCTCAACCAAATGGGATGATTATTTTTGTGTTAGAAAGGGAATAGCTCAAGGGTGGTCCCATAATATTAACATTAAGTGTACCTCGAGTGAGCAACAAACTGCTCAGTTTTCATCTATAATAATAAATAAATAGACCTACATACCTGATTATCAATATACTTGATATATCTTCTGTTATTCAACACACAAATCAGAATCAAATTCCCCAACACTATAGCCATGGATAGTGCAAAAATGAAGAACGCTTTTAGAATATCTGACGGAGCGGGGAAGGTAGAAGGCCAACCTTTGCCGTTAAGCCAACAAGAACTATTTGCTAATGAAGGCGCAACTAATAGTGCACCCTTGGTCGAGTCAAACATACTCGGCGACTGCGTTTAGCAGCGCACGCTTCTCTTGAATAAGACATTTATAATTTAAACTTGACACTGGAAAATTTATTACTGTCGCCAAATTGTTGAGAGCGTTTTATATCAATTTGGAAGTCGCTTTTTGTTTGCTTTCGCCTTTCGAGGTTTTATTATTGTTGAACGACGCGTCATTCTTGTGATTTATCTGTAACAAGAAAGAACATTGAATTAATATAATTTAGGTATTCAGTTAAAAACTTAAGACATTTCTTGGGTTAAATATTTCGACAAATAAAAAATAAATAAATTGTTCAAGTATTTATACAAAGTTTTTGATTTGTCGATTGTAAAATTCGATTTACTTTAGGTACTCGTAGTTTGGGTGCCTATTTTATTTTAATGACAAGTTTTAAGTTAGGTCACCATGATTTTTATATTGTGTGAGCCGACACTGGGCTTTCTAAAAATATTTATCAAGGAAGAATTTGTTACAAAAAAGTCACTGTGACGAGACTTGAACTCACAACCCCCTGTTAGTCTTGATACTGTAAAAAATAACAAATCCAACTCGACTCCGCTAAATAAACTCTCTAAACGTAATTGAAGTTAAACATTTAAAGTATCCAATCAACAACGAGCTAACATTCCACATAAAAAAGAAAAGGGAACATAAAATAAGACGTTTAAAAGATTTTCTCACTTCTTAAAAAAATAAGTCTATTACGAACTCATGATTGAGGGTTCAGTATATCACATTTTGCAGTTATAACTGTGGTCTACGTAAAACACTACGTTTTCATAGTTTTCTTACAACGTATTTTGACTACGTTTGATTTTAGTTTTTTTGTGTTTTGGAACTTATGCTTTCTTTACCTGTGCTGTAAATATTTTGTTTTTCATAAAACACCAGCATCTTTAGTGTTCCGTTTTTTCCTCTTAAAGTAGAGATGAACTCTAAAAATGGAACAAAAGTCGTAGAGTCGATATTATCATTTGAAGCATCGTGCGTGACACGACAAGAAATTGTTATTTTCTCAAGATATTTCCTTATCTTCACCGCACGTTGGTTGGAAAATGTGTCAATTGCTTTCAGGATATTCTGTGTGGAGATAGAAAACTTGAAAATACCTACGTGTAACGAAAATAAATTAGACTCTGTACAAACGGGGACGGCTAGCCGCGGGAGCCACGGGACCCTCATGACGCGATTTGCGAGAATTTCAAATGAATACCTTTCTATTAATGTTTCGTATAGCAATTTGAATAATTTATCGGTTCCATGGTTTAGGTTTGAGAGGTTAGAGACCCTTATAATTTGTAACCCAACATCACATAGTCAAACCACACTATAACATGCGAGAGGTCACAGATCTCGAGTATTTACTGGCACGGAAATATCATGGTAACATCCTTGTACCGAACACACGCATAATTTCTTCATACGTTAGTTTCCCACACGCATAATGACTAACATTATGTATGTAAGCTCACCAAAATGAATATTTAAACAGCTCTTTCACGCTTCAAAATATAGAGTGGTTCCATTGATTTTGAATTCAACAGCTGAAGGTCCCTTTAATGAGAATCCCTAGAGCTTCTTAAAGACCCCAGATTTTGTGTGAATAGAGCCTGAACTTATCTGATTTTCTCTCGGTTTTTGTTTATGTTTGAATGTTATTTTGAGGTAAATAAACTTTCTCAGTGCTTGGAACTAATTTGATTCGATTATACGTTTTCGCAGTGTAGATGACAATGACAAGACGCCTCGGTGATATCTCTGTTTCGAAATCAAATTGTTTTAAGTAAAGTCGAAAGCTCTAAAGTTTCTTTTACGAAGGCATTTTTCAACATTTACTGAAAAACATTTTTATGACTCCTCGTAAATTGTCCAATAAAATGGTCCTTTAGGTTTTTATCTAAACGTTGTATGAGATTGAAGTTTTATTTCGCGGTAAAAAAGGGTCTTCGAAATTACAAATGTGAATGAACTTTAAAGACTTACTAAAGTTAGTTTTATTTTGGTTTTTCTTACGCTTTTGCAGTCGTAAAATACGAAAACATAAAGCATAATTTGATTAGATATCGTTATAGCTTTTTTCACCTATGACAGGTCAGCGTTTGACCACTATCACACCCTTGATGGCAAGTGACGATGCAGCTTGATGGCAGGTGAAAACGTAGCTCGCTTTCCTAGAAGATACAAATTTTACACGCCAGGAACGACAGACGCTGGCAACTGGTTACACTTATACTTTCTAGCTATTACTTTACTTTGTGTTTATCGTGTTCTGTTTCTTTCAGTGTTGTACAAATAAAGTTATCTATCTATCTATCTATCTGGTTCCATTCCCTTGCGGTACGAATAAGGAATAATTTATTTTGATAATAATTTATGAACATTATTGAATGGCATAACGATTAAGATTTGTACAACCGTTTGGCAGATTGCCCGGCCCATATGGTTATAATATCGATATTATATAAATATAAAACTTGTGTTCTGGTAAAGAATATAGCATCCAATAATCTAAGTTCTAATATAAAACTCAAACAAAACCTAAAAACAAAACGATTAAGAAATAAAAATAAATTTGTAGAAAGACCACATAGAACTACATATGGGAAGAGAACTATAGTATCTGAAGGAGTGCGGCTATACAACGATCTGCCTGATGATATTAAAGAATCGGATAGTGTACATATTTTTAAAAGAAAACTTAAATTGCATATTGCCAAGCTAGAATAGTAACTTCTTTTTATTTTTCTTTCTTCTCAATTAACTTGTTAAAACTACCTACTTAAACACGTCAGAGGTGAATATTTAACTACCTATTTTTATGTTTGTATCTCATTTTAAGTGACTATTGTCTTATGAGAATAAATATCTTTAAACCTATATTATTGGATAACTTTAAGTCCCATATCCGTTATGGGTAAATCTATCCCTGTAAATTATAAGTGAGTTATTCAATAATTACTAATATTTGACTAATACATTTCATTATGGTTAGCAGTAACCCTAATGTTTTTATCTTTGTGTAATCGTGCCAAATCAAGTTACACTTGTGTAAGAGCATGGTATCACAGACCATAATTTCAAGTGCCAATATTTATTTATTTAAATAGAATGTTTTGTTTCTATATATAAATTGAACTACAAAAAATCTCAAAAACTGCAACTCTTGGGTAACGCAGCAACTAAAAATCAAATTAGAAGTTCGAGCCGAACTGTTAGAACGACCCTTATAAAACTCTGTATCAAAACATATTTACCGCGCGGCGACGTTTTCGACCGAATTGCACCAGCCATAGTCACAAGGAGATATGCGAAAGTCTTCTTTCGTTGGAGTACCAGTAATTTTAAAAGTACCCTCAGCTTTGTAAAAAGTCATTAGGCCCGCGAAACTACTCTCAAGACATTCAGAAAATATGCTAGAGGGTCTCTCTCTATTAGATATTCGTAAACCGTTTTATTTAGGCACGTTAAATATAAATGACGAACAAAAATATGTGTGCGGGCATGTGTACGCAAGCGTATTCCCTCAGACCAATCTCGTTTATGAAACGTCGTTCTATGTTGGTATTGGCTCAGTAACGGTACAAATTACTTCACTAAACTTTGATGATGTAATTACAGAGTATACCGACTTAAAATAATAGAGAAACCTACATTGTGCCTACGAAAATTGGCGTGAAAATTGTAATTCTAGGAAATATGTATTGCAAACGACAGTAAGTGCTTATTTGTTGCAAAATTACAATGTTTTAATTAATAACTAAGGTTGATTATTAATAGCTAGTGATTGTCCAACCACACAAAGAAAATTCCTGATTTGATACTAATCCGCAAAACATCACAAACCTCAAGTTGGTGTTTCGCTTTATATGGTTTTTATGCGTTTATACCATTATGTCAGGGTAATTTTTATAAAAGCTTCTAGGTTGTTACTAATATTAATAATATTTAATTTACAAATTGAATTAAAAATGATTTTGTTGTAAATGCTGAGTAGTTATTTTGATTAGGGAAATGTTTTAAAGTGATCGATTCAATAACTTATTATTGAATCGATCATTCTTCAGAAGTATAAAATTATAGTTTATTTAACTAACTAAGTTAAAATATATTTAATTACATTTTTATGATTATTTGATTTGGTATCGATTGAATCTAGACTTATTCGACTGGATTAGTTTTAAGGCACTTCCGCTAGGCGCGGAAAAATGCCGCCATGATGTTCTCTCGAGTCAGTCTGGACAGAGGTCGTTAAGGGCTAGGACATAAAAAACGACATTGTATTGCTGCGAGTGGTTGACTAGTAAATAAAAGGTGTTAAAATCAAGCAGTGTGTTTTAACTTTTGCCTTGGGTCCCAGGCCATGTAGGAATAACAGGAAATGAGAAAGCTGATGAACTAGCAAGGACAGGATCGGCAAGTGCTATGCTTGGACCAGAACCATGTATGGGCCTGCCAGCATGCACAATCATAAAGGCCGTAAAGGATTACGCTTATAAGAAACACACGCAAGAGTGGGAAATCAGTCGAGGGCTGCTACATTCGAGGAAATTCATAGGTAGCAGCAAAACTTATTTTAAAGCAACTACTGAAACATTTCCATGATAATAATATCTTACATAATAAACAGTTCGGGTTTAGTAAGGGGCGCTCGACTACTGATGCGGGTATAGCGTTAATTAAAAACATATTTGATGCTTGGGAGGAGTCACATGATGCGTATGGCATATTCTGTGACTTATCCAAGGCATTTGATTGCGTTCAACATAATACATTGATCATGAAACTACACCACTACGGTATTAGGGACGGCGCCCTGGATCTTATCTCTTCTTATTTGAGCGGTAGGATCCAGAGTGTTGATGTTAACGGGAAACGATCCCCCGGATCTGCGATAGCAATGGGGGTTCCTCAAGGATCCATATTAGGACCTTTCCTGTTTTTAGTTTATATAAATGACTTACCTTACCTTGTAAGGGACAACCATGGGATAGTGTTGTTCGCAGATGACACCTCCTTGGTGTTCAAGGTTAAAAGGCGTCAGTCCAACGTTGACGATGTGAACAATGCTCTCTCTAGAATAGTTGATTGGTTCAATTCCAATAATTTATTACTGAATGGATCCAAAACTAAATTAATTCGGTTCACACTTCCAAATGTAAAACAAGTAAAAACTGTTGTAAAAATTAATGATGAGGAAGTCGAATTAGTCAGTAAGGCTGTCTTTCTAGGTATAACTTTAGATCCTAAGCTTCAGTGGGGCCCACATGTGGAAGCATTGTCCAATAGACTTAGTTCTGCCGCTTACGCCGTTAAGAAAATTCGCGAATACACGGACATTGAGACTGCTCGCCTAGTCTATTTCGGCTACTTCCACAGTGTCATGTCGTACGGCATCCTACTGTGGGGGTGTGCTGCAGATATTGATGCTATTTTCATATTGCAAAAGAGAGCTGTCCGAGCTATCTACAAAATGGGCCCCAGGGAATCACTTAGAGAAAAATTTAAAGAGATAAATATATTAACGCTCTATTCACAATATATCTACGAAAACTTGCTCTACGTTCACAAAAATCCTGATATTTTCCGTAAAAACAGCGATATTCATAATTTCAATTTAAGAAATAAGGGTGAACTTACCGTGCCCGGTAGCAGGCTCCGGAAAATAAACAGGTCGTTTAATAGTACATGTGTGCTCTATTATAATAAATTACCTAAAGATGTATATGACATGTCCATTAACAGGTTCAAAACTTTTATAAAGCATAGATTGTGCAGTAAGGCATACTATGATACTTCGTCTTATCTTAATGATAAGAACCCATGGACATGACTTTAGTTGCTCCATTTCAAATAATACTTTCAAATACTGTAATATTGACCATTGTGAGCGTGACCACATGAAAAAAAAAAACCCCATGAGTTTCTTGTGCCTTCTTCTCATTGGTGGGCGCGTTCCGAAGGCACACATCCTAACTTAGTTTTTAAGACGTTTTTATGTGGTCCTGTATACTTTTAAGTATTAAGTATCCAAAGAAAATAAAGATATTTGATTTGATTTGATTTGCAGCACCAGAGGGGCTTCTAAATTTATATTGAACAACAGTAGAAGCAAAGCACGAGCTGTGGTTGGTGCCTTGACAGGACATTACGGAACCAATGACATGCTTTTAAAAATGAAGTTAACTTCAAATAATGACTGCAGAGCCTGCGGTGATGTCAGGGAAACTATGGAGCACGTACTGTGTGAATGCGACGTCTTAGCAGCGAAGCGTATGAGCCTCCTTGGGAATGCGTATCCCAAACCGGAGGAATATAGGTTTCTTCCTCTCAGTGGGATCACCGCGTTAATCGACCACTTCTTCAAAGAGTAAGAAACATCAAGGTAGGGGTAAACACAAAAGATCCCATTGGGTCGAAGTGTTGCTGGCAACTTGTCAGCCCCCATTATATAAGATAAGATAACTTTTGCCTTACGGCAACAATTATAGTAAAAGAAAGAACATCTTTTTTAAACAAATAAAACCATTGACATGATACCCAAAACTTTCCATACAACATTTTTCCAACTCAAATGTTATTATTTGAACTTTATTTCTCTTTCATACATTCAGATTGCTGTAAAAGCCTTTTACTTGGCTGAATGCCAGTATACAGTTACAAATAAATAACGACGTATGTATCTAGGAGTATTACCAATAATAACAGATCATACCGCAAAAACCGAATAATATTCGAAACTAGTTGGAAAACATGACTAAGGACTTTTGATCGGCCGATTTTGAAAACATTTGAAGTCAAAAACCGGCCAAGTGCGAGTCGGACTTGCGTACGAAGTGTTCCGTACCATTATATTCTGTTTGAGCAAAGAAACCCTTAAAGATATTGTATGTCAGACGAGGATGTATAGTTTAAAAGTCTTTTGCCTGCCCTTTTGGGAGTACAAATATTATTAACAAAAATTATTGCCTAAAAAAATTGTAAACATGAAAATAACCTAAAATTCCTAAAAACATAAGTACCTACTCAAATTTACTTTGCCTGTCTTTAGTCTTTGTTGTTATACCAGAAACAGAAATACATAATCTGTGAAAACTCTCTAGCTATCATGGTTCATGAGATAGAGCCTGGTGACAGACGACAGACGACAGACGGACTGACAGCGAAGTCGTAGTAAAAGGGTCCCGTTTTTACCCTTTGCGTACGGAACCCTAATAAAAAGCCAATACCTACACGTCAGTCTACGAATGCGAACGATCGACAAGCTATTATATCGGTCGACTGCTTAGTTTCTAGTCTGATTACGCCCTTTGACTGGTACTTACGAAAAATTCGTGGTTATTCTACAACAGAACTGGCATTCCGGAGCCCCTTTTTTCTCTGCGATCTTATCGAGTTTTCGGTTTATTTACGACTTTCAATTGGTAGAACCAGCAAAAGTCGGGTATATTTTGTACAGTGCGGTCAATTTATAATTGACGACAAATACAAAAATAGGCAACTCTGTGCTGACTGGGTAGATGCTTTGGTTTCATCTAGCTGAGTTGTCTCTCAGCAAAGAGTTCATTTTGATAGTGACGCGCGGTTTGACAAGCTAGCTCAGAATTATTTTAGGGTTCCGTAGACAAGTTAAAAACAGGACCCTATTACTAAGATTCCACTGTCTGTATTTGCGTCTGTCACCGCTGTATCTCATGAACCGTGATAGCTAGACAGTTGAAATTTTGACAGATGATGTATTTCTATTGCCGCTATAACAAAAAATACTAAAAACAGATAATAATGTTACGGAACGCGTAGCCGGTTTTTTATCCGTTAATTCAAATTAAAAAAGACAGATTCACTAAAGCATTATCTATTAATCGGAAAATAATTCGGTCGTTACACTTTTATTACTCTCATAAACATTCAGACAGTAAAAAGGCATTTAGATACTGCGCTCTCAATTATTTTTTGTATTTTCCGGATATAAAGTCAGCTTCCAGTACTATAGTACGAGATCCCTTTAAGAACGACCTTCATCGATCTGTTTAATGGATGAAAAGTATTTTATATTAAATTAAATAGGTCAATAAATATATTGCAAATGGGTTGCCTAAATAATTTCAGTCCAGAATGATTAATTGATTTTTATTTTTAGACTTTTTACTGGTTTGGTCCATAGACAAATTCCGTAGCAATGAAAAAGATAATCTTTATTTTATCTTAACTTTAATTCATTAACCAGACCAGTGCAAATGACTAGTACCGATTTACCTGCCTACTCAAGAGTTGTGACGGGAAAAAATAGTCAACCTAACGTTTGCATATTCTATAGGCTTCGTACTTTCTATTGGTATGGAATTTGTCTCCAAACAAACTGAAAAGTTTAAAAAACAAAACAAAAATTTAAATTTATATAATATATTTTTATTAGGCCAAAATCTTACAAGATCAATTAAATTCACAATCATTAAAAAAATAAACAAATACTTAAATCGATACAAAAAAAAAAAAAATTAAAAAAAAATTAAAAAACATCCTAAAATTAAAAAAACTACAAATAAATTTAAATTGTTAATTATTAATCATATTCTGGACTGAAATTTTTTAGGCAACCCAGTTGCAATATATTTTTTGACCTATTTAATTTGATATAAAATACTTTTCATCCATTAAACAACTCGATGAAGGTCGTTCTTAATGGGATCTCCGACTACTATCTCCGCTTATAAAAAAACTCAGAGGGTTAGGCGGTAAAACGCCTCCTCCGGATTGGTGAATGTCCCATACCTTCGTATGCGTAGTGAGTTCTGAGGCATTTCGGGCAATATAATTATTTGTTTATCTTTTTCCCTTGTTTTTGAACATCGTAAAGCCGAAAGTGACCCATTTCTCTTGATTTACGCATGTTGTTATAGAACTGTTTTGATTGTCATGTTGTTTTGATTTTTCTACGCTATTTTAAGTACCTACCTACCTACTTATTACATTAAATGTAAATTAAAGTCTTACATAAATATACTGTTAACGTCGTAGACTAAATAATAATATTTTTTGACAAACCTCTTTGGTTTTTAATGTTATTTAAGTTAAAAATTTTGTTAGCTTTATATTGATAAAGAAATAAAAATTAATGAATAGTTGAAGGTTGAAGACGACATAATACGCCTACGTCATCAAACCAAGAATTGAACTGGGGTGTTGAACAAGATATATTGGATGGGTAGATTATTATACAGGGCTTATGTCGACCGTGTCTAGGGGAAAAAACTCGTTATAATATGTCTGGAGCCAATTAAGCCCTACCGATGTTTTCTTTCACCGCAAGAGCAATGTTAATTAGCACACATACATTTTTCGTAAACAATTTTTCCAGCAAGCCATTTTATTGGATCTCAAATTCTATAAGAAAGTTAGTTTGACAATATGGATGATTAGGTTTAAGATGGCGCTATGCAACGGTCAGTTAATTGACGTTACGTTAAAATTTGTTATGTTAACGGATAGAAAATATAATAAAACAAAATGCAATCAAGGTCCCTCGGAGATCGTGGCCCTCGGTGACTAGACTTCATCCCGACTCTACCCGATCCCATCTCTACCCGATTTTAAAATACCTAACAAAAAATCCCAACTCTACCCTATTTCATCCCGAAAAATCCATTAGTGCACGGCCGATCGACTAAATTGAGAAGTCTACTTCATCTAATACATGTCTCAGGCACTACCTTCTTGAAGACCATGGGTTATAGTTGCTGGCGCTGTATAAATCATCTAGATTTAGGTGAAGTAGGACCCTATCCCTTTCCCACGCGCGCGCCGCGCAATGACTCTATCCCTTTCCCCCGCGCGCCGCGACATGGCCGTTTTAACTATTTAACTTAATTAAAAAACTCACATCTATTTTAGTGAAAAACCATCTGTACTACCTTATGGGGTTTGATGTAAAGTTTAAGAAAATATAAATTTTGTAATTGTTTTTTCTTTACAATCGTCGTAAAATTAAAAAAGCTCAAAAACTGACGATTTTTTTTGGATTTTCAAGATTTTTTTTCTATCGAGGCAAATCACTCTAATCGTGTTTCGAAGTATATGACAATACAAAGCATTTCTTCACCTTTACTTCAGTAGGAATATCATTCTATGAATTTTAGTGGTTGATACCCAAAAACTGTTTCTAAGACATCTCTATCGCGCTTCTGGTCATACCACTTCGGCTTAAGATGTGAAGGCCAAAGCTTATATTATAGAAAAACCTAAAACAATACACTGAGCATAGACATACAAATATATTGCCAGTGTTTTACTTAAAAGTAAGTCTGCTTATATAAATACATATAAGCAGACGTAAGTATATATGTCAGAAACAGATTTTTTACCTACCAACAAAGCTCTGTGTTTTTGTTTATTAACAAACTCCAAAAATAACTCAACAAACCTTTTTAACGTCGAAAACATCAAACAAAAACACAATTAAAAAGACAAGTGGTGGATCGTTTAACCTCAATCAACGATTGAAGGTTAAAACCGCTGGAAAATTGTACCTACATAATGCCTACATGCGTTGTGAATTAGATACACCCACGGTTTAGGAGAATTTGTATTTTTTTATGTAGACAAAACGTCCTTTAACGATTTTAGTTAATAGCATTAGATGGCGATGCCTTGACAGTGTAAACCTCTAATACATGTCATAGACACTAGTGGGACAGAGATGGTTGCCCAAAAGTGACATTTGAATTTTACTTTAGTTTGTAAAGAAAAAAAGAAAGAAATAAACTTTATTTTGTAATTACACTACACGCACAAAAGTCAATAAGATATAAAATAAATAATAACAGAAAACTAAATCCAACAATTAAACAAACTTCTCAACCTGTAGTGTAACCAAAAAAAAAGGATTATACTCAGCATAATGTTGTGACGCCAAAAACACCACAACGCTGATTTTCAGTACAATCCTATCGAGCTGAGTGACCGATGTACAAATAAAAGAAATATTTACTAGACTAATGTAATAAAAACACAAATACAAAATATACGTGATCAAATAAGGCAAACGATACATAGTCTTATATTAACTAAGGATTGTGTAGGTCACAATCCTTAATTCTACACTGCATGTTTTTTCTACAGTGTCCCTATGTAATGGCAGTGCCATTACAGCTGCCCTGCTAAATATCATTACATAGTTTGATACAACGGATTTGAATGCGGTTTTTTTTAATAGATAGAGTGATTCAAGATGAAAGTCTATATGTATAATACATGCATAATTTAGCCGTGCGAAGCTGGGGCGGGTCGCAAGTTATGTAATAAATAAAAACAAAATTAAATATTTTTATTGAACTTATTAACTAAGTGAAATTATTTTAAACTAAAAATTGTGAATAAGTCAGCTTTAAAATGTATCGCATAACTCTCAGTAAGTAAACATAATTTTTTTATAACAGAAAGATTAGATTTTCTTTTAAAATATTTCATTTACCACAAATTTATTATTAACATCCTCATTTTGACAATAATTCAAAGAACAATAATGCGGATAAACGGACCAAATTTTACATAGTACCTACAGCTTTCAGATCAGCTTACAATGATTTGAGCGAAGTAATCCTACGAACGGCATAATAAAAAAGCCTTACAAACACAATTCAGTGTAAACAATTTTCTTAAAATAAAAACACACAAAACAATTGATCGTAAAATGTAAGCTTTTCCTTAAACAAGTTCAGTAGACCGTATCAAATGTTGTTTTCGTCTCGTAAGCGAAATACGTATTAATTCGTAGATCGAAAAAAACTGAAAGAAAAATAGCTAAAAGTCTTCGCCCACATAACCGTTTTAGCAAAGTTAAATAATATGAAACATCAAAATAATATTGACAGACGCCCAAAAATGGCAGTCTTATTTTGCTTTAGTTATTGTTCTGAGGTCTTATTAGTATGTTTTCATTTTGATAGACTTTTGTTTCTATTTTTATCGTCTTTTTTCCTGTTTTGATCTACCAAATTTGGTTCAATTCAACACCAGCAGCGGTGAAATGGGACAATTATCACCACTAATGTATGTTAGGGAGTGTTATTTGATCAGTAATCAGTTGAAAAACTGTAGTGTGGATTTGGTGTCCCAGAGCGGATAAAAGTGTGTATATAAAAATATCATAACCCAAGAGTTGCCATTTCAATAAACAAAATGGTAGGTATGCAGAGCCTATTATTTAGATTCAGAACAAAAGACAAACCGAGAAAGAGTTCATGGCCCCAGTAACTTTGTAGACGAAGAGACATGACAAACAAAAAGATTGATGTAGTGAAATCCCAAGTGGCTGCGTGACTAAAACAAGCACAAAACTTACCTACTTGTGAGATTCGTCGAAAACTATGTTTATTTAAGCATATTCTGAGGAAAACTGCCAGGTTATAGGAAATTTCTACCTAGGTAACTACTATAAAAAATGTTACGAGGCAAAGCCGCCAAGGGTAAATCTACGTCTATTGACGATATTGCTATTCCTTGGCAACCACATAGCACTTTGGTTTAGTTCTATTTTTGTCCACATTCGGGTCAAATAAGTAAAAAACCTTGCTACAATACTTTACTCTTTCATTTTTTGAAAACTGGTAGTCGTGTAAAGTACGAGTAGGTACTTTTAACAATATCTTGTGTTAGTTACCTCGTATTTTGTAGAGGTTTTGGCTTTAAAGCCAATTTTATAGCAGCCAAATAGGACACTCTGCATCCCTGGCCTAGTTTTGGTGTTATTACATTTGCGAATTATTAAGGTTAAGCTTTTTTAATTTTAAAAACTTGTCGCCTCCTTGAGTGTCAGAGACTCGGTACGAATAAGTCAAAGTGCCAAGACTAAATAAAGAATGGCTGTCCGGAAAAGTACCTATTTCCATAAAAGCTTAAGATTTAGCGTACCAAGATGCGTAGGTTTTAAAATAAATAATATTCTCGATACAAATAATAGTGCCGAGGGAATGGGTAAATGAATCGTGGTTCGGACTCATAACTATCACAGTGGGCGGTTTGGGTACGACAAATATAAGATTGTTAGTACAGTTGTAAACAAAAATGTAATGCAAATATTTAAAAATTTATATTTTTTCTATGATATTTGTTCAGATTTGTGTATGTTTGTTATATTTTGGTAGATGAATGCTGTTTTTTGGAAATTCAACAAAAATATGGAGATGATTATACTTTATTTGTTCAATTAATGATATAATAAGTCAGCGTTTGACTACGTATCACACCCGTTTGTGACGATGTGGCCTAAGATGTAGCACGTTTTCCTAGAAGATATCAGAAGGCCAATTCTCGTAAATAGCATTTTTCAAATTACAGTTCAATATCATTTCGATTGCATTTCGATCACAAATAATACCCGCATAGTTAGCTTTTTGTAAAAAAAACTGACTTTAATGGTATCTTTTGCAATCGAAATTCAATCGGAATGATATTGAAATGTAATTTAAACAATGTTATTTACGAGAATTGGCCTACTGTTCACTCGTGACTTGAAGACCCCCGAGTAATACATGTCAGGAAACACAGACGCAAGCAACTGAGGATACTTAGTGAAATATAAGTAAATAACAATAATAAGATACTGTAATTTTGCAATTTTTTAGTGTGACCCCAAATTGTATGCGTGAAGAGGTCAGTGGACTTAAACCTTAAGTACATAATCATGAACATCGATGCTTTAAAAAACATAAGCAAAAAATACTTTTGTTCACAAATGTACTTCACATAAGAAACTTCCGGAAAAGGCGACCCATTGTCGTTGAGGATGTTTAAGATTACTCAAGTCTTTTTTGTAGGTACCTAAATTTTATATAAAAATTATTGATGCGAAAATTTGTGCTAAAAAGGTCGCGTTTAGGGGTTAGTAATTTTAAGACGTGGTCTGTCGTGGAAGGATGGGTTAAAGGTTTGATTTAAATTGAGTTAGGTACTGGTATTAGAATTAGATTTATCTATTTCTGTATTCGACCATTACCTATATTTTAAAATAATTTAGTACCTATATGGAAATTCGAACATTTTGATTGTATAACTCAGCTGATTCAAAGAAAAACCCAGAACAATCAATAAACATAATAGGTAATTAAAATCGTCGTTTTCGTCTAAGTTACACCTCCGTCTCAAAATGACATAAAAATTATCGAAAACATGTTCGATTTTCGGATTTATGAAATATACCCCAGAAGTGCGTCAGTTCTCATGTTTGAATGTATTAGGAAATATAAGACCTAATACTATAATAATAAATCTAATTCAAGAAGTATGAGTTAGTTAATCAAACCTTTAAAACCTAGCTTTCCATGATAGACCAAGTCTTGAAATTGATAACCCCAAAAAGCTGTTAGACGACTATTATCAGAAGCAGATAAAGATACTAAATGCTCCAGTCTAATATTCTGGATCAAGATTGTAAGCAACGCCTTTATGAACTCGTCGAAAGACGCCAGAAAAGTACTGTTGATGGAAAATCAATAAAGACATTTACATATCTGAACAACTGATAGCATATGCTAGAATTTTTATGAAATAATATGATACAAATATTATTGGATTTAAATATGAGTTAATGGTAGAGTTCGTTCATGACATTATTGTATGAAATATACATAGGTGTATTATACATATTGGTAAGAAAAACCATCGCAACGAGACAGACAATACATTAAATAAAGTAAAACTTGACTGGCTTTGTGCCTCAGTACTTGTACTAAGCCAATGTATTTAATCAATTCAATAAAAGCCAGTCCTGAACGACTTCCGCATCAGTCATACACAACCAATAAACACGGAAGCATTCTTCACAAACAAAATGATATCGTAAGCTGTCCATTTCCGTTCAACCATCACACCGTTTGTCTCTCAACGTCACAAAGGAAGCAATGGTTGTGAAGACAGGCGACTAATGGAACCACTACTCGGATGAATCGACGTCATTCGCTTTTACGGTGTTAATGCATCTCGTTGGTGTCGATATAATGTTCGTGTTACTGAAATTCTCAACATGATAATGAAATTTTTAATCATCTACATTCATAAGAAATCTTCGGAAACTTATTTTAATTATTATTCTGGGTCTACAGAATTTCAATGAAACTCGTGCTATGTACTGTTTTATTACGTACCGCCCAATGTTACGTAAAGAAACGCCTATGCCGAAACTAACCAAAAACGTAACTTATATTATGAAAACGTCTCAAAATCAAAAACAATGTGAATCGATATTTTTGCATAGTTTAAAGAAAAGGGTCAAAACAGCTGACCTAACTGGCAAAGGAAATAATAATTCTGCAAAAATACTTAAGTAAGCCCCTACTAGAGAAAATTCATGAAGATACCATTATTTTTTCTTTTCAAGGAAAAATATACTCAATAACTCAATAGTAGGTATATTCCGCACCTACATAGTGTTACAATCGTACAAATGAATCGAGTGATTTATTCCCAGTTCATCTTACGTAATGGTCAAGAAATCTCTAAAGGAAGATGCCCTTGAACCGAAAGCAGTGATATGTCCTACGAATAGGGGTTGGGTATATTATAATATTTCATGTGGTTTTGTGTGATTTTCGTTTTTCTAGGCTCTCGTTTTTTGTTGATATCTATCATAATCTTAACTTTTTGTAACATTTTCTTAACGATATTTTTAGGGTTCCATACCAAATGGTAAAAACGGGCCCTTTTACTAAGACTCCACTGTCCGTCAGTCCGTCTGACACCAGGCTCTATCTCATGAACCGTGATAGCTACTTTTATATGATAAAAATGACCATATTAAAATACATACAATAGCAATTTAACATAGCGCCAATATCATTTTCAAGTGTCGAAAATTTAAGACGATATAAAATAAATAAATATTACAGGACATTCCACACTTCGCCATCTAGCCCCAAGCTAAGTAACTAGACTTGTGTTATGGGTGCTAGACAATGGATATACTACTTATATACTTTTCTTTTGTAAATATATACTTATAATTCATAGAAACAGCCAGACCCCAGACAAATATCTAAGTATAAAATATCATAAATATTTGTCTGAGGCGGGAATCGAACCCGCAACCCTGTGTTTGGCAGTCCGGCATGGTGACTATTATGCCAACTGGGTCGTCTGGGATATTAAACGTTACATTTTGATTTTCGAGAACAAGCAGTTAACATTTACCTTAACACTCTGCTTGCTTGAGGTCATCATCACTAAAGTCCAATGGAAGTTAGTTATGCAAGCATTAGGTCGCTGTGTACTGAGTTATGATTCTAAATGACAGCACTTTAACTTAATGGAGTTAACTCCAATGTTATGGGTACGATAATATGATACATTGTAACATGGGGTACCTACTTTAGCATATCAAGGGGATATGGGATAATAATTCACGTAGGACACATTTGTAACTTACTTATGTCTGATATGACAAAATAGGAATAACGATATCTGTTTTATGCAAGTAATTAAGTAATTTATAAATACAGAAGAAAGGTAAAGTAGTGTAAGCAGAAAACAAAACAAAAATCCAAATATTTGGGAAAAAAATTGTTTATAGGTATAGATTTCAAACTAAAATTTAAAACATAAAAAAAATCCTGGGGAAAAAAGTAAAATAGTGTCGGCAGATAATCAATAGAATTCATCACCTATGTTTCTAAAAATATGTTTTACAAACATTATTTTAAAAACAGAAGAAAAATCTTCTGGAAGAAAAAAAGTAAGGTAGTGTTGGCAGATCATCAATGAAAATACCTATAAAAGTATGTTTCGGAAAATAAGTTTCACAAGAACAAAAATCTTCTGGAAGAAGAACAAGATGGTGGTCTAGTTAGAGAAACAAGAAAAATACTTATCGAAGTATGTTTCAGAAAAGTTTCACACGAACAGAAATCTTCTGAAAGAAGAACAATAAGGTAAATGTAGGCAGAGAAATAAAAGAAGTATGTTTCGGAAAGTAAGTTTTAAATAATGTCCACAAACATTATTATAAACACAGAAGAAAAATCATCTAGAAATAGAAAAGTAAGGTCATGTTGGGAGAAAATCAATAAAAATAGTTTCACATAATGTTCACAGACATATGAATAAGTTTCACAAACAACTCAATCACTAAACAAACTTGCTCCAATACACCACAATACAACGACAATATTATAATCTATTTGACAATGGAACTATTGACTAACCCTATCTTATTTTGACATGGATCTTAGAACAATAATGTTGCTTATTTGTATTCAAATATGGCACTAATATTTACTTAACACCAACTGTTTGAGTGCAAACAATCAGTTTTAGAGGTTTATTAACAGTTTAGTTTTGAGCCATTCTTAAGCCAGCTGATGTATTGAATTATATTATGTTTTGAAACTTAACTTATAATGATCAAAAATGTAGACATTATGTAGACTTAGTGGGACCAGCCAGAGTCAGTTAACCGATTTTTTTTATAATTAAGTGCACTTACAAAAAAGTGTGACGTCATTGCTCACGTTCCCATCGTACGTCATGTTATTGACAAGATAACCATAGCAACGTATTATCGTTGCTATGGTATAATATAAACTATAAGGCCCGTATGACAAAATTGACCACCATGTATGAATTTTAAAATAATCAGTATTTTAATATGCCTATGAAATACAATGAATAAAAATATAGCTCGATGCCCAATATTTGTAAATAGATTTATTTAAATTATTACAAATATCATATAAGTCAAAACACGATTAATTTACGTTCATATCTTAAATTATTTTTGGTCATTTTTTTCTTATCTATACTTGATAAAGTTATATACAAAAAAAACAACTCACCCTCTCAAAGAGGAGGTATTTTATTTTGAATCTAAAGTCTTATAGATATGACAAAATTGGGAAACTTTACAAGAACCTATTATCTTTATTCGAAGTTCTAAAGCAATATGATTACAAGCAATCAAAATATTTGTATGATCATCTAAAAGTTTAGTTATTTATACGGTTTTCAATACTGAACTGAAAGAAGAGATTTAATAAAAATGGTCGAGGTTTCATCCAATCATTTATTTTTACCTATCTATTTCAACTTGTTATGGTTCATGTAAGGGCTTAATGCAAAAATGCAAAATATAGAATTGCTTAATAAAATTGTAAGTTATCGCAAGGCAAGTTTGTAAGTGAAATCATATACGCTTTGGTATATTTTAACACAATAATCTTTCTCGTTTCTAATTCAAAAAACAACTATGCCGCATTCAGCCGCAATTTTTAAGTTTGAATAAACGTAAAAACGACAGAAATTTTTGTCTTCAAATCACTACATAGTATAAAACAAAGTCGCTTTTTCTGTCCCTATTTCCCTTTGACTGCTTAAATCTTTAAAACTACGCAACGGATTTTGATGGGGTTTTTTTAATAGATAGAGTGATTCAAGAGGAAGGTTTATATGTATAATACATGCATAATATAGCCGTTCGAAGCCGGGGCGGGTCGCTAGTTATGTATAACAAAATGTAAGAAATGAAGGGTTTTATTAAAACTATTTTATTTTTAGGCAAAATATTTTTCTTTTAGAGCCTTAAAACTACTACAACGTAGGGATGTAATTTTTACTAGATTGAAAATATAACATTTTTTTAGTACTTTTTTTCCCGGTTGTGATAAAAATAGGCCGTTAAAGACGTAAGCACTTTTTTTCCTTCTTTTAATAAATAATCATGACGATATTATTCGAGCACTCGTGTCTTGCATATTTCCTCAGGCCTAAATCCATCATAGAAGAAATTCATGGCGATTGATATCACTTCATGAATACGAATATCTTGGGGCAATGTTCTGTCCCCGGCTTAATGTTTGACTTACATGAATATATTGCTACGCTAAAGTATATGTACATGTTTTTATATTAATGTAACACGATATTTAATGACCTTCCATTTAAAGGACCTGGAGACCATCAAGTGAACAAGCTCGACGGACAGTGAATAAGCTCGACGACGACCTAGTTGGCACAATGTTCACCATGCCGGACTGCCAAACACAGGGTTGCGGGTTCGATTGTCGCCTCAGACACGTATTTTTGCTTAGATATTTGTCTGTGATCTGGTTGTTTCTATGTATTTTTGTATATATTTACAAAAGAAAAGTATGTGTATAGTAGGTAAATATCAGTTGTCTAGTCTCTAGTCTAGTCTGTCTCCTAGCACTAGCACCCATAACACAAGTCTGGTTACTTAGCTTGGGGCTAGATGGTGATGTGTGGAATGTCCTGCAATATTTATTTATTTAAGCAGTATACGCGAAAAAGTGGTAGTCAGTTCCAAATGTAGCTAAATTTGCATTCAGCTTTTAGCCAACCATAACAATGTTGGAAATACGAAAACAAATTATCGTTTCTCATTTTAATTTCTGCGAAAAGTAAAAATAAATCGTTTTAATAATCACACCATAATAATTTTCATTCACATAAAACGGTGTAATCTGTTACCGGCTCTGGAAATTGTATCTTGCAAACATTTCTACCTTTTGTGAATAGCAGGTCATTACAGAAGTGCTATTCATACTCAGTTTTAGTTAGTTTCACCTAGTTTTTTTAGGTTTACATTTTAAAATAATGTTGTGGTATTTTATGAAGACAAAATTTTTGTTATTTATGATGTTTGCTGAATAAAATAAACGAACTTTATGTTCGTTACGTTCACCATTTTAGACCTTGGGTTTTAGGAAAGTCCCAGCGTCTCCGAGAGTTGTTTCGCCTTTGGACTGATCGCCGATAGGACGTTTCATTTCTGAGATATTCCCAACTAGATCTCTTGGTAAAGAGTAACTAGAAGAAACTACCATAAATCTATACTAATATTATAATGCTGAAGAGTTTGTTTGTTTAAACGCACTTATCTCAGGAACCACTGGTTCAAATTGAAAAAATATTTTTGTGTTGGAACTTGGATGGTCCATTTATCGAGGAAGGTTATAGGTTATTTTATATTTCGATATTCCCACGGGATCGGGTAATACGCGGGTGAAGCCGCGGAGCACTGTTAGTAATGTAATATGGCTAGAAGAGAGAAGATTCTGCGCCAACCAACACTAATATTTTAGACACTAGCACAGAACATGGCACACTTGTTACTGAGGTGGACCAGAGTGGAAAACACCCGGAAGATATTATCAGGAGATACCCCACTGAGGAGAAGGGAATGAAATTTTCTCCTTATTTTGTATGGTATTAGATTTTTTTTTTGTTGAATGAAAAGGCTTTATAAGCTGGTTCAAGAAATATACTTAGGTAGGTAATCATTATTTATTCGAAAAATCCAAAAACATTTTTTTAACACCATGTGGTGGACTTCTCCAGGTACAAAAAGGCACAACATTTTTTTGCAAAAGTAATGCCATCATAACTTATATGCCTATATTGAAATGAATTACATTTATTTTTCACAGCATTAGTACTGTCTCAGATTATCTAATAGTTACTAAAACTAGGAGTAGCAATAAATTACCCTATTGCAGAGGTGGAACCTTCGAAGTAATCTACAATATAGGATAAAACGATTTCCTTATCGGTCAGCCAAATAGATGGGCAAGGCACATTTTGAACCGTCACGTACTGCGTTTCAAGGAATCCCTCACCGTCAAATATTTCAGATATTCAAAAGGTCCCCAATTTAGAGTCTTCATAGACCACAAACTGTATATGGACCGTTATTATGCGTGCCTGATAATCTATACTAATATTAGAAAGCTGAAGAGTTTGATTGTTTGTTTGAACGCGCTAATCTCAGGAACTACTGGTTCGAATTGAAAAAGATTTTCGTGTTTAATAGTCCATTAGTCGAGAAAGGCTATAGGCTATTTTATATTTCAACTAGCGACCCGCCCCGGCTTCGCGCGGCTATATCATGCATGTATTATACATATAAACCTTCCTCTTGAATCACTCTATCTATTAAAAAAAACAGCATCAAAATCCGTTGCGTAGTTTTAAAGATTTAAGCGTACAAAGGGAAATAGGGACAGAGAAAGCGACTTTGTTTTATACTATGTAGTGATGATAGTGAAGTGAAGTGATATTCTCCCGGGATCGGGAGTAACGCGGGTGAAACCGTGGAGCGCTGCTAGTAAATGATAAAGACGGTTCAACGATTATCTTTAAATGCAAAATATCGGCCAACTATCAGTCGATCAAAAGTCTGCAGTCTGTGGGATGTCTCAAACCTCATGATTGCTTCACGCCTCTACTACATCTCAACCTTTGTGAAAAGACTATTAGATTTGAATTATTCATTCGATTTTGCTAGACATTTTGCCTTATTGAAATTGGTTTTAGAACGAATTACGATTTTAAACTTTACAATGAATTTCAAATTCTTATGTAAATCGGCTTTAAATTATAAAGTTAAATTCTTTAAAATATAGCAAGAAATTTTAAAAATATGAAAATATCTTATGTAGATAAATAAAATATAAGCACCTATATTTAAAGTCTTCTTACACCTAACCTTAACTTTGCCAAACAATCTTAAAAGGTAAGCTTAAAAG
The DNA here is from genome assembly GCA_907269075.1 of Idaea aversata. NCBI lineage: Eukaryota > Metazoa > Arthropoda > Insecta > Lepidoptera > Geometridae > Idaea > Idaea aversata. Next base: position 5,618,765 of record OU026092.1, on the reverse strand, counting down.
CTTTCGTATTCTATGGTAATCTAATACGAAGTTTCGTTTTCAAACTCGTAAGTCTCTAATACAAAACTGCCATAGATTCCTAGGTCCCTAACAACGTGACATTCAATAATTTTTTGGCAAACAGAATTAGGGACCCGTGGGAAATTAACAACGTAGACCTTCTGTTTCCAAGACTCCTTTCTCACCCTGTAAATGAAACCACTGAACAACCATAGAGGTTGATAAATATTTGGACAGCTCTTACATTTGGACGTCGTATCGACTATCGTATCGACCTTTGAAAAAACTTTCGAATTCTTTCAAAGGTCATTTCAAACTAACGTCGACTGAAGAACATCTTAGATTTGGCCACTGCATTCGTAATCAGACCATACCAATCGGCTTATGTTGAGACTGCTAGCACCTGCTAGTGTTCTTGGCAGTTAAAGCAGTAGGTACCTCTTTCTGCCTTTCTAAGGACACAGTAGGAATGGTTTCTAGGTTTTTATCTTGACCATCTAGATGTACAGTCGGAGTCAGTATTGCAGACCCACCGTAGCAATCTAAAATGACTGTTATTGGGATGTTTTTATTCTAATGAAATATTTATCTAATAAATTCATGAGTTGTAAGACTTCTAACTCGAACTACAGCAAGACCTTAGAACCTTGTTTTAGTGGAAAACATTCCAATAATAGCACTTTTGGAGCTCTACGGTGGGTTTGCAATTCTGACTCCAACCGTACCAAGTGGCAGTCGCTCGGCAGCCGAATAGTTAACGATTACCTTGCGGATTTCGACCAATATAGACACTGAGGTGACGAGGGCAGCTCCTGGCCTATGATAACAAACATACAAGTAAGTACACTACACTACAAGTGCACCAACTAAATAATATTATTCTACACCCTATTTTTGTATAATAATTATGAGCAAGTGGCAATCTTATGAATTTGCTTTTTTTATGGAAGAACCTACCTTTTGCAACACAGTTTTCCAACTAACGCAAGAGGTAGAGTCGCATAATTGTTATTTTATATTTTTTTTGTGGTAAATAATGATATTTAATTTGAAATAAAGTTCGTCTATAGAGCCCAAAGCTTAAAAGCCTCCTATACTACAACTTTCAATTTAAGGGTAATAAACTTACTTATCAGCAGAAAATGTCAGTCAGGAAACGAGTTCGAGAAAATATGTACTTAAGAGATTTATAGATGTACCCGAGCCGGATTAGTTAATGTAAGTAAGTTAACCGTAAATATGGGTTTTGTGGGCCATCAAACTGTATTAAAAATATATGAACGACCCTAGTCGAATAATTTGTATTGTAATTTTGTATTTTGGCGCACTTTTCTTTATTAGTTTTTGTATGTACAATCGGCTGCAATTGCAGTCCTCGGTAGAGTTCGAAAATTATTATTATTGCAATGTTTGTAATAATTCTAATAATTTTTGTTTGATTAATTGATGAGTTAGACAACTTTAAACTTCACCTAAAGCAGGCGTCATCTTGCTCGTGTTGAAAACATTCTTATAACAGCCGTTTTGGAGCTCTACGGTGGGTCTGCAATTAGCAGCCGACCGTACTTGTACCTACTATTGTATTTTTAAGCGCTTTTGGTATTTACAAGTTACAAAAAATTACAAAATTATAAAAAAATAATAATAATAAAAATCTAAATAAGTTTCCTTAGGTTGGGTGCCCAAAAGGCTATCGCTGCATTTCCTCTTTGGATTACCAAGCAAGAATTACTTTAAACAAATGATCATGAGGGTATCGTGGGATACATTATATTATCTGAGGAATTAAACATTATAAGAATTAAATATAAGTTAGGATCTGAAGGTATCAATAAATAAATAAATATTGCAGGACATTCCACACATCGCCATCCAGCCCCAAGCTAAGTAACTAGCCTTGTGTTAAGGGTGCTAGACAACGGATTTACTACTTATATACTTTTCTTTTCAGAATCAGAATCAGAATCAGAATCTTTATTTGCTAAAAACACCGGTATAAATATTAGATGGTAATTACAAAAAATAGATCCATATGTTCTACCTTACAAAGGCATGCAAATGTTTATGAAAAGTAAAATCAAAATATTTAATTAATGAATATGTCTAAACATTATAACAACATAATTTTATAGTCAATTAGTTCATAATAGATTATCTTATTGTCAATTTATTTGAATACGTCAATTTGTTTTGTAAATATATACAATAGGTAATACATAAAAACAACCAGACCACAGACAAATATCTAAGCATAAATACTTGTCTGACGCGGGAATTGAACCCGGAACCCTGTGTTTGGCAGTCCGGCATGGTGACCATTGTGCCAACTACACAGTAATTTGTTACTCCTTCAAGCGAAAACCACTGTACCGATTACGTTGAAACTCAGTATGTAGATATAGCTGAAAACCTATAGGCACTTATTATCCATAAACGAGACTCAGACTTATGCGGGGCATACCTAGTAACATAATTTACAGGGTTATTGGTAATTAAACTAGCAAGCAGTTGAGGGCTACTTCTGTGCACCTGAACAAACGACTTTTGTTCTACGACTTTTGGAAATTCGAACATTTTTTCCAAAATTTTGAGGTTAGGTTTACCGAAATCAGCTGTTTCTTACACGGAGAGGTCATTAATCTTAAAATTTTACTAATTTTTTAAGCATTTTCTACTGTTCTTAGTCTAAATGACTTTTGTTTTAAAAAATCAGTTGATTTTCGGATTTACATAACCTCAAAATGTTCAATTTTTTTTCGAATTTCCAAAAGTCGTAGAACAAAAGTTGTTTGTTTAGGTGCACAGAAGTGGCCCTCAACGGCTTGCTAGTATAATTTCCAATAACCCTGTATAGGTATATGTATGTAATGTGAAACATTTTAATTTTACTAAAAGCTTTGCCCTAATTTCTAACATCGTCATCAACCCTTAGAAACCTCTTGTTCGTGACCATCTTTAGACCCAAAACGATCGAAAACATCACTAAGGGTAAATGCTCGGCACATTCGATAGGTAAGGTACAGTATGCGTCATAAGTACACTATCAGTTTGCTACAATAATACTTTCAACAAACAAGTATTGGACTTACGACCTTATTCTAAAAGACGTTACACACAAAGATAAATACTTGAATTAAAAGTACTCAGCAGTGTGATTAGTATTTTCAACATGTTGGCTATGTCTTTAGTTGGCCGAGTGGTATAAGCCGCCACCCGCTACACCAACCAAGGTGGGTTCGATCTACAGGTTACGTTGTTATAATGTTCAAATAGTGCTGCACAGGATTTCATTGTAAACGTTACGGTGGGCAGAGACTTTTGACCGTTGATGGTACCTAAACTAATAGTTAACAATTTGCCCTAATCGCTTAAAATCACGATCCCGGTCCCAACTATTGAGAGGTACTTATAGAATATTTAAAGTTTGATTTGTCTCTGTTATATAAAATCTCATCTCATCTCATCATTGTGCCGGACTGCCAAACACAGGGTTGCGGGTTCGATTCCCGCCTCAGACAAGTATTTATGCTTAGATATTTGTCTGTGGTCTGGTTGTTTATAAGAATATATTTACAAAAGGAAAATATATAAGTAGTATATCCGGTGTCTAGCACCCATAACACAAGTCTAGTTATGTACTTAGCTTGGGGCTAGATGGCGATGTGTGGAATGTCCTGCAATATTTATTTTTATTTTTTATCTCTAAATCGTCCCAAGGACAATCCTAACTAAAATTATAAATAAGAATGAAACCGCTGGGCACAGCTAGTAATTTTTATACATAAAACATTATACATATAAATATCTGAGGGTCGCAACCCATATTATCAATAAGAACCATAATTATTATACTCTCTGATCCTATATCATTATCGGGTTAACATTTTTGGGTTAAAATCATTATAGGCTCGCAATCGTGCTTACAATCGCATAAAGATTGGGGGTTTTTAATCGACCACGATTTCGGCAACATAATATTTTAAATCGACGTACTTAGGTACCGAATTTTAATTGAGACTTGACAACATTTCAAAGATTAGCAGGGGCGGGACGAATCTGCGATTGTCATTCATCTGTACTAAATTACAAAGATTTGATTGTTTGTTTGCATTGAATATGCTCCAAAACTACTAGACCGATTTTGATGAAACTTGGTATGAAGATACCTTCATTCATTGACAATAATCTATACATATAAAATTATTTGTCCTGATGACTGACCGATTGACTGACAGACGGATCAACGCACAGCCTAAACCGCTGATCGTAGAGACACGAAACTTGGAGAGCGTGTTCTTTGTATGACGTAGGCATCCGATAAGAAAAGATTTTTCGAAATTCTACCTATTATGAGTTAAAAAAGGGGGGGGGGGGCAAAAACTAGTTACCTATATTCGGATTTCAATGGTTCAATGAAACTAAAATAACTCTTCGGTCTAATTACCTATTTAGAGAGGAATGTAAATTAAAATTAATTTAATATTGCAGGACACATCGCCATCTTGCCCCATGCAAAGTAACTAAGCTAATGTTATTATGAAGACACGACGGATAAAATACTACTCTGGTCTCTTAAAAATACTTACATAAAAATACATACTTACTTAATTTACATACAGAAATACCCAGACCAGAAACAAATATCTGTCATAAATATTTGCTTGACGCTGGAGTCGAACCCGCAACTGCAGGTTTGATTGCAAAAAATGAAAATAAAGCCAACTAGCCTGCTTAATTAGTAGCGGGCAAATCCACAACGGTATGCATAAAGGTGAATTCAGTGTGTAGTCTCAAAGCAAAAGCTCAAAGAGACTGTAGTTTTGAACTTACGAGACTTAAGGTGACGGCACGCTGGTTTCCATTTGTGAAGATTTGATTAAGTACCAGTCTACCTATCCTAGTTTTTTATGATTGGTTACTTTGTTCCGAGTTTTTTTAAGCTATTGCATAGATTTTATCGCGGGCCTTGGGCGTGGCGACCGAATCAAGAAATTCCGTAACGAAAATAAAAGCTAACACCCCCGACAAATGACGGACGAATATTTACGATCGACTATTGACGGACGATTATTAACGGACGACTATTGACGGACGACAAGTGACGGACGACTATTGACGGACGACAAATGACGGACGACTATTGACGGACAACCATTGACGGACGAATATTGACGGACGAATATTGACGGACGACTATTGACGGACGACAAATGACGGACGACAAAATATGTCGGACGATGCAATAGCTTTACCGCGGCAGTCCCCGAGTGCCACACGTTGTTTTTTTGTTGAAAGCTTCAACCACGCGGTTCGAATGAACCCATTCAAAACGAACTCTTGGACGATGGTGCGAGCCTGCTCGAGATACGAATTAACTAATGACCCTGAAATAATTGTCATTTTATTTGTAGTAAAAAATATAGATACAAGACGATTTAATTAAATTAATAGGTTTTTTTTTTTTTTAGAAAGAAAAGAAAAGTATGTATGTAGTAGGTATATCCGTTGTCTAGCACCCATAACACAAGTCTAGTTACTTAGCTTGGGGCTAGATGGCGATGTGTGGAGTGTACTGAAATATTTTTTTATTTAATATTTATAGGACGAAAGATAGGATTATGATTCAAATAAATCTTCCAAAAATATATTGATACCTACTTTAAGTAAGGAAATATTAAGTATACCTTACCTAATATAGTATAACTTAATTAGACGTTGTAAGCTTAAAACCCATCGCATGTATCTATTATACCCTTAATAAACTGTGTACGCAAGCAGCTTAACAAACAATCCTTCCTTTATTAAAATTGCAATTAATAATCTTACTTTAGTCGTGTTTTAATGAAATTCTGCACACGTTAGGTAATAAAGACAATTTATTTTCTAAATTATCGATACGTTAATAAAGCCTACACGGTTCTTAACTAAAATTAATGATGCTACCGAAATCAAATGGAACTAGGCTGGTGATATCTGTCACATGTCAGACGAGACGTGGGCAAACACCATCATGGACTAAATCCCGAACAGCAGGTGACCCTGCCTATGCCCCAGAAGGAAGCGGTGGGCCCATAGAAGAAGATGGTAGGAGGAGTTGGATCGTAGGGACTGGACCCAGCTGGCACTAGATATAAGGAAGTCCCTTTCCCGTGCAGTGGGACTTATTACTTTATAAAATATGTGAAATTTTGTGTGTTTGTATGTATGTTACTCCTTCACGCAAAAACTACTAAACCGGAAGATGTCAGAAACGAAGAAAGTCAATTTTGATTTTAGGTCAAAATCTGATAAAGCGTGTTTTTTATAATTTGTTCAGTTTCTGAGTAAGTCAGATAATTAGATGGCCAGAATCTCAGCAGCTCTAATGTTGATTACACCAAATTTTCAGTGTGTAGATAGCTGAAAACTTAAATTAAAATTATAGAGTACTCTTTATCCCGATATTCTTAAGGGACTCAGACTTACGCGGGTTAAACCGCGGGCTGCAGCTAGTAAATATTAAAGCCCAGATAACAAACTAAATTCATCTATTTCATGTCATCTTTTAGTATGTTGTTAAGTAAATACAAAACGAGAATTTTCTCCTATGAATAAACTGTTAACATATTCCATTTTATATCAAACATAACATTCGATAACTACGAAAAAACATACATATGAAGTATAAATCAAGAGCTTTTTCCGAAGACTAATTATGTGGAAAACTTTCTATACTTACTATAATTATACCTATTTATGTGGTTGTTGAACCTTCAACTGTAGAAAGAAAATGTCACAGCCGATGAAATAAATTACAAGTGAAAGTAAACAGAACAACCAAGTTATCTTTGCAGACGGATTATTAGAGAACTAGAAATCACATTACTAAAAGCATAGATGATAGCGCCAATACTGACTGAAAGAGTTAACTTGGTAAAAGTGTTCACAAAGTTATTTCAAACAGTTCCCACAACCTCTAAGTTTTATTTCGTATAGGAAAATATTTCTTCTGGGCCATTATTTATAGGTTGAAATTGTATTTTGTTTTGAACCAACAGACACCTAGTTACACACCGACTGCTTAAGGAGGGTACATACGCCAACGACCTTGGTACACAGCCTACTAAATAGTTACTACTGGCACCGGTCGCCATCCTTGGTGAAAATTGTTGATTGTTACGAATATGTTTTGTTTTTAGCAAAAGTGCTCAGATGGAATTGTAGGTGAGATTTTTACCGACATTTTGGTGTGATTTTGAGCCAAACATTTCATATAGTTTCAAAGCTATCCTAATATTAAGAATTAAAACTAGTCAAGCTTTGAAACGATAAAGAATTTTCGCCTCAAAATTACCCCAAAATATCGGTAAAAATTTCACCTACAATTCTATCTCAGCACTTTTGAGAAAAACAAAACACATTCGTTACAATCAACAATTCTAGTTGTAAGCGACACGGGTATATCTGGCGCGTTGCATTTGGCAGCAGCAGCCTTAAGAGGAAAGGATCTATTTTTATACAAACTTAGCCGACTGTTTTCTTCCTTGATAGAGACAATATAGCAAATATTTTTGTAGCATAAAACTTATGACTGCCATGACCATGCCCCGTAGAATAGGGAATATGACCATGCCCCGGTCATATTATTTTATACTTTTTGTTTTTTAAGTCTCTTACTCCCAATGATAATTAGAATATGAAAAAAACGAAGACGAACGAACGGTCATGGTCATGGTAGCTATGGGTTTTATGCTACAAAAATATTTGCTTTGATGTCATTATTCAGGGGGAATCAGTCAACTTCGTTTGTATGGAGAAACAGCCGGTACCCTTTCCTTTTAACTTGGTCGATTTATTCTTTCATAAATAACACTTCATAATCAACAGTCCTCCCTGGTCCTATTCCCCCTAAAACCGCCTAATCCTATTCGTCTTCTAGCTATAGATATAAAATCTATCTATACATATAAAATGCTTTGTCCTATCCTTGACTGACGGATCAACGCACAGCCTAAACCGCTGATCGTACAGACCTGAATCTTGAAGGGTGTGGTGATCTTTGTATGAAGTAGGCATCCGTAATGAAAAGGTTTTTGAAAAATTAAAACTCTATATACGCGGCCGAAAGCTAATACTTCACTACATAGTATAAAATAAAGTCACTTTTTGCCGTTCCTATTTCCCTTTGTATGCTTAGATCTTTAAAACTACGCAACGGATTTTGATGCGGTTTTATTTATTAGATAGAGTGATTCAAGAGGAAGGTTTATATGTATAATACATGCATAATATGGCCGTGCGAAGCCGGAGCGGGTCGCTAGTATTTACATAAAACAATTTATGTTTCCAACCATCTGATAGTAACCCCATAAAACAACCTACACACAAGCAAGTTCCTTATTGCCAAACTTAAATTCTTAACGTTATTGTTGTTAAAAGTAACACAGACATTTGAAAAATAAAATCTGTCTACTGAAAACTACAATCACATTTCGTTAGACGCAGAACTGAGTCGTACAAAACAAAATGGACCACTGAAAATGGAACTTTCCTTTCTAAACTTAAAGCTCATTTTGGTGTTTGAATGTTATTGTATAAATTATAGGGTAGCTCTGTTATAAAGAGGAAACAACATTGAAGACATAATAGTACACAATAAGTAACGACCACTTTGCACAAACTTTTAACAAGTATTTTGTGCGGTGTAATATTTCTTTATATGCCAGGAAGTTAAAAAATATCTATACCTCTAAACAAATTTCTAAGTCTGTGAGACTGTGAGGCTGTGAGGCTTGATGTAGTTGCTTGGGGATAACAGAGCAGTTGACAAAAAACAATTATGACGAGTTGCTTCATAGATGACTTTACATTGAAGACTAGTTGCAAATTAGTCCCCTTGATTTTAAGACAAGTTGCCGCATAAGACGACTTGCGTTTTAGACCGTCTGATACTTACCCGTCTGTGGCTAGGGCTTGAAACATGCACTTTGGTTATTTGGCCGTGTTCTAGGCATTTGATAAAAATATTTATATTAATACTAGCTGCCCTCTGCGGTTTCACCCGCGTAACTCCCGATCCCGTGGGAATATCGGGATGTAAGCTATCCTATCTCTCAAGTTGGATCGAACTGCACATGGTGTGCGAATTTTATTATAATCGGTTAAGTGGTTTAGGAGTCCATTGAGGACAAACATTGTGACACGAGATTTATATATATTAAGATTATACAAGAAGAAAGATTTGATTGTTTGTTTGTTTGAATAGGTTCCGAAGCCACTGGACAGATTTTGATGAAACTAGATAAATATTAGGATATATTATATACAGTGATTCATTAATTGGGAGTAACATACGGTACTTTTTATCCCAATATTCCCACGGAAACAGGACTTAATAAAAAGATAACGATATAATCTTGATAATTCCTCAGATACAGAGCCTGCATTAATATCTTCAAAGATCTTGCCTGAACATGGTACGACCTCGCTTGAGGATGTTTACGTATCCAGCTCTGATTTGTAGCTGCCTTTTTATTGTCTTTGCTTTTCCTTTTTATTTTTCTCTTTTGCGATGTATCCGTTGAGATAACATGCTTTTTGGTGTTAGACAGGGTTTGTTTTTAAAACGATAAGAATAATAGGTATTTTACTGTTAGCTATATTTTTTGTCGTGATAACGTCTATAAATTGATGGTACACCTGCATTCACACAAAAGTGTCATGTTACCGGAACATAACGCGTCATGTCCCGGTAACATGACATGTCCGTACTGGTAACATGACGTATCTGTACTCCGTTCCCGTTAGGAAACAAGAGTATTTAATAATAACATCGCTCATCTGGGCTTGTGTTATGGTGATGAGTGACGAATAGAAGACTTATATTAAGGAAAACAATACAAAAAAAAAGAAAAAAGAGGAACTTTTTATAGGTAAAGAAATAACAAAAAAAAAATTAAATTTTCCATCGTTTTCTTATGACGTTATCGCGTAAAATTGTCGTTAATTGTAAACCGACTTTAGAGACGACTTTTTTTTTGTTAGCTTATTTTGTCCCACTACTGGGCAAAGGTCTTAACTTCAACTTCAGTAATGGTCTCTCGACTGGCTAATAATTATAACACCCTTAGTAAAAGCAGTAAAACATAAGTTTAAAAACTGCAACTCTATATAGCCTAGTTCGCATTAAGCTAGTATTTTAGTCGAGTAGCGAGTAATTTAGTAGCTAATACTCGCTACTGCCCACTGCCGTACCTGTTACACAGTTGCAATTTTAGTCCTTATTTTTGTAAGTAGTGTGTGTGTAGCCCTTTGTTGCTACCAGACAGATTGTTGAGTGGCAAGGAAACCAAGTTAATTATTTAGTTTAGAAACTAAACAATAGTGTGAACTACTTAAACCATGTCTACCACAAATGGCTATGTCTAACTTCAATCCGCAAAAGCCCCAAATTACGTTGTTTCACTTATACCAACGCGAAATTTTGTTGTAATGTATAAGTGTACTTAGAATATATTTTTACTTGTTTTACGCCAAATAATTGCATCTTGGTGTAAACGTTTAGAGAATCACAATGCAGAATTAGCTGCAGCGAAAAATAAGAGCTGAAAATTATTGCTATACTTTATCTATCCATTAAACTTTGTTGTAATATTTAAGTGTAGGTACCTACGGTCGGCAGCATAATTGCAGACCCACCGTAGAGCTCCAAAACGGCTGTTATAAGATTTTTTTTAACACGAGCAATATTCTAAACACCTGCTTTAGGTCAAGTTTAAAGTCTACTCATCAATTAATCAAACAAAAATTATTAGAATGCAAACATTCCAATAATAGTAATTTTCTAACTCTACCGAGAGCTGCAATTATGCAGCCGACTGTACTTAAATATTTTTTTAAATATTTTACGTCGAATAAACTCATGTTTATGTTAAATGGCATTATCGATGTAATTACGATACTAGCAAAATTCTAATAGCAACGTATCACTAAAATTCGGCTGAATAAAACCTATCTTATTCATTTATCGAGACCGAAACTTATCCATTTTATTTTCTGACTATTTTTAATGAAGAAAGTAGATATTGCCAAAATACCCATTTTACCAATAGATCTAAAGTTGGCAAACTATATAGTTAGGTACTATTAAGTAGTTTTATTGTTTCCCAGTTTTAATGTAGAATGTGCAACAAAGTAGATTTAAAATATTTAAGTATTTTACATGATAATTCCTTTTTTTGAAGTGAAAACTTCTTTAGCGGCGTTGAGCACTTTTTCTGTAATGGGTATAAAATCTTAAACTCGCGTCAGGACACGTGACCTGATCGAAAAAGCGTAAGACGGATGGAGAGTAGACAGCTATCCCCTCTCTACGGCGCGGCGAAAATGTATGCCTGGGCCTACTGTTTTTAATTTGGCTGTGAGTGTATTAAGACGTACATATGGTATTTTTTAACGGACGACTATTGACGGACGACAAATGTCGGACGACAAATGTCGGACGACTATTTGTCGGACGACTATTGCCGGACGACAAATGTCGGACGACTATTGACGGACGACAAATGTGGGACGACTATTTGTCGGACAACTATTGACGGACGACAAATGTCGGATGACAAATGTCGGACGACAAATGTCGGACGACAATTTGTTGGACGACTATTTGTCGTCCGATTATTTTTTTTTTTCATGTAAAACTCTTTTTGCGTATGTTCTCGCGACATATGAGATTTTACACAGATATACAGTTTTCACTTCTGCCTGCACTCCCGGAGTGCGCTGTTTTTTTTTTAAGGAAAATGGACCCCGTAAAGGGCCGTGGTCTAGTTCTCTAAGTAGTTGACCAGAAAAGTTAGACTACCGCCATAAAATTGAAAATGCGACTACTGCACACCAATATCAGGTATTCACTTTAAATTAAGCTAAAATATTGTTTAAACTTATCACTTATGATGTCGACATGATCCAATGTTCTATAATGCTTATAGTTTTCAAACAAATCACTTCACTATCACTACATAGTATAAAATAAAGTCACTTTTCGCCGTCCCTATATCCCTATGTCCCTTTGTATGCTTAGATCTTTAAAATTACGCAACGGATTTTGATGCGGTTTTTTTTAATAGATAGAGTGATTCAAGAGGAAGGTCTATATGTATAATACATGCATAATATAGCCGTGCGAAGCCGGAGCGGGTCGCTAGTATATTATAAACTTAAAGAAGATCGGAAGTTACGCGGGTGAAGTCGTAAACCGCTGCTAGTATAAAATAAAGTTGAAATAAAACGACGTACAACATAGGACGATTTGAAGAAGCTTTTTTCGTCCTGATCTGGTTGTGATTCTGTAATGTCATAATAACATGTATGTAATAGTTATATGTTGGACAATATTCGTTAAGTTAACAAAGAGTAGGTATACCTAAACCCCTAGGCCCTTACGCATAGCCATTACAGCTGGATTTGCCCATAATTTTTTATGATAATTTTCGCGAGAGTAGGCACTCTACTTGTGAGTGATATTTTTTATGATCTGAGATACAACATACTTAGATTAAATTGTTTAGCTAAAGATAAAACTCAAAGAAAATGGTCGCTGGGAAAAAAAAAATTACAGTTCTAATGAAGTCTAGTGGGGGTTTAAAGGGTTGATTTTCAAGGGTTTTTAGCGGGTTTACAACCAGAAAGATTCTGAGAAGCATTTAATTGTTCCCTTTCTTAAATTAGGCAGGTCATTTCGTTTCAATATACAAAATACTTACTCAAAGCATTTATCAAATTAAAGTTCTGGTTTCCATAACTTCATTCGTTGAAACTCGTATTCATAGGCATAGAGTTCGATCTCGTTATTTTAGAAAGTTAGTTCGGATCAGAATTTTGTTTGGTTTCAAACCAGAAATAATATTTTGATAGAATAAAATACCTATCTACATATAATAAAATAAAAAATAATATAAATAAATATTGCAGGACATTCCACACATCGCCATCTAGCCCCAAGCTAAATAAATAAATAAAAATAAATATTTCAGGACATATTACACATCGCCATCCAACCCCAAGCTAAGCAACTTAATGCTTGTGTTATGGGTGCCAGATAACGGATAAACTACTTATATACTTTTTTTTTGTAAATATATACATATTATACATATAGGAAACACCCAGAACCAGAAACAAGAATATATGGTCAACATAAATACTTGTTCCCGGCGGGAATCGAACCCGCAACCTTCTGCGTCGCAGTCGGGTGTTCGCCCGACGCGCCACAGAGGTCGTCAGAGCTAAGTAACTAGACTTGTGTTATGGGTGCTAGACAACGGATATACTACTTATATACTTTTCTGTTGTAAATATATACTTATAATACATAGAAACAACCAGACCACAGACAAGCATAAATACATGTCTGAGGCGGGAATCGAACCCGCAACCCTGTGCTTGGCAGTCCGGCATGGTGACCATTGTGCCAACTGGGTCGTCAAATCTCGTCATATCTTTTAGAGATAATATTAAGTATCTAAAATTACTCATCATCATTATGCGTATTTATTTGGTGAAAAGTTGAACCTCAACTTAGTTCTAATTTTGCGATATTTAATTAGGTTATTTACTTGTCATTTTACAAAACTATATTTTTATGTACCTAAGTAAATTGTTTATATTATATAAATCGGCGAAGTAATGCTCGGTAAAACTTGATCAAATATTTTTTGGATTGTAATATTGTTGTTTTCCTATATTATTTTTTTCTTCGTCCGCGTATAGAAGTTAAATATTTCAAATTATTATTAGCGGACCATTACGTCATAATCTCAGACTACATTCTTTTAGTCTGAGGTCATAATAGAGCTATCTGACGTGCCAAATTTTAGCTCAATCCGTTCTTTAGTTTGGGCTGTGCGTTGAAATAATAATATCAGTCAGTCATTCAAAATTGGGAAAATTTCCTAACCGGAAAAACCGAAAAGTGTAAAGTCCATAAATTTATACCAATAATTATCCCTCTAGTAATACGTTTCTAAGAGAATTCCTTCAATTTTCCACCGAAGACATTATTTTATCTGCTGTTACGGGACATAAAATTAGTTTAGGAAACCTTTCAGAGAGAGTGGGGCAAAAAGTTAAGTAAGTTACATTACCCATTAGATTACAAGGGCTTTACGAATTTAGGGGGTATATGTATGTATGACTGTTTATATTCTACTTAGATATAGTAATCGATACTTAAGAGGACTCTCTATACAAAAGTAGTCGACTGTTTTCTCCCTGGATAATGACCCTAGAGCAAATATTTTGTTGCATAAAACTTATAAATGCCATGCCCCTATGTTTTTTGAAGTGAAAACTTCTTATGGCGCGTTGGGCACTTTTGTGGGTGAGCATTTTGAACCGATCTCGCGACAGATTTTGACGCGACAGATGAGATTTTATTTGTGTTAGTCTTTTTGTTTAACTTATACTGCCATCTATTACACAAATTGAGAAACTTAGTTTCTAGAAAGACTGCTATTCGAATGTAGATGGCACTGATTTAAATTTTTTACTGCCATCTAGCGAATAAAAAATTAACTATATTTGTTTAAGTGAGTGCTAATAGATGGCAGTAGCAGATCGTTTCAAGAAATATTCTATGAGAAATAACAAGTTTATTGTTTTCACTTCTGCCTGCACTCCCGGAGTGCGCTGTTTTTTTTTTATTTAATTTCTATGATAATTAGAAAATGAAAAAAACCAAAACATAGGGGCATAGTCATGGCAGTTATAGTTTTTATGGTACAAAAATATTTGCTCTAGGGTCATTATCCAGGGAATTATTATTATAGAAACAGTCGACTACGCTTGTATGGAGAGAGCGCCGGTACCCTTTCACCTTAATTTCCATCTTAGAAAGATGTCGGAAGTTATTTATAAAATTGAATGAAGTTCAGCTCTATAATTTAATAAGTTAGTATGCTACATCGTTATATTTATTTGAACTGTGTAAGCTACTATGAGTAATAAAAAAAATATAGTTAGTAGTTTTGAAGTTAGATGGGAACAGGAGAACATAAATACATACATAACATACAAATGTTTAATACATATACCCTTTCTTTTGACTTCGGTGTAGTCGGGTTTAATACATAACTTGAATATTGTCGTGAGTTAAATAGCATACATGGGTAATACACCATTATCATTGTCATCATCATAATAAACAGTTTTTTTTAAGAAATACTGAAACGTCTTAAAAAATTAGATTTAGATGGATCTACCTACATTATCTGTAGCGCGTCGGACGACCTCTGTAGCGCGTCGGGCGAACACCCGACTGCGACGCAGAAGGTTGCGGGTTCGATTCCCGCCGGGAACAAGTATTTATGCTGACCATAAATTCTTGTTTCTGGTTCTGGATGTTTCCTATATGTATAATATGTATATATTTACAAAAAAAAAAAAAAGTATATAAGTAGTTTATCCGTTATCTGGCACCCATAACACAAGCATTAAGTTGCTTATCTTGGGGCTGGATGGCGATGTGTAATATGTCCTGAAATATTTATTTATTATTATTTATTATTATTATTTTACTGGTTTTAATTTCAGAAAATATTCTCAAAGACGAATGCACACATAATCTTTTAAAAGTCCATTGCACTGATCAGGCATCAAAGCAAAAATGTTCTAATTGAATACGAAAATAATTCATAATTTTTTTACAATAGATATCACGCACATTGTTTTGTATTCATCAAAATAAACCCGGGCAGCTACCTAATTTAATTTAACAAATACGAAATTTTAAATCCACTCATTCATTAGGGACTGCCCAACACAATCACAATATCCTAAACAAACAAACCAAATGTTGATTTAGTGATGCCAACATAAAATAAAAATCTCCCGGGGACGCTCTACCATTAAAGGAGGATGCCCAAAAGCAGGCCACGTTATGGAGTATTTTTTTGCGATATACAGGTTATTGGTAATTATACTAGCAAGCAGTTCAGGGCTACTTTTGTGCATCTAAACAAACAACTTTTGTTGTACGACTTTTGGAAATTCGAAAATTTGAAAATTTTGAGGTTAGGTTAACTGAAAATCAGCTGTTTCTTATACGGAGAAGTCATTTACCTTATAAATATACTTATTTTTTAAGTTTTATCTACTGTTCTTAGTCTGAATGACCTTTGTTTAAAAAAAATCTGCTGTTTTTTAGAATTTACATAACCTCGAAATTTTCATATTTTTTTTCGAATTTTCAAAAGTCTGTGAACAAAAGTTGGTTATTATGGTGCACAGAAGTAGCCGTCAACGGCTTGCTAGTATAATTACCAATAACCCTGTATAAGTCACAACCAGATTGTTACGAAAATGTACCTCTACCTAGGTAAGTTTTCAACAGTGACAAAATAAACAATAGACTTAATTTTTTTATATAACAATAAAAAAAATGGTTGTCTGTAAAGTCTGTTTACGGACGATAATAATAATTTTACGTGAAATGTCATAAGAAAACATTGATGAAATAATTGAGGCCGGAGACTTGAGACTCGAGACTTGACAGATGGTTTTCTGTAAAATACCTTGTCAATAACGGAACGTGGACGGAATGTAAGCGATAACGTGGTCGGTAACGTGACCGATGACGTCACCTTTTTTGTGAGTTCTACCGGTGTTTATCGATTTAATAGACGTTGTCACGTCAAAAATTAGAATCCTTTTATAGAATAAACTAGCTGCGCCCCGCGGTTTCACCCGCGTAAGTACTCACCGTTTAAACCTTCCCTGGACTACAACAAACACAACAAAAGAAGAATTGGCCAAATCGGTCCAGCCGTTCTCGAGTTTTAGCCAGACTAACGAACAGCAATTGATTTTTATATATAAGATAAGATAGACTAGCTGCGCCCCGCGGTTTCATCCGCGTAATAATTTTTTACGAAATTTCCTTAATTTTTTCTTTCATAAGAACCTTCTCCTGACAATAACAAACACAACAAAAAAAAAATTAGCCAAATCGGTTCAGCCATTCTCGAGTTTTAGCGAGACTAACGAACAGCAATTGATTTTTATATATATAGACTAGCTGCGCCCCGCGGTTTCACCCGCGTAAGTCCGATCTTTAAATTCTCACCGTTTAAACCTTCCCTGGACTTCCACAAATAATTGAAGACTAAAATTAGCCAAATCGGTCCAGCCGTTCTCGAGTTTTAGCCAGACTAACGAACAGCAATTGATTTTTATATATAAGACTAGCTGCGCCCCGCGGTTTCACCCGCGTAAGTACTCACCGTTTAAACCTTCCCTGGACTACGACAAACACAACAAAAAAAGAATTGGCCAAATCGGTCCAGCCGTTCTCGAGTTTTAGCGAGACTAACGAACAGCAATTGATTTTTATATTATAGATTAAAAAATGTAATTATTATTTGTGCTGGAAGAACGTAAATTTGGAGACTCTCTAAACTCCAAACTTAAAAAAATGAGCGTTCTCTTTTTGCAATGTTTTTTCCTTTATTCCTTTAAGTAGATATCTAACATTTTAATTATTCTTTTTTTTAAGATTCGATGCTTAGCTTACATAAAATCTGACTTAAAAACTAAGTAGTCAAATGTACATTTGACAAAAAAAATTAAGAACTAAACTTTAAAATGTTTCAGAACTATAGTGGTGTTGTTAAAATGGCTTACACTTAGACGTTACAAACTTTAACGTCAGTTGTAAATAAAAGAGCTCTATATAATATTGATTCCATTGGACGTGGACCCCATTGCTCAGGTGCCCAGTTGCAGTTGCAGTTATAAAAAAACTTTAGAAAAGTTTCTACTAAAAATAATGAATTTTCACGTTCTATTAGGTTCGTTCTATTAGGTACTCCTTAATAATCCCTTAAATTAATTATCAAATTTCATCTCATAGGTTCAGTCTGTTTGAAGACTATTTTTATTTCGTTTTGGAAATCCTATTGTTCTCTCTCTGCTTTTCATTTGAAGTGCCTTTGTGTTTCTCTCTGAGTTTAAAAATTCATTTCAGAAATTATACTCTAGATAGGTATGTACATATTCAATGCTTTTGTGTTTTGTCAAGAGTTAAATGTTTTCAGTTTAAAAGATGAAAGTTTCATACGTTTATAATACAAATATAGATTTTTTGATTTCATTTCTGTAGTTAAAATGAAATATATACTTATGTACTATGTAATATTCCATTTCTGGCCTATAACAAATCAACGCGTTAATTTCAATTATGTACCTAGTTAGTACTATCAATTAATTTTAGTCTTCCCGAATTATAATGACTCAGAAAAATGTTTTATAAAATCTTAATTAATAGGTTTCTTGACCTACTTTATCGTTATCAAGCTTCAAATTTAAAAACTATAAATTAATTGGAATAAAGTTTGACATTAAATCCTTTTTTTTCAAATTGTAATATAAATTAAATATTTTTAGTACCTATATGTTAAAAATACTTTAAACTATAAACTTACCATACAACGGCTAAAGAAAACTTTCATAAACTAGTAACACTGACACGGCTATTTCGAAAATCGAGTAAAAATATCAACAAAAAACACTATTTAAATTATACGTTTTTGTATTTTAAATTTCGATTTTCCGAGTCGCGTCTTTGGAGATCAATCCGGGATTGCAAAACACGACTGACTCTCGTGACGTTTGGTCGAAGACTGAGTGACTAAAGGGATGAAATCTGGGATGGTGACGATACGCCGCAAGACGCGAGATAAAATCCAGTAGTGGTCGCGCTAAGCTGCTTATACTTAGGTAAGAATTACTTCTGATGTTCTGATAGTTTGATGAATACTTTGCCGCGTGGTCCAGTAGTTCGGTGATTACCTCACTTACACTTTTACGAATGACCTCTTCAAAATATTTGATTCAGAACTGGCTAATTTTAGAATGAATTAAACCTAAACCTTCTTAAACAAACTGCCCCTTTTTAAAAGGTTTTATTAGACGTGTGTTATATAATAAGTGCTTATATTTTCAACTAGGAAAACCTGCATCCCGCAATTAAGATGTTTTTCTACCGGAGCTATATTAAGGTTAGCGCATTCTTGGAAGTAGAACGCTCACTTCCAAAACTTCGAATTTATTATATGTATAGATAGATAGCCCTGGAAGTATAGTGACAGAAAAATCTTAACGAAAACCTTCAGACATTTTTCCTTGAAGGTCATAAAGTTGTATAGGCACTTATGAAACAATAGATCCATTGAAATTTGTTTTTTAGACCGGGATCGACGATATTCTATACACTGCCTTAACGCTAACAAGTCTTATTTTTTAAAATTTATTTTAATAAAAAATATCAGGTTAGGTATATCTAGACTAGATTGGCATTTATGCCAATCTAGTCTAGATATAACCCGCGTCTCATCTCGCATTAGGATCACTTGCAGAAAAATAGAAGAATTTTTACGAATAAAAAAAAATGCTTAGGTATGCTTAGGTACTGATAATAAATGAATAGACTCCAAATTAGGTATTTAAGTATGTCAACTGCTTAACAAGAAATAACCATGCTGAGTACACATATTAAATATGTGTACTCAGCATGGTATTGTCTTGCTTAAAATTATTTGTTTTATTTATCTTAAGTACTTGATATGACTATAATATTCTGTATTGTGCTGACTATAATAAAATAAAATAGAAATATCTCGATTTAATATAACCTAGAGTTACCTACTTATTTTTTACCGATTTAAGCTGAAATAAGAGTTTTAAATAAGTAATTCTAAGTTGAGTAAATCTAGAATCAATTATTCCGCCAAGTCATCTTTAGTATTTTAATTATTTATTACTTACCTATTTTATTTATTTTATAAATTTTGGTGACTGTTAGGCTCCAATCAATATTTTTTTTTATATTTATGTTTTTTGTACGTGAACCTCTGTAATTGGCTTTCTATTGTTGAGCTGTTTAGATATTTTATTAGCTGTAGAGTTTCGTAATAAATTTTCAGATGATTTAGTTTTTGTGTTATATTCGCGACCTATATTTTTTGTTAGTTATTTTAGTTACACGTTTATTTTTTAATATGTTTCTTATCCTAATGAAGTTAGGAAAAATAAAGTTTATTTTGAACCCCAAAATATATTTTATTTTAACTCCTTCTTTTGTTTTGCAATAAATTTAATCTTGAAAATGTAGATACTAAGATAAATTCTTTATTGTAAACACAATTTTTAAATCTATATAATTTTATTCATTAATTCACACTAAAAAAATCACAATTAAATACAAATAAAATCAAAAGCAAATAAAATTAAAAGAAAATCACAATCATTAAAAACAATAAACAAATACATACTTAAATCAATACAAAAATAAATAAATAAATCAAAAAATCCTAAAAAGTTTATTTTTATTTTTTTTAATAATGTCCTCCAAGTACGTAAGAGACTTACAAGGGTTTTTACATACTTTTACATGTACCTAATAAAAAAAAACAGCGCACTCCGGGAGTGCAGGCAGAAGTGAAAACTGTATATCTGTGTAAAATCTCATATGTCGCGAGAACATACGCAATAAGAGTTTTAGATGAAAAAAAAAAAATAGTCGGACGACAAATAGTCGTCCGACATTTGTCGTCCAACAAATAGTCGTCCGACATTTGTCGTCCAACAAATTGTCGTCCGACATTTGTCGTCCGTCAATAGTCGTCCGACAAATAGTCGTCCGACAAATAGTCGTCCGACAAATAGTCGTCCGACATTTGTCGTCCGTCAATAGTCGTCCGACATTTGTCGTCCGTCAATAGTCGTCCGTTAAAAAATACCATATGTACGTCTTAATACACTCACAGCCAAATTAAAAACAGTAGGCCCAGGCATACATTTTCGCCGCGCCCGTAGAGAGGGGATAGCTGTCTACTCTCCATCCGTCTTACGCTTTTTCGATCAGGTCACGTGTCCTGACGCGAGTTTAAGATTTTATACCCATTACAGAAAAAGTGCTCAACGCCGCTAAAGAAGTTTTCACTTCAAAAATCACTATTTTGTTAGGTACCTATCTGGAAGTCAACATGTGTAGTAGTAGATTATTGACTTGGAGATGAGCTTTCTTTGACTCTACAAAGAAAACGATTATTTAACTGACGTCAAAAAAAGAAGGTCCGAGATCTCAATTCGTAGAATTTTGTTTTGTGTTTCACTGTCGTTCCTCGGAAATTAGGTAAAATACTCGTAAAAGAGGAAGATGTTAGGAAATGACTGGTAAATATTTTTCTTTCGATCTTACACAACATTTTATAACCCTTAGATATTTAAATATGTTGCTTTATAATAGATTAAGACCAGTTCGCACAATGATGACCATGCCGGACTCCCAAACACAGGGTTGCGGGTTCGATTCCCGCCTCAGACAAGTATTTATGTGGGACGTGTGTATGTCACTGAATTGAATGTTTTTTTGTGTGCGTTTGGGTGGCACCCTAGATGGTTTACATTCACAAATCAGCCCGGTTTTTTTTAAATGGCAAAACAACGTTTGCCGGGACAGTTTGTCATCATATAAAAATCTGTAGGTAAATCTATTTTAAGTAAACGAAAGCGAGTAACTTTTCTTCCTCAAAGCAACGTCCATAAATAAAATTGTTTGTCATTAATAAATACCCATTACCTATACCTACAAACACTAGTAATCCAGCGAAAGACAACTAAAATCCACGGAGTTAATATTCAACCGTAGCACGGACAGCTCAATTTTAAACTCCTTCAACTTTCACCATTATTCATGAATGCCGTCCACAAACTCTGCGAAGCATATAAAAAGTTGCCAAAAATATTGCTAATAAGTGTCCACCTATACCTACCCAGAGTAGCGAATTAAATAGTTTTTAGGGTTCCATTCCATACCTCAAAAAGAAAAATAAGGAACCCTGATAAGAACACTTTCTTGTCCGTCTGTCTGTCTAACTGTATGTGTGTCACCATGAAACGCGTGTATTTAATAGGGGGGATGAATTTAGAGGGGTAGAAAAGTGCGTTTCAAATTAGAAATTAACAGACAATAGATCGGCTAGAAGAGCGAGAGATAGCTAGATAGGGCGTGGGTAAATATAATTAAACGAAGGAAGTTTAATACATATATTTGCCTACAAAAGATTTGCACTGCCTGGCATTGTGGCAAGTAGAAAAAACACTAATCGGCACTCTCCTCGTTCGTTCGTGACAACCACTCACCACCGATTTTTTTTCAGAGGTCAGGGAGAAGCGTTTGAGCATTCTCTCACCCGATAGTACCTAAGTGACAATGCAGTCTAAGATGTAACACGCTAACCTAGAAGATATTTACAGTCGGGACTTGAAGACCTCCAAATTTAACGGGGGCCTTTGAGTGACACAAGTAAAGGTAGAAAGATGACAGTGGAACGAGACCTTTTCCGAACCGTCTTCCTTTTGTGGCTGCACCGCCCTTATCGGGACTTGGTTTGGCCACTAGTCTCACCCCGCATGTATCTAAGTGACGATGCGGTCTAAGATGTAACCCGCTTACCTAGAAGATCCTTAACAGTCGGGACTTGAAGATCTCAAAACAAACGGGGGCCTTTGAGGGACACAAGTAAAGGTAGAAAGATATTAGAACGACAACTTTTCCGACTTTTCCGTTTTGTGGATGCACCGCCCTTATCGGAACTCGTACTAAAGCGCTTGGTGATACGACTTAGGTTGGTAGGTGATAAAAAGTTGCAAAGCAAAGACCATAAGATTGCTCCTTTAGCCCTAGACGTCCCTGACCCAGGGTCAGGGACATCTAGGGCTAAATTCCATAGATACGAGCAATAAGAACCTACAAATAATAGTTAATGTCAAAGACCTATTCTTTGACCTTAACTATTCAAAAGAAAGTCAAAGTCGAAACACGAGACACAACTTTTAGAGACACAAACAATTTCTGAGTTTATTTTTAATATAGGCATTGCATTGCCAGGTATTATAATTAGCATCCCACTTTGACGACCCAGTTGGCACAATGGTCACCTTGACGGACTGCAAACACAGGGTTGCAGGTTCGATTCCCACCTCAGACAAGTATTTATGTTTAGATATTTGTCTGTGGTCTGGTCGTTTCTAAGTATTATAAGTATATATTTACAAAAGAATAGTATATAAGTGTATATCCGTTGTCTAACACATTTATACACCCACCCATAACACATTTATAGTTACTTTACTTGGGGCTAGATGGCGATTTGTGGAATGTCCTGCAATATATAATTAATTAAGATGATTTACATAACAATATATCAGATATACCAAAACTATTCGATTCAATACAGTACCTACGTATTTTAACAGCTCAGTTTAACAGATTCAGTTAGTCCCATGGGTTATAATAATTGTTTTATGCAAATTGTAACACCCTTATCAAATAAAGTGAACTAGTAATAGTAGAACCCTATCTATTAGACATGGATAGATAATAATAACTATTTCGTTCAATTTGCCCTGAAAACATGCCTTTGAAAAGCTTTTTCTGTAAGTACTTTATTCGTGGAATAGGGCTTTATAGATTCGGGCTATATACGTTCTGAATTTTCAAGAGATAACGGTGCTATCATGGATAGATAGATAGATAGATAGATAACTTTATTTGTACAACACAAGAGTAAACAGAACACGATATACACAAAGTAAAGTAATAGCTAGAAAGTATAAGTTGCACAAATGGGCGGCCTTATCGCTGAAAGCGATTTCTTCCAGGCAACCTTTGGATGGAAAAGAACTGATTTAGCTTTGATGGTAGGTGGGTGGTGGTTTGATGGAATTACTTATTTTATCTTTATGTAGGTATGTGATACCTCACCTCGCAACACCCTTACCCTACCACAGCAGCCCAAATGGCATGGGTTAAAAATTTGCTTTCGATGTATAAATCTATATTAGAATATTTTTGACCGAACGAGCGAAGCGAGAGAGGTCTACGGTTGAGACGGGTCGGTCGCTCGTATGTTTGTATGTTTATATGTTTGTTCGACGATAACTTGAGTACCGTTGCTCTGATCTTCATGATTTTTGGTATACAAGTAGTTGAGGTCCATAGAATTTTTAAGTTCGAACATGAGCAGGATCGGTCAGGGGGTTACGGAGATAGGGGGTCCAAAAGGGGATCTACCTATATGTCACACAAACTATACTGCAAATATACCCGAGTGGGGTATCAAATGAAAGGGTGTAACTTCGGTGACAATAATATGGTACCATGGAACTGATCTGATGATAGAGCTGGAAGGAATCTGCAGGAATTATCTCATTATCCATACTTCATAGTTCATTCATTCAAACTACTCGTCAAGAATCGTCTTGACGAGTAGTTGGTCTTTCAATGGTGACCAGGGTCTGATGATAGAACTGGAAGGTGGTCATAGGAACTTCGCAATGAAACGACACCACCTCATCGAGTTTGGGCTCGTTAGAATCGTCTTGACGAGTAGTTTGTCTTTCAATGGTAACCAGGGTCTGATGATGGAACTGGAAGGTGGTCATAGGAACTTCGCAATGAAACGACACAACCTCATCGAGTTTGGGCTCGTTAGAATCGTCTTGACGAGTAGTTTGTCTTTCAATGGTAACCAGGGTCTGATGATGGAACTGGAAGGTGGTCATAGGAAGGAACTTCGCAATGAAACGACACAACCTCATTGAGTTTGGGCTCGTTAGAATCGTCTTGACGAGTAGTTTGTCTTTCAATGGTAACCAGGGTCTGATGATGGTCATTTCGTTTTTCGGTCGGTTTCCTTTAGGAAATTTCGGTCCAAAAAAATATGATTCTCAGAAATTCTTTAAAACCATACCTACTTACATAAATGATAAAGTAAAAGTGTTCCGTGCTTAATAATAACATATCTTTGTGTTATTAAGATTAAAAATCGATTTTATAATTATTAGTCATCAAATTCGCAAGAGTTTTAGTGGAAAGACATGCACCTTCCGCAATTTTACTTCTCTAATCCACCAGAAATTCTACTTCCGTGTTCGTTCCCCATAGCCTTAGAAGGAGCTGCTGGAGCTATTGATCAGCTAAACGGAAACCAAGGAGATAACTTTTCAATCTAAAATGGATGACGTTTTTGTACCACTGACTCAGGCTCTTGTGTTGTGGTTTTTATAAAGTGTATATTCTACTTTACCCTAAATCGTCCGAACTCTCTTTGCTTCATTTCCATATTTATTTATTTAGTAATCATGAGCTGTTTTACAATAATAGTGGTGGATAGTATCAAATAGTAGGAATGTTTGGTTCTAACCGATCTAAAGACTGATTATTATTAAATTTGTGACTAATTTTTTTATAATTTTTATTTACTTGTTATATTTTAGTTTAGGGACTTATTACAGGACATATTGGTCTCAAACTTCTCTGATATATTCTCGTTCTCGAGCTTGTCTTCTCGTTTCCTCTTACGTAACATTATGATAAGTAGATAGGTACATAAGGAAGGAAGGATAGGAATTACTATCTTCTGGATATTATCTTGGACACAATAAAAATGTCTTGAGTAAAAATAAAGAGTCAACGGATGTCCAGGGTGTGATGATTGAGCTGGACCTATGCTTTTAGAACTTAACAAAAACAACAACAAGTTAACAACAACAACAAGTTATGCCTATCGTGTTTGGATTCCCTAAATCATCCAATGTCAGATAATAGCGATACTATTATACATTTTAGTACTTTACGCTGAAGTATAATAATTGCTGAAAGAAACTCGTGAGGTCTCAGTAGTTATTACACGACCACTTTAAAAAGAAATACGTAATTAAACGATAATGTACAGTCGAAATACCAATTAGCTGAACCCCACGTGACCCAGAACTCACTTGCACATCCTGTAAGGTTGTAAAGTAATGTTACCTGATTTTATTTTGTGTCTAAACAAAATACAATATTTTCGCTCAAAGGGTCAGTCTGGCCATCCAGAAGGGAAATGTTGCCAGCCTTCTCGGAACGATGCCTAGGGGCGACGCGCTTGTGGATGTTTTTTATTTGTAATTTTAATTTATTTTAATTTTCCTTCATATGTTTTAATTTACTATTATGGTTCTCATAAATATGTAATTTTTAATTGAACAATATACTATACAATACAATATACATTACAATATACATATAAATATAATATACAATATAAAAAAATAACAAATTAGGTTAAATACTAAATTTTTACAGAAGTGTGAGTGCGCACTGGGTCACGTGGGGTTCAGCTAATTGGTATTCCGACTGTACGTAGTGGCGGCAATACGGCGCAAGTAGGAAAAGGGTAGTTATGAAGACTGACATAATCTTTGACATAATAGTCGCCTCAAGCCTCAGCCTCAAGCAGTGTTTTGTTTTTCTTTTTGCCCGGCCACCTTTGTAGCCAATGGCAATGTATAGAGGACATTACAAACAACATAATAATATGACAATGAACATTTTTTTTAATAAAACAAGCCTTCGGTCAACTTTTAATTGACACCCAGCGCCACCTATCGATTTAGGTAGATTTTTTTTTAATCGAACCTGGAGAAAAGTTCTTTCGTAGGCATTTAGTTGAGTGCTTCGTCGGTCCGCCCGCGAGGCGACCGCCCGATCGGGCGGACCACATACAGTAATAAATCCATGGGGCAGACCGCCCGATTGTAATTTATACCTACTTATTTTAATAACTTACTTAGATTTAGTACAGTTAGCAACAAAATCGGTTTATTACATTTAATAAAAACTACAGACTGGAGTTATGAATTCAAAAATCGCTGGATCTTTACTCAATTAAAAAAAACTGGTTGCCTGTAAAGTCGGAATACGGGCGAAAGTTTTACGTGACAACAACTGTGCTCGAGTGGAAGGGACGCGTGCCTTTCACTTTTTATGTCTGTCTCTCTCGCTCTTAGGCGGGCTAACTATGCCCGCGTGCCTCTCACTCGCTCTCATTGTGAGCGCATAACGTCAGCGGAGCGTAACGCAGTTTCTTGAAGTGTCAGCCGGCAAACCAATTTATAAAACGTTGTCACGTCAAAAGGACATGATAATCCTTTGTGATGACCCTTTTAAATTTTACGTAAAGCCTTTTTATCAGTTATTTACGCTGCATGGCGATTATGGAGTACAAAACCCCATAATAATTGACCGAACGAGCGAAGCGAGAGAGGTCTAGTGTTGAGAAGGGTCGGTCGCTCGTATGTTTGTATGTTTGTATGTTTGTATGTTTGTATGTTTGTATGTTTGTATGTTTGTATGTTTGTATGTTTGTTCGACGATAACTTGAGTACCGTTGCTCTGATCTTCATGATTTTTGGTATACAAGTAGTTGAGGTCCATAGAAATTTTAAGTTCGAACATGAGCAGGATCGGTCAGGGGGTTACGGAGATAGGGGTCCAAAAGGGGATCTACCTATATGGCACACAAACTATACTGCAAATATACCCGAGTGGGGTATCAAATGAAAGGGCGTAACTTCGGTGACAATAATATGGTACCATGGAACTGATCTGATGATAGAGCTGGAGGGAATCTGCAGGAATTATCTCATTATCCATACTTCATAGTTCATTCATTCAAACTACTCGTCAAGAATCGCCTTGACGAGTAGTTTGTCTTTCAATGGTAACCAGGGTCTGATGATGGAACTGGAAGGTGGTCATAGGAACTTCGCAATGAAACGACACAACCCCATCGAGTTTGGGCTCGTTAGAATCGTCTTGACAAGAAGTTTGTCTTTCAATGGTGACCAGGGTCTGATGATGGAACTGGAAGGTTGTCATAGGAACTTCGCAATGAAACGACACAACCTCATCGAGTTTGGGCTCGTTAGAATCGTCTTGACGAGTAGTTTGTCTTTCAATGGTGACCAGGGTCTGATGATGGAACTGGAAGGTGGTCATAGGAACTTCGCAATGAAACGACAGAACCCCATCGAGTTTGGGCTCGTTAGAATCGTCTTGACGAGTAGTTTGTCTTTCAATGGTGACCAGGGTCTGATGATGGAACTGGAAGGTGGTCATAGGAACTTCGCAATAAAACGACAGAACCCCATCGAGTTTGGGCTCGTTAGACTCGCCTTGACGGGTAGTTTGTCTTTCAATGGTAACCAGGGTCTGATGATGGAACTGGAAGGTGGTCATAGGAACTTCGCAATGAAACGACACAACCCCATCGAGTTTGGGCTCGTTAAAATCGTCTTGACGAGTAGTTTGTCTTTCAATGGTGACCAGGGTCTGATGATGGAACTGGAAGGTGGTCATAGGAACTTCGCAATGAAACGACACAACCCCATCGAGTTTGGGCTCGTTAGAATCGCCTTGACGGGTAGTTTGTCTTTCAATGGTAACCAGGGTCTGATGATGGAACTGGAAGGTGGTCATAGGAACTTCGCAATGAAACGACACAACCTCATCGAGTTTAGGCTCGTTAGAATCGTCTTGACGAGTAGTTTGTCTTTCAATAGTAACCAGGGTCCGATCTAACATATTAAGTTATCAAAGACCAAAAAGTATAAAATAAATTAATAGAATAAAAAACTAAAAAAAACACGCTTTAATAAAAAAAGTCCAACTAAAAAATAGAAAATAAAATCTAATAAATTTGGATTAAGAATATTGTACTTAAATAGTAAGCGTGTTACATTGTGATTGCAAAAGAAAAATAACGAAGGTGTAGCATCACAAATTCACAATGTAACACGCTTACTATTTACAATATTCTTAATCCAAATTTATTTAAATTTAAAATTTATAGAAATTTATTACTTTGCCCCAAATCGTCCGAACTCTCTTTGCTTCATTTCCTATAATTATTTATTTCATAATCATGGGCTGTTTTACAATAATAGTGGTGGATAGTATTAAATAGTAGGAATGTTCGGTTCTAGCCGATCTAGAGACTCTGATAATTATAAAATTTGTGACTAATTTTTTTATAATTTTTATTGACTTGTTATATTTTAGTTTAGGGACTTATTACAGGACATATTGGCCTCAAACTTCTCTAATATATTCTCGTTCTCGAGCTTGTCTTCTCGTTTCCTCTTACGTAACATTATGATAAGTAGATACATAAGGAAGGAAGGAAAGGAATTACTATCTTCTGGATATTATGTTGGACACATTCAAAATGTCTTGAGTAAAAATAAAGAGTCAACGGATGTCCAGGGTGTGATGATTGAGCTGGCCTATGCTTTTAGAACTTAACAACAACAACAAGTTATGCCTATCGTGTTTGGATTCTCTAAATCATCCAATGTCAGATAATAGCGATACTAGGCACCTATCATTCAAATAAGATAGACCTGTCGTATTTGGAGTCTTTCGTCGTTATATTATACATTTAAGTACTTTACGCTGAAATATAATAAACGCTGAAAAAAACTCGTGAGGTCTCAGTTCGGGGCGAACTACTAGTGTAGTACCTATTAAGCTGTGGAAGATGTATTTCCTACACCAAAAAATAGGGTTGTCTGTTTCACTTTCTAAGATGTTTGTGGAGAAAAAAGTCTAAACTTGTGAAAAAGCACATAAAAAACCAGTCAAATGCGATTCGTACTCGCTCGCCGAGGGTTCCATACATTACTTTCAACTCCCTCTCTCTACCCTTGCAGTGGTATGGTAGTTACCAATGATCTTAACCCATATTTTTTTTGGGCGCCTGTAAGGGTCAAGTTAAATTGATCCAACTATATATGTATGGGGACACCCTTTAATTTTCAACTTTTTAATTTTTTTTAATATTTCCTTTATTTGTGCTGTACGAGTTTGCTTTTGCCAAACTTCGTGATCCTAGGTCAACGGGAACTACCATAAAATATAGGTTTGCGACCCAAAACCTTCCGGTTAACCTGGAAATGTCAATTTTGGTTTAAACCAAGGTTTTACAGCAGAAGTAAAGAGAAAATTCCGAAATATAAAAAAGTTGAAAATTAAGGTAAATTATGGTATACCTACTTACAAGTTTTTGCGAAAATGTAAATTTGCCCATATCTATTAATCATATTTACTTAAGACCTCGATTTTTATACACCTAATAGGTACTATATAGACCTCAGTATCTGGTATGAATTTCAACTTGCTAGGTCCACCAATTCCTGAGAAAATCGGTGGTAACACATTCAGACAGACAGACGAGCAAGAAAGTTATCTTTTAAGGGTTCCTTTTTTACCTTTTGAGGTACGGAACCTTAAAAATGTGCAGATTTGGTTAATTTACCACAAACCTCAGTCAGTGATGGGTGGTTGATTATAATAGCTCGAAGTCCAATCAATCTGGAA
The DNA here is from genome assembly GCA_907269075.1 of Idaea aversata. Lineage (NCBI taxonomy): Eukaryota > Metazoa > Arthropoda > Insecta > Lepidoptera > Geometridae > Idaea > Idaea aversata. The sequence goes on along the minus strand of OU026092.1, from coordinate 5,588,524 downwards.
GTCACTAAATTTAGTTACTATTTTGTAGATTAATTGGTACAGGAAACATCATTTTTAGGGTTCCGTACCTCAAAAGGTAAAAAGAGAACCCTAATAAGATCACTTTCTTGTCTGTCTGTCTGTCTGTCCGTATGTACAGTCATCACCCATTTTCTCAGGAACGAGTGGACCTAGCAAATTGAAATTCATACCAGATACTGGGGTTTATAGTCTCTATTAGGTGTATAAAAATCAAAAGTCCTGAGTCTACATGATAAGAATAAATAATAAAACAAACGGCGTCAGCTAAATAAAACCGTTTAAAAAGGTATGGGCAAATTTTTATTCTTGCAAAAACTTGTAAGTACCAAAATTTACCTTAATTTTCAACCTTTTTATATTTCGGATTTTTCCCTATACCTACTTGTGCTGTAAGACCTAGCTTTTAACCAAAATTGACAATTTCAGGTCAACTGGAAGTACCCTATTGGAATTTTCCTTTATGTGTGCTGTAAGACCTTGCTTTTAGCCAAATTTCGTGATTCTAGGTCAACGGGAACTACTATAATATATAGGTTTTAGACCCAAGACCTATAGCACACATACAGGAAAAAATTCAAAAAATAAATAAGTTGAAAATTAAAGAGCGTACGTTTACATAGTTAAACCAATTTAACTTGAACCTTACATTATAAGGGCGCGCAAACGAAACAGGGGTCAAGTTAAATTGGTAACAACCGTACCACTGCAAGGGTAGAGAAAGAGAGTTAAAACTAAATTACGGAAGCCTCGGCGCGCGAGTACGACTCGCACTTGACCGGTTATTTTTATTAGTAATTGGAATTGCTATAACCAGCAACACAGAACCACTAATATGGTTAAAATGTAAAATGAAATGTAGAAGGTAATTAATATCTAGACGTTAAGTAATTTATTTTAGTTTATATATTCATACAGTTGAATAACGTGTGTACTAATGTACTTACTTAGCTTCAGATTATTGTATTAAGTAAACAATTTATAAACCATTTTTTACTTTTATTTCATCAAATTATTTTGTTGCCGACTGTACTTTTATAGAAAAATAGGTATCAAATAAATTCGGGCGGAACGCGGAACGAAAATAATTTTTTTTTTGCAATACTGCGGTCCGCCCGATTCGGGCGGTCACCTCGCGGGCGGACCGACGAAGCACTCATTTAGTTAATGTACAGCCAGCAAAGGATTGAGGGAAACAGGTGCATATTTTAAAGTTTTATTTTTTTAAAACGGTTCAGTTATTGGTAATTATTCTGCTTGATAACACATATAAATTTTTAAATATACCTAGTCCCTAAGTTAAGCCTTTAGAATTTGTTATTTTAACCAGAAACTAAAAACTGTTAAGAGCATTACAGCAGAGCCGCGCGCTTCGAGTTTCCTCGCACACCTTTACACTTAGCACGCACACAGAGCCGTTTGTGTTGGAGAGCGTATGATCGCATCTAATACAACAATTTAATTGTTTTGATACTTTGGCCAACTTTTTTTGTTGGTAGGGAATGTTTTCGAGTAAGGACTTTTTAGTTTATTGTGTTTCGTTTTTAGGGTTCCGTACCTCAAGAGGTAAAAAGGAACCCTTATAAGATCACTTTCTTGTCAGTCTGTTTTCATAAGTTAAGATTAAAGTTTTGGAACGAAGTTCCCTAGCGCGGGTTTGCGACGGAACCTAGTCCAGAAAAAAACCAGTTCAATCCAGTTACGCGTTATGATAAAATTGTAAAACGAAAAGCCTATATACAAGGTGAATATTTTACATGGGCCTTCAGGGCTATATCCTAAACACTTGGACCGAAACTGCATCATTATTTTTGAAAAAGTCATAACCCTAGCCAGAAATCGAACCTGTTGATTTTGCAAGATAATAATCATTCTTTATTTTTATCCAATCGATAGTGTTGCTGATAGAGATCAATTCCTGGAAAAAACATAGAATTACAAATAAAAGGAAATATCTACTCTCTGTAGTTTCTTCTTTTGCGTTTGCTTGCAGCATAAAGGGGAAGTAATATTTTCATGTTTTAAATATGTTCTGAATTCTCTACATTACATAAAATTTGTAAAAACAGTTTGTTTTTTGTGCAGCAGTTTAGTACGTCATTAGCCATACCTCGTCACTGCATTTTTTCAGAGATAATAGTATGAAATTCACAGAAGTCTCTAAAATTTTTTTGCCTACTATTATATTTGTTTTCAAGAATTGATCTCCATCAGCAAAACTGTTGATTGGTATAAAAATATAGGATGATTATTTTTTTTTGCAAAATCAGCAGTTTCGTCTCCTGTCCAGGGTATTAACTTTTTCAAAAATCTAATAAGTAGTTTTCAGCATTTTTTGCTATTTCTTATAGTTTAGGATAGAAAGTAACTCTGTAAAGTTAACATTATATCAAGTCAAATGTCAGTCAGATCCGAATCCGGGATCCGTTTACAGATCAGAGTTGACATTTGTCAAATGTCAAACACAATCTTTTAAAAGAAATAAATGAATATTATAAAAATATATATGTTTATTTTATATTGCAAAATTTATGATTATAGTTATTTATTGCATCAATAATCAAAATAAAAGATAGGGGTAGGTAGAGTAAATGAGAGCCTGGCACGTAAATGATTAACTATGCCTTCATACGAAAGGAACTTTGTTCCAAACGCGTGTCCCGCGATGCTTTTTTTTTAGTTCATGTTAATATAAATTAGGATTCAGTTTATATTATCTTCTATAATATATAAAAATGAATCGCTAAATGTGTTGCTAAGCAAAAATCTCGAGAACTGCTGAACCGATTTCGCTAATTCCTTTTTTGGTATTGTCAGGAAAAGGTTCTTATGAAAGAAAAAATTAAGGAAATTGCGTAGAAAATTATAACGCGGATGAAACCGCGGGGCGCAGCAAATAAAACAGCGTCGAAACAGAAATTTTATATTTGTCATCTCGCAGTTTCATAGACTTAGCTTTTCGGGGATCAACAATCTCAGGTACAAGACATTTATTCGTCGGACTCGCGCACGAAGGTTCGAAATATTGTATGTCAGACGAGACTGTATAGGTTAAAAGTCTTTTGCCTGCCCTTTTGGGAATATTAAAAAATATTGCCTAAAAATTAGTAAACATGAAAATAATTAAAAAATTTAAAAACATACTCAAAAAATATTTACTTTTTTCTGTTTTTAACCGACTTCAAAAAAGGAGGAGGTTTACAATTCGTCTGTATGTTGTTTTTTTTGTGTGTATGTTACGCGATTCGAAGACGGCTCAACCGATTGAGATGATTATTTTTATATTCGAAATGTGATACCTCAGGAGTGGTCCCATAAAAATTCTGTAAGGATCTGATGAGAATCTTCGGAGTGAAGAACAGAATTGCACCTCGCTCATTGCTCAGTTTTCAAGATCTCCAGTAGAATCGAACTTATAGGTAAAGATTGATGGAGCATCTGAAACTACCTTCTCATCACTAAACTCCTCAATAAATTACGATCGCCGGACTGGGTTTTAATAAATGATAGAGAACCCTATCCTAAATGACGATCTGATGGGGATCTTCGGAGTGATGAACAGATCTGCACAGCGAGATTCAACAAATTGCTCAGTTTTCCATTTCCACTAATAGAAGTGGCCCATACACTAATAGGTACCTATGAATGGAGCATCTGAATGGTTTCAGAAGGTGATCCTTCTCATCACCAAACTCCACAATGGCTTACGATTAGGTACATGTACATTGTACAGGTAGCAATTTGAAGAATTAGTCGCTTTCGCCTCATGGAGTAGATTTTCAGTGACAGCGGCACTAAAAATGATTAAATAAAAAAATAAATGCAAATTTTAAAAACGGACTTCGAATAACCTGAAAACAATAAAAACTAAAAAACCCTGAAAACAAATACTAAAAAAAAACTGAAAAGTGAAAAATAATCTATTTCGGGTCACTAAGACAACAGATAACTTAAACATAAGTACTTACTTGGAAGTCGGACTGGGTTAGATTGAATGTTGACAGGTATACATAAAACATGGTGTCACCCAGTCCGACTTCCGAGTTAGTGCTTATGTTTAAGTTATCTGTTGTCTTGACCCGAAATAGATTATTTTTCACTTAGTTTTTTTTGGTATTGATTGTTATAGCGGCAACAGAAATACATCATCTGTGAAAATTTCGACGCTCTAGCTATCATGGTTCGGTAAAAACGGGACTTAGTAATAGGGTCCCGTTTTTACCCTTTGGATACGGATCCCTAAAAACTAACTTATAAAGTAACCAAAGTTTTGTTATATAATAAAAATATATTATTTTAATAAAAAGTATCAAGATGTGCTAATTGCGCTATAAACTACCGAAACTACAATTATATTTTACGTAGCACGCGGCGACGAGAGCGACATAGGTCCGGCCTCGGCAAGGCGTCGGCCGGCACTGAGCGCTGGCGCGATTCCGCGTCGTTTATATACTAGAACTAAATACTTCATTGTAAGACAAGCAAAATAAAAGTTAGCAAAAAAAATATACCATGTTATAGAACGTAATCTCGTCATTCACTAGGTCTAAAAATAAAACTAAAATCCCTCAGATATCATACCAAAACTCACAGGTTTAATATCTTGAAATATGGATAAAACTACAGTTTTGAGTATACTTTTCTTGAATGAAAACTTCCAGCAATCGTGATTTTTTTTGAGACATTCACTAGTAAATTTTATTATTATTCTAAAAGTTATGATGTTAATAGTTTATTATAAACGGTTTATCTAATATCTCGCATCTACCTAGACCGCCAAACGCTAATCTAGAAAAAAGCTAGAGTAAAAACTAACGAGAAAACCATATGAATATTTGTAAATGTTTTTGAGCAATTCACTAGATTATGAAATTCTCAATAATCTGAAGTCAATGTCTTAACAACAAATTGAACAAATTATTGTTTTATTGCCCGTCGGAAATCATTGATTTTGACTTCAGCGTGGTTCTGACGCACGAACGACCTTAACTGTAAACACACTTGAATATTATTTCAGTAATGTTTTTCTTTATTCTTAGTACCTATTAGTGTGTGTTACAGTTGGTGTACCTAATAAATAAATATGTAAATCAAAAAATTATATCACTAAAGCTTTCAAAGCATATTTCACGCAGAATAACCAAAAATAATTGAACCTTCATTAAAAAAATTAAACTTTAAAACATACACCAGTTACCCTCAGTCCTTTGCTGACTGTACGCTAGTACATATAAACTCAGTGTTGGTAGGTAGAGTAGGTACTTATTTAAACTACGAATCTATCGTCTTAGGGACTTCTGTGTGTTATTTACCTTGTACCTAATCTCAAAAACCAAATAACAGTCACTCAGTCCTAAATTGCTGCTACAAGAACCCTTAGCACTTCAATAACACTAGATTATCGGTATCTACCAAACTTCGTAACCACCTATACATACAAGCTTATCTAAGCAAGCGGATTAAATTGGAACTAAATTATACTAAGTTATTATTTAAGATATTGCGTAGAAGCTAGCGCTACCACTGACTGGTATTATAAATTTGTTAAAGTACCTTAGCAATTTCAAATGGCCAAGTTTGATTAGTTACTACGTTCGATAAGTACCTGTCTCTTTGTCTCCTGTCTTTGTCACCTGTCTCTGTCTGTCTGTGTATTTTGGTTTTTACCAAAATTAAGTTTTCAGTTAAGTGTACCTCTGAATTTCGACAAGTCTTTACTTCGACACGACATTTACTTCGAAATCATATAGTTCGATAAGTTATTGTTTCGACTGAACATGATTCGGCAAGTTTTAGCTTTAGCGACAAGCAAAAATAAAGATATTAATGATCCTATACAAAATGTATAATCCTCTTAAAGAAAAATCATGCGAAAACGAAAAAAAACCGTAAAACTTTTGGGGGTAAATTAGATAACCCCCGGTCTCCGACAACCATGTATTTTAACGACATATTTTATTTTTATAAAGTTCGCAGATTTGTCGGAGAGACAGAAGATGTCGATTAAACAAGTCTTCGCAGTATGGTATTTTCGCAGTAAAATCCTTCGCAGTTTAGTTTTTTTTATGTAACGTTACATCGCAGTAACAATACGTCGATTTAATAAGGCGTCGTATAGTAGTACAGAGAATATCGATGAAAACTGTTCAAAGAAACAAAATTCGATGAAAAGTTTTTCACAGTGACGTAGTAGGTATCCTATTTATTACTAGCTGCGACTTGCGGTTTCACCCACGTAATATTTTTCTACGCAACTTTAAAAAAAAAAAACAAATCCTTCGCAGAAGGTATAGTTTTTTGATGTAACGTTACATCGCAGTAATAATACGTCGATTTAATAAGGCGTCGTAGTATAGAGCTATCAATGAAAAGTGTTCGAAGAAAAAAAATTCGATGAAAAGTTTTTCACAGTGACGTACCTAGTACCTAGGTATCCCATTTATTACTAGCTGCGACCTGCACCCGCGTAATATTTTTCTGCGCAACTTTCTTAAACTTTTCTTTCATAAGAACTTTCTCCTGACTATGACAAACACAACAAAAATGAATTAGCGAAATCGGTCTAGCCATTCACGCGTGATGCCGTGACCAAGGAAAATATGGATTCATTTTTTATATAATAGATTAGATAGATTATTACTTTAATTGACGACCCAGTTGGAACAATGGTCACCATGCCGGACTGCCAAACACAGGGTTGCGGGTTCGATTCTCACCTCAGACAAGTATTAATGCTTAGATATTGGTCTGTGGTCTGGTTGTTTCTATGTATTATAAGTATATATTTACAAAATAAAAGTATATAAGTAGTATATCCGTTGTCTAGCACCCATAACACAAGTCTAGTTACTTAGCTTGGGGCTTGATGGCGATGTGTGGAATGTCCTGCAATATTTATAATATTGAACAGTAGATGGACTATCGGTCAATCGAAGTCTTTAGTCTGATTTTACTAATAATCTCAATCAAAGTTCTGTTTAATTACTGTAAAAGTCAAATTGTAAAGTTTTCGAATAAAATAATATAATCCATTGGGAAATTGGAAATTCTGTTGAAGATGGAATAATAATTGTTAATGACGAATTTATTTTGCTTCTCTTTACTAAGAATAGTTCGTTGTTCTAACGAGGTCACTAAAATTTAAATATAACGTTTATTAATACTTTAATGTTAAGTTTTATTATTATATATGTTATTTTAATAAGTATTTTACATATAATTATTTTTTATTTAAAGTGGGTAAGTAGATTAAAATAAAAACTTATGCCAGTTCTGCCAACTTGAGTGGCTCTTGTGATAGTGAAATGGAGAATTAAGAATTATTATTTCTCTAAGCATAGTCATTTTTTCAGTCATTCGTCACATCGACCTATTGAGTATGGAATGAGTTTGATTTCTATTTATAACTAGCTGCGCCCCGCGGTTTCACCCGCGTAATATTTTTCTACGCAATTTCTTAATTTTTATTTTTTTAATAATTTTCTTCTGACAATAATAAACACAACAAAAAGAATTAGTGAAATCGGTTCAGCCTATCTCGAGATTTGGGCGTAGCAACACATTCAGCGATTTTATATTCATATTATTTTTATATTATAGACTACTAGCGACCCGCTCCGGCTTCGCAGGGCTATATTATGCATGTATTATACATATAAACCTTCCTCTTGAAACACTCTATCTATTAAAAAACCGCATCAAAATCCGTTGCGTAGTTTTAAAGATTTAAGCATACATAGGGATATAGGGACAGAGAAAGCGACTTTGTTTTATACTATGTAGTGATTCTTTGAGCAAATAAATCAGAAGTGGTCGAGACACATTTAGGTATCTCCCTAAGTAGGTAGTATACCTTGGTAAGGAAGGAAATTACAAAATCACTACATAGTATAAAACAAAGTCGCTTTTTCTGTCCCTATTTCCCTTTGACTGCTTAAATCTTTAAAACTACGCAACGGATTTTGATGGGTTTTTTTTAAATAGATAGAGTGATTCAAGAGGAAGGTTTATATGTATAATACATGCATAATATAGCCGTGCGAAGCCGGGGCGGGTCGCTAGTTTTTTATAAAGTAAACTAATTGAAATATCAAATTGTTTGATTTTATTTAACTTCATTATTGCTACAGTCTCTCGAACTTTGTATTGTTCATGAATTTTGTGTAGGTACCTATTTTATCAATTATTCGCAATTATTAATACCACAGAATAATGAAAAGCTAATATGGCTACAAATGTTCCCTGTTCCTGATCGCCGTAGGGTTTCAATACGTCGATTTAATAAGGCGTCGTATTGTAGTACAGAGAATATCGATAAGTAGGTATTAGTATAAGCTAATTTTTATTTCATTTCAGTAATAATTGTAAAATTTCAACCCAAATAAACCTAAAAAATGGTTATCTGTAAAGTCGGTTTACGGACGATAATTTTACTTGATAACGTCAAAAGAATACATTGATGCAATAATACGTTGCTATGGTTACCTTGTCAATAACGTAACATAATGTAACGTATGACGTCACACTTTTTTGTGAATGGCGGTGTTCATCAATTTAAAACACGTTATCACGTCAAAAACGTGCCATTGACAACTTATTTAGATTTGTCTGAAGCTTCAGAAGGTTTGGCGAAACCTATAGAAGTCTATTAATGTACTTATTATTTGGAGACTCGCTATAAAGTTAGGTACGTCTTTGCCCACATTAAATAGCGGTAAATTAATTCAAGCATTTGTTGCACTTCAAACTACGAAGCATCGGGATAAAAAGTGACATGTGCTTCTCCAAGGTACCTCTATCTCTTATCAAAACTGATTCAGCTATTTAGGCGTGGAAACATTATAAACAGAGTTACTTTCGTATGTATAAGTAGATAATAGCACTGAGAAAAAAATACTGTTGATGTAACAATAAAACTTTAATCCCTGAGAGCCGACAGGGGTGCATAGTTCCAACATCAAAGTTTTTATTGTCAAGGCTAATTTTGTCATTGCAACAACATTATTACAGCGATACGTGCGTAAATACTCCAACAATAATATGTTGTTAAAAATAGATTGAAACACTTACAACAGCTTGCTCGCATACCTGTTCTCATTTTGTTTCCTTAACAATCTATTTTGTACCTGTACCTATGCACTTTTGTTTCCTCAGCCATGAAACCTTGTCTAACTCCCTATACAGCTTTTGCTTTTAGAGCAATTTAACTATGTTCTTTTACCTATCCTCTTTTGTTTCCTCAGCAAAGTAACCTTGTCAAACTACCTATACTGCTTTTGCTTTTAGAGCAATTTAACTTTGTGTCTATACCTATCCTACTTTGTTTCTATAGCAATTTAACTCTGTCAAGTTCAGCGTATACCGATGGACGGCAGGGGCGGTGCATTTTAAATTTGCCAATATAAATTTCTACGTATTTAATGGTAACAAGATTTCCATAGATTTCAAAGTTCAGACACCGATAAACTTTGATGCTCCGTGGTCGATGTCTAAACTTTGAAATACATATACCTACATAAGTTTTGTTACAATTAAATACGTACGAATTTATATTGACAAATTTAAAATGCCCTGCCCTATCGCCCGATCACCGGTGTACGCTGAAATAAAAGTATGAAAATTAGGATTAGATATGCAATTAAAAATATTACAAATCATTACAAATAATATTTATTCAAAATCCTTATAACTATAAGATCAAATAATTAAACCTCCTTAGGTGGATGGGCTGGCTTCAATTTTGCTGTCATACTAATAAAACTTAACCTCACCTCGTCTCTAGAGTTATCAAACTCTTTTTCTAGTTACGGAAATGGTTGGCATCTGCCGTAACAGAACGGCTAGAAATGCTGCAAATGACGCGTGACGCCTGGTTTTTCTCCGACTGCAAAAAAAAGTTAAAATTGAAAGAAAAACCTAGCATACTGTATATTATGTTAGTTTACTTCGATTGAATGAAAATACTTACCAGTAGCTAATTCTAGTATACATCGAGAGTTATTTGGTCGACTTTGCTGGATAGGATAGGATAATAATAGCATTGGATCCACCATGAGTATCGGTTTCGACTTCGCTTTCGCCAGTGGATCCGTTTTCAATAGATTCCCACAACAAGTCTTCGTTTTCAAGATATGCTTTGGCGGCAAAACTCCAAGTTGGCCAACTATCACGACCTGGTCAAAGCTTCTCGATCAACATCATTGAGCAGTCCGAGTCATTTTTGTATTTATGTTGGTATAAACTATTTATCTAAAATACTGAAAAAGAAGGAACTCCGGCGACCGCGTTGCACTTTTTGAGGTTAAGTCTGTTTTAACTATATTATACGTAACTTTCGTGAAAACTATTACGTACAGGCAGGGTGAGGCCCATAACCTGTTCAAAAAAAGCAATGGAACTCCACTTGTCTACTATACATAATGCACTGGTCAAAATCAATACTGTTCTTAATAAACTATGTCCACGCGGTACGAAGGTCTAAACGTAACTATGATGAACGACCTGTTTCAAATTGTACTATTAACAAAATTTAATGACAAAGTTGTAACTCTAAGCTATACTTACTTTGCTGAATGATGTATTAGGATTTTGTTAGGTACATGTAAACATAAATAAATCAACAACCTGATGTTTATAAACCAGCAACGTTTATTTTGTAAAGTGATTTTGTCAAAATTATATATAGATAAATTGTGACGCTAACAACAGTCACCTTGTAACCACAGCGATGTAACGTGACGTTGTTGTGTTTATTAAGTATCTATAGTTGGAGGCACAAAAATTATTTGACAATAAAAAATATGTTGTGGGCACTAAACATGTACTGATATTGTAGCAAAAGTATTAAGTTGCTGTAACTATAAATGTCTGACAACGTTTTTATTGTACTTTGTCGGCTTATTTTTTTCTCAGTGAGGGATTAAAGCTTGAAATGATTTTGTAGCGGAACCAGCAGGGCCCGAATACAAAGACTAAACGACCTAAGTGCGGTCTTTACTTCCAATTATTCACTTGAATCGACAGAGCTTTATCCGGTCCATTATCTGCTACTAATTACAGTCAAACCCCGATAAGTAAAATAAACGTATATTCAACGTAAATCAATCAACGTCGGTTGCACGAATAGGGGTGATGTGACATATCGAACTATGTGGCGACATGTTAAGCTGGGTATTCACTTGGGCAGCCTCGAGTCGATCTGTCTCATACTGATCGTGCCGAGGCTGTAGAAAATTAATCTGTCTACACTTGATCCGCAAAATAGAGTAACGAGGCAGTTCGCTACTACTGCCTTATCAATTCGCTCAATAGCCAACGCACGTCTCCTTCTCCACTGAGTGCGTGACTCACAGTTCAGACTGAGGCGCCTTTGAGTGTCCCTACGCTGAATGGCTCGTCTCGCGGTCGTGGCTGCCTCGTTTGGTTCCAGTCGTGACTCGCGGCAAGGCTTGAGTCGCGGCACGTCCTCCACTTGCGTTGCTTTGGGTTGAAGCAGCCGCTCGACCCGAGGCTGCTTTTAATGGAGATCTGACATTACAGCCATTTTATCTTTTCTGTTTGTGGTGTCAATAAGATATAAAGTGTAGGCAGAAAATTGCAAGTTGGTAGCTCAGTAACATTTCAACTCCTTCAATTATTATACCTACTGATTGTTTTTAATGAAGGTGTTTAGGAAAACAAAGAAAATTGTATTGACTGAATTGGTTAATAATTACAATGTTTATCATTCCTGTCGATTTCTAAGAAGGAACCCTAAAGATTAAAGAGGCTGTGCGTTGTCGTAAAATATTTAGGCTTTGGTCAACCTTTGATCGGTTCCATTTCATTAACTATTTAAAAAGTTTACGACCGAAGCTAAAGTGTGAAAATTCTGCGACAAAATTAATTATTAACATTGCGGTCATGTTTGGTAGCCCTAAACTTTATTTATTTTTGTCTTTTAATACATTTAAGGTATTAAAGGGTTTAAAATATAGAATATAGGTAGCACCAATTTGCTGGACTATGTCTGATTTTATTAAAGACTAGCTGCGCCCCGCGGTTTCCCACCCACACGTAAGTCCGATCTTTCTCGCCGTTTAAAATTCCCCTGGACTTCCACAAATAATAAAATTCAAGACCAAAATTAGCCAAATCGATTCAGCTCGAGTTTTAGTGAGACTAACGAACAGCAATAGATTTTTGCCTACATTTACCTATAATATATACCTAGTTTAACAAATAAATCATGAAACTTACACGGACGTAACGGCGGGGTGCTACTCTACTAGTAACATTTATGAGTGGCTTCATGGCCGATCCACATCAAAATGTCAAACCGATTGTTGACATGGGGGTGAAAATTAAATTGTTCAACTAAAGCCCTTTGGGTCGATTTATTGCCCACTCTCATACACAGTAAGTGAACTACACAGAATAATAGGTAACAAATGCTAAACTTTTAATTGATTAGGTATTTATGATTTTATAGTTTTTAGTAGAGCAATGTTTGTTTATTGTGGTACGAAGTTTCATTGGAACTTTCTATACAAAATCAACCTTTTTCAATTGCAAAATTGTCATTATTTTCTCACTAGTTTTATAATGGAACTCATTTGTTTCATTATTTCTCAAAAGACGATCGAAACTGAAGTCAAAGACTATCGAAACAGAATCGGTTCAGTAGTTTTAGACAAACTTTACTTCCTTATAATACCTTTAAATACCTAAGTAATATTAGTAGAGGAAAAGGTACCGGTACTCTCTCCATACAACGTAGTCGACTGTTTTCTTCCTGGATAATGACACTAGAGGAAATATTTTGTTGCAAAACTTATAACTGCCATGACCATGCCCCTGTTTTGTTATTTGTATTTTTTTTTGTTTTAAATCTTAATTTCTATGATACCTAATTAGAAAATGAAAAAAAACCAAAACATAGGGGCATAGTCATGGCAATTATAGATATTATGGCAAAAAAATATTTGTGCTAGTGTCATTATCCAGGGAGGAAACAGTCGACCACGTTTGTATGGAGAGAGCGCGGCGTCGGTACCCTTTCACCTTAATGACATATTTTAGTTACCTATAAGATTTGAAACAAATTAAAAGTAACATTAAGTACTTATATCTAATTAAAAACATATTAAATTATAAATACAAATAAATAAAAACACCAGTTAGTCAAATAACCCGCCCCTTATCGTTCCCGGCGTAAAGGTTCCCATAATGCTAGAAGCATTGCCACGCTGAATAGCCTAACCTCTGCGCAAGAAACGAGCCGGAGCGGGAGTCACCCCCAATCCCCCTAATCCTATCGCCCAACTCCTTAACGAATTTTTTGGCGTCGTCTCCCCAGCACCCCAACGTCTCCACAGCAACAGGCACAAAAATATAATTAGGCACCAAGTCCACATATTTGGCCCGTTTTTTACTGGCAGCGTCTTCTGCAGCCGCCCCCGGTGAACAAATAGTCCTAGGTAAGTGGCTGGCAGCAACAGTGTTGACGCAGGTAGCGTCCCACACTAGGCACCTTCCATTACTCCAGATTTGATAGATTTGAATTACTTTTATTATCGATAGATATTTATACTTTTTCACATAATAAGTAAGTTTAGTTAGTGACACTATCGCACTAACCGTTTTAGTTATTAATAATAACTTGCAACTGAAGCTACTTAACTTTTATACGACCTACGATCATAATCTAACTAATTTGTGCCAATGGTTAGTTGGAATTATGATTGTTGATCGTTTAAAAGTTTAGCTGTTCTATTAAGTTTAAATGCATTATAATTTTCCGTGACCGATGTGCAATTAATTATAGTGGAAAATAGTAGAGCTATAAATTGCTATAATTTTAGATAGGTGAGTTTATTTTATAACTTAAGCTATTATTTAAGGTCAAAGTTGTAAACATTCTCATAATACCAATTTTAGAACTCTACGATAGGCAACGCTTTTGTTGTCGACTGTGCCTTATGTTATTTTCTTTCACATTATAAGGTAGGTACCTACTAAGTAAACTCGAAATATCATACATACGTATCAAGTAACAAGGAAAGATGCGTAGGTGAACCGCTGTGGTAAACCTCGAGGTATTTTAGGGGAAGTGGGTATAATTTCTCAATGCGTAGGAAGATAAGACTAAAAAAACTTCTTAGAAATAGATTAATTTTCCCATTTTCAAATATTTATTTTCCCAGTTTGTTGCAGTCACCAACATTAGTATAATCTTAATATTCAGCGACGTCTGATAAAGCTACTTTTTTGAAGAACTGTTTAACGTTTTTGAAAATGCTCTTCGCAGCCGATCCGACCATTGGTTGACCGAACTCTACGGATATTTCTTTCCAGTTTTCGTTTAGGAACACAAGCATGGCGTCACCTTGAAAAAAAATAAGTTAGTTATTCAAATTCAGAACAAAAAAATAAGCTATCAGAATTCAGAACAGCTATATCTACATCATCCGAGCGATGTTCCCGGTTGCATCCCGGTTGATGTTCTCGGGAGCCCGGGGTCCGCTTTCCTACTTTTACGCCTCCACTTCGCACGATCTTCGGCATCCTGGGTTGTGAGGCCATTTGCACGCATATCACCCTTTAGGACGTCAAGCCAGCACTTCTTGGGTCTACCCAGTCTGCCACGACCCGGCGGAGGCGCCATGGCAAGACATTTGTTCCCCACGTAACTAGCCGGTTTTCGCAAGACGTGGCCGTACCAGCGTAAGCGACACTCTTGCAATTTATCTGCAATGTCTCGGACATGAAGGCTGCCCCGGATGCGGGAGTTCCTGACGCGATCCTTTCGCGTCACTCCACACATCCAGCGCAACATCTTCATCTCCGTGACACGCAGCTCCTGCTTATGTCGCTCAAGCACCGGCCACGCTTCACTACCATACAAAAGGACAGAATGATGGTTTTATAGACCTGTCCTTTTAGTTTAACCGGCATTTTGGGATCGCAAATGACACCAGTCACCTCACGCCACTTGGCCCAAGCCGCTGAAATGCGTGACTTGACATCGCAATCGATGTCGCCGGACGCGTGAAGCACAGATCCCAAGTACTTAAACTGGTCTGTCCGCTCGACCATATGACCGTCTACGCAGACAGGTGTGGGATCTGTGGTATTGCAAGCCAAGTACTCTGTCTTCGCCACATTCAGTTGCAAAGAGCCGTTCTCAAGCGACTCCTTCCACGTACACGTGTTGTACACGTTGGACCAGCCGCCCCTTATCCGAGTCCGCCAGCGCAATATCATCAGCGTACATGAGCAGCCATGGAGGCTGCTCGTGTGCATCCCTGATCGGGCTTAGGACGGAACCCTGGTGAACTCCAAGGGTAACAGGGAAGGGCTTAGTGTCACCAACAGCAGTTCGCACCACAGAATCAGAATTTCGGTACATGTCTCTGATGATTTCAACATAAGCTTCCGGAACCCCTTTGGACCGCAGCGCCCACCAGATCATCATGCGAGGAACACAGTCGAAGGCCTTCTGCAAATCTAGGAATAGAAAATGCAGAGGCGTATTATTCGTCCTGTATTTCTCCATAACGATCCTTAGGGCGAAAACAGGGTCCATGGTGCCATGCCCGGGGCGGAAACCATATTGACACCCAGAGACAGTGTACTCCTGTCGGATCCGAGAGTCGACTATCCGCTCGTAGAGCTTCATGGTGTGGGACATGACCTTTATACCTCGATAACTGCCACACTCCTGCACCGATCCCTTGCCCTTGAAAACTGGGGTAATAACACACAATCATCATTGGGCAGGGATCTCGCCGGTCTCGAGTATGCGGTTAAAGAGGAGAACAGCTATATCTACAGATAGCCACTTATAAAATGAAACACAAGATTGAAGACAAAACGGGCTCACTATAAATAACTAGTTGCACCCTTCACCCGCGTAAGTCTCAATTATCGGGGATAAAAAGTAGCCTATATGTTAGTCCAGGTTTCCAGCTATCTACATACCAAGTTTCGTGGCAATCGGTCTAGTAGTTTTTGCATGAAGGAGTAACAAACATACACACAAACTTTCACATTTATAATATTCGTAGGATAGGATAAATAAAAAATAGTATAATTTCTTATGGTGGGGAAACCAAAGGATGCAGCTGGTATAAAAATATAACTTACTCAATTGCTTATCTCCATTGAAAAGGTTCGTCAAATGAAAGTTAGCATTGTCCCTGACGTTGAACTCGAAGTCCATCTTCTTTGGAGTCATCCAGTCTTTACCATCAATGGTGTTCAATTCATATCCAATCGTCAGCTTTAGCAGCAAATTTTCTGAAGAAAATAAAAGCAAATGAGCTAGTTGTCACTAAAGTTATTCAGAACATGATATCTATTTACTTTCGACGTAAGAATATCATATTATTTTGACGACCCAGTTGACACAATGGTCACCATGCCGGACTGTCAAACACAGGGTTGCAGGTTCGATTCCCGCCTCAGACAAGTATTTATGCTTAGATATTTGTCTGGGGTCTGGTTGTTTCTGTGTATTATAAGTATATATTTACAAAAAACAAGTATATAAGTAGTATATCCGTTGTCTAACACCCATAACACAAGACTTAGCTTGGGGCTAGATGGCGAGGTGTGGAATGTCCTATTTTTTTTATCATATCATTTTTTATAAGGAACCTAAAACACCATGTAATGAAGTCTAAGTAAATTCTCACTTAATTTCAATGTCATTTGTCCATCCCCAGTTATGGGTAGGATGAGGATTCTTCCGGCAGCAGTGTAGTGGCCAGCAACGTTGCAGTCCATGACGTGGAAAGTGACATCAAACTTTTTATTTTTTGTATCCCAACTGAAAATTAAAAACATAAGTTTATGAGGTTTTATAATCAAAACAAAGATGATTCTAGAGCAGTGGTTCCTAACCTTATGCAACTTGTGACCCACTGTGACCCCTATGACTAAGCTTGAGGTAAAAACATTCTAATAATAGTAATTTCTAAACTCTACAGTGGGTCATTGCTTTTGCCTTCTGTAAATTTAAAAAACATTGTAAGCATTATTATCATATTGATGTGTTAAATTTAAAAAAAACCGCTGCAACTGTATTGAATCATGTAATCTTTGTTATCTTTTATCAGCTTATTAGCAGAATAGCAGTTTTACACCCGCGGGGGAAATTGCCCCAGGTTAGGTTAGTATATTACCCCCGCAGAGCAGTTTTACCCCCGTCGCTCTTGAACTATTAGGATTCAGAAATAAAAAAGGAGAATACATTTGAATGGACTATTAAAAGGTTACACATTACCCGCGTACCATTTTAAAAGTAACGTAGCTTAAGCTACTTTTTTGTCACGAGATCGGGTCTTACGGGGGTAAGGCTGTGGGGCGGTTTTAGTTTGTTTGTTATAAATTTTCGAAATCCCAATTCTGTGTATTTTTGTAAATAAAACCAGTTTATGCACACGTAATCATACGTCATGTTATGAATGTTAATGATGCACATACTAGGTATTTCTCGAATTGTCTGTAAAAAGTTTTATACATTTGTGGATTGTTTTATTTTTAACTTACTTAAAAAACGGAGGAGGTTCTAAATTCGATTGTATAAATATTAATATTTTAAGTACTTAAAATTGCATAACCAGCGTCACTAAGTTAAAAAATGAGTAAAATAAAAGTAATCGTTTTTTTTAACGAAAATTATACGAAAAGTTAATAGCAATAACGGACGTCGAACTAGGAACATGTCCTGTATGTCGAGGGTCCAGGAAAGATAACACAAGAAAGGAAAGAGAATTGTATAATATCTCGTAAAAAGAGGTATAAAGTTTGGAACCACTTCAAATGTGTAGTGCACTATGGTATATTGACATAATTCGTCGACTTATGATCTATTTCTGGAAATTATTCTCAATTTAACTTAATGGTGGTTGTACAATTTTGTCCCCTGACAGTACCTATCTTCAAACATAACTTCTTTGTTTATTTACCGATTTTTTTGTTACAAAAGGGGTGTATTTTAAGTTTTAACCCCCGACGTAATAATGACGGGGTGTTATAAGTTTGACGTATCTCTGTGTGTCTGGGGCATCGTAGCTCCCGAACGGTTGTATTTGTATTTGAAAATTAGCATTTAATCATGTAACTATGTAAAAGTTGATTTTAGAATTTTTTGAAGTAAAACTTCTTTGGGCGCGACTAGGGAGTACCTCAGGTTTTTTTTTCTGACGGAAGTAACGCTTACGAAGTTTCCGGTTATATTGACATGTCCTGATCTAACCTCAAAATGACAGCTGACTTAATAGGTTGCATTCCTATATTATCTACTTTGTGAAATTAAAAAAGAGGTTGGCGCATAGAGGTACTACACCTTTACCGAAGACCTTCATTAGTATTAGGAAGTTAGTGACTGTCCGCGATGTTATTCTTCTATCTCTAATTAGATAGTTTGATTATAAGTTAGATAGCGGAAACCTTTGAAAATACTAGATATTTTTGCAAAAATCTATTATTTATTTTGTTTCCTTCAAAATTACGCTTTGAAAAGAAGTTTTACTTCAATCGCGCGTAAAGGTTACACGCACACACTTTTTTTTATTAGATGATAGATATTTTTCATACTCACTTAACACTTTCTATAACTGAATCCTTCAAGCCTTCAAGTTTTCCATCTGCCAAACTAAATTGGAGTCCAGAAAGATCAAATTTTATAAAATCCATGTTCATGACATCTAAAACATCCACTCCCACGTCTGGTAAACCAGCCATGAATGCTGGAACACCTTTCTGGAACTCCGATTTTAGGCATTCAGAATCGGATAATTTGCATTTTTCAACTGGTAGTACTGGAAAAATATATAAAAAGATATTACAACGTGTTTTCGCAAAAGGTTTCTAATACAAAATGGAGTAGTTCTGTTGTATTAGTTACTCATGTGGTTCTAGATCTTGTAGACAAGGTTGTAGAACAAAAATTGCCTGTCTAGAGGGAATTTTTGTTCTACAACCTTTGTGGAAATTCGAACTTTTTTGATGTTTTGCATTTGCTGGAAAACAGCTGTTTAAAATAGTACATCGTCGAAAGAAATAAAACTCAAAACTCAATGACCTTTAACTCAAAAAAAACAGCAGATTTTTTGAGTAAACATAACCTCAATATTTATATAATGTGTTTCAGCGAAGGGGTTTTAATACGAAAGGGGGTTGTTCTAGATATCTAGGCGAACTATTTTTGTTTTACGACTTTTGGAAATTCGAACTTTTTTTTTTCGATAATTCTAAGGGAATTTTTACTTGAAAATCAGCTGTTTCATACAAAAACTTCGAACAAAATGTTCGAATTTTCGTAGTCGTCCCTGTTACCGTTGGAGTCCACCAGGGTTCCGTCCTAAGCCCGTTCCTGTTCAGCGTAATATTGGATGCACTGTCCGTTGCCATCAGGGATGCACAAAGAGATGAAGATGTTG
This sequence comes from Idaea aversata, assembly GCA_907269075.1. NCBI lineage: Eukaryota > Metazoa > Arthropoda > Insecta > Lepidoptera > Geometridae > Idaea > Idaea aversata. The sequence goes on along the minus strand of OU026092.1, from coordinate 5,569,079 downwards.
CGCTGGATGTGTGGAGTGACGCAAAAGGATCGCGTCAGGAACTCCCGCATCCGGGGCAGCCTTCATGTTCGAGACATTGCAGATAAATTGCAAGAATGTCGCTTACGCTGGTACGGCCACGTCTTGCGAAAACCGGCTAGTTACGTGGGGAACAAATGTCTTGCCATGGCGCCTCCGCCGGGTCGTGGCAGACTGGGTAGACCCAAAAAGAAATGATAGAAGTGCTGGCTTGACGTCGTAAAGGGTGATATGCGTGCAAATGGCCTTACAACCCAGGATGCCGATGATCGTGCGAAGTGGAGGCGTAAAAGTAGGAAAGCGGACCCCGGGCTCCCGAGAGGGATGCAACCGGGAACATCGCTCGGATGATGATGAGACGTCTAGAACAACCCCTTTCGTATTAGATCCCCTTTACTGAAACACATTGTATAATTAACTAGCGACCCGCCCCGACTTCACACGGCTATATTATACATGTATTATATCTAAAAACCTTCCTCTTTAATCACTCTATCTATTAAATAAAACCGCATCAAAATCCGTTGCATAGTTTTAAAGATCTAAGCATACATAGGGACATAGGGATGTAAAAGTTTATTTTATACTATGTACTGATATATAGAATAATGTACGAATTTTCAAAAGTTGTAGAACAAAAGGTGTTCACCTAGATGTCTAGAAAAATCCCCTAGGTTTGAAACAGTTCGTGGAAACGCGTAAAATACCTATATTATGTAGATATTTTAATTGATGTCTTTGAACAGAACCGGAAAATGTTGTGGTAATTTATATTGTATGCTATGAATTTATCCTTATACAACTATATTCATTAAATAATTAAAATTAATCGTTATAGGTACATAACATCTTGATGCACTTGACCAGTCAATGATACTTGTATGAATTAATCTAGGCTTATTCTTATTGTATGCCATCAAGATAGATTGAAACATAATAGTAGATTATGCATCAAGGGCATAAAGCAATATGTCTTATGTTATGGGTGGTATATTGAACCCCGAGTGTAACGAAGGACTACTTACACTAACTCCTGAGCGAAGTGAGGGAGTTAAGTAGAGTCCTGAGTGAAGCGAGGTGTTCAAGTCGCCCAAGACGAAGACATGCTTTATTCCGAGGTGCATACTCTACTTTTCATACCGTCAGTCCAATTTTTTTTTAATACTTGTGGTGGGCAGTTCCATGGCCACTTTAAAAAAATCCACTTTAAAAAAATGGGGCAATTGCAATGTTATGGTAGCGTGATGGTAAATATTTGGTAGGTATTATAGGCAAAACCTATTTGCTTAGACCTAACGTAACAATCAAAATAAAAAACATAAATCGTGGCCTACTAGATTTTTGTAGACCAATCAAATTACTTATTATAAATAAAACCTATTTGCTGAGACCTTCAAAATTAAAACCAAGAATTTTCACACGAATTTCAACGTTCCCAATTCAAATCACTTTATTCCCTTGGGAGTTTCATACAACATTATCTCCCTTGGGAATAAAGTCTTGCTAAGTTGAGGTTAATAGGGCTTTAATCCGTGATTAAAGGTTTGAAAGTGTGAAAACACTTTATTGCACCATAAACTAGAACATAAAAAATTTACATTTAACAAAAATGAAAAATCCAAATGGTGGTCCCTAGGACCACCTTTTTTAACGGTCTTCAAAAAAGGAGGAGGTTCTCAATTCGTCTGTAGGTATGTTGTTTTTTTTTGTATGTATTTTTTATTATTGTAGAGCCCACAAGGCTGTACCTTGTTGGAGGGCGATGCGATGCTTTCAGTTTCTAAAAAATAAACAAACTACGGTTAGGGGAGACATCCGAACTGTTCGCGTTGTTGAGAATATTTTATTGTCCCAGAGTAGTTTGTTTGGCCATAATAATGCAATTTTACAATACTGTAAATTAATATTAATGGTATCATATTATCTTCTATACATATTATAAAATGCTTTTCCCTGACGGACTGACGGATCAACGTACAGCCTAAATCGCTGATCGTAGAGACCTGAAACTTAGTATGACGTAGACATCTGATAAGAAAGGATTTTCCGAAATTCTACCCCTTATGGGGTGAAAAAAGCGGTGCAAAATTATTTGGGACGAGTGATTCCTCGCTCCATTTTTTACTCCTACGCGGACGAAGTCGCGGGCAAAAGCTAGTATTTTATTAATACAACATGTTTGTCCATAGGTATTGAGTTATTGAACGTCCAAAACGTTAAGACCTATTTGAACGTCTTGCACTACTGCGTTCCTGTTTGAATGGTGTTCCTTTGTATCTTATAAATTACAGACGCATGATCAAATCTCCGAGTGACGGAAAGAGCATTTAAATTTTAAAAATCTCAAATAAAAAAATTAGGTAGGTACTTAAAATATGAACTGTAATAAAACTAAGTATGTTTCTCTAAAGTGTCTTTTTTATCACCGGCAGGTTTTTTTTAATCTACCTAATCCACTTGCCCCCAATTTTATTACTAAGGTTATTTTATATAACTGCCTCTTTTTTCCCTATTTAGTTTTTTTAGCGGGTTTTAAACCCACAACTACGACAGTCATAAATAAAGAAAAAAGTTGTAACGCAACGTCAACGCAACAACTCGAAAAGCATTAATTTCTCACTTTTAAAGACTTAAAGTGACGTCGAAGTAACGACCCACTAAATTCAATAAAAAGTCCCAATTAGAAATTGAAATCTATATACTTAACTGGTGAAACGCGCTTTTTGAACCTAATTTCCTAACTATCAAAACCTTTGGCTTAGAGATGTATATGACATGTCCATTAACAAATTCAAAACTTTTATAAAGCATAAATTGTGCGGCATACTATGATACCTCTTCGTACCTTAATGATAAGAATCCATGGATATGACTTTATTGCTCCATTTCAAATAATACCTTCAAATATTTGTAATATTGACCTTTGTGAGCGTGATCACATAAAAAAAACCCCATGAGTTTCTTGTGCCTTCTTCTCATTGGTGGGCGCGTTCCGAAGGCACACATCCTAACTTAGTTTTAAGACATTTCTAAGTGATCAATGTATGTATACATAAGCATCGAAATGAATAAAGAAATTTGACTTTGACTTTATTAAGTTTTGAAACTATTCCAAGTTTAAATGAAAGTTTCGTCAATTAAGTCTGTAGGTACATTTACGATAGTTTTAAAGAAAATATAATTGGGAAAATATGGAACTTTTTCAAGTAAAAATGCACCTACAAGCACGGCGAGATTTGAACTCACGACCTCCCGAATATAAATAGGAAATCTTTTTTTGTTGGTAACGAAATAGGCTTAAAAACTAAACCGATTTAGATGAAACTTGGTATGAGGATACATTGATTCATTGGAAATAACATACTTTTCGGAATGGGAGTTACGCGGGTGAAACCGTGAAGCCCTGCTAGTTGGTAAATAATAAAATCGCTGAGAATTTATGTATTAAGACGGCGATTTAAAAAATATTGTTATACATTTCGATTTATAACTAGGTTATTTTTACAAAAATAAACTATAATTTGTTTGAATTTGGGGGGTAAGTAGGTCTGAATACTAGTAATGTATTAGTTTTTGTTTATTTCTGGTGTACTGAATTTATTATATTATAAATACCCTATATACCCTATAAATAAATAATTATTAAAGAAACTTCAACTTACCAGCCGCCTGAACACAGTAAAATATCACAAAACTAAATAATATTCCGTAATACATCTTTAAAACTTAACTTGGAAACGCTTCCTCTAAGAAAATTGCAACTGACAACTGTGTAAAATTAATGAACGCACAAGTTAATATAGCATAAACAGAACTACCTTCGAGTACCTAGGTTGGTATAATTATAAAAGCAGCGCCACGCGGTTTCACCTGCTAGATAAATGGTTCATGGCCGTCGGCTCCCCTAACGGATCCCCTACTTCCAATGGTGTCGAGAAATTTTTCACGCCGCGCCGGTCGAGCGCCCTGGATTAGAGGAGACGACAGGCGCTAATTTAAAATTAGATCGGAAGATGCCTATTATAGATGATTTTACGCCCGTCGTCGTCCCTAACGGATCCCCTACTTCCGATGGTCACCTGTCGAGAAATTTTTAACGCCGCGCCGGTCGGGCGCTCTGGATTAAGGGAGACGACAGGCGCTAATTTAAAATTAGATCGGAGGACGCCTATAGATGATTCACGCCCGTCATCGTCCCTAACAGATCCCCTACTACCGATGGTCCCCTATCGAGAATTTTTCAAGGCGCGCCGGTCGGGCACCCTGGATTAAGGGAGACGACAGGCGCTAATTTAAAATTAGATCGAAGCACCTCGCGGATCTCCTATGCTCCCCAGGGGATTCATCGGGAGTTGAACATGTAAAGATTTTTTCAATCTCGTCGGATTCCTTAATCCAAGGAAAACAAAAGATAAAAAATAAATAAAAATTGCATGCCCTTGTGTATTCTATCCTGGCCGGGCCACAAACTAAGCAAATAGACTTGTGTTAGGGTTAACACAGGTCTATTTGCTTCCCCCCCGTGGGTTCCCGCCTTGTCGTGGCAGGGGGGCTTAGTAACCGTGGCCTTGCTAACCACGGTGAAGCTAAGAGGAACCCAGGGCCAAGCCAGGCTGGAGGAGCTGGCTTGCCCGAGAGGGACCGCTCCATCCGACTTTGCGACAAAGTCGGTGTGAGCGGTACCAAGGTGGGTCGCAGTGCTGCATTGGTGGTCGCGGCACTGCGACCGAGGCGGGTTGCGGTGTAGTATATTATATGCTGCACCGCAACTGATGGGGTCGCCACCTTTAGATGGCGGAGCGGTGGGGTCGCAGAGGAAGAGGACTGTTGGTGTGTCGTTGCCACTGTCCCTATCCTCTGCGACCGGACTGGTTGGCGCCGGGGCTGCTGCGTGGGACGTAGCACTCTGGCGCCGCAATGGTGGGGTCGCTGGGGAAGAGGACTGTTGGTGTATCGTTGCCTCTTTCCCTATCCTGCTATACTGCTTGGTGTTTTATGCTCTCTTAACATATCTCCGACGGTGATTGAGTGGTTTCGTAGTTACCTGTGTGGTCGCCGGCAGCGTATACGTGTCGAAGACACCTACTCATCCTGGTGTGATGTGTCTGCGGGTGTACCCCAGGGCGGCGTTCTTTCTCCCCTTCTTTTTTCAGTTTTCATCAATTCCATATCTGCTAATCTCACTTCTTCCTACCATCTCTATGCAGACGATCTTCAGATTTATACGCAAGTCCCTCTCGATAGACTTAATGACGGAATTGCTACAATTAACAATGACCTGTCCAAAATCTGTGAATGGAGTACATTATTTGGCTTGACAGTAAACCCATTGAAAACACAGGTCATTGTTCTGGGCAGTTCCAGATTGCTACCTAAAATAGACTGGGCACACGTGGATCCGATCTTGTTTGATGGAAGCCGCATACCGTTCTCCAAAACTGTAAAAAATCTTGGTGTCACGATGGATACGGAACTGGGCTGGCAGCCTCAACTAACTGAACTCAGTCGAAAAATATTTGCGTCTGCAGGCTCACTTCGTAGACTTCGGAACTTTCTGCCTACTGCCACTAAGGTTAGTCTTGCTCAATCCCTTATGCTCCCAATACTTGATTACGCTGACATCTGTTACCTCGATTTGACCGAAGAGCAGCTTAACAAACTTGAGCGACTTCAAAATGTATGTATAAGGTTCATATTTGGGTTACGCAAATATGACCATGTTTCCGAATTTCGATATAAACTCAAGTGGCTGCCAATCCGCCTTCGCCGGGATGTCCATACTCTGTGCTTCCTCTACAAAGTTCTATTCTATCCTTCCTCTCCTCTTTACCTAAGAGAACGTTTTAAGTTCCTTAGTGACGCTCATACGAAACAACTCCGATCCATTGATGCCCTTCTTCTTCAAGCTCCTCTTCACAATTCCACTTTCTACAACAAATCCTTTTCTTTTCGTTCTGTTATTCTCTGGAATTCTCTACCCCAACCTATCCGCTCTGCTAAAACCCTACCCATTTTCAAGAGTATGGTAACTGAACATTACTTTAACTCTATTGTTACATAACTCTTGCCTCTTATTTATTTTCATTTAGTAGATAATATTTGTATTCTTGTTTCTTCTCTTAGAAATGCTTGTCTAATTTTATCATACATATACTTATATATTTTTATGTATTATTTTATTATATAAAATATTTGTTAATATTCTCATCATAAATAGTATTGCTAGGTACTTATATGCATTGTACTATATTATTATTTAATATTATTATGTGTATGTTATGCTATCTATGTTTAAGTATTTCGTTTATAATACTTATCTATTTTACGTAGGTATTTATTAATATATGTGTTTCTTACACCACACGACCTACCAGCTAAGCTAAACATACCTTCTCCATCCTAAGGTTGCCTGGAAGAAATCGCTTTAAGCGATAAGGTCGCCTGTTTGTACAATTTCGTAGTTAATAAGCTTTCTCGTCATATTTGTTATTTTTAATGTTTTGTGTGTTGTACAAATAAAGTGTTTATCTATCTATCTATCTATCTATCCCCTGCGACCGTAGTGGCGGGCGATGGGGCCACTCATCTGACGCATCGCAGGGGACCACGGGCACTCAGGCATGGGGCTGTCTGGTGCCCATCCGCTTGGTCCCCGGGGCGCTTATGACGTGCCTCTGGTGCGTCGAGAGGGGGCTTGACGAGGCCGGCTGCCGTCGGAGGTAGTAGCAGTTAAGCGCAAGCGGTCCTGCTACCTCCGGCACATGGTGGCGTGACGGAAGTCCGGGGGGTTTTAGTAGGTAAACCTCTGGCCGCCCTACATCTCAAGCCAGCAGGGAGCCCCACACATCCCCGCCGCTCGCCCCAGAGCGGTGGGACGGTGCATAAGGCTGCATTTCCCCCCGTAAAAAAAAAATGGTCTATTTGCTTAGTTTGTGGCGCGGTGAGAAATGTACTAAAATATTTGTTTTATTTGTCTCCGTATTTCCTACATATACCTACAAAAAATCTCCGGAATTATTAAACCGATTGTAATGAAACTTAGTACCTAAGTTTATTAAGTAAAGATTCTTGAGATAAATTACTTCTTATTCCAACATTTTTACGAATCGGGAGTAACGCGGGCAAAACCGCAGAGCGCAGCTATAATTTTTATATTTAAGTATTTTCATTGTCTAAAGTTTCTCTTTATTGCTTGCTTTCTTATTTTCGAAATCCTTCGTATTGTTTAGAATAAAATAAATTTTACACAGGGTGAGTTTTTTATGTGGGCCTTCAGGGCTATATCCTAAACCATAAAAGATAGCGAAAAATGCTGAAAAGAGTTGCGTGCCCGATTTTGACAAAAACTAAAACTGCATCATTAGATTTTTGAAATAGTCATTACCCTAGCCGGGAATCGAACCTGTTGATTTTGCAAACAAATAATCATCCTATATTTTTATACCAATCGATAGTGTTGCTGATAGAGATAAATTCCTGGAAACAAACATAGTATGGCAAAACAAAGGAAATATAGTATAATTATTTTTTTGCAAAATCAACAGGTTCGATTCCCGGCTAGAGTAATGACTATTTCAAAAATCTAATAAAAATAAAAATAAAATTCATTTATTTCGGACTATAAACAATCCATAGGTACATGTTTTAGAAATTAAAATTGAATAAAAATATAAAATTATTAAAAAATTAAAATTGAAATTAAATTATTAAAAATTATATTATTGAAAAGTAAATAAATTATTAAAAAATTAAAATATATTAAGTTCTTAAAAATTAAATTAAATTGCATTACAAAAAAGAAATTACTTTATATTAAATAGTGCTGGTCTATCCTCTATATTATTATGCAGGAAGTTCCAGTGCCTCAATATTGGACAGTCTATCCTCCCTAAAATGAAATTCAGGAGGCCGTTGGCACTGCCGCGCACTCGCTGTTGCAAAGAGGCCACTCTTTTTCGAATGATGGCTTTAAAACCATCCATGTTAGCATTGGCAAACATTGCAGATGCACTGCAGTAGCGAGGCAGCCCCACCAGCATCCTAAATCCATTACTGTACTGCACTTGTAACGCCTTGAGACACTTTTTTGTGAAGTTGACCCACAGGCTACATGTATAAAAGGTCTGGCAATAAGCCTTAAAAAGAGTAATCATCCTATAATTATCATAATGATGCAGTTTTAGTTTTTGTCGAAATTGGGCACGCAACTCCTTTCAGCATTTTTCGCTATCTCTTAATTTAGGATATAGCCCTGAAGGCCCACATAAAAAATTCACCATGTATAAGTACTTACCTTTTTTATTTCTTTTTTTTAATTCACGTATTGTTTTTAATAAAATTAATTTTATATTACTTACCTATTTCAATAATTTTAACTAAATTCTACCTACCTACTTACTTCAAATGTTTACTTAAAATAATATTAAAAATAAATAATAAAACAAAAGAATAAAATAAATAATTTAAACACAATTAAATTAAATATTTAGAATACTTACCTTGTACCTACACATAAAATATTTTAAAAATAATTATAATTTTGTATAGAATAGGTAAAATAAAATAAGATTGGTTGGTATCTACTACAACTATGTGTAGGTATGACACTTCCGTCTGTACACAGCCTGACAAGGACCTTTTCGAAAGTACCAAAAGAACCAAAAACCGTCTTCCTACCTTCACTCGCGTCACTCGAAGGTCCCCGTTTATTTGGGGGTCTTTGAGTCACGAGCGCATAGGTATCTTTTAGGAAAGCGTAAAATTTACGTAGGTACATTTAAAGAATTTTTTTTGGTTTTTAGTAGTAAGTAGGTATACAGGGTGGTATTTTTGAACCGCACCTGGAAAAAAAATCCTAAATACTGTAGACAGCAAGTTTTATGTTTACAAGCTTCATTCTATTAAAATAAACAAAACTGCATTCAAAAATATTTTTTTACTGCATTCAAAAATATTTTTAAGTTTTTTTAAATAAAGGCTACACACCCGAGTATAGAACTGATGAAAATCCAAAAATTAATAATATCCTGTACTTTTATGATAGAGTCAAACTTACAAGGTAAATTAACTAAAAGGAAAAAAATAATGTAGGAAGGGGACTGAAGTCCTGGAATAATAAACAAGTAAGTTATTTTTTTTCCAGCGAGACTCACAAAGATGAAACCGCGGGGCGCAGCTAGTAAACATTACCTAGATTGCTTCATAAATTCCTAAACCACCAAAACATGATATTCATCTCAAACAAATTAGTTATTTACTTAAAATGCTGTATCATTGAACATAAATAATGAAATAATAATAATTGCAACGCCTTGGTAGGTAGATAGAAAATCTCACGCTATTGTTATAGTGATACCTAGCACCTAACTCGGGATGCTTGGTTTAAGGCCCTAGATCACGCAAATCAGTCGATCTTTAAATAACTATCCTATGTCCTAATTGTTATAAATAAATAAAAAATGTTTATTTATTTGTTTGTTTGTTACCTCTTCACGGTCACACGACTGAACTGATTTAGATGAAAATCGGACGCACAGCCTAAACCGCTGATCGTAGAGACCGGAAACTCGAAGAGTGTGTTCTATGTATGATAAAAAAGGATTTTCTGAAATTCTACCCCTTAGGGGGTGAAAAAGGGGGACGAAGTTTCTATGGGACGACGTGTTCCTCGGTCCAGTTTCAAATTTCATATACGCGGACGAAAGTTGAAAGTCCTGACTGACTATCAATGCACAGCTCAAGTCAATTAACAGATCGGGCTATCTAGGCAAACAGATAACTATTATAACGTAAGCTAAGAGAAGATTTCAGAAAATTTAACTTCTACGTAGACGGAATCATGGGCAAAAGCTGGTTTATTAAATAGAATCCAAGCAACCTACTTAGTTACGCGCCAACCGCTCTACAACTGCAATTATAACGTATTAACTGATTGTAATAACTTAAAATTGCTATTCCACTTCAAGTAAATAGAATACATGATACTACAAGGTCTAGGTAATACCTACAACACTTGACAGACTTTAACCCGCGTATTTATACAGAACTAGCGACCCGCTCCGGCTTCGCACGGCTATATTATGCATGTACCTATTATACATATAAAACTTCCTCTTGAATCACTCTATCTATTAAAAAACCGCATCAAAATACGCTGCGTAGTTTTAAAGATTTAAGCATACAAAGGGACATAGGGACGGCGGAAAGTGACTTTATTTTATACTACTCGTATGTAGTGATGATTTATCCAAAAAGTTTTTGTTCGGACACGCGACTCCTTTCGGTATTTTTCGCTGTCTCTTATAGATTGGGATGTGAACCTTAAAGTCCGTTTAAAAGTTCACCCTGTATTAGTTGTGGTTATTAAATTAGAAATTATTTTAATTTTAGTAATCTTATTTAATTTAGGTAGGTAGGTACTTATTGTGGACATTTTGTTTTTGATTTTATGTTTAGGATTTCTGACTTTATCTTTAACTTAGCTGTGCCCTGCGGTTTCACCTGCGTAAGTCCCCATCCCGTGAGAATATCGGGATAAAAAGTAGTATGTTAATCCAGGTCTCTAGCTACCTTCATATCTAGTTTCATCGCAATGGGTTCAATAGGTTTTGCGTAAAAGAGTAACAAACATACAAACACACACATACTAACCCACAAGCTTTCACATTTATTAATATTAGTAGGATAGGATCACAGATCCTAGATCTAATAGGATAGTGAAGATAGGGTAGGAGATAGGATAGTGATGCACCTTCATACCCGCTATCGCTCTATACATTGCGTACATTTAGATATTTATTAATTGAATTACATTGGCAGACTGGTAGACCCAATAAGTGCTGGCTTGACGTCGTAAAGGGTGATATGCGTGCAAATGGTCTTACAAACAGGGACTTAAATACCGGTAAAATACAGTAACGTTATCTGTGGAATTGCAAGATAACGTTATTTGTGAGAGAAACGATATAACAAAACGATATTATTCAAAGCTTTGAATATGTATAACGTTATAATAACGTTTCGTTATATTGTCAATTTAACGTTATTAAAAATATTGTTATTCATATAATAATGTTATAATTATTGTTTTTATGCTATCTCTTTTACTCAAAGTAATGTTTACTTTTTCTTCGTGTGAACTATCGAACGCAGTGCTCTCTCTGGCTACGTAAGGGTGTAATCTATAGGTACATGTACGTACTATGTAATAGTATAAATGGGAAAGATTAGATTTTTGTTTGTTTGTTTGTTTGTATTGAATTTGCTTCAAAACCACTGGACCGATCTGAATAATTCTTCTAGTGTTGGATATCTCAAATATCGAAGAAGGCTAAAGGTTACATAACGTCCTGAAATTTACTATTACTTTGGTGTTAGATATATGTTTAGTAGGAATAGGTAAAATTTCCGAAACACAATTTTTTATCATAGTGAATCTACGATTAAAAGTAAAATAAACCAATCATAACGATAAATTTTATGTAATTTGTGTTTTTTTATGTAGCGATAAATTTTCACAGTGCAATTAGTATATACCTAATACCTACCAACCACCTCTTCTGCGGCCAAGCAACGTTGCCGCTGCGTTCGAAACCGTGCGCGAGCGGTAGTACCTACCAGGTACCACCGCTCGCGCGCACACGGCGGCAACGTTGCACGCGCGCGCTACCGCACAGTGGCTCGAAACGGCAAATGATGGACATAGGGCTGTTTTTGATGCAGATCGTAAGCCGTCAAAATATGAAAAAAATGTATGAAACGTCACATGTTTTGGTCTCTAGGTTACAAACCAGAGCAGCTTACGCACTCTAACTTTTAGGCATGTTAGTTCAACTCATATCTCTCATTTGACACCACAAACAGCTTGCTATATCGATGACTTTGGAAAATAGAAGGCATTGAAAATACTCTATTTTCAATTGAATTTTTTATGACCAAATCTTTAACTATCGTGGTTTTTTTTACTAATCGCTAGAGCTTCTTTATAAAAACATAAAATATTTTATAAAAACATTCAAAACATTAATATTTTCCGAGAAAATCGGCATTATTTAAAAAAGTACTAGAAATTTTGGCCTTTAGCATCAAAACCAAAGTCGATAACTTTCATCACTGAGGCGTGTTAGTTCAACTCTTTACCTTTAATAAGGCACCACAAACCACACAAACAGCTTGATCCATTTGCGACTTGCGGAGCATTTAATTTTTTAGAGTAAAAAAATTATGAAAATTTTTATTGCTGCCTATCGCAAGGGCTCTTCGGAGAAACATAAAAGATTCTATAAAAAAATTGAAAACATTCATATTTTCTAAGGAAATCGGCATTATTGTAAAAAAATAAATATTAATAAGCCGATTTTCTTAGAAAATATTAGTTTATTTTTGAAGTGAAAACTTCTTTAGCGGCGTTGAGCACTTTTTCTGTAATGGGTATAAAATCTTAAACTCGCGTCAGGACACGTGACCTGATCGAAAAAGCGTAAGACGGATGGAGAGTAGACAGCTATCCCCTCTCTACGGCGCGGCGAAAATGTATGCCTGGGCCTACTGTTTTTAATTTGGCTGTGAGTGTATTAAGACGTACATATGGTATTTTTTAACGGACGACTATTGACGGACGACAAATGTCGGACGACTATTGACGAACGACAAATGTCGGACGACAATTTTTTGGACGACAAATGTCGGACGACTATTTGTTGGACGACAAATGTCGGACGACTATTTGTCGTCCGACTATTTTTTTTTTTTTCATCTTAAACTCTTTTTGCGTATGTTCTCGCGACATATGAGATTTTACACAGATATACAGTTTTCACTTCTGCCTGCACTCCCGTTTAGAAAATACTACACATTACTACCTACTTACTATCTACTTCTTTCTTAACTTACCTTTAAAACTTTTTCGCAAACTAAACATTTTGAGGTCTTATTATTATCCTCAAGATTGAAATATCTGTAAACTTTGTTGATTTTTCTTCGACCCATTTCGCTTTTACCAACTAATGCGCAAATTCCGCCGCGCGTGGCGCGGATTTGTAAAATGAATAAGTTTGGCAACGTCGCGTATTTATCGTTATAATAACGTTATTTTTGCAGTTAAAATTTCGTTCTGTTACTCGTAAAACGTTATACAAAAGATCGATAACGAAATGTTTGCTGAGATACCGATACTATTATAACGTTTTTATAACGTTAAACATTCTGTTATGGATAACGTTTTAAGTCCCTGCTTACAAACCAGGATGCCGAAGATCGTGCGAAGTGGAGGCGTAAAAGTAGGAAAGCGGACCCTGGGCTCCCGAGAGGGATGCAACCGGGAACATCGCTCGGATGATGATGATTTATTAATTGAATCGTGTGATATTTCTATAGATAACATTATGAGCTGGTTAAGCACCACCCATGGGGACATGTGCGGGATTGTGGTTGGTCACCCAATCGCTACAGTTTTGTTGATTCTTGTAGGAATAATTTAAACTATGTTTAAGACCCTTTTGCAGCAAAATTGTAAAATCTTGATTTTACTAAACCTTTCTGTAAATTTTTAACACTAAGGTAAAATTGAATTCTATGTATTGTGTAGAAGAAATGGGCTGTTTTTGGACACGCCTTGTCTCTTAAAATCGAGTTTTTGAGTGACCCTTGAACTCAATTCAATTTTTCAATTTCGCTTCAAGTGGCCACATAAATATCTTAGCTTTTGTAACCCATTTTTTATTATTGTTCAAATAAATATATTTTACAAATTAACAATTAAATTTATCTACAAGTTTACAGGTTGTGAGCTTAAATAAACCTTAATACTATTATAAATCTTGTCCATGGGCTTATTAAACATGGGCACTCCGAACTCGGTCGCCAATAGTTTCCAATTTTGATTCATGAAAGCGTGCATGGAGTCACCTGCGAAATAAATAACAATATAGGTTTTAAAAATAATAACGCACTTATACGTAGATAATTATGGCTCACGATTAACGGTCCCCCCTACGGTAAACGGGCCCCCTACGGTAAAGAACTTTCCCCTTGAACTGGGGGAACGATAAGCGCTAATTTAAAATAAGTTCGAAAGGCCTCGCGCACCCATAAGCATCAATTGTTTTAGATTTTACAATCTTATCTGTCCCCCTAGTCCAAGTAAAAGACAATAATATCTGGTTCAAAAACCAGATTTTTATACTAAGTAACAGCTTTTAAACCGTCATTTTTTTTTTCAGATAGAAAATACGGTATTTTTTATACTAATACTTATTATAAAGCTGAAGAGTTCGTTTGTTTGAACGCGCTAATCTCAGAAACTACTGGTGAAAAAATATTTTTGTGTTGGATAGTCCATTTATCGAGGAAGGCTTTTCATTTTTATATGCCAACGGGATTGGGACTTACGCGGGTGAAACCGCGGGGCGCAGCTAGTAAATAAATAAAAAATAAAACCCGTAAACGAGTACAAGTAAGGCAATATTTGTATGTCCAAATTGAAAATGATAATGTATATTCAGCTCCTTACAAACAGACAAAGCAAACGTTTCTAGAAATAAACGATAATTGCTATAAACATTTTACAAGGCGTATATTTGAGGTAAGACCCTCTTTACACCTTTGTGTTAACATGCCACGTATGACAGCTTTGAAATTTGATAAGGATAATGGATTTAAACGGATAACAATTTGAATAGATGATTCTACACAGTGAAAACAATGAAATATATCATTACATTTCATAATATGGCTGTGGATGAACGCAAGTAGGTATCTACACATTCCTTCGAGGTATATTTTAATCCCAGACGCAAAAACGACACATACCTCGTAGTAAAACGGATGCCATACATACAGATGCATGGCATCTTAGCTCCCGAAAGGACGATCCGATTTGGATTTCGTTTCTTATGTTAGAAACGTGAATTAGTCGGAAGTGTTCTTAGCTATGTTTGATCGAAATGGGTTCAGCCGTCTTACAGTAATGGGGTGGGAGGTTTTTTAAGTTCTATGTTAAGTTTTTTTGACCTTAACAACTCTAATGCGGAAAAAATGCGAATAATATGTATAGCATAGACCATGCAGTCAAAGTAAAAACTGATTTCAATTTAAGTTTATATGAATGACTGTAAACGCTTTTAATTTTGATTGTCCAAGACAACCTAAGTCTTATTAGTGTAGTATGTTATAGCTTTACTTACTGAGTGCTTTATTTCCATTAAACAGGTTTGTCAATTTGTAAACCGCTTTATCCTTGATATCGTAGGAGTATTTGTAGCTCTTCAACTCAATTTTATCCTGTCCATTTTTATCCTTGACAATATCGTAAGTCATATCCACTTGAAATTGGCAATTTTCTGAAAGGGAAAACATTATTTTTAAATACGAGTAAGTTTTCGGGACTGATTAATTTTGACCCAAAAATAAGGAATTGTGAACTCATTAGACATGGTTCGGTTAGTAAAAATAATAATATTTCGATTTTATACTAGTTACATGAAATTTTATAATATTATGTAACTGGGTGACCGAGCTTTTGCTCGGCTATTTTACGTTTTTTACCCCGAAACAAAATTTCATGAAAATCGTTGGAGTAGTTTTCGAGATCCTGATTATATAAATACAAGAATTGCTAGTTTAAATATATAGGATAATAAATCAATTTTATCATATTATTTTAATGCTAACGCTTTTCGTTAATGTCATAATGTCACAAGGCATAACAGTTTTAGCATAATTTCAGTAGGCATATTTGGCATAACTACATTAGCATAAAATCTTTTTGGGTTAAAATCATTGGGATAAGACATAAAAGACATAAATGAGGCCGATTCATACATTTTCAATATGGTTGAAAATGTATGAAAATTAAATAAATATTGCAGGACCTTCCACACATCGCCGTCTAGCCCCAAGCTAAGTAACTCGACTTGTATTATGGGTGCTAGACAACGAATATACTACTTATATACTTTTTTTGTAAATAATATATACTTATATAAACAACCAGACCACAGATAAATAAATAAAACATAAATACTTGTCTGAGGCGGGAATCGAACTCGCGACCCTGTGTTTAGCAGTCCGGCATGGTGACCATTGTGCCAACTGGGTCGTCAAGTCGTCGTCTGGGTCGGATAAGTACATTGATTCATTGGGAAAAACATAGGCTACTTTTTATCCCGATTTTTTCACGGGATCGGGAATTACGCGGGTGAAACCGCGGAGTGACGTTAGTAGTAGCAATTATTTAAATAACTTACTAAGTTTTATATCAACGTCACCATCACCATTGATAGGTAGAATGAGCAGTTGTCCAGACGCTTTGTATTTTCCTTTCAACGTATAATCCGAATGATAAACTAGTTTTAATTGTTTTTTAGCTGTATCCACGCTGAAACCATAAAAAAATTATGAATTAGGTAATTAGGACCACATGATTTTTAGGGTTCGGGTTAGGTACAGTCACATTACCAATTACCTGAACCCTACGTGACCTAGAGCTCACTCGCAAATCTGTAAGGTTGTAAAGTAATGTTACCTAATTTTTTTTTTCTAAACAATATAATATACAATACAATATGCAATATAAAAAAATAACAAAATAGGTAAATAAATACAATATTTTTTATAGATATGCGAATGAGCTTTGGGTCACGTGGGGTCCGGTGGTTCAGCTAATTGATAATGTGACTGTACCTAGTGGGTAAAAATGGAACCCTATTACCTACTAAGACTTCACTGTCTGTCACCAGGCTGTTTATCATGAACCATGATAGCTAGACAATTTTCTGTTGCCGATATAACAAAAAATAGGTTTCTTACCTACTAAAATCAGATAAAAAAATTAAGTGCTCAAGTACGTGCGCTAGTACGACTCCCACTTGGCCGTTTTTCTATTTCTATCTAACTATACTTGAAAACTTCAACTGTCTAGCTATCACGGTTCATAAGATACAGCCTAGTGACCGACAGACAGACGTAGGTACAGACAGACAGAGAGACAGTGAAGTCTTAGTAATATGGTAGAAAATTAATCATCCTGTACCTCCAGCTTTTATAAACCCCTGAGAGAGGCTCTGCAATGGAGGATCTGCAATGGCCTACTTGGCAGTCACTTAATCGACTTCGGACTCAAGTAGGCCGTTGCAGACAACATTTGAGCAAAGGGGGGGATATTGCACCGACTGAGGAGCAATGCGAGTGTGGAGGCTCGTCGCGGTGCACCAATGCCCACTGTGCCCTAATACCTGTACATTGGAGGACCTGGTAGAGGCCAACTCTGCTGCAGTTGCAGTGGTTAACTAATGGGCAGGAAATATTTGAATGGTCGAACGTCACTGACTCGAAAAGAAGAAGAAGTAATAATATGGTCCTGTTTTTACCCTTTGGATTCGGAACCCTAATATTTTATCATCACTACATAGTATAAAATAAAGTCACTTTTCGCCGTCCCTATGTCCCTATGTCCCTTTGTATGCTTAGATCTTTAAAACTACGCAACGGATTTTGATGGGGGTTTTTTAATAGATAGAGTGATTCAAGTGGAGGGTTTTTATGTATAATACATGCATAATATAGCCGTGCGAAGCCGGAGAGGGTCGCTAGTATAATATATTTTGTTAGATCCTCACCTCACTTTATCAACAGCACCATCTTTCACACCGTATATTTTAGCATCCTTAACATCCAATTTCAGTCCAGAGAGATCAAATTTGATAGAATCTATGAGTATAGGATCCAGTGATTCAACACCTAATTCTGGAATACCAGCTACTAGCTGAGGATACACTTCCTTGGCTCTACTTATCAGGCATTTGGAATCGGAGAGCTGGCATCCTGGCGCTGAAATTAAAAAAAAAGTAAAATTAAAAACCGGTCAAGTGCGAGTTGGATTCGCGCCCGAAGGGTTCCGGACCATGTCGTATATCGACATGTCGGAAAAAAATAAGTAGGGCTCCCCCCTACTTTTTTCGTTTTTTGTATTTGTTGTTAATTTTGTGAAAATTGCATTATGGTAACAGACAGACGGACAGACCGACGACGGACAGTAAAGTCTTAGTACTAGGTATTACTCCCGTCCCTAAAAACCGACTTCAACCAATGACAATTTTTATTTAGTGGTGGGGTAAATCTTTAAGCACGGCTTAAACTATTATCCTCGGACAGTGCGTGAAGGTTAAAATCAAGAAACAAAGGAGTTTCAACCGGGAAAGTGATTTTATCGGAAAAATCATCGGGAAAATATCCTAGTATTAAAAAAAAAAAAAAAAAAATATGATCCATATTTTGAAATTAGAACTTAAAATTTAAAATAAAATAAAATAGAATCGGAAACCTATACATAAAATAAAAATATAAAGTAAAATAAAATTCACGGCGGTCACAGATTCTTTTAACTTCCCGTGGCCACGATTGCGATTGCAACTCGATCAAAATTGTGTATTAAAATAACTAGCAATCATATATCGCAATCGCGACCCGTATTTATAGAATGAATATTTCAATTTTGAAATTATCCGCATCACATTGACTCGCAGCTTTTTTAGTCTTAAGGTGACTACGACCGGTGCGACTCGATCGAAACCTACCTAATACATATTTAAATAAGTACCTACCCGTGTTTATAGAATGAATATTTCTATTACAATATCATTCCATTCCATTGTCAATATTTGACTATTGGCGAAACTTAAAAATTACAATACAATAATAATTGTATTGTTTGTTTGTTGCCAAATAGTCATTTGAACGTAGGTATGATTACAGTCTGTAGAATTGTAAGTAATTTGTTTACATTTTGAGTACCATGTAGTTTTATGTAATTGAATTATTAAAATAATTACAGATGTTTAGGTATCTAAGAAGTTATTTATAAACAACGGGACTGATGCCTACTAAGTTTAGGTCGAACAGCGAATTATGGCCCCCGGCGGAAAGTGGAAAGGGTATGCGCAGATCTTAATTTTTAGGTCCGTTTGGCGGGAGACAGGAGTGAAGGAGTGAAGGGAGGGTCAGTTTCTCACAACATCGCTCTCTGTTCCGCACACGTCTCTAGCCGCGCTCTGTCCCGCTCCCGCACGTATTTAGTCGTCTAAGTAAGTACTGTCGCGCACATAAAATCCACACACACCTAAGTTTGCCTAAGTCAATTGAAAATTTGCATAACGTAATACATTAAAATGCAATATCATTAGTTCAGGTAAAATGCAATATCATTTTAGTACAGGTAAATTAGAAAATTTGGCAATGTATTGCTCATTGCCAAATTTCCAATTTAAAGGAATGTTTTTCGGGTTGGGCGAATTATTAAACGGGGGTAAAGTACGACGATTTGGCTGTAGTAATTCTGTCCGCGATAGTACCTACATGAAAGAAAGAAAAACATTTATTTGGTACAGACACACGACAACTTATAAACCCAAACCTAACATGCGTAAACCATTCCCACCAATTTCCGCTGGGGGCCATGATTCGTTCTTCTACCTATACTTACGTAATTAAATTATGTTTTACCTATCATTTTCTAATGTATTATCACAGTTTGTTTTATGCATAAAATAAACCCTTTTAATACAAATTGAATCTGTTGCATATTTTTATCTAATGATGTTTATCATTCGCTACTGCTAGATACGCTAACAAGTTAGGTATCTCGATCTATACTTAGACTTGTTTACAAAGCTAAGGATAACTAGATACTTAGGTACACTTAATATTAATTTGAATTTAGTGTCAGATGTAAATCTGGATATTATATTAATACTAGCTGCGCCCGCGGTTTCACCCGCATAAGTCCCGAACGCGTGGGAATATCAGAATAAAAAGTAGCCTATATTTTCAATCAATTCGATCTAGCAGTTCCTAAAATCAGCGCGTTCAAACAAAAACTAGAAGCTCTCAAAGACCATAATTTTTCCACTGATTCTTCACTCCTATTGATCGCAGCAGCGTGATGTTATATAGGCTGTTATACCTTTAGCCTTCCTCGATAAATGGACTATCCAACACAAAAAGAATTTATCAATTCGAACCAGTAGCTCCTGAGATAAGCGCGTTCAAACAAACAAACAAACTCTTCAGCTTTATAATATTATAAGTATAGATTACGAGCAGCTATTTATATTTCCTTAGCAAAACTCGCACTTGAGTTTATTTATTTAGGAAAACAAGTTTCTTTAAATATTGAAGAAAAAATCCCAAACACTTAGTCCTACTCAGTAGTAAATAGGGTCAAACTAAAACCCTTTCGAAAGTTAATTAACTATAAGGTAGGCTATGCGCTTTATAGCTCATTGATATATAAAATAGTAAACGCAGGAAAATACAAAGTAAATAGGTATTTTTTTAGGATTATTTTCATCGTTTTTGGAATTCCGAATCAAGATGTGTAGGTGGTAGGTAGTTACCTACTTATTAATTATTGAATTATTATTTATACCAACTCAAAAATCTTGTTTTTTGTCATTTCACTGAAACTGGTTCAAGATATGATCAAATAATTAGATTAGGTATATTTTTGTCCCGTACAGTATGCGTCATAAGTACACAATCAGTTTGCTACAATAATACTATAAAAAAGTTTAGTATTGGACTTACGACCTTCTTCTAATAGACGTTACACATAAACATAAATACTTGAATTAAAAGTAGGTACCTACTCAGTGAGATTATTATTTTCAACATGTTAGTTAGTCTTTAGTTGGCCGAGTGGTATGTTACACCCACCGACGCGACGTGGGTTCGATCCACAGAATTCGTTGTTATAATGTTCAAAAAGAGCTTCACAGGATTGTAAATGTTACGGTGGCGATGAAATTTTGAGCGTCGATTGTACCTACGAGTAAAACTGTAATAGCTAGCTTATACCTGTTACTTTGCCCGCCCGCGATTTTAAATTTTAAAAATCTTTTCTTAGCGGATCCCCACGTCATAATAGCCATCTGTGAGCCTGCGGTGCGTTCGTTGGTATATAAGTCAGTCAGTCAATCAGTAATGACTTTCAATATCTACAGGGTTATTGGAAATTTTAATTATACCAGCAAGCCGTTGAGGGCTACTTCTGTGCACCTTAACAAAAACTTTTGTTCTACGACTTTTGGAAATTCGTTAGGTTAGTTAGGTTTACCTGAAAATCAGCTGTTCCTTACACGGAGAGGTCATTAACCTTAAAATTTTACTTATTTTTTAAGTTTTATCTACTGTTCTTAGTTTGAATGACCTTTGTTTTAAAAAATCAGCTGTTTTTCGAATTTACATAACCTCGAAATTTTCAATTTCTTTTTCGAATTCCCAAAAGTCGTAGAACAAAAGTTGTTTGTTAAGGTGCACAGAATTAGTAGCCCTCAACGGCTTGCTAGTATAATTTCCAATAACCCTGTATACTAATATTATAAAGCTGAAGAGTTTGTTTGTTTGAACGCGCTAATCTCAGGAACTACTGGTTCGAATTGTGACGGTTATTCCATTTATCGAGGAGGGCTTTATGCTAATTTTCATTTTGATATTCCCACAAGATCGGGACTTACGCGGGTGAAACCGCGGAGTGCAGCTAGTTATTTATGCTAGACTAGCTGCGTCATACGATTTCACCCACGTAAATCCCGATCCCGTATTTACAAGCTATAGTTATGCAGTTTTGAATGCAATAAAACCGACGCAAACAAAAAGAGGGAGTTATTTTTGTTTTACATAATATTCACATAAACCATGCACTGGGAAATCAAATGTCCTCATTAAACCATAATAGGTTACTCAGTTATTAGAGCAGAATATTAACATCCACATTAAGGCTGCTTATGCTGCCAAACGCAACGCGCCAGAAATACCCGTCGCTTACAACTGATATTGTTAATTGTAACGAATGTGTTTTGTTTTTCTCAAAAGTGCTGAGATGGAATTGTAGGTGAAATTTTTACCGATATTTTGGCGTAATTTCGAGGCGAAAATTCTTTGTCATTTCAAAGCTAGACTAGTTTTAATTCTTAATTTTAGGATAGCTTTAACGCTATAGGAAATATTTGGCTCAAAATCAGACCAAAATGTCGGTAAAAATCTCACCTACAATTCCATCTCAGCACTTTTGAAAAAAACAATACACATTCGTAACAATCAACAATTTTTACCAACGAAGGCGACCGGTGCCAGTAGTAACTATTTAGTAGGCTGTGTACCAAGGTCGTTGGCGTATGGACCCCCCTTAAGGTGCAAATAAGAGTTAAAAGCAAAATGCCTGTCGCCGATTACCAAAAGTTCCTGGGTGACCTGGGTTATTTTACGTTTTTTTTTACCTCACCCCCAAAACCCCCGCATAATAAATTTCATGAAAATCGTTGGAGCCGTTTTCGAGACCCTGAGTACATATTATAATTTACAGGGTGGGTATATCTTTGTAATTTATAGGGCCCGTATCTTTTATTTTTCTCAACCGGCAGAGTGTCCTCAATCCGTAGGTGCCCGCTTATCAATTCATTATTTCCCTGTATTCATAATACCTATACTAACTAGGTAATTAGGCACTAGTTTAGGTAATTGCATGGAAAAGGGAGCACCACTTTTCGCATAAACTCTATGCAATAAAGTCACAAGGCATAACGGTTTTAGCATAATTTAATTAGGCATAAATACATTTCCAGACAGATAAATAATAATCCAGTTGGCACAATGGTCACCATGCCGGACTGCCAAACACAGGGTTGCGGGTTCGATTCCCGCCACAGACAAGTATTTATGCTTAGATATTTGTCTGTGGTCTGGTTGTTTCTATGTATTATAAGTATATATTTACAAAAGAAAAGTATATAAGTAGTATATCCGTTGTCTAGCACCCATAACACAAGTGTAGTTACTTAGCTTGGGGCTAGATGGCGACGTGTGGAATGTCCTGCAATATTTATTTATTATTTATTTATTTATTTGACATAAACATAATCGTAAAGTCTTCCACCTAACCACAGTAACCCAACTTTGGCTAAACAAACAATAAGTAACTAGTACCTCGTATCTAAGTTTTTACGAAGGTCTGACAGCCTGCCTTTTCCAGTCTACACGGCTTAAGGTGAAAGGGTACCTGCGCTTTCTCCATACAAACGTAGTCGACTGTTTCCTCCCTGGATAATGACACTAGCACAAATATTTTTGTGCCATAAACTGCCATGGTCATGGCAGTTATAAGTTTTACGCACCAAATGACTACGTTTGTAATAGTTTGTATGGAAAAAGCCCCCGGTACCCTTTCCTCTTAAGTTCTTGTACCTATTTGGGGAACCCTCAAACAACATCCAACCTTTATTAAAGTTGATTAAACACTTAGGAAAATAAGGATGAAATTCATTAATCTTCGAGCTATGTAGATGAATGTGGCTTTAAGTAATTTCTGGAAATTATTTTTGTGAAATAATTTACGTAGGTGCTAAAAGCGAGGTAAGTACGGTATAAAGTAAATTAAATAATTGGTATCATTGCACGATGATGTTTGACCTTTTTCTTAAAATAAACACCACTAGTTTACCTACCTAAAAGTAAGTACTTCCCTACATTTTAAAACTTTACTTAATTAAAAAAGAGAAAAAGATTCTTCCGTTTAGGACGTAGGCTCGCACTAAGGATAAAAGACTTTTGGAAATTGGAAATTATTATTGTTATTGGACGCCTTGAGTGCCTATAGGTATTTTAAATTGGAGAATGTATTAGAATGCCTTTGAACCGTGCCCTGGTGCATTACAGAGTATTTTTATGTACTTACTTACTGAAAAAGTAAAAAAAAATAAGCTAAATATTATATTATTCTTAACAAGATCCGTCTATCTAAAAAAAGTTTGCTATCAAATTTGAGATCGAGAATTTGACATTTTCTTCAACCTAAATTTAATTAAGCCCCAAGTGTGATAAAGGCATAATTTAAATGTTCGAATCCAAATTCTCCCAGTCTTTTCCTAACCACTATTACCTAACATACCTACCTAACCATAAAAAATTAAAAACGCGCTACATGGTAGGCGGAGTGTTAGGTTTTATTTTCGTTACGGAATTTCTTGATTCGGTCGCCGCGCTCAAAGCCCGCGATAAAAGCTATGCAATATCTTAAAAAAATCGAACTTCCAAAAGCCGTAGAGCAAAAAGTAGAAGTAGCCAAATACCGTATTAGTTGTTGATAAACGAACCTTTACCTATCAAATTATTATCTTGAATATTTTCTTTAAAACAAATTATAATGAACACAGCAAAAATTGATTGTTTTAGGGTGCACAGAAGTATCCCTAAATCACTTTCCATGAAAATTACCAAATAAAAAAAATCTAAAAAATCAATTATTTAACGAATAGTAGCTAATTTACTCACATTCACAATAAACACCAATCACTTGGGCTAATGCTAATAAAAACAAAATTTTAAAATCCATGTTCACTGAACGAAGTCCGTTTCGCACTAAAGCTAGAAAACAAATTAATTTACGAAGCACGTAACAATCTTTTATAAAGGATAGGCTTTCAAGGATAATACGTAGGTTTTTTTCGTACAACGTGTAATGAGCACGTCGTCGATTTAAGGCGTCGCAGTATGGAGATTTCGATGAAAAGTTTTCGACGATACAAAATTCGATGATACGGCTTTCGCAGTCAAGTAAGCAACCCAGTGGGCAAGTTGGCTTATTTAGCGATTTTACTTAGACCACAGAATATATATAAATAAGTTTAGAAGACCAATTTTACAAGCTAATTTAAATAAAAAGCGACTCTCGCTAAAAAAAAAGACAATTAAGTCGCTCAGCGCTAATTACCTACCGGGATATTTACATACAAGTTGCTTGCGTATCTTATAGCTTGTACACACGTGCCGATTTGGTCGGGTCCGACATCCAATTTGATCAGGTGTAGGCAGGTACAACCAAATCGTAGCGTGTGTGTGTAGCGACACCCGATTTGGTGGTGTCAATTTAGTCGGGACGACCAAATCGCAACGTGTGTAGATGCTATTACGGTGACATAAATCACACGAGTCGGGCGTGAGAGCGAGCTTTAAACATACAAAACCTCGGTATCAGTAGGCGATCGCGCCTGGCGGACAGTTTTTGTTTGATATGGCTCGAGCGTCTGTGTCCGGACGCAGACGACGTTTTATACCTACATGCGGATGCTACGTCTTTTAATTTTAATCTAGAGTAAAACTTCTGAAACTTTAAAGTTCGTCACCCAAAGTTTTTCCCCCAAAGACGTCTAAAGATAAATTTCGGTTCGTATGAAATCCTCTTGTCCGTTATACCTTGTATAGGTAGTTAACATCTCATCAGTCTGATGACAAAAAAGAGTAAAGAATTAATAAATGGGGGCGCCACCGTCCTTGCATTTGATTGCTTTAAGTAGGTACCTATAGCACATGAGTAAACCTATGTGCATATATTACATTTTTTACACTTTTTATTTTATTTTATTTTTTCAATTAAGTAAGTAGTTATTTAAATTTCGAAATCTTCAAAAGTTAGTTTGAATTGGCAACCCACCCAGTTTACGACCCACTTGGCATAATGGTCACAATGCCGGATTGCCAAACACAGGGTAGCGGGTTCGATTTCCGCCTCAGACAAGTATTATGCTTATATATTTGTCTATGGTCTGGTTGTCAATAAGTCAAAAGTCAAATTTTTTTATTTCTTTCGATGCTTAATACATTACAAGTATAATACCACATAAAATCGTCTTAAAAACTAAGTTAGGATGTGTGCCTTCGGAACGCGCCCACCAATGAGAAGAAGGCACAAGAAACCCATGGCCGTTGTCTAGCACCCATAACGCAAGTTTAGTTACCTACTTAGCTTGGGGCTAGATGGCGATGTGTGGAATATCCTGCAATATTTATTATTATTAAATTCATAATTGTGTGTCCACGCCCACGTCGTGCCCATACCTGTTCACATTGGAGACGATGTTATCGAAGTTGTTGATCACTATGTCTACCTAGGCCAAATGGTCCAACTAGGTAAATCCAACTTCGATAAAGAGGTCAGCCGACGAATCCAACTCGGTTGGGCAGCGTTCGGGAAGCTTCGCAATATCTTCTCGTCACAAATACCACAGAGCCTCAAGACGAAAGTTTTCAACCAATGTGTGTTACCAGTGATGACATACGGATCCGAGACGTGGTCGCTGACTATAGGCCTCGTTCATAAGCTCAGAGTCGCTCAGCGGGCTATGGAGAGAGCTATGCTCGGAGTTTCTCTACGTGATAGAATCCGAAATACGGAAATCCGTAGAAGAACCAAAGTCACCGACATAGCTCTCAGGATTGGTAAGCTGAAGTGGCAATGGGCAGGTCATATAGCTCGCAGAACTGACAACCGCTGGGGAGTAAAGGTTCTCGAGTGGCGGCCACGATGCAACGCGAAACGGAGTGTTGGGAGACCAGCTGCCCGGTGGACCGACGACATTGTGGCGGTCGCGGGTGGTCGATGGATGGAAGCGGCTCAGGACCGCTGTTTGTGGCGTCGTATGGGGGAGGCCTATGTCCAGCAGTGGACGTGTATGGGCTGACATGATGACATGATGAAATTCATAATTCATTTATTTCGCGATAACATTCCATTGCATAATATAGGCATGTAAATTTACACAATTTCAGTAAAAAAATATATCTACTAATATTATAAAGTTTTACAAAATATAACGACTTAAACTTATTAATAATCAGATGAATATGTCACTTAGGTTTATTCTAGTCATGCAAATCAAAAAATGAACAAATCAAATAAGTATTCAGAGACATCATAGAATGGATTAAGTATTACCTTAAAAAAATGTCAATGTGTACGAGTATGTTTGTTATGTATTATGTATTTAGGTATTAATTATAGACTTTTATGACAACCTATACCCCCTTATTCCAAAACGAAGTCTAAAAATTAAACTACGTTTAAATGACATTTAAACCATGGACTTAGAAAAACGTTATTAGAAAACAAAGTTTACCGCTAAAACCAGGTTTTTCTGTCCTGTCAAAGTTAAACTGCCGAGCACCCTAGTTTAACTAACTTAGAACGAAGTTTCTAACCTCAAAAAATTAAATTCTGACGTTCACCTTTTCCTTGTTACTCCAATTCTCGCTCCTTTTTAGGGTAACATACCCAAAGGGTAAAAACGGGGCCCTCTTACTAAGACTTCGCTATCCGTCCGTCTTCTGTCCGTCACCAAGCTCTATCTCAAGAACCGTGATAGCTAGAGAGTTGAAATTTTCACAGATTTTAACAACATATTACGTAAACCTACTAAAAACATAAATAAGTAAATATTTTTAGTACGTACTTATGTTCAAAGAGGATATAATCACTACGTTTTCTTATGTTTTTGAGAAATTTAGGTTATTTTCATGTTTACTATTTTTTAGGTAGTATTTTATTTTTATACTTCTAAAGGGGCAGGCATAAGGCTTAAAGGCTTAACTCGAGCCGCGTTCCGATATACGCTACATAAATTGATGTATTTAAATACAACAACGTAATCGCGAACATAGAATAACAAATACAAGTCACACTATTTCACAATAATTGAACACACAATTTATATTTTTATCACTTTAGTATTCGATTTCTTAAATAAGTTTTTAATATTTACTCACACCACCATTTTGTGAAAAGGAACGGTGTTTCGAACGCTGAACGAACAAAAGAATGGTTTGTTTCGAGTTTGCTATCTATTGTCTATGGTTGCGACTAAAACCATGGATCTTCTGGTCCTTGGTCTATTTACTTTTTGTAATAAGAATCAATTTTAAACCAAAACTAACACAAAAACCTAGATCTTTTAGTACAGGTTTAAACTATGGTTTTGCAGTTTTTTTGTAATAAGAGGGATAGACTCCAGGACAGACGAGTGGTTGGGTAGCTCGCCCGTATCTACGTATGACTTACTGACAATAAAAAAGAATCATTTAGAACGTTGCATTATGAGATTTTATAAACATTACTTACATGTTTTTGCTTTGGTTGATGCTTTACGCTTTACGTTTTTGTTTCGTTTTTTGCGAATAAAGATGATTTCAGCATCGTTTTTACATAAAAAAGATGAAAAATAAAACGAATGTGTCTAAGACCAGTAATAAGTGACGAAGTTAGTAAAGACTAGGCTGTATATGGACTCACTTAACATTTTTGTCTTCCCAGACCGTTTCAATTAAAAAAAAACCCCGCCCAGAAAAATGGTGACTTTATAGCCCATAATCTATCTATGCCTTCCCAGACCGTGTTAAATAAAAAAACCCTGACCAGAAAGACGGTGGCTATAATGAATATAATATAACTAGCGACCCGCCCCGGCTTCGCACGGCTATATTATGCATGGTAGGTATTATACTTATAAACCTTCCTCTTGAATCACTCTATCTATTAAAAAACCGCATCAAAATCCTTTGAGTAGTTTTAAAGATTTATAGGTACATAGGGATATATGGACATAGGGACAGAGAAAGCGACTAGTGTTATTCGTTTTATACTAGCGACCCGCCCCGGCTTCGCACGGCTTATGCATGTATTATACATATAAACCTTCCTCTTGAATCACTCTATCTATTAAAAAAAACTTCATCAAAATCCGTTGCGTAGTTTTAAAGATTTAAGCAGTCAAAGGGAAATAGGGACAGAAAAAGCGACTTTGTTTTATACTATGTAGTGATAGTGATAGTGACTATGTAGTGATAACCGCCATCTATATAACGATTCAGAACTAGGTTAAAAAAAATAAGTAATAACAATTCCTCATAGTCATTGTGTTCTGTATGTAGGTCATGCACAGATGCAAAAGTTCTCTCTGGTTTTAAAATAGACTTTGTATTGGTGTGATTTTAGATATTGTGATTATACTCGTAGCTACCTATTCTTTATAAATTATTTAGGTATCCTGGCAAACGTTGTTTTGCAATCAAAAAAAAAGAACCGGGCTGATTTTGAATAAGTAGGTAGGTACTTATACTAGCTAGTATAACTATTACACGTGGCAAAAATAAGAAATACCTAATATATTATTATGTAGATAGGTAATAGGTATGATTTTATGTAAGTAGTTTATTAATTTTGTTATAATGTAATAATATGGCTGTTCATAAGATAAATATTCCAAAGTACCTATACGTTTAATAAGTACCTAGGTATAAAAAATAATAGTCATAGATACCTAATAATCAAGTTCCTTACACAGTTTTCAAGTCAGTAAAAATTCAAATGGCCTAGATAAGTAGGTACATAACCTACCTAAATACTGTTTTAAGATTCCTATCGACCTCAATTGTTAACGCATAATCAATTAAAGCATAATCATTAACGCATAATCAATAGAAAAACTTATGCAGCATCACGTAGGACAATCATTCATACCTACCCGTCCCTACCACAGGGTCCTACCTATTTCGAAATATACCTACTTACCTACCTATTCAATTAACAAGTCTTGCAGACCCCTAAATTGTACCTACATAGTATCAAGAACATCAGACTAGGGCAACTGATTTACTATTATTTTGTGGTGCATCTTAGAAGAATTCTATTTGGTAAGACAAAGATTATTGCTTAGCTTAATGTAGTTAAGGTCAACCGGGGCAATCGCGTCTGGCGGGGCAAATGCATCTTTTCAAATTTATTCAAAACCTGTACTACAACGCCATCTGTACTAACCGCGGGTAAAATATTTAGTTTAAGCAAATTGCAACTAGATGTCAGCAGTTTACATAGATTCAACAGTTCTTGAATAAATTTGAAAAGATGCATTTGCCCCGCCAGACGCGATTGCCCCGGTTGACCCTAGTAGGTACGGTCGGCTGCATAATTGCAGACCCACCGTAGAGCTCCAAAACGGCTGTTATAAGAACGTTTTCAACTGGAGCAATAGCGAGAGCGAGATTCTAGACACCTGCTTTAGGTGAAGTTTAAAGTCTTCTAACTCATCGATTAATCAAACAAACATTTTTAGAATGAAAACATTCCAATAATAGTAATTTTTGAACTCTACCGGGGTCTGCAATTGTGCAGCCGACTGTACCTTATACAGATCTCAAATCAACAGTTATTGAAATTTTTATCTGTCAGGTCAGTCTCAGAAATTCTGAACCGATTTCGATCAAACTTGATATGGTGCTCCGAGTAAAGTAGGTACTCTAGGTACCTATGTGTTCTGGAGATTTTAAATTATCACCAACCAAGTGGACGAAGTCGCAGGCAACAACTATTATAGTAGACTAGCGACCCGCCCCGGCTTCGCACGACTATATTTTGCATGTATTAATACATATAAATCTTCCTCTTGAATCACTCTATCTATTAAAAAAACCGCATCAAAATCCGTTGCGTAGTTTTAAAGATTTAAGCATACAAAGGAAAATAGGGACAGAAAAAGCGACTTTGTTTTATACTATGTAGTGATTAAAAGTAGGTAGGTAACTTATGTATAGGAAAGGTAGGTAGGTAGGTACTTGATTGTACATAAATAACAGAGGATCATGAAAAAGTTCAAGTTCAAGAAGTTCACGGGTAGGTAGGTATAATTTATTACATCTTTACCAGTTACTATGTAAGTACTTAGATTGGTATTATTTTATTGATGTCGTTAAAGATGTGTTAGTCAGTAATTTGCACGCGATGACCGCACCGTTCGTGTGAGTTACTGTGGATCAAAATAAATTATTTTTCCTTCAAGTAATTCGCACGTGATAACAAATAAAAACATATAACGAAACCTACTATAAACAAATTTTTGCTATTTTTAATGACCTAGGAACCCCTTCATACCTCTGAGGTTACCTCTGGGTTAAATTGCTATAGGTACAATAAGCGTCATAAGTCTACTATCTGCTCGCTATACTTATAAACAAGTATTGGACTTCCGACCTTCTTCTAATAAACGTTACACACAAACATAAATACCTTCCTACTTGAATTAAGCGCTATGGTCGCCTGTTTGTACAATTTAATAAGCTTTCTTGTCCTCTTTGATTTTTTCAATGTTTTGTGTGTTGTACTAATAAAGTGTTTATCTATCTATCTAATTAAAAGAAGGTACTCAGTGTGATTACCTATTATATTTTTCAACATGTTAGCTATGTCTTTAGTTGGCCGAGTGGTATAAGCCTCCACCCGCTATACCAACCGACGAGGGTTCGATCCACTGGTTACGTTGTTATATGTTCAAATAGTGCTGCACAGGATTGTAGACGTTACGGTGGCAGTGGACTTTTGATGGTCGATTGTACCTATTTCTTTTTGTAGAAGGTAAAATAAAATTGCAATAGAACAGTTACTTTTATCATAGAAAATTGAATCTCTTCAATCTTAAAGGTTTAAGTGTAGGTAATCGCAATTTAATTTCAATTTAGAGCCGACCTCTCTCTGATCTCGTTTCAATGTAAATTGCAATAAAATTCTTGACAGATGAAATATTCAATCGAAAGGCATTCGAAAGGAAATAAAGTTTTGTTCAAGATTGTAGAGTCACGATTGGTGACAAAAAATAGCGGGTTGGTAGGGAAGGGTCCATACAATGGCGGCTTTCCTCTATGGATTCAGGCATAGGTTTCTTCAGTAACACTGAATCTCTTGCGTGTTTTTATGTGTGATATTTACGTTTACATTAATTTTAGGTCTTTGTTTATTAGTTTGTTATCGTTGTTTATTTATTCAAAAGTGTATATTAAGTGAATTGGTTTATCGCGGCTTACCTTCAGATAAATTTCACTCCTCGCTACAGCCATAATTTATGGATCTGTGACGTCACCAAGATATAAGTTCCCCAAGGAAGGCCGATTTTAGAAATCATTTTAGTGACATGATGTACTTAGGTACCTAATATCAAAGTAGATAATATGTGTACCTACCTAGTTAGTGCTAGTAGCTCATGTGATATAAACCGGGTTAGGTTGGGGATTGGGAACACCATTTCGGGTTTTCTCGTATAGTAAACGCTTCTACTACGTCACCGTAAACGAGAAAATAGTACCTAAGGAATGTTGAAAAGCGCCCCTAGCGGACGAAATGTGAAGCTTTAACTTTCCATACAATTTTCTCGTTTACGCAAACGTGATAGTAGCGTTTACTATACGAGAAAACTCGCACTCCACGCTCAGATTGTCGTGGGAAGAATAAGTAGGTAGGTAGGTACTTACCTACATTTTATGATTATGTGACTGGCAGCACATACGAAATAAAGATGGCTTCTGCCTATAAGTATTGTAAAACTATTAATGCCCTTGTCAAAATGTAAAAAATTGACCAAATAAGTTGAATTAAACACGGTTAAAAAACATAAAAATGCTGAATAAAAATGAACCATGACACAGAAGAGGGTTACGTTCGGAATGAAAAATCTAATAATTTTTCGCAGGCTCCGGGTCAGGTAAGGAATTTAAATGGGATAGGTAAGTCTCAATTCCGTAGGACTTGAACATTCTACGATCTAAATTAGGTAGGTACTTAAGGTGAAAGGGTACCTGCGCTCTCTCCATACAAACGTAGTCGACTGTTTCCTCCCTGGATAATGACACTAGCACAAATATTTTGGTGCCATAAAACCTATAACTGCTATGACTATTATGCCGCTATGTCTTTTTTTTTTTCATTTTTCATTTTCTAATTTAGTAGTTATCATGGAAATTAAGATTAAAAAAATTAAAATAAAAAACAAAAAATAGGGGCATGGTCATGACAGTTAAGTACTTAAGTATAAGTTTTATGCACCAAAAATATTTGTGCTAGTGTCATTATCCAGGGAGGAGACAGTCGACTACGTTTGTAATAGTTTGTATGGAAAGAGCCCCCGGTACCCTTTCCTCTTAATTTGTTTATCAGATTGATATGAAATTTAATAAATAAATTGATTTAAAATACGTTCGAGTTATTTGCTTCAGGAAATGGTCGTTGCAATCATCAGGAAATTAAAGTTTCATGTGTGAGATTGAACATTTAAGATGGTATTTCGACTTAGGTAGGTACGGTCGGCTGCATAATTGCAGCCCCCGATAGAGTTCAAAAATGACTATTATGGGCATGTTTTAATTCTAATAATTTTCGAGTTGAGTTTAAAGACTTCTTCTGTAAATTTCAATCTCGCTTGTGTTGAAAACATTCTTAGGTAAAACAGCCGTTTTGGAGCTCTACGGTGGGTCTGCAATCATGCAGCCGACCGAACCTCTTTATTGATTTTGCTAACTCAAATTACAAAGATAGATACCTATTTATAACCAGCAGCGCTCCGTGGTTTCACCCGCATAACTCCCGATCCAGTGGGAATATCATCAGGATAAAAAGTACCCTATAACAATCCTAATGAATCAATGTAATCCTCATACGAAGATTTCATCAAAATCGGTCCAGTAGTTTCTGAGCCTATTCATTACAATAAAAAAACCTCCTAATTGTAGGAGTACCTATCTATACTAATATTATAAAGCTGAAGGGTTACATATCAAAATAACTAAGTTCAATATAACTATGTTCGAAATAACTACGGTCATAATGCCTACTGTTCAAAATACCTAATGGTTGTTTCACATATTTTTTAAATAACTAATGAACGAAATACCTAATGGACGAAATACCTACGGTTAATTTACCTAAGTTCATTATAACTATGTTCGAAATAACTACGGTCATAATACCTACTGTTTAAAATACTTAATGGTTGTTTGGCATATTTTCGAAATACCTAATGGACGAAACACCTACGGTTAATTTAACCACAATTAATTCAACTACGGGTTTTCACCTGCAGTTAAAAAAAACAATTTTATAAAATACACCTACGGTTAATTTAACTACAATTAATTCAACTACAGTTTTTCACCTGCGGTTTAAAAAAATCAATTTTATAAAATCCCTAACCAAGTAAAATGGGTAGAATTCGCTTCTAGCACTCGCCGGCCGCTGCCGCGGCACCGCTCGCTTCGCTCGCTCGGCTCGTGCGTTGTGGTCGCAGTTCTAACATAAACCTAACCTATCCATGTCGGTTCTGGGTAGGGGGTGTTCCGGATGGGTCTTTATATGCTTCCCTAATCAAGTCAAATAGGTAAAATTCGTCTCTAGTTGCGTGATAAAGGCAGCATATAAAGACCCACCCGGAAAACTCCCTACCCAGAACCGACATGGATAGGTTAGGTTTATGTTAGAACTGCGACCACAACGCACGAGCCGAGCGAGCGAAGCGAGCGGTGCCGCGGTAGCGGCCGGCGAGTGCTAGAAGCGAATTCTACCCATTTTACTTGGTTAGGGATTTTATAAAATTGATTTTTTTAAACCGCAAATGAAAAACCGTAGTTGAATTAATTGTAGTTAAATTAACCGTAGGTGTTTCGACCATTAGGTATTTCGACCATTAGGTATTTTAAACTGTAGGTATTATGACCGTTAGTTATTTCGAACATAGTTATATTGAACTTAGTTATTATAATGTGTAGCCCAATCGACCGTTAGGTATTATGAACTTATGTGAATCGACCGTAGTTATTTCGAACATAGTTATATTGAACTTAGTTATTATGATACGTAACCAGCTGAAGTGTTTGTTTGTTTGTTTGAACGCGCTAATCTCAGGAACAGCTGGTTCGAATTGAAAAATTCTTTTTGTGTTGGATAGTCCATTTATCGAGGAAGGTTATAGGCTACTTTTTATCCCGATATTCCCACGGGATCGGGAGTTACGCGGGTGAAACCGCGGAGCGCAGCTAGTGTAGTATAATCTACATACTCCTACAATTAGGAGGTTTTTTTGAGGAAAGATTTGATTCTTTGTTTGCATTGAATAGGCTCCGAAATAGTAGGTAACGTACCTAATAAAATTTTACAAAAAAAACTAAGTATAACAGCGTTTTAGACCAATTTTCGAAGATAAGTAGGTACTATGTTCTAAAGAGGACAG
This sequence comes from Idaea aversata, assembly GCA_907269075.1. NCBI lineage: Eukaryota > Metazoa > Arthropoda > Insecta > Lepidoptera > Geometridae > Idaea > Idaea aversata. The sequence continues at coordinate 5,534,199 of OU026092.1, read as the reverse complement.
TAGGTGGATGGATATACCGGGTGTCCCGTAATGAATGGATAAATGGGCACCTACGGATAGAGGACAATGTGCCGGTTTAGAAAAATAAAAGTTATGCTTTAAGAACGTCTCTAGGTTTCCAATATTACCGCCATTTTCAAAATTTAAAAAAATTCACTCCCTTGCTTTTTGCTGCTAAGACTATGCTTTTTGGTGCTAATACTGCGAATGAAGAATTATTCCAATCTGTTTTTTGTATATGTTTTTAAAAAAATACCTGAACTTTATCCTTTTTGGCGGTGTAAAAAATGTGCCATATAAAAAAAAATTTACTACTTATTTGATTGAGATTCTGAAATACGTGGTACTGTCACCATTTAATACAAAATTAATTTCTATAACTTTTTTTCTGAGCCCAACAGTGTCCTCTATCCGTAGGGGCCCGTTTAGTCATTCATTACGAAACAACCTGTAGGTATATTAGTGTATATGCACATTAAGTAGGTAGTTACAGAAATATTGCAGTGTCATATTTCATTGTACATTGAACAATGAAATAAAATAAGAACTTACCTACCTACCAAATTATAATAAAATTAGTGACGATAATACCTACTTAGTTACCATCAACAAAAACTTATGAACGTTCTTTTTGTTCAAACCGTTTTTACCTGCTAATGGTTATACTTACTTGCAGACTTTTAACAAAAGATAATAATAAAATAATACACACCAAAAAATTATGAAACAAATTTTATTTTTCAAAGATTCAAAAGTTTTAAAGTAGAGTCCATTTCGTAAAAGAAGTTCCGCTTTGGGACTTATCATTTTCGACATAATTACAGGTAGTAGCAATTACAAATTAGGTACCTACCTGCTTTAATTAAATAAGTAAAATGCTTTCAAACAAAATGACTATAGCGAAAAAGTCAACCTATTAAGAGGAAAGGGTACCAACGCTCTCTCCATACAAACGTAGTCGACTCCCTGGATAATGACATTATAGCAAATATTTTTGTTGTATAAAACTTATAACTACCATGACCATACCCCTTTTTTTAATCTTAATTTCTATGATAATTAGGAAAAATAAAAAAACCAAGACATAGGGACATTGTCATGGCAGTTATTAGTTTTATGCAACAAAAATATTTGTGCTAGTGTAATCCAGGGAGGAAACAGTCGACTACGTTTGTATGGAGAGAGTGTCGGTACCCTTTCCTCTTAAATAAGTTTCAGTAACTACCGCAGGAGTCTTTTTGCCGAAATTGGACTCTACGTAACAATTAAATATGCTTTTCTACCAGAAAACTATTAGTACATTGTGTGTCCTTATTATTAACCCTGAAAACCCGTGTTATGGGTACCTTAGATACATGGTCCAAATAACACAGAATAATATTTTTTTAAGGTCCGTTTGCACAATGGGCGATCATGATCGTTGAACTAACCATAATAATATCATGGAATTAATTCTGAAATATAACTTTATTTATTTGTTTAAAAATTGATTTTATTTTATTTTTACCAAAAAAAATAATAGATAAGTATAAGTATCATGGTAACCTCTATAAAATACTTCAAGTTTCAAGTTGGTGTATTTCTGTTGCCGCTATAATAAAAAATACTAAAAACAAAATATACGGAACTCTTTGTGCGCGAGTCCGACTCGCACTTGGCGGGTTTTTTTCTTGCAATCTTTTGACATAAGAATCGGTAAATTATTTACAATGTGAAGGTAATGTAGGTAAACAGATCATTATGTTCGCAGAATCAGTGATTATTTTACAAAGAGTCGAGAGATGTTTCTTCCGTATTTGCGTAGGTAGGTAGGTAGGTAATAGTAGGTATATTTCGAGAGAACCAAATTTAATTTTGTAGGAGTAATATTTTGAGACATTTTAACTCATTCACAATGGCTTTGTACGATTATGTCTTTGAATTGTTTTTAGCAAACAATTTAAAAAAATACAGGATAGGTAGGTACTGTCTTATAAACTTAGACTGTGAACTTTATATTTGTATAATTAATAAGTATTCGTTTTGTGCACTTTCTATAATTTTCTAACTATCTATAGAGTCATGAAATCTCTGAAATTAAAAGAACTACGAGTCTCGAATTTCGCATGGGGGTTCCTTTAATGATGTAGGGTTTTCAAGAAATATTTTTTTGGGAAATTCAACCCCTAAAAGAGCTGATAAAATTTGGGAAATCTATCCTTTCGACGCATAATGCGAAAGACGCAAAGCGCCAATACATTCATTTTTTCGTCAATTTCGTAAATGAATAAATTACAAAAAAAAATATGTAGGTCTTCATGACTCTATAGATATTGCGTATTTATTTAGGTTCCACGGGAAAGAGCTACTAGTATAATATGTATATTCTTGAATATCCTAAATTAATATCAAATCCGAAACTTTATTTATTTGTTTGATTGTTCGCTCTTCACAGTCAAAAGACTGGACTGACTTGGATGAATATCGATTATGGTTGTTTAGGGTATGAAAAAGGACATAGGACTATTGATCCCAAAATTCCCGCGGGATTTGCCTTTACGCGATTGAAACCCCGGGGCGCAGGTAGTTGATACAGAAGCATCAAAATTGAAAAAAAAAAAACATTTTATATTCTACTAAATTCAAATTCTATTTCGTTAAATCTAGGTTATTACAGTGTAAACAAAAAAATAAATAGCAACTATATAATAAAACTAAATTACTTAGATAAAATATTACCTACTGGCGAATTAAGTACTTAATAATTAAAAATAATGACCAAATAGTATGTATACAATTTAAATTGAAATGAAAAAAAAAAAGTACAGTGCTACCCTGATTATTTGCGATTAAATATTGCAATAAGGCTTACTAAAAAGGACCAGTTCCTTTAATGCCTTGATAAATGGCAGCACAATTTAAACATCACAGCTACTAGACAAAAACTAAAAGATGTGAAAAATAACCAGTAAAAATCCAGTTTCTTAACATATGATAGGTCAGTGTTTGACTACTATCACACCTGCCTGTTGGTAGGTGACGATGCGGCCTAAGATGTAGCACGTTTTTTTAGAGGATTTACTTGCGACATAAAGACCCCCAAATTGTACAAGAACCCCATTAGGTAAGCATTTTGGTTCTATTTTCTGTTTCTGGTCCGCGTTCTTTATACATGTCATTCTGGTTTGTATATACGAAAGAAATAGTACATTGCGATACAAGTTTGGTAAATGATCAATGCACAGAGGCAGTTTACGACGCGCGAGCGGAACGCGAGCGCGTTTAAAAAAGCTGAGATACAATGATCAATCCAAACGTGTATAATTGTCCGAAGTTTTTTATCACAGTTGCGAATAAAAGAAAAGACTTGAAAAGAAAAGAAAATAATAACTAGCAAATTATTTGTGATAAGTCTATGTTTACTATTTTTTTGTTCATTATACTCCCGAAAGACCAGGCAAAAGACTTTTAACCTCGTCTGAATACAATATTTTCTCGCCGTTTTCGACGTCGAATCGTTTTCTAAGACGTTATCACGTAAAATTTTCGTTCGTAAACCGACTTTAGAGACAACCATTTTTGCTAGCTTAAAAACTCTTTGTTGGGAAGTACCAACAAAGAGTTTTAAGCTAGCAAAAATGGTTGGTTGTTCTTTTCAAGTCTTTTCTTTAATTTGCAACTGTGATAAAAAACATAGTACGATACGCGTGTGGAATTATTGATCGTTGCATTTCGGCTTCTAAATAAATTTACCATACTTATATCGTAATGCGGGCTATGGAGAGAGCTATGCTCGGAGTTTCTCTACGTGATAGAATCCGAAATACGGAAATCCGTAGAAGAACCAAAGTCACCGACATAGCTCTCAGGATTGGTAAGCTGAAGTGGCAATGGGCAGGTCATATAGCTCGCAGAACTGACAACCGCTGGGGAGTAAAGGTTCTCGAGTGGCGGCCACGATGCAACGCGAAACGGAGTGTTGGGAGACCAGCTGCCCGGTGGACCGACGACATTGTGGTGGTCGCGGGTGGTCGGTGGATGGAGGCGGCTCAGGACCGCTGTTTGTGGCGTCGTATGGGGGAGGCCTATGTCCAGCAGTGGACGTGTATGGGCTGACATGATGATGATGATGATATCGTAATGTACTACGAATATTATCCGTTGTCTAGCTACCATAACACAAACCTAGTTGCTTTGCTTGGGGCTAAATGGCGTTGTGTGGATTATTCTGTTATATTTATGTTATTATTATACGATGTTTACAGAGCGCCCGATCTATCAAGCAATTTGGAACTAGTTTAATAAAAAGCAAATCCCCATTAAAACTTACTTAGGTAATACTATTTTCTCGGAATAATTTCGAAATTATACAAACTTAGAAAAACTGGTCTTTTAGTATTATTATAAGTACATAAGTATTCAAATTATGCTTGTCCTTGAACTAGCGACATCGCATTTAATGTTCCGACTTTTTTTTGATCAGACAAAGACGTGATACTTGAAGTACAAGGTGCAAAATGTATAAAGGGGTATGGGCAAAAATGGCATCTTTTCCAAATTCAGTGCTGATGAAACTAAGTATAAATGGAAAGAGCAATAAAAATCGGTAACAAGTGCCGCGTCTCGATAACCTATCATACTTGCTGCAGTAAGTCGTATCTCTTTGTGTCATTTTCACGTTAATATGAAGGCAATGGTTCAAATTGGATGAAAGGCACTTTCAGTGTCAACTAGCGTAAGCGTAATAAAATGGTTATAGCGTAAGCACACGACTATATGTCCATAAAAAAATAACAGAACATGCGCGTCCATTTCGGACTGTATCTGCGAATGACTGCAGCAAGTAATATAGGATTATTGATTTCAACTCTGAGATATTTGAGCTTTAAATTGGTTGGTGGTTTAACTTCAGGTCTCAAATAAACTTTGTCTGTTATACCAAATCAGTAATTCAGCTCAGGGCAATACATACTGTTTACATTATTTTAGTTAATATAGGACTATTGTATTACAATAATGATAATGAGCAGTTAGAAAATAAACGACGCGCCATACAATTTTGCTCACACCCCTTTATTATGAAAGGAGCTCTAAATGTCTATTTTTCTATATAACGACTAAAAAATTCAAACTTTTTTGAAAAAGTAGTCGGTCCTTTTCCCGATACACCTTATTTTAAGAATAATTTGTGCCAATTTATTTTATACAGTGCCACAATATTAATACTATAAATAATGACTTTTATAATACTTTTATAAGTAAACTTCATAAGATGAAATACTTTTAATTGTCATAATATTAATATTATACAGCATGGCATTGTTTTGCGGTGAACATTGAACAAGTATGGTGTATTTTATTCCACCCTGTATAATAGATTAGCAGCGATCCGAAATGTCACCCGAGTAAATCCCGATCCCGTGGGAAAATCGGGATAAATACAGTCAGTTACTTCGGAAGATATCACACACGATGGTAAGTGACGATGCGGTCTTAAGACCAGTGTGAGGTTGTAAATTTCCATACAAAAAGCGGTAACGTTTTCCCCCCCATAAACGAAGCCCGATTTTGATAACTTTTGAAAATGTTCTTGATCTAATGGAAAACTAGGTTTAAACGTTTTTATTTTAAAGAAATATTGCCTAAGATAAAAGTTATTAGTATCTGAATATCAATATTTTCGACTAAAACTTCATCAAGCGTTTCAATTGTTTTTTAATAAACTAAACTGAATTACCAAAAAAGAAAACGTATAAACCTAGAGTAAGATGCAGTGAATTAAATGAGACCAAATTTATTTCACTTTGTGAAGGATAAAGGGGGTAAAAACGTTACGGCCCGCAACATTATTCGTCCCGTCCTCCTTTTTGTGGCTGCATCGGATCCTTTGTCCCCACAGGATCGGAAGTTAAGGTCGCTGCATACGTGACGGGATATTTCCCGTGCCGGACGGAACGTGATATTTTTATATGAAACGCTGTCAAGAAATTGTCACGTCCCGTCCGGCACGGAAAAGATCACGTTACGTATGTTTAAGGCAGATCCGCAAAGCATAGTGACGGCACAGTGCCGACATCGTAACGTATCCATCAGTGTCAGTGAAAGTTGATACTGCATACTTTTTGTACTAGGCTATCCTTACTGATCAGACACAGTGACGCTCAGTGATGTCAGTGCTGCACCGACGCTCGCCGTGATCCGGCGTGAATTTGTAGCGGACTATATTTTGCCTGACAGGGTCGCAGTGTTTCAAGATGGACGACGAAAAGTTAATTGAATTGGTCCGTGTGTTGCCCGTATTTATCACGTTTTTTTTTACGATCAACCCCTTGGTACATTTATTTTCCTTATAACCGCAGACAAAATATCGGAAATTTTGCGGTCGTTATCTTTGCTCGCTCTCGTTTTTTCACATAATATAAATTAAAAAACTGGCCAAGTGCGAGTTGGACTCGCGCACGAAAATTATGGTTACCCTAATGATAGGGTACTAAAAGTCACTGCGCCGTGTCGGCACTGACACTGACATGGACGAATAGCACGTCACGGCACGGAACTGTCGGTCACGTGCCGTCACTGTTCTGTGCGGAATTGCGGATAGACCTCTAAAGTCCACGAACACTTTATGAACAATGCACATCACGTTCCCGTTCCGTCAGAGGTTTTATACCGTTACGTATGCAGCGACCTTTACTCGGGTGAATCGCGAGATGCTACAGATAATAAATACTCTTTTAGAGTACATACTAGGTCTAACTTATTGAAAATCCTCGAGACTATCACAAAATCTAATTTTGGTTTTAATATAATTTTTGCTTATAATTTATACTTAATTTTTGAGACTTTTTTATAATTTTATCATATGTGCAAACACATTTTAAAGGAGTTGCAACATTTTGGCATCGTAAACAGTCAGCCATTTTTATATTCGTTGCGCGGCCATCTTTCTAACCTTTGTGACAATGGACTCGATTCGAATAGGATAAAACATGTTTATTATTTGGAAAAACCCAACGTAACCAATTTTAACAGGAGCGAAGAATGTATATAAACAAAAAATGCCATACAACATAATCTTGTATAGGGCCAGGTTTGCCTGTTATTTAATGTTAAAAAATTATTCATAGATGTTATAATATGATAAATACTTATTAATATGAATTAAAAAAAAACATTCAGCGACTACTATGCCACAGTCTTCCCACGACCATGATAGGTGCAACCCGATCGCAACGCCGGTAAATATATAAAATAACCAGGAAGGTAGTTTTTTTAACGCGATCACGACCCGGTTTTATAAAATAAATGACCAATATGCCAGTCTCCATACTGTTATGTTGCTACCTCTTTATTTTAATACATCATAGGTACTTAATACTATAATTGCATTCATGTCAACTAAGGTTGACGTCAACGCAATTAAGTATAAACTTAATTACTATACTGTGAGAGATCGATTGATTTATTGATTTTCTATCTTAAATCAAAAGTAATTACTTTGAATTAAAATACGGAGTTATTTATATAATAATTATCTGGGGAAGCGGTTAAGAGGAAAGGGTACCGACGGTCTCTCCATACAAACGTAGTCGACTGTTTCCTCCCTGGATAATGACACTAGAGCAAATATTTTTGTTGTACCTATATAACTTATCCAAGAAGGAAACAGTCAACTACGTTTGTATGGAGAGAGCGCCTGTACCCTTTCCTCTCAAATGCTACTTCTGTGCACCTTAACAAACAACTTTTGGCTTTTGGATATTCTAACTTTGTCCGCGCAGATTTTGAGGCTATGTTTACCTGAAAGTCAGGATTATGATTTTTTTTAGGGTTCCCTACCTCAAAAGGTAAAAATAGAAACCCTTAAAAGATCACTTTCTTGTTTGTCTGTCTGTCTGTTTTAAGTTTTATTAACTGTTCTAGGTCTGAATGACCTTTTCAATAACAGTTTTCTATCATGCCCCACAGAGTCCGGTGGGCTTCTTTGTGGCATGATGCATATAAACTTGAACATTTCAAGTATTACCGCCCCAGAAATGCTTCCGGTACCGCTTTAGTGTGTACAGCGCTTTAAATATAATTAGGATTTAACACACAACGCTTAAAAATACAATATAGTACGCGCCACAATTGATATTGCGCATAGCGTCCATTGTGCGGCCTTTATTGACGTGTCGACTTGATGGATGGGCCTTATTAGATCACAGTGATTTTAATAAGCCATTTAGCGCCACTTAACTGTTTTCTTGTTCAACCAAAGCAGCCTGAGACAGCAATATTTGTAAAGACCGCATTCTCCTTTTAAATATAACTGTTTTAACACCTGGCGCTAATTAATAAATTAACACAGTACTCGCCACTATTGATATTGCGCATAGCGTCCATTGAGCGGCCTTTATTGACGTATCGACTTGATGGGTGGGTGTTATTAGATCACAGTGATTTTAATAAGCCATTTAGCGCCACTTAACTGTTTTCTTGTTCAACCAAAGCAGCCTGAGACAGCGATATTTGTAAAGACTGCATTTTCCTTTTAAATATAATGGATTTGACACACGGCGCTAATAAATAAATTAACACATCACTGTTGATATTGCGCATAGCATCCATTGAGCGGCCTTTATTGACGTTTCGACTTGATGGATGGGCCTTATTAGATCACAGTAATTTTAATAAGCCATTTAGCGCCACTTAACTGTTTTCTTGTTCAACCAAAGCAGCCTGAGACAGTGATATTTGTAAAGACTGCATTCTCCTTTTAAATATAATGGATTTAACACATGGCGCTAATAAATAAATTAACACAGTACTCGCCACTATAGATATTGCGCACAGCGTCCATTGTGCGGCCTTTATTGACGTGTCGACTTGATGGATGGGCCTTATTAGGTCGCATAGTAATTTAAGCGAGGTTGTAGTGTTAAAAGGCCCCGTGATTCTTGTCTGAGAACCGCAGTTCGATGTTTTAAAGCTGATCCAGTTTGCGGAACTGTTGAATAATACCTGGAAATAAAGTAAGAGTTGTTTCTTTATCTATGAAAACGAATACCAATTAATTCTATCACATCGGTCTACACCAGGGGTCGGCAACTATTTGAGTCGGAAGAGTCAAAAGTTACAATCTACAAAATTTCAAATTATTTAAAGAGACTTTTTTACCAACAATAAATAGTAGATACTTGCATAAATAAATAAAGATTTTCTTAGTCGTTAAATAGAATGATTGGACATATAGAACTCATTTCATAATAAAGGGAAATGGGCAAAATTGTATGACGGGTGGCTCTTTTTTTCAAACTGCTCATCTTACGATTATTATAATAAAATAGTCCTATATTAACTAAAATAACGTAAACAGTATTGCAGCTCGAAAATACTAATTAGTAGTATAACCGACAAGCTTAATTTAAGACCTGCCCCCTGATTCACAAACCGTCGGAAGGCAACCGAAACGAAAGAAAATATTGCTGCTCTTTCACTCCCGTGACTTTTGACGTGTTGCCATCCTTGTCTTTTCAGTTTTATTCGTTTCGGTAGCCCTCCGATAGTTTGTGAATCAACCTGCTGAAGTTAACATTTAATTGATAAAAGAGACCTGAAGCTAAATTAAATTTACTTATAGATAATGTATAATTTTTTTCATATAAAACAGTAAATTAATATAAAAACTTAAACCTAGAAGACCATCGGCAGCAAGGCAGGGCCCTGGCTACCGATGGTTAGGGCCGCAGAGAAAGAAATATTATTGAATAATTAGAATATTATCTATACACTAGCTGCGCCCCGCGGTTTCACCCGCATAAATCCCGATCCCGTGGGAATATCGGGATAAAAAGTATCCTATGTGTTAATCCAGGTCTCCAGCTATCTAGATACCGAGTTTCATCGCAATCACTCCAGTAGTTTTTGCGTGAAGGAGTAACAAACATACATACACACACACACACACAAACTTTCACATTTATAATATTAGTAGGATAGGATAGGAAGTAGGATATATAATGCTTTATCCTAACTGACGGATCAACGCACAGCCTAAATCGCTGATCGTAGAGACCTGAAACTTGGAGGGTGTGTTCTTTGTATGATGTAGGCATCCAATAAGAAAGTATTTTCTGAAATTTTACCCCTTATGGGTGAAAAAGGGGGCAAAGTTTGTATGGGACAACGTGATTCCTTGGCACATTTTCGACTTCTACGCGGCCGAAGTCGCGGGCAAAAGCAAGTAGTTGTATATTTTTATAATGAAACTAACCTCAAAACCTTCCATAGCAGTGTACCCCAGCACAGTTTCCTTAGAACTACCCTCCAAACCCAACTTGTAACAATATTCCGAAACTATGCCGTCTTCGCCTGTGTTGTTATGAGCTTTCACCACTCGCATGTAATTCTAAAACGATTAGACAAAAATGCATTTAAAAAACAGCGCACTCCGGGAGTGCAGGCAGAAGTGAAAACAATAAACTTGTTATTTATCATAGAATATTTCTTGAAACGATCTGCTACTGCCATCTATTAGCACTCACTTAAACAAATATAGTTTATTTTTTATTCGCTATCTAGCGAATAAAACTAATTTTTTTACTGCCATCTGGCAGTAAAAAATTTAAATCAGCGCCATCTACATTCGAATAGCGGTCTTTCTAGAAACTAAGTTTCTCAATTTGTGTAATAGATGGCAGTATAAGTTAAACAAAAAGACTAACACAAATAAAATCTCATCTGTCGCGTCAAATCTCATCTGTCGCGAGAACGGCTGAAAATGCTCACCACAATCATTGTGGAGACTGGCATAGAAACTTATGGCTATCGATTTGGCGGGAATTTATAGCCTATTACTAAGACTTCGCTGTCCGTCCGTCCGTCTGTCTGTCACCAGGCTGTATCTCATGAATCATGGTAGCTAGAGAGTTGAAATTTTTACAGATGATGTATTTCTGTTGCCGCTATAACAACAAATACTAAAAAAAAAATAAAAATATTTTTTGAGTAGGTTTTTTTTAGAATTTTAGGTTATTTTAATGTTTACAATTTTTTGGCAATATCTTTTTTGTTTATTATACTCTAAAGTCTTTTGCCTGCCCAAAAGGGCAGGCAAAAGACTTTTAACCTATACAGCCTCGTCTGATACACAATATTTGTATTTACCTACCTGTGAAGGTATCTCCAATGTAAAATACTGATTATCCTGATCATCATTTAAGAGGTCGATAGCTATTGAAGGCAACAACCAATCTTGGGGCTCGTTCCAACATGCGGCCTGAAATTTTCAAAACAATATAATATTGCAGGGCATTCCACACATCGCCATCTAGCCCACGGGATCGAGAATTATACCTTTACTCCACGTTCGTAACTGATCTTTGATAACCAGATACTGAAACTGCAGGGCGTTGCAAGTAGGGCTTGAGCTCCGGAATTCCGGTATTAATAAAATTCCGGAATTCCGAATTATTTCAGTATCGTTTGTAATACCGGAATTGGTGAGAGCAAAACCGGAATTTCGATATCGTTTGTTAAGAGTCAAAAAGGCGGTTTTCTAAGACGGCGACGATAGAGGACAATGCTATAAGTATTTAAAAACAATACCGCCTACTAGTGTCGAGGCTGAACGCGACTTTTCAACATTTTTAATCGTGTAAGAAGTTCTCTAACAGGCAACAGCTTGAATGAACTGTCAATTACAGTTCTGAACAGCTATTTCAATGGATTTATTATTTCCTACCTAAAATACCCCTACAATAATACATTTCGATAACATCAGTTATTCAATAAATATCATGCATTTTGTATGCTATGTTTAAAGGAAGCATCGAATTCCGGAATTCCGGAACTGAATAGATCAATGTTGAAACTGAATTCCGGAATTGAAAAATGGACCGATATTCAAGTATCTAGTGATTACTTAGACTTACCTCACCGTGATACCAAAAGTTGTCCAAAATTAATACATTTGATGATTGTGCTGCACTACGCAATTGGTCCACGACCTAAAATATTATATCAAATATTATATTAAGTAGGTACTTATTGTTAACCTATTAGGTAACATATTCAACATTTTAGGGTTCCGTAATCCAAAAAGTAAAACGGAACCCTTTTACTAAGACTACACTGTGATAGCTAGACAAAGTTAAAAGAATGGTTGGTCGAAAAATGTTTTTATGAAATTAAAGAACTATTGCCAGTTGTTAATATTTTAATGCGGTTTTGATCATTTTATTTTAATTTTATTTATCAATTTATTCTGACATTTAATTTATTGTATGATGAATTTGACATAATCTATTTTATAACAAACTTCATAACATATTTAATCCTCAGTTTAATGTAATAACTGACTGTGTATATTTAATAAATGTATTTAAATGTTCGTACGTCGAAGGATTCGACGAAGTAAGGCACCACCTTGTACTTAACCAACTGTTTTATACCTACTTCATGCGAATAAATGAATTTGAATTTGACAATTGTAACCAAAATTATGCTGTATGGGTTAAAAGTCTTTCGCCTGCCCTTTTGGGAGTATAATTAACAAAATAAATATTGCCTCAAAATATAGTAAATATGAAAATAAACAAAAATTCTTAGAAAATAAATGTTTTTTTTTTACTTTTTATATTTTAGTATTTGTTGTTATAGCGGCAACATAAAATACATCATCTGTGAAAATTTCAACTCTCTAGCTATCACGGTTCATGAGATACAGTCTGGTGACAGACAGACAGACGGACAGCCAAGTCTCAGTAATAGGGTCCCGATTTAACCCTTTGGGTACCGAACCCTAAAAACAGAATATAATGGACTCGCACTTGGCCGTTTTTTTTTCATATTTTATCGTTACAACTGGAAAGTAACTAATTATGAATAAAAATATACACCTGTCTAAAAACAGTCTCAGGCATTCTTAAATTAGTTGTCCCACTATCCAGTATACTTTTAGCAGCGTTCATCTTCTTACAAACTTCACTATCAATGTTCTCAACAGCATCAATAACGGTGTTGTCGGTTGTGTTAGTATTTGTCACTACTCTTATCGATATAACTCCGATTTCGTACCAACGTTTTCTAAGAATTGGTGTACGGAATGTCTTTGAATGAACTTGACTCTCGTTTTTGGCTTCATCTTCTGTAAAATGGAAAAGATTAAAAAATTGTGGGACCACGTGTGAGTTATCCCCTTTCAAACACAAACATTATTTTCCAAATCGGTCCTGGCCTTTTCTAGTAATCGACGAACGAACATACATATAAAAATATACGCGATGAATTGAGAACCTCCTGCTTTTTTGATGTCGGCTAAATAGATTTACCGTTGAAATCAACATTTGCTTCAGTTGGTCGCCAGTGTTGCCAACTTGGTGTGCGTAAAAGGTGCTAAATTACTGGTGCTACACTTACAGAAAATAAGCGAAAAATTCACCGCGATTATGAACAATAAAAAACCGTCTAACTTCTTATCAAACGTTTTTATTGTTTAACCGATCATAACATATTATTATTGGTTAAGAAAGAATTTCTAAAAATAATAAATTTATCTATCCTAATTTTATTTATTTCTCACAGAAAATAAGTTATTAAAAGTAGTTTTGATTTGGTTATCAATGGTAGGTAGATGTTTTCAAAATTAAACTTTTTCGATACAAATTGCCTTTAAATCTTAAACAATTTATTTAAGTATATTGATATTATTAGTATAAAAGTAACTTATGACTAGCATCCCGCCCCGGCTTCGCACGGCTATATTATGTATGTATTATACATATAACCCTTCCTCTTGAATCACTCTATCTATTAAAAACAGCATCTATTTCCGTTGCGTAATTTTAAAGATCTGTGCAGACATAGGGATAGACAGCGGGAAGCAACTTTGTTTTATACTACGTGATACTTACCAATCATCTGAAAGTTTCCATAATGTGTTGCGTTATTAACACCAATAGGTCCACACAGCTTCATTAGGAACGATGTCTGTTTGTTTGTCGTCCTATCTAACGCGTCTAACCAGGACTCTACTATAACATTCTCGCCCCACGCACCTACTGGTAAGAAAGCGAGGCCGAGTAAACCCTGGAAACATACATAAGTCATGTTATAAATAAAAAAGGACATGTAAACAGCGAAATCTAGCCACAGGCTAAGTACTAGGCTAAGTAACTAGGCTTGTGGAATGATGGCCAGATAACAGAGATAGAATACCTACTTTTGACAAAAAAAAAATTACAAGACATTCCGCCAAAAAGTCTGGTTTGTTTGAGTGGGTCTGTAAGAGCAGTTAGAAGGCGACTAGAGGATTTTAAGACCTTGTGCAAAACTAAATTTTAGAATATAAAAAATCCCATTCATCCTCCATAACCTTCAGACGGCTGAACCGATTTCGATCAGACATAGCCAAGAACACTCCCGACTAAATCACCTTTCAAACAGAAGAAACAAAATCGGTTCATACGATGCCACAGACAGACACACACACACAGTCGGTTGGTCCGGTCGGTTTTTGCATTGGGGGTTAAAAATAACAGGACATTGTAGCAACGCCATCTACCCTCAAGCTAAGCAACTAGATGGCTAGTTAACGGATAGAATACTTTAGAAAGAGTGGGTAATTTGAGTGGGTCAGTAAAGGCAGGTCCTGGAAGGCGCTTTGGGAATTTTAAGACCTTGTGCAGACTATCGCTACTTAGGTCCTTAGAGCGGTAATAATATTGGCCAAATCATAAATGAACAAGACATAGTGCACTGACTCCCAAATAAATTAGGGTAAGGGCATCCAGAAGAAGAAGAGTAAAAACGTGAAAACGCTCTTATGAGACCTTCAAAGGGTGTTCGCCCGCCGCGCCAAAGAGTCAATAAATGTACTAAATTTTTGTAGCCGTTATCTGGTCATATTATTACAAGCCTGGCTGCTTAGTTTACTAGACGGGGCTGTGTATAATGTCATGTTGTTGTTGTTCTTATAATTCACAATCAATTGACCAAATTAATTTGGACGAAAATTGATACTGGGGACTAGGGATAGCCTAAAGGCTCCCTAGGGCTAACAAGATTACGATATAGTTAGTGTACTTTTCGCAAGTGGTAATTACGCGGGTAAAATCGTGGACAATAGCTAGTAATTTAACATAGTGAAGTATGTATTCATTTGAACACAAAGCCTTATTCATAAGCTTTAAACAAACAGTGCAGTGAAAATAGAGATAACTTTATATTTAGCAACATGACATTGTGGTAATATTGTTCAAGGGCGATTCATTTCGTTCTTTATGCAAGAGACAATTTGTATGCAGTTTTTTGACGTGATAACGTCTAGTAAATTGGTGAAACACCTGCATTCACACAAAAGTGTAACGGTAATATTGTGTGACGTCAAGCGTCATGGTAATATGACCAAACGCGTCATGGTAATATGACCAAACGCGTCATGGTAACTTAGGAAACAGAGTAGTTAATAATAATATCGCTCATCTGGGCTTGGGTTATGGTGTGACGAATAGAAGACTTATATTAAGAAAAAAATAAAATAAGGAATAACAAAAAAAACCTCATCTGTTCTTCGTTTTCTTATGACGTTATCACATAAAATATCATAAAATTATCGTCCGTAAACCGATTTATGGACAACCATTTTGTTGTAAATTTAATTTCATTAATATAAATTCTGAACATTATTCTTTCACAGTAACAGAGTTACCTAAAGAAGAAACTAGGTATGTTTGAATGATTTATTGTGTACTAGCGACCCGCCCCGGCTCCGCACGGCTGTATTATGCATGTATTATATCTAAAAACCTTCCTCTTTAATCACTCTATCTATTAAAAAAAACCGCATCAAAATCCGTTGCGTAGTTTTAAAGATCGGCGGCGAAAAGTGACTTTATTTTATACTATGTAGTGATGATTGTATAGTCCAACCCACTTCAATTTATAAATGTGTATGATTATGTGAGTAATAAAAACGAAACTACTGTCCCTAAATTTCTATTATGAGATAGAAGAATAAATTTCCATATAATATGTTATGTTATTTTTATGTGAAAGTAAGTACAGTCCAGAAGATAAATTTCTATATATAAGCAAATTAATTCCAATCTTGAGGAATATCGGAATTAGCAGACTGGGTGTAAATAGATACATAGTTTAATAACACCAGTTTTTTATATACTTTTTTCATACACACCAAAAATTCAATCTGTTCCGTACGTTTTGCATGAAGCGACATAAAAACTTAATTGCAAACAGAAAGTAAGAATCAATAAGTGAGATTTTATGTACAAAATTGTTTAAATAATTACCTGCCATCCGGAACCATTCATAAAGAAGTTATCGCTCTTAGTGATGAGAGCAATATCGGATCTCACTTCAGGAACCGAAGGTAGGGACGGAAACTGTACGAAATCTGATGCCAGTTTACCCCACCATTTGCCTTGGGAATATCGTGCTTGCACCTGAAAAATATTGTTCAAATTTAGAAAAATGAAAAGATAAATAAATAATATATTGCAGGACATTCCACACATCGCCATCTAGCCCCAAGCTAAGTAACTAGACTTGTGTTATGGGTGCTAGACAACATGTTGGAGACTTTTTATTAGGGCACTTTGCAAAGTTTCAGGCTTGGTCTATAAGAGCCTATAAAAACAACCCTATCCTTGCAGTCATGGTTTATTTTTTACATTATTATGTTACTTAAAAATACCGCTACAGTCGCTGATGTAGCGCTTAAGCCCACTTTAAAATTACCTTAGAACTATACATGAATCTAAAATACTAAACTATACTCGATGCGTTACTAAGCGGAGCGATATACATTGACGACACATGCAGTCACGTAAGTTTAATTGCCTGTAAAACGAAACTAATAGGTATTTTTTACTACAACAAAATCTAGTGTATTTGTATACATACAAGCTTTACTGTAACAAACTTTCAACCGATTTGACATACCTATTAACATTCTTCACTGCACTCATCTATTAAGTCTTAAAACCTTACTTACATCTTTCCCACTATTAAATATACTAGTGGATTCATTTGCATGGAAGTAGACATCATTGTCTTCTCTCGGATAAGCTGCGACGGCAAGAGTTGTACTTCCTGTGTCAACTATCAAATGAATCTGAAATAACATACAAAACATTAAAACCATTTCTTTTCCATACATAAATACATTTAGCATGGAAGGAACACACAAATCTATAGTAATATTATAAAGAGGAAAGATTTTTGTTTATTTGTTTGTAATTAACAGGCTCCGAAACTACTGGACCGATTTTGATTAAACTTGTTATGAGAATACATTGATTCATCACTACATAGTATAAAATAAAGTCACTTTTCGCCATCCCTATGTCCCTATTTCCCTTTGCATGCTTAGATCTTTAAAACTACGCAAGGGATTTTGATGCGGTTTTTGTTATAGATAGTGATTCAAGAGGAAGGTTTATATGTATAATACATGCATAATATAGCCGTGCGAAGCCGGGGCGGGTCGCTAGTTGAGAATAACATAGGTTACATTTTATCTAGATATTCGCACGGGATCGGGAGTTACGCGGGTGAAACTGTGGAGCGCTGCTAGTAAGTCAATAAACATACAACTATGCAGAGCATGCATGGAGGCTGAAGAAATGACTGCGCATGTGCTGCTGGATTGCATAGAAATAAGACACAGGACATTAGGTGACGACAATAGCCTTCCAGAATTTTTTGAGAAACCACATTTAGTGACAAAATAGAAGAGCTGGGCTCTTTCTCCCCCTGAAAAGTGGAACCTTACGCAGGAGGGACCCAACTAAAGAGGTTTAATTAATTGCATTGGAAACAATATGTTTTTGAGGGTGCACAAATTGCGTGCATGTTTTTCTTGCATACGAGTAGAAATGTTCAACAATTGAGTAGGACATCATGCCTGCCTAGCATGAAGACCAAAACACGATACGATAAAGCGATATCAAGCGATATAACTACATCAACTCTCAAAATATGATAGATAAAGCTGCCATGTTGAATTTTTATCATAATTTTTATTTAATTTTTATAATTTTTTTTTTTTTTTTTTTTTTTTTTTTATCGCAATTTATAATAAAAATTTAACATGGCAGCTTTATCTATCATATTTTGAGAGTTGATGTAGTTATATCGCGTGATATCGCTTTATCGTATCGTGTTTTGGTCTTCATGCTAGGCAGGCTGGGTGGAATAAAAAAATGTAAAGATTCAAACTACCCATACAACTTGTATCTACCTGCAACTGTCATAAGTGCCCAGCACAGATCTGTCTGGTAAAGTCTGGTTCAACATTATTGGATTGTAGCTCCTTTATCTATCTATTACATTCCATGAAATTAAATGGTTACCTTTTGATGTGGATGTCCCAAGAAAGCTTCAAGTGCGTAAGCCTGTCCAGATTCGCCAAACAGATTAAATTCTTCACAACTGATCTTTCCCAATACAAAACAGATGGGTAGGAACACCGACAGCATCATTATTAGATCGCGTTGAACATTATCGGACAAATACCGAACACAATTAGTAGGTAGCTGTTTTATTAGTTTATTCTAAACTCCAAGTCGTTCACAATAACATTTTAGACAAATTTATTGCCTGAATCGTAATCAAAACAATAACACTCAATTAACTTCAATGCTTCACCTGAGATTTTGACCACTACTTTTCCTGTTTTATACTTGGTTTGGCATTGATAAACCTTTGTCCTTTACTTCTTAGCTCGACTATATTTTTAGTCAACAAAAGCAATTATGAAAAATATAAGCCAAAAAGCAACAAAATGAAAATTCATATACTTTTTGCATTTTTCGTCCGTGAGTGAGTGAGTGAAGGTGAAGTGCCAAGTGAGGAAGCGAGGGAAGAAAAAAAGGCCGAGAAAGCAGGGTAAGGGCATCCAAAATCTTATGTTCGAATCCATAGATCAATGTTTTTAAACCAAAATGTTGCACAACAAATATTAATTTTTGTATTAATGAGTGCACACTAAAAAATCTGCACTTAACCGTGTGCGAGGAGTATCAAAAATTAAACGCTTTTGATAATATTATTATTAAATGTGAATTAAATTATTTTAATAATGTATTTATATGAATTAATTCGTTTAATATTTTAATTATTTGAAATAGTTTCATCTATAGATTTGGCAAAAGTTTTGTTTTTAGTTGATTTATTGTCAATGTCTCCGTCAATAAGATGTCAAATGTCAACTTCAATAAAATATTTTACTTCATTGTCAAACTCCAAAATATTAAAAAATAAATAAAACGGGACGCTGCAAAAACGTTTTTATTCCGGTTTTTCTGACTTACCACTGATTCCAACGAATTTACTTGATTTTGTGTGATTTATCATAACTAAAATAAACACAATTTGATTCAACCATGGCAGACAACTTCCAAAATAACAAAACGATGGCTCCGGTCATGATGGACTATGACTTCAAAATAAAAACTCAAAATGAACGGTCCAAAGTGGAAGATTTGTTTGATTTCGAAGGTTGTAAAGTAGGTCGAGGGACCTACGGCCATGTGTATAAAGCTAGAAGAAAAGATGCGTCAGATACGAAAGATTATGCTTTAAAACAGATTGAGGGTACAGGACTGTCTATGTCAGCTTGTAGAGAGATTGCGGTAAGTAAAGCTTGAGGTTTTAGGTACCTACTCAAATTTGCTGAACAAGCCCAAGGAACCATACAGCTACACCTATTTGTACGTACCACAACTAATCTACTTCTCAGAATCCACCTGCATTTCTAATCTGCCTTCTAATCTAAAGAGCATGTGCAATGCATGCTCTTTAGATGCTGCTCCAAATATTTCTAAACCCATATTACTATGACCTCCCTTGCACAATCATCTCATAATTTTCATGATTTTATAGTAATTTACTTACCCAAAAAATGTATTTTATTTCAGTTACTCCGTGAACTCAAACATCCAAACGTAATTAATCTAATTCGAGTATTCCTCTCGCACAATGATCGTAAAGTATGGCTGCTCTTTGATTACGCTGAACACGATCTATGGCACATTATAAAGTTCCACAGAGCTGCGAAAGCTAATAAAAAGTCAGTTATGGTGCCGAAAGGCATGGTGAAGAGTCTACTCTATCAGATATTGGATGGGATACACTATTTACATTCTAATTGGGTCCTGCATAGAGATTTGGTAAGTGTATGCTCCAAATAAATTATCATCACAAAGGAATAAAGCTACTTCCCCTTTTTGCTAGAGTATTGATTTGATTGATTTGATTATTACATAATATAAAGGACCAGCTATTTTAACCAAATCTGAGCGTAGGTTACGTAAATATAAAGGCTCTTATCATCGGAACATATTTTAATCATATAAATTACATACCCATCGGCATTATTTTACCACAATGCCTAATCCACTCACTAAAAGGTATTAAACTAATTAACTCAAATAAATGGTACGACCATGAAAAGGTTCAGGCATCATGAAGCTACTGCGACAGAATGAACCACGTTCCGTCATTCTATTCCTATTTATAGACATGAAACAGTAGTCAAGAAGGCGGCGCCCTGACGTATACATCAAATGAAGCACTGTATTGTTGACTTCCTTCAGTTGTTTTCGTTTTGTCACTGACAATAATGGAATTTTTGTTGATTTTTCTATTCCAGAAACCAGCCAACATCCTAGTAATGGGCGAAGGACCTGAACGAGGAAGAGTCAAGATAGCTGACATGGGTTTCGCTAGACTGTTCAATGCTCCTTTAAAACCACTTGCAGATCTCGATCCAGTGGTTGTTACTTTCTGGTACAGAGCTCCCGAGTTACTTCTGGGTGCTAGACATTATACTAAGGCTATAGGTATGAAATTAAATCTTAGATTCTTATTTAATATTGTAAGTGAGAAAGCAACTCTGTCCCCCTGTCTGTCTATCTTCCTGTCTGTCCGTCTATTTATGTTAATTTGTCTCTGTTCATCCATCTATCTATGCATTTGTCTCTCTGTCAGTCTGTCTTTTTGTCCTTCTATCTCTTAATACATCAGTCTTTCTATCTGTCTGTCTTTCTGTCCGTCCCTCTTTCTGTTTGTCTTCTTGTACTTGTATACTGACTGTTTTCCGCAATTAGACTCTTTTTAACTGGGTCCTTTTTGCGTGAGAATGGAGTAGGCTTGCACAGCACCTACTACCCTCTCAGCTTTGTCGAGCATGTCCAGAGGAGAGAACTTGTCAATATTCTCTGTGTGTTCATCTGTCCATCCCTAGTGCTGTTTATTTTATTAACTTCAATACTAACTCTTCCAGATATCTGGGCAATAGGGTGCATATTCGCCGAACTTCTAACCTCAGAACCAATATTCCACTGCCGCCAAGAGGATATAAAGACAAGCAACCCATACCACCATGACCAACTTGACAGGATATTCAACGTCATGGGGTTCCCGCAGGAGAAAGACTGGGAAGATATTAGGAAGATGCCTGAACATGCTACACTAGTGAAGGATTTTAAACGGTCAAAGTAAGTTTTATACTTCCTACTCTCCTATAAGTAGTCCCAATATTGAATTTGAAAAGTCAATGTTTTGGAACGATGTTTCTTATCGGGGCTAGGAGGGGAACTAGCTGAAAAACGTTTAACGCGTCAGGTGTTACAAAAAACCGTAAAAGAAAGAGCGAATGAATGAGACCAATAACTTATAAAAAAAGTGCAATGTTCATTTTTACAAGCTTTTATTTAACTTGCACTGTTTTTCATTTAAAGGTTGAGTTGTCTCCATACTAAATTTCATCAAAATCGGATTATTATAATTTGCTCTAGTTATCAAACTCGCTGCAGACAAAGCCTTCTTAGTTCTAAAAGATACAGCCAACCAAACATACAGTATGGGTCTTATGTAAATTATCAGTTTGCTATTTTTTTTTTTCCTTTATTTTCTTTATTTTCCTCCACAAACAAACATCAATTTCTTATTATGACAAAATGAAGTACTATAATTATTACATATAATAAAATTGTTAGTGGTGGGAGAACTGGAGCCTAAACTAAGCCGAGGCCTGTATTTTAGGACTCCAGGACCAACACTCACACTTGGCGCAGTTGCTTCAACTTGTAATATAAATAATAAAATATGACACAATAGTCGCTAACAAAATATAATTAAAAAAATTCATATAAATATATGTATGAATATCTATGTATTGTCGCCTAGCAGTTATACGGTGATACGGGAGAATCAAAGACGGATAACTGGGAACATAATTTATTAGTTAAGGGTGAAGCTAAGTACAATGCTACGATAAGAAACTAGGTGCTAGATTTACTTTAAGGCTAGTTAAGAGTTAAGTTAAGAATAAGGTGTAAATATAGCTTAAGTTTTAAGTTAGATAAGATCATAGCTGTTGTATATAGTTTTCAAGGTTTAGATTTAAGTAATGAGTTTTAAGTTACAGTAAGTTAAGAGAGACTAGGGTTTTAGAGGTCTAAGAAAGCATGAGTTTAATACAATTTAAGTTTTAAGTTAGACTAAGGTTCAGAATTAAGTGCTAAGTTTTTAAGTTACAATAAGTTTTATAATTAAGGAGAAGCTAAGATTTTAAGGTCTGAGAGAACATGGACTTCCCGTAAGGTCGGGTCGTTTTACAGCGGGGTTTGAGCCGCGAGGTACTAGTTAAGATGGCATTTAAGATGATATAGCGGTACCGTCTCTACGAGTTCATAGCATCACAGATAAGTGTATAGAAAAAGGGGACTCAGCTCTAAGCGATTTAGTAGTGCGGCCGGTTGATGAGGTGTTCGGTTGATGTCGGTGGCATTAAGAGGGTGTCCTTCTCCAAGTGTCCTCGGACCTCAACGGGTACCTCTCTGTCATGGTTAGGAACACTCCCGCAATACCAACGTCCAAGTTGTTGTTGTCGGTGGAGATATTAATCCGAGCCTCGCTCCCTGAAAATATCCAGTGTGAACGGTAAACAGACGGACCGGCCTCCTCGTTCTGTAAGTCATCGCCGACAGCGTCAGAGTCCAAGATTTAACTAAGTGCTGACCTTGGCGATGGCTTACAAAACGACAGGGCTAGTTGTTAAAACAATAGTTTATAGCTAACTAGAAAATTAGAAATTAAAATTAAAAATATTTAATTTTAAATCAAGATTACAGCATTACAATAATATGCAGCAATAAAGGGGGCTACTGTTTAGCACAGTAACAACGATGTTGGAGTTTTAGGTTATTAAGGAAACAACGCGTGTCGAGTGAAAGTTCACGCGATCGCAGGTCGCGCGTTTTCCTATTTAGAAGTTGATAAATAATAATTAAAACAGGCAGGCTTTTAGGGAAGAATTAAGCCATTCGACTTACAGGAGGCAGGAAGAGAAACGAGGTGCGTCGCGGCTTCGTTGATTCACTGTACTATGTTAAAGTTGGAATTAGTCGGAAACAAATTAAGTAAACAACTCACCTGATATTAGGGAATAAGTTGTACAGAACGACAAAAATAGTTCAAGGGTTGCTATCGCAATTTTTGAGGAACGATTTCCAAATTTGTTAATTTTTCTTAAAAGCGTAGTCATTCGCAGACAACCGGCCCACCCAAAAAGAGAAGCAAGGTGAAAATCTTGTATCCCGCCTAGGAAATACGTCATCTGACAGCTGTTCCACAGACTAAATATTTTGTTAGATCTTAGTTTATACTTATTGCTTTTAATGTGTAGTTATTAATTAAATGTTTATGTTTATGTATTGAGCTAGATTTAATACATTAAAACAATTTATAAATTGTTTTATTGTAGAATTTTAATTAATTATGTGATCGCGAAACAACTCCATCTGACGGTGGGAAGCGACCGCGGAAATGGGTTTTAAAAGGTCAAGTGCGAGTTGCAAGGTTCTAGAAACTTCTATGGTTTTCGCTACTCTAGCCTTAAGGGCCTGCAGTTCAGTGACGACATTATTAAAATAAAGGTTTTAATTTATAATATTGTTTTATTGAATAGTTGTATCAATTCCCTTATTAAACAGCCTAATAATGTGACGTAGGTTTTAAAATATTATTTATTAGCGCGCCATCTCTCGAGTTTGAACGGCGTTATTACATAGTAATTGAAGGTGGACTATCAACCTTTTCCCGTTCAAATAGTGTGACTTCTTGATGAGAGAGGTCGCTGGCTGTCTCAAAATGAACCAATTACTCCGATTAAAAGTTTATTTAGTTAATAATTACAAGGGTAAGGGCGTCGTATTACGACGAAATGTAAACACTACGTTACAGTATATGTACCTCTATGAATGTTTAAGTATATTTGTATGTTTTGTAATGTGTTAACTATATCACTATAAGTTACGCAAGGGTGGATATACAATAATACTATCAACAAGTATTGGAGTTACGACCTTCTTCTGATAGACGTCACACACAAACTTAAAAACTTGAATTTAAAGTACTCAGTGTGATTATTATTTTCAACATGTTAGCTATGTATTTAGTTGACCGAGTGGTATATGCCGCCACCCGCTACACCAACCGACGTGTGTTCGATCCATAGGTTACGTTGTTATAATGTTCAAATAGTGCTGCAAAGGATTGTAAACGTTACGGTGGGGCAGAAACTTTTGACCGTGGATTGTACCTATTTACTTCCAAAAAATATTTGTCATTTAGTCCAATAAAGAAAAATATAGAAATTTGTACTATTTTTTCAGCTATCAAAACTGTTCTCTAAGCAAGTACATGGATAGGCATAAGATAAAGCCAGATAGCAAAGCGTTTAGTTTACTTCAACGACTACTGCTCATGGATCCCAATAAGAGGATCACATCGGAACAGGCTATGCAAGATCCATATTTTACTGAAGATCCGTTGCCAACACAGGTTGGTAAATTGAATATTTTATAAGGTTGCACAAAGCGCCAGTGCCACCATATTACAAGTCTAGTTCAGGGCTAGGCACCTAACACTAGGTAATAATATGATGACCAGCGCTAGATAACAGATAGAATACTAAGAATAGTATAATTTTCTTTTGTAAATACACATATACATAAACATACTTATTTGAAAATATAAGAACTATCAGCGCTCCGCGGTTTCACCCGCGTAACTCCCAATCCCGTGGGAATATCAGGACAAAAATAATTAAAAAAAAAAAAAAACTCGACTGCGTAAAAAGTAGGTACCTGAATAAAAAAAAATTACAATACCTACAATAAATGAGAGTAATCAAAATAAAACTCTTAAAAAAAAAAACACTGTAAGTAAATAAAAAAATACTGAAAACTAAAAAAAAACTTAGAAACAAATAATAAATTCTAATGCGGAAGGTAACGACTAACTACAATAGGGACCCATTATTTGAGTTAAATTCAAAATTTAGAGCAGCTCAAATACTCTGCAGTTATAGTCTTTACGTTCTGCATTAGAATTTATTATTTGGTTTTAAGTTTTAATCTAATCCATTTATGAATTTGACATTTGATTAGAGTGGACTAGAGCAAAATACCCATGATTTTTCAAATCATCAGAAAGTTTTTTTTTTTTTTTTTTTTTTTTAGTTATGGCTTCGCACGGTTTGTGCATATAGCCAGTATCAAGTAATATTTTGCATCAAGTTATGGCCCGATTTACAGAAATCGGGCTCAAAGTGTTTCAAGATGGTCAAGTCGTCAAGTCACAGTTTGTCAAGTCAGGGGTCATAGTAAAGCGGTGGCTACTTTACTATAACCTTGTAGGAGATTTTGGAGGCAACGAGAAAAGTCCATGTTTGACACTGATTTTTACTTTCACTACACTTGTGCACTTTCACAGAACTAAATTAGATAACTTTCCACCGGAATTATACAATTTAACTCGGTTTACAACTAAGTTTCGTGTAAATAAAACTGCAGCATGACATGTTGTTGGCTCGTTCCCGCCAAAAACCCTATCAGAACGTTATAATCTATAAATGTGTTTTTATAGGACGTATTTGCGGGTTGTCCAATCCCGTATCCGAAGAGAGAATTCTTGACAGATGACGATCAGGAAGACAAGAGTGACTCGAAAGCGAGGCAGAACCAGCAGCAACAACAGCAACAAACTAATGTGAGTTAATCCTTTTTATATATGTTTAACCGACTTTAAAAAAAGGATGAGTTTCTCAATTCGACTTTTTACACTTTTAGTTTCAAAATAGCTGCGCCCCGCGGTTTCACCCGCGTAAGTCCCGATCCCGTGGGAATATCGGAAAAAAAGTAGCCTATATTTTTCAATGCGATCTAGCAGTTCCTGAGATCAGCGCGTTTAAACCAAAAACGGAAGTTCTCAATGATAAATAATTTTCCCCGTTTTTTTTTTCACATTTCCCACTGATTCTTCGCTCCTATTGGTCGCAGCGTGATGTTATATAGCCTAACTAAAGCCTTCCTCGATAAATGGGCTATCCAATACTAAAAAAAAAAAACAATTCGAACCAGTAGTTCCTGAGATTATGCGCTTTCAAACAAACAACGGAAGATAGATAGATACTTTATCCTTTATATTTATAAATTTTTTGTGCAACACAGAAAGAAACAGAACACGATAAACACAAAGTAAAGTAATAGCTAGAAAGTATAAGTTGCACAAATGGGCGGCCTTATCGCTGAAAGCGATTTCTTCCAGGCAACCTTTGGATGGAAGCCCTCAAAGATGATTAATTTTCCCCGTTTTTTTTTCACATTTCTCACTGATACTTCGCTCCTATTGGTCGCAGCGTGATGTTATATAGCCTTCCTCGATAAATGGGCTATCCAACACAAAAACTCTTTTTTCAATTCGAACCAGTAGTTCCTGAGATTAGCGCGTTCAAACAAACAAACTCTTTAGCTTCATATACTTTAAATTATTGTTTCGACTTACATAGATACCAAAAATTCATCCGCAACTAGACATGTTTAGGTGGGTCCTTTTTGCGTGAGGACGGAGTAGGCTTGCCCAGCACCTACTACCCTCTCAGCTTAGTCGACCATGTCCAGAGGAAAGAACTCGGCAATACGTCTGGAGGCAACTAAGCCGCGGGTTGCATCATGATGTTTTCCTTCACCGTAAGAGCAATGTCAATTAGCGCATATTTTGTACGAAAAATCTATTGGCCGGCTGGGATTAGAAACCACGACTTCTGGAATGAAAGTCCTAGGTATCTTCGATTAGGCCGCTACATAGTTATTTATACATATTTTCATATTCATTTATTCATCAATTTGGATGCCTAATACATTTGTATAAAGATCACATAGTATTCTTAAAAACTAAGTTAGGATGCGTGCCTTCGGAACGCGCCCACCAATGAGAAGAAGGCACAAGACCTCATGGGGTTTTTTTTCACGTGATGACGCTCCAAAGGTCAATATTACAAATATTTGAAAGTATTATTTGAAATGGAGCAACTAAAGTCACGTCCATGGGTTCTTATCATTAAGGTAAGACGAAGTATCATAGTATACGCCTTAGTGCACAATTTATGCTTTATAAAAGTTTTGAACCTGTTTTGGACATGTCAAATACATCTTTAGGTAATTTATTATAAAGAGAGACACATATAAAATGCTTTATCCTGAATGACGGATCAACGCACAGCCTAAACCTCTAATCGTAGAGACCTGAAACTTGGAGGGTTCTTCGTATGACGTAGGCATCAGATAATAAAGGATTTTTCGAAATTCTGCCCCATATGTATTAAAGATTGGGGCAAAGTTAGTATGGAACGATGTCCAATTTCTATATTTACATGGAAAAGTTGCGGGTAATAGCTTACTTATAAATATTATTTCAGACACAACAGAATCAAGTGCAAGCTAACAGCCACGATCATGGAGCGAACAATGCGAAGAGGATGAGAATGGCCGGTGAGTTATTTTATTTACTACTAGCAGTAGTCCTCGGCTTCACCTGCGCAAGTCCCGTTCCCCTGGGAATATGGGGATAAAAAGCCAATATAAAGGTCGCTGCATACGTAACGGGCAAAACCTCGGACGAGACGGGAACGCGATGTGCATCGTTCATAAAGTGTTCGTGGTCTTTAAACATACGTAACGTGATTTTTCTCGTGCTGCCTGCCTAGCATGAAGACCAAAACACGATACGATAAAGCGATATAACTACATTAACTCTCAAAATATGATCGATAAGCCGCCATGTTGAATTTTTATCGAAAATGCGATAAAATTTATGATAAAAATTTAACATGGCGGCTGGACGGGACGTGACGATTTCTTGACATCTATACATATAAAATGCTTTGTCTTGAATGACTGACTGACTGAGTGATCAACGCCCAGCCTAAACCGTTGGTCGTAGGGACCTGAAACTTGGAGGGTGCGTTCTTTGTATGACGTAGGCATCCGATAAGAAAGGATACGCGGACGAAGTCGCGGGCAACAGCTAGTCGTTTCATATAAAAATATCCGTCCGGTGCGAGCAAAATCGCGTTACGTATGCAACAACCTTTACTCCCAAGGATCCAATGTATCTTCATACCAAGTTTCAACAAAATCGATCCTGTAGTTTCGGAGTCTATTCGTTACAAGAAACTTTCCTCATTATAATATTATATTAGTAACTAGCTGCGCCCCGCGGTTTCACCCGCGCAAGTCTCGATCCCGTGGGAATATCGGAATAAAAAGTAGCCTATGTGTTAATCCAGGTCTCCAGCTATCTAGATATATAGTTTCATCGCAATCGGTCCAGTAGTTTTTGCGTGAAGGAGTTACAAACATACATACACACACACACACACTCACACACACACAAACTTTCACATTTATAATATTAGTAGGATTACTTCACTTCACTACATAGTATAAAACAAAGTCGGATTCTCTGTTCCTATATCCCTTTGTATGCTTAAATCTTTAAAACTACGCAACGGATTTTGATGCGGTTTTTTAGTAGATAGAGTGGATTCAAGAGGAAGGTTTATACATGCATAATATAGCCGTGCGAACCCGGAGCGGGTCGCTAGTATTTCATAAGACTTTCTCTGTGACGCATATGTTACTGGTTCGATACCTGCCGTAAGCAAATATTTATTTACAGATATTTGTTTCTGATATGGTTGTCAAAAACAAAACAAAACAAAAGTTTATAAGAATTCTATCCGTTATCTGAGACCTATAACACAAACTTAATTGATTAGCTTGAGGCTAGATGGCGCTGCGTGCAATGTCCTGCATAATTAATGACTCGGTTGACACAATGGTCACAATGCCGGACTGCCAAACACAGGGTTGCGGGTTCTCAGACAAGTATTTATGCTTAAATATTTGTCTGTGGTCTGGTTGTTTCTAAGTATTATAAGTATATATTAACAAAAGAAAAATTATATAATTTTCATTCTAATAGCGTTGTTGTAGTTTATTGAAAGTCTTTGAAATTCACACATTCTAATTTTATGTTTTAAAGATGCATCAAATTATGTTTTGTATATTAATTTGCAGATGAATCTGATTGTCAATCATCAAATGAATCTGAATGTGGATCTGAAACTGAAAGTGATTCTGAATTTGAAACCGACTTTATGTTACTAATTTACGCCAATTTTATTTAAAGGTGTAATGTGACTATTCATTTTTGATATATTTTTCTACATTTTTTTTCGGTTTCAATTCTAATCGCTTATTTTATTCGTACTTATTTCAGTTGAAACAGAAGAGTCTCCTCATAGTGAATCTGAATATGAATCTAGTTGTCAATTAGAAAATGAATCTGATTCTGAAATTGAAAGTGATTATGAATCTGATAATGAAAGATTGAGTATTAATAAACTCCTTCTTTTGCTATACCTTCGACGACATCTACATTAAAATAATAGTGATTTTCTATATCTTAATTTTTGCTTTTTTATTATTATTTTGTACTCTCAATAATTGCAACGCATTTACCATTCACATTTAAGTATCTAATGGTTTAAAACTAATCGAATGTGATCCTTTTTCAGTTTAAGTTTAGATACATTTGTGTTACTTTAATTACTTTTTGTTCCTGTTTTGTTACTAAATAAAAATAAGAACTAGTTACATTTAAGTTTAATGTTGTAAAATTCTTTACTTAATTACATTAAAAATAATTATTTAATGACTAGTTTGAATGCGTTTAAAAGTTGCCTACCATTTGATATTTTTTGGCAAGAAACGGTAATAATTTTTGAGATATTTTGTACTTTTAGTTAGAAAAAGTAGTTAGTGGTGTAGGTAGTAGTTTTGAGCATAGTTGGATAAACCAAAACGATTACTCCGGTAAAACTGGAGATAATTAGAAATATCTTGGTTAAACTTGAAATAATACAAATTTGCTACATTTGTATTATTTCATTATAGTGATCGAGATATATCGAAATAGTTCGAGATATATTCGAAACAGTTGGAGATATATTCGAAACAGTTGGAGATATATTCGAAACAGTTCCAAATATATCGTGACAGTTTGAGATATATTCGAAACAGTTCCAAATATATCGTGACAGTTTGAGATATATTCGAAACAGTTCCAAATATATCGTGACAGTTTGAGATATATTCGAAACAGTTCCAAATATATCGTGACAGTTTGAGATATATTCGAAACAGTTCCAAATATATCGTGACAGTTTGAGATATATTCGAAACAGTTCCAAATATATCGTGACAGTTTGAGATATATTCGAAACAGTTCCAAATATATCGTGACAGTTTGAGATATATTCGAAACAGTTCCAAATATATCGTGACAGTTTGAGATATATTCGAAACAGTTCCAAATATATCGTGACAGTTTGAGATATATTCGAAACAGTTCCAAATATATCGTGACAGTTTGAGATATATTCGAAACAGTTCCAAATATATCGTGACAGTTTGAGATATATTCGAAACAGTTCCAAATATATCGTGACAGTTTGAGATATATTCGAAACAGTTCCAAATATATCGTGACAGTTTGAGATATATTCGAAACAGTTCCAAATATATCGTGACAGTTTGAGATATATTCGAAACAGTTCCAAATATATCGTGACAGTTTGAGATATATTCGAAACAGTTCCAAATATATCGTGACAGTTTGAGATATATTCGAAACAGTTCCAAATATATCGTGACAGTTTGAGATATATTCGAAACAGTTCCAAATATATCGTGACAGTTTGAGATATATTCGAAACAGTTCCAAATATATCGTGACAGTTTGAGATATATTCGAAACAGTTCCAAATATATCGTGACAGTTTGAGATATATTCGAAACAGTTCCAAATATATCGTGACAGTTTGAGATATATTCGAAACAGTTCCAAATATATCGTGACAGTTTGAGATATATTCGAAACAGTTCGAGATATATTCGAAACAGTTCCAAATATATCGTGACGTTTTGAGATATATCGAGACAATTTGAGACAAAGATAGATAAATTCTTTATTGTAAACACCATTTTTAGTTACCTACATTATATAAAATAAAAAACAAAGCTTAAGAGTAAGTGTTACAAAGGGCGACCTTATCGCTCAATGCGATATCGAGACAGTTCGAGATATATCGGGACAGTTTGAGATATATATAGAGACTTTTCGAGACAGTTTGAGAAAAATCGAGGCAATTTGAGGTAAAGATAGATAAATTCTTTATTGTAAACACCATTTTTAAATTACCTACATTCAATAAAATAAAAAACAATGCTTAGGTCTAAGTGTTACAGTTTGAGATATATTTAGACAGATCGAGATACACCTCTCATCGTTTCACGCTCAAATCTCGCAGCCTACTGTGCTAGTGCTGTAAATTGATGGTCATTTAAAGTAAAGACAAAAACTTTTGCGTATCTTTAATTTATCTATTTAGTTTTCGGTGTAGATTTGTAGAAACATATTGAAGTAGTTAGTGGATCTTAGGTTGACCAAATTATAGAAAAAAATACGTTTTAGAAAATTGTTAGTTTTCAAAAAAAATATCCAGAAATATCTTGCAGTAGGACTAGGTAATTTATGTCTGTTTGTCTGACTGTGAACAAGGAAATAGCCCACTTTTTATCGCGATTCCAAACCCGGTGTTGTTCGGGTAAAACAGCGCGCTACAGCTAGTATTTATCTATTTTTATAGACCACCTACTGCAAGTAAATCCTAAATTTATCGAAAACATAATAGAAGTAGCTAAAAAGTAGTTTAGAATTACAAATAATTGCGAATGACGTAATCCTTCTCTAAAACTTTCAGGTCCGAATCAAGGCAATAACAACGCCGGAGGTGGACAACAGGAGTTCCATCAGCAACAGCAAATGATGTTCGGGGGGCAGCAACAAGGGGGCGCTTCGCAACAACAAGGGAATTTCCAACAACGATTTTGAATGGAAGAAATAAATAGATAGAAGTGGTTTAAAGTAAAACAAAATGTATTCGTGTCAGCGACGCGCAACTGGTGCAGCTGACATGAAAAAAGGTTTAATGGTATTTGAAACTTTTTATTAATGATCTACCTAAAAAGGTTTAATGTGTTTTAGTACTTTTTCTTACCGCTCTGCCTAAAAAGTTTGAATGTTTGCTGGATCTTTTTATTGACGCTCCGCCTAAAAAGGTTGAATGTTTTTTGGAACTATTTGTTGACGCTCTGCCTAAAAAGGTTGAATGTTTGCTGGATCTTTCTGTTGACGATCTGCCTAAAAACTTTGAATGTTTGCTGGAACTTTTTGTTACCGCTCTACCTAAAAAGGTTAAATGTTTGTTGGATCTTTTTCTTAACGCTCTGCCTAAAAAGGTTAATTTTTTTAGGAACTCTTTGTTAAAACTCAATGTTAGCACCAGTGAGATGTAAGTTAGCACTCGATTTTACGATCAAAATATCATACCAGCGGCGACTTAGATGAAATTAATTCTCAAAAATTATAAGTAGTTACTACAAATCTGGAAAAAATATCGTAGCGTAGTTTAATGGCTGATTATTACGAAAAATGTTAGCACAATTCCTATGTGTCGCTTGCACTATTTGCTTGCTAGTTTTTCCCCGCGGTTTCACTTGCGTCAGTCCCGATCCTCTGGAAAAATAGTAGCCGCCGAGCGCATTCTCGTAGCATTGCGAGAAAGTTTAAGTTGATTATCAGGTTCTAATTCTTTGATTTCAAAGTAAAGTGTACCACGAGAGCTATCCAATGATTAAAACCAGATAACAATAGGTTCTGTAATTTTTAAACAGACATACTTACATGAATTATTATTTTATAAATCTATGAAATCGAAATCGTTGTAATTTTTTGAGATATCCTGTCGTAAATATAATATTTTTCGAATGAAATAAGTTTACATAATCAGACTGATATTTCTGTAATTATAATAACTAGGTTTAGCTGTAAGTAATTGTATAAATAATTAATTGATAAAATTGAAATATAAGACATTTGAAATTGATTTGAAATGTCACATTTTTTGACATTGACATGTACATAAATTAAGAGAAAAGGTACTCGGCTCTCTCTCCATATAAACGTAGTCGACTGTTTCCTAACTGGATAATGAAACTAGCATCATGACCATGCCCTTATGTCTTATTTTTTATCACTACATAGTATAAAACAAAGTCGCTTTCTCTGTCCCTATATCCCTATGTATGCTTAAATTTTTAAAACTACGCAACGGATTTTGATGCGGTTTTTTTAATAGAGTGATTCAAGAGGAAGGTTTATTATGTATAATACATGCATAATATAGCCGTGCGAAGCCGGGACGGGTCACTAGTATACTTATATTTTGTTTTTTTAACTCTTACTTTCTATGTTAATTAGAATATGAAAAAACCAAGACAAAGGGGCACAGTAATGGCAGTAATAACTTTTATGCTACAAAAATATTTGCTATAGTGTCATTATCCAGGGACGAAACAGTCGACTACGTTTGTATGGGAAGATAGCCGGTACCCTTTCCTCTTAAATAGGTATTTTAGTGATTGTTTTAGTTTTCTAAGTTTGACACTCCTATGATTTTCTGTATTAGTACGGGATCCCTATAAGGACGACCTTCATCAATCTGTTTAATGGATGAAAAGTATTTTATATCAAACTAGCGACCCGCCCCGGCTTCGCACGGCTATATTATGCATGTATTATACATATAAACCTTCCTCTTGAACCACTCTATCTATTAAAAAAAACCGCATCAAAATCCGTTGCGTAGTTTTAAAGATTTAACCATACAAAGGGAATAGGGACAGAGAAATCGACTTTGTTTTATACTATGTAGTGATTAAATAGGCCAATAAATATATTACAAATGGGCTGCCTAAAAAAATTCATTCCAGAATGATTAAGTGTTTTTTTAGACGTTTCACTGATTGGGCCAATAGACAAATTCCGTACCAGTGAAATACATAAATCTTTTTTTAACTTAACTCTTATTAATTAACCAGACCAGTGCAAATGGCTAGTATCGATTTACCTGCCTACCCACGAGATGTGACGAGAAAAAATAAGCAACTAAACGTTTGCATATTCTATAAGTTTTATACTTACTTTCTATTGTTATGGAATTTGTCTCTTAAATAAGGCAGTGAAAGGGTTAAAAAACAAAACAAACGCACTCCGGGAGTGCAGGCAGAAGTGAAAACAATAAACTTGTTATTTCTCATAGAATATTTCTTGAAACGATCTGCTACTGCCATCTATTAGCACTCACTTAAACAAATATAGTTTATTTTTTATTCGCTAGATGGCAGTAAAAAATTTAAATCAGCGCCATCTACATTCGAATAGCGGTCTTTCTAGAAACTAAGTTTCTCAATTTGTGTAATAGATAGGCAGTATAAGTTTAACAAAAAGACTAACACAAATAAAATCTCATCTGTCGCGTCAAATCTCATCTGTCGCGTCAAAATCTGTCGCGAGAACGGCTGAAAATGCTCACCCACAAAAGTGCCCAACGCGCCATAAGAAGTTTTCACTTCAAAAATTAAATTTTTAATTATTCATATTCTGAACTGAATTTTTTTAGGCAACCCATTTGCAATATATTTATTGAGCTATTTAATTTGATATATCATACTTTTCATCAATTAAACAGTTCGATGAAGGTCGTCCTTAAAGGGATCTCCGACTATAAGTATGTATGCGTGACATTGCAATTAAGATGATACGCAGGTATTGCTTTCTCCATACAAAATATATATTCACCCATTTCCTCACTGAATAATGCATTTAGATCTAGGGCAATCATTTTTAACCGACTTCAAAAAAAAGAGGAGGTTATCAATTCGGTTGTATGTTTTCTTATGGATGGTTGCGCATATTTTCTTTGTTTTTCAACCGATTTTGATGAATATTTTTCTGTTGGAAAGGGTGGCCCCATAATTTTTTTTCGTATTAAACTAAGGTTTGCTTTACACGTTCCCTTCTGCTTTACATTTTTTCAGTTACTCATTACTAAATAAATAAATAAATATAATTAATTTTACTTGTCCCATTGATTTATACATTACTGACTTAGTCATTAGAGGACAATGTAATTTTTTAGAGGATAATTAGCACCCATTATTAAAATTATGTACCTACCTATTCCTTGAATTGCATATTTGTATAAAAAGGAGGAAACGAATTAATTTAGAGACACTACTACGGAAATAAGGAGGAGAAAGCAATACCCGTGTACCAACATTAATAAATTATGAAATAATAATAAAAATTAAATTTATATATTTTTATTTATAACTTACAAAACAGTTCGTAAAAAATATTTACAAAACAATTTGTTATGATAAACATGCATTCAAAAGTAATTGAATTTGTATACAAAGTTTGTTTCGTAAACTTTAGGTATTTATCTTATTTAATAAAACTATTTATAACGAATCGATACATTTTCAATAGTATAACAATAAAATCTAATAACAAAACTATGTACTTTTATTCATTATTCTAAGATTACGTTAGAAAATAAACCTGCGTTACCTCAGTTTTTCTAGACTCAGTAGCATCTCAGTAGGCTTTGGCTGTGCATTGATTAAGAGAAAAGGGTACCAGTGCTCTCTCCATACAAACGTAGTCGACTGTTTCCTCCCTGGATAATGACACTAGAGCAAATATTTTTGTTGCATAAAATTTATAACTGCCATGACCGACCATGCCCCTATGTTTTGATTTTTTTTTTGTTTTTTAAATCTTAATTTCTATGATAATTTGAAAATGAAAAAAACCAAGACTTAGGGGCATAGTCATGGCAGTTATAGGTTTTATGCAACAAAAATATTTGCGCTAGTGTCATTATCCAGGGAGGAAATAGTCGACTACGTTTGTTTGGAGAGAGCGCCGGTACCCGTTCACCTTAAACTATTTTATATATGTATACACCCTACCTTTCTAATGCAACTTCGTCTGTGTAGAGTTTGAATTTTCTAAAAATTCTTACTTATTAGATGCCTTCTTTATAATAGCTTTCTGTATGCTAAATTTTTGCCCGATTCGTCTTTTTGTTTGAGCTATGCGTTAATAATCAGTCTATCAGCTATTTGAATTTTAATATTTACTAGCAGTCACGGCAAACGTTGTTTTGCCAAAATAAAAAATAGAAAGTATAGCCGATTCTCAGACCTACCTACTGAATATGCATATATTTCATAAAAATCGGCCAAGCCGTTTCGGAGGAGCATGGTAACTAACATTGTGACAACTACTAACATTTTATATATTAGAAGAAGATAGATATAATTATTAGTTAATTAATTGAGTATTTAAGTACTGGCGTTGATACGGTGGGATAGCTGAAACCCATACTGTGCAGACAGCAACAAAAGTTATTGCAGGACTTCAAACTACAACTTAGGTAAGTATGCTGATTTTTTAAGTTCTGCTAGAACATTTTCTAATAGTAATTTTCTAACTCTACCAGTGGAGTTAAACAATACAAGTGTTACCAGTCGCAATAAATAAATTGTGACTTTATTAAGTTTAACCTAAATAACCTGGCAATACAAATATTGACTGAGGGAATGGCAGTATACAGCCAATTACAGGTTTTCATTAGTCTGACTGCAATATTAAATTGATTGGAACGAAGTTCCTTAGAGCGGCTTGTCGAAGGGACGTAGCCGAGGAAAAGTGTTACGCGATACGAAAACGTGAAACGAGAAACTATAATCTTCCACATACCTACTATGTATCTATCCATAATATACAGGATTTTTCATGTGGGCCTTCAGGGCTAAACTATAAGAGATAGCGAAAAATGCTGAAAGAAGTTTCCAGGAATTGATCTCTATCAGTAACACTATCGATTAGTATAAAAATATAGGGTGTTTTTTTTTTGGAATATCAACAGTTTCGATTCTTGGCTAGGTTAATGAATTTTAAAAAAAATCTAATGGTGCAGTTTTTATCAAAATCGGGCACGCAGCTCCTTTCAAGATTTTTCGCTATCTCTTATAATTTTGGATATAACCCTGAAGGCCCACGTAAAAAAATAAATCTGTATATCTTCCACACACATATTTAGATGAAAAAAAAGGTAAAGGGACTTCGTTCCAAACGTGTGTCCGGAGACAGGTTATTTTTTTTAGTTAGAGCTTGCTTAGCTTATAATATCCTTTACTCAGTTAATATGTCGACTTTAAGATGTAGAGATAAGGTTCTCGAGTGGCGGCCGCGATGCAACGCGAAATGGAGTGTTGGGAGACCAGCTGCCCGGTCGGTGGACCGACGACATTGTGGCGGTCGCGGGTAGTCTGTGGATGGAGGCGCCTCAGGACCGCTGTTTGTGGCGTCGTATAGGGGAGGCCTATGTCCAGCAGTGGACGTGTATGGGCTGACATGATGATACTTTTACTTTACTTCCTCTCCAAAACATCTTTAGATAATTGTATAATTGTGTCTGATCCCTTAGAAACAACTGAATATGGAAGTTTCAGATCTTCTCTTATTATAAAGTTAGAATTACCGATTTTACGACGCAGCTTGTCACAGTTACCGTTCTGAGCTTTTTCGTACGCTGAAAAAGAAAGAAAAATTAAATTAGTCGGAATAGCTTAAATATTAAGTAAAGTTGACTTAAAGCATGCGCAGCCCGCGCTACGACTTCAGTACCTAGCTAGGTATCTCGCCAAGAAATATTGCGCGTAACTATTACAATAATTGGCAGAAAATAACTATAGGTAGGTACCTACATATCTTATCCCTAAATCTTTTATTAGGTACCTTTAAATAAATTACGTGTCACGTTGTTTGTGCGCGATGGACTCTAAACTACTTAACCGATTTAATCAAATTTGTACACCGTGTGCAGTTTGATCCAAGTTGAAAGATAGAATAGCTTACATCTTAATTTATCCCGATATTCCCACGGGATCGGGAGTAACTCCCGATCCCGCGTAGCGCAGCTATAAAACCGCAGAGCGCAGCTATAAAAGTACCTACTTATATAAAATTCTCGTGTCGGGGCCGATCTCCACCTAAAATGCTGAACCGATTTGTATGATTTTTTTTTGTGTAAAGTATAATAATAATAATTCCTTTTATTTTCTTTTTTTTTGTAAATGGCAAAACAACATTTATCGGGACAGCTAGTTTTTCTATAAAAAGAACTGTTTTATCAAGGATGTTGTTTGCTACTAGCGTCTTTACTAGCATAACTCCCGAATCCCGATACCTCAAGACTATCGGGATAAAAAGTAGCCTATGTTATTCTTCAATTTTCAATGAGTCTTCATACAAAGTTTCATCATAATCAATCCAGTAGTTTCAGAGCGTATTCATTACATACAAAAAACTCATTACTCATTACAAACTTATCTTTATAATATGGTACCTACTTAAATGTAAAAAAAAGGACATGTATAGGTTTTAATTGGGTATTTGAAAAAGGGAAGCTTAGGTCTCTAAGAACGTTTTCTCGTAGCCACAACGACCTGCGCTATGCTTAATTACCTATTCAAATTAATGACCCTGTACTTATATTTAAAGTTATCACATTAGGAACATACATAATCAAACGTATTCAGTGTTGTGGTAGGAAAGTTTTTAGAACTCCTTGTGTAGGTATTTCGGCACACTTGACTAAACATACGTTTTTCGTGATTGAATGATTATAGTTACCTACTGTAATTAGTTTTGTAATAGTATTGTACTTTAGATTTACGATGTGGTTACCGGTTTGGATAGTTTAGCTCGTTGTTTTTTAAATCATACGCGCTATTTGTTCTATTGAGCGTTGCGTGTCTAACGTATTTTATACGATTACTAGCGACCCGCCCCGGCTTCGCACGGCTGTATTATATCTAAAAACCTTCCTCTTGAATCACTCTTTCTATTAACGACTTTGTTTTATACTATGTAGTGATGATTAACAGGCCTATAGAAACAAGTTAAGTTTGTAGTTATTATGTGACGGGCTTATGATCCACTTTTTTGGAGCAGTATTCTTTGCTCATAATCATAAAATAGGTATTATGTCTTACAAGCTGTTTTTGCAAACGTTGTTTTGCCATTTACAAATAATAAAAATGTTCGATTCTCAGATCTAACAAATATAGGTAAGTACCTACTCAAAAAATTTCATACAAATCGGTTCAGCCGTTTAAAAGGAGTTTGGTAACTTAGGTACACCGCGACATGAGGATTTTATATATAGGGATAGATCACTTACCAATTTTTTTGAAGGAGTTATAGCATGCCATATGACACACAGATGGGAAGGACTTCAAATCCTTTGCGCTCACAGAATATTGTCCTAGAGGTGCAGCACAGATCTGATCCTTTACTTTCTTACATCCATCTAAACATCTGTCGTACGTATTCTTCTTCGGCTTGCTTGTTCTTTTAGTTTTCGGCTTCTTTGTGGTCGTAGTTTTGATATTCTGTTCCTTTTGTGGATTGATGTGTACATTTGTTATAGTGCCAGTGGGAGCAATGACCCTGATCCGAAGCGAATTTCTTGTAGAGTTCGTAAAGATTGTACTTGGCCTAAGTGTTGGAATCGATCTTATGTTGTCCCTGCAGGGTAATGGTGTTACACCTAAGGTTGATGAAGGAGTTACAGTGAATCTTGTGGTAGACAATGGAACCGGAGTTGTTGATACAATGAAGGGGATCGTTGAAGATATTGCTGTTGTAGATGGTAATGACGTTGAAAACGATGAAGGACGTATCGTTGAAAACTCTGAAGTTCTTGTAACAGGAACAGTACTAAATGTCCCCGGAGAAGTTTCTCTGTAAGTCACTTCGGAAACAGGCGTCTGCGAGAAATCGCTAGCTGTCTGTGACGATGATTGATAGACCAGCACAAAGTTTCCGTTCGATGGATTCGTTACGTCCGTCGGTTGTGTAACGACTATTGGCTCTAATGTTTCAGTCTGTGTCTGTTGGAAAAGATTATGAACGGGTAGAGAAGACGGGTACGGTGGTTCTATGTGCCTGTGTAAATTATTCCTGTGCGGGATTTCAGATACGAGTTGGAGATGCGGTTCTATGTCTAACAGGGGCTGATCGGAAGGCGTGAACGTCTGAACGAATGGATACGGTATGTTTTGCGGAACTGATTCAATTTTCACGTGCCGCTGCGGTTGTTTATACAACGGAGGCACTGGCGTGGAACTTGGCGGTATAGTCGTCGAGTATATCGCACTCGTTAGTGGAGTTTGAGTTGACGAATATCTATGATTATTTTGTATTCTCTCAGTAGATGGGTGAGTGACAACGATTGGTTTTGAAGTAGAGAAATGCTGACGTGATGTCGGATAGGTTGATCTTGAAGTTGGAAAGCTATGTTGCGACGAAGAACTGGGTTCTGAATTTGAGTAGCTCGGTGTAGGAGAGTAATTTTCCAAGTTCGATCTTTGATCGAATCCATCGTTGAGTCTTGCAGAGTGCCATCGCGGGTGAATGTGTCCAGCTCGACATAGTTGTAACACTATAGCAAAAAGTTTAATTTTAATGATACATACGATAGATATAAAATACCTGTATTGTAAGAAATTCGTAGCACGATAACTGATCAATATAGGTAGGTACTCGCAAAATAACCAGGCTTGCTGTGTAACATGCATTTCTTTCCTACATGATTCCACAACACACAAATAGTTTTCTAAATAACATAAGTAGGTATAACCTGTCTGTATAGACATCACATGTGTATACATCACATCAGCGAATGTAGGCATTTTTTTCTTAACCAATTTAGAAAACACGGGGTAATGTGGAACTATATGTATTTCCCTTCTAACATAAAATGTAATTATTTTTTGCGAAAACAACACTAAAATAAGCATTTTGAATGTTGGTCTTCAAAACTCTAGCTATCAATTTGTGTAACAGAGGTAACTAAAATAATACAGGTAGGTAGGTGCTGCTGTAAAAAATCGACCAACTTAGTCAGTAAATTGAAAGTATTACAACATACCTAAGTTTTTATCGAATATGTAATTTTACTTGAATTAAACCTGTTTTCATAATAATCGTGCGTGCTTGTCGTGCCCATGTATAATACTACCTAGTAATTTTGCTGCGTTGTAATCACTGACCTGCTAAAATACTACTCTACTTATTGGGAACATTTATTACAAACACACCGACTAACGACTGGTTTTAGCCGTGCCTTTAATAAATAAATGAAACTAATATTGTGGGACATTCGATAGCGCCATCTACTCCCAAGCTGATCAACAAGGCTATGGTGGCCAGACGACGGATAGATTACTAAATTTTTTTAAACGCTCGATCACTTACGGCGGTTATAGAGAGTTTCTTTAGCTATGGTAACCGACTTGCCGCACAAAATTGTAGTAGGTGCCTAAATGTTATCATAATACATACCTACAGCAAACATGCTCCCGAATTAAAATATTATTTCACCCGCGTAAGTACCAATCCTGCGGGAATCTTGGGATCAAAAGTATCTAAATCTAAATTGATCGAATTTCATCAAAATCGGTCCAGCCATTTGACCGTGATTAACAAACTACCTAATTAAGAACTTAAATAATATACTCTGTAAATTTGATTTGTTTTGAAGCACTACTTTACACATTTTTATTTAAGTTATGCATTTAAAAAAAAAAACATTATTCCAATCACGGGTCGTACCTAGGTACCTAATAAAAGCGTAAAATCACAAAGATTTTACAGAAAACCGTAAGTATCTAAATAGGCCAAACCTTTTGGGAACATTGGATTAGCACAAACAAACAAACACCTTCTTCTGCCGTTCCATTGTGAAATTGAGTTTAAGAAGTAATATTACCTATAAATATATTTATTTCAACGGATATAATCGCTTTTTAAATTAATTGCAGCCTGTGAATGGGTTCTACAAAGTTCCCGAAAGGTCAGGTTTTAACAAATTAATAAAAAACACGATTGTATCCGTTAAAATAAATGTAATTATTTGATAATAATTATGAGTTCAAGTCGCGAAAACCTTAGAAAATACTAATAAGTATTTTAACTGTTACTATTTTCACTAAATAGATACATCAAAGTCAGGGTCACATCATCAAACGTTTCAAACTGCAATAAAAGTCGACACTCAATAAGCACTCAATCACACGATGAAATATATACAAAAAGGTAATTTCGATATATCCTTTGACACCATAATATAAAATGTTTTAACGATCATTTGTAAGTACTTACGCGTTAAAACGACGAGCGTCACGTATGCGCGTGGGCACTCCATGTTGGCTATCAGGTAAATATCGCTCGAGATTGAATGTATGGATTAATGCACCCACCACTTTTAGTTTTAACCCTTATACTTATCCATTGTGAAGTAGGAAGGATAAGGCCCGTTTGCAGGTTTTTTGGTAATCTAAGTTTTTTAAACACGATGTTTTACTTATTGCGCAAGGCATAACGTAAACACTAGAGCTGACTCATAAATTCATTATTTATCTGTTTTTAAACCTGATAATAAAAAGGCGTTATTTTGATGGTATAAATACAATACCTGTTTTAACGTTACATTATCAACAGTTTTAATTCACACTTCCACTGCAGCAATTCTTTCGAAAAACATTGTCTTGATAATATATATACCCAAAGAAGTTTACAAAAATGTTATCGCAGACTGTAACCAAAACGGTATCCAAAGTAAAAAACTCTTCAAAAGAAGACGACAAGTTAAATATTTCGAGAACAGAAAATATTAAAGACTCAATTCCAGAAAACGAAAAACGTACAAAAATAGTGTACCGCAATTTAATAACGTTTGGATATTGGCATTTGGCTGCTCTATACGGGATTTATTTGTGTTTTACATCTGCAAAATGGACTACAATATTGTTGAGTATGTTATGAAACATTAACAGTTTCAGATTGATTCAACCTGACATTTTTTTTCTTTTTTTTTACATGAAAAGTCAGCCTTTGACCACTATCACACCTGCCTAATTACCATTAGGCAGGTGTGATAGTGGTCAAACGCTGACTTTCTGAGGCCGTATCGTCACCGGTAGGTGACGATACGGCCTAAGACGTTGCACTTTTTCCTATTGAAGATACCTATTTACATGCGACTTGAAAACCCCCAAATACTCTTATACCTTTGGTTATATGGGTCATTTTTTTTCTTTCAGCATTGATTTTATATACAATTGCTGAAATAGGAGTCACAGCCGGAGCCCACCGTCTTTGGTCTCACAAGACATACAAAGCAAAACTTCCATTAGAAATTCTTCTAATGGTCATGCATTCTATAGCGTTTCAAAACCCAGCTACAGAATGGGTGAGAGACCATCGTATGCACCATAAATATAGTGACACGGATGCTGATCCTCATAATTCCTCGCGAGGAATATTTTACTCTCATATTGGTTGGTTGTTGGTGCGGAAACATCCAGAAGTAAAGAGGAAGGGTAAAGTTATTGAAATGACAGATATTTATAGCAATCCCGTGCTGAGGTTTCAGAACAAGTGAGCTATTTTCTAGTAATCTTTTTTTTATATATGATAGGTCAGCGTTTGACCACTATCACACCTGCCTGATGGTAGGTGACGATGCGGCCTAAGATGTAACACGCCTTCCTAGAAGATGCCTATTCACTCACGACTTGAAGACCCCCAAATTGTACACGTCAGGAAAGACAGACGCAGGCAGTCGATTCCATTCCCTTGCAGTACGAATAAGGAATGACGAAGCAAAACGCTTAGTGCGAACGTCTGGTATGTCCATCATGAATCGGTACTGCACATCAGTCTGCCTGCTTTGGCATAACATTTGTACAAATATATCTGTAAGTCATCTGTAAATATAAGATTTGCTAGAAGTCATAAATACGTATATAGGTAATATTTATAAACCTACCTACAGTTCTTGAATTCATTTAATTTCATAATAATTGATAATTAAGGTTGCTTATTAAATGCGTTTATTTTGTTACTTACTAAATGTTTTTGTTAGGTAATATATTTTTATAATAAGTTGAAGTAAAAATAAGTCGACCTCATGTAATGGTAGAAGACTCCGTTTACATTAGATAATATTTAAAGATATGGGTACTTAGATAGTCAATACAGACTAAACGAATTCATCTAGAGTAGGTATGATCTCTGAAATAAGTTATTGGTTTTCAGGTATGCACTACCCTGGATCACTACAGTGGCTTTTATTCTTCCCACTGTTGTTCCTATGTATTTCTGGGGTGAAACTTTCATGAACGCCTGGCATTTGACCATGCTCCGATACACCATGAATCTGAATGCCACTTTATTGATTAACAGTGTAGCCCATAGATGGGGCTACAGACCTTACGATAACACCATATTACCAGTAGAAAATGATAGCGTATCATTCTTTACTTTTGGTGAAGGATTCCATAATTATCATCACGTTTTCCCTTGGGATTATCGCACGGCTGAATTGGGAAACC
The DNA here is from genome assembly GCA_907269075.1 of Idaea aversata. Lineage (NCBI taxonomy): Eukaryota > Metazoa > Arthropoda > Insecta > Lepidoptera > Geometridae > Idaea > Idaea aversata. The sequence continues at coordinate 5,489,425 of OU026092.1, read as the reverse complement.
ATTTTTATGATTTAACAACTATGTTTATAGATTTCTTTGCTTGGATCGGTTGGGCTTATGATTTGAAGACTGTTCCTAAAGATATGATTAAGGCAAGAGCTAATAGAACGGGTGTTAACGAGACAAATTTATGGGGATGGGACGACAAAGATTTTAATGATAGTGTTAAGAATACTGCTGAAATTCTTTATTGTAAAAGCGAAGATAAGAAAGAGTAATGTTTCACCGCGATTTATTTGTAATGCATTAAAATAAATATACCTATGCAGCTTAATTGTTTGATTTGATTACAAATGCTCCAATCCTAACAACTAATGTAACTTAAATTATACGCCAACCAAATTTTCCTCATTGGAACATAGAGGGAGTTACGAAGCCCTCCGATTTTTACCTACACCCCCGATTTTTATTGGTGGATCGAAGTGGAATAAGAAATGTATAAGTATGATATTGTTTTGCCCTAAAACGGTGGTTTGAAGGGGAAAACAATCCATAGATCCACTGCTAGAGCCTCGTCGGTATTCTAATGAAAAAACCTTTTCTTTTTTGAAAGCGGTGTTTTAAAACATATTCGAACATCATTTGTTATTTAATTGTCCAATTAGTAGACACCTGAGTTTACTCGATTCTCGGGTTCTCTGATGAAGTTCAAATAACAGAGAAAATAGGTGCTAAAAGGTGACATTTCTTGCCACAATTTTAATAAATCACTTGCATTTACTGAAGTTGAGACGGAATGTAAAAAAAATAAATAAAATGTAGATGATGTGATAAATCGATGTTTTTTATTTATTTCTTCTAATAAATCTCATGATAAAAATCAAATCTCTAAAATAAGACCTAGTAAGTACTTGCTTAAATTTACTGTACCTACTTATTTGAAACCTTGAACTTAAACTATAGCGTCATTTTCTATGGTTTTGAACATATTATTTAAACGTTTGAAACGAATCCGTCGACGTTAGTGTTCATTTTCAATCCACAGGATTAGTTTCAGAACAACAAATCAACAGTGAAATTTATATTTTCAAACAATGCAGTCGCAAACAATTACTATTTCGAAAGTACAAAACGTTTTAAAAGACAATAATGTATCAGATAATATTTCAAAAGAAAAACCTATTGAAAATAAAAAACCTTACAAAACTGAAATAGTGTATAAGAATTTGATTACGTTTGGATATTGGCACTTGGCGGCTCTGTATGGGATTTACCTCTGTTTTACATCCGCAAAATGGGCTACAATATTATTTAGTAAGTATATTTTTATTACGTTTAGGATATTTTATCAATCATCTGTTTAAAAAAAAAAACATTATTACCCACAACGGAATGGAGGATAAAATATGCATTTAGCGTGTGATGGTATTTGTTAGAAAGAAGAAAGAAATAAAGAAAGATGGATTTCTATAATTATTAATGTATCGTTAGAGTCGTCTCGTTAGTCTAAGTGTTATAAGATAGATAACATAAAAAAATATAGGGGGTGGTAAATTTCATAAATAAAAGTGTTTTATTTTAATCTTCTTTTTTTTGTATGTTTGATTTTGTTTCATATTTTATATCAAGTGGGTTTTCAGTCATTTTCTTATAACTTCGCCCTTTGTTTCAGATTCCTTTCTCTACGTATTTGCCGAAGTGGGAATCACGGCCGGAGCGCATCGTCTTTGGGCCCATAAGACTTACAAAGCAAAACTTCCCTTAGAGATCCTTCTCATGGTCATGAATTCTATAGGGTTTCAAAACACAGCTACCGAATGGGTGAGAGACCATCGCTTGCATCATAAATATAGTGATACCGATGCAGATCCTCATAATGCTACTCGAGGGTTCTTTTTCTCTCATGTTGGCTGGTTGTTGACACGTAAACATCCTGAAGTCAAGAGTAAGGGAAGAACTATTGAAATGTCAGATATTTACAATAATCCGGTATTGAAGTTCCAAAAGAGGTAAAGCATTTTATGTGTGAAATTAAATACATTTTTTAAACGGGCCATCAGGGCAATTTCCTTAAACCATTTAAGAGATAGTGAAACACGCTGAATGAAGTTGCACGCAAGATATTGACGAAAATTTGCATCATTTAATTCAACGAATCGAACATGTTGTTTTTGCACAAAATAAATCACCTATATTTTTTGTATCAATCGATAGTGTTGCTGATAGAGATCAATTCCTGAAAACAAACATCGTATTCCTATTTATGGTAATGTCTTTTCCAATTGCAGTTTAAACGTTACAAGTATTTACTTTCAGCATATTTCGCTATCTCTTACTACCTACTTACACATGTGCTTAACTTATATCACATGAGTAAATAATCTTATACTACACAACTGTTTGGGAAATGGTGCTAAAATCATTCTGTATGGATAGGATAATTTATATATTACTAGCGACCCGCTCCGGCTTCGCACGGCTATATTATGCATGTATTATACACATAAACCTTCCTCTTGAATCACTCTAACTATTAAAAAAAACAGCATCAAAATCCGTTGCGTAGTTTTAAAGATCTAAGCATACAAAGGGAAATAGGGACAGAAAAAGCGACTTTGTTTTATACTATGTAGTGATAGTGATAGATAGTATTTATAGTACATATAGATTTTATTAAATTAACTTATTATTCATAATTAAACAGGTATGCATAGTCCTATTTAGTAACCTGCACAATGCACATGCTAAAATAACTGTTATTAACAATTTAGAGGCCACCTAGCATGAAGATTGATACGTTTTAACCTATCTAATACGGAAAAGTCCATAGTAGGTACCAATAATAGTTTATGTTGTAGGTATTATGATTTTCCGGCTCGATTGTTCAGTATGAACTATTGTCATACTTTACCCACAACTTTATTATTGTTGCTCATAATCTACTCTGGACCCAAGTGGGCCTTTGCAGAAAACATTTGTGCACATTGGGGTATATTGCACAGACTGAGGAGCAATCCATGGTGCACCTACTCCAATGCAAATTGTGCCCTAATATCTGCACATTGGAGGATCTGGTAGAAGCTAATGCTGCTGCCGTTGTAGTGGCTAACTATTGAGCAAGACAAAGAACAAGGGCGAATTATTGTCTCAAAAGTTTTGGCGTCTTAAAATTTGAGTACAACCATGGTGTTTAATTAATTATATAATGTTTTTTGGCGCTAATTATTTATTCTATATAACCACCGTTTATAAAATCATATTGATTAGTATAAACACGATTACTTGGTACTTCCGTTCTACTCAATTTGCATTTCGGTAATACCAGTACTAGAGCATTACTTCTATTTTAGAAGTTATAAATATTAAATGACACATTTTTTTCTCTATGGATATGTATTTATATTTTTAATTATTGTGCATTATGTAGGTACTTATAATAACTAATTATAATGAATCAAAGATAATGAACATACAAAATAAACAACAAAATAATGAACTAAGATATTTTAGCAGTAGAAAATAAATTGAAATTATGGCAACACTAAACTCAAGTGACAGACGAATGACATGCGACTCCGGCGCCGCGCCGCCGAGCGTGTTGTTTGCTGAGGTTGTTTGTGTTTCATTGCGATTTTGTTTTTTTATTATCTTTTTAACGGCGGTTCCTATGGAGAATTTTGGTTGTTATATGTATTCTAGGACTTGTGTAGATTGTTTTAGTATTTTTTTTACATCAAGACGCCAAAGTTTTATATAAAAGAAAACCATGTATGGAAAACTGCCCATGTTCTTTGACTGGTCAAACGTCACCGACTCGAAAAAAAGAAGTTGCTCACTTTTTTTTGTAATTCTAAATCATTATCTTTTTCAGATATGCGATACCTTGGATCTCAACTATAGCTTTTATCTTACCTACAGTCATTCCGATGTACTTCTGGGATGAGAGTTTTGTAAACGCTTGGCATTTGACTATGCTAAGATATGTTATGAATCTGAACGCTTCATTCCTCGTAAACAGTGCTGCACACAAATATGGTTACAAGCCTTACGACATCACTATACTACCTTCAGAAAATAAAAGCGTTTCGTTTATCACTTTTGGTGAAGGATACCACAATTACCACCACGTCTTTCCTTGGGACTATCGTGCGGCTGAATTGGGAAACAATTATTTGAATTTCACGACTATATTTATTGATTTCTTTGCCTGGATCGGCTGGGCTTACGATATGAAGACAGTTTCTGAAGATATGATCAAGGCAAGAGTTAATAGAACTGGAACTGATAAAGTGACTGAGAATTACTGGGGATTGGAAGACAAAGATATATCTGATAGTGTTAAGAAAACGGTTCAGATACTTTACCATAAGAATGAAGATGAAAAATAATTATAAATATGACGACATGTTTATTTATTTTAAAATTAATGGAGGGCTGGGGGATTATTCAATGAAATAAAATCTTATTTGCCTGCAATAATTTGTTTCATTTCTTATTCAACCAACAAATTTATTTCTGTACACAAATTGTGATTGAATACAGAATATTGAGTGAGATTTACCGCATCAACCAAGCATCAACTTTCTATATCTATGGCATCAACCCTAGTTTAACCATAGGTTTAGGTGAATCAAAGCTGAATAAGATCATAGAAATACTAAGATGTAGGCTATGGATGTAGGTATTTCGCCTATTTAATACCGTTTAAGTAAGAACTTATTGATCAATCTCTTAAAAATATAGTAGGTACTACTTGTCATGTCGATGACAAAGTCTGTTTGACTTCTTAATTTTAAAGTGATTTTAAAGTTCTGCAACTATTCCATGAATAAAGAAAATAAACTCAATAAGTGTACCTACTAGCAACACAAACATTTCCTTAATATTATGATTTCCTTACTTTTGAACAATTTGTAGTAGGTACCTACTTATATATTATTTTCTGGGTCTTTATCGGGTAGGTAAGTATTGTTATTATTATTATATTTTCAATAGCAGAACTAAGGGCTCGTGTAGAAGGCACCGCAGCCGCTTGGCAGCTTTTTGGGACTTCGGTTGCCTGTCCAATAGAATTGCTTAAACTTCGCACGCGGAGTTTGGTGGAAACGCTCCGCTCTTGTGGACGGCGGCCTAAAGTTTGTCACTATTGTCGGGTCTATTTCTAATAACCTCATGTGCTGATAACTAAGTATTATTGAAGACTTAAAAAAAATACCTACCCATGAGATTAAGACTCAGGAAAATAATAATATAAATATTTCGGCAAGTAGGTTAGGTATTAGATTACTGGAGATAAAAGTATTACCTCGTTCGCACGTGTCTAGGAATAAATCGCCTTTTTCGAATAGATTCTATAAGAAAGCGTGAAACGTCTTGCTGCATCGTCACCTACCATCAGGCAGGTGTGATAGTGATCAAACGCTGATCTGTCCTGTGTCAAAAATGGAATAAATAATAGTAGATTATGTAACGAGGGAGTTAAGTAGAGTCCTGAGTGAAGCGAGGGGTTCAAGCCGCCCAAGACGAAGACATGCTTTATCCCGAGGAGCATACTCTACTTTTCATACCGTCAGTCCAATTTTTTTTTAAATTCTTGCGGTGTCCAGTTCCCTGGCCACTTTAAAAAAAATGGGGCAATTGCAATGATATGGTAACATGATGGTAAATATTTGGTAGGTATTATAGGCAAAACCTATTTGCTTAGACCTAACTTAACAATCAAAATAAAAAACATAAATCGTATGGCCTGCTAGATTTTTGTAGATCAATCAAATTACTTATTATAAATAAAACCAAGGAATTTTCACACGAATGTCAACGTTCCAAATTCAAATCACTTTATTCTCTTGGGAGTTTCATACAACATTATCTCTCTTGAGAATAAAGTATTGCTTTAAGTTGAGGTTAATAGGGCTTTAATCCGTGATTAAAGTGCTGCAGGTGTGAAAATTATTTTTCTCAGTTTTATTTCATATTTTCTATAGATTCAATCGTAAGGTAATTGAAATCACGAAACTGCTTTTATTCAAGTTGTTTTGTGTTGTTGGTGCGATACAGTGTTCTATATCGTCCGAAGATTATGAGGACGATGAGGTTTGTATTCTTATTCCAACGTTTTTACTTGTACAGTATGGGCCATAAGTAAATGATCAGTTTGCTACAATAATACTATCAACAAGTATTGTACTTACGACCTTCTTCTAATAGACGTTACACACAAACAAATATTTGAATTAAAAGTAGGTACTTATTTTATTTCAATCGAGATTATTATTTTCAACATGTTAGCTATGTCTTTAGTTGGCCGAGTAGTATAAGCCGCCACCCGCTACACCAACCGACGTGGGCTCGATCCACAGGTTACGTTGTATAATGTTCAAATAGTGTTGCACAGGATTGTAAACGTTACGGTGGGCAGAGACTTTCGACCGTTGATTGTACCTACTTGTCCTGGGTCCTTTTTGCGTGACTATGAAATATATTTAGTCAGTACTTATAGTCGACTGTGAACTTGTCAATACATCTGGAGCCAAATAAGCCGCGGGTTGCATCACGATGTTTTCCTTCACCGTTCCATTCCAACGTTTTTTGGCTCCTAGCCTGTTGTTTCTCACAGTTGAATAAAAGCCACTCCCATTTCCTTCTATGCGTCCCAATCTTCAGCCATTTCTGGCCACTCTGCTTTAAGCATTCAGATAGTCGCGCCGTTGTTTCTTAAGAATTAAAACAATCTTTAATTTCAAGATAAATTATCTAAAAATACGTAATATTTCTTTTAATATAATCGTAGAATCGGGGGAGTTCATTTTTTCTTTTTATTTTTGGTTTATTTTTTCAAGGTGGAAGAAATGCGCACTTAAGGAACGAAGCTAGTGAATTTTATAGATTTAATTTTACTCGATTATCTATTTTCAGGAGGAAACATATTTTAAAGAAAAGGAAAGTATCAGAATGACAGTATCGAAAATAAAACCCGGCGAAGTACCGTACCACGTAAGATGTAATATAACTTCTTTTTTAAATGTTTAAAATTCATGAATTTGATCACGAACGTAACGATTTATTGCTTGAGTTATTATTAAAACTGTTTGTATTATCGAGTGATTGAATCATTTAATTTTATTAGGTAACTACCTGAACCGAAAGACTTTGTAATGCAACTCTATCTACCGAGTCTATTTGTGACTCTATACAATCCATTCAAACACACATAGAATTTAATTAAAATCGGTCGAGCTGTTTTTTATTTTTTGCATATTTTAACGATTGCATTCGCGTTCGATTTTTTTTAATTTTCTTTTATACAAACCTTGTCCTGACAACGAACACAAAAAAGAAGAATCTGGTGGAATCGTTTGGAAATTATCTGCGTACCTACCTACATACATTTCGGCCATTTAGGTTTTCGGTAGTTATTCTTTTAGAAAATGTTGGCTAAACGTGACTAAACTTAATTCATTTGAAAAAAAAAAATACCTACAGATTTACCCATTCTCAGTACTTACCTACCTAAAATTTTAACGTGTTTTACAATCACGTATTTTTCGTTAAGCCGAAGTGGTATGACCAGAAGCGCGATAGAGAGAGGTGTCTAATTAGAAACAGTTTTTGCGTATTAAACCACTAAAATTCATAGAATGATATTCCTACTGTTGTAAAGGTGAAGAAATGATTTACACGATTAGATTGATTTGCCTTGATAGAAAAAAAACTTTTTTTTGTGCTTTTTCAATTTTACGGCGATTGTAAAGAAAAAACAAGTACTAAATTTATATTTTCATAAACTTTACATCAAATCCCATAAGGTAGTTCAAATGGTTTTTCACTAAAATAGATGTGAGTCTTTTAAATATACAAAACAGGTAAAACGGCCATTTCGCGGCGCGCGGGGGAAAGGGATAGAATCATAGTGTGGCGCGCGCGTGGGAAAGGGATAGGGGTTTTTTGGTCCTACTTCACCTTAAGGTTCCGCTGGTCGATCGTGTTTCCATACAAATGAATTTAGAGTGTTATCCACTTATTCTTTATGGAATTTGAAAAAACAAAATGTTAAATCTACATAACAAGTCTATATCTAGCCCATGTAGGCGACGAAACAGACAAATTATATTTATTTATATTAAATTACAACTGCCCTCCGCGGTTTCACCCGCGTAACTCCCGATCCCGTGGGAATATCGGGATGTAAGCTATCCTATCTCTCAAGTTGGATCGAACTGCACATGGTGTGCGAATTTTATTATAATCGGTTAAGTGGTTTAGGAGTCCATTGAGGACAAACATTGTGACACGAGATTTATATATATTAAGATAAATTAAATTTATATTTATTTTTATTAAATTATATTAAATTAAATATAATTTGTCTATTTCGTCGCCTACATGGGCTAGATATATACTTGTTATGTAGATATAACTTTTGTTTTTTCAAATTCCATAAAGAATAAGTGGATAACACTCTAAATTCATTTGTATGGAAAACACGATCGACCAGCGGAACCTTAATATGAAAGCAAATCGTTTGGGTTTAAAAAGTTCAACCAACTCAAACTAAGCATAGGTAAATTCAAACTAACCTACCAGGGCTATTTTAAGTATTGTAAACCATTATTTTGTTCAATAAATGATTTATTTATTTAAATAGTTACGTACTTACTTTTCTAAATGTTTTGAATAACACATTTAGAAGATTGCCCATCCTTATCAGCTAGATTCCATCTCATCATAATGAATAAAGTTGGTAGGTAAATACATAGTTATCTACAGTTGACGTCATCGTTAATGTTTTTAAGATGATAGATAACCAATAAGTTTTGTTCCCAGGTGATGGTTCTAAAACCTTACAACGACAAATTTCCTTATCGTGCATTTTGCGGCGGTAGTATAATTACGAACAAACGAGTATTGTCGTCATCCAGCTGCTATATAACTCATAGGAAACGGTATGTCCAATTCAGATCTAAATAATAATCGCGGTTTCACCCGCGTAACTCCCGTTCCCTTGGGAATATTTGGCTTAAAAGTAGCTCATGTTGCTCCTAGGGAATCAATGTATCATCATTTTCAAGTTTCATCAAAATCGGCTCAGTAGTTTGGAGCCTATTCGTTACTAACATGATAAACAAAAAATCTTTCCTCTTTGTAATATTGTATAGATATATTGTGTAGAAATACAGCAGAGCATAGAACTAAATGGTATTTTTTTGTTTTTTATTTTTCCATTGATTATTAAAATATTTATCTCATTTAACTTTTTTCATCTATTGTAGGTATGTTAATCTGCATTTTTGTTACGATTTTTGTCTGTTACTTAAGCAAAATTGAATACCTAATACAAAAGTAAGATGCCTAAAAAATTACATAGAAACCTTTGATACTTATAGAGTAAGAGCCCGTGACCGCCAGACTTTCCTTCTTTTATAAAAGCTGAAAGAAAGAAAAACATTTATTTGGTACCGGTACACGACCACTTTTAAATTAACACACACAAAGAAATAGGTAACCTGCACAAAGAAGGAATAAAGAAAAAATATAAATTAATCTTAAGATTATTTAAGAAGCCATGTGCTGCCCCAAATGGGTCAACCTCAGCTGTAAGCCACAGTCAAGCGTAACTTAGATGCGAAGCTGCGAATTTACCAGATTGCTATTTATTAATGATCGTAACAGTACATTTTCTGGTCTTTTTCAGCTTATGCCACTAACACAGCTGTTAAGAATCACAATGTGCCACTATGAACTTCAGACCATAGTGGCTTGGACAGGTAACAGGTAGCAAAGGTGTCTTATAAAGTGATTGCCACTACACTAAAAGTATCTGTTAATAAATGACGTGATTTCTCATATTGTTTTAAAGAAAATTTATAAAAATATTATGCTTTATACTTTGAAGAAACTAAGTTAGTAGGCACCTATTATATACACCTTGGGTACATGATACCTATCTAAGTCACTATGATCTGAAATTCATAGTGGCACATCGTTCTTGCCTGTGTTGCGGGCATGTGCTTAAATTTTTTTGACTTTTAAAGATTTGGAGGTCACGGGCTCTTATTCTATTACATAGTGAATACTTACCTTCAATTTGTTTTTACATTAATTTTTAGAAATAGACACGATTTAAGTAAAATAAGAGTAGTAGCTGGCTTACATGAAACAACGGCCAAATATCCTGGCAAAGACGATAACGAACTACAGCAATGGAGATCGATTCAAAAGATATACTCTCAAAAGTTTTATAGAGCTCCAGACTATGATCTTGCTATTTTGGTAAGAAACCTAATTTCTTTCTTTCTAATTAAACTTTTTTTCATAGATATACTTATAATTGCGCTTAGTCACAATCGCTATGACCGGTCACGGCGCTTTCAACAATCACTTTCACAACTTGGACATAACGGACAGCCCATGCAGAGTGTGCATGGAGGCTAAAGAAACGACCACTCATGTGCTGCTACATTGCATAGTATTAGCGGAAATTAAACCCAGGACAATAAATAGGTGACGTAGATAGCCCTCCAAAATTTTTGAGATACAACACCTATGTTTTTACACACAACATTTATAGAAGAGCTGGGCTGGTTCTCCCCCTGACAAGTGGACCCTCACGCAGAAGGGGTCTAGTTGCGAAAAACAGCCCGTATACAAGTACAAGTACTTATAACATTGCTTTGCTTGAAAAATCAGGATAAATTTTAATATTAGTCACATACCGCATCTATGGCTAATATTTATAGTAGCGCAGAACTATCGGTAACTACTATGGCAATAGCGCTTACCCTAACAATATCCTACAAACACTTAAAATTAGCCACAGACTACATCTATGGCTAATATTTATAGTAGCGCAGAACTATCGGTAACTACTATGGCGATGGCGCTTACCCTAACAATATCCTACAAACACTTAAAATTAGCCACAGACCACATCTATGGCTAATATTTATAGTAGCGCAGAACTATCGGTAACTACTATGGCGATGGCGCTTACCCTAACAATATCCTACAAACACTTAAAATTAGCCACAGACCACATCTATGGCTAATATTTATAGCAGCGCAGAACTATCGGTAACTACTATGGCGATGGCGCTTACCCTAACAATATCCTACAAACACTTAAAATTAGCCACAGACCACATCTATGGCTAATATTTATAGTAGCGCAGAACTATCGGTAACTACTATGGCGATGGCGCTTACCCTAACAATATCCTACAAACACTTAAAATTAGCCACAGACCACATCTATGGCTAATATTTATAGTAGCGCAGAACTATCGGTAACTACTATGGCGATGGCGCTTACCCTAACAATATCCTACAAACACTTAAAATTTGCCACAGACCACATCTATGGCTAATATTTATAGTAGCGCAGAACTATCGGTAACTACTATGGCGATGGCGCTTACCCTAACAATATCCTACAAACACTTAAAATTAGCCACAGACCACATCTATGGCTAATATTTATAGTAGCGCAGAACTATCGGTAACTACTATGGCGATGGCGCTTACCCTACCAATATCCTACAAACACTTAAAATTAGCCACAGACCACATCTATGGCTAATATATATAGTAGCGCAGAACTATCGGTAACTACTATGGCGATGGCGCTTACCCTAACAATATCCTACAAACACTTAAAATTAGCCACAGACCACATCTATGGCTAATATTTATAGCAGCGCAGAACTATCGGTAACTACTATGGCGATGGCGCTTACCCTAACAATATCCTACAAACACTTAAAATTAGCCACAGACCACATCTATGGCTAATATTTATAGTAGCGCAGAACTATCGGTAACTACTATGGCGATGGCGCTTACCCTAACAATATCCTACAAACACTTAAAATTAGCCACAGACCACAATATCTATGGCTAATATTTATAGTAGCGCACTTGTAGCGCAGAGCTATCGGTACCTACTATGGCGATGGCGATGGCCCTAACAATATCCTACAAACCTTAAAATGGGATGCGGAGACTCGCCAACTCTTAAGACCCAGCCACTCTAATTAATTAAGCAAATCACAGCAAGGAGCCGTAATATATTAAGTAGTAAGTATTATTATTTTGTTAATTTTAGGAACTCAAAGAGGAATGGAAGTTAAATTCAAATGTAAAAGAAATCCCGTACGCTTCGAAGAATCAAGATTTTGATGGAATTTGTAGATCTGTTGCAATTAAGCCATCGGGTGTAAGATTTTATTTGTATTTTAATTTAACACAGTAGATAATTTGTAGCCAAAAAAAAGGTTTTGCTTTCGGCCAGTACCTATAGGCTTTATTCGAGAGGTCATGAACCTGGCATGGTCAAAAACCCGAAATTCCCACTTGACCTTGCTAAAGTCACGCTGTCGCTATGCTAAAATCGCTTTTTAAGCATAGCATGTATGTACCTAACATGAACTGAATTTACATAGTTTGATTTGTTACAGAGACTTTCTTTAAAATCTAAAAATATTAAACAACTAGCTTTTGCCGAAAATGTTATAGAAGTCGAAAATGGACCAAGGAATGACGTTGTCCCATACAAATTTTCCCCCCTTCTTTAGACATTGTACAAATTGCTAATTTTGTACAAATTAATAAATTGTACCAATATGGTAGATGAAGCATCTTACCTCACATTTGTTCGAATTGATAAATTTATTATACAAAATTATGAACGAACTGCTAACAAATCATTAATTGTACAAATTCAGAACTAGATCGGATGGCACTTCTTCACCCTCTAAGGGGTAGAATTTTGGAAAATCCTTTCTTATCAGATGCCTAAGTCTCATTAAAAGAACACAACCTCCAAGTTGGTATCTACGATCAGTGGTTTAAACTGTGCGTTGATCCGTCAGTCAGTCAGTCAGTCAGGACAAAGCATTTTATATGTATAGAGAAGATGTATCTTTGCTTTATTCAGAGTTGGTCAGCAACAAAGCATCTTTATACACAAGAAATGACTATTATAACAAGGAAGCAATGCGAAAACATTATGCAGTATTCTTGCAAACGCTTCTACTGTACTCCGAATAGAGGTCATGCTTGGGCATATCATGTAAGTAAATGACGTAGGTAACCTTTTTTTTTATTAGGTTTTTAAGGTTTCGTACCGAAAGTGTAGGTTACGTATCGATGCGCTTGAGATGTGGTGTTGGAGACGGTTTCTGAAAATACCGTGGACAGCCTGCTGCACCAATAACTCAATCCTCAAAGACCTTCAAATAGAAGAAAGACTTTCGTCAACTGTACAGATATGAATATTGAAGTTCTGTGGACACATCTCCAGGAACGAGCACTCGATGGAGAGACTCATCGTTGAAGGCCAAGTGGAGCGGAAGAGATCCCGTGGGCGCTCACCAACACGATGGACAGACCTTATTAAGCAGGCTACACAAGCATCCCTGGTACAATGTGCTCGCAATGCCACTAACCGCCACAATTGGAGATGCATTGCAAAGAAAGCTGCGGCCCTGGGTAGGAAGGAGGGTGACGATACCCGTGCACCATCGACATGATCATGACCACTCTGTCAAGAGTGCCCGACTAACAAGAGACCGAAAGTGTAAAAACGGGTTCTTTTACAAAGACTTCACTGTTCGTCTGTCTGTCACAAAGTTGTATCTCATGAACCGTGATAGCTACACAATTGAAATAATTTTCACAGATGATGTATTTCTGTTGCCGCTTTAACAGAATATACCTAATGGTACTTACGGAGACCTTCTTGTGCGAGTCCGACTCGCACTTGGCCGAATATAAATAATGAAATTAGAATTTTTTACAAAACAACCCAAACCCCAACATTAAAACTATCTATCAATTTTAATTAAATGATTATGTAATAGGAAGTAATATTGGGATAATGCAAGTGGGAAAGTATTTATACATGATTAAATATAGTAAGACTTTGCGCTAATTATCATAACTAACCATCTAGCTCCTAATTTAGCAACTTGGCCTGTGTTATGGGTGCCAGATAACGGATAAGATAAACGTTTCAAAGAATCATTTTGTACTTTTATTTAAACACACTGCATAATTATTTTTTATGCATTAATTAAATGATTCTGTAATAGGAAGTAATATTGGGATAATGCAAGTGGGAAAGTATTTATACATGATTAAATATAGTAAGACTTTGCGCTAATTATCTTAGCTAACCATCTAGCTCCTAATTTAGCAACTTGGCCTGTGTTATGGGTGCCAGATAACGGATAAGATAAACTTTCAAAGAATCATTTTGTACTTTTATTAAACACAATGCATAGGTTACCAACCCAGTTACATTTATCCCAGCTGACATTTGAAATGAAGATCTTGTCCATATTATTTAATGGTCTGTACATAACTGATCCGAGATTATGGCACCACAAGTAACTTAAGTCTGCATTTTTTAGTGTAATTTGTAACATACCGTGATGGTTCATAACTTTGGAGACATGACACGAAAATTCTAAAACTCTCAACAAGGTGCCAAACCTGATGGGCAGAATCGAATTAGTGGGGCAGAGGACACTACACAATTTTAACATGTCCACTTTGCCCCACTGTGAGCGGCTTAGTGGGGCAAACAAGAAGCACTCAAATAATTTAAATACATCCATATTATACATACAAAAACACAGACTCGCCTCAAATATATGTACCTACTTACACAAATATTTGTTTGACGTGGGAATCGAACCCGCATTTTTCTGCGTAACAAAATTTATCAAGTTTCAAACTCAATTTAAGCAAAGCAATGTTCAATTGTTCAATATAATTTGAAGTTTGAATTAATGTTCTCTATTACATTGCCACAGGTTTAAAAAGTGGCCGCAAAAATAATCGATGTCAGTCTCCATACTGATAAGAAAGAAAGAAAAGATTTTTATTTAACAACTTTTCTTTCTTACTTTCTGATATGTTACAACCAATTTCAGGAACTGCAAGGCAGTGGCTTAATTTGTCATAATACAGGTGATCCAGAAGAAAAGACAAAAGAGGAAGGTGTTCTTGTCGGTGTATCTAATAAAGTAAATTATGAACTACCCTCGCATTACTTTAAAGTTGCACTCTTCCATCAGTGGGTTAAAGATGGATGTGAGAAATTCCGTGATAAGGTCTTACTTGTGTTTATCAGTTTTGTGATGATTAAATTATTGTAAATCATTGACTGTTTTTATTTATTTACTAGCTGCGCCCCGCAGTTTCACCAGCGTAAGTCCGATCTTTCTCACCGTTTAAACCTTCCCTGGACTACGACAAACATTTCAAAACCTAAATCATCTAAATCGGTTCAGCCATTCTCGAGTTTTAGCGAGACTAACGAACAGCAATTGATTTTTATTTATATAGATAGATAGATAGACTAGCTGCGCCCCGCGGTTTCACCTGCGTAAGTCCGATCTTTAAATTCTCACCGTTTAAACCTTCCCTTAGCCAAATCGGTTCAGCCATTCGCGAGTTTTAGCGAGACTAACGAACAGCAATTGATTTTTACTATATAGATGTAAGATCTTTGGAGGTAGTTGGTGGTATGTACCTCCAAAGGGAAGATCTCACACCGGGCAGGGGCCTTATTCTGCTATTTTGCATTAATGGATTTACCATTGTCATTATATCGAGAGTCTATTGAAATTATATCGAGTTTGTGACTTTATTTGGTATTCTGCTAAAGTTTTAATAACATCGCAATTGAATCACTATGGAGGCTCAATGGAATGGTAAAAGATACGTTGCAGGTGTTGCCTAGCAACATGGTCTAGGTTGCTATGAGCGATATAAATCATAAGCGATATACCGTTTTGACAACTATCGAGATTCCATTGGACCACGATTCTAGATCAGAATATCAAAGTGAGTCAGTGGTGCGTCAGTTGTGTTTCGATAGAATAGTTAACATTAGAAGAATACCAATTTGACATGAAATGTTATATTTTTGACATTAAATGTCTATTATGATTCTATCGACACTCTATTGAAACGCAATTGGGTTAGCAGACTTAGGTCCCTGGTGTTATACCTGGTAGGCCGCGGCCCAACGATGTTTCCTTGGAACTTGTATATGAGTTTATCTTCAGAAAAACTTCGCTTCTGCGATCTAGGATCTACGATTGGCTTAGTGGCGCCATCTGTTGGTGGCGATGTGTAGTGTCGCCACAGATCTATCATCATCATTTGCCTTTATCATTTTATACCCGTATTCACAAACAGTACTTAAGTTGCTCTTGGATAAGTTCATGGCCTCTCTACATGATGGCCCAGCACTCTACCAGCGAGATGGCCATGCAATGGATGAAACGCAACTACACGATGGCCACGTTTAGTCATCGTTGTCCACTTCTTTGATGTGGACGGAAAAACCGACACCGTGACCATCCAGTCGCCATCCCACGAACCATAAGCCATCAGACAGAGATGGCCCATCATGTAGAGGGGCAATAACGTACTGCGCTAAATGCGGCCCTATGATTGGTCAATTTTGTGAAGACCTCTCCACTCTAGTATATTTGCGGCTTTATGCGCACTATGCAATCTCATAGTGTTGGTTATGAATACGGGTGTATACACAACGTTTTGATTGGTAACATTAAATTTGTTTTAATGGCTCAAGAGTCCTATTAAAGAGAGACAGTGATGTCCGCACAGTTGGCAAATATGTAATCCACTAGAAGGTGGATGATGATGTCTAATAGCGCGTTTATTTGTTTGATGCACAAGGATAATATTTCTTTAAAGGTAATGAACAAAAATGATTTCAGTGCGTGTGTGTTATTCTAAAATGTGTGCTGATTAACATTGCTCGTACGGTGAAGGAAAACATCGTGATGAAGCCCGCGGCATTGTGGCACCAGATGTGTCCTTTGCTCTAGGCACGGTCGATTCAGCTGAAAGGGAATTATAGGTGCTGGGCAAGCGTATACTTACCTGTGGAGAGCTTGCAGCAACTTTAATAACTTAGTTAAAAACACTGACAATAATCTGGACTTGTTCAATACTAGTGTTGCGACTGCGAGACGGCGTTTAGCTAATCACTTTTTTGCTGGTGAATGACGATGTATGCTAAGTTCAATTTTCAATGGTAACTTAAATAATTATTTGTTTGTTGTTTCTTTATGTTTATAGTGCTAGTTCGTAGATACGCTCACGTCTGAATATGCGAGTTACATCATTTTTTAACCGTGAGATCCTGTAATTGGCTTTCAGTTGTTACACTATGTTTTATAAGTAGGTATGTTATAGCTGTTGAATCTTCGAATAAATAAATAAATTCCATCCTCACGCAAAAAGGACCTAACTAAAAAGGTCCATGCAGCTCGTATGCAAGTAGGTAAATTCGGTTGCATAATTGCAGCCCCTGGTAGAGTTAAAAAATTAATATTATTGGCATGTTTTCATTATAATATTTTAAGCTATTCCATAGTCTTTATCGCGGGCTTTGAGCGCGGCGACCGAATCAAGTAATTCCGTAACGAAAATAAAACCTAACACCCCCCACTCCGCCTACCATGTAGCTCGGCCGAGCGTTCTTTTGTCGTTTTTTTCATTTTCTAATTATCTTAGAAGTTTATAAGTTTTATGCACAAAAATATTTGCTCTAGTGTCATTATCCAGGGAAAAAACAGTCGACTACGACTACTTGTAATAGTTTGTATGGAGAGTGCCCCCGGTACCCGTGGAAAGAAATTAGTTCATTTGAAGGAACTGTCAAAAGAAACTACTAGGAATAAATCGTGTTTCCTTTTTAAAATACGAAGACAAAAGGCAGCTGAACCAACAAGAATCAACAGTCAGAGTAATAATAAAATTTTAATAAAACGTAAACAGGATACAATAATAAAGTTATAAAATTACTTCGAAGGCCAATAATGCCATTACGATCTATAAAACCGGAGTAAGCCGAGACTCTTGTGAAGAATGAACCAGCTCTTTCACGGTAACCACTTACAACTCCGACTAGTGTGGTGCCAAAACATACTAGTGGGCCTCCGGAGTCTCCCTAAAAAACAAAAAAAATAACACCTAAAATTCTCAGAAAATATAAAGGGTTATTGGTAATTATACTAGCAATCCACTTCTTTGAGGACTACTTCTGTGCACCTTAACGAACAACTTTAGTACTACGACTTTTGGAAATACGAACATTTTTTTGAAAATTTTGAGGTTAGGTTTACCTGATAATCAGCTGTTCCATACACGGAGAGGTCATTAACCTTAAACTAACCTTAATTTGCCTTATTTTTTTAAGTTTTATCTACTGTTCTTAGTGAATGACCTTTGTTTTAAGAAATCAGCTGATTTTCGAATTTACATTACCTAAAAAATTTTAATTAAATGTTTGAATTTACAAAAGTCGTAGCACAAAAGTTGTTGGTTTAGGTGCACAGAAGTAGCCCTCAACGGCGCACTTGTTTATTGTAACAGACAGTAGCCAGTGGTTACTCATTTGGCGACCTAGGTTAGCCAGAAGTAGACATATGTATACGTAGCCAGCGACGTCGCTATGGAGTCCAGGCGAGGTAGAACCCTTATGCCCAAATACTCAAACGACTCCCAAAATTTAAGGGTCCCCAATATATTATTTAGGACGCTCCTATCTTATTTGAACATGCCACTTAAATGTCGATTAAATCGCCCTTAAGATAAGTAGTCAGTATTCGGGCGTTAGTCTAATAAAGACGGCAAATAGTGCGTTTCCGATTTAAAAAAAAAATACTTTAAAAAATAAGGAGGTATGTTTGTAAGCAGACGTTATATTATTATATGCTTAGATGGGCCTCTATAGGTTAGCTTCTTCCCTCACCTTTTCAATAGTATTTATGATCGAAGTCCGAAGGTATGCTTTTCAAAAAAATGTTTGAATTTACAAAAGTCGTAGCACAAAAGTTGTTGGTTTAGGTGCACAGAAGTAGCCCTTAACGGCGCACTTGTTTATTGTAACAGACAGTAGCCAGTGGTTACTCATTTGGTGACCTAGGTTAGCCAGAAGTAGACATTTGTATACGTAGCCAGCGACGTCGCTATGCAATCCAGGCGAGGTACGCCAAACGACTCCCATAGTTTTAGGGTTCCCCATATATTATTTAGGACGCTCCTATCTTATTTAAACATGACACTTAAGGTGGTCGCGGTAAATGTAGGTACCTTATCTCTATCACCATAAGGTACCTTTTCCCGTGGACGGAAAATAATCGATTCTTTTGGCTCTGATCAATCTGCGACCGCCTTTAAATGTCGATTAAATCGCCACTTAATATAAGTGGTACATATTCGGGCGTTAGTCTAATACAGACGGTAAATAGTGCGTTTCCGATTTTTACAAATACTTTAAAAAATAAGAAGCTATGTTTTAAAGCAGACGTTATATTATTATATGCGTTGCTGGGCTTCAATGGATTAGCTTCTTCCCTCACCTTTTCAATATCCGAAGGTATGCTTTGTGTGCATATGAATTTCTTCATATTTCTTCTATGAATTCGTGAGCAGGCAGCCGCTCTAATCATCACTAGATCAGCAAGAAGTAATCTGTCTGAAAGTGTCTGTTAACAAAAACTTTAACATTAATGTAAATTCTATTTTTACCTGAAGTCAAAAGGCAGGGTTATTAAACAATTTAACTAATAAAATACTACATAATATACAAACAATTTTGTTGAAAACTTTTGGCTAAAATTATAAGAAAATGAACTATGAAATGCTACACTTGATTTATTTTTAAATATTGAGTGTATGTTAACCCGAAAATCAGCTGTTACTTACACGGAGAGGTCATTAACCTTAAGATAACTTATTTTTCAAATTTTGATGACTGTTCTAATTCAGAACGACTGCTGATTTTCGAATTATCATAACCTCATAAATTTCCAAAAAAATCTACGAATTTCCAAAAGCCGTCGAACAAAATTTGATTGTTATACGGTGCACAGAAGTAGCTATCAAACGTTTCCTTAAATACATATAATTAACAACTAGCTGCGCTCCGCGGTTTAACCTGCGTAATTCCCGATCCCGTGGGAATATCGGGATAAAAAGTAGCCTATGTTATTTTCATGAATCAATTATTTATCCTCATACCAAGTTTTATCAAAATCGGTCCTGTAATTTCGAAACTTATTCGTTACAAACTTAAATACAAACAAAAAATCTTTCGGCTTTAATTTTTTTATCTTTGTAATTATTAGTAGGTAGTTAATGCTTACAACTAGGGTATCGAGAACCGGAGACTTTTTTGAGAACCAAGACTTTCGGTACCGGCGCAAAAACCGGAATTTCCCGGGTTTTTTTTTTTCCAGAATTTTGTGTAAAGCTTTGTATGATGCTATCAAATACAGCATCTTTAATTTTTTTTTATAAAGAACTTTATACGTTATACCTACTTTATATTTGAATCACAATTTAGTGGTACCTAAGTAGAAATTGTTTTGTAATAAAAATTCATACTAACAGATGTCACTAACGAAATTAAATTCGAAAGAGGAAAATTCGATTCTTAAATTCAACTATGACGGTACTTGTGGCGTAATTGGTAAGCGCACTTGAACGGTATTCAAGCAAGGGACGCTAGTGAATATAGTTTTCCCGAAAATCCCGGTTCTTAGGTTTATAATTCCCGGTTCTTTTGCTGATCAAAAGTACCGGGAAATCCCGGGATTTTAGGTTCCAGGAGTTCCCGGTACTATACCCTACTTACAACTTTATTTATTCTTCCATAGCCGGATACCAGGCATGTTCCGCTATAATCCCGGAAACTTCTTGCAATAGATTTAACAGGTTTGACGTGATCATTAAAAATAAACGCTGTTGTCGTGAACTAAAAAAAAAAAGGTCGTTACTGGATAATGACACTAGCACAAATATTATTATATAATATTTTTTTGTTGCATTAAACCTATAACTTCCATGACTATGCCCATGTGTCTTGATTTTTTTTTTCATTTTCTAATTATCATAAAAATATTGATTCTTGAAAAAGTTATTTACACAAAACCCTAGCCAGGAATCGAATCTGTTAATTTTACAAAAAATATACCTAATCACCTTAAGCACCTACGTCCTAAAAAAAACCTCAAGCAAAATTTGAAACTCCCAGCACTTATAGTTTTTGAGATTTAATTATCTGTCAGTGAGTGAATGAGTCAATGATTTTCTCTTTAATAAATAATTAAATAAATCAGCATTTGACCACTATTTATACCTACTGATAAAAAAGGAAGAGAAAACAAAACATCTGTATTTGAGAGCTAATTAAAAAACATAATGTAGGGGACTTTGAAAAGTAGTAATTGAAATTTCTAGAAGTCCTGTCCAGAAGTAAATAGTTCAAAAGATTGTAACAGTAGCAGAAAAGTAGTAGAACAAAAATTTACTCATAGTTTTTAAATTTCATGTAGGTAGGTATGTCTGTCTGTTTGTTATTTTAACAATTAAAAACTGCTAAACCATTGAAATCTTGTTTTCACTATTAGATAGCTGTATTTTCAAGGAAGGCGAAATTCAATTAGTAGAACCTAATTAATCAACGAAAAACTGCAGCAGGATTAATATATTAATAATTCGTCTATTTTACGGAAAATAATATAAAAAACAGGAAATTTGGACAATCCCTATTGGGGTAAACTAAGTAATACCTACTTATTATTTTGAAAAGGTACTAACTCCAACAGATATATCGTGGTTTGGAAACCTGTATTTCCCTGGATATGCCATACTTCTCAATTTTCGCCATTGTCCATTATTGGTCATTCCGGGGCTGTATCTAGCGTCATTCCATAGATTTCCTGCGACCACATGAATTCGTCGAAGTTGTTTTTTGTCAGTATACCTGTTAGAATATTACTAGAGGTAGTAAATGCGTATGAAAATGGTTGTCTGTAAAGTTACGGACGAAAATTTTAAGTGATAACGTTGTAAGATACATTGATGGTAACCATAATAACGTATTGTCGTTGCTATACTGAGTTTATATACTGAGTACTGACCTTGTCAATAACTGAGTGACGTTGCTTTAAGGTGGTCGCAGATTGATCAGAGCCGAACGTATCGAATTTTTGCCGTCCACGGGAAAAGGTACCATAAATTAATAGAGATAAGGTACATTTATATTTCAGAGTCCGCCTCTGACGATGCGGTCGACTCTGATGACGTCATCGGAAATATAAATGTAGGTACCTTATCTCTATTATTATAAGGTACATTTTTTCGTGGACAGCAAAAATTCGAACTGATCAATCTGCGACCACCTTTATGGCTACAACCCGGTCACATTATCTCGAGACCTGGCGTAAATAAAAGTCCAAACGTAACAATGAAATGTTTAAAAATATACCACGAAAGGTAGTAAGGTACTAACTATGCGATTGGAATGCTTACAAGACAGAGGCAGACATTTGAGACCTCAAATCTATTCTCTACTACCTATGCGATTAGAATGCTAACAGGACAGACTAGGTAGTCGAGGTAGTAAGTGCATATCTACTACCTATGCGATTAGAATGCTAACAGGACAGAGCTAGGTAGTTGAGGTAGTAAGTGCATATCTACTACCTATGCGTTTAGAATGCTAACAGAACAGAGGCAGATATTTGAGGTAGTAAGTGCGTATCTACTACCTATGCGATTAGAATGCTAACAGGACAGAGCTAGGTAGTTGAGGTAGTAAGTGCATATCTACTACCTATGCGATTAGAATGCTAACAGGACAGAGGCAGATAGTTGAAGTAGTAAGTGCGTATCTACTACCTATGCGATTAGAATGCTAACAGGACAGAGGCAGATAGTTGAGGTAGTAAGTGCGTATCTACTACCTATGCGATTAGAATGCTAACAGGACAAAGGCAAATATTAGAGGTAGTAAGTGCGTATCTACTATCAATGCGATTAGAATGCTAATAGCACAGAGCTATTCTGTGCCACCGCAACCAAGATTAAGTAGGTTCCTACTTCAGTCTAGTCGGTATTAATTCAAATCTTAAGTTACATGATAAGAATAAATTAATGTTACTATGAATTGTTACTTCACCCTTAAAAGTACGTGAGATAGGTATTTACTTACCTCACGAAACGTGTAATACTAAAACTTACTTTGATTTTGACATACTTTGTTTGCATTTACTGCCTTTGACTTCAAAACAATGTGCCGCGGACACCAACTTTGTGGGTCCAATTATAGTGCCTCCACAAAATGACCTATACTGTTTTCTCACCCGTGAAACTAACATTTTGAAGGATACCTAAAAAATAAATAAATAAGGAAGGTAGGTATTATACAAGTTTAAAAACCAAGGGTGTAACCCACTATTATGATTTTTTATTAATGAAAATACTGGGATAGGTTCTCCCACTATTCATTGCTGGCGGTGGCAACAAAAAAACCGCTAGTTTTCCTGTGTTCCCAAGATTCCCAAAATAAAATCTTTATTCTCAATATCTCTTTAGAATTTTATTTATCAGGTCGTCATAAATATTAAAGTGGAAGCAGATTCTCAAATAATACATTCGTGTTTTTGCGGCAATGGAAATAATCTATACTAATATTTAAAGCTGAAGAGTTTGTTTGTTTAAACGCGCTAATCTCAGGAACAACAGGTTTAAATTTAAAAAAAAATTGTGGTGGATATTCCATTAGTCGGGATCAGGAGTTACACGGGTGAAACCACAGAGCGCTGCTAGTGGGATACAATTATGGAAAAAACTCTTGTCCCACTTTTTCCATTTTGTATTTCCATGGAAATAGATAGTTGAGGTAGTAAGGTACTAACTATGCAACAAACTATGAAATAGTGAAACCACGAGGTGCAGCTAGTAGCTATCTGTACCGATTCATTGGTTTATGCAGTGCATTGAATTAGTCAGAGTCAAGATTTTAAGGGAACCCTATGTTCAGCAGTGGACTCCCTGTGGTTGATATGATGATGATAATGAATTTGCAAAGAGCATGCAACCGATCGCTCTGGAAGTCTTTACGGGAAGCCAATGTTCAGCAGTGGATGTCCTGTGGCTGTTATGATGATAATGAATTTGCAAAGAGCATGCAACCGATCGCTCTGGAAGTCTTTATGGGAACCCTATGTTCAGCAGTGGACCCCTGTGGTTGATATGATGATGATAATGAATTTGCAAAGAGCATGCGACCGATCGCTCTGGAAGTCTTTACGGGAAGCGAATGTTCAGCAGTGGATGTCCTGTGGCTGTTATGATGATAATGAATTTGCAAAGAGCATGCGACCGATCGCTCTGGAAGTCTTTACGGGAAGCCAATGTTCAGCAGTGGACGTCCTGTGGCTGATATGATGATGATGATAAAGTAGGGTATAACCTAACACTTATTTTACCTGATATGGTACTTCACCTAGACTAGCAGATCTTCCATTTACAACACGAGGCACATAATCATTTCTATCCATAACATTATCTATTTCAAAACACTCACAACTTATAAATAAATACATTAAACAGTAATATATTCTGAAATATTTTGTCATGGCTGTTATGTTAGAGTTATTTAAGTAGCTAATCAATTTTATTTTGTTAAATAAAGGCCTGTAAAGGCATAAAAGTAAAGGTAAATAAAAATAGATACATTCATAAGCTCAAAAGTCCATGCTCTAAGCATAGACAAAGAGCAAACAAAGAGTAAGTAAATAAAAGACCATAGAGAACATACCACAAAGACCTTAGAAACTCCGTAAATAAAGGAAAGTGTCAAAGCTTAAACTGCATTCACCAAACAGAATATCATAGAAAATCATGGACGACTAACTACGAATCATCTACGAACATAAAATTTGACGTTCGTTTTTTCTAATTCTAAGTTTCTTGTCTACGAATAATTATATAAACATTTTAAAATTGTACTGTACGCAAGGAACTGTACGTCTTTACTCATGTGCTTAACGTTATCTGTAAGTCACTGAACTCCTCCTAAACGGCTAGACCGATTTGAATGATTTTTTTGTATGCGTTTGAGTAGCGCCCTGAATGGTTAAGATCTTGTTTGGATTCACAAAGCCGTGACAGCTAGTAATTATTTATGAACTTGCGTCGATGGCAAGAAGAATAAGAGATTTTTTTAAATTTAGGACACGGCAGTAAGTGTTTTAGTGCTATGTAGTGATTTTGGTTCAGTTTTGTCATGGAATGACTGAAGTGGAAAATTTAACTAACCCTTTACCTACATTCCGCTTCCGTCAGTCAGTGTTTAATTGACTATTTTGGTTCAGTTTCGTCAAATTAAGTTAATCTTATTATGGCTGGCTGGTTCTGGGTGTTTCCTATATGTATAATATGTATATATTTACAAAAAAAAAAGTATATAAGTAGTTTATCCGTTATCTGGCACCCATAACACAAGCATTAAGTTGCTTAGCTTGGGGCTGGATGGCGATGTGTAATATGTCCTGAAATATTTATTTATTTATTTATTTATTATTATGACAATCTTCAGTCCAGCGTACTAGTGCTACACTTTGATCTTAGCTAAAAGGCCAGAAGGATGTTGATTTTTTTTTAGGAACTAATAGAGGTCAGTTACCCCTTTTTAGTATTTAATTAAAACATACAACGGCTTTATTCAATTATTGTAATTATGGAGGTTTGAGGTTAATGTATATACATACAGCGCCATCTGTGTTCCTTCTGTCTGAAATTGTAATAGAACTTGGTTCTTGCCCGAGTTGATGTCTTGAATAGGTATAAGAAAACTGTTTGCGCGTTTGTTTCACTGACTTTTTCCGAGATGGAGCAAGCTGTATAGTTTTTCAATGTTTAAATAAATAAATTTGCTCATATCTTTTTATCGTGTTGACTCGGGACCTTGATTTTTATACACCTAATAGGGACTATAAACCTCAGTAACTGGTATAAATTTTAACTTGCTAGGTACACCCGTTCCTGAGAAAATCGGTGGTGACACACGGACAAACAGACAGACGGACAAGTAAGTGATCTTATAAGGGTTCCTTTTTTACCTTTTGAGGTACGGAACCTTAAAAAGGTTGTTTTAACTAACTGGGCTTATATCATGATATCATGCTTATGACCAGCCAACGGATATAATTACCTACTTTAATTTTTAACCAACTTCAAAAAAAGGAGGAGGTTTGCAAGTAAATACCACAACATTATCACTACATAGTATAAATCAAAGTCGCTTTCTCTGTCCCTATATCGCTATGTATGCTTAAATCTTTAAAACTAACTACTTTTTAATAGATAGAGTGATTCAAGAGGAAGGTTTATATGTATAATACATGCATAATATAGCCGTGCGAAGCCGGGACGGGCTAGTAGTTTATTTATAGAAGGAAAAATATCTGTACACAATTAGTTGCTAGGCGGCGGGAATCGAACCCACCGCGTCACAGAGTTCATACATTCAGTTCAGAGTTGCTTGTTGGGTTTTGTAATTATTGTACACATGTGATTCTCTGTACCTACCTAATATGTAGATCTCTATTCTGGTTCTGATATTGTGTAATAACTGCTCTTTTACCTCAATTTAGTTCTAGTTGTGGATACCCGTTATTGGCTATCTGATTTATATTTTTGTTTCTAGTTTGTAGTATTAGCTGTGGGTGTTCCTAAGATAATAAAATAAAATAAATAAATACCTAAGGAGGTAATTATTTGATTAATGACGACCCAGTTGGCACAGTGGTCACCATGCCGGACTGTCAAACACAGGGAACAAAATTGCAGACCTACCGTAGAGCCACGTAGAGTTCCAAAACTGATATTATTAGAATTTGTGAATTTCAAAGTCTTTCAACTAACAAGACAAAACGTTAGAATACTTAAAACATTCCAATAAAAGTAGGTAATTTGAGAGAGATCGTACCAGCGTTCTCCGACAGTCGTTTCGCTTTTGGACTTGTAGATAGGACGTAACTTTTCCGAGAGATTCGCCGTCAGAACCATTCACCGTTGCGACGTTTCACCAACAGCAATATGTGTGCTACGACCTTAAGGTCGTAGCACACATATCAACTCGGAAAAGAACCGTCACCGGCTAGGCGGGGTGCCGCGCGGTTAGTCAGTTTCCGAACGTGAAGTGTAGCGCACGGTAATGTCCCGGTTCGCAATACGCGAGATGGCTATAATTGCCGTGGCACTTGACGAAGAGGAAACAGAAAATAGAAAGAAACGAAGAAAAAGATATTGAGTACACAGTACAAGTTAGCGTACGGTGAGACGTAAGCGCGGGAACGGCAAGTCGACCACGCACCGTACCGCGGTTCATGAGCTTGTCCCGAGGCGAGGCAATTACGTTACGATTCCGATTAGTATGCGTTGCAGTAGGGAGTTTCCTACAAAGAATACTGAACTGCTCGAATTGATACGTTTACGTTTCCTTTATGAGTTGATATGTGTGCTACGACCTTTATTCGCTGTTCGACGACAGGACTTGTTAACTATATGGACTATTCAGCGATAGATCGTTTCTGGTACGATTTTTTTAACTACGTAAAGTAATGAGAAGTCTAATTAACAAAGCATCGGGTCTGTTTTCACACACCTGCCCAAATAAGGAAGTTTACGACGATGGGTCTCCTATTTTTGGGTACTGCCTGCCTATCAGGTGTTTCCTTCTTAAAATTCGAAGACAAGAGGCAGCAGAATCAACAAGAATCAACAGTCAGAGTAATAATAAAATTTTAATAAAACGTAAACAGGATACAATGATAAAGTTATAAAATTACTTCGAAGGCCAATAATGCCATTACTATCTATAAAATCGGAGTAAGCCGAGACTCTTGTGAAGAATGAACCAGCTCCTGCACGGTAACCACTTACAACTCCGACTAGTGTGGTACCAAAACATACAAGCGGGCCTCCGGAGTCTCCCTAAAAAAAAAGGATACTAAGTACTTCGAGTGGGGTGTGACTTATCACTACACAGTGTAACACAAAGTCAGTTTCTGCTGTCTGTCCCTATGTATGCTTAGATCTTTAAAACTACGCAACGGATTTTGATGCGGTTTTTTTCAATAGATAGAATGATTCAAGAGGATCCATTTATAAAACAAAACTAAAATGCGTTCGAAGTCGAGGGCAACAGCTAGTTCTACATAATCTACACTAAGATTATATAAAGAGGAAAGATTTTTTAGTTTTTTGTTTGTTTTTATGTTTGTAACGAATAGGCTCCGAAACTACTGAACCGATTTTGATGAAACTTGGTATGAGGATAAATTAATTCATTAAAAAAAACATAGGCTACTTTTTATACCGATATTCTCAGGCGATCGGGAGCTATGCGTGTGAAACCGCGGAGCACTGCTAGTTAGGTATATTTACCCACTAAGGACCTGGATTATTTTCCTTGTCTTAGTTTTTGTATATTTAAAGCTTCTCTTTGCGCTTTTATAGACACAAAGGGATAGTTATAAGTGTGGAGACTGGCATGGCATGCGTCACAATCATTTGTAACAAACTCTCGTAAAATGGAGGTACGGTCGGCATCATAATTGCATACCCACCGTAGAGCTCCAAAACGGCTGTTATTAGAATTTTTTCAACACAAGCAAGATTCTAGGTAGGTACCTGCTTTAGTTTAAAGTCATTTATTAACTCATGAATTTATTTAACAAAATGTCTATAATCTAAATGTTTCAGGTTTCAGAATCGTATTATGTTCATTGAAACAAAAAGCGATTAAGAAGGTAATTTATATCACCAAGGACACAAGTTATAAATAATATTAATAAATAAATAATAAATATTGCAGGACATTCCACACATCGCCATCTAGCCCCAAGCTAAGTAACTAGACTTGTGTATGGGTGCTGGACAACGGATATACTACTTATATACTTTTCTTTTGTAAATATATACTTATACTCATAGAAACAGCCAGACCACAAACAAATATCTAAGCATAAATACTTGTCTGAGGCGGGAATCGAACCCAAAACCCCGTGTTTGGCAGTCCGGCATGGTGACCATTGTGCCAACTGGGTCGTCAAAACTTATGAGTGGGTTTACTTGCTATAAATTAGGTGACACTATAGCAATTATTTTTGTTGCATAAAACTTATAACTGCCATGACCATGCGCTAGTGTCATTACCCAGGAAGGAAACAGTCGACTACGTTTGTATGGAGAGAGCACCGGTACTTATTTATTTATTGCAATGTATGGACTGGCGAAGGTGTGGAAGCATCGCCACGAAATACGTGGCGCTTTGTGGAGACTGGAAACTCTAGCGTCCTGGCGACGCGCGACGTAACCATAGTAGCCAATAAAATGTATACCTACCTACGTGCAAGCTGCGCCTCAATCACCCAGTGTCCCACATATCTAATGCAACAGACAGAGGCTACTCAATTTGGCAACCTTTTTTTTACTAGGGGTAATGCGCCTTATGCAGAGAGCGGTGGGGATGTGTGGGACTCCCTGCTAGCCCAAGATGGTGGGCGGCCATAGGTTTATCCACTAAAACCCCTAGGTGTCCTCTCTCCATCGTATATGCAGGTGACGCAGAAGCACTTGCGCATTTATCTGCTGCCCCACAGTGGCGGCTGGTCTCGTCAGACCCCGTCTCTAAAAAAACCCGTGTGATACGGGAGAAAAAAATCCCTCTCGAGGGGCGAAGTAGGACCCACCGCCGCCATCTCGGGCCTATAATCTGGAGACAAACCCCGAGAAGCCATGGATACTTAGCCGGCGAAGGTCGCCATTGGCGCGCCCTAAGTCTTATGCAGGCGGCAAATAGCGTTTTTACAAATAAATACCTTAAGAAATAAGTATGTTTGTAAGTAGCCGCATATTATATGCGTTGTTACGTCTCAATGGCTTAGCTACTTCCCTCACCTTTTCAATATCAGAAGGTATGCTTTGTGTGCAAATGAATTTCTTCATATTTCTTCTATGAATTCGTGAGCAGGCAGCCGCTCTAATCATCACTAGATCAGCAAGAAGTAATCTGTCTGAAACTGTCTGATATCAAAAACTTTAACATTAATGTAAATCCTATTTTTACCGAAAGTCAAAAAGTAGGGGGAAACAAACAAAAATACTACATTTATAATCATTTTTGTTGTAAACTTTTGTCTAAAATTGTCTAAAACCTCATAAATTTCCAAAAAATCTTCAAATTTGCAAAATCCGTCGAACAAAATTTGATTGTTATACGGTGCGCAGAAGAGCCAACAAACGTTTCCATTAAATAATAATTCTAACTAATTTTAATGCCCGCGCGTAACACCCGATCCCATGGGAATATCGGGATAAAAAGTAGTCTATGTTATTTCCAATGAATCAATGTATCCTCATACCACGTTTCATCAAAATCGGTCCAGTGATTTCGGTGCCTATTTGTTACAAACAAAAATGAAATATATATTTTTTATCTTTCCTCTAGTATTAGTGCAGATGTAGATAACCCTGTATTAGTAGGTAGTTAATGCTTACATCTTTATTTATTCTTCCATAGCCGGATACCAGACATGTTACGGTATAATCCTGGAAACTTCTTGCAATAGATTTAACAGGTTGGACGTGGTCATTAAAAACAAACGCTGATGTCGTGAACTAAAGATTAAAACAAAATAAATAAGTACACAATTGAATTGTTCAAAGGGGCCCTTTAGGGCTATTACTTAAACTAATACCCCCTTTTTCCAAAACGAGGTTTAAGGATAGTCCGAGATGTAGATTTAAACCTTAGATTTTGACACAGATTTACTCGTGAACTAAAAACTATCCCAATAGATTATAATAGGAAACTTTAGTCTAAACACTTTCCTTTGAGATTATATAAGGATAGTGTTTAGACTATAGTTAACTAGTAAATCTGTATCTAAATCTAAGGTTTAAATCCACATCTCGGACTATCCTTAAACTTCGTTTTGGAATAAGCGGGTAAGAATCTAGCTGTGCCGCAGCCGCTCGAGAAATCCCCGACGCGAACGCGTTCCAGAAAACACGAAGTCACTACTACAGAACTATTACAGTACATAATGCGGGTGAAACCGCGGGTCGCAGTCTGAGAATAAATATATTCTTGAATTG
The DNA here is from genome assembly GCA_907269075.1 of Idaea aversata. Taxonomy (NCBI): domain Eukaryota; kingdom Metazoa; phylum Arthropoda; class Insecta; order Lepidoptera; family Geometridae; genus Idaea; species Idaea aversata. The sequence goes on along the minus strand of OU026092.1, from coordinate 5,458,483 downwards.
ACGCACACATTCGTAACATGTTTTATACCCTGCCACAAGCAAAGCCATCATTGCTCGTGAGATAAAAGGGTTTATCATTGGGGCAAATTAAGAATTATACTTATTATTTCAATAGGTACTAACTCCAACAGAAATATCGTGGTTTGGAAACCTATATCTTCCTGGATATGCCATACTTCTCAGTTTCCGCCATTGTCCATCACTGGGCATTTCGGGACTATATCTAGCGACATTCCGTAGATTTCCTGCGACTACATAAACTTGTTGAAGTTGTTTATTGTCAGTATATCTGTTAGAATAATACTAAGAGGTAGTAAGGGCGTATAAAAAAAATGCAAGACAATTCAGACAGCGCCTTCTAGCCCCAAGCTAAGCAAATAGGCTTGGGTTAATGTAGCTACACAACAGAACATATAGGTAGAATAGGTAGGTAAGTACTTACATAATATTTAACTTCTCTTTTGTTTTATAATAAATATACATAATACAAATACCCAGACCAGAAACAAATACTTGTTTGAGGCGGGAACCGAACCCGCAACTTTCTTCATTCGTCTGTCGCGACACAAAGATCTTCCACTGCCTATGCAATTATTATGCTATTAGAACAAAGCTAGGTAGTTGAGGTAGTAAGGTACTAACTATGCAATTAGAATGCTAACAGGACAGAGCTAGGTAGTTGAGGTAGTAAGTGCATATCTACTATCTATGCTATTAGAATGCCAACAGGACAGAGCTAGGTAGTTGAGGTAGTAAGTGCATATCTACTACCTATGCGATTAGAACGCCAACAGGACAGAGCTCTAGGTAGTTGAGGTAGTTAGTGCATATCTACTACATATGCTATTAGAATGTTAACAGGACACAGCTAGGTAGTTGAGGTAGTAAGTGCGTATCTACTACCTATGCGATTAGAACGCCAACAGGACAGAGCTCTAGGTAGTTGAGGTAGTTAGTGCATATCTACTACCTATGCTATTAGAATGCTAACAGGACAGAGCTAGATAGTCGAGGTGGTAAGTGCGTATCTACTACCTATGCGATTAGAATGCTAACAGGACGGAGGTTGAGGTAGTAAGTGCGTATCTACTACCTATGCAATTAGAATGCTAATAGGACAGAGCTAGATAGTCGAGGTAGTAAGTGCGTATCTACTACCTATGCGATAAGAATGCTAACAGGACAGAGGTAGATAGTTGAGGTAGTAAGTGCGTATCTACTACCTATGCAATTAGAATGCTAATAGGACAGAGGCAGATAGTTGAGTTAGTAAGTGCGTAAGAGGTCGGTTTTTTTAGGTTAGCACACGGCATCCCGTAATTTTTTCTATTACGTGTCTATTACTTCTTTCTTTCTTTTTGTAATACTATCTGTTTTATTCTTATTCTTTGTTTTGTTATTATGTACCTATTTTAAGTTTGTTTACTCTTTTCTTGACCGAGTGCTCTTCTAATAAATGTCTATTCTATTCTATTCTATCTACTACCTATGCGATTAGAATGTTAACAGGACAGAGCTAGGTAGTAAGTGCATATCTACTACCTATGCGATTAGGATGCTAACAGCAGAGTTAGGTAATTGAGGTATTAAGTGCATATCTGCTACCTATGCGATTAGAATAAATTTATTATAGGAATAAATCCAAGAATTCTTACTTCAGCCTTAAGAGTACGAGAGATTGGTACTTACCTCGGGAAATGTGTAATAAGAAAACTTACTTTGATTTTGCCATACTTTGTTTGCATCGACTGCCTTTGACTTCAAAACAATGTGCTGCCGACAACAACTTTGTGGGTCCAATTATAGTGCCTCCACAAAATCCCATATATAGTTTTTTCGCCCGTGAAGCTAGAATTTTGAAGGATACCTGAATAAATAAATAAATTAATAAAGTACATGTTTATTTGAATAAGTTATTAATATATATTATTTAACGACCTGCCCCGGCTTTTCACGGCTATATTATGCATGTATTATACTATACACATCAACCTTTTTCTCGAATCACTCTAACTACTAAAAAAAGTGGCTGTGACATACGGCAGACAGACAGACATGACGAATCTATAAGGGTTCCGTTTTTTGCCATTTGGCTACGGAACCCTAAAAAACCGCATCAAAATCCTGTGAAATCCTGCGCAAAAAGTCATGTGGCTGATATGATGATGATTAATTTGCAAAGAGCATGCGACCGATCGCTCTTGAAGTCTTTATGGGAAGCCTTTGTTCAGCAGTGGATGTCCCGTGGCTGTTATGATGATGATGAATAATTAGGGTTTAATTAACACTTATTTTACCTGATATGGTACATCACCTAGACTAGCAGATCTTCCATTTACAACACGAGGCACAAAATCATTTCTATCCATAAAATTATCTATTTCAAAACACTCACAACTTATAAATAAATACATTAAACAGTAATAAAATCTGAGAGCTTTTGTCATGGCAAATGTTAGAGTTATTTAAGTAGCTAATCAATAGTATTTTCTAAAAATAAAGGCCTGTAAAGGCATTAAAATAAAGGTAAATAAAAACATTAATAAGCTCAAAGCATAGTCGAAGAGTAAACAGAGAAAGGAAAGACCAAAGAGAACGTTTTATAAAACTGCCACAGATTACATAACGGCAACGCAAGGCACAAACGCGGATTTCTCTCTGAAGGCTTTCTTTGCTGCAAAAACCTTAGAAACTCCGTACCAAGAAACTTAGAGAAGAGAACTGGAATGCTCACGAAAGGCCCATAAGCGAGCTGAGAAAGATAGATTTGAGGTGGTATATATGTCTCTGTCATTAGGGTGACCAAACGTTCAAATTTTATGCAGATGAAATAGAAGCACAGCTACATAACTACATAGGCTATAATGTGAAGTTTTAGGTCTAATTTATTTTCTTTGAAATAGCTAGTTTCGACAGATGCTGTAATCTAAGTCAGCGACAAGTTGTGGGGGTGTAGGTACTGCAGATAGTGAAACTATCTTTATAGGTAATGCAAAAAGAGCTGTCCGAGCTATCTACAAAATGGGTTCCAGGAAATCACCTAAAAATGTAGTTTTTTTTAAAGGAATATTCAAATCCATTGATCCATTCAAACAAACATTACCTCTTATAAGTACATAATATTTATTAAAAAAAGATGACCTATAGCTACGTATACAATAGGTAGGTACACTGCTAAAGGTGGGTACTGACCTACGTTACGAGGTGTAATGTAACATTCGCATCGAGCGTGAAGGTGGGTACTGACCTACGTTACGAGGTGTAATGTAACATTCGCATCGAGCGTGTTACGCATAGAGCATACGCTGTGTTCTAAAATTGACGTAACATGCTCGTCAAAACTCTGTGCTCCGCTTTCGCCGCCAGTTCACTCAAGATGGGCGATAGCGAGGACGCGTTGGTATCTTTGATTCTACTTAATTATTGTTTCATCCAAATTAAGAAGAAGAAAACACGTTTCTGGATATCAAACTTATTTAAAAACAGAGGTGTATCTGGTGGTATGTCATTGATAGCAATTTTAGAATGCTGTATTTATAAATAAAATACAGAGTTTTCTGTAGAATAATAATAAAAAGTCGCTCGTGACGACTCAAGAGCGTACTGACTGAGCCCCGTAACAGTCAAAGGATTCGCCAAAAAACCGACAGCCGGGTGGAGCACTTAAAGCGAGCAACGAGCGGCTCGTTGCTAAGTACATATTATATACTTATAACAAGCTTTTGCCCGCTACTTTATCCGCGTAAAAGTAGAAAATGGACCAAGGAATCATGTTACTTATCTCATTTGTAAAAGCCCCCTTTGCACCCCCTTAAGAGTATAATTTCGGAAAATCCTTTCTTATCGGATGCCTACGTCATATAAAAAACACACCCTCTATGTTTTTGGTCTCTACGATCAGCGGTTTAGGCTGGGCGTTGATCCGTCAGTCAGTCAGGACAAAGGATTTTATATGTATAGAATATCAACATGTAAGCACATAAGTAAAGAAAGCATTAGGTACTTATCCATTATCCCAAAAAAAATAATGACTTATGCTCAAAATCAATAACCTACTTATCAGGTATTTATCAGGCAACAACGGTAAAACTGACTTTCAACCATAATTAATCATTCAAACACCTAGGAAAAAGCTTAAAATAATAAAATGCTAGAAAAAGGTATGGGTCTCAAAACGCACCGAGCACTTTTCGAAAACGAAAATTATAAGACGCCTTACCTTTGGTTAAATATCACGTTTTCGAGACGCATTAGAGGTTCGGTGTGAAGGCATTATTTGTTGTTTTATTATTGTTCGCCGTAATGCCCTATATCGATAGGAACGGGTCTTAAAATGCACCGCGCAAAAAGAAATACTATGCCAAGCTCCGATAGTAAATGTCGGACACCTAGACGAGATATCCTATACTTAATACAGTAGGCTAGACTTTTTAATTCATTGATATTTTTTTATATAAGGCACATCCGTCAGATTTTGCTTTCGTCAGTAAGTGCTATGCTCTGAATAAGGAAATAAAATTATTCAGAGGTGCTATGTAGGTACTTAGTGATTTTGGTTCAGTTTCATCATGGAATGACTGAAGTGGAAAATTGAACTAAACGCTTTTATTGACAATTTTGGTTCAGTTTCGTCAAATTATGTACATCTTACTATGACAATCTTCAGTTCAGCGTACTAGTACCACATGAGTATTGTATGTGCTAGTAGGTACCTGCCACATTCTTTACTCATGTGCTAGTAGGTACGCTACACTTTGATCTTAGCTAAAAAGCCAGAAGGACGGTGGAATTTTTTTAGGAACAATAGAGGTCAGTTTTTTTAGTAATTTTCACAGAAATACCCCTTTTTTAGTATTTAATCATAACTTACAACGTCCTTGTTGATCTCTATTATTTTTTTATTATTACTATGGAGTTTTGTGGTTAATGTATAAACAACGCCATCTGTGTTCCTTCTGTCTGAAATTGTAATAGAACTTGGTTCTTGCCCGAGTTGATGTCTTTCATAGGTGTAAGAAAACTGTCTGTTCAGTTGGTTTACTAACATTTTCCTAGATGGAGCGAGTTGTATCGTTTTTCAATGTTTAAAACTAAAAAGGTCGTTTTAATCAACTAAGCTTATTTAATGGTGACCAAACTACGGAGAGAATTACTTTCACTTCTAACCGACTTCAAAAAAAGGAGAAGGTTCTCAATTACATATAATAAGTACCACATTTAAAGGATAAATAAGTCAACCACAGGGTTGCGGACTGCCAATCACTGGGTTACGGGTTCGATTCCCGCCTCAGACAAGTATTTATGCTTAGATATTTGTCTGTGGTCTGGTTGTTTCTATGTGTTATAAGTAGTATTTCCGTTGTTTAGCACTCATAACACAAGTCAATTTTCTTAGCTTGGAGCTAGATGGCGATGTGTGGAATGTCCTGCAATATTTATTTATTAATAATAATAAATAAATATTGCAGGATGATTTTGATTTTGCGGCGGGAATTGAACTCACCACGCCACAGAGTTCGTAAAGAGGTAATTATTTAAACTCGCTCTCAGGTTCTGATCTCAGACAGTTTGCATTATATATCAGTTGCTTCATTACCTGAACTGAGGGCCTGAAGACGTAGACCGGAACCCCTTTCATAAATTATAACTTCCGCTAGTTTAGACTTGGATGGATGACGTGTGTGTACATACGGAGTTATATTGCGCAAGTACTCTTTGGCGAAGGTTTTTTTTTGTAATAAATAGGTCACCGTTTGACAACTATCTCACAGGATGGTAAGTGGCGATGCGGTCTAACATGTAGTACGCTTTCCTAGAAGATACCTATATACGCTCGTGACACTTATACCTCCAAACAAACGTGGGCCTTCAAGGGACGCGAGTGAAGGTAGGAAAACGACAGTGGAACAAAAACTGCACCTTTAACACAATCTGTCCATTGTGACTTGAGCTGCGCGTTGATATATAAGTCAGTGAGGCAGTCGGTCATTCAGAAACCTGGATATAGGTGTGGCCCAAAATTAAAACGCAAAAACAGCGTCGTCGCGCGCTGCGACGTAAATCTGATTTTAAAGTTTTATTTTCATTCTTCTGATATACAATTTTCCTTACATGTATTTTTAGGTTTTTCAAGTATCTTTTTACTGATCATTGCAACTGTCAAATCTTATTGACAAATTAAAAACTGGCCTCTGGATTGGCCAGTAGAAATTATGGTCTGAATTCAGTGGCATCTAAGGAGCCCACTTCTGTTCGAACGGAAAAAGACTTAATTTTTTTTAAGACGTTTCTGTGTGATATGTGTACAAATGTATTAAGCATACAAATTAATAAAAAAATTGACTTTGTCTTTGACTTTGAATTAACAATTTCAAACACATAACAAAATGATCTCCCGTATGTGCGCACACTAGTGAAATCCGTGCAGTATTGTCTTGAGACCTCTATTTAATTAGCACAACCTCAACTGTATGCGTTACCTACCGTCTTGGACCGGATATTATCCTTGCATATCAAATTAGACGTGGCAGATTACTATTTTGGCTTTAGGTATTAATAAAACTTCATATTTTGATGCGAAATTGCGAATTACGCGCGGGGAACTGCTAATTTACATATATCTACAGTAATATTATAAAGAGGAAATTTTTTATGTTCAATAAGTTCTGAAACTCCTGAACTGATTTTGATGAAGTTTTGTTTGAAGATGTACAGTCCACGGTCAAAATTCTCTGCCTACCGTTACGTTTACAATCCGGTGCACCACTATTTGAACATTATAACAACGTAACACCAACCTGTGGATCGAACCCACGTCAGTTGGTGTAGCGGGTGGTGGCTTATACCACTCGGCCAACTAAAGACTTAGCTAACATGTTGAAAATAATAATCACACTGAGGACTTTTAGTTCAAGTATTTAGGTTTGTGTGTAACGTCTATTAGAAGAAGGTCGTAACTTCAATACTTGTTGATAGTATTATTGTAGCAAACTGATCATTTACTTATGACCCTTACTGTACCTATTGATTCATTGGAAGTAACATAGACTACTTTTTGGGGGTTTAGTCCCCTTATAGATTGCTTTCCGTTATCGATAATATCGCCAATCGACAGACTTTTATTTTTAACTAGCGACCCGTCCCGGCTTCGCACGGCTATATTATGTATGTATTATACTTCGATCATAAATACTATTTATGATCGAAGGTATTATACATATAAATCTTCCTCTCGAATCACTTTATATCTATTTGAAAAACCGCATCAAAATCCGTTGCGTAGTTTTAATTAAGATTTAAGCATACATAAGGACAGACAGAAAAGCGACTTTGTTTTATATTTATTGTATGAAATTGACATAAGCTAACGAAAAGTCACGAGGTCGGAGAAAAAAAATGGTAGAATAGTTCCATCTTACGCCAATTTCATACAATGATTTATGTCTGTCACGTTATTATTACGTTGTTATTACTACCTTGTTCTAACTTTATATTTTTAAGTGTCATTGTTCTAGTACTCACTGAATGTTATGTATTTTAGACTAAGGTTCTGAAAATAAACAATTTATTATTTATTTATTTATTATGTTTTCCAGACATGCAGTTCCCTTCTAAGTGAGCCTGCTACATCCTTGACCTGATCGTCGTTTCCAATGAAAAGCGACGATGAGGTAAGTCTCCTGATTAGGTAAGATCATTGCTTATTTTGCGTAAGAAAACATCTGATACTCCCACGGGGACGCTGCCTAGTGTAAATTAAGCAAACAAGTTTCAAACAGCATACTCGACAATCCAATTTTGGTACTTAGATTAGAGCCACGTACAAACCACGACAAGACATTCCTAATTAGGTCTGCTAAGTTTAACGGCCAATGCTAATTAAGTGATACGAGACAACTTAGTTCCAAGTTAGTCTAAGTTGTACTCAAGTTGTATTGTCTAAGTTTTAAACTTGAATGTAGAGTTGTCTGATCTTTGAGATAACTTAGTACCAAAGTACCAACTTAGAATTAATTATAATCGAAAATCGAAATATAAAACTCATAATTAATTTAATCGAGAAAAAAAAAAAAAAAAAAAAAAAAAAAAAAAAAAAAAAAAAAAAAAAAAATTAATCGAGGGATACAGAAAATCGAGATATTTTATGATTAAACATGTTAATTAAACACCTAAATGTTAATTATTTTTAGGCGTTTTTCGTTACAATTCAATTAAAAATTTAATGCAATCACAATGTAACTAACTGCATAATATATTTTAATTGACCACTAGCAATCGTCTTAAAACCAAGTTAAGACGTGTAACTTTTTAACAAGCCTTCCAATAAAAAGACGCCACAAGAAAATCAGTATTTTCGTATTTCAGCCATTATGAGAATAGTATGTTTTAAGAATTGTTATTTCTGGAATATGTACATTTCAACATTCAGTCATACCAGACCGTAAACAAACTTAGGGCGTTTATTTTTCCCGCAATCTCACAAATGTCAGAATAACAATATTTTAAAGGTTTTGAAAAGATAAAGTAGGTTCACATATTCACTAAAATCCACTGGATGTATCGTTTTGCATATCTAAGTTTTATTTGCGATTAGGTATATACATTTTTTTATGCCTATTTTGTTTTTTAATTTGTGGTATCTAAAAAAACACTACAAGTGAACCAAATGTTAAACATTACCGCAGCCATCAATGTCGCTTTACACAAAAACCACGAGTACTTTTAACAGATGGCTGACAATACTTCGTTACTCTCAATAAAAATATCAAAAATGATTGCGCAATGCGCATATGCGGTGATTATTGAAGAAAATGTGGCTACCCCTCTTGTATACTTACCTACATACCTAGTAGGTAGTGTAGTTATAACCTTTTGGTGTCTAAGTATTAAAAAAAAGCAGAGTACAGTAGAGTAAAGTTTTATAAAAAGATTAATCCAGGTAAAATAACAGTCGTTTATGTATTTGTTGTTATTTTCATGCTACTCAATTTCTTAAGTTTGGACACTCTACCCTTTTCTTTCCTTAATTTCTTATCCATCCAAAGTTTGCCTGGAAGAAGCCGCTAAATTTTAAATTTTTTGCTAGAGGTATCTAACATACTATCAGTTCTGTTAATAGAGAGGTACAGTCGGCTGCATAACTGCAGCCCTCGGTAGAGTTCTAAAATTACTATTATTGGAATGTTTGCATTTAATTAACATAATACAATATTATACATAATAATTTTTGTTTGATTTACTGATGAGTTCGAAGACTTTAAACTTCAACTTAAGCAGGTATCTAGAATCTTGCTCGTGTTGAAAACATTCTTATAACAGCCGTTTTGGAGCTCTACGGTGGGTCAGCAATTATGCAGCCGACCGTACCTACCTACTTACATCATTTTTCCATACCTATATTCTTTTAATTGTGCTAATTTATCATATTTTTGTATCAGTTTTAAGAAACCTGCGGCTTGGTGGACTAAGCTGAGGAGGGATATACGTCCCTGGCACTACAGTGCCTTGTAGGTATAGCATGGATTTAAGTTCCTGGTGCTGTGTAGATTATATTGTTTTGATTTAAAAAATCAATAGGCTAATAAATCAAAACGTAATTACGAAGTGACCATGCAAAACTGGCCACTTTTATAAAAATGAACAATAAAAAAACTATTTAAGTAGGGCTTGTCGACCATTAGGGGCTCTACAGACGGGGCCCTTATTAAAAATGTGGCCTGAATATCAAATTGCTTTCTTCCTATTATGTAACACCCTAAATCATACACCAGCTAGCTACCCCAAGCACTTTGGACCATTTTTATGTAGAGTTATTGTGGTGATAGAAAGGGCACATTAATTAAGGTTAATAATCCTCTTATCTTTTAATTATTCCTGATTTAACGAAACCAATAAAAATATTATACTTATTTGTTTTTAAAGAAATTTCATTAAAATAGGAACAAAGTTATATAGGTACTTTTCTACTAAAAATTAATCAACTCTAAAGGAAAACTCTAAAATTGATGTTTATTTTTTCTTACTGTACCTATTTCTATTGCTACAAAATAGAGAATAATACCGTTCTCTTATTTTCCAGCAATAATATTTTAAGTAAGTGCCATAAAACGAAATATAGGTATTTATTAAAGAAAGATAATAACAGTGATATCACTATCACTACATGTATCACTACATAGTATAAAACAAAGTCGCTTTCTCTGTCCCTATATCCCTATGTATGCTTAAATCTTTAAACTACGCAACGGATTTTGATGCGGTTTTTTTTAGTAGATAGAGTGATTCAAGAGGAAGGTTTTTAAGTATAATATAGCCGTGCGAAGCCGGAGCGGGTCGCTAGTAAACTATAAAACAAAGTCACTTTCTCTGTCCCTATATCCCTATATCCATATGTATGCTTAAATCTTTAAAACTACGCAACGGATTTTGATGCGGGTTTTTTTAATAGATAGAGTGATTCAAGAGAAAGGTTTATATGTATAATACAATAGCCGTGCGAAGCCGGAGCGGGTCGCTAGTACATTATAAAGCCTAAGAAATACAGCATCTTCCGCTCCAGATCTCAAATCATTAGCACTTAGGTCTTCTGTAAAATGTGATTTTGTCATTTGGTTTTAAAATTTGACAGACGACTAGCTGTCTAGGTTAAAATTTTGATCTCTCTATTTATTAAAAACTCTACCCTACTTCACAGTACGAACAAAAATGTTTATCAAGGGGCACTAGTCGAGCCCTAACTCGTCGTATTGTTTGTTTTTTATATAAATAAATTCAGTTGTCACATCTCAAATGATAAATGGCTACAGTGACACTACGATCATATGGCGAATTTTGGGATCCACTTGTTTCGTTAGCGCTTCTTGTTTTGATGATATGGGGAAGGTCATTATGATGTATGTATTTATGATGGGTTTTTGTTTGTTTATGCCTGCTTTACTAAGATTTCTGTTTTATATTTTGCAATCTGGCTAGACTAGTCATGTTGCGTCGTTGCTTCGTTTTGTTTAATTAAGGTAAAAGGGTACCTGCGCTCGCTCCATACAGACGTAGTCGACTGTTTCCTCCCTGGATAATGACACTAGCACAAATATTTTTGTGCCATAAAACCTAAAACTGCCATGACTATGCCCCTATGTTTTGGTTTTTTTAATTTTCTAATTATCATAGAAATTAAAATTAAAAAAGTGAAAAAATTAAAAAAAGCAGAAGATAGGGGCATGGTCATGGCAGTTTTAAGTTTTATGCACCAAAAATATTTGCTCTAGTGTCATTATCCTGGGAGAAAACAGTCGACTACGTTTGTAATAGTTTGTATGGAAAAAGCCCCCGGTACCCTTTCATCTTAACTATAGTAGTTTAACTAAGTAGGTAAATATATTTTTAATTTCTTGCAGTAGTTGATAGCTGTTTTTTTGTATCAAAATTTAAAAAGCTTAAAAGCAAGCTTTTGACAAAATTAAAAAATTTCGACAGGATTTTTTAAAATAAATAATGATTTTAAAGGTATTACCTTTAAAATCTGTGAATAAACCACTACTAACCAAATTGCACTGTTCTTAAATATTTCTCCTTCGTTTTCACAAAATGCAAATTGTCTGTATTAACGAAAATACCGTCCAAGTAATCAAACATGAGGGTAGATTTTGAAACGTTAAATACGTAATGAGATTCCGAATCCATTTGCTTCGGTTTTCGCATTTTTTCTGCTCCATTATGACGCTCTGTGCAGACATTTTGAAATATTGAATAAGCAAAGAGAAGTCGCAAAATATGAAACGGAAGTAAGTAGGTAGGTACTTAGGTAGATGACGGTGCGGTGTTGGATTTTAAGTAATGTAATTTTTAGATTTGTAAGAAAATAAAAAAAAATATACGAATTTTCGAAGAGATCTCTACCAGCGTTTCTTTTTTCTGAAAAATTCCTACAATCATAATGTGGACACTTCAAGTTTATAGTGAAAGCTACATCTTCGACTTCATGATAGCTTTCCATCAACCCCAGTAAGTCGAAATCCCTCTACAATTCGAAATAATCTTATTTTGAGCCGATAGGAAAACCTTGCAACATTACAAGATGAGTATGAACGAAAATGTTTATAGAATAATAAATTCGATTTTAAGTAAAGTAGAACAAGTTCAAATTATTAAGTCAAATCTATCATTGTATATTTGAAAAATATAATTTTCAACAACAAATTTTACGTTCTATTTTAGGGTTTTACTTAGTTCCAGTTGTTGTTCATATTTTGTACAAATATTTTCATAAACGAGAGAACGCGAGGTTTTTGAGTCTTTTTTCGTTGTCAGTTGCAACACGTTTTATAGTTCACGTTAGTGGTCTTACTTTTTTACGTTTTTCGAGATGTGTAGAATGGTTTTTAAAAACAGACTTGTCTGTTAGTCTGACTATTAAAATGTTACTCTATTTTGTTTTGTTTTGGCAACCCTTAAAGCTGCGGCTGGAAGCAAATCGACTGAAGATAGAATTTGTTTAAAAATAGAAAATATTTTTTCTACTTAATTTTATAACACTACGAACTACTCATATTATCATAATAATAAGTTTGCGGCTGCTCTTCTATGCTTAATATTATAAAGAGGAAAGATTCGATTGTTTGTTTATTTGCATTGAATAGGTTCTTAAACTACTGGACTGATTTTGAGGAAACTTAGTGTGAGGATACATTGATTAAAAGGGAGGAAAATAGGCTACTTTTTATTCCGATATTCTCACGGAATTGGGAAGTACGCGGGTGAAACCGTGGAGCGCTGCTAGGTCTTGTATAAATTTATTAAATATTCATAAAACAGGTCCTTCCTTTAAAAGATCGATAACACATAATACCTAACTATTTAGAACAAATATAAACATGAAATTTCGTAACGTAAATACCTAATTAAGTATAATTTTAGTGCAAGTATATAGCAAAATTATAAAATTAGGTAGGTACTAGCAGAAGTATTATGAATATATTTAGCCGAACAAATCTTAACTGTTTGATTTAAATAGACACCTCACTCAGCGTGGCATCACTTCTACTATCTCCACTACTAAGAAATTTCGGCAAATCAATTTTTCATAAACGGTAGTTGTAAACCAATCATTTTTGCGGAAATCACAAAGAACACCCTTTGACAGACAACAAAAAAATACATTATTAGTATTTGTTAGCAAAGGAATCTGTTTTAAGAAGATGTCACAGTTATTATGACAAAATATTTGTAAAATCATGTTCACAGCATGTTACGATTCATTTTAAATTGTTGTCTGTCACAGGCAGGCTCGGGTTGCAGGTATTATGAGGCTTCTGTGGTTTTGTCGAAGTTATTTTAACTATTTCGTTCTACCTGCGAACATATAGTTAGCTTCTAGGAAAGCGTGCTAAATCTTAGACCGTAGCGTACCTACAGGCAGGTGTGATAATGGACAAACGCTGATGTATAATTTGTAAAGAAATAAACGAAAATGTTCGCTTTTGAAAATATATACGGAAGCAAATCTCTAAAAAGCAATTAATTTAAGCAAACGATCCTGTCCGGGATCAAGGTTTAAACTTCACACCCACTTAACATTTTTTTAACCAACCACTTAACCACAACTTCCTAAAGCAATCACAACATCAAATTCGCACAAACAAATCGACTTTAGGAACATCCGGTGGTAGCATCTGTGAGTTTTTGTCACTAACATTTCTTTCCTTCATAGAAAAGCAATCGGCCAGTCGTAAACGTTAAAGGTCCAAAAGTACCCCCTGGGGTGCTCCTAAAGGAAGGACGATGTTTCTTGACACTCAGAAAAAGAAGTACCTACTGGTAGCCCTTAATCCGGTACAGTCGTCCAGGGGGTTGTAAGGGTACAAAAAGTGTAATTTAAAGCTGACTTAGGGTTTTGAATTAAAATGAAGAAGGCAACTCTCGGGTCGCTCTATCGTGTCGAAGATTTTATGTCTTTATAAATATGCTATCAAGTAGTTTATTTTGCATTGAAATGCTTTTGGATATTTTCATGCTTTTTAATGTTATATCCATTCTGGCAACGGACTGTACTGTTAGAAAGCTCCCCATATTTTTTACCGTAACTGTGTTGAGTTGAGACCCTAAATAATCGGTGGTGACACACGGACAGACGGATAACAGAGTGATCATAAAAGGGTTCCATTTTTACCTTTTGAAGTATGGAACCCTAAAAATGGACCGGAAATCGTTCTGTAGTTCTAATATAGGTATCGATAAATTTTAGTATGATATTAATATGTAGAGACCTTTAGGCACATAGCACTAACTTGAGGTTTTGTGGTGTTTTGCGTAAAATACCAACTACGCACAATTCCACAAACGCAAAACACCACCCTGTTGTTATTATTATCTCTGTAAGTTCTTGTTTCATACATTTTTAATATTTCAAGTAGATGGTACTAACATACTCGTAGTAATTACATTAATAGAGGAAGTTCCCTAACTACCTATAGCATCATCCCACCTTATCACCGGCAAACAAAAATCATAGCAATTTTCATCAAATCAGTTCACAATTTACAAAAAAAAATTCAAAATACCTACAAGTCTTTTCTCTCTAAAATATTTAGTTGAATTATGTATAATAAGTATAGAAATTAATAATTCATATCATCAACAGTATGCAAATTCCTATTTCCCTGATGACTGCAGCTCTAATTTCACACATAAATGAAGATTAGCGAAAGACAATGGTAACCTAATTACGAATGCTTCTATTCAAATTGTACTCTATTGTTCTGTTTATGGATATCCCGGAAATCTTATTAATAAAGATCAGCGCTTATCATAGTGCCTGCCCGGCACGTATCACAAAAGATAAGTTTATTACAAAAATGGTAGAGGCAATTTTTTTAATGCTAAATAGGCTTATATTTCACCTTTTCTCACCAATGGGAAGCAACGATTAGGTTGAGGAAGTTACCTTTTCCCTCTATACTTGAAGACTTTACGAGTTGGGGGAACAGCGACGCGTGCAGAGAGTTTTACTTATCAGCAGTACAGAAAGAGAAGGGTCATTAGGAAAGTCTACCAAATATGGAAGCTTATCACAGGTGGTAGTGGTTTGGTTATTCCTTTAATGGCTTAGGTTAGTTTACTTTTAGGTCTGTTAACTTTTAATTGCATCCTATATTTTAGGATAAAATGATTCAGCTGATATATAAGAGCATTTTTCATTAAGATTTGGGAAGACAATTGTAGTTTTGATAAATTCTACGACGATTCTACGAGATAGAAAGAAAGAAACGTAAGGTATATTTCCCGAAGTAAATATATGGGTATTTAAAAAAAACCTTTGTTCTTATATCGCGTTGGAGTTAGTCGAAATATAACTCCTATTTATTGGTACGATATATAGGTAAGTATGTATTCATCTATCTCTACTTAGCACAACATTTTAAAACCTTGAAACATCCATCATATTGTACTACATAGGTATTGTAGTTACTTATGTATCTTAACAAAACATATTTTACATTAGTGAATTCTCTTGGCGCGGGAGGCGTGGCGTTAACTGGGCGGAGCGATGGGCGGACCTCGGAGACCTCCCAGAGCACTCGGAGGTCCCAGGCTTCAACAACTTGTTCGTAAAACTTCCTGCAAAATTAGTAATTTCGTACTTAGTTGTAGGTAAATGTTTAAACTTGAGATAGTTGGTAGTAAAAACATAAGACTGTATAGAGCAGAGATTGTAAGGGAGGTACTTAACCTATTGTTCAAAAGATCGGTAAAATCATCTAGGTATATCTAAATGATAATGTCCTCCTTTGGGCGTCAGTCATAAAAGAATATGCATAATTAAAATTCATATTCTTTGCTGACATTTAACATCAGAAAAATCGCTTCACTAAAGTTTTATTTAGGAACGTTTTTAAAGCAGCTGACACCAAAACTGCTTATGGATTTCTATAAATATAAAATCTGTTTGCTAAATTTTAGCCCGATCAGCCTATTGACCGTGCGTTGATACCTATATTAGTCAATCAGTCAAAAGTCAGGACTTTGAATGTGTTACTTACAGTAAATAAACGACAATCCGGAAATTTTGAAAAAAACAAACGAAAGTATGATAATACGTTAAAAATTATGATAGGTAATCGTATGACCTCACTACTCAGAACTACTCATTTTACCTATTACGCAAAGTAGGTATAGATGCCGGGATCTATGGTGACATCAAGACTTAATTATAAAATTTTTCATAATGATGCCTCAAATCTTACAAACAGACACAAAGATGATGCTACCAAAAATTGCTCGTAGATAAAGTCATCAAATACGAAGATGAAACGAGAAAGATCGATGAGACGAAAACATACGCATTTGTTCTTTTTATATTTTTCTTGAGTGCCTCGACATGGGATGCTTGTACTATAGCCTAATAGTAAACGAATCATAAATAACCGAAAATGTGTTTTGTTTTGTTGACAAAGATTTATACCTACAACCAAACCAAGAATTCTTCATATGAAATAACCGTTTTAACATCAACATCAAACAAAAGCGATTTGTTCTTATTACCACATAACAACACACTTATTATAATTGATTACCTTAGCGTCAAAACTCATGACATGAGCGCAGTTATAGCATATTCCCAGTGAAACATCATCGTCATCCAACTTGGGTTCAATAAGTAATACTTGCGCTGTGGGCCGTCCCAGTGCTGAGATCCGCTGGTCCAGCGAGATATTCGGCGTCGCATATATTCGCCGTCCTTTACTAGCTCGCAAGCACCGTGGTCTCTAAGGGAAACCTCGCTTCCCAACCTACCATTATCATGAAACGCGTCGATTACTCCACACGTCTACAAACTTTACTCATTTAAAAAAATACACTGTTTTTTAAGGGATTTTTTAGACTTTAATATGGAATTTTTGGGGCTAGTTTTTAATAATGGGTTGATTTTGAAAAGCGGTATAAGTGGCGCCACCTATGGTAGTGTGGTTGTCTCGCTCTTGTGGCGAGGGCGTGTCCCAAGGGCGCCTCCCCCAGTCCGCGGGGACGGACGGGGCGCCGCGATGCCGGGGCACTCGGCGGCGCGCTCCCGCGACGCTTGTTAGTGCTCCGCAAATCCGCAGCGGGATAGCCCGCTCAACCGGGACTCGATCCCAGTACGCACAACCTTACGTACGATAACGCAGAGCCGCCTACCGGACACTTTCGTAATCCTTTAGCGATATACTTACTAAGAATTTTCGACTCAAAGTATTCGTTTTTATTTTCTTTAATAAGAAATTAAATGTGATTTATTTGTGTTCTGTTTTTTTGTACGAATTTATCAAATTCAATCTGAATGAAAAAAAAAATAAGACTTTAACGCAAAAAAGTTTTGAACATTTCATTTTATTAAATTTATTTTTCAAAACCTCATATTATACAGGTTGTTTGTAATTTATTAGGCTTCCGTGTCGCGAATTTTTTGTTTTTGTGTTGTATTTGTGCGCTCGCCGGGCGCATATCAGTGGCGCGCGTAGTGTGTCGAGATTCGGTCGGACGAGTTAAACGCGGCGGCGGGCGGGTACACCGGCTCGCCGTGGCCGCCGCTCGAACTAGACCCCGTAGGATGGGGACGGAAGCTGTATCCATCGGGAGCGCCCAGGTCTTCAGGTACGTCAGATAATTACGCAAAAATACACGTCAGCAGATTTTTTTAAAAGACGAAGTATAAAATGTGTTCGAATCTCGTAGCAGTCGTAGCACAATCAAAATAAAGCTACGTACTTGCTACAAAATAGCTACAAAAAGTTATAAACTTATTAAGAAATAAGTAACAATCTCTGAAAAATATTTGTTCGACTCTCGTAGCACTGGAATGAACCGTAGAGCTACATTTTTGTTGACTTATTTTTATAAAAAATATATTTAAGAGTAACTTTCAAAGTTTCTTTTTATTTTCAATTTTGGTGTTTACAGTCGGTGACTTATTTATGCCAACCGTTTGAGATAAAAGTAAATAATTGATAAGTGAGGTATAAATTAAGTACTTATAGGTAATCTAAAAAAATAAGAACTGAAAAAAATTAAACAAAATATAGTTTAACGATATACTAAACTAATCCTTTATCATAACATTTTAACTATAATATTTACGCGGTTTATCACAATTTTATAATGAAAGTTTTAATATTTGTAAAAATATTCGCCTTTTATTTTAGCATAGGATGTCCACTAAAGTAAAACCTATTAATAATTTTTATAACAATGTGATTTCTAAGAAATAGTAAAGTAGTTACTAAAAGAAGTGGAAATAAATGAATTTGAATTTAAATTGAGGTTTCTGATTTTTTTTACACTCAACATATAAATTTTACCTCAACTGTACCAATTAAATATAACAACGAATAAATTCTAATTATTTAGTAAAAATAGACAACTAAAAAATATGGGAGTTTTTGTCGCAAAATAAGGTTTAAAAAAAATGAAATAGACTTTAAAATATTTGATAAATACAAGGCTTTTATTTTCTATTTAAAACTTAGCCGATTAAAAAAATAATAATAACAACGAAAAATTTCTAAAGTTATTGCGACTGCGACGCAGAAGGTTGCGGGTTCGATTCCCGCCGGGAACAAGTATTTATGCTGACCATAAATTCTTGTTTCTGGTTCTGGGTGTTTCCTATATGTATAATATGTATATATTTACAAAAAAAAAGTATATAAGTAGTTTATCCGTTATCTGGCACCCATAACACAAGCATTAAGTTGCTTAGCTTGGGGCTGGATGGCGATGTGTAATATGTCCTGAAATATTTATTTATTTATTGGAAAAATTTTGTCCCAGAAATAAAGTTTTAGAAATATATGAAATTGACTTAAAAATAATTAATACAAGGCTTTTATTTTCTATTTTAAACTTAGACGATTTAAAAAAAGTATAACAACGAATAGTTTCAATTTTTTTTTTAAATGGGCAACTAAATTATTGTTGTTTTGTCGCAGAAATAAAGTTTAAAAAAATAAATGAAATTGACTTAAAAATAATTAATTCAATAAAAAACATTTCATTTACTATTTCAAACAATACGAATACTCAAACTTTAAGGAGCCCCCTTAATATGTAAGACTATCCTATTGAAATATGACAATTAAATTGCAATTAATTCGCGACTTAACATACGTAGTTTTTCAGTATTCGGGCGTCAGTTGATTTTAATGAAGTATGTTAAAAAAAGTATTTCAAAAAATTTCACCCCGGTCTAGGTGGGCTGATGTTCGGCCTCCACCACCAGGAGGCTGCTGGCGGACTCCACGCCCAACCCCGAGGACCTGTCACGTCACTCAAAGAAGAACCCCTCACCAGAGCTTGGATGACACCGACCTCATTAGTTGACAACACCAAGTAAGTCTAAAAATTACATTGTGTTATACAAATAAATACATTGTGTTATGCAAAAAAAATGTCTAAAAATAAAAATAAGTTGTCTAAAATTTTTATGGATATTAAAAAAAAATAGTTAAAACAATAAACATAGTAGGTAAGTCTTATAATTTACTCATTCATTGTGTTAATAGAATTTAGACATTTTTTATATAAGACCAAGAAAATACTTCTGTTTTGTGTTAATCCTTCAGGCAAACATGAATTTTTTTTCAAAATAATCTCTTGTTGGTTATTTTCAAAAACAAAAACAAGTACAGGTAGGTACCTATATCCCGTTTTAAATAACTTAAGAAAACTTTGTATTGGTAACTCTTGATGTTAGAAAACAGTTTTAATTTTTCTTTCAAATACTTAACGATTTTGGATTTTAGTAAGTTTATTTCTACTTAGGTACAAGGTATTTTATTAGTTAAAAACACTGAATTGGAAAAACTATAAGTATGTAGGTATGATTCTAGTTTTTTAAATGGCTTCGCGAATTTTTTTTATAAAACCAGTATCAAGTAATAATATTTTGTGTGTTATTAAATATTTCCGACATTAATCCTGTTTCGCTAAAGCCAGTGGCGCGTTATATAATAGAAATCTCGCCATGAAACAAAGTGTTTTGTATCGATTGAGAAAATATCAGTTTCACTTGAGCTTAATGTTCACTTCACTTATACACAATAATTGAATTAAATTACGTTAAATGTCACTGAAATTATTCAATTTATGATTTTAGTATTTGTAAGTGCGTAAGCCAGCACAAGGCATTTCTGCAATATATTGTGTAAAAAAAATTATACCTAATTTTTTTTTAAATTGTATTTATTTCATTAAACCCTTTATTTAACTGTTAAGTGACAAAATAAAACATTTATTATTTAATTTTGCATATTTAAAAATAAAATACAGACGATTATTTTTCCTTTGTTAACCTTTAATAATGCTGATGAAAAGTTACAAAAATAAATTATACATTTTCTAAATACTATTTATTTCAATAGGTTATGTCTTGTACTAAAAACGTTAGGTATAATTTAGTTTTTCGACATTCTAAAATTACATCAACCTGTAAACAAAAGTATCTACCCTTATTGACAAAATCCATAAACCTTTAACAAAACAGAGAAATAAAAGAGCAACGTATAGTTTATCAAGAATATTGCATTAACGCTTCCGAAACGAACCGTACAAATGTCTACTCGGTTTGACATTAAAGGCTTTGGCAGACTGCGGACTTCTTGTTGGCCGATAGCTTAAAGCGATAAGCACCAAAACGACTAAAAGTCAGAATCTATAACGTATCTTTACTTGCTACCATTTAACACACCAGCTCACCCAGGAGTCATTTTTGTCATTTTCACGTCTTAATAACAAATGCTTGACTGATAATGATATCTTGGTGAGGTGCTGACATTTGGTAGCAAGTAAATATACGTTTTGCTCTGCAACCTCTAGGTATATTCTTTCGCCGCATATCATGAAATACCACCGTGCAATCGCTACATGAAATTCCACACAACCTTCAGTGATATATTATATTGCCAATAAAGAGGAAAGATTTTTAGGTTTTTTGTTTGTAACAAATAGGCTCCGAAACTCTAAACCGATTTTGATGAAACTTGGTATGAGGATACATTGATTTGGTGGCAATAATATATGCTACTTTTTATCTTGATATTTTGACGGGAACGGCAGTTACGCGGATGAAATATTTAAGAAAAAGAAGTTATTTTTTCAGACAGTTAAGTAGACAAGACCTCTAACGGTGCCCTTAGCATTAAAATGTAAATGTTTACGGGTATCTCTTTTTAATATGAAAGATTGGTAAAATATCGGTCTACATAAAGTCGGTAGTCTGCAGAATCACAAATGTCTACTCAGTTTGACATTAAATAACCGAATGAGATTATGTTCGATCTGAGGGCTGTTGGGGTGAGTTAATCTTTTTTGGTAGAATTTTGCTTAAAAATTATACGGGTGGGTATTAAGGATTTTCGATTAGACTGTACCTATCGTTTCGTGGCTTAATTAGACGGTTTCATAAATATAATAATAAAATGGCTGTAGATTTTCTTAATATGCCTTCCTATTGGTAGAGACTTAAAAGATTAATATTAAAATGTGGGTATAAGTAGCTCAAATAAGTAGTTAGATAGTAAGTAGATGCCTTTGAAACATAAAAAGGACATCACGAAATTTACCGAACGAACAAGCATTCCTTCTTTATTCAAAAATTGCGTTTTTTTTTCATAAGTCCAACAAAGTAACATAGGTACAAAATGCAACTTTTGGATGAAGAAGAAATATTTGCTTGTTTGGTAGGTTGTGTGATTATATTTTTAAGTCTCTAAAGGCCTAAAGGAACAAGGTCTTAGTAGGTTATAGCACTCAGACAGACAGTCTCAGAACAGACGAAATTGAATATTTTTTGCTATTATTGTTTTTTTCCTTGGATGGGATAGAATCGTACAAAAAACTATTCAAATTCCTAACTTACGTGATTGAATAAAAGATCTTAAAATCAAATGACCACAAAAATGCGTGACACCAAAGATAAGAAGCCAGAAGAAACTCAGTGGGTTGTTTTTAAATTAAAAAGCGTGGAAAAGTGCGTCAGCTAACATAATCCTAGAATATTGTAATTTTATTTATTAACAAAGATTCTACAGTCATTAGGTATATTACATTATGTTTTAACCTTTTGTACAAAGAACTTAGACCAAATTGAATCTATATTTTTCCTCATAAAAGCTTTATAATTTCTTTGGGATGGTCATCAGACTATTATACCATTGTACATTGCATAAAGAGAAGCGCATATTATCCATCCTCCGTATAAAGATAGGCGCACCATCTGTACCTGCATACAAAATAACACTCGATCACAATGACTACATTATCCCGAGGCAGTGTCCAATAATGGTGAAGCAAATTTCGACCGATAATGAACCGGCAACGCGGACGGTAACAAGTGTATTCATAAACTGGAAGGGCGTTATAAATCATAGCGCATTGCGTTGGGGCGTATACTCTTAAGAGGAAAAGGTACCAGGGGCTCTTTCCATACAAACTATTACAAACGTAGTCGACTGTTTTCACCCTGGATAATGACACTAGAGCAAAAATAAAACTTATAACTGCCATGACCATGCCCCTATTTTTTATTTTTTAATCTTAATTTCTATGATAATTAGAAAATGAAAAAAACCAAAACATAGGGGGCATAGTGCCATGAGGCAGTTATAGGTTTTATAGCACAAAAATATTTGTGCTAGTGTCATTATCCAGGGAGGAAACAGTCGACTACGTTTGTATGGAGAGAGCGCAGGTACCCTTTCACCTTAACAAACTATAGTTGTATTTGTTATATACTTGTACTTGTATACGGGCTGTTTTTCGCAATTAGACCCTTTAAATTGAGTCCTTTTTACGTGAGGATGGAGTAGGCTTGCCCAGCACCTTACTACCTTCTCAGCTTAGTCGACAATGTCCAGAGGAAAGAACTTGTCAATACCGCTGGAGCTAACTAGGCCGCGGGTTTCATCACGATGTTTTCCTTCACCGTAAGAGCAATGTCAATTAGCGCACATTTTTTCTTAAGAAAAATCCATTGGTGTACTGTCGGCCGGGATTCGAACCCACGACCTTCAGAATGAAAGTCGAGGTATCTACCACTAAGCAAACACCGCTCTTTCATATATACCAACATACATATATTTTTAACTTTAATAATTTAACTAATTTAGGTTTGTATGATTTATTTATCTTTACTAATATTATAAAAAGGAAAGATTTGATTTTTAGGGTTCCGTAGCCAAATTGCACCCTTATAGATTCGTCATGTCTATCTGTCTGCCGTATGTCACAGCCACGTTTTTGATTGTTTATTGGCTCCAAAACTATTAGACTGATTTTGATATAACTTGGTTGCTGGTTTTTTATTTTATTTTCTTGTAAATAAATAACCTATACTTAGTTTTTTTACAATTTTTAATTAGCATCCCTAATTCAAACCTCACTTAAAAATACAAAAATATTTAGCAAAAGAATATATATGGTTCTAAATTAATTATTTAACATAATATATTTACACTTACCTCCGTATTAAAGAGCATTGTTTGTACAACTACCCTTCAGACATCTGTCGTTTAGCTGAACCAAAATGTTTACATTAATGAAGTGTTTGTGGTAGTAGAAGGGAATCTTATTTATTTTTATGTAATTAATTACTGACATAAATACAAGGGGTTGGTTGAGTTCTTTTAGATCTTTTAACGTGCTTAAATTTGCAAAAACCAGATGCGAAATATAACGTCATCGTATAGCATGCATATTTTATTTACCTTTTTTAATTTTATATCATAGTGAGAACTTAATTAAATCAGCATGCCAGACAAATAACTCTTTTTTTAGCCTGGTTTATATTTGTTTCACTTACCTACAAAAAATGTGTAAAAATAAATGACTTCATAATTTGTATATAAGGAAAGATGATGTAGCTTATAGCTTTAGATTATTAAAAAGTTGCTTATAACACTCCCAATGAATCAATGTATCTTTATACCAAGTTTAATCAAAATAGGTCCAGTAGTTTCGGAGCCTATTACAATGCAAAGAAACAATCAAATCTTTACTGTTTATAATATTAGTATAGACCTGCAGCGACCTGCGGTTTCACCCGCGTAAATCCCGGGATTCTGTAAATCAAAATCGTAATAAAAAGTAGCCTATGTTACCTACTTGTATTATTAATGTGGCGTTAAGTATAAAGTTTAATTCATGTCTTTATTAAAGTTTCACTAATTAAGTAACAACAGTATTTCATAGTATTACGTACAGAAATATTTTCATAATTGGGCTTCATTATTATTGCAACCATAAGATGAAATAATTCGAATTGCTAATACGTTACAAGCAAACAGAAAAATAATAAAAAAAATCCTCTTTATAATATTAAGTGTAGATGACACATAAGCACTTACGTACTTTAATAGAATTAATTTCAAAAAGTAGCCTAATCGTATGATATCATGAACGGGGCACATAATGACAAATGATCCACTATAGGCGTTGACAGGATCTAATTTAACTAATACAGTTAATCATTAGACAGACACACCTTTTCATCAGACTTTTTGAAGTCATTAAGTTTGGAGTTTTAATATAGCCACTTACTTAAACTACTACTTAGATACCTTCTAATTCTTATTAATAAGTCTAAGGTTATTTTTCTCTTGTTATCGTCGGTTTTGGGTACATTATGGTACGTATGTTTAAGACAAATAGACCTAGGTACTTAAAAATAGTGCAAATCAAGGTTTGACGACGAAATATAAATCATAATAATAAGTTCAGTAGTTTTCGTTAGATTGTAAAAAAGTAAACTCTGGTTTACCTAGAGAAGACCTATGACTCTTAATTCATTCGTTCACTTACTCATACTCTTCATTCATTCTCAGTATCTTAAAATAATTAAGAAATATCTTTTGTTCGCTTTTGATTAGTCGTTTAGTACATGTAGATTTGAATGATTCATTTTAGTTGACAACGTGTTTCTAGTATGGCTATACCCTGTCTAAGTCTTTAAAATGCGTAAAACTTAAAAAAATCAGAGTTTCGGAAGAGAAATCTCTGTACCTTAGATACTTATGGTACAGGTTGACAAAACAGCTACGATCTGAGAGCGGAAAAAACCTATAATGGTGGACGCAGAGTATAGATTTATTTATTGACCGATAGCTTAAACATTTAATGATAAAAAACAAGCTTTAAAACAAAATGCAAGCGGCCGTTGTGTCAAAAGATATCTTTTTGAATTTATCAAAAAATAAAAATATTAAAAATTTAAACAAGTTTCCCTAGATAAGGCAAGCGTGACAATGCCACCAGCATTTTAAACACCCGCTCAAAATGCTGGCGGTATTGCCTCTTTATGATCCGTTGGCCAAAGTGCTACTTTGGCCTTTTTAAGTTATTTGGAAGTTATTTGGTCACCTGAAGCATTGAATAGTTCAACTTCAACTTTTTTTTTTCATTGAATAGTTGGGAAATTATATTTTACATGCGCATTCTACAAAATAAGGTTAGATTTCGAATATAACATTGAGCTACTTTGAAAAAAAAATTGCCGGGCCCTTAATGACATTAGGCAATTAAATGGTCGGCACAGATCAAAGTCTTTGGTCTGCATTTGCCCTAATCGCGTGCTCGATGCCGAAACTGATGGCGATAAATAAAACAATGTAGTGTCGCGTGTGAGAGTATAAAATGGCAATCGCGGAACCAATTTGTTTACGCAAATTCTGCAGCGGGGTGAGATGAATGGGCGACCATAGCGTAATACGGTACTGGGTAATGTTCTAGTGTTGTGTAGCCGTAGGTATCGACACCATTGCCAAAAATAACTTTTTTTAAAGCTTTAATCATGTACTTAAAATTTGACATAAAAATGAAATCGTGTACTTAACTTTAAAAAAATATATAATTTAACTAATGTTAACATTTTTGCGTATAATTTTTACATGTTTGAAGCTTTAAAACCCTAATAGGTTTACTTGCATAAAAGTGTTTTAGACCTTAAATATGATTAACTAAACGTCAAAGTGTCGAAGTGATAAAATAAAATAACGAAGAAGAATTTTAGGTTTAAATGTATTTAACTAGAATTTACTTAAATTTGTTAAAACACTATTGACATTAAAAGAACAAGTTACCTTCCAATCGAATCATCAAGTTATTATAATTCGACGTAATCTGATACTAATTAATTAATATAATAATAATTAGCCCGCAGGGCACCTTGAGGCGAGGTGACGGGGAGTAGCGACCCCGCGGTCCCGAGTGCTCCTGGGGGAAGCAACCGTTCCTCATCTCCGGCTGGCCTTAGTTGGCTGATCGGAGTGAACAATGACGAGGAAGCGGTCCCCCGCCTCTGGCTTGCCTTCACCGGCCGTCCAGAGTGGAGTCGCAAGAGTATATTCGAAGGATATATGCCATACGTAAGTGGTGAGTGGGCCAGGTAGGCTGGACCCTCAGGGAGCCCGTGACCTGAGTTTAAAACCCAGTGTGGCGTCACTATCCTTAAGCCACTCTCGTCCCTGTTGCCCCCTTGCTGTAATTTACTCAGCTGATTAGGGTGGCCCAGTTTGAGAGTTGGCGAGTCTCCGCCTGCCACTTTTACATGTTTGTTGAACATTGTTACGGCAGGTGCCATAGTACCCATAGTTCCCCAGTATCCAGTCCACTACCATCCCATCACAATAGCCCAAGTAGTAGTTTTCTCATGTAGTTTATCAATAGTTCTATTCAAACCGGAGGTTGTCCTTGGCTGCATTTTATAGTGCAGACAGGGATAATCGCCGGTTTGATGTCCACATCATACTTTGCCATTAAACTTGTTATTGTAAAGGGCCTCTACGTGTTGGCTTCGGCCCCACGCATGCCTTCCAAAGGTCCGGGACTCCATAGTCCCGTGATATAGGACATATAACAAACAAATAATAATTATAATAGTCCGACGTAATCTGATACTAATTAATTTCGTAAATACATACTACAAAATATATCATAAGTACAATTGGCAATTCATAGAACATCACTAACATACAACAATGAGAAATGAGGCCGAAGATTTGATGAATTATCCGCATTTGAAATATAGTTCTATCGATACATTTATTATGCCAAAACTCTCAACACTATAGAAATATCGACTTTATCCCCTTGTATTAAAGTATCGATTGTTTATGTTTAAATAAACCACAGATGTCGATATCGAGTTGTGTGGCTCTATTAATGTATCGTCACTTCATTTGCTTTATCAATATTTTATTGCTTCCATGTTTTGAAAACATGTGTGGTATGTTTTATTCTTGTAGGTGGCAAATTAAGTCTGGACTCTTAACAAAAAATCCAAAATACTTGCAATACGTTTTGCTTCGTTCATTCGTACAGCAAAGGATTGGAATCAGTGTCAGTCGCGAGTTATTAGGTTTATATTAGGAAAATGGGCTATAAGTACTCATCTTAGGCCGAATCGATACTTACCATCAGGCGAGTGTGAAAGTGGTAAAAGCTAATCTATCATTTGTAAAAAAAAAAAATTGGACGTCGTCAGTGGCGCGGTTTGAGAACTCGCGCCTGTGTTGCAGGAGGTTGAGGGTTCGATTCCCGCCGTCAAACCAATATTTGTGTACAAAAATTTGTTTTGTTTATTTGTTGTGATCTGAGTGTTTAATGTATGTAGGCACTTTACTTACCTGACTAATCATAACACAAGCCTTGGTTGCTTAACTTCGATCTAGATGGCGCTGTATGCATTGCCCTGCAATATCTGCAATTTTTTTTTGGAACTTCATTCCAGTATTACTTACTTGATAGGTACTGGCTATATGGACAAGTCTTATGAAGCTTTTTATTTATTTATTTTTAGCCAATTACGTCCCACTGCAGGGCTAAGGCCTCCTTCTTTTTCCAATGTTCTCGGTTTAGTGCCACCTGGATTCCAGAACATTACGAGTCCAAAAACAACTCATTGAAACTATCGCTTAAAAAAAACTGGACTCAATATCCCAAAAATGTACCTTTTTATTTACGAAGTCTCTAAACAAAAGAAGTTTTCTATACAAATAACACAAAAGACAGTAAGAAAGACCTCAAACCACAGTTTATTGCACCAAATAAACTAATAATTGAAGATTAACAGTAACAATACAGTTACAAACAACATGTTTTCAAAAGTAACGGGCAGCAATAAATCAATTTTAAAAGGATTATTTACTGTGACACTGGTTTTTATTTCGTTTTAAAAGAATAAAGCGGTAGAAAAACGGTTCCTTTTGACGGACTGTTGGTTGCAGAAAGATGGAATGGATTAAAATATTTTGTGTTTATTTCATTGCAAATTAACGAAATATATGGTTTAAGATTTTAGTCAAGAAAGTAGTAAATACCTTTTTTTTAACAGTAGCGTGGGTGTTGGCCGTGCTCACTTCGAGAAGCAACCCCCCAGCAACCTGCGCAAGAGCAACTTCTTCCATTTCGTGATAGCGCTATACGATAGAGCGGGACAACCGGTTGAGATTGAACGGACAGCTTTCATTGGATTCATTGAGAAAGATCAGGTAAGTCATCATCATCATCATCATCATCCGAGCGATGTTCCCGGTTGCATTCCTCTCGGGAGCCTGGGGTCTGCTTTCCTACTTTTATGCCTCCACTTCGCACGATCTTCAGCATCCTGGTTTGTAAGCCCATTTGCTCGCATATCACCTTTTACGACATCAAGCCAGTACTTCTTGGGTCTACCCAGTCTGCCACGACCCGGCGGAGGCGTCATGGCAAAACATTTGTTCCCCACGTAACTAGCCAGATTAGGTAAGTACGGCTACTTATTGAATCATTACTTTATTAAGAAAAATATACGCCTGCTATTTTACACAATTTAGTCCCGATCCCGTTAAATATTTGGGATAAAAAGTTGTCTATTCCAGTGTTTGCGCTATCTATCTACATATTAAGTTTTATCACGATCGGTTCACAAACTCAGCATTTATCTTCTACATTATCTAATATATAAAATTCTCGTGTCACAATGTTGGTTACCATACTCTTCCGAAACGGCTGAACCGATTTTTATGAAATTTGATATGCTTAAATATATTTTTTTCCTTTAGTTTTTTTTGTTAATGACAAAAGAACGTTTGCCGGAACAGCTACTCTATAAATATAAAATTAAAAGTCCCGATTGACTGCCTGACTGACTGATAAATGAACGGATCAGGCTAAAATTTGGCATATTCAGATGCTGTCATAACGTAGGCATTCCCTAAAAACATATTGGAAAATTCACGCGCGAAGTGCGAACGAAGACGCGGGCAAATGTTAAACATACAAGTAGCTTAAGCTTTGTAGAACATTTTTGTTTTTAAATTATTAAGTATAAAAAAATTGTAATACCATTATCAAACAAAATGCCACCAACATTTATCCGTATTATGTAAATGTGTGTAAAGAACACAATAGCAATGACGTCTACAATATCCTGATTGATGATACTTCTTATTCATGATATCATCTCGATACAAACTTCTGATATAAACGATCGTCGTATTGAAATGTAATTTACAGTATACTTGCGTAGTGGATAGTTGAAGCTATTTTGAGGCTTAAGGTGAAAGGGTACCTGCGCTCGCTCCATACAAACGTAGTCGACTGTTTCCTCCCTGGATAATGACACTAGCACAAATATTTTTGTGCCATAAAACCTATAACTGCCATGACTATGCCCCTATGTTTTGGTTTTTTTCATTTTCTAATTATCATAGAAATTAAAATTAAAAAAGTTAAAAAATTAAAAAAAGCAGAAAATAGGGGCATGGTCATGGCAGTTTTAAGTTTTATGCACCAAAAATTTGCTCTGGTGTCATTATCCTTGGAGAAAACAGTCGACTACGTTTGTAATAGTTTGTATGGAAAAAGCCCCAGGTACCCTTTCCTCAAGCTTTTATTTATCTAAGTACCTACCTAAAGTTCTTCTTCCTGCCTTTATTCTACTATCTATACTAATATTATAAAGCTGAAGAGACATTTATCTATCTTCTAGACATCTAGGCGAATAACATTTTTTCTACGACTTTTGGAAAAAATATCTCGAAGAGTATCTAGAGCTGATTTTCTCCTAACATAACCTCAAAATCTCACTGTACTACAATACCACAATTTTCTTTTATTTCTGCTAGTCTTATCAAAGTTTTTTTTTTCAGGAGGCTGAAGGACAGAAGACAAACAATGGAATACAATACAGGCTACAGTTATTATATGCTAATGGTAAGTTTTTACACTTCATATAAACATTTTTCTAAATTCGTACTGTTATTCAAGCAGACTGCACAAACTTTTTGCCAGTGCCAAGTTTGGTGCTTACCAGGAAGTGTCCGATATTACACAATGTCAGAAAATAAACCGTTGAATATGTTGATAAGAAAGAAATCCATATCAGTTGATGAAAGTGAAAGAACTGAATTTTATAAAAAAATCCTATCAGACTAACCAAAAAAGTTGTATCGTTGAGAAAGTAAAAACGATGATAACGTTTAAGTTGGTTAGAGTGGGAGAATATAATTTGTTGGAATATTTATAAATGGTTGCTTAGAATGGAAAGGTCTGGCTTTTTTGGCCAAAAATTTGTACTTATCGATAAAAAACAAAAATGAATGATAGATAGGTACCGTACGTCTCTCAATTGGTCTGAGTGGGAGGACTAAATTTATATTTAGTCCTCCCACTCAGACCAATTAATTAAATAAGTACTAATAGCTTATGCTATTAGTACTTACGTATTATCGGCCGAAAACAAATCTGTAATGTGCAACTACTCTTAAACATTTTAAGATAATTTTAAAACACTTATAATAATCAAAGTTTCCTATTTAAATCATACGTTCTCCTAAATATTTTAAACTAATATCGAAACCAACGCCAGTAATCATAGGCGATGAATCCTTGAATGCATTTCAAGACGTATACCTGGGAGTTAAACAAATATTGTCCCACGAGCTAGAACCATTGTATACGTTCTATTGTCGACGATATTGGTAGAACAATGATGTCTATCTGGTATCTGTCGATTTAAATAGGTATACCTGCATACCTACTACCTAAAGATTTTTATTGCTGAGGTACAAATTAACTGAAGTGTTGAAAATGACTAAGTACCTACATTGTTTTAAGGTAATACTAGTTTTAGCTTCGGGACTTGTACGGTCGGCTGCATAATTGCAGACCCACCGTAGAGCTCCAAAACGGCTGTTATAAGAATGTTTTCAACACAAGCAAGATTCCAGACACCTACTTTAGTTGAAGTTTAAAGTCTTCTAACTTATGAATTTATCAAACAAAAATATTAGAATGAAAACAGGTCAATAAAAGTAATTTTTGAACTCTACCGGGGTCTGCAATTATGCAGCCGACTATACCTACAACCTAAACATTTTTGAAGTGAAAACTTCTTATGGCGCGTTGGGCACTTTTGTGGGTGAGCATTTTCAGCCGTTCTCGCGACAGACGACAGATTTTCTCGCGACAGATGAGATTTTACACAGATATTATTATACAGTTTTTTAATTTGGCTGTGAGTGTATTAAGACGTACATATGGTATTTTTGAACGGACGACTATTGACGGACGACAAATGTCGGACGACTATTTGTCGGACGACAAATAGTCGTCCGACTATTTTTTTTTTTTCATCTAAAACTCTTTTTGCGTATGTTCTCGCGACAGATGAGATTTTACACAGATATACAGTTTTCACTTCTGCCTGCACTCCCGGAGTGCGCTGTTTTTTTTTTAATTACTGAGTGAGGTACAAAATAAGAAGTGTTGAAAATAACTCTGACTAATATGAGTCATGTGCATCTGCTATGCGCTATATAAAATACTTTAAATAAGTATTGGACTTACAACCTTCTTCTAATAGACGTTACACACAAACATAAATACTTGAATTAAAAGTACTCAGTGTGATTAGTATTTTCAACACGTTAGCTATGGTCTTTAGTTGAAAGAGTGCTATAAGCCGCGACCCGCTACTTCGATTCACAGGTTACGTTGTTATAATGTTCAAATAGTGCTGCACAGGATTGTAAACGTTACAGTGGCGGAGACTTTTGACCGTTGATTGTATATTTTAAAGCAATACTTACCTATTTGTACTTTAATAGTACATTGTTACATTAGAAATGAAAGTAACCAATTCTGTCCCGAGACGGGGATAACTTTATGTTATTTCAATTTTACATCGTGCTGTAGTTGAGTAGCTGCAGAGAATGTTGGAACAACATTAATAGAAATGTGAAAGTAGAACTAGTTTATTGTTTATATTTGACAGCTGTCAGTTGAAAACGATTCTCCCTAGGGTTAAAAAGTATTAATTTCAGTCCACTCCTCGGGCAACTTCAGACCTATTTTCCGAGTATGAGTAATCGAAATTTATTTAATTCCAGAACTTCCTATCCGTACAACAAAAACGGACCAACGATTTAAAAAACTAGGTCCACCCATTCCTGAGGAAATTGGTGGTGACACACGGACAGACAGACAGACAGACGGACGAGAAATTGATCTTATAAGTATTCCTTTTTTTACCATTTGAATTACGGAACCCTTAAAACGAAGAAATTTCTATTTTTTCGATTGTACTAATTTTTTAACCCTTAATATGTCGTTTTCTACTGTCTTAATACATGCTATCACTTGAAAATCTGTCCACATGGCAGACGACACAATTCGATCGGATATTCAACAGACGTTCGGTCCATACAAGCGAGCATTGTAAATATTTGCCATCTTGCCCTGTTAAAGGATAATGGAAAATTGGCACTGAATACAGTTGCCTCTTATACTATAAAGCTATAGTAGGTACCTATTATAATGAGTCTTTATTTAAAAGATTAATAATACACACTAAAATTAATAAAAATAATAATTCAATAAAATATTATCGATCAAAAACAACATTTTAAATGATACAAAATTATAGGTTTAATTACATATTTGCAGCCCCCGGTAGAGTTCAAAAATTACTATTATTGGAATGTTTTCATTTTAATTATTTTTGTTTAATAAATTGATGAGTTAGAAGACTTTAAACTTCAACTAAAGCAGGTGTCTAGAATTTTGCTTGTGTAGAAAACATTCTTATAACAGCCGTTGTGGAGCTCTTCGGTGGGTCTGCAAATATGCAGTAACCCGTACATTAAAAAAAAAAACCAGAATTTTTAATTTAAATGAACATGGATAGATATACTGTAATTATTAGAAACAACTTATTTCTAACGTCTTTAATTATCAATTCTTAATCATCAATTATTTCTGAAAACCTCCGTGGTGCGTCGGGCAAACACTTGCCTGTGATGCAGAAGGTTACAGATTCGATTCCCGCCTCTGAAAAATATTGTACAGATATTTGTTTCTGGTTTGGGTGTTTTGTGAATGTATATTATGTATATAAGTATTTTATTCGTTGTCTGGCTACTATAACACAAGCCTATATAGTTACTTAGCTTGCGGCTAGATGGCGCTGTGTGAAGTATCCCACAATACTTATTTTAAGAGGAAAGGGTACCGTACAAACCATACAAACTATTACAAACGTAGTCGACTGTTTTCTCCCTGGATAATGACACTAGAGCAAATATTTTTGGTGCATAAAACTAATAACAGCCATGACCATGCTCCTATTTTTTGTTTTTTTTATTTTTTTTAATTTTAATTTCTATGATAATTAGAAAATGAAAAAAACCAAAACATAGAGGCATAGTCATAGCAGTTATAGGAATTATGGCACAAAAATATTTGTGCTAGTGTCATTATCCAGGGAGGAAACAGTCGACTACGTTTGTATGGAGAGCGCGCAGGTACCCTGTCACCTTAACTAGCTGCGCCCCGAGGTTTCACCCGCGTAAATTCCGATCCCGTGGGAATATCGGAATAAAAAGTAGCCTATGTGTTAATCCAGGTCTCCAGCTATCTAGGTACCGAGTTTCATCGCAATTGGTTCAGTAGTTTTTGCGTGAAGGAGTAACAAACATACATACACACACACACGCACACACAAACTTTCACATTTATAATATTAGTAGGATAGGATAGGAAGTAGGATTAGAAAGACTTTGTACTCGATTTAAACATAATAAGTTAGCCATTAAAAAGAAAAGCAAGCGTAGAGGCAATTTGGAGGTTAACAAATCGTAGCGTGTGCTACGAAGCTACGGTCGTAGCGGCTACGATCTTTATTACTGCATTGTGGAAATGTTAACATTTTAGTAAGATAGATTCTTAGTTACATGATTACAAGAAGGAAAAAGGGTGTAAGACTCCAAAATCTTATGAAATAAATTAATATTTCAGGACATTGTAAACAGCGCCATCTAGCTTTAATTATGATTAACGTACGGTCGGAGTCAGAATTGCAGACCCACCGTAGAGCTCCAAAACTGCACGACTTCAAGTTTAAAGTCCTTCAAGTCATTAGATAAATATTATTAAAATAAAACATTCCCATTATAGTAATTTTAGGACTCTACGGTTGGTCTGCAATTCTGACTTCGACTGTACTTTGCAACACGAGTTTTTAATACCTATTAATTAAGATGTATTGTTACAGGTATTAGACAAGAACAGGACATATTCGTACGGCTCATTGATTCGGTGACGAAACAGGTTAGTTTTTTAAACAATAAAAACTTGAGAGATGTCAAGGGTCACCCGGATGCAACGAAGTTCCTTTCGATTAATTAGTGAAGGAATTGCAAATTGTAAATTTTTTTAATTTTTTTTTTTTAATGAAAATATCTGGCTTGCTTTCTATAAGAGAGAGAGAGAGATACAGACATAGAAACATGCGCACGCCGCACGGCTTACAATAGCTTACTATAGCAAAAAGTGTCGTTACAACTTTTCGTGAGAATTTTTTATCTATCGTTCCAATAATATTGGCTTTTTACATGGATTAGTCAGGACGCTGTAGTGCCTGGGACATGTGTTAGATGGAGTAGGCTTGCCCAGCTCCATCCTCTCAGCTTAGTCGGCCATGTCCAGAGGAAAGAACTTGTCAATAGTTCTGGAGCCAACTAAGCCGCGGGTCTCATCACGATGTTTTCCTTCACCGTAAGAGCAATGTCAATTAGCGCACATAAATTTAAACGAAAAACTATTGGTGCACGGCTGCCGGGATTTGAACCCATTACCTTCAGAATGACAGTTGAGGAATACACCACTAGACTAACACCGCTCTTCACTATCACTATCACTACATAGTATAAAACAAAGTCGCTTTCTCTGTCCCTATGTCCCTATGTCCCTATGTCCCTATATCCCTTTGTATGCTTAAATCTTCAAAACTACGCAAAGGTTTTTTTAATAGATACAGTGATTCAAGAGGAAGGTTTATATGTATAATACATGCATAATATAGCCGTGCAAATCCGGGGCGGGTCGTTAGAAAACAATAAATCATACACTTTACAAAATTACTATAACGATAGGACACCAAAACAATAATTCCTTTCAATTAATAAGGAGGCAATTCTGGCCACCGGTTTTATGAACCATACAGCTTATTGCCCATGCGCATGTCACGTGGCTCCCACGTGGCAGATTGTCATCGCCGACTGCCGATTAGACCCTAAACCTCGCCCACCCTAAAATTCTAAATTGCATTGCGTTTGAACACAATCATTACGTTATCTCACATTACAATTTTATTCCACGTTAGTTTTGAATTTGACGCTCCCTTGTGGTGTCGAAGAATTGAAGATTTTGATCGACAGACGAAAGGGTTGCTCTATTATTGTTGATTCGTTTTGTTTTGGGGGTGTGATTGTGTGAATGCTACTTATGTTCATTTTGAAATTCGTTTTGACTAAAATTCTTAGTTACCCGAATCGACAAACGTTAAAAAATACTTTACAAGGACAGATACAAGTTACACTTGGGTGATATGTTAAAGAAAAAAGTTGTACCGAAAAGAAACATCGCTACGTTGTTTTTTTAACATGACACGTCAGCGTTTGACCATTGTCTCAACTGCTTGATGGTAGGTGACGATGCGGTCTAAGATGTAGCACGTTTCCAAGAAGATCTCTCTCGTAACACTTCTGTGTCAAATGTTGCTGATTTTTCGGCTCAAACAACCTAAAATGCAAACTTTTTGAATGGCATGTTATCTCCAGTGAAAAATAGAAGCTCAGTGTTTACAAGTGTTACAAAAACTCCTTATATGGTAGTAGTATTATTTCTTTCTCCAAAAGGGCTAGATCCATTTTTAATACGATTTTCTATAAAATGTTTGTTGACAATGAGTCGTAGATAGTTGTTATATTGTTGGTTTAAAAAGTCGTTATTTAACACTTGAATTTTGTCGCTCTCTAACTTATTTTAGATGAGTTTATGTTACGCTTCAATTTAATGATGTTTTTTCTCTACCAACCTCCTGAGTACATCTGTACTACACAAAGTACGTAGGAAAAATAAAAATCTGTTGTCTCTATTTTCATTATTAGTCCTAAAAATATGTTACTGGCGACATCTAGTGACTACACTGGTTAATACAAAAAATATAACAACACATTTGACATCTGTCATTCTTTTGAAAATGGCATCGAAAGGGGGGGGAACGAAAGTGCAGCAGAAGTAAGTTTATCCATGTTAATCTTTTCTGTTTTTATGTGATTTCATAGTTTTTTGTGTAAAAATAGTTCTTGATAGTACAAAGTTTTTGCTCAAAGTAATATTTTACCAAAAAAATCAAATATTCCTAACCTAACCTTGATATTATTTTCTATGTCCTCTGCAAAGTACAAAAGTACGTAATTAATATATTTCACGTCTGTCTTCCCGAGTACTATATAAAGTACGTTATCAATACAATATCGACGTTTTTTTTAGATTTAACACCTAACCTCATCGCAGAAGTTTTGGATGACTCCGATTCGAATATTCTGGAGATGATTCAGAGAAAAAATCCGAGTTTAAACCACCAGAACCTAACCAAACAGTCTGTGATCACCGTCAAAGCGGTTACAGTAGTTCAAGCGAAGATGAAGATGATTTGGTTATTTCTGTGCCTTCTCCAGCAACATCAGACAACTCGGATTGCCTTTCAGGAGTCAGAAGGGCAGACGTCATTAAAAATTATAACGAAAAAATAGGTGGCGTTGATCTCGCCGATAGAATGCTTCTGTTTGCCCATAGCGTAATCGTCCAAAAAATTGACAATACGCGTAATTTCGCATCTTTTCGACCTAGCCGTTGTAAATGCTTGGCTGCAATACAGAATGGTAAAAGTAATGAAGGGAACACCAAAGAAAAATATCGTACAAATGCGAGAATACAAGCTGAATTTAGGCACCAAACTAATTGATGACAATGAAGAAGAATCTGATGATGATGGTGAAGTTGATGATACGAAGAACTTGAGCCCAAACAAAAAACGTAAGATTTTAATTAAACCAGTTCCAAAGAAAACCGTACCAAAAGTGCAGCGCATTTTCCAGCATATGGTACAAAACAATTTCGCTGCAGAAAGAATGCCTGTGACAAAAAAAACTACGGTATTTTGCAAGAAATGTGATATTTACCTATGTTTTACGCCTAATTGGAATTGTTTTACTGATTTTCATGAAGACTGTTAATTCCTAGTTTACTGTTGAGTCCTACAAACTTTAATAAAAGTATAAATGATTGATCTCTAATGTTCCTCCTATTGAATTACTATATGTTTATAAGAAGAGTTTAGTTTTTTTTTTAAATATGTTGTGAAGAAGAGTTTAATTTCTGTTAATTTTGAAACATTTAATAAAACTACTTAAAATTATACATCCTATCTATTATTTATCGCTCCTATCTGCTCACTACGCTACCAAAATAGGCTACGTCCTTTATGAAGCACATAAGTTTTTAGTAGTAGTTTAGTTCCCTTGTACTTTGTATAGAACATAGTGAAAACCCAGTTTTTCCGGTACTTGATTTTTTCTAATATTTTTCCCGTACTAAGTGATGGTCTATTAGTGCAATACAAAAGTTTCAGAAAGGAACAATAAAAAAAAGGTGTCTGGTACTCAGGAGGTTAAGTAATATTAGAATCCTTATTATTACCAAATACATGATAAAACTTTAACACCTTAACATATATAATTTCAACACGTCCCTACCTCTTAGTGTTGTGAAACAAGAGGCCAATTACGAAAGATTTATGCCATGAACATAATTAACTTAGGCCGAACGTAGCTAACTAAGAATTACGGAATTGTTTGTTTGCGATTTTGTATGTGCTTAGTTTGTTTTGTTGGGTGAACTTAAAAGTAACTCCCTCAACCATATTTAAAAATGTTTTTAGTTACTTTCCCAATTGGGTGGGTCAACACATGCTATCTTTTAGACAAATAAAAATGTAAATAGGTAATTGAAATTTGGATGGGGATGATAGATATTATGTAG
Organism: Idaea aversata; assembly: GCA_907269075.1. Lineage (NCBI taxonomy): Eukaryota > Metazoa > Arthropoda > Insecta > Lepidoptera > Geometridae > Idaea > Idaea aversata. The sequence continues at coordinate 5,420,095 of OU026092.1, read as the reverse complement.
CTGCAACACTGTATCCTCCGATTCAGTTATCAATCGTTTTTTTTAATTGTGTCCATAAGGAAGCAATTTTAAAAACGTATTCACGAAAAAGCTATGCAAATGCTCCTTCAAATAATACTTTAAACGAAAAAAAAAAACATGCAGACTTATAAGTAAGTCTGCCTTCTTTTTCCGCTTACTTTAATATTTATATTTGAAAACTACGTTACTTGTAGTATATTCTATTCGAAAAGTAAAGTGCATTGCAATCTGACTGCAAATTGAGATTGATTTCGATGTCACCTCGAACAAAATGTGGATACATCTCGTGACTCGACCTCTTCTTGTAGTCTTTTACAAGAATATATAGTAAACATTTTAAATGAATAGTAAAACCTAATGTTTTTGAAGTGAAAACTTCTTATGGCGCGTTGGGCACTTTTGTGGGTGAGCATTTTCAGCCGTTCTCGCGACAGACGACAGATTTTCTCGCGACAGATGAGATTTTACACAGATATACAGTTTTTTAATTTGGCTGTGAGTGTATTAAGACGTACATATGGTATTTTTTAACGGACGACTATTGACGGACGACAAATATCGGACGACTATTGACGGACGACAAATGCGGGACGACTATTGACGGACGACAAATGTCGGACGACTATTTGTTGGACGACAAATGTCGGACGACTATATGTTGGACGACAAATGTCGGACGACTATTTATCGGACGACAAATAGTCGTCCGACTATATTTTTTTTTTATCTAAAACTCTTTTTGCGTATGTTCTCGCGACAGATGAGATTTTACACAGATATACAGTTTTCACTTCTGCCTGCACTCCCGGAGTGCGATGTTTTTTTTTTTTTACTTTCTTCACAATTTTAACCTTAACTTACATAAAGTGGGATTAAGTTGTAAAATAAATTTCTTAAATGTTTTAAAATTCGCACGATGCGATAACTGTGTTCTTGTTTTTTTTGTCTTTATGACCATGACTATTGCAACATAGTCGATAAGTTTTATAAAATTGATTACTATATTCTGTAAATAGTATTTTTATTTGTAAATTAAGACCTGTGAAAAAATTATACCGTGTTTTAAAATCGATCAAACTACTTTTTTATAAATAAATAAGCTTTATTTACTGGCCTTATTTTAATACAATTTTAACTTTAGAATTACAATATTAGTATTTTTTAATTTATGATCGTAAGCTTGAAACTACTTGTTTACAAACAATTCAACGACTAAAATAGTAACAAACTCTTGTACAAGTCAAATTCATTACCCATCAAACAATAATAAAATTAACAGAATACACTTATTTCTGTCACAAAATGACACGCAAAACGGTCGTTCAGTAGAAATGGCGATGAAAAAATTGCGTTCGGGTAATAGAGACTTGCGGTTGATTTAATTGTATTAAAACGTTAGGCTGAGGGCACACGGGCAATCAGCTAATGTTGTACGGTGCATGCGAACTCGGCACGCAACTCTTGTTTTGGCGAGATTAAAAATTACGAAGTATCTGACTTTGTGACATGTTTTTTCACGGTTTATGAACGCATTTAGTGATCGAGATTAACATTTCTAGTTTTGTAGTTACTTTGTTTTACTTTTAATAAGTGTTAAAGTGATCAATTGACTACATAATGAAACTATTTTAATGGATATAATCGCATTTATTTTGTTTTTTGTTAAAACCTGGCGAGAGCTTTACGGCTCTCGTGGTGAGGTGACAATAGTCTAATTAAAAATTAATTAAAACGTTATTTCTAAACGCAACATTAGCTAACTGAGTGCTTAGGTCTTGCAGTTTTTGTTTGCCGGGCTTGAGACTTGACCAAATCACTACATAGTATAAAATAAAGTCACTTTTCGCCGTCCCTATGTCCCTATGTATGCTTAGATCTTTAAAACTACGCAACGGATTTTGATGCGGTTTTTTTTAATACATAGAGTGATAAAGAGGAAGATTTTTAGATACAATACATGCATAATACAGCCGTTCGAACCCGGGGCGGGTCGCTAGTGTAGTATAAAGTCCAAACCTGGTGGTACTTTCCAACTATCTTCTCTGTTAAAATAATTGAGAAATTTCTAATTATGAGTTCAAGTCGCGAAAACCTTAAAAAATATGGGTACTCACCCACTTTAATAGTTTACTGGCATCGTATGTTTACAAGGTTTTTTTTCTCCGTCCCTTTTGTAATACGTTTTTGGTAACCAGTTCAAACCAGTAAGTAATAACAGGATTATTTGTGTTCTCATACTAAATCACTATCATATCAATATCTAAAGCATCAATCTGGGCACCCTATGTTTGGTTAAAATCTTAAGATACTGACTCATGGTTCAGCGAATGAGATTCGTCCAAATCCCATAGAGTTACTAAAGTATGAATGGTGAGGTCGTGCGTTGTGCACGTGCCTCAATGATTATGTTTACTTTAGAATGTTCAAACAACATATTAATTTGGGCTTCTTTTGTTGGTAAAATGACTTTCGGTAAGTAATTAAGATTATCGGAAAAATAAAAGGTTTCAGATTTCATAATTAGGACAAAAAGTATTTTAATGCGCGCTGGTCTGCGGCTTATTTCACTTATAAAATACCTAGTATTTAATTGTTATGTAAACTTTTTGATGTACTAACCGTTCTAAAAAAAGTTTGGGCAGGTACTTCAATTAAATGTCGAAACGTTTTTAGAGATTCTGATACAGTCAACATAAAAAATAATATTCTCAAAACGACTGCAAAGTAAGCCATTTTGTATTTATAAAAACTATCCCAAAGGACATGTGCTAGCGCATAACTTATCAGGTTTTGTGGGTAGGTTCTGGAGGGGTGGTTAGTGGTACGTACTCATATATATATGCTACTACTAACTATAGTTAGTAGATAGTTATAGTTTATCACTACATAGTATAAAATAAAGTCGCTTTCTCTGTCCCTATTTCCCTTTGTATGCTTAAATCTTTAAAACTACGCAACGGATTTTGATGCGGTTTTTTTTTAATAGATAGAGTGATTCAAGAGGAAGGTTTATATGTATAATACATGCATAATATAGCCGTGCGAAGCCGGGACGGGTCGCTAGTACTACATAAAGTGTATATATGTATATGCCAAAAATAGTCTCTTTCATGTAAAATTGTCCCTTACGTGAGAATAAAATGCATACACTGAGACTACAATAAAATATCTGCGCAAACTTTCTGGCGAGTGTTTCACTGTGAATGTGGAGTCGTAAATCACCCAGTTCCTTGTCTTTTAAAATACTGTTATTTCTTACTCGTTTATAGCGGAATATTTTGTTATTGAAAAATGCTAAATATAAAAAATACGTTTATTGCCAGTGGGTAAAAATATTTATATTTGTTTTTCGTTGGAAACTGATCACGTTATCATTGAATACAACTTGGTATGATCAGTGGCTAATTCTATCTGATCAAGATATCCGTGGATACAAACCAAAATTCTCACATTACAATTTCAATAAAAATAATTAGGAACCTACTGAAAACAATTTTTTCAATAAATAAATTATAGCAATATAGGTTCAGCATATGCTGCAAGACACAGCTTCACACCGCTTGTTTTCAGCCTGAACCTTTCTCTCTGTTTCTTGTTTATTTTAAGGTCGTCAACTTGTCATGCACAAAAATTGAAAAATCCTTTTTTTTTAAACTAAATTAAAAATGAACAATATTCTTTAAATATGTTAACCATAGAATTTGAGTCGTACCTCACATGTTAACAGTGACAAAAATAAAAACTTTCAGTCATCAGGCATGTAGAGTGCAAACGTCTTTTCAATATCGTAGATTAGATACCTACTCAATCTGACCTCAAACGTTCAATAGTCAAACAAAAAAAGCAATTTAAGAATACAAGTCCCAACCCAAACGAACCCCAACATTCATAACGCATAATTCCATACAAAATAACATAACTAAGCCCCATAAGCAGGGGCCTAGAGGCATTATGCAATAATTAGCGCACTACCCCATCACCGGTGACCATATTTTTTTAACCCCCAACTAATTCCCATGAGATTGAATCCCATGCGGACGGTACAGCCCTGTGCTGGGAGATGTTCGCTCCCGGTCACCCTGAGGGACTCCAGTCGAGGGAATACTCTTGAAAAATAGTCCCAGTGTTACTATCTGATAGTGTCTGCTTTGTTAACGCTCAAGGTTGGGTTAAGTAGGGTTGGTAGAGAATTCTTAGGACATTTTGATGTCGCAATCTGACGGTTTTTTAATACAGAATATTCTTGTTATTATACGAGGAAGTTGCCGTGATATTTTCAAAGTGTTTCAAAGTCGAAATAAAAATAGTAATTGTTTAAAATACGCATGCAATCACATTGAAACGTCTCTAAAAATACAAGGATCTGTGCCTTCGGATTGCGCCCGCCAATGAGGAGAACGCACAAAAGATTAAGGTTTTTTTTGTTTAGTTTGCCTTATGAGTATTTTTACCCATAAATAAATCCAAAAATATGAGAAATGACTATATTGACTATATAACTATATTTATCATGATAAAGAAACATACAAAGCATTCTGACTTAGCCACCTGAGACTCTTGCTTAATAACCCATCGACCATACCGCTTAAATACCATTCTATCACCCTCGACTACCCATTACAAAACACCCTAATAGTACAAGAAAATCCTCACAAATCCATCGCACAAAGAATGTTAATACCAACCTATTTCATATTCAATTAAATATTTTGTCAGGGATAAAAAAAGTTTCGGATTTCTGAGGATTTGTAGGTATCAAGTTTGTTTGGTTTAACTTATAGGTTTGTTTATTTATGAATATGTTATAAATTTTACTGATAGTTGTGCTTAATTAAGATTTTGATCTTCGATCAGCTACGCGACTTGTATCATTAAAAAAAAAAAGAATTTTCCTAATCGGTCTATTTTCCTAATTCGTCGGGATATATATAAAATACTAGCGACCCGCCCCGGCTTCACACGGCTGTATTATGCATCTATTATGTCTAAAAACCTTCCTCTTTAATCACTCTATCTATTAAAAAAACCGCATCAAAATCCGTTGCGTAGTTTTAAAGATTTAAGCATACATAGGGATATAGGGACAGGGATATATATCCCGACGAATTGAGAACCTCCTCCTTTTTTTTGAAGTCGGTTAAAAAAAGACACCAATTTAATAAAAAGGAAAGAAAATTTGTAGCTCCGAAACTATTGGACCGATTTTGATGAAACTTGGTACGGGGAAAAAGTCGCTCGACTTAAATACTTAGTCGACAAATTCAGTTTTTGAAAAAAGCAATCTGGCAAAGTAGTATGCAGTAGTAACTTACTATTTTGTTCTATTCCTTCAAAATAGGGCAAGTCTAGTGCATTTATAATGTAAATTAGTTTTTGGTTTAAATAATAAAATGCAATTATTCAAGGAGGGGTGAATAAATTAATAAAATGAAATGACGTAACGGTTTGATGAAGATAAAATGTTTATATCTTATCTCTTAGAAAGTTTAATCTATGTTTTTGTCTAATTTTCTATAAATTAATTAATCTAAGTACCTACATAAGGCGATAAGGCCGCCCATTTTGCCATATTTTCTCATTTTTAGTTTTTAATAATTTTCTTTTATAAAATACTAGCTGTGCCCCGCGGTTTCATCCGCGTAAGTCCCGGTCCCCTGGGAATATCGGGATAATAAGTAGCCTATATATTAATCCAGGTCTCCAGCTATCTAGGTACCGAGTTTCATCGCGATCGGTTTAGTAGTTTTTGAGTGAAAGAGTAACAAACATACACAAACTTTCACATTTATAATATTAGTAGGATAGGATAGGATAGGAAGTAGGATTATGTAAGTTAATTATGTTAGAATTAATTTTGTATTTTGTTTTTATGGTACAATAAAGTGTTTATTTATCTATCTATATAATATTATTTTGTTTCAGCCAATCGTTTACGAAGGACAGGATAAGAATCCAGAAATGTGCAGGGTTTTACTCACTCATGAAGTTATGTGCAGGTAAGCCACACAAATACAAAAACCTCAATACGATTTTTTTTAATGTCAAGCAAAGCATACAAGAGAAGTTCAATCATTTCTCATAATATTTTCTGAGAAAAAATATTGCTTGTCATCATTCTTAACGTTTGTTTTGTACTAAACGTATTTATCTGTTGATTTCATTGTTGCTCTCCATTAATATCTTTTGTTACAAGTACTTACCTACTAGATTTGGTATTTCATACAAAAAGTTAGATATATTTTGTGCCTAATAGCACTTCCGTTGAGAATACTCCAAAACGATTCCCTATTTTTTACAAGTATATTTAGTTTCACCTGTACCGATGTTTGTCATCAAATCTTGCAAATTAAATTGGATCCATTTCCCGATTATTTATATCAAAAGTTGATTGTTGCCATGACGAGTATTAGTTCCAAGTACCTTTACCACCCATCACTACACTGCTCTTAGTGCCATAATGGCAACAATCAAATGGAAGTCCATCCTACTAATACTGTGGAGGTCAGTGGTCACACAATATCCAATAATGACCCTAATGAAAGGTCCTATCAGAAAACACTGAGTTGCAGAAACAATGAAAAGCGAGATCTACACTAATGACTGTTTTTGTAACTCGGAAATAAAACACCTAAATCTAATCCAGTAATTAGAAACACCCGAGCCTTTACCTAAACTAAATAAAATCTTGTAACAGTTAACAACAAACGCGGCAAAAGTGAACATCCTTATTAATTTAACCATTTGTTTGGGGTGGTTTTTCCGCTTTGCGATGAGAGCCGTCTCGCCTAGTATTAGTACTTAGATACCAATGTGTTGGTCTATAATAACAGGAGAATACGTCTGTGTGAGCAATTAAAATTTTATTCCGAGTTTAACGTCTCGTTCTTGTAGGATATGTGTGTCTCGTTCTTACGTCTTCAGGGGTGGAGTCTCTAGGGAGTCTGTCCTTTCAATGTCTTTGCCCTTTGCGTCGAGAAGCCCCGGTAGGGCGCGTGCAATGCTACCGTTAGATAACTGTGGATAAGACAGAGTTATTTTCTTTTTTAACCGACTTCAAAAAAAGGAGGAGATTCTCAATTCGGTTGTATGTATGTTTTCTTTTTATGAAACGACTTACCAATCACAACTGTGATTGGTAAGTAGGTACACTGGTACCTATTCACTGAACGTAATAAATTCATAAAAACACGTTTTTCTAAGAATTGATTTGCATTATGTAGATAGTAATTGAAAAAACGTCTAAAAATTTACACAAATCACAATCAAGGTGGATATTAAAATCCGAAAGGGAATGATTTTTTAGAAAATGTTCCAATTCTATAAATATTGTAGGAAATTTACATTACACCATCTACCACCTAGCTAAGCAATTACCCTTATGCTCTGGTGTCCAGACAATGGATAGACTAATTATATATTCTCTTTCGTAAATGTATACTTTATATACATACACAAACACCCAGACCAAAAACAAATATCTGTCAATAAATATTTGTTTGAGGCGGGTATCAAACCTTTGAGCGTCGCAGGCGATTTTTCTCTCACCGCGCCACAAAGGGAGTAAAAAATTAAGTGATCAAAAGTTTTGAATAATACTTGCATATAAAATTTCATAAAAATCGGTCAAGCCGTTTCTGAGGAGTATGGTAACTAACATTATGACACGAGAATTTTATATATTAGAATAGAAATAAGAACATGGATATACCTAAAATACTACCAGTATCTTACACCATGATATAAAGGAGAAAAACGCTATAAATCGTTCGTGCTATGATAGACACTCGGGACCCTTCGTAGGTACATTTACTACCAATATATTGATTTTTTCCCTTCAAAACGATAGGTAGGTATGGCCTTAAGTAGTTTTATCTATTGGGACCTCGAGTATGTTGGTATTTGGTACATGAAAACTATGGTATTTGGTGAAAAACAATTACTGAAATTGTGTTTTTTTTTCAGTCGGTGTTGTGATAAGAAGAGCTGTGGGAATAGAAATGAAACTCCTTCAGATCCTGTTATTATCGATCGGTGAGTTTAGTTTAGTTTCTTAAAACTACATACTAAGTTATAAGCATATTTATTTATGCTAGTTAGTTTAGTTGGTTAGTTATGTTAAACTACATAAGTTATTCACAACCTACCATGAATGCTGAATCAGTTTTCCATCCAAAGGTTGCCTGGAAGAAATCGCTTTCAGCGATATTTTTACTTTCTAGCTATCACTTTACTTTGTGAATATCGTGTTCTGTTTCTTTTTGTGTTGTACAAATAAAGTTTTTATCTACTGTATTATGTAATACTAGAAGTTTTCCGCGGTTTCACCCGCGTCAGTCCCGATCCCGTGGAAATATCGGGAGAAAAAGTATCCTATGTTAATTGTAAAGTTCACTTTACCATTCAAGCTATGTCAAACTCCTTGGTTAACCAATCTCTTTTCTTATAAAATGACGAAACTTTTTACTGAAAAAAAAAAACGATAAAAATGGTGGCATTTCATCTCAGTTCAAGCTATGCAAAACTCCTTGGTCAGACAAGTTTTTTTTTTCAAAAAACTATTTTTACAGTAAAAAAATGAAAAAGGGCTGCATTTCATTTTAACTAAGTTCACTTGCGACGACTGTATTAAAATTTAAAAAAAAGAACATACAAAGTGTTATGTAGTTCATCATGTCAAGTACTTCGTCTGATGAATAAGTGGTCGGCACGCCTGATTTCTGTCATCTTGAAGCCGAAGATGTCGTACAAAAATGTTTTATTTACCTCGCATGAATGATGTAAAGTAGTATACTTACCTCGGTTGTAAGTAGCTATTACACCCTCGAACTATATTCGCCTAAATATCTCGGGTGCACTCGATCCATAGAGCCCTTTGCGAGCTGCGCTCGCACGGGCGCCATATTGGATCTCGTTCTGTAATAGCTCACTTACATACCTTGTGTGGTAAACTACTAAGAAAAACTTTTATGTTAAAATAATATCGCTCTGTATCGACATGATCGTGTTATGTAAATAATAGAGTTTTTCAGGAATTGTCATAATCCAAGAAGTCTACTTTTTAAAGGGGTTCCGTACCCAAAGGGTAAAAACGGGACCCCATTACTAAGACTCTCCTGTCTGTCTGTCACCAAGCTGTATCTCATGAACTTGAAATTGGAAACAGTTAAATTTTCACAGATCATGTATATAACAACATATACAAAAAAAAAACATACAACCGAATTGAGAACCTCCTCCTTTTTTTAAGTCGGTTAAAATACAGAATATAATGGTGCTCGAGTCCGACTCGCACTTGGCCGGTTTTATTATATTAATCAGGTTCCATTTAAATACGTCATCGCTATCAATTTTAACTCCCCTGATTAGCCAACTCAATGTATTAATAACGAAGCAAAAACTCCAAAACAAACTTTTCATTTTAACACAAAGTTGGGAAACAATGGAGATGGCAACAGCGTTAATATCGTATTGTTTTGTTCGGCGATTCATCAGACCGCTATGACGGCAATCTGAAAACTTTACCAAATGCATTTCCACGTAAAACTTCGTAGTTTACGTTCGTATTTTTATTGCGATCCCAGACTCTGATATTTCAATTTTTATTTACAGTCGAAATGTTAATATTTTGTATCGGATTATTTAGCTATTGCTATTTTTGAAACTTTTAAAAGAAAGTATTAAATAAAAAACTCACACGATTTGTATTCATGGTAACTATTCCCTCCTGTGTTATGTCTCCTTGCGACCATGACTATTGCAACATAGTAGAAATCCCTAGGTAAGGATAATTAAAAAAAATACGTGATTAGGGAAACTAGTTGTCATGAAAGTACCATGAAAGTAGGTAACTTAATATCACAGTTTAACAGTTTTACCTATAGCTGAGTTATTTTGATGTATTAGAACCAATCAATCTTCTAATTCTACTATCTACCCTTCAATTCTTTCAAATTTCCACCTTCTAATCTAAAACCGAAAAGTATTCACGTAAAACAATACCAAAATTAGCCGACGTGACGTCATGCAGCGTCATTCATCTACCTAGCGGGAGACTTAGCTAATCAGGCTGGCAAATATACGTAAGCTTTGAATAGAGCATCAATACACTATTGATAGAAACGGGGCTACCTACAAACGTTTTATTTTTCATCCTTTTTCGGGTATTCAATAGAGATAGGCGTCTCCCGTTCTGTATATCGTAGTTCGATTTCAAATTTAGGGTTGTGTTTGTTTGGTATATTTTAGTTTATTTGTGTTTTTGGGACCTTAGATGATTATAATCTAAGGTCCTAAAAACACAACTTTAGTCGTAAAATCTTTTAATTTCTTTTAAATCTATGCATATAAAATATTTTGTCCTGACTGACTGACGGATCAGCCTAAACCGCTGATCGTAGAGACCTGAAACTTGGGGGGTGTGTTCTTTGTATGACGTAGGCATGCGATAAGAAAGGATTTTCCGAAATTCTTCCCTTTAGGGGGTGAAAAAGGGGGGCAAAGTTTGTATGGGACAACGTGATTACTTGGTCCATTTTCGACTTCTACGCGGATGAAGTCGCGGGCAAAAGTCTTGTAGGTAATAAATATGTATGTTAAAAAAATTGATTGTCTGTAAAGTCGGTTTACGGACGATAATTTTACGTGATAACGTGATAGCACGCTGAAGCCGATCGTGTTTCTGTATCGCTTGTTCCGTGCTCTCGCTAACACCGTAACGTGACCGTAACATGACACTTTTTGTGAGTGCCAGTACGGTCTTCATCGATTTATATAAGATCACGTCAAAAACGATTAATTGTTTGACTTTGATTAATTAGTGTAGGTATAATAGAAACTGATTTAAATTTATTCACTTTCGCCAAGAGAAATGTTTCAGGTAAAAAATACATTTTGTTTGTCTGTAAACAGTTGCCAACCCTACATAAAGTCGCGCGTTGGTTTTTGTAATTCGTTCGATTCAAATTTTTTCATACCTTTAGAAACAAAAAAAATCAACCGCCCTTTGTGAGAGTCTCCTTTGCTTTTCGACGGGGCATGAAGTTGATCGTTGGAAATTTACCCTGACCGAGAAAAAAACTTGTGATTTTACCCAACGTTTGATGTAAATTAAACAGGGTTTCAAACGTATATTCATTATTAGTTATTGGTCTGTAAAATTGAGAATTTGAATTTGTCCATGAATATTTTCCCTTTTTATCAACTTTCCTTTAAAATACGTTTGAGTGAAGTCTTTGAATTGGGCTTTAATCTCATTAGATATATACCAAAATAATATTGACTAGATATTTTATGAAAATTTAAATGTAAACTGAACAATTTTATTGTGTGTCGTATTTTAATAAAACTATGTAGTAGGTACGGTCGGCTGCAAAATTGCAGCCCCCGGTAGAGTTCAAAAATTACTACTATTGTTTCATTGTTGCATCATGTTTTCATTCTAATAATTTTTGTTTGATAAATTCATGAGTTAGAAGATTTTAAACTTCAAATAAAGCAGAATCTAGAATCTTGCTTGTATTGTAGTAAAACATTCCTATAACAGCCGTTTTGGAGCTCTACTGTGGGTCTGCAATTATGCAGCCGACCGTACTTAAACGAAATCTTTGCTGCAATTTTTCGACGGTTTCCAACGCTCATATATAAATATATTGTGACGTAGGGTAAGAAAGTAAATTCAATGCCAAGGCGGGTGAAGTCCTTAATAAATTGAATAAATAATACTATTTTTCTGTGGACTCATGAGACCCTATATATACAGGATTATTAGAAATTATACTAGCAAGCCGTTGAGGGCTAATTCTGTGCACCAAAACAAACAACTTTTGTTCTACGACTTTTGGAAATCCGAACATTTTTTCGAAAATGTTGAGGTTAGGTTTACCTGAAAATCAGCTGTTCCTTACACGGAGAGGTCAGTAACCTTAAAATTTTACTTATTTTTTAGTTTCATCTACTATTCTTGGTCTGAATGACCTGTGTTTTGAAAAATCAGCTGTTTATCGAATTTACTTTAACTCAAAATTTTCACTTTTCTTTTAGAATTTCCAAAAGTCGTAGAGCAAAAGTTGTTTGTTTAGGTGCACAGAAGTAGCCCTTAACGGCTTGCTAGTATAATTTCCAAAAACCCTTTGGAGGCATGAGATCAAGCCCTATACATATATCAATATTTTGCTAATACAAACAGTTTTATAGGCTTTTGTGTTAAATTAATTCAAAGAAGCTAATAAAGTTAATCAAATGAATATTCAAGTACTATCATTGTCACAAGTGTAGGCAGCTATTAATCCATCAGGGTTATACGCGCCTCACCCATTTACGTACTCGTAAATGTTGTAGTAAAATGCACTCTATGTGACTGAAATAGAACTGAAAATTATGAATGTATTGTGTACGCTCGTGAACTAATGCGATAATTGAAATTGTGCAATTGCGTGCGAAAACGCCCTGCGCTAAATTCATTACTGTCGTGTTTTTTTTTTTGCAGTTTTTTTGTTTTTTTTGTACAATGTCGCCTGCAGAGTGATACCTATTAAAATTTAATTATTTTATGCATGTTGAAGACATTTTCATGTTTTGGTAACTTTGTTGGTATTTGCATAATTGCAGATCCATCGTAGACTCCAAAACGGCTGTTATGTTTTCTATACTAGCAAGATTCTAGGCACCTGCTATAGTTGAATTTTAAAGTCTTTTAACTCATGAATTAATCAAACAAAAATTACTAAAATGAGAACATTTCTAAATAGTAATTTTAGACCTCTACAAGTATATGTACCTTTTGGAACGAAGTTCCTTATCGCAGATTAGCGACGGGACCTATTTCATAAAAAATCCAGTTTAATCCAGTTAAATCCAGTTTAATCCAATTTAACCCAGTTTAATCCAGTTTAATCCAGTTTAATCCAGTTTGAGCGTTACGAAAAATGAAACGAAAAATCCTAAGATAAACTAGTCTCTCACACATATTATTATAGATATGTCTATTTGTCTGTCTAAAGGAACTACGTTCCAAACGCGTGTCCTGCAACACGTTATGTTTTTTTTATTTTATACTTCTGACAGACGAGAGAGTCAATGATTTCCCAATTCAAATCCAGCAAGCAAACTCGATACGCATATCGATAACACATCGAATAATTGACGTAACGGTAAAAGCAGGCAACAATCCGAAACCCTACGAATCAGCAGCAATTTGTTAAGTGGATTTTTGGCCGAGACACGCTGCCGGCTCGTTGCGCTCCTGTACACAATTTCATTATCTGTTCCCGCGCTCGCTCGTGCTACTATTAACTTATGCGATATGTTCGCTTATATAGAAATTTTTGTTTTTGCTTTTTGACGTCATAACGTCTAGTAAATTGATGGAACACCTGCATTCACAAAAAAGTGTAATATTGGTAATATTGTGTGACGTCATTGTCACGTTCCCATTGTGTGACGTCATTTTCACGTTCCTGTGACGTTACAGCACGCAGCAATATAAAACAAACATTTACTTAACACATGTTTTGTATTGTTTAATAATAATATCGCTCATCTGGGCTTGTGTTATGGTGACGAGTGACGAATAGAAGACCTATATAACGGTAAAAAAGAAAAAAATAATTTTTAATAAGATTCTTATGACGTTATCACGTAAAATTATTGTCCGTAAACCGACTTCACAGACAACCATTTTTTTATTGAAGTAAAAAAAAAATACAATGCAGTTTTAACCTGTAAAAAACTATAAACGTACGTTCTCTACCTTCGTTTATTTGGTCAGTACATTTATCTAGCAGCAGGTACAGTCGGAGTCAAAATTGAAGACTCAAGGTAGAGTTATTTTACTAATATTGGATTATTTTTGTTCTAATAATATTTATCTCATAAATTAATAATTTGAAAGACTTTAAACTTGAATTCAAGCAAGACCTAACCTTGCTTGAGTTGAAGACATTTGAATAATAGCAATTGTGGAGCTCTACGGTGGGTCTGCAATTCTGACTCCGACCATACCTACATCATTCTAGTACAAATGATCACAAAAGTAAATATTAAAATCAAATTATTCTCGTTAACCATTAAAACTTTTCGCCTCGACTGTACCCAAGATGACCTCCGAATATCGAATTTTATTCAATTAGGAAATAAAAAAAAATGTCCTCCATCATTTTACTATCGCCCCTCGCAAATGGTTACATGACTATTACAATCAGGTACTTTAAAAGATGGATTTGTAAATCAATTCGTGCCCACGCAACTCCCCTATGTAATCACTTAAGAATTTTATGAACCGTAATGATTAAGATGTTTTGTAGTGAATTTAATTCAGTGGGAAGAAGGCATTTAAGAACTTTCTCCTTTGTATGTTAAACATACAAAATACAGCTATTTAAATAGGGACTGTTAGACCTTGAGAAAGTGTCTAAGAGAAAATAAAAATAATATTACATTCGTGAAAAAAATCCCTAACATTACTCTACCAACTACATACAAAATGTAGATGAAACTATGAATATTTTACCTCATATCCAGAGAAACTAAACTAGTCTTACAAAAGATGTTATATGTATAAAAAGAGAATTTATTCAGTAGAGGCGCACACTGCCGCATCTAATGAGATAATATAATGGTCCTGATTCTCTCGCCGACTTCACGGGCCGGAAATAGTAGGAAAACTGCAGTTAACATACTGGTTTATTTTTAACCAGTTAAGTATTTAAAAAATATCTTAAGTAAATTAAACCACTATTTAAAGAGAATAAGTTAGTAGAAACATATAAACGCAGTTAACAACTCAAAAACATAAAAATGGTTCTTCAAGCTGGAATATAAAATAAACGCTATAAATATTAATAAATAAATATTGCAGGACATTCCACACATAGCCATCTAGCCCGAAGCTAAATAACTAGACTTGTGTTATGGGTGCTAAACAACGGATATTCTACATAAATACTTTTCTTTTGTAAATATATTCTTAAAATACATAGAAACAACCAGACCACAGACAAATTTCTAAGCATAACTTGTCTGAAGCGGGAATCGAACCCGCAACCCTATGTTTGGCAGTTCGGCATGGTGACCATTGTGCCAACTGGGTCGTCAATAATAACAATAAACAAGTATTTAAAGAAAGAAACATATAGACGTAGTTATAAATATGTAACTATAAAACATAAAATGATCCTTCGAACTGGATTATATAAAAATAAAGACTATAATAATAAGAATAATTCTGTCTTTTATCCAAATAAAATTTAGTCAATTATTTAGGTACAATTTCAAAATGTGACTGAATCAAATAACCAGTATGAGAGGGTCATATCGAATCGCTAATCGATTTTGTCGCTCAAAATGGGGTGTAAAAATCCCATTGTAATATAGATGTTGGCCATATGTCGTATGAACTCGAACATTTTTTAACCATCTCTATTGATATGTAGCAAGTAGCAAGAACATGTTTAAATATGACTCCTTTTTAACCCATTTCAAATAAGGAGGTTATTATTAGATATACCTAGCTAGATAGTGAATTGAAAGACAGCAACAAAACTTGTAAATTTGCAGTTATATTAGACGGTATGCATGACACAAATCAGGGTTCAATTCGATTGAACTAACACTTGGGTATAAGCATAGCTCATTATTATAGGTAAAGTAAAACATATTTGCTCGAAGCCAGTGTTAACGTTATAATAAATTCATATTACAAATAGTTACCAACTACAAGTTTGTTCGAGCGCGAACCCGGAACGGTACGTTTGCTGAACGAGTTTCTATAACTTTGTAAAGTGTCTTATTAATAGCTTTGCTCTTTTCTTCACTTTTCGTTCACATTTGTTTAACTTGCTAATCCACGTAATTCTACATACTTTTTACAGTACGATTCGTTTTATCGATGAAAATCGACTTCCTGCGACCCATATTTTTTATCGATGCATTAATAGAAAACCGAGGTAAATCTAAATCTATTAAATTATATTTTTCTAAATTGATGACGTAACTAAATAAAAAATAAGATAGTCAAAAAAAGGTGAACAACTATCCAAACTCACCGATTTAACACTAACAATACAAACAAAAGTAAACACAATACAAATAACGCAAATCTGTACAAAAAGCGAGGACGCAACAAAAGAATTCGGCACACTTACGCTGTAATGTAAACCAAAAAAGAAAACTGGTCCCAAAAGCATACCCGAGGGGATACTGTGAGCTCCTCCGCTCCGATACAGACACGACGACTGGTGATTAGGCTCCTTATCCACGAGATAGCGGCAGAAACTGTGCAAGACTTAACAACTAGAACCGCTTTCTTATTCTCTCCGACCAAGAATTTTCTTGTCCGACCTTATCTTAAGACGTCTATAAGCTTAAAATTCCGATGTAATATTAGCGGCCAAGTTATAAAGTTATGAAATTTACTGTGATGTAGGTACATTTTCGTATGTAAAAGTAAATATTTATTGAATATTGTGAAATTAATTATTTCCTTACGTCTTGCCAGTGTTAATTTTTTGATGAAGCAACTCATCACTATCACTACATAGTATAAAACAAAGTCGCTTTCTCTGTCCCTATATCCCTTTGTATGCTTAAATCTTTAAAACTACGCAACGGATTTTGATGCGGTTTTTTTAATAGATAGAGTGACCCAAGAGGAAGGTTTATATGTATAATACATGCATAATATAGCCGTGCGAAGCCGGAGCAGGTCGCTAGTATTTATATATAACACAGAAATGTGAAACAATTTTGTATCAAATTCCTACTATCTTAGTATATCTAAGACTTTGTCTCATTTCCTCTGAAAAATAAAATAAACACTGTGATACGTTTAGTTTGCTAATGAGACATCTCATTTCTGATTTATTCCGCTTTCCCTCTGATTTTTCTACTCGATAAGTCCTGGTGACGATCGTAAATTGAAATATGATAAAGTCGCAGTAATAAGCTCGGGTAATCGTATCGACCCTCTTCTGGGGTCCTCGTCTAACGAAATGTCATGCTAAATTTAACTCATAGTCCCTATAAACAGCTATGAACTTGTGCCTCTGTTCATTTTAGATCAATCTATACTTCGATTTCTTTTTTCATACTATATTGTCATGTTTTTTTTCTCAAGAGACGTAGACATAATATAGAGTTTGAAACATGACCATATATTAAGTTTCTACGATAAAAGACACTCAAAGTAGGTTTGTATTGATTTGTCTTTCGATTTTATTCTTCCATGTGCGAGCTTTCTATCTCAATTTCGAAGTCATTCCCGATTCCAATACGTGATTCGTCTGTTCGCAAATTATTCGGTGAAAATTCACCATCTCGTTAGAATGTGCGATCCGGGATCCGAGCCAACCGCTTGATAAATTGTCCGGAATAATAATGATGAATTGCAACTACTTCGCTCTTGATGTTAGATCTAATCTATTATGGACCGATTTTACCTTTGCTATTATTAGATATTTACATTTCGTTTAAAAAAGTCTAACTTAAACATTTTTTATTCGTGACTAACATTTGTAACTTTTTGATACCTACTTGTACCAAAAAGTGGCTTCAATTTTTTTTTGCTAATGGCATATATTATGAGGAGAAAATATTCCTTTAATACCTATCAAGAATTAATTACTTCCGTTACTGTTCCAAATATCTTCCAGTACGAATGCGAAATTTAACTTTTAATATTTCCAAATTAATTCGACGTCTGATATTAACAAGAGCCCGATGAAATTGCTTCAAATTAGCGACAAATCTATTAAGAATAGGACGTCTCGGGCCCATTTAATTAGTGACAGAGTTTTATCGTCCGCCCTCTTTGTTCCCATTCGTTGAAAATTTCGAGTCTAATACTGCTATATTGGTGAGCTTAAATAATGTTCGGAGCGTCTAATAAAAGATCTGCTGTAATTTGATGTCTGCTTCTACGACAAATTCTCGAAAAGTTGGAGAAATAACGCTTTAAGTCAATGTTTGAAGTTATTCATATGACTTCTTAAATAAACACACCCCGTGTTGTAAAATGAAGTTAATTGTTACTTTTATGATGACATTGCGTGTGTTGGGGTCAGATGGTAAACAAATTGTTACTTGTATGGTTGCATAATTTAAAGATATTTAGGTGTTTTGTTGAGTTAGAATAGATACGCTATTTTAGTTAAATATTATCTTCATACTTCGTCCCAAAAACTTGTTAATGTTTCCCTTTTTTTGTGTTCTAGTTAAAATACTATTCATGATAGAAAAAAAAAACAATTATAATCAACTTTATTTTTAGGGTTCCGTATCTCAAAAGATAAAAAAGGAACCCTTATTTTGTCCGTCTGTCTGTCTGTCCATGTATCACCATCGATTTTCTCAGGAACCGATGAACCTAGCAAGTTGTTTAAATTATTGTTACCTACTTACTTCCTTACTTTTGCTTCGTAACGCAGATCGAAAAATATATAATTTCATATCGTAAATATCTGAACAAAAAGCGGGTCACTCACGCATCGTTTAAATTCAATCAAACCGAATGGTCTATTCATTTAGTTATCATGATACAAATGTAATCATGCCTTTTTACTTGATTGATGGTTTTCAATCTTCAATTTGACGTTTAATTGTTGATGGTCAGAGCATCGTTTTCGTTCCATTAGTTTGATGATAGTTCATTCATTAGTCGAATTTGTTTTAGCTTATTAAATGTTGGGAATGGTTGAATAGAATGTTGACTGGAATGTTTATACAGATATTTTTACAATTTTATCAGGCATTTCAATAAATATTTTCACGTATGTCTCTGTATAGTTAATCCGAGAACTAATACGAATTAGCATATAAGTAGGATTTAGCAGTCAATCCCTAATTCAAAACAAGCGGAGAGCTATCTCCATATGTGGAACATTCTAAGAGCTGTTAGTGCCCCCCTCAGGGGTTCAAGACGTCAGCGCGCTTAAGCACCAATTAATTATTAAGGCCCGCTTCCTTTGGCTCTTTGACGATGAGTGCACAACAATGTGGCTAGCTTTCGTGATTGGATGCTTTGTAAATTGCATTTTAGCTGTTTGCTACTGTGATTTCATGTTAAATGTTTGAGGATATGGAAATGATTTTTAACCATACCTACCTTATGTTCTTTTACACTTCAAATTTCCAAAAAAAAAATACGAACGCTTGGAAACTCTAAAATACATTTCAGTGAATTGTTGTAGGGGTCGTTTTTGATGGAAGCGTCTTCTTTCGTTGTCAGTTATAAATCCAATTTTCGCTTTATATTGGTAGTTTCACATATCGTAGCGTAGGGTGCATTTCTGCTGTAGAGTATTGATACCCTGCTGAGCATATACAATATATTTTACTTAGTAAAAGGACTCGGCGAATGGGCCAATGAAATTCGGGCTTAACAATCCAGACCCGACCATACTTAGGGCTTCTTAATCTATCGAGGTCATAGTCTATCTGAATCGAGGGTGCCTAACGGCGTTGATACGTGTCGGTTTACCTTTGTGCGCTGGCAGCTCAAACATGACCTAGACCACTCGCGACAATTTTTCCTCATCTGTGGCCAGACGTAACGTTCTGCTACGAGCTTTGCAGTCGTATTCGCGCCTGGATGGCTTAGCGAATGCAAACTATCGAAAACTGACTTGCGCATCGATTTGGGGACATATGGTCGGGGAGCCGTTGTACTGACATCGCAGTACAGCTCAGAGCGGCTACCAGGAATGTGTACTCGTTTTATGTGCAAGGAGGTTTCGGTTTCATTAAGTAAGTGTTCCAACTCGGTATCTGACTTTTGGGCTTCAGCTAGCACTTCGAGGTCCACTGGTGCATGTACTTCATCTACCCGTGAAAGCGTGTCAGCAACGACATTATCTCGCCCAGCGATGTACTGAATATCAGTCGAAAACTGTGAAATGTAGTCTAAGTGACGATACTGCCGCGGTGAACACTTACTTTTGCGTTCATGGAACGCGTAGCACAGAGGTTTGTGGTCGGTGTATATTGTAAAGGTGGTTGCCTCTAGCCAATGTCGGAAATACCTAATACTCTCGTAAATGGCAAGGAGCTCCCTATCGTATGGAGAGTACTTTTGCTGTGTGGGGCTCAACTTACGTGAGAAGAAGGCTAGAGGTTGCCAGTGACCGTCGCGTAACTGCTGAAGGACGCTACCAATTGCAATATCAGATGCATCCGTGACCAAGCCTAGCTTCGCGTTTGAATCAGGATGCGCCAACATGGCCGCGGTACACAAGCTCTGCTTACATTCCTCGAAGGCTCGTAATGAATTTCCATTTATGACAACCGGGTGAGAGGCTTTAACGGAACCGGTCAGTAGGGCGTTCAAAGGAATTTGTTGCTGTGCTGCATTTGGGATGAATCTGCGGTAGAAATTTATCATACCCAAAAATCTGCGAAGTGATCTAGCAGTTTTTGGTATTGGGAACTCTTTTATAGCCTCTATTTTAGCTTCCAAAGGTTTGGTGCCGTGACGACTGATACGGTAGCCCAGAAACGATACCTCTGACGCTCCGAAAATGCATTTGGCTGTATTAATGAGAATGCCGTATTCTTTTAACCTGGTAAAAATTTGACGGAGATGGTGTTCGTGCTCGGCTTCTGATGCTGAAAATATTAAAAAATCATCTAAATAACAGTAACAGAAGTCGAGGCCACGTGTCATCTCGTCAACAAACCTTTGGAAGGTCTGACCGGCATTTCGAAGACCAAATGTCATAAATGGAAATTCGTAGAGTCCGAAGGGGGTAGTTATCGCGGTCTTGGGCACATCCTGGTCAAAAACGGGGATCTGGTTGTAGGCTTTAACCAGGTCTATTGTGGAGAAGACGGTACAACCAGATAAGCCATGAGCGAAGTCATGAATGTGCCTGATAGGGTACCTGTCGGGGATGGTCCTCGCGTTCAACTGGCGATAGTCTCCACAGGGTCGCCAACCATTGTCCTTCTTTGGAGCCAAGTGCAGTGGTGACGACCAGGAGCTTTCGGAAGGGCGCGCGGTTCCACACGCCATCATTGCTCCAAATTCAGATCGGGCAATTTTTAGTTTGTCGGGAGTAAGACGCCTAAATGTACTAGAAACCGGGGGGCCTGGTGTGGTGCGAATATGGTGTACTGTGTTGTGTTTAGGTGTTGGCCGAGTACCTGCCGGTCGGGTTAACTCTGGAAATTCAGCGAGTATTTTGTGAAATTTGGAATCTCCAGTCACGACTACCTTTACACTTAATATATTACACAGAGAGTTATCTATACTAGCTGTAGTACAGATGTTCGTAGTGCCGTCTATTAGGCGTTTATTACGAACATCGACAGTTAAGTTATAGTAGGACATAAAATCTACACCTATGATGGCCTTTGTTACGTCGGCCACAATAAAACGCCACACAAAGTCACGACGTAACCCTAAGTTTAAGTTAAGTTCTATGTAACCGTACGTAGTAATGGGTGTCCCATTGGCCGCGCACAGTTGGTAGCTGGTCTTCTCTCTTCGCTCCCGGACTGCAGATCTAGGGAAGACGCACAGGTCACTTCCGGTGTCGACAAGGAATTGGCATTTTGTCCTGCAGTCCGTGACGAATAGGCGACCGTTGGTGGTGGCGGCGGGGCAGTCTTCAGTCGCCATTATCGACTGCCCTGGTCGTTTCCCGGTTGGTAGTCACAGGGTTTTACGCAGTAATTCGCCTTACTGCCGTGCCTCGAATGGTACCAACATAGTGGGAACTTTCTGTAGTTGGACTGTGATCTACTTCTGTTTCTGCTAGAAGGTGAACGTCCACGTTGTCGGGAGTTCTGTCTCCTATGAGGTCTGGACCGGGACGGTTCCGCGACGGCAGCTGTTAGTGCGCTAACCTGCTTGGTCAACTCGGATATCTGTCGGGCCATGTCGTCCAATCTCGATGGTAGTGGTACCGGTGACGATGCTTTGTACGAAGTAGCCGCTACGTGAGGTGACGGTGGAGCAATGTCGTGAACCTTATCAGCAAGATCCGCGAGGTCGTCCAGTGAGAGTCTTGGCTGTGAAGCGACGATTGTCTGCAGGTTAGGAGGCAAGCGACTGGTCCACACGGTGCGTATGAAGCTATCCGATAAGTCCGACCGGAGGTTACGTAGGTGCCTCAGGAACTGGGATGGTTTCCTATCTCCAAGTTGTTCCCGCTCCAAAAACTGTTTGGTTTTAGTTTCCTCGGAAACGGAAAGGCGCTTAATGAGTTCCGTTTTAAGCTTCTCGTACTTCCCGGAGGCTGGCGGGTCGGTGATAATATCTTCAACTTCTACTGAATACTCGCGGTCTAAGTGGCTGAGTACGTAGTGAAATTTCGTGTCGTCATCACTGATGCGGGACAAACGAAACTGACCTTCTATTTGCGCGAACCAGATCTTCGGCTTCTGTGGCCAAAATGGTGGTATTCGCACTCCAACTCGAAATACCTCGGTAGTCGTGTCGTCACTGTCAATGGAAACGCACTTCGGATATTCCGTTTTCTGGATTTTCTTGTTTAGGGGGCTTTCCTTGACTGTGTCCGTACTACCATCGCTGTCGTGGTCACTCATCTTCGGTTCTGCTGATTCCCCACAATGTCCAAATCGGGGTCACCAATGAGGGTAGTGATTCGTCTACAGTGTGCGGGTTGATGTAATAAATAAGTCCGTTTGATTTACGCTGTAGTTTATTCTACCCGTCTTAAGTATGAAGGAGCACAGGAATCTCTTAACCGAATACGTAGGTACTTGACATACAATATTTTTCATACAAAAATATTTACAACGAGCGGCCGGGTACTACGTAATAGGGTGCGTACGCGACTGGTTTCCGAGGAGCGCGGGCCGCTTGGCTTGCGGCGGTCGACCGGTTCGCCGCGCGGGCCGAACGTCTCCGAGCGCTCCCGAGAGCTGTCGACGTCGACCGCGTGACGTAGCAGTTCACTGTGCGATGCGCGGGCCCGTTGTTCAACAGCTGACCGATAGGTACTTCGATGAATGAAATCGTACTCGTGTAATATTAATATTATAATATTTATTACTATAGGTATTTAATCATTTATATTAATTATATAATATGTAGATAGATAAATAATTAATATGAAGTTAAATATATAAACATGTAAGAATATTGTATATAAGTAAATATGATAATGTAATATATAATAAACTATATATACATAAAGGTGTAAGTGTAATAGATACGTAGGTGTATTTAATGTAGTAGGTTACCCACATAATAAACCCCCCGACCATCTTGGTCTATACAATACTTGAGTTTGACAGCTACATTTCTTTGGATGGATAGGCGGATCTTGATTGCTAGATTAATGCTGTTAAATGTATGATACACTTTCAGTGCATAGATATAACCCAACATAATGTAGGTATTGTGTATTGAACATGTCTCATAACGAAGTAATTTATTAAAACCTTCCAAAAAAAACCTTGGGTATATTTTATTGTACTAGGGTAGATTAAATTGCATTGAGCTACCCATTAACGCCTTGTCAGATCTGATTTCGACGTATTTATTAGATGTATAGGATATTGAATGGGTGACAAAAGAATAGGGCGTTTCGATAATGTGTACTTTTGCAATATATAAGTATCGCAAAGTGCTTTAAAAAATCTTAACAGTTAAAAAATTCTTAACAAGTAAAGAAAAAAATATACTATTTTTAATTCATTATCAACTCCTATTAGATACAATCGTAGAATCCGACATTTGTTTTCGTTTGTCTTCCGATTTTTTCCCGTTGTCACGGAGAGTTAATGAAAGAATTAGCTTTCATTACATCTCAGACGATTCCTTAAAGGGATTCCCGAATGAAGACGAAGTGCCCTTGTAACCTTTCCGATGACCGAGGATCAACGTGGGGTGAGGGCATTCTTATCTGTGATTAGTTTTTTTGGGCATCTTTTACAATTGTAGATAGAAAATAATACTTTTTTACGAAAACTTAGTATAATCCGTTCGCAAAAACAAGCAAAATATTTAACCTTATTTAAACATTCTGATTGATTGACTTTTTATAGATAGGTAGAGAGAAGTAGGCAAAAAGATAAGCGAAATGTCAGACTTTCAACCCTAATGCATTTAATTAAGCCCCTCTGAACCCCGAAAATCGTCTCGAAACTCTCTCTGTTTAAATTAGTGCAGAATTCATTTTCTTTTTTAATTCGTCTTCCAAATTCAAATAAGATTTCTTTTTTTTTATTACACCGCGCAGCATAAAAGGGGTAGACCATGATTCGTCGGTGCGCCGTTCACTTCGGAACGCTAATTTCTCCTCGTTCCAACTTACTGATTGGACAATATATTTAACAATGCTACCGACACGCTTCTCTGAGAAAAATACATCTTATGTTACTACCTTTTTCGCGCTGGGATTCCTTTTTCTTATTTTCTGTTTGGCTCCGCGACTGAAGGTTGTAAGCTGTGTCCCGTGCAGACGTTAATGGTATTAATAGCAATTAGTGGAAGGTTTTGTTTTGCTTGTATCGTATTCGGTGTTTAGTTATTAGCGTTCGGTAGCGTATAAGCATATTACGAAGTGGCCAGACCATGGAGGGTATTAACGGGAGGTCGTTTGCTGTGCTGCCAGGCTAAGATTAATGACATCATTCTAAGACAACTTGTAAAGATTAACATTATAAAACAGTATTATAATTAAGTTCCTTATATAGTTGACATTGGTGTAACTAATATTCATCTAAAAGTTTTAATATAGCGTAGTTCAAAATGGTATAGATATTTGAGTACCTAAATACCGCCATAACTAAAAGTATGTCTTATGCAACCACAGAACATTGTCTGAGTTTAAGGTACATGTTATGAATTATGTTATGCACGTGACGTGAATTCCTACTAATATAAACACACTCATTCCTCCTAAATTTCTGTAAGGGATGTCTAAAAAGGAACGTCCAGACTGTGGACCTCGCGTCGGCGCTGGACATCATAAAATATTTAACACTCATATCTTGTGAAGCGGCCCAAATATTATCGACTTGCGTATAAAACCGAAAATTCTCCCTTGAAAAAGACAGTTATATGTAATTTAGTTGTGCCTGAAAGGGACGGGTGTGCTGTTATTGTAAGGTCTTTGGAAATTCTTTGGCAACGTTTGGTTTCTTTTCCATCGTTTTTATCGTAGTCGTTATATTTTGATAGAGCAGTTTCGGTGAATCGCCAATATAACGTTTATGTTTTGGTTTTTGGATACCTTCGGCTAAAAGGTTATTGTTTGTTACTGTCCGTACTTAATTTGTACGATATTCATATGTAGTCCTCAATGTCATCATAAATACATGTAACATTCAATATTTATTTCTAAGTTACGTGACGCAAAAAACCCGCCAGAAATTAAAAGGTAAACAATTCTTCTTCCACTGAGATAAAAGAAAAGAAAAAATAATGAGTTTATTTAAAAAAAGGCAACACATAATCCCCATAACATACAAAACTACCCACTTTATTCGTTTTATAAAGCGGTACGCAACATTGCGTATGAAAATACGCGCTCGCGAATTTTGCAATAATAAATTATACTTCTTGTCCGTTTACCTCGGGTTAACCGGCTTTTATAAACTACCCTGGTAATTTATAACTATTACCCGGCCGAAAACGATCACGTGATATCACTTTATAGCGTATTCATCCGGTAAATATGAGGGAAGCGTATAATATGTTGTTCGGATGTAAGCTATAATGTAAAGATAGGAAATTAATGGCAGTATTGCGAGGTGGGATATTTGTTACTACATACATGAAACTGGTGGGTGGTAGGAGTGAAATCTTCAAAATATGGTGAGGCAATCCGAAATTGTCAAACCATTTTTTAATACAATTTTGGTGACAATGAAAATGATTAATTAGTATGAGTATGAATATGAATTTTATTTTCATTATTATATTTTTTTACACGCGTTAAAGAAAATGGTAAGGAAATAACATCCGAACGTAATATTTCTATGGAACGTTATCAGCAGTGCCGTTTAAAACAATAGACAAAATTTTCATTTAACCCAACAAACAGATATAGTGAGAACATTTCGCAATAGACTATCTTACTACAAACTACGTACTTAATGTAATCGCGCTCGATATCCTTTGTTCACTTTCAGACTCATTAAAAAGGCGATGCAATTTAATGAGTTGATAGTGTGCGTTAAACCCTCGCTACGTTTGCAAATACTTGTGACCCGACATAAGAAATTGTACTCTAAGTTCTGGTTTGTAAGTTTGATAGTTGGTTGTTCACGTTCGGTTGGATATTGGTATGTAGGGGTCGAAGATTAGTGGCACACGCCTACCCGACGTAGCGCTGAGCGGATGATGGTGCCCAAGAGTGTAGTTACAATTAGACCGGTGCCCACAATGAAGTGATGCCGCGTAATGTTGCCCCTTGTCTTTGTATGTTGATTGCCGGAAATACTTTCGTGTATGTTATTGTATTAATCAAGAGCTGTTATGTTAAATTACCTTTAGATAATTAAGGTCATAGTCTGCTATAGGTATGTTAGTTTCTGGTAACTGCTCTAAATATAATTGATTCATTTAAAAGTACCTGCTTGAGCATAATACTTCAACATTTTAATCTTATACTTACTAAAAAACATTTGCTTAAATCTACCTACATGGTTATCTGTTACTGAAAAAGAAATAACAAATAAATAGGATTTTCTAAGCCGTGCTCAATTCCTTCTCCCAAAAATGATATCTGAGTTCTGTAGGTAGACTGGCTCTAGATATTCGGCTTTATATGGCATAACTATCACATCTTAAGAATTATTATAAGTAAAAAAAAATTGTAACCTCTAATTTTATAATGTTCAACTTCAACGCTATTAATAAAATTAATGAACTATGGAATTGATTACCTATAGATTAACTTTATTTATTAAACATTTAATATTATTAAGATTTTTTCAGGGGAAACACTTGCTTAACATTAGGATAGGACAAAACTAGCTGGCTAACTAGCTGGTAATAAGTCCACGAAACTTGATTCTGAAAATTTTAGTACCTTAGACGAAAGAAACCAGATCATAAACAAGCCGTGGCTCCATTTGTCTGATAAAAATTCTAACTTAAAATATTGCACGAAAAAAATATTTTCTGACTTACGACATTCCTCCGTTGAGCGGTCGATATGTATTTCTTTGAATTCAAGTCTAGTAGTACCTAGTGGGGGTAAAGGCGCTTACAAGCCGCGAGCGATTGCCCCGTCTCCTTTAGGTAGGTATATTGTCAATTGGAAACTACTCGACTTCTGTACGAGCGCTTTTAGATTTGAAAGAGTTGGTATTGGAGATGAAACATTTTGAGTAGGCACTATTTTATTTTAATACCGGTAGGTTATGTTTTTGGTTTCTATTTTTAATCTTATTGATGATAAATTTCGTTAAATAAAAATAAATTTTTGGTTGATCTACCTACAGAAAAAAAATCTACAGAATATCATGGGACTCCGACGAAATGGCCTGTAGTTGGCATGGCATTTACTTATTAAAAAAGTTTTTTTTTTAAAGTTAGACCACTTGGAACAGAAACAAAGACTAGCGAAACAGAAACAAAATACGATCGAAAAAGTCATGTAAAGTCTAAATAACAAGTTTAAAGACTTACGTTTCTTTCTATCCTTTCGGCGACTTAGGTCTATCAGGAAAAATTACTAGGTATAAAAATGACGAAATTATAAAATTAAATTGTCGAAGGCTATTTATGCCGAGATATAGAAATAACGATATTTACAAATGTCAATATGTAAAAATGTCTATACTTAACCACGAAAGTATATAAGTATACAGAAATGCCAATATTTCAAAATGTAAAAACATAGCATTTTTTATCAACTTATGCAATGCAGTATTTTTTTTCTTTGATGTTAATTCAAGTTTTTTCTTTGATATTTGGTTAGTTAGGTGATTATGTGTTAGGTTTTATTTTCGTTACGGAATTTCTTGATTCGGGCGCCGCGCTCAAAGCTCGCGATAAAAGCAGCTATGCAATAGCTTAATATTATTTTGGCAAGATTATGATCCAGAACGTCTATGTATCAAAATGTCAATAATCCCTTACTAAATGTTCTAATGATAATTACGATTTTATTTTTGATAATTACGTATTTGTTCGTCTTGAAATTTAAACGGATATAGATCTACTATCGTTGACATCTATATAGTCTATGCCTTCTACATGGAGGGCTATGAAAAGCCGAGGTTTTACGTGTTTCCATAGCAACGGCGGGAAGCCGCGTCGCGATACCTACCCCTCGGAAAAACTACTACACTGCTTTTATATTTACGGCTATTCAATATAAGTATACCAACAAGAATGAAAAAAGGAATTTCCAAAGTGAAAGTGAGTGAAGAAACTTTAACGATATATTTATTGTTGTCTTCCGTACTACCCATATTGTGACTTTATATCATTGGATTATAATAGATTTATAGAAATGTAAAGGAACTACATACCAATTCTTATTTTCTACTTGCGCGGTACCACACTCAAAAATGATATCGAAAATGATCCGAAGGCACACATCCTCACTTAGTTTTTTAAGATGTTTGTATGTGATCTATGTATATATACATAAGCATCGAAATGAATAAAGAAATTTGACTTTGATAGGTAGGTACTTATTTACCTACTACTATAGGTACCTATTGTTTTGCATATAAGAAATAGTGACGAAATTATAATCAAAATCAAATTCAATTTTTTTTATTTCTCTGGATGCTTAATACATTAAAATTTGTATAAAGACCACATAAAATCGTCTTAAAAACTAAGCTAACTAAACTAAACTAACTAAAGATATAGATACTAGAGAAATAGTTAACAAATATCGAATAAGACGTGGGACATTGTCAAATAAGGCATGGGACCTTAGTACCTACCAAAGTGAAGAATTCCTTAACCCTAGCACATCACTAGCGGCGCCCCGCGGCTATAGCCGCTTTAAAATCTGTTAAAAGTGGTTAAAGGCGTAGAAAATGCCTTTAACCACTTTTAACACACACAAACACAGAACACATAATAGTTACTTCAAACTTCAACAGCCTATTTTACCCCTTTAGAGGTCCATTTTTCAAAAATCCATTCTGAACGCTTCTACATGCAAAGTTTCAGACTCGTAGCTCTTTTAGTTTCAGAGCTTTCTAGATGATTATTTTTACAAAAATATAGATTTCAGCTTCAAACTTTACTTTCCAAACAATATCACAATACGTAATCGTTCAATTGTTCTTTCTGAGCCAGTACCAGTTAACCCTTGAATTCGGTCGGTACACGTTGAAATATTAACGTTTGCTATGGCAGCACGCGGAAAAACAAGTAGAAAGCTGCCCGTTATGGGCCCGTCGCATGTTCACCAAAGATTAAAGTTTTCCTAATTCAGGTAAGTGCAGATAGGTCTTTAGTATTTATTTAACGAATTGTTTTGTCAATGTTTTGCAACAGAACCTTTAAAACAAAGTTTGGATTCGACCCTTAAATTTAACCTAACTAAGCTCTCTCTTTGGCGTTCGCGGATATGCCCGCCATGGAGGACTTCATTATTCATTACGACATAAAGGTAAATATAGTTATAAAACATAATTAACCTTAGTCGCTTCCTTAGTGATTTGGTTGTTTTTTTTGTTTAGAACAATATCTTTGAAATAGCTTAAAAAGGAAGTTTGAAAAACAAAAAATCTATTAAATACTTAACATTAATATTGTTTTTTTTTAACATGCATAGTTAGTAGTATTAACTAGGTATTGCAAAAATTCTAGCCTGAATATACCTCAGTAAAATACTAGAATTTTTACCTACTACTACTATCTCAAAAACACCGTCAAAGTAACTCTTATAACAAAGGTCAGTAATGTTTACAAATAGAATCGTATCTGTGGCTATTATTCTTTGACGGCATGGCGTGTCGGTATTGAGTGGTGGTAGGGGCGTTCGCTGGGGAGTCACTGGCTACCCCGGGGACCGCCTCCCAAGGGAACGTGGGGGACGAAAGGTTAAAAGGGAAAAGTTATAAGAGAACGCTTGTTGTCGGATCGCGCTCGCTACTTCGATTTTCGAATTGCGATGTGTGGATGGTAGGCGGTTGGTTGACTGATAGTGGATTTCATTAGACCTTTGCTTGAATAGACTCTACTCTATCTAACTATGTTGTGTAGAGTGTTCTTTGGTATTTATTGTTAACTAGCGACCCGCTCCGGCTTCGCACGGGTATATTATGCATGTAATATACATTATAAACCTTCCTCTTGAAACACTCTATCTATTTCAAAAAACCGCTTCAAAATCCGTTGCGCAGTTTTGAAGATTTAAGCATACATAGGGATATAGGGACAGAGAAAGCGACTTTGTTTTATACAATGTAGTGATATTACACATTTACCAGAGCCTTCATATATTATTTATTTCTCTAGCTTCGATGTTTTATGTTGCAATAATCATGGTCGCGAGGAGACAAATTAAAAAATACACGGCTAAGACCCGGGGAAATTATTAACTATAAATACAAATCGCGTGCTGGGTGGTGTTCTATTCTGTCCAACTGGTGGAATGACGGGACTTCGAATAGTCCCATGGTCCAACTATTTAAACAGTTGGGCCAGGACCTCTAGTTGGAGGTCCGAGGGTGGGATGGAGGTCCCACTTGTTTCGAATCGTGTGAGTCAAAAAAGTTTTTAATATTAATATCAACAAATAACAATTCTCAGAGATTTGAATTATTAACAAAATAAAGTAAGCACAAACCAAGTAATAAAGTAAAAAGTTAAAAAAGTGTTATTGAAATAAATATTAGGTACGTGTGTACAGTCACATTACCAATTAGCTGAACCCCACGTGACCTAGAGCTCACTCGCAAATCTGTAAGGTAGTAAAGTAATATTACCTACTTTGTTTTTTTTTAAACAATGTACTATACAATACAAACTACAATATAAGAAAATAACAAAATAATGATAAAATCTTTATTGTAAACACCATTTTTAAATAACAAAATAGGTAAATACTATATTTTTTACAGATTTGCGAGTGATCTCTAAGTCACGTGGGGTTCAGCTAATTGGTAATGTGACTGTACTTATAAATTCAAGCATTTTCACCAATGTTTGTTGAACGGTATTTTTAACTTCTTTATCCGACCAAGTTCTGCTTTAACAAAGTAGGTAAGTATGTGATATTTTAAATAATAAGTACATTTTTACTGTTTTTAAATTAACTAAAAAAAAGGTTTTTATCACAGTTGCTCATAAAGTGGATCTTATTAAACCGCTTTTAGGCTCATAATGCAACGTAATACACGCGTGCGATAAAAAAAAATCCAACTAGTGTTGGAAAATAATACGTCATCCCGATATGTCAAATACGTATCTTACTGCTAATGACATATAGTAGATGAAACATTCTTAAGGACATCGTTCAAATCGTACCCAAAAATTAACGTGCCGGCCACAAAAAAAAATGTTTCTATCTTGTAGAGAATAACATTTTAAATAATGTTTAATAAGGCAACAAAGAGCTACGATGAACCATCGTTGAGTTATTTTACATTGAAAACCCAAAAAAATGCATTTTGTAGAGATCCGTTTGACCACTTCTATGATATTACTACAGAAAAAATATAAAAATAAGTAGTAAATGGATAAGTTTTGTCTGTTTTTATTATATTTATACGAGTATACATAGGTATATCCAATAACCCTTTCAGAAGTTATAGTGGGATCTTAAAAGTGGTCAAACGGATCCCTATAAAATGCATTTTTTGGGTTTTCAATGTAAAATAACTCAACGATTTTTGATCGTAGCTCTTTGTTGCCTTAGTAAACATTGTTTAAAATGTTATTCTCTACAAGATACAAATAATTTTTATTACTGGCCGGCATTTTTTTTTTGTGGGTATTTTTTGTTAGAAACATGAATGATCTTCTTTATCTGGGTTATACTGTTTTGATGTATAGAAAAAGGTACCATCCAAAGAGTTTTTAAGCCTTGCTGGCTTAAAACTCTTTGTTGGTACCTGTTTTCTTCTTTTCAAAAGGTTGTCTCTAAAGTCTGCGAACGATAATATTACGTGATGACGTCTTTGAAAATAATTAAAAATTGAGTTTTGTTTTTATTTTGTTTTTTCTTTAGGTACATAAATATATTTTTTTTATATATTCTGTTTTTAATGAAACTCGGAACTAATATATTCTGTTTTTAACCGCCGACGCAAAAACAAATGAAAAAAACCCAAAAAAAATATTGTATGTCAGACGCTGTATAGGTTAAAAGTCTTTTGCCTAGCCTTTCGGGAGTGTAATTAACAAAAAATAGTAAACATAACCTAAAATTCTTAAAAACTTTTTATTATTAAAATTTTAACAAGTCTTTTTTTTTATTCGCAACTGTGATAAAAAACGTCGTACGATACACGTGTGAATTGATCATTCCATCTCGGCTTTTGCCACGCTCGCGTTCCGCTCGCGCGTCATAAACCGCCTCTATGGAATGATCAACTTTCCACACTTGTATCGCAATGTACTATTATTTTACTAGCAAGAAAATTCAGTCTACACACAAACCGAAAACGTTTAACCAAAAGCCTATCAACAATAAAAAATTTCAACCGAAGTCTCAATGCAAATAAACATAGTACTGGGGGGTGTTGTGGGTGAGGGGTGGTTCAAGTAGGTACCTACTGAAAGAGGGCAACCCCGATACCCGTCTCCGCGACTTAATGCCGCACTAGATTTTTTTTTCGTTGAATTTTCCGCTGAATAGTGGAGCTCGCCTTTTTAAATGTAGTGTGATATGTAGACGTTTTGTCGTTTCATTTTAAGCATGTAATGTAGAACATTTCTAAAAAAATGCCTCTACAAGATTCAAACCTGCCCTACGCTTTTGTTGTGCAACGGTATAAAGTCACGTTAGAGTTATAATATGATCGAGTTTTACTACTCCGTTTGAATATCACTACATAGTATAAAACAAAGTCGCTTTTTCTGTCTTTATTTCCCTTTGACTGCTTAAATCTTTAAAACTACGCAACGAATTTTGATGGGGTTTTTTTTAATAGATAGAGTGATTCAAGAGGAAGGTTTATAATGTATAATACATGCATAATATAGCCGTGCGAAGCCGGGGCGGGTCGCTAGTTAGACATAGTTGACACTTAATTCGATTTTTTTTTTGTAAAAGCAGCTCAACTCGATATCGAAATCTAACATTATTTCGCTAACCGCGCTTTTAGAACATAATTTTCAGGAGCTGAAGAAGTTATTATAACCTTTAACATAACAGTGTAATAAACAATATTTGACGGTTAATTCATAGACGATACTTTCATTCATACTTTCACTACATAGTAAAAAATAAAGTCACTTTTCGCCGGCCCTATGTCCCTATTTCCCTATGTCCCTATGTATGCTTAGATCTTTGAAACTACGCTACGGATTTTGATGCGGTTTGTTTTAATAGATCGAGTGATTAAAGAGGAAGATTTTTAGATATAATACAGCCGTGCTAAGCCGGGGCGGGTCACTAGTTTGAAATAATTTCAAAACCTAATAGAGGTTGTGGATTTGAAACATTGTGTTCCATAAGTGCGTTACACAAAATAATCAATTTCGATTTCCAACTAGAGGCGATTTTTACGAAAAACTAAAAAGCTTGAATTTTTCAGGCTGTTACTTCGCCTTTATCCAACTTTTCATAATAGAATCTTCATAAAACAATTACAATCATATGCTTCACTGTAAGAATAAGTAGGAAATAAAGGGCAGTAATAAATCTCGACTCGACTTGAATAAATTAACACCTGTCGGGTTCCCGTGTTCTCTGATACTTAAACATTATTGTCGGTTATTACCTGGTTATTTTAAATTAACTTGTTACACGTGCCGGTTTATTTCTCGTCATACTTGTTCATAAACGATCAATTTTAATCTATTTTTGATCTCATCACTACATAGTATAAAATAAAGTCACTTTTCGCCGTTCCTATGTCTCTATTTCCCTTTGTATGCTTAGATCTTTAAAACTACGCAATGGATTTTGATGCGGTTTTTTATAGATAGAGTGATTCAAGAGGAAGGTTTATATGTATAATACATGCATAATATAGCCGTGCGAAGCCGGAGCGGGTCGCTAGTACTAGATAAACTTCGTAGCACACACATCACTCAAATTTTGACGGTTAATTTGATGTTTTAACTATTTTTCTCGCTATTTTTCCATACTTTGTAATTATTTTAACTTTTCCTGGGCTTCCCACAAATATTCAAAACCAAAATTAGCCAAATCCGTCCAGCCAGTCTCTAGTATTAGCGAAACTAACGAACAGAAGGTCAATTTTCGTAAATATAGTTGTTCAATTTATAATTCCGATTGCATTTCGATTGCAAAAAACTCTCAAAGTAGCTTAAAATACCATCAAATTCAGCTTATGGTATTCTCAAGAAAAAAAATTGTAATCGAAATAGGAATGATATTAAAATGTAATTTGAACAATGTTATTTACGAATTAGCCTTCAGGATTTAATCTCTTTACTTTCTGCGGTTACTTAATTATAGTCCGCGAAAATTGTGCAATTTTCTTAATATCTTTGTATGCAGGTAAAATAGTAGATAGGTAGAGTATAAAAGTCAAGTTCATCAATATCTATTATTGTATACCAATTCTATTTCTGTCCGTAATTTACGACTATTTCTGACTCGGTTTCTCGTAGCAATCAATCTGCCATCTCTCTCTACTAATTGCTCCAAGTTTTCACCCGAAGTTCTTAAAATAAAAACGCCTTACGTATCGTAAGGTAAACTCCTAACTCGCAATATTGTGACATAAGGTGTTTAACATAAATAATGCGAACAGATGTGTTGGGCCTCGGGCACCGCAAATACGTTCGCGCCAGCCCTACGAGGCTACGACTGCTATCTGGTTTTGAATGCCAAGTTTATATAGAGATGTTAATACATGTTTTTAATCATTTTTTGAAACGAAAATATTATATATAGAAACACCAACGTAATTTATTTTAAATTTGGAATAGGCTTGCAGTAACTTGACCATTTCCCTTGCAAAATGAAAGGCAACGTTGATTGCGGATGTAAAATGCTTTCATTAGTCACTCTAGAATCCAGCAGATACGATGCTATATAGTCTCCGTAGAACATTAATAGAGAAGAAAAATCCTATAGGTTAATAAAATTGAGATGATTTTTTACAGCGCTAGCAACTTTAATTCATAATATTCAAAGTGCTATCCCGTGTCTGGGACATTGTATTAGATGGAGTAGGCTTGCCCTTAACCAATACCACCCCTCTCAGCTTAGCCAACCATCTTCAGAGGAAAGAACTCGTCAATATAAATAAATATAAATAAATAAATAAATATTGCAGGACATTCCACACATCGCCATCAAGCCCCAAACTAAGTAACTACACTTGTGTTATGGGTGCTAGACAACAGATATATTACTTATATAGGTACTTTTCTTTCGTAAATATATACTTATAATACATAGAAACAACCAGACCCCAGACAAATATCTAAGCATACTTAAATACTTGCCTGAAGCGGGAATCGAACCCGCAACCCTTTGTTCACAGTCCGGCATGGTGACCATTGGGCCAACTGGGTCGTCAATACAACTAAGCCATTTCATCACGATGTTTTCCGTCACTCTATGAGCTATTATTTAGCTCACTTACATTTTTTGTAAGAAAAATACATTAAATAGATTGAATAGCTATTGAAATTGTGGTAAAGTTAACTACTCCAAGAAATCCCCATCTGTTGGCACACCAATTCGGCGTGGTGGCATCGCCGACGCCTCTGGCTATGTAAAATATTTCTGCTAAAAGCATTCATCGTGATCGCCAGCTTGAATACAAACCCACTTAAACTATATACCTTAATACAATGGAATAAAGTCTGTTGTCTTATGTTAACATTATTTGGACTGAGCTATTGTTTGTAATCCGATATGACGATAGTTCAATAGACCGAAATTATTTGATTTGGTTCATGTTTTATATCGACTAATAAAACTTGAACTTTATTGTTGGATTTTGAGACTTATATAAATTAACTTTTTAAGTTATTTTTTACTAGCGACCCACCCCGGCTTCGCACGGCTATACTGTGCATGCAGTGATGTGCATGTATTATACATATAAACCTTCCTCTTGAATTACTCTATCTATTAAAAAAACCGCATCAAAATCCGTTGCGTAATTTTGAAGATTTAAGCATACATAGGGAAATAGGGACATAGAAAGCGACTTTGTTTTATACTATGTAGTGATAGTGATTGAAATAATCAGTGATTGGTACTTTGACGATACAGTTGGCACAATGGTCACCATGCCGGACTGCCAAACACTGTCACAGGGTTGCGGGTTCGATTCCCGTCTCAAGTAAGTATTTATGCTTAGATATTTGTCTGTGGTCCGGTTGTTTCTTTGTATATCTATAATATAAAAATGAATCGCAAAATGTGTT
Source organism: Idaea aversata (assembly GCA_907269075.1). Lineage (NCBI taxonomy): Eukaryota > Metazoa > Arthropoda > Insecta > Lepidoptera > Geometridae > Idaea > Idaea aversata. The sequence continues at coordinate 5,383,605 of OU026092.1, read as the reverse complement.
GGTAAGCGCATAACTCAACAACGCCTGGATCAATTTGGCCAATTCTTTTTTTGTTGTGTTTGTTATTGTCAGGAGAAGGTTCTTATGAAAGAAAATATTACGAAAATTGCGTAGAAAATTATTACGCGGGTGAAACCGCGGGGCGCAGCTAGTTAAGTATATATTTACAAAAGAAAAAAGTATATAAGTAGTTATCCGTTGTCTAGCACCCATAACAAAAGTTTAGTTACTAAGCTTGGGGCTAGATGGCGATGTGTGGAATGTCCTGCAATATACTTATTTAATTTAATCCGAGTTTTAAGCACTCACAATCAATTGACCGAGCGAATGAAGCGTCTCTGCGTAAAGTCTGACAAACAAATTTGCTCCTGTTGAAGAGAACAAATCTTGGTCCTCTTCAACAGGTCGTATCTTACAACCGACCTAAACGAAATTTCATCACGATGTTTTGCTTACCCGTAATAGCAAAGTTAATTAGCGCACATACATTTTCCTTAAGAAAAATCTATTGGTGCACGATTGGCCGGAATTTGACGTACTTACCTAATACTAACTGAACTGTTGAAATTTTTTTAACACCTATTGAGTACCTCTTTAAAATCAGGACAAAAAAACATGACATATTGGGCCAATGTGCCACCGTATTAGCAAAAACGAACCACTTAAAAACGAACGGAAGAACGGAATACAAATTCGTGAACACAACAAACAAATTAATATCGAAGTTTGTTGTGAAGTGGAAACATCTGCTGAGATCTTCAAGTTTATTCGGTCAAGGTTTTCTATTGAAAGTTGCGAGTGTTCCGTACAATTTTAATGTGTTAAATTATTTATTTAGTTCGAACCTTATTAACCTGTTGCAAGTCATGCCACTTTAGACGAAATCCTTTTAATTAGTGTCGCAAATTAACCTCTTTTATTATAGAAATTTTGCGATTGCTGTTTTCATCCTTTTTATCACCACAAAATGATTTTTATTTAAATTAAAAAAGTGAAATATTAACTTTAAGTATTTAAAAATATTAAAACGAATAAATACAAGTCTAGTGTGTGATGAATTTAGGAATTTTTTAAGAATTAATTAATTATTTGAATTTATTAATTCTATATTATATTTATTTTATAAAATAAGCACCGAAGTTTGACAATATTAAGGCGAGAAAAGAACTACATATTTATTTTTGTCTATACATTGTTAAGTCAGTTAAAAACCACATAACATGTTACACCAATCAAAAATTAATGTCGGGTTTTCGATAATTTGAACGTTGTCGCTTTCTGATTTATGTGTCCGCATCATTTGCATCGAATTAACGTTCACATGTTCTCGATGTGGTTCAATATGATGGTTTATTACCTCGGTTTATATGACTTTTTCTCTCAGATGGTTAATGGAAATAGTTAACATAATTTGAACCACTTCCATTTTTTTGACGTGATTATGTCTTATAAATCGATGAACACCGGCATTCACAAAAAAGTGTGACGTAATCGCTCACGTTCCTTTATTGACAAGGTAACCATAGCAACGTATTGTCGTTTTTATGGTTACTATCAATGTTTTCTTATGACGTTATCACGTAAAATTATAGTTCGTAAACTAACTTTACAGCAGGCATTATAGTTTTTAATCAATACTGCCATAACTTCTTATATAAGATGAAAGAATGAAAGGTCAAACGATTATAAATAATTTTTTTTTGTGAATTTAATCTTTCTTCATTTCTATATACCTACTGTACAATCCCAATATAACTACTAATACAATCCTACTAATTCCTATGAAAGTGTGTGTGTTTGTTTGTTAACTCTTCACGAAAAAACTTCTGAACTGATTTTGTTGAAACTTGGTATGTAGGTAGCTGGAGTCATGGAACAACACAAAGGTTTTTTGAAATATTAATTTTATCTGTTTTGTTTCAGATTTTTCCTCAAATTCTTCCTGAAGTGCAATCAAAATTGTTTGAAAAATGCCGGCAACCCTCGGGACATGAGAAGGTTTCAAGTAAGTCATAATATTCAATAATTATACCTCTTACAGTCGAAATCTATAACGTTACTTACTTACTCCAGTCGGTTGCGGATAGCTTTCTGTCATTAATACGTCTATTTGAAGGCTGCGTTTCGGATTGGATGAACAAAGCTTACGTGCTCTGTTCCGAAAACGTGAACTTACTAAAATTATCTACGGCCTATGCCTAATAGTTAAGCTGATTTTTACAAAAGTCGTGGTCACGAGCTGTGTATAACTTTTTTTTTTTTTTTTTCTATTAATATACAAAAAACAAAATACAAAAAATTAAATAATAAAGACGCCACATAAACTCATTTGAGTTTTACCGGACGTCAGTGCCATCGACTTACGCCACCGGCTTTCGAAACTAAAACGGGTATTGTTGGATTCCTTGACATCTCTTGATGGCGAATTAGCCTGTCTTAGTTTCGAAAGCCGGGAACTAGTAGCAATTATGACGTCATAAAGATGGCGGCTCTGTACTTTAGATATTTGCATATTTCTCGAGTTCTATTCAACCAATCTATACGTGTAAGGTGTCGTTTGAAAGATATTTTAATGCACTTTATCTTTTCCATAGACACAATGTGCAAAAATGCTCAAGTTAAAGAAATATTCTCAAAAATGTGACATTCTCTCCACATGCCCAACACATGCCATTCTATATTTCGCAATATAACTTTTAAAAAACTCGCTTTTTGCCATAGTCGTTGAGGATCAAGATAAAGAACATTTCAAAAGTAATTCATTGATAAAACATACACCTAATGTAATAGCTACAAAAGTTGCTCGGTCAACATGCTAAGAAATCGACATGATGATGGACTTAGCAACAATACAGCGCTGATGTTCTGGAAATCGACATACCTACTGAGAACAACTCGTTATAAACTGAAAATACTATGCTATGCCTAAATTCTCAGACATTTCGTAGTAAACAATTGTATCTTACCACACTATTCGATTTTTCTTCTGCCTAAACTATTCTATCTCTGACACATCTTTGTTCCAGTTTAAAGAATAGAGGTGAATTATTTAATACCACACCGATCTTGGGTAAAAAAATAAAAATTTAAAAAACCGACTTCAAAAAAACCTGAAAAGAAAAACTAACAAAACCTGAAAAAAAAAACCAAAAAGGGAAAAATAATCCATTTCGGGTCACTAAGACAGCAGATAACTTAAACATAAGTACTTACTTGGAAGTCTGACTGGGTTAGATTGAATGTTGAGAGGTATAAAGAAAACATGGTGTCACCCAGTCCGACTTCCAAGTAAGTACTTATGTTTAAGTTATCTGCTGTCTTAGTGACCCGAAATGGATTATTTTTCCCTTTTTGGTTTTTTTTTTCAGGTTTTGTTAGTTTTTCTTTTCAGGTTTTTTTGAAGTCGGTTTTTTAAATTTTTATTTATTTTTTATTTAACCATTTTTAGTGCCACTGTCACTGAAAATTCTACTCCATGAGGCGAAAGCGACTGTTTCTTCAAATTGCAACCTGTACCTAATCGTAACCCATTGAAGAGTTTGGTGATAAGGTGTTTTCGGATGCCCCATTCATCCTTTTTGTGTATGGGCCACTTCTATTAGTGGAAATGGAAACCTGAGCAATTTGTTGAATCTCGCTGTGCAGATCTGTTCATCACTCCGAAGATCCTCATCAGATCTTCATTTAGGATAGGGTTTTCTATCAAAATTCATTCAAACCCAGTCCGGCGAGGCAAAAGCGAATATTTTATTCAAATTGTAACCTATAATCGTAACCGATTGAAGAGTTTTCTGATGAGAAGGTGGTTTCAGATATTCCATTTATCGGTAACTATTAGTTGATGGGCCAATTCTACTGGTGGAAATCGAAAAATGAGCAATTTGCTGCACTCTCGAGGTGCAATTCTGTTCATCACTTCGAAGATCCTCATCAGAACTTCATTTAAGATAGGGTTCTCTATCAACATTAATTCAAACCCAGTCCCGCGACTAAATTCGACTAAATTCTTCAAATTGTAACCTGTAATCGTAACCGATTGAAGAGTTTTCTGATGAGAAGGTGGTTTCAGATATTCCATTTATCGGTAACTATTCGTTTATGGGCCAATTCTACTGATGGAAGTCGAAAAATGAGCAATTTGCTGCACTCTCGGGGTGCATTTCTGTTCATCACTTCGAAGATCCTCATCAGAACTTAATTTAAGATAGGGTTCTCTATTAACATTCATTCAAACCCAGTCCGGCGACTAAATTCGACTAAAATCTTCAAATTGTAACCTGTAATCGTAACTGATTGAAGAGTTTTCTGATGAGAAGGTGGTTTCAGATATTCCATTTATCGGTAACTATTCGTTTATGGGCCAAATCTACTGGTGGAAATCGAAAACTGAGCAATTTGCTGCACTCTCGAGGTGCAATTCTGTTCATCACTCCGAAGATTCTCATCAGATCCTCACCAAATTTTTATGGGACCACCCCTGAGGTATCACTTTTCGAACACAAAAAGAATCATCGCAATCGGTTGAGCCGTCTTCGAATGATCGCGTAACATACACACAAAAAAAAAAAAAAAAAAAAAAAAAACATACAGACGAATTGAGAACCTCCTCCTTTTTTGAAGTCGGTTAAAAATGCTACGTATACGTAGAGAAATGGCAATTATTTGAGCTGTCGACAGGTAAACTGCTACCAGTTTACTAAACTACACGAAAAATTGCTACGATCCTCACACAAGTTTCACTGTATTGGTCTATTTCTTTGGTGCATACTAAGAGCGATTAGCGTTTTAAGGTTAGCTTAGGGGATCATATTTTGGGGGGAAATTTTCTCACCATTTAAACTTTCCTAGGCTTCCACAAATTTTTCAAAAATTAGCCAAATCTGTCCGTTCTCTAGTTCTAGTGAGAGTAACGAACAGCCGCCCAATTGCCGTATTCTTATGCAGCGCGTCTTGACTGCGTTTGCGTCATAACCATAGATTTCGTATTGCTAAGACGCACTCGTCACGCACACGTTACGCACTCGTCACGCACTCGTCACGCACACGTTACGCAAACCTAAACGTCGTAACGTGTGCGTGACGAGTGCGTCTTAGCAATACGAAATCTATGGTTATGACGCAAACGCAGTCAAGACGCGCTGCATAAGAATACGGCAATTGGGCGGCAGTAGTTAATTTTTAAATTAAAGATTTTTGGAAAGCGATCAAATATCGCTTTCGCTTAAATTTTATACCAAAGTATCGTCTATATCGCCCTTAACTGAAGGAAGGGTTGTGTTCACGACTCTTGAATATTTGAAACGGCTCCAATTTAGGGGAGGAATGAAATTAAATTTATTTATACGACTTTATTTATTTACTTTCAACCGATTGTCTGTTTGTTCTTTACTTAATTTTAATTGGTGATATTCTTTTGTTAAGACAAATTGCGTTTTATTTGTTTGCAAATGATATTTATCTAGAGCGGACATAAGTAGACTCTACAGTCGAAAAAAAGTACAGTCGGCAACAGAATAGCAGACCCACCGTAGATTTCCAAAATTACTATTATTGGAATGTTTTCATTCTAATGATGTTTGTCTAATAAATTCCTAGATTAAAAGACTATAAACTTAAAAAGCAGAACCTTAGAATCTTAGTTCAGTTGAAAATATTCAAATAAAAGCAGTTTTGACGCTCTACGGGGTGGGTCTGCAATTTTGTTGCCTGATTGTACCTAAAAGTAAAAATAAAAAATGGGTATTTAAAATCTGTCAAAAGTTTGGCAAAAAATTGTCAAAATATGTATTAATAAAAGCACAGGATATTTATTAAGATTTCAACAAAGAACCTTATTAACATTTATGAAGCTTTCATGCTTAAAACTATTTCCAACTCCTATATTTCATAATACAAACTAATTAACCACCAGCCCTAATATAAATTGCCATAAAGGTGCATTCACACTGTCTACTTATGAGTACAAATTTGCTACCGTCGGATAAGACATATTTGTCTTACATGCCCTAATGTTAACTTTAAATATAAAATTGAGCTTTAAGCTCTTGTGTATTAGGTATAATATCGTTTGCGGACAATGTTGCTCGCGTGTGTAGTAATGTCTATATTTGGGCTTTTTGTATGTCATTGAATAATTCATTGGTCGTACGTACTCTAAGTACCCCAACTATTCAAGGGTAAGGATATATGACTATAGTTGTTATAGTGCACATTTTATAGTCTCAATATATTGATATAATGCAGTGAATTCTAACCAATAAAAAGGTACGGTCGTGTCAGAATTGCAGACCCACCGTAGAGCTCTAAAACTGCTAAATGTTTTTCAAGCATGATCTTTTAGGGTTCAATTCTTTCAACTCATGAATTTATGAGCTAGCTATTATTGGAATGAAAACATTCCAAAAATAGTAACTTTGGAATTCTACGGTGGGTCTGCAATTCCGACTCCGACCGTACATTAATAATGTCTGTTTTGAAAATGCAAAAAAATATGTTACCTACTAAAATTACTTACTAAAAAATTTGATGTTTATCATGTTTTTCTATTTTGTGAACCTTGCTATTTCGATGGAAGCATAATTTTATATATTACCCACCTACAAGCACCATTTCCACGAAACTCGAGCTTATGTATGTAGGTCTTGGTAGGTATAAGCGATCTTTTTTTTAAATAATTTTAGTAGTAATAATGGCCATATTACATAAAAATCTTTAAAATAATAAGTTGATGTTGTTTCAAAATTTAAGACATTTTATATTTAGACACTAGACATTAATTATAATTAGTAAGTTCTATTTATTTCAGACATACATTGCCAAATTCTTATATCATATACCTAACCTTAACGCTTTGAAAGCATATCAAAGAAATCATTTATCATGATAATCATTTATGTTTGCCGGAGGTAAGGCAACCTCCGGCACACATACACAAAAAATAGTATTGATTGTTCGTCCATAAAACGTGCACCCACACATTCACGTAATGCATTTCCTTGCATACCTATTGGAAGAATTCTGTCCATTTCAAATCCCGAGATATTGGCTCCACCTCCCTAGGGACTCTCCCTTTCGGTCGCCTTTGTATGTGTGCCGTGGATTGTTGTTGTACGTTCGTTCTATTTCTGTAATTTAGTGATCTTGAACTTGGTGGCTAAATTTAAGTGGTATTGCTTCTTGAGCTTAGGTAGGTTACTTAGTTTGGTATGGTATGGTATTACGTCACGTAGTTGGTAAACAGTTTTATCAATAAAGACTTATGATAGAATTCTTAATTACAATTTCTTTTACCAAATAAATACCTAACTCTTTATTAATGACTCCGATTAAATTAAACACAAGAAATCGCAGTTTAAATTAGTAAAAAAAAAACAGACGGACAAGAGAGTGATCTTATAAGAGTTCCTTTTTTACCTTTTAAGGTACGAAACCCTAGAAATACATACACAATCCTTTCTTGAAGTAGGTTAAAAATTGCCCTGCCAAATCGGACTATGAAGCTGTGCTCACTTCGACTTAGCGATCAGTAGTTATACCTAAACTTAACTACTTTGAATTATTTTTTACTAATTGTGTCTACTTTTTTCTAGGTGGTAATATCAACGCAAGTAATGGTAGACGGACCTCTGCTAGCGATATCGGACAACATGTTCGTTCACAACAACAGCAAACATGGACGGAGGGCGAAGAGGCTGGATCCCACTGAAGGTACCGACGCGACTGAAAACCATTGTACGTTTTTGTTTATTTTTATTTTGTTTCTTTATTTTTAAGTTATTTAAAAAATTCAGTACACAAGAACCAAACAAAAAAAGATTTACATTTTATAAAGTTATTACTAAGGTAAGTCTTACCTTGTGAAGAGTTTTGTGCCGACAAACAGTTTATTTTTTATTTCAATATCAATATAAGTTTATTCCAATTATTATTTCTTAAAAATCTATAAACGATCTATCGATTACTTAGGTATATATTGTACTAGTTGTTGCTCGCGACTTCGTACGCGTGGTTGTTTTATTTTACTAAAAAACCTCTATCTACTAAAAAAAAACACTCTATCTTCTAAAAAAACCGCATCAAAATCCGTTGCATAGTTTTAAAGATCAAAGCATACATAGAGACAGTTTGTTTTATACTATGTAGTGATGATACTTTTCAAATATTTCCGTAAAAATCACAACTTAGTCAAAACAAGTGTTTGTTGTGATCACAAAACTACGTGTTAAATTCGGCAGTCAATCGTCGATAAATGTGCAAAAGTCATAACACGGCAGTTTTAAGATGTCGTTTGTATTCAAAGAATCACTGAAGACATTTCGCAAGAACTTGAGGCGAAGGGTGGCGTGGGGTGTTGAAGCAAGCATGAACCGAATAGGAATAATTTACTAAGGAATTATGCCTTGTAAAATTTTGGAACAGGCTTGATATTGTCTTATCTGGCGGTCGGTTTTGACATTCTTTTCCTTTAGTTACGGTTGAGCTTTTGTGCTATCTGTTGATGTTGAATTTTGGGATTCTGGGATGTTTCGGTAGAGTATAGATTTAACCCGATATCCGATGGATATAAGAGTAGATATAGTTAACTCTTTAACTCTTTTAGTTAGCTCTTTAACTACGTTATCTACTATTGTCGTAATCGTAAAAAAGAATTGACCTGCAGTTATATATTGTCATAATTTTATTTGAAAGTCTCCAATATTTCTATCAAATTATCTTGAAGTGAAATCATTATCTTTAAATCTCGAGTAGGTATTACTTACAAAAAGAATATTAAAATCTATTTCAGGGAGGGCAACGAATTTAATTTTAGTCAAATTAAAAAAGAACCACCGAAGTAATCTCCTTTCGTTCCCTTAAATTCACTTTCTCCTCTTGTCTTTATTACAACGTCGTTTTGTTAGCAAGATTTCGGTTTCCCCTGTGTTACGGCGCGTGTCCCCCTTCGCCGCGACGTCTTTCTGCAACTACCATCATAACTGCCGTAACACCTGCAATGCAATATTCAACTTTATAACGGACCATTTAAATTCATTTTCAATTATCGCGACCTACGTCTTCGATTTTATCGTTGGTTTACGGTGCAATTGTCCTTTTTCCGAAGCAGTCGAAGATAAACGTTCAAGTGGGACGGAAACAGTTCTGGTTGTTACGCGTTTGTTCAACTTTAAGCTGTTCGGCATACAATCCTACCCTTACTTTTGTGGTAGTTTAGGAAATGTCGTTTACTTTGCACGGCTATTTATGTACACGCACTGAAACTAGTTTTATGCGTCCTAAAATAGATCTAAAGAATGTGCTAAAGCCTCAAGTCATAACATGCATAACGGTCTCGAACTTATTAATAGAACAAAGTTCCATATCGCGGGTTAGCGGGTGGGGACCTAGCCCAGAAAAAAAGTTATGCATTACGAAAAAAATGTGAAAAGAAAAAACGTAAGATAAACGTAAATATATATCTTGGGCGATTTAATTTCGCCTGAGGCGCCATTTAGTCGAAAAAAAAAAACTTATCTGACATTATATAAACATACGATATAAACAGAAACGAATCGCTCACATATTTATAATATATCTCCCACACGTTTATTTTTTTTTACTTTTCCAAACATTTTGTTCATTCCTTAACACTCGTCCATTTTTCAATTCCTTCATAAGTCTGACTCTATATTCCTTCTCTACAGCGGGCCTTTACCCTCCTCTACCAGTAGCAACTCCTTGCATAAAGGCGATATCTCCGAGCGAAGGTTGGACCTCAGGAGGTTCCACGGTCATCATTGTGGGGGACAACTTCTTCGATGGACTGCAAGTTGTGTTCGGGACCATGCTTGTTTGGAGTGAGGTGAGTCTTAACTTATCTAATTAATGTCAATGATTTTTTATTGAGTCATGGCCTGCACGGGCTATCGGAAAATTTACAATTTTTAAAGACGCATTTTTCCTTAAAAATATTTACAGTACCTAATTTATTTATTTTTTACAATTAATTTTTTTAGTTGTTGATTAATTTACTTACTGATGTTTTATTCTATACAAAATCAAAAAATGTCTCTAAAATTACAAGAGCGCAGAATTTTGGCACAAATAATGTTTGCCGTAGCAAAAATGAATCTAATATTTTGATTGTCTCATAAGTTTTCTGTTGGAAATTCAGTTTGAATAAACGTTTTTTTTTTTTTTTCTATACCAGTTAATAACATCGCACGCGATAAGAGTTCAAACCCCGCCGCGGCATATACCAGGTGTCGTGGAAGTGACGCTCTCCTACAAAAGTAAACAGTTCTGCAAAGGAGCGCCAGGAAGATTTGTATACGTTTGTGAGTATGGATTCATCTTATTTGTATTCTGATTTATATTAAATAAATAAATACTGCAGGACATTCTACACATCGCCATCTAGCCCCAAGCTAAGTAACTAGACTTGTGTTGGTGGTAGACAACGGATATACTACTTATATACTTTAATTTGTAAATATATACTTATAATACATAGAAAACACCAGACCACAGACAAATATCTAAGCGTAAATATTTGTCTAAGGAGGAAATCGAACCCGCAACACAGTGTTTGGCAGTCCAGCATGGTGACCATTGTGCCAACTGGGTCGTCAAATTATTGGAATCTAATAAAAACTCAAAAAATCTGTGTTTTGTCCTAAAAAAAAAGTATGAGAGAGCTGTACTAAATAAAAATCGGCTTTTAATTTCTAATGAAAAAAACTCTTATTAAAATTCAGACCATGATAATTATTTTCCCGGATCTGAAACGCGTATTTTGCTTTCTTTTACCTTGATGATTCGATTATGTTACAAGAGTCATGTTCGCGAGGAGATAGATCAGATTATGATGTTTGAAATCATTTCTTTGCCAAAGCGATGGTGACTGGACCACCATATTTTTTTGCTTTTATAGAGACAAGAGTAGTGATAAATGTGTAACTACCTAACCGTTAAACAGTGCCAAAATCGGCCAATAAGCCAAGTTATATAAAAAAAAAACATTTTCCCTAAAAAATAATTAAGAACCAACACGATTCCGATCGATCAATTAGGCTTTAATTCGTTAGTAGAGCAACTAATGATTGATTTTGTTTTCCTCGTTTCGCATAGCAGCACTCAACGAGCCCACGATAGATTACGGGTTTCAAAGGCTCCAGAAACTTATACCGAGACATCCTGGTGACCCGGAGAAATTACCAAAGGTAAGGACACTGAATTGTTATGTTCGACTGGAGATGACAAAGCGAAGAAAAAACTATTTTTGCCGACCGTTGACAGCAAAACTAACATTTTAACACAAGCGCGCGCACCCCGCGCTGGCACTGATTTTATCCAATTTACATACTTTAACTCTTCGGTTGTTTTTATCCAACTGAAAGGAAAAGGTTATGTTTTTCGCGCCTATCTTTGTGTGTTTCTATGTATACTTTTTACGGTTACATATCAAAATAACTAAGTTCAATATAACTATGTTCGAAATAACTACGGTCATAATGCCTACTGTTCAAAATACCTAATGGTTGTTTCACATATTTTTGAAATAACTAATGAACGAAATACCTAATGGACGAAATACCTACGGTTAATTTACCTACGTTCATTATAACTATGTTCGAAATAACTACGGTCATAATACCTACTGTTTAAAATACCTAATGGTTGTTTGGCATATTTTCGAAATACCTAATGGACGAAACACCTACGGTTAATTTAACCACAATTAATTCAACTACGGGTTTTCACCTGCGGTTAAAAAAAATCAATTTTATAAAATACACCTACGGTTAATTTAACTACAATTAATTCAACTACGGTTTTTCACCTGCGGTTTAAAACAATCAATTTTATAAAATCCCTAACCAAGTAAAATGGGTAGAATTCGCTTCTAGCACTCGCCGGCCGCTGCCGCGGCACCGCTCGCTTCGCTCGCTCGGCTCGTGCGTTGTGGTCGCAGTTCTAACATAAACCTAACCTATCCATGTCGGTTCGGGGTAGGGGGTGTTCCGGATGGGTCTTTATATGCTTCCCTAATCAAGTCAAATAGGTAAAATTCGTCTCTAGTTGCGTGATAAAGGCAGCATATAAAGACCCACCCGGAAAACTCCCTACCCAGAACCGACATGGATAGGTTAGGTTTATGTTAGAACTGCGACCACAACGCACGAGCCGAGCGAGCGAAGCGAGCGGTGCCGCGGCAGCGGCCGGCGAGTGCTAGAAGCGAATTCTACCCATTTTACTTGGTTAGGGATTTTATAAAATTGATTTTTTTAAACCGCAGGTGAAAAACCGTAGTTGAGTTAATTGTAGTTAAATTAACCGTAGGTGTTTCGTCCATTAGGTATTTCGACCATTAGGTATTTTAAACTGTAGGTATTATGACCGTTAGTTATTTCGAACATAGTTATATTGAACTTAGTTATTATAATGTGTAGCCCAATCGACCGTTAGGTATTATGAACTTATGTGAATCGACCGTAGTTATTTCGAACATAGTTATATTGAACTTAGTTATTATGATACGTAACCCTTTTTACTGTCATTTTTCTTCTTTTTCTTAATCTAACCAAACTTTATTTCGTATTTTAGTCTTAGTTTCAATCTATCAGTTTCCCACTTATTTAACATATAAGAATGTTGTTATTTTAACATTAATTTCTTTAGAAATATCATGCTAATAAATGATTATGTTTTGTTCCTAAATGGAAATAAACTATTAATTATTACTATTAAAATTAAGTATGTCTTTTGGAAAAAATTACTAAGAAGTATTTGTTTGGGAATGTATGTAATAATAAATTAAATTATACCATACACTTAAGGTGAAAGGGTACCTGCGCGCTCTCCATACAAACGTAGTCGACTGTTTCCTCCCTGGATAATGACACTAGCACAAATATTTTTGTGCCACAAAACCTATAACTGCCATGACTATGCCCCTATGTTTTGGTTTTTTTCATTTTCTAATTACCATAGAAATTAAAATTAAAAAAATTTAAAAATAAAAAAAAACAAAAAATAGGGGCATGGTCATGGCAGTTATAAGTTTTATGAACCAAAAATATTTGCTCTAGTGTCATTATCCAGGGAGAAAACAGTCGACTACGTTTGTAATAGTTTGTATGGAGAAAGCCCCCGGTACCCTTTCCTCTTAATACAAGGTGTATCGGATTAGAACTCAAGTGTAGTTTTTTTCCAAAAGAACCAAATATCTACTTACTTAACTTTAAAATTACTTTACACAGGAAATAATCCTAAAACGAGCGGCGGACCTAGCTGAAGCCCTATACTCGATGCCCCGTAACAACCAGCTCGGTTTAGGAGCTCCTCGGTCTCCGCCCTCGAGTATGCCTTTCAACACGTATACCGGACAATTGGCAGTCAGTGTTCAAGATACTGCGGCTTCGCAGTGGACTGAAGGTGGGTTTCATTATCTTAGACTTTAGATCTATTTCACCCACGTAACTTCCAATCTCGGGGAAAATCGATACCCTGTGATACTCCCAATGAATCAATGTATACTTAGTTTCATTCAAATCGGTTCAGTAGTTTGGGAGCCCATTCAATGCAAACAAACAATCAAATAATTTCCTCTTTACATGTAAGATAAGATGAAGGCATAAGCACAGACGTGAAATATCGATAAAGTTTTTCAGTCATTTATTATGAAATTATTCTTATGATTGTTTAATCAATAACTCCAACAAATCTTTGAATCTATACATATAATAAATTTGTAGACATAAAAAAATCTGTAATTGTAAGATATCCAGAAAAAAAAATACACAGATCGTCAAAAAATCGTTAGCTGAACACGATAGGGTATTTTTTAGAATTTTTGTCTTTTTGTTTGTTTGAACCAGGTAATCTCATAAACTACAGAACAGATTTCAACGAGGTCCAATATGTTCAGAAAATACCAGACTAACATTTAGGGTATTTTTCAATTTAACTTTAATACAATAATTATGATATTTGATAAAAAAAAAACATTTAAAAAATGTGAAATCGAAATATTTTTCCGTGGTAAAACGTAATATATTAATAAGATTATTATATAAGTGGTTTTTGACATATTTTTGACAAAACTAAATAAAGTGAATTGGGTTTCATCACGATGTTTTCATATCACTGTAAGAGCAACACCAAGTAGTGCACATAAATTTTCTTAAGAAAATTAATTGATGCGTACGGAATTCAAACCTACCTTCGCAATGAAAGTCGAGGTCTACCACTAGCCCAAAATCGCAAAGCCTTTCAACGACAGTAATCTAAATACTGCAAACGGACCCTTCCGTAAACATGTAAATGGCATATTTATTCTAGCTGACACGGATCTAATCCTAATACGTATTTGGTATTATCCCATGCTGTTTTGAGGATTGGTTTAGTGTTCACAATAATAACATGACCACTTGAACTTGGGATAATGTACAGTACCATCACAAAGCATAGGACCGTTGTACTATTTTTAAGTAACTTCAAAAAAAGGAGGCTGTTCTCAAAAATTCATCGCGTATATATATTTTTTATATATGTTCACTGATTACCTGAAGACGACTCAACCGATTCAGATGTTTTTTTTTGTGTTAGAATAGGAATAACTCAGATTTTTTCCTTTAAATGAATATTTTCCTATAAAATTTTGGTAAAGATCTGATCACTACATAGTATAAAACAAAGTCGCTTTCTCTGTCCCTATATCCCTTTGTATGCTTAGGTAAATCTTTAAAACTACGCAACGGATTTTGATGCGGTTTTTTTATTAGATAGAGTGATTCAAGAGGAAGGTTTATATGTATAATACATGAATAATATAGCCGTGCGAAGCCGGGGCAGGTCGCTAGTATTGAATAAATTAGAGAGTTTACAAAAAAACCTTCTGCTATTTATTTGGCACAACAACAGGTTAAATCTATACTAATATTCTAAAGCTGAAGAGTTTGTTTGTTTGTTTGAACGCGCTAATCTTAGGAACTACTGGTTGAAATTGAAAAAATATTTTTGTGTTGAATAGTCTATTTATCGAGGAAGGCTATAGGCTACTTTTTATCCCGATGTTCTCTCGGGATCGGGAGTTACGCGGGTGAAACCGCGGGGCGCTGCTAGTAAAAATTGTTATATTTCTTACTAGCGACCCGCCCCGGCTTCGCACGGCTGTATTACGCAAGTATTATATCTAAAAACCTTCCTCTTTAATCACTCTATCTATTAAAAAAACCGCATCAAAATCCGTTGCGTAGTTTTAAAGATCTAAGCATACATAGGGACACAGGGACGGCGAAAAGTGACTTTATTTTATACTATGTAGTGATGAATTGCGCTGCATAACCCCTTAACCTCAATAATCCCTTTTCAACAATTTTAGATTCTGAAACTCATTTATGACTCATTTGGAATCAGTAGTTTTAGGGTCTGGTAGCTAAAGCTATTATCTGATCCTAACGCAATGTTTGTGTTGACCAGGCTTTTTCTTTTAGAAGAGTACGCGCGCAGTGGCGCAGGAGGCGGTGGAACGGGGTCGGTGTCGCCGCGGTACTGCTCGGCTGCGAGCACGCCGCATGCGCCGGCTGCATACCCGCACCCGCAGCATTATCCTGCGCCACCAACCTCGCTCTTCAATACTACTTCCCGTGAGTATACATCACTACACAACACATTCACGTCCAAGTATATTTTATTAAACAATTCTTCATCAAATGGTGCCATTGAATGGTACTACTAAATATATTATTTGATTTAATTACTTGTTTGTTTTTTATCCGTGGTACCGTTTAATAATGCAATAATGGGAGTGAGTCAAATCAAAACGTAGTTTTTAAATACTTCATAACTTACCTATAGTGCAATTTCAAAAACTGCTTGTTTTGAGGGTCATGGTGACTAACAAACGGACAGATACAACTATGATGATGCAATTTTTCTATAGAGGATATTACCGTTTCTAATTGGAAGTGTCAACGTCAAGTAAACGTCATGTTTGAGACAATCATAAACAAATTCCCTTGGGCCCGGTATTCTTCTCATCATTCATTCTTAAGTAAAAAAAAAACAGTATTTGATAAATATTTTTCATTCATGAGTAGTGTAATTTCCATCAGTGTATCTTTAATTTACTAAAAAAAACAAACGACATTTCACACTGACTCACTTCATACATAACACTAAATCTTTTTTCTAACAAAACGAAATAACTAACCGGTATATTTTCTCGCAGTGTCGCTAGGCCCATACCACCCTGCAAACGTGAATGGACACTTATCTGACCATCACTATAACGCGTATAACGCGAAAGATACCGCATATAACACGAAAGATACAGCATATTACACTGAAAGAAACGCGGATTCTAAGAGCGGTGACTGTCCAGTAAACACTCATGCAAAATTCACAACCACTGATATGAAAGGGGATGAAAATAAAGCCGGTAAAAGAAGTGCATTCGCTGTCGTGAGACACAGTCCGCCACGGGTGTCCAATTCTCAACAACACAATTGGCAGCTAGCTGTTCAGTGTTAGTAGCTTTTCATTTCTTTGCGTGTGAGCTTTATTTGCTTTTTAACTATTTTAATTTTAAATATTTTCTTGCTTAAGTTTTTATTTATTTTTATATCAGTTTGCAGTATTTTATTTTGATTAATCATTCAATCCTTTTTTTTTTGTGAGCGTATTTGCTTCTTGTCGTGCTTCTCTAGCTTTTATTTGCGTAATGAATTTGTATCGTCTTTAAAATGTTTAATTTTGTTCCGATAAAATCCTGTCCTTAAAAACAAACAATTTACTTAGGTACCAATATTTTTCTGTTTTCTTGTACTTCAAAGTCTTCAGCGACCACTCGTGTACGTGCTTTTTTGAAGTTTTATTTTGGAAATTCTCATAAACCAATCATATTATTAAAAAATCCAGTATATAACTGACCAATATTTTTTGTTTGTCAACAGGAATGGGCGGTCTCGTATCGTCACCGTTCAGTGTAAATCCATTCTCTCTACCAACATGCAGCGCTCAGCAATATGCACAGACAGCGCCTCTAGCGTCTAAATAGTACGAGATGAACGGTTAGTTTCCATTTTAATTTCATTTATGTCTAAACACTGTGTCTAAAAAAATCTGTCACATAACCTAAAAAAAATTTTTTTTGTTACAAGTTTCGGAAATAATCTCAGAAAAGATCAATTTTAAGTAGGTAGGTAAAATTACTGTATGTACAAGTTTGCAACGAGCTATTACTGTCAGAAATGATTTATGAAAGTACTTAAATATTTGTTAAGATGATTGATTTTCTACCGGCGCACTCTCCATACAAACGTAGTCGACTGTTTCGTCCCTGATTAGCACAAATGTTTTGTGCAGTTATAAGTTTTATGCAACAAAAATATTTGCTCTGCTGTCATTATCCAGGGAGAACAGTCGACTACGTTGTGCAGTCAGAATTTTTGGGACACGTGATAAAATTATATAAATGAAATAAAAATGGTCACAATAATCATATTACATCGAGTTATAATAACTGTTTTTATCAATGGAAGTAGATTGTAAATAATTTAAATATCTGCATAGTTATTGTAATTTTACTGTAAATACATAAATTACATTTACCAAAAAAATAATACCAAATCGGTAGTTTTCTTTCTAGTTAAATAATATTTAGTGTAGTTTTTGTATACTTACATTGTTTTCAAATTATTGTGCTCAGGAAATAAGTGTAAAGTGTATGTAAATACGACGAACTCGTTTTATGAGCTGTATTTCTAATTACATTTAAATATACATATATGTTAAATCTATATACTTGGTATGTTCTCACTAGTTCCATGATGGAACTTACCTACTTAAATACTGACTGAAAAATAAGTTACCTTTATTTATAACTAGCGACCCGCCCCGGCTTCGCACAGCTATATTATGTATGTATTATATCTAAAAACCTTCCTCGTTAATCACTCTATCTATTAAAAAAACCGCATCAAAATCGGTTGCGTAGTAAGCATACAAAGGGACATAGGGACACAGGGACGGCGAAAAGTGACTTTATTTTATACTATGTAGTGATTATGACTTACCTTAGTAGTGTAACGGGGAAAAAAACTTCCTGTTTTACTCTAGAGGGTTGGTAGTATGAAAAAGTTTTTTTCCTATATACTGGTAGCCCAGCAATAAACGTAACTAACTGAATCTTCTTTTTTTCTTCTTGTAAACAGTCCTATGACAAAAATGTAACAGAATTTTCAATTGATTAGATTCTCGTATTCGTTTCGTTATTTGTAAACTCTGTGATATATTTATTGTAAGTAATAATTGTAAATTGACATAATCGTAATTGACATAATTGTAAATCGACATAATTGTAACTAGTGTATAAATTTTTAATTAAATTAGTCGATAAAAAGCTTCGAATACAGCAAATTGAAACTGTGAATTCAATCTTAATTATGTGTACCTAATCTAAGCGGATTGTATTTGATTAAAATGTTGACTTAAATGAGACAAATAAATTGTCGAAACATCGAAAAATGTAAATTTTATAATCATATCATGAAACAAAACATATCTTTGATGAAACATTGTAGAATACAACGATATCACGACAAAAAACATGTATACGAAATAATTCCTGAAGAAACTCAATACCTAGACGTTACTCAAAACCAAAGTATTTTGAAATATTCTGACTTGAATTTAATATAAAAAGTGTTGAAATTCGACTAAATTAAAAACAATGTCTTATATATGTCGTATGTCTTATAGTCTAAGAAAAAGTTGAATTTTGATTACACATAATTGTACCCCTATTAAATTTTTTAAATTACAACTCATGTTTTTCTTAGGTACGGATATTTTTAATTTAGTCGAATTATTTATATATAAAACAATTGTACCTACATTAATATAATCTAGTAAGACATGTAAATTTGTAATCATTTATGAAAAAAGTATCACGACGTAAGAAATTAAATTGCATAAATATTATTTTAGAAATTTTTATTTAGTCCTCCTTTATTTTATACACTGTTCAGTTCACACTTCGTCTTACCTTAATAGAACCCATGGACATGACTTTAATTTCCCATTACAAGTTTACCTTTAAAAATATATGTAATATTTGAGATTTGTGAGCATGATCACAAAAAATAAAAATATGTGGTTTGGTCGCGTTCCGAAGGTACATAATTATTAATTTAATTTTTGAGACTTAACAATGTGATTGCATGCATATTTTTAATATTTAAATACATTTTAACTTGTTCTAGTGCATCAGATATTTTACTGTCACAAAGTTTAGGACCTCAAACAACTGCGCTATCAATCATTTCCATCACATCTGACTTAAACATAATATATTAGACCTTTATAATTTCACACATGGTACGTTTTTGGCCCTCTCGATATTATGCTAACAATTTTTGTCCTTCGCTTAGGGTAATTCCTTTTGTTACTCAACTAGATAATGCACGGGTTTGTCTTGCTTCTAAATGGAACAAGAATAGGGATTGTGTTACTTAATTTGCATTAAAAAGGGTGCAGTAAAAACATGCTTCTCTAATAAAGGTAATTTAATATTTTTTGTTGTGCTGTTTGGAACTGATATGATTTTGATAACTTTTAGAGTATTGCTATCAAAAAATCTAATTACAATCAAAACATTTTTGAAGTAAGTATAAGGTTACGTACACACTGCGCACATTTTAACAGGATTAAGTTCCAATAATCCAAATGTACGTTTTGTCGTGGCAGTTTTCTCGACGTGTGTGGTCACGTGATCCGCACGCGTCGCCGGACACATCCATATTGATTGGCGGGCTTATATGGGACCTGTAAGTAAGTGGAATTTATTAGAATTCGTTTATATCTTGTCTTTTATAAACTCCCAGCTTGAAAGTTTTGTAATAACTTGAGGAAAACGAAGTTTTACTTGAATCTTAATTAATTATAATGGTTTTCACCGAATATGATCATTTTTTTTTATTAAACTGTATTACATACCAACTAATTTTTGCAAAAACTTCATCATTTCTTTCTAAAGCAATAAAAATATTTTCCTATCAAATAAAAAATACTGTAACAAGATACGTTTACAAGGGGAGTGACATACTAGCATCCGTTTTTGTCTGTCCTTTATGATAAACAAGTGAACAAATCGACCGGTCGCGTCAATCTGCCGCGTGGCGGTCGCGCCACGTGTGCGCCGCGTGGACGTGTCGCGCATTAACAAATTAGCGTCCGGTGTGCACTCAGCTTTAAATCGTATTAAACAGCTCGAGTTACTAATCGAAATGTATTTTCTAATAATTGAGACAGATGGTATGGGTATTTAAAACTAAAATTGACGGAATCAACGTTTTATCGTTGCCATGGTTACCATCAATGTTTTCTTATGACGTTTTCACGTAAAATTATCGTCCGGAAACAGACTTTACAGACAACCATTTTTTTTCACTAGCTTTTGCCCGTGACTTCGTCCGCGTAGAAGGCGAAAATGGTTCTAATAGGATCACGTTGTTTCATACTTTCGCCCCTGTTTTTCAATGGAATTTCGGAAAATCTCTTATCGTATGCTAAGAACACACCCTCCAATTTCCATGTCTCTACGATCAGCGGTTCAGGCTGTGCGTCGATCTGTCAGTAAGTCAATCAGTCAGTCGTTCAGGACAAAGCATTTTATATGTATAGAAGACCATAGATAACATTAAAATTACACTTTGGGGTTTCTACCTCGGATTCTTTTTAAATATTTTGTGTAGAAATCAAATATGCATGTAGGTAAACTAAATCTGAATTTATAAAAAGACAAAACGAAAACATTCAAACATCACGAATTAAAGCCTACAACAACACAGATAAAAATAAAACGGAAAACGCATAAGAAAGTCCTCGAATGGGGATGAAAACCGTGGAATGAGGGAGGGGGTGGCCGACAATAGGTGTACAGATAGGTAACTTTCCTTCCATAGTAGAGTCAATACCGACCCAAGGGAGTTTTACCCTCGAGGTTCGAGTCGCTTGGGAAAACTAGACCCAACAATATAGAACGGGACGGAGTAACACATCTTGTACAAGAGGGACGAGTGCATCGGATTGTACTTATGTATTAATAATATATAGAGGAAAAATGTGGAGAATGCTCGCCTAGTGATATGTTGCGACTGTTAGTCGGAGAGGGATGGATGACATCAATTTGTCGTGTCGTGATGGGGTTTTATTTTGTTTGTCCTTTTGCGATTTGTTTTCCAAGGTTTTCTAGATTCGATGCCCGAAAAATAGCTACGTAAATAAACTAGCTGTACAACAAATTTTAATATTAGTTTTTAGAGTTGGTTATCTATATTTCGTTTTTAAATATCATAATGCAGAAAACTATAAAGAAGGCAATTATAAAGAATCTTTCTAAACAAGTTCAGAACATTATCTTGTTAGAGAAGTTATTATTATCATAACCTCTATTAAAGACCTGTATCTTTCAATAAATTGTAAAGAAATTACTTTTAGTTTGGACCTATACCCTTCACCTCCCTCAATTTCATGTCCATCCAAAGGTTGCCTGGAAGAGATCGCTTTGATCGTAAGGCCTTTGTAACACTTAAACATAAGCTTTGTTTTCTGTATTTAATTTAATTTAGAAATGATGTTTGGCAATAAATAATTTATCTATCTATCTTGTTTATTGCATAAAGGAAGTAAGTAAGTATACATGCCCATAGGTACTACTGATTAGATTCTGTTAACTTCCCCAATCTGCAACAGCGAAGTTTCAAGGTACAAGTTTAGCAACATAACAATGTAGTAAAACAGTTAAAAAGCGATATTGAGAGTCGACATCGAGGCGTGTCAACGAGGCAAGGCGTTAAACGAAATTGAGTGAAAGTTGAGTTAAAGTATTAAAAGTTTTCAGCGAGCGATCTTTGTGAGAGGCGAGACGAGTACCATGCCGCAGACATTTAGGGATGGGGTATATCATTGTGAGGTATGTATCGATATATCGATAAGCTAAATAGGTGTTCAGAAATAAGTAGGGTCAGTGGCACATATTGATATTTACATATGTGATAAGGTATATCTATCATGATCAGTAAAAACGTTTATCTAAGAGAGTACGAGTAGATAGATTCTTTGAGACATAAAATTAAGAGTCTGAGAAAAGATAAATAAAATAATAGGAAATCGCATAAAGTAGATTACAATTTTTTGAAATTAGCTATTAGCTAGCGACAGAATGATTACCTATTTTGCTGGAATAATAAGTTATGAGTATTAAAGTTGGTTTTAATAGAGCGACCTAAAAAAATGAGAAGGTTTTCAATTGGATTGTATATGAAGTATATATTTTTTACCTGTACGGACCAAAAAATAGATACATATCATATATAATTTTAATTAACTTCGATGTTTATGAATCGATTTTTATGATTCTTTTTTTCGGTTTATTTGTTGGTCGGATGTATCTTTCTTCTTCTTATTATGAGGGATCTACCTAAAACAAATTACTAGGTCCACCCGTTCCTAAGAAAATCGATGGTGACCAACGGACAGACAGACGGACAAGAGAGTGATCTTATAAGGGTTCCTTTTTTACCTTTTGTGGTACGGAACCCTAAAAAATGGAAAGTTATCGATGTTGTTATTATTATCAATAAGCACCTCCCTACTTTCTTAACACGGTGTAAGTTAATGTAATAGAATTACGAGGGAAAAACTGTTGAACTCGAGAGCGGGTCGCGACTTAATTGTAGCACTTTGTTTCCTGTGTCTGCCTGTCTGACGGGGCTGTATGCGAGGACTATTCGTTTACATTTACCCGTGACGTATGCTGTAATACACCATCTTGGATTATTTGTACAATTTTATTGTTGGTCGGATCTATCTTTCTTCTTCTTCTTCTTAGTAGGGATTAACCTAAAAATTAAAAGTTATCGATGTTGATATTATTATCAATAAACACCTCCCTACTTTCTTAATACGGTGTAAGTTAATATAATAGAAATAATTAATTTTATTTTTTAACCGACCTTAAAAAAAATGATAAGGTGATTGGACTGTTTTCCGACCCGCGACGGAACGAAGGACAGTATTTGCATTTAGGATGAGATGGTGTTAGTTTGTGCACTCTAATGTTCCCATTTACTACAAAACCGCTGAACCGATTTAGATACGGTTTTCTGTAAAAGATTTGTGATTAATTTCATTTTTAGATTTGTGACAATATATTTTGTCTAAAATACCTGTGTATCAATTCAGATGATTTTTTTCGAAGGGAATAAGTACGTCCAAAAAATGAAAGCACCATTTTAATTTCATTTGGCATTATTAGACCTTGTTGAAGTCTGATTTGATTCCAATTTTTTTTTAAACTTAGATATAATCTATTTTTTGAAGTTACTAAATTTTCTTGTAGGTACAAATAGTCTGACTTTTTGACTGATGCATGACTGGCTAGTCGACTTGCCACATAGATAAGGCTTGAATATGTGTGAATTTTGGTTCAGTTAGTTATCATCAACTTTTATTGTAGGTTAGAGCTATAAGCTGAGAGCATGCTGAGAGGATGTTATAGGTACAGTCAGCAAAAGACTGAGGGTAACAGGTGCATATTTTAAAGTTTTATTATTTTACTAGCGACCCGCCCCGCTATATTATGCATGTATTATACATATAAACCCTCCTCTTGAATCACTCTATCTATTAAAAAAAACTGCATCAAAATCCGTTGCGTAGTTTTAAAGATTTAAGCGGTCAAAGGGAAATAGGGACAGAAGAAGCGACTTTGTTTTATACTATGTAGTGAAATAACGGTTCAGTAATCTTAATATATATAAATCTCGTGTCACAATGTTTGTCCTCAATGGACTCCTAAACCACTTAACCGATTATAATAAAATTCGCACACCATGTGCAGTTCTATCCAACTTGAGAGATGGTGTGGCCTACTTTCATACTCTCATCATATCATCTTGTCGATATCGATATCGATATCGATACTCCCAGTCGATACTTTGGCTCGCACTAGATGCGCGATTTATTGTTACCTAGGCTACAGAGAATCAATAGAGTTGTCAAGTAGTCGTAAACTGAAAATCAAAATGTGTCATCCATCAGTGCCTTCTGAAAAATAAATATTGAGGGAATTTATCATCTTTTAAGTGTTCGTATTATTTTACAAGAACCCTCAAGGTGGGTAACATCATAATATCCACATTGGTGACCTCCTAGAAACATGCAGAGGGATGACCAGGCACCGGGCGGAGCGTGGGCCGACGCTAGTGATGGGAAAGAGTCGAGTGAACCTATCGATGTTTTCAAAGTTGGCATTCGTGTACCACCTTTCTGGCCCGAAGAACCTGAGATTTGGTTTGCTCAAGTGGAGGGACAGTTCGTTATTTCTGGAATTCATAGCGACTCCACCAAGTTTAATTATGTCATTGGACAACTCGACAACCAGTACTCGAGGGAAGTTAAGGACATAATTATCAGCCCTCCAGCGTCCAACCGCTATGAGAAACTGAAGACGGAGCTTATTAAACGACTTTCGGCCTCCAACGAAAAGAAGCTGAAGCAGCTGCTGATGCATGAGGAGTTAGGAGACCGTAAACCATCCCAGTTTCTCAGACACCTGAAGAGTCTCGCCAGCTTAGATGTTCCAGATGATTTTCTTAAGACCATATGGATAAGCCGCTTGCCGCTTGGAGTGCAGACTGTACTCGCCGGACAGCCAGCCACTGCTCGGCTGGATGACTTGGCTGATCTCGCCGATCGGGTCAACGAGATAGCTACATCTACACCGTCTGTGGCATCTACAAGTGCAGCGATTCCAGGGTCGGTGCTGAGCGACCTTTCCAGAGAAGTTGCCGAACTTCGGAAACAACTACAGCAAGTCGCAACTCATGGAAATGGCAGGTCTCGCGCGAGGACCAAGTCATCTGGCAGGAGATCGTCGTCGACGCAACGGTCGCAGTCCAACTACCGCAAGTTTCCGCTGTGCTGGTACCATCATAAGCACGGTGACAAGGCTAACAGGTGTATTCGGCCGTGCGACTACAAGTCGGAAAACTCCAAGGGCGGTCGGTAATGGCGACTGACGATTGCCCTTCATCATCTGCTGGTCGCCTTTTCGTCACTGACCGATCTTCGAAGACGCAATTCCTGGTCGACACCGGTAGCGACCTCTGTGTCTTCCCGCGGTCAGCTCTTCGTGATCGTCGTGCCAAGACGGACTTCATACTGTGTGCAGCGAACGGAACTAATATTTCTACTTACGGCTACGTACATTTTAACTTAGATTTAGGCTTACGTAGGTCTTATGCTTGGCGATTTATAGTTGCAGATGTAACTAAACCAATCATAGGTGTTGATTTCTTAAATTTTTACAACCTGATTGTAGATTGTCGCAATAAGCGCTTAATCGATAACACCACATCGGTAACTACAAAAGCTATGCCTGCTAATTGTAAAAATGTATTTTCTGTCAAAGTGTTGACTGGTGAGTCTCGTTATCACAAAATTCTTGATGAATTTCCCGAACTCACTCGACCAGCTGGTACACTACGCACACACACACATAACACACTTCACCATATTCGCACGACTCCAGGGCCTCCAGTATCTTGCACACCTCGTCGTCTAGCACCTGACAAATTAAAAATTGCTCAAAAGGAATTTGAGTCTATGATTTCCAGTGGGACTGCAAGGCCTTCAGAAAGTCCTTGGGCCTCACCCCTGCATCTGGCGCCTAAAAAGGACAACGGGTGGCGTCCTTGCGGCGATTACCGCATGCTCAATGCCCGCACCGTGCCTGATAGGTATCCGATTAGGCACATTCAAGACTTTGCACATAACATTTCAGGCTGTTCTATTTTCAGCACTTTAGACCTTTTAAAGGCCTATAATCAGATACCTGTCAGTGCGGACGATATTCAAAAGACCGCCATTACAACGCCGTTTGGGTTATACGAATTCCCCTATATGAGTTTCGGACTTCGAAATGCTGGACAGACATTCCAACGATTTATCGACGAAGTCACTAGGGGGCTAGATTTCGTTTTTTGTTATTTAGACGATTTTTTAATATTTTCGAGATCCCAAGACGAGCACGAGGACCACCTTCGTACAGTATTCACCAGGCTGAGGGACTACGGCCTACTAATAAACATATCCAAATGCGTATTTGGGGAAAAAAAGGTAACTTTTTTAGGTTACTCCATCTCTGTGGACGGCACCAGACCTCTAGACACAAAGGTAAAGGCCATCCAGGAGTTTCCCATACCAAAGAACGTACGTCAGCTTAGAGCATTTTTGGGCATGCTCAATTTTTATCGGAGATTTCTCCCTCAAGCAGCCCAAATACAAGCTCCATTACATGCTTATTTAGTAGGATCGGTCAAAGGAACCCAACCCATCGACCTTTCAGAGGAAGCATTAACAGCTTTTGAAGCTTGTAAAACAAGCCTGTCCAATGCTGCTCTGCTAGCTCATCCAGATTGCGCAGCAAAACTAGCCTTAGTGACAGATGCATCAGATAAGGCAATTGGCGCAGTGCTTCAACAGCTAAGGGATGGTGCATGGCAGCCGTTAGCCTTCTTCTCAAGGAAGCTCTGTCCTTCACAGGTCAAGTATTCTCCCTATGACCGCGAGTTACTCGCCATTTACGAGGCCATTAAACATTTTAGGCATATGGTCGAGGCTCGTCATTTTATAGTCTATACTGACCATAAACCGATCAGTTTCGCATTTCATGAACGAAAGAAAACCTGTTCGCCTAGACAGTATAGACACCTAGACTTCATTTCGCAATTTACGACGGATATTCGTCACATATCGGGTAAGGATAATATCGTGGCGGACACCTTATCGCGAATTGAAGAGCTAAGCGCGCCTGTTGACCTCGAAGCCATGGCTCAGGGTCAAATATCTGATCCCGAACTTAATAAGTTATTAAGCGAGGGCACATCCCTGCGCTTAGAAAAACTGCAGCTACCTGGAAGCCGAATTCCCGTGTATTGCGACGTCAGTACCCCGACTTCCAGGCCTTTTGTACCAAAGTTCTTCCGCAAACAGGTTTATGAAAGTTTACATTCTTTAAGTCACCCTGGCAGTAATGCTTCCGCAAAGCTGGTCGCCGAACGTTTTGTCTGGCCTGGCATTAGGAAGGATTGTAAAGAATGGGCTCGCGCGTGCATATCGTGCCAAAAGGCTAAGGTCAATCGACATGTGACCGCACCACTTAGCACCTTTAATTTACCACGCGCCCGTTTCAGACAAATTCATATTGATCTGGTCGGACCCCTTCCTCTTTCACATGGCTACCGGTACTGTCTGACGGCCGTAGACCGATTTAGTCGGTGGCCGGAAGCAGTACCGATAGAAAACATTACTGCTGAAACTGTAGCTAAGGCCTTACTATCGACATGGATAGCTCGATTTGGCTGCCCTACTGACATAACGACTGATCGTGGGAGCCAATTCGAGTCAGCTTTATTCAATTGCCTGTCGAAAATGGCTGGTTTTCAACATAAGCGAACTACAGCTTACCATCCGGCTTGTAATGGTCTTGTGGAGCGTTTCCACAGACAGCTTAAAGCCGCAATAGTATGTCACGCAAATGACAGATGGACTGAGACGTTACCGTGGGTTCTTTTAGGCATAAGAACTTCTTTTAAAGAGGACTTACAGTCATCATCTGCCGAGTTGGTATATGGAGAACCGTTGAGGCTCCCCGGCGAATTCTTCGAGTCCGCGACAAGCGTCACCACGGATATAACCGAATTTTCCGCGCGGCTCAGAAATTTCGCCGAGAAAATACGCCCAACACCAGCTTCGCGTCACTGTACGTCCAAGGTGTTCATCTTTAAAGAACTGGCAACCAGTGATTACGTTTTCCTCAGAGAAGATGCATCACGTGGTTCCCTCCAACCAGCATACTCAGGCCCACACAAAGTTATATCGCGCGGAGATAAAGTTTTTAAAATTTTACTAAAAGGAAAAGAGGCCACAGTATCGATAGACCGAATTAAACCGGCCTACATACTGTCAGACCAAAATGAAGAAGTCTTGCCACCGATAAATAAAGAAATATTAACCCGTTCCGGTCGTCGCGTTAAATTCACAGATTTCTATCGCCCTTGACGGTCTCCGGAGGGGGGTGGTGTGGCCTACTTTCATACTCTCATCATATCATCTTGTCGATATCGATATCGATATCGATACTCCCAGTCGATACTTTGGCTCGCACTAGATGCGCGATTTATTGTTGCAGATGTAACTAAACCAATCATAGGTGTTGATTTCTTAAATTTTTACAACCTGATTGTAGATTGTCGCAATAAGCGCTTAATCGATAACACCACATCGGTAACTACAAAAGCTATGCCTGCTAATTGTAAAAATGATACTCCCAGTCGATACTTTGGCTCGCACTAGATGCGCGATTTATTGTTACCTAGGCTACAGAGAATCAATAGAGTTGTCAAGTAGTCGTAAACTGAAAATCAAAATGTGTCATCCATCAGTGCCTTCTGAAAAATAAATATTGAGGGAATTTATCATCTTTTAAGTGTTCGTATTATTTTACAAGAACCCTCAAGGTGGGTAACATCATAATATCCACAATAGGATAGCTTACATCTTAATTTATCCCGATATTCCCACGGGATCGGGAGTTACGCGGGTGAAACCGCGGAGGGCAGCTAGTTGTTAATAAAATTATTCTAGTATTTTCTAAGGTTTTCGCGAAACGTCAGAATCAACTGCAAAGTTCCCGAAACGTCAGATTTAAAACAAAAATAAAAAACGTGAATATATCCGTTAAAAATATATACAGGGTGAATTTTTTATGTGGGCCTTCAGGGCTATATCCTAAACCATAAGAGATAACGAAAAATGCTGAAAGGAGTTGCGTGCCCGATTTTGACAAAAACTAAAACTGCATCATTAGATTTTTTAAAAAGTCATTACCCTAGCCGGGAATCGAACCTGTTGATTTTGTAAAAAAATAATCATCCTATATTTTTGCACCAATTGATAGTGCTGTTGATAGAGATCAATTCCTGGAAACAAACATAGTATGGCAAAACAAAGGAAATGGCTGAATGCCCACATAAAAAAATCACCCTGTATATAATTATGTTAATTATTCTGCTTGATATCACTAAAGCTTTCCAATCGTTAGTTATTATGACGACCCAGTTGGCACAATGGTCACCATGCCGGACTGCTAAACACAGGGTCGCGGGTTCGATTCCCGCCTCAGACAAGTATTTATGCTTAGATATTTGTCTGTGGTCTAGTTGTTTATATGTAGTATAAGTATAATATATTTACAAAAGAAAAGTATATAAGTAGTATATCCGTTGTCTAGCACTCATAACACAAGTCTAGTTACTTAGCTTGGGGCTAGATGGCGATGTGTGGAATGTCCTGCAATATTTATTTATTATTTATTAGTTATAGAATAGCCAAATATTATTGAGCCGTCATTAAAAAAATTAAAACTGCAACCTGTTACCCTCAGTCCGTTGCTGACTACATGTCCCAGGCATTAAAAAGTAGCTAGCGCTGTATAAATCACCTAAGATTAGATATAAAGGTTGTACTTGGGAAATTATACGATAACACAGCACATATTTTTTATTACTAAAAGTATCTAGTTAGGTCTATAAAAACCATAAACTATTTTTGGCGCCAGACAAAGTTTGCGACTATATCGGGCAACAATTTGGACACTACACGTCTAGTTCCAAAATTTTTGCACAAACTTCTACTATATTCGCATCATTTTTGAACTAAACTCCGAGTTGGCGTGCCGCCGAGGCTTCAGTTACAAAACATTTCTAGAACTCTAGCATTTCAAATGCAGTTTTATTAATGTCTATGCATATTCAGAAAGTTGGATTTTGTTTCGCAGCTCTGCGTTTTGTTTAGATGATTTATGGGATGAAACTGTTACAGTGTTCTGTGTTAAAATACTCATAGCATCAGATAATAAAGCAAGATACCTATTACTTCCTTGGAATAAATAATGACTGTACAATACAAAATATTATAGGTAGTTAAGTAGTTAAGCACTTACCTCGCGGCGAGAAGCTGTTGGACGCAGATTGCATGAGACCGATCGATCCGAAAGTCTTCGGAGGCGGCCTATTTTTAGCAGTGGACGTCGACCTCGATGATGATATTGATGATTATGATGATGGCTATGATGATGAAGTAGTGACAAATATTAAACAAAATGATATGGATTAGGAAGTGTTTATAGATGGTGGCTCTTGCACACTAAGTAAATTTTTATATTTTCCTTTTTTTAGTTTTTACGTTTACCTATTTATAGGTACCTACTTTAGCTAAGTACATAAATAATCAGAAAACAGATATTTCGTATGGTACTTGTAGGTAGCTAATACCTCACATTACTAAAAAACTAAAAAAATCCATAAAAATGAAAGATTATTTTAATTTGAAATTCGGGAAAATTATAAAATTCCTTAAGTCTTATGCAAATTATAATTTGCAGAAGACTTGAGGAATTTTAAGATATTATTATGGCAACACCGTTATTAGCAGCTCCAAGGTTAATAATAATTGTGTTGCCACATTTTGAAAATATTCCAAGCTCTGAATAAATTTGGGTAATTTTCGCGAAGTAGACATTTTTTTTTCTATATTGTTTTTAACCCCCGACGCATACGGCCGGGTGTTATAAGTTTTACGAGTTTATGTGTGTGTCTGTTTGTGGCATCGTAGCTCCCGAACGGCTAAACCGATTTTGATTTCATTTCTTTTAGATAAAGATCGTGGGCACATTTCCTAAGAAAAATTACAGGGTTTTTGTTGTAAATAGCACAGATAAGTGCCTATAAGTATACATTACGCAACCGCGAAAGCCTAAGCGTAATAACGGTAATAGCTAATTAGCTGTAATCCTATAATCGGTCAGGTTAGGCAATGAGCCACCGGGGTCCTATTTGTGGTCGCTCCGATTAGCTCCATAAAATTCGACGCGATCTTGATAAAACGCGCGAACATCGACAACAGTTTGTATCCGTAACGTGTGTGGAACAAAGCGGTTTTAATTTATTGTTGACTTTTGTTAATTACTGTTAGAGTTATTATGGTACTTATTTGTTAAAGTATAGGTAAGTGTATATCTAGGTAAGTATGTATATACTTTGTTAAAGTTAATTAGGGTAAGTAAAGAGGTTTGTTTAGTAAATACTATAACCCACTACCTACGAGAAATAAACTTAGGTAACCTTCTCTATTAACTATTACTTTTTTTTATCAATCTGGTATGTACCCACCGTAGCGCTCCAAAACGGCTAATCTAAGAATGTTTTCAACACAAGCAAGATTCTATGCACCTGCTTTAGTTGAAGTTTAAAGATCTAACTCATGAATTTATCAAACAAAAAATATTAGATTGAAAACATTGCAATAATAGTAATTTTACCTGACCTGCAATTATGCAGCCGACCGTACATAAAGATAGATAAAAGCTTTATTGTAGGAAACTCAAATATAGGGAAAGATCCTAGAGTGGTACAGAGAGCGACCTTATCGCCTATTGGCAATCTCTTCCAGGCAACCTTATGTATTATAAAATAAGTAAGTACTTACTCCTAAATGCTTACTAAAGTTTTTAAAAACAATTGAACTCAAAACAAAAATCATGGTAAATAAATATCCTCTTTTTCATTACAAGTAGAAAATAACCGTTTTAGTTTAAAATTCAAAGTGGGTAAGGCAGTTAATTTAATATAGGTACTTACCTATTTAAATTACTTGCCGAGTTAGGTTAATATTAGTATACTAATTACCATTGTCATTCATTATTTGGTTCCTCCTTTTACATATTTCAAGTCAATAATTTGAGTTCATAACACCAACACAACTTTTAAATTATCTATTCATGAAAGTTTCAACGCGACTGCAGGCGCCATCTTGTTTCAGCGGGTACCACGTAGTTCGATGCTCCGCTCAGAGATGGCGTTGTTCGGCACCTCCAGGGATTCAAAAACGAACCCCGTTTCAGTGCGCTCCTACCTGAAATAGAACGAAGTTGCTTGAGAAAGGGAGAGAGGAATTCTCAAGGCTGCTGTTTAGGGACATGGCAGGGAGCGCTTTCTCTACGTTCGTTTTGTAATACTCCAATGGGCGGAGCTTTAAATCAATGGGTGTGGCTGTTAACCACTCCCATCCAGTTTTCTGATGCCTACTGGGACTTGCATGGGAAAAAAATGTTGGAAATTGGTAATTTTGAATGTCGTTTGCCAGTGACGTAATTGCGACTTTATGTTTAAACGAATATTGTCAACTCTGCCGAGATAATTGGAAATTGAGTTTAGTGAGTGTTTATTTAAATAAAAGAATGGTTACGGTTTGTATTTGCTGGCTAACCTCTTTTTAAATACACGGCTGAGAGACGAATGAAGTTCAATTTGTTTGGATTTAGGTATATATTTTTTTTTAATTTCAGGACATATTACACATCGCCATCCAGCCCCAAGCTAAGCAACTTAATGCTTGTGTTATGGGTGCCAGATAACGGATAAACTACTTATATACTTTTTTTTTTGTAAATATATACATATTATACATATAGGAAACACCCAGAACCAGAAACAAGAATTTATGGTCAGCATAAATACTTGTTCCCGGCGGAAATCGAACCCGCAACCTTCTGCGTCGCAGTCGGGTGTTCGCCCGACGCGTCACAGAGGTCGTCATTATTATTAGGCTAGGCAATGACAAAGAGTCGTAGATGTTTTTGTATATTTCATCTAATTTACAGAAAGTTATAGAGAGTTTTAATCTATAATGAAGCAACTACCATATCGGACGGAAACTAGTATTAGGCCTCGCCTCGGGTGTGGTCTTCACCGGCCCTCTTACACCTGATCAGGGGCCTTATTCTGCTATTTGGGCAACTATTGTCATTATATCGAGACTCTATTGATATTATATCGAGATTGTGACTTTATTTGGTATTCTGCTAAAGTTTTAATAACATCGCAATATAATCACTATGGAGTCTCAATGGTATGGTAATATTTACCTTGCAGGTGTTGCCTAGCAACATGGTATATGTTGCTAAGCAATATTCCGTTTTGACAACTATAGAGATTCCATTAAGCCACGATCGTAGAACAGAATACAAAAGTGAGTCAGTGGTGTGTCAGTGGTGTTTCGATAGAATAGTCAACGTTAGGAGAATACCAATTTGACATGTAATGTCATATTTTTGACATTAAATTTCTATTACGATTATATCGACACACTATTGAAACACAATTGTGTTAGCAGACTTAGGCCCCTGGTCTATGGAAGTAAGTCAGGTTTAAGAGGACCTTTGAAGGCCCCTTCTTCGGTGGTGGTTGGTTTAAACCTAACAGTGATCACTGATCATGGTAAGGTCTCTATGCTGATCATGGTAAGGTCTCTATGCTGATCATGGTAAGGTCTCTATGCTGATCATGGTAAGGTCTCTATGCTAAACTAATACGTTGGTGATTTGGTCCTACAATATTAATTGTATACCTACAGTTACAAGGACCACGTAGATAGACTGACAAAAGCTACAAATCATCATATTTTTAGTGTTCCGGACCCGAAGGGTAGTAACGGAACCCTATTAGGTACTTAGACTTTACTGTCCGTCCGTCTGTCGGTCTATCTGTCACCAGGCTGTATCTCATGAACCCTGATAGATAAACAATTGAAATTTTCACAGATTATATATTTCTGTTGCCGCTATATAATATATCAAGAATAACAGAAAAAAAATATTAAGTGGAGGATTAACATGAAGGGTTCCGTACCCTACAATATGGTACGGAACCCTTCATGCGCGAGTACAACTCGCACTTGGTTTTTTTAGTTATTTTTCTGTTTTAAATTGTCCTAATACCTACTACCCTCTATAAGTAAACCCACAAAATTCTATTTCAACAAAAACTAAACTATAAACACGGGGCTGTATGCAAAGTTATTGATGGATAAGTATTCCGTCCCCGGGAATACTCGGTCTCGACACGGCTTAGCACTTTCGAGGGAACCAATGTTGGCTCTTAGTTTAAAGTTGGGAAAGTGGTTTTTTAGTGGTCATGTTAGATATGAAAATAGGTAGTTACGTAGTGTGTTTTGTTAAGTACATTTTAGAAAAGTTTAGTTTGGGTGACGTGATTCTTTACTTTAAACCTTATAAAGTCGGATTAACTAAATTATAATGCCGTTAAAGATTTTGTTAAGTTAACACATAAAGAGGCTTTCCTCATTTTGTGTTATTTTAACAAAATCTTGGCATGGTCAGTTATAAGTTGAATGAGAAAAAAATTTTCTCTAGAGTCATTATTTAGGGAGGAAACAGTCGACTACGTTTGTATGGAGAGGGAGCCGGTACCCTATCCTCTTAAGTATCCAAAGATACGTGTATAGGCTTTAGACTTGTATACTGGAGTAAAGGCGGTATTAAAGTAAAGCATTCCATATTCTACTTCAAAACGAATAAGGAATAAGTATACTTACCCAAACACTTAATTTCGTTTTGTTATAGTTTCAATAGTCTTATTATTTTGTTTCCCTTACGATCGTATTTTGTTTTAATTTCGGACGTCTTTTGTATATATTTCGGATGTCTTTTGTTTTTGTTTCTATCGTTTTTTGAAAAATACTGCAAAGAAACCAGTGAGATTTTTTTTGCAACCAGTTCCATTCTAAAAATGCCTTGAACTAATGAGAAAAAGTTCCATGAAACAGTTTCATTAAAGAATAACTAGCGAGATAATATTATTAGTTACCTCTACCTAAAATTTGCAAGTATTTCTGATATTTCATTTGAGTTATAAGAGGTAGGTCCTATATTTGGCTTAGGTGAAAACTGGGTCATAAAATCTATGGGTAGATAAAAAAGAAATATAAAAACTTCGCCATATGCACCAAAAAAACAGAAACCATAATTTTCTAATACCGAATTTACCATCTGAATGTGTCGCTAACGAATCACACTACTCATTATTTTCGCGGAACATTTATTATATTTCCTTACCCCTTTGGCTGTCACCGTCATAATACCATGTGTTGAAGCAATTATCAAGAATGGCTACCACTACAATAGTAACAATAAACAAGTGCGGAATTACATGATATAAATTCGATTCCAAATGTTCGTAATAAGTTTTAATTTTGTTATGATGAAGGGCGATATCCACTAAACTCCACTGAGAAAATTCATCGATAGATATTTTTGCACTTATGTTTACTTTATTCCTTGATTATAATCAAAAATCCACGTTTATAAACGTGGATTTTTTTAAACCCTCTGTCCACTAAAATCCAATGTAAAGATCTATTAATGGAAGCCTTCTAGGTTCTAAAACCTTTCTGAAAAGATCCTGGAAGGAATAAAATGGGCATAAAAGTGCAAAAAAATCAATCGATGAATTTTTGAGTGGATATCGTGCTCCGAGAGATATGTTCCGACTTATCAACGTTCCGAATTAGAAAGAATACATATCTTAAATATTTTTGCAAATTATAATACTATATTAAAATGCACAGTACAACAATAAAAAATAGCGTACACTGGTGCAAATAGGTAGGCCCCAAAGTAACGTAATTTAGTAGGTGTACTCTACTCCTCTTGCTTGCGTAAAGCTTTTAAAACCGAGAGCTTCTCAAAAAGTCTCGCATTTTCACACACAAATCAATTGAGAAAAACTCTGATTTATTCAATTCCACACCTGTTTGTGAATTTAATTTATTATACAGAGCAAACGAGACGCGACAGGCGTTCTTGCGTGCTGAAATTCGGAGGAGGGATAAAGTCTTCAGATAAACAAGATTTAAATACGCATTAAGCATGTCATTTAATACATACTGTTAGGGGTTCTTTTAAGAGTTCGTATACAATTTAGAAGGTTTCAAGTCCCGAGTGAATAAGTATTTCTAAGGCAAAATATACCTTCCCTAATCGTTAACTCATACTTAATCATCAGGTCATCAGAAAATGCTTTTCGGATATTAGAAAGAACTAAATGGCTGTCTCTGTTAATAGTCTCTGGGTCGAAAGCATATATATGCTTTTGACCCAGAGACTGACCAATTTTATTTCAGGACCAAGATGCTTGGAAGGGTTTGAAGAAGACAATATACAAAGGGTTTTTATTTTTAAATGATAGGTCAGCGTTTGACCACTATCACACCTGCTTTGCACAACTGCTTTGAAAGTTTGACGTTGACAACTGATTCCATTTTCTTGCTGTACTAATAATAAATGAAGAAACAAAATGCTTAGTCCGGTTACTAGGTTAACTATAAAAAGTATCTCATTTTTAGGGTTCCGTAGCCAAATGGCAAAAAACGGAACCCTTATAGATTTTAATTTAAATGGACCAAATGACATATTGGATAATTAAATACAACTTTTATATGTTTTTAGGGTTCCGTACCTCAAAAGGTAAAAAAACCAACCCTTAAATGATCACTTTCTAGTCCGTCTGTTATAATGAATTGTACCTACATTATTATGTTTCTGGCATAAATAATGAAATTATTACTATAGTGAGGTAATGAGAATTAAAAAGCAAATCCATTTTAAACTCTACACATAAATTTCGAAAATCTGTTCCATTGTCCACTAACACCTACCAAGTACGAACCTTTAAACTCTTAACTCGTTTTCATCTCGCCTCGTTGACTCCACTACTTTTAAACTACCAACACAATAAACACAATGTTATTTTCTATTGTAAATTGCATTCGTATTGGTGCACAATGAATCAGTGTGTCAAACAGGGTATTGTTGGCAGATGTATTACATTACGGCTTCATTTTGTAAGAATTGTAATCGAGCGGGGATTCGACTGGTGGAAGATATGTTGTGGGGATAAGCCCGTATAATTAAAAAGTCAAAAGTCAAAATTTCTTCGAAGAACATTTTATGCTGCATGCAAACAAATGTATGCATGCAGCGTAAAATATCATTGAAACGTCTTTTAAACACTAAGTTAGGATGTGTGCCTTTGGAAACCGCCCACCATTGAGTAGAAAGCAGAAGGGAACTCATAGGTTTTTTTGAGATGATGCTTACAAAAGTCAAGAATAAAATCAAAATTAAAAATATTTTTGAGAATATTATATTTTCAACTAGCGACCCGCTCCGGCTTCGCACGGCTATATTATGTATGTATTATACATATAAATCTTCCTCTTTAATCACTCTATCTATTAAAAAAACCGCATCAAAATCCGTTGCGTAGTTTTAAAGATCTAAGCATACAAAGGGACATAGGGATATAGGGACGGTGAAAAGTGACTTTATTTTATACTATGTAGTGATTGAGCAATTTCAGTCATGTCCATGGGATATATCAACGCATAGTTCAAGACAATTGACAGATGGAGCTAAAATCTGGCACTCAACAAGAGGCATCCGAAGAACAGATATTGAAAATTCAACCCATAAGAGGACAAATTCACGGATGAAACCTAGTACGATATAGTATTTTAAACTACCGTGGTTATTTTCGCTAAAGTTGTTTTAAGGGATATTGCCAATTTCCCAGCACATCATCATCCGAGCGATGTTCCCGGTTGCATCCCTCTCGGGAGCCCGGGGTCCACTTTCCTACTTTTACGCCTCCACTTCGCACGATCTTCGGCATCCTGGTTAGTAAGGCCATTTGCACGCATATCACCCTCTACGACGTCAAGGCAGCACTTCTTGGGTCTATTCCAATTTCCCAGCAATGCGTTGATAAATATCAGTCAGTCAGAATTTTATATTTAAAGATTACTTTTGTTCGAAATATTCTAACAAAAAAGTTCAAACTAAAACCCCCTTATTCCAAAACGAGGTTTAAGGATAGTCCGAGATGTAGATTTAAACCTTAGATTTCGACACTGATTTACTCGTGAACTACAGTTTAAACACTATCCCTATAGATTAAATAGGGAACTATAGTCTAAACACTATCCCTATCAATTCTATAGGGATAGTTTTTAGACTATATTTCACGAGTAAATCTGTGTTGAAATCTAAGGTTTAAATCCACATCTCGGACTATCCTTAAACCTCGTTTTGGAATAAGGGGGAAAGAATCCAGTCATATCCACACAATTATTTCTCACCCCCGGACACAGGGGCGCGCATACGCACGCTGCCCGGGAATTGTGTAAAGTACGAAATAATTTCACGCATCACGTGTCCCGCTCCCGTATAATGACCCGGTAACGTACAACAA
The DNA here is from genome assembly GCA_907269075.1 of Idaea aversata. Lineage (NCBI taxonomy): Eukaryota > Metazoa > Arthropoda > Insecta > Lepidoptera > Geometridae > Idaea > Idaea aversata. The sequence goes on along the minus strand of OU026092.1, from coordinate 5,345,389 downwards.
TCTCCCTGAACAGTCCAAAACAAATAATCCTGTAGGTAGTTAGACATCTAATAAGGAAAGGTTATAAAGAAACTTTACAAAAGAAATTGGTTACGATGTTTGTTTGGGATTGCTGTTCTGTAAGGTTGGAGGTTTTTACTTCCGTGGTCAGTTTGAAATCGGTTCCCGGACAAACGTATGAACCGATTTTTTTTTTGTTTTGTATTTTTTTTCTATTATTATATTGCAAATATCCGCTATTCTCGTATATTAAATTATCGTATATAGTTAACTAGCGACCTGCCCCGGCTTCGCACGGCTATATTATGCATGTATTATACATATAAACGTTCCTCTTCAATCACTCTATCTATTAAAAAAACCGGATCAAAATCCGTTGCGTAGTTTTAAAGATTTAAGCATACATAAGGATATAGGGACATCGTGACGGAGAAAGCGACTGTTTTATACTATGTAGGATAGTGATATGTATAAAATAAGAACCCTATGAATTTCTTGTGTTTTCTTTATTGATGGCCCGTTACGAAGACACAATATTATTATATCCTCTTAGTTTTTAAGACGATTTTCAATGTGATTTAATCCGAATGTTTTAATTTTTGACTTTATAGCGCGTTCAATTATAACCATTTATAAAAGCAAAATAACAGATTATTTAAATGTTTGTTAGTATTTAGTGAGCTTTTTTAATTTTACGACTATTATTACGAAAGAGTTAATCGATTACTCCTAACCAATGACAATAAACAATTGATTCCCTTAGCAATCAAACCACACTGCTTCCACACTCCACAGATTGTGTTGACAAAACCAATGAACTCTTAATTATTTGCCCAGTTTTGAGTAAACAATAACCCTCTTGGAATAACCAGTTTACAATGACCTTTGATTTTTGCTCAGATTTTCAAATTTTCGGGGCTATAAAGGTTCAAAGTAAATTGGTGCGTTCATAACTATTGTTTGACATAAATGCAGGGTTGTTTCAATTAAAAATAACGCGACAAGTCAAACATTTGTCGCCTGATGTTTGTGTTTTAATTGACTGTTTGGATGATTAACATCTTTATTGAGTTTGATTTCACTGAGTCGATAAGAGTTATAAACTCATATTTTTTTTATATCGGGTTGATCATTTCTATTATATACGAATACTTTAACCTAAATGTTTTGTCATTGTTATATGGATGGATAGATGGCGATGTGTGGAATATCCTGCAATATATTTTATTTATTTATATAGGTAGGTAAGTGTACCTATTGCACTTCACATATGAAAAATATCATATTTAAAATGAACCAAACGACAAAAATAAATATTAGTATTAAATTATTAAAATTAATATTAATTAGATAATTAGTAAGCATTTTTATTTCAAAAACATCAAGAAAAGGCGGAAAAATATTGTCTTAAACTATGAGATCTTTGAATTTTAAGTCTTCCTATATTTGAATTACTTTATTAACCCAAAATTAATAAGTAAAAACACAAATCAAAGTAATTAACCCTCCGTTCTCATTTAGAAGGGTCAGATCGGGTCAGAACATTTGGCTTTACTGTTTTATCAGTCGACTTGCAGGACATTTTCCGTTTATCTGCGGACGTTATCTCAGGGGTTCCCAACACCCAGTGACCGAAGGTACTTTGGCCAGAGGACTGTGGCTAGGGTACTGTGGCCAGGGTACTGTGGCCAGTCTTGGGTACCCCTGTCAAGATGAAAACCATGTTTTGTTATGAAGGGTGCCGTTAATGAGTTTGAGTTTATTTAGCTTGATAAAGTGCGGTTTCACATGTCACTTTTGAGGGTTTAGTTTAAATTTTTGTGGTTAGTTGTGGTAAGTAGGTGGATAAAAGGCAGTTTTATTTAGTTCTTTTGAAAAAAATAAAGATGGCAAGGCAAATACTTGAGCAAATGTGCATATACTCAAATATAATTCTTCGTTTTTCTAGATTAAAATGAAATTGATAGTAAGTATTTCATTTTCTTCATCAGCATCTGACTCTCTATCTATAGGAACTTCAAGATTTTATTTTATTATTTACTAGCGACCCGCTCCGGCTTCGCACGGCTATATTATGCATGTATTATACATTTAAACCTTCCTCTTGAATCACTCTGTCTATAAAAAAAACCGCATCAAAATCCGTTGCGTAGTTTTAAAGATCTAAGCATACAAATGGACATAGGGACGGCGAAAAGTGACTTTATTTTATATTATGTAGTGTTGTATCTTATTTATTAACAAAGTTAGATTCTACTGCCATTAGTACCTAGTATACATTAAGGATATAGCTATATCCTTTTCAGTATTATATTGTTTACCACTCCGGCAGCGCAAGCGAGGCGGGCTGTCACCCGTGTCCGGAATGCATAATCAATCAGTAATTCAGAAAGCTCCGAATGTGACGTGCTAACCACATGGGATTGCAATCCGAAAGTGTACCGAAAGATTTCGATATTTCATTCTTCCTGTATTGCCGCGTCACTGTGTGGAATAAGAATTATTTTATTGTACTTACTTTTGGACTTTTCGAAGGTCGTTGAGAAATTACTAACGCTGAAAAATGCGATCATAACCTTTTATTTCCTTTAGATAAAAGTAGCCTGGAAAAAGACCGCTTTGAGCGATAAGACCATCTTTTGTAACACGAAATTTAAAAAAAAATTATATTTAACTAGCGACCCGCCCCGGCTTCGCACGGCTATATTATGCATGTATTATACATATAAACCTTCCTCTTGAATCACTCTATCTATTAACAAAAAACCGCATCAAAATCCGTTGCGTAGTTTTAAAGATTTAAGCATACATAGGGATATAGGGACATAGGGACAGAGAAAGCGACTTTATTTTATACTATGTACTGATATAATAATTTTAAAATGGTGTTTACAAAAAAGTCTAAAAAGGGTAGTTAGACTATAAATATAAAATTCAAAGTTCTGACTGACTAAACGTAGCTCAAATTATGAACGGGTTGGGATAGAATTTACCGAACAGATAGCAGTTATTACGTAGGCATCCGCTAAAGGATTTTGGAAAATTCAGGACGAAGTTGCGGATGAATTACGTGCCACTGCTTGTGCTTTTAAAACAAGAAATACACTGTTTCAAAGACCAGTTTTCAAATCCAAAAGGTATTTTTCGATGTTTAAACAAACAACACATTCCACTTTTCCTTTAATCTTTTATATAAGTCGAATTCATCATCGTTTATCTTCAAAACGTAAAGGGCTTTAAATCAAACGTCGCGGTCTACCAAAGGGAGACGACAAAGAAACAACGAATGAATGGTCTATAATTTTAAAAGCTTTCACAGATGGATTCTGGAATTTGCCTGCTCCTGTGGGAGCTTGATTATTGATGTTTTGACAGCTCGTGACGAATAATTGTGATAATGGATTGTAAATATTTGTAGGTAGGCGTGCTGGTGTTTTCATGCGATTTTTTTCCGTTTGTGACGTTTTAACAATATTTAAATTTCTCTTGTAGCGATCATTGGGATAATTTAGGATTTTAAACGTTTTACTACTTTCTTATTCTGATTTTATGTTGTCCACCTGAGTTTATTCTTTGCTGACTAGATATTCTACTTTTGTGTCATCCAACTGAAACTATCTTTCAGCAAAAAGGTCATTCAATAATTTTTATTCAATTTGGCTTACCTACTTACTTGAAATAACATTGAATCATCTTAAAAACTAAGTAAGGATGTGTGCCTTTGGAACGCGCCCACCAACGAGAAGAAGGCACAAGAAACTCAAGAAACAATGTCTTAATAGATAGATAGATAAACTTTATTGTACCACATTAAACCTTAATTCTAACATCTGCCTGCTACAAAAACAATAATAAACAAACAATATGGCACAATGGGCGGCCTTATCGCTAAAAGCGATCTCTTCCAGGCAACATTTGGATGGATAAGAATTAAAGAAGAGGATTGGTGGGTTCAGATTCTTATACAGATTCTGTAACCTGAAGAAGTCGTTACAAAATCATACCATTAGCTATTATTCGGAAAGTAATGCCTATTATATTTCATTAAACGTGTGTAGGTAGTATACGTATGTAGGTATATAAATGGTACGGTCATCTCTCAAACAATAAGCAATTTCGCCCGTCGTGATTGGTTGGATTTCCCTCAGGAGCGAGTTGCCGACTACACTTTTAATTTCTTGCTTCAAATAATATTATATAACATTTCAACACTGCAGTGGAAATTATAGGTATTTTATCAATACAGAATGTTGATACGTTTTCCAATGAAAATTCTTATATTACTATAACTTCTTTATCTAACAATACAGACTAACTTTTATGCCGGTAATAGACGTATCACGAAATATGCCACGAAGAAATGGACGAATAGCTAATTTTTGAAGTGAAAACTTCTTTAGCGGCGTTGAGCACTTTTTCTGTAATGGGTATAAAATCTTAAACTCGCGTCAGGACACGTGACCTGATCGAAAAAGCGTAAGACGGATGGAGAGTAGACAGCTATCCCCTCTCTACGGCGCGGCGAAAATGTATGCCTGGGCCTACTGTTTTTAATTTGGCTGTGAGTGTATTAAGACGTACATATGGTATTTTTTAACGGACGACTATTGACGGACGACAAATGTCGGACGACTATTTGTCGGACGACTATTGACGGACGACAAATGTCGGACGACTAATGTCGGACGACAATTTGTTGGACGACAAATGTCGGACGACTATTTGTTGGACGACAAATGTCGGACGACTATTTGTCGTCCGACAATTTTTTTTTTCCATCTAAAACTCTTTTTGCTCGCGACATATGAGATTTTACACAGATATACAGTTTTCACTTCTGCCTGCACTCCCGGAGTGCGCTGTTTTTTTTTATATAATATGATAAGTCAGCGTTTGACCACTATCACACCTGCCTGATGGTAGGTGACGATGCGGCCTAAGATGTAACACGCCAAATAGATAATAAATGTAACGTAAATAGGTCAATAAAGAAATATATTTGTAGCGACATAGTCGTATCGCCAAATAGGCGATTAAAGAAATAGACTGATTAATAGCGAAATAGATGTTTTAAAAATAGTAAACAAACAACACATATACAACATCGGGAAACAGGCGTTACCGATAAGAAAAAGATTAATAGCGAAATAAATGACTAAGTAATAGATTTATAGACGTATCGAGAATAGACTAATTGCAAAATAGACGTAACGTGATGTATTCATAAAAATAACAAACCAAATACTTACAAAAAATTAAAAAACTAAATACAAAAATACTTATATAATTATTTTAGTAAGCTTACTAAAATATATTTAGGCATAACGATTAGGTAAGACAGACTGCGTTTTTACCCGACTACGGCGAAGCCAAAAGGGAGGCTTATGTGTTTTAATAGAAATTAAACGAAAACGAACCTTTGAATATAATGCTAGTAGATCCCTAGGCTGTTTTCATCAAAATCCCTATGAATTTTAAACCACATAAGTAATGGGACAATTGTTCGTCACCCTTCTCTTAGAAATCTTCTGTAAATCAGTGTCACTAACTCGGTGTGCACTCATTAACTGGAAGTGAACATGAAGATATTCAGTGTTCCGGTTGGGTGAAGAGATGAATCTAGTACGTTACAGCCATTAGGAAATTAGTGTTTCCCCGCGACTTTATCCGCATAGGGTTAAAAAAATCAAAATCCTTTTCTTACAGATATGTCTAGTGTGTGACGTATACAATGACGAATTTTCATAGTAAGTAAATTAATATTGTATTTTAAATAGGTCAACACGTAACGTGGTGACAACACACAATGACAAATGTTTATGTAAAATTAATATTGTATTTTCGACAAGTCATAACAAAAAACTACGTTTACCTAGATAAGATAGTTAAATAAATTGTAAATTTTCATTAGTATATAAGCACAAAAGTTTCCCCAATAAAGACCATAGTCATCAGTCAACAGTTTGCAGTTGAAACTTAGTTGAGGACCAACAACCATCGGGTTATTTACATCCATCCTTTACAGATGCCTACGGATACATTTTTACCAGTTTCACTTGTATCAGAGTCAAACTAAGTTAATTTGATACCGTTTACATATTGCGTTCGATCTCGGTTCGATCGATTTCTCTGGCTACATTTTGACCGCGTTCAAAGTTTGCGGCTACATAGAACGTAAACTCGCAATTGATTGAAACAATCATATACAAAACTTAAAGTGAGCGATGGCAAAATCGCTACCACGCGATGTTAAATTTAAGAGGAAACATAAGTATAGTTTGACTATCTCAATTTGTTACAAGGTTACAAATTTATTCCTCCACAAAATGGTAAAATTTGTATCATATTAATCTCATGTCTTTCATTTCATTTTTAATTGTATGAATTTCACTTCATTATTAATTGTAGTTTTTATATTATACTTATTTTTTTTGTATTAATTAATTTGTTTTTTTGTTTTTAATAATTTTAATTTTCATTGAATTAAAAAAATCTCACCTATTAGAAAAAAAAATCATGTGTATAAGTTTGTTACATCACTATAAATATATTTAAATTATAATGTGTAACTTTACTTAAACTGACTTGACTATTAACTACATAGATAAGTAAGTAGGTACATATAGATAGAGTACTTCATTAATTATAACTCAGAGACAAACAGCACCTGCTTTTGTACCTGAATTTCTTTGATTTGTACCACGCAAGGGCTTCTATTCTCATGTGATTTGCTCATGGCGATCCATCATCGTCCAAGACGGCTACCGTAATAATACAAGCTCACTGAATAAAAGAAATATACCGCAAAACCGACACGAATATTTTATACATACCTTACAAAAAGATACATAGGAGAATGTAAGTAAGTACCTACCAGTGTAGATTTTTATTACTTAAAAATAAATAAATATTGCAGGACATTCCACACATCGCCATCCAGCCCCACGCTAAGTAATTAGACTTGTGTTATGGGTGCTAGACAACGGATATACACAATTACATACTTTTCTTTTGTAAATATATACATATAATACCAAACAACCAGACCACAGACAAATATCTAAGCATAAATACTGGTCTGAGGCGGGAACCGAACCCGCAACTCTGTGTTTGGCAGTCCAGCATGGTGACGATTTAATTGTGCCAACTCGGTCGTCAAAAAAAAATGTAAATATAATACATAGAAACAACCAGACTGCATACAAATATCTAAGCATAAATACTGGTCTGAGGCGGGAATCGAACCCGCAACCCTGTGTTTGGCAGTCCAGCATGGTGACTATTGTGCCAACTGGGTCGTAAAAAAAAATTAGCTTTCATTTCACCTCATCTCACCTGATGGAAAGCGAAGATGTGGTATGCTAGCCTAGTACTATTCACTCTAGACTTGAAGACTCCAAGGTTCTATTTTTGAGGGAACAGTAACGCGGCATTGCATTACCTTCCAGAACTTTTACCATGTGCGGATGGTAATCAGTTTTGTACCTCGTAGATACGTCGTCGGTAGCTAATTACCTCATATGTACTATACTAGCGACCCGCCCCGGCTTCGCACGGCTACATTATGCATGTATTATACATATAAACCTTTCTCTTGAATCACTCTATCTACTAAAAAAACCCGCATCAAAATCCGTTGCGTAGTTTTAAAGATTTAAGCATACCTACATAGGGATATAACGACAGAGAAAGCGACTTTGTTTTATACTATGTAGTGATTTATACAATTTACTGGTCAAATAGTGTGTGACATAATTACATTGTAATTTTATTGATAAATAAATAAAAAACGAAAAGTCCAATCAAGGTTTTTAAAAAAGTACCTTGGCATTTGTATTTTAACCTCAAGGTTCAATTCATAGCAAAAAAAAGTATTATTTATTTAGGTATTTTATAAATAACAAATGAGTCTAAAATAAAAGCTAACAACGTTACCATTAACCGTAGATAGTTGGCATGCAAATATTAGGAGAGAGATAGTTGGAACCGCGAGCAAATCCCAAAAGGTCGCGACATCCGACGTTAGGCCAGCCTTTATTTTACCTTGTAGCCAGCCACCCTTACATATACGAAATACAGCGTGTTTTAAAATCAAGTCAAGTAGAATTTTTAACCAACATTATACTTTACACACAGTATAGGTTTTATATTTTTTTTTTTATAAATGTTATATTTAACTAGCTACGCCTCGCGGTTTCACCCGCATAAGTCCCGATCCCGTTGAAATATCGGGATAAAAAGTATCCTATGTGCTAATTCAGGTCTCCAGCTAGATACCGATTTTCATCGCAATCGGTCCAGTAGTTTTTGCGTGAAGGAATAACAAACATACACACACACAAACTATCACATAGGATTTTTTAAATTTTAGTACCTATCTAATTATATGTTATATGTATAGTACACTATATGTATAGGAATTCACACTAACCTGCGCTCGCGCGACGATCCGCCTAAGCAACGTTTTTCTCAGCTAGCCGGCGAGAATTTTTAGGGGAAAATCCACCTGGATTTAGGGTCCTGTAGTCCTACCCACACAACGCGCAAGGTCCATAGGTCACCCTCGAACGTTTGGGCTAACTATCACACTCAATTCGTTACGTACTCCCGTTAAAAAAGACGAAAAAGGTCGACGTAGCCGCCATTTAACACCCTATTTTCGAATGAATTAGTTCTACTTGCTGCCGCCAGGGGCGTTAGTAGTAGTAGGAAATCATCGGCATCAGAAAATTTTTTTTTTTTTTTTTAAAGATTCGGCCGGAAGTGGAAGTCCTAATACAATTTCTCATTGAACTTAAATCGATATTTCCTAACCAATTGCCACCAAAAAAGAGGGAAAGTGGGGAAATGTTTTTTACTCTAGGAAAATGGGAAACCAAAATCGCGAAAAAATATTACGCTAATAATGAGTACTCAACTTGACTTCCGGTATGGAACAGTTATTGAAATATAATTTAATTTTAGATTTCTCGTTTATTTATTTGGTCAGATATCTTAAAATGATTATATTTAAAACGGAATATTACCTACCGGGTTTTTTGTTTATAATCCGTTGGGTTCGATATTCGTCTTGTGGAAATTGTGCATCGAAATATCGAGCATAACAAAATATCTATTTATTTATTAAGAGCCTGTAGTATCCCACTGCAGAGCAAAGGCCCCCTGCCTCTACTCCCCTTCCATTGATCGCGATCTTGTGCGACGGATTGCCAATCTGTCATTTTGAAATTTATTAATACATTTTAAAATTTTACAAAATTAAAACAATAAGAGTACAATTAAAAAAAATTCCCTCTTTTAAAACCTACATCACCCTGTACTATATAAGTATACATATCGCAACAGCCACCGAGATACATTTGACAGAGCTTCATAATATATGAGACGAGGTAGCTAACAAGCATGTAGTTAGCGACTCGGCCATAGATGACGTCGATCCCAAGAGGAAACCGGACTATTATGGATATAACTTTACTCAAACTAACGTAATTAACTTTAATGTGGATGTCACATTATTTGTTGAACTTCTAATGGGTTTGGTTAATAATTGTAAGTGGTACTCATTCGTCGTTGTTAAAGGTTTGTGATTAATAGTTGGTATTAATTTTGAGAAATATATTAATGGCCGTATATTAAGTAGATACTTAGTCAAAAAATCCTGTGGGAATTTTGAACAATCCATTCTCAAAACTCATCTACATTTGGCTTTTAATGAACTCTTATAAAAATATCTTTATTTCTAAACCAATCAATACTCGTAAATCTACTATGCTGAAAGGGACGCAAAAAGGACCCAAATTAAGAGGTATATTTGCTGAAGAAAAGCCCGTATAAAACTTCAAGTAGATACAGACATCTATATCTATCTTAGACCATCTAATCTATGCTCTAAGGTCCGTATTAATAAACCGAACTCAATATCGATTTCAATCTTGAGTTTGCTCTTGAGTTGTTGCGCTGATTAATAAACCTATCTTAAGACGCGATTAAAGAGCGACGTATCACTTGAGTCATACCATAATAATAAATCAAACTCAGCTCTCAAGATGTCTTAAGATGTAGTTTCGTGAACTCAAGTCTGATTGCGGGTCATACATGACTAAAGTTAGAGGGTATTACAGTGAACAAATAATGTCATCACACCAAACCTTTAAATTTGGTATGAGAATACATTAATTCATTGGGAGTGTTATAGGCATATTTTTATTCAGATATTCCCACGGGATCGGGAGTTACGCCGGCGAAACCGCGGAGCGCTGCTAGTCAGCAAATATAACTATTATCACCTTACCGAGTAAACAAATAGCTATACATAAAGGTATGTATGTTCTAAAGAAAATATCAGACAGTCCATATTCATATTAGGAAAATATTTGCAATTTCATACGAAAACTCAATTCGAAATTTCCTCAGAGTCCTGCCGGCTTTAATGTTTAAAGAGGAACATTATCTATCGGGTTGTAATTTCAAGGGAAAGCCATCTCTTATTGGTTAATATTTTAATATTAAAGTAGATGTTCTGTTTATATTGGTTTGATCGAAATTGAAAACGAGTTTTATGATAGGTACGTGAACGTTAGTTTTATCAATAATACAGGGTTATTTGTAATTATACTAGCAAGCCGTTGAGGGCTACTTCTGTGCACCGTAACAAACCACTTTTGTTCTATGACTTAAGGAAATTCGATAATTTTTTTGAAAGTTTTGAAAAGTTTACCTGAATATCAGCTGCTCCATCCGGAGAGGTCATTAATCTTATAATATTACTTACTTATTTTTTAAGTTTTATCTACTGTTCTTAGTCTGAATGACCTTTGTTTTAAAAAATCTGCTGTTTTTCGAATTTACGTAACCTCTAAAATTTCCAATTTTTTTCGAATTTCCAAAAGTTGTTTGTTAAGGTGCACAGAAGTAGCCCTCAACAGCTTGCTAGTATAATTACCAATAACCCTGTATACCTATAGTTACTCACTACATTAGTATAAAACAAAGTCGCTTTTTCTGTCCCTAGGTATATCCCTTTGTAGATCTTTAAAACTACGCAACGGATTTTGATGCGTTTTTTTAATAGATAGAGTGATTTAAGAGGAAGGTTTTTAGGTATATTACATGCATAATACAGCCGTGCGAAGCCGGGGCGGGTCGCTAGTTACTTTATAATGATATTTTATTTGTCAAGTAATAATAGTTCCAAGGATATATGCGTGAAAAAACATCACATACAGGCCAAAAAAACATAACCATCCCTTTTGACTTCACCGTAGTCGGATAAAAAATTAAACCAATATAATTAACTTTTAAAGTACGTAGTTTTACGTCAAATAACCATGCAGTTAATAAATATTAGTTCGTAGTTAATTAATAGCAATCATAGAGTTGGTCAGGTAAGAGGCGGTAGGGCCACTTTCGGCCGAAACTAATCTGTCTTTCTAATTGTGTTAGCGACAACTTTGATCCCGAGTATTCCCGAGTCTCCCCTAGGATTATCATCCGAGAAATCATATTAGACATAGTTCCTGGTTTCGTTATTGGAGTTTATTGCGGACTTTACCTACTAGTTTTGGAGATATTTTATAAGTACCTACTGGTAACATTCCTGTTTTTTAATTTTTTAAAAGTATCTCCACTTTAGGTCCTTATAATAACTTCAATTTTATATACGTAGCATAAGTAACAAACACTTTGCTAACAGACTTTACTCAGATTTATTTTTGTTAAATCATGTCGCAAAATGGGTTTATGGACTAATAGCACATGAGCTAATAGTTTTTTTACTTTGTTTAGATCGCATGTGCTCCGGATTCCAGTGACGATAAAAGACATGTTCTTCGGATCCGGCCGATTTCTGGTCAACCAGCGTTGTGCCGGTTATGGCCAGAAATCGGACGATCGGCAGAGAATATCGGCGCTGTATGGAGGCGAGACCGAATATAGAAACTTACATAATTATAGTAATATTAGGTTTTTATGTTAGTCTGTTAGATATTTATTTTGTATGGGTGCCTGAATACTAGAATACTAATAATAATAACTCTTATTAATATTGACGCACGCCGTCGTTGCGTATTTTGACTACACTTACTCGTATGAATTTGTTAGGAGCCTTTATTTTAGCCATAAAATTATTCAAGGAAAATCTTTATGTAAACAAGTGCCAAGGTATTCATAAACATTTCTGTTCAAAAATAACATACGGATAACATTATTAGTTATAGACCATGTTATTTTGCGCGACAATTTTTAACTTGAAAAATTATGCATGAAGCAATGTTATTCAATGAGGTGAACAAAATTCTCGTACACCCTACATTTCGTTGAATATTTAAAGAGTCAGATGTCTCGGCATCCTGAAAATTCATTACAGACTCGCGTAAAAAACTCCACCCTCTTTGTTTAAACGCAAAATCACAATAAACTTGTTTTTGTAATGGCCTATGCATTTTGAGATGTATTTACGCGGTGGAGGTTTTCGTTTTCATCTAAAGTTTTCATAAAAATGAAATCATCCACATTTACGTTCATAATTCTTAAGAGTGGGCGTAGACTCTTAAACGTAGTTCGTTGGTATACGTAGATTCCATGCATGCATTGTCTAACTACCACCTAGTTGCTTAGCTTGAAGCAACGGAGGCCACAGACGTCGACGAACGTGGATAGTTACTGGTCCACATAAAAACTATTTGCTCCACACCCAGCAACTATCGATAATTAATAACCTAACAATATAAGCAATTGAAACAAAAGAAGAAGAAGCTTGGAGCTAGGTGACTGTGTGGAATGTCGTGCAATCATAGAATTTGAGTTCGTACCTCTAGCATTTCTCTGCGTGCAATATACCTATACTTATTTTTGACGACCTCTGTGGCGCGTCGGGCGAACACCCGACTGCGACGCAGAAGGTTGCGGGTTCGATTCCCGCCGGGAACAAGTATTTATGCTGACCATAAATTCTTGTTTCTGGTTCTGGGTGTTTCCTATATTTAAAATATGTATATATTTACAAAAAAAAAAAAAAAGTATTATAAGTAGTTTATCCGTTATCTGGCACCCATAACATAAGCATTAAGTTGCTTAGCTTGGGGCTGGATGGCGATGTGTACTGAAATATTTATTTATTTATTATTTATTTATTTATTAGTTTCTGGAAAGTTTTTAACCAAATTTTGCGGTATTCCTCGACTTTAATTCTGAAAATCGTGGGTTCAAATCCCGACCGGCCGTGCACCAATAGAGTTTTCGTACGGAAAATTTATTTGCGCCTTTCGGTGAAGGAAAACATCGTGATGAAACCTGCGGCTTAGTTATCTCCAGACGTATTGACAAGTTCTTTCCTCTGGATACGGTCGAAATAAACGACATTTCTTCTCTACTAGCACAAAACTGTCTCAAAATATCAACAATATTTCTCCCTAAAACTAAAATATTGTAATATTTCCTGTTCAAATAGAGAATCAATGCAAAACGGATTACCTAATCAAGGCACAGATAGTGGACCCGCCTTTCCGACTGTCTGCTCAAAGTCCCTTAAGAGTTGACCGGTTCAATACTTGGTCCAGACAACGTCCGATTGCATGCATTGCCCATTAAAATATTTAGCTATCGAATGGATTGTTTGGTTTAATCTAAATAGAGGAAGGAAATAGGCTGACACGTCGCACGATAGCACGATAGGTAGGTACTTACTTATGGTTTATAATTGTTACTAGTGACCCGCTCCGGCTTCGCACGGCTATATTATGCATGTATTATACATATAAACGTTCCTCTTGAATCACTCTATCTATTAAAACCGCATCAAAATCCGTTGCGTAGTTTCAAAGATTTAAGCATACAAAGGGAAATAGGGACAGAAAAAGCGACTTTGTTTTATACTATGTAGTGATAAACAACTTATAGCATTGAACTAACATCCATACATATTCCATTGTCATGGTGGTTCATATCATAATATTATGAGCATAGGTTCATGCTCATATTAAGATGTTTCACTTACCTACTTTTCTCAGTTAGTGTTTTTTACGGTATCCCCAGTATCTAGTCCTCTATCATCTCATTACGATAGCCTTAGTAGTTTTTTGAAGTGAAAACTTCTTATGGCGCGTTGGGCACTTTTGTGGGTGAGCATTTTCAGCCGTTCTCGCGACAGACGACAGATTTTCTCGCGACAGATGAGATTTTACACAGATATACAGTTTTTTAATTTGGCTGTGAGTGTATTAAGACGTACATATGGTATTTTTTAACGGACGACTATTGACGGACGACAAATGTCGGACGACTATTTGTCAGACGACAAATAGACGTCCGAATATTTTTTTTTTCATCTAAAACTCTTTTTGCGTATGTTCTCACGACAGATGAGATTTTACACAGATATACAGTTTTCACTTCTGCCTGCACTCCCGGAGTGCGCTGTTTTTTTTCTGTGGTTTATCAATAGTTCTATTCAAACCGGAGGTTATTCTTGGATTCTCAACGTCATATTGTAAAGGGCCTCTACGTGTTGCCTTCCAAAGTTCAGGAGCTCCATAATGATAGCCCCGTGATATACATGACAGACGTATAGTAATATTACTATTTACGTATGTAGTTACTATTTAATTTTAAATAAATAATATTTACCTACCAGTAAAATAGTTTGAAATCATTTCCTATTTCAAATTACTATAGTAAAAAAAATGACCTTTCATTTGTAACTAACGTGCCGTGAAACATTTCAATTTTCTCAATTTTCAGTGAAATCAACCGGCACTTACCAATTTGTGGCCATTATTGACCAAATTTCGGGCACAATGTACCTGCTATAGTTTAACTCAAGCCCAATGGGAATATTATCAGTAATATCCGATATTAATGATACAAAGGATCCTGTTTATTTGGCTCATTAAATGGTTATTTTCAACAAATAAGGTTAAATTGAAAAGTTCGTATTTACCTTCGTTTAAAATAATGTAGATAACTAGGTATTATTATTTTACAAATTTTCATGGAAATTCAAATAGGAATTTTCATAGGTACGTATACTAATATAAAAACTGGAATGTGTAGCTTGAGAAACATATAACACTTCTTTTCTTTTCTTGTTCTGCAGGTTATAGTTTAAGTTAGAATGGCAGTCTATCTAAGATTGATTAGACAATTTATTTTTCACCAAAAGTAGATATTATATACCTAACGTATGTAAAGTAGGTATGTACTTTAATCGTGAAATACAATTTTATCCCCATAATGAGCCTATAAATAAGCTTGATAAAGTTCCGGGTGTATTATTTACGCTCGCAATTTGCAACAAATGTGAACAGTACTTTGTCGCGATTGGCGCGCATTTGTTCCGTAATATTTATGAGCGTTATTGACATGAAGTCATGAAAAGTTAAAACTTGGTAATGTATTATATTTGAAGAAAAGAAGATTTTAAAAGCTATAATTCGTATGAAGGCTCTTTCCCTCTTCACGATCAAAAAGCCAATTAGGCAAAATGAGGGATAATTTCATCCGCTTTAGCCATCAACATAATGTTTAATACTGATGGATTTAGCCAATTTTAATCATGAAACTGAGAAATGCCTATTAAAAATGAACACAACTAAAAAGAAACACGATGCAAAGCGACCGACGACAACGCAGCAAAATGCTCATCTAGGACTGAAACTTTTTAAATAAATATTGCAGGACAATCCACACATCGCCATCTAGCCACAAGCTAAGTAACTAGACTTGTGTTATGGGTGCTAGACAACGAATACTTTTCTTTTGTAAATTTAGACTTATAATAGATAGAAACAACCAGACCACAGACAAATGTCTACTTGTCTGAGGCGAACCCTCAACCCTGCGTTTGGCAGACCGGCATGGTGACCATTGTGCCAACTGGGTCGTCAAATCTTATAGGTATGGAATTTTGAAAATAAATATTACTAAAAACGAGTTAGGAGATAGGAGATATATTTTATTAGATAGGTTTTTTTAATTTTCGTTAATTTCGTGTTTTGTAATCAACTTTAGATATTAATTGATTGCTTTTAGATTTAAGTATCTTGGATTTGCAGTGTAGTTGCACTTCCGTTTAAATATGTTTTTCAGCGTCTCAATAATATCTACGAGCAAATTTTGAAGGGCTACACTGGCGTATCGGAGCACGGGCAAGGACAAGTCCGCTTAGTGATACGACTTACATAGTAATTACCTTCTCCATTGATTATTCGAAGTGCCATTTCGTTGACAATGAAAATTTTCGCTCGTAAACAGTCAATATTGCATACAATTTATGCGAGAGTAATTAAACGTATCATGTTAATTTATGCTGCTGTTTTATTTAAATTTCAGTAATTACCAACATGAAATAAAATTCTTTGAAGTTAAGAATAACATCATGCTTTTTAACCATTCAACTGTGAATCAGACTTATATTGGGAGCCTGAAAGAAACGAGAAGTTCGACTCGTACATCTCTCTAAGTCTAATTCTGTGGTTCTACCCATTGAATGGATAGGACCACAAAACCTATTTGTACTGTGGGAGAGATCTTTTTATTTATACCTCAATGCTTTTCTACTTTACAGGCCCAGGTTTAAAGCAGTAAAGCAGATTACTGATAATACTTCTGTATAACTTACAGAGTGTATAGAAGTCGAGCTATCTCTTTTAGACACAGTATGTAAGTAGCACAGTAGCTTCAAAAAAATATATAAAACTTGGAAACTAAGGAAATTCGTTTTTTTTACTTTATGAAATTTTCCCCTCAATTATCTCAAAATTTAAACTTTTTAAGCGCTGAATACCTAAATCAGTTGTCGCGGTTATTGGAAGTGCCTTAGTCGTTTCTTCCATTGTTTCTTTTTAAGGTTCGGGTTAAAAAAAATACGAAGTTATACCTAAAATTTATCCAAAAAGTTTAGACAGCCCCGTAAATCGCATCAACGTTTTTAGGGTTAAACAAAACGGGCATAAATTAGCCGTGGATTGACGAGGGTCCAGTGACACGTGGACACAGGTAAGCACCAGTAAATGCCCACACGTGACAACGTTTCTTTACAGGAAGTATGTTTTTAGAAAACTTTAGAATTCTAAAACATGTATTTAAATTTATTTGTAAGTGAGTAATTATTTTTGTCATAATAACGTTACACACTAATACACATAGCAATTTGTGTCCGTAGATCTGTACATATCAAATGCTTTGTCCTGACTGACTGACTGACAGATCAACGTACAGCCTAAACCGCTGATCGTAGAGACCTGAAACTTGGAGGGTGTGTTCTCTGTATGACGTAGGCATTCGAGGATTTTACGAGAATCTACTCCTTAGGCCTTAGGGGGTGAAAAGGGGGGCAAAGTATGGGACAACGTGATTCCTTGGTCCATTTTTGACTTCTACGTGGACGAAGTCGCGGGCAAAGCTAGTATATAGATATAACGCTATATTGCACAAACAAAAAAACACAATACCTAGCACCAAAGTAGGTGACTTTACCGCTGAAAGCGATCTCTTTCAGGCAAATTTAGGATGGAGATGATTTTATGAAAGATCAAGGGATTCTATATTTCGTTATTTTATAGAAAATACATTTGGAAACTTGTGCTGGAGACGCAGACATGTCAAATACACAATTCACCGCAAAGTCAATAAATACATAACAAGTGAATAGAACAGGCGACATTGATGTTCTGCCACTGGACAAACGTTACCCCAAACATTTATTAACGAACAGAGAATAGAATGGAGTAGAGCACCCGCTCTCATATTCAATAGAATAAAATTTTTAAATCTAAGTAGTAACTTAAATTACGTAAGTATCCTGTCGGAAATGTTCCCCGGTTTTATGAAATCTCTCGTCAATCGTCCTTACTAAAGTCAAATAAAATTCTTAAACCCACTTTGTGAAATATCCCTCAAAAAACACAAGAAAAGAGCACAATAAAAGTTTAAAAACTAAAAACCAACTTGAAGAGAATAATTAGGTACCTACTCGACGCTCGCGCTGGCAAGATGCGCAGCATTAAATATAAAAAAAACCTTTGTAGTTATTAATTAAATTGATTTTTTTAGGAATCCGTAAATTATATTTGGCAAATTATATTATAAAGCATTTTATGCCGACTCCATCTTGGCTTCATTGATCTATTTTGCTACACGTAAAAAATACACATGAAAATAAATTTACAAACAACATTCATGATAAACAACAAGAAAAAAAATGTTCATCGTCTTTTTAATTTTCCATTTTTTATAGCATGAAGAACTTCTCCATAAATTTTTATGTTCGACAGTCGCCGTGCATACATCACTGCGTGTAGACCATTATTCTAATTGGTCACAAATTATGCCTGATCGGGTTAACGTTTAGTTCAGTTTAGCTATAGGGCGACCGCAGTAATTCAGTTTATCTATTGTGCTTTGATTATTGACAATGCAGCTGTGAGATGATGATTATATTGTATGGAACCTATAGACATATTTGATTACTGCCAGCGCCCTGTAGTTTGACCTCCGTAGTTTCAATCCCGTAGGAATACCTATGTTAATTATAATAAATTAATATTCTATCCTCATACCAAGTTGCATCAAAATCGATACTGTAGTTTCAGAGCCAATGCCGTTACAAACAAACAAAAAGTCTTTTCTTTTCATAATATTTGATTAAAAGCGTAGATAATAATGAAAGGTATCTATTAGTAAAAGGTGCTTTTTTCTCATTTTGATAAGTTTTTCAGCTAGAGGTACAAACAACTATTCAGAATAAAAGTATTTCCTTGTGATGTTAGTGTAAAAGCGTAATAATTATTATTGACAGGTATCAAAGTAAAAAGTGTTTTTTTTTCTCATTTTGATAGGAGATTCAGCTTGAGGCACAAAGTTACCAATCTGAATTGAATATTCGAAGCAAGAAATCGTGTATGTATGATCTATTTCGTGTCATTTTATCAATAAGTTATTCAAAGTCAAAAGTCAAAATTTATTTATTCATTTGAAAACATGCACGCATGAAATGACATTGAAATTTTTTATTTAAAAACTAAGATAGTATTAGTGACTACGGAACGCAACCACCAATGAGAAGAAGGCACAAGAAACTCATGAGGATATTAAGTGGATATATAGGCATGATGAATGTACCTATATTACGAAATAATATTAATTTCAATAAATAATAATTAAAGTCAAACAATACATACCTTTATCGAAATAAATAACACATTTTGAATATTCAAAATGTATGTTAAGACTATTATTTATCTGCTAACCAAAATGCAGACTCGCATTAACATAACATGAAAATCCCATAAACATATGACATTTGTCCTGACTCCCTTTCGAGTCGTAGTTAAGTGACATTGGGTCTAAACTTCCCCTTTTTAGAATTAAATTTATTTTATAACGCCATAATCAAATTGTTTTTTAGGGTTCCGTCCTCAAAAGGTAAAAAAGAACGTGATCTTATAAGTGTTACCATAAGATCACTTTCTTGAATCAGAATCAGAATCTTTATTTGCTAAAAAACACAGTTGTAAATATTAGATGGTAATTACAAAAAATAGATCCATGTGTTCTACCTTACAAAGGCATGCAAATGTTTATGAAATCAAAATCAAAATATTTAATTAATGATTATGTCTAAACATTATAACATAATTTTATAGTCAACTAGCTGCGCTCCGCGGTTTCACCCTCGTAACTCCCGATCCCGTGGGAATATCGGGATAAAAAGTAGCCTATAACCTTCCTCGATAAATAGACTATCCAACACAAAAATAAATAAATAAATAAATAAATAAATATTTCAGGACATATTACACATCGCCATCCAGCCCCAAGCTAAGCAACTTAATGCTTGTGTTATGGGTGCCAGATAACGGATAAACTACTTATATACTTTTTAATAAATTTTCAATTCGAACCAGCAGTTCCTGAGATTAGCGCGTTCAAACAAACAAACAAACAAACTCTTCAGCTTTATAATATTAGTATAGATATAGATTAGTTCATAATAGATTATCTTATTGTCAATTTATTTGAATACGTCAATTTTGTTAAAAATCAGACCAACACTCAATATAGTTATAGTAGTAAAAACAGAATTGAATAATATAACAGAATAAAATAAAATTAAAACCCCCTCCCCGCTTACAACGCCATATCAGTAAATGTTTAAAAATTCATTAACGGAATACCAGCACTTTTCAATTAACCAGTTATGAAGCTTACGTTTCATTTGTTGCAAAGGAAGATCTGTAATATCACTCGGAGTATTGTTGTAAACTGTAATAGCCATGTGAAAAACATTACGTTTGGTAAGCTTTAGCCTAACTCTGTGAGAGTGTCCGTCTGTCTGTCTGTCTGTCCGTGTGTTACCACCGACTTTTTTAGTTTGTAGTTCGTTTTAAGTCCAGATTGGTAAAATTACGAATTTTCAATATTTTTTGTAAAGATTGGTCAATTGATAAAACAATATTCAAAATTTCAATATTTTTTGTCCCCAATATAGACTGTACCTACCTTCTTAGCAAGTAGTTTAATATTATGTAAACTTCAGAAAGTCAACGAAATGACAGATTCTAGAAGAGCAATCGACAATTTTTTTATCCCTTCGCTATACAGAATTTTTCCTTGTGTCGAAATCACTATTTACCTATCCCTATAACACCTATTGTTAACTTATTTAAATCCATATTAAAGTTATTATTGTATTAATAAAAACGTCAACTACTGATCTGAATCAGATCCTGAATTATGAATGCAGCAGGATATAGGTACCGAACTAACTGTTAGAGTCTGATCTTTAGTTTTTTTTTTTGGAAAAACAAGCTCTTGATCCCCGTTCAAACCACTTGTATGTTTTATTCAAATTTACTTACATTTACGCTAAAGGAAACGAACTCTGCTATCCCGAATCGTATTCCCTGGTTGCACCATATATCTTCCTCACGCGGTTTCTTGCCATTCTATTTTGTACGTTTTTGTTACGGTGTGAGTTACTTTGAAATATGGTTTCGCTGGATATTTAAACAAGAAAATACCTATAAACAAGTCTGTCTCTCTTTCTAATCACAACTACTAGATTCATAAATATTCTTTTGTACAAATATAACGTTAAGTTCTTTTTTACTTATTAGGAGTATTACTTTTAGTATGATACTATTTTGTTCCCAGATTTTACCTAATTTAAGACCAGTAATGGTGCCTATTAAGTGAGTCGTCGCGTTTCATCGTGTTGTCTAGGCATGCCGTTGTTTTTCTATAGGCAAATATGCTACATCCTCAACCTCGTCGTCGTTTCCCATCAAATAAGATGAGGTGATGAGATGAGGTGCAAATGCAAGCCTTTTCTTCGTAAAAAAGGCAGTGTGGTGAAAATGTTAAAAAAGTTCAAAAGACTTTTTTTGTTACATGTAAAAAGCTCACAAACGAAAATCAATACAGTTCATTCCCAACTCAACTCACGCAGTCTACTAATATAGCAGCGATAATAAATAATACAAGCTGTCTTATAAATTATTACCGTGTTAGCTCACTGCTCATTTGCTGACGAAGTTCAAATCCCGAGGGGTTTCAGCCAATCACGGCGCGGCGCGAGCTGCGAACTTATTATGAGAAAAAGTATACGTAACTTCGTCATGCCCTATATCGTATACAAGTGAACAAGAATTACACTCGTATGTGGATGATGGATTTATTGGGAGTGATGGTATGAATCAGTATCAATTACTTGTTTTTTTGTTCATAAAACTTTCGATAATAAATACTTTACAGAATTAATAATAATAATAAATCATTTATTTCAGGTAACAGCCTTATAAATAAGTACAGACCCATATAAAATATATACCTTACAGACTAACATACATACAGATAATATTATAATAAATTAGTTTTAGGGTTTTCAATCTTCGTTCTCGCCTCCCTATTAATATTACCTAATTTAACCTAACTTAAAATAAAAGAGAGCCGCCAGCTTTAGGATCACCAGTAGCCACAACAAGTAACGCCGATAGCTCCCTTATAAAAAGGGACTAGCACTGTTACTTATCACAAATCATTTAAACTTATCTCTATCTGTTTACTAGATAAGGGACGGAACTTCAACACATCGTTAAGCTAATTTGTAATAAAGTATAATGTAGTACAATTAGATACAATTTCCAAAATAATGAATACATATCACCTATTAAGTAAATTTTTAACCGCTTTAAAACCGACTGACTTTTCTGATCAAGAAAGTGATTGCTATCAGTTACTAACTTAGGTTATTCTGAAAATTTTACGAAAGTTTTCGTTACTACATCTCTTACTGCAAAAAAGAACTTAAAACTGCCTCAGTATTCCATAAAAACGTTCAGTTTATAATGTGGTTCAATAGTATGATAAATACTGATGGATTATATTTCATCGACGAAATAAATAGGCAAGGCATGCATGGTATAAATAAATAAATATTGCCGGAAATTCCACAGATCGCCATCTAGCCCCAAGCTAAGTAACTAGATTTGTGTTATG
This sequence comes from Idaea aversata, assembly GCA_907269075.1. Taxonomy (NCBI): domain Eukaryota; kingdom Metazoa; phylum Arthropoda; class Insecta; order Lepidoptera; family Geometridae; genus Idaea; species Idaea aversata. The sequence goes on along the minus strand of OU026092.1, from coordinate 5,322,895 downwards.
GGTGCTGGACAACGGATATTCTAATTATACACTTTTATTTTGTAAATAAATACTTATAATACATAGAAACGACCAGACCACAGACAAAAATCTAAGCATAAATACTTGTCTGAGGCGGGAGTTGGACCCGCAACCCTGTGTTTGGCAGTCCGGCATGGTGACCATTGTGCCAACTGGGTCGGTATAGCTACCTAACTAACTTACATGATCAGTAAATACCATGGTATTTAATAAATACTGATAAACCACATTAGAAACGACTTTCCGCCTGCTACGCCTTAAAGAGCAGTATTTTCATCCAAATATCCATTATGAAAGAAGTGAACTCTTGGAACTTATACATCATCAAGTTAAAAATGAAAATGCCGACGGTGTTGATGGTGACAATTTTTCACCGAGTGGTAACTGTGGAATCCAGATTAATCCAAACGGTGAGACCACTCATTCAAGCAAGCGCGAGCTGTAATTTGTCTCGATTGAAAAGTTTTGATACTTTTGGATATTAAATACTAAAATAATATTGTTAGAAGTCTTGAGAGAGCTTAATTTAAACAATAATAATTTGGTACATACACTTACTTCAAATTTTCTTTTAAGATTGTTAATAAAATTTTATTATATTCTTTATCAAAATAAAAAAATTACAATATGCAAGCAGCGTTACCCCGCTGAACTGCTATCGACAGCCTTTGCACCAGGAATACCCCGGAACGAGGATCAAACCCCCTGTCCCGGAGGCGACGGCCAATCTCTCTCACAAATGCCAAACCCTCGGCCCCCCAACTCCCAGACGTCTCGACCGCCACAGAATAGAATATACCTATTCTTCAAATAGTTTTTATTAGTTTGTATATTTATTTTAATAGTATAGGTAAAACGTTGACCGATGCAGCCAAATAAAGGAAAACAGGTCGGATAAGTTCTCATTCCACTGCCATATTTTTACATTTTACTCGTGTCCCTAGAAATTCTATTCGTTTTATAGGGAGTCTTCAAGCTAAGAGTGCATAGGTATCTTGTAGACAAACCGTGCTACATCTTAGACTGCATTGTCACTAACCATCGGGCATGATACCTATTATAAAAATATAGACTCCATTCAATAACTCCTGAACTAAGATTTCCTGCGTCAATTTTTTTTAGGTTTTTCGTAAAAAGCCTGTTATTTACTATATAACCGCACGCGCACTCAGGTACGTTCTAATGAGTTTTTTGTCAAAATAAGACATCTTTTAACTAATGTTATAATTTTTTATTTCACTTTTACTTCAAAAGACGTTTGTAGCCCAGAAAAAAATGCTTTAAAAACAATCAATTCTAACGCAGTAACATATTAATCCAGAGTATTTTTTTTTGCAACGACCGTCGTCGGACGTTGCAATTAATCTATACTTAATATTATAAAGCTGAAGAGTTTGTTTATTTGTTTGAACGCTAATCTCAGGAACTACTGGTTCGAATCAAAAAAATCTTTTTGTGTTGGATAGACCATTTATCAACGAAGGCTATAGGTTACTTTTCATTTTGATATTCCCACGGGATTGGGACTTACGCGGGTAAGACCATGGAGCACAGCTAGTTTCAATATAAAACTGATCAAAACAACTAAAGCGTCGTATAAAAGTCATCAATACTTACCATAGCATAGCTGTATTAATATTTTGGTTGAGTTTTTCGCCGCCATCAATTCCCACAGCTTCTAGGGGGGATGTTATTAAGAAGGGAGCTCTGTGCTCTGTCTCAATAAATTATTGGATATGAGATGGTACATTAACTAATTACAGATACCGATAGCTGAATATACCTGAGAAAATTGACTTGTTTTCTAGGAAAATTGTGTATTTGGTTTGGGTAATTTTCCTTGTAATCTATACTAATATTATAAAGCTGAAGAGTTTATTCTTTTGTTTGTTTGAACGCTCTAATCTCAGGAACTACTGGTTCGAATTGAAAAAATATTTTTGTGTTGGATAGTTCATTTATCGAGGACGGGTAAAGGCTCGATCGAGACTTACGCGGGTGAAACTAGTAACCAATACTTATATTGTTTTTAATAATAACTTCCCCTAGGTATCTTATAAGCATAAAACCAGACTAGAATTATGCATCTACTTTGTCAATTTTCGGTTATCGTTGATGCCGTTTTTAACAGATGACGTGGTGGACCCAAACGGTTGTTATTAAAAGGAAGACCTTAACCAAGCCCAGGATTTGTCTCGTTTCGTAACACAAACAATTTCATTCTAATTTTTCCCGACAAACATAAAGAAACAATCCCGCTCCATTGTTGCAAATAAATGCAAATCCAGACGTTTCACCCTTTGCCCGGCGTATATTTAATTCAACAAAACTGAATGCAGGTAGCTAACAATCGCGAAACACCCGTTACCGGTGTAAGTGCAAACTGAGAGGAAGGCACGAAAAATTTTTCCCGGAGAAAAAAAAACAACAAAGTGAAACTCTGCCTTCCTTATTTCCCTTGACGATATCCCGCCGACGGTTCCCAGTTTTTCCCGGAAATGGAGAATATTGCGATAAGGAACATTATAGATTAAACACGTAGTGACTTTAATGTTACCCCTTGATCAAGTGCAAGTATCTTTATCGTGTGAGAGTTAAAAGTTGTAATGATGTTCCTTTGTAAATAAGATAAACATGTTTTGTATGCAAACTGCCGTTTGGATGGCTTAAAGTGTTTAATCTAAAATTGCTGTTTAAATCTTGTAACGTATATTTTTAAACCAAAAACAACGAAAACTCAACTGAGTAACACTGTGACACTGGATTGTACCAGAGTTCTCCGACAGTCGTTTCACTGATGGGAGTGACTCGTTGGCAATAATTCTTCTAGTAAAAAAAAAATTGCAACTAGTAACAGTGTGACTCTTTTTTAAGACGTTTCAATGTGATTTCATTTTTTTTTTCAAACAAAATAGGTTTGCATTTGACCTCAAATCATCTGATGGGAAGCGAAGATGAGGTCGAAGATGTAGCATGCTCACACACTCAAGACTTGAAGACTCCAATTTACTTGTATGATTCCAAATTAATAAAGAGTTTTGACTTTGGCTCGGTGGGAAAAAATTAAAACTTTTGACGTGGTAACGTTTTATAAATTGGTGAACACCTGCAATCTCAAAAAAGTGTGACGTCACGCGTCGTTACTGGAACGCCTATTTTATTTAGTTACGTTATTGACAAGGTAAATATAGCAACGTTTTATCGTTGCCATAGATGGTAACCATCATCAATGTTTTCTTATGACGTTATCATGTAAAATTATCGTCCAGAAACAGACTTTACAGACAACCATTTTTTTTTGGTGTGACTGGTTGGGATACCACCGACTTAAAGACTTTGAGAAGAATTTTAATTGCCTTAAATAAAAATCTTCTAAGTAAAGTAAAATGTAAAGTTTTGTCTTTGAGAAGACTATAAGTTGCCTTTTTAAATAAATATTTAATTAACTACGCTAGATACTTACTGTAAAATGATGTCGTGTCAGTAATCGGTATTAGATCACAATTTAAAGCCGCGCACACATGTTACATGCTCGGATTACGCTCTTGTGGAGCCACCCTTAATTTCGTTACCAAATTGTGGGGAACTTGTTCTACATTTTATTTCAAAAAAATTGGAGAAATTTAAAGTGCACTTAATATTAATTTTGATTAGAAATAAAACGTTACAGCACAAAAACATTACGTAGTTATTCAAACCTAAATAACATTTTTGATTTTTTTCAATAATTTCAAATAATCTCTACGTTAAATTCTAAAAAATTTAGATAAACATGAATAGGTAACCGTCTCTGAAAATGAATGAATAAATAATTGAACTATGAACTAACAGGATTCGAACCCACGATCCATAAGCTTAACAACAAATAAATACGCAAAGATAACAAACTCTGCCAACTATAACATGCTGGCAGCACAAAAATGAGCAACTGTGAGTTGAAACTCAAGTAGGTGCACATATGGTAAGCCTAATTCCACTAGCCGTGCCCCATCAAGGGGTCGAAATAAAATAAAAACCAAATTAGGGTAGGATGACGTAACACACCCCTTCGATTTTTGATAAATTCCATTATACGCTCACAACCATGCATTAGCTACTTACATTTTGATGTATCTATCTGATATTCGGGTTTAAGATAATGGGTTGTGTTGTTATTCTTTATATGTTTTCTTTTTCAGGGGAGATAGTCAATACTCACGATTCAGTGTTTTAGAAAAAAAATTGAAGTGATAATTTAATTCAAAGTATGGTTCAAAATTGAAAACTCGCTTAGAGCTTTTGCATTCAACTAAATAAGAAAAATCTTTATTTTCTCTCAAAATATACCTACAAAAACAATATACTTACATAGGTTTAACAATTATTTGAAACATCATCTTTGAAAATTTAAACTGTCTAGCTATCACGGTTCATGAGATTACAGCCTGGTGACAGACAGACAGACGGACAGTGGAGTCTTAGTAAAAGGGTCACGTTTTTTCTATTTGGGTACGGAACCCTAAAAACTTAAGAATGATTCGACAACTAGGCTGTAATATTAACTATCGATACTAATATTATAAAGCTGAAGAGTTTGTTTGTTTGAACGCGCTAATCTCAGGAACAGGTTATAATTGAATTTTTTTTTGTGTTGGTTAGTCCATTTATCGAGGAAGGCTCTAAGCTACTTTTCATTTTGATATTCCCACGGGATCGGGACTTACGCCGGTGAAACCGAGAAGCGTAGCTGGTATCTTATACAGACAGCAAAACAACCTAACAAATCTGCTAACAAAACGCCACTTGCGCTTCCAATTATCATGAAATATCAAATAGTAATAAATAAAAATTACTGTACAGTTATAACAAGTTATAATCAAGTAGCCATTGTTGAGAATAATAACTGATATGAGAGGGGCGTGATGTTTGCGAATATAATGTATGCACAGCGGGTGGTTACAAATTGTGCAACATGTGGCGCTTTGCCGGAATCTCTTTCTACTGAAACAAATTATTTGTCATAATTAGTCAAATCTCCGATTTTCAGTGAAAAATACTCATAACTTTGAAACACTCAGCCTTAGAATAAAAAACCACATCGCAATCAATGCTGAGTGTTTCAAGAAAAACTGTTGCGCTGCTTAGCTGCTGACCAACAAATGTAATTTAATGAATTTAATGATAATATGTATAAATTATTAATGTATCTAATCAGAATTAATTAGGCTATCGTTGAAACGAATTAATATGAATTTTAATAGTAAAACTATAGAATTAGGTCCAATTTTTACATTTCACAAAATATTGTATGCCCAGTGTGGTGAACTGTTGTGTCTACTACTTATAGCATTAATATCGGCTCATGTACACAGTTAAACAATAAATGATTTCTATTCTATTCTATTCTTAGCTCTGAAGCTATGATGGCGTTATGAGACTCTATCTCTAAGCAGTTAGCTTTAGGATGTGAAAAAACTGCATCGAAATTGGTTTGTTGTTGGTTGAGAGCTATGTTGGCGCTGTGAAACTCTTTAGGTACACCATCTCTAAGCACTCAGCTTTAACTTACTTTTGACTTAATGTCCTATCTCCCCCACGTGGGGCAGAGGGCGTCCACAGTGCTCCGCCATCGCGTTCGGTTTTGAGCTACGCGCTTTATTTCGCTCCATGTTTTACCGATGCTTTTCGCTTCTGCTAGCTCAGCTTTAGCTTTAGCTACTTACCTCTGTTTTTTATTATAAGGTAGGTATCATGATCTAAGTACTCTCCTGTATTCGGCAGTAAATTGTCAAATCAGTTAAAATTAAGTTAACACACTTTTATAACGCGAGACGAGAAATGAAAAGTAAGTTTTTTCTTTGAGCAATTTAAAATCCCAATGAAAAGTTGATTTTATAAAGTAAATACTCAGCAAAACAATAGACACCAGTAAATCTTCCGATCCGCGGCAGCACAGTAACAGACAAGTCAGGGCAATCAGCCGTGGTAATGAATCCCACAGGATGCGCCGGCCAACAATCGTGACTCAACTCTTGATCAATTCCCAATACGTGTTGTAACGTCTGATTTATCGCATCAACGAAGGTGAGCGTGTGTGAAGGATTCTGTACAATTCTATAAATACAATTCTCTGCGAATGATACGGGAAAATCAGATAAATTACGTAGGTATAGGTAACATGAGGTTTGGACTTTGGCATTTTCCCTTGTGATCGTGATTTAGGCTTTTTCCTGGGAAGTGTGGTAAATAAATGTAAATACTGGTTTTCCGGAATTTACCTTTAAGGTTTTCACCTTAAAGGTAAATTACGGGTACCTGCGCTCTCTCCATACAAACGTAGGTAATCGACTGTTTCCTCCCTGGATAATGACACTAGCACAAATATTTTTGGTGCATAAAACTTATAACTGCCATGACCATGTCCCTATTTTTTGTTTTTTATTTTTTTAATCTTAATTTCTATGATAATTAGAAAATACAATTCTCTTCGAATGATACGGGAAAATCAGATAAATTACGTAGGTATAGGTAACATGAGGTTTGGACTATTGGTCTTTTCCCTTGTGATCGTGATTTAGGCTATTTCCTGGGAAGTGTGGTAAATAAATCTAAATACTGGTTTTCCGGAATTTACCTTTAAGGTGAAAGGGTACCTGCGCTCTCTCCATACAAACGTAATCGACTGTTTCCTCCCTGGATAATGACACTAGCACAAATATTTTTGTGCGATAAAACCTATAACTGCCATGACTATGCCCCTATTTTTTGTTTTTTTTATCATTTATTAACTATCGTAGAAATTAAGATTTAAAAAATAAAATAAAAAAAAAACAAAAAATATGTAATCACTATCACTACATAGTATAAAAAAAGTCGCTTTCTCTGTCCCTATATCCCTATGTATGCTTAAATCTTTAAAACTACGCAACGGATTTTAATGCGGTTTTTTTAATAGATAGAGTGATTCAAGAGAAAGGTTTATATGTATAATACATGCATAATATAGCCGTGCGAAGCCGGGGCGGGTCGCTATATGAAAATAAATATAACATGGTCATGGCAGATATAAGTTTTATGCCCAAAAATATTTGCTCTAGTGAGAGGAGGAAGGGTAGAAAACAGGGAGAAAACAGTCGACTACGTTTGTAATAGTTTGTATCGAGAGAGCCCCCGGTACCATTTCCTCTTAAGCCACAACCCGTGATCATGGCCATAGCGATCGTAACAATGCAGCTTTCTATAGCTTAAAATAAAACATAATATTTTGATTTAAGTTTTGTTGCCTTCACAAATGGATTGCTACCAAATAGTTTTAAATAAGTTGTAAATTAATAGATATAAGTTAAATGTTTAAATTGAAATTTAACTTAGATCGCATCGATACAAATCTACGAAAATAGTGGTCAAAGGTTGCTCTACAGAATTATATAAAACTTTCAGTACTCCTTGGGTTCACCCGCGTAACTTCCGATCCCGTGGGAATATCGGGAGTAAAAGTAACCTAAATTATTCCCAATGAATCAATACATCCTCATACCAAGTTTCATCAAAATCGGTCCAGTAGTTTCGGAGCCTATTCGTTAAGTACAAAAATAAAGCTATTGCATAGCTTTTTTTATCAATTATGCAATTATAATTATTTTACAGACTCACTACACTAACGGACTCTACATGGTAGGCGGAGTTACTACAGCCCCCGTGTTAGGTTTTATTTTCGTTACGGAATTTCTTGATTCGGTCGCCGCGCTCAAAGCCTGCGATAGAAGCTATACAATAGCTTAAAAATCTTTCCTTTATAATATTAGTATAGAAGTAAAGATATAGATGGATAAAATAAAATCTTAATTTACTAAAACCAATCATAATAACAGAAAAGAAGATAAATAACACCATAAACCATTATTAAACAAGCAATTCATCTCCAACTAACTATCCTCAAGAGATTACATCTTATTTTAATTTTTCAAGACTAACCCTTCCGCTTTTTTCCCGTAACATTTTCCCGTATTTAATAAAAAGCCAGTCCATTAACGGTCCTATCGATTTCCTTGTAGGAACAAGTCGATTTTGAACTACCCTCTTGTGTATTAAGCCAATAACGCAAAAAAGAGGGGCAGATAACCTAAATGAGCCGTCTCTTGTTACTGCTGAATATTTATGAGGACCCATCAGTGTTTTAATGCATTTTATTAAGGCACTATTGAGTTGTTTTAAATATTTTAGAGAATTACTTTGTTTTTTTTTTATTTTCAGTGTAAGCAAGTAAATATAGAAAACATTTTCGGCTCCTACAACGCTGTTGCTTTGTTAAGCAAAAATCGTAAAAAAATTATGATCTATCATTAAATTGAATCCAAAATACTAAAATTTAGGAAATCATTAAATATATGTCTGTCTACTTCTTGATTATACTCGTTTTTAAAAATCCTTATAAGATCCTTATCTATTACTAGCGACCCGCCCCGGCTTCGCACGGCTATAATATGCATGTATTATACATATAAACCTTCCTCTTGAATCACTCTATCTATTAAAAAAAAACCGGATCAAAATCCGTTGCGTAGTTTTAGAGATTTAAGCATACAATTCAATTCAATTCAATTCAATTTCATTTATTCACAAATAGAGTATGGTATGTACAGATGTCATAAATATTAATTAAGTCCTATGCTATTTAACCTACTTTAGGTATATGTGAATTACAGTCGAATGAATTTAATATGGTGAAGTCATACATAGGGATATAGGGACGGAGAAAGCGACTTTGTTTTATACTAAGTATAGTTATAGTGATAGTCGTCTATAAAACAAATTATGTGATCTGAATTGATTATATCTAAATTATTGATATGAATACAAAATAGTATAATTTAGGAAATTATTAATTATATCTGTCTACTTCTTGATTAAACTCGCCTTTAATATACTCCTTCTATTGTACTCCTCTATAAAAAATATACGACCTATCATTGATGTCAATACAAAATATTATAAATTAGGAAACTATTAAATATATCTGTCTACTTCTTGATAATACTCGTCTTTAATAATCCTTTTTAGATCCTTATCTATTTTACTCCTCTATAATGCTTTACTACTCTATATTACTCGTAGATTACTCAAATTCTTATATTGTAGTCTTAACATAATCTTCTACGTAATCCTACTTTTAAACTACATAGACAGCCTTAGCTACACATACGCTACGTAGGCAGGAAAGTACCCTTTTCACAGCACCACAACTTGATAATGTCTTCCCAGAAATTATCATACGACCGGTACTTTGAGTTCGGTAACACGGTGTGTCGGTGTTGAATGCCGACAGAGTACAATAAACCAATTATAACTGTCATATTTCACCCGTGGTTCTATTTACATTTATATTGGAACCATGGACCAGCTTTTCGAAAAGTAGTTGCTTGGTTGATAAGTTTATTTGCATCTTTTGGGGAGCTTGTGTTTGGAGTCAAGGATTCTTGCAAATTCTACTATACAGAAAAAAAATGGGTGCGTGTACTTATGTACAAGTGTGAGAAGTTATATTTTTAGAAGTTATTCGTCCGTCTGTCTGTCTATCCGTCCGTCTGATATTTATTTTGCGGGCAGCTTCAATCTATTTCCTTAGTGTTACAGTAATGCGCACGCAACTTAAAATTTAACTTTCGCAGCTTCAACCTGTTTTACTTTTGGGTTACGCAGCTGCAACATATAACGGACAAATGCTTTGAGAAAAAAAATATCTATAGGTACTTCACTACATAGTATAAAACAAAGTCGCCCTATTTCCCTTTGACTGCTTAAATCTTTAAAACTACGCAACTGATTTTGATGGGGTTTTTTTTAATAGATAGAGTGATTCAAGAGGAAGGTTTATATGTATAATACATGCATAATATAGCCGTGCGAATCTCAGGAAAGATTATTGTTGTGTTGAATAGGCTACTTTTTATCCCCATATTTCCACGGAATCGGGAGCGCCGCTATAGATGTGGCTATAGTTAATCAATAAACTTGACAAATGTCTTGACAAATATAATATTCTGGTATTTCTATAATATTTACGACTATTTACTAGATTCAAAGATATGTTTCTATTCGCAATCTAAGGCTGGAACTATCCTACCAAAAGGATAGAATAAAATTGTCAATGTATGCGTATTTGCAATTCGGTCCACGACCGGCGTGCACTCTTGCTGATTCCATTTGGGAATTACTGTCGCCCTCACAAATCAGTATTTTCATTATAACCTATCCGTGTCTGCTTTCTAAGTTTGTTTTCCGATACGATAAAATATGCAAAAACAAACCTACATATTTGTCATCAACCTTTATTAAATAAATAAAAATATTGCATTACATTTCACACATCGCCATCTAGCCCCAAGCTAAGTAACTAGACTTGTGTTGGTGCTAGACAACAGATATACTTACCTACCTACTACTTGTATACTTTTCTTTTGTGAATATATACTTACTAGCGACCCGCCCCGGCTTCGCACGGCTGTATTATATCTAAAAACCTTCCTCTTGAATCACTATATCTATTTAAAAAAACCGCATTCCGTGGCGTAGTTTTAATGATTTAAGCATACAAAGTGATATGGGGACAGAGAAAGCGACTTTGTTTTATACTATGTAGTGATAATACATAGAAACAACCAGACCACAGACAAATACTTGACTTGTCTGAGGCGGGAATCGAACCCGTAACCCTGTGTGTGGCAGTCCGGTATAGTGACCATTGTGCCAACTGGGTCGTCGAACGTGGATTTGGGTAAAGCAAACGAGGTATACGTCTATTTTATTTATAACTTTTATCACAAAGTGTAAAATGGTTTATGGACTCAAATGTCTTGAACCCAACTTCCAGACACCAATAAAACTTGAAATCCCATGACAGAATAAAAATTCACAACATGGCCCACTCCGAATAAATAAAATTGACAGGAACCGTAATAGCTTTTCACTGGTCACACGTACAATAGTTTTTTTTACTTATCCCATTATTGTTTCTGAGAAATTGTTACAGTTTTGACGAGTGACCGGGCCGTTTTTCTTGTGGTACCGGACGGAATGAAAAATTTTCAAGTTGGTCCCCTCTAGTCCCTAGGGTGACATAAAACTCCAGCGGACGCGGGATGGTCCGGCTGACCGCTACCGGACAATTTGTCATATTCATATGTTAACGTTTCCGTCTTTTCTTGCAAAAAGTGGATAACTTGATTCTGGCGCGCAGCCGGGGTTATTCGATTTGTGGACATTCAAATTTTCACGTCTTGTTATGGTAATACAGGTGTTGTTTGGCTTTTGACTGTGTTTTATGGTGGAATTTGATTTTAAGCTATTGCATAGCTTTTATCGCGGGCTTTGAGCGCGGCGCCGGCGACCGAATCAAGAAATTCCGTAACGAAAATAAAACCTAACACCCCCCACTCCGCCTACCATAAAAATGCTATGCAATAGCTTTACCGCGGCAGTCCCCGAGTGCCACACGTTTTTTATTTCTTTCAGGTTACAGTACAATTAAAAAAAAATTAAGTCTTGTTCAAAAGAATAATTGCTCCAAATACGTTTCATGACATTGTCTAAATAGTACTTGTAGCTATTACATCCTTTTATCTACACTAATTAATAAAGATAAAGATTTTTGTTTAAAACGAATAGGCTCCGAAACTACTGGACCGATTTTGATGAAACTTGGCATGAGGATACATTGATTCATTGAGAATAACAAATGCTACTTTTTATTCCGATATTCCCACGGGATAGGGAGTTACGCGGTTGAAGCCGCAGAGCGCTGCTAGTGATGAATAATAAGATGATGATTTAAGTTGTCTTGCCAAAAAATACATAACATTTAACGTGCTTAGTTTAATAATTCAAACACTACCAAGTAACCTACCATCAGCAATACAATATCAATAAGATAGTGCAATTGATGCGTTGTCCGATTTGTTTGTACCAATCGTTTCTCATTCACTTTACGACATACGTGTCCTTTCTTGACGTTTCCTTCGAAAATGGTAAGAAAATATTGTTCAGTTGCTAAAAGAAATAATATTAAATATAGTTGTTAGTTAGTGGCGTTTTAAATATTATTTCTGACTCATTACCTTTGTATAGCAGTAGGCACTCGTGTCTTTACTTTATATTTCTGATTTATTTATCTCCCTATTGACAATTACCATATGACAAAAATACACGCAACAACATAATGTAAAAATCTGTTAAAATAGACACAATCACTACATAGTATAAAACAAAGTCGCTTTCTCTGTCCCTATATCCCTATGTATGCTTAAATCTTTAAAACTACGCAACGGATTTTGATGCGGTTTTTTTAATAGATAGAGTGATTCATGAGGAAGGTTTATATGTATAATACATGCATAATATAGCCGTGCGTAGCCGGGGCGGGTCGCTAGTTTACAATATAATTAACCTCTGGTAATAGGGTTTTTATTATACTGTAGTTTTCCCCAAAAATCTAAAACACGTAGAGATGCCAGCGGGAACCGCTCTAAATCCAATTACACAAGAATTAATTAACTACCAATCTACAGTTTTTATCACTAGAGTCATTTTAAACGCAAAGTAAACAGAATTTTTGTCACCATATCCAATGAAATTAACATAGCGTCCTGCATGTTACTTATGATGGGTCATCACGCGATCTTGTCACTGTAACGACAGTATAATAAATTATGTTGTAATAACTTATTATAATATGCTCTAGGGCTTATGATAGCCGGTAGCCCCCGCGGACGTTAATGGAAGAAAGTAATTAGCAAATTTTGAAAGTGCGTGTCCGTTTTTGTTAATAAAGGGTTATGGTGACGTATTAGATGAGGTTCACTGATAGCTTAATGAATGGGTAGGTATGAAAATGATAGGGGTTTTCCTGAAGAATTAAAATATCGTGCGCTTTTTAATGGTGTAGGTGTATAATATTTATTCCGTCGCGCGTCGGCACGGCAGCCGCGCCTTTGGCCGTATGCGCTTAGTCTTACAGTTGCAAAATTAAAAATATGTAATCGCACTACTCAACAATTTATAAAAATTTAAACATTTTGTATTAAAAATATCCATCCAACGAGGTAACGCAGCCAGCCTTTTAGGCACACTTCCTAGAGACTTCCTTCCTTCCATTTGGAATTTTAATTTTTAATTTTATATTTTCAATTTTTAATTTTATATTTTCAATTTTTAATTTTATACCTAAAGGAACTGTATTAAGTACCTACAATGTATACTTTTTATATGAATTATTTAAATTTTGATATTAATAGCTTGTTTTATGTTAAGTAGAGTTGCTTTCAGGTAGGTACATTTTTTTAAATGAAGCGTTTTGAGCCTTCATATTCCTAAAGGACCAATACAACATAAAACTAATTAAATTACTCAACATCATAGCACCTCACTACGTTGTAAATTCTAATTCTTTATTATAGTTTAGTAAACAAACGTGTTCTATTAGTCTACTTAGTATGCACCCTAAGGGAGGCCTCTATGCTAGAAAATAGTTAATTTTTAATTACATTTTTATTACCCTGTCCCATCCCATCCAATTAGGAAAAGAAATATTGGAACCAGCCTAAAATAAATTGAATCAAGGGTGCCTTTTTGAAAATTTGTTAGTGAAATTAGTTAGATAATTCTAACAAGCTCAATGAATACACGGCACATACACGAAGTGACCTAACTCAGTCAGTAGTCAGCCTAACTTTTTCACTTTTATTGCATTTCACATAAAATATTCAGCCCTTACAAATATTAGATATTCTATCGCCTAATAGTTTGTTATTAGTTAATATCATTCATCATCGTCCTGGCCCGGCCGGAATTTGAATAAAGCTTGTGACTCGATGACTTCTGACGATGTACCCTGGATCTAAATTAAGATTCCATTGGCAATTATCATTGTCTATATACTGATACAAACAGCAACAAAACCATAACCCTCCATTTGTCTTTACCGTAGTCTACACTAATACTATAAAGTGAAAATATTTTTAGTTTGTTTTTATGTTTGAAACGAATATGCTCCGAAACTACTGACCCGTTTTGTGTTAAACTTAGTAGGAATAAACATTGATTCATTGGAAATAACAAAAGCTAATTTTTATCCAGATACTCTCATGGGATCGGGAGCTACGCGGGTGAAACCGCGGAGCGCTGCTATTGGGTATAAAGTAGCTACGAAGCGACCGATAAAGTATGTATTCTGCGAGGGTTCTCAGATAGTAGGTATATTTCTTTCTATTGCCAAATAGCACTTGTTTTACCACAAACTCTAGCAACTTGTGACGCACGTACTACTCGCAGTTACTAGGTCGTAACAACTAAAAAAACCCTTTGAAATTCGAGCCGTGATGCGACCAGATGCAAAGAAATAAAATAATATACATTAATAAAGGAAACATAAAACTTTGATTCCATATTATTGTAAAAGTTTACTAACCAAGATGATGACCCGAAATGTATACTCTACTTTTCACACCGAGTCCGCGAGATAATAATATCGTAGCCTACTAGATTAGTAAATTATTCATTTACTTCTGAATATATTGAAGTCAATAGGCATTACTATAAAACGAGAAATTAATGTGGTACTTAAATAAGGAGAATTGACTTCGCTGTTAAAGCTATGTTAACGGTACTAGTTGAAAACAATAGAAAATTACTTAAAACAAAATGTAATCAAAGTTGGTAACTCAGCGACGGGTCGCTCAAAGATCGGGTAGCTCCGCCACTAACCCAGATTTTTGTGGACCAATCCAATGCCCTTCTTTTTGAAGAGCATTATGCCCAGTTTTCGTATAAGTAAAATTCAAAACTTTTTCGTACAACATTATTATCCTTGGGATTCAATGACTTGCTAGGTTGCTAGGTAATCTCAACGTAAAGCAAAGCACGAAATTCTAGAACTGAAGTTGTGGAAACAAATTCAAAAATATTCAAATGATCTCTCTGTTCCACTGTGATTTAAATCTCTTTGACCTAGATGTAAATCTGTGAATTTCGTGTCCCCCAAGCTTTTACTTGATACGAATACGATATGTGTTATCTCCTAATACCACTTGGGATACGAAAAAGTAGTGCTTTGTGCTCAAAGGCACCTGGTTTTGTTGATTTTATTTTCAATGTTTTCCGTGATGGAAATGGTATTGAATTTATGAGGTATAGAATAACAAAAAATAGATGCAAATGTTTCAATAACAAATACTTGCCTACGACAACTACTTGGGAGTTTACTTCACATAATATAATAACGAACTTACTACGAGTATTTTTATTAACTCACTTGCAACGGGCTAACTCGTATAAATAACGATCACGTATAAATCTTCAAATATCATTTATTAGTGCTCACTTACCTACAAACCTACGACACTTTAGAAACACCTGTGCAAAATTTTGTTTCTAAACACTACGATTTATTATTTGCTTTGTTATTAGTCAGTCAACCAATGACAGATTCGTTTTTAATGTCTTATATCGAATTCTTAAAATAAATCAAAATCGATTTAGTATTTACGAAGATTATAAAATAGAATAGAAACATTTATTTGGACAAACACACGATGAAAAATATTTAGAACAGTCATGATTTGTTGAGAAAACAACCGACATTTACCTACTTACAGAGAATAAGAACAAAAGTAAATGATTTTACTAAAGTAAAGAAAGTAAAAGTAAAGAAAATTAAAAGAATTATCTTCTATCTAGGTAGATAAACAACATAAAATTCACGTTAAACTGAGTTGAAATCAACACAAAAATGCACCAGGAGTTCCTATAAACATTTATCAGTCTATAATAAATATGATAAAAAGTATTATTGAGGTACCAATGTGTCCACGGGGATTATACGACCCGTAATATTGTTTTTATTTTTTTCACCCTTTCCGGGTGTAACTTTAAACATATTGAAATGATGTTTGTTATAAAGATTTATCGGTGTTCGGAGTTTTCTCTCCAAATTGATATTGAGTTACGAGTTTTTAGATAGGTATTTCCGTTTTATTTTACAAAACATAAGCGTATGCAAATACTACGAGTAACATAGGCTTTTATTACATCTTTTTTATAAGATCAATTTCTTTCTATAAAAGCTTTGTAAAAGTTTTAGTCATTCTTTTAAGTAAAAATAGGCCAAAATAATTCACTATTTGAAAAAAAATCTACTAAACTCTACGGCGCTATGAGTCGTACAAAATAATATACCTGCTGAAAATTTGTCTTTTGATTGACTTTCAGTCAGTCAAATACAGTTTATTTTGTTCAAATTCAACCAGTAATTTTGATTAGAGTTCACTTCCGTGGTATATGACGTCAGGGGGAGAGAAGAAGACAGAATCAAACATATATTTTTATATTGTTTTCAAATGAATTTTCACATCAACATAAATTTTATTTTTATAACTTTTAAACTTTAGGAGTATAAAGTTTTCAAAAGTACATGTATAAATGTCACATTTTCTCTGGAATGTCAGTCGGTACGACGAGAAAACCGATTGCGTTGAAACTCGGTATGTAAATAGCTGGAGACTTGGATTAACACATAGAGAAATTACAATACATGAAAAACAATAAATATACGATACTTTTTATCCCGATATTCCCACGAGATCGGAACTTACGCGGGTGAAACCGCGGGGCGTAGCTAGTATATAATATAGGTAGGATAATAAAATCCATATATCCTTAGTTAATTATTGTTAATATGAAGTGAACTTGTAAGTGAGCAAGTAATCCCTTGACAGTCGCCAGGATTTGGTTTAATTAATTTGACATGGGTCTGACTTGTACTTCGATGTTAAGACACGTATCACGCATGATAACTTCGAATTCTAATGAAATTGTTTGTGTAAGAAATAGACTAAAATCCGCGAGTAAAATTTTTTCGTACTTTTTGGGTACATACTTCGGCCGATGAATTAAAATAATGTAGTATGTGAGTTCGAGTCTCGTCTCAGTCGCAATTTTTGAAGACGCATTTTTCCTTAATAAATATTTTTAAAATAATGTAGTTTTATCATACCCAAGCTTTTGTTTCTGGCCTTATACAGATCACTTTTTATACTACTGAAGTCCAGTAGTCCGAAAGTGGAAAAAATATTCCTAACTAGCTGCGCCCCGCGGTTTCACCCGCGTAAGTCCGATCTTTAAATTCTCACCGTTTAAACCTTCCCTGGACTACAACAAACACAACAAAAAAAGAATTGGCCAAATCGGTTCAGCCGTTCTCGAGTTTTAGCGAGACTAACGAACAGCAATTGATTTTTATATTATAGATAGACAGCAATTGATTTTTATATATATAGATTAATAACCGGTTATGAATGATGACAAGTAAATTCCGTTTTCGTTACTGGTTATCAAACAGGAAAAGAAATTGTATATTCGTATCTGGTTATCAAAGATCAGTTACGAACGTGGAGTAAATGGATTATTTTCGTATTTATTCATATACGTTAGTCCTGAAGCCGTGGCGTAGTAATATCGAAATAAAAAATTCAGTAAGTATGCTTGGAAAAAGTTTTATGAAATCATTTAATCAAAGCTTATTCATCTATTTATATTTTTATCTAATCTTATATAAAAAATTCTCGTGTTGCGGTGTTAGTTACCAAACTCTTCCGAAACGGCTGAACCAAATTATTTAAATTTTTTGTATTTTCGTTAGGTCTGAGAATCAACCATCATCTATTTTTTCCCTTTTTTGTATATGGCAAAACAACGTTTGCCGGTACTGCTAGTATATAAATATAAAAATACAACAAACAATATTGGGAAATCAATTAATTATGGCAACTTTCGTAGCGATTTCGTAGCAATGCTACGCTGCCTCTACATCATATTAAACTTCGAAAGTAATAAAGTACTTTTTAAATAAGTTAATAATTAATATAGGCAAATAACATGGGAAATATTAAATATTTCCGGACATTTAGCCCCAAATTAAGTAACTAGACTAGTATTATGGGTGCTAGACAACTACAGTATACTTTTCTTTTGTAAATATATGATTTTAATACATAGAAACAACCAGACGACAGACAAATATCTAAGCATAAATACTTGTCTGAACACAGGGTTGCGGGAATCGAACCCGCAACCCTGTGTAGGCAGTCCGGCATGGTGACCATTGTGCCAACTGAGTCGTCCAAATACCCCGCTTTAAATAAATTAATAGTTAAAAAAATATTATTACTAAAAAAAATAGACAATTTATTTACAAAAGTTTAGTAGCTAAATTCTATTGTCAATATAAACCAAGCACCTAATAAACCAACCTAGAATCAATCACGCACCCCGACAATAACAATTTCACCTACCAATAAACATTGGAGGTAATTTTTGAAACAAACAAACCGGCCAATATTGTCGTCAATAGTAAAGCAATAACAAGGTAAACGTCCCCAATGCCGGCACGTCCTTATTTACTTATTGTAAACTCACATGACAGGTGCCTTAATGGGCGGAATAACATGGCGGGTGCGGCTCCAGTACAGAGGACATAGAGTAGGTAGGCTAGAACTGAACAAAATCAGGCTATTTTTATTGTCGTCAATTGTAAAGCAATACCAAGGTAAACGTCCCCAATGCCGGCACGTCCTTATTTACTTATTGTAAACTCACATGACAGGTGCCTTAATGGGCGGAATAACATGGCGGGTGCGGCTCCAGTACAGAGGACATAGAGTAGGTAGGCTAGAACTGAACAAAATCAGGCTATTTTTATTGTCGTCAATAGTAAATCAATAACAAGGTAAACGTCCCCAATGCCGGCACGTCCTAATTTACTTATTGTAAACTCACATGACAGGTGCCTTAATGGGCGGAATAACATGGCGGGTGCGGCTCCAGTACAGAGGACATAGAGTAGGTAGGCTAGAACTGAACAAAATTAGGCTATTTATACCTAAATTATAATTGAACAAAATCAGGCTATTTTTATTGTCGTCAATTGTAAAGCAATACCAAGGTAAACGTCCCCAATGCCGGCACGTCCTAATTTACTTATTGTAAACTCACATGACAGGTGCCTTAATGGGCGGAATAACATGGCGGGTGCGGCTCCAGTACAGAGGACATAGAGTAGGTAGGCTAGAACTGAACAAAATTAGGCTATTTATACCTATATTATAATTGAACAAAATCAGGCTATTTTTAACCCCCGACGCAACAAAAACGACGGGGTGTTATAAGTTTGACGTGTCTGTGTGTGTGTGTGTGTGTGTGTGTATGTGTGTGTGTGTGTGTCTGTCTGTGGCATCGTAGCTCCCAAACGGATGAACCGATTTTGATTTAGTTTTTTTTTGTTTGAAAGATAAGTTAGTTGGGAGTGTTCTTAGCTATGTTTGATCAAAATCGGTTCAGCCGTCTTAAAATTATGGGGGATAAAAGTCAGGATCAAAAACCGAATGTAAGTAGATATACTCGAGTGGGGTATCAAATGAAAGGGCATGACTCGTACATTACAAATATTTATGTTTGATCAAAATCGGTCCAGCCGTCTAAAAGTTATGGGGGATAATACTCAGGATTAACAACCGAATGTTAGTAGATATGCCCGAGTATCAAGTTAATTTGAGTTTTTTGGCTTCGTTTGGATCTTTTTTACTTTTCTTTCCATTTTTTTATTATATTACTAGCTGTGCTCCGCGGTTTCACCCGCATAACTCCCGATCCCGTTGGAATATCGGAATAAATTAAGATGTAAGCTATCCTATCTTTCAAGTTAGATCAAACTGCACACGGTGTGCAAATTTGATTAAAATCGGTTAAGTACCTAGTTTAGGAGTCCATCGCGCACAAACAACGTGACACGTAATTTATATATATTAGAGAAGATGTACAGATAACCTAGATCTAGACGTCTTCTTCTATGTATACTTAGGTAGTTCTAATATTTAATAGCTATGAAATACCTACTTGTAGTTGTAAAAGTTGAATATCTAAAGGAAAAAATTGAAAAAGAATACCTTTAATAAAAAAACTGTTTAGGGTTAAAAATAATCTTCACTACATAGTATAAAACAAAGTCGCTTTCTCTGTCCCTATATCCATTTGTATGCTTTAATCTTTAAAACTACGCAACGGATTTTGATGCGGTTTTTTTAAATAGATAGAGTGATTCAAGAGGAAGGTTTATATGTATAATACATGCATAATATAGCCGTGCGAAGCCGGAGCGGGTCGCTAGTTAACTATAAATTAATAATAGTTATTGTTTACTTACACCAAATTATCTGAATCATAAATCGCAAGAAAATAAAGAAATAAAATAAAAAAAATTAAAAAGTCCCTCCCTACAAAAAGGATGAAATAAAAAATTAAATTAAAAATTTAAAAAACCCCCGACACAAAATAATAAAAATAGTATGAACGTAAAAAGCCTAAAACAAGCAAAAAAAATCTATAAAAAGAAAAAGCCACAAAAAGAACAAAAAAGGTATAAACGTGAAACCCTACAAAAAGAAAAAAATAACCTCGAAATTATGATTCTACTACGTAAGTACATGTGAATTTTTTTGATTAAATATTGTCGCGTCGGGGGACCGCTCTTTACCTATAGAAACACCTTCCTAAGTAAAATGATATTAAAATTTCAACGAAAATGTTAAGCCTGTAATCCTTGACCGTGGGAACTTCTGATAGAACACACACATTGATATTTTCTAGCCACACAGGTGCAACGCAGTATTAAAATTACGCATCCTGGAAACAAATAAATCTACTTTCGTACATCGTACATTTTGTACAAGTTACATATTCATCAAGCGTTCGTCTTCGTAGGATGTTTATGAATATCATAGAAAACACGCAATGTATGTAGTATTTAACTTGTCACATCGCAAAACTGCAGTCCGGTAGTAAGTAGCTGGCGGGAAAGGGTGGGGTCAGAGTGTACGTTTTTTGGGTATTTTGTTTGATAACGAAATTGTCAATAAGTAAATGTTCTGTACTATAATAATTTTTATATTTATATATTTTTATAATAATAATTATGCGAAATAATTATAAATCAAACGAACTTACCTAGTGAAGTTTGATTCCAATTATACGAGGTTATAGATTGACAGCATTCCATTAAACTTGCAGCAAGGATATCCTAGACCGCTGGTCCACTATATTTAGAGTCGATACTCTAAGGAACAAAAAACAGCCAATACTACCCACTGTGCACCGGCCGGCCACCCGCGCGGGCCTCTCGAGCGGCACCTCATTTATTTCAGAGAGCCGAATGGAAACACAGAATTTTTAATTTTTCTTCCATTTCTAAATCGGGTTAATAATAATGTTTTATTGGGTGGGTGGGGGTGCAATGCTGTCAATCTATAACCTCGTATAATTGGAATCAAACTTCACTAGGTAAGTTCGTTTGATTTATAATTAAACTTCGGATAATAGATTGACAGCATTCCATTAAACTTGCAGATGTTTAGAGCACTAAAGTGAAATAGGAAGGAAAATAGAAAATATTAAATTGCATCTGCTAAGGTAATTCAATGCGTTTTATTTTAGAAGAATCATAAGGTAAGAAAAGTAAAGCCCTTGATGTGTAAAAACACCATTAAAATAAAATTGGTAAAATATTTAAGACCATCTTCATGGTTTGCGTACAAACAATACCTGTACACGATGATATTGACAATATGTAGAGCATTCGATTGAATTAAAATATTACACAACTTACGTGGAGAATATACCATAAAGACATGATTTTGGTGTGGGTTATAATACCTGCAGATGGGTTCACAAACTGCCTGAAGAGCTCTGAAGTCAAGTTTAATTTCTGGTTCCTTTGGATTCGATTAGACACATCTAAAATTGTTACGATCATTGATCACGAAGTCTGTAATTAAAATTCATGGTAGAAAATGGTAAAAGGTATAGAAGTGTTAAACGAAAACCTTAGTTTTTTATTTATAAACAGGCGTATGTTTTATGTTTTATATTATATATATGGTTTAATTATTATAGAATTAACAATTTTTAAACTTGTATATAGATCAATTACTGACTATAAATTGTAAACATTTAAGGCAAAAGACAATGGTCAATGACAATGGTAGTACTCCCATAATATATAGTCTCGTCTGATTTTACTTATTTACGTAATTTTTGTGGCAATCAATTAATTTTAATATAACTTCTTAAATGAAAACTAAACATATAAAAGCGACAGGCCTTTTTGATATTATGACCATAATTTAAATTTTTCTAACGTCAATGTTTTTACTCTTTGTCGTGCTGTGCAGAAGTGCAGAGGCACACAGGTTATTTCTAAGAATATCTACTTTTATTCATCATTATCAAAGACATAGGTAATATTGATTTATAGAATAGAGAAATGAGTTTTGGGTTCCTTTCCCATAACGAAAAGTGTTGCGAAAATAATCAGCTGTAAAAACTTAAAAAGCATCTACTTCAGTAAGATACGGGTTTTCCAGATATTTCGGGTGATCAGGAATGTCAGTTTGAAAAAAATAAATAAACCACATGTAGATTATACAAATTCTATGAAACAAAAATGCAAATTTTGATAAAAAATCAAAATTGACAGTGTATGATGCGTCAAGAACATTTTTCATTTCGGTTTGAATATCGAGCGAAATATTAAACTTTTCTCAGTCAAACTCTCAGGTCATAATAGTCTTGTCACAGTTAGCGATGTTTTCGCGGTCGAAACTATGGTCTCCGCAAGAATATATTATAATAATTTATCACGATTTACGTAAGAGTGTAATATTTAACAAAGATTGTGATTATTCATGATGTTTTGGGAATTTAATTTAGGTACACCACTAATATTTTGTCCCAAACGCGATATACGCGGGGAATGTAATATTATTTCAAACATAATTAACGCGAATACTTACATTATGCGTGGAGTATTATGATACTCAACACGCCTCCTGTGGAGTTTGTTTTGCTCCTTCATCTTTTCGTATTATTATAGGGTACATTTGACCTTTCTGTATTCTTCCAGCCAAATAGTTGGCCAATGTTATGCCTCAAACACGATATACGTGGAGGACATGGTGTCCCAAACACGATTTTCGTGGGGACTCTCCTTATACTCCCGTAATTTTCTTAATTTTTTGTACTTCCCTTTAAACACCGTTTGTCGTGTGTTTGTTCTCCATAAAACTGAGTATATTCTATTTTAATACGATGCTCAACACGATTGCGTGAAGAATGTTTGGCCCCAAACACGATATACGCGGGGGAATGTGGTGTCCCAAACGCTTTTGCGGGGACTCACATTAAAATCGGAGAATATGATGCTCAACACGACGACGTGGAGAATGTTTGGCCCCAAACACGATATACGCGGGGGAATGTGGTGTCCCAAACGCGATATACGCGGGGTTCACATTAAAATCGGAGAATATGATGCTCAACACGACGTGAAGAATGTTTGGCCCCAAACACGATATACGTGGGGGAATGTGGTGTCCCAAACACGATTCTCGCGGGGACTCACATTTTAATCGGAGAATATGATGCTCAACACAACGGCGCGGCGTGGAGAATGTTTGGCCCCAAACACGATATACGTGGGGGAATGTGGTTTCCCAAACGCGATATACGCGGGGTTCACATTATACTCCGATAATATGGGGATCATCATCATTTCATCATCTTCCTGCCCTTATCCCAATTTATTTGGGCCGGCGCAGTATGTCTTCTTCTTCCATTCACTCCTATTAGTCGCTCAGCACGATATAGAAAATGTTTTTTCTCCAAACGATCTTCGTCCTGTTATGTCCAATGTGTCATGTTCTGCGAAACTTATTTATTCTTTATAATATTTAAGGTGGTGAAGGTTGTGTTTCAATACAATATGCACGGAAGATGTAGTGTCTCAACTCTCTATGCGTAGAGAAGTAATGCTCCAACCACGACATACGTGGAGGATGTAGTGTTTCAATAATATATTCGAAGAGAAAATAATGTTCCAAACACGATACACGTAGAGATGTAGTGTCTCAAAACTGTAATATAGTTTTATGCATAATATGCGTGGAGAGTGGAGAGGTAATGTTCCAAACACCATATACGTGGGAATGTAGTGTCTCAACACTATATGAGTGGAGAAGTAATGTTCCAAACACGATATACGTGGGAATGTAGTGTCTCAACATTATATGCGTGGAGAAGTAATGTTCCAAACACGATATACGTGGGAATGTAGTGTCTCAATACTATATGCATAAAGAAGTAATGTTCCAAACACGATATTTGTGGATATGTAGTGTCTCAAATCGACACTATAGAAAGTGATTTTTCAATATTTCGAACACGATTTTGTGAGGTTGTAATATCTTAAACACGATTTTCTTAAAAATATACCTACCTCAATACGGTCCATGCAGATTATGATACTTAAACAATGTTTATTTACAAGTACCATTAGATATTCTATATTTTATTCTTAACTTGGTTAGGACTTGTAAACAATAATAAAAAATAACTAATTTGATTCATAATTATTTCAATTATGTAATTTTATACATTAAAATTCCATTTTCTATGTCTAAACAAGACGCGTCTGTGTTCAGATAACTAATATAGATAGGTATTATCCATAGATATATCGTTGTAGGTACCTAGACCTGCCTATAGCATTGATCGGTAGGCTAAGTTACCAATTACTGAATCGAATGACAAATACTTATAAAATGATTTAAATCACACAAAAAATGGAGGGTAGACCTTGTGTCATACCCCCATCGTGTCGTCAAACGATTGACAAGACAACTCGAGCGCGAGCGACAAAACAAGTCATTATTATTGTAGACCGAGAGGCAACTGCAGTGAATAGATTCTTCACTTTTATTTTTCAAGTAGGTCTGTATCTGTACTAGCAATGACAAGGCATAAATTCTATTTTATTATGACCAAAGTTCGCAACCCATTAGCATAAGTGCATATTATTATAATGCACATTTTTCTATAATGATGATAAAAAAGTACAAGTCATCATCATTCTAGGTCAATTTTCCATGAAATTCCACATAAAATAAATTAAAATTGAGGTACTTACACCAGATCAGGAATGGATTAAGATTTTCAAACATTGTAATTAAAATAAAATTATTATTTTGCGCGTAATATCTCAGTATAGTAATAATATTTACCTATTTGTAGGTAAACTGTAGGTAAGGTGTGTGTATCATTTTTGTTACACGCTCCTGCGCTAAAAAGAAACTTCAGGTATCTTTTAGGTATTTATTCTGTTCTATACTATACTTATTCTGGTACTACATACTACGATATGGTGGAGTAATTTCAACGAACAGCCTGTTGCGATATCTCGCACGTCTTGTAGGATTAATAATTATGCATTTAATTGTGTACCTACTTTGTTACTAGCTTTGAAGTTAACGTTCAGCAGGTTCTGACGCCTATTGTTAAATACTCTTAGGTTAAGTAAAAACGTTTGCTAATAAGTTTTTTATATATCTTCGGGAGTTACCCACGAACCTTCGCAACGAAAGTATTGTATTAATTTGTGTAGAAGAAATTGGGCTTCTATTATGCACCTTTTACTTCAATGACTATAGGTCCTGACGTCACTGGTCAGCTCGTGCTAGCGTGACGTCACCACCCAAACGTTTAGAGTTGATAAAAAAGAAGTGAAGGTACATATTTAGGTCTAAATGTCTAAACTCAGTTTTGATGAGTAGAGTATTTCGTTTGTAACGTCTAGTGTGTGTCTAACACAACTATATTATGCGTGGAAATCTTACAGATATTTGATAAATTGATTCCATTCGTATCCGGTTTCGATATAAAGATATTGAAAGTAATTAAAATGCACAACACAGAATGTAGGTACTTTAAAAAAATAGCAATAGTGTGTTCACTTTGTACTGGTTTGTACACGTTTATACCTGTAGTTCGGTAATAAAGTTACTTTTAGACAAGATAACAAGCATTATCAAAATGGTTTTCGAATTATCGGGTTATATGCATTAGAGATTAGGTATTAGGTTATTATTTTTACCTAAAAAGTCTAAATTAATTTCATAATTTCATTTCAACTTCATGAAGGGCAAAAATGACAAGTGGCACACTAAAATGGGTATAAGGCTGTGTAGATTTATATACACAAATGTGTAGGTATCTTAAATACCTATGCAGGCTATAAATTATCAAATCACTCACCCATTTATTAGTTCCATGTTTTAATCATCGAACGCACTCGCGAACCGATGAAATAACTAAATTTATATACCACTAAGCAACGCGATATGTCGCCAGTGGAATTCAAGCGTACGTGTGGACTCCACGGCACTAAAATACTTAATGAGGTGCCGCTCGAGAGGCCCGCGCGGGTGGCCGGCCGGTGCACAGTGGGTAGTATTGGCTGTTTTTTGTTCCTTAGAGTATCGACTCTAAATATAGTGGACCAGCGGTCTAGGATATCCTTGCTGCAAGTTTAATGGAATGCTGTCAATCTATTATCCGAAGTATAATTATTACATCCGTCTCTATATATTGAAAATTCACACATAAACGTTCGTATGTACCTATGTGCCCTACTAAGAAACAGGTTAAAACGTGTCGGTATCGGCATCATATATTATTATATAAATATTCAGGCAAAACACCTACCAATCTTTATAATATTCGATATAGTTGGGTAAAAAGATGAGTACATTATAGTTACTGGTTTGTCTTAAATCTTCCCTTATTTTTTTGGGATTTATAGTAATTTCCTTTTACTTTTCCCATTATTATTAACCTTGAATAAAAATAAGTTACGATATATAGGATTAAAATATAAAAATAACCTACAATTTTAATACATCCTACCTACCTAAATCATACCTTTTCCATATTTTTATTTAATTTTTGACAGCTCAATAAATTCCTATTTTAATTTCTTTAGAGAAAACAAAAAAAAAAAAAAAAAAGTCCTGCAAAAGGCAGGAACGTCAAATACTAGTTGAGTTTTTCTTTCCCGCAAATTGTTTGTAAAACATATCCAATTAGAGATCGAAATGTAAAGATCTTTGGACACAACCGGCATAGTAATTTAAAATGCCGCTGTGCAGTTTGATACCCATACCTATTGATAAAAGGCATTACAATAAAAAAATAATGTCTTTACACCAAACCTCTAAAACAGCTCAGAAACGGGATATTCAAATAAAAGCATTGTGACCAAGTATTTCTACAAGACGTATCACCGCGTCCTTTTCCGTGACACTTTTGAGGTTTGTTGTGTAGGCATAATTTTTTCGCTGTAATGCCCTCTATCGAAGGGTATGGGTCTCAAAGTGCACCGCGAACTTTTATAAAATCGTAGGATAAACGTTTCTTCAAATATCCCATTTCCGAGACGCTTTAGAGGTTTGGTGTGAAGGCATTATTTGTTTGTTGTAATGCCCTATATCGAAAGGTAAAAAACCACAGTCCATGAAGTATTTAATTTTTTGTCTATGTTTGCCTGTCATAATTATGTCAAAAATTAAAATGAAATATAGAAACAGTTATTTCTTAGGTTAAAATAAATAATCAATATCACATTATAACCCGCGCGCAATGAGAATGGGATGGAACCTTGTCAAAGTAAATCGAAAATGACAGAAAAGTAGC
Organism: Idaea aversata; assembly: GCA_907269075.1. NCBI lineage: Eukaryota > Metazoa > Arthropoda > Insecta > Lepidoptera > Geometridae > Idaea > Idaea aversata. The sequence continues at coordinate 5,295,271 of OU026092.1, read as the reverse complement.
GTTAGAAAAAAAGTTCTGAATAATAATTAGGTATAAATTAGTTATTTGCACGGTCATAGTGTCGCGGATTTGAAACAGACCCATTGATTTAAAGAAAAATTATTATTGTCTGTGGTAGATTGTCTATGGAGCAATGGCGATTTCATTTAAAAAAATGTTTTCTCCAAAATTATAAATAAAACGAGCACATAAGGACTGTGCTTATTAAAGTGATTAAATAAACAAATAATAAATTCCGACCGTGGTTTGTGTTGTTATAAATTGTGGTTTGTTTTATTATAAATGCTAGATTTATGTAATTAATTATTGTGTGATTATTTTAGTGATTTAGTGATGATGAGTGGAAAATGGGGTAAAACTTTGAATAGTCAACCACCTCAAATAGTTCTGGCAGTCGATAGATATTTCGATCAGGAACGAAGTCGGTTTTTCTAACGCATTGAAAATGATGACATAGTTGGCTGTGGATCACGAATCTAGTAATTCGGGAATTACATTGTCAAGAGATCTTTTTGACGAACCTATGGGTTTGTTCAAAAATACAAAAAAAAAAAACAGCGCACTCCGGGAGTGCAGGCAGAAGTGAAAACTGTATATCTGTGTAAAATCTCATCTGTCGAAATCTCATCTGTCGCGAGAACGGCTGAAAATGCTCACTCGTGTATCAGTGATGGCGGTAGCGTGCGACGCGAACTGCGTACGGCAGCTCGCTGCGAACCTGCACCATCCACCGAGAGATGTCGCTGTTAACACTGTTGTACAGAAGTGAGTATCGTAGTTCGGCCGTTTGCACAGAGATGGCGCTGTTTTCAATATTTCATAGTAGTAGAAGCACAATAACTGTTAAAATCTCATCTGTCAAAATCTCATCTGTCGCGAGAACGGCTGAAAATGCTCACCCACAAAAGTGCCCAACGAATAAGAAGTTTTCACTTCAATAACCGAACGAGCAACAAGCATATCTAAAACACGGTGTCACGCATCCGAGGTGAGGGAACTTTGGCTGCATCAACTTCATTTTTTTCAGAAAGCGATACTTCTGAAGAAAGTCAAAGCTCTGATGATGATTCCCATGAAGCACATATGAGTGGCATTGGAGAATAATAATTGGAATAACTAAAAAAAATATTCCTAAACATTATTATTGAAAGGATTGCAACCATGAAACATTTTTGTGTATTTTTAACAGACTTCAAAAAAAGGCGGTTCTCAGTTTGACCCGTATATGTGTCAGTATGTATGTTTGTCCGTGAAGTCTTCACATACAGTAGAAATGCCTAATACTATATATGTAGCTACACTAAATATGAATAAATAAAAAATAACTAATTACAACAAAACGAATTACCCATTATTCAGAACTTTTAAGCTAACGCTACTTGAAGACGACCCAGTTGGCACAATGGTCACCATGCCGGACTGCCACACAGGTACGATTCCCGCCTCAGACAAGTATTTATGCTTAAATATTTGTCTGTGGTCTGGTTATTTCTATGTATTATAAGTATATATTTACAAATTTTTATAAGTAGGTAGGTATTTGCTGATTTTTTAAAACAAAGGTCATTCAGACCAAAAACAGTACATGAAACTTAAAAAATAAGTCAAATTTTAAGGTTACTGACCTCTCCGTGTAAGGAACAGCTGATTTTCAGGTAAACCTAACCTCAAAATTTTCGAAAAAAAGTTCGAATTTCTAAAAGTCGTAGAACAAAAGTTGTTGGTTTGGGTGCACAGAAGTAGCCCTCAACGGCTTGCTAGTATAATTTCCAATAACCCAGTATATGTAGTATATCCGTTGGCTAGCACGCATAACACAAGTCTAGTTACTTAGCTTGGGGCTAGATGGCGATGTGTGGAATGTCCTGCAATATTTATTTATATATGTATTTATAAACTGTCATTTTCGATTTACTTTGACAAGGTTCCATCCTATTCTCATTGTGCGCGGATTATACCTAGTTTCGACTCCTTGCTCGAAGATTATGTACAATTACAAATTAGTTGTCGTGGGCAACACTCGCACCCCACCCTTATGCCAGGTCAAACAATAAATGTCGGGAAACAAATGGACGTGCTCTCACCTTGAATACTGAGATGACACTGTCACTTTTGCGCGCCGCGACATCTAATATAAAGCGAAATGTCACGAGCTACGGCTTCATACTAAAATGTATGGGCAGCGAGGAATGATTTTAACCAAAAAAAATATCTATGTTTCGGCATTGATTATTATTATTTGGTTTCAATAAGTAAAAAACTGCAATGATGAATGCATTCTCTATACTTTTGTCTCACAATTTAACCAAAAATATTTTCAAATATAACAACGAAGTAGCACAGATACTTAAAATAGAAAAGGTCGATTTCGATGTTTTTCATCAAAGTTAATCATTGTTTTTTCAAAAACTATGGATTATTTTCAAAATATCTGACAGTGAAACTATAGACTCATCTAATAAACTATCGAGAATTCTTTTTAGTGTCTTACAATGCAGGGAGTTCTTCAATATTTTTAAAATAGTAAATGACGTTTTTAGGGACTCGCCTCTTAAAGTATTAAGAATTACTAGTGATAAAATGCTAAAATAAAAATGTTAACATTAAGTATATTAAATTGACTCGAAAAAGAGCGGTCCCCCGACGCGACAATATTTAATCAAAAAAATTCACATGTACTTACGTAGTAGAATCATAATTTCGAGGTTATTTTTTTCTTTTTGTAGGGTTTCACGTTTATACCTTTTTTGTTCTTTTTGTGGCTTTTTCTTTTTATAGATTTTTTTTGCTTGTTTTAGGCTTTTTACGTTCATACTATTTTTATTATTTTGTGTCGGGGGTTTTTTTATTGTCGTCAATAGTAAAGCAATAACAAGGTAAACGTCCCCAATGCCAGCACGTCCTTATTTACTTATTGTAAACTCACATGACAGGTGCCTTAATGGGCGGAATAACATGGCGGGTGCGTTTCCAGTACAGAGGACATAGAGTAGGCATGCTACTACTAACTACAAAAATAGACATTAACCTTTCAGTAGCCTAGATTTTTTCAGTTACAAAAAAGAAAGAAAATCATTTATCACTACATAGTATAAAATAAAATCGCTTTCTCTGTCCCTATGTCCCTTAGTATGCTTAAATCTTTAAAACTAGGCAACGGATTTTGATGCGGTTTTTTTTAATAGATAGAGTGATTAAAGAGGAGAGAAAGAGGTTTTTAGATATAATATATTAGGTACATGCATAATACAGCTGTGCGAAGACGGGGCGGGTCGCTGTACTTTATAAAAGATAAAATCATGAACAACCGAAAATAAATAAAAATAACAATATATGCATACACTGTAGCTGCGTCTCGTAACGGTGTCGCGAGTTCTGAGATTTTATCTCATCTAAAAATATCTCGAAATCCTTATTAGGTTGTTAATTATGAGCCGTGTGCAGCGTACCAGGATCTGCCTCAGCATTAACTGTAACTGCATGATACAGCGACAGCTCTGGTCTTCCAGACACCACCCTTGCGTGTGAGAAAAAAAAATTAAGTACGTGTTAGCCTTTTGACATAAAACGTCTTTGAAATTGGACAGAAGAGTGACCGTGTTTCGTGGAAAAAGTGACAAGCACACGACATTTTATAAGAGAAAAAAATATGAAAACTGAAAACCGGAAAATACAAAGGAAGTGTCGTGTCTCGGCCACTACGTAGAATATCTACTCTTTGAACCAACGTTGAACGAAGATCTCAAGGGAAATCGAGTGTTGCGCTAGTTACGGGGTAGGTGCCCGGGTGTGGCATAGCCTATAACCATAATTAATTAATTATCGATCCACAATAACTTCGCAATAATTCTGCAATGTAAGTAAACTGTAAATTCGGATTAAAATATTTTAGAATGTTTATGTTACCGATATTTACCCTCACGGGCTTCCGTACTTGCGTACCTACCTTTAAGGGGGAAATCGGACCCAGAAATAAAATGCCTTTTGACTATAACTAACTAAAATTATTAATTGTTTCAAGAATATTGCCGTTTGTGGATGGGCTATATTTTGCAGTAACGGAAAGACGATAATTCGTCAAAATTAAAACAACTATTATTGATTTTGACGTGAATATGTCTTTAAAATTGACGACCCAGTTGGCACAATGGTCACCATGCCGGACTGCCAAACACAGGGTTGCGGGTTCGATTCCCGCCTCAGACAAGTATTTATGCTTAGATATTTGTCTGTGGTCTGGTTGTTTCTATGTATAATAAGTATATATTTACAAAAGAAAAGTATATAAGTAGTAGGGTGGAGCGAAAAAACTTTTTTTTGAAATTCGATTTTCCTGTATTGTTAATTAATGACCCGTTATCTTAGGAGTGTTCATGCAAAATTTCAGCTTTCTAACTTAATATCTTGAGGTGGCGCACTAGACTTTAAGATTGGATCAAAGGGCATTTTTGCGTTACCAATAGAGCTAATGTAAGATTATAATTACCATCTTTATGAACAATATTATTACTCAATATTACTTTTACAAGTAATAACTTTATCAATACGTAATAAATCATTATAAAAAATATATCGTAATGCCCTAAATCAGAATTCTCAGAAACATCTTTTTTGACGGAAATAGTAAATTTTGGTGTTATACTGTGGTATGTCTTGCCTGGCTTTTATTCTGGGAATGAATGAAACCATACCTAGCTTCGGGTCCACAAACAGACTACGAAGCCTCTGATGCAAGCTTGACACATCTCTGTACTGCCTGAGTGTGGTTAGGATACTTTTAATGTCAATTAAATTACTTCCTAGAGAAATGATTGCCATAATTTCGGTGTCCCTATATTTTAATACATCGGAGGTTCTATTAACTTCTATTTCACCAAATCTACTGCAACCATCTTAAAATAGTGTTAAAGACATGATTTGGAACATATTTACAAGAAAATATTGACTTGATATCAAACAAAGTTGGTGCGTAAACTTTCATGGTGAAAGTAGCTAGGTTCCTTCTAGTTATGTGTCAATTCAGCTGTTCCATTAAACAAACGAAGAATCCTATTTGCGCAAGTCAATCATCAAGAATAGACCACCTTTCCTAGGCTTTTGTTAACTAAGGTTTTGAGACTGTACCAGCAGAAATAGCAGAACACTCTGAAACAGATATTTCTGATTGGTGCTTCACAAATCAGTGTTTAAATCCGGGAAAGATAGAGATCGGAGGTGCAAATGGGTTCAAATCCTATATTTTGAAGTCGAGACACTTGTCGAGCTTTTTTCTAAGCTATCAGTAAAGCTATTAGGGCATGCTGTGGTACTAGTCGAGTCTAGATAATGAATGGCATGCAGATAATTGACAATTGACATTAATAAATACCAAAAACATTGAAAACGCGGCTTCAGTTGTTTTTCTGGTAAAAATTGACTATATTTTTGTGTCTGATGTTCACAGCGGTACCATCGCATCCAATCACCACCAAAAAATAACAATATTCAAAAGTCCTGTGATGAAAGTTTCACGGTAGAGTTTTTGAAGAAAATTTCCTAAAGTGTGACATTTCTCAACATTGATGTATAGAATTTTATTGGACCGCAATGCACTCACGTCTTAGATAAGACATCGAAGAAAGTAAAACCCGTATTTTTATTGTAAAAAGTTTCGAAATTAGTTAAATTTGCGAGTAGAATATAAAAGTCAAAAAGTAAATTTTGTATAAACTACCTTCTCAGTGCGCCACCTGAAGATAAAGTCGTAGACTTTTGATTTTTTGTCTGAATGAAGCTTTTTCATAGGGTCATCGATTAACAATACAGGAGATTTAAAAAAAAGAAAAAAATTTTTTTTGGCCTGTTTCGCTCCACCCTAATAAGTAGTATGTCCGTTGTCTAGTACCCATAACACAAGTCTAGTTACTTAGTTTGGGGCTAGATGGCGATGTGTGAAATGTCCTGCAATATATAATTTTCAATTTTCAAAAGTCGTAAAACAAAAGTTGTTTGTTTAGGTGCACAGAAGTAGCCCTCAACGGCTTGCTAGTATAATTTCCAATAACCCTTTATAACTTTTTGATTTTAATTTGTCCCCGTAAACTCACCTCGTAAGATAAGTGCAGCTCATAGGGTGAGTCTACCGAATAACCTCTTAAAACGTGTACTACTCCCAATAAAGGTCGCTACATACGTAACGGGATAAAACCTCGGACGGGGCGGGGACGTAACGTGCATTGTTGACTAACGTGATCTTTCCCGTGCCGGACGGGACGTGACAATTTCTTGACAGCGTTTCATATAAAAAAATCACCTTCCGTCCGGCACGGGAAAAATCCCGTAACGTATGCAACGACCTTAAGAGAATCATGAGTTTTCGATACGCGGCGCGAGTAGGTACTTTCAAAAATGACCCGTATCGTGCGATAGAGAGAGTTTAAGTTCGGACGTAATTGCCTTCATTTTGCTTTCAAATAATGTTGCGGGCCGTAACGTTTTTACCCCCTATATCCTTCACAAAATGAAATAAATTTGGTCTCATTTAATTCACTGATTCATTAATTCACACACATCTTATTCTAGGTTTATACGTTTTTCTTTTTTGGAAATTCGGTTTAGTCTATTAAAAAACAATTGAAACGCTCGATGAAGTTTTTAAGTCAAAAATATAGATATTTAGATACTAATAACTTTTATCTTAGGCAATATTTCTTTAAAATAAAAACGGTTCAACCTAGTTTTCCATTAGATCTAAAACATGTTCAAAAATTATCAAAATCGGAGTTCGTTTATGGGGGGGAAAACGTTACCGCTTTTTGTATGGAAATTTACAGCCTCACACTGGTCTTAACTCGATTAAAAAATTCAAATCCAATATCAACAAAATCTTGTATTCAATACACTTGCTGCTTTTACATGCTGAACATACCGTGTCGCTTACTGGTATCTACCGGTAAGTGCCAACAATAGAGACAGTTACCCTATCTCTCTACGAACCGATAATGGACTGCGAAGTCTCTAGGCGATGTCTGTCTCGGTGTTAGATTCGTAGATACGCGTTTAGTCTTTAGTCTGGGTGTTGTTGTTTGTACTAATGCTAGGGGTTAATATTTGGACGTTAGAGTTAATGGGAATTTTGCATCTAAGTATTGTCTTATATTATCGTTATTGTCAATCTTTAGTGTATTTGATATGTGATTTTAACACAAAATAGAAAAAACTATCCCCGGTTCACTTCTTAGCCACGACAAGTAATTGTACACCTTAGGCACCATGTACCCATTCGTTTACCGCAACCCATTCTAATAAACCTATTCGAATCACAGCTACCAACAGACTAAAGTTAACAATGATCAGGTTATACCAATTTAGAGGCAGTATGTGTCCAATTAAACGTGTCAAATGTAGATCATTGGTGCGTGACGCGATTAGGCGGGCGCGTGACGGTTGGGCGGCCGGATTGTGGGTGAATTTAGACGGTTAAATACCCGTATTTGATTGTTCTGTGAGTTCATTTTAATGGTACCTTAGGTTCTTTAATTACGTTGAAATCGGTTCTAAAAAAGGAGGAAAATCTTAATTAATGAATTTTAATCGTTATTTTTTTTTGTGTAAGTCTAAAAAAGTGCCACATTAACTTGTCCAACGCGTGACCCGGTAAAATATAATTCTTAAAAAATTACACAAACTATCAACAAAATAGTCCGTTTGTTGTGGCTTTTGTATTGAACCGAAGTTTCAGAACTAGTTCCGCATGAGGCTTTTAATGTACTTGTATGGAACTGGTTCCAATCGAGGATTCTATTTTGTTCTTTTTAATTACCTGGTTCCGATAACGTAATTATCGTATCCGTTCGGCCATTTATAGAACTAGATTTGGAAATTATCTGATTTGTGTGATTTAAATTCATATTTTCTGATTTCTTAAGTAATTTTTCGCGGACGACATCGACAATAATGGTCAAATAGTCATATAAGAATACTAGCCCAGGTGAATTAAAAACGAATCCCACCTAATTTTTCCAAAACAGCTAAAAATCAGAAAAATACACCTAATATTTGTTGTGCAAAGCAATAAAAGGCTACAATATAAACCTTCGCAACATAACGACCTCCTGAATGTATCCTGACGGACATAACCAGGGGAGGACCGGTGAAATTGTAAATAGTGCTCGCCTCCCGTTTAGTTTGCAATATTTGTGCGGTTCCGTGTAAATGGAAAAACTGCTTACATAGAGTAGGAATTGGTTAGAGATTCCTATTAATTAATAATGGTGTTTATAGAAATATAATTTATTTGAAGACTAGCGACCCGTCCCGGCTTCGCACGGCTATATTATGCATGTATTATACATATAAACCTTCATCTTGAATAATTTCTCCTGGTTTCGGCCACGTCGTATTACCACCCACGGTGTAGCCGCAAAAAGAAAACGGGTCGAAAAAGTTTTCGTTCTACTGCCATTTTCCTACCTTCACTCGCGTCTCTCGAAGGCATCCCGATTATTGGGGTCTTTGAATCACGAGTGTATAGGTAAGTACAGTCACATTACCAATTAGCTTAACCCCACGTGACCTAGAGCTCACTCGCAAATCTGTAAGGTTGTTAAGTAATGTTATCTGATTCTGTTGTTTTTAAACAATATACTATACTAGATGAGCCCCGCGGTTTCACCCTCGTAAGTCCTGATCCCGAGGGAATTTCAAGGTCTAAAGTCCCTTCTCCTTCCTTAAACTACCACGATGCCGATTTTCATCCAAATCGGTGCAGTCATTCGACCGTGAAGAGGTAACAAACAAACAAACTTTTGGATTTATAAATTAACTAGCGACCCGCCCCGGCTTCGCACGGCTATATAATGCATGTATTATACATATAAACCTTCCTCTTGAATCACTCGATCTATTAAAAAAAAACTGCATCAAAATCCGTTGCGTAGTTATAAAGATTTAAGCATACAAAGGAATATAGGGACAGAGAAAGCGACTTTATTTTATACTATGTAGTGACAATACAATGTACAATATAAAAAATAAAAAAGGTACTATTATATACTATATTTTTTACAGATATGCGAATGAGCTCTGGGTCGCGTGGGGTTCAGCTAATTGGTAATGTGACTGTATCTTCTACAAAAGCCTGATACATCTTAGACCGCATCATCACTTACCATCGTGTGAGATAGTGGTCAAACGCTGTACTATGTATTACAATAAAAACTGTTTTTGCTCGTATTTAGATAAAATATGTTTAAGCACAATCTCACGCAAGCCGCATTTAATCTAGGAAAACATAGAATAGAAAAACATTTATTTGGCACATTAGCACACGACACAAAATATTATACTCTCTATCTGTACTTTACCAAGTCTATGATAAAGGGGGTAGGATATCGAAAACGCTGATGTGTGTAAGTCGACGGGAATTAGACATTACGACAGTAGGGAATTGCCAACCGACCACCATACGGAACTGAAACTATGTACGCCTTATACGGGTGGTCTCTTTCTCTATGGATTAGCTGGTATTTTGTTTTCTTTGGAAATTAAGTTGTTTATTTTTGTATTACTTTGTTCAATAAAAGAAATCTACATATAGTATTTTCCTCATGAAAACTTATCCTGTTTAAGTATATACCTAGTTTAATTTTTATTTTGACATTAGTATTCTATTTTATTTCCATTTTTATTTTTTTCCTCTCATCTCGTCCCCTTGTCTTGGTTTTGTTTATTTTTTTACATTTATACCTACTAAAGATGAAGGTTTGTCACCAACTTTTAGTTTTTCCTATTTGAAAAAAAAAATTAATATCTAATACCGTGTAGCCTCATTTAATAATATATTCAGTCAAAAAGTTTTGATGATCCATTATCACTGGAGTATTTTATACCTACTAGTGGTTTTAATTTATGATTCAAATTACAAGAGTTTTGTCGAGATATTTCCACGTCTATTAAACAATACCTAAAGCATAATTTTGTAGATAGTCTAGGTTGGTACTATCAGGGGACAAAACGCCATGACCATCGTCTTAAAATGTAATTACTGTGTTGAAAACAAAAGGGCAGATCTACTTCAATGTTAATATATATAAAGACAGTACAGTCCACTGACATAAAGATGTTGACTTATCTCTTTCTACAATTAAATTGTGTAACTTAGTGGTTACCGTGTGAATATTTTTATTGTACTATCAGGGAACATTTTTTTTACTTTGCACTGTTACAATTTTGTCCCCTGATAGTACATCAATATTATACTTAAGGCGAAGTTTTAAACCAAACGAATCCCATTTAATAGATGGCGTTAGAGTGAAATTCCGTAAAAGTTCCTTAATTAATTCCTTAACTCCATATGCAGAGATAAAATCCAGTATCCTCACTCAGAACGATATGTGGTCATTAAGCGGGGATGTCACGTGGCACTAATCTGACTCGTGACGTCACGTGTCGGTGATTCGCACATTAACACGTTAGCACACCTTCCGTCTGTTTGTTATTGTTATGTTTATTGTATTAATTCTTATCTACGGCTGTTTAGATTGGTGAAATTTCAAAATTATTGTTAGTGATTTGGAGTTTTGACTGAATCGAAAATTCTTAGGTACCTATAGAATTAGTACGAAATAATAACTTTTTAGTACTTAAACCGGTTTGGTATCCACATCATATTATTATTTTGCTTTGTAAAGGGCCTCTACATGTTGGGCCTTCTGGGTCCTTTACGCTCGCCTTTTAAAGGTCAAAGTCAAAGTCAAATTTCTTTATTCATTTTGATGCTTATGTATATATATGTCATGGACCAAGTGATTAATTGGACATTATACATAATGCCCGGGCATTATGAATAATGACCATTAAGAGAGTGCAATGTGATTTAAAACTATTGAAATAATCATATTGCCCGGGCATTATACATAATGCCTGTCACGTATTGGGCAGGGTAATAAAAATACATGTTTTATTACTGTTAGTTCTATTTAAGACATTGAATCAACATTTGAAACACAAAAGTTCTTTATTTTATAGATGCTTGGACCTCCGTGTCCGCGCTTTAAATGCAAAACTAAACAAAAAAATATGAAATGGTAAAAAATGTAATTGGGTGCCAGAAAGGTAGGTTAGGTTAGGATAAATATTGTTATAACACACGCGCGAGCGAAGCGAGCGTTTAGGTTCACATTGTTAAAAAATAGCGTTTAAAGGAGCTCTTTTCCTCATAGAATCTTTCTCTATTATCACATTGCCCAACGATCAAGTAGCAATATTCATAATGCCCAGACAGTGTGATAAATATTAAAGTTTAGATGATAATTAATCACTTTGCCCAAAGTAGCTTGTCATTATACATAATGCCGAATTATGTATAATGCCCGAATTAATCACTTGGTCCATAACATATACATTGATTACTTAGAATCGTCTTAAAAACTAAGTTAGGATGTGTGCCCTGGTCCTTAGTCCCGTGATATGAGACATTTTAGTAAATTTAAACTTATTATAAATACTAGCTGCCCTCCGCGGTTTCACCCGCGTAACTCCCGATCCCGTGGGAATATCGGGATGTAAGCTATCCTATCTATCAAGTTGGATCGAACTGCACATGGTGTGCGAATTTTATTATAATCGGTTAAGTGGTTTAGGAGTCCATTGAGAACAAACATTGTGACACGAGATTTATATATATTAAGATGAAGTAATTACAATAGTAAATTTACCGTTAACAGTTAGGTCTTCTTGTATGTATCTATATTATTTTGTAATGGAAATGATAGCAAACAAAACGTTTGTGCATACTTTAATATTTACCCTACATGTAGCAAATATTCAGCGGTAGCATAACCAAACGGTGCCCGATGGCATTATTATGATTACCACTCAATCACTCACACTCACTTATAGGTCACTTACTTTCTCATTCACTCACACGTTCATGATCTTAATTCATTGTAAGTTCATTGGAACAGTATTGTCAAATGACCGAGAGACTTACTCCTTTAAATAACTTACTCATTCACTCACACATTTATGATCATAATTCATTGTAAGTTTATTGGAACAGTTTTGTCAAAAAGACCGAGAGACTCAGCCTTTTAACAACTCACTCATTCTATCACACGTTCATGATTTTAATTCATTGTTAGTTCATTGGAACGGTATTAACAAAAGACCGAGAGACTTACTCTTTTAAATAACTCACTCATTCACTCACATTTATGATCATACTCGTAATTCATTGTAAGTTTATTGGAACAGTTTTGTCAAAAGACCGAGAGACTCACTTTTTTAACAACTTCCTTATTCTCTCACATGTTCATGATCATAATTAATCGTAAGTTCATTGTAACAGTTTCGTCAAAAGACAGAGAGACTCACTCTTTTACCAACTCACTTATTTTCTCACACGTTCATGATCATAAATTCATTGTGAGTTCATTGGAACAGTTTTGTCAATGGAGACCGAGAGTGCTACAAATCTAGACCCCTCTATAAGGGTGAAATAATTGAATCCAGGTACGCTTATGACATAATTGCTATAACCGATTGCGGTTTTCCTAAACGCCTATCTAGATGGTTTATAGGGTTACCTATTGCAGTCAATTTATAGGTTTAGAGTAGGAATGTGTTTTAAAAAAAGTCTAAATAAATAATGCGCTTCGGTATTATAGAAGATTCCATGATTCAGAAAGTTCCACAGTACTGCAATGTAGATCTGGGAGAAATTTAGGATGCATTTTGTAACTTTAACGCGATGAGAAATCATATTTTTAAACGATAAGGCCGCCTTTTACACACTTAGACTTAAGCTTTTTTATATTTAATGTAAATAAAAAAATTGTTTACAATAAAGAATGTATCAATCCATCTAACTCCTTCTCCTTCTATCTTCCCCTTACCCACTATGTAACGTCAGCATAACATTTCATCTTTCTGCACTCTACTCTATTCCTCGTCAAGTCGACATTTACTCCCTTTACCCCTACCCTTCCCTTCCTTCCCAATAACATCCTTCCCTAACGCAATCCCTCCACCTCTTCTAAGGCTGACCTCTCGCTCTACTGCTCTTCTGGTGATATGAGTAACCTCCCTACTACTTTTCAAGTTGTAAGTAATGGCCGCTACTTTCAAACATACATATTTATCTAATTCTATCACTTCTTGTTGCTCAACATTTTCTCGGCATTCGCATTTCTTCTATTAAATCTGTATAATTTTTCTAAACTATACATAGTCATATTTTTTAGTCTTTGACAACAAAAGGCACATCCTATCAGCAGTGTCTTGTCTGTACAACATTTACCTTTAATTCTTTGATATCTAAATCACTTGGGTGCAGTAACCGGGCCCGAGTAATTAACACGACGACGAATAATTCACGGACCGACAAAACGAGAATTTTAATACGCAAATGAAATAATTCCTCAGATTGATGACTCGGATTTTTCGCGCCATTTTTTCCCGCCAATTTTTCCCGCTCGATTTTTCACGTGATTTTTTCCGAGCGCGTTTTTTACGCAATTGAATTTTTAATTATGTTTTATGGCACGCGATTCGCAATTTGCAGGATTAACTGCTTAGGTTTGTGGATGGTGTGAAGTTACTGTTTATTTTTTATTTGGTAATTTCTTTTATTAGTGCCTTAAATGTGTTTTAAGTCAATCGCCTGAAAATTATGAAGTCTTGGTACATTTTAAATATTTAGTAGCAGAATGTACGGTCGCAGACAGAATTGCTGAACCACCGTAGAGTTCTAAAATTACTATTAATGGAATATATACTTAAAGAACAGAATATATAAAAGCTTAAAGTGTAGATAGTACTTAGTAACCTACCAGCGCTATAATATTATACCGTTTGGTATTTAGGTATAAGTTATAAACATAGTACAACACATAATTCAGGTTATTGGTAATTATACTAGCTAGCCGTTGAGGGCTTCTGTACAAACAACTTTTGTTCTAAGACTTTAGGAAATTAAAAAAAATTAAAAAATTTGGGGTTGAGTATGTAAATTAGAAAGCTAGGTACCTGATTAAAAAAAAAAGATGTTTCAGACCAAGAACAGTAGATAAAACTTAAAAATTAGTAAAAATTGAAGGTTAATGACCTCTCCATGTATGAAACAGCTGATTTTCAGGTAAAACAAAACTCAATTTTTTGAACACGTTCAGTATGCGCCTATTAGCATTAAATTTATTTTAACCAAAATTTAGAATTTTCACGTAAAAATAAAGCTCGTCTCACACTGCATCTCTCTACAAAATGATATGCGTTTCATTTATAAACACGAGCTCGACCCGCGACCCGGCAAACAACCTCCCTTAGGAGCCAAACTTTCCGTCCATCTAGCGACAATATTTGAAAGTTATTTCAACGTTCACAACCCTCATAGGCACCGTTAAAATTTTCCCTACCACCTTATTCATAATACACAAACAATCTATCCTTTTCACCCGCGAATTATAAACATCTAAGTGTGAAAGAGACGGAATTATTTAGAAACTGACATCTCAAAATTAACGGTGGTCGGCTCATGATAATTTACATATTTAGGTGAAATTAACCTCGTTGTGTTAAATTGTATTATGAATATTAATAGCGTATGTGAGTTGTGTACGTATATTTTACGAGAAGAGTTTGTTGCCACCATCTTTATGACTCGGATTTGTTTTAAAGTGTACAGTGATAAGCATAAAGTATAAGTATCTAGGTAGAAAAGTACCATCACTACGTGGTTAGGTTATTCCAATGTTTCATCACTATCACTACATATAAAACAAAGTCGCTTTCTCTGTCCCTATATCCCTTTGTATGCTTAAATCTTTAAAACTACGCAACGGATTTTGATGCGGTTTTATTTAATAGATAGAGTGATTCAAGAGGAAGGTTTATATGTATAATACATGCATAATATAGCCGTGCGAAGCCGGGGCGGGTCGCTAGTTATAATCATAATTTTATTCTTCCATATTTTGTAGTTGCAAAGAAATCCATCACTAGAAGATTTTTTGATTAGGAAATATTTAAGCCAGCCTGCAATACTTTGAAAGGTTTTCCAAAGAAAAGACTTTTCCATAAGTTAATAATTCAACTTTCATTAGTAAAGTGAATTGCAAAATCAATTAAATTAAATTGGAACTTAGTACTTTTAATCACACAATTTAATCAACTTAAGAAACTAATAAAAACTTTCTATACAGCCTTTAAAAACCAACGGTTACAGAATTCGAAAAGAAAAATACAAAAACCAAAATTGTGAGGGAATTTGCAAAGTCGAGTGAAGGTTTATTTGGTTATCTAATAAAATATTACGAGCTTTGACAAGTACCCCGAAGCTGCCCCTTGTGGCCTTTGTCTCTTACCTTTTCAGTTATGGACCTGTAAGCATCTATGTACTTCTTAAAGTATAAAATATAAATGGATACCTATGCTTTAAGGGTTCCGTACCTCGAAAGTTAAAAAAGAACCCTTATTAGATCACTCTCTTGTCCGTCTGCCGATTTTCCCAGGAACGGGTGGATCTAGCAAGTTGTAATTTATACCAGATACTAAGGTTTATTTTAAACTAACTAGTCAACGTAGGTTAGTCCATGAAATTCCTGATCTTCTCATAAATTTCAATTTTGCAATGAACCACAGATCTGTTACAGAGACCGTCATGAAAACTATAACCACAAAACACCCGTTTTAAAAAATCCCAAAAAGGTAATATTCTGCTTATTACAAAAAAAACTTGCCTAGTTAATAATGAACCTACATATGCCAAAATCTACTGACCCTATAAAAAAAGAAACGAAAGGACCTCAGGGCGAGCAATAATTCGGAGGGCGGCAAAACTGAGGGGATTTAAATTTAATTTTCGAACTGTAACGACGTAAAAATATCCCTAGCGGTTCCAAGTTCAAACGAAAATTGTCTAGAAAAGTCAACTTTTACAAAAAAGTTTTAAGATTACAAAAATTTTGCTTTCACTAATTTTCTTAAAGTTTTCGTTATATTTTCATTTGTTATGCAAATATTTAGTCAGCTGGTCGCACTCAGAAACATTTTAAAAAGCATTGAGTCGGTCCGTAAAATGTTTTCTTGAGAGTAAAGAATTGCGGCTGTGAGTGACATTAACGTCAACAAAAATATGACATTACATTGCTAAACCAATACAGTAGTAACTTAATAAGTGATTAATCTTATCATGCTTGACCTCAAGTTCAAGCAGAATGGCGTATTGGTTTTTGAGCAGTTGATGTCTAAACCAAGAGGTTTTCGTAATAATAAAACACCGCCACCAAATGATAGCAGAAGCTTAGGCTTCTGCTAATAGTTGCTTGGGTCATTGGGCGATTCGCACCGCGAGCGGTTCGGACCGCGGTATGAATCGCCCAAGAGCTCGTTTTAAATAGGTTCATTCGAACCGCGGTATGAATCGCCCAAGAACTTTTTGTAATGGGGTCGATTCGGACCGCAGTGACGACTCTTTTTGAATGGGTGAATTTGGACAGAGAAGATGTGTAGAACAGCAAAAAAAAAACAAAATAATTTATAAGTTGCTGCTTAGCTTGGGGCTAAATGGCGCTGTGTGATATGTCCAATGTTCTGCAATATTTATTTATTTTATTGACGTGATAACGTCTTAAATCGATGAACACCTGCACTCACAAAAAAAAGTGACGACATGTCACGTTACCGTTATTGACAAAGTAACCATAGCGTATTGAAATATACAAAATAGTAATGTCAACAATACAAAAAGTTCTTATAACGTTATCACGTAAAATTAAAGTGCTTATAGACAAGAGTCTTTAATCAGTGTGTCCTACCTGTGCTGACATACGGAGCCGAGATGTGGACACTCACAGCTAGACTAGTCCACAAATTTAAAGTCGCTCAGCCAGCTATGGAAAGAGCTATGCTCGGTGTTTCTCTGCGGGATCGAATCCGGAACGAAGTAATTCGCCAGAGAACTAAAGTGATTGGCATAGCTCAACGGATTAGCAAACTGAAGTGGCAGTGGGCTAGTCAAATCTGCCGCAGGACTGATAATCTTTGGGGTAAACTTGTTCTGGAGTGGAGACCGCGAATTGGCAAACGTAGTAGTGTAGACGCCATGTGACCAGGTGGAGCGACGACATACGCAAAGCGGTGGGCAGTGAATGGAGAAGAAGAGCCGAAGATCGGGCGTATCTTGGGTTTTGTTTTTCTATTTCGCATTGAACAGCGCAGTGTCGCGACGATTATTTAAAAAAATTACAATTCCTTCACTAATTAATCAAAAGGAACTTCGTTCCATCCGGGTGTTCCTAGGCTCCTCTCAAGTTTTTTTTCGGTGATTATGTCAAATCACTTCTAGGTGGGCATTTAGAATGTAGTAAATCGGCCATAAATCAAAAACGGAAAAAATACTGCTCAAAGTACCTATTTTAATAAAGACAAAACATTAAAAGGTTTCCCTCGACGGGTCTTGTACTTTGTAATTAACGGAATCTCCTAAGGGATACCCTCTGTCCGACTCGCGATATATTATACGGGTGACACTGAACGGTATGGGTCGCAAGGATCATATCTAAACACAGATATTTAAATTTTAATAGAGAGGACATTTTCATACAAACATTTTGGCGTTTTTATTTTCTGTGCAGAACACAAACGCAGTTATTTCACCTTAGTAGTTTTGGTGTTAAAAATGGCAGTTTGTCGTGACACCAGAGGATGATCGGTAAAATAAAAATAAAATTGTAAATGACCGGTGAATCGCGGTTAATTTCGTACTTTTGGAACTTTTTCTTAAAGTTTTTAGCACCTTTATTCGCACAAAATTAGCACCTTTATTGGCACAAATTCAGCACCTTTATTGGCACAAATTCAGCACCTTTATTGACACAAATTTAGCACCTTTTATATACCTAGACCTAGTTTGCAACACTGGACAAACATTACACTAGACTGAGCATTGAGCAATAACTCCAAATTGTACAAAATTTTGAACAAGAAACAAAACCGAAGAAAAAAATTTTGCGATAAAAAATTGTAACTGTTGTCCAGTCTATATCTGTAAACTTTTATTGAAAGTCTTTGTATCTAAACTCCTAAATTGGACATGTACCGTTGATATTATAATTTCGGAGGATAATAATGTTAAATGCGAGTTCGGACTCCATTTGAGTTTGAAGTTTTGTTTGGGGTTTTGTGGAAAATCAATGTTTGTGGTTCAGACGAATCGTGGAAGCTGAAGGTGAAACGACTGTTTGGTATCATTAATTTTATCTTCGAGTGTCAGAGTTGTGAAAGTATATCTTATGATCTGATTTTTCTTATAAACAGGGCCCTGATTTCCTAAGACTATTTGATAATGTCGATCGCGAAGTAAGAGTTCAGAAATAAAATGCTTATAAGTAAAATGATTATATGGAAGGCAACCACACAAAACAGAAATGGATAAAAAAGCTACTAACGGACTAAATTTTTCAATAGTAAGTATCAATTTTCTAGTAATTTAAGAAATATTCATGAATATATTTGACAACAACAGCGCTCCGCGGTTTCACCCGCGTAACTCCCGATTCCGTGGGAATATCGAAATACAAAATAGCCTATAGAAAAAGAACCAACAGAAAAATATTTTTTTTTGATTCGAACCAGTAGTTCCTGAGATTAGTGCGTTTAAACAAACAAACTCTTCAGCTTTATAATATTGGTATTGATGTCACACGTGATACCGGCGCCTCACATGGGCTATGTTGGCTCCAAGTTATACTGTTGGATCCAACGCACCAATGTGAGGATCGATCTTGGAACGTTCAATAACGTCCAATAACGTTCCAAGATCGATCCTCACATTGGTGCGTTGGATCCAACAGTATACCTTGGAGCCAACATAGCCCATGTGAGGCGCCGGCATGAGACATGTCAAGCTGCCTTACAGAATTACGGCCCAAATGTTCGAATTTCCAAAAGTCGTAAAACAAAAGTTGATTTTTAAAGTGCACAGAATTAGCCCTGCTTTCTTATATTATAATTACCAATAACCCTGAATATCACTGTTGCAGTAAACCTCCCCCCTGTACCTACTTAATATAAAACTGCTAAGATAATAGCACCTCACCTAATTTAATTTTCATAGTTTACTGCCTCAAGTTTTTATGATGAAAGTTTATGATACGAGCGTATTAAAACCAAAACTGTACTTCTAGACACGATTAATTCTTTAATTTTTGATGAAGATTACTTCTTAAGGATCCCTTTATACAAAAATAACTCTGCCCTACGGTTTTACTAGCGCCTTTAAAAGTGAAAATTGATTTCATATCAACACAGAATACAGTAATAATAACTAACGGGGCTTTCTCCATACAAACTATTACAAACGTAGTCGACTGTTTTCTCCCTGGATAATGACACTAGAGCAAATATTTTTGTTGCATAATACTTATAACTGCCATGACCATGCCCGTATGGTTTTTTTATTTTTTTGTTTTTTAAATCTTAATTTCTATGACAATAAGAAAATAAAAAAAAACCAAAACATAGAGGCGTAGTCAATAGTCATGGCAGTTATAGGTTTTATCTAGGGAGGAAACAGTAGACTACGTTTGTATGGAGAGCGCGCAGGTTAGTTTTCACCTTAGTTTTTTTTTACCAATTAAGAGGTCTAATTTAAAAAAAAAAATATTTTATTAGCTCGCCTGCGTCCGAAAAGGAAGCCAAAATGCGAATTTTCAGACTCGTAGCTCTTGTAATTTCAGAGATTTCGCTGTTTTTCTTTTGATCGAAAATCTTTAAATCTTTTTTTTTATCTTTTTTTTTTAATTTAGTTTGCGTTAAATATGACGAATGACGGCCAAAAATGCTTCCTATCTACCGAAAACCTGATTTTTTCGATTCGATTCCCGCCTCAGACATGTATTTATGCTTAGATATTTGTCTATGGTCTGGTTGTTTCTATGTATCTTATGTATATATTTACAAAAGAAAAGTATATTAAATAGTATATTCGTTGTCTAAGCAAGTAAGCACCCATGACACAAGTCTAGTTACTTAGCTTGGGGCTAGATGGCGATGTGTGGAATGTCCTGCAATATTTATTTATTTACTCAATACTCTTGTATTGGCTACACCTGGCTATGCAAAATCCGTGTGAAGTCATTATTATAAAGAAGCCAACAGTAATAATACAGTTTTATCTAAATTATATGTGTGAAAAAGATTCTTTTGTAAGGAGGTTTTATTTATTTAAAGTTATTAGTAATAAAAGCTCTTTTTATTCATTTTAAAGGACTTTCTACACTTTCTCCCTATATCTACAATTAACTGTCATATGGGGTACTTGACTTGCAAAGGTGACCTATAAAATATGGTTATAGCGATATAACAACAAGAGAATCACCTTCCGACTATCGCATTCTCGTCCCAATACACTGAGGCAACTAAATCTAAACCTGACATTTTTATAAGAGCTACTTCACCCCTATTGTTGTACGAATTAGGAAGAAGTAGTGGTAGCAAAAAAAGTTTAAATATTGTCGACCAGATTCTACGTAACCGGTTCGGAGAGGCCCGGGGTCTTGTACTCCGGATTCACGTTGTACTGGGCCTCCAATCTGCACCGAGGATCGCCTCCTAAGAGTTATTAGTTGCTTAGACTCCGACATATCCTGTCATAAAGCGTAAACCGTCACTTAATCACCGTTACAAAAACCTAATGAGGTCCTTGCCGCCATGAAACAAAATGGCTAGTTTAAACTTTAAGCTTTTTTTAGCTTTTACTTACTGGTATTCTTTAAATTTTAAACAAAAAATTGCGTCAGAGTAAAGAATCTATATTACTTTTTACTAATAATAAATTAAGACATTATTAAGAATTTGTTTTTACTTGCAATGACTAAACTCTGAAACTGTGGATCGATTTTAATGAAACTTGTTTAAACCTCGGAAGTAACACAGGCTACTTTTTATCCGGGTATTCTCACGGAATCTCTAGCCACTCGGATTTTAAAGTGTGGGGCACTTAAAGTAATTTTTTTTTTTTTTAACCCCCGACACAAAAACGACGGGGTGTTATAAGTTTGACGTGGGTGTGTGTTTGTCTCTGGCATCATAACTCCCAAACGAATAAACCTATTTTGATTTTGTTGAAAGGTTAGTCGGGAGTGTTCTTAGCTACGTTTGGTCGTATATCCGTTCAAAATCGGTATAGCCGTTCAAAAGTAATGGGGGATAAAACGCGGGGTTTTTAATAATTCAAAATTTATTTATTAGTTGTTTTTTTGCTAACCGTACAACGGTTCCCCGTTCATCTTCCCCATGTAAGTAACTAGTGTTTTTCACACAAAGTTTTATGGTCTATTATTTGCAACGAGGTATAAAAGTAAGGCCAAGTTTATGACTCGCACTGGTCAAGCTAATCCTACGAACATAAAGCCAATGTGACCCCTTTATGTTGTATTCGACTGTAAAAATCTTAGCTTATGTACCTATGTGGAGTTTGCTTTGTTGATGTTTGTTTAGATTGTTTTTAGTTAGGTAGGTATTTACTTACGAAATATTTTATCTCATTTTATTTACTTCCTACTAGCTTTATCCCGTGGGAATACCGTAAAACGTATGGTATTCTAGGACTTCATCTATATACCAAGTTTCATCGCAATCGGTCCAGCCGGACTTTGTTTAATTTATATAGAAGACTAGCGACCCGCCCCGGCTTCGCACGGCTGTATTATGCATGTATTATATCTAAAAACCTACCTCTTGAATCACTCTATACATTAAAAAAAACCGCATCAAAATCCGTTGCGTAGTTTTAAAGATCTAAGCATACAAAGGGAAATAGGGACATAGGGACGGCGAAAAGTGACTTTATTTTATACTATGTAGTGATGATGAAGAAGATAAAATATAACCGCTACATGACAGAACTTTGTGCGTGTGAAACCGAGGGCGCAGTTAGTACAAAAAAGGAAGTACCTCCTGTAAGTAAGTAGATATTATGCATTATTTAATATATTTAATAGAATTTTGAATTCAAATAAATATAATTACTCAGCATAATATCAATAACTCTATACATTGTATTTACTCTCCTAAAAACACTGTTTAAATCACATTAATAAAGTTTCTAATATTATATAAAATTAATTTTCGCTTATAATGATGACTGTACTTGACTGTTTAAATCCATACAAAAAATGGGACGAATTCATTGATGGTAAATATTTTATTTTTTTATACCATAATTATTTGTCCTCTTTGGGCCATAGGTTTCAATATTCTTCAAGGCAATTAATATTCTATCAATGATGGTTAAAATAACTTGGCTATTCGTGCAAATTATTATTTTAAGTACCTACTTGTACCTACTTCCAAAGAAAACTAGACGACGAATTGAGTGTCGACCACTAGTGATACTTTTCACTTCGATTCCTCGACTCTACAGGTTAAATAATAAAGGAGAAGACTATTCTCAAAATCACTCGTAACAATCGGCTTAACTACAGTGGAAGTAATTTCGACTACCATGAAACAGGGAGAGCGGCCGTGATTGCGTGAAATTTTCATCGTACCAAGACGAAGATGTTTAATTTACAGTGGAGTTGAGAAAGTACCTCAAGCCTGCGAAATGAGGGAATGATGCAGTGCCCTTCATGAAGGAAATTGTTTGGAAAGTTGAAACTTTACATTAAATAAATAAATACTTATCCTACTAATATTATAAATGTGAAAGTTTGTGTGTGTGTGTGTGTGTCTATGTATATTTGTTACTCCTTCACGCAACAACTACTGGACTGATTGCGATGAAACTCGGTATCTAGATAGCCGGAGACCTGCATTAACACATAGGCTACTTTTTATCCTAATATTCCCACGGGATCGGGACTTACGCGGGTGAAACCGAGGGGCGCAGCTAGTAATAAATAAATAAATTAATTAAATGCATAAATATAAATAAATATATTATAAAATTAATAAAAATTAGTAAATGCGTAATTTATTACACAAAACCAACATTAACAGCATTTTAGAAAGTCGGTTTACGGACGATAATTTTAGGTGATATAACGCGTATAAAAAAACGATAAAAAATTGAGATTTTTTTTTATAAGTAATTTTTTTCCGTTTTTTCTTTTTATTTTTTTTTCCTTTACCATATAAGTCTTCTATTCGTCACTCGTCACCGTAACACAAGCCTAGATGAGCGATATTAATATTAAATACTCTCATGTTAAAATGACGCATGACGTTACACATCGGGAACGGAACGCGTCATGTTGCCGTGACATGACACTTTTGTGTGAATGCAGGTGTTTCATCAATTTATTAGACGTTATCACGATAAAAATGTTATAGCTTTATACTATAAGTACTTACGTTTTGTTATGGTTTCACGTATCGACCAATTTCCAGTCTGCGCAAATAGGTGTTTTGTGTTCACTCTAATCGAGATCAAAGTTTTGCTAAGAAAAGTTTAAGATGTTAAGCCTTACACTATCTATACGAAACTACGGTTGATTGAAGTTGATGGTTGAAGAAGTAGAGTAAGCTGCGAGACCCAGAGTAGGCAGTGCAGCCACATGAGTAACTACTCATGTGGTGCAGCTGCCAAAGTTGTTGCGCTCTTAGCACCACCCGGGGCCACGTGTAGGATTATTTAAGGTAGTTCCTACGGACGTGGAGCAACAACGACCCCCAACGACCGAAACTACGGTTAAGGAGGTACTTACTGTGGTTATATTTACTTTGTAAATGGTCTCTCTACTTCGCTGTATCGTTAAATATCTTTGTTCCACAAACGTAAACGTCGAAGTTAACGTTTATCGACGAACGTGGTGACGAAATTAGTTCGGGACATTTTGGGGAGCTGGAATAGGTAATTGTGTGTGGTTTAGAATATGGCGCGGCGCGAGAAGTAGGTACGAAGTGTCTGTGAGTTTAATTTGCGTTTCAGGAAATCAACTGAAAATCGGTGCGCTAAAAATGTGTTCCTACTAAGTTATATTTTTATTTTATTATTACATCGTATAAAACAAAGTCACTTTCCGCTGTCTGTCCATATGTATGCTTAAATCTTAAAAACTACGCAACGGATTTCGATGCGGTTTTTTTATAGATAGAGTGTTTCAAGAGGAAGTTTATGGACGTTGCTTAACTTCGGTGATCGGACGAGAACCGGTGCTTTCAACGTGGTATGGACGTTGGCGAAAGCTTGATTAAATTTTAGCTACAATATTTTTACAAGATTTCTTAAATTAACATAAATAAATTTTATGTGTGTTGTAAAAATATTTTAAAAAATTAACAAGTTGGTATACCTAGACTACCAAGAATCTTATTGAAACCGGTCTAAAATTATAAATAAATAATAATAAAATAACTCTTTATTCAGGCAAATTACACCCATTTACAGATAATTAATGTTATAAGATATCAATACAAACAAATCAAAATATCATAATTTTCAAAATAAAAATAAAATAAAAATATGCAAATTAAAATATTAAATGTGAAATTTAGTAAAAAGTCAATAAGTAAAATATATTATGATAAGTCAAACAATAGATCAAAGTAAAAGTCAATTATAAATACTTATCATTTCAATCTAATTTTTTTCAGATTGTCAATTATGGTTGACAATCTGAAAAAAAATACAGGATGCATGAGGAAGGGACTGTACTGAACCGTGAGGAATTAAGAAAGGATCTCTAAAGCTCTCCTTCAAAATTCGAAATAAAGTAAAATAAAATAAAACTGCAAAAAGCCAACATCACGCGGTGTTCCCAGGCGGTCACCCATCCAAGTACTGACCGCGCCCGACGTTGCTTAACTTCGGTGATCGGACGAGAACCGGTGTTTTCAACGTGGTATGGACGTTGGCGAAAGCTTAATTGAATTTTAGCTACAATATATTTACAAAATTCCTTTTATTACATAAATTTTACGTGTGTTGTGAAAATATATTAAAAAATTAACAAGTTGGTATAATAGACTGCCAAGAATCTTATTGAATTTGTCAAAACAAGAAACGAAGTTTTGCTAACTCTAAACCCGTCTTAAATAAGGGTTGACAATCTGAGAAAAAATGCTGGATGCATGAGGAAAGGACGGTAACCCTTAAAATTGTCAGGTCAAAAAAAAGGTCAGAATCGAAGGGACGACAAAAAAACATTAAGTCAAATCTCAGAGTCAAATATAAATGTATAACTTTTAATTTTTTATTTAATTTTTTTTCTTTATATTTAAGATCTCTAAAATAAACAAAAAAAATATGCAAAAAGCCAACATCACGCGGTGTTCCCAGGCGGTCACCCATCCAAGTACTGACCGCGCCCGACGTTGCTTAACTTCGGTGATCGGACGAGAACCGGTGTTTTCAACGTGGTATGGACGTTGGCGACAGTTGGCTTGAATTTTAGCCACAAAATCTTTATCGAGATTCCATTTATTGAAAGTGAAAATTATTTCAAAATAATTAAAAAAAAAACAAATTATTATGAAGATTACCAAGGTTCTTTTTCAATTTGTCAAAAAAAAGAAATTAACAGTGCTGCCAACTAAGACTCTCTAAAATAATAATTATTAGTGTTGGCAAACTGGAAAAAAGCTGAATTAGTGAGGAAAGGACTCAAACGCCTTTTCTCAAATTATAAATTGGTAAAATAAAATAAAAAAAATATGCAAAAAGCCAACATCACGCGGTGTTCCCAGGCGGTCACCCATCCAAGTACTGACCGCGCCCGACGTTGCTTAACTTCGGTGATCGGACGAGAACCGGTGTTTTCAACGTGGTATGGACGTTGGCGATGGATAGTTTGAATTTTATCTACACTATTTTTACAATATTTCTTATTAACTTAAATAAATAAATTTTATCTGTGTTGTAAAAATATTTTAAAAAATTAACAAGTTGGTAGACTACCAAGAATCTTATTGAATTTGTCAAAACAAGAAGCTAAGTTTTGCTAACTCTAAACCGGTCTAAAATATTATGGTTGACAATCTGAGAAAAATGCAGGATGCATGAGGAAGGGAAATTTTCAGGTCAAAAAAAAGGTCAGAATCGATGGGTCGACAAAAAACATTAGGTCCAATATAAAAAGTCTTTAAATTAAAATGTATTTAACTTTTAATTTTTTTGATTTAATTTTTTTTTACATTATAATATATTTAAGATCTCTAAAATAAACAAAAAAATATGCAAAAAGCCAACATCACGCGGTGTTCCCAGGCGGTCACCCATCCAAGTACTGACCGCGCCCGACGTTGCTTAACTTCGGTGATCGGACTAGAACCGGTGTTTTCAACGTGGTATGGACGTTGGCGATAGCTTGATTGAATTTTATGTACCTACTTTATTTATATCAAGTTTCCTTTTGTTACTTAATTAAATAAATGTAAAATTATTTAGCTTGCCAAGAATCTTATTGAATTTGTCAAAAAAAGAAGCTTATTTTTGCTAATAACTCTAACTAGACCCATCTAAAATTATTAGGATTAACAATCTGAGAAACAATGCAAGATTCATGAGGAAAGGAGATTCACAATCAACGGTCTCCCGATTAGATCGACTTTAACCCTCAAAGTGGTCAGGTCAGAATGGACAGGACAACAAAAAAAGAGTAATTAAGTTATATAAAAAGACTAACATCTTTATAATAAAAAAAACATTTGCAAAAAGCCAACATCACGCGGTGTTCCCAGGCGGTCACCCATCCAAGTACTGACCGCGCCCGACGTTGCTTAACTTCGGTGATCGGACGAGAACCGGTGTTTTCAACGTGGTATGGACGTTGGCGATAACTATTTTGAATTATTGTGTCTACAATATCACTATCACTACATAGTATAAAATAAAGTCACTTTTCGCCGTCCCTATGTCCCTTTGTATGCTTACATCTTTAAAACTACCCAACGGATTTTGATGCGGTTTTTTTAAATAGATAGAGTGATTCAAGAGGAAAGTTTATATGTATAATACATGCATTATATAGCCGTGCGAAGCCGGAGCGGGTCGCTAGTTTTGAATTAGATTCCATTTATTATGTAAAATAAATATTATTTAAAAATAATTTAAAAATAATACGTGGCAAAGGCCGTGAAACAGGCAATTGCAGGTCGAGTATGAGTTTACCTAATACGAGACAGGCAATAGCCATTTCCGCCGAGGCATATACCTATAGCTCTTTTTCTCAAAAGAATGCAGGGAAATAAAATTTAAATTTAATGTGTGTGAATAACAAATAAAGACGAATTTTCAGCTTTGCCGCCAATTTTTTAATTATCATCTGTGGCGAAAGACAAACTTAAACATTTATGGCTATACAGCTACTATTTTAATGAAATTTGTAGGTACTAAGCAAAGAGACCTATGAAAGAGAGTTACTGTGGTATACTAAGAATGATAAAAGATATCCAATCAAAGAGTAGGTATATTATTAACCCCATAATTAGATGATCGAAGACCCCAGCACGCCATTTCATACTAATTGCTATAGCGTTGTAATGTTCTAAATTCAAAAAATGCACCTGCTTGATTTTCTCTGTCCGTAGATACTTCGCGTGTATTTTTTCGAAAGTAATGACAATATTTCCATGCATGTTTAAGAAAAATAACAAACTCTTAAACTATTATAGATTCTTAAGGATCTTAATGAATTTACCAAAAAAAAAATACTTAATAGTTTTGCCAACTCTAAGCCCGTCTAAAATTAGGGTTGACAATCTGGGAAAAAAAACTGGATTAGAGGGAAAAGGACTCAGCGCCCTCCCTCAAATACTTCTAATTCAAAAAAAAAATTGGCAAAAAGCCAACATCACGCGGTGTTCCCAGGCGGTCACCCATCCAAGTACTGACCGCGCCCGACGTTGCTTAACTTCGGTGATCGGACGAGAACCGGTGTTTTCAACGTGGTATGGACGTTGGCGACAGTTGACTTGAATTTTAGCCACAAAATCTTTAACGAGATTCCATTTATTGAAAGTGAAAATTATTTCAAAATAATTTAAAAAAAAAAAAAATTACCTATTATAAAGGTTCTTTTTGAATTTGTCAAAAAAAAAGAAATTGACAGTGCTGCCAACTCTAAGACTCTCTAAAATAATAATTATTAGTGTTGGCAAACTGGGAAGAAAAGCTGAATTAGTGAGGAAAGGACTCAAACGCCCTTCCTCAAATTATAAATTGGTAAAATAAAATAAAAATACCTATTAGCAAAAAGCCAACATCACGCGGTGTTCCCAGGCGGTCACCCATCCAAGTACTGACCGCGCCCGACGTTGCTTAACTTCGGTGATCGGACGAGAACCGGTGTTTTCAACGTGGTATGGACGTTGGCGATAGCTACTTTGAATTTTAGCTACATACAATTTTTCTAACAAAATACTTTTGATAACTTAAATAAAAACTAAGTATAATGTGAAAAAAAAAAAACAAGCTGATATAGATTGCCAAGGATCATAATAACATTGAATTTGTCAAAAAGAGAAATTCTCAGTTTTGCCAACTCTAAGCACGTCTAAAATTAGGATTGACAATCTGGGAAGAAAAACTGGATTAGAGAGAAAAGGACTCAGCGCCCTCCCTCAAACATTTCTAATTAAAATATAATAAAAAAATATGCAAAAAGCCAACATCACGCGGTGTTCCCAGGCGGTCACCCATCCAAGTACTGACCGCGCCCGACGTTGCTTAACTTCGGTGATCGGACGAGAACCGGTGTTTTCAACGTGGTATGGACGTTGGCGATAGCTTGATTGAATTTTATGTACCTACTTTATTTATATCAAGTTTCCTTTTGTTACATAATTAAATAAATGTAAAATTATTTAGCTTGCCAAGAATCCTATTGAATTTGTCAAAAAAAGAAGCTTATTTTTGCTAATAACTCTAACTAGACCCATCTAAAATTATTAGGGTTAACAATCTGAGAAACAATGCAAGATTCATGAGGAAAGGAGATTTACAATCAACGGTCTCCCGATTAGATCGACTGTAACCCTCAAAGTGTTCAGGTCAAAAAAAAGACCAGAATCGACAGACAACAAAAGAAGAGCACTTATTGAAGTTAAGACTAACATCTTTATAATAAAAAAAACATTTGCAAAAAGCCAACATCACGCGGTGTTCCCAGGCGGTCACCCATCCAAGTACTGACCGCGCCCGACATTGCTTAACTTCGGTGATCGGACGAGAACCGGTGTTTTCAACGTGGTATGGACGTTGGCGATAGCCGTTTTGAATTTCAGCTACAAAACTGTCAATAATATTAATTTTATAAATAAACTAGCTTTTAAATCATTACTAGAATTTTGAAAGTTGTTACAGCTTGCCAAGTTTTTTTTATTGAATTTAGGCAAAGAAGAAACTAAGAGTGTTGTTGCCAACTCTAAGCCCCATAAAGTTAAGATTATGCTGATTATACACTAATGTGCTGGTTTAGTGAGAACACTAACGCCCTTAAAAAAGATAATTCTAAATAAATAGAAAAAGCATTTATTTTGTTCCTAAAACACTATCAAAATGGAAGACAAACAAAAAGTTGGTACATAAATGAATAAATTTTTAACCCAATGCTACTTCTGTTACTGTTATAGCACTGTCACTAAAAGAATAACATTTATTCCTTATTCACCTTTCAGACAATCTAAAACCCATTTTCGTACGTAAATAAAACAAGTCTCCGATGTCCCATACCTTTCAATTTCTCCTTGCCTACTACCGGCAATATTCCCGCGACTGTACTAAACAACTGTCATTTTATTTTATCACCTGGCTTTCGCGTAAACTCGCATGCTAGTGATAAATTTTAATGTTACTTACATTCGAAATATTGTCGCGGGCTCTCTTGATAGGGGTGGATCTTTTTTCTTTAGCGATCTATAATAAGGAACATAGTTTAGGCTATTGAAATATTAAAAAAAAAATAACAAGCAAAGAAAAAAAAAGAGTTTTTTTTATATATTGTGCGATTTAAGTTATCATGTTTATCGAACTAACGTGCTTCACCATATTAATATTATACTACAAACACGGAAAATATCCGATGCACCTAAATACACACTTGCATGAAAATAATTTTCAGAGTTATTTTTTTAACCGACTTCAAAAAAAGGAGGAGGTTCTCAATTCGGTTGTATGTATTTTTGGCTCCCGATCAGAAAGTCTAAGGTCCGTATTAATAAACCGAACTCAATATCGATTTCAATCTTGAGTTTGCTCTTGAGTTGTTGCGCTGATTAATAAACCTATCTTAAGACGCGATTAAAGAGCGACGTATCACTTAAGTCATACCGTATTAATAAATCAAACTCAGCTCTCAAGATATGTAGTTTCGTGAACTCAAGTCTGATTGCGGGTCATACAAATCTTACATTTTTTTGACAGCAAAATATGACGACACTACCTACCATAGGGTAAGAACGTATCATTCAAGGTAAGAACAAAGCGTTACTGTCATTCAAGATCAGTCTCAAATCTCAAGAGCGATATCAGCCTGGTTAAAACTTGAGTTTTATCTATTAATTAATGCCTAACTTAAGATAGTGACCACATCTCAAGACTCACTCGATTGATACGCACTCAAGATCGATATTGAGAGCGATTTATTAATACGGGCCTAAGTAGCAAAACGTCTAACTATCAAGAGGTCTATATGTATATCAAAACGTCTATTTAGGAAATCGTCAGTTTTTTATCATGTACACTTATGAACATAATTAAGTAGTAAAAGTCGTTTTAGAACTCGGAAAATTATAATAAAAATATGGTTCCGTACCCAAAGGTACGGAACTAAAAAAGATCTCGGAAAAAACGGGACCCTATTACTGAGACTCCACTATCCATCCGTCTGTCTGTCTGCTGTCACAGGCTGTATTTAATGAACCGCGATAGCTTAGAGACAGATGTATATGGACAATATCTCTATAGACTGAGCGCTGAAATCTTTTGATTTCAGCAAACAATAGGTACCTAGGTTCACTTCATTACATAAATAAAACAGGAGACGCGTTAAGGGAACCGTAAAATTATTCGAGTCAAGCTTTACGTAACCCATTGTAAACTGTCTTTTTAACAAAGCCCGGAGTAACTTTTTAAATTCAACCGTGTTTCAAATCCAGTAGGTCTCGGGAGGATCACCATAAAAAATTAAGTCAAGCTCGAAAAAAGTTTGGTCTTTTCCCCTTATTTTTAGTGAGTAAACATTTTTACGTACCTTTTGCTTTGTGAAATAAAATAACGTTAATTTGACGGAGCGACTGATCGATAATTTTAACTCGTGGGGAATATTCTTAGAATTTTCATAATATTTTCAATTCTGTGTTTGAATCCCTTTTACCCAAATATAATAAAACAACTAAATTGTCGAGTTGAATTTGAATTTTGTTTTGGGTCTGTTTACCTAAGATTTTGGCCTGGAATTTCATGTCATATAAATCACTAGCGACCCGCCCCGACTTCGCACGGCTATATTATGCATGTAATATACATATAAACCTTCCTCTTAAATCACTCTATCTATTAAAAAAACCGCATCAAAATCCGTTGCGTAGTTTTAAAGATTTAATCATACAAAGGGAAATAGGGACAGAGAAAGCGACTTTATTTTATACTATACTAGCGACCCGCCCCGACTTCGCACGGCTATATTATGCATGTATTATACATATAAACCTTCCTCTTAAATCACAAATCTATCTATAAAAAAAAAACCATCAAAATCCGTTGCGTAGTTTTAAAGATTTAAGCAGTCAAAGGGAAATAGGGACAGAAAAAGCGACTTTGTTTTATACTATGTAGTGATAGTGATGATAATATTAATGATGATGATTCAAACTATTAACATCTTACGTGTTGGCTTCGTCTCCACACACGCCTTCAAAAGGTCCGGGGCTTCATAGCCCCTTGAACAAAATAACATAAAAGTAGTTACATGTCCCTACCAATTAAACAAATGTTTTTTTTTGAAGTTATACTTCTTTAGGCGCGTTATGAAAAAATGATGAGAGTGAAATTTTACAAAAGCGTCACACAAAATTCTCACGTCGGACGAGTTTTTTGTCGGACGAGTTTTTTGCCGGACGAGTTTTTTGTCGGACGAGTTTTTTGTCGGACGAGTTTTTTTTATTTTTTTTATTTTTTTAGTTTTTTTTTTTATTTTATTTTTTTAATAATGCCAAAGAAGTATAACTTCTCACGCGCGTACATAAGTACACGCACCCTTTTTATTTTAAATTACCTATTTTAAATTATCATAGTTTTCACTACCTACTAAAGGTCTCCAAGAAGGTTTTATACACTCAAATTACAAAACAAAAATGCACTAAATATCCCGTTTTGAATAACTTTTTATAATAGTAATCAGTAGGTACCTATACCTATTTAGTGACGACCCAGTTGGCACAATGGTTACCATGCCGGACTGCCAAATACAGGGTTGCGGGTTCGATTCCGAAGTATTTATCCGAAGTATTCGATTTCGAAGTATTTATGCTTAGATATTTGTCTGTGGTCTGGTTGTTTCTATGTATTATAAGTATATATTTACAAAAGAAAAGTATATAAGTAGTTTATCCGTTGTTTAGCACCCATAATACAAGTCTAGTTACTTAGTTTGGGGCTAGATGGCGATGTGTGGAATGTCCTGCAATATTTATTTAGTAGTATAGGTAATGGGTTGCTCAAATTGCTTATCTGTAATCTACTATATAAAAATAAGTCGGGTTTTCCTTCCTGACGCTATAACTCCAGAACGCACGAACCGATTTAGATGATTTCGGTTTTGAAATGTTTGTCGTAGTCCAAGGAAGGTTTAAACGGTGAGAAAGATCGGACTTACGCGAGTGAAACCGCGGGGCGCAGCTAGTTTTATAATCAAATAATTCTCTGTTAATCTAGTAAACTAATTTATGATAGCACATAACAAATTC
The DNA here is from genome assembly GCA_907269075.1 of Idaea aversata. Classification (NCBI taxonomy): domain Eukaryota; kingdom Metazoa; phylum Arthropoda; class Insecta; order Lepidoptera; family Geometridae; genus Idaea; species Idaea aversata. The sequence goes on along the minus strand of OU026092.1, from coordinate 5,262,385 downwards.
ATCATAATAAATTCCTAAAGAGAAACACCGTATAAAAACAGCGACAAAATCTTTTAAACACCAAAATCTCCTTTTAAACCTCTGCCTAATTCATATCGAATTCATTAAAGAAGGTGCTCAACGAGGTGTCTTGATAATTTAATCCGACCAAGATTGCCCAATTATAATGTTGCCAACGACTTTTTAAATATTCACAAGTCAGACTCGAAGGGTTGAAAGGTACCAAAAACGGGGCAAAATTCATAACTCCAGGGAGAGATTTATTTGAAAATAATGACATTTTAGGAAATTTTGCACGCTCAACTTTTCAGGAAGGATTTAAGTTGTCGAGGTGTTTTCGGTTGTTTGATAAAATTGATCGAACGCAACGAAACGAAAATGTAATAAAAGTTTCTGCCTGCCTAGCATGAAGACCAAAACACGATACGATAAAGCGATATAACTACATCAACTCTCAAAATATGATAGATAAAGCCGCCATGTTGAATTTTTATTATAAATTGCGATAAAAATTATGATAAAAATTCAACATGACGGCTTTGATTTATCTATCATATTTTGAGAGTTGATGTAGTTATATCGCTTTATCGTATCGTGTTTTGGTGTTCATGCTAGGTAGGCAGGTCCACATAATTAATATTAGGATTAATGCTTCTCACTGTTGCATTCAGAAACGATGCTCAGCGGGTGATTAGTTAAGTAATCTTAAAAAAAACCTTAATAAAATTAAAATTATACTAAGTTACTAACTACCACTACTACTAGGTTAGTAGCATACGTAGATTAGTTACTCATGTGGCATGACTGTGGCAGTAAAATAATCTACGCAACAGATTTACCTTGATAGCGGTTGTTATTTTCAAACTTCCTCAACAGGCCTCGGTAGCGCAGTAGGCAGCGCGTAAGTCTCATAATCTTAAGGTCGTGAGTTCGATCCTCACCCGGGGCATATCTTTTGTCTTATCTTATCGCTTTTATTTTATCATAAACTTCTTTTTTTTATCCTTTTTTATATTGGTAAGTAATTTAAACAAAATTAAAAGAAGATTTTCTTATTTTATTCAAGCAGATAGAAAATTAATGCAGGTCTTGGTTACAAATTGTATTGGTTTTATCGTAATCAGTTTTATTTATTACCAAATAAAACCTTTTATACTTTATGCAAAAGCTTAGAACTAATTAGGCCATACCAACCATCCACACTTAATTTTTTTATTTTAACGCCTTCTATTGAGAAACATTAGTCCAGAAAAAGCGCCATCTATGAGCAAGTATAAGCACTAAATAAAACAGCGCTATCTATTGGCACACGTTAGTACTAAATAAAACAACAACTCACTACGAAAAACATGTCGTCACCGTTACTTTACACATACACGGTTGGCGTGGTAGTTTGGAACATGCCCAATAGATGGCGCTGATTTTAATTTTATTTAAATAATTCATTTTTTATGCGCTAGGGGCGCTGGTGTATTATTTAAATTAAAAAGATCAAAAAACCGATAAATAACAATAAAACACCTACACAAAAACTTGCGACGAGATTAAGCAATCTAATAACAATAAGTGCCTAAATTTTAGTACCTAAATGATAAGACATTGCACGAAAAACGCATCGGTATTTGGTTACAAATGGCTATAAAATTTTATTATAAGTGTCTTTGTGGACAATTTCATTTACTTACGTCAAAAGAATTATCAATAAATTATGAAAATTGTTCTTTTTTTGGCAAGGTCGTTCGATGGCGCCAATGCCCAACATTCCGCGATGATGATGCGAGATTTTTGATAATTCTTATTTTGACTTGGAAGGTTCGATCGCGCAGGATGTTTGTTATTTTGTTCTAATGACTGGCGCAAAGTTTATAATATTCTGAGGTTTTGACGATACATTGATTCATTGGAAGATTTGGAAGTAATATAGGTAGTTAGATATCTTTATTTGCCCAACAACAAAACTTAACCATAGACACAATTAATTTTTGATATTGACTAAAAATAACAGACTTACTTAAATATTATAAGAAATGTTATTTATAACACGCAGTAACAGTCTACTTTTTATCTCAATATTCCGAAAAAATCGGGACTCTTAAATAAATTAAATAGTAGACCACGAAGTACTTAGACCGAAAGCACAACCAAAACCGCTAAATCTAAAAAAGTGAATTGCAGTTTTTTTGCAGTTTTTTTGCAGAGTTGTAGGTACAGCACTTAAATACTTAAAAGGGATTTTTGGGAAAAAAATTGAGGGCAAACACCATTTTGGTCAATTTAAAGTTAAGTAAATATACGAGTACCTATTTCTCTCACAATTTTTAATAATGCACGACAAAGTTTTCAATACAGAAAATCCACGAATCTACGAATTACAACTAACTTAAGAGGAAAGGGTACCGGGGGCTCTTTCCAAAATATTAGGTACAAACGTAGTCGACTGCTTTTCTCCCTGGATAATGATACTAGAGCAAATATTTTTGGTGCATAAAACTTATAACTGCCATGACCATGCCTCCTATTTATTGTTTTTTTTTATTTTATTTTTAAGACAAAACTGCTGTTCTACACAATTCAAAAGTTGGCAAGTAGGTAGTATTACCTACAGGTAGGTAGCAGGTAGGTATCTACCTGCCAGCATATTAAGAAATATCTTCTTCGGCTATACAAAGAAGTTCAAATTGCAGTGGTTCAGGAGGAAGTCGGTAGTAAAACTTAGCTATGGCGCTACATTGGGCCAGGTTCAGCGACATCTTCGGTTCAGGATTAACCGCCCCTCTACGGAAAACGGTCCCCCAATAAATAACTTTTTCACGATTAACGGCCCCCCTGGACTGGGGTTACCGATAAACGTAGATTTAAAATAATCAGGTTTAGATTAATCAGGTTTACTGGTACGGCTATCCGATAGTAGTTGGTTCTTATGGCGCTTGGTGGCCTTAACCCGCGGCCGACCGACCTGCGCCTGCGCTTGACGCCGACGCGTGAAGGAATTCGAAACAATGCACCATCAAGTGTGGTTGTTTTGTTACTACTTCAAAGTAATAAATGTGGACTACAGACTTTTTAATCAATCGATAGTTTTTTGACGAAACTTCTGACTGAAGGAATTCGAAACAATGCACCATCGAGTGAGGTTATTTTGTTACTACTTCAAAGTAATAAATATGGACTACAAACTTTTTAATCAATCGATAGTTTTTTGACGAAAGTTCTGACATTTGTATCAATTTACACTTGAGACCGCTCATGGGTCATTACTCGATTACCTACCCTCTGTCGGGGTTTATACTTGAACCCTCAGGAGCTAAGGGGCTTTTGCACTAAACGATAGGCACTTGGGCCTTAAATACCATGGCATTGTTTCAGCCTAATATGCGACGAGTACGGTTACTCCATCGCCCCTTTTATAGGTGAGGTAGAAAAGCTCCCTTTATCCTCAAAAACTGCTTCACTGTGTAGAAACGGACTTCTCAATTTGAAGATTTAATGGGGGTTGAAGGTAAATTCGAGTGGTACATAAGCGCCTCAAACTTATAATTTTAACTTGACTTGACACGTTTATTCTGTGTAATACCTAAAACACAGTGTTCCTAAATCGCGTTATGCCTAAATAAATAGCGACTTAATCGTAACGCTTACTAAAATATATTTTACTAGCGACCCGCCCCGGCTTCGCACGGCTATATTATGCATGTATTATACATATAAACCTTCCTCTTGAATCACTCTATCCATTAAAAAAACCGCATCAAAATCCGTTGCGTAGTTTTAAAGATCTAAGCATACCAAGGGAAATAGGGAACGGGGAAAAGTGACTTTCTTTTATACTATGTAGTGATTTTGTACTAACTAATATCAATATGTATTATAACATAGGTCCCTAAATATTGATAAAAATAAATTTAAGAACATTAAATTAAAGACTAAAACATTTTTTTTGTTTTACATTACTTATTAGTCTTCCCTTAAAATATTATCAATAAAAAATATTTTAGCAATGGAAGAATTAAAAATTAAAACTAACTAAAGAAACCAAAATGTTAGCCGTTTGCTAAAATAAAAGTAAATAAGTAAGTAAGTAAATAACTTAAAGTAGTAATAAGTAAGTAAGTAGTAAGTAAGTAGTAAGTAAGTATATAAGTAGTTTATTCGTTATTTGGCACCCATAACACAAGCATTAAGTTGCTTAGCTTGGGGCTGGATGGCGATGTGTAATATGTCCTGAAATATTTATTTATTTTATTTATTTATTTTATTTAAAAGTATACGCGTTTAAACAAAGTCGCCATTTATCTATGTCGCTATACGTCTCTTATTTAATTACTGTGTTATCGTTCGATAGAAGTATTTAGTCTGTGGACTACGCTAACTGTCAACTATAGAAGCTTTCAGTTTACTAGTAGTACGAGGTACGCATTGTGCGTTATGAGTTCACTTTGTTACGGAATTTCTTGTAGGAAGCTGGGTTTCTTTGTCTACTCACTCACAGGGGTTCTTATCTACCTATTTAAATATTAACCGACTTCGAAAAAGGAGGAGGTTTTCAATTCGTAGCGTATATTCATAAGTATAGATAATTGTAAAGAACTACCATCATTCCAGTCCTAAAATAAATTTAATCAGAGATTCATGCAGATTTGTTGTTCTTGTAGTTTCCATGTAGTTTCAGAGATGATTTAATGAGTCTTTTTCTCTTTCAAGAACTGCATTTATGTAACCAACATTATTTTATTTGTTTTAAATGTACTTCTAAAGTACTTGTAATTTAGGCAAAACTAAAAATAGTGATATGGGACAAACTAAAATTTCGAATGTGGGATAAACTTTAGGAGAAACGAGGAATAAATCCTTTATTTAATTGCAACATTGCCAATCTCTAAGAGTAGGCAGTATAATATTTACTAGCGACCCGCTCCGGCTTCGCACTGCTATATTAGGCATGTATTATACATATAAACCTTCCTCTTGAATCACTCTATCTATTAAAAAAACCGCATCAAAATCCGTTGCGTAGTTTAAAAGATCTAAGCATACAAAGGGAAATAGGGACGGCGAAAAGTGACTTTATTTTATACTATGTAGTGATAGTGATGATTACAAAAATACTACGAGTGTACCTATCTAAGGTATATAAAATGCTATAAGTGCCATTGATAAATGAATCGTATAATAAGTCCTACTTAATTACTTTTTTCACCTTTCTGTTGTTTTGTTACTTTTTAGTAATCAGTAACACCCATTTAAGGACAAAAGGCGGTTTGTATCAAATAAATCACTATATTAAAACGTACTACTTGGCCCTTTATGCTTGGCACCAATCATTTATGGTTTTTGTTAAGGCGCATATAAAAGACAAAAGCATCTTTCTCCAGCTCAAACAAAATACCTATAACAATACTACAAACGAAATAACTTACGATAACTATCTTATTTTTATTTATTATTTTATTATTACAGCTATTTGTACGCCTTTTAGCTTTTGGTTTAAGCTTTCCGTTGATGTATCAGTCAATCAGAAGTTAGGACTTAGAATTATACATACATCTATATCACTTCACTACATAGTATAAAATAAAGTCCCCTATGTCGCCGTCTCCCTATGTCCCAATGTATGCTTAGATCTTTAAAACTACGCAACGGATTTTGATGCGGTTTTTTTTAATAGATAGAGTGATTAACGAGGAAGGTTTTTAGATATAATAGGTACATGCATAATACAGCCGTGCGAAGCCGGGGCGGGTCGCTAGTATGTTATAATTTTGAGTGTTTTTTTTAACTCAAACAAAAACCTCAGATCTTCCCCTTAAGAACGCGAACAATGACGAAGCACCCTTAATCACACAATTACACCCTTTTAAAAGGGTGCCGCCCAAAAATGCTATTAACTATTAAACTACTGATTTATCATTCGGTCATTCACGTCGTGATTAGTTAGAAATGATTAATAAAATTTAACTTCTTAGCTAGTTAAGATATTTCACACAGCGCCATCTAGCCCCAAGCTGAGCAACTACTTATTAATGGTGGCCAGACAATGAACAGAATATTTTTATACTTACTTTTCCTTTGTAAATATAGGTATAAGGTTATTGGTAACTAGCTGCGCCCCGCGGTTTCACCCGCGTAATAATTTTCTACGCAATTTTCTTAATATTTTCTTTCATAAGAACCTTCTCCTGACAATAACAAACACAACAAAAAAATAATTGGCCAAATTGGTCCAGGCGTTGTTGAGTTATGCGCTTAGCAACACATTTTGCGATTCATTTTTATATATATAGACTAGCTGTCCCGGCAAACGTTGTTTTGCTATTTACAAAAAAAAAAAAAAAAAAAATGTTGGCCGATTCTCAGACCTACTGAATATGCTCACAAAATTTCATGAGAATCGGTCAAGCCGTTTCGGAGGAGTTCAAGTTCGAACCCCGTGACACGAGAATTTTATATATATAGAGAAGACTAGCTGTCCCGGCAAACGTTGTTTTGCTATTTACAAAAAAAAAATAGATGTTGGCCGATTCTCAGACCTACTGAATATGCTCACAAAATTTCATGAGAATCGGTCGAGCCGTTTCGGAGGAGTTCAAGTTCGAACCCCGTGACACGAGAATTTTATATATATAGAGAAGACTAGCTGTCCCGGCAAACGTTGTTTTGCTATTTACAAAAAAAAAAAAAAGATGTTGGCCGATTCTCAGACCTACTGAATATGCTCACAAAATTTCATGAGAATCGGTCGAGCCGTTTCGGAGGAGTTCAAGTTCGAACCCCGTGACACGAGAATTTTATATATATACGCTGTCCCGGCAAACGTTGTTTTGCCATTTAAAAAAAAAACTAAAGGAAACAAAATAAAAAATAGATGTTGGCCGATTCTCAGACCTACTGAATATGCTCACAAAATTTCATGAGAATCGGTCGAGCCGTTTCGGAGGAGTTCAAGTTCGAACCCCGTGACACGAGAATTTTATATATATAGAGAAGACTAGCTGTCCCGGCAAACGTTGTTTTGCTATTTACAAAAAAAAAAAAAAAAGATGTTGGCCGATTCTCAGACCTACTGAATATGCTCACAAAATTTCATGAGAATCGGTCGAGCCGTTTCGGAGGAGTTCAAGTTCGAACCCCGTGACACGAGAATTTTATATATATACGCTGTCCCGGCAAACGTTGTTTTGCCATTTAAAAAAAAAACTAAAGGAAACAAAATAAAAAATAGATGTTGGCCGATTCTCAGACCTACTGAATATGCTCACAAAATTTCATGAGAATCGGTCGAGCCGTTTCGGAGGAGTTCAAGTTCGAACCCCGTGACACGAGAATTTTATATATATAGAGAAGATATAGATTATACTAGCAAGCCGTTGAAGGCTACTTCTGTGCACCTAAACAAACAACTTTTGTTCTACGACTTTTGGAAATTCGAACATTTTTTTTTTAAATTTTGTGGTTAGGTTTACCTGAAAATCAGCTGTTCCTTACACGGAGAGGTCATTAAACTCAATTTTTTTAATTTTTTTGTCGAATTTACAAAAGTCGTAGAACAAACATTGTTTGTTACGGTGCACAGAAGTAGCTCTCAACGGCTTGCTAGTATAATTACCAATAACCCTGTATACATACTTATAGAAACACCATGACCAAAATATGAAAAATCATTCATAATTAAAAAGTGGGTAAGAGAGGAACATAAAAAAAAACCAGTGCGAGTTCGACTCGCGGACGAAGGGTTCCGTTGTATGGGAGCCACACTTTTTTAGATTTTAGCATTGTTTATTCTTGCGGCAACAGAAATACATAATCTGTGAAAATTTCAACTGTCTAGCTATCACGGTTCATAAGATACAGCCTGGTGACACACAGACGTAGACGGACAGACAGTGAAGTCTTAGTTGGGTGCGGAACCCTAAAACATGATAACAATACAATAAAAATTAAAACAGGGAACCTATATCTAAGGGACGGTCCTAAATTGGCACAAAACTTTATCGTCGGTTAAGTGCAGGAAAAATGCAATTTAAATAATTAAGCGACCTTCCACTTAACCAAGCTTAGTTTATTTAATATTGTTATTATTGCCATTCATTCCAATTATATTCGACCTGTCCTTGTGACCTGCCCTTGACACTTAGCAGGTTGCAGGATTTTTTCCATAAAAATTAACAGCAATTAAAATGCAAATAGGTCTTATTACTAAATAGCCATTATTACTTACAGCATAAAGTATAAACTTTTATTTCAATATAATATGATATTTCCGCAACACAATCGAACTAACTACGAGTATAAAGAATGAATTTAGGTATTAAGTAATTTTTTTAAGTTTATTTTTACTCATGAAATAATAAAGAGCGGGTTGGCTTAATAGTTTTGATTACAGTCATCTTCATAAATTAAAAAAAACCGAAGAGTTGTCGCGTCCATCACATGGTGTAGTGGGAGCCCCACTTAAATATTTTTAATTCTGTTTTTAGTATTTGTTCTTATAGCGGCAAGAGAAATACATAATCTATGAAAATTTTAACTGTCTAGCTATCTAGCTGTCCAGTTCATGAGATACAGCCTGGTGACAGACAGACGGACGGACGGACTGTGAAATCTCAGTAATGGGATCCCGATTTTACCCTTTGGGTATGGAACAACACGAAAGGGTAGCATATCAGAAAAACGTACGAAATAGAAAACTCATGTAGAAAAACAAGTGTCTAAACTGTGTTAGAGAAAGCCCTTATCCTCTTGTAGGACAAAATTTACTTTACTCTATACTTTATTACTCTTGTGCTCCCAAATACTATGCTTTTCAACCTAAGAGCCGATGTCATCTGAGAAAGAAATTTACGAACACAATCTCAATTTCACAGTTACCCTAAATGATTGCTTAAAATATACCTTCTTGTAAGTTGTATCTAATGAATTGCCGATGTAGGTAAAACGTTCGGTTATTAATTTAATATTATTGTTATTCAGGCTGCATCTTTCCACAAAGAAGCCGCCAATGATGGACACGACATGGATAAAGAAGTTGTGGAGACGGTTCGTTATTAATATTTTTTTTCTAGTTCACGCACGTTGGTTTCCCTCTAACGGATACCCCACGCCCGATCATCCCCCTGTCGAGAACTTTTTTACGCCCGTTGGGTTCCCTGGATTGGGGGAGACGACGGCCGTTAATTTAAAATTAGATTCGAGCTTCCCCAGGGGATTCGTCGGGAGTTAATTTTCTGAAATCGACTAAGAACCTATTATTTTTAAAACTTATTTCTCTCAGACACAACTTGGTAAGTATCTATCTAACATGTCATAGAATATAGATAGACCTACTTCTTCTTTAACAGTTATAGTTTTTACTGCTATATTTTTTTACTTTAATTTCAAATGAATGTTTTTTTTTGGGTGGCTGAAAATGTAGAACGCTGGAAGTCCCATATATTAAACTTACTGAAGTATTGGATTTTATAAAATGGTACAGAAGTTGGGAAAAGAACAAAGTACGCTTCCCATCTAGTAAATAAATTGTTCATTGTATTGCAATATCATTCCGATTACAAAAAAATACCCTCAAAGTAACTGAAATTACCCCCAAAATCAGCTTTTTGAGAAAAAAAAACTTTCGTTTCTACAAAAAAAAAAGCTGCCTTTGAGGGTCTTTTTTATAATCGTCATGCAATCTCTATGCAATAAGCACGATTATAGAAGATTTAAAATTTAGATAGTTACTTAATTAATGTCAATATTGTGAATTTAAATAAAGCGGCAATAGTCCAAAATGCAGCAAAAAATAATCTTTATTTTCAATACTTTCTTTCATTTTTATTAATAAATAAAATAAATAAATAAATACCTATTTCAGGAAATTCCACACATCGCCATCTAGCCCCAAGCTAAGTACATAGACTTGTATTATGGGTGCTAGACAACGGATATACTACTTTCTTTGGCTCCTTACCTCCTCCTTCCTCCTTTCAATGGTAACCATAGGGTCTGATCTAACATATTTCGTTATCAAAGACTAAAAAGTACAAAATAAAAAAACTAAAAAAACACGCTTTAATAAAAAAACAACTAAAAAATAGAAAATAAAATTAAATAAATTTGGATTAAGAATATTGTAAATAGTAAGCGTGTTACATTGTAATTGCAAAAGAAAAATAATAAAGGTGTAGCATCACAATTCTTAATTCTTAATCAAAATTTATTTAATTTTATTTTCTATTTTTTAGTTGTTTTTTTATTAAAGCGTGTTTTTTTAACTATTAATTTATTACGGTTTACCTCCTTTGTCACCGCATGCCAAATTTTCTTCAATAATTTCAACTCCACGCCTCTCGTAATCTCGAGCTCCCGTCCAAATTGAGTTATCAAGTTTGGTGAAATTCATTGTTTTAGTTAACCTTTTTGTGCCGATACGTGGTTAATAGTCAATTAATGTGGCTACCTGGGGCAGTTATCCCAAATTGATCTGTATCGTTAAAAGATTTAAAGGAACCATTTGAGCCTTAGGGAGAGTGTGAGGAATGAGTACGATCAGGGTGGCTTCGGGGGCCAGATTTGTAATTGAATATTGAGGTTATATTGTTATAGGTTTATATGGTCGCCTACCATATCTACCTGTGTATAATATTGCAGGACATTCCACACAACGCTATCTAGCCCCAGCTAAGTAACTAGACTTGTGTTATGGGTGCTAGACAACGGATATACTACTTATTAAATACGTTTCTTTTGTAAATATATACTTATAATACATAGAAACAAAAGGCCAATTCTCGTAAATAACATTGTTTAAATTACATTTCAATATCATTTCGATTGCATTTCGATTGCAAAAGATACACTAAAAGTCAGTTTTTTTTTTACAAAAAGCTAACTTTGAGGATATTTTGAGCTACTTTGTGGGTAATATTTTGTGATCGAAATGCAATCGAAATGATATTGAAATGTAATTTGAACAATGTTATTTACGAGAATGGCCTTCAGACCACAGACAAATATGTGAGCATAAATACTTTACTGAGGCGGGAATCGAACCCGCAACCCTGTGTTTGGCAGTCCGGCATGGTGACCATTGTGCCAACTGGGTCGTCAAAGAGAGGTACCACTGATCAGGTGAAATCAGTGTAAGGTACATGTATTATTACTACATAATATTTTATAAAACAGGTTTGCGGTACACCGTAATATTTTTATTTACCTTTCTTACGGAAATATGAAAAAAAAACTTTTAGTAACTGCAAACTTAAAGCAAACTTAATACCTACTTATTTATTTGAAAACTAAATTCAAAAAAAGGGAAAACTACTTAACATTTAGTTTTTTATATAATTGTCAATCATAAGGTGTAAGGGTACTGGCGGTCTCTCCATACAAACGTAGTCGACTGATTCCTCCTTAGATAATGACACTAGCACAAATGTTTTTATGCCAAAAATCTATGTATAATATGCCATGACTATACCTACCCCTATGTTTTGGTTTTTTTTCATTTTCTAATTATCATAAAAATTAAGATTAAGGCTGCTTATGCTGCCAAATGCAAAGCGCCAGAAATACCCGTCGCTTACAACTAATATTGTTGATTGTAACGAATGTGTTTTGTTTTTCTCAAAAGTGCTAAGATAGAATTTTTTACCGATATTTTGGGGTAATTTTGAGGCGAAAATTCCTTCTCGTTTCAAAGCTAGACTAGTTTTAATTCTTAATTTTAGGATAGCCTCAAAACCATAGGAAATATTTGGCTCAAAATCACACCAAAATGTCGGTAAAAATCTCACCTATAATTCCATCTCAGCAATTTTGAGAAAAACAAAACACATTCGTAACAATCAACAATTTTCGCCATCGATAGCGACCGGTGCCAATAGTAACTATTTAATAGGCTGTGTACCAAGGTCGTTGGCGTATGGACCCCCCTTAAAAAAAACAAAAAACACTCGGGGACTGCCGCGGTTGCATCGTGCGAGCTTCGTACAGTTGTACCTTATACATACACGTTAAGCGAACGCTCGGCCGAGCTACATGGTAGGCGGAGTGGGGGGTGTTAGGTTTTATTTTCGTTACGGAATTTTTGATTCGGTCGCCCGTTTAAAGCCCGCGATAAAAGCTATGCAATAGCTTAAATTAAAAACATGGTTATGGCAGTTATAAGTTTATGCAAAAAAAATATTTGCTCTAGTGTCATTATCCAGGGAGAAAACAGTCGACTACGTTTGTATGGAGAGAGCCCCCGGTATCCTTTCCACTTAAAAAAAAAAACTGGTTGCCTGTAAAGTCGGTATACGGGCGAAAGTTTTACGTGACAACAACTGTGCTCGAGTGGAAGGGACGCGTGCCTTTCACTTTTTATGTCTGTCTCTCTCGCTCTTAGGCGGGCTAACCATGCCCGCGTGCCTCTCACTCGCTCTCATTGTGAGCGCATAACGTCAGCGGAGCGTAACGCAGTTTCTTGAAGTGTCACCCGGCAAACCAATTTATAAGACGTTGTCACGTCAAAACAATTTGTTTATTTTCTTGTTATTTTGCCACTTATATCAAGGTTATTAAAAACCTTTAGTGGCTTTTATTACCTGCAGGTACGGAACCCCAAAAAAAGTTTTAGTGAAAAACCTACCTGAATTAGTAAAGCTGATAAAAATCGGGTTGAATGGATTCCTCGCTACTGGTACAGTCACATTACCTATTAGCTGAACTCCACGTGACGTAGAGCTCACTCGCAAATCTGTAAGGTTGTAAAGTAATGTTACCTGATTCTGTTTTTTTTAACAATGTACTAACAATGCAATATACAAATTAAAAAAATTTACAAAATAGGTAAATACTGTATTGTTACAGATATTTTATGCGAATGACCAGTCACATGGGGTTCAGCTAATTGGTAATGTGACCATACATACAATAGTCTGCATGTAAAGTAACTAAATTAGTAGATTTAAAATTAAAATATCGACCCTATTATGTAAACAAATATCTATCGGTAAAATGATGTTTCGCTATTTATTAAAGTATCTATCAATATTCCAAGTACGTAGTAGGTATATTTCGAAAATCAGCTTTCTATTTGCTAACGATATGACACGGAATTTTCTCAATGTCTTTTGAATCGAGATCTCTTCTAGAGATACATTGAAATACTCTTAAATTATATGAAATTTCCTTATTAATTAGGCTTAGGGCACTTAAATAAAGGTAAAATATCTAAGACCTTTTTATAAAATTAACTAGACGATATGAATTTTTATATATTTTCTTTACGGAAGCCCCCAACTGATTTGCACGTCGCTGTTTGTGACATTTTCTAGAATTGTGTCATGAATTATTGTGTCTAATAAAATATTGAGTTAATGTTGTGCTGACAATTTTTTGGACAGTTGTAGCTATATTTATAGAGCCGTTGGAAGCAAAATTGAAGTTTCACAAAACGTTCAACAGATGTCGCTACTGGAAAAAATAGATCGCGCAAACGTTGTGTTTTCGAGTTTTAGTTAAGGATGTTGCTCTGGTATTCCACTGCAACATTAAATTTTGTTGACTGACAACGCACAGTTCAAACTGTTTAAGAGTTTTTGAAGACGCGACTCCCGAAAGAGAGACCGTCTTAATAAACTAGCTTAAAGCTTATCGAAGCTCGATCTACAACTGCATCCCACGTGGTTAAGCCCGGGAAAGTCTCGATCCCGCGGGAAATTTGTGATTAAAAAATTACTTTGATAATGTTAATATTAAACTATGAATTGACAAAATACCAAGCAAACGTTAATTTAAAAAAAAAACAGGTACTTACCTACAGTTGAATTGACAACCTCCTCCTTTTTTGAAGTTGGTTAAAAATATAAAAGACGACACATTTTTTATTAACAGGAACCGGTGAAGTTTTTAGTGGGTAAACTTCTCAGCCTTCTACCATCAGACCAGAGGGAACTCCAAGTACTCTCGCTGCTCCTCCGCAGGGAGCGGAAGGTAAACTACTGAATCTATTTTGATAAACTTTGACAGTTTTCTAAGTTGGTTCCAACAAGAAAAAGTTTAAAAAATGTAATCTTTGACTAGGGCCACGATGTTTTTTTAAGTGTGATTGGTAGCAGGTAGGTACAGGGTGGCAAGTTTATGGTGAATTCCAACAACTTGTGTGTTTGGGTTTTTGTTCGTAATCGTTAATTTGTTTCAATACGGTCTTTAAAAAAAAAGGTTAATAAGTATTAACGCCATCTGTTGACAGTTAATGTCGTTTTATAATTTCGAATTATTGTAATAAAATTCACATTGAAAACTTATCACAAAAAATAACAGATTACGTAGAAATAAGTAAAACCCGGGCATAATTTCCAAAAAAATATACTTAGTTCAATTTAAATTTGAAAAATTTAGGGTTGTAACATTTTGGCATAGTCAACGGCCATTATTATTTGCTTTAGTTGCGTTGCGCGGCACTTTTAAAACCCCTCGCACAAAAAAAAACATAAGATTGTGAGGCGACTATTGCGCAAGTCAGTCAGTCAATTTTACTTATTTATCTATGTATTTAAAATTGCATTTATTTCGCACAATTTTTTTCAGAGTTTTAATTAAGTATAATCTTAAATAGGTACTTATTTGAAGAAAAAAATATATACACATAATAATGTAGTTGGGTTGTTCGTTTGTCATCAATAATGGATAGAAATTGGTAATTTCATTAACTACCTTCAAGCCGAAATAGCTCAGTTGGGAGAGCGTTAGACTGAAGATCTAAAGGTCCCTGGTTCAATCCCTGGTTTCGGCAAATAACGTTTTTTAATTTTGCCGTTCTTTTTGCTAGTTTGACTAGTCTTGTACTTACACGGTTTACATAAATACGGGTTTGAAAAATAAAATACAATTTAAAACACTGGTATAATCCAAGACAAGTACTTAAAGATAGGTAATTACTTGCTGAACATCAAGAAAACAATTTAACCAGTAACAATTTAAGAGAACGCGTCGAAAATAAATCGATACACTTACGAGATGAAAAATAATTACGCTCATACGCCGCATCATCGGCTATTATGCCGTAAATTACACTCAGTGAGGTAAAATCGCAGGTCACATTAGAGCGACGCGCGACAACGACCAAAAATGTACCTACCTTAAATGGTTTAAAAACTTTACCGACTAACTGCATATACCTCGACGACACGCTGGCGCTTTTAATTTTTTAATTATCAAACTATTGAATCGTATTAATGAAGCTTAGCAATAACTTATTACGGTATATTATCCATAGAAAAAAAGAAATACCTAGCTCTTTCCTCTTCTTAATATTGTCCGATTTCGGTGTTTTTTTGTGTAATCATTTGATTTACATTAAATTTTAATTACTCTAAACTCTAAACTTTAATTGAATTAAATGTTCTTTTTTTAAATACTAAAACGTGTAAGCCTAGACAAACTATGTAAGGAATGAAAACAGGTAGGTATTATTCTGGCAGAAAAATTCCATCAAATAATTTCATTACATAATATCCCCTTATGCTTAAAAAAAAAAGGTGTATCAAAACGCGATCTGCAGTTTATAAAATGATTTTAAAATACCTAGAGTTAGACAGATGTTTTGAAGGGAGTTTTCGTTTCGAACCATTATCAGAAAATCTGAAATTGTCGGATTTGTCGGGAATTTCCAACAAATTGTGATTATGATTTAGCGCAAAGTAGGAGTACTGAAGTTCTTGTCGTTAGTCACTCCATTGTGTGCCAGTGATATTACGTTGCTAATTATAATCTCGGAGCTGTAATTGGGGGTTAAATATGATAATAAATTTACCTACTTGCAGAGAACAGCATTTGTGTCAGGTAAAGTCAGGTTCAATGTTTATAGGTTCATTATGTAACGTGAAGGTAGGTAATTATCGGAAATAACGCGTGTGAAGTTGTTAAGTATGCTTTTGGTGTGATTTATCGATTCGTGTAAAATCCTTAAGGTTTAATTCACCGGAAATCCTTTAAAAAACGTTGCTTACGTACTTTGTTTATTGCCTATTTTTTTAAAAAAACTTCTTCACTTCTATACAAAAGTCACATATTAGGGTAAATACCAATACTTACAAATAAAATAAATACCTAATAAGTTAGTCATAGTGAAAAATCAGAATAACTTTTCAACAGCTCAACCTATTTTTAACCGACTTCAAAAAAGGAGGAGGTTCTCAATTCGTCGGGTTTTTTGAAGTGAAAACTTCTTTAGCGGCGTTGAGCACTTTTTCTGTAATGGGTATAAAATCTTAAACTCGCGTCAGGACACGTGACCTGATCGAAAAAGCGTAAGACGGATGGAGAGTAGACAGCTATCCCCTCTCTACGGCGCGGGCGCGGCGAAAATGTATGCCTGGGCCTACTGTTTTTAATTTGGCATGAGATACAACATCGCTTCGTTTTTGTTCAGGACGTAGTTCACCAAATCATGAGGTAGCGGGGGGCGTAACTGCCGATGTCATAGTGTTGGTAATAAGTAATTACTAAATATCGATACCATAGATTTTATCGATGTTTGTATTATAAAATTATAGAAAAAAAAAACTGCAACGAATGTATTATTTTTAAAAATATAAATAATTAACCACTGAGCCGACTTACATCGTTTAATTTTATTCATGAACCCACCTTATCTTCAAGCTGTCTTCGAGTAATCGACGAATAAATATACGCAAACCCTTTCTTTTTTAAGTCAGTTAAAATACTTTTTGACAAATAAATTCATTAATGTAAAATACAAAACATGTCAGTTCTAAGTTTTATCGAATCGATATTATTTTTTTCATTTATACCCCACCACTACTGACACGTGCTTAATATTTTTGATAAAATAGCACAATTAGTTTTCCATTGAGTGAGGGCGCTGTATCGATATTTCAAACAAATTTGTTCCTTACCAATTAGTTTGCCTGTATACCGCATCAAAAAAATAAAATTGTTTTAAAACCAACTTATTTGTGCAGTTGAGTGGAGGCGCTAGTGTCTGTACTAAAACCGAATTTTCGCACCGAAATTTGGTTAGTTTTTGTTTTGTTACACGCAAAAAATTCTTGGTTTTACTGCAAAAAGACTTCAACGCGAGCCTGTATTTTTAGACGAACAAATTCTACCAAGTAATCTTTTGCAGTTGGGACAGTCAAAATGAAAGTTTAAATCACTTGCTGATGGAAAGTTATCCCATCTTTCTGGTAGCTGGATGTTTTATTATTTTTCCCATACCATTTTATTGAACATGACACCATTTATAAACCGATTCTCACGACGACAACAGCAAAAAAAATAAAAAACTGCGAGTAACGGACTGCACCACTCCTTGGTTCCCACTAAAGTTGTATTCGAAAGGGTCCTTTGAGATAGAGTCCAAATCTACTATGTGTGGTGAACAATAGAGACCCTTCATTAGGAGTCTATTGGTAGTGGTCGATGGCTGTGAGTGTATTAAGACGTACATATGGTATTTTTTAACGGACGACTATTGACGGACGACAAATGTCGGACGACTATTGACGGACGACAAATGTCGGACGACTATTTGTCGGACGACAATTTGTTGGACGACAAATGTCGGACGACTATTTGTTGGACGACAAATGTCGGACGACTATTTGTCGTCCGACTAATTTTTTTTTTTTTCATCTAAAACTCTTTTTGCGTATGTTCTCGCGACATATGAGATTTTACACAGATATACAGTTTTCACTTCTGCCTGCACTCCCGGAGTGCGCTGTTTTTTTTTTTAAGTATTCCCGGATACTCGAAGACGTCTAGACCGATTTGGAAAATTCTTTTTTTGTATGAAAGGGCATAACTTATCATGAGGCTACTTTTTATTTGCATACTTTTTGAAAAAACTTCTTCACATTTGTACAAAAAAAATCACATAGAAAATACCAATACAAATAAAATAAATAATTTGTCAGTCACAGTGAAAAATCAGCATAACTTTTCAACACCTCAACCATTTTTGATGAGAACGATTATGGAAAATTCAATTTTCAATAAAAAAAAGTTTATCAAAATCGGACCACTATGTAAAAAGTTATGCGTCGACATATAAAAAACGAGAACGGCTGAAAATGCTCACTCGTGTATCAGTGATGGCGCTAGCGTGCGACGCGAACTGCGTACGGCAGCTCGCTGCGAACCTGCACCATCCACCGAGAGATGTCGCTGTTAACACTGTTGTACAGAAGTGAGTATCGTAGTTCGGCCGTTTGCACAGAGATGGCGCTGTTTTCAATATTGCATAGTAGTAGAAGCACAATAACTGTTAAAATCTCATCTGTCAAAATTCCATCTGTCGCGAGAACGGCTGAAAATGCTCACCCACAAAAGTGCCCAACGCGCCATAAGAAGTTTTCACTTCAAAAAACTAATTCGTCGGGTTCAAAATCAGAAACACCGAAGACAGTCAAAAAAAGAGTTGAACATCGGAAAACACCTGAACACTTTTTCGAAGTAGAACCATTGTTCTTTTATATTGTCGTTATTTTTTTCCATACAATAAACTAGTACTCAGATAAGTTACCTAACCTACCTAATTTCTAAAACGTAATTTCAGCCAGTTGACAAACACCATAAATATTTTTTATTATCAGATAACTCAGGATATTTGTAAGAAAGTTAATAACATAACATTTTCGCTGACCATCATATTTCGATAATAAAGGTGAAAGAAAATGAGATTTGGTGTCAGAGCGAGTAAAATTCGCTTCAAAAGCAATCCTGATGTACCAAAATATTTCTTTCCCATCAAGTTTTGTTATTTCTTCTTCCATGGTTCATACATCTTATACATATAGCCCAGCACCTCTACCCTCTCAGTTTAGTCGACCATGTTCAAAGAAATGAGTCAATACGTCTAGCACCAACTAAAACGCGGTTGTTATCACAGGGTTCCTTCACCGTAAACGCAATGTCAATTATCAAACATAAATTAAAAAAAAATTAATAAAAATCCCAATAAAATAAAAATAAAAATTATAAGAAAAATTTATGTAAGTACCAGCCAGGATTATTGAGGTAGGTACTTACATACGATAGGTACAGTCTGAATACCAATTAGCTGAACCCCACGTGACCCAGAGCTCACTCGCACATCTGTAAGGTTGTAAAGTAATGTTACCTGATTCTGTTTTTTTTTACAACTACCGGTTTCACCCGCGTAATAATTTTCTGCGCAATTTCCTTATTTGTTTCTTTCAGAACCTTTTCCTGACAATACCAAACACAACAAAAAAATGGTTCGCCAATCGGTTCAGCTGTTCTCGAGATTTGCGCTTAGCAACACATTCCGCGATTTATTTTTATATCATTAAAAGAATCTATACAATACAATAAAAAAAAAATGGGTAGTCGGCTGCATAATTGCCGGTAGAGTTCAAAAATTACTATTATTGGCTTGTTTTCATTTTTATATGTTTGTTTGATAAATTCATGAGTTAGAAGCCTTTAAACTTCATCTAAAGCAGGTGCCTAGCCTAGAATCTTGCTTGTGTTGGAAACATTCTTATAACGGCCGGTTTGGAGCTTTACCGTGGGTCTATGCAATTATGCATCCGACCGTACATACTAAGATTTTTACAGATGTGCGAGTGAGCTCTGGGTCACGTGTGGATCAGGTAATTGGTATTCCGACTGTACATTAGAGGTTTAAAGTTGATAGGTATGTAAATATATACATTGCGAGCACCATTCGAAGATTCCTAATTTATAAGTAACTTTGTATGACATTTCAAGGACCAACGAAACAATTTTATGAGGAAACTCAATGTTACAAAACATTGTGTGGGCGTATCGGCGCCACCGTACTAAACGAGTTAGATATAAGTAGGTAGGTACCTATTGTATGCTAATATCGAAATGATTTCGAATAGTTAGTAATTAATTATACAAAAATTATAAGTTGTTAGTTGTAGGTATAAGGGTGCCGAAACTGGTTCGGTTTTTAATGGAGATATTGTACTAGCAGATGTTGTTTCGTTGTGAAGTAAGTACCAAGGTACAATCAACGTTCAAAACTTCACTGGCACCGTAACGTTTATAATCCTGTGCAGCACTATTTAAATATATTAACAACGTAACCTATGGATCAAATCCACGTCGATTGGTGTAGCGGGTGGCGGCATATACCACTCGACAAACTAAAGACATAGCTAACATGTTGAAAATAATAATCACACTTAGTACTTTTAATTTAATTATTTATGTTTGTGTGTAACGTCTATTAGAAGAAGGTCGTAAGTTCAATACTTGTTTATAGTATTATCGTCGCAAACTTATAGTAGACTTATGACGCATACTGTACTTAGGTCAGACCAACTGCCGGTAGAGTTCCTTGAAGTAGATACAGGCAATTTAAAATAACCTCTTTCCCAGATTCTAGGTATAGTAAAATAATTCCAAGTAGATCTTATGCATCATTCTGATCTGAACAGATCCATCCATGATGATTCCATCGGGATATCTTTTTCTTTTTAGAACCAAATGTGAATGGGCCAAGGCCGTGGTCCAACTCAGGTTTACCTGGGTGGACCATAGGCAGTTTTTCTTGACTGCTCCACTTTAAAACTTATTGCTTATTCCTTTGGTCCCTTACTCAATACTAAGGGTTGTGGAAACAAAAGACAGAAACTACACACTGTTAAAACACAATCAAAACACTATCGAAACTTACATGTAAAGATGGTTGGAACTTTGGAACAGAAACAATAGTCGGTCAAAACACACTGAGGATGGTCGAAAGAAAATCAAAAGTCGGTCGAAACAAACAAGGGTCCAAAATACTAATTTTGGTTCTGTGCTAAAAAAGTTGTCAAAAATAATGTCGGAGTATATAGACGCAATATGCTGCGTAAAGTTTCAAACAACGTAAACATGATTCTAGGTATTTCCTAATTAGCTTGTAACAATACAGGATAAGAAGACAATTATTTGAACGTGGCCTAGCAATTACCTACTGTTTGGTATCTAGGTATATCTAATTAAAATGTCTCAACAAGAATGACGTAAGTAGATACGTAGCTTATTTTTTATAGTAAGACACTCGTACTAGATTAGTAGAAATACGAAATATTATTAAAACAATAAATCAATAAAAACCACCAAAATATACAATATTACCTCTTTATGATACAAAATAACCTTAGTTGAAGATTACCAACAAGTTTGCAGTGGCTTCCTCAAAATTTCAATCATTTAATTAAATATAATACCAAGATAAAATCGAATAATCTCCTTACTTGATTGAAATTAGTAGAATTTTTGAGAGCTTATTATTAGGATCATGACCCTGTGGCAAGACTAGGTAATTTTTTTTACAATGGTGCAAAATAATTTGCATCTTCACAAGGTCTTCGTTCCGAAACATACCGATACTAGGTACTAGTTTCTTCTTCTGCCTGCCCTTTACCCAATTTATTTGGGGCCGGCGCAGTATGTCTTCTTCCATTCACCTCTATTAGTCCTCATCTTTCACATCCATTTCTCTTATATCTTGTCTCACTGACTGTCTTTGGTTTCTTCCTCTCCGTTCCTCTACGTTAATTCTTATCACTCTTCTAGTCACATGCGTCTCCTCTCTCCTCATCACTATATCACTATACCAACACAAACGGTTTCCAGGTAGACAGACATTAGGTAGGAGTACCGATGTCTAAATAAAATTGTAAAAGTATTTATGACTCCTCCTTCATCATTCAGTGTCAATTTAACTGTCTCTAACTGAGTATCTGTTATTTACTCAAACATTTATTCCACGACGCGGTGAAATCAAACCAGCGAACTCATGACATGCTGAATCAGAATCAGAATCTTTATTTGCTAAAAACACAGGTATAAATATTAGATGGTAATTAGAATAAAAAATACATCCATAAGTTCTACCTTACAAAGTCATGCAAAATGTTTATTAAATCAAAATCAAAATATTTAGTGAATGAATATATTGTCTAAACATTATAACAACATAATTTTATAGTCAATTAGTTCATAATAGATTATCTTATTGTCAATTTATTTGAATACGTCAATTTGTTATAAATCAGACCAACACTCAGTATAGTAAAACATGTAAGGCAAGATCACCTGCTCCTGGAGATGAGTTTTTGACTCCTTACTGGGTTACGATAAATATTATAGAGTATAGGTACCTATAGGCAGTATTTCAAATATAATACGAGGCACAGGCCCAAAAGATTTACAAAGTTTAATTTTTAGTACTACACTTACCCAATTGCTTTGAAATTTTAATTAAAAAACCCCGTGGAATTCGGTCGGTGTTTTTAAAACACAGTAGGTACCAGTGTAATAAGCAATAAATAATATTTTTAAGTAATAGCTATTAAATATATGCTCATTACTTGACGGAACGCCTACCAAAAGTGTCGATGCATATTTTATTTTAGTAGCTCGAAGTACAGTTAGTGAAAATGATTTGAAGAATATTTAAACCCACCTGCGTCCCGTGGCTTTACCTGCAAAGTCCTAATCCCTTGAGAATACTGTAAAAAAGTAACCTATGGATTATGGACTTATGTTATCTACATACCTATCAAGTTTCATTACAATCAGTGCAGTAATTTTAGCTTGAAAGTCTAGTATATTGTCACCTCCTCACGCAAAACCCACACAAATTTTAGTTTTTATGTTGGATAGGATTTTGAAACTTTTCCAAGATTTGTGAAAGTCTAATTATTAAATGAAAGTAATGTTAATCTATCTCCGAAAATATTTCTATCTATTTAATTTTTATAGCTAGAACAAACAATAATATTAATAATCTGAATAAGTTTCCCTTGGTAGGGTGCCCAAAAGGCTCGCTGAATTGTCACTGATTGGCAATGCCAATCCGTTGGCCAAAGTAGCAGCTAGACTTTCACCTGAAGCTAATACCTACTAATAATTTTGAAATCTATCTCCACTATTTATCTATGGTAATACTATTTGTTAAATTACCTATGTTTTATATTATAGACAGAAATTATGGACAGAAATTAAGCTAAAAATTGCAATGGCTCGTATTGTGTACCTACCTACAACCATTAACGCCTCATACCGTATGCAGATTGCTTACAAGACGGACCCAACAATTACGGGCATCAGTTTCTCTTAATTTTCCGTCTCTTTAACCTTAATTTTCATTCTTATCTTTATAGTTTACGATCATAATAATAATGTAGGAAGATATTGTAAAGGTGATGATTTTGGGTGGTCTTACTCTGGAAAGTAATGATGTTATTATTTAGAGTGCAAACAGACAGAAAACAAACGATCTACCGATTTCTCGGCTTTAAAAAAAACACCGGCTAAGTGCAAATCGGACTCGCACACGAAGGGTTTCGTAACATATTGTAGGTAAGAGATCCCCTCTTCATTTTTTTTTTCTCTTTTTAGGGTTCCGTAGCCAAATGGCAAAAAACTGAACCCTTATAGATTCGTCATGTCTGTCCGTCTGCCGTATGTCACAGCCACTTTTTTAGTATTTGTTGTTATAGAATAGACATTTATTAGAAGAGCACACGGACAATAAAAAAGTAAATAAACCTATAAAGGTAGGTAAGTAATACATAATTACTAACCAAAAAATGAGAATAAAACATATAGAATTAGGTACAAAAATAAAGAATTAATAGGCACATAATTGAAAAAAAATCGGGATGCCGTGTGCTAACCTAAATGGACCGACCTCAGCAGAAATGCTGCAGCAAACTACAGCGCTGATCTTTCGGCTAGCGGCAACAGAAATACATAATAACTCTCTAGCTATCGCGGTGCATGATATACAGCCTGGTGACAGACAGGCAAACAGACAGCGGAGTCATAGTAACAGGTACCGTTTTTACCGTTTGTGTACGGAACCCTAACAAATGTATGCCCGTCTTCTTTGTGAAGGGTAGACGAGTGATCGCCAGATAGAAAAGTGTGAAGTCTGCTTCCATTCTTAAAAGAGGTTATTAATGGTGTTCTTGGATTGAACTGTCTCATCAAGATAAGTTTGTTCAACGAGCATTCATTAGTATTTTATATTTTTTTTATCGGATAAACGATTGACTATTAAAACGTTTATCTTTGTTGGTACTTAGATTTTGTTTGATTGTTTTTGAATGATGGCTGGATTGGATTTGATATTGATCTTTCTTGCAGCTACTGGAGTGCTTTGAGTTCATAACTAAACGAACTACTGGTTGTGTATTCCTATGTACTATTAGAAATTCCTTACCTAGTACACTATAGCCTTTAAGCAGTAAAAAAAAACATAAAAACAGACCAATGTCTGTTTTTATGTTTTTTTTTTAAACAATTTTAATAAATGTTTTTCGTTTGTTGTATGTTTTTGCTATACTAGGGTATCTTGATTTGCTACATTTTTAGATGTTTAATGCTAAATGCTCTTAAATAAAATAAAAAATAAATAAATATTTCAGGACATATTACACATCGCCATCCAGCCCCAAGCTAAGCAACTTAATGCTTGTGTTATGGGTGCCAGATAACGGATAAACTACTTATATACTTTTTTTTTTTTTGTAAATATATACTTATTATACATATAGGAAACACCCAGAACCAGAAACAAGAATTTATGGTCAGCATAAATACTTGTTCCCGGCGGGAATCGAACCCGCAACCTTCTGCGTCGCAGTCGGGTGTTCGCCCGACGCGCCACAGAGGTCGGCTCTTGATCTAGAATGATGGTTTTTTTGTTGGTATGAAGATATTTTGCTACGAGGGTATCTTGATTTGTTACATTTTTAGATCAAGGGCATTTAGCATTTACCTATGCACTATCCCCTTGCACTATTAAAAATCCCTTAACTACTTACGTTGTCAAAAAATGTCTGATAATATTTTTTTTTTATTGGTATCTAGACATTTTGCTACTAAGGTATCTTGATTTGCTACATTTTAAGATCCAGGGCATTTAAGAGGAAAGGGTACCTGGGGCTCTTTCCATACAAACTATTACAAACGTAGTCGACTGTTTTCTCCCTGGATAATGACACTAGAATAAATATTTTTGGTGCATAAAACTTATAACTGCCATGACTATGCCCCTATTTTTTGATTTTGTTGATTTGTTTATTTTTTTAATCTTAATTTCTATGATAATTAGTCATGGCAGTTATAGGTTGTATGGCACAAAAATATTTACTCTAGTGTCATTATCCAGGGAGGAAACAGTCGACTACGTTCACCTTAACATTCATGCAGGTACCCTTTCACCTTAACATTCACGTCTATTTGTAACTATTGGCGTTTTAATATCAATACTTTAGGACGATATTGTCATTTTGCAATAAGGATATTCTGATAGTCACCCAACAAGAATAGTTGCTTATCTTGAGGTTAGATGGCGCAGTGCGCATTGTCTTGTAATATTTATTTTACTTTTAGGGTTCCGTACCCATAGGATATAAAAAGGGAACCTATGACTAAGACTTCGCTGTCCGTCCGGTCGTCTGTCTGTCACTAGGCTGTACTTACCTATATCATGAACCATGATAGCTAGAGAGTTGAAATTTTCACAGATTATGTATTTCAGGTGCCACTATAACAACAAATACTAAAAACAGAAAAAAGTAAAAAAATGACTATGTTGTCAAGAATTTTAGGTTATGTTTACTATTTTTAGGATTTGTATGTTAATTCCTTCCCAAAAGGGCAGGCAAAAGACTTTTAACCCATACAGCTTTGTCTGACATACAATATTTTTGCATTTGTTTTTGTTTGGGGGTTCAAAACAGAATATAATGGCACGGAACCCTTCGCGAGTCTGACTTGCACTTGGCCGATTTATTTACATAACGGTTGAAAACATCATCAATAAAATCTTGCGGTCACATCTAAGCGCCAACCATAACTCCCATCATTCCCATAGATGTCATCTTATATTTTATTTAACCGTCCCCATAACGTTTCGACAAAAGACTCGAGTGTTTGGACTCTGTGACGACAAATGGTGATGGCAAATAGTAGAGTTCTCACGGTGAGGAACCTGGTCCGCTAAGTTTCTAACATAGGTTAGTTTTAAACTTGCTTGTCCCTATTAAAATTTTTGATTCAATTTGTTTTAGGACTTCTTTCGTACAACTTGAAATTTTTTGTGTTTTCTTAGAGCCTTTGTTAGGCATTTAGACTAAATGTAGGGTACGTTCCTGCTGATCAAACTTTCTGGTCAAACTAGTTTATCCAAAAGGAATAAATTTCCTCGTAGTCAAACTACTCAACTAAGTGGTTAACACAAGGCGATCGAAACGGAAAAAAGACAATCGTAATGGAAACAAAAGGCGATCAAAACGGAAACAAAAGACGATCGAAAAAAATGTCGGCTGATACCTCGTCGATCGAAAATTTGAATTAATTGAGATAGTGAAAAACAAATTAACAATCATGCCCAATTTATTTATGTTGCGACCCATATAAATAAATTGGGCTAGGGCTAGGAAGAGAACGAAGAGAAGAAAAACAGGCAAACCATAACCGAGTTCTGCGAATAGTCGTTCCGGTTTGTAAAAATCACTAAATCTTATTCATAACACGATATTTCCAACAAAATGAATGGTTTCGTTTGTGTGTTGTGAAGAAAGTCATGACATTCAGCAAGCGGACCTAATGGACTTATAATACCCGAAGTCTTCAAACATGAGTGGCATTAAAAGGACGAAAACCCAACAAAATACGGAATATTGTGTGGTACAAGACAAAAAAAAAATCTATAAAAACCTGCTGCTGAATATCGTAAAATAAGCGTAAGTAGGTACAGTCACATTAGCATTTAGCTAAACCCCACGTGACCTAGGAGCTCACTCGCAAATCTGTAAGGTTCTTATGGAATGTTACCTGATTCTGGTTTTTTAAAACAATAAACTATAATATAAAAAAATAACAAAATAAGTAAATACTATATTTTTTACAGATATGCGAATGAGCTCTGGGTCACGTGGGGTTCAGCTAATTGGTAATGTGACTGTACTTCTAAATATAAGAAAACTAGAAAGCCGACGCGACGGCCGGGAAAGCATTACGAAGAAGTGTGTAGCTTCCTAATAAGTAATCATGTAAAATAAATAGCTAGCATTTTTGGTGAGAAAATCTCATTAAGTATTGTGTGTATGTACCTTTTTGTTATGATGCTTCTCGTCATATTTTTCAACGATCAATTAAGTTTCCAACCACAATAAATCAAATTCAAGCTTAGCAAATGTATTTCTTACAATTTTAAAAATAAAATCTTTCCATACGCATCGGTCAATTTCAATTTCAAAGATTCTTTATTTACATAAATTATATAGTAAGTACTTACATACAATCATTGTGAGAAGTATGCATGGTAATATTTTTTAAAAGTCTTCAATTCGACTGACCGACTGGTTGCCTGAAGGCCAATTGTCGTAAATAACATTGTTCAAATTACATTTCAATATCATTTCGATTGCATTTCGATCACAAATAATACCCTCAAAGTAGCTCAAAATACCCTCAAAGTTAGCTTTTTGTAAAAAAAAAACGGACTTTGAAGGTATCTTTTGCAATCGAAATGCAATCGGGATGATATTGAAATGTAATTTAAATAATATTATTTACGAGAATTGGCCTTCTTGTTGCGGATTCAATGTTATATTTTTTCAATGTTTCAATTTCAATGTTCTATTTTCTTTATTCGTACAACACAGTGTACAAAAGTTATCTATCTATCTACCCTACTTTATAAATGTCGTCTTGAAAATTATATTTACGAGAAGGTATTTACAGTTTTTTTCATCAGTCGCTACCGTAACCGCTTCCGTCCATAACTTGTAACCACCTCCGAAACTGGACGTCAAATATTGACAGAGTCGAGTATTTTTTGTCAAGCCCGAATAGAAGGGTTGAATGGCTGGGGTGTTTGCAGAGTCGGCATCCTTGCTGGAATCTGGAATATTGTAGCCCAACAAACACATTTAGTAGTAATTATTGTGTAGCTGCTATCTTTTAAAAAGACTGTAGGTATATCTTTAAGTGTCTGTGATGTGATGACAGGTAATCATTTTTTGAAGTGATAACGTCTAATAAATTGATGGAACACCTGCATTCTCAAAAAAAGTGTCACGGTAATATTGTGTGACGTCATGCGTCATGGTAACATGACCATGACGCCTCTGTTCCCGTTAGGAAACAGAGTATTAAATAAAAAGCCTGGGCTTGTGAAAAAAAAATCTTTTTATAAAATCTCGTAAAATTATCGTCTGTAAATCGACTTTACAAACAACCATTATTTAATAACTACTAGTAGGTGCTAAAGTAGAGAAATTAGAGGACGTACAGCTAAGTAATTCCATCAAAAATCCTCGTCACTACCGTGAAAACTAGGCATATATTGAGGAGTTTTGGGTTTCAAATTAAAACCACGCATGCTATTCTCCTATTGATTGCTTAGACTGACACTCAAACGGGGCTGCCAGCAGAAGGCGAATAATGATACCCACATACATCACAATAAGGTAAGTACCTAATCTATACATATAAAATTCTTTGTCCTGACTGACTGACGGATCAACGCACAGACTAAACCGCTGATCGGGGAGACCTGAAACTTAGAGGGTGTGTTCTTTGTGTGACGAAGGCATCCGATAAGAAAGGATTTTACGAAATTCTACTCCTAAGGGGGTGAAAAAGGGGGTCAAAGTTTGTACGGAACAACGTGATTCCTTGGCCTATTTTCGACTTCTATGCGGATGAAGTCGCGGGCAAAAGCTAGTTAAAATGTAAAATGAAAGCTTTTTAATTACTTGAAGGCTAACCTAACATCACCTTTCTAGTCACATTTGCAAAATATCTACTAGAACAAAACAAAATCAAACAGCCAAGCACCTCCATCTTACAATAAGTAGGTAAGTACCGATATTTTCAAATAGAAAGGCTTATTTTTGCGATAACCTATCCCCCAGCTCGCACAGCTCCGCAGCGTTTGTTTGCTAAACACTTCAGTTTACTTGTAATCCTTCGATCAGAGGGTAGACTGGTAGAAACTCCCATTATTTGCCATAGTGTTGCCAATCGATAGTCGACTATCGCTGAATAATCGATAGTCTATCGATACTTCGACGACCCAGTTGGCACAATGGTCACCATGCCGGACTGCCAAACACAGGGTTGCGGGTTCGATTCCCGCCTCAGACAAGTATTTATGCTTAGATATTTGTCTGTGTTCTGGTTGTTTCTATGTATTATAAGTTTATCACTACATAGTATAAAATAAAGTCACTTTTCGCCGTCCCTATGTCCCTTTGTATGCTTAGATCTTTAAAACTTATGTACAATACATGCATAATATAGCCATGCGAAGCCGGACCGGGTCGCTAGTATTTACTAAAAAAAAGTATATAAGTAGTATATCCGTTGTCTAGCACCCATAACACAAGTCTAGTTACTTAACTTGGGGCTGGATGGCGATGTGTGAAATGTTTTGCAATATTTATTTATTATTTACTTCATAAAAACCCATAGTATCGATAGCGAAGAATAAAATATCGATAGTATCTATACTATTGCAAATTGGCAGACTATCAATAGTCTAAAATAATCGATACTACCGATAGTCGATACTATCGATAGTTTGTTATTTACGAGCAATATTACTATCGATAGTTAATTCTTCGCCAACAACAATACCATCGATAGTAGATTTTGCCTCGTTTTGAGCTATCTATTCTACCGATAGGTCAATCGATGGTATAGGCTTTTTCATATGAAAAATATCGATAATAAAACTATTGATAGTTCGGCAACACTATTTGCGAGCTTTACAATGGTTTCGATGATTTTAACTTGTAAGTTCTTTTGATTTCTCTTTTGTGTTTACAATGTGGCTTGAGTATGGCGCTGGGGTGATACTGATAATATTTCTGAACAAATGTACAGAGTTCGATTTGATTGATTCCTCTCAGAATTACAAAATATTAATTGAAGAACTGGGTACAATTTGGTGTTAGATTTTCATAGCAGTTTATCCTTTACGGATGTACAGTCACATTACCAATTAGCTGAAGCCCACGTGACCCAGAGCTCATTCGCATATCTGTAAAAAATGTAGTATTTACCTATTTTGTTATTTTTTATATTGTATTGTATTGTTTATTGTATTGTTTTTTATATTGTATATTGATTAAAAAAAGAGAATCAGGTAACATTACTTTACAACCTTACAGATTTGCGAGTGAGCTCTACGTCATGTGGGGTTCAGCTAATTGGTAATGTGACTGTACATTAAATAATAATAGCACGGGATCCCTATACGCACGACCTTCATCGAGCTGTGTAATGGATGAAAATTATTTTATAACAAATTAAATGAAGTCAATAAATAAATATATTGCAAATGGGTTGTCTAAAAAATTTATTATTGAGGTGGATCTTATGTTTAAAATAATACCTACCTTTATACCTTAATTATGATTTTAATATAAATGATTAGGTACCTACATAAGAAGCGGTGTTGGCTTAGTGGTAGATACCTCGAATTCCATTCTGAAGGTCGTGGGTTCGAATCCCGGCCGGCCGTGCACCAATGTATTTTTCTTAAGAAAAAAATATGTGCGCTAATTGACATTGCTCTTACGGTCAAGGAAAAAATCGTGATGAAACCCTCGGCTTATAGTTGGCTCCAGAAGTATTGACAAGTTCTCTCCTCTGGACATGGTCGACTAAGCTAAGAGGGTAGCAGGTGCTGGGCAAGCCTACTCCATCCTCACGTAAAAAGGACCCAATTAAAAAGAGTCTAATTGCGGAAAACAGCCCGTACATTTAAGTAGTAGTAAGTACCTACATAATTGTATCAACTAAATGACACGTAATCACTACATAGTATAAAATAAAGTCACTTTTCGCCGTCACTTTTCGCCGTCCCTATGTCCCTATATATGCTTAGAACTTTAAAACTACGCAACGGATTTTGATGCGGTTTTTATTAATAGATAGAGTGATTACAGAGGAAGGTTTTTAGATGATAGATACATGCATAATTCAGCCGTGCGAAGCCGGGGCGGGTCACTAGTTTTTTATTAATTCAATTATTTCTATTTGTATTTACAGGTGGCACTTTGCGCCTTCTCTAATTCTCTTCAGAAAATCAATACATCCATCGGGGCCTATTCAAAAACCTCAACATTTTCTAGTTAAAAGCAACCGGATTCCGTCCATTTATGTTTGATTTAACATTTAACAAGTTGTACCTCCGACCATCATGTGGTTTGATTAAAATTTGTTTTTCTAATACAACCTTTTTAAATTTCATTCACAGGTGCGTAGGAAGGTTAGAGAACGATCATTCAGAATTTAGTTGCAGCGTTGAAACATTATTTTGACCTTGAAAGGTAAATTCCGGTTTTAACAAAATTCCGGACTTATTTCAGTATCGTTTGTACCTAATACCGGAATTGGTGTAAGCAAACCCATAACCGTTTGTAATCGTGTAAGAAGTTCTCTCAGACAACAGCTTGAACGCACTGACTTTTTTGAAACTTCCATCCAACAAAAGTTCTAGATGATAGATTCATTAATTTTTTAATTTTCTTAATTATAATTACAGTTCTGAATAGCTATTTCAATGGATCAGTTAGTCAATAAATATTATGCGTATAATAAATAAATAATATTGTATACCTATTATGTTTAAAGGAAGCATCGAATTCCGGAATTACGGAATTTCGGAACTGGATAAATCAATATTAAAACTCAATTCCGGAATTGAAAAATGGACCGATATTCAAGCCCCAGTGTGGCGGCACGCCACTACAACCTTCGCGCAATCTCTACGGCAGCCAGCTGTCAGCGTGCTTCGTTTGTCTACCCTGAGGAAGAGGCACATTCTCGGTACATCCGCGCGCGATTTTCAACTTGTTTCCTATTGACGACACAGTTGGCACAATGGTCACCATGCCGGGCTGGAAAACACAGGGTCGCGGGTTCGATTACCGCCTCAGACAAGTATTTAGGCTTAGATATTTGTCTGTGGTTGTTTATATTATGTATTATAGGTATATATTTACAAAATAAAAGTATATAAGTAGTACATCCTTTGTCTAGTAGGTACCCATAACACAAATCTAGTTACTTAGTTTGGGGCTAGATAGCGATGTGTGGAATGTCCTGCTAATGTACTGCTTTCGTTCGGTCATCTACTACTAAAACTCTGTAATTCTGTTATTTCCTGTACCTACAACCATTTTTTCTACAAGTATATTGTTTTAACTACATTTTCGCTACGAGTTTTCTTTATTACGCTAGACAAAACTAAACGTACCAAAATGAAGAGGAAAAAGCAGGAAAGATACCATAAAGAATATGGACATGAAGAGTGCTAATTAATCTTAAGGTGACTAAACTGGTGGCAGTTAACTTTGGCCAACCGATCGACATTGTCTGCCAAAATGGCAAAGCCTTTTGGACAACCTACCTAAAGACCTTATTTGCTTTTTAAATATCTGTAACACTTGCCTATTTCTGAACAAGAAGTACGAAGATGTGACCAAGCGTAACGCCGGGGCTAAGCCGTAACGAAGGTCTGCTACCGACTTTCAACTAAAGCAACTTGCAATAAAAACTTCATTGTGGCAGAAGAAAAACCATTTCCTATTATACTGGTATTTTTATACTCCTCAACGTTTGACTAGTAGAACGGGGGAATGTCGGTCGGTATGATATTGTCTTTAATTAATGAATTATATACCTACCTAGTAAATTGGCTGCAAGGATGTATTTTTGTAACTTATTGTGAAGCATATTTTAAGAATAAAACATTGTTCCTGGAAAAACTTTTTAAATCTCACAATGCTCCTGGATGCAACATATTATAGGTATTATTGAAGTAGGTAAATTGTATTCAAATAGTTTAATTAAATAAAATAACGAAAAATATTTATTATTTACTGAATGCTCCGAAAACAAAATCGAGAGGAGGTGCAAACAACGGCGTATACTTGAAAAACTCATAAAATATTAACACGCGTACAATTCAAAGAACTTTCCATCACTTACCTCGATCCTAATTTCCATAAGCTTTTAATGCACCTGGTAAGCCGAAATGCATACCAGAACCTTATTTAACACTACAAGTAAGTACATAACAAAGGTGTGTTAGTATGTACAAACATATTAATCAAGCACGTGTGCGTGGTTTTTGGTTTTTGAGGGTAGAGTTAATTATAAATAGAGGTACCATTTTAAGACGAACTCAATGAAATACAAAGAAAAAAAAAGGTTTTGTGAAATGAGAAATAATCCTCTCACCATCGACGCTAGAGAATAATTTCTTATTATTTTATTCGTTTTAGTAAAAAATCTTATAAATAATAAGCAGTTATATTCTTAATATCAAGCAACGTTATAAGTTTTAATTAAGTTGCAGTTAAAGATTTACATATAATTATAAATTTTCAAGAACATTTACTATAAACAAAAAAATATTATCTAGTGGTTCCCAACCTATTCAAACTTGTCACCCCTATGACTAACCTTAGGAAACTAATTTACCCCCTTAAAGCCCTGCTTGAAGCCATATTGTCTATGGAAGAGATCGCCTTAAGCGAAAAGATCGCCCTCTGTGTCACCTAAATTTAAGTTTGTGTTTTACGTAATTTTTACTATGGTGTGTGCAAAAAAGGGGTTATTTATTATAATTATATTAGCTATTGGATGCCTTCGTCATACAAAGAACACGCCCTCCAAGTTTTAGTTCTCTACGATCAGAGGCTTAAGCTGTGCGTTGATCCGTCAGTCATTCAGGACAAAGCATTTTATATGTGCAGATAGGTGCTGGTGCATGTATGGATCGGAATGCTGGGCCGTGAAGAATAAGGATGAGAGAAGATTGCATGCAGCGGAGATGAGAATGTTGAGATGGATGTGTGGAGTAACGAGGATGGATAAAATAAGGAATGAGTATATTAGAGGAAGCCTGAAAGTAGCACCGGTTACTGAAAAAGTAAAAGGGAGCCGTTTGAGTTGGTATGGACATGTGATGAGAAGAGAAGACGCATGTAACTAGAAGAGTGATGAGTATGAATGTAGAGGGATGGAGAGGAAGAGGACGACCAAAGAAAAGATGGATGGACTGCGTAAGACAAGACATGAGAGAGATGAATGTCAGCGATGAGATGACGACTAATAGGAGTGAAAGGAAGAAGAAAGCATACTGCGCCGACCCCAAATAAATTTGGATAAGGGCAGGAAGATGATGAGGTGCTGGGCATCTGGGCAAGCTTACTCAATCCTCACGCAAAACAGACCCATCTAAGTTGCGGAAAAAGCCTGTATACAAGTACACGTAGGTGTATATAATAAGAATTTAATGGATTAATAGATAGCTATACTTAAGTAATTTTGTATGGATATCTAGTTATGCTAAAATCTTCTATCCTTTGTAATTCAGTTACGAGTATAAATAATTATCATTTTGTAGAGTTTCTTTGTCCAAATATTAAAATAAAGACATTAAAGGCTGCATAATAATTATATTACGACTTGAGTATACTCAATGGACATTTACGATGGGCAATTAAATTAAATACGAGTTAAATGTGTGGTATTTGTACATATTAATGGTACAAATGTTGATCACGAACGAAGACGGGTGAGGTTTCGTTGTGTTACTTGTTATAGGTTTCATACAGTCATACACATTGTGTTAGTGTGCGTAAGTGCTAAGACTCCTATTTGCCAAAATAATGTGAGAAAAATTGTTGAATATTTTAAACTAGCTGCGCGCTGCGGTTGCACCGGTGTAATTTTTCTTAAAAAAAACTCAGGATGAACCTTCTACAATGAATCAAAATTTAAATTATCAAAATCGGTTAAGTTATGGCGTGACCAAAAGAAATAGGAATTCAATTTTTATAATCAAGTAGCTGTTGCCCGCAACTTCGTACGCGTGGTTGTTTTGTTTTATACATATACTTAAACCTTGTAAGTTCTAAAGATCTAGGCACACATAGGGACAGACAGCGGGAAGCGACTTTGTTTTATACTATGTAGGGACCAGCTGCGCCCAGCAGCGGACGATTTTTTAAAATTTTCTTTTATATTCCTTTTCCTGGCAATAATGTACACAAAAATCAAATTACCGTATTTGGTGCAGTAGTTCGGAAGTTATATTAACATATTATTTATATAGAAGACGACTAGGTACGGATTATAAGTTCAAGTAAGCAAAATCCAAACAAATAATATAGAAAATTATGGTTACAAAAGGTGTGTCGAATCACAAACAATGTTTACGAAATACCTACCGATATACTTAGTAGGTATTCACGAAATGACAATGAATTTTACGACATTGAAGTAAGTATATGGCCTTATATAATACTTATATTGTCGACTTGTAACGTAGAAACCATTGAATACAAATGATGACGTAGATGACACAAAAGAATGACTAGATACCTATGTCATAGATAATAAAGTTATAAATGATTCGTAATACTCGTAGGTACATACCTATTAACTTAATACCTAGTAATCTTACTTTATAGTTTTACTAATAAATGAATCTTTCGATGCTAAGGAAATCGTTAGTGATATAGGTACCTACTGTGTAGGTAAGTGTTCGCTAAGTATTTATGACGACTCACATCCGTCATTTGCATTTTGCATATGACCCTTAAGCCGTTTGTCCAAACCGTCAACTAAACTATATCCCCCTTATTCCAAAACGAGATTTAGGAGAAGTCCGAGATGCGTATTAAAACTTTTACAGATTTACTCGTAAACTATAGTCTAAACACTATCCCTATATATTATACTAGCGACCCGCCCCGGCTTCGCACGGCTGTATTATGCATGTATTATATCTAAAAACCTTCCTCTTGAATCGCTCTATCTATTTAAAAAAACCGCATCGAAATCCGTTTTGTAGTTTTAAAGATTTAAGCATACACAGGGATATAGGGACAGAGAAAGCGACTTTGTTTTATACTATGTAGTAATAGTGATAGGGAACTATAGTCTAATCACTGTTCCTATAGATTATTTATGGATAGTGTTTAGACGACACGACGTGTTCGTGTGGTTTAAATCCACATCTCGGCCTATTCTTAAACCTCGTTTTAGAATAAGGGGGAGTTAGTTTAGCTTAGATCCACGCCAACGACCTTGAGAGTGTGGGCGGAGCTAGACACTTCGTCCCGCGCGGCGCTCGCGCTTCCTCACACTGCCTCATAGCTAAAGATCGCTTACTATCCTACCACCACAGAATGTATAATAGTACAAGCTACTTACCACATCGGGAATCGTTAAGATAATTACTACATAATTTAAAAAGTATGTCTGTACATATGTAAGGTTGTTGTGTTGTCTATACTGGCCTCTTTCAATCCTATAATTTTATAAATCTGAAAGTTTGTTTAGGTATCTTCAACCGAGCACCTACCTCGGTCCCTACTACTACTACTTAGTACTACTTCGCACCTACCACATTGTGGTAGTGCGAGGTAGGTAGATACGTAGTAGGTAGATAGTAGATACGCGTTTATTATGTAGGTACAAGCTGGACCCGTGATCTTCGATTTATTCCGGTCGGATCCCCTGGATCTGATACCCTGGGGGATCAGTTTTATTTTAAAATATTTATTTTTAAAACTATTCCGGTCTGATCCACCGTGCAGGGGATCACAAATAAATTTTAATATTTTATTCCGGTCGGATCCCCTAGCTACCTATTAACAAATTTTTGGGACAATCACCAACAAAATATTTATTCAAGGTTTATATTTAACGCCTCGACTTCGCACGGCTATATTATGCATGTATTATACATATAAACCTTCCTCTTGAATCACTCTATCTATTAAAAAAAACCCCATCAAAATCCGTTGCGTAGTTTTAAAGATTTAAGCAGTCAAAGGGAAATAGGGAGAGAAAAAGCGACTTTGTTTTATACTATGTAGTGATACAAAATATTTGAAATAGGTACATGTTTATAATACTACATAATGTAATGGAAATGTGTATGTTAGTATTGGAGAACAATACTTATTATGGATAGTGGATACTTGTCTTGGCTTGTCCAGTCTTGGAAAAGTCACAGCATCTTTTTAATATTTTTTACCTTTTAAGTTTTTTCCAAAAAAAATACCTAATTTTAATGTCTGATTACCTGTGATGATTTTAAACACTTCGTTGATTTGGTGTTCATTTTATAGGGTTCAGTCAGTCAGTACCTTGAAAGGTAAAAGATAATCCTCAGTATCTGGTATGAATTTCAACTTGCTAGGTCCGCCCGTTCCTGAGAATATCTGTGGTGACACACGGACAGACAGACAGTCGGACAAGAAAGTGATCTTTTAAGGGTTCCTTTTTTTACCTTTTGAGAAAAAAAATCAAGGTCCTGAGCCAACACAATAAAAAGATATGGGCAAATTTACATTTTCGCAAAAACTTGTACAAAAATTAATCTTAATTTTCAACTTTATTATATATCGGAATTTTCCCTTTACTTGTGCTATAAGACCTTGCTTTTTGCAAAATTGACAATTCCCAGTCAACCGGAAGTACCCCATAGGTTTTGGGTCGAAAACCTATAATGGTAGTTCCCGTTGACCTAGAATCATGAAATTTGGCAAAAAAAACTATGCCTTATAGCACAAATAAAGGGAAAATTCCAAAAAAATAAAAAAAACATTGAAAATTAAAGGGTGTCCCCATACATACATAGTTGGACCAATTTTATTCAACTTGACCCTTAAATTGTATGGGCACCCAAACGAATTAGGGATCAAGGTAAATTGGTAAGTACTAACTACCATACCACTGCAAGGGCAGAGAAAGAGAGTTGAAACTAATTTACAGAACCCTCGGCGCGCGAGTACAACTAGCACTTGATAGGTTTTTAACCGACTTCAAAAAAGGAGGAGGTTCTCAATTCGTCTGTATGTTTTTTTTTGTGTGTATGTTACGCGATCATTCGAAAACGGCTCAACCGATTGAAATGATTCTTTTTGTAATCGAAAAGTGATACCTCAGGGGTGGTCCCATAAAATTTGGTGAGGATCTGATGAGAATCTTCGGAGTGATGAACAGAATTGCACCTCGAGAGAGCAGCAAATTGCTCAGTTTTCGATTTCCACGAGTAGAATTGGCCCATAAACTAATAGTTACCGATAAATGGAATATCTGAAACCACCTTCTCATCAGAAAACTCTTCTATCGGTTACGATTACAGGTTACAATTTGAATAAAATATTAGATTTTGCCTCGCCAGACTGGGTTTGAATGAATTTTGATAGAGAACCCTACCCTAAATGAAGATCTGATAAGGATCTTCGGAGTGATGAACAGATCAGCACAGCGAGATACAACAAATTGCTCACTTTTCCATTTCCACTAATAGAAGTGGCCCATACACAAATATGAACCGTTGAATGGAGCATCTGAAAACACTTTCTTATCACCAAACTCTTCAATGGGTTACGATTAGGTACAGGTTGCAATTTGAAGAAACAGTCGCTTTCGCCTCACGGAGTAGAATTTTCAGTGATAGTGGCACTAAAATGGTTAAATAAAAAAATAAATTAAACTTTTAAAAACCGACTTCAAAAAAACCTGAAAACAAAAACTAAAAAAACCTGAAAAAAAAAAAACAAAAAGTAAAAAATAATCCATTTCGGGTCACTAAGACAGCAGATAACTTAAACATAAGTACTTACTTGGAAGTCGGACTGGGTTATAAATAAATCAACTAGAAAATCAAATGGAAGTCGGATTGGGTTAAATTGAATGTTGAGAGATATAAAGAAAACATGGTGTCACCCAGTCCCAAAATTGATTATTTTTCACTTTTTGGTATATTTTTCAGGTTTTTTTTAGTTTTTGTTTTCAGGTTTTTTATTAATTAGGGTTGGTCCAAAAAATGC
Source organism: Idaea aversata (assembly GCA_907269075.1). Taxonomy (NCBI): domain Eukaryota; kingdom Metazoa; phylum Arthropoda; class Insecta; order Lepidoptera; family Geometridae; genus Idaea; species Idaea aversata. The sequence goes on along the minus strand of OU026092.1, from coordinate 5,223,518 downwards.
TAAAGTCTGATTACCCGTAGTGTGATGATTTTAAACACTTTAATTTTTTTGATGTTTTAGATGATTTATTATATTAATTTTAAGTTCTGTTTATGTTATTTAATTAAGTTAGTCAAAACTTTTTTTTTATTATGGTTTGTCCAAATAATAATAATAACAAAGGTTGCCTGGAAGACATTTGAGCGACAAGGCCGCCCTTTGTAACACTTAAACTTAAAACATGTTTCTTTTTAAATATTTAATGCAATTTAAAAATGGTGTTTACAATAAAGAATTTATCTATCTATCTAAAGCCTGATTGCCTGTGATGATTTTAAACACTTAAATAAATTTAAAAAAATTACATTCAAAACTGTTTTCGATCGGACCGGCATGGTAAAGTTTATAGTGGATCAGAACGGAATTAAAAAATAATAATAACCAGCAGGGGATCAGCTCAGGGGATCAGACCGGAATAACTCTGATCTTCTACCTAGTTACCTCCTTCAGACGTTTTGTCTTTATTTTTTTTTGGTAGTTCAGAAAAAGTGTGTAGGTATTTCATAATAGATAGGTAGGTACTTGACTACTTACTAACTAGGTATAGTTTAGGTATGTACTTACGTTATTTCGCGACAATGAAGCATACTCTGAACTCTAAATTTCTTTAATTTACTCATCTTTCACAATTTAAAAAATAAATAAGTAGGTATAAGTCTGGGCACTTTAGGTACCTACGTAAGTACCAACACAAAAAAACGTCCGTCAAAAAAATTGGCACTATCTTAGCGTCCGTAAAAAACCACAAGTATGGATACCTAGCTATATAACGAATCAAGTACGTACAGCCGGCTGCATAATTGCAGCCTTCGGTAGTTAAAAAATTACTATTATTGGCATGTTTTCATTATAATATTTTTGTTTGAAAAATTCATGAGTTAGAAGACTTTAAACTTTAACTAAAGCAGGTGTATAGAATCTTGTTTGTGTTGAAAACATTATTATAACAGCCGTTTAGGAGCTCTACAGTGGGTCTGCAATTATGCAGCCGACCGTACCTATCTAAAGACAAGCGTTTATGCGCAGTGTGAAAATATAAGGTATAAGTACCTATAGGTAAGTTTTTGAAAAAAATAGGACTATTCAACACAAACTTGGCAATACTCTAGCGTCCATTAGCCAAACGAATATATACTAGTATTATTTCAGAAAACAAAGTCCAAATAGGGAGCATAGTGAAACGTAAACAAAAATCCGTGCGAGAGCGCAGTGCGACGCGGCCTTCCCGTCCGAAAGCCAGCGGCATACTGGCCGCGCCCACCGGGGCGTCACAGGCTACTAAATAGTTACTACCAGCGTTCTAGCCACCGGTCGCCTTCATTGGTGAAAATTGTTAATTGTTACGAATGTGTTTTGTTTTTCTCAAAAGTGCTGAGATAGAATTGTAGATGAGATATTTACCGACATTTTAGTATAATTTTGAGCCGAAAATTCCTTATAATTTTGAAGCTACCCTAAAATTAAGAATTAAAACTAGTCTAGCTTTGAAATGACAAGGAATTTTTCGTCTCAAATTACACCAAAATATCGGTAAAGATCTCACCTACAATTCCCTCTCAGCACTTTTAAGAAAAACAAAACACACTCGTTACAATCAACAAAGTTAGTTGTAAGCGACGGGTATTTCTTAGGCGCTTTGCGTTTGGCAGCATTAGCAACCTTAAGCCAATTTTTCATACATGTAAGCCAACTGCTAACTAAGCCAGCTAAGCTATGAAAAAGTGCAAGCTAAGCTCTAACTTACTTTGACGGCGGACGGTCGGCTTTACTCTTTGGAGTGATTTTACGTCGTCGCAGTCAAAAAAGAATAAAGTAAAAATATGTTCCACTCCAACGCCACGTGTATCTACTAGGAATTTATTCGTCAATTCGTAGTAGACACAGACAAAGGCACGAGACGTTCGAGTCTTCAAACCGTAATGAGTTCTAGTGCATGTCGGTTTCCGTATTATTGTCCATGTATTTCCTCATGATGCATTCCTTCAGCGTATCTAAGAACATGTTTGTAATGTTTACACTCTTTTTTTATTCATATAGAATTAAGAAAAAAATGAGTATGGCCATTAAAATTCAAACCTTTATATTGAAAATCGAATAAACTCCCACGAAGCCAATACAAACAAAACAAAGGAAAATTTTTGGGATCTAAAAAATATAAAAATAGATCAAGTTAACAATGATCAAATAATTTATTCTAATCGTGTTGTTTGGATACCTCTTGAATGTGATATACAAATATTTCCTTAGCCAATGGCGCTTACCAAACCCCAACATCAATAGAGTAATATTGGCACACTAAAGTACATGCCATGATAGCGTGCTTAGAGAAATCCACAAACTTAAATAAATAGGTAATTTTAGGCCACTGTTAGATCAGAGTTTCTCTTGTTTAATAGAAATGAAGAAAACATTTTACAATAAACTGAACAGCTCAGGGCAGCGGTAGCGTTATAAACAGCTCTGAACACTATCAAGTAAGAAACCCTTATAATAATAATAATAATTCATTTATTATCAGACTACTTGTCCATGTGTTAGTATACAAAGAGCTTATAAACTATGTTAGTAAAAGAACAGAGGTGAAATCAATAATTATTTAATATGGACCTGAATCCAATGCCCCCATATATATGGGACTATCATTTTTTTCCACCAATGCCTTCAGGTGCCGATTATCGCTGCTCCTCACTCTAGCCATCATTGATGCCGCTCTCTTTCTAATAATGGCATTATAGCCGTCCACGTGAGCTTCTGCAAACATCAATGATGCACTGCAGAAGCGAGGCAGCCCCATCAGCAACCTGAAAGCATTGTTGTACTGGACCTGCAGGGTCTTCACAGCGCGCAGCGTGTAGTTAGTCCACAAAGAGCTTATGTAATCATAATTGCTGCAAAAGTATGCACGCTATTGACAGACCGAAAGCGTTCTTGACTATCAAGAGCTCATTTGACAAGCTAAAAAGACCATATACTTAAAAAAAAATTCTTTATGATAAATCAAGGACTTGACGAGTGTATTTGAAAATATTCAAAGTCAAAGTCAAAAGTCCATTTTGAAATTTGTGATATTCAATTTTGGTTTTTCAGGTGTCATGTCATGCAGTGCATTACATTACTTTGAAATATATATAGCACATTGTAGCCCTTAGCCCTAAGAATCGTATTTTAACACCTACCCACAATAAAAGTACTAAAAAAAAAGATATTATGCTTTAAATAGTACCCACATTATTATTTTTGTATATACGATGTTCACGTACCTGAACAACCTACCTAGTTGACGCTTCTAAACCAATATTTTCATTTGGACAATAAAACTGTATTTATAGATGTTGGACAACTTTGTAAAATATTTAGGTACTGTCGTAATTTTGGTAGGTAGTTTCATATTTTCAATGACAGCATAATGTTAGAACAATATCATAGAAGTTATATCTATACCTACTAGATGGCGTTTAAGGGTAAACCCTTAAGAAAAGATATTAGATTGCGTCCCAAAAAAAAAATTATTACCGAAAAAGTGTTAATCCCATTCCGCTTCATCGTTGAGGTGTTCTTAACCAACTAAGCTACGACTCAGGCCGCCAGGGACAAAATATTTAGGGAAGTGTTTAAATTTCCACATATTATCTACATTTTGTTTCTTACCGTCAACAACATTTGAAGCCTCTAATTCTTCCAACTCTACCTCGTAGGTGTTAATCGGTCAGCGCGCACGCATCCCGCGACGACCAGTTAGCCCCACTTTACCCTATTTGTTCTAAATGTTACCTTTTACCAATACACCCTCTTCCGGCCACATTGTTGGAAATCTCAGCTTTTTACCGCCGCCCGTACCGCAACCGCCCGGCTACTTTACGTAAACATCATGATTGTTACGTAAATAGATGTTTAGGACTTTTAAAAAGGAGTTCTCGAAATTCTAAGTAGTTACCTACGAAAATGTAAGTATGTTGATTTTTCTATGTCGGTATCTACCTTTTTATTCATAGGTAGTTATAGGTTATTGCAAATTTAAGACTATGAAGATGGTACCTACGATGCAACAATGACTGAATTGCAAAAACCCTTATGCGTAGACTAGACGTTCAGTTTATAATGTTCATCAGTATTTATCAAATACCGTGGTATTTATTGATCGTGTAAGCTAGTTTAATGATGGATGTCAGCAGTATTGACCATGCATGCTTTCCTGTTTATTTCGTCGATGAAATGTAATCCATCAGTATTATCATACTGATGACCCACATTATAAACTGAACGTCTAGCTTTCGCCTTACGCTACAGGAGAAAAATAAGCAAAATGCAAGTTAAATAATATGATTTAATTTCATAATTTTTCTTAGCAATTATTTCGTTCTCGGCGTCTGAATACTTAATATATTTGACAATACAAGTCATTTCAACAAAAAAAACCTCATATAAGCGCATTTGTATCTATTTTGTGGAATGTATGATTGTCTTCAATATCTACTGACTGTGGAACTTATCAGGAATGTACACAATTAAAACTGAAAACATATTACAGTTCGTCTTTATAAAAATACTAGTCATTCTACATCATTTTAAAGATTTTAGGCGAAAATGAGGTGAATGTTTTTGTATTTTTTAGATTAGACTTTATTAGTGACATTTCATGTTTTAATTCTGTCACAAAACATTGTTTTACCTATTATAAACAAAGAATCTTAGTTATGTAAATAAATATATATACAAATATTTCTGTTAAGTATATCATTCGTCACATTTTAAAATTAACCACTGGTTTGTTTGTATTTTTAAACAACACTTAGAGGAAAACTCATGAAGAAAGGAATCTAGTGAAATTACTTAGTAATTTCGAAGTGTCCATTATAAATACTATGCACGTCGATAAATACGTTTATCACTACGCAGTTTTTCAATTAAAATAGATGAAAGTTTCAGTTCAGCATACAATTTTACAAAAAATGCTAACAGGATAATTACTTTTTATGTTCAGGTGCTGTTTTTAGTAAATAATATAATACATAAAAAATTACACTAAATAATAATTATATTACAACTGACAGATCTCAATTGATTTTATGAATTCGGAAAATGATTATTGAAGTCGTACATAAATCTGAATAAGTATTTTAATGCGATGTAGACACTTTTCAAAAACTAATCAGAGAAAACCGAACTGATATCGAAATTGAGATGATAAAAAAAGAGATTCAAAAACCTATAACTCTCATAAAATTAAACTAAAATAATATTTACAAAGCTTTAAAATCATACACAAATTCATTTGGAACATTTTTAAGTATTAGTAAGAAATTGGTTTCAGTTCTTGTTAGCGAGGAAACTACCATATTGACTGCGGATTTAACAAGAGAGCGGTTGGTCGAATAGATTAAATACCCATACAATTAAATACCATACAATTTAATACATTTTACATCTAACACCTACGTTTACATATTTCTGGATTAAATTTTCGATAAATAAGTAAACAATCGTTTTATATTTACAAGCAACACGATCTGTACTTAACAGTAAAGCGTTTTAAATAATAACACACTGAGAATTGACGTAAAGGCGTTTGCTACAGTTATGGCAAGCCAGCCGGAGCAATCGAGGGTATAAGGTGAAAATGATGAGTATGACGTTGACGATGTTATCCAGCACCATTCAGCGGTGGTCTGTCGGGCACTCGTGACCGGCAACACTCGTATTTGCTCTCACCACAAACACCGTTTTTTCCTTTTAGAGCACGAGTCCGACTGGCACAAGAGTAAACGCCACGATGTTGCACGATCTTAAGGAATTTCACAGCTCCGGACATTTCGGGTCTCTCTCCTCGTTCGGTTGTTTGCTCCCTAGCTTCAGCTACCATTCATGCGGTGTTCGGAACACCACGACCACCGCGAGCTAACCTAACCTATCCAGTCCACGTCACTGTAATAATACTGCGATTGACTAATACTCTGTCCACGCACAATGTCCACCGACAGCCGGCAACGGAACGCGCGAAGCGTTAAAGCGTAATATTGCTGCTAATGAATGTAGGAGTCTACGTGCCGTTGCAGTTCCTTCGCCGCTGATGCCTGCCATGGTGGTGTCGCAAGCCATGGCACGGCGGCTTGATGGCATTCGGTGCTGGCGGCCACAGTCTACGCTGCGGATATGAGCGCCACTTGTTGCCGACCACATCGTTGTGTTTGCTGATGTCGAACCCGGACGTCGTCTTCATGAATGAGAAGCACGTGTGCAACCGCTGCGGGAGCCTGCTCTTGCCTCGATGCATCTGCACGCCACGTCGGTTGAATCCTATATATCGGTCTTCGTTCTTCACTAGCCGGTATCTGTTGTAACCTTCCTCCACAAACTCCTCTTTGAATAGGCAATTGGGTTGTCTCTCTGCTTGTGATCGCGTCTGTTGACAATAAGGTTTAGATCAGCATCATTACGTCAGATTCTCGTTTTGTAACGACATTAACAGGTCATAATATAAAGAAACATACCATCCTCCTGCCCACTAGCCGTGAGCGGTTGAAGCAGAGGTACATGTCTTGAACGGGAGAATGAATGAGTAGCTCTAGACCTCTGTCGCGCGCACTGATGGTGAGATTCGCTGAAACAATACAAGTTTATATTACAAAAAAAAACAGACATAAGTATCACAAAAATAACAAAAATTCCCATATTTATCATTCACACGCAATAGGAGAAAACTTTCTACAGCCGTCATAATTTAAAAACACATATCAATTAGCCTGTTACATCGAGTATTGAAAACAGAAAAGTATACATATTTGAAGAAAAATATTTGTAATTTTCATTCGAATAGTAATTACTACGCCCCAGGTGCTTAGTTTCCGACTTATATCATCGCAGCGTGAAGTGAACACGTAATAAATTCAATTTACAAAAATGTATTCGAAGCCAAAGCAGGGGACGTCAGGTGCAACAAACTAATCGTTAATGATATTTGAACGTCAATAAAATATAAAAGTATAAAATGTGGATAAATATGAATGAATAGCCGGATATTTGATACTCGTAGGCTTTACAAAGATTTATACAACGTCGGTCATTTTTATTGAACTGTATGTGTGATCGTTCAATAAATTACAATGTAGAATGTTCACGAATAGTAATATTAATTGTAAGTTATTTAATGAGAAAAGTGACGGAACAAGCTTATAATTCCTTTCATGTCTCTCTAGAACAAAAAAAATGAGTCAGGTGTTATACTCATCGATTTGAGACTCGAATATGAAAAACATTTTTTTTAATTTGTGTATATTAGTTGTATCAGAAATGCATCTTACATCCATTCGACACAATTCTGAAAAATGCAGCTTTGTTACTAGGTTAAATTAAAGCAAAAAGCACCGTTTCTAACACTGACGTTAGATTAGCTACATCCTCTTTCCTTATATCAGTTACAAATACCGACTTAATTCTGATGTTACACTTGATTTTACAAGTGACTCCTTAATCTTCTGACTCTCTCCTTTCTGAAGTCGGTCAAAAACAAGATCAAATGTCAATAAACTTTATCGAACGAAAATAATGAACGAAATAGATGCCCCAAAGATCACTAACACCTGTAATGTCATTTCAATTATCGTTGGAAATAAAAAAGCGTCTCGTAAAATTCAAGTTCGAAATAGTATCAAAGATTGTGTTAATGTGATCCTATCGAGTCCGAATCAAAGGTAGAGTCAATGTCTTAAAAAGTATTGAAATGGGTTGTCGAAGATTGAAAAATATAACACGAGATGTAATAAAATAAAAATGTGTTGGGGTTAACTTTGATTCTCCACTTAATAATTATACTATTTCCATTTTAACTTCTGTGTTTCATAAAGCAGGCAGAGAATTATTTTCCGATGTAACTAAATCGCAGACCATAATAATAAATACAAAACCATTATAAAATGCAGTCATTGTTATCTCTTATAGACAAGGAGGTTAGAACAAAATATCTCAAAATATATTTCTCTTTGTTTGTGAGATTAGCTAAAATCATATTATCAAAGAGGAATTTGATGTGGAGGGATTCCCCGGTGTCGCTCAAGGTTCTACCGTCAGTTTCAAATATTTGATAGCAACGTACTTACTCAATCTTTGTACTGTCAAAAACACTTAATGTTAGTTTAATCATAAATTATGCAAAGCAAACCAAATTCTTCCAGACGTGTTTAGGGAAATGTTCATCGTTTATTTTGAGACGAGTTTTAAGAAAAGAACCTGCAGAAGTTGTTAAATCAATATTTTGTTATTAATTCTAGCTCATTGCCCTCAACTTCGCAAAGGTTGTAACTGTAGTTTGCTAAAAACATTTTATTTTCAATTTATATGGTGGATTTTGCCTAATTTTAGAGCAAATATTTAGCAGAAAATAAGCAAATAATGTAATTTAATTCAGGATTAAAAATAATTAAAAGATTAGTGAAAAAATCTAAGGAATTTTAACGATTTGTTTACAAAAGCAATGCTTCATCACAAAAGTATTTCAGTGTAGCAGTTATAGTGAGTAAATAAGTAATTTATCTATGTATACCTTGCTACGTATGTTAAGTATTGCAGTTTGTTTTTATTGTCAGTTAAATCCTTTGATAACGCTGCGGCGTATAATTGTTTTGATAAACGTCTGACACGAGCTTGATAATAAATAATGACATTAAGGTAGTAAAAAATATCGAATTATGTTCATTTCAGACTGTGAAAAAAATATGTGAAGTTTATCTATAGCTGTAGGGTGTCGTAGAAATCAAAGAGAGAATTAATTGACGCACCTTAGACAAGTAAACCATCGCTGCAACATCATTCCCAAGGAATATAAAAAAGTTGCCAAATCATATTGCAGTATAAATAAAGAAGATACTACCCCGAATCCAATAAATTGGAATAAGGGCAGGCAGAAGAAGAAGCCCATTAATATGTTTAGATTAGAGGATGACCTCCTTCAAGCCACTAACGTTTCTTGCTTAAATTAAGAGCTAATCGACTTCATCTAACTGTATTAAAAAGAATTTTCTTTCGAAACACTAGCAAACATTGGCCAACCTTTGTAATAGACAAGCTAATTTTGTAAAGACAACATAATCTCAAGTCGCCAAAGCAAACACCCTTTGATGTGATGCCGACCTTTTCACTTTCTTTTAAAATTCAAATTTTAAGTATGTAGGTCTTGTCCACTGTTGTTTAAGTTGTATGTTAATAATTTAAAATTTTCTCAAGGTTTTTCTTTCTCACTTTACTAACTCTTATTTTTTTTATTGAGATTGAATATTTAACCAATTATTAGATACAATAACCATATACAATTTAATAATGACTTAATCCAGAATCAGTTTTAAATCCTCCGAAAAGTTCGTGTTTTGTAGTTACGCCTTTTTCGCATGAAGCGCGCGATGTGTGTGAAAAATATTTGAAAAATCTTAGGGCAAGTGAACACTGCGAAAAATTCCTTGGCAGTATATTTAAGCAGTAAGAAGACTGTTGTTTTATACAAATTGGACGGGGAATTTAAATCACGTGTATGATAAATAATATGCGCGATTTTTTCGCAGTACAGCCTTGCCTAATATTTGGCGACTGACATTGTCTGTACGGTCAGAGTCAGAATTGCAGAGAGTTCTAAAATCACTATTAATTAATTCTAATAATATTTATGCAATAAATTCAAGAGTCGAAAGATTATAAACTTGAATTCGAGCAAGACCTTAGTTAAAAATATTCTAATAATAACAGTTTTGGAGGTTTACAGTGAATCTGCAATTATGACTCTGACCGTACCTACGAGTACCTACAGCTCGGACGTTACTAGGCTGTCCCTCGTATAGGCCTCTTGAGCCATTACGACGACGTTAGAAACATATTTCGAAGATGATAAAGACCAATGATGACCTATAAGTGTAGTAAGTATATACTTTTACTTAACTTTTAACAAACTATTTATAGATAGTTCTGTATATAAGGGTCAACGACTCGATATTATCATTCCCATAAACACTCGCTCCCTCTATCCGCCGTAATCTAAGTATGTACTTGTTACCAGTGGGTGGAGTGCGAGTTTTTTCGTATAGCAAACGTTACTATCACGTTAGTGTAAACGAGAAAATTGTATGAAAAGTTATAGCTTCGCATTACGTCCGCTAGGGGCGCTTTTCAACTTTCCATACAATTTTGTCGTTGACGCTAACGTGATAGTAACGTTTTCTATACGGAAAAACTCGCACTCCACCCACTGAATTTCTTAACAATTGACTGTTGTAAGAGTCAATATTATTGTTTTTCCCCGATCATAAGCAATAGGATTATCAGCTGATAACATAAAAAATACTAATGAAATATTACAAGCAAATTTTTTTCCAAGGGAAAGGGGAATTATTTTAACTACCTACTAGAAGCATATGACGGTTGCCCAGCATAAGTTCCGTCCAATCCTATATTGAGATAAAAAATAACCTATGTATTCTATGTATCCTAAAACTAAGGTTTATTAAAATCGGTCCAGTAGTATAAAGCTTATTCATTTAAAAAAATATTAATTTCAAAAAATCTTTTGATAAAAATATTAAAATGGACAAATGACTTTAAAAAGGAAAGGGATTTTTTTAAACTTCCTACGTAACATTATTTTTACACTTATTTGTATTTGTTGTAATAAAATAGCGAGGTTTATCTAAATTGTTATAAAGTAAACGATCAATCATTGATTGCAATAATATCGGCGCAGATTATTCACATTTATTTTAATTTGAATATCCGCTAATGTTTCTTTTTAAACACGCTTTTATTAGTTTCACCTGTACGTTTACTTGTATGTAACCGACTCTTTTAGGCTCGATTTTGCCCTACTTATTAATGTTAAATGGCTTGACCAATTTAAATTAAAAAATTACAAGATTCATTCTTAGTGTACAAAATTACAGGTGTAGTTCAAAGTGAAAAAAATTGTAAAGTAAAACAAAAGTAATCGATATAGTGTATAAAATTACAAGAGTAATTCGTAGTGTAAAAAATTACAAGATTAGTTTATAGTGTTAAAATTACAAGAGTAGCGTAAAAATAACGTCATATTTTTATCCCGATGCTTGGAACCACAAAAAGTATTTAATAGGCATTAAGTAGTAGGTATATCATTTTTGGAAGTAGAGAATAGACGATAATGATAAACATTTGATTACTATCTAACCTTGTTAGCATAGGTAGGTATGTCATAATATTTGAACATAATAATTATTATTTTGAACGGTCATACGAGTATAACAATTTAGATCTATCTTGATAATTGGATTTACAAATAAATTGCAACGTATCCAGCGGGTGACAATGTGTCTACTTTAAAAACTTTTTTTTACTAACCGACTCCCAAAAAAAAAGGTTTTCGATACGTATGGCTTGAGGCGCCTCAAAATTTGGGATTGGAAATGTTTATATGTATATAGCCAGCACAGCACTAGCATGAGTCTCATCCTGGACGGTTTGAAATGGAGATGAATTTTCCTTGAAAATATATCCACGATTTTTTAACCAAAATTGTCAAAGTCAAAGTTTGTCAGGTAAGCCAAAAGTTCTTGTAGGAAAATAACACTAACTCTGACACTCAATTACTAACAAACATAAACAGAAATATATTCAAAAACAGTTCTAACTGTACTGTAACTAGTGTAATCTGTTTGAAATGTGTACCTATAATCGTACAAAATCCTTGATGTAATCTCGGATTTAGACTGCGGTAGGTAGTTGTCTGGATGCATGCTACTTCTATCTACATCCTTAGTGGCTCGATTATGTCCATTATTACAGCCGGTGGCTTTAAAAGTTTACCCTCTTTTAATAAACTTTTAATAAGCTATCACTACATAGTATAAAACAAAGTCGCTTTCTCTGTCCTTATATCCCTATGTATGCTTAAATCTTTAAAACTACGCAATGGATATTGATGCGGTTTTTTTAATAGATAGAGTGATTCAAGAAGAAGGTTTATAATATGTATAATACATGCACAATAAAGCCGTGCGAAGCCGGGGCGGGTCGCTAGTTATTTATAAACCCTTTTTAGTTACATGACTTTTCCACATCAGAATCTGTCATTTATAAAAATGTAAAAGTGCTTTTTTTACTTTTTTACTCATTTTTATCATAATCTTCCTGCCCTTATTCCAATTTATTTGGTGTCGGCGCAGTAAGTCTTTTTTTTCCATTCACTCCTATTAGTCGTCTTCTCATCGTTCACATTCATCTCTCTCATGTCTTGTCTCACGCAGTCCATCCATCTTCTCTTCGGTCGTCCTCTTCCTCTCCATCCCTCTACATTCATACTCATCACTCTTCTAGTCACATGCGTCTCCTCTCTTCTCATCACATGTCCTTACCAACTTAAACGGTTCCCTTTTACTTTTTCAGTAACCGTTGCTACTTTCAGGCTTCCTTTTTTACCATCAAGGGCTTATTTTTTTTTATGAGGCACTCAAGTCCTTAAACAGACCGGCAGGTAGTACAATCTCATTTTTTTTTTTTTCAATTTACATGAGCTGTTTTTTTACAATTGAAAAGGCAATATGGGCGAGCACTAAGCGTCTCTTGCTCCAAACCAAGATGTAGAGTCATAAAACAGCGGATTCGCCAAGAATTCTGATACTTCATTCAAGCTTGTCGCAAGTACCAAGTCGCAAGTATAACTACAACTGCAAGCCAAGTAGCATAATATAGCTGTTAATACAATAAGTCCTGCATCAAGCAGTCCTAGAAGGCCAATTCTCGTAAAATTAATAAAATTAAATTACATTTCGATTGCAAAAGATACCCTCAAAGTCAGTTTTTTTTTACGTGACAACGTTTTATAAATTGGTTTGCCGGGTGACACTTCAAGAAACTGCGTTACGCTCCGCTGACGTTATGCGCTCACAATGAGAGCGAGTGAGAGGCACGCGGGCATGGTTAGCCCGCCTAAGAGCGAGAGAGACAGACATAAAAAGTGAAAGGCACGCGTCCCTTCCACTCGAGCACAGTTGTTATCACGTAAAACTTTCGCCCGTATACCGACTTTACAGGCAACCAGTTTTTTACAAAAAGCTAACTTTGAGGGTATTATTTGTGATCGAAATGATATTGATATGTAATTTAAACAATGTTAACGAGGATTGGCCTTCTGGTCGACTCAGTGAAAGAAGGCTTGATGATCTGGCTGAATGCATTCAATGAAGATTGGTCAAACATAGCCCTGGACTGACAAGCTTGGAAACAAGCGAGAAAGACCTTGGCTCCGAGTTGGGGCCACTTATGTTGATTCCAAAAGAAGTTAATTTAAGCAATATTTTTCCATTTAAGTTTAATTCTCATCATACAATGGAAACATGCCCCAGTAAGCGCCTCCCAAGCGGCAAGAATCACTGTTTAAATGTAAACAAGGATTAAACTAGGATTATCTCAATGAGTTAATCCAAGTTTTAATCCTTTTCTATCTTAATCTTGAATATTTTAATTTGACGCCGGCGCAGGCTGCTATGGATACTCTAGGTTACATTACTTTTAAGAAATAACATTAGGTAATACATCAAAAATTTAAGAAATGGTTGCCTGTAAAGTCGGTTTACAGACGATAATTTTACGAGATTATGTCATAAGAAAACCATGAAAAATTAAGATTTTTTTCTTTACTTATTTTTTTCTTCTTTTCTTCTATTCGTAAATCCTCACCAAAACACGATATTATTATTAAATACTCTGTTTCATAACGGGAACGGGACGCAATATTGTCGTCTCACGGAACGTAATAAGTCATGATACCGGAACATGACACGTTTTTGTGAATGCAGGTCTTCCATCAATTTATTAGACGTTATCACTTCAAAAAATGTTATTTTCTTGTGTAGGATATGAAAATAGTAAAAAATTTCAGTCGATTGAAAGAATAATTAAACAAATTATATTTTTTAAATCATTTACGCACCTATCTTACTATAGAGAGATATAACAGGTATGTAATATACCTACATACTATTTAGAAACGTCTATCGTACAATAATATTTTACAAATTCCGTAGAAGCCTTATAAGTCTTTTCCTTATCATCTTTCCTTATGCACTCGATGACGTCATAGTGCATCATCTAAGTACTTTAGAATCTCGGCTTAAACGTTAGACACTAAACACAATACAGCGACATACGACTGCAATATTAATCAAAGAGCAGTTTCTAGCTAGAAAGTTTTTCATACAAATTAGAGTACATTAAATAGTGACAATTGAATTGACTCTCGAAACTCGTTGTTTATGGAAAGTCAGTCAAAAATTAAAATTAGCCTCACAAATCTACTTTTAGTTGGGAATGTCAATTGTCAGCAAAATGGAGTTTTATTTTTTTACGAGAATTATACCTTTCTTGGTACGTACTATTTGGTATTTAGCCTAGAATTGCTCCTTTTGAGTAAATATTATTATAAGAAGGTACCTAATTATACAGAACACTTAGGTACTTAATTTATATTACGGGATTGCGTACCTATGTGAAAAAGGGGAGTAAACGTGGACTTGACGGGAAACAGAATGGAGTAAAGAACGATATTTTTTCCTTTTCCCTTTGTAGCCAAGTTGCTAATGTCGCATAACACTCCATTGTGTCTAAATTAGGTCTACACTACAAGAAGGCCTGTTTAGTAATACACGTTAATTAGGCTCGTTTGTATGCCGCTTAGAAATGTATGCGTTGGCAAAAATTTTGAAACTGTCTGTCTGTCTGTAACTATGTAGTCACGTACGAGTTTGAGTCTACGATTATACGTTCAGATATGGATTGTAGGTAGTTCCTCTATTTTTAATTATGGAAAATGCAATACTGCATCGTTCTGACCCAGTTGACTACCAAACACAGGGTTGCGGGTTCGATTCCCGCCTCAGACAAGTATTTATGCTTAGATATTTGTCTGTGGTCTGGTTGTTTCTATGTATTTTAAGTATATATTTACAAAATAAAAGTAAGTAAGTATATAAGTAGTATATCCGTTGTCTAGCACCTAAACAAAAGTCTAGCTTGGGGCTAGATAACGATGTGTGGAATGTCCCGTAATTTTATTTATTTATTCCGCCACCCTGAGGAGAGGGTAGATAGGGTTGTAGGGTTCTCTCCGGCCTAAGGATGGATTCACCCCCTACAAACCCATCAGTGTTCCGTCAACAATCAGGCTTTGATGGAGTACAGGTTGCCCAATAAGGACGAAAATCATAGCCGTTGCCAAGTCGAACCAACTTTTGTTACTCATTTTAAGAAGCAAATTAAGGCACTTTCTGAATTCTTATTTTTTGTATGCTGACAACTGTAAGAGATTGGTATTTTACATAATAAACGATCACCAAGGGTGTTTCAGGATGTATTTATAAGCGAACATAGAACGTAGAGCTCCAAAACGGCTGTTATAAGAATGTTTACAAAACAAGCAAGATTCTAGACGCTTGCTTTAGTTTTTGTTTAAAGTATTCTAACTCATCGATTTATCAAACAAAAAATTATTAGAATAATAATAGTAACTTTCGAACTCTACCGGGGGCTGCAATTATGCTGCCGACTGTACTTATGTTTTGTGTATTCGTGGACCATAGCACAAGCTTGGGGATTGATGGCGCTATGTAGAATGTCCTAAAATATATTTTTTGAAGAGCATCGTACAGTTTTCAACTTCTACGTTATACTTTTCTTCTCTATGAATGTAAATTTTCCACGATCATTTTCCAATTGACCGAAGCGAAGTAGGCATCCATATCTAGTTTAGGTATAAGTTAGGTATCGCATTACCATCTTGTCAGACTAGATTATGTGACCACAAACAGTATGCGGCATTGACACTAATAAGGTTAGATATTGGATTTAATAAACCGTGCTAATTATTGCATTAAATTCCTTTGATATAAATTAAAGTGAATAATAAATTAATCATAATAAGTTAGGTAGGTCATCTGCATTATTATTTGTACCTTACCTACTTACATAGTAACAGTTTATAAATAAGTATTAGGCAAGTTTATTCTATTGAATACTTTTGAACCCAAAATTCTCACGGGACTTACGCGGGTGAAACCGCTGGTCGCAGCTAGTTTCTTAAGACCAGTGTGAGGCTGTAAATTTCCATACAAAAAGCGGCAACGTTTTCCCCCCCATAACCGAAGTCCGAATGGTCTAGATCTAATGGAAAACTAGGCTATACCGTTTTTATTTTAAATAAATATTGCCTAAGATAAAAGTTATTAGTATCTGTATTTTTTTTTTACTAAAAAGAATATCTATATTTTTGACTTAAAAACTTCATCGATCGTTTCAATTGTTTTTTAATAGACTAAACTGAATAACCAAAAAGGAAAAACGTATAAACCTAGAATAAGATGCAGTGAATTTAATGAGACCAAATTTATTTCATTTTGTGAAGGATAAAGGGGGTAAAAACGTTACGGCCCGCAACATTTTTTGAAAGCAAAATGAAGGCAATTACGTCCGAACTTAAACTCTCTCTATCTCACGATACGGGTCTTCTGAAAATACCTACTCGCGCCGCGTATCGAAAACTCATAATTCTCTTAATAATTTGTTAAAACACACTAATCACAATTCTTAAATAATTCTAACGGATAGCAACTACAACACAAGTTTTACTTCGAGTTAAGTCTAACATAACCGAACCAATGTAGGTATGACTGATATTATACGATACATGAAAATTTTATATTTATTTATATTTTTTTATTAATATGTTTTTATCTATGGGTACTTTGTTTGTTTGGTTTGAACGCGCTAATCTCAGGAACTACGGTTTGAATTGAATAGTCCATTTATCGAGGAAGGATAAAAGGATACTTTTTATTTTAATATTCCTACGGGATCGAGACTTACGCGGGTGAAACCGCAAAGCGCAGCTAGTCTACTAAAAGTTTTTCGAAGCTTTTCCTTTAATAAACCACTGAAGCGCAGGGTCAAACATATTTTTAATGAAAACGTCAAAGAATAAACACTAAAAAATTACGATGTAGTAACTACGACACGAAATACCGCGAGCCAGACTTGTTATTTCTGAAAAACTGTATTTCTTTCTTAGGTTCTTAGGCTTACCTATTATTATAGGTTGTAATAGTTAAGTGCTAATTTTAAGTGTTTGACGAGAATGTTACATCTTTTAGACACAGTATCGCCCTATCAAGAAATCTAGACATAACGGGAGTAGATTACTCGAAAACTATGTCAATATTAATAAATCGGAATCAGTCAACGGCAATGTCAACGACACAGGAAAATAGGTCTTATTGTGTAAACAATAAGTGCCATCACACCTTATCAGATTAGACCATCGGAATCGGGTCAAATACAATATTTTGATAAACATATAGACAGTCTTACATATTTGCGATAAAATGAAATTACAAATTTCAAGTGTTTTCGTATCTATTGGAAAAATAAGAGTTGTTCACTTGAAACTGGTTTAAAAAATTATTGGAGTGAAAGTTTATTTTCTTATCAAGGGTTTTAAATTAAAGCTAATATTTATATGTTAGAGAACCGGACGATTGAACTGCGTGGGATTCGAATTTTAGGGAACCATTAAAATGTGTCAAAACAATTTGAATTTATTTTGGAACCATCAAGTTTTTAAGGTGATGCAATGAATATTAAAGTCAAACTTTTTTACCAAATACAAGAAAGAGAAAATTCCTAATTCGTGTGACTTTTGTTGACAAATATTTTATGAGACTAATAAGTTGGTCAAACTATTTAGTCCGGCCATTAAACTTGATAGTCAACACCGTGATAGTATTGAAGTAAAAAATCAACACTTTTGTTTCAACAAAAAATTACAATGTTGCATAAAGAAAACAAAAGTTTTGCCTCCAATATTTTTATATGTGACATAAACAAAGGCACAGACCACCCACCTAGAAGTTTTCAACTCAAATCGTGTTATTTTCAACATAATAACATAAATAAAAATATACAAAAACAAACGTTATTTAAGTGTTTTGACAATTTCATCTCTATTATCAATTTGTTAATTGATATAAGTAATAAAGAGGCTATAAAATATCTCTAAAATTTCAAGGTTTTTACGTGTAAGATTAGGTTAGTGCTGGGTTGAAAGGTTGTCAAATTTACTTGTCATTATTTTTTTTTGTGTCACTGATAAAATATTTATGTAAACTTGCTTAGGTACCTGCCTAGGTAATTATATTTATTCAAAATAACATTTTAATGAAGTAAGTACCTACTTAATGTGAAACTCGTAAACTAATTACAAATAGTAAAACAAAAGTGTTTTTTCCTTAATTAGTAAAAACATGTAGAAGGTCTATATACAAATTATTTCGCAAATCGTGGTAAGTATTAACTTGAAATAAAAAATAGAATGTAAGTACATGAATATTATATTGCGGGTAAGGAAGCATTACATAACTGGAACAGTTTCCTTGTATTTGTAGGATATCCTTTAGATATCTGATTGGCGCATGGCGTCAACAAAATCTAAACAAACCTCCTAAATTACACACTACCATTACTTGTACTTGCATACTACACCCTGACCTCCTCCTTAGTCCTCCTAACCTCCTGAGTTACACACTACCATTAATAACAACTGAACAGTTTGTGTTGAATCAAAGAAAAACTCAACTGCGGTTGCTACCCACTTCAAACGATCAATCCCAATGTCAAAATAAAACTCAACAAGCAAAAAATTCTTCAAATTAAAAAAGGTCCAAACAAAACATCGGTCAATTTATCGATAAACACAAATTGCTTCATTAATTTCTTATTAGATTAAACGCAATTTAATGACTGTGTTTGCGTGTGGCATACTCTTTTTTTGCTAAAGAAGTACCTTATGGGTTTATATTATGGTGTTTTAAACTTAACAACTTAATTTTTAAAGGCGCCGTACCGCCTACTTAGATTGATTTCTTATAATTTTCGTACCACCAATTCCGGTCGATTCATTGATGCAAAAAATTAAATGGGAATTTCGGTGCTTCCAACCTTTAAAAGCATGTATTTTGGACCCGAAAAGATTGCTTTTTGGGTAGGAATGTTAAAAAAAACACATTGAACTTTGAGCAGCTTAATACTGACGTGAAGCTATTGACACAGTGAACCTTCAATTAGTAATAACATAAGCATAATAAGCTGTATAGTAGATAGGTTAATGTAATCGTATCTAGTAGGTACCTAATTAAAATCCCTTATCAATATTTTAAAATCTAATTTTAATTAAAAAGCGTCACATATTTCACGTAGTATTCGGCGGTAGGCGGTTCACTTCGTCCGAAGTACAACACAGAGCAAATGTAAAGTGAACTCTTATCCATTAGTATTTCCTTTCGATCGTCATAAAGATTACAGATCTTAAGATACTGGCTATGAAACATTAAATCGTTAAATTTAATATTGGTGTAGTTTCTTTTATTGCTTCACAACTGACGCGCAAGCTAACACAGGTCAAGTGAATATTTTTATTCAGGCAACAAATAAATGTATATTCTCACGCGATTATTGTTCGTAATCTTCGATTAATTTATTGGTAGAAACAGAGTAACCGAAGTTCGAACGCTAATTTAAGACTTAATATTACGTGTATTATAAGCTTAAATAAAGAAAGCGTGTAAAAGTTTTTAATAAGGTGAGCGTCAAGTACACTTTAAACGTCTCATTCGCAAATGTATAACATAAAGCACGGGTGAGTGTTTTAACAGAAGAGCTAACCGCTTAATGCGCAAAACCTATGGTCCACCACCACCAGCTCCAAAATTTTGTTTCTTTGAGCTCCATAGGTATTATAAGACACTATGTTTGAGGGAAACACACGAAGAATGATTTAAGTGTATACCAACGCGTATTGCATTCTCCAAGGTTCCCTTATTTCATTCTTGAATGATGCCTCATGCAGCAATTTTTTTATAGAACCTACTTTTGCTGCCACATGCTTCTCTTTTTTATGGGAAAAAAGAATTAAATGAATTCTTCCTTTGATCATTAGTTTTAATAAAAAAAGTAATGGGCATAATATGTACAAGACATTGAGGTGTTATAAAAAAACTTGCTCTAGAAACATTTATTTTATTAGTTTACACACAAAGCCTATAATTAATGAAAGCTAGATAAAATATGATACAATAGAAGTTATAAGACTCTGTAACATTAGAGAAAGAACAGAAATACCCGCGAATTGTCTTGATTATAAGGTATGGAGAATTTTTTTTTCTATGTAGCTGTTGTGTGCCAAATTCTCTGAATTTTTGACTATAGTTTGGACATAATTGTATTCCAAATAACTATATAGGTATTAAATAAAGCGGTAAATTACTTAAAGATGTTTAAGGCATCAATGTAATAGATTACGTAATAAATAATGTAACAAGTCGTAAAGCAATCAAATTAATAATTTAGTCATAATGTCAAATGGTGATAATATAAAGACGACATGCTCTTTATTAGGTCAATATTGCTACTTGTCGCTTGGAGAGTGAACTTTAGCGAGCTTTATACAATTTTCTCCTTTATTTTTAAACTTCTAAAGCTTATTATCCTTTGGCATAATTATAGTATTTAATGCCTTTAGTATTTAGAATAGGCACTTGTGAATTGAAACTTTATTATCAAATCGTCAAATCATTAGGACAATGTTCGCCTATAAGAAGAATCTTCTATACATTATATAAAATGCTTTGCCCTGAATGACTGACTGACGGATTACCGCACAACACAGCACCGCTGATGGTAGAGAGGGGCCTAAGTCTGCTAACACAATTGTGTTTCAATAGAGTGTCGATAGAATGGTAATAGAAATTAAATGTCAAAAATATGACATTACATGTCAAATTGGTATTCTCCTAATGTTAACTATTCTATCGAAACACCACTGACTGACTTTGGTATTCTGCTCTGACTGACTTTGGTAATCGTGGCTCAATGGAATCTCAATAGTTGTCAAAACAGTATATCGCTTAGCAACATATACCATGTTGCTAGGCAACACCAGTGATGTATCTATTACCATCCCATTGAGACACCATAGCAATTCTATTGCGATGTTATTAAAATTTAGCAGAATACCAAATAAAGTCACAATCTCGATATAATATCAATAGTCTCAATATAATGATAATGGTAAATCCATTAATGCAAAATAGCAGAATAAGGCCCCTGAAACTTGGAGGATGTGTTCTTTGTATGACGTAGGCTTCCGATAAGAATGGATTTTTCGAAATTCTACCCTTTAGGGGATGAAAACGGGGGTAAAAGTTTATATGGGACAAAGTGATTTCTTAATCCATTTCCGACTTCTACACGGACGAAGTTGCGAGCAAAAGCTAGTCTAAAACAAAATATAAGTTTCTTGAAATCATTCTAAGTATTGCTTACTTAACTATCACTTTATGCTTAAGTTACTTAACGCAAATAATATCCTGCCACAATTCTCACCTTTGATCATCAATGTAAAGAAAGGTGAAAGCCTTATTTACCTATAACCAACTAAGTTACGTACTATAGCAAATATTAAGTAATTTTGGCACCAAAGTTTAATAAAATTACATATTCGCGAAGATGCGTCGACCCACCACTTTCACTAAGCATCAACTAGCATAGTTTATTCCAAGAGCAATGTGAAAAACGGACATTGACTCTTGGTATTATGTATAATGTGTGAGATGTCTTCGGTTAATAGCAAAATCTTGTTTGAAAATAAAGAAGTGTGTCTAATTTATGGTCTGTGTCAATCTGGGGTACTTTTTTGCATATTTAAAGATGCTTGAGCTCGAAATTGTGGACGTAATGAAATGAAAAAACCGTTTGTAATGGCTTTTGGTCTCAGTAAAAATCTATTAGAGGCCATCCGAAGCAGTTAACGTTATTTGTACAGGTAATTTAGGCCGAACAGCTTTTCTAAGCAGAAAATAACATTTTGTTAACAATATAAATACAAAGACTATTGTTTATCTCAAATATGTGAATAAAATTTCATCTTACGATCTTATTTCATTTATTATCAGATAAATAATTTATGGTTAAACGCAAAAAGCTTAGCTGTAGAGTCAAGTAAATAATCACTATCACTACATAGTATAAAACAAAGTCGGTTTTTCTGTCCCTATATCCCGTTGTATGCTTAAATCTTTAAAACTACGCAACGGATTTTAATGCGGTTTTTTTAAATAGATAGAGTGATTCAAGAGGAAGGTTTATATGAATAATACATGCATAATATAGCCGTGCGAAGCCGGGGCGGGTAGCTAGTATTATTATAATACTCATATTTTCATAATTTTCCCATTTTTAAAAAGCAAACCTAGTATCCCCCTTTGAAGAAAATTTTGATAGCGATGAGTAATAGGATATGAATCTTTTTTGTCTCATTTTAACTAGCCTTATTATTTAGCGTTATTGTTTTTTTTATAAAAATCCTCTATTTTAGCTGTAAAGTCACGTAAAAAATATATAATAAACTTTTGAAACTTACACGATTTGTATTCATAGTAACTAATTTCTAGGGTCTTAATCCTGTATTATTTCCTTTTTTGTTCTCTAATACTTATTCTTTTTCATTTTCTGTATTTGTAATGTTCTTATAGTTGCTTGTCAACATCTCTTAAATTGTTCTAAATATTTATTTTTGTCGTGTGCTTGTCCAAATAAATGTTTTTAAATTCTATTCTATTATTAATTTCTCTTAAATCGACGTTTCGACTATGTAACAATAGTCATGGTCTTGGTAAACTTTTCCTAGTCCCATGCTAAGTCACTAGCCTTGTGGAGTTGCTACTGCAACGTCTACTCGTTGGACGTTGACCCGTCAAGTATTGACATATTTGTATAGTTTCTCACATACTTATGTGTGTAGGGTTGACACTATTTATTATATTTTTTTAACCTACGTTGTCCCACTGCAGGGCAGAGGTCTCCCTCATCTGTTTTAAATCCTGTCGGGCCTGGGCTATATTGGGCCAGTCTTCAGAGCTGAAGACTTGAAATATTTACAAAAACCTACACTAAGAGCGGCTTAAACAAATGTAGCTAAATTCTATATATTAATAAATTTTATATAGAAATATTATTTCAATAACATTTTATTATCATGTTTATTGTTTAAGGTCTTAAATCAATTAATTTTTAGTTTTGCAACTCAACCTAAATAATCTACACTAATAATAAATAATAAATTAATTTTAATTTGAAGGAAGAGAGGACAAAAAGTTTGTACTTAGAAGCAAATTTATGTGTTATGTTCTTAAATGAGGTTAAGGGTCTTAAAATAGTAGTAGAACCAAAATATATAGTTTTTAAATTTCATATACGTCTATCGATATAGGTACCTCATTATTTTTAATCTTTTTATCAACCCTAGTATCAAATACTTATAGTTTGTACTCATGATTACTTTATGTACTATGCAAGTGAACAACTGCATTCGACTCCCACAATTTCTTTCACAATAAATTGACAAATATCAAACTGAACCTCTACGTTTAAAATGAACTTTTAAGAATTAGTTAATACAGGTTAAAATTCAATGATATTAATCGCATTAATTATAACTGTAGATTTTGTTCATCAGTATCGATTTTGTTTTAGTAATGAAATTAGCTTGTAATTTGTTTATTGATTAGATGATCCAAACTGGTTCTTTAATATTTGAACTTTAAAGAGTATCGCAGACTACGGACTTTCTGACGGTACTGTTCGATAAACCTTCAAAATGTTTGAACTGTCGGCAAACTATGCGACGCAGACAATTTCGTTGTCTACGGATACGATAATTAATTCTCTGTAACTCTGTGTAGGTTAATCTAAAACGTCGAAAAATTAAATAATTAATATTTTGATCCAAAATTCTCAAATTGTCAACAGCTCTTCTTTCTTTGAAACGTTTTGGGTACAAAATGAGATAAAATAGCAGTGTCATAGTACCAGTAACATTGATTATTTCACTTTTGAACCGAGCAAGGTTATCTCTGTTATCAAATAAATTGAATTTACTAACAATTAAACCTCGATTGTCTCAAATCGGTGAACGAATACTTGACATTCTTGTTTATCTATGTTTTTGTTTTCCTTATTTTACCGCACTCAAATATAAACAAACTCTTCATCTTAATAATATGATTTTAATGAGTATTGATACCTTACGCCTTACAGTACAGAAGAACCTGTAGTAGTGTTTTATTTTAAGCTTCGCTAATAGTGTTTATCTTACTGCGAACTGTAGAAAGTTTTATCGGTAGAGCACACACTGTAAAAACAAAAAACGACAAATGTGCGTTTGTTTGAGATACTGTTTTACGAAGTAAGTTTCTGTCTAATGCGTTCCGCCGACGATCAAGCTAAAAGCTTCAAGCATGCCGCTGAGCAAAGTGAAAAAAATAGAATTTAATAAAAAGACGTGTAAAACTCGTGTCAAAGTTCTAGGCCTCGTGCTTGAAGTTTGATCATAGCAGGAGAATTTTTTTAAGCTTTAAGGCTCATGTCTCTGATTCATGATAGAAATTCCAGACAACCGCACAAAGTTTTGCTTCGTCATTCCTTAAACGTACAGCAAGGAAATGGAAACAGTTGCCTTCGTCTGTCTTTCTAAACATGTACAATTTGGAGGTCTTCATGTCGCAAGTGAAAAGTGTTCTACATCTTAGACCGCATCGTCACCCACCATCAGGCAGGTGTGATAATGGTCAAACGCTGACCTATCATTTGAAAAAAAAAATAAGTTTTAAAGGGACAAAACAGTACTTACGATTGTCGTTCCCATCTGAGCGTGCCATGACGGTGCCGTTTCGGTATACGTTGACGAATAGATGGGAGCAAGTGCTGTAGAGACGCACTGACCGGACTGGCGTCGACCTTACCGTCGACGGCACCGCACTGCAGATCAACACCTGGCGACAAACAGCTTTATTAGATTTCACCAATCATCTACTTCATATCAAAGGCCTCAAAATAATGAACAGTACTCTTGCTGAAAGCCACGACCACAACCGTAAGTCGCACGTCAAAAAGCCTGCCAGAATTAAATATTTTTTTTATTCAAAACTTAGCCTACAAATTACGTCATAAAGATCGATTTTAGTTATTAAAAATAGCCAACGAATTCAATCAATATTAAGTCCACACTTACGTAATTTTTGAATTAAATAAAAATACCTATTGGGTACCTAAAAAGGAACCCTAGAAAGCAGAATTTGAAAGCTTTCTTTTAGTTTTTAGGAATAACTAATCTTTCCTATCAAGTATTTCATATCTTTTGAGATTAGCTTTTTCAAAAAGTTATGCAATCTTATCATTTCATTTTCTGTGCATCGGAGCAGTCATTTCATTTTCTGCACAGTGAATGACATTTTAATTAAATAATAAATATTTAACTTAGCGGCTAGTTAACTCTATCTAATCTAAGTAACGCAAATCTTGTTATTGTTTTAGTAGTCACATTAAAATGACAAAACTGTCGGTAGTTACAAGATAACTTATACAAACAAACATATAAACATATTATAATATAGTGCAAGTTTTTACAAGCAAGTTAATCTTACTATCGCTTTCTACGTTTCGCGGAGACAAAATAAATAAAAGCGCGGAAAAGCGCGGAATACGCGCGGGGAGCGGAATAGCTAAATATTGCAATAAACAAACTTTTACTTTCATTATTTATATTATTAGAATTAAGGAAGAGAAGACAAAAAGTCTGAACATGAGGCAAATTAAAAAAAAAGTAACCCCTCTTTTTTCTAAGAAAAAGTAGTAGAATAAAAATGTAATTTATAACTTGATTAAAAATCAACACACCACCACTGCTCAATAAGTCTAGAAAGCTAAAATTAGAAACTTAAAGTTAGTTACCTCTTCATGTAAATTCATTCAAATTCATGTATCTTTAGGTAAACTGATTTCAGTTAACACATTGGCTACTTTTATCACATTGGCTACTTTTAACTAGATATTCTCAAGTAATCGCGAACTTATAAATACTGAGGATTCATTTACTTTAAACTTTACCAATTCAAAATTCAAACACTAGAAATTATTTGAGATAACACCGGGGGTTGACGGCGAGTAAAACTAATAATAGTTTCTACTATTATTCTAGCTTAGCCGCTATCTCATAAATAACACAATGGTTGCCCTATACACATTAGGTTATGTTTAGTTTTATATCGACTCAAGAAAACATGGTCACAGTAATCAGTACGAGACGATAAGAAACGCTTGTAAAACACAGATTTATGCCAGGGCTACTCATTTTCACGGTTCATTTTAAGACCCTTATGATTTCATCTCGTATGACGTAATTATGAGTCGAACTTCTAAACCTAGGCAAGTACCGAACTGATTGACCGATAAGTAGGTACTTTATTTATACCTATAGGATGATCCAATTCAAGCTTCCTAACTTTAACGAAACACACACTTAAGTCATATTTATTTAGTTTAAATCTACTATGTTTTATTTATCCATAGCCTATTTCGTCTCACTGCAGTACAAAAGCCTTCCCTCTTTCAAATGTTCCCTGTCAAATGCCACCTGCTAGTCCTTACGATACGATTCCAACTCGTCCTGCCACCTTCTAGGCCTGTCACGGTGTCACCTACTATTCTGGAGCCAGCTGTTGTTCAAGACCTAGCCTAATCTAGTCTACTCTAACTAGTCGTTCGACGACAGACCCAAAATTTGCAAATTACAAATAAATTGGTCTTCCGTTACACTATCTATCACTTACAGCGACATATTCTCGGCTGAACGCACATTACAATACTCCCCATGCCCTCTATCTCCAATACTACCAGTTTATTCAAAATTCACTGAGTTGCAAATTGTTCTATCAATAAGACGATTAAGTTGACCATAAACATCCCATAATTATTAAGGTTTTAAATGACATTATTTCTAATATCTAAACAATTTTGAGCGGTAGTTGATTCATATCTTAAATATTTGGTTTAATCCCTATATTTGATGCTAGAAACACTCACTTATCAATTTACAGCGTTGCTAAAATATCGACTCTGAATAGAATCACCCTATACGAGTACGTAAGTAAATTTACGTATCACAGCATTTACCGCCTTCTTCGTAATAGCATTTAGTCATAAATTTAGCTTAAAACAGGTAAAATTATATCAAATTAGGCAAGTGAACTTGCCTATTGAACTTATATTTACATAAAAATGCGTTTAATTGTCTATACTAAAACCTTACAAACTTACCTACCTTAAAAAAACCGCTCTAGTTATCAAAGTACTCTCCAACGTTATAATTAAGTAGCCAAACCAACTCAATTCAAAGACATAAACTAACTTAAATGTAAGAGTACTTAGTAATCCGATCGCTGTGTGGTCTTTATCTTACTTTTATCAACACGTCAGTAGGAACATTAGAATTTGTTTTACTGAGAGCTTTGAGTAGTAACTATTAGTTAATCTTTGGCTTTGAGTCGAACGGGATTTTAATGGCGCCAATGTTGCTGCTCATTACTGTTCGATGCTAGTTGATACTAATCAAATCAATGTGCCCTTATGAACTTCACGATTGCTAGTTTTCCTTAGGAGACTTTTCATTGTTTGCTTGGAAAGGGTCCAGAGTCCAATTAGAACAGTTTTCTTAAGTAAATATAGCTTTTTGTCACTTAGATTTTTTACTTCTTAATGTTAGAGGCGATTTGTCATGACTAATTAGTTAGCATGAAAATATGTACTTATCTCGTATTTATTGATTTCTTCTTTAAAATGTCAATAATTGTGACTTGTCACAAATAACTTGAAATAGGATCTAGATGAGTCTCTTTCGCGTTTCCTTTGTTAAATTACACAAACCACTATTAAACCTATGCAAGAGAAGAAAGCATAAGGCTCTCGACAAACCAACATCAGCAAGACAAATGACGCGAGTTGCGTCTGTATTTAAATCCAAGTACATAGCGTAATGACTAAAATATTCCGTGTTACAATAGGAATTTTATAATTATTCGAGTCGACCGTAGCTCTATAATAAGGAAACAATCGATCGTTTTTAATGGGTCAGCCGTGCTCAGCTAATCCTCAAGCGTGAGGGTTCAAGGTGTTAAGTTCAGCAATTTTGAATTCTATTCAATTAATAAAAAGTTTACTTCAATTTTTCCCTTTCAATTTACTTAGGACCTTATTGTGTTGTGGACGCGGTGTCATATTCAGGTAGGAAAGCGTAGTACCGCGTCGTGGTCACTATTCAGTATTGCATTTCACATGAACTTTTTGTAAACAATACCGGATTTAGAAAACGACGGGGGTTTTTTTGGTACAGTAGTTGATAAAAAGATTACGGTGCGTTGACCACTTCCTACTTTCGTATCATGTTTATGTATCGTTTACAATGTACACGTATATTTTTACGTTTATTTCAAGGTAAACCTCATAATTTTCAATTCTATAAAACTCAAAATGCATCAACACATCGTAAATGCAAATAAGCCTAATAGATAGGCACAATATCTGACAAATTTCGATTTGAATCTCCAGAATCTCTATACCTAACCATTCAAGTTTCGTAATAATATTCGAAAAGGAATTTCGTAATTTACAACGGCCTTACTCACTTCTTAAAAGAAGTAACTGAATGTTTTTCAAACTATTTAAGGTGAAAGGGTACCTGCGCGCTCTCCATACAAACGTAGTCGACTGTTTCCTCCCTGGATAATGACACTAGCACAAATATTTTTGTGCCATAAAACCTATAACTGCCATGACTATGCCCCTATGTTTTGGTTTTTTTCATTTTCTAATTATCATAGAAATTAAGATTATAAAAATAAAAAAATATAAAAAAATAAAAAATAGGGGCATGGTCATGGCAGTTATAAGTTTGATGCACCAAAAATATTTGCTCTAGTGTCATTATCCAGGGAGAAAACAGGCGACTACGTTTGTAATAGTTTGTATGGAAAAGGCCTCCGGTACCCTTTCCTCTTAAGTGTCGATGTGTTTTTTAAATAATCGACCAGCCTTACTTTCTTTGAAATAACTGGCGCCTACCAAATACAGAAAGTTAATGATAATAAGCTTTAAGTAAATTTCATTTTTGGTAATTTAAAGCTCAGAGAAATTTTAACCATTAAAACGATATGTAAAAAATCGATTGGTCAAAATTCTTAGCAGATCGCGTCGCTTGAAGCTCGTGACTATTTGTACCGCTTTGTTTGTTCAAAGCTTAACTAGATTCAGTAAGTGAAAAATATTTGCGTATCCGTTTAACCTCCATAGCTAATCGGAAACGGAATAGTTACACATTAATAAATAGGTATTAACGACAAATCACAATGTTTTCTAACACGAAGGCCCGCCTAAGGTTATGTAACAATAATATCGAGACCTCAAATATTTATTTAAAGTCATAATATTTACAATACAGTAAGGAAGGAATGTGCAATTATCAGCAATTCGGAGGTCAGTGATCGTATTGTCATTGGAGTTATCAAGTAGGTATCTATATCATGCAAAATCCGTAAATATGCGACAATAATATACCTAACAGATTGAACTAAAATGGCGGCTTTGGAGTTGACTTATTTTAAACCTGAAAATGGTCTGGCGTCTTTCGAGTTTTTAAATTTCAGATTTATTTTTCGTTCTTTCTTTCGATCGATATCAATTTACGACTCATTATTTCATTTATAATCTAGTAAAATTACCAACCGTATAAAAAAATCCTTAAAATATTATATTGAAGTCTGATTGCCACGTTCTCGCGAAACAATGTAAGTAAGTAAGAAAATTTCAAATCAGCGTAATTTCTGACCCACCGTAGGGTTCTAAAATTACTATGATTGGAATGTTTTCATTCTAATAATTTTCGTTTAATAAATTCATGAGTTAAAAAACTTTGAACTTCAACTAAAGCAGGTGCCTAGAAACTTGCTTGTGTTGAAAACATTCTAATAACAACCGTTTTGTAGCTCTACGGTGGGTCTGCAATTATGCTGCCGACCGTACCTATTTTGAAAATTTCTTACTAAATTAGTTATGAAACTCAAATTAACAGATATTAAAGTTTTATACGAATAGGTTAGAATAATCGTGTTTATACCTACTCACTCACCCCCTTTTAAACAAACAAACAAAAAAAAAACATCGTTTGTTTGAAAGGGGGTGAGGGGGTGACATTTTTTCGAACGTCTTTTGTTTCCACTTTGAGTTAGGTTAACAATTTAGGATCAGGTTTTTACGTTAGGAAATAAAAAAAATATTTTGTTACTATTTTAACCTAATTTTTCGGACCAAGTTAGGAATAATCCTATCAGAGAGGTCTTTGTCCTATCTATGGTGAACACTCAAAACTAATTGCCTACTTGCAATTTTACCTATTATGGCAGTAAACTTGGCTAATTGGTGTATTAGCCTATTTGCTACGGATGGGTTGGAATTAAGCACGGTCCATTAGACGTCTAACCACCAAAACTATCTAAGAACCAAGTGTGTTGGAAATTTTCACGCTACTCGAACATACTGACTGATAACGGATATTACGAATTTCCATGAAAAAAGCTTTTTGTTTATTTATTCGATGAGGTTGCCATGCTTTTGTAGAGCATCAGGTATGTTGTTTGTTGAGGCAGATTTGTGGTAGCAGAAATAGTCTCTGAGTAACGATTTCCGAAATGGTGGACAGACCTTTTTTCGGCACTGAAGAGAGGTGCATACTTCGTCGCTTTATACTGCCAAAACTTGTTTGTTTTTTGATAGTTGTTAGTTTTTTTATTTTTATTTTTATTATTCTGTTACATAATATACTTGTGCGATGGTGATTTTTGAATGTGTTGTTTATTTTGTCACACTGTTTTTCTTTTGGGTTATGTTTTTTTTTATGCGGGAACCTCTAATTGGCTCTCTATTATTATTATTTTTATGTTTATTTTTAAGTTATAGCTGTTGGTTCTCCTAAAAATAAATAAATAAAACAAGTACTGATGTTTGATGTTTTTACCTATTTCGATTAAAATTTTGATGTCACTAGGCTAAATCATTCATACTAACAATATTATTTTAAAAACTTTTTAAACTCACACGATTTGTATTCATAGTAATTATTTGTCCGGGTCATAATCGCGTATTTTTGATTTTTATTTCTCTTACCTCGACGTTTCGGATGGTCGCGAGGAGACACAAAAATACGAAAATGATTACAATGAATATTATTTGAAAATAAATGATTATAATAATAAAATAATTTATTCTAAGTGGGATCTAAACTCAAGCCATTTTGTCTACGTTAATCAGTGAGTGGTAACAGTTTGACATATCACTGACGTCGATGTAACAATTCCAGCAACTTCAGTTAGCATCAAACTAAATGCATTTAGGCCGGTGCAAGAAAAGAGCAAACAAAAAAATTCAAAGAAAAAATAATCGACTAAGTAAGGCGTGAAGTTTTAAATACAATATTTATATATATGCGTGTAAAATATTTTCATATTATAATTTAATCGGTTATCTATAAAACTTATATTTATCAACATTTCCTTACAATTTGAAACAATATGTGTACCTCTACTTATCTACATTTATCTAAGATAAAGTGTCTCTGTGGGATCTGAAGGATTAGGTCCCATGATTATCAAACAGGAGTATTATTTACATTAAATAATATTTAATTTTATTGGCTTTAGGTATAATGACGTTACAGTACTTTAAGGTAACTATATTGAACCGGCTGGGAAATTTATTTAACGATAAATTTATGTGTGTTAAGATAATGAAAAATACCGTGATAAAACCTACGGCTTAGTTGACTCCAGACGCATATTGCCACCAAGTTCTGTCCTTTGGACATAGTCGACTAAGCTGAGAGGGTAGACCCAAGAAGTGCTGGCTTGACGTCGTAAAGGGTGATATGCGTGCAAATGGCCTTACAACCCAGGATGCCGAAGATCGTGCGAAGTGGAGGCGTAAAAGTAGGAAAGCGGACCCCGGGCTCCCGAGAGGGATGCAACCGGGAACATCGCTCGGATGATGATGATGATGATGACTAAGCTGAGAGGGCGGTATGGTTGCTGGACAAACCTACTCCATCTTATGCATGTCCCCGCCTCTGCAGCGCCCTGAATAGCATCGATGAAAGTTCCTATCATCTAAATTTGATATTCCTCAATATTAAACCGACATAAATAGTCGCATGTACCCCGAAAGATGCGCTTAGTGGGATTCACATGACTAGCAAATCAATAAAACACTAATAAACACTACCTAATGATTTGTCGAATCGCGTATCACCTGAAATTAGCCTTTAAAACCAAAGAACTGCATGCGTTACGCTATCAAAGACGAAAGTTAGCATTCTAACGGAAAAATACTGAAAACATGCAGTTATTTTGCACTATAGAGTTACTAATTAAATCGTACTTGGGTGGTCACGAGTCCCTATAATCAGTGTGCTAACAAACTTGACGCGATGTGACTTTGAAGATCCGTTACTGCACATTCAATAGTCAAGTAGTCACTGATACATGTACATAAACGGGCTTTTTTCCGCAATTATAACTCCTTAAACTTTTTAAACTATTTACTCTCTTTCTCTCCCTCTTTTTTAACTCTTTACTCTCTTTCTCTCTCTCTTTTTTTAACTCTTTTAACTCTCTTTTTTAAACCTCCTTAGATGGTCCTTTTGGAGTGATATTAGGTACGTTTGCGTCAGGTCCTAACCGTAAGAGCATTAGCGCACATAAAAAAATATGTGTATAATATGTATGTATATATAAAGAAAAACCATATATGTAGGTATTCTTTTCGTTGTCTGGTACCTATATTACAAGCGCAGTTGCTTAGTTTTAGGGTTAGATGCCGTTGTTTGTAATGTCTAAAAAAAATATTTCTATTTTATCCATCAATTTAACAAAATAGGTCCTGTGTTTCGAAACTTACGTTCGTCATCTAAAGAACTCTTACAAGAGCCGGAATCAGTACAAATAAACCAAACCACTGAAACTTTGAAAAGTTTTGTAGGTAATATTGAAACGTGACTTGAAACTTTTGAAACGAAAACAAATTTCGCAATTTCAGTAAAGTCGCAATAACCCGAGCTTGCCACAGTTTACAGAATTATTTGTGAACGATATAACTGTACTTAGAAATCATTGTTAATTGATGACAAAGAGAAAATTTTCAGCCACTAGTACCTTTTTTATCGATAGCTCGGTTCGCCGAAAGATTCTTAAAAATAATAAATGTTTTACTTAAACCACAAATGAGCGTCGCTTAGCTGTGGGGAAGCTCACAGCTAAGCGACGCTCGCTGATCGTTTATGGTCATGCGGGTTAAGCAACGCCTGGCGCGGTCATTACTTCGATGGGTGGCCAATTAGTAGTGTGGCAAAAATGTGTTTTCGTGAGCCCCTCCGTGCTTCGGAGGCCACGATCTCAAAACACTAACAATAGGTGAGCCACACCACTATACGAGAAGAAGAAGACTTAAACCACGATTTTCATAGTCTCGTCACATGGTCTCGTGTCATATCAGATGCCAAAGGACTTTTAGTATGGGAGCTTTGCATAGCGATTTTAATGCGTGGTGCATTGATATTAATAGAGACGCCATAACTCAAAATACATGTGCACAGCTTTGATAGAACCCATAGTAAATTTCTTCATCATCCACGGTAGTGTTTGTTTAGTAATCTATGGTAAATGATAGCCTGTGAATATCATGTTATATAGTAGCGAAGTGAGCCGAGCATTAGAACACTGATACATAATAATATTACGTTTAGACGACGTTGGTACGGAGGCAAGATAAATGTGCACTACCTTGGTTTTATCGATCAATATTGATTTTCGAATGTTTATTTTTTTCGAAATCAGCTGAAACAATATTTACTACGTTACCACATCACTAAATAACCAAACGTAGAAAAAAAAAATAGGTAGGTACTAATACTGAAGTCTAATTGCCTCTTTCTCCCGGAAAATGGTAGGCACATTTATAAATGAAATTCTTATTATAAGAAATAAATATTTTTATGAAAAGTTATTTTAATTAAATCTTAAATATTATTAAAAACAACACGCGTGCGTAGCGACATGCTTGATTAATTCTAGATATATTATATATAATAATAAAATACTTTGAATCTGTAATAATCTAATATTATAAAGCTGAAGAGTTTGTTTGTTGGAACGCGCTAATCTCAGGAACTACTAGTTCGAATTGAAAAATTAATTTTGTGTTGGATAATCCATTTATCGAGGAAGGCTATTGGCTACCTTTCATTTGATATTCCCACGGGATAGGGACATACGCGGGTGAAACCGTGGAGCGCAGCTAGTCGTTACCTATAGGTACATTTTGCGTTGGTGATTCGGTGGGCTGCATCGACTGCCTACTTTTTAAGATAGGTACTGCATTCCCTTGTTGACGAATAACTACTAAAACACTGTCAAGGACATAAACGAACCACCCACCAAACAAACTGATACCATTGTAATCGATATTTATTGAAAATCGAAATCATGAGTACAATCGGTATTAGTTATTGCTCTAACAGATTTCCGCATTTTATTTTTCAATGTCATCACAATTAGAATCAGATTTTATTTTGACAATAAGTTACATACCCAACATGCAAAGCTTATTGTCTGTATTTTATTGTTACTTATTTATTACTCACGTATTCGATTATCTATAAATACGCCCTATCTAAAGTATAAGTACGGCTCACATGGATCCAATAAGTATCTGGGTATGTAAATAAAGTTTTTTTAAATTTTACTATTTTCAACATTTTCTTCAAATATTATACAGGGTTATTGGAAATTAACTGACACGGCGTTAAGGGCTTCTTCTGTGCACCTTAACGATCAACTTTTGTTCTACGACTTTTGGAAATTCAGTATAAAAATATTCCATTCAAAAATAAAAAATTAAATCCAACAGTTCAAATAATACTCAACTCTACGTCTACGTCACAGAATCAATCATAGTAGGTATGATACAACCCGATCGGGTCGCACGCAGTGCGCCCCGTGCCGATCGCGCGCGCGCACTTGCCGCATAGACATAGAAAATTACCAGACAGTACGAGAAACACTTAAATATTTTTTTTGGGATATGTATTAAGTTTCGACAAAAGTCGTAGAACAAAAGTTGTTTGTTAAGGTGCACAGAAGAAGCCCTTAACGCCGTGTCAATTATTTTCCAATAACCCTGTATAGGTCAGCGTTTGACCAATATTTCACCCGATGATAATATTAAGTGACGATGCTATATAAGATGAAGCCAGCTTGCCTAAAAGTTAAGCTAAGGGACGCAAGTGAAGGTAGGAAGAGGGCACTGTTAGCACTTTGCTTTTTTTTTACAAGGAAACGCATTTGTATATGAAATTGCACCCATACCAAGCGCACGCGCATCACAAGGTAACCGACGACGCGAAGTTTCTCATTAAATAAAGCTAATGCGAATAAAATGACGTGGAGTTCAATTGAATAGGTAATCCTTTAACACTTAGTGCCTTGTTGTTTTTGCGTTAGATTTCATTATCAGACATATGATATGTGTGACCAACCTAGGGGTAAATAGATAAATAACACCTTCCTACTTAATAATTGAATAATATAATGATTTCAGTTACCCTGCATTTACTAGAGGCATTAACTGTGGTTTCACCGCCATGCCTCACTGGTAAGTCCACAGTACCCCACAGATAAAAAAAAACACCGTAGACTCACTGGGCTACAGTAAGACTACAGTTTATCGTAACAAAACCACCTTTTAACCGAGATCCTACCGATGTATTTGAATATAAAGTTACAAATTAATCAGCTGAATAAAATTTGGTCTGAAATGGGTCTGAATGCGTTCTGGCTCCGAAGATTCAGTCAGAATCAGTTTGCAGCGACAGCGAGTCTGTCACAGTCTCTTTCCAGATTTTAAAAAGTTTCGATCCCATGGGATGATCGGTATAAATAGTAGCATATGTTACTTCCAATTAATAAAAGTATTCTTATACTAAGATTCATCAAAATCGGTCCAATAGTTTCGGAGCATATTTCTTTACGAACAAAAAAAAATATTTTCTCTTTATAATATTAGTGTTAATAAATGTTTTTCGTCAATAACTTACCATCAGGAGGCACAATATCTTCGCTGAGACGGCAAGCTGTGGTAACCTGGAAAAAAGAAAATCTTTGTTTTACTAAAACTACATCGCTTTCTACTTGAGAATAAAATAACGTATCGATAGCCTAGAAATAACCTCTTATAATATTTAATCATCAATCAAATCATCTGCTTTTCTCAGTAACATGATAGATACCTCAACGAATGAGGAACAAAAACCTAGGTCCAGAGGCCAAGTAATAAGATCTAAGGCTTAGGTAATCGATGCAATGCTTATGGGTGCTTGCATGTTAAAAACTAATTGTAATCATGTAATGTATTCTAGTTATCAAGAATTATCCAAGAAGTTCTTAAATCTGTACAAATGAGCATGGAAGGACAGTCGCAAGAACTCTGCGACGAATTATATACGTTTGGCGTTGATCAACAAATCACATCTCTTGGAGTTCGCGTGACTATTTATACTGTTGATGTTTATCCAGGGTCAGATAGAATAGCGCGGCTTGTGCCACTTTTTCTACCAGTTTGCACAGAGCTTGAATGTTATAATATCACTTTCCTAGGGAAACCCACAGCACGTGCTCATGGAGTGCAGTAGCGTGGCAGATAAACGGGCTCGGTCTCTTCAATCGCCGGCATGTCTTCCGGAGGCCAGCCTGAAAAGGCTCTGCTAGCCTTTTGGAAGGACATGGGGTGATTGGAATGACAAGGAGTATCTTCTCACACGCACAATAGCGTGGGGGTATTTGGTGCGGGGGCTAGGTGCGGAAACAGCCTCGGGAACTTATGTAATAATGTCCATAGCTACGCTCCGTAGTAGTTCTTCCTTAGTTACTTTAAGTCCTCATATCTTCTAGACATACAAAGAATAATATAGAAAGGTAAGTAGGTTGTAGGCATATAAACCAATAATTTATCTAAACCGGTGTTGGCCTGTGGTAGATACCTCGCCTTTCTTTCCGAAGGTCGTGGGTTCTAATCCCGGCTGACTGTGCACCAATGTATTGTCTTCTGGAAATTTTATGTGGGTTAATTAACATTGCTCTTACAGTAAATTAAAACATCATGATGAAAACCACGGCTTAGTTGGCACCAGGCGTATTGACGAGACGACTGAGTGGGAGGATGGTTGTTTCGGGCAAGCCTACTCCATCTATTGATGTGGACAGACACTTCAGCACCCTCAGTAGCATGAATCAAAGCTGGTGCTGTCTATACATCATCTATATTAGATGTAAAGGCCTATAATTAGTACTTGTACTTGTACACGGGCTGTTTTCCGCAATTAGACCCTTTTTAATTGGGTCCTTTTTGTGTGAGGATTAGGCTTTCCCAGCATGTAAGGGTCGCTAGTAACTAATAAAGCTGAGTTTTACATTAATGTTTGTGCACATACCCCAATATAACTCGCTACACAAGCTCTACGTAGCTATTGCCGTGGATAAGGCACGTACAAACGCATGACATTATTACTTGACGCGGTTCCTTAGTTCAACAATATGAGAATTTATTGAAGGTCGTACTCGTATTAAATGCATTTTATAACGTTTCTGTTGATTTGATGATGTGGTATTAGAATAGTTAGGTGTTACCAATACCAGGTTAGGAATGTCTATTACTCTGTAAATGATCGTGTTACAGTCGTAATGTTGTTGCCAAAGTGGGGTGCAGTCAAATTAGGATTTAATTAGACTACTGAATAGTAAAAAACCGGCAAAGTGCGAGTCGGACTCGCGCACGAAAGGTTCCGTACCATATTGTAGTAGTCACTCTTATTTTTTTTTAGTATTTGTTGTTATAGCGCATACAGAAATACATAATCTGTGAAAATTTCAACTCTCTACCTACCACGGTTCATGAGGTACAGCCTGGTTACAGACAAACGGATGGACGGACAGACAGACAGACACACCGCTCCGCAGTCTTAGTAATAGGGTCCCGTTTTTTACATTATGGATGGAACCCTAAAAATCCGTATTATAGAAGTTAGTATTAATCCTAAATTGTTTAAAAGACAACTGCCATAACTAGTTCACCATAACTTAGTTTTTACACGACAAAGTCAATAGGAGTTTTTGCCTATATGCAAGTGCAAGTTAGTTTGTAACATCCTAACTTAGTTTTTACTTGCTTACTTCAAACTCAAAAGGAGTTTAGCCTATTTGTTTAAGACTATGCATGTGTAAGCCTGTGATATCCCACTGCAAGGCAAAAGTCTCTCTATTCCCGTTCCACTATGCGTGATCTTGTACAACGAATTGCCAATCTTTCAGTAATATATCCAGTTTCTCCCACCATTTTCGACGGAGTCTACAAAGTAAGTAGTCGTCTTCCGTTAGTTGGGGCCAAAATTTTTGTTGTTTTGGCTCAAAGTTCAGTCGTAATCAATCAATTAATGTTTCGATGCAGAATTACCATTCACGCTGGCGTGGCCTAAAAGTGAATCGCGCCGGGCGAAAACTGATTTTCAGGTCTAAAATAAGTCAATTGCAAAGCTACCATTTCAGTTCAATTGGATAATAATAATATGTATTTGACTCTTGATAGTTTCTTTATTGTAAAGACCCTAAATAAATTTATTAGGACCATAAAACTTGTTCTAATTTAGATTGATCTGATCTGATCCTTGCAAAGATCAAAAAAAGGTAACATAATTCAATTAACAGCGACTTAAGTGTTAATTAAGACATTAATAAAAATATCAGTGGTTTAATTTGTCTTACAGATTTATTAATTGTAAAAACAATTTGCATGATATTTAAATTAATTAATAACATAAATAAAACAAGGATCTTTGTATTAAAATATTGCAGAAAAAATAACCTATGTTTATATCTTGTTGTTCGTATTAGATACACAGCTGAGTTAATTTTAATATGGTTTTTATCAGAATGTATGATGTTTGAATGTAAAATTCGTGGGCAAAGCCAGGTTCTCCGGTTAGTTAATACTAATCAAACAAACTTAATTCATTCATAGTTTCGTTTCTTTAATTAATTTAAAAAAAACTGGTATTATTTCCTTGTACTTTAATGAATATGTTGCAATTAACTAATTTATCAAATAACATACCTAGCATTAATTTAATAAATCATTTATTACGTGCGTAAACGATTTTAGAGTAAAAAATGTAGCGAAATAAGGAAGGTACCTTATAAAGCTCTTTAAAAAAAAGGACGAGGTTCTCAATCAGTTACGTATGTATACCTTTATATATTTTTATGTGGGTATATGGGTATGTGTATACAAAGACGGCCCAATCGATTGATATAATTTATTTATTGTTCAAAAAGGGAGAACTTCAGGGATGATCCTGATGGAAAAATTGGTTGAGGATCTTTGGAGCGATGAACAGAATTGCACCTCAAGCGTGCAGCGCTGAGCCCACACTAAAAAAGGCCAATTATAAAAAAAAAACCGATTAAAAAAAAAGAAATAAACATGTCGCGAGACACGCGTTCCAAACAAAGTCCAAGTTTTTTTGTTTCATTTTTTTTCTATAATGTGTGAGATTAGTTAACATTTTTCCTCGGCTAAACTTCGTTTCAAAAAGAGAAAAGTAACCGCACCAAGATAATCAGAATTCGTAGCCAAACTACAAAATGGAACGTATGAAACTGCCAGCCTGTATGTTTGCCAACCGACATGAGTCGCACAAACCTCACACACGTACTGTGCGGATTAATAAAACTCAAAAGATTTGATTAGATTAAGGCAAATACCTACTTAATTTAAAAGAAAATGCATGTGTGTCTACCCATTTGCCAAACATTTGATAGAAACACGTGTATTTTCAATATCTGTATTTTCGCGTGTAATTTATTTAATCTAAGGTACAATAGGTTAGAATTGTATATTATTATAACTAGCGACCCGCTACGGCTTCGCACGGCTATATTATGCATGTATTATACATATAAACCTTCCTCTTGAATCACTCTATCTATTAAAATAAACCGCATTAAAATCCGTTGCGTAGTTTTAAAACAAAGGGACATAGGGACATAGGGACGGCGAAAAGTGGCTTTATTTTATACTATGTAGTGATGACTTTAGCATCTTTGTTAATAAATAAAATAATTAATCTGGCTATCACTCTGTTGATATTAGAAAAAAAATTAAATATTGTAATGACTGGTTGAAAACTGAACAATTTGCAAAACAATTTAACAATATTATTCAATAGGGACTCATAAGTACAAATTATAGGTAGGTATGCTATTTTTTTTTACGTCAGTGATTATATTAAAAAAATAGCGTTCAACATAGTAACGCAGTCAACTTTTTGGACAACTTTGCACCGGGACCTTCGGGGGTGGTTTCTTTGAATAGTGTTTTTTTAATAGCCCTTCTTTTTCATGTATTATAAATAAGTATTTTAGATATAACTTGATAATTAATACCACTTTACATAACGTACTTTTTCTTACTTATGTTACAATTTGTAAGTACATCAACTACGCCTGCTAACTTCTGCTATTCGATAACAGTTACTTAAAAAGTAGTTTATTTAACCTCAATTTTGTTATCATTATGTTTGACCAGCTGATTTTATTACTAAACAATGAAAGTAGTATGTTTGCTCAAGTAAAAAATCAGAAATCACATATTTTTGTTTTATTGAAT
Source organism: Idaea aversata (assembly GCA_907269075.1). Lineage (NCBI taxonomy): Eukaryota > Metazoa > Arthropoda > Insecta > Lepidoptera > Geometridae > Idaea > Idaea aversata. The sequence continues at coordinate 5,182,781 of OU026092.1, read as the reverse complement.
TTAATGATTCTTAGCTAAAAGTGTTTTATTTATTTTGTTTGGTTCACGGCGGAGTTCGTGCGACTTACTGTGAGGTTCGTGCGACTAATAGTGCAGGTTTGTAAAGAGCTTTAATCAATAAAAAAATTAAATGTTATATTCTGAGATGAAGGTAGGTAAATAAATAAACAGAAATAAAATAAATTTGACTTTTTACTGAATAAGTAAATAGGTAACTTCGTAATGCCGATGTAGAATTTAGTGGGCGTAAGTAAATAACGTTGAACTTAGGAAGTATTTTTTACTAATATTACTTACTTTAAGTATTAAGTTCAAAGTTCGTGTAGTTTATAATCTCCTGTGTTATAAATAATCTCTTCCTGTTTTATAAATGATTAGCGTTTATATTACGAATTAAAAATGTACTGTATTGGGATTAGGAATATTAAATAAAAGCCATGCCACTTGATTTACTCCGGCGAAAGCTTTTTTTAATCCTTTTTGATTAAAAAAAGGTTTCGCCGGAGTAAATCAAGTCTATTTAACAATGGTATGATTTCGATCTAAAAAAAACATCTTTAGTTAGGAGCATAAGGTGTCAGTGCATTAGGAAATATAGTATGGAAATATAAAAAGTAGGTCTGTGTAAAATTTTAAATTTTTAAGTAGGTACATCACTTCAAACTTATCATAATAATATCCTCTGATAATAACAATATCCAATTGAAATATTATCGCCTAATCGAAGATATAATTTTCCATTCATAACAATTTATTTTCAGCTTACTGAGACGCCATGTAAAATAACACGGCTTTGATAATTAATTTATTCGAACGAATCGATAAGTTTTTAATTATCATCGCTTAAATATGTTCCGATAATTATAATTTGGTAAACTATAGTGGCACACTTTAAGATTTCTAGGAAGAAAAGTTTAAACGCCATATAAAATAACACTGCTTTTGTTAAATAATTTATTCTAACGAATCGATATTATTTCAAATATCATCGCATAAATATGTTGAGATAATTTTTATTTAGTAAACTGTAGAGTTTAGACGTCATGTAAAATAACATGGCTTTTAATAATTAATTTATTCAAAAGGATCGATAAGTTTTTAATAATCATCGCTTAAATATGTTGCGATAATTATTATTTGGTAAACTGCAGTGGCACAGTTTAAAATATCTAATAAGAGTTTAGGCACTGAAAATTTATTTTTATTACTTACATAGCCGAACTTTGCCGTCATGTTGTGTCCCGTTGTATAGTATGTAGAACATACATCTAACTGAATTACTCAGCCACTTTTCCTTTATTAAAACTGAACAATCACTTTTTATGTAATTTATTTGCAACACACTTCTCATTCAATTAAACAAACACTGAAAACAGTTTGTTACGATTCCGTAAAAACTGAAACAATAGCTTTTGTAGTCACAAAAAAAATTCAGAGTTAAAAACCTACTCTGAGAAGAAACACGTACGTTTCACACCACTTTCATAAATTTTCCGAAAAAAAAAAAAGCGTTGCCGCGTTTTTAAATAGAACACTTGGTTGTCAAAGGGTGTTTTGCGGTGGGTTTTCTTTGAGTTATTCAAACTGGGGTTTCTTTTTCAACTTTTCTTATGCGGGTATTTTTACGCTCGTATTTATATGGGTTGGGTAAGCGACATGCGCTCTCCTCGGCAGTTGACCAACGACTACGAGATAAAAACCTGGCTTGATTATAAACTTATAAGCTAAACTTTTTTCATTGTGTGCGTGTTTATGATAGTGTGCAGTGAGGCTTTGTTGGCGACCTTACAAAGTTTTCACTCAATATTAGTACCTATTTTTTTCTTTCGTATTTTTTATTCGATGTAAAAAGTAACATTAATTAATGGCGCTAGGATGTGGTAGAAAAATAACCTACCTAATAAATGCTTTGACGTTTTAAGTATTTTATTATTCTGCAAATTAATAGATATGCTTGGCATCCGTGATTCGTTAGGATGAAAATTTTAAAATTAAAGAGATTTAAGCTGTTTTTTGTTTTTAGAAAATTTTAAGGATTTGATAGTATTTTTCATATTTAACGTAAAGGCAAATGAGGAAATATGTATTAGGTTATAGATAAACATGGACGTTATTAATTTACTAGAAAATCTACCTGAACATAAACAGTGGTAAATGTACAATCTGTAGTTTATCAAAATGGGTCAACGCTGCCAACTACTGCGGTCTAGACTAGAACCGATAAAACCGATTGTTTCGCATAAATCGCTTCTTTTTTTAAACGTTTCTCAGGATGTCACGTTTAAAAAACAACAGTGTACTATTAAACAGAGTTTGTCATTCATTCTTTACCTTTTAAAACGCTGGAGCATAACATGCAGATTATAATTAAATTAAATTTAAATCGTCTGACAAAGATGCCGAAGAAAAGGATGATGGGATAGTGGTAGAAGTAGTAACAGGAGAAACACAGCTTTTTTTTAAACTATCAGATATTTGGTAGTTAATTTTACGAGTAAATTAACATTCATTCATTCACAATTTCATGCATTTTTTACTGAATTTTTCACGCTTGTTACCACTATACCATGAAAGTTTTATTCTATTGATATTCAAATTAGTAAAACAATATAACAATTTTGTTTGTACGTAAAACCGGGAAATCCCGGAACCGAAAATAGCGGAAATTGCCGATTGTTTATACTTACATTAATTCCCAGGATTTTCTGACAAAAGATTTAACAGCGACCGAAAGAAATTTCATACAAAGTTTGGAAAACCTTTAAAAACACAGTTTTATTGCTAAACAAATCTTTACACATGACATTTCGCAGCAAAATTTATCAGAAAAAAGTTTTTATTGGTAGCACTGAACATTTCCGGGAATACCGGTTCTTGTGAACACCAGTACCGAAATCCCAGTGTTAAAGAAATTCGTACCGTTTGCATTTCCTATTACCGACATGTGACAGTAGATAAAGAGCTTTTATTGTTAACGAAATTTAATTTTGAATCAGGATCTACATACGCCCTTGGTAAGTATAATTAAAATTAAGCAGATTTGATAAAATAATTAATTTTCTTTTAATTAGGAAAGTCGTTGATTATTAACAACACCAATTAATGTTATCAATCTGATAAATCCATATCAAAATTTCAATGAGGATTATCCCTAGGGTTATCGTTTCTTAGGAATTAAAAAATGTAGCTGTGTTCTGCGGTTTCACCCGCGTATGTCCCGATCCCGTGGGAATATCGCGACAGTAGCCTGTGATACTACTAACAATTCAATGTTTCGTAATACCTAGTTTCATCAAAAACGATTCAGTAGTTTCAGGTTTCAGAGCCTATTCATTATATACAAAAACCTAAAATACAAAAAGAAAACTTTGATCGCGCGACTAGTACTGCGAGCTTTATTTGTCCAAAGGGAGAACCTTGTTAATGTACCAAATTATACTTATAATTTCATTACTTTAAGTAGGTACCTAATTATATTTCGTGACACTTAAATACCTTTAAAACACCTAAAGAAAATAAAGACAAAATTAAGATATTATAAGTAGGTAGGTACAAACAATTCTCATATTTTTTACCATTCAGACTAATATATGGACAACAGATACCATTAATAACTGAGAAAAAATACGCGGCGCCACATTATATAGATGCTAATTCACCCATATACAAAGATATATAAAATAGTGTAAAGTAGAGAAAACATCGGGTAGTCGGTGGATGGTGGCGGCTCAGGACCGCTGTTTGTGGTGTCATATAGGGGAGGCCTATGTCCAGCAGTGAACGTGTATGGGCTGATATGATGATGATGAGAGAAAACATCAGAATTATTTCAAACAAACTAAGGGGACGAACTTGACAAAGATGCCTCGCAGCTCGTAGCTCACACGTCAATGTTACGTCTCAATCACAGAATAGATAAAAGTGCTTGCATAATAATATTCTGAAAGATCCAAGCATCGCAGATAGGTACCGTCTTTGTTTTCCATTTCGGTCGTCTTTTGTATTCAATTTGATCGCTTTTATCTCCACATTTGAGTTAATAACACAATTTAGGATCAAGAGGGCTACGTTGGGAATAAAAATAATCATTTTTTGCTCATTATAGAGCTCTAAAACTGCTATTATTAGAATGGTTTCAACTCAAGCAAGATTCGGTCCTGCTTGAGTGGAAGTAAATTTATAAGACAAACATTATTAGGATAAGAACATTTCAATAATAGTCATTTTAGGACTCTATAGTGGCTCTATAGTTATGTTGCCGACTTTACATGGAGGTGACATCGAGGTGCGAGTTGCGAGCTGTCAGCGGCAGGGCATCTTTGGCATGCTTCTACCCTAGCGCTAATTATGACACTCGAACAGGGATAAAAATTAACTAAAGAAATTCACATGGTTTCTCTAACGCAGTATATTAGTTTTACATCTTTACCCATATATCATTTTATTTGTTAAAAAACTGATAAAACAAATTACTAAGATTGGAACAATGAATTGGATTTTACGGTTGTTAAGTTTTTGTGTGAAACAGGACCTCTTTTGTAGGTATTGATTGATTTTAATTAGGTATGTAAATAAATTCTAAAATTCGCCATTTTATAATCCTACTAATGTTTGATAAATATGAAAGATTGTTTTTCTGTGATGTTACCAGTTTATTACTCAAACTACTAAACCAATTGTGCTATTTGATTAATTATAATTTGTAACAAATAGCATACCAACTTTTTAATAACCAATTTTTGTAAAGGATAAGTTGCGAGTGAAGTCGTATACCCCAACTAGTTATACTCTATAAAAATATTCGATTTTATAATGTTTGACCTTTGTCCAGTTAAGAAATTGAGTTCAAGAAGCTCTAGGCAATTTACGTCAGCATCAGAATAAATTCCATGGATTTCGAATAAAGTTGTCACGAGTATAAAAGCTAATTTATAAGTTGCTTCATCGTTTAGTGGCAAATTGACGTTAGTGTAGCTGGTGGTGCTTATTCAAAAGCACTATCGACAAAAGCAAGGTAACAGAAAAAAGCTAAAATATATTTATTTTAAGGACCTTTAGAACATCCTTACTTAATTTTTAAGACGATTAAATGTGATTTTATGAGAATGTTTCCAACTGACTAAAGAAATTTTGACTTTGGTTTTGGCTCTACTAAGTTTAATAGATATTATAAGGTTCTCATTAACCGTGGTAAATTATCAGAAATGTATTCTGGAAAAACTTTTTATTAAGAAATTAACTGAAATTGCGAACAGATACTAAGAATATTGATCGTTTTGTGACCAAATAATGACGTCTGCTCATACATACTATTAATATTCTGTGATCATACTATAAATGCTAATAAACTCAGCAGAAAATTAAATCATAATATCAATCTACGAGTATCTACGTCAACTAACATTGAAAAAGACGTAACTTGTGGAATCTAATTTACTAATGAATGACGTATTAACGTTTTTATTTCAAAACAAATTTAAAAACAATGATTTCGTAACAATAATGTATGTGACATTGTGCGTAGATGTACAAAGCGTGCCCGAGAATTTATAATAGTCGGAGATCCCTTTAAGAACGACCATCATCGAGCTGTTTAATGGATGAAAAGTATTTTATATCAAATTAAGTAGGTCAGTAAATATATTGCAAATGGGTTGCCTAAAAAACTTCAGTCCAGAATATGATTAATTACTAATTTAATTTTTTATTAAAGGTTTTAACCTTTCACTGGTTTGTTTGAAAGACAAATTTTATACCAATCGAAAGTATAAAGCCTATAGCATATGCAAACGTTAGGTTGACTATTTTTTCCCGTCACAGCTCTTGGGTATGCAGGTAAATCGATACTAGTTATTTGCACTGCTCTGGTTAATGAATTTAAGTTAAGTTAAAATATAGATAACTAGCGACCCGCCCCAGTTTTGCACGGCTATATTATGCATGTATTATACATATAAATCTTCCTCTTGAATCACGCTATCTATTAAAAAAACCGCATCAAAATCCGTTGCGTAGTTTTAAAGATCTAAGCATACTAAGGGAAATAGGGATGGCGAAAAGTGACTTTATTTTATACTATGTAGTGATGTATTTCATTGGTACGGAGTTTGTCTATTGACCAAACCAGTTAAATGTCTAAAAACAAAAAAAATAAATTAATCATTCTGGACTGAATTTTCTTAGGCAACCCTGATTTAAAATACTAGATTTGCTTACTAATGAATACTTGATTCAAAATACTATTCATCCATTAAACAGCTCGATGAAGGTCGCTCTTAAAGGGATCCCGTACTATAACGTAAAAACCTTAACACCTTGGAATGTAAAAGATTCCACTTCACAAGAGTACGCTATTGACCTCTATCGACATGTCTGAGAAACAGAACTTCCCACTTCCTCAACGGCCAATGTCCCAATTTTTCCTTGTTTAGAATTCTCGGGTGTTATGTCTGTATCGCCTTGACCGACCCTGTGTGAGTTTGACCGAATGACGCGACAAAACTTAACCTTTGTTGCTTTTTCATTTCCTTTATTTGTATTGTTTTAATGTCACGGATGAGTTGAGGTTTTGTCTTTAATATGCTTTTGAAATTTCGAAAAAAGAACAGTTCTTCATTATTTAATTATTTTATTTTTATAGTGCGTGAGCCTGGACTAGGATTTCGGGAAAAAAAAATCTAGAAAAATTTGTACGCAATTTTATCATTAGGATATGACGTATTGGACCGTGTGGCGCAATTGGTATTAACAATAACCGGAAGGTTGCGAGTTCAAGTCTCATCGTGGTACAATTTTTGAGACACATTTTTCTATGAAAAATATTTCAAACTTTGACTCATTTCACTTCTAAAATACGTCTCCCTACAGAAGTTTGTAATTACTTAATATTACCGAATTGGAACTTGCTCTATAAAAAGGTCAATCAAAATTATAACGACAAATAAACACATCTAATTTAATGCACCATTAAGTAAAGCAATAACAAACATGGTCCTTAATGCAAAACAGTTAAATAACACACAACAACGAGACATCTCAGTCTCTAGTTGTCGCGTTTATGAGTGTTTATTTACTCTGTACACCACAATGGTTGTATCACGCAATAAAGACATGCTGAAGCCATAATCAAAGGGTACTTCGAAAGCGAAGTTCTTAAGTCTCTCAAGTTTACCTTAGTCTGACATCTTTTTCACATGTTGTACTATAAACAACCGTCAACAATGTACAATGTACGACAACCGACAATTTGGAAAATTTATGCTTCAGGCGAGCACGTGAAAAGTTTGAAGGCCTTGTAAGAATTACGACGTCAAGTTAGAAAGCTACTTGATGGTGGCGCGGAGTGTAAACGTTTCGGTATTTAGGTAAGCTTGTAACACAATAGCTTTTGTCAATACGCGTTTATCATACGATGGTAACCATGCGTTATTCAGAATGACATTGCCACCGCGTTTTCAGCAATTATTTTTACGAGTTTGGATATTACCTTATTTACGGTTTTATTCATAGTATATTTTGTGATATTTATTAATATTATATTTTGTAATTGTTTGTTTTAACTTCTTTATTTAAAATTTGTTTTTTTTTTAATCCGATTTTTAACTGTATAATTTGTAATTCTGATTAATTTATACCTAATAATAAATATTTTGGCAAGTTTTTATTATGCTGTTCATTAATTGGTAGGCACAAGAAATTATTTCAATGGAAAGCTGTAATCACCAGAAAAGGGTAAATTTTAAATTGTTTATTGTTGTTATTACAATTTATTAACTGACTTATTATTTATATAATTCCTACTTAACACATCTATTTTATCATGTTTAAACTTTTAATTTTTATTAGATAAGTAAATAAGAATTCTACGTGTCCATTGGAAAATTTTCTCCATAGCGAGTTGAATTGAGTTAAGTTATTGAATTTTGTATTTTAGATCTTTGGAATAAGATTAATTTTACATTAAATACATATTGAAACAATGTAAATATTCTGAGTATCTTTGTGAAGTAAATATTATAGTAAAATATAGGAAATGCACACACTCCCAGTATTTTGAAGTAACTATGATTTTAAGTAAAAAATGTAAGTATTAAAAAAAGATTAAAAGACCTTGCCCTCCCGTGGTCGGGTAAAAAATAGGAAATATCGAAAACATAAATATATTTCGATGACAAATAATTTAAACATTAATTTTATTTCATAAACATTAATCGCCATTCAACGTGGTAACGTTCTTCACTTCTAGGGACCCTTTTGGACTTTTAATTTAAAAAAATGTAAGATAGTTTAATTAATTAATTTAATAGGATAGAAAGTAGGATAGAATATAAGTTTATAACGTCTGCTTATTCTGTGGTTTTTTTGATACAATAAATAAATAAAAGAAATTAAAAAAAAATACAAGTAGGTAAACCTTTATCATCATCATCACTATCATCCACAGGACGTCCACTGCTGAACATAGGCCTTTTTTTTCACCCCGACGACGGCGTCGTCCTAATGAGGCCCCGATCTCGAAAGACTTCCAGAGTGAACGGTCGCATGCCTTCCACGTCCAACGGCTTCCCATAAACCCTTCTTCGAAGTTTAATGACTAATTGGCAAACAGTTAATTAAATTTAATTAGTACGATCCAAAAAAGGGTAAAAAAAGTTACACGTAAGTAATTTCCAAGTTAATACATGAATCATTTCCAAAATCTAATCAGAAAAGATTAAAAGAGAAGTATGATATAATTATTTCAGCAAAATTTTCGGAAAACTGTGACACATTTTTGAAATTAAATTTCTTATAACAACATTTTATTTTCCTTATATAAATTCAAGAATAATGCATTAATGTGTGGTATTTTACGTCAGTTTATATGGTGACATCAAAAAATGATGTCAATATTCAGAGAAATAAAACTAATATTATCAATTCGAGAGTGAGATTAACTAGAATTGCTAAGCGTATAATTCTTTTTAAATAAATTAGTTGTTTTTATCTAAATGTGTTTTAATTTTATTGATTTTTAACAAAGTAGGAGGAAACATTTTTTTTAATTAATTATTTTTGGGACTAAATGGCAGTATGATTGATTTGATTTTCTTCTTCTAAGGGTGAGCAAATTTATCAACATAGTTAAATAGTACATTGTTATCCAAGGTGTGAAAGTCACTCATTACAAGTCCCGAGACGGAGTTTGGCGCCCGAGCGTAGCGAGGGCGCTAATAGTTCGAGGGACTTAATGAGTCTTTCACCCGAGGTAAACACTGTGCTTTTCATTACGAATAATACATAAAATTCTTCATAACAACGAGAGTAAATGAGACTATGAGACTCCATACCACATGAGTAGGTACTCATGTGTCCATACTACCTGATCCTCATACAAGGTTGGGACCAAAGAGGTTATACACTATGTAGTGTTTTTTTTAGGTTTCTGCTATTTGTATTCAATACTTAAATACGGCGGTACTTACCGAAGAAGTTTTTATTAATGAGTTAATCCAACATTGGGAAATGACGCGAAGTTCGTAGATTTAACTTACAGTTTTAGTAACACGGTTTGTCTAGAAAATGTTATTTACAAAAAATACACAATCATAAATGAAAAACCAGATTAAACTTAACACAAATACATACTAAAATAAGAAAAAATAGTTACTTAGTACTAAACTCTGGCAGTATGCATGAGCCGTGCCAAGCCATAATTATTACTCTTTGGTGTAAAAAAAAAAGCAAGGAGGTTAGGTTTTTGAAGTTCCTAATGCGTATGATACTGATACTGGCTACATGCAGATTGCACAAGTCGTGCGAAGCCATAATTTGACATGACAGCTGTCAGTGAAAGTGAAAAGCCCTAGGGCTGGAAATTTTATTTTCTACACGCTCTTCAGGCATATTTAGACCTACTTTCGGAGTATGAGTAATGAAAAAACTATTATGTACCAATCTAATATTAACATTCAGTAAGTGTTCACATCCCACTTTGCTTGTAAAGGGCCTCTACGTGTCAGCTTCGGCTCGGAGACCCGTTCAGTAAAGTCATTTAATTAATTGTATTAAAATTTCGTATACCGTAAGGGTAGAATATGATTTTAAATTACCTTAATTTAAGACCTCATAATATGTAAGGTATCCGTTGCTAATGCACTGAGTAAATGAACGAAGACTCTGAGAAAAGGTGTAATGGTTATAGGTAACTTTCTTAATATTCGCTACCAAATTCAATAAGAAAATCATATTTTTAGTTCATGTTTCTGGCTTAAATTTATATGATCATTCACATAAAATGAGACAGGATTTATTTCGTACTTTTTTAGTGACAAAATTTTAGTCGTGTTTTATGGAAATACTTTGATTGACGTCAAACTTTCACCATATATTTAATACCAACTTAATAATTTTTCTTGTTAGCTAAAATCATTTTGCTCCGTGTACTGAAATGTTTAGTTTATTAGGCATTGATTTTTACTGGGCATAGACTACTTTCAGATTTTTTTCTCTTCCTTGATGTATAGATGTAGCTGCTATCTATTGAGACCTCTGAAAGTAGTGTTGCCTATCAATAGTCTACTATCGCTGAATTATAGATAGTCTATTGATAGTTTAATAAAAACCGATAGCAATGATTAGCCTATCAATCTATCGATAGTTTTTTTAATTACAAGCAACAATACTTTCAATAGTATCGATACTATCAATAGTTTATTCTTCGCGAGCAACAATACTATCGATAGTATTGCCTCGTTTTGAGCTATCGATAGTACCGATTTTATCGATAGTATCTATATTATCGATAGTATCTATATTATCGATGGTATCTATATTATCGATTTTATCGATACGCCAATATATAGTATAGACTTTTTCAGAGGAAAACTATCGACAGTAACTATAACTATCGATAGTATCACTGATTCACTGATCACAACGTAAAATTAAGTGGCCTTTTAGTGGAGTTGGAAGAAGGAGACTTGATCCGTGAATGTAAAGGTTTAGTAGCTTATCTATCAGCGTGCTAAAACAAGATACATTAGTAAATCAGGCGTCGGGACGGGTCTATTTGTTCGAACAATTACATGTGGCGGGCGCCACAAAACAAACATCACACTGTACTGCATGGTTTATGTCTATATTGATGGATGAGAAGGTTCTAAAGCTGCTGTTGTACTGAGATTTTCTTAAGTTTTTATGTTGGTGCTACATTTTGTGATAAATTGCACAATTGGATTACTTACCCATTGGGAAATATAATATTGCATTTTCTCATGAGAATATTGGTTCAAGACAGCGCAGCGCGGACAGGGAGCGATGGAAGACTTTAAATTCGGAAGGCCTAGATCCAGTTAGGGTCGCTGGGCCAGCGGAGTAAGTAATTAGTATGAACTTAGAAAATATATCCTAATTTCGCCCTGAGACGTTACTTCCCAGTAACCACTACGCCCCGCAGCGCCACTACGCCGCGGGGCGTAGTGGTTATCGCACCCGCATAAAAACGGGAGTTCGCAAAATCGTCGAGGTGCAAGATTTTAGAGATACATTTTCCTTGAAAATATGTCATTTTTCTTAGTAAAACTTAGCAATCGATCGACTTTATAACACTTTTATAAAAAAAAATTACAGTTGTCCAATCTACTTCTGGTAAAAACATTTAAAGGCTTTGATTAAACTTAATTAGTGGGAAGTTTTGAGAGTGGCTGATCGTTATAATCGGAACTCTATGTTTAATCTGCAGAGTATATTTTAAGTTAGATTAAAAGTTCAATAAGACATTTTTCTATATTCTATCCGTTATTACAAGATTTAGTTATGTACTTAAGTCGCAAAAACGCTTCCTGGAATATTCTTGTGTACAAAAATTTTATTATTAAACTACTGCAAGTTGTAACACTGTAACATTCAAGAATAATGTCAAAGTCTGATTAAACGACGGAAACAAATCTCTTACATTTTTGTTTTCTCGTATTCTAGACGCTCGTAAATATATCTCATTTTATTCACGAAGACAGATTGGATTTTTTTTCCAAGTACTATTTCGTATACTGCGTCAAATAGAAGATCATAAAAAAAATGTATTTCTCGTTTCAAAACACAATCTATCAATTATTATTAATATGATATTTTTGTTTTCAGAATTCAATTTCAATAGAATGTTCAGTTTTTGTATCTAATTATTTACAAACTGACGCAAGTAATTGTTTACCGCCGGTGTTAAGATGGGAAGTGATTAGTCTCATCTGACCACTGCTGGATAGTGGACAGTTGGTCTGTAGCAAATTTAAAAAAAACATCACACCAATTTCTGTCTTTGCCACGGAGCCTTAGATTTTTAAGTTTTTCAAAATTATTAGTATTAGCTTCAGGTGACCAAAGGGTTGGCTGCTACTTTGGACAACAGATCGGCATTGCCATCCAAAGAGGCTTTTTGGGCACTCTACCGAGGGAAATTAATTTAGATTTTTAATATTATAATTTTGTTATTTCATTAAGTTGTAACTTTGTAATGTTTTGTTAGTTTTATATAAATGAATTATCAATTCGAAGTAAAAAAAAATAATAATAAAAAATTAAACGGAATTCTAATCGGAAAATAGAATATCCCCTTAACCAGAAGGTTGCGGTAGTATAAAATGCATAGTACATACAAATATTTGTGTACAGATTTATTTAATATAATTTTTTTTTTTTTTTAATATTAGTTTTTTTCTTAAATCCTCTTAGCCTTTTTTGGGTTTCATTCCCATGCAGTGCATTGATGCTTCAGTCCATCTCAGTCATTTGGAACTTTGAATTTTATATTTATTTATTATTTTAATATAACCTTGATTAGTACTCGAGTTCTAAAGCTAAGTAGATATATAACCGATCATATTTCAATGATCGATATAAAACAGTTTCACGAAATTAATGAGTCACGCATTACTTGCAAAGAAACCTTACGCTACCGAAGTCTTACTGTTACCAACCCTTTCAAATCAATTTTAAGTTAACTTAAACATCTGTTACTTTGTAAGCATATAACAGCAACCCGCGGTTTCACCCACGTAAGTCTCAATCCCTAAATTACTCCTAAATGTTAAATGGGTGTTAACTTATTTTTAAGTCTGTTACCTTGTTATGAAATATCAGTCCAAATCACTATCGCCTTCAGTGTGAATGATTTGGTTTTCTGATGTAATCTAGTATTTAATCTTCATAGAAAAGGGTATTTTTATAAATAAGGAGGTTTTCAATTCGCTGCGTACTTTTTAAAAATGTATGTTCACCGATTACTCGAAGCCACCTTAACTGATTCAGATGATTATTTTTGGGTTAAAAAGGGGGATACCTCACATTTCTTCATAAATTTTATTTTAAAAAATGTTAGTTAGACTATTAAATTTAGAAAGTTTGATTATTTAACAGACAGATAGAACGGCAAATGCTTATCAATAACGATAAGAAATGGTCAATCATACAAATAGATAAAGTACGCAAGAATCGTCAACTAAGTTACCGACTAATTTCATTTCTATGTTTACAAGTTATATTTTGTTGAAAGTGATTTGAATTCGGTGATGAAATTATAGCATGCGTCCGATAAGCCAGTGTCGTAAGAAGACTGATCGTATGTAAACGTCATTGGTCGTATTATGATTAATTACGATAATGTCAACATACTATGGTGTTCTAAATTAATTAACCTATAGAAGACTAACGCCCGAATACTCAGGCATTATATAATAATAATAAATCATTTATTTCAGGCTACAAAGGCCCATAGATACCAAAAATAGAAAAGAAAGAATACAGATAGAATTATAGCCAAGCAACATTTTTATGGATAAAATAGCCGCACGCATGCACTGTAAGCATTTTAGCACGCTCATGCTAGTTAGTACTATAAGTGCTGATAATCCAATTCCGATCCAATTTGACACGAAAATGTCAAAAAAGAAGTATCCGCGGCTAACAGGAGCAAGTATTTAGTAGATTATTGATTTTGACTCTATGATGAGACCTTCGGTGGCGGTAGAGGCTTTGATTTCACTTTCAGAATAAAAACTGGTTGCCTGTAAAGTCGGTATACGGGCGAAAGTTTTACGTGACAACAACTGTGCTCGAGTGGAAGGGACGCGTGCCTTTCACTTTTTATGTCTGTCTCTCTCGCTCTTAGGCGGGCTAACCATGCCCGCGTGCCTCTCACTCGCTCTCATTGTGAGCGCATAACGTCAGCGGAGCGTAACGCAGTTTCTTGAAGTGTCACCCGGCAAACCAATTTATAAAACGTTGTCACGTCAAAATATTAAGCTACAATTGTATTTGCTTTCAGGACCCACGGTTTTGAATCTAAATATATATCTGAAGAAAATGTAGATTCAGACTAGAATGCTAATCATGTTGATTACGGTAAAATAAAAAAAGACACAATGTAAATAGGTACTTTGCGTAATACTTTATTTTTATTATCACCAAATTTTTATTTACTGAACAGCAAGCCTCTGCAGAGATGCTAATGAAACATTACTATAGTAATAAGGCACTGCTAAAGAAAAGCAATTCTAAAGAAACTACATAATATGTACTTTTCTGTTAACGAATGATGTTATTAGCCGCGCCTTAACTAAACCTAGCCGTACTATATAACTTCCAAACATTACGTAAATTCAATTCGAATGTACCTAATAGTTCATAAATAACCTAACAATAGGTAGAGTCACGTAACAGAGGTAAAAAGAAACATGAAACCCATAAAATTCAATGAATCAAATAATACGAATTACATGCACATTAATCATGGGTATAATTTAAATTGTTTTGTTAACCTTAATCCAAATTGGGTTTGGAAATCAAATTTTAAATGGAAGTTTACAGATGTAAGCATAGACTGAGGAAGGCCCATAGATTTTGAGGCTGTTATATGGCTCTCATGAATCAAGGCAGAATACCTATTTGACAGCACTTTTGTGAGAAGTATGTTTCAATGTGAGCCAACCTTCCTCCCATCACCTCGCCCGCATCCCCAAGTAGAGGCTTTGGTAATGTATCCAAACTCTCTGTTGTAATTTGTTAGATTTACATTGCAAAAATTAATTTATTTTGTTTTCCTAATGCGGGTAACACTGTACTACAGGTTACTATAAAAGCAATGTACGCCCTTACTTTCTCTCTTACTTCAACTTTGGATTCCAACTGGAACACTACATATCTACCTTCCTTGTGGCCATCATCAGGTATATTCAAATATACGTTTTCACATACTTATACCTGCAACTCTGCATTTCATTACTTCGCCCATAATCCTATTTCCCATAGGTTATGGGCCCAGTACTATTCTAAAATACTGTGCTGTCCTATACCTAAGTGTTTTCGAAAACACGTGGCCGATTAATTTTGAATTTTCGCAATGGAGATTATGAAGACCAAACGAAACATCAAGCCATTCGACGGTGAGAAATACAGCGTGTGGAAATTTCGGATTCGCGCGTTGTTAACTGAGATGAACGTTATCACGGTCATTGATGAGGAACCCATACTACGAATGGATCCTTGGGAGAAGAAAAATCACGAAGTCAAGTTAAAAATGAGGGTAAAATTCAAGCCTATGAAGAAATCGTTCGTCAAATGCTACCATTGTGGGCGCAAAGGTCATGTGAGGAACGACTGCTACTACTTCAAGCGGACGAGTCAACCCAACCAACAGAAACCAGTAGACAGGCCCCGAACTGTTCAAGCTGTGGAAATCACCGAGATACCAACGTGCAGTGAAGCTACCGGGTTCGCATTTATGTCCGGGAACTTTGAAGGAGGTGCAAGCGGAAACCATCCAACATTTCTGTTGGATTCCGGTGCTTCCAATTACATAATTAAAATGGGAAGTAATTTTCTGTTCTTATTAAAATTTACCTAAACCATTGACAATTTCAGTTACTAAACATGGTGAAATTATTTCAGGTACCAAACGACCCACGTTTGACCGCAAATTATAAGCAACAAGGCATACTAGAGGATGTGTCGTAGTACAATCTGCTTTTGGTGTTGAGGAAGTAGCATGCCAGATTCCTTCGATCAGCATGGAACCAATATCAGTAAGAACGGTAAACTGCTGATGCAAGGTAAGGCAGTTAAACATTTAGTATACCTACAAAAAGTTGATAAGTAGGTACCCATCTAGTTTTGCATAAAAAAAAAAAACGACAGATAGGATTGTCGATTTTGAAGTTAAAATTAATCGATCTGTTTCTCAAATATGCAGTGATAAAAAATAATTATGAGTGCCACAACTCATCAAAGATTAGGTCACATTAGTAAACAAAAGTTTTTAGAGTTACGAAATAACTGTATGATTGATGACGTCAGTCTAATTGAGGTGATATCACCTGACGACAAATTGTGTGAAGCTTGCATAAACGGGAAACAGACTCGATTACCATTTAATTCTTGCAAAGATAAAAATTACATTAAGCGACCTTTATTTGTAGTGCATACGGATGTGTGCGGGCCAATCACTCCTTCTACAATCGATAATAAGAAATATTTTGTGTTGTTTGTCGATCAATATACTCATTACTGTGTTACGTACCTGATAGCTTATAAATCAGATGTGTTCTCGGCTTTTAAAGATTTTGTGGCAAAAAGTGAGGCTAAATTCAATTTAAAGTTGGTTAATTTGTACTGTGATAATGGCCGAGAATATTTATCTAGTGAAATGAAAGATTACTGTATGTCTAAAGGAATTTCATACCATTTTACTATTCCTAGAACACCACAACAAAATGGCGTTTCAGAGCGTATGGTTAGGACGATAACTGAGAAAGCCCGTGCTATGATTATCGGTGCTAAATTACCTAAGTGTTTTTGGGGCGATGCAGTTTTAACTGCAGTATACTTAGTAAACATTACACCTACCCGCGCTTTGAATAAAAAATAAAACTCCTTTCGAGTTGTGGCACGATAAAAAGCCTGCAATTAAATATTTAAAGGTTTTCGGTTCTACCGTCTATATACATAATAAAACTAGTAAAAGTAAATTCGATGAGAAATCGTATAAGGGTATTTTGGTAGGGTATGTACCAAACGGCTATAAGGTATGGAACACAGAACGCGAAAACTACGAAACGGCTAGGGATGTCATTGTTGACGAGGTGAATTTTGAGCAATCGAGACCTAAGTTACGATTTGAAGGGAATGAAATTGAACATTTCCATAGTGACTTAACATCAAAATCAGTGTTAAAACCTCAAAGTAGTGTCAGTCCCGAATCTGATATGTCCAAAGCTGATAGTACAAAGTCTGATAGTTCAAAATCGGATGGTTCAAAATCGGATGGTTCAAAATCGGATAGTTCAAAATCGGATAGTTCAAAATCGGATGGTTCAAAATCGGATAGTTCAAAATCGGATTGTTCAAAATCGGATAGTTCAAAATCGGATAGTTTAAAATCGGATAGACTAAAATCAGTTGGACGAAAATCAGATAGTTTAAAAATAAATGATTCAAAATCGGATAGTACAAAGTCTGATGAATCTGTTTGTCGTAGTAAAAATCGTAAGCTTAACGATTCAAATACCATGCCAAGAGTTAATGATCAAGCAAGTACTAGTAAAACTTGTTCTTTTGATAAAAATATCGATGATTCTTGTCTGTTGAGAAGGAGTGCTAGGCTTAGAGGTCGTTCCCCTGTTTCTTATAAAGAAATTGATCTTTTATTGTGTGCCGAAACAATAAATTGTAAAGTACCTACTTCATTTAATGAAATTAAAAGTCGTGATGATAGAACTCGATGGGAAGGTGCGATTAGGGATGAGTTAGATTCACTTTTAGCTAATGATACTTGGACATTAGTACCAAGACCTGATCATAAAAATATAGTAGATTGTAAATGGATTTTTAGTATTAAAAATGATGAGTTTGGTAATCCATTAAGATATAAGGCACGTCTCGTTGCCAGGGGTTTTAGTCAAGAATATTTAATTGACTATAATGAAACTTTTGCCCCAGTAGCTCGTATAGCTAGTTTCAGATTCATGATTAGTTTTGCAAATCAGAATAATTTATTAGTTCATCATATGGACGTTAAAACTGCATTTTTAAATGGCATTTTAAAAGAGGAAATTTACATGAAAGTGCCAGACGGTGTATGCAGTAAAGACGGCTACGTTTGCAAATTAAATAAAGCTTTGTATGGATTGAAACAAGCAGCTAGGTGTTGGTTTGAATTATTTGATCAGTGTCTTAAAGAAAAAGGTTTTGTAAATTCATCCGTAGATAGATGTATTTATATTTTAGATAAGGGTGATATAAGTAAAAATATATATATATTACTATATGTCGATGATCTAGTATTAATCTGTGCCAATAGGCAATCAATCGACAGCCTAAAGAGTTATTTAATGAGTCAATTTAAAATGATAGACTTAAATGAGATAAAGTTATTTTTAGGCATTAAAATCACTCGAGATTATGATACAGTAACTTTAGATCAAAGTGCATACATAAAAACCATTTTAAAAAAATTTGGTATGTCTGACTGTAATCCTATTAATACTCCTTTAGAGAATAAACCCAATTATGAAGCTCTAAATGTAGACAGTGAATATAATGCACCTTGTCGCAACCTTATTGGGTGTTTAATGTATGTTATGTTATGTACTCGCCCTGATTTAAGTGTTGGTGTTAGTATTTTGAGCAGATACACAAACAAAAACAATAAAGAGTTGTGGCAATGTCTCAAAAGAGTGCTTAGATATTTGAAAGGCACATTAGAAATTAAACTAACATATAAAAGGTGTAATAATTTTGTACATGTTTTAAGTGGATACGTAGATTCAGATTGGGGTGGTAGTGATGTCAATGATAGAAAAAGTACCTCGGGTTATTTATTTAAGTTATTTAATAGCTGTACAATAACTTGGAATACAAAGAGGCAAGTGTCCGTGGCAGCCTCTTCGACTGAGGCTGAGTACATGGCACTATTTGAAGCTGTAAAAGAAGCATTATGGCTAAAGTCTCTAGCAATTAGTATAAAAATAAATATTGTCAGTCCAATAGCAATTTTTGAAGACAATAATGGTTGTATAAGTATAGCAAATAACCCTACGAGTCACAAGAGGTCAAAACACATTGACATCAAGTACCATTTCGCTAGAGAACAAGTTGAAAACAATGTAATAAAATTGTTTTATATACCCACAGGTAATCAAATAGCGGATGTACTTACCAAGCCGCTACCAACTGTCACCTTTAAACATTTGAGAGAGGAGATGGGTTTATATTTACAATAATGTTATTAAATTGCAAGAATTTTGTTTAGTTTAAAATTGCAAGAATTTTGTTTTTGTTTTAAATTGCAAGTATTAATTTTGTAATTGTAGATTGCAAGTACATTCTAGTTTTAAATTGCAAGATTAAGCTCTAGTTGTAAATTACAAAGTTATTTTTGTTGAAATGGTCTGATTAGGTTTTTCCTGGGTTTTCCTAATCCTAGCAACAAATGTTGGGCCATATAATATTGTCTTCTCCCAGTAAACACTTGGAAGGTTGATAATGTTCAAGTTAGGAAACTATATTGTAAATAGTTGTTTTGATTGATTAATAATTAATTTTTGAGGGGGCGTGTTGTAATTTGTTAGATTTACATTGCAAAAATTAATTTATTTTGTTTTCCTAATGCGGGTAACACTGTACTACAGGTTACTATAAAAGCAATGTACGCCCTTACTTTCTCTCTTACTTCAACTTTGGATTCCAACTGGAACACTACATATCTACCTTCCTTGTGGCCATCATCAGGTATATTCAAATATACGTTTTCACATACTTATACCTGCAACTCTGCATTTCATTACTTCGCCCATAATCCTATTTCCCATACTCTCTTTACCAAGCATTCTTCTAGCCCTTAGTATGATATGGCTCTCATGTATCAAGGTAGAATACCTATTTGACAGCATTTTTGTGAGAAGTATGTTTCAATGTGGGCCAACCTTCCTCCCACCTCGTCTATCATTCCTAACTAGAGGCTTTGCTAATGTTATCCAAACTCTCTTTACCAAGCATTTTTCTAGCCCTTATTATGATAATGGCTCTCATGATTCAAGACAGAATACCTATTTGACAGCATTTTTGTGAGAAGTATGTTTCAATGTGGGCCAACCTTCCTCCCACCGCATCGTCTGTCATCCCCAAGTAGAGGCTTTGCTAATGATGTCCAAACTCTCTTAACCAAGCATTCTCCTTATAGGTTGCCTGGAAGAGATCGCTTTGAGCGATAAGGCGGCCCTTTATAATACTTAGACTTAAGTTTTTTTTTTTAATATTTGATGTAATTTTAAAATGGTGTTCGCAATAAAGAATTTATCTATCTATCTATTGACATATGGCTCACATACATGTATCAAGGTAGAATACCTATGTGACAGCTTTTTTGTGAGAAGTATGTTTCAATGTGGGTCAACCTTCCTCCCACCTCGGCTGTCGTACTCAGGCATTTCTAATGTTGTCCAAACTCCCCTTACCAAGCATTCATTAGGTTTCTCTCACATGGTTACTCATTCTATTGCTCAATTCGTGAAATTTGTTAATCTATTTAGCGGTTCATTAATGATTTTAACCGACAAAGCTACAGCGAAACAAGAACAAGGTTTTTTAACTACCAATTTATTTTGTTTGATTTGAAAAACAATTACTTAGCTGTAAATAATTTATACGTTGAATATGTCTACCAGAAGTCATAAAAAGTGTCTAGACTTGTCTCTAAGGGTCTAAATCTACTATAGCCACATTCTAAAAAACATAAGTAGGTAGTGATATGAAAATTGTACAAATAAATCATCATCTTCCTGCCCTTATCCCAGTTTATTTGGGGTCGGCGCAGTATGTTTTCTTCTTCCATTCACTCCTATTAGTCGTCATCTCATCGCTGACATTCATCTCTCTCATGTCTTGTCTTACGCAGTCCATCCATCTTTTCTTTGGTCGTCCTCTTCCTCTCCATCCCTCTACATTCATACTCATCACTCTTCTAGTCACATGCGTCTCTTCTCTTCTCATCACATGTCCATACCAACTCAACCGGTTCCCTTTTACTTTTTCAGTAAAATAGAACAAATAAATAAGATCCATAAATTTTGATACAAAATCCTATTCGATCATAATTTGATAAGCTTATTTCTACTCGAAATGATATTCATAAAACATACTAAAAGAAAACATACATAGGTTAACATATTATACCTCCCAGCAAACTTTGTACGAATCACAAATATTTTCTTGTTTATGAAAAGGTTTCGTATTAGCGTGTTAAGTCGAATTCCTTGTATTTTAAGCCATGAGTTGAGTTTTGTTTGGAGAATGCATGCCTGAGCATTGTGGCCGGACCACTTTGCAAATAAAGATATATCACAATATTTCCCTTGGTCGAACAATAATGCTATGCGATAAATAGATATTCCACTTTCTGTTCATTTTACAAGTACATAAGATAATGAATTAGAAAAAATAATTACCTAATTTAATTAAAATTAAGTAAGAAAAAATTACGCACAGAAGAGGCAGCCTTTCAGATATTAAAATAAGTATCAAGGTACCTCAAATATTATATTCAGGTATGAACACGGGAAAATTGTCCAAACGAACAAATTAAGTTAGGTACCTAGATAGCGAAAACAAATCAAACATAACTTAGAGATGAGACGATTAAGGCAATAACATCCACTTTGAATCTGAATCTGCACTAAAAAATATATAGGTATGGAATTAAGGTAAGTTTAAGTCGTTACAAAAATACGGATTACAAATCCAACACGATGATCCCAATGTCAATGACAGACTAATACGATTACCTAAATATTAACCCAAAAGATTATGATTCAGAATGTTATCGCAATGGAGGTGTTAATGTATTGAGTGCTCATAATGTACTTGTTTTTATAATTATGACTTTATTCTGACGAACTGACGATGACATTTAAAAAAAAACACAGTGGATAAAATTGAGGAGATTATTTTAGTCTTGATGTAGGCATGGCGTCAACGTCATATGACTACGGTAAATAAATAATAATGTATGAGTTGTATGACCTAACCTACCTTACGTTTCCATACCTAAGTGTTAATAGATGTTAATTAATTTATACCTAGAATAACAATATAACGTGTCAGTGAACATGAAGAAATAATATCAATTAGTTTTACATTTGACTGACGATGTGTTTTAATAATAGATATAAGTATGCTAAAATTTACATATTTCAACATGTTTGAATAAAATTAGAAGATAGAAAGAAAAAAAACATTGATTTAAGGACAAATACAAGACAAACGTAGTTAGGTTGCTTGTACTATTATTTATTTTGTGGTTAGGTACAGAAAAATATCTTACAGAAAAATTTATTGGTAAAATGATAGAAGACACAGAAAGGTTTCAAATTACTATCATGTCTTGAGAAATATTATGAACAACTTTTGCCAGCGAATTCGTTCACGTTGAATTTGAATTTCTCAAGATCCTTTCTTCGCGAATCCCTACGTTAGCATCTGTATTGTATATCAAATTAAAGCCCAATAAGTCCATTGGTTTGTAAACAGAAGCCGTTGGAGAAAAATCATCTGATCCAAATGCAGATCACTAAATGATGTCCACGATCCTAAGTCATGAGGGGCCGACTATAGAGAGAGGTTTTGAGCAGTAGTGCTTTGATATATCAGTTAGCCAGGAGTTTATATTATATTATATCAAAAGTTTATTATATTTTACTGATACTCCACGATAAGTACTCAATCACGTGTCAGCACGGATGTGTACGGATCTACTATAAAAAGATGGAAAATCTACATAAGGTTAGTAGGTGAATGGAATTGGAAAATTCCTCAATCCTAAACATAATATGTACTCATGCTTCTAAATGTATGGAATTAATGCAAATAGTTATCTACTGAACAAACTTGTAGAATGTTCAATTACCTATATCTCTCGTTAATTCATCAGTTTGTTTGCCTCTCCGTGGAAAAATATACACACACAAAAAGGAAAGAATAATGGAAAAACAAAATTAAGTACAGTTATCTACGTTAAGCAGTACTTTTTGTACTGTCTCTGTCTTTTTAAATAAGTTGAAGACCTTTGATATAGCTTTATGTGTCAAACAACAACTTAGGTAAAGGTAAAATATGAAGAAAACTAGTCCAACAACTTTATGTTGATTTCCAATTCGTGTTGTACAAACAACATTGAAATATAAGCAATACTTTGGACCAATACGAATAACTTAATTAATGCATGAACACGGCCGTGCATGTCACTTCATTGACAACATAATATTTTCATATATGGCATGTCTAATGTACTCTTTTAAATAATGCAAATAATTCCCTTTACATAGCACCGAGAATGTACGTTCCGTTAATTACATTATTTTACGAATTATGCCATCAATATAAACTAATATATGCGAGAACACGATTTATTTGACACTGGAATTTTTGCGATAAGTAGGTACCCACATAAATTAGACGAATGTATTACCTATTTTTGGTAAATGTTAACATGTTTATTTTGTATTATTTTCGAATTGATTATAGGAGCTAACATTTGTGATATTTTTAATCGCTTGCAAACTCATTAATAATTTCGATTTGTTTGATAAACATGCAATATGAAAACTTAAATATTAACTTATCGATAGTGCCTAAGTTTTTTTTAGTTAAGTGGACACACTAAACACACACACATTAAAGCTTAACTGACACACCATTTTCAGTGATTGACAAAATGCTGCTTTTTGACGTGCAGGAGAGCCATTAATTAAAAAGAGTTTTTTAATAACTGAAAGGTCGAAAAAATTAAGTTGAGTATGCCGATTCAGTTTTCAGATTATGTATTTATATTAAAATGATGATAATTATACTGACCTTACTTCAATGTAATTTAGTTGACACTACAAGGTTCACGGTAAATATCCCAGAAGAATAAAATGATCATTAGGATGACACCACTGACCGCACGTCGAGACAATTATCTATAAAGTTTAAATGGAAACCGCAGAAAGAAGTGTTGTGATCACAATCATAGTGCTCTATGTTGAGGAAAGATCGCAAGCTTGTCAGTATTTTATCGGATACCTACATTTCAGGGAGTGTGCAATAGACTGCACGACCTAATTTTGGCATCTACATTCTTTCGTCATACAACCAGACAAACTGATATGCGACGCCGATTAATAGTGGAAATCCCAGATTTTTTTTTGCGTTTTGCTGATTCAATAAAACGTACACATCCAATGAACCTTTAAATCTTTGTAGCTGGCGGTATAGGCCTAGTGATAGATTCCTCGACTAAGGTGCGAATCCAGGCCGGCTAGCACCAATTGATTTTTCTTTTGAAAAATGTATGTGCGCTAATTGACATTGCTCTTACGGTGAAGAAAAACATATTGATGAAACTTGCAGCTTGGTTAGCTCTATGTGGATTGACAAGTTTTCCTCGATGTACGGTCGACTGAGCTGAGAAAGAGCTGCTGAGCTAAGCTGCTGCTTCTGCTGTGAGCTGATAGGTGCTGGGCAAGCCTACTACATCTTCAAGCTAAAGGTAAAGGTAAACGCTAAAGGCACCCAACTAAAGGTCTAGTTGCGAAAAAACAGCCCATAGACAATTATACAAAATACGTCAACGATGCTATTTAGACATTGATAAAAGTTATGACATCAAACAGATAGACATCAAAATCAGATACGGCGCATATTTCCGTTCATTTCAATAATATCAAAGGAGATTATACAAAAATAGATTCTTTCAATAACCAAGATAATAAGTATAATCGATTTATCACAGGACGAGTGGGTGCAATTAAGATAATATCTTTAGTTGTGTAAATCGCTAATAGTGCAAATTTTCCATTGTTATCATGTCTGGAAAACGCTAAATAAGGTCAAAGTACAGTATTTTATTGTGTTTTTGTTTAATCATGTTATCGGCTGTTTTTGGAAAACAATATAAATATTGCAGTTTGATTTTTCAAACGTCTAAAAACTAAACAACCAACCATAAATAAACCATAAACCAACCATTAACCATACCATAAACCAACAACCACCACCACCACCAACCAACCACCAACCAACCACTAACCATAAATTAACCATTAACCATAAATTTCCAAACTTTATTTTAATTTTGAGTTTACATGTCATAAAATGTTTTTGGAAAATAAGAAAAGATAGAAAAAGAAAACTCAATAAAAAAGAAATTGTCTTCTTCTTCTATCAACCTCTAACTCGAAGAAAACTTATTTTCGGGTATACCTCAAAATTTTCGGAAAAAGTGTGAATTTAAAAAAGTTGTAGGACAAAAAAAAATGTTCACCGAGATGTCTAAAACAACCCTCTTAAAACTTAGTTATAATATTAAAAGATTAGTGTTCAATTGAACAAGTCGAGTTAAGTAAATGTGACATCAATGGTATTAGTTATGAAGTCAAACGTAACTTAAAATACCTGAGTGTGTTTTAAATAATACATACAAAATATTTCATCTGAAACTGTACATTTAACATGCTTACTTAAAACATAAAACTTAAGTGTGTATTTTCTTTAACGATTATAATATCTAACCAAACAAGCTTTTAACTAGCTACCTGTTTTCTTCATAGCGTGAAAATATTACTTTATTTCAGTAAATTTCTTAACACATTCTAACTACAGATATTTCAAGAAACTCATGAGATATTTTGAGGTTTTATTTTACCTCCCTAAGTTACTTTTGCTTACTTTGCAATTTCAATAATTATTATTACAGTGTGCATATTTCAATTTCAGTTACTGATAATTTCTAAAATATTCATACTTCTTAACTTTTATCTAATGCTAATACGTGTGGCTTAAAATCAGTGTTTTCAAATGTATCAAATACATCTACGCAGTATCCCATCTCTTTAGCACACAACTCTTCTTACAATTTGCAATTTCTTAAAAAGTTCTATTATAATCTGAATTTGTTGTATACTTTTTGTGCAATTAATTAATATCTATAACTAGCTGAGCCCCGCGGTTTCACCCGCATAATAATTTTCTACGAAATTTCCTTAATTTTTTCTTTCATAAGAACCTTCTCCTGACAATAACAAACACAACAAAAAAAGAATTGGCCAAATTGGTCCAGGCGTTGTTGAGTTATGCGCTTACCAACACATTTTGCGATTCATTTTTATATATAAGAAGAAGATATCTATCTGAATGGGCCATTTCAAATTATTTTTGTGTTATGTGAATGACAAATTAGATTCATAAAACAAGCTTAAATTCTGAAACTGCAGTTAAAATCAAAATGCCGCACTTTATGAGTTAAAAATTAACTGAACTAAAATCACCACAGCTATTATTTTATCACCCGAACCACGAGAGGGTAATGTATTATATTATTATTTCCACTGCTTTTAAGATTTAGTTTGCAGAACTATTAATATTAAATGTGAAAATTAATTTGTGGAAAGTTTTTAGTGTCAAGAGAAGGATATGCCGGTAGTCTGAGCTTTAATTTAACTGTTATAATATTTACTTTTATTTTATTAGTACAGGAAAGTTTAACGTCATGACTGTTCATATCCGTGACTGTTCAAACGGATTTTATGCGGAACATAATATTCATAAACTTAATCAATAACATTTCTATAAAGGTAGTATACATAATAATAAATGTTTTTTTCTTTTGACACGATATTAACATTTATCTTATTAAACTTAATTTTATCTTCTATCTTAATTTTCCACAATTAGTGTTATCCTATGGTTTTGCAATAGTCCTATTCGAACCATTTTTTTAGAAATTATTGATCAGCATTTGACCACTATCACATCTGTCTGATGGTAAGTATACGACGATGTAGACAAAGATATAGCAGGCTTTCCTACAAGATACCTATTCACTAGCGACTTGAAGACTCCCAAATTGTACGCGTCAGGGAAGACAGACGCAGGCCACTGATTTCATTCCCTTGCAGTACGAATACGAAGCAAAGCGCTTAGTGCAGACGTCTGGTATGTCCACCATGAATAAGGTATAGGCCTCTTTTCCTATGTGATTCTTCCAAAGGTAAGTATATGATTACTTAGGTAGGTATGTCCTTTTATTAAATTCTAATGCCTTTTGACCTAACCTAAGTTATCCGTCCTCAACGAGCCCATAGCTTCGAGTTTCAGAATGTAAAATTCAATATTAAGTCATTAAAATCACCAGGTCACGATAAGTATATGATTACTTAGGTAGGTATGTCCTTTTATTAAATTCTAATGCCTTTTGACCTAACCTAAGTTATCCGTCCTCAACGAGTCGTTAAGTAGGACACGCTTCATAACTTTAGCATTCTAATTGTTTTATTAAGAAAATCAATAAGCCTGATTAGTCATCAGCACGTGATTAGGTTTAAGAGTTAACTGGTCAACTATATTATAGTAACTTCTACTCATAATTATATGTTTCTGTTTTCTAGAATATTTCAGAATATTCTTCGCTCTGCGACCTTAACCATCATCAGCATCATTTAAAAAAATTTAATAAATAAATATTATACTTAAGTTTATTTAGTATTTATCTTGCATGAATTTAATATAGTGTTATTAATTAATTCATAAGTATTTTTATTTTATGATATTTCTAATATCTTACACACCAATTGTCGGAATTTATCATATTTTCTATGCCCAAGGTTTGCTGGAAGAGGGTTAACCTTGTTATGGCCTTTTTACATAACCTTTGTACATCTTTTTTTTTCGTTATTAATTGTATTTATTACATTTTGGTGACTGAAAATAAAGAATAAAATAAGCCTTAACGTTATTAGATAACACGAAACCCCTCTTTCTGCGTTGTGATTAAAAAATAGGTGTTGATTGTATAAAGTTAATTATGATTCACTAATTTATCACTGTTTTATCATAAAATACGACCGTAGCTGTACAAATTGCAGCATAAACGTTTAGAGGCTTCATTCGAATTGGATTAATAGAGTGACCGCGACCCGAGCTAACGATTACTAACTTGTATCACGCGATTTGATTTGTGTCATCTGTTGTATCGATTTTGAAAAAAAAATGAGCGTAACATATGACATTCTAATAATTTACGTTGTATTGTATTTACTTTTTTTATAATTTACTATCAGCGCTGCGCGGTTTGACCCTCGTAAATCCCGATCCCTTGGGAATATCGGAATAAAAAATAGCCGATGTTACTCCCAATGATCCTCTTTTTAATTCTTGTCCTTCCAAAGGTTGCCTGGAAGAGATCGCTTTTAGCGATAAGGCTGCCCATTGAGCCATATTGTTTGGTTATTATTGTTTTTGTAGCAGGAGTTTATTAGAATTAAGGTTTAATGTGGTACAATAAAGAGTTTATCTATCTATCTCTAACTATGAATCAATGTATCCTCATATCAATTTTTATCAAAATCGGTCCAGTAGCTTCGAAGCCTATTCGTTACAAACAAACAAACAAATCTCGGCATTAATATTAGTGTAGATTTATTATCAATTACCCTTGTGATATTTGAATCCACGACATGACATCCGCTTCGCCGTAGTGGTTCTCTTTCACCATCTTCACCATTTTCATCTTTCAGTTGTTAACCACCAAAATATTTATTAAATTAAAGAAAGTTCATTACAACAAATATGGATCCCGTACTGATATTAATTATTCCCTTGGTCTTATCAAAACATTAACATTTGATAAAAATTAATAGCATTGTAACTTTACGTGTTTTTAACAAATATTTATATGGGTACCTATTTATATAGACGGTAAATATAGTAGACATTTAACAGCAGATACTAAAATAGAATTCAAAGAAGTGATGTTTCTAACAACAAACAACATAGTAATAATCAATGGCACAAAGCGCATTTTGTGTGATAAAATTGTGGTACCTATACTTTGTGTTCACAGAATTCTATGTACATCTATTTAATTTCTGCGAAACATATCCTATATTATCTCAAATGGATAATAATATAAACCGCCTAGTAACAGACATAAAGGTACCTTTTTAATTTACATATCTAAGCTTGTATTTTATTCTTAAACACGGACCTTTTGCACAAACATCGCGAAAAATACGCGTCGAATTGAGAACCTAGGTACTCCTTTTTTTAAATTGATTAGACTAAAAGAGCTGTTGTTTAGAGAAAATATGAAATGAGAAAAGCTCAAATTTAAATTCAAAAATGGTTATTCATTTGGATGCTTAATACATGGGTATAAGGATCACATTGAAACGTCTTAAAAATTAAGTTAGGATGTGTGCCTTCGGAACGCGCCCACCAATGAGAAGAAGGCACAAGAAACTCATGGGGTTTTTTTTCATGTGATCACGCTCACAAAGGTCAATATTCCAAATATTTGAAAGTATTCTTTGAAATGGAGCAACTAAAGTCACGTCCATGGGTTCATATCATTAAGGTAAGACGAAGTATCATAATACGCGTGTGAAAAGTATTTTCTAGGTGCGTTCTACATCTTTGACCACATCGTCACATCGACCCATTTCATATTAAGAAATCCTGCCTTTACACATAAGTATACTTTATTAAAATTTACATCTATAATCCTTGACAGTTCTAACAATACAAAACATCCTATTAGATATTTCAGCATCCCACCCAGTCTAAACATTCATGACACATAGTGAAAACATTCCTAACCATATTTACTTACAAGACAGTATCATGATTAATGAATTGCGAATTCTGAGAGACAATCAGTCTAGTCAGTCAGACTGCTTGACGTCAAGCTATTTCAGGAAACCCTACTTCATCTTGATAGTGTCACATTAGTTTACCTTTCTACAACAGTAGTCGAGGAATACATATATTTGACCATGACTCAAGACAAAATGGCACATAACATCTATTGCTCATACTTTGCCTGACAATGTGGCATAAGCATCTACTTTTATTTGTTGGCCTATATTGCCCCATTTCTGGGCAAAGGTCTCCCTAACATCTTTTCAAGCACTTCGGTTCTGGGCTAGATTTGGCCAGTCTTTGTCAAATGCTGTACGCAAATAAAAAGAGCATAATAATATGCATTATACACTTTGCCTGACGTTGGGCAATTTGACATACGCATCTTCTCTTTTTTGTTAACCTATATTATCCCATTGCAGGGGAAAGGCCTCCTCAATATCTTTTCAAGCGGCTCAGATCTGGGTTGGGATTAGCCAGTCGTTGACAAATGCAACATCTTTACGCAATCGTTTGTTTTCAGGTACTCAAGGATCTTCGCCCGTCGGTCAGGATTTAGGTTGGTTGTTTCGGTTATCACCGCCATCGAATGAAAATAGGATAGGTGAACGAAAATCGACCCGTTTCACACCGAGCATCTGCTCATCATCATCTTCCTGCCCTTATCCCAATTTATTTGGGGTCGGCGCAGTATGTCTTTTCCTTCCATTCACTCCTATTAGTCGTCATCTCATCGTTCACATTCATCTCTCTCATGTCTTGTCTCACGCAGTCCGTCCATCTTTTCTTCGGTCGTCCTCTTCCTTTCCGTCCCTCTACATTCATACTCATCACTCTTCTTGTCACATGCGTCTCCTCTCTTCTCATCACATGTCCATAACAACTTAAACGGTTCCCTTTTACTTTTTCAGTAATCGGTGCTACTTTCAAGCTGTACAAATATAATATTATACAAATTATGGGAAACTCCTACTGAAGGAGATTTGTCAGAAAATATCAAGCCCTTTTCTCGTCAATCAGACACATTTATTTCTCAACGAGTACCTATTCACTATTCAACCTATTGCGTTTCATGTTTATTCCGGTATAATAAAAACCACTGAACACTATTGACATGAATTGGTAAACACAAATATTTGATTTCGCCAACGTAATTAACATACCCATCTGACAAGGCGGTTCTTGTTGCACCAGAACTGTGACGGACGGACGGTATTTTAGGCATTTTAATAAGTAACTCTTGAAGCTATTATATATAACATTTCTTTAAATGAGTCAAAAATTATCATTCTTTATACATACAATTCTACTGTACGTGTGTATATCACTGAACTCCTCCTAAACGGCTGCACCGATTTGAATGATTTTTTGTACGCGTTTGGGTGGCGCCCGGATGGTTTTGATTCACAAATCAGCCCGGCAGATGGCGCTGCAGTTTAGGTTATTCATCTGTTATTGCAAAACAACGTTTGCCGGGACAGTTAGTAAACTAAAAGTTAAGTTAACTATAAAATTCAAAGTTCTAGCCCAAGCAATTTACGCATCGGTCTAACAGCACACAGCTATAATGTATTCGTAGGCATTAAAGGATTTTGGAAAATTCAACCGCTACGCGGAAGAAGTCCTGATTGAAAACGTGTCAGCAAATAGTACAAAAGTAGTCGTAGTAGTCGTATAATTCCAAAAAGGTAGCTTAAGCCAACTTTGCAAGCGCTTCAATTTTCTTTTGTATCAGTGTGCGTTTGGCCTTCCTATATTTTCCGTGACCACTGCAACGCAGCAGGGTTAGAGATCCTCTAAAATGCAGACACAATGGGCATATACTGGAGCGCTGCGTTTCCGCGATTCTGAATGAGCATTTTAAGCATATACATGCTTCAGAGTATTTACTATGTACTCTGTACTGAGTACTAAGGTTTTCGCGATTTGACATAATAAAACTATTAGATATATTCGCTTTAAACTATTATTACTTTACTTTGTTTTAATGAGTTCATTTTTATATAAAAGCCGTAACAGAATACCAGCACTGCTTCCGCTTAACGAAAGCAGCATCAACCTGAGTTGCGTCCTTATTTAATCATCTATTTTAGTTATTATTGTAGGTATTATTGTAAGTTTATATTGTTCATTGTAACTTTATAAGTTGAATGTATTTTAGAGTTAAGTTTAAGGTTAAAGTTGTAAAATAAAAATCTTTTCTTTCTTTCTTTCTTTTATTTTGGTTTTATTCTTTTCTTTCGTCAAAGTTCATGAAACGTAAGGTTTATAGGAATTAATTTTGTATTGAATGCTGGCAATACCACGTATTATACTATTTCAGAATCTCAGTGAAATAGGTAACTTTTTTAAATTTGGCACCAGGGTGACCATACATTTTTTTACACCAGGAAAGGTTCAGGTAAAATGATTAAAAAACCATGAAGTTTGAGTTAAATCTTAGTTTAAAAAAAAAACTTTCAAAAGTCATAAAAAATATTGTTTGCATTCGATAGCACATTTATCCTAGAATACTATCCAAAAAACAGAATGGGATAATTTCTTCATTTGCAGTTTTGACATAACAAAATATAGAGAAAGGCGTGAAATTTTTCAATTTTTTAAAATGGCGGATATCTCGGAAACTAAGATACTTGTACTTGTACTTGTATTCAGGCTGTTTTCCGCGATTAGACCCTTTTTAATTGGGTCCTTTTTGCGTGAAGATGGAGTAGGCTTACCCAGCACCTACTACCCTCTCAGCTTAGTCGACCATGTCCAGAGGAGAGAACTTGTCAATACTTCTGGAGCCAACTAAGCCGCGGGTTTCATCACGATGTTTTCCTTCACCGTAAGAGCAATCTCAATTAGCGCACATAAATTTTTCTTAAGAAAAATACATTGGTGCACGGCAAGCCTGGATTCGAACCCACGACCTTCAGAATGAAAGTCGAGGTATCTACCACTAAGCCAACACCGCTCTTAACTAAGATACTTTCATAGAACATAACTTTCGTTTTACTGATCCGGTCCAGTGTTCTCTATCCGTAGGTGCCCCATGTCCATTCATTACGGGACACCCTGTATCAATTTTTTCAAACGAGTTAAACATTTTACAGTAAAGAGGGAACAAACGAACATTCATATTTATAATATTAGTTTAGATTAGTCAATTACTGTAAAAAATGTACAGGTGACGATTTTAATGACGTAGGTAAAACAATTTACGTAATAGTAAGTACAATACATGTTAAATGAAACAAAGAATCTACGTCAATATTAAGTTATTAAGAACTAAGTTGTTAAAAGATAACTCATTGACTAAGTAAAAATACGTAATTCGTAAATATAAACACATGACACGGACAATAATGTAATGGAAGGTAACGTTATTTTAAACGAGATATTTAGGTTATTTAGGTTTATTTAGGATATTTAGGTATTTAGGCAATTTAATAAGCTTTCTTGTACTCTTTGATTTTTTCAACGTTTTGTGTGTTGTACAATTAAAGTGTTTATCTATCTATCTATCTACTGTGTTTTTCGTATTTATTTTGTGGTGCTTGATATTTCGATGATGTTACAAGCACCGTTTTCACGAGACTATAGCGTCATTGCGGATAAATCTTAATAATTAGAGGCGACCGTATCCTTTCGTGTACGGTCAGCTGCATAATTGCAGACCCACCGTAGAGCTCCAAAATGGCTGTTACTGAAAACTGTTGTTGAAAACATTCTTAAATGTTTTCAACACAAGCAAGATTAAAGGCACCCGCTTTAGTTGAAGTTTAAAGTCTTCTAACTCATAAAATTATCAAAAAAAAAATTAGAATGGAAACATCCCAATAATAATAATTTTTGAACTCTACCGGGGCCTGCAATTATGCAGTCGACTGTACGTTTGCTGCTTGAGTTTAATATTGGTCCCTCCCTACTCTTGTCACAGATCTCACGAATAACTCGATTTTTCTACACTCTTTTCGAGTTTACATATTACCACTGGGTTCCAGGCTCTCGATAACTGCTATAAGATCTATCCGCAAAATCTCGCTTGTAACAGAATCAAAATATCGAGCCATTTTGTTTTAAAATCCTATTATTATAATTATACTGCTAGAAATATAAAAGTGTGACTAAATTCTATTAATGTATTTAAATAATTTTAAACACATCATCAAGTCTAGAATTTTAGTCATTCCAACGCTCTTTAACCTTCCAACATTTAAAAAGAATTTCGTATTTATAAATCTAAACCCATTAAAAATGCAAGCTACACGAATCAAAACTCAATTTTATTAATAAAATTGTCTTAATATGAATAATTTTGAATATTAATCAAATATTTAAATTAAAAGTGTAAATATTGATAATATTAAATTAACATAAAACTGAAAATTCCTTACGATAATGAACCATCCAATAACTATTTGTCGATTTTTTTTATTTATTATCGTTTATGTTAAAATCATATAGACCACACATAGGACAAAGGGCCTATTCCATGAATAATTAATAAAAAAAGACCGCAATGCCAGTCTTCATAAATTGTATGCGAAGAGCAAAAATCATTAACATTGGTGGATGCAAGACAACTGTTAAATAGACTAACCCCCGAATACTCAAACATATAGGAGTCCCCTTAATATGTAAGACGCTCCTATCTTAATGAAAAAATGACACTCAAATGTCAATTAATTTGCCATTTAAGATAATTAGCCTTTCAGTATTTGGGCGTAAGACCGTAATAGACATAAAGTTCATATAATTAAGGTTCAAAGTAAAAATGGATTTACAAGTCAGGTATACATTAACAGTTAAATAACTTACTGATATATATATATATTTTTTTTAATTACGACATTTATATAGTCATAATGCTACTTAGTCCCTCTACGGCGCAAAAAGACTAAGTAATTAGGTACACCAGTCATAATTCCATTGAAATGCTTTTATGTGTTCCTGCGCTATAGCGAAATAACAATTAAAGTTAGCATAAATAAATATCCTACTACAGAACGTGGGGTTAAGAAGTAAGAACCACGGGGACGAATTTACTCCTGATTGACCAATGTTCCAAGATGATTTCAAGGGTATTATTTTTAGTGCCTTTTTCTAAATTTTTGTATGAAATAGGCCCCTGTCCAAAGGATTTCTGATATTGTTTCTACTAATTTCAATATAAAACTCGTTCTGGGTATTGGAAATTAATATTAAGTATGGAATTTAAGAGTAAATGACGCGTTTCCATTAATTTATTGGCGGAGAGGTCATAAAGTCAGACGATACCTGATGCCGAGTCCATTAGTCATGGTTATTTAGTTACATTTTAATACCGGTAGCTTCAGATACCGATCTGTAAGGATAAATCCGTGTCCTTGCGCATTCTTGAGAAGAGACAAGGACGTATGTATTTTAGACAAATCGTGTTTTTAATTATTCATTAGTAGAGACACGTACTACGTAAAAAGTAAGCAAAGTACCAGACACAAAATATCAAAAATTGAAAGAAAATACTCATATTTTTATTTATCAAACATCGTACTAATTTAATAAATACAAATGACGTTGTAAATAAGAAACATAGGTATGAGAAACTAACATAAAAACTTAAATTAATTTTTATTGACGAAATGACATGTAAATTGGCAAATTTACAATCCATATCGAACATAACCAAACTACCTTGTTTTATTGTATTATTTTTTACTGGGTATGATACTGCTACCGTGTGCCTAGCAACTATAAGAATATAAGCCCACGAATGCCCACAAAATTAACCAATCAGAGCCTTTCAATGATCATTCCAATGACGCTGATTGGCTGACTTTGTGTCCACAAAAACTAGAATTACTTACAAAAAGATTACTTAGAGGTTAATAGTAGAACATAACTAATTTAGCTTTCTTGAGCAATGGTGAGGAGGAGGAATTCTAGCATTTTAAACCCCCTTCCCCCTTCCGCATCCAGCCATTACCCAGGAAACCTACCAGTTATTTAAAGCAGTCGTTAATAATATGTGATCCTCTATACGGGAAGAAGACGAAGTTATCTATAAGTTATTTACTTACCCGTGCAATATAGGTACTTAAGCTATTGTTTTCGGTTTTACCGAAAATTATTCCATATGCTAAATACCAGATAATACCACTTATCAAATTCACTAGACATTGCGGCAATACAAAGGCGACCAATATAACAGGACTACTGCGTAATGAAAGATGATTGTAATCGATGTCAATTTCAATTTCAACTGAGCTACTGAGGCAGGATTTATTAGGTTCACTACGCCTTTCCGAAATACATTTGAACTTGTTACATTTCTTCAATGAACCGAAAATTAAATTCATAACGATTTATTTGCCCTGTGTCTATTTGTTCAATGCTACATTTCATCCAAACACTATTCTTTAAAATTTAGGCACCAAGCAAGCATAAAATCAGGTGAAGGGCAACACTAATTTATCCATGCGAATACGATACCATTACATTTAACCATTTAAAAAGGAAGACTCAATTCTTGTAAATGTAAACGTACGATTCTTTTAAACAAACTGTTACATCGAATAACTTCTGTAGAAGTTTGTAGCTTTAGAACTGCTCCTGTCACATCGTAATGCAATCCCGTAGGATATAATTCCGATCGTTATTAATTTCGTTTACTATCGCGATCGTATTCATTACGTTGTAGCGTCGCTAAATTGATTTTGTATTCTTTATAGGACCTCAACCAGTGTGTTCGTTTTAATATTCTAAATACAGTCTGATGGCGATTTAGTACAGATATCAATTTGTAGCTTGAACATTTGGGGAATTTTAATAACCTTTTTTAAAATATAAGTAGAAACATGAGTCAGTGAGGAATTAACGTCTTTTTGTCTGGTAGGTATAATTTTTGAAGTTTTTGTAGTCGTACAACCATATTGAAACTAATGAAACCCTATTAAGTTAACTTATCAAACACCTACATTTCTAGAAGCTACGATGAATGGCGCCACTGTCAATTTATGATATCGCACAAATGCAAAAGTCGCATTTAAAAGGACTCGTACTCACTGACATACAACTTAAGTACCATTGGGTGCGTAATTTTACTATTCTGTTTAACTATTTCGAATAATAGGGATTCATGAATAAGCAACAATAAATAATCACATTTAATGCAGTTCTAATAAAATTGATTATGTGTAATTGTTTTGTCAATGTTCTGATCTGACTCATACTTACTGTTATCCAAAAATCAATTAAAAATAATTCTCCTTTTGTAGTAATACGTAGCAGTATATTATCAACTTGAACAAATATTTTGTCTGTATGTTCCACACTTATCATGGAAGACTTCTCAACCTGCTCTTCACTATAATCTCGATTGTTTTGCATATCGGCAAACCACTCCTGCGCAGTTGATGCAAAGCAAATTAACGATCAAATGGATTCCCCGCCACGATCTACCTTTCTTGAACTTCCGACGTTAGCAAAACAAACTAAAAATGCGCCTGAAATATATCTCTCTAAGAGAATATGAGCTCTATACCCTCGAATAAAGAAAAATCAACGTCTACGAGGTAGTAAATTAATTTGGTATCGTAATTCAATTTACTACCGTCCTTGGCAAGTGTGCGGACGACTCGTCCATCAATCACACTTTCAACTGTATCAAGTTTTTTCGTATCTTGCACCATCGGTTTGTTACAGACCGCCGTGTTCGACGCGATAATTTGTCAAACTTTTTCATTCAATTAATTGATCACCGTGACGGACGCGAGTCGGAGGCATGCGTCTCAAAATATTACCGCGCGTGTTTGTGTGTCTAAGAACTGAATGTCATTAACCATTTCCTGCACGAGAGCTTCGAGTGTCCATCCTTCAAGTCTGTGTGCTATTGAATAAATATTGTTGAACAAGTTGCCAAGTGACATTTTGTTACTGGCGCGCCGCCCCGTCCCACGTCATCTCACGATGTCCGCTCCGCTCGCCTCTCGTCGCTAACAATTTATTTTCAATGCACTTTATGCAAAACATTACAATTAAAATTGTTTTATGAATTCATAGCTGTGTCAATTAAGATTTCATTTTGATAAGACAAGTGTTTCGTAGACTGTATCATTAGGGTAGGTGCATGATTCTCGTACTAGTCTGAGTTATAGTGCCGATGGATGACTGTGTTACGGGTATTCATCTTTAGTTATTACTAAATTAGTATGCTAATCGATTTTAAGTCTAATTAAGTTGACATGATGACTGATTGAAGATATGAGATGACAGAGATGTTGATACGTATCAGGCGAGTATCACTACCTACTCTACATAATTGCAGAAAAATAGTTCGAGAATTTTCTCGGTTGGTTGGCTACTCGGTTTTTACAAAGAAATCGGTTTTAAGAAGTCATAACACGGATGAATATTGGAATGCAAATCACAGCTTGCTGGAGAGTAAAAAAGCGTTCCTCGAACAGCGTCATAGCATCTTGAAACCGCTCGTAAAATCCGTCAATAAGTATTGTCGAGTGGTTGAAATGAAGACATAAAATAATGATAATAGCTTGCAACAGCTGTGTTAATTTTCTCCCAGCATTAGCAGAGATATAACAGCACAACAGATATAGTATTATAAGAGGTTACAAGCATAGTAACTTGTTACTACATAGATACTTTGCAATTTATGTTCTAAGGCTATATGTTTTATCTACCATCTGTTAAGCACTTCAGCCATAATCTAGGAACACAAGCAACCTGCGCACGCCTGAAGCGTTTTTAACACTTCCTATAGACAATATTAACTGATAACTTCATTTCAAAAGGGTATACAAAACTAACAAATTTAGAAGCCGTATTAGAAAAATATGACACAAAATAAGCTCACGAAAGAATTAACGGGTATGCAATGCGTATAACTTCAATGGCTTCAATAAAATAGATAAGATAACTGATAAGAGATCGAAGATAGCACCTTTGCTCAACGGAATAAATTATTAGCTATTTGCTGTCTACTAAATAAAATGCTGTCAAGTTTAAAGCTATAAGTTTAAGTAACGATTTAGATCTAACGCCCACGATATTTTTTTGCTTTAATATTTCTAGATATTTGTACAGGTGTAAGATATAAAAGATTCACAAATGAGTTATACTTAATGATAATGCAAGATTAAATAATTAATAATTTTCCTATATATATTTTACTTTTATTTTACTATATATTGTACTATAAGGCAACAATTTCAAAGCTACACAGAAATAAAAGTATTTTTAAAGCAAGAACGTTAGAGATTTTTTTTAAGCTATTGCATATCTTTTAAAGCGGGCTTTGAGCGCGGCAACCGAATCAAGAAATTCCGTAACGAAAATAAAACCTAACACCCCCCACTCCGCCTACCATGAAGCTCGGCCGAGCGTTCGCTTAATTTTGTTTTAGAAACAAAAAATCTTAAAACGATAAGCAGTATTTTTAATTTAAAATCTTTTCAAAAATATAGAACACTGCTTATTAATAACAAGAACATTTTACTTAAAACAAGAAATTATTATCAAGCGTCCATAGAGAGGGGATTATTTCTTGTTTCAAGAAACCTTTTTTCTGTGAAGTGCAGGTTGCAACTAACATAGTCAAAATACCAGATATTTTATGTCTCCCTTTAGTTAAGACCTCATAAGACCACCCAATCCTTTTACAACATAATTTGTCGATATGAAAAACTGAATATAACACCACCAATATGAGACAGTAAAATATTACACAATGAATCGGAGAAATATTCCTTTGAGCGTAAAAAACACCTTCAAAAGGCTTCGTTAACAATAAAATGCTGTCATTTCGCGAAATGTGTAAAAAGATTTATTATACGTGTAAGTAATGTTCAGAATAACATCTCAACTTACTTCTGTGTATTGGTTGTGTTGGCGACAACGTGTCGGGGTCTAAGTATACCTAGTGACCGACTTGTGAGTGCCTATGGCTTATCGAGCATCCAAGTACGTGGGAACCAAAATCCCTGGGAACCGATCTCAGGAATTCGGGATTGCGTCACCCTGCGTACTTGGGAGATTCGCCAATAAGGTTTGGGCACGTCGCTAGGTATACACTTTTTAAGGGCTTGAAGGCGGAGCTAGAGTTGAGCTCATAAATAGGCCCGGGGTGCGTTGCAACGGGCAGTTACCTTTTACATTCGTTACCCATAACATCAGTTCAAGTTATAGTAGCTCGGCTCTAGTTCACGCAATAGCTTAAGTGTTGTGCCAATGTGGACCTTATCTCATTGTAAGTAGAATATAGACAGTAAGATAGGGTTTCTGTATTTTTGTGTTTTTGTTTATTATAATCATTGTTTAACTTCGTCAAGTTTTTAATTTCAATCATAGACTAAGAAGCCAGTCCTAAAGTCGATAAATAAAAACCTAGGTAACTTCTACCCGACTACAACAAAGCGGGTTAATTTCTAAATTCTTCGACTAGGGGGTCTAGTTAGGAAGTAGACCAGCTGCGGCAACCCTGGTGTCAAGGTTGGTAGGTTAGGACTCTAAGTCTAGCAGTGGATCTAGGTAGTCTAGACCGAGGACTAACCCTCTATCACCAACAACATTGGTCCTTCGAGCCGGATACCTAGGTTTTATCGCAGTTTAGCCAGGATTATTTTAAAATTGAAATTAAAATAAGTCTAATTTTCTCATTATAATTTGGTTTGAAACGGTCGTCTGTTGTTAGCGAACGGTTCTTGCTTAAGTCCCGCTAGGGTAAGATTTTTTGTGTACGCCACTTGAATGCCCCGTCGCTTGCATTCAAGGCAGGTAGATTTGCTCGTAGCTGGGGACCCAAAAACTAATGAATGGATTTTTTTGGTTTATTTTGAGAAATGTGCTAAACTTAGTGATAGTTAGTTTACCGGTTGATACTATTCACTAATAATGGCTTCTTTGTTTATGTTTTGATTTTTTTTTTTTTTTGTAACGTAGAGTCAGTGTCCTTGTGTAACGGTAGAGTCAGTGTAGTTTTTGTGATCTACTTACCGGGACTTTTATTGCACAACTATGTCTGTAACTAGAGCCAACGTAGCGGCTGAGGTCGCTCGCGAATTGGACTATTTTTTCTCGTCATTGTATCCGTCAGATTCGTTAACTCCTGACCGATACTCCGCGTTAGTGCACACCTCTGTAGAACGTGTACCGAGGTTGCACTACGACGGCGCGCCCGCTTATACGACAGCGGTGCGCCCCGACTACCGCTTCAACACACTCCTAGCTACCTCAGAGCCCGGTGCCGGCACTGCTGCCCGGTCCAACATAGACAGCGACAGAGGGATTCGCCGTTCGTTGGCCGCTGCCCGCATCCGGCAAGCTGAGCTAGCAGCAGAGGAGCAAATAGCTGAATTGAAGAGACGGCTAATCAAGAAGCGGCTCGCAGCCGAGGTTGCGATGATCAAGGCGAGTCAAGATACACCACTGGAGGAGGTAACTCAGTGGAGGGATCAGCCCAGGGCGCGGGGAGAGCCCAGGCGTCAAAGATCCTCCACACCTGAGCAGGGAAGAGACCGGGGCGTCGACCGATTCGCAGATGCGCTTGAGCGAATCGGACCCCCCGGGTCGACTCCCACGCCCGCACCGAGCGCTGATAGCGCCGTCTCTGTTGGAGATGGGACCGCGCTGCTGCAAGCTCCGACTCCCGCACCCGCGGTGAGCGCTGCCGTCGCCGCCTCTGTCCATAAAGAGGCCGCGATGTGGCCAACTCCCGTATCTACAGGCACGCTGCGCGCAACTGACGCCGCCTCGCCCGAGGCCGCGCCGCCGCCCGCGCGCGCACTGATTGCTGCAAGCGCCGCCTCCCTAGGGAGAGAGGCCGCGCTGCATCCACCATCCGTCAGCGCGCTGAGTGCCGCCGGCGCCGCCTCAGTCGAGGCCGAGCTGCCGCACTCGCGTGCCCCGAGCGCCGCCCGCGCCGCGCCACTGCCTGCGCGGCCCGCGAGCGCCCTCTACGCCACGCCACAGCCTGCGTGGCCTGTACGCACACAGAGTGCTGCTGGCGCCGCCGTCACCACCGAGGCCGCGCCACAGACTGTGTGCGCTACGAACGCTGCGAGCGCCGCCTCCCTAGGGGGAGAGGCCGCGCTGCAGCCACCATCCGTCAGCGTGCTGAGTGCCGCTGGCGCCGCCTCAGACGAGGCCGCGCTGCCGCACTCGCACGCCCCGAGCGCCGCCCGCGCCGCGCCAATGCTTGCGCGGCCCGCGCGCGCCTTCTGCGCCACGCCACAGCCTGCGTGCGCTATGAACGCTGCAAGCGCCGCCTCCCAAGGGGGAGAGGCCGCGCTGCAGCCACCATCCGTCAGCGCGCTGAGTGTCGCTGGCGCCGCCTCAGACGAGGCCGCGCTGCCGCACTCGCACGCCCCGAGCGCCGCCCGCGCCGCGCCAATGCTTGCGCGGCCCGCGCGCGCCTTCTGCGCCACGCCACAGCCTGCGTGCGCTATGAACGCTGCAAGCGCCGCCTCCCAAGGGGGAGAGGCCGCGCTGCAG
Organism: Idaea aversata; assembly: GCA_907269075.1. Lineage (NCBI taxonomy): Eukaryota > Metazoa > Arthropoda > Insecta > Lepidoptera > Geometridae > Idaea > Idaea aversata. The sequence goes on along the minus strand of OU026092.1, from coordinate 5,140,607 downwards.
CCACCATCTGTCAGCGCGCTGAGTGCCGCTGGCGCCGCCTCAGACGAGGCCGCGCTGCCGCACTCGCACGCCCCGAGCGCCGCCCGCGCCGCGCCAATGCTTGCGCGGCCCGCGCGCGCCTTCTGCGCCACGCCACAGCCTGCGTGCGCTTTGAACGCTGCGAGCGCCGCCTCTCAAGGGGAAGGGGCCGCGCTGCAGCCACCATCCGTCAGCGCGCTGAGTGCCGCCGGCGCCGCTTCAGTCGAATCCGCGCTGCCGCACTCGCGCGCCCCGAGCGCCGCCCGCGCCGCGCCACTGCATGCGCGGCCAGCGCGCGCCCGCGACGCCACGCCACAGCCTGCGTGGCCTGCCCGCACACAGAGCTCTGCTGGCGCCGCTGTCTCCATCGAGGCCGCGCCACAGCCTGCGTGTGCTACGAACGCTGCGAACGCCTCCTCCCTAGGGGGAGAAGCCGCGCTGCAGCTACCATCTGCAAGCGTGCTGAGTGCCGCCGACGCCGCCTCAGTCGAGGCCGCGCTGCCGCACTCGCGCACCCTGAGCGCCACTCGCGCTGCGCCACGACTTGCGCAGCCCGCACGTGCTACGAACGCCGCCCGCTCCACGCCACAGCCTGCGTGGTTCGCGCGCTCCATAACCGCCGCCCGCGCCGCCTCCGTCGGAAAAGAGGCCGCGCAGCAGCGACGTAGCTCGGCTCCCGCTCTAGCGGTGAGCGAGCCGCACGGACGACCGCCGCAACAGGAGGCCGCGGGGCCCTCCAAAACCGAGAAGCCGCCGTCGTCATTGGTTTGCCTCTACTGCGGGTTAAACCATCTGACCCCGAGCTGTGGCAAACTGAGACGCCTCCCTGTGTCCCTGCGCTGGGACTGGGGGCGAGAAAATAATGTCTGTTTCCTATGTTTAGAAAGCAAGCATCGCCGTTATAAGTGTACAGCCCAAAGGTGCACTGTCAACGGGTGCGCACAGACACACCACAGTCTCCTCCATGGCTTGCGAGCTGTGGAGGACTCGCCAGAGAAGAAAGAAAACGAAGAGAACGCCGAGACCGCGCTGATGAACGAGTGCGCGGTGAGCGTCGTAGGGCCCGAGGGCTCTGGCGACGCGCATGCGTTGCTCGACAAGGGCTCGACGACCCCCCTTGTCGACCGAGACACCAACGCAGTGGGAGTGCGCAAGAGGAAGCGCGCTCTCAGCATCTACGGCAGCCGCGAGCCGGACAGCGAGATACTCCTGCTTCGCGTCTGCGGGGCCTCCGCGGAGGTCCACTACATCGAGGCGCGGACTGACCGTGGCCCGAGGCTACGCTACGAGTCCGTCCCCGCCCGCATGCTTCGCTTTCCGCACCTATCCGACATCGTGCCGCCGGCCGGGCTCGTTTATACCCAGGCCCGCCCGCATGTAGTAGGTGCGGACCACCAGCTGCGAGTGACAAGGCGATGCGGCCACAGAGAAGCGGAAGCCGCGTTGCTTCGGCAGTTGCTGGCCGGTCCAGAGTTACCCGGAGTCATGTGGCGATTCCGAGAGCGATGTACGGTAACTTTAGATATACATACCCTTCAGGTCATAATAAGAAAGGAATACCGGCCAGCACCTAGATTTCAATGGGGAAATCTAGAGAAAGATCTAGTTGGAAAGAGGACTGATTTATTTCAACTGGATAAGATTCTAATAAGATTCGAACGGGGACGAGCTCCCCTGATTTCAGACGCACTCCTGATTCTCAACGGACGACACCCCTTCACTAGGCTCCACATACGGGGAGAGCCCGTGAAGGGCTGTTTCGAGAGCGAGCATCTAGCGAGACAACGGTGCTGGGTGCTCCGGCTGCGCCCGACTATGCGTGCAGTCACAAACAAGGCGTGCAGGGGCGTGTTTTTCATCCCGATGAAGGGCGACCTGCCGGCGGCCCGCTTAGCCGCCTACTCCAGGCCTGCCACTCGCTGTGGGGCTGCCTACATCGGCCCCATGGTAGTCACCAGACGACGGCGCCGCGATGGGCGCCTGAAGATGTGCTGCGGCCTTCTCTTCACGTGTGTGGTCACGCTGGCCATACACATTGAGCTGCTGTCGATACTGACGACCGACAGCGACTTCATAAGCCTTCGGCGCATTGCTGCGCGCCGAGGGTGCCAACGACGCCGAGCAACGGGCCGCCTACGAGGAACGGCCGCCCGCGCTCCGCATCTACGGTTCGGGCATTCGACCGTACAAACGCCGGTCAGTACCTGCGAGCTGACTGACCCGCGGACCAGGCGTGCCACGAGGGCGCTCGCGGACAGCCTCTGGGCGCGGTGGATTTGTACGAGTATTTCCACCATAGCCCCCAGAGGCGACGAACAACGTGCGGCGAGCGACGCGGCACCACCGAGTCGGCGACCGGGTCATCACTGACCTGCACACCGACATCGAAACCAAGCCCTAGGCCACGACTCATTGTTCTCCCAGCCGGAACGGAAGGCTTCGATGACGCTCTTCGCCGGGGAGAGACTGTTGGCGACAACGTGTCGGGGTCTAAGTATACCTAGTGACCGACTTGTGAGTGCCTATGGCTTATCGAGCATCCAAGTACGTGGGAACCAAAATCCCTGGGAACCGATCTCAGGAATTCGGGATTGCGTCACCCTGCGTACTTGGGAGATTCGCCAATAAGGTTTGGGCACGTCGCTAGGTATACACTTTTTAAGGGCTTGAAGGCGGAGCTAGAGTTGAGCTCATAAATAGGCCCGGGGTGCGTTGCAACGGGCAGTTACCTTTTACATTCGTTACCCATAACATCAGTTCAAGTTATAGTAGCTCGGCTCTAGTTCACGCAATAGCTTAAGTGTTGTGCCAATGTGGACCTTATCTCATTGTAAGTAGAATATAGACAGTAAGATAGGGTTTCTGTATTTTTGTGTTTTTGTTTATTATAATCATTGTTTAACTTCGTCAAGTTTTTAATTTCAATCATAGACTAAGAAGCCAGTCCTAAAGTCGATAAATAAAAACCTAGGTAACTTCTACCCGACTACAACAAAGCGGGTTAATTTCTAAATTCTTCGACTAGGGGGTCTAGTTAGGAAGTAGACCAGCTGCGGCAACCCTGGTGTCAAGGTTGGTAGGTTAGGACTCTAAGTCTAGCAGTGGATCTAGGTAGTCTAGACCGAGGACTAACCCTCTATCACCAACAGGTTGCATTCTTTAACCTACTTAAGGATAATAAATGGTATAAAATAATGTAGTTGTCAGTCGAATAAGGGTTTCGTGTAAAGGATAATACCGCGCCAGTCATTCAGGTGTAAATCGAGCTTTTGTTAACTAATAAACTTAAAAAGAAGCTAAGTTTACCGCCGTAATGTATATGGCCGCAATTCTCAAAAAGTACTGAAGATATTGGGACAAAATGTATATAATGAGGGGGCTAAACCCCTAACCGATGGACCGACTGGGAATCCGAAAAACGGTCGATCGGTAGAGCTGAGACTCTTAATGCCGTCACACTAGACTACCCCACGACGTAACGTGAGTGTGACGAATGCGACGTAAGTCTTGCCTGGGTTAGAGGTCGTTACCATCAGGTTACAGGGTACAATTTCCAACCAGCCAGCCAGCCATAATCCCATGGATGTTCCGAAGGTGTGTGCAGGCTCGTCCAGCAGGTGGGTAGACTGGAAGCGGTCCTGGACGCGGGAAGTACTCAAGGAGGCGGGGGACGAAATACCTTTCAATATGGCTCTACATCAGGCATTGGACAGAGTGCATTGGAGGAAGGAAGGTCGACTGCACCAGGAGAATCACGATGTTCAGCATTGAGGGAACAATAGAGGAGGATCTTCTGAGAAGAATGTTATTTAACTGTAGTTCTCAAAATCACTATTATTTGACTTTTAACTTTTATTTTTTAAAGACTATCCCTAAGTTTAAAGTGCAAAACATCATTTGCGGTTAACTAATCATTTGTAATTACTTATTTATCTAACACCGATGCAATTTATTGACGAAACAAAAAGGTCAATATTTACCGCGTCTGGCGCCTTTTAATTTCAAACCAAAATAATTATATTACAGAGAAATAGAGACAACATCGAAATCAAAAATTACTTCGCTATAACTTTACCCTGAAAATCTAAGTTAAAATGATATAGGTACTAGCTTCACCTTGTGATTTTACCCACGTAACATCAGCTTTAGACTATCAGCTGTTTACAAGAGTTGCCAATTAAACTGCCTGAGTTTGGGACGATTCGATCTTGACTCAAAATTTCGCTAAGGAAAATATTTAGGTGTGTTGTCTATTGCCATCATCAGCCTCTACTTCGCACGATCTTCGGCATCCTGGTTTGTTAGGCCATTTGCACGCATATCACCCCTTACGACATCAAGCCAGCACTTCTTGGGTCAATTAAGTCTGCCACGACCAGGCGGAGGCGCCATGGCATTTGTTCCCCACGTAACTAGCCGGTTTTCGCAAGACGTGACCGTACCACCGTAGGTGACATTCTTGCAATTTATCTGCAATGTCTCGGACATGAAGGTTGCCCCGGATGCGAGAGTTCCTGACGCTATCATTTCGCGTCACTCCACACATCCAGCGCAACATCTTCATCTGCTTATGTCGCTCAAGCACCAGCCCCGCCTCACTTACAAAACAGGTGTGTTGTCTATTGTGCGGTATATGAATTGTATACCTTTGTTTTCAAACAAATTGAAAACGTAACTAATATACCAAAGTGTCTGTCTAGTCGTGACTGTACGTCAGTTCAATATCGTATATTAATTTCACAATCATTTATTTAAAGAGCAGTCATTATTGATTTCGATATTGATTGCTCGCTTCCGCATCATTGGGCAATTGCATAAAGAGAACAATACTAATGTTAGAATCATTTTTGATGGACGAAGTTATTGTTTGTCATAATAAGAATAATATTGGACTTAACATCTAATGTAATGATTTATACAGCGGCTTCAAGGTGCAGTACCTGAGAAATGTATTAGATAGTGTAGGTTTGCCTAGAACCAATACTACCATATCAGCTTGGTTAATCGTGTTTAGAGAAAATAACTGTCAATACTTCTAGAGGCAACTAAGTCGCGGGTTTCATCACGATGTTCTGCATCGCTGCCCTGGACCTGACCGGAAGACCAGCGCTGTAGTCTAGCGTTACGCTTGCTGCAGCATTTCAGCTGAGGTCGGTCCATTTAGGATAGCACACGGCATCCCGGACTTTTCATTATTATGTGCCTATTATTTAATTCTGTAGATTGTTTTCTAATTCTGTCTGTTCTATTATTTTTTTGTAATTATGTCTACCTATGTTTTATTTGTTTTCTTGTCCGTGTGTTTTTCTAATAAATGTCTATCCTATGTTTTCCTTTACTGTAAGCGCGCACGTAAGAAAAGTCTATTGGTTCCCGGCCGGCCAAGATTCGAACTCATAACCATCGGAATGAATGTCGAGGTATCTAACACTAGACCAACACCCAAAACCGCTCTTATTTGTCATACACTGACACTTTTCAGTTAGATCTATTACTAGAATCACCACTATTTTTGTATTTTTACTACCTTCACACACTTGACTCTCGATCCTGTGGGAATATCGGGATGAATAAAATATAGCCTCTCAGTAATGCAGCTTTCGGCACGTCAAAAAATTATTAAAATTTGTCTAGCAATTTTCAAATATTACGCTTCATATAATAAGTGTAGATTTTCTTTTGTTCAAAAATATCCTTGCTTCCATGTTATTTTAATGCCCAAATATTGACTTGCATGTGAACTTGAATTGCAAGTTTCTCTATTCAAGCCCCCATTCTTGTCAGTTGTTAATATTTGTTTTGTTTATAAAAAAAAAGGATTTCATCATTGCTTTGTAAGAGTGATTATGTATCTGATACACTTAGACGAAAAGTGTAGATGTGAAGATTCTTACTTGTATACCTACTAATAAAGTTAAGCCTGAATGTAACAAAACCTATTAACGTTGATTAATTAAACTTTAAAGTAATTAAGTCTCAAATATTTGTTACTAGCAGCGCTCTGAGGTTTCACCCGCGTAACTCCCGATCCCGTGGGAATATCGAAATATAAAATAACCTATAGCCTTCCTTGACAAATGGACTATCCAACACAAAAACATTTTTTGAATTCGAACAGTAGTTCCTGAGATTAGCGCGTTCAAACAAGCACAAACTATTCAGCTTTATAATATTAGTATAGATCCTTGATCTGAGGTATAGAAAAGGTGAACTGGAAGATAAATTAGGCTCTATAATTTAGATAATAAAGCGTTCATACAGACAACGGCTGACGGCCTTTTCACATGGATTATTCGAGATTTTTCAAAAATATCACTTATAGCAAAGCCGGTGGGGTTTCACTTTAAAGGAACCTTGAGACTGTAGGGCCCCGTACAATTGATGGATCATCTCCTCCACCTTTTGTTTCTAAGTCCTCCAAAGTGCTGGTGGTAAAGAATACCTAATGCTAGCCCCATTCGGAGCAGCACATGGCTTCATCACTACATAGTATAAAACAAAGTCGCTTTTTCTATCCCTATTTCCCTTTGACCGCTTAGATCTTTAAAACTACGCAACGGATTTTGATGCGGTTTTTTTATAGATAGAGTGATTCAAGAGGAAGGTTTATATGTATAATACAGCCGTGCGAAGCCGGAGCGGGTCGCTAGTCTTAAATATTCTTAAGTTTCATGTATGTTTTTTTCTTTATTTCTTCGATGTATAAGTTACATATTTCTTTGTGTGTTAATTTAAAAGTTGTCGTGTGCCTGTACCAAATAAATGTTATTCTTTCTTTCTTTCTTTTAGTTAGAGGCAAAGGCATTGCTTCTACGTCGCCGTCGTTGGTGCGAAGTAGGCTGTCCCTACTAGTAGCTCAACGGTAGAGATAGAGGAACCCCTGGGCCTTATTAGATGGAATTCAGTCAAATTATTCGGATGACATATAGAATTACATAGTAGCAAAAATGTAGGTATACTCTACCTAAATATAACTAAGTACCAATACATTATCTCAACATTATCAAATTGCGGTTATAGAACAAATAGTTAATCAAAGGTAATGATTAAAATAATAAATTGTTATATTAATGCTTCCTTAATAGAGCATCGTGTTTCATAATTATGGCTATCATTTGTACACATGTCAGCCACCCATAGTGGTGTTAATACGTTCTTAATGATAACACGACTTTAAAGGTAAGCTTTTGATGAAAGTTTGGTTTTGTTTCTTTAGAGGTACGGTCGGCTGCATAATTGCAGACCCACAGTATAGCTCCAAAAACGGCTGTTATAAGAATGTTTTCAACACAAGCAAGATTCTAGGCACCTGCTTTAGTTGAAGTTTAAAGTTTTTTACTCATGAATTTATCAAACAAAAATTATTAGTATGAAAACATTCCACTTATAGTCATTTTAGAACTCTACGGTGGGTCTGCAATTATGCATCCGACCTACCTACAAATGATAGATTGAAAATATGATGGGAAATAGAATTGGCGTTTTTAATTTTTAGAATCGTTCATTTGGAGTAAGTTTTCAATTTTATATTTTTTGGAAAGCTCTGAGAGATGAAACATAGATACTTATTAAATTTGTAAGAGAATACTTGAAGTTTTTTAGAATTTTACGTAGGTTCCAATTCGCATGCGAATCAAAACTCCTAAATTGTAAGTACTTAGACGACTTTATAACAATCCCACATGCTAACCAACGTACTTTTTCCCACAATCATCGAAACTTTCTATAAAAATATTAAAAAAAGAACAATATTTCCTGTCTCTATAACCTACGAAAGGTGTAGACATCCTAAGCAAAAGATCAGATAAAAACCGGGGACAGATAAAATCTTTTTGGTTTATAAAAATTCCTTAGAGTTGTAAACATTTTACAAGCTTATAATTACAGTTTTAATTGACCAGTTGTACAAACATAAAACATGTATTTTATTATTATTGGGAATGACAGTTTTACGCCAATTCTTTTTGCCTTTTTTGTACAGTAAAACAGTGCACTATCGGCTTTCAGTGGTAACCGCCTCTTTCAATTAGTAATATCATGTAACATGAATATTTATGCTGTTGCTTGAGATATTATGCAGTAGTAGAAATATGAAGTTAACTGCGATCCAAAAAATGCAACTTTCTAAAAAAAAGAATTTCTTTTTCTTTTCAAAAGCAAGAGCTTTTGATAGGTATAATCAGTATTAACTATAAAAAAGTTAAGTATCTTAATTAATCAGAAAATCATCTTCGAGTAATCGGACATACTTATATAAACGCGAATCGCGGACGCGATAAAAAAAAAGGATACACGACAAATTGAGAACATCTCTTACTTTTTGGCGTCAGTTAGAAAAGGTATATTACATTAGAATTTTTTGTTGACAAAGAAAGTAAAAAAATCCCGATTTTTTTCCAGATAAGTCATAAAAATCCTTCTCTTTATTGAAGTCGGTTGAAAACGAAAAAAATCTGAAATAGGTATTGCAATTTCCGCAATCAAATGAAAAGTTTACATTGAATTCTGTTTATTGAGATTCGCAATTTTCCCTATAGTAAATAACAAAACGAAAAACCTTATTCCCGCGATGGAATAACATTTAGTTTTACTATTTTGCATACCACTATCTTAAAACAGTCTTATCAAACAAACTACACGACTCAATCGAGACCGAACATCCATACTAATATTATAAAGTCCAAAGTAACTCTGTCTATCTGTCTGTTACGTTTTCACCAAACCAATTTTGAACAATTTTGATAAATGGGACCATGGAAAAGGACATCAAGACCTACCCACAAACTCCAGTCTCGCGAAAATGGTGCTTAAAATATCGAGCAACAAAAATAAAAAGTAAAACATTATAAACAGATAGTCTATCTATACTTATCTATCTATATTAATATTATAAAAGGGCAAATTTTTATTGTATGTTTGTTTCTTTGAATTGAATAGGCTCCTAAACTACTGGACCAAATTTAATGAAACTTAGATAATGAATACACCGTTACATTGGGAGTGACATAGGCTACTTTTTATCCCGATATTTCCCGGGATCGGGAGTTACGCGTGCGAAACCGCGGAGCGCTGCTAGTAGCAAATAAAACTACAAGTATTTATTGGAATGTCAAATCCAGTGTTCGTTTAATTGTTTGTTTCTTTGTTTGAATTGAATAGGTTCCGAAACTACTGGACCAAATTTAATGAAACTTAGTACCAGGATACATCGTTTCATTGGAAGTAACATAGGCTACTTTTATCCCGATATTCTCCGGGATCGGGAGTGGCGTGGGTGAAACCACAGAGCGTTGCTAGTAGCATACCACAAGAATCTATCCTTTTATTGGAATGTCAAATCCAGTGTCCGTTACAACATCATTGGAATAAACAGATAGGTATAATGTAGGTATTAATACCTACCTACAACACCGGCCACTAATTGGTGACTAGTCTTACAAGTCTGTAAAACATACAACATGATTTTTTAATGTATTCCTTGTCTACTTTACGATATAAAATGCGCCTGCGCCGCTTTTAAAGTGTACCTGCACTGCAACTGATTCGATAATTATTTAAATTAGCTTGTGACACGTGAATGTGTTTTATTTTAGGAATTACCGACGAATACGTATCGATTTTATATATGCCTTTTACTATAAATTAGGTATTTATTAATAAAAACCAGATTTTATTAACATAAATTAGATTTTTTTTAAAACTCCGTCTTGTATCCTCCGTAACTTTCAAACGGCTGAACCGATTTTGATCAAACATAGCTAATTCTTAACTAATTCCCCTTTCAAACAAAAGAAACAAAATCAAAAATTGGTTCATCCGTTCAGGGGCTACGACATACACACGTACACACACACACACACACACAGAGACACGTCAAACTTATTAGGTAAGTATGTCAATCAAGGTCAATGGACGTATCGGAATTTTGCAAATAGGTAGCTATTAGTAGGTAGGTATAATAGCTATCTATTTGGGTGTAGGAAAATATTTAGGAAAATTAAACCTCCAACGCGGACAAAGTCGCGGATGAACGCTAGTAAATAAATACTGGGTGAAATTACACACAGCGTCATCTAACCACAAATTAAGCAACTAGACTTGTGATATAGTTGCTAAACAACAGATTTAATCTAAAAATCCCTCTAGCGGATGCTTTAACTGTTTCTTTTCGGACCTATCTGGATCTTATTGAAATTATTAAAGCTTGTGTCATGCATGTTTGTTTCAATAAATATATTTTTAAAATGATTTACCAGTCATTGATGCGTTAATTTTCTACTGCAATTCATGTCAAGTCAACCGGACTAAGTGGCCCATCCCCTTGGGAGGAAGAGATCGCCCTAAGGCACACCACTACCCAGTTGAATGTCTTCTTAAATGAAATATTGAAATAAAACTGTTTACAGCTGCGAAATCATAAAATAAATAGTCAATTTAATACACTTTTCAGTATAATTCCTTTACAAAGTAGCAGATTTAAATAGGCCTGAACTCGCGTTTTATAAAACCTACAGTACTTATTAATACCTTGTAGAAGTACCTATTATGGCTAAACGATCAAATAAGATAAAACGAGCTTTGATCAAGACTGAAGGTATTGGAAACTCAAACCGGAAAACTGGTCAGGAACTTGAAAATTATAAAGAAAATCGTAACGGTTTAACGATATTTTTATTGTGGGTATCAAGAAGAGTTTACACGACCTGTGTTAATAGAACTTAGAACTTAATATCTGTACCTATTAACCTTTGACAAGTAATGTTTATTGAGTTTTTAGTAATAATGAGTATTAGTTTATGTCTTTATTCGTTTATGATTGTAAAAGTCTACGATTAAGTTTTTCGTTTACATTGCAAGTGTCTTTTTACAAAAACGTCATTTTTCACCGTACTTTGTCTGTGTTATTTCTTCGTTGATTCGCAATGAGGTATAATTTTCACTGGAGGTGGCAGTACGAACAAAAATTTTGTTGTATATGGACGTTATAAAAAAACCAAGGAGACCTATCCGGTGTCAACATGGCCGTAATATGGGTTGTCACTCTAAATTTTCAGCTAAAGACCACAAAGAATCATTAATAAACGAACATAGATTGATAGCAACAACAGCTTTCATTACCTACTTAGTGAATAGAAATACTTATAGTGTTGGTTTCATTAACAGTTAAAAACTGTTAACGTTTTCCTTAAGAATCTACAGTTTTATTGTAAACAAATTGTAGAGCAGGAATTCCTCCATCTTCAATTTAAAAGAAGATAAACTGTCAAAACGCAGACCCTTAATTTAAAGGCAAACGCAGACCACACACCGAAAAGTCGGCTGATACCTCTTCGACAGTCAAATTTAAAGTCAAAAAAAAAATCAGAGCAACTATTTAGTTTAATGAAACTGTTTAAACGAAAATAATCGTGTTTATTATATTGATATAGGTACTTACTTACTAATTTCAACGGTTATTTTGTTTATTTGTTAACATGTGACGTTTCGAGTAGGTACTTTATATCATAGTAACATTAGGGACAGCTCTCATGGTCACAGGCAGACTTAAGATGACATAGTCTTACAAAATTATTTGAAAGGTTTTACTACCGTCTAAATTAATAAAAACGTTCCCAATATACGCAGAACTAGCTAACGGTGTCTTAAGATAAAATAAATGCGATATTGAAATAATATTTTAACGGATGTACCGTTAAAATATTATTTCAATATGAGTCGCGAAAACCTTATAAAATACAATAATTTAATTGTTTTAAACTAGATCAATAGAGCAACTAAATAATAAACTATCGCCCGATTTAAACTTTATAGTCTGTGTTGGTCCTGAACCACACAACATGCCACACCTCTACCTGCATTTAACACCAATAATTTTAATCTTATATTACGAGTATACTGAGCGACAAGAAAATGGTATGAAACGAAGGAACGTATAATTACACGGTATTTAATTTAAATTAACAGACCATGAGACAATTTAACGGTCATAAATATTGGTAACTAGCGAAACTTGGTAACTGCCGATACGGTATAAATCCGCGTTTAGTAGTTTCTTTTAAGTTTTTCACATAATTAAATGGTTTTTTTATGTTCATTTACAACTATGCAAACAGTAGGTAAATCGCATCGAATGAAGATGTTCACACAATTATGATGGAACTTCACCTGTTAAGATCAAACGAACTTAACAAGGTAAGTTCGTTTGCCTTTAATTATGATGCGACTTTTATCTAAAAAACTCACTTAAAATACTAAGGGCGTCTTCAGATGACACGCGTCGACCACGCGCCCGCCACGCGCAGCACACGCGTTGAACACGCGTTGAAATTTGTTCTATATATAATTTGAGTCTTATTGCACATCAATAGATCTCAAATTGCATTTCTGCAAGCGGGCGCGGGGCGGGCGCGTGGCGTGAGCGGGTGGACTGTGCAATTTGAGATCTATTGATATGTCATAAGACTCAAATTATATATAGAACAAATTTCAACGCGTAGTCAACGCGTGTGCTGCGCGTGGCGGGCGCGTGGTCGACGCGTGTCATCTGAACACGCCCTTAGTATTATATGTGAGTGTTTAAGATAAAAGTAACGAACTTCACTTGTTAAGTTCGTTTGATCTTAACAAGTGAAGTTCGATCAAAATTGTGTGAACATCTTCATTCGATGTGATTAGACCCGATTAGTGCGCTACTAGACCCAGAGCGGTCTAGTAGCAGATACCACAACTTTAATTCCTATGGTTTGAATCCTGACCGGCCTTGCACCAACAGATTTTTCCTATGGTAAATTAGTATTCGATAATTAACATTGATCTTACGGTGAAGGAAAACATCTTTAAGAAAAATACATCGGTCAAATGGAAAGTCGAGGTATCTACCACTAAGGCAACACCGCTTTGATAATTTGTAATATAAATTACAACCACGAAATCACTACATAGTATAAAATAAAGTCACTTTTCGCCGTCCATATGTCCCTTTGTATGCTTAGATCTTTAAAACTACGCAACGGATTTAGATGCGTTTTTTTTAATAGATAGAGTGATTCAAGAGGAAGGTTTATATGTATAATACATGCATAATAGCCGTGCGAAGCCGGAGCGGGTCGCTAGTAAGTAATAAAGCTGAGTTTTACATTATATTGTTTGTGCACATACTACCAAATAACTCGCTACACAGGCGCTTGATTGACAACGTTGAGATGAAACCCGCCTTTGGACATGGTCGACTAAGTTGAGATAGCAAGTCTACCCTAATAATACATGTTCCAATCACTAAATGTGCACTAAGTTGTCTGGATTAAAAGTTGCTGGCACTGACCATTTAGATTAAGTGTATCAAGTTTTCATGATCAATGAAAAAGAATGATAAACAAAAAAGATATGCGCGAACATCCATAAAAAAAACATACATACAACCGAATTGAGAACCTCCTCCTTTTATTGAAGTCGGTTAAAACAGAGTTACAAGTCTTTCAGACTAAATTATTTCGCTAAGTACATAACTTTTCCAATAACGGTTAGAAGAGCCTTTAACAAGAGTCTAGAACAAGTCTACTAGCAAATGGCAATCATAAATTGTATCCTATTGCCTAGCATAAGGAAGATACGGTTATTACGTTGATTTACCAAGAAGCGTAGAAACAAGGTTGCATAAAACGAAAGTGTTAGAATATCATGTAATTGAGAAAATGGTTTTATTGGGCTTATCAATTTGTTACATGGTCTAAGAAGAGTTTCTATCGGCAGATAGATTGATATCAAACTTTTTATCATACTTTATCAAAACACATTATTTACTGACAGACTAATTATAATAAATAATAATAATAAATATTTCAGGACATATTACACATCGCCATCCAGCCCCAAGCTAAGCAACTTAATGCTTGTGTTATGGGTGCCAGATAACGGATAAACTACTTATATACTTTTTTTTTTTTTTGTAAATATATACATATTATACATATAGGAAACACCCAGAACCAGAAACAAGAATTTATGGTCAGCATAAATACTTGTTCCCGGCGGGAATCGAACCCGCAACCTTCTGCGTCGCAGTCGAGTGTTCGTCCGACGCGCCACAGAGGTCGTCATTTTTTTTTTTTTTTTTTTTTTTTTATTCGTCATTTTGCGTGTTCGTTATTATGAGTTTATAACGACTTTCTAATCTGATTTTGATATAAAGTCTTTCGATCTGATATCATGGGCGTACCCACAGTGGGGCAAGGTGGGGCATTTGCCCCACCCTGACTCGGAGCTTATAAGAAATAAAAAAATTGGTTTTTAATTGTATTTAACAAATTTAAATATTCATTTGGTTACTTTACTTAAAAAACTTTTTTGAAAATTGTGCCCAAAATGTCGTCTGTGACTATGGGACATGATAAATTCTAAGCTCCCATTCTAATCATCATCAATCAATCAATCATTTTTTTAAATTTTCTATTACTGATTGAGTTATTTACTTTTATTTGCTTCTGCCCCACCCTTTACAGGACTCTGGGCACGCCCATGTCTGATATAATGCGTGTCTGGCATTTTGTGCATCTGAAAGCTATGTCAGACGTTGAAACCGATTAAAGAAGTAAATACCTTCAAATGTAAACTTACAATGTGGCTGACAGTTTGTCGACACGAAATTTTTCGTCTGCCTTTATTCCGTTTTATGATGATTTTTTGTAATATAAGAAACTGACATCTTAATTATTTTACAAGAATTTATATCTCTATCTCCCACTATATAGAAACCATGAGACATTAAATATATCAAACCATACCCATTGATATAATATTTAATGAAGTATTTAATTTGGACCACAGACATTGGGTAGGTACAGCTGCTTTTTTATAGACTAAGGAGGACAAATTCGGTAGTCTAGGTTATTTAAATTAGAACATGGTGATTGGTGAACCCTAATTTGATTAGTACATAATAATAATTTAATAATAATCATGAACATTGTTAACTAAAATCAGTCCAATTCCTTATTAGACCAAACAAATTCATCCAATTCCACACTTATTGCTGACATCACCTAAATTACTTGAGAACGATTCTAGCCAAGTTTGCATCGAGCTTATTAGTGACCACTTCGCTCGTGCTCCGTCGGACTCCGAACATTATGTGTCAAATAAATTTTAATTAAATCTAACACTGAGATGGTCACTCTACCTACTAGAATAATTGACAACTTCTGATGAATAGCTTTAGCCACCTTGTTATAATTCAAGGGCTGATGCAGACTACAGATTTGTAATCAATTGTCATACAGCCGACAAACTGTCTTGTAGTTTGGACTGTAGGTATTTAAGTTTCCTTTGTCAAATGTAACGTTTTAATTTATTTATTTAGGTATTGAACTACATATCTGGTAATTGTAACTAAGTTACATAACTCCCTCTGGAATCACCGTGTAAAATAGCATAAGGGGATATTATTGTACCGATAGCCCAATTTAAAAGGGGAATTGAATAGGTAGGGTCAAATCCGCCCACTCAAGCGATGAAGTACGGCCTGCAATATTTTTAGTTATTTGAAAACATTGCAGCACAAATTAATATTTTTTGCTCTTTTAAAGAATTCAAGGGATAGGGTCATCAGAACGCAAAGTCGTGCTCACTGTTGTTCTTTTTCGTTTACCTTCAAATTTGACAGTCGTTGTCATCGGTCGGCGAACTATCTGCCGACCCTTTAATTTGAAGTCTGCTTTAACCCTAAGTGGAAGTCATCTGTCTTTTGTTGGCATTTTACTTGGACTGCGAGTCTAATTTGATGTAAAATTAATGAGTGATGTATCGATTTTCGCTTTCTTTTTCTGTCTTAACATTTGTGACTTAGTTTGAAACGTGATGAATATAAAGCCTTAAGATATATTGTATCATTTTATAAATGATCATATTCAATCTTTATCGATATTTCTTTTTCATTGATTCCTAAATTTACCCATACAAACAGTAGTTTTAAATAAAAATTGTACGAAATTATATGGTTCCAAACTAAGCATCTGTATTGGCGATTAGACTAGACAACAGATAGAATACTTAATAAACTTTTCTTTTGGTAACTGTTACAGAAACACCCGGATCAGAAACAAATATCTGTAAATAAAATAAATATTTGTTCCACAGCTGAATCGAATCCGCGACCTTTAACATCACAGGCGGGTATTTGCCCACAACGTAGGTCATCAAATAGGCATACCAAAAACATAAAATAAATTTAAAAGATTTATCAGAAAATCTAAAACTTAAAACAACTTAATTTTATTTAACTATCCAACAAATATTTTCCGGTAGGTGACGAAACTTAAGTTAAAGTATTTAACTCTTAATTTATATCGTGTTAATGTTCAAAACCATCTAATTAGTTACCTACTTGCTTATGAAGATATTAAAAAATATTTACCCGGCTCATAAATTATGACGTTGTCGTTCATAAATAATGGCACTTACTTACATCATAAAATTCATTTATTTTTAAAAGTTAAAAGGTATTTCACTTAAGTACTTGTTTATCGATGAAGGTGTGTGTGGAAAATCTTAAAAACAAGCAATGGTTAATAACGCTACAGCAATAGTAAAATGTAAAGAACATAATGTAAAAGAAATGTGTTATTCTTACAACTTTGTAAGTAGCATTTCGTTCTTTGTGAAAATTAAGGTTTATATTTTATGTTTTAGGATTGTTGATTTTATAGGTTTAATGCCTAAGGTAAGCCTAGCCCGTGCTCCCGAGAGGGATGCAACCGGGAACATCGCTCGGATGATGAATGCCTAAGGTAATTCCTCAGGCCTTATTCCTCAGTTTTAATTCCCTTTATATTATATAAAAAAATCAAGTCCTTTCTAAAATCCAAAGGTTTGATAAACAACGCGCGTCGGTCACTAATGGCGGCTTTCATTTGTCGTGTCAAATCAAAGTCCTTTCACACTTATTTAATAGATATTAATCCCAACATCATCCGTCTAAGCTGCGCCCACGCATAGATTTAAGTTACACTCATCCTCGTTCAATTATATCTATCTTCATGAACACTCTACGTTTTACAACCAAATTTTAAGTATAGCTTGAAGAACTTAACCTGCTTAACATAATAATATAAAAGGAGGAATCTTATTTGTAAAAAGAACAATGTAACTACTTAAGGTGACAACTCGACGCCAACATGAGACGCTGAACGCGAAAACACAAAGCGACATTTTCGAGTCAAATTTAAAATTAAATAACAATAAACACAGTTTTAATGAAAGCCGTATTCACCGTTAATTTACAAAAATTATAGAAACCTGGCCAGGATACAGCTGCGTCGATAAAAGTATCATAATTAAATTAGCGTGTTTTGGAATAAAAATGTATGTTAGTGTTAGCAGGGCGTCCCGCGCCGCGTCGCCGTAGGGCGCCGTCCACACGACACAGTATAGGTTAACCATCAAATCGTCTGATAATTGAAATGAGTTCCTTGTAAAAAGCAGAAAAACGATTATCCCCATACCTTTTAAGACGTCCGAGATACACAAATGGACTTTGTATTAGAATTTATGTCACTTAAAGAGATGATATAAAAACGCGCCGACGGTTTTACACGCTATAAAAATATGGGAACGACGAGAATGCCTTCCCGGTTGTCAATCGAGGGGTTTAATAATCGTAAAATGTTTTTTGATCTACTCGAATGAAGGACTTTAGTATTGAAGACATGCACCAACCACAAAACTATAAGACGCTTGTAAGATTAGCCACGATTCATTTTAAAGTTTTGGTAATTACGTTGGTACATTTATAGTTTTATTTTATACTAGCTTTCGCGGCTAAGTCCGCGTAGGGTTTGAATTTTTTAAAATCCTTTCATAACGGATGCCTACGTCATACAAAGAACACAGACTCCGAGTTTCAGGTCTCTAAGATCAGCAGTCTAGGCTGTGCGTTGGGTATGTAAAATATATAGATTAATCCGCTTGCAATCGAATAAAAAGTATTTTGATCCCAGTATACACGTTTTATTAATTTTCTTAAAGTTTTAAAAACTGCGTTTTAAGTTTCGTATTTAATACAAATTAGTATGAATTTTTATTGAAAATTAAATAACAATAAATGTGTCAAACGATTGAGTCACTGCGTTTTAAAGAGAGAATATTACACGTTCTTAACTAGATCCCGAAATGTATTTAAAATTATTTAAATAAAATTAAATTCACGCTGTGCTTCCACAGAGCCTGACACATCAATATTCCAAAATTGATTTTATGACTGTAGCTGGCAATCATATTCGTTGTTTATCTAGAAGAAAAAAAAAGAATTTTATTCGCCTGAGCGCTTTTTACGATCAATCTACCGAATTAGTTAAACTAAGAAGTGATAAAAAATCATTATAACGTTTTCAAACAGCGATAAAACTGAATAATTATTGAATACGTCAGTAACAGCTTTCACTGGAATCGATCAGTTTACTAAATACACCGAAATATTTTAATTAAGTTTAATTATAAAGTGGAGATTCCTAGGCGATCGTTTTTTTCGTTTCTTAATATTTTCTGACAGTTAATAACGCGTTGCATTAATCGGTTAGTAATTTATATTAGTTCCCAACGCCCTTAAAGATGAGTGCTTCTTCATAGTGCATATTCTTTTTTTTTAAACGGATATGCGCCTCTCAATCGATCAAGTTTTTATTGGGTCGACTACTTGTGAAGCTATTGTTAACGAGTCGGAATAAATTTGTTAACAACAAAAAGTACAAAAGGATAAGAGTTTGATGATCAATTGAGTCTGCTTTGTAAAACAACAAGTGGATGAAAATATAAAAATCATCCTTTTTGAAATAGTTGTAGAGATCATTGAATGGGGGCTCTACTTTAGAAAACTTTGGTACTAAATATTGCTTTGAGATCCGTAAGACCTAAACTTGAGATACGTCGGAATTAAAATTTACATAACTGCATAACGTAATCAATGTCTCTTACTCTTGTAAAAAGACGAAAAAAAACAAAAGACATTTTTAATTGGATGCTAAAATTAGTCCTACCCTAATAGCTTCATTTTCCAACATTGTCAGCAAAAAATGTAAGTGAAATATATAATTAAAACCCTTTAACACTGAATATATTTTACGTTAATCGAATCGCAAGCGCAACTATAGCCTCCGGTAATAAGACATCAACGGTTTATGGTATAAATGGTTAAAAAATCCAGCCTCCAAGTTTTAATACCTACCTACCTATTCATTAAAAACACTTGCGCCGCGCGTTAAGAAAGATGCTGAGCTTTTGGTATAAGGTATAAGATTTAACTATCTTATCAAAGCGATTGAAAAGTTATTCTTGATAATAATAACGCTTTTGTTCCTTTCTATTGTAACTGCGTCGACTATCGCCATTTTTCTTTTACAAATAGGCTCCTAGTATGTTGTTAAAATATTTCATAATCTGTCAAAAAATATATGAAAGTTAGTTATAAAACTGTGAGTTCATCAACTGTAACTTATTTTATACTAGCGACCCGCTCCGGCTTCGCACGGCTATATTATGCATGTATCAATACATAGTATAAAATAAAGTCACTTTTCACCGTCCCTATTTCCCTTTGTACGCTTAGATCTTTAAAACTACGGAACGGATTTTGATGCGGTTTTTTTTTAATAGATAGAGTGATTCAAGAGGAAGGTTTATATGTATAATACATGTATAATATAGCCGTGCGAAGCCGGAGCGGGTCGCTAGTTATACATATAAACCTTCCTCTTTAATCACTTTATCTATTAAAAAAACCGCATCAAAATCCGTTGCGTAGTATCTTTTACAAAGGGACATAGGGATATAGGGACGGAGAAAAGTGACTTTATTTTACTATGAAGTGTTTTTCAAGGTAATATAAAAAAATACCTATTAGGATCTGAGGCACCAGGAATAAACTTTTAATTAAATTAGGTAAGTAACATGACAATTTCAAAATCCTAATTGGATAACGCTATCAAATCTCAGCACTCTAATACGCGGATTAAAATCCTATTAGACCTAACACTTTCTCATAACCTCGTATAAAGTTTGTTAATTGGTCAATATCAATAAATATTTAGTGAGTTTTATTGGAAAAGTCCACTTTCACCGCCTACGCTTCAGCTTGCGTCTTAAACCAAGGTGTTAAACAGTAAACCCACAATTACCCATATTGAACGATCAGATCAAAAGTACCGACTCACTAGATAATATTATGAATATGAAATTAAAATTTAACTTCGCTATTAGGTCTTGAAAATTGTTAACATTTTATGTGTCTTAACTATTTTGAGAGATAGTTTAAGAGCTATTTCATTGTTAAAAACTCTGCTAAGCTCTTAATAATAATTGTTGGTTGGAAAATTTAAGTCACAAATTACCTATGCCGTCTTTTTTCGACTAAACTTTCGTAAAGGTTAGGAGTTACAAGAAGTTAAAGTGACACTTATTACAAAGCGTTACTTACTCACTTTGCATCAGATCAATTTGGGATCATCTGCTTAGGGAAAACAACACAAAAATTGGTCTGTCTAGGATCATAATATTTATCGGTATATTAAAAGGGTAAAAAGGCTATTATAGAAGTAAAAAATTGTCAATTTTTAAAGGCCCCAGGATTTCGACATTAAGAAATTCGATAACCATAACCAGGTAACTTGGAGTACTGAGCTCATATTATTTGGAGCTTCGTAACTATTAAGACTAATTATATAGGATATGTCATTTATTAGTCATTTAAATAGTTTGCGTTTAAATTTTGCTACCAAAAGAAAACTATGTACTTATTAAGTATACTAATGTGAAATTTATTCGCATAGCAGCGGTGTAAACGTACGAGCGATTGTTAAGAATAATATTAAAATTCTTATGGCATGTTATATAATTTAAATACAGTCGTAACCTTTTAAGAATTAATAAAAGGTTAATTAAACATTAGTATTGTATCTAATTATAGTTTGTTTAGCTAATAGGTGGTCTTGTGGGCGGGTCCTAAATGTTATGTGTTAATTGTTATGCTCATTGCTTGGAAATTTCGTTTCATATTCGATTGTCAAAATAAATTAGTGTCAGTTTAGCCTTGTTTGAGACAGCGCGCAGCGTAGGTATGTCTAGGGTTCACCAGAGCATGTCACTAGAGCATTTCAATGTACCTAATGTAACGTTCTTACTAATGTCACATGAGTCTTCTCTATTACTCATGTGGTAATGTTACAACACAGGCAAATGATTGAAGTGTGATTCTAGTAAATTTAATACAGCGAATGCTCTATGTTCTGTTACTAGTAAATGCTCTAGTCTAAAGACATTAGAAATAACTTACCAACTAGCTTCTTTAACTATATATATTTGTATTTTAAATAGTTAATAAGAAAACGTTTTTTGTTGAAAAGAAAATACGTAACTCATTGCATTGTATTCTTCAATACTTTCGATGTTGTGTTAAATGCGTAGGAGTCGGTTTTGGTCTTCATAGATCTTTTATAAAATATTATTCTGCTTAAAAATATTATGACTTAATTCAAGATTTTTTGTAAGTATATTTTGATTCATTGCTATAATATAAATTATGAACTGGAATGAAGTTCGAATTGCCATTATTTTTTTATATTATTGTTTTTTATATGGTTTACCTTCCTTCTTTGGTTATTATTTTCATATTAACATATTATAAAAGAAGTAAAACCAGTTTGTTTTTATATTGTTTTAGGTATTTTTCAAGAGATTTACGTCAAATCCGGATTTTTCTTGAATAGTCTGTATTCATGTTTCGTTTATGACTGAGCAAATGATTTTATTGTTTTGTTAATTTAATTTATAGAGCCTTTAAAATGTTAATTCTATTGATTAAAAAAGTTTTTTGACGTAGTTACTTTAAAAGCTTAGTAAAACGAGAAAGTTCTATTAAAGTAATACCTGAGCAAACATACTTTAAAATTTCATCAAATACTATTTCCAATATTAAAGCTGTAGACGAGACGGTAGTAACATAACCTCAGCATGACTAGAGCCTTTGTGCTTCAGGCCCTGGCATAGAATAGAGCTAATCCATTTCCTTCAGTGTCATAGAAGGAGACTAAGGTATTTGAGGACCTTGTGCTGATCATCACACCTAGGGTCCTTCATTTGGTGGCGAGTAAATCAACCTATCAATGGTGAGTTGGTGAGTCTAACCCATTTCCTTCATTGTCATAGAAGGAGACAAAGAGATTTGAGGACCTTGTGCTGAACATCACACCTACTATCCTTCATTTGGTGGCGAGTCAATTAACAAGGGTGAGTTGGTGAGCTAAAATCATTTTACACCATAGAGGAGAAGACTGTCTGCACATACTTTCAATAAATTGGGGGATAAGGATGAAGAAGAAAACCTTGGTACATTAGTAACGAAGAAACTGACGTGCTTTCAGTCCATCTTGTACACTAGGTGACTTTATATACTTAAGCAGGTATATTCAGTACTTTGCCGCTCACAATTTATTTACCAACTTATAATGGACATCCTAGTCACAAAAGATTCAAATAATAGGGTAAAGTGTATAGAACGTGACAGTAAATTAATTAGCATCGCCTCGTGATCCGGTGCCCCCTATATCTGTTGCGGTGTTTACATTTACTAGGCGTAGTGCGTAACTCCATATTATGAAATGTAGTTTTTATGAAAAATGTCATAAGATTGACGACAATTAATCGGTAAGGTGCATTGCTGTATCCGCCTGTTCTTATAATCTAGACTACCATTACAAAGAGCGGATGTGTAGATAGATGTTTAGATCAGGAGGTGGCAAGCAAGCAAGTGGGTATCGGATACAATTTGCGAAGTGTGCAACAGAACTGCACGACCTAATTTTACCATCTCCATTCTTTCGTCATAAAACCAGGCAATTTGATATACGACACCAATTCATGGTGGAAATTCCAGACATCCGCACAAAGCATTTCAATAATGCGAAGCGAAATGGAATCAGTTGCCTGTGTGCGTATGTCGTTCCTGACTTTAGCAATTTGGAGATCTTCAGGTCGCGAGTGAACGGGTATCTTCTAGAAAAGCGTACTGCATCTTAGACTGCATCGTCACCTACCATCAGGCAGGTATGATAGTAAACGCTGACCTATCATTTTAAAAAAGATGTTTGTAAAAAGCAATAACGAAAAGATCCAGTTCCAGTGCCCGATGAGTCTTGTGTAAATTAAATAAATTACAATACAAAACACAAATAGACAGACAGATTCAAGCTACATCATTAATACCTAATTAGAATTAATAATTCTAACAAAAATAGAGCAAAAGCTGGTGAAACCGCAGGGCTCTACTAGTACAACATAATTGCATAGTAGTACCTCAGTATAAATCAAAATAGCTTACCTACAATAAAAAATAGCAGACGTTAGAGTTCAAACGTCCTATTCAAACACGGACTAACATTGAAATATGATTAATACATTCTTAATACACGCCTACAACAGCAAGTAGCGTTTCAAATAAAAAATGTCTACCTTTCAATACGTCTAGACGATATGTTGTAATGCAGTATTGAAACTTGACCTGATGGATTCAAACAATGATGCTGCCCACACACGATCTTTTGGAGACGCCGCAGACTTCAGACTTTCTAACGCCGAGAGCTCAAAACAAATTTATGCGAACGATAATCTTCAAAGTGCAAAAATTAGACGAATAATTAGTCCTAAGAAATTAAAAGTTGACCTATGGTGATAAGAGTCGGTTTTAAATTAAATCGTAATCACCAATAGTAAGTCCTGTCGTCGAACAGCCACATACAAATAATGCTGTCGGCGAACATCAGTCCAAAGGCGAAACGACTGTCAGAGAACGCTGGTACAATCAGTAAGTTAGGAGTCCCAAATCCCATAATATTGATCGAACCAAAAGAACTTACCTATATTTCCTCGTGGTTCGATCAACTATCTAGCCTGTTCACTCGTGATTTGACGACCCCATAACGTGATCGAACCTGACAACCGGAAGGCGCCAATCAGAATGATAACCAACCACAAGTTGTAAAAGATATCGACAAACTATCGCCCGATCGAAAATCAATAATCTGCTAGGGCTGTTATTGTTCAACAATATGAGACTACTTTTTAATGTGCAAATAAAAAACGGTATATTAATATTATAGTTTTATGGTACATAATTCAAGTCGATCACAATCGGATTCCAATTGGTTGTCTTAAAAATTACTTGTTTTATTGTTTATGGGAAATCTACGTATAATTTAAACGAATATATGGCTAGTTTGGAAACTAGAAGTTGACTACGAATGGTTTAGTTACGATCGTGTTTTTTTATAAATTTTCGTTTGATACATAATATTTTTAAATAATTGATTTTGATGGTTTTACCTAGACATTATTTTTTTATCTTCAAACTGATTTATATTATTGTATAAAAACTACTTTCACTATATTAAATCCCTTCTTATTCTAGATTCATCTCGCGGTTTTGCCCGCCATTTCATCCTCGTAGGGTTGGAATTTCAAAAAACAATGATCTTTCTTAGTGGATGGATACCTACACTTATGAACATACCCATTTCATGTGTCTATTAGGACCAGCAATTTAAGCTGTGGTTTGATATGTCACACAGTCAATTAGGACTTTGAGTTTTATATTTAAAGATACTAGAGGTAGAAAAAAGTATTCACAGCATTTTTTTCCAAGGACACTGGTATGGATCGAGACATTTATCTGATCCTAAGATTCTGTTAGATCTCCGCATGACAACAAGCTATACCTACAATTATAATTTTCCAAACAACTTTTACTACTCACAACGGGGGGCGAATAGGTAAATACCTACTGAATACCTAAATAATTTTGAAACCAACGCCGAGCCATTTTGATAGAGTAAGTTGTGTAAATGTCCTTGCTTGCAAATTACAATTAACCAACCCGTCTTGTAATGTTTGAAGCTGACAACGCCATATGTTAACGTTTGATGTGTGTTGAACCTTAGAAACGTAGGTCAGGTTAGAAAACCGAGATACGCAAAGACTTCCAATTACCAGAAGTAGACCAGACAGTAGTATAAAATTTTTCTAGAAAAATTACTAAAACTAGTGCAAAATTGGTCAGTTCAGCGCAAAGGTGTCATATTGCGCAGAAAATATAATTAAACACAAAGTTTTTGTCCTAATATCATTTCTATCAAACTCTCAGGAGAATGACTACCTACTTGAAAAAATTGTAGAGACTAAAGCTGACAGATAGCGCAAAGCCAAGCCGGAACTATCGACCAAAAATGATAGATACATATATGAAGAGATATTTGGGAATTTTCCGAGCATTTGCATTGACTCTTATCTTTTAATTGAAAATATTTTATTAGTAAACTAGCGACCCGCCCCGGCTTCGCACGGCTATATTATGCATGTATTATACATATAAACCTTCCTCTTGAATCACTCTATCTATTAAAAAAAAACCCATTAAAATCCGTTGCGTAGTTTTAAAGATTTAAGCAGTCAAAGGGGATAAAATAGGGACAAAAAAAGCGACTTTGTTTTATACTATGTTATAGTGATGATGTAGGCCCGTATTAATAAATCGCTCTCAATATCGATCTTGAGTGCGTATCAATCGAGTGAGTCTTGAGATGTGGTCACTATCTTAAGTTAGGCGTTAATTAATAGATAAAACTCAAGTTTTAACCAAGCTGATATCGCTCCTGAGATTTGAGACTGATCTTGAGAGCGACCTTGAATGACAGTAGCTCTATGTTCTTACCTTAAATGATCTGTTTTTACCCTATGGTAGGTAGTTTCGTCATATTTTACTGTCAACTTGTTTTTAATGTGAAAATATTTTACAAAATGTATGATTTTATTATTAAATAATTATTCCGAGACGTTTTAAAGGTTTGGTGTGATGAGTTTATTTGTTCACTGCAATGCCCTCTAACTTTAGTCATGTATGACCCGCAATCAGACTTGAGTTCACGAAACTACATCTTGAGACATATCTTGAGAGCCGAGTTTGATTTATTATTACGGTATTACTCAAGTGATACGTCGCTCTTTAATCGCGTCTTAAGATAGGTTTATTAATCAGCGCAACAACTCAAGAGCAAACTCAAGATTGAAATCGATATTGAGTTCGGTTTATTAATACGGACCTTAGTGAAGATCATAGCATGATAATATAACAAGCTTTTACCCACTATTTCTTCTGCGTAGGGTTGAATTTTGCGAAATCCTTTCTGAGCGGATACCCAATAGCTTCTGTAGTATGCCAAAGAGACCGATCCATCAGTCAGTCAGTTAGGACTTTAATTTTGTATTGATAATTCGAAAAGTAAATTCTACTCAGATTTTTAGACTTATTGGAAACTATGGTCTTGTAAAATGGAACAAGCCTTAACACAAACGATTAGGTATACAGGGTTATTGTTAATTTTACTATCAAGCTGTTGAAGGCTACTTCTGTGCACCGTAAAAACAACTTTTGTTCTACGACTTTTGAAAATTCGAAAAAAAAGTGAAAATTTCGTGGTAAGAAATAATAATAAAATAGATAAAACTTAGAAAATAAGTAAAATTTGAAGATTAATGACCTCTCCGTGTAAGGAACAGCTGCATTTTCAGGTAAACCTAACATCAAAATTTTCAAAAAAGTGTTCGTATTTCCAAAAGTCGTAGAACAAAAATTGTTTGTTTAGGCGCACAGAAGTAGCCCTCAACGGCTTGCTAGTATAATTAAATATTTTTATTAAATAATTTAAAAACTAAATTTCTATTGTTAGATTAAATTCGCGTCCTGCTCCGCGAGAGAAGCGCGGTCTGGAAATAAAACTTCGTAGCATAATCAAAATTGGATGAAAATAACTTTCTAGCCTAAATTATAGTATGTCAATTACCACATAATTATGCATAGCCCCAGACAAATGATTATTAATAATTATCCTATTGTGTCCACATTTGGCACTAAGTGGGTGTTTATGATCGGTCAAGGATTCCATAACACGCCAAAAATTATCGAAATGACCTTTAAAATAAGATGTAGACCAAATATGTATTTTATTTTCTGTTTATTGGTCAGCTCTCTATTGTGTTTCTATAAGGATATTGAATAAATTAGGCGTTAAATCGATTTTTATTCAAAACACGTTGACGATGGTGGTGTTCCGATAAGATTGTGGTTCATAGAAATTATTAAAGTTAGTACAGAATCGTTCTTAGAACGACGTATGTACAGTAACATTACCAATTAGCTGTACCCCACGTGACTTAGAGCTCACTCGCAAATCTGTAAGGTTGTAAAGTAATGTTATCTGATTCTGTTTTTCTTAAACAAAATACAATACAATATACAATAGACAAAAATAACAAAATAGGTATATACTATATTTTTTACTGTGGGTCACGTGGGGTTCAGCTTATTGGTAATGTGACTGTACAATCTACGTTTAAAAGTTCACTGTCACCATAACGTTTACAATCCTGTGCAGCACTATTTGAACATTATAACAACGTAACCTGCGGATCGAACCAACGTCGGTTGGTGTAGCGGGTGTCGGCATATACCACTCGGCCAACTAAATACATAGCTAACATGTTGAAAATAATATTCACACCAACTTCTAATAATTAAAGTATTAATGTTTGTGTGTATCGTCTATTAGAAGAAGGTCGTAAGTTTAATACTTGTTTATAGTATTATCGTCGCAAACTGATAATGGACTTATGACGCATACTGTACTTACAAATTTGTTCGATACAGATGTACTTTCTGTTCGTCTATAGATACTCAAGTAGAATTAAAGTAGAGGTATAAGTATATTAAGTACTTACCTATGTTTTTTATGCCTGTCTAAAATCTTAGAATAGCAAATAAAGTCTAACGGCTAGACATTTGAAATAATATTATTACATTATCAATCAAACAATGACAATCTGTTTTAATAATGTTTGTTGTTAAATAATTTCACGTAATATTATAATTTGGCACATCGATGCTATTTTTTCTGTAAACTTTTACTGCAAATAACCAAATCTAAAAGCGCGATATTTTCTGAATATCTCTGCCTTTATCTACCTATTGCACGTAGCACAATACCTTTTCAATTTCTAAAAGCGTTAAATTCTGTTTTCCATTGTTGATCTCAAAAAAAGAAACAATGGTAAAAGTGGGGGATGAGGTATGTATGACTAGGGCTGACATCCGGGTTACTCAAGATTTGTTAGTTTAGAGGGTTTAAGCTCCAAAATCCAGGATTTTTACGTTTATTGTCATAATTGGCATAGTTTTGAAAGTGCAGCCGGCAAATGACGTCCAATTGACGTCTGAATTATGAAGATAATACGGTTATTGACGTGATGGTAAAACTCTTGCTCCCGTTATTACTCAAAAGACCTACATAGTAATGCGCTTTAACTATGGTAGCAAACTGACAATGCCTTGGTTTCGAAGACTGTTGAAGCTTGCTTTCACGAAACCATAAAATTACAATTGTACGGAACCGTGGTATCGTCTATTGTTTTTTTTTAGTCTATGAATATAGTATACATAGTCGAGTACCCACTGCTCAACTACGAATACTAGAGAAATTATCAGTTAAGCAGTGGGTATTACCCATTGCTCAACTTTATGCAGTTGAGTAATTTAGTTGAGCAGTGGAGGTTTCATATACCAAAAAAATATTCTCAGATAGAAACCAATTTCGATTAAAAATAGTTAATCATTGGTAACTAGTAACAAAACTACTGTTTCATAGACGATTACATCTTGGTCTTCAATTTTCGACAGTGGCTATCTAAATTGTAACTCTTTAAGTTTTTGTAAATTTCCTAATATGTAACTTTATATAACTTTACTTTTTTACTAATTACAAGAGATTCCATTTGGAAGGAAATATAAATCAGAGTGAACGAACTTTATCTGCTTTTATCTCGAAGCACTTTAGTTTTAATCTGTCGAATGGGATTTATTAGATGATTTCTAAATTCCAAATTTTTATTAGGGATTTTGTATTATGATTTATACAAACAGGGACTAATAATAGCGTGACAAATGCTAAAAATACTACTGATTTGTCAATTGACATAAGTCGCCTTGATTATTAAGTTGCACAACTACAGTCATTCCAGTTTGTCGTGAGCCTTATTTTATAATAAACTAGCGACCCGCCCCGGCTTCGCTCGGCTATATTATGCATGTATTATAGGTACATTTAAACCTTCCTCTTGAATCACTCTATCTATTAAAAAAACCACATCAAAATCCGTTGCGTAGTTTTAAAGATTTAAGCATACATAGAGATATAGGGACAGAGATACCGACTTTGTTTTATACTATATAGTGAAGTGATACTAATTTTCACCATTTTTTCAGGGAAATCCGAATATTTTCAGAAACAGAATATTTCAGACAAGCACGTATAAATATTTACAAAAAAATTACAATGTAACCCACATATCACGTTTCGGAAAAAGAAAATTAAATTTCCGAAATCGTAAATAAATATTGAAGCGGTTGACCAAAAAAAATTAACACTTGCAAATGCTCGACGTCATGAAGCATCGGCTTAGCTAGCCCGTAAAATAATGTACATTTTTATGAGTATATGTTACAAACCTGTGTTTATGTAGTAAATAGAGAGATTTGCGTCATATACAATCATCATCACTACATAATATAAAACAAAGTCGCTTTCTCTGTCCCTATGTCCCTAGATCCCTATATCCCTTTGTATGCTTAAATCTTTAAAACTACGCAACGGATTTTGATGCGGTTTTTTTATTAGATAAAGTGATCAAGAGGAAGGTTTATATGTATAATACATGCATAATATAGCCGTGCGAAGCCGGGGCGGGTCGCTAGTTTATAAATAAATAAAAATGTATGGTTCAAACAT
Source organism: Idaea aversata (assembly GCA_907269075.1). Classification (NCBI taxonomy): domain Eukaryota; kingdom Metazoa; phylum Arthropoda; class Insecta; order Lepidoptera; family Geometridae; genus Idaea; species Idaea aversata. Next base: position 5,110,719 of record OU026092.1, on the reverse strand, counting down.
TTAAAAACACTTAGGACATTAAGTTATTTCTGACCTTGATTTATAGAATCTAGAAATGACAATGTAGTATGTTGTAAATGTGTTTGTAGCTGTGACGCCCACCGAAGTCGTTTCCTATTTAAATTTAACGGAACATATAACATATTTTATGTCCCTTGCAATGATGAAAGTCAAATGGGAAAAGGTCGTAGAACCATAAATAAAGTTAGCAAGCAAACGTTTTCCTTTAATAGGCAGATTCTGAATTGAGCAGGTAATAGATAATCTGCCTTGAATATACACGAAAATGTATAAGCAGAGATGTAAATTAAACCAAGTTAATATAGTTGCTTAAGGGAGGAAATAAGTTGTAAACATAAGACTACGAAAATTAAAAAGGAAAGATAAATCTATATATAAAAGGCGAAAGTGATTCACTGATCATGGCACAGGGCAAACCCTTAGGGCTAGAAACTTAAAATTTGGCACACGTCTTCCTCTTATGAAGTTATGACGTTTCAAAATTCAACCCCAAAGGGGTAAAATATTAAACGCGAACGAAGTCAAATAGTGTAATAATAAAAATGTACTTACGTGTATACAGTTAGTAGCATCCAGCACTGAAGTCGTGCGCGGGGAAGCCACGTGACGTAGCGACCTGTCTGCGCACAGTCGATCCAAAAGGCAATATAAAGCATACCACCTCAGTGGCGATTCCAGAACTGCACGCACTAGATCAATGTAAACCTCTCCTATGGTAACTTACTATTGCTATATTTGATCTCAATTTTGTTTATTGACTAGTTTAGTTTCACGTTCGTTTTAATGATCGCCGAGTCGTAGAGCATCTACTTATCCAAGCAACGGCTGTCAACAGCCGAGCTGAAGGTGATGTCTTTTGTAGAGAATGAGCTCACTGAGGTAAATCTGCTTTGAGCACACCCCAGCATTTTCGTTATTCAAGCGATTTTAGAAAACGCGTCTCTATCAAAAAAATTCTAAAAGTTTAAAATTGTCCTAAACGCGTGCCGATCGAGACAGTCATTTCCACATTGTTCCTGCAACAAAAGAAAAAGAATATTAAGTTATTGACACGGATCGGCACTGTGGAACTCGCAAAGGTCGGCTCAGTATGTCAGGAACCACCCAAACTCGGTCAAGAGGCTTTTAAAGGCAAAGTCGTAAATAAATCACACCTTCACACGAACCCTGAGTCCCTTTTGTTTAAACGCTACCATCCGTACAAAAAAGCATTTTTCTCGCAAACTGCACTAAGAAAAAAAGTGAAACCGCCGAGAATTGTGCAAGATCACAACAGAGAAATCATTAAACAATACCTCTGCCAGGAATTGAGGTGTTTATTATATCGAACCACGTTCGTTTCGACTCATGCAAAAAATGCAAACGTCCAGGTAAGACGTTACCATGTTTTTTGCACCTCGACGAACTTATTATGCGGGATTTATGTCACTTTTTGTGGTGTCCGAGTTAATTATTGTTATCTGGTTTCTGCTTGACCATCGCTATTTCTATGGAGCAATAATGGGACACTAATTCTCATAACACCTCCGGAGTTTAAGGCGTCAATCTTCCATTGTCGAGGTGGACAAAGCCACCCGCGTCTTGTGGATGTGCTTTTAACATTTATTATTGTGCATTGTCGATATCTCATTCATGTTTAGCATTGCTACTTTTACGACTCGACGCAAAGTTTCGCCATCATTTAAATTTTCGGTTTGTTTATTAAATTTAAGCTTCGGTCGAATTAATCGTCGCTAACCTACAAAGGATTTCAAATTAAATTTTTGGCCACGCATCGACAAAAGGGAGAAATGAAAAAAAAAAGAAATTTTGGAACAACAATCAGCGCGGGGCCTATTATTTTAGTCAACAAAGTAGAAAACCATTTACAATAAATCATTTTGAATGGTTTCTTGGTTCCCATGTGAGCGGGCGACGCGGACGGCGACAACGCAAAGGGTGATTTCTGTTTGAGTGTATATACATAAATAAAGGTGAAGGTCCTATGTGCACATCTCAGGTACGCGAACCACACCGTACGCACTGCATTGGCACAGTGCACGCATGAATTCTAACTAACAGATGTAGAGCAAATGGATGTGAAATTGAATTTGCAAAAAATAATCTAATATATATAAATTACGTATCACGTTGTTTGTGCGCGATGGACTCCTAAACTACTTAACCGATTTTAATCAAATTTGCACACCGTGTGCTGTTTGATCCAACTTGCAAGATAGGATAGCTTACATCTTAATTTATGCCGATATTCCCACGGGATCGGTAGTTACGCGGGTGAAACCGCGGAGCGCAGCTAATAGTATAGTATAAGAAACGCGCGAGATATGTTTGACATATCCATGACCAATTCAAAATTTGTATAAAGCAGAAATTGTGCAGTAAGGCGTATTATGATACTTCGTCTTATGGACCAATGGACATAACTTTAATTGCTCCATTTCAAATAAAATATCTCCAAAAATATTTGTTATCTCGACCTCTGTGAGCATGATCACAAAAAATAAAAAAAAACCATGAGTTTCTTGTGACTTCTTCTCATTGGTGGGCGCGTTCCGAAGGCACACATCCTAACTTAATTTTTAAGACGCTTCAATGTGATGCACTGCATAACTCCTATTGAATATTTTTGTTTTAATTTGATTTCGATTTTGCGCTATCAGAAGAGAACCCCCCTAACTGTACAAACGCCACTGTCTCTCAAGTATTGGACTCTTGTCACTCACGACGCTGTTAAAAACGTATTTCAATGATAATAAATACTGATGATTATGATGGTGATGATAACAGTACCTACTAGGTACCTACTTGATTTAGCAAATTCATCAATAATCTTGATTATTTGTCCAAAGTATTTTGAATTAAACTAATACTTCCCGCAAAGTTGTATCAACAAAATATACGCTTCAAATAATAAAAATGGTTGTCTGTAAAGTCGGTTTACGGACGATAATTTTACGTGATAACGTCATAAGAAAACGATGAAATAAAAAAAAGTTATTCCTTTTTTTGTGGTTTTATTTTTGTCGGTTTTTATTTTTATTTCTTTCTTTTTCTCTATTTTTTTTCCTTTAGTTATAAATGTCTTCTATTCGTCACTCGTCACCATAACATAAGCCCAGATGAGCGATATTATTATTAAATGCAAAATAATATTTATTTATTTTAATATTTTTTTTTATTTTTTTTATTTTTTTGTTCGGGCAATCGCTAAAGGGAAATGCTCTGTTTCCTAAGTTACCATGACGCGTACGGACATATTACCATGACGCATGACGTCACACAATATTACCGTGACACTTTTTTGTGAATGCATGTGCTCCACCAATTTATTAAAAGTTATCACGTCAACAATCATTATAAATACCTCCAGACGCGTATTAGTCATCACTTTCACCTAAAAAACTTATCCCGTAACAAAATTGTACACTACTTCCAAGAAACATTGTGCATGCCTCTTCCATAATTTTCAATAATGTGACTTGAAACCGCTGTAGGTACACATTGTTTGAAGCAATTAGACTCACCCGCAGTGGTTTAGCTATCGAACCCAACTAACTAACGAAGAATACTAAAAGAGTGACGAGAGACACCTAGGACTAATATGTTTTACCAACTACTTTATATGTTCTTTACCCTTTTAGTTCAAAGATATTTATAACTTATTGTGAAATTTATGAACAATTCTTAATAAAGAATACATCAGAACTTTTACCTTGGCAATATTTTGATACTGAATTCAGCTATCAGTTACTTAAAATACTGTCACAATCTATGTAATTACAAGGTATTTTCAGAATCAAATCATAGAGTCTGATCTGATCTCAATTTGTAGCAGGTATAAACATTTTATCCTTACATTTGAAACTTTACAAAGTGTGCTAAGGCATTACTGACATTGGGAAAAAAGACGAATAAAAGCTAAAAGAAATTCCTACTAATACTTGATCCAAATACTACTTGACACTGACTGGGAACATGCACCAATCGTGCAAAATCAATTATGATCGAAAAAGTCGCGGGCTTAAGACTTGTTGTAGGTCAGGCCAAAAAATCTTGATTGCGTAACCCGAACTATTTTGCCCCGCCAGAAAAAGAGGAACACACCACTACCGTCGTTAATCAATGAGGCACCTTAAGAAGCCAACAGTTTTAGTAAGGAAAAGCTTCAGTCTCTATTTATTTCTGTGTAAATTATCTTTGATTTAGTTGTTATTTTTGCTACGAGCATCCATAATAACGGATAGGTAAGCTACTTAAACGTAAATTATGGAGGCATTCTATTTTAAAATATCATTTGACATTGATGGACATAGCTGTCAAAGTAATTGTGGAATCGAAAAGTTTATGATAACTTAAGTCTGTTTTGCACAAACGAATAGTGATTTATATCAGTGTCTCTATTTTAGGTCGAAGCATCTTGTTACGATATTTTTTTAAACATGATAACGTCTTATAAATAAATGAACACCTGCATTCACAAAAAAGATGACGTCATGCGTCATGTTCCGGGAACGCGTCACGTCAGAAACGATAATACGTTGGTAACCATAGCAACGTATTATCGTGGCCGTTGCCACATGATAAGGACCAGATTGTAAGGTTTCATACAACGCTCTGTAATAAGTAAGCTACTACAAGCTTGACTAGACTTGTGTTATGGTGACGAGTGACGAATAGAATTCTTATGTAAAGGAAAAAAATCTTATGTAAATTTAAGAAAAAATATATAAAAAGGAAAAAATATATATAAAGAAAAAAAACCTCAATTTTTCATCGTTTTCTTATGACGTTATCACGTAAAATTATCGTCCGAAACCGACTCTACATAACAGACAACCATTTTTTTTATAGAATTTTTGTATAAAACCTGTTATTGTAAGAGAATATCGTTGAAAAATGTTAAATTTTCATACTTGCAATAAATCAGAAGCCGGCACTCGAACCAATGCTTGCACGGTCGAAGCATGTGGACTGAGCAATAAATCTGATTGACTTTTAATAACTTTTGATATATGAACTGCATTATTTTAATGTAGGAGAAAATAGGAGAACCAAAACCAATTAGTACAGTAGGAGAAACAATTAAAAATACGTCTACCTACTGTACCATTTATTGGATCCTTTACAGCCTGGCATTTATCATAGAACTTTGAAACTCTTTTGTCTTTGACTTTTATCAAAGACAAAAGAGTTTCAAAGTTCTTTTTTTTTATATATTTTTTTTATTTACCTATTTATTTTTTTAATATTTTTTTTTTTTATATTTTTTATTTTTTTTATTTATTGTTCGAAAAGTATTTTAACTTCTGACTTAAATTCAATTAAGTACTAAGTTTTGACTTGACGGCATAACACACAAACCTACGCGACGTCACGCGTGGTTATGTACCCAATTTGTTAGTACGATTTAATAAATCCTTTTAACACAGTAACATGTATCGAAACAATATTTTTTGTCAAAAAGGCGTTAGGCTTTTCCGATTATGTACATAATAATTACGCAAGTTTGGAACGAAATTAAACTAACATGACATGGGACACTCCCCCAAACTTTAAACAAAAACCTAACCTAACATTGTCTTGTCAAATCAAACAGTTGATAGATTTGAAATACTCGTATTATATGTACCTACACTAGACACAACCAACAGACAAGACCTCTAAATACGTCAGAAATATGAAATTTGGAGTACATAAGCACATGGATACATGAATAAAGGAGCGAAATTGAATATAAAGGCACGCGGTACAGATACTAAACATAATAAAAAGGTATAATTTAATCATAGTATTTCTTCTCTTAGACCACAATTTGTAACTTGTAGAAGGCTTCCTATACATTTAGACATTCAGCTCCTTAGAAATTTTGCATACAAAAACATCTTGCAAGTTAGGAGTTTTGATCAGTGAGGGCAATTTCTTTGTAAGTGACACCTACTCAACACATGATCTCGTAAAACCATTCACCGTAAACAACGATCGATCAAACTAGAAAAATAACCGAACCAATAATAAATCAGCAGACGTTTCTCAATCGAGAATTTATAACAAAACGAATAGAAATTCCAAGTTAGTTGACTGCGTGTTTACTGCGGGAACGTAGGCAGTAGGTACTAAGGTTTACTAATTCACTTGAGACCAAACTTTCACTTGACGAACGAAGTGAGTTCGAGTCGAGTTATTTCTTTACAAGCAGGAAGTAGGAATATTTTTGCCCAAACGGTTAGATCATCGAATTTATAGAGTTAAATGCTACAGCATATACACTCAGTTGAAATAAAGCTTTAGAGAAACAACCTCGAAAAGTCGCACGACATAGACCAGGCGTCCATCCATGAGCACTAATGATTTAGTATTTTGTACATTAATTCAGCTCGCGTCTCTTGGTATGTCTAGAGTTTTATATTAAAATCCCCATTTAAAGAATCGACAAGATCAATAATCTCAGTCAATGTCATACATGATTAAATCAAAATATTTTGGTCATATTTGAACAGTTGATTAAAAAAAGACAATCAAAACACGAAAAACGTTCTTTGTTTAATCTTTGTGCTAATATTTAAGTTTATTATAGAATCACTTGAGATTTTTTTGCTTTATGATAATTAAGTAATCTTTTTGAATAGCACTTATAAATATCATATGAAGTTTGCACTCTTGAAACATACAATGCGATAAGCACTTTTTGTTCATTTACAGACACGAATAAAATTATTTCAAGTTATTTTAATGGTTTATTGACGTCAAGACTAGGCAATGAAGAATAGACTTTTAACAGTCCTTAAATTTCTAGCTATCATCATGAATTGGCTGAAATTTTAAATGCATGTTTCGATAAATACGTGCTTAATAGAGAAAATCTTCATAGTATCAATACTTTTTTGACAATTATTTAGTTAAAATCATATTGACAGATAATTGATTGGTTCTAGAACCATTTTCTTTATACTTTTTTCGATCGAGAACCAATAGTAGGGGCTTAACCCATCTCTACCGTAAATACTACGTACTGTATTCGGAAATTGGCAAACGTCGTGTTCTCGCGTCCCCGTAGAGTGCAACGAACGTTTTTGACTTGTGAACGTTTCAACATTGAATTGAAAAATGTACTTATGTGGAATGTAATCTGTCACATAGGAATATTTTTAGAAATCTTTAAATCATAGTTAAACGATTCTTTGCCCTTAAATGTGATGGTCGGCGAGCTATCAGCTGACCATTAGTTTGTATACCTAAACTGAATAATTTTTAATTTTAATAGATATTCCTATTATTTACCTATGTATCTATTATAAACAAAGGTATATTTTTAAATTACCTACCTTTATTATTATAGAAATATTCATTTAGTATATAAGTTTAATATATTGTATGCCTGTAATGGGTTACATAGTAGTTATGGTATAATAGTAGTTATTGTTACTTAATAAAGCCTATTTTGAGATCCTTGTGTACATAACTTTGCAATAAATGTCTTGATTTCTTAATTTCTAGGTCGCGAGAAACCGTTGGACGCAGAGGGCATGCAACCGATTGATATAGCAGTCTTTGGGGAGTGGACGTCCTGTGGCTATCAGCCACTGATGATGTTTCAAAAACCTCCAAATTTTCAAATTGTCTTATACGTAGCACCAATCAAAAGGGAAGTAATAGTCCCCTTTTTTCGGGCCTTGAAGTAGAGCAAAGTTTAGATCAGAAACTCCACTTAAGGACACAACTTAAGAAATAAGCAATTTTGTTACATGAAAACAAATCTCGAGGTGTTTACAAAAACCTATAACCTTAGCGCAGTCGGGTTAAAATGTTTACCGCAGGGACGTCTAAGTAAGTAGGTACCTCCATAATCAAAACAAAATCGTAAGACATTCCAATTCAAAAACAACTTACGAAAATAGAAGTTTACCGGAAAAATAATGTCGTTCATATAAATAAGAATGTTTTTAAGGTACAGTCGGAAAGTGCAAGATGTAGTTACGTAGTTTCAGAGATAACCGCGTTTCAGTAAGGCTGAACTTAGACAGGAGACTTTATATCGTTCGATACTTGACCGAGCGAGCGCAGTGAGTGCAAGCTGCATCTTTGGTCTGTTTATTCGACGATAACTCGAATCTTCTTTTTCTGATTTTAATGATTTTTGGCACACGAACAGTTGCGATGAAATTTTTTTAGGTTTGATAGATGAGTTTAATCAATAAGGGTGGTTATGGAGATAGAGATTGATAATTTAAAAGAATTTTAAAAGCGCAAGGTCTTAGACAAAGTGATCTTCAGTTACTAGTATTTTGGTTTCAGTATGATGAGTCCGATAAACCAATGATGACGATTCACGATCGCCTGAACTGATCTGTTGGTCGATCGAAAGTCGGCTACAGTCTGAAAGTGCCCTAATGCAGTTCTATGCAAGTTGTTATTCGAAAAGTTATACGAGTCAATAACACCGTTGCACTAAATGTATGGTTCCATGAGTTTTATGGTTATTTCTATATGTACGACGACTATTTTTAAGAAATTTAGAAGAATTTCGTGAAATGTTCCGTAATGTTTTATTGTTACGTGAATGTTTCTTAAAATATCTCAATTTCTATGACAGTATAACCGTTTGCAAAATGTACCTAAACAAGATTTAAAATTTAACATATTTTTTCTTAATTTGTCGATCTGCTTCGAAATATATAAAAGGAAAAACTGTGTCGGACTAATACGTAAACGCAGAGCTTAAACCAGATGGAAAAAACAAGATTTAATTTTAATCTTTAATAATTTAATTAAAATTGTGATTTTCTTGCGTTAATAATATAAATTATTAACGCAAGAAAATAACGAAGTAGTATACGCAGAAGTCAAACCAGAGAGAAAAATAGTACATTGCGATACAAGTGTGGAAAGTTGATCATTCCATAGAGGCGGTTTATGACGCGCGAGCGGAACGCGAGCGTGGCAAAAGCCGAGATGGAATGATCAATTCACACGTGTATCGTACGACGTTTTTTATCACAGTTGCGAATAAAAAAAAAGACTTGTTTAAATTTTAATATTAAAAAGTTTTTAAGAATTTTAGGTTATGTTTACTATTTTTTGTTAATTACACTCCCGAAAGGCTAGGCAAAAGACTTTTAACCTATACAGCGTCTGACATACAATATTTTTTTAGGGTTTTTTTCATTTGTTTTTGCGTCGGCGGTTAAAAACAGAATATAATGCTTACCATTATATTCTATATAATGGTAAGCATTATTAGTTCCGGGTTTCATTAAAAACAGAATATATAGAAAAAATATATTTATGTACCTACCTAAAGAAAAAACAAAATAAAAACAAAACTCAATTTTTAATTATTTTCATAGACGTCATCACGTAATATTATCGTTCGATAACAGACTTTAGAGACAACCTTTTGAAAAGAAGAAAAAAGGTACCAACAAAGAGTTTTAAGCCAGCAAGGCTTAAAAACTCTTTGGATGGTACCTTTTTCTATACATCAAAACAGTATAACCCAGATAAAGGAGATCATTCATGTTTCTAACAAAAAATACCCACATGCATTTTTTGGGTTTTCAATGTAAAATAACTCAACGATTTTTGATCGTAGCTCTTTGTTGCCTTAGTAAACATTATTTAAAATATTATTCTCTACAAGATAGAAACATTTTTTTTTCTGGCCGGCACCTTAATTTTTGGGTACGATTTGAATGATGTCCTTAAGAATGTTTCATCTACTATATGTCATTAGCAGTAAGATACGTATTTGACATATCGGGATGACGTATTATTTTAGCACTAGTTGGTTTTTTTTTTATCGCACGCGTGTATAATACGTTGCATTATGAGCCTAAAAGCGGTTTAATAAGATCCACTTTATGAGCAACTGTGATAAAAAACAATATTTCGTCTTTGAAATTTAATTATTAAACTTCAATTATGATTACAATTTAATAATGACTAAAGCAAAATAATAAAAAATTAAGTGGAATATTTTTTTTGAGACTTTGATTTTTACAGTTTTTCGAATTTGATGAGTTGGCCAAAAGGAATTTTGGCCAGCCATTGGCCAGAGATCATGTCCGTTTAATTAATGCCTTCTTCTGAGTACTAATTTATTTCTAAACTAGTTCGAAATCGTTTGATAGATGGCGCGCGAGAAAGCGTGTTTTCGAAGAAGCCATTCTAACTTTCCAAGAGTTAGCTTTTTACAAAAAATATTTTACAAAATATGGCCGAAAATATACCTAAATGAAAAGGTTTTCAAATTTTATTGAGTAAAATATTTCAAGATAATGTCTACGACAACGGGATCTCAACGATCGTAACCTAGATTGGGTCTACGTAGTGCTACGACTGATAGCGTAGCAAAATGTTACTCTAATTGCGACAAAGTCAGGCGAAAAATTCCTGGGCAGATACGATCTTGACGTACTTACTTATATCTTAAAAATTTCATTGGTCGTGAAAAAATTGAAAATAATTTGTCAAAAATTTTGATAAGTTTTGAAACGACAGTTAATTTTCGTTTTGAAATTATACCAAAATTGCTTTTGCCCGCGATTTCGTAGAGTTTACATTTTCCAAAATTCTGCCTTAGCAAATGCCTACGTTATCAGCTATTTGTATGGCAAATTCAAGACCGATTCATCCGTTGGTTTAAGCCGTACGTTGTTATATGAGTCAGTCAGTCAGTCAGTCAGGACTTTGTATTTTATGTTAATAGATGACGGTACGGACAAAATAAGAACATAGGTGATGTTATTTATTTTGAAAATTTAGATAAAACTATCTTTTTTTAATTTAATCGATTCCTCGGCGATTGGGAAAGTATATTTTTAGCTATCGGTAAAAAACACCACCAAAGTTTTTTATTGATTTTATATAAAACATACTTTTGCCTCGTCGGGAAAGTGGCATATTTGTTATGAGCTTCTTAAGGTAATAATTAACTAAGGTAGGTAAGGAAAGAAAAATTACAAAACAGTCACGCACAGCGACTAGATTTTAATTGATTTTTTGCTGATTTCGTACCTATTACATAACTTAATAAACACTTGTTTTTACTACTGTGTCCTACATTTACAAATCAATTTGTTTACCTAATCACAATTCTTTGGTAGGTACCTACTGATTGTTCAATGACGATTACATTGTAAGAATATTTGCATAATTAAAATGTTTCTAATCCCTGATTAATGAAAGAAGAAAAAGTTAGACTTGTCGGTTCGTGTATACGTAGGTAGATAGTATCATATGAGCTTCTAAATTAATACACCAATTATAATGCGTTTATCTAAAAACTGAATGTTCTGAAAATCGGTCTCTCCGTTAAAAACTATGTGCAATTTCCCTACCATTAGTTTTTTTTATATGACTGATAAACAACTTGTTTCTTCATTTTCTTTTCATTAATCTGAAAATTTGTAGATATTCGAAAAACGATACAAACTTATAAGACGGGCTCCGATTTCTATGTTGTTTTACATTTTTTTTGTTAAAACAAATATGCATCTACAAAAGCAAAGATGCTTTCCATTTAACTACTAAAAGCTCGTCTTGACAAAAACTCTGACATGTAGGTATTGAAAAAACTTTTGTAGCCACTGGATTATGAAATAGGAGAAATCTTAAAAGTCATATATAACTACTAGGACCCAGGAGCGTGTCAGTGTAAAACTGGGTTTAAATCTCAGTAGGTAATCACTTTTTTTCTGTAAAGTTATTATAACCTATACCTATCTAATTTATTTAACATAATAAAAAAGAAAGCACCATCTGTTAATTACATTGAAAGACATCAGAGAATTTGTATGCTCAAAATTTCAAAATGACGAAACAATTATAAGCGGTTACGCAAACTATAAAAAGTTTAATGTCCAGTGCCATAAAGATAGGTGTACGGGATAATTTTTATATCTACACAGTTTATTAGCAAAATTCCTTAACTTTCATAGACCATAAATGCCCTTGGTGACAGAACCTAGATATTATCTAAACACAGCCACCGTTTTAACTACTGTAGCATTCACAAGTTTTCTAAAAATAACCGCAAATTAAACAGAGAAATTCTAAGTAAGCTCATGCAAGTCATCGAAATAAAAGAAAAAATAAAATAAATAAATAACCAACCAAAAAAAAATCCGCAGCAAAAAAATCCAAATCAAAAATTTGCACAAAAGAAAAACACTTCACAACATCGAATCTTTCGGCACATAAATTCAGCACATAAAACGAAATAAAAATTCTTAAAAGCTCTGAAAGTTCACTTTACAGGCACATCACTTTACCGTTTGCAGCAAACTCCTTATAAAATTAAGTTCTATTTCGTTTAAGTCGTTTTGTTTCGCGAAAGTGCGAATATTTTGCGGTTTAATAGTTCGCGTTGTATCGGCTCGCGTCCCGCTCGAGTTTGTGATTTTCGGCTATGTTAGGGAGGATGCGAGCATAGCTGTGGCTTAGATGAGACTGTGGTAAGGTACCGCGTCGGTCCAACTGTGTGCCCGAAGCCGACTTTCGCCCCGACCGGTCGCCCTACAACTCCACCGATCGGTGACGCATCCAGGAACATTTAATTCACTATATTTATAACATTGTGACTAAATATTTAAGAGGAATCTATTTATTATGCTAGTTTAGACGAGGAGAGTCGGCTGGACACGCGAATGCGTTGACAATCTAATCGCGACTGAAGGGCTGCATGAATGGATTGTTTACACTGATATTTTAATGCAATAGCGTTTTTTGGTTACGATCATTTATTTTGTTGGCATGACAAATGTTTTACGTGTTTGTTTAGCATGCATAAAAATATCCAATCAGCAATTTAAAACTCTTAATTATATTAGTCATATTATAATATATTGCTATACTAGCGACCCGCCCCGGCTTCGCACGGCTATATTATGCATGTATTTTACATAAAAACCTTCCTCTTGAATCACTCTATCTATTAAAAAAACAGCATCAAAATCTGTTGCGTAGTTTTAAAGATTTAAGCGTTCAAGAAAAATAGGGACAGAGAAAGCGACTTTGTTTTATACTATGTAGTGATTGTCCAAAATTTAATATAGGTAACTAATTAATATTCCACTAATTTTCCTAATTGACAGTCAACAAATTGCATAATTTACAAGAATTGGGTCACATTTTACAACGAAAAATCATTTTCCGATGAAATTGCAGCGAATATGTTCATAAGGAAAATAACTATCAATTAGATTTGACCGCTAACCGCAGTTAGGTGTCCAATTATGTAGTTTATTTTCCATGTAGGTAATTAGAATTGGCAAGCAAGATTTATTATTCACTAGCGACCCGCCCCGGCTTCGCACGGCTATATTATGCATGTATTACACATATAAACCTTCCTCTTGAATCACTCTATCTATTAAAAAAAACCGCATCAAAATCCGTTGCGTAGTTTTAAAGATTTAAGCATACATAGGGAAATAGGGACATAGGGACAGAGAAAGCGACTTTGTTTTATACTATGTAGTGATAGTGAAGATGAGTTAAGTATGCTGGTAACTACTGGCTTTGAAACATTTAGAAAGGGGTAGGAACAAATTAAACTTTTCTTAAAATATACAAAGTAACTTAGCAGTTGGGCAGGTCACATAGCTCGCAGAACTGACAACCGTTGGGGAGTAAAGGTTCTCGAGTAGCGGCCGCGATGCAACGCGAAACGGACTATTGGGGACCAGCTGCCCGGTGGACTGACGACATTGTAGCGGTCGCGGGTAGTCGGTGGTTGGAGGTGGCTCAGGACCGCTGTTTGTGGCGTCGTATGGGGGAGGCCTGTGTCCAGCAGTGGACGTGTATGGGCTGATATGATGATGATGAACTAAGCTGTAGACTGTAGATCTTAAATTGGTGAACCGATTCAAATGCAGTTTTTCACCTGAAAGCTGAATTTCCACAAGTAAAATTTTATTCAGTCGATTAAAAGTTGTAAAGTTTTGTCATGAATTGTAATTTCACTTTAAAGATAAAACAACTACGAACATTGTTGAATTTTTTCATAATAATTTTCATTGTTCATTGACTACAGTGTCCTGGTAATGATAGTACACAGTAAACTTCATAGAGTTGTGACAACTAACCCAGTTTGTGGGAAGGATCGCAGGAAATACAGGAGCAAAACGGAACAGCAACTTTACAAAAGTTTACAACAGTTGTTGTTTTGTCCTTTTGTTACCTAGTTGTCAATTGTCATTGTAACTAACTGAATAGCTATGATAGTTTCTAAAGTTTTTGTGAAATTAAAATGTACCTATTATACCTTATGCAACTATTTATGACCGAACTGAAAAACAAACCGTTGAAATAAATAAATATATTGCAAGACATTCTACACATCGCCATCTAGCCCCAAGCTAAGTAACTAGACATGTGTTATGGGTGCTAGACAACGGATATACTACTTATATACTTTTCTTTTGTAAATATCACTACGTAGTATAAAACAAAGTCGCTTTCTCTGTCCCTATATCCCTATGTATGCTTAAATCTTTAAAACTACGCAACGGATTTTGATGCGGTTTTTTTTAATAGATAGAGTAATTCAAGATGAAAGTTTATTTGTATAATACAGGCATAATATAGCCGTGCGAAGCCGGGGCGGGTCGCTAGTATACTTATAATACATAGAAACGACCAGACCCCAGACAAATAGCCAAGCATAAATACTTTTCTGAGACGGGAATCGAACCCGCAACCCTGAGTTTGGCAGTCAGGCATGGTGACCATTGTGCCAACTGGGTCGTCGAAATGGTTGAAAAAATGTGAAAATTAGGTTTTACTTTGATTGCCGCTAACAGTTGACTGCCTAGTCATATCTGGCTTTGCGTTTCTGTTTTTTTCCGCATCTGGCATTCATCGTCATTCATCGTTTTGCATGTCTGACATTCCCTCGATTTCTGAAAATATGTATATATTTGGCATTTTTCATAACTGACAATAGGGCGTACAAACCGATGAATTGACATAAATTTAATCATTCAACCATAACAATGATTAGCTTAGCACTAACTATAAAACTCATCTCTAAAAAACTTAAAAAATTGTTCAATAACAGGCTTTGACTGCAGCCACGCTGCAGCTCGCGTATCCAATTGAATTGACATAACTTTTATCATTTTACTATAATCATTATTAGCTTAGCACCTAAAACACAAATATAAATATAAGTACTTAACATAACCATCTTCGTATAAGTTCTTGCATAGACAAAATCATAGCTCTAAGGGCTTATACACACGTCCCGATTTGGTCGGGTCCGACATCAGTGTTGCCACATTTCAATTCGACAAATCTGTATCGATAAGTGAAAAAATCTGTGTAAAATCTGTATTAGAACAGCTATAGTTGTATAAAATCTGGACTATTCATTTATAATATTAGGTATTATGGAGCGTAGACAGAGAATAACTATTTATTCTCTGTCTACGATTATGAATAGTCCAGATTTTATACAATTATAGCTGTTCTCATACAGATTTTACACAGTTTTTTTCACTAATCGATACAGATTTGTCGAAATGAAATGTGGCAACACTGATGTCGGACCCGACCAAATCGGGACGTGTGTATAAGCTATAACATACACCTAAGATAATAGAAACAGTTTTATAATTTATTTTCTTTATGCTGTTGCTCTAAGGTATAAAAGCATCACACCTTTCAATATTTAAATACGAATATCGTTGACACTCTCATTCATTAAACTTTCTCTTGAGACTAACGCCCTTTAACTATAACCAATAGGGTCCTCGAATAGATTCAAAAATATAATACTCGCTCATTCAGAGCTTTTATGAATGTCACTAACGGTTCATAACGTATTGTTTGTTTAATTTAAAAAGAACTGAGAATGGGTGACAAATGATTGTAAGTCGAGAAGTCGGTAGCTTATAGTGATACCTAATAGTTAGGAAGTTTCTCATATGATTTGACTGTGGTATCATCTAGTTGGCATGAAATTTTATTGTTGATAGTGCCCGAAATCGCCTGGTTATGGTTTTCGAATTTCTTGAGGTCAAAGTCAGTTAAAAATAAAAAATAAATAAATAAAATAAATAAAATAAATAAAATAAATAAAATAAATAAAATAAATAAAATAAATAAAATAAATAAAATAAATAAAATAAATAAAATAAATAAAATAAATAAAATAAATAAAATAAATAAAATAAATAAAATAAATAAAATAAATAAAATAAATAAAATAAATAAAATAAATAAAATAAATAAAATAAATAAAATAAATAAAATAAATAAAATAAATAAAATAAATAAAATAAATAAAATAAATAAAATAAATAAAATAAATAAAATAAATAAAATAAATAAAATAAATAAAATAAATAAAATAAATAAAATAAATAAAATAAATAAAATAAATAAAATAAATAAAATAAATAAAATAAATAAAATAAATAAAATAAATAAAATAAATAAAATAAATAAATCATTTATTTCAGGTAACAGCCTTATAAATAAGTACAGACCCATATAAAATAGATACCTTACAGGCTAACATACATATAGATCATATTTTATTAAATATAAATTAAGTTTTAGGGTTTTCTGTCTTCGGTCTCGCCTCCCTATAGCGTCGGTAAACAATGCCGGCGGGCCAGAAATCAGCAGAGAAGAACATGTCCTTCAGCGTCGCTGGAATCCGGAGCACGTAGGACTTAAAGTTAGTCTTCCTTTGGGATTCCAGTTCCACTAGTTCGAGGCAGATGCCTAGCTTCTCCTGTTCCAGTCGTTTCCGGCCGTTGGTCTTAATGTACTCTTGTACGTCGCCGTCGTTGGTAGTTGTACTTTTACTGAACCGGGATATGTACATAGGAATCAAATAATGTTTTAGGGATCCAAAGCGTAAAACGGGACCCTATTACTAAGACTTATTTCTCTGTCTGTCACCAGACTGTATCTCATTAACCGTGATAGCTAAACAGTTAAAATTTTCACAGAATATGTATTTCTGTGGCCGCTAAAACTACTAAAAACAGAAAAAAATTAAGTTTGGTTCCCATACGGAACCCGCACTTGACCGGTGTTTTTTGTAGCTAGATATTTTGATGTTCTAGATCTCTATGATGTTCAGTTTCATTAATAAAGGTGAATGTAACAACATCGAAATATCCGCTACATAAAATGAAAACAATAAACTTCGAAAACAATATAATATTATATAACACATAATAAACAATATTTAATTACTGCCGTTCAAGAGTTTATGTTATGTACTGTCACGTGCTTAACTTTATCAATTGATACACGAAACTCGATAAGCGTATGCAGGTAATTTGATTTCGATAAATCGCCGGTATAAAACCTCCGTCTATACCTATCGATAGTTTTAATTATTCAAGTAAAGTTTGGTTATAGGAATGAATTTTTGTAAGGGTAATGTCCGCGGTCTATACATAAAAGTGTCATTGTATCTCTATGATCTTCTTCTTCTTCTTCTCGTATAGTGGTGTGGCTCACCTATTGTTAGAGTTTTCAGATCGCCTTAAGGCCTCTGACTGTAGGCTGCTACTGGAGGTAGCAACCGGGACCAACCGCTTAACGTGCCTTCCGAAGCACGGAGGGGCTTACGAAAACACATTTTTGCCACACTACTAATTGGCCACCCATCGAATTAATGACCGCGCCAGGCGTCGCTTAACCCGCACGACCGTAAACAATCAGCGAGCGTCGCTTAGCTGTGAGCCTCCTCAAAGAAATCTCTGAAACTACGCTACTGAAAATACGTAACAGGATAAAACCTCGAACGGGACGGAGACATGTGCATCGCTCATGAAGTGTTCGTGGTCTTTAACCATACGTAACGTGATTTTACTCGTGCCGGACGGAACGTGACAATTTCTTGACATCGTTTCATATAAAAATATCACGTTCCGTACGGAACGAGAATTAACACGTTACGTATGCAGCGTCCTTTACAACTCTGGAACTTCGCATAGGGTATAATTTGACCCGACTACGGCGAAGTCGGAAGGGAGGGTTATGTTTTTGACCCGTATGTATGTATGTTTGTTTGTTAAAAGAAAGGCTTTTTGGAAATTCGACCTCTAAAAGGGCTGATAAAAATTGTAGTTCGTAAATATTATGTATTCTATGGTGGTAGCTATAAGAATGTGCTTTGTGGCTACTATTTACGGCACACCTAGTTACCGATAAAATAGCAACTGTACAACCGTAACATAGGTTTACAAGTTGTATCAAAGATAACATCGGGTATTATTTTATATCTTAACTATTTTAGTTTGATGACAGACTTGAATTGAAAATATGCGCTATCTATAAATATAAAACTCAAAGTATTGACTGACTGACTGATATCGATATACCTACACAGTCACAGGACCTAGAGACAAATTTCTGACAGATTGGCAATCCGTCGTACAAGAACGCGATCATTGGAAGGGGAGTAGAGAGGCCTTTGCCCTGCAGTGGGACACTACAGGCTCTTAATAATAATCATTCCCCACACGAACGAGGTCGTAGGTGCAAGCTGGTCTTCTTCTATCTTCTTCTATCTATACATATAAAATGCACAGTCTAAACCGCTGATCGTAGAAACCTGAAACTTGGAGAGTGTGTTCTTTGTATGGCGTATGAGTTTGATAAGAAAGAATTTTTCGAATTTCCCTTGGGGGAGTAAAGAAGGGGGACAAAGTTTGTATATGAAAACGTGATTCCTTGGTCCAATTTACTAATTCAATGCGGACGAAGTTGCTAGCGAAAGCTAGTCTTCCACATCTTCATGTTGGGACAACTCACTTGTACAAAGTTCTGCTCGCTACCGCCGACTGCAATAAACAGAAATCCGATATCCTTGTCTATACAACATACTACAGCCTCTTTAACTACGAGATCTCTGATAAAAAGGTCGTTCCAGTTATTATTTACAACCTGTTTAATGTTGTTCATTACGCCAAAACTGACTGCAGGAATCGCTGGATTTTATGCGTCGGCATCTACTTTCGCTGTCGACCAATGAACGCGTTTCAGATTTTATGCGACCAATGCTACGTTATTCGATATTCAATTTAAATCAATTTGAATCAGTTGCCTGCGTCTGTCTTTTTTTACGTGTACAATTTGGGGGTCTTCAAGTTGCGAGGTATCTTCTAAAAAAGCATGCTGGACTGCATCATCACCTACCATCAGGATGGTGTGAAAGTGGTCAAATGCTGGCCTATCATTTGTAAAAAAATATACTTTTACTATAGATTTTGAGCTTCAATTAAGAAATAATTGAAGCTCACGTGTGTTTCTTGTCCAATTACCCAAATAACACTTTTCTTGAAGCGGAAATAATAATTAGGTCATTTTTGACGTGATAACGTTTTATAAATTGGTGAACACCTGCAATCTCAAAAAAGTGTGACGTCACGCGTCGTTACTGGAACGCCTCATGTTATTGACAAGGTAACTATAGCAACGTTTTATCGTTGCCATGGTTACCATCAATGTTTTCTTATGACGTTATCACGTAAAATTATCGTCCGGAAACAGACTTTACAGACAACCATTTTTATTTTTAGTTTGCTTTATTCCTTGGGGATCAGGATTTCCGCGTGCAAAACCACATGGCGTAGCTAGTATTTCATAAATTTTAAGAGCATTACAAATTCAAACACTGCAACAGCTGCAGCTTAAACAGTTATCTTTGAGGCGTTTTGAAAATTTATTCATTTACCCTTCACGCCCTAAATCCCTTGCGGTGAATGAGGGGCGATTTGAATCGCATGCGTTTGCTCATCTATCACGTCGGCGATGCGTACAGAATCGATTTCTAAGCACGTGCGATTTGTTATTTCATTATCACCAATTTATTCTTCTTTTTTATAATAAAACGATAGTATCTTATGAAATGAATTGAGACTAGTACCAGTAATTTTTATATTTGCTTCTGACTTCAATTAATTTTTGTTTCATATTATTTATTAAATTGTTGATACTAAATAATTTATCATAATAATAGTATTTGACGACCTCTATGGTATGGTTGACGAACACCTGCCTATGACACAGAAGGTAGCAGCTTTGATTCCCGCCGTCGAACAACTGCCAGGCACACATAGTTCATTTCGCATTCTTCTTCTTCTCGTATAGTGGTGTGGCTCACCTTTGTAAGAATTTTCAGATCGCCCTAAGGCGTCTAACTTGACCTAACGACTGCTACTAGAGGTAGCAACCAGGAGCAACGGCTTAATGCTAAGCGAGACGCTCGCTGATCGTTTACGGTCGTGCGGGTTAAGCGACGCCTGACACGGTCATTACTTCGATGGGTGACCAATTAGTAGTGTGGCAAAAATGTGTTTTCGTGAGCCCTTCCGTACTTCAGAAAGCACGTTATAAAAAATTGTATAGTATATTTTTGTCCTACCGTATAATCAGTCATCTAAGTAGGTACCTAATATAAACGCTAGGTACATTTTAATGAGCAATAAACGATATGATTTAATCTCGAATGCAAAATACCTAGCTGAGAACTTAATTGATTACCTTATTTACATTCCAGAATGCTAAACGGTTTATTAATAAATATCCTACATGACTATATTATTTGGTTGTGAAAATTAATGGATTGATCATTAATAATTTTGTCAGCTAATTTAAAAAAGTTGATTCGTAAATTTTAATTTTTAGAGGGGTATAAAAAATTAATAGCTGTAACATGATGAAGACTAGTTAAAACAACCAAAAGTTGTTCGTCACGAAATGAACAACTTCCGCTAAAAAAGTTGCATATTTGCATAAACTGTATACAATTGATAAAGCATATACAATTTACATTTCAATAATTTGCGCCGTGGGGTGGCGGAAGCGCTACCGGTTATATTTCCCTTCACAAGCTAGAGTTAAAGGAGCATCCACACAGAAATTAACCATTACAGGTTCGAGAAATATTAAAGTAATTTTACGATTGAGGTTAGTGATCAGAGATAATCACCAAAATCCTAATACTTTAATGAATATTGCTTTAAAATTCCGAAAACAAATAAATAAAGTAACCTAAAAGTAATTAATATCTTGTTAAATTCTGGACAACCATAATAGTACATTGCGATACAAGTGTGGAAAGTTGATCATTCCAGAGAGGCGGTTTATGACGCGCGAGCGGAACGCGAGCGTGGCAAAAGCCGAGATGGAATGATCAATCCACACGTGTATCGTACGACGTTTTTTATCACAGTTGCGAATAAAAAAAAGACTTGTTAAAATAATAAAAAGTTTTTAAGAACTTTAGGTTATGTTTACTTACTATTTTTTGTTAATGACTTAATAGGCAAAACACTTTTAACCTATACAGCCTCGTCTGACATACAATATTTTTTTAGGGTTTTTTTAATTTGTTTTTGCGTCGGCGGCGGTTAAAAACAGAATATAATGGTAAGGAAAAAATATATTTATGTACCTAAAGAAAAAACAAAATAAAAACAAAACTCAATTTTTAATTATTTTCAAAGACGTTATCACGTAAAATTATCGTTCGTTATCAGACTTTAGAGACAACCTTTTGAAAAGAAGAAAAAAGGTACCAACAAAGAGTTTTAAGCCAGCAAGGCTTAAAAACTTTTTGATGGTACCTTTTTTCTATACATCAAAACATTATAACCCAGATAAATTAAGAATGTTTCAGCTACCTAATATGTCATTAGCAGATACGTATTTGACTTATCGGGATAACGTATTATCGTATTATATTTTTAGCACTAGTTGAATTTTTTTTATCGCACGCGTGTATAATTCGTTGCATTATGAGCCTAAAAGCGGTTTAATAAGATCCACTTTATGAGCAACTGTGATAAAAAATATTTTATTGACACAATTATTTTAAACTTTTGTCACGGTTGCCACAATGGTGTTGATTTGTGGGAAAATTCCCTAAATTCTAAGAAAATGTGATTTCCCAAACGTAGGTACAAAATATTTTTTTGTATTATGTCAACATTATTTTGCACACTGTACAGTAGTATACAGATGCACTGTGCTATAAAGTTTAGATATATCAATCAAAACGATTTTTTAAAACTTGCTAAAAAGTGACTTCAATTGCTAATTTTCATTGCGCCATTACCGATCTTCGCCGTTAACGTTACCACCGCTAACGTTATTAGTTCTCAGTTTATTCGCACAAATTTCTTCATGTGGATGCTGCTTTATGATACAAGAATAATGTGGTATTGATTCCCAATGTCACCGCAAGGGGCCCAGTTCCAAACAACTTTGATTGATGGGCCTAACCTATTGTGCTGGTTTGATAATAGTGCAGTTTGTTGTGGATTCCGGTAGCATCTCATTGTGGGGAAAATGTACGAAAACATCCAATTTGGTATTTTTAAATGTCTCGTAAAATAATAGAATATGCGAATAAGTAAAATTTATGACTGTGATTTCACCCAAGTTCATCATCATCATCATGTCAGCCCATACACGTCCACTGCTGGACATAGGCCTCCCCGAAACGACGCCACAAACAGCGGTCCTGAGCCGCCTCCATCCACCGACTACCCGCGACCGCTACAATGTCGTCGGTCCACCGAGCAGCTGGTCTCCCAATACTCCTCACCCGAGTTATTTATAAGTAACCCAGTAACCTTACTAGGTTACAACAAAATTCATGTAAATCAGTTCAGTAGACAAACTAAAGATACCACTGTTACCTCTGCAGTAAGTTTCAAACTTCAAACTATCATTATTTTCATAAAAACAATTAAAACTGCATAAATATTTCATTCTAAACCAAGCCACCCTATACCAAAAATCTTGTAACTAATTAACAACCCTAAAAACGCAAAACTACCGAGAGAAAGCCAAATCCAAATAAAAAAAAAGTATTCGCAATTTAAATTTAAAAATTCAACGGTCCCCCTAAAAATAAAGACGTCTTTGGCATGTGCTAAACCGGTTTTGGTAATAGAGATATCTGATGCACTATTGTTAACATTTTAATTGGCAATAGCATGGATTACCATAAGGCTAGGGGTCACATTGATTTGAATGCATATTATGTTGCTCCCGAGGCCTCTAACACATGAGTAGAGAATCTACTATCTAACGTAGCTACTTTCAGTTGCTTTCACTATAAAAAGATATCTAGATTCTAAAAAAAAATATCTAAATTATGAAAAGTTATTGTAAATTTTACCTACTTTTTGGAATGGAATTGAACGAAACCGAAATAAAAACGACGAATTAAAATTCTCTTGTTTTGTATGTGATAAGTAGACATCGGATTATATGCATTATCAAAATGCCAAAATATGCATTAAAAAGGGCGAATATGCACCAAATATGCATAATCAAAAATATTTATTATTGGAATTTACGTTTATTTTCACATTTATTATATTTTTTGTGACAATAAATATAAATATATTTTTTCTAGTATTTCTGGAGCAAACCTTGTGACGTTTGTCACTTAATATTAATTTATAAGCTGAAATTGATATTTCATCATCAACTGACGTTAGAACATGAAATTTGGCGCCATTTCTGCAGAGACCTCTTCGTGCAAAGTTTGTCCGGTGCCGTTGATAAATCTCGTTGAGTGTGTGTGAGACGGGCGACGGCGGGCATGTCGTAGGCATAAAGCGCCTAACACGTATAACTACTAAAATATGCACTATCAATGAAAAAGTACCGATATATGCAATAACGCTATAAAATAGAATTATATGCATTGGCAAATGCAAACATGCAAATGCATATAATCCGATGTTTAGTAATAAGTGTATCTTGCTTGTTATTTGCGAAATTTTAGCACGATCAGAAATTATTATTGACTGATATTTCAGTCAGACAATCATACAGAACTTTGAATTTTATATATTATATATTAGAAACCTCGGATACATACTTTAGTTAAAATATATCAGTAAAAAATTACAATATTATCGCGGCAAAGTAGGTATAATGCATAAGTAGTAAAATTATCATTAAACATGAAGATTATGATATCGACAGCTGATGGTAAGTTAAGTTTTGGTGTAAAACGAACGATGAAAGCCTTTCCCAGCGGCTTAAATAAAAATCTAAGCCGAACACCTGTTTAAAATTATTTTTAAGCATCTCTTAAGCTATAATACATTTAAATTATGATCCGAAACATCGATAATTTAGTTGTAGCTATAGGTGGAGTTACCTGCTAATAGATTCTAATAGACCATACTTTCCATTCATTATGTAAAACACAATAAAAATGTATCTTTCTAATCACTGTTTAATATCGTATAAAACCAAATTGCCAACTACGAAGACTTTCTTAAAACTCTAGTGACAGAACGGATATGTCTTCTTAATGGTGCAAAGAATCTTAAGGTTCGTCTTTTTCTTCCAGCTCTTATCCCAATTTATTTGGGGTCGACGCAGTAAGTATTCTGCTTCCATTTACTTCTATTAGTCGTTATCTAATCGTTCTCATCCATCTCTCTCATGTCTTGTCTCTTGCAGTCTACCTCTACTTATCTATCACTCTTCGTTCATACTCATCACTCTTCTAGACACATGCGTCTCCTCTCTCTTCACCATACGTCCATAGCAACTCAAACAGTTCCCTTTACTTTTTCAGTAACTGGTGCTACTTTCAGCATTCAATCGTCAGCTTGCTACTTACAACCAAACCTAAATAATGCATATTTACGGTGTTTGCTTGAGTAACAAATGAGCCCAAAGACGGGATTTTTATAAAATTCCCACGGGATTGGAAGAAAATAAAACATACAGCTATGAAATAATCAATTAATCCACCTCTATCATGCAATAAAACAGATGAAATTCAGTATTAGTGATCCGGCAATAAATATTGTATTTATAGCGTATTAAACATCAGTAAAAACTAAATATACCGACACGACACAAACTATTGTGAAATGAATCAAGATTAACAATAGATTAAAATTTAGAATAGAGATTAAAAATTTGATGGTCAACACTACACCCATTCCGCGGATTAATATAATTGGTTGTAAAAAACGTGTGAATATTTAAAATTTAAAATGTTTTATGCCCACTCATCATAAACCTCTTTAGGTCCGCCTTTATGTCCTCGTAAATGTTATGTAAAAGTAGGGTTTTAAATGCGTTGATTGCTAAACTCACATTGAAGTTAATTTACATATTCGTAGTATATCACTATCACTACATAGTAAAACAAAGTCGCTTTTTCTGTCCCTATTTCCCTATGTATGCTGAAATCTTTAAAACTACGCAACGGATTTCGATGCGGTTTTTTTAATAGATAGAGTGATTCAAGAGGAAGGTTTATATGTATAATACATGCATAATATATCCGTGCGAAGCCGGGGCGGGTCGCTAGTTTTCAATATAATATTACTGTACTGGCTATCTAATGATAAACATCGACTCTTTTGTAGGGATGAAGATATAAAGATACCTAATTAAAAAGACTTTCTCAATAAGGTAATTGTTGATCGGCTACAGTCGGAACTTTTCAGAATCAACCGAATTCCGGATACAATGAAACACATAATAAAATGATCTGGTTCAAGTCTTCTTATCGTTTTGTGTTGCACATCTCTAACTCAAATAATTATAGGCTCATTAAATTAATATGGATATAGGGCAGATGAATCAGTCTCAATATGTAGCTTTGTTATAAAAAGCAATTTTTAATATCTCATTAATTATTTTTCATGGGTTTTGTGCAATATTCATAACGTAACCATTTCTTAACTAGATCATAAAAAATGTAGTTTTTAGTAGTTTGTGTAACTACGGTACAGATTCGAAGACAACAAAGGTAGAGAACGACATGAAAAGATAGTCTCGTCAATGAGTATCATACAGTAGGTGTAGACTCTTAAAGGCCCGGGGCGGCGGAGTTAAATTCAAAGATAATAACAAATTTAATTTAGGATTCATGGAAATTTATTTCAATTTTTTTTTTCAGATTCGTATCTTCATTTCCTACCGCATTAAACAAAACTACAGTTTGTTAATTTTTGAAGCGTAAATCATTGGCTACCTTATTATTTGATTTGTATTAGAAAAGAAAAAATGGCCGAAACTCGTAAAAAGGTGAATATTTTGGGAAAAATAAGGTAAATAAATACGGTAGAAAACGTAGTAAAACCCTATAAGAAGAATGTTCATGAATTTTTATTTAATAAGTTTTATTATTGAATGTAAAATTTTAATATTTCCGTTAGCTCCTTTATAAAAGAACAAACAGCAATCACTTATAAAGTTTATCTTTAAAAACAAATTATCAAGCAAGCACAATACTATCAATACATTTTTCATAAGATATTTATTAATTTACCCGATATATCACAAGGTTTCTATCACTAAGTATACTGTCATACAATAAAACAAGATATTGCATAATAACAATAACACTATCTCAAACTCACACGCTTTCAAACCAATAAAACAATATAAAACCTTATTGATAATAATTTATTTAATACGAGAACTAACACAACTTGGAACTTAAAGGTAATGTAATACTAAAGGAACTTAAAGAAAACTTATGAGGAAAATCAAATTTTATTTTATAAAACCTGAACCGCGCATTTTTTTTATAAGTATAGCTTCGATTTCTTTCCTTGAATAAAACTGATCTCGATTTTGGATAATTATAACTCGTAACTGAATTGTAATTCTGCCAAACCTTTAAGCAATTTTCAAAATATTTACCCTTAACGCAATCGCGACCCGTTTCTTTCAAAATAATTAATAAAATTCGTGCGAGGTAAAGAATGTTTTACTTAGATTGGTAATTAACTCTAAAAATACAATTTTCAAAATAGATTTTCAAAAAATTTTTCATCTTTACTACATATCAATATCCTACCATTCCACAAAAAATCACTTAGGACACTAAACAATTTGGGGAAATAATGTTTAAGTTTTCCCAGAAAAATTGATGACGTTTACCGTTATAAGACAATTTTAGCCTAAATTCCACAAGATTAGAAACAAGTCAATTTAGATTATTTGTACTAAATACGTCATAAAATATTGATAGGAACCGAAACAATAAAATGTTTCCCACAAAATTTCGTTTGAGTACGCGTTAAACTGGAATTAATGCCGTATCCATAGTTCTTGAAAATCCATGTTTATGGAATAGCTAGGTATTATCTGTGGCTTCACTTGATACTTAGTCCGATTTCATATTATTATATTATACTATAATAAATAAGTTAACGAAATTTTTAAGCAGAACAAAAAGAAAAACAAATTTATTTGTGACTTTATAATTTTAGAAAACCTGAATCGCGCAATCAACATTTTTTTCTACCGGAGCTATATAAGATAAGCGAATTCTATATTGCCAAGATCATTATGGACGTAGAACGCTCACTTCCAAAACGGCGAAATTATAATATAATAATAAATATTGCAGGACATTCCACACATCGCCATCTAGCCCCAAGCTAAGTAACTAGACTTGTGTTATGGGTGCCAGACAACGGATATAATACTTATATACTTTTCTTTTGTAAATATATACTTATAATACTAAGAAACAACCAGACCTATCTAAGCATAAATACTTGTCTGAGGCGGGAATCGAACCCGCAACCCTGTGTTGGCAGTCCGGCGTGATGACCATTGTGCCAACTGGGTCGTCGAAATTATTATATGTATGTAAAGATAGGCAAATAGTATGTTACTACATATCACTATTACTACATAGTATAAAACAAAGTCGCTTTCTCGTCCCTATGTCCCTATATCCCTATGTATGCTTAAATCTTTAAAACTACGCCACGGATTTTGATGCAGTTTTTTTTAATAGATACAGCGATTCAAGAGGAAGGTTTATATGTATAATACATGCATAATATAGCCGTGCGAAGCCGGGGCGGGTCGCTAGTATATAATAAAAAAATCCTGGATGTCTTATTTAACTGTCTTGTCTCACGTTTTATTTTTTATTTTATAATGTCTTATTTCGTAGCTATAGGTATAATGTTATCCCTGTGATAATTTACAAGTAAAAATAACACACAAATTGACTTTAGCATTTATAATAGTAGATAGAAATAGAAAAGTGCCTACCTAATACAACCTATACATATTAAGTATGGATGAATTGATATAAAAGTAAAATTGTATGGGAGCCAGGTGGGCGGTAATCTACCGATTAGAAAGAATTACCATCGGTCACACCAAAGAAACGCATATAACTTTCATATAAATACGTAATTTGCTTAAGCATTACGTTTGTTTATTCAATAACCCGTTTAATATTTTTAAACCTAATACCGGATAAACTATAATCATCAATAGTTACGGCTCCAGCAGACTACAAACTTTTCTCTACCGATATTTTGACAGTGAACATTCGACTATTGGCGTGAACTGTCGAAAGTTTGTAGTCTACGGAAGATATTGTGGATTATCTATAGAAATTAATTTATCTTCTCCTCGTAAAAATAAATTCACACACGTTTCGAATTCTTTAAGATTAAAATTTGGGCAATAATTTTTGTTATTTGACATGTTGATCATTAATTTTAATGGTAATGAATTGTTACACCTCTATCGATAAGATCACAGTATATAAAGACGTTTGTGGGCGAAATCGGACCGAATTGAAAGAATTATAATAACAGATGATAGAAAATTATGCAGATATTATTGATCACAAATTATTATTTATTACACTCATAAACCGTTACGTTTTCTTTGAGAATGCGTTTGTTAAACATTATTTAGTCTAATATTTCAATAGAATTTTAAACAATTTGGTTAGTTTTCGGTAAATTTTAATTGCACCATATCCACCACGAAAGAATAGAATCAGTAGCCTAATTATGCTGTCTTATGACGTGAACTACATTTTTGTAATTATTTAAAGTATTAAATTTATTTGGATAAGCGATACAATGTCGTCGTCGCTAATATTATGAGTTAGCGGTGAAACTAAATGCTAAATTCTGCATACATTTATTCATATTTGGAGATCTTTTATTAAATGGTCTAGACCTCATATCATAATAATTTTGGCGCCAAATAAACGCCCACTTATCTTTGTTTTATATTATTTTGTACTAGGTACGTACTATATACAAAAACACAAAGGTGTCTCAAATCAAGGTTCAAAATCAAGGATTTCAAATAAAGAAAAACAATAAAAATTTTGAGAAACTGGTAAATTATGTGATCAAAAATCCGTATTTGGAGCCAACAAGATATGGGACAGCCAAAAACGGCCCAGTAAATTATTGTGTATCGATGTCAAAACAGTATTCCATTATTATCTTTTATCTGAAACTTCGACGATTCGTGAATGTTTGGGGAAAAACCTTTATCTTTTTTTTATTAACAATTATTCGTTATTTATTATCGAAATAACAATATTCTTGACATTGGTAAAGGCCTTGAGTAAAAAATATAATACCTAAACGTTTTTTCTTTAAATAATACTCAAAGCTCTAGTTACCTCGTTGCAAGGGACGATTTTTAAAAAATTCTAATTTAAAAAAAATTAATCTCCTTTTTAGTTTTAATTTCTAATATTGCTGAACAAATAAGAAACCAAATATCGATACAAGACATTGTTTTAAAATCCATTAAGTACCTATAGGTAATCAACAATGTTGAGTCTACAAGGACCGTCCAGTCTTGACAAACACGAGAGCTGCGCCGACGACGGAGAGTCATCGCACCCTAAAGTGTTGACATTTTATTGTTTATTCTACACACATACCTACCTACATACAAAGAAAAGTTGCATACATTAATTACGAATATAAAAACCCTAAATACTAAACTACATAGAAGTCAAGGGTTTTTGTAAAAACCACTCACAAAACTCTTAGTTTGGTGCATTAATTTCCATTGAATACCAAAACTTTTTCGTGAAGTTAAACTCTCTATATGGGGTGATGTAGTTCCTAGGACATGTTATTAATTGGTATAGCATTTACATACACACCGATATACATACCATTATACTCAATCTACGCATAGTCGGCAGTGTCCAGGGAAAATAACTAGTCAAATATTTCTTGAGTCAACAAAGCCGGGGAAAATTAAAAGCGAATCGTTTCATCACGATGGTTTTATCAAGAAAAATAACAATATAATTATGGTAATTAATCCATTGGTTTAGACGATTATCTATACTAATATTATAAAGCTGAAGAGTTTGTTTGTTTGTTTGTTTGATCTCAGGAACTGCTGGTTCGAATTCAAAAATTCTTTTTGTGTTGGATAGTCCATTTATCGAGGAAGGTTATAGGCTACTTTTTATCCCGATATTCCCACGGGATCGGGAGTTACGCGGGTGAAACCGCGGAGTGCAGCTAGTGGGGTAATAAAGTAAATAACAAAAGATAGGCGAGAAAAGGCTTTGCAGTCGTTTAAAACATAATTTCACAAATACCTAGGCCGATTTATTAATTTATCACTGTGATTTATTTATAATCCAATCATATCGAATAATTAAATCAATATTTACTTTATCTATTTATTTTCAGTGTAATATTTCCGTGAAAATATGTCAGTTATTAGAAATGGCGCATATGAATTTATCTTGGAATGTGAAGTGTGCGCCGTGTTGCGTCTACGCATACCTACTTGAACTATGAACAGTTGTGATTGTGTTTTTATATCACAATAATGATAAATAGAATATAATAAGAGTATCTAGTAATGATATTAGTGGAATATGGTATCCACTTAACATACTTGTTAAGACCAGTGTGAGGCTGTAAATTTCCATAAAAAAAGCGGTAATGTTTCAATTGTTTTTTAATAGACTAAACTGAATTACCAAAAAAGAAAACCGTATAAACTTAGAATAAGATGCAGTGAATTAAATGAGATCAAATTTATTTCAGTTTGTGAAGGATAAAGGGGGTAAAAACGTTACGGCCCGCAATATTATTTGAAAGCAAAATGAAGGCAATTACGTCCGAACTTAAACTTTCTCTATCGCACGATACGGTTCATTTTTGAAAATACCTACCTACTTGCGCCGCGTATCGAAAACTCATGATTCTCTTAAAACTTTACTGAATTGCAACGGGGAATATTTGCCAATCTGCCTGTAGCGTCTTTTTAATTACAAAACCCCTTTAGAAAGCAAAATGGGACAGTCATTAATAAGCTAATTATGCTCGCTTTTTAAATGGAATCTTCTACAAGAGTTCACATACATATATGGAAACTCTCAACGAATACTTGTCGTGGCCAGCCAACATCTTTCAATTTATTTTATAACCACCGGAACTTGATAATACTTATTCCTAAACGCTTTCGTTTTTATGATTAATGTAAAGATTAACGTCCAATATACTTGAGCATACTAGGAACATGAATTGGATGTATTTGTATGAAAAAAACTGGTTGCCTGTAAAGTCGGTATACGGGCGAAAGTTTTACGTGACAACAACTGTGCTCGAGTGGAAGGGACGCGTGCCTTTCACTTTTTATGTCTGTCTCTCTCGCTCTTAGGCGGGCTAACCATGCCCGCGTGCCTCTCACTCGCTCTCATTGTGAGCGCATAACGTCAGCGGAGCGTAACGCAGTTTCTTGAAGTGTCACCCGGCAAACCAATTTATAAGACGTTGTCACGTCAATATCTCCTTAGGTATAATGACAATGAAGACGATAGTAAAAGTTCGCCGATACATTCTGTACATATAAATCAGTAAAGTGGATTAAAATCTTAACACAAAGCAAAATTGGGAAAAAAATAACAGTTCCTAATATACCTATGGCAAAAAAATCTTGGCAACAAAAATCGAAAATTGTTGTGAAGATAAGGCTGTATGAGCACAGCAGCCTTTGCCTTCAATGACAGGGTGTAAAATGAAAATAAAAATGGCTTAACCAGAAATATCCCGGAATTAGATCTCAACACCGCCTATCGAGCGATAGTTAAAGACAAAAAAATGCCGACATTTTGTGACTAAGTACAAGATGCGACACGCGACGGCCATTTTACGGGAAAAAAATACAAAACTTTCATGGAGTATGAGCCTTCAAAGATGACCTAGTGACGTCATCGACTGCTTTCTGTCGTGGATCTACTGCATCAGGCATAAAGGTACTTTCAGTTGATACTGGATTCCTTAAAACTGGAAACCGACATTAAACCACTTCTTCACAGATTGTAACAATTTATTTATAACAATTACCATGTTAATGCGAATCCCGAACGTGGGCTACCTATCAATAAAGCTCGGAGGCCAATAAATCGTAATTTGGGGAAAGTTGTTACACCAAATTACAGGTAGTCCTGTAGATAAATTAAAGATTAATTGATTTTCAACTTAATTGTGTCATTTTGGAATTAGTTTATCAAGGTTTACTCGTGTAAGTGCCGATCCCTTGAGAATATCGGGATTAAACCTTTAATTTGGATTTATCTTTTGCCTTAAAACGGTAGATTGCTTAGATCTATGAAGCGTTGTCGAGGATTCTGGTGGAATGGCCGGTCTTGTAGTGGTCATTCATGGACTAAAATTACTTGATAGTTACTTCGAAGTGAAGAGTTTTCATTGACCTAAATGCATCACTTTCGTTGGTAATCCCCCCCAATATAACAATAAGTGATTATTTGATTATGAACTGCGATAAACATCTCGTGATTGTTATCACAATTTAATTATAGTTTCCTGAAAAACACTTGAAATTGCAAGACTGAAACGTAGATTTGATAACATTGAATAAAATAACAAATACATGCGTCACTTTAAATTATTTATATATAAGCCTATTTTGATGATAAGTAATATAAAGATTTTGACCAACAGGCATGACGAGTCGCGCAACCGACCGGAAACTTTTGCTTCACTTTTGCCCATGGAAAATCCCCATCCAGGGGATTTGTGAACTTTTTGTTCGCGATGTCAATGAACTTGTAATGGTCATCAGCGGGGAAAAAATCCAATATATATGCTCCCACTATCCAAAAACCTATATAGAAATGTGCCAATGGCCACCAGTGGTGGCCAATTAGGTGATTGCCATCGGGAATAATCCATCACTAAGACGGCTTTTGGTTGCAGTTTTTCCTGGATCACTCAGGTTCTACTTAGGTTAGGTTTAGGTTTAGAGAACTTTATTATCAACAAAGACACAAAACAAATTCAACTTAATGTAGGTACTTCTAAAACATTCATCGTTCGCTATTATAAATTTAAGTAGATAGGTTTGATTATGATAAAATAAAATTCATAAGCAAGAAAACGGTAGGTAGTTACGGAAAAAGTTTGATACAACAATTCATGCAAGAAATATTATTTAAAATTAATTACTTTTCAATGTTGTATAAAGTATTGACCTTCCAAGGAAATAGAGCTATCCAATAGTGTTTAATTGCAGCACAGAAACAGAGTTTGCGACGATTCGATCTTATCTCAATTTCAAAACTATGAATTAGTTTTCTACTACTTTTTCTGCATCGTTTTAATTAACTGACCATTGACAGATTTCTGGACCTTTTTTGCTTTGTACCCTAAAGAAGAAAATAAATAGGTTAGTACGTATACCTCGTGCAGCGAATCGTGACCTCTGCGGTAAGTGGAAGGGATATGTGCAGAACTCGATATTTATATGAAAATTGAGTTCTGCGCATACCCCTTCTACTTTCCATCAGAGGTCAACATTCGCTGCGCTACGTATACTTTATTCACTGCAATTAGTGGACCACCCGGCCTGTCTGTCAAACTTCTCTTCCCATATTGTACTATTTTCTGTGATATTACTAAATATAGGTAAACCACAATTACCCCAAAATATTTTACGCACAATAACGATAATCGGCTTCCAAATCATTTATAATCGATTTACCTACAACGTCGCAAATCTCATTGAATAAATTCACACCCTACCCCATCCATCATTATAAAATGACCAACAATTACTTTCCTATATGAATAGGAAACGAATAAATCGCGTTTAAATTGCTCTATATCCGTCCAATTCGATTTGTCACAGTGGACACATGCTTAAAACGGTTATCGATGTATTTGTAATCTTATTGACACTTATTTAGATCTACTTTCGATTAAAGGAATAGTGTGGATAAATTGCAAGCAAGCCACAAAAAAAGTGGATTTATGGCAGCACATTGATGATTGTGTGCTATAATGTGGTTAATAGCTGCCAAATTATTATAATAAAATAAATTAATTCGGTGGTGACACTTTTGGCTTAACATAATCGGTTTCGATTATAAAACGAGATATTTAGTCCTCACTATTATTCATTTTCGGTATCGGTTATATTCACGAGACTATAAATGAATGATTCGATTTGAATTCAAAATTTGACATTAAGGTTTAAATAGTTTTGCCAGATGGCGCTGTAATGTAAGTAAAATATTGTTTTTGGTCAAGGGTTTGTCAAAGTTTTCTTAAAAAGCTTAAATTGTTCGGTCGTTTTGTTCGGTCGTTTGGTAACTGGAAAATTACCTATGAAACTCGCTTCTTATCTAAAATGAAGTGTCGAACTTTACTTGCAACTAAATCATTATTTTAGGATTTATTTATAATAATTAGTAGGAAGGTAAATTACCTAATACATACGTAAACTACGAAATAGAAGTGTTAAGGTCAGTAGGTCAAATATAAATTGATATTTTTCACATAATAAAATCATAACGTGTCAAGATCTCAATGTTAATCCTTCTTAAAATTTATCGAAATTAAATTAAATTATTCATTATTATGAAATTAATAATGATTTATCGAGGTCCTGGATTGGCTCCTTCGAAACAAGGTGTTCCGTGTTAGTCATTCAAAATTTAAATGCACTTAAAATTAAAAATAAATATTTAGGCTCTTCGCGACCCCCAGGTGGGTCGCAAAGCCGGGGTCGCGGCTAAGGCTTTGCGACCGACGGCTTAACGAAAAAGTAAGGTGCTTGTAGGTCCTACACTACAATAAATAAATACTACTTTAGGCTCTAGAGAAACAGTTAAACTGAACCAATTTAAGCCAATAAACTTTGTAGACCCACACGATTTTATTTTCAACCCTCAACTATCAGGATAAGATGCTCGCCAATGCTCCAATCTTCCCGCGACCATGACTTTTGTAATATAGTCGAAAAGTCGAGGAAGAGAAATAAAAAACACGAAAAGACCCGGAGAAATAATTTAAAAAAAAAAAAAATATTTCAGGACATATTACACATCGCCATCCAGCCCCAAGCTAAGCAACTTAATGCTTGTGTTATGGGTGCCAGATAACGGATAAACTACTTACATATATACTTTTTTTTTTTTGTAAATATATACATATTATACATATAGGAAACACCCAGAACCAGAAACAAGAATTTATGGTCAGCATAAATACTTGTTCCCGGCGGGAATCGAACCCGCAACCTTCTGCGTCGCAGTCGGGTGTTCGCCCGACGCGCCACAGAGGTCGTCATTTGTATTAACTTTAACCAAATTTGCCAAATCGGTTAAGTTAAATAA
This sequence comes from Idaea aversata, assembly GCA_907269075.1. Lineage (NCBI taxonomy): Eukaryota > Metazoa > Arthropoda > Insecta > Lepidoptera > Geometridae > Idaea > Idaea aversata. Next base: position 5,075,273 of record OU026092.1, on the reverse strand, counting down.
TTATGAATCAAATGAACCTACCTGGGATTTCAATTTAAAAGGATTAACGTACAGAGTTATAAGTGCGGGTAATAAGACATTAACAACACAGCTTAAATGGTACAATCTTAAACTGCCAAATCCACAGTTTTCAACATTATCTAATAAACTAAAAAAACATCCACCACCGCTTACTGAAAGGTTAAAATAGTTTCAAAATACTGTTAAAAATATTGTTATTTTAAGGAAAAATGCGTCTTCACAAATTGCGACTGAGACGAGACTCGAACTCGCATCCCTTGAATACCGTTCAAGTGCGCTTACCAATTACGCCACTCAGTCAAGTACCGTCATAGTCGAATTTAAGAATCGCATTAACCTATTTTCGAATTAAGTTAAATTAATTACTTTCAGATAGCCCAGTGCAGGCCAAGCACTTAAAAAAATATATATATATATTATTATTTATTGAATATTGTTCTTATTAAGAGAATAATACAAACCGATCTGTAATTCGATATTTTTCAAAAAATCGTACTTGTCAAATTATGCTCGCAAATCACTGACTTTTATTATTTCACGGCGTCTAAAGCCAAATAAGACGTACAGTTACTGTATTAGGAATTAATAAGTAAATTATTAAACACAGAGACCGTTAAACTACAGGTCACCTACAGTCTGGCATCAAGTTCCTAAATAAATTATGATCTCAGGTGTTGTGCTAATTGAATAAATGCTATGCTGTGTTCTGTGCCAAAAATAAAGGTGTGAATAAGTTAAATTGTTTGTAAATTTTCTATAAAATTATTGTACTTTCTAATACGAAATAATAACGTTACAATAAGTAGGTAAAATAAATTTCTATGTGTAAAAAATGGCAGCTTTACTATTAACCTAAAAAAACCTAAGCATGTGGTATTCCAGCCTACTAATAATATTGGTATTTTACATCGAATCTAGATAAATCTATACTAAGTATATATTATATCTATACTTCTATACTAATCTTCTATACTAATATTATAAAGAAGTAAAGTTTGTGTGTTTGTATATTTGTTAAATTGTAAGGGGTAATCTCGGGATCTACTGCGAAAGCGTTTCTTATGAACGCTGCCTTAACTATGAAAGATATATTTTTGAGTTCTAGAGAAAAGATGTGGAGCTTGAAAATGCCTACAAAAAAGTCAACGACAGCATATGTCTAACTTTTATATTTAAGTTACAAAAAGTTTTTTTTAAATATTAGTATAGATCATTTAATTTATTAACATAACATGGGCATAAGCCCAACGAAGTGGGCACGGGTCAGCTAGTAAGACATATAGTTTAATAAATATTGCAAGACATTCCACACATGGCCATCTAGCCCCAAGCTAAGTAACAAGACTTGTGTTATGGTGGCTAGACAACGGTTTATTTTGTAAATATATACTTTTAGTACATATAAACAACTAAACCACAGACAAATATCTAAGCATAAATACTTGTCTGAGGCGGGAATCGAACCCGCAACCCTGTGTTTGGCAGTCCGGCATGGTGTCTATTGTGCCAACTGGGTTGTCAAAAGATGACTTATACAACCCCAGTAAATTTAACCCTTGCTATTTCGGGCTTGGAACATATTATCACTAGGTACATAGTATAAAAAAATACATACAACCGAATTGAGAACCTCCTCCTTTTTTGAAGTCGGTTAAAAATAAAGTCACTTTTCGCCGTCCCTATTTCTCTTTGTATGCTTAGATCTTTAAAACTACGCAACGGATTTTGATGTGGTTTTTTTTAATATATAGAGTGATTCAAGAGGAAGGTTTAAATATGTATCATACATGCATAATATAGCCGTGCGAAGCCGGAGCGGGTCGCTAGTTAGGTATACTAGATGAATTAGGCTATTACCCAGAACCTATACCTCCCTCCTGGCTTAGTTGACCATGTCCAGAAGAAAGAACTCGTCAATACAGTCGGGGCTCCAACTATCTCCATAACAAGTTTAATCGCAATCGGTTTAGTAGATTCTGCGTAGAGATAAAAAACATACAAGCTTCCGTCTTTAAAATACTTATGAAGGATTATAGACAAGGGAGTACCCCTTTCCTTTACGAATACCTATAGATTCTTATCTCAAAATAATTTACCATTTTCTTAGATAATCTTTTTAAAAGTACCTGAGGAATGTGATAATAAAAACCTCTGTCTCGATTATTATCATATAATTATCAGAAGATAATTGTCAATGTGCGCCTCAATGGTTTGGACTGAAAATCAGTGCTGAGCGCTAGGCCTTTTTGTCCTAGCATCACTCTGAGGACCTTGTTTTTCAGCGCTTTACAACATTCGACCTGCCTAATGGTAGGTGACGATGCGGCCAAGGATGTAGCACGCTTTCCTAGAAGATATATATATATATATTCACTCGCGACTTGAAAACCCCCAAATTAGTTTTTCTTTCTTTATCTAACCGGTATTAATAATTCAGATGATGATGATGTACCATCATTGATTAAGTAAAAATAGTAAGCAAATTACAATATTTTACCAACTTAGAACTTAATTTTTATTTACAAAAGGATACAAATTGATTCAAAACATATACGAAAATATTCAAAACATATACACAAATCTAAAAATACATCTGACATTTAAACACTTCCAAATAAAAAACAGGTGTACCTACCCATTCTACATCTATGTACCTACCTACCAAATCCACCTACACGGAAAAAAGGTTTCTTCAAGCATGAAATAATTCTCTCACTAGTAATATTCTATAAATATTTTCATGAAAATAATAAGCAGTAGTATTCTTAATCACTACATAGTATAAAATGAAGTCACTTTTCGCCGTCCCTATGTCCCTTTGAATGCTTAGATCATTAAAACTACGCAACGGATTTTTATGCGGTTTTTCTAATAGATAGAGTTATTCAAGAGGAAGGTTTATATGTATAATACATGCTAATATACCCGTGCGAAGCCGGGGCGGGTCGCTAGTATTCTATAAATATTTTCATGAAAATAATAAGCAGTAGTATTCTTAATATAAGAATATTAAAATTAACAATGATGCTTATCATTTTAAGACTGTTTACTAAAACCATAAAATAATAATTTAGTGTCTCTAAGAAAAGGATTATTTCTTGCTTGGTTATTGGCAAAACGATTTTTTAATTTTAAAAGCACGCCACTACTTAAGAAAACTTTTTTCTGTGTACCAACTAAAATATAGGTGTAACCTACCTACTCAAACTGACAAAGATCTGTAACCAATTCACCACCCAGTGAACATTGAAACTTAAATTTAAATACTGTGAAATGCATGGGTAAAACATTAAAATTAGGTACTGCCTACAAAAAACTTGAAGATAAAAACTTAAATGATAATCTGTAATTTGCAACAAAAGTTTTTGATGTGTCATAGTTAAATAAAAAACACAAAAGTAGCGAAAACGAATGATCAATCAACAATTGTTCGTCTGCAGTCACCTCTAACATTCATGACAAGGAACATGCTTTGTGCGATATACAAAGATATTCAATATCACAGGAGTAGAGCAAACATCACCTATATTCAAACAGTTTTTTTCATCAACAAAATTACAATAATTAAAGACTCCAAACTTAAAATAATATCAAACACAACCTCTAGAGCGCCTCCACGCGACATCGACCCTAAAAGGCTGGCGACATTTCCTCTCTGGGTAGTCAGGTTCATCCTCTCAATGACCCGGTGCAGTGGCCTGACGCCACATTAAGCCGCACCGCTAGATCTTGCCAAGCCTAAGCTCCCAACGTCTCTACCACATGGGAACTAACATAAACAATGTAACAAACTCGCTTTGAAATACGTTAAAATGTACTGCAGTTTTACTAACACCATTGATTTAAAATCAAGATCCGCCTATCTCAACAATTTTGCTGCCAAACTTGAAGTCTATTATTTGACATTTCTTGTAGGTAAGTACCTTCAATCAGTCGCAAGTATAGTCGTGGCATGATTGAAAAGTTTATTTCGTTAGCCCATTTGCCCAGTCCTTTTACGAAATAAAATACGTCTTGGACGGTAAGAAAAAAAGGTTAGAATGTTTTCTCTATTCTAATATCATTTAAATATCTTTATTTGTACGGTGTACAAGCAAAAAATAGAACATTTACTGTTCTATGTAGTTAAAAAATGGCAGACAGCGTGCCGCTAGTCTTAGTAAATTTAATTGTCAAGGAACTAAGAAGAATTGTGTGCAAAGTTATCTTTTGAGTAGGCATTATTGAGACGAGGTAACAGCTTTCATATTTCATTCAGGAATCAAAGCCTTTTATTAAATTAATAAAATCATAATAAGCATAAGGCATTTAAATCACTGATGTGAGAAATCTGGTCGTTCTGAGGCCTCTAATAGTGGAACCTTCCTAATTCAATAGCTGAGACGACCTTAATTTGTCTACCAAACCTCAAAAATAGCATGATAAAATTGCATACAGCAGCTAATAAAATGGCCTACTGTTAGTAATTTATGATTGGCCAATTTTACCATTGGCCATAGGTATATATAATTGGTCATTTTTATGATTGACCAATTTTATAATCACTACATAGTATAAAACAAAGTCGCTTTCCCTGTCCCTATATCCCTTTGTATGCTTAAATCTTTAAAACTACGCAACGGATTTTGATGCGGTTTTTTTTAATAGATAGAGTGATTCAAGAGGAAGGTTTATATGTATAATGCATGCATAATATAGCCGTGCTAAGCCGGGGCGGGTCGCTAGTGTGTTATAAATGGTTTTTATTTTTAGAGACAATTTTATTATTGGACGTTTTTCATTTTGGACATTAGTCATGTGAGGAAAAAAAAAGACGACTAAGTGAAGCCGTAACACACACCTTTATAACCAAGTAAAAAAACATCAAAGACATCGCTAATGAATATGCCGTCTCCAATCACTTAAATTACCAACTCAATGTCATTCAGAACATCTGGACGAAACAAGGTCTCGTTACTTGTATTGAGGAAACTAAACCACAGACCTTACAAAAAAAACCTATAAACCATCACTTCTATATCATTAAAGATCATCGCAGTTGAACAAAAAAGTCTAATACAAATATCATTGGTACAAAAAAATTATAAACAAAAAATGTAATGAGCGTTAAAGTAGATCATTTACTTCCTAGATTTTACGTACAGTTATATGTTAATAGAACAGAAGTAGATATTGATGTTTGTTTGTCATTAATCATAATAAAGTTTACTTCTTAAATATATAATTAGTTATGAAACAGTAAAGAAAAAAATAATATACTTACCTATTGTACTTGTATACTGACTGTTTTCCGCGATTAGACCCTTTTAGGGTTCCGTAGCCAAATGGCAAAAAACGGAACCCTTATAGATTCGTCATGTCTGTCTGTCTGCCGTATGTCACAGCCACTTTTTTTAATTGGGTCCTTTTTTCGTGAAGATGGAGTAGGCTTGCCCAGCACCTACTACCCTCTCAGCATAGTCGACCTTGTCTAGAGGAGAGAACTTGTCAATACTTCTTAGGGTTCCGTACCCTTGTAAAAACGGGACCCTTTTACTAAAACTCCATTGTCCGTCAGTTTGTCTGTCTCCAAGCTCTATCTCGTGAATCGTGAAAGTTAGACAGTAGAAATTTTCACAGAAGTCAGGTTCTTTTTGCATGAGAATTGGGTAGGCTTGCCAAGCACCTATAACTACCCTCTCAACTTAGTCGACCGTGTCCAGAGGACCCGTCTCATCAAACTCGTCAGTCCACCTGGAGACAACTAAGCGGCGGTTTTAATCACGATATTTTCCTTCACCGTAAGATCAATATCAAATAGCGCACATTTAGGGTGGTCGCATATTGATAAGAGCCGAACGAATCGAATTTTTGCCATCCACGGGAAAAGGTGCCTTATTGTATTAGAGATAAGATACCTACATTTATATTTCCGATGACGTCATCGTCATCGTCAGAGTCGGCCGCCTCTGACGACGCGGTCGACTCTGAAATATAAATGTAGGTACCTAGGCTTATCTCTATTACAATAAGGTACCTTTTCCCGTGGACGCCAAAAATTCGATTCGTTCGACTCTGATCAATCTGCGTCCACCTTTCGCTGCCTGGCCACAGAAGCGGTGCGGAGAAGAGCGGCCACCAATAGAAGTGTACAAGAGCAAAGTACCAATGGTGAAAACGCCGCTCCGCTGCTACGGACAGGCAGCATAATTTAGACGTAATACTCGTAACAGAAGTCAGAGGCAAAAGTTTGTAATCAATAACTATCGGTAGTTTACAAATACCTATTAGAATAATAATACGGGAAATTAATTGCAGGATTAAATCATAAGACAAGAATAACTAGTTCAGATCGTTATCCATTACAACAGTTACCTACATTATTGATTTTTTATACCTCCCAATCTCTATTTCGGTAAGTAGGTAAGATTTAGATAGATTTATTAGTCATCTACAGTCTACACAAGATGTAGAGATAGTTATAGTATTTTGTTTTAAGAGGTACAAAGCTTAAAACATATTACCTTTAGAAAAACAGATATACTCATTTACGTAAAAGTTAAAATAGGATATAATGTATTAAAGCTGTCCAACAAAACAGTAATGTTGCTAGAGTCTTGTAGTTATACCATTTTTTATTCCGATATCATACCTTACCTTAACCTGCCCATCCAACCCTAATAGCTGTGCTTTGACTGTGGCCTATGTCAGCAAATAAGAACGCCAAATACCTGGCAGCATTCTGGAGTGAGTGACCCTTCCTAGTTAATTTGTCTCATCAATACGAAGAAGTTTAAAAATCATATTTCGTCACTCACCGGTCTTTCGAGTTTACGTCGAGTGTGTTTGCGTTTTTTTTTTTAATTGAAAACCACCCTCAAACGTGGCACCATCAAAACTGCCTAAATGTCGACCATTGCAGTAAGTCCATCACCAAGAGAATCCCTAGAGTAAAGCTTAACAAGTATGGCATAACGGTTCATGCGACTACTGAATGCGTAAGTCTGACCAAAAAACAACTTACTGCCATCAAAATTTCTGGGAAACTCGTGTGATAGCCACAGCCAGATGAAGACGACAAACAGGAAGACGATGATGCTGATGGAATGCTAAGCTAAGTCGAAAACTTAACTTAATCTCCACATGGAAGCTGTAGAGGTAATTTATAGAAAGGAAATAAATACAATTGTATGAAGAAAGCAATACCCTTAAACACCAGTCATTGGGGGTAATCGAGCGCAGTGGATAAGTTTGAGAACCGTTTATTTCTTCGAAACTTAACTTTGGGGAGAGTTGTATTTTACCAAATAAGACCATGTTAATGATGATTCTACTTACCCTTTGGGAATATCAGGATAAAAAGTGGCCTATAAGCATTACAACTTTGTTTCACAGCTTAGAAGTAGAAACATTTTTCTATCAGTTCACAAAAGACTATCCACTCGTCACTACAAAATCTCATATTTCACAAATAAACCCAAATTAATTACAAATAAATATAAAACACGTCCAAATACTTAACTCAATCATAAATCAAGTTTTCTTATCGGACACTAATAACTATTGCACCATAAATACATTTAGATCTATTATGCAGATTTCTTTATGGCACTTTAAAATTTGTATATTTTATTATATGAAGTAAAAATTAAAGGGTTATCGATCAAATACGATACCTTCCCAAAGAATATCAGTTACAATATTAAACTGGTGTTTAATATTCTCTCTCTTTCATTTTACTTTCGTTAGAAAAAGAAGGCGATAAAATTAAAGAAAATCTTGTCACAGTGTCAAGATGATGAATTATAGATGGAAGTCATAATAAATACTTATTATCATAACACGTATATTATATGCCATAAAAAGTCATTCGCACATCGATTTCGTTGTAAATCAGCGGTCTTTAAACTACCAAGATTTTATGCATGATTCAATTGGAAAATCCAAATGCCATTGCCCGAACAACATACAAACGATTAAATAATACAACAAATTGGAAATATCATTCTTTAAACGGAATTCACACCTATTGTGAATTCAAACCTATTGAAAATCCTTTCTTATCAGATGCCTGCCTACGTTATACGTAGAACACACCCTCCAAGTTTCAGGTCTCTACGATCAGGCATCAAGCACCTGTATGACTGACTGACGGATCAATATATGTGTTGATCCGTCAGTCAGTCATTCAGGACAAAGCATTTTATATGTTTAGATTAAAAGCCTACACATTTCCACTGCAGGACCTTTTTACCTTTCTTTCATTGATCGCGATCTGTAGCTATTGCAGATCACTTCTTTCGGAGTCAAAATCATTCCGCCATCGGTAAACTACCGGCATATCCTCTTTCCGCTTGGGTCGTCTATAGAACCGAAGTCTTCTTTAGATCTGTTCCAAATTATAAGTATTTATGACGTTATATCAGCATTTGGTTTTTTGTAAGTGAAAATAGGAATGAAAATGGACCTTACGTCCCTTTAGAAAAAGACAAAAAGGCTGACCTGTTTTCCTTAAATCCATCTATCTATATATATAAAAATCAATTGCTGTTCGTTAGTCTGGCTAAAACTCGAGAACGGCTGGACCGATTTGGCCAATTCTTTTTTTGTTGTGTTTGTTGTAGTCCAGGGAAGGTTTAAACGGTGAGAAAAATAATTGCCGGGAAAATCCTCAAAACAGCATTTTTCTATTTCCCATACAAACGTTTTCTAAATAAAATGGAGAGTCAATTTGTAATTTATTACCGCTGCATAAAGTTCAAGTTTTAATGGAGAGGTGCCGGGAAGGCAAAACAATTGAGTGACGTATAAATATTGATGTCAATCGTGTCGCGGTGTTAGTTGCCAAACTACACCTAAACGGCTGAACCGATTTGTATGATTTTTAACCCCCGACACAAAAACGACGGGGTGTTATAAGTTTAACGTGTATGTGTGTGTGTGTGTGTCTGTGGCATCGTAGCTCCCGAACGGCTGAACCGATTTTGATTTAGTTTTTTTTATATGGCAAAACAACGTTTGCCGGGACAGCTAGTTTTAAATAATAACGTATCTATTTATGACACATTTTTGTGGATGCAAGTAACTCCTGACTCCAACCATTTTTTCACATCAAAAAATGGACATAGGATGATAAACACTTTTGCAAATATTCAATAAGCAATAATCCAAATCGAACTTCTTTCTTTTTTTTTCATACTTTTCAGAGCGAGAATTTTCCGTAATCGGGTTAATGTTTTCAAGCTATTTTTTATTTACCAATAAGCACAATCTTCTTCTTCTTACTTCCTTTTCCGATCCTACATAGTAAATGTAGGGTCGGTACAAGATGTCATCTTTCTCCACTCCACTCTTTTCCCCATTAATCTTCATCTTACCCTCAGCTTTTACCTTCCCCATCAAGTCCACGTTCACTCTCCTTTCTTCCCATATCCTCCGCAACACTATTCCTCCTTCAGTTCTTCGGTTTCCTCTCGCTCTACAACCATTTCATTCCAAGTTCTATACACTTCTGGTGACATGAGTATGAATAACATTAGAAACAGACACCAGTAAATATTCTAATTACACTCAGTTAACAGTACTCATTTAAGTAATCTCAACGTATCTAAATACAGACTGATACTGATTGATTGACGACATAAAAATTTAACGCACTTACTTAACTACACGTCAATCAAAATGACTACTTTTAAAACTTAGAAATGTAAGTAACTTTTTTATCCAGTAGATAGACTACTGATAGTAAACTGCCGTCGGTTCCTTTGATTAAAACCTTTATAACGATCCTGGACTACAGACTTTTTGATCGGCCGATAGCTCGCAGACCGTTACGCACAAAAAAGTCAACAAATGAGAAAAGACAAGAGGCTTCAAATGGAAAAGGGAACTGTCAAACTGGCGCTTGTGTAGCTGGTTCATAAAATTATCTACGAACAATTTTGTTATAATTAGAATAGATCCTATGGTTTTCGAAATAAATTAATAAGATAAGTAATGTTTAGAATTACTGAAAAATAAAATGAAACGACACTAAAAAATGCCAGTCTCTAAAAAATGCTATGAAAAAAGGTGAACACTTTCCACAGGAACACGTTTCTTGATGGACCTTTCTCATTGAACTGAAAAATCAGCTCATTATCTGAAGACCCCAACCGCGAAATAACATCTAGCATAAGGCAACTATTTCGCTCATGTCAATTAAAATCTTGCCTAAAAATGCTATCACCAAGAAAACAAAATATTTGTGGTCTGCGTTCTCCTGTTAAAGGTTAACTACTTAACTTAATGATGTAGAAACATAAATAATATGTAATAATTTACTTCTTTATTGATAAACATTATAATTAAAGTTACACAATAAAATTATTTATTAAATTACTATTCAATCGTATAGATAATAGATAAATTGTTTATTGTAAACGCCATATACCACCAGCTATTGGGTATAATAAAAAAATAAGTAAGTATTTTGAAGCAATATTATATAAATTACTTAGTAAAATACTTAGCGTATAATACTTACGTAGGACCAAAACGTACAAAATACATTATAAAGTAACATTGAAAACATTTACGTCATCAAATCAAAGTCCCCGTTTAAATTAAATTAAAAACGAACTCGCTAAATATTCAGGGTTTCAGACTCAGACAAAAATACCGTTATATTCAGGTGCGCGCTTCCAGACAAATCAGTTTATGGCGCGTGTGATTTGATTTAGAAATTTTTCCCGCCACGTCCGCCATGTTTGTTACGAGGCTACGCTTCCTGTTTGTCGTTTCATTCCTTTTTATTTTAAATCTCGTTTTGCTGATTAGATATTTTTACGATGCAGCTCCTTATTAAATAACACTCGATTCTTAAGTATTATAAGTTTTACAATAACAAACTGCTGTATAGATTTTGATTAAATTTGTCATGAAGATATGGCTTTATATCCCCAATTTCTCACAGGACCGGAACTATATACTAGTGAATCTGCGCTAGTTGCGAAATAGTTAACAATCCTCTGCATAACAATTTTGAAACGATCATTCGTGAAGAAAATAGAAAAAAATCATTCAAGAACACAGTTTAAGCCATGTGGAGACACAATTTCCTGTATTATCCGCAGTATAAATTGAATTCTCCCGTCGTCGATGATTTCATTTTAATACATTGACTTTAAAGCCACCGCAGACATGAAACTTTCAATAACGGCTGAAAGTTGTTACTTGCGGCATTCCACATTTGTGGGTTGTTGCTTGTTAGCTTGTTTGTCAGATACACAATATTACATAATTCGATGACACAAAGTCTGTAGTCTGTGAGGGTTTTTAAATACGTATTGTACTGAAACGACTGAAATGAAATACAGGAAATCTTTTAATTAAATCTCGGGAACAGAACGAAACTGTTCGACTCAGTAAACAGCAATAATAATTATAAACAAAATAGTACTAGCTGAGTCACGTGGTTGCACCCGCATAAGTCCTGGTCTCGTTGGATACCACACAGAAAGAAAAAAGTTCTCCAGTCAAATAAATTTACTTGAGTCAAGATATTTCCTGTTTCCTATATAAGGAAAATAGAAAATACTCGGAGTAAGATATAAAATGTTTCAAAGTATATTGTTTAAATGAACCAATATAGTATTTGAGACAAAAGCGTGTTAACTCTCTTTTTAAAAAAATAATTATTGAATCCAAGAGCGCAACCGTTTTGGTTTAAAAATAATAATATTTGCATTTAATTTGTACCGTTTTCAAGATAAAATTTATTGACTCTTGATCTTACTTATTTTCATTCTTAGCTTGAAAAACTTCAGATAGAGAGAGGTCACATTCTTGCAACAAAACTTCTTATTTCTTGATTAGGAAATGATCTTTCTTGATTTAATGTTTAAGTGTTTATTCTAAGATCTCGATGATTTTGCGACCAAATATACAGTACTTGACAGCATTAATGTCATTTCTTGACTTAAATATGTGGCTAATTCATTCTAACATTTAGATATTACTTTTTTGGAATTTTTTATTATTTAAGCCAAGCTCTTTAAATTCTTTGTATTAAGAGTAATATTTACTTGATATAAAAGATTCTGTTATTTCAATTGAAAATTACAATGCTTTGATTGAAATATTTTTTTAATTTAGGGTTAAACGTCACCAGCAGTGGCGCCACTAAAATAAATTCATAGCAAACATAAATTCTTTCATAAATATTCCGTAACCACGTCAAAATGAAACAAACCATTATTTTAGTACCAACAAGGTATATCATTATTTTGTATTGTTTCATATTGCCGTGGTTTAGGAAATATTCATAAAATGATTTATATTTGCATGAATTTATTTCTGAAAATGACACCAACGCTGCTGAAATTTAACCATAAATAAAAAGATATCAAACATACTATTGGTCTATCTGAAAATAGCAACACTTTTCTTAACTAGCATTTGATTCACACAGTACAGTAACCTATAACAATATTATATTACAAAAAGTACATAGAATAAATAAGCAAACGCAGAATCTTTCACTTATCAAGTAACAAATGATTAAAGGTTAATTTCATATTTCTTAGTAAAAAGTCAAAAAGTAGATTCAATTAGTTCTTTATTTTAAATATGCTCACGTTAGATGTTTGACACCATTTTTTTCTTAGCCTAAAGACGAAAACATTACACCATAAATACTATCAGTTACTACTGACTTACTTAGTTACTTACTTAACAAAGAGACATAAAAATAAACATTACAAACAAAATGAAATTTTGAAAACAAACATTTTCAGTTAAGTACTTACTTATCTACCATAGCAATGAAAATGACAACATAAAAACAAATTTATCAGTCACTACTGACAGTTGCTTAAATAATAATACAAAGAAAACGACACTATAAAAACAAAAAAAAAACAGTTTTTACTGACAGTAACTTTTAACAAAGTAAATGACACCATAAAAACGCTTTTGCTGCGCTTTGAAATTCGTACTTTACGTCATCTATAACATTATATACAAGGTTATTTGAAAAATGCGCACGCTGTCTTGCAGGGTGGTTCATATCATTGAGACCAGCTACTTTTGTTCTACGACTTTTGGAAATTCGAAAAAAAAATCGAAAATTTTGAGGTTATGTTGATTCGAAAATCAGCTGTTACTGACACGGTGAGGTCATTAACCTTATGATTTTACGTATTTTTTAACTTTTATTGATATTTCCAAGTAGTAATGTCATTTATTTAAAAAAAACAGCTGATTTTGTTTCTGGATTACATTGTCAACATCTCCTGCATCCTGAAAAAAAAAATCTATAAATAATTGCAAAAAAGTACAACTTACTAAAAATATGAAATTGTTTTTTAAAGAAATATAACTTAAATTAATAATTGTATCAACTTTCGAAAAAACAGATAATTCTACAGGATGTACTGCAAACCAACAACATATGGAAAGGTGCAATGGAAGCAGAATCATTTCCACTATTTTACTAGAAAGCTATTAATTTCAGAACAGCTGGCTGTTTTTTTTTAAAACATAGCTAAGAAAACTTGGTTGCTCGTGTCACAAGTGCTTTTGGAGCTACAATAAATAAATAAATATTGCGGGACAATTTACACATCGCCATCTGGCCCCAAGGTAAGCTACTAGGCTTGTGTTATGGTAGCCCGACAACGGATGTAATACTTATATACCTTTTTTTTGTAAATAAATATTATACATAGACAAACCACCCAGACCATCACAAACATTTGTTGACGGCGGGAATCGAACCCGCAACCTTCTGTGTCGCCAGGTGTTCGCCGGACGCGCGCCACAGAGGTCGTCTAACAACACTACTATTGTATAGATCGTCTATTTTATACTATTTTATAGAATATATTATCATCTATACAATAGTAGTTTTGTTTACTAAATTGGCAAAAGTATTACTTACATGTGTTTGAACAATTAATCCTTGAATAGCCTCCGAAGATGAAAATTTTATTTTTCTTGATAATCTTTTTTTGGGTGGGGCCAAATATCCGCACAGGGTCACTTGAAGTGGTATTTTTTTTGTCTGAAAAATATAAAAGTATAGCATAACTGCTAGTCTTAAAACACAAACAAAGTCAAATTATACCAGCAGGTGTTCATCCACTGTTTAAATATTATTATCTTACCATTGTCTGTGAGAGCATTTAATATTTGTAGTGCATTTTCATTTGATATTTCGGGTTCCTTTAGCTTTAACAGCTTCCCAAAAAAGCGTTGCCAATTTTTGTAAAAGTTTAATGACTGTTGTGTATATAATTTTTCGAAATCCAAATTAATCTGAAAGAACAAAGATAATATTATACTTTTGTCAAAATTCAAATTAGTTTACATCGTAGGCCACAGATTTATCGAAATAAACTAACGCATCAGCATGAACCTTATAACAATGGCAAAAGACAGCGTCGGCTTGGCTTGATCTATGGGATCCATACAGAAGTAAGCACTTACAGAAGGTCACATCTAAGTTGGGGAATGCATATTATGACGGCTGCGGTTGGGGTGCACTCCAACCGGCAACGTAGGTACCTATCTACCTACAACGTACCTTTTTTGGATAGATCTCTCCAACCTTATTTATATACAAAAAATTAACTGGGTTTAACAAATATCTAGATAAAATAAGCAAATATACATGTCGTTTAGTGGACTTACCGCGAAATTTTTAAATAACTTCTCTGGGAACACACCAAGACTCGAGTAATGTCCACTTGTCCATTGGATTGGAGTTCTTATCCACTCAAGTAACAATGAGAATAATATAATCCTTAGATCAAGGACGTTGTAACATTAAAGAAAATAGGAAAACCACTTGTATAAAACCTTAAAACGCGTGCGCATAGATAAACCATTTATCGCGTGCGACACATTACACAAATCAAGCGGTGGTGATCAGTGTTGCCGCCTTGTGAATATTTTTTTCCCTAAGAAAAATATTAAAATCCCACTCAACCAAAAGATCTTAGAAAGAATTTTACGCAAAGTTTGGCGGTCAGCTTCAGCAGCGAGCGCACCACCCACCGTACTAGTTTATTTATATGATTCAACTAGCTGCCCTCCGCGGTTTCACCCGCGTAACTCCCGATCCCGTGGGAATATCGGGATGTAAGCTATCCTATCTCTCAAGTTGAATCGAACTGCACATGGTGTGCGAATTTTATTATAATCGGTTAAGTGGTTTAGGAGTCCATTGAGGACAAACATTGTGACACGAGATTTATATATATTAAGATGATATTACATTATATAAAAATTGAAATGACCAAAGATATGATGTAGTGCTGTCCACGATGTAGTGTAAAACCGACTTTAAACTATTGTGAGTTGACTATTGGTGCTTATTCGATATATTATATGCAATGAACTTAACTATTTTTTGGTCTAGTACCTCTCTTTTTTCAATTTCAATAAGAAAAGGACGGGAACAATCATTTTAGTACCGTTTTAGTTTGACATATCAACCGACTTTGTAAAAAATACTCCAGGAACGCAACTAAACCTGCGACCCGTGTATTCTTAATTTGGTAGGGTAATGTCGTTTAATCTTCTTAAAAAGGCAGAATCTGGCAGAATAGACATAATAGGTACACTGATCGCACGTTTGGCTGCGTTCCTCGCATGATTTTTTATTTATTCGGTAAATACGTCTAACTAAAACGGTGTTAAAAGGATTATACCCGTCCTTTTCTTTTCTTTTCTTATTTTCAAAAATATATTTAGAACTGTTTATGCGACATATTTATTACAAATGTCACTTATAAGTTTGTTAAGGCTGGGCGTCACGCGGCTTTAGCAACACTGGACGGCGTTTCTAGCGTCAAAATTGTTAATAATTACGAAAAAAAATTTTTTATAAATTGTTAATACGGTAATATTATTAATTATTAAATTTACCATAAGTTCAGGGGGAGCTATTATACTGGTAACACTGAAATATTTCAAGATTTATTTTATAAACTTAAATTTCTATTCAAGAGTCATTGAATCTTGATACAAAATATATTTCAGGGTCATATTTAATTGAAAATATAATCACAAAATCAGTTTTAGAACAAGAATGAACAATTCTTGACGCAAAAGACAAGGTTGCATTTAGATTCTAGAATCAAAAAATTTGAATGAAGACTCAAGTATTTTAAATTAAAAATAATGTTTTGGTCAGAGAAACTCAACGTTCTTTATCAAAGACGACAGGTATTTATTAAATTAAATATGCGGTAATGTGTCGTTCAAAATTAAAATTATTTGATTGAAATACGTATTGTTAAGAATGTTCACTTTAATGTTAAGAATTATAGGCAGTAGATTAAAGAAAGTCATTTTCAGTTTAAAACTGTATTTTTTGTACTAATTGTTTTTGAAATTCCTAAAAAGAAATTAAATTTTTTTAAACAATGCGGATTTGTAATTTAAACCAAGTAAAGTATTTTTGGATAAGATATATAATAATTGCTTTAAAAAATACGCTTCAAGATATATTTACGTTTTAAATAAAGATATAATTTCTATCTGTGCAGGATATAAAAATAGTCAACGTTTCTCCTTACGTTTCCCAGGCTTTAATGTAGGTACCTATCCACAAACCAAGTTTTATGAAAATCGGTTCAATAGTTTCAGAGCATAATGTTCATTATAAACAAACATATGTAAGTCGAATTGAATTTACGCATGAAAGCAATGAATAAATGAATATGAATTAAGAACCTCCTCTTATTTTATAAATCGGTAAAAAAGATAAATCACTTGTTTTAGTGGCCTAGTGTCCTAATCCCTACCAGCGTATCCCCCCTGGTAGGGATAAGTGGAATTTTTTTCCACCTATCCCCACACCAAGTGGTTTTTGTTGACAAGTACAATTCAGTTCATAAGTTTATTTCAATTTTTTTTTTCACAATTTGCTGATTTAGGTTCATCATTTCGGTTGACGCCTAACGTCTCCATTAGTTAGGTACCCCATATTTATTTTAAAATATATACCTAACTATTTAATGAATTGAAAAATAAATAAAGCAGGAACACAAAGAACAAGGAACCTAATTAATTTATATCGCGGAGCAAAAATAAATTCAGTATATTTTAAATAGTAAAAGTTTCAGTTTAAGATATATATGGAGCAATAAAATTATTCGGGACATTTGGCAGAGACAATTGCTTTTATTTTTGTAACGTGTAAGTATTGCAAAGTAAGATGAACTTTTAAATTAAAGTTCATAGAAAATTGTAAAAGATACTTCTCTTCTCTTTGTCTCAGTGTGATTATTATTATGTTCAACATGTTAGCTATGTCTTTAGTTGGCCGAGTGGTATAGGCCGCCACCCGCTACACCAACCGACGTGGATTCGATCCATAGGTTACATTGTTATAATGTTCAAATAGTGCGGCACAGGATTGCAAACGTTACGGTGCCCGTGGACTTTTGAACGTTGATTGTACATTAGTCGTACATACATACATACCTTAAAAGACTCAGAAATATATAATAAAAACATTCACTCGTGTTACTGAGTATCAGGTAGGTAAGCATATTGGAAACCGAACAAGTATTCTATAAGCAAAATAAATTATGAATGAGCCTCGGCTTACGTCAGATTATCTGGCACATTTCCAAAACTTGGATGTGGGACGAAAAATATATCGAAATGTTAGAGGTCAAGCATAAAATTAAATATCTGATAACCTCATAACCTTCTCTACAATATGGTTTATCAGAAACAAGGATT
Source organism: Idaea aversata (assembly GCA_907269075.1). NCBI lineage: Eukaryota > Metazoa > Arthropoda > Insecta > Lepidoptera > Geometridae > Idaea > Idaea aversata. The sequence continues at coordinate 5,057,534 of OU026092.1, read as the reverse complement.
TGTAGTTGTAGATATGAAGAAATAGACCCTTAAAGTTATGTCATAGCATATTTTTCAGTAATGTTCAAAGCATGAACTTGAAGCAGAAACTTACTTTTCTTCTTGCGGCTAAGAACCTACAAAATGATGTTAAAAATGGAAAAGGTTAGGCAAGTAGATATATTTCGGTCTAAAAAAGCATATACCCTTCTAATGTATTTACAGGGGTAAGCAGTGGGGTATGCAATAAGATACATTTTTACATTTTTGCTTCTAGCCCGATAACAGTGATAACTCTGTAACTATTACTTCGAATTTTTAGAGGAATAAAATAGCCCAGAATTCAGATGAGGGGGAAGATAACATTATTATATGATACAAAAAAAAAATAACAATACAAAAGATAATAAATCAATTAATCTGACTTCCCTTGAAATTGTATTAGACAATTCTATTGAATTATCCATAGTTATCGTTCCACATTTATCAAAAAACTGATAGGGCTTGACGTAAAGAAAATCTGCAAAACCAATTATGTATACTCCGTATACCCACGCATATTCTGTCAAATGTTTATAGTAAGAAAGTATGAATGGAAGACTTGGTGGGGTGCCAATTGCAGAATGACAAGGATCTTTTGAATTAGAAGAAAAGCGATGGAGACCTCACAAACTGAGCAATCCAACAGCATATTTAACCTTAAGGAATATAGCAGCATGTTAATTTGTTCTATATTTAATAAGATCCTTGTCAGGCTGTAGGCCAGAGTTTCCCACATTCTTGTAAAGGTTAAGGGTGACGAAAATAATGTAACATGCCACTTTCGGGCGTAATGGTGAATCACTGATGGCCTACTTTTCGAGGGGGGATGAACCGTTGAATGTCAAAAGGACAAACACAAGGAAACAAGGGTAGAAAGCAGAGATCAGCAGTTTGTTTCAGCATCGAATGCTAATTTCACTTCGTAGCACTGTCAAAGTTGGTACCATTTTGAATTGTATGCAAGTTAAAGGAAACTGTATTACCTCGCTTACTTTTAACTTTGCAATAAAATGTATCCCTATATATATAAAATTCTCGTGTCACGGGGTTCGAAGTTGAACTCCTCCGAAACGGCTCGACCGATTCTCATGAAATTTTGTGAGCATATTCAGTAGGTCTGAGAATCGGCAAACATCTATTTTTTTTTTTGTAAATAGCAAAACAACGTTTGCCGGGACAGCTAGTTAAACATCATGAAATGGATTAAAATCATGAAATGGATTAGACCCCTAAATAGATTGTTATTACAGGTTTACTCTACGGTTATATGGTTTGGGATTTTAAAATCTAGCTATAAAATAAAATAATTTACTTACCGCCACTTCTTGGTCATTGTGTTTACCGATTCTTACCATTACAATGTAAAGAAATTTACGGGTGAAATTTGTCAAAGTAGATTTCATAATTTTATACTGAAAGTTTTCAGGAGCTCTAACTTGTCTTCTTACATCACTCGTAGCCAACACCACAGTAATATGTCTGATATAAAAATCAAGTGAAACCGTATGATATAGTCAGTTTTAAATTATCTACCCCTAAGTCGTCCTCTAACCGACCTCAAGGTAGCATATTCAGGTTCTGTGACGTCATGGACAGCCAGTCTCGTCTTTTCCCATAATTTAGTGACTAAGCTATATTAATATACTGCGAATGTCTAAACTTCGCCTACACTCCCTGAAAACAGTGTGGGAGTATCTTCAAATACAGGTTGTTGAGAGATTTTAAAAATAATGACATTGGTATAAAATATAATTATAGTGCACAAATACGAACCTATTATCCAGATTTCTGTTACCTCTTCTGAAGTTAAGTTCACGATTCTCAGAGTTGTTATAAAAATATTTTTAATTTTACTGTAATATTTATAAAATCATAACAAATACATTTTTGTTACCAAAAATTTATTTGCGCTGATTGACATTTAGACCAAAAACTTGGATTATTGAATTTTTCATTTAAATTTTGAGGTTATGTGAAAAAAGTGTATATACAAAAGTTTTAGATCTTTTTACTACCTACAACTTTGCCATTTGACTTTTTTCCATAGGACTTTTAGTTTTGTTGGAAATCGATATCGAAATGGAGATAAACCGTTTTTTACCCTTAAAAACTCACCCCCATCCCCTTCCCGACCTCAGATCGCCCGTAAATTATTTTTCCTTTCATTTTTATAATATTCCCCTCCTTTTCTAATGGGTTTCATCCTACTATTATTTTTTTTGGTTTTAAAAATTATCGACCCTGGTCTAATTGCTCTTACGGTAAAGGAAAACTTCTTGATAAAAACCGCGACTTAGTTGGCTTCAGACGTATTGTCTAGTTCTTACCTTTGGACACGGTCGACTAATCTGAGAGGATAGATAGGTCCTGGCCTAAGAGTTTTAGTTGCAGAACAGCCCTGTAGAAGTACTGTAAATATGTGGGAACTTCTTTAAAAACGTTTATTCAGCTCTTAATAATATCATTTAAACTTTTAATTTTTTGTTTAATTTTTTACATATGATAGGTCAGCGCTTGACCACTATCCCTGCCTGATAGGTGACGATGTGGCTTAAGGGCCCAAGATGTAACACGCTTTTCTAGAAGATAGGTACGGTCGGCTGCATAATTGCAGACCCACCGTAGAGCTCCAAAACGGCTGTTATAAGAATGTTTTCAACACGAGCAAGATTCTAGACACCTCATGAATTTATCAAACAAAAATATTAAAATTAAAACATGCCAATAATAGTAATTTTGAACTCTACCGAGGGGTGCAATTATGCAGCCGACTGTACCTATTCACTCGCGTCAAATCATCGAATTTCATCGTTTCATCGATGTGGCCTAAGGGCCTAAGATGTAACACGCTTTTCTAGAAAATAGGTACTACCTATTCACTTGCGACTTAAGTCAAATCATCGAATCTATGTATTAAATCATCGAATTTATGTATTAAATCATCAAATTTTTGTATCAAATCATCCTGTAGACTATTTTGGTAGCGTCGTATAGTTCTGGCGACGCTACGACTAGAATTCCGACACACTTTCCATTGACGGGTATACCACCCTACTCCCTCCCCACAACGGATAAAGAAATATCTCCTAATGCCATTATGGATCCATGGATCCTCTATTTTTAGAAACAATTAGAATATTTTGAATAAATCGTCCGCGTCGCTTGTACTTTTGATGAATTTATGCAGAATATAGGAAAGATATGTGATACTTATATCGAGTTTCTTGCATTGGGATATTTTTCGTCCATGTTTGGAATTAGAGAATTGTACAAATAATCTTGGGCTATTCTATATTCATAAGCAAAAGTACCTTCTTGCTTCTTTTATGTCTATTCAATTCTTATACCTTTTTCCTCTATAACTATGTTTGCCATGTGTTTCATCTAAAATAAACTATTATTTTCTGTACCTTAAGACCTTCTGGTTTTGCTGTTGCATTTCGGGTTAGGGGCAAAATCGACTGAATTAAGTATTTCATTGGAAATTGGGGTTTACCATTTTGGCTTCTACGTTAGAGTCAAAAGACGACTCTTCTTTCTAAACCTGCTATCATTAGAACGCTTTATACTTCACTCAAATTATATAATAGATACTCAAGTAGTACGCAAACTAACCTAATTGAGTGAATAGCATAAGAACTAGAGCCATATTTAAAAACGTAGAGATGGTGATGCGCTTTTGATTGAACTGTTTTTTTTCGATAATTTTATAAGAAGAAACATCCAATACAAACTTCATTTTTAAGGTTCAGTATCCAAAGGGTAAAAACAGGACGGGTAAAAACGAGACCAAAGACTCCAATGTTTATCTGTCTGTCACTAGGTTGTATGTCATGAACCCTGGTAGCAGTTGAAATTTTCCCTGATGATGGATTTCTGTTGATGCTATAACAACAAGTACTAAAAAAATAAAAAGTAACGTTTCGTGAGTGAGTCCTGCTCCAGTTAGCCGGTTTTTTTATTTATTTTAAAGCATTTTTGAACGAACAACCGTTTTAACCCTCATTGTCACCTCCATTCAACCCTCGACTGCCGGATTAGCTATGACGTCACAATACCACACACGGCCACGCTTCAATGGAGAGTGACGGCAATTGTTATTAACTAATAATAATAGTTCCGGCTAATAATAATTCCGGATTAAGAGTTTTTGTAGCATCCGGTATTGCTCATTCAGATTTGCAACGTTGCTTTTTTGATGAGTGTAGAAGGGTAAAGTTTTATCCAACTATGCGGAGGAAGGGTTACCTATATTTTTAGGGTTCCGTAGCCAAATGGCAAAACACGGAACCCTTATAGATTCGTCATGTCTGTCTGTCTGCCGTATGTCACAGCCACTTTTTTCCGAAACTATAAGAACTATACTGTTGAAACTTGGTAAGTAGTATTCTGTGAACCGCATTAAGATTTTCACACAAAACTAGAACAAAAAAAAATTATATGATAAACATTACCTACCATGCAAACTTTCACCCAAAATTGGTTTGAACGAGAGCTGGTTAGTAGTTTTTTTTTAATACGTCATAAACCGTAAACCGCCATTTACCCTCCATTCATGTATTTTTACTACTAGCGCCATCTAGTTTTTTTATTATGTGATGATAATGGTACGGAATTAACGGAACCCTTCGTGCGCGAGTCCGACTCGCACTTGACCGGTTTTTTGTAATTGATTGTAACGAACAATAATTGTAGTAGGTTAATTTAAAGTTGTGCAACAATCATAAATTCAACAACAAAATACACTTATTAAATTACAAGTTCCTCAGAACACAACGCAGAATCAAGTTTGTTTTTGGACTAAATTCACTCGTATCTCATTCACTTGCATAAAAAAATGAATTAATGTTCAGTAAAAAAAAAACAATTAACATTAAATTTTAAACTAACATAAGTAGTTAATACTTTTCATAATAATAACTTAGAAAATTTACTACGTTTTGTATTTATTTTGTTGAGCTCGGTATTACAAAAAAGATTGTACATTACCGTTTATAAATAATTTTAGTAATAATAAATAAATAAATATTGCAGGACATTCCACACATCGCCATCTAGCCTCAAGCTAAGTAACTAGACTTGTGTTATGGGTGCTAGACAACGGATATACTACTTAAATACTTTTCTTTTGTAAATATATACTTATGATACATAGAAACAACCAGACGACAGACAAATATCTAAGCATAAATACTTGCCTGAGGCGGGAATCGAAACCGCAACCCTGTGTTTGGCAGTCCGGCATGGTGACCATTGTGCCAACTGGGTCGTCAGTAACAATAAATAATAAAAACAATTCTCGCCAATATTACAATTTATCCGACCAACAAGAAATGGCGGTTTGAATAGACGTTAAATAAACTAACGAAAGGTAAAACACTTAAAGTGAACTTAAAAAAAAAACTACCTGCTCGAAACATATTCTGAGAATGTGAAATTGTAAAGACAAACAATCGAGTTAACTTTGAGTTTAGTTGAGTTTATTCTGTTCAGAGGAGTGCTTCGTCGGTCCGCCCGCGAGGTGACCGCCCGAATCGGGCGGACCGCAGTATTGCAAAAAAAATATTATTTTCGTTCCGCGTTCCGCCCGAATTTATTTGATACCTATTTTTCTATAAAAGTACAGTCGGCAACAAAATAATTTAATGAAATGAAAGTAAAAAAAGGTTTATAAATTGTATACTTAATACAATAATCTGAAGCTAAGTAAGTACATTAGTACACACGTTATTCAACTGTATGAATATATAAACTAAAATAAATTACTTAACGTCTATATATTAATTACCTTCTACATTTCATTTTACATTTTAACCATATTAGTGGTTCTGTGTTGCTGGTTATAGCAATTCCAATAACTAATAAAAAAAAAACCGGTCAAGTGCGAGTCGTACTCGCGCGCCGAGGCTTCCGTAATTTAGTTTTAACTCTCTCTCTACCCTTGCAGTGGTACGGTTGTTACCAATTTAACTTGACCCCTGTTTCGTTTGCGCGCCCTTATAATGTAAGGTTCAAGTTAAATTGGTTTAACTATGTAAACGTACGCTCTTTAATTTTCAACTTTTTTATTTTTTGGATTTTTTCCTGTATGTGTGCTATAGGTCTTGGGTCTAAAACCTATATATTATAGTAGTTCCCGTTGACCTAGAATCACGAAATTTGGCTAAAAGCAAGGTCTTACAGCACACATAAAGGAAAATTCCAATAGGATACTTCCAGTTGACCTGAAATTGTCAATTTTGGTTAAAAGCTAGGTCTTACAGCACAAGTATAGGGAAAAATCCGAAATATAAAAAGGTTGAAAATTAAGGTAAATTTTGGTACTTACAAGTTTTTGCAAAAATAAAAATTTGCCCATACCTTTTTATCATGTAGACTCAGGACTTTTGATTTTTATACACCTAATAGAGACTATAAACCCCAGTATCTGGTATGAATTTCAATTTGCTAGGTCCACTCGTTCCTGAGAAAAAAAACCTGAAAAGAAAAACCAAAAAGTGAAAAATAATCCATTTCGGGTCACTAAGACAGCACATAACTTAAACATAAGTACTTACTTGGAAGTCGGACTGGGTTAGATTGAATGTTGAGAGGTATAAAGAAAACATGGTGTCACCCAGTCCGACTTCCAAGTAAGTACTTATGTTTAAGTTATGTGCTGTCTTAGTGACCCGAAATGGATTATTTTTCACTTTTTGGTTTTTCTTTTCAGGTTTTTTTAGTTTTTGTTTCAGGTTTTTTTGAAGTCGGTTTTTTAAATTTTAATTTATTTTTTTATTTAACCATTTTTAGTGCCACTGTCACTGAAAATTCTACTCCATGAGGCGAAAGCGACTGTTTCTTCAAATTGCAACCTGTACCTAATCGTAACCCATTGAAGAGTTTGGTGATAAGAAGGTGTTTTCAGATGCTCCATTCATCGGTACCTATTTGTGTATGGGCCACTTCTAGTAGTGGAAATGGAAAACTGAGCAATTTGTTGAATCCCGCTGTGCAGATCTGTTCATCACTCCGAAGATCCTCATCAGATCTTCATTTAGGATAGGGTTTTCTATCAAAATTCATTCAAACCTAGTCCGGCGACTAAATTCGACTAAATTCTTCAAATTGTAACCTGTAATCGTAACCGATTGAAGAGTTTTCTGATGAGAAGGTGGTTTCAGATATTCCATTTATCGGTAATAATTCGTTTATGGGCCAATTCTACTGGCGGAAATAAAAAACTGAGCAATTTGCTGTACTCTCGAGGTGCAATTCTGTTCATCACTTCGAAGATCCTCATCAGAACTTCATTTAAGATAGTGTTCTTTATCAACATTCATTCAATCCCAGTCCGGCGACTAAATTCGACTAAATTCTTCCAATTGTAACCTGTAATCGTAACCGATTGAAGAGTTTTCTGATGAGAAGGTGGTTTCAGATATTCCATTTATCGGTAACTATTCGTTTATGGGCCAAATCTACTGGTGGAAATCGAAAACTGAGCAATTTGCTGCACTCTCGAGGTGCAATTCTGTTCATCACTACGAAGATTCTCATCAGATCCTCACCAAATTTTTATGGGACCACCCCTGAGGTATCACTCTTCGAACATAAAAAGAATCATCTCAATCGGTTGAGCCGTCTTCGAATGATCGCGTAACATACACACAAAAAAAAAAAAAACATACAGACGAATTGAGAACCTCCTCCTTTTTTGAAGTCGGTTAAAAATGGGTGATGACTGAACATACGGACAGACAGACAGACAAGAAAGTGATCTTATTAGGGTTCTCTTTTTACCTTTTGAGGTACGGAACCCTAAAAATGATGTTTCCTGTACCAATTAATCTACAAAATAGTAACTAAATTTAGTGACTTCCAGATTGATTGGACTTCGAGCTATTATAATCAACCACCCATCACTGACTGAGGTTTGTGGCAAATTAACCAAATCTGCACATTTTTAAGGTTCCGTACCTCAAAAGGTAAAAAAGGAACCCTTAAAAGATAACTTTCTTGCTCGTCTGTCTGTCTGAATGTGTTACCACCGATTTTCTCAGGAATTGGTGGACCTAGCAAGTTGAAATTCATACCAGATACTGAGGTCTATATAGTACCTATTAGGTGTATAAAAATCGAGGTCTTAAGTAAATATGATTAATAGATATGGGCAAATTTACATTTTCGCAAAAACTTGTAAGTAGGTATACCATAATTTACCTTAATTTTCAACTTTTTTATATTTCGGAATTTTCTCTTTACTTCTGCTGTAAAACCTTGGTTTAAACCAAAATTGACATTTCCAGGTTAACCGGAAGGTTTTGGGTCGCAAACCTATATTTTATGGTAGTTCCCGTTGACCTAGGATCACGAAGTTTGGCAAAAGCAAACTCGTACAGCACAAATAAAGGAAAAATTAAAAAAAATTAAAAAGTTGAAAATTAAAGGGTGTCCCCATACATATATAGTTGGATCAATTTAACCAGGCGCCCAAACGAAATATGGGTTAAGATCATTGGTAACTACCATACCACTGCAAGGGTAGAGAGAGAGAGAGTTGAAAGTAATGTATGGAACCCTCGGCGAGCGAGTACGAATCGCATTTGACTGGTTTTTTATGTGCTTTTTCACAAGTTTAGACTTTTTTCTCCACAAACATCTTAGAAAGTGAAACAGACAACCCTAGTTTTTGGTGTAGGAAATAGGTACATCTTCCACAGCTTAATAGGTACTACATTATTATGGGTTTTTGTACTCCATAATCGCCATGCAGCGTAAATAACTGATAAAAAGGATTATCATGTCCTTTTTAATTGAGTAAAGATCCAGCGGTTTTTGAATTCATAACTCCAGTCTGTAGTTTTTATTAAATGTAATAAACCGATTTTGTTGCTAACTGTACTAAATCTAAGTAAGTTATTAAAATAAGTAGGTATAAATTACAATCGGGCGGTCTGCCCCATGGATTTATTACTGTATGTGGTCCGCCCGATCGGGCGGTCGCCTCGCGGGCGGACCGACGAAGCACTCGTTCAGAGAACGCACCTTAATGCTACTTCTTGATACTTACTCATTCTGTTTATCACCTCGAATTGCTACTTAGTCGGCGTATTTGATGTACCTAAGTTGCTTAGATTAACTCAGATCGGTGCCTTCTACGTCACTACAAAAATAAAACAAAGTAGCTTCCCGCTGTCTGTCCCTATGTACGCATATATCTTTAAAACTACGCAACGGATTTTGATGCGATTATTTTAATAGATAGAGTAATTCAAGAGGAAGGTTTATTTGTATAATGTATGCAATATAACCGTGCGAAGGCAGAGTGGGTCGCTAGTAATATCATATATAACATTTACCTACCTTTTCTTTACTTTGGTGGTCGCATAATAATTTGGTGAGCTTGTGAGAGTACGGAAAATAATATTTTACTTTTTAATTTTTTCCAGTAGAAACGTTGAAAAGTACCTATTCGTTTTCTGCTTTTTAAGAGTAGGTACTTAAGCATACTAACTTCACCATTAAAAAAATTATGAAATACTGCGCTGCGCCCCGTGGTTTCACCCGCGTAAGTCCCGATTACGTGGGAATACCGGGATAAAAAAGCCTATAACACTCAGCTACCCTGTCAGCTAACTGTCTTTGTGCAAAATTTTATCAAAATCTGTCCACTGGGTTCGGAGATTACCCCCTACAAACTCACAAATTTTACCTCTTTATATATCATATCATCTAAGCATAAGTAGTAGGTACTTAATTAAAATAAAAAAAAAACATTTACTTCACATAACGAGATCGATTTGATTTTTAGATTAAATAGAATAGTTAGAATAAGAAGAATAGTAATAAGTACCTAACAGACATTCAGACACATGACATAGAATCTAAGTAGACTTATTGAGCAGATGGAACCACTTTTTTATTATGTACAGCGGATAAAGGTAGGAAGTGTTAAAATAAAGAATTTAAATCAATAAAATTTGATATTGTTATTTTTAATCCAATGTTTAACAACGACTTTGAAAAGTCATATTGAATTTCAAAATTCACAGAAATATTAATCGGAGCAGAGGCCTTACCACGAGTTGTTCACGCAGTTCATCAAACAATCAAACATTCACAATATTTCTTAAGAAAATTTGTAATCAGACAATAAATAAATATTGAATAAATATTGCAGGACAATCCACACATCGCCATATAGCATCAATTTTCAGCCAAATCGGTTCAGCCGTTCTCGAGTTATAAAAAGTGTAACTAACACGACTTTCTTTTATATATATAAGATAGATAAAATATAGAAACAAATATATGTACATAAATATTTGTTTGAGGCGGGAATTGAACTCGCAACTTTCTGCGTCGTAGACGAGTTGTCACCCGACGTCCCACAAAGCTCGTGCTAATAAAAAAATAACATGTCATTTTTTTTTTAACTACGAGTATCTTGCGGCGATTTTAGTCTTGAAATTAAATACTCAATACGGTAAGTTTGATCGAGTAAACATTTCATGGTAGGGATACTGAATATAAAGCGATATATTTTATAGTGTGTAGATCATAAATCGACATTTTATCACTCGTAGCTGATACGATGATAATACTTCTAGTTTAGTGTTAAAAAAATTGATTCAATATTGTTATTTTTCTTATTGGTCATATTTTTTGTAGTTAATTGATGTTTACTTTGACGCAAAGAGCATGCGATCGACACACCTACGCCATTTTTTATAAGATTTTAATCTTTATAGGGTTCCGTACCCAAAGGTTAAAAACGGGACCCTATTACTAAAACTTCGCTGTCCGTCTGTCTGTCTGTCACCAGGCTGTATCTCATAAACCCTCAGCATAAACCATGATAGCTAGAGAGTTGAAATTCTCACAGATGACATATTTCTGTTGCTATAACAACAAATACTAAAAACAGATAAAAGTAAATATTTTTTGAGAATGTTTTTAATAATTTCAGGTTATTTTAGTTTACTATTGTTTTCTATTGTAGCTTTTCACTCTTGACAACTTATCCCGGAGCAGTGCGCAGTGCCATCTATGCAAGCCAGATATAACTTTCGTATAGTAAATATAACTTATTAAAATACAAAGAATGTGTTAATTTAATAACACCGTGGTCACTGCCAGATACTTTACCTACATGTGAGGGCTAGTTGCTAATCGTGTTCTGTATGCATCAACACGGAGTCTTGGGACGCTAAAATGTTGCTTCAAGCGACTACGAATGATAACCAATAGGTAGACGAAAAATCCATAGTAAAAATCTTTAGATCCAAACGTTATCCTACTAGGTCATTAAATACCCATATCTATTTACCTAGTAACTAGGAATTTTGAAGTGAAAACTTCTTTAGCGGCGTTGAGCACTTTTTCTGTAATGGGTATAAAATCTTAAACTCGCGTCAGGACACGTGACCTGATCGAAAAAGCGTAAGACGGATGGAGAGTAGACAGCTATCCCCTCTCTACGGCGCGCGCGGCGAAAATGTATGCCTGGGCCTACTGTTTTTAATTTGGCTGTGAGTGTATTAAGACGTACATATGGTATTTTTAACGGACGACTATTGACGGACGACAAATGTCGGACGACAAATGTCGGACGACAAATGTCGGACGACAAATGTCGGACGACTATTTGTCGGACGACTATTTGTCGGACGACTATTGACGGACGACAAATGTCGGACGACTATTGACGGACGACTATTGACGGACGACAAATGTCGGACGACTATTGACGGACGACAAATGTCGGACGACAAATGTCGGACGACAATTTGTTGGACGACAAATGTCGGACGACTATTTGTCGTCCGACTATTTTTTTTTTTAAATCTAGGTGGTGATTTGCTACTGGAGTATTTAGAATTACGACATTTAAGTTCTCAACTTTTTGCTACTAAGGGAATTTAGCGTTCATGCCTAAATTAGAAAATATGACGTTTTAATATTAAAACGTTAAGACGATATCGTCATTTTGCAAAATAGATATTCTGATAGTGACCCAAATACCTAATTCATATTGAGTATTTTTTAACATGGAAATATGAGGATTCATTTGGTTTATAGGTTTAATTGCTTTGATTGTGGTGTTTAAGGATAACATGTCATCTTTAAGACACGCTTGGCAGATATACAGTCGGCAACAGAATTGCAGACCCATCGTAGAGTTCTAAAATTACTATTATTAGCATGTTTTCACTTAATAATGTTTGTTTAATAAATTCATGACTTGAAGGACTTAAAACTCCAACTCGAACAGAACCTTAGAATCTTGATTAAGTTGAAAATATTCTAATAATAGCTGTTTTGGAGGCTCTACAATGAGTCTACACTTTAGTTACCTGATTGTACCTACCTGATATCTGTCATTTAAACGAATACTTTGGCATATAGATGCAATTAAATAAAAACTTGCATAAAAACACAATAATTTGCAGCACAATTTTATGCACCACGGGGGGTGATGTTTAAGGAGGAATTTTACAACGAATCTTTTGAAAATCCCCGTCATTTGCATACATACAGTTTTACTGCAGGCTCGTAAACAATCAACAACATTCTTTCACTTACTTAACTATGGATTTCATGAATAAACAGGTACCTACATCACCTCCTACGCCGACAGACGTGATCGATTCTATGGGAAAAAGCTTAGAGAAAGAAAGGTATTTACAGTAGAAAACCTAAAAGTGTTTTTAGCACTTTTCAAACATCATTAGTTTGAAACATTCGAAACCTACGCGAATAATAAAGTTCCTAGCTTACAAGCTACCTATTTTACTTTACCTACAGCTTTTCAACCTGCCTAGCATGAGCAACACGATATAGCGATTTATCGACAAAAACTGACAAAATATGCTATATAAAGCCGCCATGTTGAATTTTTATCGAAACGGCGAGCATGGTCCGTGTATGTGACGTCACGTGTTACGGTTTGTTATGATAGACAAAAGAGCGAGCACGACAGTCTCTTATTTATCGAAAGGTCGAGCATGACTGACTAATTGTCGATAAAAAACGTGAAAAGTATCGATTTTTGACATTAAGCCACGTTATTTTATCGACAACGTTTGGAGTGCAAGTCACGAGTGAAGAGATATCTTCTAGTAGGCATGCTACATCTTAGAACGCATTGTCACTTACCATCTGGTGATTTTTTATTTGGTTTTTTTTTTACATTTTAATATGTAAAAAAAAATATAGAAAAAAACGAACTGAAGAATAATGAAGCGATCATTATCATACGGAGAGATTAAACAATTATGTATTAAATATCACATACTTACTAGGTACTTACAAAAAAATAGCTGTATTCTCCCTTTAATATTGTCCAATTTCGGCGAATCTACTTCTTTTATTTCTTTTTAGGGTTCCGTACCCAAATGGTAAAACCCTACTCTAAGACTTTACTGTCCGTCCTTCCGTCTTATGAACTGTGATAGCTAGACAGTTGAAATTTTGACAGATTGTGTAAGTGTTTCCAGTAGTTAAAATACCAAAAAGGGAAAAGTGAGACGGTTAATTGTGAACCAAAAAAATGAAGTAGGGCTCCCATACAATATGGCACGGAACACTTCGTGCGCGGGTCCGACTCGCACTTGGCCGGTTTTTTTTAACCTAAATTTATTACTCTTTTTGAAGTAAGTAATAAAATGTAAGCGTAGAATACAAACTATTCAAGTGATTGACAAGTTGACAGCCCCCGATAAGAAAATTCGATTCAGTGATTTTGCCATAAAAATAACTACTGCAGCTGAAAAGATTTTATCACACATCTTAATAAGCCTGAATAGCAGTAGATGATAAAGAGAGCAGTTAAGGACATTAATACAGCAATATTACAATGAAAACGTGTAAATGTTACTTCTGTAACCAGAACTTTATATGGGTAATAAAATCCGCAAATACGGTACACAATAACAATTACTGAGGAATAAACTGGATTGTTGCAGCTAATGTTGAAATTTTGGCGATTCGTAGAAGAGATAAAATAATTGTCAATATAAAAAATATTGCATAGTAGTAGAAGCACAATAACTGTTAAAATCTCATCTGTCAAAATCTCATCTGTCGCGAGAACGGCTGAAAATGCTCACCAACAAAAGTGCCCAACGCGCCATAAGAAGTTTTCACTTCAAAAAATAAGGCTTCGGAAAAAACGCGACAACTACCTACGTCGTGTGTTAAATTCCACTAAGCGATTCGGCGATAGTAGGTATACGAATGTGGCTGAAGGGAATACATTACTACATTACTAGATAGTGTTTTGTTGACGTGATAACGTTTTATAAATTACTAGCGACCCGCCCCGGCTTCGCACGGCTATATTATGCATGTATTATATCTAAAAATCTTCCTCTTTAATCACTCTATCTATTGAAAAAAACCGCTTGAATCAAAATCCGTTGTGTAGTTTTAAAGATCTAAGCATACATAGGGACATAGGGACGGCGAAAGTGACTTTATTTTATACTATGACTGTAGTGATTTATGAACACCAGCAGCACTCAAAAAGTGTGACGTCATCGCGTTCCATAGCAACGTCATGTTATTGACAAGGTATCCATAGCAACGTTTTGAAGTAAGTATGCAAAATGGTAATGTCAACGATACAAAAGAGATAAATTGTAATTGTTGTAATTTATTGTAATTAATGGTTTTTTCTATAATATGTGATGTGGGTAAAGAGTTCTTATGACGTAAAATTATCGTCCGTAAACCGACTTTACTGACAACCATTTTTTTTATTAATAACCCACATACTTACATCTTTTTCAATTATTCATCTATTCTCAAGATTGTGCAAGCGTTCACAGTGCCTACAGTGGCTGCATTAGCGATCTGTTTGCGTGAGAAATGCATTTTTTTGCACGCATCTTCTACCGCACGCACAAAACCTTGTGCTTGCGGCAGAAGGGAATAGGTTTTATATCTTATGGACACTGAAACGAATTCCTGATTTCACCAACTAACTGTAACATGAGGACATTTCACGAGAAGGCATATGTATGAGTTATGTCCGTCGGCAGCGACTCGGTGTGCAATTTGAGGTTCCGTCGGTACGTCTAGTGTGTTTGCTGATCTCGTGCCAAAATTGCAAACTTTCCGCCTAGCTGGCTACAGGGCCAAAGGCTAGCTCATCCCGGATTAAGGGCATTCATTTGCATACATAACAGAGTGTTTTATTAATGTGTTATTGAATTGTTTATAACATTAACTTTTAAGAGACCATAAAGTACGAACTTTAATCTTTCCCGGATTTTATATTGAATGCTGGAAATACCAAGTATTATACCATTTCAGAGTCTCTTTGAAATAGGAAACTTTCTTAAATTTGGCAGCAGGGTGACCATACATTTTTTTTACATTGGGAAAGGTTAAAGTTCAGGTTAAAAAATTAAAAAATCATGAAGTTTGAGTAAAATCTTAGTTTAAAAAAAAAACTTTCAATGTGTCATAATTTCCGCTCGCGCGTCAAAAGCCGAGATGGTATGATCAATATCCACACGTGTATCGTACGACGTTTTTTACACAGTTGCGAATAAAAGAAAAGACTTGAAAAGAAAAGAAAATGATAAGTATTTAACAAAATACTTGTGATAAGTCTATGTTTACTATTTTTTAGGCAATATTTTTTTTTTACTTAATTATTTTCAGGAAAGGCCAGGCAAAATACTTTTAACCTATACAGCCTCGTCAGGCATACATTTTTTAGGGTTTTTTCCATTTGTTTTTGCGTCGGGGGTTACAAACAGAATATAATGGTAAGGAAAAAAAACTACTTTCTAAGACGTTAAGTATCACGTAAAATTATCGTTCGTATACCGACTTAGAGACATCCTTTTTTGCTGGCTTAAAAACCTGTCTTTTTTTACATCAAAACAATATAACCCAGATAAATTATGAATGTTCATCTACCTAACATGTAATTAGCATTAAGTTACGTATTTAACTTATCGGGATAACTTTATAGCACTAGTTAATGTAAAACGCACGCGTACATAATAAGTACGTTTGATTATGAGCCTAAAAGCCGTTTAATAAGATCCACTTTGCACTGAGATTTAAAAAAAAATTGTTTGCATTCGATAGCATATTTATTCTGGTATACTATCCAAAAGCAGATTTGATTAATTCCTTCATTTGCAGTTTTGGCTTCAAAAAACATAAAAAAAAATTTTTTTTTGAAATGGCGGATAAGTATCTCGAAAACCGAGAGACTTTCATAGAACATAACTTTCATTTTTCTGAACCGGCACAGTGTCTTCTATCCGTAGGTGCCCGCTTATCCATTCATTACCGGACATTTTGTATATAGGGCTAACACCAAAAAAAACCTAGTCGTAATATTTGTACCTATCTATACATCAGGAAGCCTTGGCAGCTGTAAAACCCTTTTTGAATGTAGGTACCATTTATGAAATCATCCTAACTGCAGTTTGGAGTAATAACAATATACAGACATTAAAGTACATTGTTACGCTCAATTTGATTCGAATAGCAATTTAAATAGAAAAGCGGTCCTAACATCGAACCATTTTGTATTACAAATATGACAATAATATGGAAACAGTCCAAGAATTGCAATGGTCTGTTAACAAGTGCATAGTTGAATGAGGCCCTATTAAGCTGGGGACATATTGTTTAGACGCATTCGCGGACGCGTCCGACTGCCGCGATTGATAAGTATGCACAGTCGTTTGGCATCCAGCGGCCCAGGTTTCTCTAGGACGTCCGCAGACGTCCGAACGCTCAAGGGCGACCCAAGGTCACGTCCGCGACTTACGTCCGATAGTGTGCACAGTTACATACATTTACATTAATACCTACACAGATGCCTTAAGTCGCGGCTGTCGGACGCGTCCGTAAGCCGCGTCCGAGCAATGTGTCCCCAGCTTTACTGTTTGATATTGCAGTAGGGAGTAGCTGAATTTCATCGTTCTTGTTTATATTGATAATAGCAGCGCTCCGCGGTTTCACACGCGGTACTCCCGATCCCGTGAGAATATCGGGATAAAATGTTACCTATGTTACCCCCAATGAATCAATGTATGCTCAAAACAAGTTTCATCTAAATCGGTCGAGTAGTTTCGGAGCCCATTCGTTACAAACTTAGGAACAAACAAAAATCTTTCCTCTTTATAATATTAGTGTAGATAAAGTGTATGATAGTCGTCTGACAACTGCTCAGAATTTGGTTTATTTAATACTTCAGTTAATTCAATAAAAAATACTATTAATAAAATAATATTTATAGTGCAGGAGTTTGTTAGGTCATTAGCCATACCTCCTCTCTACATTTTTTCAGGAATAGTTGTATGAAAATTACAACTGAAGAAGACTACAATTTGCTATCTTCTTTGATTTTCCATACCTCTGTTTGTTATCAAGAATTGAATTGATCTCCATCAGCAACATTATCGATTGGTATAAAATGTAGGTGATAATTTTTTTGCAAAATTAACAGAAGTTTTGGCTTTTACAAAAATCTAATGTTGTAGTTTTAGTTTTTGTCAAAATCGGCACGACACTCACCCTGTATATACCACTGCTGGACATAGACCTTAAAAGCGTCATATAGAGCCATGTCATCAGTTTTTCGCATCCAGAATGTCTGCCTAAAATCTTTTGCAGATCATCAATCCACCTGGCCAGAGGGGTCGATAACTATAAAAACTTTGTATATTTACAATTTCCTCAAAAACTAATAAACGGATTGGAACCACTCTTTATTATAAAAAGCTAATATTTTGAAGAAGAATGTTAGTCTTAAAGTTTAACCAGCTGTTAACAACACTTTTATAGGCACTTGTAGTAATTCAAAGTTTACAGCTTTTCTTCTGAACAACAATAAAATTACTTAGTTCTAAGTATTCGTTTTGAATAAGTACCTATATGCTGCTAAAGATGCAGAAAAGTTAAGTTATTCCAGTGAAGAGTAAACAATGTGACATCGAAATTTATTAATTTTCTAATGCGAGGTAGATCATTTTAATGCTTTTCATCACATTATTATCCTGTCAAGATTTCCCGCAAGTTTTGCGTTAATATCTGACAGTAGAAAATGTTTTCAACAATATAAAATTTAACGATAATAATAAATTTATATTGTTCCTAACTCTCTCCGATACGCATTGCCAATTAAGCAGACTAAGTATAAAAGTGTATTTCAAAATTATCTGCTATCATTTCATTGTTTTTTGAACTGGCCTTTGTTTGGGAGTTATGTATAATAGCATATAATGATAGGCCCGAAGTTACAAAGTGCAAAGCATAATATATTTTATCATCATCATTTCCAAGATTAAAAAGGATTTTGAAAGAAAAGAAGGCACAAAATCATCCTTCATTTGTTACTTTTAACTTCACCACACACGACGAGCATTATAATAAAAAAGAAACTTCAGTAGTTACCTCATAACCTACCTACCAAATTTAGCATTTTTATCAAATAAAAACATATTCATAGTTATTTAGGTACTTAGTGGTGAACCTAAGTAAGTAGGTATAGGTGATTGGAGAAAAGATTCTGAACGGCTCGCCCACTCGTAGCTCAACTAAGTCTTGGGCTGAGTCTTGGTTCATGACAAACTACCAATCCATCAAAATAAAGATGTGCCACAAGTTTTCACTCCCACGATAACTCGTGATTGCAAGACCCCAGACTACACCTCGGCGATCTGTTTGTGATATTCCGCCTTCCAATTCGCGAAAATCGTAAAATGCGGTTTGAGCGGAGACATCACACGTATCGCTTTGATTTGAATACACCGCAATGGGTTTACTCAGTACGATGCACGACAGAAACTGATGGAAACAGAACTCTGCTACATGGTAATAAAGAAAATAAAGTATTTGTAGTGAAAGCAATAGGTGAGGTAGGTACCTACAGAAGATTTATTTATTGTAGGTAACTGTTGAACTTAGAAATAACTTGAACCTTGTTTCAGTAACTTTTACATTGCAAATAAACAAAAAATATAGTAGAATAAGAAACTATTCTGAAAATGTAAATAGATTAACAATATTTCATAAATAACCGTAGCTATCAGCGTGCAATATCGTTCAAAATCACTCGACGAGAGAGCGTAGCTGTTATCGATTACGTCATGCAACAAATGCAAGCCTCCATTTTAGGTGTCTAGACATCGGCTCGTTGGTCTAGGGGTATGATTCTCGCTTTGGGTGCGAGAGGTCCCGGGTTCAAATCCCGGACGAGCCCAAACTTTTTAATTTTTATGATTCATTTTCGCAATTTTAATATCAAGAGTTTATAATCTTCAAATACGGATTCAAAACACGAGAAATACGTATAAATTTCACTTTTTTAACAAAAGAAAACAAACAACAGTACAATAATGTAAAAAGATAATAATTTTCCATCGAAACGTTATTACATGCTTATAATAAAAATCAAATAAATTTGTGTAAAGCAAGAATAATGTTGTATTAATGAGGCAAAGAAAACTTCGAATTCCAATATATTAGATCATAATTACCTATACATTATACTTATCAGGCGGGACAAACGAAAGAAAATAAATTTGACACTTGATATTTTATGTTATTACAAGTTTATCTCAAAATATACTTATTTGGTTTTAGAATTTAGACATTTTAATTTATACGATTCTTAAACTTGTAATTAGTCCTTTCCTTTTAAAATCCTAATCGGTAAAGGAATACATACTTACCTACTTACGATTCTAAATTACTTATAATAAGTTTTTATTTATTTTTCATAAAAACTTTATCATAGAGTTAGTCTTTCGTAGTTATTTCCAGAGAAGAAGGTCAAAGTTTGTATTACATGTTTAGAAGTTTAAGAGAGGTAATCTTCGGAACTACTGAACCGATTTTGATCATTCTTTCACATATAAGTAGAAAGCTAGATTATCGAGACGTGAGATTTCAGTGGCCGAAGAGATTTCAGTGGCCGGAGAGCCCGGCGCCGCGCCGTCACAACGACGCGGCAGTTATAACTGCCAGCGATTGCTACCGCACCCGTGGGCCTCCGGCCCGAAGGAGCATACCCCCCTCGAACAAAAGAGGGAGAAGAAAACCCGTCGTCGTCGAGACGTGATAAAGGCGATTTATCTCGATATTCCCATGGGATTAAGACTTACGTGAGTGTAAAAGTGAGGTGTTATTAGTGTAGGTACCTTTAAGTATCTACCTTTTCGAGTCAACCCATTTTGGTCAGCACACGACTCCTCTTTTATGTTTTAATCCGTTTTGTGTCACTTTTCTGTTTTTTTAGGGTTCCGTACCTCAAAAGGTAAAAAAGGAACCCTCATAAGATCACTTTCTTGTCTGTCTGTCTGTTTTTTCTCTGTTCTGTGTCTCTTCCTTTGTAATGTTCATTTCTTCCTTCCTATGTTTCTCATGTGTTTGTATTCAATAAACGCTTTTCTTCCTTGCTTTCTTTATCTACGAATGTTACACTTTGTTCAATATTCAGAAATAACTGTGAATATTTTACAAATAATTTTAAATCACCTTATTGAATACACCCTAAGTAACTCATTCTTTCCATAAATTAGGTTACTAATCTTAGTAAGTAGTTAGTACCGTTTTTAGGGTTCCGTAGGTAAAAACGGATACAAACGGGACCTTATTACCTACTCCACTGTCTGACTGTATCTCATGAACCTTGATAGTTAGACAGTTGATATTTTCACAGATGATGTATTTCTGTTGCCTAAAGACAGAATATGAGGGTACGGAACCCTTCGTGCGCGAGTCCGACTCGCACTTGGCCGGATTTTTATAATAAATCAGTTTAGCGTAATAAATAATAATGTTTATAGTACTTATTTTCCCGGGTCTTAATCGCGTATTTTTTGTTTTTTATTTCTCTTACCTCGACGTTTCGACTATGTTACAATAGTCATGGTCGCGAGGAGACGGAGGACGGAAAAAAAAATGTTTTGAACTCAAGTAGGATTGTAGGGGTCATGCTTTAGTTTAAGTTAAAAGTTCTCTAAATAAGGACTTTAAAGCTCCGCTTAAGTGGAAAACATTCTAATACTTAATACAAATCTTAAAACTCTACGGTGGGTCAGCAACTATGTTGCCAGCTGTACCTATATTTTTATATTTTCAACTTTTCCAAATAAAACTTTTGCAATGCAATCTCGAATCAATACCGGAAATCCGTCTTATGATTTCTTCACTAAACAATTGACACACAGCAGTTTCCAAGAAACAGTCCTCTGCCTTTGAACAAACCAAGATGCCCTCGAGACTTGCAAAGACGGTAAACATTTATTAATTAGTATGTTTTATTAACACATACATGCGGAATTTACTGGTCTCCATAATTACTTGAATTTAGTCGTCAGTATTGCGGTACTCATGGCTTTATTGTGTACTGTTAGAATGTCTTAATTGTGATGTAAATTTAGCTATAAAATAATATGATCATAGTTACTATCAAGATTTTGTAGATAGGTACCTTCTTTACATCTTAATAAACATTATAAATCTGAGTTCGAATCGAAATGAAGATGTTGCGCTGGATGTGTAGAGCGATCGCGTCAGGAACTCTCGCATCCGGGGTAGCCTACATGTCCGAGACATTGCAGATAAATTGCAAGAATTAAAGACGTCTTGCGAAAACCGGCCAATTACGAGGGCAATAAATGTCTTGCCATGGCGCCTCCGCCGGGTCGTGGCAGGCTAGGTAGACCCAAGAAGTGCTGGTTTGACGTCGTAAAGGGTGATATGCGTGCAAATGTGGCCTTACTAACCAGGATGCCGAAGATCGTGCGAAGTGGAGGCGTAAAAGTAGGAAAGCGGACCCCGGGCTCCCGAGAGGGATGCAACCGGGAACATCGCTCGGATGATGATGATGAAACATTATAAATCTGAGTCTGTCTGTCCTGAAGGTCAATTTTCGTAAAAAAAAATATTCTAATTAAAGCTTTTTTTTTTCGAAATTCTGACTTTGAGGGTATTTTTTGTCATCGAAATGATATTGCAATGTGGTTTTAACAATTTTACTCACGAGAATTGGCCTTACAGAATTTGGGGAGCACCTATGACGTACTTGACCAAGTAGGACAGAGGGTTTTGAGAACCTCCTTCTTTTTTAAGTCTGTTCATAAATGCGAAAATATATTGTGCAGTAGGTACCTACTTAGTTGACCGAACGAGCGAAGCGAGAGAGGTCTAGTGGCGAGACGGTCGGTCGGTTGTACCTATGTATCTATGTATCTATGTATGTTTGTTCGACGATAACTTGAGTACCGTTGCTCTGATCTTAATGACTTTTGGTATACGGGTAGTTGAGGTCCATAGAATTTTTAAGTTCGAACATGAGAGGGATCGGTTAGGGGGCTTCGATGATAGGGGGTGCAGTAGGGGATCTATCTATATGACAGGCGAACTATATGGCAAATATACCCAAGTGGGGTATCAAATGAAAGGGCGTAACTTCGGTGACAATAATATGGTACCATGGAAATGATCTGATGATGGAGCTGGAAGGAATCCACAGGAATGTATCGTCTCAGCGGTCATTTTTATATCAAACTCATTTGTATCAAAAAGGAAAAAAACGCTTTGACCTTCGTGATTAAAAAATGACAATGTCAAAAATCAAAATGACATGTTTTCTTTCTGTCATTGTAAAAAATATGATTTCCAGATAATTTCAAAACCATTACATATTAACTTAGCTTTGATATTATGATTAAAATTGATAAAAAAAGGTACCTATCTATATAATAATACGGTCATCCTAAATAAAATTCAAATAATTCGTAAAAGTTTAGAGTGCAAAGTCATGCACTCTTGTGTTCGTTCTCGATGGTCTTCGAAGGATCAGTAGCTGCTTGAACCAGCTATTGATCAGCTAAACGGAAGCCGAAGCGAAAATTGGACAATCCTTCTATAGTTGACGTCGTCTGGGCCACTCAGGATGTCTACTTTCCTATAAATCGTCAGACCTCTCTTTTTGTTTCATATTCATAATTATTCATTTATTTCATAATCAAGGGTTGGTTTGGTTAATAATTGTGGTGAATAATATTAAATAGTATTGCTAGCAGATCTAGAGATTCTAATTAAAAAAACTGGTGACTAATCTTTTTATTATTTTTATTTAATAATAGGTTAGGACTTATTATAGGACATATAGGTCCACCAATAATATAGGTCTCAAACTTCTCTAATATATTTGTATCGAGGGAGGAGCCTCTCTCCTCTTTACCTCTTTCGTTAGATTAAGATGAGTACATACTTACTACATAGGTACTAAAATTTTTAGTGTTAAGTCTGATGATAAAGACCCGATGAGAAAGGTGACAATAAGAACTTAACGATCTTGAGAAGTCTAAGATAGTCATATCCATGTTTGTACTCGTTCAAAGCACCTTGATAAGTAGGTATTCTATAGCTTCTGAAGAATCAGCTGACATCTGGGATCTGGTGATAGAGGTGGAAGAAGGCACTCAACTTCAAAGAAATATGAACTCATCTTCTAGACAAGATAAGTCTACCGTTAATGTTCGTTAAAGTTGTCTTGATAAGGAGGCACTCTAGGCACATGAGTGTGCTCTAGGTGTTAAACAAGCAACTGATATCTGGGGTTTGGTAATATAGCCGAGTAATATATAGAAAGCTATATGAACTCATCTCTAGATAAGTTAGGTCTATCGTGTTCACTTGATGAGTAGGTAGGTACTCTAGCTACTGACGATATGGTGGAATATAGAAGGAAGAAGGCTATAGGAGTTTTTAATCACACACGATTTACTTTCATTGTAGGTACTTATTCTCTCGAGTATCAATAAAACGCGAAATAAATAAATACGTGATTGAGACCAAGAAAATTAGGCTATGGAATTCATTTTCCAGACAAGATACCTAGTCTTGTTCTGTATTCTGAGCCTATGCCTAACGCGTTTGGATTCGTTAAAAGTATAATAGAGTCAGCGATGTCAAGTGTCTGATGATAGTGATACTAGGCACATATCATTTAAACAAGATAGACCGAAGTATTTCGCCGTTATATCATACTTTACGCTGAAAAGTAAATATCGGTACAAAAAACTCGTGAGGTCTCAGTTCGGGGCGAACTACTAGTACTTCTGAGTCGATTTTCATGAAATTTGGTAAAAGATTTTAGTTATTCATTCCTGGAATAAGTTAAGTACCTACCCACCTACCTATACTTACTTTAAAACTTTGCATAAGAGTACGGTCGGAGACAGATAAGTTATATATACAGATAAACATTGTTAGAATAAAAACATCCCAATAGTAGTAATTTAAGAACTCTACGGTGGTGGCTCTGAAATTCTGACTCCGACCATACATAGCAGAGGGGTGATCTTTAAAACACCAATAGCAACGAAAATGGTTTTAGTGCATGGTGAAGAACCCATTCATTTATTGCTATACGTCACTGAGGTAGGTAACTATGTCTAAACCCGTAAAGGTAAGCTGACAGGAAATAGACCCCTAGCTACTGGTACATAGTCTATAGTTACGGGTTTGTACCACTGACCTTAGCTCTCGAAGGTGTTCTGAGGGTTCTGGTCGATAGAGACGTGTCCGTTGGCGATCCTTGATCATCTAGTCCATAGGGTGCTGGTATTTGATTTCCACCTCAGAGGATGTGTCGTAGAGGGGAGAAGAATCGAAACAAAGGTCCACACTCGATGCGCGGCGCGGACCGGTAGGTACTCCAACGGAGATCGAGATGTGCTCGCTCGAAGGTAGCGAGACGAAGACTGGTGGTCGTGGTACGTTCGTAATTCAAACAGGATAAATGTATGAAATCTACCCACAAGTTGTGTTTTCTTTCAGAGACCTACCCTCAATCATAGATTAAAAATAAGCGAACAAATATACTCTGTTACTCTACGGAACACTTCATCATCACTATCACTACATACATAGTCATCACTACATAGTATAACACAAAGTCGCTTTCTCTGTCCCTATGTCCCTATATCCCTTTGTATGCTTAAATCTTTAAAACTACGCAACGGATTTTGATGCGGTTTTTAGATAGAGTGATTCAATATAAACCTTCCTCTTAAATCACTCTATCTATTAAAAAAACCGCATCAAAATCCGTTGCGTAGTTTTAAAGATTTGGAAAGATTTGGTTGTTTATTTGTTTGAATTGAATAGGCTCCGAAACTACTGGACCGATTTTGATGAAACTTAGTATGAGGATACGTTGATTCATTGGAAGTAACATAGGCTACTTTTTATCCCTATATTCCCATGGGATCGGCAGTTAGTGCTGCTAGCCTAGATATAAATTAATCAGTGTTCTTGTCGAAACGGAACATCAAAATAAAATTAACGTCAATTAAGAGTTAATATCGATTTAAGTACTTACCCGTTCCACCCAGCCACTCGTTTTATTCATATAAAGTAATAAAAATTAACCACTGAGGAAGAATTCAATAAAAATGTTGAGTTATCAAGATAAAAGTTAATTTTAATTAATTAATAGGCGATCGATGGCATCGGCGTTCGGCTTATAAGTGTAGCCGTAGGTAATTAATAAGATAAAATCAGATCTTTACAAAATCTTGTACAATAGGTACGGTTACGTATCATAATAACTAAGTTCAATATAACTATGTTCGAAATAACTACGGTCGATTCACATAAGTTCATAATACCTAACGGTCGATTGGGCTACACATTATAATAACTAAGTTCAATATAACTATGTTCGAAATAACTAACGGTCATAATACCTACAGTTTAAAATACCTAATGGTCGAAATACCTAATGGACGAAACACCTACGGTTAATTTAACTACAATTAATTCAACTACGGTTTTTCACCTGTGGTTTAAAAAAATCAATTTTATAAAATCCCTAACCAAGTAAAATGGGTAGAATTCGCTTCTAGCACTCGCCGGCCGCTACCGCGGCACCGCTCGCTTCGCTCGCTCGGCTCGTGCGTTGTGGTCGCAGTTCTAACATAAACCTAACCTATCCATGTCGGTTCTGGGTAGGGAGTTTTCCGGGTGGATCTTTATATGCTGCGTTTATCACGCAACTAGAGACGAATTTTACCTATTTGACTTGATTAGGGAAGCATATAAAGACCCATCCGGAACACCCCCTACCCAGAACCGACATGGATAGGTTAGGTTTATGTTAGAACTGCGACCACAACGCACGAGCCGAGCGAGCGAAGCGAGCGGTGCCGCGGCAGCGGCCGGCGAGTGCTAGAAGCGAATTCTACCCATTTTACTTGGTTAGGGATTTTATAAAATTGATTTTTTTAAACCGCAGGTGAAAAACCGTAGTTGAATTAATTGTAGTTAAATTAACCGTAGGTGTATTTTATAAAATTGATTTTTTTTAACCGCAGGTGAAAAACCGTAGTTGAATTAATTGTGGTTAAATTAACCGTAGGTGTTTCGTCCATTAGGTATTTCGAAAATATGCCAAACAACCATTAGGTATTTTAAACAGTAGGTATTATGACCGTAGTTATTTCGAACATAGTTATAATGAACGTAGGTAAATTAACCGTAGGTATTTCGTCCATTAGGTATTTCGTTCATTAGTTATTTCAAAAATATGTGAAACAACCATTAGGTATTTTGAACAGTAGGCATTATGACCGTAGTTATTTCGAACATAGTTATATTGAACTTAGTTATTTTGATATGTAACCATAGGTACTTAAGAGGAAAGGGTACCGGGGGCTTTTTTCATACAAACTATTACAAACGTAGTCTACTGTTTTCTCCCTGGATAATGACACAAGAGCAAATATTTTTGGTGCATAAAACTTATAACTGCCATGACCATGACCATATTTTTTATTTTTTTTTATTTTTATAATCTTAATTTCTATGATAATTAGAAGAAGAAAAACCAAAACATAGGGGCATAGTCATGTCAGTTATAGGTTTTATGGCACAAAAATATTTGTGCTAGTGTCATTATCCAGGGAGGAAACAGTCGACTACGTTTGTATGGAGAGAGCGCAGGTACCCTTTCACCTTAAAGGTAGGTAGCTACGTATTCTTTCTTAGAGGGTAGGTTTCTGATGGTCGGAGTCAGAATTGCAGAACCACCGTAGAGTTCCAAAACTGGTATTATTAGAATATTTTCAACTCAAGCAAGATTCTAAGGTCTTGCTCGAGTTCAAGTTTAAAGTCGTTCAACTCGTGAATCACTACATAGTATAAAACAAAGTCGCTTTCTCTGTCCCTATGTCCCTATGTATGCTTAAATCTTTAAAACTACGCAACGGATTTTGATGCGGTTTTTTTATAGATAGAGTGATTAACGAGGAAGGTTTTTAGATAGAATACATGCATAATACAGCCGTGCGAAGCATACAAAGGGACATGAGGACATAGGGACGGCGAAAAGTGACTTTATTTTATACTATGTAGTGATAGTGATATTAGAACACAAACATTTAAACATTCATCAAACATTTGTCGACCCAGTTGGCACAATAGTCACCATGCCGGACTGCCAAACATAGGGTTGAGGGTTCGATTCCCGCCTCAGACCAGTATTTATGCTTAGATGTTTGTCTGTGGTCTGATTGTTTCTTTGTTTTATAAGTATATATTTACAAAAGAAAAGTATATAAGTAGGTAGTATATCCGTTGTCTAGCACCCATAACACAAGTCTAGTTACTTAGCTTGGGGCTGGCGATGTGTGGAATGTCCTGCAATATTTATTTATTCCAATAAAAGTTATTTTAGGACTCTACGGTAGATCTGCAATTGTGACACCGACCGTACATACTATACCGAAGATACATCGCACATTACACAACAATGTCACCCGCCATGTAAAACAAACGTATGGAAATGGAGGCGCACGATATTGGCGAAAAATGCATCACTGCATTACAAAGGATTTATTTACCATGTTTATTGTCTTTCAACAACTTTATAATAACATGCTTTAACAGTGAAAATAACCATGGTAGGCAATACATCATCTGTGAAAATTTCAACTCTGTAGCTATCATGGTTCATGAGATACAGCCTGGTGACAGACAGACAGACGGACGGACAGCGAAGTCTTAGTAATAGGGTCCTGTTTTCACCGTTTCGGTACGGAACCCTAAATATCATATGCTCAAAAGTTATCTACAGTAATATTTTATAGAGGAAAGTTATTATGTTTTATTTTTGTAACGAAAAGGCTCTGAAACTACTGGGCGGATTTTAATGAAATTGGTATGAGGATACATTGATTGATTAGGAATAATATAGGTTACTTTTTATCTCAAGGGATCGGGAGTTACGCGCGTGAAACCGTGGAGCGCTGTTAGTCTAGCAGTAAATAAGGAAATCGTATTTTTGATACACATTTTTTCTCTACCTTGCCTCAATCTCTATGTTTACTCTACAACAGTGTTTTTCAACCTGTTGGTCGCGACCCCCGGGTGGGTCGTAGAGCCTCGGTCGGGGGGTCGCGGATAAACGAAAATGTAAGGTGATTGTAGGTCCTACACTACAAAAAAACTACAATTTCTTCTCGTGCTTGTTTATTTTTTAACTTTCTCGTGCTTGTTTATTTTTTAACAATTTTTCGAAACGTGGTTCTATTTTAGAGACGTTTATGATTCAGAAAACATCAATATTTTGAGAATAAATCTCCACTTTGAGCATGTTTTTTCGATCAATACAGGTCTCCTCAATATAGAGAAAATAAAATACAATGTCTTTGAAAGAATGGCGTAGTTTTATTAAGGCCTTGGGGGGTTGGTAGATTTAACTTGTAAAGGGGTCACGTTTTTAAAAAGGTTGAAAAACACTGCTCTACAAAACAAATACAGTATTATCTTAAATTAAAATCAGTTTTATTACTCAAAACCTACAATTATAACAGATATCAATATAAGACATTAACAATACAAGTTATTATTAAAACATGACCCAGTGTCTCAAATTCTAATATCGGTTACCCCCGGCGTCTGCTTTTAATTGTCTTATATCAAACCCCTTATATTATTTGTTGATACGTTTTACCAATCCAGTCTGTTAATCGCTTTATTCGGCAAAGATTAAAGTACAGACTAGATCTAACTTTAGCCTAAAGTACGGTACCTAGTCACTATTTTAGAAATGAAAATTATTGTAGTGAATCTTGTCTGTGGAACTAGGTAATAACAGATGTTAAATATAAACAAATCCGATGCAACTTCTTTCGGCACAAATCCCCATTTGTGCCGAAAGAAGTTGCATCGGAATTTTTTCAGCGCGCTATCTGACCGGATGGTCAGATCGGTAATCGCGCTATGCGATTACCGCGAGGAATTCCAGACCATCTGGAAGTCTGTTTATTTATTTGTTTGTTTGATTAATATTCACAGTTTAAAATCGAATGCGAAGCCGGGACGGGTCGCTAGTTTTATATAAAAATTAGATATATTTCTAAATAGGTACTGCACCAAGTTATACTCTTTGCCTCGGCGGCATCGGCCCTAAGGCGCGCAGACAATATCGCCGCACAGATTGAATTATCGATTCGATAATAGGATCGCTGGAGTAATGTCCTTGTAAATTATTCGAGCTACTTTCATTATGGAAGCTCTTCGGCTTACTTGTTTATTAAAGCTGTTTTCTAATACCGTTATTTGATAATCTAATAATATGTACTTGATTAGTTTTGAGTTATTATTTATTGACGTGATAACGTCTTATAAACTGATGATGAACACCTGCATTAACAAAAAACATGACGTCATGCGTCATGTTCCGAGAACGCGTCATGTTATTGACAACGATGATACGTTGCTGTGGTTACCATTAATGTTTTCTTGTTAGGTTATCACGTAAAATTATCAGGTGTAAACCGACTTTACAGACTACCATTTGTTTTTTTATTATTATGAGCCTGTAGTGTCTACTATCTACTACTCTTCCACTGATCGCGATCTTGTGCGATCTGCCAATCTGTCAGAAATGGCAAGGAAATACTTGAGCACTACACACAAATGGAAAAAGTATGATAAAATTCTCCATTCTTCTAGATTACAATGAAATTGATAGTATTTCGCAAAATAAATGTGTAAAAAAGATATTAGCATTTAAAGTCGCATGTTTTTCATTTTCTTCATCAGCATCTGACGCCATTACACACAAAAGAAACTTCAACAACCTAACCTCCTTGCAAACAAGTAATTTTTGTTCAAAATTTTGCCATTATTCTTTTTCCAAGTCATCTCGCCACCTTCGACGTGATCTTCCATTGATTGGGGTCCAAAAAAGTAGTTGTTTTAGCCGAAAAGTTTTGAGTACTTTCATATTTTGTAAGTAGGTATACTATAGGTTCGGTAACAACCGTAGTTATCTGTGAGGTTGTAAATTAGATACCTAACTTAGGCTATAACAGGTAGGTGGGTTTACTGCTACGTTGACTTGTCCCATCTGCGCCTGAAATAAAAATATATATCTATACTTATGAGCCTTGGACTTGGAAAAAGTAGTAGAACAAAAATATATAGTTTGTTTGTTATTAATACAATCAAAAACGGATAAACCAATTTAAATCTGGTTCACTATTAGCTCTATTTTCGAGGAAGGTCGTGGTATACTTTTCATCGAAATCCAATTAGTAGAACCTGAGTAATCAACGAAAAACTGCAGCCACTCGAGAAAACCCCAGCCGCCCCCGCCCGTAACGACGAGACGACGCGAACGCGTCCCAGCAAACACGAAGTCAAAGAATTCCTCCATAATAAGTACGTGGGCGAAACCGCAGGGTGCAGCTAGTACTTAAATAAAATATCTCATCGACGTCTTAGAAAAATATAAAAAAAATAAGATTTAAAAGTCTTTAATTTTTATCTTATTTACGAAATAAAGATAAAATATTTTGAAAGATTAATCGGCATCCATTAAAATATAATACCAAGAAAGCAAAATTTCCCTTAAAAAATTACACTAAAATCAGTATCGATTCGTATGGATCACGTAACTGACCTACAAGTTGAAAGCGCCCGCGCCGATGAGTAGATAACAATCAAAATGGCGGCGCCCGAAGCGTCACCAACTGTCACAGTAACTAACGACCACATTAAAATGAAACGCTTCCAAGGTACGGACATAAATTAAATAGTCATCCACGTCACTCAAACCTTAGGGCCATGAGGTATACTTGACGGAAGCCAGGTAGTTAAGATCCGAAAACAAAAATATGAGATAACAACAGTTAAGATGTTAAACTTTTATTAGGAGCTAACAAAGCGACACTAATTTACGTTCTCTCTCGTAAGATAAGGGTAACAGTATGAGATTTAATGACTTCAATTCTTAGATCAATGAAAATTTGAAATAAATCTAAAATGAGAAAAAGACGAAATTTCTGAGCCTACAAGAGCTACGCTTTACTTTCCTTTTAGAACGTAGGCGAACACTAAAAATGTTTTTTGAAATGACCTATAAAGAGATATAAAAAGGCAAAAGATTAATACTGCAGATACAAAAGTCATAAAAAAATATTAAGGTAATATAATAAATATTACTTATTTTATTTGTATACTAGCAACGCTCCGTGGTTTCACCCGCGTAACAACCGATCCCCTGGGAATATCGGAATAAAAAGTAACCTATGGCACCCCCAATGAATCAATGTTAATAAACTTTTTAAACTCACACGATTTGTATTCATAGTAATTATTTTCCCGGGTCTTAATCGCGTATTTTTTGTTTTTTATTTCTCTTACCTCGACGTTTCGACTATGTTACAATAGTCATGGTCGCGAGGAGACACACCACCACTCCACTCCTCGCGACCATGACTATTGTAACATAGTCGAAACGTCGAGGTAAGAGAAATAAAAAACAAAAAATACGCGATTAAGACCCGGGAAAATAATTACTATGAATCAATGTTATTCATCAAAATCGATCCAGTAGTTTTGAAGCCTTTTCGTTACAAACAAAAAAATATTTTTATAGTATACTAGCTGTCCCGGCAAACGTTGTCTTGCCATTTAAAAAAAAAAGAAAAAATGAAGAACCGCTCGACCGATTTTGTGCAAACTTCACATAAACCATCTACTAAATAGTCCGAACAAAGCTTAAACATTTGGTTTGGATAGGTGAGCCCGTTCTTGAGTTATAAAATTACAACGAAAAGTGGTATTGATTTTTATATATATTTTTTTTTACATATGATAGGTCAGCGTTTGACCACTATCACACCTGCCTTATGGTAGGTGACGATGCGGCCTAATGTAACACGCCTTCCTAGAAGATACCTATTCACTCGCGAGTTGAAGACCCCCAAATTGTACACGTCAGGAAAGACAAACGCAGGCAACCGATTCCATTCCCTTGCAGTACGAATAAGGAATGACGAAGCAAAGCGCTTAGATGTAGATTGTGAAGGTAATAATTCGTTTTGAGCGCCACACACGACTATTGCGATTCATTACGTTACAAACAGAGGGAACGAGTTACACAGTGGTTACAAGTAAATTACTCGGCGCTGTAACACATGCCTTAGGCCAAACAATACTGTAATAAACGAGACTTCGGTATGAGAAAGCTCCGAATGTATCCACAGCAAATAAATCAGAGACAACGCCGCAAGCGCTCCTACTAGCTTTGGGAAACATCGAACGTTCTAAACGTATCAACCAAACATATTTCATGATAGATATTTTAAAATATCGTTGACTCAGCTACCGTAATAGATCATTATTCTGTCATCGAGAAAACCTATGGGAAAAAGGTTTTTGGGACAAAGTTCCTTATCGCGGGTTGGTGACCTAGCCGAAAAAAAATGTTATGCGTTACGAAAACATGAAACGAAAACCTATAAGAGAAACTAATCTCCCACATAAATATGGAAAAAAAAAAGAAGGTAATAGGACCTCGTTTCAAACGCTTGTCCCATGACACCTTAATTTTTGAAACGAAAACTTATTTTAGCGCGGTATGCATATTTTTAGACGAGATAAAATGTCTGAACTCGCGACACCGTTACGAGACGCGGCTACGGTATGTGCATATATGCATGTATATATTATATTTTGTTTAATTTTTTTAAATAAGTTTTCACTTCTGTCGATCTATCGTTTTTTATCACGTAACGTTTGCGCGAAATATCTGGACAAAACATCTTAGCGGATGCTTACGTCATTAAAGCTATATTTTCATCCATTAATCCATTCATTGGTTTAAGCTGTGCGTTGAATCATCTAGTCGGTCAATTAGGACTTTGAATTTTATATATATATTAGAGAAAATTTAGAACTTTAGTATCAGTTCTTTTATCAACCTTTTTTATTTTCTGCTAGGCAAAGGCCTATACTCAACATCTTTCCAAGCACTCTGGTCCTCAGCAAGATTCGGAAAAATCTAAATTTAAATAAATGAATCTTTTGTTTTGGGGATTTACCAGTTTCAATGTTGTAGTAAAAACTTAACGAGCAAGCACTTCCTTCTTCATAGTTAAAACTAAAATAGCCTCACAAAATCTTTTTATAGAATCCATCGTAAAAATTCTGAAAATAGCTACGATTCCGCTAGATAGGATTCTAAAAAAATATTAATCTAGATAAACACTGTGAATCAGCTACCGTCACGTACAAAGATGCATCTTAATGACTAATAATAAAAATTTGGTTCAATTACGACAAAACTATGGTAGTCCGAATTCTTCCACGAGTTTTTTCGTAAGTCTAATCTACTAATCTTAAGGGCATCAGGTCGAAGGGAAACTTTATTGCATTTGAAATTACGTATTTTTACATTGTTATATTTATTATTTTAATTAGTTTAATTTAGAATATTAACAGAAGGCCCATTATTATAGTAAGTGCTTTAAGCACTTACTATAGATTGTGACTTACAGTGGAAATTAAAAGGGTACGCGGGTATGCCTAGGACAATCTTTTTCTTATTTATATTTTCCTTTATTTACTTTATATTTATAACCACTAATTACTAAGGGAAATGTGACCGTCTAAAATCCTAAAGTCAAAATCATAATTATTTACTCAATTTGCCTCACTTACATGTAATCACATTGAAAGTATTAAAAACTAAGTTAGGATGTGTGCCAAAAAAAAGTAAATTACAGAGACACATAAACCCACAGCAACCCTTAATTTTATGAAAAAATGAATAAATATCTAGAGGCATTATTGTAGAAGTTGCAAAGAGGATAAAATACAGAAAGTGCTGATAGGATGCCGCCTTAACGTCAGAGATACATAGTTAATTAATTATTTAAATGTGAAAATAATCAAAATGACCACTAATTAGAAATTAGTTTTTTTTCCTTATCCGGTCAGCTATGTGTCCGAACATTTTTGGCCTTACTTCCAACAGTTGCCAGTGGCAAGTATTTCTTTCTTCTACTTCTTCATTTTTTTTTTGGGGTATTTTTTTTATTTATATTTTTTTAAATACTTAAATGATGTAACAGCAGGTTCAGGAACACCCTCAGGGAACACCTACAAGAACTTAATGTCAAAAGTTGACGGCTCTAAATTGTCAAAGGCGCCCAATCTCCAAAACATCTAGATTGCATCAAGCACGTACTTAGCAAGAATTTACGTGATCCTACAATTTCACTATAACAAGTCTTGTTCACATGAATATCTGAATGTATCTCAATAAAAAAAAGTATACCTATATACATTTTGTTCTTATTGTCAATG
Source organism: Idaea aversata (assembly GCA_907269075.1). NCBI lineage: Eukaryota > Metazoa > Arthropoda > Insecta > Lepidoptera > Geometridae > Idaea > Idaea aversata. Next base: position 5,022,875 of record OU026092.1, on the reverse strand, counting down.
CATACAATGCTTTATTCCAATCTAAAGCTTCAATCAATATAATATGTGAAGAGAAAGCCAATGATATAAATACAATAAAACCTTTATTTACTTTAACATTTAATAATTTACTTATGTTAATTCATAATAACATGAATTTTAACCCAATAGCACGCTGTTAGCGGCTGAAATATGCAAAAAATAAGGATCGGTAGGTGGCTACAAGCCTAAATTCAAAATCTGTTTAGCCGTTTAGTCCCTATCTTTGCAGAAATTACAACCTATACTATATAATAATATTATTAACAAATTATTTTGTAAAAATTGTACTTGAAAATCACTGGTTGACGAATTTTATTAAAAAATTGACTAAACTAATTTATACAATAATTATAATTTATACAATAATTTAATAAAGCGAAAGGTTAAATACAAAGAATGCATTTTTTTCGGGGCCCATTACAGTTTGTAGAATTTGATCAGACACTCAAAACAAAATATTAGTAAAAGTCGAGCACAAATATAAATCTAAAAAAAAGAATTATGAAACTAAATCTAGACTTTGACATGCAGTAGAACCGTAGCTGTAATACGAATGATCGGTTTAGAGTCAAAATTTAGGTTCTATCAGGGTCCGAATTTCTCCACGTACTTTTACTATCAGAACTCCTATTTCCCCTTTTCCTCCAATCATCGTCCGTATTTCTATCAGAATAAGAGCTAGTACCACCTTCGTATCGATCGTTAGAATTTCTTCGATCGTTCCCTCTTAAGTTGTTAGAACCTCTTTTATGATAAGTAAAACGATCATTATATCCACTACGTCCCCTATTTGCAAAAGAAGTGTGGCTTGTGTCATTATAATGGCTTCTCCTATCTCTGTTTGCCTCAAATTCTTGGTTTCTTGGAGAAATATTGTTAAACCTTCGAAAACCACCCCTATGGCTGTCATATCCACTAGGTTGGTGATCAGCGTCATATACTCCATCTAACACTTTATTACGACTGTTCTCAAACTGATTTCCTTCATTTCTCGAGTGATTAGGCCTGTCATAATTGTTTCTTGAATAATTGTACTGTCTATTAAAACCGTCACTATTAAATGATCTACTTGGTCCCTGATTGTAGGTGTTTCGCATGTGGTCCCTATTCGCAATAGAAGATTGGCTTGCGTAAGGTTTATCATTGTAATTGGCTCTCCCGTCCCTTTTGGACTCGAATTGGCGGTTGTTAGTTGGGATATTGTTAGACCTTCCACCTCTATGGTGGTTATATTCATTATGTTGGTTGACAACGTCAGGTACTTCATTGAACACTTTGTAACGGCTATTTTCAAACTGATTTCTTTTATTTGTCGAAAGATCACGCTTACCTTCATGTACTGGTGCTGCGTTATTCTTTAATATACCATTAATGTAAACATCTCTTTCAATTTTGTAACCGCGGGCTGTTTCGAATCCTGTAACAAAGTATAGCCTGAATATTGTCATCAATTTATGACTAAAACAGTATCTTACTTACATTAACAGGTTTGAGAGAATGTTTTAGAATGTTTGCTACTAAACTTCTTGTTGACGGCTAGACAGATTTGGATGAAATTTTATATGCTGTTGGACTTATAGAATAATACAGGTAACTAACTGTATATCTCGCTATTTTCACGGGATCGGAACTTATAAAGCTAAAAGCGTTAGGCCGCTGCTATAAGGTACTCCTGATAGCAGCGGCCCAACGCTTTTAGCTTTATAAGTTTCGAAATATTTTGTCTTATTATGTCATTAGGAGTACCTAATAGCAGCGGCCTAACGCTTTTAGCTTTAAAAGTTCCGCTCCCGTAAAGTATCCCGTCCGATCCCGTAAACTTTAAGTATCGTATAGAAATTGATACTAACTCTTTATTGCTTCTGGTCCGGCTATTCCAAGACGGTCTCGCATATATCGGCACACCATATACCCAGTTCTGTTCAGACCATGGGTGCAGTGAACACCTACTATCGAATCTGAAACAAATACCTATTTTAAAAAATACACACTTATATTGTAAAAATAAGTTTTGCAATTTAATGACACGGATTATTATTTTATATGTGTATTTTTATTTGCATATAATTCTAAATCATATACCGTGGTTTCGCAAAACTTATTTTAATATTACAGGATAATGCAATAACTTCTATCGCAAATGCAATTACTTTTAAAACGGTACACTATTGTAGCAATCAAATTACTTAGCGAACCTAAGTAGGTATATACTACTAATCCACAAAGAATAATTAAGATATTCATGGAATATTTATCTACTGGTCAGACTTCAAGATAACCAAGATGATCTATAACAAACTAATACTTTGTGCTACGCTACTTCAAAACCAAACATCTGATAAATAACATTTCCAATGTGATATATCACCAAGAATCCCAATCCATTCGAAACCTAAAACGTTCACGATTGAAAAAGCACTAAACATAAAATGGTCCACGAAAAATAAACCAAAAAACTTCGTGTTTGTTTCTTCAAAATCGCACCGCAAACATTGGTGGGAGGTCGTTGACATCGCACCCCCTAGTGAGGTGGTGTGTGGAGGTTTTAGGGTGACCGGCGAGGGGAGGGGCGAAGGAAGTCGTGGCCGCGGTTTGACACTTCCTCAGGAAGACCTTTGAAGTAGCAAGGAAGATGTGCGACCGTTTTGCAGTTTTACTGTTGTAAAAAAGCTTTTTTTCAAACGATACGAAAAACGAAGGTGTTTTCCAAGAGATATATTTATATATTCTGAGGCTCATTCGGCCAATAAACAAGATTTACAGCGAAAATAAAGCACTAAATGCTCAGAAACACCGAACAATTAACTTATTTCCAACAGATATATCAACTTATTACCTGATAAATGGGCTGACAACGAAGCCAAGTACTCAAATTCTTAGCTCAGACAAAAATAGAATAAAATTATATTAAAACAGACAAAATTCCCACGGTTTTGGTTCGGTGCGGCCAAGGAGTTATGCGTTTGTGGTCTTACACATGCAAATCCATGCCAAGTCGAGACTGCAAATCCAGAAAGAAAAAAACAATAACACAATAATCCATCATGAGCTTTCGTCGGCAACTTAATTAACGAGAGGTTGCATTTCAATTACAGAAACAAATATATTGCAATTATTTTCAAAGAAGATAAGAATAATGTTGCTTTCATTCCATTTGTTGGAACGTTTTTCAAAAGGAATGCTAATATTTATTGCAGTCGAAACTGCAAACGTATACAATTTATAAGCGACGTCCCGCCCTGTGTTTTAGAACTTACATATGTGTGCATGATATTGTGTTTTGACACATATAACATATTGGAATTGAAATGCAACTTTACGTGAAGAAACATCGAAAAGACGACGAAATCGAGATTTAAAGTATTATTTAGAACCATTACGAGCAGTTTAATTTCGCATTTTACTGAAGTAATTCTTCCTTCTTCTTCTTGTCCATCCAAAGGTTGCCTGGAACCGATCGCTTTTAGCGATAAGGCTGCCAATTGTGCCATATTGTTTGTTTTATATTGTTTTTCAGGAGCATTTTATGTTAGAAATAAGATTTAATGTGGTAAAGTACTTATAACTCCAAGATGAAGCGGCATCAAACGAGCGCAGCATGACGTTTGAAATGTCAATCTCAACAATTATACATTTAAATTCAGATGCAAATATACACGTACAGCACAATATACTAACAGTCTGCTTGTTACCACTTGTAAGTCGCTTTGCATAGAAAGCGGTACTACGAATACAATGTAATAAAAATCTACCAATCTTAGCAACCGTACTGACTTGCCCAAACAAACAGACAAAAGGTATCAAAAGAGGGCGTTTCGTAATTATAATAGGGATGTATATAGCGCATGTCGATATTGCGTAATAGTAGAACCAACCATAGATCGAAAAACAAGAAGAGTCGACGGTACGAGAAAGCAAATACCGGTACAATGGTTGAAAATAGTTTTTGGCAATATTTAGCTACTATCGCAAACGCTAAAACGTTTTTGTATACAAAAGTTGTTTAAAGTCTGTTAGTTGTGTACTCGATATTTTAGCAATCCTCTGTTGACGAGAAATCTATTGACGTCAATTTTAATAAACAATTAAATTATTTGCATTACAAATAACTTCCAATCGACAACGTTGTAAAAATGAAATTTCAATAGGGGTACTTGTACTGTTTTTCCGTTAATTAGACCCTTTTTAATTGGGTCCTTTTTGCATGAGGATAAAGTAGGCTTGCCCAGCACCTACTACCCTCTCAACTTAGTCGACCATGTCTAAAGTAAAGAACTTGTCAATACTTCTGGAGCCAACTAAGCCGCGGGTTTCATCACGATGTTTAGGGGTTACTTATGCCTCGGCAGATAGATGGCAGCACCACTGGATAAATAACTAAGAAAGTATATTTATAAATATAAAAAAAACGTGTAGCACTCGGGGCCTGCCGCGGTAAAGCTATTGCATCGTGCGAGCTTCGTACAGTCGTACCATATTTAAGCGATCGGCCGAGCTACATGGTAGGCGGAGTGGCGGTGTTAGGTTTTATTTTCGTTACGGAATTTCTTAATTCGGTCGCCGCGCTCAAAGCCCGCGATTAAAGCTATGCAATAGCTTAATATGCAATAGCTTAATAATTATATTCTAAGTAAAAACCTCTTTAATACAGCTTACCCGATTTTTTGTTGTAGGATGTACCTAAGAACTTATACACGTTGTTCTTACGTGCGTTGTTGGTAAAATTATTCTGTTCGTTTTTAACTCTATTGAAATGCATTACTAAGTACATGCATGCATCGAGTCGCGATGCAAATCAATAGTCCCCTATCGATTGTGACGAGATAAGTCGATGTCGATACGTGCGTCTCGCGCCTACGCCCGTCCCTTTATATCGTTTATCGGCTTATAAGGACGTACCACACACTACGCGGCTACGGTTTATTTCACCGAAACCACTTCAAGTCTAGGTTTACCTTTGTGAGATTAGTTTCTAGAATTGCTTTGAGGAAAACAAATCTCTATGTACCAGTTGCTGCGTATTTCTAAGAACGTCTCTTAAAGTACTTGACAATTAATGAAGTAGGTGACTACACAGTCTAGATTCTCTATAATGCTCTGGCATAGAATGACGACCCAGTTGGCACAATGGTCACTATGCCAGAATTTCAAACACAGGGTTGCGGGTTCGATTCTCGCTTCAGACAAGTATTTATGCTTAGATATTTGTCTGTGATCTGGTTGTTTCTATGTAAGTGTATCCGTTGTCTAGCACCCATAACACGCACACTCTAGTTACTTAGCTTGGGGCTAGATGGCGATGTGTGGAATGTCCTGCAATATTTATTTATTATTATAGATCTATTTCCAATATTTTTTTAGTACATAATATAAAAATATCAGCGCAGTTTTGTGAAACATTCTAGTTTAGAAATCCAGCATATTTCGCTGTCAATCATTATTAGATTTATTGGACACATATTTTTTGACCGACTTTCATAAAATCCAAATTGAATTTAACTTCCAAAAGTTAAAAGCAACCACATTAAACCAGCTCCATGCATCTACATACGAACACGGGAATGGCGCCACGCGTGGGCGACAAACTGATGATCAAATGACTGATTAACTATTTAAGAATATTAATTGTGCGATGAGACCACATTCCAAGCATCGGCATTTTTATTATACATAGATTCAATATAAGCAATACAAACAACCTACTCTATAATTGCTTTAAAGAAGTAAATCCGGTACAAATACAAAACGTGACAAATACAATTGAAACTAACGTAAAAGATGCGTTTGCAAACAATTGTGAATGACAGATTTTCGTGAGTACAGAATAGGATCAACTTTGTTATTTCCATAAGTGAAGAGACTTTAGACAAATACCTACAATTCAAACTTACGCAAAAGATGCGAGTGTAAAACAATCGTGAATGACTCGAGGATTACATTAAATCGAGGATTACGTGCGTACAGAATAGGATCAACTTCGTTATTTCGATAACCGAAGAGACTTTAGACAAATACAATTCAAACTAACGCAAAAAATGCGTTTATAAAACAATCGTGAATGACAGATTTATGTGAGTACAGAATAGGATCAACTTCGTTATTTCGAATTTTAAATGATTCTTAACGAATAAAAGACTCAACGCATCCTAAGTTAACCAAATCAAATAAAACAAGATCGAATAACAAAGTAAGAATTCGACATAAATAATGAAAATACAAAAGTTTGCGACACAATGAGCTATACATACGAAACTGCGCAAACTGTGTTATCACAGTCGGGACAGAGAAACATATTCTTCGGGAACATTCTCAACTGTTTCTAGCACAAAAGTGCAACTTTGTCTACGAGTCAGTATCTCAGTCGAAAGAGAACTGAAGCAATATATCTCGCTTGTATATCAACAAACTTCAAGTTTCCACAAAACTTATCCCGACATGACGTCAGCCTAATAATTTTAAACTAAGCAGTTTACGTCGGACGTATTTCAGTTATCGAGAGTAAACAAATAAAGAAATATTGTAGGAAATTTTACACAGCGCCATCTAGCCCCAAGCTAAGAAATTAGGCTTGTGTTATGCGTGCTAGATAACCACCATATGGTGTGGTATAATATATAGAGGTTTTATTATTTTACATCTGGGAACCAGAACTAGGCATTTCTGTTATGCATAGCGCTCGGACCCGCGCGGCATGCGGAAGGTCGCGAGTTCAAATCTCGCCACGGTGCTAAATTCTGGAGGTGCATTTTCCTTTAAAATGTATAATTTTACTAGCTGATGTTGGCACTAAATTATCTAAACATCACGCGGAGCATCGCTCTCATTCCATCACTCATATAAAAACTGTTATGAAAATTGATGTACAAATTATTTTCGCTAACAATCAGGCTCGGCCATATTATAAATCAATATGTGTCCTAATAAAAAAAATCGATAGCTTTTATATTAAAACTGACAATTTTGATATAACGATTACTGCACAAGAAATTCCTAAGGTTATTTATTATTGTAAAAACCATAAATGGCAAGTCATCTATGCAACGGTAAATGATTCATCTATCAATCGAACGGTGGCATGCGCGTGCACATATTATGTGACATGTGCCTTACCTACTGTGAGAAACGTCAAACAACCCCAAGACAAACATTTATAACGCCAATAAAAACTTGATTGATTTCCGCGTTATTGTACGCATAATTAATACAGATCATCGTTAATATTAATTAAGTAAATATTAGAAAAAGACACGGAGCCTTTTACGGCGCTCCGTCTATCGAAAGACATTTGTTCATTAGATATCAGTTTCCATAGACAAACATAACACGAACTTAAAAATTGTTTGCCGTCTTTAATGGAATGTATATTCTCAAAAATAGAGCTTCTACGAAACAAACAAAAACAAACACCGAAAACAGATCTGATACCGGGTAAGATCAGAAAATTGAATCGTGATACGTATATTTGTAAGGACATTAGGGCCACCGTCGGTTTCGCACAACGGTAGCGCAGTACCGCGATATCTACCGAGATATCTTGTAAATCAGGACGCGGTCGCGATACCTGCTGTGATACCACACTGATATATGAATATCGTCGCATTACAACCTCGGCATGGCAAGCTACCGCGCCGCGATCCTTTATTTGGTTAACGCCACTTAATGCCAGTTTATTCCTTTTTGTTTTGCACTTAAATATTGAAACTTGTAATAGATAAGATAACAATACAACAAACTAGCAAAGCTCCATAGTATCATCCATGTAAGACCCGACCAAAGTAGCTTATGTTACTCCCAATGAATTAATGTATCCTCATACCAAGTTTCATCAAAATCGACCCAGTAGTTTCGGAGCAAAAAATCTAAAATTATTTTCTGTTTATAATTTTAGTGAAGATGTTTTTTTCCTTAACACTACCAAACAACAAGCTGACATGTTACAAATAAAATTAGGTCAAAACTATTAAGCTAATAAATAGCAGTTATTATAACTATTCACAGTACTAAATATTAAAGGGACATATCAAACCAGACGAAACAGCTTACACACCCAAAGAATCCGACGTAAGCCGTACTAAGTCAGTCGGCATAATATACATCTCACTCAATCTACTTGCCGACACCGATAACCGGCCTATACCAATGAAAATGCCGACAGATAGTCGCATGCTTACAATTAATTGAAACTGCCCACGTAATCTAATAAAAGCTAGTTTTTGTGATCAAGACAAACAAGGGCGCCCATTCGTAATTAGAACCTAATGAACATTCGGAATATTGAGTCCGGCATTCACCGTGAGAAGTCGACGAGAGCGATAACTACGATTTGTGTCAATGTAATTAAAACCGTAGCTGCCGATAAACTCGACTTGCACGCCCAAACTACTAGTTTTGACTGCTACGACTTACGACGAACCAATATAGTTTGAACCATGAAAAACCCTATCGAGAGAAAGATATCGGGATCTTCAATTATTGTATGCTTAATGCATTTCTCGTCTAAATCGAAGCACTTTTTAATTGAAATGATATGTTATGTCAAACGATTTCGATAACGAATCATACAGATGTTCTAAACATCATAATAGCAAAGTAAATTTAAATTTAACGATTGTACTTAGCGGAATTTAACAATATTGGTATCTTAGTCATTTATTTTTCTGACGCAGGATCAATTTTATTGATGTTTTCATTCGATAGAATAAATTGCATCACGTCGCGTCGTTCAATTGTGGAACATTTTATAGCTGCATTTACTGTTCACTCGGCCGTCACATATTGCCATATACATATAACTTGAACTAAGAAAAGAACCTTACAATAGAATAACGATTAGTGACTAATAAAGACTCGGTTCGAGCATACGATATACTCTTTATGGTGGTCTCGTAAAGACTCAGAGCAATACAATTAGGCAATGGGCGTGCATTAACACCTCAGTGAAGCGTCTTCACCCACGCGATACAACTCTAAGGCTTCCAACGACTCATGAACTTAACCTACATACTGGTACCTCATCAGCCGTACAAACTTGAGCGCACAAACAACAGCCGGGCCCGATTGTATACACTGGTTGTTTAGACATATCGAGTGTGCTCGTAAATATACGGATCTTACTTGCGGTCGACAAGCCGCGGCGGGCTCTCCACGCCTGTACGGCCACTAAAGAAGAGAAAACCGCAACACTAATATAAGATTTACCACATATACAGCCGTTATTAGCCACGGCTTGAAAGTTATCAACCTTGTTAACATATTATACAAACAGTTTTTGACTCACCACAATCTCTTCCCAAGAATTCGTCGACGGTATCCATAAATCTGAAAAAATAATATTGAATTAAATCGAATGTATCGACGTAAGATTTTCAACAATAAAAGCCATTTTAAATTTTAAAAATAAAGTTGTTACATTAAATCGATTGCGTTATTACAATGAACAATAAAATCACTTTGCGGTGTAATTCTAGACAACTCTAACAATTTTATTCCACATCTTAACTCTATAAAAACCTAAACGGGATGTAAACTGATACGGAACCACAGTTATTCCACTATAAAACATATAATTGAATTTCACAAAAGTATTGGAATGTACGGCACCCGTCAAGATAGAGATGAAATATTATCATGTATCGATCGCAGCGTGTCGTCGTACTTTAATCGATTTTTTTACACCTAAAACCGCAAGGTCCGTGGGCGTCACGGAATTACTAGGTGTTTCTACCGACCGACTTACTGTTCCTTCAGTCTATTTGATGAAATATGTTTGTTTCCATCATAACAAACGCTATTTAATATTTGCCGAAGGGGCGCCGCCAATCTCTGGCACATTATTGGAATGTTTTCTAAAATAACTTACAAGGGTGGTCGGACGTTGAAGGGCGTCTATATTTTTATGAAATGGTTCATCATAAACGTCTTATGAAAGGGAATGATAAGCTAATGGTGGGGGATCCGTGATTAAGTCTTGTCATGCAAAACTGAAATCGTTTTGTAGGCGCCCGTATCGTTTATAATTATGCGAAGAACCCTCGAGGGAAGGTAGCCGCAGAAACCCGACGCTATGCATCATCGTCGCTATCAACATCAAAATGTCTATTTCAAACTGTGAATAATTAAGTCATAATTTCTAAACGTCAAATTAACCATTCATCTTGACATCGTTTATGTCCAATTGAAGTAACCAGCTTCAACTAGGTTCTTGAATTTGTTGACTACTTCTGATGATTATCGCAAAATATACCGTCATCATAATGATGGTACATACCTAATGAATGAAATTAATGTGTACCTTGTTAAACGGCTCTTAAGATTATTATTTTAAACTAAGCAAAGTTTACGAATTAAACTAACTGGGACGTGCGGCGCCACAAGGTAAACAGTTTAATTATGCATAGAATCACAAATAAGTACATAAAATTCAGAGAACAACTTAACAAGGTTCCGAATTATGATTGCGTATTGAATGACGTCAATTAAACGCTTTCTTTTTTCGGTTTTCCTTGTTTTGATTGATATGCGGAAGATATTTACAATTAATTTGTAATATACCTAAAAAGAATCTGATTTAATATTGACTTTAAAAGAATTAACAATTCAAAGAAGCACAAACGTTAGACGAGCAAGAGAGTGAATCAAAATTCAAAGTTAATAAAAAGACATATTTCGAAATGTAGCTGTAGGTATGTATATGTAGGTATCTATTTGTTAAGTAAACGTTACAACTAATAATAACATATTTTATAACCATCTAGATATTGAATGTTAACAATTATTCACTTGCATGTTCAACATGACCACTGAACGATATAAAACTAACAAGTCCAAAACTTTCTAAGCATTTCCTTTACGAACACGGACGTCATTATTTAAAAATCTGTCAAATTTTTTATTTTATTACGCACAGTGAGATCGAACGGAGTGAATTACATGTTTTCTTATTTAATATTAGTTGCGTCTTGCGTTTGTGAGATAATTTATACGAGGCTCTTATCTCTACGATCGGTCGGGCGTTATAATCCGGGTATTTTTCATGTAGCACGGACGGTCGCCTTCCTTTACTTAGTTGGAAATTTATGTAACTACAAGGAGGCATCGCTGCAATTATTGTGGACTTTAACAATATTCTAACTACGAATGTTGTGAGAAACGCCGCGGCTAACAACCACCATTTATAGATGTTGTACGGTTTTGCTTTTACGAGTCTAATATAATTGCAGCAGTACTTATTTACAGCATGTATTTATATACTTACTTAGATAAATACCTTAATATCTTCTATATATTTCTAGGTGTAAAATATGTTTTCATTAAATATATTATTTTAATTCACATAAAAAACGAACTACATATTTAACTTTAAAACAATCTTTTTCTAGAGGTAGTCTACCCTTAATAATTTACAACATGAATTAATAAACAACTCTGTTCTTTATGATGCAAAATAACATCAGTTTTTAAAGAGCGATCTTAAAATTTGTGTAGGTATATCATAAAATACCAAATTTACAAGTTCATTATACGGTTCCGACATATGACCATAAAAACGCATATAAACTGTTTAATTATTTTATTGCAAATTAACGACGACATTTATTTCACTTTGGCCCTCTGGTTCTTGTTCTATTACCATAATATGTAGTAAAAAGGCAAATAATTTGATGAACACACACCAATTAGACACTCATTTATTCTAACTTCATTTTAATTTATAGTACCTAAAACTATTTTTATCCCGTTTGTTTTAGTTCTTATTAAAAACCTGATGTTATTAAAGCATAAATTTATCAAGTAAAAAATACCAAGATTACTTTAATTCCCATACTTTATGATACATCTTATTCTAATTCTAAAGGACCAAAGCGTGGTTTCACAACAGAGACCTCACATACATTGCGTCTGCGCATCCATCATGGTACGTTGTCGTTACGTGTCGGTACCAAACAAGCGTCAAAGTGCCCAAAACATAGATAATAGGCGACACTCTGATACAACGGGAGATAAGCACAGGAGGTTCCCATGGTATCCAGACTCCAAAAACGAGGGTTAGAGGTCAAACGTGGACAAAATACAATAAGTAATGCATCCGGGATACTGACGACTAACGTTTCAATCTAGCGGGCGTTTTATTTAGTACCCTACATACAAACTCGTACTACAAATAAGGACTCCATTGCGGTGATTTGTCAGTCCAGTCCAGACTGACATATCATCGCAAAGTTTAACCCTTGGTCCTAGAGACATACAATTTGAAGGGTGTGTTAATTGTGAAGTAAAAAGTATCCACTGAAGGGCTTTTTTAAATTCCACCCATAAGAGAGCGAAAAGGAGCGCGAAGCAGCGGGCTTGACGACCTTTACAAGGCTAATCATGCTGTTGCAAATTATTGGTGAGACAAAAATTAATTAAGCTGAACCTCTGACACCATAATGAACTTTTGAACGTTTCGTATCTTCACCGGTGGGACTTTACATTAGCCTAAAAAAACCATCAACCTACTTATCTTCCCTTTCGGCGACGCGGACGTTGTCAAGTTTTTTTTGTTAGCGTGTATTGTCCCACTCCTGGGCAAAGTCCTCCCTAAAATCTATCGAAGCAGTTCGGTCCTGTGGGTTAGGTTTCGGGGTCTGCCTCAATTCCGACGTCCGTCTTTCGGTATCCAATGCGTGACGACTTCAGCCACGTAACCCACCCAATCCTACTTAAAAGGAATGGGTACTGCCAAGACCATGCCCATTTATACGGTTTTACAGGAAACAGCCGACTACTTTTGAATGGAGAAAGAGCCCGTACCCTTTCCTCTTAAGATAGGCGGTTTTACTACATAAAGTTTTACTATATCGGTTACCCCGTTCTCGAGCGAAGAGTGGTGTTCCGTATCCGGCAAGTAATACATGAGAAATCTCCATAGGTTGATTACAATGTATAGGAGATTATTAATATTAAAATAAAGATATTTATCTAAAATACTATTTTACGTACATAGATAAGTTACCCCGTAAAGTATTAACGATACGCTAATGAAGTTTGACTTGCGAATAACTAATTTATGTGAAATTTTAGCGGTAGAATATAACTTTTGATGCATTACAAACGTGTGAGGTACATGATAATATGCATGTATTTAATGACCGGTGGCAGGTTTTGCATCATGTAGGTAGGTACATGTTTTAGATATAAGGTACAACTTGTAGAATGAAATCAAAAACATTAAGGTATAAATTTGTAAAATGCCTAAAAATATTTTACTTCCATTAAAAACACATATTTTTTGTAATTTACTACTTAATGTAAGATAACAGTAGTTATACAAACATAATTTCCTATTAAATAAAATCTCTAAAACAATATCGATATTTCAATATTTAGCTATATCGTAATTTAAGTTATTGAATATTTAGGCAAATTAAAACACGGAGCAACACGAGCCCTAGAGAATTTATCTATAATTATAATAAATCTAATAAAATACTAGTATTGAACGATACTTTCAATGAAATTGAATAAAAATTTGTCATATTTTACTTATTAGAATTTTGATATACATAATTAATTATATACGGAATAGAATGTTAGCATTTTATTTCATATACCGATAAATTTTTAGAGCAAAGCATTTTGGTTTAGTATTTCAATTGGAACTCTTTAAAATTAACTGCTGTTATAATTAACTGAAAATATGTCAAGACTATAACATTAAACGAATCGAATTTTTTAAATGCCGACTTCTTCCTTGATACATAAATAACGATAATTTTAATATGAAAATCATAAACAGATAATTTTAAACGACAATCACACCGACCCCAATAAAAACTAATAAGTTTAAATTGTTTTAGCCTCACCTTTTAGAATCTAATTAAATAATATCAAAGGGTCAAGTTATTTAATATCGTTGTATACTCGTAAAGAAGTGAATTAAATTTGTTTTTCGCACCCAAACATGATACCGGTGATAACTTAAAATTTTATTATATTCTTGAATAACCACGACAGTACCTTTTTAACTGACGACAGGGTTATAATTTTATATTTCTCTAACATGGTCATTTGTTGACTTGTAGACATTTATTTGTGTCGTAAACAACTAACAAATAATAGTGTTATGATAAAGAACTTCCAAAAAATTGGAAATTCGAAAGAAAGATCATATGGCAAAATAGCGATCGAGAAAGCGGACCCATGTCCAATTCCACCGATAGCAAAAGAGACTATCCCAAAACTAATGGCTAAAACTGACTGGCCGCAGAAAGAATAAATCGCAATAAATAATTGACCGAACGAGCGAAGCGAGAGAGGTCTAGTGGCGAGACGGTCGGTCGGTTGTACCTATGTATCTATGTATCTATGTATGTTTGTTCGACGATAACTTGAGTACCGTTGCTCTGATCTTAATGACTTTTGGTATACGGGTAGTTGAGGTCCATAGAATTTTTAAGTTCGAACATGAGAGGGATCGGTTAGGGGGCTTCGATGATAGGGGGTGCAGTAGGGGATCTACCTATATGACAGGCGAACTATATGGCAAATATACCCAAGTGGGGTATCAAATGAAAGGGCGTAACTTCGGTGACAATAATATGGTACCATGGAAATGATCTGATGATGGAGCTGGAAGGAATCCACAGGAATGTATCGTCTCAGCGGTCATTTTTATATCAAACTCATTTGTATCAAAAAGGAAAAAAACGCTTTGACCTTTATGATTAAAAAATGACAATGTCAAAAATCAAAATGACATGTTTTCTTTCTGTCATTGTAGTATTTAAATTCTCTTTGATTGTCGTAAAAAATATGATTTCCAGATAATTTCAAAACCATTACATATTAACTTAGCTTTGATATTATGATTAAAATTGATAAAAAAAAGGTACCTATCTAAATAATAATACGGTCATCCTAAATAAAATTCAAATAATTCGTAAAAGTGAGTGCAAAGTCATGCACTCTTGTGTTCGTTCTCGATGGTCTTCGAAGGATCAGTAGCTGCTTGAACCAGCTATTGATCAGCTTAACGGAAGCCGAAGCGAAAATTGGACAATCCTTCTATAGTTGACGTCGTCTGGGCCACTCAGGATGTACCTACTTACCTACCTTGGGTGAAGACTGTAGATTAAAAGCGTCTACTTAATCTACTTTCCTATAAATCGTCAGACCTCTCTTTTTGTTTCATATTCATAATTAGGTATTCATTTATTTCATAATCAAGGGTTGGTTTGGTTAATAATTGTGGTGAATAATATTAAATAGTATTGCTAGCTGATCTAGAGATTCTAATTAAAAAAACTGGTGACTAATCTTTTTATTATTTTTATTTAATAATAGGTTAGGACTTATTATAGGACATATAGGTCCACCAATAATTAAATATAGGTCTCCAACTTCTCTAATAAATTTGTATCGAGGGAGGAGCCTCTCTTCTCTTTACCTCTTTCGTTAGATTAAGATGAGTACATATACTTACTACATAGGTACTAAAAGTTTTAATGTTAAGTCTGATGATAAAGACCCGATGAGAAAGGTGACAATAAGAACTTAACGATCTTGAGAAGTCTAAGATAGTCATATCCATGTTTGTACTCGTTCAAAGCACCTTGATAAGTAGGTATTCTATAGCTTCTGAAGAATCAGCTGACATCTGGGATCTGGTGATAGAGGTGGAAGAAGGCACTCAACTTCAAAGAAATATGAACTCATCTTCTAGACAAGATAAGTCTACCGTTAATGTTCGTTAAAGTTGTCTTGATAAGGAGGCACTCTAGGCACATGAGTGTGCTCTAGGTGTTAAACAAGCAACTGATATCTGGGGTTTGGTAATATAGCCGAGTAATATATAGAAAGCTATATGAACTCATCTCTAGATAAGTTAGGTCTATCGTCTTCACTTGATGAGTAGGTAGGTACTCTAGCTACTGACGATATGGTGGAATATAGAAGGAAGAAGGCTATAGGAGTTTTTAATCACACACGATTTACTTTCATTGTAGGTACTTATTCTCTCGAGTATCAATAAAACGCGAAATAAATAAATACGTGATTGAGACCAAGAAAATTAGGCTATGGAACTCATTTTCTAGACAAGATACCTAGTCTTGTTCTGTATTCTGAGCCTATGCCTAACGCGTTTGGATTCGTTAAAAGTATAATAGAGTCAGCGATGTCCAGTGTCTGATGATAGTGATACTAGGCACCTATCATTTAAACAAGATAGACCGAAGTATTTGAAGTATTTCGCCG
This sequence comes from Idaea aversata, assembly GCA_907269075.1. Taxonomy (NCBI): domain Eukaryota; kingdom Metazoa; phylum Arthropoda; class Insecta; order Lepidoptera; family Geometridae; genus Idaea; species Idaea aversata. Next base: position 5,006,618 of record OU026092.1, on the reverse strand, counting down.
TTATATCATACTTTACGCTGAAAAGTAAAAATCGGTACAAAAAACTCGTGAGGTCTCAGTTCGGGGCGAACTACTAGTAATCATGGTTCTAAGCAGACAGTATGAACAGTAGCAGGCAAATATAAGTACTAAGTACTATCGCGTCAATAGATGTCTTGAAAACTGCGACACGATGGATAAAAGACGTATAAGTAACACATAAAAACTGTCTTTGTATCTTAAAGGTGACCTACACCATGTATGCAAAGTTTTGAATAAAAATCTATTTATCATTGCTTTTTATATCGCTACCCTAACATCAATAGAAAAACATTCTATTCAATCTGAACGTTCCATAAATATTATAATAACAACCGAGTAGGTACTTCGAAACACTTTGAAAAAGCTGCTGTCGAGAAACTTTTTATTTAGGCCTTGGATTAAGTGTCTGAAGGCCGAAAATGGCTATAAAACTAGCTATTTATGTAGCCACATAATGAGTATTAGTTATTACATTAGATGTTTTGTGTGCTTTGTTAGATATGGCGCACGTTCTAAGTTTGGCAGTCTAGCGTCATCTCATAAGAGAAATGGCTGACTATTAACACGTTTTTACTCTTAAGTAAAATTGGAAATTCTTAACTGAAATCGTGCTGATGGTCTCCTATGACTGGCGGTTACGTATTTACTAATTTATGTGTTAGACACAGTCGCAAAACGTAACTCGAGATGTTATTATACAACTTTTATGAAATGGATTCTATTCATGCGGAATAACTAATGCTAAACACAGAAAAAAACAAATCATATAAATTTTGTCTAACACAAAATTTACTGTAATAGTCTCAGTCATAATTTAGCTTGAATTAGTCTTTAGCACAACAGACAAATAAAACGTGAAATTTAAACGAAATCGCTTACATAACAATCGTACAAAACTGCTTTAGAAAATAGAACGCGACTTCAACAATTGATACAAAAACTTTATCACCGCTTACAGCATTTGCTGAAACAGCAAAAAACCACGAAATGTTGTAAGCTCTCGTAAACCACTCGAATGTTTGTGACTTTGTGACATAACTCTTCCTATGTTTTCTCATTTCTCAATTTATAAAGGTTATGTCTCCGGATATTTTCAACGTACAGGTTCGGTCTATGTGTGCGAGTTCCGCAAAATAGCGAACGTTCGGGAGCAATAAAATTCAGAATCCACAGAGACAAACATTAAAGGCAGACAAACATTTCGTTATTCCCATAACTGTATGAGTCACGCATTATTACTAGACGCAATACTCATAATCTCCTAGTATTTGAATATTAAAATTATCACAATTGAAATGAATCATAATATTATGATTTTACTGAATCATGGTAATTAAGAGATGGATGTTTGTACTTGAAATAATTAAAACCTGGAATGGGATAATTTTAAAACCATTAGTCACATTGTTTTAAATGACAGTATATTTAATTCCTGGATGAATAAATACAATTCTTAGTAATAGAAACCATGAGACACAAACAAAATCATCATCAGACCAAGGTCTTACCTTATCATTTTAACCATGAGCCAACAGAAAGAGGTTTACAAGGGAAGTTTAAAAGTGAAGTTAACCGCTGTATTTGTTTTTACGATTGACACCTCGTTATCTATTCAAACCAACTAATACTTCTACTATGGAAACCAGATACCTGATTGAATACCTACTTAGACATTTTTCACTTGTTCCAAAAGTTCTTTCTCTATAATTTAAGGTATGCATGCCATTACCAAAACGTAGCACGAATGGCCTAGTTACCTGCAATAAATCAGCAGTGGAAGGTGAATTAACCACAACTAGGTATGTATGCTATACTACTCTAACCAATTCTTAGAATTCTCACATTGCGGTACCGGCGATCATCAATTTATTTAAGCTCTAGCATAATAAGCTCTATTTATTGTTTAATTCAGGCCAATTTGTTGACAAGGTTGAAAATTAATGGGAGGATAATATAAATTGCATAATAAAAATATACTCTTTCATTTAAATGAAGAACAAAACTCAAACTGCATTACTTATACTATGTAAGGACAAAGTTAATCAGAACTTTATAAGCGAGTTTTAACTTAATAGCGACATTTACTGATTTAAAAAGACCACCGTAGGAGTTTCGGTTTTTAAATTGCAAATACGATATTATTGATAACATTTAAAACCTAAAGCATTTTGTTATGTCGCAAAATGAAATTCCGCATAATCAATTGATTATACTAATGTCAACAATTCATTTATACACATTCCTTTTGAGCAGACTTCAAATAAAATAATATTATTCTAATACGTATCACTTTATTAGTGATTCATTGACCATAACTGTTTAGATTCCGAAGTTTCATCGAAACAAACACATTTGATTTTATTGCTAACCTAAATTATGTAAGCAAACTGAATAAGATTTCCATAAAAGGCGCCATCAGATGTTTTGAAAAACCGCAAAAACAGATTGATAGGTATTAATCACGCGGTAAATTCGCGCGCGAATAGAGAGCATCAAAGTGGTGGCGCCGATGACACATAAACCCAAGGTATTATGTTCGCGTTTACGCGAAACTTTGATCATTTTGTCGTGTGAGTAACGCGGTAATTAATCCTATGATTACACATCACAACATAATCTAGGTAGGATGCTTTGATGTTCTTTCATTGGTAGATAATAATATATTAGGAATAAAGTTTTGAGCTTCTTTGGTATATCCTACCTAAATAAATAAAATAAATATTGCAAGACATTCCACACATCGCCATCTAGCCCCAAGCTAACTAGACTTGTGTTATGGGTGCTAGACAACGGATATACTACTTATATAATTTTCTTTTGTAAATATATACTTATAATACATAGAAACAACCAGACCACAGACAAATATCTAAGCAAAAATACTTGTCTGAGACGGGAATCGAACCCGCAACCCTGTGCTTGGCAGTCCGGCATGGTGACCATTGTGCTAATTGGGTCGTCAAACTACCTACCTAGGCAAAAGTGCTGTATCTATATTTACCAGATCGTAACTCATCATTAGATGCGATATTTTCAGCAATTTAAAATATAAATGATGTTACTTTCCAACCTCGTATCTAATATTATCTAATCAAGATAGACGTAAGGCCTCAAAAATGTATCAAATTTAGTGTTACCAAAACGAGTTATATCGCTCATTACGTAGTGTAACTAAAGTAATAACACGTAAAACAAGAGCAGGTTCTAATCAAATCATGTCCATAGAAGTTTCGAAACGGTTTAATTAAGTTTCGATGCAACTTGATTTCACAACTTACCGTGCAAGCAAAATAATAGGACATTGGGGCTACCACGTGAGAAACCAATTACTTACCTAATTGATATAAAATGTAATTTATATCAACCAAAACATCAAAAATATAAATAAATAAATATTGCAGGACATTCCACACATCGCCATCTTAGCCCCAAGCTAAGTAACTAGACTTGTGTTATGGGTGCTAGACAACGTATATACTTTTCTTTTGTAAATATATACTTATAATACATAGAAACAACCAGACCACAGACAAATATCTGAGCATAAATACATGTCCGAGGCGGGAATCGAACCCGCAACCCTGTGTTTGACAGGCCGGCATGGTGACCATTGTGCCAACTGAGTCGTCAAATATGTACGAGCAATGTCATACAAATTTAAAAAATATGTCAATGTTAAAAATTTTGTTTTATGAATACAATATTTATTCAGGAAATATCATGACCGTTTTCTTAGAACTTAAGTTTTAGGGTACATGAGTATTGAACACAATTTTCATTCAATGGAGTAGCCCCTTAGCTCATTAAAATTAATAATGCCCACGGGACCAAATGACTAAATAACGCAAACCTGTGTGGTCTAAAAACAAATGAACTATATTATTATCTATGCTCACTCTATAATAAAACAAATCTTTTACATTGTCGATATTTAGATCGACTATTATATCGAATGAAACGCTGTAACAACAAGTAATAGTCATGTTATTATCATCATTATGGATATTATTATAGAATATCGACAAACCGTTTCGACATTCAACTGAATTTATGTAATTAGTTAGATTACACACATATTTGGTGTATTAATATTTTGTTACTTAAATATAATAATGATTTTGATAGTTAGGTAGGACCAACCTTATGTATTTTGCGCCGATGGCACGAGCTATACGTATTTTAAATTTACTAGCTTCAGAAGTCGATATCTTCCGCTGTACAGCGTCGAAATTCACAGAAGCGGCCCATAGGTTGATTGAAAGTCAAAATTATTTGGAAAAATTAATCAATAGTTTTTAGGTTTTTAGATTAATTCTTAAGTAGGTAATATTTTTAGTTACCTATTTTTAATTTTTAGATATAACATCGATTTGGTTTTAAACTGTAATGGTGTTATAATTTAGTGTTAATAAATAAATAAATAAAAATAATAGTTTAGTTTGTTTTAGAGTTTGTATTAAAGTTTACGATTAAATTATAAAAAGAGCTTCATTTACATCATTAGATGATCATATTCATAGTTCTGTTATGATTAGCTACAGTCAATATTCTTTTAAATTCTTCTAATAACAAATAAAATCAACACATCCCAAAGGCATGTAAATTTTAAAAAATGCAATCGTTCGCAAGAATACTTAAATGAATATAATTGGTGCAACATGATAACACTGACATATCTTATCAAATTCATTAGCTACAATTAACATAACTGGGATGCGAACGAAATTAATGTATGAAACAACTCAGTATCTTGTAAACTCAATTAAGTAACCAATAATTAAGAGAAATTCATGTACTTAAAATAAGTAATTAAATCCGAGATAGTTGAAGGTAATAAATTTCTTAAAGCCCTTGTAGATAGAGAATGATATATGAAAGCTATCAAAGAAAAAAACAGTGATGTTTTTGGTGGTAGCAATGATAAAATTAAAACCGAATAGATAGCTATCGCTCTTCATTAGAATTGAGCTAACGTATCAAATGTCACATTAGAGGTGAATAGACAACATATTTTTTTATCGTCCGATAGGACGGCAAAGAAAAAACAAAAACCAAATTGAACAATTCGGTGGCTTATCCGCCGATTGAAAAGTCTGTAACTTGCTTTTACCTTTGAGAGAAAACATTATCTAAAATTTTAAAAGACAAATACCCACCGTTGAAGTAATAACGAGTGGGTGACAGTAAATTCGGACAATGGCTGACGGTCGCCGGTATTTATGTGTTTGTTATCACGCTCGGAAGTCTATATCTTTCTCTTATTTACGCCAGTTCACAAGACAAACTGTAGAATTACTTTTTACACCTTTAGTGCAACGTTCGCAGCTCGTAACTTAGTTTATATGACGCACAACTTTATCGTGACCGATAAAAATAGAAAAGGAGACATAGAGGGATATGAAAGTTTGTTGTGCCATAATAATAATTGCATTTCAAGGAACCGATAGCAGAAAACCACAAATAACTGTACGCGTCAAACCAGTCACATAACGATTTGCAGACGCTGTTGACACACACTCGCGACATCTCCATTACGGATTAAACGATCGGTTACAAAGTCTAATCAACAAACACAGGTTTTCCAATGATAGAAACATCTAAAATAAGGATGACTTAATGGTCAAATTGTCTCGTCTCTAGATGTAAGTCTCAAATGTCCGCTAATACAATCACAAACAAAAAGCAATGACTACAAAGCTTAAAAGCGGATTTAACATGTTTGCCTGGCATAGAATCCGGTGTATCAATATTATATCAAGCATCATCATAAATTTAATGTCTATAATTGCATTGACAATCATTTTATTACGTAGGTAATGAGATTTGATTGTAATGTAGGTATATACTCTATACCTACATTACAATCAAATCTCATTAAATAATGTGAACCGCAAAATATACTCACATCTAAAATACAACAACTAATATACTTACACAGAAAAAAATGTTTCATTGAAGCAAGAAATAAGTAATTCTTACAAAAAATAATTTCTTAGTTTTAGTAAAAAGCCTTAAAATGATAAGCAGCTTAATTTGAAGCCAATATTCTTATACTGCTTATTATTTTCAAGAACATTATACCAAAAACAAGAAATTTTTCTCTAGCGTCTCTATAGACGCTCCCCTTATAGAGGATTATCTTCAAGAAACGTAACTTATGACCTATGAGTAAATAGAGAAAAAAAACCTTAATCCTGTCAAAATCATTCTATTAGAAAAGTTTTTAAAAACAAGGGTCGTTATCGATAACGTCTGTAATAAGTTCGTACAGTAAAAACCAATTAGTAAAAGACGCACCGTACCACCGACGAAGATCAAAATTTATAGACAGGGTGATGGTTACAACAGTCGGGATGTAATGACACGATTGTCGACAGTCCACATCGAGGAACAAGTAAAAATACGACCTTCAATGGCCGTGATAAATGAATAGGGTGACACTGACACGAGACACGCGAGGATCGTTAAATACCGTATACTACTTTACTTACTGCATAGAAGGGTTAGTGAGATGTATGGTTTCAAATACTTTAGGCAATAAATACAGACTAAGGATAACAATCTTAACATTAGGTTAAGAATCTGAAGTTGGGAAAACAACTGCAATATTTCAACAGTTGAAAAACTTATGAATCTTCGAAAATTTTGTTTTACTTCTTCTATTGATTAAAAGACGTAAAACTCTTGTTTTACTATTATTCGCCTACATTTTTAGAATTATTTTCTTGATCATTTAACAAGCATCGCTTTAAATTTTTCAAATGATTCCAATCACCAAAGAATCCAGAACGACATACTCGAAGATCCCCATACGGGTGGCACATTTGTCTACTACAACTGACAAACAGATGCGTGGTGCTTTCATTGCGATAACAAGGGAGGGACTATCTGACCAACGGAGGGTTATTTATATCCTTTGAGACCGACTCGACGATGGGACGCTTCGATCAACAAAAGACGGGACAAATGATAGAGATAATCTTTAAGTTAATGAGCGAATCGATAAGTGGTACGTTTGAGTCGAAGGAATTATATATCACTTTAACTTTAATGCTGAATGGAAATAAACTTTTCTAACAACGATATCTTAAGCTTTGCCAACAAGTCAGCGAGAATAACTTCTATATTTTCAACTATAACGTTTTTTTTTTGTTAAGTCTATATTGTCTCACTGCTGGGCAAACCAATAGTAAGTAATTAATCATTCTGGACTGATTTTTTTTTAAACATTTGCAATAATATTTATTGACTTATTTAATTTGATATATAATTCTTTTCATCCATAATCAGCTGGGTGAAGGTCGTGTTTAAAGGGATCTTAGACTACAAGCATTTTGGTTAGATTTAGCCAGTCTGTGTCAAATGCATGGCGATCGTCTCGTCATCGTTTTCGATATCTGCCTCGATTCTGATGTTCGAACCGAACTACAATGTTAGTAAGGCAAAATGTGCCTAACAGGAAAACCAATAAAATCATCAATATATTCATCGATTAACATTGTACCTAACATTCTGTAATATTATTATGATTTTATTGTATATTTTATGGGACAATAAAATTGTTAGGGTTAGGTACATGTGTTAGATGTTAGTTGACTTGTTTGAAGGTCCATAGGTTCGAATACCTTTCGAATTCCGAGAGGGAGTGTGCGTGGGAGGTTACTCGTCAGTTGTGACAATTCATTGCAGTTTGAAAACTTTTAAGAGAGCGAGTGAACCGTTACTAGTAACGTACTAGTTACGAATGCACAGTACGTACAGGTAATTTGACTGAGGTATCAAGGCGTTATTGATTTAGGACGCGCATCGCATTTTATAACTGATTGTTGTCAGTAAGTTACAAATGGTGTCACTATTAAACGACATATTTTTTTTACTAGAACAACAATGTTTAAAATAAAAAAACATTAAGAACGTTTTGTTAGTCCTTAAACAACTAGAGATACAATTAAAATCACGTATATACAATAATAAATAACGTAGATACAAAAAAATCCCGTACATACAAAAAAAACCCGTAGATACAATAAAAAATCACGTAGATACAATAGAACATCTCGTAGTCAATATTTAGCGCGGTTGATATAACACGCAGTTGCGTCATGTAGCGTAGCTCTACATTTCGTAGCACTTTTTTTTGTCTTAATTTGTTTTGTTTTTCTCAAAAGTGCTGAGATGAAATTGTAGGTGAGATATTTACCGACATTTTGGTATGACTTTGAGTCAAAAATTCCTTATAGTTTGGAAGCTATCCTAAAATTAAGAATTAAAACTAGTCTAGCTTTGAAATGACAAGGAATTTTCGTCTCAAATTTCCCCAAAATATCGGTAAAAATCTCACCTACAATTCTATCTCAGTGCTTTTGAGAAAAACAATACACATTCGTCACAATTAACAATGTTAGTTGTTAGCGACGACGGGTATTCCTTAGGCGCGTTGCGTTTGGCAGCATACGCAGCCTTAAAACTGAACTGTGTCCTGTGTTTTTGCACTGTTCTTTCACTATAACAATGTGAAGTTACTTGTCAACAGATTGAGAGCCTTCTGGAAATGTCGATTAATGCACGCAATGAGAAAGCAGGTGCAGTGTAACGGTTTATTTTCATTGAAATAAAGCCCTTTGCATGTTTTCTTTAAATGAATTATACGAGTAATTGGTATAAAACATACGTCAGTATTTATGGCGATCGTTTCTTGAAACGAGTAAATTGAAATCGAAATTATATTATAACAAGGTCAACTAAACAGCCAAACTTTATAAGATTAGTTTATTAAGACACTAGCGACACGCCCCGGCTTCGCACGGCTGTATTATGCATGTATTATATCTAAAAACCTTCCTCTTTAATCACTCTATCTATTTTAAAAAACCGCATCAAAATCCGTTGCGTAGTTTTAAAGATTTAAGCATACAAAGGGACTTAGGGAAATAGGGACATAGGGACAGAGAAAGCAACTTTGTTTTATACTATGTAGTGATAGTGAAGTGATGACAAATCAAATTCATAGAGATGTCAATATAAATAATAAAATTATTTAAGTACTAAATAGAAGAAAAAGTATGAGACGAACTATCGAATTTACAATCCATCAAAAAAAAAGTGCACCTATATTTTTACGATCAGTATTATAAAAGCTCCATAATTGTTTTTGATTTGATTTCTATGCCAGTAGATCGGTCAGTCCAAAGAAATTAAAAAATTGTGTGCATTTTATAATAGATGAAACATCAGAAGGCCAATTCTCGTAAATATTGTTTAAATTACATTGCAATATCATTTCGATTACAACATAATAACATAAATAAAAAATAAAAACTTCAAAAAGCTGACTTAAGGTCACTTAAGGTTTACTTGTACTTGTATACAGGCTGTTTTCCGCGATTAGACCCTTTTTTAATTGGGTCCTTTTTGCGTGAAGATGGAGTAGGCTTGCCCAGCACCTACTACCCTCTCAGCTTAGTCGACCATGTCCAGAGGAGAGAACTTGTCAATACTGCTGGAGCCAACTAAGCCGCGGGTTTCATCACGATGTTTTCCTTCACCGTAAGAGCAATGTCAATTAGCGCACATAAATTTTTCTTAAGAAAAATACATTGGTGCACGGCCGGCCTGGATTCGAACCCACGACCTTCAGAATGAAAGACGAGGTATCTACCACTAAGCCAACACCGCTCTTTGACTTAAGGTATATTTGAAACTAGCGACCCGGCCCGGCTTCGCACGGCTGTATTATATCTAAAAACCTTCCTCATTAATCACTCTATCTATTAAAAAAACGGCATCAAAATCCGTTACGTAGTTTTAAAGATCTAAGCATACATCTACGCAACAGGGTTTGATGCGGTTTTTTTAATAGATAGAGTGATTCAAGAGGAAGGTTTATATGTATAATACATGCATAATATAGCCGTGCGAAGCCGGGGCGGGTCGCTAGTTATTTTATACTATGTAGTGTTAGTGATGGAGCATTAAAACTGTATGAAAGAGTTCTAATAATCTCTCTATACCAATGTAATTTAAATCTCTGTGCAGCGAGCATCGAGCAGCCTGCGGCGCGCGCCTCGACTCCCACGCATCTCTTAGATTTATAACATTAGCCATATTCGGAATACGAAGTACTACGGACGGCGCCAATTCGACGCTTCAAATTAAAATCGAATGCAAAACGTCACTTGATAGGTCTTGATAGATAGCTTTGAGGTACTGATTTATAAGCCGCCGTATAAGGGGTGTAAAGTTGTTAATGATTATTGTCAATTCAAGTTTAAACAGTTTGACTAATAGTCTGGTAAAATATCTAATAGCAGTCGTGTGAATCATTAAGCATTTAGGTAGGCTTTTTATGTTATATTGCACATTTAATTTAATGCCTCTAATACCTTTAAGAATGGCTTAGTAATAATTAGGTCCCAATACGTGGCAAGGAAATATTTTAGAAGGGTGAGGTTAGGCTAGAAGTTTCTAGAAGACCCTTTTAGAAGATTTCCTTGCCCTGCAATGGGACCTAATTATTACTTAGCCAAACTTCTAAGGCTGTATATTCAGGGATTGGCGAAAATTCACCAATATGTCTTGATTTACGTCGGTTGTGTCGGTTTCCTTAAGAAATAAATACTCTTCACCATAATTACCTTTCATCATAATCATTTTAACAATCATAATATAAGTAAGGAAAGATGAAGTGAGCAATTTAAACAACGTATTCAGATAAAAGTACGCGACTTGTGTGAGCAGATTCACGATAAATCAGAAATACTTACTCTTTCACTTTGCTCTCCGGTGGTATGACGCGTCCAGGCATGAGAATCTTCCTGTGTAAAACTTTTTCCGCCAAGAAATCCTACAACAATAGGAAATTTGTGTAAAACGTGAGGTTCAAGAATATATTGTTTTGAAACGCTATAATTTAACTGCTGTTTCTATACATCTTGACTACCTTACGTACGTTTATGTGTATGTTGAAAATTGCCTATAGACATTCTCAAAAGTATTTCATGCACAATTTTTATCATCACTACATAGTATAAAATAAAGTCGCTTTCTCTGTCCCTATATCCCTATGTATGCTTAAATCTTTAAAACTACGCAACGATAGAGTGTTTCAAGAGGAAGGTTTATATGTATAATACATGCATAATATAGCCGTGCGAAGCCGGGGCGGGTCGTTAGTTGTAGATAAATCATCTATACATTAAAACTTAAAATAAACGAATATTGTCAAAAATCAAAGTCACACAGAATAATCTCTTGACTCAATTACAAAGCAAAAATACTAATCCAAATTTATCTCTTAATTAAAACCGGTCCAGCACACTGTTATGTAGACGGATTATAAAGAAAGTAGAACTTGATTAAGTCGTACTTATTAAATTCGAATGCGACCAACTTATAAATGCAGTTACCAAAGTACGATCTCAGATCTAAACATGGCAATTGTCATGTAAATTAAATACAAGGTTAAATTTGTCGGCGGATTTGTTAAGCACGAGCCTTGAATTAATTAATAGATGACAATCACTGAGACGATCTGAGGTGTCGACACGTTAGATTATTAAATAGTCTTTGATAGAGTCGTAATGGATCTGATATGACAACTGTCGAACAGACATAGCATAATGTAAATCAGCGCGAAGCGACGAGATTGTCTTTATTCAAAACATCTATAAAAAAAGAGTCAATGAACTCATATGAAACGAACGTACCCGAATTAAAACATAACTTTATTATTGTAGTGACAAAATTAATCCGAGTACCCTGACTCCATTAAATAAAGATAATATTCAAAGTTACGCTATAAAAGGCAATGCTGGCGCCACACTATTATGACTTTCACAACTTCAATTACTCATAAGAATATAATAAACATTTATTATGACCATTCAATTAACAGAACACTCTATAAAGTTTTAAAAAAGCTTTAAAGCGAAATAAGCGAGAAGACAATAATGAAAGCGAATTCACAAGTTTGAATGAAGCGACTCTAAACGAGAATACGATAATTATCCAACAAAAGATAGTAAATCCCGCTATTCCGTAGTTACATTGTATTTATCTATTGCTACCTTCTTACGCTGTGATGTTAGACAAATTTTCACACTTGGTTGGCGGGCGCATAACGGACCGCAGAGTTGCGGATTGCCAGTAATTCAACCCCGAAGAGATCAGTAAAACCGTGTGATATTGGTGTAAAAACTGGCCTCGAAAAGAAAAACGGGGTTCAAAAGCGAATTTCGACAGTAAAAGAAGAATTGAGATCAAACTTTAAAAAAGTAAATAATACATTAACACCTAATTGTAGAAAAAGACATTTCTAGTAGTAAACATTTCACAGCTTCATGTCGTACTTTAAAGCGAATTGACATCAAAAATAATTTCACAAATGTGACTCGATAAAACCGTGTCAACTAATGTCTTAAACCGCAAGAAACCAACACTCAACTTCCCCGTGAAAACATTTTACGATCGGATTATGCCAGCAGATGAATACAAGGCAATCACATGCAAGTACGAACAAAACATCGTAGTGGAAAATGTGACTTTGAATAGTAAAACTGAACATAATTTTATTGCTTCTTGGTATTCTAACACATTCAGGGCGGTGCGTTCCTGCGCCCAATACGAAACTAACTTTAAACATTTTAAAATCATAATTTCGACCTTTACATTTTGTCCGCAAACGCTCGTTACCTCTCATTTATAAGTAACAATCTAAGAAGGAATGTTTATGGATTTGAGAATTGTGTTTCTGTGTACGCGGAGAGTGTGAACGCGCATAACTTTTTGTGTGAGAATGTTTTGACAACAATGTCGAAACAGTAATAGTTACTCACGTGTGGATTGTAGTATCTTGCTGTGTTCGTGAGGTCTATAACAGCGCTTAGTCGGGGGATTTCAGCCAAAACCGACGGAATATCCCATCTGTAAAGATTAATCATTTTAAACAAAACACAATCACAAGTCTAGTTACTTAGCTTGGGGCTAGATGGCGATGTGTGGAATGTCCTGCAATATTTATTTATTATAATACTGTTAGAAAACTGTTTAAACCTAATATAGTCCAAAATCTATCTTCTACTAATTTTGTCCTATAATCAGTAATGGTTTTACGTCACATGTTCATAGCACTGACACTGGCAACATAATCTTTGACAACGATGACGTTTGCAATCTTGTAACGTCATGCCCTTTCATTGTCACGTGACTAAAAAGTGGAACCTCTAATCTTTCACGATATACACCGTACAAAAATAAAGGAAGACGGGTCAGATAATTTATTGTTTCACTGCCGTCTTAGTTCACTCGTGTCTCTCGAAGACTCCCGTTTATTTGGGGGTCTTCGAGTCACGAGCGTATAGGTATTTTCCAGGAAAGCGTGCTACATCCTAGACCGCATCGTCACTCACCATCATGTGAGATAGCGGTCATACGCTGACCTATTTATCAACATATACTTATAATAAAGGAAGAGAGGACAAAAAGTCTGTGCTTGCAAGCTAATTTAAAAAAAAATTACCTAAGGGAAATTAGTTTAAAAAATAATTTAAAAATATCCACACCACATTGGCTAAATAGTGTTTTTTTTTTCGTGCAAACATTGTCCAGATGCCAGAAGAAAATTAAAAAAAGGAGTCTATGAGACTTAAAAAAAAGTAGTAAATGTATAATTTTAATACTTAAATATATTTTATGTTAATATTGTGGATTATGTGGAAACACCTGTCTTATATTAATAGGGCCTGAACCAAATTAAATGTTTTACTATATTTCTAAATATTACATATTTATGTGGTGTTAACGTTTACAACTATTATGTAAAGCTTTAGGTGTTAAGTTAATAGTCCACTTGCAAAATACTTATAACGGCTTAATAGAGTAAGATCCCCTGACCGCCAGACCTTCGTTATTTTAGAAAAGCTAAGAATTTCTCAGCGCATGCCTCAACACAGTTATAAACGATGTGCAATTATGAAGTTTAAACCATAGTGGCTTGGAGAGTCATCAGGTAGCAAAGCCAAGAATTGAACTTGTTACTTTTCCAAAAAAAATATCGCGTGTATTTTCCTAGAAACAAATTATAGCATGACAAATGAAAGGAAATATTTCATTTGTATAGTTAAACCTACCTTTGTGGATCATCTTTCGGTGGTCTGGTAGGTGTTGGTTACGGTATTTCCCAAAAAGCCATAAAAAACGCCTATATTTAGTCAATTGGGTTAATTAACTAAATATAGGCGTTTTTTATTGCAAAATTAACAGGGATTCTTGGCTTTACTACCTGATAACTCTCCAAGCCACTATGGTCTGAACTTCATATTTGCATATCGTTCATAACATGCGCCGAGTATTTCTCAGCTTTTATAAAATAACGACGGTCTAGCCGTCAAGGGATCTTGGTCTATAAGTTAACATATATCATGATTGACAACGTATAATCCCCAATAAAACATACCAATACTGAACAGAATATTTTTATTTTAATTATCATAAATTGATTATGTATGGTGAAAGTTTTATGTAGAGATTTACCTTCAAACATAATTTAAATCAGCACATATCTATGTACCCGCCTACATTCTAAATATTGACACCATTTTTTGTGAGTTATCACTATTTCTAGGGTTCCGTACGCAAAGGGTAAAAACGGGACCCTATTAATAGTACTAAGACTTCATTGTCTGTTTATCCGTCTATTTGTGTCACCAGGCTGTACTTCATGAACCGTGATAGCAAGACAGTTGAAATTTTCACAGATTATGTATTTTTGTTGCCGCTATAACAACAAATAATATAAAAAATAAATAAGTGGCGCTCCCATACATGGAATGGAGCCCTTCGTGCGCGAGTCCGACTCGCACTTGGCCGGTTTTTTTATAGATAAAATGTTCTTTTATAGATAAAAATGTTTCTTACAATTGTGTTATAGATGGCTCTTTTACTTGGACTTCCTGAAACAAAAAAGAGACACTGAGAAATATTGATATTGTATCATCATGATTTAAAATATTTTCTGCCGTGTATACGATTTGCCTTTGACAGAGGCCGAACATAGGCGACACTGCAGTGATAAGAGGAGAGATCAATCATCCGATGGCCCTACCTGACCGGAGTCAACGAACTTTGTCCAATGCGGCCTGACGGGCCTAACTTAACGTCTACTGAACCAAACTTGCCATCAAAAATTAGTATGTAAATATAAAATACTTCAAGCTCCTAACGCGTGGTCTTCATGAGGTTCTTAGAAAAACTAATGAAAACAATAATAATGAATTAGAATTTTTATTACGTTATAACCGCTGAACATAAATCTCAAAACTCATCTTCGATGCACCGCGGGCTAAAAAAACCCCAAGTGAAAAATTTTCAATTTCGCCTAAAATCGACGGAATAAAATGTCAGATTCTATAATAATAGGTGGTTTTAGTGGCAATAATTTATCGACGGTGTTGACATGGAATAAAAGATTGACGAAAAAAAATATTTGAACGCCAGGAGGTGCACCTAAATGTGGTTAATTTTCAATTGGAAAACGCCGGTGGCCTTAATAAATTAACGTTATCGGTTTTAAAATAAATTCTTGCCGTTATTATACTGAGAAGCGTGCATAAATATTGAACATTGCTACTTGATTATGGTTTTGATTAACATTTATGAGAACGATTAAACTTAATTGGCGACATGTCGTTAAGTTGCCGAAAAGTTGTCTGAACTTCTTCGTCGGTGTACCGAGAATCAATTACATCAACGATTAATTTGATTTTATTAAAGAAATAGTTTTAATGAAGATTTATTACACCGTTTAACACACAATTATTCGGAAAGAATAATATAAAAATCAATAAATCGTTATTCATATTGATTTTATTTTCGAATTTCTTACGCAAGTTTACTGAACAAATTCTGCAGCACATTTGTTGTAAATTCACAACATAAATTCACAAAAACAAAAGGCCGAACCGATATGTTACCCAAATAAAAAGGCGGTCGTTTTAAACAATCCTCATCGGTTGCAGTTACCACGATTTTCAATTAACATCAAGGCACCGGAACAAATAAAACTCTGGACAAAGGAATGCATTCGGAACCGCGAATATGAATGTAAAGATATCGGTGGCACACATAATGGAACCTTGAGAGGTACACAAGAATCAAATACTTATTCATTTTTGTTTTCAGTTTAAGCGGTTTAAACAAGTTTTGTATTGCGGTAGAGAATTTCTTTATCTACAATACACATCTAAAGAAGGGAAATTGATGAAAAAAATTTGATGGAATTTTCTTTCCGGGGCATAATTGTTTTCATCCTTTGACTTGCAACAAAATGTTATGCTATTGATGTCAAATGCTTGAATAGTTTATTAGAATGCTACTTGTTTTATTATTATAACAACTGTGCTTATAATGAATTATTATGAATATGAATTTATTACACAAAAAATAAGAAACACCAGAATCGGACAATATTAAGGTGAGAAAAAGCTAAATTATTTTTGTATGGAAAAGTACACGGTATGTAACCCTTTGAATTATAAATATTTTAAACTAATCTCTGCGAGCGTATAACACTAACGTTCGACCATAAACAAAAGTGCGAAATATATCTAGAATTTAATACAATATGAATGCAATAAAATCGATGTGATGATCTTCGTACATAAATCGAAATCCATTACGATATTAATGACAATCGTAACTCTCAATCACAAGTTGGAATTGCACGCACTGATATACTCCGAGTAGGTACCAAATAACGTCAACAGAATAAAACATTTTAAAACTTTACTATTTTTAACATAACCCTCTAGGGATGCGATTAAAATATTGCTCATATCTCATCACTTTGGTTTTGTTTTGCGAATCGACCGAACCAATATAAATCGTAGTGATAAATTCTTTTAACAATATTTCATTCTATGTATATTAGTTAACTTTCGACCATTAAATCTTCGTTTACGTATACTTTAATCTTCTGCCATATAGAGGCATTTTTATGACTTTAAAGTCAATAAAGGCATCATTATATCACCTATAATGAATTATAATATCCACAAACATATTTAATGTGAATAACATAGCATATTTAAAGCGTATAATTGAGTTATATGCCGTCACTACAAACGTTAAATAGCAGTGTAGATAAAATAACTGCGAACAAGAACGGTGTCGCCTCATACAATTGATCATACACAGAATACTACAAGAACTGATCGTTGAGTGAACTCAAGCCATAAATAATAGCATTCAATGATAGAAAATCAGTTGTTAGACTTGTTAGTTTGAGAAAGGTCATCGGCGTATCATCAATATTAATTTTACAACACATTATAAAAATTGATTCGTCGAGCGTTGCAACAGAGCACAGCCGAAGGATTTAAGGTCGATACCAACAATCATTAAGGATTTTGTAACAAGCCATAAATATAATCATCAACAACGGGTTTTAATAAATCGTCGATTGCTGGCTGACAAAAACCATACAAGAGACATTACTTACGTACAATACATGTGTCATACAAAGCTATAAATGTTAAATTGTCATTTTTACGACATACCTCACATAAGCATTAATATTTAGCAAACATGAAAAGTGGAACCCCACCTGCAGCGTGCCGGAGGTATTAAGATGTATTCATTCAAAGATAAAGTGAAAATTAAAAGATTTTTATCACGTTAACTTCCCGCTGATTTATAACAATTTCATGAAGCTGTAAACTCAGCTGCTATGTTTGACACGAAACGAAATTATAGTAAGTAATAGGTAATATACTCGGCTCTACTTTTCAGTCTGTTAAACCATGATATTTGACGAAAAAAAAATGCTATTAAAACTCGCCACCCAAAGGTTAAATCGTTTTAGAAAAATAAACAAAAACAAATTAGGAACAACATTATGATCTTCAAAGAAAAAAACTCATAAACGTGGTATTAAAATTCAAAACCTAATTGAATGAAACTAATCCTCCACCTGATACGTCAAAACGAGTCGGCTTACAAAAAAACAAATTAAAGTTACTCGAAGACCGCCCATCAAATTACAAGTGGCAAGCATTCCGAGTTATCAGTCGATCGCATGTCGACAAAACGAACAACACCTTGGCAAACCTTCATCATATTTGACAAATGCGAGGTACAAATACTCGCAAACACAACAGATACAACACATGCAATAACAATCGATAAATACATTGCAGTAAGGATACAATCACTCTGCACTCTTCAAAGATAGCGATCGGAATATGCTAAATAATGATGTAGACCCGCTAGTAAACAGTCACAGAAAATTTATCAAGTTCCGGAAGTTTAATACAAATTGAATTAGAGTTGCTTCTATTTAAAATCAATAATGTCGAATAGAAAATCACGTAAGGATTACGTAAACGAGTCCTGTGTGAGTCAACGCTTTGTTTTAGTATTAGGTTACACACAGTAAAGTCTCTTGAACAAATCTATTTCATATCGGATGAAATTTATACTTTACACGGATCTGATTGTAGAGTTTATTATTGTGACAATCCCAAAACAGCAAATCACAGCAGTCACTTTCCCTGGATGAAGCACGAGAGAAACGCACGGTGGTATACCTAACGTACGTTGCATTTCTATTAGTTATGAGTTCTAGGTGTATAAAGGAAACATAACGAATAGTCAACAGCATTATTCGAATATTTATGAATTGAAGCAATCTGTTAACGCAAACCACAAAAATGAAGAGGCGCCATATTCCATTAATCATTTAAAAGGAACAATTTCGACACAACCAATGCGCACGTTCATCATCCAAACATTATCTTGATGAGTATTGTATTTATTAGCGATTAAGATTTATTTTCGAGTGCACTTTGTCTCTGTCAGTTTGACACCAACTTTTTTGACAGCTATCAGATCTGCTACGTGGTTTCCGAATGATAATGACGGCATAATTGACAGAGGGCGCTATTGTTCTCATTGTGTTCTATTGATATTAGAGTTTTGTCGCCTTGTAATGGTCTTGTTGTGCTTATTGTTAAGTGGATCGTTACGTGCTTGTTCACTATTAATACCGTCTGCAGCGGTAGATTTGAAAAAGGTGGAGTAGTCCCATTGAATTATATGACCTCTTAAAGCGAAGATACCGAGTCATAAGTACGAGTATACATGTTATTTCGTTTGTCTATTTCTCCGCTATACCACACACTAAAAGAATTCGGTTTATATTTTCGGTTTCATAACTAATTGATGTTCATAGTAATCATTGTCAATCGCTGCGTTATTGGTTTAACAATTTATAACTTAACAACTCTTATGGCTAGACAAATCAGCATAATACATGTACAAGTTATTGAGACATAAAATTTAACACGACATAATTGATTAACGACCAAAATTGCTTTCGATGTCAAAATAAATGATATGTGAGTTTCTTACGAATGCGGGCCCCGTCAACATATTGCTCTTAAGTAGTTACTGGCCACGATAACATGTTTTAACAATTCAAAGATCAATAACTTAATCAGGCATAGGGGTGTCCATTACAGATATTTTTAACAAGTAGGGTGTCTAAATAATTCAAAGTACCGAGCTAAAGTCATTAAATATCTCCCATAAAAGCAGAAGTTCTAATAAAACTGAAATTACCAAATATCGACACAAAAACTTCACTCCAGTAACAGAGGAAAAGTCATAAATGAACATAATCGTGGATAACATATACCGCCCGCGCCGCGCCGAAAATGTGAATGGTTGACAACCGAGAGACGCGTGTTTAAACGATACTTTGCGAATTCTGCACATCCTTTAATCGCGCCCCCTTTTTACACGCTGTGTGAATCAAACGTTGAACTTTACTTTCTGGAAAAGAACTTTGATAGTGACAAATACAACATTGATATTTTTGACTTTGGTGTTACATTTCTAAAAAAAAACATAGTAAAAACGGTGTAAGTATCCTAAAGTTATTATTATCACGCGCTAATAATTGCGGGCAAATTGACAGCTCAATTATTATCGCTTTATTATGCCTAACAAGCGTAACATCAATGAAACATTGCTCAATCTAAACAGCAGATGCTCTATCATTTCTGATAAATTTATCTCTACGGTTCATATCAAAACAAGACGGTCAAGAAAGCTGATTACACGGTGCTCCCACGATCCCGTGCCCTGGCTTGAAGTACGAAACTTGGCGCGTACGTGTCAAAAGATGTAATTATGAAGAAATCCAATCAACCGCCGCCGTACCGCGCGTCTGCGCATGCGACGACGTTGATTGAGTGATAAATTTACTCAAGATAAATAACTCGCGCGACAATTCGGTAGCAACGCAACGCTCCAATTTAGGCGGCGAATCACAAGCGCTTACACCTCCATCAACATTACAACGGTTTTTATGAGTTGAACCATTCTCCGAACAAAAAAACCTTCATTAATTTTAGATGAAAAAATCTAAAAAACAGTATAGGTAATATTTTAACGCGATAAACGCAGGGTTAGTACTAAGAATAAACTGTAATATAGTCGCACAAAAGTTACTGCTCTAATAGCAACTACTGACTGTTAGTCGCTACTTACATTCAATATTAAACGATAAAATCAATAATCCATGCCGGATTATTTTGCTACGTTGTTGTAAGTACAATAATCAAAGAGCAGAGCGAACAGAATGAAACACAACTAATACACTACAATATTTTTACATTTAAATTCAATAAACAACGATTTAACTCAAAATAACTGATACACGAATCAGATTAATTTCACCGAATGGCGCCACAACGTCGCCGTATTTTCAGATTATATTTCTGTCACAAAATCTTTCTCAGCAGTTACTTTAATGACGCCATACTGAAACTGCTACGATCGTTGCAATTTTAAAACACTTTCAGGATTCATAATATGTGAATGAAGTTTTAGCAAGTATAAGCAAACTTGCTGAAATTTTGAAGCCATAAGAACGCCATAAAGAATTTACAAAATATAGGTTAGTCCAAGAACATTAAGCAGACACAAAATTTCATAAAGTCAGACACAATATGACTTTTTGAGCATATAGTGAAAACGCGCCAGATGAATCGCGACAAATATCAGTAGAGTCGAGACATATACAATGGTAACCGCAAACAAGTGCAATAAATCCGGCAAAATATACTCTTCGACGTTCGTCGACAATGATAATGGACAAAAACATCATACAGAGATACTTTTAATGTCACTTGAGAATATCCTTATGAATAAAGATGCAAGATGAATCTGTATTGTATACGACTCTTAAAATATGACGTCTCCTCGGACCATACGTTTAATGTAAGTAAACATGCCATTGCTTTGTTGTAGGCGGGACTATGATGGTGCCTTTTGTGATTCTCTATAAAAACCGTATTCTTTTCGTAAACGAAAAAAACTTTATTTTATCTTCATTTGTGACGTGTTCCATAATTCATTTCGCTAAATATTCACGACACGCATTACATATCGATAAATCACATAATTTCACACCGTATATTGCGCTGTTAATACATTGGCCCGCGGCGAGCGAGAGTAGTACTAAACAGTCTGACTAATTAGACGCACTAGGCAACAAAGGGCCGTCGTATGTTTCTACGAAACTCACTGTTCAGGTGCTGTATGGAATTTTAAACCCTGAGGTAATAGAATTAAAGGTGAGATAGATCAGGTGTGAGGCAAGTGTATTCAGAGAGACGTGTGATGGCGGCTATGATAGGCCTCCCACGCGAATGCGCCGCGCCGCGAAATTCGTGAGAATAGCTGCGTTGGCGCCGGCGATGCTCCGACATAATCTGATGGCAGACTTGTGGACAAGTGATACCTTACCTAATAAAAGTCAAGCTAAAATCATTAAAATAAAACCAATGATATTTTATGTCTGGATCTACGCGTGTATTTTGTTTCTTTTTTAAAAGATACTCTGCAAATTGTTTAAGTAATTATTTTAAAGAATTCTTATTTTACAAACATATAAATCACAGTGAATGAATACTTGATTAAACAGAGAACATTCATCATGCATAACGTTAAATATGTACAGGAGAAATGACAAAAGTAAGCTCATACATAATATCAGAATGCAACTTATAATTCACAAAAAGCAGGCCATCCTGATTCACGTTTAAGCATGGATATGTTACAGTACGTGGAAATCGCAATCACAGGTCAAATCGTACATTGTAAAGTGGTAGTAATGCGCCCACTACACGGTCAGTTTGATGTCAATCTTTACTGTCATGGATCTTTAAGAATAAAAGCTGCGTGTGTGCGTAGTAAGTGGCCATCATTCGTATCAAAGAAACGGTATTCCTCTTTAACTGCTAATTTTCAAATCACCATTACATTTTCTTAAAGTATGAGAATCAAGTTCTACATTTTTTATTATTAACTGAGTGACTAAAATCACCGATTCTATGTTAATATGAGAAGATTTCAAAACATTTTAATTTTGTTTTACATATGGATAGGTCAACGTTTGACCACTATCACACACGCTTGATGCTTGACGATGCGGGTTAAGATGTAACACGCTTACCTATAAGGAAATGAAATGAAATTTTCCGTCTGATATTGTGAATGGAGCTTAAATATTCGTACTCTTGACGTAACACTTCATACAAATTAAATCACGACAGCCGTAACCATAATAAACAGACGTCTCAAGTTAAAATACTGTATTCATAATGAACCGTAACCACAAAAAACATCTAGAGTTTATTCAAAGCAAAAATGACAACATCGTGAATAGATTTCTATGGATTAATTAAGTTGAGAGCACTCCAATATCAACAGATGTCAAGTTGTCGAGCATTGAGAAAGTATTATAATTTGTTTGTTACATAAAAAAAGAGAAATTTCACTTTTTTTAACTTGAGTAACTTGTGTTACGCGTATATCTCTAGTGCAATAAGTATGAATCAATAATAGCTAAGAAATGTGATTGCTAAAAAAAAGACTGAGGAAAACACCCGCACATTTAAAAAGACAGAAAATTACCAAATTGTCACTCAAATCATGTTTCGATATTACTAATTTCTCTTAAGATTTTTAAACATTTATAATAATAATTCCAAGTTTTACCATAAAAAGTAAAATGCCAAGTGTAAATAAGCACAAAATCAACACCGTTCATTATGGCACGTCGTCGGCGCATCACCTCCGGGGCGGGACGACACTCCCTTCAATTAAATCGCCTTCTGTACCAGCCTATCTAGGCACTTCATTAAAATTGTTTTCACAGGAACAATCTGTTATGAATACATGTTATAATAACGACCAGTTATTGTAAGTAAATACGTATAGTAAGTAAATACATAAGTGGTTTTTCAAAATAGCAACAAAATAACCGAAGGACGTACTTACGTCCTTCGGTTAAGGTTAAGTTAAGGACATACGGTTAAGTTAAGGTAAATAAGTGTAAAAGGCAACAAATAAAAATTAGCAACCAGCACGTTGCTAAAAATTAGCAACAAAATATCGGTTACAGTTTTGAAGGCAGTAAGCGATTGGTAAATAAGCGTATTATTTTAAGATAAACAAATAGAAGATAGAAGTTACTAACAAGCAAGTAAGCGTTTAGTAATAAAAATTAACAAAATATTAGCGAATCTAAGTTATGCCTGCTAAATATTCAGCAAAAAGTGTACTAAGTTGGACTAAGAGTCAAAAAAAAATTATGTAGTGTGCTCAAAATCACGAGTTGTACCACCAGCAAGTTTGGCATAGGTATTATCATCCTGTAACACGTAGACATTTAAATATGTTTTCAATTTACCCGAGTATAAACTAACGCTCAACAAATTCTCATAATTAAAATAAGATAAAAGATAAAAACTTAACAATAAATCACTTTTCAAATTCTCAACAAACACATGTAAAAGATAATAAAGAAATTAAGATTGCCACCAGATATCAATAAATACTTATTTAATTCACCGATAAATGAGTCGAACAATCTTGTAAATTGAATTGAGAGATAAGGCTTTCGCGTCAAATACACTGGTGTTTGACCTTGTTGACCGGACCGACCCCTAGAGAGAATCGTAAAGATAACGAGTGCGTAAACACAACTTCACATCAGATTGTAGAGCTTGATAACGATAGATAGCAAATTATTTTACTTCATGTAACACGAAGACTTTGTAACTTCATAAAGATATAAGCTTTTGCCCGAGAGTAAATTTCACGGGTTTTTGACTGGAATGAAAAGTGGTATATGTCGTATTTTAATTAACTCTTTAGATACCCAACTCCAACTTTTGTCTAGCTTCTGCTCGCGAATTCATCTGCTTAGCGAATGCCATCATCTGCTATTTGTATGCTAAATATCAGTCCATTGGTTTTAACAATGCGTTAATATAATATCAGTAAGTAAGTAAGGACTTTAAATTTTATATTTATAGATGCTATGATATTCATTATTTTTTCGCGGTAAAGCTGAATCAGTACAACACGCAACTCCTCCCCTAAATTTAAACAAATAACGGTAAATATAAATTAAAAATAGTCAGATAAAATACTTACAATGCCGAACAGAACATAGTCATGGTCGTCATTTCCGATATCAATGAAACATCTAATTACCATTAATATCTTTACCGTATATCTATGGTTACTAAATTAAAATAATATACGTCATTACCTCTATTTAAATTATCAAGCAATAACATGTCTCATGCTAAATAATTTACACCAGTATCTATGATTTATGTGTCCACCTCCATTTCCCAACTTTAAACATCTGATATAAAACTTGGGCAATAAAATAAGAAAACACTAAACATAAATTAAAAACTGTTACCTACTATGTATTCGTTAATTAATTAATTATATGACAACTATGTTCATCAATACGAAGTTAGAAATTAGCTGACGAACCGATATTGAATATGCATAGAAATTTTACGTATATTATTTCTTTAATAGAAAATTGAAACGCATGAAATTTAACGATTGGGTCGGTAATAAAACTGAATTAATACAACCAAGATAATAAAATATTTTTAGGACCGTAGGATTTAAGCAATTATTACGCTCTTTAACCTTGTTTAGATCATAAACGGAGATTAAAAGTTGTATCCGCATCAAAAGCACTGGACTTTAGATCAATCAACATTCAGATTCCACAGGAATGATATCATTGCATCGATAGATTTAGACTAATATTTTCATTTTATTTAAGTACAAACAATACGCTGTTAACATAAACACTTAGAACCCAACCCACCTATTACGTACGTAGTTGTCGCAACATCACAAGTCTAAAATTAACTAAATATCAAAAATACAGTTACAGAATAATTTATAACAGAGAAAAAACCATTACTTAGAAAGAAACAAGATCACTTATTGATTATCTCATTAGTCAAAACAATGCACCTTGCATGAATTATGTACGAAGAGGAAGTACCGTCTATAATATCGCCTTATAACATCATAAATCAAACTTGAATTCCGAACGAACATCTTAATTTGCATCGCCCGTGAGCCAACCGGTGACACTAACGACGCGGCTACGAAAACACCCAAATGAAACTATCAATTTCAATGTCACAAAAATGTTATTAAAAAAAAAGATCTTTCATGCCTGTCTCGAATTGTTTCCTCATTAAGTTGCAATCTAAACTGCAATCAAGAGCGGAACATCTACCTAACTTTGTTACATTGGAACAATAAAACAGGCAACTTTCCCTATAGAGCTTTTCCTATTTCGCGACGGTATGTTAGTTAACGATTATAACGATATTTTAACAGCTGAACCGTTAAATGATGAGAATAACATTATATCTATAGAGAATGCCGCTTCCCGGCACAGTTTATAATGGAAATATTAATCTACAGATTGTTTATTAGCTTAGGAATGTAATAAAATAATCACCACCTGCGTAGGTACTTAATCAAAAGTTTGATATCTTATTTGGTGGAAGCTAATGAGAGGCGTAGATCACATTCGGTAATGATGACAAGTGTAGATTTATCAAACACTTTCGATCCACAACTTATGTCCGACGATTAAGGTATTTGTGTTGACATAATAGCCGACAAAATACCGTCAAACTCTTTCATTTACCTTCGAATAATCACTTCTAACATAATTTACAAAGCTGAATTACAAATTTAAATGAGGTAGTAACGTTTTTTATTATTTTGGTTTTAAAAGACACGTGTAGACGGATATACATGAGAATCAGCAATGAATAGTCAAAGCAGTAATAATTAATACACATTATACATGCCGTGGATATGGATGAGAAGAGACGCGCGAATGAGACACGAAGAAAGCTGCAAATTACTGTCACTCATTACGTTGTCAACTAGTGGCGATGTCTAACAGTGAACATAAATATTTAAATGTAACAACACAAAGAATAGACACATTTAGATGTCAATATAATTATCGTTTGTAAGCTTGTAAGTTTACTTACACGAATAGAAGCAATTCGGATCATACGGATTGGAAATGAATTTCGTGTGTAGAGATCATTACAGAAACAAGATGTCCCATCCATGATACAGCTTTAGCTTACACGCAAAACGGACCACTGCACATTGTGTGTTAAATGGTGCGCCATTAAAGAGAACGACGCTTAATAAACACATTACAGTGTGATATTAGGCGCGAGCGCAGAGACGAGACGTGATTAAGTGACAGAAACGTGGGAACAGACAGAGAGGGAGTGCGATGAAAGAAGATAGTGATCGTTATAAACAAATACAAATTGAGCAATCTGGCACTAACGTATGCTTGTGAATTCACTTAGACATTATAAGCAGTTATAAGCAAAAGGAAACATTGATGAGTGGCCACACATCAGAAATGGGAGAGCAAACAAACGCCAAGCCACAGCTTAAACACCGGAAGCTTCGGAATTAAATGATCAAATCAAACCATAAAACGGTTATAAAACTACAGAACTAACTGTCATATCAGATACTACCACTATAAAATAACAAAAACCATAACGAAAAGGCACTAAAATCAGACGTGCATTGATGGTCTTCGCCACACCACACAATGAAAGCGTGATTTTATGAAAATATCAATAATAGTATATTGGAGGTAGTTTAGTGTGCTATTAATGCACGCAGCGCTTGCAGACAAATTCAATTGAAGAAGCCTCCGTCGAAGCTCCGGGGTGTCCCTCGTTTACATCTACCCGACTATCTATTTACGCTGGAGTATTGGAAATAAAATTGAGTGGCGAGATTGCACAGGAACTCTCAAAGGGTGCGATCACAAGTTTATGATCCGATTTTATTGTTGTCATCGACACTGTCGTCTCTATAAAGCCGCGACATTGCAGTATAGCTGCTTAAATGGAGTGGAAAATTGAACACTTACCCGGAACGTCGTCGACTAAAATAGCGATGGAAAATTAAATATCAATAGTAGTAGTGTGCAGATAGACCTAACTATAAAAGGCGCTCTACTGTCGTATGGTATTAGTATTGGTACTCGTAGCACAGCCTGGCTCCTAACTTGAATGCGTTTACGATGCCCCAGTGGCGTTATCACGAAATATGATAGATCGTCAGTCATGCGACGACGCTCTCCCACGCGACACGGTCGTGATTAATTATAATTCGAATTTTATTCAAAGCGAACAGCGGACAAACTATGATACCAATCAATAAACGGTTCCATACCGACGACGGTACAGACATGATACTACAATTTACTGTTGTCGATAACGCCTATGAAGACGTCAGACCAACGGAGAATAACAGGCTCGAGGTCCCGAAACAATTGATAATGCTGTGTTCTCATTGTAATAAAATTCTTGATCAGACAACGACGACGGTTAACAATATAAAATAATAAAAATCAATAATACCCTAATAATACATTATTTTTAAGTCAATATTTGTAAGAGTTGGTGGTAAGATGTAGTAACAAATTATCAACCGATTATGAATAAAACATCCATGTACAACCAGCGGGTAGAAATAAGCAGAAATGCTTCTCGGACGCAATAAAATAAGCATCTGAATCGTCATAATCTTCAACTAGTAACATTTTAAATTGCGCAACAGGTTTATTATTCAATAAACACATTTGTATACACGAATTCCTGTGAACCGTGTGTTTTGATTATTAGCTTTAGATATTAGACCCCCGCGAGTACCGACTCATACTGTGTGAGAAATAGTCAGCCATTTGACAATATCGTCGCGACAACCGCGGGTACAGGACCAATATCCCATCGAATATATTACCTACAACTTCATATCTCTTAGCGTCACATCTTAACGTTTATGAATGGAAAATCCTGTTTCTTGGAAGCAATTACAAGTTTAAAAAATCTTTAATTTTTAATATAATATTATTTACTTTATTACCTTGCAAGGAATTTAACAAGTATTACATGAACATGGTGTGGAAAAATAAGGTAATTTAAAGGTAAATATTATATAGTACCTACGAAAACTTGAAAAAACTAAAATAGAATATGAAAAAATAAAATATGCAATCAAAAATAAATAAAAGACAAAAAAAGTTACTAAGAGTAACTACTTGTTAAACTTATTTACGAGTAAAATGTACTCGTAAATGAGTAGGACCGTTCTAAAAATGAATGAAAAATAAACGAATAGTATTTCTGTGACAGTAATCACGTACTTATAAGTAGATAAATCATAAAGACGAGCTCACAAGCGCCACAAAGCTAGAAGCGACACGCATCCCTGACTCGAGATAATAAATAACATCCAGTTCTCGCTTTCAAAGCTGGACCGGGGAGCAATAAGTCGTGGACGGGTCAGAGGTGAAGTGAATAAAAAACGTACCACAATTAAATAGCGTTCTCGAAGGTTAATGAGCACAATAAATATGTTGTCGGCACCGCAGCTGCGGACAAACAAATGCATAGGAACGTCACACGTGAGAAGGGTTCTTTTAACACACTCGCTTCTTTCTATGAAAAGCTATTCGGCTCAGTGTCGGCTAACTGGCAACATCATTGTACACACTGAGATACTTCCACGATCTTTTACAAATGTGACACGTCTACCTACTACACATTCGAGGTTGAACAAATATCATCAACCTAGAGAACTATACAGTTTCTCCACATAGTAACAATCAAGGTGTTTGTGAGTACAATAATCGTGGAATTCCTTAATCTGATAATTTATGACAAAGTTAGTCTATAGAACTTTAAATATGACCCAATTCTTTATTGCCATCAGACGTGTTTATGAAAACAAACCATAGAATATCAATCGGTGTGAACACCACAGAGAAGAAAATGAAAACTTTATTAATTTAATCTTTTTATTTATTGATCAAACGGCATTAATGCGGTAATTTTTCATAATCAACGTCGAGTATTTGTTGGCAATGTCAATAGGAACTTACTAAAGGATTTTAATTTACCATAAAAAAACGTTATTTATGAACATAAATATTCGTCGAAGGTTGTAGACGCTATCGTCCGCTTTCTAAGACTCGTTAATTACAACATCGCCAGAAACAGACGGCGGAATCACTGACTGTGCAA
Organism: Idaea aversata; assembly: GCA_907269075.1. NCBI lineage: Eukaryota > Metazoa > Arthropoda > Insecta > Lepidoptera > Geometridae > Idaea > Idaea aversata. Next base: position 4,977,117 of record OU026092.1, on the reverse strand, counting down.
ATTTCCCCACTAGGGTTTGCAGCATTCCATGCGTGCCCCAGACGGAATCATACCTGCGTTTGATTTATAACGAGCAGGGGACAGGGTAACCACGGGTGTGAATTCAATCGGTGAACTTAAACATCCTGGGGCAAACGAGGCCAGATAAGCAAGAACCCCGAAAATACATTCAATAACATAATATTTATAAGAACGTGGTAAAAGCCTAGGTGTCTACAAAAGTTGGAAGATGTAAGGTAACTCAGCGGGTCGCATCAATTGCTGGCGCCTCGCACAATATCCAGAGCCTTCGTGACCACTGACTATCAGTCGCGGCTTTTATAGTTTTTTTTATCCACAATTTTTTAATGAACGTGACTGTACTGTTTAAAAAGCAAAGACGGCTCAATATGGATTCGTGAATATCCAATAGATTTATTTTAAGAGTAGTCTTAATTTAAACATCTCATTGGCGCCAGACGTTATTCGATACCACTTTTTCTTATGATTAATAAAACTGTAGGATTCCTTTCATTTTTCTGCTAGGTGCAATATTTAAAAATGAATGCCGTCTCTTAAATTTTTTTAAAATAATCTAGAATACATAGGTACGAAAATATTAAGAGAAAAATAATATTTACGTCAACAACGTCCGCGTCGTCTGGAGCACGTTCAATTCGAAAAACATTTCCAATTTAATTCCGGAAAACGGAAATTATTGCCTCAAGTTGTAACGAGTTAAACGTTACATGAACACAAAATCAACAGGAATGTATTAACACCAAACGAATGGTAGAAAGCCGCACGTGGGTGTTCCTACCAAACACATTTTTGTAACCACTAAGTACAAATAGAACATTTGATAATGGATGTGAATGAAATAGAAGCACGCGCTAATACCTTTTAAGTCGATAGATATATCGTCAGATCGCTTGCAATTAAGTGATAATTTATCACAGGTGTATTCTGTTTTAATTTCAAAACGTTTACAAAACACAATTCGGTTACTTTATAAATGTCGTACGAAACTCTACACTGATCAATCGACTAACGGTACTCTACGGTCCTCTTTTTGTTTTTAAAATTTATTAGTCTAATAAAAACTACTACACATCAGTAGGTCAATATTACTTGTGCGTGGGGAGTTATCTCAATTCCAATTTTAAATTAGAATAAATCATAATATGATACGGTTAAAAAGTCAAGTAACATGTTTATAAATTGAGATAAAAAAACTGCCTAAATAGTTAGAGATTTATACAAAAATTAAAGATGAATGTATGGCAATTTTAATACCTTACAATAATTTGAAAAAAGAGACCATTAAAAACATAACTCGAAACCGAGTTGCACTCAGAAATAGCTTAAACACACCGGTGGCTGACCGAGACGCCGCCCTCTGTTCTAGAGATGAAGGTAAACAATACGAAGATAGTAGACAAACAAATGTAAATGACCGAAATGTGAACGCCATGTTTGGCATTCCCATAAAGCAAGGTTAACACGTCATTAGAGGTAATGATGGCGTTATTACGTAGTGGGAGCGAGTCGGGGTGAACGATGGTCCGATGATTGGCCGCTCACTCTGTGTGGTCTGACTGAAGCGCCTTTACAAACACACCACCACGTGTCCAAGGATTGACTTAAGGCTGCGTTGCTTTCTTAACAGGTGGGACAATGGAGATTCGGGATTCATTAACTTGTTTATCTTTCAACTCGAGTACTTAACGTCCACTGGACAGTCCAGTCCTTTAAACATTTGGTTTGTTCTTACATTTTAACGAAACGGTATCAAACTTTAATCCGTTACCGCTTAACTTCTTCAGTGAATATCGTCTACACGAAAAATTTCAATGTGGCTGCTCGAATCGATCTGATGGTATCGTGCGCCAACGATAATTTATCGAATGCTTATCGTTCGATCTGCGTAATTGATACGGGTGAAATCACTGTGGGGGCCTGATGCGGCGCTAGTGTCGTCGACAAATTATCATATTTGTAGCTTACATCAAGAGAGTTTGTAGTTTCAAAAGCAAATAAGATTTCTTTACGGCTCATTTCAATTAACAATAATCCTCAATCTCGAGTTATAAAAACCTAGATTGCATCGTGGAAACTTAACGAATGGAATGTGTGGTGGTCTTTACTCCAGTAGACGCCACCAAAGAAGTGTATTGCGACAAATAGTACCAATAATAATTCGTGGTGCAATCCTTGGCCAGCGCGTGCGCTAAACAACCGTCCCTGATTGAAGATCGCATAAAACCGCGCCACCCACCGCCTGCGCCTGTCATTTGCATTGTACTCACTTTACATTACGAGGCTATCTCTGCAGACAGAATCACTTGGTCGTAAGTTACATTTCGGTGGTCCTTTAATTTCGAAAGCAACCAGATTACGACCGCTATAATCACTACAAACTACGCGAGCAATGCTTTCTCTAAAAGCAAATTAGGTGCAATAAATTTTGTATATGTCGTCATTCTAGAGCGAAATAAATCAATAAAGATAACTGTCGTTTGTAATTGAGAGTATGAGCGTGTCCATGTGGCTTGTTTCGAATAGAAACAATTTAATAGTAGCAGTTACTTGTGGAGACGGCAAATGAGTAAAAAGCACCTACAACTGTTTCGATTTAAGCAATATGTAGCTTTATGAGTGATTCTTAAATATTTAACGAAGCATTGAACTGAATGTACCGAAAGCGAGTAAATCAATCGTCAGCAGATTACGGAGCAAATTGGCAATCAACTGGCATTGATTAGTTGAGCCTGCAACGTCCTGTGTGTAATTCATTCGGCAATCCTTCCATACGATAGCAACATTATTATAATTTAACTTCATTGCTTAAGCAGGCGCCCTTTAATAAATTGGCAGGCAATTCTAGAATTAATTAATCGCCTGACCTAATAATCGTATATTAATTCCTTAACCACAAACTGTCAACCCCTACTTAAAGATGACTAACAATACAATCAAAAAATTGAAACCAACTAAATAAATGAGCTCATAACTTAGCTTGGTAATATCAGATGGGGCGTAATCATCACGATTATCGTGTCCACAAACCGTGGATGATGTCACCGAAATGAAGAAAAAACACCATAACATAAGTAACAAAATGGTAAGATGACAACACAAGTACAAAACTAGTACGACGCGATTGACGCAATAGCACACGTTGCGGACAATCATAGAAGTAGGTATGTTAGTACTGCAAATTAGCACACCCGAAATGCATTTATAATAAAAACAAAGTATTCGTAAAGACTATTTTAAGACAGGAGGCCATTAACAGAAGCCCACCGGTATCGGCGACTAAATCAATATAATGCTAATCGACTCTACACCGGACTTGATTTTAGCACATCGATACTAATTACCAATTACCACGCGCTTCGATCAAGACATTTGCCAATTGCCTACAGACCGGAATTTAAAACTGTCAAACTTATGTGTCTGTACCTATTTTAAGACTGGAGTAGAAATACAGCTAAATTAAATGCAAGAGATGCAAATTCTGTTTACTTACACAAGAATATTACATTACTAACGATCAAAACTGTACGACTATCTTGTCTAACTTGTGTGATTTACCAAAGACGATATTTACATAATCATTCTAACGTCTAAAAAATTAATATTTTCTAGAAACGAACCCGGAAACCCACCCTTCAAGTCGTTCTACGTCAGTTAAATTAGACAAGAAGTAAATTATTACCCTCCCTTCGGAAACCACAAAGCCAATGTCTGGTTTTTTTCTAATTCCTCTACGTAATTGAGGTGTAATTTCGCGTACAATACCAAACAATACGGTCTAACCGTACCGGTGCAGCAAACTTAGTGAAATCAGGGGACAAAAGGAATAAAGCAAAATTAGAAATTTCTATTGTCAATCGCGCCTTGTGATGACCATGATTTACGTCAATATAGACACCGGGTGCAAGGGAACATAAATTAAACAAACTCAAAGTCAGAGTCAATTTTTTTATTCATTTAGAATCAGATACAGTTCATGGGTTCACTTTGAATAGTCTTAAAAACTAAGTTAGGCAGTGTGCCTTCGGATCGCGCCCACCAATGAGAAGAAAGCACAAGAAACTCATGGGTTTATTTGTGATCATGCTCACAAAGGTCAAGATCACAAAATACACTTTTGGATGGTATATTGGAATGGAGCAACTTAAGTCACATCCGTGGGTTCTTATCACTAAGGTAAGATGAAGTATCATAGTACGCTGCACTACTGCACAAAATTATTACGGACTGCCAAGCAAAGGGTTGCGGGTTCGATTCCCGCCTCAGACAAGTATTTATGCTTAGATATTTGTCTGTGGTCTGGTTGTTTCTATGTATTATAAGTATATATTATTTACAAAAGAAAAGTATATAACTAGTATATCCGTTGTCTAGCACCCACACAAGTCTAGTTACTTAGCTTGGGGCTAGGCAGGAGCATTTGTTAAAACACCTGACAGAACCGATGAAGAGCAAGTTGCATCAATTAGTTGTAAAAACATTTATAACCTTGAAAGTTCAAATAGTGGTATTTCTAGTTCTGGTATCGTCATAGTTCCTGGCAATAAGACAGTAGCAATCTTTACACATCGCCTTACTCTTATACTAGTAGCAACAATTATTACACTCAATTTATGCAATGGGGAGTGGGAGTATACAATTTTCGCAACAATTTTTTAACTACAAGACTTGAGGTAGAGAACTCCAACAGCTTAACAATGTCCAGAATAAGATGCACCTTACGAAATTTGGAACTAAGGGAGGAAGAATGACTATTTATATTCCTTTTAAATTACGAACAAGTAGAAACAACAACTCTTGAAAGTAAGCCAGAGGGGAATGATTAGTATGAAGCGCCAAAAAACGAAAGCAAATTTTTTTGTGTTACTTTTAAAACTATTTTCATTGGTAGTAAAAAGCGGGCCAAGTGTTTGATTGACTAAAAATAACTATCGTGAGAGTTTTGTGTTTTGGAATAGATTGGACTACCACGCCAATCATTTATTAATAATTATAGCAAATTTTTCAATAAAAGATCACTGTATTTATTAACAACTTGCTACTGTAGTATATCTATTGACTGCAACTTTATCGAAGCTCCTCTTTCCAAGTGATCTTGAAGGTTTATTACTATACAGTTGCAGCAGCAAACAGACAACAAGCTCCAACGCCTATTATTACTCCTATTACCAGCAAACTAGCACTGAAAGTAAAATATGCAACTGATGCAGCAATTCCTGCAAGCACTTCAGCGATCGCTAATTTCCATGTAGCTGTGGTAAGCCACTTATTTTGTACGCTTTGTGATACAAGAATACTTCCATTGCTTGAATTATTAGGCTGCATGTCATTGGTTTGAGACCTATTCACTTGTCTAGAGCCTTCGTTAGCTACCGAAAATATTTCTTGTTGTACATAAACACATTTTTGACTTCCGCTTTTATCAGTTGGAGTTTCCAACATAACAGGAACTTTTTCTATATTTTTTACATTCGTTGAAGTTACCGTTGCAGCAGGTGCAGCAAAAGTTTGTACTGCTTGGTGTAATATCATCTCTCCTTCTTAATTTCTTTTATTATTATCTTTAAATCCGTTACTTGATCTTTCTTTAATAAACTTCTTAAAGGTTCCTTGCTAAAACTCATTGCATACCTACAACACAAAATTAGCTTTTCTATCGTTAGATAAATTTCTTATATTTACCTGCTGCTATTCAAGTCATGTCCTTTTTAGCATAAGAAAGCAACTCCTTTTCCAAGCAATTATAATAGGACAATTGTGATTTACAACAATTATAATGGGATAAACCGTAGCCTATTATAATTGTTGCAACAACCACCGACGCTTCTATATTACTTTAACAAAGGCTAAGTTTTCGGGGGGAAACTACGCGGTGCGGACTGCGGAACATTGTAATATTTCAAAGGATACCGTTAGACGTCGATCAAACTGAGGGCGGAAGAATAAACGTCTCACACCTCCAACAAGTTACTGACGGACGATCGGTTTCTTTATTAATTACAGGATCCTTAACACTCTGTTGAATATTCACGGTTCGAGAACTAATTCGACCCGATTACAATATGATCGAACTAGTTTTTAATTTGTACTTTTACGAGGCTGTAACGATATATCATTACATGTTGATAACTGATAAGTACAACGCATCGCATTCGCTGTTGTCGGCTGAGCGTAATGGACGTCTGATACCAACCTACATAACAACCCTGTGTTCCCAAGCCTGTCATCAGTTTATGACTTTTTTATTCCACTTGATAGCCAGAGAAATGCAACACCATTCCCGCTTCAGATTTCCCGATGCTGATACTGAAGTGTGACGCGCTATAAAATTTGTAAATGAATCGTTTTAGATCAATCACAACGCAATAAACTCGGCCAATCGTGATGCGACTACGATTATGTAAACACGTGAATGTAATAACAAACAACCCAGAATGGAATAAAAATAATAAATGGTATAAAATACAAAGCATGAGACACCTACTCGTATCATATCGGTAAGGTTCATAAAAGGACGAAAATTGAAATTTGATCGCATTACATCGTAATAATAATCATGTCTTATTATGGCGGCCTGTCATAATAGTAGAGAACCGTGGACTATTAACATTCGTTTGTTTTGGACTGGATATTCCCAGACTACATGATTCATAGAACTCTATCAGGTTGTTAAAGGATCACATTTATAATATTCTTTCATAATGTGTTGGAAGGACCACACATTGTAGATATATTAAACTGAGAAATCGATACGATATCGATATTTCCGACCGCATACCAAAGACTATGAAACCGACTATCAATAGATCGCATTAAAACTACTAATTTAAGACTGCTTCACACCTCCACGAAAGAAACTAAATTTTTAGTGTAATTGCTGGATTTACTGATTCGGGAGGTCCAAACGAAACTTTCTTTTACATCGTATTATGTTACTAGTTGATTTTATACATGTAAATTAAACAGTGTTATATTTATTAGTATATAAAGCACTTTCAATAAAAAATAATTGTTAAAATTATGAAATACCTAGACATGAATGAATGAGTATTGCTTTGTTATAAAATAGTTTCCGAAACCTTTGGTTTTGGAGTTCGTCAATGAACTAAACAACTTGTTGTAAGTTAGCTCGTAACATTTACCCCCTTATTCCAAAACGAGGTTTAAGAATAGTCCGAGATATGAATTTAAACCTTAGATTTAGACACAGATTTACTCGTGAACACTAAACACTATCCCTATAAACCTAATATATAGAGATAGTGTTTAGACTATAGTTCCCTATATAATCTATTGGGATAGTGTTTAGACTATAGTTCATGAGTAAATCTGTGTCTAAATCTAAGGTTTAATTCCACATCTCGGACTATTTTTAAACCTCTTTTTGGAATAAGGGGCATAAGGTTTTATGACAATACTTTGCACAAGATAAATATTGTGATTATTGCAGTATTAACATCTCTGATTTCACATCTGTTAAACACATCGCTTTCGCTGATGAAAATTAAATCACAACACTTTAAGAAACATACTTTTATAATATTATTTCACATTCTGTCTTCCAGAAAATATAGTTTTTAAATTTAGTTTTATCCTAACATTATAAAAACACATGATTAGAATAAAATATATAAATAATTCAGGACTTTCCACACATCGCCATCTAGCCCCAAGCTAAGTAAATAGACTTGTTTTATGGGTGCTAGACAACGGATATACTACATATAATTTTCTTTTGTAAATATGTATATATCTACATATAATACATAGAAACAACCAGACTACAGACTAATACCTAACCCGAATCGAACCCGCAATCCTGTGTTTGACAGTCCGGCATGGTGACCATTATGCCAACTGGGTCGTCAAAATGATTAAAATCATCTAAAATGCAAATTAAATTTAAGCTTGGTAACATAAAAAAGAAAGACAATAAAAAAACTAAATTGAGATAGCAAAAATCAGCAGAATAGCGACAAAATTATTTATTACTGAATAACAATTTTAAAATGATACTTAATAAATTTATTTTTTATTTAAATTATCATTGTACCTAATTCGAAACATAAATAATAGCTTATGTGTTGGAATATCAATTAAGATTGTGTCAGAGAAAGCAAGAAATTCGCATAACATTTTGATAAAAAATAAAATCTATTTTACGTAAATGTCAGCCATTCGTCACAATTACAAAGCTACGAAAAAAACATCTATCAGAGGAAAAATCGTACTTTACTTCAGAAAAACAAGTCAGAAGTAATTTAACTTGAAAAATATCTCTAAACTCTCTCACAAACAGAAGAAGGAAATCAAATATAGATAGTGAATCATAATAAAGAAACAATTGTAGGATATCAAATTACACCTACCGATTGCCATTACGGTGATAAACCTCTATAATTCAACTAACAAAACTATCTTAATTTACGACCGGAGTCCCGTTGAATAAAGGAATCAAAGCGCCACAGATGCCATAGGTAGGTACCGTATAAATGTATATTTTTTTGTAATGAAAAGATATAAAGATAAAAAGTATCAACTATTCATAGAGGCACCCGCTGTTTTATCAAAAACGGGATTAGTCCCTTTGATGCCGGGAACGTTTGTTCGACACAAATATTTTGACACGAATAAATAAAAATTATACGTTCAACGGATTAAGGTGAACTTCTTAAGACGCAATTACGTTAATCCTGAATTGTAATCTTGGTGATAATATAAGCTTTAAATAAAAAGAAGGTGCTTCTTTCATAAACTTTATTTAATCGTACTTTAGGATAGCTTCGTAAATGTTAAGAATTCATCGGTTTATATTTGAAAGCACGCAAACACGAATTCCATAATAGACCTTAAACTAAATACTGTTATCAAGAGCTAAACAATTGAATTTTATCGAAGAACTTCAGTTAGATTTCAGTTAAATATCGCTTAGTTTTCATTCGAGTAAGTCAACGTTAGTAGGGGTATCTCGAAAGCCAATGGCACGTGCGTTATTCGCATTTTCGCGTTAAGACTCGCCCGCCACCGGCATGTCAGACTCGCATTGTGGGTCGAATTGCCAGAGGAATGGAACAGGTTAATACTGTCCTTTGGTGATCCTCACGGCAGGAACTTGAGGAATTTAACTGTACAATAGAAGGTACGGGTAGAATTCATATCCTTCGAGTAGGGTAATTTGTTTCTTAGGGAACAAACACAGACAGACTGTTTGAAGACAGAAATCGGTATATTTGAAAATGAAGACTTAGATGAAAACCGAAAAATCTATATGTTTATCTGACTGACTAAAAACGTGAATTTAAAAAATACTGCTTGATTTCATATAGCAACCAGTGATAGCAACTAGATTTTTTTAAGTTCCCACAGAACTACGCAAGTGAATTGCAGTTAATTTACATATTTTTATGAAAATTCGTCGCCCAATTAACTTTACTCAGCACTCAAACATCATAAACAGCTACTTACTTGTATCAAATTTGGTGATAATTAACAAAGTTACGAATGTTTCTTACATTACGCTTCTAATCGTAAGATTTCCAAGAAAAATCTTAATATTACAACATCTTATATGAATTTCTAATTCACGTTTTCAAGTTGGATACTTACACAAGTGGATTGAAGCCACGACGGGTTTTAGTGTTTACTGAAACAATAATCTTTTGAGCTAACAAACTAGCATTTTCAACAAATATGGAACTGGTTTTAACGTGGGCAATGCAGGTGGGTAAAGGAAATATGTTCTGAAGTTCAATTATAATCCCAAGTTGAAAAAGAAGTTCAAAGAAGTTTATAACGTGTTTTAGGGTTTCCGTACCCAAAGGATAAAAGTAAGACCCTATTACTAAGACTTCACTGTCTGTCCGTTCGTCTATAATCAGAAGGCCAATTCTCGTAAATAACATTGTTCAAATTACATTTCAATTTCATTTCGATTGCAAATAATACCCTCAGAGTACCTAGCTCAAGATACCCTAAATGTTAGCTTTTTGTAAAAAAAACTGACTTTAAGGGTATCTTTTGCAATCGAAATGCAATCGGAATGATAATGAAATGTAATTTAAACAAAAGAATTGGCCTTCTGGCTGTTTCTCATAAACAATGATAGCTAGATAGGTGAAATTTTCAGAGATGATGTATTTATGTTGCCGCTATAACAACAAACATACTTACTGAAAAAAAAGGAAAAATTAAGTGGGGCTCCCATACGACATGGTACGGACGAAACCCTTTGTTCGAGAATCCGACTCACACTTGACCAGTTTTTTGAAGTTATACTTCTTTAGGCGCGTTATGAAGAAATGATGAGAGTGAAATTTTACAAAAGCGTCACACAAAATTCTCACCATGAAGTTGTCCGCAAACCGCAAGATGACAGCTGTCATAAAACCATGTTGAAGTACAAAGAGGTACTACTACTACATAATTATTTTAATGTAATTAATTATTTATATTCGTGTTTTTTGTCGGACGAGTTTTTTGTCGGACGAGTTTTTTTTTTTTTTTTTTTTTTTTAATAATGCCAAAGAAGTATATCTTCTCACGCGCGTACATAAGTACACGCACCCATTTTTTTTTTATTAATCCCTTGATTGTCTTTTTGGAAGTTAACTTATAAAAAAAAGCTTTTAATCAACATGTATGAATCCTAGCGGCTAAACTACCTGCCGTAGTAGGTTTTTATTTAATCAAAAGTCTTAAATCTTCCAACAATTTTACACCTATTAATGTCTTGATCCCAGTTAGTGGGATAAAGCAACTTAATACCTACAGTCCACACTATTTGCTCACACGAAAACTATCCAAAAGTCTGATGCTGGAGTTTTGATTTCAGACGTAATCGTCAACAGATATTTTATTAGACATTTAGGTACCCTATAATTAATTCTTGCGAGTGAAACTTCTATTCTTCCACCACACACCACGTCCAGCCATTGGCAAAAATTACGGATTTTTGGCGTGCAGAAACCAATAATTAAGAACAAACAAACATAACCCTTTCCTTGCAGTCGGATAAAAAGACATTAAAGTACCTACAGATCACTACATAGTTTAAAACAAAGTAGCTTCCCGCTGTCTGTCTGTCCCTATGTATGCTATCTTTAAAACAACGCAACGGATTTTGATGCAGTTTTTTTAAATAGATAGAGCGATTCAAGATGAAGGTTTTAGTATATAAAACAAAACTACCACGCGTACGAAGTCGCTGGCAACAGCTAGTGAACAATAATTCAGCCTGTAGGTATTGATCCAAGTCCGAATATCATCGCCGATAAGCATTTACGAAGAACAAATTAACATAGATAGTGAAGTACCAACGATGTTTGCTATAACTGTGCGGTTAAGAACGCCCAAGCGCAAGTATAGTCACAGTTAAACAAACAAGCATTGTGCGTCCACCTTGTGAACCAATAATGGGGTCCATTGTCGGTGTTGGACCTTAAAACAACTTAAAACGATGCTAATGCAGGTGTAAATGTTGCTATTTTAGGATCGAATATAATGTTTGAGTTTCTATGATTAGCTTAGATAACAATGGCAGGTACCTATAATACGTAAGTACTGAATTTATTACACATATAGATATAGAGCATTATTTTAAAACACCCGCTCGGGGACCGTTGTGGAGGTTCTCCTTTACGACCTTTCGCAAGAAACGCAAAAAAAGTCTTTCTTGAGAATTTTAGAGTTACAATGTTTTTTTTGTACAAAAAAAACAATGTACCAATCTTGTAAGTACCAATGCTGGCATAGCAATATCAAGAACTTTTTAAAAATTGTCATTTTAAAAACTACTAACGCCATCTATTAGCAGCATACAACAGCCGTTCACAAACATTCACAATCCTTTTTTGAAAAGCTTCAGCACTGTATGTGTAGATGGCGCATTTTACTAAGAACTTTAGCACTGTAGATGTAGATGTCGCTTTAATCAAGAATTAAAATCTCACTGATAACTTTAATAACAATTTCTTGAGAATCTGAAAATTATTGAGTTAGACCACTATTTACAGAGCAAGGGCCTCCTATCAGAGAGGGCTAGACTGCTAGCTAGGTGCTAAAGGGGTGGCTCCGAGTTGGTATAGTATGTTACATGCCTTCGAACCATGGTGTTCTAGGGCATGTCAGAATATTGATAATTTTTTTAACGTAAGATCATGATAATGACGTGCTTGACGTGCACATATTTTACATATAAAAAACTTAACAGTGCATGACCAACATTAGGATTCGAGCCCACAATCCTTGGATGGAAAATCAAAGTATCTTCGATTAAGAAACTAAGCCAACACAACACAATATATCTTTGCAGGGATTTTTTTAAGTTTAGATTGCACCCTGCTATTTCATCTATGAGCTACTTACGAGTAGTGAGTTAAGATAACCAAAATAGTCATAAAGGCTTGGTCAGTCCAGAATCATGGAATAGAAAAAGGTTCCTTAGGCCCTGTATGGTAGGCTTGTTGTTGTGTATCATACATAATGTAACAAAAAGACAGCATATATTCCATACAATTAGTTTACGGAGCACAGTTAGTCTAATAGAGTACCGTTATGCTTCCATTAATAACAACAACATACCTTTTTCAATGGAACTTTGAAACAAATCAGCCTGGTTCCTTCTATAACGCGCCCACATGCGTTGTATTCTAGCCATCTGAAAAACAAAAATTAAAATAGAAGATGGTTTTTGAATGAGTTTAAAGTAACGGTGTTTGTTTACTTACCTGTCGGGGATTGCTTTACTTCGTTTCATTTTTTAGGTTTTGTTATTTGTTAAAAAAAAATAACGGTTATCACCACGTTATGTTATTATTTAGTTTCAGGTAGATTTTGAGTAACAAATTAGATTTTATTGCAAAATAAAAAGGCCACGATTAAAATAATAACCTCAATTTAATAAAGGCTTGTTCAGAAGGTCAATAGAATTTTTTGCGCGGTGCATTTCAAAACCCATGCCAATCGATAAAGGGCATTATGGCAAACAAATAATGTCGTCACGCCAAACCACTCAAGCATCTAGGAAACGGGATATTTAACCAAAGTGTTGCTGTTGACCTATGATTTTCCAAAACTGCACGGTGCGGCACAACGGCACATTTCGAGACTCATACCTACCGTTAGAGGGCATTACGGCGAACAAATAATGCCGTCACATCAAACCTCTAAAGCGTCTCGGATTTTTGAAAATCATAGGACAACAGCAATACTTTGGTTAAATATCCCGTTTCCTAGATGCTTTAGCGGTTTGGTGCGAAGAATTATTAATTTGTTTGCCATAATGCCCTCTATCGATTGGCATGGGTCTCAAAATGCACCGCAGCATTTAAAGTTACTATGCCAATTTATCCAAAGGCTTTTATATTCTGTATAGAATTTTATATACATCTTCTCTAGACATGACAATATTATTAGTCGAACGAAAATTTTGGTCAGTAGTTTGTTTTATTCATAAAACATATAAGTAGATATGACAAAGTATTTTGAAGATTAAAAAAAACGTTCTCAGTCATCTAGTATGCACTCAACTTAATATTTTGTTACATTTAGCTGTGACAGTGACAAACACATACGTGATAGACCATGAATGACGTGCATAAAGTAGTTTCATTATATGTTAGAATACAGGGGGAAAACTTCCAAAAGATTACGAATCAGATACAGCTATTAGTTTTGAGGTTAGGGAGCACTGTTGTTTGTAAATATTTCAACATCAACAAATTCAAACAAAACCAGGAAATGTTGCTATAGCAACAATGAAAAGGCAAAGTTATTTGATCGAAGCTCTGGATTCAGATAACGAAATTTTTCATAAAAGAGTTAAAGAAAACATCTTGCAGGCTAACAACTCGAAAATGCATAGAAACACGATTTGGTATCGTTCTTTGCTGGCTGCTGAGAAGACCTGCTTGAAAGACGATAAGATTAAAAAGGTATGAGACACTTAGGACTCCAGGCCAGGCTTTACATGCAAAATCTTGTTGATGACTTTGCCTACACTGAAAGAGGCTATGGAAACCAAAGCTCAGTGTTCTTGTGTTGGGTATTTGATAACTTTTTCATACTAATAGAGAATCCACAGCAAATTATAATGTATTCTTAGTAGTTCAATGATCCTTTCAAATCCAAAATGTGACCCAATATATGCCCAATATTAGTATACTTACCTACCTTACTTAATATCTGGTTTTTTTTTTCAAAAAGGTGCACTATAAGTTCGAAGATGGTAAGGAAATGGTCGAAGAGTACAATGTGGACACCCATGTAATGCTTCGTCGAGCGTGGAAAGTCAAGGGGAAGCTCGGAGGAGATGGTAAATGGGACGTCGAAGTCGGTGACGCAATCCCTGATGCTACACCAAATACTGATGCCCTTGATATTATGGAGTCTAAGGATCAGGTAAAAAATGTGTCTGTAAAGTCGGTTTACGGACGATAATTTTACGTGATAACGTCATAACAAAACATTGATGGAACCATAGCAACGATAATACATTGCTAAGGTTACTTGTAAATAACATGACGCATGACATGATAAAGTCTGAGAAACCTCACACAAAAAGTGTGAGGTTTCTCAGACTTTAACACGTCAAAATATGAATAAGAATAAGAAACCTAATTTGAAAAACCTAGATTTTGAAACCTGTTTTAAGACAAAAGTCAAAAATTCATTATGTTATTTCTGCTTGAGGTGAGAGGTCACTTTGCAGCATCCGGACAATTATGTTAGGATGTATTTCTTCAGAATGCAACCTTTAATGGCCACAAGCCACAATTAAAAATATACAACATGAAAAATGAAACCCTCTGCCTAAATTATGATAGGTCAGACAGACATACAGATCAAAGCTTTATTTGTTTTCTTTGTTTTGTGATGTGTGTAATGATTAAAAAGTACTCTTGACTATTTTATAATAGGTACATATCAAATTCATTCATGTAATCTCTCAAATTACTTTTTGTATGGAAAATGCTTTGGCCTTTAAAATCAGAATTCTTCTTTGTACTTACCAAGATTCCCACAGAAGAAATTAAATTGTGATATACTTACGAACTTCTATTTCCAGCCTCAACTGACAAGACGTAACACAAGAATTAACTTAGAATGGCGCATCAGAAACCTACCATATCCAATTGAAACTTATTCTGTGAGCGCGAACTCTGATGAGAAATGTATCACAATTCGGACTACTAATAAGAAATATTTTAAGAGAGTACAGGTAGGCTAAATTTTACTAACTACATATAGCCCTTGTTAGAAATTGGCATAGTCCTTTCTTGTCACACAATGAGCCCTATAGTATAAACTAATATTATAAAGCTAAAGAGTTTGGTTGAACGCGCTAATCTTAGAAACTACTGGTTCGAATCGAAAAATATTTTTGTGTTAGATATTCCATTTATCGAGGAAAGTGACAAGCTACTTTTTATTTTGATATTTCCAAGGGATCGGGACTTAGACCAAGGGTCTGTATTAATAATAATTTTAAGAAGAAGAATTTGATTGTTTGTTTGTTTGAATTGAATAGGCCCCGAAACATCTGGACTAATTATGACGAAACTTGGTATGAGGATACATTTATTGATTGGGAGTGCTATAGGCTACTTTTATCCCTATATTGGGAGTTATATTTTGATAAAGGAGTTATTCTACTAAAATTCTATCACACATTGTTCTAAACTTTCACCAAATTTAAGAAATTTATATTTAACAGGTTCCTGAACTAGAGAGGTTGAATATCCCTTTGCAACAAGCCAATATACAATGTTCTCATCAGTACAATACTTTAATTATTACGGTAAGTAGGTCTTAATTGAACCTCTTTATTTAGCAATATCAGTCTGTTAAGCATGTGAAGATACTAGGATGATGAGCGATGTTGGCTTAGTTGTAGATACCTCGACTTTCATTCTGGAGGTCGTGGGTTCGAATCCCGGCCGGCCGTGCACCAATGTATTTTTCTTAAGAAAAATTTATGTGCGCTAATTGACATTGCTCTTACGGTGAAGGAAAAAATCGTGATGAAACCCGCGGCTCAGTTGACTCCAGAAGTATTGACAAGTTCTCTCCTCTGGACATGGTCGACTAAGCTGAGAGGGTAGTAAGTGCTGGGCAAGCCTACTCCATCTTCACGCAAAAAGGACCCAATTAAAAAGGGTCTAATCGCGGAAAACAGCCCGTATACAAGTACAAGTACTAGGATGATTCTGTGTTTCTGTCCAGAGCCATAATGGGTCAATCAAGAAACCTAAGTACAAACACCCAGTCTTTAAATTGTAGCAAAGCAAAGCACCAGTGAACTGGCAGATCTATCTATTTTCCAAGCAGCGCCATCTGTCTGCCAGTTGATGAATTAATTCTAATTTTATCAAAGGTTGCCTCAAAAATGTTGCTAGGGATAAAACTGGCCACTATTGGTTTAAAGATTTGAGTCTAATGTTCTTTACATTTTTAAACATATTTTGACTAGCTAGTCATTTTGCCACTATTGGCATTGTCACATAATAGACGTTTTAACACGTGAACTTTCTATGAACAATGACATTTTCTCATAAAGATCTGATCTGATCTGATTCTGAGTTCTCTTTAATACATAATTCACGCACAATGGCCCAAAAAATGAGGCTAAGTGCGGAAACAGCCCCGTAAAACTAAACTAATACATAATTCGACCCAGTTGGCACAATGGTCACCATGCCGAACTGCCAAACACAGGGTTGCGGGTTCGATTCCCGGCTCAGACAAGTATTTATGCTTAGATATTTATTTGGTCTGGTTGTTTCTATGTAGTATAAGTACATATAAATTTACAAAAGAAAAGTATAAACGTAGTATATCCGTCGTTTAGCACCTTAGTCTAGCACCCATAACACAAGTCTAGTTACTTAGCTTGGGGCTTAATGGCGATGTGTGGAATGTCCTACAATATTTATTTATTTATAATATTTTGTTTCAGTATAAGAAACCTCAGCAACTACTAGATATGGAAAAGGAATGGTATGAAGAGTTGAAAAATGTTAAAGCTGTGAAAGACATTCCTAATGAGTGTAAACCGCAATAGACATGCAATAGATTAATTGTTATTTAGCCATAATACATTTATACAATTTTAATTCATTTCTTATTTATATTAGAATTAGCAGACTAGCGTTGGAGCCTAATACTAAAGGTCGCTGCATACGTGACGGGATTTTTCCCGTGCCGGACGGAACGTGATATTTTTATGAACGCTGTCAAGAAATTGTCACGTTCCGTCCGGCACGGGAAAGATCACGTTACATGTTTAAAGTCCACAAACACTTTATGAACAATGCACGTCACGTCTCCGGCCTATCTGAAGTTTTATCCCGTTACGTATGCAGCAACCTTTAGTTTAGTTTTGTGGGCACTTAGCCTCTTCATTTGGGTCACTGTGCAAGTGCAGATCCTGTACATTTAAGTATCCGAATAAAACAAAGGTTACCTTAATTAACAATCTTATATTTACAACAGTTCATCACAATGATGATTAATAAAAAAAGTTATTAAACAACACATAGTTTAGTATGAGACAAATTTGCCATCTTTTCGAGTCAATAAAAATTCTAAGGGTGGCTTGCATGACATTGTGCTTAAACATATTTAGCTAAATGCATGGGTAATTTAGCTAAATTCTAGCTAAATGCATCGGTAATTTAGCTAAATTCTAGCTAAATGCATGGGTAACCTAAAATTAAATTATATTTCAATGATATCATTTTGACAGTTGATTAATTTAATAATGTCTTAGATCAATTTATTTCTCTATGTGCAAGTCAACCTAACTGGCATACTGGTAAATAACTATTTAAAACCCTTAATCATCATCCATTACTAAAGCTTTTGCCTGTTTTTTTAATTCTTCCTCGTCAGGTTCCTTATCTAACAAACCCCTGGCTTGTAAATACTCTCCATATTGCTTAGGTATACCCATGAATGTTTTAACTTTTTGTCTTAATTGTTTCCATGTTTCTTGGTAATAGTTCTTCTTGTCTCGAACCATTGCTTTGTAGTCATGCCCGTATTTGTCTAGCAAGTATGTTATGAATTCTACTTGGCTTTTTGGTAACCTGAAATTTAAAACATGAAATGAAATAAAAATATTCTAAGGTTTTATGAGACCAGTTATAAAATTCATAGGACTGACTGACACATGATGCAAAGCTTTTGGGTCCAAAAGCTGTTACTTACATGAATTTTCTTTCCCTAGGAGCCTTAGCTTCTTGTTCTAATTTCTCCAAAACCTTCTTTTTGGGTGGTTGTCTTACAATCACTTCTTCTTCATCATCAGATAATTTCGTCTCTTTAAAACTAGGGATTTTGATGGCTTTGTTTGGATCGTTTGCTAGGCCCATGTCTTTGAGGTTCCTTTGAGATGATTTTCTGTGATTCCATGCGTCTTTTATTGGTTTGCTGTAAAGTTTACGTAAGATATAGTTAGTAGAAAATACAGGTTCTTAAAATTCATAAGTCTTGGTTATGTTTATGTGTTAGTGAAATACTTTTACAGTTCTTACTTTATAAATGAGACAGAAGTACGATAATTCATTTAGTTTTGAAGGTTTAAAAGCACAATTGCTAGGGAAAAGTTAAAAACGCCAAAGAAATGGTTACGAAAGAAACCTACCAGATTACGTCGCCTGTACTCTTTTGCTTCAGATGCATCCTTTTGCGGTTTAGTTTATGAAGATACTTCTTCTTGCGATGCTGCTTTTTGACCTTCATTTTGTTAGTTTTTAGTTATTTTTGCAACTAAAAAATAATAAACAGCAAACATGCGGTCTTCCTCTACGCTTGTTGATGATTGATGAAACTGTCGTTTATAGTTGTCTGTCAATGTCATCTTTTCCATTGACAGTGACATATACATTTTTGCCCCAATAGGGTAAAGGCGGGATTTCTGAAGAATTGTTACGTTTGTTGAGTTGTCAAAGTCAAAATGACTGACTGTTACAAGAAAAAATCAAAACAAAAACACGTGCGAGTCGTCTTGTGATATTTTGTGAAAAAATAGGAATTGCTCAAGTTACATTTCAATAATAACTCTTGCGCAAAAATGCCTCAAACTGGCGCAACCCGTTACCAAAAGTTTCTGAAGTCAGAGAAATCTAAAACGAAGTTGAAATCTAAAAAAGAGTTGCCGAAAGGCACCAATGTTACAAAGACCAATTTTAAAGTCAAAAAGATTGTTTTAAAGGAACAATTAAAGAAACATGGAGAGACTGAGGCGTTATCTACTCGAAAATTAAATATAAATGAGCTGTTATCGAGGTTAAATCATTTTAATACCAAATCTAGGACAGATGCTATTTCTGGTCTGAAAGAGGTTATTACCGCTCATCCTGACGTCCTAGAGCGCAATCTTGGTCAGCTCATACTCGGAGTAACACCGCTGATATTGAATATTGAAAAAGTTGTAAGTAATCCTTCCAAATTTTTAACCTAACACAAAAAATGTTGTTGCTGTGTAAGCATTTGATAAATCTATTTTTAGACTATTCATAACCAGTTAGGACATGAATAATTACAATTTTTATAATTCTACATTTCAGGTTCGACGAGATTCCTTACAAGTACTGCACTTAATGTTAACCAACGTAGGCATAGAGAAAATAGATCCATTCTACGATGTTATGTCCACTTACCTCCGAAGCGCCATGACCCATATCGACAACAGAATCCAAGAAGATGCCCTACTCTTCCTTGATGTTCTACTACTATGTGCTCCAAGTAAAATTGCCGATGACTTCCACAAGATAATACCCAACTTTTTAGACATGATATCTAAGTTACGAGTTGATTCTAAACCAGGCAGAACATTGACAGTCAACTTGGGAAGCCAAATCACTAGCGTGAAATGGAGAGTGAAAGTCTTAAACAGACTCAAAGATTACTTGGGAAAGTTTGTCCTGTATAAATACAGTAAAGATCTTGACGTTGCTAACTATGAAGTAGTTAAAGTCTTTGACAATACAAAAGTTAATTACTACCCTTTGTTTAATCCAGTTAACACTTCTATTTGCCATTTATCTTGTTTCTCATCAAATAGATCTCAAGAATCTGTTCCCATAGATGAGATTGAAAAGTTTTTGGACTACATAAATACACTAATGCCTCTACTTTTCGAAACATGGCTCGAAGCATGCCCTAATGCTACATCGCAAAAGAATATTGAAACTATAATCAATGAAGATGCTGCATTATTGTTAAAACATTCCTTAGAAGTAATTTCTCTACTTTGGACTTTAGTTCAACATTTGAACCTAAAAAACCAGGCCTCGAAAATACAGAATATATTCAGCCAGAAATATCATCAAGCATACACACAACATTTTGTTAAAATGTTCCCTTTTGTTACTAATGCAAGACCGAAATTTATAACTGACATAGCTTTGGCTGAAAATGTTATTACAGATCCAAAATTAATTGCAGAGAACTTAGAAATATGTCATTTGTTCATCATGCTTAACCCTAACATCAATTTTAAAAATCATAATCAAGAAGTTGTTTCTATTTTGAACTATATTGAGAAAACTTTCAATCAAAATTCTCAAGATGATGTCAACGATATGGTCATTAAAATACTTCACACAATATTCTCTAAAGAACTTAACAGTTGGACTAAAACAATAGCAGTTATGGATGGACTGTTTCGGAAAATTATATGGGCGTATTTAAACAAGAATATATCTAGTTTGTTTAAGCAGAAGATTTTCAGTTTACTATGTAAAATAGCTTTGAATGACAATCTGAAACATTTTCATCAGAGTGACGCCTTTGATATATGGCTTAAAAATTTACCAGACATTCTCTTAGAAGACACAGTTAATGAGCAAACCGTTGACATTGTCCATAAGTTTGCCGTTCGCAATAACAAAACATTCAATGCAGTTGTGTCACCAAAACTAATTAAAATAATTGAAAATTTACCCATTATTAAAATCATAGATGCTGTTAGTGACACAAGTAGTTATCATAAGCTATTTTCTCTACTCCATTGGATAAAAATTTGGGATACAGATTCTTTAAATCTACTTGAAAATCAATTGATAAATAATAAATACAAAAGTGATTATGGAAAATTCATTTTTGATACTTTACGTTTAAGGACTTCTTGTATGTAAATTTGAATAAAAAAATTAATCAATGTAATATTTATTTTATTTATTCAATAAACTCAAATACATTATGCATATTATGTGACAGTCGTTCAATAATATTTACAGTTAGCTGACAACCAAGTGGTAACTTCATTGCATTGTATTGTATTGCAATGCAACAATTGGTAATAAGTAGGTACACTAAAAACTAAAAATAATCAAACTTCTCCACAAACTAACATTTTCTACACAATGCATAATACTGAGATTATTTCTAATTTAAAATTTAATTTCATTAAATAAATCTACAAGGAACATGACAATCTAACTTTTTTGTGGACCTTCGAAACCAAAATACAGTGTGGCAAACTTATCTGACATGCATTTTAATATTGAAGATATTTATTGATTTCCAAGAAGTCCACACATCAATGAAAATTAAGACAAATTCTTTATTCATTTAACTATCCTATTTATTTATAATTATAACAATTTAATGGAACCTATATTTTTATTTATAAAGAGCGACGACAGCTCTCCGCTCAAGCGCGAGCGTTTATATAATAAAGCATGAAATTTAAAAAAGATAGTTGTGTAAATATTATTGAAAAACTGTGTTTTAAAAAAGCGCTTGATTGCTCTAAGAACAGAGCTACTTGAGCTGTCACCTCTTTTTATAAAAATAACTAGGGGCTTACACGATCTGGTCTGGAATGAAAAAATACTTAATTTATAGAAAACGTGACAAGAAAAACAAACAAGCTCCAAAACTCTCCTGAAACCAAAAAATCATGTAGACTATAATTCGCCTAACGTACTCATAGGTACCACCTAAATACACACTCACATATAACTTAATTCATTATTTTCGATATGAAAGCCTCAACACTATAACAATGAGGGATATAATCGACTAGCTTTTGCTTTATTACTAGATAAATAAATAAATACATAATTAATATTATATTTAACTAAGTATAGTAACTTTATTTTTGTCAGCTACTCACTTTTGGCAGATTTTGGCAAAACATAATTATTACCAATATCCCTAGTCTTTTTAAGAAGTCTAAGTAGGTACAGTCCAACCAACTTAGCTGTCACGTATCAATAGATCACTATTAGTGTCGGCATATTTCTAAACATTAATTTGACAATACTAAATTGGTGGCACTGTAGCTAATAGTTTGACGTCGAGAAAATTATACTGAGAATTAGGTTCTCATAAATGAAACAGTGCATTTGATGCTCATTCGACAATAAAGCTAAAATTGTTTTAAATTCTATTTGGTTGTCTAAACAACTGAATTGAGCACTACCTACAGAAATTTGGAAGAATTATTAGTTTTTTTAGCGTGCGATTTGCGATGTGCATACCATTGCTAAAAGTTGGAAGAACTCAACAAAAGTTTAGGAACGGTAGGTAGCTTGGAATCGAGGGAATGCATACGCTATGATAAGCGTCATGTTTTAGATGTCATTCTCGTACCACCCAGGAATTACAATAAGATACCTTGCTACGAGTTATGACTGATTAGGACGTAAGAATGATAATTTTAGTAATCCTAAACATCCCTTTAATAATAGAGAGCTCAGTACCTACATTTTTGACCCTAAAATGATACGAGTACTTATTCTTTTCTTTATTGAGTTTTCCTTTTATTAGATTTTTTTGCGCGGGGAATTGTAGCAGAGGCCGACAGCATTGCCTGAAATAAAGAAATAAAAACTTGATAACTAATTTAAAAAAGCTCAAGCATAGGCACTGTGCTACCAACTTATCAGAGCCGCGGCTACGAGTGAATCTAATGTAGGTACCTATATGGTTATCAAAGTGGTTTCTAAGGACAATATAAACATAACAACACTAAAAGCGTAAGCACACCTCAGCAACGGAAGAGATAAGTTGGTCGTACTGTAGCTCGCACCCACAATTAAATAAAACTCATTTTATGTGTGTTTTAATTTCAATTCACGTTCACTTAGGACTGTTAAATCAATTTTGGGTGCAAGTGCATGATCTTTTTGTAACATATAGTTATTTGTCATTAACTTTCGCCTTGATCATACAAACAATAGTAAAATCAAGACGAAAATTAAAACCTAGGTAGGTATCTAATTCTATGCTCTAAGTTCAGTCGATTTGAACTAGATGTTCTTAGTAAAAAAAACACCAAACATAAAATAAAAAACTGGTATTAGTGAAAATAAATAACACAAAAATCACAAAGAACACAGCACTCATAAATACACATTTAATAATATATTTTTTTGTTTAAATAAAACTCATAAAACAAAGCACACTGTTCGTAATTAGATAAGTTTTTAATTAATTTGAATATGCGAATGTAATCCATGCTCAACACACAAATCATATCAATAGACATACTGTTTCTTATATTTTCTCTTGCATATGGAAACGGGACAAGGGAATTCGTTCATACGTCTGTACTTTTCGAAGTCGTAGATATTTCTTCATGTAAAGAAACAATCTTATATTCAGGATGACTTTCTAACTTAGCCTCAATCAATTTCTGTAAAGCATCGCTCTTTTCTATAATATCGTGTGATATAGTTTCGTTTTCTAAATCAACAGCGTCTGTAAAATCGTCGTCTAGGATATCATGTGAAATTTTTTCAGTTTGTGGTATATCAGTTAAGTTTGGGATTATAGTGCTTAAATCAGCGCAACTTTGAAATTCATCGATTACGACTTGTTCAATATTATTATTAGAAGATCGTCTACTACGGTCTCCTGAAGACGTGGAAGCATCTGATTTGGTCTTATCTTCATTTTTATTCCAAAAAGCTAGTTTACTGGGCAGTTGTAGCAATTTGCTTATACCAGAACTATTTCCTTTAGGAATTCTACCGGGAGATTTCGATTTGTGACGTCTTTTGTTTTCTGCTATCGGATTTATAACATGAAGTGATTTGAAATTTCCAGATTCTTTCAGAGGAACGTTTGGTAATTTATTAACAAAATCTACTAGACTTTCCTGCGACGTACTTTCTTCTGTAACGTTAATGTCTATCTTATTTTCCTCATTTTTTGAATCTAGATATTCAGATGTTGGTGGTTGTGGTGCTTTTGCCTTTCCATATTTTCCTTTAGGGTTCTTTTTCTTAGATTTAGGGGAGTTATCAGGAGTGCCAAAAGACGCTTCATCATCACTCTCGGCCGAATCATTATCTTTAATAGAAGTTTCTACATCAGCACTTATAAAATTATGATCTTCTGTTTCTGGTTTTATTGCTGTCTCTTCTACATTTGTAACATTTTCTTTGGGTGTTTTAGTGTTTTCATCTATTTGAGCTTGGTTAGTTGTCTCAATAGTTTCAATTTGAATATCCTTATTTATTTCTGTTTCTTTTTCAATTTCTTTTTGAGGCTCAATACAATCATTTGTAGTTTCAATAGTACTCTTTAATTCAGTATTCTGTTTTTCAATAGGATCATTAACTTCAATTTGTTTTTCATTAACTTCAATTAGTGTACTCTCATTGTTATTATCTGTAGTTTTCATTTCAGTCTGGTTATTTTCTGTAGTATGTATTTCATTGACTACTTTTTCAGTGATTTCAGTTACTTTCTCCGAGTCATCTTCGTTGGAATTTTTATTATGTAGAATTGGGTCTAATGGATAACTACCTAAAACTTGTACAATTTTAATTTGATCTCCGACATATTGATATAAAAAAGGAGGATCGGAATGAGATAGATATATCGGGGAGGAGGCATTTGGAGGGGATAATAAGGGAGGCATATTCGCATATTCAAAACCATCCTCTTGTAGCTCCTCGATGATTACTTCACCCTTTAAATAAAAAGTACTTAAGTCTAAATCAAAGATAAATGCGGGTAAATGCAAATGTAGACGGAACCAAGATACATAGGTGGATGTGGCATATCGTAAATTCTCAAGATATAAAGATTATTAAACAGTATACCTTGACAAAACTGAACGCAACTTCTAGAGATTCTATGCGCTGACTTGGTGATTGTGATTAACCGCATCTATCTATGTATTCCGTAAATCAATTACACCATGTAAAGTAAACATCTAAACGACATAACTGATAAAATAAATAAATTCATGCAAGATTAAAATTTTCCTTAATCATTTTTAATCTAAGTATTTTAGTTTCTTTTTAATATTTGTTAGCTATCAAAGCTCATATTATGTATTACCATGACCTCTATAGAGTGAGCATATGTTAAAAAGATATTGGTCAAACGCTTGCCTATTACCTCTTATATTATATTCTAAAATATCTACTTGTATTATAAAGAGGAAAGATTTTTTGTTAATAACAAACTAGTTGAACTGCTTTCAGTGAAACTTGGTATGAGAATACATTAATTAATTGCGAGCAACATAGGCTTTTTATATCGATATTCCTAGGGAATTGGACCTCATCCGGGTAAATCCGCTGAGCGCTGCTAGCAATAAAGTAGATACATATTTAACTAGGTTGTTAGTATTTATTTTCCAGCTATAACCTCTCTACTTCTTTATGTGATAAATTCTACTTAACACTTGGTGCTTTTGAGTCCTCCATTTCTACGCAACATTCAACTTTTCTATAATTTCTCATACAAAAACCAGCACCGCGAAACCCTGACACATCCAATACTCTTTCATTTATTATCTCACACAGGCGATAAAAAAATATGTAAGCGAATTAAGAACTTCTTTGTTTTAAAGTTGGTCAAAAATAAGTTACAGCCATTTCGATAACGGTCTTAATGGCCATTCTTATTTGAATATATTTATGCGATGACCTACCAATGTCGTTCGCCAGATTGTTATTCTAATAATGATAACATTTTCTTTATTTGTATTAAAATTAGTTATTCTATGTTTTAAAATCGAATCCAACTCGATAAAAGCTTTCCAAGATAAAAAATAACTTATTAACTCTCGATTATATATTTCAGTGTTTCCCAACCTTTGTCCTAGGGCAGACCCTTACACAACCTAATCATAACTACCGGACCCCTACAATAAAACAAGAAAATCTGTTTTTCATATTTCTGTTTGCTATATTCTTTGATAATATTTTACTAACATTGGTGTATCTATGAATTTTAAATTCTAAGGTTGCCTTTTTGCAACGGTCGTAATATTTGGATTGACGTTACTCAGTTGTATTTACATAAATTCTCTACTTGTAGTACCTATATTTCTGTCCCATTTATAGATACACAAGCTTGAAAAATCCCTTTTAGCAGAAATATGTTGTCTTTAGGGTTCCGTATTCCTCGATTTTCATTCTGATTCTGGTCGTGGGTTCGAGTCCCGGCCAGCCGTGCACCAATGGATTTTTTTACGGAAAATTTATGTGCGCTAATTAAAATTGCTAATTGACTGTCCGTGTCTCACCACCTATTTTCTCAGGAACGGGTGAACCTAGCAAGTTGTTTTGCTTTAGTTTTAATTTATTTTTAGTTTACGGAGCCTCTAGGATAGATCCAAGGACCCCAGGTTGGGAAACCCTGATATTTTCTATACTATATTTTTAATAAGTAGGTTAAGTATAATTTTCAAATGATTTCGCGCCAAAATTTCATCAATACAAAGTTACCAGACCTCGGCAGCTTGCGGTCGTTTGATCGTAGTGACAGTAGTTGTGCGCGTGGTTTTCGCGCGCGCGCGAGCCGACGCGCCGAGCGAAGCCGTGCGCGTGAGCGAAGCCGAGTTGTCTGCGCTCGAGTAGCCTGAACTTATGTCTTCAGTTGATTTTATATGGCTGTAATATAAATAATACCTAAGTTAGTTAAATACAAAATAAATATTTACGATATTACACACAGCGCCCTCTAGCACCAGGCTACGCAACTATACTTGTGTGATGGAGATAGAAAGACAAAAAACCGGCCAAGTGCGAGTCGGACTCGCGCACGTAGAGTTCCGTATACCATGTTGTATGTAAGCATGTAATTTTTTTTCTTCTGTTTTTATTATTTTTTTGTTGAAGCGGCACATAAATGCACAATCTGTGAAAATTTCAACTGTCTAGCTAACGAAGTCTTAGTAATAGGGTTTCGTTATTACCCTTTGGGTACGGAGCCCCAAAACTAATAGAATACAAAGAAGAAAAGTTCTGTCTGTTTGTGAAGTTTTCACTCCAAAACAGCTATAAACCAGTTTTGATGAATTTTGAAAGAGTTTTTATCCCAATCCCGGACTTGCACGGGAGTCAGTCAGTAAGTATTTAAAGTGTACACGCACCTAAAATCAGGTCCATCGCTTCTCGGCCTGGGTCTGACATCTACGTCAACTTCAGGAAAATACATTGGAGATCTATTAGATTCTGATGCGCTCCGACGTGTCGCGTACCCACTATGGAAGAAATATATGTTAAACTAGCTGTACCGGCAAACGTTATGACATTTACAAAAAAAATTAAAAATTAAAAAACGTGTGGCACTCGAGGACTGCCGCCGCGGTAAAGCTATTGCATAAAAAGGTTTCTTGAAGCAAGAAGTAATCCCTCTTCCTATAGTTCCTTTAAACGCTCGAGAATAATTTCTTGTCTTAGTAAATGTTCTTATAAAATAATTAAAAAAAAAATAGTCGTCCGACATTTGTCGTCGCCATTTGTCGTCCGCCATTTGTCGTCCGTCAATAGTCGTCCGTTAATAATCGTCCGTCATTTGTATTGGTGTTAGGTTTTTTCGTTACGGAATTTCTTGATTCGCCCCCCAAGGCCCGCGATAAAATCTATGCAATAAGTAGCTTAAAAATGTTTAGTTTTTATATTTTTTTTAGTATTTTAGATTAATGTATAGTTTTATGGCTATTTTAAAATAGGCTTACGCGCTACATCAGCAACACTAGCGGTATTTTAAGTAACATATGTACAAAAAAAAACGTGATATACTTTAAACATCACGTTAGTGGGGTCCAGGAGTATGGCCAGGGTTATGGTTAGTCTGACATGGGTAGTACTTATCATAGAAAAACAATGAAATCAACATTACCCCTTTGTCGTACGCCGGATCAGTCTAGGTTCGGTCATGACGTCATCAGCCTCGTCATTCCCCCTCTCGTCTCTCGGCTCACACTCGGACAAGTCAGAAAGGCTGTAACTCTTGCGCAGCTGCTGCACTAAACCGCCACCACCCTGGAAGCAGGCACACGTTGCTAGGCGACCAAAGAATATTAAACAAAAAAGCGTTCAATTTCCTTTATGTTTGAAAACGTTAAGGTCTTTAGCAGACAATGAACTTTGTGTCCGCCTTTTTCCGCGAAAACATACTTTAATTTATGTAATCTTCGCCATTTTTTACCATGAAAGATGAAAACCATACGCAATGTGTGGTCATAAGTGGTTCATAGAAATATCTGCCTATGGATTGAGTGGTCCTTTTTCCAATTCTTTACAAATCAAAGAAAACGAAAACTGTAGCTTTAACGGAAAAAGGCGATAAAAAGAGGTCTTTTGGCTGCAGGAGGCCTAACATATACCGCGAAATGTGTAGGTACTTTTGACAAAAAACCTAAGTAGGAAACTTCTGTCCGTTAAGTTTTCACTCAGCTAAACCAATTTTGATAATTTATGGTATAGAGATAAATGGGACTTTGAAGAACTTAGGCTTAATGTAGAAAAATTGCAGTAAACAGATATATTCTATAAATAGTCTGCAGTAGGCCTAAAATACAGCGTCAATTAAGATCGATTTTAAACGTCAAAATTTATGTAAAACAGTATTGTTTTAAATTGTACGATATTGCAAATCTATTAATATTTAGTACGTAGCCATTTTCATTCGTTCTCCTTTTTGATTGCTTGTAATGGACATCAATCTATTTTTATATGAACCACTGACCTATGTTCGGTCGTTTGTTTCCTGCCATCTGGCTAAAGCCATAAAACGTTGCTTAATACATTTAAAAAGTATATTACCTATAGTTAACTATAGTTACCATATACAGAGTTATTGGCTCATAGATGCATTTTTTTTAATTGGTGGAGGCGGTGAGATCTCAATATTAGCGTTATAATGAAAATGCTTAAACGAACCAAACGCAAAATGCTAGTCGCGTATAATAAAATTGTTAATTATTGCTTAGAAACTTGATATTCACAATGGTTGTGTACACGTTCTTTTCCTACATTTTGATACAATAAACTTTCTGGTCAAACTAGTTTTAACTAGTTTGTCCAAAAGGGATAAATTTCCTCGTATTCAAACTACTCAACTATTTTAAAGGCGAAAATTGCTTATTGTTTCTTGGCCTATTCAAATTTAATTAAAAAACCTTTATGCGGTCTTTTTGTTTCGATGATCTTACAAACAACAAAGAAAATAAAAAATCCTTAAATTGTAATAACAAATTTTAGTTGTAAGCGAAAGGGCATTTGCTTTTGGTACCTATATAAACCTTACAAGTTTCTGATATGCTTTCATCAACTGGCAGATAGATGGCGCCATATTAAAAATGTATGAAGAAACCGCCAGGCGGTTTTCTGCCAGCTAAGAGCCTGTAACCCTGTACAATAAACAAAATAACATAAAAAAGTGCGAAAACAATACTTACATTTTGAGTCTGTCAATGTTAAGCTTACATAAAGCGCATGCATTCTCACCCTAATCAAAAACGACAGAATTTAAAAAAACACTATATTTATTTAGAAGTACATTAAAAACTAAATCAGTCACGCGTTTCTAAACCTACTTAACATACACGCAGCTCATTTTTACAATTTGGTGTCGCGTAACTTGGCCGCTAAATCCTATGTACGACCGGCCAAATTATACGACGTCAACTCTACAAATTATTACATTTTAAAACATGCAGAGTAAAATAATGTATAAAAAATATAATTGAATTGAAATTGTGCTGACAGGAACATTGTGCAAAATGGAGCTAAGTCCGCGCGCAGACGTCGGACTTTTTGTCCGTCTTTGTACGACCAACCATGAAACTGTATGGCATGACGTCGCCAAAAACGTCTAAAAAGTCTTTTGTCTGAAGGAGATCTAAAAACTGAAGCAAGGTAGAGACAATAAAATTTAGAAATCAAATAGCAAAGATAATAAGAAATAAAAGGGACAATTAATTGGAAATAAAAAAACGTATTAAAAATTAAATAGATATAAGTAAAACTACAGTAGGGATATGACACAAAGTAGTAAGTATGCTACAATCACTAGTCAAACGGAGTAAAACGACATTCTAATTAAAACCTTATGATAAAGGATCCATTACTGATATGCTCCTGTCAGTTTACTCCGTTTGATAAATGACTGCATTATAATTATACATTACATATTTTGGTTTTAAGCAATTGATAAATATTTCTAAAGTACGTTATTGTTTGGATTCGTTAAATGAGATCGAAATGAAAGTTACACATGAGACGACTTGGTACCATTTTTGACAGACAAAAGTCCCACATCTGCGCAGTCCCTAATTTATTATATCTATTATGTTCCGAATATTGCGTCCCGCGCTTTAAGGGTCCACCACACTGTACCGATTTATCGTGCGATATCGCGAGCATGCGCAGTAGTAACTTTAGTGACATAAAAAAAGAACTCCTATACCCTGTTTTTCGAATAGTATCAAATCTTCTGATATTATGTTTATGATATGTAATGTTTTTATAGAATTCCAAAAAAAGGAGAATGTCCAAAAATCGACTCTCTATTTTTATAAAACCTTATTTTTTTTTTCATATGAACCAAACTAGATAAAAAAAAATATTGGACCTTTTCAATATATTTTTTTATCTAGGTTGGATACTTTAAGTGGCCCATTTTATTGTTATTGGCATTGGACCTAGTTAAAGTCAGTTCTTATTTATTTTTCTCCTGTTTTTCTTATTTAACTATCTATCAGCGCATGATACGATTTATCGCAGCATTATCGTGAATGTAAAGAAACCTTTAACTTAATTCATAGACATAGAGTCGACAGTAACAAAGTTCATATTTCAAAAGCGTAGGCGATATACAGTTAACCCAGCAATGTGAACAAACTAATTAAACGTCTAGGAATGTTCGCCACGAAAAAAAGAATCTTTGAAATTTAAATTTCACAAATAAATTATGAGTTTTTATTTAATTAAAGGGAAAGTTCTCGTCATTCGTGCTAACGTTTTACTGCTCAGTGTGAAAGGACTTTTGTCCTCCCTCTAACGTAATTAAAGACTTTATCACAATTCGTTCATGATAATTAGTCTATTTGTATCATAGACTATGAAACTATTAAAATCTGATTTTCACTATTAGATAGCTTTATTTTTTATGAAGGTCGTTGCATAAAATCTAAGTAGAACCTGAGCAAGCAATGATCTGTGTCGTTATTAGTAATTCATTTTTGTCTAAAAGGGACTTTTATCCTCCTGAGGGGGATAAAAGTCCCCCGCTGTAGAAGACAAAAGTCTGCCGTCTATGCCGAGCCTTAGCATAATTAATTAACCTAAATGAGCTCGTTTTTCTAATCATTACCTAATCGTTTACAAATCACAGTTAAATTAACTATTCACTAATCGACTGCTATTTCGTTTTGTTTCTCTAAAACGGATTGGCTTCGTGTCTTTCGGCCTCTAGACTTGCTGCGCGAGCGTTTCTCTTTGACAACTTTACGTTTGCTGATAATATTGCCGCGACTGCGGGCAGAGGTCAATTCTGGTTCGTAATCGGGATCGATTCTGTCACCGGCGGCTAATAAAGGCTCCTCTTCGTCATCTAATTCGACAATTTCAACGTTCCCTTGCACATTTAAATTGTTCATATCACGTTGGTACTCCAAATCTTCGTAGCTCATTAAATATCCGTCAGTGACGTCGCGTTCTCTGATTGGTTGTCTCGCTTGCACGGTAACTCGTTCGGGACTCGGCAGATTCAAATTCTAAGTAAAGCAAGGGATTAGGGGTTGGGAGGGGAGAAATTAAAAAAGCGTGTTAATAAAAAAATTAAATAAAAAATGAAATTAAATGCACTAATGTGGTAAAATTGTGAGGGGGTCAATTATGTACTGTGACATGCCTGATGACAAGTGAATGTGATTTTTTACTACAGAAATAATACAAGGTGTTACAGACAAGGGGATATAGTCTGAAAGGGGGTCGGTTACTGTTCTACATGTGTAGGCAAACAAAGTTAAAAACTATTACAAATACTAGGTATTGAAAATACGTGTAGGCAAACAGAGTTCTACGACGATTGGAAATACAATCAAACTCGTTCTTTAAAATTCTGAGGCTATGTTTTCGTTAAAATCGGCTTTTAATGGCACAATTTACCTCAGATTTACTTGATTTCTATGGCTTCTAATACGTAATATTTATTTTACAAAACCAGATGATTTTCGATTGAAAATATCAACAAAATAAGGAAACAGTCATTCATAGAGCAAAAGTTATTAGCAAAGAGGCGTGTAGAACAAACCCATTTAGATATGTATCCCAACCCCCAAAGGGGGTATATACCTATACCCCATATTCGTTACACCTTGTATAAAATCAAGCGTGTCAATTAGCACTCAATTGTGAGACAACGTTTACAAAATTAACAATGTGATCAAACATGCCACTGTAGTTAAATAAATCAGTGTGACAACAACTTAAAGTATGAAAACAACAAGGAATTATTTTATTAAGAGGCCTCTTTACAACAAAAACTTGGTTCTACGAAAAGGCTTATTCAATGATAGAGGCCACCTTAATACTTATTAAGGGGGTTAAAGTTCACCGAGCCCTTTGGTTTAAATATGCAAATTAAATACTTCAAAAATTAGAAGATTCTTTTTTCAACTTTATTTTTGGTTTGTCTTCGCGATGGCCATGTTGCCAGTGTCAAGTGATATTTCCATCAAATATCGTTTATTTCTTTTATTTATAGATGTTTTTCTTTCTAAGCGATATTCAAAATTTTTGACTTCTAATTTTTAAAGTAATACAAATTAAAAAACTTTAAATTGAGTTTAACAAAATGCATGCATAAACATAAAAATAGGGTTTACCTTTATAGCAGTCTGCATAATCACAGTGGTGGCATAATTGACTCCTTTGGTGCCCAAATTGAGCACTGTGTGGTAGCCCTGGTCTTTGGCCTTTGCGATGTACTCATCTATTTCCTGAGGTTGAGATAATAGAGGAAATTAGTTAAATAGCCATTAGGAGCTCTACTGAGTAACACAGTTACTATCCATTTCAAAGAAATCGGTGTTAAAATAAAAAGATAACAAATTTAGACCGCTCTATGTAACAATCCCATCTCCTAAACAAATAACTGAAAGTCTGACTGAAAAGTGACAGGAAGTGAACAATTTTCGAGGATTTAAAATATTTGCACAAAATTGAAATATTATTTTTTACCCAATATAATTAGTTGATTGAATCCGATAATTAATCAATTAGATGGTCCATTTTTTTAAATATCGTTTTAGGACATTTAATTAGATGGTTCATTATTTTAAATGTCATTTAAGTCCATTAAGTAGATGGTCCATTTTTTTAGTGTCATTTTAGTCCATTTCATTAAAAAAAAATTATTCAAATGGAGTAAACTGAAAGGATTAACTGTCAATTTTACAAAGTATTTCAAATCTTTACACACAATTGAAATGTCATTTTAGTCCATTTGTTTATATAAGCCATAACTGTACGTTTTATTAATCAACAATACCTACATGTTTTAAACCGATTTCTTTGAAAGCTATAGCAACTATGTCATACTTATAGTTGATGCTCTGATATACGATGTAAGGTCACAGTCACGGAGATGCTCCAGAGTCCGACAAATTAACTCAATTGTCTTACTGCATGTTGTTTTGTAAATTCTTTACAGACAATGAGGCGTTCGGATCGAAATTTTTCAAACAATTGCAATCTTCGGATTTAATAGGGATTTCTAGCGGTATCAATGAAGTTTCCGAATATGATTCTAATTTTAATCATATGATAATACAAGCATCTAAAACGATAACGCTGTAACTTTTGGAACGAATTTCCTAATCGCGGGTTGGCGAGGTACCTAGCCGAGAAAAAATGTAACGCGTTACGGAAACGTGAAACAAAAAGGTAATCTCCCACATTTATATATATATGTATATATATTTTTTTAAGGTAATTAATGGGACATGTAATTTTTTATTACAAGCTATAATTTCGGTCCATGAGCGATGTACGCGTGACGTCACCCAGCAGACTAGCAAGTCTACTAATTAAAACCATAATAATTGACAGCCTGATAACGCACAGATAAAATCATTGTATAGAACATGAATACTTGCAAACATGAAATGAATTGCGTGGGCAAACACCCGCCTGTCTTGCGACGCAAAAGGTTGCGCATTCAATTTTCGCCGTAAAACAAAATATATACATATATTTGCTTTTGGTCTGAATGTTTCTGTATGTATATTTAAAAAAAAACACCAATTGTCTGGCCACCATAACACAAGCCTAGTTTATTAATTTGAAGCTAAATGGCGCTGTGAGCAATGTCCTCCAATATTTTATTTATATATTTCAATCATATTTGACGGCCCAGTTGGCACAATGGTCACCATGCCGGACCGCCAAACACAGGGTTGCGGGTTCGATTCCCGCCTCAGACATGTATTTATGCTTACATATTTGTCTGTGGTCTGGTTGTTTCTATATATTATTTAAGTATTTACAAAAGAAAAGTATACAAGGCGTATATCCGTTGTCTAGCACACTCTACACAAGTATAGTTACTTAGCTTGGGGCTAGATGGCGATGTGTGGAATGTTATTTATATTTATTTATTTTATACCTGTTCCCTTCTGCAAAGCGCTGGATGCACGAACTTCCTGTAAAGTATAGACGATCCCTTCGTCGCCGGCGAGAGAAGCCACAGGACCAGCACAATCTTCACTTCGTAGTAAAACGGGAACCATGATAGGAACACGTCCGTGAATGTCTCCGTGCATGTGAATAAAGCGAACACGATCCAGTACATCATCCATTTTACCTAGAAAATGATTAGGTGGAGTTAATTCCGGAAAAGTTTATAGCAAACTAGCTGTTGCATGTGACTTCGTACGCGTAGTAGTTTTCTTTATAAAACCCTTCCTCTTGAATCACTATATCTGTTAAAGAAACAACATCAAAATCCGTTGCGTAGTTTTAAAGATCTAAGCATACGTATGGACAGACAGGGAAGCGACTTCGTTTTATACTATAATAGTAATAGTGTGAAGGCAAGAGCCAGGAAAGTAGTTGAAATTTCCCTGTTTATTCCACTGGCGAAAACTGGCACACTGGCACAAGGCGAAAAACTTAGTATGGGATATTTTTCGCAGACGTTAAAGGAAAACATTGCAAGGAAAGTCGATGAAATTGCCTCCAAACGTTCTTCCTTTGGATGCTGCAAATTTTAGAGCGTGGGTGGTTAAATTTTAGGAGCTGGGTAAGCCTACTTCATCTTTTAACATGTCCCAAATACTACAGAGTTCCTTACGGTATGTTTAATTGCGGATGTTTCAGTTTATATCTAAGCTATGATGGTCGATATTAATCTTTCATGCGACCGTTTATCTGTCATCTTTTACAGCCCACTTGTTTTACAACGGCGCAATACTTAGTATTGGACAGGATGGGGGCACTTTTTACTTCTTTTTGGTGAAGTACCGAGTAATAATACAAAGTAATATGTAATTAATCATAGCCAGGAAACAAGGTAAAGGACGCTGCGGGAGTCGAAGCGTTTCAAACGCGAGCGTGCATCCGTAACAAGGCCATTGTTGTACTTTACTAGAGCATTCACTGTGAACTATTATAGTTTTGACAAACATTATAGTGCAATTATGTATTTAGACGATTGCGGCATATTTATATTACTATAATTTTCATAATAAAAATAGGTAACGTGGTAAAAGTTCTTGGTACTTACGTATTCTTTCAAATTCTTTGTCCGCACAGCTTTATATGAAGCGTAAGCTGGGTAGAGGGTTCCGAATACCAATCTGCAAAATGGATACAGGACCAAGTAAGAAATCATCCTCGGTGCAAATAATCCAGAGGCAACAGCCAAGACACCAAAGTTTCCAAAGGTGACGCTAGGGATGCATCTGCTCAGTGCAATGTGTAAAGCGTTGGCGAATCGACCCCAGACTCGTCCTCTCGATTGGTCGAGAGGGAAGTCATTATCTTCGTAACCACTATCTATATTAGGGTCGTATTTCACTAGTTCCCGGTTCTGGGTATCGTTTGAGATGCGTGCGTACTGCGACTCAAACTTGTTGACAATGAGTCGGACACTGGATAGGCCGAGGTTCAGAGCCGGCAGGCGGGCGGTGTCGTCACGGTAACACGCGCGACCTGCCTCCATGGATACCACAACCATCACATCAGTGCTTTTTTGCGACACATTAATTTAGTATAATTATTTGCCCGAGTGCACTGCACTGTGCGCATACGCTTGATAGATCTGTACTGAGCTTCATTAGAACTGTGTATTGTATGAAGCGGTCAGATGCAGCCTTGTAAATCAATATCGAAGTGTTTCTAAGGCCATTTGGACAGTAATGAGGTTTGAAATGTAATTCACTTGCCCTTGGAAGACATTAGACACTGTTGAATTTAGAAACTATTGGAAATGGTTTTAAAACTGTTACCAAATATTTACAAAGGATTTTGTATAAAGAGATGTAGGTAGCCATATTTTGTTTGTTTAAAAGTTTAACACAGTATCTATCGAGTAAGCGAATCATTATGGTAAATAAGCAGAATTACCGTTTCTAATTAGAATTGCTTTGCTAAAGCATACTCAATAACGTCTCTAATAATAACACAATGATAGGTTTGATTTACTTATTGACATTAGATATCATACACTAATTTTAGACGGAAACTAGATAGCCACCCAGTTGTTCAAAAACCGGCAATGTGCAAGTGTGCGTGAAAATTTAACGAGTTAACTATATCTACTACGTAATTAGGTAATTTACGCGGAAATTATCGCTCTGAAAATTCAAAGGAACCAAGGGATTATAACAAAGACAGCACAAAGGAAACAAGTAATGCAAGGCACGATAATTCAACGAATGAATATTAGATGGACGCAGCTAAGGCCTTTAAAGATCCTGCCAGTATTACTGGATCTACCCTGATACTATAATCGTATGTAGACCAGTCGCCCGTTGAGTGCCTTGTTAAACTGGATAGGTAAATTCAGAAATAAACTAAGACAATTGCATTGCATATGGCGTGTGTAGCTCGTACATGTATTTTTGTAACAATCGGTATTGTTTAGTTTAATTTATAGGCCGTAGATAACGTTATTTTGTATAATTATGCGTTGTTTGTTAAAGGTGTAATAATATTAAAGCAAAAGATAACATATATCAATACGTCAATTCTATTATAGTCATGTATTACGAAACAAGTTTCAAAAAAGGACAATGATGTCATTTACCAGAAAATTGGTTCATTTCTCAATCCCACTGTAATTTATCGATAAAAATTTGAAATGGAGACTTATAATAAAAAGGAATACTTATCTACGCCGTTCAGTTTACAAAGATTGTGCCATATCCACGCTGAATAAAATGCTTTCGTAACGCCCTTCTTAAAATAAATAGATTTGACTCAATTCTTGGACTGAATCGCGCCCTACATTCTTTAACATAAAACAGATTTGGGCATTGCATTCCTAAGCGTTAAACATTTAAACGAAGTCAAAAGTGGTGACACCCACAACTGATTTACTAATGTCCCAGACGGAGATAAGATTGTAATTTTCAGCAGTCCAAATCTACTTTAAAAAGCATTTCTATGTAAAATAAAGATTGATATGAAATGTACTATTAAGTATAACTGAATAACAGTAAAATAATAACACATATTCCGTTTTATTATTACCGGAGGTAGTGACTAGTGATGCAAACCTCAGTAATCAAATGAGGCGTAAAACCCAATCAACTGTAAAACAACGTTTAAACTATCAAGTCTATTGATTTCAAAAACTATTTGGATCTTGTAGATGTTTATTATCATATGTATAGTTGAAACAGACTGTATTCGCAATAGATATCCGAAAATATTGAACCATCAATGTATGTATCTAGGTTAATCTAAGACATAATAATCCATAACAAATACAAGTTTTGCATGTTGTTTGGTGCAAAATGAGGAAAAATAACCGGTTGATCTAGTTGCAAAAATACTGCTTCCACCTTTATTGGCAGGTCAAAAACCTCGATTGTATACAATAGGCAATGCATCCGATTTCTCACGCGATGTTCCTTTATCGTTTCCTATCTGGATTGAATTGTTATGTTACAAACAAACGGATAGCAACCGATGGCAGACTCGATAATCACTCATCGATATAACACTCCGCGAACTTTGATATATCTTCTCAAATATCTTTGTAGTCTTGATATATGAGCTAGCTTTTAAAGTATTAAATAAACCTATTTCTAAACAAACCCTATGCATGATATTTCTTAACTTATCTATCTCTAATATTTACCAAATCTCAACTTTCGTGATCCCTTTTCAACCTTTACCATCGGTTTTTAATTTCTAGTTTGGTCACCGTTTAATATTGATCTCAATAAAGTGTTTCGTCATCTACGGAACAGGTTTCTAGCAACGTATATTCGAATCACGTTTATTGGAATGCATCCTGTACCCCTTCCAGAACCGAAAGTCCCTTTCTACGTGTACCTACTGTTATCGTACTGAATATGGAAGTCAGTCTAAACAAACGAATATTTATACTGTGCCCATAGTGTGCATTTTGATGTGGTTTTGTTCCGTTAATCAACGACGAGACGTAATAATCAGCTAAGCGTGGCCTATTAGTCTACTGACTGTTTAGCAAGCATTTGAAGCTAACTATCTTAGTCCCGTCCGTATTATTTGATAAGTGAATTCAGTAGGTAATTTCGAAGTTTCGTAATTAAGCGTAGAAATCGTGTGGTTTTTCAACAACAAAGATTTGTTAGATTCCGGTTTAAAAGATGATTTAACTGAAACTACATTGAATGAAGATTTTTAATAAAGAGATTGAGTATCTTCAGAAATAAATCTTTTTGGATGTCAGACAAAGGTAAATAAAGGAGACAATAATATTTAGTTTATTCATCAGTAATGTTCCAGACTACATTCTTAGAATGATAAACCATTGAGTAGTTTAATAATAACTTCCTGTCATGAAACTAAAACACCGGAAGGGAGAGATGAGATGAGACGTGGATGAGACCGAAGTTCCTGTTGATCAGTTTAATATTTATAAACGTAAAAGAACTAATTGCCTCATTGTAAACCTAAATTCATTTATTTAAGGGTAAATTAACAGGACTTGTTCGCGCGTCATATGCCCCGTTCAGTAATTATGACATGGTTATTTTTGTTGGCTAACCTACTTATTTTCCGTGCTGGTTTTTACTCATACACAGACTCTAACTGACTTAAAATATGTACAAAAACAAACACTTTTCTATTTTTTATGGTTACGGAAAATAAACACCATTATCAATTCCATTTTATTTCCAATTTAACAATAACCATTATTTTTCCCTATTTACATTACCGATCTTAAATATAAATCACTATAACATGGTCTTCGTAATAAATAGTGATCCTTATTTCGATTTTCGTACGGGACGACATTTAAAATGGTACAATACAAACTCAGTGCAATGTCAGACTCAAAACTGGGTAAAGGTACACGTAATTCAACCGAGGCTACACCTAATAAGGCAAGACAAGTGGTTTCAATAAGAACATAAAGTATTTTCTGTCAAGGTAGGTAGGATGTTGGGTCAGGCGAGCGCACTCGGAACAAACGGTTACAAAGATACAATATAGATAGTTCGATTTATGATTCACTCGGCACTACAGTTAGGTGTCAACGCACTTCACTTGGGTTGGGTTGCATAGACCACGAGCAACCGCGAGAGTCACCGACTAACAGCGTCTCCACTGCAGCAAGAGAGGCGAACGGCCGTGGCACGCCCGAAATAGCACCCGGCAGTGCACCGGGATACCCTGATGACGAATTCCGAGACGCTATTGCTTCTTTGTTCAATTAATTTCAGCAGATCGTATTTCAACAGTTCGTTTACAAAGTCAATCGCTTTGCTGATCTTTATGGGGTTTGAATAGAGCCACTTTCTTTTCCAATGTATGTATATGCAAGACGTTATTTTTAAGTAGAGGTGAATTTGATAAATTAATGGTTTGTTTTTATATTTTTCAACAGTAAGAACTTATGAAGATGAACGTCTTTTCACGTCTGACAGTAAAAATTAGATTTTCAGACTGAAACATGTTTGCATTGCCAAATTTTAGGCCAGTCCGGAGATGTTAGAAACGACTGCTGGATCTATGCCAACTTTGGGTTATTATTGTGGCAGTTGTATAAGGTTAGAACAATTAAATCAAGTATTGTTTTTTCGATCTTTTTCATATTTCATTTCTATTTTATCAACTTGATAAAAGTACCCGTACTTAAAGTTGCCTAAACATATTTATTATCATTTCGCAATTATCACTTCTAGTAAGTCTTATTTAAAATAAAAATGTTTTTATATCCAAGCTCTCATGATTCTTTTAACAGGTAGGTATTAGCAAATATCCAAACAAAGTTCTTTGAAACTAGCTTGATGTATATCCAAACATTATAAATCCATTAGCAATTTAGCATGTTTGTAGCATTAGTCACTCTGACAATGGTTGGATTGTGAAAATTACCAACATTTTCAGCAGATTTAAAAGGAATGCAAATAATAACAGCTAAACAAATTTTCATCAGGGGCAGCTGGGCCTTGAACAAAAATTATACTTGAGTCTAGTCATCCTTTTGGAACCCACATATACAGCTACTAAGAGACTGACAATACAGACACAGATATTTATGAACTGCACAGCTGCTCACTTTCAGTGTGCATAAAACTGGTCAAAGCAAACTTTCTGAACAAATATAGGCATGTGTGTAACTTTCCTCGGGGAGTTGGGGTGGCTCAAGTAACAAACACTCCCCACCCGGATGCAAAACAAGCGCTCAGACGTCGAGTTGTGGAAACTAGCCTGACAACAAATACAAATATTTGTGATATCATTTGACTGCCTGGACAGTGGTCCGGTCTGCAGTGTGACAAGTCCCTTTGGAGTATTTTAATCCAAGGTCCTTTACTAAACAGGCTCAATTCTGGCTACATCTCATTTGGTACAGAGTTTAAGGGTTTATTGTACGATTTAATGTGTACTTACGCTAATGTTTATGAGTTGGGGGCTCATATCGTCA
The DNA here is from genome assembly GCA_907269075.1 of Idaea aversata. Classification (NCBI taxonomy): domain Eukaryota; kingdom Metazoa; phylum Arthropoda; class Insecta; order Lepidoptera; family Geometridae; genus Idaea; species Idaea aversata. The sequence goes on along the minus strand of OU026092.1, from coordinate 4,935,741 downwards.
GACGTTCATGAGCCGTTAGTAATTGTCAATGAGCGCACTATGTTAATGAGCATCAACTGATGAACCAGTCATGTAAAGCATCCGGAAACCAATAAAATATGCCTTGGCATGGCAGGCAGGACCTTTACTGATCGTCACTTTAAACAGGTTAAAAGAACTGCCCAAAAGTGAGCCACCTTTTGGAACAGTGTAACTTTTATTTTGTCCTAAGTTAATTAAGTAAGTTATTCTTGGTACCTAAGTAGGTCATCACTGTACTGAATTGAGTAAAATAGTCTCAAATCTTATAATTCTAAATGTCAAACTGAGTAGGTACATACGAGTAGGAAAGGAGTTATTGATTTTTTCTGGTTTTATTATTGTACTACGCTAAGTGGTTTCACCCGCATAAGTCCCGATCCCGTGGGAATATCAAAATAAAAAGTAGCCTATAGCCTTCCTCGACAAATGGACTATCCAACACAAAAATAATTTTTCAATTCGAAGCAGTAGTTCCTGAGATTAGCAAGTTCAAACAAACTTTACAGCTCTAAAATATTAGTATATAGATTCAGTGTAATTTTGATAGGGTAAGTACAGTAGATAATTAATAGATAAGTCAAGGTTTTACAATATTTAGCTGTTGTTGATGAGTAACAAACAATTAAGTAGAAGTTAATCAATTTAATACAGTCATCCAGGCAAGTAAGTAAGTATATGAAGCCATAGGGAAAGCTTAAAATAGTAAGAAGGTATTTTAAATTTCATAGCTTTTCTAATAGAGTGATTATAGAAAAGACAGTATTGTAATAAAAATCAGAAAACAGATGTTTATAGGTGCCTACCTACTTAGGTTTATCACTAGCTGGCTGGGCAGTTTGTTGGAATATTGCCTGACAGAAAATAATCGCTATTGTAAAAATATATACCTCGTTTATAAGCAGATTGGCACAAAAATAAGGTAACCGATTAATTAAATCAATAATGTGAAACAGATATGTGCAGTTAGTGCGTAATTTTCATGAATTGTTAATTTTCAAACAAAGAAAACTGCGATTCAATTCACGTCATATTTTTTCTGTCAATAAAAAAGATGAACAAAATATTTTATAATACTTACATCACCAATCGCGAAATTATAGCAGATATCATATTAAAAATCACATAAAACTTTCTCACTCAAATAAACACAATAGGATTCATCAAAACACAACCGTCCGACAGAAAAGCCAAGTCGGCCATGTTGCTATTTTCTTGACATTAGTTGGGTTTTTTGACAAGTGACAAATCGATGAAAAATGTTCCAGTTTTCACAATTACTTACAGCATGAAAATATGTACACCAAGCGAGTTGACCTGTGTGATGCCTGTGTGTAAATGAAAAACTATTGAATTATTTTCAAATTATTTTGTAGTAAATAGATAACATTATATGAGGAATAAATAAATTATTTTCGTTACGGAATTTCTTAATTCGGTCGCCGCGCTCAAAGCCCGCGATAAAAGCTATGCAATAGCTAGCAACAAAGTTATGTGTGGTCTTCTGAATCTGTAGAACTTCTTTATCATTATGCTAAAAATACATTTTGAACTCTGGAACATTTTACACTCTAAATGTAATAATTTAAAATAGCGCCATCTAGCAATTCATTAATTAACTAGGTACTGTAAAAATTAGAACCTCTTTTAGCTGAGTATCTAGCGCTATCTATTGTGATTTTTTGGAACTTGAACGTAAATTTTACGCAGTGGTTTAGGTAAAATTCCGATAATACACCGGGAAATTCAAAATGGTTTTGTTACCGTGCATTTTCAACTTGCTGAGCTTACTATAATTTCAGTACGGTTATACAGCTCAAGCCCGGTTTGTTATAATACAACCAAGTTAAGAATGCTAGAGTTGCTAAAAGAGGTCGTCAATAATGATAACTTTCGAATTTGGTTCCGTTATCTTACGTTCCCCAGACGATGGCTCTCGGTGCTTTCCACGTAGTTTCCCTTCGCTCTACGAAGAGTGTGACGTGCTGTGTGTTCGATCGAGCGTATTTTAGACGTTCAGTGAGTTGTAAGTGAAAATAATGCTTATAATGTGATTGTGCAGTTCGTTATGGCCTATAAGTACCGTGAAGATTTAGTTGGCAAACGATTTCTCGCAGTGAGTGGTGTGACAAAAATTAATGTGAATAAAGTATCGGAATGGGGATGGAAAGCTGGTGTTATCAGAGCAGCTTCGCTAAAAGATAACAAGAACAAGGAGCTTCAGGTAATAGCTTGGAAAAGCATAACTACGACCTACTTATTATAGCACTTATTTAAATATATTTCCTAGTTATAATATCTATTATTTATCGCTCGTTTCTTTGTCTTAAATGAAGTCGGTTAATAATCGCGCGCTTGAGCTGGGAAGTACGTAAACTATGTTACCTAGACGACCTAGCTAGACTACCTACTCGGAAGCCTATGTCTAGTCTTTCTAAGTAATTGACTATAAAGTGTTCTTTTACGGGTATTATGATTTTATATAGGTAGTCGCACCCTTCTACGAAAACCGTAGGTATGTGCTACAGGAACTCGTAGTTTCGTCTATTCCCATATTTACGATTGAATGCAACGGCTAGGGGGCTTGACAGTTTATCATGAAAATTTAAACATTGCAGGACATTGCACACAGCGCCACCTAGCCCTAAGCTAAGCAACTAGGCTTGTGTTCTGGTGACCAGATAACGGGCTGAACAGCTGTATTTAAGTATTAAACACCCAGACAAGATATACTTACTAATATTTGTACTTATATTGTAACAAATTTCCGTACAATAATATCTACTTGTTCGACGGCGGGTATCGAACCCGCACGTTTTTGCATAGCAGGTGTCATAGAGACTTACATACGGATAATATTTATATGATGCGGTAGAAACAACAAGCATATGAAAAAAAAACGGCCAAGTGCGAATCGGACTCGCGTACAAAGGGTTTCGTACAATTATATTCTGTTTTATAATATCACAGTTCATGATATACAGCCTGGTGACAAACAGACAGACGGACAGAGGAGTCTTAGTAAAAGAATCACGTTTTACCCTTTAGATCCGGTGCCTGAAAAACCTGTGCCCTACCTACCCTATACATGTTCATTATAATCTTGGTAATAAGGTATTGGGATATGGTTAGCCAAAAATAGTGCAAAATCAAACCCAGCTATGATTCTACAATGTCATTTGGTAGGTATGATATCTTCCTATGACATTGTCTAAGGCCAAGCCTGTCAACAAAAACACTACGCTCGCCAAGTTTTTCTTGTTTTGAGTGGGTTGATTCCATGGTTGATTCTGATAGGTAGATAGAAACTTGGACACTTATCATTACAAAAACACAGCGTCAGCAGTGAGATGTAATAGCAGAGTTTTTATCTCCGAATTTCGCATGACTTCATTGTGACACAGTAATTACATAGTCACATCGCCAAATATCCTTTATGAGAAATAGTTTTATTGCGACATAATTGTATCGCTAAATAGACAGTTAGACAGAAACGCACTTAGTCCAAACGCTTATTTTAAATGACACTTTGGCATACCGCGAAATCGGCAGACTGCGTTTTAAGTAAGTACTAGGTTTTAGGACTAAAGGCCATAACGCGTATCTTCGTGCATATCCGAAAGCACCAGAGGGACAGTCTGCCACTGCCCAATTGCCATAACTTCGTGTGGTCAGGCAGGACTCAGGTTTATTTCGCAAAGATGTAACTATCTACCTCTGATTGACATATCACTGAGCGTCAGCAGTTGGTAAACTGTCGCATAACAGTACCTAGGTGTTTGTTGGTACAGTTAGGGGCAAAAGTGTATTACCACCTTTACGTCTGTTAAGAACGTAACCGGATCTTCTTTTGTCGTTGGCAGGTGAGGTTTAAAAAAGAATGTATGGGTCGGCAGTTGGGTTAAAAAGGTCACATAGGTATAGGGGCAAAGACTACCGTATGGATAATATTAGCAAGGAATTTTTAAACGTAGAGGTGGTCAAGTACTTGTCCCAGTGACTGTACTTAGTGCTTGGGACTGGAGAATTACCCACTATCTTTTAGAAAACATACTTACCAGGGCCCAGGGCCTAGCATTTACAGTTCTTCTTCTTCTAGTTCTTCTTCTTCTCCTTCTTCTTCTTCTCGTATAGTATTGTGGCTCACCTATTGTTAGAGTTTTCAGATAGCCTCTAACTTGACCTAACGACTGCAACTAGAGGTAGCAACCGGGACCAACGGCTTAACGTGCTTTCCGAAGCACGGAGGGGCTCACGAAAACACATTTTGCCACACTACTAATTGGCCACCCATCGAAGTAATGACCGCGCCAGGCGTCGCTTAACCCGCACGACCGTAAACGATCAGCGAGAGTCGCTTAGCTGTGAGCCTCCTCGCATTTACAGTTAAAGCAACTATTCAAAATGCTTTGTTTTGCCTTCTCCACAAACTTCACCATTGGCCTTTGTCAGGATCTGTGCCTTATTCCCAAAAGATACCCATGAATTTCCACCTAATTTGTGATCGTTATTCGGCATTGATTCCGAACATTTATAAAATAATGTACGGCGACGAAGTTCGTCGACCCCGCTCTCACTGCGTCCGATGCACACTGGCCAAGTGGCCACGCACTGACTGGTTCGATGGCCTAAACTTTATTTCGATAAAAAACAACATCTTGTTAAGAGAAACACGTAAACGCTTTTGGGATTACAAAGGTGGTCCTTCAAATATAATCTTCATTCAATTAGTGATTGCTCGGTTTCATTTCATCTGTCTTTGCTATGCTTACTTACTGCTGTCTTTAATCCATATATCCTGTACCTACGTAAAGAAAGGAAATAAATGATTATGATTAATTAAGCAATCAAGTAGAGGTAGGTATAGCTAGGGCTCTGCTACTAGCTACATTTTGTCGGTTATTCTTACATCCATAGATTTCTAGATTGACTGCAACACAGCTGCACAGCAAAATGCACTACTCGTACGGAGCCATTAAAAAAATAACAGTAAAAATCAATAAAACCTCAAAAGTCAAAACCTAGAGATATAAAAACTAGATAAAAAGTATACCTTCCTACTACGTTGTATTTGATACAAGTATTTCTTGAACCGGTACTCGTAATGCCTCATATTTCATACCATCTTCATCATTTTTCCACATAAAGCGAACTAAACTTGTTCTGTTTCTTATCTTTACGACTTTCTAGGGAATAGTGCTCCGATGCGTTTGCTGAATAATAAAATTAAACAAGTAAAGGTGTAGAAAATATTTTACACAAAACTGATCCCCGGAACTAGAAGACTCAAATAACTATATGTATATGTTTAAAAATTTTATATGTTTATGATTGAATCTTAGATAAACAAAGAAGATATGCGGGAACACCCATAATAAAAAATAAAATAAAAAAATAAATAAATAAAAAAAAAACATACATACAACCGAATTGAAAACCTCCTCCTTTTTTTGAAGTCGGTTAAAAATAAACTCATCTCTAGTATTCTCCTGTAAAACAAAATGGAATCGCCTAAATCCACACAGAATCTCTGGCTTTTGACGACTTTAAAAGATCCTCTAAAATAGCGGTCAATAATGCAGAGGCATTCACATGTTGAAGCAGCACCTATAATATATTATAAACTGCTACTACGCCTAAGACCTTCCTTCATCACAATATCCATTCAGCACAATTTCGAAACATACAACACGAACATACAATTTCTGCACCTACAATTGTGCAAGTCATTGCGAAAGTTTGGAACTGTCAACTGACGCATCTAAACGGAATGCTGTTCCCACTTCTCAGACAAAACGTACAAAATCAAGACACACGACAAAAGCGAACTCACTCGTTGATGCGTCCACACGGCTGCCCGGCTGCAACTCGGTTATAAATAGACGACATATCTTTACACGTACCACTGCAGCGCTATTCGCCTCCCGCCGAGTGAGAGAACGCAGACTTCAACTAACACCGTGCGCACATGATACCTAATGTACCTATTTGTTTAGATTACCTATACGAATTCTGAAGGCTGAATTTGAGGTAGCAACTACCATTTGTTATGATTTACCGAGCACCTGTCCATAGAGAGAATTCAGAACAGCCGCTACTGGCATGATCAAGCATATAGACTCTCGTGATGTTTTTTCACTTCATTGTCACCGGGACCTTTAACAAAACTTGCTTTTGAGCCTTATGAGAAGCAGGAATCCGGCTCGAAGGACGAAAACCAAAACTTGCTTTTGAGCCTTATGAGAAGCAGGAATCCGGCTCGAAGGACCAAAACCAAAACTTGCTTTTGGGCCTTATGCGAAGCAGGAAACCGGCTCTCGAGGGCCCAAAAGCAAGCTGACAAAACTGTAATAGAAACTAGAACAAACGAGCATAAAATATCTTGAAAGGGCTTTGTTGTGTGAAATGAAACCCACAAAAATCGTGAAATCAAAGTAAAGACTCTTAACTTTCACCGTCCGTCCTAAAAAGCTCAAATTACAAGCGGCACTTTGATCAATCTAGCCAAGTAATATAGAGTTTTCCATCGACAATTTTTGCCAATAAATAATTCTACAGCACTTCTAGGTTCAGTATTGGATACCAAATTGGAACAGCTGGTTCTAATGAATGTTACAGCAGAAGATATTTGATTAAATGGAATGAATTCATCAAAACCTAATGGTCAATAAGTCAGTTCAATTCAATTGAAACATTTATCAGTATAAGCAGTTACTATAGGTGTGTATAGGTAATATTGATATGAGTGGATTGTTGGCAAACAGAAGCGAATTATTTTACCTACATTCCTTAGTCTTAATAGGTAACTAGAGAAAGACTATATTCATTATAGTCTTTCTCTAGTTATTAGGGTTAATCTCTTTCATACAAGCCTATTCCATAAACCATCTTTCTTACTTTTGGGTTCAAGCCGAAATTTTTCGGAAAATTAAAAGTAAAAGTACCTATGTCTATGAAGGTATCTATGTCGTCAGACGGACTGAAGCAAGTAATTATAGGAATTGATATATAGACTATCATGTTTTAATATAGGTAACTATAATACTAAAGTTATTGAAAATATGCCAATATTTCCATTTTTATTTTGAGCTCGATATTACGATGTTGTTTCAAGCACCATTCTCAAAAAACAAAAAATAAATACCTACATGGCAAATATCTTGTTTTAAATAACATTAGAAGTAAGATAGGGTTATTTCTACTCTAAACCAATAAAACTATCATTTAAGACGAATTATTATTATTTTCTGTTACTTTCATGGACTATTCGCCTGAATGAAGCCTGAAACTTCAATAAAACAGTTCTTTTAAACAAGCCAATGTAATGTTTGTAAAAGAACGTAACATAACGTAAGGTGATAAAAATACTCGTAGAGCTGCTGCTTGAATTGCGACCTTGCCAAGGTCTTACGTATCAGAGATTGTATTATTCAAGTAGTACTACCGTTCAGTGAGGGTGTTTGTTTGTATAAATAATAATACCAATGAGTTACAGAACTAGAATTAAAAACAATGAATGAAAAAGTTGGGAAAATATAATTAAATATGATCCAAGACAATATTATAGTACTAGCTATCACGCAGTGTTGCCAACTCAGATTTTGAAAAATGCCTAAACCCCATCAGAAAAGTTCGTAGATCTACGTACTTTTTTCTGAGTGAAATGAAGATAAGTAAATTGAGTGTTTTAACTCTGCATTCAACCCGCGCGCAGACCGTACCTAGTTCTTTCTTATGTTTATTTATTGTGTTCAATTAAATCGAAATTTCATAGATATCAAAAGAACAAAACAACAGTAACTCCATAGAATCGAAATAATTTTAGGTAAAGTTTTTCTGGTAAGACGAAACGTTTCGTTTAACACAGTCACAGTTCTATATAACAAGAACTTTGTTTCACTTGTGGTACGAAGATCTACGTAAAAATACGTAGGGTTGGCAACACTGCTATCACGGTTCATGAGATACATCCTGATGAGTAGTGTCAGACAGAAAGGACAATGGAGTCTTAGTAAAAGGGTAACGTTTTTATCCATTGGGTACGGATTACGGAACCCTAACAATGAATAAGAAATTTAGGAACATATCCCTATATATATAAAATTCTCGTGTCACGGGGTTCGAAGTTGAACTCCTCCGAAACGGCTCGACCGATTCTCATGAAATTTTGTGAGCATATTCAGTAGGTCTGAGAATCGGCCAACATCTATTTTTTATTTTGTTTCTTTCAGTTTTTTTTTTTTTGTAAATGGCAAAACTACGTTTGCCGGGACAGCTAGTAATTATATAAAAACCATAGGTACCTACTAAGTAAATTACAAGAGTAGGGATCTCTTTTGATTGGAAAGGAAAATTGATGCATGACTAACTCAATTAGTTAAAAAAAACATTTATTTCAGTCAGACAACTAAATATGGCCCATACAAAAAGTGTTAGTTATCAAAAATAAAATAAAATAAAACTTATACGACTAGATGTTAGTAGTTTACATACTAAACATAAGTAGGGAGTAAAAATAAATAAGACCACTATACACAGGCAGACTAGCAGTTATAGAGGTGGCAGTAAGGGGAAGGTATTACCCTTCTCATTAGAGACTGCCATAATAGTGAGGGGAGTCATACCTATCTGCCACTGTCTTCAGGATGCTATTGCCGCTGCCCCGCAACCTGCGTATCAATGATGCTGTTTTTTTGCGCAGCATGGCATGAAATCCATCTGTCTCGTAATGAGCAAACATCCCTGAAGCACTGCAGTAACGAGGCAACCCCAACATCATCCTGAAAATATAGACGAAATTAATAATGAATTTGAATGAAAAAAAAAAGATAAAATAAAGTAGTAAAGTCCCATGCCTTCGAACTATGCATAGCTATAGTTTAGAGCTTAACGATTGTGATTCCTTTAAACCAGAGCAATAATTTAAGTATAGAAAGTAAACATATTGTTATAATGGCCAGCATCAGGACCTAAACCCACTATCTTAAGATTGATAGTCGAGGCATTGCCCCCTAACTAAACACAGTCAAAGACATACATATAATAATTTATAACATAATTGTAAACGTTAACTACGGTACGTATGTTGCCTAGAAACCTTAATTAACGCTTTGTAATTAACAGATCGTTATAGGCTAGTGTTATCAAACAAGTTAACGAGTCAACCTTTAATTGCTGAACCTAAATACTTCTCTCTCACAATAATTTGTTAAGTAAAACAATGAGATATAGTCGAAATTATTATATACTAGCAGCGCTGCGCGGTTGACCCGCGTAATTCCCGATCCCGTGGGAATATCGGGATAAAATGTAGCCTTTATCAGTCCCAATGAATCAATGTATCCTCATACCAAGTTTCATTAAAATCAGTCCAGGACTTTCGGAGCCTATTCGTTATAAACAAAAAAGACAAAAAAATCTTTTTTCTTTATAAAATAACTAGGTGCGCTCCGCGGTTTCACCCGCGTAAGTCCCGATGCCGCGGGAATATCAAAATAAAAAGTACCCTAAAGCCTTTCTCGATAAATGGACTATCCAACACAAAATATGTTTCAATTCGAACGCGTAGTTCCTGAGATAAACGCGTCCAAACAAACAACGGAAGCCCTCCAAGGTGAATAATTTTCCCGTTTTTTCCAAATTTCCCACTGATTCTTCGCTTCTATTGGTTGCAGCGTGATGTTATTATAGCCTAAGGCCCTTAAGGCTTCCTCGATAAATGGACTATCCAACACAAAAATAATTTTTCAATTCGAACTAGTAGTTCCTGAGATTAGCGCGTTCTACAAACAAACTCTTCAGCTTTATAATATTAGTATAGATATAGATACGTACTCTAGTACTTGTGATATATGTACTTACGAGTATTTAGGTACCTACTCATTATATTATGTAAGTACCTGGCTAAAGCAACGAATGAAACAGGTAGATAGACAAGCAGTGTTTCGCAATCCGTTCTAAATATAGTGAATCTAACGTTCGGTGGGTCGATTCGGTATCTTCCAGCTGATATCTGTGTTGGTTGTGCAAGTGGCGTGCAGCACAAAGATCGCGAGGGCGAAGGGAGGGAAGTGGGTCAGAGAGGCGCGGAGGGAGCCCTAAGGCCACTTATCAACCGGGGCCGAGCGCGAGCTACAGCGGGGAAAGCTGTCTCTTGAAATTTTTGTTTGTTAGCTATAGCTGTGCAGATGTTTATACTTGACCATGTTACGTTCGTTTGATAGGAGAAAGTAGTGTATGTAGTACAACTAGACAAAAAATCTCGTACTGAAAGCAACACAGTCACTGAAAGAGTTATCGATTCAACCCGAGCGTACCTTCAGATCTCATTTCAAATGATCTGTGATTTTTTCTTTGAAAATCAATTGGCATTGTTAACTTCATCCGATCCTCTTTATTCAATGCCATTTGTAAAACATAAAATCAAAATTGATAAAATCTAGATACTTATCTATAAATAAAAATAAATATTGCAGGACATTCCACACATCGCCATCTAGCCCCAAGCTAAGTAACTAGACTTGTGTTATGGGTGCTAGATAACGAATATACTACTTAATACTTTTCTGTTGTAAATATACTTATAATACCTACATAGAAAAAACCAGACCACAGACAAATATCTAAGCATAAATACTTGTCTGAGGCGGGAATCGAACCCGCAACCCTATATTTGGCAGTCCGGCATGGTGACCATTGTGCTAACTGGGTCGTCATTTTGGGTAGATGGGATTCCTAATCTAATACGCCGGATATATACCTACAAGACAATTTTATAACTGTACGATAGATTAATAAAATAAAAAGGTTGTTTTTGTTTATGTTTAGAACATAAGTAACTGTAAATCATCAGCATCACGTTATAAAAGTATTAAGGTCGCTGTATACGTGCGGGGATTTTTCCCGTGCCGGACGGGACGTGATATTTTTATATGAAACGCTGTCAAGAAATTGTCACGTCCCATCCGGCACTGAAAAGATCATGTTACGTATGTTTAAAGTCCACGAACACTTTATGAACAACTAGCGACCCGCCCCGGCTTCGCTCGGCTATATTATGCATGTATTATACATGGGTTATTGCCGATTGGTACACTCGTCCCCTATTCGTACACTAGACTAGTTCAATATATAAACCTTTCTCTTGAATCACTCTATCTATTAAAAAAAACCGCATTAAAATCCGTTGCGTAGTTTTAAAGATTTAAGCATACATAGGGATATAGGGACAGAGAAAGCGACTTTGTTTTAAACTATGTAGTGATGATGCACGTCACGTCCCCGTTTCGTCCGAGGTTTTATCACGTTACGTATGCAGCGACCTTTAACTGGATGTCCTTTAAGAGGCCTGTGGTGTATTTAACCTCGTAAAGGCCCTTTGTAATCAACCTGCGCGGCCTCCGCTCCTCAGTGCCATCGACTAAAATACTTACAAACTTGTTTCGTGATCATTATTTACGTCGTAAAGTTGTATTCAACTTACCGATAAACCTGTCTTTTGACCGGACTATTAATTTGTAATTTCACATTTGATACATAATATTTTAAAGTAAATCAAACTTATTTTTAACCTCCGACGCAAAAATCGACGACGGGGTGTTATAGGTTTGACGTGTTTCTGAGTGTGTGTGTGTGTGTGTCTGTCTATGGCATCGTTGCTTACGAACGGCTGAACCGATTTTGATTCTTCTTCTTTTGTTTGAAAGGTGAATTAGTCGGGAGTGTTCTTAGCTATGTTTGATAAAAATCGATTCAGCCGTCTGAAAGTTATGGGGGATAATAGTCGGAGTTTTTTTTATTCTAAATTTAATTTTGTCTTTTTTACCTAGTTTAGTTTTTTTGTATGTACAATCAACTACAAATCTTTAACTAATACTTTCTACGATTCTCTTTATTAATTCTTACTGGTATTTCCTGTTTACTCAGCATTGTTTTAAACTGACAAAGAATCAAACAAAGAATAGTTAATGCGATATAAACATGTGACGACACAAAGGCTGTAGGTAGGTACCTATTAATTATTTTAATTACAAATACAATTGGTGGTAAGAATGTGTATTTACTCCATTAAAACAGAATTAAGTTCATAATCTACCTAAGTTTATATGTAAGTGATCACAGTATGATGTGCGTATAATGTTCATGCTCTTTGACCTATTCGCGATCACAATAGAGCAAACTAATGACCTTCAATAATACATACCAACTTAACTTCCAGACAATGCACCAGTTTATAAACATTTGCATGTCATTTTAAAACATTTAAGTTACAAAAACAAATAATACCTACATAATTCACAAGTACATTTGTGAAAAAGAAATTGCAAGCAATCAACGAAGCAGACCTAAATACTTACTCTCGTAAGTTTTCAAGTAAAATCTTACCTAGAAAATCAAATTTTAATATCCATGATGGATCTGGTGAGAAATCAACTAAGAAAGAAAAATCTCAGTAGATCAACAATTTGAAATCTGGATCCAATGAGAAAAAATAATCTCACTGGATCCATTTTGGCTTATGGATCTTCTGAGAATGATCCTCAATGCAAATATTTCTGGAGTATCAAAGTTCCAAACATCGTCCTTTGTTGTTAAAAATATAAACGTTCTTATCCATAACGTTTATAAAACAAGTCTAACACCTCAAGGTTTTCGCCTCAAGCAGGAGAGATTAAAATGCAGCAAACCCATTGTTTTGCTCCTACATACTTTGCTGTAGTATCTATCATCTTAAGAACAATACAGGCTGATTACTTGCTCATTAACAATAGACTTTCATTAAAAACTTCTGCAAATTAAAAGCAATTGTTGATTACGGCTGTTTGAAAACAATGCCAGTTATGATCTGAGACGCTTAAGGTTATAAAGATGGTGAACTATTAACTATTTAACTGTAAATATGCAAATATATTGCGATAAATATTATTACAATGCAACAAACGATAATTTATGGTCATCCTTCAATTCCTTTTTGAACAGACTTGTTTGTTTGTAGTAATTTATCATAGTTTGTGTGACTTCCGCATTGTACGAGAAGTTGCTTCTGTTGTGAACTTCGTAATTAGTAGGTATACTAGTCAAGCCCGTGCGTCTTAATAAGGCTCGTCCTGAAAATCAGCGCTGGGGCTTCTAGCTCTACCATCGTGCTGAGGACCACCCCTTTTTCTGTGCGCTGTACTACTTTTTTTCTTGTGCTTTTTTTACGTGCCTATTTATGTGTTCAGAAAATAAAATTTTATTTCTTTCTTTTTTTCTTTGTTTCATTAGTGGTTTATATTCACCAGCATAATACAGTAGCGAGTTCTTCGTCGGTCACGCGCGATATCTTCCGTTCTTGGTATACTTGCTCTGCATTTTGAGTGCCTATTCTAACAGTATAATAGAGAATTCCCTTCCGCATTGTTATTCTTTGAATTCGATGTTTCTGTTTCGTTTATTATACCTGCGTGGAGTGAGATATGAGGTGCTAATAATTTAGGTCGTTACCGAAGTATAAACGACCAAAGTATTAATAAATGTAAATTGTCCTCGCTCAGTCAGTAGCCTGTATAATTAATTGCTAATATAAATATATAATTAGCTGTCTTGTAAAGTTTTCATCGTTGATTATGAGGAATTATAGGAATCTAGTGTGAATGCGAAGTGGGAAGGAAGACTTGGTGAGCACGCGACTTAACCTAACGGAGCGTGACATGAGAAATTAACTGTTATACGAACGTATACCACACGGCCCCGTTGAAATAACCTGTTACAAAATCGACGAAAGTATTTCGGCGTCGTCGATTGCAGTTTATAGCGGTCCTAATGTTCGCATTTTCACTTCAGTGTATGTACGAAAATAACTCGCGTTCAAGTTGTTTATTAGTGACTTCACCTCCGTGCATTCCGACAGGCATGGCGCAATCGATGCCTACGATATCCAGACTTTTGTGTTTTAGCAACTGCAGTTTAATTAAATTGAATTTATTTTAATAAAAATAGGTCTGTAGCTAAGTAAATTAGTGATTTGAGAGCACGGAGCAGTAAGTAGTACCGTGGCCAGCCGTGACCGCCGGCCTTGGTCTGTCTCAGTGAACGGTCTACTACGCCGAAGGTTCTTTTTAAAGGTTTATTTATTGTGATGCTTTCGCAATTTTAGTTGCAGTTTTGTATCGCAAATTGATTATTATTATATTCAACGCCATTGACGTATATTATACAATGTTTTATTTTAACCGTATCAGAATCAGATGAAAATTGCTGGAATAGATACGGCCAGTAAGACGCAAAGAAATGATGATACAAGAAATTAAAAACAAAAATAAATAATTTCCAAAAAACCTTTTAATTTTTGGCAACGAAAGATACGTTAGAAGTTGAAACCTCAGTGTTCCAGAAGAAGCCTTAAATTCCATAGAACGAATCAATTAGATGTTTGCGTAACCAAGATTGCATTACAATTCTTACGTAAGACATATGGTGTGATTTCTGCTTCGAAGTCGGAATGTTTATGTATAGAAGTGTAGGGACCTATATTATTGTTAGATAGATACTTTAATAACCGTCGAGAAATGTATGTTATATGAAGTTACTAGCTGCCCTCCGCGGTTTCACCCGCGTAACTCCCGATCCCGTGGGAATATCGGGATGTAAGCTATCCTATCTCTCAAGTTGGATCGAACTGCACATGGTGTGCGAATTTTATTATAATCGGTTAAGTGGTTTAGGAGTCCATTGAGGACAAACATTGTGACACGAGATTTATATATATTAAGATGGAAATTCTTGTGGCAATCACTTATGTGCGACGTACGTGTTCAAGTCAAGCCTTTATTTTTTAATCACAGCCGTTATAAATCAGAAATGCTGTATATATTAGCAGTCACATTCATAATAAAACAGCATCAATTCAATAATTCGTTACTTTTTAAAACGGGACCCTTTTTCTAAGACTCCAATGTCCGTCTGTCTGTCTGTCACCATGCTGTATCTCATGAACCGTGATCGCTAGACAGTTTAAATTTTCACAGATATTGTAAGTATTTATGTTGCCGCTATAACAACAAACAAATACTAAAAACAGAATATAATGGTTCGTTCGGCACTTGGCTGTATATCTGGTAATATATTTGTATGTCTATGTACGATATGAATCATCCAAGAAACATCTAACAACTTGTCCCCTTATTAATGGGGCACCACACCACCGAGTGTAGGGCATCGAATTCATTTCAACGACAAGTCACATTTGGCGGAGCAATTTGTCACAGATAGCCACCCGGATCAATGTCATCTTGACTTTCAATCTTACAACATCAAGTTTCTTTTCTTCACTACATTTTCTCACCAAACTTACAATCAGTCAACAAAAATGCACACCCACTTTTGTTTTGCACTGATGTTTTCAAATCAAGTTGAAGTTTAAAAAAGTCTTTCAAACTCTTGAATTTAAATTTAGAATGAA
The DNA here is from genome assembly GCA_907269075.1 of Idaea aversata. Lineage (NCBI taxonomy): Eukaryota > Metazoa > Arthropoda > Insecta > Lepidoptera > Geometridae > Idaea > Idaea aversata. Next base: position 4,920,281 of record OU026092.1, on the reverse strand, counting down.
AACATTACATTAATAGTATATTTTTAGTAATCTACAGTGTGCCCGCAATACAAATTTTTCAATTTTGCAACACAGTCTTTTATCAATACTGGTTGAAGCTTTTGCCTCAAAAATATTCATAAAACTTGGTATCTTTGTGCGCCGCGTGTGGTTCACAACATCAGTTAATTACGCAACGTTCCAGCAAGCTGTGATAATTAAACCTCTGGACTAATTAAATTGGCTGAATGAGCTACTAAAATGTAAACATTCTCCTTCTAATACAACGTCTATTCAATTTATGTTCTGCACAAATTGTGGAGATTAATTACTGGCCTTATGTTTTAGGACGGCGTAATTTGAAGCCAGTGGTGGCGGAGTATTGATTGGTGTCTCTTGTTTATTGACCCATCCTTTTTATAAAGGTATCGAGCCTACCAATTCAATAACGTTGCCGTTATCTTTAAAATCGAAAAAAAGTTCTTATTTATGGTCTGTGACATTGCATATTTTGACGATCTCTGTGGCGCGTCGGGCGAACACCCGACTGCGACGCAGAAGGTTGCGGGTTCGATTCCCGCCGGGAACAAGTATTTATGTTGACCATAAATTCTTGTTTCTGGTTCTGGGTGTTTGTTTCGTATATGTATAATATGTATATATTTACAAAAAAAAAAAGTATATAAGTAGTTTATCCGTTATCTGGCACCCATAACACAAGCATTAAGTTGCTTAGCTTGGGGCTGGATGGCGATGTGTAATATGTCCTGAAATATTTATTTATTTATTATATTTTCGTTTTCAATCCAAAACCAGCATCAACCACTGGAACCAGTGTTTAAGAGAATTCTTTGACCATAATTTCTAGGTCGGGATCAAATTTGTTTTTAGATAAAGATAGAAGATTACCATCATCATATCAGTTACAAGAACGTCCAACGGCTTCCCGCGACTTTAGATAGAAGATACCTATTACCAAATAACTTCTGATATTAGGACTTGTCACAATCAGACCCTCACCCGTTCATTATCTCTTTAGAATTTGCTCGGTCTTTGTAAACAATGTTTGCTCGAGCTCTCTGATTGTAATGTTTATTAGTACGAAAAGTAATTAAGATAATGTGTTTGAGTACTTGCGCCCTGTACTCGCTCTGTTTATGTCTTTATTGTTTAGTGATAACAAGTTGCTGAAGTTTATCACGACTCGTGACAGTGAAAATAGATATTATGACATGACATAAATAGAGAACTAACTGTAGGGCACCTATCTAGTTAGGTAGGTACTCGGCCAGATTAAATATTATAATTTATACATAGCTGTTACGTTATATCATTCATCCGCTAAGAAAGGATATTAATTAAAAAATTAAAACCTTATAGAATCAAATATTTATTAATGAGAAAATATTCACTATATATATTTATATTATATTAATTACATTATGTTTATACAAAACTCCACACACAAAAATAGAAAAAGATAGAAAAAATAAAATAACAATAATAACAATCAAATTGTAATTGTTATTAATAATGCGATATTTGTTTGTTTGTTTCCTTTTTACGATCAAATAACTCGACCGGTTTGAATTCCTCATTCATAGCAGCTATAGACTTAAGGCAATGTCTTATTAAAAGATTTCTGAACTTTATGTTATTTCAATTCTTTTATGAATGATCATGATATTCTACTACACCTTATAGATTAATTTCTTTAATATCCCATAAAATCGATAGGTATAATGTTGATATAAATTGTAAAATAATACCTATATCAGATAAATCAATGCCTATTGCCTTCATAGTAGCGATAAAGGATCATCAATTGTTCTGATTTGCAGTGATATGATATCTTTATCATGTTATACAATATTTACAACAAACAGTAGCTTTGATTTAAATACCTAAATTTTCAGCTTCTATACCTACTTATTTTGTGTATTGTACTTAGTATGAACCCCTTCATTTACAGCCTCTATTATCACTACATAGTATAAAATAAAGTCACTTTTCGCCGTCCCTATGTCCTTATGTCCCTATGTCCCTTTGTATGCTTAGATCTTTTAAACTACGCAACGGATTTTGATGCGATGGTTTTGATGGTTTTTTTAATAGATATAGTGATTCAAGAGGAAGGTTTATATGTACTGCATCAAAAAAACTGCATCAAAATCCGTTGCGTAGTTTTAAAGATTTAAGCATACAAAGGGATATACGGACATAGGGACAGAGAAAGCGACTTTGTTTTATACTATGTAGTGATGATAGTGATTATTGCGATATACCAATCAATCTTTAAGTGAATGTACTTTTGACAGGAGGCATAAATACAGTTACAAAACGGTGCCACAAAGAAGTAGCCAGAACCTACACTATCCTAAATCTTTGTGTTTCATTATGTGCTTCTGTCTGTAAATTAGTCATGTTTCTCATAATTGTACCAATAGCATTGATAAATCATTTATGGTAGGCGTGTGATTCCACTTTGTTTATTACAGAGTCAAGCACCGAGACAGCTCGGTTGGCTGCATTTGGTTTACGCAATCAAACTGGCACAGTACAACCACAAACGCGTTTTCTATAACAATATTTGTAGTACGATTTGGAAGGAATGTTTTATTCTATCACGCACAAGTGAATATCTATCATTGATAGATATTGCTGGTCATTACAACTGTTGCGGCAAAATCTTTTACTTTTACGTTTTCAAGGTATTGTACCTTTTATGAATAGTTCTTACCATCTATCCATGGGTACGTTACTCAAGTACTTAAACCACCATCTGATATGATTGAAAATGATTGATATTCTTTGCGGGAGACTTTTATGCCTCTGCCACATGCACAAGGAAAGACTTATTGAAGGCCAAATACTTCGTTGTAAACGTAGCTAGTTCCTGGTATGAAAAAATATCAAAAGCGACAAAAAGACAAGTCAGTTTTACAAAGTTTTAGAATAAATCTGAAAAAATTCATTCATATTATTTTCTTCTTGGCATTTGAAATTGAATTTAGAAGAGAATTTAGAATTAAGAAAATATAAAACGTAGAAGTAAAATGATCATGAAGACGCTGGCGATTTAGGCGGTAGATGCCAGAACCGAAGAGGTTTTTTTTAGGTCAAAATCTGAAGAAATGTGTTTCATTCTTATCAACTCTAAAAACATTAACAACGCAAAAGTTTAGGAAAAAAAACATCGTTAGGCAATCAATGAGTTGATTGCAGTTAGTGAAAGTTAAATTATTCGACGTAGATTTAATTTAACTGTTATTTTTATTGATTCCGCTCACCGCTAAATATTTATGTAAGTTAAGTCGTTGGTAAATAATTTACTCTCATTTGCTTACTATTTTTTTTGGAAAGACAAGATGGTGTAGGGATGTAATCCTACAAAAATAAAGCTAATAAACAATGAAATCTAGCAGCCCTACAATTTTTTTTTTTAAATGTCACCTATATAAGAACACTTGGACTAATGAGACGAGTCTAACGATACCTTAATTAAAGCAATTCATCGTGGAAGATATGAGGGAATAATAGTAAATGGTTACCTCCCTCGAACTATTAGCGCCCTCGCTACGCTCGGGCGCCAAACTCCGTCTCGGGGCTCAATGAGTCTTTCACCCGAGGTAAACACTGTGCTTTTAATTACGAATAATACATAAAATTCTTCCTAACAACGAAAGTGAATGAGAGACTCCATACTACCTGATCCTCTTAAAAGGTTGGGACCAAAGAAGTTATATACATGTAGTGTTATTCTTTGGTGTTATTTAAAGCAAGAAGGTTAGGTTTTTAAAGTATCTTATGCGTAATGATACTGATACTGGCTACATGCACATTGCACAAGCCGTGCGAAGCCATAATTTAACATGACAGCTGTCAGTGAAAGCGATTTTCCCTAGGGCTGGAAGTTTTTCTTTCTACACGCTCTTCAGGCACCTTTAGACCTACTTTCGGAGTATGAGTAATGAAAAGAATATTACAAACATAAAAACATAACATTATGTTTGTAATATTCTACTGTTGTATGTTTGTTTCAATTGTATGTTTATATTTTATACATGTATCGGGTAAAAATAATTCATGAGAAACTTGTGGAAAAACCGTAATGAAAAAACAATAAAAGCACAAAAAAATATATAAGTAGTAAATTTAACCCAGCAAAAGTCAATTCTTTCGCACCTGTTAATCGATTATAAATATTTTAATTTATAGCAGTCATACAACTGTCAGTTTTCTAGAATGTATCTAATTATCACGCGCTGTTTGCATATTTTATCATCGTAGTAGGTATAATAATGTCTACGGCCTTGTTTGCGATTTGCGATTTGCGACGTGGAATTCGTCTAGTGAGATCGGTCATTCACCTGAGTGAGAGGACTCTCTCGATCTTACTTTCTTGGTTTTACGTGGTTTTACTTGACTGTCATAAGTATGACGCTCGCTGTGTGATCTTTTTTAGACTACACATTCCTAGTAACAGACTTTACACCTGATTTGTGATCTTATGTATGCCAAATATAGGGTTAAAGGTTCAATTTCCACCTCATGCAAGTATTTAGGCTTAGATATTTGTCTGTGGTCTGGTTGTTTCTATGTATTATCACTATCACTACATAGTATAAAACAAAGTCGATTTTTCTGTCCCTATTTCCCTATGTATGCTTAAATCTTTAAAACTACGCAACGGATTTCGATGCGGTTTTTTTTAATAGATAGAGTAATTCAAGAGAAAGGTTTATATGTATAATACATGCATAATATAGCCGTGCGAAGCCGGGGCGGGTCGCTAGTAAGTATATAATTATTTACAAAGGAAAAGTATAAAAGTAGTATATCCGTTGTCTAGCACCCATAACACAAGTCTAGTTACTGAGCTTGGGGCTAGATGGGGATGTGTGGAATGATGTGCCATATTTATTTATTTATTAAAACCGATTAGATAAACCAATCATTGATATTCTAAATTTACTATTTAGTTATGATATTTCTTTAAGGTAGAGATACTTAAGTATTACTACGAGGCTACTACAAGTATAAGGTTTAACCCTTTATAGGGCAAATCCGAGATTTATATGACGCGTGTAACCACCCTACTTGTCTGACAATAAGGTCGATTATTAAGTAGTTAATGTATGAATCATCGCTCTTATAGCATTTTTGCTTAGAACCCAAACAGGCGCAGTACACAAGCGTAACCACAGTCGTGAAGTTGATTGAGTGAACCTTGATTGTCTATCGCGCCAAAAAATAGTGGTTACATATGTGACTTCTGATCATTTAGTGCCTAAGACGAACACAGTGTTGATATCGCTCTCGAATTTTATTTTATTCAATCAAATATTATTAGTTTATATGTAATTAAAGGTAAGTAAATTGTTATTTATTGTTTTTTCTTTGATTTGAGATATAAATCTTGTGAGTAAACTAATTTTAACGGATAAAAATTTCAATATCATTACGGCGATCAAGATTTCGCCATTTTGAGGGTAGTTTTGGGTAACCATTTATTTTTGTTTCAAATGTTATCAATATTTGTTATTATTTCTTGTTTATGTATAAATATTACAAGTAAAAATATCATATTATTGTATAAAAGTGGCAAATCGGTCCATACTATTTGCGCAAAGATAATATTGGATACTAAAGTGCAGGTACAGTCGTTGTGCTGGTTTACGTAGAAATTGAAGATTTAGTAGGTAGTCGTAAATGTGGTTTTATATAACGATTAGAATAAATAAAATAGTATTTTTGTGTTATTTTTTTGTTTTAGATGTCTAATCTACTAAATCTCGATTTAGACAGTATGAAAGAAGAAGAGTTTGAGGCTTTCATACGTGGGATTGATAAAGATCAAGCGGAAAATTCTGACTTAGGTGGTGATTCAGATCCCGACGACCTTCTGCTTTTGAATTTTGTCCGAACACCAAATCTAGACAATGCTGCTTCATTGTCTAGATTGGTATTTTGTCATCGTCTCCAGTTCCACAACCACCTGGTATTCCGATTACCGATTCCAATTTCAACATCGCCTATTCTTGTGCGTGGTCGAGCTCGAACCCGAGGTCCGAGAATAAGGGCCAGAAGAGGCTTCACTATAGGAAGAGGACGTCAAGCTAATCAATCTAATCCCTACAAATCCCGAGAAATATTTAGAGAACCGCCTGAGTATAAAAATTATAATTTTCGCACTTACACCCAGGAATAAACAGCGAAATAGATTTAGCAAGCGTTGTGGTTAGGTACTGTAGTACTAAAGATAAACCCGTTCGTAGCAGATTAGGATATGATGTTTGTAAAGAATAATTATGCTTATGATGTTTCAAAAATTATCATTACAATAATTGTAAAAGAAAGAAACTAGATTGGATTGTTTAGCTAGTGATGGTAGAACTCTAATCTGAAGACTGATTTTACTTATTTTGTACGTTATTTCTAAGTTTAATTGTTTGTTTTTTGGTTTAGACTATTGCAATTTAGGTAAATTGATAAAAATAAATATATTTAGTTTCTATAAAAAATACCTTTTTCCTTAACATTTTTATAAAATGATTTAATCCCTAATGGTCATGGTTACAAATGGAGCCACCCGCTTAAGACCTAAACGGTCTTGGTCACATGTGTAGCCACCCTCTACAGGCAAAACCGGGAGTCGCTTCTAGTTCAGTTTTTGGTTTTTGGTATCTCAATGGACCCTAAAAGTCGATTAAATCATAAAAATTTAAAAAGTATAAAATAAAAGTTCTGCCCTATAAAGGGTTAAATAGTTACTGTGTGATTCTTAAAATAGACAAACGTTTTGATTTTTTTAAATGGGTAGGTATGTTCTCAAATAAGTGCCGGTGATATCTTTTTGAAATGTTCATTTATTTAATTTTGAACTTTTGTCGTAGCGTAGAGCTTGTGAGCTCTAGCTTGACGATGACTTGTAGGTAGGTATACTCTTAACGATAGGTACCTATATCAAGAATAATTTCTGCCCTCAAGATGCTCAGAAAATCCATTAAAATTATAATGGAATATAAAGTAGGTATCTTTCGCTCAATTATAAATTGCAGACACCAAGATTGGTTAAGAGTAGGTTTCTGAAAATGAATTCCCATTTGGCCACTATTTGTGGTTGGATAGAATAGGACTTTAGGACCCTTCTCAATGTCAGCCTTCTGCCAGACACACTATTAGGTACGAGTATTTGCTATAAACACTCAATTTATTCTTTCACATCAACAAGACTATATAAGTAAGTACTTAGATACCTAGATAGGTTGATAAACACTTAATTCATTGCGCCATAAAAACAAAACACAAGTAAACATGAAATTAGTTCTAACATATGTACTTTAGCTATAATTGGTACACTGGTACAAAATCACTACATAGTTTATAACAAAGTCGCTTTCTCTGTCCCTATATCCCTACGTATGCTTAAATCTTTAAAACATAACCCTCCCTTTTGGCTTCACCGTAGTCGGGTAAAAACTACGCCACGGATTTTGATGCGGTTTTTTTAAATAGATAGAGTGATTCAAGAGGAAGGTTTATATATGTATAATACATGCATAATATAGCTGTGCGAAGCCGTGGCGGGTCGCTATTATAGTGATCTATAAATCTATCTATTTGCTATTTGCGCAAAAGTACTCAGAAAGATTGAATTGTTATTATAAACTTACCGCGCCTTTTTAAATCCATTGAATATGTGTCACTATGAAAGATTCTTCTTGCTTCAAAAGTTAAATAAGTTTAAGTGAGAATTTATTATTTTAAAAACACTTAAATTTTCTAAATGTTACTGAACGTGGCACAATTTTGTCTCAAGGATTGTAAAATGGTTTAATTTCCCCAACATCCCTTTATTCCTTAGCTGCAACACCTAAAAGTTAATGGCAACGAGGCAGGAACGAGGGCAAGCGAGATTGCAACCCCTATATTTAGAGCCGCGTCAAACGAGCCTCCGAAAGTAGGTCAAAACCTGAAAGGGACAAAATTGGGCCAAACCCTAGGGGAGAAACGGGGACTTAATGTTGACGAACATGGGCAAGTTTCAATTTAACCGAATATGTGTTTTGGAAACGAGAATTCCTTATTTGACCTGACACGTTTCTGTTGGGTTGAGGTTGCGAATAATTTACGATACTAATTTAAGATGAAATATAGGATATTATTTCACAAATACAATGGTGGAAGTAACAAACATCAGCAATGATTCTGGTCAATATTTATCAAAATCATTGTTGAATGCAAAAACATTTTGATCTATACAAATTACTAAATCAAAATGGACAAAGTAATATTTTTGTACTTAAGACTTTTACACATTTTAAAATTGACTTACCTATTACCTATTACATCAGCAGGCATCATGATTCATCATCATCTCGTAACACTACGTGCTTGACCTTCACAGATAACGAATTGTTTTGATAAACAAGTTTTTCAAATATCAAACTCTAATATATTTCTGTGAGATCTAACTATAGCATCAAATCTAATACTTTTAATATTTACCAATATTATGTTGTCGGGAGACCTTGAAGACCTCGGGTCTTCGAGGTCTCCTGTTCTTTTTTCCCGATGGTCCTGATCCTTTTTATTTACGAAAACACTAGCAGGTTTCTAAGAAGAGTACCGTTCCTTGCAAAAGAAAATTCTGTATTCAGCGCCTTCTTACCAATTTAATTAGAGTCTTAGTATTCAAAGCAGAAAAATAACTTATGTCATTAAATATTTATTATGTTAAAAGTGGTAAACTCAAGTTCAGTTGCAGAAAGTCAACGCACGTATAAAAATTTGAGGCCAACAGAAACGATGTCGCAACACGATTTCGTAATAACTAATTTTGTTTCATTGAATACGTGAGCCAAATTTTTACTGTTCATTTAATGGGGTAATTAAGAATCTGTTAAAACTTAAATTAGATGCATCATACTCTAACGCCACTTCCTAGTCATGAGTAGTAGTAAAGTAGTATTCTTAATTCTGAGATATTCATAATATTCTTTTCTGATTCATATTGACCAAGCAGGATTTGAACTTCCGCATCTTTGGGCTATACAGTTACGAATCCTTGCGCATCATGGCATCTTAATAAGTGAGCCAAAGGACTGACCACGTCTTCTCAATCATTTTAGAAATGTTTTCTTTACATATAAACTCATTTTATATCCAACTATTATTACTAAAATGGATAGATAGAATTCCACTTGTTTCATGGTCATGAGTCTTTGATAAAATTTGTCGAACGGATAGTATATATTTACACGCCAATTAGTTAAAAGTATTTTAGTACCTATACATTGACTTTGTTGCCAATTATATTGATTGGTTCGACATATGTGTGTCAGATGAGAACGCTTTGCCTCAATCTAGGTTCAATTTCCATTTAAAACGTCTCTTTGAACAAATTTTCTAATTACAAACTAGTCGTTCTGTATTTTTGCTTATTTTGTTGACAATTTGTTATCTGTCTGTTCCGCATACTATATGGGTACATTTTAGTTTGTTTCACGGACATTACGGGTGTACATATTTTGAGAGTATCGATCCATATAGCTACGAAAAACACGCAGGAAACACTCATTGATTGATTCGTTTCACCTTCCATCATCACTCATACCTTCATACAATAGAAAAATAGCAAGTAACCTTCTGATTAATGTTATCTTTGTTACATTTTGTTAATGCAAAAGTTTGTAAGTGTGTTAATAGTTACTATACAATGTTAGTGACTCTTTCACGCTGAAATGCCTGAACGATTTTGGGTGATAGTAATAGAGATAGCTAAAAGCTTGGAATCACACAAAAGTATCCTTTTTTTATCCCGATCAGCCCCTTAGACAAGATGACTTTCCATTAGCAATATCGCTATTTTTTTTGTATCTTCTTCTTCTCGTATAGTGGTGTGGTGCTAACGACTGCTACTAGATGTAGCAACCGGGACCAACGGCTTAACGTGCCTTCCGAAGCACGGAGGGGCTCACGAAAACACATTTTTTGTATAAAATTGACTGAAGCATTGTATGAAATTGACATAAGTAAATGATGAAACTTGTCTCCTTTTATTAATTCTCTAACGCAAGACTTGACTTTTCGTTGGTTTAAGGTGTAAGGGTACCTGCGCGCTCTCCATACAAACGTAGTCGACTGTTTCCTCCCTGGATAATGACACTAGCACAAATATTTTTGTGCCATAAAACCTATAATTGCCATGACTATGCCCCTATGTTTTGGTTTTTTTCATTTTCTAATTATCATAGAAATTAAAATTAAAAAAATTGAAAAATTAAAAAAAACTATAAATAGGGGCATGGTCATGGCAGTTATAAGTTTTATGAACCAAAAATATTTGCTCTAGTGTCACTATCCAGGGAGAAAACAGTCGACTACGTTTGTAATAGTTTGTATGGAAAGAGCCTCCGGTACCCTTTCCTCTTAAGTCCCTTTCATACAAAAAATAATAATAATAAAATCTGTCGATCGACGTTATCGCTAATGGAGAGCAATTTTGCCTAAGAAGGCAGGCTCGGAATTTACGCGGATATTTCATGAACTAATACTCCATAGTATAATTCATTGCAAACAGTATGGAAACAGTTCATACGTTCAAGGAACTGCTATGTATTCTGTAGGTTACTGCTATAATGGTATTAAAACAGTCGGTTTATGTTGAATTATTCATTCCTATACTTTGTGAGTTGACTTGACGTAACATCCAAGTATAATGCCATCGTATTTAAGTCAAAGGTCGCGTCTTAATTGGAGATAAGACTCTTGACATGTTAGATAAACATGATAAATATCACACTATAATATTATCTCATCTCGTTTTGCAATTACGAAGAACTACAGTCTTACGTGCGTCAGGTTTCTTTGTTTTATTTTGAAGTGCATTTTTAAGGTCAATGCATTTAATTTCTTTACCTACTCTTTGTTTTTAAACATCTGTCTTATAGGAATTTTCCTTTTTATAGTATGTAGGTTTTGCTATTTACAGCAGCTTTCTCATACTTTGATAACTTTATTTAAGAATAGTAATTTGATTTAAGATTATGTAAAAAAAATCCTCGCTTAAATATTTAGGTCACGTTTAAATATTCAGCAATTAATTTAATAAAACTTGCTCTATTGGTACTTACTTATACTTGCCTACAAAATTGGGTAACAACTCTAACGAACCCAAGTTTATCCATGATTGGAGAGAGAGCCCTTTTTAAACCTTCTACAAACGGGATTTATGTTTTCATCCTTTCGCTTTAGATGTGTATATCCTACACCTTTTGGAGTAGAAAATTACTGGAGGGTAGAGAACCCCCATAGCAGTAATATACACGGTAAACGTATATACCCAGGTGGCTATGTAGCTATAGCTCCTATTACAGGACTTTGTATCGATCGCTGGAACCGCGAGGAAACCTTCATCCCCATTGAATTTAACATCCCACTTCAGTCCAGTGAAACTGAAAAATTAACGCTTTCGGTACTTCGAACAGTCTACCCTCTTTTGTGTTTCAATCTTTCTAATTGCTATGCCGGAGCTGTCTCGCCACTTCACCGTTTGTTTTTTTAATGAATCGCTAGACCGAGTAATTTACCGCGAAATTACTGAATTTCAGGTTGTATTGAAGATAATTTCCGTATGTTAAACTTGAATGAATATTTTGAATAGGAAACACAGAATTTTCTTCTGAATATATTTCTTTGTAGAAATATTATTGAATTTCGAATTTTACACCAAGATGTTCGATATTTTTCTCTGAAATGTCTATCGTGCCATCTTTCGATATAATTCGTAATAGAGGTAGCTAACCTGGTGAAAATAAAGTCACATGTGGCCTACAAAAGTTAGTCAAAGTCAGAAGTTTAACAATGTTGAGGAGAAATTTATATGATCGTATTTTATGTCGTTCACAAGAAGCGAATTAATTAGGATCGTCAAAATAACTAATTTATAGATACCTAATTAATTTATAAATTAAGTAAGTTGAGATTATATCATGTTACTAAGGTAATTACTATCATAATTGGGTACCAAGCTAGGTATAAATAATTAAATTCAGACAGTTTTAACTACATTGTATAAATGTTGCAAAATTAACTGAGATACCTACAGAAAGCAAAATATACAAGGTTTGCTAATTTTACAATCTAAACACAGCTAGCATTAAATTATGTCCTACCTACTTGTTACTTAATCACACAAAACACAAATACCAAACAGTGAAAGCATTCAGTACTATGTCATGTCGGACTGCCAAAAACAGGGTTGCGGGATCGATTCCCGCCTCAGACAAGTATTTATGCTTAGATATTTGTCTGGTTGTTTCTATGTATTATAAGTAAATATTTACAAAAGAAAAGTATATGTATAAGCAGTATATCCGTTGTCTAGCACCCATAACCCAAGTCTAGTTAATTACTTAGCTTGGGGCTAGATGGCGATGTGTGGAATGTCCTGCAATATTCAATGCCTTTGTTAGAATATAATCCGGCTATAGCTGACTCATACATAACTGAAAATCCTCAAAACGTAACTTTAAAAATCGAATTTCTAAAACCAAAGGTACTTTATAGTTTTGCTTCCGTATTAGATGTTCCCAATGACAAATAGGTACAACTAAGAAACAAACAAAATAATCTATTTATTCTACACTTGCGTGCATTGACCGCCTGGTATGCAAGCTCAGTCGAACGAACGGTTCCGCTTTATGACAGTGAGAGTGGGACACCATTTCTATTCTACATGATAAATTCTATTAGGAAGTTCATTGTAATGAATAATTGAGAGATAATAATGAGCTCTGATGGTTTTAAATAAAGTAGGAACCAATAGCGATTATCATTATCATTGTTCATTACATAGTATAAAACAAAGTCGCTTTCTCTGTCCCTATATCCCTTTGGATGCTTAAATCTATAAAACTACGCAACGGATTTTAATGCGGTTTTTTTAATAGATAGAGTGATTCAAGAGGATGGTTTTTAAGTACAATACATGAATAATATACCCGTGCGAAGCCGGGGCGGGTCGCTAGTATAAAATAAAGTCACTTTTTGCCGTCCCTATGTCCCTATGTATGCTTAGATCTTTAAAACTACGCAACGGATTTTGATGCGGTTTTTTTTAATAGATAGAGTGATTCAAGAGGAAGGTTTTCAGATATAATACATGCATAAAACAGCCGTGCGAAGCCGGGGCGAGTCGCTAGTAGATGATATTTTCGTCCACTATGGCTTATAACCCAAGTGGAAGAAAACGGTTATGTTTTTCGCGCCTATATTTGTATGTAATATTCTTTATTTTCGTCACATCTTCCAAAGATTTTATTTTTAAATATTTTTGGCTGTTAGTCTTTTATCTATAAGGTGTTATAGAGACGAATCAAAATGCTATAAACTCTTAACTCTGTTTTGTTATACTTTTTTTGTATAACACCTACTCTACTGTTTTAAATTTATATTATATTATATTAGGAAGTTAATTGTTATTAATAACTACCGACCCGCTCCGGCTTCGCACGGCTATATTAGGCATGTATTATACATATAAACCTTTCTCTTGAATCACTCTATCTATTAAAAAAAACGCATCAAAATCCGTTGCGTAGTTTTAAAGATTAAAGCATTCGTAGGGACAGAGAAAGCGACTTTGTTTTATACTATGTAGTAATTAAGACCTTTGATGGTTCTAATAGTTTCGTAATGATTTAGTTACGTATGCGTTTCGTAAAATATCTTTATACCAGCATAACTAAGTTTATCTCTCGATAATGTCGCGAAGTTAACAGGCTATAAAGATAAAGAAATATAAATGTTATATGCATTAAGTTAACTGTTATGTGGAATGTGGAAAGTGAAAGTTGTAGGCCCATTAGATGATTGATGTTAAAGAAAAGAGAAATGCATACACTTAATATTATGTTATTTAGATAACTTCTCAGTAAAGATTTTCCGCATTTCGAAGCAGAGTTCAAATATATATTTCTTAAACTTATTTCAGATCTAAGATCTACTAACATCATCTCTAGAAATAAGAAGTGAAGAGATGAAGACGTAAAATTAACTACTACTTATAGGACGACTAGACGATTTAAAGAAAAACTAGCTTTTAAAAGTGCGTCATGAGTATGAGAGAAAAACAATTAATATTTGAAAGTTTATACTTCATCAACCAAACGTCTGATACCTGGAAATTATAAACTTACTAGCTGTCCGGCAAATGTTGTTTTGCCATATACAAAAAATATTATATAGGAAAATAAATATATAGAATAGTGTTCGATTTTCAGACCTAACTAATATACTTACACAAAAAAATTCATACAAATCGGTTCAGGCGCTTTAGGGCAGTTTGGCGACTAGCACCGCGACACGAGAATTTTATATAAGTATACTAGCGACCCGCCCCGGCTTCACACGGCTATATTATGCATGTATTATACATATAAACCTTCCTCTTGAATCACTCTATCTATTAAAAAAAACCGCATCTAAATCCGTTGCTTAGTTTTAAAGATCTAAGCATACAAAGGGATATAGGGACGGTGAGAAGTGACTTTATTTTATACTAGCGACCCGCCCCGGCTTCGCACGGCTGTATTATGCATGTATTATATCTAAAAACCTTCTTCTTTATTCACTCTAATTATTTAAAAAAACCGCATCAAAATCCGTTGCGTAGTTTTAAAGATCTAAGCATACAAAGGGACATAGGGACGGCGAAAAGTGACTTTATTAACACGCTTTTATTAGTTTCACCTGTATGTTTGCTTGCTTGTTTGTATGTATGTAATTTTATACTATGTAGTGACTATGTAGTGTAGTGATATAGGGAGAAACAGTCACAGATACTGTGTTACTTTTAGAGGTTTTCGTTAAACGGCCTTGAGTAGAATGAAGCTCCTACCCACACCTATCTGTGTTTCAACCTAACAGCAATGTGGAAGGGGGAATAGCTATCAGGGGAGATATTTCAAACAGTAAGGAAGCTCTTACGGGCTTACGGTATTACCCGGGATGGAAAGAATGATTCGATTATTCTTTGTTAGCGTTTATTATGTAGCAAGTTGTAAACTAACTTGCTGTGCCCAGTGGATTCACTTGATTTTGGTATGCCTGGTTCACCTGCTTAGATCTTAATGAGGTTCCCACTTCCCATGATCTTAGATCCCATGAGTTTCTTGTGCAACCCCCATGAGTTTCTTGTGCCTTCTTCTCATTAGTGGGCGCGTTCCGAAGGCACACATCCTACCTTAATTTTTAAGACGCTTCAAAGTGATGCAATGCACTGCATAACTCCTATTGAATAATTTTATTTGAATTTGCATTTGTATTATACTTGGGAATTTTCAAAGTTCATTTAGGAATTTATGTCTTTCTCTTGTGCATTTATTCATGATGGTAGTGGTGGCTTTTTTGGTATTCTTTCTTCACTTAGCTCTATCTGACGCATCGTCTGGGGATTTTTTACCACCTATGCCCACTTTGGCTTCAGTGTATCGTTTTTTTTTACAGACCTGGGATATTAAACTGGACCATAATCATAATTAAATGATAATCTTCATTTCATCATCATTATATTCTTTGACGACCCAGTTGGCACAATGGTCACCATGCCAGACTGCCAATCACAGGGTTGCGGGTTCGATTCCCGCCTCAGACAAGTATTTATGCTTAGATATTTGTCTGTGGTCTGGTTGTTTCTATGTATTATAAGTATATATTTACAAAAGAAAAGTATATAAGTAGTATATCCGTTGTCTAGCACCCATAACACAAGTCTAGTTACTTAGCTTGGGGCTAGATGGCGATGTGTGGAATGTCCTGCAATATTTATTTATTTATTTGCAATATTTTATTCTAGTATATACCAGTATATTCTGGCTGTATCCTTTCCCCGTGGCCTATTTATCATCATTGCCTGGCTTCTAGGAGCTTATCACCGATATCGCTTGTACCGATACTATTGCGAACGTATTTGTTGCGTAGTCTGTTATGTACACTATTATTCTAATACAATAACTATGATCTCAGATTCTTTTAAAATTCATTGCACACATTTCACAATCTGTCGTAGAACTCAGGTTCTAATTTCATCAAGGTTGATAGAGCCACAGAACACGAGATAGAGCTATTTTTACCCGACTACGGCGAAGCCACCTTTGGGAGGGTTATGTTGTTGACCCGAATGTATGTACAGTCACATTACCAATTAGCTGAACCCGACGTGACCCAAAGCTCATTCGCATATTTGTTAGAAATATAGTATTTATCTATTTAGTTATTTTTTTATATTGTATATTGTATTGTACAGTATATTGTTTAAAAAAAAAAACAGAATCAGTTAACATTACTTTACAACTTTACAGATTTGCGAGTAAGCTCTAAGTCACGTGGGGTTCAGCTAATTATTGGAAATTAATTGACACGGCGTTAAGGGCTTCTTCTGTGCACCTTAACGATTAACTTTTTTTCTACGACTTTTTGAAATTCGAAAAAGAAAATGAAAATTTTGAGGTTATGGAAATTCGAAAAACAGCTGATTTTTTAAAACAAAGGTCATTCAGACTAAGAACAGTACATAAATCATAAAAAATAAGTAAAATTTTAAGGTTAATGACCTCCCCGTGTAAGGAACAGCTGATTTTCAGGTAAACCTAACCTAAATTTTCATTTTTTTTTTGAATTTTCAAAAGTCGTAGTACAAAAGTTGTTTGTTAAGGTGCACATAAGAAGCCCTTAACGCCGTGTCAATTAATTTCCAATAACCCTGTATATGTTAATTTGTTCTTACCCAACTTCAAAACTACTTAAGTACTAAGTACTATAATTTAACAATTAAGGTATCGTTATTGACGCTTGATGAGAACAATACTCAACTGCGTTTTTCATCCCATTTTTGAAGTGAAAACTTCTTTAGCGGCGTTGAGCACTTTTTCTGTAATGGGTATAAAATCTTAAACTCGCGTCAGGACACGTGACCTGATCGAAAAAGCGTAAGACGGATGGAGAGTAGACAGCTATCCCCTCTCTACGGCGCGGCGAAAATGTATGCCTGGGCCTACTGTTTTTAATTTGGCTGTGAGTGTATTAAGACGTACATATGGTATTTTTTAACGGACGACTATTGACGGACGACAAATGTCGGACGACTATTTTTTTATAAATTTGTATTTGGTAGTTGTAAGGTGCGAAGATATTTCATGATTCTTAAGCAAGCGGCGGCAATAGACTGCTTCCTTAATATGAGTATTTATCTACTACATGATATCATCACTGAGAACGTTTTATAGGCAGTCGTGTTTGAATGGAATGCCAGACTTACAGAATAGATTCACTTTCAAGGCACGGCAGTACGTTATTCGAGGACGATCCCATATTTTTACCCATTTTACATTTTACACAAATCATAAAACGTTTTGTTAAAGGTTTCTGTATGATTCACTGTTACTAAATGTCTGGTGTATTTTCTGAAAATAATGTAAATAGAATTAAATTTAGAATTTAAAAAACGCCTGACTTTTATACCCTATAACTTTCATACGGCTGAACCGATTTCGAACAAACATAGTAAGGACACTCGCGACTAATTCACCTTTCAAATAAAAGAAATACAATCAAAATCGGTTCATTCTTTTGGGAGCTACGATGCCACAAACAGACACACACACACACAGAGACACGTCAAACTTAGCTGAGAGGATATTATAATAGGGTTGAAAAGGGTTAGGAGCTTTACGACTACATTTCTATATGACTAGACAGCAGATATGACTAGATCGCTTTAAGAATAAATCTCGATATGACTATATCGCATTAGGTTTAAATTGCTTTTTACCTATACACATCTAAATCACAGTTATGTCGGCGTAGACCGTAACTGACACAAATCTGTCCGAAGTTAGAAATGTGAAACCGCATTGTAAGAACAGGAAGGGACCCCTTTCATCCCTAAGGAGATGGGGGTTCATCAGTAGGTACCCCCGCCTTAAGAGCCAGCACATCTAAGGAATCCGCCTTTACTGTTTCTATTCTACGTTTTCTCTGAGAGAAATCCTTGGGAAATACTCGTAAATATTTCATGATGCTGTTACCATTTACAATTTCCCCTTGCGCAGTGTATCTAGAGTACGCGAATCAAGTGTTAAATTATGTTAAAAGAAATGTTTTACGTGTCTACATTCTCATCATCATATCAGCTATTGACGTCAATTGCTGAACATATGCCTCCCCCAAACCCTTCTAAAGCGATTGGTCGCATGCCGATGACTACAAACAAATTAACTAAACTAAAACTCGTCAAGGCACAACTACAGCAAATTAAAAAAAAATACGATCCTAATTTTTCGCTGAAGTAATACATTTGCCATGCCACCCCGGTCTCGTTACATTCCTCGCTCGCATGCTCCGGTATAGTTTGCGAAGAACCTCATCTAGGAACTTTATTAATAAATGCACCCACAGCAATTACTGTACGTACATCCAGCATCAACCGGCTGACTGCAGTCAATTCAAAGTCAAATTTGACGACCCAGTTGGCACAATGGTCACCATGCCGGACTGCCAAACACAGGGTCGCGGGTTCGATTCCCGCCTCAGACATGTATTTATGCTTAGATATTTGTCTGTGGTCTGGTTGTTTCTATGTTTTATAAGTATATATTTACAAAAGAAAAGTATATAAGTAGTATATCCGTTGTCTAGCACCCATAAGACAAGTCTAGTTACTTAGCTTGGGGCTAGATGGCGATGTGTGGATTGTCCTGCAATATTTATTTATTTATTATTAATTCATCAGGCAAGGCAGAGTCGATAGCGAGCCCAATATTCTACCATAAAGACCTATCCGTAATCGGAACAATTTTTTGAAGGAGTTTTAAGAAGCGTATCGCCGTAGTCTCATTGAATATGGATTATACAGAGGTCGGTCAATGGCAGCAAGGTCATTATGTTTCGATAGCATCGCGTTTGAACAATAAACAGCGTACATCATTGTAATGTAAGCAACAAGTCATTGTGTGTGTAAATAACATATGACCGAATTTGTTGATGTTATTTGAAAACTAGCTAAAATATACCGATCCATCTACCGTTGCATTTGAAAGAATGCTGCCGTTTTCCATAAAAAACTTGCTAGGTCCACCCGTTCCGTTCAGAAAATCGGTAGTGGCTGACACACGGACAGACAAACGGATTTTTACCTTCCGAAGTTCGGAACCTTTAAAACTAAAATCTTGGTTTTATTTTACAAAATTTCGGAATTTTTCGAAAATGACGAAATATAAAAGATTACCAATTAGTATGTTCCTACTAATTTAGTACGAAACATAACATCCCAATTTGAGTTTAGAGCTATTTTATTGAAATAGTTTCACCACTGCGATTGTTTAGCATTTTAATTTCCGGACCGAGGTTAAAAACAATATTAATTAATCTAAGTTAATTACCTGATACCTGATGTTTTAAATATTGTATGCTCGAAATGAGTAATCTGTAGGAACCATATTATTTAGGTAGATATGTAACTTCTGTTCAAAATTTCTTGTCTAGACAATGCACATTTCATTGTCTATCTGATTTTGCGTCATCGAAAGTTAAATGCCAAAAACTTTTATTTCCTTCTTTCTTCTCTACTCTTCTTTAGATACTTATAATTTCACTTTAATTTTTCTCCATTCTTCTGAAAATATCAACAAATAGTTAAAATCAACAGAAATACATTATTATGTGAAAATTTCAACTCTCTAGCTATCATGGTTCATGAGAAACACCCTGCTGACAGACAGACAGAAACAGACGGACGGACAGCGAAGGGTGGGTATTAAACCCTAATGATAGGTAAGACTTTATAACTACATACTTTATAATGTTTTATTTTTTTAAATTGTTCGGTGTTATAAAGTTCAGATAGCATGTATTCTTAAAAGACAATGTTTTGCAACCCATCGCACGACAGGTCTACCTTGTTTGCGACAGGTTCACGTCTGGCTTGCCTCGAGTTCATCGACCCACTGAACCAGAGGTTCTCTACCTACATTGGTACATAGAGATTTAAAAGATATTTATTGAATCTTTTGCTGGAATTGAGTAAATCGAGGCAGTTATTTTTAGTCATTCTTAGATACGGCAAAGGCCTTCGACCTCCTTAACAGAACAAAGGTTCTTTATTTATAGTATGAATGTTAGTATGTAGAATCAGTGTCGTAAGGTCTAAACTCACTACGTAGGGCAGTGCTACTACAGTCCCGTATTGACCCGGTATTTTATGCCGTAGGTACCTTACTTACTTTGACGACCGTCTTTTGTCGTTGACTCTGTGACTTCATTCGATCAAACATATACCTAACTGGTTAGCGAGCTTCCCCATAAGATCGAGTGTCACGTAAAAATGACGCTTGTAACGGCATCGAAATATCGAGCTCCTCAAAATAAAATCAAAAAATTTGTTAAATGACTGTGTTGATATCGTCTGCTTGGTATGAAATATCATTGTGCCCCAAGTTGCCTGTAGGTAAACCACGTTCTTCTGGTAAAATTCCGGGATAGGGGGGTGTTTAAAACTGTCTGTCAGTTAAAAACAGAGCGGAAACCTCTTCCACTTTATTATATCGGTAGATTATAGATATGGACATTCTTCCTGCAAAGTTTAACTTGCGTGAGAAGTTGGCAAGATCCAGAGAACTGTCCAAAAACCGTTGCCCGAAAGCTAGGCTCAAAATAGTGGTAGGTACTCTAGATACTAGGCACCTGAAGAATCAAGCGTGCATTCGTTGTGCAATAAAACTGGAATTTAATTTAACGCTGCAAAACTGCAAATCAATGATTTAATCGGAGATCAAATAATAAATTGATATGAAGTGCAGGCAAAGTGGTAAGCACGATCTCGCGTTTGACCCAGTTTCGCAACCTTGGATAGAAGTAGGTAGATAATACCTACTGCCAGTTTCTAATAATATAGGCGTTTACCAACGCCGCTGACGCCGACGCAATGGAGATGTGGTGACTGAAGTCATAAATAAATAATAAAATGGCTTTAGATCTTTGGCTTGTCTCCTGAAATCTGAATTGATGTCAAGAGATATATAATAGGAGAATTCCACTGTTCCTCTCTAAGAATTGTCGAAGTTCTATTCGCGGTGTTGGCCTAGTGTATGATACCACTTTCATACTGAAGTTCATGGGTTCGATTCCCGGTTGTTCATCAATAAATTGCGGTGAAGGAAAACATCGTGGTGAAATGAAACCCGCGGCTTATTTAGCTTAAGACGAGTTCTTTCTTCTGGACACGGTCAATTAAGCTGAAAGGGTGGCACCTATAATCGATAGACCCACGCACTACAGCCTCAGAATAGATAATAGTCTACAGTGCCCTGAAATAGCGTAAATTAAAGTTGCTGGAGCTCATATCATAGACGTAAAGGCCTATATTATTGTATCTGGTGTTATCAAGAATTCAATGCTGAAATGGCTAATCCTATATGTAGGTATACTTACCCATCGAGATACCTACCGAGTAACCAAATACAGATTTAGTAACCTTCTCTATATGATCACCACCACCACCATCATCACTATCACTATCACTACATAGTATAAAACAAAGTCGCTTTCTCTGTCCCTATGTCCCTATATTCCTTTGTACGCTTAAATCTTTAAAACTACGCAACGGATTTTGATGGGGTTTTTCTTAATAGATAGAGTGATTCAAGAGGAAGGTTTATAAGTATAATACATGCATAATATAGCCGTGCGAAGCCGGGGCGGGTCGCTAGTATGTATATAAAATCCTTTGTCCTGACTGACTGACGGATCAACGCACAGCATAAACCGCTGATCGTGAGACCGGAAACTTGGAAGGTGGGTTCTATGTATGACGTAGGCTTCCGATAAGAAAGGATATTACGAAATTCTACCCCTTAGGGCTGAAAAAGGGGAAGGGGAGTTTGTATGGGACAGCGTGATTCCTTAGTCCATTTTCGACTTCTACGTGGACGAAGTCGCGGGCAAAAGCTAGTTCATAATAATAAAACGAGAAGAAATAATAATTTTAAACTCTAAGTTTAAATAATCAGAGATTAACATATTTTAGTAAGGGATAAGGGGTAAGGGATTATTTACATTAGACCGGGGCGGGCCGAGTCCGGGGCGGAGCCCGTCCGTGCCGCACGTTTATAATATACTAGCGGTCCGCCCTAGCTTTGCACGGCTATATTATGCATGTATTAATATATATAAACCTTCCTCTTGAATCACTCTATCTTTGAAAAAAACCCGCATCAAAATCAGTTGCGTAGTTTTAAAGATCTAAGCATACATAGGGACAGACAGCGGAAAGTGACTTTGTTTTATATTATGTAATGAAGGGATGATTTATATTAGACCACCTCGGCCCGGTCTAATATAAATAATCCCTTACTGAAATATGTTAATTTATAATTTCTGATTCTCATATTGGTATTTTAAATTAGTTGGAAATGTTTTAGGACCTAAAAATTAAATGTCATCAAGAGACTACTTACCAAAGTCAAAGTCAAATTTCTTTATTCATTTCGATTTCCATTTCGAAACGTCTTAAAAACTAAGTTAGGATGTGTGCCCTCGGAACGCGCCCACCAATGAGAAGAAGGCACAAGAAACTCATATAACCATAATTAATATCTCACTGGGAGAGAATTAACTAGGGCAAGGATCTCTCAAAATAGTATATTTTACTTTTGTTCGTTCGTAATGTTATTACTCGTATATGATACCAAACGTAGATGATTTTAAATGTTTATGAATTTGGCTTAGATCCATAATTTGGTTGCAAAGTATTATAAATAAGGTAGGCAGGAAGGTAGGCACGTTTATTATCATAATGACCTTGATTAGCTCTTTGTCGAAAATAGCATATACTAGGTGCGCTCTGCGGTTTTACACGCGTAAGTCCCGATCCCGCGGGAATTTAAGGATCTAAAGTAGGTATTCTATGTCCTTCTTCATCACCTAAACTATCACTGTGCCAATTTCCATCCAAATTGGTGCAGTCGTTTGACCGTGATGAGAGAACAAACAAACAAATAAACGAATTTTCGGATTTATATTCGTAAGTTAGGATAACTTTGATTCAGAAGAAATTTAAGAATAAGTTTAGGTTTTTTTTTTTCAGAAAAAAAACCTAAGTATTTATAATTACTTATCTTCTTCTTTAAAGTTTCTAAACAAATACCATTTTAAGTAGGTATACTTTTATTATTAAAAATATAAGTGTTCTAATGATAAAAGGACGATCCAATTATGTGGTTTATCTGTGTAAAAACAAGACATTTTTTAAATAATTGAAACTAAGCAGAAACACTTGTTGACCTTTATTTGTATGCTCAATAGATTTATTTACCTGTATCTCTCATTTATTTACCTACCTTATATACATAATATGTATATAATATGTGCTGTAAACAAGATATACACAAGGATTCTACTTAAGTAAATGGTTATTTTCACTACTAAAATAAAATAATTTTTTTTATAAATTTTTGTTCTACTTCTTTTTAGGTACCGCTATAATTGCACAAAACAATGACATTTGTAAATTATTACAAAAAAGCTAGAAGTATAAATTGCACAAATGGGCGGCCTTATCCGTATAAAAAGCTAGAAGTATAAATTGCACAAATGGGCGGCCTTATCCGTATAAAAAGCTAGAAGTATAAATTGCACAAATGGGCGGCCTTATCCGTATAAAAAGCTAGAAGTATAAATTGCACAAATGGGCGGCCTTATCCGTATAAAAAGCTAGAAGTATAAATTGCACAAATGGGCGGCCTTATCCGTATAAAAAGTAGTCTATGTTATTCCCAATCAATCAATGTATCCTTATACCAAGAATCATCAAAATTTTCATTATGGAAAGAAAACAAAATTTCGAACCAATAGTTCCTGAGATTAGCGCGTTCAAACAAACAAACTCTTCAGCTTTATAATATTAGTTATGAACTAGAGTTACTAGAGTATCTATAGAAGTAGGTTGGTACCTATACAGGGTTTTTGGTAATTTTACTAGCAAGCCGTTCTACAACTTTTGGAAACTCGAAAATTTCGAGGTTAAGTAAAAATTCTTTAAAACAAAGGTCATTCAGTAGATTTTTTTTAAATAGGTAAAATTTTAATGCCTAGTTAATGCTAGGTTAAACCTCTCCGTGTAAGGAATAGCTGATTTTCAGGTAAACCTGACCTGAAAATTTTCAAAAATAAAATCGAATTTCCAAAACTCGTAGAACAAAAGTTGTTTGTTTAGGTGCACAGAAGTAGCCCTCAACGGCTTGCTAGTATAATCACCCATAACCCTGTATAATGTGCTAAGTGTGCTTATATATCACATGGCAAGCAATTTATATGTTGAGTAGATAGATACATAAACAAGGTCGTATAATGACAGTAGGGCTTCAAGAAACTAGGACGTATGTAGGTAAGTACTCGGCAGGCGCTAATGTGGAAATCGTGATACCTATTACCTCCTTATAACTACCTACATTACGATTTTAGGGTTCCGTATCCAAAGGGTAAAAACGGGACCGTGTTACTAAGACTTCGCTGTCCGTCCGTCTGTCTGTCTGTCACCAGGAATGTATGTCATGAACCGTGATAGCTAGAGAGTTGAAATTTCACAGATGATGTATATCTGTTGCCGCTATAGGTAACAACAAAAATACTAAAACAGTAAAAAAGTAGGTAAATTATTTTTTGAGTATGTTTTTATGAATTTTATTTTGTTTTCATTCATGTTTACAATTTTTTTTGGCAATATCTTTTTTGTTTATTATACCTACCTACTCCCAAAAAGACAGGCAAAATACTTTTAACCTATACAACCTCGTCTGACATACAATATTTTTGTATGTATTTCCCGCGGGAACTTCGGGATCAAAAGTATTCTATGTCCTTCTTCATTTCGTAAACTATTTCTATGCCGATTTTCATCTGAATCGGTTGTCTTTTGACCATGAAGAGGGCACAAACAAACAAAACTTAAACTTTCAGATTTACAATAGATACATAAGATAATTAGGATCGGGATAATAAGGATTAAGATACCTACCTAATAATTAGAATGAGGATGTAAAACAAATACATATGAGACCCTAAAGACATTAAATTACATAAATCTCACTAAATTTACCTTACATAATAATATCGCCTTTCTTATGTAATTTACTAATTTATAGAGGTTTCATTCGATCCCGTAGGAATATCTCAAGAAAAGGTATTCTATGTGAGTTAATGTGAGTAACATAGCTGGATACCTTTTCTTGAACCATGGATTCAATGTAACCTATCCTCATTTATTTATTTATTTATTTATAGAAGTCCACAGCAGCGTCATTTTTTTAGACGCTTCAAAGTGATGTTATGTCCTGCATAACTCCTATTGAATATTTTTATTTTATTTGCTTTGCAATTGCATTTTTCATACCAAATGTCATCAAAATAGTCCCGTTACGTAGTTTCCGAGCCGATTCGTTACAAACAAACAAAACTCTTTAAACTGATTAGTGTAGATAAATCTACGAAGAGTGTACTAATACTAATAGTGTAAATATACCTACCTACATACAACTACTTACCTATCTCTCTTACTTAAATAACAGTACTTAATAGCTACCTCGTAAGTTAAAAATTCTACTTTTATACTAAAGTTACCTTGATTCCAAATACCAAACTGCAGAGTTTTAACTACGCGCGCGGCGACGAAAGAAAGTTCATTTGTTATTGTTTTGTCCCGTTCAGCGTTCAGCTAACAATCTTCTTTTCCCGCGCTTGCCGGGGCGGGGTCTCTGCAGTTAACTCATTGATTTAAAACAGGCAACGCCATCTATTGAGGAAGGTTCAAAACGTTTAGTACGTGCTTGAAGCCACCTGGGGACGTAGTTCACCTACTCGGCATTAGATGGCGTTAGTTGTATTTTAGTGTTCGAATTTGGACAAAAGTTTTTATTTCAAGCTTTCTTTAGTGGTTATTTTGTACTTTAATATTTATTTTAAATACCGTTTTCCTTTTGTTACAGGTGTTAGTGGAATATGACGGTGTTGATTGGCAAAGACGCGAGTGGGTTGCAGTGTATTCGCGTAGAACGTTTCGTGTGTTTTTAGTGGAACGGACTCTTGTTTGGTCGCCTAGGATTAGTGAGGGGAAAGACGTGAAATGGCCCGCTTTGGTAAGTTATCAATATCCAGATAACTAAAGCTTCTTATTGCGAACTATAGTTTGGCTATTTGATAACAGATGGCGCTACTAGTAACAAAACTTACGTAAATTTTCTCGTTCCAAACACTCCTGTAAATCATCTTTATGTTTACTTCCACAATATGAAATTACCTACTAAGTAAATAATATTTTACTATTCTGCAGCAATGCGCTATTTGTAGTCAGTTAGTGAAAGTTGTGTTTTTATGAAGTAGGTCAATCTTATTATTCAGCTAATAATATTGTATTTGTTTTGTATAGACATTCACACCGTTGGCTGCAGATCTGACGCTTCAGGCAGATGCTCAACCTGTAGAGTTCCTCCACGACAAACACCTGCAGTTCCTAGACTACGCCACGTTGCAGCCCTTTCAGGTAAGGACATTTATTATTTACTAGGCTGTTGCCAGCGACTTCGTACGCGATGTTCGACATTTTACCACCCCCATTGGCTAGCATTGTCAAATATTTAATTATAGCTCCTGTAGTGCGACTTTTTTCAAAAAGCAAACGTTACTTTCTCGTTTGCGTAAACGAAAAATTGTATAGGAAATTGCGAAGATTTACGCAATACGTCTGCTTTTTAACGTTCCATACAATTTTCTTTTTACGAAATTTACGAAAATATCGCACTACGGTTACAGTTATTTTAAGCTACGATATTATCACTACCTATACCTACCTATATCAGTGTAACTATATAAATAAGGAAATAATATACTTACATTTATTAATATAACTAAACTAAAAATACCTACTAACACAATATATCCTACACAGCAATTTACAACTACAATTTGATACCGTAAAACAAATAAGTACCCAAAATATACCGTGACTCATCCAATTATTATGTTTAACGTTAGGAATGCTGAAATATCAAATAACTACAGTAACATTGTATTATTTTGACCCCTAATAACTTAACATGAATTTGACATTGATAGGTACTAGGTACAATCAACGCTCAAAAGTCCACCGCCACCATAAAGTTGCGTACGGACTGTGCGTGCATTGGTACGCGTAGTCGGGTTCGTGTCCTGGGAACAGCGATTTCGCTTTGACGCGCAACCTACGGGCTCTATTTTTGAATCGCTCGTGTGACAAAGCTTCGTCGTATACGCCTACAAGTCACGCTCGACTTCCAAGTCGCATGACACAAATTTACTGTATTTTTGAATCGTTCGTCGTCGAAATTTAAAATGTCAATTTTTATTCGTTTTACGCAGTTATTTGAAAAGCGGTAATTACCAGCGGACATCCGAAATTATCCCAAAAGATATAAATATTTTTCAAAGACCGTTTCCGAATGTTTGACTATGATTGTTTGATGTTTATTCTACCACTCGCCTGTCGGCGACGACTGGTGGAGACCACTCGTTACGATGGAGCGATTCAAAAATAGCGAATTTCCGATGTCGAACGAATATCAGTAGAAATCGAGCGCTCGACGCGGGGCGAACGATTCAAAAATAGGGCTCCAGACAGTGAAGTTTTAGTAATAGGGTTCCGAATTACCCTTTGGGTACGGAACCCTAAAAAGATAGTTTTTAGACATCATAAAATATGCTAAAATATTCTGTAAGTTTTGACTTCTCTATCTATACTTAATCTTAATACTAGTAATATTTAGAAGAATGTAATTATGTTTGTAATGGGTCATCTTCGGAACTACTAAACTGATTTGATAATACATCGAATACTGGGAATAAATATAAGCTACATTCTTTCCCGGATTATTTCCAGGATAAAGGGCTCTATTTTAGAATCGCTCGTGTGACATAGCTTCGTCGTATACCCCTACAAGTCATACTCGACTTCCAAGTCGCATGATACCAATTTTCTGTATTTTTAAATCGTTCGTCGTCGAAATTTGAAATGTCAAATTTTATTCGTTTGACGCAGAAAATTGAAAACCGGTAATTACCGACGAACATCCGTAATAATCCCAAAAGATATAAGTAAATAATTTTCAAAGATCGTTTGCGAATGTTTGACGTTTATTCTACCACTTGCCTGTCGGCGACGAGTGGTGGAGACCACTCGTTACAATCGAGCGATTCAAAAATAGCGAATTTCCGATGTCGAACGAATATCAGTAGAAATCGAGCGCTCGGCGCGGGGCGAGCGATTCAAAAATAGAGCTCCAAGACTTTCATAAGTAAAACCGTAGGGGTCTGTTAGTGTTACTTGCTCAATTTGCATACACGTGAATGTCTGTTCAACAATAAATATGGTAACAAAGAACCTTGAACTTCGGTTTTTTTCGTCAAACAATTGTTTCCTAAGCTCATTTGTTATGTAGGCAGGTCATCGAAAATGATCGATGAGGCAGGTAGTCCAATGTTCATGACTTGCCAATACCATTCGCCATTATGAACATTTGAATTGTATTGTTATTTACTTAGTTAAAGAATACAAAATAACACTATAAATAAAATAAATAAATAAATATTGTAAATATATACTTATAATACATAGAAACAACCAGACCACAGAAAAATATCTAAGCATAAATACTTGTCTGTGGCGGGAATCGAACCCGCAACCGTGAGTTTGGCAGTCCGGCATGGTGACCATTGTGCCAACTGGGTCGTACTATGAACGGTATCAAGGTTTTAAAGCCCGAAGCATGATTATACATCTAGGTTTAAAATCAAATCTAGACTTAAAGTGAAAGGGTACCGGCTCTCTCTCCATACAAACGTAGTCGACTGTTTCCTCCCTGGAAAATAACATCTATAGCAAATTTTTTTGTTGCATAAAACCTATACATAACTGCCATGACTATGACCCTATTTTTTTTCTAATTATCATAGATATTAAGATTAAAAAAATAATACAAAAAATAGGGGCATGGTCATGGCAGTTATAAGTTTTATGCAACAAAAATATTTGCTCTAGTGTCATTATCCAGGGAGAAAACAGTCGTCGACGTTTGTAATAGTTTGTATGGAGATAGCCCCCGGTCCCTTTCCTCTTAAGGCCGTATTTTTTTTTACAGTTCCGTAAAAACGGACCGTTTTACTACTTAAGACTCCACTGTCTGTCTGTCTGTCACCAGGCTGTACCTCATGAACCGTGATAGCTAGACAGTTGAAATTTTCACAGATGATGTATTTCTGTTCATACTAAAACATAATGTAATGGTACGGAACGGAACCCTTCGTGCACGTGTCCGACTCGCACTTGGCCGGTTTTATTTAAATATTACCTTACATATGTAAAACACACAGTTATTCAACAAATATTTCTGATTTCTCACTTTCTGGCGTATAATATATTGTTTTACTAGCGACCCGCTCCGGCTTCGCACGGCTATATTGTGCTTGTATAAACCTTCCTCTTGAATCACTCTATCTATTAAAAAAAACCGCATCAAAATCCGTTGCGTAGTTTTAAAGATTTAAGCATACAAAGGGATATAGGGACAGAGAAAGCGACTTTATTTTATACTATGTAGTGATAGTGATGATAGTTGCTTCTATCGCCTACTAGATGGCGCTATAAGGCTCAATCTACGCTGCAGGTATAAAATAATATTTTATTGATGTAATTTAAGTGATTTCCAAGAGATAATTTTATAAAAAAGCTAGAAGTAGGTGATTTAAATAAATAAGTATATGTCTTAATACTTTCTCTAATTTAGACATTTAGGTATCTGGTATAGGTAGGTACCTACCTAAACAAATTCAAGAAATCTTAAATAGAAAGTTTTTAGAATATTATGCGTAGGCTACATGATACTTATCAGAGAAAACATCAAATGAATGAACATGAACATCAAGCAATTGAATAATAAAATTGTTTAATTCTTTTGACTTTTGCAATATCTAGCCATCTTTGAAAAGTAGGTACTTACATAGTATTTTCAGATAATTTAGCGTATTTTTAGGATTTAATCATATTAAGTAGGCGTAAGTTTATGTAGAATTCAGTAGGATCTTCTTCTTAGTTTCATTTTAACATATTAAACCAATCTAAGATAGTGGTATGACACATCAAAAATCCACATACCTACCTACCTTCATAATAACTTACCAACTTACATATCATCACTATCACTTCACTATCGCTATCACTATCACTTCACTACATAGTATAAAACAAAGTCGCTTTCTCTGTCCCTATGTCCCTATATCCCTATGTATGCTTAAATCTTGAAAACTACGCAACGGATTTTGATGCGGTTTTTTTAAATAGATAGAGTGATTCAAGAGGAAGGTTTATATGTATAATACATGCATAATATAGCCGTGCGAAGTCGGGGCGGGTCGCAAGTAATAAATATACGATTAATTAATATCATAGAAATACTACGGCGGTGCGGAGCGGTGTTGGCTTAGTGGTAGATACCTCGACTTTCATTCTGAAGGTCGTGGGTTCGAATCCAGGCCGGCCGTGCACCAATGTATTTTTCTTAAGAAAAATTTATGTGCGCTAATTGACATTGCTCTTACGGTGAAGGAAAACATCGTGATGAAACCCGCGGCTTAGTTGACTCCAGAAGTATTGACAAGTTCTCTCCTCTGGACATGGTCGACTAAGCTGAGAGGGTAGTAGGTGCTGGGCAAGCCTATTCCATCTTCACGCAAAAAGGACCCAATTAAAAAGGGTCTAATCGCGGAAAACAGCCTGTCTACAAGTAATACTATAGCATTGACAAAATACCATCCTTAATCATTCTTAACATTTTTATCAGGGGCCTTTATTTGATTACATTTTATTTAAAACTATTTATTTTAACCTCCTTTATTTTATTAGACTGTGTTAGCCTCAATTTATTTAACAAAAACAATCGTAGGCGTTGTTTGTGAAGGCGTAACTTTAATTGAATGTACTTATTATGTTACGAGAAATTTGATTAATCGTGTATTTGGCATAAAATAACCAGTTATTATGCATAATGCCCAAGAGCGTCGATGTGGCCAAAATTACTTTGGCCGGTAGGAAGGCATAATGCCCGATAAATTGAGGCTTACCACAATCTCACAACCCTTAACTTACGTTACCCTTCTTAGATTAGAATTGTTAGCGAAGACCTTCAAATACACACCTGATAACGAATAGTAAGTACATAAGCAAAGTAAATAAGTACGAAACGAGTTAACAAATCTCATTGGATTTAGGATACTTTCAAACTCTTAGGTATCGGGGCAAAAAACTCTTAATTTTTAAAGTTATTTAAAATGGGATAATTTATCATGTTTAACTTATTATTTTTCTTTTGCGGAGCTCAATTTTCTCTCTTTTAGGGTTCCGTACCTCAAAACGAAAAAAGAATCCCTTATCACTTTCTTGCCACCACATGTCTGTCTTTTTATCTTTTAGAGTGATGATAACCATGGTGGTTTAATCACTGCATAGTATAATATAAAACAAAGTCGCTTTCTCTGTCCCTATTTCCCTTTGTATGCTTAAATCTTTAAAACTACGCAACGGATTTTGATGCGGTTTTTTTAATAGATAGAGTGATTCAAGAGGAAGGTTTATATGTATAATTGATGCATAATATAGCCTTGCGAAGCCGGGGCGGGTCGCTAGTAAGTATCATATATCTCTTAATTTTTAAATAGTGGAGTTTTTATTTCATTGCCAAAATGTAAACGGGCATTATGCACAATAACCGGTAATTTTGCACAATACCCAGACTTGTTAAATTACCCGTTACATAATATAATAATGCAGGTGTACTGCACATTCAAAACTGTAAATACTGATGAAGAATTTAATTGATAAATTGCAATTAAAATGTGCAAATCCGTTATTTGATTTGTTATTGCAGTCCCACGCGTTAATACAATTTTAGATAGCTAAAATTGCCCACAATAGTTATAATAATTACTTACCTACCTGTTATGAATGTTTCATGATCTTTGTATTTGTGTCAATGTGTGATACATAATATGGGTAGGAAGAACTTACTTTCTAAAGCAAAATTATTTGGAAAGGGTTCTACCTTTCAAGGCCCTGAAATAAGCAATTATTATGTTAGCTCGTGGGGTAAGTACAGTCGCCAAAGTAATCGTTTTATTAATATTTTTTCTGTTCCTAAATTTCAACCATTTAACTAAGATATTTTAAATTGAAGAAGTGTCTAGCTGTTTATAAATTTGCCAATGGAAACTATAGACTCGTATAAGTAGCACGATTGCAGTAAAAACTATTTAAAATAATATTCTTTCATCCACCTACCGGATATTAAAATTGAAACCCGAATTTTAGAGATATTTCATTAAATTCAACACACGAGTCCCTAATTCTTATCCATCCATGAATTTATAATGGCAAAGATGAGATCATTAGTAAGTACAAAGAGATAGAAGGGGCCGATATAACAGAAGGCATAACCGACCCAATTTTGAGTGAGACTATACGAGTGTTTATCCAAAGTTGGGAGCCCGGGCGTAGTGGGTAGATCAAGGACGGTGTCTGCCAAACATAGGGAGGGTTTCCCCGGGAGACAGGGGGGAAACGGGAGAACCACGGGGGAAAGGGAATGGGGTATGTTTTGATGCCGGCCGCCCGCTTTATTGATTTTCCTCGCCTTCGCCTCCCCCTTTATAATACGTAGCTAGGTAGGTATAGGCAGGTGGTATACGTATACACCCCTGTTGTGCTATTTTCGGCTGGCCCAGGACTGCTCGAGCTCGAAAAACGCTATGATTGATCACCTAGCCGGAGTCAAATCACGTTTTTGTTATAGCAATTTTATCACAATAGAAATATCTCGGAGCCTTCAATCTAAAGTTTGAAGGTCGATGGATTTATTCATGTTCTTTGTGTGAAGGTTTTCTTTTCGTTTTTATAGAATTAAGTGGATAGTATTTTCTAAGGTTTTCGCTACTTTAAAGTAAATAACGCGATTATACCTTTCCGTTAAAATAAATATAATTATGAATTAAGTGGATGTTTTTAAGAGACTTGACTTTTACTATGGTAACAAGGGATAGAATACAACTAATTATACTTTTCTTTGGTAAATTCATAGAGTACTCGACTTGATTGAATTGACCAGATCTGTAGATAATACAAATATTTGTTCCACGGCGGGAATCGAACACAAGTCCTTCACCACGCCGCGCCACAGGGAACATCGATATTGACGTCTGTCTAGAATTATATCTTGCAACTATTAGCACTTAAGAAAATTACATAGATACGGAGTACTTATTTATGATTCAGTCACAATGGATTATTATGTTAACCAGACACTGGAATAGGCACTTATCTCAGAGAATTTATCTATATTAAAGTCATTACCTAGTTACTATAAAGTGTAAGCGTCCTACCTAAGAACATTTATGTAATAATAGATACCTACATAGGTAGATAGGTAGGTACTACTAGGTACATAACATAATAATTTCATCTACCTAGTTAACGTCTTTGTCGTCGCTTCGAACAAAATATTAGGAAAGGGGGAATGTTCATTAATGTTAAATTTCCTTTCAGAGTCAACGAGGCGAATTCTTGATCCCTGTTTTTTCTTTTCCTTTGAGATTTCGTTTAATACATAGGCATTATTTAGTTTAATTTCACGAAGTCTTTGTTTCTGAAATTTATTTATGAATAAATAAGATAGCAAGTATTTTAAGGAGCTCTTTCCATCCAACTGTTATTAAATTAGACATTTGAAGGTTTGTTTGTGAAAGCTATTAGAATTAACATAGTCCTCCTTTAACAAAGAAAGTTGTTTCTCTGTATCAGAGTCTTTTCGATCAATATATATCCAATACCTATCTACTTGCTTTTTGTTTGCGTGAAATTGATATTTTTGAACTTCAGTCCCTTCTCAACTAAAGGCTCTGAAAGTAGGTAAGTATTTTTACAGTTACTTTTTGGAGCTATAATCCTGCTTCTTCCCACCCTTATTATTTGGAGTCTTCATCTTCTTCCATATTCTTCTCTAATTAGCTCGTCATCTTATTATATTCATTTTTCTCATTTGCTATCTGTATAGGTATGATTTACTATCTTAATCTTATCTATACCTACTGTGGATTTATAAAAAACTACCTACCTCAACCTCGGTAAACTTATCCAGATTTTAAAAATAAATTAAAAATAACAAACAGTATTAGGTTTCTTTCAGTCAAAATTCTTATTTTACGTAGGTACTTAGGTGAACAATTTTATAGCTATAGGAACTTCACGAACAAAAACATGATAAATATTCAAAATTATTCATAAATAAATTTGAATTTTAACTATGTTATTGTTACGTAACTAAAGATAAAAGATGATAAAACAAGAAGCGTTCGTATACCTGAGTATGCTTACAATGAGTAGGTGATAAATATACAAGTTCCTAATTATAGAACGGTGGAATTCCCATAATTCAACCAAAGCACCGGGTAATATAAACTTCGAGTTTTAAAATTCAAAACTCAATTAGCCAACCGGCAATAGAAGTTGTGAGTTTCTTAACTTTGTCGTCATTAGTATGCACGCAACCGAACTCGGAACTGTTTCCCGCAAAATTTAAACGAGTAAAGTTTGTTTTAGTTAGCTTACTGAAAGTACCAACTGTCCGGTACACCCGTTTCCTCCCTTCTCACTCCTGCTAACCTCTTTAGGGAGCGAAAGTTGGGAGGGAGAGCATTGATATACGCGTGTATTAGACACGAGACAATGTTACTTTGATCGTGTTCTTTATGAAGCTACTTTATGGGGTAAGTAGATTAACATGCGCGTAAAAGGCTTCACTTTATTAACCTACTGAACTATTAAAGTTCACTAAACAAACATTCCCTTTTAAATTAATGTTTTGGTAGGTACCTATAATTGTTGGTAAATTAACTCTTAAACGTAATACAACTAGAATGATTTTAATCGATTCGCTACGGTCACTGTTTCGACGATTATTTATTATTATCGGACCAAAATCTAAATTGGAATCCTTTTGCAAATGGAGATTGGTACGGCAAACTGGTTTAATTAATCAGTCGTTTGATTTGTGTAATATTTTACGACCGGCAAACTTCCTGGAAAATATCTCAACTTGGCTTCGCTTTTATGATTTTCTCGGCGTCTATTCTTCTCTTTATTTAATGTTTGTATCCTTCATTGTACACGGTAGCTTTACAAAAGCTCAATTTATGTTCCCGGGGCTCTGTTTACGTGTTTGCATTTTCTCATTTGTAATTTTACCGAGAGGGGAGCGTTTTGTAGACAATCCATCTCTCTTGATGGATGACATGAGTGCATTGTCTAGGGATCTGAAACCTTTTATGACCGGTTCGGTATGAAGTTGTAGTCAGCAGTTATACTGCAATTTGTTTGTTTTTGTTGTCAAGCAAGAGTGCTAATTATGAATAATCGTCTTGTTAAAGTGTTTTGAGTTTATCTTGCCGTGTCACGAACTCACGATTTACAATCTTTTTAGGAGTTTCAACCTAAGCTACATTTATAGTTGCTATCAATTGCATTAGGCAGGGCAGGGAACTAACGCTGTCGTCAAGCAGGATATTGAATGAGAGCCGCGGGATCGTAGAATGTATGCCAGAGGTAAAGATTTCCTGGTTCGTTTGCCGGTCTTGCTCGAACCTACCTACATAGCTAGTAGCTACCCACAATACCTATGTTAGACTAGACTGGTAGTATTACGGACTTGCGATGCGAAACAGGTCTCAACTCAGGTTAGATTATGTAGGTAAAACTACCTTTATCTGTCTGGACTTCAGCTTTTATTATAAATTGGCTTTATTCGTCTTTGAAAGTTTGTAATCCATGTTTAAAGAAATTACTAGCATCCCATCGAGCTCTAGTTTTGAACTCACGAACTTTGGTGAAAATTTTCGTACACGGATGAAGGGGAAAATTCTACAAAAGCTTTTGTCTCCATATACATCATCTTTTTTTAATTTTATTAGATAAAATCAATGCATAAGCTTACACTAGCAAATTAATAAATGATTCAACCATTTAATATCGCTATTGTAAGTAACCATCGTATGGTTCACAGACAATAAAGTGGAAAGGAAAATTCGTGGTCTGTAATGGAAAGAAGCCACGATGTAATTTACTTTTATGATTTCATGTTCATAACGAATTTTATGGTATCTGCATTGTTATTGTACGGTTACTAAATCCAGGCAAATGTTTAGAAATTTGTGGTTCCTTTGATGTATACTTACGAGTCGCTTTCCTTTCTAAATTACTAGGTATATTATTAAATAGGTATGTAGTATAATATTTTATAACGGGCTCAAGAGAAGTACCCATTAAGTGTTTTTGTGTATAACATCTAAAGAGTTGTTTGTATGTAATGTTACGATAGCCATAACTTTACGAGTTCGATTAATCGTAAAGAGGTTTTACGAGCGATGATAAATCTTTATTGCTGGAACTTTCGAATTTCGTCCGAATGACCGTTAATCCGAATTATGATAGAGAATATTAATGGCAACCAGTTCGTCAAACAAAGAGAGGGTAATCGCTAATCCAGAGCATCGTCTTGGGGCCACGACCTGGCATTAATCACGACGTAAGCTCAACAAATATAGTCTCGACGTAGAAAATAAACAGTAATAGCTCTGCTGTTGCGTAACCGGTATGGTGCTGAGTCACCGCTTACTCCGTCGAGACTCGAGCTCGAGACTCATCAGTCCGTGACTTGACAAATAAGTTATAACAACATTGCGAGATGTGGATTTCAACGGATTACGTTCAGTCGTGAGTTTGACCGTGAAAAGGGTCGGGGATTGTATTGTTAGCCGGCCTGTTTTTTGTTGATGCCATACCATCATTTCTATCATTAGGTTAGTCGGGATCAATTTCTTTTCGTTTTCTAAAAAGAAAGTTTTTGTCGGTGTTTGTAAACAATTTATTTTTACCTGGAACTGGAAGAGCTTTATTTGTTTCGTCTAGTTTCTATTGCTTCGATTGATTCACAGTCTAAACAACTTAATGATTCTTCATTATGTTAACACCTTTAGGTACCTACTTAACTAATTCTTTAGTTTTTTAATCTACGCTTTATCTTTGTAAATATGTAATATTCCTGCGCTTATGGATAGTAAATCATTTATCCTTTAGTTACCCACTGCTTAATAAGTCGGGATCCATTTCTTTTCGTTTTCTAAAAAGAAAGTTTTTGTCGGTGTTTGTAAACAATTTATTTTTACCTGGAACCAAGAGCTTTACTTGTTTCGTCTAGTTTCTATTGCTTCGATTGATTCACAGTCCAAATTGTCCATATCCAATTGTCGCAGTTCAGATTGGTTCAACTTAATGATTCCTCCTAAGAACACCTCCTTCCTAAGAAACATTAAGGTAGGGGTAAACACAAAAGATCCCATTGGGTCGAAGTGTTGCTGGCAATCAGTCAGCCCCCAATATATAAGATAATGATTCCTCATTTTCTCAACACCTTTAAGTACTTGACTCATTCTTTTTTAATCTACGTATTATCATTGTAATTATGTATATTCCTGCGCTTATCTATAATTAATCCATTAAATAATTATCATCATAATGTTCATCATTCATTAATTAATTATTTGACGACCCAGTTGGCACAACGGTCACCATGCCGGACTGCCAAACACAGGGTTCGGGATTCCTGCCTCAGACAAGTATTTATGCTTATTTGTCAGTGGTCTGGTTGTTTCTATGTACCTATTATAAGTATATATATTTACAAAAGAAAAGTATATATTAAGTAGTATATCCGTTGTCTAGCACCCATAACACAAGTCTAGTTACTTGGCTTGGGGCTAGATGGCGATGTGTGGATTGTTCTGCAATATTTATTTATTTAATCCTTTAGTTACCCACTGCGTAATAAACGTATCTATCCATGATTCAATTTGTGGATAGCTGTTATTGGCTCATAGTTACGTAAAATAGCCATAGTATAATTTGTGTTTTATAAGCTGTTGTTATCCCAAATAAAATAAAATAAAATAAAAAATAAAATGAAAGTGGCTAGTAATAGGTAAAGTGGGTAGGAGAGGGGAGGTCTACCAGTTCTGCCACATTATCCTACATAGATGTGGAGGGTAGGCTGCGGGGAGAGGGCCGGCCAGTGTCAATGCACCGGATACGTATGTCGCTGAGAACAGGCCTGTATGCATGCAACAGAGGCAGGTGTGTGTGGTCACGACTGTGTGCGTCGACGTCTGTAACATTGACATAAATACTATTATATGTGTGTAGGTACGTTCTAATCTAAATACATTTATTGTAACTACTAGCGACCCGCTCTCTATCTATTTATTTAAAAAACCGCATCAAAATCCGTTGCGTAGTTTTAAAGATTTAAGCATACAAAGGGATATAGGGGCAGAAAAAGCGACTTTGTTTTATACTATGTAGTGATGATAGTGAATATGTAAGATGAGGTAATACGATATTTAATCGTATAGTTTAGCTACAACCAACCACGTAGGTAGGTACTAGGTACCTATAGCACCAACCCACAGTACATTATGATCGTGTGACGTGCCGTAGTTGAGTTATTACGACGATATTGTATCGTTTGTATGTGTGTGGGAGTCCCTAACGTATTTGTGGATTATTGATTTTGTCTTGTTTCCATGCGATATGTAATCTTTTGTTTTTACTAATAGGTAAATATCACTCTCGATAATGGAAAAATGTAATAAATAATGATAACGTACTTAGATAAAAATTCCATTCGCGAAACACCGATTTCAAAGATAATGATTTGAAAGAAACAAAATGCAATTTTTAAATCGTTGATATTAATCAAGGCATTGTATTTAAATTCTTTCGTAGATATATAACTTTTTAACAACTTTTAAAAGGGGTTTGGATAAAAAACGACTTATTTTGTGAATTCTATCCCTTATTACTACATAGTATAAAACAAAGTCGCTTCCCGCTGGCTGTCCCTACCTTATGTATGCTTAGATCTTTAAAACTATGCAACGGATTTTGATGCAGTGGTTTTTAATAGATAGAGTGATTCATAAAGGTTTTGGTATATAAAACAAAACTACCACGCATACGAAGTCGCGGGCAACAGTTACCATATAAAGCATTCTAACTAAAACTTGATTTTCTTTTTCACAGGATTGGGACGTTCGTCTAGCCGGTTCTGAAGCAGGAATTGATCCAGCATTGCTGACTGCATTATCCGCTGAGGCATCAGAATGGCGGACCATGCAAGATGGGCAGCGGATACTGACAACAACGCCTTCAGTGCTGGGTGGCTGTAGAGCTCAAGTGTATAGAGTTGCAGGTGCAACGCAGTGGTACACTGCTGTCATCGTTGGAGTCAATGAGCATACTGGCGTAAGTAGTTCATATAACATCTTAATAGCTTGACCAATTTTGCACCCGGTAAACATCTACTGAATGGATGTTTAGATAAACAAATACTTAATAAGCTAGAAAATGGTATAAGTAGGTTATTTTTGTTGGTATTTGAACATGATCGAGCGAGTAATCTACAGTAAACCAAGGAGTAGGTAACTAGCTAGCTAGTCGTCAATAAATTAAAATCACCGTCATAAAATATAATAAGTACCTACCTACTTATCTTCTGAAAGTAAGTACCTACATACTTTTGCTAAAGGTTATCCATTATATCAACTCTAAAGACAATTACAATGTTGTTTATCGATTCCCCTCAGCAGGTGAGGTTAAAAAAGGCTCGGACACGTAACTGTACAGACATTCTACAAGATAATACGAAGCGGGAAGTTCTGGATGGAACCAGTTTGGTTTATTGAACGCTAAGGCATCTGATATGACCACGTCGGATTTATAAGGGCACGTTGTACCCATACTTAAGCATAATACAAGGAAACCAGTTATAAGTCCATATGACCAAATACGGACCACTTCACCTGTCTCCGATTTAATTAATGACCGTCCTAAAAAGGGTAACGGTCCAATTTATGTTAAGTAAAACGTGTCGTTTGATCTATCTTTTGATCGGTATTTAATTGAATATGCCTTGTTCTAACTGAGATCGTGAATTTCAATACGAGCAAGCATTCACGATGTAATTGCGTTGATAACATGTATTGGATTAGAAGGGATATTATATTACTTAATGTACAAATACGCTACTTCACTATAGTAATTTGTGCGTACAGTTTTCGGTTTTTAGTCCACACGTTTGCTATAAATCGATTTTATTTACTGTGTTTAAATTTACTAGCTTTTTGTTTTTGACTGCGACCTCGTCCGCGTAGTCCAGGTTGGACCTAGGATCACGTCCTCTCACACAAACTTTGGCCCCCTTTTTCATCCCCCAAAGGGTTAGAATTTCGGAAAATTCTTTCTTATCAGATGCCTACGTCAAACAAAGAACACACCCTCCAAGTTATAGATCTCTACGATCAGTGGTTTAGGCTGTGCGTTGATCCGTCAGTTAGTCAGAACAAAGCATTTTATATCTATAGATCCTTACATATCGGAACGACCTAAAAGCAAAATGTCCTCTATAGATAGATAAGATAGAAGATAAATAAGTTTCCGTAATTCCATTAGGAATAGTCCTAGATTCAAATTTGAACCAGAGTCTAAAATTAACGTTAAATATGGATTAGTTTTAGAAGTTCAAAAATTCAAGGTCAGACCATGTAAACCTCCAAGATATATAGGTATATATGAAATACCTACATTAACAATATCACGGAATGAATGTTAAACGAACCATTGTATCAATAATAACGACTAAGTTGTGCTACCCCCGACTCCCGAGGGGGTATCGTCGTCGGGCGGTTCCATCCCATCGTCGTCGTCGTTCACCCACGCATACCCCTTCCGAACTTGTGATAACAAACTTTGTTGTTTGCTGTTATTGAAACACTTTGTTTTTCTTTCATCTCTAGTCTTTGTAAAGGATATTTCTAGTTCTATAAATCAAATCTAAAATCAAACTGTGATTTTAAAGACGATTAAAAAGATAGAACTTAGGAGCAGTGACTTTTTTTTTCAACCCACACTTCGAAACCATAAATCACTTCTCAATTCAACCGGCAGGCCTAAGACCGGGTCCGTAGTTGAATTGCATAAAATATTTCTCAATCCAACCGGCAGGCCAAAGACCGGGTCCGTCCGTAGTTGAATTGTAGAAACCATAAATCACTTCTCAATTCAACCGGCAGGCCTAAGACCGGGTCCGTAGTTGAATTGCATAAAATATTTCTCAATCCAACCGGCAAGCCAAAGACCGGGTCCGTCCGTAGTTGAATTGTAGAAACCATAAATCACTTCTCAATTCAACCGGCAGGCCTAAGACGGGGTCCGTAGTTGAATTGCATAAAATATTTCTCAATCCAACCGGCAGGCCAAAGACCGGGTCCGTAGTTGGATTGTTCGAACGAATGTGTTTATACATTTACTATATATTTTGATTAATATATAATACCTACAACATATTATTTATATTTTATAATCATCATCATCATTATATTTCATATTTTATTATAAACACTAAATAGCTATTTACTTAAATAAGTAGGTACTTAACTTTTTAGTCAGAAGACCGGAGGTCCGGATTAGAAGTGAGCCTTGTCGGCCCCTCTCCTTTCGTTTTATAGGCGTAGACAATAATCACTTCACTATCACTTCATCACTACATAGTATAAAACAAAGTCGCTTTTTCTGTCCCTATTTCCCTTTGTATGCTTAAATCTTTAAAACCACGCAACGGATTTTGATGCGTTTTTTTTATAGATAGAGTGATTCAAGAGGAAGGTTTATATGTATAATACATGCATAATATGGCCGTGCGAAGCCGGGGCGGGTCGTATAATTATAATGACAAAAGTACTTCGCCGTACATCTGGAAAATACTTTTGTTGTGCATTTGTATCGTATGCAATGACGCAGATACCAACACTAATTGAAATGTAACAATGTTAAATGTGAAATGTTAAACCATACCTTCTTTAATCCTCACCCGTAAGAGAATGATAAGATAATTTATTTGAATACATATAGTCCAGCAGCTACCGCCTGTCTTTTAGTGTTTAACAGTTTAACATCCAATTACCACAGTGTTCAAATAAAAACTTATTGTAGATTAGACAATTTCAACACCCCATCGAATCCACATGTTTTATAACATTTAATATTGTACTTAAATATTGATTTACTTTATACATTTCAATGAGTGCCGGTAAAATGGCATTATCTCCGTATTATTCTTCAAACAACAAGAATACCGAAAATTATGAAGAATATCGCAATAACATGAGTCATCAAAACAATGAATTGACTAAATTAAACAATAAATTGACTAAATTAAACAATAAATTGACTAAATTAAACAATGAATTAACTAAATCAAACAATGAATTGACTAAATCGGTTGGTGAATTGAAAGATCACGTGCTACAAGTCGAGGGGAATGCAGACAAGAAAATTGAACGAGCCTTGGAGGAGCGCAAGAGAGCTGAAGAAAGGCACAAGTTTGCCGAGGAGGAGCGAAACAAAGCTGAAAAAA
This sequence comes from Idaea aversata, assembly GCA_907269075.1. Lineage (NCBI taxonomy): Eukaryota > Metazoa > Arthropoda > Insecta > Lepidoptera > Geometridae > Idaea > Idaea aversata. The sequence continues at coordinate 4,877,649 of OU026092.1, read as the reverse complement.
GGCATATACAAGACGTGACCGATAAACTAACTAACATTACGAAACGCATTCGCACCGATATCGCACCGCTAGTATCGCCGGCACCCATAAACCAAAACAAGGAGCGTTGCTTCGGCTTGATTAGGATAGAAGAGGGTCGCGAGTGGTATATTGTGCGCAGACAACGCAAAAGTTTCACCAAGGCAATAGAAGCGGTGCTGCGCAAACACGGCCCTTCATCTCGACTTTTAAAAGCATGGTTGGGAGTACCGCACTCTATCGACGTGGGTAACAAACTCAAAGCTAAGTTTCGCAACCTAAAGTGGATGGCTCATGGTAACACGTTGAGGATTATTGACAAAAATGCGCTGATTTATACGGATGAAGAGATAGTGGAGGATGTTGAAAAGATTCGGCGCGATAATGAGGCTTTTCGTTTAGCGAACGCTATTGAAATACTTATAGGAAACAATTGATACCTATCGCATAACTAGATTTTTAAAGAATCAAATCTGAGTGATTATGCATAAATATATTTTTATACTTACCTATTTGTTTTTTTTTATTTTTTTATAGTAGGAATAGTTTCCGGATGGCGGGAACGCATAGAAGCATAATATATCCCGGGCCCGATAGAGGGAGGTTGCTGTTTAGGCATTAACCACTTTCGGTAAATGGTTCCTTCAGGCGCTTTAGATTTAAAACCATCAGCTATTAGTTTCCAACTATCGGAAAATTAAAATCAAATATGGCCGCGTTGTTGGTCTATTTCTCTAGCGCCTGCGCAACGCTGGAATTTGACTCGAGATTAACTGTTGCGATACCCAAAAAGACGCTAGACGGTTGTCGAAATATAGACTCGAGTGCGTCATACCAAAGGGTGCTGGCCTGGACCGGGCAGGGTCAGACAGACGTCATCGCATGTTAAACCAAATTTTAAATTTAAATGGCTCGGTTGCTTGGCTTCATGATGCCTAAAGCAAAGCAACTTCAGCAGTGAGTTAATTCTGATCTAAGCTGTGCAACGATAGGGAGTCTCTAAAATAAATCGAACGATGATTGTTAGCGATTGAGAAATAAAAAAAAACAATTACATAACTGTACACTGTCTAAGTATAATTATACTAATAAATATCTACTTTGATTGAACTAAGATCATACTTACTGCTTATATTGTCCAAGTTTCTTATACTTAGTAGTAGATAATTAACGATAAAAAGCAAGTTTATATAGACATAGGTAATTGTAAACTCCTGAAAATCATATTATTTAACAACCCGGCACTCTCCATCTAGCTGTCAGAGTTTATGAGTGCTCCAATCTATCCAGAACTTTTCTAAGTAATTACAGTTAAAAAGTTGAGACGTTAAACAAATTTATACAGCGAATTAGCGAGTAGAACTTTGTGAAGCTGGACTTCGAGACGGTAAAGTTTTGAGTAACCCCCTTTCTTGCTCCGCCCCTAGGCTCCTGGTTTCTATGGAACTTTCACAAAAGTTTTCGCGTTGCTTGTTTCAACTTTGTTCTGAAACTGTTTATTGAACTTTTTCTTTTATTAGATGACATATTTCAATTTTGTTTCCTGTTTGGCAATCATCCTTATCTTTACGTATATATTAGATAAACTGTAGGCTAAACAGAGCGGTGTTGGCTTAGTGGTAGATACTTCGACTTTCATTCTGATGGTCGTGGGTTCAAATCCCGGTGAAGAAAAACGTTGTGATGAAACCCGCGGCTTAGTTGGCTCCAGACGTATTGACAAATTCTCTCCTCTGGACATGGTCGACTTAGCTGAGAATAGTAGGTACCTACTGGGCATGCCTACTCCATCCTCACGCAAAAAGAACCCAATTAAAAAGGGTCTTATCGCGAAAAAAACAGCCCGTATACAAGTAAAACTGTAGGCTAATAAATATTATACAAAGACACCATTTGTTAGTTAACTACAGGGTTCATAGTGATGAACCCTGTAGTTAACTAACAAATGGTGTATAAAACAAAGTCGGTTTCTCTGTCCCTATGTCCCTATATCCCTTTGTATGCTTAAATCTTTAAAACTACGCAACGGATTTTGATGCAGTTTTTTTAATAGATAGAGTGATTCAAGAGGAAGGTTTATACATGCATAATATAGCCGTGCGAAGCCGGGGCGGGTCGCTAGTATAAAATAAAACAATAACTAAGTCACTTTGTAACTCTATATTTAAAACAAAAAAAAAGGAAATTATTCTTTACGATATGTAGCAAAACATATTACTTATATAAAGGTATTTTCTTACTCATCTAACATTCTGTTGATTACCATATAATCCGACGAAGTTTGTTTATATATTTCTCTGTTATGTATCAAAACCGAATAAATGCGGTGTCGTATGAACAATAAAATAAGGTAATCTATAGGAAAACATTTGCATAAAAGTTTGAATCTTTTAGAACCAATCTTTAGTGTAGTCAACAAATTGTCAAGTGGCTTTTCTTTTGCAACGACAAAGTTAATTAGAAAACTTCCCTCAAAATAGTGTATTATTTGTTCAAAAGACGGAGTGGGTTTCCTTAAATTTCCTTTCAAGATGGGTGGCAAGCAATCATTCCAAGGAAAATCGTCAGAAATTTCCATTCTACTCCATTCATATTCGATGGCCCAACATCTGTGCTTTTTGTAACATTTGTAAAATAAGTATGCCGATAAATATGTGATTTTCTTGTTTTCAGGCAATTTAAACCTATAATCAAAGTCTCCGTTTAAAGATTTTGAAGTGAGTGACATTGAATTTTGATTTGATTGATGAATCCGTTTCTTTTCTAGTTGAATAATAGAGGCGGCAATATCTTGAGCTCTCTTATATAATTCATCTAAGTTATATGGTATATTGTAAAATTTCTTATCTCTAATCAATTGCTTTACGAAATGATTACCCATGACTTTAAGTAATTTCACTGCGGTTACTTTTTCTTTGAATGCATTACTTGTTTTTATCTTTAAGTTATCTAAAGGATTACCATGAAAACGTTTTGTCATAATATATGATATTCCAACAGTTTTCAAACTATTGTTAAGTAATATTAGGGAATGAATCGTTATTAAAATACAATCAAATATTTCGCTATTTTTTGTAGTCTTGATTCCTTGAGGCATTATTATTGATAACGATTTAATTAAATCTTGTATGTATAAAAGCACACTGCATTGTTGTTTATTCATTCTGAATGCACGTTTAAGTTCGTTTTCATGGTTTACTGAATTTGAAGAAAATATATCAATTAGAAAGCTTAGACTTCTGATAAATCTTGCAGTTGGGAGCGCGTCTCTCGGTATAAGTGATAACGATATGTAAAATTCGAGTGTGGAACAAATTTCATCGCTAAATATTTCTGAAGCGTACTTATAATCCAGTTTTTGTCGTTCATCAGGAAATACGTGAGCTTTTGTAAGTTTAGGTAAAATGCTTAACTTATATTTCTCTTTGTGCAAATATAAGTCTTTTATGTATTGCCATGATATTTTACTGTTGTTAAACAATAAATCATTTTCTAAAAATAAATTTCTTAAATTTAAAATCAAATCGCGCGGCTCGAACATAAAATACACCTCCTTTGAATCGTATATAATATACGGTTTTTCAGAATTTATTTGTAGTAAATCCTTTGCATATGTGTAGATGTATGGATGAGGATCCAACACAATTGCCTGTACTTGAAAACCGACATGGGCGAGCATTCTCAGTGTGCAATTTATCCTCTCCGCTTGTAAATAGGATTTTTGTTCGCTAATAAAAAAACAGTTTATGAATTGTTGCCAATCGTTGGTTATGCCTCGTATCATCATAAAAAAAGCTTTTGTTGCTTTGATTCCTGCTCCGTTTGCACATTTTTGCATATTTTGCTGCAATCCCACAAATTTGTCTTTAGTAATATTGTAGTACACGTGGGGTTTAATATCAATCACATCGAGAAACAAGAGACATAACTTTGATTTGTTCCCCATCAACTTAAACTTGTGTGATAGATATAAATTTAGAATCGGTCGATCAATTGCACATGAAATATCTACATTCCATTTCAACAGGGTCGATACCGTCGGCAAATCGAGTGCCTTTTGAATGTTTTCGTACAATGGTGTACAACTAATATATAAAACTAAGGCAAATTTTTTGAACATATTCTTATCTGTGAAATCTCTTTTTACATTTTTTAACCATGCACTTAATTCTGTTAACGTATTTTCAAAATCTTCTTTTGGTTCAGTAGTTAATTCAGAACTAGGGTTTTGGATTATTTCTGGTGTTGTGTTTGAGGAACATTGTGTATTTATTTCGGCATGAGATACAGCTTCGAGTCCTGTCTGGGTGCTTACAGTTACTTTTTTAGTGACTTTTAACGGCGGCGAATAAATGAAAGTAGCATCGTTCAACTCCCATAACCGAGATTTTTCAAAACTTCCGCTGTTATCGGTCTGTACAATTTTATCAGTAAGAAATACGTTTTCCGAATCGTTTTTTTCGGGAAGGTTAAAAGCTGGTGTTGCAACAGATGACAGTGTTCTATGAAGATTTATCATAGAGTCATCGAAGTGTAGAGAGCAAATCCTATATTTAGTCGTACATTTGTGACTAGCTCGGAATTCTCTCAACAATCCTTGGCGATCTATTATTGTCAGCCATTCTTCTTCTCTGTAAACATAAAGAGAACGTCAAAATACAATTCATTCAAATAGTAGGTATATAAGTTGTGTTATGCCTGATCTAAATCGTGTAATTTTTAATAGAAATGTGAGTTTAAGATAGCAAAATAGGTCAAACAACTTAAAATATTTTAACCTAATAACCAGTTAAACCGTAAATGTGTGATATTAATCAATTCTTATACTTGTATCTTCAGATAGGTACAATCAACGTTCAAAAGTCAACCGCCACGGTAACGTTTACAATCCTGTGCAGCACTATTTAAACATTATAACAGTAGAAGTAGCGGGTGACGGCTTATACCACATGGCTAACCATGTTAAAAATAAACTTTGATCAAGTGATCAAAGTTTGAAGGTACTTAGTTAATGAGTTAAGTTCTTAATAATAAAATAGCAGAACTTATTAAATTTTTTGAACTATAATTAATTAAGATATTGTTTATCGACAGGAGTTGACAGTGACCGACGACACAGTGCTAGAGGAGCACAGTGAAGATCCCTCGTTGGTGCAGATGAGACTACTTGGAGATGGAGGTAATCAACTATATAATATTCTTTACATACGTATTTATAGAGAACATGTATTCATTAAGAGGATAGGGTACCGGCTCTCGCTCCATACAAACGTAGTCGACTGTTTCCTCGCTGAATAATGACACTAGAGCAAATATGTTTGTAGCATAAAACTTATAACTGCCATGACCTTGACCATGCCCCTATGTCTTATTTTTTATATATATTTTGTTTTTTGAACTCTTACTTTCTATGATAATAATAATTAGAATATTAACAAAAAGCAAGACATAGGGGCATAGTCATGGCAGTTATAGGTTTTATGCAACAAAAATATTTGTGCTAATGTAATTATCCATGGAGGAAACAGTCGACTACGTTTGTATGGAGAGAGGGCCGGTACCCTTTCCTCTTAGTTCCGAACAAAGACTAAAAACACTAATAAGTAAATTGTTTCTACCTTTAATCAATTCAATTACAATATAAAACACATATAAAACATCAATACAAAATAAAAATATTAAAAAAAAAAACTAGTAGATACCTAAATTAAATATAGCTACACAAAACAAATCTATCTAATTAATTAATCACATTGTTTCTTATACCCATCTGAAGTGTAGTGTAGAGGTATAATGACGCTACAAGGCCAAACACAATACCTATCATTTGAATTATAAAAGTACCTAAGTACCTATCTACTAGGTTATTTTATTACGTGGAGCAAAGCGCCGCGACGTATCTTTCCGTTAAATCAGTAGGTATACTATGATGTAAATCGTTAATGACTCTTGAACTAGAGGCATAAGATTCAAATTCAAACGACCAACATCATGAAACTCGATGCGTCGAAAAGTAAACCTTATCGACTTGGCATAAAACAACGTCGTATCTTGTGTTAAAATGGAGGTAGGTAAAAGTTTACAAAATATGCTTACTTGTTTGGAGGTATCGGAAAATACTCCAAATGTGGATTTCTTGCCTTCGAGCTATGACAACCAGGCACAATGCAATTTGCTTTATCAGGTATTTGTCTGCTCATGGTTATATGGTTGATTTTCGTTTGGCATGTGGTGCGTGAAGTAACGCGGGTTACCACAGACGCTGGCAACGGTACACTGATATGAAGTTCGTGCGAACCCTGGCTCGTTGTGTGCCTGTTGCTAGGGTTGTCCTGAAACATAGGGTTACAGATCTTTTTTGTAAATAAACACGCTTAATTATCATCATATTTTACAACTACTGCAAAACTTTCCTTAAAGAAGTTAATTACTTTAAAATAATTGAAATAAATTGTAAGTAGATATGCCAATTTTAAATATTGGTAATTCTAATTAGGGACCTTATTGATCCAACAAAAGTGTTGAGTGGTATTATTAATAATCACTTGATAGGATTTATAACCTTTTCTATCAAATAATTATTAATAAAATACCAATACATAAAGGTTTCTGATGAAATTGATAATTTTGTTGTTTAGTAGACTGTACGATGTTCAATTTTGCTAAACGGCGATGTTATACAGAATAACGTTTCGTAGTAGTACCTACATAAGACGATAGTTATTTATGCTGAAAGTGACGCTGACGAGTGGAAGTGGCAACCCTAATGATAAAGATGTTCGGCGTGCTCCGGTCTCGCTCGGCATTATTTGGCCGTACGTTCGTCTGGTACTCTGGTACCGCTGGCTGGCTATACAGCGCAGCGCAATCGTGCGTCTCGCTCTGCTTTGTATTGATGAACGGCAAAGCAAATACCTACGATGTGTGGGTTAAATGATCGATGCCTCTATTACATCTACACTTTATTTTGAAAACATACAAATCGAATAAACTTGTTGACAACCGTCCGCAGCCGTAGGTTTCTAAACTATTTAATGGTTCTTCCACAGATTCTAATTCGCGTAAGTCCCGATCCCGTGAAAATATCGGGACAAAAAGTAGGTATATGTTAATCCAGATCTCTAGCTATTTAAATACCGAGTTTAATCCAGTGATATGTCAAACAGTTACATCTCACTGGTTTAATCGCAATCGGTCCAGTAGTTTTTGTTTTTTTAACAAACATTAACACAAACACACACACATACTAACACACAAACTAGTAAGTTATAATTTCCAACTTGGGCGTATTAATAACAATGTTTCTCTTGTTAACAGTTATCGAGTCAATAATGAGAGGAGAAGTCGTGGGTGTAATGCCTAGGAGATCTCGCTCCAATCTTCAAGTAAGTAAATATTTGTTTCTAAGCAATTTAGTTATATTACAATAATACTTAATTAATAAGTAATGTTAACATTTCTATTATAGAAATAGGTACATATTGATAAGATGATAAATTAAACAACACCGTACATTACAGCCTCAATACAAATACTTTACTTTTTTAAGCAAAAATTAAATTCATTAGATTAAAATTCTCGTGTTGCCTTGTTAGTAGCCAAACTCTACCTTAACGGCTGAACCGATTGGTATGATTTTTTTTGTGTAGGTATATTCGTTAGGTCTGAGAATCGAACATCTATTTTTTTTTTTTGAAATGTCAAAATAAAGTATGTCGGGACAGCTAGTGTAGTACCTATAATAATATCTACCTCGCTGAATGTCTTTGTAACGGATTGTAAGAAAATATGTATCTTCAGTAAGAACAAACGAAATTCTTTGAATTCATCCTTTCATAAATCACAGACACTTTCGTATTCTACTCCAATTATTTGTGATTCCGTGATATCTATATACATTTGAGTGTGATATCTAACAGTTACAAATTGCTTCTTTGATTTCAAGTTTTAGTTGTGTATTATTTCCATAGGGTCATATTAAGTAGGTACCTACTTACCTACGTAATTGAGGAGCCAAATCGTCCGAAAAATATCAAGCTCCATTTTTAGATTATTATAACCTCGACATTTCAATCAGTTTTCGTCCTTGTTCCTCCCACATTTGCACAGATACCTTACATAAAGGAACCTTTTAGTTAGAAGGGTTGTATGTACTTTAACAGCAATAGGTATGGAACAAGTTGTTTTTGTCGTAAGCAAACTGCCAGCAGGATATGTCGCAATAAATCTACAAAATTAAATGTGCGAATTGTGCGATAAATCAATGCGCAATAAGCGCATAATGAAACAACCACAATGACGATTGGGTACTGAAATGCGAAGAATCGACCATTTAAAAACCTAAATAGCTTAGTCCAGTGGTTCTTAACCATTTAGTGATGAGGGACCATATGACAGTTTCTTGTCTTGCCATGGACCACTTAAATATGTTTGAATGTAGGTACAGTAAATGCAAATTAATAAAGGATTGTTCTTTAAATAAAACATACAAAAAACTGTTTAAAGTCAACAAAATTTGATTTATGACGAAAATTAAACATTACAGAGACAAGTAGATGTTTTGCATTTTTTGTGATTGCAAACTCTTTAGTAACTTACCAGCCGCTAGCCGGGTAAGTATTGTCGTCTCACGATCATCGCCGTAATCATTTTTCGAACATTTTCATTTTTATTGAGTAACAGTCCATCACAAGTTTATATACATCGGTACTATAAATTGACATTAATATTATAAAGAGAAAAGATTTTTTGTTTGTTTGTAAAGAATAAGCTCCGAAACTACTGGACCGATTTTGATTAAACTTGTATAAGGATATACATTGATTCATTAGGAATAACATTGTCTACTTTTCATCCCGATATTTCCACGGGATCGGGAGTTACGCGAGTGAAACCGCGGAGCGCTGCTAGTAACCTATATAGCCTTGGGCTGTGTCTTAGGTTATAGGTTTTTTTGAAATATTAGGCAAGTCCTGAAGTACCTACCTGTTGTTATTTATATGTTCGAAACCGTCAGCGTTCCAGAATACATTCCCCAAAGAAAACAATTACTTTGCCAGACCAAAAGCAAACAACAACAAAAACTAAAGTTTAAAGTTCAAAGAGGTGTTTTCATTGAATGTAAATAGCTGATCCTGTTTATTTTAGTGCTTGAGTCGCGACAGCTCCTGGCGTCGTCGTCGGTGACGCATCGCGTCTCCCGAAGTTACGAGCTAAATATGGTGGAAATGACTAATGAACAGGTTTTACATGCAATCGGCGTCAAGACACGAAAGATCAAAATAATAGATTTAAAAAACCGTAGTTAAGAAACTGATTTCGTAATATAAAGCGAGAAAACGTCAATATTTCGCAGAAATACAAATAAATCAATAGAATTCTCACAATTTTCTGACTGAACAGTATGTAGCTAGTAGTTATGATTATCATACAAAGAAATTACTATTTTTCCCAAGGACCTTACTTTTTTTTACATAATGAAGTCAGAGTTTGACCACTATCACACCTGCCTGATGATAGGTGACGATGTGTAACACTAAGATGTAACACGCCTACCTAGAAGATACCTATTCACTCGCGAATTGAAGACCCCTAAATTGTACACGTACTTTTTGTTTCGTTTAAATTCTTATCTCCTGCAACTGTCTCCAACTTAAAAGCTAATAAGTATCAATATAGTTTAAACGGGAGATCTTATCTAAATTGCTAAGTTTCGGCTGAACTAAACTCATTTGAATATCGGACTCGAAACTGGAAGTACCGGTCTACGAACAAGTTTCCTCGCCTTTGTTTTAGACTAAAATGTTATTTCGACTGGAGATGTTTATGTTAGAGCGAACTCTAGGTTTCTATTTGGCTCCATTACTTCAAACCGAATACTAATTTCAACTATTACAACTGGAAGAGCTAATTAATACAAATATCTACTAATTTTGGACCACTTTGGTATCAAAGGAAATTCGAATTGCCGACGCTCTAGTTGATTTTAATAAGGTACCTAGTTATTGACTAATCTTAACTAACTTCATAACCGGGAGTCATAAAATAGACTGTAGCTATACGTGCTTGTAAAATATAAGATAAATAGAATGGTATTCGACTGAATCTTGAAACTGAAGGATCTTCTCAAGGTTTTTAAGATCGGACCCTCCAAGGTCCTGAATTTTGTGAAGGTTGCTTTGATATCATTTCAGATGAAATCCGTCGTGAATTGAGTCCAAGGTTGAAAATGATAGGTTCTTCTGAAGTCAGTCTAATAAAGACTGAACGAACAAACATAAGAAGCCATGAGACAAAAGATCCTACGCAGTTATTTCTAGGGGGTAATAACCAGTGATGGCAGACCCCAAGTCCCCATTTAAGTAAGTTAATAATCCCTTTGTTTCAATGTGGATTATTAAATCACATATCTCAAATTACAGTGGTTACTGGTTCTTTTACGTCCCTCCACCCACGCCCACATTTTGTTTAGGATAAAGAAACCTGTTTCCGACTTATAGTCGGAAACAGGTTTCTTTATTATTTGGTCACGATTAACGAACAAGTCGGAATGATTTTACTGTTAGTCTAATAAGTAGGTACATATTATTATATTTGTTTAGAATTAGATAATATTTACCTACGTTAATCAATATCTAACGTATGGCTAATAATTGTATTGCTATTAAGAATAGATAATAATATAAATCAAATATTCATGACGGATTCTTTTGGATCTTGTGATAAATTCATGTCATAACCCGTTACCAATTTTTCTTTGGAAAGGCATTGAGAGAGAGATTTATTTTGTGGTGAGTTGTATATGTACGTCACGTACAGCCGTGCAATGGCCGATAGTTCTCACTCATCTCGTATGCAACCAATACACTCGCCTATAGTTTAGAACTAGCCATGTTTGCGCCGATTCAACGACACCAACAACCCTCTAAATCAAGCGACGTACTTCTAACACAAAAAGGATCCCTAATAAATAACGTTCACTTGTTATATCCACCGACCGTCATGTTATGCTGACGTTACTTATAACAGTTACGAATGAGACATGAAAGTTTGAAGAGACCCTTAACGTGAATAATTCACGATGCATCCACTCCGACCGTGCAGCGAGTGTTCAAAACAATTCCCCATTTGCATACCCGGCGGAAACTTTTGGCATTCATAAAGGCGCAATTTATGTTCAATTAGTGCAAATTCATATCACTCTTACCTCCAATTTTAATCTATCCAAAAACTACACTACACAAATTCCGAAAATAATACGATTAAACTAGAACATTGCGCGCCGATCTGACAAAGGGTAGCGTGCGTATTCTCTCCGTAGCAATTTGTCTGGTTCACCGACCCCTTTTGGAGATAGTGTATTCCCTGAACGCCCCGAGCCTATAACCAATTCATCTTGCGGAAACCTACTCGAATAAAGGACGTAGATATAAGCTTTATGAATGCATTTAGACTACTATCGATTCTAAAAGTACATTCAAACAAATCATCGTTACTTTTCCCTCCAGTTCTGATGTAATAGCCCCGTCTCACTTGATACGTGAGTAGAATCGTGAGCTGTAATCCTGCCTCGGTTGGCATGCTCACGTACTCCGGGAATAGTAAATGGGACTTTGCAAACTGCACTTTAAAGTGCTCTTTGATTACGAAGCCATGTCCGAGTACAGGTGCTCCCATATTAAAACGGTTATTGCCTAGCTCCTTTTCCTGAATTGAATTTACCTCAGTGTTTCTAATAATCTACCTATTCAATTTTTTATAAAATGGTTTGCTTTTATATAAGTAGTACCAAAATGCTAAATTGGATCACTTTTCTAGGGAAATCCAATGATTCATGCATTATTAATGATTTTTTAAATATATGACGCAATCTTATTTGGCACCGAGACACCTTTGTGTTGATTAAAAATAATAAACTAGAATAATAATATAAACCAGTAAGTACCTATATTTTAACTTTATTTTAACACAGTGTGAATAAGTTAGTGTTTGTATCATAATAGACAAAACAAAATGACCGTGCTAAACCACGGTCATTTTGTCCCAAGGAAGTCATCGTCACTGCAAATCCAGAATTTCCGGGAAAACGTCCAAGATTGGACTTTTGCCAAAACAACTCATCAACTCTTGGCAAATTCAAATACACAACATTATTATGTATTTGATATCATTAAAGCCAATGTTTCAATAACAAACAGATAATGATTTTACTATAAGCGTGGGCTAGACCTCGTATCGGAAGTTATGTGTAAATGAAATTGTAGATACCTACTTATTTGTTTACTGTTTGACAGTAAACGGTGTTTTAGAGGATGAAAAAAAAACATCAAGATTGTTGGTTAGGTTGTTGGATACTCATCTCTTGCCTGAACGTGTAAGTTTTTCACTACTTTAGATACGGTTATTTAAGTACCAAAAAGACGTAAATAAATCGTCTGAAACAGGCGACAAGGCGACGACGAAGTCAGATACGGTTATGATGATTATGAGCAATGGTAGGTTGTCTTAAATAAATTGTTGAGCTAGATGCTATCGGTTTCCATTCCTATTGTTATGCGAATATACGTAACAAAAGCGTAGGAATAATGTTACAGTAACAATTTGCATCAAAAGCTATGCCAGTCTCGAAAATGGGATATTGCATGCAAATTTATATTGCACAATGTTCAAGAGGCTATATTTGTGCTATGCATGTAGCAGAGAACTGCAAAGTTCTCATAGAAATCTGCCGTGAGAGTCAAACGCGTAGATCAAAACTTTTCCCATTACCATGGATTTGGCTTCAGGCACACTTGTTTTTGTCGGTTTATTCCAATCGTCATCCCCAGTTTCCTATTCGCGTCGGCCCTTTCTTATTGGAATATCATTTTGCACGGTATTTCATTCAAATTCCACTTTTCGAGTTATTGCCTCGGATGTTCCTTTAATTTCCTCACCGTCTAAATCTCGTTTTTCAAAATGATTTACTGCAGTAACCGTTTTTGCTTGTCGAGTTCTTAATTACCTGCCTTAAGTATAGGTAATTACATATCTTTTTTTTATTTAAATAAATAAATAAATAATCGTTTCAAATAGGTAAGGTACTTAGTACGATTATTTTTATTATTAAGTACATTAAGTAGGTACTAGCAGCGTTCCGCGGTTTTACTCCCGTAACTCCCGATCCCTCAGGAATATCGTGAGCCCATGTTCCTCCCAATGAATCTATGTATCCTCATACCAAGTTTTGTCAAAATCGGTCTAGTAGTTTTGGAGCCTATTTGTTACATACAAAAAATCTTTCCTCATAATCTCTTTTATTATAAGTTTAGATAAGGTAGGTACTTATATTTAAACTTGGACTCAACATTTTCTCTGAAACATGTCTAAAACCTCAAGTATCCCGATTATTCCATTTAGTCTGATAACGGAACCGCTTCAATATTCAGTTTCTAAGAAAGGACAAAGCTCAAACAGTGCAACTTGTTATGTAATCCAATGCTTGTTTGTAATGTTTAACTGGAAACAGAATTCCATAAAATTTTACGTTAATATAACTGCATTATTACCGAAGCTGGTGTTGTATACTACAGCTACATTTTAAGCAGTGTAAAGAATATAAGTATTTCTTCTTCAACTTAGTAGGTAACATGATTCTTTATAATATTGTTTATTTTTATAAATACACAAGATTAGGAGTAGATTATGGATACCTAAATCTATTCCTATTTCTGTGTATGCAATGCATACTAAAGTAACTAGAAGCTTCCAACTTAATAAATGTTAATCCCTCCTTTAACTTTAATCCAATTATGCTAAGTTCTCTAAACAAACTTTTGCTAATACTAACCAATATGTTACATAGTCTGGTAACGAGTTGTTGATTCATTTAGAAACAACAAGAGGGAGAGTTTACTTACTCCGTCGAACTGTAATCGCTAAAGTTTGCAACAACATCGGCCGACTTTCCACCTCAGTCAGTGGAGTTGGGTAGTAGTTAATGTTCCCGTGGCGTGCAACGGATATCGATCGCGACTAGTACCGGGATTCGTCTGGCGGTATCCCCCTGGCCGCCTGCCTCATCCCTTCGCCTCCCACCTACCACCTCCCATGATATCCGTCAAAAGACTCCGTATTAACCTGCTACTTTGGTCTTGTTTCGTTTGAAGGTTAATTTAATACACGTTTTGACCTGGATGACAGGGTGTCTGTTAGCGCCCAGGGGAATTTGATTTAGATGTGTCTGATTTTGAGGTTTGCTTTGTTTCAAATTGATTTAGTCGTAATTTATCTTTTCTTCTTTAGTAGCATGTATTAAATCCAGTCCACATATTCCTATCACTGGTCTTCCTGAACCACACGATGTATAGATATACATACTTATTTCTAATAGTTCAGTATGGATGAATTACTTAGTATTTCAGGGTTTGTAAATTGCTGTTATTGGAGAATGTTATAATAATAATGTGTATAGTATTAATTGATGATATGATAACTATATCCATATTAAGTACTTATCCATTTTTAACAAAATTTATAATACTTAATATATTTTTCGTTATATATATTTTTCTAAATATTGCTATCGAGATTGATGACCTTGCAATAAACGGAAGGCGCAATGTGTGCGAAATTCAATTAATTATGCAAGCTTATGTCTGGCATTTTGGTCTGCGACCGGGCACCGGGTGCGGGCAGGCGAACGGGTGGAGGGAAGTGAGGTGTAGCGCGGGGTGCCCCTCCCTCCCTACGCCAGTTTGCGCCATTCTCCCGCGCCGGCACCACAACGCGAACGCTCGGTTACTCCTTGCTCGGTTTACCGAATGCATCTTACCTTTCACCGCGCCAACTTAGCGTCACCTGTTTTCCCAATTTTGAATGTTTGCGCGACGTCTATCGTCATCGCCGTGAAGTGATTATCGTATTTTGTGGTCACTGGTCTCTGTGGACCGTGGAACTCCCACGTCGACGCCGCACCGGTACTTATCATGACTCATTGTTTATTATTCTATCAGCTATCATTCATTTCATTATCTTTTATTGTCTAAGTATGTATATTATTTGCTTATATTAAACTAATCCACACTATTGCACACCCACCTACTAGATTTTGAAATGCTCTTAGAATTTCGTTAGGCGTTAATTTATCCGCTACCTGTATGTTCGTATTTCTCTTATAAATATTTAAATACGACTTATTTTGTTACGCTAGTAAAAATGTGTTAAGTAAACTATTTATCTTAATATTTAATTAAGTATGACACAGAAGTGTTATCTCAGCTAGTGATCATCGTGCATCAGAAAACGAATAAAACTATACTATAATTATTATAGTATAGGATGAATACGAGAATAATAAAGCAGAAATATACCTATCAAGCATATTATATGAATATGTTCGCATGCAACTATGTAGGCGCACTGCATATAAAGTAGAGATAGCCACACCCCGATAAGAGGGCCTTCTCTTTTCCACCTGCAGTGAATTTATTTAATGATCTTTGTTAACCATTAAACATTTGACCCAACGTGGATTAACTGCCTACACGTTTTACTACTTTAGTACTTATCAGTTATTTACGATTCAGCAGTAACCTGTCTCAAAGATAGGGTTATTTATGTATCCGGAATTAGTTGACCAGTGAATTTGCGCATCACTAATCATAAATATTCAAGTCACGCAAGCACGCACAATGTCCGCCATGTTGTTATTAGTATTACATAGTCAGACTGGAAGGAAACAACTTGTTTGACTCGTTCTCTATGTTTGCTTTTTGTTCTTTCTAACTTCTTTGTTAAACGTTATTGTTCCTTTGTTCCGCGTGATAAAACGTACACGATCGAGGTCGTTATTTATAAACATTCTCCATTTAAATACCTATTCTCTATTCAATTTCACACAGAGAATTAAAAGGTCATGTTGGATCCGTTAATAAAATTAAATGTTGTGCAATCGTCTTATGTGACAGGTGTTTGCATAATGTAAACTATTGTTGTCTCTTTACGAAATGAAACGACGTAAATGGTAAAAATAACCGTGTAAGGTATATAATAGCCGTTAGAGGTAGATATAATGCCGGTTTTTCAAATACCAAGGATGTCTGCGGCCCACGTACGCCCACCGAATGTCGAGGGGACGTGAATAAATCTCGCTCTTCGTGAATAACGTTCAGCAGACGGGCTTTTCATAAGAGTACTTTTAAAATTGTAGGTTATAATCTCCTAGTAGTCTGGTATTCAGCTCGGTTCTTCAATTAGTGCGTCCCGTTTCATTTGTAACAATAAAATTTGAAATGAGCATGTGAACATTTCTCATGCAATTCAATTGTGTTAAATACTTTAATCCATGTTTACCGAGATCATCTCAGATGCTTAGATGGATGCGTTGTGTTATTTATTACATATTAGTTAAATATACATACTAAGTTTTGGAAATGTGACATTAATTTTATACTTAACTAGCTGCGCCCCGCGGTTTCACCCGCGTAAGTCCCGATACCGCCGGAATTTCGGAAACAAAAGTAGCCTGTATCCTTGTTTATCCCCCTAAACTACCGCTATGCCTATTTTCATCCAAATCGGTCTCGTCGTTCAACCGTGAAGAGGAAACAAACTTTCGGATTTAAAGCGGCGCCCATTTCCGCCCCTTAAATTAGGAAAATTGAAAATCCCTGAAACACATGATCGTTTATTTCTAATAAGAAGATAGAATTCTAATTTTCAAGTTCCTACCTTTCATAAATATCATACCTTCATACAAACTTCGACCCCCCATTTTCCCCCCTTGGGGGTCGAATTTAGCAAAATCCCGTCTTAGTGAGTACCTACGTCAAAAAAGGAACCCCCATGCAAAATTTGAGACTCCTAGCACTTGTAGTTTCTGAGATATTGTGATGAGTGAATGAGTGAGTGAGTCAGTGATTTTCTCTTTTATATATATAGATTGCTCAAACGCAGATGAATATTAGCACCTTAACTACAAGATTCAAACAACACTTCATAAGTATTGTTTCAATCAGAATTTCCAAATCTCATAAATTAAACTTGTGACATAGTGCCAGTGCTATTCATAAATATTCATTAAAATATATGAATATTTATATAACTAGGTCAATTATCACAAGGTGATGCTATAATTTTAAATGGATATTATAGTTACTTACCCACTTAAATATTCACTTATTAATTGGTGACCGGTTGTAAAAATCATACAAAATGTCAGAAAAGTAGTAAACTGTAGCCACAACCTTGCAGTAAACTTCAAAGAGCTTATTTAAAATTCTTTTAGTAACTTTTAAATGCGACGAAACGAGTTCTGCCAAAGGTAGTTAAGGAATTAATTTCTTCTTTATTGTTTTGACCTAGTTTACAACGAACATTCACGTAGATTAATTACGTATTCCCTTTACTTATAGCCGCTGCAAGACATTTTGTAAAAGAGAGTTGGGTCATTGCCAAGTTTCTGTTCGTAGTTCCTACATATCTACCAACATTAAATACATATATGGATGAAAGCGTACTAAAACCATTTATAGAGAGTACGAGAAACATTTGTATTTGCTTTTACTCTTTGTAATTTACCATTTGTGTTTGCTACTATAAAGTGTTGTAGTGTTTGCATTTCTGTAGATGGCTCTTATCCTATTTTAGTCGATAGGAAATTTATTAGGCACTTTAGCATAGCCGTATTTGTAGACACAAATACGGTTACATGATCGAATCAAATAAATTCGGCTCTTCGAAGTTTAGCATTGTCTTTTACTCTGCTTTTGCTAGTTTAAGTTTACAATATGTTCCTCAACTTTGTCAAACTAAAAAAACAGTTAATATTTTAATTTTCAACATCAGCAATACCAGTAAAATTATCATTTATCTCTGTAAAAACCAGTCTGATTACATTTAATCGAACATCGAACCAAATAAACATAAAACAGAAAGCCATAACGTATAACCTGTTAGTGGCCATATGTGTAATCTAGTTAGCGATGCTTAGCCGTGCCGGTTCTTAGGCCGAACCGGTTGGACTGGTTGCACCCTAGAGGCATTTCTCGGGCTTCTTATAGATAGACCGAGAGATATGGTGCTAGGTACTAACCTCCGGGGCCTCCGGCTATACCATTACAGAGAAAGTACCTATCTTTCGTTTAGATAGACATATCGATATACTTAGAATTATGTCTATACGTTGAGCAACATTAGGTACCGAAAGTCTTTTGTAATTTCATACGAAAGGATATTGTTATTTGAGACACAAAAGATGTTGTTAACGAGAACATTCCTTGTAAAAGTAACAATGTTGCTTTTGTATAAAAATAAACGATTATTATATGGGCAACATCAAAAGTAAACGAACAACGTAAAATATACTAGGATTCAGAATATATGAAAATGTTTAGGCACAATAAATAATATTTCGTTTTTTTTGTTAAGTAAACATTTTTACGCAAGAATGAAATAGAATATTTTTAGGCGTAGCCTACTTTCTACTTGTTTTTTAAAGAAACTGAGTAGACTGCCTTTGATCAGTAGGTATTAAGGTCAATCAAAAACCTATATCTACTGAATAGGTTTGTGCTTGAGATAACCTTTACTTGATAGGTATTCATAAAAAGGTTAAATGAAAAACATCTTACGAGATGAAATACAAAGCGCGGCTTATAAAATATGTCAAATAAAGGTATATCTATTTAAAACAATTATGTTTTATAGAAATGCGGCTAATTAAATAATGATTAATGTAATATAACAACAATTAGCTGTATAAGGTGACACAGGTGTTTCATATTATTATAAAGAATATTATCGGTTCTAAAATGCACCAAGCGTTCGGATAAGGTGTGGTACAATTATGTCAATTGATATGAAATCTGTATCTAACGCTTATCGGTAGACATGAGATTATAATGATTAATTTTATCGCGATATGTAGCTCTATTTTTAGGTATGATCCTTTTTTATGGAAAAAGTGTTCTTTGATTGCTTTAGTTTTATCGAACAAATAATTTTATGAAATTGTAATGTCCGTCATTTACATATTGTTTTTCTTTCATTGGTCCAGTCCATTCTATTAACTATTTCTCTACACAGTGATAATAAAGAATTACTTATACTTTTATTTATATTTCGAATCATTCAAAATCCGTATCTTTTTGCATTAACGTTATTTTATTTTTGGGTTAGTAACATGGACGCTTAATAGTTTTAAATACACTGACTTTATCTTTAATAATTTCGTCATCAGTGACTCCTCAATACTCTGAAAGAATAGATCTATATTATTAAAAGAATTTCGTTAGACAAAATTCTCAATATAGTAAAAGACAAAATGGATTCGTCTAAAGTGAGTAAACTAATTACTAGCACAAAGAGTAACAAGGAAGATTACATTAGCTATCAACATAGACGTGCTTTCAGTATACTTGCCCACTTGTATTGTAATAGTCAGACAAAGGTCAGGTAATGGTTGCATAACGTTACGGGCAGCTCCGTCTGCCTTATGCAACTAGTCATTATGCTCCATGAATAGTTTATCGCTACCGATTTAATTAACACTATCGTTTGTTATATCTTTTAATCTTTAATTTGATGTGAGTTTCAGTTATTATGATTTCGAATGATTTATGTCGGGAACAATGGCCATTTTATTGAATACTAAAAATAACAAGATTTACAGCTGCTACCCACTAAAACTCGTAGGTACAATTACCATTCAAAACATAACGAACTAAATTTACATAGCCTTTAAACGTATAAAGATTTAAATAAAGCCGTTAACATTTCGTGATGTCTTTCAAGCTCAGTCAGAACAACTGGACCGTTAACCTTCTATAAATTGGCCAATCAATCCAGACCCTTGTCTTCAATACGGATGAGCTGTCCCACGTGTGTATAATCAAGATGTAAAAAGGAGAAGGGCTCTATTTATGTTGGGCACGTTATCTTACTGGGAGCGAGTTGCGAGAACCCAGAAGGTGAATTTGTAAATAAATCACCCGGTTTGAAGCTTATAAGGACATGCACCTGTACCTACATATCCGCGTAATGGAGGTTTATGTGTAGTATTAGAAGAGATGCTGATGGAAACAGGCTTAGCTTTTCCTAATGAATATTTACAAGGAATTGATGATGTATCAGCGCCGTACGTAATAATAATGAATATTTATCACTTTGATGGATGGATGTTAGCGGATGTATCGTACGTATCGCACTCTTCATGACATTCATATGCTCGTTGTTGAGAATACAAATTAGTTAATGTTGCGATCGAAATCATTAATGGCTTTTAGTGCCGGCTAGTTTTTTTTATCGTGTACCTATCTATAATCTACAACATGATAAGTTGACGATGTTGATATTTTTTTTTGTAAAATTAATCTGATAAAACTTCACCTTACCTGCCTGCCTAGCATGAAGACCAAAACACGATATGATAAAGCGATATAACTACATCAACTCTCAAAATATGATAGATAAAGCGGCCACTTTGAATTTTTTATTATAAATTGCGATAAAAATTATGATAAAAATTCGACATGGCGGCTTTATCTATCATATTTTGAGAGTTGATGTAGTTATATCGCTTTATCGTATCGTGTTTTGGCCTTCATGCTAGGCAGGCTGGCTGTGTAAAAAATACCATTAAAAGCTTTTTACAATTTATTATAGTTGTTGATGTTGTGATTTACTTGTGACATTATCTTGTGACATTATCTTGTGAACGGAAATATTTTAAACTGGTAAGTTTTTGTTTACAATTTTTGTTGGTGTACTTACGTATACTGAATGGGCAGACAGGAAATTTGGCCAGACGTGGTGATCAATTACAGATGCGATAATAATGTGGTGGTGCAGATTTGTGAAAAAAAAGGGCCGAACGTTAGGCAGAGAGATGAAGATATAGGATTCAGAATAAGACTTATGTTCTGGTGGCACAGGATCAAAAGAGATGACAAAGACAAAGAAGGATTTATACCCAAAAGTGGATCAAATCAACAAGCTAAATGCAATTTGGCGATGAAATAAGAAGGTTCTCATTACAACCAATGATACAGAAACAGACAGCAATGTTCTGATCCAGAAATTGCTAGTAATCTCTAATGATGAGGGTTTTTTGGTAAATTCATGAATAAGTTCCTAAGAGATTTTTTAATTGGAACTGGAAATACATTTTTAGAAGGTCCCTCTTGCCAAAGCTATGAAATAAAGAAATATGTTTCAACACAATGGTATTAAACTTTATTTACTAGCAATGTAAAATACCTTAATAGAATATTAGACGTAGTTAAGAGATATCAACGTCGAGATAAGAATAGTATACCGTTACCGTTATATAGAACAGAACACGGTTCAGTGCACTCTACCCACAATGGCCCGGTGTATATTGTGTACCCATTTCAAAGGGTGTGCCACAAAGGCTCGATACACAATGTCAGAGTTACGTGCCTCGTGGTGCGACTGGAAGTGCCACTACAGGCAGACCAAAGCTGGTTGAATAACGTATTGTGTTCATGTTATCGTGTCGAGTGACATCTGATTAATTAAAACTAGAGAATGCAGAGCATTTATATTAACCTAAAAGAAAAGTCTAATCCTCGCTACTAGTACTAATAATTCACCTTAACACTATCCGTTTCAGTGTTCTTATGATTGTTTGTCTTGTGTCGTGTCCTTGTCCAAATAAATGTTTTTCTATTCTATTCCTTCATAGATGCAAAAAACAAAATTAGTAAAGAGGTCAGTCAAACTCAGTTCAGCTATTATAGCGTAACAAACATGTTTCGTTTCTAGCCAACCGTGTAATTTTAACTTTAATTTGAGCACTAAACAAAATTAGAGAAAAGCCGTATCATTAAGCGTAGGTACCGAGCCGGCAAGGTGCAGTGCAATGTCATATAAAACGGACCATTCACTTTTATGCGGAATTACTTTGTGAAATTAGTTCACTCCATCCAGCCATAGCTGTAGGTCTCGGAAAGTTTCAACATCGGCATGTTTATAAAGTAGGTAATGTTTTAAAAACTAATCAGAGTATTTAACTATATTTTGAACATAAAATAGCCGTGCCAATTATCTCCGATCGTATTTCACCGGCTGCTAACGTACCAGTTAACTGTATACAAAATAGACCGATTTGGAGTTCTGCCAAAAACTATCTACAGCCTCTCATTAATTTATTTATATCCGCATAGTGATGTATTGTGTGCAGTCACGAACAAAGCGTGGGGAGAATTAATAAACAGGTAGTGTTGTTATGTAATTTCTAGTTGAAGGGTGAATTGCTGATGTTAAGTTTGTTGGTGTAAAATACCTCTTGTGCAAGATCCATGGCCTAGTTTTAAAGTCGCATTGCGTAGGTCAGTCATGTCATGATGGTTGTGCACAAATCGTACTTTCTCTTTTACCTACTGCATTTTACTTTCACTTGACGTATAACGTAAAGATTCTTCATCATTAGGGTACCTACTGCAATTTTCATTATTTTACAATGTTATATTGCTTATTGGGTAACTGACTTTACAGATCCTATGAAATCATAAATGTGTATATCTAATAATAACAACATTTCTTTGTGTGTGGGAGGACTTGAATAATTGGCATCTTTTAACTTATATATAATTTTGAAATCAAACAGTCAGTCACTGTTGCCGTTGCTAAATTATTAACTGACAGCTACTATTGCGCAAGAGAATAAAAAGCCAACTCTCATAATAGAATTCGTAAGTTGTTAAGATGTAATTCACAGTTCAATAACTCGTAGTTCTTACGTAATTCTATTAAGAAATGCTCACAGAGGTGTGATACAAAAATAAATACCAACCAAGTCAATCATTGGAATCAAAATTACGTTTACAAGCGTCTGACGTAACTCGGAATGAGGCGTCTAAAGAACTAAAAGTCAATATAAACAGAGCTAAATGACTCATACACAACTTTCCCCGTTCGCTCGCTGCGAATGCAAAGTTTTAATTAACGTTTAAAAAACTTTCTATTCATTTTCAAAAGTTTTAACACATGTTGTTTCAATTATATGAAATGTAACTACTTGTTTGAATTTGTTTTACATGTTTTAGTGATTCTTTGATACCTGTTCGCCTGCCGAAAGTAGTTAATACTCATATAAATATTTAATCCTCAAAGTAAATAAAAACAGAAATAACAAGCGCTACAGTTTGTATAAACAGGTTGTTTGTCAATTTTCCGATGACGCAGCGTTGTCAAAGCATAATGCTGAGCCGAACACATAAACAGTTGAGTCGCGTCCGCTTTCCCCTAACCCCCACAATAGGGGGGCTCCCTCGTCCCATTTTTCACGAACTTGTATAGTCTACTGGTGTGGTCACCCTCTCCTCCCCGATTTCCCATGTTTCGCAAGTTTTAACCATAAATTATTGTTATGACAACATGCGGTCAGCTGAGCTAATATTTTTTTAACATTCATTTGAACATTCAATTCAGAGCAATTATTTTTAATTTGAAGTTTTTTGTTAATACGACTTGTAATAAGTCTAATTGTGTCTTATTTTTACCAATAAATTAATATTTGAGTTTTCAGTGAGTATTAATATTTTATTTCTGTTTTAGTACTTAAGTTCTGAAAGAAGTCTTATTGTTTCCGTGTAAGGGAATGTATTCATAAGTACCTACTTAAGTAACCTATACTTTTTAATGTTTTGACATTTGATTTGTTTCCTTATCAACCTACAGATTTGTAATGGTTTCGTAATTTAAGTTTATCGTTATTGGATATCAATCAGTCATAGTGTATTAGAGTAGAGCGTTAATTTCGCTCAGTCAGCGCAATAACCGCTGGCGAGGTGCGGCGCTGACTCTGCAATATCCGTGCTCTTGCCGAGTCTGGCATGAGTCAGCTGAAACAGTCAGGGGACGCCACCGCGCCATGACTCATGACTCGACGTAATTCCGACTAGGATCGTCAGACGTAAGCCGAAATAAGTGGATTGCGCCTTCACGAATGAATGCTTCCATTTTAAAGAGATCAATCAATACGATACTGTTTAGTAACTTGAGAATAATATAGATACTTTTTTTTTTCTAAATTGTCCGTTTATTATCTCACTGCGCAAGAAGCAAAGATCGTCGAGCGTCACGAAGCAATGAAGATTAGACGGTGTCGGGTGTCCTAAATTACTTTTTAATGAGCCCAAACTGCTGCCTAATTTACGAACGTCACTTCGCTTCTGTACGATTTATATCAGGTTTGAAGCTAAGTTATTTTTTTTTGTTATAGAGAGTCGAGAGAGAGAGCACAAAGAGCCCAGCGACTACTGGCGGCAGAAAGAAGGCGGCAACTGTAAGAAGCAACGGCCAGATCGCCGCTGTAGAACCACCTCCACCCCCTACAGGTAAGGTGACATTTTACTTCAGATAATAATATGCTCCCCCTATTGAAGTAACAAATTCCCTCGCTAACTTTAAAGTAGTTATCATTCTTACAAACTTCGATAATTCGACAGTAACTTTGAGTATAATCAAATATGAATAATAGAAAACGACATTTTACGATGTAGGTAACTACAAAGTTTACCCATCTCAGTTTGAACAGTGAATATTATTTGCTAAAAACTTGGAGGTTAATGGCCCTCGTAAAGTGGATGTTTTTATTGCGAAGTATGATTGATGGCTTAAGTTTACTCGAGAGTGGTTTCATACAGAATTGTACAAGTTTTTGTTATAAGTAATTTGGTTTCTCGATAATCTTGATCTTATGCAAAAGAATTAGTATTGTTTATGACTCAACATTATTACTTTTAATAGTTGTTTGACAACTTAGAAACAGCGTCTCTGGAAGCATAGTTTGAATACGTTAATGTTTCTTTATTTATAAACATAAAGCTTATCTAACGAATTCAATGACCATGCTTATCTTGCCGCTAAGGGACCGAGCTCTCTTACTGTTAGATTTCAATCGAATATCTTTATCTTCTTGCTCTGAGCACAGTTCCTTTAGATTTCTCTAACGAAGCAAACTACGAGTCGTGTTACATTACAAGATTGTTAGAAATTCCATAGGGAGTAATATTGGCTTTAGTCTTAATGAATTATGTAGGATGCACCGTTTTCAGGTATAGATATGTACGGAGGAGCAAACAAACCATTGTCAATATTTGCAAAGCAAATAAAGGTTTAAAATAAACGAGTTTGTAGAGCAGCACCCAAGTAGCACGTTAGTGAATTTTGGAACTTATTTTGCAACTGTAGGTAGCATATTAGTGATGCAAGAGTGTATGGTATTACTTAAAGATGCAAACAGCACTCGAATTTGCAAATGAGTAACTCTTATCACTAACGGTTGCTTTTGAGTGATTTTTGTTTCTGCTTTATTACCTATGCTAGCATTAAGCCGAATCTATTACTCATAGGCGCATAAAGGTTTTAATTTTCTCTCTTATAGAACTCAAAGAGGCATATGACATCTTAAAATCCCCCCTAAAGAACTGTGCCCTAATAGGTGGTATTTTTCCCTCATTTGGCACCATTAGTACTAAATAAGTAGTATATATGAGTTATTTATCACTTGTAGTGGCTTAAGAGTTATTATTGAAGCTCATTTGGAACCTTAGTGTAATTGCCTTTGTAAGGTCTAATATACTCTTATATGCCACTGTAAAGCGTATATCGGTTCCATTTTTTTCTCATTTAGAACCACAAGATCTAATTAAAATAATAACGGGTCGAGTGCGAGTCGTACTCACGCGCTGAGGGTTCCGTACATTAGTTTCATTCCAGACAGTTACAGATAGTGTCAGACAGTTCCAAACAGTGCTAGACAGTGCCAGACGGTGCCAGACGGTGCCAGACTGTACCAGACAGTACCAGACAGTACCAGACAGTACCAGACAGTACCAGACAGTACCAGACAGTACCAGACAGTACCAGACAGTACCAGACAGTACCAGACAGTACCAGACAGTACCAGACAGTACCAGACAGTACCAGACAGTACCAGACAGTACCAGACAGTACCAGACAGTACCAGACAGTACCAGACAGTTCCAGACAGTACCAGACAGTACCAGACAGTTTCAGACAGTACCAGTCAGTGACAGACAGTTGTACAGACAGTTGCACAGACAACAGACAGTTGCACAGACAACAGACAGTTGCACAGACAACAGACAGTTGCACAGACAACAGACAGTTGCACAGACAACAGACAGTTGCACAAACAGTTGACAGACAGTTGTACAGACAGTCCTCGACTTTACAAGTTAAGTAAATTTTACTTTTTTTTTACTTTATTAACCTTCACAATGGGTTTTGTACCCGTCTTGAGGATCCCCAATTCAAAGTAGAGACAGCAAGACCTGTGAAGTGAAAAATATCACTACTAGGTACTAATGAGTGATTTTTGGGCTTAAGAGTTCCAATAAGGTAACAAATGAGTGAAAATAAGAACTAAAAGGTCTACTTTAAATCGCCATGTTTAAAAATAATAACCTTGAAAAGCATTTTGTTTAATGGTATTTTATTACAATAACATTTAACAAAATAAGTTTTAATAACTGTTGTTGACATTATACTTTTTGTGAAACTATAATGTTAGGTTTTTAACAAACAAATTGTTGTAAAGTATTATCTTATTTATTTGATCAGCATATATTTTTTGATTAAATTGTAGGCGCATCAAAATTTACTAAGTAAATATACCATGGTTTCACGATAAAAAACCATTTGCAAGGGCTCCATGATATTATGCTGCGGTTTAAACGTACATTTTTAATACTCACCAAATAGATGCAATATGGCTGTCACAATTAACACAATAGAACAAAGCACACCGTTTTTCGTTTATCTCCGCCGAAAATAAGACTAGTTATGACAAATTAATCACTCAACGAATGAATGTATCGCTTTATCATTCAATCATTCATTCACAGCGCGCAATTTGCACCGTTAGTTCCAAGTACCACTCAGGGTAACAATTCGAACTCTTATGCAACGCTTCTGCAACTATAAATGAGTTGCAATTTTTCTCCCTTTGGTAATATATAGGTTGCATATAGGTTCTAACCACCTATATAGAACTTAATCAAGGTGGATTTTATTACTAAAGGTTCCAAAAAAATACTATATGCAAGCTATTTATTACCAAATGTGTTACTTGGGCAATCGCGTATAATATGACAATATCAGATGACAAGTATAGGTATACGTACTACTTACTTATTTATAATGGAGATTGAAGGTGACACAATAGAATCATTGTGACGTATTTTGAGTGTCGTACGTGATTTTGAATTGCATAATCTATGGATATTTTAGTAAGACAGATGAACACTTTATTGGGCCATAGAAATAAAACATAAACAAAAATAACAATTAAAAACAGCATATAGATCGGGTACTTGTCTTTTGAAAATGCCATGATACAACGCCAACGTAAAAACCCTAATATAAAAGTTAAAACTATTGTAGAGAATGAACAACACAAATAAGAATTGTAAAAAATGAAGTTAGAAGAAAAGCTTGTATCAAAAGTCTTTCCAGTTTGTGCAATCAAGATAATCTCTGTGAGTATGTTGTTAGAACCAAGCACGAAATTGCTTCCATTTTCCTTCAGCAATAAGATATACTTAACAGAAATGGTAATAGGAAGTTCACACTAGCCTTCCATTTACTCGCCTGTGTGGGATAGTAGCTCTATGTTTGCATAGCGATATAACTGAGTTCTATAGGTACATGTGTGCACATGTTATATTTGGCTTTATGCCAAGCCTGCTTTTGTAAGCTTATTTCAGTGCTATCGTAGCACTATTTAATAGAAACTGCAGGTGCTTGTTACTTACATTACAGGTAACACTAGACATTGCGTTAATTACGTTTCTAGTACTCGTATTATTAACTAGAACCTCTTAGTATATTTGAATTTATTATGGACACGAAGATTCGAAATGCATTCATATTCGGCTTGAAAATTAATAATCAAGTAATGTATAAGCCCCGTTCCAAAAATAAAGATATTTTTTGTAATTTATTTGTGGAATTTAATAACTAAGAAATACTTTATTTAACTTTCTTATAATATTAGATATTATTTTGTCGGCACAAAGCATTTTCCCAATAACAAAACACAAGGTCTTTTCCTCCTCAGAGAATTCAAGAAACAATAGAAAATATTTGTACAAATATTATTTTCTCAGAGCTGGATGCCAAATGTAATATTTTAGCGTTGAACTAAATTCACAAATAAAGAAATGTTGGTGTTTTATATTGCCGTAGGTATGTACTACTCTGCATGTACTTAACTATGAAATATTTATACTTTTTAAATAATTTTGTTTTATAAAGTCGTAGTCATATAAAAAAATAGTAATTGTATTGCCGAGTGTCAAGACTAACAAAAATACGGGCTATATTTTCTCCATTCTTTTACGTTAATGGATGATCTTGCTTCGGCTCTTGACTGCAGTAAGATGGATGGCAACCATTTGCCGCGGAATGATTTACCTTTCAATACCGTATCTTGTGTTCTCGGTTACCGAACTCTAGTTTCAGTTGCAGACGTTTAAAATCTTAACAAATGATGTTGTTTGAAACGAATATATAAAACGATACTATGCAATGAACTGACTAGACTGAGGTCTTAATTTTTATATTCATTATTAGACAACTGCAACTGGAGAGGTTAAATGACTTTTAATACTTATAATTAATGAATACTCGCCGAAGTGCAGATGCTGGAGTCGCGCCAGAACGTCAACTTCTAGGAGTTCTAACCTCCTATTTGCACCCTTGCATGAAGACTTTTGGCCTGTATGGTATTCCGTCACTTCCGGGGATAAATGCCACTAGAGAGCACTATTTATAGACATTAAATACCTATTTATAAAGGTCTATCTACGGAAAATTGATATAAAGGTCTATCAATGGACTATAATGGACATTGTCCTAAAATATTTTTATAAACAAATAAATACCTAAGTAATTATATTGGAGATTAGTAGGTATTTAAACTTCTCTTAATAAACAAAATAAATATGCTTATTATCCGTTATGTTTGAAGACGACGATGTAATTGTATTAATTTTGTTAGAGTTTAAATCTTTACCAGCAATTAATATTAAAATCACAGGAAATACCTACACAATATTTTATAATCGTGCTATTTAATCCATTCTTGCTTCCCGAATACCTACTGAATTCACAGTAGGTATTCCGTAGTAATCCTGCTTAAAAGCTGGTCCAGCTATAATTGGGAGCATTCGGAGGCCGCAAACCGACGCCATTAGTATAATGAACAAGTCGCTTTAGTCTCTTTTTAGCTCTGCCAATTAGTACCAATGCCAATACATCTTCTTTATCAAACTGATTGATATGTATATTAATATCGTTCCAATTTGAGGAAGCAGTTATAACTCCTAAAACAATATTCTATGTTCGGATCTTTTAGAAATCGAAATTTCGGAAGTATATGTCTAAAGCGCTTTGTCTTTTAACATCACGAGAAAAATGTCCGACGAACCAAAATTAAATTACTTAGAAATTGAACTCGCTTCTGTGTCCATTCCGTATCCTTTGACTGAAATATGTCTACGATAAAGGCAGACAAAACGTGCTTTCATTTTGTGCTTCGGCTGGAAATGACGGCTCAGTAACGTCAGGGGACACCTCACAGCCAGGGGCTTCTGTGGGGAAGGGAGTCTGTTGATACATTTTGTACTCGTTTTATATAAATCATCGACAACTGCGTAGCGTACTGAATATATAACGCTTTGATGTTGGTTGTCGCGCACGTGTATGCTCGTTATCTTTGTTCTATTGAAATATAGAGTTTTCTTATTGTTGTAGTTAGTAGGTAGGTAGTCAAGGTAATACCACAATGATATTTTCACTACACTTTAGTGACTCGTTTGTTCACAATTCAATCAAAAAGATTTTGTTATGTAAGTTAATTACAAAATTTTGCTAAAAACCTAGGAAAAAAATTCTGTTTTACGATAAAACGTAGAAGTTATTTTTGTGACTGAGAAAATCTCATTGGCTCTTGAATAATTCACAACGAAGCTGTTAAAATTCGTTTTTGTGGGGTTAATGAATTTACATAGATAAAATGAAGAGTTGAATTCTCCCTGAATAATGTTCTGTCGATAACATTATTTAAGTTAAATAAATAAATTTTAAATTCTAGGTATATTTTGATACATAAAAAGCATTAGTTCAAAATACAGACAATTTAGCTGCGACACCAGTATGTAGATAAGTTAGTAACATATTCGGACATAAAACTGAAATTCAAATACGTATGTGGCTAACTTTAAATTGGCTATACAGTAGTAGGAATATGTAGCATTGTGTATTCAAGTACTTGGAAACAAATATTGGCTGGAACTGCTAAACTTTCGCATTGTTGTTAGTCGTTGAAAGTTTGGTCACTTTCGTTGAACATTTCGCAACCTGTACTCGAACCGAGACCAACTTCTGAATACTAAACTAGCCAAGTTTCCAAGGTTCTCAAGAAACTTTGCTCGATATCGGTACGGTATTAAAGTACACAATATTTTACATAATTGAGAATGTTGTGGTATTTTCCACGTGTACGTGAATTTAGTTTTAATCACGTTTGAATAAGTTTATTGGCTTCATTTGTGTGTTTCTTATTTAATTGGAAGGACGTACTTCTTCTTTTCGTGTCAATAATAAGGTACAAGGTCTTTAAATTTAGTCTGATCAAAATTGCGCCACAGCACTAACTAGGTTATATTTAAATTGTAGATTGTTATTAAATTATGTTTTAGTGCCTTATTGAGTATTTATGAATCTGTTTAAAAATTATAATGTTGTTTTTGGTCAAAAGCCTACTACTGAATTATTTATTAGAGTGCCAATATATTTCAAATTCAGTGTATAATTTGTTGAACTCCTTGCGTATGACATTTTCTTCGTCGTTTTTTTTAGTTGTATCATAACTTATTCAGCAAAAGCTGAGGCAGATTCTGTTTAGCGGCACACGGCTTCTTAGACTTCCTAGATTTAGTATGTTTCTTGTATTACTGTTTTTATTTTCTCTATTTTTGTTATTTTTTTCTGTTCTACATTGTTTTTCTTATTATAATGTCGTGTGCTTGTCTAATAAATGTTTTTTTCGTTATTCTGTATTTATAAGTAGAGTAGCTTATATATTTACTAAGTAGCTGTATATAATAATATTCTAAACACGATATTTCAAGTGCTCCGGGCTGTGTGTTAAACCTACTTGTAAAGTTTGCGTTCGGCGTTCACAAAGCGAGACGTAGCGATGGCAGTGCCACCGACAGTCCTTTGAGTAAGCGGAATTCGGATATTGGATAAGCTTCTGCGCGGTTGCTTGTTTACTTAACAATTTGGTTTTAATTGGTTTTGCCATGTTGTCGCCGGCATGTCGGGATTGTTGTCATCAACAAGCACTATAGTCGCTATACAAGATTTTTTAACGTTATTTTGTGTTAGGCTTGTGAAGTTAGTAAATAATTATTGAATTCGATTAGACTTATTTACTTACTATAAAAAGGTATGATTAATTATTTGCAGTAGTATTTGCAAATAATAAAATATGGGTACCCTAATTTAACCTGAATAAGTATTCATATTGAATACCCTACCCACCTACTTACCTACTAACAAAGATACCATTGGGATCTTCTAAATTACAAAATACCTCGTCTATTTATTTCGCCGTCACGCTCACTCAGACAAAGAGATTCGAGAAAGTGTTTTGCTTGAAAATGAAACATTGGAAGGATTTCAATTCATGAATAGGTATAGTTAAACACAGTGGCGGGCGGTGCATGATATTTTTGGAAAGTACCTAAATCTTGTCTAAAACCAGTTATTCGTCAGAAAATCAACTGACCCCCGATTTGCAATGAAAAATGCTCATTTAACCGGCTGCGGCTCAACCAAATATGTATAATCTGATTCGAAGGAACTTCGCTGGGAATGGGCTTGTTTGGTATATATGCCACAGATGTGTAGCTATAATAGGTATTACTACCGTGAATTTTACAGCAACCGGGGATTCTATCTTGACGTATTCAGTAACGAAGCAATCTGCATGCTTGGCAGAGCACCGGCAAATTTTGCGTGCCATGTCCGTGCCGCAGTTTGCATAACTTTACATATTTGCTGTTAAACGCACCGGGACACCAGGGTTTACCTTTCCGCTACGTTGCTATGCATTTATGTGGATACATTTTCCTTTGACATTAAGTACCTGCCTACCTACTTCACAGTTCCTTGCTATTAAAGTATTCAGATACTTTGTAGATCGTTATCGTGAGTTCATCAAACGCCTCCGGGAACTTATTAATTTTAAAAAAGATTCTATAATTTTGTTTAACTAACGTTTTGTATTTTAGGAAACATACACCTGTGGTTATCCTATGATGAATATTATATGTATTAACAAAAATTATTCAAATATGTAATCGTTCATAGGTCTCACTAACCTCTTAAATTATATGCGAACATTGGTTGGAGAAACGCCACACGTTATTATTCATATACTTAGGTACTTAATGCCCCTTTATCATGCTTTACTCCCCCACTGCCCTTGTGAGTTGGAATAAGAATAACAGTATGAAATTTGCATGCCGACAAAACTGGTGTTGGCACGCGACCACCCCGTCTCCCCCTTTGGGAGGGTGGTGTGGGGGATTGTGAAACGTCTCGCACATGTTTGGGGTGGATGGAAATTCGTGCAGGAATGCACTGTCACCCCAATCTTTCCGTTAATAATAACCCCTCACCTGAAATGACGTCATGTCTGTTTAATGAAGCGTTTGCAAATGTTGTTTCATATATAATTTGGTTGGGGGAAATTAATTGCTTATTGCTTTTAATGTTACTGTAGGGCGTAGGTGTATATCTCAGGGACTTCATCCCATTTTAAAAACAGTTCTAATCTATAAGAATAGGAAGCTGCTTCTTGCCTACATTTGCATAAAAAGAGAAATGTTGTTTATATAACTGATTTAATTAAGTGCAATCCTTCAATGTACCTCGATTAATCTGCACCAGGCAGTTTAATGTGCATTGTAAATTTACGCGAGGCTTTGATGAATCATTCCAATAATTGCTTTCCTTAATAAAACGTCGCGTACATGTCGAGTACCGTAATCCAAAGTAATAAAGATCATTTTGGTGTCAAAAAGAATCGTGACACTTTAATAAATATTACACAAGCACATGAGGCTTATATCCGGTGAAACAAGGTCAGTGACACGCGACCGACACTGCGTGATTCACAACAAACAAACAAAGTAACCTTTCATTAGGAAAGATTTGTAGAGCGTTTTTATGTTACGTTAATGTTTCCTTCCACTCTACATAGATAACGTACAAAACTTTAATATTCATTCAGGGTCTACAATTATCGTAGTAATTGGTGTTATTTATTGAACATGCAGTATTCTAAAACGAGATAGTGCAAAAATAATGGTTTATAAAGTTCTGTAAATTAATACCATAACAGACCGCTGTCTAAGATTGATGTTTTGAATGGAGGAAATTTAAATAGCTTCAAGCATTATTTTATGTTGAAAAATATTTACACGTAGGTAGAAGAAAATATATTTAAACTTAATTTTAGAATAACATACAAATCGTGACAAAAATCCAGTAAAACATAACACCAAGCGAGGCTTAATAAAAAACGATAATACCCATGGATGAATATGATGAACGTGGCAGCATAACAATAGGATGTATGAGGAGGGAAGCCAATAGCGTGCGTGTGATCTACACCTGCTTAAGCATAAATAAATCGGTGCGGACTGCGGCCACGTCGACGCGGACGTTACGTAAAGAACAATGGCCGGCTGAGAACGCGGCCGTGAACGCGATGCGAATACTTTAAAAACCATTCCATTTATATTTATTCATAGCCTCGTCTTCGATTTATACAATATCAATGGTGAATCGCAAATGGCCGGCAGTACCGTTTCCGTCGCAAGCACAACTCGGCATAAACAACAATTTGCATTTTTTCGTGCGATCGTGATGTGCGTGCGAAATAGCAGTTTTGATATGATTAAAATGAACATTGAAATCGTTTTTGTATACGGTCTTTCCAATTTTGAGGTCCTTTGCTATGTATATTGTTGAAATATCTTGATTGTAAGTTTTTTTAAATCGTTTACATTTCTTGGTGTTTTATTTTAAAAGTTCGTAATAATTCTAGGAGACTATAAATTATTCGACTGTAGGTATTTAAAAACATTTTGTAAACTAACCCCGACCGCGTGTATATTTGTCTATTCTAGCCCGTTGGCTAGATAAAAACTGTTAAAAGTTTAAAACTACTTACATGAATAGTCATTTAGTTTTAAACTTTTGACAGTTTTTAATCACCTCATATTATAATATAACAACGTCCTCCGCCGCGTCTGTCTTTGATATACTATATTAAAAGCTAAAATGAAATTTCCAGGTTTGAATTGAGTATTACGTTATTATGCGTACTTTCACCCCACTTTACTGTTACTTCTGAGCGAATAGTGTATTCTGTTTGTTTGCACGTTGTTAGGTATGCTATCGTTGCTTCAAATAAGCAGGTTCATGACAATTGTGTACTCTTTGTTTACATTATATTTTCTACATTACATTATATTCAAATATCTTTTGGAAACAACGTAAATCACTGACTAACCTCTTGTCAGACCTCCCTGCTCTATAAAAAAGTACTGCCAGGATAGAACTTATTATGTTGTTGTTATTATTATGCTAAGTAGTTTTGGAAAATAGTTCGTTACAATATTGTAGGATCACGACTCACGACTCGTCAATCCCGTGGAGGTCAAGAATTTTTCACACGTTGCCGCAAATGCATTCCTCACACTATTATCGCCAGCAACTCTCGCCTCCGTTACGTCTTTTATTTGCTTTCGGCCACAATAACAGACCGGTTCTGATGCCATAAAATACGGATGGTTCGTGCATGCCCTATCACCGTGATCTCACGTAACATTCATCTCTCTGTAATCGCCTCGGGCTCGAAGATTCATTGTGCTGAGGACGTTCTACGATCGGTCAAACTGTTATTAACTATAATAAAAAAATAAATTAAAATTTAAAAAACCGACTTCAAAAAACCTGAAAACAAAAACTAAAAAAACTTGAAAAAAAATCCTGGTAACAAAAACTAAAAAAAACCTGAAAAAGAAACCTGAAAACAAAAACTAGAAAAAGACTGAAAAAAAAAACTAAAAAGTGAAAAATAATCCATTTCGGGTCACTAAAACAGCAGATAACATAAACATACTTGGAAGTCGGACTGGGTGACACCATGTTTCCTATAATACCTCTCAACATTCAATCTAACCCAGTCCGACTTCCAAGTATGTTTATGTTATTTGCTGTTTTAGTGACCCGAAATGGATTATTTTTCACTTTTTAGTTTTTTTTTTCAGTCTTTTTCTAGTTTTTGTTTTCAGGTTTCTTTTTCGGGTTTTTTTTAGTTTTTGTTACCAGGATTTTTTTTCAAGTTTTTTTAGTTTTTGTTTTCAGGTTTTTTGAAGTCGGTTTTTAAAATTTTAATTTATTTTTTTATTTAACCATTTTTAGTGCCGCTGACACTGAAAATTCTACTCCATGAGGCGAAAGCGACTATTTCTTAAAATTGTAACCTGTACCTAATCGTAACTCATTGAAGGGTTTGGTGATGAGAAGGTTCAGATGCTCCATTCGTCGATAGGTAAATATTAGTGTATGGGCCAATTCTACTAGTGGTAATGGAAAATTGAGCAATTTGCTGAACCTCGCAGTGCAGATCTGTTCATCACTCCAAAGATCCTCTTCATATCTTCATTTAGGATAGGGTTCTCTATCAACATTCATACAAGCCCAGTCCGGCGACTAAATTCGACTAAATTCTTCAAATTGTAACCTGTGGTCGTAACCGATTCAAGAGTTGTCTGATGAGAAGGTGGTTTTAGATATTCCATTTATCGGTAACTATTAGTTTATGGGCCAATTCTACTGGTGGAAATCGAAAATAGAGCAATTTGCTGCACTCTCGAGGTGCAATGCTGTTCATCCATCCGAAGACCCTCATCAGATCTTCATTGAAGATAGGGTTTTCTGTCAACATTCATACAAACCCAGTCCGGCGACTAAATTCGACTAAATTCTTCAAATTGTAATCTGTAATCGTAACCGATTGAAGAGTTTTCTAATGAGAAGGTGGTTTCAGATATTCCATTTATCGGTAACTATTAGTTTATGGCCCAATTCTACTGGTGGAAAACGAAAACTGAGCAATTTGCTGCACTCTCGAGGTGCAATTCTGTTCATCACTCCGAAGATCCTCATCAGATCTTCATTTAATTTTTATGGGACCACCTCTAAGTTATCCCCTTTCATACAAAAAAAGATTTTTCCAAATCGGTTCAGGCGTTTTCGAGTAATCGGCGAACATACATAAAAAAAAAAATATATATATATATACGCGACGAATTGAGAACCTCCTCCTTTTTTGAAGTCGGTTAAAAATAAATAAATATGGCCAATATGTTGAGTACTTGTATGTTATTATTAGCAGGTAGGTGTTTAGTATGTTTACAAAGAATAGGTAAAGGACATCAACGTTATTAAATAACACAAGTTTAGAAAAAAGATTTTTATTAAATGACTTCATATAATAGCTTATTGGCATAAACAATGTATGAATAATGTTTGCTACTACATTTGAGAAGCATTTTCTTATTATATTATAGCTACAACTGCAAGTCAAGTAAGAAAGGCTGTTTTAAATCACTGGTTGTTTTCAAAAGCATGTTGTTCTTTCTTAGGGTATGATAAATTCTAAAACGTAAATATAGTGTTTTGACAAACAATTCTGGAAAGCATTCGCAAGGCTTGTGAATCCTATCTATGGATTTGAATGCAAGCAATAAACTTGACAAAACCTTTTCATCTTGCAATTCTAAAGTTGTAAATGATTTAAAAGTTTCTTCCATTTTCTTTACGAGTATATTCATATAGTTTTCAGTATCTTCAAAATTGGTTCGCCATGTTTTACAATTACTATGATGCGGCAATGTCTTAGCCCTTATTAGCAGGAAGTTAGTTAATTCTCTAAGAGGATTTTTACCCAATTTGAGTATTCTATAATCTGCTCGCACAATTTCATGCTTTGCAATTGACATCTCATTGCCAAAATAGTGACTCTTGGAATCCCCACAATTAAGTACATTTTGAATATTTGTTATTAGTTTCTCTAAATCTAATTTCGTATTTTTGTTTATAGGTTGTAAAAAGTTTTGTACTAAAACTTGTCTAAAAACAAGTTCGACTGTTTTAGCGGTAGGCGTCATATTTTTACGTTCAGACAAAACTTTATCGAATATAGTTTGAAAATAATTGAAAGTATAAGGATGTTGGCAAAATGGTGAATATGTTGAGTTGTTTTTCGATTTTATGTCTCCTTGCATTTGTAAAATTGCATTTATTGTAATTTTCACGTTTTCCACAAAATCATCGCGTCGTTTTATCTTTTCATTAGTCTTTAAACTTAAAGAACAGAACATTTGCAACGCTATATGTAAATAACTGATCGTGACAGAAACGTTGTGTTCTGTTTTATTTTTTGTCTCTAGTACTTTCGGATTTAATACGTTTATCAATTTGATGAGTGACATAACAAGTTTGGCAGTCGGGGCAGCGGTGTCTTTGTCTAAAATACCATAATCACTGTAAAACAATATCTGGGCTGCAACATCATAGCTGATAACTTCTTTTATACGTTCCATACTTATTTTGTCTGGTTGTAAATGTTCTTCACTAATATTTGATGTCTTATACTTTTCATCTAATTTATTCAATTGAATGTAGTCTAAGAAATCTTGTTTAGAGGCCAATTCATTATGAGCGTCATAATAACCGTAGGTCATCAGGTTAGTGTAAAATATTTTTAAAAGTGACGAGGCTTCGCAAATATAATACACCTTTTCTTGTGCCATATTTAACATAATATATGGTTTGTCTGCTTTTATATCTTTGTTAAAATACTTGGAGTCTCCTTTGTAGACTACTGCCCGTATGTAGAGCCCAGTGCTCAATGCGATCTTTTCTATACACTGTCTAATCCACTGCCATACTTTAAAGTAATCTGTACTGTCATCCACATATGCTATACAGATACACTGTTTCCATTCATCTAACATGCCATGTAAGGTTAAAACAATGGCGGTAGTTGCTATTTGAGGTTTTAGAGCTTTTCCAAGGTTGTGGATACCTAAAATTGAGTCTCTTTTGATGTGATAGTAATATTTAGGCGTTAAGTTAATATCTTCGACACAAATGTAACATTCTTTTTTATCTTCAATCATAGTGTTTACTTTCATGGCAAGTAATTGTTGGAGCAGTATGTCTTTCTCATAAGAATTCACTTTATCAATTAGTATCTTTTTAAGTTCTTTGACAGGGATCAAATTTAAATTCGAATAAAACTGTTTGTAACTTTGTGGATTGTTCATATAGATTTGAAAAGATAAGCCTTCATAAAGATTTCTATGTGCCGACGCTCTTGTTACTTGTTTTTGGCAATCGTGGAACATAATAGTCAGATTCCTTGCACCCTGTATAAGTCCTTTACATTTACTTTTTTCCTCTAATAATTCGATTTTTTTTAGCATATCAGTTTGATCTTCTTTAGTGGGCAAATGTAGCGTAGGTACAGCGTAACTCACTAAAATGGTTGCCCCGGTATTGTTAACAGTCAAAAATCTTTTTTCAAAATGTTTTTTGCAGACAGTAAAAAAAGATTTTAGTTGGCCTGCAGCTCCAATTTGTTTCTTCCATAGAATTAATCTGAAACCAACGATAAATATAAATACTAAGCTAAGCAATATAAAATGAATTAAAATTGTACAATGTAGAATGTATTTTTGTAATATTAGAGATCAAAATTTTACTTCTCACCCATTTAATCTTTGGAATACTTAACCGATTTTGATGAAACTAGGTTTGAGAATATATCGGAGAAGGACCATAAAATATACTACTTTCCCACGGAATTCAGACTAACGCTTGAAACTGTAGGGTGCACGCGCTACTAGATCGTAAATATAGTATAGTAAGTACTTGACAGGTTTCAAATAAAATATTTTAATTTTACCTTTCGGGATCTATTGGCGCAGAAAATAGCGTTATGTTTTTCTCTTCACAGCCAGGAACCGAACATTTACTGGACATATTTAATTGAAAATAACACTACTGATAAAATAATTACGCATAACGTGTATTCGCGAAGCGCGCCTGTAGCAAACTGTTGTCTCGCTCGCGCGAGCCGTTTTTGGGAGGTGGGAGGTGGGGGAAGCAACTGCCATGCGCCAATCGTCAACTGCTGCAACAAAATACGATGCATAAGCCACCAAACGATTATTTACATCTTGCTATTAATTTATCGTAATTCATATCATGCTCTAATATAATGCATGTTAAACGATAGTCTTTAATCAAAAATAAAAAGAAACATAATTATCGACAGATGGTTTGTCCACAGAACAAATCAATTAAATAATAAAGGGGAAAATGGGGTCAGGTCAAATTAATGTTGCATGCAGGAAAATGTAGGAAGGGCGCAGCGCATGGCGTGCAAAATGGCCGCTGCGGCACGCGCAGTAATGGCGGCCGGCCTTGGTCTGTGCTCGCAATCAACTTATTATTCAATCTCATGTCGCAAATTGGTCCGAGGTCCCCACGTTCGTTGACCCCTTTCGTTTTACTCTACTCACTCGGTATGCTCGTGAGATAAGATAATAAGCAAATACGATAGGTTCATGTTAGCCAATAACCATACAACTTATTCCATGACATAATTTAGTATTTACAATAGAATCTGATGCGTATAATAAAAGGAAGAAACTAAAAAAAATGTGTCTTTGAAAAAAAAGTAGAACATGCATTTGTCGTTTATAAAATTCAAATCTGTCTCTGTGATTTTCCTTTACCTATGCAATTAAAAACTTCTAATCCTACTCAGAAATGACGAACTAATAATGACTATTTAAATCTTTTACCTTAACAGCCAGCCACTAACTACATATAATATACTAACTATTCTAAGACATTCCAAAGGTCGTTGGTCGGTCGAGTTGACGTAAATCCGACACGGTCCGTTATGTCCTCAAAGAGAACAATGGTTTGCGTTACTTGCCTAATGAGAAATGTTTGTTTTCAGCACAGACAATAGCTTCTGTTAACTTCTATTTGTTATTGTACAGATATATCAATTGCATTTACTTAACCATAATAGTACATTTTGTGTCAATAGTACAGCCCTCGCCTTCTTCGGCCGCAGCGGGATGCAACCCACGCGAAGGAAATCATGTGTTTTTTAGCTGAGTAACACATGTTTTTCTTCATACTAACAAGAAAATAAGGAATTTAATAATTGTGTAAGACACACTAGACATATTGAGACACTGTACAGAATGTCCATTTTGAATAACTTATCAAAGCGACCGTTTCCGAGAAAGAATGACGAAAATATCTTTTATAATCTATTTTATTTGCGGTGGCTACAGTAAAAACGAATGAATAAGTAGGTAGTATCTACCATACCTACTATTATTTTTAAAAACAAAACAATTTAAATGCCGAGGTTTCCAAGCCGTTTGCATAATAAGTATACCTACCTACGACGGGTTTAAAAATTTACATGTAAATTAGAACTAAATATAAAATTGAAACTAACAAATAAAACTGGAATTGCTCAACGAGTACAATTTAAAAGATATAAAACGAGTTCTTTTTACCAGTATGTAGATAGGTATATGTAAGGCAGGCTATAAATTACAGGCAATAATGTATGTTTCGAACAGTCGACCTTGATTGAAGGCTCATTAGCCACAGTCGAGACGAGCGAGACTACGCATCGAACCGGATCGTGAGCCCGCATGCCATGATTTATGTCTTCGACTTTATAAAGACTGTTTTTTTTTGTCAGACCGGTTTTGCCCGTCGCTCCCCTTCGAGCGGTTAAGTTGCTCTACCTGGATGTCGGAAAAAAATATTATGGTATCAGCTTTTTACCATCGTAATAATAATAGTGGAACATTCCTTTTGTAGAAATGCGGACGTAGGCTGTGCTAGGAACGTGATATGCTGGTGTTGTGGCTTCATTATATTAATGGACTCAACCGGATGAATACAAAGATGGGCCGATTTAAAGTTTATCCAGAATAGGTAGGTAATATTTATGGTAGGATTTACGTAGGTAAATCCCACCATATATTACCTACCTACGTAAGTCCTACCACATACCACCAAATATATCCACTAAATATACTAAGTATACCCTAAATAGTGTTTGTAGAACAAGCAACGTTGATTAGGTAGGTACTTATTTATTAAATGTATGTTATCAACTTTAGTATGAAACTTTTGTAAATCTGTCAAATAAATGTGGTAGTAGTAGGAAAACGTGCGTGTGTGGAGTAAAATTAATTGCCAGTCTATAAACAGCTATCGGAAGTTACATAACCGTATGTTTTTTTCCTTTTACTAAATGATATGGCCATAAGTATACCTATTTGTTATTCATCGTTCTATCAAATTGTTTATATTAGAATCGATTTGAATAACCATAACTTGTTATTTCTTTAAATAAGTTTATATTCGACTAAACGTGGCACGACCTTCATTTGACATTGCCAGTTCTCGGCCTCGCTTCGCTCCCATCTGAAGTTTTTGCTGCATTTTTTGTTAAAATTCATCGCCATTTATTTACCACCTGCCGCGGTCGTTACCCGGGTAGAAAAAACTCCCCTATTTTAACAAAAGAGATTCCCAAAGTTATTCTTATAATTATGGCTGACAAAGCGTTTCGGGGCAAAATCATCATTTTTTGTAAACGTACAAAAAATCTTTTTATTTCTTAGAAATACGGTTCAGAACTTTTCCTTTAGAAAAAATGTAAACAATTCTTCTGGGGGCGGTAAATGTACAAATGCATTTGCAATGCTTTACTTTGCGCTCGCTAGATGATTTTTGTTTGGTCTAAGTTTAATACCTTCTGTGATACAGATAAGATAATATTTAACTAGCTGTCCCGGCAAACGTTGTTTTGCCATATAAAAAAAATGTGATAAAGTAAGAAACGCTCGACCGATTTTGTGCATACCTACTTCACATAAACTATCAACTAAATAGTCCGAACAAAGCTTGTTCTTGAGTTGTAAAATTACAACGAAAGTGGCATTGATTTATATATAGACTAGCGACCCGCCCCGGCTTCGCACGGCTATATTATGCATGTATTATACATATAAACCTACCTCTTGAACCACTCTATCTATAAAAAAAAACCGCATCAAAATCCGTTGCGTAGTTTTAAAGATTTAAGCATCCATAGGGATATAGGAACAGAGAAAGCGACTTTGTTTTATACTATGTAGTGATAATCAAAATATAATGTTGCTTTTATGATAAAATTAACGTACATATTTGATAAATACATCAAATATCGAAATGATAACATGACCAAATCTTCGATATAACTTAAGACATAAATAAAATAAATTCCAATAATATTGGCTTTTATATCTAATCTCCATGATTTATAGTGCCAGCAACTTTAATTTGTGCTATTTAGGGCGCTGTAGTGCCTGGGACATGTAATTACATTTATTAGCATATCAGTTTGATCTTCTTTAGTGGGCAAATGTAGCGTAGGTACAGCGTAACTCACTAAAATGGTTGCCCCGGTATTGTTAACAGTCAAAAATCTTTTTTCAAAATGTTTTTTGCAGACAGTAAAAAAAGATTTTAGTTGGCCTGCAGCTCCAATTTGTTTCTTCCATAGAATTAATCTGAAACCAACGATAAATATAAATACTAAGCTAAGCAATATAAAATGAATTAAAATTGTACAATGTAGAATGTATTTTTGTAATATTAGAGATCAAAATTTTACTTCTCACCCATTTAATCTTTGGA
The DNA here is from genome assembly GCA_907269075.1 of Idaea aversata. Classification (NCBI taxonomy): domain Eukaryota; kingdom Metazoa; phylum Arthropoda; class Insecta; order Lepidoptera; family Geometridae; genus Idaea; species Idaea aversata. Next base: position 4,834,716 of record OU026092.1, on the reverse strand, counting down.
ATACTTAACCGATTTTGATGAAACTAGGTTTGAGAATATATCGGAGAAGGACCATAAAATATACTACTTTCCCACGGAATTCAGACTAACGCTTGAAACTGTAGGGTGCACGCGCTACTAGATCGTAAATATAGTATAGTAAGTACTTGACAGGTTTCAAATAAAATATTTTAATTTTACCTTTCGGGATCTATTGGCGCAGAAAATAGCGTTATGTTTTTCTCTTCACAGCCAGGAACCGAACATTTACTGGACATATTTAATTGAAAATAACACTACTGATAAAATAATTACGCATAACGTGTATTCGCGAAGCGCGCCTGTAGCAAACTGTTGTCTCGCTCGCGCGAGCCGTTTTTGGGAGGTGGGAGGTGGGGGAAGCAACTGCCATGCGCCAATCGTCAACTGCTGCAACAAAATACGATGCATAAGCCACCAAACGATTATTTACATCTTGCTATTAATTTATCGTAATTCATATCATGCTCTAATATAATGCATGTTAAACGATAGTCTTTAATCAAAAATAAAAAGAAACATAATTATCGACAGATGGTTTGTCCACAGAACAAATCAATTAAATAATAAAGGGGAAAATGGGGTCAGGTCAAATTAATGTTGCATGCAGGAAAATGTAGGAAGGGCGCAGCGCATGGCGTGCAAAATGGCCGCTGCGGCACGCGCAGTAATGGCGGCCGGCCTTGGTCTGTGCTCGCAATCAACTTATTATTCAATCTCATGTCGCAAATTGGTCCGAGGTCCCCACGTTCGTTGACCCCTTTCGTTTTACTCTACTCACTCGGTATGCTCGTGAGATAAGATAATAAGCAAATACGATAGGTTCATGTTAGCCAATAACCATACAACTTATTCCATGACATAATTTAGTATTTACAATAGAATCTGATGCGTATAATAAAAGGAAGAAACTAAAAAAAATGTGTCTTTGAAAAAAAAGTAGAACATGCATTTGTCGTTTATAAAATTCAAATCTGTCTCTGTGATTTTCCTTTACCTATGCAATTAAAAACTTCTAATCCTACTCAGAAATGACGAACTAATAATGACTATTTAAATCTTTTACCTTAACAGCCAGCCACTAACTACATATAATATACTAACTATTCTAAGACATTCCAAAGGTCGTTGGTCGGTCGAGTTGACGTAAATCCGACACGGTCCGTTATGTCCTCAAAGAGAACAATGGTTTGCGTTACTTGCCTAATGAGAAATGTTTGTTTTCAGCACAGACAATAGCTTCTGTTAACTTCTATTTGTTATTGTACAGATATATCAATTGCATTTACTTAACCATAATAGTACATTTTGTGTCAATAGTACAGCCCTCGCCTTCTTCGGCCGCAGCGGGATGCAACCCACGCGAAGGAAATCATGTGTTTTTTAGCTGAGTAACACATGTTTTTCTTCATACTAACAAGAAAATAAGGAATTTAATAATTGTGTAAGACACACTAGACATATTGAGACACTGTACAGAATGTCCATTTTGAATAACTTATCAAAGCGACCGTTTCCGAGAAAGAATGACGAAAATATCTTTTATAATCTATTTTATTTGCGGTGGCTACAGTAAAAACGAATGAATAAGTAGGTAGTATCTACCATACCTACTATTATTTTTAAAAACAAAACAATTTAAATGCCGAGGTTTCCAAGCCGTTTGCATAATAAGTATACCTACCTACGACGGGTTTAAAAATTTACATGTAAATTAGAACTAAATATAAAATTGAAACTAACAAATAAAACTGGAATTGCTCAACGAGTACAATTTAAAAGATATAAAACGAGTTCTTTTTACCAGTATGTAGATAGGTATGTGTAAGGCAGGCTATAAATTACAGGCAGTAATGTATGTTTCGAACAGTCGACCTTGATTGAAGGCTCATTAGCCACAGTCGAGACGAGCGAGACTACGCATCGAACCGGATCGTGAGCCCGCATGCCATGATTTATGTCTTCGACTTTATAAAGACTGTTTTTTTTTGTCAGACCGGTTTTGCCCGTCGCTCCCCTTCGAGCGGTTAAGTTGCTCTACCTGGATGTCGGAAAAAAATATTATGGTATCAGCTTTTTACCATCGTAATAATAATAGTGGAACATTCCTTTTGTAGAAATGCGGACGTAGGCTGTGCTAGGAACGTGATATGCTGGTGTTGTGGCTTCATTATATTAATGGACTCAACCGGATGAATACAAAGATGGGCCGATTTAAAGTTTATCCAGAATAGGTAGGTAATATTTATGGTAGGATTTACGTAGGTAAATCCCACCATATATTACCTACCTACGTAAGTCCTACCACATACCACCAAATATATCCACTAAATATACTAAGTATACCCTAAATAGTGTTTGTAGAACAAGCAACGTTGATTAGGTAGGTACTTATTTATTAAATGTATGTTATCAACTTTAGTATGAAACTTTTGTAAATCTGTCAAATAAATGTGGTAGTAGTAGGAAAACGTGCGTGTGTGGAGTAAAATTAATTGCCAGTCTATAAACAGCTATCGGAAGTTACATAACCGTATGTTTTTTTCCTTTTACTAAATGATATGGCCATAAGTATACCTATTTGTTATTCATCGTTCTATCAAATTGTTTATATTAGAATCGATTTGAATAACCATAACTTGTTATTTCTTTAAATAAGTTTATATTCGACTAAACGTGGCACGACCTTCATTTGACATTGCCAGTTCTCGGCCTCGCTTCGCTCCCATCTGAAGTTTTTGCTGCATTTTTTGTTAAAATTCATCGCCATTTATTTACCACCTGCCGCGGTCGTTACCCGGGTAGAAAAAACTCCCCTATTTTAACAAAAGAGATTCCCAAAGTTATTCTTATAATTATGGCTGACAAAGCGTTTCGGGGCAAAATCATCATTTTTTGTAAACGTACAAAAAATCTTTTTATTTCTTAGAAATACGGTTCAGAACTTTTCCTTTAGAAAAAATGTAAACAATTCTTCTGGGGGCGGTAAATGTACAAATGCATTTGCAATGCTTTACTTTGCGCTCGCTAGATGATTTTTGTTTGGTCTAAGTTTAATACCTTCTGTGATACAGATAAGATAATATTTAACTAGCTGTCCCGGCAAACGTTGTTTTGCCATATAAAAAAAATGTGATAAAGTAAGAAACGCTCGACCGATTTTGTGCATACCTACTTCACATAAACTATCAACTAAATAGTCCGAACAAAGCTTGTTCTTGAGTTGTAAAATTACAACGAAAGTGGCATTGATTTATATATAGACTAGCGACCCGCCCCGGCTTCGCACGGCTATATTATGCATGTATTATACATATAAACCTACCTCTTGAACCACTCTATCTATAAAAAAAAACCGCATCAAAATCCGTTGCGTAGTTTTAAAGATTTAAGCATCCATAGGGATATAGGAACAGAGAAAGCGACTTTGTTTTATACTATGTAGTGATAATCAAAATATAATGTTGCTTTTATGATAAAATTAACGTACATATTTGATAAATACATCAAATATCGAAATGATAACATGACCAAATCTTCGATATAACTTAAGACATAAATAAAATAAATTCCAATAATATTGGCTTTTATATCTAATCTCCATGATTTATAGTGCCAGCAACTTTAATTTGTGCTATTTAGGGCGCTGTAGTGCCTGGGACATGTAATTACATTTATTAGTATATTTGTATGTAAGTATAGATTTATTAGATAGGAAAGGCTTAGTAAAATAAACATTAAAGTTTAGAAAATATCGTCAGTAACAAATAGCATTTTGACAACAAACAAACATTCTGGGATTCAACATTTTAGCAAATTCAAGTTTCTGAACCATAATGGTATTAAATACCTACCTATTAGTTAATTATGATTGTTAAAAATATAATCTATCCACATTCAAGAAAGCTCCTTTGTTCTAAACTTAACAAGTCTTTAATTAAAGTATCGTATTACGTACGATACGACGACGTTGAATATAATACTAGGAAGTGGAGCTTCTTTGTAATTTTATATAAAATTAAGTGCATCTTCGTAAGAAAAATGTAAGTATGTCATTATTATGTGTACGTGATAATTCTGTTTAAATTATGATCGAATTCTAATCGTACCATAGTCAACATCAAAGAGTGTCTAAACTTCTACTAGAGTATTTCAAAGCAATTTATATCAGCATTAAACTAATTCCGTACAAGGCTGAATAAATTTACAATCAACAAACTTTCTCAATCAAGTGAAACGTCACAGACAGTTGTCAAGAAGTCGCAAGGTAACATAAATCACGGTTTAGTTCTTTATTGGCCGCAACCGCTCTACAGCGACTTCAACAAACTTTACAAAAGATATGCCAAACTTTTAATGCTCTTTCTTCGGTGTCTAATAATAGAGGATCAGAACTTTGTCTCTTCTCTTACATTTTTCGTTTCTTTGTTATTGCGCTCTGTGATTTATTTAAATATAGACTGCAGTCATTTGCAATTTAATAATAGCAGTTACTTTAATTGTTATTTGTATGCATTATTTATGCGATGATGCATGTATGTGCGCGCACTGCATCGTGGTAATATATTTCGGTAAAACAAAATGACTAATGATAAAAAGTAAACGCAGACTTTGTCATTTATTCGACACAAATATTATAAGCAAACCACAAATATTGACACAGCTTTGTGACTCTACTGTGAATTGCGTTGAAACTTAACCTAAATGAACTTATTCCATTAGTTACGATAATATAGAACTCGATGTACAGAACACACGAGTCGGGGCCTTGTTTCGGATCAGATGATCGAGTTCCACTGAACGGACTCTTTTGTATAATGATAGCCCACTGTTTTGACTTGCCATCTGACCTTTTAAATTATCACGAAATTTGACATTTGATCTGAAACACAGCTGGAAGGCGCATTCATTTGTTTATTTTTATGACATTAACTAGCTGTCCCGGCAAACGTTGTTTTGCCATATAAAAAAAACTAAATCAAAATCGGTTCAGCCGTTCGGGAGCTACGATGCCACAGACAGACACACACACACATACACGTTAAACTTATAACACCCCGTCGTTTTTGCGTCGGGGGTTAAAAATCATACAAATCGGTTCAGCCGTTTAGGTGTAGTTTGGCAACTAACACCGCGGCACGATTGACATCAATATTTATACGTCACTCAATTGTTTTGCCTTCCCGGCACCTCTCCATTAAAACTTGAACTTTATGTTATGGTATTAAAGTTCTTATTGACTTGTATTATTACGAATCGTTTGTATGGTATGGAGTATAGAAAAGTGTTGTTTTTAGACATTTTCAGGCAATTTTTTTAATTTTTCTCTCCGTAAGAACCATCCTCGTACCATATGGAATATTCTAAAAAAAGAATTGGCCAAATTGGTCCAGGCGTTGTTGAGTTATGCGCTTACCAACACATTTTGCGATTCATTTTTATATTATAGATTTAAAATGATTAGACCATAAAATCATGCACCTTTCACGTGGTTCTGCTGTTTTCAATGTTTAAACATATTTTTAGTTCCGATTTCCCTTGAATAGGTATCGGTTGAACCTCAACGGAAAACGCTATCGCACCATCTGCTAACCCACATGTTTTATAGCTAAAGTAAACACAGGTTTCGCAATTCAGCTGGCGGATTACCCACACTTATCTATTCCATATAATGTGATAGTGGCTTTATCGTGGCAAAACTTATCTGTTACACTTAAAAATATTCCAAATATTCTTATTGCTGTGGGTTTTGTTAGATAAAACGTTACGTTTATTTGTATTCGTTGTTTGCCACCAGGTAAATGGCATACACATTATAATATACATACCTAACAAATAAGGAAGTTCGCATATTTGTTGATTTTTAACGACCTATTTAAAGTTAAGTAGGTAAGTATTAATGTTAGGTACTACTGCCTACATCTAAATTGTTCATCATTAGTCGAAAGTGGCTTGCCTACGATTTGTGAGCATAGCAACCAAAATAGTTAGCCTCGTTGTTCCAATAAATAAATTCATCCTTATTAAGAGCACACACGATGAGTGGCCGGACTCAGTCCTAACTGCGCTTGTCAACGGACCCCCCGCCACGTTGATTATGATGGATCACTGATTGCATCGCTCAATTATGATGAAATAACTGTCATGGGAAAATGCATCGAACGGTACATCCGATTAGATTTGCGACTGATAGAATTTCAATAATATGTTGGGTGAGCGACATTTTATTCTCACGTTACGGTTTTGCATAAATTATATGCTGACAACTTTCATTGACCGCGTCATAAATAAACGGAATCAAAGCAAAGTTAAAAGAATTATAAGTATTGCAAAATTGCCGTTTGTTTAAATCAGGAAATCGCAATTAACTTTCTCGAGTTAAATCAATAGCCTCGTTCATCCGCATTAATCGATGGTAAGTGCGGTGCACCGAGCAAAGAACTGTTTACAAAACTGATATAACTAATTAGTTCAATGGACCGTTCAGTCAGGCCCGGGCGTTGCGCGTCGGGTGGACTGACCTAACACGCCCAACGAGGTGTGCCCGACAAGATTCATTGCGCTATTAAAATTCAAATTAGTGAAAGTTGAAGCGTTAATTATTATATTGTGTCATTCTGACGCTATTATAGATTGCTTTATCGGTTATGTACGTTTTAAATGAACTTTGCGGACGTTGATAATTCAATCGCCTTTGGTATATTGATTATTCATCTATTAAAGACTAGTTTCCTAAGCCACTTCTTTAATATTCTATTATTTGTAGGTTAGGTTAGCCACTTCTTTATTATTCTATTATTTGTATGTTACTTACCTAAGGTTAAACGCAACTTTTTTTTCATGACCTTGCTGATAGAAATAGTACAATAACAAAATAAATAACAAATATTCGCTTTGTAGTAAGATAGCGAACAAAAATATTTGTTTCATCGTAATATCAAAAGACCCGGGGTCAGAAGCAGTGGCATTTTACCTATTTCAGTTATCATGCGGGTTATCGAACATTCTGTAAATGTAGGTTAATTGTTTTCACATATTTGTTGTAGCTAAGTCATGGGATTTTGTAGGGTAACATTTATTTCTGCTTCTTGATTTCTAACCATACAAAGATTCAATAATAGATGTCCAAAATTCTAATTAACTACGCTGTGCTAATATTAAACCTTGTATTTGATACCATGTTTGGGTTTATTTTTAGCAAAGTCGGATAAAATATTTATAAGTTTACGTGTAGTGATCCTAAAATATGTGGTACGACAGCGGATGTGATATACAACTTCCATTTGGCAGCCGTCCAATATTTATCTAACGTTATCACGAAAGAAAACGAGGTCATATGTTTTCCTCTGAGTGAATCAACCCTGACACTAATCAAGTAGGTATAGGTAGGCATACCTATCTATTTACTGTTCACACTCACGATGTTAACGATATTTAATTGTTTGTTTACAGGTATGTAACATACAACCGTAATTGGTAAGTTATATTAGCAGAAACATGACGAGAATCAAACAATGAGAATTGAGGTGAGGTATTTCGCTGGATGCTTCATTGCTTAAGGTTATATTACACGTAGATAATAAAGTACATGGATGAAGGTATAAACTTTATAGAAATACATCATAGTTTGTATTTTCTTTTAATATACATATTCCATTTGATTCCATCATATTTTCTTGGAATTCAAAGACTTCTAAATATGTATTGCTATATTTACAGAGTTGATGTTATTATTCCGGGAAATCTTAATAGCTACTACTTATGATGCTAAGCCACGCTTGCCAAATGAAAATTTTAATCTGTTTTCGTTTTAATATATTCTGTCAACGACATTATGTGGAAAATAAATGAGTTTGCTCAAACAATATTGAATTTCGCGCGGTGTCTGAGACAGATATCTAGGTCGTTTTGAGGACGATTCTCGTGTTTTGCTAATGTGTATCTAGAAACAACTTGTTCACGTTTTTATTTTATTAACTACTTAATCTTGAAATGTTTTAGAATTAATACTTACGTTATTGTTATCTCTCTTATTGTTATTTAAACAAAAGCAATAAGTCAGTGTTAATAATATCGTCTGAAACGTAATACACCATTTATATGTAGGAATATTAATTTCATCTGCAACACGTGTACCTACATTTATACCTGTAGTTCGAAATGTGAATGCTAAATGCTGAATATATTTGAATTAAAGCCTGTCTTAATCTTAGAATAAATACAAATCAATAAACTGAAATATGGATGGAATAAAATTCTCGAGAATCTTTCTACATACGTATTCTTCCTGCATTTATCACAATTTATTTGGGGTCTTCTTCTTCCATTCACTTCTATTAGTAGTCATCTCATCGTTCACATTCATCTCTCCCATGTCTTGTCTCACGCAGTCCATCCATATTTTCTTAGGTTGTCCTTTTCCTTGTCGTCCTTCTAAATTTTCTCTTACAGTGCGTCAGTAAAGAGTCTAATAATAATAGGTATATTCCAAAGTTGATAGAGTAAATAAATCGGTGCAGTATAAATAAAAACAGTATCTGTTTGACGTCAATGGTGTTGACGTAGCAACAACAAGTTGAGGTAAACCGATATACAATGCTTATACTGGGAACGTGATGAATGGCCATTATGTGTGACAAGAAGTAACTACATACGCATGTAAATATGGGATGCAATTACATTACGTATGGAAATTTTACTGAAACTTTGTACTCTTATCGATAAATATGAGTAGGAATACAGGGCTATTGGTTATTAGATATGAAAGCGGTTAAAGGCTATTTCTGTGAACTCAACTGTCAACTTTTGTTCTACGACTTTTGGAAGGTCAAACATTTTGAGGTTATGTTTACCCGAAAATCAGCTGTTACTTACACGTAGTGGTCTTTAACCTTAAGGATATAAATCTACCTATTCTAAATCTTAAATCAACCTGTTTTTTTAATCACTACATAGTATAAAATAAATTTCTCTGTCCCTATTTCCCTTTGTATGCTTAAATCTTTAAAACTACGCAACGGATTTTGATGCGGTTTTTTTAATAGATAGAGTGATTCAAGAGGAAGGTTTATAATATGTATAATACATGCATAATATAGCCGTGCAAAGCCGGAGCGGGTCGCTAGTTAAGTATAAAATAACCTAAAATTTACAAAAAATGTTCGGAAATCCAAAAATAGTTTATTATTAAGGTCAACAGAAGTAGCCTTCGTATATTATGTATGACCAATAACCCAGTAAAGTGATAAACTAATGTTATATTATTATCATTGTATCAACTTATATTTAGCTTATCTTTTAATTATGTTTATAAGTTTGATAATAATTCGAGCTATTCCCGGATAATTTTCTTGGAAGAACTGCGTTACATTTGTTATTGACATTCCGTTTCGGGGAAATTAGTAAACAAATAAATTAGCAGTTGACGTATTTAGATAAACGCTATACTTCCCTTTAAAGTCTTTTGCATTATGATTCATTGTTAATTTCATGTGAATATACAAAGAATATAACAAAACGGAACAAGTGTCATCATAACATAAAAGCGAAGCTATAAATTCATTCATGTCAGTTTCGTTTAGTAGACTCAGATAAACACTTGCGTATCGTATATGCTTGGTACATTATGTGGCAGTTAGGCAAACTGCCAAAAACGTCCGAAATGCCTTCTATTTTCATTGTAAATCAATGCAGTGGTACAACATGCCGACAATGTTATGTATGTATCCTAATTGGCTATGAATAGTATATGATGTCATTGACATCTCCAAAAATGTTTATTAAAACGACGCATTCAAATGAAAATGTTAATATAATTTGCATACCTACCTACTTATTGCTTTAAAAAATACAGAATTCTGGTCACGTTTTTGTTAGTTTAACGATTATCGTTTTATATAGGTACAAGTATTTATTAGCCCAAGTTCTTTTTTTTAGTGTTAAATATACATATTTACAAGGTGTTTTTTAATACAATAACGTATATTTTAGTAGCAATAAAAATATTAACGAAATCATGTGACATTTCGGCTCTACAAACAATAATATCATTCAAACAGATAAGGTTGTTTACTGACCTGTTGTTATCTCTAAATTGCCGTTGATAAGGTAAATCTCCAGCCATTCTAGTTATCAATACTAACTTGTTATCATCTGTGTGTTTAATGATTGTGAATTAGGTCATACTTACCTACTACCTACATTATTTACTGATTATTTGCAACTAACAGAAAGATTAATGTACCAAGTACCTAATCATATTTAATGTTACAATATTTACGATCGTTTTCTAAAGATATAATTAAGTCTTATTAATTAAAGTCTGGTAAACACTCACAAAGGCGATCGCAGCTACTAAAGACTGGTATTAAAGTTATGAATCCATTTGGATTTTGGATATGAGCCTAAAACAGAACCAACATCAACATTATGTTGGTAATTCAATGGAAGATTTTGAAACTATTTTAACATTCAAAATTGAACAATTTAAAAGTCTTATCAAGTCAGAACCAGCAGCGGTTCACCTTGTCATAATGATAATTGTCTATATAAAAATGTATACGAATTCATTTACTTACATTTATGTGTTTGATAAACTAATGTACCTACCTATTTGTTTAGTATGTTAGGTGTGTATGACTGTAAAAATAGACTTTCCGCTTGAATATTTTAATACTTAAACGCAAATTAGCAGTAGTTAAGTGGAATGAACGTTAAGGGAATTTTATATGTGGGAATATGACCATTTGCATTGTATGACCATTTAATTTTATACAGCTTAATATATATAATATTAAGCTGTACATATAATAAGCATATATAAGCATATAATAGAGCAATATTCTCTTTTTAGCAAAAAATACTTTCATATTCCTAGTTCTGTAACATTTTATAGCCAATTAATCATTCACTGTTTGCTTTTTTCTATCGAGTTCATTTCCGTGAACTGAATAAAGGCGATGATGTTCATAAAACGTGTTGTTCAATTATCACTTCTCAAAATTTACATAAATTAGGTAGATTATGCGTAAAAAACATACGTTTTTTATATTATGGAAAACATCAAGATAATCTTGTAATCAATATGCGAATAAAGTGAAACGGACGTGTCCAATCATGTCTCGATATTGGTCAAGGCGAGGCCTACGACCGTGGCGGCATGCCAAGCGGCTCTTGAATGGTGGTTGCCAATCATAACGACATCATTTGTCATATTTTTTTATTAAAATATTCTGCAAAATATTTGTGTTTCAGAAACCCTTAGGCTTACTAGACATATTTAAATTAATTATGTAAACTATTAGAACTCGTTTTAACATGAAAGACGGTTAATGACACTCTACATCCTTCACAAATTAAAAGCATTATGAAATTAAAATACCTTGTTTAAAAGGCACCGACCTACGTTATATGGTAACATAATTGTGTATGTGATGCCACAAATCGATTGGTTTTATTACAACGAAGAGTATTACGGTAGCAATCTCAACTCAAGGGCATTTGTACTTTTACAAATGCTATTATTGCAAAATGATTCCTAGTAATGCATTTCGGCTAATATGCAGCTGTTGAGAAATTATTACACCTACGCATGTTTTCTTTATGCAATGTGTTTTATTGCCTTTCTCTTTAACAATGTGTAAAAATTTGTAAAATTATTCATTGATGTAAGTTACTGTGAGTCACTTAAAAAAGTAGAGCATATATACCAACTAACTAGAACTTTAAACAAATCTTGTAATTCACAATTCTATTTCAGTCGGATTACTACGCAAATGTGCGAAAAATATGAGATATATCTTTTTCCTGCTAGACAGATGAAGACATCGTGTCTCATATTCGAAAGGAACACTTTAGTTCCGGCATTGTCAACGATTCCTATTACCACTCTTCAGAGAATTATTGTAAAACGACTCAGTGTTATTATTATCATCGCAGTTGTTTTATAAACTTGAGGAATTCTGAATTGTTAATGCACAATGAGTTAGTATTATTGTTTTCGATGTTTTCCTTCCTTATTTTTGCTTACTAGCTTTTAAATTTAGTAACATTTTAGCTAACGAGTTAAAACGTACTAATTTTGACCATATTTTTACAACCCCTGAACAACCAAGTCTCTTACTAGACCCAGCAGTTGTGAGGAAAGAGTACCGGCTCTTTCTCCATACAAACGTAATACTAGAGCAAATATTTTTGTAGCGTAAAACTGCAACTGCCATGACCATAACACAAAAAAGTGTCATTATCCAGGGAGGAAACAGTCGACTACGGTTGTATGACGAAAGAGCCGGTGCCCTTTCGTCTTAAGGCTGTGCGTTTTCTATAAGTCAGCCAGGACAAATATTCTAATAGTATTATGTAGAGTAGGTATACAATACGATTTTATACGATGCAAGGGTTGGAATCGTGCCAACGGCAATGTTCAGGCAATCGTACTCGGAGTGGTCGTATCAACTAAATGTTGATTGATGGTTTCCGTCTTTGTAAACGACCGGATCGACCTTTAACGTACGATATAAAGTGGAATTGATTTTATAGAAACGATTAAACTAATTATTTTACATACCAATGATATGGATAAAGTTGACAACTTTGAATTTATATTGAATGTAAATTTAACGATAAAGAAGAAATACATTGATAGTGTTTAGTATTATAATCGTGCAATCCATATATCTTTAACAATCGTCATAAACAAACATAACTTCTAAAGCAACCTCTCACTCTGCTTAAACACAGCTTTTAATGAGTTTCAAGTAATTTATAGTTATTGTGTTACCCCAGTGCCGGTGGATTTCGGATTTGTTACTACAGCTGAATACCAAATTGAGTTGAGCAAAACTTTAAGTGGTCGCGTTATGTAACATCCGATTAAGCTAGTTTCTCAGTTTAACTTTTATTATGATTAAAACAGTTTCAACAAATTAATATGATTCGAAAGTAAATTAATTTTCTAAATGAGATTTTCTTGTGTTTGTTACATCATAAATCGGTCTATCTTTTATACATAACGCTTTTAAACATTTTATAAGTATCACAGTATGACAAAAAATTTACTCTGTTAATCAACAAAATTCCAATAAAAGGGAATTAAGTTAATTTAGTTTTATTACTAATAGAAGTATCTTATTCCAATGTCTAAGTTAATAAATCAATGGATAAAGTTTGAGATTCCTTACCAACTCAATTAAATCTGGTGGATGGAGGTCGCCGGTCGATGAGAACTTCAGTATTCCTAACTTATTCATCAAACTGTTCAGAAAGTCCGACTTAATTATTCTTGTTATTTTAATCAAGCTTTTAGTCACTTTAATTGTTTGTTGATAATTTTATCTACGGAATTAGAACCAAACGTTTTCCTTTCTTAGAATTTTTATTGTGTAACAAGTTTGCAATTATAATTGACACTTCCAAGTTATATTTAGCGATTCCATTGTAGAATTGCCAAGTTCTCCTTTAGAACTGAAACAAAGTTAAATATTTTTTTAACCTGAATTTCAACACAGTGCGATACTTGGAGGGTTTCTTTGTAAAAAGTTTGAGAAAAGTCAAAGAATTTGTTTTTTTTTCATTTCCTCTTTTATTGTGTAAATTTATAGCAAACATTTTTTTGGCAGATCTATTGTTTTTCTTATTTTATTATTCACTCATAACTTCCTTATTGGAGTGGTGTTGAAATGTTTGTGCAACATGTTATTATGCACAGATTTCATAAAAAATCTTTTAATATTAAAAGCAAAGTATAGTATGAAATATGTCAAGTTATCAAGATCTTGTTGAGAAAGTAATTAAGGATCGCATTACTGGATTTTGGTCTCGGTAACAAACTTGCAGATTATCTGCTTCCAGCCATTACAGTTTGAAGCAGCTTAGCTCCAACTCCCGCAAGCACAAGTTGCCAACTTTAAGAACTTAGTCCAACTCCTGTCGCAACTTCACATCTTCCCTGCTTTTGGATAACGTGTTTACCTCCTCCAAGTTTGTTGTTTTATTCACTGTTTATGAACAACATTGTTTCATTCGTTGGAAAATGCTAATAAAATATATTATGTATATGTTTTATTAGCACATTTTTAAACTACAGAGACGATTGACGATTCCAATATACTAAAACATTGAGAAAATATCGTAGAATTAAAACTCGTATGTACATTTATGTTCCTTATGTCGAAAGACCCTTTCTCTATTAAGTGTTGCAGAAAGTTAGCCTGAAAAGATTCTAAAATAATCACACAGCGTAAGGGTAGTGTAACTTTATCACCCTCTGAGTTTGAACCATTTCAAAGGGGAGACTGTGGGAGGGATCAAGGGGGAGGAACAAACCTCCTCTTTGGTGTTCGTGAATACCGCTTAAAGTTCTCGACGTAATTGCTGTCTGGCTGCGAATAAACTTTGTATTACATTACCCGAGTTAATTTATAGTGTCTTCTTATTCATTGCGTTAACTTAGTTTTGTTTTCCAAACGACCAGAGTTATACTAACTAGTAAAGTTTTCGAAAAGTCCATATATTCACATCATTATGTTGTGCTTGAATATTCTTTGAAACTATCTGTGAGAATGATATGTGATGTGTTACGTCCTGTTTCATCAAAATCGGTCGCAATAGTTTCGAGTATTTTCGAGACACCAAGGAGACACTAAAAAGCGCCGACGACGTCTCTTTATAAATCTACAAAAAGTTAATTATCTGATGTTAATGAAACTTCCGAAGATAAATGTTGTCCATAGCCATCAGTCAATTCACGTGTGATCGATCAGTCAATACTTTGAGGTAGCAAAGTCGTGCCGTTAATAACCTTGAATAACCTTGGGTTTACGACAAACTTATTGCTTTCAGAACTTAATTATTCATTCTTAAATGCTTTTAAATAATGATCATGGTTTTATTGTATAGTTTTAAGATTGGATCGTAGTTTTTGAATAGTTAATCACGAAATATCGTGTTCGTAGCTTTTAAAATGTTCTATCACAATTCATAACAAGTCCAAGTCTTCGGTCAATTGGTTCTCGTTTGCACACAGACGTTGAAAGTTCACAACTGTGTTGGCGCACTAATTGACTGCGAACTCTATCATTAAGAGGTTAAATGGACCGTTAGCGTATCAAAAGTAACTGTAGTCATAACAATGTAGGGTAATAAATAAGTAATCTTGATTAATCTTTTACAATCGTTAGCAGAGAAAGCATAACAAGCACTTTCATATAAAATATAGTGAACTTATTAAAGAGAAGTGTTGTGAACGGTTCTGTTGCGTTAAGAGCAATTTTGATGAGCCGCAGTCGAAGGTTATCTGAGGTAGTCAATTATTGCAATTAAAACGCTCGTTGCGCCAACTGACATTCTATGACAATCTAAATCTATTCTTATCTTATAAGGATGTAAAGTTTGGATGTGGATATGTTTGTAAGAGGTAATCTCCGGAACTACTTAACAGATTTTTAAATGTTTTAGGCATAGTAACTAAATGACTTTGTGCAAGATAACGTGAAATAACAACGAGGTCAGGCGAGAACACAAAAACTAGAAAATTTGACTAAACGTTCGACTAGCTATAGCAGCAAACCGTGATCAACTATCTCGTTCTATCTGACTGTTGCATTACGTTTTTCACTCAATTATTTTGCTGAATAAGTATTTCATGAAAGTCTTTTCAGTTTCAATTTACGTAAAGTAGGTAAGTAAGGTCTACGCAAACTGTTTTGATCTGGAGTATTGAACTGTATTTTTATTCCCTTCACGACAGCATGAATGACATGATGAAGAATGAATGATGAGCAAAAATCTAACCATAGCGGTCGTTACTATTCACTTAATTGAATGGGTAACGATTTTGACCGGATGCCATCTACAGGACAAAGTAGTCGTTAACCACATTTACATGCAAGACTAAACAGACCCAAAAAGGCGACGAGATAAAAACTCTTTGCATAATGTATTCAGCTTCAGTATGAAGGCCAGTTTGTTTAGGAATGAAGGTTTTATAACGGACCGTCTCGATTCGATGTTGCCTTGATATTTGTTGTATGTCTAATCTTCGTGAATTACTTATACTACAGCAAGAATATCGAATAGTACAAAAGATCAAAACGCTAATATGTATGTTGTGAAGATGTAACAAGAGACTGACAGTGTTTTTTTTTAATGAAAAGAAAAAACCAACGTATACCTTGTTTGGTAATGGTACATTACCTTTTAATGACGGAAGTAAGATAACGAGAGATGATGTTTTTGCCTGTATTGAACCAACCAAATGCGATGCAGTATTCCTTTATGATACGAAGCGGGCGAACCAGCTAAAGCGTATATGCAGGAGCGTTCTGGGAGAGAGAGGCAACCCACTGAAATACCGGACGACCGGGACCGGTATCGATTCTTTAGATAGGACCCGCCGCGTTGACGATGTATTCGTATTTTCGTTAAAATGTGGAGTAAAATAGGTCTAGTAATATTTAACCCAGGAAACTATTTCAAACAAACCAGTGAGTCACGATTGGCATAAGGCATGGCCCATACCGTATGGGTGATGTTAGGACAAAAAAAAACGTTAATTACGATAAAAAATTTATGAATCAACACAATTCGTAGATATTATAATTAATAAAATATGTATTGCAGTCAGAATGCTAAGACGTGTGTACGCCCACATGTATCATAAAGGTTGTCAAACACCATATATGGTTACAAATTAACTAGGTAGAACTGGTTTCACTAAAAGTGGAATAAATGACATCTTGAAATGGGTTTCTTGTTTATTAGCATACCTGTTACAACATTATGGCTACATAGTTAACCAAACATGTTGTGAACCAACAAATAAATTAAAATCAATTCAAAAACATATGAGTTATGTAATCTGACTCATATCCATAATCATAGTAATCATGATTAAGACGAATACTTACACATAATAATGAATAATAATCATGATTAACACGAATATTTATACATAATATTTTGGCTATTAATTGACGAATTATATATCGATTTCCGTATGCTCTAGTTATGTAAACATGTATTGAATAAACATTTTACGATCTGGAACCATTAGATGTATTATATTATGTTTCATAACTAAAATTTTCTAGAAAACGAACAACTTCATTATTGAGTCCGAGTTAAAGTGCTAGAGTTATAGTGCTATTAATAGTAATTGTGATGTTAGCGACGGGTATTTTTTTGGCGTTTTCAATACAAAAGCCTTTTAAAATGAGCTTCTATTAATAACCTTTTTGTTCTCATAAGTCCTAAATCTTACTATTTTCCCGTGACAGAAACAATCTTAATGTTATTTTGATATTAAATTAGGTTGGCGTAGCTAGAAAGTTTAAATTTAACGAAACACATATCACGAGGTCAGTTATAACTAAATTCTCGTTTATACTGGCTACCGAAAGGGTGGTGCTCGGCGCGGACTAATCAATAATTCAGCAGCAGCCTGGGATATGAATGTTGCACAAATAAAATGCCACGTGGTGGCACGAATTGTTCTGCTCCGTTTAACGCTTGCACGCTGTTACCAGGAGGACGCGTGTACACGTGATATTTTCCGAACAAGCCCAATCCAAGATGGCTGCCACATTGGTCGGTGCCTATATACCGCCATTCGCTTTCCCACGTCGTCGTCGCACATCGTTTGTACTACCGTTTCATTCTTCTTTCTTTCTTCGCTTATTGCAATTTGCTACTATTTTTTATTATTGTATTTGCCAACCTTTACGAGAGATGTTATGTACAGTTGGATATATATCAATCAAGCTCTAGATGCATGGTGTCGTTTTCAACAAATATAGGTAGCTAACAGTTTCTTACAATTGTTTAATGTATTTTGTTCAAAGTTATTTCTGTGACACTTAGGTGTTTCTTATCTAAACGACACCTTTTAATTTGCATTTAATATTACCAGTGGTTATGTATTGTTCTGCGGGCCATTAAATACATGGCTATTCACATTGTTCTGCGCTCGCACGGTGGTGTGAGTGATGTCATGCTAATGCTCATTCTATAAACAGTATAAATTAAATCTTTAAAAACATTTTTCTTTCAAATAGCTTGGTTGTTTGCCACATTCCGAGCATGAATAAATATTGACAAAGACCAACGGTGCTCTGATATAAACGAGGCCATTGCTTCCATCGATATCGTAATGTAATCATTGTTTAGGAGGCAATGATGAGCGGAAATTCCGAAATAGATTAATACAGCCGACGTAATATTACCACAGAATAGATAATAGTACCTATATTAATTCAAGTCAAATAAATTAATAAAATATGTATGTAAGTGGTCTGTACTATAGTTATCGGAGTCTTAAAAAGGTTATGCGAGTAGGTAGGTATAATAAAACTAGCATCACGAAGAAGACAATCGACTCTATTGTTATTCACTGTTGAATTAATTATGAACCGTAGTAATGAGCCACTATTATCTATTATAGGTACTTATTAATGCGTTGCATCTAGTTTCACTTCCACGCAATTGATGAATTAAACATCAGTGCCCTCATTTGTGTTGTCAATTACTTCATTAGATTTATTATCATCTGGAAGAGTTGTTTAATTAAGGATATAATAGGTATTTACGAGGCACATAAAGAACATGGTTGATTTTTTTAATGGATGTGTGTCATGGTTAGAATGTTGTAGCATGCATGCGTGTAGCGCTGAACCGTCACATCCATATTCATCAAGCAGTGGACTAGCGATCATAGTCGATCGCCATGGGTACGTTAACTTGCTGAATACTAAGCAGACACCGCTTCGATATTTGCATTGAAATGGTTTACATTTTTGCTCACAAAAATGAAAACAGGAAAAGAGATAATAACGGTGAAAAATTATACAAATAATTATAATACTGACACTATCTCAATGACAGATTACCGTCAAAACAATATTTTTACATCAAACAAGTAGATAGGTTACTTGGTACCTTAGTACATTAAATGTGTGTGATCATAAATACTTGTTTTTATTATACCTACTACTCGTAATCTGTTCGTTTAGTGTTGACCCACTTGCAGCTGATAACCGTTATCTATCCGTTATGATGAGTGATGTATTAGTTGTGCAATTTCGTTATCGTCTAGCTAGTAGTTAGTGTTCAATAGATAACGTTGTTGGTTTTCAAGTTCATCAACGTCCTTTGTTCTTATTCACTGCTCTGTAAACATATCTGTTCATACACTCGTCTAACAATCAATACCTACATATATGTAATTGTTTACGCAAGCATTGACGCAAATTATTATCATTATGTGATTTAATGTCACTTGTAATTCTACAACGAGTCACAGGATCATCTTATGTTCATGATTATAATATGCTTTTTACTCATCATGACTTATGTAATACAATTCAATAAAATGATGTTTCATTTATAATTTTTACTGTTCGTATGTGTATAGAGCTCAATCTATGCGAATCATGAAAGTAATTACTATTACTAGAATACATGTCTACAAAATCAACATACCTTTACGTATTGGCTTTATTTAAGTATATAATAGGTACAACAAGTGTGTTTATTTATAAATTCAACACTTAAAAAACATATCGGATCTGACTTTCAACGAGGTCATTTCATTAACATCCTACCTATATTTGTTGAAAACAAAGTTTTTAATTTAATTCCATTTTACTGAATCTACAAGACGCCACGCTGCGCTGCGAGCTCGGTCAAGGTGACCTTCCTCAAACAGCCACGTCGCAACTTAACGGCTCCCTATTCAATGTAAATTTTGTGAGACCTTGCTTACAACTCGACGCTAAAAATCCATTATATGAGCAGCAAATAGCACACATCACCATCAATTACATCGCTCCTACATTTCAACCTATTTTTTTTTTACATTGTGAATGCCATTGAATTGAACCAGTACGTAAGCATCACGGTTTTTGAAATCAAGCTGCAGTGTTTGTTTTCTTTAAATAATAAAAGAAAGAGGAACACGTGCTGCGCGTAGTCCGCCATTTTGCAATTTAAATAGCAAGATGGCGTCGGGCGGTTTTGTTGGCGAAAGTACTTGGTAATTATAAGCAGTGTGCGGGAAGGCAACCGAGTTGAAACGGCGAGGATCTATGGCCGGTCGGTGCACGCAATGCTTAGCTTGATTTATAATAGCTCTCTTGTTTCCATTCGGTCCATTGTTCTCGGTTTCATGCGCTCACAACTCGGATGTCTGGCATTGTTTCCAACGAGCTTGGGAATACAGCTCGCTTGATTTCCCAATGACCTCTATCGCATGTGCGTCGAAGGATTGGAATTTTGTTGGTTCAAGTTCATGAGAATTCGATTTATTGCCATAATAAACCTGTCCTGTATTCTCAGTTTTGTGTTGAATACTGAGGCACGTTTTTCCTACTTATGTATTTACATATTATAAGAATAATGTTGTAAAATGATGTTAATAAGTACCAATATTATTAATTTAACAACCTTGTTTCATTTCCATTTAACAGTTTAAAAATTATGTGCTGGTGAAATTTATTACATCAATCAATTTTTTATTTAGTTTAATTGTAGTATTGGTGGAAAGGAACTAAAACATAAGATAAGTAAAAATAAAACACTGGTTTTATGTGTTTACTAAAAATACAGTTCAAATAACAACACTGCCAATTCGATTTAGAATCAGATTCTTTGAATTCTTTTGATAGATAAAAGTTCTATGTTTAGATATTTGAAATAAAAATAACATGAAACAATCTATCAAGCGACTATTATAGGGTAAAATCGAACCTTGAAATAACAAAAAATAAATACTTTAATAAAAATACTATCGACCGTATGTTTATTATTAGATTTATGAACAGTTGAATAAATAAATATGTCTATAATAAGAACTCTACAATCATTTAACTTTTAAATAATTGATCATTATTCTGTATTTTGTGCACATCAGCAATCGCAACACGGCACGACCTCGATTTATTTTATTTATTCATCCAGCAACACCAGTTTTAGTATTTTTTGTGCATTCCACTAAATCTCACTGAAATCGATTAAATTTTTGTAGTGTTTTTTTGTTTGTAAAACGTGGTTTTTGGATTCATTAGGCTTGACTTCCTTTAACAAATGATTGCTTTATCCAAGGTTGTTTGTTAGTTCAACACGGAAAATTAAAGTAGGTAATGAAATAATGTAGGTAATGCTAATGAGCCAAGTAAAATTATATTATATGTGCTAATTAATATTGACTTTTCATTCACAATAATAACATAATTAGAGCATCAACGTACTTTTTGAATAAAGTTTGTTGATTTTGTATCTGTGATAACATTGAAATATGGTATTGATTCAAGTAGCGCTCTGTATGAGACAGGTTTAAAAAGATATATTGCGTTGTCGGCAACGTGATTTATACAGAAGTCCTCGTTCAAGTTAATTACTGAGACGATAAACGAAGTGCATTGAACGAGCACGTATGATAATGTTAGAATACTACTTACACGTAACATGCGCTTCATTAATTATTAAACTTCATAAATAAATAACACACAAAATTACGCATCACGTTTTAGTTTACAAATAATTATTTATATCTTAGTTTGAACGTTGATCGTTGCGTGTGTACTGTGTACGCTATTAATAAATCAAACGTTTCCGCCCAGCATGTGTTCTGGTTTTAAAATAACTAAACTATTTCTTGGCATTATCGTGGAATCTTTTAAATAATAGCAACATGCCATCGTATTGTTTATTGGCTTTATAATATTTCAGCAAGTCGGTAGGTGATCGTATGCCAACTCGTTTGACCTCATTCCGGAGAACTAGTCTGCATAAATTCTCATATCGGGTTTATGAAAACATACCTATTTCGAGACTATGTAGACCGCTCCAACTTATTATTTGTTTGTTTTACAGAAGTACTGTGTGTGCCAAGTTTATGCGGGTTTTCAATAGCCGACGTTACTCAACCTGATTTACGATAAACAAACCACGAGAAAGGAGTTGTTGAGAGATAACTAGTTTTTTTTTCATCGGCGTCAATTTTGAACGTTTTCTTAATCGTGAATGATTATAACATGCTGTTTCGTAAGTAGTATTTCTAGGGAAATAAACAGAAGTCGGTGTTGAAACTACATACTCCAATCCAATCCAGTTTAATTTATACTATCTATTCGTAGTACCTACCGTTATGTCTCTTACCGTACTTTATATAATTAAGAACAAGAAGTGATGTCAGACAGTGCTTCCATCAAAACTGATTGAATACAAATTGAAGCTGAGTTGGTGGAACTGAACTTTCTACCCTAAAATAGTGTAATTTAAAAATACATCTTTATAAATTGAATGAACGTCCGACTGGTTCCATGGATATGTATTCCATGTTATATGAAACAGGTATGGACTAGCAACCTTATCTGGTTGGTGTACGGGTATAATACGAGTCACTGCACCTTATCTCAGATGAGAAAGTTGCACTGCTCAACACGTTTTGATCGATGATTTACTCGTAGGTAGAGAAACGTGACTTGTTCTTTCTCCACAAAGGATCATGTCTTGTGGCTATCATCAGCGTTTTAACTTTTATTTCGATGGAATAATCAAATAGATAGATTCACTGGAGATATTTTTAGGTGTTAATTAAAAACATGCGATTCAATAGTTCAAAGTTCGAATGACGATTTTGCAACGTTAAATTTAAGTAGTTTTTTAGCATTCAATAATCATAAATAACGCAAAGTGGGCATTAATATTAATTTGATTAGACAGCTCTTGGAAGCTTGTTAGAGCAATTGATTGATTTGCGAATGAAGACATAGAAAACATAACCCAAATACACAAACAAACTTTCGGAATAATATTAGTTAGGATTTACAGTTAGTAGGATATTTCTTTGTATAAACTGTCGGTTAAGGTTTTTTCTTGGTTTCTGCAACACCGTAAAAGGAAAACAAAACACATTTTTATAATACTTTGAAATAGTTTACCATGATGTCGAGCAATTTCAAATGTTCACAAATTCATATTAGATTGGTTCACAGACAACCAGTCCTAAAACTCAAAATATAAGCTCCGAAAGCAATAAATTATGCGGAATTCTAGATCACAAGGTAATTAAATAACAAATTTATTGAATTTCAAACAGGTTGATACAGAACCACTTCGAAACTGCTGCCATTTAAGTATCAAAATACGAAAGTTGCAAAACCGCATTAAAACACTAATTTAAACAATCGAGAGAAGTAGTTTTCTCGGAAATATACTCTGAATTGGTCGTAAAAATACTCGTTTAAGGAGATAAAATCGAGATCTGGATTTCTTTATAGGTTTATAACGTTTCATTAACATCATTTTTAATGAATACCTACCTATATGTAGTCTAAGAGAGTTTACAGTACAATATTTAAATGAATAATATTTTGACTTGTTACCAATTCGACACGCCAAGTGCCATCGCCAGTTCCCTTCGGTAATCACT
Organism: Idaea aversata; assembly: GCA_907269075.1. Lineage (NCBI taxonomy): Eukaryota > Metazoa > Arthropoda > Insecta > Lepidoptera > Geometridae > Idaea > Idaea aversata. Next base: position 4,811,273 of record OU026092.1, on the reverse strand, counting down.
TACAATTTGTCTCGGCATCACTACATAATTTGCAGGGTAGTAATGATAAATGGACTTAATCCGTCTGCGATAGGCCACCTGCGCAAGTCTGGCTTAACTGGATAAACTTGTTCTAAGTAAGTATTGATTAAACAAGTCCCAATAAGTATATTAAATAATGCGGATGCTACTAACAACTACAGTTTTATACAGAAGTAATAAAATACTATGCTTTCATCGTGATTAATTTTATTTAACCCAAGTATCAAGTTTTAATAACAACATGAGTTGAAAATCAACATATTCACTGCAATGGACAGGTGATTATGTTCAACAGTATAATGGCTGCATGCTATTAAAATATTTTCAGTTGCATAATTTACTCAAACTGGTTTCTATAAATGTCAGTCGACTCGACTGGCAGAGTCGACGAGGTATATTCCTATTCATTCGTTTACACAGCTGTTCTTTTCATACTTATGGATACGGGTTTTTTTTTGACGAATTAACTGCATTCGTTGCTCTCATAAGGCCTGCGTTCCCAATTTGGTCGATGTTTATAATATTAAATGTATGAAGAAAAACGCTGAATAACTCGAACATTGATTGCTACTGACACGCTACGTTGCCTGCCATATCAAGCCTGCATGCATATATTTGACACACAAATTTAAATTCAGAGTTAAACATATACATTTTGGTTGTTGTAATGAGACTCAATACATAAATGTATATTTTAATCCAATTTGTATGCTCCCCAATCACGTTTATTTTTGTGTTGTGCAAACTTCTAAGTAGAAGTAGTTTCCCACAAGGCAATTTGTCAACCTGTCATATATTTAGGTTGCAAAATTATTGGTTTCAATGTCACATCAACTGTGATTAATTAAACTTGATTTCTATCAGCTTTATGCTTTAGGTTATTGAACCGGCAGATGTTGCTGACATGATGCGGGCTTTCATACATCTATATATCCATATAAACACGACGTAGATACTTGCATGTAGATAGCAAGACAACCACACCAGTCACAGACCACCTGCCTATAACCATACATCGTCGTCGGCTTGATCGGTGCACCTTGAATGTCACATTGCAATCACTTTAACGACACAATTACAATTTTTATTCCAAGCCACTATCTGATTTATTCGTAAGCTGAATATTCAGTTAATGTAACTTCAATTAAATGAATTAGAATTTAAACATATAAACAATTTAAATAGTATTTTGAATTTTTCATGAAAACACTTTGTAATAAACATTCCGATGTCATTTATAGTATATGAAACGGATGATTTACCACTAATAAAAACAACTGGCGTGAATGAACCTAAAATATATCCCTGCATACATTTGAATTTCAATAGGAACCAATTTCATATTGGTTATATTATCTCGAATAACACGTTTCAATTATTTACATATTTGAATGACTTTTAAACCCAGTTTTTTTGTAGGTATGCTCACTGCTATAAACATACGGGCTAAAAACATATCTCTTTTGGCTTCGCCGAAGTCGGGTAAAAAAGAAGGTTGTTTCACATGCCGAAACAGGTACCATACTGCTTGCATTATCGTCAACCTTATAAATATTCAGTGGATAAAATAATTGTCCTTCTTATAAAAAAAAACGTTATTTGGCGATAATGAAGCTTTATTCTGCCATCGTTTTAATACGTGCGCGGCACTTCAACTTATACTATCTTATATGGAATGGTGTTTTAAGTTGATAAGCTCGAATATTTTAACAGAATCAGATGTACTTCACGGTACATTAAATTAACGAAATACTTTCGAGAGTCATGTTTACTGTGACAATGACAAGTTTAAATTAATCTAAAATTATTTGAAGACAATGTGTGTTTATTTACTTAAATTGTAACTTTATTTTTAACTACCTACATGTAAGCCGGTTTATGTACCTAATTGTGAGTGAAATAAACGATTTATTTATTTTTTATTTTTTTATTTCTTTTTATTTTGTTTCAGGCACATCACCTGAACGTGAATCTGTTGAAACAAATAAGAAAGGTAAGTTGTATGTTACTTACGTTTGACCATTCATTCAACAATGAATAAATGCAACGAATTTTTATTGTTCGTTCAACATTTGAATAACAAATTGTTCAGCCGTCACTGAAACGCAACTGATTTTAATTTCAAACGTGACTGTAAGGGTGATAGTGGAGTAGGTTGCAAATATCTTTTTATTGTTGGAATAAAAAAAACCGTTAGCCGTATGGGTAAATAAATCAAAATCTATGGACATTTTATCACTGGTAACGCAAATGTGTTCTATCTTAATTCACTTTTATTATGCAAATTTTAAGCAAGCAATTTTAACAAAACAGGTTTAAGATATTCAACATTTTTTAACGACAATATTACGAAACTAGTCTACAATCCACTGACAACATAAAATCTAGTAGTAGCAGTTGTCAAAATACTCCTATTATAAGCTACATTTGAACTACTTATTACGATCCGTATAAATGAAACTGTCTCTCTATCTAGGGCAGCAACAGATGTTCCTAATTTAGTTTCAAAATGACCATCTGCTTCTTGTAAAAACTTCCAAAATGAATAAAAAACAAGCGTAGTTTATGTTTCCAGATTATTATTTAAGGAAAGCATTAAATGGAGATTAAAGTATCGCAACCATAAATATTGTAAACTAATTTTCTTGTGAAATTTAACGTAGATTTGTTTAAAATGGAAAGATTGGTTACTTTGTTTTATTATTATTATAGCATAATGAAATTCAAGCGGTATATTATAATATTTTATGTTTTATATCTTCGCTCTCAGTATATCGTCACCTTCTTGAGAATAATAAACGTGTTTTTGATGGAAAATCGAGATCGCCATCCATAATTTCAAATTCAAATCAGTATTTCTCCTTTGTTTGGTCTTCATCTGCGTATGTATGGTATATATTTATACACCACAGCGGACGAGTTTAAAGTGACAGAGGTCGCTGCGAACAACGAATACATAATAATATTATTATTTTCACAATCTAAATTTCAATCAGGCAACAGAGTAACGGGGTCATGTCGTTTTCGATAGATACTTCTACTAATGTTTATTTATTCTCGTAAACAGCTTATTAAATGTTATTTACTGCTTAGATATGATAAATATTGGTTTGTATTTTCAGTGAGCGAGCGTATCGCGTTTTAATGTTTGGTTTGTTATAGCCGTCTCATGTTTGCAGTGGGTTGAAACAATACGTTCCATCTCCCCCTTTGTTAAAGGGCACCACACACGAGGCGCTGTTTTCACCCACTCTCAGTTATAGCTTTATTTTCTTTTCTCCACGTTCATCGCACCTTTTCATGTTTTAATTCAATAGCTATAAGCATGTGTACATTCACAAGAATCGAGTCATATTTCTTTGTTAATGTTTGAAAGTTGACCTTCAGTACTTTATACCTCATTCTCACATTATCCCAAGAACAATAACATCACGTACGCGTTGCCATTGTCGTTTACCCTACTACATAAAAGTAATTATAATTGGAATTAATGGATTTGAATCGTAAATCACTTTGTAAATCATGGATTACAATAACGAAATCTCATTTATTTGCTTAAATGTTTTATTGATCATAAATACGTGGTAGTCATCATTCTGTGAGTGACTGAGTATCTAATCTACCTACTGTACGTACAGCCGTGAACATTATAATGTAGTTAATTTCACGAATTCGTGATCTGCGCTATAAATAACGATAAAAAGAAAAAAAATAACACGTTACAGAACCGGTAACAGAGTTTGCTGGTGTGCGTCATTTAGAATATCTTTTAAAACACGTACAGTTTAATGAATATTCATAGAGCAGTTCGCGTCAGCCAGACCAATTTGTGGTGGTGCCAAGAACTGTGATGGCCTCTCGATTTTTTATTGATGTTATTCAACTTTATAATTACAATGATTCGTTGTTATTACTTATTGGATTGATCATATATAATTTTTATTCCATTGCTTTTATATGATTAAGACTCCTTTAATCTATTAAGCAAATGTTTATTTTATAGCTTTTCAATGACGATAGCAAATATGTAGTTTTGCTCTGTCATTTATTTATGTCTAGAGAGAACGTTACTAAAAACTTATTCATAAACTTTCTACTAATAACATCATCTTAAATACCTGTTGACATTGACGAATGTTTATTATCTCTCATAAGTACATACTTTAAATGTCAGACCGAAAAAAAAGAGAATTTGACGCTCTGTGCTGAGAACAATGTAAAGAGGTCGAACTTACAAGTCAAACCAGTATTTCATGCAAAGAATTTGTGACCAAGAAAGTCGTCGGTGAAAGTATGAAGACCATGTCTAATTCGCTCGACTGAATTTATTAAATACGTTTCATAACACTGCTCGTAACGAAACCGGTTCATTCGTCTCGCCGAATTTAAATAAGATAATATTTTCGACATCATGATTATAAAATGAGGCTAAGAGTAATAATAAAACGTAATGTATGTGGGATTTAGAAGGTGAACCTGCCCCTTTTATTGTCTCGAAAGCCTTTAAACGAGGGTCCCTTCGGGCATTATCTAGTTAAATAGAATTGGGCCACCATTCCCTTTAAATGGTTACTGTTATTCTTTGATACCTGCTAAAAAGTATCCATAGTATATAGCCATAGTATCTACCCTTGAGGTTTTTTACGTTAAAAAACGTACAGCTTTGTTGCTGTGACAAATTTCATAGCATCGTGTCAACTGCTGTTTTATCACTATACAGTAGAATTATATGGTTTCTTTCTGAGTATTTTACAGAAGTACGTGACAATTTTTCTTCAGAAGAAAACGTTGAACAAGACAATACGTAGATTATTAAAAAGATTATTATACATAATAAGTAAATGAGACCGTTACTATTGACTGGTTAGACCGGCATAAATGACTAAATGAGAAGTTAACGCACTGGTATCGGCATAGGTAATTGCAATGGGTGCATTAATAAGTCTGCATATTGATTGAAAGTCATCGCCCTATTGCCGGATCTAATTACAGAAGACGGTCGAGCGTTTATTCGATCAACTGTAACTAGATTATATTGAGGAAGTTTCATGTTAATTGAATAGCTGTTAATACTCGAAACTAATTATCGTTAAGATTTTGAATTAATTTATCAAAAACACTTAAATGTATCGTAGATAGTCGTGAACGTTTTATTAATGTATCAGTCATTTAGTTATCTAACGTAACGATTAGGTAGTTATTTGGAATATTTTAGTCAAGGCAAAGTAGAGCAATAAAGATAAATTAAAATAATAAAACTTTTAAAATACTCAACCTGTTATTAATCATGATCTATCAAGATTGTTAGGTAGCAGGTAGAATTGTATAATAGAAAATTAATGCCCGCATAAAATATTGTGTTATTTTAATGTATTATAAATTTTCACATTGGTATTTATGGCATGGTGGCGCTCGAGTTTCACATGTTGCGAAGAGAACTGGTCTCGATCGAAACATGCAATTTTAAACTACTTTCTAACAGGCTATATATGTTGGTAGCGCTCTGAATGTGTACGTGTAGTGTAGGTAGCTCTGACATGATTACGAAATGCACCATCCACATCCACATGTTACATAAGTTTACGTATAACATTCTCAAGATAAATATTGATGTAAGATTATAAGACAATTGACTTTAATAATAGAAATCTGAACTACTTACTTTCTTATGACCTTTTTTAAAATACCTATTGATTGACAGACTGTTATTCTTATTCAAGATCCAACATTAGAATCTAGATAGCATTCCTTTAATTAGTATTAGAGTGAATAAGAAAAGATCATGTTCTTTCACATACACACTCATACATTCTAAACGAAGCAGTAGGATTCCTTCTATCTTTCTTCTTAGTGCTTTGGAGTCTCAATAGCCAGTGACCAAGATTGCTTTGAGACTATACTTATATCTACTCTAGTGCCATCTAACAAATCTCATTGTAGGTGCAACGCAGAAAAAAAATCTTCAGAATAAATTTATAAATATTGTGGATTGAAAATAATAAAAAAAAGGACTATCCAACACAAAAATAATTTTTCAATTCGAACCAGCAGTTCCTGAGATTAGCGCGTTCAAACAAACAAACAAACAAACTCTTCAGCTTTATAATATTAGTATAGATAAAAATAGAAGAAGACATTTTACAAGTGATTTAATATAAGCAGACAGACAATTGAAGCTAAAGAATAAAGTGTATGTAAGTTATCTATCAGACACGTAACTGAATAATGATTAGATGATAATGACTTGTTGTGAGCCAAATTGAATATTTAACGAGCAACCCAAGGGGAAAACATGACGTCTGAGTGACTCTACAGTACACAGTACTTTTAAAGCATCGAACTACCTACATGGTCCTGTAACATGTATGTTGTATTTATACAATTTCCTCTTTCTATTGCACATTTCTCTTAGTGTTTTCAGAAATATAAATTAGTTGAAATGTAATGCAACGAGCGTATTACTATACAGAGCTATAATATTTATGATATAATTAATATCAGGAATAATTGGATTAACCTTTAAAGTTTCTCTCGCCAAATTTTTCAATATCCAACTGGTTTCTTTCGATAATTACGGTAAAATGCAGCGTGACAGTTCAGTTCAGGGCCATGTTATTCGCACCTGCATAGCGACCGGTCTGACGAGTTTTCTGATCAGTTGATAACCGTCATCTCTTTACTTGCCTTGTAGTTATGAAACATTATTTATCGTCATGATTTGTCTTACGGCTTGCGCAATATTTTCAATGGAAGCCGTTTTACGACTCCTCTTTAAGTACCTACTTATTTATCAAATTCATGAATCTTTTTTGTATGTTTTATATAAATTTTAATAAATACCTAGTCTAATAATTGGCTTGCAGCTGTCTAACTAATCATGTCGTATGCTGATCAATTGATACTCAAGTAGGAGGTAATGTATTTCCATTTTGCTTTGTCTTGTTAGACAATACGAAGATTAAGTGCAGCTTTATTATTTTAAAGAATAACAGTCGTTATACTTGTTGTGATGTTAAGTGAGAGGTCAAATTAAATAATGTCGCAAAAATTACTTCGGTATTATGTCAGAACTCAAAAGCAATGACTTTGTATAAGTATAAGGTTCGTCGCGTCGATAAAATCGATTTGAAGTTCAGACGTTACGAGCACGGTTGGCAGAGCCGTCACGATCTGCGCTCAGGCGCGCGCTCGAGCCGTGTAGGCAGCCAGCTACTTTCTCCTAACGGGACTAACTTCGCCCCCTTCACTTCTACCGGCTCCAACGTCGATTACAATTACGACATCCATTTTGAATTTTATTATCTGCAGAATTACGATGAAGATAATATTACTTACACGTTTCGCAATAAAAGCACAATATCAGGCAATTCTGCTGAAATTCTGACAAGAGTGTAACTATTAACGACAGTCATTTGCATTATTATTTTTTTAAACTTTTAATTGCAGAGCAGTGTGCAATACGATATTAACAATCAACATAATGCGTATAAAGTTTTGATTGTGATAAACTCGGAGAGGTCTTGTGTATGCTTGTATTGTTGTTGATTTCCAACAAAGGTTAACAACAATCACGGTCCATTGTATAACTAAATACAAGACAAGGGAATGTAACAGGAATCAACCTACATGGGTCGAGGCAAGTTCTTCGCGCCCCAGGGGACTGGAGTCAAAGGGCATGGCGCACGATCTCTGCCTCGCTAGCCTTACCGGTACTTACTGTCGGTCGGTCGGCTCTGTTACTTATTACATTGATGATTTACTTAAATGATATATGGCTCGAAATTGCGATGTATATTATTTATGTCATCATTCTGACAGATTTATTTTCATTTTGAAACAGATTCATATTAAAGTGCCTGCCAAACCAAACATTGTAAGATAAAAAATTGAGATCGTTGTTTAAAAAATTACAACTTCGTCTATGAGATTCTTTTAATCCAAATCTGCTAAATAATGAACTATGTGCATCTGCAATAGCATCTGAATATCAATTTCGTCAGCTATAAAATAGAAAGAGTCTACGTTACCGAAAGTGTTTGGCCTTTCTCCAAAATATGTCGATCTTCCAAGAACTGCATCAATTCGCACTTGGTGTCAGTCAGAGCAGTGCCAACTTGTATGTTGCATTACAACGGTTATGTCATTTGTTTCACGTTTAGAGTGATCGTTATGTTATTTATATTATGGTTGGCTGTGATGATTGGTATTTAACACAGTGTTTTTTATCTCATCGCTTGAGTTATTTTTCACACCAAAGTAGTTTCTCCTACAATTAGTTGAAATGAAATATCAAAACACGAATTACAATATTGATTTCCTTTTTAATAATAAAAACAACATTGTCCGTTTGAAAGCTCACGATCACAAAGCGTGAAGTAACAAAAACTCGGAGCACAAAAAGGTTGAACGTATCGATGCGGTTGCGCGCAAGACTTGCATTATTCCACTGGGTGGAACAGAACGCACATGTGCGGCAGATGTTTGGGGTTCGTTTTTTTGAAATGTATTATTGTTCGGCCTCCGCCCTCGCCCCGCTCTCACCACCCCACTGCGCAGTCACTGACCCCTTTTTGTCGATTCACCGAGTGCTCCAACTTTGTTTTTGACCTGTTTCACTCAGTTATTTTTGGAATGTCAGCATGTTCTTTATCTTCTCCGAAATGTTGTTAATATCTGGCGTTTAACATAATCATTCCATCTAAGTGCGCATGTTTAGTTTATTTTTAAACTTTGCGTTGTTCTTTCACAAACCACATAATGTCTAATGCCTATTATTAATCTGAACACTGCTGAGGCGAGATATTTAAAAAACAGGTGAATTACTTAATGTTTGTATAAGATGTTAAACGAACTTCGATTGTATAAGTTGGTTACTGGATTTATTTTGCTAATCCCATTTGCATATTAATGGATTTTAATATTATGCAATGAACAAACATACGACGGTACGTCAATAAAGTGCTAATCGATACTTCTGATTCAGGAGTATAAATAGTTCTTAAAGCCATAAAAATCTAAACAGCAAAGTTCAATGCTCTAGCTCCAACAGTTGTTGGAAGCGAAGTAATCTCAAACCTACTCAATAAACGCAAAATAACAATTCGCTTCGAGCGAAAATGTCGAAATATTTACGTTGGAGACTTTTTGTTTCATTTCTATTTTGAGAAACATAATGTGCAATTTTTCTTGAAGGAATTTGGACTTAAAAGTTGTATGAATACAATCTTAATTGGTTCCAATCCTATAGACGGTTGTTATTCTCAATTATAGTGGAGTGAGCAACACGACTGGCTCGTCAGACCAAATCGTGCGTACCTCGTGAAACGTGTTTGCTGAAGCTATAAAAGAACTATATAGTTAAACTTGTATGTAATGTGGTCTTGGTTTTCTTTTGACTTGTACGAAATTGTAAACGGCTTTTATAATTCGTTAAGAATTGGCAACTTTTGCCTGCTCTTTAGGTGTCTTGCCGACCTAGTCAATCTGAGTACAAATATCAACAAAACAAGAATATTTATTTAATTTAATAAATGCAATAAACTGATAATTATGTTGCCAAATTATATATAAATATCATAGGTACATTTTGCACAAAACCAAGAATCTTATAATATATTGATTAATCATGAAATAGCAATAACATTCTAAATTAATTAAGTTTCATATACCAAGAAACTATTATAATTGATTGGCATTCGCTGGAATTTCACTAAGATGCCGTGTTCCGAGAACCTCCTAATAGCATTTGATTGGATGCTTGAAAGGGTCGGTCTCCGGATTCTCAGGTAAAATTGTTCGGAGCATGTTTTGCCCTTCCATTCTCTCAGATGATGATCCTATAAATATTTCATTCGTGTCTACACATATATTTTACGTAAATACTTTCGTCTTTGGTATGAAAACCGCCAGAGCGAGTTTTATTTAGTTATTCTCTCCCACGACCAGTAACCAGTGAAGTCGGTTCTGAAACCGGTCGTTTTATCGATATCGAAGCCGCTGACTTCGTCGATTTCTTCTTCCTCGACACTGCGTTAGAGTAGATACAGGGACCCATTCATTAATTATTTATACTCCGGTTGGCTTTCAAAATACTGATTATGCTCATTATAGCTGGCTTTTACATCATAACTGTAAGTAATGCAAATTGATTGAGGTAAAGTGTCCGGACTGACCTTCGATTGTTAAACGCCGATTTAAATTACATTTAAAGCATGTTGTTTTATTTATAAGTGTCATTATCATAATTTTATTGTTATTATGTCGTTATTGTATTTCAGAATTTGGGGCTACTTAAATAGCTGATGTTGTAGGGTTTTCGTTTTGTCGGTTGGTTTGTTGCTAACTGAAATATGAACTTATCTGAAAAGTAATAATAAAACACGATTTAATTTTCGGTACTTACTTATTCAAATTTGTCGAGGTGCCTAATTTCTTTTGGTTGACTGTTTACAAAATCTTGAGGAATTGAATCGAATTTGCGCTAGTATTTGTAAACAGGGCGAGCGAACACTGAATGCGTGGCTCCTAAAATACTTCAAACAGGAATTGAATCAACGCCAAGTGGCGGGCGTAGACGGCGGCTCGCGCTGTAGGTAGGTAGGTACCCTAGTAAACTTTTCATTTCAACGTACTTGACAAGTCCCTGTTTTATATTTACACATTTATCTTTTATATGTTGAAGTAATTTATTATCTGTTTAACTTTTTATTAGCAAAAGGAGAAGCGTTTAAAGAGCAAATCGTCGTTGTCAAGTTAAGGTATCTTATGTGTAAAAATAACTTTCTCGAGAAAATCAATAAAAACTATCTACTGAAAAAAATATAAGGACATCAAGGAAATCGAAAAATGGTAAAAGTCGGTAAATAATATTCTACATTCTACCATGTCATTGTTGTATAAATAAATACTGGTAAATATGAATAAAATAGTTTTTTAAATATTTTTTACACATAGAAGATTTTGGCTGTCAATTTTGTGTTACATAGGAGATTTTTATATAAATTACTTACTTTACTCTACTTGGTTAATGTAATAGTTATTTAATAAAAAAACGTTTATAGTCCAGGAAATTATTTATTTTAAATTTATGTAGAACCTCCTCTACAATATTGCTATTAAAAAATTGTATTATTAATCAAAATTAAACGAATAAACAATAACACAAATAAATTGAAAGTACGTGAACGATAAGTAGTAAAAGGCGAAGTAATCAAGTGCCAGGATTAAATTGTATCGCATCATAAAACGGATGATAATCTTGATCTATCACCATTTTTAATTCTTGCAAATGTTTAAACTTGCTCTCGGTTATTTTTAAGGGACTTTGGTACAGTCTGTTTGGCGTCACCAAACCATTTCTTTGGTTGTTTCTTCGCTGTGGAAGAATAGACCACTCATCAAAATGTCTCAGTCTATAAAGGATGGAACCATCTTTTAAATATTTCAGACCTCTAATATCGACAACAACAGGATCTCCTTTCTTTTTGCCGGGACGTATCGACTTCAGGTTTGATTCCATATTCTCATAATTTAAAAAGAAATCATAATGAATGGACTTAACGTTGTAGGGTCTCTGTGGCCGGGCTTGTCTCATTCTAGCGATGTAATCACTAGGGGCGTATATTGGTGGTTTGATATACTACTCAATAGTAGAGTGGACACTGTCCACCTCCATCATCGTGTGTCCTTTTTCAAGATAAAGTTGTTCGATAGTTATATGCATTCTCTGTGCCAAATCGCTAAGAGCACTTGATAGAATCCGGTTTCGATTTTGATGTCCACAACCATCAGAAATAATAATAACATGTTCAGTTGACGAAGGTAAATTTTGGCAATAATCAAGCACACAAGAAGTGAACTCATTCGCAGTAACATTTCCATCTGCTTCATGCCAAAAATAAATTGTCACATCTTTTGTGATAGCATTATAAACTGTGAAGTTATGGCATTGTAACTTTAACTTGTAGTATAATGCACTGGCTAATAGTTTTGGTGCAAGCAAAACACTCTGTACGTCAACAGTTATAACTACTACGTTTTCATTGGCATTAGCTATCGCAATATTCTTCGCTCTACGAGCTTCATCTTTCTTAGCCATATTATGTATATTAAACTCTTCTTTCGAAATATTTCCTGTCTTGTAACTGCAACACGTATCACATTGGTCCTTACGGGGATGATGTATGGCAATGTTTTCTTTCTTTAAAATCTTTGAAATAGTACATTGTTATCCTAGGTGTGAAAGTCACTCATTACAAGTCCCGAGACGGAGTTTGGCGCCCGAGCGTAGCGAGGGCGCTAATAGTTCGAGGGACTTAATGAGTCTTTCACCCGAGGTAAACACTGTGCTTTTCATTACGAATAATACATAAAATTCTTCCTAACAACGAGAGTGAATGAGAGACTCCATACTACCTGATCCTCTTACAAGGTTGGGACCAAAGAGGTTATATACATGTAGTGTTATTCTTTGGTGTTACTTAAAGCAAGGAGGTTAGGTTTTTAAAGTTCCTTATGCGTAATGTTACTGATACTGGCTACATGCACATTGCACAAGTCGTGCGAAGCCATAATTTGACATGACAGCTGTCAGTGAAAGAGAAAAGCCCTAGGGCTGGAAATTTTATTTTCTACACGCTCTTCATGCATCTTTAGACCTACTTTCGGAGTATGAGTAATGAAAAGGTATTTTTCGAGGCGGCTTGATAATTGTTTTTAGTACACCATTCTTTGAAAACTTGATGCATGTGAAGTTCAGATCGAAAAGTAGATTCGACATACAATTTTTTAGAAGTCGAACGACAATAATGACTTGGCACTTTCGGCAATAAATCAATCCACGTTTTTACAGTGGTGATCAAATCCGCTGAACTTCATTCCTTTCATGTTATTGGTTTTACAGTGACATATCATAACACAAGAAAATTCGCGGATTATTTAAAACTAACTCAACTCACATAAGATATTTTAATCAAACTATCTGTCAAAATCTTTAAGTACAGTGCTAATTAAAAACTCTTATGTGAATGTAAGCACATATAGTATTTTTTGAATGACAATTTTTAATGAGCAAGCACATGGAATATTTTGAAATTAATAAATAAATAGGGTTTTAATCGTCTTATCAACATGAGAGTTTTTGCATTCGATAGATCTTAAAATTTTAAACAATATGGTGTAAAAAAGTCATTTTCGAGAAAAATGTCACATAGGAGATCTTAACTTGACAACGACGAAATATAACATGTATTGCCAAATATAGACGTGCCATAAAAAATCTTATTCACTATATGTCTGCACCTAACCCTGAATGAATCCAACGTTATTAACTGAGATTAAAATTCAACAGATTTGAGATGCAGACGATTAAATAGCCGGCTGTTTACTTGACGCTGAGAAACATTTAATTCGAATTTGATTTGTACCTTGTCTGAAACGTCTGAATTGTATTATGTACTATCGTATCAACATTCACAACTAAGACTGTACAGACTAGTGTATGATTGATTGCGCATTGTTTATAATATAAGTTGGGGTAAAATAGAACGGTCAAAAATTATAAGTACTCTCATTTCTATTTTATGTACTAACCTAGTTACTTAAATAAGTACCTTCCATACTAATTTTCTTTTATTTATACGCGTAAAATCTCAAATTGACTAACATCAGTTATTTAGTGGCTAACCTTCAAATGACCTTTATTAAGAGAAAAGCAAATAGTTGGGCTCACCGCTCACGGTTGAGCTTGGTTGTTTTTTCTTCTTTATGTTGTTTGTTTAATTTAACTTAGTTCACGTTAAGTACTAATTAGATTGTTTGTAAATCATTATAATGGTATTCAAAAGTACTATGTTATTTTTCAAGTTACATTGACCGCTTTCTCACGCACTACCCAAAACTTCCGTTAAGTTCTTAAAACTTCTAAGGAATTAAAAACAGGATGCATAGGTACCTACTTTTTAAAATTTCGTAAACGAAATTAATTTTAACAGTTTCACTTCTATCAATAACACGTTATATTCATATAAACTTGAGTTGAATATAAATGTGTTCATTTCACGTTCTCTCTAACGCATCGCATACCATCTCAGTTCTCAGAGACGAATGCAACTTTTTATGTGAAATACCTCTGACTCTGAAATTAATGAAAAGCATCGCTAATGCATTGTTTCTGCGCGGTGTCGTGTAACCGGTTCTCAGTTCGTCACGCTTGTTGACTTCGAGGAAACCAACAGTAAAGTTGTTTCTATTGGCATCCTTCACACGCCAGCTATCTTTGCACTCAAGTCAGCGAAACGTGACGACTATCTCATCTCCATTTGGCATTGTTTGGAATAGTTCGGATGTGACCCCGTTTACAATTCGCCTGCATGGCAGTGTTGCTAAGCAAGCAAATAAAATGGCTCTGTTAAATGTTGTCTTTGTGACCATTTCATTGCCAAACTGACCTCGTAACGTCGATCACTTTCCGTTAGATATTGCTTAATGATGAAAAACACTTCTAATTTCCATACGGATGCTTCTTCAAGGTTCCAAACGGAGCGTATCTGTGCCATATCACCGAGCGCCGAGCGTATAATTTATTTATTTATTTGTAAAGCGGATGCGAACCTATTTACGTCCGAGCAACTCGAAAGAAGGTTATTCGCGTTTACACACCCGAGAAAGGTACACAAAGTAGCAACAGAGTTAAACGAACGCTGCGGACATTAATCAACGTTGTCCGTAACTGTAACCATCTCTGGGGAATTAGTCGTAGAGATATTCTATTCTTTGGCTGTAATTAATAGCCTTTGGCAAGTGAACGCTCCGCGCGCCTCACGCGTGTGGCAGACACACGGCACAAAATAAGTTTCGTGACGCGACATGCAATTGCGCAATTGGACAATTAACACACGCGATATGAAAACATTGTGGGCATATAGGAAACGTTATTTAGACGTAACTGTATCCTCTGTAATGCGTCGTGCACATAATATTCGACCCACGCTCGTGTGTAAAGCGGGCCAACGGCCTATGACTGACTAACTACGAGTCCAGATATCTACCTACGTCGGGCAGCAACGATACCAGATGAATCTTGACTACGATCCGTTGAATAGCAGAATGAATAATGGCTACGGGCGTAGGTCGTCTACATACATATTACATATATCAACCAACCTACCTACTTCTATCAATATTAAGGCGGTTGTTTCTCATTACAATTTATTGAACATTCACGAAACTGCTAAAGGCTCTCGTACTTAGTTTATACATGGTATAGTATTTTATAACCATCGAGTCAAGAACCTCGACATTTAATTAGGCATGACTTATGAACGCCCACGGCTGTTGAGCCAATGACTTCTGCTTTTTGATTCATTAGCATGCAATTACCTCAAGTTGATTTTACATTTTGAATCCTGTTTTGAAATCAAATGGTAAATAGTCTAGAAAATTGGAATAGGATGTTTAATATGGAACCTTGAATTGTCTATTAGGTTAAGAACTTACTTTTTATTTCAATATTCCCAAGGGATTGGGACTTCCAATTTAGTTGGTGTCGTGGTTCCTTATACGTTTGCGCCAGGGTTTTCAATCCTAGGTTGTCCTTGGGAGAGCTATCGGCAGCCTTGGTGACCCTTTCCCTTGGGATTTGGACTTCCGGAACAATAACTATTTTTCGAAAAATGTATCGATCGCCATGTGATGTTGTTCTTACACTTTGTACTAAATGTTAGTTTCTAGTTTAAAGCTATGAAAGTTTGTGTTAGAAACGCAGTCAATATAATTTAATTATTAACATGATTTACGTGATATTAACACCTAAATAAACCTTTAACGATATCTTTATCCGTTGAAAAATAAGATAACGACGACTTTACCTCGATTTCTTTTCCTGTTATTGATCAATTTATTTAATTTGCATGTATCAAACAAGTTTACTAGTAGGTATGTCGGTTTTCCTCTTGGCGGTTTTATTAACTGAATCATTAATTTTATAAATAAACTATAATAAAGTAGGTATATACAACACAGAAGTAAACAGAATATGTCGCTTACGTAACGGTCTACTACATTTACCGCAGAACTTGTATTTCAATAATGTATTTGCAATTACATATGCATAGGTTGATTTTTAAGGTTTTACTTTTTTGTATTATTTTTGTGTGGTTTGATTTTACATTGAATTTTTGGGTGGTGGGTAATTTTTATTTTATTTTTTTTTATTTTGTATTATTTTTCTTATTTTTAGTTTTATTTTTATTTTATTACTAATAAATTACATTACATATATAATACATATATAATAATAATTATGTTTATTAGTCATAAACATCATTAAATTGAGTAATGAAAAAACATTACTGCGATATGTTCAGCCTCAGCCGTAATTATCATGCGCATTCATATTCAGCGTTATTAATTTTAGTACCTACTTGAAAGCATTCAATAGTCCATATTAGATAACTAGGAGAGTAAGAAACTTAACTAATATAAAAACATTCGTCGTCAGCGATACTACACACGAGATCACAAAGTAACAGAGCGCCAGCGAGAATTCAATCGATGTAGCCTGTCTTCAATAACTACCTCTTTATGAAATCTTTCTGGAAATATTAATTAAGGAAAAGTATTTCCCAAAATTAAAAGCGACAAGACCTGAATTTGCGGTCTTTTATTCGCTGTTCCATTTCTTTACCTGTTACGAGGGTTTTTAGGCTTATTAGGAAACTCAATAAATGTGTCATTTTCACTACAAAAATATTAATGGTAGGTACGTAGGTAATATAGAAGTGATACGAACGAAATATACTTACGTGACGAAGTTCACGTAAGTTTCACTTATTATGTGGTATGCAAAGATTAAGGATGTCGAGAAAGTAAAGGCCCAGTGTTGTTCATTGAATAACAAAACATAATTTTGTAGAGTTGATGGTTGTGCAACAAATTGTCTATGGGCGATTATGGAGTACGAAAGTCACGCAGCGCGAATGCATGAGGAACTCAAAGGCTAAACTATCAAGACCTCGATGTCCCCAATTGACAAATACAAATCGCACAAGACTGCCTAACTATCAGAGATCAACAAAAAGTGGGCATGACGAAACCATTAGAGAACGCTATTGACGAATAAAAGCGCAAACAACGAAGTCATTGAAACGTGAAAACGAAACTATCACGACTCGAACTTGCTAGTGGACACTTCGTGGAATGCTATTATTTATCGAGCTATCTGGCCTACATAATAAGAAGTTGATTTTCGACTTGATACCGTTGGCCTTGTTGTTTAAATCATGACATTAAAATTTTATAAATAAAATTGAAATCTTGTAATTAATTCGTCGCAATCGGTAACCGGTTTGCTTCGTAAATGTAATTGGATTCAATGGTCGATAACATAACGCCGCCCGTCATTATTACAGTGAGTCATTGCCATCTCACATGTGCCCTGCATACTCTGTTTCTATTTACGGTGTCAAATGATTCTTTTCTGCAATGATCTCATCCTAGCCTGAATATTTAGTAGACATTGATCCAATTTCATGATTGCGTGCAATCATCGAGTTTGTGCGACCAGCAGTATCCAGTATCACTTAATTTCATAACCGTGTACGGTGACGTAGGTTGAACTGTCTATTTGTGGAATAGATACCATCTGTGGATAGTAGGCCGTCGTGACTTGATAATGGAACATTCAAACGTGATGTTGACATGAAACGTGGACGTAATTCGGATGTTTATGCGAACACGATCCAGTAGTACTCTCGCTAATTAACTTGTAAACGAAAGTATGTGCTACAATAGACTATAATGTACGTGCATATTAAGGTGATTATTATTCTTTGTAAAAAATGACGGAGGTACTCTAATAATTATGTCATACTCGATATTCATAGTAATATGTATAACAAAACAATTTAATGTATAGGTAGGTTCTTTTTGGAGGATGAGGTACGCGTAGGAGGGTCGGTGAGGGTATGTGTGCACCCTTATGCGATGCAAAGAGAAGGGTTTAATGTAACCGCTACGTCCTCGGTATTTAATACATCTGACACGATAGCCAAACGTTTAATTGAATGAAACGTTATTTAATTTCATTTGAATTGTTTCGTTCAAAGTATTTCATCGACAGTAGTGCCTATGAATTCATCCATATAATGTAGGAATATCATCAGCTGTTATAAGTCGACATTAATCGCGGGAAAGAATGTTTTAAATATTATTTACTCTTATTTTGAGTTACTGCAATAATCTTTTGAGAGAGACAAATAGACTAATCCAACGGAACGATAGACCAATGCACAAATGTAATCACCTGCTCTTTCGAGGGGTGTCCGATCTTTGGATCTTTTAAACACAGGGCTGAGTTGTTTTGTCGGTGTTTCCCATACAATTCGCTGCAGCTTAAAGCACAACAAGCTGTAAAAATCTGTTATTTATTTTATAAAATAATTTAGATTTTGTTTTGGACAATTAAAAACACGAATCCAACCAAAGGGTTCAAAGGATTCAAGTTATTATAATGATCTAATAACTTTATTGGTCCTTTGCTATTCACAGAAGTAAACCACTTCTAAGTTACCAAAATGTCGAATTCCATTTCATAAATCACTCCCTCGGGGAATATTTTTCCAATAAACGGCCTCTTGTCACCGTAAATAAAAGAATAACTAATCAAACTTTCGCCCCAGGCTTTACCTCGATTCATGGGCGACATGACAACGTAAACACGCCGCTCGCTTGGCGCTTGGGGGTGAAGCTCATTCCACGTTCCACCTTTTACCCATTTCACCCCCCTGGCGGGCGCCGAGCGCTTCAATCGTGACATTTTCCTCTTATGTCCCCCTCCCCTGCACAGTTCAATAATCTTTCGACAATTGGAAATTTGGATATTAAACGCTCTTTGAAAGTTATTTTCAAGTGATTCCTTTTCAATTTGCTGTACAAGAGGTTTTATGACTGTTCTCGAAGTTGTTTTGAAAGTAAAAGTATATATTTTTGGAAAGTATTAATGTTAAATTCTGTAACTATTAGTAATGTCAAATATATAGTGCGATAATCTTTTTTTAGTATTAAAGCCTAGACAGTCCTTATGGGCACCAACTGATGAACTGATCTTGAAGCTTTGTTTATCTCAACATTCTTTGTCTTTCCAACGTCTAGAGGTCATAATTCTGAAAGCTTATTACAGTGACACAAAAGGCTAGAGAGTAAAAATCTAGTCTTTTGTTCTGTTTTTGGCAAGTATCCAGTTACCGAGTGAATGTTTAAATAACATTATTTAACTTTGTTGTTGTAAAGTGGGGAAGTTTCGTATTATTTCCAGCTTTGTTTTGGCTTTCAACGAAACTGTTCTAACTAATGAAATTAATTTTGTTTTGTTTAATTTTAAATCGGTTGCATTTATATTTCTTACAATTACAAACAAATACAGCATTTTGATTTAATCACCTAGCTTGATATAAGCACTGAGAAGTAAACGGTTGTCATACAAATACAATTTGGCAACGTAAGCAAAATATCTTAATCAGATGGCAAGGAAGTAACGTGTCGAATATTGCCTGGCACCACTCCAATTTTGTATTTTGCAGTTACTCGGAAAAGCCCTAATAACCTGCAGCAGTTAGCCGGTAATGGCTGAGGGCTTAATGCTATGAATAGTCCCCTTTTAGGGTGGTTGGCACCAACAACCTCCTCGTGGGGGCGGATTCGGTTATGTTGATCAACGACCTTACTGTCCGATTTAACGACATTACGCTTTGTTTGATGCTGATATATGGACTGTGTAGGGTTGCGCTTGCGATGATATTAGTCAAACGACGATGAATGGTTTTGTGCTTTTGACCTATATCTTTTTGATTCAATCACATTAAAAAATATGCATTCATTTGCTGAAGGTAATCCATTCTACGCACGCCTTCTTGTTTCTTTTCTACTCTGTTTTCCTACATATTTTTTGTTCTCTTCTGTTATGTTATGATTCGAATGCTTACAAATACCAAACCATCTAGGAAATACGTCGAGTACAGCGAAATGTGAACAAAGAATGTGTCTGTAACAATGGAGTCATTGTGCTATTTGATTAGTGAATTGAGGCGCTAGGGGCGTCGTGAAGGCGATCACGACTTTTCGATCTCACGACAACACTCTTCCCAGCGTCTTTACAAATCGTACTTAACAACAGAGTATGCGAAAATAGGAAATTCTCTACAAAATATATAAATGGGTTCTTTTTGAATGTATCGAACGATATCAACCTATCTTATCTTATCAAGTTATCACTAAAAGTATTATTTCTGCAAAATATTTGTATTACACACATTAGTAGGTACGTTTCTGCCGTTGTAGGTATAATTTTATGCGTTATCGTATCACGTTCCGTTACACTCGTATCTGTTTTAATAACCGCGATGTGTTTAATATTTCTACGGATATTTGCATGATAGTACATACTTAATACCGGCTGTGAACTATAGAATTCAAGAATACAAGTTTATGTTAAGAGAGATTCAATTATTTTTAATAATGTCAAGGTTTGTAGTTATCACGTTTTTATATCAGAAGTTCTGCTACTTAGAAGAACGAGTCATGCGCTGACTGAGTAGATAAAATGTTAAAAAGATTATTTATCTGCTTGTCACGAACATTATTTACAAAGTCATAAAAGTCATAACCGTTGGCAAGGAGTGCAGTGTCGCGATGTTGTATTAAAATGCGTCATAAAAACGTTTGTATAGAGGTAACAATAGGTCGTTGGGCTTACAGGAAGTACGGCTGTGCTGCGGTGTTCACAGCTGTCTTTGTAGCCACTCAACACCTTACATATTTGATACTTACTCGTGTTATTATTAGATGCCTTAACCTTTTATGTTAGGTTTAAGTAGGTATGCAAGTTTATGCTTTGACTCGTTTGTTGCAATTTTTTTTTGCTTAAGTCAATGATTTAGTTTTAGTGGTACCTTACCTACATAAAAGTAATTTGCTAGTTCCGACTATGTAATAAGTAATTCGTAGTTCATGGTTACGCATTCGCTTGTATAATGCATGCACGTTAGCTAGCGTGTGTCGGGCGTGTCTCGCTCGATGTTTGCGGTTTTAGAGACCAACGTTATTTCGTTTCGCATTATTACGAGTCGACGCGCGGCAGACTTTCATCAGTAATGAGTACTCTGCCGTAGGGAAGGGTTCGACCGCAACATATTCACAGTAAAATCAAGAGATTCAAATGTAACGTATTATTTCGTTACATAAACCTCAACAACTTTAGAGCATTTTTTTTAATCGTGTTGAGGTTGTTACAAAATACCTGCTAGTATTACTATCTCAACACTAATAATTGTTGTGAAGAATCTGTCTTCACATTAATGGTGTGACATTCGCTTCGGGAGAAAAGACTTTTGATTACGATTACACGGTACAATGGACTTGCGTGAGAGTCACTCGCCTCGCATTGTATTGTACTTCAGATTTATTATGTATTATACCGTGCCGTGGCATGCTCTATTTATTCTGCCGGTAACAATAGAAACTAATAATGATCATTCTGTATTAATTGCACGTTGCGTGCCGAAGCGAAGACTGTTTGCAAAACTTATCGTGTCATGATCGATCGTTACGTGCGGTCGATGGAGCGCAGCGGAAGTAAATCAAGAAATAATGGTATTATTTTTTACCTTTGAGATATCCGATCGTGGAGTAGTGAATTGGATGCAATACAACATAAGCTCGTATTAATATTCAGAATGCGGTGCACCCGGGGCGGGCAGGCTTCACAAAATGGCTGCCGGAGGCGGTCGAACCGACCGAGTCGTGACCGTCAGGAATCCACGCGCTCGCTCGGAACCCTCATCAATTATGCATGAATGCGGCTGAATGTCGATGTTTACTCTCCATGAGACAACAATTTATTGCGTCTTGCGGTTTTTGACATTCGATCGACGAACGGTCTGCAGATGACGAAATTATACCGATTTACGTCCGCTCAGACGTTTCATACGTAAATAAATTGCTCCTAATGTCATAATGATTAAATTGACCAATATGCTTTAAAGAAGTGACTTCATTTCAAGAAACGTTGTGTCAGTAATAAATAATACACATACCTACAGATAGACTCATTTCAAAACATTGTAACTTTTCTGTCTTGATAAGCATATCAATAATTAATTTCCACGTAAGTAGGAAAAAATAGGCAATTTTACATACTTAGTTTGATTTAAATAAAATGTAAACCAACACTTGCATCTTAACTGTAAAAACCGAGATAAGGAACTTTATATTTAGGTAGTGAAGATAAAATGTAAGAAGTCAAAAATCTTGAATATGGGTAAGTTTAGTTTATCATACGTCGCACACAGCTGTGTAAGCTTCTTATATTGATTACACGCTCGCTGAATAACCTCATTGTTCTTGTTGAGCGGAACGGTCACAATACTTAGATTAACACACCTCCGTACTATGTATTCCTTCACAACGAAGCAAGAAAGGAATTTAACTGTTGTAAGTTGTGAATTCTCCCACGCAACCTGAGTCATGTAGTCCGGAAACCGAGATACAACTCTCATTTACGAGCAAATAAGGACTGTTTGCTATATTCCACGACCTCTGTAGCGCTGTGGGCGAACACTCGCCTGAGATGTAAAGGATTGCGGGTTCGATTCCTACCGTATAACTAATATATTATGTACTTATGATCGACGGATATTTGTTTCTGATATAGGTATTTACAAAAGAGTACTTACAAAAGGTACTTACTCCATTCGTTGTCCGTCCAAACCACGCCTAGTATTCATGGCTTAGAATATTTATTTCCTTTTACGTTTATTAATATTTGTCTATCCGGAGGTTGTGCAATATTATTACTTACTAGTATCTTCCCCTTTTTATATTCACAAATATTGATAGAATTTTCTAATCATTGTTATATAATATTGTAACAAATTAAAAACAAAATTCCTTATAACTTTTATATTATGTTTGTATTACTTATCGATATAATCGGCTTAAAAATTAAACGTCTTTGTAGCATGAACATGATCAATGAGCGTAAAGATAAGCAGTAGGTAATTAAACATCAAAAATACAAACCGAGTTAATTGCGTTCCGAGATAATTGACCTAGTAATTAGACAATGAAGTAGATGTTTACGAGCTAGAATTTATAAAGATTGTAATGTAGGTATCGTGATTATTTAGAATTCATAACATACTCCGTGTTATGAATTAATATCAACAGGATACAAGATTTTCTATGTTAGTGTATTAGAGCGAGATAGTGTTGTTAAAGAATGTGTGGTGTTGAATTTGGCTGTAAACAGTTTATCGTGTCGGTTGCTTTGTTTGTACTTTGGTTGGTTATCTGCAGTTCCCCCTTTTTTCACGTTATCATGTATGCTGACTTCGTGATTACTTGATAAGAAACTTATTTTTAGCCGATAAAGTCATTCTAACTTTCCAAAAAGTTAGCGAGTACAAACTCTAATGAAAGCAAGTTCGTAATCGCTTTTATCCAGTATTTTGTTTTGTAAGTTTCTTTTACTAATCGTATTGTATTTTTTACAGTCGATAACAATAGTAAAAATTCAATTCAAATAAAGATGGCGAGGGCCACGAGGTTACCAACTTGGATTTGTCTTAATGAAATCATTCTTTACTATCCTAAATAAATAAAAATGGCGTACGCCACCTTTTGCAATCTAATGTCCCATACATCCATACAATATTTAATACCTTCCATTTACTGAACTATGTATAGACGAGACATTATTTAAGACAACAATTATAACATTATTTTAATTCTTTAGCTGCTGGCTGACTCTAATACTAAATACTAAGTACATAAATTGCATCAGTTCACTCAAATTGAAGTGTTGGTTTTTCACAGTAGGTATGTGCAAATTACAGAACATTAGCTATTCGCGTGTAACCGCTAACTCGATTAACACAAGGCCAAAACAAGATATGCGACCTGCTTGCGTGTTTTTTCTTTCGCAAAAAATAGAACTACGTAAACTGGTTTTGCCTATGTATCCGCTTGCCTGAATGATGATGAGACAAAAACAAGATCCACAACAGTGGCGACACGATCTGTAAAAACATTAACCAAAAAGTAATTATGTTTTTATAGGCGTGTTCATTTCAAAATAAGGAAAAACCCTAAGTTCGTTCAGAAGGTAGAAAATTAAATCATTAATGACTGCAACATTAATTGTAACAAACATTAGACCGAAAGAAGACTGGGCTGTCTATTTTGGTGTAAATACCGATACCGATTAGAAACCACAACATTATTGACCCTTATAATAAAGTTAAAAAGGCTATTAAGATAATCAATTTAGTATGACCTGCAAAATGAACTCTATGTTATTTATAAAACTAGACGAAAAACGGATTGCTTGCCACGGAATACTTGGATCTGTGCCAAAATGTAAAATATATTCAAAATGTTGGTCAACGATCGGTAGGTATTTGTTTATAATTTTGTAGCTCGTAAGCTTCCAGGACAAATAACATACATAGGTAATTGTTTTCACGTCTGTTTTTCTTTAAAGTTATCATCGTTGAATCATCTACTGTAATTTGTATGACTTCGCTGTAAAGTACCTATAATTTTCTGAGTCAATATGTTTTCAATATCATAACAATACTAAATTAATCTAAAAGTTAACGGAAATTCCGTCTATGAAAAGAATAATTTATTAAACTTGTTCTGTTCTTTACAACATTCTTGGAAGTTGTTTTCGTATTAACGTAGTGCGTAGGCGTCAAGAATTTTCCTGATAGATATACATTAGGTACCATACGTATTTGATGAATGGTGGCTAGATAGTAATAGTAGATTTTCATATTAAAATTTGCGACCATAAATGTTTATCTTTGCCTGGGTAGATAAGTATGGACATTAGGAAGTCTAATAATAACGGGCGACATCTGCCTTCTTTTAATTCCTTTAGTCATCGTTTTGTGCAGTCTGTCTATGGACGGGTGGTAGACGGGTGCTGGCTGCATGCATCAACGTTAGGTCAGGTGCGCTCTTTGTGTGCGAGTGGGGAGACTCCCCAATTCAACACCCTCTCAAAGCTTCCTCATCCCCGAACCGCCGGCGTTCACTTGTTGCTACGTTGGCTGCTACGTTGCCGTCGCGAGACTACCGTAGTTGCCGGCCCCTCGCCCCGGTCCTCAGAACACCACTTCCCTCCCCGCGCCATACTCAGTTCTTTGTGCGCCACTGTACCATTCGCACGTTCTATATAACTCGCTACCAATTTTGACGTAGTCGTGACTCGTATATGCTACGGCATAGTCGACTGGAGCTGTGTGAGTGTACAGGTGAACGCTTCGACTTCTTTGATTTCCTGACCGCATTCAAGGACATCCGTTGGATTGGAAGAATTTGAAACTACACCCAAAGGATTACATTTATCTTGTGGATTGTGATTTGTGACTTCACGTGATTGGTTTATTATTGAAGAAAATTGTGCCACTAGTCTGAGAATTAATTGAAGTGATACAAATAATTTGACGAAGCTGACTTCTTGGTTTCAAGCTGATAGCCGACAAGTACTAGACAATATATCATCGTATCGACTGACAAGTAAGTACTTACCTACCTAATTTTTAATAATGAAACAAGTAGGTACTTTACAAGGAGGATATTTACTTAAATTATTAATATTGCAGTGGAATGTCAAAATGAGGACGATCATCGTTAAAGTTGTTTAAGGAAGCTACCAATCTGTGCGTTTTCCTATTTTTTTTTATTCTGACCCTGTTAAGATAGTATACTGCTTGAAAAGGGCCTTTCGAACTTAGCCGTTTCATGACTATTATTGACTAAAATAATTACTTTGAAGGATGATTTATGAACGCTATTCCGCTTAATACCTACCTTCCTGACTCCATCATCGTTCATTTTGACGATTTAATTTTAAAACCTCAAGGCTCACTAGCTATTTATTTAAGAAGTTTATGTTTAAAAAATCGTGTTAATTGGCTTATAATGTAGGTACGACATACCTACCAAGTTTTATGTTAGATAATACCACGTCTAACAACATAATGGCATTAAAATGACGCACGCATATACCGAGCTATAAATATCTACCTTCTCTTTATTACGCTATTAGACTTTTCATGTACTTGCTGACCTTTTGTATCGTTATCGTCAAAGTTATTGGCATGATATTTATTAGCGCTATTAAATTGTTCATTCTATCGTAGCAGATATTTTATTGTTATCTACTTTCTATTGTTTGATTCGTCATACCTATAATCATAATAATATCTCATTATGGTTTTATATCATTATAGAAATGTTTAAAAACGTTGAAAATGATGTACTTACGTAGGTACGTATTTCAAGGAATTGGTGTCTTATTGTTGGTAAGTAATTCCGGTCACGATGTATCGGGACGTTTCGTGTCGTGAGATGCGAGTCAGATTACAGAGGGCTCGCCTCCTCGCTCTTTCAATAGCACATTGCGCAATTTATTGCATGAAAGAATCTAGACTCGTGATACTCTACAGACTACACTATATTCAAGGCCCTATTGCATTTTGTTTTCAGTCACGATAAACATACTATAAGTACAGTACATATTATGTAAGTACGTGTTATTAATATCTCTCGCTACTGACTGTCACCCGCTTTAGTAGTTGTCAGTTTACTAATTAATAATTAACCTACCTAGACTATTCTTGAAACTCGACCGAATTATATCCAAGAACTAGGTTGACATTTCAATTCGAGAACGATACTGAATAAGTAATTTGTGGGTCTCATTTAAAAAGTCAGAATCGACTGTGGTTTGCGGTGAACCTATTCCACTTTTGAGAGATTATTCGCTCTAGTATAAGTGTCCGTTACGTAACATTACAATTAAGTACATACATGTAATTGCCTTATTAAAGCTAGGAGAAAGGTTTGTCACTAGTTCTACTAATGCTCTATTAACGGTTATTGTCCGAGTGGAAGTGTTTCATTACACGGTTGGTGAACATTCACGCTCTACTGAGTTTAACGAGATAGCTTTGACTTGACAAACATGTTCGGATAATGCGGTAACCAGTTATTTCATTTAGGAGCAGCCGTTTTTACTTGTTTTTTAATTGACTCTTTAATTAAAATTGTCAGACTAACAAATAAAAACCAGACATATCGCACAGTTTTTATTATTGCCATCAATTAACGTTATTAATAGTGTTGTTATAATATACAACTATTTTTTGTATTTTACTAATCTTCGAGAACTTTATGAACATACAGAAAATATATGGAACAGATGAATTTTATTTTTGTAAGCATAGTTGTATCATCTTTGAAACTCTAGCATGCACCAGCGTAATCTATACTAATATTATAAAGCTGAAGAGTTTGTTTGTTTGAACGCGCTAATCTCAGGAACTGCTGGTTCGAATTAAAAAAATATTTTTGTGTTGGATAGTCCATTTATCGAGGAAGGTTATAGGCTACTTTTTATCCCGATATTCCCACGGGATCGGGAGTTACGCGGGTGAAACCGCGGAGCGCAGCTAGTGTCATCATAACCAGTTTCCGCAACGAGTTTAAATAAAAACCACTTTATGAATGTTGGTTGCTGTAATAGTTTCTTGTAGTTTACTAGTTATGTCGACGGATTTCCACCCTTCATGAATAATTCAAGCAGTCGTGGTCAGGATTTAGTGCCTCCGGCGCGGCGTCCGGCCCGGGCTCTCGACGCACCAGCCGCCTTTGCCAACCGTCTGAATTGTCTTTCAAACTGCCTACCGCTCGATCTAATGAAAACCTCTCTTGCACCGGTTCCGCGTCTACGTTTGTCTTGTCAATCAAGCGTTGTCAGAATGCGCCTCGCCTCGCTCTTCCCCATCGAGTTATTTGTTGTCCCATTGTCCCCGACCGCTGATCACCGTCTCATTGTTTCACAACTTTTGTTTACATTTCGCTCAATATTCGTTTGTTTGTAAAGAAGTACGATTGTTTTCTCCGCTTCGTGTATTCTTCAACATTGCTAACAGCTGTGCCTCGTATTTCTTGTTATGGAATATTGTTTACTTAAACAATCTATCGTTTCCTTTTGTAAGCAATAACTAACGCTATCGTAGCATTGTAATTTTGCAATTGTTATTTTTTCGCCTCGCAGCAGGTTTATTTTTATGGTTCAGATTACGTTGTGCAGTAATTATAGTTGTCGAAGCGTTTATTATTGCTGACTTAGTCAACTATACACGGGAAATGTACAAAAGTTTTACGAGCATTGTTTATTAATGTCTTTAAAGCGTGTTCTTGGTAAATAGGTGTCGTGGAATGTTGTTCCTGTGATCGCACTCAACGTCGCATTGATTTCGCCGAGACCGGTTTCTGCTGCGGTGAGTAATCGTCAGTTGCATTGCATTAAAAATGGCGGCCTCCTCCGCAACTGTATCGCAATACATTATCATATCATTATGCGGTCGAGATGATATCTCGCGGAGCACGCACTACGTGAGTAATGACCAGCTGTATACACAATCGCCATTCGCTTTATGTTTGTTATGAATAATTATTTATGCGATTATTCAGATGAGGATCCTCGTTAACAGAGCGCTCATTAAAATTCCATTGTTGCTCGCTCGACACGCAGACTTATTCTTTTATGTAGCTGTCGTATCGTGTTTTACTTCTTGGATAAATACGCCTCTCTAATTTACAATTTCATAATCTGTACTCTTTGTTATCGTTTTTGATAGAATTTAGGGCGTGTTTTATTTAGTACACAAACAACACCGTTATTAATTTGTTTTCAGAATGCTTAATTCATAAATTGAGTAAAATGTTAAGACAATTAATAATCATAAATTAGAAATGTAATTACGTCACGCTCTGACTTTTGTCACATTCCCTCTGGTGAATCGCCAAATGGCCGGTAATCAAACGTCGTTGTTGACAGTTGGCGCAGGGCGTCTTGGCTCATGTCATGCCCATTTACATGTGACCTGCAAAATCCTTGTCGCTGACATGCTTGTCCAACCCACGCGCCTATAATATTTCTGAGGAAATCTTCCTGTTCCGGTCCGTTGATTCCGCAATAAACAATGTTCATCTTTCCAATACCTTACCTCATTTAGTTCGGTTGCATTATCTTCTAATGGGATTAGGTCCTGTTATCTGTAGTACAAAAGCGGCTCTTATTTATTAATGTGGTAGTAATTGGCCAAATTAATAAACCAAGTTTATTTGGTTTACAACACTCTTGCCAAGTAAAATTAAATTGTCTCAAATAATGCCGAGGTCGAATGATCCGCATACAACACATTTTTGCACGTGTAGGCGTATGTAGTGTGAATGAGCTTATTTTGGCTTCATCCCAAACGTGCTGTGTCGTCCGACTGAACGCTGACGTCAGTTTTCGTTTGAAAATATGCAGCTGGCAGCGTGTTGATAACAAACATAGATTAAAATAATTTAATGCGAAATTGAATGACACGTTGTTTAGTTGAAATTGCAGATTTGTGAACCAATTTATTTGAGTCTATTGGAACTTTTGTTTAACGTAATTATTTCATTGTTTCAGGTGTCACAGAAAGTGTGATCACGAGTGGTGATGCCGTCAGTGACGAAAACAAGTGCGTAAAAAAGGAAGAAGTGACAAAGCCGCAGGAAGTGTGCACCAGTGAGTTGAGTGAAGTGAAGAGTGAAGTGAGTGGTGTTACGGGCGCGGATGGTGTTGCCAGCGCCGTGGCCTCCGAGGAGGACGATTGTGTGATAGTGTGCGCGCGAGATGCGGACGATAGGTCCGACTCAGGTGTGAGCGGAGTGAGGTCGGGCGGATCCGCCAGTTCGACGGAGGAGCGCGAGTGGCGCGGCATGGCGCACGGGTACGGTGGTGGGCCTCCACCGCCGTTGTTGCACCTGCCTCCGCCACACCCGCCCTCGCTCTATACCAGCGAGCTGCTATGGAAGCAGCGGTACCAGCCACAACTCCATGGACCGCTACATCATGCCATTGCGGACGACTATCTCGCCGCGGCAACATACGATAGAGAGAGACATGAAAGACTGTTAAGGTTAGTCACTTTTTATTCATGCTAGGTATTTTATTATAAAAAAACGCAGGACAAACTTGTTGCTTGCTTGTAATAGTCAGTTACGCACGATTTGATTTTGAAGTACCATCAATAATTACTAGCCATTTTGCTATGCTACAAGTATTACTGTATAGTCCGTCTAGTCATTTAAGTTTAATAAAAACTCAAAACCTTTTTATTGGCTTCGTCGTAATCGGGTAAAAATTGAAAACAGAGACCAGTCTAAACAACTGTCGGAATTTTTTACGATACGACCTTGGAATTTAAAGAATTTTTTGCAAACGTAGTATAAAAATTATGAGGGCCTACCTCATAATTTTATACCCGTGGCGGTTTCTGCAGTAATAACTATAAAACATGTGGATAGTACCATATAATAATTTTATAGTCATTGTTTAGAATTTTAAAAGTACAGAGAAATAAAGGTATTTATTACTTTCTTTTAAGTAGTTACTGAGTAAAAATATAAAATATTGAGATAGTTAGAGAGGTCTACTACAAATAGATTTAATGTAAGAAACACACGTCTATTGAATAATGGAAGTAAACAATGGTTCTGAACAAGCAATTCTCGCAATTGCGTCAGCTAATATTCGTCCCTTATCTTCATCTAAATCACCATTAAGATTCTAAATGTAGATTCGACTCGTACATCGTCTAATTAAACCGAGATGCAGAGTAATAATATTCATTCGCCGTAAGTCGTGACTCATGTCACGTCATACTCCGACCACTATATGTGGAGCAGATGTTTGTCTGACTCCAAGACATACAAAAAATAAATTGCCATTAATTCTGCGGGGAGCACGCACTGAGATATTTATTAAACGTGCATCCGTCCAAGTTTATTTATAAACCTTAACTTATTACGATATGTTTTGTTGTAAATTATCCAGTTAATTCCAGTTTTATACCTACGGGATTGGTTTAATTATGGGTAGGTATTGGAATTATTGGTATGGTTTGACGTATAAGGTATTTTGAACTTGAAGTCTGCCATAAATATTAGGCATTGTGTTACCGCATTTTGCTACCGCAATCTCTCCATCCTTAAAGGAAATCCCGTATTATTCCGTATAGGTACTTTGATTTTAGGTATTCGTGTTATTCATGATTTGTGTTATTAATATTAGTATCTCAACGAATACAACTTGTTTTTGCAAAGTGTTGTCCTGTTTTCTGCTACGTCATTGAACAACCAAGGAAAATACCATAACGTGCATGTAGATTAGGCACAACAAAATCCTTAAAAGGCAATTTACTTTGAATAGTTATTGACCACAAATATATTACCCGCTATTACCCACCTACTTCTAATTCATTCTGTTATACATAGTTCTGATTTGAACCTACTTGATATTATAACTGAGAAGTTTGTGTATTTATGTTACTCCTTCACACAAAAACTACTGGACCGATTACGATGAAACTCGGTATGTAGGTAGATGGAGACCTTGATTAACACTTGTTATCCTGGTATTAAACTGGGCGCACCTCATCATCATCATCTTCCTGCCCTTATCCCAATTTATTTGGGATCGGTGTATAACTGGGCGCACCTATAAATTGGTAATTAATATTGGACTTTACATCTATTTTCGATGATTTTTATACAGAGGCAGCGCAATGCTATTCCGGGCGCTCTGTAGTGCCTGGGGACATGTTTAAACTGAATGTAGGTATAAGAAATTAACCCCATGATGAATAAAACTTTCCTATCCTGTACCAACTCTAAATAATATATTAATAATAAAAAGTGAGTTTATGCAAATACATGCTAGATATTTTCAAGTATTAAGGTAAGTAGGTATAGCTAATTTGGGCCTTATTAATTTGTGGTAGGTAATTTAGATTAATGCCATAAAATGTTATTTCCAAAAAAACCGGTTGTAAATGGGTTTCTAGTAACGATACGTATTAAACAAGTGTTAAAAATAAACCTGTCAAGCAAATAGATGGTATTATCAAAGTTTTGAACCTGTTAACCTTGTAGTTTCGAAGTAGCTTGTTGTGATTCACTTATAAACAGGCTTTATTGGTCTGGCTAGCATTTTAATTTGTTCCTTGACCTTGGTTTTGTCAGTCATTAAAGGTAATGCCCGAGTGCGCAATACTTTTGATCAATTAGGTAGGTATCATTTTAATTTCACAATGTTAAGAATGGCCAGATATCGCAATGAACCGAGGTGTGTGAAGGGACGAAAGTTAAGCTTTTGCCCAGCAGTGAGATAATAGCTGATTTATCAATTAACTAGCGACTCGCCCCGGTTTCGCACGGCTATATTATGCATGTATTAAACATATAAACCTTCCTCTTGAATCACACTATCTATTAAAAAAACCGCATCAAAATCCATTGCGTAGTTTAAAAGATTTAAGCATACAAAGGGATATAGGGACATAGGGACAGAAAAACCGACTTTGTTTTATACTATGTAGTGAAGTGATTCAAATTAATGATCAGTGGATAATGTCGGTTAAAACACAATTAACAAAAAAATGGTTTCAATAGAAATATCATTATTTTTCTATTTACAAAAAGGATAGGTCTAAAATATTTTAAAAGATAGGTACAAAATGTCTGAATTCTGCATAAAAATGTCTAAACTATGCAGAAATATAATACCTACAGTTTCGAACGTATAATACCTCGAGGAGACAATACAAAATACGCGATTAAGATCCGGGAAAATAATTGCATTTAAGGATAGTTTCAAAATAAATAAATATAATGGAGGACATCGCACACAGCGCCTTCTAGTTCAAAACTAAGCAACTAAGCTTGTGTTTTGGTAGGCAGACTTAATATCCTTTTCTTTTGTTGATATAATATATATATAATGCATTTATTATACATATAAACCTTCCTCTTGAATCACTCTATCTATTAAAAAAAACCGCATCAAAATCCGTTGCGTAGTTTTAAAGATCTAAGCATACAAAGGGAAATAGGGACATAGGGACGGCGAAAAGTGACTTTATTTTATACTATGTAGTGATGATACAAAACAACCACTAGAAACAAAATAGGTAGGATTATTTTAAAAGTAAAGTAAAAAAGTATAAAATTTATACAAAAAAAAACCTCATAAAAGTTTTACTTTGTCATGGATGTTAATTATTTAAATAATATTAACAACCTGGGTCAAGAATGTCGAATTCATGGCCATCAAGTGATAAATATTGTATGCTAAATCAACGTATAATTGTTAAAACATTTTTATTTATCTTTTAAAATACATACTTACATAAACAGTTGTTAAGTATGATAATTTTTATAATTCCGGTCGACCTCGACGAATCAAAATAAATTTATTTTTAAGTGAATAAAATATATAATTTTTTGACAAGATTAGCGCTTGTGTAAGTAGGTACCTATTTAAAACACGCAGATAGCAGATACATAAAAAAAAATTATGTGTAGTTTAGCTATACAATGAGAATTTATTAGATAAACTATTCATGACTGTAACACAGTGGGCAAACATCGACGTAAAAGGTTGCGGCTTCGATTCCCACCGATAAACAAGTATTTGTATACAGATAATATTTGTGGTGGTTTAGATGTTTTTGTATGTTGTATATTAAGTGTAGGTATTTAAAAGTATGTAAGTAAGTAAGTATCTATTCTATACATTGTCTAGTAACTATAAAACAAACTTGTCCTGTCTTATTATTCATTTAATCACTACATAGTATAAAACAAAGTCGCTTTTTCTGTCCCTATTTCCCTTTGACTTCTTAAATCTTTAAAACTACGCAACGGATTTTGATGGGGTTTTTTTAATAGATAGAGTGATTCAAGAGGAAGGTTTATATGTATAATACATGCATAATATAGCCGTGCGAAGCCGGGGCGGGTCGCTAGTTACCTATAAAGAGGTAATTTTTTATAATTATTTTCCATTTGCTTTAGCCCAATGTATACTTTTTGTCATCCAACTCCTATGACCTTTAACTGACCTTGAAAAATATTCTTCAAACAATATCCACTTTAACATCGTATAACCTTTATTATTAGCTTCTGTCACATCTATGAGGTTAAGAAAACGTGCATTTAAAAAGTCTCCTTTTACTTCTTAACTCATCTTTATACTTAACTAGCGACCCGCTCCGGCTTCGCAAGGCTATATTATGCATGTATTATAATATATAAAATTCAACATGGGGGCTTTATCTATCATATTTTGAGAGTTGATGTAGTTATATCGCTTTATCGTATCGTGTTTTGGTCTTCATGCTAGGCAGGCTGGGCATATTAGGATAATGCCTGTTTAGTGTTCTGTCAAAGTCAAAGGCCCCCCCCCCCTTTGACTTTGACAGAACACTAAACAGTCAAATTTACGTAAGTGATAATAAAAATATAGTGCTGTTTGAAGCCGATAATGACGTAGCTGTCACATTGCGTCTCGGTAACGAGTTCAGAGATTTTATCTCATCTAAAAATATGCGTACCGCGCTAAAAGAAGTTTAAACATCACAAATAGGTATTGTAGTCAGTAATTTAGATTCGAAATATTCGAATTAAAAAAGTTTTGCGGTACTAAATATCGGTTATCGTTTAGTGATCTGGCAGGAACTAGGGGGGCCCTATTGATCACAGGGCCCTGGGCACTTGCCCAGTGGGAAAGAGGGCAGGGTTCGAAAATATCCGATATTTATAATAAATATCAAAATATCGGATTTTTTTGATATATATCGGATATATATAAAAAATGTGATATTTACATGATATTTATCAATTTTGTATGACAGCCATATTGTTATTTTATTGTATTATTTATACTGATACTGTATACCTACTGTTGGCATACCTATGTTTTATAAATAGAATAAATTATTTAAAAAAAAACAACATATATAAAAGAAAAATCAACTCAAAAACACAAAGTCTTCTTATAAATCAGAAAAATCAATTAAAATCATAAACAACATCAGGTAAAATCAACTCAAAAAGATAAAATCTCATAAATTCCAATCATTCAATGGCTTCATTAATTTTCTGAATACCTACACTACTACTTAAGATACCTAAACTTTAAACGTTAATACCTAAACTTACTATTAGGGAGTTTATTTTAACTTTACTCCAACGCCATCTATATTTATGATGGAGAACTATAGTAGAAAACTCCAAAACATGACTTATTTTCATCAAATTTTTTATCAATTTTTGTATTGATATATATCAATCAATGGATATATATATATCCATTGATATATATCCTCGAACCCTGAAAGAGGGTACTGCATACCTATATATAGAATACTAGCGACCCGCTCCGGCTTCGCACGGCTATATTATGCATATATTATACATACGAGTATAAACCTTCCTCTTGAATCACTCTATCTATTAAAAAAAACCGCATCAAAATATCTAAGCATACAAAGGGACATAGGGACGGCGAAAAGCGACTTTATTTTATACTATGTAGTGAAGTGGAAACAATGTTATTGGTTTGTGTTACTAACTCAAATAAAATTGATATTCTATTGCTTATCATCAGATTACAAGGATTCAATAACCTCTACTTGTATTAAGGTAGGATTATGATAATTTATTGATATTCATTTGTAAATAGCTCCCTAATCTATGTCTCGTACTGCTATCAACAATAATCTACCTACATGCTATCAGTCACATTGGAAATATCATTAAGTAATAATATTGGCTTTGTATCTAAACCGCAGGTTGTCCTTGGCTTTATTTTATAGTGCAGACAGGGATAATCGTTGGTTTGTTATTCATTCACTTTGCTATTAAATTTGTTATTGTAAAGGGCCTTTACGTGTTGGCTTCGGCCTTCTAAAGGTCTGGCTTCATAGCCCTGTGGTATGGGACCCATAATATTGACCTCTAAATCGTAGATCCACACTATTAATATAAAGAGGAAAAATTATTTTGTTTGTTTGTAACGAATACGGTCCGAAACTACTGGACCGATTTTGATGAAACTTGGTATGAGGATACATTGATTAATTGGGAATAACATAGGCTACTTTTTATACCGATATTCCCAAGGAATCAGGAGCTACGCGTGTGAAACCGCGGAGCGCTGCTAGTGTTTTATAATGCAAACTTTAGTCTATGCTATCTAGGGCGCGAAAGCATCGTGATGAAACCTGCGGCATGGTTAGCTCTAGACGTCAAAACGTCTTACTTGCGTGGGTGGTAGGGGAGAGGGTACCCCAGGCTCTATTTATATTTATACACAGCGCTGTATAAATAGAGCCTGCGAAATGTATAAGATGGAGTAGGCGTACCTAGCACCTATACCACCCTCTCAGCTTAGTTGACTGTATCCAGAGGAAAGAACTCGTCATATTTCTGACTAGCTACCCGCTCCGGCTTCGCACGGCTATATTATGAATGTATTATACATATAAACCTTCCTCTTGAATCACTCTATCTATTAAAAAAACCGCATCAAAATCCGTTGCGTAGTTTTAAAGATCTAAGCATACAAAGGGAAATAGGGACATAGGGACGGCGAAAAGTGACTTTATTTTATACTATGTAGTGAAGCCAAGTCGCGGGTCTCACCACGATGTGTTCCTTCACCGTAAAAGCAATGGCTCGGATACGAACCTACAACCTTCGTAATGAATGTTACCACTAGGGCAACATCCCTTTCATCAACAAGTAGGTAGGTATTAATATTCTTTCTTCCTACAAAATGTCTTCCCCTACTTTCTAAATATGGTTACTAGAGTAATCAGTAGGTATCACTATCACTACATAGTATAAAACAAAGTCGCTTTCTCTGTCCCTATGTCCCTATATCCCTATGTATGCTTAAATCTTTAAAACTACGCAACGGATTTTGATGCGGTTTTTTTTTAATAGAAAGAGTGATTCAAGTGGAAGGTTTATATGTATAATACATGCATAATATAGCCGTGCGAAGCCGGGGCGGGTCGCTAGTTTTTTATAAAACCAAGGTTTGCTAAAAACATGGCTCTGTGATTTACTTTTTATTTTCTACTAGCGACTCGCCCCGGCTTCGCACGGCTATATTATACATACCTATAAACTTTCCTCTTGAATCACTCTATTAAATTTAAAAAACCGCATCAAAATCCGTTGCGTAGTTTTAAAGATCTAAACATACATAAGGACAGACAGCGGATAGTGACTTTGTTTTATACTATGTAATGATAATGATGTTAGTTCAGTTAGAGGGTTGGTTATTGGTTAGTCATATTTCTGTAAGTACCAACTCAGTGGCAGTTAAAAACTACTTCTTCTCATTTTAAGGAACTTAACCCAAAGCGACATCCGTTACAAATTATTACGTACCTATTTATGACGTCATAATAGAGTTTTTGCAAGGACCCATATTCCTATAACCGATTTTAAATACATTTATCTTTAAAACTGAAGATATTAAGTAAAGGTATTTTCAATTTTAGAAAGAGGAATTAATTTGTGTGGAGGATGCACTACATGTATGACTTCCATTACAAAGGCTAATATTTAACAATATTATTATTGTACCTACATAGACTATAATGTCTATAAAAAACTGCAAAACATAACACCAATGCGTAAAACAGTATAGGTGGCGCCATCTGATATTGAGTAGCGACATTATGATGTTGAAACACTTTTAGAAATGTCGGATTATCTGTCATTCTTCTAAATAACAAAATATTCAGTGATCATTTTATTATAATACTTCACCAATTTAAATTTTTAAGCATAATTTCAGGTTAAAAAGAGTAAGCTTCAATGCTATAATTTACAACTGGAACAGGATTAAAAAAAATTGAAATGATAATTAACTACCTACCTAACATTTTTGGACTAAAAGAATTTATCAATTCGAACCAGTACTTCCTGAGATTAGCGCGTTTAAACAAACATACAAACAAACAAACTCTTGAGTTTTATAATATTAGTATAGATTCAAGGTTATTTTATTTTTAAAACCTGCTGAAGGTATGTCAAGATCAATGATCTGTAGGTCTTATTGTAGCACAGAATATATCTTCTCTTCGTATTACATACCTACTTATTTACCAACTTCCTTCCCACCCAGGTAAAATATACATGTTTTTGGAGAAGTAAAGAATGCAAAAAGATTTATTTTACACAAAATAAGCTTGCATTTGACGTCATCTCACCTGAGGAAGCGACGATGAGGTAGATGAGCATTTTAAAAAAAAATTCTGAATTCTGATTTTGATGTGTCCCATAAATTGACTTTTGGTTTTTACGTAATATAAACATATTTTGTTCAAGGTAACAATTACATAAATAAAAGCACTGAATTATTGTTTATATTCCTCTAATTCTTGTAAAAGTTAGATCATTTATGAAAAAAATATTAAAAATTAGAACTTTGAGTGTGCAAATGTATGGAGAGTGATGTGTCCCATTAAGCAGTGTTGACTTTCTATAAGAATATTTAAGAAAACATTGAGTTTGCATTTAACTTTTTGGTACTATCGTACACTGATTATAATCATTTATCACTTGAATAAACAATTCTGCGAAAACAATGCATCATTTTAAAATAATTAATGTTTTTTAACATTCATAAAAAAGGTCATTTTGCGGTTTCCTAGTTAGTTACGTGATTAATCGAAAATATTTAAATAAAGTTAAGTAGGTTATGGTTTTCTGTGCACTGGAAACATTTAAGAAGAACGTAGCACAAAGTTATTTTGCTGTAATCTATCAAATTAATCTAAAGACATTGTTGGATTGTGTGGTGCTCCCCGGATTCAAAAATTGTTTCCTGGTTAGTTACGGAAAAACAAGTGTAAGTTAATGCTCTTTTACGTTTATAGTAATATGGATTGATAATTGTATATTAAGTTTTCGATATCTTATCACAAAACAGTCGATTTTATCAGATTTTTTGTAGAAAAGATGAAATTAAACTTTCGTTCTCATGTTCGTTACTTCCTGTTAGTAACTTTTGTAATTGGAAATCGTAAGGCAGAATCCACATCTTAAACAATAATTCAGTGCTTTTATTTATGTAATTGTTATCTTGAACAAAATATGTTTAAATTACGTAAAAAACAAAAGTCAATTTATGGGACACATCAAAATCAGAATTCAGAATTTTTTTGAAAATTGCACAGATGTAGTAGCATGCTTGCCTAGAAGTAGAAGTCTAAGTAATTACTTCTTACTTGCACTAAGAATATGTAGGTAGGTACCTATAAAAAACTAATGCGTCTAATGTCTAACTTAGAAAATACTAAGTAATGTGTAAATTTAACTAGCTAGGTCCTCAAGTTCCCGTAGCAAATTCATCTCATGAGCCCTCGCTCAAAAGAAATAATATGGAAGCGAGCGATCGTAAAATACATAATTGTTGTTGCACACTTTCAGGAGTAATTTTTAAAATAGTATACTTATTCAATCAGTGTAATTTTGCCACAACACCTTATTAATTAATATAAATGTAAGTATGTAATATGATCATAAATAATAAATTCTATTTTGCGTTACCTACCTTTATTTAATAATATCTTCGTTTGCTTCCTACTTCATAGTATTTTCTTGCTTATTTTCTCAAATCTCACTAACTATCACTGTACACACGTTTGAACTAATGTCTCTTAAGATTCACTATCTAAGTTCATAATCTAACATCCACGGTTTAGTGATTTTACAAAAACTGAAAAACGAAAAGAATTAAATGGCGGTCAGATGAACAATTTTGAACGAAATACGAACGAATGAATAATTTCTATTCAATGCAAAGAACAGTGCTGCCACACTGTCAGCCTGCCGAAAGTCAAAATTTTTGATGTGAAACATCTATAGCCGCACGTAAAACCGATTTCTGGCGTGGCGACGCATGCCGCGCACGCTAAATGATGGTATATATATACAGTCTATATGCAGTAGTGTGTACGGTGTACACACCGTAATCGACTGTGCGATTCTATCACAATCTATTCTTTTCTGCATATTACTTTTACAAAAAAAAAACATACATACAACCGAATTGAGAACCTCCTCCTTTTTTTGAAGTCGGTTAATAATGTCGATGTTTCACATCTGCCAGGCGTCCCGTGACGGCTCACATTTTTTATAGCTTCTACACCCGTCCCGATTTGGTCGGGTCCGACATACAATTTGGTCAGTAGCCTTAGTATGGGTTTAACCATACGAAAACGATGATCGTATCCGTATATCGTTCCATACATTTCAGAATAGGATCGGAAACGTAAAGGAACTAAAATTGATACCACACACAAGTAAAAACATTACGTTGTATACAGAAGAGTTCATTCATTTTGGTATAATTTGACATTCGTTGTCAACTTGAAATTCGTTAACGTGTACGTAAACGGTAAACGTGAACGTTTTCTTACTCGATCAAATATTATTAGTGAGAAGCGTGTGAAAGGAATGTGTTTACATAAAAAAAAACCAACTAAAAATGTTTCCAAGATGTGTGTTAGCATGGATGATGTTAGAAGAAGAAGAGACGGCTCGCGTTAAGAACGGCGGCAAAATACTTTGTCTCTTCGAGCTTTATTAACACCGGATTGTATATCGGACTCCTCTTTTCCAGGGGTTCAAGTACGTGTGCGATCTTTTACAGAACCAACGTTTCAATATGAAACTGATGACATTTGATGATTCCTGACCAAGGAAACCTGGCGCTACTGAGCCTGGGTCGTGCAACTAGTGATAGGGTGGCGAACATCATTCATGTACAAAATACATAAATCACATCTGGCTTGCCTTAGTTGGCTGGTTGGAGTTAACACTGACCAAGAATACATGCTGGATAAACCTAACCAATATCTACGCTTCGATCAAGCACAGGTACTGGCTACTGAGAACCGATTATGAACTTAGAATTCTTCGTAAAGCGATTTAAATTCGAAAACATCTAAATAATTTCAAAAGAGAAGATGGTTGGGATGTACCACCTGTATGGGACCCAGTACTACATTCGGTGAAGTCTTAAGCCCGGCAAACAACAACTGCAAGACCTCGGGACACCGTTAGCTATAGCCGTAGCATAGGTACCTACATAAGGAACGTTTCAATTAGGGAACGTAACAATTTTCAAATATATATTTTGTAAGACTATTTAGTCTGCCTGTGACCATAGAAACTGAAAAGTTCCACATGAAATGTTCTTAATGATATTAAAACGTTAAAAAAACATCAACGTGTTGGCTTTGGCCCATTTCATACATTACACAGCGCCATTTGGCCTCAAACCCGTGTGATTACTCCAGTCCTTCAGCTATGTGCACACCATTATTCATTGCAATCAGTTCAGTAGTTTTTACATAAAGATTTAATTAACCTACATACAAACTTCTAACTTCTATATAAATATATATTAGTTGGATGATCAATGATGATGGATAAGGTAGGTATTGTAAACCGAGAGATGTCGCTGTTAACACTGTTGTACAGAAGTGAGTATCGTAGTTCGGCCATTTGCACAGAGATGGCGCTGTTTTCAATATTGCATAGTAGTAGAAGCACAATAACTATTAAAATCTCATCTGTCAAAATCTCATCTGTCGCGAGAACGGCTGAAAATGCTCACCTACAAAAGTGCCCAACGCGCCATAAGAAGTTTTCACTTAAAAAAAATAGTTTAATCCATATTATAAAAATGAATCGCTGAATGTGTTGCTAAGCGTAAATCTCGTGAACAGCTGAACCGATTTTGCTAATTCTTTTTTTTGTTGTCTTTGTTATTGTCAGGAGGTGCTTCTTATGAAAGAAAACATTAAGAAAATTGCGTAGAAAATTATTACCCGGGTGAAACTGCGGGTCGCAGCTAGTGCTTTATAGTAATTATTATTATAAATAACTAAAAACTACAAATAAAAACTTAACCTAAGGTAATCATTTTTAAGAAAGTTCTTTATTTTAATTCGAGTTGCTTAAATGAAATTTGGTACAACATTATAACACTCGTTTCGATGATTTAGTGGCATTTGCCATAGTGCCTGCTGTTGGGGCTATACATCGCTCCCACCGTCGCGCGTTCTCTGCTATAAATTCTGCCGCCAGCGACCTCCACTGCGGACGCAGCAGGTCCCGAACTCTTTGCAGGTTTTCAAGGTTTTCTGAAAATAAGAACATTTTGATGATTATTAAATAGTTTGCCCCGAAGACAACATAACTGAAAATGTATGAAGAGAACAGACAGCGGACCCATTATGGTAAGGGTCCGCTGCTCCAGGTCTGTCAGTGCTAAAGTCGAGGCCGTCCCTCCCCCTGTGCCTGACACGGAAGATCCAATCTTAGCCGCCTTCCTCCTTGTATTCGACTTAAAATCACTCCACAGCTTTACAAGACAAAGCAGTGCAGGGCAAAACAAATATTAGTGCATGAACATATTCATTGAGGGCGGAGGTGAGTTCTTCCCACCTCCGCATCGCCAGTAACCTACCGCATGCCGTGGGGGCTCTCGGCAGGCTTCATAAGGTCTCCGTGACTACAAATAGTGAAAATGTCTTGGTAGTTTAGTTTGAAAACAATAACTTACCGCTCCATGATCTCCACCAAAACCTCAAATTAGGTGGCTGAAGTCATCATTATTTTCACTAGATAATTATTTTCTTATTTAAATAACACACGGTTTTATTTACAATTGACTTTGTCAATGTTGTCAACTAGCTCACGAATTTCGAAACGTCAAACATCCATCTCTATTTTTCGAGAGGTACGCAAAAGAGAAAAACAATGTTCGTTCATTCATCGAGTTACTCGATCAACTCTATCGAGTAAAAGTGACGCACAAACATACTATTAATAGAAAATAGGGTTCACAATAGACTCGGCTCGCCGACCCGCCCCGGCGGGTCCGCGCCCCAGACCGTGATTTTTGTTCTGGCAATAGCCGACCCGCCGGCGGGTCGCTGCATTTGAGAAGGAAAACTGCTAGAAAAACTAAAAATGGTACGTATGTGTGCGTTAAAACGGTCACGATCATCGTTTACGTTTTGTAAAACCTGTACTAGGGCTACAGGTGTACAACCAAATCGGGACGTGTGTGTGTATCGTGGTCGGGCAGACTTAACTATTATTCATTGATCAAATTGGATACGCCCACTCGATTTGGTTGTATCCGACCATCCGTGTGTAAAGTGTGTATGCGTCGTACCCAATATCGTGTTCGAAACAAACAAGTGAGAGTCAGACTTCCGCACGAAGGGTTCCGTATCATGTTGTATTTGAGCTCCACTTCATTTTTTTCTGTTTTTAAGTTGTTGTTGTTAATAAAGAAGAAGGTACAGAAGCTCCACTTACTACATCCTATTTTCTTGTATCCGTTACAAATTATGACGTTACAAATACGTATTTTTGACGTATAAAACATTTGGATTATATAATTTCATTTGGTTTTGCAAATGACACCCTCCCTACTCTTCTCACAACATCTGGGCTTGTGTTATAGTGACGTGTAACGAATAGAAAAAAATATATATACCAAAATGATAAAAAAATGAAACATGAAAAAAAACATTGTAATTTTTTATCGGTTTCATCAGACGTTATCGCGTAAAATTATCGCCCGTAAACCGACTTCACAGACAACCATTTTTTATTATTAGTTTAAAGTCTGAATGGAAGCAATTAAATAAAGATAATTGAAAGTGAAAGCTATAGCTTCTACACACGTCCCGATTTGGTCGGGTTCGACATCCAATTTGATCAGGTGTACAACCAAATCAGGACGTGTGTATCGTGGTCGGGCAGACTTAATTATTATTAATTGATTAAATTGGATACGCCCACCCGATTTGGTTGGATATAACCAAGACGTGTGTACGCGTCGGACCCAATTTCGTGTTCGAAACAAACAAGTGCGAGTTGGACTCCCGCACGAAGGGTTCCGTATTATGTTGTATTTGAGCACCACTTCATTTTTTTCTGTTTTTAGTTGTTGTTGTTGTTAAAGCGACAATAATAGAAATACATAATTTGAGAAAATTTTAACTCTCTATGCATCACGATTCATGAGATACAACCGGATGACAGACGGATAGACAGGCAGACAGACAGCCTGACGGACGGATTTACGGACGGATGGAACTGATAGACGGACGGACTGATGAACTGACAGTGAAGTCTTAGTAATAGGGTCCTGTTTTTCCCCCTGAGGAACGGAACCCTAGAAACTACTTAATGACCACGATGTGTATTAATGTACTCTCTGAATCGGATTCGACCAAATCGTAGCGTGTGTAGCGATACTCGATTTGGTTGTGTCAATTTGGTCGGGACGACCAATACGTAAGCTACATATTTTTTTAAACTTGTCAATGTTTTTGGCAATACTCATTCATTCATTCATAAAAAAGTGACTGACCGTTCATTCTTGATTCATTCAATTCAAGCAAACTATTCATTCCTTCTTTTCATTTTAGTATTTTTAAAATCAAATTGTTGTACACATAAAATTTGAGTTCGTACCTCACAACGTTGTACATAAACCTATCTAATAAAATTAATTACATATAATTGGCACGAGAAATGGCGAATCGGGTTGTAGGAATGTCGTGGTAGGTAGCACTTTTCCATTATTGTAATTATTGTTTGTCTCCAT
Organism: Idaea aversata; assembly: GCA_907269075.1. Taxonomy (NCBI): domain Eukaryota; kingdom Metazoa; phylum Arthropoda; class Insecta; order Lepidoptera; family Geometridae; genus Idaea; species Idaea aversata. The sequence goes on along the minus strand of OU026092.1, from coordinate 4,766,644 downwards.
GGTCCGACTATGTGCGCTCCTGGTATTTCTATGGTGCGCTCCATTCATGCTGGCTGACAGACGCTGACGTTTCTTGCCAAATCAAGCAAACAAAAACAAAATGTACTTTTGTTTTGTTTGTGGTTTGATTGATCTTTGATGCATCTTTCTTGGAATATGCTTGGAATCAATGAACTCTTGTTTTAATTGCATAAACGTGTTTATCAAAAGAGCTAAGTACCTTGTGGTTCTACAATAAAAATAATATCAAAATGTACATCATCATTGTGTAAGTTTTTATTGAACTCACTTTATAACCTCACAAGTTCTCAACTATATCAAAAATCTTTTGTACCACCATAATTATCATGTTTGTTGTATCATTTACTACCACGGCCATCAATCCGTCACCGTTGGTTTTTATGACAAAATATGAATTCCCACTATGGTTCTGTTTAATGTTTACTAGCGACCCGCCCCGGCTTCGCACGGATGTAATAATTATGCATGTATTATATCTAAAAGCCTTCCTCTTTAATCACTCTATCTATAAAAAAAACCGCATCAAAATCCGTTGCGTAGTTTTAAAGATCTATAACATATGTAGGGACGGCGAAAAGTGACTTTAATTTATACTATGTAATGAAAACCTATCGTACTATTGAGTAACAATAATCATTTAGCAAAAGACTAAAAGTAAATAGTTACATATTACCAGGAGTACCCACTACTTATGCTTCACCTGTCGTTCAAACGGGCTGTTTATACTATGTGCGATATGGCCGCCCATTTGTGCAACTTGTACTTTCTAGCTATTACTTTGCTTTGTGTATATTGTGTTCCATGTTCCTTACTGTGTTGTACAAAATTAAATATAGTTGTCTATGTCATCATCATCATCCGAGCGATGTTCCCAGTTGAATCCCTCTCGGGAGCCCGGGGTCTGCTTTCCTACTTTTACGCCTCCACTTCGCACGATCTTCAGCATCCTAGTTTGTAAGGCCATTTGTACACATATCACCCTTTACGACATCAAGCCAAGCCATAAATAAAGTTATCTATCTATGTATCCATAAAGTACAGAAGTGTTTCTAAAAGCAATGCCACTGATCACAACTTCTAAACATAATAATATGTGTTCGGGGGCAGGTTCAAGTTTAGAATGTATTTAGTGAGTGTTCTGATAGCATCATGGCAGGCTAGTTTGGCCCACCTAAAGTTTTTGCCTACCTACAAGCTTGGAGGTGTCACATTAAAACTATGCACAAATCATATTTAAGGGCCTGCACTGTGATATGCGGATGCCTGCTACAGGTTCATACAAAATTCACTAATGCAGTTTCAAAAGTTACCACAAAGGCTTTCGGTTTTTGAACTAAGCGGGTTAGGCTGTTTTCTGTAGACATAGATTCAAGAAGTAGGAAGATACTAGAATACTAGTAGAAGTAGCTAGATACCTATTAAATATGCAAGGATATTAAATGCTCACTCCACCAATGTCTTTTAACCTCGTGTTTTTAAGTAAAAGGATATGCATTTAAGATCAAAAGGACTGTTTATAAAGGTTTATTAAAACTTGTGACTTGAACCAGTATATCACTACATAGTATAAAATAAAGTCACTTTTCGCTGTCCCTATATCCCTATGTCCCTTTGTATGCTTAGATCTTTAAAACTATGCAACGGATTTTGATGCGGTTTTTTTAATGGATAGAGTGATTCAAGAGGAAGGTTTATATGTATAATACATGCATAATATAGCCGTGCGAAGCCAGAGCGGGTCGCTAGTCTTACATAATTTTTGCAAGAATATTGCCTGACTTTACTCACCTACATAACTATTGTTTACTTAGGTACATTTTTCAATAGTTATGTGTAATACAATCATCAATTCATCATGTAAAGGTAAATTATTCAGCAAGCCATTGTCGTTTGCAGAACTGGGATAGTTGGTCTAGATATTTTTTTAAAGGCATTGATCTGAGTGACTTAAATCTTAGATTCGCGAGGTGTGCGGGACATGCAAAAGGGTGTTGAGAAAAAAACGGTCAAGTGCGAGTCGTACTCGCGCACGAAGGTTCCGTACCATTATATTCTGTTTTTAGTATTTGTTGTTATAGCGGCAACAGAAATACATCATCTGAAAATTTCAACTGTCTAGCTATCACGGTTCATGAGTAAGTCTGGTGACAGACATAGAGACAGACAGTGGAGTCTTAGAAAAAGGGTGCCGTTTTTACAATTTGGATACAGAACCCTAAAAACAGTGAGATTCAAAGGGGTAACCTATGTATTTTCTATGTATATTGAAAATGACCATAGAATGTGCAAAAAATCGTATATATTTTTTAAATCATTGAAATGACCTTGACCCAAATAAAGCACATTCCAAACACTTGCATCATTTACAACTAGGGCTGCCAACAGATATCTGGTTTGATTTCTTCAACATTTGGCAACCCTGATTACACCTGTTTTATTAGAAATCATTTGGGAAAATATTTATTTATTTTTATTGCTATTTTTGTGAATTTTCAAAATTAAATTTTATTTTTGTTTGTATTTTATCTAGGTACTTACCTACTTATCTATTGAATCAACTTTGTTTAATACTATGTAGTGGTTAAGTAAGTACCTACCAAATTAGGTTCAAATTAACTATTGAACATCTGGTACAGACATGCCTGTTGGTTACTACCCATTTTTTAGGGTTCCTTAGCCAAATGGCAAAAAACGGAACCCTTATAGATTCGTCATGTCTGTCTGTCTGCCGTATGTCACAGCCACTTTTTTTTTACAATATTATCATCTGTAAAACACATAGTAACAAAGTGTTATATTATAACTAGCATGATAATCGCATTATTTGCTAATTACATAAATTGTTATCTTTAGAAGAAAATTTACTGATATTGCATCACCTTAGTTTGATAATTGGCTTTTGTTTCGTCATAGAAATTATTTCGTAAAATTATTATCTTTTAGGGAATTATGAATTAAATTAAAAATCATAAAGTATGTTAATTAGATCATATTATAAGGTTTATGACCTCCAGCTCGGTTTAAGATTGTAGAAAAATTGTTACGCCTTTTCAGATGTAGTTACGCCATTTTTAAAATGACATTTATTTAATGTTATTTTCTTTGATTACAGGGAAAGAAGGGATCAGGAGCAACGAGATTTACTCGAAAAGCAGCAGAAGGAGAGAAAAGAGAGAGAACGAATAGAACAGGAGAGAGAAAGAGAAAGGGAACGCGAACGGGAGAGGGAAAAACAAGAGAGGGAAGAAAAGGAGAGGAGAGAACAAGAAAATGCCGCCTCAAAACTTGTCTCAAGGCATTTTGAAGAATCTCTTAGGCTTGCTAACCAAAAGGTATAATTATTTTTCATTTATATCTTTAGGTACTTAATACTATAAAGAGGAATTTTTTTTTGTTTGTAACGTATAGGCTCCGAAACTACAGGACCGATTTTGATAAAACTTGGTATGAGGATACATTGATTCATTGAAAGTGTTATAGGCAAATTTTTATCCCGATATTCTAACGGGATCGAGAGTTACGCGGGTTAATCCGCTGCTAGTAAAAATACAATACAATCACTACAACCTAATTTATAACGTTTTTAGTGACGTAGATAAAACCTGATACCTATTCGAGTTTAAATAAAAAAAGAATTCCTTTACAAATTTATACTATTTATTCTGCTTTGAATGACCCGTTTTAGCTTCATTTATTTATCAATATATTATCTAGTTAGAACAAAGAGTGCTTTAGCATAATTAATGAGGTCCTCCCACACACATTTTATGTGATTTCCTACGGTACATAATGTTGGCAATGAAACATTATTGCTAAATTAACTTTTTTTATCAAGTGTAGCACATAGTTTGTGTAACAATGCGCTATTTTATCATCAAGGTCGGCTGATACAGCATAACTTTACACAACATTTCCTGTCCTGTCATTTATCTTATCATGATTCATAGGAATGATAATATCAGTCACTTTTATTATTGTTATAATTTCAATGCACATTCTTTATAGAAGTTTCATTGCCATAATCAATGTTTGGGAGTTCCCTGGCAGATCTTTAGCTTTTAGAAACTTAATAACATAATCATGTATGTTTCGGATTGACCTCAAATCTGTTCTAATAGACTTGTACTGTTCTGTAGAGAGAGCGAAGCACGTCCTGGTCGCTGCTACACTCGCTAGCGCCGAGAGGTGGCGCCGGTGGCGCGGGCGCGGAGCACGAGCGCATGCGCGCGCCGCCCGCCGAGCGTTACTACAGCGCGGCGCACGCGGCTCACCCTGCCGCGCGTCCTCCCGTCTCCGCGGCCGACTACTGCTCGCCGCACGCTCGTCTCGCGCCACCCGCCAAGCCCGACAAGCCGCCGCACCCCTCGCTACCCAAGCAAGAGCCTGGCTACGGCTACAACTACCCTGCCTACCGCGCTTACGACAAGCTCAAGGACCAGCACCTGCCGGCGCCGCCGCCTCTCTTACCCGAGAAGAATTCGGTCATAGTGAAGCACGACGCTAAGCAGATTCACCTCGAGCAGAAGCATCCGTACGCGGCGAAGCAGTCGCCGCGCGCTGAGCCCTCGCCGCACTACCTGCCGGCGCGTGCGTACCGACCGCACGCTCCACCACCCGCGCCCGACAAGGCGCGCCGTCTGTACCCGCCGCAGCCGCAACGCTCACCGGCCGGATACTACGGGCCGGGACCTGCGGCCGCGCCCCCGGCGCCCTCTCGCCCCAAGGTCTCGAGCCCGGCGCCGCATCACATCTACGGCAAGCCGAGTGGCGCGGGCACACCGCCTGCGCCCGCTCACCTCTCGCACGCCGGCGACCAACCCAAGCCGGATGCTCCGCCGGTGCCGTACCCGCCGCCGTCCGCTTATTCCCCGGCGGCGCCGCGCGCGGTGCCATATCCCCCTCCGCCCGCCCATTCCCGAACGCCGGAGCCGCGCGCTCCTCAGCCATCACGGCAGCCGTCCGGTGACGTTACGCCATGCCAGACGCAGCCGCTCGACTTGGGTGTGGCACGTGACGATCCGTCCCGTTTATCACCGCGTCGCCGTGCGCCGCCCGCACCCGACCCGCCCCACGCCGCCGACGTGGACGCCAAGCGTCGCCGGCTTGAGGAGCCGCTGATAGCGGCGGCAGCAGGCGCGGGCCGCGCGTCTCACGGCTCGGAGCCGGCGCCGCAACCTCCCGGCCCGCCGTGCGACGTGCGTGTTCCCTCCGCCGATGGTAGCATCGAAGCCCCCGAACGCGCCGCAGGTGCCTCCCCGGCGCCTCACCGGACGCCGACGGCGAGCCCGGCACCAGCTGCGCCCGCACCTTCCCCCCCGGCTGCGCCACCGCCCCCGGCGACCCCACCAGCGACCGCCGTACCAGCAGCGGATGCGACTTCGCCGCCGCCCGTTCGGCATCTCGGCAAAAAGGTAGATATTTCATTTCATATTATTATTAATTTGCAATCATATGGTAGGTAGATATTTCATATTGTGTGTTTCATGAACTGGATAGCATCTCTGACCTATTTTATGTAATACCACAAAATACTTCATTTGCTTATGATAGAGTGCGTTCAAAACTTACTTTAAAGATGAAATCAATTGAGAATCTTCTATTTTTGTAGGCATGGTTGCAGCGACATGAGACTGCCCCGATCGGTGAAGGCGACTGCTCCGGCGGCGGCGGTACCTGCATAACGCTACCGATGAGTATATCGCGCGCTTCCGAGCCCGACGACTCCGGGTCAAACGTCGTCGTGCCGGTCGCAGCGAAGTCACTGGCTCGCGGTGCGCGCAAGCCGCCGAAGCCGCGCAAACCGAAGGAGACGAACGGTCGCGCTGACGATAACGAGGAGGACAGCTCGAGTTCGGAGCGCGACGCGGCACCTCCAAAGCGAAAGCCGCCGAAAGCGAAACGGAAAAAGGGTGGCGTCCCGCGCAAAGCAAGCGACGAGACCAAGCGCAAGAAGGCCTCCGAGAGCGGCAGCGAGAGCGATAAAGAGAGCGACGACAAAGACTCGGAGTCGGGAGGCAGCGGTAGCGGGAGCGGCAGTACGTCCGGACGGCGCGGCACCGCGGGGCGAGCACGCGGTCGTCGGGCGGGTCGAGGCGGTGCCGGCCGGGGCGGTCGGCGGCGTGATGAGCAGCCACGTCGCGGCACAGCGCAGCCGACCACGCCTCGCGCGCAGCCAGACTCTTTCCTACAGAACGGGCCCTGCTTCGAGGTCGCACCGCGTCTCGCCAAGTGTCGCGAGTGCCGCTGGTCGCCGGCGCAGCGCGACAAGGACATGCCGAACATCTTTTGCCGCTTCTACGCCTTCCGAAGACTGAAATACGCCAAGAACAGGCAGCTTGCGATCGCCGGCTTCTCCGACCCCTACAAAGACGCCGATGAGGTGAATAGAATACTCTTCCTATAATAAAACACAATATCATTCATAATTCTGTAGTTACATATCATGCGAGTCCAATCATCAAAAAGACTAGTCAACGATGAATGTAATAAACTAAATTCTAAATATTAATTGCAGGATGACAAAAAGTTATGGTTATCGTCGTCTGCGGGAGCTGCTGAACTAGACATCGAGATGAGTTGTTTCCTCCTGCGTGAGATAGGTGACCAATTCTGTGAGCTACTGCAGCAGGAGAAGGAAGCAGAGTCGCACCACTTGAACGAAGACAAGACGATAGCATGGAAGCGAGTTGTGCAGGGAGTCAGAGAGATGTGTGACGTATGTGAGACGACACTCTTTAACTTCCATTGGACCTGTGGCAAGTGCGGCTTCGTCGTCTGCTTAGATTGTTATAAGGTCAGTAGAATTATCTATTACTAGCTGTTCCGGCAAACGTTGTTTTGCCATATCTACACAAAAACATAAAAGAAGGAAAAAAAAGTTCGATTCTCTGACCAAACGACGATATACACGACGAAACTGACGATATACACAAAAAAAAATCAAATTTCGGTTTAGCCGTTTCGGAGGAGTTTAATAACTAACACCGTGACACGAGAATTTTATTTAAATAAATATTTCTCTACCCAAATTACCCTACATCACCTTACCTTCAAAAATTAAATGCACATATACGATTTTTAAAATGTATTCCTCTTTTACAGTCAAGAACAACAGGAGAAGCGGCTAACGCGACGAGTGAAACAAATAACTCAAATAACACTGCGAATGGAGAAAGAGATTCGTTTGGGTAAGTTTATTAATCATAAAAAGCATAAAAAAGGCAAAAAAAATCGGTGGTGACACACATACAGACAGACAGATGGACAAGAAAGTAATCATAGTTCCTTTTAATTTTTTTACCTTTTGAGGTACCTAAAAACAATATTTTGATTGCAATTTGTATAACTGATTGTGTCTTATTGATACAGATGGTTGACGTGTACAATGGGAGGCGCCCACCCCGCCCGCCGGCTGCTACTGACCCAGATAGCGGCTGGCGGCGCACTGGCATCGGCGCGTGCGCGGCAACACGCCGTGCGAGCTGCCTTCGCGTTACCACCCTGTGCTTGTGGGGACACTACCAAACCAGATGCGAACACCAAGCAGTTAGCAGCGACGCTCCTACAAGAGGCTTTGCAAAAGGTAACCTTGCTGTTTTCTTCATAAACTATTTCTTCAACTAATGAAGAAAATTTATACATATTTTTGCTAAGATATTTTTTTAATTACGTTATTATTTCCACAGAATATAAAGAAAGAGGATGTGAAAGAGGAACCAGCGGCGACAAACGGCTCGTCCCCGGTCAAATCTGAGAACGGGAAGACCGCGTCCGCGATGAGCTGGTTGTCAGACGTACCGAAAGAGGAACCCAAAGATGATAAGACAGATAGCAGCTCTTCTGATTCGGAAGAAGGAAACTTCTCAACGTTACGCGAGTTACTGATCCGACCGGCGCCAGACTCTGCCGAGGCACAACCTAAGAAGAAGCAGAAGAAGACCGACTCTGACATCCTCGATGACGTCATATCGAGTGTCGTTGACGAGAAGAAAGATGAGGAAAATAAGGACAGCAAGCCTTTCACCCTGGCCGACGTCGTGAAGCGATACGAGCGCGGAGGAAGGTCGCGCGATCAGCTGCCCGTCAGGATCATGACGTTAACAGAGTCGAAACTATTGTATCCGGACGTACCTCACGCCTGGCTCTGCGACGGCAAGCTGCTGCACCTCACTGACCCCACACATCCAGGGAACTACAAGCCCTTCCAGGTAAATATTGTATACCAGTCTATTGTCGCGACTATGAAGTTGGTAGAAGGTAATTTCCTAAAAAAAGTATTACAATAAACGTTTTTAATGTTTAGGATCAGTGGAAGCGCGGTCAGCCGGTGGTCGTTTCGGACGTGTCGACGCTACTAGATCGTGACCTGTGGTCGCCGGCGTCGTTCTCGCGCGACTTCGGCGAGACGCGCGTCGACCTCGTCAACTGTGCAAGTGGACTCGTCGTACCGAACCAGCCTGCCGCCAAGTTCTGGGATGGGTTCGCGTGCGTCGGGAAACGGCTGCGCGACGACCGCGGCGCGCCCATGGTGCTCAAGCTAAAGGACTGGCCCCCTGGCGAGGACTTTGCCGAGCTGCTGCCGGCGCGCTTCGACGACCTGATGCGCGCGCTGCCACTCCACGAGTACACGGCCCGAACCGGTCGGCTCAACCTTGCCGCGCGCCTTCCCGACTGCTTTGTACGGCCCGATCTCGGCCCGAAGATGTACACTGCGTACGGTGGCGCCGGGGGCACGACCAACCTTCACCTCGACGTGAGTGATGCCGTCAACGTGATGGTGCACGCGAGCGCGCCGACCGACGCGCCGGAGCGGGCGCGTGAGGCGGCGCGCGCTGCCGATGACGCTGGCGTCGACGTGTTGTCACGAAGGCGCGCACGTCAGCGACCACCCGCCGCGCTCTGGCACATCTACGCGGCGCGCGATGCGGACAAGATCCGCGACTTACTAGTGCGAGCGGAGCTCGAGCGCGGCGCGCGGCCCCGCCAGAACCACGACCCGGTGCACGATCAGACCTGGTACCTGGACGCGGCGTTGCGCGATCGTCTCTACCGCGAGTACGGCGTCGAGGGGTACGCGGTATTACAGTGCCCGGGCGACGCGGTGTTCGTACCGGCCGGTGCGCCGCACCAGGTGCGAAACCTGCTCGACTGCATCAAGGTGGCGGAAGACTTCGTTTCCCCGGAGAACGTGTCGCGGTGCTTCGAGCTAGCGCACCAATTCCGGCGGTTGTCGCGCCAGCACTCCAATAAGGAGGACAAGCTGCAGATCAAGAACGTCGTGTACCACGCGGTGAAGGACTCGCTCTGCTGCCTGGAGGAGGCGCTGACGCGCGGCCGCGCCGCCGGCGAGACGCAGACCGTGCCCGTGGCGCAGCCCACGCCGCCGTAAGGGCGCCCGCATGTACTGTCGCGCGCCCTCGCCACGCCCCGGGCGCGCCCCGCATTGATCTCAACTTCGAACGTAACGTTAATCGCTAAGTTCCGCATTTAAACGTAAGATTGGAAGCGAGTATGATTCGCGCTGTGCGCAGTTTCGTGTTAAGATGCCATTATGACGCGTGGGAGTGACCCCGAACCTCGCGATCGGAGTATGTGCAATGTAAATTAGTCTGATTTTGGTGATATCTTTAGGGTGAAATGTGGATATGTTTTATGTTCCTTAATCGAAATACAAATAGACTCTTCAGGTTATTTACGGCTTAATCGTAGCTATAGTGATATGTATTATTGTGTAAATTTTTTAATTCGAATTCCATCGAGTACATATTAAGAGGTGTATACTTTTAAGTTATTGTATTGAAACCGTATTCGCTCGAAGCATTGTACATTAAACACGGCGTGTAGATAAGTTTATCCTATAATTAGATTTCTCAATTCGGTTGGTATGTTACGAAACGATAGTTCAACAAAAAAATATGTGACAATTGCGTTTTGTCCTTGATGCTGTATTAGCAATTTTTTTGTACTGTGTATATTATGTATGGTTATAACATTGAATAAAAAAAAAGATGTTTATATTAAAAGTGTCTTTTTTATTAACCCAAAAAAAAAGATTTTTCCAAATCGGTCCAGGCGTTTTCGAGTAATCGGCGAACATACATAAAAAAAAAAAATATATATATATACGCGACGAATTGAGAACCTCCTCCTTTTTTGAAGTCGGTTAAAAAGTAAAAACTTCGCTTCGACTAAAGAGTAGGTAGGTATTCTTTGAATATCGATGGCGATGAAAGCACTACAATCACATGCTTCAATATCGTTACTATGTTTAAATTCTTAAGACTGAAGTGGTAAGACAAGCGTAAAATATCGCGACAGAACGTCTATCAACCGTTAAATCCATGGAATGATTTTAAACTACTGTGTGCTGTCGTAAAGGTGAAGATAGGCTTTGTATTGGAATACACTTCGAAACACGATTAAAGTGATTTGTCTCGATAGAAAAAAAACAAACAAAATCGTTTTTTTTTTTTTTTTCAATTTTACGGCGGTTGTTAAGTAATAACAAGTAGGTACATATTAATTATTTTCATAAACCTCACATCAAATCCTATAAGGTAGTACAGATTGTTTTTCAATAAATACCTAAATGTTAGTTAGTTTCATTACATCACTATCACTACATAGTATAAAATAAAGTCACTTTTCGCCGTCCCTATGTCCCTATTTCCCTTTGTATGCTTAGATCTTTAAAACTACGCAACGGGTTTTGATGCGGTTTTTTGAAGTGAAAACTTCTTATGGCGCGTTGGGCACTTTTGTGGGTGAGCATTTTCAACCGATCTCGCGACAGATTTTGACGCGACAGATGAGATTTTATTTGTGTTAGTCTTTTTGTTTAACTTATACTGCCATCTATTACACAAATTGAGAAACTTAGTTTCTAGAAAGACCGCTATTCGAATGTAGATGGCGCTGATTTAAATTTTTTACTGCCATCTAGCGAATAAAAAAAAACTATATTTGTTTAAGTGAGTGCTAATAGATGGCAGTAGCAGATCGTTTCAAGAAATATTCTATGAGAAATAACAAGTTTATTGTTTTCACTTCTGCCTGCACTCCCGGAGTTTTATTTTTTTTAATAGATAGAGTGATTCAAGAGGAAGGTTTATTATGTATAATACATGCATAATATAGCCGTGCGAAGCAGGAGCGGGTCGCTAGTAAAACATAGTTAAAACGGCCATTTTGCGGCGCGCGGGGGATAGGGATAGGGTTTTCAGATCATACTTTACTAGCAAGCAACGACATCATAAATTGAATATCTCTAAATGATAGGAAATCAAAAATAGTATAATTTCCTATATATTTTACTCTGCATTTTTAGTCTAAAGAAAATGTATTTAGCAATATTTTTAACAACTACATAACTAATTTTTAAATATTAGCTAAGATGTTAGGATATTTGAAACAGCGCCATCTGTCTTTGATTATAGAGCGACTTACAGTAACGACATCTATATGTCAACTATGGCAACAGTTCTTGAGCTATTTAGTTCCGCTACTCGCCCTTAGATGTCGCTACAAAGTAATGTGTTGAAAAATAATAATTCTGCAATCTGTAAATAATTACCTACCTTCTTATTTATTTACCATCTCTAATATAAAAATGAATCGCAAAATGTGTTGGTAAGCGCATAACTCAACAACGCCTGGACCGATTTCGATAATTCTTTTTTTTGTTGTGTTCGTTGTTGTCAAGAGAAGGATCTTACGAAAGAAAAAATTAAGAAAGTCACGCAGAAAATTATTACGCGGGTGAAACCGCGGGGCGCAGCTAGTTTGAAATAAAAACACTTATCACTACATCACTACATAGTACTTATTAGTATAAATAAAACAAAGTCGCTTTCTCTGTCCCTATGTCCTATATCCCTTTGTATGCTTAAATCTTTAAAACTACGCAACGGATTTTGATGCGGTTTTTTTTAATAGATAGAGTGATTCAAGAGTAAGGTTTATATGTATAATACATGCATAATATAGCCGTGCGAAACCGGGGCGGGTCGCTAGTTTGTATTAGAAAAATAATGGTGTTCATAAGGAAGTAAGAAATTCAGCGCCTAGTGATAACTTAAAAGCAATTATTTGACACCTTCCTACAACAAAATCTATCTATTTTTTCTTACAAAAGATAAACAAAAAAGTTAGTGCAAAGATATTAATTAAATTAACATCGATATTTTTATCGAAGTACTTACGTAGAGGACAACTTTTTTTTTGGTTCTTGGTTTAGCTACTCGCAAGTGAATATTGACTTCAATATGGGTAAGTACTGTATGTATAGGTACCTATACATACAGGGTTATTGGCTTATTGGTAACTATTAACTACACTAGCAAGTCGTTGAGGGCTACTTCTGTATACCATAACGATCAACTTTTGTTCTACGACTTTTGTCATAAAATTTAAGTGTTTCTAGTACTTACTGTCTGGCCATTTTTTATGTATATGCGGCACAGAGCGCGCGCGGCACGGACGCTTGTGGGCGCTATATGTGGCTTTACCACACGTACAATCCACGGTCAAAAGTCTCTGCCGTAACGTTTCCAATCCTGTGCAGTAGTTTTTGAACATTATATCATCTTAACCTGTGGATCGAACCCACGTCGGTTGCACCTCTCGGCCAACCAAAGACATAGCTAACATGTTGAAAATAATAATCACACTGAGTACTTTTAATTCAAGTATTTAAGTTTGTGTAACGTTTTTAAGAAGAAGGTCGTAACTCCAATACTTGTTGATAGTATTATTGTAGCAAACAGATCATTTATTTATGACCCATACTGTACTGTAATTGATTCTGTGGCCTATGTCAAGTTGAGTTTTATTTGAATTGATGGATTTAATTTATTATTTTTGTATGGATTTTTTTTTGTGAAATTCCAAAAGTCGTAGAACAAAAGTTGATCGTTAAGGTGCACAGAAGGAGCGCTCAACGGCTTGCTAGTATAGTTATTAGTTACCATAACCCTGTATACAATATTTTATGTCCGGGATGGGCAAACTTCTAATACCTATCAACTACAGTACCTACCTATAATATAATGTCAGTCACTGATTAGTTAGTCCATTAATCAATAAATATTATGATTATTGGTTCACAGAAACTACTATGTGTCTCGCTCTTAAATGCTTGTCTAAAACTTTGGTATTTTGGGATTTTCCTCGTTGGCTTGACGACCTCTGGCTCAGTGGGCGACCACTAACCCGTGACGCAGAATTGTTTGTGAGTTCGATTTCCACCTCGAACAAATATTTGTATAGGTACCTAACCTACAGATAATAAAGTTTTTGGTCTGGGTGGTCTTCACAGTGTTTAGGGATTCTATCCGTTGTCTGCATGGCCATCATAGAAGAAAAGTATAAATTATTCTATAACTTGTCTGGTCACCATAACACAAGCCTCGTTGTTTAGCTTGGAGCTAGATGGCGCATGTCCTGAAAAGGTTTTTATCCTGAAAAGGACCTTATTATTACTAAGACTTCACTGTCTGTCTATCAGTCTTGAATCGGGATAGCTAGAACACATGAAATGTTCACAGATGATGTATTTCTGTTGCAGCTATAACAGCAATTTATTTATTATTTATTGAAGTTATACTTCTTTAGGCGCGTTATGAAAAAATGATGAGAGTGAAATTTTACAAAAGCGTCACACAAAATTCTCACGTCGGACGAGTTTTTTGTCGGACGAGTTTTTTGCCGGACGAGTTTTTTGTCGGACGAGTTTTTTGTCGGACGAGTTTTTTGTCGGACGAGTTTTTTGTCGGACGAGTATTTTGTCGGACGAGTATTTTGTCGGACGAACTTTTCGTCGGACGAGTTTTTTGTCGGACGAGTTTTTTGCCGGACGAGTTTTTTTTTTTTTTTTTTTTTTTTTTTTTTTTTTTTTTTTTTTTTAATAATGCCAAAGAAGTATAACTTCTCACGCGCGTACATAAGTACACGCACCCATTTTTTATTATTTTTATTTATTTTACTTTAATTATAACGGTTACAAACCAATTACTATAACTAAAGACAACCAATCTTGCGAGGGATAGAATATAATTATGTATGAATACATAATTATATTCTATCCCTCGCAAAACCTCAAACATACTGACATTATACATTTTACTTGATCTATTTAACGTCACAACAATTTTATTAAGTAGATTTTTTTCCGACCTTTAGTCAACAAATATCTAAATTCTAGCATCCTAGTAACAATCGAAATATATCAAGTATTTACTTACTTACCTAATATCTACTTATTCCGAACGAAGACAATATATTCCTCGTTTTGACTTTCAAATAAATCCTGTACCCAAATAACAAAAACACCTAAGTATTTATGATACGACAAAAAAACACAATGAATCTCAAATGCCTACATCACTATCCGAATGACCTAAGATAACTTCAATTCCGACAAAACAAAAAATTAAAATAAACATTACTAGCTAAAACGATTTCACTTAAAACTTTTTCCAACAAAACGGGCAATGTATGCAATGTTACAATTTAGAACGCATTGAATATTTTATAGCGTTACTGCTACCAATTTATCTGTTCAGGTGTCTGAAAACAGAACTAAAATTTGCCCTAGTTTTATTTGATATTGCATAGATGCTAGCGCCGCGATGAACTGTTTAATTAAATTGGTTGGACTTTAAAGCAATTGTACCTGTGTCCCTCCCCCCTGATACGTTATAAAGAGGTTTCAGATCTCAATGTTGGTCAGTCTGTCTGTATTAATCTGTTGAGTCGGTTGTTTATGTGATCATGAAGTTGATCACCTTGTTGTTTGTTGGTAAGTTTCCTTATCAAGTAGAAAGCTCTAGATTTAAATTGCTACGCCCTGCAGTTTCATTCGTGTAAGTCCAAAATCGGGGTTGGGATTTTAATAAAAAGCCTATACTAACCTTCCTAAAGAATTGGGCTATCCAATCCAAAAAGAATAATTTAAATCCGACTGATTGTTCCAGAGATTTGCGTGTTCAAACAAATTAACTCTACTACTTTATTCGTATAGATTGAGATGTAACCAAGGACTTTTGTGGCAATCAGCCTTTTTTGGTATTATTAAGCAAGCACAAATATAATATACATAGCGAATATGTTGACTCTCTGCTGACCGGGTATTCTGTTTTCGTGTTATCTAGCTGAATTATTGTCTTTCGGTCATCTTAGGTCTTGGTGCTTTCATGTCATCCAACTTAATAAACGGCTATCTTTCAGCGAAAGAGCATAGTGCCACGGAAATTCACCAAGGCGGGTATTAAACCTGCTTACCCTTGAAAAGAACAACAATATCAAATAATATCGGGTTTTAGAAAAAACAATAACTTATTCGAGAAAACGTACTTAGGTAAAAATAGTAAATGTTTCAGGGTCCTCAATAAATAGAATACCATCCTACAAAAAATTAGGTTTTATTTTCGTTACGGAATTTCTGGATTCGGTCGCCGCGCTCAAAGCCCGCGATAAAAACTATGCAATAGCTTAAAACGAAAAAAAATTCTTCATTATTAATTTCTTCTGTAATTTTGTAAGTTTCAATATTGAAATAGAGTCTTTGAAGGTAGAAAATAAGAGAAATATTCCTTCGTAGAATAAGTGCGTATGAAGATCTGTCGTAAGCCCTGTCTTCCTGTGATTATCTCAAATTGTGAGGTCGCCAGATTATCTCGTTAAAATCTAGATTAGTTGACGAGCTGGGCCGTTTCCGACAGCGATTTGCGAACCAAACTGGTTCTAACAATGACTTGAGAGATAAACCTATGCCTGAGAATGAGTCTTGTGTTAGTGTCCTCAATGCAATCATAAAATATGTATTAGATGTTGAGTTATGTTTTCAGTCAATATGAATCGATTTCTCTGTGTTACCTACGTTTTTTTTAATACGATCGATTTGATTTAAACTTTATGTTGCTTATGTAAGAATAGTACATTGCGATACAAGTGTGGAAAGTTGATCATTCCATAGAGGCGGTTTATGACGCGCGAGCGGAACGCGAGCGTGGCAAAAGCCGAGATGGAATGATCAATTCACACGTGTATCGTACGACGTTTTTTATCACAGTTGCAAATAAAAAAAAAGACTTGTTAAAATTTTAATAATAAAAAGTTTTTAAGAATTTTAGGTTATGTTTACTATTTTTTGTTAATTACACTTCCGAAAGGCTTTTAACCTATACAGCGTCTGTCATACAATATTTTTTAGGGTTTTTTTCATTTGTTTTTGCGTCGGCGGTTAAAAACAGAATACCTATAATGGTAAGGAAAAAATACATATAAGTAACTAAAGAAAAATCATAATAAAAACAAAACTCAATTTTTAATTATTTTTAAAGACGTCATCACGTAATATTATCGTTCGTTATCAGACTTTAGAGACAACCTTTTGAAAAGAAGAAAAAAGGTACCAACAAAGAGTTTTAAGCCAGCAAGGCTTAAAAACTCTTTGGATGGTACCTTTTTCTATACATCAAAACAGTATAACCCAGATAAAGGAGATCATTCATGTTTCTAACAAAAAATACCCACAAAAAAAAATGCCGGCCAGTAATAAAAATTGTTTCTATCTTGTAGAGAATACTATTTTAAACAATGTTTACTAAGGCAACAAAGAGCTACGATCAAAAATCGTTGAGTTATTTTACATTGAAAACCCAAAAAATGCATTTTATAGAGATCCGTTTGACCACTTTTAAGATCCCACTAAAACTTCTAAAAGGGTTATTGGATATACCAATTTATATAAATATAATAAAAACAGACAAAGCTTATCCATTTACTACTTATTTTTATATTTTTTCTGTAGTAATATCTTAAAAGTGGTCAAACGGATCTCAACAAAATGCATTTTTTTCGGTTTTCAATGTAAAATAACTCAACGATGGTTGATCGTAGCTCTTTGTTGCCTTAGTAAACATTGTTTAAAATGTTATTCTCTACAAGATAGAAACATTTTTTTTCTGGCCGGCACCTTAAGTTTTGGGTACGATTTGAACGATGTCCTTAGGAATGTTTCATCTACTATATGTCATTAGCAGTAAGATACGTATTTGACATATCGGGATGACGTATTATTTTAGCACTAGTTGGATTTTTTTTTATCGCACGCGTGTATAATACGTTGCATTATGAGCCCAAAAGCGGTTTAATAAGATCCACTTTATGAGCAACTGTGATAAAAATATTATTTTATTATTGGCCATTACATGTAATCTATAGTTGATTTATACAATGATAGTGCCCGACACGTCTGTTAGATGGAGTAGGCTTGAAGAATCTAAACTTTAATATTATAAAGCTGAAGACTTAGTTTATTTGTTTGAACGCGCTAATGTTAGGAACTACTGGTTCGAATTGAAAATATATTTTTGTGCTGGATAGTCCATTTATCGAGGAAGGCTACTTTTTATTTTGATATTCCCACGAGATCGGGACTTACGCGGGTGAAACCGCGGGGCACAGCTAGTTAGAATATAATAAGATAGTTATTTACCTTCTTTCTTTTTATAGAATTGATCACTTCTATAAAAAGAAAAGTGTTATTCAGACTGTCTTACCAAGACAGGCGTAGTGTATACTAAGACGCAGACTTAAGTCATACGTCCCGCGGTTTCATCCGCGTAAGTCCCGATCCCGTGGGAATATTGGAATAAAAAGTAGCCTATATGTAAATCCGGGTATCTTTCTGACTACATATCGAGTTTCAACGCAATCGGTTCAGTAGTTTTTGCGTGAAGGGTTAACAAACATATATACATACAAACTTTAAGATAGGATTCAGCACAAAGTAAGCGTACTTGTCTATTCTGTGTTTTGGTAAGATAGACTGATTAACACACAGTATAATAAACTCTACCAAATCACAAAACAAGCTGTCGATATACAAGATATAGATAACTAGATGTTGCTCGCGACTTCGTGCGCGTTGGTAGTTGTGTTTTATAAACTACTAGCGACCCGCTCCGGCTTCGCACGGCTATATTATGCATGTATTATACATATAAACCTTCCTCTTGAATAACTCTATCTATTAAAATGAACCGCATCAAAATCCGTTGCGTAGTTTTAAAGATCTAAGCATACAAAGGGACACAGGGATATAGAGACGGCGAAAAGTGACTTTATTTTATACTTTGTAGTGAAAACATTCCTCTTGAAGCCGTCTATCTATTAAAAAAAACCGCATCAAAATAAGTTGCGTATATAAGCATACATAGAGACAGACAGACAGCTGGAAGCGACTTTGTTTTATACTACGTAGTGACTATATGCATGGGCGTGCCCAGAGTTTTGTACAGGGTGAGGCAGAAGCAAACAAAAGTATAAAACTCGATAAGTAGTAGAAAATTTAAAATGTTATTATTAATGACTGTATTTATTTGAATAATGTCATGGGGGGTTTAGGCTAATTAATCTCCAGCGAGATGGCAGCGATAGGGCAATGTGATGGTTGAAACGCAACTACACGATGGTCACCTTCAGTTGTAAATTGGAGAAGGACGTGCAAGCAGCCGCTGCGGCAATATAAAGCTAAATCAGTTCTTTTCCATCCAAAGGTTGCCTGGAAGAAATCGCTTTCAGCGATAAGGCCGCCCATTTGTGCAACTTATACTTTCTAGCTATTACTTTACTTTGCTTTTTGTATTTATATGTTCCTTACTGTACACACTGGTGGTGGAACGACACAGTCCAGAGGGAGACTAAGGCGAAGAAAGCCCTCTTTAAAAAGTGGCAAGCGTCCAGCTCTCCTGAAGATCGCGACTCGTATAAAGCCGCCAAACGTGCCACAAAAAGAGCAGTAGCCAGAGCCAGACAGAACCACTTACAGTCACTATACGATAAGTTGGAAACGTCTGAGGGGCAGAAGCTTATTTATAAGTTGGCACGTTCGAGGGTAAAAGCGGCGCAGGATATATCCAAGTGCCGCTGTGTAAAAGACCCCGATGGTAACCTGCTTTGCGAGGACCTTGCGGTGAAGGAGAGAGGGCGCTCTTATTTCCACGAGCTGCTGAATAAGCAGTACAAAGAGGTGCAGCCGCCGGAACTCCCTCCGAATCAAGGACTTGTGCCACCGATTACGCCTGACGAAGTCCGCAAGGCTCTTCGCCGCATGAAGAATCGGAAAGCTGTCGGAGCCGATGGAGTCCCTATCGAAATGTGGAAGGCGATGGGTCCTCGTGGTGTGGGCATCTTGACCAACCTCTTTAACCGCATACTCGAGACCGGTGAGATCCCTGCCCAATGGAGATTGAGTGTTATTACCCCAGTTATCAAGGGCAAGGGATCGGTGCAGGAGTGTGGCAGTTATCGAGGTATAAAGGTCATGTCCCACACTATGAAGCTCTACGAGCGGATAGTGGATTCTCGGATCTGACAGGAGTGCACTGTCTCTGGGTGTCAATATGGTTTCCGCCCCGGGCATGGCACCATGGACCCTGTTTTCGCCCTAAGGATCGTTATGGAGATATACAGGACGAAGAATACGCCTCTGCATTTTCTATTCCTAGATTTGCAGAAGGCCTTCGACTGTATTCCTCGCATGATGATCTGGTGGGCGCTGCGGTCCAAAGGGGTTCCGGAAGCTTATGTTGAAATCATCAGAGACATGTACCGAAATTCTGATTCTGTGGTGCGAACTGCTGTTGGCGACACTAAGCCCTTCCCTGTTCCCGTTGGAGTTCACCAGGGTTCCGTCCTAAGCCCGTTCCTGTTCAGCGTAATATTGGATGCACTGTCCGTTGCCATCAGGGATGCACACGAGCAGCCTCCATGGCTGCTCATGTACGCTGATGATATTGCGCTGGCGGATTCGGATAAGGGGCGGCTGGTCCAACGTGTACACACGTGGAAGGAGTCGCTTGAGAACGGCGGTTTGCAACTGAATGTGGCGAAGACAGAGTACTTGGCTTGCAATACCACAGATCCCACACCTGTCTGCGTAGACGGTCATATGGTCGAGCGGACAGACCAGTTTAAGTACTTGGGATCTGTGCTTCGCGCGTCCGGCGACATCGATTGCGACGTCAAGTCACGCATTTCAGCGGCTTGGGCCAAGTGGCGTGAGGTGACTGGTGTCATTTGCGACCCCAAAATGCCGGTTAAACTAAAGGGACAGGTCTATAAAACCATCATTAGACCTGTCCTTTTGTATGGTAGTGAGGCGTGGCCGGTACTTGAGCGACATAAGCAGGAGCTGCGTGTCACGGAGATGAAGATGTTGCGCTGGATGTGTGGAGTGACGCGAAAGGATCGCGTCAGGAACTCCCGCATCCGGGGCAGCCTTCATGTCCGAGACATTGCTGATAAATTGCAAGAATGTCGCCTACGCCGGTACGGTCACGTCTTGCGAAAACCGGCTAGTTTTCGAAAACGTGGGGAACAAATGTCTTGCCATGGCGCCTCCGCCGGGCCGTGGCAGACTGGGTAGACCCAAGAAGTGCTGGCTTGACGTCGTAAAGGGTGATATGCGTGCAAATGGCCTTACCAACCAGGATGCCGAAGATCGTGCGAAGTGGAGGCGTAAAAGTAGGAAAGCGGACCCCAGGCTCCTGAGAGGGATGCAACCGGGAACATCGCTCGGATGATGATGATGATGATGTTCCTTACTGTACACCACGTATTTTACCTGTTATTTCTTCAAAATGCAGACTAGGAAGGGTTTCGCTGTCGCTTCTCGTCAGGAAGCGACGAAACTGCAAATGACTTTGCAACAATTAAAGACCGCAAATGAGCAGGTTGTTCAATTAAACAGCGAACGGGACGATAACGAAAGAGAACTTATTAGTACAATAGAACAAAACGGGAAATTAAAAAACCAATTGTCACAAATTAATGTTAAGTTGGAAGATGTGACTACAGAGCGGGATAACCTCCAACTATTGTTAGATAGGTTTGATAGTTGTAGTGCAGAGTACGAGCAGGCTTTACGACGCATATCTGACCTGGAACAGGAGCTCTGTGAGGCCCATCGACATATCTCACACCTTGAAGCAGCCACCCAGGAAATTACCACACAACAAAATCAATCATTATTTGACGAGCTCGTAGGGAGGTCCCCGCAGTTGGTTGCTGCTCCAAGGCCTATGCACACAGACATTATTGATCTCACTAACGACACTCCCCTACGCCATTCAGTGTCAGCCAAGGTGCATTTGGACTTTTGCAGCAGCAAAAAACTTAAAAAATTTGTAAAAATTAATAAATTTATTAGAAAAAATAAAAATTTAATCAAAAATCATAAAAAACTATCTAAAAACGTTAAAAATTGTAAAAATAGATTGGAACTATTAGATAAATTGAGTTTATGCACGTTAGAATTAGAAAATTATCAAAGGCAACATGCAGCCGATACGAATAAATTTCAAATTAAGCTTAGACACTTGCAAGACTCACTCGAATCAGTGACTATCATGTATGATAAATCAAAGCAAATTATCAGGGAATATTCAATGGCAATGGGTAAACTTATTAATTCAACATCTGACTATGTGGACCGTTTTGACTCTTTGGCAGACAAAACAAGTTATGGCTGTGACCGCTGCAGCCAGCCCGAGCCTTTGAATACACCTTCCTTATCGAGTGAGCAGCTGTGTAACCGTGCACAGCTATTATGTAAATCTTCTAATTTAAGTTCTCAAATAATTAATAATAAAAATCAAACAATCATGTTTAGCGATGAAATTGGAATGGATATGGGCTCAAAATTAAACTTTTATTCAAAGGGACAGTCTTTTATAAACTACTGTATGCCTTCTGCATCCTATCACCAAATTATGAAAAGAATAACTAGCTATAAATTTGAAAAAAATAATAATTTAATTATTTTTATTGGAAATAGGGGAAGTGTCAACAAACAGGAAATGTTGAAATATTGTGATACTTTGTGCTCCTTGAACATAGACAATATTGTAATGTTTACACTCCCCTACTGTAAAAACTTGCCAGCTGCGGAAAATACACTTAGACATAATTTAAATTTAGCATTGAACACTATATCATGTTATAGTAAAAAGTTCAATGTTATTGACACTAACCCTATTGTTAGTAATACTTATTATTTGACGAAGGGAAAGCACAAGCTTCCGGATTCAATCAAAAGACAGATAGCAACTTCGCTATGTTATTTTTTTAATTTTACAGCCAAGAATTTGGCTACATATACTGCGCCTTTTGCGCAGTTAAATGACATAAATATTATTCAGACTGCGGATAGTTGTCTTTATCCGATTAATTTAAATTAAATAATCAGACAAAAGAGGTACGCTCTTGCAGTAGTTTTAAAACAATGGAGATATCCTCTAGCACATTACCAAGTAATAATAATAAAAAAAATTGTTCAGATAACAATATAAGCCAATTATTGATTTCATTATCTAACGAGTCAAATAATAACGATTGCTGGAATAAATGCCCTAAAATAAATAAAGTAAATAAAAATTATGAAAAAAATATTACCCTGGTGCATCAAAATATCAGAGGGATGACAGAGGGCAAAATACTAACACTGGAATTGTACATGAACGCTGAGGATATTGACATTGTATGCATAACCGAACATCATCTCCGGGCTCACCAGCTCATGTTCAATTTCAGCAACCACCGGGTTGGCAGCGCATTCTGCAGGGTAAACACGGCAAAGGGGGGGTCTCTTATAATACTGAACAATAAATTAAAATATAAAGAAAGAAAAGATGTCGTGTCTATGTCTGTGGAATGTGTAACGGAAATATCTTGTGTAGAACTGGAGCAATTAATAGTAGTATGTGTATATAGACGACCTGTTTTTGAAAATTTTAAAGAATTTATTGAGATATTGGATGAAATGCTAACAAAATTAACTAAATCAAAAAAACAATTACTTGTATGTGGGGATTTTAACGTAGATTTACTGAAAATAAGCACCTTTTCCACGAAACTTCTGAATTTGTATAAATCACACAATTTATCTAACGTGTTTCTGGAGCCTACTAGAACCACTGACACTACTGCGACATGTATTGATAATATTTATATTACCGATAATATATCCACGATTAGCAAATCTATCATTAATAAATTAGAATCAGACCATAGTGGTCAGTTTGTCAAATTTGCTATTGTCATAAAATCGATACCAAAAAGGAAAATAAAGTACGTACCGGTGACTGCTGCTCGTCTGGAGGAACTTAGATTGAATTTAGCTAACGTTTTACCGTTTCTGCCTTGTGATACGGATCCAAATGTATTATATAATAACTTTTTTTCGGTTCTTAATAACCAATTTCAGTCTATCTTTACATCCAGATCTATGGTAGTCTCCGACAAACGCGAGTTTAGTGACTGGGCAACGGTTGGTATTCACCGCAGTAGACATAAACTATATGAGTTATACGCGGAAAGACAGAGTAATACATCAGAGGAGTTTGGAGCCTACGTTAGAAACTATTCAAGGATATTTAAAAGAGTGTGTATTTTGGCAAAATCTCTCTTCATTAAATCTGTGATTAAAACTAGTGATGATAAAATAAAAGCTACATGGAAAGTAATTAACGCTGAAACAGGGAGAGTCGCAGCCAAAAACACCGAGTTTAAATTGAGTATTAATGGAAATATAACTAATAATGATCAAGATATCGCAAACGAATTTGAGATTTTTTTCGGTAATGTAGCTATTACTTTGACGAAGGCTTTAAATTCTTCTACCCCCATTGCAGAAGCTTTGCTAAAAACGAATGTACCAAATTGTAATAAAACATTTAAATTCCAATATGTTAAAAATCATGACATTATTGTAGTGCTTAAGCAAATAAATCTCAAGAAAACTAAAGATCTATGGGGGATGTCTGTCCCGATTGTTAAATCAATTATTGAACTGATTATACCAGAACTAGTCATTATATTTAATCGATGTATAGATTGTGGTGTGTTTCCTGATTTAATGAAATTGAGTAAAGTAGTTCCACTGTTTAAATCTGGTAGTACCTCAGACCCCTCCAATTTTAGACCAATATCAGTACTACCCACGTTAAGTAAAATTTTTGAAAAACTTATTTTAAAGCAACTACTGAAACATTTCCATGATAATAATATCTTACATAATAAACAGTTCGGGTTTAGTAAGGGGCGCTCGACTACTGATGCGGGTATAGCGTTAATTAAAAACATATTTGATGCTTGGGAGGAGTCACATGATGCGTATGGCATATTCTGTGACTTATCCAAGGCATTTGATTGCGTTCAACATAATACATTGATCATGAAACTACACCACTACGGTATTAGGGACGGCGCCCTGGATCTTATCTCTTCTTATTTGAGCGGTAGGATCCAGAGTGTTGATGTTAACGGGAAACGATCCCCCGGATCTGCGATAGCAATGGGGGTTCCTCAAGGATCCATATTAGGACCTTTCCTGTTTTTAGTTTATATAAATGACTTACCTTACCTTGTAAGGGACAACCATGGGATAGTGTTGTTCGCAGATGACACCTCCTTGGTGTTCAAGGTTAAAAGGCGTCAGTCCAACGTTGACGATGTGAACAATGCTCTCTCTAGAATAGTTGATTGGTTCAATTCCAATAATTTATTACTGAATGGATCCAAAACTAAATTAATTCGGTTCACACTTCCAAATGTAAAACAAGTAAAAACTGTTGTAAAAATTAATGATGAGGAAGTTGAATTAGTCAGTAAGGCTGTCTTTCTAGGTATAACTTTAGATCCTAAGCTTCAGTGGGGCCCACATGTGGAAGCATTGTCCAATAGACTTAGTTCTGCCGCTTACGCCGTTAAGAAAATTCGCGAATACACGGACATTGAGACTGCTCGCCTAGTCTATTTCGGCTACTTCCACAGTGTCATGTCGTACGGCATCCTACTGTGGGGGTGTGCTGCAGATATTGATGCTATTTTCATATTGCAAAAGAGAGCTGTCCGAGCTATCTACAAAATGGGCCCCAGGGAATCACTTAGAGAAAAATTTAAAGAGATAAATATATTAACGCTCTATTCACAATATATCTACGAAAACTTGCTCTACGTTCACAAAAATCCTGATATTTTCCGTAAAAACAGCGATATTCATAATTTCAATTTAAGAAATAAGGGTGAACTTACCGTGCCCGGTAGCAGGCTCCGGAAAATAAACAGGTCGTTTAATAGTACATGTGTGCTCTATTATAATAAATTACCTAAAGATGTATATGACATGTCCATTAACAGGTTCAAAACTTTTATAAAGCATAGATTGTGCAGTAAGGCATACTATGATACTTCGTCTTATCTTAATGATAAGAACCCATGGACATGACTTTAGTTGCTCCATTTCAAATAATACTTTCAAATACTGTAATATTGACCATTGTGAGCGTGACCACATGAAAAAAAAAACCCCCATGAGTTTCTTGTGCCTTCTTCTCATTGGTGGGCGCGTTCCGAAGGCACACATCCTAACTTAGTTTTTAAGACGTTTTTATGTGGTCCTGTATACTTTTAAGTATTAAGTATCCAAAGAAAATAAAGATATTTGATTTGATTTGATTTGATTTGTACCAATTTTCGAGCACTCACTGATGAATGGGCCACGAGTAGATGCGTACCGCCATCGCTGGCCCACTTCCTTTGATGTGTGACCGAAAAACTGACTCCGTGGCCATCCAGTCTTTACACCACGAACCATAAGCCAGTGGGCCAGCATGATGGCCCATTAAATTTGTCAGGAACGTGCGGGCGGATAAACTTTAAAAATAGCGGGCTTTGTGCATGCGCGACCGATCCATGCATATTGCATTGTTTTACGCGGTAATTTTAATTTTGATAGTAACATAATGGATATTTTTTGTTACATATATTAAAAACCTATTTTTTTTATTATAAGCTCCGAGTCAGGGTGGGGCAAATGCCCCACCTTGCCCCACTGTGGGCACGCCCATGACTATATGGACTTACAATATCTACAAAACTAGCGAGCTATTTGATCTCTCTATAATTGATTTTTTCGCTACAATTTCAGTGGCCCTAATAGCGGCAGCGTACTGCGCTCCCAACAAGGATGATATAAAGAAGCTAAAGGAAGAGGCGGCTCGGAAGAAGGCCTGCACCCATGACTGCACCAAAGAGAAGTTCGAGCCCATCTGCGCTGGTAAACAGGGAGAGAAATCCAAGTCTTTTGGGAGCGAATGCGTCTTGAACAACTATAACTGCGAACATAAGGATAGTAAGTACCCTTACCAAAATATATATTGAAAAACTGGGTATGATATGGTGTTGGATTTTACTTCGTACAGTGCCTAGCAGTTTATTATATACAGACATAGAGGGATAAAAGGTCGAAGTATACAGATGTACAATAATAAATTAAAATATAAATAGCATTAGCTAGTTTATAAGATAAATAGGTTCGAAAACATGAAATTGAGTAGGTAAGTACCTATACTTATACCTATGTATATTAAACCTCTGACATATATTTTCTGTACCTTTGACCGCATTCAGTTCTTTCTTACCTAAGATTCATAATATTTATTCAAGTTGTAGATTGCTTTTTTATTTAAGCCATTTTTTAAGTTTTGTCTGTAATATTGTTACTTAATAACTTACTTACTAAATAAACCTTACTCCGTGTTCTTACAAGCATGAGTCAGATAAAAAGTACGACTCCAGGAATCTAATAATAAATAGGTTCGACAGTTTTCACGTGAAGAGGTAACAAACAAACATACTAACAACTTTTTACATTTGTTCATAGAATTTAACTTATTGTTATACTTCGCATTAATGAACTTAGTTCTATCTAGTTCAAGGACGTGTTGATTACATTTGATGTTTTCTTTAATAAAAAATATAGATACGCAGCATCTCGTAGTAAACAAAGAAAACGCGAATAAAAGACATCAACGCGCTTCTAATAAAAATATTTGTACACAAATACATTTTTTTAAATTATAAATTAAACATAATAAGTGGTTGCTCACATATAAGTACTTGATATTAATAAAATGTTCAAATACTACCTGGCGGAAAACCACGCATTCTAAATTACCAGGAAAAAGCCAATTCCGAGAACGGTAGGAAAAAACATTGAGATCTAAATCTATATTGAACCATACCAATTTACATAATATAGTGGCCATACGTTAGCACAGGCAAAAACTTGTGCTAGGTTTGAATGCAAAAACTGATAATAAGATATTCGGTTAAAAAATTCGCGTTGATTAAAATTAAGTAGGTATTTAATAAGTACCTAGTGACTTTATTTGATTGTCTTGTCTGGATAGACCTAAACCTACAATGTGATTGACGAAAGGTTTTTAATACGAAAGGGTTGTTTGAAACGTTCCAGGCGAATAACTTGTAAAAAATCTACCTTTTTTTAAAAAAAATCAGCTGATTCTTAAAGTTGGAGGTCATTGACCGTTGGGTTTTATTTGTTAATTTAGTTTTTTCCTTGAAACACTTTGTATATTTCATATGTGGATGAATATAGATATACTTAGTAGAAAGAAAAAAATTACAGCGGTTTGCGTTCCATTATACCTTGATACTTTTTCATTGATGTTTAGTAAGCCAATCCCTTGCAATCTAAATATGAACTGTTTAAGAAATTAGGTACCTGTCATCTGTGTAAGTTATAAAATTGGCCATAACAATTTACAGTACAGGTTGTGCAGCGAATGGTGAGCGATGGCGGAAAGTGGAAGGGGTATGCGCAGAAGTCAATTTTTAGGTCTGTTTGGGCGGGGGGACAGGAGCGAAGGGAGGGTCAGTTGCTCACATCATCGCTCTCTGTTCCGCACACACGTCTTTAGCCGCGCTCTGTCCCGCTCCCGCACGTCTAAGTACTGTCGCGCACATAAAAATTTACCATCACTCGGTTAACATTGCAGCCGCATAGCTAACTTTACCCAGATCGAAAATTCAACTTTATACAGAAAAACTGGTAATCATTGGTGCAGGCATAGAAATCCATGTTCGTACCTTTGTTTAGTAAATGTACAGGACAGTTTTGTTCCGTGGTTTGAAGTTCGCGCCAAAAACAATAGAAAATATAGATTTGACAGCAATCTGACAGTTTAAAGTGACAGTGACAGATTATCGATCAATAGAAGATCAGTAGTCAATAGGTAGTTGTTTCAATAAAAGGTAATTACATTATAAGATACCAAAAAATATGTTTATTTAATTTGAGTTCCTTATTAGTAGTCTATCTATAGTTTAATAGTGTAAATTACAGTGAATAAATATGCTGTATAATAGTGATAGAATTTACTTAAATGAATGTTTTTCTGGTTGGGCAAAATCATATACGGTATGTAAACAAAGTATGACGGTTTGGCTGTAATAATTCTGTGCGCGATTGTACATGCGCAAACCATCCCCACCAATTTCCGCCATCGCTCACCATTCGCTGCACAACCTGTAATTTCCTTATGCAGCAATGATTAACACAGTTCATGTGCATCCGACCACAACGAGGTGTGAAGCTGTTCTATTGACCAGAGGGGCACTATTATGGATGTGAACTGACCGAATCGTGATTCATGGGTTGTTGTTCCAACGAGAACAAAGCAGTTTCATTTTACCTATTGTCAGTGATGTCGTCATTTCAAATAGAAATTATTTCATCATTTTAATGATCAAAGTAGCCAGTTTGAATTGTGTTCTGGTTTTTACCCGAGTTTTTTTTGCATTAGTGCGCCTCAGCGCTACAAGTTTCACGCTTAATAACAGTAAAGTTTAAAACATCTAATATATTGTCAATAATAACACAGACAATTATGATGAAATATATGATTCGCCTACTATCTAATATTGCTAATTGTTCTACTGTTAATTTCCCTACTCTTAAACTGTTTAATAAATATATTGTTCATAAAGTTAATATGACCAATCAATATGCTACGCCCAACAGATATAATGAATGTACTTATTTAATACAAACAAAAGCATCAGTAATTGTTACTCATGGAAGTAATGAATTAAAAAATGTAGCGATAGTTTGGAGCTCTATTTTCCATACAATATTTATTCATCATTGTAACTTGTAATTTTCAGATCTGCAGAAGATCAGCAAAGGAGAATGTCCCGGCTCCGATGGCATCCGTCTCTCCTAAAGAAACTTCTAGAAGTTAATATAAGAACCTAAAAGTTAACCATGTTTTAATATAGATGTAAGGACGCTTGTAAATTTACCTAACAACATCAAAGACGCTGTGATTTAGTTGCTATTGCTATTTCTACGCTAAATGCGGTAAGATTACGGCAGACTTTTCGATCGGTCGTTAGTTAGCTAGCAGAACCGTTTCATTAAATGCTACAAAAAGTCTTTAAAATTATCTCCTATTTGAAATAGTAGTTTTTACTGAAAAAAAAAATCTGGGGTATTTGACTGCTTAGGTATAATCGGCTGCATAATTGGAGCCCTCGGTAGAATTCTAAAATTACTGTTATTGGAATGTTTGCATTCTAATAATTTTTGAGAAGACTTTAAACTTCACCTAAAGCAGGTGTCTAGAATCTTGCTCGTGTTGAAAACATTCTTATAACAGCCGTTTTGAAGCTCTACGGTGGGTCAGCAATTATGCAGCCGATTGTTTTTTTATGGCCTATATTTTGATTTTATTCGATTTAAAAGCTTGATTAGGCTTTTCTATAAGTACGTCAAAATAATTTGATTGATGCTAAAATTATTTTCACTAAAATAACTGTTTCGTTTATTTTTTGACTAGAAACCAATTGGAACTAATCCAATTGTAGGTAATAGACAGCACTTAGTTAGGTGTTTTTTTTTTATTCAATTTTGTAATCTTCTACCTTTATATTAAGTTTGAAAATGGTTTGAATTATATTTTTATTTTTATTAAAATATTATAAAGGCTTTCTCAATTAAATTGTACATAAGTATAAGCTAGTATATAAGTTCTAAGTAGTTATCATAAAATGACTTCTGCTTCCATCTATGGTACCGAAAGGAGCAGAGGTCATTTTCTTTGTGAAATATGGGCGAACAAACACCCTGCTGCAAAGTCAAGGTTTGGGAACAATATTGATATTTTTAGTGTACTTTACGGGGTTTTTCATGTACAAATATTTGGTGATTGTTAGATTGATGTGCAATCAAACAGATCGTTGTTAGTCTTGGTAGCTTGTTTGGCTATTTCAGTATGGATTTACAAAAGAAAGTGAATAAATATTCTATCGGTTGCCTGGCTCTGGCACCCCTATTATAAGATAGGTAGCAGGGCCTTTTTTCGGATTCGATTGAGGTTAAAGTATTACTGTAATGGAAGTATTATTTCGTCTTTAGTTCCGAATCTAGTGCCAAAACACAAAATGCAATGTGCACCGCCATTACAGATATGGAGTTCCGGAAAGTAACGCAGGATTATATCAGTTATTTTAAACTATTACGACGAAAGTATTTAAGAGGAAAGGGTACCGGGGGCTGTCTCCATACAAACTATTACAAACGTAGTCGACTGTTTTCTCCCTGGATAATGAAATAAAACTTATAACTGCCCCTATTATTTTGTTTTTTTATTATTATTATATTTTATTTTTTTAATCTTAATTTCTATGATAATTAGAAAATGAAAAGAACCAAAACGTAGGGGCATAGTCATGGCAGTTATAGGTTTTATGGCACAAAAATATTTGTGCTAGTGTCAGTATCCAGGGAGGAAACAGTCGACTACGTTTGTATGGAGATAGCACAGGTTCCCTTTCGCCATAGTAGGTACCTACTGAAAAGTATAGGTGTAAACAAGGGGTAAGTACTTCAAGTACCCCAAAAGTTTAAGCCAGAATCTTCAATTGTCTCCCAGCAGGGCCCTACATAGTTCTTAGGTCTTAAGGTCAGTACAAGCTTTGTTGGTTAGTTTTTGGCTAGATGACGCTGTGTGAAAATTAAATGCCTTCGAGTATTTAAATTATCTACTAAAATTAGATTATATGATTTGACCTTCACTTAATGTCACAATGTCAACAATCTACATTTACAACGAAGTAAATACAGCGATAGGAAAATAGGACGTAAATTAATCTAGACCGCTTGTCGCCTGCATAGTAAACATGTTGTTTTAATTAACTCGAATACAAACAATTATTGTGGAACTATTTACACTGAGGATCCTGTTTTAATTAGGTAGGTATGTCTTAATAAATATAGGAAACGTGACTGTTATGAAATAATTCATTTGAAGAGAATATCTAGGTAGGTACTTGGCTACATACTTAGTTAATTATTTTCCCAGGTCTCTATCGCATATTATTTATTTTCATTTCTCTTAAACCTCGACGTTTCGACTATGTTACAATAGTTATAGTCGCGAAAAGATACAAATAACTATAAATACAAACCGTGTCAGTTTAAAAACTTTAAAACTTGGGTAGTTTGGGCACTACGATTTTACTAATTACTCATTATTTTTGTGAATATTATAGTTCTATAGAATTTAAAATTCCCCCATTTTAGCTTAAATATACGTTATGTAGGTAGATACGTTAGTCCCGTTTCTTTGAAAATATGAGGATAAAAATAGCTTATGTAACGTGTATAGTATGGATTTTAAAAGAATAACTCATTAGTATGTCTTGAAAGCTTTATTGTACATTAATTGGTTTACTGACAAATATTTGTAGACCATTCCATGATTATTATATAAAAAACATTCACTAATAGGTAATTAAATGTGAAATAAAAATTATTTAAGAGAATGTAGAGTTTTGCTCTGTCATTATCATGGAAAAAGCATAACAAACTGGATAATTTTCAGTCAAATTTCGATAAATACAGTGTTCATACGTACTTTGTACAATAAATAGTTAAGTATACAACTAAACTTAAATACTAAAGCATTTGAACATGACTTTGGCGTTAAATTATAATATACTTATCTAAAATAATGATACTAGAATTTTGAATTTAAAGAATCGCTGTACCAAAGCCTTGCAAAAATAGGTCTTAGCCCTACCCAAACGTACTAGGAATCGGGTAAGGACCTAAGGACCTTAAGTTATCATAAAATTCAAAAGTTAGAAATTAGTACTAAGTCATAAGTTTAAAGTTACAACTACTGCTTTTTTTTTAAATATTTTTCTGAAGTTTATTAAGAAATGGTAAAAAAAAGGCGGAGCAAATACTAGAATCACCGATTTAAACAGTTTTTTGTCTAATAGACGTTTTTGATATTAGAAATAAGTTTTTTTAATGAATAATAATTAGGTGTTGAATTTTTTTCCAAAATGTTTCTCCGGTGGGATTTTGTGTTTTCTCAGTTATGTGGTTCCCAGGTTCCACCGAGTTGAAATTACAGAAGGTTTTGAGGCTTGATAGCATACTTTTTATATCACTTTTTCTTGAATTGGCTAAACTAAAATAGTTGTATCAGAATATAGAATTAATCTCCATATTATATGTACCTATATTTTATTGGGATTACACCTTTCATGATAACGTTAGTCGAAAATTTCATACTTAATTGAGTAGGTAGGTATTATAAGTAAAACTTAATACTAAAACGTTTTACTAAGTTATTTTGTTACAGCATTTGTCAGCAGCATGTCATCAGCATTCGCCCAGACTCGTGATCGCGTAAACTGAAATGTAAGCAAAACATGATTTAAAATTATATCTAAAAAAATAACTAAGCATAATTTCGTTCTATAATCTACTAGCGACCCGCTCCGGCTTCGCACGGCTATATTATGCATGTATTATACATATAAACCTTCCTCTTGAATCACTCTATCTATTAAAAAACCGCATCAAAATCCGTTGCGCAGTTTTAAAGATCTCAGCATACATAGGGACATAGGGACGGCGATAAGTGACTTTATTTTATACTATGTAGTGATAGTGATACTACATTTCACAAAGAGGACAGATTTTGATAAACTTGAGGATGAGGACTGTACTTGGTATATGGATTAATTGGAAGTGTTATAGGCTACTTTTTATCCCGATATTTTCACGAGATCGGGAGTTACCCGGGTGAAACCGCTGAGTGCTGCTAGTTTTTTTTTATATTTTGGAATTGCGTCTACATATTTATGCCAAAATTCCTTCCAAACATTGCTGGTATTCCGTATTTGATGATGTCGAGCGTGGAATATGACTTCAGCGTGGAAATGTAATGATACAAAAGTCACTAACGGACTATGTTTGTCGGTCATCATCACCATCGTCATTGCGTATGGCGTTCATCCTGCGTGGTGCATTTTCTATATCAAAGTTTTTTAGGCAGCTTCAAACGGTAGGTGTCGATAATTCTAACTGTTAGGGATATGTTCATACGTCTAGTTCGATAGCTCTGGTTTGATGAAAATATTTTACCATTTATCGACACGTTAAGTAAGCTAACAGAACTAATGCTCAGTTTCATAACAATAGCTTCAACTAGGTGTCTAGTCTCACTCAGAAAAAGATCCTGGTGGTAACTCACCCCGAGTTAGAATATGTGAGAAGATAAGTTAAAAAGTATGGTTCACGATTAACCGTCCTTCTAACGATCCCCCTACGGAAAACGGTCCCACGGTCTTTATATAGTAAAATGGTAAACTTACAAGTGCTCTCGCGACATGACACTGCTTCTAGTTCACAAATAGTTTCGAAGGTCCTGGCTGTGCCGGCAGCATCGAAAGCACACACTGGTCCTGCTGGCGGTGATGCGCACCGCCCAGCGCATAGTGGTGGCGGCACCCCTTCGCGGACTCGAGCCCTCATCAACTCCGCAGGGTGCATGGCTGCTGACATGGTCTCCGAGACACCATTGGCACTGCCTAGCCGGAGTGGCAGGAATGATATGCTGGCAGCCGTTGCTTCACACCACGCTGAAATAATAAGATTTAAATATTTGGGTTTATTTGTCTATTTGTTAAGGATCTTGAAAATTCACGGACAGTAAAGACTTTGATTAAGTGATTTGTAAAGTGGGTAAGTGGTTGCGTGCAGTCTTTGAATGAAACAATATCTCTTAGATATAGGCAGATAGCTAAAGATTTATTCAGACAAAATTTTCTCCTCTCCTCATCTCTTTTTATTTATGTATATTTGACTACATTTAAATAAGTAAGAGTTTGCCATTACAATACAGGGTTATTGATAATTATAGTAGCAAGCCGTTGAGGGCTACTTCTGTGCACGTAAATAAACAACTTTTGTTCTACGACTTTTGGAAATTCGAACATTTTTTTGAAAATTTTGAGGTTAGTTTTACCTGAAAATCAGCTGTTCCATACACGGAGAGGTCATTAACCTTAAAATTTCACTTATTTTTTAAGTTTTATCTATACTGTTATTAGCCGGAATGACCTTTGTTTTAAAAAAATCTGCTGTTTTTAGAATTTACATAACCACAAAATTTTCATTTTTTTTTCAAATTTCCAAAAGTCGTAGAACAAAAGTTGTTTGTTACGGTGCACAGAAGTAGCCCTCAACGACTTGCTAATATAATTACCAATAACCCTGTATATCCTCATATTAGAAACTTTACAGGATCGGTACAATTTGTACCGATCCTGTAAAGTTTATGTATATAAATTTGTATGAAAACTTAACGAGTCAAAGAGAAGAGAAAATCGAAAATGATCAGGGAAAAATGCCGTCGTGATCCTAGTAGTATAATGGGCGAAGACTTTTAAATCTGTACATATTGCAAGTTTCTCATTGTATTTGGTGCATTTGTTGATAACACGTAACTTTGGCATTTTTTAGGCATATTTTTACAATTTTATACATAAAAACATTTTTGATAAACTTTAATAGATAATGTTGAATTGTGTAGATATCCTAGTGAACTTTCACCTCGTGACGTTAATGATTTCATAACTCATACGCTAATCTTTTGTTTGTATATCGTACTTATTTTGTTTCTTTTTTTATCTTCTTTTCTTGACGTGATAACGTCTAATAAATTGACGGCACACCTGCATTCACAAAAAAAGTGTCACGGTAATATTGTGTGACGTCATGTGTCATGGTAATATGATCAGTCGCGTCATGGTAACTTAGGAAACAGAGTATTTAATAATAATATCGCTCATCTGGACTTGTGATATGGTGTGACGAGTGACGAAAAGAAGACTTATTTATAGGAAAAAAAAGGAATAACAAAAAAAACCGACTTTTTGTTCCAATGTGCCTTTAATTACTCTGAAAAATTGCATTAGTTCGGTCAACCGAACTATACGGGGCAAAGCTTTTTGACTCTACGGTATGACATCATACTATCCTACCAGTCTCAAAAAAAAAATAACAATAGTTTAAGCTAAGTTAGATAAATAGGTATTTGGTACCTAATTAATGATGTTTTATCTTATAATTGTTTCTCGTTTTATTCCATTATTGTGTATATTTTATTAAAGATTGCTCGATGCATGACACATTTTGACCCTTAGTCGATATATCGATATGTTTATTTACCTAAATTTTCCTGTGATCTCATCTTTATTACGCATTTGTTGTTATCGTTCGTATGAAGTAAACAAAGATGCGCACGCCCCCTCTCATTGAAACTTGTAATAGGGCAGAAACTACTTATGTGATAAATACTTATGTTTTTTGCATCCCACTTAAATTCCTGAGTTTGAATACCCTACACTACACCTTCCTCAACTTCTTGTCCATCCAAAGGTTGCTAGAAGAGATCGCTTTGAGCGATAAGGTGGCCCGTTGTAACACTTAGACTTAAGCTTTGTTTTTATTACTAATGTTATTCGAAATTGGTGTTAACAATAAAGAATTTATCTATCTATTTATACTTTTGGTACTGATTCACTGATTCATAAAGTAATCCTAAACCGTTAAATCTAGAAAAAATCGGGATTTTTTAACCATACGATTTCCGTTTATTTAGCAAGTAAGTATTAAAATAACTATAGTTATTTATTTAAGTTAAGTATTAAAATAACTATAGTTATTTATTTAAGTTAAGTATTAAAATAACTATAGTTATTTATTTAAGTTAAGTATTAAAATAACTATAGTTATTTATTTAAGTTAAGTATTAAAATAACTATAGTTATTTATTTAAGTATTAAAATAACTATAGTTATTTTAATACATAACACGTGGACCACGTGTTTGGCCTTTAAAATGCCACAAAGAAACATACATACATTGACCGATAAACACATTACCCTTCTTTGCACAGTCGGGTAAAAACACAACACAAAGGGTGTAAGAACCCCATGAATTTATTCTTCTTCTCATTGGTCGGCTCGGCGTGGTTGGAAGATACACAAATTAACTTAGTTTTTATTCGAAGACGATTCAACGTGATCTTATACGAATAAAATAAAGAGATTATGACTTTGACTACTCTAAGGAATCAACACTATTCGGCTCTCTCTCCATGCAAACGTAGTCGACTGTTTCCTCTCTGGATAATGGCACTAGCACAAAAATATTTTTGTTGCATAAAACTTATAACTGTCATGACTATTCCCCTATGTCTTGGTTTTTTTTTCATATTCTAATTACCATAGAAATTAAGAATAAAAAACAAAAAAAAACATATTGGCATGGTCTGGTCATGGCAGTTATAAGTTTTGTGTTAAAAAAAAATTGCCTATTGTCATTATTCAGGGAGGAAACAGTCGACTACGTTTGAGTGACTACGTACGACTTTCCTCTTTAGATAAGTAGTACTTAAAACGTGACTGCTACGTTTGCTTGTAAGATATAATACATAAGGTACAAAGTATATCTTGGTCGTCCATCTGTCTGCCCTATCGCTTGTAATAAACAAACATGTGTTGGCCCGCTGCCTTGCCCGAGGGTTGATAACCCGGACATCAGACGCCAGCCGGTCTCATGTGCACAGCATATTCTGCAACTGTATGTCGGTTGATACCTACTACCTTCTTCCCGCAACTTTGTATCTTATAACTATACAGTCTGATAAGTCCACTACCATCCCGTCACATTAGCCCAAGTAGTTTTCTCCTATCAATATTCCTATATATAAAATTCTCGTGACGCGGTGTTAGTTGCCAAACTCCACCTAAACCGATTTGTGTGTATTTTTTGTGACATATTCGTTAGGTCTCAGAATCGAACGACATCTATTTTTTTTTTTGTAAATGGCAAAACAACGTTTGCCGGGACAGCTAGTTTATTATGTTTATCAATATTTCTATCCAAACTGGAGGTTGTCCTTGGCTGTGTTTTATAGTGCAGACAGGGATAATCGCCGGTTTGGTGCTCACGTCATTACTCTGCCATTAAACTTAACATGGTAAAGGGCCACTCTCTACGTATTGGTTTAAGCTTTACGCATGCCTTCCAAGGGTCCAGGGCTCCATAGCCCACACATTACACTCCTTAGGGTTATCATCGAATTTTCGGAAACTTTGTTAGCTATTATTAGCTAAGTATAAAAGAGATTTTGACCTAGTACTGCATTTGCTAAGGGACTGTTGCAACTTTTTTGTTGTATTTCGTTTCGGGGAGACGAATGTGAGGCTGTAAATTTCCATACAAAAGCGGCAATGTTTTCCCCCCCATAAACGAAGTCCGATTTTGATAATTTTTGGAAATGTTCTAATGGAAAACTAGGTTTAACCGTTTTTATTTTAAAGAAATATTGGTTAAGATAAAAGTTATCAGTATTTGAATAGATATTCAGTCAAAAACATAGATATATTTTTGACTTAAAAACTTCATAGAGCTTTTCAATTGATGTTTAATAGACTAGACTGAATTACCAAAAAAGAAAAACGTATAAACCTAGAATAAGATGCAGTGAATTAAATGAGACCAAACTTTACATTATTTGAAAGCAAAATGAAGGCAATTACGTCCGAAGTTAAACTCTCTCTATCGCACGATACGGGTCATTTTTGAAAATACCTACTCGCGCCGCGTATCGAAAACTCATGATTCTCTTAAGACTATTTTGTCCCAGTAGTTCGGTTGGCAGGCCAGTTACAGAACTGCTGCAATTTTTCAGTGTCCCTTTGATTGAGATTAAATTTAGACTCGCAGGAAAATCGAAAAATTAGGTATAATAAAAGCGCGTTCGTATCTATGGCGGTTTTAAAAAGTTGACGAGTGCTACGACATGGCGAATTTTTTTGTTGGTAATGCATATAATAGGCTCTGAAATTATTTTACCGATTTTAATGAAACTTTTGAGTAACATAGGTTACTTTTATCCTAATACTAGCGACCCGCCCCGGCTTCGCACGGATGTATTATGTATGTATTATATCTAAAAACCTTACTCTTTAATCACTCTCTATTAAAAAATCCGCATCAAAATCCGTTGCGTAGTTTTAAAGATCTAAGCATACATAGGGACATAGGGACGGCGAAAAGTGACTTTATTTTATCCTATGTAGTGATGATTAAAATAGATGAATAAATAAATAAAATTTCGTTTATTTGCTAAGGGAAAGGCATTAAGCGAGTCAATTCTTGGGGTGATGCTATTATAAAACAAAAATGTAGAATAGACAAAATCGTTCGACTCACAAACAAGATTTTTTGCTTGATTTCCATAAAACATAGTTTTAATTAGAGGAAAATTAAATTATTTTAGCTATTTACCGGCTCTAAGTGAACAAATAATACGTTTGTTTTATTCCATTTATGCGAGATGAGTAATAACTAAATCAACTATTTACACAAATGTGAGTAAGTATGTATGTATATGCATTTATCTACGACGAATTTATAAGCTCAAGGTTCAAAGCAATATTACAATAAATTAATTGGATAAGTATTTTTATTAATTAGACGCATAAAGACGGTGTTATCATTAGAAAAAACTACAAGCTATAGAGGTGAGTGCGAAAGTTGTCTGTACACTCATAGAGTTCATAGCCCCGAACTATTAATGAAAATTTTGCCACGGAATAGCTTGGTAAGTACTTTTTATCCCGATTTCCATAGGAATGTATATAATTATGGGTATAATTCTTACGATTTTTTGTATAACCTCACTTTTGTTTTAAAATTCCGGGTTGTGGTAAATTGAGCTCAACTTACCCTACGACTCAAACAACTAAAGTAATGAATGTTTTATTTTTTGTTAGGATGCGGACTTACAAGAGGAAGACTACAAGATGTTCTTACACTACTGAAGATTTAAAAAATGCTGAAAAGGCTGTCAACGATGAAGGAAAAAGTGTTAATGCCGCAGCTAAAGAATTCATTATCAAACGGATTTTTTGTCAATTGAACAGTGACAAATACCAATAAATAATAATAAATAATAAATATTGCAGGACATCCACACATCGCCATCTAGCCCCAAGCTAAGTAACTAGACTTGTGTTTATGGGTGCTAGACAACGGATATATTACTTATATACTTTTCTTTTGTAAATATATACTTATAATACATAGAAACAACCAGACCACAGACAAATATCTAAGCATAAATACATGTCTGAGATGGGAATCGAACCCGCAACCCTGTGTTTGGCAGTCCGGCATGGTGACCATAGTGCCAACTGGGTCGTCATCGTCATTATTAAGTTCCAAAGATCTAATTATTTTTTAAAGATATAAGCTATATGGGTAATAAACAATATAAACATTTAAGTCTGATTTTAAACAGAAAGACTGAATCTAATGCTGAAGGATACGTTAAGAGGAAAGGGTACCGGGGGCTCTTTCCATACAAACTATTACAAACGTAGTCGATTATTTTCTCCCTGGATAATGACACTAGAGCAAATATTTTTGGGGCATAAAACTTATAACTGCCATGACCATGCCCCTATTTTTAACCCCCGACGCAAAAACGACGGGGTGTTATAAGTTTGACGTGTCTGTGTGTGTGTGTGTGTGTGTGTGTGTGTGTGTGTGTGTATGTGTGTGTGTGTGTGTCTGTCTGTGGCATCGTAGCTCCCAAACGGATGAACCGATTTTGATTTAGTTTTTTTTGTTTGAAAGATAAGTTAGTCGGGAGTGTTCTTAGCTATGTTTGATCAAAATCGGTTCAGCCGTCTTTAAGTTATGGGGGATGAAAGTCAGGATCAAAAACCGAATGTAAATAGATATACTCGATTGGGGTATCAAATGAAAGGGCATGACTCGTACATTACAAATATCTATGTTTGATCAAAATCGGTCCAGCCGTCTAAAAGTTATGGGGGATAATACTCAGGATTAACAACCGAATGTTAGTAGATATGCCCGAGTATCAAGTTAATTTCAGTTTTTTGGCTTCGTTTGGATCTTTTTTATTTTTCTTTCCATTTTTTTATTATATTACTAGCTGTGCTCTGTGGTTTCACCCGCATAACTCCCGATCCCGTTGGAATATCTTAATAAATTAAGATGTAAGCTATCCTATCTTTCAAGTTAGATCAAACTGCACACGGTGTGCAAATTTGATTAAAATCGGTTAAGTACCTAGTTTAGGAGTCCATCGCGCACAAACAACGGGACACGTATTTTATATATATTAGAGAAGATGTATAGATAACCTAGATCTAGACGTCTTCTTCTATGTATACTTAGGTAGTTCTAATATTTAATAGCTATGAAATACCTACTTGTAGTTGTAAAAGTTGAATATCTAAAGGAAAAAATTTAAAAAGAATACCTTTAATAAAAAAAACAGTTTAGGGTTAAAAATAATCTTCACTACATAGTATAAAACAAAGTCGCTTTCTCTGTCCCTATATCCATTTGTATGCTTTAATCTTTAAAACTACGCAACGGATTTTGATGCGGTTTTTTTAAATAGATAGAGTGATTCAAGAGGAAGGTTTATATGTATAATACATGCATAATATAGCCGTGCGAAGCCGGAGCGGGTCGCTAGTTAACTATAAATTAATAATAGTTATTTTTTACACCAAATTATCTGAATCATAAATCGCAAGAAAATAAAGAAATAAAATAAAAAAAAATAAAAAGTCCCTCCCTACAAAAAGGATGAAATAAAAAATTAAATTTAAAATTTAAAAAACCCCCGACACAAAATAATAAAAATAGTATGAACGTAAAAAGCCTAAAACAAGCAAAAAAATCTATAAAAAGAAAAAGCCACAAAAAGAACAAAAAAGTATAAACGTGAAACCCTACAAAAAGAAAAAAATAACCTCGAAATTATGATTCTACTACGTAAGTACATGTGAATTTTTTTGATTAAATATTGTCGCGTCGGGGGACCGCTCTTTACCTATAGAAACACCTTCCTAAGTAAAATGATATTAAAATTTCAACGAAAATGTTAAAGTATTAAGAATTACTAGTGATAAAATGCTAAAATAAAAATGTTAACATTATATAAAATTGACTCGAAAAAGAGCGGTCCCCCGACGCGACAATATTTAATCAAAAAAATTCACATGTACTTACGTAGTAGAATCATAATTTCGAGGTTATTTTTTTCTTTTTGTAGGGTTTCACGTTTATACTTTTTTGTTCTTTTTGTGGCTTTTTCTTTTTATAGATTTTTTTGCTTGTTTTAGGCTTTTTACGTTCATACTATTTTTATTATTTTTTTGTTTTTATTTTTATTTTTTTAATCTTAATTTCTATGATAATTAGAAAATGAAAAAAAAAAACATAAAAAAGCATAATCATGGCATAAAATAATTGTTTTTATGGTTTTATGGCACAAAAATATTTGTGCTAGTGTCATTATCCAGGGAGGAAACAGTCGACTACGTTTGTATGGAGAGAGCGCAGGTACCCTTTTACCTTAATGTTTGGTTGAATCTAGTTTTGGTTAATTATTCAAAGAAAATTACTTTAATTTTTGTTATTCTGTCACTAAAATACTATAAATAAAGAGCTGATTGTCAAACACTTATTTTACTTCATCTGTAGTCAACATTGAACCCATGGTTTGGTTAGACATTACTTAGTGCTCAACTTGCCCCATACCTTTGCTCGACTTACCTCACCTATGGGGTACATTGAGCATACTTGACTTTCTGCATTTAAACAGCTGTAGCTCTGAAATTCGACTGGTTACAAAAAATTTACTATCGACACTTTTGCTCAGGGATAAATTACTAATCCATCAAGCCGCATAACAATTCATTGAGATTTATCATTGAGGAGCTATTTCCGCTCAAGTGAAAAATTGCTCAACTAGCCCCGCCCTACCCTATAGTGCAATAGACCATAAAAATAAGGTAATTAACTCCCCTCCTGTTTTGTTTTTATTATTTGTTGCGTATTTTTAACCCCCGACGGAAAAACGACGGGGTGTTATAAGTTTGACGTGTCTGTGTGTGTGTGTGTCTGTCTGTGGCATCGTAGCTCCCAAACGGATGAACCGATTTTGATTTAGTTTTTTTTGTGTGAAAGGTAAGTTAGTCGGGAGTGTTCTTAGCTATGTTTGATCAATATCGGTTCAGCCGTCTTAAAGTTATATAAGTGTGCACTTCATTATAATCATTATCATGTGATTCTACTTCTACCCATAAATTAGGTTTATAATTAAACATTGGACGCAGAATCTGTCTGGCTAGGGTTACTCGGGTCACGTTATTCTAAATTTAACTCTATCATAATTTATTTGGCGACACAATTGTTAGTGATTGGTCTTAAAATACTTCGCACTGCCATTTCATTGGCTTTTAACTGAAGCTCTAGACTCGAGTCGTATCTTACGAATGAGAGCCATAATTTATCGGTGGTCATTTACAAAGTTTTGGTTCTATTGTCCTGGGAACACCTCTTATCGGATTTTATGCATTTTATGCAGTCTTTATATGATGACATTGATGACATCAAGGTGGCTACGACGCGACCCTAATCTGAATGGTCGAAAAATCAAGTAAGTATTGCGATGTCCAGCACCAAACTAAATCAGCAGTTTTCAGCAATCAATCATCTTTCAGCAAAGTGGTTAAGGACAATTCTAGGTCTTGTGCGTTTATATTCACATGTTTACTTAAAGGCGCTTTATGCCGGTAACTATCTAAGTTAAAAGTTTACCACATGGATAAATAACAGTATAATGAAAACAAAACTCACCAGTAACTAAAACTACGCAGAAAAGAATCTTCCCGTTTACCATTTCCACCTGTTTCAGTCCAAAAGTAAACACTTTTCAAACACTAATCAAACAAAACTTGAAACGTAGTTACGTATCGATAAAATGTAACGTAAGCAGTATTGTTAGTGACGGTTATCGGTATACTGATGCACTGGTGTGTAGTGCGGAGGCTGGAGTGTGGCCAGAGCGGCCTGGCGGGCCAGGGTGAAGAGGGGATGGCAGAATGATAACCTATGACTCGAACGGAGGACGGCTGAACGATAACGGTGCCGACTTTCAAATGAGAACAACATGTTCTTTTGCATTCGGAATTATATAATCAGTATTCTAATTTCAATGTGTTCTTTATTTATTAAATTATTTTCGATTTGTTTTATTACCTCTGTCGCGCAGTGGGCTAACACCCGCCTGTGACACTGAAGGTTAAAGGGGGCGGTAAAGATTGCCTAGAAGAGATCGCTTGGAGCGATAAGGCTTGTCTCAAGCTTTGTTTTTTATATTTAATGTAATTTAAAAATGGTGTTTACAATAAAGATATCGATCTATCTATGGTTGTGGATTCGATACCCGCCTCAAACAAATATTTGAAAATTATAACAACGTAACATGTGGATCGAACCCACGTCGGTTGGTGTAGCAGGTGGCGGCTTATACCTCTTGGCCAACTAAAGACATAGCTACAATAGAGGAATTTAATGATAATAATGAAAGCATAGATGTTATTTGCCTAACTGAAACTCATTTAAAAAGAAGGTACTCAAACTAACCTAAAATTAGATAACTATAAATTAGCAGCAGACTTTTCTAGAAATCACCACAGTTGGGGAGGATCCTGTATTCTCATAAAAAATAA
The DNA here is from genome assembly GCA_907269075.1 of Idaea aversata. NCBI lineage: Eukaryota > Metazoa > Arthropoda > Insecta > Lepidoptera > Geometridae > Idaea > Idaea aversata. The sequence goes on along the minus strand of OU026092.1, from coordinate 4,722,817 downwards.
TCTTAAATTCAAGACACTAAATTCACTCAATAAACATGCTGAAATATTTACTTTTGAAATTTGTGGACTAGAGATAATAGACGTTAATGTTATCATCATGTGTATATATAAGTTACCTTCATCTAAAAAAGAACGTATCACCACAACGCAATCTACTAAAAGATTCTTAGGTAGTCTAGATAAACTGCTGTATAACATAAACCTTAAAGATAAAAAAGTTATACTATGTGGTGACTGGAACATTGATGTATTAAAAGATAATAATCATTATCGTGAACTTACTACTATTCTTAGAAATGCTAACCTAAAAATACTAACTAAAGAACCTACTAGATTAAAAGCGTGTCTTGATCTAATAGTCAGTAATATTAAAAATGCTAAAGTGGAAATCAGGGAACTTTCTTTATCAGATCATAACACTGGACAAATCTTGTCTTTTCCACAAAAGCCAACTAAATTAAAATATATATCACGAACAGTTAGAGACTTTAGTCAGGACAATCTTAATAAATTTCATAGTGCAATGTCAGCCTTATCATTTACCGATATTTATAACGAAACTGATGCAAACAAAGCTTTTAATACATTGCATGATACGATATTATTGTTTTTTAATCTTTGCTTCCCATTAATAAAAATTAAGATTGTTATTAAACCAATAAAAAATAAATGGCTATCTAAAGGTATTAAAATAAGCTGTAAAACTAAACGTAAATTATATTTTAACTATAGAAATTCAATGCACAATAAAACTGTTAACCAGGAAATATATAAAAAATATACGTATCTGTTAAAACGAATTATGCATAAAGCTCAACAAAACCTTAATCTTAAATATATTTCTAAAGCAAAAAATAAGTGCATGGCTACTTGGAGTCTAATCAATAATAATACAAAAGAAAAGAATACAATAAAAGAAATAGATAATATTATCATTAATGAGAAAAAATATAGAACTCCTAGTGCAATCTCTCACGTACTCAATAACTACTTTAAAGATGTTATAGAAGATAATACTACAAATAACTGTGATACTGAAACCAAATCAATAAATAATAATCCAAATACTATATATTTAGGCCCTGTATGTAATGATGACGTTAGAAAAATAATCCTTGGTTTGAAGAACACTACGTCTACAGGATATGATTGCATAAACACTAAAGTTTTAAAATTATGCTCCAAATCAAAATCAAATCAAAAATTTTTATTTCTTTGGATGTATAATACCTTAAAAGTATAATAGACCACTTGAAAACGTCTTAAAAAAAAAAAAACTAAGTTAGGATGTGTGCCTTCGGAACGCGCCCACCAATGAGAAGAAGGCACAAGAAACTCATGGGGTTTTTTTTTTTTTTCATGTGATCACGCTCACAATGGTCAATATTACAAATATTTGAAAGTATTATTTGAAATGGAGCAACTAAAGTCACGTCCATGGGTTCTTATCATTAAGGTAAGACGAAGTATCATAGTACGCCTTACTGCACAATCTATGCTTTATAAAAGTTTTGAACCTGTTAATGGACATGTCATATACCTCTTTAGGTAATTTATTATAATAGAGCACACATGTACTATTAAACGACCTGTTTATTTTCCGGAGCCTACTACCGGGCACGGTCAGTTCATCCTTATTTCTTAAGTTGAAATTATGAATATCGCTGTTTTTACGGAAAATATCAGGATTTTTGTGAACGTAGAGCAAGTTTTCGTAGATATATTGGGAATAGAGCGTTAATATGTTTAACTCTTTAAATTTTTCTCTAAGTGATTCCCTGGGGCCCATTTTGTAGATAGCTCGAACAGCTCTCTTTTGCAATATGAAAATAGCATCAATATCTGCAGCACACCCCCACAGTAGGATGCCGTACGACATGACACTGTGGAAGTAGCCGAAATAGACTAGGCGAGCAGTCTCAATGTCCGTGTATTCGCGAATTTTCTTAACGGCGTAAGCGGCAGAACTAAGTCTATTGGACAATGCTTCCACATGCGGGCCCCACTGAAGCTTAGGATCTAAAGTTATACCTAGAAAGACAGCCTTACTGACTAATTCAACTTCCTCATCATTAATTTTTACAACAGTTTTTACTTGTTTTACATTTGGAAGTGTAAACCGAATTAATTTAGTTTTGGATCCATTCAGTAATAAATTATTGGAATTGAACCAATCAACTATTCTAGAGAGAGCATTGTTCACATCGTCAACGTTGGACTGACGCCTTTTAACCTTGAACACCAAGGAGGTGTCATCTGCGAACAACACTATCCCATGGTTGTCCCTTACAAGGTAAGGTAAGTCATTTATATAAACTAAACACAGGAAAGGTCCTAATATGGATCCTTGAGGAACCCCCATTGCTATCGCAGATCCGGGGGATCGTTTCCCGTTAACATCAACACTCTGGACCCTACCGCTCAAATAAGAAGAGATAAGATCCAGGGCGCCGTCCCTAATACAAGGTCTTAACAGAACCACTAAGTTATACCATCAATTTATCAATAGAACAAGGTGTGTTTCCAGAGAGATTAAAGAAATCAATTGTAAAGCCTGTTTTTAAAAAAGGAGATAAGTGTAATATAAATAATTATAGGCCTATTACACTAATTCCTATAATATCTAAAATATATGAGAGGGTAATGTATATTAAATTAGAGTCTTTTTTAAATAAATTTAACATTCTACACTCCGAACAATATGGCTTCCGTAAAAATAGGTCCACTACAACCGCTGGTTTTTCATTATTAAAAGATGCCACAGAAGCTCTTAACAAAAAGACTAAAATTGCTGCAATATTACTTGACATGTCAAAAGCTTTTGACTATGTTAACCATAAAAAACTTTTACTTAAACTTGATAGATATGGCATTCGCGGAGTCGCAAATAGGTGGTTACAGAGCTACTTGAGCAATAGATGGCAGTGCACAGAGACATGTAGAGTAATAAACAATAGACAAGAAGTATTTCAATCAGATTATAGACTAAATAAACATGGTGTACCACAAGGCAGTGTCCTAGGCCCTTTGCTTTTCTTACTTTATATTAATGATCTGCCACAACAATTGTCTCACAAGTGTATACTATTTGCCGATGATACCACAATAATAGTTAAAACTAATACCCCTAATATCAACATGCTCATTAAAGAAGCCCTAACTGCTGTCAATAACTGGCTTAATAGTAACAGTTTAAAAATTAATTTAACAAAAACAAAAATAATTCCATTTCAAACCTATAGATCCACTCCACTGCAGCTGAAGATTAATTTTAACGATAAAGAAATCGAAATTGTTGACTCAGCTTTATTTCTTGGAGTAACATTTGATAAAAATTTAAATTGGAAAATTCAAATAGAAAATATTTGTAAAAAAATAGATAAATTTGTATTTGCCTTACACCGTATCAGAGACATTGTTTCAACTGAAGCAGCTATCTGTGCATACCATGGATACATTGGATCAGTTCTTAGGTATGCAATTTTATTATGGGGAAATTCAGTGGAAATTGAACAGGCATTTAAATCCCAAAAAAAATGCATTAGAATACTTTGTAGAGCCAAATATTTAGATACTTGTAAACCATTGTTTCAAAAACTAAAAATTTTACCTTTACCTTGTTTATACATTTTAGAAGTTTGTCTTTTTGTAAAGAATAATCCTGCCCTATTCCCAACAAATTCGAATATGTGTTTAATGTCAGGCAGATATTCTAATAAATTACATGTTCCTCAAGCTAATTTAGATGTATATAAAAGAAATTCTTATTTTATGTCTATAAAAATATACAATGCCCTACCAGAAAATTTAAAAGTAGTTCCTATTAATAAGTTTAAAAATTTACTTCAAGAATATTTATTATTAAATTGTTTTTATTCAGTACAAGAATATTTAGTTTATAATAAAGTTATAATCTAATGTTATTAAAATTATAGTTTAGTTAGATATTTACTATAGCACTTAATATAGAGAAATAACATTACTAGTTATACCTAGTCAGTTTAGTTCTCTAGCTCTAGCTATTAATATTTGAACGCCATTTGTATGGCAGAGTTCGCTTGTACTTATATTACTATTAAGACCCATTGTAATTACCGAATTCTTGGACAAATAAATACTTACTTACTTACTTACTTACCCTTTGGGCTTCGCCGTAGGCGGGTAAAAAAATAAGAATCACACTGAGTAGGTACTTTTAATTCAAGTACTTACCTCTGTTTATGTTCGTAAGTAACGTCTATTAGAAGAAGGTCGTAAGTCGAATACTTGTTAAATGTATTATTGTAGCAAACTGATCATTTACTTATGACCCCTAATGTACATATTTACAAAAAATATATAAAAATCAATCCGTTGTCTGGCTACCATAACACAAGTCTAATTGCTTAGCTTGGGGCTAGAGGGCGCTGTATTACATGACCTACAATATTTATAATCATTTATGAAACATACAAAAGTTTCAAAATGAGTCACACAGATGGCGTTGTAATAAAGAAGTATTGAACGTTACGATTTTTTTTTATCTAAATACAAGCTATTTTTCTCATTATAAAATTAAAAGGAAAGGGTACCGGACGCTCTCTCCATACAAACGTAGTCGACTGTTTCCTCCCTGGATAATGACACTAGAGCAAATATTTTTCTGCATAAAACTTATAACTGCCATGACTATTGACCATGCCCCTATTTTTTTTTAATATATTTTTAGTGTTTTTTAAATCTTAATTTCTATTATAATTAGAAAATAAAAAAAACCAAGACATAGGGGCTATTGTTTGACTTATCATATATTTTACTTATTGACTTTTTACTAAATTTCACATTTTAATATTTAACTTCATATAGCTCGCAGAACTGACAACCGCTGGGGAGTAAAGGTTCTCGAGTGGCGGCCACGATGCAACGCGAAACGGAGTGTTGGGAGACCGGCTGCCCGGTGGACCGACGACATTGTGGCGGTCGCGGGTAGTCGGTGGATGGAGGCGGCTCAGGACCGCTGTTTGTGGCGTCGTATGGGGGAGGCCTATGTCCAGCAGTGGACGTGTATGGGCTGACATGATGATGATGATGAATATTTAACTTGCATATTTTTATTTTGAAAATTATGAAATTCTGATTTGTTTATTTTGATATCTTTTAACATTAATTCTCTGTAAATGGGTGTAATTTGCCTGAATAAAGAGTTTTTTATTTTTATTTTTATTATAGTCATGGCAGTTAAAGGTTTTATGCAATAAAAATATTTTTCATTATCCAGGAAGGAAACAGCTAGTCGACTACGTTTGTATGGAGAGAGCGCCGCGCTGGTACCCTTTGCTCTTAATTTTTTATTGAGAAAAATCCCTTTACTCCACGTTCGTAACAATCGCTTCTATAGTAAAAAAATTCGTAACGTTCTCTCTTTCACCTTAACATTATTGATTACGCTATTTTGTAAGGGCCGTGTTCGTCCATATTTGTTTGTTTTGTCTATGACTCTACCTATAGGTTCAGTTGAGTCTATAATATGTACCTATATGCCAAACTCACCAGTTAGGGTTTACTTCTTTGTTTCGTGAGTTAGGGTATGTAATAGGTATGTGAAGGCTGAAACGGCTGAGCCGATTTTGACGTCAAGAAAAAGGAGAAATTAAAAAATATATAATTGTCGACTTTAAAAGAACTAAAGCAAAACAAACAGCATGAAAACTGAAGCCAAATAATGACCGAACAAGAATATAGCCTATGAAAACTGAAACCATAAATAATCACCCAATATTTTTTTTTCTATAAACTGCTCATGACGCTGGCAAGTTGCTGATCGCGCCTAGGTCCAAAGGAAAAAAAAGCTGTAGGTTACTCAAAATCATAGACTAATATTTTAGGTCTTACCCCTATAATTATATTTAATAGACTTGTTTTTAATCTTCAAAATGATAAGGAAACTAATCTAAAATCCGGCTTAAACGAATTAATGTTTAACCACCGCCTAAGTAATTTATAAGGCTAATTAAAAGCAAATAATAAAAAATAAATTAAACGTGTAATTGGCAATAACAAGTCGATAGTATTGTGATAGTAAATAGTCTATAGCTAAATGATTTCATACTGACCTTTGATAATGGGATCATTTATTCAAATAAATTAGATAAATAAATAAATAATAAATAAAATAAATATTGCAGGACATTCCACACATTGCCATCTAGCCCCAAGCTAAGTAACTAGACTTGTGTTATGGGTCAACGGATATATTTTTCTTTTGTAGCTAAATCTATAATATAAAAATGAATCGCAAAATGTGTTGGTAAGCGCATAACTCAACAACGCCTGGACCAATTTGGCCAATTCTTTTTTTGTTGTGTTTGTTATTGTCAGGAGTAGGTTCTTATGAAAGAAAATATTAAGAAAATTGCGTAGAAAATTATTACGCGGGTGAAACCGCGGGGCACAGCTAGTCTTTATATATAAAATGAATCCCTATTTCCCTTGGTCATCGCATCACGCGTGAATGGCTGGACCGATTTTGCTAATGTTTTGTTGTGTTTTGTTATTGTCAGGAGAAGGTTATTAAGAAAGAAATAATAAAGAACGGCATGCAGAAAATTATTACGCGGGTGAAACTGCGGGGCTCAGCTAGTTACATATAAACAACCAGACCACAGACAAAACATCTAAGCTTAAAATACTTGTCTGAGGCGGGAATCGAACCAGCAACACTGTGTTTGGTTGGCTGTCCGGCATGGTGACAATTGTATATGGTAAATAGTCTATCGCTAAATGATTTGATACTGACCTTTGATAATGGGGTCATCTATTCAAATAAATGAGATACCTATCTAACGTGTTTATCGAATACCTATTTGATACCCAGTGGCGTAGCGTTTCGACGCCATGGAAATAATAATGTTGGCAGTTTGCCGCCCTTTTGACGTCTTAGAAATAATAATGTGGGCAATTTGCCGCCATTTTGACGTCTTATAAATAATAATGTTGGCAATATGCCGCCCTTTTGACGTCTTATAAATAATAATGTTGGTAATTTGTCGCCCTTTTGACGTCTTATTAATAATAATGTTTGTTTGCAGTTTGCCGCCCTTTTGACGTCATATAAATAACTAGCTGCGCCCCGCGGTTTCACCCGCGTAAGTCTCGATCCCCGTGGGAAAATCAAAATAAAAAGTATCATAAAGCCTTCCTCGATAAATGGACTATCCAACAAGTTTTTTCAGTTCGAATCAGTAGTTCCTGAGATTAGCGCATTCAAACAAACAAACTTTTCAGCTTTATAATAAATGATTTTCTCTTTTATGTATATAGATAAATAAATATTGCAGGACATTCCACACATCGCCATCTAGCCCCAAGCTAAGTAACTAGACTTGTTAAGTAACTAGTGCAATTTAATTCATGCCATTCAAAGCGCTGTATTAAATGGAGTAGGCTGGCCCAGAACTAAAATCCATCATCATAGGTTAGTCCCATAGGATCAGGACCAGTCGATCGTGTCCAGAGGAAAGAACTAGTCAATACTTCTGGACCCAACTAAGCCGCGGGTATATCAATATGTTTTCCTTCTTCGAGAAAAAATTACTTCATATCTTATATTTACCCCTACCTTGATGTTTCTTACTCTTTGAAGAAGTGGTCGATTAACGCGGTGATCCCACTGAGAGGAAGAAACCTATATTCCTCCGGTTTGGGATACGCATTCCCCATTGATACGCTTCGCTGCTAAGACGTCGCATTCACACAGTATGTGCTCCATAATTTCCAGATAAAAAAAAGATACTTAGGCAATGCATCAAAGCACAATTTTAACTAGTAGCGCATCGCGGTTTCACTCTCGTAAGTTCTGATTTCTGATGAATAGTATCCTACAACACGTCTTAGCTTCCTATTTGTATAATCAGTCTAGTAGTATCCAAGAATACCGGTTTCAAACATTAAAACATACATTCCAAATTTTTATAACATTTTAAAAGTATATTAACTGTGCCCCGCGGTATTGCCGCGTTCGTCCTGAAGGCCAATTCTCGTAAATAACATGTTTTAAATTACATTTCAATATCATTCCGATTGCATTTCGATTGCAAATAATACTCTCAAAGTAGCTCAAAATAATACACTCAAAGTTAGATTTAAAAAAAAAAACTGACTTTAAAGGTATCTTTTGCAATCGAAATGCAATCGAATTGATATTGAAATGTAATTTAAACATGTTATTTACGAGAATTGGTCTTCTGATCCTGTGGGAAAATCCGGATAAAAGTAACTGAAGATTTCATGATTTTACGAATGGTGAAATAACAAATAATCACTACTTGAAAAACATTTATGTTTCAAAATATAAATGAGCGATATTATTATAAACACTCTGTTTCCTAATGTTACCATGACGCACGACGTCACACATCGGGAACGGGACGCATGGCGTCACACGATATTTCGTCAGACACTTTTTTATGAATGCGGGTGTTCCAATAATTTATTAGACGTTATCACGTCGAAAAGTATACTTAGTTGTAGTCGAAACTGCACTCTTCTATAACCGATTTCAGAAAAATGAGGAGGTTCTTAATTTTGTTCAGTAGGTAAATGGTAAAAGTCCTCGCGCTGGCCCTCACGGCGATGAGGAGCGTCCCCTAGGTGGCGGATGGGGGTAGGTCGATAGTACAGCATCGCTACACTAACCGGCTAAGTCCGATGGACTCGCTGACCAACGACGGGTGTGGTCCTCCAGCATCTTGGGGGTTGTGCGGCGGGCTAACACCCCTCCCACGTAAAAAGACTAACGTTACGAGACCGACACAAAAGAATAAACGATCCGATCCCAACGACGACTCAAAGCGCAGAATATTGGACTTACGATTTGCCTCATGGAATGTACAAAGTTTATATAGGCCTGGTGCAATTTACCAGTTACAAAGAGAGAGCTGAAGAGATATGGTATACATATCGCAGCATTGCAAGAAGTTAGATGGCCAGGGGAAGGAGAGTGTAATATAGATAACATATCAACCTTATTTTACAGTGGCACCACAGATGGAAAACACAAAAATGGCACAGGTTTTATGGTAGATAATAAGTCTCTGGGTAACATAATTAAATTTCATGCAATCTCGGACAGACTCTGCATACTATGTGTCAGAAGTAAATTTTCTAATATTACCTTAGTGAATGCATATGCACCGACAGAGTTGGCTGATGATGTGACAAAAGACCGTTTCTACGAAGATCTGGAACTGGTGTATGATCAAATCCCGGAATATGACGTCAAGATCGTTGTCGGGGACCTTAATGCTTAAGTGGGACGTGAAGAAGTGTTCTTGCCGACTATTGGGGTACACAGCAAACATGAAAGCACTAATGACAATGGCTTCAGACTAGTAAGCTTTGCTGCGTCTAAGTCAATGGTGGTTAAGAGCACAATGTTTCCCCATAAACATATTCACAAGGGAACATGGAAGTCGCCTAACGGAGTTACCATCAATCAAATAGATCATGTGCTAATAGATAACTGACATAAAAGCATGATTGAAGATGTCAGAACCTTCCGAGGAGCCGATTGAGATAGTGATCACTACATGCTAGGTATAAAGATCAAGGCTAAGATCAGAGTGTCACGCAGAACAAGCATCCCTCAGGAACAACATCTTAACATGGAAGCACTTAAAATAAATAAATAATAAATAAATATTTAAGGACATATTACACATCGCCATCCAGCCCCAAGCTAAGCAACTTAATGCTTGTGTTATGGGTGCCAGATAACGGATAAACTACTTATATACTTTTTTTTTGTAAATATATACATATTATACATATAGGAAACCCCCAGAACCAGAAACAAGAATTTATGGTCAGCATAAATACTTGTTCCCGGCGGGAATCGAACCCGCAATCTTCTGCGTCGCAGTCGGGTGTTCGCCCGACGCGCCACAGAGGTCTTAAAGACCAAACTAAACGCCAAGCCTTCTCTGTCGAATTAAACAATAGATTCAGTAACCTTGAGGTTGAAGAAAGCATTGACGAATTCTGGGAAACCACTAGGAGGGTAGTGAAGGATGTGGGGTTTAAGATCTTAGGTAAGAAAAAGCGTTGCAAAAAACGTAGATGGTGGAATGATGATTGTGAGCTGGCATTTGAAGAAAGGAAAAAGTACAAGGTCCTATCGGAACAGAACAGTATGTGGGAAGAAAGGTATAAAGAGATGCGGAAAAACCTACGCAATCTGATTCGGATATCGAAGAGGGAACACCTTGAAAAACAACTGCTTCAGATGGAGACGCTAATAAGAGCAATCGAGAGTAGAAAATTTTATCAAGAGGTAAATACAATCAAGAAAGGATACCAACCCGCAGTCCAAATCCTCGAAGATAAAGATGGAAATCTTGTATCGGATCCAAATGACATAAGGGCTGAATGGCGTAGATACTTCAAGGAGCTCCTGAACTGTCCCCCGGTTCAGTTCAATGTGGATGAGGCAGTTGAATGCAATGAGGTCGACATTGAGGTACCTGATTTTGAAGAAGTCAGACATGCAATAATGAGACTTAAGAACAATAAGTGCCCAGGAATCGACGGCATACCGGGAGAAGTGCTGAAATACGGAGGAAGTGCGATACACGATACTCTGTATGAGTTAATTACCAAAATCTGGAAGGAGGAGCGACAGCCAATGGAATGGAACACCGGAGTAATTTGCCCCATTCACAAGAACGGCTCTAAGAAAAAGTGCTCCAATTGCAGAGGGATTGCTCTTTTGCCTACCGCATATAAAGTATTCTCATATGTTCTTCTTGGCCGTTTAGAACCATATGCCGAATCTATCATAGGCGACTACCAGTGTGGCTTCCGCCGTAACCGGAGTACCATAGACCAGATCTTTCTCCTAAAACAGCTCATGGAGAAAAAGTGGGAGTTCGCACAAGACATTCACTCTCTGTTTGTAGACTTCACCAAAGCATACGACAGCGTTGATATAGAATCGCTTTTTGAGATTTTGAAGTCTTTTGGAATACCTGGGAAGCAAATAAGGCTAATTAAAGCTGCCACGAGAGAGAGTAGGCTTAGGGTTAGAGCACAGGGTGGGCTTACAGAGGAGTTTGTTGTAGCCACGGGTTTGAAACAGGGGGACGCACTATCGCCGATGCTGTTTAACTTAGTACTCGAATATGTCGTTCGTAAAGTCGTGACTCACGACAGTGGAGTGACGTTAAATGGCAATCATCAAATAATAGGCTACGCCGATGATCTGGCACTGTTAGGGAGGAATGCGTCAGAAGTTAAAGCCATGGCAAAAACTCTTAGTGAGGAAGGACAAAAGGTAGGGCTCAGAATTAACCAAAATAAAACGGAATATTTCCATATGCGTAGATACAAGGACAACAGATCACGTAGGAAAGATCTAGTAGTAGATGGAACTACCTACCAAGGAGTAGATCGGTTCAAGTATCTTGGGTTCACTGTGACCGATACCAACCAAAGGCACGACGAAATTAAATTCCGCATCCACAACGCTCTAAGGTGTTCGGCAGCCCTTCATAAAATTCTAGTGTCCAAGCTCATAAGCAGAAGAACCAAGATTCGGATTTACAAAACTGTAATAAGACCGATCTTAATGTATGGTTGCGAAGCCTGGACACTAACGCTAAAGGAGGAGAACAAACTCTTGGTAGCGGAGAGGAAGATATTGAGGAGAATTTTGGGACCAACCAAAAGAGAGGACGGCTCATGGAGAGTAAGAAAAAATGTGGAGTTGGAAGAGCTTGTGGCTGAGCCTAATATCATCGGCGAGACCAAATCGGCCCGACTTCGCTGGCTTGGAGGAGGATCGAGCGGTCAAAAGAGCATATCTAGGACGACCTCAGGGGAGACGGCCAGTTGGCAGACCTAGGTATCGCTGGATAGACCAAGTCCAACAAGACCTGCAAGCCCTTCATGCAGCCGATTGGCAACAAGTGGCGCAGAATAGGGTGCAATGGCGGCTTTTGGTGTCGGAGGCCAAGATCCACTTCGGGTCGCTGAGCCAGCGTAAGTAAGTAAGTAGGTAAATGAAATCCCGATGGGATTCCCATGTTGTCAATCACTTATGTTCCTAGGTAAATAACCCTATACCTTACCCACTTTACTGGAAAGTTGTAAATTACTCAGCAAACAGGTCCTAAGGTAAAATGTCAACTTAAGAGGAAAGGGTACCGAGGGCTCTTTCCATACAAACTATTACAAACGTAGTCGACCGTTTTCTCCCTGGATAATGACAATAGAGCAAATAATTTTTGGTAAGTACATAAAACTTATAACTGCCATGACCATGCCCCTATTTTTTGTAATTCTTTTTTATTTTTTTAATCTTAATTTCTATGATAATTAGAAAATGAAAAAAAAAACCAAAACATAGGGGCATAGTCATGGCAGTTATAGGTTTTATGGCACAAAAATATTTGTGCTAGTGTCATTATCCAGGGAGGAAACAGTCGACTACGTTTGTATGCAGAGAGCGCAGGTACCCTTTCACCTTAATATGAATGCATGAACACTCAGCAGTGGACTACCTTGAGTTCCTCGGAAATCAATAAATAAAGACTGCAAAGTTATACTTACAAAGTACAATACATATTTGTCTTTAAATATTAACGATTACAGAACATAGGTAACATATAATATGTTATCGTCACATATTATAATAGTAGGTAGTATAATTTATACTTTAATGAGAGAGCTTTAGCTAAAATTTGCCTTACCGTTGATGGGACAGCAATGACCCACATTCGTAATGCTAAGACTGCTTTAGAAGCTTGGAATGCTTTACAAGATGCATACGAAGATAAGGGCATGGGCAGAAGGCTGGCATTAGAAAGGAAGCTATACAGACTCTCACTTGATCATTTTCAGAATATAGAGATGTATATCAATGTGGTTCTTAGTACAGCTCAGGATTTGGCTGATATTGGCAAGGTAATAGATGATGCTTCGATTGCAGCCATTTTGCTTGGAGGACTTGGTCCGAAATATGAACCACTTGTAATGGCTCTTGAAAATAGTAATATAGAGGTTACCACTGATATCGTAAAGAAGAAACTGTTGAACGAAATGTCCAAATGTGACTCTACAATACAAGTTTTTGAAACAACTAGCCAATCAAAACAACATTTAAATCAAAACACAAGTATTGAAAAAGTTGTTTGTTATGAATGTAAGAAACCGGGTCACAAAAGACCACAATGCCCTTTGCGTAAAAAGAAAAACATAAAACAACACGCACTAGGAACGTCTTGTGGGTCTACAAGTGACGTATGGTTGGTCGATTCTGGATGTTCAAGGCATATGACATCAAGAAGAGATTGGTTTAGGGAGTTGAGGACAATGGACAGCGGTATAACTGTTACAGTAGCAAACGGTCATATGATATCATGTAGTGGAGTTGGTGATGTATCTATTGAAACTACTAGTGTTATAGATAGTATTAACGATGTAGCGTATGTACCTGACTTAAAGAGTAACCTTATTTCTGTCAAAAAGGTTGTTGACAAGGGCTTCATAGTACTTTTTGATAAAACAGGTTGTAATTTTTATAAATCTTCTGATTTCTCTTTCAAAGGTAATGCTGTTCTACATGCTTCTGTTACTAGTGGTGGACTGTACTCACTGGATTGTAGTACGAAAATTACTCCATGTATCTTAACCGCAAACGATGTGCAATCTGACTATCTCAGTAGGTACCAACTTTGGCATAAAAGATTAGGACACCTTTGTAGGATAGGAATGGATCAATTAAAAAGAAGTCAAATGGGCATCGACTATACTGCGATGGATAAAGGTAAGTGTATTGCTTGTGTTGAGGGCAAACAGGCGAGGAAGCCTTTTAAATCAGTAGAATACAAAAAGGCTACTTCGAAATTAGAGTTAATTCACTCTGACTTGTGTGGACCATTTTCTGTTCCTTCATTTCAAGGAAATAAGTATCTTTTGATTTTCTTTTACTAAAGGAAGTTAGCATAAAAAGTTTGTACTTGGAAGCAAACTAAAAAAAAAAGACTCTAGACTCTACGGGATTTGGAAAAAGTAATGTTCTATATTTTGTGTAAGGCTTATGTAAATGTAGTTTTTGTAAATAAGTTACTTACATTTATGTAATGCATAGAATTAGTAAATGCCCAACTTAGATTTAACTTTAAGTAAGGTGAATGAGATTTTGACATTAGTTAAAAAATAAATGACAAAAACAAAATCAAAATCGGTTCATCAGCCTAGTTCGGCACACACACGTCAAATTCATAACACCCCGTCATTTTTGCGTCGGCGGTAAAAAAATAGAAAATACAATCTATAAAATATAAAATTCGACTTTTAGGAAATTGCCTGACTGACTAACAAAGATATCAATGCACAACCAATGGACGCATCAGCCTAAAATTTGGCATAGGTACTACAGATGGTTCACGATTAACGGCTCCCTCAACGCCCTCCTACGCTCAACGGTTCCTCAGTCAAGAAATATCTCACGATTAACGCCCCCCTCCCCTACTGTTATAACGTAAGATTTAAATTCGATGAGAAATAATTTTTTCATTACTCATACTCCGAAAGTTGGTCTAAATATGCCTGAAGGGCGTGTAGAAAATAAAACTTTCAGCCCTAGGGAAAATCGCTTTCATTGACAGCTGTCATGTCAAATTATGGCTTCGCACGACTTGTGCAATCTGCATGTAGCCAGTATCAGTATCATTACGCATTAGGAACTTCAAAAACTTAACTTCCTTGCTTTTTTTTTACACCAAAGAATAATAATTATGGCTTGGCACGGCTCATGCATACTGCCAGAGTTTAGTTCTTAGTAACTTTTTTCTCAGTAATCAAATTCAAGTATAGGTATATTTAGTTCAAGATATCTTATCTAATAAAATAAATTTCTGTAAAGACAAAAATGATCAAAGCGACCTATGACAATGCCGCGCTGCCCACGCCCTGTAGTACTATTTTTTATTATTTTATTATGTTTTTGTGTTAAGTTTAATCTGGTTTTTCATTTATGATTATGTATTTTGTGTAAATAACATTTTCTAGACAAACAGTGTTATAAAAACTGTAAGTTCAATCTACGGACTTCGCGTCATTTCCCAGTGTTGGATTAACTCATTAATAAAAATTTCTTCGGTAAGTACCGCCGTATTTAAGTATTGAATACAAATAGCAGAAACCTAAAAAAAAACACTACATAATGTATAACCTCTTTGGTCCCAACCTTGTAAGAGGATCAGGTAGTATTCTCTACTCATGTGGTATGGACACATGAGTACCTACTCATGTGGTAAGGAGTCTCATAGTCTCATTCACTCTCGTTGTTAGGAAGAATTTTATGTATTATTCGTAATGAAAAGCACAGTGTTTACCTCGGGTGAAAGACTCGACATTAAGTCCCTCGAACTATTAGCCAAACTCCGTCTCGGGACTTGTAATGAGTGACTTTCACACCTAGGATAACAATCTACTATTAAAATTCAAACCAGGACGAAGTGTTGTGCAAAACCTAGAAAGATATAAGAAAAATATATTCCATAGGGGCCTAGCTGTTCATCTTATTTGTTGCTGGTTGCCTGAAATAAATAAATAAAAGATAATTCTCCATTTTTACAAGGCCATGTTTACTAAAAATACCCAGAAATTTTAATAAAACTTTCATTTTGTGTGCATAATATTGCTATAAATGTCTGTCACATAAGAAAATCTTTACGAACAAGTCTTCAAAACGAGTAAATCTGGTTGCAAGTCTTGCTCAACTTAAAAAAAGACGTTGCTAGTTTAATATTTTGCAGAATATTTATATGAAGTACAAACAACTCTTCCTCTAAAACGTCTGCGTTAATTTACTATCTATAGAGAGACTAGCTGCGCTCCGCGGTTTCACCCGCGTAAGTCCCGATCCCGTCGGCTATCCAACACAATTTTTTTTATTTCGAACCAGTAGGGTTCGAAATGTTGTTGGTTGTGTTGGAGGAACTACTTTCCTGAGATTAACGTGTTCAAATAAACAAATAAACAAACTCTTCAGCTTTATAATATTATGTAGATTTAATCGGGATTTCATAGAAAAATATCTTTGTTAGGTAGGCGTATTATGATTTAAACCTATTAATAGGTAGGTATTATAATAACAACTAGCCATTCTCAACACACAGGTTTTGTGGGAGAAGATTTGATGATAAAACTGGTTCTAACTTAATTATATTATGATCAATTTTTGAAATTAATTATTCATTACAATTATTCATTATAGAATACCTACTTGAGTCGTATGTTATTACATATTTATTGCTATTAGTTTACCTCATCAAAACAATTTGTTATTTAATTTAAATACTGTTTTCCTCAATTAAATTATTTACAGGGTTTCATAGTAAAGCACTTTATTGTAAAACAATAAATGATAATGAGAAAATTCTTTGACTAGGTACTTATTTATTTATTTAATCGTAAATTTATATCGGTAAATGATCTCGTTTAGCACCACGCAAGGGACACGTGCAGAGAAACAATTTATATTTTTATATCAAAACTGGCTGTTAAATAATTGTTAATGTATTGGGTTAAAAAACTTTATTTTTATTTATTTATTAAGCTATTGCATAGCTTTTATCACGGGCTTTGAGCGCGGCGACCGAATCAAGAAATTCCGTAACGAAAATAAAACCTAACACCCCTCACTCCACCTACCAGCATGTAGCTCGGCCGAGCGTTCGCTATGGAATAGCTTTACCGCGGCAGTCCCCGAGTGCCACACGTTTTTTTATAGGTAATAAGTTAGTAAATAAACTAAACTAACAACAGAATGGTCCCCCATAGGAAAACGACCACGCAGCAGACCAAGACGACGATATGGCGAGATGATTTTGACTCCTATAGGAATGATTGGTATGCAATGGCGACAGATCGTGATCAATGGAAGAAAGGTACAGAGACATTTGCCCTGCCGCGTGGGACAGTGTAGGCTCTTAATAAATAATAAATAAATCAATAAGTTAGTGGGCAAGAGGTCACGTGGTAGATCCCCTATGAAATGGTCAGACCGGCGCGGGCGCGGCGGGGGCTATATTTTCGAAACGCTCGTGCCTGCCTACAAGTTATGCTCGACTTTCAAAGTCGCATGACACCAATTTTCTGTATTTTTGAATCGTTCGTCGTCGAAATTTGAAATGTCAATTTAATATTCATTTTACGCAGAAAATTTCAAAACCGGTAATTATCGACGAACATTCGAAATAACTCCAAAAGATATAATTATTTTTCAAAGATTGTTACCGTACGTTTGACTATGATTGTTTGACGTGACGTTTGACTTTTATTCTACCACTCGCCTGCCGGCGACGAGTGGTGGAGCTGGAGACCACTCGCTACGATCGAGCGATTCAAAAATAGCGAATTTCCAATGTCAAACGAATATCAGTAGAAAGCGAGCGCTGGATTCAAAAATAGAACCCCAGTCAAACAGAACGAGTCGTCCAGAGGAAGTGGTTCGAATAGCTGGAGGACCTTACAAACCGCTGGGTGAATAATGGTGGTCGCAATCTTCAGACATAAAAGTCGACTTGAAAGATTTACGAAAATAAAGTTAAAATTCACTCACGACTTGAAGATCCTCAAATTGTAAACGTCAGGAAAGACGCAGGGTAACTGATTCCAATTATATTACATATTTAAGCCTTATAGTAAGACACTTCAGGAAACCCTTATACAATTCAGACCTATTGAAAGAACCTCTTCCTTTTTTAAGTCGGTTAAAATGAGTGAAATAAAAAGGGTTCAACTAACTTTTAAGGAAAACGCTGGGAAATCACATACATCAATGAATGTTAATTTATTTCTGGTGTAAGTGCACGATCAAGAAGGATGCAAATAAAATGATTTATCGATTTATTAGTTGACCGAGCGAGAGAAGCGAGCGACGCGTCTCTACTTTAACACCATTATTCACAATCTACCCTATGATGAGATTGCATAGTGCACGTGAACATATAGAGCCGCAAATAAGATGCTGATTTGCTAGAGTGAAGAGAGCAGCACAAAATTGACCAATCATAGGGCCGCATTTAGTGCAGTGCGTTCACTTATCCAAGCAACTTAAGTAGGTACTCTTTGTGAATACGGCCATAAGTCTGGCAAAATTCGTTCTCGTATATAATAAATAAATAATAATAAATATTGCAAGACATTCCACACATCGCCATCTAGCCCCAAGCTAAGTAACTAGACTTGTATTATGGGTGCTAGGCAACGGATATGGGTACTACTTATATACGTTTCTTTTGTAAATATATACTTACTTAAAATACATAGTAGAAACAACCAGACCACAGACAAATATCTAAGCATAAATATTTGTCTGAGGCAGGAATCGAACCCGCAACCCTGTATTTGGCAGTCCGGCATTGTGACCGTTGTTGTGCCAACTGGGTCGTCATATAGACTAGATACCTACTAATAAACTTGTTACAATGTCATGACTCTGTTGACCGTTACTACTTAGAAATACAGTTCAAATGACTAAGTTGAAATATTGAGGAAAACCCCGCCAGCATTATGTACCTATATTTAATTGGTCATACATCTTAACCATATAAGAAAATGACGTATTGTTAATTGTAAATGTAATACTTATTATTAAGCCCTCTGGGGTTTGCGACAAGTTTCAGAGTATATATAGTGTGAATAGGATCTTATTGAACATGTGCGAGAGCGCTAGTGTCACAGAATAATTCACTCATTTATCACTATACACTCATTTGACATGTAACTTGAACTTTTTTTATGAACTATATCATATGTATCTGTATCTAATATAGATTGCTTGCTTTAAAAAAAACAAATCATCCGAATCGGTCCATGTGGCGAAGACAGAGTACTTAGCTTGCAATACCACAGATCCCACACCTGTCTGCGTAGACGGTAAATGATCGAGCGGACATACCAGTTTAAGTACTTGGGATCTGTGCTTCACGCGTCCGGCGACATCGATTGCGACGTCAAGTCACGCTTTTCAGCGGCTTGGGCCAAGTGGCGTGAGGTGACTGGTGTCATTTGCGACCCCAAAGTGCCGGTTAAACTAAAGGGACAGGTCTTTAAAACCTGTCCTTTTGTATGGTAGTGAGGCGTGGAAGGCGCTTTAGCGACATAAGCAGGAGTTGCGTGTCACGGAGATGAAGATGTTGCGCTGGAGGTGTGGAGTGACGCGAAAGGATCGCGTCAGGAACTCTCGCATCCGGGGCAGCCTTCATGTCCGAGACATTGCAGATAAATTGGAAGAATGTCGCCTACGCCGCTGGTACAGTCATGTCTTGCAAAAATCGGCTAGTTACGTGGGGAACAAATGGGTTGCCATGGCGCCTCCGCCAGGTCGTGGCAGACTGGGTAGACCCAGGAACTGCTGGCTTGACGTCGTAAAGGGTGATATGCGCGCAAGTGGCCTTACTAACCGGGATGCCGAAGGTCGTGCAAAGTGGAGGCGTAAAAGTAGGAAAGCGGACCCCCGGATCCCGAGAGAATATCGCTCGGATGATAATGATCCAATTCGGTCCACTACTGGTTTCGGAGATTACACCCTACATACAAACTCACAAACTTTACCTCTTTATAATTTAGGTAAGTATAGATATAGAAGTATAGATGATGACATATGTTACTTTTCTAGCCACGTTCAATAATATCCTTGTCGCAGCAGTGTATAAACAAAACGACTCGTTAACGTTCAATGTGCGACAGTCGGTGGTGCGCATACGCACGAAGGATACGGTCTACGGAAGCTGCGCGTTTTTAAAAACTATTTCATTTTTTAAAATTTTGTGCAAACATGGATAAATTGTACACATTCTTCGTTTTAGGTGAGTGAAAACTAATTTATCTCTTGTTTTCCTGTTATAATTAAGTACATAACTTAATTATAACAGGAAAATCGGGCC
Source organism: Idaea aversata (assembly GCA_907269075.1). Lineage (NCBI taxonomy): Eukaryota > Metazoa > Arthropoda > Insecta > Lepidoptera > Geometridae > Idaea > Idaea aversata. The sequence goes on along the minus strand of OU026092.1, from coordinate 4,702,883 downwards.
AAGACCGATTAATAAGGAAAAAATAAATTATTAATTCATAAGAAGTAGGTAATCATTATTTTTTACCAAAAATAAGTTTTAAGACTTAAGAATGTAAACAGTCACTGTTGAATGAGATTTTAATATTACGCTTAGATAGATAGGTACTTTTTAGAAGTTTTTTTGATCGATGTTAGTAACACAAACCTACCCTCAAAACTTGACACAGTTTTATCTCTTTACTTTGATGACCTAAAACTAGGTAGGTATATTCTTCTATTAGATATGTAGTTACTACAACGATTATGTCAAGGTTTCCCTAAGTATTTCTTTCATAAATTTATCAAAGAAAACTGTGAAATTCCAGCTCTTCTCTTCAACCAAGCTTTGAGCAGAGACTGGAGACCAAGACGACAATTGCCTAACGAAGAACTTGACGATAGATACGGCTGGGAGAGACCCCAACAAAGACCCAACTTCAACGGGCAAGGCACGGAGCTGTTCCCTTTCCAGAACCCGTTCCAAGGACAGGGGCCTTTCCCAGGCTTCGGACAGTTTCAGGGCCAACAGCCATTTCCTGGGCAGAACCAGGGACAATTTCCCGGGCAGGGGCAAAACCAGGGACAATTCCCAGGGCAGGGCCAAAACCAGGGACAATTCCCAGGGCAGGGCCAAAACCAGGGACAATTCCCGGGGCAAGGGCAAAACCAAGGACAATTCCCAGGGCAGCAGCCGAATCAACAAGGCCAATTCCCGGGGCAGGGACAGAACCAGGGCCAAGGACAGTTCCCAGGGCAGGGGCAAAACCAGGGACAGGGACAGTTCCCAGGAGGAATAAACCAAGGACAGGGCCAAAACCAGGGGCAGAACCAGGGGCAGAACCAGGGGCAGAACCAGGGGCAAAACCAGGGGCAAAACCAGGGGCAAAACCAGGGGCAAGGCCAACAAACAACCCAGTAAGTGACCATTTAATATTATATTTTTTAGGAAAATTACAATATAAATGGCGTCATTAGAATACATAAATATATAAGACTTCATTACTTGATGTCATAGTTTTTTGTACATCTATTTAGACCACTTAGATCATGTTAGTAATCATAATCAAAATATCCATGTGTAGTAATCAAGCTAATACCTACTTACTTATGACACACTACCAACCTACTACAGGAGGTTGTGAGTTCGATTCCCGCCTTATACAAATATTAATCTATTCTTATAATATTAAGCTGAAGAGTTTGTTTGTTTGTTTGAACGCGTTAATCTCAGGAACTACTGGTTCGAATTGAAAAATTATTTTAGTGTCGGATAGTCCATTTATCGAGAAAGGCTGTAGGCTACTTGTTATTTTGATATTCCCATGGGATCGGAACTTACGCGGGTGAAACCACGGGGCCCAAGCTAGTATAATGATATTTGTTTCTAGTCTAGATGTAGTAAGTATATATTTACAAAAGAAAAGTCCTTACATAAGTATTATATCTGTTGTCTGGCCACTATAACACAAGCCTAGTTGCTAGATGGCGCTGTGTGAAGTGCCCCACAATAATTATCATTTATGTGTGAAGATGATGCCAATTTACTTATGTAGTTAACAATAAAGGACAAAAGGTAACAATAGAGTAATATTCTTATAGGGTTACTAGCTGTCCCGGCAAACGTTGTTTTGCCATTAAAAAAAAAACTAAAGGAAACAAAATAAAAAATAGATGTTGGCCGATTCTCAGACCTACTGAATATGCTCACAAAATTTCATGAGAATCGGTCGAGCCGTTTCGGAGGAGTTCAACTTCGAACCCCGTGACACGAGAATTTTATATATATAGGGATATTATAACTATTGGGATAAAAAGTAACCCAATTAAACCCAATGAATCGATGTATACCTGTCTCATCAAATTCGGCCCAGTAGTTTTGGAGCCCATTCGATACAAACAATAAAGCTTTCCTCTTTATTATTTTAGTGTAAATTAAAGCCATAACAAGATAAAACGTATCTACATATTCATTAATGAATAAAAATATAAGGAAACTAGCTGCCCTCCGCGGTTTCACCCGCGTAACTCCCGATCCCGTGGGAATATCGGGATGTAAGCTATCCTATCTCTCAAGTTGGATCGAACTGCACATGGTGTGCGAATTTTATTATAATCGGTTAAGTGGTTTAGGAGTCCATTGAGGACCAACATTGTGACACGAGATTTATATATATTAAGATAACTTTAAAATATTATTAACTTCATACCAAGACAAGAGTTAATAAAGACGAAGACATAATTTAAGGAAAAAATATACACAATTTAATTCACATAAATGAATAAGCAAAGACCACTTACACGAGACCAAATGATGACCTTAATCGTGATTGTATTCTTCTAAACGATTAATTAATAATGAAGGCCTAATTCAAATAATAATGATTATTATGTAAGAGAACTAATATCTACTTAAATATTTAATTGAATAGCGTAGATATCTAAAAACGTTTCTAGAGTAGGTTATTCGGTTCACGCCAGTTGGCTCCCCTAACGGATCCCCCAATTCCAATGGTCACTCGTTTTTCACGCTCATCGGGCCCCCTGTATAAGGGAGGAAGACGGCCGTTAATTTAAAATTAGATTCGAGCGCCTTACGGATCCCCTATGCTCCCCAGGGGATACGTCGGGAGTTGAACATGTTTATTCGTATATGTTTTTTTGTTTTATTTATTCCAATATTAAAAACTTAATCTAGTACAAAATTAAGTTGCAACAAAAACTCTTTCGAGTTTGTCCGTGCACCAGTGAGTCGTTGGTAAACAAAGAAGTTAAAAAAATTTATACAATACAAAATAAAAAAGAACAATAACATAACAAAAAATCAATAAATTCATAAATCTAAGAAGAAGTATGTGATAAAATTGTATCTTTATTTATAAATTTTAATCGCCCGTTTTTAAATATATCATAGGTAGTCTAACTTTTGTAAGGTGTACTTAATTAATTTATTAATGTACGTATTTAATTTATAGTTCTTTTGGTAATAAAATTTTCCCCGCAGTGAAAATTATAAATTTTACAACGTAGACGAGCACTGAGAAAACGATTATTTTAAACTAGCTGCCTATAACCTATAACCTTCCTCGATAAATGGACTATCCAACACAAAAATAATTTTTCAATTCGAACCAGCAGTTCCTGAGATTAGCGCGTTCAAACAAACAAACAAACAAACAAACTCTTCAGCTTTATAATATTAGTATAGATTCGACCTCTAAAGGTTGTTAAAGTTAAAGTTAGAAAGTACCATAGGCTACTTTCTATCCCGATTATCGTATCGAATACGTTAAAATTAATTCAATAATTTATCGTTTTACAGAAACCCAAATGACGACGCAGCAGTTCAAGCATGCATGAGAGCGTGCCCCGTGACGTCTGAATACAACCCTGTGTGTGGCTCAAACAATGTCACTTACAGCAACCCTGGACGTTTGGTCTGTGCCCAGCAGTGTGGAGTCAGTAAGTATCTATTAGGGTATAGAACTGGGAAATCTTTAAACTGAAAACTGGTTAAAAAAACCTGAAAAACAAAAAAAAAACTGGTACTAAATCGTTTATCGACAATGACTCTCAATCGGGACCAGAAACCGAGGTTTTGAACATAGATTTATAAGATTTTCGGTACCAATTTTTGTCAATTTGGGAGTAAAAAATTGGGAAAATACACACTAGTGCACACCAACATCCCTAATCTGAAGTTGGGCAGCAGACTAATATTCTGTATCAAGTTCCAGTTTGTAGTTTGGTTGCCCGAAGAAATAATGTTTATGCAGAAATCAAACTTTAAAAAAAATTGAAGAGATACAATATTTTTTGTAAGATTTTTATTTAAGAGCCCGTAGTAATGCGATCATAACGCCGTCGAAACATATATCTAACCAATAACTCAAGTAACATGTACTGAAAATATTCAAAGTTAAATTCGAGGCAGTAAACCAACGGATAGCAATTTGGTTGGGAGGTACCTAATGAAGATAGGATGTGCATGACAAGCCCAAATAACGACCCAGTTGGCACAATGGTCACCATGCCGGACTGCCAAACACAGGGTTGCGGGTTCGATTCCCGCCTCAGACCAGTAATGCTTAGATATTTAAGCGATAAGGTCGCCTGTTTGTACAATTTCGTAGTTAATAAGCTTTCTCGTCATATTTGTTATTTTTAATGTTTTGTGTGTTGTACAAATAAAATGTTTATCTATCTATCTATCTATTTGTCTGTGGTCTGGTTGTTTCTACGTGTCATAATATTTTACAAAAGAAAAGTATATAAGTAGTATATCCGTTGTCTAGCACCCATAACACAAGTCTAGTTACTTAGCTTGATTGTAAGAACCGCCACGGTGGTGGGACGTTCTTCTATTAATTCTACGTGCAGGAGGCGTGATAGAAATATAAAACACGGAGTTGCTATACTGAATCACTTTTATCTACTCTCTACACGTTAATATACACACATGAGGATCTTATGACTATACAATAGAGACACTTAACAATAGGCTTAGTTACAGCGAACCTATAACTATTACGACTGATACGTACAAGATGGCGATGTGTAGAATGTCCTGTAATATTTATTTATTTGATATTAAATTTTGTGTTTTTTTTTTCAGATGTAGTGCTCTCAAGATCATTACCGTGTCCAGCTGCCACCACCACTCCTGCACCAACTAGATAATTGTACATTATCCAGCGACACATTGCGTTTGACACACACGCAATTTACCTTACACAATCCCTCTGAAACTTTCACAAAACATCACTAAACCTCGCGAATGTTCGATTGTTGTTCTTGCCAAACAGATTAGGATTTTAATATAATAAAAATTGTGTAGAAATATAATTTTTATGATTTTAAATGGTAATGTTATGTGACTGATTTTTTACATTAAAATAAATAAAATATAATTTCCATTATTACTGTCTATGTAGTATGTAGTACCTTATTATTTCGAGGGTTCTTGATACTCCATATAACATTGATTTACATCTAACTTTGAATACATCAAAGCTAGATGTCCTAAGAGTTGAAATTTTCCAAAATTATTTCTTATAGGATGTTTACTAGGGGAAGTAATAACTGAGGAGAAAAAATAGGTCTTTAAAAACCCTATAGTCAATGAAGTTTAGAATTTAATAGAATAGCGATTGTCAGACAAGCATACGACATTGTGAAACAAGAAAACCACGAACTTAATAAAATAAAAAATAGAAATTACGGAATTTCTTGATTCTTGATTTCTTGATAAAAGCTATGCAACAGCTTAAAATAATTGAAAAATAAGAATCTAAGTAACACAAAATTGTTGCATAAGTAGTCCATACTTATGGTACCTAGTAGTAAGAAATTGACTAGGTATATAAGTATAATTAGTCAATTTCTTTCAGCAAGTCAACCATGCGTTAACTTTGCTCAGTGTTTTTCATAGAGAGGAATATAATCAGTAATCTAATTTCTTTTGGTAGGTATTTCTACAATGATGTGGTTCACCTATTAGAGTTTTCAGCTCGGCCTTAGGTCTATATTTGTATGTTTATGACTTTTACCAAACGAATGCAGAGAAATGATAAAGATTCATCTAGCTAGAGCATTACCTACCTACTACCTATATTACTTTTTTGGCTACTAGAGCTACCATATACTAATTATAATTAAATCAAAGTCAATGTTTGTAGTAATCTATCTATTGATAACTGACATAAAATAACGGCAAGTGAAACCTGAGATTACAATTATTTATTTGTTACTTTTTCACACAAAAACTTGGTTTAAGTTGATAGCTGCTGGAGTCTTGGAATAACACGCAGGCTTCTTCTAAATTCTAAATAGGTAGGTACTTATATAAAATTCTCGGTGTAGTTGCCAAAATTCACCTATTTTTTATATTTTTTTCCTTTTTTTTTTAAATATATTTTTTTTATACGGCAAAACAATGTATGCTGTTGTTGCTAGTTTTATTATAATACTAACAGCGCTCCGCGGTTTCACCCGCGTAACTCCCGATCCCGTGGGAATATTGGGATAAAAAGTAGCCTACAGCCTTTCTCGATAAATAATTTTTCGATTCGAACCAATAGTTCCTGAGATTAGCGCGCGCGTTCAAACAAACAAACAATCAAACTCTTCAGCTTTATAATATTAGTATAGATTCCCATGAAATTGGGACTCAGACGCAGGTAAAAGCGGGGGCATAGCTAGTAAAGAACTACTTTCTATAACATATCACTATCACTATCACTACATAGTATAAAACAAAATCGCTTTCTCTGTCCCTTTATCCCTATGTATGCTTAAATCTTTAAAACTACGCAACGGATTTTGATGCAGTTTTTTTAATAGATAGAGTGATTCAAGAGGAAGGTTTATATGTATAATACATGCATAATATAGCCGTGCGAAGCCGGGACGGGTCGCTAGTTTAGAAATAAATAAATAAATATTGTAGGATATCTAGTTCCAAGCTAAGCAACTGGGCTTTTATTATTGTGGCCAGAGAAGGAACGGATAGGATACTTAAATACTTTTTCTTTTGTAAATATACATACATAATATTTAAACATGCAGAAACACCCAGATCCGAAATAAAAAATATCTATACATAAATATTTGTATGAGACGGGAATCGAACTATCTGTTTCACAGGCGGGTATTCATACTAGATGTATTTAAATTCTGTTCTTAGCCTTGACTAGGGCTTTAAGAGGTGACTATTTACTTGTACAAACTTTGTAATATTGACATACCTACTTATAATGTGAGTATTTTCATCAATTTAATAGACTATTGGTTAGGTATTTATACCTATATTACATACACAACCTTCATTACCTTAAAGGTACAACTTATGTGCTAATGGAATTTCCCACCGACTTCTTGCTTCTAGTATGATTCCCAAAAAACCCAACTGAAACTTATTACTCCAGTGGATTACGTCGCGGATTTTTTTGTATCTCTTTGAAAATACCTACAAACTCTATAAAATAATGTTTTGATAATACATACTATTTTAAACGAGATGTTTGAGGAAAACAATGGTTAAGGTAGGTATTATTAAAACCGGCCAAGTGCGAGTTGGACTAACGCACGAAGGGTTCTGTTATTCTGTACCGTGTTGTATTGTACGGTAGCCCCACTAACTTTTTTTTTCAGTTAAATAAATAAATATTGCAGGACATTCCACACCTCGCCATCTAGCCCCAAGCTAAGTAACTAGACTTGTGTTATGGGTGCTAGACAACGGATATACTACTTATATACTTTTCTTTTGTAAATATATACTTATAATACATAGAAACAACCAGACCACAGACAAATAGTTTTTAGACAGTTTTGTAGCTTTACATCTAACTTGTATCAGAAATACAAAACTGTGAAAATTTAAACTGTCTATCACGGTTCATGTATTACTATGTGATACAGGCTGGTGACAGACAGACGGACGGATAGTGTAAAGTCCCGTTTTAACCCTTTGGGTACGGAACCCTAGTCACAAGTCTATTTTGACCCAGTTACAAATGGACTTTAGATTCTTTATGTAAGTAGGTACTATGTACTGTATTAGCAATTAATACGTAAGTAAGTATATTTTGTGCATAATCTGTGCTTGTAATTAAGTAAGATACCTATATGACAAAAAATCGGTACATATATTGAATTATGTCTTACAGAATATCCTGGAAAGAAAATCAAGATAAATAAGACATAAAAGCAGACTCTGGAGAGTTCGGGTGTCAAATCACACTTAAGAATTTTTTTGTCAGTTTGACTACGACGTAACTCGTCATCCCCCCCAGGCCGCACGGCGGGCGGCAGATATCCGTGATAATTTACTCTCTTTTCAAAAATATTAAAAAAAGATTTTAAGGCTGCTTATGCTGCCAATCGCAGAAATACCCGTCGCTTACAACTAACATTGTTGATTGTAACGAATGTGTTTTGTTTTTCTCAAAAGTGCTGAGATGGAATTGTAGGTGAAATTTTTATCGATATTTTTGGGTAATTTTGAGACGAAAATTCCTTGTCATTTCAAAGCAAGACTAGTTTTAATTCTTAATTTTAGGATAGCTTCAAAACCATAGGAAATTTTTGACTCAAAATCACACCAAAATGTCGGTAAAAATCTCACCTACAATTCCATCTCAGCACTTTTAAGAAAAACAAAACGTCGTCGTCTTCGTCTTGGGCGGCTTGAACCCCTCGCTTCACTCAGGACTTTAAGTAAAGTCCCGAGTGTAACGAGGGACTCCTGAGAGTCCCTCGTTACACTCGGGGTTCAATATGCCACCCACAACATAAGACATTGCTTTTATGCCCTTGATGCATAATCTACTATTATGGGTTAAACTTGAAACATTCTCTTTTTAGGCTTAAAAGGGATATTAAAATCAAAATCAGGTAAACAATTTAGCGTGCCATTCAATGACCTCTCCTCTTCATAAATTAGGTTTTTGGTTGCAACCCGCAGCGATTAGGTTTTAGGTAGGAATTTGGCATTTCATTATTTTTATTATTTTTTCGACTTCGGTCGCCAAAACCCATATAAATAAGAATCCCAAGACTCATACAATTTATATATTTTATTCTTTGTTATGATTTTCACTCACTGACTAAAATGCACAGCTTATGTTATAGGCGGTAAACAACTGCATATCTCTAAATATAAAACTCAAAGTCCTGACTGACTGAAATATAAACGCACAGTTTAAGCTAATGGACGGATCGGCATTAGCATAGACATTAACATAACTGATATAGTGTAGGCATGTCCTAAGAAATGTTTTTTGAAAATTCATAGTATTAATTTTAAGAAACAAACAAATAAACTTTCGTGTCTGTTAGAAAACTGTCCTTTGCGATTTTATTCGCGTAAGTCGAAATTTCGCAGTTAGAAAATCACGCCTGTGTGTTATTCTAGGATTTTAGGTATCTACGTCATAGTACGAACGCGATCTAGGTCCATACTTACTAATTTTCATCCCAATAAAACTCGTAGTTTTTGCGCGAAAAGGTGACAAACCAAAGCTAGCTAGAGGACTTGTGATTGAGATTTACCTTCAAGCATTTTGACGTGATAACGTCTTATAAATCGATGAACACCGGCATTCATAAAAAAGTGTGACGTCATTGCTCACGTTCCGCTATTGACAAGGTAACCATAGCAACGTATTATCGCTGCTATGGTTACCATCAATGCTTTCTTATGACGTTATCACGTAAAGTTATCGCCTACTCTAGCACCTAGCAACATGTGCCTTAGGGGTCAGTGTCCGACGAAAAGTAGGTAAGTATTAGTCTAGGTAGTACCTATGCTAAGTTAAATATTGCAATAACAAATATTTGCTGATATGAAGCCAGGGCCAGACTGCATTCGATGCAATTTGTACCTCAACACTACGGGCGAAGTTCATCTTGGTGAAAAGTGACCTAATTACACTAAGTTAATACTATTTTTATATCTTACTAGCGACCCGCTCCGGCTTCGCACGGCTATATTATGCATGTATTATACATATAAACCTTCCTTGTTAATCACTCTATCTATTAAAAAAACCGCATCAAAATCCGTTGCGTAGTTTAAAAGATTTAAGCGTATAAAAGGGAAATATGGACAGAAAAAGCGACTTTATTTTATACTATGTAGTGATACATAGGGATGTAGTGATGATTTACGTAAACTATTGTAAATTATGTATTGTGTAAAGTATGTAAGTAGTATATCCGTTGTCTAGCACCCATAACACAAGTCTAGTTACTTAGCTTGGGGCAAGATGGCGATGTGTGGAATGTATTGCAATTTTTATTTGTTTACTACTAATCACCCTAGGTGAATTAAGTCGATGACACATTCACCGTACCCTTGACGAAGATGTGTGGGGTTCCCCCTGCCTGACCTTAAGTGGTGGGCGATCAGGGATTTACACTGAAAAAAATAATCAGTGAATACTACTGAAAAATCAGTAAGCCTAACTGAAAAAATCAGTTAAAATGGAGCCAACTGTAAAAATCAGTTATTTTAACTGTAATAAAACAGTAAGGGTAAAACAGTTGATTTTACTGAATAGTCAGTTAAGAGAAACAGTCTTGAATTTAACTGAATAAATCAGTAAAGGAAAACAGTGAAAGAAAACAGTTAATAAAAACAGTTAATGGAAACAGTAACTAAAGACAGTGAGTTTAACTGAATAAATCAGTAAAGGAAAACAGTAAAAGAAAACAGTAAAAGAAAACAGTTAAAGAAAACAGTTAATGGAAACAGTAACTAAAGACAGTGAATTTAACTGAATAAATCAGTAAAGGAAAACAGTTAAGGAAAACAGTTAAAGATAACAGTTAAGGAAACAGTTAAAGAAAACAGTTAAAGAAAACAGTTAAGAGAAACAGTTAAGAGAAACATTAATTGCTACTGTTCCACAACAGTAGACCTTACTGATGTCTACAGTTGCTACTACTGTTTGGGAACAGTAGCAGCTACTGTTCGGTACGTAGTCGCTACTGTTCCACAACAGTAGACCTTACTGATGTCTACAGTTGCTTCTACTGTTTGGGAACAGTAGCAGCTAGTGTTCGGTACGTAGTTGCTACTGTTCCACAACAGTAGACCTTACTGATGTCTACAGTTACTAGTACTGTTTGGGAACAGTAGCAGCTACTGTTCGGTACGTAGTTGCTACTGTTCCACAACAGTAGATCTTACTGATGTCTACAGTTGCTTCTACTGTTTGGGAACAGTAGCAGTTACTGTTCGGTACGTAGTTGCTACTGTTCCACAACAGTAGACCTTACTGATGTCTACAGTTGCTACTACTGTTTGGGAACAGTAGCAGCTACTGTTCGGTACGTAGTTGCTACTGTTCCACAACAGTAGACCTTACTGATGTGTACAGTTGCTACTACTGTTTGGGAACAGTAGCAGCTACTGTTCGGTACGTAGTTGCTACTGTTCCACAACAGTAGACCTTACTGATGTCTACAGTTGCTACTACTGTTTGGGAACAGTAGCAGCTACTGTTCGGTACGTAGTTGCTACTGTTCCACAACAGTAGACCTTACTGATGTCTACAGTTGCTACTACTGTTTGGGAACAGTAGCAGCTACTGTTCGGTACGTAGTTGCTACTGTTCCACAACAGTAGACCTTACTGATGTCTACAGTTGCTACTACTGTTTGGGAACAGTAGCAGCTACTGTTCGGTACGTAGTTGCTACTGTTCCACAACAGTAGACCTTACTGATGTCTACAGTTGCTACTACTGTTTGGGAACAGTAGCAGCTACTGTTCGGTACGTAGTTGCTACTGTTTCACAACAGTAGACCTTACTGATGTGTACAGTTGCTACTACTGTTTGGGAACAGTAGCAGCTACTGTTCGGTACGTAGTTGCTACTGTTCCACAACAGTAGACCTTACTGATGTCTACAGTTGCTACTACTGTTTGGGAACAGTAGCAGCTACTGTTCGGTACGTATTTGCTACTGTTCCACTACAGTAAGAGCTACTGTTGTGGAACAGTAGCAAGTACATACCGAACAGTAGCTGCTACTGTTCGCAAACAGTAGTAGCAACTGTCGCCAATCAGAAAGACACTACATTAACTCTTACTGTAGTGGAACAGATGCAACTACATACCGAACAGTAGCTGTTACTGTTGCCCAACAGTAGCAGCAACTGCAGCTGGACTGCAGGTGTTGTTATTGTTGAGGAACTGTTAAGAAACATACACAAGTATGGTGTTACAAATTAAACATTATTTATTGATGAAACTTAATCATTATTTACATACTTTTCGTAAAAATTTGACACGTATGACATGATGTCATGACATGAAATGAAAAAAAACGGATATTAACGATATATTTTAAAGATTATTTTACATTTCTTTTTTTTTTCTTCATTTCTAACATTTATTTGTAATATCAATAATTTAGTCGGTAGTGTTTATATAACACTCATACATTTTTCATCATGTAACATTATTTTTTTGTTGAAACGTTTATCAACTCAATTCAGGGGGTCCGAGCGAGATGCATAATCTATCGTGAGATTGTATGGAATGGTTGAGTCATTTTATGAATCTCGAATAGAGATCATCTCGATGGTTACATATTATAATAACTAAGTTAGATATAACTATGTTCGAAATAACTACGATCATAATACCTACTGTTTAAAATACCTAATGGTTGTTTCACATATTTTTGTAATAACTAATGAACGAAATACCTAATGTACGAAACAACTACGGTTAATTTAACTATGTTCATTATAACTATGTTCGAAATAACGACAGTCATAATACCTACTGTTTAAAATACCTAATGGACGAAACACCTACGGTTAATTTAACTACAATCAATTCACCTACGGTTTATTTAACTACAATTAATTATTCATCTATGATTTTTCACCTACGGTTTAAAAAAAATCAAACTTATAAAATACACGCTCCCTAACCAAGTAAAATGGGTAGAATTCGCTTCTAGCACTCGCCGGCCGCTCCCGCGGCACCGCTCGCTTCGCTCGCTCGGCTCGTGCGTTGTGGTCGCAGTTCTAACATAAACCTAACCTATCCATGTCGGTTCTGGGTAGGGGGTGTTCCGGATGGGTCTTTATAATAATATGCTGCACGAGCCGAGCGAGCGGTGCCGCGGTAGCGGCCGCCGAGTGCTAGAAACGAATTCTACTTATTTCACTTGGTTAGGAAATACAAATCCTATTTTATAAAATACACCCTGTATTTTATAAAATTGGATTTGTTTTTATTAACCGTAGCTATTTCGTACATTAGATCAATCGTTCGGGGTGTCCCAAGGTACAAACATGTAACGTACCTTTGGACAAAACCACAAATCTTACATTTTTTTTCTTAAAAAATAATCTGGCAACACTAAAGCTTTGGTAACAAACCCAGTCGTTACAGATTGATATGCGCTACAAAATAAAATAACTCCCAGCTAAATACCTTAATTACATACAGAGATAGGTTTATTCAAAGTTGAAGTTGTAGAAAACGTCCCTAGGTACGTTACATGACCCTACTTCGGCCGTAGAACATTTCGTCTTCCTGATTTGATCCTAGAAGATGCGGAATCATAAGAAGTGCAGCTAGATTGCTTGTTTCTTGTTCAGGATCTATAACAAAAGAAATGTACATTATAAGACATGCATCCCACAGACTGCAGTAAGTGTATGGTAGCTATCCGGTTCCCATAAGTCGTGGAGTATTAATAGAGGGATCCATCACGAAGAAGGCGATAAGCTAGTCATAGTTTGAGGTAAAAACACTTACTTTTTGCAAGCTCCTTAAGTTCCTTTACAAATGTACTTATGTTTAAAACTTTTTCAAATAATGTTAGGTATTAACTTCTTTTTCAATAATGGAAATTTGTTTTCGAAGGCATGTTCATTGCCATTATACCATTTGTGAAAGTCTGCCACAAGCTGGAAAAAAAATTAAAATAAGTTCTCAGTGTTTTCACATCTTCAAACAGTAGATATGTTTGTATTAAGCAAGTTTTACATGTCATTTCCCTATTTTGTATAAATATATGAAACACTAAAAAATACTGGGTGGAACAGAACGAAGGACTTTCCTGCAAACAGAGGATTGGTTAGCCTAAATACTATTTATACTTTTGTCAAATAAACTATGTTATAGCCTAAAGACATCAATTTAAAAGCATCATGTAACTTGTTTCAACATTATTTTATAATAAGTGTGTGCACTCTAAAATGTAAATAAATAATTAAACAACAATGTTGAAGCTGTAGGGGTGTGACACTTCTGACTATTATAAATAAGTATTAAAATAAATGATGGTAATATTTTTTTTACACAATATTCTAATGATTTACAATATAATTTAACTTTATTTAACTTAAATAGTTACAAAAGTATTTTTTATTTATCCCTCGTTCTGTTCCATCCTGTATAAAATAAAGGACTAGCTACCAGCCGACCAGCCGACAGGGGGACACTGCCCAAACTGTCAACAATCGGGGTTCCGGTCTTTTACCCTACTATCTAGAGTGAGGCTCATAAGATATTTTCTGAAACATGCTTGGAAATGGTTGTGTTACTTTTACAAAAGTTTTAATATTATTTTGTAGACTGCCATACCTACGATAAATAAATAAATAATTTTGGTAAACTTACCAAAGATATCCCCGAGATCGTTTTAAGCAGGGAAATTCCTGGAGGTATGAATATGAGTCTTCTGACAAGACAGACTTCTGGCGCCGTTTCCTTGTTATGGCCCACTTTTCATCACAAAGAGTATAATTGTCTGCAGACGAATGGAGCCTGTCGAAGCATTCTTCTATTTCAGTGTTCTTTGAATCTGGCTCCGCTTCGCTCGCAGAGGTATAGTGTAAGGGTCGTCGCTAACTAGCACCTTCCTTTTGTTAGTTGTAGCGTGCACTGATGCTGTTGTTGGAGTAAACTTTTTTTCTAAGGAACGACGCGCCCTTGGCTGGTATACTTTATTTCGGCGATACTTGGCCTTCAAATTCGTTACAGCGTCAAACAGCCGGCCATGGGCTCGCCCGAACCCCGCAGGTCCTTTAGTGTAATAAATAGAGCTATTTTCTGCCGGGAATACTCGTTCTGTAACAGTACAAGAGAACAAACATATGGTATAAAAATGTCTTCAAATTACAATATGTTGTTATATAAAAGAAAAAGATAAAACTTTACCAATTTCTGACAAAATTTCATGCGAGAGGAAATGTTCAAGCGACTGGCAGACGGTCATTACACCGCTCTACAACCGGCAGACGAATTTTATTCGCTAACTAGCTGTGCCCTGCGGTTTCACCTGCATAAGCCTCGATACCGTGGTCGCAGCGTGATGTTATATAGCTTAAAGCCTTCCTCGATAAATGGACTATCCAACACAAAAATATTTTTTTAATTCGAACCAGTAGTGTCTGAGATTAGCGCGTTCAAACAAACAAACAAACTATTCAGCTTTATGATATTAGTATAGCTTTAGTATAGTATAGCTTTATAATATTAGTACACCGAGACCTGTTGCTGGCCCACGGTCTAATACCTACCAGACAATAATGACTTTTATGGCTGCACTACACAATCGGCGATTACAGACGATTGTGTAGTGGAGCCGTTAGATTACCTGGGAACTGTGCGGATTTTCAAGTATTTGCAGCTGAGTAGATTTCCAATCAAAAAGAATATTTTTAAATTTCGCCTGGTTGCCAATATTATGTGGAATCAACTGTTTGATTTGGTCATTATCCAAGAAAGGCAATGCAGTTATGTCCACTTCGTTTTCTAGAAAAATCGAAAAAATAATGCAATTAAGGCTAGCTAAGGGCTCCATCCAGAAATCACGTGATCATTTAGGGCAGGGGGACACTTTATTTACTTTTTTAGTCAAAATTTGAAGGCCGCGGACTTAAAAATAACTTACTTACCAAGAAATGTCTCTACATAGTATTGGTCGAGTGCCCATGTTTTTAACAGTTCACTTGCTTCGTTACATGAACTGCAAAAAATACAAATCAACTATACATTTCGTCCTTCGCTTTTGTTAATCTAATATACCTATATCAATAATATCTAATTAATGGTGAAAAACTACTTCAATCTCCTAAAAACTCTACGAGATACAACAATGTGACAAACACATGTTTGGACTTGCCCAAAAACGCATTTACCTACTTACGACACGTACATATAAATAAGGGGAAATTCAGAACTCTGCAGTGCAGCTATGTTAAAACTTTCGTTTATCGAAACGGTTTCATAACAAAAAGTTAACATTAATTAGTATTTTGACTATAATAGTTGATAAATATTTTCATAGGTTCCTTAAAAATGGACTTCCCACACAACTAGACGCTTTCATGAAAGATAATGGAACTCAATTTTTAACTAAGATAAAAACACTATTTACTTACCTCATTTTCCGTAACTTCCGTAAGGAAAGCTTTAATTTCACTGCACTTCAAAGATAATAATTATCTGCACTTGACTGGAGAAATTAAAATTCAATTCAACCGATGCACGCCTTGCGCGATTAACAAATGGACGGTTTGGTTTGGCTGCGGCTGCGCTGCGGGGCGGGGGGGCTGGGCACAGGGTGGCCAACCTCACGAAAGCAAAAAGCAGCAAATGGAACTTGATATTAAAGAAATAGTTTAATAACGAGCATGCTCAAATAGATATTTATTATTAGTTAACTAATCATTTATTAAAGATTATTCTAAGAAACAAAAAAATATTTCTACACATAAAATTAAATGATTTATTAATATTTAATAAATCGTTTATTTGATATAATATTTAGATATAATATTATGATATGATGTAATATTTATTCCGCTGTCCGTCTGTCCGTCCGTCCGTCCGTCTGTCACCAGGCTGTATCTCGTTAACCGTATTAGATAGACAGTTGAAATTTTCACAGATGATTTATTTCTGTTGCCGCTATAACAACGAATACTAAAAACAAAATAAAATAAATATTTAAGGGGGCTCCCATACAACAGACATGATTTTTATAGATAATGGTACGGAACCCTTCGTGCGCGAGTCCGACTCGCACTTGACCGGTTTTTTTTTTGTATATTCGTATTTTCAAGTACCTGCATTATGCGTGTCGGATCACGCACAATGAAGGGTTCCGTACCGACAACTACTAGTTCACATTTAAAACCATTATCCAATAAAAAAGGTCGTATCTTCGTAGCAAACTCACGCCGCTTAAGTCCTTTTGTTGGGCAAGGTAGTTTTTCAGTCATTATTCAAAAACCGTTAGACCTACCTTCTTCAAAATAATTTTGAATGAAAGTATTTATTAATGTACACCACCTCAATTTTTTTCAGAATGTCAAACTTCATAGCTTAGAAATTAGAGGGGACACACACTTTTTACGACTTTGACAGCTAATATCTCGCCAACAGTTGACTTCTGTTAGACTACATAAACCTACTTATATAAATATATATATTTTTTATATGAATACATAATGATAGGTTATATTATTATCTATATTTCAGGCATATTAACTAGTTTCTTAATTTAACTGCATAGGATTTTCCTTCTTTTAACTGCACTGTACGTAAATTCGTCCTATGAGACTAAAATTGTGCTCAATGTGGTTTTGTCACTAGAAGTCATCAAGTCACTAAATTATGTTTTAGAGACAAAATAAACATTGTCAACATTGTCTAAAAAATCGCACCCGAACTCCAAAAGTCACCAAATCTAGTGACAACGACACTAAGGTGGCAACACTGGGCACAATGCCAAATCAACCGACCAATCCCACCATTTTATTTTTTGTGTACGTCAGTAACGGTTAATGTTTTGGTCAGTGAAAATTACTGTTTTTGATATCGAGTTAGTAGGTATAACTTTGAGAACTTTGCAATATAAATATAGGTATGTAAGTATGTATATGATAATGTCTTAAAAAAGGCTTTTATTTCAGAATACTCTCACACTATTATAATTCCAAAGTACCTACCTACCTTGTGGTAGTAACCTACCAGTGATATTGTTACAAAGTGGGAAAATTACAGAGACATGATAGTTCAATGGAAAATTATGATAATTTATTTACAACTGTACCTACCTACATTTTTTAGGGTTCCCTACAGAAGGGTAAAACGGGACCCTATACTAAGACTCCGCTGTCAGTCCGTCTCTCCATCCGTCTGTTCATCTGTCCGTCTGTCCGTCTGTCACCAGGCTGTACCCCACGAACCGTGATAGCTAGACAGTTGAAATTTTCACAGATGATGTGGTTCTGTGGCCGCTCACTATAACAACAAATACATAAAACAAAATAAAATAAATAGATAGATAGATAGATTACTTTATTTGTACAACACAGGAAGAAACAAAACACGACATAAACAAAGTAAAGTACCTAATAGATACCTATTTAAGGGGGTTTCCCCACGGAAATAGGAAGGGGTGAAATTTCGTATCAGAACCGATGTCGCAAAACTCACACATCTAAATGGATAATCATATTTTGCATACTAAAAAACAATTCGTTTGATTGGTTGTTTTTGTTGCTCAAAATTAACCTAAATCACACAAACCGTATATATTTGATTTTATATCTTCATGCGTTACAATAAAGTTTATGTTACCATTGACTACAAAGTATTTACGACATTTTATAATCAACCAACAAACTAGATTCAATTAATGAACGAATTCGGTGAATCTACCATAGATGGCGTTATTCTCGGTAAACACAATTATAACCTTTATTTAATAATTGTTAAGGTTGATAATGGCGTCACATTTCAATATTTCTACTTGTCGACTAGACCAGGGGTAATAAATTGTAAATAACATAATCGATCGATATCCTAATCGATAGGTTAATTTGAAAGAATTTCAAGTCAATTTTATCCGACTGCGTGACGCAAAAGAGTGGTAATGTCTTTATCAGTCTATGTATGTATGTTTGTTTGTTACTTTAAGACCAAACGTGCGGGCCGCCGATTTTGGTGGCATGTCGTTAGATTCGCCATGCCAGCGCGCTTAACGCTGCAGCGCTATAGATATAGATTGATAGCAATTATTACGTCTTCATACAAAGCGGCTAAAACGCCGCGCTTCAAATCCTATCCTATCCTATCCTACTAATATTATAAATGTGAAAGTTCGTGTGTGTGTGTGTGTGTGTGTATGTATGTTTGTTACTCCTTCACGCAAAAACTACTGGACCGATTGCGATGAAACTTGGTATCTAGATAGCTAGAGACCTGGATTAACACATAGGCTGCTTTTTATCCCGATATTCCAACGGGATCGGGACTTACGCGGGTGAAACCGCGGGGCGCAGCTACTGTTCAATATATCAGAGGCTCTAATATGGTGACTTTCGACGAATCGTACCCGAATCGTAATACGAATGGAACTTTACCCACTTTATGTGTGATTTTTTTTTGTGTGACCATGGTGATTTGTATGCTGATTGAAACTGAGTAGGTACACTTGATCACTTGGTAACTTTGATGTAAAGTTTAACAAAACGCTTTCATTAAGTATGTCCCCGTAAAGGATCAAGTCTGCCCTCTAATTAACCGAGCGAGCGAAGCGTCTCTGCTTCGACTCTAGCAAGATTTGCTTTCGTCTGTCAGTAGGGGAAGAGTGGAGTTCCACGCGGACGACGAAGACGCGAGCAAAAACTAGTTAAATATAATCGACTTCGTCGTCCGCGTGGAACTCGTTCATCGCTATAGAATCTACTTAATTGCTATTATTTTTGTATCAGGCACGTCCCTAGTTATCGCTTTTCCATAGAAACTTCCACTCTCTTAAGGGATGACTTCGGGGATAAAAAGTATCCTATGACCTTCCCCGGAATTCTTGTGTCCCATTAATTATCAATGGGACACAAGGATCAGTATCCACTGCATGTAACCCATATTGAAAAAAATCGGTGAGTAAAACTAACAAGGTACCTACCTACTTATTGTAATCAATAAATTCTACTGTTTTGTAAACGGTAAACCGTTAGAGCTACTATTTCAATACGTAAGACGTACGTACGTACGTACTGTTACGGTGAGTGAAAACAACTATAGTAATCATTAGCTTCTATTGTTTTGCTATTGACTACGCTAAACCGTTAGAGTTACTGTTTCAATACGTAAGAGCTACGGTTTTGGTGAGTGAAAACAACTGTTCTATTCATTAAATTCTACTGTTTTTCTATTGACTACGCTAAACCGTTAGAGTTACTGTTTCAGTACGTAAGAACTACTGTTTCGGTAAGTGAAAACAACTATTGTAATCTTTGAATTCTACTGTTTTGCTATTGATTACGGTAAACCGTTAGAGTTACTGTTTCAATACGTAAGAACTACTGTTTCGGTGAGTGAAAATGACTGTTCTATTCATTAAATTCTACTGTTTTGCTATTCATTACGGTAAACCGTTAGAGTTACTGTTTCAATACGTAAGAACTACTGTTTCGGTGAGTGAAAACAACTATTGTAATCATTAACTTCTACTGTTTTGCTATTGACTACGCTAAACCGTTAGAGTTACTGTTTAAATACATAAGAACTACTGTTTCGGTGAGTGAAAACAACTGTTCTATTCATTAAATTCTACTGTTTTGCTATTGACTACGCTAAACCGTTAGATTTACTGTTTAAATACGTAAGAACTACTGTTTCGGTAAGTGAAAACAACTATTATATTCATTAAATTCTACTTTTTTGCTATTGATTACCGTGAACCGTTAGAGTTACTGTTTCAATACGTAAGAACTACTGTTTCGGTGAGTGAAAACAACTATTGTAATCATTAACTTCTACTGTCTTGCTATTGACTACGCTAAACCATTAGAGTTACTGTGTCAATACGTAAGAACTACTGTTTCGGTGAGTAAAAATAACTTTTCTAATCATTAAATTCTACTGTTTTGATATTGATTACGGTAAACCGTTAGAGTTACTGTTTCAATATGTAAGAACTACTGTTTCGGTGAGTGAAAACAACTATGTAATCATTAAAACTTCTACTGTCTTGCTATTAACTACGCTAAACCGTTAGAGTTACTGTTTCAATACGTAAGAACTACGGTTTCGGTGAGTAAAAACAACTATATTAATCATTACATTCTACTGTTTTGATATTGATTACGGAAAACCGTTAGAGTTACTGTTTCAATACGTAAGAACTACGGTTTCGGTGAGTGAAAACAACTATTTTAATCATTAAAACTTCTACTGTCTTGCTATTGACTACGCTAAACCGTTAGAGTTACTGTTTCAATGCGTAAGAACTACGGTTTCAGTGAGTGAAAACAACTATTTTAATCATTACATTCTACTGTTTTGCTATTGATTACGGTAAACCGTTAGAGTTACTGTTTCAATACGTAAGAACTACGGTTTCGGTGAGTGAAAACAACTATTTTAATCATTACATTCTACTGTTTTGCTATTGATTACGGAAAACCGTTAGAGTTACTGTTTCAATACGTAAGAACTAATGTTGAATGAGTTAAAACTACCGTTTGACTTGTAACTGTTTTGAAACAGTAGTACGTACTGACTGAAATAGGTAATTCTAACTGAATTATACGTTATTGCAACTGTAAAATTTCTAACTGTTTTAAACAGTAAAATTTTTTTTTCCGTGTACCTACTAAAAACTAGACCGGTTCTTCATGCGCTCTCGTGAACAAGGCCAAGATCTCTCACAACTTTCTGTGACATTATGTTTAAGCTGCTGCGCCCCGCGGTTTCACTCGCGTAAGTCCCGATCCCGTGGGTATATCAAAATAGAATAGAATAGAATTTATTCAAACAAAGACACGACATAGACACAAATAAGAAACAGTAAGAGATAGTTATAGAGAAAAGTAATACAAATAAGAAACATTAACGAGATAGTTACAGAGAAAAGTAAATACAAAGAACAGACAATAAGAATAAAAAGTATCTGAGAAGTCGTGTGTTGCCCGAATGGGTAAAGCCTCAGCATATGCTGCAGATACGCAGGCGCATCTGCAGCGCTGGTCTTCCGGCCCCACCCTGTGGGTGACTTTTCCGCCCCCTCAAGAGAAAAATAAATAAATAAACAAAGTATATTCCGTTAATTTACTTCAAAGAGTATAATCTATTTATATACATACATACATGTGTATACTACTACTACTTTTAATACGCTGTACTTAAGTATATAAATAATCAAATACCTACATAAAAAATAAAAATTAACAACCCAAATAATAACAATAAATAGAAAAGGAAAATCGATATAATTTAAAAAATATTAATGTATTGAGTCTGGCATTACGTCAAATACAAATAAAGAAAGTTCAAAATGTATCTTTGGGTATTAAAGTTAACTTGTTAGTACAACTATAATTTTCTACTAATATATTTTTTAAGACAACAAAACAGTTTTTTATTTAAAGTTGTTTAAGGTGAAAGGGTACCTTCGCTCTCTCCATACAAACGTAGTCGACTGTTTCCTCCCTGGATAATGACACTAGCACAAATATTTTTGTGCCATAAAACCTATAACTGCCATGACTATGCCCCTATGTTTTGCTTTTTTTCATTTTCTAATTATCATAGAAATTAAAATTAAAAAAATTACAAAATAATAAAAAACAAAAAATAGGGGCATGGTCATGGCAGTTATAAGTTTTATGCACCAAAAATATTTGCTCTAGTGTCATTATCCAGGGAGAAAACAGTCGACTACGTTTGTAATAGTTTGTATGGAAAAAGCCCCGGTACCCTTTCCTCTTAATGTTCATAAAACCGGTACATATACGAGTTTCTACGTATTAAATAGATTAGCAGTAAAAAGAGGCAACTGAGGCATATTACTCTATCTTGTTGCTACTATCCTGTTGATCAAACCTGTTTACTTATGATAATACTTATACTGTCGTCCTACTACTATTATGTCCTGATCTCGTGGGAATATCAAAATAAAAAGTAACCTATAGCCTTCCTCGATAAATGGACTATCCAAAACAATTTTTTTTTATTCGAACCAGTAGTTCCTCAGATTAGCGCGTTCAAACAAACAAACTCTTCAGCTTTATAATATTAGTATGGATTAGCTGCGTGCGCCCCGAATTCCACGACTAATCCCTATATATATAAAAATCTCGTGTCACGGGGTTCGAACTTGAACTCCTCCGAAACGGCTTGACCGATTCTCATGAAATTTTGTGAGCATATTCAGTAGGTCTGAGAATCGGCCAACATCTATTTTTTATTTTGTTTCCTTTGTTTTTTTTTAAATGACAAAACAACGTTTGTCGGGACAGCTAGTATCCAATAAAAAAATGTCCCATAATAAAGGAGTTCAACAATAAATATATCCATACACAGGATGTCACAATAAAAGACATGGAAATCTGTAGACATAGGCATCTGTAATATTGGAACTTGAAGTATATGGACATGGTAATCTGTACAAAGAGGAATTTGTACAAAAAAAAAGAATACTGTAGGTAGGCATAAGAATCTGTAGTCATGGGAATCTATAGACGTGGGAACATAACAAAATAATTTGATTTTTAAAATTTCATAGTTAATTCTCAAACCATTTTACAATCATAATAATTTACAATATTTTTTTGCAGCTTAGACCGGCTCTTTCTTCATACAAACTTAGTCGACTGTTTTCTCCTTGGATAATGACACTAGAGCAAATATTTTTTGTAGCATTAAATCTCTAGCTGCCATGACCAATTGACCAATATGACCATGCCCCTATGGAAATTCATCAGCTGCGGTAAAACCGCGGGAAGCAATTAGTATATATGTATATATTTTTTAATAAACATTTCAATTTGTCAGAGTACTTTATACTTTATCAATTTAAAACATATGCTTTTTCAGCAGAATTAACGTGACCTACTGTACCTTGATAAATGCTGTGTATAATAAAATCTATATAGGTACCTACTTTCTTTCGTATTAGTAAGGCCTAATGATACATTAAAATCTAAAGAGTAATTGTTCTTAATAATTCTAAGAAATGGACGATCTTTTCAGCTTTATTATTTTTTTGTATGTTTATCCATTTCGTACTTATAGATAGATTTTTGGTGCAAATAATATTTAAGGATATTTAGAGCTTACAATTTTTATAATTATACTAGCTGCGCCGAGCGAAATTATTGCCCGCGTAACAATTTTCTACGCAATTTTCTTAACTTTTTCTTTCATAAAAACCTTCTCAACAAACACAACAAAAAAAAGAATTACAGATTGTTTGTATGGGAGCATAGAAAAGTGTTGTTTTTAGACTTTTACAGGCATATTTTTAAATCTTTCTCTCCGTAAAAACCATCCTCGTACGTAAGAATAATAAAAAAAGAATTAGCGAAATCGGTTCAGCTGTTCTCGAGATTTGCGCTTAGCAACACATTTATTCATTGTTTTATTATAGAAAAGATAATGCTAACGACTTGTTGTAAGATGATGCGACTGCGTCCCTGCCCTCTTAGATAAGTTTCTTCCCATTATCGACATTATATGGCTTTATTTTTTGCATGAAATTAACATACCTACTAATCGTTGTATGAAATTGACATAAGATTAAACTTATCTAAGTATACCTTTTTTTTCTCTAGCAAGCAAGACTGACTTTTCGCTGGCTTATTTCAATGTCATACAAAAAAATAATACAAATGGTTGTCTGTAAAGTCTGTTTACGGACGATAATTTTACGTAATAACGTCATAAGAAAACAATGAAAAATTGAGGTTTTTTTTTCTTTTATATTATTTTTCCTTTATATAAGTCTTCTATTCGTCTCGTCACTAGCCCATGAGCCCTATTTTTGAATCGTTCGCCCCGCGTCGAGCGCTCGATTTCTACTGATATTCGTTCGACATCGACAATTCGCTATTTTTAAATCGCTCGATCGTAACGAGTGGTCTCCACCACTCGTCGCCGACAGGCGAGTGGTAGAATAAACGTCAAACAATCAAAGTCAAACATTCGGAAAGGATCTTTCAAAAAATATTTAAGTAGGTATATCTTTTGGGATTATTTAGGACGTGCGTCGGTAATTACCGGTTTCTTAATTATCTGCGTAAAACGAATAAAAATGGACATTTCAAATTTAGACGACGAACGATTCAAAAATACAGAAAATTGGTGTCATGCGACTTGGAAGTCGAGCATGACTTGTAGGCGTATACGACGAAGCTATGTCACACGAGCGATTCAAAAATAGAGCCCCATAACACAAGCCCATATTATTATTAAACAATATAAAACCGCGAGATGCGTGCCGCGTCACGTGCGGGCACGGGACGCGTCGCATGACGTCATCTTTTTTGTGAATGCAGGAGTTCCATCAATTGAATAGACGTAAAAAAAATTTGACGGTTGGCAATAATGGACTGTAATGTGCGATTTTTTTACATCATATTTCTGTTTTCGTCGCATGTCGCTCTATTGTGAATAGATAATGGAAGAAAATATGCGTTCGACGATAATTTTTATTTGTATTAATTATCAAAGTTTAATTAGAATATTGTTAGCTTTAGTTCTGAGTCAGCTCAAGATACCACGGCCTATAAAGAGGTGAGATTGACAATTTAATGAACTCATTTGCTTAATACTTATTGATCTGTTTGTAACATAACGTTGTGATATTCATTGCTGAAAATTTGTTTGAGTGTTATTGAGAAGAAAGAATATATATAGATAGAAAAAATATTTATTGTAAATACCATTTTTAAATTACATAAAGAAGAAGAGGATGAAGAATATTGCTATATTATTAGGTAAGTACATAATTATTGTTTTATGCTCTATTTATTAGGTTTCCCCATAATTTGTATAAAATTTTAACTACTGTTTAACTTCATACTTGAAAAATTTTGTACCGACTTTTTATTACCTTAGGAGAAATACCTAGTTTTTTATTTGGATCCGGATAAGCGTAGAGTTTAAACTATTTGCTAAATAATACGGGAACAAAATCGCAGGTAAAAGCTAGAATAAATATAACTCTTTTGCCAATTGTTAGCCCGATCTGTCGGTCGTCTATTGGTTGAAGCTGTGTTCAAAGTTTCATGGTGTACCTAATTTGACGACCCAGTTGACACAATGGTCACTATGCCGGACTGCCACTGCCAAACACAAGGCGGGGTCGATTCCCGCCTCAAACAAGTAATTATGCTTAGATATTTGTATGTGGTCTGGTTGTCTCTATGTATCACTACATAGTATAAAACAAAGTCGCTTTCTCTGTCCCTATATCCCTATGTATGCTTAAATCTTTAAAACTACGCAACGGATTTTGATGCGGTTTTTTTAATAGATAGAGTGATTCAAGAGGAAGGTTTATATTATGTAATACATGCATATATATAAAAAAGAAAAGTAGGTATATAAGTGGTATATCTGTTGTCTAGCACCCATAACACGAGTTAAGTTACTTATAGCTTGGGGCTAGATGGCGATGTGTGGAATGTCCTGAAATGTTTGTTTATTTTATTGTTCTAGGTGTCATCACATTATGCCATATCTCTGCTGGAGATTGGAACGGTGGTGGTGCTGGTTGGGGTCACGAGGATAGTGATGAAGTCAATCCTCCGTGGTGGTATGTGAATATGTTATTCGATTTTTATCAAACTAAGTAATAACAAACAAAAAAAAATTGTAACTTTTTTGTTCTTTTGTTTAGTTTTTTTTTGTTATTACTAAGTTCGTGTTTTGTTTCCGTTTGGATCGTATTATGTATTTTTTTTACTTTTGGCGTTTAATTCATTTTTGTGATTTTTTTGAACTATCATACTTGCAGGATGTGTTCCCAGTTTGAGGTCCGTTACACATGCTTGAGTCTGGCTACCGAATAATGGCCCTGGAAAAGGGCGGCAAATGTAACGGTATTCCAATAGTAATTTACTTCGACTTTTTAAATTTGCCGCCCTTTTCCAGGGCCACTACTCGGTAGCCAGACTCTAACTTCTTTTGTACAATTTTTTGGTTAAGGGGGGTCCATACGCCAACGACGTTGGTAGGTACACAGCCTACTAAATAGTTACTATTGGCACCGGTCGCCATCGTTTGTTAAAATTGTTGATTGTTACGAATGTGTTTTGTTTTTCTCAAAAGTGCTGAGACGGAATTGTAGGTGAGATTTTTGCCGACATTTTGGTGTGATTTTGAGCCAAACATTTCCTATAGTTTTAAAGCTATCCTAAAATTATTTAGGAATTAAAACTAGTCTAGCTTTGAAACGACAAAGAATTTTCGCCTCAAAATTACCCCAAAATATCGGTAAAATTTCGCCTACAATTCTATCTCAGTACTTTTGAGAAAAACAAAACACATTCGTTACAATCAACAATACTAGTTGTAAGCGACGGGTATTTCTCGCGCGTTGCGTTCGGCACCATAAGCAGCCTTAATTTGTGTCGTTATCAGGCCGAAAACAACCAAGAGACCCACAACAACAACGACGACAACACAGAAACCTTCTAAAGAACAATTGATCGCGACCTGCCTACGAGGATGCCCTGTGACATCGGAGTACAATCCTATCTGTGGTACAAACAACGTGACTTATGATAACCCTGGGAGGTTGGAGTGTGCACGCCGTTGTGGAGTAGGTGTGTAACCATCTAATGTATTTGGTGAAAATGCCAGTTGGTTTCGCTATGCTCGGTTCCGCTATGCTACGAATTTCTCAGTTCTAAAACAATGGAAGGTATAGTTCGATAGAAATGTGTTTCCAAAGGCTCTTAAGAGGAAAGGGTCTTTCCATACAAACTATTACACGTAGTCGACTGTTTTCTCCCTGGATAATGACACTAGAGCAAATATTTTTGGCGCATGAAACTTATAACTGTCATGAACATGCCCCTATTTTTTATTTTGTTTTTTATTTATTTAATCTTAATTTCTATAATAATTAGAAAATGAAAAAACCAAAACATAGGTTAAGCTGGCTGCTACTTTGGCTAACGGGTCGGCATTGCAATCCAAAGAAACAACGTAACTAGCCTTTGGGAAACCCTACCTAGGGAAAGTCATTTGGATTTTAAATATTGTTTTTTGCTTGATAATAATTAGTTTTTCGGGTACAGTGACAATGACAGTTTCAGCCATACATGGGCAATGGTCATGCATCAAGCACGAACAATATGGCATTCTTTTGCAACTTGAGACTAACAAGTATTCAAATACTCTTTATTTGTAGTTAAACATTATTCAGACCATATATTACATTTTACAGCTGTTGCAGCACGCAAAAAAAACATTGAAAAAACTAAAAATAAAAAAACATTATAAAATAAATAAGAATCATAAGAAAAATGTCATAAATCTGACTAATTTAGTCAATCATTGCTTAGTTCAAGATCAAAATTCTAAATTAAAGTGTATCTTTGTTTCAGATGTACAAATCAGCAGACGTGCTAGATGTAATGTTGAGGTCAGTAAAAACATAACAAGAAGTAGTATAGAGTCTTGCGTGAAGAACTGTCCGATACCGACGAATTTCTTGGCAACTTGCGGAACAAATAATGTCACTTATGCAAGCCCTGATCGACTCAAATGTGTGCAAGGATGCGGTGTTGGTTAGTATTGTTTTACTGTATCATCATTTAAATTAGTATTATTATAAAATTAGAAACCTAATAGATAGGAATCGTTTAATACTTAGTTGGAAATATATTCAAACTCAGTTTTATCAACCTTTTCTAAAATTATTAACTATTCCTTATATGTTTCTAACTTAAATCAAAATTTATTTAATATTACAAAGGTACTACTTAATAAATACATATAAAATGGATCCCTAATAGTTAGATATTTGATTTAAATTATATCTATATATATATACTTTTACTTTAAAGTGGAAAGATTTATTTGTTTGTAACGAATAGGCTCCGAAACTACTTGACTGATTTTGATCAAACTTGGTATAAGTATGGTATTAATTTCCTTTAGACGCATAACACCATATACGCGAAACACCAACTCGAGGTTTTTTTGGTGTTTTGCGGCTTAGTTCATTAGAAGTAACATAAGTTACTTTTTATCCCGATATTCCTACGGGATCGGGAGTTACCCGGATGAACATGCGGAGCGCTGCTAGTGAATAATATAATCTATAAATCTCTTACTACCTTAAAGTCTGAGCTGTAAGACTGAAATACAAATAATACCTACATTTTAAGGTAAGTAGTTTCAGGCGTTTTAAGGCACCGATATGAATGATCCTATGCATGGATCAATGTCATCAGACAATTTTAAAACGTATTTTTATGTAGGTAATATATTTTTTCGTTTTACAGCTGTTTCGGTGGACAGTTACCACCCATGCTATAAATATCCAAACCATGAGGACTCCCTCACTGCAATTGAATTCAAAGTCTGCCATCAGGCGTGCTCTTCAAATGAAGACCACCGACCAATTTGTGGAACCGATGGTCGCGATTATAAAAACCATGAACATTTGCACTGTGCACGAAAATGTGGAAGAAGTAAGTCGTCTTCGATATTAGTAAGTTTAAGTTACCTTAAGATTAAGTTAAAGTTGATATAATTTAAGTTTAACTCAACGTATGTTATTTTATTAAAACAGGTTCCCTGTCCACAGACCATATGTGGTCTGTAAACGAAAAGCACTACAAGTCCACAGACCACACGCGGTCTGTTCGACGATACAAATTTGAATGTTTTTAGACCCGTGGACGTAGAGAGAACGGCGTTTATTTGATGTGGACGTGAGAGGACATATCATGTAGAAACCAAAAAGGGTTGGGACGTGAAGAACGGACGTCAAATTTTCGAGATATCGTGATTTGAACAAAATCTAACCTAACTTTATGAAAACGGAATATGTTTATGCTGGACGTGTGAGGCACTTCCACTCTAAAACTTGGGACAGGGAACGTTATAACAAAATAAAATTGAAATAAGAAAAGCCATCCTTCATCATCATCATATCAGCCCATACACGTCCACTGCTGGACATAGGCCTTCCCCATACGACGCGCGGTCCTGAGCCGCTTCCTCCTCCTCCAAGCCATCCTTAAATATATAAAATTCTCGTGTCGTGGTGTTAGTTGCTGATGTCCACCTAAACGACTGAAGTATGAACGACTGTTGTATGAATTTTTTTGTGTATATTTGTTAGGTCTGTGAATCGAACACCATCTATTTACTTACATGTTCACTTATTTTATATGTTTTATTACACTTAGATGTAAACATCAGAAGCGAAAACAAGTGTGTCGAGCAGCCCTATAGAACGACGGCACGACCTGTAATCGAGCCTTCGACTCCGAAACCGGAAGTAACGACAAAACCTAACGAAGTAACAGACGTTAAAGTAGTAATGGCCTGCATGCAACAATGTCCTTTGACGTCAGATTGCTTGCCTGTTTGTGGAACTGATGGTGTCACCTATAGGAACCCTGGACGATTGCTCTGCTCTCAATTCTGTGGCATAGGTATGGTATTTTTCTTTATTATTTCACTTAAATTTGAGGAAACTTCGTAGGTAAAATTTGGCATAAAAACATAAGTCGACTACAACTAAAGGAACTTCAATTTTCATCTTTCTTTTTCATTCCTATAATAATATTTTCTGTTCGCATTTTGTTTCAAAAACATTTGGATTTATTGGAATGATGTCTTTAGAGAGCTTAAGTTCTAACAAAACTTTGTTTCGCATTAAAAAAAAAGATTTTATTTTCTTTTATTGTTTACATAATATGTAAATGCAATTCTGACATTAAACATTTTAACTTTTTCAGATGTGAAAGTAAAAGAATTTGCGGCTTGCCCATTTTCGAAAGCTTTCACTAACTGTCCTGGTCAAGCGAAGATCGACGAAGAAGTTACCCAACGACCAGAAGTCCCTGTAGAAGTCTGTTTACTGTCATGTCCCGCTTCAACGGTGTATGCTCCTGTGTGCGGGAGCGATGGGAAGACTTATAACAATGTTGATGATTTGATTTGCGCAAAACACTGTGGAGTTGGTAAGAAATATTGCCTTAAATCTTAGAACAATTGAGGTAAAAATTCAACTATCTGGCTATCATGGTTCATGAGATACAGCTTGGTGACAGACTGACGGACAGACTGACGGACAGTCGAACGGACAGTGAAGTCTTAGTAATTGGGTCCCGTTTTTACCCTTTGGGTACGGAACCCTAAAAACCATAATGTCCCACTGTTGCGCTCCACATTACCCGCGTAAAACTCTGTAAGCGCGTAACAAAATTATCGGGACATATGGTTTGAAGATGCGAGAGGGCTTTTTATCATTCCGATATTTCTCGGGATTGAACTCGCGGGACTAAAATGTTAAAAAAGCTACCTGTGGGTATTAACGGCCACTATAAGGTTTTCTAAAAACCTTGATATTAGTGACAAAACAACAAGAAAATAAACAAATGAATTGTTTTTCTGATTGAGAATAAAGCAAATATTTATCTAACTATTTTTACGAAATATTAAGTTAAAAACTTACCACCAACCTTACCAAGGTTACACAGAGGTACCTTATCGTTTGCAAATTTAGAAAATGTGTTTCTTATTCATTTTCAGATGTATGGGTGAGGAAACAATCATCGTGCGACGAGGCCGTGACTCCACCTACTACCACCACGGAAGAATATGATATCGACATAAGAGCACCAGTTAACTTTAAAGATCTAGAAGATAACTCTCCAGCTAGTATTTATAGTTCAACTAGGTTAGAAA
Organism: Idaea aversata; assembly: GCA_907269075.1. Lineage (NCBI taxonomy): Eukaryota > Metazoa > Arthropoda > Insecta > Lepidoptera > Geometridae > Idaea > Idaea aversata. Next base: position 4,671,654 of record OU026092.1, on the reverse strand, counting down.
ATATTACAATTAGCACAGAAAATAGCCCAGTTAGTAAAGAAAATAGTTCACCTAGCGCAGATAATAGCCCTGTTAGTTTAGATAATAGTTCACCTAGCACAGAAAATAGCCCAGTTAGTAAAGAAAATATTTCACCTAGCACAGATAATAGCCCCGTTAGCGTAGGAAATAGTTCGCCTAGTGCAGATAATAGTTCAGTTACTGTAGAAAAAAGTTCACTTAGCACAGATAATACCCCTGTTAGTGTAGAAAATAGTTCACCTAGCACAGAAAATAGCCCAGTTAGTGTACAAAACAGTTCAATCACCACAGAAAATAGTTCAACAAGCATAGATAATAGTCCATCTACTAATATAGATAATATAATAATCTACTAATATATAGACGACCTCTGTAGCGCGTCGGGCGAACACCCGACTGCGACGCAGAAGGTTGCGGGTTCGATTCCCGCCGGGAACAAGTATTTATGCTGACCATAAATTCTTGTTTCTGGTTCTGGGTGTTTCCTATATGTATAATATGTATATATTCACAAAAAAAAAAAAAAGTATATAAGTAGTTTATCCGTTATCTGGCACCCATAACACAAGCATTAAGTTGCTTAGCTTGGGGCTGGATGGCGATGTGTAATATGTCCTGAAATATTTATTTATATTTATTTATTATATTTAATATGCAATATAGTTCAGTTACTTCAGATAGTTCAGATAACTCAGAATATAGTTTAGTACCACAGTGAATAGTTATGTTAGCATAGATAATAATTCGTATAGAAATAGACTAAAACGGCGACCTCTTTTTGGTTAAGTAGAGTTGGTTTCTTATTAATTTTAAGTAGATATGTAAGCAAGCCAGTACTCGGTATTTATGTATTTCTGGTATTTGAATATGTATTTGTATTAAAAATTGTGTGTAAATTGTGTGTTATTTTCCGTAAATAAACGTTATAAAGACTTTTAATGGTATTGTTAATTCCTTAGATTGACTTACTAAACAAAAGATATATTTATTTAGGTCAGGGTGATTTTTGTTCCATGGGCCTTCAAGCCTATAATCCTTAACTATAAGAGATAGAGAAAAAATCTGAAAAGAGTTGAGTGCCCGATTTTAACAATAACTAAAATTGCATCATTATATTTTTGAAAAGTCATTGCTCTAGCCAGGAATTGAACCTGTTGATTTTGCAAAAAAATAATTAATACTTTATTTTTATACCAATTGATAGTGTAGCTGAAAGAGAGTAATTCCTGGAAAGAATCATAGTATGGCAAATCAAAGGAAATAGCTCCTTTTTAGTATAAATTTCTACAATTTTCATCTTTCTGTCTCTGGCAAAATAAGTGTATGAGGCGTAACGGGATTTTTATTTTTTACATATGTCTATTATCACACCTGCCTGATGGTAGGTGACGATGGGGCCTAAGATGTAACACGCCTTCCTAGAACATACCTATTCACTCGCGACTTGAAGACCCCCAAATTGTACGTACACGTCAGGAAACAACAGACGCAGGCAACCACTTCTATTCCCTTACAGTACGAATAAGGAATGGCGAAGCATAGCGCTTAGTGCGAACGTCTGGTATGTCTACCATGACTCGGTGCCGCACACCAGTCTGCCTGGTTGTATAACGAAAGAATGGAGATGACAAGATTAGGTCGTGGAGGTCTGTTGCACACTCCCCGAAATGTATCCGATAAAAGACCGACAAGCTCAAACGACAAGGGGAAATAATATTTTTAACCGCCGACGCAAAAAGAAAGGTCTTATAAGTTAGACGTGTCTGTGTGTCTGTCTGTGGCATCGAAATTTCCGAACCTATTTCAATTAGGCTTTTTATGTTTGAAAGGTGAATTAGTAGGGAGTGTTCATATAGCTATGTTTGATCAAAATCGGTTCAGCCGTTCCAAAGTTATATGCAATTTTCTTTATTAGTCAAATAAATAAATAAATATATTGCAGGACATTCTACACATTGCCATCTAGCCCCAAGCTAAGTAACTAGACTTGTGTTATGAGTGCTAGACAACGGATATACTACTTATATACTTTTCTTTTGTAACTATATACTTATAATACATAGAAACAACCAGACCACAGACAAATATCTAAGCATAAATACTTGTCTGAAGCGGGAATCGAACCCGCAACCCTGTGTTTGGCAGTCCGGCATGGTGACCGTTATGCCAACTGGGTTGTCAAAAAAAAAAGGCAATAAAGCCTCTAGACTACAGCAATCAATTTTTTTATTGACGACCTCTGTGGCGCGTCGGGCGAACACCCGACTGCGACGCAGAAGGTTGCGGGTTCGATTCCCGCCGGGAACAAGTATTTATGCTGACAATAAATTCTTGTTTCTGGTTCTGGGTGTTTCCTATATGTATAATATGTATATATTTACAAAAAAAAAAGTATATATAAGTAGTTTATCCGTTATCTGGCACCCATAACACAAGCATTAAGTTGCTTAGCTTGGGGCTGGATGGCGATGTGTAATATGTCCTGAAATATTTATTATTTATTATTTTATTTTTTATACTTACCTAGAATATTAGTACTGTACAGGACATGCTTCCATTTATTTCCATTGTCATAAAAATAAGAAAACACAGGCTGATGTGTGTGAAGCACAAACGAACGAGAGATAATTAATTAGGCCGAAGTGCGCGTACAATGGTTCTAAATTAATAAAAAAAATTGAGATTGAGTTTGTTTCAAATTCGTGCCCCATCCGGGCAACGTACACGGCCCTGCCCGGTCTAATGTTATTCATCCTTAAAGTAGCACTAGTTTCCTGGGACAATGAATCTAGTGACAACATAAATCGCCGGCAAAGTTGTATAACATAGGTAAATTTTTTAAATTTCGGATATTACACCTTAGTAGGTAAATAATAATTTATTCCTATTTAGATAAATCTATATTATTGTGCATTTTTACTAGTTTCGACATAATCATATTTATGATGATAGCAAAACACGGTAAGAACTTAGCAATATTTCATTATTGCTATAGTCTATTCCAAAACCAGAGAGAATTTTTGAATTGTGTGCTGAAGGCTACAACGCAAGTACAATATTTCAATAGTAACAATAATATTGTCCTATTATATCTTATTTAAATACAAGTTTTATCCTAAATCGGTTCAGTAGTTTTGGAGCCCCATTCGTTACAAACAAACAAAAAAACTAACAAAAAAATCTTTCCTCTTTATAATATTAGTGTAGATGAAGCTGATTTATTTAAATTCAAATGCAAAATCCTTTGTAAATTTGTAATGATACAATGGGCATAAAATCACATTGACGAAACGTCGTAAAAACTAAGTTAGGATCATTAGGATGTGTGCCTTCGGAACGCGCCAGCAACATTAATCCATGCTATTCAAGGTGCTGTAGTACTTTGTGCATGTATTAGATGGAGTATCATTTCATTTCTTTTCATTTCATGCATCTGAAGCCAAATAACCCGTGGGTTTCATCCATAGTGCAAATTCGGCGTTGTAATTTATTGTAGTAGATGTATATCTGTCAGTACAATTGGACAAAACGATATTGATTGAACATGACGTATTTTTTTAATGGTTGGTGGTTGGTTGGTGGCGACGCGGACGCTAAAGGACTTGTTCTTCTCGGCAGATTTCTGGCCCGCCGCCATTGTATACCGACGCTATAGGGAGGCGAGACTAGAAAACCCTACTAAAACCTAACTTAAAATTAGGTATTATATTCTCTTTATGTATGTTAGTCTGTACTTATTTATAAGGCTGTTACCTGAAATAAATAATTTATTATTATTATTAAATATTTTAAATTGAGAAAAACATGTTAAATATGTTGTTTTATCGGGGTGTAACGTATTATCTTGATTGATTGATTGATTGATTGATTGATTGATCTAATTTCTCACTGGTTTTGGAATAGACTATAGTCTAAGAACTAGTCGATACGGATTTTATCAATAGTTGCTAAAATTAATGTTTACTTGTTCTAATTATGTTATTTATAACTATTTGGACATTATTTTTGAGATAATGCCTTTTTGCACTTTCAAGTAATAGTTAGGGAGCTTCCTATATGATTTGAGTAAATGTGTTGGTACCGCCTGATTGGTATGAAATACCATTGTTGGTAGTGCCCCAAGTGTTTAGAAACAATCATTTTTTTATTGTTCCCGTAATTGTTCTGCTCTTTGATTATATAGGTCAAAATATGCTAGATTTTGACTTGCGTGGGTCAAAGTTTGCAGGAGGTAATATCCAGAATCTAACCGGTACTTAAGTATAGTATTTACTAAGGTTTTTGCGACTTGAACTCATTTTTAACGTACTTTGACTCGAAAAAGTTCGAAAACCAAGCAATTTGGAGCCCTATTAAAAATGAAAATGATTAGGACCCGTGGACATAACTTTAATATTATCTTCAAAAATATTTGTTATCTTGACCTTTGTGAGCATAATCATAAAAAAGAAAAAAAAACCCATGAGTTTCTTGTGCCTTTTTCTCATTGGTGGGCGCGTTCCGAAGGCACACATGTTAAGGCTGCTTATGCTGCCAAACGCAACGCGCCAGAAATACCCGTCGCTTACAACTAATATTGTTGATTGTAACGAATGTGTTTTGTTTTTCTCAAAAGTGCTGAGATTTATTTATTTATTTATTTATTTATTATTAAAACTAAATTACAGCATCTTTACAGCTAAGCCAATACGATGAAGTAACTAACAAAAATAAAAAAACATTTATATTACATTGTTTCCAAGTACCTATAAGCCACTTCTGTGAATTTCGGCAGGCTATCATAAAAAATATCAATCTCCCTTGCAACAAAGTTGATGGCTAGAATAGCCCTAACCATGGGAGTGCGTTTTAGCAACTTGGTACGAGCTGTAGGGACGTGGAGTAGTTGAGGTGGTCGCGGACGGAGCAGCTCCGCGCTCTCGGCCGGCACCCGCAACTGTAGCGCTACTAGCACGTCAGGGTGGTGCACCTCGCCGCGCAACACCCGCCACAGATACCTCATCATCGCCACCTCTCTTCTCACCTCAAGTCTACTATACCCGACCATACCTATTACAAATAAGCTCGGATACATGAGAGGGTAAAATGGATACACTCCGTACTGTTTTAAATATAGATACCTAGTGAACTTATTTTGTATCTTCTCGACCATATGTTTATACTTAGTTTCGTACGGACTCCATACAAAAGCGTTAGTTTCTAAGCGACTGCGTACCAATGCATTATAAAGCGTTTTTACCGTCATTAAAATCTCAAAATCCTGACACTGCCTTATAATAAACCCGAGATTACGGAATGCTTGACCACATATACCCATAATATGTATCCGAAAGTGCAAATCCGGGACCATTTCCACACCTAGATCGCGAACCTGTGCAACTCTAGGTACCACAGCCTCGTCAACCACGTATGGATGATGCCGCGAAACACACTTCCGAGTGTAGCTCATTATGCAACATTTACTTATATTAAAAAACAATTTATTATCTGCACTCCACTGTACCACCCGGTTAATATCCTCTTGGAGTCTCTCTATGTCCCTAGACGTATTTATATCTAGAAATAGCTTTAAATCATCCGCAAACAAGAGACACTTGGCATGTTGGACTACATCCGGGAGGTCATTGATCATTAGTATGAACTCCAAAGGGCCGAGATTGCTTCCTTGACTTACCCCTGAATATGTGTGATAAGGCCTAGACCTGTAGCCTGCGTATTCTACGTACTGCCTGCGCTCGCCCAAATAACTTGAAAAGAACTTTAAAAGGTGAGGTGTGAAACCATTGACTGCTAGCTTAGTTAACAAAATGTCATTATCGACAGTGTCGGAGGCTTTTTGAAAATCAAAATAGGCGGTGTCGACCTGTCCTCCCGCATCTATAACTGGTGTTAGGTAGTTCAAAAATGACAACAGATTGCTACCTGTACTTCGGCCAGGACGAAAACCATGTTGTGCATCCGATAGTTGCGAGCTCACCTGATTCATAATACAATTATGTAAAATTGACTCGAATATCTTAGCGAATGCAGACAGTACCGCCACAGGTCTAAAAGCACTAACTTCCGAGTTGGAAGTACCTTTTGGTACAGGTATTACTCGCGTAATTTTCCATTCTGAAGGATAGCGACCTTCCTTCAAACACAAATTAAAAATATGTAGTAAAGGTTTACCTAATACTGCTTTACAATCTCTGAGTACATAAGGCGGTATTCCATCAGGGCCCGTGGAAGACTTAGGCTTAAGGCGCCGGAGCGCACTATGCACGTCCTTCAGGGTTAGCTGACCGACGTGCACGCGCGCCGCGCTGGCCCCGCCAGCTGACGCGGCCGAGCGCTGCGCCTTGTCGGGATCTAACAATGGTCGAACGTCACTATAAACAGAGTGAAAATAGGATGCAAAACACTCTGCTCCGTTCTCGTCCCTAATCTCCTCACCGTCCTTAGTGAGACGGGTTCGATTCCGTCTGGCCTGCTTACTTCTAACAAAATTCCAAAATGATTTGGGATCACCTGTGAAATTCATTTGTAATTTTCTTTTGTACTCATCGTAACAAGTAACTATTTTATCTTTAACTATCGAGCGGTACATCGAGAAAGATTCGTAATCCGATTTTGACTTTGTTATCTTATACATCTTATGAAATCTCCACTTTTGTTTGATATTCGCTATTAGATCTTGCGTATACCATTCAGGATATATGTACCTATCTTTATATTTGTTTAATCTATTGCCTTTCCTGGGCACACTTCTATCAATAACCTCGTTTACTAAACTATAAAAGTGAGATAAAGCTAATTCAGAATCTTGAATGGTAAACAAAGAACCCCAGTCCACTAAATAAAAACTATTATATAATTCAAAAAAGTTCGCTTTAGAGAAATTCCATTGCCTATTATAAAATGAAGCCCCGTCATCATCAGCTGTTGGCGGCAACACCTGCGAAGCGCACGCATTCGTAGCGTGATCATCCCGATGACGCCTACCTACTCCCACACTAATATCGACAATTAGCGGAGGATGTTGAACATCGACCTTAACCAACGGCTCATCCGACGACCCCACAACCAAGTCATTCAGTAAAAAATTAGTTAACGTTAAATCTAAAACCCTATCATTATTATTTAAAATTTCGTTTACCTGCCGAAATCCACAGAATGTTGTCACATAGTTAAAATAATTTCGTATTTCATCCGATGAAGAAGGTAGATTAAAATCACCTACTACTAACACTTCCTCATATTTGGGACACACATTTTCTAAAATTCTAAATAAATGCATGTATTCACTATTACTACTTTTGGGTGGAATATAAACCACGCAACATAAACAAATAAGTCTACCGTACAAGTGAATCGTAGCACAAACAATTTCAAATAAGGCCGCGTCTACATTGTCATTGATGGGGATTCGCTTCAACTCCAATCGTGACGGCTCGTGCCGCGTTGCTAAAAGGACTCCCCCATGTTTCCGACCGTCTGCTCGATCACATCTCAAGACAGTGAAATTATCCGGGAAGTATTCTGCGTCCGAAATAGCTTTATGCAAGCTCGTCTCAGTAATAGCTATTATGTCCTGTGACGAAACCAAAATGCTAGTATAGAATTCTTTAGATTTAGTACGAAGACCACGAACGTTCTGATAAAACAAGGAAACGTTTTTAGCCTTGTGTACCGTTAATTTCAGTTGTTTTTCTGTGGTTCCGAAACCAAATACATTCATTGAATTGTGCATTGACTGGCCAACAATTGGAACGAACTTGGCCGAGATGGAATTGTAGGTGAAATTTTTGCCAATATTTTGGGGTAATTTAGAGGCGAAAATTCTTTGTCATTTCAAGGCTAGACTAGTTTTAATTCTTAATTTTAGGATAGCTTCAAAACTATAAGAAATTTTTGGCTCAAAATCACACCAAAATTTCGGTAAAAATCTCACCTACAATTCCATCTCAACACTTTTAGAAAAACAAAACACATTCGTAACAATCAACAATTTTCACCAACGAAGGCGACCGGTGCCAGTAGTAACTATTTAGTAGGCTGTGTACCGAGGTCGTTGGCGTATGGACCCCCCTTAACTTAATTTTTAAGACGTTTCAAAGTGATGTAATGCACTGCATGACACCTATTGAATAAAAATAATTGAGTTTTGAGTTTGACCATACCAAACAAACGATTCCAGATACCAGTTACTAAATCATATCGGGAGCTCCCTAACTATGATTACCTATTATTTTAAATCAAAATAATGATTAGTAAGAAGTTAACTACGTAGGTTAGTGATAGAGTAGTCAGCAGAAATATCAAATGGCTAACATTATAAAGGTTTAATTAATCAATTTATTCAGTTCAGTTGAATAATAGACGTCGTCAGTGAAATTTTCGTTCATAAAGTGAAGATATAGGACGCAAAATGAAGAATTTTGCTGTATTATGTAAGTTTTTTATATAATATTTCTTATGTACATTGTGTATCTCTATTACATGTAGCTACTAAACTCATTAAAAAAATTGATAAAAAAAATTGGTAAATGAGGAAATAATGAGAATAACCGTAATTTACCCAGATTTTGAGGAAATTTCAAAACGTGTACACTATTATTAAGCCATTAAAAGGGCCGGCTGCGCCTTTATATTGGCTTAATAATACTGATGATGCCACATCCTAAAAATTCCTTGAATTTTCAGTGAGTAAAAAGTTTCTCGAACTTTAAATTATAATGATTCTTACATTTTAATGCAATTTTTTTTTGTCGCTTTCTCTGTCCCTATTTCCCTTTGTACGCTTAAATCTTTAAAACTACGCAACGGATTTTGATGCGTTTTTTTTAATAGATAGTGATTCAAGAGGAAGGTTTATATGTATAATATTGATAAATGCATAATATAGCCATGCGAAGCCAGGACGGGTCGCTAGTTAATTATATTAGCAAGCTGTTGAGGGCTACTTCACTGCACCTATACAAACAACTTTTGTTCTACGACTTTTGGAAATTCGAAAAAAAATATAAACAAAAGGGAGGGTTGTGTTTTTGGCCTGTATGTATGTATGTTCATCTGTTCCCACCTAACTTTAAAGCTACTAACTATGATTTAAATTCTTGTATGATGTACAAATAAAGTGTTTCTGTCTATATATCTAAAACTAAAGTAAGAATAGAAGCTCGAATTTCATTTCTTTTTTTTTTTCCAGCTATCATCGGTTTATGCTACATTACAACTGTCAATTCTATATTCGGAGCTGGACCAGGCTGGGGTCATGAAGACAGCGGTGAAGTCAATCCATGGTGGTAAGTCATAATTACCGAGGGCTTTTTCCATACAAACTATTACAAACGTAGTCGATTGTTTTCTCCCAGGATAATGACACTAGAGCAAATATTTTTGTTGCATAAAACTTATAACTGCCATGACCCTATTTTTAACCGATAACCGACTTCAAAAAAGGAGGAGGTTCTCAATTCGTCGCGTATATATTTTTTTTTTTTTTTTTTTTATGTATGTTCGCCGATTACTCAAAAACGCCTGGACCGATTTGGAAAAATCTTTTTTTGTATGAAAGGGGATAACTCAGAGGTGGTCCCATAAAAATTGAATGAAGATCTGATGAGGATCTTCGGAGTGATGAACAGAATTGCACCTCGAGAGTGCAGCAAATTGCTCAGTTTTCGTTTTCCACCAGTAGAATTGGGCCATAAACTAATAGTTACCGATAAATGGAATATCTGAAACCACCTTCTCATCAGAAAACTCTTCAATCGGTTACGATTACAGGTTACAATTTGAAGAATTTAGTCGAATTTAGTCGCCGGACTGGGTTTGTATGAATGTTGACAGAAAACCCTATCTTCAATGAAGATCTGATGAGGGTCTTCGGAGTGATGAAAAGCATTGCACCTCGAGAGTGCAGGAAATTGCTCTATTTTCGATTTCCACCAGTAGAATTGGGCCATAAACTAATAGTTACCGATAAATGGAATATCTGAAACCACCTTCTCATCAGAAAACTCTTCAATCGGTTACGATTACAGGTTACAATTTGAAGAATTTAGTCGAATTTAGTCGCCGGACTGGGCTTGTATGAATGTTGATAGAGAACCCTATCCTAAATGAAGATCTGATGAGGATCTTTGGAGTGATGAACAGATCTGCACAGCGAGGTTCAGCAAATTGCTCAATTTTCCATTACCACTAGTAGAATTGGCCCATACACTAATAGGTACCTATCGACGAATGGAGCATCTGAACCTTCTCATCACCAAACTCTTCAATGAGTTACGATTAGGAACAGGTTGCAATTTTAAGAAATAGTCGCTTTCGCCTCATGGAGTAGAATTTTCAGTGTCAGCGGCACTAAAAATGGTTAAATAAAAAAATAAATTAAAATTTTAAAAACCGACTTCAAAAAACCTGAAAACAAAAACTAAAAAAAAGTTGAAAAAAAATCCTGATAACAAAAACTAAAAAAACCTGAAAAAGAAACCTGAAAACAAAAACTAGAAAAAAACTGAAAAAAAAAACTAAAAAGTGAAAAATAATCCATTTCGGGTCACTAAAACAGCAGATAACTTAAACATACTTGGAAGTCGGACTGGGTTAGATTGAATGTTGAGAGATATAATATAGGAAACATGGTGTCACCCAGTCCGACTTCCAAGTATGTTTAAGTTATCTGCTGTTTTAGTGACCCGAAATGGATTATTTTTCACTTTTTAGTTTTTTTTTTCAGTTTTTTTCTAGTTTTTGTTTTCAGGTTTCTTTTTCAGGTTTTTTTAGTTTTTGTTATAAGGATTTTTTTTCAACTTTTTTTTAGTTTTTGTTTTCAGGTTTTTTGAAGTCGGTTTTTAAAATTTTAATTTTTTTTTTTTTTAATTATTATTTTTTTTAATTTTAGATTTTTTTTTAATCTTAATTTCCATGATAATTAGAAAATTACAAAAAAAATAGGGGCATAGTCATGGCAGGTTTTATGGCACAAAAATATTTGTGCTAGTGTCATTATCCAGAGAGGAAACAGTCGACTACGTTTGTATGGAGAGAGCGCAAATACCCTAACGATAATTATACTCTTTTTACCTGCGACGGAACGGAGGACGGTGAATGTATTTAGAGAGGTGTTAGTGTTAATGACTCAAATGTTCCATTCTTCAAAACGGCTGGACCGATTTAGATACGATTTTTTGTAAAATGTTTGTGATTCATTGACGATGGTTCGTAAATAGTTGTTACGATGATTACTCGCCAGATCACTTTCTTGTCCATCTGTCTGTCTGTCCGTGAGTCACCAGTCACAACCGATTTTCACAGGAACAGGTGAACCTAGCATGTTGAAATTCATACCAGATATTGAGGTCTATAGTCCCTATTAGGTAAAATGAATCCTGAGTCAACACGATAAAAATATATGGTTTGCCCATCATTCAAATCGTACCGAAAAATTAAGGTGCCGGCCAGTAAAAAAAATGTTTCTATCTTGTAGAGAATAACATTTTAAACAATGTTTACTAAGGCAACAAAGAGCTACGATCAACCATCGTTAAGTTATTTTACATTGAAAAACCAAAAAAATGCATTTTATAGAGATCCGTTTGACCACTTTTAGTAAAAAAAAAGAAGTAAATGGATAAGCTTTGTCTGTTTTTATTATATTTTACATAAGTATATCCTATTTTATTGTATAAGGAACTAATACTATCATAGTAGGTAGGTTAGGTACTTATTATATACTGCTAATCCCATTAAAACTTCTAATATGGGCTACTTTTTTTTGTGGGTATTTTTCGTTAGAAAGAGGAATGATCTCCTTTACATGTTCGCGAGAACTTGTAAGTAAATTACGTAAGTAATTCATTTTTGTTTTAATTTTTCATATTATTTCAGGCCAAAATCAACCACAACAACAACTTCAACTACGACGTCGACCACAACCAAGAAACCTAACACAAAGACTGAGTTAATCCAAAAATGTATCAACTCTTGCCCCGTGACGCAGGAGTACAACCCTGTCTGCGGTTCTAATGGGGTCACCTATGACAACCCTGGAAAGTTGGAGTGTGCCAGACAATGTGGTGTCGGTATGTATTACAAACCTTGAGGAGGCTCACAGTTAAGCAACGCTCGCTGATCGTTTACGGTCGTGCGAGGTAAGCGACGCCTGGCGCGGTCATTACTTCGATGGGTGGCTTATTAGTAGTGTGGCAAAAATGTGTTTTCGTGACCCTTCCGTGCTTCGGAAGTTAAACTGTTGGTCCCGGTTGCTACCTTTAGTAGCAGTTGTGTTGTCAAGTTAGAGGCCTTAAGGCGATCTGAAAACTCTAACAATAGGTGAGCCACACACACACCACTATACGAGAAGAAGAAGAAGAAGACAAACCTATGCCTCTTTTAGGATATAACCTACCATGGCTATTTTTGTTTGTTTTCCTTGACACTCTAGAGTGGTGCCATGGAAGACTTTTCTTTCCCGTGACTCTACTATTCTCATTGGCATCCGGGTTGGAAAAACCAAAAGCCGATCGAAAAAAAAAGCAAAAGAATATAAAGCTATATTAAGCCTGTAATCCTTGACCGTGGGAACTTCTGATAGAACACACACATTGATATTTTCTAGCCACACAGGTGCAACGCAGTATTAAAATTACGCACCCTGGAAACAAATAAATCTACTTTCAATGCATCGTACATTTTGTACAAGTTACATATTCATCAAGCGTTCGTCTTTGTAGGATGTTTATGAATATCATAGAAAACACGCAATGTATGTAGTATTTAACTTGTCACATCGCAAAACTGCAGTCCGGTAGTAAGTAGCTGGCGGGAAAGGGTGGGGTCAGAGTGTACGTTTTTTGGGTATTTTGTTTGATAACGAAATTGTCAATAAGTAAATGTTCTGTACTATAATAATTTTTATATTTATATATTTTTATAGTAATAATTATGCGAAATAATTATTACATCCGTCTCTATATATTGAAAATTCACACATAAACGTTCGTATGTACCTATGTGCCCTACTAAGAAACAGGTTAAAACGTGTCGGTATCGGCATCATATATTATTATATAAATATTCAGGCAAAACACCTACCAATCTTTATAATATTCGATATAGTTGGGTAAAAAGATGAATACATTATAGTTACTGGTTTGTCTTAAATCTTCCTTTATTTTTTTGGGATTTATAGTAATTTCCTTTTACTTTTCCCATTATTATTAAACTTGAATAAAAATAAGTTACGATATATAGGATTAAAATATAAAAATAAGCTACAATTTTAATACATCCTACCTACCTAAATCATACCTTTTCCATATTTTTATTTAATTTTTGACAGCTCAATAAATTCCTATTTTAATTTCTTTAGAGAAAACAAAAAAAAAAAAAAAGTCCTGCAAAAGGCAGGAACGTCAAATACTAGTTGAGTTTTTCTTTCCCGCAAATTGTTTGTAAAACATATCCAATTAGAGATCGAAATGTAAAGATCTTTGGACACAACCGGCATAGTAATTTAAAATGCCGCTGTGCAGTTTGATACCCATACCTATTGATAAAAGGCATTACAATAAAAAAATAATGTCTTTACACCAAACCTCTAAAACAGCTCAGAAACGGGATATTCAAATAAAAGCATTGTGACCAAGTATTTCTACAAGACGTATCACCGCGTCCTTTTCCGTGACACTTTTGAGGTTTGTTGTGTAGGCATAATTTTTTCGCTGTAATGCCCTCTATCGAAGGGTATGGGTCTCAAAGTGCACCGCGAACTTTTATAAAATCGTAGGATAAACGTTTCTTCAAATATCCCATTTCCGAGACGCTTTAGAGGTTTGGTGTGAAGGCATTATTTGTTTGTTGTAATGCCCTATATCGAAAGGTAAAAAACCACAGTCCATGAAGTATTTAATTTTTTGTCTATGTTTGCCTGTCATAATTATGTCAAAAATTAAAATGAAATATAGAAACAGTTATTTCTTAGGTTAAAATAAATAATCAATATCACATTATAACCCGCGCGCAATGAGAATGGGATGGAACCTTGTCAAAGTAAATCGAAAATGACAGAAAAGTAGCGTTAGAAAAAAAGTTCTGAATAATAATTAGGTATAAATTAGTTATTTGCACGGTCATAGTGTCGCGGATTTGAAACAGACCCATTGATTTAAAGAAAAATTATTATTGTCTGTGGTAGATTGTCTATGGAGCAATGGCGATTTCATTTAAAAAAATGTTTTCTCCAAAATTATAAATAAAACGAGCACATAAGGACTGTGCTTATTAAAGTGATTCAATAAACAAATAATAAATTCCGACCGTGGTTTGTGTTGTTATAAATTGTGGTTTGGTTTATTATAAATGCTAGATTTATGTAATTAATTATTGTGTGATTATTTTAGTGATTTAGTGATAATGAGTGGAAAATGGGGTAAAACTTTGAATAGTCAACCACCTCAAATAGTTCTGGCAGTCGATAGATATTTCGATCAGGAACGAAGTCGGTTTTTCTAACGCATTGAAAATGATGACATAGTTGGCTGTGGATCACGAATCTAGTAATTCGGGAATTACATTGTCAAGAGATCTTTTTGACGAACCTATGGGTTTGTTCAAAAATACAAAAAAAAAAACAGCGCACTCCGGGAGTGCAGGCAGAAGTGAAAACTGTATATCTGTGTAAAATCTCATCTGTCGAAATCTCATCTGTCGCGAGAACGGCTGAAAATGCTCACTCGTGTATCAGTGATGGCAGTAGCGTGCGACGCGAACTGCGTACGGCAGCTCGCTGCGAACCTGCACCATCCACCGAGAGATGTCGCTGTTAACACTGTTGTACAGAAGTGAGTATCGTAGTTCGGCCGTTTGCACAGAGATGGCGCTGTTTTCAATATTGCATAGTAGTAGAAGCACAATAACTGTTAAAATCTCATCTGTCAAAATCTCATCTGTCGCGAGAACGGCTGAAAATGCTCACCCACAAAAGTGCCCAACGCGCCATAAGAAGTTTTCACTTCAATAACCGAACGAGCAACAAGCATATCTAAAACACGGTGTCACGCATCCGAGGTGAGGGAACTTTGGCTGCATCAACTTCATTTTTTTCAGAAAACGATACTTCTGAAGAAAGTCAAAGCTCTGATGATGATTCCCATGAAGCACATATGAGTGGCATTGGGGAATAATAATTGGAATAACTAAAAAAAATATTCCTAAACATTATTATTGAAAGGATTACAACCATGAAACATTTTTGTGTATTTTTAACAGACTTCAAAAAAAGGCGGTTCTCAGTTTGACCCGTATATGTGTCAGTATGTATGTTTGTCCGTGAAGCCTTTACATACAGTAGAAATGCCTAATACTATATATGTAGCTACACTAAATATGAATAAATAAAAAATAACTAATTACAACAAAACGAATTACCCATTATTCAGAACTTTTATGCTAACGCTACTTGAAGACGACCCAGTTGGCACAATGGTCACCATGCCGGACTGCCACACAGGTACGATTCCCGCCTCAGACAAGTATTTATGCTTAAATATTTGTCTGTGGTCTGGTTATTTCTATGTATTATAAGTATATATTTACAAATTTTTATAAGTAGGTAGGTATTTGCTGATTTTATAAAACAAAGGTCATTCAGACCAAAAATAGTACATGAAACTTAAAAAATAAGTCAAATTTTAAGGTTACTGACCTCTCCGTGTAAGGAACAGCTGATTTTCAGGTAAACCTAACCTCAAAATTTTCGAAAAAAAGTTCGAATTTCTAAAAGTCGTAGAACAAAAGTTGTTGGTTTGGGTGCACAGAAGTAGCCCTCAACGGCTTGTTAGTATAATTTCCAATAACCCAGTATATGTAGTATATCCGTTGGCTAGCACGCATAACACAAGTCTAGTTACTTAGCTTGGGGCTAGATGGCGATGTGTGGAATGTCCTGCAATATTTATTTATATATGTATTTATAAACTGTCATTTTCGATTTACTTTGACCACGGTTCCATCCTATTCTCATTGTGCGCGGATTATACCTAGTTTCGACTCCTTGCTCGAAGAATAGGTACAATTACAAATTAGTTGTCGTGTGCAACGCTCGCACCCCACCCTTATGCCAGGTCAAACAATAAATGTCGGGAAACAAATGGACGTGCTCTCACCTTGAATACTGAGATGACACTGTCACTTTTGCGCGCCGCGACATCTAATATAAAGCGAAATGTCACGAGCTACGGCTTCATACTAAAATGTATGGGCAGCGAGGAATGATTTTAACCAAAAAAAATATCTATGTTTCGGCATTGATTATTATTATTTGGTTTCAATAAGTAAAAAACTGCAATGATGAATGCATTCTCTATACTTTTGTCTCACAATTTAACCAAAAATATTTTCAAATATAACAACGAAGTAGCACAGATACTTAAAATAGAAAAGGTCGATTTCGATGTTTTTCATCAAAGTTAATAATTGTTTTTTCAAAAACTATGGATTATTTTCAAAATATCTGATAGTGAAACTGTAGACTCATCTAATAAGCTATCGAGAATTCTTTTTAGTGTCTTACAATGCAGGGAGTTCTTCAATATTTTTAAAATAGTAAATGACGTTTTTAGGGACTCGCCTCTTAAAAGCAAATATTTACTAAATCAGTTCTTTGAAATAATCTTGTATTTCTTTTTTTTAAAATTCTTCTTCTGCACGTCATAAATTTAAATACCTACCTACAGCAATTTACCCACCCACATTTGATTTTGTGTTTGCCCAATTTTGTGTAGCGATTGTGATATGCGGTGGAAGAATAGGGTTTTACACTCATTCAACGTCATAAGGTCAGGCAAAACTAAAAAATTTGCATTTGTCCTTGCAAACGATAGTAGCCTTAAAATTGACTGGATTCAAAAGACAAGTGAAATCAAAAAGCTTTTTTATGTAGTAGGTATAGTCACATTACCAATTAGCTGAACCCCACGTGACCTAAAGCTCACTCGCATATCTGTAAAAAATATAGTATTTACCTATTTTGTTACTTTTTTTATATTGTAAATTGTATTGTATAGTATATTGTTAAAAAAAAACGTGTGGCACTCGAGGACTGCCGCGGTAAAGCTATTGCATAGTAAACGCTCGGCCGAGCTACATGGTAGGCGGAGTGGGAGGTGTAAACCAAAAAAACAACCATACCACAGACGAATATCTAAGCATATACTTGTTTGAGACTGGAATCGAACCCTGCAACCATGTGTTTGGCAGTCCGGCATGGTGACCATTGTGCCAACTGGGTCGTCATACATAGAAAAAAAAAGGTTTCTTGAAGCAAGAAGTAATCCCTCTTCCTATAGTTCCTTTAAACGCTCGAGAATAATTTATTGTCTTAGTAAATGTTCTTATAAAATAATAAAAAATAAAATAGTCTTCCGACATTTGTCGTCCGCCATTTGTCGTCCGACTTTTGTCGTCCGACATTTGTCGTCCGTCAATAGTCGTCCGTTAATAATCGTCCGTCATTTGTCGGGGGTGTTAGGTTTTTTCGTTACGGAATTTCTTGATTCGCCCCCCAAGGCCCGCGATAAAATCTATGCAATAGCTTAAAAAAACAGAATCAGGTAACATTACTTTACAACCTTACAGATTTGCGAGTGAGGTCTAGGTCACGTGGGGTTCAGCTAGTTGATAATGTGGTTGTACTTATCAACGAGACCTACCATATAGGTTTTTGACCCAGAACCTATAGGGTACTTCCGTTTGACCTGCAATCGTCAATGTTGGTTAAAATCAAGGTCTACGTCAACACAAGTAAAGGGAAAATTCCGAAATATAAGAATGGTTGAAAATAAAGGCAAATTTTGGCTTACAGTTTTTCGCGAAAATGTAAAGCCCATATCTTTTTATCGTGTTGACTCGGGACATTGATTTTTATACGCCCAATAATAGGGACTATAGACCTCAGTATCTGGTATGAATTTCAACTTGCTAGATCCACCCGTTCCTAAGAAAATCGGTGGTGACACACGGACAGACAGACGGTGAACTTATAAGGGTTCCGTTTTGAAGTAAAACTTTTTTAGGCGCGACTAGGGAGTAACTCAGATTTTTTTTCTGACGGAAGTAACGCTTATGTAGTTTCCGGTTATATTGACATGTGCTGATCTAACCTCAAACTGACAGCTGACTTAATAGGTTGCATACCTTTATTATCTACTTTGTGAAATTAAAAAAGAGGTTGGTGCATAGAGGTACTACACCTTTACCGAAGACCTTCATTAGTATTAGGAAGTTAGTGACTGTCCGCGATGTTATTCTTCTATGTCTAATTAGATAGTTTGATTATAAGTTAGAGTAGCGGAAACCTTTGAAAATACTAGATATTTTGCAAAAATCTATTATTTATTTTGTTTTCTTCAAAATTACGCTTTGAAAAGAAGTTTTACTTCAATCGCGCGTAAAGGTTACACGCACACACTTTTTTTTTACCTTTTGAGGTACGGAACCCTAAAAAGGTTTTTTGTATTTATTTTTTAATGATAGTGTTTTGGTTACAGATGTACTACTCCATAGAAAATCAAAATGTACCGGTGTCGACCGTGGCAACTTGACCAGGAACAGCATAGAGTCATGCGTCGCTGACTGCCCAGTCGATGACTTCTTCCATCCCGTTTGTGGTTCTAATGGTGTCACATACGTAAACCCTGCAAGGGTTAAATGTGTGCAGAACTGCGGAGTTAGTAAGTTGAACTTTACCTAATTCATATCACTATCACTATCTTAATATATATAAATCTCGTGTCACAATGTTTGTCCTCAATGGACTCCTAAACCACTTAACCGATTATAATAAAATTCGCACACCATGTGCAGTTCGATCCAGCTTGAGAGATAGGATTCCCACGGGATCGGGAGTTACGCGGGTGAAACCGCGTAGGGCAGCTAGTATAGTATAAAATAAAGTCACTTTTCGCCGTCCCTATATCCTTATGTCCCTTTGTATGCTTAGATCTTTAAAACTACGGAACGGATTTTGATGCGGTTTTTTTTAATAGATAGAGTGATTCAAGAGTTTTATATGTATAATACATGCATAGTATAGCCGTGCGAAGCCGGAGCGGGTCGCCAGTTACTCTATAAATTTGAAAATATGTTGCAAATTCTTGTGGTTGGTTAGTCGTAGTCAACACATGCTTGCACTACCGAGGCACCCCCGAGCGATAAGTTTCATTCAAGTCTTATTAGTTCACTCGCTGCGTTGCTCGGTTTCAATACAAACAAAAAAAATATCCAATTTGGTCACTCGTTAATCACATTACCAATTAGCTGAACCCCACGTGACCCAGAGCTTATTCGGATATCTGTAAAAAATTTAGTATTTACCTATTTTGAAATTTTTTCGATATTGTAAATTGTTTTTTATAGTATATTGTTTAAAAAAAACCGAAGCAGTTAACATTACTTTACAACCTTACAGATTTGCGAGTGAGCTCTAGGTCACGTGGGGTTCAACTAATTGGTAATGTGACGTACTGTACATACATTTCGACGATTCATTTTTATTAGGGTTCCAAACCCAAAGGGTAAAAACGGAACACTATTACTGAGACTTCGCTATTCATCCGTCTGTCTGTCACCAGGCTGTATCTCATGAACTATGATAGCTAGAGAGTTGATTTTTTCGAAACACTTGCATTCACAGAATAGTGTCATGGTAATATTGTGTGACGTCATGCGTCCCGTTCCCGATGTGTGACATCATGCGTCATGGTAACATTAGGAAACAGAATATTTAATAAAAATAATATCGCTTAACTGGGCTTTTGTTATGGTGACTAGTGACGAATATAACACTGACTTTACAGACAACCATTTGTTTTTTTATTCAGATTTGTTTCTTATTACCTAATGCATTCATCCTTCTTTCAGATGTTCACATAGCGAAATTCCAGCCGTGCTTCTTATTCCCTGACCCTAATGAAAGACTAACAAATATCGAGGTCGTTGCCTGTAGAAACACATGCCCTGTGACGACGGAATACAGACCGGTGTGTGGCAACGATGGAAATAATTACAAAAACGAGGAGGTTTTACAGTGTGCAAGAAAATGTGGAATCGGTAAGTTAATTTTTACATATTATGAGGAAAGGTTTCCGACGTTCTCTCCATACAAACGTAGTAGACTGTTTCCTCCCTGGATAATAACAAAATATTTTTGTTGCATAAAACTTATAACTGCCATGAACATGCCCCTATGTTTTTTTTGTTTATTAGATCTTAATTTCTATGACAATTAAAATGAAAAAAAAAACAAGACAGGGGCATCGTCATGGCAGTCATAGGTTTTATGCAACAAAAATATTTGCTCTAGTGTCATTATCCAGGGAGGAAACAGACGACTATACATTTGTATGGATAGAGCGCCGGTACCAATTGGAAATAATATAGGCACATACTTTTTATCCCGATATTGGTCTCCCAACACTCCGTTTCGCGTTGCATTGCGGCCGCTATTCGAGAACCTTTAATCCCCCTGCACATTGCCACTTCAGCTTACCAATCCTGAGAGCTATGTCGGTGACTTTGGTTCTTTGGCTGTATAACTTATTCATGTGTAAATGTTATTGTATGTTACAGATGTGAGCATCCAAAGCCGGAATCCATGTACTACAACCACTGTGCCACCAGTGACGCCGGAAATTACCACTCCAAAGCCGGAAATCACCGACAAGAACAATGTTAAGAAAATAGTGAAATGTATGCAGCATTGTCCTTTGACGTCCGAGTGCAAGCCTGTTTGCGGTTCTGATGGTGTTACTTATAGGAATCCGGGGAGATTGACCTGTTCTCAGCTGTGTGGGATAGGTATGGTCATAGTCTTTCATATCTTAGATGCTTACACTTGTATTCACAATCAACCCTATGAGATTGCATAGTGCGCGCAAACGCATAGAGCCTCAAATAAGACGTTAATTGACTAGGTCGTTGTGTTTTGTTTGTTAAATTAAAGCTATATTAAAGCTAA
This sequence comes from Idaea aversata, assembly GCA_907269075.1. NCBI lineage: Eukaryota > Metazoa > Arthropoda > Insecta > Lepidoptera > Geometridae > Idaea > Idaea aversata. The sequence continues at coordinate 4,650,629 of OU026092.1, read as the reverse complement.
ATTTTCGACTAAAAGCAACCTTTACGTTACTGTAAAAAAGATATTCAAAGTCCCCTCGTTGCTAACAAGGGGACAAATCAAAATTTTTTTCCTAGGATAGGTATGGTCCTAGTCTTTCATATCTTAGATGCTTACACTTGTATTCACAATCAACCCTATGAGATTGCATAGTGCGTGCAAACGCATAGAGCCGCAAATAAGACGTTAATTGGCTAGGTCGTTGTGTTTTGTTTGTTAAATTAAAGCTATATTAAAGCTAAATTTTGGACCAAAAGCAACCCTTACGTTACTGTAAAAAAGATATTCGAAGTCCCCTCGTTGCTAACAAGGGGACAAATCATTTTTTTTTTCCTAGGATAGGTATGGTCTTAGTCTTTCATATCTTAGATGCTTACACTTGTATTCACAATCAATTATGAGATTGCATAGTGCGCGCAAATGCATAGAGCCGCAAATAAGACGTTAATTGGCTAGAGTGAAGAGATCAGAACAAAATTGGCGCATTTAACGCAGTGCGTTCACTTATCCAAAAGCAACTTAAGTACTGTTTGTGAATTGCGTTATTGTATTTCATTTGTTCATTGACATAGCTTAATTTGCAAAAACTTTTTGTTTTGTAATCTTGAATTAATTGTTCTAATTATTATTACTTCAACTTAAAAGAAGCTTTTATATTCGCTTAAGAGTACAGTCTAGATCATAACCTGTTATGCAATATACCTACTTATTGTGATTTTAATCTGCTGGGTGAATTATTAATAAAATTAAATGAATACCTAATCTACGTCAACGACTATTGCCACCTCGAGCTATCGAATCTACCATTCAACTTATGGGTCTGGCCGGAAGACCAGCGCTGCAGTCGAGCTGCTTGATTGCAGCTTTTAGCTGAGGTCGACCCACGACTCCTCTTTTAATGGTTGTTTTTAACAGGCTTTTATTAGTTTCATCTGTACGTTTGTATGTAACCAAATTCTCTTGGGCTCGATTTTGCCCTACTTTGAACGATCAGATTTAATGTCTTTATATGTGACTTTTGTGTTCTCTTAAGTGTAATTTTTTTTTAAAATTATTATGTTCATTTCTTCCTTTCTGTGTTTGTCATGTGTTTGTATAAATGCTTTCTTTTTTTCCAACTTATTGAAATACCATTTTCACCAAAAATAAGTGAATTTATTATGTTACAGATGTACAAATGAAGAAATACGGTCAGTGCTCGCCATTCCCCGTGATCACATTCGCCAATTGTCAGCCTTCTGATCCTATTGTAACCCTACCACCACCACCTCCTCCAACACCATTGGAAAAGTGTCTGAAGTCGTGCTGGATCCCAAACACCTGGAACCCAGTTTGTGGTACAAATGACATAACTTATAAGAACATGGAAGACCTACTGTGTGCGCAAAATTGTGGAATTAGTAAGTTGATCTTTTTTAACTTGACTGATAAAAAGTGCAAAAGTTTATCGTTTGGGCGACCATTAATCGTCCAAAACCAAAATTTCAAGAATAGTAAAGCATAAAGTTTTACGCATTTATTTTCTGATTCCGTGACAATATCTAAAAAGTAGACATTCTAAACTATTTCCATTCCAGTTGCTTTTGTACTTAAGTTTGAATAGGCTTAGAAACGACAAGGAATTTTCCTGTTTTAGTAGGTATGGCAACTCAGATTCGTTTAGCTGCTTAAGGCTGTTTATGCTGCCAAACGCAACGCGTCAGAAATACCCGTTGCTTACTACTAGCATTGTTGATTGTAACAAATATGTTTTGTTTTTCTCAAAAGTGCTGAGATAGAATTGTAGGTGAAATTTTTACCGATATTTTGGGGTAATTTTGAGGCGAAAATTCTTTGCCGTTTCAAAGCTAGACTAGTTTTATATCTTAATTTTAGGGAAGCTTCAAAACTAAAGGAAATGTTTGTCTCAAAATCACACCAAAATGTCGGTAAAAATTTCACCTACAATTCCATCTCAGCACTTTTGAGAAAAACAAAACACATTCGTAACAATCAACAATTTTCACCAACAAAGGCGACCGGTGCCAATAGTAACTATTTAGTAGGCTATGTACCAAGGTCGTTGGCGTATGGACCCCCCTTAAGTGTGAAGAACTTACAAACATACGCACATACAAACTACAAACTACTATAAACTTAAAACGATTATTAAGATTTATTAGTATTCTATCTACCTAACCACATGAATATGGAATGTGCCTATACTACTCATAATATTCTATCAATACTAATATTACAAAGAGGAAATATTGGATTGTATGTTTGTTTACCATTTAACTACTTGACCGATTTTAATGAAACTTGGTATGAGGATACATTGATTTATTAGGAGTGTCCTAGGCTACTTTTTATCCCGATATTCCCACGGGATCGGGAGTTACGCGGGTGAAACCGCGAGGTGATGCTAGTTATATGATATTTTTGTACAGTAGTGCTTAATATTGTGTAATTTTACAGATGTGTGGTTAAAGATGCTATCTGCATGCGACGACCCGACAGGTGGCAACTACGGGCACTCAGGCGTCTCAACCCTCCCTGAATTGAACAAGATCGTCCCCCAGAACTTAAGAGATGTGGTCACCATACAAAAATTTAATGAAATAAACCCTTCAGAATCTTTAGCTGATACATCCAGTCCTTCCAGTGCAGAAAATAAAATTATGGTATTTTAAGTCTAAGAAATCGTAGTAACTAATTAATTAGTTCTGTTGTAATTTCAATATTTTGTTATTTTATTGTTATTGACTACAATGCATTTCATGCTACATTTAATTTCAATAAAATGTGTAAATTACACGTGTTTCCTTTATTTTATTACTCCACCATCTATGGTAGTACCTAAATAGCTTCATAAAAGTGATACGATATTTTATGAAGCTATTTGCTACCTACATTGAGATCATAGGTAAGATATAGGTACTCGTTACATGAAGCTTCTTTTCAATTTATAATAGTTGATATTATGAAGTAATTATGTCGGTAATTACGTGCCTAATTGGTTAAGTTGCTACGTCTTACGTAATGCTAAGGTTGAACTTTTTATACAATTTTCCTGACAGTTCGGTTGCTAACTAGGTTTCGGAAGGAATTGTTGATTTTGCTATTCCAAGTTACAGTAATTCAAATAAACTAAATAAATATTGCAAGACATTCTACACATCGCCATCTAGCCCCAAGCTAAGTAACCAGACTTGTGTTATGGGTGCTAGATAACGGATATAATACTTATATACTTTTCTTTTGTAAATATATACTTATAATACATAGAAACAACCAGCCACAGACAAATATTTAAGCAGAAATACATGTCTGAGGCGGGAATTGGACCCAAAACCCTGTGTTCGGCAGTTCAGCATGGTGACCATTGTGCCAACAGGGTCGTCAAAATACTAGGTACCTACTTACTAATTTTACTCTCCACGTCTACTTCCCACTTTCAACTTCACTTCTCTTCCAGTTTTACTCTTCCTTCAGCATCACTTCCATGCTTATTATAACTTCTATTCTTTTATAGGTACTAATATTATAAAGAAAAAATATTTGATTTTGTAATTTAAGAGGAAAGGGTACCGGGCGCTCTCTCCATACAAACGTAGTCGACTGTTTTCTCCCTGGTTAATGACACTAGAGCAAATTTTTTTGTTGCATAAAACTTATAACTGCCATGACCATGTATGAAGAGAGCGCCGCGCCGCGCCGGTACGCTTTCATCATAATGCTCTGAAACAACTTGACCGATTTTGGTGAAACTGTGTAAAATAATACATACAATCATTAGGATTAATATAGCTCACGATTTTTTTTAATATTCTCAGTTAAAATCTTTACAAATATATATTATTATAATTATTTATCAATATTCTTCTCTACAATATTCTACAGAAGAATATTGAAGAGTTTGTTTGTTTGTTTGAACGCGCTAATCTCAGGAACTACTGGTTCAAATTGAAAAAATCTTTTTGTGTTGGATAGTCCATTTATCGAGGAAGGCTATAGGATACTTTTTATTGTGATATTCTCATGGGATCGGGAGTTACGCGGGTGAAACCGCGAGCCGCTACTAGTCATTTATATAACGTATATTTAGTTTTATATTACCTATTGTTTTAACACCATATGGACTCATAAAAGTAGGTATCTAGACTTAAAGGAAATATTCAGTATTTTAGATAAATAATTGAACATAAACAATGCAACTATAAACATAATAATTTCAAGGAATACTGGAAATCCACAATTTAAAAGATAACGATGACGTTTTCCCTGCAAATAAATGGGTAATCCCGATAATATAATAATAATAATATAATAGTATTGCAGGACATTCCACACATCGCCATTTAGCCCCAAGCTAAGTAACTAGACTTGTGTTATGGGTGCTAGACAACGGATATACTACATAAATACTTTTTCTTTTGTAAATATATACTTATAATACATGGAAACAACCAGACCACAGACAAATATCTAAGCATAAATACTTGTCTGTGGCGGGAATCGAACCTCAACCTGTGTCAATCAACCCTGTGTTTGGCAGTCCGGCATGGTGACCATTGTGCCAACTGGGTCGTCGTATTATCGTTGTGTTTTGTTTGTTAAATTAAAGCTATATTAAAGCTACATTTTGGACTAAAAGCAACCCTTACGTTACTGTAAAAAAGATATTCATAATCCCCTCGTTGCTAGTAAGGGGACAAATCAATCTATTTTGTTCGATCGAACAAAGCATGGTGACAGATAGGAGTAATTCCAAATTTTGTCTTCCAAAATGTTGACTCCGATTTTTTAACCGACTTCAAAAAAAGGAGGAGGTTCTCAAGTCGGATGTATTATGTTTTTTTTTACAGAAACTACGTATTTTGCAAGTGCTAGTAGGCATCTGATTTGGTCAGATTGTGTCTACGCCATAAATATCTTATAATATTAGCTAATACGTGTGTATCAGTAAATGTTTGTTACATCTTAATCACCCAAAAAAATTGGAGCAGATTGTGATGAAAATTGGTACGAGTATGCTGGGTTGGATTCTGGAGTCCAGGAATTATAACAAAGACTGATACTTTAAACCCAGACGTCCCAATTTGATCGACCCCATCTAGGGAACCGTTCTTCAGGGGGAAAAACGTGACCCTACTAGTAAGACTTCACTGTCTGTCCGTCCGTCTATGAAAAAAGACGTGTGGCACTCTAAGACTGCCGCGGTAAAGCTATTGCATAGTGAACGCTCGGCCGAGCTACATGGTAGGCGGAGTGGGGGGTGTAAACCAAAAAAACAACCACACCACAGACGAATATCTAAGCATATACTTGTTTGAGACTGGAATCGAACCCTGCAACCATGTGTTTGGCAGTCCGGCATGGTGACCATTGTGCCAACTGGGTCGTCATACATAGAAAAAAAAAAGGTTTCTTGAAGCAAGAAGTAATCCCTCTTCCTATAGAAAAAAAAAATAAATAATAATAATAGTCGTCCGTCAATAGTCGTCCGTTACTAATCGTCCGTCATTTGTCAGGGGTGTTAGGTGTTTTCGTTACGGAATTTCGGAACCCTTCGTACGGGCCTGTTCGAAATTGGACGTCTGTCGGACACCTTAACGTGATCGGGTCTTACATGGGTAAAACCGCGGGGCAGAGCTATTAGTAAATAAAATAAATATTCGAACAGGTTCTTATGTAATAAACAAAACGAGTTAAAACCAGACATGACAACAAGTTGATATTTTCCTCAGTAAATTACAAGAAAAATATATCTATAAACTAGCTGCGCCCCGCGGTTTCACCCGCGTAAGTCCGATCTTTAAATTCTCACCGTTTAAACCTTCCCTGGACTACAACATGACTACAACAAACATTTCAAAACCGAAATCATCTAAATCGGTTCGTGCGTTCTGGAGTTATAGCGTCAGGAAGGAAAACCCGACTTATTTTTATATAGTAGAATATAAAATGCAAAGTACTGACTGACTAATTTAATGCTCAGCTCCAACCATAGGACTGATTGGGCTAAAATTTGGCACACCTACATACTTTTTTTTCTAAGGTTTTCGCGACTTGACAAGCACAGCCATGGTCGAAGGCACAGCCGTAGTCAATTCTGGGGATCAAACTTTTTATTACTTTTAAGTAGACGGTAGTTTGACAGCCTTCAAAACATCGGCAACATCAGCTAAGATTTTTTTTTAACAAATTCAATCCATATATACGCAGACGGAGTTGCGGGCAAAAGCTAGCACTAAATAGACGCATAAGATGAGTTAATACATAAATATATTATGTAGGTAAGTACCTAGTTTCTTATCACTATTAATACATAATTAATTTAATAAAATGTGAATCGTTCTGAGTGAACTCAGAGATGAGAACGGGTTATTTAAGAGAGGGGATATGGAGTATCAAGCACTCAGTTGCATATAGTACACTGGCAGTGACACGAGCGGCCTTTGATGGGTCAACTCGTTTAAAACAACATAAGTAAATAAGTTTAGTTCTGTTTTTTACGCTAAAATTGAAGTGACATTGAAACGCACGAAATGAAGAAAATAGTCATATTGTTAAGTGAGTTGTTTTGTTATTTTTTTGTTGTTGTTTTAGTTTAAGTGAGGGAATTAGGTAAGTTGCTAAATATACTTATTTGAGTACACAAATTTTAGTTAATGATTAATGAAATTGGCAACAGTAATATTAAAACGAAAAACGATCCTAATTAAAAACAATAACTTGCCCAAGGCTACTTTAGTGGAAATGGACACAGCTTTTCTTTTATTAGTAAGTTTTTTTTAGTAAAACTGATTACACTCGTAGCTGTGATAACGAAAATAGGTTTTTAATTGAGGTAACTAATACAGTTGAATTTGTTTTTATATCAAAACTTATTTAGTATTTCATTGTAGAATCTATAAAAACAGAACTTGTTTGCAATCCAAGTAAATTAGATTTACCTTAATTTAAAAAATACGTAATTTATGTTGACCTTTATTCCATTGACCTTCGCAAGGTATTCTTAATTAATATCGGTCATGTCTACCAACTATATAGACTTTTAAATAAAAGTACACTTTTGAATGTGCCATATAGGCTACTTGCGAGTGATAAGGGCCGCCTGCCAACTTAATTAAAAAACTAAATATTTTGCGGAAATAGGTAAATCTGCTTAAAAACAGGTTATTAGATATTGTCAATCTGAAAAAAAAATGTATTTTCTTGTTATTTTGTCACTAATATCAAGTTTTTTAAATACCTTTCAGTGGCACTTAATACCAGCATTTCTAACTTTTGCAGCTATCGTAGCAATATGTCACATCACAACCGCCCGCTGGCACGACCATGGACACAATCATTGGGGCCACCACCATGGTAGTAATGAAGATCGAGAGGACCGGGAAGTCCATCCTCCTTGGTGGAGAAGGAAACCTGATTCTAATTCTGATGAAGATAACTCAAACGGGTACAATCCTTGGTAAGGAACATTAGAAAGTTAATTGGTGATCTCATTTCATATAAGTGACCCTTGCAAATCACAAACTTTGTCCCAGTACGACAGTTTTGTAGGATGAAGTAACTGATGAAGAAGTGACGACCCGACGATTCAATGATTTCTTTCAAATGTGTGTTGCCGCACTATTAGCGAATTTCACGAACTTTTCTAAATATAATCTCGATTGTGACTAATTTATCAACGCATAGTTCACTCAAGTTAATTCACTAATTTACCACCTAGTGTGCCAGGAGCGAAACTGATACGCGTAACCCATTCATTCAAAACTCCAATTCATTCCATGTAAGTGCTTATAATGGACATTTCATAGCATTTCTAACCGATTCATTTGCTACAAAAGCTTGTGGATTCTAGGTCTATGGTTATCACTTGCTTTTTTACTATCCCTATGTTATGACGATTAAGCACAAGCTTAAGGTGAAAGGGTACCTGCGCTCTCTCCATACAAACGTAGTCGACTGTTTCCTCCCTGGATAATGACACTAGCACAAATATTTTTGTGCCATAAAACCTATACCTAACTGCCATGACTATGCCCCTATGTTTTGTTTTTTTTTTTTCATTTTCTAATTATCATACAAATTAAGATTTAAAAAAAATCAAAAAATAAAAACAAAAAATAGGAGCATGGTCATGGCAGTTATAAGTTTTATGCACCAAAAATATTTGCTCTAGTGTCATTATCCAGGGAAAACACAGTCGACCACGTTTGTAATAGTTTGTATGGAAAGAGCCCCCGGTACCCTTTCCTCTTAAGCATGACGCAGGCTTGAACCTGGCCAAAGCTATTTTACGAATATCTACGTTTATTGCAATATTTATATATTTACAAAAATATTGTTATCCTGACCTTTAACAAATTGACCACATTAAAAAACCCACAACTTTCGGCTTGTGGTTTCTTCTCATTGGAGGGCCCGTTCTAAAGCCATAAGTATATCCTAACTTAGTTTTACAAGACAAAATAATAACAATACGACTTTATGCAACAATTAATTAACTTTGAATATTATACCTATTGATGTTAAACACAAATAAACAAAGATGATTCACATAAAATTCTTAACTAGTTTTTTTGGAATGAATAAGGCAAAAACTTTAAAAATGTTTTTGAATAGCTTCGTTAGTAAAAATGATAGGTACCTACAGTTATAAGCTTTGATAGTTTATTTTAACTACATTTTTATCTTTGAATAATATTTTAATAAAATCAAGTTCACCGACCTATAACTATATTATAATAACTGTAAATATTACTTCTGTATTTTCCCTATTACAAACAATGAAATTTGCAAGTGTGAAGTCATTGACTCTTGAAATTAGCGCTTTTCTAAGCTTCTTCAATCTTTTTCTGTGGGTAATTGTAAAGAATTAAATGTGTGCTAGTAGCAGAACCGCTTACAATGAATTACCTATTTACAATGCCAGCAACTTTAATCAAAATTATGCTGAGAGAGTGCCATAGTTTGGGCAAGATTACTCCATCTAATACATGTTATCAGCTACATAGTATAAAACAAAGTCGCTTCCTGCTGTCTGTCCCTATGTATGCTTAGATCTTTAAAACTAGGCAACGGAGTTTGATGCGGTTTTTTAAATAAATAGAGTGATTCAAGAAGAAGATTTATATGTACAAAAATGCATAATATAGCCGTACGGGGCGGGTCGCTAGTCTACTTATAATTTCTGCAAAAGCACGTGGTTAGTCATATAAGTGCATTAACGTGTTTAGTGAATTAATTCTGCACGTACAAAATTCAAAAAATAAGACTACATTGAATTATTGAACAATTAGTCTTTTCAATATTTCGTTATGTCAATTTAAGTACAATTAACACACAGACTACAATTTATTGTAGTCTGAGAATTAACCCTATTCTTCTTAAGGTGGCTCTCCGGCTAACGAAGGTTAGAAGTCAATTTGGAAAATTTTTGTCTAATTCTGGCGAGGCGAAAGAGTTCGGCTGCACTTGTTTTTCCCGTCCACTCCCGGATGTTAAGCAACTAAGATTTTTTCCTACGACCGACACGTCTTTTCCCGCGACTTTTCCCATTATAATTAGTTTAAAACTTTAATAGTTAAATATCATAATAGTCTTATTATAGTCACCTTATTTGCAATGCCCGTTTTTCGCACTACTTTTGAAATAATAAATACTGAAAACCTTCAACAGGAAACGTAGTACCCCAACTACAAGTTCGACGACAACATCCAGCGCACCTCCGGTAAACAATGACGATATAATAAGAGCTTGTGTTAGATCCTGCCCTGTGACGTCAGAGTACAACCCTGTTTGTGGGTCCAATGGGGTGACTTACGCTAACCCTGGCAGATTAGAGTGTGCTCAGCAATGTGGAGTTGGTAAGTACATAAGTACACAGACTTGTATTGTACCCTATGCATGAGATTTGAAGACCAATTCTTGTAAATATAATCGTTTAAACTACATTTCAATATTATTCCGACTGCATTTCGATTACGTTTCGATTACAAAAAATATTCTTGAAAATACCAAGAGCTGACTTTGAGGGTATTTTGACCTACTTTGAGAGTATTTTATTTGTAATTGAAATGTAATCGGAATGATATTGCAATGTAATTTGAACAATGTAATTTACGAGAATTGGCCTTCTCTGGTCAGTAATCTAACTACAACTTAATGAAATAAGCCTTCTGTTTGCCGCTTCTGAGCATGTTGATACATAAATAAATAAAAATAAATAAATATTTCAGGACATATTACACATCGCCATCCAGCCCCAAGCTAAGCAACTTAATGCTTGTGTTATGGGTGCCAGATAACGGATAAACTACTTATATACTTTTTTTTTGTAAATATATACATATTATACATATAGGAAACACCCAGAACCAGAAACAAGAATTTATGGTCAACATAAATACTTGTTCCCGGCGGGAATCGAACCCGCAACCTTCTGCGTCGCAGTCGGGTGTTCGCCCGACGCGCCACAGAGGTCGTCGTGTATTATGTCTTATGTCAAAATGTTAAAATGTCTGCCTGTGTTCATTTGTTTTCGCAATTTTACTGTTGAACGTATGGTTATAAAAATTTCTTGCGCTAATAAAAGGAATTATTTCGAACAAAGTTTGACCAGTGGTATTGATAGTTTATAATTTTTATTGTGCTTTAAGCCGCTAAAAAGTTTCCTATTTTTGTTTAACAGCTGTGCAACTGGCCAGATCGACAGCATGTGCGGTTGTGGAGAACAGAAATGTTAGCCGAAATTCTCTAGAGACTTGCCTAGCAGCATGTCCTGTTACCCTGGATTTCATGCCAGTTTGTGGCACAAATGATGTCACTTATGCGAATCCAGCCAGACTTCAGTGTGTGAAAAATTGTGGTGTTGGTAAGATTTCTGCACTATATTTACATAATTATGACTCTTCTTCCTGACTTTTTGATGATGCACTGCTTTGTAGAGGAACCCCTAAATTTTTTTTTACCATTCATCATCGATCTTCATAAGGAAGATTTAATTCCTTTATAGAAATCCAGCTTACCCTTGACTATTGTATTTTATCTATTGTATTTCCTTACATTAATTATGAAACTTTCGTTTTACAGCTGTTTCAATAGACAAATATGACCCGTGCTACAGATGGCCAAACGCTGGAGACAGTCTTATACAGATAGAGCTCACAGCTTGCCAACAATCCTGCCCCGTGAAGGTAGATTACGTTCCCGTGTGCGGCACCGATGGTCGTACTTACAGAAATGCTGACAGCTTACAGTGTGCTAGAAAATGTGGAATAAGTAAGTAGACTTAGATTTGACAATACAACATACTCTTTCTTTAATATCTTCTTCTTTTCTTTCTCCATTCTTAAATTATGTTCATTTGCGAGTGCCGTTGTAGAATACTTCAATGGTTATTAAGTCACTAGCACAATACTGCCCTAGTGTTTTTAAAACCCACAGCAGCACCTCAATTATTAACCCATAATCGAAATTCCTATCTAATTAACAGATGTAAATATCAAAAATCGCAATAAGTGTCCGGAAAATGCTAAAATTACCGACAGACCCGTGACGGTACCTGTGACGGTTCCCGTGACAGTCACGCAATCTTCAACTGCGACCAGAGATCCTACACCCTTGACCTCAAAACCCATAATAATCCCCGAAAAGGACAAAGAAAGAAACCCAAACAAGGATACAAATGGAAAAGAGCCTAATATGAAACAAGTGATGGCTTGTATGCAACAGTGTCCTTTGACATCAGAATACTTGCCCGTTTGTGGGACAGATGGGATCACCTATATGAATCCGGGACGATTGCTATGTTCTCAGTTCTGTGGCATCGGTAATAAATTGGTTAAAATCATACAAAAAATAATCATCGTGTTTGTTCTTTATCCATTTGAATGCAATCGAAGCTTTGCTTGAGCTTTAAGAAGGGGTCAAACTTATAGCACGCATAAGTTTTGTAACGGGGGAACAAAAATGAAAATAACTTACATGAATGCGATGAAACTTTAAATACCTTTAAAGTTTTCAAATATAATGTGATGTAATTTGTTTAATACAGCATGTTCAATTAAAATAATTAAATAATATCGATTGGCGTAGGTACTTCCTTTCCATTTCATCTATTTCTAACCTCATCATCAAGTGCATGTCAATAAACTTATCATGATCATTTATTACTGGCTTCAATGATAAATTCAATCAAATAACAGTTACCTAACTAATAACCCATAATGTTAAATTCCGATAAGATAAGTAATGTGTTATATTACTTTTTTATATATAAAAATCGCTAAGAATCTCTGCCTTTGTGAATCTCGGCCTTATAGCACTAGCTTTGTTTAAAAATATTATGTTTACGGTAGAAGAAGATCGAAAATCGAAAAATGTTAGTCTTGCGGTTCAAATAAGACACTTACATTAACGTGGGTGGAGATTTTTTAAATCTTCAATTGATAGAAATAATCAAGGTATCTCTTTTCAGATGTTAACGTCAAAAAGTTCAAGGCTTGCGAATCTACTGCGAATGCTAACAATTGTAATGCCAATGGTGGTGGTTATCGACCACCCATTACAGTAGAGGAATGTATGAGGTCTTGTCCAAAGTCCGAAGATAACAAACCAGTGTGTGGTACAAATGATATAACATACAAGAACATTGACCAGTTATTGTGCGCGAAACGCTGTGGAACCGGTAAGAAACCAAACGGAACATCTGAAAGCTAATTCTCGTAGATAACATTGTTCAAATTACATTGCAATATCATTCCGATTACATTTCGACTACAAAAATAAAGTAACAACTCAAGAATACCAAACGCTGCCCTTGAGGGTATTTTTTGTAATCGAAATGTAATCGGAATGATATTGCAAAGTAATTTAAACAATGGTATTTACAAGAATTGGTCTTCAGAACCTTTCAGTTTTATCGATGTAAGAAACTCGCTTTGAAACACTAGAATAGGGATCAAGGTTTTCCTAAAGAAATGATTCAGATGGACAATTTTTACTTCTGTACTTATGTAACCTTTTTAACTTGACCTACTTTAGTTGGTAAATGTCCAATATTATAAGGATAAATTGAGCCTAAGTAGGTACCTATATCGATATGTATTGACATTATTAAGTCATACCTTTACGTTGATGACTGCAAAATAAAATGTCCATAAAGCACTGATGAATTTCGTTAGTTATCCATGATTGAATATTAAATAAACAATTTAATTACAGATGTCTGCGTCAAGAAGCAATCGGTATGTGACAATTTCGTGACGCCACCGACACCTGTGACTCAAGTGACTCCAACGAAGGAACCAATAGACCAGGACAAAGACAAAGCTACAACTGGATTTACTATTAACCCTGATGTCTTACACAGCCTTTTCCCGGACGATCATACTAAAGAAAACGATGAATTCGATGTTGACGAAAGATATAATGATAAGTTTAGTACTGAGAAAACTAAGTAAAATCAACGTGATGTTATATCGTGACAAGGATTATAATGAACATGATTGAGGGCGATATTGTACTCCACAATGTTTAAAGAGACAGCAAATTATTTAAAGATCACGTTCATTATGATGCTTGCCGCGATAACTAGCATAATTTTGAATATAAATAGTCAAAAGAATTACTTTTTTCTTGATTGTGTTTATTTTTAACAGTACCATGACAGTACCGTTGCAGATGTTTTTAAAGACATCGGAATCAAATGCATTTAACGAGTCAATTAATTTATTATTGTATTCTAGAAGTAATTGTATGCCATATCTATTTACAATAAATATAATTAAAATCACATTTATGTTTTAATCATTGCGTCAGTTTCTAATAGTTATTTCGATTTATTAGTGTATTTAAATGAAGAAGATTTGAAAAGAAAGCCCATTTGAAACAAATTGAGTCGCGAGACAGTACCGCCTGACAAAACGTTTTTGATCTTTCAGACTTTCTCATAAAATGAATTTAATTTATGTTTTTATGTGGACATTTGTTTATTTTGTGAAATCAACGATTGCCAATAGTAAGTATAACAACTAACATTTAATAACAATAAGTTTGTTTGCTAAATAAGTATGTTATTTTGGAACTTTTCTTCAGTATCTTTTATTATATTACTAAACTACTAAACTTACTAAAAGGTATTTCTAAACAATATAAATGTTGTTGAGTGTAGAATAATTGCAGTGTTATCCATACATATATATGGTTTATATCGTAGGAGGATATAGGTACAATTAAGCTAATTGAGGTAAAGTCTTTGATTTTTAACTAGATATTATTAGTAGTGGGCGTTTACGTGTTATTTATTTATCATCATTACTAATTTTCAGTTCGTTAATCAAGACATATCAAGTGCTGTTAGATTTATCTATTACTAGCGACCCGCCCCGGCTTCGCACGGCTTTATTATGCATGTATTATACATATAAACCTTCCTCTTGAATCACTCTATCTATTAAAAAAACCGCATCAAAATCCGTTGCGTAGTTTTAAAGATTTAAGCATACATAGGGATATAGGGACAGAGAAAGCGACTTTGTTTTATACTATGTAGTGATTGAAGTAGTTTTATTGTTTTCATTTTAGTATTTTATGTAGGTAGTGCATATAGGAGATGCAATATCTTTTGGTTGGCTGTCATTATTAATACCTAATCAAATAAGTAAGTACCCTTATGGTATCTGTCTTAAAATATAGAACGTTAAAATAAAAATCTATGTCCATCGTAGCAAGTTTTAAGAGACCATGCGAAGATCTGTCCGAAGAATGTGTGACGAAAACCATCCGGCTAGCCGGGCCGAGGTTTGTCGAAGGAATACCTGAATTAGGCCTGGAGCCATTGGACCCTTATTACATTGAAAGGCTGGACCTTAAACTGCCAGGGGGCATGCTAATTAAATTCACAAATGGACAAGCACGAGGCCTGAAGAGATGTCATTTGGATTATGCAAGGTAAAAGTTAAATCAACGCAGTCAGTTTTTGAGACTCCCTTCCTTGGGCCTCCTTTTGGATTTTAATTTTCAATTTTGATCAATTCAGATGAGGATTTCTACCTGACCAAAAACAACAATAATTTATTTAAAATTTGTTGGTTCTAAGTTATTTAGAGCTATTGATATTATTATGTTTACACATTTGAGAGTTTACCTATTGTATGAATACTCACCTGAAACAAATGGTTTATGCGATAAAAGATATTCATCATTAAATTATGTAGCTTTAACGTGTCCAAGATTATTGTTAAATTTAGAAGTGCCTACTAGCTTAGCTTGCGGTTTCACCCGCGTAAGTCCCGATCATGTGGGAATATTGGGATAAAAAGAAGCCTATGTGTTAATCCAGGTCTATATTTATCGACAAACCGAGTTTCAACGCAATCGGTTCGATAGTTTTTGTGTGAAGGAGTAATAAGACATACTAACGCAGAAAGTTTTACATTTATAATTTTAGTTATACTTAATAATACTTAATAAGCTTGCTCTCGGTCTCTTACAGGCAGATAAATTAGATATTAGAATTTCCGGTGGGGAATTTCGAATAATCTTATAAGCGAATAATGTTTGATAAATCAGACGGAAACATACATTGTCGTGGGCTTTTCCTGGATGTCATTTTGTAGGAACAGATAATCTCATTTAGTATACCTACTTAGGTATTGCAAGATAGTACTTTGTTATAAACTATGCAATGGAATTACTCGTATATATCTACCTACTTATTAAAGGCTTGTATCACTTATATTTCAGGTTAATAGGTAATACATTTGAAACTCAATATCATTGTAATTTAACCATAAAAGGGAGATACAAGTCCAAAGGAAAACTTCTGATGTTCCCTATTGACGGAGAAGGAGAATCTACGATCAGGTGCCGTAAGTAATTTTAGTTTATTTTATTTGTAAGGAAAATCTACAGCTAAGTTTAAAAATACAGACAGATTTAAGTAAAATAGACTGAAGAAATAGAAACAGAAAGCCAATTACAGACAATCACACAAAGAAACTTACTATATAACTTACTGACTTATAACTACTACTTTGTTACTTTTTGTCTAACATTGGTTTAGTACCTACTTTGATATGGGAGACATAAAACCAAAGAAAAAAGTAAGCAACGAAAAGTTTCCAAAACCTATTTGTAAGTGTGCATCGTTTATGCTTAAATATAAACTTACCTACACATTTAATTATGACATTGATCTTTCGTCCAACAAAAACTTGAAATTAAAACTCAATTTTTTTCCTTAACCTACAATAGACTTTATTTAATTGGCAGACAATTTGAGGCTTCACAGCATACTTCAATTGGGATCCAAGGTTGAGAACGATGGTCAGAAATATTTGGTAATCAAAAATGCTAGTTTTACTCATAGCTACGACGGGAAAGTTACTTACCGCATGACGAATTTGTTCAGAAGAAACCCTGAGATCAGTAAGTGGCTATTGTGTAGATAGTATGAATCAATGTTATGATAGGTATGCACTATGCAGTACCTACCTTCTTAGCTGAAGATCTCAATCTTTTTCTGATCTTAATCCGTTTGTTTGTTTTGTTTTAGACAGAGCAGTACTCGATTTCATGAACGGCAACTGGAGAATGATAGCTGAAGAGTTTGGTAAACCGATGGTAGACTACGGTAATAAATGCTTCTTGGAAAACTTAAAGAAGTTCCTGAAACAAGTACCTTTGAAGAAGATAATAACTGTACCTGTTGATTTCTAGAAGTTTTAAATAAATTGCAACCAGTTACACAGAAATATTTTATTGAATTAAGTGCATAGGTACTCACATACATTTTAAACAGTGAATTTGTACTGCAAAGAGATACTTCTCACATTGTCACACATTTCTATTCTATTCCTTAGGTGCGTAATAATAAAATACTTAAACCACAAAATAACAGGTTTTCCAAAAATGAATCTAGGTATTATTAAAATGAGATATTTGAATAATGACAATCAAATACGTAGTTGATACGCTAATGAATTTCAACATCAAAGTGATATCAACTGAGAACATATCGTAAACGAAGATACGAAGTGGCCAGGCTTCTATTAACTCCATGAAGGCTTTAGCTTGGACCCGCATACACTTCGGCAAATCATAATCCATGATAATTTGGTTAACAAGTATCCTTGTGTTGTTACGAACCAGTTTTAGTTGTTCGCAGACGTAGCACATGATCGCTACACTCATTACTGTTGTTAAACACCAAATCGTGATTGTTATTAACGGACCCGAGTTATTTTCTGGTGTCCTGTAGTAGTAGAGCGATGTCCAGATAGTGACAACAATGTACGTGAAGGTAGACACTAGAGTCATAAAGATTTGGAAGTTAAAAACATCATTGATAGACGAGCAAATGACTCCAATCGTATCATACATAAGAGCGAGTTCACGGATCTTCATATTGTTCTTTGTAGGAGACCCGATAAAGTTTGTTATATCTTTTATCGATTCCTTATTATCATTGTCGAATACAGTAAATACTGCAGTCTTACTATCTTCATTCTGATCTATAAACTTAGCCAAATAACTATTTATATGCTTCAACCTACAGTTAAGCATATTAATTGTCATGCAGAAAACTAAAATTTCCAGTTTTTGAAGCAGGTATAGCATATAGGTGAGGATTCTATAAATCGAAAACTCGTTTACTGTTAAAAAGTCGACAATAGTCGTAATCACGTGTGAAATGAATAGAAGGATAACGTTTCTGATCTTCTTTTTACGTGACTGGACATAATAATCAGTTTCGCTAAGTAAAAGTTGACTGTCAAGTTCAGCAAAGATGTTAACAATATCAATATTATGCTTTGACAAGAGAAACGAAGTGGTTAGCATTGTTGTTATACATTGAAACAATACCACCATAGGAGGTACTTCATCAATAAAGTCTACTATATTAGACTTCTCTCTGAAAACTGTTGGTAAATCGATTGTCAATGCAAAGATTATGATGTAAATCATGCTCATAAGTACTGCATAGCACTTCATTTTCCAATCAGGGAAAAGTAACACCCCATCTTTTAAGTAGAATCTGCAAATGCCAGCAAGCGATTCAACTATAAAAACAGGTCTTCCTTCGCTTATTATGTTGTCGATTTTGTTGGCAGCTGGTTTTTCTTCTTTTTCTTCAGTATCTTTTTTTGGCTCATCCATAGTTATATTTTTTAGTTAGCTAGTAGGTACTTACATTTATTATTAAACAATTAGGTACACCTAAATAAGAATTATTAAACGAGTAACCTAAAGTGGGTAGACACGTCGAGTCTGGAGTGGGTGCCCGGAGTATTTGTCAAAGTAGGATATTGGAAAAACTTCTCTTATTATTTTACGAGTAAGCAATAACATTATTTCAATGTCTATCATTGTCAGGAATATAATTCCATTAGGTTATCAACACTATCTTTGGGAAATTAATTATAGTAATGAAGGAT
This sequence comes from Idaea aversata, assembly GCA_907269075.1. Classification (NCBI taxonomy): domain Eukaryota; kingdom Metazoa; phylum Arthropoda; class Insecta; order Lepidoptera; family Geometridae; genus Idaea; species Idaea aversata. Next base: position 4,632,180 of record OU026092.1, on the reverse strand, counting down.
TATTCGTATATACAGGGTGTCCCGTAATGAATGGCCAAGCGGGCACCTACGGATAGAGAACACTGTGCCAGATCAGAAAAACGAAAGTTATGTTCTATGAAAGTCTCTTAGTTAACGAGATATCCGCCATTTTAAAAAAAATAAAATTTCCCTCCTTTCTCCATATTTTGTTATGCCAAAACTGCAAATGAAGGAATTATCCCAATCTGTTTTTAATTTGGCACCAGGGTGACCATACATTTTTTTTACACCAGGAAAGGTTAAGGTTAAAAAATTAAAAAGCCATGAAGTTTGAGTTAAATCTTAGTTTAAAAAAAAACTTTCAATGTGTCATAAAAAATATTGTTTGCATTTGATAGCACATTTATCCTGGAATACTATCCAAAAAACAGATTGGGATAATTCCTTCATTTGCAGTTTTGGTATAATAAAACATTTAGAAAGGAGAGAAATTAAAAAAAAAATTAAAATGGCGGATATCTCGGAAACTAAGAGACTTTCATAGAACATAACTTTCGTTTTTCTGATCCGGCACAGTGTCCTCTATCCGTAGGTACCCGCATGTCCATTCATTACGGGACACCCTGTATATATACGCGTTGTTATAACCCCTGTGGAGCGGAACATTCTTAAAAATGTAATGTAGGTAATGTAAAAAAAAATTGAGAATTATTTTTTCTTATTTTTTTAAGTACCTATGGGTTTAATAATACTCTAAAAATAACATTCACCTATTTATTTATAATACTTCCCTACTTATATAAGAATATAAAAGAATATACCAATTATAGTCAGTACCTATCAGTTGCTTGCCCATAATGCCCATATTAATTTTTTTTGGTTTGAGGCTAGATGTCTCTGTCTGCAGTATCGTTATGACATGAAGAGCTAACCAAAAGCAGTATTTCAATGCGATTTTATTATCTATCAATATTGTTTGGCCGCCAGCTAATCATATTTTAAAATCACACGGTAGACTACATTCTTGACAACACTGCCATCTAGCGATAAACATTCGAACTTAATTAAAGCTGAAAAATGTCGGTCATTGGTTTCAACAATAACCTATTAGATTAGTTCTGCTACTCAAGTCAAGATGGCAGTAAAAGTACAACTTAAAAAGCATAGGTCATTGGACGTGGTAGGTCTTGATGCTTTGAGAAAAATAAATAATTTAGCTAACATGAATTAAATAATTACAAGTTAAAGTAAGATTATACCACATTATACTTCGGTATTATCACTAAAACCTATTTTTTTAAAGATGTACCCAGTCTGTGGCAGTCAGGTGGCAGTTCTTTTCCATGTCAAAAAAAATGCAGAGCTATGCAAAAAAAAGTTAACAATAGTGATTAACTAAGTACCTAATCATTATTTTTCGGGTAATTACATACTTTGATTTTTCGAAAACAAACCCGAAATAATAAAAATGTACCTATAAAAAGGAAAATAGCTAAGACCCATGCTTATTTTTTTTAAAATAAATACCTACATAAAAAATACTGAATTATAATAACATTAATATAAAAGTACAAGGATAGGATCCCTCTACATATTATAAGCAGAAGGTGCTCTATACTCAATGAGAACTATTATACTCAATGAGAAAGTTTCGCTTTCTCCTGTTAGGGGTTCCATCCAGCTGAGCTTTGCGGACCTGCGCTTTCTGTATCGACCGTTCCCGTTCGAAGAGCTGTGCATTATGTCGGTTGTAGTTTATCGATATTCTTACTTAGTTTCGGTATTTTTACAATATTTAAGTCCCTACGAAAGAAGTAATGTATATCATAAGCATATAATATTTCAAAACTGAATTTAAATTAGATAGAGTAGATCCAATGTAATAGTTGTTACCTAAGAAATAAAAAGCGAGCCCGACTCACAATTATCTCTTAAATCAGTACCTATTATGTGAAAAATAAAACAACAAAAAAAGCAATACCCTAGGAAACTAGTAAGTAAGTATTTTCGTTGTGTCCAATAATTTATATGATTATAGTCAGTCAGATCAAATAATATACAGCCTAACAATATATTCTGTGGTTCTGTGGTGCAGGTTTAATTTTTAAACTAGATTTTTTACCAATATTCTTCCCCTCTGTCGTAGTAGTGTGATCTCTTAGCAGCAGATATTGTCGATAAAGCGCGTCCACATCATTAGTTCCCGGAGTAGGTGGTAGCTCAGTGTAGAGCGGCAGTGGACGCGTGGCTGCCACGCGGCCTACCGCCGCCTGTGGCCTCATTCGGCCTGTGTCGGCCCCATTCGAGTCTACTTCGTCGCTATGGGTCAGACAGCTGGCGCCGAGAGCACCCCTGATGATGACGAGGAACCCCGCATCAGGGCTAACGCTACAGAAAGGTCGTTGGTAAGCTTTTATCTTATCAATCGTCTTTTGACTGCATAACCATGAATATGAAATTAATAATTTGCAATTATTATTGATTGGAAACTGGTTAGTTTTTCCAAATATTGATGCCAATTATGATTAATTTTCATAATTATTTTGTCTTCTTATTCAGAGTCTATTATGTATGACTGAACGAGTAGTTTTTAAGAGTAGTTTTGGCTTCGAACTAACTTACGTATTCGTAAAACGATCTCGAATTTAAGTCAAGAGTTAGCCTACTAACTCTTGACTTAAATTCAAGATATTTATGCCGAAGAAATTAATACGATGTATTAATTTAATCCTATATCAACTCATTAAAATTGCAACACGGTTTTTTCAGGCGTTATTTTATAAATTCGGTAAAAAACCCTCGTCAAGTAGGAGATAAGCTTTGACATAAAGTAAGTAATTACGGGTTTGGAACTTACTTACGCAACTGTCACCTGTCTGACTGCGGGATAAAGTGAGGTGGGAGGTCAGTAGGTATAGATAAGTACATACCTATACCACATGAGTAGAGAAGACTCATGTGCCTATACTGCAATAAAAATATTAAAAACCTAGGCATAAGACTTTACTTTTAATAAAATGTCTTTATTTTACATAACCTAGGTATAGGTACTGTAATATTATTACTAACTTATTTTATTACTTAATTTTTTTTTAACTAAAATTTATTATTTAAACTTATTTAAATAATACATTTTAGGCAGAAGAAAACCCTTCCTTGGTTGATCCATAGATGAATTGAATGAATAGATCATAATATTATTAGACTTGAAATGACAGAATAACTGTTAATAAGTACCTATTCCTATGAATGTTACATAATTTTTCATACCAAGAAAGTTTTAAATATAATATACAAAAGTAATTTTAGTACAATTGATTAATGAATAAATTATAGTTAGGTATTTAATAAAAATAACTGCACGCCACCATAGGTACTTACAGAAATTCATTTTACCTACCTAAATAAGTGCCTACTAGGTAGGTACCTAGTTTATGGATAAAATGACAATTGTGGTAATTAAAGGACCCACAACGACAATTATATCAGTTTTTTTTATTTTCTAATACGATATTTCGCATGTTTTATCGTTTTCTTTAGTAATTTACATTTATGCTAATTTACCAAGCTTAAACTCTAAACATACCAAATACCAGATACAAATAAGATACCAAATCTACATAGATCTATTGTAAATTATTTATTCATCTTTTTATCAGTATTGCAAGTCAAAATCTTTGTCCAATAGCGCCTGGTAACAAAGGAAGAATATCTTGATACAACACGAAACAAAAGCTGATTTTCGCGCTTCGTAACTTGGCGCGTACACAACATCATGGCTTGACAGTTGTCGGTCTGACGGCAAGAAGGACGGTACGATTACGCGTGCTCGATTCGTCTGCGCTGCGGAGCGTAACGTCACATTAACATTTTTTTTTCGTTCGGTTTCGGATTTGTTTTTGTACCCCATCCCTCAAAGTGTGCAACTGTCAAACGTGGTTCAGCAAATTGTTTTCGAGATTTTTTTAATTTGATTTTATTTGCTTGTAAAAACGATTTATTTGCCTTTTATTGTGTATTAAATACGTCATTTGTTAATAATGGGCTTGTTTAGCTGATAATACTGTGATTACTATAATTATTCCTCAGTTGTTTTTATTTTGTAACACAGTAAAATCTTCCAATTTTTCCCCTTGAACTTGTATAAACTGTGCCAGAAAAAGCCAGAAAGGCGTGTGACTGTGTGACTTTAACTTCTATTTTCTATTATCGTGCGTGAGTTAGAGACCGTTTGCAAAAATGTCGAAGGTGTCCCTGAACAATGTGCCATCAAATCCTCGTATAAATAACAGGCTGAGAACGTTTTCAAGGGTAAGTATTACAAGCAAAGATTTCTGATTTCATTTAACCAAGGGCCTCTTTGTAATTGATCTAATTTTAGCTTGATTTGAGGTTAGTTTTGTTCAATGAACTGTGTAAAAATCATATAAGAACTTACCCATGGGTTTTCTGGCTGATTCTTGTATAATTTTCTGCTCATACCTAAGTTTTCTTTAACACTCAGCCAGACATTGTGTGATTGACATTGCCTGTAGTTAGAACTTTTGCCTGTATTAAAAAACATCACCAACAAGATTAATTTTGTGCTATTTATCTTGAAAACATCAATTCGCTGACCCATTAAAAGATATCCCTACTTAATTCTATGGGTACATCACAATACTGTTAAGATATCATGATAGAAATTAGCCTAAATACATCTGTCCAAAATACATAGAAATACTTGCACACTAAATTTTATCGATACAGACAATGGATGGATACTAATTTAGTGTTATTTTTAAACCATAATCCAAAAAGAGAAGGGTTAAAAGTTATCTTCGGGTATCTTCCCGAATGGATAAACCGACTTTGATTTAGTTTGTAAATATTAAACATACAGAAATACCCAGACCAGAAACATGTAGGTCAAACAAATATTTGTTCTCCAAAGGAAATTGAACCCGCAAACATTCTGAGTCACAGGTGGATGTTAGCCTGGCACATGCAGTAGTCTGGTACCTTTTTTTATTCCTTTATGTTCTTAACCAATTTTCTGATGAGTTTCGTCTCTGTTTTATAAGCCTAATGATGTCCCACCGCTGGGCAAAGGACAACCACTCTTCTATGAAAGAGTTTGTAACTTATCTCACCATCTTCCTTTGGGTTTGGGATAGTTTGGGAGCTTATTCCGTTTAGGGTTTCAACAAGTAGTTTGTTGGTCTAGGCTTTTAGATGGCCGGGCTTGGCCTTAACGTTTTTTGATGATAGGTTTTCTTCTTTTATTGCCCGTGTTATTACAACTCTAAACTACCAGTAGTTTATGTACCTTGGATATTTCTAAACAATCCAATAATTGTTGTTATTTAAATTGAAAATATTCATTTCAGACTTAGTAACAAAATAACTTAAGAACGAATTTTAGTATCAAATCTATACTAATAATATTATAAAGCTGAAGAGTTTGTTTGTTTATTTGAACGCGCTAATCTCAGGAACTACTGGTTCGAATTGAAAAATTATTTTTGTATTTTATAGTCCAATTGTCGAGGAAGGCTATAGGCTATTTTATATTTGGATATTCCTACGGGATCGGTAGTTACGCGGGTGAAACCGCGGAGCGCTGCTAGTTAAACATAAATTAAAATTGATAATTGATAATGACGACCCAGTTGGCACAATTGTCACCATGCCGGACTGCCAAACAGAGGGTTGCGGGTTCGATTCCCGCCACAGACAAGTATTTATGATTAGATATTTTTCTGTGGTCTGGTTGTTTCTATGTATTATAAGTATATATTTACAAAAGAAAAATATATAAGTACTAGCTGTCCCGGCAAACGTTGTTTTGCTATTTACAAAAAAAAATAGATGTTGGCCGATTCTCAGACCTACTGAATATGCTCACAAAATTTCATGAGAATCGGTCGAGCCGTTTCGGAGGAGTTCAAGTTCGAACCCCGTGACACGAGAATTTTATTTAAATAGAGATAAGTATATCCGTTGTCTAGCACCCATAACACAAGTCTAGTTACTTAGCTTGGGGCTAGATGGCGATGTGTGGAATGTCCTGCAATATTTATTTATTTATAATTAGTGTCCAGTGCAGTAGAGGTTCATCCAGTGTTAAGGTGAAGTAGGACCTGAAAATCTCTATCCCTTTCCCACGAGCGCGCCTCGCGATAACTATCCCTTTCCCACGAGCGCGCCTCGCGATAACTATCCCTTTCCCACGAGCGCGCCTCGCGATAACTATCCCTTTCCCCCGCGCGCCGCGCGATAACTATCCCTTTCCCCCGCGCGCCGCGAAATGGCCATTTTAACTGTTATGTAATTAAAAGACAAACATCTATTTTGCTGAAAAACCATCTGTACTACCTTATAGGATTTGATGTAAAGTTTATGAAAATATACATTTTGTACATGTTTTTTCTTTACAATCGCCGTAAAATTGAAAAGTTTCAAAAAAATGACGATTTTTTACGATTTTCACGATTTTTTTTCTATCGAGGTAAATCACACTAATCGTGTTTTGAAGTTTTGAAGTGACAGTAGGAATATCATTTTATGGATTTTAGCGTTTGATACCCAAAGACACCTCTATCGCGCTTCTGGTCTTACCACTTCGGCTTAACAGCACTGGATTAATGACACTAGACCGGACTTATAAAGTGTGGAAAACTGTTTCGTTTTCTTAATACAATATACTATTATCCTGATTAGGCCACTGCTCAGTAATTTAGTTAAAGAGTAGGTATAAACGAAGGGATGTAATGGATTCTAACTGACCTAACATTCATTGTATCACCTATTTAGTTTAATGGCTTATGAGTTCATTAACTAATGAAAAACCTAGTTAATTTATTGATCCCACTAATTCATAAATACAATATTTAAAGTCCGGACTGACTGAGTGATAGAAATATCAATGCAGAGCTTAAACCATTGGATGTATTGGGCTAAGGCACACATAATTTTAGCTATTGTGACAGAGGACAAAAAGTCTGAACTTAAAAACAATTAAAAAAAAAGTCAAACATAGAAATAATAGTACTTACTTACCTACCTAGAACAAAAATATAATAAATAAATAAAAAGAATTTTTAGTAAAATAGTTTTTAAAATGCATGTCTGTTTGTTTCTCTGTAACTTGTGTACAATAACTCATCATCACTACATAGTATAAAACAAAGTCGCTTTCGCTGTCCCTATATCCCTTTGTATGCTTAAATCTTTAAAACTACGCAACGGATTTTGATGCGGTTTTTTTTAATAGATAGAGTGATTCAAGAGGAAGGTTTATATGTATAATACATGCATAATACAGCCGTGCGAAGCCGGGGCGGGTCGTTAGTATGTAATAAACTAATACCTACATATACTTAGTATAGTATTATTGCATTCTTGCAACCATGCAACACCAATGCCAACAAAACGATTAAAACCAGACACATGTCGTTCAGGAATTTTCATAGCAATTACACTGAAACCTTGACTCATTCCTGTAATGAGGATATCGATGGTTTCCGCAACAAAGGGCGTATCTCCATTTTGCATACTTTTGGCAATGAGCAAAAAACGAAATAAAAAAAATTATTTCTTAAATATCTTTTTTGTTCTTATACTTATAAAAAAATGTGCTAGGAAGAAATTTCTTAGTTTTTTGCGGGCTTTGGCCTCGCTTAATTAGGGAACTGTACGAGTCTTAGTTTAGAAGTTAGCTAGGGCGTAAATCCCTGAAAATGAAAAAAATAGGTAGTTACACCCCACAAATATACAGTCTGGCAAAAAGTACCTACAGTAAAAGCCATGTAAGCCTAAACTATTTGTAGTATAAACCTTTTTTGTTTCAGAATATGTAAATACGCCGTATTATTTATACTAATAAATGACTAAACTAGCGAAATATTAACCTGATAGGAGTATATTTTACTTAGATGCGAGCCCCAACTCACAAAAATTAACTCCGCTTCGCAACGTGGAACATCGGCACGCTAACCGGACGCGCGAGGGAGCTGGCTGACGTACTTTCCAGGCGAAAAGTGGCCGTTACGTTTCTGTAGGAGACTCGATGGAAAGGCAGCAGATCCCGGCACATTAGGAGCGGCTAAAAGCTGATCTACATGGATGCACCTGGTGGAGAGAACAGGGTGGCTATGGTGCTCGCTGAGGGGTTGCATGACTGTATCTTGGAGATAAAACGCTCTAGCAACCGACATATGGCCGTGAAGGTGCTTATTGAGGGGGTTGTAACCTACTTGGTAAGCGACGCTGATAAAGTATTGTTTTGGAACAAACTCGGCGAGGTCCTTGGGGCCATCCTGTTGTCACTGGGGATCGTTTTGGGTGGTGATCTGAACGGTCATGTGGGCGAGATGACGGTAAAATTTGAGCGTGTTCATGAAAGCTACAGCAGTTGAAATGCGGAAGGGGAAGAAATCCTATGTACGTGTGCCCCTGCCGACCTGGCCCTCGTGAACGCTTACTTCAAAAAGAAGCCCGACTACTTGATCACCTATAGGAGTGAGAGGCACGCTACCCAAATCGATTTCTATCACTAGGAAACATCATATCGGCAACGTGGCTAACTGCAAAGTCATTCCTGGTGAGAGTCTCACTGATCAACACCGTCTTCTTGTCATGGATCTCTGTGTGAAACCCAAAAACAAACAACCTGTGCGATGTTGTCGCCAAATCAGATGGTGGACAAGTTCGCTGGTGTCGACGAATAATCGATGTCGTCGGACGATCGATATCGACGAACCGGTCCTGGACCACTACGATAAGATTAATTTAGGCATCGATCACCGGTGCGGCGAAGGCAGTGTTTGGGATGTCTTAAGATGGATGCAAATATGACAAGGAAACTTGATTTTCCTGTCATATTGATTGCCTTGGACATAGTCCAGAGGGAGACTAAATTGAAGAAAGCGTAGTAGTAAAGTAGCCAAAGCCAGACAGGACTACTTACAGTCATTGTACGATAAGTTGGAAACGTCTGAGGGACAGAAGCTTATTTATAAGTTGGCACATTCGAGGGTAAAAGCGGCACAGGATATCTCTAAGTGCCGCTGTGCAAAACGTCCCGATGGTAATCTGCTTTGCGAGGACATCGCGGTGAAGAAGAGATGGCTCTCTTATTTCCACGAGCTGCTGAATAAGGAGCACAAAGAGTTGAAGCCCTATCGAAGTATGAAATGCGATGGGTTCTCGTAGTGTGGGTATCTTAACCAACCTTTGCAACCGCATACTCTAAACTGGTGAGTTCCCTATGTTTTACCCCAGTTTTCAAGGGCAAGGGATCGGTGCAGGAGTGTGGGAGTTAGCGAGGTATATGGGTCATGTCCCACACCATGAAGCTCTACTATAGATAGTCGGATTGTCGATTCTTGGATTCGACAAAAGTGCACTGCGTCTAGGTGTCCATATAGTTAACACCCCGGTCACGGACCCCGTTCCGCCGTTTTCTATTCTTATAAAGATTTGCAGAAAGCCTTTGTCTGTGTTCCTTCGTCATCGATCGTCCGACGACATCGATTACGACGCCAAGTCACGCATTTCAGAGGCTTGGGCCAAGTGTTGTGAGGACTGGTGTCATTTGCGACCCCAAAATTCCGCTTAAACTAAAGAGACAGGTTTATGCCGGTTAAACTAAAGGAACAAGTTTATAAAGCCATCATTAACGCTGTCCTTTTGTACGGTAGTAAGACGTGACCAGTGTTTGAGCGGCATAAGCAGAAGCTGCGTGTCACGTAGATGAAGATGTTGCGCTGGATTTGTGGAGTGACGCGACATGATCACATCAGGAACTCTCGCATCCGAGGCAGCTTACATGTCCGAGACATTGCAGATATATTGCAAGAATGTTGCCTACGCTCGCTGGTACGGTCACGTCTTGCGAAAACCAGCTAGTTCCGTGGAGAACAAATGTCTTGCCATGGCGCCTCCGCCAGGTCGTGGAAGATTGGGAAGAGCCAAGAAGTGCTGGCTTGGCATCGCATCGTAGTGGTGATATGTGTGCAGATTTGGTGTAGATTAATATGACAAAGTTATTTTATCTTGACCGGCACGGCGTTGACCGCGTACTGATTTCGTTTACACTGTAAACAAACAAGCGAGGACATGTGCTATACTTGCGGTAAGATCACAAGCATTATCCAATCACATAAATGTATAGTTAAGTCAGTTAGTTAAGTACTTTAGTTATGCAAGAACAAGACAGCTAGGATCACTTGTAAGTTTAGAAATTTAGCACCACCTGCGGGAATAAATACTATTTTTTTTTCGAAGTAGGCTAATACATTACGGCGCAAAACAAATTATTAAATTGTATTTTGAATTTTATCTAATTATACATCCTAATATTAGCATATTTATTATTTATGCCAAAGTCGTAAATAAATAAAATAAATATTGCAGGACATTCCACTAACTAGACTTGTGTTATGGGTGCTAGACAACGGATATACTTAATGGTACTTAATATAACATAGGTGAGATACAACCTATATTCTTTTAGGATTATTTTTTGTTGCAGGGCGTAAAACACATATTGATTTCATTATGTGTATTTACCCCGTTTGTCGTTTAAAAAGTAAAAACACAGTGTAGTTACATCAAATTGATTTCCCAATATAAAAATAATATTGTTTTATGACCCCTTTTCAATGTTTAGCCAATAGAAAAATGTAGGTCGTAACATCTTTTTTTTTCATCGTAGCGCTATTTTAAAAATAGGGATCGATAGAGCGTTACAAACTGAGTAAAACTGCATAAAAAACTCAATATGGCCAAAATGGCTTTTACGCCCTTTGTTGCGGAAACCATCGATATGACATCACTAACATTCAGAAGCATTAATAAAATTTATGACTGTCATTTAATGGGTTAATTAGTTAAATTGTTAAATATTGGCTAATAATAAATTGTTGTATCTTGTGGTGAAAAAGCTTCTAACATGCAAAACATATAGTAATTATTTAATTTCGTATTTTTATGAGTCGCCTCGCGACCATGACTATCTGGGGGCACGGCAGTGCCCCCGCCAAGTCGAGCAAAAAAGCGGCACGGGCCGTACCATACTTTTCTCGAGACAATTCAGGCCATTTTCGACCCCCTATAACTTCGTTGTGGATAAAACTAAAAGCCTGAATTTTCAGATACCAAGCAAGCATTGTATGAACTCGTTATACTTCAAATTTCATCCAATTTGAACAAGTACTTAGTTTAAGAATTATAACTATCAAAGTTTCCTAATTTTGTCACTCACTCACTCACTGACCGATCATCAAAAGTCCAAGGCACTTGTAGCATACATAGAAGCTTCAAATTTTGAATCCAATTAGTGTTTAGTGTATAAATCAAGGAAAAACTAAAATATTATGCAACTTCGGTCCAGTTTTCCAGATACACCAACTGCATAAATAACTTTGTAATCCCATATAAATATATAGGATTACAAAGTTATATTTGCAGTCAATGAATCAGTGTACCTGTATAAGAAAATCCGTTGTAGGTATTGAAGAAGTAGAAGGTACCGGAAAGAAAATAAAAGTAGGACTATCTACGAATACAAAAAGAAATGAGATCCCACCAAAAAAACAGAAAGTCCCCTTAGCGGGACTGAATAAATTAACCGACTTGGTATTACATGGATCTCATAACTTTTTAGGGTAGAAGAATTGGGTTGCGAGACTTGGTTTTTTTTACAAGTTATGTTTTTAATGGGTTGTAACATAGTCAAAACGTCAAGGCAAGAAAAATAAAAATACGCGATTAAGACCCGGGAAAAAAATTACTCTGAATACAAATCGTGTGGGTTTAAAACGTTTATGCAAAACATTAAATTTGTCTAAATTAAATATTTTAAACAACTGTTATTCAGTTTACTGTGTGTTTAAGTATTAAACAGAGGAGTGCTAAGTGAATAAATTGAAGGTCCTAAGTCCATGTGATTCTAACACTATTATATCATATATGTATATTATAACTAAATAAGAGTATTTAATAATATAGGCCTTCACATACTTACCTAGATGATTTATACTCCGCCAGTAACTCATGCTATTTAGGGCGTTATAGTGCTTGAGACATCTTTACTTAATATTACTAGCGACCCGCCCCGGCTTCGCACGGCTGTATTATGCATGTATTTTATCTAAAAACCTTTCGCGTTACTTAATATTATGAAGCTGAAGTATTTGTTTGTTTGAACGCGCTAATCTCAGGAACTACTGGTTCGAATTGAAACATTATTTTTGTGTTGGATAGTCCATTTATCTAGGAAGGCTATAGGCTACTTTTTATTTTAATATTCCCACGGGATCGGGACTTACGTGGGTTAAAGCGCGGAGCGCTGCTAGTAATATTATAAAGCTGAAGAGTTTCTTTGTTTGTTTGAACGCGCTAATCTCAAGAACTACTGGTTCGAATTAAAAAAATCTTTTTGTGTTGGATAGGCCATTTATCCAGGAACTCTATAGGTACTTTTCATTTTGATATTCCCACGGGATCGGGACTTACGTGGCTTAAACCGCGGATCGCAGCTAGTCTTTTATAAAAACTAAACTTAAGAGTTAAATCTTCCCTTATCCATGCTATTTAGGGCGATGTATGTAGTGCTTGAGACATGTATTAGATGGAGTAGGCTTCCTCAGAACCTATACCATCCTTTAGCTTAGTCGTCCATGTCCAGAGAAACGACCTCGCCAATACGCCTCTAGCCTACTAAGCCAAGGGTTTCATCACGATGTTTTCCTTTACCGTAAGAGCAATATTACGAGCATCAGCAGGGTTGCCATCTGTCCGGGTTTCCCCGGATTTGTCCTAGTTTAGAAGGCGTCTGGGGACCGTCCGGGCGGGTCATTTATAGGCCGGGTAAAACCGGGACAAATGAAACCCCGGCTGTCGACACATACTAAAAATTACGTGGGAGTGTCGTTCGCTACACTGAAAGTTTCTAGTCGCTTTGCCCGCACCGCAAAATAAAACCCTGGACGCCCGCCCCGGGCAAAAACGGGACCCTTTTCCTAAGACTCCACTGTACTATCCGCCTGTCCGTCTGTCTGTCACCAAGTTGTATCTCATGAACCGTGATAGCTAGACAGTTGAAATTTTCACAGATGATGTATTTCCTTGCCGCTTTAACAACGAATACTGAAAAACAGAATATGTGTAATGGTACGGAAATCCAGGGTTTTATCACGCTTATTTTCGGCAGATTTTTGAGACGGCAACCCTAAGCATGTAGCTACCTACTAACATAGGTATCCTACGATCACGTCAAAATATAATGATCATTGAAAACGTTCGCCTTGATGTACCCAATTCATATTGATTGATTACGTTTATTGTTACTATACTTACTATATAGTCGCATAGACATGCGACATTGTGTTTCTGATGTATTAGGTAAGTAGGTATTTATTTCTCTTTGTTCTACAAACTGGCTGATTAATTTGTTCTTTTATCTGTTCTAACAAAAACCTTACCTTCAAGTCTCGAGTTAATAGGTAAAATACATATTCTAAGACTAGGATAAATCGCATCGTCCTGCAGTCCAGTAGATTCTGAGCCTATTCGTTACAAACAAAAAAAAACTTTTCTCTTTATTTTATTAAAATATAGAATACTAAACGCATACCTACGGTGTTTTATTTGTAAACTTATAAATTAATCTATACTTATCTATATGTACTAATATTATAAAGCTTGTTTGTTTGTTTGTTTGTTTGAACGCGCTAATCTCAGGAACTACTGGTTCGAATTGAAAAATTCCTTTGTATTGGATGGTCCATTTATCGAGGAAGGCTATAGGCTACTTTTTATTTCATATTCCCACGGGATCGGGACTCACGGAGGTTAATTATAAACTAGGTTTGTAATTCATCTTTTTTAGAGTTCCGTACCCAAAGGGTAAAAAGGGGACCCTATTACTAAGACTCCTGCCGTGTCTGTCTGTCACCAAGCTGCATCTGAACCGTGATAGCTAGACAGTTGAAATTTTCATAGCTGATGTATTTCTGTTGCCGCTATAACATCAAATACTAAAAACAGAATATAAACGTACGGAACCCTTCGTGCGCGAGTCCGACTGACAGGTTTTTATTATGTACCTTGTTTAATAATAAAATAAGTGTACTATAGGGGTATAGTTTTGATTGCTATGCAATTGAGGTCATCATACTTTTAGTAACCCTTGGATTCGTCCTACATAGGGACCAACCACGTATCTACCTAAGGCCTGCGTGGAACAGGAGCCCTGTTTTTAAGCGCTGCTATTCGTTCGCTTTCTGATATTCGTTCGACATCGGAAATTCGCTATTTTTAACCGACTTCAAAAAAGGAGGAGGTTCTCAATTCGTCGCGTATATATATTTTTTTTTTTTTTTTTATGTATGTTCGCCGATTACTCGAAAACGCCTGGACCGATTTGGAAAAATCTTTTTTTGTATGAAAGGGGATAACTCAGAGGTGGTCCCATAAAAATTGAATGAAGATCTGATTAGGATCTTCGGAGTGATGAACAGAATTGCACCTCGAGAGTGCAGCAAATTGCTCAGTTTTCGTTTTCCATCAGTAGAATTGGGCCATAAACTAATAGTTACCGATAAATGGAATATCTGAAACCACCTTCTCATCAGAAAACTCTTCAATCGGTTACGATTACAGGTTACAATTTGAAGAATTTAGTCGAATTTAGTCGCCGGACTGGGTTTGTATGAATGTTGACAGAAAACCCTATCTTCAATGAAGATCTGATGAGGGTCTTCGGAGTGATGAACAGCATTGCACCTCGAGAGTGCAGCAAATTGCTCTATTTTCGATTTCCACCGGTAGAATTGGCCCATAAACTAATAGTTACCGATAAATGGAATATCTAAAACCACCTTCTCATCAGACAACTCTTGAATCGGTTACGATCACAATTTACAATTTGAAGAATTTAGTCGATTTTAGTCGCCGGACTGGGCTTGTATGAATGTTGATAGAGAACCCTATCCTAAATGAAGATCTGATGAGGATCTTTAGAGTGATGAACAGATCTGCACAGCGAGGTTCAGCAAATTGCTCAATTTTCCATTACCACTAGTAGAATTGGCCCATACACTAATAGGTACCTATCGACGAATGGAGCAGCTGAACCTTCTCATCACCAAACTCTTCAATGAGTTACGATTAGGTACAGGTTGCAATTTTAAGAAATAGTCGCTTTCGCTTCATGGAGTAGAATTTTCAGTGTCAGCGGCACTAAAAATGGTTAAATAAAAAAATAAATTAAAATTTAAAAAACCGACTTCAAAAAACCTGAAAACAAAAACTAAAAAAAACTTGAAAAAAAATCCTTGTAACAAAAACTAAAAAAAACCTGAAAAAGAAACCTGAAAACAAAAACTAGAAAAAAACTAAAAAGTGAAAAATAATCCATTTCGGGTCACTAAAACAGCAGATAACTTAAACATACTTGGAAGTCGGACTGGGTGACACCATGTTTCCTATATTATACCTCTCAACATTCAATCCCACCCAGTCCGACTTCCAAGTATGTTTAAGTTATCTGCTGTTTTAGTGACCCGAAATGGATTATTTTTCACTTTTTAGTTTTTTTCTAGTTTTTGTTTTCAGGTTTCTTTTTCAGGTTTTTTTTAGTTTTTGTTACAAGGATTTTTTTTCAAGTTTTTTTTAGTTTTTGTTTTCAGGTTTTTTGAAGTCGGTTTTTTAAATTTTAATTTATTTTTGAATCGTTCGATCGTAACGAGTGGTCTCCACCACTCTTCGCTGACAGGTGAGTGGTAGAATAAACGTCAAACAATCATAGTCAAACATTCGGAAACGATCTTTGAAAAATATATTTATATCTTTTGAAATTATTTCGGATGTTCGTCGGTAATTATCGGTTTTCTATTTTCTGCGTAAAACGAACAAAAATTGACATTTTCGACGACGAACGATTCAAAAATACAGAAAATTGCTATCATGCGACTTGGAAGTCGAGTATGACTTGTAGGCGTATACGACGAAGCTGCGTCACACGAGCGATTCAAAAAACGAGCCCCTGGTTTGGCGTTTAAAAAAATTTATCCTTGAACTCATTCTATTTAGTAATCAATATATTTGGTACTATCAGAAGCAAAAGTCGTTAAAAATTTGTATGAATATTTGTTCTATCAGACTCTGTTATAAGAAGAATAAAAAAGAGATTATTTTATAGGAATAAAGAGTTAAATTATGAATAGGATGGTAGCGTCAGAGAGTTGAAACTTGGTATGAGGATACATTGATTCATTGGGAATAATATAGGCTGCTTTTCATCCCGATATTCCCACGGGATCGGGAATTACGTGTTAAGCGCTGCTAGTATAAAATAAATGATTAAAAGTAAAAGCGAACAAGATGAGCACAGTCCTTGATCAATGAGCTTGAACTGTAAATGATTAGATACCTGACCTTACACCAGAATATAAAAGTTATTCTATAGTTCCGTCATTTCGGTGGATATTCGTCTAAATAATCAATGATCTCAAGGACAACCAGTTTATTACATACCAGCAGCGCTCTGCTGTTTCACTCGCGTAACTCCCGATCCCGTGGGAATATCGGGATAAAAAGTAGCCTATAACACTCCCAATGAATCAATGTATCCTCATACCAAATTTCATCATAATCGGTCCAGTAGTTTCGGAGCCTATTCAATGCAAACAAACAAACAAAAAAATCTTTCCTCTTTATAATATTAGTATAGATAGATGTAGATTAATTTATAATATTATTATAAATAACAATAAAAAAAAACCATATTATTAGGTAGGTAAATGACTTGTTCTAGGTACCTACTTATTTGTAGGTTACTGTTACTGGTTATACTCAAAAATAAATTACGCATAATTCTGATTTTAATGGTAAACAAAATGTGTGGCATTGGTTGTTTATTACAAGTTGTTATGTTACATACAAAATATATTTTTTACCATTGCTTAGCAGATTGAGTCATTTATTATGTTCATTTTAGGTACATTATCAGTTTGTCATTTTTTATTATAATTGTAGGTACCTAGAGTACTTAACCTACTTAATATTAATTCCACTGGCTCAGCGACCCAAGGTGGAGCATGGCCTCTGAAATGAGAGTCTTCCTTCGCTCCTTGTCCTGTGCTATTTCTTTCTAATTAATATTATACTAACGTCTCGCTCAGGCTTCGCACGGCTATATTATGCAAGTATTATACATATAAACCTTCCTCTTGAATCACTCTATCTATTAAAAAAGCCGAATCAAAATCCGTTGCGTAGTTTTAGAGATCAAAGCATACATAGGGACAGACAGCGAAAAGTGACTTTATTTTATACTATGTACAAACAGCGCTCCGCGGTTTCACCTGCGTAACTCCCGATCCCGTGGGAATATCGAAATATAAAACAGCATATAGCCTTCCTCGATAAATGGACCATCCAATACAAAGGTTTAAGTACTTGGGATCTGTGCTTCACGCGTCCGGCGACATCGATTGCGACGTCAAGTCACGCATTTCAGCGGCTTGGGCCAAGTGGCGTGAGGTGACTGGTGTCATTTGCGACCCCAAAATGCCGGTTAAACTAAGGGACAGGTCTATAAAACCATCATTAGACCTGTCCTTTTGTATGGTAGTGAGGCGTGGTCGGTACTTGAGCGACATAAGCAGGAGCTGCGTGTCACGGAGATGAAGATGTTGCGCTGGATGTGTGGAGTGACGCGAAAAGATCGCGTCAGGAACTCCCGCATCCGGGGCAGCCTTCATGTCCGAGACATTGCAGATAAATTGCAAGAATGTCGCCTACGCTGGTACGGTCATGTCTTGCGAAAACCGGCTAATTACGTGGGGAACAAATGTCTTGCCATGGCGCCTCCGCCGGGCCGTG
Organism: Idaea aversata; assembly: GCA_907269075.1. NCBI lineage: Eukaryota > Metazoa > Arthropoda > Insecta > Lepidoptera > Geometridae > Idaea > Idaea aversata. Next base: position 4,614,345 of record OU026092.1, on the reverse strand, counting down.
GCAGACTGGGTAGACCCAAGAAGTGCTGGCTTGACGTCGTAAAGGGTGATATGCGTGCAAATGGCTTTACTAACCAGGATGCCGAAGATCGTGCGAAGTGGAGGCGTAAAAGTAGGAAAGCGGACCCCGGGCTCCCGAGAGGGATGCAACCGGGAACATCGCTCGGATGATGATGATAGCCTTCCTCGGCAAATGGACTATCCAACACAAACATATTTTTTCAATTCGAACCAGTAGTTCCTGAGATTAGCGCGTTCAAACAAACAAACAAACTCTTCAGCTTTATAATTAGTATAGATAATTTTCTGAAAATCTGCTTTCGTTATAAAGCGTTCTCATCTAAGTCAAAGATTGTCATAGATCAAATTGAGTAATTAAGGAAGGAACCCATGGTTGGAATGAGAGTCACAATGTAGACCATTTTAGTTACTTATTGTACAGAGCGGGCTGAAATATAGTCATCGCTATTATTAGATTTAATCCTTAGTGGTTATGTTAATCATACCAAGTTCAAATAATGTATTACGGTTATTTTATACTCAAGTTAGTTAAAACCTATAGTAATAGGTTAATGACCTAAGTTTAGAGTTAATTTATTAATAGGCCTTCAAGGCTATTTTCTAGCTAGTTCCTTTGATTTTCTATACTTACTGTTTGTTTTCAGGAATTTATTTCTGTTAGCAACCCTATCAAATGACATAAAAATATAGAATGATAATTTTTTGTAAAAATTAATAGGTCCGATTCCTGGCTGGGAAATTTTCCAAAAGTCTAATGATGAACTTTTCATTTTCAAATTTCAAACTTTCAAATTTTTTTTTATCTCCTATAGTTAATGAAATGACCCTGAAAATGCATTAAAAAAATCACCCTGATATTAAAAAACGACTCTATTTCTACTAAGTAGGTAAGCTGAGTTAATTAATGTCGTTGCAAAGTTAATTGGGAAACCTGATCAATAAGTTAACAAATTGTATTTGACCTCGTCGTGTCCTAACAAACATTGAGAATAGCCAAAGTACCTACAAGAAGCTACTTTTTAACACTCCAAAAAAAGGAGGATGTTCTTAATTTATGTGTCTTTTTTATTATTATTTTTCACGCCATTTATTATATTTGAAGGTTAATTTTGATGATTCTATTCGGTTGTTATTTGGTAGCTTAAAAAAGTAGAACAGAATAGAATGATTTATTTGAGACTAGCGACCCGCCCCGGCTTCGCACGGCTATATTATGCATGTATTATACATATAAACCTTCCTCTTGAATTACTCTATCTATTAAAAAAAACCCCATCAAAATCCGTTGCGTAGTTTTAAAGATTAAGCAGTCAAAGGGAAATAGGGACAGAAAAAGCGACTTTGTTTTATACTATGTAGTGATGATGAAACACACAACAGACATAGAGGCAGAAGAAAAAGATACAAAACAGCTTCTAGATCCCATAACCTTCCATAAAAGTCTAGTAAAGATCTTCAGAGTAAAATTACTCCTTAGTTTTACTCAGTTTTTTACTTTTACTACTGACAACTTCTATATAAACAGCAAAATTACAATAGATTATGACAGTACATATTGATGTTGTACTGGAAAATGAACCTTATGATCACGAAACATCGCAAGGCGTGGTTAGTTTACAATTGATTGAACCATTCACACAGGAAATACATAGATAATACAGTTTACGTGATGAACTGAACATGTCGAAACGAAATACCATGTCATCGACAATGACCATCGTCGCTGCGCAAGGCTACTACGAAACCTTCATTACAATCAATAGCCAAGGTTCTATTTTGTTGAGGTATCTTACCTACCCGAATGGTTGGAATAATTGAACGTAATTGAACCGTTTACAATTTGTAACTTAATTTCAATATTTTTGTTGACCGCCAACAATCGCGATATCAATAGGAATATAAGGATAAAAGTTTTAAAGTAGGTATGTATAAATAGTAGGTAAAATAATCTCTCCTTTGATATATTAAATACATATTTCCTCAAACAAATAAGGTGCAATACACCGATTTGAATATTTAAAATTGCTTTATTTGCCAGTTACTAATTTTACCCTACATATTTTTCGTTAGAAAAATTTAAGAGCACTTTAAAAATATTGAACTATTGATATTGGGGACTTTAAAAATATTGAAGAAGTGTTGTTCGGTGGAGGTGCTTTAGATTTCAAATGGTAAACGGTCCTAGAATCAATTTTCAGCTTTCTGATATAGTTCTGGGTTGTATGCTTAAAATGGCTAAGCTTTTTAAAATTTGCCCTATTTAAAGACTTGTTAAAGTAATTTAATGCTAATTGATTCTATTGAATAACATATTTCTGTAATTTGAAATTACATACTTATCCACAAAATATCAGATTGGTTGCATTGTAGCCAATTGTTTCATTCATTTCGCTTTTTCTTTTGACAGCATCTTTCAATAGTCCCACTGTACTAAACTCAATTACTAAAAGTAAAGAGACAAGGTTTTAAGGGTCATTCCATGTAACGGGTGTAACAGGTCGTACACATTCGACTGGTGATTTGACCATGTTTCTTAATGGGAACATATACATTTTATAACTTCATCAGACGCCTTTTAGTCTGTATTAATTGAAAATTTATTTAAATTTCTTTGAATTCTTGTAGATTTCAAGTAAATCGGCCTAAAGTAGCGTAACGGGCGTAACCTGATTTTGGCACTCTCTTCCCGATGTCCCGACATTATTGCAAAAGTCTACGAATTTCCCATGTTTTATTCAAAACAAAGAATGTAAGGTTATAGCCAAATAAATGACCTACAATCTGCAATAGTTTTATAAAAAAACCAGCTGATATTTTAAAAATTATGCCAGTATTTGTGCGTAACGGGTGTAACAGGCTTTTGTAACGGGCGTAACACGTACGAATTCAGAACAAATATTTATGATAAACCATTAATTTTTTAAACATTTAATAACATATTGATGAAGAAATAGTAGTATAATAATAAAATGTAACCGATATTTTACCAAATAACTAAAAATTCGTGCGCAACAAGCCTTTATACAGGGCGTAACAAGTACACGTAAAAAACCAAAATTTTATGAAATATGTATAAATTTTCTTTAAAAAATGAAAATGTAATGATGCAAGGTTAGTATAATTAAATGGTGATGGTGTTTTAAATCTTTGTAAATATTTATGTGTAACGGGCGTAACACGTAAGTATGAAAATCCGAATTTGATGATAAAATCTATAAATTTTCATTGCATTTCAAAATATAATGATATAGGAACTGTAGTATGTTTAAATTTCTTTAAAATCAATTTATTTATTACCCAAAAAGCGTCATGAGAACTGTGTTACACCCGTTACGTAACGGGTGTAACGCGAAAATATCATAATTTATAAAGCCTAGAATAAAAACTTAGACACAGGTACTTTGTTAAGAAACTTAGCCTTACTTTTCCAAAACCGTTTTGCTGTCAGTGCAATAGGTTGGCTACAGATATTACTTTTCTCTTATTTTCGTAACTGGCGTAACAGGCAATGTCCCTTTTAAAAATGTACTCTAGACAAAGTAAAAAATACAAAATTACCTAATTTTTTTACGTCCACAAGAAGTTTATGATTCTCTTCATAGAATGACGTAAAGTTAGCTTCGATAGCTAACGTCTAATTTAGTTTTTTAGAGTTCCCATTTTGACTCTAAAAACTCTAACTACCAGGTGAAGATTTTCTCATACTTCAAGATGAGAAAAAGTAGTTAAATACTTGTTTTTAGTAAAATTTTCACTCAATTCATATGATTTAATGTTTATAGGCTTACTTAAGTGACCAATTATGTAAAAAAAGACATGTTTAAAATTATTGGTGTGGTAGCGTTTTTCATGGAATGACCCTTAACTTAATTTTTATGGATAACAAGTAAGTTATTATTTTATATCAGTCACAATTATATTATCTTTTGTTTAATACTCACTTGTTATCAAGGATGTAGGTAATATTTAATCGTTTTATCTTTCTTGCATTGCATAGATACTTAATTGAAATCTAATAATACGAGCTAATAAAAATTGATAAGTAAGTAATAAAATCAGTATCTTATAGGGTAGGGTATTTGTTTAATTTATCTTATATTTCTATACTTATTACTTATCTACACTAATTTAATAAAGAGGAAAGATTTTTTTTGTTTATATATATACTAGCGACCCGCGCCGGCTTCGCACGGCTATATTATGCATGTATTATACATATAAACCTTCCTCTTGAATCACTCTATCTATTAAAAAAAACTGCATCAAAATCCGTTGCGTAGTTTTAAAGATTTAAGCATACATGCAAAGTGAAATAGGGACAGAGAAAGCGACTTTATTTTGTACTTTGTAGTGATATAGGCTCCGAAACTACTGAACCGATTTTGATGAAACTTGGTATAAGGATACATTGATTCATTACGAGTAATATAGGCTGATTTTTTTATCCCTATACTCCCACGGGATCTGGGGTTAAGCGGATGAAACCGCGGAACGCTGCTAGCCCTCAATATTTCCTTTGATATTTACTTATGGACGATTTACAATTCAACTAAGAATTGTTTTGTGCTATAGTTTTCCTTCCATTTGTAAGATTGTATCCTTGGCTATGGTTCCGTGTTTGCACCACGTACCTATTCTGTATGCATTGCAAATAGGATACGCCATTATGATAATACATAATCATAAATATATAGGTAAAGGCGTTCATAAGCGTAGGTACTTACAATATTGTTTCTACTATCTCACTATGTTTTGTCCATAGTGTTTTTAAAGGTTTCGTTCAAATTGTTACTCTTTATCCACATCCAAACCACACGACCTCCGCGACGACGAACGTGACCTGTGCCTCGTTTCACTACGGTTTAAGTCGTCGGGCGGGTGTGATTAGGGTGCGATAACTTTTGGCATGGCAATCGCGCCCTAATCATACACGCCCCACGACTTAAAGGGAATCAAGGCACTGTGCGAGTTAACACTAGTGATGTTTTAACCATGCAATGTATGTATGTTTGTTGGTGGAATCTTGCAACTTAATTTTGATCCACTTGACAATGCAATATTACGATGACATGGTGCTCGTCTGAAGAAGGACCTGAAAGGTGGACAAGTGACCATAGGAACTTCGCAATGAAACGACACCACCTCATCGAGTTTGGGCTCGTTATTTTTTTAATCTTTGTGAAATCCCTAGGTTTGGTTAACAGGCCTCTGATTACTCTATCTAAGTTTTAAACTGATTGTTATCGATTTTTTTTTATCACACAGTTGTTACCCTGTCATTATCAGCTGTTATTTTGCACTAATTAACGAATTAAATTACTGTGATTATTTCAGCAATTTTGACTTTTTTGCGTATAAAATACTGCTACTTACCTACTTCATAAAAATTAAGAACAATATATAAAATTGTCTTTTGTTAAAGTTTTTCCCTTCAGTAGTCATTAGAAGTAGAGATGAATGAATGGTAAATTAAAATGTGGAAATAATGGGCACTATTAGGCACATAGCCAATCGTATACTCGTTTGGCTATAAGAACAAGAAACAGAAATAATCGCACAGATTACCTGTACCATGCACTATAAACATAATTATGTTATTTTCGTATTTATTAATCCGTAGCTTCCAACAGTAAGATGACAAATCCTTATAATCTCTGTATCTTTAAATCATGATCAAATACATAAGAGGTCTTTTAATTTAAAATAATGTAACTGAATAGTAAAAGTATCTAAAAAGTCCCGATCCCGTGGGAATATAGGAATAAAAAACCTATACTACTCCCAATGAATCAATGTATTCTCATGCCAAGTTTCATCTAAATCGGTCCAGTAGTTTCGGAACATATTCGTTACAAAAGAACAAAACTATCTTTCCTCCATATAATATTATTTATAGATTGTAGATCACTATCACTACATAGTATAAAACGAAGTCGCTTTCTCTGTCCCTGTGTCCCTATATCCCTATGTATGCTTAAATCTTTAAAACTACGCAACGAATTTAGATGAGGTTTTTTTTATAGATAGAGTGATTCAAGAGGAAGACTATAGATAGATGGATGAGAAAACTGAACCATTAATCGCTTGGGACCACTGTGTCTGAGATTGTACTTCGTGCTTAATCTTTTAACCGTAGTAAAGTTTTTCATTTTCCTGCCCTTGAAATAGTGTTGAAAGAAATATTTTTTAAATCTATTTAAAAACACTTATGCAATGTTTCTAATCTATCGCGGTCAAGTAGATAAATTCAATTCAATGAATTTTCCTCTCAGTCGGGCAGGACATCGGCCTCATATCAACAATAAGAGTGTTTGATAATAAGGGTCCAAATTCAATCGGTCTTGTTTTAGTGTTCATTTAGTGATCGATATTTCCTTTATGGAATAACCTCAGTAACCTCACTGTCCATTTTGTTTGTAGCTTCTGATTCTTTTACCCTTTTTAGCCAAAAGGGTTTGTTATGTTTTTGACCCGTATGTTTACCAGATTCTCATTTTTCGAAGTCTACCTGATTACTGAAAATCTCATGTCTACTTTCGAAAATTATTATTTTTTATGAATAGTTTTATCAGCTTTACTACATAGTATAAAATAAAGTCGCTTTCTCTGTCCCTATTTCCCTTTGTATGCTTAAATCTTTAGATGCGGATTTTTTTAATAGATAGAGTTATTCAAGAGGAAGGTTTATATGTATAATATAGCCGTGCGAAGCCGGGGCGGGTCGCTAGTAAAGTATATTTTCTATCTACGTATTCCAGTATTTAATAAGTATCGTGAAAGCTGCGAAAAATATTGCCGATAAGTTACTTATAGAAATTATCAAGACGTCTTGATTACGATAATGTCCAAGTAGGTAGGTATTTACAGTAGTGAGGGCCCAATGTGTTATCAATTTGTCATTGTTAGTCGGTTTTGCAACTGAGGTGGCAGTTGTTCTGTGTTCTTTGAGTGCTATTTATTCTCCATTGACAGTGAATAATGGCGGTAAGTTTTTATTTAATTGTGTAGATCATTCTTTTTTTGTAATAACTCTACGATCAAGGTAAAACTAGCAGATTATCTGGAATATGTTAAATAGCACTAGTTGACGCAGGTCGCGTCGTCCGTCGTCGGTTGAGAAGCGCGACTTGACCTGGTTTGTCCTTAAAAGTTTGTCTTATATTATTTATAATTTAACGACCGGTGGGAATATTAAGAATAAGTTAGCGAATCATCTCGCAATTAGCTAATGTTTTCCAAAAAGTAACATTAATTTAATTTTCTCTTTAGCCGATGTAATTTTCGCCAGCTGTTTTATATTTTTTTAGTCATTAAATGACTCCTAGAATAATCCTCGATGATTGTACGTAAAGTTCTAATTTATCAATGAAATAAACCAATCGAATGTAAAATTATGTACTTATTTCTAAGAAGCAGCGCTAGTAATACGTAAGAACAATAGTACGAAACGCAAAGGAAGTAGTTTGCGACGGGGCGCTAGGCGTCAGGCATGTGGTACTGGTACTAATCAATTAAAGCAATAGGACATCACGTGTACATGGCAAGCCACGTTGCGCACGCTTCGGAATTAATAAATTGTTCGCTTCCACTCAAATTGACCTGAAAATTTAAAGGCGACATACTCAAACCTATTAGGCTGGTCTTCGAATTTTTCCGTTCATCATTAGAAAACAATTTTCCATTTGGCACTTTTAGTAGAGTTTCATTTCAGCTTATATGTTTGTTTACTATGCTTCTGTCGTCTAAAAATATATTTAAAAGTGTGTAAAATTTTCAAAACAGTTTCAAAATGGCGGTTTAATGAACTTTTTACAGTTTTTTGTGTACAGTTTTTATTTTCAAGTTCTTGTTTAGTTTCTAGCAGTTTAAAAATGCGGAACATCGTATAATTGACCAGCCCTAAGTACATGACATCGGTACTTAAGTGAATTAAATTACCAATGTAATTTAATATTGGTTCCTTGAACATTCTAACTTCTAAGGTCGTTTTGGCTTCCTCATAAACCTCATACTTGTACTTAACTGTAGGATTTAATCATATAAATACTTTAATAACAATTATATTATTAGTTATCATTTGTGGTATTTATCAAAGTAGTTTTGCTTTGTTCTCAACCGATTAAATTAACTAGTAAATTACTGTTCTGATCGATATGTTTTTATTGCCATTAGAGATAGGTACGTCAAAAGTTGTTGAAATGTATGTTTTCCGGAACACCATAATGTTGTTTACATAAATATAATTATTACGTAGTATAAAACAAAGTGACTTTCCGCTGTCTGTCCCTACGTATGCTTAGATCTTTAAAACTACGCAACGGATTTTGAAGCGGTTTTTTAATAGATAGAGTTATGCAAGAGAAAAGTTTATAGGTATAATACATGCACAATATAGAGCGGGTCGCTAGTAATATATACTATAGCTGTATATATTTCAAGAAATGTGGTCATATATGATGTGAAGATACTAAGGAAGTTATACTACGTCTATGTTAACAAAATAAATCATCATGCCGGACCCGTTTGTGGTGTAAACATTAGCAACCGTGATTAGCAAGGTCGAGAACCCGTGTGTCCTAACATTACCTAGCTTTGTTTTAGTTCAGTCAGCGACTCCTGCACTCACTGTGGAGTGGATCGAGTCCATCTACCTCTCTTATAACATTAACAAATTAATAACCCAGAAAATACGGCAATAATATGACGTCATTAAATTTATTACGGGACACTCGTCGGAATCTTCCACTGGTTTTAATATAATAAAGTCCGAAGTCTGTGCGAAGAATTCGGCGTCGATTGTAGGCAGAGTGATCGACTTTGGTTTATTGATTGTATTTTTTTTATCAGCACCTTGGCCTAGTTTGATGAAAGTCAATCTTTAGGTGATTAAGAAGGTTGCCGCAATGCGTAGGAGTCGCGAATCGTTTGTTTACTATTAATTCGATTCCGAAATTTGGAATACGAATTAGTCTATGCGTGTTGTAGGATTTATTAAGACTGAATCATCTGACAGCTTTGTTTATATTTTAAATCTACGAGCTACATCGGCATAAATCAGGTTCCACACGTGTTTTGTATGCTACTTGCTCGTGTAAACAACATTGAATACGATCTGATAGGTAAGAATGCATATTTGAATAGCTAACCTTATACTTTGCATAAAGTAGGCGCTACTTATGCGCTAATTGATTTTGAAATCAAGTGCTATGTAGATAGGTAATCGTCACCATTTGAAACCATGGAAAGGGCATTCGCCAAACCGAAGTAGGCAACCGTGTGACTAACTTCCCGGGTAAAAGGCGCTCTGCAGTGGAAAGTATTGGGCTTACTTTACTAAAATATTAAGTTAGACCAAGAGAACATACCTATAGGTAACATGATGGGCTTAGCAACACTGCATCGACGTTCTGAGAATCGACATACTGAGAACAACTCGTACAATCAACGTTCAAAAGTACACCGGCACCGTAACGTTTACAATCCTGTGCAGCGCTATTTGAACATTATAACAACGTAACCTGTAAATCGATCCCATGTCGGTTGGTGTTGCGGGTGGCGGCTTATACCACTCGGCCAACTAAATAAATAGCTAACATGTTGAAAATAATAATCACACTGAGTACTTTTAATTCAAGTATTTAAGTTTGTGTGTAACGTCTATTAGAAGAAGGTCGTAAGTTTAATACTTGTTGATAGTATTGTGGTAGCAAACTGATAAGTGTAGGTACTTAAGACGCATACTGTACTTACATTAAATTGTTACCAACAAAAACATGTTTCTTTGTTATCATTCGTTTGTTTACGATAAACCAGCTACTGTTGAGCACCAACTGTGCTGTAGCACGCGAGTAATGACAGAAAACCATACTTACATTAAATTGTTACCAACAAAAACATGTTTCTTTGTTATCATTCGTTTGTTTACGATAAACCAGCTACTGTTGAGCACCAACTGTGCTGTAGCACGCGAGTAATGACAGAAAACCACGTGCTTGACGACCTTCGATTTTACACTTCATTGTACTTCGACCAATGCAACGTCTATGACATTGACCGTGGTGAAGAATTTTAAATGTTTAGGGTGTCGTATTATTGCTTTTTCCGTTTCTGATTCTAGGGGCTTGTAGTCCGGGATATTTAACAAGGTGTACGGCCAAACCAAAGCCAACACGTAGAGGACCGTTTTAGTAACCTTTTATTTTTCTGATCGATACTGATTTTACCAGAAAAAATTGAGTTTGACTTAAACTGATGATTATCCCTATCTGCACTATAATTCAGCTAAGAACAACCCCCGGTACGGTTAAGATTATTATGAGAAAACTACGAGTGGAGATTATTTTGCGATACGAAGATGGAATGGCAGTGGTGTTATTACTATTAAATGATACGAGTATAGCGCTAAACATCAAGTGGTCTCTCGTAATTTATTTCACATTAAAAGGCTACCTCATTTTAATGCCCCTTCAAATTTACTGTCCCAAGCTCGTCATGGAAATTTGTAAAGCTACTGAATTAAGCAAGTTATTAAAATCTTAATGGTATGTCATCAATGTTTTATTAGAAACAGTCAGTTAAGTTTATGACCAACAACGATAAAGTCATGTAAAATGTGGATAATAATGTTCAGTGATATTACAAGAGCTCTTAGATTTATGACAACTTTTGATTTGATTAATTGCGTTATTTGCAATATGGAAGTCGTTGGACGCCGAGGACATGCGACCGATCGCTCTGGAAGTCTTTGGGATAGGCCTATGTTTAGAAGTGGATGTTTTGTGGGTGATATGGTGATGTTGATGAATATGAGGCAAAAACTGTTCCTTTTGTTTTGATCATGATTATCAACTTAGCATTACTCGGATTAGTAGTGCTTGCTGATTTTTCGAGTGCCTTAAATATAGTAATAGAGTTGGATAGTTCAAAGTGTTCAAAGAAGACTACCATGGTTTATTAAATTCCCGCAAAACGAGTTATCCTCTTTGATGGATCATCTTACCACCACCGCGACTGTTTGCATTGCTAAAAAAAGATTCAGCAAACTCACTCGCTCATATACGTCGATAGATTCTTTTGTTTGAAAAAATTATTACTTCGATATTTACATTTAATTTTCTTGCGTCAATATTTTCGGTTCATATTCTTAAATATACTCGTACTGAGACGTACTAATTGAAATACTTTATTAACCTATTTTTCTACTTAAATATATTTTTTCAAAGGACTGCACTGCAGTGCAACATTTGTGCAGTATCAAGGGAATACGGTCATGCGCGTCACACCAATCCATACAATGTCCGCATTCCGATGGATATAGTACTAACACCTATTTTGACCTTCTGCGATAGAAATTAAAAAAGTAGCAATCAACAAGTAGTAAATAGTAAAGTGACAAGTATTTAGAATTGACTGATAGGCAATTAAAGAAATAGACTAATAGCGATTTATTCCAAACTTTTACTTAATTTTAGGTACATTTAGGCTTAACGCGGTTAAGGCACATTAGGTTTTAGAAATATACGGAAAATAAATGGATTTTAACTGTCAATATTCCATGGGTTCAGCTATTTCCACAGTCCACAAATTATTTAAATTGATTCCGTAGTTTTGCGTGATTACGCAGTAATAAAACACACAGGCATACGAAATTTTGCATATAGATTAATTTATAAAGATAGGATTATTATTAATACTAGCGACCCGCCCCGGCTTCGCACGGCTATATTATGCATGTATTATACATATAACCCTTCCTCTTGAATCACTCTATCTATTAAAAAAAAACCGCATCAAAATCCGTTGCGTAGTTTTAAAGATTTAAGCGTACAAGGGATATAGGGACAAAAAAAGCGACTTTGTTTTATACTATGTAGTGATTAAAGATATCTGTGAAAAATATTTCCTAATAAGTATTGGTATCTTGTTACAGACTGAAAGTGAAACGTCATGTGAAGAGGCAGCAAGACTGACCGCGGAAGGAGCCGCAGACGACGACGATGAAGCCTTCGACTACGGAGCCCTGCCACCGCCCCCCGACGGGGGCTACGGCTGGGTAGTAGTCTTCGCCTCATTCATGTGCAATCTCATTGTGGACGGCATAGCGTACACTTTCGGGATATTCCTGCCAGAACTAGTGTCATACTTTGGAGAGGGCAAAGGAACTGTCGCTTGGGTCGGCAGTTTGCTGTCGGGTGTCTATCTTGCAGCAGGTACGTCAAGTATCTTCAGAGTTATATTGTTATTTGGTCAGGTCACGGGGCAACTTTGATCTATAATTCAACCAAGCCCACGTTATATCTCGGCAAATTATCCAAATACTTATAAATAGTTTAGGGGATCTTCAAGTCGCGAGTGAATAGATATCTTTTAGGGAAGCGTGCTACTTCTTAGGCCATTATCACTTACCATCAAACAAGCAGGTCTTAGTGATAGTGGGCAAATGCTGGACCTAACATATGTTCTTCTATACTTATAAAATCCTTTGTCCTGACTGACGGATCAACGCACAGCCGAAACCGCTGATCGTAGAGACCTGAAATTTGGAGGGTGTGTTCTTTGTAGGCATCCGATAAGAAAGGATTTTTCGAAATTTTACTCCTAAGGGGGTGAAAAAGTGGGGCAAAGTTTGTATGGTACAACGTGATTCCTATTACATATTCGACTTCTAAGCGAACGAAGTCGCGGGCAAAAGCTAGTCTAAAATAAAAAAACAGTTATTTGATTTGTGAACGATTTGTTTTTAGCTATTGGATCTCCGAATAAATAAATAAATAATAATTTGTCAACATGTCGCGTCGTCGACCGTGCCTTAAATTTTACTTGTGAAAGAATTAACGAAAAATGTTTATTTCCGCGTTTTGTGTAAAACACTTTGAACTGGTCTAAGTAAAGTACGGGAAAACAATTCGAAATTCATTATCTCATTAACGTCTAGGTCGCCAGAAAAAAACGTAATTGACTTATGTAAATTTACGTCAAAAAACAAAGTGTATTAAGGCATTTAGGGGCCTGCTGAGAGAGCAATTACACGAGCCATTAGCTGTTAGCTTATCTTTTAAAAGTGAGCCATTTCCTATCAATTTGGGTCACCTTGTCAATGCATTCATTGGGTCAGATCTCAGTTGTAGGAACGCAATTACCTAACCGCTTTAAAAATGTGTTGGTGACATTATGTAAAATTAAATCCTGATTGGAAATACGCCACAACCATGTATGGGTATTGGATTGGCAACAATAATAAACATTATAATTTTATAGATGTTTGTAAAGAAAATGTCATGGACGGTCTCATATTCTTTTATTTATTAAACTTTTTATTTTCCATTAAATTTAATACTTTTACTTTATGTAGACAGACGAGTTTTGTTATCATTTTAGCTAAAGATAAAGTATCAAAATCGTAGGTATAAAACATTGTTACAACAATTGATAGTGATCAATAATTAGGTATTTACTAATTTAGTTAACAAGCCAACCTCCAAGCAATACTTATATTTTTATCTTATCGTTTTATCTCTTATCAGTTTTAAAGGTAAATATCGATAATATCTATATTTTCATAAGATTTATCGGTTTATTACAGAGTTACAAAATGTAATTTGAATCCCCGAATGATTATCTGTCTGTTTCTGCACACGCTGTGTGGCCGTCGCAGTTCCAAAACTAATAAACCGATTTCAAAATAGTTTTGAATTTTTAAAACTACTTTTTCCATGAGTGTTCTAGCTCTTTGATCAACTCATTGAATAAAACGTTTCAGTCGTTTAAAATGTATGTAAACGTTTTTTTATCCGATAATTAGTGGCGGATACAAATATTACGGCGTAGATGAATTTTTATCCATGCTTACCCGGTCGTTGTGGTGTCTGTGGCATATACGAGGTTAATATTTACCTTACATTATCCTCTTGTATCTAGAGCTTGTCAATGATCTAGACCAGGGGCCCTACCGCGGTAAGTGCGTCGGCTTCAAGCCAACGCGTCGCCTTGCGCCGACCCGCGCCCCACACTGGGTGAAATTTTAAAACTGCCATTCATAGGAGTTTTGAAAAATTAAGTGGTTTATTTCGTGTATTTTAAGTATGCAGGATTGTTGGGGACATCAAAACATTTAAAAATGAGTGATTCTGGTTATGTTATTTTTTAAAAACACTACAAAATATGACTTTGTTTTTTTTTTAAATAATATTACCATAATCACTTATTTTTGAATGTTTTGATGTCCCCGACAATCCTGCATACTTAAAACACACGAAAACACTACTTAATTTTTCAAAATTTCTATGAAAGGCAAGCTCAATTTTCCGCCCATTGTGAGACGCGGTTTGGGATATCGACGTCGGCTTGAAGCCTACGCACTTACCGCGGTAGGGCCCCAGGGGTCGGCAACCTTTTAAGTCTGAAGAGTCAAAAAGACAATTTACAAATTTTCAAACTTTTTAAAGAGCCACAATTTTTTTTGCCGACCTTAAATAGTACTATTTCCGTAAATAAAGTTTTTTGAAGAGAGACAGCACTCCAAATGCCAACTTCTTCACCTCACTGTAGCAATCGGGAAGACTTTTCCATGCGTTGGATATAAGTCCATCAAGTCGCAGTATTTCTTTGAAATTATATAATTTTTGCTTATGGAACTAAAGAGTTTCACATCCAAAGAGCCGCATATAGTTCGCGAGCCTCAGATTGCTGACCCCTGATCTAGACCCAACTAAACGTACGGGTTTTATCACGATAAGTTATCCTTCACCGTAATTGCTCACTTCGATGCTCATTCTATGATTGAGTCAGAATAGAATCGTTCGAAGTTACATTAGTGTTGATTTACAACATCAATATTAGCTCTATTTACCACTTTGTGATGAAGTCATAGAAACAAATCGTTTTCTACAATCAGTTTTGAATAGTCTAATTTGCTTATCGGCTTCTTGTGCTATTGTTAGAGCTAACCAAACAAGGCACTGACAAATCCATTCAATTTGTTGACCTGATTTGGTATGATGCTGTCATTTTAACTGCGTGTTGACATGCCCAATAACTATGGCAGTAAAATGAAATACGTAATACGTAGGCACTGCAGTATTCCATATCACTACATAGTATAAAATAAAGTCACTTTTCGCCGTCCCTATGTCCCTATTTCCTTTTGTATGCTTAGATCTTTAAAACTATGCAACGGATTTTGATGCGGTTTTTTTTAATAGATAGAGTGATTCAAGAGGAAGGTATATGTATAATACATGCATAATATAGCCGTGCGAAGCCGGAGCGGATCGCTAGTTTATTATAAAACCAGGTTACATTCGGTTACATTTGAACAGGGTCGATCCCCTGTTCCATATTCCCCAGCTTCCATATTCTCAAAGAGTGTTTTAATCCCCAATCCTAAAAGCCTACTTACTCCGGATCCTTTGTGTCCTTTGACGTTTAAAGCAATATTGAATCTCTCCCAATGCATATTAAAAGCTCCAGGTCGCGGATCAAGCAGAGAATCAGTAACTAGCAAACATTCAATTTAGAACTAGTGAAGATTTTTCTTACCCGACTACGGCGAAGCCAAAAGGGAGGGTTATGTTTTTGACCTGTATGTATTTATGTTCATCTGTTCCCACCTAACTTCAAAACTACTTACTATAACAAATGAGGTATCGTTAGAAGCGTCTCAATTGTCCGCTGGTTATATAGCTGACGTCACAATAAATTAAATATGGCGCCCTCTAAAAGTCATGAATTTAAAAATAAAATAATGAAAATGTACCGTGTGGGATATCAAATGGAAGGGCTTAATTAGCACATATTAAAAATATATTATATATATTGTACTAGCTGTTGCTCACTGATTTGCTTGCATTCACTTGAGTATGTTTGTTTGTTACTTCTTTATTCAGACTTGCCTTAGTGCTAATGCCACTCAGCTGTTATATTTTTAATATCATAGCAGTTGTATCTAGCATCACGATAATTATGATCGTGGTTTGGTCCTTTAAAATTTAACTAGTAAATTTATGGATCCTTGAACTGAATAGCGTTTATTCAAATCCACCTAAGTACAGGTAAATAGGTTTTCGTCCCAAGGCTTCAATTATATCTGTTATTATGTATTCATTTATCGTTATGGCGATTGCATAATTATCTATCTAATCGCTTCTTTCTTGACTAGGTATGCATTTTGCGTACCTTGAGTTCTATGTAATGTAAAACTTGTCGATGGACTAGTTGCATTTTAAATGTACGCTTTGAATTTTAATTTTTTAGTAAGAGAGCTCCCTATGTGATTTAGTGTCATGAAATTACATTGTTGGTAATGCCCGAAGTCACCTGGTTAAGCATTTCGAATTTCTTCAGATCAAACTCCCACCCAGTTGGCACAATGGTCACCATGCCGGACTGCCGAAAACACAGACAAGTATTTATGCTTAGATACTTGTCTGTGGTCTGAAGGCCAATTCTCGTAAATAATTTTGATTAAATTACATTTCAATATCATCTCGATTGCATTTCGATTGCAAAAGATACCTTCAAAGTCAGTTTTTTTGTACAAAAAGCTAACTTTGAGGGTATTTTGAGCTACTTTGAGGTTATTATTTGAGATCGAAATGCAATCGAAATGATATTGAAATGTAATTTGAACAATGTTATTTACGAGAATTGGCCTTCTGGTTGTTTCTATGTATTATAAGTATATATGTATTTCCAAAAGAAAAGTATATAGGTAAGTAGTGTATCCGTTGTCTAGCACCCATAACAGAAGTCTAGTTACTTATATTAGCTTGGCAGAAGTCTAGTTATTTATATTAGTTCTTCTTCTAGCTGTTCCTGACCGCTCCTCTTCTTTCTACCACAACTCCTTTACCGCTCGCGGTGTACAACTGTGGAATGCTCTGCCTGCTTTCGTTCGGCAATCGAAATCTTTGGCTGTTTTTAAAGCCAATGTGTACAAGCATTACCTTGCTCTCGCTGAAGCTTGTAAATCAAACATATAGCTGTCCTATTATTTATTTGTACGTATGTATATTTAGGTGTAGGTATATTTATATATATATATATAATGTCCTTTCCTCGTATTTTGTTGATCCAGTATCAAGTGTGAACATTTGTTGATCCGCCTTTACACCGAATATACTTGGCTCCGTTTCGTTGCAGAGCAATGGCGATAGGATATGTTTGATCCGACCGTCATAACGGAGGATCTAAGATGAGCGTGAAATGAAGTACTCGTCGTGTAAAAATATTAACTTTGTTGATCATTAACGGACAATTTTATCACACGATTCCGGCATTTCCACGTCCTTTTATATTTCATTTTCTTAACCTATATTTGATCTGAGCCACTAATTACGTAAAAAAGAGCGTTCTTGGCATAAACTGCAGAAAGAGATAAAATATACGTTAAAACAGATGAAAATAGGAAATCAAGGGAACAAACCATTGCGCATTGTTTTATATAATCAGTTCGAATCATTTCGCTCGCGGAGTGCAACCAGTGCACAAGGAAAAAGTTAATTGTGAATTGATATCCTGACGATTTGAACAGTAAAGGTAAGTTTTTTTTTTATTTAAGTACTTACATTAATAAGTAAGTAGGTACTTGTAACTCGTTCACTTCAATTCAATTCGGTATTACCTAATTCGTCAACTTTGATCTCATACGAATGTTATTAATTATTTTACCTTAGGTACCTACGTACTTATTTAAAATACCTACCTCTCTCACACCACAGGATTCACATACCTATCTATTTGTAACTTAGTTTATTAGGTTATTATAACTGTTGTTGGGTACCTAGGTAGATAAGTAGGTACCTATATTAGTTTTGTGATTTACTTTTTATTTACCACCTTTTTTACCCGACTGCAAGGAAAGGGTTTAGCACTTACCTATGTTTTTAAGCACGCTTCTAAGTAGGTACTTACCTACATGTCTGTGTTTGTTTTGTTTGTCTCTACTTTTCTAAAATATTTTGTGTCGTGTGCTTCTCCAAATAAATGTTTCGTTCTTACTATCTATAGATCAACTAGCAGCGCTCCGCAGTTTCACCCGCGCAACTCCCGATCCCGTGGGAATATCGGGATAAAAAGATGCCTATGTTACTGTCAATAAATCAATGTATCTTCATACCAAGTTTCATCAAAATCGGTCCAGTAGTTTCGGAGTCTATTCGTTACAAACAAACAATCAAATCTTTCCTAGTAGACTAGCTGTGCCCCGCGGTTTCATCCGCTTAAGTCCCGATCCCGTGGGAATATCGAAGCTTGATGAAGCTGAAAAATTAATATTATTTACTCTGTAGGTTAGGGAGTTCTTCGTTCGTTTTCTTAAGATAGGTTCTTTTTGTAAAACTGTTTCACATTTAGCTTTGCCTGGATTGAGTTTCTTTGCGATGTTTTCTTTGAAATATTTTTTTACTAGTTTTATTTCTTCATTTGTCCATTTTGTGTGAGCTACTTTGCGCCTTTTGGCTTTTGTCACATCTTCTTTTTCTTCATCTTCACTTGTTATTGAACCATTGTCAGTGATTTTGAATTTGCGCCCCTTTAGCTTTTGTCACATCTTCTTTTTCTTCATCTTCACTTGATATAGAACCATTGTCAGTGATTTTGGATTTGCGCCTTCTAGCTTTTGTCACATCTTCTTTTTCTTCGTCTTCACTTATTATTGAACTATTGTCAGTGATTTTGGATTGATTATCAACTTCAAAATCACTGACATCGGTCTCTATATCATCAAACGGACCTTTTTCGTCTTCAGAGTTATCTTGTTCTTTTAGTTTGATATTTTTTCTTTTTCTTAAGCCTTTATTATATTTTGTAATCGTAACATTTATATTTTCATTCTGTTTATCCTCCACTATCATTCCCTGTGTATTTCCTTCCTAATTTTGTAATGGAATAATTTCTTTTTCTTCTTCCAGATGAATTTTGCCCAACCCAAAAAAACATTATTTTAAATTAAAAAAATAGGCAATGCATTGCAATGTCTCAAACTTAGGCAAAGTAAGGTCTGTGGGTGAGTATCCCTTCCACTTTCCACTTGGGACCATCATTCGGTGCTCGGCGTATACAGAAGTTAAAATCATTTTTCATTTATCATTTTTTTCTTTAACCTGTTATTCAATTTAAGTCTATACGAGTATTTTGTATAACTAAATGCAGTATGCTCAGGGTAAGGCTATTTTTAAAGATGAGTGTTTAGATCATAATAACTAGAATTTATTTAGTAATTGTTGCTGTATTACACTTTAAATGATTTGCAAAGAGTATCGTATACGTGACATGGTTATGGCGACGTGTGGAGTGTTAATATGCGACTGATGTTAGTTGATAGGTACTGTTTGACAATCTAAGGTCTATTACCTCCGAGTATCAATCTTAATATAATATTAATTTTCTCTTCGTCTGAAAACTGCCGTGACCATAAATCCTTTATCAACACGATCTCTTGCATTGCGTCTAACTTTATCAAAATATTAATGTTCACGGCAGTCGATCAGCATTAAGTATGGTTATGACTATTATTATATTTCACTCATTTGTATCTTTTTTTTAACACAATAATAAACATAAATGTGAAATAAGATTTTTTATTTTAACGAATTTCGGCTAATGCACTAACAGGTATATTCATTCTATTAAGTAGGTAAGTAACCAATAAAATTTATAACTTAATTAAATAGAAAAATAATAATATATTAAAAATCTAAATAAGTTTCCATAGGTAGGGTGCCCAGAAGGCTCGCTGCATTGCCTCTTTGGATAGCAATGCCGATAATGCTGTCAATATTGTTTTTGTATAATAAATTATTTATTATTATATTAAACAATGACATCTTTCAACTTTGACATCTGTTAACAATGACTGGATTTCTTTTCTGCTTAGATAATTAGTCTTGTTTCCGTAGGAATTTCAAAATAAAAATTCCTGCTATTCCAGACCACAACGTGCCTCTGAAATTTCATACAAATCCGTTCAGCCGATGTGGCGTGATCAAACATCCATCTATCTATTCACACATCCAAACTTTCACAGTTATAATATTAGTATAGATTTGCCAAATTGCATGATTCTAACTCAACGGAAAGTATCCTGTCTGTATACCTAAAACCTACGTTTTACTTCAGGTTGACCTGAAATTGTGAAAGTTGACAAGCAATAAGATCATAGCACAAATAAAGGGAAAATTTCGAAAACTGAAAATTATACATCTCATTTAAAACTAAAATAGACCGATGAATAGTATGGACAGTATAACTGAGGGGTCAAATTTCATTGGTAGATACCAACCATATTATGACTACATTATCACTACATAGTACCTATAAAATAAAGTCGCTTTCTCTGTCCCTATTTCCCTTTGTATGCTTAAATCTTTAAAACTACGCAACGGATTTTGATGCGGTTTTTTTATAGATAGAGTGATTCAAGAGGAAGGTTTATATGTATAATACATGCATAATATAGCCGTGCGAAGCCGGGGCGGGTCGCTAGTTAGTAAATAAAACAGACAGACAGACGGACAAGAAAGTGATCTTAAAAGGGTTTTTTTTAAAATTACTAATAAATGTGCATAGAACCCTCGGTGGTTGAGTCCAACTCGCATTTGACTGTTTTTTAGTGTTCCGTACCTCGAAAGGAAAAAACGGAACCCTTATTGACCGAACGAGCGAAGCGAGAGAGGTCTAGTGGCGAGATGGTCGGTCGGTTGTACCTATGTATCTATGTATGTTTGTTCGACGATAACTTGAGTACCGTTGCTCTGATCTTAATGATTTTTGGTATACGAGTAGTTGAGGACCATAGAATTTTTAAGTTCGAACATGAGAGGGATCGGTTTGGGGGCTTCGATGATAGGGGGTGCAATAGGGGATCTACCTATATGACAGGCGAACTATAGGGCAAATATACCCGAGTGGGGTATCAAATGCAAGGGCGTAACTTCGGTGACAATAATATGGTACCATGGAAATGATCTGATGATGGAGCTGGAAGGAATCCACAGGAATTTATCGTCTCAGCGGTCATTTTTATATCAAACTTATTTGTATCAAAAAGGAAAAAAACGCTTAGACCTTCATGATTCAAAAATGACACTGTCGAAAATCAAAATGACATGTTTTCTTTCTGTCATTGTCGTAAAAAATATGATTTCCAGTTAATTTCAAAACCATTACGTAATAACTTAGCTTTGATATTATGAATAAAATTGATTATAGGTACCTATCTATATAATAATATGGTCATCCTAAATAAAATTCAAATAATTCGTATAAGTTTAGACTGCAAAGTCATGCACTCTTGTGTTCGTTCCCGATGGTCTTCGAAGGAGCTGCTTGAACCAGCTATTGATCAGCTAAACGGAAGCCGAAGCGAAAATTGGACAATCCTTCTATGGTTGACGTCGTCTGGGCCACTCAGGATGTACCTACTTACCTACCTTGGGTGAAGACTGTAGATTAAAAGCGTCTACTTATTCTACTTTCCCATAAATCGTCAGACCTCTCTTTGCTTCATATTCATAATTATTCATTTATTTCATAATCAAGGGTTGGTTTGGTTAACAATTATGGTGGATAATATTAAATAGTATTGCTAGCTGATCTAGAGATTCTAATTAAAAAACTTGTGACTAATCTTTTTATTATTTTCATTTAATAATAGGTTAGGGACTTATTATTGGACATAAGTATAGGTCCACCGATAATATAGGTCTCAAACTTCTCTAATGTATTTGTATCGAGGGAGGAGCCTCTCTCCTCTTTACCTCTTTCGTTAGATTATGATGAGTACATACTACATAGGTACTAAAAATTTAAGTGTTAAGTCTGATGATAAAGACCCGGTGAGAAAGGTGACAATAAGAACTTAACGATCTTGAGAACAAGATATAGTCATAATTATCATGTTTGTACTCGTTCAAACCACCATGATAAGTAGGTATGCTATAGCTTCTGAAGAATCAGCTGATATCTGGGATCTGGTGATAGAGGTGGAAGAAGGCACTCAACTTCAAAGAAATATGACAAGATAAGTCTATCATTAAAGTTCGTTAAAGTTGTCTTAATAAGTAGGCACTCTAGGTGTTAAACAAGCAACTGATCTGGGGTTTGGTAATATAGCCGGAAGAAAGCTATATGAACTATATTATGATCTCTAGATAAGTTAGGTCCATCGTGGTCACTTAATGAGTAGGTACCCTGGGTACTGACGATATGGTGATATAGAATGAATAAGGAGGGAGGAGTTTTTTAATCACACACGATTTACATTCATTGTAGGTACTTATTCTCCCGAGTATCAATAAAACGCGAAATAAAAATATACGTGATTGAGACCAAGAAAATTAGGCTATGGAACTTATTTTCTAGACAAGATACCTATGCCTAACGCGTTTGGATTCGTTAAAAGTATAATAGAGTCAGCGATGTCCAGGGTCTGATGATAGTGATACGCACCTATCATTTAAACAAGATAGACCGAAGTATTTAAAGTATTTCGCCGTTACATCATACTTTACGCTGAAAAGTAAAAATCGATAAAAAAATCTCGTGAGGTCTCAGTTCGGGGCGAACTACTAGTAGTGTTAGTTTTAAATCACTGAACCAATTTTGATGAAAGTTATAAGGTGATATTTTAATCTGGAAGTAACTATTTGGCTTACTATATTGTACTTGTACTTTGTACTTGTATACAGGCTGTTTTCCGCGATTAGACCCTATTTAATTGGGTCCTTTTTGCGTGAAGATGGAGTAGGCTTGCCCAGCACCTACTACCCTCTCAGCTTAGTCAACCATGTCCAGAGGAGAGAACTTGTCAATACTTCTGGATCCAACTAAGCCGCGGGTTTCATCACGATGTTTTCCTTCACCGTAAGAGCAATGTCAATTAGCGCACATGAATTTTTCTTAAGAAAAATACATTGGTGCACGGCCGGCCTGGATTCGAACCCACGAGCTTCAGAATGAAAGTCGAGGTATCTACCACTAAGCCAACACCGCTCTCTTACTAGATTATATTAGTACCTACCTAGCAGTTTGAAACGTATTTTCTATTATAGGCCTATAGGAATTTAATTTTTAATTTTAATGCGAACTACTTATTAACATGTTACAAAATTACTATAATGTAGTATTTTTATAATAGAAATTATATCGACGACAGACGATAATAGTTGATCCGATGGAAAAAACTATGTTTGACCAATTATGTTCACCGACGACTGTGATTGGTCTATTTGAATTTGATCATCGGATCAACAACCGTGCTTAGATGGATTTGTATATGTGATCAACAATGAACACTTTTTGCCATATGCATGAAATGGTATATCTTGGCTCCAGGCAAATTGTGTCCGGATCAACTTTTGTATGCCACATTTTCCATACTGATCAACAAAAGCGGGTGGGATCAACAACGGTCAACGGATCAACAAAGAACTGATGGGACACCGCGCGAGATCAACAATTTACGAGAACCTATAACTATATATATATATATATATATGTATGTATATATGTGTAGGTACGTATTTTATTGAATATTATGTGTTTTATTATTATTTTCTTTTTATATTTTTTCTATCTCGGCTATAAACCGGTTATTTAATCTATTTCACGGGCCTAAGCCAAGTGAAAAAGATTGTTGTGCTGTAGTTAATTGATTAGGGTGCGATTCCCTTCCTACGTCTACTTGTAAAAACTTACGAACAATCCTACAAGTATTTAAAATGACAGCTTTCTGTAAGTGAATTATTGTAAAACTAGGTAAATTAATTGTGTTTAATGATTGGTTTAACTGTTTAGGAATAACACCAGTAGTTGAAAGAACAATTGGGACTATTGTGACATTTCTAAGGTTCCACATGCGGGTAATTTCATCTTTCAGTTCCAAATATTTTGTAAGCTTTTCTGTTATGGTACTTTGAATGTTATGGGTATTGGGTACAGCTATATCTATTAGTAATGCGGTCTTGTTTGTTTTATCTATTAAAGTGATATCTGGTCTGTTGTAATGTATGGTTCTATCTGTTAGTATTGCTCTGTCGTAGTATAGCTTGTGGGTAGAATTTTCTAAAATAGTTTCTGGTATGTATTTATAGTATGGTTTAGTGGTATTGTGCGGTAAAAGATTGTGTTTTAAAGCTAATTGTTGATGTATTATATTGGCTACCTGGTCGTGTCTATGTTTATAGTCGGTCTGCACAATTGCTCTACATGCTCCTGTAATGTGTTGTATTGTTTCGGAAGTACTATTGCAGCGTCGGCATAGATCTGTGGGTAGGTTGTGGACTTTAATTATATGTTTCTGGTAATTTCTAGTTTCTATGACTTGGTCCTGAACCGCGATCATGAAGCCCTCGGTCTCCGGGAACAGCTCGCCACGAGTTAGCCATGCGTTCGATGCAACTTTATCGACATTAGTTTGGCTTAAATCATGGCGATGCCTTCCGTGCAAGGCCTTACGGGTCCATTCGATTATTTTAGTTTCTTGGGTTATTTGGTTCTCTAGATGTTGGGTGTTATGGTTGTTTAGATTTAGAGGTGTGAGTTTTTTATCATTTTGGGCTATTGCTGCGTGTAGAGTTGATGTATCCGATTTTTTATGGAAATAGTTTCTAAGATTTGTTAACTGTTTACTATGTAGGTTATGGATGTCAATTATTCCTCTACCTCCTTCGGACCGGGGTAAAGTTTGGCGCTGCACACAAGCTCGAGGGTGGTGTTTTCTAAACCTGGTCATTGTGGTGTTTATGTTACGTTGGAGTTGTTTTAGTTCGTGTTTATTCCATTTAATGATACCAAAAGAATAAGTGAGGATGGGTATTGCGAAAGTGTTAATTGCTTTGGTGAGATTTTTTGATGTTAATTGGGTTTTCATAATACTATTAAGTCTGTGCTGAAATTGTTTTTTTAGTTTGGCCTTAGTTTCTTTGTCTAGTATGTGTTTGGCTTGGTTGTATCCTAAATATTTGTAAGTTTCGTTTTCCTGTAAAGGTTCTATTGTGTCGCCTGATTGTAATTGGTAATTCATTGTGTAATTCTGTCCTGCTTTGATTGCGTTGATTTTACATTTGTCAATACCGAACTCCATTTTTATGTCTCGGGAGAAATTTTCTGTTAGCTCTAATAAGTTTTCTAATTCTCCTTCTGTGCTTGAGTATAGTTTAATATCGTCCATATAAAGTAAATGATTTAGTTTAAAATTATGTGAATCAGATAAAGTGCTATTTTGTGTTTCGTTAGAGTTAGTCTGCAATAAGTAACCAGAATCTGTTGAATTTAAAATGTTAGACAAGGGGTTCAAAGCAAGACAGAACCACAATGGGCTAAATGTATCGCCTTGGAATATTCCGCGTCTTATTTTAATACTGTCAGTTTCGACGGTGCTATTGTTTAGGGTTAATTTTAGTTTAGTTGTCCATGCTGAGATCGCTTGTTTAAGGAATGCTATAATTTGGGGGTGAATTTTGTATATTTCGAGTATCTGTATTAACCATGAGTGTGGGACGGAGTCAAAGGCTTTCTTATAATCAATGTACGTGGTATAAAGGTCTTTTTTCTTTTGCTGTACTTGTTTCAATACTATGGAATCTATGGTGAGTTGTTCCTTGCAACCTTGACTCAATTTTCTGGATCCTTTTTGTTGTTCTTTCAGAATTGAGTTAGATTGCAAGTGGCTGTATATAGAATGCGATAGGCACGCAGTTATGATTTTATAAACAGTTTGTAGGCACGTAATAGGTCTATATTTGGCAGGGTTATTTGTGTCGTTTGAGTCCTTTGGGAGCATGTAAGTGATACCGGCTGTAATATATTCAGGCATTTGATTGGGATTCTGGATAAAATTATTAATGTGGTGATATAAATAGGGTTGAATATATGTAAACTTCTTGTACCAATAGTTATGTATGTTATCTGGACCTGGTGCCTTCCAATTGTGTAGGTTTCTAAGAACGGTCTGAAAAGTATCTACTGGAATATTTTGAAACTCCATCGGCTCAGTAGTTTCTTGAGTAATTTGTTCTTCTTGAATCCATAACGCTTCTTCGTTGTGAGTAACCGGGTTCTCCCATATATCAGACCAAAACTGTTTCAGTTCAGTAGGATTTGGTAATGGATTTGGTATATTTGTTTGGGTTTCGTTTGTGGTCTGATGTCGGAGATTTTGATAGAATTTTCTTTCGCTGTTAATAAACTGACTATTTTGGGTTTTTCTGATTGTACATGCAGAATATCGTTTAAGGCGGCTATTGTATACTGACAGTTTTTGTTTGAGGGTATCTAGAAATTGTGAGAGCTGTGTATTTGGTTCTTCGTGTACTGTGTGTTGTCTGTATTGCTCTAAAATTTTGTTTACTTGGTTTGTTAGTGTTCTGCTTCTACTTCCGTTTATGTAATGTGTTACTTTGCCAATATACTTTCTTAATTTACTGATTCTACTTTCAAGTCTTTTTTGCCAGTTTGGTTTATGTATTGTATTTCGTCGCTCTGTATTAGGTAATGGTGGAGGTATGGTGAGTCTGGTACCGTTTAATTTTGCCGCTGTCCACGCTGCTGTATACAAAACCGTCTGTTGTGTTTCAAATGTAGTGTCGTTATTTATATGTTTAGGAAGAATGTATTTATTTATGTCATTTATTATTCTAGCTAATTTTTTAGAGGTTTTTTGCTTGGGGATAAATGGTCTAGTCATCGGTTCAGTATTTTTAAAATAATTTAAGGCATCGTTAAATGTACAATCGATTTCTGTGTTATCTTGATTTAATGTATTTTGGGTGAGTTGTTCTTGTCTTGAATTTTCTGTTAATATAGTGTTTACAGGATTATCTATATTGTCAATATTAATGAGCAGTGTTTCAATTTCCTCTGATACTAAATTCTGAGTTGTAAGTGTTTCGGTTATTATAGGGTCATTGCTACTAATTTCTGATTTTATCTGCTCTAGTCGGTTGGTATCAATTAATTTATTGTTAATAATTATTCTTCTTTGATCTGCAATTCTTTGTTCAGTAACTTGAGAAAGGTGGGGAAATTTGGATATAAAGTGTTGATGGAGTAGTTTTCTATATGCTGTTTTGTTGGTATCTATTGCTGTTATTCTATAGTATCCTCTCATAATCTCTTCATTTAATTCAGTACTCCATCTCATTCTCTGTCCTGCCTGAGGTTGTGAAATAGTTGGTGTTGGTTTTTGTGTGGATTGCGATACTGAGATATTTGGAACTGTTAGATTACGTCTATCTGTAACTAAACTACTTAAGTATGTTTCAGCTTCACTCCGAATGGCTGATATTTCTTTTGGACTTAATAACTTACTACGTTCTATTGCCCTACGTTGATCTCCTATGCGTTGTCTGCTAACATCTACATCCGGGAATCGCTCACAAAATTTGTTATGTAAATCTGCTAAGTATGAAACTGTATCTTTTTCTAACGACGTTAAAATGTAATATGTACGCAGGATAAATGTATTCATTTCTTTGGTCCATCTTTGACGCGTACGTTTAACCTGAACGGGCGCTGTATTATCGACGGTTAATGTCGACGACTGCGCAACGTCTTCGGTTAGTGATTTTGTATGAGGATGAGAAGAGGAAGAAGTAGAAGATGGCTTAGGTTTTAGATAAGAAGGTGGAGAAGATGAAATAGAAGGAAAAAGCGATTTAGTAGATGATGGGGATGAGGGTGATGGTCGGCTGTCACATTGTTCGGGTGACCCGGTAGGAGCCCGCCGTCTCAACTCTCTACCACCGATGGTCTGCATGCTGGAACGCCCAGCATCGGCTCCAGGCGTGCCCCGGCGATCGCCCCCGGGAAGCGGTCCTTTACTAATTTTTCTGCTTCTTAACTCCATGACGATGGGTTTGCCATATCCCCGTTGGTCACCCGCTTAGTAACTTCATTTGCAGGTGTCCGCCACTCACGTAAGCATAGGTGTTCAGCTCGGACGTGGGGTTGGGCTTGTGAGTGGCTATTATTATTATTATTATTCAGATTATTTTATTTTCCTCCTTATATTACTATCAGGTTATGTACAACCCACCCATCCCCTTCTTTAATTCTTGTCCATCCAAAGGTTGCCTGGAAGAGATCGCTTTTAGCGATAAGGCCGCCCATTGTGCCATATTGTAAGGTATTATTGTTTTTGTAGCAGAATGTATGTTAGAATTAAGGTTTAATGTGGTACAATAAAGAGTTTATCTATCTATCTATCTATCTTGGGGTTAGATGGTGATGTGTGGAATGTCCTGCAATATTTATTTATCCGAGACGGAGGGCGTATAAATATAGACAAATCAGATCGGAAACCGTCTTCCGCTTATATGTTGTTTTAAAATATATCGCATGTTTTTGTATAGTTAAGCCTGGATTTCGAATAATTTCATTGGTATGTTAACTGACACGTTCCATTTTGTTCCAAGTATTATTTAGTAGGAAGTAAGAGGATACTTTTTATTCTTTACAATGTAAATAAACATTACGATATAACTGTTTATATTGCGATTTCTTTGCAATATCAAGATGCCTACATACTTGTAAGTATATCGATTACGAAATGGTGTTATCCTCGCACCTGGTTATAAAGTATCATGTTACAATGTTATGTGGTAATATCATCTCGGTCTGTCAATGACCTAGAAGGATAATGCTCTTACAAAACATTAATAAAACTAATAAATAAGTTATATGCACTGGAATTAAGTCCAAGGTGGGCCTATTTAAATATTTTAACTTAGAACTCAGATTCGTCTTGTTTTCTTTATCTATAGGTAATAATACCCGTCTAGTATATGAAAAAAATATTTTTGTGGGGCTTGTGTTATGGTACTAGACAACAGATGGAATACTTTAATACTTTTCTTTTGTAAATGCATATCTTAATATATATAAATCTCGTGTCACAATGTTTGTCCTCAATGGACTCCTAAACCACTTAACCGATTATAATAAAATTCGCACACCATGTGCAGTTCGATCCAACTTGAGAGATAGGATAGCTTACATCTTAATTTATCCCGATATTCCCACGGGATCGGGAGTAACGCGGGTGAAACCGCGGAGCGCAGCTAGTTTATTTATATAAATATAGAAATAAATACAGGTCAGATACAAATTATACTGTACCTACATGAATCGAACTCGCAACATTTGCGCTGGTGAGGTCATGTATTGTTACATATAATTACATAGATGTTTTTTTAATACCATGTATTTTTCCAGGTCCCATAGTATCAGCGCTATGCAACAAATATGGTTGTCGAGCGGTATGCGTTGCCGGCTCCTTCATAGCGTGCGCGGCGTTCGTGCTATCCACCTTCAGCAAAAGCGTCACTGTGATGATGATCACTTATGGATTGCTTGGAGGTGAGTGTTCTTTTTCGTGACTGACTATATTTGTTTTGTAGAGAATTGCCCCCTTAAAAACAAGTTTAATTTCCATTATCGATATCGCCAATAGACGGATTTAAAAAAAATATGTATGATATTGACATAAGCCAACAACACCACGTGGTCTTGCATCACTACATAGTATAAAACAAAGTCGCTTTCTCTGTCCCTATATCCCTATGTACCTATGCTTAAATCTTTAAAACTACGCAACGGATTTTGATGCGGTTTTTTTTAATAGATAGAGCGATTCAAGAGGAAGGTTTGCATGTATAATACATGCATAATATAGCCGTGCGAAGCCGGAGCGGGTCGCTAGTTAGAGAAAAACAGACAGACTGACAAGAAAATGATCTTATAAGGGCTCCTTTTTTACCTTTTAAGGTACGGAACCCTAAAAATGGTTAAGAATAAACAAACATGTCAACTTATGACAATATCGTAAATGCATATATCCATTCCATTCAAAGAATCTGTCGAAAGTAGGTAATCTTGTCTATGAGGGCAGGCTTGTTTATAATTTTCTCTACTATTGTAAGTACTAATGTATGCTAAGTAGAAGTGCCCGTATGTATGTATATTATTTAGGAGTTGTTTATCGTCATAGTAGCCTTACAAGGGTTTGAAACATTTGAAAAGCAAATAAATTACAGGCACGAGTAGCTTTACTTTTAATATGGACATAGTATAAGTACTTATCTCTTTTTCATCAGACGGCTAACATCTTCCAAATATTCAACTTTAAATATCAGGTAAAAAAATTGTTACAGTCATTCGGATTATTAGTAAGAACGTAATGTACAGTGCAAACTACGATGGTCTATAGATGCCTAGATTCTGGTACCTTGCCAATATCCGCAAGGATTTCCTTGGCACGACTAGACTGCAACTATTAAATGATGTACTTAGTTGTTTGTTTGATAGGTCATTTTTAGACGTCTGTACAAATATAGATACTTATGATAGATGAGTTCATAGAAACAGTTGTTACTAAGGTTCAGATAGAAGTCAAAAGGTTACCATTGTTAGTGTTCAGAAGTGATTTATTGAATCATGCACTTTGTTTCCATGTCAAGCTGCGCACGCGGCGGCATGCGTTTAATATTTATTACGCATTTCATCAGTAGGTTATTAAGATAATAGAAAATTGTTGTTAGCAAGTAATAAACTATGATACTAAGATAAAATGCTTCTCATAATATTTATTTTGTAAACTAGCTGTCCCGGCAAACGTTGTTTTGCCATATAAAAAAAACTAAATCAAAATCGGTTCAGCCGTTCGGGAGCTACGATGCCACAGACAGACACGTCAAACTTATAACACCCCGTCGTTTTTGCGTTGGGGGTTAAAAATCATACAAATCGGTTCAGCCGTTTTAGCAACTAACACCGCGACACGATTGACATCAATATTTATACGTCACTCAATTGTTTTGCCTTCCCGGCACCTCTCCATTAAAACTTGAACTTTATGTTATGGTATTAAAGTTCTTATTGACTTGTATTATTACGAATCGTTTGTATGGTATGGAGTATAGAAAAGTGTTGTTTTTAGACATTTTCAGGCAATTTTTTAATTTTTTCTCTCCGTAAGAACCATCCTCGTACCTTATGGAATATTCTAAAAAAAGAATTGGCCAAATTGGTCCAGGCGTTGTTGAGTTATGCGCTTACCAACACATTTTGCGATTCATTTTTATATATAAGATTACTTGTTTTGAAAATCTAAGTAAAAGTTATTAACAAATCAGAACTATGTTGAACCACGATATACAGAGAAATTGTAAAACATCTGTCAAAAAAATAAAAAAAAAATAAAAAAAAAAATAGAAGCTACCCTCAATCTCCTCCGTTATCCCATATTCTGTCATTGAAACGAGAAAGCACACCTGATACTGGCTATATGCACAAATTGTGCGAAGCCATAACTGAAAGAAAAAAAGATCGACGCGGCGACGATCAAAGTTTCGATAGAGTATTTCATATCACTTTCGCATCACTATCCGTGTGTTAAACCACGAAAAACAGAGTGAATAAAATACGAGTTTTTCCTTTGGAAAGTTTCCCAATACAACCGTGTTATATTACATGGTTAAGGCCAAGGTTATTTCGGTACTTTATGAATAAATAAAATAAGAAATGAATAACAATAAAAACTCTATTTTTCTAACCATAAAACGTGCTAAACTTACGACTTATAACGAAAGTTTTAAGCTTTTGATATAAAAGTTGAAAGCTAATTAAAAAGTTTACAAAATACTCGTAAAGCGGATTTTTGGGGAATGTTTTAATTAAATCAAACTTTACCGTGTCGGCATTAGGTGAAGATAAATAAAATAAATATTTCAGGACATATTACACATCGCCATCCAGCCCCAAGCTAAGCAACTTAATGCTTGTGTTATGGGTGCCAGATAACGGATAAACTACTTATATACTTTTTTTTTTTGTAAATATATACATATTATACATATAGGAAACACCCAGAACCAGAAACAAGAATTTATGGTCAGCATAAATACTTGCAACCCGCAACCCGCAACCTTCTGCGTCGCAGTCGGGTGTTCGCCCGACGCGCTACAGAGGCCGTCAAACCTAGAAACTAGATACTTACCTAGATTTCATGTTGCCTTATTAAACTAGGTGTATTAGATATATTATAAACTAAGTGTTATCGTAAATTGACGACGGTTTAATTAATTTTAATCACAAGTTTAAAGGTCTTGAAAACATGTTGATATAAGTATTTAAATTTATGACATGCACGCGCTAAATCTATTAGTTTCTTTTCATAATAATTACATTATTAATTGAAGCTGTTATTGTTGATTATTCAGATTCTGTGTAATTAATTACCCCAAGCTCATTGATCTTTGACTTTGTTTCTTCAATATTATACACAGTGTTAAACTTTTCGACTATTGTTATTCAAGCTGGCATATGCAGCATTCTCATAAAATAGGAAATCTGAAATTGAATCGTCAATATGTCGCGGTCTGAAATGTCAAACACGCAAAATTCAATAAACAGTGTTTTGAAAAGCTTTGAATATATCCACATCCAACGTTATTGAATTTAACGGGGCTGATTGAAATTCTGGAGCAGTACGGCCTTCTTCCGAGATGGTGTATTTATTAAAACTTCTATCTTGTTCCCACAGCTTTACGCCCATAAATAATACAATAGAGGCGATCTATTTTCAATAGTAAAAAAATGTAATAAAAGTTACTTAATAGGTACATTTATTTCATATCTTACTTTTCGAAGTTGTTTGTTCACAGTTATTTGGATTTAGTGTATTTACATATCTTCTGATAATATAACAATCCTTTATCCATACGCACTTAGTTTAAAAGCACCATAATCATGATGGAGTTTCCCTTTATTACCATTAGCACATGTTAACAAATCTATAACAAAATACGATATAACAAAATAAAATGGCCATACCGGCCGTGATACAATAAAAAAGGACTTATGATCGTTGGAGCCATGCAAATGTATGTCAAGTTTGCCTTGGCACATTTCGGTATAAGTACGTCAGTGTATCGCGTGGTGGATTCTTGTTGTCCTTCGTAACTTGGCAGTGTTGGCACTAAGGAGTCAAGGACAAATTATATAGCGTTGTAAATATGTAAATCTTATGTTGATATTTTTACCTGTTTACGTGTGCTAATTCTTAGAAGATATTGACAAGATTTATTATCGACTAATGAGTAAGGAAAACAGTTTTCCTTATACTAAAACGTTGCTAGCCATCAGTTATGGTTTGTGGTATAGGTATAATATATTCCCAGCCTCTCGTATGTTCCATGTCTGAGTGTTGATTGTTAGGAGCAGATGTACAATTTAGGCCAAATTATCTGACATACATACCTACTAAAGTTGCGATTCTGTTTTTTATAGGGTGTTAATTTTATCAGGGTACTGTTCATAAATAAAATATGCTATTTTTTGTCTACAATATCGAAATAAGAACAATTTCTAGTTTTCCAAGAAATTATGCTAAGGAAAGATTTTTATTCGTATCACAAAATCCCAATAATTTTAAACAAAAGAGACCTAATAAAAAGGCATTTTGTTGAACGTTCCTTTGTGAGCTAAATTTCGTCGAATTGCGATGACTGTATGTATACCTATTCGAATTATTTCCCGATTTCCTCATGTAAATTTTTCTTCGCACCTTTAGAATACGTTTTCGTTCACTGAACTCTGTATAAATTTTGACTCAGTCTGTTAATTCTGGGTTCTTTGTTTATATTTTGAGATGTTTAACATTATTTGCGTCATGTCATGTCTGTATGCAAATTGCTGCGTTTGTTTTTGTTTTAAATCATGGGTTGTTGCTGTAAAATTTGCTTATATTTTTATTTTACTACAAACGATAGTTTTTTTGTTCGCCGACTGTTTCCAATAATAGATAATCGTCATGTATACTCATAACTTGTTTATCGGTCACTATTATATGTATATTACTAGCGACCCGCTCCGGCTTCGCACGGCTATATGATGCATGTATAAACCATACATAATATAAACCTTCCTCATGAATCACTCTATCTACCGCATCACAATCCGTTGCGTAGTTTTAAAGATCTAAGCATACAAAGGGACATAGGAATATAGGGACGGCGAAAAGTGACTTTATTTTATACTATGTAGTGATATAAATCTGAAAGTTTATTTATTTGTTTGTCCCTCTTCGCGGTGAAACGACTGGAACGATTTGAATGAAAATCCATATAGTTATAGTTTATGGGATGAAGAAGGACATAGGACTTTGATCCCAAAATTCTCGGCGGATCGGGACTTACGCGGGTAATACCACGGAGCGCAGAAGTCTGAAGTCGGTGGGGGTTCCAAGTGTAAATATATTTGCACATTCTCCTTTTATCATCATCAATCACACTGCCCGTGTATACTTGTATCTAATGACGTGAGATAACTACGCCATGCCACTTCAGGAAGTGCTTAATGTAATCAAATAAAATACATCGATTAGTGTTTGCAGAGTGGACAAACAAACTGTAAAACGCCCCCGATAACAATCTGCTTTCGCTTTCCATTTACCTAATAGGTAAATATCGTTAACAGACCGGAGGGAAAACGGATAGACATTGATCAATTGGACTTTATTACAGTTTATTGCAGAAATGGAGAGAAAGGGTCAGGCTGAAAACCAGCGCTGTGTAGCTGCGTCTTACAGCATGTGCTGAGCCTGCTCCTTTTACCATATTATTTAAAGCAGCGCTCCGCGGTTTCACCCGCGTAATTCCCGATCCCGTGGGAATATGGGGGAAAAAATACCCTATGTTATTGTCAATTAATCAGTGTATCCTCATACTAAGTTTCATCACAATCGGTCCAGTAGTTTCGGAACCTATTTGTTACAAGAAACTCTTTCCGCTTTATATTATTACTGTAGATTTATTGTATAAGTTAAAATTGTAATAATGGTAATACACGATTTTTTCCATATCAATTATTAACAATAAAAGCACAATGGTCAAAAATGTCTTTATTAAATTGAATGTATTTCTTTAAACAACAAAAAATATTTGTTTCCCGGCTCTTTGTTCTTCAAACCCTTAGCAACAAACACTAGGCGGCTCGTTTCAAAGTTTTCAAACCGTGTGTAAAATTGAACATTTGCCAAGAAGCACGTGTAAACGAAACAGCTTAAACGGCCCTTACTTCCAGTGCATTAGGCTCTTGTCGCTAATATGCCAGTGTAGAGCGGGTTTTCCATTCCACAAGTTCGTTTTCGATTCTGATTACATACCGATGCTCGATGTCATTCGTTGTTGCTAACCCATTCGCCCCTTAATGGTTTTTCCAGGTTTAAAATAGGGGAGTATTTTGGGAAATCCTAGTTATTACTTATTTAGAAACTATTAGTTTAAGTTCTGGGTTGTTCTGGTCATGCGACTATGATGAATCAACCTATTCGTCTTGTTCTGTTTGTCCGAAGCTTAAGAGGCACCTCCTGCTGGTTAAAATGCAGTTTGCTAAAATTCTTTTTAGTATATAAAAAGGTAAGGTCGTATTAAGAACAATAGAGATTCGTGTGACACTAGGCCAAGTCCAGGTCCTGTTTGTTGTGAAGACGAGATCACTTGAAGGTCAATAGGAGACTAGACTCTTGGCTGTGTGCCAGATATTGCAGACTGAGCGGCGCCTGACTTTGGCTTACTGTTGTTTAATTGCAGTATTAGAAAAACTATGTGAGGTTTTCAAGGTGAAATAAAAAGGCACAAAGCTATACTCGTTCCCGATTCTTATGGAATTTATCTTGTTACCATATGGTTGATTATCATTACATAGTATAAAACAAAGTCACTTTCCGCTGTCTGTCCCTATGTATGATTAGATCTTTACGGATTTTGATGCGGTTTTTAATAGATAGAGTGATTCAAGAGGAAGGTTTATATGTATAATACATGCATAATATAACAGTGCGAAGCCGGAGCGGGTCACTAGTTCAATATAGTTTAGGTAAAATATAAACAATCTATCTGAAACAGGAAACTATGATGCAACTTAAATAATATTAATATTCAAGATATCTGCTTATGAAAATGTGTCATTTGCAGAAGGCACTCAACGTGCGGACACATTGACCTAATTTCTGTGTCTGTCACGCGGCGCTAGGTACCACTGAGAGACGAATTAAATTCTCAACTCTTATAACAGAATAACTAGAATATGTTGTAATCTATTAGGAAAGTGTCCAGATCGTTAGCACATCGTTTAGAGCCAATTGTTGGTCTTCTATCGTGTCGCATTTCAATGTCGTATTTTCGGTCTGTCAAATGTGTCACCAATTCATTAGCGTCGATATCTTCCTTGAGGTACGCAGTACATAACGTGTATGAATACTTGAAAAATATTCGTTTACTTAATAAATATTTCGTAAGTAGGTAAATCTAAAGTTATTACCTACATGTTCTTTCCCAGATTTTAAATACTTTCTTTCTTACTCATTTACATAAATTGAAATGTAACCAAATGGGTAAAAACAGGTCACCGTGTTGTATAACTTTAAATAAAAATACAATATACAGTATAAATGCTATATATACCTATGGAAAGTATGATATAACTTAAGCATGGGTGTTTGTTCAGTGATAAGAATAGAAATGTTAAAACAAATCTAACTGAAATAGTAACAAAGTCTTACGATCCAATTACCTAGTTTAACAAACAACGTGTTAACATGATAATCTATTGTGTGTTAATTAATTAAATGTATTATATGAGAAAATTGGAATAATGTACCGGAACATGACGCATACTGTTAGATACTGATGTTGTCGACCCCTCGACAACAGGCATCAAACCATATTTTCTTTGTTGGTTTCAAATTATGATTTGTGGGCCGTTGTTATACTGAGTCATTCGGTATCAAGTTTCTAATTATTGTGCATTCGGTCTGTACATGTTTTCACTGAAATTTCAGACGCAATACATTTTGTTGGCTCATTCGCAAAATGCCCACTTCTCAAAATGTCGCCTAGTCGCAAATGTCTCTTTCTCATAATGTCGCTTTCGCACGACGACGTCTCTTTCGCAAAATGTCGGGACAAGGACTTAGAATAAAAATTCGATTTAAGTAATTTTTTTTTAACAAAGTTACGTTTTATTATTTGAAAATAACATTTAAGTACAAAAAATTATGACATTTATGATATGATTAGGTACCTACTCTTGAAATTGTAACTTTAATAAATGATTTTTCTGTAAAAATCGAAATTTTATTCTAAGTCCCTGCTAAGTCCCTGACATTTTGCGTTAGAGTCATTATGAGAAAGATACATTTTGCGACTATGCGACATTTTGCGAAGTGGGCATTTTGCGAATGAGCCATTTTGTTGTTATACGTGCTTAGCTGCTTTAAGTGTACCTGAAGTGGTGTATTGCGGTACAAATTCCGAGTATCGACTAGGTTCGTTCATTGTCCCTTTAAATCGATATAAAGGACATTGTGTTGAATGGTTTGAATATTATAAGTACTTTTAATGTTTGTTGTTTTTTTATTATTTAGAGACCTTGTATTTATACCTGTTTAAAATCAGTTATTAGGTAACTAACCTACTCATAGTACGAAAATAACGAAATCTTCAATTTTGAGTTCTTGCCAAAGGCAACCCATTTGTTTATGTTTCAGTGACAGTATCACCTCGCAAAATATACGTAGAAAGCATATGAAAGGAATAAGATTCCCGTAATTGCTTTTCTATCTGAAGCAGATTACATATAATGAAAGCGAAATTGGTCAAAGTGCTCACTAATTTGGAAAAATGCCAAATTGAGCGATATACCAATCATAGTTCATAATGACACGAAATGTTACGTTTTCGGGCCTTGGCACAAATAATAGTTGAGCGAAACACCGTGTTTAGTTGATTACAATCGTTTGTCGTCACATCTCAATACAAAGCTAAAGGGATTTGGGTTGCGGTCGCTTTTCCTGTTCAAATGTAAACAAATGCTAAATCTTTCCGTACTTTATCTTATTGCTTGTACTATTGGTTCTGACAAAGAAGTTCCTTTGAATGTTTGTTGTAGATTAAGGGATTACTCAGAAATACGCTACGTATATTTTCGCGCGCTCCAATGGATTTTTCCTATATTGTTGGCACAAGATGAGGGCTTAAGTTTTATCTGTTAAAAAGGCGTTTACGAAAATGTACAAATAAGATTCAGATAATTTATGATTCGTTCTTATAGTTGCTTCATTCTTTCATATCGTCTAGTGTGAAGAATTTTCTGATACGATGTCCTTGTATACAGGCTGTTTTTTTCTAAACTAACCTTTTTAGTTAGGTTCTTTTTGCGTGACGATGGAGTAGGTTTGCCCAGCACCTATTACGCTCTCAGCTTAGTATAGACCGTATCCAAAGGAAAGAACTTGTCAATACTTCTGGAGCCAACTAAGCCGCGGGTTTCATCACGATGTTTTCCTTCACCGTAAAAGCAATGTTGATTAGCGCACATAATTTTTTCTTAAGAAAAATTTATTGGTGCACCGCCGGATGGGATGCAAACCTACGAATCACACTTAGCCAACATCGCTCCCGCCTCGTTCTGAGTTCTTCAATTACAATTTCATTTATTCCCAAATTGAGTATGGAATGTCCAGATGTCATATATTGATTATGTCGTATGTTATTTAACCTACCTTAGGTATGTGAATTACAGTTGAATGAATTTAATATAGTGCTGTCAACTTATGAAATGAAATAATAAAAAATGTTAGCTGAATGAATTACCTACAAATGAAAATATAAAAAAAATATACATGTCGCAAATAATAAAATGTCAAAATAATTATAAGCCGCTCACGATTAAAAGTCAATTAGAAAATAAATACAATTTAAGTCAATAAAATGCATTGGCGCTTAAGGCTGAAGGCTTTCCGTACCAGGAAACTGTGGAGTTCTCTTTTGAAAAACAGAAACTATATCACTATCACTACATAGTATAAAATAAAGTCACTTTTCGCCGTCCCTATGTCCCTTTGTATGCTTAGATCTTTAAAACTACGTAACGGATTTTGATGCGGTTTTTTAAATAGATAGAGTGATTCAAGAGGAAGGTTTATACGTATAATACATGCATAATATAGTCGTGCGAAGCCATTGGGGCGGGTCGCTAGTTTTCTATATATACTTTAAATTGACAGTGGGACTTAACGTGTCTTATTTTTTTCCAGGTATTGGATTCGGCATGATATACCTACCATCAGTAGTAGCAGTAGGGTATTACTTCGAGACTCGTCGGTCCCTCGCCACTGGGATCGCCGTCTGCGGTTCGGGGGTCGGCACGTTCAGTTTCGCGCCTCTTGCTGCGGTGTTATTGAACGAGTTCGGATCATGGCAGAGCGCGAACCTACTGCTTGCGGGGTTGATCCTGAACTGTGCCGTGTTCGGTGCGCTCATGAGGCCGTTGGTTTATCCAAAGGTAAGGATCTTTTAAGCTATTGCATAGATTTTATGGGGGGCGAATCAAGAAATTCCGTAACGAAAACACCTAACACCCCCGACAAATGACGGACGATTATTAACGGACGACTATTGACGGACGACAAATGGCGGACGACAAATGTCGGACGACTTTTTATTTTTATTTTTTTATTATTTTTATTTTTTTATAAGTTCATTTACTAAGACAAGAAATTATTCTCGAGCGTTTAAAGGAACTATATTAAGAGGGATTACTTCTTGCTTCAAGAAACCTTTTTATGCAATAGCTTTACCGCGGCAGTCCTCGAGTGCCACACGTTTTTTTTTTACTCTGTAGGACGTTTTACGTAGTGTAAAACTAAACAAAGCTTCTATAACTAGATGACAGATATAAAATATCCAGACCTGAAACAATATTATCTACATCATACATATTGACGACCCAGTTGGCATAACGGTTGTTATGCCGGACTGCCATACACAGGGTTTCGGGTTGCATTCCCGTCTCAGACATGTATTTATGCTTTGATATTTGTCTGTGGTCTGGTTGTTTCTATGTAATAAGAAGGTATATATTAACAAAACAAAAGTATATCCGTTGTCTAGCACCTCATAACACAACTTAACTTGGGGCTAGTTGGCGATGTGTGTAATGTCCTGCAATATTTATTAATATTACTTATTCCACGCATAGAATAGAACCCAAAACTTTCGAAAAGACGAGTTTCCCTTACTGCAAAAATAAATATTTAAATATATCTTATGTGAAAATTTTAACAATCTAGCTATCACGGTTTATGAGATAAAGCCTGATAACAGACAGACAATGGAGTCTTAATAAAAAGGTCCTGTTTTTTTACCATTGGGAACGGAAGCATAAAAATCATAGAAAAGGCTACCTCACTCTATATCATACTTCCAAGTCTAATGAAATATCAACTTTTCCAGACGTCAGGTGAAAAGCCGCTACTCCAGCGCATGGCAGAAGAGAAGCGAATGCAAATGGAACGCGGCTCCATCGGTGGTTCTTACTTCTTGGTTCAGCTACCTGATGGTACCATGGAGAAGAGAATGAAGGTAAGCTTGATGTGATAGAACTTATATGTGGAAGACTCAGCAAGATTTAAGCTTGGCATTATCACGACAGAGCGAGATAGCAAAACAGTGCTATGTCGCGCTGTCATCCTTCAAAGGAACTAATGGTACTCTTAATCACATTAGTTCCTTTAATCATTTCGAAGGAACTAAGAAGGAACAAAGAGTCCCATTAGTTTCTTTGAAGGAACTGTCAAAAGGAACTACTGGGAATAAATCGATCTTACGAGTAGCAGCCAAGTGCTTTTGATTAAACATTAATTTAAAAACTTAATTGGTACTTTCACAGACAGGCTCTTGGTCACTGGGTAGCCATGTGATCATAAAATTTACCAATTTACAGTTTTTCATTTTAGCATATCATTTTAAATTATCAAAATCTAAACTTATTGCAAGAAGCATCCAACACATTGGCATAATTATTTTTTGGCTTAGTATTGCATTTATAAAGAAAATCATTATTCTGCTTTACTTTAGCTTTACTAGTTGCTCCCCTCGGTTTCACTCGCGTAAATCCGGAATAAAGCTTAAAGCTTATCAAAACAAAACTGTATTTTGAAATTCGACTGGAGATTAATGCGTTCAAACAAACAAACTCTTCAGCTCTATATATTAGTATAGATAATAT
Source organism: Idaea aversata (assembly GCA_907269075.1). Classification (NCBI taxonomy): domain Eukaryota; kingdom Metazoa; phylum Arthropoda; class Insecta; order Lepidoptera; family Geometridae; genus Idaea; species Idaea aversata. Next base: position 4,573,258 of record OU026092.1, on the reverse strand, counting down.
AGCGTTACTTACTTTTTTTAATTTTTTAGAGGACTTCAACAAGTTTTTGAGTTTCGTTACTAACAGTTTTGTCGTTGATTTGTTGTGACTAACTAACAAAGTGTCTTCCTCTAGTATTTTTTAGTAGATTTTTCGTTGCTTTCTTCTTCTATTAGTTATTTGCTTTCTGTCTTTTGCCTGAATCTTTTTTGCGCTTTTAGAACTATTAGTTGATATCGACGCAGACCGTTGGTTCTTTGTCTGATGCTTTCTGTCGCTCATTCCTTTCTGCACGCCTTTATTCTACAGTACTTGTTTTTATGTCACTTTGGAATCGAATAGATGTTTGGCTACCGTCGGTTTTTTTAATTTTTGCGATTTTTTGAAGCGTCTTTATCGTAAACACACACAGACAGACAGATGGACAAGAAAGTGATCTTAAAAGGGTTCATTTTTACCTTTTTAGATAAGGAACCCTAAAAATGGGCATTTAATGTCGCTTGCTTACAGCGCCATCTATATTTATTAAACTTGTTATAATTAAATCTTATCTTATAAGTGGCGCCGCCCTAGTGACGATATAATGCCAATCTTGAATAATGACTAGTGGCGACTAAATTATCATACTTTTCCTCAGAAAAAAATCCCATGATCACTAAATTAAAAAGCACTTTTTAAACTCGCAAGATTTGTATTCATTACGAGTTATCAAACCGCGATAAAAATAATAATAAATATTGCAGGACATTCCACACATCGCCATCTAGCCCCAAGTTAAGTAACTAGACTTGTGTTATGGGTGCTAGACAACGGATATACTACTTCAATACTTTTCTTTTGTAAATATAAATTTATAAGTACTTACATAGAAACAACAAGACAACAGACAAATATCCAAGTATAAATACTTGCCAACTGGGTCGTCAAAAATGACGCTATTAAAAATCGGAAAATAAGCTAAACATCTAGACATTCCATATGCCATAATAATGACCAGGTACTGTATCGCTTCTCACTTCCAGCGCAATCAGTAGATATGAAAGTTCTTGCATCTAAACAAGCGCCGCGAGCTTTACACGGTAATGAAGTGTACAAAAACACTGCAAATGTGTGCGTGAAGGCGAACACCATCAGGATTAAGGGAAAGGTACCCGGCTTTTTCTCCGTACAAACGTAGTCGACTGTTTCCTGCCTGGATGATAACACTAGACCAAATATTTTTGTAGCACAAAACCTATAACTTCCATGACCATGCCCCTATGTCTTATTTTTTTTTTATGACTCTTAGTTTCTATGATAATTAGAATATGAAAAAACCAAGACTTCGGGGCATAGTCATGGGTTATGGCAGCTATAGGTTTTATGCTACAAAAATATTTGCTCTAGTGTCATTATCCAGGAAGGAAACAGTCGACTACGTTTGTATGATGAAAGAGACGGTAATATTTCCTAATAGGCCGGGTGCATACGTACGTTTTCCGCATGCGGTTATCGGATTTGGGTACTTGTACTTGTATACGGGCTGTTTTCCGCGATTAGACCCTCTTTAATTGGGTCCTTTTTGCGTGAAGATGGAGTAGGCTTGCCCAGCACATACTACCCTCTCAGCTTAGTCGACCATGTCCAGAGGAGAGAACTTTTCAATACTTCTGGAGCCAACTAAGCAGCTGGTTTCATCACGATGTTTTCCTTCACCGTAAGAGCAATGTCATTTAGCGCACATAATTTTTTCTTAAGAAATCGCATTTGGGTATCGAGAACTCCAAATCAGCCAATCAGAACGTAAAGGCTGGCATTCGTACGGTCGGCTGCATAATTGCAGACCCACCGTAGAGTTCTAAAATTACTAATATTCGAATGTTTTCATTCTAATAATTTTTGTTTGTTATATTCATGTGTTCAAAGACTTTAAACTTTCATAAAGCATGTGCCTAGAATCTTGCTGGTGTTGAAAACATTCTTATAACAGCCGTTTTGGAGCCGACGTACGTGCGGAATATTTTCCGTCCGAAAAAAACGCACTTGTGCGGTAGTCGAAGTATTTTATATAGATTTGAAGTAATCGATAATACGATAACGAATGCGATAATCGCATGCGGAACAACCAGCCTTAATTCATCAACTGGCAGACAGATGGCGCCATATTGAAAATGTATGAATCGGCCTCATTTATGTCTCTCTGCCAGTTGGCAGTTTCGGGTCATTTAAGCACACATTAGCAATATAAACTTTGTAAAGCTCACGTCTCTCGTGAACAAGAACTATGGATCTAAACAAAGACAGTTTGTCTTTCCCAGGCCCCATTGAACATCGATCCTGGCGTGCATTCATCGTTAAACCTCGAGGCGTTGGCGCGTGTGCCCACTATACCGAACATGCCCGGTGTGCCCACCGTGCCCACATTGCCAACTATTACAGAGGCTAGGGTTGTCGATGTCAAGGAAGATAAGAAAAAGGTGTGTTACACTCACACGATTTATATATTATGGTACCTTTAGGTACGATTTATTTATATTTTTTAGGGTTCCATACCTTTAGGTAGGTAGGTGCCCTTTAGGGCAAAAGACCCCTTTACTAAGACTCCACTGTCAGTCTGTCTGCCTGTCACTGGTATCTCATGAACGGTGATAGATAGACAATTGTTTTCATAGATGATGTATTTTAGCTGCCGCTATGACGACAAATACTAAAAACAGAATTTAATGGTAACACACTTTGCCGGTTTTTTATAATAATTTTGGAAAACACCTCGACGTTTCGGCTGAATTAAACCAGCCGTAGTCGCGAGTAAACAGAAGTGGCGAGCGTTGTTCTTCTTTGAGTAGATAATTTTAAAGCTACTCTCTCAATTATGTCAAAATGAAGTTTAAGCAGAAAAGTAAGGTGAGGAAAGTATGTTGTTTTTGCCTAGTCTGTGTCCTAGCAAGTCGTACAAGTAGCCCCGATCGTACTTTATCTCTAGTCTCTACTTTGGGTGTTAGCCCCGATCAGAACAAACAATAAAAACGTCTACAAAACCGTAATTTCATCTTGGAAAGCGTGCTACATCTTAGGACGCATCGTCACCTACTATCAGGCAGGTGTGATAATGGTCAAACGCTGATCATATAATATCAATCATATAATAAAATAAAAATGATAAAGGAATCTTTGGTCATTTATGAAAGTCACGTTCGTGGATTGTTCGTTAATATTATTATTGCTTTAATACCCATTTTAGGTTGTTTGTTTTTATCGTGTGATCACTACATAGTATAAAACAAAGTCGCTTTCTCTGTCCCTATGTATGCTTATCTTTAAAACTACGCAACGGATTTTGATGCGCTTTTTTTATAGATAGAGTGATTCAAGCGGAAGGTTTATATGTATAATACATGCATAAAATAGCCGTGCGACACCGGGTCGCTAGTGAGTTATAAAAATCTAAAGTTTTTATTCAGTTGGGAATCGAAAATAATTAAAAATGATGCTTTATAAAATATGATGTTTTGTCAATTCAGTGTCAAGTGTTTTCTTAGATTTTCGCAATTTATAATTATCTACATTTTTATTAAGGAAGACAGGACAAAAAGTCTGTACTTGGAAGCAAATTAAAAATTAGAAGTCTAGAGGACTTAGAAAAAGTAGTAGAACAAAATAATATACTTCTATCAAGAGCTTGCAACTGAGGTGTAGAGCTTACGTAGCATATCTGTTAATTCAATTATTGTATCTTAATTATAGTCAGTAATAAATGAGATGTAGTCAAGAGCTCTCGTTTCCTTTCTAAAGACATCCTTTTATGGCGACCCTGCCAGCGCGTATCGTGTATCGTGCCGTGCCGTGCATTCCGTTACCCATATATGACCCGGAGAACTTTGTACTTTACTTTCTTTTCTACTTTTTCTTTCTTTTTTTCTACTTTTACTTTTAATTATTTTTTTTACTAACTAATAAAACTAACGAATATTTTCAGAATGAAAACGGCAACGTAATAGTGAATCCGGCACAACAACACATGTCCCGCAACGTGTCTTCACCTGCTTTCAGTTCACAAGCACCTGGACTGCCCAAGAATGGTTCGGTGCCGTTCTTTGATAGGCAACGGAAACAGAGTACTGGAGATAGGTCAGCAGATAGGTACTGTAGATTAAGGATTGTTTATAGGGATTGCCGGTGATGGTTGGTGATGGGATTGGTATGTTATACTACGTTATAGCTTTTATGACTGTGAGTAATAGCACTAGAGTCCTCAATTTTAACCTTCATTATTTTTATTTGATGTTATTATTAAATAGTATGTACGTTCGGCTATTTAATAGCAGACCCACCGTAGAGCTCCAAAATGGCTGTTATAAGAATGTTTTCAACACGAGCAAGATTCTAGACACCTGCTTTAGGTGAAGTTTAAAGTCTTCTAACTCATCAATTAATCAAACAAAAATTATTAGAATGCAAACATTCCAATAATAGTAATTTTAGAACTCTACCGAGGGCTGCAATTATGCAGCCGTCTGTACGTTCGGCTGTTTAATAGCAGACCCACTATGAAACTCCAAAACGGCTGTTTTAATATTTTCAACACAACATTCTAAGCACCTGCTTGTTAGTTAATGTCTTTTAACTCATGAAGATATCAAACAAATATGATTAAAATAACAACATTCTAATGATAGTAATTTTAGAACTCTAGGTGGGTCTGCAATTATGCTGCCGACCGTACCTTATCAATTTCATTTATTTCTTTGCACGAAATAAATAAATGAAATGGGTAATAAAGTTACAATTATAATCCAAAGTTTTAACCGCATAATTCCCGAACCCAAGATATAAAAAAATAAACATTGAAATCGAACTTTATAGAGTATGAACATCGTCCGGACTACGACATCTATTCACACTGATTGAGCTCCTAGCTATTTTTTATGTTACCTAGGTTTCAATATTTCATTCAAATTAATGGCTTGAATATCTGATTTTTAACTCATACCTTTAAAATGCGTTAAGACAAATATTTTTTGTTAGTGTATATTTTTCTATAGATATGCAAAAATCAAGATCTGTCTATGCCAATTTCTGAAGAAACCCTTTCTTATGTAATTTACAGATTCAAACCGTCCTTGGCTGCTATAAAAGCTACGTCCAAAACTTCAATGACCAGCCAACAAAGAAATGGACCCGATGTAAGTACATTAAAAACGAATCTGATCCTTATTAATGTGGAATAGAATGTATAATTGAATGAATGGTACTAAACAATGAAGTTGTAATGATTCTGCGCGCGATCGCTGCTCGCATCGGTCGTACGCATCTCAACACTGACCGCACGCTCGTTGGCTACAAGAAATAGTGATGTGCACATCTTACGTTATTATTATCGATAATGGATAAGTTTTTGATACACGGATCTTCAAGTCCCGCTGGTACCAAACGTGCCCGGGACGAGACAAAAGATAACTGGCAAATACCCAAGAGATTTGCAGTTACTAAGGAGGCGCCGAAGGACAATGGAACCTCGACCGGCAATAGATTTGGAGCGCTCTCTGTAGACGATACGGATAAGACGCTGAAGCCATTCAATGATGCGACGTGCAAGAAGCCACTGAAAGGTATTCCGCCAATCATTATCGAGCTCGAAATTGATTGGACATACCAAAAGCTGAAAGATGCTATAGATAAATACAGCAAAAAGTATCACCTTCAATACATTGGTCGAAACAAGGTAAAAGTTGTCTGCCACTCTACCACGGCACACCAAGCTATTAAAGAAGGTCTACCCAGTGAGGGTATCTCGTTTCACACATTTACCAGGAAGGATGAGAAGCTTCCTAAGGCCGTTATCAAAGGCCTCCCAAAAAGCATCCAAGATACATTGCCGGCGGACCTTGAACTACTGGGTTTCCCCGGAATCAAGATAACTGAACTTAAGTCTAATAGACCGGTACAATGTCCAGCATTACTTCTTCAACTCCCCAGTGGTACTGATATGGGTAAATTCAAACAAATTAAGTACATATCTAACTGCGTAGTTGAAATACAACGTTATAAGCCCAGTAAGAAAACTGGTACTCAGTGTTTCAGATGCCAGTCTTTTGGCCACGCATCACGAAATTGCCACAGACCAGCTAGATGCGTTAAGTGCTCCCAGAAGCACCAAACGTCCGATTGCCCCGTTAAAGGACCCACGGAATCCGTCACATGTTGCAACTGCAATCAAGCCCATCCTGCAAGTTACGGCCAATGCCCGGTGAGACTTAAATATCTGGAGAGAATAACCTCTAAACATGATCGGATGCGCAGTGACCTTATCAGAAAACCACAAAAAGGCAATCCGGTGAAAGTCGCAACAACTTATGCTCAAGCTACTAAATCCAAATCAGTGGTATCACGCAACATAGAGAACTTGCAAATCGTAACAGCTACAGCACCTGCACCAATGTCACATAATATGATACAACAGAGTGACATGAGTTATGACATAACTTCCGGTGACACTCGAAAAGTCAACTCTCAAGACACGACCACAGTTGAAATGCTACAAATACTAACAACTATTAAGAACCTCAAGAAAGAATTTTCAAAATGTGATACCTTCCTAGATAAGGTCGTACTAATATTGTCTCATGTTGGTCACTATGTTTGATTCCGGTTCATTAAGAATAATGTATTGGAACGCCGATGGTGTTAGCCAGAAACAGCAAGAACTCGGACATCTTGCGGTAAGTGACCTTAAAGCCGACATCATTGCACTCAACGAAACTCGATTAACCCAACGACTCAGGTTGACCATACCTGGTTATTATTGTTATCGTACAGATAAACATAGTAATGGGTTTGGCCAGGGCGTAGCTATACTGGTTCGTGTAGACCTACCCCACATCCAACTTCTTAGTCCACCTACCACAAATTTGGAGGTCGTGGGTATTGGGCTGACTATGTCTAGTGGTACTGTTAACATCTTTTCCACATATCAATCTCCCAACCAGCAGCTCCTTTCAAGTGATATTTTGAGCGTTATGTCTACTGGTGACAGAGTTATGGCTATGGGTGACTTTAATGCCAAGCACCCATACTGGTCCCTTGGTCCTGTAAATTCTCGTGGCAATATAATGTATGAGCTTATGCTCAGCAACGACCTTGTTGTTCATGCCCCTAATAAACCCACACTGACTCATTACCAGGCCCATTATAACCCATCGACACCAGATTTGTTGGTTACTAAAAACATTGATAATATACATGATATATCCACCATCCATGCTCTTTCTTCTAATCATCTCCCGGTTCTTGTACGCATGCACGGTAATGTTAAACGCAGTAAAATATTGAAACCAAACTATGCTAAAGCCGATTGGGACAAATTCCGTAATCAGTTGAACAATTCAATATCCTTGTCGACTCATACATATAAAACTGAAGATGAAATTGACTCAGCTGTCACTCTTCTCCAGGACTCCTTGACTAGTGCCAGTAACAGTTCTATACCAACTAACACAATCACGCCCTGGAATTCCTTTCTACCCAGGCATATAAAGAGAAAGATTAGGGCGAAAAACCGATTACGTCGAATATATACTAGAGAAAATAATATATCAGTCAGAAAAGTTTTGAGTCATCAGGTTCATTATTTACAGTATACGATTAATTATGCATTAAAAACCCACAATGACATGTCATGGCAGCTTAAACTTAAAAAAGTCGATAACCCAGGATCTGATCTTTGGCGACTCGCTAAAAACCTAAATAATAACTCTACTTTCACCATACCAACATTAAAAACACACGATGGTAGGACCACGTCGAGCCAATTAGATCAATGCGAAGTCCTAGCAAGATCCTTCCACAGCAATATGCTCTTGACACATGACTGGACCAGTGAAGAGCAGGAGAAAGTAAATGAATCTCTCAAACAACTAGATTCCGCAGTTCCATCTACCTCTTTAACCTCACTTGTTCGCCCTGGTGAAGTCAAGAAGATAATACAGTCCCTAAAATCTCGTAAGGCACCCGGCTTAGATAATATTACCAATACACTTCTAAAAAGATTGCCACAAAAATGTATAGTTTTTCTTACTAAGTTATTTAATGCCTGTCTAAAACTAAATTACTTCCCGCAGCAATGGAAAATGGCTAAAGTCATAGCTATACCTAAACCCGGTAAGGATCCAACCGATCCTTCAGGTTACAGACCTATTAGCCTTCTTCCTTGCATCGGCAAACTATTTGAAAAAATCATCTTCTTTCGTCTATGTAGAGCATCCAACCATCTTCTTATCAACGAACAATTTGGTTTTCGTGAAGCTCACTCCACCGTTCAGCAATTGGCTCGTGTAGCTGAAGCTGTATCCTACGGACTAAATATGAACGAGTCCACCGGTATGTTCTTACTAGATATAGAAAAGGCGTTTGATACCGTTTGGCACGACGCACTTTTGCATAAACTTTTACTAATAGACGTACCGCTGTCAATGGCCAAACTGATAAAATCTTATTTATCTGACAGAACATTCCTTGTCCGTATTGCCAGCTGCTCATCTACCCCTAGATCAGTCCCTGCTGGAGTACCTCAGGGTTCCATCCTTGGTCCCTACCTATTTTTAATATTTTTAAACGATATCCCCATTCAAAGGCGAACAAATCTCGCCTGTTTTGCTGACGATACGGCGTCATTTACTACATCAGACGATATAGACCTCATTATAGGCCGCCTCCAACTCTCACTGGATAGCCTCCTCGAATTCTTTCACAAATGGAAGCTTCAAATCAACGCTTCCAAAACTGAAGCAATTATTTTTACAAGAAAAATAAAACCTGTAACGCGTAAACTCAAAATAAATGACTTCAGAATTCCGTGGAGTAAAAATGTGAAGTATCTGGGAGTGATCTTAGACGATAAACTGAACTGGACTCAAAATACGCTATGCTTACGAAATAAGGGGTTGAAGGCATTAAATGCATTCAATCCAATCTTGAATCGTAAAGCATGTCTCAGTAGTTACACCAAGCTGTGCATTTACCGCACATTAATTCGACCCTGCATTACGTACGCTTGCCCTGTATGGAGTAGTACTTGTGCCACTAATATTAAAAAACTACAGGTTATTCAAAACATTGCAGTAAAACGAGCTTACAACACTAAATTCCGCACTAACCTACACAAACTACACTTTAAAATTAGTTTACCACACTTAAAATGTTTTATGTATAAACTGTCTAAAAAGTTTTTCCTACATACCAACCCTAAGAATAAAAATAAATTAATTAATAATATTTGTAAAACCCGAGCTCGTGATTTACCATTTATCGATAAATATTGTCGATATAAATTACCCCATCACTTGTTTCTTGAGTGCAATGAGTAGGTATCGGTCGACGCTTGCCGAGGAATACCGAAGTTCGCTCGGACGCAGCATGCACCGAGCGGGTGCATTAGCTGGGTCGCTCGCGCGATTCTGGCCCTTTTTATCTAGGCATATGGGGTGAGAGTGGCGCGGGTGACTGTGACGTTGACGACGGCCGGTCGGTGTGTGCGCGTGCTCACCTAGTTATAGGTAGGTTCCTGCTGCTGTGGTCTGTGCGTGCGCCGTCGGCGTTCGCCGCTCCGCCGGCAAACATTTTAATTACCTACCCCCTATAATATATTTATCTCAACTTATTCAATCCTAATTTATATGAAATCAAATGTTACACTGAGACTAAAGTTAACATAATGAAATTTAAATTACTTTATTAACTACTTAGCCATCAATATTTAATTTTATTATTATAATGACCCAATTACTTTTTATTTCCGCAAGTTTTATTTGTTTAAAACAGCTTAAAACGATTTATATATTTAATGTTAATGCGTTCTTTAAGGATATTTTTTTACACTTAGAATTGTATTTTATAATCTTATGCATAATAAAGATCTTTTGAAATTGAAATTGAAATTGTAATGATTGGCTTAATTCTTCAAATTTCAAAGGATTTTGTGAAACATGTTACGACCTTGAACCTTGGTTGTTTGCCAAATCGACCGAGAGATTGGCCAAACTCCAATGTTAACTCGGTTTGTTCCTGTTTACATTCATCTATAATTCGCAGAAGGAAAGTGTAAACAATGACTGTTCGTTCAGATTCAATCGATATATCAAAGAAAAACCGAGATTGATTGAAAAAGAAAAAATGGTACGGTAATTTTTACGATGTGAAAAAGTAGCCTCCGGGGGTTATTCGTCCAACGCCCAGAATGTCCTGGTGTCAAAATTTCCAATGGATTTTTTGTAATTCAACAAAAATGTATGTGCACCACAGTCTAATTTATGTGCATTAAACATAATGCTCTTACGAAGAGGTAAAACTTCGTGAGGAAACCGACATGCCTTAGATGTCACCACGGTTTGGCTGCAGACATTCGCCAATCAGGAGTTGGCATCTTACTGCTAGGTATACTGCCTGCAGTTGATATTTCAGGCAGTAAGCCCAGCAGTAAGTCTATGCGCTAAGTTGACCTATTTATACAAATAAGAAACAAATCCATTTTTGAGGTTTTAACCAATTATTATTATCGTGTCCGAAGTTTAGCTGGTTAAATTTTGTCTGATTTGCAAAAGCATCAGTATAGGGGCATCTAACGTGCATTGGACATTGACTGGACAGAGAAAATACTACACAGACTGTGTTAACCAATAGATACTATGTATAATTAACATACTAGCTGCACCCCGCAGTTTAACCCTCGTAATCATTATCTGCGTGACTTTCTTAATTTTTTCTATCATAAGAACCTGCAAGTCGCCTGACAATAACTAAACACAACAAAAAAAGAATTAGCAAAATCGGTCCAGCTGTTCACGCGTGATGCCGTGACCAAGAAAAATAGGGATTAATTTTTATTTAAATAGATAAATAAGGTAACCTTAAATAACTGTGTTTACAGGGTGACACAGAAAGCGGGATGTACAACTCGAAGCTGTCGGTATCAGGACCTCGCGAGCCATCCCGCATGGTGCGTCCGATGTCACGTAAAGATATCTTCTACTCCGGCTCAGTGTTGAACCTGCCTCAGTACCAGAGTCAGAAATCTCTGCAAGGATACAGGAACTCGGTGCTCAGTCTGCCGCAGGCTCAGAGCAGGCAGACGGGAGAGTTGCAGACAGAACGTAAGTTGTACTTTATATCTATTAATGCACTAGCTGCGCCCCGCGGTTTCCGTAATCGCGTAAGTCCGATCTTTCTCACCGTTTAAACCTTCCCTGGACTACGACAAACATTTCAAAACCGAAATCATCTAAATCGGTTCGTGCGCTCTGGAGTTATAGCGTCAGGAAGGAAAACCCGACTTATTTTTATATAATAGATAACGTTAAAAGCCAATCAGACACAGAGTAGTCTGAAACTGTAGAGTTTCGTCGTGGTTTTAAGTCTCTACAAATCAGTAGAGTCTAAAAGATATCGTATGGGGATTTGACAGGGGCTACCGCGTTCCAAATACGTTTAAAAATAAAAGTTTGTGTGTTATATATTTGTTACTCCGTTACTCAAAAACGACCGAACCAATTGCGATAAAATTCAGCTACTTTTGATCCTGATCCTGGAGGTAAGCGGGCAAAACTGCTGAGGGCAACTAGTGCACCAATTAACTTGCTGCGTCTTACGCCTAGTTCGCGTTACTAGTATTTACTCGCTACTGCATATTGCCCAAAAAACGTTCGCACATTGCTTGCTGAACAGTTTACCCGCGTCGCTGTTCCCACAAAACTACAACCTTGGAGTCTTCAAGTCTAGAGTGAATAGGTACCTTCTAGGCGAGCATGTTACATCTTCGACCTCATCTTCGCTTCCCATCAGGTGAGATGAGGTCAAATGCAAGCCTATTTTGTTTAAAAAAAAAACAAGTGAGTGGTGTATTGCAAAATAAACTCTTACAAAACAATTTAACGATGTGGCGGCAACTAATGAACTCGACGAATTCGACAGGTTCGGACTTGTTTAGCCGGTGAGCCAGTGAACAGGAACGCGTGAGGGAGGGGTGCTACTCGCCACTCGCCTAATTAAAATAGCATAAAATGGATCGACTCGACTAAATTACTTACTAACCAACTAGACTACGTTTAGCTACTAAATTACTCGCTACTCGACTAAAATAGCCTAATGCGAAATAATCTTTAGAAACGATTGGTGGTTTCGTGATCATATGCATAGAAACTTACCTTGTTTTACTTAAATGTTTGTCATATTTACAGAATACGATCTCTGCCCATGCCTGGCCCTCCCCGCGTCATTCAAGTCTGCTCTCTCGTCCATGTTGGACGTGAGTCTACTCCGCGACCCTGCCTTCATGCTCATCGGAGTCTCGAACATATTCGGCATGGCGGGTCTCTATGTGCCCTTCGTTTATATTGTCGATGCTGCTACGCTTAATGTAAGTTTAATCATATTTATTTTATAATATGAATACTCTAGCTGTGCCCTGAAACTGGGCATAGAGTATATCCTGTAACCCATGCGAATACCTGGATAAAAAGTAGGCTATGTTATTATTATGTATCCAAATTACTTCATTAAAATCTGTTCAATAGTATTTGAAGGCTCATAGCTAAGCGACGCTCACTGATCGTTTACGGTCGTGCGGGTTAAGCGACGCCTGGCGCGGTCATTACTTCGATGGTAGTAGTGTGGCAAAAATGTGTTTTCGTGCTTCGGAAGGCACGTTAAGCCGTTGGTCCCGGTGGCTACCTCTAGTAGCAGTCGTTAAGTCAAGTTAGAGGCCTTAGGGCGATCTGAAAACTCTAACAATAGGTGAGTCACACCTCTATACGAGAAGAAGTAGAAGAATAGTATTTGTATAAATACCTACTATTAGACATAGTCAGCAGTAAACATGGAAGCGTAATACGATAATATATTTATTGCAAACTATTTACTATTTAAATTAATACCACAGAAGCAAAGCCCATGGAAGTTGGTCAGCGAGTGAAGTAATAGTTGTTCTTTGTTTGCCAGACTTGCATGATGGCGCACTCGTGCACGCAATGTTTCTGACCAATCAGCGCACAGCACCGGCGACCTTTCAATGAAAGCTCCGCCCCCTTTCTCTTATAATACTATTGTTTATCGTTTCAGGGTGTAGATCCGTCTCAAGCATCCTTCCTGTTGTCTATAATCGGTATAACGAACACTTTCGGTCGTATAATGTGCGGATGGGTTGCTGATTTCCCGTGGATGGACTCTCTATTGCTCAATAACATATGTCTCGTCATCGCTACGGTCAGTTTACAACCTTATTTCTAAGTAACTAAGGTTTAAAATTACTTGGAGTTAATGTGAATATTTGACGTTGCAGATATCCGTCGGGTTGACACCGTTCTGCTCTTCATATGGGGCTTACATTGCGATTGCTATTGCATTCGGGCTTGCTATTTGTAAGTATACATCTAATAGGCTGTAAATTATTAAGTACATTATAAGCAAATAGAACTTAACAAAGAGTTTTAGGTAATTTTTTAATAATTCGATATTTCCAGCTGAGATAAAATAATTATTGAATTGAAAAACATACTAATATGAATTGACGATCAAGTTGGCACAATGGTCACCATGCCGGACTGCCAGACACAGGGTTGCGGGTTTGATTCCCGCCTCAGACAGTTATTTTGTCTGTGGTCTGGTTGTTTCTATGTATTATAAGTATATATTTATTACCAACAAAGTATATAAGTAGTATAACCGTTGTCTAGCCTAGTAACTAGACTTGTGTTATGGGTAACACAAGTCTAGTTACGTAGCTTGGGGATAGATGGCGATGATTTATTTAATTTTAGGTACTTAATGATTATATTGTCGTTTTCCAGCTGGCTACATCTCCCTAACATCTATAATCCTAGTCGACCTCCTTGGTCTGGACAAGCTGACGAATGCCTTCGGTCTACTCATCTTGTTCCGTGGTGCTGCCGCCATCATCGGCTCGCCTCTAGCTGGCGCGGTTTACGATGCAACGAAGAACTATGACGCCTCATTCTATATGGCCTCTGCTTTCTTCTTAGCTTCCACATTGACGTCGTTCGCTGCGCCGCTGTTCCGCAGGTGAGGAATACTATTTTACTTTGATGAAGCTGTGGATTTTGGGCTTTGTCTCTTAGAGGTTATGCGACGGAAAACTATGACGCGTCGTCTTATATGGCCCGTGCTTTCTTTTTTGCTTCGACGCATAGCGACGCATGTATTTCGCTGCCCCTTTGCAGTTCTGCAGTTGATAACTATTTATTGAGTTACACAGGATCTAGCTAGACCCTGAGTATGTTGATAGTTTGAGCCTTAGAATAACACAGGCTACCTTTTATCCTGATATTCCCTAAGGACAATTAGAAAGATCAAAAAAACAAAACAAAGTCTTTAACGAACTAACGCCCGAATACTGAAAGGCGAAATAATTGACGTTTAATTGTCAGACAGATAAACAATTTAAGTGTCATATTTACATAGGATAGGAGCGTCTTAAATATTAAGGGAACTCCTTTGAGTGTTCGGGCATAAGTGTAGTAAATCTTTCTAGCAGTAGCTAATTTTAGTAAGTTCACACCCCTCACTTATTATCAATAGGAAACAAGAAGAGATCCAACAACCGACCGACGTGCTAACCCCAATAGACGAGGATCTAGAAGAAGGTGACGAAGAAGATCCGGACGACACCCCTATAACGATGGGTGCAGCCCTAGCCCGGACCGGAGCGCCGGCCATCACGCGGACTGCGGCCTCGCCCAGTGAGCCTAACTCGCCATCACCGCCGGAGGAACGGGCTCAGAGGGAGAGTGTACTGTAGGTGTAAGTTATTAAGGTTTATATTTACAAATAAGTGCGCAATAACTGCAATACGGGCCAGACTGAAGTGTATGCGAGGCGCTAGTGAGAAAACCACGCTCATTAGCGGTCACCTACTACTTGTACTTGTATACGGGTTGTTTTCTGCAATTAGACCCCTCCCTTTTGCGTGAGGGTCCACTTGTCAGGAAGAGAATCAGCCCAGCTCCATAAAATTTGCCACTAGGTGTGGTTTTGCAAAAATTTCGCGGGCACCTATTTTTCACTACTGCAACGCTAGTCTCTGTAACTTTGAAACGACAGTAGGCGTCCAAGCAACATAAATCAAAGCTGCATTACAAACTCACGCACACATAGAATCCCGCGACAACATGCCTTGAAATATCTAATTGGATAAAGTGGACTAGCTTTATCTCTGTTCCTTACTAACCCCATTCGCGTGAGTGAGAGAGATAGAGTTAGTATTGATCTTTATCAAATACTTGTTCTTTTTTTATTGTTACGTATCAAACTATTGAATTGAAATGTAAATTGAATGAAAAATTATGGTCGGATGTGTACATAGTATTATTAAAGATAAATTTGTTCATCTGTAAGCCTTAGGTTTTTAATACAAAAATATTTAAAAAATCATAAAATGTCAGTTAGGTATAAATACTTTATACATGTGTGAGTGTGGCTGAAACAAAACAATAGTTTGATACGAAACACTATTGATTTGATTTCAAAAACTTTTGTATAAGGCTCTTCCCTCACGATGATATTCACAAACATAACTAATCGCTCGTGAGGGTGGGGCCTAACTCCTTCAAAGTAATTTGACGATCTCATTCTGTATGGAGACAAAAAGTTTTGGAATCAACAACTAAATTCTCATATAAAGTTTGTATTTTACTTTTTAATGGAAATAATTTTAATGTTATATATTTTCATACAAAATATGTGTATAAAAATATGTGACTTATTGTAGGAAATAAGAGTTACCATCATACCGGCATTTACAGTAGATTTAAAATGGATTTCTTTGTAAAAAAATAATAGAAACAAACTATTGTAAATGCCGCTCCATAAGTTTAATTAACACGATAAGTTTGAAATGAATTCTGGAATTGATTGCAAGCAATGAAGCGACCGTTTGCATTTTATATCTTATTCACAATGAAATAAGGTACTTATTCCAACGTGCCATAAAATTGTCGTGGTGCTAATTTCAATAACAATTTCGAGTCGACAATTAGTTCGATTCGATCTTGGCTCGATCGATTATCGAAGGAACTGAACAGTTGTTTGAGAACGTCCAAAGACTGCTTTCATTTTTAACCGACTTAATAAGAAAGGATGGACAATGAAGGGTATATAAAATGGTAGGATTCCGGTCGAATCGAACTTAAGTGCCATCTACACTGTTCTGTCTGCATATAGTCTGCCGGACTAACTTCATTTTTAACCGACTTCAAAAAAGAAGGAGGTTCTCAATTCGGTTGTACGTTTCTTTTTTTTATTAGGGTTCCGTAGCTCAAAAGTTAAATTCAAATAAAAAAAAGGAATCCTCATAAGATCACTCACTTGTCTATCCATCTGTCCATGTTAGGTCAGCGTTTGACCACTTTCTTACACGATGGTAAGTGACTATGTGGCCTAAAATGTAGCACGGTTTCCTAGAAGATGTCTACACGCTCGTGACTCAAAGACTCCTAAATAATTGGGGTCTTCGACGGAAGGTAGAAAGACGGCAGAGGAACAAACATTTTCCGACCCGTCTTCCTTTTATGGCTAAACTTGTAACTTTGTGGCTTAGGAAGTCTGTCGAATTAATTACCTATACTTTATTATAAAGCTTAATTTCTCGGGAGTCTAGGCAGTATTTTTCAGAACAGTGTAAATGGTACTTTAAATAAATTATTGCGACGATTAAATACTCAATGAACAGCAGAAGTCTAAACGTTTAGCAATAATATTTGTACTTATAGATTGTACTTAGAAATTGATAACTTAAAGGCAGAAGATATCGGCGAAGTATCTGCTGACATAAAGTATACTAAAAGCCAAAAAAAATTGACCCACCCATTCATTATTTTCAAGTCGATAAATCAATTTGGATTTTTTTTTATTTGGAAATATAATTTAGTTTCAATAAGCTTGTTTATCTATAAACTAGCAGCGTTTACGGTTTCACCCGTGTAACTCCCGATCCCGTGGAAATTTGGGGATAAAAAGTTGCCTATAACACTTCCAATGAATCAATGTATTCGCATACCAAGTTTCATCAAAATCGGTCCAGTAGTTTCGGAGCCTATTCATTGCAAGGAAACAATCAAATCTTTCCTCTTTTTAATATTATAGTGTGGAAGTATAGATAAAAATTGAGTAAAGTGTCTGGAGATTGTCTTAGAGACTGGAAAGTATCCGCGGAGACCTGGATCTCGAAGAGTTTGCTTCAAAATAAGGATCCTTTTCATCAAAACCATGGGTGGGTTTTTCGCGGTGTATTGCAATCTGCAAGGTCTTTTATTAACCAGGTCTGATTTACTTTGATTGACAATAAAAATATTGTTTCGCCTAAACCTCACCACGTCTTAATCTGTAAATATATCCGTTAACATTGTAAATATTAAACGGTACTTAGAGTTTTGAATCGCAGCACTATTTAGGAATTAGATAGGTAGGTGTAGGCAGAAAAATAACACCAAAATTTTAACAAATAGACGCTTTATTTTATTGGAAAATACTTAATTGTGTAGGAGGCGTTTAGAATAGTAAAAAAAGGTCTGGGCTAGCGCCATGTTTGTGACGCTTTAACAAGAAATCCATTAGTTAAGAGCTCTGCATATGATTTAAGTGACTGTGTTGGCATGAAATATCATTTTGAGTAGTGCTTTAAGTCGCCTACTGATGATTTTCGAATGTCTCCTGAAGGCCAATTCTCATAAATAACATTGTTTAAATTACATTTCAATATCATTCCGATTGCATTTCGATTGCAAAAGAACTTTGAGGGTATTTTGAGCTACTTTGAGGGTATTATTGGTGATCGAAATGATATTGAAATGTAATTTTTAAATGGTTATTTACGAGAATTGGCCTTCAGGTCAATTTCAAGGGGAAGTTTAAAACAATCTGTTAAAAAACGGGCCACTAAAAAGGTTTTATTGCATCGATACATATATTAACTTCCGATCTAGCGGGAATTTCGGGATAAAAATATCATTTTCCATCCCTAAATTTCTACTAAGCCGATTTCCATCCAAATCGGTCAACAAACAAACAAACAAAATAATGAACAAACTTTCGGATTTATAATATTAGGATAAGTTAACCAGGGTACTTGAGGGACTTGAGGTACTAACAACAATGATATTTCATAAGAAGTAGACCAAAGTCGCTTATATCATTTGGGGAGCTCCCAAACTATAAATTCAGTTGCATTAAATTCGATTCGAATAAAGTTAGTTTTCTGTGACGTCATAACATGGCGCTAGGCTGCTCCTATTGTTATAAACACCCAAATGACAAAAGAGGGGTGTTATTAGTTTAGCCCCTGTGTCTGTCTGTTTGTTTGTTTCGTAGCTATTAAATTGGTATTTTTTTATTTGTGTGACAAATAATTCGTTCTAATCGCGGCGTTATGATAAAATTATACTAGATTAGTCTGTAGTCGTAACCAAAGTTTTATTAATTATGAATTTGCACGTTTTCTATACAAAGTACAATGAGAGAATTAATTATTGAAAAAAAGCGATGGTAACATTTGCTATTCTTAAGTATTTTATAAGCCTAATTATTCATTTATTCTTATATTTTTTAATCAATGTATTTTTTATATTCCAATCTTTAATTGTGTTTTTTTTCTACCCTATTTAGAGGCTTGCGATGAGTTTAATTATTTGGGAATGTATAAATTTTACCATTAGTATACTAATATTAACGTAACACTAACATTTTAATAGGGTAGGGGTTACTATTAAACTAGAAATTTGGATGTTATTTCCTATTTAACGAATTGACTGTATGTTTTAAATTAGAGCTTAAGAAAATAAGGTTTGGCAGTCAACTTGTTAGGGGTTATACCGCATCAAATATGTGATACTAAGCAGTTCCACAATACATTGTGGTTCTAAAGCTGCTATGAAAAGGGCCATTCTATATAGAAACCTAGCTAAGCGTATATACAATGCTTTTTATATAAGTTTTCTGTACTTATTGTATCTTGTATCGCGTCTCACCATTTCCCATGTGCCATCGCTATGAACAAATGTAAATAAATGGTAGATAGTAAAACAGTGGTCTTAGGAAAGTAGATCGCGACTATGATGTTGCTGTCTCTTGATAGGCGTGACGGGACGAGACGCTATGTCGAGCTATATCGTTCGTATCTCGAGCTATTTCGTGCGCATCTCGAGCTATTTCGTGAGTACCTTGAGCTATATCGCATTTATCTCAAAGTATATCGTGCGCATCTCGAGTTATTTCGTGCGTATCTCGAGCTATTTCGTGAAATCTCGAGCTATATCGTGCGTATCTCGAGTTATTTCGTGCGTATATTGAGTTATTTCGTGCACTGCTCGAGCTATACCTCGAGTTATTTCGTGCGTATATCGAGTTATTTCGTGCACTGCTCGAGTTATTTCGTGCGTATCTCGAGCTATATCGTGCGTATCTCGAGCTATTTCGTGCGTATCTCGAGCTATTTCGTGCGTATATCGTGCGTCTACCTCGAGCTATCTTGTGCGTCGCGTCTGTCCGTGCTCGGGTGGAACTTAGTAATTTAAATGGAACACAGTCAATTGTACGTGCATCATAAATATGTACCAAAATGTTTTACTAAATATTTACTACACAAAGGCTATACTTGCCACTTTATAAATGTATATAATTTGAATGAAATAAATCGTGCTACATATTTTTGTCATAAATAGCTAAAGTGACCTGGGGCTATTGGAACTAAACTCCTACTTTAATAGTAAGTAATTATGTTTTTTTAAATTAAATTTATATATGAGAAATTCATACTTTATCTCACAAATAACAGATGACATTATTTGAATAAAAAAAAATTGGGTTCCAAAGGTTACCTTTGCCTCTTAGTCGCAATAGCCCCAAGTCATTTTATACTGTTATAAATTGCATAATTTAGCTTTAAGCGTAGGGTCTTTGGTCGCGCTCGAGAGTGTTTATCAGTGAAAAATAAGTTAGTATTCAACGCTTATAGAGGCAAATAATTAATTACCCAACTAAAATTTCAGCTAGCATCGTTTCTGAGTGCGGCCTATAGAGTTAATTATAAGATAGAAGGTATTATGTGATATAATAATGAACAGTTAGTAATTTTTTTTTAATATAACGCCTACATTATAAAGATTTTGTTTAACAGTTGCATTGCAAACGTATTAAGGAGAAAATATTAATTAAAAAAGTGTTACTGTTGTTATAGTTTTATGTAAAAACCAAAAGTGTTATGTTTTAAGGGAAGTTTAAAAGGTAAATGTTTAGGGAATATTGTTTTAGAAATGTTGTTTTCTCTCTTTCACACGTATGTACAATAATGTGAATGAAAGAAAACGAAATATGATATCTAGATTGTCTTATGCTGACGTGTAATAAATTGTAAACAATTTAAACGTACCTTATTGAATATTGCAAACTCAATTTTATATTTTTCGAGACATTTTTTGTCAAAAAACTTCTTATTGAATTAATATAAATACCTATTTTTTTAAATAAATTATTTATTTAATATAATTATGTCTATCCTAATTGATAGTTTGATGTATTTTAGTTCAGTATTGGCTCAAAGTATTTGAATTATAATCATAAGCAATTTGTATTGAGTTTTTTAAAATTGCTTTGTTTTGATGTAATGAAATGGTTTTTTATATAATGTGTTATTATAATGTTTATTTTGAAAACGCTTTGTAAAAAACATTGAATTAGGAGCGCATGTTTTGCTTGCGCTAACTACAATAAGCTTGTTGATATGTCCACCGAATTTTTGTAAATAACAGATTAAACAGTAAACATGACTGATATATTGGAATTTTTATTTCTAGTATAGACCTATTGTAACCCTGGTAGAGCTATAGTAAATAAACTTTAATAATTTTAAATTATATCAAATCAGTTTTAATAGACTGCCGTCCAAAAAGAGACTGCGATTTATTAAAAACTGAGTAAGTATAGAGAATAACATTATTTTTTCTTTTTAATTAAAATCAAAGTATGCCAAGTTACAGATGTTTGTTTACATTTGCCCCATAGTTGCAATAGCCCTGGGTTAGGTACTTTACTTTAGAAGTATCCAACATTTTGGTGAATTAAATATTTTAGAAATCAACTTTCTTGGGGTATTTTCGGACAATTTACCTTTTAAAAAGTATTTTTCATCATGTCCTACTGTTAGCGTGATCGCAGATACAACACTCAGCTCGCCGAATGGCAAATAGACTTGTGTTTGGCAAGTCTAGTTGGTTAGCTAAGGGCTAGAAGGCGTTTCAATGTCCTGCAATATTTTTTTTATAGGCAATAGGCAAAATTTTATATTAGAAGCCGATTAAGAACTTTTTGATTAAAAAAATCTTGTTTGTCATCACTACATAGTATAAAATATAAAATAAAGTCACTTTTCGCCGTCCCTATGTATGCTTAGATCTTTAAAACTACGCAACGGATTTTGATGCGGTTTTTTTAATAGATAGAGTGATTAAAGAGGAAGGTTTTTAGATATAATACATGCATAATACAGCCGTGCGAAGCCGGGGCGGGTCGCTAGTATGGATATAAATGTAGGGTAGATGTGCAAGAAAATATTATGATGACACAGTTTCGAGGGTATCGTAATGTCAACTGCGAAATAATTAACAGATATTATTGCGATTCGTAAACAGTTTAATTGCGTAGTATCTAGATTGAGTTAGGTAGAAGCGTAACGTAGATTTATTGAAAACAATTATATTAATATAAATGATCTTTATTGATTTGTCCGTGTTATACAGAGATATGTCAAGAGTAACTTTACATCTCACTGGTGTTATATAGGTTGTGACCGTTCTGTGATTGACAAAGTACACTATCAGTTTGCTACCATAATACTACAAACAAGTATTGGACTTACGACCTTCTTTTAGTAGATGTTACACACAAACATAAATACTTGAATTAAAAGTACCTACTCAGTGTGATTATTATTTTCAACATGTTAGCTATGTATTTAGTTGTATGAGTGGTATAAGCCGCCATCCGCTACACCCAGCCGACGTGGGTTCGATCCACAGGTTACGTTGTTATAATGTTCAAATAGTGCTGCACAGGATCGTAAACGTTACGGTGGCGGTGTACTTTTGAACGTTGATTGTACTTATAAAGGTAACAGAGTGAGGGGTACAGCCCGTCGGCTTACCTTTACGAATTCAGGCAAAAATAAGCTTCAAGGTACCTTCCTAGAACTGTTTTGTTACTATAGGTACCTACTTCAATTTGTATCATATTTGCTCTAGCTATACCTACGCGGTAAATTTTTTCTTTCATTTTCACTTCAATTTAAAGTCTGTGCAGTCCAAATTGGATTAACAGCGCTTACAGTGCTAACTGGCAAACTAAAAATGCTCAAGCCGCATGTGTGTGGCTAATGTGACATTTTTCTGGTGTGGCTTTATACATGTCCAATTCGGACATTATCTGCGACTGACTGGAACAAATATGATAGGTTATTGATTTCGACTCTTAGCTTCAAGGTATAATACCTTAATAAAGCAGGCATTCGTGGGAATAAAGGTAGGAAGACTGCAGTAAAACGAGAACTTTTTTAACCCGTCTTCCTTTTGTGAACAGGGACTTGTCCGCTTGGAATACGACTTAGGCAGGTGGGTGGTTGAAGCCACCCAGGAGATTGCTCCTTTAGCACCACCCATCTGGGGTTAAATCCCACGGATGCGAGCGATACGAACCTCCTTCTTCTTAGCCTATATAGGTATCTAATCTAACTATTATACTTGAGTGATGTATAAGTAAGTAAATTAGCCTCTAGGACAGCCTAGTTATATATAGAAGCTAATAAATACAGTGAGCGATGACAGTAGAATAACCGCGTAATACATACGAGGCCAGTCTGTCGTATTTACTATCATATTCTAATACGTCTCAATGAAACTGGTCATAATTGACCCCGCAATTAGATCGACTGGCTGCTGTAACGGGTTAATACATTACATCATTAGTTCAACACTTTCAAACAGATGACCTTTAAGGGCAGCAATGTATTGGATTTTTATTGATGTTGGTATGTTTTCCGTTTGAATAGAACAGGTTGTTTATATGTTGATTGATAGTGAATAAATTAAGGTGTTTATGGTAATCAGAAAGTGTTTTTGTATTGCCCAATCAATCAATTAAGTGAGGAGAGACTATGATAGTAAAATAACGCTCTATTAGAAAGAGAAAAGCGTGGTTTTATCCACGTTAGTTTGTTTTTCGTTGATAAAGTCAAAACTTGACTTAATATATTTTGTTGTACCTAAGGTATAAGTACCTACTAATATGAAAGTCGACTGATCTTCCCAGATAGTAGAGCTTTTCAATAGTATAAACTAGATTTCAATTGGTTTAGTAGTTTTTAATTGATTATGTAACAAACAGACAGACGTGCATGAATTTTAAAATGAATTCGTGTTCTACTGCATATACTAAGCCTTAGATTCGTTTTTTTCTTGCCTCCAAGTAAGTATAGACTTTTTGTCAATTCTTTATCACTACATACCTAGTATACAAAATAAAGTCGCTTCCCGCCGTCTGTCTCTCTGATGCTTAGATCTTTAAAACTACGTGACGGATTTTGATGCGGTTATTCAAATAGATAGAGTGATTCAAGAGGAAGGTCCTTTATATGTATAATCACTACATAGTATAAAACAAAGTAGCTTCCTGTTGTCTGTCCCTATGTATGCTTAGATCTTTAAACCTACGTAACGGATTTTGATTTGATGCGTAACGGATTTTGATGCGGTTTTTCAAATCAATAGAGTCATTCAAGAGGAAGGTTTATATGTAAAATACATCCATAAAATAGCCGTGCGAAGCCGGGGCGGGTAGCAGGTACCTATAGCACATGAGTAGAGATGACCTATAGTTTGTTTATTCAATCATAGATTTTTAAAGCCCTAGGCGATTACTACAGGAAGACAAAGTAGGCACTCACGTTTAATTGTAAGTAACAGCTTATATTTACACCTGCACCTACATTATTTCAAACCATATAACGAGATAAATTATCATTTTATTACCGACTCGTTCCGTGTTTTACAGGTTCCTGCATTTAGTTCCGTAAATCCGTAATGGACGTATGATTTCTGCTAAACATGTAGGTATGTACCTACCTCGTTTAATATAGTATAATAGGTAGGTATCTAGATTATGTTGACGCACTGATATTTCATTTCCGAAACAACTTATGAGTAATTTGTTACGTAAAAAAACTGGTCAAGTGTGAGTCGGACTCTCGTACGAGGGGCTCCGTACGATTACCTATATTCTGTTTTTATTTGTTATAGCGGCAACAGAAATACATCATCTGTGATTTGAACTGTCTATCTATCACGGTTCATGAGATACATCTCGGTGACAGACAGACGCACAAAGGGACAAAGGGGCTTCTCCATACAAGTCAATGCTTAAAATTCATAATTAAAAAACCCGAAAATGTTGAGGGTAGTCTTAAGGATCCCTCACATCAACTGTTCAAACACAGAGTCATTTTCTGCTGTCAGTTCGGAAGTGTATCATCGCAAAGTCAACTATTCACGCAATTAACTTTAGTAAACAATAAATTTGTTCAGTACATATCAATTAAACAACAATTTCTCCAAATACAGTGATTAACCAGCATACTCGTAACTGCATAGTGTCGGTAATGAAGCAGCTTCGAGCAGGGTATGTAGATTCAGTTTTTTTGAAGTGAAAACTTCTTTAGCGGCGTTGAGCACTTTTTCTGTAATGGGTATAAAATCTTAAACTCGCGTCAGGACACGTGACCTGATCGAAAAAGCGTAAGACGGATGGAGAGTAGACAGCTATCCCCTCTCTACGGCGCGGCGAAAATGTATGCCTGGGCCTGCTGTTTTTAATTTGGCTGTGAGTGTATTAAGACGTACATATGGTATTTTTTAACGGACGACTATTGACGGACGACAAATGTCGGACGACAAATGTCGGACGACTATTTGTCGGACGACTATTGACGGACGACAAATGTCGGACGACTATTGACGGACGACAAATGTCGGACGACTATTTGTCGGACGACTATTGACGGACGACAAATGTCGGACGACAATTTGTTGGACAACAAATGTTGGACGACAATTTGTTGGACGACAAATGTCGGACGACTATTTGTTGGACGACAAATATCGGACGACTATTTGTCGTCCGACTATTTTTTTTTTTTCATCTAAAACTCTTTTTGCGTATGTTCTCGCGACATATGAGATTTTACACAGATATACAGTTTTCACTTCTGCCTGCACTCCCGAAGTGCGCTGTTTTTTTTTTTTTTTTTTTCGTTGTTTTTTATATAAAGTTTTTCTCATTTGTTTCTCCGGTGTAGGTAAAAGTCGGCAGTCATTATTTTTTTCAGATAAAAAAATTTGGTACTTAGATAACTTTATTTTGAATAGGTACCAACTTACTTATTGCTAAATTAGTAATTATGGTTTGAGACATAGAGTGTTAACAAGGGTTTCTTTGTTGTGAAACGAAAGGAAATCGCGGAAAATGATTTTATTTTTAAAATATTTTTAAATAATATCGTGAGAGATATACCTAATCAGAAAATTTATAGGCACAACAAAATTACAGCATATACTTATTTCCTCCGATCCATTTATTATGAGTTTACGACCTTTGCCCAAATAGAACCATAAACAATTTGAATCAGAAGCAAGGAATATGTTTTGTGAGATTAATCGGCAATCACAGACAACGCCTCTACTATGCCACCCTTTTTCTGTACCTTGTAAGGGAAGGCCCCAGTGTGAGACGGACGGACAGAGTGCAGTGTAGTCTTAGTATTAGGGTTCCGTTTTTACCCTTTTGGATACGGAACCCTAAAAAGAGCCTACCTAAATATACTTACGACAATAATTATATTTTTAACTGACGACGGCTTGTTTGGACGATTTAAAAAAAGAGTTTTGATAAAACTTATGTTTCACTTTCTGGAACAGCCTATGACTAATTTTGTTACTTTAACATTAAGTAAGTGCCTGTTTAAATTTTACTTACGACAAATAAAATAAATAAAATAAAAATAAATAAACATATTTTACAATACAAATAATTATATTTTAAATATTAGGGTAAGAAAGTAGGAGGTAAAACTGGTCTCAAAAATAAATAAGGATGACCATAATTTGGACGTTTTTGGATTTGAAAAAGAAAATTTTGAACGCTTAACTTGCCGTCTGGCAAAAAAGTCAGCGGTAACCGAACATCAAGAATTAGTCGTTTCTAAAATACATAA
This sequence comes from Idaea aversata, assembly GCA_907269075.1. Lineage (NCBI taxonomy): Eukaryota > Metazoa > Arthropoda > Insecta > Lepidoptera > Geometridae > Idaea > Idaea aversata. The sequence goes on along the minus strand of OU026092.1, from coordinate 4,546,989 downwards.
GTATTTTAAGTACCGATGCTACGTGTCATTTGTGTAAGTTATGTAAGAATTATAAGAAAAAAAAGATACTTATATATATAAACTAATCGTAAACGAAACAAAGTCACGTGCGAATTAAACCATTGACCTCCATACTAGTAACTAGCTAGCTACGCTAAACAGGCGACTGTCATCAATTAAATGATACTATTTGATTTTAGCCATTTGGATTACTTGGAACTAATCCCATTGTCAATTTTTGATCATAGAATAGCATGTTTACTTATGACTCCCACTACTACGCTTTTCATATCAAAAAAATAGATAATAGTCCCGCAGTATTCTCAACAGGGGGCGCTTTGTTTAGGTGCAAAATATAACTGACATTTTATATAGAATATTGGTCTAGTGAATTATAGCATATTTTGTCAAGCGTAGGTACTCAAAAATATTTGTAATCTTGACCTTTGTGAGCATGATAACAAAAAAAATCGTATTAGTTCTTGAGCTTTCTTCTCATTGGTGGGCGCGTTCCGAAGGCACACATCCTAACTTTGTTTTTAAGACATTTCAATGTGATTTCATGTATTTTTCTAAAGAAAATTTAAGCGTGTGAAATGCAAGTTCTGTTCAGCTCGTGTTCACCAACGTAGACAGATGGCAAGGTCATTGACCGTGGCTGTTGCAACAAGCGCATTTGTTACATCATTCGACCTCCATTGACACGGAACAATGGCATTACTATTACTCCGTGATTATTTTCAGTTGCTGAAAAAATATATTATTATTGTCGCTTTTTTGTGTCGGTTCTGTCTCATTAATTCTGGTTATTAGGTAATTTTATTTTTGGAGGTAGATAGGTAGGTAGATCAATAAGGCATAATTAGGTAAAAACTAAAAAAATATCGTTAGCTCGTCTGCTTTTTTTAGTGTTATCTGTCGGGTTTGTTAATATAGCAAATAGGAGGTTTTTTAAAAGTAAGATAAATATGTTGAAAACTATGTTTATATGGTCACCCTACATGTCACCGAATTAGGGATTTTGAAACAGTTTTTTTAAGTTCTTTGGTAATTCCAAATCCCTCGGTAGGTTGCAGTATCTAAATTGGGAATTTGGTCAAAATTCCTTGTAGCCAAAAAAAAACTATCAATGTCAAAAATTAACCAATCTCAAAGGATGTATTATACCAACATGCAACTTTAAGTTGAAATTACATCAACTTATAGATTTATCCTCAAAGATAATGTGGTTGTTCCCAATTTGATACCTAATTAGTAATTACGATTAGGAAAATGAGTAGGTACAGGTACCTATAGCTAAGTAAAAGGTATAGGAAAAATATCGCGTATGAAATAAAAATAGTGTCAAAAATGGCAATTAGGCATATTTCAGAAAAAATGAGCAAGCGAATGTCAAAAAATGCGACCCGGTCAAAACTCGAGTGGGGAAAAATGCGAATAGAAATTTTTCTACGCGGAATAAAGTTTGGGGAACAGTACTAATTACTCAAATAAATATAGGTACCTACTTATACTAACATGGCTGATAATATGATCAGGATTTCTTTCTAAAACAACGCTTTATTACACACAAAGATAATTAAAAAAAAGTAATAAAACTCAAACAATAGTACATTGTTATCCTAGGTGTGAAAGTCACTCATTACAAGTCCCGAGACGGAGTTTGGCGCCCGAGCGTAGCGAGGGCGCTAATAGTTCGAGGGACTTAATGAGTCTTTCACCCGAGGTAAACACTGTGCTTTTCATTACGAATAATACATAAAATTCTTCCTAACAACGAGAGTGAATGAGAGACTCTATACTACCTGATCCTCTTACAAGGTTGGGACCAAAGAGGTTATATACATGTAGTGTTATTCTTTGGTGTTACTTAAAGCAAGGAGGTTAGGTTTTTAAAGTTCCTTATGCGTAATGTTACTGATACTGGCTACATGCACATTGCACAAGTCGTGCGAAGCCATAATTTGACATGACAGCTGTCAGTGAAAGAGAAAAGCCCTAGGGCTGGAAATTTTATTTTCTACACGCTCTTCATGCATCTTTAGACCTACTTTCGGAGTATGAGTAATGAAAAAGTATTATCTAAAGATCTCCACTAACATGACCGTTTCCGTGAAAGAAAATTTCACTTCACGTTCCTGTATCTGTTTCAGTATAGTGGGATGAAATCTTCAAAATACTAAAGATAGCATAATAAATAAACAAACAATTATCTACGTATGTAGGTATTACTAGTTTTCACCCGCGAGTTCGTTCCGGTTGAATTTTCCAAAATCCTTTCGCGGCTTCCGGTTATCTGTTTGCAAAATACCGATCTGTTAGGTTGAGTTGTGCGTTGAGATATTATCATGACTAGACATCGGATTATATGCATTTGCTTGTTTGCTTAGCCAAATGCATATAATTGAATTTTGTAGCGTTATTGCAAATTTCGGTACTTTTTCATTGATAGTGCTTATTTAGTAGTTATACATGTTAGGCGCGTTGTATTATGTCGTCAACAAGTCCGCCTTGCACACAGCGAGATTTATTAACGGCACAAACTCTACCTGAAGAGGTCTCTGCAGAAATGGCGTCAAATTTCAAGTTCTGTCCTCTAATGTCAGTTGACGACGAAAGATCATTTTCAGCTTATAAATGAATATTAAGTGACAAACGTCACAAATTTACTTTAGAATTACTGGAAAAATACATTGGTGATTATTGTCACAAAAAAAAATACTAATAAATGTAATGTGAAAATATTCGTAAATTCTAATAATAAATGGTTTTTGATTGTGCATATTTTTGCATATTTCGCCCTTTTTTAGTGCATTTTTGGACATTTTGATAGTGCATATAATCTGATGTCTAATCATGACAGTCAGGTCTTTAAATGTTTTATTTAAAGACAATAATTAGATCCCATCATTTTGATAATGTAAATTGTAAGTATAAACTTTTATTAAAATAAAACATTGGAATTTCAAATAGCTGCAAAATAAAACTGAAAGCGACAAGAAGACGCCACGCGAGCATACAACGGAACTACCACGCTGTAATGATGACGACACCATACACACGACATGCATTCCATTGAAGATTTCAAGTTAATTTGCATGCTCCCACTTCGTATTCAACCCAGCAATGAATCACGCACCGAAAAAATGTAAACTACTACGATTTACGTCCGTGGATGATGTAATATCGTACAGACTTGCACCAGACGAAATTCTTGAAAAAACGAAACATCTGAGTCTTAGGAAAAAAATACATCCTTGGACGTAATTGGAATTTACAATAACATTATGATACGTATGATTTATTAGGATAGTTTTATTTGCAATTTTATTTTATTTATTAACAAAATTCTACAGTCATCATGTTCTAACCTATTGTACACACAGTACATAGAACTTAAACCAAATTGAATCTACATTTTGTATGCTGTTTGAATTCGAAATTAGAAAGTTGATTTAATCACATTCAGGGTGCCTAAACATATTTAGCTAAATTCTAGCTAAATGCATTTAACGGGTAATCTTAAGGGTGAAAGGGTACCGGCGCTTTCTTCATACAAACGTAGTTGACTGTTTCCTCCCTGGATAATGACACTAGTAGGGACTTATAAATATTTTTTTTTGCATAAAACTTATACCTGCCATGACTATGCCCCTATGTCTCGGTTTTTTTATTTTCTGATTATCATAGAAATTAAGATTTAAAAAACAAAACATAGGAGCAGTTATAAGTTTTATGCAACAAAAAAATTTGTGCTAGTGTCATTATCCAGGGAGGAAACAGTCGACTACGTTTGTATAGAGAGCTCTGGTACCCTTTAACCTTAACAATAGATTCGAAATCGGAAATTAAAGCTAAACGAAGTTAATTTCAAAGCAAAGTATATTAAAAAATTTAAAACTTATCCCAGTTTCTTGAAACGATATGGTTCACTAGTGAAAGAGACCACGGCATGTGGTTCTTTGTTAAAAGGAGGTAGGTTTTATTTGTTATTTTTCTTATTCTTACTTATTCTTACTATTATCTTGGTAAGTAGGTATATATTTACTTCTATGTAACTTGTAAGTAGATAAAATCTATACTAATATTATAAAGCTGAAGAGTTTGTTTGTTTGTTTGAACGCGCTAATCTCAGGAACTGCTGGTTCGAATTGAAAAAATATTTTTGTGTTGGATAGTCCATTTATCGAGGAAGGTTATAGGCTACTTTTTATCCCGATTTTAAAAATTAATAAGTGTCTACACAAGTACCTACACATGCGATTTCTATGAAATAACCAGAGTTATTTCGTACATGAATTATCATAAATCTAAGTCAAAGTCAAAATTCTATACTTATTCAGTAAGAATAATTCGCATGAAATCAAATTGAAAACGTTTTAAAAACTAAATTATTGTGCCTTCGGAAAACGCCCACCAATTTTCTTTAATCGTTTGGGCCTTCATTCTTTTTGAAGCTCGTTAAGCGCGCCACCCAGAGTATACGTGCAGGTTTATGATCAGTGATATGTCAACCAGAGGCAGATAGATACCTCTTCACTTCACTACATAGTATAAAATAAAGTCACTTTTCGCCGTCCCTATGTCCCTATTTCCCTTAGATCTTTAAAACTACGCAACGGATTTTGATGCGGTTTTTTTTTAATAGATAGAGTGATTCAAGAGGAAGGTTTATATGTATAATACATGCATAATATAGCCGTGCGAAGCCGGGGCGGGTCGCTAGTTGCGTAATAAACTTGGCCACACGAACTTCAGGCAATTGACTCTGACGCACGGTGCACTGCGCTAAACGCGGCCCTATGATTGGTTAATTTTGTGCTGCTCTCTTCACTCTAGCGAATCAGCGTCGTATTTGCGGCGCTATGCGTTCGCGCGTACTATGCAATCTCATAGGGTTGATTGTGAATACCGGGTGTTAATCCCTCGGGTGCTTTCGAATATGCACGTAGACACGCATTCTAATTATTGTGTCACAATAAAGTTGTGCGAAATTCGGAGATATCAAGAATCAAGAATATTTATTGAAAAACTGTGTACAATCAACGGTCAAAAGTCTCTGCCCACCGTAACGTTTACAATCCTGTGCAGCACTATTTGAACATTATAACAACGTAACCTGAGGATCAAACTCACGTCGGTTGGTGTAGTGGGTGGCGGCTTATACCACTTGGCCAAAAGACATAGAATAATAATTACACTGAGAACTTTTAATTCAAGTATTTATATTTGTGTGTAACATCTATTAGAAGAAGGTCGTAACACCAATACTTGTTGATAGTATTATTGTAGCAAAATGATCATTTACTTATGACCAATACTGTACATAAGATGTCAAATTATAGTAAGTAGGTATTATAACAGTTTGTCCATCCCGGACAGTATACATTAATGAGTTACTTTTATGTAACTTAATTTATACTAAATACAAAACAATATATTGAGCTGCCATATCAAGCTCATGTATCTAGTATCTAGTAAAATATGAGAAAGAAAGAAAGAATAGTTACTACTGGCGCAGGTCGCCTTCGTTGGTGAAAATTGTTGATTGTTACGAATATGTTTTGTTTTTCTCAAAAGTGCTGAGATGGAATTGTAGGTAAGATTTTTACCGACATTTTGGTGTGTTTTAGCCAAAAATGTCCTATAGTTTTGAAGCTATCCTAAAATTAAGACTTAAAACTAGTCTAGCTTTGAAATGACAAGGAATTTTCGCCTCAAATCAGCCCAAAATATCGATAAAAATTTCACCTACAATTCCATCTCAGCACTTTTGAGAAAAACAAAACACATTTGTTACAATCAACAATGTTAGTTGTAAGCGACGGGTATTTCTGGCGCGTTGCGTTTGGCAGCATAAGCAGCCTTAAGGTAAAAATATTCTCTCTTTTAACCACTCTATTAACTGTTACATCTCAATGGTTACGGTTAGGAACTCCTGCGTAGTTACCACAAGCACAAGAAACTCATGGGGATCATAGAAATAATCTGGTTATTTCGTTTAAAGTAGTGGTTTGATTGATTTGTCAATTTCCATGAAGTTGGATAAATTGGTCAAGGTAGAACTAAGTAGGTAAGGTCAGTGAAGTGCTTAGTAAATGATTAATTAGTTTGCAAAGCATTTATAATTTTCTTTTCCTTTTCTCTAATTAGGAAATATTGAGATAACCTACCTATTGTTTTAGTAGGTCCTGACCAAAATATAAACCACTAGCAGCGCTCCACGGTTTCACCCGCGTTAAGCCCGATCCCGTGGGAATATCGGGATAAAAAGTAGCCTATAGCCTTCCTCGATAAATGGATTATCCAACACAAAAATAATTTTAGTAGTTCCTATACAAACAAACTCTTCAGTATGGATGTAGAACTCTTTAATTTTTTTATTTATCTGCTATATTTAGGTATGCAAGTAAATAAGATTAACATAGGAAAAAAAAATCAAGCTTTTAAACATATACTTACCTAGACGTAGGTTAGGTAAGAAAGTCATACTTTTTCGTGCAAAAGTTCTACAGCTCTTTTCTTCTCAAATAGGGTTAGAATTTTTTAGCTAGCCCTTTTGGTCAGGCCCTCTTGCTTGATGATTGCTACCAATAAGGACTGGCGACGACAACGACGAGAAAATATAATTCCCAAGCTGATAATCCATCACCCATAAAAGTGATAACTGTGCCAGGCGTTGCTTTACCTACACGACCGTAAACGATCGGCGACCGTAGAGTATCATGAGCAGTGGATTTTGCTGTCTATTTTAACACGATTGGAAGGAAATAATTATGTTTTTTGCTCCTATCTTTCTTTGTATGTCTGTTTGTAATATTCTTCAGTGGGTCGGATTCAGAATTGCAGACCCAATGTAGAGTTCTAAAATTACTATTATTGAAATGTTTTGTTCTTACCTATCTAATAAAATTAATGAGTTGAAAAACTCTAAACTTGCAGTTTGGGAGCTCTACGGTGGGTTTGTAGTTCTGACTCCGACCGTATAGTATGGGTCTGGGGTCATAAGTAAAAGATCAGTTTGCTACAATAATACTATCAACATGTATTGGAGTTACGACCTTCTTCTAATAGACGTCACACACAAAATTAAATACTTGAATTAAAAGTAGGTACTCAGTGTGATTATTATTTTCAACTTGTTAGCTATGTTTTTAGTTGGCCAAGAGGTATAAGCCACCACCCGCTATACCGACCGATGTGGTTTCGATCCACAGGTTACGTTGTTATAATGTTCAAATAGTGCTGCACAGGATTGTAAACGTTACGGTGGGCAGAGACTTTTGACCGTGGATTGTACCTAAATATAATATTTTAATATTTGTTATAAATGTTAAGAGACAATGTAATACGGACGGAAGTAGAGTTTCCGTCATTCGTCATACGTATCCTTTATTACTTTTACAATACGGAACAACGACGGCAATGATTTAAGTTATCGTTATCTAGTGCACGCAGGTTATTTGTTTGATCTAACTTGATTTTATAAAAATAAATCGGAACATAAGTATCTACTTATTTAGTAGGTATAATTAGAACGAACATACCTTAGAGAGAGACCCTAGGCCCTAGAGACCCTAGGCTATGCCTATAGCCAGTAGGTAGTACATATCTATCTCTCAATCGATTTTATAGTAGGCACTAACAGATACTTACCTACCTATCTATAGGCATACGTAATAATTTCTGTCAAATTTTTTTTAAACTGAAACTATTATCAGTAGTTATTTAAGTATATTTTCTTACAAAACGCTAAGCTTCTTATTGATAATTTATATACTAACACGTGAAAATTAACACATATTTTTCGTTTTTAGCACTCTTTCGGATTGCTCGTGAAACCTTTTACCAATGATTCATAATTGTTCTTTGTGATTGTTGTCTTTTAACCAGCTATGTCCAGATTGTCCAAAGTTTATACCTATATGGGTTATCCCTTGACTTATTGCTCGTACTGTCCTTATGAAGAAATATTAAGTTAATGTTAAGTTAAAGTTAATGTTAAGTTAAATATTAAGTTATTAAATAAATGAGACAAATTTCTTAGGAGTAACAATAGACTCTCATCTCAACTGGAAAAGTCATGTTAGCAAAGTTAATAATAAAATATCTAATTACTGCTATGGTGTGTCAATATTACGAAACATAACTTCGAAACCTGTTGCATTAAGCGCCTATTATGGTTTCGTCTACCCTCAGCTTAGTTACGGTATTATCTTCTGGGGAAACTCCGTAGATGTAAACTCCACGTTCCGCCTTCAAAAGAAATGTCTCAGACTAATTTTTAATTTAAAAAGTACAGATACTTTACGTGATTTATTTAAAGTTGAAAATATATTAACTCTGACATGTATATACATTTTAGAAATGTGCGTATTTATAAAAAATAATAATGGCTATTTTTTTAGTAAAAAATCAAGTCGTTATGACAATTTAAGAAATAAACATAAATATAATATATGTATCCCTCAGATAAATAATGCACTATATTACAAAAGTTCCTACATATCAGCCACAAAAATATATAATCACCTTCCGTTAGATTTAAAAATTTTAAACGGTAATATTTTTAAGGTAAAACTTAAGAAATGGCTTATATCAAAAACATTCTACAATCTGAATGAATATTTTGAATCTTAGGTAAAGACTGAATGCGGTCAAGAATTTAATATGTTATCTACTTACCTATAAACTTATAAATTAGCCTTTGCTATTTATAATTTTACTTATTATTGTACATCCGTAAAGGATAAACTGCTAGGCACTGTATTATACAAAAACCATAACACCATATTGTACCAGTTCTTCAATAAATATTTTCTGATTCTGATTCTGATTCTGAATGGTTTTCGCAAAACTTTTCATCGTAATCCTAAACCTAACTAATATTATAAATTCGAAAGTTTGTTGTTCGTTTGGTTCCTCTTTACGGTCAAACAACTTTTCCGCGTGATCGTGGCTTACAGATCTGTTCACTCACGAAGGCGAGCCCCTCCAGGGTAAATTTTCTCGGTGTGCATTAATATGAGTGTCGCACGTGCTAACAAGATGTCTTAATGTGTGTGGGAAGACTATCAGTAGAGACAACATACAACAGAGATAGAATTATATAGGTACAGATTATGTTTACAACAACATTCATAAGGTGTGGAAGGGCGCGCCTTCGTAAGTGAACCATCTGTACGCAGGTGAAACCGCGGGGCGCAGCTAAAACACAATATATTAACGACTAGCTGCGCCCCGCGGTTTCACCCGCGTAAGTCCCGATCCTGTGGGAATATCGGGATAAAAAAGTAGCCTATGTGTTAATCCAGGTCTCCAGCTATCTACATACCGAGTTTCATTGCAATCGGTCCAGTGGTTTTAGCGTGAAGGAGTAACAAACATACACACACACACACACACAAACTTTCACATTTATAATATTTGTAGGATTCAAAGTCAGAGTCAGAGTTTTTTATTCATTTGGAATCATACAATTTGCATGAAATCACATTGAAACGTCTTATAAAACTACAATTCGCGAGTAATAAGGGCCACCCTTAAAAAGTAAATAATGTAAAATTTAGGAACACTACTTAAAAACAGTAAGTATATAAATATTTACTTTATTGTAAATCTAAAAATAAAAAGTAAGGGCCACCCTTAAGAAGAAAATATTTCGTAAAATTAAGTAAAACTACAGCAAATATTTATCTATTGACCTTATCCCCCTTATTCCAAAACGAGGTTTAATAGATTTAGATACAGATTTACTCGTGAACTATAGGGATAGTGTTTAGTTCACGACTAATTCTGTGTCTAAATCTAAGGTTTAAATTCACATCTCGGACTATCCTTAAACCTCGTTTTGGAATAAGGGGGATAAGGTCAATAGATAAATATTTTCTTTATTGTCAATCTGAAAAACAATTAATTTGTTTATTTTCTTGTTATATTTTAGAATATAGAATAGAATAGAATATCATTTATTGTTCTATCTGTGTACATAAAGATCTTACAAATAATATGGTTCCAACAGATTACTCATTTCGAGCATACAATATTAAAAACATAGATGCTTAAAACTTAAATCACAAATTATACTAAATTGGTACAGGTACATAATACTAATAGTTAATCTATTATTTTTCGTCATTATCGAAAAATTCCGATATGCTATAAAAAACCTTAGATATTAACCAGGATTTTAGTTTTTTATGGAAAATGACACCATTGAGTTCTTTCAAGTGCAACGGTAGATGACTGTAAATTTTAATAGCTGTATAGTATGAACTCTTATAAAATAAACTGTTATTGACTAGAGGTATAAATATATTATATTTGTGTTTATTGCGTTGACTTTTTTTCTTACTTATATCACTTACTTTACCACTTAATACCACCTACTTTTCTTACTTTTCACTTACTTACCACTTACTTTTCACTTACTTATATCAAGCTTATAAAAACCTTTTGGTGACCCCTTTTTACCCAGTACGGTATGATTCTATGTTAGCAATAGGTACCTACTTACTTGCCTACCTACTTAATCATGTTGGTACTTAGATACAGACGATAAATAAAAACTGCGCAAACGTATATTTAAAATTCGGTACATTTCCTTGGTCCCTAAGGCTACATTGTTGTTGCAAGGAAATATCTAGAGACATTATGGTATTTGAATACTAAACACAGAACATTCTTCCCTTGACATTGTTGTCTTAACTTAAACGATTTGTTCCGTAAATACATGAGTAATGTGGTAGAATTCAATAAGTACTTTTTGGTTGAATATTGTTAACTAATCTTATAAGGGTTCCTTCTTTTACCTTTTGAGGTACGGAACCCTAAAACAGATTAAACAGTTAATATTTTTTGCCATATATAGTAAAGAAATTGATCACTCAACTTTCTATAGTAGTGGTTCTTAAAGCAGTGTACCATGACCCATTTAATGAAACATAGTTCGGGTCCCACTTGCACTGGTTTAAAATTTACCATTGCTGAAAATTTTATTCGATCGCTCTGGAAGTCCTTGGGCGAGACCTATGTTCAGCTGTGGACGTCCCATGGCTGCATAATATTATGATGATGCTTGTTTATTAAGCCCGTTTTGTAGCACTGCTGGGCAAACGCCTCCTCAATCATTCTGTTTGTCCAGGAATATTTGTGTGGATTGTCCTGTAATATCCTATCCTTATATTATAAATGTTAGTATGTGTGTTTGTGTGTATGTTTGTTACTCCTTCACGCAAAAGCCGCTGAACAGATTGCGTTAAAACTCAGTAAGTATATAAATAGCTGAAGACCTGGATAAATATTTTAGCTTTACTCTTTATTTTTCACGGGATTGGGACTTACACGGGGGAAACCGCGTGGAGCTAGTTTATTACATAAATTAATATTTATCCTGTATAATCAATACTTTTAAATCGTGATGACGTATCCAAGCTATTGGCGCAGAACAGCTATCTGTTACACGAATAAATTGATATGCATTTAGGCAGGTAATTCCCACAGCAGTAGCAACGTAACGAACGAAATGGAAATTAGGTACCTATGTAAATGTGGGCACGTGTTTTACGTAGGTTATTGTAGTTTGAACATGTTAGGGAAAAATCATTTAATATCTTTAGGGAAATAACATAAAATAATTAAATATAACCTTAACTTATAATTAAGAGGTAAGTTAGTAATATTTTTCCTCTCGGTTCTTCCTTTTTATCACAGTTTAAATGACGTTAGTATACGTCTGTTATACCATACGATATACTTAAATCCCTGATATCTATCGAATATCATAACTGGGTGACTTACTTACGGTTGGTAGCATGGTTGATAGATAGATTATTGATTTCTTCACTATCACTATCACTACATAGTATAAAACAAAGTCGCTTTCTCTGTCCCTATTTCCCTTTGTATGCTTAAATCTTTAAAACTACGCAACGGATTTTGATGCGGTTTTTTTTAATAGATAGAGTGATTCAAGAGGAAGGTTTATATGTATAATACATGCATATTATAGCCGTGCGAAGCCGGTGCGGGTCGCTAGTATATTATATGAACCTAAAAACGAAACAAAAATTAACTTGTAGTAAGACCTCATAGGGAAGAGAACTATTAGTATCTGAAGGAGTGAGGTTATAAAACGATCTGCCTGATGACATTAAAGAATCCCATAGTGTACCTATACATTTTTAATAGAAAACTTAAATTGCAAAATGCCAAACTATAATACCTACTTTTTTCCCCAATTAACTTGTTATTAGATCTACCTAACGAGGTGAATACTTAACTACCTGTACTGTTCTCACCTCTGGGACGGTTCGGCAAAATACCAGCTGGAGGCGTTGGAGTCAATTGAGAGGAGAGCCAGGAGACTCATCGGTGACGATAAGCTGGCCAACAAAAGGCTCCAGAGCCTGGAACATCGTCGCAAGGTGGCGAGCTTGTCGGCCTTTTATCGGATACATTTCGGGGAGTGTGCAACAGAACTCCACGACCTAATCTTGTCATCTCCATTCTTTCGTCATACAACCAGGCAGACTGGTGTGCGGCACCGATTCATGGTGGACATACCACACGTTCGCACTAAGCGCTTTGCTTAGTCATTCCTTATTCGTACTGCAAGGGATTGGAATCGGTTGCCTGCGTCTGTCTTTCCTGACGTGTACAATTTGGGGGTCTTCAAGTCGCGAGTGAATAGGTATCTTCTAGGAAGGCGTGTTACATCTTAGGCCGCATCGTCACCTATCATCAGGCAGGTGTGATAGTGGTCAAACGCTGACCTATCATATATAAAAAAAAAAAAAAAAAAGAACCTACTTTTATGTTTGTACCTCCGCGGTTTCACCCGCGTAAGTCCCGATCCCGTGGGAATATCGGGATCAAAAGTAGCCTATGTCACCTATGTGTAAATTCAGGTCTCCGGCTATCTAGATACCCAGTTTCGTCGCAATCGATCCAGTAGTTTTTGGGTTAAGAAGTAACAAACTTATATACACACACACACACACAAACTTTCACATTTATAATATTAGTAGGGCAAAAATCAATTTAAACATGAACGACTGTAACGTAAAACGATTTTAAAATCTATTAGAAAATTATAGGGTCGCTTGAGGTCGCGTGAAATGGATGTAATGATGATTTGCGGAAAATTCGTCTCAAACAATTCGTCTAAAACAATTCATCTAAAACAATTCGTCTAAAAACAATTCGACTAATAACAATTCGTCTAAAACAATTCGTCTAAAAACAATTCGACTAATAACAATTCGTCTAACACAATTCGTCTAAAACAATTCATCTAAAACAATTCGTCTAAAAACAATTCGACTAATAACAATTCGTCTAAAACATTAAGTTCGAAGTGAGTTAAGATTCGGTAATGGAGCTATGCTGAGTAGCGGATATGTAGGACGCAGCTGCAGTGGAGTTAATATTCAAGTAAAATGGGTAGAATTCGTTTCTAGCACTCGCCGGCCGCTGCCGCGGTACCGCTCGCTTCGCTCGCTCGGCTCGTGCGTTGTGGTCGCAGTTCTAACATAAACCTAACCTATCCATGTCGGTTCTGGGTAGGGGTTTTTCCAGATGGGTCTTTATATCTCTCTCTTAACTCCACTGCAGCTGCGTCCTACATACCCACTGCCGCGGCAGTGTACCAGACCCGCGACTCAGTATACCTCCATTTTTTAAATCCAAGTGTAATCGGGAATGGTAATGTTTTTAGACGAATTGTTATTAGTCGAATTGTTTTAGACGAATTGTTTTAGACGAATTGTTTTAGACGAATTGTTTTAGACGAATTGTTTTAGACGAATTGTTTTAGACGAATTGTTATTAGTCGAATTGTTTTAGACGAATTATTTTAGACGAATTGTTATTAGTCGAATTGTTATTAGTCGAATTGTTTTTTAGACGAATTGTTTTAGTCGAATTGTTTTAGACGAATTTTCAGTAGACGTGAAATGATAGGGCTGTAACTAATCTTACCTTTTTGTTAGATGGTCATGTCCTTGTCTAAACCTTCTAACAAAGAGTTTGAATTTGCTACATCCGTCTTGATATTCTAGCCGCGTCGACAACTTTTGTTCTTCGTTAAATTTCGGTATTTGATATTCGATCCAAACATCATAAACAAGGATAAATACATTAGTGACATTTGCTTTCCTGCCCATCGTGCCCTATCTCCTGATAAGAACCACAAACGCCACTTTAAATGTGGCTAGTTCCTGGTTTAGGAAGATTTAGATTGAAAAAACAGCTGTAAGATAAAAGTAAGTGACATGAATTCCGATCTAAGTCATCAATGCAGCTCCATTAATTAGGCATTACAAAACAATTTAAAATAATCAAGTGATTCTGCAGTAGCAATAGAATATTGATTGTCATTGTCACGAACTTTAAGACCTTAAGCATTCCTGATTAAACTACTGTTTAGAGGGAAAATTACTTAGATATTGCTGTTACTAAGGTCATAGACTTACTTTGTTCGGTTACTTACCTTTTTAAACTTGTCACCCCCAAGACTTAGCAAGGGGAAACTGATTTACTTACCCCTTTCCCCCTTTACTTGAATGCACTGCTTGTGTTAAAAACAACTTTAAAATGCTTATATATTTTTTAATGGTTTTTAATTTATTTTAGTGTCTAGGGTGTATTTTTATTTAATTTTTTACGTTTGTTAATTTATATATATTTTTTGTAATTTTGACGTAATTTATCAGTTACCAGGATTGAAGTTTGAATAATAAAAACGTGTCAATTAACTTTTCCCGCGCTGCAACCGCATCCAAATCATGTAATCTTTTTTTCTATTACCAGCTTATACTGCAGAATAGCAGTTTTACCTCCGCGGGGGTGATTTCTCTCAGGTTAGGAACCGTAAAACTAGTAGGTCATACAAAAGACATCAACGCGTGTCTTCTTTGACTACGAAACGTGTGCGAGTGTCTCTACTAATAACATAAATGTCAGAGTTTGCTTGAGAGACAAACAACTTGACAGATTTTCATGAAAAATTGTAGAAAGATAGTTCAAAATATGGATAATGCTATAGTCCAATTTTTTGCTAGTGGTGCTGCGGAGCGCAGCCGATAAATAATTAAGTATGTACCTATTTTTTTACTTGAGTTTTTCCTAGTAATTGAACCGATGAGAAAAAGGCACAACAAACTCATTCAACTTTTTTGTCAGTTATAATAAAGCTTCAAGCAAAAAAATATCTGGGTATGTAGGATAGCTCTACGATTGCTGACAAATTTATTGTTGATTCACTATTTCATATTGTATTAGTACGTACGTAAATGATTTGTTGCTTACAATAGAAGTTGAAAATAGCAAACGCATGTTTTGAAATGCAACGCTGAACGTTATTTCTAAGAATAGAGTTGGACAGATAGAAGCCTACACCTGCGTGATCTAATTTCACATGCCAAACTAATTATCGCACCTCTCTGTGACAAACAAACGAGGATCTAAGATTAGTTTATGCAGCATCTTAAGGGAATGTTGTTTAGTTACAGTCGTTATTAAAAAATATATTTATAAATTAACCAAAAATTTAATTGTCTTTTGTTTCTATAGCCTTTCGTTGTCCACCAATCCACACTCAAGCGTCCAACTTGGGGGTCATGGTTCAAGTATTTATAATAGTTGTCCACACTTTTAAAATTAATATTAGGGATTTCTTTTAATTTAATAGATTGAGATCTTCGCTCACTATCCCGGGGCATACTATTCTTTGCCTTACAACGTGTCGATCGTCGTTTGTCGTTGACACGTGACGTTATCATGCTATACAAATGCGTGTGCTTAATGTTATATGGCCGGAGATCCTTATAAAATAAGGTTCTCTGGCCATATACCCTTATAAATTTTAGGGTCTCTGTTGGTATTTACTTTTATTTTTCGGTAGTAAATTTTGTTCTCGGTTTTTTTTGTTCGAATACTTATTATGCTACACTTATTATGCCTAAGTGTAGGTTAGGGTTAGGTATATTATAGTTTTCCTTTTAGTAATAATACCTTAAAATGGAATTGTCACGGGTTTCAAAGGCATTGCAAGTGCACATGGCAAGAACTGTAAACATGAACCCACGCGTGCTGAAATACATTTTATCAAACTAACTGTGGTGGGCTTTAAACATGGCGGTGGTAGGCATCCGTGCTCAGTACTCTCGCAACTGGCGGACCGGCGCCACGCGTTCACAACACACAACAACATTACTATTTTATAAATAAAACATACAATTATTAATGTGCGAAAAATATTTACATTAAGTTCCTAAACTTCTGACGTGTTTTACAAACAAAATTTCGTAGTAAACCGCGAGTGAGTGGCGGACGTACGAGGTACGCGTGGATGCTAAATGCCGGTAATACGGGACCATACTGAATTAATTTCAATTGGTCAAGGACTATATGAGATATTGACATATCGGTGTTCGGTACACTTTCATCTCAGAATCACGTGCTAAAGGTGAGTGACACTGAGAGAATCCTAGTTTAGTCACAGCTTTATTTTTACTCTAGGCTTAGAACGCGCGGGATGCGCGCACGCGTCTATTTTTGGTCCCCGAAACGTTCACACCTATAGTTTTAACTCTAAACTAGATTCTCGAATTACAAAATATTTAGAAAGTTTATTTAGGTAGATAGTTTTTGTTAAAAAATATTCAGTACTAATCCAACTAGCAGTTTCGCCCACATAAATGTAGTCTTCTGCGTTATTCATTTATTGGACTATCCTTGTACAAATTATCATCAAAATCTATAAAGTCCTTTAACCGTGAAGATAAAATAAACAAACAAACGTTTGTAGTTACAATATTAGTTGGAATTTAGAGTTTAAATTGATAACACCGCCAGTTAAATTGTAAATGCAAATCGTTCGCCGCCTATAGGACACATTATCTAATAAGTATTCAGTAAAAAATAAATAATAGCCCATTGTTGTAAACCATGAGCGAATTTATCAATGTGTAGCATCCGCTCGTGGGTTTGCTTGTGGTTTTTTTGTTTAATTGATATGTGATAATGTAGACACTGTTTGGAGTAATGCGGGAAAGTGTTACAACTAGTTGCACCAAGGAACTCCGAACATTCCCATGCCGTGATGCAGTTATTTAAAAACTTGGACCACGACCCCTAGTAGTGGTTTAACTATTTTCGAAACAGAAAAAAGAGGATCGGAACCAAAAAAAAGTCGACTAAGTAGCTAGCTATCGATGCTAAATCCCTGAAACCTTTCAGAAAGTAGTAGATGTAGTATTAAATAATATTACGTCCATGATAGGTGCTTACAAAGTGATTTGAAATGATCTAATTTGATAAAGAGGTTATAAGACTTTTTCTAAAGGCGCCAAAGTTTAATAGCTAATCAAAGTTCCTTTTTTAAGTTCAATCGCAAGCTTTAATAAATCTAGTACTTATAGAAAAGCTTTCACCAATATAATTGACAATAAGACGAGAATGTTTGCATTAAACATTAAATATTGGTAACTTAAAGGTATTATTTAATAATTATGCAAAACGAATAGTAACATTCGAGGAAACAGTGCCCTTGCTGTAATGAAGTGTAATGTCCTTGCTGAGTCCGACTCTCTGATTTTAATTAACAAATAAACATTAAACAATTAAGTACTCGTAGGTAACTCATAAATAATATTTTAATTAATAAAGGCTTACTTTATAAAAAGACTAGCTCCAATATGCATTAATAGATGGCGTAACTATCGTTTCGGATTTAAATAAAATGAAAGATCAGTAAGGCTGTATTGGAGATGTGGCAGCAGGAAGTTCTTACGTCATCAGGGCGATACAATTTTGACAGATGTAGCTAATCCAAACAAGCTAATAAAGAGGAGGTGTAAGATTAGCTACATCCTTTTTCCTTATATCCGTTACAAATTAATGATGGATTTACGACGTTAAACCCGTTATATTTGGCTTTAAACAAGTACCCTTCTGACTTATTTTCTTTTTATTACTTTCAATTTTATCTCCTAAGTACCTACATCATTCAAATTAAAAAGTAATGGTGTTATAGAATAAGACCATCTTTTTTTAAAAATTTGCTTTACTTGTAAGCTCTAAGACTTTTACTCTCTTCCTTAGAACTACATTGATTGCGTCAGTCAACTTCTAGTTTGGAAATACTTAAATCAGTACGATTACCTCTTTTTTAAAGTCAAAAGTGTTAAATCGATAAGTCTAACTAATGTATGGGGAAGTTATAGCATGACTAATTTAATAACAGTTGTCATGGATACCCACTGGTTACCATAATATGTTAAAGTTGCGGGAGACTAACTAAAGTCAAACGTCCACTGAGCAAAACTATTTAAGTCAATGAATAAACGTAAGAAGCTTATAAAGTTTTTTCAAAAACCTCATTGGTTTTTTTATTTTATTCTAATTAAATATTATAAATCCGAAAGTTTGTTTACCTATTAATTTGTTTCTTTTTTCTTCACGGTCAAACGATCCGACAGAATTCGATTAAAATTGGCATAGTTTTAGTTTAGAGTATGTAAAAGGATATAGGATAATTTTGATCCCTAAATTGCCACAGGATCGGGACTTACGTGGGCGAAACTGCAGAGCGCAGCTAGTTGGTTGATAAATAAATGAAAATATATTATACTTACTTATTTTTAAACTTTTTGTACAGATATTTATTATCCGTTGAAATTTTCAGAAATAAATTGCGATAAGAAGCGGTAAATAGCGTATAGGAATCCAGAATTTAGTGTCCCGACTACGACCGCGACGCTACGCGTGTAAAAGTTTATTTATCGTTGAAATAATGTGTGGAATAAACCGCTTACAAAATAGAGTCAGCTGGTTTATTAATTCACAAAATACTTTTTACACTTTCTCTTTACAAATTTATTCTCCTATTTACTTCCTGAATAAGGTCTCTAGATATTTTGTGGAGCTCGTTTTTTTTCTGTGTTGTTTCAAACATCATTTTCAAGAAAAAAAAAATGGTAAAATATCCCATTTTAAATAATTTTAATAGTGTAAATAAATAATATTACTTTAAAATCTTCTAATACCTTGGGTTTCATGCCTCTGTGATGAACTTTTTATTTATTGGGGGGTCTTTTTTCTTTCTGAAATTATAGTACAGAAAAAGCTAAACAGGATAGGTATGTGTAGGTATAGCAAATCAAGGTAAATAAAAAAATTACCTATTTCTAGAGTCATTATTCAGAATTAGGGGAATAATATGTATACATTTGTATCTAGGAAGTGATACCCATGTATCACATAGTAGCATATTAAACAAATATGAATTTTAAATAGCGGTTCACCGAGTTATTTCTCGATTAGCAGGGTTTCAACCTTTCAGCTAGAATCCATATTCTTTCAGTTACAGTTTTTACGAGATTGAGCAAATCATACCAAAAGGAACATATTTTGTGGGTACCTAATTATAATTAGATTTAATGTAATTATGATAATACGAATACATGCGTGCGTCTAGCAACATTATTCGAGCTTAGTTTAAGTCACGCTTTCCTCGTCTGTCTGGCTGTACTTTATGTCACCATGAGCTAAAAATAAGTGAGCCTATTAAAGTTAACCACGTAAGTTAATGTTGATAATGAGTTCATTCACTTGACTTTGAATATAAATGATCGAAGTAAATCGCTTTGGGAAAGCCATTATTACTTAGTTGCTGTTCAAGTTTAAGCTAGAATATTAAAGCAATAGACTTAGGTCACGGACAGTGAAGATTTTTACTCTGTTACGGAGATTTTTAATCTGTGGATTATCAGTTTTTTTTATAGTTATTCGTACGCGTTGTAGTTTTGTTTTATGGACCAAAACCTTTCTCTTTAATCACTCTATCTATTAAAAAAACCGCATCAAAATCCGTTGCGTAGTTTTAAAGATCTATATAAGCATACATAGGGACAAACAGCGGGAAGCGACTTTGTTTTATACTATGTAATGATATGTGGTATTTTCTTTCTTTCTTCGGGCCCAGACATAGAATTACAGATTTCCAAGTTCATTGGTCACAGACCGAAGTTATGGCTATCCTTGCACGCCAATGTCATGATAATATGGTTGTCATTCTGACACCTCGGCCTTATAAGAGGACACTCGAGCTTGTAACAGTTCTATCCACTTTTTATCCAACTATAATAATTATCCAATATAGATAAACCTAGGTACTTACAAAGAGTTCGCCTTTCATTTATATACTTTAGCCAGGCATCCCAAATATGCAGGAAAACTTATATTAAAGTATTTTAATTTTATAAAGCAAACAAGCTTATGATTGTCGTCCATGTTTCTAGTCTTAAAACTGAGTCATTATTATCATACTCACAAACCTGTCTGAGATTTTTTAATCTTAATTTAATCCGTGACACTTGATCGTTTGATCTAGTTTTGTCAATAAAAGGATAAGTAGGTATGTTAATGGAAGGCGTCCACAGTATACATTGACATTTACTGACATTTTCATTCAAAAACATTTATTTTGAACGTACTGGCACAGAATCACTACATAGTATAAAATAAAGTCACTTCGCCGTCCCTATATGTCCGTATTTAGATCTTTAAAACTACGCAACGGATTTTGATACGGTTTTTAATAGATAGAGTGATTAAAGAGGAAAGTTTTTAGATATAATACATGCATAATACAGCCGTGCGAAGCCGGGTCGGGTCGCTAGTAGATAATATTCTAGGGGTAGGTACTGGTCTATTAATTGATTATATCGACCTATGGAAATCAATACGCAAAAAAGCACAGCCTAACTTAGTTTTTAAGAGTATTCAAAGTGAGGACATGCAAATTGTATAATTCCAAATAAGAATTTTGACTTTGAAAAAAAAAATGTCATTATAACCTATCTGTCGGCAACTGGGGGTTTAAATGTAATTTTTTAGGCATATTTCTTAAAGCCAAACTGTACAAAATAGATGACTGATTTCGATCAATTAGACCAAAAAGAAAGTTACAGATTGCAAATCGTAAAGATGGGTATAGACTAGAATCTAGACTATTTTCTAGCAACAGAACATCGAGCATACGCTGTTTTTGAAGTGTAAACTTCTTTTAGCGCGGTACGCATATTTTTAGATGAGATAAAATCTCTGAACTCGTTACGAGACGCAATGTGACAGCTACGTCATTATCGGCTTCAAACAGCACTATATTTTCGTCGCTCGGTAATAAGACTTTGTGGCTTGGTGGTTTTGAGCGCTACTTTACACTTGTATGTAATGAATGTTTAGCCCCTGTCTCACCGAACACTTCAGTTATTGCTTAAATATTTGTTTTTGTTTTATTTATCACTACATAGTATAAAACAAAGTCGCTTTCTCTGGCCCTATATCCCTATGTATGCTTAAATCTTCAAAACTATAACGGATTTTGATGCGGTTTTTTTTAATAGATAGAGTGATTGAAGAGGAAGGTTTATATGTATAATACATGTATAATATACCTGTGCGAAGCCTAGGCGGGTCGCTAGTTTATTATATAAATATTTTTTTTTATAAGTTTTCACTTCTGTCGGCACTCCCAGTGTGCAACCTTTTTTTTTTAACTCGAATCACACTTCGAACATTTGCCTTGCATTTGCCTGTATTGTACTTACCATTATAAGAACGTTCGTTACATTACATTGAAATGCTCTAGTCTAAACACAGTTTAAGAGTTTAGAAACAACCAGTTTCTCATCTAGATAAAACTAGGTTATAAAAACTCTTATTTTTTAAGTGGCTATCTAAAAAGTATTGTGTTAGTCAGCGTAGTTAATTGGCGAATAATTAAAAATTTCACAGTTATACTCGTACTCGTACCTTGCAATCTGCAAGGCTGTAATGTAAAGTTATGACAAGTCAATGAACTCTGATACAATATGACTTATCAGAGAAAGTAATTTTATTACAGTTTTGACGGACGTAGGGGGCGATAGGCCGTCTACGGTACAGAAGGTCGACCCTTCGATTTCTGCCCTGAAACAAATATTTTGCATTATTGTTTCTGGTCTGATAAAAGTATGTCGGCTGCATAGTTGCAGCCCCCGCCCGGTAGTATTCAAAAATTACTATTATTGGCATGTTTTAATTTTAATATTTTTTGTTATATACTTACTTCATGAGTTAGAAGACTTTAAACTTTACCTAAAGCAGGTGTCTAGAATCTTGCTTGTGTTAAAAACATTCGTATAACATCCGTTTTGGAGCTCTACAATGGGTCTGCAATTATGCAGCCGACCGTACAACAAAAAAGTATCTGTTCATTGTCTGATTACCATATTTTAAGCTTTTAGGTTTTTCTATTAAAATGAGTTTTGTTTTTAATTTAAGGAAAATAGTCTTATATTTCAGGAAAATAAACTAATTATAAATGGACTATCTGTTTAGGTATAAATAACTATTCTATTGTATTTAAGTGGTTTAATTAATAAAATAAAATTAGTGATTTATGGTTTCGTATGTACGGTCGGCTGCAGAATTGCAGACCCGCCGTAGAGCTCCAAAACGGCTGTTATGAGAATGTTTTCAACACAAGCAAGATTCTAGACACCTAGACTTTAGTTGAAGTTTAAAGTCTTCTAACTCATCAATTTATGGAACAAAAATGATTAGAATTAAAACGTTACAACAATAGTAATTTTCGAACTGTACCGGGGGCTGCAATTATGCAGCCGACTGTACATAATTATAACAAAAAACTTTATTGTTATCCAACAGAATTAGTTTCGAATAACAATTCACGTCATCTCAAATCTTACAAAACGATTCACAAAAAATCCAAAACCGGTAAACGATCTTTGAAATTTATGATTTTAATGAATTCTCTAAAGACGAGCAGGCAGTCATAATATAAAATATATAAAATGAAATATCAAACCAAAACGATTTCTACCACCTTCAAATTGTCTATAAAAAATGAAACAATTAAATAGCAAATTGAAGACAGAGGGATATGAAGTTTTATTTCATTGAGAACAATAGAAGTTTGGAGCCATTTTGGGATGGACCCAATTAAAACTGTAGGTACTCTAGGTACTGTATTTGTGGTTAATATTGTAAAAATGAAATTTAACTAGGTCAATCAAACCTATTAAAAGATATAGGTATAGGTTTATTTATTTTATAGGTACTTATTGTAGGTATTTGTACGAGTAGATCTAAATATGTGTTACTTATGTTTTATTATTTCAATAAATAAAATAATAAAACATAATGGATATGCGTTACTAAACCTACTCGATAGTAGGTAGGTACATAATAAGTATAAGTACGCAATTAAGAAAATATTTTTTTCGTTAACGTGATTTTTACGAGAATATTTCCGTTGATTGTTGACAGTTTAGATAAAAAAAAGTGACCTGAATAGATAAACTAGTTAATATGTTTAACTGTGGTATCAAAATAAACATTTCAAAGCAACTTTTTCAAAGATAACATCACTTTAAAGGTATTTCATAGTTACATTACATATATACCAAATCTATTGGATTTATGTAATTATTGATTTTTATAACCGGATAAGTATATTTCATTATCTTCTAAAATAATATAACAAGCAAATGTGAAGTATCGCGTATACGTACTTCATGATCTCATATTTAGTTAATCTCTTACCTGACATATCTTAATCTTAATCTAAAGAGTTTGCGCTAACTTTAAAACAGCTTAACAGAAGCTTTATAACAGCTTATAATGATTAACTCTCGTCTCTAATGCTTGCTAATAGCTGGGATTTTATTGTCGTTAATTATGGTTACTATTAAATCTGTCTAAACTATAAATAAATAACTTTCTTTAAGGTTAAATATGCTTAAATACCTAGGTAAAGAAAGTTGTTGTTAAG
This sequence comes from Idaea aversata, assembly GCA_907269075.1. Classification (NCBI taxonomy): domain Eukaryota; kingdom Metazoa; phylum Arthropoda; class Insecta; order Lepidoptera; family Geometridae; genus Idaea; species Idaea aversata. Next base: position 4,523,147 of record OU026092.1, on the reverse strand, counting down.
GTTTTAGATACCTATAAAATATGCAATTAAACTAAGTACGTAAATGTAGAGTCAGTGACAATATTATGTACAATCAACGGTCAAAACTCTCTGCCCACCGTAACGTTTACAATCCTGTGCAGCACTATTTGAACATTATAACAGCGTAACCTGTGGATCGATCCCGCGTTGGTGTAGCGGGTGGCGGCTTATATCACTCGGACAATTATAGACATAGGTAGGTAACATGTTGAAAATAATAATCACACTGAGTACTTTTAATTCAAGTATTTATGTTTGTGTGTAACGTCTCTTAGAAGGTCGTAAGTCCAATACTTGTTTATAGTATTATTGCAGCAAACTGATAGTCTACTTATGACGCATACTGTACCTAGGTTGTAATACATATAACTAGGTATTGTAAAATATCTCAAATTATAAAGGAACCACAACCTATGCCACAACAATGGTTATTGTCAAGAGTCCAATTTCAATTGATCATTAAATTTAAATTTGATCTGCACCACACTAAAAAATTAAGGAACGATGTTTGTATCAATCATACAAAAATATACTGAACTCATTATTGTGATAAAACTTGATTAGGAACCAGTAAATGACCAGTTACGCAAGTGATAACGCTAAGCACAGAGTTACTTTATAAATTAAATTTTATTTTAACAAAAACACAATCATTTTTGTATATTTGCCGGCAAGTCTTTGAAATACAAAAAAACATCACGGCTTCATTCATAAATTAAAAAGTTTAAATACGCCAAAACAAATCTTATTGGCCTTCTAGGAAAACGACCCTTTTGGGCGAAGGAAGAAAAAACTGAGAATTAGTGTGAAATTGTGGGTTGGCGCCAGGTTCAGCTGTGCGATGGGCCATTGAGAAAGGGCGTCGTGTTACGGTGTGACTTTGGGTTTTTTCCATGACTCAAATATTTAGGGTGACATAGATAATGTTCGTTGAGGTCCCGTCGCGGTAGCATTTGATAAGCTCCTTTCATATTCGTTTTTAGGGGTCCTTATCCAAAGGGTTTTACTAAAATCCAAACCCTATTACTGTCTTTCTGGGAGTATCTCATGAACAGTGATAGCTAGACAGTTGAAATTATCACCGATTTAAAACAGAAAAATAATAATATTTAAGTGGGGTTCCGATATTATTTCCTACAACATGGTACGGAACCTTTATTGCGCGGGTCCAACTCGCACTTGGCCGATTTTTATTGTTCGTTAGCATTTGAAATGATAACCAAACCATTTCGAATTTACACCCACTTTTTCATAGATAGTACCTATTCAACCCGACATTTTGCACTGTACTTACTCCGTAATTTAATGTGTGATTTTTTACACAGAAATGTACTTATTAGTGTAAATAAAGACATATTTGACTGTATATTTAAGTAACTACAAATACAATAATCATCCATTAGCATATTTTTAGCTTGGTAACCGTATTATCATGTATTTTGTGTTTGGTATTTTATGTCAATATGCATTTATCCATTATGCCGCTTTAAGTATGTAGGGAACTCCATCTTTGGGAAATAGGTAGGTGGGCTATTTATCACTTTATAATCTACTTTGAAGAAGTCCGCCTACACTCATTTACTGATCTACTTACTTAATTGATTTTTAAGTTTTTTTTTCATTTCTTGCTTCCGTTAACAGTAGGAAATGAAAAACAAAAGTTGAAAGATATCCGTGAGGTTTTAATAATTTTGAAGTAGGTAATGTAATTATGATTAATACATCTTAATACAATATCCTTCCTTCACAATTGCTTTTAATACAAAATTTTATACTCACAGTCAAAGATTTTGTATTGAAGGCCTTACTGTAGGAGGCATTGGACGAAATTTTAGAGGCATCGGATGGACCTTTGTAGACCAATCTTTTTTGTAGGAGTCAATATCTCCTGAGTCTGCCACATGATCGTGTATAAAATAAATAAATAAATATTTTTCAAATAGTTTCGTATGTCTTTGAAAGGTATCCGAAGTCTTATTCTTTTGAGTCTTTTTCATGTCTTTGTTACGCTATGATTTAGGTAGTTGTCTGTAGAGCAATAAATTATATGAATCAATGTCTATGATAAACAATCGAAATATTCTCTTAAAACTTAAATGCGAAACACCCTAATTTATTACGAATGCAAAAATGTATATCAGGTAAATGTCTCTTACATAACTGGCAGATGTTTTTCAACTTTAGAAAAGCTAATGTATTTTGAGAATTTCCCATGGTATCGGGATCTAAAAATAGCTTATTATAATTTAATCTATACCTTAAGAAAAAGATAATTAACATTTGATCTTTATTTATAACAAATTTTATGGTATTATGCATATTAAACACGGTTTAAATTGTTTCACAATATTATGAAAATATACATAGATTTATAGGTAAAAACATATAAAATCGAATGTTGTGGTTTATTTATGAGAATGACATCGCATTTTACAAATGGAATTGATATACCTACTGATCTTGTCTCAATAAACCTGAGACTGTTTCCAACTGGCGAATGCTGTAATAAAATAAAGGCTATAGATATAAACACTGATCATTTTACACAAAATCAAAATCCATTTATTTTCGCAGTAAAGGACATAAAAAATCCTACTAAATATGAAAGTTTGTGTGTTAGTGTTTGTTACTCTTTCATGCAATAACTGCTGAGTGCTGAACCGTTTGCAATGAAACTCGGTATGTAGATAGTTCGAGACCTGGATTAACATATAGGCTACTTTTCATCCTGATATTTCCACGGGATCGGATGAAACCACGGAATGCAGTTAGTCTAAAATAAATCCATATACCTAAAGAAATATGGAATTTATAAACAACCGGAAATCGACAAATTACTATCATTTAAAAAAACATTAATTGGTATCGTCGACCCAATTCTCATTGAATAAAGACCGCATTAAGAAAATAAGGTTAAAAGCGATGTAGCGGAAGTTGCGTATGCGACGCGATTCATCCGAATGAATCCGATAATAAAAAAATCTGAAATTCCTAGGCCCCAGCTTTGTATCCCAGCTTTATAAAACCAGTTGTACAAGTACCAAATGACATAGAACTTGAAAAATTTACATAGGTAGCTGATATTATGTGATATAAACATAATATCAACGTATTATTTAATCCAGTTTATAATCGACTCCCGCGCACAACAGTTTGCAACATATTGTATTCAAAGTTTAACCTATCGCTGATTGTTTGTGAAAGGTGAGTACCTTTCATTTTGAGTTTATTATGATTAATTACCTAATTGTATTTTCTTTTCCTTAGTAAATACATTTACGTAAACTTGCTATTTCTTAGATATAATATATTTTGCGTAGCTATATAGAGCATTATTTAAATATACTTCTACGTTTTAAGCTTAGCTTAAATAGAGAAATGGAGTTGTCAATTATTATATTCATAGTTTTTACTTTCTAATTTATTTAATTAAAATACTTATGGTATAGATTGAGGTTGGCATTGCTAAGGTAATCTTTTTCTTAAGTCAAAAACAAACTTAAGTCGACAAGTTCTAGAAAAAAGTACATAATAATTGAGTGAGCAATTACACTTAAATAATTGAGAAAGACTGGTCCCTGTGATAGGTAGTAAAAACCACCACGTACGTACAATGCCCGGAACATAAAGTATACTAAGTCACATCACAGTAGGGATAGATATGTAAATGAAACACCTCCACTTCGCTCTAACGTATCGACTGGGGCAACGCCGCAGTCTATTAGATCTTTTTGACTCGTCTGTCCCCTTCAACTATAGTCTACCCGTAGTACACCTAATATTCGACTAAATATAAACTCACTTATCTCTGAAAATACGGATGAAAATCTATAAAAAATGTATGTAGGGAACTTTGGATAATTGAATTGGTTTTTGTACGAAAAAATATTTCAGATTCAATAATTCCTCTCGGCAGGGATCTAAAGTTTTCTAGGATAGAGAGAAGTATGGTTAATATGAAAATTTTATGTTCTGGCATTTTCATTGCTATGAATAGAATGAATAGATAAAGAAACATACATAAAATAATTAACAATTTAAAATATATAAGTACGCCCAAAATTAAGAACCTCCTCTTTTTTAAACCCTTATTCCAAAGGGAGAAAATTTTCTTTTTCAGAGTTTTTCTTTAAAAATAAGTTTTCACTCAAAAAATGGCGGAACGTACGAGTATGTTCTTAAAATACCTGTTTTTTTATTTAAATTAATTTTATTCTTTTTTTAGGTACTTACTGGTTTTTATTAAACTAGAATTTTAATTTTCAGATTATCTACTAATGTAATTGTAGCATTTTATTTTATTCAACGTTTATCAATTCTCCTCTAGAGAACGCCTCTAATTCTAAAAGAGTAGCAATCATAGAAGTAAAATACTCATACTATACAATAGATAATAAATTATAAGTAAATTTTTGATCGTTGAAATGTTCTACGAACTTATGGCAAACGTTTGTGGAAAAAAATAAATGGAAAGTAGAAGATTTACGTTGGGGTCTTTCCATTTACCATAATTGTAGGTACACGAAAAAGCTCGCACAGCAACGGGCCCAGAATATTCTGATATAGGTACTTACTTACTTACTCTCTATTATGATATACTAGCGACCCGCTCCGGCTTCGCACGGCTATATTATGCATGTATTATACATATAAACTTTCCTCTTGAATCACTCTATCTATTAAAAAAACCGCATCAAAATCTGTTGCGTAGTTTTAAAGATCTAAGCGTACAAAGGGAAATAAGGACGGCGAAAAGTGACTTTATTTTATACTATGTAGTGAAGTGTTTTATTTCTATGGTATAGCGACTGAATAAGTTCAACTTAATGTCAGTTGTTTTATTGATATAAGATACCTAAGCTACCTATTTAATTTAATACTTTCTTCATTTATAATTCATATTATTAAAATACATAGATTAATTCGTTTCCGCAGTCTAAAAATGAACAAAGAAAACCTAACTACAATAGTTTTAATAGATATTACCTATATATCTACATTAATCAAGTTTTTTTTAAAGTCGTAGAACAAAAGTTATTCGCCTACACGTCTAGAACAACCTCCTTTCGTATTAAAACCCCTTCGCTGTAACACATTGTATAATTGAAATATACTGTTCATAAAATAACGTCCTTGACTGTCAGTAGTCAGAAAAACTAATTATATAGATAAACCACTAATATTGCGCAGGATAACATTGTGAATAACTTATTTATGTATACGTACATAACATTTAAGTTGTAGTTAATATTTATTATTACGCAGTAGTTTTGTTCAAAGCCCGTTCAAATCTATAGAACTATGAATACTAATTAATTTGGGTTTAGGTCCTTATAAAATTAAATTATCTATTTATATAAAATGCAAAGTATAGACTGATTAATATAATATCAAGATCAATGCATAGCTCAAATCAATGGCCGGCTAAAAAGTAAATATTTAGATATTTTTTATATATTAGCGTATACTAGTAGGCAGTGTAGGCACAGATGTCAGCTCTGGATCGATTTGTGGCTACAAATTCGATGTTCTGGGATCGTTTCAAATTTGTTTGAAATGTATTCATTTATTATTTGTCTATAAGCTCGTTTGGTTCTTTTATCGTCATGGAAAAGGCAATGATTAAAGTGATAGTTTATTATTTGTGGTGATATCCACTAAAATCCACTGTTCATCGATGAATCCTTTTGCACTTTTGTGAAAGGCCAAAGCTCCTTGCGGTTTTATCGAGTTCCTCAAAATAAAGGAGATTTCGGTGGTCTTGGTAGATGTTCGGATTAATTCTGAATCTTTTCTAATAGGGAAATCTGTGGTCTTAGGTAGTCGAAAATTAAAATTCATCATAGATATCTTTTAGTTAGGTGTTCTTTACTTTTGAGTAGCGTATCACAACTTTTAACACCACCTAAAAATACTTTACGCTTTAATATTAATTAGTAAGAATTTATGTCAAATTGCTTTATAATTAGATTTGAAAATTACCTCACTTTAATTATTTATTAAATTCTCAAAAACAGCGGAAGCACGGAAGTTTGCCTCATTAACAAGTTCAATACACTATTGTGAGAGCCTTCGGCCAGTAAATAGCCCCACACGAAGAAAACAAACACTCATGTCTAGATTGTTTAACATTTCATCATTCTGTTGACAGTTTCTGATAGCTGCTGTAATGTAAACTATCTTATTTTGCTTTATAATAACGTGCCTATTTATAATTGTAACTAAGTTGCAATCGGTGTGATTTTGTTTCAGTTTTTTTAGCAGATTTTTCATAAATATGAATGTAGATACTTAATCTTTTTATAATGGAATATTTACTCATGTGGTAAAACTGTTTGGAAACATCTTCGTCCTATAATTAAATTCCTTGTACCTACGTATTAAAATGTAATATTGATGTGTGTAGCTGACTAGCTGTAGGGCAGTGATTCCCAAACAGTTTTTCTTGCGTTATACTTCTTTTACTTGCATACCCTCAAAATAATCTGGTGGCGTTAATAATACTGGCTTTTCGGCAAGTCTCAAAACTTTGAAACATAATCTATTCGTAGTCGATTTTTTGGAGCTATTTCTAAATAAATAAATAAAGAAATTAAATCATAACGAGTCAAAGAGAAGAGGGCAAAGAAGAAGATTATTAGTCATATGGCGCCAGATTTGTCACGTCTATCTGAACAAACAATACCTCGACAAAAAATAAGAAAAATTACCTACCATTAAAGAGGGATTCTTGTTCGGGATTTTTTCTGCATGGATTGGCTTTGGATAGCGCTATCTATTCAACCAACAAACTTATCGATTTTACTGGTCATAGAAATAAAGTTTATTTTTAACCGACTTCAAAAAAGGAGGAGGTTCTCAATTCGTCGCGTATATTTATTTTTATTTTTATTCCATTATCTGGCATAATAGAACAATAACCGTCCAGAAATTATTATTGAGAACCACTGGTGTCGGGGAAATATACTGAATGAAGTAAGGTCAAAAAGTTTATCATGAATAAGATACAATAATATTGTTATTTTCCTGGTAATGACACCAATTTCTTACTGTCATAATACTGAAATATATTGAGGTCTTACCCAATAGGTTCATTTATCTATTAACGTAGGTTAAAGATTAAATAAGCAAGCAATGATAAAATGAAATCCCATTGGACGATTTACCTAAAATTAATTAATAAGTAGGCACGTTATTACGTACTTATTTCATTTAGGTTTAATACTACACAATTTTTGATAACCTACAACCATCAGAACAAGCCTATTTTGCGTATTTTGAAGTGGCTAGCTATATTGATATTGACTGATCGATGTGTTATCAGTTACTATCATAATTTCTAGAGCTACGTTGAAGTTTTTGAAAGCTTGAGCTTTAGGTAGATATCAATCTGTACCTACTGTAAAAGCTTTTCCATCTAACGAAATTATCTGTCTCATTTAAAGGACAATGTCCTAACTGCTGTAAAAAATTGAGGGCGAATCACCCGTACCTTATAGTATACCCTATCATACTAGAAGTATGGGTTAAAAAGTTAAAAATATTGAGCGAAGATCTGAAGATGAAAATTTCCATAAAATAGGGATTAAAGTTGTAAGTTTTGTCTTTCAATTACGTATTAAAAAACACAGTAGTTATACATGCAGTTTATACAGGGTTATTGAAAATTATACTAGCAAGCCGTTGAGGGCTACTCCTGTGCACCTTTACAAACAACTTTTGTTCAACGACTATTGGTTATTCGAACATTTTTCAAAAATTTTGAGGTTAGGTTTACCTAAAAATCAGCTGCTCCTAACACGGAGAGGTCATTAACCTTAAAATTTTACTTATTGTTTAAGTTTTATCTACTGTTCTTAGTCTGAATGGACATTTGTTTAAAAAAAATCAACTGTTTTTCGAATTTACATAACGTCAAAATTTTCATTTTTTTTTAATTTCCAAAAGTCGTAGAACAAAAGTTTTTTGTGAGGGTGCACAGAAGTAGCCCTCAACGGCTTGCTAGTATAATTTCCAATAACCCTGTATAAGCATTTTAATTGTATTAGAATAGTATAATTTACTGATATGCATGTCCCTTCGCACTTGTGTTGTTTGTAAACAGAAAGCGAGTTATACAGGATTCCAATGTGCAATGAAACAAACAATTAAGTAAGTATTTCAATTTGCATATTGTTTTGTATTTGGATTTTAATGCGTATCTTTAATGTATTCAATGTTTTATAGTATACCAGTAAACAACTCTTACTGTTTTACTATGGAACGGTCGCCATCTTTACTTTGGTTGTAGGAAGTATCAAAGGTATTAATTCTAAACGTCATACATGACCTGCAGGTCTAAAATAGCTATTTTCGAAGACGAATCGTATCCGAAAAGTAATACGAACTGGATTGGAATCAATGATTAGGTTCTCAATTCGTAGCTTATATATTTTTTGAATATATTTCAATTACATTTTTGATGTGTTTTTATTTATAATTCAGGGTTATACAAAACGCGATAGTTGCGATGGGATTTGGATTTGTTTTGATGAAAAATGGTGTCAAATTGCAGAATTAAAAGACTTTACTTTGGATTAAATTCGTTCAATTCTGCCATTTGACAGTATTTTTCTTAGAAACTTTTCGAGATAGCGACTCGTCTCGACCGCTGCGGCCATAGCGGTTCGTATGATGATACAAATCGCGATCGTCGCGGCGCAATTCGGTTCCAATATAAAATCACGCACAAAATAGGTGAAATCTAATTAGTATCACGATTCTTCGAAAGTGGCCATATTAGACCCCCAGGTCAAGTCGAAAATTAGGTCAATCAATGGCGCCTTTATTAATATAATTAAATAATTTCGTTACATACGTTTAATCTTTTAAATTAATCTCACGTTGCTTGGTACCAACCCACTGCGGTCACATGATTGAATCGCGTTGAACTTTAACTTATTTATCTTAACAAGGTTGTCGGCAACGCGGTGGCAATAACACACTACACCCATATTTTTATCAATCAATACTAATTATATAAAGCTGAAGAGTTTGTTTGTTTTTTTGAACGCGCTCATCTCAGGAACTACTGGTTCAAATTATTTTTGTGTTGAATAGTCCATTTATCGAGGAAGGCTTTATGTTATACCTACTATAACATCACGGTGAGATCAATAGGAGCGAAGAATCAGTGGGAAATGTGGAAACACGGGGAAAATTATTTATCTTTGATGGCTTCCGTGTGTGGTTTGTTTTAACGCGTCGATCTCAGGAACTGTTACATCGAATTGAAAAATATAGGCTACTTACCCCCGAATACTGAAAGGCTACTTAATCTTAAGTGGCGCTTAAATTGAAATTTAAGTCTAGGCTTCAATAGAAAGCATACACTTAACGTCAATTTAAACGCCACTTAAGATTAAGTAGCCTTTCAGTATTCGGGGGTTATACTTATAATATTAAAGTATATATTTGAGTTCTAAATACAATAACTAACTGTCGTTTATTTAAATAGATTTAATCACAAATTTCACGTAGTTAAAATGAATAAAATAATAAATAAATATTGCAGGACATTCCACACATCGCCATCTAGCCCCAAGCTAAGTAACTAGACTTGTGTTATGAGTGCTAGACAACGGATATACTACTTATATTACTTTTCTTTTGTAAATATATACTTACTAGCTGCCCTCCGCGGTTTCACCCGCGTAACTCCCGATCCCGTGGGAATATCGGGATGTAAGCTATCCTATCTCTCAAGTTGGATCGAACTGCACATGGTGTGCGAATTTTATTATAATCGGTTAAGTGGTTTAGGAGTCCATTGAGGACAAACATTGTGACACGAGATTTATATATATTAAGACTAGCTGCCCTACGCGGTTTCACCCGCGTAACTCCCGATCCCGTGGGAATATCGGGATGTAAGCTATCCTATCTCTCAAGTTGGATCGAACTGCACATGGTGTGCGAATTTTATTATAATCGGTTAAGTGGTTTAGGAGTCCATTGAGGACAAACATTGTGACACGAGATTTATATATATTAAGAAAGAAGATAATACATAGAAACAACCAGACCGCAGACAAATATCTAAGCATAAATACTTGTCTGTGGCGGGAATCGAACCCGCAACCCTGTGTTTGGCAGTCCGGCATGGTAACCATTGTGCCAACTGGGTCGTCGTCGAATAAATGACAGACTCTGTCTTTACGTGGCTTTACGTACAATTAAATAAATGTAAGCTGAAATACCGGTTCCAACTAGAATCCTTAGCACATAAACATTTAAATAAGTTAGATAGAGCGTCACGACATGTGTCTTATCGATGTCATTGTCTATTTAATGTTTGTACAGATGAACTTACTTAAATATTTATTAGTCATCATGTAGTCATACGAATTCGAAGCACCACGCGCAAGATAGCTGAGGTATACTAGTTAAAAATAATGAAAAGCAGTTAATTTAAATTTAGAGATAATAAGGTCAAATTGATATTTAGAATTTTGATTTATATACCTATTTACTTTAATTTAATAATGACACAACTGTACTTAATTATTTAAAGTATGCGTCATAAGTGCACTATCAGTTTGGTACAATAATACGAGTACTATAAACAAGTATTGGGACTTACGACCTTCTTCTAATAGACGTTACTCACAAACATAAATACTTAATTCAAAAGCTCTCAGTGTGATTATTATTTTCAACGTGTCAGCTATGTCTTTAGTTGACCGAGTGGTAAGCTGCCACCCGCTACAAGTGCTGCACAGGACTGTAAACGTTACGGTGGGCAGAGACTTTTGACCGTTGATTGTACATACATAAATGCGCAAACCATAAAACAAGCTAGAAACATATTATCTTACTAGGTAAAGTATTTTACTTAGAATGTAGATACTTAGAAATACTTTACTATTAATAAATACTAACTATTGGTAACATAAGCAATGTAATAACTATAATTTTTAAAGTAAAACAGTTAACAGAAAGCAGTTAAGTGCAGTCAATTTCACTCGTGCCTCATACCTATTTATTTTATCGTAAAAGTGTAAGTAGCATACTTGTGTAGAAAATTAATGGTCTATGGGGCTCTATTACTGTACCTATTTGGTATCAATCATTTGGTATAAATATAGTCAACAACATCAAAGGTAGAGTTGTCATAGAGTCATAGAGAGACTAAATGAGAGATTTAAGTAATCTAAGCGAATAAGAAGCGAAACATACCATATTTATTTTTTCTGTACCATGAAAAGCCGTATAGATATGGTTAGGTTCTGATAGGTTGTTCTATTTTTTAACCGACTTCAAAAAAAGGAGGAGGTTCTCAATTCGGTTGTATGTTTTTTTTTATTTTTTTTTATGGATGTTTCCGCATATCTTCTTTGTTTATTAACCGATTTTGATGAATCTTTTTTTATAAAGGTTTAAAGGGATTTCAACTATAATTTATCTTTAACTAGCGACCCGCCGCGGCTTCGCACGGCTATATTATGCATGTATTATACATATAAACCTTCCTCTTGAATCACTCTATTTATTAAAAAAACCGCATCAAAATCCGTTGCGTAGTTTTAAAGATCTAAGCATACAAAGGGACATAGGGATAAAGGGACGGCGAAAAGTGACTTTATTTTATACTATGTAGTGATAGTGAAGGTAATAGTTATTTACTTAATTTTGTGAACATTAATCGCAAGTCGTAGGAGGCGCTACACTAATGGTTCCTTATCAACGTATCCTCCTGTAGCAGGCGCTCGCGCCGGATAATCATAGTTCTAGTACCATATTTAAATTAGTTCATTTTATCGTTTTTACAGACATTAAATAAACCATGGTGCAGAGGGTAGCCACGGACGAGCGTCCTTTTGAGACGCGGTCGTCTGATGAGAGCGGCCTAGGAAGGAGTGACTCGCCCAGTGAGGACACAGAGCCAGAAGCAGCATTGGTAAGTAACTACTTAAATCATATTTGTTTATACAGTGAGAACACTTTTTTTAATCGTAATTGTCCGATTTGTAACACTTCTTTGTTCATTAATATTCAAAGCGACGACGCGGCCGACGCGACGACATACGACCGCAATGAATGGGCAAAAAAATAATTCAGCAATACAAAACTTGTTGCTCGTATTTGATCAAAAAGTTTTCACTATCCTAGAAATGTCAGCAAACACGAGGGTTATTAGAGCAAAAATGAATGTCACGACGTTTCCTGTCTGACAGTCGAAAAAATAAAACATGGCCTACGGTTGTTGAAGCAGAAAATCGGAGCAAATGGACCAAACCGAGATGACCGGGTTATTGGTTAAACCACTCTGCTATGAAATACTTTCTTTGCTATGTTAACTTACTATTGGGATTCGTTGCTCTTTCACATATCGCCACTGTGTTCGGGAGTTTCCAGCCTGTAGATTGGGACAAGAGGAAAAGAAAATCCGTGCACGCTCAAACAGATAAAGTACAAACCAAATCAGAATGCATTGAAGCATGTAGCTGTGAATTACCCAAAAAGAAAAAGTTTTAAAAACAGCATGGATGTCTGAGCCAACAAAGAATTTTCACTTTCAAATTATCAAGCAAATAACAGGTAACGATGACATTTGAAAAGAAACTGAAAAGAAGGAGGATGTTTCGAAAAATTGCTGAGAAAATAATAAACGCTTGTCTTCTAGCGACGATATCTTTAGCATTCGCAGAAATTACTATGACTGTGCTGATACTACTGCTTTAAGTTAATATTTTTCACTGAATTCAACGATGACTTTCCGTAGAATGTGGGGCAAGAAGAGGTTATTCCTCCAGAGAACGGCAGAGTTTTGCGTCGACGCTTTGGCCTGGGCTACTCTTGTATTTGGGACATACTTATTGTTTTCCCTTTAGATAACAACTTATTTGAACTAACGTGTTTTCTTATTTATACTAATACTAGCAGTGCTTCGCGGTTTCACCCGTGTAACTCCCGATCCCGTGGGAATATCGGAATAAAAAGTAGCCTATAATAGTTCTAATGAGTCAATGTATCCTCATACCAAGTTTCACCAAAATCGGTCCTGTAGTTTTGGATCTATTCAATACAAACAATCAAACCTTTCTTCTTTATTATAATATTAAGTAGTAGATAGGTAGAATAGACATCCAGATATTATATTACCAGAGGATAGGTAACTTCAATTTTTATGTAATAAAAATAAAATAAATATAGCCCCAAGCTAATACTACTTTATACTTTTCTTTTGTAAATATATATTTATACATAAAAACAACCAGACCACAGACAAAACCCAGACGGGAATCGAACGGCTGTTTTCTAGTGGTCCCAGGATTTTGTCCCATTAATGGGACCACGAGGAAGAACTATTTCTCGTGGTCCCATTACGATATTCAACGAACCCGCAGCCCTGTGTTTGTCAGTCTGGCATGGTGACCATTGTTCCAACTGGGTCGTCAAAATAAACAATATCTACCAGGTAACCCATAAAAAGTTAAGAATGGGGCACCTACATAAAATAGAGAATAGCGTGGTCGTCACGTGATCGCTTTATGCGACTTTGCTTAACCTACATTATGTCAATTAATGGAAGTAATTTATCAGTATCACCAACCAATTACGTTATTAGATAAGCTAGTCAAAGGCGTCAATGGGCTTGGGGTCAAGTACATCTTGTATTATATGCCCTCACGTCACATTCAAGGTCAGGCAGGTTTCGTCAATTCGGGGAAATATTGCTCTAATTGATTGTCCAGAAAAAGAAAGCTTCGGTGTTACCATGATAACACAAACCTGAAAATAATCGATGGTTTTTACTATGACCCCTGACTTGATTTGCCAAAAATACTGTACCATCATGTAATACCATCATCACTACATAGTATAAAACAAAGTCGCTTTCTCGGATTTTGATGCGGTTTTTTTAAATAGATAGAGTGATTCAAGAGGAGGGTTTATATGTATAATACATGCATAATATTATAGCCGTGCGAAGCCGGGGCGGGACGCTAGTAATTGATAAAATAAAATTAATTCTGACACAGATATAGAAATAACATTATACCTATTCTTTAGCGAAGTACCTACTTGCCCTTATAACAAAAAAAACAAATCTTTTTAAAAGTCTCAGTTATTTATTGTTCTGAGTTAAAAGTATAACTCTGGTCTAAAACCTCGTGTAAATTATCATAAAAACCTTCTTGAATCGATTAATTTAGTCAACCGTAAGGAGGTTCTAGATAAAGTATACATGAGATTTCTAATCAATTATTGTCAGCAGTTATATACAGGGTGTTTGGTAGATGGTGGGCAATTTGACATGAGTGACAGGGGAGACTTCCTCTTACCTACTTGTTGCTGGCGATCCGACTCTTGGGTTCGAGTTGTTAACTTTTCCCTAAAAAAATGCATTTTTTGAAGAGAAAAGTTAACATTTTTTTTTTGTAATTTCACCATAGTTTTGAAGTGATGTGGTTGATGCAAATAAAACTTGAACCGACCATTAAGTAGACCATATAGTGATTAGCCTAGTTAATTTGACGCCTGCTATAAGTTCCGATGTATACTATGGACACCTTAAATTTAAACTTAATTGGAAACCGCTTTAGTTTTATTCGACTTTGAGTATCAGATTCTGCAAATCATGAGAAAAACCTTTAATGTAGTATAACTCCGCAGCCAAGAGTCGGAGCCCAACTAAATATAAACCAGCAGGTAGCAGAATGACTACCCTGTTACACCATCAAATTGTCTCACTATCTACCAAACACCCTGTATAATGTTCTCTACTAACCTTCTTCATATAACTTGTAATAATAGTAATCTATGAGTATATATTTAGAAATCCCATATACAGGGTGAATTTTTTATGTGGGCCTTATAAAAATATAGGTGATTATTTTTTTGCAAAATCAACAGGTTCGATTCCTGGCTAGGGTAATGAGTTTTTCAAAAATTTTATGATGCAGTTTTAGTTTTTGTCGAAATCGGACACGCAACTCCTTTCAGCATTTTTCGCTCTCTCTTATAGTTTAGGATATAGCCCTGAAGGCCCACATAAAAAATACACCCTGTATACTTTGTTCTCTATGATTGTCAGCTCAGAATTGTCAGTTAATTTTTTCTACGTCAATGGAAAATACTTAATCGAAGACTATGTTGTAAACTTAATATTAGAAAGTATTTTGTGGTTGTTGGCTTCAAAATTCTAGTAAAAGATAAAACTTTAAGTCTGTAATTATGATAATAATATTATGGTACGCGGCCACAATGTTTACTTTGTTGATTTTGCATCAGAAGCTTGGATTAGCCACATAATTTGACGATGAATTTTATTTATTTTTCCTCAGGTAGTCCCACCAGATGGAGGATGGGGCTGGGTGATTGTAGCCGCCTCCTTCATGTGCAACGTCTTGGTGGACGGCATCATCTTCTCCGGTGGAATGTTTTCATCCTATATCAAAGATGAATTTAAGGTCAGTCCCAAAAGTCTCAACATAAAAACTATTGCGCAGTTGTTTCACAAAATGCGTAAGTTTTTCAATTCATACGATTTTTACTCGTTACGTTTTGTAGTGAAATAGGTATGTGCGAGCTAGACCCGAAGTGCTAAAGTGCCTATTCATTAGTTTTAAAACACGGTCATTAAATTAATTTAAACATATAACGTCATTTTTCTAGTTAATTTAAGACGAATTGTTAGACACTCAAGGACAGTTTTTTTAGATGTTAACTGATTTAAATTTATTCTTCTAAATTGCGTACGTAAATTGGCACAAAAATGCTTTATATCGAATTTACTACGGAAAGATCGAGGCACAAACTCGACTGCTATTTATAAAAATGGCTCTATATTGTAAAAGACCACACCCTCGCTCGTACGAAGATCGTCACAGCCGTGCCTCCTCCGGTTTAAATATTTAAAATGATAACACAAAAAGTATGGAAGAAAAAATATTTTACTTTGAGGCTGAGTTCAAAGTATATTTTTGAACTAGGAAGTTACTTATAAGGTATTGCGAACAATATTTTTCAAATAGGATTTTTGATTTCCTGTTTTAGATAGTCAAGTTTGTACCATGTTTGTATCCTAGATATTTTATTTAAATACTAACTAGGTATTATGTTCTGAGGTTTTAACAAGAAACAATTTGAAGGATTACCTACAGCCAACGTTTAGTAAATACGCATAAACAAACCATTTAGATGATCTAAGATCGTGTTAGATTTTACTAAAATGGGGAAACACTGATTTCTGTTGCAATGACGTACGTTGTTTTCGTTTATAGTTCTGTGTTTTAATTTAGGACTAAGTAATTAAGTTATTTAAAAAAACTAGGTCGCGTTTTATTTAGTAGTTAGACGTTGTCCCCCTTATTCTAAAACGAGGTTTAAGGATAGTCCGAGATGTGGATTTAAACCTTAGATTTAGACACAGATTTACTCTTGAACTATTATATAGTCTAACTAAACAATATCCTTAAATAATGTATAGGGATAGTTTTTAGACTATAGTTCTCTATTTAATCTATAGGAGTGGTGTTTAGACTATAGTTCACAAGTAAATCTGTGCCTAAATCTGAGGTTTAAATCCACATCTCGGACTATCCTTAAACCTCGTTTTGGAATAAGGGGGTTTGGGTTTATGGTGTTTTCTAATAATTTGAAATTATGAAGGTACCTAATATCTAAATAGGAAAGTTTTACTTACACACAACAGTTTTTACTTACTATATCTATTTATGATGTCTTTTGTAAGCTTAATCATTTTTATATGTACTTATGTACCTACCTGCCTAGATTGGAAAAGAAACGGAAATAGATTTTTGATGCATTTAGTGCAAATAAAATTTAGTTGGTAGTGTAAGTTACTTTTGTAATATGCATAATATTTAAAGTTATTATTTATTGTAAGGTTAGATTGTGGTCAGCTTCAACTCTTAAATAAATTATTTACACCTTAATTAATCAATGTTGGAACGTACCTAATTGGAATAAATCTGCATGCTTTTATGATTGAGATGTTGATGTAAAAATGCAGTTATTTCGCTCACGGCTTAGCTCACTAACAGTAATTCGTGTCTAATTAGTCTGAAGTGCGCGGGCGCCGAACGGCGCGTCGCGTCAGGCGCCATCGTCGTCGGCAAAAAGTGACTGTAATTTGTATCCAAGCCAAGGAATTTACGCATCTTATCCAATTAGAAACTACTTTTAGGATACAGCTTTGATGCACTTTTGTTAGGCGAATTAATAGGAGATGGAAAGCAAAAGACGGAAAACCACATATAGTATGAATGCGCATAAAAAAGGTCTTGCGCAGTACCGCAGTTTTTTGTATATTAATTTTAATATAATTTTACACCGGATACAATTATATGACATCGGTCATCTAGTATTTGAATGGCGTGAAGAGAACACAACTTCGCACAAGGTCAAAAAAGTAATTTTCTAAAAAGTACCTACTTTATGTTTGCTAATTTGGGCTTACGTCAACAAAACGGGTTTTTTCCTTTTCAGTTTTTCATACAGGTAGGTACCTAAGTCTCTGCACAAGACTTAAGTAGATTTTTCATTGGTCGATTTACATCTAAGTAATACATATAAAATGCTTTGTCCTGACCTTCATGGTCCTGACTGACTGATTGATTGATCAAGCCTCAACCGCTGATAGTAGAGACCTGAAACTTGCAGGATGTGTTCTTTGTATGAGACGTAGGCATCCGATAAGAAAGGATTCTGAAAAATTCAAACTTTTCTCTAGCGGAAAAACTCTTAATATTCGTCGTCATTACAAACTCAAACAAAATATTCAACATTTGCGCCTCGGCGGTAAAATTATAATTACTTGGACGTCTGGTTACAGATATAAGGAGGAAAACGAACATCTTAAATAAGGTTTTTACAAAGTTAATTGATTATTACAAAAGTTTATGGTTTAATTACTTCTTAGCCCTGTAAGTCCCGATCCCGTTAGAATATCGGCATGAAAAGTAGCTTAAATTTCAATACAGGACTCCAGCTACCTATATATAAAGTTTCATCGTAATCAGTTCAGCTGTTTTAGCGGGAAGATGAACATACGTATGCTTATCCCTATATATATATATTAAAGTTCTCGTTGTGTTAGTTGTCAAACTTCACTTAAACGGCTGAACCGATTAGTAAGAAATTTTTTGTGTATATTCGTTAGGTATAGTCGAACATCTATTTTTTTTTTCTTATTTTTTGTTTTGTTTTCTAAGGCAAAACGACGTTTGCCGGGACAGCTAGTAATAATTATTATAGGATTCCATATCTGGTTTCGTTATAGAATAAGATATAGCTTCATTATAACATTGTTCAGGGCGATTAACATAATGTTAAGGCTAAGGTCTCGAGTTGTTAGGTACTTAGACTACAACTCCATTCATTATTTCAATGTTGAACTACGTAGAATAGAACCAATTATTGTTTTACTATTCACTGTTAATTTAAGCCGTGTTGTCGTCCGCATCGAATAAGGCTAAATGATTTTCTACCGTGGCTAAAACAAGTACAGTTGGACCTTTTGTAACCCTACACCAAGCAAAATCTTCACTTCACTTCACTCATAGTATAAAATAATACAGTCACTTTTCGCCGTCCCTATGTCCCTATGTATGCTTAGATCTTTAAAACTACGCAACGGATTTTGATGCGGTTTTTTTTAATAGATAGAGTGATTAAAGAGGAAGGTTTTTAGATTTAGAGATAGAATACATGCATAATACAGCCGTGCGAAGCCGGGGCGGGTCGCTAGTAGACTTATAAAACTCCAAATAAAACCACAAATGTAATTTTATGATCAACCGATGATCCACCCTTGTTACACCCTGTAAAATAGACTGTTAATTTTTAAAGAAGGAAATATTGAGGCTTCCGGCGACTGGGACCGCAACCCACTGGAACCGCGGTCCCGGTTGCCGGATTCATTTATTTTATTATTTTTCTTCCGTCGAGTGGGGCCGCTCGCAAATAAACAAAGAAATCAATTGTTCAAGAAAAATAGTACAGTCAAACGAAAAAATGTTAATCAGAATCGGAAAATATTTATTGAAGGATTGGGTATAATATGGTATTTTACCCTAGAAGCTTAGTGTAAAAATAAAATAAAATAATAATTAAATAGCATTGGCTAATTTATAAGGAAAAAGGTACCTATGTCTCTATTGGTTTAATTAAAACGTTTAAGGAAAATATATCCAAAAATTTGCAAATACAGTAAAATAGTTGATTGAATCCGGCGTTACTTTTGGGAACTCCATATCTGTAATGGAACTATTAATATTTAGTTTTTAGTTCCGAGCCTAGTGCCAAAACACAAAATGCAATATGTACCGCCCTCCCGCCCACTTGAAGAAGCATGCAATGAGGACAAGCAATAATTAGTATTAGTGACACCATTCATAAACCATTCCTTTTTTATTAAATACAGAGAAATTTGTGTTGGAATTGAACAAAGGTCTGAATCTCGCCAAGTTGAGATATCTTTACTTTTTACAAAAAAGATACCCATAATGATAACAATATTGTTGATACATATTATAAAACTTTGCAAAAATACCTACCAACTAAGTGTATAAGGTTTTTTCAAGGCTCATCATAACTTATTTCTAAGTTATGCGTACTGAGTACGTACGTAATTATCTTTTATGACGACGTGGTAAATTGTAGGGGCTCTATTTATAGTCCTTTTGAATGCAATAAGAAAAAATGCGATTACCGACCATGTGACCTAACATGTGCTAATAATGTAAACGCGGAATATAGCTAATTATTTTAACTATCACTTGCGGTTTTCGGGTTTGCCCGTGGTAGTTCCGATCCGTAAGAGTATCAGGATAAAAGTAATCAAGGTTTTAGTTTAGGGTAAATTGTATTAAATATTCGTCCAGTCATTTAAGTGTGAACGATCAAATTAACTTGTTTATTAGTATACTAGCATACATTTATTAATATACTAGCGCTCCGCGGCTTCACCCGCGCGTAACTCCCGATCCCGTAGGAATATCGAAATATAAAATAGCCTATAGCTTTTCTCGACAAATGGACTATCCAAAACAAAAATTTTTTTTAATTTGAACCAGTAGTTCCTGAGATTAGCGCGTTCAAACAAACTCAATAGAAAAGCTTTATATTATTAGTAAAGATTTTAACATGCAGTAGGTACCTATTAGTGAAAATCGATTTATGCCTAGAATGCAGCTAGTAGCAATTAAAATTCAGAAACAATTAAATAATTTTAATAATAAGCATGGAAAGAGATGAAAATCAGATGAAAATAGGCGGGGCAGATTATTGACATCGGGCTCTGGGCGGCTATTTATCTATGTAACGCTACTGTAGTATTATTTGTATGTTCACGCTGACGTTTGCTTCACGCTGTGAATAAATTAATAAACTTTCGCATTCAAATCAAAATTTAAAGTCTGACAAAAGAATAGGTAGGTATAAATAATTCAAATTATAGTCGTAAGTTCTTACGACTATAATTTGTATGACGTAAGTATTTTATTGTCGTAAGTAGCATAATAAAGTTCACAGTATTGTTTTTCACTGTTTATAAGTGTGAGTGACCCCTAATCAGAGTCTGATAACAATTGCTGACGTCATCGAAGCTCTTGGCATGAGGCAATCAATTAAAACAATTTACACCAAACGACGTCGAATTGACCGACTTTGACGCCCTACTGCGGTTTTCCATCATCAATTATTATTATTGGCCTTTTTGTCTAATCTAGATAATTTTCATTAATTTTGGGCTATTCGGGACGTGTTAAGATGGTGTAGACTTGCTCAGAAGTTATACCACTAGCCTAAGTTCGCTGCTTACATAATAAACCTCGGACGGGACGGGGACGTGACGTGCATCGTTCATAAAGTGTGTTCGTGGTCTTTAAACATACGTAACGTGATCTTTGTCGTGCCGGACGGAACGTGATTTTTTTTTGACAACGTTTCATATTAAAAATCACGTAGGTACCGTCCGGCACGAGAAAAACCGTCACGTACCTATGCAGCAACCCTTAGGGTGAGCGCTCACCTAGCCGCACCGCACGCGCCGAAGTCGCTGCAGCGAAGGAAATCCCCAAGTTGAGGCCGATGCTGATGTCGTCACCAGCCGGAGCCGCGCGCATACAAAAGGTGACTGCGGCGCGTGCGGTGCGAGTAGGTGTGCGATCACCATTAGTCTACCGTGTCCACAGGAAAGAACTCGTCCGAACCAACTAAGCCCCGGGTTTCATCCAGTGGCGTAGCGTGGGTCACTGACGCCCGGGGCGGAGTCATAATTTGCCGCCCTTTTGACGTCACAAAAATATTTAATAATGTTGACAATTAACCGCCATTTTGACGTCATAAAAATAATAATGTTGGTGTTTGTTAGAAAAAGCGTAACGATATAAAAGAATTGAGCTATAAATATTTATTTCAAAACCATCTATGGATGCGAAGCAACTTGTGATTTGTAACAACTGTATTGGGCGGGAGGGACATCCAATATGTGTAAGTGGGTAAGAGTTAACTTCTTGAAAAAATAATTGTCTGCCTGACCGCCAGTGACCGCACAAAATATTTTTCCCGATTTTGCCGCCCTCCTAATGGTGGCGCCCGGGGCGGACCACCCCTCCACCCGCCCCCCTCGCTACGCTACTTGTTTCATCACGATGTTTTCCTTTACCGTTAGAGCAATGTAAACTAGCGTACATATTTGGTTTGCATAGATACTATAGCTACTTTTTATCCCGATATTCCAACGAGTTTGAAACGGGTAAAACTGCGATAGTTAATTATTTTGTAAGTAATTTATGGGCAGACAGAATCAGATCACAATGTAACTCGGCAAACAAACGTCATACAGAATCGATAAGTAAATTCAAGTTGCACCCAGCCAGCCGCTAGCCGCCCAAGTCATCTGTATTGACGTATGCATTCCAGTTGGACAACAACATTGGAAGTTTTCCACTGAACCAACCAATAAGTAGTAGGTATCTATAGGTACCCTTGTGAATGTAGAGCCCATGTAACAGTGAGAGGGCAACGTACGAATACGGCCTCGAGGCAACTTTTAACTTGTTACGATGCATTTTTCCATTTGTATTTTTCCAAATTGCAATTGCAATTGGAGATATTTTTCAGGCTTCACAAAGAAAAATACTCTAAAGTATAATTTGGTTTTAGTAAAGGTTCTTGCAAATAATCAGCAGTATACAATCACTATCATCATCATCACTACATAGTATAAAATAAAGTCACTTTTCGCCGTCCCTATATCCCTATGTCCCTTTGTATGCTTAGATCTTTAAAACTAAGCAACGGATTTTGATGCGGTTTTTTTAATAGATAGAGTGATTCAAGAGGAAGATTTATATGTATAGATACATGCATAATATAGCCGTGCGAAGCCGGAGCGCGTCGCTTGTAAAGAATATTACAAACAAACACACATAAAAACATACAAAGATAGGCTCGAAAACATAATCCTTTCCTTGCAGTCTGATAAAAATATTGCTTTTAAATTTATTTAAAAAGATTTTTTTCAGAAATTATTCTCGTTAGAGAATTATGCATCGTTTCGGAACATGCTATCCGTTTCCCAAAACATCCCTTCGAAAATAACAAATAGGGAGGGGATTATTCGTTGCTCCAAGAAACCCTTTTTTCTGTGTAGTTAAAGTTTTATTGGACTTTTATAGGAAAGTATTTTGGACCACCATCTAGGTCCCTTTTGGCTTTGCCACAGTCGGATTAAAAAAAATGCATTACTCTAAGTACATAGATGCATCAATACATATAACTAGATATCCAAGTAGGTTAGGTACTGTATAGTTATATGCCTACTTATAAAAATTTATACATTGTCCTCGTTTGATAGAGTGATTTATAAGAATGTCAAAGAAGACAAATTAATATCTAAAAGTTGATTGATATGAGCTTGTATATGAATAGCAAAAACTATAATTTCCCCAGTGAACACGTGGTCCGACTGCTTAGTCCGATCGATCTGACGACGTGAACTTTTTTTTTTACTTTTGTTTCGATTGATCGGACAAAGAGTAGGTAAACACAAATTCGCGTATTCCAATGCCAATCAATCAGACAACGTGAACTTTTTTACTTTTGGTTAGAATCATCAGATAAAGAGGAATTAGTTACGTTTTACGAGTAATACATAATATATTTTTAATAAGTCTGAACTTTTTGAAGTTTTTATCAGCAAAAGTCTTTTAAGAGCTTTTCTAAGTGTACCTAGCTACCCACTTACCTATTGGAATTCATTGGGAAAACATACGGTTACATCTAGGTCTTTGCCTTTTTTTCTGTTAAACCTTGGTTTTACTAATGCGACCTGAATTTGCATTGTCGGGCTTTGTCCATAACATGTGACTTAATAATAAAAGATAACCACAAATAAAGTAATTTAGATAAAAATAAATGAAACAACTTTACAAAAATAAAACAATTTTTAGTTGCCAACTTAAGCAATAATTTACGATTATTTCAGACTGAATGATTCTTATTTTTTTTAAGATACCTAGGTGAAATAATTTTAGTCAATATCTTTGGTTTGACCTCACGCAGTCATTAGTGTGATGTGATAAGACAAGCGACGATGAAAATAAATAAAACATAGTGTCTACGTATTTTGAAACAGCTGGACTTTTGCCAGAGTTATATCAAATTTTATTGTGTTTATTTTATTTCATCATAGTACCTAATTTGCGTAATATCGTGTGGGTGCATGATGACATGTTGCTGAATAGTTAGGTACCTACCTACCTCTTTGGAATGGAACCAAACACAACTAAAATATTAAGAAATTGTGAAAGATGAATGAATAGAATAGAAAAACATTTATTTGACAGCCCGTGTACAGCCCGTATACAAACAAGTACCTATCCTCTTTTTCATTGCATAGTAGGGGAAAAATTGCTATTTTTAACCGACTTCAAAAAAGGAGGAGGTTCTCAATTCGTCGCGTATTTTTTTAATGTACCTACGTTCGCCGAATACTCGAATACGCCTGGATCGATTTGGCAAATTATTTTTTTGTTTGAAAGAGGATAACTTACAGGTGGTCCCATAAAAACTGGATGAAGATCTGATGAGGATCTTCAGAGTGATGAACAGAATTGCACCTCGAGAGTGCAGCAAATTACTCAGTTTTCGTTTCGTCAGTTAAATAGAATAAATAGAACCGATAAATAGAATATCTGAAACCACCTTCTCATCAGAAAACTCTTCAATCGGTTACGATAACAGGTTACAATTTGAAGAATTTTGTCGAATTTAGTCGCCGGACTGGGTTTGTATGAATGTTAATAGAGAACAGAGTTTAACCTACCTATTGTTATTCTCAAGTAAGTAAACGCCTATATAATATGCACCTACAATACCGATTAACTTCAGAAACAGCGATATAAAACACACGGCCCCATTTCCATTGATTTATAACTTTTCCCTACATTATATTTATGATGAATAAATAACTTATAATACACAATAACTTGCTTTTATTTGGGTAGGTACCTACTCTCACAATTAGGTCGGTTTTAATTTAAAAGGCTTTTGAAATTTATTTTAAACTAACGACCCGCTCCGGCTTCGCACGGCTATATTCTGCATATTGTACCTTCCTCTTGAATCATTCTATCTAGGTACTTATTTAAAAAAAAAAACTAAAAAAATCCTGATTGATAGGAAAAAGAGCAACACAAATAAAACATTTTTTAATTAAACAAAGCTATAATAAAAAACACACATGGAACATTCCATTTTCAGAGAAAGAACCGCATTGAAATCTCATTCGAAGTTACGTTCCAAAGTTCCAAGTTGATAGATAAGAAGTCAAATAAAACCCCTCAATTTTATTTATTCTGGGCTTAAATACATAAGTAATTTACGTAGTAAGTCTGTAGGTACAGTATGTGTCATAAGTAAATAATAATAAATAAATAATAATATATTTATTAAAAATAAATAAAATAAAAATAGCTTTTTTTTTTTTTTAATAAATATTTCAGGACATATTACACATCGCCATCCAGCCCCAAGCTAAGCAACTTAATGCTTGTGTTATGGGTGCCAGATAACGGATAAACTACTTATATACTTTTTTTTTTTTTGTAAATATAACATATTATACATATAGGAAACACCCAGAACCAGAAACAAGAATTTATGGTCAGCATAAATACTTGTTCCCGGCGGGAATCGAACCCGCAACCTTCTGCGTCGCAGTCGGGTGTTCGCCCGACGCGCTACAGAGGTCGTCAAATTTAAATTTTCAAATTCAAATTTATTTATCCTTAACACTTAATATTATATTTGAAAAAACAGTAAAAAAAATGATATGTAGGCGTGCTAGTTGGTGTAGGGCTTATAAACGTTACACAAACATAAATACTTGAATGAAAAGTACTCAGTGTCATTATTATTTTCAACGTGCTAGCTATGTCTTAAGTTGGCCGAGTGTTATAAGCCGCCACCCGCTACACCAACCGACGTGGGTTCGATTCACAGGTTACGTTGTTATAATGTTCAAATAATGCTGCACATGATTGTAAACGTTACGGTAGCGGTGCACTTTCGAGCGTCGATTGTACCTACTAAAATAACATGTGTACAGTTTAATCAATTAGGACCACACATAAACCTATTGTAAGCACTAGGCATGTCGTGCGACGTGTCTAGAAATATCAACAGACTTGGAGTACCTTAGGCCTCCGTGCATGCACTAGGTATTTGTAACGGTAATCGCCTGTTTTACTCTGAAGCAGTGCCGTAGCGTGGGTCACTGTCGCCCGGGGCGGAGTTATAATTTGCCGGCCTTTTGACGTTACAAAACTAATAAATGTTGACAATTTTCCGCCCCTTTGACACCATAAAAATAATAATGTTGATAATTTGCCGCCCTTTTGACACCATAAAAATAATAATGTTGACAATTTGCCGCCCTTTTGACGTCATAAAAATAATAATGTTAGTGTTTGTGAGAAAAAACGTAACGAAAGAATTGAGCGGAAAATATTTATTACTAAACCATGTAGGATGCGGGGCGACTCGTGATTAGCAACAAATGTATTGGGTGGGAGGGACATTAAATATGTGGAAGTGGGTAAGATCCAATTTCTTGAAAAATTCATTATTTGACTAACCGCCAGTGACCGCCAAAATATTTATTTCCTATTTTTTCCGCCCTCCTAATGGTGGCGCCCAGAGCGATTCGCCCCTCCGCCCCCCTCTCGCTATGCTACTGCTCTAAAGTTGACAACGTATAGGTATCTAAAGTTCATTGTTAAGAGGAAAGGGTACACTGTCTCCATACAAACGTAGTCGACTGTTTCCTCCCTGGATAATGACACTGTAAGTAGCTATTTTTTTTGTTGCATAAAACTTATACTGCCATGACCAAGATCATGCCCCTATGTCTTATTTTTATAAATAGGTACATAATTTGTTTTTTTAACTCTTACTTTCTATAATATTTAGAAAATGAAAAAACCAAGACATAGAGGCATAGTCATGGCAGTTATAGGTTGTAAGCAACAAGAATATTAGTAGTACAAATCCAGGGAGGAAACAGTCGACTACGTTTGTATGGAGAGAGCGCCGGTACTTGTTCCTCAATACCTATAGACATGGTAAGTTAGGTAGTAAAGTTTAAGATACCTAACAATCTTAAGTTTAGTAAAAACTTACGTACGGTTTATTTTACACGCAAATTTCTTCCTGTTCAGCATTTAAGATTCATGATAAGATTTACTAACCTACGTTTGAATTACTTTTATTATTTAATTACTTGCAATTAACTATAATTATTTGCTATCAAATCATCTAGAGTTGTCATAATTAATTATGATGATTTCTTTTTGATGTTTCTTGTTTCTATCTATATAATAAAGTCTGTAAGCCTTTTTAATTTAATTGACAGGTAGGTATATGTTTTTTAATTAAGTACTAATTTAATTAAGTTACCTACTGTAAATGATAAGGATATTTTTTTTAATGTGCTTCTTTGTAATAATGCATTCTTAGTGCGTGGCTTCGTCCTCAAAGGTAGCCCCTTATTTATTCCCCGTAGATATTTCGTGATTAGTCTTTTTCCCTTTATATTATACTAGCGACCCGCCCCGGCTTCGCACGGCTATATTATGCATGTATTATACATATAAACCTTCCTCTTGAATCACTCTATCGCATCAAAATCCGTTGCGTAGTTTTAAAGATTTAAGCATACAAAGGGATATAGGGACAGAGAAAGCGACTTTGTTTTATACTATGTAGTGACTATCCACCACGTAACTCCCGATCCCGTGAGAATATCGGGATAAAAAGTAGTTTATGTTATTTCCAATGAATCAAATTTTAATATCAATGTATCCTCATACCAAGTATAGAATAGAATAGAATTTTTTCAAACAAACACACACGACATAATTTAGATACAAATAAGAAACAGTAAGAGATAGTTATAGAGAAAAGTAATACAAATAAGAAACATTAACGAGATAGTTACAGAGAAAAGTAAATACAAAGAACAGACAATAAAAATAAAAAGTATCTGAGAAGTCGTGTGTTGCCCGAATGGGTAAAGCCTCAGCATATGCTGCAGATACGCAGGCGCATCTGCAGCGCTGGTCTTCCGCCCGGCCGCAACCTGTGGGTGACTTTTCATAAAATAAAATAGTAATAAATATAAGATGATAAGTACATCATAAAAATTGGTCCAATAGTTTCAGACCCTATTCGTTACAAATAAACAAACGAAAAAATCTTTCTTCTCTAGAATACTAGGTAGGTATGTAGGTACTGTAGGTAGATAATAAGATATCACACGATATTTACGTCATGTAAAGCACAAGTTCGACCTCCAGTGTCCAAACACAGAAACCTGTTCTAAATATATCTGCCTAGACTGATTCTATGACTCTAGAATGTTTATTATACCTATCACCTACCGATTAATGATAACACGTGACCTGTCTCGCCATTTTTCGTATTTATTAGCTTTTACCAGCGACTTTGTGCGCAAAGAGTTTGAATTTTAAACAGATTTCAAAAAAGGAGGGTGTGGGAGATGGATGGGGTTCGGACTGCCAAACACAGAGTTGCGGGTTCGATTCCCGCCTCAGACAAGTATTTACGCTTAGATATTTGTCAGTCAGATTTTTTTTACAAAAAGCTAACTTTGAGGGTATTTTGAGCTACTTGGAGGGTATTATTTGTGATCGAAATGCAATCGAAACGATATTGAAATGTAATTTAAACAATGTTATTTACGAGAATTGGTCTTCTGGTTGTTTAAATGTATTATAAGTATATATTTACAAAAGAAAAGTATATAAGTAGTATATCCGTTGTCTAGCACTCATAACACAAGTCTAGTTACTTAGCTTGGGGCTAGATGGCGATGTGTGGATGTCCTGTAATATATTTTTACTATGTATTCCAATTCGTCGCGGTAATTTATTGGGGTTCCGTACCCAAAGGGCAAAAGCGGGACTCTATTAATAGACCAGGGCCGAAGCCTTCAAAATAGGTAAAAAATGAAAAAATTTTACAGTAGGATGAAACCCATTAGAAAAGGAGGGGAATATGATAAAAATGAAAGGAAAAATAAATTACGGTCGATCCGAGTTCGGGAAGTGGGAGTTGTTTAGGGTAAAAAATGGTTTATCTTGATTTCCGGCAAAACTACAAGTCCTATGGAAAAAAGTAAAATGGCAAAGTTGTAGGTAATAAAAAGATCTACAACTTTTGTATTCACAATTTTTTCACATAACCTCAAAATTTAGGTGAAAAATTCAAATAACCAAGTTTTTGGTTTTTTATTTGTATCTTTTTTAAAAATGCTTTTTTTTCTACGAAATTTGGTGAAAACTTATTTATTTATTTATTTATTTGGAAATCCAACAGCTA
Organism: Idaea aversata; assembly: GCA_907269075.1. Taxonomy (NCBI): domain Eukaryota; kingdom Metazoa; phylum Arthropoda; class Insecta; order Lepidoptera; family Geometridae; genus Idaea; species Idaea aversata. Next base: position 4,494,209 of record OU026092.1, on the reverse strand, counting down.
TTATAAAGATTTAACAACAGTATAACAATAGAAAGCCAATTACAGGATCTCACGAATAAAAAATAGAATAATATAATAAGATAAGGAGTGAGCGATCTCCTTCAACTATACCTCCTACAAGTCATTATGACAGAAATTAAAAACGAAAAAGAAAATAATAGACATCATTCACCAGCAAAGAAATGCTTAGCCAACCGCCGCCTCACCGTCTCAGCACTAGTACTGAACAAGTCCAGATCTTTGTCAATTTTATCCACCAGCCCATTGAAACCGTTGCAGGCCCGCCACAGGTACGCATTCTGACTATAATTGGTACCTACTTTAGATACATAAATTGGTTGAAAGGATCTTGTGGGTAGTAATGAAGGAACTCTCAGATTGATCATACTCAATAAGTTCGGACAATCAATTTGATTTGAAGTTACCTTAAAAAGAAACACCATATCCGCTATTTCACGCCGTTTGACTAATGGGAGAAAATGAAATTTCCTGCATAAGTGCTCATACTGAGATGAATCATAAGTTACACCTATACGAAAACAAAGATACTTAAGAAATTTTTTCTGGATTTTTTCAAGCCGTGAAATATACTTATCATAGCAAGGGTTCCATATTTGCGACGCATATTCAAGTATACTGCGGACATAAGTACAATATAAGATTTTATAAGTTTTAGCACGCTTAAAATGTTTAGAGTTTCTCATTATAAAGCCTAATGCTCTCATTGCTCTGGCGGTAATGCTTTCAATGTGATCACCAAAAACAAGTTTACAGTCGTGTATGACACCAAGATCCCTAACAGAGTCACCTTTAGCCAGCTGCTGGCCTTTCAGAGTATAAGAAGATGGGATAAGCTTACGCTTGCGCGAGAAAGTGACCACTGAGCATTTTGAGGGGTTCAAGTCAAGCTTATTCGCAAGGCAATAGGTATCTAGTCGCTCCAAGTCAGATTGTAAATTAACGACATCTGAAGAAGACGTTATAGCAGCAAAAATCTTCATATCGTCCGCGAAGCACAGCAGCTGACTGTAACGGAAGCAGTCCTCAATGTCGTTTACAAAAATGAGAAAAAGGAGGGGACCTAATAGGGACCCCTGCGGAACTCCACTGGGTATCGTAACCCAGCTAGATATGTAGTTACTGACCACAACCGCCTGCGTCCGATTGTCAATATAAGAACTGAACCACCTCAACAAGTCACCACTAATCCCCAATGACTGAAGTTTAAAAACAAGCCGCCTATGGTCAATCCTGTCAAAACACTTGCTGTAATCGGTATAAACTACGTCTACCTGCATATTATTGTCCATAGAAGATGTTAAATATTCATTCAGAATCACCAAATTTGACACTGTAGACCGACCCCTAAGAAATCCATGCTGTGCAGGGGAAAATGAGTTATGAAGAGCTTGGTAAACCTGATTATATACAATTTTTTCAAAAGTTTTTGCCACAATGCATAACTTGGAGATTGGGCGGTAATTACAGACATCTTGCTTAGACCCTTTTTTGTGAATTGGGGAAATAAAGGCTGATTTCCAAAGATTGGGGAAAGTACACGTAGTAAGGGATTTTTGAAATAAAAGAGCTATGGGAATTGCGATCGACTTGGCACTATGTATAAGAAAGACCGGACTTAAGTGGTCAGGCCCTGCCGACTTCGATGGATCTAGCTTGGAAAGCAGTTTGAAGACTTCCGCTTTGTCGATGACAACCTTATGAATATCAAATAAAGAAGGACTATTGGAACTCGGCATCGAATCCCCCCCCAACTGATCAGATGAAGATGGAGCAAGAAAGGTAGATAAAAAGTAATCAGAAAAAGCATCACAAATTTCAGTTCCAGAGCTAAAATTCTGTCCGTTATAAATTAAAGTATTAGGTATGCCACCAGATTTTTGCCGATGTTTCATAAACCTCCAAAATTGCTTGGGGTCGCTCTCGATACTTTCCTCCATCGAGGAGATATAACGATCATAACAACTAATCTTCAAGGATTTGGCTCTTTCTCGTAGGAGTTTGAAAGCTTCCATATCGGATCTATTCCCGTACCTATTGAATTTTGAGAGAAACTTGGACTTCTCCTTAAGTAATTTAATGAGAGCCGGGGAAAACCAGGTGGGATAGGCATTTGGGCGAATCATTCTCGATGGGATATATTTCAATTTAAGGTTTTCAACAACTTCATAAAAATAAGTGACGGCTTCCTCAAGGGACCTACGATTGAATTCGGCCGACCAGTCAATTTTATCAATCTCATTGTTAATTGACTCATAATTACCTTTATTATAAAAATGACGAAGGTACTCATGTGGCTTAAGTGGGGGTAGCCCAATACAATTTATAGTTACCACTATTGGGTTATGGTGAGCATCAACGGGTACCGCCAACGGTTCATAGCATTCACTAACAGAGATATTATACTTATCGTTTGACAATACCAGATCCAATATTCTGTTGTTTACATTCCTAACATGGTTATATTGATATAAGTTATCTGATACTAATTCATCAGCGAGTAGACGTTCATTATCATTGGTTAAATTTGTAGGCAATAAATAAGGCGAATGACCACTAGGGTTCCAAACAATGTAGCGTAAGTTAAAGTCACCCAAAACAATAAATTTATCGCAGGAGTAATTTAAAATGTTCTCCTCCAGTTTCGTAAGATAGTTAGATAACTGATTAGAAAAGGAAAAACCTAGGGCTTGTTCAATAATATACACGCCACAAACATGTAGCTTAACCCTCATTCCACACTTATCTTTCAGAGTTAAAGTCAACCACAGTCAACCAACTTACCTTATTATGTCCCAAATACACTGTAATTTATTTGATTTACAAAAAGCGGTAACGTTTTCCCCCCCATAAACGAAGTCCGATTTTGATAATTTTTGAAAATGTTCTAGATCTAATGGAAAACTAGGTTTAATCGTTTTTAAATACCGTAAATATCTATATTTTTGACTTAAAAACTGTATTGAGCGTTTCAATTGTTTTTTATTAGACTAAACTGAATTACCAAAAAAGAAAAACGTATAAACCTAGAATAAGATGCAGTGAATTAAATGAGACCAAATTTATTTCATTTTGTGAAGGATAAAGGGGGTAAAAACATTACGGCCCGCAACATTATTTGAAAGCAAAATGAAGACAATTACGTCCGATCTTAAACTCTCTCTATCGCATGATACGGGTCATTTTTGAAAATACCTACTCGCGCCGCGTATCGAAAACTCATGATCCTCTTAATAAGACTCGAGTGACTGTCTGTCACCAGGCTGTATATATAAATATCTAACACCTCATTCCGTTGTTTCAGATTAGCGAAGGTCAAGTTGCAACCGTAAACTCCTTGCTAGCTGGTTTCTACTTACTCGCTGGTCCCTTCGTTTCAGCCCTGGCTAATAAGTGAGTAGCTAAAATAATAGAGCAAATATATTAATTACTAGCGGTTTCAGCCGCATAAGTCCCGATCCCGTGGGAATATCGGGATAAAAAGTATCCTATGTGTTAATCCAGGTCTCCAGGTATCATCGCAATCGGTTCAGTGGTTTTAGCGTGAAGGAGTAACAAACACACACACACAAACTTTCACATCATCACTACATAGTATAAAACAAAGTGGCTTTCTCTGTCCCTATGTATGCTTAAATCTTTAAAACTACGCAACGGATTTTGATGCGGTTTTTTTAATAGATAGAGTGATTCAAGAGGAAGGTTTATATGTATAATACATGCATAATATAGCCGTGCGAAGCTGGGGCGGGTCGCTGGTTTATAATATTAGTAGGATAGGATATAAATAAGTACTTACTTAGTTTAAAAAAAAACTTCAATACAAAAAAACCCGGCCGGGTAAACTGAGATCTTTTTAATAAGACTCCACAGTCTGTCTGTCACCAATCTCATGAACCGTGATGATAGCTAAACAGTTGAAATTTTCACAGATAATGTATTTCCGTTGCTGCAAATAACAATAAATATTAAAAACAATATTATAATGGTAGGTACGGAATCCTTAGTGCGTAATTTCGACTCGCACTTGGCTGGTTTTTTTAATGCCCTTTACCACGGTTTTAAATTAAAGTTATCACGTTTTTGTAAGCGTGCTCGAATCGGAGTATATAGAGAGATATTAGCTACACGTTTGGGTACCTACAACAGGTGGAAATATTCCATTTATTTAATGAGTTGTTTCTACTTTATAAAGTTGTTTTTACTTTATACAGTTTACTGTGATGTGTACCTATTTTACTTTTATTTTTAACCGATTTAAAAAAAGGAGGCGGTTTTTAATTCTCGCGTATTTTTTTAAATGTATGTTCGCCGATAACTCTGAAGACGGCTCCATCGATTGAGATGAGTTTAATTCTCGATAAATATTTTTCGGAAATTTTGTTCTTTTTTTTCCCGTACTTACCCAAAGGGTTTAAACGGGACCCTATTACTAAGACTTCACTGTCCGTCAGTATGTCTAACACCAGAAGGCCAATTCTCGTAAATAACATTGTTTAAATTACATTTCAATATCATCCCGATTGCATTTCGATTGCAAAAGATACCTTCAAAGTCAGTGAGTCTAACTTTGAGTGTGTTTTTAGCTACTTTGAGGGTATTATTTGTGATCGAAATGCAATCGAAATGATATTGAAATGTAATTTAAACAATGTTATTTACGAGAATTGGCCTTCCGTGATAGCTAGACAATTGAAATTTTCACAAATGATTTGTTTCTGTTGCCGCTATAACAACAAATTCTTAAAACATAATCTAATGGTACGGAACCCTGGCCGGTTTTTTATGTTAAAATTTTATTTAACAACAAAAACTAAGATAAGTCAAACCTAAGTCAAAACACGTGAAATCTACAAAAAAATAAACAAAATACACCATTATAATAATCTTATTGTAGGTACTTATACATAGTTTTTGCTAAGAATAAAAACATATTTTCAAACTTTTTTTTCAGATATGGATTCCGAGTGGTTACAATTGTGGGTAGTTTGATAGCGAGTAGCGCTTTCGCTGTGTCGTACTTTGTCACCGATGTTGACTACCTCTATGTTATCTATGGAATTATAGGAGGTACGTACGAATCTAATATCTATTTAGTATTCAATAATCAATAATTAAAAACCTTATAATAGAAACCTACATAATTTAATTTAGTAATAAGTACCCGAGTGTCATAAATTATCAGTAGGTAAATCAGTTTTTGTCTGAGTTTTATTCAGTACGTAGGTAATCCAAATTAGCACAAATTATTCTTATTTTATTCTGCTTTTTTGCACAGGAATCGGTCTCTGCATGATTTACATGCCTGCGGTTTTAACGGTTGGATTCTACTTCGAGAAATGGCGAGCACTTGCGACTGGGCTTGCACTCTGCGGCTCCGGTGTGGGAACATTCGCTATGGCTCCTTTAACGCAAAATCTTAGTGCGAGTTATGGATGGAGGACTACTATGCTCGTTCATGCAGGTAGGTCACAGCGAAAACCTTAATGAAACAATTTTGATACTAAAAGTTTTAGACACAATTCTGATGAACGTTATTTTTTCGTAGGTCTGATCCTCATTTGTATCATTCTCGGCGCATTGTTCCGTCCAATCAAGCCTACCCGAGTGACCCTCGCAGACACACCAGAAGAAGAAAACACCACGCGTCGTCACGAGGAAGCCGTCGAGAAACTCAACTCCATATTGAAACTCCACAACAAACTCGACTCAGGAATATCGATGCCACCCGAAATTAGATTCTCCAACAAAGTCAGTCCACACACCTGGATGGGAGTCGCGAATAACACCCGGTATCCGACCGCTGAGGAAGTATTCCGTGGCAGCAACTCTCACCTCAGCCACAACTTAGGTCGCCGGTCCTCTGCTAACGCGGGAACTATAAAGAACAACATCTGTAACAAGCCAATGTTCATCGACACGCCAGTCGCTGAAAAAGATGAACAAGATGATTCAAACAGCAATATTGATAACACTGAACCTCTAATAGCGACTCCCTTCAAAGTGTCAGTCGTACCCACACAAAATCACAACAACAGACGCTCCCATGCTGACTTGGTCGCGAGGCCGCTTTACCGTGACGATATCTTCTTCGGTGCCAGCTTGACCAGGTTACCCCAGTACACGTCGCGAACATCTTTGGGTTACCATTTGGCTGTAACTCACGTTCCCACTGTGAAAGATACGCAAGAAGAAAAGTCAGGGAAATGTCGGTTCTGTCCCGAAGCTGTGAGGAGAGCTCTAGCAACGATGTTGGACGTCAGTCTATTCCGATCTCCGACCTTCATTATTCTCGCTGTGAGCGGCTTCTTCACCATGTTAGGATTCTTCGTGCCTTTCGTTTACGCTACGAGGAGGGCAGTTGAGAACGGTATGAGCCAGAGTTCTGCAGATTGGCTGGTTTCGACGATTGGAGTAGCGAATATCATCGGCCGTGTTATGTGCGGTATGGTGTCATCGGTACCGAAGATTTCTCCATTATGGTTGAACAATATTGCTCTATCAGCTGGTGGTATAGCGACGATTTTGAGCGGCTTTTCTTACAATACTGTCTTCCAATACGCGTACTGCTGCGTTTTTGGACTTGCTGTCGGTGAGTTGAACATACATATTTCCTATTCCTTCACTTTAATATTTCAGCGGTTTACGAACTGTTTCAATAATTCATTCTTTCTTTTCAGCATGTTTCGCATCACTCCGTTCAATCCTGGTGGTAGAATACTTAGGATTGGAGCAATTAACCAACTGTTTCGGTCTGTTCCTGCTCTTCCAAGGACTCGGTGCGCTCTTGGGAGCTCCTATTGCAGGTAATGCAATTAATTTTTATTCACAGACATTCGAATAATAACACTCACAGAGTGCGTGTAATAGGTAGGATATTTTTTTAAATTATAGCCAGTGTAATATCACGCAATTAATTATACTTGTATTGCCTAATGCTTGGCGCCTGGTATAATTAACATACGCGTGAGCATGATTTTAGCAGTTTAGAGGCACAGTGCCAAATACCTATACCTTCGCGTGTCCAGATCTAGTAAATGCAATGACCTAGGATAACATTACAAACTATTATTAGTTTTATCTGATGCAACATAACTAGCTGCTACTATGCAGTTTAAAAGTTGAAATCTTTTTATGACATCTGGTACCCTAATTTATCCAACGAGTTGGGAGCTATAAAACATTTAATGTTAAAAGAATTTTTGTTCTAATGATTTTAATTGTTTTTCCAGGAATGTTTTACGACTACACACATAACTACGACATATCATTCTACGTGTCCGGCAGTTTCCTTCTGTTTTCCGCTCTAATGTGCTACCCTGTCGATTGGGTCAGTCGGTGGGAAAAGTCGAGGAACAAACTCAATTCAACACCCAAAGTTTGATGAAGAACTTTGACTGCAACAGGACTTCGGTGCCAAATGTATCCGCATACGAGGCCGACTTTTAAAGCCTGGAGAACACTAAATATGAATTTTTGACTCTGTAATTGGCTGTCGGTAAACAGGATCATTATAATAAATCGAACTTTTGTAAATAAACCAATTCTTGTATCCATGAATGACTCATAAGTTTAAATTGCAAATTGCAAAATATTCGTTCATGAATATGCGAATTGTCCGGAGATTTTTGCACTGGAATGCAATCGAATTAAGACATTTGTATGACTATTGATTAGTAATACCTTAACCTTATTGGAAAATAGTAACATTCCCAATTAAAATGTTGACAAAACTGCAAGAAGTGTTGTTGCTATTGCAAAGTTTTAAGTCAGTCAAATGCATTTACAATTTAGATTTAGGCGTTTTAAAGTACAAAGACTCAAAATTATATTGCAGTTTTGTCAGAGTAGTCCCTAATAGAGAGATCTGAAGCCAAAATGTACTTTATATCTAGTTATTTAGATAGCTGTGTGAAGTGATTTGGGACTTAAAAGTGGTTCACTGTAAGACTCGTAACTTAATTAAATATGAAATCATATCAGAGTGAAAGTGCGTAAAATGTGTTAACATTATACTTAGCTAGATTTTTTATAGTTATTGCATGTGCCTTATATTTTAAAGTGATATTTATATAGTTTTAGTAACGTAAGATAATATTAGTTTGATATGTTCGTGTTCGACGGACAAGTGGATCTAAATTGCCCAATTTATTATGAAAACATATTGACACAAATATGTAGATTAAGATTACATTCGAGGCTGTGCCTTTAGTAAGTATATTCTACTTGTAAATACAAAATCATAGTCATCTTTATATTGTTTCTGGAACTATGTACCTACCTATAGGTACAATTACTTTGTACCTACACCTTTCCGGTTAAACCTATGTGAAACAGTGCTTTGGGCTTCAACTGCGGCATAATTATATTTACCATTAATTAATCACAGCAAATCTGGAGGTCATTTTGATAATATTTTCAATATTTCGACTTATTTTTCAAACAAAAAGAAGTACAATTTTACTATGTACAATGCGATGTTATAATTTTTTTTCTACTTATAATTGAAAAAATCTGGTCAAAATGTGCTGGTCTTTAAATACAAAAATATTAATAATTATATTTTGTACATCTTTTACCGTGTTGATGTAAGTATACCTACCTAGGTAATTTGTAGAACGTTTTGGAGATATTGAAAAGTAAGTTTCTAAGTCATCCAGTACACATTTTTGTTAAAATTCACATAACTTGAACATTTGACTATGATTTTTTATCATAAACTGAAAATCATGTACTTAACCCAATCATTTTGTGCAAATTGAATTGGTACTACAGGGTCATAATAAAAGTATAGTTCCTGTAAAATCATGTAAGTTTTGTGTAACCTGTGACAAAGGAACTTAGAACCCTAGTTTTATACTTCACTTTTTTTATAATAATTTTGTTTGCATACCTCGAATAGAGTGGCAAATCTTGGAAATAAATTATTTCTTGTTGACTTTAGAATTTTAATTATATCCCTTTAATTTCGGTAAATAAATATAAATATTTCAGGACTTTCCACACATCGCCATCTAGCCCCAAGCTAAGTAACTAGACTTGTGTTATGGGTGCTAGACAACGGATATACTACATAAATACTTTTCTTTTGTAAATATATATATGTACCTACTTATACTACAGTTAAACAACCAGACCACAGACAAATATCTAAGCATAAATACTTGTCTGTGGCGGGAATCGAACCCGCAACCCTGTGTTTGGCAGTCCGGCATGGTGACATAAGAAAGTTTGGTGCTTAGTCACGCAAAATCTGAACCGATTTAGAGTAGGTACCTAGTCTACTAATCCGAATCCTCAAACGTATATAAAAATAACGTAAATCAACTAACTTTGCTACAAAATTACTAGGAAATCAGAAGTCAGTAGAAGGTATAAATGAAAATTGAAGAAAGAGAGAGATAACGTAATCTCTCTCTCTCTCTTTCTTCAATTTTTATATTTTTTTGTAGAATACCCTCTACTGAGTTCTGATAGCCTAGTACTTACAGACCAATTATTATCAAACGATTTACACGGTTACGGAAAGTGGGCGGTGCTGTCTGTGTAAGAGCCTACCCTCATAGGAATCAATATACCTCCTACAGGGTTCTTAGAGCCTGGTACAAATGGTCCTAATCAAATGAAAGTGGGCGGTGCTGTGTCCCTCATAGGAATCAATATACCTACTACAGGGTTCTGAGAGCCTGGTACAAATGGTCATAATCAAATTGGCTCCGTGTAAATTGTTTGATAGAACTTTAAGTACTAGGCTATCAGAACTCAATAGAAGGTATTCCGCAAAAAAATAATCATGATCGATATAGGTGAATTATTTTTCCAGCTTGAAGAAAGAGACAGATAACGTAATATTATACCTTCTACCGACTTCTGATTGCCTGGTACTTTTTATTGACCAACTTATAAATTGATGATGGATTCGTGGTTGGTGCAACATCTCTTAGGAGACGTAGGGAATAACCCATAATTTAAATCATAGATAGATTACTACCAATATACCAGAGAATTTAACCACAAACACCTGCCTGCGGAAGTATGTTGCAGGTGCGATTCCCGCCTTCAAACAAGTATTTATACACAGATATTATTTGAGCAACGAGTCTCTAACTTTGCATGGGGGTTCTTATTAGGATGTGAGCGAGCACTATGAAAGGATTTTCCATCCCTAAAGTGAATAAAAAGAGCCGATAAAGTTTGATACTTAGCCTTGGGCTGGATTGCGCTATGTGCAATATTTATTTACTTGCCGCATCTATCAATAACCACTCTTCAAGGCTTCATTCTTAGCACTATGTTCCTATTGCCAAAAGCAGTTTAAATAAAACAATATTGGATGCAATAAGATGTTATATTCGCATATTATTTACATAACATAAACCTAAGAGTTGGAGTTGGGTCCACGTCGGCGGCCGAAGGTCTGTACAACGTTCACGAATCTGTAAATTAAAAAAATTTTGATTAAAATTCCGCGGTCTCACCTGCGTAGCTCCCGATCCCGTGGGAATATCGGGATAAAAAGTAGCCTATGTATATATATATATAGCCTTCCAACAGGAGCGGTGTTGGCTTAGTGGTAGATACCTCGATTTTCATTCTGAAGGTCGTGGGTTCGAATTCGGGCCGGCCGTGCACTAATGCATTTTTCTTAAGAAAAAATTATGTGCGGTAATTGACATTGCTCTTTCGGTAAAGGAAAACATCGCGATGAAACCCGCGGCTTAGTTGGCTCCAGAAGTATTGACAAGTTCTCTCCTCTGGACATGGTCGATTAAGCTGAGAGGGTAGTAGGTGCTGGGCAAGGCTACTCCATCTTCACGCACCCAATTAGCCAGTGCCCAATTAAAAAAAGGCTTTAATCGCGGAAAACAGCCCGTATACAAGAATGTCCAAGTTGAGAAAGTGGTTCTTGAAAGTGCTGTGACCGATGACCGGTCATAGCGATTGTAACTAAGTATGTATGTATTATGCTTACCTCCTGTTGTATTGGATCCTGCGCTTAGCGCGGCCGGTCTTCTTCTTCTTCTTTTGCTGCTTCTCTACTTTGGGGGTCTGGCCTTTGACCTTTCCTGTAAAATTTCAAGTTTTACCAATTTAAAATACAAATAAATTATTGTCAGTTAGAATAGCATTTTGTTTACAACTTATCTTGTAAGTCTGGTTAATCAGAATCGCTGGTTGTATTTCATATTATGATTCATTGGTTTTTGAAGACCTGTCTTGGATCTTGTTTTTTCTTGTTTATCAGAATTGCTGATTATAATTCTGAATAATTGATTTTTGAAGAGCATTAGTCCTATAGCCACTCATACATGCTAAATATAATATCTTCGGTAGTTAATAAATGTTTTTGCTTTTAGGTGTCATTAGCAAAAATGAAATTGTTACTGTCTTTTTTTTGTCAAAAAAACGGAGTTTGAGTGTATTTTGAGATCTTATGGTGAGCGCACACCTAGCCGCACCGCAGTCTCCGTTTGTAGGCGCGCAGCGTCGGGTTGGTGACGTCATCAGCATCGGCCTTGGGGATTTCCTTCGCTGCAGCGACTGCGGCGCGAGTAGGTGTGCGCTCACCTTTACAGAGTATTTTTTGCAAGAGGAATGATATTGAAATGTAATTTGAAATTTGAGAAGTAGCCTTCTGAACATGTTCTTATGAATTTAATAGTAAAAGACCGGGTTTTGACTGGCCAATATTGTAGACACATAGTTTAGGATTGTCTATGACTATTGAATGATTTGATAGAGGTGATATTTTTATCTGTGTTTAGTTTAATGTGTGAAGGGAGTGCGTCGGCCCGTTTCGCGTGCGCGCTTGACGTGAAATTTTTTATAAGTTGAGAACTTTAGCATATTTCTAGATGATTTCTAGTGGTATTATACATCAAAATGATCGTTAACGTATGCGTAATCAGTTTAAATGTGTAGTTTCAATGAATTTTGATAATATGGTGACTAAATAAATCGGTAACCAAAAGTGATAAGAAATGGCGGATCATTTTGTAGAGGATTTTTCAAAGCGGATTTTAGGAATTGTAAGTACACCTTTGTTTTTTTTTTTTAGGTAATATTCTAATTAGAATATGTATAATTCTACTAAAAATGTTTATTTGTACATACATTTTCTAATTAGAATAATACGAGATACTAAAACCGACCGACGCCGCCGCTAAGCGGCGAAGCCGGCTACTGCGCCGGCGCCGCAAAACTTCTTGAATTTTTTACACCTTTTTTTTGTTATTAAACATGCCTATATTTTAATTTATCTAGAAAGGTATATTCAAGTACTTAACATGTGAATAAAAAAAAACATATGTTATCGCTTTAGATTCTAAAATATAAGCTTATCTTTCTACCTACTCCATGATTTTGTGTGAATTTTTTCATATCTCGAATTCAATCTGTTTATACAAATTATATAAACAACTCTCAACTCTCGGACCACTTGTAACGTAATCCTTAAGTCTTTAAGCTAAAGAAAAAATTTTGTTGACAAAATAAACCTTCTCAAGTGGTCGTAAAGATTAGTTTCTTATACCCGTGCGTGCGTCGGCCAAATGACGTCATCGGACGTCATCGTCTGTGCCTAAAGTTGTCATTTTTGGAATACCTGCGCGACACAATGGTTATTCAGTAATTCTTTCATATGTGTAGAATGGCCAACCATACAGTCACAGAAAGCATAGTTTGGTAGGTACTTGAAACCTATAATTTTTGCAAAATGATCATTTACTACCTTTTTTTTATCATGTATGTATATAGAACTTACCAGCACGCGCCAATGAACCGTGCACTTTACCACCGAGCAGTGGCACTGTAAGGTCGAGCTCAGCCGAGGATAGCTCCGACACCAGGCAGGAGTCTTCCAGGGGTGCTCCGCAGAGTGATAGCGTCACATCCTCGTCAGATAAACCAGCTAGGGAACGGAGTTGTTCCTGGAATTATCATAATTTTTTATAGTTATGTTGGTGGCAAAGAAACAGCTGTTAAAAAAAACTTTTGATATATCATGACTTCTGTAGGTTTATTATGCAAGAACTTGTGTTGGGGATATTTCATAATTTGAGACACAATTTTAGCTTTCTGTCAATTTATAGACTAAATCTAGGTTTAGAAAATCGAGATTTTATTGTAGGTAGGTAGTAGTTCTTAGAGTCTAGTTCGATGTCTAGAGACTATCAATATAACCTAAAATCCCTTGAGTATGTTTCGATAACTTGCCTGCCTAGCATGACGACCAAAACACGATACGATAAAGCTATATCACGCGATATAACTACATCAACTCTCAAAATATGATACATAAAGCCGCCATGTTAAATTTTTATTATAAATTGCGACAAAAATTATGATAAAAATTCAACATGGCGGCTTTATCTATCATATTTTGAGAGTTGATGTAGTTATATCGCGTGATATAGCTTTATCGTATCGTGTTTTGGTCGTCATGCTAGGCTAGTTGGAGTTCAGGATAAATTTAATAGGTATTGGTTATTTATTAGGTGGATCTGATTAGGTATTTATTCTTACTTAGAGTATGGAAGGAAAGTAAAGCGATTTATCAAAGTTAGCAAGTGCTGTAGTGACATGCTACTGCGGACACCAGCACCAATCTTATCAAAATAGTATTGTTTGTCTCACCTTGATTTGTCCAATGGATTGTTCTCCATTGACGTCTAAGACGTGTGTAGACTGTCCTCTGATATGCAGCTGCATTTTGAGGCCTCTGCAAGAAAAACACGCAATAAGTTACAGCGTGGTCACACCGCACTAACCAAAAATTGGTGATTTCACAACTTTCGCAATATTATTCATACAATAACAATACCAACACAGAATTGTGTTACAAATTAGCTAACAACACCTGCGAATGAAAAAAAAACTAGGAATTTGCACGGAAAATCATAAAATCTAACCTTATCAATCGAGTTTGACAAGCGAAAGAAACAAAGATGGCGTACGGAAGCGGATGCCAAGAAGACCATAGATTGCCACAAAATTAGTGATGTTCTCAAAATAATCGACTAAAAAGCAAATTGGCTAATGGCCAATAGAAATTCTAAGTTCGGCCAATTAATCTAAAATAATGGAATAGAAAATATCCGAACAAATTGGTTTTCTAATGTTGTTGAACCTTATTGAACACCTCGAAGCTCGTGATTGGTTGTCGGAAAAAGCGGCTGACGACCGTGCCCGTGTGATCTGTTTTGTGATTGCAATTTTATTTCAATAAAATGGTAAAATAAAAACGAGTTACCCTCTCCAAGTCCCCAAGGATAACATAAAGCTATAAAAATGCTCTCGAGATTACTAAGGGAGTTGTTGTTTACTCTCATACATTTGGTTATGGACATACTTGTTGCTGTTCAGACTTGTTACCAGCAATTTTACACGAAAAAATGGAAAATAACACATGAAACCGCCCCCAATAGTGTCATGAAGATGCTTCTGGAGCACAGGAAACAGCTTAGTAAAGCTCCGAAGCATTTAGTGTTTTTGGCAGACACGGATCATCACAGTTTCGGAGACCTGGCTCAAATTGTAATTTGGGCTCTTCTGACCGGTATACCTTACATCAGCTTCCACGATATTACAGGTAAACATTGTATTATTGTCTAGAAAGCCTCTCCTTGCAGTGCATTATCCTAGTTCAGTCCCTTGTGTTATTTGTTTACATTTGGTGTTTTGGTTATAATACCCAACTTTATTTCACCATACCTACTACTAATGGAAATAAGATCAATACCTAGATATTCTTTTTTTCTGTCATTCTTTAGCTCAAGAAATAGACTATTTTCTTGTTTGAAAAGTTATCTACATAATAAGTTACTACATGATTTCATCATTCTTTCTTCCCCAAATCTTATCTACCTATTCTGTATCAATTCAGAAAGTTCCTTTAAGCAATAAAATGAGTGTTTTCTTTATTTAAAATGTTTTCCAAATCTTATTTTCTAACACCACTGTGTTTTTCTCCAGCATAAGCCCCAATCTCATAGGAATATCTTGAAAAAATTTGCATAAATTTCCAGGATTTCATGTAACCTCTTACTAATTTGATTAAAATCGAGTTCAGTACTTCCAGATTTTACCCATTACAAACAAATCTACATCAAAACTTGACCTTTTTATAATCCACTAGCTGCGCTCCTCGGTTTCACCCGGAAGTCCCGATCCCGTGGGAATATCATAATGAAAAGTAGCCTATAGTATTCCTTGATAAAAGGACTATCGAACACAAAAATATTTTTTCAATTCGAACCAGTAGTTCCTGAGATTAGTGCGTTCAGCTTCAACAGAAACAAACTCTTCAGCTTTATAATATTACTAGCGACCCACCCCGGCGGTATTATATTTAAAAACCTTCCTCATTAATCACTCTATCTATTAAAAAAAAACCGCATCAAAATCCGTTGCATAGTTTTAAAGATCTAAGCATACAAAGGGACATAGGGACAGCAAACAGTGACTTTATTTTATACTATGTAGAAGTATGATGAATATACACTTTTATAGTATGCACAGTGCACACTATAAACTGCTGGTCCTGGAGACTTGGGAGGGTGTTCCTTGTGAAGTCTAGGTATCCAATGAGAAAGACATTTTCGAAATTCCAACTCTAAGGGGTGATAATGCGGGCGAAGCCGCAAGCAGAAACTAGTAGACATTAGTTTAATATTACAACAAACAGAATTGATTATGTTCCCAAAATTCAGATTACAAAATTGATTATTCTGATAAGATTTACTAATGTAATAAATTAATTTTCAGGTGAAATAAAAGAAAATGAAAATAAACTATTTGAAGAGGTACAAAGGTGTAAAAAAGGTATACCTGGATGTATAAAATGGGCGAACATGCCCAACCTCAATGGGTACACGAACGGCACCCAATCACACACTGTAAACATCAATATTTTCACCCACAACGATGGGAGACCAAGAATCATAAAGTGTATAAAAGACATTGCAGAAAAAAAAGTTAATTTTACAGAGAACAGTGATTTTACAGCACAAGACTTAGATAAAGCCTTAAGCTTCATATATCCCCCCATTCCTGAGCCAGAACTAGTTTTATACACAGGTTTGACCTGTTGTACCCATGGTCTACTGCCATGGCAGATAAGATTAACTGAATTTATTCAATTGTCCATAGATTACAGTATAAATGTAAATACATTCATAGGTGCTTTGTATAAATATAGTAAATGTGATCAAAGGTTTGGAAAGTGATCCACGATGTTCCAAATTTTAGGCCTAAGTGTAAATTCCATTGTTCTTTTGAATGTTTTGTCTATTTATTGTCACAGTTTGTGGTGTATACAAAATTATTTATGATTTTATAAAAATGTTTTGTTTTTACGGAGTAATGTAGTAAGTGACACAATAAAAGCAAGGATTCATAGGCGCATGCGCATATAAATGGGCGATTGCTACAAAAAATCTAGTTCCTTAAGCCTGCCCCCTGCTCCTGCATAGAGGGCAAAAAACTAATTTTGTGTCTATGACTGGAAAATTTCGGTTATAAGGTAAACCTCCTAGAAAATTTCGGAAATATTATGAAAAACCCAGAGAATATTTGTCATTATTTTTCATAAATTGATATGTAATTTTAGTCCATTTGATTAATAAATAAATTACATATCCAGTGATTTGGAACTAATTTAATAAAAAGGTTTTCAATATATCTTTTCTACTAATGCGCATTGCAGCGGAATTCGTGCTTGTCTTGTGTCGCTTACTATACCTATCAACTGTGCATTGCATTGCATATGAAATTATCATTTGATTTGTGCATAATTTTGTTCAAATGGTGCAGATATATATTTGTTTCATTAATTTATTTCCTATAATTAAGTAACAATCAAGCTATCTCTGGAAGATAGACGTAGGTACTTGTAATTAATACTTCCTAACTGTAAATTCAGGGCTATAGTAAAAGGTATAATTATACTTAGTAACTTTTAAAAGTTAAAACTAGTCCTTTTCTTTAATGTACAAAGATAATTAATTACAGTGAAAAAAGAACTTCTGCATCTTATCAAACATTTTTTAAATCTGCGACGCAAAAGGTTGCAGGTTCGATTCCCACTGGGAAAAATATTCACATATATTTGTTTTTTGGTCTGCTAGAAAGCAGTTCAGTACTTCTGTGCATCTCAACAAACAACTTTTGTTCTACGGAAATTTGAAAAATTTGAGGCTGTTTGCTGTTTGCCCGAAAATCAGCTGTTACATGAAGCGGTCATTAACCTTAATTACCTACTTACTTTTTAAATTTTTTCAAGTGTTCTAAGTCTTATTATTTCCCAAAATACTGTTGATTTTTGAATGAACATTCCCAAAACATTTTTGAATTTCCAAAAGTTGTTTGTTAAGATGTTGCTTTGGTAGAGTTTTAGATGTTCTCTATGCCACTGTAATTTAAATATCTTAAAATGTGTATAGTATTGTAACTTATGGTTACAAATGCAAATGTAAAAACAAAGTTATTAGTTTTGCAAATAGAGTAAAAACTGTTCTAACGAGAAAACTATATGAATATTTGTAAATTTTTTGAGACATTCACTAGATTATGAAATTCTCAATAATCTAAAGTCAATGTCTTAACAACAAATTAAACAAATTATTGTTTTATTGCCCGTCGGAAATCATTGATTTTGACTTCAGCGTGGTTCTAACGCACGAACGACCTTAAGTATATATTGGTTACAAATGCAAATGTAAAAACAAAGTTATTAGTTTTGCAATTTTGAGATTTAAATGACATCTGAGAGCTGCTGAGAGGTCTGTGTACAAATAAAGGACCTAGTAAAAGAAATAAATATTTTAAAAGCTTTCAAGCCATCTTTTAATTTCAACGATTCCTGTATATTAAGAGGAAAGGGTACCGGCGCTCTTTCCATACAAACGTGGTCCAATGTTTTCTCTCTGGATAATGACTAGCACAAATATTGCATAAAATCTATAACTGCCATGACTATGCACGTAGTCTTGTTTTCAGCTATTGCATAGCTTTTATCGCGGGCTTTGAGCGCGGCGACCGAATCAAGAAATTCCGTAACGTAAATAAAACCTATTTTTGTTTTCATTTTATAATTAACATAGAAATAAAGATTTAAAAAACAAAACAGGTAAGTAATGGCAGATAACTTAAGCAACAAAAATATTTGCTATAGTGTCATTATCCACGAAACAGTCGACTACGTTTGTATGGAGAGAGAGCCGGTACCCTTTCTTCTTAAAAACTTGGTTCTAATCTACTGCCACTTTTTATAGGGTTTTTAGAACATACCTACTTTTATGTTTGAACCTGATTGTATATTATTAACATGACTCTAATATCTACTACTGCAGTTTTGCAGGCAGTTAGGTATAGTTAACTATCTAAGTAGCTATTTGTTTATTATCGTCTTGCAAATCAAGAGGTAATAAAAGCGTGTTAAAATGTTTGAAATATTAATTAAAGGCAGATAGTTAAACAGTTTATAACTAAAACACACATTACCTACATAAAAAGCAAGGTTTAACGAAATATACCTACTTAAAAGGAAATTGAAAATTGAGGTAAATTTTGGTAGGTACTTACAAGTTTTCGCGAAAATATAAATTAGCCCATATATTTTTATCTTGTTGACTCAGGACCTTGATTTTTATACACCTAAGGGACTATAGACTTCAGATTTCAACTTGCTAGGTCCACCTGTTCCTGAGAAAATCGGTGGTGACACGGACAGACGGACAAGAAAGTGATCTTTTATGGGTTATAATAATTTGCTTATTATTACCCCTTTATGATCACTTTCTTGTTCGTCACATAAATAAATTAAGCGTGTGCTGATACAGTTTAATAGTATGAGAATAAGAATAGTATGATATAACTAGCTTTTGCACGCGACTTCGTCCGCATAGAAGTCGAAAATTTGAAGTAGATTGTACCAAGGAATCCCCTTTTTCACAAAGGGTAAAATTTCGGAAAATCCTTTCTTATCGAATGCCTACGTCGCGTCGTCGTACAAAGAACATACCCTCCAAGTTTCAGGTCTCTACGGTCACCCGTTTAGGCTGTGCGTTGATCTGGACAGCGAATTTTATACTTATGTTTGATGTATAGATTAAGTATCTATCTACTTATTTAAGTGATTCAATATTGAAGTCTTTATTGTTTATAGGAAGATTTTAAAACCAGAAAAGTAGGTAAGTATGTGGGTACCAACGTCATATTAAATTTCTTTAAGGTGAAAGGGTACCTGCGCGCTCTCCATACAAACGTAGTCGACTGTTTCCTCGCTGGAAAATGACACTAGCACAAATTTTTTTTTGCCATAAAACCTATAATTGCCATGACTATGCCCCTATGTTTTGGTTTTTTTCATTTTCTAATTATTTGAGAAATTAAAATTAAAAAAATTAAATAATTAAGAAAATCAAAAAATAGGGGCATGGTCATGGCAATTATAAGTTTTATGCACCAAAAATATTTGCTCTAGTGTCATTATCCAGGGAGAAAACAGTCGACTACGTTTGTAATAGTTTGTATGGAAAGAGCCTCCGGTACCCTTTCCTCTTAAGCAAAGCGCAGGAATAGGTACATAGATAAACAATATTAAAATTTATTCAGATATTTACAATTTTCCTCTAACATTGTAGTAGGTACCTACTTGAAAAAACAGTATAAGTACTTACCTAAATGTAGACATTAAATTGAAATGGGCCTTCACTTCAAGGGTAGGTAACTCCTAAACCAAGAGATAGCGAAAAATACTGAAAGGAGTCACATGCCCGATTTAAAAAAAAAAAGATTTTTTTGTACTGGTAGGTACAACAAAATAACATAAAGAAAAAACAAGAAAAAGTAGTACAGCGCCCAGAAACAAGGTTCGCCCTCAGCACGATGCTAGACCAAGAAGTCCTAGCGCTGATTTTCAGGACGAACTTTACTGAGACGCACTGGGTTAAATAATATTTTTCATTACTCATACTCCGAAAGTAGGTCTAAAGATGCATGAAGAGCGTGTAGAAAATAAAATTTCCAGCCCTAGGGCTTTTCTCTTTCACTGACAGCTGTCATGTCAAATTATGGCTTCGCACGACTTGTGCAATGTGCATGTAGCCAGTATCAGTAACATTACGCATAAGGAACTTTAAAAACCTAACCTCCTTGCTTTAAGTAACACCAAAGAATAACACTACATGTATATAACCTCTTTGGTCCCAACCTTGTAAGAGGATCAGGTAGTATGGAGTCTCTCATTCACTCTCGTTGTTAGGAAGAATTTTATGTATTATTCGTAATGAAAAGCACAGTGTTTACCTCGGGTGAAAGACTCATTAAGTCCCTCGAACTATTAGCGCCCTCGCTACGCTCGGGCGCCAAACTCCGTCTCGGGACTTGTAATGAGTGACTTTCACACCTAGGATAACAATGTACTATTTCATTACTCATACTCCGAAAGTAGGTCTAAAGATGCATGAAGAGCGTGTAGAAAATAAAATTTCCAGCCCTAGGGCTTTTCTCTTTCACTGACAGCTGTCATGTCAAATTATGGCTTCGCACGACTTGTGCAATGTGCACAACCAAATAAGAAATTGCTAGCAACCAAATAAAAAAACTATAACGCATCATTAGGTTTTTTTTAAGTTATTACCTACTCTAGCCAGGAATGGAAAATGTAAAATTTACAAAAAATATTTATAATCGACAGTGTTGCTAGGTAGGTATGGCGAATAGCATTTAGAAAAATATCATAGTAGGTATATGATATTTCATATAGGTACCTACCCTATCTATAGGTACACTATTATTTTGTGAGGCGAGGTGAATCTTGTAGAAAACTACGAAAATGAGCTATTTACTTTAATTTAGGCTTACGCACACAAACTGCTGACCCGTTGTTGGGCATACGTGGTCGCACCTAACACAAGCTTGGCCCCTTTAAGGCTCGGAGGAATAACAAAAAAAAATTACCTTTGGTATAAAAATATAAGTGATTATTTTTTTGCAAAATCAACAGGTTCATTCCTGGCTAGGGTAATGAGTTTTTCAAAAATCTAATGATTCAGTTTTAGTTTTTGTCAAAATCGGGCACGCAACTCCTTTCAGCATTTTTCGCTATCTCTTATAGTTTAGAATATAGCCCTGAAGGCCCACATAAAAAAATCACCCTGTATAAGCTTATAAAATACCTTATAAAATAAGACCCAACAAAGTAGGTAAGTATATCATTGGTTTGGTTGCCATAGATTCATAGTTTTTTTTTTAAATAAAACCTCTATGTTATTAAATAAAGTTTATTGGAATAATGCCTCGTGCACACTATTAATACTATACAAAAACACTATTTACACTTGAAGCTAGCTGTCCGCACCTGAAATAGAAAAATAACACAATATATCACAGCCTTTGCCTCTTAGATGTCAGAAATATCACAAATTAATTATTTCGGTAATTGAAAAAATAATAATAAAGAAAACGCTTTTAGTATCTCGATTTATTTAATTATAATAAGTAGACCACGTAGAAATTAAATTTTAACGAGTTTTTTGTTTAAGCTCATTAGATGAAAATTATTTGTCTTGGTGAAAGCGTTGACTCAGATTCTCGCGATGCGCGCTTATCCCCACCACCGTTTTTTTAATAAATTATTTGACGTTTAGTTTAAGTATTTATAGACATTATTTAGTGTAAAACTGCACTTCCTGACAATGTTAATGTTTTTGAAGTTTACAATAAATATTTACTACTTTGAAAATAGTTACATAAAATTGGTCAACAAGTCAGTTGATTTCATTTAAATTGATGAGTAGTAAAATAGAATAGCCAAGTTAACAAAATCCACTCAGAAGGCCAATTCTCGTAAATAACATTTGCAATGTGATTTGAACAATTTTATTTACGAGAATTTACCTTCATAAAATTACTAGTAATCTAATAATAAATTCTATTTCCATAACTACAAGGTTGATTATTTATTCACAGGTTGGTTTTCATGTTAGTTAATCATGTTTTATGAACTTTTAATAGTAGATTATGCATCAAAGGCATAAAGCAATGTCTTATGTTGTGGGTGGCATATTGAACCCCGAGTGTAACGAGGAACCCTCGGGTTAACTCCTGAGCGAAGCGAGGGAGTTAAGTAGAGTCCCGAGTGAAGCGAGGGGTTCAAGCCGCCCAAGACGAAGACATGCTTTATCCCGAGGTGCATACTCTACTTTTCATACCGTCTCAGTCCAATTTTTTTAATTCTTGTGGTGGCCAGTACCCTGGCCACTTTAAAAAAATCCACTTAAAAAAAATGGTGCAATTGCAATGATATGGTAGCATGATGGTAAATATTTGGTAGGTATTATAGGCAAAACCTATTTGCTTAGACCTAACGTAACAATCAAAATAAAAAACATAAATCGTGGCCTGCTAGATTTTTGTAGACCAATCAAATTACTTATTATAAATAAAACCTATTTGCTGAGACCTTCAAAATTAAAACCAAGAATTTTCACACGAATTTCAACGTTCCAAATTCAAATCACTATATTCCCTTGGGAGTTTCTTACAACATTATCTCCTTTGGGAATAAAGTCTTGCTTTAAGTTGAGGTTAATAGGGCTTTAATCCGTGATTAAGGTGCTGCAGGTGTGAAAAAAATATTTTTTGATAGGATACATTTTTTTTTCGTCAGATTCGGAGTTTTGTCGTGCGTGTGTACACGTGCACAAGCGAAAAAAAGTCTATAGTGTAATAATGCATTTTACACTAAAATATCACACTTATTAGTTGACTGCATTTCATGTAGCTGATTCACGTTATGTTTTGATGTCAAAATGCAGCTATATTTAGCGTGATTACACTGTAATACTAAATTATCTGTAATAATAAATTATCACACATAGGTACCTACTAAACTTTGTCATTAGAAGATAACGATGTAAAATTAGTTGATTATACCTACTTACAGTTAAGTATTGAGTTTTAACAACACGTGGACCTTTGAATTTTAAATTTAAATTAATTTAATATACAAACTAATTAATTTTGTCCTTATAGAATTTTATTGATAAATTATTATGGTGTAGATAAGTATATTAATTTTATAGATATCCTAAACTAGCAGTGTGCTATGGTTTTACTTGCGTAAGGGCGTTATTTATTACAATGTACGCCGACGAAAAATTCGTGGATGCGGAGCTCAATGCGGAGCAAATACCGGGATAAAAGTTACTTCTTAGATTTTAAATGAGTAATTTTATAAAAAATCATAAAAATCAGTCAAGTAGGTTCAACGCTATAAAGAGAAATAAATAAGTAATAAAAACAAACCTTTTTTTAAATTAGTAGGTAGGTTATGTATAGAATTTTCATTAATTTTTTTACACGTGTTTTTTTCCAAAAACAAGTTGACCATGATCTTTAAAGTGTTTTTCGCGGTCAAAATACCCAAAACAAAATTCTTTTACTTTTTTTATGAAAGTACATACGTCAGATTGACGTCAAAATAAAAACACTTAAATATATCGAGATACGGTATTTTTTTATAAATTTTAAAGTTAATCGAAATATATTTTTAATAGTTTTAGGTTTTTTGAAGCTAATATTTCTGACATCCTTCCATTCACACTTAGCGGAGCGTTAATTTGTGACTAAGTAATTATATTAACATTAAATCAATAAACAATAACCGTTTTGCTGATATGTTAGTTTTAAACAATAATATTAATCGTGTTATTGCAATAGGGAATTTTCTATGCACTGAAAAAAACCTTAAGAGGCGAGTCCCTAAAAACGTCATTTACTATTTTAAAAATATTGAAGAACTCCCTGCATTGTAAGACACTAAAAAGAATTCTCGATAGCTTATTAGATGAGTCTACAGTTTCACTATCAGATATTTTGAAAATAATCCATAGTTTTTGAAAAAACAATTATTAACTTTGATGAAAAACATCGAAATCGACCTTTTCTATTTTAAGTATCTGTGCTACTTCGTTGTTATATTTGAAAATATTTTTGGTTAAATTGTGAGACAAAAGTATAGAGAATGCATTCATCATTGCAGTTTTTTACTTATTGAAACCAAATAATAATAATCAATGCCGAAACATAGATATTTTTTTGGTTAAAATCATTCCTCGCTGCCCATACATTTTAGTATGAAGCAGTAGCTCGCGACATTTCGCTTTATATTAGATGTCACGGCGCGCAAAATTAACAGTGTCATCTCAGTATTCAAGGTGAGAGCACGTCCATTTGTTTCCCGACATTTATTGTTTGACCTGGCATAAGGGTGGGGTGCGAGTGTTGCACACGACAACTAATTTGTAATTGTACCTATTCTTCGAGCAAGGAGTCGAAACTAGGTATAATCCGCGCACAATGAGAATAGGATGGAACCTTGTCAAAGTAAATCGAAAATGACAGTTTATAAATACATATATAAATAAATATTGCAGGACATTCCACACATCGCCATCTAGCCCCAAGCTAAGTAACTAGACTTGTGTTATGCGTGCTAGCCAACGGATATACTACATATACTGGGTTATTGGAAATTATACTAGCAAGCCGTTGAGGGCTACTTCTGTGCACCCAAACCAACAACTTTTGTTCTACGACTTTTAGAAATTCGAACTTTTTTTCGAAAATTTTGAGGTTAGGTTTACCTGAAAATCAGCTGTTCCTTACACGGAGAGGTCAGTAACCTTAAAATTTGACTTATTTTTTAAGTTTCATGTACTGTTTTTGGTCTGAATGACCTTTGTTTTAAAAAATCAGCAAATACCTACCTACTTATAAAAATTTGTAAATATATACTTATAATACATAGAAATAACCAGACCACAGACAAATATTTAAGCATAAATACTTGTCTGAGGCGGGAATCGTACCTGTGTGGCAGTCCGGCATGGTGACCATTGTGCCAACTGGGTCGTCTTCAAGTAGCGTTAGCATAAAAGTTCTGAATAATGGGTAATTCGTTTTGTTGTAATTAGTTATTTTTTATTTATTCATATTTAGTGTAGCTACATATATAGTATAGGCATTTCTACTGTATGTGAAGACTTCACGGACAAACATACATACTGACACATATACGGGTCAAACTGAGAACCGCCTTTTTTTGAAGTCTGTTAAAAATACACAAAAATGTTTCATGGTTGTAATCCTTTCAATAATAATGTTTAAGGATATTTTTTTTAGTTATTCCAATTATTATTCCCCAATGCCACTCATATGTGCTTCATGGGAATCATCATCAGAGCTTTGACTTTCTTCAGAAGTATCGCTTTCTGAAAAAAATGAAGTTGATGCAGCCAAAGTTCCCTCACCTCGGATGCGTGACACCGTGTTTTAGATATGCATTTTTGATATTTTTGTATTTTTGAACAAACCCATAGGTTTGTCAAAAAGATCTCTTGACAATGTAATTCCCGAATTACTAGATTCGTGATCCACAGCCAACTATGTCATCATTTTCAATGCGTTAGAAAAACCGACTTCGTTCCTGATCGAAATATCTATCGACTGCCAGAACTATTTGAGGTGGTTGACTATTCAAAGTTTTACCCCATTTTCCACTCATTATCACTAAATCACTAAAATAATCACACAATAATTAATTACATAAATCTAGCATTTATAATAAAACAAACCACAATTTATAACAACACAAACCACGGTCGGAATTTATTATTTGTTTATTTAATCACTTTAATAAGCACAGTCCTTATGTGCTCGTTTTATTTATAATTTTGGAGAAAACATTTTTTTAAATGAAATCGCCATTGCTCCATAGACAATCTACCACAGACAATAATAATTTTTCTTTAAATCAATGGGTCTGTTTCAAATCCGCGACACTATGACCGTGCAAATAACTAATTTATACCTAATTATTATGAACTTTTTTTCTAACGCTACTTTTCTGTCATTTTCGATTTACTTTGACAAGGTTCCATCCCATTCTCATTGCGCGCGGGTTATAATGTGATATTGATTATTTATTTTAACCTAAGAAATAACTGTTTCTATATTTCATTTTAATTTTTGACATAATTATGACAGGCAAACATAGACAAAAAATTAAATACTTCATGGACTGTGGTTTTTTACCTTTCGATATAGGGCATTACAACAAACAAATAATGCCTTCACACCAAACCTCTAAAGCGTCTCGGAAATGGGATATTTGAAGAAACGTTTATCCTACGATTTTATAAAAGTTCGCGGTGCACTTTGAGACCCATACCCTTCGATAGAGGGCATTACAGCGAAAAAATTATGCCTACACAACAAACCTCAAAAGTGTCACGGAAAAGGACGCGATGATACGTCTTGTATATATACTTGGTCACAATGCTTTTATTTGAATATCCCGTTTCTGAGCTGTTTTAGAGGTTTGGTGTAAAGACATTATTTTTTTATTGTAATGCCTTTTATCAATAGGTATGGGTGTCAAACTGCACAGCGACATTTTAAATTACTATGCCGGTTGTGTCCAAAGATCTTTACATTTCGATCTCTAATTGGATATGTTTTACAAACAATTTGCGGGAAAGAAAAACTCAACTAGTATTTGACGTTCCTGCCTTTTGCAGGACATATATTTTTTTTTTGTTTTCTCTAAAGAAATTAAAATAGGTTTTGAGCTGTCAAAAATTAAATAAAAATATGGAAAAGGTATGATTTAGGTAGGTAGGATGTATTAAAATTGTAGCTTATTTTTATATTTTAATCCTATATATTGTAACTTATTTTTATTCAAGGTTAATAATAATGGGAAAAGTAAGAGGAAATTACTATAAATCCCAAAAAAATAAAGGAAGATTTAAGACAAACCAGTAACTATAATGTACTCATCTTTTTACCCAACTATATCGAATATTATAAAGATTGGTAGGTGTTTTGCCTGAATATTTATATAATAATATATGATGCCGATACCGACACGTTTTAACCTGTTTCTTAGTAGGGCACATAGGTACATACGAACGTTTATGTGTGAATTTTCAATATATAGAGACGGATGTAATAATTATTTCGCATAATTATTATTATAAAAATATATAAATATAAAAAGTATTATAGTACAGAACATTTACTTATTGACAATTTCGTTATCAAACAAAATACCCAAAAAACGTACACTCTGACCCCACCCTTTCCCGCCAGCTACTTACTACCGGACTGCAGTTTTGCGATGTGACAAGTTAAATACTACATACATTGCGTGTTTTCTATTATATTCATAAACATCCTACGAAGACGAACGCTTGATGAATATGTAACTTGTACAAAATGTACGATGCATCGAAAGTAGATTTATTTGTTTCCAGGGTGCATAATTTTAATACTGCGTTGCACCTGTGTGGCTAGAAAATATCAATGTGTGTGTTCTATCAGAAGTTCCCACGGTCAAGGATTACAGGCTTAAATATCTAAACGGTGAATCTCGAATACCGAAAGGAAATTCGCGTAATAATTCCTAACAATTATTTATTAGTAAAAAGTATTTTAAAAATAAATAATACATAAAATAAAATATATTTTAATCGGTCGAGAGCGAGTCAACAAAGTTTTTTTTCTCTAAAATTCCGCGTAAAAAATGTTGAGTGTTGGTGCTCCTGAGCAAAAGGGTTCTAGATAATAAAGGGTTGTTTTTCCCACTTGAGATATGGAATCCTAAAAATGATTAAAACTTATTATGTGACTTAATAAATTGCGCCGTTTAGAGGACATGAAAATCAGTTTTTTTTCTAAGAAAATTCCCTATTTGATTAAATAAACTACATAATAATAATACTTCTATCTAAAAAGTCTTTATACATCTTTAGGCCTTTCTGAAATGCTAAACATGGAACGGGATAGGAAATAGTGGTAAAATAAATGCGGAAAGGAAGGAATTCCTGTAAATATTCTATAAAAGAAAATATTTGAAAATGCATATTTCTTAAAGTCAAAGTCAAATTCAGAGTGCAGTTAACGCCCTTAAAAATGGCTGTCTGTAAAGTCTGTTTACGGACGATAATATTACGTCATAACGTCATAAGAACTCTTTTGTATCGCTGACATTATCATTTTCATACTTCAATACGTTGCTATGTATGGTAACGGAACGTGAGCGATGACGTCACACTGTTTTGTGAATGGCGTTTATCGATCTACAAAATGCTGTAACTAGAAATTTGTACCACACAATAGTTTGGTAATAAATTATAATAATATACAACCTTTTGAGTTGGTAACCTGATGTTCAACGGCGATGCCTGTGGTGGCTGGGGCTGCGTGATCGGCGACGGTCACGATCACGATCATACCTATCGTAGTCACGATCACGGGAGCGATGTGATCGGCGTCGAGACGACCGCGACTCGTAGCTAACAGATCTCGACCTACGGGTCCTCTTCCTAGGTCTTTCTTCTTCTGAATCTTCCCTATATTTATCCCTATGTCGATCGTATGATGATTTATGTCTATCGCTTTCCTTCTTCCGCCCTTTGGACCTTTCTTCCTCGTAGTATCTCTTTTCTTCTTTATGTGACTTCTTCCGTTTATCTTTCTTCTTTTTAAGAGAGTCGCTTGATGATCTGCGTTTGCGTTTTCTTTTCTCTTTATTTTCAATTGAGGATGAGCTGGAACTAGAAGAGGAATCTTCTTCGGAGTCGCTTGTTGATGACTGTTTTGGACTTGGGCTTGGCGTGTGATCTTTCTTTGACTTTTTATATTTCTCCTCGACGATTGTGTCTAGTTTTCTACCGTCGACTTTGTCTGTAGATTTGTGGTTCGTTCGTCTGTCTTTACTGATCCTCTCAGGAATCTTGTCTGATGTGTCATTCTCGATTGGTGGAGGCGTTGCTGATGATCCTGTCAGGAAAAATTAGTAAGTATAAAGTATGTATTAATTAATAATAGTATTTCGAGAATTAGTTATGGAAAAAAAGATATATATAAGCGTTAAAAGTCGCGTATTTTTTATTTTTCCTCCTTAGGTTTAGGTCCTTGAAGTTCCTACATGTGTAATGGCATTAGATGCTGATAAAGAAAAAATAAAAAATACGCGACTTTTAACGCTTATATCGCTTTTCACGATTAACGGCAAAACTTTTTGTCCGAAGTTTTGCCATTATTCTTTTCTATAAAGATTGGCTGTAAAAGCTCCTAGATACGTAGTATAAAACAAAGTAGCTTCCCGCTGTCTGTATTTTAAAACTACGCAACGGATTTTGATAAGAGTTTTTTTAATAGATGGTGATTCAAGAGGAACGTTTTAGAATACAAAATAAAACTACCATGTGTACGAAGTCGCACAGCTAGTAAAGTACTTATACAGGATGATTTTTTTATGTGGGCCTTCAAGGTTATATCCTAAACTAAAAGAGATAGCGAAAAATGCTGAAAGGAGTTGCGTACCCGATTTTGACAAAAACTAAAACTGCTACACTAGATTTTTGAAAAACTCATTACCCTAGTCAGAAATCGAACCTGTTGATTTTGCATAAAAATAATCAATAGACTAATAATTGGTAATTTTTTATACCAATCGATAGTGTTGTTGATAGAGATAGAGAGAAGGGTAATTTTCAAAAATCTAATGATGCAGTTTTAGTTTTTGTCAAAATCGGGCACGTAGCTCCTTTCAACATTTTTCGCTATCTCTTATAGTTTAGGATAAAGCCCTGAAGGCCCACATAAAAAAATCACCCTGTAGATAACACTGCCATTCTGACAATGTATGTCGTGAATTTTCGTAGTAATGTTTATACCAAAGAAATTTCCATAAACCGAAGTCTTAATTAAGCTATAACGATGGTTGTAAAATATCGAATATTAACGTGGCATGATAGACGAAAATGTCCGAGATGCATTCTCATTACAAGAATTTACGAGCGACCGTTTAAAATGAAAATTACATATAACATACGTTCGTTGAAGGTAAATTATGTCGTATCAGTTCCATTATTAATATTTCCAAGATACTTTAAGGTTTCTTTATAATTCAGAGACCTTAATGTTTTAATTTATCTGATTACAGGAAGGTTAACGGTCAAGTTAATGTTTTGTTCGTGTTTTATTAACATAGAGATATTTTTATTTCGTTTTTCTATTGAATAGGTTGAACCTTAGGACCGATTTTGATGAAACATGAAGAGTAATATTACAGGACATTTCACACCTCGCCATCTAGCCCCAAGTTAAGTAACTAGACTTGTGTTATGGGTACTAGACAACGGATATACTACTTATATAATTTTCTTTTGTAAATATATACTTATATTACATAGAAATAACCAGACCCCAGACAAATATCTAAGCATAAATACAAGTCTGAGGCGGGAATCAACCCTGTGTTTCGCAGTCCGGGATGGTGACCATTGTGCCAACTGTACGGTAATTAAGAACCGATACAAATAAGCGGTTAAGAAGAAAGGGTACCGGGTCTCTCTCCATACAAACGTAGTCGACTGTTTCCTCCCTGGATAATGACACTAGAGCAAATATTTTTTTAGCATAAAACTTATAACTGCCATGACCATGCCTCTATGTTTTTATTTTTAAACTCTTACTTCGCTACATAATAATATTATAAAATAAAGTCACTTTTCGCCGTCGCTATGTCTCTATGTCCCTTAAACTACGCAATGGATTTTGATGCGGTTTTTTTAATAAATAGAGTGATTCAAGAGGAAGGTTTTTATGTATAATACATGCATAATATAGCCGTGCGAAGCCGGGGCGGGTCGCCAGTAGGTTGTACGCAACAAAAATATTTGTACTAGTGTCATTATCCAGGGAGGAAACAGTCGAATACGTTTGTATAGAGAGAAAGCCGGTACCCTTTCCTCTTATCAAACACAATATGAAAAAAGTGGCTGTGACATACGGCAGACAGACAGACATGACGAATCTATAAGGGTTTCGTTTTTTTGCCATGGAACCCTAAAAAGACCGACCGGCCAAGGTCCCGTTTTACCCTTTGGGAACGGAACCCTAAAAATATATACACGGTGAATTGAGAACTTCCTTAATTTGAAATCGGTTAAAAATAGTTACTTTGAATACAAATCATGTAAGTTTCAACAGTTTATTTACAATTTTCAATGCAATAATACCTTTATTTATGCCTTTAGGTAATGCTATTATTCTCAAATGTTTTATTACTTACAATAAATATTTAGATGTAAAATAAATCGAAAAGTATTTTTAGCACAATATGGAATATCTTTAATTTTTTTTTAAACTAGCAAGCTCCGCGATTTAACCCTTGTAACTCCCGATCCCGTGGGAATATCGGGCTAAAAAGATGGCTATGTTACTTCTAATAAATCAATGTATCCTCATACCAAGTTTTATTGAGGTGAAAGGGTACCTGCGCTCTCTCCGTACAAACGTAGTCGATTGTTTACTCCCTGGATAATGACACTAGCACAAATATTGTTGTGCCATCAAACCTATAACTGTCATGACTATGCCCCTATGTTTTAGTTTTTTCATTTTTAAAATATAAGTTAATTTGTATATAGTAGCATAAGTTTTATGCACCAAAAATATTTGCTCTAGTGTCATTATCCAGGGAGAAAACAGTCGACTACGTTTGTAATAGTTTGTATGGAGAAAGCTCCCAGTACCCATTCCTCTTAAAATCAGACCAGTAGTTTGGAGCATATGAGCAAAAAACAAAAAATATATCTATACTAGCTGTTGCCCGCGACTTCGTACGCGTGGTAGTTGTGTTTTATATACCAAAACCTTCCTCTTGAATCACTCTATCTATTAGAAAAACCGCATCAAAATCCGTTGCGTAGTTTTAAAGATTTAAGCATACAAAGGGATTTAGGGACAGAGAAAGCGACTTTGTTTTAAATACTATGTAGTGATGATATCACACTTTGTATATAACCAGATTAGTTTTTTTTGGTGAAATTTTCCTTCTAGCGTAGAAACCATTTGACGTCATAAAATAAGAAACAGGTCGCAATAGCGTAGATATATTTATTTTGGAATAATATCCT
Organism: Idaea aversata; assembly: GCA_907269075.1. Lineage (NCBI taxonomy): Eukaryota > Metazoa > Arthropoda > Insecta > Lepidoptera > Geometridae > Idaea > Idaea aversata. The sequence continues at coordinate 4,462,194 of OU026092.1, read as the reverse complement.
GACAAAAACATCGCGTAATAAAAATGACTATGGTCGTTAAATAATTGATTTAATTATGTGAGATTTAAAAGTTTTTGAGGGCTGATTAGTAATTTTTGTTTAGATAAAAAATCTCTATCTATCTATTTTGTGGCTAAAGTGTGTGAAATATGAAATAAATAGTTGCACCCTGCGATTTTACTCGCATATATTATCTAGCACTAAGAACTCAATGGTTTAATGTAGCTTGATTTTATTGACATTAATTTTCCTATTTAAAAATTTGACACATATTTTGATGTGAAACATCTATAGCCGCACGTAAAACCGATTTCTGGCGTGGCGACGCATGCCGTGGCGACGCGTCGCCACGCTATATGATGGTATATATATACAGTCTATAGTAATGACGACCTCTGTGGCGCGTCGGGCGAACACCCGACTGCGACGCAGAAGGTTGCGGGTTCGATTCCCGCCGGGAACAAGTATTTATGCTGACCATAAATTCTTGTTTCTGGTTCTGGGTGTTTCCTATATGTATAATATGTATATATTTACAAAAAAAAAAAAAATATATATAAAAAAAGTATATAAGTAGTTTATCCGTTATCTGGCACCCATAACACATTAACATTAACAGCATTAAGTTGCTTAGATTGGGGCTGGATGGCGATGTGTAATATGTCCTGAAATATTTATTTATATTTATTTATTATATTATGCAGTAGTGTGTACGGTTTGTACACACCGTAATCGACTGTGCGATTCTATCACAATCTGTTCTTTTCTGCATATTTTTATTAGTAACATTGATTGACTTTTTGATTTTTTTATTTTATTCTTATATTATTGTAAATTGAATTTTCTGTTTGTGGGTCCATGGTTACCTGAATAAAGAATTTTTTATATTTTTTAATTTTCCATACAAAACAAAAATCTTGGTTAATATTTTTATTTTTCGAAAATTACGAAAAATAATAGATTAAGGTACCTATAATTTACTAATACTATTTTAGTATAATTAGTGATCTAAGCACCTTTGTTTTAAATATTGTATGCTCGAAATGAGTAATATGTTGGAACCATATTATTAATAAGTTCTATAAGTAAGTACACAGATAAAACAATAAATGATATTCTATTCTAGTCAGGAATTCCTGGATAAAAAGCCCGCCTCAAATAAATATTTTTATACGAATATTTGTTTCTGGTCAGGGTGTTGCTGTAAATATTGAGAAAAGTAAAAGTAGGCCACCATAACACAAGCTTAGCTTGGGACTAGATAGCGTACAGTAAAAAAGTGGGTAATTGGTAACTATTTTAGGCAGCGGTTCAGTGTCACTTCTGTGCACCTAAATAAACAATTTTCGATCTACGAGTTTTGGAAATTTGAACATTTTTTTGAATTTTTGAAAATCAGCTGTTCCATACACGGAGAGGTCATTAACCTTAAGATTATGCTTGTTTTTTTTTAGTTTTATCTTCTGTTCTAAGTTCGATTGGCCTTTGTTTTGAAAAAATCTGCAGATTTTCGATTTTTTACATAACATCAGAATTGCCAAAAGTCGTAGAACAAAACTTGTTTGTTTAGTTAGGTACACAGAAGTGGTCATCAACCGCTTGCTAATATAGTTATCAAAAACCCTGTATGAACTTCATCGCAATCGATTCAGTAGTTTTTATGTGAAGTAGTAACAAACATACAAACTTACATATTAGTAGTAAGGAACTAGGTTATTCTGTGGTTAAGGCTGCTTATGCTGCCAAACGCAACGCGCCAGAACTACCCGTCGGCGTCGCTTACAACTAATATTGTTGATTGTAACGAATGTGTTTTGTTTTACTCAAAAGTGCTGAGATGGAATTCGTAACAATTAACAATTTTCACCAACGAAGGCGACTGGTGCCAGTAGTAACTATTTAGTAGGCTGTGTACCAAGGTCGTTGGCGTATGGACCCCCTTAATGTGTATGAAATATGAGATGGTAATGTTCTTACTCGAACCCCTCCTAGGTTTGTCCGGGGTGGAGGCGACGTGGCGCGGACCCGGCGGTGGCGGAGGCGCGTCCTCACCGAGCTCCCTCGCTTCCGCGCGACGAACTTCCGCTTCAATATCCCGCGCAGTCCGCTCGAACTCAACCTTCTTGCGCCTTATGATGTCCTGGTAGAAAACATACATATTAAACCTTAGTTATTTATGATCCCATGGGATTTTTAAGATCAATCCCGTGGGAAACTATGTTCCTCCGCATAAATCAATCAAAATTTTATTATATTTTTAGTGTTCTGTATCCAAAGGGCAAAAAGGGGACCCGATTACTAAGACTTTACTGTCTGTCTGTCTGTCTATTGTTTGCCACCTGGCTGTATCTCATGAACCATGACAGCTAAAGAGTTTAAATTCAAATAAATATAAAAAATATTTAAAAGCTGAATTAGGGTTTTGAAACTCGCATTTGTTTTCACTGTTAAACGGATCGACAGATTTTAAAGTACCTATGCTACTTTTATGCTGGTGAAACCGCGTTAGCTTAACCTTGTATATTAGCAAGCCGTTGAGGGCTACTTCTGTGCACATTTGGAAATTCGACATTTTTTTGAAAATTTTAAGGGTTCATGGAACAAAAGTAGTTTTTTTGGGTGTACAGAAGCTCTCAACGGCTTGCTAATATAGTTATACTAGCTGTCCCGGCAAACGTTGTTTTGCCATTTACAAAAAAAAAAAAACTGAAAGAAACAAAATAAAAAATAGATGTTGGCCGATTCTCAGACCTACTGAATATGCTCACAAAATTTCATGAGAATCGGTCAAGCCGTTTCGTTTCGGAGGAGTACGGGAACGAACATTGTGACACGAGAATTTTATATATAAGACTAGCTGTCCCGGCAAACGTTGTTTTGCTATTTACAAAAAAAAAAAAAATAGTTGTTGGCTAATTCTCAGACCTACTGAATATGCTCACAAAATTTCATGAGAATCGGTCGAGCCGTTTCGGAGGAGTTCAAGTTCGAACCCCGTGACACGAGAATTTTATATATATAGAGAAGATATCAATAACCCTGTATAAGGTAACCCTGGGAACAGTCATATTAAAACCATAATCTATGGAAATTAAAGATGATAGAGTATCATTAAAAATGCCCGAACTTGGACGACACCTCGGCATTGAAATTAATATTATGGTTGGTACATCTTAATTCGAATGTTTCCAATTGTAATGAATTGGCAATCTGCAAGACACCCTTGACGTTGAGTATTTAAAAGCTAGCTATCCTTTTTCGTAGTTCGTATTTATGTGAACAAATGTTTTTTATTATGAAAATGAATAAGAACAAATATCGGTGAAGACGTGATAAACATTCTCAAAATAAATACCACTTAAATGACATCTGAGAACAATGATATGAGGAAAAAAAAAAAAATTACTTCTTTTTTATTATTTTTGCAGTACCTACCTATCTACAGTTAGAAAAACTTAAGTGTTACCTACGTACCTATTTAAAAAGTGCCATATAAATGTAAGTAGGTACCTACCTGACCAAAAAACCTAATAAAAAATGTACGTGTTTAATTATTTTATGTCTGGCCCGCTAACACATCTACAATTTTCGAAATGGCCCTTTGGAAAATCGAGTTTGACACCCCTGATATAGATGATTAGCTTGGTAGTTAATAGGTTAACAATAACTATGTATATTTTTTCTGAATCGTAATAAGTTCATTTTGCAAAATAAATTTACGATTATGTTTCTGTTGATTACAAGATACGAAACGCAACGTAGTTCATGGATTGAAGAACGTTGTCTAGCACCCATAACACAAGTCAAGTTACTTAGCTTGGGGCTAGATGGCGATGTGTGGAATGTCCTGCAATATTCATTGAACCTTCAAATGAGCTAGTAAGACGCCATAGACCGTTTCGTGCGACAATTCAAATTATTGAAGAAGAAAAAACATATTATGGTTGTCTGTAAAGTCGTTTTACGGACGATAATTTTACGCCGATCGTGCCTCTCTAACCGCTTGTTCCGCGCTCTCGCTTACACCGTAACGCGACCGTAGCATGACACTTTTTTGTGAGTGCAGTACGGTGTTCATCTATTTATATGACGATATTACGTCAGAAAAAATATCTTTGTAATAAGGTAATTAACACTTTTTCGGAGAAAATTGTAAGAGGTTAATAATAAACATTTGCGACTTTAAAAATACTTACTGGAAAGCTGTCAATTATGTTCAAAATCAAGTCAATTATGTAATTTTTATATAGGTATGTTACCTACATTATGTTAATTTTGCTTAAATACAGTTAATAATAGAGTAAGATCCCGCCTACCATCAGTCAGACCTTCGCGATTTTTTAAAGCTAAGAATTACTCAGCGCATGCCTAATTTTGCAAATAATGTTGTGTTAATGTTGTGGTAATGTCACTTTACTTGACGGATTTATGACGATTTTGACTTTTTTGAAATACTGACCAATTCTGAAAATTGGACCATAATTTGAAACTGGCGTGCGAGCGTAAATCGCATAAAAAAATTAATAGCCGAAATAAAGGGTTTAAAAAAGGACAATGCCCAATTTTTTAGGATTTCGGTACTCTCATTACCCCCGTTTTAGCAACTTATCGAGATGATTATATTTATTTTAAATGCCAAAATCAGTTATTTTTTACCCAGTCAATAAACACATATTTTATAGAATGTCTACTTCATGAGATTCGGTTCAAGCGTCATCATTTTCAACTATCAATCTTAAGGTTTTTTAATGTTTGATAAATTAGTAAACGGCACGACATTGTACCTAATTCATTTATTATATTAAACGGGAAGTAAGTACCTTAAAACACTTCTAGGTCAATGTTGGGTTTGAAAGGAGGGCATGAACTTAGTACTTAATAACAATCCGGCCAAGTGAGAGTCGGACTCGCGCACGAAGGGTTCCGTATCGTATCATTATATCATGTTTTTAGCATTTGTTGTTTTAGCGGCATCATCTGTGGAAATTTCTACTGTCTAGCTATCACTGTTCATGAGATACAGTCTGGTGACAAACCGACAGACAGTGGAGTCTTAATAAAAAGGGTCTCGTTTTTATCCTTTGGGTACTGACACCTAAAGAAATGAATAAAGATATTTTACTTGGATTTTATCTAATTAATTACATATCAGTTGAGGTAGTTAAAAAACAAACTGACAGAAATAATAAATAAAAAGACAATTTTAGGGTGGGGTTACCTTGATTCATGTAGAGGAACATAGTTTCGACAGGCTGACAGACAGACAGTGAAGTCTTTCTTAGTAAAAGGGTCCCGTTTTTACCTTTTGTGTACGGAACCCGAATAACCATAAATAATGTGGTTTGTAAACTGCGCACGAACAAATTTAAAAGCATAATACTTAAATTTATATAATTAGAACACGTTGAATATTTTAATTAGATACAATTTGAAAGAAATTATCCTTATTTTCCTTACTTAAGTTCGCTTGCACAAAAAAATAATAAACTGCAAAAGTGTCAAACCTACGATTAAATAATATTAACCCCGTGGTTATTGAAATATAATTTAATTTTAGATTACCCGTTAGTTATATTTAGCTAAATATGTTTAGGCACAATCTCAAGTAAGACTTCCATTAATACTATAATGAAACATGTTTTTTTGGATTTTTGTTTGTTATTAATAGGCTTTGAAACTACTGGACCAATTATGATCAAACTTGGTATGAACATACATTCAATCCCTAAGAGGAACACAAACTATTTACCCCGATATTCCCAAAGGATCGGGACTTGCGCGTGCGAAAAAGTAGGGTGCTGCTAAAACTCACACCACATACAAATGGGTCTTCATTTTGTTTTTCATAAAACATGCCTAGAAATAATGTCATTTATGGACTAATATCGGTACCTATATTTTTCTTTCTGTTTTTAGTATTTGAGCGGCAACAGAAATACATCATCTATGAAAATTTAAACTATCATGGTTCATGAGATACAGCCCGGTGACAGACAGACAGACAGTGGAGTCTGAGTAAAAGGGTTCCGTTTTTTACCCTTTGGGTATGGAACCCTAAAAGGCAGGGTGCTGCTAGAACACACATGTGGTTGTACATTTTGTTGTCTAAAAACTTGTGAGAGACTGATAGAGAGACTGTTATTTATGGACTAAAAATATCGTGACGTGGGCTTTGGAGATAAACATTTTTTAATACGCTTTTATTAGTTTCACCTGTATGTTTGCTTGTATGTATGTAACCGACTCCTTTAGGTACGATTTTTTTAAATTCCTGCTTTGATTTTAATTGTTTTTTTTTTACTCGACAGCGGAAAGGTTATTGCTTAGTATGTATGTGGGCAGGTAGGTATATGACCTCATACATTTGTAACCTCGTTATTATTTAACAGTTGAACCGATTTTGACAAGTGATAAGTGGTTTGACTCGTCATGTAAATCACTATGAGTGGTCAAAGGGCGCCTACGTGTAATTTATGTATAAAACTGGCAGTGCACCGCGGTTTCACCCGTGTAAATCTGGGATCGGAATAAATTGTAGTCTATGTCTTAGCCCAAAGTTCAGTCTATCTTTATTTCAAATAGACATTTTTGCACTTTTAATATTATCGGCGAAAAAATGGCTGATTTTAGACGTCTCATAATGTAGGGTTCGAAAAGGAGAATGCCCATTTTATAGGTGATTTAGGTCAACGTTAAGAGTTTTTTATATATTGTTATAAATATTTCTATCATAGTTCTGTATGTTTCCCAAATAAACGAAAATAAATAAATAAACGTTATGTCAACGTTATTTCAGATTTATTTTATAGATATAATAGATGCGCTCCGCGGTTTCACCCACGTAAGTCCCGATTCCGTGGGAATATCAAAATGAAAAGTAGCCTCCTCCTCGATAAATGGATATCCAACACAAAAATAATTTTTCAATTCGAAACAGTAGTTCCTGAGATCAGCGCGTTCAAACAAACAAACTCTTCAGCTTTATAATATTAGTAGGTATAGATAAACAATTTAATTTTTTATTAGTAAACAGGAAAGATTTTGTTGGCTAATACATGTCTCTCATAAAAAATCCTTGGATCTATACAGATAAAGGAAGTTTTCTGATAATTTAACGGCCATGCCATAGCAATGACGGATGTTGGTATGTGTACCAATAATCAATAATTAATTTTCAAATAGTGTAAGAATTATGAAAATGTTAACACAACATTACACAAAAAATTTAAACAAAAATCAAGACGACGTACTAAGATGGTTCAGTTTTGGGCATCATCCTTTATTTTCTATGAAATCCACTCGATATATAAGTAAAAATATATATATTAAATAGGAATCATGCAGTGCAATACATTACTTTGAAGCGTCTGAAATATTAAGTTAGTATGTAAGTGAGTAATCGACGCGTGTTTCCAACTTTATTTAGGCAATTGCATTCTCAGTCTTTAATATATTTTTTTAATTGTGAAGGGAACTAAATTATTACCCTTGAGCCTAACAGAATGGCGGAACAATGTTATATCGGATACTAGCGACCCGCCCCGGCTTCGCTCGGCTATATTATGCATGTATTATACATATAAACCTTTCTCTTGAATCACTATCTATTAAAAAAACCGCATCAAAATCCGTTGCGTAGTATGTACTATGTATGCTTAAATCTTTAAAACTACGCAACGGATTTTGATGCGGTTTTTTTAATAGATAGAGTGATTCAAGAGGATTTTTTATATGTATAATACATGCATAATATAGCCGTGCGAAGCCGGAGCGGGTCGCTAGTAACAAATAAGCTCCGAAACTACTGGACCAATTTTGATGAAACTTGGTATGAGGGTACATTAAAGCTTTGGCAACGTATGCTACTTTTTATTTCTAGTTTTCCGAGGGATAAAACTTACGCGGGCAAAAAGTCGAGATATTTGACAGTGCGATGGTTTGGTGTAAAGTGAGGTTAGTGGAAAATGCGTGAGGAATTGAGGATAGTGGGATATGATATAAGTAGGAAGTACGATGGGAATAGTTGAAAGTAGGATTAGTGAGAAATGTGATGAGATAATTAATGGAAAGTGGGACACTTCCCACTTTCCATTAATTATCTCATCCAACCCATCTCACTGGGTTGATGGGTTGGTTGATTTGCGAGATTTGTGAAGCGAGATTGGTGGGGAATGAGATGGGATAGTGTGAAGCGAGATTGGTGGGGAATGAGATGGGATAGTGTGAAGCGAGATTGGTGGGGAATGAGATGGGATAGTGTGAAGCGAGATTGGTTGGGAATGAGATGGGATAGTGTGAAGCGAGATTGGTGGGGAATTAGATGGGATAGTGTGAAGCGAGATTGGTGGGGAATGAGATGGGATAGTGTGAAGCGAGATTGGTGGGGAATGAGATGGGATAGTGTGAAGCGAGATTGGTTGGGAATGAGATGGGATAGTGTGAAGCGAGATTGGTGGGAAATGAGATGGGATAGTGTGAAGCGAGATTGGTGGGGAATGAGATGGGATAGTGTGAAGCGAGATTGGTGGGGAATGAGATGGGATAGTGTGAAGCGAGATTGGTGGGGAATGAGATGGGATAGTGTGAAGCGAGATTGGTGGGAAATGAGATGGGATAGTATGAAGCGAGATTGGTGGGGAATGAGATGGGATAGTGTGAAGCGAGAATGGTGGGGAATGAGATGGGATAGTGTGAAGCGAGAATGGTGGGGAATGAGATGGGATAGTGTGAAGCGAGATTGGTTGGGAATGAGATGGGATAGTGTGAAGCGAGATTGGTGGGAAATGAGATGGGATAGTGTGAAGCGAGATTGGTGGGGAATGAGATTGGATAGTGTGAAGCGAGATTGGTGGGGAATGAGATGGGATAGTGTGAAGCGAGATTGGTGGGGAATGAGATGGGATAGTGTGAAGCGAGATTGGTGGGAAATGAGATGGGATAGTGTGAAGCGAGATTGGTGGGGAATGAGATGGGATAGTGTGAAGCGAGATTGGTGGGGAATTAGATGGGATAGTATGAAGCGAGATTGGTGGGGAATGAGATGGGATAGTGTGAAGCGAGAATGGTGGGGAATGAGATTGGATAGTGTGAAGCGAGATTGGTGGGGAATGAGATGGGATAGTGTGAAGCGAGATTGGTGGGGAATGAGATTGGATAGTGTGAAGCGAGATTGGTGGGGAATGAGATGGGATAGTGTGAAGCGAGATTGGTGGGGAATGAGATGGGATAGTGGGAAGTTAGTTTAGTGGGAAGTGAGAATTGTTGGGATTGGGATGCGATAGTGGAAATTGAAACTAGTGGAATGGGTTAGTAAGTGACATTATTGGGAAGATTGGATTTGACGTTATTGGGATTATTGGTTCTCGAATGCGAAACGGAGTGTTGGGAGACCAGAGCTGCTCGGTGGACCGACGACATTGTGGCGGTCGTGGGTAGTCGGTGTATGGAGGCGGCTTATGGGCCTTACCGCGGTAAGTGCGTCGGCTTCAAGCCGACGTCGATATCGTAAACCGCGTCTTACAATGGGCGGAAATTTGAGCTTGCATTTCATTGGAATTTTGAAAAATTAAGTAGCTTTTTCGTGTGTTTTAAGTATGCTGGATTATCGGGGACATCAAAACATAAAAAAATAAGTGATTATGGTTATATTCTGCATACTTAAAACACACGAAAAAAACCAATTAATTTTTCAAAACTCCCTTGAAAGGCAGACTCAAAATTTCGGCCAGTGTGGGGTGCGGGTCGGTATAAGCCGACGACGCATCGGCTTGAAGCCGACGCACTTACCGCGGTAGGGCCCCAGGACCGGTGCAGTGTTTGTGGGGTCATATGGAGGAGGCCTATGTCCAGCAGTGGACGTGTATGGGCTGATATGATGATTATTGGGAAGTGATTAAATTGTACAAATTTTACTGTACGTACCTGCAACTGTTGATCAGTAATGTCTCTATCATTTTGATCGTCTTCATCGCCGCTCTCTTCACTGCTGCTCTCGTAAGCTCCCAAACCTGTATTAATAATTAAGATTATTTATAATTAAATAATAATATTTTCATACATTTTATTAAATTCTTCTTGATGTCTTTGACCTGTAAAGTTTCTTGATAGATTTTTGTACAAGGTAACATTGTTTCACCTTTTTTTAGTGTTGCATAATGTTATCATGTGCAAAAGTCTAGATTTTTTGTGGATTTTACGTAACATAAGATGTTGAAGTTGCAGCGATTGTTTTTCGCGAAAAGCGTACGAATAAGTCGCATTAAAAACTATAGCATAAATGGTAAAAAGGTACAGTGAATCAAAAAATGTAAAGTAAAGAATAGAAATAGTATCTTATTATTTTATTATAGTTATTTCTTGCGACTTGTACATTGACATCATTTATTGCTGCAACTTCAGATCGCACATTTAATTTACGAAAACTTTAAGGTTATTTTTAACGGAGTAAATCCTACACCTAAATCAATAGATGTAGTTTAGACCAATAAAAGTTTATAATATTTTATTGGTAATTTTAAAAGCGTCACTACCACACTTAAATTCAATATACACAACAATTTAGAATATTACAATAATAATTTCTTACCGATATGTCCACAATATTTTACGTAGTAAACACTGTTAGGTAAATATATTTTTTGCCAATAATTATAATTTTACTATAATGTTGATGAGCTGAAAATGGGAACATATTTTTTCTTTCACGTAGATGGTAGGTTTTTTTAGTACTAAGCCAATTATGTAAACTGAGACTCGAGTGAGATGGGTCTGGTTTTGTTTTCTAGCTTAGCTTGCTAACTTTATTGTTAGCTTTATTAATTGAGATAGTCCGCTATATAGCTCGATAAATCGAAATAGTTCGCTATATCGCGTGGTAAATCAAGATTTATTTATTTATTTATTTATTTTATTCCAATATAAAAAACTTAATCTAGTACAAAATTAAGGTGCAACAAAAACTCTTTCGAGTTTGTCCGTGCACCAGTGAGTCGTTGGTAAACAAAGAAGTTAAAAAATTAATCCACTACAAAAATAAAAAAGAACAATAACATAACAGATTCAATAAATTCTTAAATCTAAGGTATATCAAAAAGACCCCCCGTCCCTATCTATCTCCGCAACGAACTTATCTTGCATCTCAGTCGCAATAAAAACATTCCACGGCTACCTCTGCCCGTCGCGTCTACGATCACCTAGAAATTACCCACACCTACAACAATAATTGTACCCATTGATGCATCGACTCGAGAATGTTGCAAACGCTATGAGCGCGATGTAGGTATCAAGTGTGATAAACAAGTTTGCGAACAATGTACAGGGTGTTATGGCATAGATGAGTAAGTAAGCAAGATAGTTTTTTTTTTGTTTTTAACCGACTTCAAAAAAAAAAAAAAAAAAAAGATAAATGAGGAGGTTCTCAATTCGGTTGTATGTATTATTTTTATTAACAATAGATAAGTGTAGATAGGTAGGAAGTTACTGTTATGAATTTTGACATTGAGGTAAGTATAGGGGGTCTATAATGTATAATAATTAAGTGTTGTAATTTTAGGTATATATAAGTATTATATACCTAAGTGATGTAAATTATATTATTTTTATGTAGTTAAATTACAAAAATATATCTATAAAATAATGCTTTATTTTAGTTTTGATATTTGATATTTTTCTCTCGTTTAGTGAGTTCTTTATGTATATTTATATAGTTCGCTATATCTTGGATATTCGAGATAACTTGCTATATAGCCCCATAAATCGAGGTAGTTCGCTATATCGCGGTAAATCGAGTTATTTCGCTATATCGCAGTAAATTGAGATATTTCGCTTTATAGCGCGATAATTCGAAATTTTGCTATATCGCGCGATAAATCGAGCCAGTACTGAACTAGTGAATTTAAATAAGTAAGTAGCCAAGTTTCTCGCTCGAGTCGAAGCTTAAAACATTGGTTTACTTTTAATATCTTTCAAAGGCCTTCGAATTGAATTTATATGGAAACCACCATCTAAGTGTCGTTGAAAATCTCTGGCAAACTTTCATTCACAAGCTCCTTTATTTATAATGTTGTTCTCTCTGTTAGTAGATGTTTGCAAGATATTTTCCACATTAGAAATTATACATTGGAACTCACCGAGGCCACTAGCGATGGCGGCGAGTGCCTTCGACTTGCTCGCCTTCAATGCGTTGAGACGCGACGCTTTTACCATATAAATAAAACCAACATTAATCACAACCATAAGATCTGAAATAAGACTTTATTAGCGATGTTTTTAGTTATATAAACACATGTCGTTTTGCACATCACAGTATGTAGTCGTTGGTTTATCACAGTTTATAGTCAATATACACGTGGCTGTTGATAGGTAGGTAACGTAGACGCAATGTGATCCGTGTGATTGTAAAGGTTTAGATGAGTTGTAATACCTTGTGCGGCGGTATATCTGTTGTACTCTTCCTGGCTCACCGTATGTATCTCCGAGTCTGTTACCTCGAGCAGGATCTCGGTCAGTGACCGACGGACCGCTAGCATCTGTACATTAATATGTATACACTTTACAATCATGAGTTGTGAATATAATTTTATTTGGTCAGTTCATTGACCAATCAATCCATATACAACCATATTATTATGTGCTCACAACTCATTACCAGATAATAATAATTGAGGTAGCAGGAAGTCGTTCCCCAACTTTCCGCAACCTTATAAAGCAATTATTTCAGTTATTTTACAAGGAGTAACACTTAAACTATCACATTTATTATAAGGGTTCATAATATAAGCCACAGAACGTCCACTGAACATAGGCTTCCCACGAAGTCTTCCAGTTGGATCGGTTACATGCCCTATTCATGACAACCCACTTGGCACAATGGTCACCACGCCGGACTGTCAAACACTGGGTCGCGGGTTCGATTCCCGCCTCAGACAAGTATTTATGCTTAAATATTTGTCTGTGGTCTGGTTGTTTCTATGTATTATAAGTATATATTTACAAAAGAAAAGTATATAAGTAGTATATCCGTTGTCTAGCACCCATAACACAAGTGTAGTTACTTAGCTTGGAGCTAGATGGCGATGTGTGAAGTGTCCTGCAATATTTATTTATATTATTATTTATATTTATTCAGCAGTGAATGTCCTGATATTATGAAACCTAATAACGTGATAGTTTTGTGTGTTACTCCTTCATGTAAAATTACTGAAGTAATTGTAATGAAACTTGGTATGTAGAATAATGTAGAAACTACTCTAGATAAGTACTTAGCTAGCAGTCTTGGAATAACGAAATAGGTGACTTTTTATTTTGATCCCAAACCTAGACAAAGATATATTTTAAGGGTCCGGTCTCTTCAATTGCCGGCTTTTGCTGATAGCTTTCTGGGAGGACCAGGGATGGTTGTAGTGACAAGTAGGATATTCTCACACGCACTATGGCTCAAATAAAGAGGCTAAGTGCGGAACCAACCGTTTAACTAAACATATATTTTAAGAGACTGCTTAGCTTAATAGACTAGAATACTTATAAAGTGTAAACATACAATTTCCTGCATGATTTCCTCCTTAGTCTTCTTGATAAACGGCTGAACTGGTTCCGCATCGTCTTCTGGTTCCGGTGACTCTTCTCTCGTTGGACTCGACGCTGGGGGCTCCGTCTTCTCCATTTCTTCACCTTCGGAGTCCGAGTCCTGATGATAAAATAATACAATTTTTAATTTGTTTTATGATTTGATTCTGTTCTATAAAGGAAAAGATATCTTTGTGAGTGTTTGTATGAATAGGTTCTAAAACTAACGTATTTGTTGTGGTTTGGGTGTTCCTGTATAAAAAAGTATTTATTTAATCCTACTAATATTATAAATGTGAAAGTTTGTGTGTGTGTATGTATGTTTGTTACTCTTCACGCTAAAACTCCTGAACAGATTGCAATGAAATTCGGCATGTAGATAGCTAGAGGCCTGAATTAATATATAGACTACTTTTTATCCCGATATTCCCACAGGATCGGGACTTACGCGGGTGAAACCGCGGGGCGCAGCTAGTAAAAATATATTTAACTATTCTATACATTATCTGGCTACCATGACACCACAAGCCTAGTTGCTAAGCTTGAGTTCAATGTCTTGTTATATTTACGTAATGTAGCTAAACTTGATCTAACGCAGCGCCGGGGCTAAAGTTTTACTACCAACTGCCACCTAAAGCAACTCGCAATATTGACTTCATTGTACCGGAAGCAGACCTATTTCCCAATATGCTGGGTGGCCAGCATTTAAATTGTAGTCGTACGGCGGAATATCGGCAAGATGTTTGTATTAATTGATAACTTGGTTAATTGTTGGATAGACTGCAATAATGTATTATGGAATTTATAGTAAAGATTTTTTAACATTGAAGCTGAAAACGGTGTTTAAATCTCATTTGCCCGTGGATGTACCAATTTATTTATTTTACTTACAAACTTGCTCTTGGCAGGCATGACGGGTTGTCCACCAGCTTCCGCCTTCATCCTCTCTAACTCCAGTTCTTCCAACTGCTTCTTCTCTATCTCTGCTAGTTCTCGCGCTTTCTTCTCTTGTTCACGCTCTATAGCTCTCTGTTTCTCACGTTCCATTTTTTCAAGACCTGCGGGATGATTTGTTAGGTAAAAAAAATATAGAAAAAAAAGGTGTAAATATTAAGGGCGACAAAGGAGTAGTTTATTCAGCTGTGCAGAGGTGTTATCAGAGTGCCACCTTTTTTTTTCTTGGAGATACTGCGATCAGTCTATGACAGACTTTAATCGGTATTAGGGTGAGATTTAAGGCGCAGTAGCCATCGCCAATGCTTCCTCTACGTTCATACAACGTCCAGCCTTTACAGTTTCTGTGTCTTGTTTGTGGAGTCAATTAACCGGCAAGCAAGTGGATTAGGATGGGCAGTGAGGCGCTCAATATGTCTACTTTGTTGTTTGGCAATATCCTCAGTGACTGTTGGTACCTCAAGGTATTCATAAATTTCATCGTTTCTAGTGAACCATGGAGCGTTGATTATAAATAAGAGTGTCATCATCAGTAAAATTTAATTTATATACAGCAAGGTTTGATTCTCATAAGACCGGGCCGAGTCTGGAGCGGAGCCGGCCTGTGCTGCACGTTTATATTACACCAGGTTATCAGCCGCCTAGGGGACGGGGCGGATCCGTGGAGTAGGCAGGCATCTTCAGGCGTCGTCTGGGCACGGACGTGACACGCCTGATGCACCGTGTAATATAAATTGCTTCAAAATGTATGTAATATTTCAAATCCCTGCCAAATACACGGCACGCCCTGGTCTAGTAAGAATCATCCCTAAAGGTTTATTTATTTGAGGACCAGCCCATATACAAGTACTAAAATATTTACCTTCTCTAATCCAAGCAGGTAACTGTCTTCTTTTAGCTGCATCAATGGTAGTTGTCGGCTGCATGGCTGCAGGCATCGTCATTGTCACGGAGGCAGTCACGGGAGGTACCATGGCCACTTTCTCTCTGTAAAACAAGCAATGAGAAATTTGTATTGTTTGTTACTTTAAATATTTCTTATGTACTACGTTACTAGCTAGGTATGCCCTGAGGTTCTACCCCTGTTACCCTGAAAACAAAACTTTAAGTTTTCTAAAATGAAAACCTGCTATTGGCCATTTGATTTTTTTAAAACTTTATCCCCTTTATTCCAAAACGAGGTTTAAGGATAGTCCGAGATGTGGATTTAAACCTTAGATTTTGACACAGATTTACTCGCGAAATATAGTCTAAACACTATCCCTATATAATCGATTAGGAACTTTAGTCTAAGCAGTATCCCTATAGATTACATAGGCATAGTGTTTAGACTATAGTTCACGAGTAAATCTGTATCTAAATCTAAGGTTTAAATCCACATCTCGGACTATCCTTAAACCTCGATTTGGAATAAGGGGGTATAGGTCTAACGTCCGAATACTGAAAGGCCAGTTATCTTGTGGTGATTAAATTGACATTTTAGCGTCATGTTTATATAGAGCATCTTAAATATTAAGGGGACCCCTAAGCGCTAAACGTTTGTGTATATTCTGGCGTAAGTATTTTTAAATAAATAGTTTTGTAAACTTTTCGTTAATTGGAGCTGTATGTAGATTAATTTGTTACATATGTCTCATATCATGAGGCTATGGAGCCCCAGAGCTTTGGTAAGCATGTGTGGAGCCAAATCAACTTGTAGAGGCTCCTTACAATAACAAGTTTAATACCAAAGTATAAACAACAAATAATATTAAGGGTTATTTGGCTTTCCCCGGGGAATTGGGATAGCTCGAGTAGCAGGAGGAGACTACACTTCTTTAGTAAAACAGTCCGACAACAAATACAATAGCAAAGTATGATGTATGGACACCACACAGGGCTTATCCCTGTCTGCACTATAAAATGGACAACCTGCAGTTTTAACAATTATCAGTGCTAACCTGGGTGGCCTCGGAGGTCTCGTAGGTTTGTGTTCCCTATTCTTGCTCTTGGAGCGTCGATCTCTATTGTTGCTATTGGACCTCGTGGACTGGTCTGACTGGGGCGCTGTCCAGTAACCATGCTGGAATGTCGGTGCTGGAACAGGGCCCGTTGTGTAGCTGAAAGTAGGATAGTTTTGGTTTAGTATGTGATAATTGATTGGTTTTAAGTCTGTAAAAAATGCTACAGGAGGCATATGCCAAGAGGCACTCTAAATTACATGATCATCATCATCATATCAGCCCATATACGTCCACTGCTGGACATAAACCTCCCCCTTACGACGTCACAAACAGCGGTCCTGAGCCGCCTCCATCCACCGACTACCCGCGACCGCCACAATGTCGTCGGTCCACCGGGCAGCTGGTCTCCCCACACTTCGTTTCGCGTTGCATCGCGGCCGCCACTCGACTTTACTCCCCAGAGGTTGCCAGCTCTGTGAGCTATATGACCTGCCCATTGCCACTTCAGCTTACCAATCCTGAGAGCTATGTCGGTCACTTTGGTTCTTCTATGGATTTCCGTATTTCGGATTCTATCACGTAGAGAAACTCCGAGCACAGCTCTCTCCATTTACTTTACTTGATATTTTAAAGAAAAACCTCAACATTGTCCTAAATTACAATATGTGACCTAAATATTTCAGAATAAAGGGCTGGCTTGCATGGTTTAGACATACCGTTTCTTCGCAGGATCCTAACTAATTTTGAAAAAACTCCGGGGAGTACTTGCAGCTAGTAAACGGACAGTATCTTAAGGCCTTTTTCAAAGTTATTGTTCTGCAAAGTAGCCTAAACATTGCTTTAGCACTCTCCATTTAATTTTTTTATAGTAAATAGGTCAGCGTTTGACCACTGTGACACACGATGGTAAGTGATAAATGGTCTGTAGCATGCTTTCCTAGAAGATACCTACACTTGTGACTAAAAAGACCCCTATATATAAATGGGCGCCTTCACAGGATATTTCAAGTGTCAATATGGTTCAATTAATTGATTATCTTACCCAGGCATTTGACTTGTAGACTCTGGTGGTACTGTATAGCCGTCCATTAGAGGAGGCAATGGGACGGAAGGATCTGCAGGTATCTTTGGGTCCCCTGGGCCGGATCCAGGCCATCCCCAACCTGTACAGATAAATATAAATATTGCAGGACATTTGACACATCGCCATCTAGCCCCAAGCTAAGTTACTAGACTTGTGTTATGGGTGCTAGACAAACGGATATACTACTTATATACTTTTCTTTTGTAAATACATACTTAGAATACATAGAAACAACCAGACCACAGACAAATATCTAAGCATAAATACTTGTCTGAGGCGGGAATCGAAACCGCAACCCTGTGTTTGGCAGTCCGGCATGGTGACCATTATGGCAACTGGGTCGTCAAGATAGTAGGTGTTTTAGTTTTGGCTCCTTTTTGCTTATTATGTTGCTTTTTTATGTTGCTCTAAGGATAGATTGAATTAAATGTGGTAGTTACGATACTTTTAAATGAAAATGGGCATTTATCAACTTATTCATATTTCTATCATGATTTGTTTCATAATTTCAAAGGATATGAATAACATTAGTCAATTACAGAAGCGATTGAGAAGCTGTCAAGTGACAAACGGTCATAATGACCTAGAAATCATAAGATTTATGAGCTCAGCTGATTTTTGCATTACTGGGTATAATATTATAGCTTACCACCCCATTGATTCCATCCGCTTCCACCCCATGAGTTAGTAGCTGAGTTCCATTCAGCGCCGGGTGGTGGCCCGGAGTCGTTGTTATCGTTGGATTCGACTTCCATGGGAGCTTCGCCTTCTTCAGCTTCGGGTTTCATTGAGGGAGGCGGCGGCGCGGCCATTACAACCGCCGCCTCCTTCATTGCGATCCATTGTTGAGCTAAAGCAGCCCAATCGACATCACTGCTATCTACATTCTGATATGCTGTCGGATTTAGAGCCCATTGCGTGGGATATGAAGGGTTTGCGGCGTCTTTACTCGAATACATGGTAATTTTTAACTGTCTTTTTACTATTTAATATTGATGTGTCGCGTTTAAACATAGCACTAGGGAATTGATTACACAATTTAGCACAAGATTTTAATGCATTTTGGTGGTAATTTCAATAAAAATCAAGAATTTTTACAACCAACATCTTCGATCAACACAGAAGCACATTTTACCGTAGACAATATATTTTTTCTCTCTTTATCTAGTGTTGCCATTGCAAAAAAAACTTGAAGAATCGAACGGAATCGATTCTATAATCGACTAAAACTAGTCTTGTCACAACCCTCGAGTAGCGACGCTATACTAGCGACATCTTGTTTTGAGTAGCAATACTAATTCGAGACACAAACTTTTAAAATAACCTAATAGATGTCGCTGTTAGAAGTACGGTCTAAGGAGGTTGTATTTAAAAAAAATTGGCGGGATGAGGTTATAATGAATAATTATTGTCCTATGAAATAAGCCTTTGTAATACTAGAATTATTACCTAGATTTAGTGCACCTACCTAGAGAATCTATCTGTTTTTCTATGTACCTACATAAATGACAATATTAATCTAAATAAGGTAGTACTTAGTACTTTACATGACTGAATGGCGCCCCACCCATTTTGGGTGGAATTGACTACCCACTTGACGACCCAGTTGGCACAATGGTCACCATGCCGGACTGCCAAACACAGGGTCGCGGGTTCGATTCCCGCCTCAGACAAGTATTTATGCTTAGATATTTGTCTGTGGTCTGGTTGTTTCTATGTATTATAAGTATATATTTACAAAAGAAAAGTATATAAGTAGTAGGTATATCCGTTGTCTAGCACCCATAACACAAGTCTAGTTCCAAGCTAAGTAGCTTGGGGCTAGATGGCGATGTGTGGAGTGTCCTGCAATATTTATTTATTTATTTATTACGGTTTAGAAGATAATCTGTTAAACCGCTATCCCTCATTGAGTAGGTCGACAATCGAAATATTTTGTGGGGTTGCAATCTAGTAGGTAACTAATTTTACTAAAGATATAGATTTATTTGGAAAAAAGATGCAATAAAATCACAGAACTACAAAATTAATTTATTTTATTTTTTTCATCTTATTTCACTCAACGCATTCATACATCACGCTGTTGACATTCGTACAATGTACACAACTTAATATAAAATTACAATTTTAGACAGCGGACTCTTCGATTTCACAACACTATGTCGTCGAGTCTCCAAAAAAGAAGTATTCTAACTTATTCAGTCACTTTATGCAACTCAAGTCTTTGTATTCACTAGGTTTTAACTTAAAGCAAGTAGAGGCTCCTCGGGGTCGTGCTTTGGACTCGAATATTTCGCACTGGTCTTCTTCCATTGCTCCTTTTTCTTCAATAACTTGTGCTTTGTCTGTTCCAACTTAGCTTTCGACTTCGAAACTTTAGGAGTCACTGTCGTCTTGTCAAGGAGTTCTAACGTCTCTATAATGTTTTTCGGCTCAGATGCAACTTTTCTCGATTCTTCACCGATTTCATCGATCGTTGAATTCTTGTTCGCATACACTACGACGAAATGCGAGTAGGCAGAGTTAGCAGGCGTGTTTATATCTGCGAAATCTCTGAAATTAGCAAACTGGTCCTGATTGTAGTTCGGTCTAGGGTTGGCAATGTAGCCGACGTCATACGATGGTCTGCCGTGACCGTTGTTGTAGTAAGAATTGAAACTGTCAAACTCGGAGGAGTCTTCATCGTTTTGTGAAAGGAAGGTGCCTCCTCGGATAATGCCAAAGTTTCCGGAACCGAGAAGACTTGGGTTCGCTTCGACCAACGGAGCAGCAGTCGGCGTACTAGACTTTGCGAAGTTGTCCAGATTTCTGTATCCTCCGAAGAGAGGGTAATTTAGGAGCGATCGGTAAGAATTAGGTCGCTGACTGTACGCTGCTTCTTGGTTATTTAAACCAAATCTGAAATTGTTCTGCTTGGGTTCGAAAAGGTTAGCGAAAGTGGGGAAGAAGTTCTGCGAGTCCCCAACGTATTCTATCGAATGTTCGGTGTGGTCTGCCGTCGCGGCAGCTGCAGGCTCATCGAATCTGAGGTTAGCGGGAGGTGCTACCGCTTCTGAGATGATTTCTGATGATTCAGCGTTCAGGTCATCAGTTTCTGAAACAATAGAGAAATATCTTTTAATTTCTATAACAATTTTAAGTTGGTAGTATAGATAGGGAACGTATACTAATATCTAGGTAAACCAGTTGATACGAATTCGTTATGGAACCTTGACCAGTCTGGTTCTCAAACAAATGAATATTGTTGGAACATAGTTACGATTTCAAAGGCTATTTCTTGCTACAATGGTTTAATGTATGTGATAATGTAACAATGTAAATTAAGTTTTGCTTTTAATGGGCGTGGAAGAGGTGACAGAATGACTGGTGACATGCTTTTTAATGAATTATGGAATAGGTACTTGTAGGTTTTTGTGTTTACATGATATATGACGTTATTGTTTGTCCTTAGAATGAAATTGCTACCGCATTGAGCCCACATAATGCTTCCTGGTTATAGCATTCATCAACAATATGTATATGATTATTATAATTCATTTGGAGATAATATAATGAATCATACGACGACATGCAGTGTTCCCTTACTTGTATATATCGCTTGTTATTTATCGTGAAGTTTATCACTATTTATTTTATGTAATAATACCGGATATTTATTTATTTCCTATAACATAAAGCTCCGGACAGACGGGTACGACTAGTCAGACCACCCAATTGCGTCAGTAGGTAATTATTATTATTAGCTAGATTGATAGGTTGTATCTACAGAGTTCTCTTACCACATATATCAGAACCACTTTCATAAAATCAAGCTTTGACCACCTCTCGGGAAGATCGATGGGGTATAAGGAACTGTCTCTGGTTTATCGGTTCGGTAGTAGGCGGCCAGAGGGCTTTGTCACAATAAGGCAGCATTCATGCGTCTCTCTTTTCCAACAACAAAAAACAAAAATCATCTTCTTAAAAATGTCCATACCTAAATAAAAAGTTTTGCTTTGATTTGACTAGAAAAAAAGCCATTAAAAATACAGTAGAATTGGGAGCCTCCAAATGTTGGAAGTCGGTTAACAAAAAAAAAGGTATGCCTTATTCTGAAATCCCAGGAACACAACATAAAGAAACCGATCTGAACAAAATATTGATAAAAAAATTACTGATAAGAAAGGTTGGCCTCATAATTTAGCGAGCATCTAAAGAGAATCTTCGGAGTTTCCGTCCAGTGCTGCAAATTGCTGTTTTCAAATTCTAAGTGTATTATCTCAAACTAAAAACCTGATGGTGATTCAATAAAAAATGTACCTACATGCATTGTGACTAAGAATAAAAAGTGAAAAAATTCCAAGCTAAAAGTAAAATTGATTTACATTTATTTTTAACTCGGTACCTATATATTTTTGATGTAAACACTTTGACACAATTCTAGGCTAGAGAAAGCCGGAATCATACATGTAACCCACGTAAGGCAAATAGAGCAAAGTTTGTTTAAGTGACTTGAATCTTATGTCATACAGTATGTATGACTGGTCCTATTTGTGGTCTGAGGTCGGTAGAGCAAGCTCTGCTAACAACTCGAGCTGTCAGATATTTCCTGATAAAGAACTAGTAGCAATAAACTAGTAGTATTTATTTATTTATCTATGGTTGTGTGTTCTATACCGGAAAATTCTGAAAATAAACTTTTATAAATTTTACTAAAATATGACCCAAGGCCAAAGAAATGTAACCTAGTTTTTATTCTGCAACTCAAGGACTTTATTTTCCACGATGCGACGTAAGGGTATCGTCTGGATAAAGCCTAACGTCTGGATTTTAAAAAGTCTGAGTAAACAATAGTCTTTATTGCAAAATGATCACGTAGGCAAAAAGTCTAAAAGAATTGCATATGTGAACAAGAGACGCAGTTTAAATCTGTGTTAGTGATACCTTTGCGATTTCAGTACAATAAAATTACGAAAAACTAAAATTGTAAAAACGCATTTCGATCGTCTTATGTTTCCACTTTGAGTTAGGAAACACAATTTAAGGTAAAGTTAAAAAAAAACAAGTCCATAGAGATTTAATCTAAACAAACTAACATACATACCTACCTTCATACATTGCAAGTTAAAGTTAAAAGCTTTTCAAAAGAGGGTAGGTAACCTTAGGAATTAAACTAATTTTAACTCGCTACATACTTGGTTATATTTTCGGGTCAGATTAGACCATAATAAAATCAAAATAATCTCATTATAATCTCATTTGACCTAGTTTTTAACGTAATAAAGTTAAGACATAAAGTCGGTTTAATTAATACCTACTATAAAGAAGAGTTAGCAAGAAACTAATAAGCATAAATCATCAATCTTGTGTATCAGTTTTATAACAACATAACACAATCATAACCTTCCGACCTCTGACCAACTTTGCAAACAAGCATGAATTTTTCATAGGAAAATACGTGAAATATCTACCTAGTTTCAAAACTGTGGCATAGGTTAGGGTCAAAACAGACTGAATACTTTTTTATCTGTCGATACTAAAGGATGTTCGAATGGCTTTTTTATGCTACTTCCAAATCGGTCTATTCTCTGGTCATGTGAATAAAATATTAAGTAGGTAAAATAAAAATAAAAATAGCTTTTTTTATCCTTAACACTTAATATTACATTTGAAAAAAAGTAAAAAATAATATGTAGGCGTGCTAGTTGGTGTAGGGACCGCCTAAAGCGGTAAAAGCCTCCTCCAATAAGCTCCATCTCTTGCGGTATTAAGTAGGTATATATTTTTTAATTTTTTCAAGAAAATCTACGTACTATAAACAGCCCAATCTGGGAAATCAAAGACTTCTGAGTGAGCCCATACAGCCAGACATAAACGACGAATCGTTATTAACTTTATCGATTTTTACTTATCGTAGACATCTTTAAGTTTTTTTTTACCTTCCTTGATGTAAAGATGCTACTGCTACATCTAGTAATTTAAAAATAAAGTTTAATTGGAAGCAGGCAGCCATTTACTTGTTTTTAGGGTTCCGTCCGTAAGGAACCCTTAAAAGATCACTTTTTTTGTTTAGATGTCTGTGTTCTTGTTGTTATTGAACAGTCGGTCAACAAAACAGTCTGTTGTCTACTTTCACCCTTAAATAGGTTTAACTTGCGTTATGGCGATGCCAAAACATTAATTGCTATTAATAGTGGTGGCGAAACTTATTGCTTATTGGAATTTGAATGAATTAATGAAGAACATTATTTGGAAACTGTCGGTAAAATATTTAGAGCATTTGATCTAATGTTCTTTAAGAAGTAATAAATTAAAAAGCTGGGCTTTGTAAACTGTACCTACAAATAAAAGTGGGTCACTAAATAAAGCCAGAAATTCTTATGTCATTAAAGTAAAATCATTTTTTTTTTGTCACATCACTACATAGTATAAAATAAAGTCACTTTTCGCCGTCCCTATTTCCCTTTGTATGCTTAAATCTTTAAAACTACGCAACAGATTTTGACGCGGTTTTTTTAAATGGATAGAGTGATTGAAGAGGAAGGTTTATATGTATAATACATGCATAATATAGCCGTGCGAAGCCGGGGCGGGTCGCTAGTTACTTAATAAACTTAGGTAACAAAGAAAATAAAATCATTGATATATTTAATTGCTTTTGAAAAATATAGTTTTAAGTATAATTTTCGAATCAATTTAGTCTCATTGTAAGGCACTATGACCTAATTGATAAAAAATTGATTTCAGTTTTATTTATCAGACTACTCGGCTGAAAAAATATGAGTCAGTAAGGTTTACTTTAAAGAAAGTCCCTTTAAAGTAATTATGTTGGGTCCCAATGGACTTTGGGACCCAACCTAATGATAATTTCCACTGTGCTCCAACACCTGCATGTTGAGACCTTAAGAGAATCATGAGTTTCCGATACGCGGCGCGAGTAGGTATTTTAAAAAATGACCCTTATCGTGCGATATAGAGAGTTTAAGTTCGGAAGTGATTGCCTTCATTTTGCTTTCAAATAATGTTGCGGGCTGTAACGTTTTTACCCCATTAAATACCGTCCCATTTAATTGACTGCATCTTATTCTAGGTTTATACGTTTTTCTTTTCTGGTGCAGTTAAGTCTGTTAAAAAGCAATTGAAACGCTCGATGAAGTTTTTAAGTCAAAAATGTATATATTCAGATACTACGAGTAATAGCTTTTATCTTAGGCAATATTTCTTTAAAATAAAAACGGTTAAACTTAGTTTTCCATTAGATCTGGAACATTTTCAAAAATTATCAAAATCGGACTTCGTTTATGGGGGGGGGGAAAACGTTACCGCTTTTTGTATGGAAATTTACAGCCTCACACTGGTCTTAACGAAGTCACTGATACTGTCGTAGCTGTGAAGCAATTTTGACAACATCTGTGACGCGATGAGCGAACACGCGCCTGCGACTCAGAAAGTCAAAGGTTCTATTCCCGCACATCGTAAATATTGCTTAGTTGCTTAGCTTGAGATGTCACTGAGTGTTCTATTCTACATTATTATTTATTTGTTTATTTTATTGAGATACAATCTCTGAAGGCTGAACTTTATTGACACGATTTTTTTTATTTTATTTATTTAACCTTTATTTTACACTATAACCGTACTAATTGATTGATCCACAAAATGGATATATTTCACACGGGTCATTAATATTTCCATATTGCTCAATACACGCTGACATTCATATTTATTTTATGATTTATTTATGGTCGTAAAAGTAAACGGCTATTAAAATTGAATAATCACAAATAGGTACAGTAAGGGTCATAAGTAAATGATCAGTTTGTTACAATAATACTATCAACAAGTATTGGAGTTACGACCTTCTTCTAATAGACGTTACACACAAACCTAAATACTTAAATTAAAAGTACTCAGTGTGATTATAATTTTCAACATGTTAGCTATGTCTTTAGTTGGCCGAGTGGTATAAGCCGCCACCCGCTACACCAACCGACGTGGTTTCGATCCACAGGTTACGTTGTTATAATGTTCAAATAGTGCTGCACGGGATTGTAAACGTAACGGTGGGCAGAGACTTTTGACCGTGGATTGTACCAATACACCACAGAGAATATTTATTTAATCCTATGGAATTTAATGTTTATTTAACTTCGAAGTTCGTTTACCACAACTCAGGAGACAGCTATGGTTATATTTTGGGGGACGATCTAAAGCTCGCGTCCGCAGGAGTTACCTAACAGAGAATAGGTACCTACTGACTTAAAAATGGTCGATAGTTCATAGTAGCAAACAGACCATTCGTTCTTTTTGTTTGCCTTGTTCAAAATATGATGGTATGTAAGCTTAAGACGGGCGCATATAAATGGGTACTTAAGTATAATAAAATAGTACCTATTAATCAGATCTAAAATAAGAGAGAATTTATTACATCAGAATAGTAGAGATCAATACGACTTGGTCTATCTGGTAAAAGTACTACCAAATATTAAATTGACTATTTTTACTTTTTAATTGTCAATGTTACTAGATGATGCAGTTTTATAAATAAATAAATAAAATAAATTAATCTCAGGAACTAGGTTCGAATTGATTTTTTTTGTGTTGATAGCCCATTTATCGAGGAAGGCTATACTTTTTAATTTAATATTCCCACAGGATCGCGATTTACGCGGGTGAAACCACGGGGCGCAGCTAGTAATATTATAAACAGGAAAGATTTTTTTTGTTTGTAACGAAAAGGCTCCGAAACTACTAGACCGATTTTGATGAAACTTGGTATGTGGATACATTGATTCATTGTGAGTAACATAGGCTACTTTTTATCCCGATATTCCCACGGGATCGGGAGTTACGCTTGTGAAACCGCGGAGCGCTGCTAGTCACTATCACTACATAGTATAAAACAAAGTCGCTTTCTCTGTCCCTATGTCCCTATATCCCTTTGTATGCTTAAATCTTTAAAACTACGCAACGGATTTTGATGCGGTTTTTTTAAATAGATAGAGTGATTCAAGAGGAAGGTTTATATGTATAATACATGCATAATATAGCCGTGCGAAGTCGGGGCGGGTCGCTAGTAGATTAATAAAATAGTAATAAACTCGTCTACATTTTAATAAATTAGTCGTTAAAAATATAAAAGTTTATGATTGCCTAAAAACAAAACAAGATTGATTGATTTATGAATGAATTAACGATTCATCAAAGTACAGTGACACTGACACCTCCTAATTCAAAATAGAGAAAGCCAGGTTACTTCTAAATCCTTATAAATGTTATATTAAGTAATAAAAGTTTGTTTAAAGATGGATTTGGTAACCCAGTTAAGCCACGAATACTTAGATCTATTTTTAACGAGATTGTTACGTAAGCATGTTCCTTTTTTAGTAATTTTAGATCTTTGTAGATTTGGCACAAAAGTTTTGTAAATATAAAACTGTTTATGTAACTATCTGGGCATGAGATACCTAATGTATTCTATCTAAAAGCAGAAAACATTAGAGGTGGAGCTTTAGAATTTGATGTGTCTGTGTTTTTTAGGCATAGGCACGTTATGTTCTGCTTGTAGTTAAAGCTTATCAATCTATCTAAGTAAGCATTTGTTTGCATTCCAAACAAATTTTTGGATCTTCCAAGAGGTGTTATGCCCGGTAGGCCGCGGCCCAACGATGTTTCGTTGGAACTTGTATATGAGCTTATCTTCAGAAAAACTTCGCTTGCGCGATCTAGGACCAACGATCGTATCAGTGGCGCCATCTGTAGGTGGCGATGTGAAACGTCGCCACAATTTTTTGTCGCAAAATTTTGTACTTACATAAATTGTATGAAAATGATTTCCATTATATATTATGAATATCTTTACTTCACCTGTTTTTAGGGATCCCTAGGTATATACCCTTAAGAAGTATATATATATTTATTCAATGTTTGACAATTTTTTCATATATTTAACAATTCAAATGATCTATGAAGTGGGTCATTTTGGGTTTAATTTACAACTTGATGTTATTTTGAGAATAAAGCCTTTCATAGTTTTATGTTAAGAAATCATAGTTTACTTTATCTGCATACAAAGTAGAGTCATAGATAGCTACAAAGCCTTACTAAAGCCATTCAAATCTTGATGTTTGCGGTTACGTGTTACGACCGAAAGATGCGATAGGTAGCAAGGTAGCAATTGAGATTATTGCAAAACGTGGCTGTTTTGTTACTAACTGTCAACAGAGATTATACTATGTGTGTCAAATAGTAGGTACCTATAGAGATTATCTTTTTTGGTACTTCAGTTACTTATAATAAACTTGATTTTAATCTAATTGCCTGCTTCGTTTTATCAGATAATCTGGTAGGTACTATTATGTAATTTAGCGATTAACGAATAGCGATTGATCATAGATTGCAGAGAGACTAATGTCATAAATTGGAAGGAATTAAATAACAGGCTTAATAGAAAATAATTGTAAAAAATAGGTTTACGTGATATAGGTATATTTTCTTTTCTATACTTAATATTATGAAGCTGAAGAGTTTGTTTGTTTGAACGTGCTAATCTCAAGAACTACTGGTTCGAATTTAAAAATTATTTTTGTGTTGGATAGTCCATTTTTCGAAGAATATCTGCTATTTTATATTTCGGTATTCCCACGGGATCGGGAGGTACGCGGGTGTCTAGTCTTTTATAACGGCGAACGCAGTCTTCAAATCAAATATTTTATACCTATGAATCTACTCTATTACCTACTCTATACAAACATACTCAGGGTGAGTCTTGTACTTTTAAAAAACAAAATAATATTTAAATAAATAAATAAATAAATGTTTATTTGCCATAAATATTACAAAAACTTATACAGCTAAATTTACAAAATTAAGGTAGATTTGTTGTAACAATGAAAGTAGCGAGGGTGTACAAGTTAGGAGTAACAGCGGTCCCTGCACTAAGCAATGCTTGTATCGCAGGTGACCAATACAGGAATTACAAAAACAAGATATCCTCGGACATAGGTGAGACTTTATACAATAGTTTATATTTTACAATTTAAATGTCTAAATCAAAAGTAAGTTTATATATAATATATATTTTATTTTATTTTATAAGTGTGTGTATGTAGGAAAGAGAGTAGAGATAGCCCAGCTCACACCAGCATCTTAAGATGCTGGTTAGACAGGCGTAGTCCCGCTGTTATCTGTATGAGTGTATGCGTGCGTGTGTGTGTGTGTAAATAAATAGATACCTACTTAGTATTTTTTAAGTATTTCTTTCTTTATTAAAGAAGTTCTTATTTATTCATCTTTTTTCATATATTTTTAAAGTATTGTCTCCATTGTTTGATCACCATAACAAATGGTGTAAAAAATGTCCTATTTTTGTTATTTTTACTTTTTGTTACTAATTAATTTTAATTTTAATATTTATTATTCTTTTTCATTTTTTTTAAGAATTAAAAGTTTACCAACGTTACATACGTAATCTAAGCAACAGTCATTAAGTACATTTAGAGTTCCGCATTCATAAGAGCTTATCTGCGTTCCGATAGTTATTGAAATACATCTTGACAGTTTAATGAAGCAAAAAGTATCTCATCTATGTAATAATGATCTATCTATTATACCTATTAGATCAAAAGTTTAGTTATAACTATTTTTAAACTTCCTGTTAAATATCGTTTTTTTTTTTCATGTTTATTGTTAACTAGCGACCCGCCCCGGCTTCGCACGGCTATATTATGCATGTATTAACCTTCCTCTTGAATCACTCTATCTATTAAAAAAACCCCATCAAAATCCGTTGCGTAGTTTTAAAGATTTAAGCAGTCAAAGGGAAATAGGGACAGAAAAAGCGACTTTGTTTTATACTATGTAGTGATAGTGACTACAGCGCTCCGCGATTTCACCCGTGTAACTCCCGATTCCGTGGAAAATCGAAATATAAAATAGCCTATAGCCTTCCTCGACAAATGGACTATCCAACACAAAAAGAATTTTTCAATTCGAACCAGTAGTTCCTGAGATTAGCGCGTACAAACAAATAAACTCTTCAGCTTTATAATGTACTAGCGACCCGCCCCGGCTTCGCACGGCTATATTATGCATGTATTATACATATAAACCTTCCTCTTGAATCACTCTGTCTAATAAAAAAACCCCATCAAAATCCGTTGCGTAGTTTTAAATATTTAAGCAGTCAAAGGGAAATAGGGACAGAAAAAGCGACTTTGTTTTATACTATGTAGTGACTAGCGACGCGCCCCGGCTTCGCACGGCTATATTATGCATGTATTATACATATAAACCTTCCTCTTGAATCACTCTATCTATTAAAAAAAACTTCATCAAAATCCGTTGCGTAGTTTTAAAGATTTAAGCAGTCAAAGGGAAATAGGGATAGAAAAAGCGACTTTGTTTTATACTATGTAGTGATGAAGTACGGATTTTCTCGGTGAACTTTATCTACCGGAACAATACTAAAAAGCATGAAGCATGCGTCCTAAAAGGATTCCCATGCGAAGTTTGGGACTCGTTTCGAAGACATAGTTTCAGATATTTCAGAATTAATATTTAATACTAGCCGCTCCGGCTTTGCCATTAATAAAAAAAAAGGAAAAATTTTATGTTGTTCGATTCTCAGACCTTAGGAATATACACAAAAAATTACTTACAAATCGGTTCAGCCGTTTAGGTGCAGATAGCTAACTATCACCGCGACACAAGAATTTTATATTAAATAGGGATTTATGAAACATACCTAACCTATGATTATGATGATTATTTTAAATTAAGTTGCCGTAAATGACTAAGTATTCAGTTCGTAGATTATTTACCTAAGTACTACACAATACATTAAGAAATAGGCACCTACTTCTAACTTTATATTATAGTAACATAACAACGTGACTACTTATCCATTATTTGCATTATAATAATACCACAATATGATAATAACATTTGATATTGCTATGATTACTATAATTTTTGCATTATGAATGCTTCCTTCAATTACAGGGTCATTTTCCTGACAGCCTCGGGTAGAAAAACAACTGCTTTTAAGTTATTATTTCTATTTCCGTGGTTAGATATGGAAATAGTTTAAATATGTATCCTTATGTGTGGCGTAAAAGGTGACTATGTGATTTGTGGAGCTTTTGCTGATCACCGCATCTTGGATCTGATCATCGGCACATCATGCTTCCTTCAATGACCTATTTCTAGGGGATTTTTAATTATTATAATTTCCGTGGTTAGATATGGAAATAGTTTGAATTTATCTCTTTATGTGTGGCGTAAAAGGTAACTATGTGATTGTGGAGCTTTTGCTGATCATCGCATTTTTGATCTGATCATCGCATCTTAGATCTGATCATCGTCACATCAAGCTTCCTTCAATGACCTATTTCTTTAGGACTTTTAAGTGATCATTTCCATTTCCGTGGTTAGATATGGAAATAGTTTAAATATGTATCCTTATGTGTGGCGTAAAAGGTAACTATGTGATCTGTGGAGCTTTTGCTGATCATCGCATCTTGGATCTGATCATCGTCACATCATGCTTACTTTGATCATAGCGTTTTTATCTTTGGGATTTTTAAGTTATCATTTCCGTCTCCGTGGTTAGATATGGAAATACGGTTAATCTGTCTCCTGGCGTGTGGCGTAAAAGGTGAGTATGTGATTTTTAGAGCTTGGGCTGATCGTCACACCTTGGTTCTGATCATGCTGCCTTTAATGACAGGGCCTTTTTTTAGGTTTTTTATTTATTATTTCCATTTCCGTGGTTAGATATGGAAATAGGGTTAATTCGTCTCCTTAAGTAAAAGGTGATGACTATGTTATTTGTGGAGCATTTGCTGATCATCGCACCTTGAATCTGATCATCTTCAGATCATGCTTCCTTCAACGATAGTATCTTTTTCTTTAGGCCATTTAATTATTAAGTATTTCCTTTTCCGTGGTTAGATAAGGAAATATGGTTAATCCGTCTCTTTTTACATATTGTGTCGTAAAAGGCAAGTAAAGGATTTGTGAAGCTTGTAAATAAATAAAAAATTGGGTTTAAAATTATGCAATATATATTTTAATATTTTTTTCAAATCAATTTTATTAAAAAGGGCTAAATGGTACCTATTGGATCTGCGTCGTCTTCTTTTGAGAATCTAACAACGGGCGGGCGCCCCTTGGTGTTTAATATTATTTACAATCGATTTAAAAACTGGTTTTGTTAATCAAATTATTTATTGTAATTCTGTAAAACTGCAAGCTACCTAAATGAATTAATCGATGTTTCTTTATGATTGCTAATAAATGTGGCAAACAGTAGCATTTATTCGAATTATGATTATAGGTTTCATATTAAGTATATGTTTTTTATGCAAATGTGGACTCACAGTGTTAAGTTTTTTCTTGTTTTACTTTTACACATCAAGATTCAATTCTTCCTAATTTTAAATTCACGATGTTTGAACCCTTTCGATTACGCAACATATTATTTTGAGATCACCTAAAGTAAAGGTCATCAAATCTTTAATAAAGAATGGTTTTAAAATTAAGGACATAAAAAAGATAAATAACGATGTTTTACACAAATTGGTAGGAATAGACATATTTTACAAATTTTAGGGCCAGTTTCCCTGAAAACTGAAGAAAACAATTAATAAATCATATGTAATGAAAAGCATTTGCACTATTACCCATATATCGGTATGTTTAGTAAATTACAGCAAATTTTCGCTTATTTCTTAATTCGAGATGATCTTGGCACAAAGTGCAAAAAAAATAAAAACAAAATCTGATTTAAAATCATTTCTAGCACTTTAAACCAGCTAAGAGAGGCATCAGTAGGCTTAGCAGCTTATTGCTGTCGTTTGTGCGTCGCATTTCTTAATCCAAGATGATCTTGGTAGTGTAAGAAACTGGAGCGTGACATCGATTTTGCACACGTAGTGAAGGAATTAGTCAACCAGCCATATGGTTGTAAAGTTTCGCAAGGAAGCAGGTGGGCATAAAAGATGAAAATGTAGTGTCATGTTGAATAAACATCAGGATATTGTTTGTTAATTTTTAATGACGGTTATGAGTAAATTAAGTCTCTTTAGAAAGTCAACTTTGTTTTGAACAATAAATGTATTACAAAGAGGAAATATTTTTGGTTGTTTGTTGTAATAGGAACTCGTAGACCGATTTTGGTGAAATTTGGTTTAAAGATACATTGATTCATTGGGAGTAAGACAGGCTACTTCTCCGATATTTTTATGAGATTGGGAGTTACGCGAGTAAAACCGCGGGTTGCTGCAAGTCTTGTTTAAAATTAGTTTAGTTTTAATAAAAGATAATTTAACTTCCCCATATTTTGCAACTATTCATTATTGATGTTCTTTTAACTTTTGTCCTCTTTTTGTCATTTTCATAACTGTCAAAAGCGGAGAGAATAAAGAATTAAATATACATTTATCATTCGGTTTCACTCAAGTTTGTGTTCATTAAACCCTTTGTTTCGTTTGAATAAACAAATCCGAATGACATTTGAATTAAATCTTATTGTCCGTGCGAAATACAATTCATAAATTTACTGTACAATCAACGGTCAAAAGTCTTTGCCCACCGTAACGTTTACAATCCTGTGCGGCACTATTTGAACACTATAACAACGTTACCTGTGGATCGAACCCACGTCGTCGGTTGGTATAGCGGGTGGCGGCTTATACCACTCGGCCAACTAAAGACATAGCTAACATGTTGAAAATAATAATCACACTGAGTAGGTACTTTTAATTCAAGTATTTATGTTTGTGTATCACGTCTATTAGAAGAAGGTCGTAAGTCCAATACTTGTTTGTTGA
This sequence comes from Idaea aversata, assembly GCA_907269075.1. Classification (NCBI taxonomy): domain Eukaryota; kingdom Metazoa; phylum Arthropoda; class Insecta; order Lepidoptera; family Geometridae; genus Idaea; species Idaea aversata. Next base: position 4,428,838 of record OU026092.1, on the reverse strand, counting down.
TAGTATTTTTTTTTTGAATGAATGAATGAATAAATAAAATAAATATGTAAATATTGCAGGACATTCCACACATCGCCATCTAGCCCCAAGCTAAGTAACTAGACTTGTGTTATGGGTGCTAGACAACGGATATACTACATAAAAACTTTTTCTTTTGTAAATATATTACTTATAATACATAGAAACAACCAGACCACAGACAAATATCTAAGCATAAATACTTGTCTGAGGCGAATAATGATTTATTTCAGGCTAATTTGCCCATAATAGCCCATAATAACCCACAATAGTATTATTGTAGCAAACTGATCATTTACTTATGACCCATACTGTACATAATCGGTTTTAAAGTTATTATATAATAAACGAGTAGGTTATGTAGCACAATCAGTATGGTCATTATGTTCATCTAATATACGTTTTTATAACTCTATTTTAGCACATGCAAATTGCGAAAACGAATCCGTTTTTTTAGAAGACTCCCACAAGGGCTATACTTAAAATGTTTATTAAATTGTTTTCTTGATTTCTTTACATTGTAAAGAATTAGTGGTTAGTTAGGTAGGCACTTATTTGTTACAAAATTCAAAGTGTACTTAATTAACGTCAAATTATACATAATTTTATTATGCAGTAATCCTTTCAGTTTTGAATGCTTGAAAGGATTACTTCTTACCTGTTTAAATGATATGTATTGAGATAATAAAATTAACTTTAGGGTTGAATTATGACGTTTTTGGTCAATGCTTCCTAGATTCTGCAGTCTACAGTCATTAAAAAATAAAATAAATATTGCAGGACATTCCACACATCGCCATCTAGCCCCAAGCTAAGTAACTAGACTTGTGTTATAGTAGGTGATAGACAACGGATATACTACTTATATACTTTTCTTTTGTAAATACATATATACATATAATACATAGAAACAACCAGACCACAGACAAATTTCGAAGCATAAATACTTGTCTGAGGCGGGAATCGAACCCGCAACCCTGCGTTTGGCAGTTCGGCATGGTGACCATTGTGCCAACTGGGTCGTCAGAAATAATTATTAAATAATTCCTGTTTTTTTAACAATTGCTTGATGCCTGATCGTCGCCAAGGTCAAGTTTAAAAAAGTGAAGTAGAGTTGAAAAATAAAGCTGTTTAAAATGTTAAAAATAAAATACTACTTGAATACCCTAATTATATTTTGTTGTACACAAAAAGTAGGTATTTTATTTGTGAAATACAGTAAGCTTCCGCAGCAATATCACACAAAGCCCACTACGATGTCAATTGACTACTAATGTGATCACTATTAGAGCGGAGTTTTCAAGGTTCAATACATTTCTAGCGAATACTAGAACACATTGAAGGGAACCGTGACTTCTAATGTCCCGATCAATTTGTTTTTTGTATAGTAAGCAAAAAAGCGGCATGTCAAGATTTATGGAATACTAAAAATAAACAATGTATTTTTAACATTAAGCTCTTCGATCACGATCAAGCACCGAGCCTCTCAACTTCATGTGCCGCAACCGCCATAACACCTCAGTATAAGTTATTTAAAGCAATTTGATTCTGCTCATATTGTGTTCCAATTTCGTAATTTTTAAGTAGGTAGAGAAATTTGTCAGACGTGACAAGGAGCAAGTCCACTATAAAAGTTATATTTTATTGTCATCATGCTTACGATTGTATGCTTGATCGTCGCCGTGGCCCTTTACATTTTATTTTTGATGACGCAATAGATACACACATAGCGTCGTCTAGTTTATTTAATTTGTAATGATAAAAATATTTTTTTTTACTTTTTTGTTAACTCTACCTTTATTCGTATCAATATTAATATTTCGTATCATAAATCCATGTTGTATCGATACTTGACAGTCTGCAAATGATTTGATTAATTTATTTGAAAATAATTATTTTCAAGACACGATGTTATTTGATTATCAAATCATCTCAATAGGTACAGAGATTTACGATATTTTGAATAATAAAGTTAGTTTGCTTCTTTCCAATACAAGTGACAATCAAGTTTTGATTCTTGTCTAAGATCTTTTATATTCGTACTTACTTATATTAACTTTTTTTTTTCTACTTTGGGGGACCGTCAGTAAGGGGCATATTTGTGTAGCGGCCTAAGTCGTATTGCCAAACGGACTTGTCCGTGGTCCGATACGTAGGAGACCACATCGTCACTCGTGTGATAGTGGTCAAACGCTGACCTATAATTCGTAAAAAAAATAATAACACACGGACAGGCAGACGGACAAGAAAGTGATCTTTTAAGAGTTTCTTTTTAACTTTTTGGGGTACGGAATCCTAAAAATAACTTATTTTGAAGTAGAAACATATACGGCTTTATTTTTAATTAATTACCTATTTATTTCATAGTAGTATTTGTTTTTATAAAGTTTTTTAGGTTACTATCTGCAACAGTTATTAACGGAGATGTCACGAATATATTTCATAAGGTTATGGATATGCAAGTTTCTTTATAGAATAGAAAGCTTCCTTACAAAACTCTATAGTATGTTTGTGATGTGTAATCTTCACAAAAGTTATGCAACCTAATTGGTAACAATTTATCAAATTAGTTAGAACGTTTACTAAGTACCCACCTACCTACTTAATTATACCTATATGTAATTATAGGTACCGTAGTTTAAATAATAGCGAACACCCTCTTAACAAGGTGATTATTTTAGTTATGACTAGCTATGTCTCACAGATTTTTGTAAGGGTACCTACGGACATGCCAAAGATGTAGCTTAGCAGCTACTTCGATGTCACCTCCATGTAAAACAAATGTATAGTATAGAAACGCACGCAAATGTCTTACAAAATCTTTCAGTAGGTATACCTTATTTGTTTTATATGGAGGTGACATTGAGGTAGCGAGCTAAGCTGATGCGATATCGAGGAGTTATTCTGTGGAACTCAGCATGTAATAAAAAATAAAAACGTGTGGCACTCGGGGACTGCTGCGTACAGTCGTACCATATACATAGGTACACGTTAAGCGAACGCTCGGCCGAGCTACATGGTAGGCGGAGTGGGGGGTTTTAGGTTTTATTTTCGTTACGGAATAAAAGCTATGCAATAGCTAAAAAGCTATGCAATAGCTTAAAAGCTATGCAATAGCTTAAAAGCTATGCAATAGCTTAATAACTTGGTTGGTACTCTCTTACCAATCTAAGCTAGCCATTATTAGTAAAATGCGGTACACATTTGTTTAACATGAAGGTGACATCGAGGTGCGAGTTGCGAGCTGCGACGTAACTTTTACGTTGATTATTCAGATTATGCTTGTTAGAATTTGATGTACAGTATTTCTAACTTCCCAGAAAAAATCCAAAGAATAAAATAGAAAATAGAACCATCTCATAGCAGCAACAAAATTAAAAAGGTTCAGTAGATTTTAATAGCATAGAAAAATAATGATAATAATAGTCTAAAAGTTAAACAGATATACTCAGAAGGCCAATTCTCGTAAATAACATTGTTTAAATTACTTACATTTCAATATCAATCCGATTGCATTACGATTGCAAAAGATACCCTTAAAGTAATTTTTTTTTACATAAAGCTAACTTTGAGGGTATTTTGAGCTACTTTGAGGGTATTATTTGTGATCGAAATGCAATCGAAATGATATTGAAATGTAATTTGAACAATGTTATTTACGAGAATTGGCCTTCAGAGAGCTATTTCTTACCCCCATAGAGTCGTTGTTACTGTAAATTTGCTCCTACTTCTAAAACTTTTGTCCTTCCTATATTATAGTCTTTTAATTAAAAAGTTTATATTATGTGACTCAAGAATACTATTTATAGTGAGGTCATCGGGTATATCTTGTTCACAAGCTAAGCATCTAAGTAAAGGCATATTAATCAAGTTAGTTAATTAACAATGTGAAGAATCTAGGTCTGCTGTTCAGCACATAGAAGACTCACATGGATCTAAGTAGATTGATATAATACGAACCATAATTTTGTCATAAATTAAAAAAAAAACATCTTGTGCATTTTAGTTTAACTTTAAATTGGCCAATAGTTTGATTGAAATCAACTTAAAAGAGTGTTTTACCATTTTTCTACTTAAATACAGATTTTATGTTTCGAAATTTGAATTTTAGACCAGGGTCGATAATTTTTGAAACCAAAAAAAATCACAGTAGGATGAAACCCATTAGAAAAGGAGGGAAATATGATAAAAATAAAAGGAAAAATAAATTACGGTCGATCCGAGTTCGGGAAGTGGGAGGGGGGGGGGGTTTTAAGGGTAAAAAATGGTTTATCTTGATTTCCGGCAAAACTACAAGTCCTAGGTATAGAAAAAAGTTGAATGCAAAGTTGTAGGTAATAAAAAGATCTACAACTTTTGTTTTACAATTTTTTCACATAACCTCAAAATTTAGGTGAAAAATTCAAATAACCCAGTTTTTGGTTTTTTATTTTTATCTTTTTCAAAATTGTTTTTTTTTCTACGAAATTTGGTGAAAACTTACCTTATTATGTCCCAAATACACTGTAATTTATTTGATTTAAAATATTTATTTTTTTGCCTTATTTTAACTTAATATCAAAAAAACACCCTAATTTTCAATCGAAAATTCTCACGTCAAAATATCAGCTTTTTTCAAAAAGTTGGTATGCTTTCTGTTCTTTGAAATCTCTACTTTCTGATGGTGTAAAAAAAATATCCATTTTCTCCTTTTCTAATGGGTTTCATCCTACTGTGATTTTTTTCATTTTTTATCATTTTTGAAGGCTTCGGCCCTGGTCTATTTGTAATAGTTCTTCTTGAACTAGTCGTTGCGGTTATTTTGATAAAAATTGTTTGACTTTATTTCAGTACAAAATGTATGGGTAGGTTAGGTACTTATAGTTTTTCACAATTTGTCAAATTTCTGATATTTTAACCTATGTTGGTCTCGAATGATTTGTTCTTTATTCGAATCCACATTGATTTATATATTTTTTTTTCAAAAAATACAATTTTTCTCCATAACTGATCAAACTGTCATAAAGCTACATAGAGTTTACTAACCCACTCAAATAAAATTAGTCACCCTATGAGTGTATTTACCTATACCCAGATGTAGGTGAAGTTAATATCACTATCACTACATAGTATAAAACAAAATCGCTTTCTCTGTCCCTATATCCCTATGTATGCTTAAATCTTTAAAACTACGCAACGGATTTTGATGCGGTTTTTTTTAATAGATAGAGTGATTCAAGAGGAAGGTTTTATGTATAATACATGCACAATATAGCCGTGCGAAGCCGGAGCGGGTCGCCAGTTGTACTATATAATTTGTAGGTAGTCACAATATTTACCCACGCAACTTCCAACAAAACTTGTAATATTTAATAAGACTTTAAAGTAATTAAGAAACCTCAATAAAACAATGCATATTTTGTCATGTAAACAAATTGTTCAACAGCGTTTCAACATATCCCAAATTAACATGGAATGTTACATAAACAGCATCAGCTGATGGAGCACACTTTAACTCGACATTTTCATATTTCTTCATTTACGAAAACAACTGTCGAAATGTGTTAGTTCCGTCCGATTTAACCACGTTGGTTTAATTAAAAGGTAAGTTATGCAATAGTGGTAGGTATATGGTTTTTGTTGGTATAGCTTTTTACTGGTTACGCGCAATTTGGCTAAGACTAACCTAAACTTATACTTTTTCCCACGTATTTATTTTTAGGTAAAGTCAGTTCGGTTCCGTAAATATCATCAATTCTTTCATTAATTCAGTAGATTTTTTATTTATTTTTGAAATAAATTAATTAAAAAAAAAAAACAAATATTAAAAAAAATTTGTGCTTGTAGAATTCGCCTTACGAAGAGCCGTATTTAAGAACCATACTATATTAGTTCTCTCAGAATTATTCAAAAAACGATTCTTTAAATCAGTAGGTACCTACTAAACATCGAATCTACGTTTACGATAGGATACCCAGTACAATCGCTTCCCAAGACCTTTGAACCAGAGGAGAAATCATCTCGGCAGTAGGTATTACCTATAGTAATACAAGGTGTAACGTCTAAGTGGATTTTATAAGAAAATTCGTTTTGTAAATTGATGGAACACCTGCATTCTCAAAAAAGTGTCTGTTCCGGGTAACACCGTCATGTTCTGGTACCATGACGGCATGTCATTATCAACGACAGTTTGTTTTATATTAATAATATCGCTCATCTGGGCTTGTATTATGATGACGAGTAACGAATAGAAGACTTATACTATACATATAATGAAAAAAAAATATAAAAAAAAGAAAGAGAGGGAAAAAAAAATCTTAATTTTTTATCGTTATTAAGACGTCATCACATAAAATTATCGTCCGTAAACCGACTTTACAGACTACCATTTTTTTCTATTGCTTTTGAATTTCGAATTAATCGAAGGCAAAGTGGTAGAATTTTAATACTCTGTAGTGAAATTTGAATTTGAAAACAATGAAGCAAATGGCACAAGTCTATAAAACAAACTCGCGAATACGTTTTGAAATATCAATAAACATGCAAATTGAAAACTTCACGCATCACTAGAGAATTTAAAGAAGCTGGCTAAAGCTCTAGACAAACAATCACGACAAATCGCTTGATTCGAGTAACGATACGGACATGAAATTAACAAAATCATTAGTGTTTTGCCAAATCATGCTCGTTTATTTTAGTCGTTCCGGTTTGTGCTGAGCCTAATAATGTTATATCTGAGGTTAATTGTATGTTATGTAAAACTATTGTTATGATGTAATGTTAAAAGGGTTGAGAGTTCAGGTTAAAGTTTACCATTAGTTAATTTTAACGCTTTATGTGCTCAATTGTGTATTACAAGTAAAAGCTAAGTAATAATATTTGTGATGCAATTTACTTAACAATAGGTAAATCACTACCTACATAGTATAAAACAAAGTCGCTTTTTCTGTCCCTATTTCCCTTTGACTGCTTAAATCTTTAAAACTATGCAACGGATCTTGATGGGGTTTTTTTTAATAGATAGAGTGATTCAAGAGGAAGGTTTATATGTATAATACATGCATAATATAGCCGTGCGAAGCCGGGGCGTGTCGCTAGTAAGTGATAAATTGAAAACCTCTTCATTTTAGAGCTCCGGATAAAAAAAAGGAAAAAAAGGAATCTTTATAAGATCACTGTACAACAGTGTGTATAACTGTGGGAACAGGTGAACCTAGTAAGTTGAAATTCATAGCAAATACTGAGGTCCCTATTAGGTGTTTAAAAATCAAGGTCCTGAGTCAGCACGATAAATAGATATAGGAAAATTACATTTTCGCGAAAACTTGTACCAAAATTTTCAACATTTTTATATTTCGGATTTTTTTATTTTACTATGAATAAACGTACCTACTTAGTTGTAATGAGCTACGTAGATGTTTAATTTGAGCTATCGGAAGATCAAAAGTTTCTAGTCCGCGTTAGACCTTATTTTTTAACATGATTAAACAAATAAAACTAAACAAAACACACGTAAGTACAATCAGGTAACAAAAGTAGAGGCTCATCGTAGAGTTTTAAAATTCATCATAACATAAGGTAGTTTTTAGGTGGCGGCGTTTAAAGCTTACAATATTTTGCAATTTTAAAAAAAACGGATTGTTGTTACCTACTTTGGTTATAATTTAAGTTAATTTTAATACCAAATAATTTAATAGAATAGTTTTTAAAATGTTATGTCCCGCTTGATTAGAAAACATTCCTTTAACTACTAGTAATTTTAGCCGACCGTTCACACCTGAAATATCAAACAAGTACTTCAACAGATATGTTTGTAGAACAATCAAAAATTGAACACGTTAAGTGCAGTCAAAACATATTTGACGATCTGTTTATTTGTTTGATAGTAAAGTGTTGTTGGAATAACGTAGTTTTTGAAGATGGACCTTGGTTTTGACAAAGGAATTCTGAGGTTACGACTCTTCCATATAGTAAAATAATAATACATTGCATGCAGTAAAAATAAGGTCTCGAGAAAAACAAATATATGACGGATCAATGCATAGCCTAAATCGCTGATCGTAGATACCTGAAACTTGGAAGTGTGTTATTTGTATGACGTAGGCATCCGATAAGAAAGGAGCTTGAAAAAATGAAACCTAAGCTACGCGGCATAGTCGCGAAAGAAAACTAGTCGTTTTATAAAATAAAAACCAACAACTACTATTCTAATTAAAAAGCAATTATTAAAATAGTTAAAATAATAACCCCGCAGTCAAAGAATTACACCTTTACCTAGTTTACATGAACAAAACCGCGGGAAAAAAAAGAAAATTAAACAATGCTAGTTGCTCATTTGAACATCAAACAAATTGCCGGAACCTAGTTCTCTTCGAATAAGTATTAATTTACCGGTTTCTGTTGCATGGTTATCACTAGACATCGGATTACATGCACTATCAAAATGCCAAAATATGCACTAAAAAGGGCGAAATATGCACAAAATATGCATAATCAAAAAACCATTTATTAAATAAAAATAAATAAATAAATATTTCAGGACATATTACACATCGCCATCCAGCCCCAAGCTAAGCAACTTAATGCTTGTGTTATGGTGTGTTATTTATTATTAGAATTTACGTTTATTTTCATATTATATTTATTAATATATCTTGTGACAATAAACAACAATATAATATGTTTCTATTATTTGTAAAGCAAACTTGTGACGTTTGTATCTTAACATTAATTTAAACACTGAAAATAATATTTTGTCGTCAACTGGAACGGTAACGTCCGAACAGAACTTGAAATTTGGCACCATTTCTGCAGAGACCTCTTCAGGTAGAGTTTGTCGTGTATGTGTGAGTGTGCTGTTGATAAATAGGTCACTGCGAGCCAGAACATCGGATTCAGTAAGCTCTCTCGACGTCATAATACAACACGTTTAACAAGAATAACTACTAAAATATACACTGTCAATGAAACAGTACCGAAATATGCAATAACGCTATAAAAATAGAATTATACTAGCGACCCGTTCCGGCTTCGCACGGCTATATTATGCATGTATTATACATATAAACCTTCCTCTTGAATCACTCTATCTATTAAAAAAACCGCATCAAAATCCGTTGCGTAGTTTTAAAGATCTAAGCATACAAAGGGACATAGGGACATAGGGACGGCAAAAAGTGACTTTATTTTATACTATGTAGTGATGCATTTGCAAATGCATATAATCCGATGTCTAGTTATCACCTTGTTATGAATAATTAACACTTGCGAAATAAAAACGGCAAACTGTTAGAATGTCTGTTAGCATAATAAAGTTAATGAAATAATTTTGAGTGTTTCATACACCGACAAATTAACTAGATTTTGCATGGGAATGGATGGAAGTTGGTTGTATTTGTAATAATAAAATAGGTATGAAAAGTTATAATTAAATATTTATCATATTTTTGAAGTTATCCTTTTTTAGCGCGTTATGAAAAAAATGATGAGTGAAATTTTAAGATGCGCGCGCATCTGTAACACAAAAGTCACATGTTGCAGCTGCGTAACCCAAAAGTAAAACAGGTCGAAGCTGCGAGAGTGAAATTTTGGTAAAGATGCGCGCGCATCACTGTAACACTAAAGTAACAGCCCGAAGCGTGAAGCGTGCAGCGTGAAGCTGCCCGCAAAATAAATATCGGACGGACGGACGTATTACTTCTAAAAGTATAACTTCTCACGCGCGTACATAAGTACACGCACCCATTTTTTGGTTTTTATTTTGTGGCGCTCGATATTTTGATGCGGTTTCAAGCATTATCATGAGACTGGAGTTTGCATTCAGATATAGATAGATAGAGGCGACTGTTTTCGTGCGACAATTCTTATGGAGCGAAAAACATGTTATTTTTCAATTAATCAAATCTGTTTTGAAAAAATAAAACATTTGCAACTTTTGCAATACTTCCTCAAACACCTGCAACAATATTATTATGAAACCTTAAAATCCATCCTCCTAGACAATTTTATTGGGGTCAATTCACAGTGTTTGGAAAACCCCTTGCTTATTATTTGAAATATGTTTTCAAAAATTCCAAAAGAGACAAAATAACGTTATGTACACATGATTCTTTCATTTCTTAACAGAATCCATTTCTAAACTAACAAATATAACTTTGACATTTCAAAACTTGATTAACATAATGACATAACAAGCAATATTAAGCCGTGATAATGTTTCGAATGTGGGGCGGACAGGTCTTTGACCGGAGTAGCCTACTGACCAAGGCTTACGTAGACTACAGACTTACTATCGCCCGGATGGCTCTTTGGTAGACGCACCGGAGATGAACTGGCGGACTGAATAAATGAATTATTATTTTGAATCGGTAGATTCACCCTAGCGGACAAAGTAAAATAAACAACAAAAGTGCTTTACGGTTATTAATATCTACGGAACTAAGAGGCCTTCGACGCCGGTTATATTCTCAAAAAGTAGTTAAATTATGAGGTTTGATTGTATTAAATAAATAAATAAATTGGTGTTGGTGTAATGAGACAATTCGTTGTTTTGTATTTTGTTTGATTTTTGTTTTAATTAGATTTTTAGGTTGTTTTTGTTTTATTTGACTTTTAATTGTTTAGTTTTCATTTATTTTTATGTTTATGTACAATAATTTGACGACCTCTGTGGCGCGTCGGGCGAACACCCGACTGCGACGCAGAAGGTTGCGGGTTCGATTCCCGCCGGGAACAAGTATTTATGCTGACCATAAATTCTTGTTTCTGGTTCTGGGTGTTTCCTATATGTATAATATGTATATATTTACAAAAAAAAAGTATATAAGTAGTTTATCCGTTATCTGGCACCCATAACACAAGCATTAAGTTGCTTAGCTTGGGGCTGGATGGCGATGTGTAATATGTAAAAAAAAATAAAAAATTAAGTAAACTGTTAAATAAATAAATCTAAATAACAAATAAATGCATTTATTGTTTTAACAAATGTTTTAATATCTATTGGAGGATATCGATAATTTGTATTTGAAAATAATCGTTAACTTATATTTGTCGGCTGCTTCTTCTGGTACCGAATTGTCGACGACGGACAGAAAGTTTCGCGTCTGCTGGAGCATTTAGGTAAGTAGGCATATCGCCTTGAAATCAACATACCTGATTATTTTCGCGGACTTTTCTAATGTATTTATCGTGGGTATTTATTTCGATTGCTTTATAACTATTGACCATTTTACGCACTCATGAAATGTTTTTAATTCGTATTGAAATAAGTATAATGGGTGTCTATGACGAATTGATTACTTTTTATTGGAGATTTAAGGGCTATTAACAACAATATGGCATGTGAAGCAATGCTTTGAAACAGTACTTTGAATAAAGTAATTTTTGACCCTTTCAAAATAAAATTTTAGGTATCACTTACATTTTATCGTTGCTGTATTCAAAACTTGTTGAGCGATGTTGATATAGTGGTAGATAGCTCAAGTTTAATTCCGAAGGTTGTCTATTTAGATAGATGAAAACCACATAAATATATACATATTATATATATACCTAAGTACTATTAGATCAGGACTTACGCGTGTGAAACCGTGAGGTAGGTACAGAAAGTGATAAATAAAATTAAAGAAACTTTAAGTATACGTAAGTACAATCAACGGTCAAATGTCTCTGGCCACCGTAACGTTTACAATCCTGTGCCTTTATTCACTAAGGTTCAAGTCGTTGGGCGCGCGTGATTAGGGGCGGAGGGGGGACTTAGTCCCATCGGCCCCGCTGGCTCTGCCCCGCTAGCGGGGCAGATGGGAAAAAGTGTTGCATCGGCCCCGCTGAACGCAGACGCGGACGCTAGCGGGGCCGATGAAACAAATTAAGTTTCATTTGCCCCGCTATAGGACTTACTTCCGTCGGGCCCGCTAGCAGATGGGAAAAAGAGATTGATTCATCGGCCCCGCTAGCGTCGGCGTCGGCGTTTTGCGGGGACGATGGGTAGGTACAGATCAAGTTACAAATAGAGGCAATCAATACTTAGGTTGCCGAAAAAGGAATGTCTGTAATTAAAATGGTTTGTATGTTAATCAGTTTTTATTGAGTGCTCAAAATACATAATATTTTAATAATAAAAAAATACACACAACAAGAACATCACATAAACATTTTTTAATTTTCATAATCATAGATGATAGTCACACAAATTACATTAATCAGTCTTCATTAATGAACATTAATGCCTAAACTGCTGACAGTTTTGTAAGATGAATATAATATTTTAGGTAAACAACATAACATAAAAAATACAGTATTTGACAAAAAATCAACGAGAGAAAACATTAACATTACAAACTATGTCAGTGTTTCGAGAAAATGCCTACTGGTTATTGGTCCATTTACAAATTTCAAGATCAAGTTATACTATTTAAATAATCAACAAAAAAAAACACAAAACAAGGATATTACTTAATAACTAGTTTCTTAATTTTTAATAGAGCCAGCCGGGCCGATGGGAGTAAGTCTAAGATAGTACCAAAAAGTTAAATGCAAACTCAATATTTTCTTTAATATTCTTATAGAAAGTCATACACTGCTTAATGGGACACATCACTCTTGATACATTTGCACACTCAAACTTCTAACTTTTAATAGTTTTTTCATAAATGGTCTAACTTTTACAAGAATTAGAGCAGGAATATAAACAATAATTCAGTGCTTTTATTTATGTAATTGTTATCTTGAACAAAATATGTTTATATTACGTAAAAAACAAAAGTCAATTTATGGGACACATCAAAATCAGAATTCAGTTTTTTTTTGAGAATTGCACAATATGTAACAGCTAAAGAGTGACTATCTCCGAACTTCGCTTTACTTTACTGCGACACAATAATTAGTAATTTCACGTTTACACGGTTGTCATGGATTTGACTTCGCGCTGTCTATAGACGCGTTTTGATTTGAGTTGAGTTGAGGTTTGGCGTTGGACCAAAAAGTTTTTTAAGTTTCTTAAGATGGACCCATGGAAAGTGACAGATGTCAAAGTGACAAATGTCAAAGTGACATCTGTCACTATGTCAAATTAATCAGCCAAACCGAACCGAACAAACACCTTTTTCTCTCACCAAAAAAAAGGGTCCATCTTAAGAAACTTAAAAAACTTTTTGGTCCAATGCTAAACCTCAACTCAACTCAAGTCAAAACGCGTCTATAGACAGCGCGAAGTCAAATTCATGACAACCGTGTAAACGTGAAATTACTAATTATTGTGTCGCAGTAAAGTAAAGCGAAGTTCGGAGATAGTCACTCTTTAGCTGTTACATATTGTGCAATTCTCAAAAAAAAACTGAATTCTGATTTTGATGTGTCCCATAAATTGACTTTTGTTTTTTACGTAATATAAACATATTTTGTTCAAGATAACAATTACATAAATAAAAGCACTGAATTATTGTTTATATTCCTGCTCTAATTCTTGTAAAAGTTAGACCATTTATGAAAAAACTATTAAAAGTTAGAAGTTTGAGTGTGCAAATGTATCAAGAGTGATGTGTCCCATTAAGCAGTGTATGACTTTCTATAAGAATATTAAAGAAAATATTGAGTTTGCATTTAACTTTTTGGTACTATCTTAGACTTACTCCCATCGGCCCGGCTGGCTCTATTAAAAATTAAGAAACTAGTTATTAAGTAATATCCTTGTTTTGTGTTTTTTTTGTTGATTATTTAAATAGTATAACTTGATCTTGAAATTTGTAAATGGACCAATAACCAGTAGACATTTTCTCGAAACACTGACATAGTTTGTAATGTTAATGTTTTCTCTCGTTGATTTTTTGTCAAATACTGTATTTTTTATGTTATGTTGTTTACCTAAAATATTATATTCATCTTACAAAACTGTCAGCAGTTTAGGCATTAATGTTCATTAATGAAGACTGATTAATGTAATTTGTGTGACTATCATCTATGATTATGAAAATTAAAAAATGTTTATGTGATGTTCTTGTTGTGTGTATTTTTTTATTATTAAAATATTATGTATTTTGAGCACTCAATAAAAACTGATTAACATACAAACCATTTTAATTACAGACATTCCTTTTTCGGCAACCTAAGTATTGATTGCCTCTATTTGTAACTTGATCTGTACCTACCCATCGTCCCCGCAAAACGCCGACGCCGACGCTAGCGGGGCCGATGAATCAATCTCTTTTTCCCATCTGCTAGCGGGCCCGACGGAAGTAAGTCCTATAGCGGGGCAAATGAAACTTAATTTGTTTCATCGGCCCCGCTAGCGTCCGCGTCTGCGTTCAGCGGGGCCGATGCAACACTTTTTCCCATCTGCCCCGCTGGCGGGGCAGAGCCAGCGGGGCCGATGGGACTAAGTCGGAGGGGGAGCGGTTTTTGTATGGAAATCTTACCCTAATCACGCGCGCCCGACGACTTGAACCTTAGTGAATCAGGCCCCAGTGCAGCACTATTTGAACATTAACAAGGTAACCTGTGTATCGAACTCACGTCGGTTGGTGTAGCGGGTGGCGGCTTATACCACTCACACAACTAAATACATAGCTAAGATCATGAAAATAATAATCACACTGAGTACTTTTAATACAAGTATTTATGTTTGTGTGTAAAGTTTATTAGAAGAAGGTCGTAAGTCCAATACTTATTTACGGTATTATTGTGTGGACTTATCAGGCATACATAAGTAAAAAGTGCACATCAAAATTCCGAAATGGTTTTCCTATAATAAAACAGTTTCGTAAGACCCACTGCATTTCATATTCCGCAGTTAATATTTAAATTTATATGACCACATGAACCTTTAAAAAGGTACGTTTAATTAAAAATCCTTTTCGGTAAGTGGGTATCGTAAATCAGAATTATAAAGCCGTTATACAATGAAACTTTCTCTGCCAAAGAGTTTTATCCGTTTTACCTATCTGATAAAATTTACAGAGATATTTAAATTAAAATGGAATAGAGATGACATAGCATTTAAACCACTTTGGTGTATTTGATTCAGAGGGAGTTGCTACATTGATGAAATTGTTTAACCAGATTTTCATCCCTTCTATTAAAAAAACCGACGTTTTCTTCCACTATAAAAGTTAAGAAAATGGTACTTTGCAGCGCATTTATTAAGCGAGCAGTCATGAATCCTTCACTCTGCTTTGGATTCAAAATAGTGCCCTCAACGTTAAAATATTATAGAATTTAGAAAATAATATTATATTATTAAGCAATAAAAAAGATTACAATACAATGTACAATGTGTGTGTATGTTTGACGACCTCTGTGGCGCGTCGGGGAAACACCCGACTGCGACGCAGAAGGTTGCGGGTTCGATTCCCGCCGGGAACAAGTATTTATGCTGACCATAAATTCTTGTTTCTGGTTCTGGGTGTTTCCTATATGTATAATATGTATATATTTAAAAAAAAAAAAAAAAGTATATAAGTAGTTTATCCGTTATCTGGCACCCATAACACAAGCATTAAGTTGCTTAGCTTGGGGCTGGATGGCGATGTGTAATATGTCCTGAAATATTTATTTATTTATGTTAAAGCTAAATAAAACTTGTTGCAAAACGGACCTTAAATCAGCGAAATGCTAGTCTTTTGAATAGCGCTGGTCTTCCGTAGCGGCCGTTCCCTTGACCTCAGTTACAGTCTGCAGTTGATACACGTCATCGTCATGACATATGAGGAGTGACTTTTCAAAATGGCTTATTTCTGTATGATCATTTTTTTCAGGAACAAGAAAAATACGAAAACTTTTCATACATGAACATTTTTAGTAACAAACTTCTATGTACATAATCTAGGTACGTTAATAGATCGTTTCACAGTGTTTATATTTTTTTTAATACTCTAAATTATGAGTTATTATCATATGATTTAAGGAAATAAGCCATTTAGTCACAAACTCCAAGAAATAAGATGTTTTGTTTCAACACTCCTAAGAAATAAGCCATTTTGTTTTAGCACTGCTAGAAATAAGCCATTTTTTGTTGGTGACATTGACACTAAAGGCTTATACACACGTCCCAATTTGGTCGGGTCCGACATCAATGTTGCCACATTTCAATTCGACAAATCTGTATCGTTAAGTGAAAAATTATTACTATTATGAAAAAAATTTATTACTAAATTACGATTATGAATAGTCCAGATTTTATACAATTATAGCTATTCTCATACAGATTTTACACAGATTTTTTCACTTATCGATACAGATTTGTCGAATTGAATTGTGGCAGCACTGATGTTGGACCCGACCAAATCGGGACGTGTGTAAAAGCTATAAAAACTGCAATGAACATTTTCTTACACACAGGTTTAATTTTATTTTTCTTACAAAATAAGTTGTAACTGCAGCTTACAGTTCTCTTTCTCATATTCTTTGATGGTTTGGTTTTATCCTGTGGTTCATACGAATGTAATAATCTACAAAGATAGGTATCCTGATCAATTTTGGACGTGTTAGCATAAAACGCACTACGGTTTATTAGAACTTGGCGCGTAGTGAAAGAACTACATTTACTGCCCTCTTTGTGCTGACATGGAATCCTGAATTCTAAACCGGATCCTTATCAATGTACCTGAAGAAATAATAAATTTAATCCAATTCATTCACTCAGCCTTGACATGAAAGTATTGAGACGTTGACAGCAAGGTGACACATGACGTTTAATATTTTTTTAATTGGCCGTAGTCAAATAAAAAGTGTTGCTAATGTATAAAAATATATTTGCGGATCCACTTCCAGATATTAAAGCTATCTTTCAACCCTCCAAAATAACCTGTGATACCAGATTAGAAATAAGCCATTTTGATACGTATTAACAAAATTTCCCTACAAAATGTTCTAGAAATAAGCTATTTTGAAAAAAACTCCTATCATAATTAGTAGGGCCGAGAATTAACGTGAATTAAGCTATTTTGTTGCGGAAAGCATTTTCTATGGCCATTTTTCTTCGAGATTTAAGTACTTTAGAACCGGACACTTCACGTCATATGATGTGAGTGTAGACAAAGTCTCGATTGGCATTAAAAAAATAAGTAAAATTGGGAACCCGAAATAAGCCGTTTTGAAAAGTCACTCCTCATATATCCTAACTAATATTATAAATCCGAAACTTTGTTAATTTCTTTATTGTTAAACGACAGGAACGATTTGGATGAAAATCGGCAGTGGTAGTTTAAGTGATGGAAAAGGATATAGGATTTTGATCCCGAAATTCACGCGGGATCGGGACTTGGGAATCTGCGGGGCCAGTTAGTACATTATAATCCTTTATTATCATTACCCCTTATGATTAAAATGAAAAAAAAAATAAAAAAAATCTACTAATATAAATTATAGGTTTATGGTATAGTTTTAATGTAAAATAGTTAGATAGTAAGTTTGTCAGTAATTAAAGCGTTAGGTACATCACCGAAAGTAATGATACAATGTACAGTCACATTACCAATTAGCTGAACCTCACGTGACCCAGAGCTCACTTGCATATCTTTAAGGTTGTAAAGTAATGTCACCTAATTCTGTTTTTTTTAAACAATATACTATACAATACAATATAAAAAAGTAACAAAATACTATATTTTTTACAGATATGCTAGTGAGCTCTGGGTCACGTGGGGTTCAGCTAAATGGTAATGTGGCTGTACCTACTTTTATAATGTTCTCTCTATTTTGTTGTCATTTAATTCTCTTTAGATTCGCCTTTCAATGCAGATTAGTAGGCATTAATACAGATAAGGGGTGAGATCATGACTTAACGATACCTTTATGTGTTAATACTTAGTATAAATGGATAAATAAATCATGTTGAAAGTGTTGACAGCTGTTCCGTCTGTGAGATATTGCGTAGCTTTTTTGTTGATGCATTGAAATGTATGCTAGTCATTTTTAGCTCACTGGCCGCAAGAAAGCTGATTCTTATACGAGTATAACACCGATATTTCGACGACCCAGTTGGCACAATGGTCACCATGCCGGACTGCCAAACACAGGGTTGCGGGTTCGATTCCCGCCTCAGACAAGTATTTATGCTTAGATATTTGTCAGTGGTCTGGTTGTTTCTATGTATTATAAGTATATATTTACAAAAAGAAAAGTATTTATGTAGTATATCCGTTGTCTAGCACCCATAACACAAGTCTAGTTACTTAGCTTGGGGCTAGATGGCGATGTGTGAAATGTCCTGCAATATTTATATTGTCCTGCAATATTTATATATTTTAATTAAAAATAAAGTGGGTCTAAAAATCGTAGAGCAAAAATTGCTTTCGAGAAGACTGAAAAAGTTTATTCTATATGCAACTATAACGAACTCGATCGAAACGTATCTTGCTATTAATGCGATCGCAAATCTTGTTTATTGGTAAATGATTTTTTTATTAGTGCGTAAAAATATAGGTTAAGAAGTGTAGAATAGAGATAAATAGTTGTTTTTATTTTCTCGCTCATACGCGGAATACAAAAGTCACACTAGACTGATTAACTTTGTATTAGTAGTAAGCAGAAAAGTATTTTCGTTTATGATAATAATATATGTCTTTTACATCTTTATACAACGCCAGCAACCTTTATCCACGATATTTAGGACCACCCTCTCTACTTAGTCGACCGTGGCCAAAGGAACTCGTCAATACGCCTCGACCCAACTATGCCGCGGGTTTCATCACGATGTTTTTCCTTTGTTGATGGTTTTTATTAAGCGTTAAACCTTGATGTAGATAAGATAGATACTGAAAGTTCAAAAATGATGGAAAAATACGATACCAAACATTAAATGTCATACCACAGTCATACTTTAAAGACGTACAGTCACATTACCAATTAGCTGAACCCCACGTGACCTAGAGCTCACTCGCAAATCTGTAAGGTTGTAAAGTGATGTTACCTGATTCTGTTTTTTTTTAAACAATATACTAAACAATACAACATAGGTAAATACTATATTTCTTACAGATATGCGAATGAGCTCTGGGTCACGTGGGGTTCAGCTAATTGGTAATGTGACTGTACACTAACTTAAATGCTTGTAAATTCACGAAATAAGGTCATATAGAGATGATGTATAGCTCAATTATCTATTGATTGATTACGACCATAGAAAATAAAACTGTATTTACCTATTTACCACCGCGCACCGTTATAAGCACAAACGAAGTACCATTTTGTAGATACTTCGGATATGGTTTAATGGAGTTTATTTGTTTGACGCCAATATACCACGTAGGCCAGTAAAAATCAACAGGAATCATCTTACAAGTAAGTAAGATGATTCCTGTTGATTAATACTGCTGGTTATTTTATTTACCTATAAGCTGTACCCCGCTGTTTCACCCGCATAATATTTTTTGCGCAGCATTCTTATTTTTTTCTTTCATAAGAACCTTCTCCCTTGACAATATAAAATACAACAAAAAAAATTTAGCAATCGGTTCAGCTGTTCTCGAGATTTGTGCTTAGCAACACATTTAGAGATTTATTTTTATATTTTTGATATCTAGAGATTAATGAAGAAAAAAGGTTTTTTAAAAAAGCTATAATTTAAGAGTTTTATATAAATAATAAAGTCGAAGCTCGACGTGAAATTGTGACGTAAATTTGTTAAAAAATAAAATTACGGTCATGCTTTTTTCAAACACATTCACCAATAAACTACATAAACCAACAATTAAAACAAACAGTTATATGTATACTCGTAATTTACGAAATAACAATTACAAACATAATTTAAACTTATGCAACTGCCAGTTGTAATGGTTAAAATGATTTAGAATCACCAACAGTATACTCTACCACATAAATGTTAACAAATGTACACTTTCCCCTACATACGGTGCAATTATCAATGAATTTACCCCAATATAGTTACTGTTGCGTCTACAATTAACATTGTAAATAATATCTATGCACACGTATAATTAAATATTACGAAATATCGCAATTAACTATCGTAAATATTGTCGTTGTTATGTTCTGATTTATGATTTTATGTGAAGTAATCTAGGTATTTAATTGGTAGAGATTAACTTTATGTCAATAAGGCTTACTGAAAAAAAAAAGGGTTGTATGTAAAGTCGGATTACGAACGATAATTTTTCGTGATAACGTCATAAGAAAACATTGATGGTAACCAGTATTAGTCACCAGTACTTTATAATAATATATTGTAGCATCCTCTTATGTTTCCATTTTGATCTCCTTTTGTTTTCATTTTGATTCCATTTTGATCCCTTTTTGTTTCCACTTTGTTTCCATTTTGATCCCCTTTGGTTTCCATTTTGATTCGCTTTTTGTTTCCATTTTGATCCCCTTTTGTTTCCATTTTGTTTTCTTTTTGTTTCCATTTTCGAATCCATTTTACTCTGTTTTCTAACTGAAATGGGACGCGTCATGGTCATGTATGCTACCATGACGCAATTCGTCACACTTTTTTGTTAATGCAGGTGTTCATAAATTTAATCACGTCAATTTAATCAATGTTATCACGTCAAAAGGACTAGTTTCATTCTAATCTCGACAGATGGCAGCACCACTTAGTTTCGATTATTTATAAAGCGCTATTAACTGTAATCCTTGCTATTCAGGGCGTTGTAGTGCCTGGGACATGTTTTACATGTAAGCTTGCCAAGAGCCTATACTACCCTCTCAACTTAGTCGACCATGTCCAGAGGAAAGAGCTCGTCAATATGCGCGACTTAATTGGATAGGAATAAATGGATAAATGGTATTTACTTACAACGTTCAGGCACCGCCTAGCTACTGGATAAAAAAAACTGAAATAATGTAAGATCACCATAAAAAATTATCTATATGTTTTTAAATAAGTTACAATTTTAAGTGAGCAGATGAGTTCTATTAATATGAACTTCTCTGTTATCTTTAACAATTAAAATGGTAGTTATAGAGCGCCATCTATTGACCGATTCAGAATTACTTTAGAAAAAAAAGCTTATCTAGTCAGCACCATTTTTAGTAGTACCTACTTTCTTGCTGGCTTATCCGTGCGGCTTCTTTCGTTTTGAGTGTTTTATAATTCAGCCAGTTTCGAAATAGGTATATTTTAATTTTGGGGTAGGTCATAAATAAATAAATAATTAAAATGTAGATACTCAGGTCATTCTGGGTAGTTAGGTCTCCAGTTTAATTAATCTGAAGGTAGGCTAAATGACTGATCTGAATTTATAACCAGCAGCAGTCAAACCACGTGGCCACAAGGAATTTGTAACTTTCAAACCTCGCAATATTCTTGAATCACGATGATTTCTATCAATAAACTGCAATTTCTAGGGTTCGTTCTACAAGAACGTTGCATAAAATTAGGCAAGAGGTGCAACAATGCTGAAGGCACGTTGCGATAGGTCAGGCATCTGCGATTGAATGTCATGAAACTCACGCGCAGGTCGCCCGCGCCGGTCGCAGGGCAATTGTTGGAACGTGACATGAATTTGGTAACAATTATCGTAAGGAATTCAGATTTTTATATCTGTTGACATTGATTTGACGAAATCTTGATACATAAAGCAAGTTGATTTACACCTTGTATAAAAAAAGGCTTCTTGAAGCAATACATAATCAGACGTTAGAGAACAATTACATAGAATTTTATTAAATTTTTTTTTAAATGTTTAGAAGATTTTTTAATTTAAAAACAATAAATTAAGAGGAAAGGTACCCGGTCGCTTTTCCATCCAAACGTAGTCGACTGTTTCCTCCCTAGATAATGACACTAGAGCAAATATTTTTGTGGCATAAAACCTAAAACTGCCATGGCCATGCCTCTATGTCTTATTTTTATATATTATAGCGCCGTTATTATTATTATTTATATTATTATAACCCGCTCCAGCTTCGCACGGTTATATTATGCATGTATTATACATATAAACCTTCCTCTTGAATCACTCTATCTATTAAAAAAACCGCATCAAAATCCGTTGCGTAGTTTTAAAGATTTAAGCATACAAAGGGATATAGAGACAGAGAAAGCGACTTTGTTTTATACTATGTAGTGATGACAAGAAAATATTCTCTAGCGTCTACGGAGAGGCTTATTTCTTGCTTCAAGATACCTTTTTAGGGTTCCGTACCTCAAAAGGTAAAAAAGGAACCCTTGTTTAAAATAATTTTAATGAAATATATTACAGATCACTACATAGTATAAAATAAAGTCGCTTTCTCTGTCCCTATTTCCCTTTGTATGCTTAAATCTTTAAAACTACGCAACGGATTTTGATGCGGTTTTTTTTAATAGATAGAGTGATTCAAGAGGAAGGTTTATATGTATAATACATGCATAATATAGATGTGCGAAGCCGGGGCGGGTCGTTAGTGTTTAATAGTTTATGTTTAGTTTAAAACACGGCTTAACAACACTTTAACTACATACTTGTTAAGTATAACAACCGGTATTATGTCACAGTTCAGGGTTTTAAAATTGCTTGCAGTAAGTCACTCGATCATTAGAGGTAGGTATTCTTGATTTATGTTTTTAGTCATGGCAAATATAACTAGGTTTTAAATTATGTTAAGGTGGGTTCGTATGCCAACGACCTTGCTACACAGGTTACTAAATAGTTACTACCGGCACAGGTCGCCTTCGTTAGTGAAAATTGTTGATTGTTACGAATGTGTTTAATTTTTCTCAAAAGTGCAAAAGATAAAACGGGAGTGCAGGCAGAAGTGAAAACTGTATATCTGTGTAAAATCTCATCTGTCGCGAGAACATACGCAAAAAGAGTTTAAAATGAAAAAAAAAAAAAAAAAGTCGGACGACTATTTTGTCGTCCGACAAATAGTCGTCCGACATTTGTCGTCCGTCAATAGTCGTCCGACATTTGTCGTCCGTCAATAGTCGTCCGTTAAAAAATACCATATGTACGTCTTAATACACTCACAGCCAAATTAAAAAACTGTATATCTGTGTAAAATCTCATCTGTCGCGAGAAAATCTGTCGTCTGTCGCGAGAACGGCTGAAAATGCTCACCCACAAAAGTGCCCAACGCGCCATAAGAAGTTTTCACTTCAAAAACCGGAGCGGGTCGCTAGTTTTACATATAAACCTTCCTCTTGAATCACTCTATCTATTAAAAAAAACCGCATCAAAATCCGTTGCGTAGTTTTAAAGATCTAAGCGGTCAAAGGGAAATAGGGACAGAAAAAGCGACTTTGTTTTATACTATGTAGTGATACATGCATAATATAGCCGTGCGAAGCCGGAGCGGGTCGCTAGTACAATATACAATATAAAAAAAATAGGAAAATACTATATTTTTTACAGATATGCGAATGAGCTCTAGGTCACGTGGGGTTCAGCTAATTGGTAATGTGTCTCTACCTATTGTAGAAGTTGCTTAACTTAGTAGCTCAAGGATCTCATAACGCATTTTAAAAGAGGGCGTATGGAAAAACAAACTAGTCCAAATTTGAAATCAACTACCTAGTTCATTGCACTTAATATACTTTAATATACTATCTACGATCTAACAGTATTCGCATGTTGGTCCATCAAACCGTGACGTTGCACAGTGACCTACTGTTCAACAAAAACTGCAGCCTTGGCTGTTTCTTCATCGCACTATTAACAATGGTACAAACTAAACAACACTCTTAACTCGATCATGCGTTTTCAAAATTCTATTGGGTAAGAAAGTAAATTGAAAAGGTGGTAGAGAGAGAGTCATGTCAAAGGTTAATTTCGAATGTAGATTAAGGAGAAAGGTTGCCTGGAAGAGATCGCTTTTAGCACTAAAACTACCTATTTATACCATTGTTTTATATTAATTGCAAAATCATGCTCTTTCAAAATTCTATTTGGTAAAAAGGAAATTAAAAATGTAGCTAGAGAGAGTCATGTCAAAGTTTGATGTCGAATGTAGATTAAAGACTTGTAAGATTGGTTGGAAGTGACCGCTTTTTTAGCAGTAAGACCACCTATTATACCACTGGTTTATTTTACTTTTTGGAACGAACTTCCTGCGGGTTGTCGAGGCCTAGCCGAGAAAAAATATAACGCATTACCCGTTACAAAAACTCGTTACGAAAAACCGTAAGAGAAAAAGAGAATGAAGGAGACCGATAACTAATCCCCATAAACGAGTAAGTATATGAAAAAAAAATAGGACTTCTTCCAAAAGCGTGTTCCGCGTCACCTTATTTTTTTTTGTATAATTCTGTTTTGTAGATACTGAGAAAGTTACTGGACCGGCGGCGGGCGCATGAATTGGTATGAAAACGTCAAGACTCAACGATAAAGGAAGTGTGAAGAATTACTTAGAAAAAGATATTTCTTATTATAATAGACGTAGACATCAAAAGTTCATTTATTATCTACTTCCTATCGATGGGAAAATTACAAAGGTTTTTTTCCGCTTATGAACCTAAGTAATTTCAACTTCCCTGAGAAAGAATATCTGAAAAACCACCAACATGAATTTGAATTCAAGTTCCCAAAGATGAAGTCTTTGATACTCTAAGACCTTCAATAGTTAAAATTTTATTCACATAATGAAATCTATTGTTGTTTTATTATAATTAATGTTATTAGGTAGGTAAGTAGGTACAATCGTTCACAGGGCAATAATGGTTTACTTTAGCAATTTATAATAATGCTCTATTCACAAGATATTAGGAAATTGAGTTAGTTAAGTAGGTATATCACTACATATTAGCAAAGTTATTTTATTTTGAAAAGGATTATGATAAGTATTTTTGGATCAATTAGGTTTCCCCGTTAGACTTCGTCTGTGTTTGATGAGTCAAATTTTCTGGAGTTATTTTTTTATTGAATAGTATTATGGTAGATAGTATTTTTGGATTAATTAAGTTTCCCCGTTAGATTTCGTCTGTGTTTTATGAGTATTTTTTTTGGATGTTTCTACCTAGATGTCTCATACATGACTCCTGGATGATGCTAAAGGTAGTGCTCCTTTAGCATCAGGCTTAGGCTTAGGTTGCGGCTTGTTACTACGCACCGTCCTAAGCCATATCGCCAAACGGACTTGTTCGTGTTCCGATAGTAAAGCCGAAAGCCGTATAAGAAGGACAGGCCGGGAAAGTTCTCGTTCTACTGTCTTCCATACCTTTACTGGCGTCCGTCGAAGGTCCCGCTTATTTGGGGGTCTTCAAGACACAATAGATATATTCTACGTAAGCGTGGTAAAATAAAGACGTAAAGTGTAGGACGTAGGTATCAAAATACCTTTGGCTAGTGAAAGCAATAAAATCATGGGCCTAGTGTCCTAATAACTAGGACATATCTCCAAAATTAATTAAGTTATTCGATCAAAACTAGCGCAGTTGTACTCAAATATTTCAATAGGATATTCTAACGCAAGTAGGTAAAGGCTCTAAATACCTAAAACCAGTTTCTCTACAATATCAAATTGTTCCGGTAACTTGAATATTGTCGCAGATTTAATAGTCATTACGCCATGTCTCGTGCCACAAATTAGTCACGCTGTTTTGTCTACCATTTAGTTTTTTTTTACTTTAACCTTGAACTAATTATTTACGCTTTCTATCATAACTAACATTATAAATCTAAAAGTTGGTCTGTTTATTTGTTTGTATGTTTCCTATTCACCATCAAACGACTAGAACGATTTGGATTGCAATCGGCATAGTCTAGGAGATGAAGAAGAAAATAGGACACTATTCGTACCGAAATTGCCACGGGATGAAACCGCAGGGCACAGTTAGTCACTTTATAATAGACTAGCTGCACACCGGGTTTTATCCGCGTAAGTCCCGATCCCGCTGAAATAACGTGATAAAAAGTAACCTATCTCTTAATTGCGGTCTCCAGCTATCTACATATCGAGTTTCATCGCAATCGGTTTAGAAGTTTTTGCGTGAAGGAGTAACAAACATACACTCTAACTTTCACATTTATAATATTAGTAGGATGAGAAAAAACAATGTGTTAAAATGTTACTTTTGACTTTACGACAGATACTGTTATTTTAAACTCGCTAATTACACACACTGGCTCTGCTGAGGTTGACGTCTTTATGAGTGTGTGAAAACACTTAGAATTATAAGTTATTGAACTTTAAGAGTTACGAATTCTATTATTTTTATCCTGTTAGTTTATGTAGCCCTGCTATATGCTATAACTGTGAAAGTCCGTGTGTTTGAATGTTTTTTACTTCTGCACGCAAAAACTACAAGACAGATTGCGATGAACCTTGGCATGTTTTTTGCTGGAAACCTGGAATAAATCATAGGCTAGTTTCTTATATTGATATTTCCACGGGATCGGGACTAA
This sequence comes from Idaea aversata, assembly GCA_907269075.1. Lineage (NCBI taxonomy): Eukaryota > Metazoa > Arthropoda > Insecta > Lepidoptera > Geometridae > Idaea > Idaea aversata. The sequence continues at coordinate 4,402,559 of OU026092.1, read as the reverse complement.
GCAGGTGAAACCGCGGGGTACAGATAGTTATAAAATAATTAGACATTAATGCAAATATTTAACGCTATCACAAACAAAAGGTCAGTCAAAATTAACTACCGAACTTAAATAGTAAGATCGAAAACGATTAGGAAACCTTGGCTTAGTTCTAAGCATTACTAAACTTAGAAACAATTCAAGGATGAATTAACTAACTGAGCGAAAAATATCGTTAATTAAGAGTAGAAAGTGCATGCAATGCTTTGTGTGAGGTATAGTCTGTTTCAAAACTAGCGTGAAATTATGTTTCTGGCGACGACGATAAGTATCGTTCTTCATTCAGTACATTTATTGAATTATTGTCGTTTCATATCGTGGTACACGCCTTGTTTGACAGATAATAGATTGGTAGAATGTAACACGAAAAGATTGTTGGATCTCATGAATATACGCCCCAGGCACCACAACGCTGTTTTACATGAAGTTGCTGGCGATGTGTTTTAAATTAAATGTAAAAGATCTTGCTCTCATTTTTCATTTAAAATATTTTCAGGTAGCCCAGTGCAGGCCTCGCACTATAAAAAAATTGAAATTAGGTCAATTTTTTTTCACAAAATTTTTTGTCAGAGTTATTTTTTTTTCTAATAATATGTATGAAAAGTGTATAAGAGATTCTAGAGTTCACACATTGAACGTTAAACAAAACTGTGTACCTTTTTTGATACACACTGCAATAACAAGCTTGTGCAAAAATGATAACCTGGCGTTGAGCGAGTTAAATGCGTGGATGGAATGTCGAATGTTATTTTACTTCAAGCGAGTGCATAATTTCTCGTCGCTTTTGTAATAGAACACAAGTAAAAGCGTAAGTCCTTGACCGCTGTGGAACAATAGGTGGCGTGTGGCAGACGATAGAGTTGGCCATAGTGCATGCCTCCCGTCGCATATACTGTGGGAACAATCACCTATTTACTGCTCATTGTTATTGATTGTCTTCGCTATGTCTAAGCTAATTAACTTGTATATGGTTTCTTAGGACAAACAATAGGCCCAAAGTTAATAAATTCTATAAACCATTTGTTTCAGCGATGGGATTGCTCTAGATGTCTAGGCGAACAACTTTTGTTCTACGACTTTTGGAAATCCGAACTTTCTTTTTTCGATAATTCTAAGGGAATTTTTACTTGAAAATCAGCTGTTTCATACAAAAACTTCGAACAAAATGTTCGAATTTCCAAAAGCCGAAGAACAGAAGTTGTTTGCCTGGACGTCTAGATCAACTCCCTTTCGTATTAAAAACCCTTCGCTAAAACACATTGTATAGAATCATCTAACTTTTACATCAATATGTATCGTTATTTAAGGTTAAAGTTTTGTAAATAGGTTAGAACTTATGATCCATTCGTTAATCATATAGACTAAAAACTAATAGCACTAACTCATTTTTCCTAAAGATTTTAAGTCAATAAATATAATATTCAAAATTCTGAGGGACTGAATGATTTATACAGGGTAAATTTTTTACATGAGCCTTCAGAGCTATATCCTAAACTATAAGAGATACCGAACATTTTTGAAATAATCATCCTATATTTTTGTACTAATCGATAGTGTTGCTGTAAGAAAATTTCCCCTTTTTGTATTTAAAAAAATTATCATCTTTCTGGCTCTCGCAAAATAATAGCGTATGAGGCATACAGGGTAAGTAATATATTTCTTAATGTTTTAATTATGTTCTTTAAGGTGTATTTTACATAAAATTTTTAAAAACAGTTTATGTTTTTAGTGCAGCAGTTTGTTACGTCATTAGCCATACCTCCTCACTATATTTTTTCAGGGATAGTAGTATGAAAATGACAGATGACTAAAAACATTAGTTATTTCTTTTGATTCCCATATTATGTTCGTTTCCAGGAATTTATCTCTATCTGCAACACTATCGATTGGTATAAAAATATGGGACGATTATTTGCAAAATCCACAGCCTCGATTCCTGGTTAGGGTAATAAATTACAAAAGTTTAATGATGCAGTTTTAGTTTTTATCAAAATCGGGCACGCAACTTATTTCAGAATTTTCCGCTATTACAGTTTAGGATATATTCCTGAAAGCCCATATAAAAAAATCACCCTGTATACCATAGCGGTGCTCCAACTACTAAGCTACATTACCTTTAAATACCGTTCTATTGAACTAATGAACAACATCAAATATTTCAAAGGAATATGACCCCTAACATTATAAGTCGAAGCCGTCACTCACAATTTACGATTTAATGAGGCGCAGACGCATATCCCTCGTAATAACGACCATTATTCATGTACAATACTCGAACACTAGTACAATACCGATAACAGTACATCCTGACATTTGAATGTACCGTAAAGCGGCGATTACCGTATCTAGTAACTGGCTGCGATCCGCGGTTTCAACCGCGTAACTCCCGATCCGTATGGGTCATAAGTCATTAATCAGTTTGCTACAATAATACTATCAACAAGTATTGGACTTACGACCTTCTTCTAATAGACACGCGTTACACACAAACATTATTACTTGAATTAAAAGTACTCAGTGTGATTATTATTTTCAACATGTTAGCTCTGTCTTTAGTTGTGTGAGTGGTATAAGCCGCAACCTGCTACACCAACCGACGTGGGTTCGATCCAGGATTGTAAGCGTTACGGTGGGCTGAGACGCAATTAGATCCTTTTTACTTGGTTCCTTTTTGCGTGAAGACTGAGTAGGTTTCCCTAGCAGCTACTACCCTCTTAGCTTAGTCGACCATGTCCAGACGAGAGAACTTGTTAATACTTCTGGAGCCAACTAAGCCGCGGGTTTCATCACGATGTTTTCACCGTAAGAGCAATGTCAATCAGCGAAAAATAAATTTTTCTTCAGATAAGTAATTCATTGGTGCACGCTCGGCCGGGTTTCGAAGCCACGACCTTCAGAATTAAATTCGAGGCATCTACCACTAAGCCAACACTGCTCCTTATCCCTTGGATATATCTGGATGTGCAATTATGCATAGATCCGAGCAATTTTTTTAAATTTTTTTTTCAATGTTATTTCGATATCTTCTTATATATAAAAATGAATCGCAAAATGTGTTGGTAAGCGCATAACTCAACAACGCCTGGACCAATTTGGCCAATTCTTTTTTTGTTGTGTTTGTTATTGTCAGGAGAAGGTTCTTATGAAAGAAAAAATTAGGGAAATTTCGTAGAAAATTATTACGCGGGTGAAACAGCGGGGCTCAGCTAGTTATTTATATTTTTGAAGTGAAAACTTCTTTAGCGGCGTTGAGCACTTTTTCTGTAATGGGTATAAAATCTTAAACTCGCGACATTTGACGACATTTGTCGTCCAACAAATAGTCGTCCGACATTTGTCGTCCAACAAATAGTCGTCCGACATTTGTCGTCCAACAAATTGTCGTCCGACATTTGTCGTCCGTCATTAGTCGTCCGACAAATAGTCGTCCGACATTTGTCGTCCGTCAATAGTCGTCCGACATTTGTCGTCCGTCAATAGTCGTCCGACAAATAGTCGTCCGACATTTGTCGTCCGTCAATAGTCGTCCGTTAAAAAATACCATATGTACGTCTTAATACACTCACAGCCAAATTAAAAACAGTAGGCCCAGGCATACATTTTCGCCGCGCCGTAGAGAGGGGATAGCTGTCTACTCTCCATCCGTCTTACGTTTTTTCGATCAGGTCACGTGTCCTGACATTTTTTTTTTTCATCTAATACTCTTTTTGCGTATGTTCTCGCGACATATGAGATTTTACACAGATATACAGTTTTCACTTCTGCCTGCACTCCCGGAGTGCGCTGTTTTTTTTTTATGTTAAAAACTATAGATACTCTTATTTTTTTCTAAATGTACGATTGATAATGGGTAGAGTTAGATTTTTTGTTATGCAATTTTAAATCGGGTAGAGTGGGGACGAAGCATAAAATGCGATATAAGTCGCTTCCCGCTGTCTGTCTGTCCCTGTGTATGCTTAGATATTTAAACCGCAGCGGATTAAGATGCGTTTTTTTAAATAGAGTAATTCAAGAGGAAGGTTTTAGGGTATACTAGCTGTTGCCCGCGACTTCGTTCGCGTGGTGGTTTTGTTTTATTTAGAACGTTCGCGATCGGCTACCTTCCTTAATACGCGTATCCTTATATTATGACAGCTAGAAAGTTTTCTTGTATACAACATTGTGGGTGACGCCGCCCCGTGGCGTTGTTGGAACAATATACGAACATGTTAGCTACGTCTCACTCTCGACAGAGCCAAATACCGTTAGGTTGACTGTGACTGAAGCAACCTATGGTGAGATCTAAGCCTGCGGTGCGCAAGTCTGGCCTTGCACCTTCTTGAAACCATTTGCGAAGCATTAAAACAAAACTACATCGCTTACGAAGTCGCGGGCAACAGCTAGTAAATTATATACCGACCTGCTGTTATTGATATTTGATAGAGTTTTATAAATCATTGTAACAACTATAAAACCGTTTAGCGGTATTGCAAACAGTTATTGTACGTACGGGGTATTTATTTGTGCAATATTTCTTGGCTTGAGTCACGTCTCGGAGGTTTTCCTCGAGGGATCATTGACATCTTGAAGTTTATTGTACCTATTTGAATTTTGATTTTTGAAATGTAGATAGGTGTCAAAATTGACATAAAAATAAGGCAAAGGCCTAGGAAATGCCCGGAACTGGAAAGATGACTATAGTGCCTAGTTGCTTTTAATCAAGGGGTTTTTTTTCCAAGAAATGGCTTTACACGATTTGTGCTTATAGCCAGAAACATTTGCATCATATGATATTTTAAATTAAGTTGACAATCACATTCGAGTTCAAGTGATGTTGCCTGAACTATGACTTGACCTTGTTTTGTATTATCCCAAAAAAATATTATATTACCCTTCAAATTTATCTTCCCCACACTTATACCTAAATAAATGTAATTAAACTCGAATTTACCTCCTAACATGTTTCGCTTTTTTTTCTTTAAACATTGACAGGTCGGTATTGTACTTATATACATTTGAAAACGAGGTAAATGCCCAAAATAAGTAATTCTCACCCGTGATTTAAATATACAGCATTTTAAAAGGGGTTATCGCTGTACCATAATTTAAAGGGTTTTTGGACAAAAGCGGACAAATTGATAAAATTACAAAGATACATAAAATATATAACCGACAAAAGAAATTTTTTCCTTAAATTTTAAACCAAAAAAGGATTGAATTTGGGTTTCTCTAATGGATTTAGTTACCTTTTCTTAAGTATACAATGCTGTCTTCGTGTTATAAGTGTTTATGGGTTTTTAAACAACGGCAAATCGTTTTTACCTCTTAATTATGTACTACTAGCGACCCGACCCGGCTTCGCACGGCTATATTAGGTATGCATGTATTGTACATAATTTGACGACCCAGTTGCCGGACTGCCAAACACAGGGTTGCGGGTTCGATTCCCGCCACGGACAAGTATTTATGCGTAGATATTTGTCTGTGGTCTGGTTGTTTCTATGTATTATAAGCACATGAGTAAATAATACAACCAGAGACTAATGTGTCATACAAGGCTCTATAACAAGTCCACTACTACAAGCTTGACGCGCGTGTGTGCCTGAGCACTGGCGGCACGTCACGTACGGAGAGAAACCGGTCTATACTGGCTCGGCCAGTGCCCAAGTTCAGGGCTGTCACACTCGCATGCGAGCGGTAAACATCACGCGTCGCATGTTTGTTTCATATTGTTTAATAAAATATAGTGTTATTAATTTGGTCTTAAGTAGGGAGGGAGTGAGTGTGGACCATTCTTGTGTTATGGTGACGAGTGACGAAATAGAAGACTTAAATAATTTTCTTTCTTTCGTAGGAAGGGTGGGAACGATTGAGTGAGTGAGTGAGCGTGTGCTCCAGTCTAAGCAACTAGGCTTGTGTTATAGTGACTAGACGCGACAGATATAATAGTTATAAATATTAAATATGTACCTTTACTGAGTGGGAATTGAGTGTGTGAGTGCCCCAACCTAAGCAGCTAGGCTTGTGCTATCGTGACTAGACCACGGATAGAAGATTTTCTTTTATAGAGAGGGAGGGAGGCAGAATGGAAACGATTTAGTGAGTGAGCGCTCCAGCCTAAGCAACTAGGCTTGTGTTATAGTGACTAGACACGACGGAAAGCATAGTTATATGTAGGTATGTATAGCATACTACTTGTGAATTCTAGTATGTCAACGTTTATCTATTTAACGTTCAATTCTGTGACATCAAAGTTTCCCGGTAAGCCATAAAAATTTCTGATTTAGGTATTATGATCATCATTCATTTATTTATCTACTAGCTGCACCCCGCGGTTTTACTCGCGTAAGTCTCGATCCCGTGGAAATATCAAAATAAAAAGTAGCCTTCTAGAAAAATGGAGTGACCAACACAAAAATATTTTTTCAATTCAAACCAGTAGTTCCTTAGTTCAAACAAACAAACTCTTCAGCTTTATAATATTAGTAAGTATAGATTAATCATCAATTCAGATTACATTGTTACCGCGTTAAAATAAACGCCCATAATAAAAGACACTGATACTTAGTTTACACATTTTTTTTGGAGCGAAGTTCCTTGTCTTGCGTTGCGAAAAAAGAGACGGAAAAAGTTAAGACCAAAAGATGTAACGACACGTTTTGCATAGAAAGCAAGCCAGTTATTTTCGTTTCGTCTTTCTATTTCGCATTGAACAGTGTGGTGTCGCGACGATTATTTACAAAAAAAAAAGTAGATATAAAAAAATATAAAAAACGAAAAATTTTAATTTATTACAACTCCTTAACTAATTAATCGAAAGGAACTTCGTTCTATCCGGGTGTGCCTTGACACCTCTCAAGTTTTTTTTATTTAATATAATCCACCTGTGCCAACCCTACATGATTACGTCACAATTACGTATTCATTTTGACAGCTCCGAACAACCTTAGCCTCTGGTCATCTCTACTCATGTGTTATAAGTATATATTTACAAAAGAAAAGTAATATAAGTAGTATATCCGTTGTCTAGCACCCATAACACAAGTCTAGTTACTTAGCTTGGGGCTAGATGGCGATGTGTGGAATGTCTTGCAATATTTAAAAAAAAAAAATATAAACCTTCCTCTTGAATCACTCTATCTATTAAAAAAAACCGCATCAAAATCCGTTGCGTAGTTTTAAAGATTTAAGCATACATAGGGACACAGGGACAGAGAAAGCGACTTTGTTTTATACTATGTAGTAATTTAAAAGTAAGAAAAACATATCCCTAATTAATTGTTTTGATTTTTTAAAACATAAGCTTGTACACAAGCCATTCTCCATCCAAAATTTGCTTGGGAAAAAATTGCTTTTAGCGATAAAGCCGCCCTTTGTGCAACTTTATTTCTAGCTCACTGTGTGTAAAATAATGAAAATAATGAAGGTTTTGTGTGTTGTGGAAAAAATAATTTATCTATCTATCTATTTTGTATTATTATATATTCTGTGACATACTTATCTTATGTTTTTCGATTGTTTTTCCTAAGGTATCAAGAACTTAGAATGCAGTAGGTTCTTATAACAACTTTTCATGCTTTTCCATATAAAGATGCGGATTATCGAGCAACTATCATACAATTAATTAATCATTTGCACACATTTCTAGTCAATTATATTAGAACAACTCTCCTTATATGTAGAGGTTGTATTCCGCTTCCTTGTAGGAGTGCTTAGAGAGCATACTTTATTACGTGGTTTATAGAAGCTTGCATAGACAAAAATTTATAGATCTTACACAACGCGCATGGGAAAATGTACTTATAAAAATAAATAAAGAAAAACAAAAAGATATATTTTTATCTTCTAATACAGCATTTTCATTATTAATCCATTAAGGATCTGTATGGGAAGAAATCAACTAAGAAAGAAAAATCTCAGTAAATCCACAATTCAAAATCACCAGATCCATCTTGGATCTGGCCAATGGATCTTCTGAGTGATCGTCTATTCGTTATTTAAGTTTGACAGCTGTCAGTTTGACTTATTATGTCATATTGACAGTTACATGCCATTATGTCGCGATTTTCGAACTTCATTTATTTATTTTTAGATCTTCATTACGGATTTCAACTTATATTGTAAACATGACAGTCAGTCACACATTTGCCATAACCAGAATCTGTCCATGGAAGGACTATAGGAGCTTTATAATCCCATACGAATTGTATTTATTACGTATTTTTTGCGAGATCGGGACTTACGCGGGTGAAACTGCGGGGCGTAGCTAGTACTAAATAATACTGATACGGATTATAGTTGATTATGATCACATAAAACCATAAAAGAAAATGTATACAATAACAATTGAGTTATATCATTTTAAATCACATTATACAAAAAGTATCACGTAATTTCCGATTAACTTAACAGGTCGTGATATTATTATCAAATGATGATGATCATTGATGATAATAATGATTATACCTTAGGCCTATAAGAGGTCAAATCGTCAGTAGAAATTGACCGATGATTCAATGACTATCTATGCAATCGTGGGTACCTGATTCGTGTGAAATTTAGGCTGAATAACAATATACAGTATGTGCTTATTTTTAAATAATAAACATATTATAGCTATCGAACATTTTTCTTGCTCCACTTTTTTATATTCGGATTCAACGGGAATCTCTCTTCTTTCTCCTAGCCTTATCCCATTATTTGGGGTCGGCTCTCCTAGTTACTCTTCGCCAGGACACACGGTCCTGTGGGTCGTCTTAGTCGATATGTCAGAATTTTTTTGTCTTTATTATTGGTGGCTATCCACGTTTGGCGGGGATTCCACGGGAATACTTGGATAAAAATTAGCCTTTATGACTCCTTAAGTTTCATACTTTCCTTAAAATACCAAGCTTAAGTGTCACCTGCGTAATAATTTTCAACGAAATTTTCAATTTTTTTATTCATAAGAACCTTCTCTTGACTATAACAAACACAACAAAAAAAGAATTAACGAAATCAGTTCAGCTATTCTCAAGGTTTGAGCTTAGCAACACATTCAGCGATTTTTTTTAAATATAGTAGATAACATAGTTATGGTAATTACTTGTTTAAACGACAGTGAGTGATGTCCATTCAAACATTGAATTAAGAGCTTGGTATCGCATCCTAGTTTGACCGCTCAACACAAAATATTACTGTATTTACTAAATATTAATTAACCTGATCCTGGGCACCGAGCCGCCGGCGCCGGCGGCTCGGCTATTGCCAGAACCAAAATGGCGGTCAGGGGCGCGGAGCCGCCGGCGGCTCGGCGCGTCGAGTCTATTGTGAACCCTATTTTCTATGTGTTAGAGTCTACATTTGTTTGAACAACTTGTGTCTAAAAGTTGGTATAATATTTTTTCTAATGATTGCAACACTAAAAAGTTTGGCTGTCAAACAAAAAACAAGAAATTGTCAATGTCAAAGTTCAGAGTGAAAGAAAAGAAAGTTTTTAATGGCCGCTTAGTGAAAGTAATTGTTTGTGAAGTGAAAATAACTTGAAATCTAGGTAAATACATTGTTTTATGCAATGATTTTTATATTATGTATTGTTTTAGATATGGTAAAGCTATCTACATAATAGAATTTGTGAATTTCGTCGTATTTTTCTTGCATTCATAGCTCAAAACCGGTGACGTAATTTTGGCCATTTTCATGTGATTTCCGTAATAATTTAGCTAAAATATAACTGAAATGGCTGTTTATTCGTATTACAATAACTAATGACATCAGCTGTATGATAAATTATTGAGCAAGCCATTGCCGTTTACAGAAGTGCGATAGGTGTCCTAGATTTTTTTTTATAGGTATTTATTTGAAGTGTAACCTGAAACCGCGAATAAAATAGATTCGCGGGTCCAATTACATGATTCGCGAATATTTTTTTATATATTTCGGTGACTGGGAGGGGTTAAGATAGAACTTCACATACAAGTAAGCTCGTTTAATATAAATGAATAAAGCTAAATAGATCTACAACAAGAAGAAAAAAATATATATAGATTTTTTTAACGAATTTAAAAATGTGGGGTACATGGTGGTAGGTACAGGTAAGTTCATTTAATAATAAATCTAGATAGATATAAATAAATAAATATAGATTAGAAAACAGAACAGCCTGTATTGAATAGTAAAGGCGTAAAACAACGGAAGTGTTAAGTAAATCATACAAGTTAGTGCCGTATAAGTTACGTAGATCATTGAATATGTTTGCTCTCACGTACGTACCTAAATACCTACCTACTTGGGTTAGATAACTTGTATTCAAACCATTATTGTTAGCAATTTACACTTTAGTGTTATTTACATTAAACTTTCTGTCACTTTCTTATTATATACCTACTAAGGGGGTGTTAACTTATGGAATCAATAACGGGTCTTTTTTACGATCGTCTTTTGTTTTCTTTCGACAGTCTTTTGTTTTTTAATGTCTTTTGTTTTCGTTTCGATCGTCTTTAGTTTTCTTTCGATTGTCTTTTTGTTTCTATTTTCTATCGTCGTTTGTTTTTTTATGTCTTTTTTTTATCTCTTTGATTGTTTTGTTTCTTTTTTCGGTTGTTTTTTGTTTTTTTTTTCTTGGACTAGGGGATCCAATGAGATTGAATACCTAAATCTTAATAGTTATTCGGTTCCCCTGGGGGATGATAGGGGACCCGCATGACCCTCCAATCTAATATTAAATTAGCTCGTAGTTTTGTTTTCAAACGTACTTACAACTATGGAAAAAAGTATTTAGCAACATAGATTTTAACTCGGACCAAACAATCATAAGCTGAATGCAAAACCCTAACATGCATATGTGTTATGTATGTATACATAAGTATACTTTGTTATTGAGTATTGTGCCTGAGGCGGAGGTCAATCAACCTTTGACTTTTTCCTATCCGCTTGACTCTTGACCGATCTGTAGGTTATGTTTATACCCAAAGGCGTCTTCGTAATTGGACTTTGACCCGAATAAGACATTGCATGACTCATGTTCATAAAATTACCACGCTTTAATACTGTCAAACAAAATAATACCCTATTATTTAATTTTAATTTTATATTATTTTAAATAATACCCTGGTATTTTAGACCTCTCAAACTTATGAGACATCCGCCTTCTGCCATGATCAAGTGTCAAGCTTCAAATACGGCCAAGATGCCATTGCTTTTAGCACGGCACCATAACACATCATCATTATCACTACATTGTATAAAACGAAGTCGCTTTCCGCTGTCTGTCTGTCCATATGTATGCTTAGATCTTTAAAATAAAACGACGGATTTTGATGCGGTTTTGATAAATATAATAAAATTATAATACATTCTTTAATAAGTAGAGTGATTCAAGAGGAATGTTTTAAGGCTGCTTATGTTGCCAAACGCAACGCGCCAGAAATACCCGTCGCTTACAACTAATATTGTTGATTGTAACGAATGTGTTTTGTTTTTCTCAAAAATGCTGAGATGGAATTGTAGGTGAAACTTTTACCAATATTTTGGGGTAATTTCGAGGCGAAAATTCTTTGTCATTTTAAAGCTATACTAGTTTTAATTCTTAATTTTAGGATATCTTCAAAACTATAGGAAATGTTTGGCTCAAAATCACAACAAAATGTCGGTAAAAATATCACCTACAATTCTATCTCAGCACTTTTGAGAAAAACAAAACACACTCGTAATAATCAACAATTTTTACCAACGAAGGCGACCGGTGCCAATAGTAACTATTTAGTAGGCTGTGTAGCAAGGTCGTTGGCGTATGGACCCCCCTTAATATATAAAACATCTACCACGCGTAGGATGCCGCGGGCAACAGCTAGTGTACCATAAAGTTATGCATGCTTATTCACTTGATCGTTACCAAATCCGTTAAAATATTTTAAACCTTATAAATCCTTATTGAACCTATCACATTCTTTAAAAAAATATGTAATATTACATAAGTAAAAGTGCTAAAGGCGTATTCCCTATTGCAATAGTGTTTTAATTAGGTGAATCAGTTTCGTAAGTTGTTGTCACGATGTTCAGACCGCGGTAACCGCGTGGTACAGCCTGTAACCACGACCGGTCCTATTAACACATTAACACTATAAATACTGATATTATTTACTAAGTAAATACAGTATTTAGATATTTATGGTTAGGGTTTAAAAATTGCTGGAAGGACACTAAAAAATTGAACCCGTTGATGTCTTTTGTATCAAGTTAATAAACTTATGAAACGATGGAAGCAGGTGATTAACTATAACTCATTAAAAGTCTTAAGTATGGTCTGTAATGGGGTCAGTTTTAGTTTTGGTAACTTATCTATGCTTATTTCAAGGTTTTTACTTACATTCTTTATTACATTTTTTTATTAGTTTCTATAGGGAGGTACCTATATATTTTGTGTTCAGTTTGTTTTTGTAAAAATCTAAATCTAAGAAAAATAAAAATGACCTGCACAAACTTCAAGTCAACAATTGGCAGAAAATAGGGCAGGGCAAGGAGCGCTGGAAGATTTGCGTTTCTGAGGCCAAGAACAACTTTGGCTCGCTGAGCCAGCGCAGTAAGAAAATAAGAAAAAAAAAAGAAAAAACAAATGACTTTGAAAAAAAAAAGTAGGTACCTACATAAACTTAAATCAATTAGATTTCTATTAGATTTTAAATTTATGCAATTATTATGGTACTCATAATTATGAATGAAAATGTAGATAAGTATAATATTATGGGTCTCTATGTATAATGTATTGAACTCAATTTTATAGACAGGTGTAACTGATATTTGATTACTGGGTTAAGAAATAATGGTACAATTCTTTACAATGCAACTGTTTTCAATTGCCCAATTCATGGTATAAAATTTTATGATACGCTCATAAATATACCTTCGAACAATATGGTAATTCATTTAGCAACACTCGCTTTTTTTGGAAGATCTATTTTTTTATTGCCACAATTATAAATTGCTGAAATTTTATTCTGTTATATTCTAGGATTTCTAAATTCTAACGAAACTATCTAACTATTGACACACTTTGAAATACATCGTGAGGAAACAAAGACTTTTAATATATATGTATTTCCATGAAAAAGACCCGGACAACAGTAACAATTTTTTTTCCGCAAAATGTTGTACCTACTAGATAAAATCACAGTACTAACTGTGATGGTTAAAAAAACAAGAACAAAACCTAATGTCATCTCTTTTATAATTTCAATCTCCCTGTGAGGAAAGCAACAAGCCCTCTTCTTCTTCTTAGTGTCAACGGCGACCAAATGCACCTTGATCAAAGCACTCCCGCCCAAAACTTAGCCACGGCAATCGCATTATCTGTTGCCCTGTTGAGGTCGTCTGCAGAGCAGCTAACAGGGCAGAGAGAGCAAGCCGTCAAGTGCGCCATCGTTTGGGCGGCCCTTCCACACTCACACAGAGTGTCCGAACCGGAGAAACCCCACCTAGCCATGTTCTCTTTGCAGCGGCCAACCTGGGTCCGCAGGCAATTTAGGGACTTCCAGGTTGGCCACTACAGATCGCCGTTCCAAGCCCTAGAATTCACCATTTGACGCAATGAGATATTCACCATTCTAGAATGACTCGTTACTGAACTCTAGAAGGCGAATTAGACCCTTTTGACCTTGCGCTGTTATGGGATATTCTGTCAGTTAATTTTAACTATTTTCAATAATAAGTAAAATTTACAAGTAATTTAAGTAATTTACTTCGTAAAATAATCGTACCCTTCACGTAACATTAAGCTGTTTTTTATCGAGCGTGCTAATTAGAAATCCAAGTACACAAAACGAAGGGCGATGTAATTATTAGAACGTTTAAATACAATAACTCAGAGATTCGTGATCTCTACTTTATTGAAACATTCCGTTTCTAACTTCAGTCTATGGGCGCGGGCTTCGCAGACTACTGATTTTCTGGTCCAGTGGGCATTTGAAGGCAACCGTTTACTTTTTGAATGAGGAACGTAATGTCCTCATTAGTGCAACAATTTAATCCAATAGTATTATGTTTTTAGTAGTATTTATGTTTTTAGTATTTTTGGTTTTTTTTTGTATTGATTTAGTATTTGTTTATTGTTTTTAATGTTTGTGATTTTCTTTTACTTTTTTTTGCTTTTGTTTTTATTTGTATGTGTATTTAATTGTGAATTGAATTAATGATGATTGAATAAATTATAACTATTTTTTATTTAATCCAATTTAAATATTCAATAGTTATTCTACACCGCTGTTTTAACAGCGTAAGTCCCGATCCGTGTAAATATAGAGATAAAAACTAATTTCTATTTTTAATTCAGCTCTCCAGCTATCTATATCGCAATAAGCTAGATAGTTTTTACGTGATGGAGTGACTAACACACACCTACTCAAAAACTTTCACAAATTATACTATTGTTCTGAAAACAGTTACATGAATTTCTTTTTTGGTCACATTTTTAGTTCCCTATCGCAATGTAGTCGGAAACAGAATTACAGACCCGCATCGTATAGTTCTATAATTACTATTATTGGAATGTTTGGTTAAGGTTTGTCTAGTTTTATGAGTTTGCAATCAGCTGACAGAAAGTCTTTTATCTGTCGAAGTTCATCTGTAGGAGCTCTTAAATTGGCAACAAAACATTAACATAAATCACGAACAACTTTGTACCTATTCACATGTGTTTATATGTTCAATCAAATTGATGATTTGAAACAAATTAATGGTAAGCATGAAAGGTGTTAATTAGTGTTTATTTAAAATGTTTCGGTTGATTAATTAGCAGTGTTGATTTATGAAGGTTTTTGGGTTTCCATTTAAGAGATAAATAATTATCAATGAGGTAACGCAGTCAGTCTTTTAGCACCCTTCCTAGGGACCATTTGGACTTCTTTTTTATTGTTAAATGTAGGTAAGGAAGGTATTTAATTAATGTATGATTAAATTGCTAGAAACATTTTAGTTCTTTACTTTCTTGTACAAAAATAATTAGGATCTAGCTAGCCCTAAGTTTAAAATGATTTAATGACGATTGACCAACAAGAGTGCTCGTAGCAATGCATTGCATTGCCGTATTTAACTTAAAAATATTAAAAAGAATTCTAATATTGACTGAAAATTATGAAATAATTAGGGGATGAATGAACTCAGAGTGACGACGGTTGGCTGATTTCAGGACTTAGTCAGGCGTTTGCTTTGAAAAATTTTCCTTATCTGTGTCTTTTAAAATCCATTACAAAATCAGAGAGAATATTTGTATTGTTTGTGCTATTCCCAAAATATAGTTGTCCAAACATGTAACTATCGCTTTCTTTCGTAAGCGATACTTTTCGTAGTAGTACTACCTACTTGTCAACTTTAAATACCACAAGACAAAACGACAGTAAACGGCAATAAAGCGATAAATAAATGTATGGAAAATGATACTTAATTAATTACTAAATTAATTGCTTTTATATTATGTAATAAAAATTACTTTTCTTTTGCTAAGTGGTCAAGAATTATACAGATTTGATGTAGTTTCGAATGTATGATAAAAAGACAAATACAGTTAGGTTAGTGGCATTTGTTATTAAGGTGGCATCCATTTTCAACCCCCAATTTCTACCCACGGCATAATTTTAATAAAAATATTTCCTGGGTAACCAACTACCTACCTAATTTTTACTCAAGTAACGTCAACAGTAAAAAACTAGATTCATAGTTTCGGTAAAAGTGTTAATTATAATTAAAATACGACTTTAAAATATTAAATTATTTTTCTGTCTGTACAAAAAATCATCATATTAGGTATTTTAATCACTTGGGTTGAAAATGGAATACATTTTAGGTAGAAACTGGAAAAAATAATCAATTAAATTTTCGGGGGTAGAAAATGGAACACATTTTACGTAGAACTTGGAAAAAAATATTTGCGGGTTGAAAATGGGGGTTCAAAATGGATGCCACCGTTATTAACTCACTGTAAGATGTTGTAATATTATGTGTCCTATTTAATAAAAAAATGTATTTTGCTGTATTACCTCAGGTTAATGACCTTATTTATCTCTAGTTTTGGAATAGATAGATATTTAAAAGTATAATAATTATTCATCAAGGTCTTCATAATTTAAAAATATACTAACTAACTAAGTAAGTACCTATAATGTTAGGTAAAGAATCTCTACCTGCTTGTTGGTTGGATGAAGTTTATTCTCGAGACGGACGGCCGGCTAAATAGTTATCTTGAATAATTACCTGAAAATAAAAATGTAAAAATTAACGTTATGTATTTTATATATTGACGAGTTAAGGAGATTGTTACAGTAGTCGCGTCAGTGTTTGATATTTTTTAAGGATATGAATACAAACAACAAATGAAACAATCTTTTAAGGTGTCAGAATTGGGCGATTTGTTTTTATTTGCCACCTAACAGGAAAACCTGACACATTAAGAGATTTTGATACATGACATTTTTTGTTTATTAATGTTCTATACATTGTCAATAGTGTTTGATATGTGTCTCAGCAACAAAAGAAAATAAAAATGAACGACCGTTTTCTATGCCTTTACCAACAATTTTACTTTTGATGCCAATAGCAATTACCGAAGCAAAAGTCATAACATATTAAAAAATAGACTGAATAGTTGGTTGATCGAGCAACCTTTCTACAGTGTTGGGGAATACTTGACTCATAATCTACCAAATGAATTTATTAATTAATTTGACATCATTATGTACAATTTTTTATTATTTAATTTAAGTTATTGACCATGAGCTACTGATGAGTAGCACACGGCTACTTAAAATTTTTGAATTTTTTACCATGCAACTTATGAATTACAATGTATTTATGTAACACGATATTTGACATGTAAATTGTATATTTTTACCAATAAAATACTATTGACTACACTCACAAAAAAGTGTCACGTCATGCGTCATGTAATCATAGCAACGTTATTGACAAGTAACCATTACAACGTCAAGTTATTGACAAGGTAACTATAGCAAAGTATTAACGTTGCTATGGTTACCATCAATGTTTTCTTATGACGTTATTACGTAAAACTATCGTCCATAAACCGACTTTACAGACAACCATTTTTTAACTAGACTATCGATCATGGTCCCGATCAGATTGCCGAGCACAATTAACTAAATGTCATTGCACCTTACAAAAATAGAAAAAAAAAACGCACAAAACACATTATTACGATCACAATGCAGTTTCAAAAGATTCGTATCGGAGATTCCGCGATAAGTAAAAGTATATAATATCTAAGTGAAACTCGGAAGTAAAAACAAAGAGTTTAATAAACTAGGAACTATTGGAAATTACTAGATTGTTTTAAATATAATTATAATATAAATTACAAGTAGTAAAATGATTCATAACTTTATATAAGCCGTGATCTATTCGTCGCGTCGCTGTCTGGGGAAGTCTTAAAGAATCATAGCAAAATCGATTAAGGCCATAGTTAGCTAAAAAACAATTTGTTTTGAGATTTTTAGGTTCCGTCCGTAACACAAGAGGAAAAAATGAAATAACGGAAAAGAGTAGTAAAATATAAATATGGATACTGGCATAGTAGTCGGAGTAGTCACCCCGAGCTCTTTTTTTTGCGCAGTCACTACACAAATCTATGGTAAAATGTATTGGGTTGGGGATAGTAACAAACAACAAATGCTATATACCATATTATAATCTCGTTTAGTAATGGATGTATTAATATTTAGTTTTTAGTTTAGGTGCCAAAACACGAAAACTTGAAGCGGCATGCAATGAGAACAAGCAAAAATTAGTATTAGTGACACCATTCATAAACCACGACACGTGTTTCGCGTCTACACGACGCCGACGCATCATCAGTTTTTGGGTGACAAACGTTAGATACGACGTCGCTCTCCGAGATGTTGCCTCGCTGAACGCTGGAACAAGAGTTCTCTTGTTCCAGTGGTGTCACTAATACAAATTTTTGCTTGTCGTCATTGCATACCTCTGTGTGCGGGATGGCGGGGCACATTGCGTTTTGTGTTTTGGCACAAGGCTCGGAACTAAAAACTAAATATTAATACTTCCATTAATAATAATAATAACTTTATTTAACAAAAAAAATGATTACAAAGTAATACTTACTACCAATCTAATCTTAGGAATAAAAGTAAAATAATAAAATAATATGCTTAGGGTATAAGTATAACAGCGGCCCCTGCACTAAGATAAACTTGTATCGCAGAGACCAAAAACCGGTTGACAGACAAAGATCATATTATGGTCTCGGGAAATACAGCCATTATTATTAGTGCTGTAATATACAATAGTACTGGAACGTTTAAAGTTAGTGTCCATAACTATTTTATTTAACTTAGGTATTTATTAAAAACTTATTTAACTAAAAAATTTAATCTTAACTTACTTATTTAACTAAAAATCTTAATTAGGAGTGACGTGACGACATTAAAAAAAATAATTTGTTGTCTGCCTGGCGGGAGCCGTCCGCATCATATCGGAGTTTAAGTGCTCCGAGTGCGGGGACTTACTCCCCCCAAGCACAGAATCAGTGCTAAATATGTGTGTAATGAGTGTGCAATGGAAGTTCTGTCTTGATGATAATGATGAAGAGATGCATGTGTGACAAAGCAGGTGTAAGTGTAGGGAATATGTATGTGGGGTGTATCGCAAGTTTTGGTGTGGTATATCAAGACTGAAGAATATGATTACCATTACAGATATGGAGTTCCGAAAAGTAACGCCGGATTCAATCTACTATTTCGTTTAGTATCAGATTTTTCAGAAAATTTGGTTAGAGTAGGTAAGTATTTCAATTATAGAGGTTTAAATAAATTTTGTTAAAGTCAAAAATTATAATAGTTTCCTATAATGGAAAAAATAATAACATTAAAAATCTAAATAATCACCCTAGGTAGGGTGCCCAAAAGGCTGACTGCATTACTTCATTGGATTTCAATGGTGATCCAATGCCCAAAGTAGCAGCCAGCCCGTTGGTTGTAAGTGCTTTATCCAAAAAAGAAACAAAAGAGAGATACTTATCTATAAATATAAAATTCAAAGTCCTTCCTGATTAAAAGTCGCATCGGGCTAAACTTTTTCCCACGTATAGCTATTAATGTGTAAGAAAAGATTTTAGAAAATTTAACCCATACGCGTTGGTGAATGCTAGTTTTGAATAAATTATTTTCCCGTTTACAAAATACATTTTATTGGTAGATTAGAATGTAGTGTTGATCTAATAACATTAACCTTGGTTACAAGAAACGCCTAAACAGCCTGATCTACTTTTACAAAACACCTTTAGTACTTACCTATACATGATAATTATAATTAAACTTCCTTATTTTTTTTGCTAAATTGCTCATATCTGCTAACGCCATATACTTAGATAACAATCACGACATATTCTACGGTGACAGCTTTGTTAAATGATTTATTATGATCGGTTTGTAAATTAAAAACATTGTTAAAAAATGTAGATTGAAGGCTTATAAACTATTAAAACTAGGCTCCAGGATGTACAATTATGTACAACGTGAGTTTTGAAATTGCTATTATTTTAGTCATTAGGTATTTAAGACTTGAAAATATAGAGCTCCAATAGTGAAAATCAGATTTCAATTGGGTTTAGCAGTTTTTGATTGTTCAAGTGACAGAGAAACAAACAAATGTAGATAGACGATTTTTAAAAACTATACATTTTTCTTCTACTAAGTACTTATTTTTTATCATTTTTTTTGCTTACAAGTACTTTTTGTTTCTCTTCATTCTGGTTGAGGCAATTTCAGATCTAACCAGTGGGCCTCTACTATGTTGCCGAATTTACCTGATAGGTACAAATTATCACTTTATTTTGGATTGAGGTATAGTGTTGAGTGAGTTGGTGAGTTTCTTGTGCCTTCTTCTCATTGGTGGGCGCGTTCCGAAGGCCCACCTAACTTAGTTTTTAAGACGATTTTATGTGGTCTATATACTTTTAATGTATTAAGCATCCAAAGAAATAAAAAAAATTGACTTTGACTTTGTTATTAGAGAGACATTTGACGGATGTAAATTTTCGATCGTCTGATGTTTTTTAGATCGTCTTTTATTTTAATTTCAATCGTCTTTTGATTTTTTTCGATCATCTTTTGTTTATTTTTTCGATCGTCTTTTGTTTTTTTTTTCGATCGTCTTTTGTTAACCACTTAGTAGAGCAGTTTGACTACGACGAAATTTATTCCTTTTGGATAAACTAGTTTGACCAAAAAGTTTGATCAGCAGGAACGTACCATTTTGATAGCTCCAAAGAAAGCCCCAGCGCGCAATTAATAGTATAGAAGAAGCCTTAATAATACCATAACAGTCACCTCTGAAGATAATTAAGCACTAAATATTCAGCAAGCGATGAGCACACGATTCGCTCATACCGATTACAAGCGATTACGAGTAATCGAGCACATCTCGGATAGGATTATGCAACTGGCGACATCGTCGACATACCAAGTTTCACTTTCGCGTGAGTTACAGTTTCGTATGTCGTCCGCGTGCACGCTCCGAATCCTGCCATTATCGATGTTGTATCGATTTGGGAACCGGTAACTCGATTTCGTTTTCTTTCCTTCAAACATTCGATTTTTTTTTGTGAATCGAAATTCAATTTGTACGGAAATAGTTAAGGAATTTGCAATGTTTGTTACATTGACTCACCAACTCGATACACATATAGCCCCCTCTTCCCAGTACTACTTAATCCTACATACCGTCTGTGTCAGACGGTATGTAGGATTAAGTATAGTCTGGTGGCAATGACTCTAAAGCTAAAGAGTCTATGTTAGGATTTTTTCTTTCTCAAAAATTAAATATATTAAATGTGAAGTTTCAAATTGGTCACTACAGGACAGGCATGCGGCCTAGTGCAAGGAAAAATAAAAAACGCTAATCTGTTTCCTAAACTTTTTAAAAAGAAAATTATAAAAAAGATTCCAATTAAATATCTTGTGTATATTAACATATTTCAACAAGGCATTCACGTCTTTTATACACTGAAAAAACGTGAGGGTTAAATTTAAATAAAATACTGTTGAAAATAACCCATCATGTTTGTTATTATAGCACCTGCAAAGTTAGTTGCTAAAAACAAATAAGTCAAGTTTGTTATTATTTTTTGTTTAATATTAACCGTTATAAACGGTTAAAAATACTTCGTTACTAATAACATAGATAGCTTCATTAGTAACAGCAGAGAAAATTGGTTACATTTAGCCAATTTTACTCAGTAGCCTGAGATATGTATTCAATCACGGCAATCCATCGCCTTAGTTAATTATAGCCGACTTACTCGGTACATAACATCAGTGTTACTCGGTATTTACAACCAGTTTGTTCGGTTACTACAACTGGTTTACTCGCTATCTACAGCCACCTTACTCGGTACTTGCAGCAGTGTTACTCAGTAATCTTAACCAAATATACTCGGTACCTAAAGCCAATCTATTTGGTAGTTGCAGCAGTGCTACTTAGTATTCTTAACCAAATTTACTCGGTACCTAAAGCCAGTCTACTCGGTAGTTGCAGCAGTGTTACTTAGTATTCTTAAGCAAATTTACTCGGTAACTACAACCGAATACATTTGTTAAGAACACTAAGTAACACTGCTGCTGAAATTATTCGATAACTACAACCAGCTTGCTACCTAGCAGGCTGGTTATAGTTACCGATTTGGATGCCTATCTACTACAATGTTACTCAGTAATCAAACACAATTAATTCAATGGGCACATTTCAATCAATTTATTGGTAATATTATTAATAAAAACTGTTTATATTTCTACTTTCAAGTAGATCCACTTTCTGGGTTTGTTATATTATGTTTATTTAAAACCATATAGATACCAATCCTTGGAAGTAGATAACAGTTTATAATAATATACAATTTCAATTGAATACTAGTAACGTTTGAAGTAGACTAGCTGCAATTTTATCGAGTAGAGCTGGTTTGCATTGCTGTAAAGAATAACGAATAAAAAAGAATATAAAGTTAGGATTACCTACTTAATACTGTATGGAAAACTTAAGCCTATAATGACTAAATTAACTTTAGGTATAGAGAGCTTATTTAATTTTTTCTGGTCTAAAAGGGTTCTTATGAAATTAAAATACAAAGTATATTAACATGGTTTAATTTTTAAACATAGTGAGATCCCGCCACCAGCGGAAGGAATATGTTGATTTTATTTTTAAACAAAGTGAGATCCCGATACATTCATAGTAGAAGTTTCTAGTAGGTAATAGATACAACACAGTGGTAAGCTGGTACATAAACCTTTTGCAGTTTAGTCGCAGATCGTAACTTTCACATATTGTCACCTCAAATCGCCGGATCACGGCGAGCGTCGGAGCAGCACTGACATCACTGAACATCACTGTCACTGACCAGTACGGATAGTCTATTACAAAAAGTATGAAACAATATCATTTCACTGACACTGATGGAACGTCACGGTACGGCACTGTGTCGTCACTGAGCTGTGCGGATAGGCCTCTATTATATGTATGATTCGAGCTTCCAAGCGACGAGTAGATTACGAACTTCCTCAGGCCACTAGCAGGCACTCTAAACAACGTACACAACACAGTTTGCTTGTTGAAAATATTGCTAAAGATTGCTTGCATCGAACAAAAACGCGTCACACACACTATTTTCTAGCTTTGTACTGGCGATTGCACCGGGGAGGCGATTGGCGAGCAAATGAACTATGGAGTGAAATGAAGCTATGATTTATGGAATGAACGGATCCACACATTAGTTAAATTTCATTAAGCAAATCGGCTGTGACCAATTAAGTGTCTCGATTAATTTTACCACAGAACACTGTTAACTCTACCGAGAAACGGCGAAGGTAAGCATAGCTAAGCAACTTTGCTATGATCAACCGATTAAATTTACTTATTTAAAAAGAAATATGTTTAGCTTAATTAAAAATAAATCAGTGATTTGTTAAAATCAACCGAATAAATACTCGGTTAAAATCAACCAATAGTCACGTTTCAAATTAAATAGTTCAACGTATTTATTTTTAAATTAGAATCTTTGTAATGTTAACCGAATAATTACTCGGTTATAAACCATAAACACTCAGTTTAAAATTAAATAAGTGTAACTCATTTATTATTAGATAAAGATGTTTGCTAAAATTAAACGATTAAAATACTTGTTTAGAAACAACTAAAATTCTTATTCAGAATTGACAAACGCACTTAATAGTTTCTGATCAAGTTCCAACTTATTTGAATTTAGCAATTAAATTATTTGTTATTAATTAAATTTCCATTTGTTATTAGCTAAGACTATTTAACAATGTTCACGTGGCTATTATATGCCAAGTTCACTTTGAGTTTTTTAGATAAGTCTTAGTTAAAATTAACCGATAAGATTTTAACCGAGCCAAAAAGGTACTTTGCTAAATTTTTATTTTTTCAGTGTAATGGTGGGTAAAATAAAAATAACTTTTAAGTAGATAAGCTGTAAATCAAAACGAAGGGTTATTATTTCAAAATATTATTATTGAGGTGATACAAATTAGCATTGATTGTCGACAAAATGTTGTATATGATGGCTCGGTTAATAAAATTCAATTATGGGATTCAAGAAAATACTGCGTATTGGCATAACTTAAGTTACAACAACCTACACAAAGGGCCAAAAATACATCTTTATTTCCGCATTTTGAAGATAAAATTCAGATTAAACGCACAGAATTACCGGTTAAAACAGGTACAGTCAGAAAAGGACTGAGGGTATCAGGTGCATATTTTAAAGTTCTAATTATTTTAATGACGGTTCAATATTTTTTGATTATTCTGCGTGAAATAACTAAGATTTCGAAAGATTTAGTGATATCAAGCAGAATAATTTATAATTACTGAACCGTTATTTAGAAAATTAAAACTTTAAAATATGCACCTGTTACCCTCACTCCTTTTCTGACCTATTAGGTATATATAATTATTTGTAAAACTTTAGTTCTCAAAAATAAATAAGCGTAGCTCTGCTCAGTGTGACATTTTGTTTAAGAGGAAAGGGTACCGGGCGCTCTCTCCATACAAACGTAGTTGACCATTTCCTGAGCAAATATTATTGTTGCATAAAACTTATAACTGCCATGACTATGACCCTATGTTTTGGTTTTTTTTCATTTTCTAATTATCATAGAAATTAAGATTTAAAAAACAAAAAGAACATAGGGGCATGGTCATGGCAGTTATAAGTTTTATGCAACAAAAATATTTGTGCTAGTGTCATTATCCAGGGAGGAAACAGTCGACTTCGTTTTGTATGGAGAGAGCGCCGGTACCCTTTCACCTTAATTTCTGCTACCGCGGGATGTGTCTATTTGAAAGGTTTAATGTAGAACGGACAATAGTAATAAATGTGTGTCCTAAAAACCGGCCAAGTGCGAGTCGGACTTGCACATGAGCCCTTCTTATTTGTTTCTATTTTTAGTATTTGTTGTTATAGCGGCATCAGAAATACATAATCAGTGAAAATTTCAACTGTCTAGCTATCACGGTTCATGAGATACAGGCAGACGGATGGATGGACAGTGAAGCCGTAGTAATATGGTTCCGTTTTTACCCTTTGGGTATGGAACCCTAAAAATGTACTTATTAGTGCGAATTTATATTAGTGACTTCTGTGGTCCTCAGAGGTGTAACGCTGCGTAGAAAGAAAAGCAAGGGCAAAGTTTTAGTTCGAAAGTCGTAATGCCCACTCTATGAATAGGTTTCATCTCTTTTGATTTGAATATGTGACCTTGTATACATGGAATATTACCATCGCAATGTACGCACATAGAAGTGCAATCAATTGCTCTTGACCCGAATCAATCAAAACAAATGTCAAACTGATTCTATTCGATTTTTGAATCGGCGAAAGCATTTTACAAGTGATTGACACGAGGAGCGGCGCGGGCGCAGGCGCTAAATGCTATTGGTCCAAGGTTGTTTGCTATTGTTTGCGCTCGCTCTTGTAACTATTTTGTTCAATATCTAGATTGATTTTGTCAGTAAGATCATTTTAGAGTAGAGATAATCTATCTCATAAATTATGAAAAGTTCAGAGTTACCTTTGTGGATCATCGCGTCACTTTTGTGGGATCTTGAAATTAAAAACACTAAATCTTTCGAACGACACCCACGATTGGATTGATTTATTTATGAATTTAATCGTCTTATCAAGCGCTATGCGCTTGACTATTAAATTAGTTGATTAAATTTGATTAAATTAGTTGTTTAAGTCGCTTAAATTAGTTGCTTAAGTTGCCTTACAAAAATAGTTCAAATAATGGAATAATAAAATTTACCCTTAAGATGACGATGAGAATCGAGTCGATGAGAATTACCCATATACATTGGCCGCCAAAAATGAATAGTGGTTTTTTGGCATAGTGGAAAGAAGTCGTTTTGACATAAGTACCAGTGTATCGGAAATAAGGTATTTTAAGATTCAGTCTTATCGTTAGGTAAAATCATTTACAAGCCGTTTTATTAGGATACGAACTTTGAGATTAGAACTTGATTTAATAATCCGCATACAAAAGACATCAACGGCACATCAAGTTATTCTATCAACTTTTAAAATCTAGAATAATTCCTATCTATTCCTAAAATCATTTTTATAGTAGATCAAAATGATCTTTAATAACACGTTTATGTTCATTTTTTTGGTTTGTATTAAGTATATGTATATATGTATACCAACTCTAATATCATGCCCTAAAATGCCATTCGGTATTTTCTAGTAGGCAACCTGCAGATAACGGTTATCCTGCTGCTTCTTAGTTCATTTTTCTCAATCATTTACTATTAATATGTCTGTCAAAAATTAAATTGAAAAAAAAAAACCATTAAATAAGATTAAAACATCAAAGCAATATATTCAACATTTACCAGATAGGTATAATTTATTAAATATCAAAAATCATACCTACATAAAAAGTTATAATCCTTCTCGTCAAAATCAGTAAAAGTTTTTGCAGTCCATCGGTTGCAGATTCTATCTTTCATTCGTCATTCAGTGTATTGAACTCTGCGGTTTGAATTTCAAACATTCCCTGTTTTTTTAAGGCCTTTTTAAGGTTTTTAAAGAAACATTGTGGTTAGTCTTTGAACATTCTCTACCTGACTCGTAATAGCCTTACGAGTTTATAGAGTTTAAGTTGCAATGAAAAAATTTTGACAGTTGGTTTCTAAGAGATATTTTGAAAACTTTCCATCGGGTGTTAGCAAATTTCTTCATCTGTAAAGGCAACCTGAGATACTTTTTATGCAATGTGCATTGACGAAGGTAATTTTAAACAGAAGAGGGTTGATCTAGAAGGCTATCAACTATTATTCGACGACTTTTGGGTACTTACCTAATTGTTTTTATTTTTATTATGAGGTTACTTTTATATAATCAGCTGTTTTTGGAAATATGGATTATGTTTAAAATAGTATTTACTTTT
The DNA here is from genome assembly GCA_907269075.1 of Idaea aversata. Lineage (NCBI taxonomy): Eukaryota > Metazoa > Arthropoda > Insecta > Lepidoptera > Geometridae > Idaea > Idaea aversata. Next base: position 4,376,076 of record OU026092.1, on the reverse strand, counting down.
TCTAACTTACGACATTTGGGTGGTCGTTTTTATTGTAATTGAAAAAATCAGCTGTTTTGGAAATAAGGATCATGTTTAAAGTGTTTTTATTTATTAGAACTTAATAAACAAATAAAGTTAGAAGGTCAATAACCTCTAACTACAAGCATAATCTAAAATAATAAAAAAAAGCTGATTTTCGAGTAACTAAAACCTCGTAGAACAAAATGTTTTCGCATAGAACCACGTTTAGTTTAGTATTACGTTATCCTCGATAAGCGTTGTGTAATAATTGGTAGATTTATACATATAGTCTAAAGTAGGGAAGTATCAATAAAATCACTTCACATAGTCATTAATTTCTGAAATAGTTTCATAATATTTGATCGCGACTACTCTTCTGCAAGATTTAAGCAATTTTGATAAATTCGTTTCACAAGTCGATCCAAAATGTGTTTAACAAACTCGAGACCCTTGCAGATCAAAAACTGTTGACAAAAACTTAATCTTCCTAAAAAGTTCACGACAATTAAAAAAAATTAACTTGCAAGGTCCACTCGTTCCTAAGAAAATGACACACTGACAGACAAACGGACAAGAGAGTGATCTTATAAGGGTTTTTTTAGCTTTTGAGGAAGGTACGAAAACCTAAAAAACTAAAACCCGACCACGATAACTATAACGACCACGAATAGATATCAATGGAAAATGTACATAGACTTATTACCCTACTTGCAAGTTTCTAATATGTGTCACTTTGGTGGCCAAGCAGCAAGCGGAATCCTCAAAGCTCCTGTTTTGTTTTATTTTGAGTCTTGCTATTAGGAAAAGGTGCGTAATTATACCTTGCAAAAGAAGAAAATACCGTGGGAAAGACTGAAAACTGATCAATAATACTGAAGGAAAGAAAATAATGTCTTTGGCATGCAGATGCACATTTATTTGGAGTTAGTTAAGGTGCCTATTTCTGTACTTTAAATCGATTTTAAATCAAATAAGTTTACTACGAAAGGTAATTAGAAAGAATGAAAGAAGAAAGAAAGAAAAATATATTGTGGTTACAAAAAGAAATACAACTCAGCTTATAGCGCTATACACAGTTACACACACAAACAAGTGTGTAACGCGCTGATTTTCAGTCGTATTCCTGAAAATAATAGATTATTAATAAATTATAATAAATGTAAGGAAAAAATAAATGAATGAATTAGAAACAATATAATTATTAACATCCAACACACAGCACAAACCAGTGAACAGATCTGGCTAAAATTTGGCAGAGGTATAGATAGATGGTTATTATGATTTTGGAAAATTCTTCTCCTACTTAGACGAAGTCGCTGGCAAAAGCTAGTAGACCGATAGAAAGTAATTAGTCTAACTCTAGCAATATTTAGAACAAACAATCGGATGCTGTTGTTATTACGTAACACGATTGTAATGCAATTGCTCCCACCTATGTCACGAGAATCACATAAATTATCAACTACTTTGCATTGGCTCCTGCTTAGTCAAGTTAACTTTAAGTATTTAATGTTTAAGTTAATATTTAGGTATGTGATAAGTATTGTGACGACTATTAAGGTGCAGCACAGAAGAAGCAAATATTTATGTTCAGAGGACATCTTAAAGTATGCACCAGAAGTCTGTAAATTTTTAAGAGTTCGTGATCATTTGTATCAACACAATTTTCATCATTACACGCTTGAGAGCGCTCGTGAGTCATTACTCGATTTACCCTCTGTCGGGGTTTACACTTGAAGCCCCCCCGGAGCTAGGGGACCTTTGCACTGGCCACTTGGGACCGAACAGGCACATGGGCCTTTTCGCTGGCATTGTTTCAGCTGAATTTGCGACGAGTACGATTACTCCATCTCCCCTTAGAGGTAGAGTTAGAACAGCTCTCTTTACTCTCAACAACTACTTTACTGTGTAGAAACAGATTCCTGAACTGCTATTTGCTCCTGTCTTGGGCTATTTGCACTTCGTCTTGGGCTATTTGCATTTCGTCTTGGAATATTCGCATTTCGTCCGTATAGTGGTTAGAATTTTTCGAAATACTTTCGAAGCAGATGCCTAAAAGCAAATTTAGCCCAATCTGTCCATTGGCTTAAAATTTGCAATGATATATCAGTCAGTCAATAGAATTTAAAAAATAATATTTGTATTTTATGAATTAACCGGGTCTTGCTTGTCGTCTGAATTAAATCACTACATAGTATAAAATAAAGTCGTTTTTCGCCGTCCCTATTTCTCTTTGTATGCTTAGATCTTTAAAACTACGCAACGGATTTTGATGCGGTTCATTTTAATAGATAGAGTGATTCAAAAGGAAGGTTTATATGTATAATACATGCATAATATAGCCGTGCGAAGCCGGAGCGGGTCGCTAGTTGTAAATAAAGAATAAATAAATAAATTATAAAACCTCGTAAGAATTATCTAACACATTTGTAAAACAACAATAATATTTGATTGTATATGCAATAATGTTGCAATGTTGTAGAGAAGAGTCCAATTATGCACATCCACGACTGAATGTATTTTGTAAGAGACATCATTACGTTGTTGTATCTATGGAAACATTCACGGAATATCAAATTAGTTTTGCTTTAATAGAAAGCTTTGTTTAGGTAGTAGGTACCTACATACATTACTAGGTATAGTTTTTATTTTATTTCGTTTGTTGTTTTAAGTAATCTATACATATAAAACCATTTGTCCTGACTGACTGACGAATCAACGCACAGCCTAAACCGCTGATCGTAGAGACCTGAAACTAGAAGGGTGTGTTCTTTGTATGACGTAGCCGTCAGATAAGATAATATTTTCCGAAATTTATGTTTAAGTTATATTTATGTTTATGTGCCTTTGTATGATTAAATAAATCATATATCTATCTATTTATTTCATTTTCTTGTATTTGATATGGGGTAGGCAAGTTATCGTCAGTGGAAAGGCTACTTGGCTAAGGCGCCATATTTGCCAAAATGAGTTTTTTATGTCATTAGATTGGATTTTTTTTTCTGCGTCTATTGATGTCGGTTTCGAGTCAATCTGGAGCACTTTTTTGGCGCTTTAGCAATCCAAACAATTTCTTGCAAGTTCTTACTATATATTTTTAATTTTTTTACCGGGAGGCATACTCTGGGCAACGAACTCCGAAGCTCTGAGAATGTTTGCATGGCTCTTGGCTTATTTTTTTAGCGGATTTTATAGTCACTGAAGTTTCCGGCCAACTGTTTTGATGTTTATATATTTATTTTTAAACACTTGTTTTTGTGCTTGTACGTACGTACAATAAAGAGGTCCATAATATAAATCTATCTATATTTTTTATGGAGTTAAAACGTCAAGTAGAGTCATCAAAAAGCGTTTGATGGTTTATTTATGAAATACTTGGAACCTTATTCTCTAACTATTTCAGTTAGTTAATCTAAATTATGAAGTAGGTATACAATTATGTTGAGTCATAAAAACGTTACTAAATTCAATTATGATTTCGGTAAAGGTGTCGGCATTCCCTTTGCTATTCAAATTTCATCACCCCAAGCGGAGGACCGAGAACATCGTGACTTTAGAGATGAAACTACCAACCAACAATAATACTGACTGTAAGCGAATAAGGGTGTGACCTACGTTGAAGGTTCAAGGCTTGAAATTCAGATTAGAAAAACAGGTTAGTAGCTAGTGAAACTCAGTAGATGGAAGAACAAGATGGTAAAGTATGGCATAAATAACTCGTAGTATTTTTATATCGCATAAATAAATACATACTTCCAATTATAATATTATGCCCGTCTTCTTGTCCAGAGGCAATTGACGAGCATTTGGTTGAAGGGAACAGTTAAGGGATTTAATAGGAGAAGACCTGAAGGCTAAGGAATATTATACCTAGGTACTAATTTCACATCCATATTCTCCTGAATTTAACAACCCTCAAAGTTATATAAATGTAAGTAAACTAGCTTTGGCTTTTTCGTCAGTGTAGGGTTTGAATTTTCCAAAAAAAAATTTAGTGGATGTACGTTCATGCGTATTTGTATGCTATATTTTAGTCCAATTAGTCTATTGGTTTGTGCTATGCGTTGATATATCAGTTTATTACAAATAGCAATAATTAGTCAAAGCTAACTTAAATTCGCCATACGTATGTAAAAAATCAAAGCTTTGGAATTGTAACGTACGTCTGACGGTTATAAGCTCACGTACATATCTATTGTAGTTACAATCGAAATCACAGTTATTTGCAAAATGATCATTTTATAAGACGGAATCTAATTGAAAATTGACAATTACGATCGCCTTCAATTCATTCGATTGTCCTAAATCGTCATTGGTAAGAACAATGGAACGAAGTGGCCTTCTAACAAATTGTGATGGCAAAATATTAGTTTTAAAGTGATGGAGCCTACGAAATGTCAAGATTTAGGTAGGTCCTTAATTCATATAAATATTATAAATATTATAAGACATTCTACACAACGCCATCTAGCCCCAAGGTAGCTTGTGTTATGGAAGCCAGACAACGAACACTATAAACTTTTTTTTGTAAATAAATACATGCACTCAAAATTCATACAGAAACACCTAGATCACGACAAATCTTGTTTACAGAAATATCAATATGAACGGAAAAAGAACCCGCAACCTTCTGCGTCGTATGCGAGAGTTAGTTATCCCACAGCACCACAAAGGTCGTCATATTATCAATGACATTTGTAAGTTTTGAAAACGCAGTCCCATGGCCACCCGGCTGTCTTTACAGTAAGTTCGGTTAATGTGAACTTCCGACGTCTCTCATACCTCCACCAAAAGGTCAAAATAACTAAATATTTTCTTCAAAATGTATCGATATTTAATACTTCAAATATTTTAATATCCTTAATTGTATACAGGTATGCCTATAAAATAATTGAGTTACAGTAAAAAATTGAAATTACGAGTGACCTTAAAATTTTCGATTTTTCAAAATGACAAGACGGATAGAGTGTGTAAGTAAGTAGATATCTCTCTCGTATACCTATAAATGTAAAATTAAAAGTCCTGACTGAGTGACTGATAATATTTAACGCACAGCTTAGCATGCGACATGAAATTTAAAGGTTGTGTTCTTTAAGAAGTGTATGTATGTATCTACTAAGAAAAGTTTTTTTCGAAATTCCACCCCTGAAAGAGTGAGATGGCGGACGAAGCCACAGGCAGAAACTTTCCCATGGTACAGTATGGGTCATAGGTAAATTATCAGTTTGCTACAATAACACTGTCAACAAGTATTGGACTTACGACCGGCGACCTTAACAACACACATAAATAACATAAATATTTGAATTAAAAGTACTTAGAGTGATTATTATTTTCAACATTTTAGCTATGTATTTAGTTGGCCGAGTGGTATAAGCCGCCACTCGCTACACCAACTGACGTGGGTTCGATACACAGGTTACGTTGTTATAATGTTCAAATAGTGCTGCACAGGATTGTAAACGTTACGGTGAGCAGAGACTTTTTACCGTTGATTGTACTCTACTTTAATGTTTAAAACTTCACATTAATAATCCCAATTCTAACCAAAATTAAAAATACGAAAGTTTGTTTTTGTTCTCTTTTCATGGTGAAATATTGAACTGATTTAGATGAAAATCGGCATAGTGGAAGTTTAGAGGATTTAGAAGAATATAGAATACTTTTGATCCCGAAATTTTCTCGGTATCGGGACATATGCTGGTGAAACCGCGGGGTAATAACTATAGCAGAAACTCTTTCGTTATCAGCTACTAATCATTGCTTGCATTCTAGCCTTGAATAAAGCGATTTCATAGCCACCGGTCTTGCAATTTGCAAGCTCTTTGTTAGTCAAATTTAAATGAGTTAGGTATGAATTAAACTGGTTTGATAAATACTAAATTAAGGTATTTACGAAATATTTTATGTACAGTATGGGTCATAAGTAAATTATCAGTTTGCTACAATAACATCAACAAGTATTGGACTTACGACCTTCTTCTAATAGACGTTACACACAAACATAAATACTTGAACTAAAAGTACTCAGTGTGATTATTATTTTCAACATGTTAGCTATGTCGTTATGTAGCACCAACCGACTCGACGTGAGTTTGATCCACAGGTTATAATATTTAAATAGTGCTGCACAGGATTAACACAGATAAACTTTACGGTGGGCAGAGACTTTTGACCGTTGATTGTACCTACCTACAAAGCGTTTTGACGAAGAATGGGGCTGTTCTAGACGTATATGTCAAAAACATTTGATCTACGAATTTTGAAAATTCATATTTTTATTCGAAAAATTTGAGTGTGTGTTTACTTGAAAACCATCTTTTTTAAGCTAGATATTATAAACCTTGAATGATAATTTGTGTATTGAGTTTGAAATACTATTTCAAACATAAAAGAGGTACCGCATCCAGCCATTTGGGGCACTCTTCTATTTGGAATTTGAATTTTTATTAAATGTTAAAGTTACTTAATTTTTTTAGGTTGTTATCATTCCATTTTTGTGAAAATTTTCATTTAAAGTTCATTACTTAGACGAAAATGGTTTTTATTTCCAAAAACAGCTGATATTTCTGTAAACATAACCTTAAAATGTAGACGTCTTGAGTCTTAAACCATCATCGAAACACATTGCGTAGGTACTAATCTGTATCTACTTATACGTAGTTTAGAACCTACTTTGGTTAACAAACGTGATTCATTGCAATGTAATCACATATTTCAATCTGGATTTAGTCATTGTATTCAGATTGTTTTAATAAATATTAAAGACTAATAATGACTTTTATCTTTATTTAATAATATATTTGAAACCGATTAACATAATTGTTCAACACATTATAAAATGAAAACACAATTTGCAATGATAATAAATTTTTTTTCACAGCACGTGTTTATTCTATAAAATTAAAACAATTAAGATCAGTTGTTTTCATATTTAACAAAAATAATGGTTTTTAGGGTTCTGTACCCAAAGGATTAAACAGGACCATATTATTAAGACTCCGTCTGACAGACAGACAGACATGTCCGTCTGTCTGTCACCAGGCTGTATCTCATGAACTGTGATAGCTAGACAGTTGATTTAATGATAGTGAGACAGTATTAAATACCTACACAAATAGAAAAAATATGATACAATTCTCCGTTTCTTTTAGACTATAATTAAATTGATAGTCTTACGTGTACTGGACGTGGAAAAAAGTTATAAGCATTTAAAGTCACGTGTTTTTCATTTTCTTCATTAACATCTGATACCATTACACATTTTTATGAACTTTTATGAACCTCCTTGCAAACAAGGAATTTTTGTATGATGTTTTGCCATTATTCTTTTCACAGATGATGTATTTCTATTGCCGCTATAACATCAAATACTAACTAAAAACAGAATATATTGATACGGAACTCTTCGTGCGCGAGTCCGACTCGCACTTGGCCGGTTTTTGTGTGATTGTTTAGTAATATGCGTTTTATTTATAGCACTTTCGATTCGCTTTCACTTTACCTTGATTCGAGGCATTGACCGTTGGCGGCTCTGTAAATATATCACTTAGTGCATAGGTAGGTAGGTATAAGTAAATAGTTGGTAGGTAGCAGTGGCGAGTGGTGATATCTCTTTAAAGGTATGCTGATACAACAACGACAACAACCATGTGATTTTTAGTGCGTGTGAAGAACCCACCTTTATTATGCTGCATAGAAAGGTACATATGCCTAAATCTGTAGGTAATCATTTTTTCTACTAGCTGCGCTCCGCGGTTTCACCTGCGTAAGTCCCGATTCAGTGGGAACATCAAAATGAAAAGTAGTCTATAGGCTTCCTGGATAAATGGACTATCAAACACAAATATAATTTTTCAATTCGAACCAGTAGTTCCTGAGATTAGGGCGTTTAAACAAACAAACTCTTTAACTTTATATAATAGTAATAAATTTGTGTACCTATCTATATGCTCAAGTATAATTATTTAAAATTTAACTGACTAATTGCTTACCAAAAAGGTACCTATATCCTACCTAAAAGGTTATTCGCACTATTCGTACCAAAAAGGTCAACACTACCTAAAAGGTAATTCGCGTTACTGTTTCCAAAATCGATCAAGTTTTAGAAGTTCTGATTGTAATAAAGCAATTACATATTATTGGTGTAACAGCTTTATAAGTAATTCTATAATATCGTTTTTTTTTTCGCAATCATAATAACACTCTAAAAATGACATAACCATTAGTAATGAAATGACTAAAACTAATAATGCAACATAATCGTTTTTTCAACGCAACATTTTTTACAATACAAACATTACATTAGGTGTTACAACGTATTAATAACAAAAATAAGCAATAAACACGATAATTGTAAAGAATTTAACAGTCGATTAATAAAAGATAAAAACGTTGGTACGTGATATATCTAGATTGAAGGAATTCTTATGTAAGTTAATGGTGACAATACACCTGTTTTTAATCGTGATTCACCTATTTATTGGTTAATTGTTAAATGGCTTTAGTTTTTAACACGCTTTTATTAGTTTCACCTGTATGTTTGCTTGCTTGCTTGTTTGTATGTATGTAACCAACTCTTTTGGGCTTGATTTTGCCCTACTTAGAACGATCACATTTAATTCAAACTTTGCACACTTGTCAAAGAGCGATGACAATGCAATATTATGATAACATGGTGCTGATCTGATGCTGGAGCTGAAAAGTGGTCATAGGAACTCTGTAATGAAACGACGAAATCCTATCGAGTTTGGGCTCGTTAGAATCGTCTTGACGAGTAGTTTGTCTTTCAATGGTAGCCAGGGTCTGATAATGGAACTGGAAGGTGATCATAGGAACTTCGTAATGAAACGACACAACCCCATCGAGTTTGGGCTCGTTAGAATCGTCTTGACGAGTAATTTGTCTTTCAATGGTAACCAGGGTCTGATCTAACATATTTCGTTATCAAAGACCAAAAAGTATAAAATAAAATTTTATTAAAGCGTGTTTTTTTTAGTTTTTTTAAACTATTAATTTTTTTAATCGGTAGGTTATTAAAAAGCTATGAAAATGGGATAGATTCCCTTTTACCCTCACATTGGCTAAATTATCAATTTGGGGGATAATACCACGCCAAACCACCGACCCAGTTGGCACAATGGTCACCATGTCGGACTGCCAAACACTAGGTTGCGGGTTCGATTCCCGTCTCAGACAAGTATTTATGCTCAGATATTTGTCTGTGGTCTGGTTGTTTCTATGTATTATAAGCATATATTTACAAAAGAAAAGTATATAAGTAGTAAGTATATCCGTTGTCTAGAACCCATAACACAAGTCTAATTACTTAGCTTGGGGCTAGATGGCAATGTGTGGAATGTCCTGCAATATTTATTTATGTATTTTTTTATCCTCCATTTGGGGGATAGCACTTGGGGGATAGAGAGAATATCTCTTTTTATTTTGTGAAGCTCGATATTCGAAGGTATTAAGGGAGAGGTTTGAATTGGATAGCTTCTAATTATTAAATCTACCCGCAAAAACTCTAGTCTCGTTACATGGGGCTTGACACAGCATTAAAATATCGAACTCCACAAAATAAAAACATGGGAAATATTAATATTAACTATTAATATTATTTAATATTAATATTAACTTTGGTAGTGAAAATAGCCATGGTTAATGGTTATATTAACTAATTGTTGACGTCTATTTTTTTATAGCACATAGATTTATCTCTTTACTTTTCATGGCTATATTCTGATGGAAATAGGTCTTTATACTCAAATTGAAGCACCATCGCTGCAGTGCTCAAATAAAATAATTTATTTTCAACTTACAATTTTGGATTATAGGTATTAGGTCATTGTATCCATAAGGATTTAAAAACTCTAATTCGTATGCTAACTCTAAAAGTAACAAAATCCAAACGAGATCGTCAAATTGACAATAATTTAGTTTTTAACGTATATTTAGAACATTTTACAACTGGCCCTTTTTCTTTCTGGCGCCAGATTTTTGTCAAAAGTCAAAATGGTTTAGATGGAGCAGACTGAAGACTTTTTGATAAGCCGATTGGTCGTCCACGTTTTAAATTACAGATAGACGTTTACTTGTTTTTGTTTGCTTTCAAACTGAACAACTTTTAAATCATTAGTCTGAGTTATCCCTTAGTCTGAGGTTAGTCTGTATGGAGTCGTAAAATGGAGTCATAAAGTCAATATGGACTAAGGACGAAGGTTGAGGGTAATGAACTGAGGAATGGTCAGGTAAAGCCTACGGATTAGTTCTGAGGCGTTCATTTTAGCGCGAAATTAACGCGCCTTTTTCATTTTTGTGTCGATAAATTACGATGGCATGATAAGGGAAAAAAATGGAAAGTATTCTACTTTAATCTTCCACTTTTTTAGCACTAATATTTGTAATTCTACTGCAGGATGAAGGGTTTCTTCTTGAAGTAAGAAGTTAATATGAACAAAGCTACAATTACCGAATCCATCTTTGTGACTATCTCAGTAATAATATCGATTATAAATGTAATTCGATTATGTCATTGTATCGATGCGAATCTAGATTAAACAAAGGTGTTAAAAGTATAACTATTTAACAAGCTTTAGTTAACGAGGTCGTGGACACAATACGGCAAAAACAACAATGTGCGAACTTTCATAGCCCAGTTAGGCCAGTTCCTCTCATTACGACACTAGATGTTAATGATGTCGGATGAGATGGTGGTACTGAACGAATGTGACCCGATGGAGGCTTCCCACGAGGTTGTGCAATGTGCTAAGGAAATGACGCTTGTTCCGTACTGTTAGATGGTGACAATAGCTTCTGCAATTGTAGGTTTTTTTAGAATCTAGAATATATTTACTGTCTTGTCATGAACCGATGATAATGCTATGCTTTGATGCTGTAGTGAAATGTTAGCAACTACTTCCTAATTTTATATTTGTTTTGTATCCATATAAGTTTAATCAGTTGTTTTGCACACAGAGGTCAATAACCATACCTAATTTAGATGTGTTAAAGAAATAGTAAGTAAGGTATCGCAATGTGTAAATGATTGTAATTGTCTTTAGGATTTCAAATTGGATATACTTCGCCCATTTCCTTAAGAAGATGTATTATTTTGTATTTATTAAGAACATAAACTTTTCCACTTTATAGGGCAAATGTCTCTTTATTTTTCTTCCATTAATATGTTTATTTTGCACACACTCATTCCTAATAGTAGTCAAAATCGTCCCGCCACCGCCCGCCATGGTTAAAAAATGTAGGTACCTAGTTAGATATAATTTGTTTTGCAGATGTGTCTATTGATTGTCATCTTCCTTATAGCACGGAGGTTAGAAACTAGTTGAGCATTAGGCGTAGAGACTCGCAAGGCTTCCATTGTTGCTCGTCCTACACTTGAGGTTGAAGTAATTAAGCAATATTTAGTTCGGGAACCTTGGAACTACGAGTAGCATTGTTTTGCGTAACTTTTGACGCTAAGCGTGAATTTTATGGATGCAGTTTATAGTTGATAGAGCAATATAACATTCTTGGGACAAACAAAGATAAAACAAGGAAATTCGATTCAAACTTTAAAAAATAAATATTCCTTAATAAAACTTAAAAGAGTTTTCAAGGAGATTTTTCCGAAAAATCCTATCGTAAGTCGTAAGACGACGTATCAATAACAGTTCGTTTATTCGCGTATAAAGAGATTCTTAAACGAACTATCTTAGTCAGCTATTTTTCTTTCAAAAAAGATAATATTTTATGTAATGAATCTATGACACAATTAGCCGAACGATTAGAATTACGAATGAAATCATAATATATAAAGTTATGTAGCTGTTCAGTATAATAGTCATCTAACAAAGGGTAAAGCAAAAACTTCAACGATTGTTGTTAGCAATAATGGTAGAATAGAGCCAATTTTGTAAGACTTTCGGAACATGGATTAATACAATTATGGAAAATGGATAAAGATTTCTATAAATAGGTTACGACAGCTATGAGTCACCTTACGTATGATTAAAAGTATTTTGAAATTATATGAATGAAAATTTTATTTGCTTAACAAAAAAATCTGTCAAAAAAGTTGACTTCTTAAGGTGTTGAGAGGTGGTTAAGAGTCTTGACCGCTTTCGTATCACCAATTTTCAGCGATGATTCGTAATTTCACAATAACTTTTTCATTGTATTTAAATTTTAAAGTACAAAAGGTTTATTTTTTGTAGTGTTGCACTTTAACAATAGGTACATATTATGCTAAAGATTTCGTCAAATTCACTCAAGCTTAAACAATTATAGGCAGTTAAATAGTTTCATGTGTTTAATTAGTCGTACTTTTGTATTGTAATTATTAATTAGGTATACACTTTGTTTGTTGGCAATGTTTTACAAGTAATTTGATTTTATAAATACCGACCCTGTGGGTTTCAAGAGCCACTTAAAGATTTTATAAAAACCTTTAGCGACCCGCCCCGGCTACGCACGGCTGTATTATGCATGTATTATATCTAAAAACATTCCTCTTTAATCAATCTATCTATTAACCGCATCAAAATCCGTTGCGTAGTTTTAAAGATCTTAGCATACAAAGGGAAATAGGGACAGAGAAAGCTACTTTGTTTTATACTATGTAGAGAATAGTTACAAAAAAATAAAAAAAATAAACAAATGAATTATTTTTCAGAGTGAAAATAAAGCAAATATTTATCTAAAGACCTGTTTATAGATACTTTTTCGTATTTTTACGAAATATTTAGTTTTTAATTGAGGTGGTAAATGGCACTTATTACTCGCTTAGACTACTTAAATATCTTATCTAGTTACATATCGAACTATAAGTTGGTAGGCTAAAGTAGGCTTACAAATTTCGGATCAATTATTTTAAAAATACAAAATAAAATAAGTTGTCTTTACATTAAATGTTTTTAAAATAATGTGAATGTTAAATTAAATTAAAGTGGTTCCGAAATCAAATCGTCTCATTTCATTGTGGGTCATTGTCAAAGCGTGCAGACAATTTTTATCCGCTGTGAAATTACCCGCGAATGCTCTGCATTATTGTTTTGCAACTAATTTTCAAACTCTTGCAGCTATTTTAAATTGATTTGCGTAATTTTTTATTCACTGTGTAGTGAAATCGAATTTCCTTCATCAGAATAATGACTTAGATCCTTTGCGTTTTTTATTACGAGTACCTATGTATAATTTAGGGTACACTTGCGGGTTACGGGCTAAAAGGTTTTTTAAACACCTTTTTATTAGTGACAATAAACAAAAAAAGTATTGTTTTTCAAATTGACAATAAAGCAAATATTTATCAACTGTTCTTTTTAGTTTTACCTGTTTTTACGAAATATAGTTTTTAATTAGATAGATAGATAGACACTTTATTTGTACAACACACAAAACATTGAAAGTAACAAAAATGACGAGAAAGCTTATTAACTACGAAATTGTACAAAGAGGCAACCTTATCGCTTAAAGCGATTTCTTCCAGGCGACCTTAAGGTGGCAGGTGGTCCTTATTACCCCACAGGTACCGTAGGATCTTATCTAAAGTAGGACTTAATTTTAATGAATCTGACTTTATGTAGGTAATTCGAAATAATTAAGATGTATATAAAATATTATGTCTCATCTTGTTCTTATCGTTTCTGCCTTAATTTCTTTTAAAATATTAATCATAAGCTTACCTTTATCAAAAACAGCTTTTCTTGAGTCACCCGTAGGCACAGCTGTAGCAGCATTAATAATAAGAAACGTTACGATAATCCTTGCACTTACACCCATTTTTAAGTCCTTTAATATATTTTTTATTAAAATAATTAATTGTTTTAAATATCACGTTTACGGCACGCAACTATATCCCGCGTGTTTTATATCCCGGGGTACATTTGCGCCGACGTGTTACCTCGAGCTGTTGCAGTTATCGACTGACAATGTTTGCGCAGCACTTTCTACGGCTGCGTCTGCGCAAGTCCGCGCAAGCGTTCCGTTGTTAAATTGTTTATCGGATTGCGCTTTTCTATTTCATTCACAATAGCACGTGTGATCGTGTTGCTAAATGTATCACTGAATATTTACGTCCACAATTTTTGGTGTTGCTAAATTTTGAATTTTTGTGTTTCCGTTACACAAATTGTAGGTTTTTACTTTAACAGTCTACGTAATTAATAGTTTAAAAAAATTAAAAGAAATACGCTTTAATAAAAAATCCAACTAAAAAAATAGAAAATAAAATTTAATAAATTGTAAATAGTAAGCGTGTTACATTGTGATGCTACACCTGCATTATTTTTCTTTTGCAATCACAATGTAACACGCTTACTATTTACAATATTCTTAATCAAAATTTATTAAATTTTTTTTTTTTTTAGTTGGATTTTTTATTAAAGCGTGTTTTTTTAGTTTTTTTAAACTATTATATATTTTATACTTTTTGGTCTTTTTTACCGAAATATTATGTTAGATCAGACCCTGGTTACCATTGAAAGACAAACTACTCGTCAAGACGATTCTAACGAGCCCAAACTCGATGGGGTTATGTCGTTTCATTGCGAAGTTCCTATGACCACCTTCCAGTTCCATCATCAGACCCTGGTTACCATTGAAAGACAAACTACTCGTCAAGACGATTCTAACGAGCCCAAACTCGATGGGGTTATGTCGTTTCATTGCGAAGTTCCTATGACCACCTTCCAGTTCCATCATCAGACCCTGGTTACCATTGAAAGACAAACTACTCGTCAAGACGATTCTAACGAGCCCAAACTCGATGGGGTTATGTCGTTTCATTGCGAAGTTCCTATGACCACCTTCCAGTTCCATCATCAGACCCTGGTTACCATTGAAAGACAAACTACTCGTCAAGACGATTCTAACGAGCCCAAACTCGATGGGGTTATGTCGTTTCATTGCGAAGTTCCTATGACCACCTTCCAGTTCCATCATCAGACCCTGGTTACCATTGAAAGACAAACTACTCGTCAAGACGATTCTAACGTTTCATTGCGAAGTTCCTATGACCACCTTCCAGTTCCATCATCAGACCCTGGTTACCATTGAAAGACAAACTACTCGTCAAGACGATTCTAACGAGCCCAAACTCGATAGGGTTGTGTTGTTTCATTGCGAAGTTCCTATGACCACCTTCCAGTTCCATCATCAGACCCTGGTTACCATTGAAAGCCAAACTACTCGTCAAGACGATTCTAACGAGCCCAAACTCGATAAGGTTGTGTTGTTTCATTGCGAAGTTCCTATGACCACCTTCCAGTTCCATCATCAGACCCTGGTTACCATTTAAAGGCAAACTACTCGTCAAGACGATTCTAACGAGCCCAAACTCGATAGGGTTGTGTTGTTTCATTGCGAAGTTCCTATGACCACCTTCCAGTTCCATCATCAGACCCTGGTTACCATTGAAAGCCAAACTACTTGTCAAGACGATTCTAACGAGCCCAAACTCGATAGGGTTTCGTAGTTTCATTACAGAGTTCCTATGACCACCTTCCAGCTCCATCATCAGATCAGCACCATGTTATCATAATATTGCATTGTCATCGGTCTTTGACAAGTGTGCAAAGTTTGAATTAAATCTGATCATTCTAAGTAGGGCTAAATCTTGCCCAAAGGAGTCGGTTACATACATACATACATACAAACATACAGGTGAAAATAATAAAAGCTAAAAAATTATTATAATAAATTATAATTTAAGTTTATAATTTATTATAAACTTAAATTTATAATACAATTTATTAAATTTTAGTTTTAATTAAAGGTTTAATTACTAAAAATTGGTTATAATGGTTTATTTAGTGATTTATTTTATTATGTTTTAATAAACCCTTAGGATTTTTTTCACATGGGCGTTAACGGCTATTTCCTTAACTACATAAACGAGATACACAAAATATATAAATATTTTATAGGTATTATTGTATCAATTGATAGATAATACATTTAATGGATCAAAAACAAACACAAAATAAGCACAGGTTATAAACTTATATCCTATCCTTCTCTCTACTTCCTATGATATCCTACTAATATTAAATTAATTACCTACATAAAACTATATTCTTACATTTATTAAAAATTAAATGTCCAAATGGCTGGCTGCATTACCTACCACGTTGGAAGGCGATTACCTACCTACCACGTTGGAAGACTATTAAAAATAATTAAAATTAATAGCGTTGCTGTTAAAAATAAATTCTTAAAAACAAAGTATGGCAAACCAAAGGATTTCCGTAATTTTCATACACTAGGTATCCATCGTAATTTTCATGTATAAATTATTTAGACGACATTTTAGGTTGAATGATCTTTCAAGTTTTATGTATCTACGTACAAGTCTTGTGATTGATGACTTAATTAATATGAAAAATCGGCCAAGTGCGAAGGGTTCCGTACCATTATGCGACGCAAAAACAATGCAAAATAGACATCTTTCCTACTTATTTCCCATTAATTCAACTTTTGGATTCACATTTCGGGGTAACATTTCGGTTTATTAGTAAAACAACATTTTTATCCAAATTATTACCCAAATAAATAATAATAAAATAATTTAAAAGTCACCTTTAATTTAAATTATCCCACAGCTGCATTGCATCTATAGTTCTCTATAGATGCAATGCAGAGTTCAAAAAGTTTGGCTTCAAAATAATTAAGAAAAGCGTCATCTATTGAATTTGTAAAGAATTTGTATATATATATTAATATTCGAATATATATATATATATATATATATATATTAATATTCGAAATTGAATATAGTGACATCTACTGTCGAATGCTCGAACTACTACGCGGACCGAGCGAAAATATTGTAATTGAGTGTTTACGGGTTCGAATAAAAAATTGAAACCACTTTTTAATTTAGTTCAACAAAAAATACAGAGATGGCAGCACATAAGTTTGTTTTACTGCCATCTACCGTCGAGTAGCAAAACTTTTTAGTTCAATTGGAGAATGATAGATGGCGCTGTTTTCAATATTAATAAAATTAATATTAATATATAAAAAAATAAAAATATAATATATTTTTTTATTTTATTGTTTTTTGAGTACTTTGTACTTTAAAAATTGAAAAATAGTTCTTATTGGTAGTTTAATAGGCTATGTTATGTCCGGTAACGAAACTGCTGAAACTAGGCTTAGGCCCTTTTGTCAGTGTGGAAACTGATGAGACGGCTTAGTTCCAGTGATTTGGTGGCAAGTTCGGTTGCTGGACTGTCCAATACTTTCCATAGGATACTGATAAAGAATATAATTAATATTATACCTAGATATTAATTATATTATTGTCCTGCGGTGAGGAATTATAATGAGCTACTACCATTTTTACCTCCGTTGATGCTAACTATTAGCCATGCTAATTAGAGAACTTAGGTTCCTACTTGAACTTGTATATCTTGTTCATTTTTTACTCCCCTTACTTTTAAAAGCTTTTACGTCATTAATAGGTATTTTGGATTTAAGTGAAATAAACCGGTTTCTGTGGTAAGGTTTCAGTTTTGTTCATGTATTTATTAATAAAGTTACCCTTTGTCTATGTTGTATTAATAAAGTTATTTGAAATGACATAATTCACCATGTCTTTTTTTGTTTACTAGTAAAAATAATCATGGTAGGTAGTTAAAAACCCTATAAATAAATACCCATTTTATTATTTTTAATTACATAGTTTTTTTGTGGTAATAAGTGATCTATCTATTAGAAACAGGTTACTCACACAAGAGTTGAAATTACCTAATACCTAATATATTGTATAATTTCTGAGTGACTAACGTAGTAGGTAGGTAGATATAATAAGGAAAATAATTAGGAACAAATTAATTTCATTGATGAATCAATTTATTTTCATTTAAATACTAAAATCATTTACGCATACTTCAGATGTAGTAACATAATATTTGCATAAATTAATGCAATACACAAGTAACGTATTCACATGGTATCAGTTCGTTTTATTCGCTAAAAGCTAACGGCACATTTATACATATCTATGTATAATTTAAGTATATAAATAAGCAACATAAGTAATTACAAGGCTAAAAGTCTTTGTTGGCTAAAACGGCATCTATATCGCCTTCTAATAATACTACTCCAGATAACTTATAATACATTTATTCAGATGATTTCAGTTAATAATGCTTCGCATAGAAAAAAAAATCATGAATCAGATACAAATCAATATCTACAAATTAATGAGACAATCGAATTAAATTAATTAAGTACATCGATAAGATATAATAGATAGTCATGGAAATAAGTTAATATGATTCTATACAAGAAGTACGAAAGGAAATGAAAATGAAGATATTAACAAAGGAACTGAAAGAAAGACTTAAAGCTAAAATAATAAATTAATGTAAACAATCTACAGAATACTAAATATCACAGAGAAAATACCCAATACTTATTCAACAAAACATTGTTTCGTCAAGCACTTCAAAACGCTAATAGCAATTCCACATTTTGTGAAGGTGTTATAAAACACAATAAAACGTTATTTATTGGAATCGCTTTAGAGACGTGCTAAAGACACGTTGCGAACGCGATCGCTCGCTAGAGAGCTCCCGACGGTCACGGCATGCGGCATCCGGCCACAGCTTGTGCCATGCTATGGCTCAACTCGAGCTAACTCTCCGCCCTTTAGGTATCCTCGTTTCTTTCTTCTCTTTTAGTTTAGCTTCGTAAGCTGCACACTTGCTGTTGCTACTGATCACCTTCTTGCCTTTCGGACATCTGAATTCCGAGTACCAGTTGTTTAAGAGGTTGCCGTAAGCTCGGAACGCAATGTAATCATTCTTGAGGCACTGGGGTGCGTCGATTTTCATCTCGAGGCTTTTGAGATTTTTGTTGGGAGTGAGTTGAGGCACGGCCATGTTGACAGCGATCATGTTCTCTTTGATCTCGGCGATGGTGCTGTATAGACGTTGCATCGTCTTGCCAATCAGCTCGTGTCGGGTCTTGTTGTACGCGTAGAACGGATCGTCGGGGAAGTCAACTTCCACTTTGAACAGGAGCTTGAAAATCTCCTGATATTCCACCAGCGATTTGTATAGTTTCGGCATTAGGTACATAAACTGCAACAAGGAGAAAATTTTCGTTAATAAATGCAAATTAAAATCAATAGTTTGTTCAAGCTTACGTCACTTACGTAAGCTAAAAGCTGCGTATTTATCATTTCGGTTTACACCGGTCGGTTTAATGCCCTTGTACATTCCAAAAGGTTCCGCCTCAGTAAAACGTTAGCGAGTGAATTGAGGAGTCGCCGAGTGAAGACATGTCTGATGAATTAAACGCAACGACAGATATTTTACGACTATCGCATAGAATATGTGTCGAGGTTGAGTATTAACTAGCACGCATTTGTGATTGGTATTAAAGCATTACCATTCTACTCATAATTACAGGTATACTTTAGTGCCTAGCTGACAGATATTCAATTTAACGATATGTTGAAAAACGCTTGTGGTTGTAAAATCAATATACTAAAATTTCCATTCAGATTATCGAAATCTTGTAATTACACTCAAATCAATAACGCTTTGAAAATCATTAAATTAAATACTTAACCTACCTATTAAAGTGGTAAGTACGTAGTTCGAACTAGTGTCACGAGTTTAGTCCTACCACAATAAACGCAAAGGACAACTTTAGACCTATATCTACAACTAAGTATAGTTATTACATAGCTTAACAATGATGCTTCCAATAGGTATCAACATACAGTATAGTTACTTATTTCTTTAATAGCTAAGAATAAGCTAGAAGAACTAGTTCGCCTCGATACTTGAAACGGATAGGTTATTATTGTCAATTAAAAATGGATATCATTCATATTGTTTGTAAACTACAAAATATTAAACTCAAGGAAAACAATCCTTATTTACATATTAAATCCATTTACGTCAATTCATTGATCTTCAAACGTCACTTAATGAACATACAAATCTTAAAACTTTACACAATAGGTGTCATTTCCGCTCGCACATTATAAACTAAACAAACTAAATTGTTATTAAACTAATGATATTCGTGCATGGGAATATGATCTTTAATTAGGCGTTTGATCCAATTAGTTAATAGTCACCTATTCAGTCATTTTATTCCTGGAACTACGGGATCTCGTATGACACTTCCTTTTGCGAATGAATCATTCATGGTCCCCATTATTAAGTACATATCCTACTATTACAATAGTGTATCTGTATACGCCAGAGTTTGTGAGTAGTATACACGCTAAAATAACATTACGAATTGAGATGAAATTTTGAGTGGAGGGAGATACCACATGTTACTTTTTATCTAGTTATTCCAAAGGATTAGGATTTATGTGGACAACCGCAGCTAGTCTGAATAATATTCTCATGGATTTATTGTTTATTAGTTAGGTACAATGTGGCGTATTTAGATTTGTAATTGGATATTCTTTATGTTGATTGGTGTCGAGATAAGATAAAGGTTTTATTGAGCTTTAGTTAAAGGTTAAGAATACCTATTATTCTAAAGTCAAAGTCGGATTTTTTTACAGAATTTATTGATTCCTGTCCTATTTTATTGTCATTCTGACTTTTATCACTATAATTATGATTTTGAGGCAAATTTGAGGCACGTATCAATCAAATAAATTTAAACCTATAAATACTTTTGTCTTTGGTACTAATGGTATAGCTTTCCAAGAATTTAATAGACATGCCCGGAAAGGTTAAACGACAGCTGAAACACTATTAAAACTTTAGGAATGATTCACCTAAAAATTCTTAATTAGAGGATAAGTTTAGTCACTGTCACCTATTATTTTGTTAAATCTGTTCAAACTTTAAACACAAATAGCTTTGTATTGCCCAAGTACATAAGTTTATGTTCATCTAAGAATATTGTGCTAACACAACCAATAAAACCTAACGTGAGGTCCATAAACAATAGCTGAGTAAGCTATTAAGAATCGACAAACGTACCTCTAATAAATCTGTTAAATTTTATAAGCTCATTAAGTTCACGCGTCATTCTAGCGAGGAAACAAACGTAAGCGGATAATAAAGAGCCGAGTGCTTTAGCAAATAGGGTAAAGGAATAAAGTATTATAACTGAAAACCGGACAATACCCTGTACGTTTGCTTTAAAGAGGCGAGTTTAAGTCGAAGCGTGTTCGAGACAAATGCAGCAGAATCGTAAGTCGACATTCGTCTCAGTCGGACAAATAATGTGTTTTTAACATTTCGTGTTGTTTTGTTAAATCGTAAATACTGTACAAACAACGAACCCGCTAGCGTACCTACCTATAGATACAAAGGTACATAGCGCTGCGCCTGCGCTGGATGCTCGCACTCGTGTGGAATTTCTGACACTGAAAACCGATGTACCACGAACTGTTGAACTTGTCACTTACCACTCAACTGTTACTATTTTAGCAAGTATTCAATTTGTTTTATTTCTTTAATTTTATCAGTTTCAGATTTAAGAGCTAATAAACCTACAATATACATACCTACATAAGTTATAAAAATACAATCTTATCAAATCAATATTGTACGAAATAAAATTTCCTTCGACATATCCCCGCTATTCTTTCGTAAAGACATTTACTTCTCATTTAGGCATTATTTAATTTTTAAATCGTTCGTATGTCAACTAAGCCGGAGCGAAGAGATCACTTGAATTCTAACGCTTTCTTTTGCCCAACGTCAAATATTTGAATTCGTTAAGTGGCCATACATTGACAAACTGGCGAGACATAGAAATGTTCAATATTCATCCACGTGGATACAACACTTCTAAATATGACTTAAGATGATGATTCTCTTAACGTTAACACTCACACATACGAGTGGTTCTCTCGTGATATAACAGGGCGCACCCGCACACATATACATTATGTATTAATTAGTGGGACCAAAACGAGAATACATAATAGAAAGTCTCGTACTTATTGTGTGTTCGGTAAATAATAAACTTGTACGAGCTCGTTAAATATAGTCTGTTTATTTTATATTTTTACGAACCGAAGCGGCGCGGCGTTGACTGATCCGAATACAATTATTATCATAATTATAATGCGGTTCTAAAATAATAAGATACCATATAGGTGGTAGAGGCGTAGCATGATCGCGTGCGAGCAGCGAAATCACGCTGTGTCAATCTATGCAAATTTCTTCGAAACATTTAACTGGCTCCTTAGTTTGCTGTGCTCCCACAAGCAGCCATAAGCATCCGACGATCACCACCAGTTCACGCTGAACTCGTTCTCCTCCATCGTTCTCTTATATTTTATGCGTTAGCTCGTCTGATAAAGATCATCTTTCATTGGATATGAAACGTGGGCGTGTCCTATTATATTTTTTGCAAATTTCGTAATCAACTCAGTATTTTGATTAATTTAAAGTTGAGATCAAACGAGATTTTTTTTTGTTTTGAATGCAAAAGAAAGTGAACAAAAAAATAATAAATTCAAGCCGCGCAGCATCGGCCGGTATTGCCAGGTTCATGCGTAATGAACGCGCGTCCTCAGATCATGAAAAGTGTATTATTACGAAGAATAATTTAAGTTTATTATTAGAGCAAATGAAGCGATCTCGATTAAGTTGTGAGCATAATGAAGCCTTATAAAACACTTAAAACTGCACCGATTTTGAAACGTACGCGGTGTTGAAAATTAAGGGCTTGCACTTCTAGTTATTGCCCTTAAGTACAATGTGAAGTAAATAAACGTGGTACAAAGGCCGGGTACATGTAATTTGGCTCGACGAACCTCATTTTAGTTGCAGTAAGAGAGCCTCAAGCGCAGCTAATGTACGTACGCTGTAATTCTTTTTCTCAAATAAAGCAAAAATAAATTCAAAATAATGTAAAAACATTGAATGGGTAAAAAGAGTGATGGGTCGGAACACCACACCCTCCAGACGTGGAGCGATCGACTGCAATAATTACCCTGTCAGAAACTCGCATCACCATCATAACCAAAAACTGCAGCAATTATTACTCGCGGACCTATTTACATAGACCGGACTTGTAAAGACACGTTTAAGAGTCGAAACAGATATTGAAATGTAACAAGGGCATTGGACTCGAGTCAATCATGCATGATTCACCTGCACACGTAATCGCACTAACGAAATATGCAAATGATTAGTGAACTTACTTTTTTTTCTGTAACCGTTGTGCCTGGCCGCCGTGGACTCCTGTAGTTGAAGAAGTGGATGTCGACGAAGTTGATGGTAGGCAGCCAGCCGGGCATGCCGTCTCTGTATTCTTTCGTCTCGTTGAGAACTCTCCTCTCCTCGTTCAAGAACCTCCGCGTGTTTTTCAGCTTCTTTATAATTTTCTTGGTCGCATTTTTGAATCGTTCGGCTTGTGCGTTTCTATGCAGTCTCATGGGATCATCTTTGGCTGTGGGACTGAGGGTTTGTTTCCTGTGCGGTCTCCGCCTCTGTTCGATGACCCTGGGCTCGGAGTGCCGTAGTCGTGCATCTTTGGTCGGCTGCGACAACCCATGTCTTCTCTCGTGTCTGATACGTTCTATTGAACGAGCCTCGGTCGGAATGAGACACATTGCAATTACCACTATTACTGATGTAGCTACCAGAAGCTTTTTAGGAAAACCTGAAACAAACAAACGAACATGTGTAACTATGCGATATTCATGTAATTATAGATATTATTAGATTAAATAACTCGGAATTTATCTTTACAATTATTATTGTCTGATTTCAAGTGATAGTCTGATTTCACAGGTGATAAGCGAGGTAAAGTCCTCAAGATCTCACCGTTAGTAAATTGTATAAATAGTTTCATAGATAACATTGTTGACAAATTGCACTCATTGCTATTTTAATAGTTCTGATTAATTAATCTTATAAACAAGTCAGTAGCTATAATTATTTATAACTATTTTCTCATACCCATATCAAGTAGCTACTATTAAGGTAGTATTTTCCAAGGGGACATAAAAAATAATAGGCTCTGATTATCTGACGTTGCTTCATTCATGCGCAAGAGTATCGTATAATTCCATCAGTGGACCACTTTCTCAACCGAGAATGTATGGGAGCCAGATTTTTTTGAGAATGAAATCTTTACACCATAAAAATCTAACATTATCTAAAATTTAAATTTAATAGAAAATTGATTTGCAGGCTTTATTTTGAATTTGAAAATATTATATTAATATGTCATCTTAAGTATAAAACGTGTGCGATATTGGAGTTTTTGATGTTACGCGGCAAGGTAATAAAATATATTTTATGTTCAAGAAACGCCTCGCAATTCTGTCCGTGCATTTTCAAAGTGTTGCAGGGAGGGCGCACCACCGGCTTTGAAAAGCTTAACCATTGTCTGCGCATAGCGCTAAACGTGAAAGTTTCTTTTTGTCGCGCTTTTTACTGCTTAACCCAATCCGTAATGGAACGTTTAAACGCAATTTCCTTCAATACTCAATATTATATTTTTATATTACATGTAACCTAGGTGTGTATTACCTAAGTTAGAGTTGGAGTGGAGCAATATCTTAACATTTTAATTTTTCCTTACAAATATTTAGTTTACTATGTTCGTCATTGAGTTTTACCAATATCCTCTAGGGTTTTCAGAATCGTGTCTATCTAAACAATATATTATGTATTATCACATCAAACTACGAGTTTACACCTTTTGTGTTACGTCAGATGAGGATAATCAGAGGTTTATGGTCAGTGAATCGTTAGGTCAATCCGTGTCGTTGACAATATAATGTATGTTAAGTAAATAAACGCGTGTAGTCTAAAAAAATTGGTGTGATTTTTTTGTATTCTGGTTTTTGATCGAGGAAATCTGTTTGTGTTTTATTAGGCTGTGAACAGTCCGGACAGGCAGTGACATATGCATTTCACATCTAAACAATGATCGTACATAATTGTTACCAAGAAAAGTGTTACTGATTTTTCCGACGCGGGGTTTCCCTGTCGTTTTTCATCCATTAAGGTGAACGTTTTCGATTAAATATTTATCTTTGCGTTTGATATTCTCAGTAATAATTCTTAAGTGACATGTTTCTTGATAGATATTTATTTTTATAATATATATGCCTATTTATAAAATTCTCGTGTCGAGGTTTTAGTTGCCAAACTCCACCTAAACGGCTGAACCGATTTCTATGATTTTTTTTGTGTATATTCGTTAGGTCTGAGAGTTAAACATCTATTCTTTTTCTCTATTTTTTATTTTTATTTTTAT
The DNA here is from genome assembly GCA_907269075.1 of Idaea aversata. Lineage (NCBI taxonomy): Eukaryota > Metazoa > Arthropoda > Insecta > Lepidoptera > Geometridae > Idaea > Idaea aversata. Next base: position 4,350,861 of record OU026092.1, on the reverse strand, counting down.
GGCGTTTTCCGGGACAGCTAGTTTTTTATAAATATGTACAAATATTCCGCATTGCACGATATTGCCTAACATTTGTGTTTTATAACTGAAATAGATCTTTATTGTCATTATCAGTTTGAAATACCTAAATTTAATACAATTTAATACATCATAAACACAAAGTTAAAACTACAACTTACATTATTTTTTAACTAACAACTTTATAACTTACATTTACTTTAGTATTTTTTATAAAAGCTTAAGTTTACATTTTTATTTAAGTTTGAAAATATTATATGAACCCCAAATATAGTATAGTAAAAAGTGGGTATCGTATGACAAGACACGGCTGACGTATTTCAGCGAAGTATCCCTTTGATCGATTACCGACGGCCGATGTTGTTCATTCCCACACGATCGACGATCGATTCTTTCGATACATCTCGATACTTGTACACTACCAAAAACGATCATGAATCGATTCTGCCTCATCAGCGAATGACAATAATAATTAATACTTGCACTGACTGATGAGAATTTTAATAAGAATCGAGCTTATGTGTAATTAGCTTTAAAAAATTCAAGTTACTTTTCTTTATTTCTTTTATTAACGATGTTTTAAATTAAAGAAATGATTAATTAAGTATCATTATTAAAGTTATAAAACTACATGCAAAAAATAAAAGTAAACAAAGTAATTAAGTAATATCATAGCTTACCCACAATATATCGCATTTGTTTACATTCAACGACTACCCACTAACTCGCGTCCTATAGACAAGTTACTTTTTCTATAAAAAAATGACACACACCAGTTAAAAAGACATCCATGAACAACGCATTGATGTAGCTCCTGTAGGCAAGTCCATGTTCATACGAACACACGATCCCGTTTACCGAAAAGTTTGAAACTATTCGGGATTAATTTACCACTGGCCGAAAACACATATATTCGGATATTCGAATTTTAAAAAGTTCTTTCACTTTATAGTGACACAATTTCGAAGCACTTAGTTTTAAGTTAAAATTGGCACTCGATATGTTCGGTCGTATCTTATAGTTAAGTACGTGTGTCACCAGAGTGGTGCGAGGAACGAGTGTGCGAGACAGGCGCGCGGGCAGCCTTCGCTCCGTTGAATGGCCACCGAAATGCGGCACCGTACATGAAATAGCCGGTCGAGCACTATGCGAAAACCTTTGCCCGCCCGAAAATTAAAGCTCAAATATCGCACCAGCCCCTGAGACTACAATTTTCATAGAAAACAGTCGTTTTCCGTGATACATCTTTCACTTTCATTACTACTTGTTAACACGATCTTACGTCATTATTGTTATCACTAAAACTTGTACTAACAAGTAGCTAATTCAATTAGTCAGATTTGAGTTATTGCCTATTAATTTTACAATACTGTGACATCCATTTTTTTTATTTGGGTCAAGTGACAGTAAAAGTGTACCGAAATAAAAATGCTAATAGGCGTTTTGACAAATATCATCTCCTCTCACTTGTGTTTTGACGTTGTGCAAGTGGTATATTCGGTTAGACCTCGTAGGTGAATCATCGATGAGTATTCAAACTGAGTTTTTATCGCGTCACGAATACCTATACCTATATTTATATACATACTAGCGACCCGCTCCGGCTTCGCACGGCTATATTATGCATGTATTATACATATAAACCTTCCTCTTGAATCACTCTATCTATTAAAAAAAACCGCATCAAAATCCGTTGCGTAGTTTTAAAGATCTAAGCATACAAAGGGAAATAGGGACAGAAAAAGCGACTTTGTTTTATACTATGTAGTGATAGTGATTTCGGACTCGATGCAAAAGTACCTACATCACTAATCTTTTCAAAAAGTTTATCACGCGGTTAACCGATAATGCAAGTCAATGGGGGAATTTCTTTGAAAACAAACAAATTGTTACAAACTTTATGACGCGCCTTTGATAGATCAGCTTGATAAGTTTTATCTCGATAGTGATTTTTATTTTATTTCTGGTGTACCTACGTAACATGCGCGCCACGAAATTATCGTACAATAAAAGTATATAAAAAATTAATTAAAAATTACAAATTGAACTTTCATAACATACATTTTTAGTAAGGCTTTTAACTTATTATTTCTCGAATTCATTTATTTTTCTTAAATTTAACTGATTACAAAATATATACATCACTATTAAAACTTATAAAATAATTCTATCTAAGCTTTAAAACCTAACATAAATAAAATTTAATTTACATATTAACTTATTATTATTATTATGAACTTTTTATTTAGTTATTTTGATTTAGAATTTAATTTCTGTTATGTGTCGTAATGAAACTATTTTAAGTTGGCACTTAACTGGTTTATTTATTTAATAACATTTTAGGACGATTGTCTCAATGATAGAAGTGGTTATTGTAAATCAACGTCACCACTTAAGTAGGCCTGTTTAATGTAAACACAACTTTCGGTTTCTTCATACATCGCGGTTCACGAATAACAAATAAGAAAGAGTTCAAGGACTAATACATGAATGCAAATAGACATAAAAAAAGCTTTTTTTCGAGCTTCGAAGTGACATAGTTAAGAACAAGATTTACCGACAGTGCGGCAAGGATGTTAATGAAAGTGACCAATACTGCCTGTCATTATTTTTTTAAACTTATGACTTAGCACGATTTGTGCATAAGTGTCAAGCTTTATGTCATTGAGTTGTTGGATACTGGACGCCCTTACTCACGCTCTTTAAGGTTCTTGTTGCAGTGTAGTACTATACATTAGGATATAGTAAAAACAATTGCATACAAATTCGTTAATATTCTGAGTGTTCCAGCTTCTCGCTGTATGGGATTTATTTAGCCTGTAGTCGTTCTGTAGTATTTATTTTGACAAGTTTTTTGTAGAAGCTAACAAGGTGAGGCATTGTGCCCTCGCTTAGTGATAGTGTCAATATGGGATTATGATGACCATGATTAATACGTCCCGGACGGATCTTTTGTATTTGTTGTATGGTGTCTACGTTTTTATGATGTTTCGATTAGGCGTGCGAGTCTCTATCCTATTAGGTGGTCGTACTATTGTATTCATTTAAGTACTTAGGTACCTATATTTTATTTAACTGCCTCAGTTCTGCCCTCGCAAACAAATGGACTTAAGTGAAGTTCTCTTTATAGGCAATCGTTCACTTTTTATAAAAGTGAACTGTTATCGAAATTTCAACGTTTTGACAGTCTATAGATGTCCATTACATAGAAGAATATAAAAGTTAGATAATAATTAAAACGATCGAGAGAAAAATGCGTCGATTAAAAGTGTACAATGAACTTTGCTCGATTATATACGTTGTTGTAATTATTTTTTGCTCATTGTCTGAGATTCCCCAGTTCCCTACATAATGACATTTCTTACTAAAGTTTTTTCTTATAAAATAGGCTTGTAATTAGATAAACGGAGGCTTTTCCGGCGTTCACATAGATGAGTCACGGCTTTTCCGAATTTTCATGGTCTGGCTGAAAACTTATAAGAGCGATGACGCGGCCCCCACTGCGTCTATTACTCATACGCCATGGAAAGTAACTCCTATATTCGTGTAACCTTACAGATTCGTCACGTCTGCGGATATCGATGTCGTAAAGTACGATTAACTAAACGCACAGGACCAAATTGATACTATTAAATTCGAATAATTCGAAATTGTATCGATTGTGTCACAAATTGGTTTGATATCTTGATTAATTGCCGTTATTAAATAATTTCGCAAATTGGATCCCGCTTTCTCATTGTATAAGTACGAACATAGTTTTGTTAATTTAAATTTACCGTAATACGACTAGCTTCCGCGGCCGGCTCCGACCGCGTGCACGTTGCGTCTTCAATGAATGGCATTGTTTGTGAGCCGCAGTGTAAATCACGCGTACGCGAAGCTTTTCTCATTCATACATTCTCTTAAACCTCTTTTACGTTACAGAGCAGTAACAACATGAAGAAACTGTTCTTACCTAAACAGAATACAAGCTATGTTGTACTGTTTGATATTACTCTGTGACGAAACCGATTGTAATTTAAACGTATGGTTTTAGATATTTGTGTGGTCTTGTAAGAGTTGAGTTGAAATAATTCAAGTCAATTTTCTATGTTGAAAGCAAGTTATATTTAAGTTATTTACTTTTACATTGGTTTACTATACTCCTATAAATAAATTGTTCACTAAATAATTTTATTAGTAATTTGCGGTTTGTATTTCCCATAATTTATTACCTCATTCCCACATTACTCGATTGAAATTAGTAATGAAATTAGGTCACTGAAATTACGTGTATATTTTATTGCACCTACTTTAAGAAAAGATAACAATCGAGATTAAATTATGCATCACTTCACTTTCATTATGTCATCAATCGTATATGTTAAATAACTAATAGGTAAATAATAAAATAATAAAAATAAACTTACTGTTTTGAACAGTATATGGTCTCCTAGTCGAGCATCCATTGCAGCTGCAGGTGCATGATCCAATCATTTTTAATAAATTAATTTTTAATTATCACAGTCAATATTAATCTTTGGTTAAACAATCACTTCAGTCACTGGCACAACACAAATAAATTAGAATAATTTAAATAATTTAAATTTAGAAGGAAGGAAGAAAGGCGCGGACGTATTCTATAATGAATATTGCAAAGCCTTCGTTGAGAGGTCGATCTCGCGCCGCGTTCAGTTGGCTGTGTTACATGTAATGTGTGTCCTGAACGGATTTCCACGGCTTTTATGTGGCCGGCCGGCGTTCCAGTGATAAAGGGTGTAAAAAACTGATTGTTTAGTTTAGAGGGCCCGACATGCGCCATTACGTCACTGATACGACGTCGCGGGCGCGATTAGAACGTCTTAATACGTAAACGGCGTGTGGCTCCTACGCAACTACTTGATAAAATAAATACATGTGGTTAGAACAAGATCCTGGAATATGTGAAAATTGTCTCCGGACTCGAGTCATAGCATTTGTACTGGCGTAGGGGCGATTCGAGCGTCTGGTTGAAACGTTTGATTCGTAAACAATTTTTTTTAGTGTTTAGATTTGTTTGCAATTAAACGTTTGTTAAATTAAATTTGTCTGTAGTAGTTTCATATAATTATTCTTGTGTTGCTTTTGAGGTTAATTAATTTAAAAATGTAAAAATAAAATTTAATTTATAGATTATAGTGGTCAAAAATGACAAGTGAAATCGACGAAAATTGAAATACAGCTAATAGTCTTTTCATGTAGTAGTTTAAATTCATGCTTTTAACTTGTAAATCTTGTCTTCAAAATCGGTCAGAAAGTAAGGTTTAAAAGGTAAGAAGAGGAGGAGGAAAGGGGAGGAAGATAGGAAGAGGATAAAGCTTTTCTGAGTAATAGATTGCTTTAACCATGTAACGAAAGAGATTGGATTAGCTACTTTCATAAGAATTTTGTCGACTTGGAGTAAAATGAAACGTTTCACCAACAGGGTCCCTGCTGAAAAGCGTTTATACAACACAGCAAGAGCATATTTGGCGGTGACACTGTCACTGTGTTTTAGATAACATAACTTATAATGTTTTAGTAAGTCTAAATAATGGTTTTTAGTTCCGAACCTTTTGAACAAACACAAAAAGCAATGTACATTGCACTGCATTTTGCATTTGTATATTGCATTTTGTGTTTGGGCATGAGGTTCGGAACTAAAAACTAAATATTAATTACATTACAGATAAGGAGTTCTGAAAAGTAACGCCGGATTTAATCAATTCTTTTAGTAAGTCAGTTAATTTTAGTAATATCAGAAACAAGTTGTGTGTACCCATCTTTCAGTTTTATTGTTAGCCAAATAATGATATATCTATCTATAACTTACTGCGGCTGGGCCTGATGTAGCCTATCCGATAACTTTTAAGTGGATTATTTAATGCCTTACAAGGAGTTTTTCGGTACCACGCGTCGCGTATCTATGACGTCATAGCGTATCTATCCATATCCATCGACGCGTGTCAGTTTTACCTACTTACTACCAGGTAGTAGACATGGGAATCTGGAGTATTGGAAATCTGTAGAATTGGGAATCTAAAGATGTGGGAACAAAGTTCAGGTGCAACACGATCAACGGATTTCCGTGAACACGGGTATGGAGCGTGATATCATAAACAAATCATACCGATTACCTACTAATTTAATTTTAATCTTATCTTTGACGTTTGGTACAATAGGTGTCAGTTATAGTGAAACTCATGCAGATTTAAGTACTAGATTAATCAATATACCAGTAATCAACTACCAAAATACTGTAAATTCAAATCTCACTTGACAGATAAAATCTATCTTTGTGACACGACGTAATCATCCAGTCCCCTCGTGTTTGTGATTGTAACTCACTAATTACAATGAAGAAAAAAAAAACTTTAAGTGAAATAATTCTCTCCATATAGACGTCAGAGAATAATTTCTTGTTTTTAGTAAATGTTTTTTAAAATAGCAGTATTCTAAATTTTTGAAAGCAATGTTCTTAAATCACACATCAATCATGTGCTTAAATTAAGGATACTTGCTTTTTTAAAGAACATTTACTAAAAACAAGAAATTATTCTCTCGCGTCTGTATGGAATAAATAAATAAATAAAAAAAAGATAGAACTTCAAGAAATCTTTTTTTCTGTGTCCCTCTCAAAGCTTCAGTTGGTAGTAACAATCTATATATTTACCAATATTGAATTCTAGAAGCGTCGCTTTAAGGAAAAGTAGACAAGATTGACCTGGTAGGCCCCACTATTTTGACCAACCACTGGTAGCAACGTATGTACGAGCTGAGCATCAAAGTTCGTCACCTAGATCACTGTGTCCGAATTCGGGCAAGGAGTCATCATCATCATATTATTATGTTAGTTTAAAATACTAAGATTGACGTATAGCTTTGCAAACATTGGTGTTTTATCTGTTATATCTGTTTATTTAGTTAATACTTTATGAATAACAATCTACCATAGGGTTGGACTCTAGTTACGTCAAATATTTATGATTAGGTAAAAATTATACACGATTGACGTAACTTTACAAATATCTGTCATACGAATGAAATGAAAAAATAGGAAACGGTGTGTCAAATCAATAACTGAACGAAAACGTTTACGTAGCCAATCGTCGTTGGAAGAGACATTAAGACATTTAAATTTGAATTTCGAATCCGCCATTACTGTTCCATTTTAAATTCGAGAGGAATATATCCCGCCTCCCGCCTCTTCCCATTGGCTGTCCAGAATAATCACCTCGACTATTACATAAAATTGAAGTTCTTACTATGTCGGTTGGCGCCCATGTGGCAATTTAAGTGGAATCCAATGATCCCATAAAATAAATTTTCCACTTCCTTATTTAATCTCTTTTGTATTTTCAAGTTTTTCCTTTTAATTGGTAATAGTAGGTAAAGTAAAACAAGAATGGTGTTTTTTCTACTTTTAAAGTAGATAATTTTAGCTGAAATTCCTAAATTTTAATGGAATTTTACAAAATCCTTTTTAGTTAGTTCATACAGGATAAATTTAGATTTTAATTACAAATGGTTTTTACCGATCTATCATTATGCCGTCATTATGCGGTTTTTTGATACCTTTCTTCCTACCAAAAATAGAGGCAATTTTGTGGATTACTAATTTGATAAAAATTGTGTTTTTACTTTTATAATTGTGACGGAATTGCGGTGTGTATAAAAATAATGTTAAATATTGTTATTTCCGCCTTTTTATTGAAATTTTATTATGCAGTTATTCTCTATGGTCACCATGCCGGACTGCCAAACACAGGGTTGCGGGTTCGATTCCCGCCTCAGACAAGTATTTATGCTTAGATATTTGTCTGTGGTCTGGTTATTTCTATAAGTATATATTTACAAAAGAAAAGTATATAAGTAGTTTATCCGTTGTTTAGCACCCATAATACAAGTCTAGTTACTTAGTTTGGGGCTAGATGGCGATGTGTGGAATGTCCTGCAATATTTATTTATTCTTAATTTAAAAGCAATATTTATAATTAAGAATACTTATTATTATTTTTGACGTGATAATGTCTTATTAATTGATGAACACTTGCATTCACAAGAAAGTGTGACATGACGTCATGTTACCATAGCCATAGCAACGACAAAGTAACCATTATGTATTATCGTTGCTATGGTTACCATCAGTATTTTCTTATGAAGTTATCACTTTTTAAATGATCGTCCGTAAACCAACTTTACAGACAACCATTTCTTTTTTTTAAGAACATTAATAAAAACAAGAACTAATTATCTAGCGTCTACAGTGAGAGAATTGGTTCTCACTTCAAGAAACTTTTTTATTAATGTGATTTTTTTACCTTCTACAGTGAAAGAAACTATCAGTAAGTAACCTAGGCAACGCAGTGATAAACCCATGCTTCTCCGTAACTCGTGGCATTGTATGATTTACATTATAGTATAATAATTGCTTTGTAAAACGCAACCTATAGATATGAACAAAAGATATAATTACACTAAAGACACTGTCACACCAAAGCGCGCAAGTATCACTATCACTATCGTCACTACATAGTATAAAATAAAGTCACTTTTCGCCGTCCCTATGTCCCTTTGTATGCTTAGATCTTTAAAACTACGCAACGGATTTTGATGCGATTTTTTTAATAGATAGAGTGATTTAAAAGGAATGTTTATATGTATAATACATGCATAATATAGCCGTGCGAAGCTGGGGCGGGTCGCTAGTAACAATATAAAACAACGTGTTTTTGCTCATCAGTTTATTTCTAGGTAACTCCATAGGTATATTTTTATTAAAAACTCCTACCCAGGTATCTAATCTATCTATTTAATATCTATTAATTATAATTTAATAATTAATTATATTTGTATTGAAAATCTCAGTATAAATAGTGAAACTAAGCTTACCTTTCTTTAAAATAAACTATCATGCGGCGTTTTCAGCGTAATTTACTCCTCCAATCATTCTGAAAAAGAAAAAAAATACTTCAAGCAATAAAAAGTTTAACTAATTTATTGTATACTCATCATATTTTCATATTTCATAGGTCATATTTTTATGGTTGTTATTATTGACAAACATTATCATAATGAAAACATTCCAATAATAGTATAATTTTAGAACTCTAAGATAAAAAAAAAAAAAAAAAAAAAAAATTCAGGACATATTACACATCGCCATCCAGCCCCAAGCTAAGCAACTTAATGCTTGTGTTATGGGTGCCAGATAACGGATAAACTACTTATATACTTGATGATGGATAGATGGTAGATGGATGGTGGCTTAGATGGTTCTGCAATTCTGGTATACATACATTTTTATCATTAAAAATGTATGTATACCAGATTTTGCCCGCGACTTAGTCTACATAGAAGTTAAAAAATGTTTATGCGAAATTTTAAGTAGATTGGACCAAGGAATCACGTTGTCCCATACAAACTTTGCCCCCCTTTTTCACCCCTTAAGGGGTAGAATTTCAAAAAATCCTTTCTTATCGGATGCCTACGTCATACAAAGCAAACACCCCCCACATTTTAGGTCTCTACAATCAGCGGTTTAGGCTGTGCGTTGATCTATCAGTCGTTCAGGACAAAGCATTTTATATGTATCCTACTAATATTATAAACGAGTTTGTATGTATGGATGTTTGTTCCTCTTTAACGCAAAAACTACTGAATGGATTTTAATGAAACTTTACAATAATATAGCTTATACATCAGAATAGAACATAGGCTATAATTTATAAAGATATTATGTGTATTGTCTAAAATATAACGAAAAGTGTCGAAAAAATGACAGATGTCAAACTGTGTCAATTTGACATCTGTGAAATTGCTTAGCGTTTTTCGTCATATATTTTCACTGGATCGGGACTAACGCGGGTGAAACCGTGGGGCGCAGCTAGTAGAGAATAATTGTTTAGTTTATGCTCGCTACGGTGTGACAGATAGCTTCATTGAAGAAACTAACGCACAAAAAGTGTCCCTTTCTCATGGTATTCTCTATCAGTTACAGTATTATTTCATTAATTCAAATCGTGGGGTTATTTCGACCGTTAGCAATTAGATTACTAGGAACATCATTATTGGTGAAAACCCCAGGGTTATGTAGATTTTTCTTCAGTTTATATAGTGATGTAACTAATTACATAGTTACATTCAGATACTGGGATATTATGAATAGATTTAACTGTATAACAAAAATAGTTTTACAGGATTATTCAATTCAATTGAATTCATTTATTGCGAATAAAGGTAGGTACATATGATATGGTATTCGTGGATTTAAATGGATATATTCGTAATAATATAGTTTTATCACTACATAGTATAAAACAAAGTAGCTTTTTCTGTCCCTATTTCCCATTGACTGCTTAAATCTTTAAAACTACGCAACGGATTTTGATGGGGTTTTTTTTAATAGATAGAGTGATTCAAGAGGAAGGTTTATATGTATAATACATGCATAATATAGCCGTGCGAAGCCGGGGCGGGTCGCTAGTCACTACATAGTATAAAACAAAGTCGCTTTTTCTGTTCCTATTTCCCTTTGACTGCTTAAATCTTTAAAACTACGAAACGGATTTTGATGGGTTTTTTTTTAATAGATAGAGTGATTCAAGAGAAAGGTTTATATGTATAATACATGCATAATACATAGTATAAAACAAAGTCGCTTTTTCTGTTCCTATTTCCCTTTGACTGCTTAAATCTTTAAAACTACGAAACGGATTTTGATGGGGTTTTTTTTAGTAGATAGAGTGATTCAAGAGGAAGGTTTATATGTATAATACATGCATAATATAACCGTGCGAAGCCGGGGCGGGTCGCTAGTAGTATATAATTTCTAACTACTGTTCAATTAGGATTTCAAAAACTTACATGGTTATTTTTATACTTACTACTTAAGTAAAGATTACTACTAAAGTTATTAAAAACGTTGTTTTTGTTTTTATTACCCTGCAAAAATCGCAAAGACTATCTACACCTATAGCCAATTATATATATCTAGTCCTGTAAAAAGGATGCTTGTAATAGCATAGAAATATTGAATTCCACAACATTAAAACAAAAAATATGGTAATATGATCCTAAAATCAATCAATCATCAAATGATCGATTTAAATGATTAAAAGAAAAATAGGCGTAATTTTGTGATTGTGTTTTTTTAAATAATTTTAGTACCGGGCAATTTAACTTAAATTAAGTAAATGCGATTATTTCAAATCGTAACACCCTAAGTCAAAGAGTATGCTATGTTTAACTTCCGTGATTGGTTCATTAAGTAAGTTCATTAATCTATAACTTGATACACGGATGTACCATTGTTTCGAATTAGTTCAATGCAACACCCGATGACACGATGAAATCCTTTAGTTCCTTTTCTATTGTATTTTTTGTCTATTCTTAATTTAGGACGGAGAGGCTAGAAGTTTTCTTTTCTTATTCTTAAATTTTAGAATAAATGAATTTAAATAACAAATTTAAAATGCATTTCTCTCATATATTCGACATCAACGAGTGCATTTATATTTTGAGTGCATAGAGATTTGCTCGATTTTAATAAATAATAAATAAATATTTCAGGACATATTACACATCGCCATCCAGCCCCAAGCTAAGCAACTTAATGCTTGTGTTATGGGTGCCAGATAACGGATAAACTACTTATATACTTTTTTTTTTTTTTTTTTTGTAAATATATACATATTATACATATAGGAAACACCCAGAACCAGAAACAAGAATTTATGGTCAGCATAAATACTTGTTCCCGGCGGGAATCGAACCCGCAACCTTCTGCGTCGCAGTCGGGTGTTCGCCCGACGCGCCACAGAGGTCGTCATTTTGAAAGTTTAATTCGTCAACGTCTATATTTTCATACTTATCTATATAATTTAATTATATTGTTTAATTTATAGGTGTACTAGCGACCCGCCCCGGCTTCGCACGGCTATATTATGCATGTATTATACATATAAACCTTCCTCTTGAATCACTCTATCTATTTAAAAAAACCGCATCAAAATCCGTTCCGTAGTTTTAAAGATCTAAGCATACAAAGGGATATAGGGACAGAAAAACCGACTTTGTTTTATACTATGTAGTGATTATTTGAATTATTATTCAATTTATTTAATCAAAATAATTTTTTGTGTATTTAATTTTGTAATTTTTTGGTATTCATTAAATTATTTAAGTAACCCAAATAATTATTTTTCATAAAAGAAGAACGTCTATTTTGTAGGGTGATTTTTTTGTAAATATATATAACACAGAGAAAATGTGCTAGGATGCGCTTACAAAGTATTATATGGTGGGCTATTTTTGAACATCTTCCTTATAAGTTCCAATTAAAGTTCAACTTTAGCATATTGTTCCCAGACTCTGCGAGAACCATGCTGTCATAATTAACCTTTTGATTTATCATCCGATGACTAAGACTTAGACATTCGGAGGTTTTTTCTCGGAAACCAACAGGTAGGCACGCTAAAGGAAATGCCTTTAGTAAGTCCGTGAGTTAGAAATGGTATGAAACAGCTAAACGATTGTTAACTTGTCTTTTTTATTTGCCTTCAAATGACCGTTTTCGGTCAGTAATCTGCGTAAATTTTAAAGTTTATAGAATACAAACTGCGCCTCGCGGTTTTGCCGCGTAAATCCCGATCCCGGGAATTTTGGAATCAAAAGTATTCTATGTTCTTTACCATTTCCTAAACTATGCCGATTTTCTTCCAAATTGACCATGAAAAGGAAACAAATTTCGGATTGAAAATCTTAATTAGAATGTAAAAAAATTTAAAATAGAGCTTTTTAGATAGGAACAGTCGCTGTACCTAGTATAAACTGTATACTAGGTGTTGACGGACTAATTTTCCGCACCTAGATCACTTCAGTGTGTCCTTTTTGCGTGAGTTTCTACTTGTTAGAGAGAGGATCAGCCCAGCTCGCCACAAAATGTGGTTTCATGAAAATTTGTAGGAGACTTTTCATATCACTTCCGCCAGCACTGGACTGGACTCCTGGACTTCTGGAGTAAGTTAGCGACAGTCCATCAGCCCCCATGCTCTTGAATAAAAAAATCGAAAATTATCTATTACATACCTATGAGCATAGACGTTTGTATAACACGAAGATCGAAAAAAAAAATGTGAGTCGTCACGGGACGCCTGGCAGATGTGAAACATCGACATTATTTTGTAAAAGTAATATGCAGAAAAGAACAGATTGTGATAGAATCGCACAGTCGATTGCGCATGCACACCGTACACACTACTGCATATAGACTGTATATATATATACCATCATATAGCGTGGCGACGCGTGCGTGCCACGGCGCGGCATGCGTCGCCACGCCAGAAATCGGTTTTACGTGCGGCTATAGATGTTTCACATCAAAAACAAAAGAGGATCGAAAACAGTGACCTATTGGCACATAACTGTCAAAATGACAGATGTCAATTGACAGCTGTCAAACTCAAAATGGGTATATCCCAAAAAGAGAGTCGTGGAAATATTGTTAAATACAATTTGTCCTATCACCTTCTTTAGATCCAGATGCACTCCAAGGTGGTCAAGCAAGCGTGGGAGCGTTGCCATATTCAAATGATACATATAAAAACAACACTTAATACTAACATTATACCAACTTTCCAGTTTTTCCGGTACTGTGAGAGTATAAGGAACAAGATTAGAATAATTATTTCTACACTTTTATATTCAAATCATTCTTTGTCCTGCGTTTTTATATCATTTTGTCCCACTTTATTGGACTTGTTTTGTTTATTCAAATGATGGGAAATTATTCTGATCTAATTGGTATCGTGTGTCAACTTTTTGTGTCTACGAGTTTTGAACAAAGAAAATTATTGATTTGCATAAGGGTTTTTAATGAGCGTGACAATGTTACTAGTTTTAGGGGTCTGTTGGTTGGATATTTATTAAACCTTAACTTTATGTTTAATATCAGATTAAATAAATATAGAGAAAACGTTTACGTAGTTCAAAAGATTTTATTCATGAAATGTACTCGCCTAAAATTTCTAAAAATGTAAACTGAATAAGATAAATAAATAAATATTTCGAAACATTCCTCACAGCGCTATCTAGCCCCAAGCTAAGCAATTAGACCTGTGCTATGGTAGCCAGTCAATGGTTAGAAAACTTTTATAGACGAATTTCACGTTTAGGAAAAGACATCTTGGTTTCCTTAATAATTACCCAGCAGGTACAAAGTCGCGGCGCGCGCGGCGCGGCGGGTGCTGCGCGGGCGATGATAAAAAACGCTAATTCATCACGAGAGCGCTGATTGCTCTCACTTACTTTACCTGTATTTCCTGTTCCCCTCTCGTTACGCAAAATTACTACTCAGACTTCAAATTCCAACACATTTGTATGGCCATTGTGATCTGCAAATCGCTTCTTAGATATTCATTTGCTTTGTTTAGATTATTTATTGCGCAATGTTGAGGTTTTTACAGTTTTGTTTATTCTCGTACCTACTTAGGTGGAAATGCATTGAGATTTTCTTGCATTACTGTATTGACATGTAATTTAGTTGTAATAACAACTTTTATAATCTTACTCTTTTATGTCCCAGTAAACGTTGTTTTGCCATTTACAAAAAAAAATTAAAGGAAAACAATTTAAAATAGATATTGTTCGATTCTCAGACTTACAGAACGAATATACACAAAAAAATTATACAAATCAGTTCAGCCGTTTAGGTGAAGTTTGGTAGTTAAAATTCTATATATTTAGGAATTTTATATATTTAGAGATTGGGATTAACTAGTCTAATATTAAATTTTATAAAACTACTACTACTTCATATAATTACTTTTCTTTTGTTTCCTCGCGACCATGACTTTTTTAACATAGTCGAAACGTTGAGCGAAGAGAAATAAGACCCGGAAAAATAATTACTATAGTAAACACAAATTGTGAGAGTTTAAAAAGTTTTTATATTAATACACAAAATTTAACTGATTTGGTTGGAGTATCTGAAATTCAGCGAAAATTAAATGTATAACATTCGATCACAATTTATTCTCTTAATAAATATTTTTCTATTTCTTTCGTCGCGTAGGATGCGAAATAATGATAGGTAGGTATTTATTTATTTATGTATCAATAACATTTTATTATTCATTTCTACTAATTGGTAACATTTTGACCTTAATTATCTCGCATTTATCAAACAAGTGTTAATAAATTGATTTCTCAGGCTTTCACTTTTATAATATATTAGTTACATCCAATTTTGGTGTCCTTACGACTCATTTGTTGTGACAGTATTAAAATAAAATAAATAAAAATATTTTTAGTAATAGGGATATGAAAATAATAGAATTGAGGGTTATAAAGATCTTCGTCCACCGTAATTGCAATGGAGCGGTATTTCTCGCCACACTTTGTATTTGCTCTTGATTAACAAAAGTGGATCGGAAAAATTCCAAACAAGATTTTCAGATTACATTTTTTTTCAACAATTTCAGATAAAACTATTATAGATCGGCACGGTGAAAACGAGTCTACTGTTTTTACCGATTAGTATTTTATGTTGTGTTTATAAAAAAATGTATACTTTATGCGTGATGGCTTTGAATTATTGGTTTACCTTTGCATTATGTGGTTTATTATTATTCAAAACTTATTTATGATAAATATATTTGTTTGATTTCATGTCGTTGTTTATGAACATCAATAATTTTTAAGATGTTTAAGTTATTTTGATTTAGGAAACTACTTTCAATGTTATATCAGTTGAATTTCAGTATAATAAAAAATGAAGAGTAAGGAAGTTATTTAAGATTTATTTTAATTTTAGTCAAGACGAATTAAGGCGGTCGCCAAATATAAAATTGAAGTTTTTTCAGTGTTAACTTTTGTATGAAAAAAAAATGAGGTTTTACCGTCTACTAGCGACCCGCCTTGGCTTTGCACGAGTACACAATCCTCAATTTCTTTTCCAAAAAAGGTTGAATTTTCAAAATTCGTAGAACAAAAGTTGTTCAAATAGATATCTAGAACAACTCACGAACAACTCACGAACAACTATTCGTATTAAAAACGCTTTGTTGGACGCATTTTGCGTTTGCCGGTTTCATTACGTTATCCTACATATGCTCAGGTCAGGTCATTCGGTGAAGTGGGCGAAGATCTTAAACGTAAACAGTTCAATAAAAATATCAAAAAGTAAATGCCGTTAAGGCCAATGACTAGGAACAGGTGTTTTTGTTATACACACCGTATAAAGGTTTTATTAATGTCACTTTGGCTTAAATTTGACAATAAGTGATTCATTATACTAAGGCTTGTTGACGGAAAATTAAAAGCAAAGTAGATTTATGAGTACCTGCTACCTATGTATAAATTCTACCTACTAATGAGTGCGATTTCTTTTGTGAGAAAAATGATTGTATTGTGTGATGTAACCAAAAATAATATATTTATAAATACATACATAGACTAAAAAGAATAGCTGATGTCTAGTCGTAACGCATATCATCTTCTCGTAGAAGCTACCTATCTTCTTCTTCTTTCTTCACTTTTCCCACAAGATATGGGGGGTCGACACAACATGTCAACCTTCTCCATTTTTTTTCACCACTCTATTTTTTTAAAATACAAAATAGGCATTTGATCTCATCTCACGATGCGAAGCTACGATGAGATTAATAAATTATACATGTATGCAAAATTTCAGCTCAATTAGTAACCGGGAAGTAGAACAAAATTAAGTTACAAGATTTGACCCGAACAAACATACTTACATACATTGCAAGGTAAATAAAAGCTTTTAAAATTGAAAGCCCAAATGGAAGAAAGTCCCTAGGAAGTGTGCCCAAAAGGTTAGTTGCGTTACCTAGTTGGATGGCGATACTCGCTGTTTGAGGTAGAAGTCAGCGTTTTAGTCACCAAAAGCTAAAACTAATTTTCAAACTTCTTTATAACATAACAAGGCGTCTGGACCCCAAGGGCCAAGAACTCCGTAGCAAACGGGAAACATGTATCCATCACCGATAGAAGCATATGTTACTTCCAGGAGTAAATGAGATTTAAACACGTTTTCATCATCAATGTTTTATTCTTGAAATGTAAGGTTCTTCACAATAACCCAATAATCAATCCTTGCAGTCAATCTTATACATATAAAATTCTTTGTCCCGACTGACTGACGGATCAACACACAGTCTGAATCGCCGATCGTAGAGACCTGAAACTTGGAGGGTGTATTCTTTGTATAACGTAGGCATCCGATAAGAAAGGATTTTCCGAAATTCTACCCCCTAGGGGGTGATAAAGGGGGGGGGGGGGGAGTTTGTATGCTTACTTGGTCTATTTTCGACTTCTACGTGAAAGAAGTCGCGGGCAAAACCAATACTAGACAACATCACACAGACATTCCACCGTTCTACTATTCAAACGATGACAAGTAGAAAACTTGCCACTGTGCAATAAAGTTCATATTGCAAGTTATTGGGGTGACGGCTTAGCTCCGGCGCTACGCACAAATCCGCAAGTGTTACATTATTTAATTTTAAAATAATTTACTTGCCTTGTTTAATTATTGTTGTTGTGACGACCCAGTTGGCACAATGGTCACCATGCCGGACTGCCAAAAACAGAGTTGCGGGTTCGATTCCCGCCTCAGACAAGTTTTGCTTGGCTTGGCATTTATGCTTGGATATTTGTCTGTGGTCTGGTTGTTTCCATTTATTATAAGTGTACTAGCTGTCCCGGCAAACGTTGTTTTGCCATTAAAAAAATTGATAGTAGCTGATTCTCAGACCTACTGAATATGCATATAAATTTTATAAAAATCGGTCAAGCCGTTCCGGAGGAGTATGGTAACTAACATTGTGACACGATAATTTTATATACCTACTAGCTGTCCCGGCAAACGTTGTTTTGCCATATAAAAAAAAACTAAATCAAAATCTGTTCAGCCGTTCGGGAGCTACGATGCCACAGACAGACACACACACACAGACACGTCAAACTTATAACACAACGTCGTTTTTGCGTCGGGGGTTAAAAATCATACAAATCGGTTCAGCCGTTTAGGTGTAGTTTGGCAACTAACACCGCGACACGATTGACATCAATATTTATACGTCACTCAATTGTTTTGCCTTCCCGGAACCTCTCCATTAAAACTTGTACTTTATGTTATGGTATTAAAGTTCTTATTGTCTTGTATTATTACGAATCGTTTGTATGGTATGGAGTATAGAAAAGTGTTGTTTTTAGACATTTACAGGCAATTTTTTAAAATTTTCTCTCCGTAAGAACCATCCTCGTACCATATGGAATATTCTAAAAAAAGAATTGGCCAAATTGGTCCAGGCGTTGTTGAGTTATGCGCTTACCAACACATTTTGCGATTCATTTTTATATTATAAGATTAGATATTTACAAAAGAAAAGTATATAAGTAGTATATCCGTTGTCCACCCACCCACCCAGCACCCATAACACAAGTCTAGTTACTTAGCTTAGGGCTAGATGGCGATGTGTGGAGTGTCCTGCAATATTTATTTATTTTTAATTAATAGGAACTAGCTTACCTTAATAGGTCATTAACCTTAAAGTGTTTATGACACCGATTCCGCGTTAAGACTGATTTATAGATATTGTTGTTATTTGGTGATTTGTTTTTTGTAACTTGATACATTATGACATTTGATGAGATGTAATATAATTTTAATATATTTATTGACACGTTTGATGGCAAGGTGCGGCTTTGAGTCGTCAGTGTGTCTGGCGAAACAAGTTATTTAAAACAACGTTTAATAGGTACATCGTTTACACGAAATCGGCAACAAGTTATTTAGCTAAAGAGTTATTTTACCTAAAATATATTATTTGGTATAATTTATGGCCTTTACTTTGACGGTCAAATAAGTTTTATTTATAACTTTAGGTATGTCTAGTATTTTCTAAGGATTACGCGACTTGAACTCGTAACGCGATTATAGGCATCTGTTAAAATATAATTAATATTATTTAGGTGTGTCTGTGTAATTACATTTAGTTTTATATGAACTACAAAAAGTATGTACATTCATATTAATCTTTTTTAAGAATCAGTGATATGTTCTTTCGATAATCCTAAAAATCAGTCCTAATATACTAATTAATTTTATATTTTTTTTTGGTTTTTTTTTTAAAGACGCTTGTTTCTATGATGGTCATGGCAATTATAGGTTTAATGCAACACAAATATTTGCTTTAGTGTCATTGTCCAGGGAGGAAACAGTCGAATACGTTTATATGGAGAGAGAGCCGGTACCCTTTTCTCTTAAGAGGTTTCTTGATGAGTATTTCTCTCTTTTATATCCCAATTCCTATAGATATACATATTTCGTACTTCATCGTTAGATATCGATATAGATAGACATGTTCATTTAATGTAATATTTCCTTCTGTCACAACTGAGATTGTTCAGGACGTTGGTGTTTAATATTCCTAATACGGTGGAAAATTCATAATTTGAAACATATGTACGGGTGGTGTCAGAATTGCAGACTCACTGTAGAGCAAAAAATCCTGCTATTATTAGAAAATAGAAGAAATTCTAGCAAGATTTTAAGGTCTTGCTCGAGTTCAAGTTAAAGTCTTTTAACTCATGAATTTATGAGATAAATTTTATTAAAATAAAAACATTCCACCGTCATATAAATCGTAATTAGTTGATCAATTTTATAGACTACTAGCGACCCTCCCCGGCTTCGCACGGCTATATTATGCATGTATTATACATATAAACCTTCCTCCTCTTTCAGGGTAGATGGTTAGCAACGCTAACCACATAAAAAAGTATATTTTTTATTCAAAATAAAGCCATCTCGTAGACACGGTTATAACTAAAATATTTACTTAGGTACTGTCAACTGACGTAGATCATAGGTGGAGCCAATAATCGAATATTTACAAAATTATTTTAATTCGAAAGTTGCTGTTGAGTGAATTCGTTGAGTACTCGGAGAAAAAGTTGAATAAAAAAGGTAAGTGTGGTTTATTTGTTATTGTATCTGTTTTATTTAGTTGTAATACTTATTTTTTACACATACATGATCAATTACACAAAAAATATTGAATTTTTTTCGAAATATTACACCAAAAATACGATGGTTACCTTAGCTAACCAGCGCCCAGGTAGGTCTATAATATGCAATGTGTAGGCTAGTTTGTAGATGTGTAAAGATCTTTTTTATTATTTTACAGAATGGCTCGTCTACGTGATGAAGACATCGAAATTTATTTGGAGAATATTTCTTCAGATAACGAAAGCTTCTGTAGTGATTTTGACTTACATTTTGAGGCTTTAGAGTTTAGATGATCAAGAAACCAACATAGTTTTGGATAATAACATCATTCTGGATGCTTCATTCGACGAAGAAGACAACCACCTTTTCTAACCACCTTTTGTAATCTTTTATAGCTTCAGGACAGGATATTAATTCCGCTGAGCTTCCATCACGCTCTCTGCGTGTCACATTTCCGACATTTCTGGGATCATGATACTTGGATGAAATAAGAACAGATGTCTTCCATTTCCAGTTGGTAATTACCATGGCAATTTACCAGTTGGAAGTGGACTTACTAATAAATCAAATATTAGCCTGTGCACAGTAAATTCAACCAGAAAATATTAACCGAAACTGAAGCTGATGACAAAGAAGAGACCAGCATGACTATACCATTAGTGACACAAGGGTCAGTGTATGAAAATGGAAAGATAAGAGATCTGTTTTTATGTTTTCCAAGTATCATGATTCCAGAAATGTCGGAAATGTGACACGCAGAGAGCGCGATGGAAGCTCAGCGGAAATATCCTATCCTGAAACTATAAAAAATTACAATGCAAACATGAACTTTGTTGACAAATTAGAGTTGTTACAGTATTGACCGAAAATCTCCCAAATGGTGGCATCGCATTTTTTTTTCACTTTTTAGATTGTTGCGTTGTTATTTCTTTTCATAACTACAAAGAACTACGGAATACACGCCCTGATTTAGACAATCTTACATTGAAAGATTGCAGGCGTTCTGTTTACCAAGGAACGCGAGCTCCAGCAATAGTCAATAAACGAGTGCTTCCTGTTTGCCCCACCAAGCTGCCCCACAGTGGGGCAAAGTGGAATCGTTGAAATTGTGTAGTGTCGTTTGCCCCACTAATATGATTCTGCCCATCAGGGTTGGCACCTTGTTGAGAGTTTGAGAATTTTCGTGTCATCTCCAAAGTTATGAACCATCACGGTATGTTACAAATTACACTAAAGCATGCAGACTTAAGTTACTTGTGGTGCCATAATCTCGAAATAGCTATGTACAGACCATTAAATAATATTGACAAGATCTCCATTTCAAATGTCAGTTGTGATAAATGTAACTGGGTTGGTAACCTATGGAGTGTGTTTAAATAAAAGTACAAAATGAAAGAAAGAAAAGAAATAAAGAAAATGATTATTTGAAACGTTAACTTCTGAAATAATCTGGTTATAAATCACAAAATAAATTACAGGACTCGTTACAAATAAAATCTTTGCCAATCTAAACACACAATAATTAGTCACTACCAACTGTAAAATAAAAAAATCTCAGATTGATTAATATTTGACTAAGTTAAATACATTTTTACTGATTAAATAATAAAAAACACCATGCAGAACATACAAACAGTCACGCAAAATATGCAAATTCTTAGAAAGACCAAACCAGTTTTATTTGGTAGGCATATTCGTAGGTAACGGTCTCGCCGGTTTTCTTGTTATGTGACGGTACGTTAGCTTACATAGCTCTTTTTTCTGTAGTAAAATCACAGATTCCGGAATGGGAATCGGGAAGCTGTCTTCAAATATGATTGAAACAAGTTAAATAAAAGTTATTAAAATACGTGGTTCCCATTCCGGAATCTGTCATTTTACTACAGAGAAAAGAGCGATGTAAGCTTTGGTAGCAGTAAAACTGTAGTTAGCTGAGTCAAATGTTAATCAATATCCAAATATGGAGACAGCTGCTATGAGCTCATATACATAATTGAAATATGATTCAAATATGATTGAAAAATACGTGGTTCCCATTCCGGAATCTGTCATTTTACTACAGAGAAAAGAGCGATGTAAGCTTTGGTAGCAGTAAAACTGTAGTTAGCTGAGTCAAATGTTAATCAATATCCAAATATGGAGACAGCTACTATGAGCTCATATACATAATTGAAATATGATTCAAATATGATTGAAAAATACGTGGTTCCCATTCCGGTAGCAGTAAAAACATTTGACTATGCTAACTGTATTTACACCGTACCGTCACATAACAAGAAAACCGGCGAGACCGTTACCTACGAATATGCCTACCAAATAAAACTGGTTTGGTCTTTCTAAGAATTTGCATATTTTGCGTGACTGTTTGTATGTTCTGCATGGTGTTTTTTATTATTTAATCAGTAAAATTGTATTTAACTTAGTCAAATATTAATCAATCTGAGATTTTTTTATTTTACAGTTAGTAGTGACTAATTATTGTGTGTTGAGATTGGCAAAGATTTTATTTGTAACGAGTCCTGTAATTTATTTTGTGATTTTTAACCAGATTCTTTCAGAAGTTAACGTTTCAAATAATTATTTTCTTTATTTATTTTCTTTCTTTCATTTTGTACTTTTATTTAAACACACTCCATAGGTTACCAACCCAGTTACATTTATCACAACTGACATTTGAAATGGAGATATTGTCAATATTATTTAATGGTCTGTACATAGCTATTTCGAGATTATGGCACCACAAGTTACTTAAGTCTGCATGCTTTAGTGTAATTTGTAACATACCGTGATGGTTCATAACTTTGGAGATGACACGAAAATTCTCAAACTCTCAACAAGGTGCCAACCCTGATGGGCAGAATCATATTAGTGGGGCAAACGACACTACAAAATTTTAACAATTCCACTTTGCCCCACTGTGGGGCAGCTTGGTGGGGCAAACAGGAAGCACTCCAATAAACCTCGGCTGACAGGAATGAACAGTCCACGTAGTACTGGACCACCACCACGGCCTGTTCTAATAAAACGACACAAACCTACTGTGCCAGAAGAGGTCCGTCTCGAAAGCAGTCGTCACCAACCTGGGCGAACCACGTCCAGATGATGTGCTAAATGCAGCACTAGTAAAAAACCAGTGCGTACAATTTGGAAGTGCAGTACATGTAAGGTGCCTTTGTGTCTACGTAAAGATAAATCGTGCTTCCAAGATTTTCATAAGAAATCATTTTTTTCAGGTTTAATTTTTTATTAAAGTCGATTAGAATTAAATAAATTGTTTTACTACACAGGGGCAAGGGTTAGCGTAGGTAACCACGTGATTCCTTAAAAGCCTTAATCCCAATCATACTTTTTTAGTTTTTTTTATAATCTTTGAAGCCTCCACAATGTCACACTTACCATTAAAATACAATAGTTTGTCATAAAAAAAAGTGCCCCTGAAAGAGTTAAAATCACTCTATCTATTTAAAAAAACCGCATCAAAATCCGTTGCGTAGTTTTAAAGATCTAAGCATACAAAGGGAAATAGGGACGGCGAAAAGTGACATTATTTTATACTATGTAGTGATACTAAGTAGTGCGACTGCGCGGGGGCCCCTGAGTAAACTATGGTTCACATTGGCTGACCTGATGTCAGCTAATAATAACGCCAAAGACCTCTACCCGTACCTCATCAATTCCCCCCCCCCCTTAATTTGTGCTATCGATACGAAGAAGAAGAAGTCTCTACTGGGGAATAAAAGGAACCGGGACCCGGGAACTTCGGGATTACCTGATAAAGGAACAGAAACTTGGGCTTTTAGGATTCTAAGCAGATTGTTAAAAAGATTATTAATCACTACATCACTACATAGTATAAAACAAAGTCGGTTTCTCTGTCCCTATTTCCCTTTGTATGCTTAAATCTTTAAAACTACGCAACGGATTTTGATGCGGTTTTTTTAAATAGATAGAGTGATTCAAGAGGACGGTTTATACATGCATAATATAGCCGTGCGAAGCCGGGGCGGATCGCTAGTTACATAATATATTTTTATCAGTGTTTCTTAGGTTTTCAGGGATTATCTAACACTGTCAAAGTACAAATAAAAATAGGTATACATCTTAATTTGCCCAATAGTTACAGAAAGTTTCATTACAAACACAAAATAGGTATATCATTTCTTCCCTTTATAACAATATCTAAAATAGATTTCAAAAAGAAAATTTCGATCGTAAAAATACGATCTCATGATATTCAACCCCAATTTTAAGTACGTCTAACTAAAATATGTAAGTCTTTCATTGTTTTGCTTTTATACAACATAATTTATGACTTCGAAACTGCAGACATAGTCTTTGTCCTTCCACCCACGTTTAAACTATCGATTTTTACTACATTGCAAAAAATAACGCGGACGAATTTCGCGGGCAAAATCTCGCAGGAACTCAAAAATTGCACGACCTATTTTGGTGTAATTTTTAGTATACTGACAGATGGTTTCAAATTCATCATATGACCCGTTAGGGCCAAATAATGGGTTTCAGGACGTCTGCCATGTTATCTTAATAAATAAGTTTAAATATTAATAATTAAGGGGGGTCCATACGCCAACGACCTTGGTACACAGCCTACTAAATAGTTACTACTGGCACCGGTCGCCTTCGTAGGTGAAAATTGTTGATTGTTACGAGTGTGTTTTGTTTTTCGCAAAAGTGCTAAGATGAAATTGTAGGTGATATTTTTACCGACATTTTGTTGTGATTTTGAGCCAAACATTTCCCATAGTTTTGAAGCTATCCTAAAATTAAGAATTAAAACTAGTCTAGCGTTGAAATGACAAAGAATTTTCGCCTCGAAATTACCCTAAAATATTGGTAAAAGTTTCACCTATAATTCCATCTCAGCACTTTTGAGAAAAACAAAACACATTCGTTACAATCAACAATATTAGTTGTAAGCGACGGGTATTTCTGGCGCGTTGCGTTTGGCAGCATAAGCAGCCTTAATGCCTTTCGTTTCGTAGCTTGTAGACATCTCTAATTTTCGTAGTATTGTGCTATTTTTTTTAATGTTCGTAGCATCTTCACGTTCTTAATGTAGGTAGTAAATTATAATCACAGTAGTTCGTGGTCGCACTCAGAAATATTCCCAAGCGAAACATTAATTAGGAATACCAAGTGTCTTACTATTGCTCAAGTAAAGTTTCACATTTATAGACTTAAATGAGTATTTATTGGCATTACAGAAAATCCGACGAAGATGAATAATTGAATTACGTATGTAAAACATTAGTAAGTAGGTAGATGTACAAAACTTAGTAAAAAAGTATGTAATAAAGATATTATCAGAGTTCGATTGTTGCGAATTATTCACGCCAATTAACGGATCACAAATTCGACACATTGTAGGGTAACCATCATTATGGAGAAGAAAAATATTTCTACATATTATTATACTCTAAACCATTCACATACAAAATGAGTAATAGCATTTCATCTGATAACCCGTCAATAATCATTTATATAAAATGCAAAATATATTGATTACTCATATAATAATTGTAAAAGTTTGTGTGGTAGTGTGTATGTTTGTAACTCCTTCACGCAAAAACTACTGAACCGATTGCGATGAAACTCGGTCTGTAGATAGCTGAAGACCTGGATAAGGAGTTACGCAGCTAATTAATATAAAGTTCATTATCAATATTCTAAAAACAATTGACCACTTGTAAACGTCATAAATCTAAGTTTGGGTGTGTTGCTTCGGAACGCGCCCTCTAATAAAATAATCACAAGAAACTCCTGGGATTTTTTTGCTTGTCGTTAATTTCACAAACGTCTGGATTACATTATTAAGGAAATAGAGCAATAGAATATAACAATATTACACATTTAGTTTTAAAAATGCTTGTGGACATTTAGTAATCAATGATTCAAAATATTATTTAAAGCAATTTGACTATTTTCTTCCAAGTTCCATTCGGCTCAAACAGTTGGTCGGTTTAATTGATCGGAATGGTTGGAATAGTTGATCAAAGAAAGAAATCTTATAAAATCATCAATGAGTAGGATTGAGGACACCCTACACGACTTTGTGTGTAGGCTTCACATTGTACGACCGGTGTCATTGATACCATTTGCGATTGAACCCTTGTCAATAACGATTTGTGTTTCGTTCATGATTGAATTACTTCAATTCGATGATTTCTACCGAAAAACACACACGAATATTCCGATATTAAAATACGATATACAGTAGGGACGATACGGTAAGATATATGGTACGATATAGTACGACGGACGTTACGACGGACGGTACGACGGACGGTCCGACGGACGGTACCACGAACGATACGACGGACGGATATATGGTTTAGATATCGAGATATTATTGACAATATTAAAAATAGCTGTCTATAATATCATTCACTCTAGAGTGAGTCAATTTATGTGAGTATAATAATGCACTCTATATTATTCATATATTCAGTTCATTCTTTTTTTTTTGCAGGATCTTACTTATGCTAAGTAACTAGACTTGTGTTATGGGTGATAGACAACGGATATACTACTTATATACTTTTCTTTTGTAAATATATACTTATAACACATAGGAACAACCAGACCACAGACAAATATCTAAACATAAATACATGCCTGAGGCGGGAATCGAACCCGCAACCCTGTGTTTGGCAGTCCGGCATGGTGACTATGACTATTGTACCAACTGAGAGTGAACGAACGAGTCTCACAAATAAACGACATTTAGGGCTTTTTCGCTCATGGTGAGTCTGGACATTCAGAGGGGAATGTTGCCAGTCTTCCGGGGACGATGCGTCGTAGGAATATTTTCTATAAAAAGATATTTTGGGTTAAAATTATTTGTCTTTATACTTTTCGTGGTTGGTAAAAATATAAATCATGGTTATTCCTAATGAATCAATGTATCCTCATACCAAGTTTAATCAAAGTCATCATTACCAACAACAGTGTAGATTTCTGTGCATGACATTCTTAATTAAAACCTTACAATTTTCACACACGATTTGCTAAAACCAGCTTTTATCACGTCTCGTTTGCAAACATTTTAATTTGACTACACATCGTATTAGCGCGATCTATTAGCTTACTATCCAATACCGCCTACATGGCCTATGGAAATCAGTAGGTCACTGGGAACCGAGATACACTACATATACCAACTGATATTTGATTCATGTATTGTGGGCGACAAGGTCAATGTACCCGAAATTTCGCGGTACTTTACAATTTACATATCAGACTATGAAAAAAAATGACACGGATAGTGTTTTGGCTGCAAATGAGTATCAAGGCCAGACTGCTCTCACTGAGACTGGGTAAGTGTAACGAGTGTTCTTAGACTGGAGATTTTTGTCGATCGATTCCCTCACAATAAGTAGGTATTGCAATAAGTATTTATTTTACAATAAGTTTGCTTCCGGCCATTTCGCAGTGCGAGTAGGGGCAAGTGGTAACAGAAATGGATGTATAGCAGTAAGAACTTATCCAGAAGAACAACTTAATAACTGACCAACTTACAGAAAAAATGACACCATTCGTTTCTGGTGGCTTACAAGAAAAAAGTACTTAGAGGTACTTAGACGATAAAGTACTTAAATAGTTACAGGAAAAAAGACCTTTTTTTCTGGTGGCTTTTAAACATTTAAGGGTACGTTTTAAAGCCAGACATCTTAACTTAGTTTAACAAGTTGCAAGAGATCAATTTAAAGATAGAAAATGCGGCTTTATGCAATAAATTGACTTCGAACTTAAATGATTAACTCAAAGTACGATTATTTAGTAATTCATGACAACGTTTCAATTGTCGACCGATAAAAGTTTCCAGTCAACTCCACCTTAAACTATCTTCAAGAATTATGATAGATTGGTTATTGTGTGAGCTAAGTGTCGAGGTTTCCTGTGTTGGTGTAGTGAAAGTTGCAAGGATTTAGGATGTCGGTGGCGGTTGTTTGTCTCTCGAATGTCGGCTTGATTTATTGGGAACAGTACTGTGCCGGTACAGATTGTTATTTGTATACAGGAGCTGAAAGTTATGACTTCTTAAGGTTCCTATGTCATTGCCATTTGTAACGGTATATCCATGAGTAAGGTTTAAGGAAAATTATGAAAGTTTTCCTTTATCTATGACGTTAATAAATACTAAAATGGTTTGACACTATGAAAAAGAGTAATTTTTATATGGTCAATTATATTTTTGCAAATACCTAAAGCAAATGATGTGTCAAGCGTATTGAAATGAGCTGTATGTTTAGTTAACTAATACATAAATAACATAATTACTATTTAAATAGATTTTTATTTGAGAATTAATCGTTTGTGATGATGATATGTAAAAGGATATATTACTGCAACGGGCTTTTTATCTCGATACTCCTACGGGATCGGGACCACGATCGAGATTTACGCAGGTGGAACAGTAGGGCCCTGTTAGATAATAATAAAAAAGCACTCGGGGACTGCCACGGTAAAGCTATTGCATAGCGAAGGTTACGTATCATAATAACTAAGTTCAATATAACTATGTTCGAAATAACTACGGTCGATTCACATAAGTTCATAATACCTAACGGTCGATTGGGCTACACATTATAATAACTAAGTTCAATATAACTATGTTCGAAATAACTAACGGTCATAATACCTACAGTTTAAAATACCTAATGGTCGAAATACCTAATGGACGAAACACCTACGGTTAATTTAACTACAATTAATTCAACTACGGTTTTTCACCTGCGGTTTAA
This sequence comes from Idaea aversata, assembly GCA_907269075.1. Taxonomy (NCBI): domain Eukaryota; kingdom Metazoa; phylum Arthropoda; class Insecta; order Lepidoptera; family Geometridae; genus Idaea; species Idaea aversata. The sequence continues at coordinate 4,322,043 of OU026092.1, read as the reverse complement.
AAAAAAACAATTTTATAAAATCCCTAACCAAGTAAAATGGGTAGAATTTGCTTCTAGCACTCGCCGGCCGCTGCCGCGGCACCGCTCGCTTCGCTCGCTCGGCTCGTGCGTTGTGGTCGCAGTTCTAACATAAACCTAACCTATCCATGTCGGTTCTGGGTAGGGAGTTTTCCGGGTGGGCCTTTATATGCTGCCTTTATCACGCAACTAGAGACGAATTTTACCTATTTGACTTGATTAGGGAAGCATATAAAGACCCATCCGGAACACCCCCTACCCAGAACCGACATGGATAGGTTAGGTTTATGTTAGAACTGCGACCACAACGCACGAGCCGAGCGAGCGAAGCGAGCGGTGCCGCGGCAGCGGCCGGCGAGTGCTAGAAGCGAATTCTACCCATTTTACTAGGTTAGGGATTTTATAAAATTGATTTTTTTAAACCGCAGGTGAAAAACCGTAGTTGAATTAATTGTAGTTAAATTAACCGTAGGTGTATTTTATAAAATTGATTTTTTTAGCCGCAGGTGAAAACCCGTAGTTGAATTAATTGTGGTTAAATTAACCGTAGGTGTTTCGTCCATTAGGTATTTCGAAAATATGCCAAACAACCATTAGGTATTTTAAACAGTAGGTATTATGACCGTAGTTATTTCGAACATAGTTATAATGAACGTAGGTAAATTAACCGTAGGTATTTCGTCCATTAGGTATTTCGTTCATTAGTTATTTCAAAAATATGTGAAACAACCATTAGGTATTTTGAACAGTAGGCATTATGACCGTAGTTATTTCGAACATAGTTATATTGAACTTAGTTATTTTGATATGTAACCCATAGCGAACGCTCGGCCGAGCTACATAGTAGGCGGAGTGGGGTGTGTTAGGTTTTATTTTCGTTACGGAATTTCTTGATTCGGTCGCCGCGCTCAAAGCCCGCGATAAAAGCTATGCAATAGCTTAATAGAATTGTTATCGTAAAGGGCCTCTACGTGTTAACTTCAGCTTCACGCACGCCCTCCGAAGGTCTAGGTTTCCAAATGCATAGATATGTGACATAACAGCCAATATCTATATCTATACTAATATTATAAAGAGGAAAGTTTTTTTGTTTTGTTTGTAACGTATTTTCTCCGAAACTTCTAAACCGATTTTGATGAAACTTGGTATGAGGATACAATGATTTATTGGGAGTAACATAGGCTTTTAATCCCGATATTCCTACGGGATCAAGAGTTATTTCAAATCAAATATCTTTATTTACTTACCACAAAAACACAACAATTATGCGACTCTACCTTTTGCATTAGTTGAAAAACTGTGTTGCATAAGGTACAGTCGGCTGCATAATTGCAGACCCACCGTAGAGCTCCAAAACGGCTGCTATAAGAATGTTTTCAACACGAGCAAGATTCTACGCACCTGCTTTAGGTGAAGTTTAAAGTCTTCTTACTCATCAATTAATCAAACAAAAATTATTAGAATGCTAACATTCCAATAATAGTAATTTTCGAACTCTACCGAGGGCTGCAATTATGCAGCCGACTGTACCTATTATATTAAACTATGTTTTTTTCCGAATCGTTGCATATTAGAAGCGAACTTAAAAACTCTAGCAAATTAAATCCTGCACGTGTAAGTAATATCTATTAAAAAAGCTGTACCAACACGATGCACGTAGCGCATATGACGAAGTTATGACGGATTCACAAACAGTTCGTTACACATGATTTACGTAGATGTTATGTTGAATTCGTATGTCGTACGTAGATCGTACGTGATATTTCAGTGATAAGACGGTACTGAGTTACAGCTGATTAAATAATAACTTAGTAAGTTAGAGAAAAGGTTGTAAAATATAAGCCTTTGACGTGATAACAGCTAATAAACTGATGGAACACCTGGATTCTTGTTGTGTGACCATGACGCGTCATGGTAACTTAAGAAACAGAGTATTTAATAATAATATCGTTCATCTGGGCTTGTGTTATGGTGGCAAGTGACGAATAGAAGACTTATATTTAAAAAAATATAATCATCATCATCATTCGAGCGATGTTCCCGGTTGCATCCCTCTCAGGAGCCCGGGGTCCTACTTTTACGCCTCCACTTCGCACGATCTTAAAAAAAAACTGGTTGCCTGTAAAGTCGGTATACGGGCGAAAGTTTTACGTGGCAACAACTGTGCTCGAGTGGAAGGGACGCGTGCCTTTCACTTTTTATGTCTGTCTCTCTTGCTCTTAGGCGGGCTAACCATGCCCGCGTGCCTCTCACTCGCTCTCATTGTGAGCGCATAACGTGAGCGGAGCGTAACGCAGTTTCTTGAAGTGTCACCCGGCAAACCAATTTATAAGACGTTGTCACGTCAAAATATATGATATAATGTACTTAAGTATAGGAAAAAATATATATATTTTTCTAATAAATATCAATTTTTCATCGTTTTCTTTTGACGTTATCACGTAAAATTATCGTCCGTAAACCAATTTAACAGACAACCATTTGTTTTTTTATAAACTTTTTTATATTGATAATAGATTTTTTTATTTTTTTAAATTACTTTTCATTAGAAATACCGATAATCGACAGATTTTTTTGTATGAAATTGACTTAAGCATTGTATAAAATGGACATAAGATAAAACTTGTCTACTATTGTTTTTCCTTCAACGCAAGACCGCGTGATTTGCGTTGGGTTAAGAAAATTAAAAAAAAAAACTTTAAAAAATCTGTCGATTTGCAATATCGATGATAAAAAGTAATAGAATTATTCTAATTCTTCGGAATGAATTCATACAATTCAGTGGATAAAAAAATATAAAAACTTTTATCACTGCATTTGAAAAGCACTTTTACCAGTGCACTTGTAAAACTAGGTTTACACTTAAATCTGTAATCGATCATTAAATAAGTGCCAAATAAGTCTCAATAGTTAACATTAACGATATTAAAATCATCTATAATTAGTTACCTACATAAGTACAAATAAATAATTTTTGGTCAAAACAATTTTTGTAGAAGTTTACTAAATGGTAATAAATACAATTAGCGTAGGTTTTAGTGGGTGTCTCAATGACCTTGCGTTGAAAGTGATTCGGTGATCGTACCTATGTAATTCTTTTGTTAGTCGTAGGGCCCTTTTTGAATTGATTACGTCATTATGTAAATGCATATGGCGCCAACTATGATATTCGTAGTAATTATTTATACTCATCTTACCTCGATGTTTCGAGTATGTTACAATAGTCATGGTCGCAAGGAGAGTGGAGTAGTGGCGAGGGTTGTCATGCTGACAGTTGAGGGATTAACCCGACCTACTCTCGGCACATGAGTAGAGAAGGACATAGTCAAAACGTCGAGGTAAGAGAAAATAAATTACGCGATTAAGACGCGAAAATAATGACTATGAATACAAATCGTATGAGTTTAAAAAGTTAACTCTTATATTGATGAATATGTGATTAATCCCTTTATATATTAAATTCTCATGTCGCGGTGTTAGTTACCAATCTCCACCGAAATTGCTGAACCGATTTGTAAGTTTTTTTGTGTAGTTGTTAGTCGTTAGGTCAAAAAAGTAAAATAAAAAAAATAGACGTTCGATTCTTAAATCGAACGTCTACTTTTTTGTTTTACTTTTTTTTAATGGCATATACGTTACAGTTAGTCTTTAAATATAAAAAGTCTACAAATAAAAATCCTGATTAACTAATATATCAAGGCATATCTCAAGCCAAAATCCGGCTACAATTTTGTACACAGCTAATATGACGAAGGCATACTAAGAAAGGATATTGGAAAATTCAACCTCTACTAAGTTACGGTTAAAATAAGTACCCTGTTACCATATAGATGGGTACCTATTTTTTATTGTTCTTTGATTCTGTTAATAAAGGAATACTAATTTAATCCGACTAAGTTTCGTATTTCAATAGTCAAGATTCCGTTTGATACTCAAAACCTTTACAACAACCAGGTTAAAAAGCCAACTCGCAAAAAACTTTAAGAGAGTTTTTTTTTCCCAAAAAAAAGTTTTTTTTTCATTTAGTTTATCGCAAAGACATTTTATATAATGAGACTTGATAAAGTAAAGTAAACACGACGCACAAGTTACATTTTTCGTTGATGCAAACTCCATGGCGAGGTTTCATTAAAGATTGTCACCGAATTTAACGAAACAAGATTATAAATAAAAGACATGAAAAAATACAAAAAAATATATAAATATTGACTTATTTGACACTGACTAAAAAGTTATAAATTCCTTGTCGGTTCATTGGTTAACTACCCTAAGTAAATACTGTAATAACTGACTGTTAAAATTAACCCCAAACTTATCACGTAATTTTAATTCTCTACAAATTGTACGCTAAAGTACACAAATTACTGAACCACACGCAAGTAAAGGTCTACTCCCACTGTCCCAGTATTTACTAACTTCTCAGAATTTTTAGAGTTTGTCAAGGGATTCTCACACGACTGCACGAATAGAAACGTAAATTTTTGCAAATGGCACTTTTGCCGAGAATTTTAGAAAATGTGATTCTTGGGCACGGTTTGCTCGGAGATTGGGTCGCTCCAGCACTAACCCAAGTAAACACTAAACTCAAGTGACATGTGATATTTTGACACAAAATACTCCACAGCGAGGTTTCGTTTAAGATTGTTACTGAATTGAATGAAACAAGAGCATAAATGAAAGACATAAGAAAAAAATAAAAGTTGATGGAAAATAAAAATTAAGAATCGTGCGCGATTTATGCGTAAAACTTTTGGCTACATCCCAACTTTACCCGATCCCATCTCTACCCGATTTCAATTTTTTACACGTTGTAAGAGGTGAAAATACTATAGGCGTCGATCATAAGACAAGCCTCAAAAACGCAAGCACATACGTAGTGATATAAATAATTATAATTATTTCCCATTGGTATGCAGAAATTATTTCCTTCGAGGAATAATCTTAGTTGAGCTTGCTTGTCCCCATCGAATTAGTAACTTTATAATGAGCTTAATTGTGTAAACGGAATTCTCTGATGCCTTATTAGGGGTAATACCGGTTTAAAATAATGTCAACTTATAATTAACTTGCTAATAATTATATGGACGTCGACATTACATGCTCTACTGGTGAAATAATCAGTTAAGTTGATATCTGTATTTTGTCGGTAACAGTTTGTAGGTGAAATTAGCAAGTTACATATACCTAAGACAACTTAAGTTTGTTCTTAGAAATATACCCATCTACCTTAATTTTATAGTATTGGCTTCGTAGGTAGGTAAAGTTAGACATTGCAAGCTAGACATAAATAAAAAAAATAAATAAATATTGCAGGACATTCCACACATCGTCATCTAGCCCCCAGCTAAGTAACCATAAGACAATTTGAGTTTGTTGATAAAAATATACCTTATTACCTTAATTTTATAGCGTTGGCTACTGATGTTAACTGTACTAGTTAAAAACAATAGAAAATAAAATAAAACAAAATGGGCAAAAAATAAAACAAAATGGAATTGGGCCGGCCATATCTGCCGTATGCCGGAAGAACTTTGGGCCAAATTAACAACTTTTTGGACACCCACCAACGGAAAAAGACTACCTGGCAGACCCCGTCGAAGGTGGCGAGACGATATCGACAGGTTTATGACAGATTGGCAATCCGTCGCACAAGATCGCGATCAGTGGAGGGGGAGTAGAGAGGCCTTTGCCCTGCAGTGGGACACTACAGGCTCTTAATAATAATAATAATAAAATGTAATCAAAGTGGGTAGCTCAGCGACGACGGGTCGCTCGGAGATCGGGAAGCTCCGCCACTAACCCCTGTTAGACTCTTATCCAAATTACTTTTATTGATTTTTATGTTTTTTTAAACGAGAAAATCTATAATTGGTTTTCAGTTGTTTTGCTGTTTCCATAATGTTGTGACATAATTTTAAACAGCTGTACTGAATTGTTATGAAAAATAATATAAGTCAAATACTCAGTTTTAGTCTACTTTTCGGAGGTACGGTGTGGCACTTACATATACACTAGCAGGCCAACAGACAAACATAGAACAAGCTTATAAACACCACTCTTTTATCATTTGGTGGTTATAAAAAAAATTACAGTCCATTTTACATGATGTCATAATTTTTACCCGACTACGGCGAAACAAGAATTATGTTTTATTAAAGTAATTTACTTGTACTTACCAACACGCAGAGAAAAATGTTGTTAGACGTACGAGAAATCTCGTAAGTGCAACCAGAACTTCTGTTTGGATCCGTGACAGCAGTACCCACTAGTTGTCTTTACCAAATATTTTTTAGGGAGGACCAACTAGAAATTATTGTACACACTACTAGTCTACTAGTATACACGGATAAACAATCTAGTTACGTTTACTAGATTATTGTAAATGTAACTAGATATTTTTGTAGTGTATAAAATATTCTAGTTCCGATAATTGCGTTTGATGTATAAATCAATTATGGTAATCTTAGACAGCAAAAAGAAATATTAAAGTTAGACTACATTGTCTCGTAGACTACGCGTCAGCACGCTCTACGAGTAATGCAGCACTTATGGCTATAGTGGAGTATAGCCACATATTGCTTTAAGTGCGGAGACCGTAATCCGTACGCACCCGCGATACAACACAAAATTTTCGTCTCGACCAAGGTAATTTGATAAAACACAACGATAGCGCGATCTAAAATTACTACTGGTGCCATCTAGTTGTGACTCATGAAACTAAATAAATAAGTAGCTACACATAAATATAATTATTTAACTTTTTTTTTAGGTTTAAACGTTTTTATTTTAAAGAAATATTGGCTAAGATAAAAGTTATTACTTAGTATCTTTAATTTAACTAATCATTATGTAATTCAATATGATTATACCTACCCACTTAAAAATAATACAAATTTAATCAAGTAAACCGCCCCGAGTCACCCCCGGCGCAAAGGAACCCATCACACTAGCAGCGTTACCACGCTGAATAGCTATGGCCAACCTCTGCACCAGGAACGACCCGGAACGGCTATCCAAACCTCTGTCCTTCAAACGTCGCCCAATCCCCCTGACAAACTCAATCGCCTCTACTCCCCAACAACCCACGGTCTCCACAGCAACAGGAACAAACAAATAATGTCCCTCCAAAGGAGCGTACTTGGCCCGCTTGCCAACTGCCGCAGCTTCCGCAGCAGAGGCCGCCACACGTGATGTGCGAGCGAGGTGGCTCGGAGCAAAAGTGCTGACGCACGTGGCATCCCAAATAAGGCACCTTCCCCTCGACCAGGGCACCAGCGTCAACCCATCAGGCCTCTTCCCATCCGTGCGGCTGAGACCAGGCGGCTCCAGCACACACGGGACATTTGCGGAAATAAGTGCCCTCCGGATTAAATCATTAAGAGCGTGGTGACGTGGAAATCTTCCAGAACACCGACGACAACTCAAAGCATGGTGGCCATTGACTTCCACCGTGGAACCACAAATGCATACATGCGATTCACACACATCGCAACCAAGACGGAGAGCCACTGCCACCCGCAAAGAGTCATCGTCGAGAAGAGTTCCCAGACTCGGATTATTTAACTGGAATATTCTTGCATTCACAAAAAATTAGTCTTGTAGTTTTAACAATAATTTTGTTGTATTATATAAAAGAACACAGTGTTAAATTAACATGATTTCATCTATGACAACTTAATTATTTTGTTATTATAACAATTTGTTTTAGTTATTTTTCAAAAACAAACAGAATAGTAAGGATAATTATACATTCTTGTAGTAATTAAAATAATGTTGTTGTGGGTACAGGCAACTTCGTAGTGCATTACCAACATGACGATTATTAATTGACGACCTCTGTGGCGCGTCGGGCGAACACCCGACTGCGACGCAGAAGGTTGCGGGTTCGATTCCCGCCGGGAACAAGTATTTATGCTGACCATAAATTCTTGTTTCTGGTTCTGGGTGTTTCCTATATGTATAATATGTATATATTTACAAAAAAAAAGTATATAAGTAGTCTGGCACCCATAACACAAGCATTAAGTTGCTTAGCTTGGGGCTGGATGGCGATGTGTAATATGTCCTGAAATATTTTGTTTTTTTTTTTTATTTATCAGAACACTTAACTTCGTTAACTGTACATTTTATTCTAGTAAACATTACAAATCATTTCGTTTATGAAGCAAGAATTATTGTTCTAAATACAAAATTATTGTAGCTTTGATTTAAAATATTTTTCTAGTGTACCTTATTAAACATTTAGTGAGGTTTAAAATAAAATCGTAGATATTACAAGAAAACAGTATTTCAGACTAAATTTGTCGTAAAATAATTTGACTATACAGTTTTGTACTTCTGGTTGACTCCTATTTCTCTGCGTGAAGCTAATATTAGTTATATGCAACCCGTAGGAGTATCTAGATAACCTATGTAGGTGCAAAGATTAAAACATACTTAACCGAAATTAGATTTTATCATTTTATAGTTCCAATATAAGTTTTATAGTTATTAACTCATTGATATAAAATAAGTAACGTAGGCATACGACTAGACTGTGTAGGTTGGGTTTCGTGAAAGTGAGTGTACTGATACGTTACAATATACTTACCTACCATAGATAATATTAAACTAGAGATAGGACAACCTGTTGTAAATAAATCAATATTGCAAAACATTCAACACATCGCCATCTAGCCCCAAGCTAAGTAACGACACTTGTGTTATGGGTGCTAGACATCGGATATACGACTTATATATTTTTTCTTTTTTGTAAATATATACTTACAATACATAGAAACAACCAGACCACAGACAAATATCTAAGCATAAATACTTGTCTGAGGCGGGAATCGAACCAGCAACCCTGTGTTTGGCAGTCCGGCATGGTGACCATTGTGCCAACTGGGTCGTCAAAAATATTCACAATGTGTTATTATTTCATCAGCCTGTAGTGTCTTGCAGCTCTCTTGAATACGAGAGTTGAACATGCTTATCAATATATAATATTTACGTTTTAATTTTTTTATAATTAATATATTATCCGTAACATATTATGTTGAACATGCTTGTAAAACTTTACCGAAACTCGCCGAATTTCCAAAAAGCTGACCTAAACCCGATCATAATTCCTTGTTGTACGAAAAAGGAATGACGAACTAAAATGCTTATTGCGGGTATCTGGGATTTTTACCATACATCGGTGTCGCATAATAGTTTTCCTGGTAAAGGTAGAGTCGTTCTACCAGGATCCATTAAAACCAATCCAACTTGGGCGATCTACTTCGAATTCTGATATCTGTGATACCTACGTATGCACATTGATACATTATGTACACAATCATTGCGAGATTTGTCGTGATACGATTGAGAATTTACTACAAATGACGGATGGTGTTCGTTTCTTAGATCATCTGTTGCGAAATGTTTGAATTCAACGTGGAAACACTCATCATTGAAGGCAAACCTATTTAGAATCATTTTAAACCAAAATGTTGGTACATATGCCCGTATTTTTTAGATTTTAACGTAGGTATCAACTAACAATCCATTTCTGACAATCTGACTCTGAATCAATCTGAATCTGATTCTGATTAACAAACAATTTTCTGTAACTTGTGTGTGCAATAAAGCGTTCTATCTATCTATCTAACAATCCTTTTTGGTATACTCACTCTACATTTGAGTTTAAGTTTAGTTTATATTATTTGGTTAAAAAAGTGATTACCTACTTAAAATAAGGTTTTTTTTACTATTCTATTCTATGTAAGGAACACTCGCTATCGCGTTGGAATCTGAGAAATTCAGAATTTAACGTTTTTAAATTACTATTTAATTTTATTAAGTAGAGATAAAATTTATTTATTCATGTCTAGTTAAAAAGAAAGAAATAAAACAATATTAATAATCTAAATTAGTTTCCCTAGGTAGGGTACCCAAAAGGCTGGCTGCATTACCTCTTTGGATGGCAATGCCGATCCGTTGGCCAAAGTAGCAGCCAGCCCTTTGGTCACCTGAAGCTAATACTAAAATTTTTGAAAAAAAAACAGTGGAGATAAAATAAATAAAAGAAGTGCGGCGATTGCGGGAGAATTAATATCAAACCGAAAAAAATAATTATCCATTTCGGCCACGTGGTTCGATATGCATATTTATTGCTTTGAATAGGGTCCAAAACTACTGGACCGATTTTGATGAAACTTGGTAAATTGATTCATTGGGAGTGTCATAGGCTACTTTTATCCCAATATTCCCACGGAATCTGGAGTGAAACTTCGAGGTGATGCTAGTCGTAAAAAAGTTCATTTAAATTAATGTTAAAACATTATGGACAGTAGCAACAGAAGGTTGTAAGTAGGTAGGTACGACAAAAAATATACTTTACTAAAATCAATTTCACAAAATTCATTTACAATATTTTTTTTACCCAGTTATTGGTCAATTTCCAAGTTATTTAACTCCAAAGCTCTCTTATTAAAGGACCGATGCTAATTTCCCAAAGGAACACGTTCACAAAAAAGTTGAAAAGTCATCACTATAACAAGATAAGTATTTATTACGTTTTATTTGTGAAACCTGTACCGTAATTATCATTAACTTCCCTTATTGGTTGAAATGATTCATTTACAAATGAGTGACACTCAGTTTTACACATACTAATGTTTGTAGTTTATGGTTAACGGGTGTCACGATCTTGTAATAAGGCTTGTAATAAAAATCAGATTCACGTGTAAATAAATCAGTCACAAAAGAATATCGGGTTGAAAAACTTCTCATTCTACTGCCGTCTTTCTACTTTTACTCGTGTAGATATCTCGAGACTCCGCTCATTTAGGGGTTTTCAAGTCACAAACATATCTATATTGGCAAGTGTGTTAGCTACATCTTGAACAGCATCGTCATCGTCGTGAGATAGTAGTCAAACGTTTAACTATCTATAATTAAAAATGAGCTGATCCCGTGGATATTACCTACAGCTGTACCCCATGGTTTTACTCGGATAATTCTCAATCATAAGGAAATATTGGGATAAAAATAGCCTTTATGGGCTCCAGCTATACATTTAAAATACATCGCAATTTGGTCAGTATTTTTTTCGTAAAGGAGTAATGAACTAACACACGAACTTTTACATTTATTTTATCAGGTTATGAAGCAGCTTTTTTATAACAACGATGAAGTGAAATAAGAAGAGTGTCTATATTTTTGACATGATAACGTCTTATGGTGAACACATACTGCACTCTCAAAAAAGTGTGACGTCATGCGTCATGTTTCGGGAACGCGTCATGTTCCGGATTATTGACAAGGTAATAACCTTGTCAATAGCAACGTATTATCGTTGCTAAGGTTACCATCAATGTTTTTGTTGTAACCGTATCTAATATTGGCAATTTTTTAAAAGAATAAGGAAAATCGGATCTCTACATCGAGCCTAAAGTAAAAACGACAAAATTTTAAATTGTAATCTGAACGACTTTAAACAATATTGACTTTTATAAGAGAACCGTAATTAAACTAATTTGATGTCGTAAATTTTAATTTAAAAAATATTTTTTTTACTCTTCAATATCTACCTAAGTAAAGGGAATCGTTTCTGAGTTTTATAAAAAATTGATTAAAATGTTTTTTTTTAAATAATAATTGAGACTCAATCCACAGAGAAGACAAAAATCATATTAATGATGGATAAAACAAACACAACCCACCTGCAGATAAGGAATCAAAACTGTATTTCGAAAAAAAATGTCTATTTTTATCAATAACACTGGCATTTTGGTACAAACTATGCATGTTAGACCTGTTGCCAGAACGGCTATTTAAAAAAAAGTTCAAACCGGATCAAGAAAACAATTAGATCAGAAATTATTCTTACTATTTCTTCGAAGTACCCTAATGTACCTACGTTCGTAAAACCACAAAGTTTATTACTTCTACAACCAATACATGTAGACAGCTTCAATAATATGCAAAACAGTACAATTATTACACGCTTAAATGCCAATTCCTTGATTAATCGTTTCATTTACAGTCTTTTCCTCAAATAATTATCATTATTTTATAATGATCTCTAGTTAGTATGAGAAATAAGCATATTCTTTTCTGGTACTGACTATAACTGCTGTTTGTTGTCATATTACAATAATAAGTAAATGCCAATTAATTTTGACGAAATCTAAGTAATAAATACTAAAATAAACACATCCTAAAGCTTATCCTGGCCTATATCCGTATTCTTAAATGTAGGAAACATAATTAAAAAGTAATTAATTTATGACCCGTTTTAATGAGCGCTTACATCATTTTTGTTTATGACATAATAATTGAGTAATTATTACTTTAAATACCTATTACATTTATATTTGATGTAAATAATTAAATATATGTAAGTACCTAATAATATATATATATATATATATATATATATATATATATATATATATATATATTTACATATGATAGGTCAGCGTTTGACCACTATCACACCTGCCTAATGGTAGGTGACGATGCGGCCTAAGATGTAACACGCCTTCCTAGAAGATACCTATTCACTCGCGACTTGAAGACCCCCAAATTGTACAAGTCAGGAAAGACAGACGCAGGCAACCGATTCCATTCCCTTGCAGTACGAATAAGGAATGACGAAGCAAAGTGCTTAGTGCGAACGTCTGGTATGTTCACCATGAATCGGTGCCGCACACCAGTCTGCCTGGTTGTATGACGATATTGATATTGACGAATTGGTGATATAATGAAATTAGGTTATCGGTATGTCGATTCTGTCAGTATCCTAATTTCTTAGTTATATCACAATAACCTGTTGATACGGTTAACGCTCGATGGCTCTCCTAACTTATCCCTTACTCTCAACAGACCGCCTGTTGAGAACCATCTCGCGCTTATCGTCTCCCCTAGTCCAGGAGGGACGATAAGCGCGAGATAGTTCTTAAAGCGCTAATTTAAAATAAGATCGAAAAGTCTCGCGGAACCCCTATTACTCCCCTAGGGAAGACGTTAAGTTCTGATCTGTTAAAAATTTTAAATCCCAAAGAAAACAAGAAAAAGAAAATAAAAACAAGATTTATTTTTTCTTGAAGAAAGCTCTGTAGGTTTCCACGTCGTCAAAACCCATCGGATCCCTTGTGTCCAAGGAAAACAAAAACAAAATTAATTTTTGCTCGAAGAAAGATCAGTAAGTGTCCACGTAGGTCTAAAGCTATGATCCAAAGACAATATTTCGAAAGTTACAATAAAAAAAATTAACATCCTCCACTCTCCACTATTTTATCTGATTAGGATCAAATTAATGTTTATTACCTAATAATTCTAGCGGTGACAGTGAAGTGTCATAAATTAATATTTTACCACCCACGTTGAATTGCAAAAATAACTTTTACTAATTACCATAAATAGTCAATTCAAACGGAATTAGTCATGGCAATGACTATCCTCGTTTTGTATGAGAAGATGGGATCCGAGGTCATATCGTAGACTAAATCATCGTATTATTATGATGAATCATTTGGCACTACATTTCTTAAACTTATTTTATGTGTTACATAAGTTAAACAAATGTGACCAAAGAACTGTCTGCTATTTTGACCAACGGATCGGCATCGCCATCCAAAGAGGCAATATAGCCAGTTTATGAGCACCCTGACCAGGGAAACTTATGAATTTGATATTTTTTGCTTTATATTATTTTAGAAGGTAATAGTTTTTTTTTATAATATAAGTTTTAATGTTAGTTACTTGTTGACAGGTTAGGCGTTTTTCGGTCGAATGTTACGCTTTTTTAGTTATGACTTTTATTGAGAATATCTAAAAGTCTTGGAAATTAATTTGAAAATACCTATTGATTGTAATTTATCCAAGCGATAATTAATAGAAAGCAATTTAGCTTAGGTATAAATATTTTTAAATTTAATATGTCTGAAGTCATAAATAGGTCAAACTGAACGGTTTCACCAAAGTGTTAAAAAACTTATTACATATAAATTAATAAGAAATATAATAATAAAAGTCATTAAATGGCGCCAACTAGAACAAGTTTTTATTAAATGTAATCATTAATTACTTAAGAACAGGCTAAGCAAGTAGTGACAAAGAAAATTAATAATATCTTAGGTGTTAATAATACCTATTAAACTGAAACTATGAACAAAATAAATATTTATTATAAAAAAAAAGTCTATGAAATTACAAGAGCTCAAGTCTGAATCTTAGCATGGGGCTTCTTTTTAAGACAAAAGCGAGCAATGAGAAAGGGCTTTTGGAAATTCGAAAGAGGTAAAAAGATGTTTCGGCAGATACAATTTGAGGTGCAATTCTGTTAATCACTCCAAAGATCCTCGTCAGATCTTCACCAAATTTTTATAGGACCACCCTTGAGGTAGACTCTTTCCAACAAAAAAGAATTCATCAAAATCGGTCGATAAACAAAGAAGATATGCGGGAACATCCATAAAAAAACATACATACAACCGAATTGCGAACCTCCTCCTTTTTTTGAAGTCGGTTAAAAAGAGCTGTAAAAGTCTATAGTTCATAGTACCTTTATGTGTGTGTTTGTAGAAAATCAATATTACACACACACACACACACGCACAAAAGAGATGTATTATTGTTTAAACGACCTTTGTGTTGTGTGCTCTATTTCCTTATTTGATTGATGCTTTAATGACAAAATTGTTGGTCGCAAAAACAAGATGTGGTTAACCACTACCCAGTTAAAAATAATCATGTCTAGTTAATACTTGGCTAAATAAAATAGATTTATCGCTGTGACGCGACTTTGTTAGATTTATAATAAACGTTTGCAACTTTTAAAATACTTATTGGAAAACCATTTATTTTTAATTATTATCTATTTTTACAAAAGAGAAAAAAAATCATTACGAAATCTCTAAAACTTCGCATCTATTTAGGACGTATGGTTTTTTGGAAAACGACCCAGTTGGCACAATGGTCACCAGCTAAACACACGGTTACGGATTCGATTCCCGCCTCAGACAATTATTTATGCTTAGATATTTGTCTATGGTCTTGTTGTTTCTATTTTTATAAGTATATATTTACAAAAGAAAAGTATATAAGTAGTATATCCGTTGTCCCAGCACCCATAACATAAGTGTAGTTACTTAGCTTAGGGCTTGATGGCGATGTGTGGAATGCCCTTCAATATTTATTTATTCCTAGAAGGCTGGCAACATTTCTCCTCTGGATAGGCAGACTGACTGATATTTAAGTTCAGTTCAGTTCATTTATTTAAATTTATTTGTTATATTTTATTATATTTATTTAAATTAAAGTAAACTTTTTAAACTCACACGATTTGTATTCATAGTAATTATTTTCCCGGGTCTTAATCGCGTACTTTTTTTTTATTTTTTTTATTTCTCTTACCTCGACGTTTCGACTATGTTACAATAGTTATGGTCGCGAGGAGACTCACAAAAAAAAAAACCGCGATTAAGACCCGGGAAAATAATTACTATAAATTAAAGTATTACATAATTGACACGCCGTATTTCCCAGTTAATGTAGGAAGGAAACTATTTGTAGTAATAGTAAGTCATTTACAAAACATTCAGCCACTCCGACCTTCCGTGCCGTTTATGACAACTATAATGACGTATGTGCGCCTACTGCCATGATTCAGAGTTTCAGAGTTTTACCAACTAAGTCATCGTAGGCATGTGTTTACCAAACTTACCGGATACGGACACATAGGAAACTAGGTTTACGGATATTAGTTTACTAATTGTGAAAGTTAAATGATTTGGTTGTTTATAAGGTTAAGTTTACTAAAGATTCCGTAATATCTTACGTAGTTAGGTTAGGTCATTTTTATAACAGTTGCTCATAAAGTGGATCTTATTAAACCGCTTTTAGGCACATAATGCAACGTATTATACACGCGTGCGAAATAAAAATATCCAACTAGTGCTAAAATAAATGTTATCCCGATAAGTTAAATACGTATCTTACTGCTAATTACATGTTAGGTAGCTGAAACATTCTTAATTTATCTGGGTTATACTGTTTTGATGTATAGAAAAAATGTACCAACAAAGAGTTTTTAAGCCTTGCTGGCTTCAAAACTCTTTGTTGGTAAGTACCTTTTTTCTTCTTTTCAAAAGGTTGTCTCTGAAGTCTGTTAACGAACAATTGAACAACAATTGAACGAACAACAATTTTACGTAATAACGTCTTTGAAAACAATTAAAAATTGAGTTTTGTTTTTATTTTGTTTTTCTTTACATAAATATATTTTTTCCTTACCATTATTATTCTGTTTTTAACCGCCGACGCAAAAACAAATGAAAAAAAACCCTAAAAAAATATTGTATGTCAGACGAGTCTGTATAGGTTAAAAGTCTTTTGCGTAGCCTTTCGGGAGTGTAATTAACAAAAAATAGTAAACATAACCTAAAATTCTTAAAAACTTTTAATTATTTTAACAAGTGTTTTTTTTATTCGCAACTGTGATAAAAAACGTCGTACGATACACGTGTGGATTGATCATTCCATCTCGGCTTTTGCCACGCTCGCGTTCCGCTCGCGCGTCATAAACCGCCTCTATGGAATGATCAACTTTCCACACTTGTATCGCAATGTACTATTTTAGCACCGGATGAGAATTGAAGTTTTTTAAACTGTAGGTCGATACTATGGAATAATACAATCATATGTCGACCTCTGTGTTATGACGACCTCTGTGGCGCGTCGGGCGAACACCCGACTCCGACGCAGAAGGTTGCGGGTTCGATTCCCGCCGGGAACAAGTATTTATGCTGACCATAAATTCTTGTTTCTGGTTCTGGGTGTTTCCTATATGTATATATTTACAAAAAAAAAAAAAAAGTATATAAGTAGTTTATCCGTTATCTGGCACCCATAACACAAGCATTAAGTTGCTTAGCTTGGGGCTGGATGGCGATGTGTAATATGTCCTGAAATATTTATTTATTTATTTATATGTATTTTAGTACAAATGCAAAAAAAAACAATACTTAATACAATAAAGTAATAAAAACTTAAACTAAGTAAATATATACCTTGTAATAATAATAAATAATAATAAATAAAAAGTCAAAATGGTCCAAGGAAGAGTGCCCTAAAGACTACTTGCGTTGCCGTTGGGTGTTGATTATCCACTGTCTGAGGCAGTGGCGTAGCTAGCATGGGGCGAATATTGTGTCACCCCAAAACTCCTCATGAAAGTTACTTGGAAATTACAAGTTTACCAATCTTCGAAGCTTTTCTAACTATTTTACGAGTAAATTTAGAAAAATCTTATGACTCTCGGTGAAAAATTAAGACTTAGGTCTAATCCTACAGTAAAAAAATAAAACTGCATTATGGTAAGGTACATTTTACTTGTAATTAACAAAAAAATACTTCTTTATTTGAATGTCTGATTTTGTTGCCATCTGGTTGCCATTTTTCACCAATGTTACCATCGTAGGATAGTAAAGTTTGTACTTTCGTGAAACGGGGTCCGCTTAGGGGTGACACCCGGGCCGGTGCGGACCGCCCCCGTCGCCCCCCCCTATCTACGCCACTGGTCTTGAGGTATTAATCGGTCATTTGGTAATCTGAAGCAACAAATAGTAATTTCTTTTTAACTTCTTTAAAAGAATCCATCATTGATAGAAGCATATTTCCGCTGCTACCGCTACAAAAAATACCTACAAACCTATTTGGTGTGAAAACCATTAAAAACGCACGGGAGTTTCAACATTTTCCTATTTCGATATGTGTCATTTAAAGTCTTACAAAATATAACTGTAATACAATGTCATGAATGAATGTCACTGTTTATTTTTCTTTGGTTTTTACGGGAGGTACCGATAAAGCGGATTTTCAGTGTCTGACTTCATAAATCGTATCGGTATAGGTACATTCATGATTCAGACTAAGTTAGTCATCAAAACTAGTTGCACCTACATGGATATGATGGTCTATAACTATAAATAGTATTACTTTGCAACATCTTACACATAGGACCAACTTTATGTACAGTATGGGTCATAAGTAAATGATCAGTTTGCTTCAATAATACTATAAACAAGTATTGGACTTACGACCTTCTTCTAATAGACGTTACACACAAACATAAATACTTGAATTAAAAGTACTCAGTGTGATTATTATTTTCAACATGTTAACTATGTATTTAGTTGTGTGAGTGGTATAAGCCGCCACCCGCTACACCAACCGACGTGGGTTCGATCCACAGGTAACGTTGTTGTTATAATGTTCCAATAGTGCTGCACAGGATTGTAAACGTTACGGTGGGCAGAGACTTTTGACCGTGGATTGTACTTTCCACCGATCGCGATGTCACGAGTTGTATGATTTTCTAATAGACGTTACACGCAAACATAAATACTTGAATTAAAAGTACTCAATGTGATTATTATTTTCAACATGTTAGCTATGTGTTTAGTTGTGTGAGTGGTATAAGCCGCCACCCGCTACACCAACCGACGTGGGTTCGATCTACAGGTTACGTTGTTATAATGTAATTACGTTGTCAACCCCCATGAGTTTCTTGTGCCTTCTTCTCATTGGTGGGCGCGTTCCGAAGGCACACATCCTAACTTAGTTTTTAAGACGATTTCATGTGGTCTTTATACTAATGTATTAAGCATCCAAAGAAATAAAGAAATTTGACTTTGACTTTGAATGTTCAAATAGTGCTGCACAGGATTGTAAACGTTACGGTGTATTTTCCACCGATTGCGATGTCACGAGTTGTATGAATTTAAAATTTACGTGCTCCAGAGGTCAGCAAGTAATCATAATCATAATCATAATCATCATTTATTGTTTTAAGTATTTGTTTAAAGTAAATTTTAAGCCACATTTTAAGCCACATTTTAAGTCACTGTACGCTGTACACTCTGTACAGTGGCTGTACATTCGAAATTCACAATAGCGACCTAAAGATTAGCTGTTGAAAGTCAAAATTATGAAAAATTATAACTTGAGAATGGCAAACTGTCCTAAAGGAGTAAATAATTGTATAGGCGTTGGGATAGTCAGTCATTCATTTTCATTTATTTATTCTTCGCTATATTAATTTTTCTTTTAATCTTATTTTGCACGATGTGACCTATTATATTTGGATAGGCCTTTAGTGCTTGTCCAAATAAATTTTTCTTTCTTTCTTTCTTTCTTCTTGCTTTCTTTCTTCTTTCTTTCTTTCTAATATACTAGCTTCGCTCCGCGGTTTCACCCGCATAAGTCCCGATCCCGTAGGAATATCAAAATGAAAAGTAGCCTATAGCCTTTCTCGATAAATAGACTATCCATCACAAAAATATTTTTTCAATTCGAACCAGTAGTTCCTGAGATAAGCGCATTCAAAAAAACAAACAAACTCTTTAGCTTTATAATATTAGTATAGATTGTGAACTATTTTAGACATTGATCAAGCGTATGACATGCAAAGAAAACCAGCTAATAATACATACACTACACAGAAAACTATAGTTTTGATCTCTGTGACCAGATCTCAATATCCAGGTAATAATAGTGTTTATTTTATAGCCCTCTAGAGCATTCAGTCACCCCACACATTGGAGTTATTGTGTCAATCGAGGCCATAAATGCCAGACTATTTTATGTGAATTTACTCGCTGTAAATTTGTGTGGAAGGATATAGTATATCATGTTCACAAAATTTCTAAGGCAACTCTAGAGTCATGAAATATCTACACACTGCCATGAAATATAGGCACTTTTTGAGGGTTCACTCGAAAATCAGCTGTTTTTTGGAGTCATTGACCTTTGTTTATTGAGTTTGAACTACAAACATTAATGTTTTTTATTTTTTAAAACTGTTGATTTCCCTGTAAACATAACCTTAGTTGTTTTTCAAAAATCTTTTTGAATCTACAAACAGCCGTAGAACAAAAGTTGTTCACCCAGACGTCTAGGACAATCCATTCACATGGGTCATTATTATTTTGTGTCCGCAACTTCTTTGCGGACACAAAATAATAATGCCCAAAAGACGTTCAATTAAGTTTCGCAGACCTATTGAAATTATTCAACACAGCTGCACAACTGCAGCTTGCATCCCTCTCGAGAGCCCGGGGTCCGCTTTCCTACTTTTACGCCTCCACTTCGCACGATCTTCGGCATCATGGTTTGTAAGACCATTTGCAGGCATATCACCCTTTATGACGTCAAGTCAGCACTTCTTGGGTCTACCCAGTCTGCCACGACCCGGCGGAGGTGCCATGGCAAGACATTTGTTCCCCACGTATCCAGCTGGTTTTCGCAAGACGTGACCGTACCAGCGTAGGCGACATTCTTGCAATTTATCTGCATTGTCTCGGACATGAAGGCTGCCCCGGATGCGGGAAGTCCTAACGCGATCTTTTCGCGTCCACACAGTACCACATATTATACCATTTCAGAATCTCAATGAAATAGGCAACTTTTTTTTTAAATTTGGCACTAGGGTGACCATAAAAAAATTTATACCGGGAAAGGTTAAAATTCATGTTAAAAAATTGAAAACCCATAAAGTTTGAGTGTCGCTCTAGTGCGTTTCGACCTTAAAACATAAAGTTGTAGTTACAAAGTAGTTAAGGGCAATTCGAACGGGTGTGTCGATTTATTTTCATAGCCTTCCCTCTCTGCGGTCGATTGTATTCACTTTAAGTGCCTCGCGCGAATGCTTTCTTCAATCTTATATGTTATTGAATGAAGGGAAGACACGGTTTTCGATTCTATGAATGGGTTGTTATTTTAACAGGAGTATGAGGAACTATGTAGAGATGCTATTTACATTTTTATCTTTTGTCTCTATTTCGAAAATAATGGGAATAGTTGGACCCTGCACTCGAATTATTACTTATTATTTGTTAATTACAAACTAAGCAGGTTAGGTTATATACTTTTAGTTTTTAGTAGTTTTAGTTTAATCTAAATACGCGATACGCCAAAAATGTACTTAAACAATGGTCTTTTGCGTTTTTGGTAATTTACTAAACATGGTCGATTTGTTATTGATTACCAAAACCACAAATTGACGAAGCTTCCAAGCCAAAAATGGATGTATTGGCGTTTTGGGTATTTGGCACTATGCATCGTCACGTAAGGGTTAATTAAGAGTGATTTTTTAAAATTTAAAACTAGTTTCGCCCCTTGGGTTTACCCGCGCTACCCGCCCTTTAAAAATGATATTGATTTACTACAAACACAGAGTACATGCTACTACGAACTACAAACGTTACTCTTCTTGCCCATTTAGATGTCGAATTTACAAAAAATCCCTTTTTAGACCTGCCTACATTCTAAAACACGGCCCCCGTGCAAAGTTACAAACTTGTAGCCCTTGAAGTTTTAGAGATTTCGCGATGAGTCTATTGCTCATTTACATACATAGGTATAGATTAACCCCCATTATAAGTTCGGATGAGTAAGTAACAGGAGCATGACGCATGTTATTTACAAAATGCGGAATTCGTCTGAGCAAAAAACCCTTCCTAGCTAATTTTCCCCCTTTCAAATTTTTGTTCATACAATACTCTCTAAAGCAGATAATTTTTAACCACACTTTCCTTACTAATTTCAAATCTATAGCTACCTACATTATACCTACAAACTCTGCCTGTGGTTCAGTTTAATCTAAGTTCAGTATCAGTCCCAACCCCAGATAAAGTAAAAGGGTTTGTCGTAGGACCAAATAAGATAAAAAATCCCCAAGTTTAGAAGTCAGACCAAGAAAGAAACGGACCTCTTTACACGTCGTAATGCCCTGAATAGAGATCGCTGGAGGCAGATTGCAAAACCCACACACTGGGTCATATAGGAAGTAAGTACATACATACATATAGTATTTATATACATAAGTAAGTACATACACATACAGTACACTTTGCTTACGACGTGAAGTATCTCACTTGATCACAGACTAGATACAAAAACTTTCAAATTATTTGTTAGCCCTAATATCACTAGACTTTTCGCTTTGTTAGACGTTTTGCTACTTAGACTTTCTGATCGGGAGGCATAAAACCAATATAAATCTTATGTCTTAGCGTTTGCTTCATCGTGTTTACTCAAATTCTGATTATTTTATTTAAAATTCACAATGTTTTTAAATTAATCCTTTATTTAATTTAATTTTTGCTGACTGTATTTTTACAAATTAGTAAGTAATAGTATTTAAATTTGTAATGTGTAATTCTTATTTAGTTAATACCAAATTAGTAAGAAAGAATTATAAATTAAATAAATTGTTGCGAAACGCCAATTGAATAATTTTTTTCGCAAATTGTCGTTTCGCACAATAGTGCGAACTTATCCCGTGCGTAACAACTACCTACACTTGAATACAGTTATTCATACACCAACAAAACCTATTATATGACAATGCAAGTGAGTAAATGCAATAAAAAAATTTACTTGAACTTATACAGAGTTATAACTTAAACTTATGCGTTGAGGGAGGCTCACAGCTAAGCGACGCTCGCTGATCGTTCACGGTTGTGCGCGTTAAGCGACTCCTGGCGCGTTCATTACTTCGATGGGTGGCCAATTAGTAATGTGGCAAAAATGTATTTTCGTGAGCCCCTCCGTGCTTCGGAAGGCCTGTTAAGTCGTTGGTCCCGGTTGCTACCTCTAGTAGCAGTCGTTAGGTCAAGTTAGATGCCTTAAGGCGATCTGAAAACTCTAACAATAGGTGAGCCACACCACTATACGAGAAGAAGAAGACCTAATGCATACATTTACATCTCTGTATAAATCCCCACCAATGGTCACTATAACCGTATGAGACAATTACTCTATAGAGATAAATACCTACTGCTACCGTATTACTACCAATGGCGCATTGGTGGGTCACGCCTACTAAAACTACTTAGTACAAATTACTCTTAGTTCAATTTTAGTGTACTTGTACATGTTAACTAACTGCAGTTTTCCGCAACAAGACGTCTTTATTTATACCTTAACGTTATTTACGTTACTTATTTTATACGTTATCGTAAGTAACTTAGACCCTTTTGCGATGGGTGTAACCCAGTCCCTCTTTCGCAGTCTTAAATTAATTTTTAGTGTATAGATAGATAGTGGTGAAGATGTTAATTATTTAAATATTAAATATGTAGGTGTTAAAAAAAATAAAAAATATTTCAAAAATAAATAAGTTAAATTATTTTAAAAATATGCTAAGGTTATTTCTCGTAGCTACAGCGGTTCTAAAACCTGTCTTTACTGACCCACTCAAATTAACTATCATGTATATTATGTTCCGGAAGTTATTTCTAATTTATAAAACAAAAATAAATGTCTTCCTAGACAAACGTGTAAAAATCGTTTCACGCCCGTGGGCTCCTCTAACGAATCCCCTATTCCAGACGGTACCCGAGCATTTTTTACGCCCGTCGGGCCCCCTGAACTATAGGAGAGATGACGGGCGCTAATTTAAAATAAGATCAGCGCTTCGCGGATCCCCTATCCTCAATCTCATTGGATCCCCTAGGAAAACAAAAACAAAAAAAACATATTTTAACCCGGATTTAATAACAGTATCAAAAATGTAGAAGCTTCACATAATATTATATGTCATAGTATAAACCAGCACGATTGTCTGCCATTTGGTAGCCCACTACCGATCTTAATCATGTCTTAGCTACTGTGTTGCGCAAACAATTTCTACAGTCGGTACTGTAGGCGATGGTTGTCTGCGCTTCGTGATTATATCTCTTTTGTTGGCTTCGGAGTACCTACGTTTTGACCTAATAAATCCTTAGGTTATGTAGTTGCTTCTCTATAGGTAGGTACTAATATTATAAGGAGGTAAGTTTTTTTTTGTTTGTAACAAATAATAACTATTGTATGAAGTTCTCTATTTTTTTGAAGATGGTTTAAAATAAAAATAATTTCCTAAACTTATGGCTTAGGTAAACTTTTAAAACATAATCACAAGGGTTGCGAGTTCCTTTAACAATAGGATATTTATATGACCGTGCTTCTTTGACTTGGTGAGGGCACTGGCGTGCCCCTTTAATTAGCGATAAATAAATTAGTTACTTATGTTCTTTTATAAGTCACAAAAAAGTGATTACTTAATCAGTTGAAAAGAAAAGGGACAACTATTTTCAGGGCAATTTTTTTAAACTTTGGTATTTTGTAATATGATTAAGCTCTGAAAATATTATACTACTTAACGAACACAACATCCTATAATACAGTTTTGTAACATAAAAATATGTAGTTCCCTTTACCATATTTGCACATTACTGACGTCATCAAAATAGTTCCTTGACGTCATTCGAACTAAGATTGCAAAATAATCGCAAATAGTCGCGCATGAACCCCAGTTTACTGAGAAATATAATAAATACACCTTTTTTAACCACATTCCTAAGTAATCGTACTAACAAAGATATGTGAATTATCTGATCGTTTTTTGTACGACAAAAATATTAAAACGGGACTTTTAAACGCGTGAAACCATGGGGCGTAGTTAATAGCTAATATTTATTTTGGTAAAATTAAATCGTATTTAAAACTAGGTTAGCAGCATGTCGATTTGCGAAGTTCACCAATAGTCCGAATAATGGACGCTTTTGAAGTGAAATGTTTACAAACAAATGCGATCGCCAGATCTATGAAAGTTGAAATACTTTTGATACATTTTAATCGCAGCTGTTAGAGTCTGCTATAGCATAACCGTTCTGGCTATGAATACCACTGAGGGAGGGCTTAATTAAAGACTTGGTTTTTTTGAAATGTACCAAGTCAAAATACCCTATAATAATTTTGGCTAGGAAGTTGTCCCAACTCATTATTTTGCTATATTAATTTGTTTGTTTATTATTTTATGTGTTTTGTTTTAATATAGATTTAAGGAAGTAGGTTTTTGATTTTTTTTTCAACTAGGTACTTACCTTCTTGTTATCTTTATCGATCAACAAACTAGTGCTGTTCTGTCTAGGTGCTGTAGTAAGAAAGTAGAAGCGATTTTTTCTATTTATATCTATCTAATTTAACATTACCTATAAATATACAGAAAAATCAATGACTCTACTCAATTATTCCAAATAGTTTTCCGTGTAAATTGCTCTCAGTAAGAACTAACGTAAACTACGGACTATTCAATCGACCGATTTGATCTGCTCCTCATGCCTGCCTACTGCTGTCTCAATTTATTTGGAGTCGGCGCAGTACATCATATTCTTCCATTCTTTTCTGTTAGTCGTCATTTAATCGTTCAGATCCATTGCTCTCATATCTCGTTTCACACAGTCCATTCCATCTTATCTTAGATCTTCCTCTGCATCCCTCTAACGGTTTCCTTTCACCTTTTCTTTAACTGGCACTTCTTTCAGGCTTCCTCTAATATCCTCGTTCCTTATTTTAACCATCTTCGTTACTCCACACACCCATCTCAAAATTGAGATCTCCGCTGCATGCAACTTTCTATTAACCTTCCTCTTCTTCTTGATTGGCGATCGATTTTATAAAGGGGTCCGGACATTTAGTATTGCTTGGCATAGTGATTTTTTCTGCGTGGTGAATTTTGAAACACATTCTAATCGATTGAGGGCATTACAGTGAATAAATATTGTCTTCACATCGAACCTCTAAAGCGTATTGGAAACGGGATATTTAACAAAACGTGTTGTCCTATGATTTTCCAAAACTGCGCGGTGCATGTCGAGACCCATACGTATAGATAAAAGGAATTACGGCGAACAAATAATGCCTTCACACCGAACCTCTAAAGCATGTACTTGTACATAAGTAAATGATCAGTTTGCTACAATAACACTATCAACAAGTATTGGAGTTACGACCTTCTTCTAATAGACGTTACACATAAACATATAAATACTTAAATTAAAAGTACTCAGTGTGATTATTATTTTCAACATGTTAGCTATGTCTTTGGTTGGGCAAGAGGTATAATCCGCCACCCGCTACACCAACCGACGTGGGTTCGATCCACAGGTTACGTTGTTATAATGTTCAAATAGTGTTGCACAGGATTGTTAACGTTACGGTGGGCAGAGACTTTTGACTGTGGATTGTACCTTCAAAAGACGGTCGACCAGTAATCAGTCGATACTAAAGTATAAAGTCTGCGTTAGTAAGAAGGTACTTTCCAAAAATAGGATTACCAACGATATGTGACATATCGTATCTATTTATATTGATTTCAAAGGATCATTGTACTAAAGTAAATAATAATCTTCGTACGTAATCGATAAGTAAATAATGACTGATGAATGACGTGTTGTCAAACAAACCAATAACTCTTGTAAGTAGGTAATAGATAAGCTGATAACTATGATTACATCTACTAAAATAATCGTTATAGTTTAATCAGTAGTTTGATAACTACGAGTATAAACAATGCGAAATAAATGTTTGTCTACAAATAAAAATAAAAAAACCGGCCAAGTGTGAGTCGAACTCGAACCCCACTTAAATATTTTTCTGTTAATTTATTGTTATATTATGTGAAATGCTGTCAAACTACCGTCTACTTAAAATTAATAAAAAACTGGTTGCCTGTAAAGTCGGTATACGGGCGAAAGTTTTACGTGACAACAACTGTGCTCGAGTGGAAGGGACGCGTGCCTTTCACTTTTTATGTCTGTCTCTCTCGCTCTTAGGCGGGCTAACCATGCCCGAGTGGAAGGGACGCGTGCCTCTCACTCGCTCTCATTGTGAGCGCATAACGTCAGCGGAGCGTAACGCAGTTTCTTGAAGTGTCACCCGGCAAACCAATTTATAAAACGTTGTCACGTCAAAAAGTTACTAAAAAGGTTAATAAAAAGTTCCAAATTGAAGAGCAGCCATTAACAGACCACAAAGTAGGTATGTTGAATTCCGCTTTTACCTATGACCTATGCAATCCAAATAATAAAAATTACCTTTACCAATTCGAAGAATACAATACGTTACATATTTATTGATAAAAAATCTGTTATAAGGATGCAGATTGACGTCACTGACAATCCCCGGCGCCAATCTTGACAGAGGTTTCAATGATCGCATATTTGATTTTATAAATTGTAAATACGGAAGATTGGTAGATATGACTCTATCAAATGTTTACAGTTAAAGATTAGTTTTACTGGACTTTCGGAAAGATATTTTCCAAGAATTTCGTGGATATTGCCTCAAAATATTTATTCTAAATCTTTATTCTAAGTATAGGCCATTGATTCAAATCAAAACACATCAAATGAAATCAAAATTCTTTATTAATTTGAAATTACACAATTATAATATTAGAATGACATCACTTTGAAGCGTCTTAAAAATTAAGTAAGGATGTGCTGCTGTGCTGTTATACATCTAATCAAGATGGTTTATACAGCGACAACACTTTAAGACCAGTGTGAGGCTGCAAATTTCCATACAAAAATCGGTAACGTTCCCCCCCCCCCCCATAAACAAAGTCCGATTTTGATAATTTTTCAAAAAGTTCTATATCTAATGGAAAACTAGTTTTAATCGTTTTTATTTTAAAGAAATATTGCCTAAGATAAAAGTTATTAGTATCATCTATATTTTTGACTTAAAAACTTCATCGAGCGTTTCAATTGTTTTTTAATAGACTAAACTGAATTACCAAAAAAGAAAAACGTATAAACCTAGAATAAGATGCAGTTAATTAAATGAGACCAAATTTATTTCATTTTGTGAAGGATAAAGGGGGTAAAAACGTTATGGCCCGCAACATTATTTGAAAGCAGAATAAAGGCAATTACGTCCGAACTTAAACTCTCTCTATCGCACGATAAGGGTCATTTTTGAAAATACCTACTCGCGCCGCGTATCGAAAACTCATGATTCTCTTAATCCATGCTATTTGCTATTGCATGTGCACTTTAGTGGGATTTGTAATAGATGGTGTAGAATTGCCCAGCACCTGCACTAATCTCTCTGCTTAGTCCGACCGTGTGTAGAGAAAATAACATCAATATGTCCAGATCCAACTAAGCCGTATGTTTAATAACGATGTAAAATAAATAAAATTCTCGTGTCACGGGGTTCGAACTTGAACTCCTCCGAAACGGCTCGACCGATTCTCAAGAAATTTTGTGAGCATATTCAGTAGGTCTGAGAATCGGCCAACATCTATTTTTTATTTTGTTTCTTTCAGTTTTTTTTTTGTAAATGGCAAAACAACGTTTGCCGGGACAGCTAGTATATTTATAAAGAAAACGAGACAGACTGATCTACCACGCGCAGTTCAAACTAAAATGGATAGATTTGGCATAAAGATAGATATTATGATGTAGAAAATTCAGCCCCTACGTGGAAGAAGGCGCGGGTAAAAGCTAGTTGATTCATAACATCATCCTAATTCTAACTTTCTAACTAATATTATAAATCCAAAAGTTTGTTAATTTGTTTGTTGCCTCTTCACGGTCAAACGACTGGTCCGATTTGAATGAAAATCGGCAGTGGTATATAGTATGTATATGGTAGTATGTATATTTACTTATGTACTTTGTGAGCATGATCACGAAAAAGAAAAAAACTCCATGAATTTCTTGTGCCTTCTGCTCATTGGTGGGCGCGTTCCGAAGGCACACATCCTAACTTAATTTTTAATACGTTTCAAAGTGATGACTGCATTACTCCTATTGAATAAAAAAAAATGTCTTTGAGTTTGAGTTTATAAAGTACTTATAAAGTATGTAAACTCATAGAGTATGGTATTAGTAGAGTAAATCCACCCACATAAAATCAGCAGACAAGAAAAAAAAAATCTCGCCCAAAGCAATAAATCGAAATTAGTAATACATATCAATCAAACGTCCATATGATAACCGGTCATTAGTTTCCACGCCTCACTCATATATTATTATGTTAATAGTTCAAACATGTACCTATGGTTTTGTGTATTACTCATGATTTTATTTAGGTGGTGATTGCTGTAATCTTAAAAGTGATAGCTAGATTATATTATTTGAGCACTTTAATATCATAAATACTCAAAGATATCTGGCTGGGTTATCCAGATAATTCAAACAGTAAGCACTAGGTAAGACGGCAGAGGGCAGCGGTACTCTCCCAGATGATCTGCACATACCTACCTAGGTAACTTACTTTTACGTACCTAAATCCTATTTCGCTCACTCAGCTAGAATATATCCTAGCACTTTAATCTCATAAGGGTTCTGGCTGGCTTACCCAGATAAATTAAACAGTGAGCACTAGGTAAGAAAGAAGTGGGTGTCGGTACTTTCCCGGATGATCTGCACATACCTAGGTAACTTACCTTTTTGCACCCAAATCCTATTTCGCTCACTCAGTTAGAATATTATATCCGAGCATTTTAATCTCATACTCAAAGATAGCTGGCTGGCTTACCCAGAAAATTTAAACAGTGAGCACTAGGTAAGACGACGGCGGGCGGCGGTAATCTCCCGGATGATCTGCACATACCTTAGGTAACTTACCGTTATGTACCTAAATCCTATTTCGCTCACTCAACTAAAATATATCTCAGCACTTTTATCTCATACTCAAAGATGGCTTACCTAGATAATTCAAACAGTAAGCAGTGGGTATGACGGCGAGCGAGCGGCGGTACTCTCCCGGATAATCTGCACATACCTAGGTAACTTACCTCTACGTTACCTAAATCCTATATCGCGCTCACAAGGCGCCATAAATACACAAAAACTACAAACAATAAACAAAATAACCCACATTTAAATATAGTATTTCGTAGTTCCAATTCGATTGCCCACTTCTCTGAAATAAAACAGAACATCTAACATAATCAAAAGAAAAGTTCAAGATCGAACGCGATAATATTATGAGATAAGTCTTTCCGTTTCAATCAATCATCTTTCATACAATCCAACTGTTTCCTGGCTGAAAATTCTAATATTATAAGTAAACACTATAGTATGTTTGTAACCTCTTTAAAGTATAACCCCGTCATTTTTGCGTCGGGGTTTAAAAATGGCCCAACCGATTATGATGAAAATTTGTCAGAAGAATAGGTCCTTATTTCCTTTTTCACATTATGAACTACCATAAATAAAAGAAATAATAGAGAACTTCTTTCAGTATTTGAAGTCGGTCAAGAAGGAGAAAGTTTTTAATTCGTCGCGTATGTTTTTTTTAATTTTTGTTCACCGATTTCTTAAAGATGGTCCAACTTTATGAGATGTTTTTTTTAGGGGAAAAACCAGGAGTGTTCCCGTAAAAATATGTAGATAATCTGATGAGGATCTTCGGAGGGATTCCGTTCATCACTCTGAAGACCTTTTTCGGAATACTCCTCGAGCATTCAGCAAATTGCTTAGTTTTCAAGATCTACAGTAGAATCGGCCCTTAAATAGTGGTCGATTTAAAACCACCTTCTCATCACAAAACTCTTCAATGAGTTACGATTACGGGTTATTATGAGGTTAAAACCTTACTGGCTGCCCCCCAAACACAGTAACATAGGCATCCGATGTTACTGTGTTTGGGGGGCAGCCAGTATAGTATAAAATAACTTTAAGTTTACACTCACTGCATATATACCGGTATTCGGCAGTGTAATTCAATGGGATTAAGAACTAAGATGGTTGCGGATTTTATTCCCGCCGCCTCGCTTTTTGGTGTTTTTGTAGATATTTGTAATAATAAATGTTTTAAAGTTCTATCCCATCACCCATATTACAAGCCTAGTATCGTAGTTTAGGGCTAAGTTATTTGTTATGTCTGACAATATTAATTATTTGTTTTATTTAATTATGATTTTCATATAAATGTTCTTGTCGGACTACGAATAAAAGAAGTTTCTCTATTCGTATGATTTTATAAGTAATTCTCATCGATACAGGCGCAGTCTGGTAGCCATCACAGAAAGTCAAACAGACTTCTATAAATACATCAATCATTGTGCTGACGAATAGACACGCATCGTGAGGTCGTTGTGAATATTGTTTTTTTCTGTTACAAGTTGTATTTGAAGATGTTATTAAATATTTTGTTTACTGACGCTATAGAAATTCAAATACTTTTTTGAAAATACTAATAAAACGCTTGAACCTGATCAAAAAGAAGATATTTTCGAAGAAGCAGGATCTACTAAGTCGTAACACCTGTAGTCAAAGTCAGATAAATTGACACAAAAGTTCATTGGCCCTAGAATAGTTAGATAAAAAAAACAAGGCAATCGATAAAAAAACAAAAAATGATAATAAAAAACAAACAACAATCAAAAGTCAATATAAAAAAAAAGACTATCGAAGTTTAATCCCGTTTAAATATATTTTCAATCAATGAGCTTTTGTGTCAATTTATCTGAAGGCCAATTCTCGTAAACAACATTGTGTAAATTACATTTCAATATCATTTCGATTGCATTTCGATCACAAATAATACCCTCAAAGTAGCTCAAAATACCCTCAAAGTAAGCTTTTTGAAAAAAAAAAATCTGACCTCAAGGTGAAAGGCTTATAAATGCCATGACTGTGCCCCCATGTTTTGGTTTTTTTCATATTCTAATTACCATGGAAATTAAGATTTAAAAAACAAAAAAAAACATAGGGGCATGGTCATGGCAGTTTTATGCAACAAAAATATTTGCTCTAGTGTCATTATCCAGGGATAAAAGAGTCGACTACGTTTGTATGGAGAGAGCCCCCGGTACCCTTTACTTTTGCAATCGAAATGCAATCGGAATTATATTGAAATGTAATTTCAACAATGTTGTTTACTAGAATTTTATTGGTCTTCTGACTTTGTCTATTCTATAGATAGTATATTTTCAAATTAGACCAATAACGGACCTTGTTACTCCTTTCTTTATTTGCATTAGTGATTCATGAATGAATCAAAAATGTTTTTTATAATTTTTTTATACAGTCATGTCCATCGTCGATAATAATGTTGTTCAATCATCGGCCCACTGTTTTTATTGACATTGACATCTCCTAATTGGGCAACTAAATGTTATAATTAGTTGATTTATTAACTGTAGGTAATTGAGAATACCGTTCATAATGAATTTACTTTAGGTAGGCGTGTCAATACGTAGGTACGTATGTCTTGTTATTATGCTTATTTACCTTAGATTTTGTAATATCTATAGTCTCGGAACAAATAATATTATGTAAATAGTTTTTTGACGTTATGTATTTCGCAGTTAAAATCTTTGTCTATTATTTTTTAATTTAAAAAATTAGGATTAGTACATTTCTGTTCCGGGGTTGTGAACAAATGCTTTCATACTATCGATAGTATTGGTCAGAGGGTCAATAATAAACAAACAAAGACGTTTGACTAGAGACTTTAGGTTTCCGATTCCAAAGAAAATCACTGAACTTTCTAAGAAAATCTAGGTACCTAGATTTATAAAATTTAAATAAAAACAAAACACGACGATGACTCTCCACTGTTTTTGGAAACAAACTACGGTTTACTTATAATGATGTGGGTTAGTATTAAATTCTATTATAGTTATCACTATCATCATCAATATCACTACATACTCGTAGTATAAAACAAAGTCGCTTTATCTGTCCCTATTTCCCTTTGTACGCTTAAATCTCTAAAACTACGCAACGGATTTTGATGCGGTTTTTTTTAATAGTTAGAGTGATTTAAGAAGAATATTTATATGTATAATACATGCATAATATAGCCGTGCGAAGCCGGTGCGGGTCGCTAGTATGAAATAAAACAAACACAACAACGATATGGCATTTTTTTCTTGGCGGAAAAAAAACTCAGGCTATTTTGACTAAATTAATTTAGCAAAAAAAACTGTAGAGCAGCGCTACATTATCTATTGCTACGAAAAGCTACGAAGTTAATGATAGAGTACATTTGTCTATGTTTTATGTAATTCAACGTTTCCAAGGGTACGCGCTGACTACAGACTTTTTGATATGTTGTCTGTGTTAGCCCTAAATGTGCAGTGCCGCAATAATTTTAGGATCGAATCTGGCCTAGAATTACGCTCCTGCTTTGTCTATGAAAGTGACGTGCCGTGCTAAGTTTTAAGGGGACAGACCTGGCGATCTGTAATATAGGCATTACGTATTTCTGATACCAGCGTCTCACAATAACTCTAATCTAGTTCTAATCTAACGTATATACCTCCTTAAAGTTGACATGTTTTTATTCTGAGATGAAATAAACTTTTTAATATTTCTTCTTTTCTTCTATCGTATTAAAATAAATAAAAATAAATATATTGCAGGACATTCCACACATCGCCATCTAGCTCCAAGCTAAGTACCTAACTAGACTTGTGTTATGAATGCTAGGCAACGGATATACTACTTATAATACTTTTTATATTAGTTTTGTTAATATATACCAATAATACATAGAAACAACCAGACCACAGACAAATATCTAAGCATAAATACTTGTCTAAGGCGGGAATCGAACCCGCAGCCCTGTGTTTGGCAGTCCGGCATGGTAACCATTGTGCCAACTGGGTCGTCAATATAGTGATCTAGCTGGAACAGACTTGTTAGAGTAGAACTAAAATAGCTATTTGCTAGTTGTAACAGTTTTCTTCTCTAATATTAGTATCTTACCTCGTAACCTTATTCCTAGACTTATATTTTCCATCAAATAAATGACAACGTACATCATATTTTGTAAGGTTAAAGTTTGTTTATAAAACTATTGTTATCCACTTACTGTGATTTATTTTTATTTGAAATGCACAAGGTGTTACAAGACAGACGGTTACGAAAATATTAAATTGTGAAAGCAAATGGCATCTACAAAAAAAATTGTAGAAGGAAAGCTAAGTTAAACATTTGGCTATCATTGAGAATGTTTTTGGACTTCCAAGTTTTGAGTGCTTCCTGTTTGCCCCACCAAGCTGCCCCACAGTGGGGCAAAGTGGAATCGTTAAAATTTTGTAGTCTCGTTTGCCCCACTATTATGATTCTGCCCATCAGGGTTGGCACCTTGTTGAGAGTTTGAGAATTTTCGTGTCATCTCTAAAGTTATGAACCATCACGGTATGTTACAAATTACACTAAAACATGCAGACTTAAGTTACTTGTGGTGCCATAATCTCGAAATACGAGCTATGTATAATACGAGACATTAAATAATATTGACAAGATCTCCATTTCAAATGTCAGTTGTGATAAATGTAACTGGGTTGGTAACCTATGGAGTGTGTTTAAATAAAAGTACAAAATGAAAGAAAGAAAAGAAATAAAGAAAATGATTATTTGAAACGTTAACTTCTGAAAGAATCTGGTTATAAATCACAAAATAAATTACAGGACTCGTTACAAATAAAATCTTTGCCAATCTCAACACACAATAATTAGTCACTACTAACTGTAAAATAAAAAATCTCAGATTGATTAACACTTGACTAAGTTAAATACAGTTTTACTGATTAAATAATAATAAAAACATCATGCAGAACATACAAACAGTCACGCAAAATATGAAAATTTTTAGAAAGACCAAACCAGTTTTATTTGGTAAGCATATTCGTAGGTAACGGTCTCGCCGATTTTGTTGTTATGTGACGGTACGTTTTTAAAGTTGCCCACATCCGTTTTTGCAAGTGTCTACATAACATGGTGATTTAGGTAGCTTTCAAGAAACAACAAATATTAGTGTACGCTATTATGAGTTAAATGTCAACCAAAGCTTTCATAGCTCGCTGTCTTCAAATATTATTGAAACAAGTTAAATAAATAAAAGTTTAAAATACGTGGTTCCCATTCTGGAATCTGTCATTTTACTACAGAGAAAAGAGCGATGTAAGCTTTGGTAGCAGTAAAAATGTAGTTAGCTGAGTCAAATGTTAATCAATCTCCAAATATGCTGCTATGAGCTCATATACATAATTGAAATATGATTCAAATATGACTGAAAAATACGTGGTTCCCATTCCGGTAGCAGTAAAAACAATGTCAATTAATCTGATATTTTATTTTTCACAGTTAGTAGTAAAAGTGACTAATTATTGTGTGTTGAGTTTGGCAAAGATTTTATTTGTAATGAGTCGTGTAATTTATTTTGTGATTTATAACCAGATTCCTTCAGAAGTAAACGTTTCAAATAATCATTTTGTACTTTTATTTAAACACACTACATAGGTTACCAACCCAGTAACCTACATTTATCACAACTGAAATTTGAATTGTGTATTTGTATACCGTGATGGTTCATAACTTTGGAGATGACACGAAAATTCTCAAACTCTAAACAAGGTGCCAACCCTGATGGGCAGAATCATATTAGTGGGGCAAACGAGACTACAAAATTTTAACGATTCCACTTTGCCCCACTGTGGGGCAGCTTGGTGGGGCAAACGGGAAGCACTCCAAGTTTTGATTGATATGCACATTTTCTTACATTTTACAGTCAATTTTTAACCGACTTCAAAAAAAGGAGGAGGTTCTCAATTCGGTTGAATGTATGTTTTTTTCAATTTATTTATTCAGGTAATTATAAAGCAAAGTTAAATTGATCACTTAAATAAAATCGAATTAAATAAATAACAAATTAACATTAAATATACTTACAAGTCTTCTTCTCGTTTCAGTACTTTCAGGTGTTTAGTACTCTCAGTTTTCTGATTGAAAACTTTGTCTTAATTACTATAACTTCAGGAGCGTTGGTCCTGGTGGTAGGGCGCAATGCAAATCGCGCATTTATACCTGCAAGAAAGAAAGAAAATATTTTTTTATTAACGGGACTGTACATAGGTACCGACATAATAATATTATACGAGTAATCACATAAACAAAAAAGATTGAGCAATGCAAAAAAGGTTTGTCTTCAGCACGATGCTAAAGTAGCTCCAGCGCTGATTTTGCAGGACGAAGCTTACTGAGACGCACGCCGAATATTGTATTGGTACCGCTTATACTACACCGTGTATACAGACTTATCAGCCGTTACATTAGCGCCACTACTGATTTATATGTTACGTGGGAACTCTGTTTACATTCGTCAAAATTGCTCAAGGACGTTTTTATTTGAAATATTGATATCTGTATCATTGTGTTCTACTTTTTACTGAAGAAATATATTCTGCGTTATTTTATTCTAGCCCTTAAATTACTTACAGTTGCCTATAGGCTTCATTATCATTATCATCACTACATAGTATAAAATAAAGTCACTTTTCGCCGTCCCAATGTCCCTTTGTATGCTTAGATCTTTAAAACTACGTATACCTAACGGATTTTGATGCGGTTTTTTTTAATAGATAGAGTGATTCAAGAGGAAGGTTATAAGGTTATATTATGTATAATACATGCATAATATAGCCGTGCGAAGCCGGGGCGGGTCGCTAGTACTTAATAAGCTAAGAATGTTACATTTAGCCACTTTAAGAATTTTTTGTCGACTCAACAACGTGACTGTTCGACCATTGTCCAAGATTTTTTTCGGTCGAGAGGCCGATTCGATGCCTTTTCATAAAGTGGCTGTTGGACCATTGGTCGAGATTCTTGTGGCCGAGGAGTCACCTAAGTCTCCTCTGTAATGCACCACTACGCTCTGTGGTGTGCTAAGCGCCACCAATTGCTGATAAGATGGGTTCAGAGCATCGGATAGTTGTTCTGCCTACAGGTTTTCTCACGTTCCTCGGCCACTATTCATCTGCCTTGGCCCATCGAAATTAAATTAAATTTAAATTTTTAATGATTAGAATATCACTCCTAAACTTGTCCTGCAATGAGACAACATGTTGTACCTCTGATAAGCAGTTAAATAATAAATTTTCGAAAGACCTTGGAACTACTGATTTATTTTTGTAATAAAAGTTATTTTTAATTTACAAAAACAGTTGACCAAACCAACCTTACCTATACAATATAAAGCAAAAAAAATGTAATAATCCAAAAAACCAAAGTAGCAGCCTGCCTTTTGGGTTTAGTGTTTTATGTCCATTGTAATTGCAATTCATTTACATACATCTAACACGTAATCATGCAGTTTGCACCTAAATATCACTCCAAAGCCACTGCATATTAAACCTGCACATTTGCAGTTACATTTGAACTTAGCACAAAGGTCAAACCCCGCCACAAGCCTTGCAAACAATTCACTTTTCGAGTATTTATCAACTAATAGGCATTTATCTAGCTGATAAACAAGTCCTGTAGGTATTTTTGTAAGAAAACTGGTTGTAGTCGTGATAACACTTGATGAAACTCAGCCGTAACATTTCATCAGGGTTTCAAACATTACCAAAATAATTATTAAATCATAACACAAATACCTACATTAAAAAAAACCTGACTCCAAAAAAATATACCTATGCGACGAATTAATGAATAATAATAATAAATATTGCAGAAAATTCCACACATCGCCATCTAGCCCCAAACTAAGTAACTAGACTTGCGTTATGGGTGCTACACAACGGATATAAATAAATAAATAAATAAATAAATATTTCAGGACACATTACACATCGCCATCCAGCCCCAAGCTAAGCAACTTAATGCTTGTGTTATGGGTACCAGATAACGGATAAACTACTTATATACTTTTTTTTTTGTAAATATATACATATTATACATATAGGAAACACCCAGAACCAGAAACAAGAATTTATGGTCAGCATAAATACTTGTTCCCGGCGGGAATCGAACCCGCAACCTTCTGCGTCGCAGTCGGGTGTTCGCCCGACGCGCCACAGTGGTCGTCCTGATATACTACTTATATACTTTTCTTTTGTAAATATATACTTATAATACATAGAGAAAACCAGACCATAGACAAATATCTAAGCATAAACACTTGTATGAGGCGGGAATCGAACCCGCAGCCCTGTGTTTGGCAGACCGGCATGGTGACCATTGCGCCAACTGGGTCGTCTCATTCGTCACAGTACCACTCAAGGAAGTTGAGAACTTCCTTATTTTTTTGAAGTCAGCTAAAAATGAACTGTGTCAATGAATGAATAGGTATAAAAAAAAAATTAAAAAACCTGAAAAGAAAAACAAAAAAGTGTAAAATAATCCATTTCGGGTTACTTACTTGGAAGTCGGACTGGGTTAGATTGAATGTTGAGAGGTATAAAGAAAACATGGTGTCACCCAGTCCGACTTCCAAGTAAGTAACCCGAAATGGATTATTTTACACTTTTTTGTTTTTCTTTTCAGGTTTTTTAATTTTTGTTTTTAGGTTTTTTTGAAGTCGGTTTTTAAAATTTTAATTTATTTTTTTATTTCACCATTTTTAGTGCCACTGTCACTGGAAATTCTACTCCATGAGGCGAAAGCGACTGTTTCTTCAAATTGCAACCTGTACCTAATCGTAACCCATTGAAGAGTTTGGTGATAAGAAGGTGTTTTCAGATGCTCCATTCATCGGTACCTATTTGTGTATGGGCCACTTCTATTCGTGGAAATGGAAAACTAAGCAATTTGTTGAATCTCGCTGTGCAGATC
This sequence comes from Idaea aversata, assembly GCA_907269075.1. NCBI lineage: Eukaryota > Metazoa > Arthropoda > Insecta > Lepidoptera > Geometridae > Idaea > Idaea aversata. The sequence continues at coordinate 4,283,644 of OU026092.1, read as the reverse complement.
TGTTCATCACTCCGTGGATCCTTATCAGATCTTCGTTTAGGATAGGGTTCTCTATCAAAATTCATTCAAACCTAGTCCGGCGAGGCAAAGGCGAATATTTTATTCACATTGTAACCTGTAATCGTAACCGATTGAAGAGTTTTCTGATGACAAGGTGGTTTCAGATATTCCATTTATCGGTAACTTTTAGTTTATGGGCCAATTCTACTGGTGGAAATCGAAAAATGAGCAATTTGCTGCACTCTCGAGGTGCAATTCTGTTCACCACTTCGAAGATCCTCATCAGAACTTCATTTAAGATAAGGTGCTCTATCAACATTCATTCAAACCCAGTCCGGCGACTAAATTCGACTAAATTCTTCAAATTGTAACCTGTAATCGTAACCGATTGAAGAGTTTTCTGATGAGAAGGTGGTTTCAGATATTCCATTTATCGGTAACTGTTCGTTTATGGGCCAATTGTACTGGTGGAAATCGAAAACTGAGCAATTTGCTGCACTCTCGAGGTGCAATTCTGTTCATCACTCCGAAGATTCTCATCAGATCTCCACCAATTTTATGGGACCACCCCTGAGGTGTCACCTTCCGAACCCAAAAAGAATCATCTCAATCGGTTAAGCCGTCTTCGAATGATCGCGTAACATACACACAAAAAAAAAAAAAAACAACAACATACAGACGAATTGAGAACCTCCTCCTTTTTTGAAGTCGGTTAAAAACATCAGTAAACAAATTGGCACTTTCATAAGTTTACAGCGAGAAATATATACTTCCATAGTTTTATTATGTTTTAGCAAACAGTGACATACGATATTCTTTAAGACGGTCAAATAGCGCTGCTTGAGCCGCCATCACTTTGTTTTACTGCCCGTTAAAGTCTGAAGAACCTAAGAACCTCTATGGTATTTGGACAAATGTTTATGTAAGCTAAGACATTTGCTAGTAGGATAGGCTATATTCATTACACTAATAGAACCCGCCTCTGCAAACGATTTGCAACTTTGTTTTATTATATTTTTGAGACGTTCGCAACTATGGTTGTCAAACATGGTTTTTTTTTCTTTTTTAACAACTGGTTACGAAATTTAGCTGTCATCTGCGATGGTTATATGAAAGTGCATACAAAATGTAGATTCAATTTGGTCTAAGTTCTGTGTACAATAGGTTAGAATATAAGGTATAATAATGACTGTAGAATCTTTGTTAATAAATAAATAAATAAATAAAGTGTTTTTCGGCAACCAGTTGTGTACCACGAATAGTATTTATTTTTTGTATCATCCTAATTACTTCCTAATCCTATATAATATACTAGCGACCCGCTCCGGCTTCGCACGGCTATATTATGCATGTATTATACATATAAACCTTCCTCTTGAATCAAACTATCTATTTAAAAAAACCGCATGAAAATCCGTTGCGTAGTTTTAAAGATCTAAGCATACAAAGGGATATAGGGACGGCGAAAAGTGACCTCATTTTTATATACTATGTAGTGATAGTGATAATAACTAATATAAAACTAATAATTTTTGATATTTTTATCCTAACTAATCCAAAAGTTTATTTTTATATTTCTTTGTTTCCTTACGGTTATGGGATGAAGAAGGACATAAGATGCTTTTTATTTCGAAATTTCAGCGGAATTGGGACTTACGCGGGTGAAACTGCGAGGCAGAGCTGGTCTCCACTGATATTATAAAGAGAAAAAATGTTTTTGATTGTTTTTGTGTTTGTAACGAATAGGCTACGAAACGACTGGACCGATTTTGATGAAATTTAATACGATAATACTTTGATTTATTGGAAATCACATAAGCTACTTTTTATTCAAATTTCCTACGGAATCGGGAGTTACGCGGATGAAACCGCGGAGCGCTGCTATAGTAGATAAATATGAGTTATTTAAAATCACAACTTCAAATACCTTGAGTAAGTACGTTGTCTATTTATTTAAATTATACAACAATGCCTTCAAATATATGTATAAAATATTAATATATTTTCATTATCTATTTAAGTTTGAAATTTATGAGCTCAAAAACTAGTTATTATGCAGTCAAGATGTATTCGTGGCATGAGTTGTAATGACAGTCCTAATCATAGGTTTAATTATTTATATCTGCTTATTGATAATTTATCTGTCTGTAGATAAATCTAACAATATATAAATAATTACTTGAGTACCTACTTAACAACTTAATCCAAACGAACCGAATAATATTTTAATGTAAAATTAGCCTCTTTTCTAACTGAATATTGTTAGTATTTTTATGTTTTTTTTGTAGGTATGTAACAAAAAAATAATATAAAAAATGTTGCAAATATTTCGTGTGAAAAACAATTATGAAAATGGTCCAAAGGGTCCTTTTTAATAACTAGATATGAAACAGTGAAGGAAATTGCCTTTTTTGTAGCTGGTTATTAAAAACGGTTATGAAAATGGTCCAAAGAGTCCTTTTTAATAACTAGATATGAAACAGTGAAGGAAATTTATTTTTTCGCAGCTGGTTGTGAAAAACAGTTATGAAAATTTACCAAATTGAAATAATAGCTGATAGGTTAACTTACCAATATTTTGATGCATAAAAATGTTGACATTTTTTAATGAATTTACGATTATTTGTCTTTTGATTACAAGACACGAAACGCGACGACCACGACTGTGGTTCACAGCTTGTAACTGCAATACATTTTACCGGTAAAAATACAAAACCCTAATGGTGTGAGCTTTTAAAGATAAGCTAGTGACGATTTTCGTGCAACAAATTAAAATACTTAATGAAAAAAAGAAGCTTAATTTATTCAATTGAGTATTAAGTATTTTTCGAAATATAAGAAAATAAAAAATACTTACCGGAAAATTGTCTTGAAATCAATTGCGAGAAAAATGGGCAAAGCCACGTGACGCAGCTAGTAGTGTTAAACGATTGAATATAAACGAATTTAAATGGTTTTAACCTATTTAACCTATAAAAAGTGAGACGGGCTAGTCATATAGACGCCAAATGGTAAATATCATGTTACTTGAAGACCATCGACCGGTATAACTCGTTCTTTCGCATGACGAATTTTTGTCGTGGAAACACACCTGTGCTCTGCGCTCAGCCGTTGATTGATTTGATGATACTTGTCCGCATCTCATTTTGCACACAACACATTTTTTATATTATTAATTTGCCCTGCTCTAACCGACATGGCTCTACCTACTTAATTTTTTTGAGAGCTTAACCTCTTGACTGTCTCGCGCCCCGATTTTGGCATGCTCGCCATATTTTTTTCGACGACGACCTAGTTGGCACAATGGTCACCATGCCGGACTGCCAAACACAGGGTTGCAGGTTCGATCGAAGCATTTATGCTTAGATAATTGTTTGTTACAATACATAGAAACAACCAGTGTTTCTATGTATTGTAAGTATATATTTACAAAAGAAAAGTAATATAAGTAGTATATCCGTTGTCTAGCACCCATAACACAAGTGTAGCTACCTAGCTTGGGACTAGATGGCGATGTGTGGAATGTCCTGCAATATTTATTTTATTAATTATTTTTTCCCTTTTCCTTTGAGGTGCATATAGATGCAAAACACTAAATTGTCAATTTTACTTAAAACACAAAAGGCATTTTGCTTTTAGTTTCATTGTCTAACATGAAATAAAAATTGAATTAAGGCTCCTATATGTGCCTTATTAGGAAAAGATAGGATTCCATGCCATTTATTTAAAATAATGATGTAATATTCGATTATATCTAGAGTTTTCAATGTAAATAAGCCTTTTAAAAGATAAATAAGTAATAAAATTCATTTTGTCAGAATATAATAAAGAATATTAAGTTATTTAAATTAAGTTGTATCTATTTCGAAACCTATTTAATTTGACAGATGCAATATTTTAATTTTTTAAGTTGTTTGACTGCAATAAATTCAAATTAAGAACAAATAAACGTCTGATTAGTTTTGCAAATCGTCGATTTTAAAGTCTTAATAGGAATAAAATGTTAAAAGGAACACAGCCTACTGAACTGATAGTTCGCGCGTTCAATTTGAAGGCAGACGTTCTCATTTTACTCTACCAACATCAACATCAGCCAATCTAAAAGTCTGCCGTCTGACGTGGCTTAGATGAAATTCACAAATGACTGTATTTAAGCGAGAAAGTCGGCAAAATGTCGATGGGTCCAGTTATTACATTATACGTCCCTCCATACGTCTATCTTGTTGATTTCTGTCGTGCCAAAGTTGCGGATTCGATTTCCGCCTTTTGAGTTATTCTGTATGCATTTACAAAATAAAAGTAGGTATATAAGTATTATATCCATTGTCTGGTCACCATAATACAAGCTTAATTTTTTAGGTTGGGACTAGATGGCGCTGTGTGTAGTGTCCTGCCATATTTATTTATTTATAGAACTATCAGTGCAAAAAGTTGTGTGTTGTTTTTATTTTGATTGTCTTTTGCTTTTGTTTCGATCGTACCTATTTTGTTTGTTCTCGAGTCAAAACCACCCACGGTCCTGTGACCAAGGGTGACCAAGGGTCGTAATCTAACTATTTTTATAAACGGGGCTTTTCAGATTCCCGTAGTCCAACTAGGTAAACAGAATCATTGAACCACCCTACACTGAAAAATTAATGCCGATATACCTAGATAAAGTACACAATAGCACTAAATTGAGGTCACCACAAATTAAAGGTACAACAAGGCAACACAAAAGGTATTATTGTCATTATAAGTCTAGACTAGAATACAACAAATCAAATGATATGGTTATGGTCACGATTGTAACTGCATTTAATGGGTGATGTAATAAAATTATAACAATTACTCAATGTTACAGCTGATTTATTTGTTCAAAAGTCAATTAACATGCATAAATAACTTACTTTACATTGTTAAGGTAATTTTAATAATATTCAAGTTAGGACGAATGTAAACAGCATTACTTCATCATACTAAAAAGTTGAGGCTGAATTATGAACTGGGAAAAATATTTCTGAATTTAAATTAGGACTGAACTGAACTTTTTTTAGGATAAATTAACATTTTTGAAGTGGCATAAAATTCTAAGAATAAAAAAAAAATGAGAAAAAATATATTTAGGTAAGTACCTAGGTAAAGTTAAAAAAAATGTTTTTGGGTCAATCGCGAACCAAATAAAGCAAATGTACCTACGTCAGCTTTCAAATTAAAATCTCAGTCAGATATGCTAATACTAAGTTAAAATACTGCCCAAAAAGAAATTACGTTTTTTTTTACTGAAAATACAATTAAGGACAGCATGAAGATCTGTACTTATCTACATAGTGCAATTAGTGTCAAAAGCGATTCTAACTTCCAACTCTCATAAACATTTAGGTAAGGCTTCTGTAATCTGTAAGGCTTGCTAAATATTTATGACTAAGGGGTACGTCTCAAGCGTCACGAATAAAGCTTTAGTTATAACAGTCAATTATGTAAGAACTTGGTATCTGACTCATCGCTCTTTATATTCTCAAAAAACACAGTAAGTTACTACCACACTCCTCATTCTATATCACTTTACTAATGTGCTGTTTAGACCATTTAATTTCCATAATGAGTGCACGCAGACAAGCGACTTACGTAAACGGATAATGAGCACAGACCTTAATATGCAAGATGCGACTATAGCACAATGCTTGAAAAGTGACACATCCTGGATGTAGTTATTTTTAAATGATAAACTCACATTTAAGGCTATATTTCTGCTGTTAAACGCAACACGCCAGAAATACCCGTCGCTTACAACCACCATTGTTGATTGTAACGAATCTGTTTCGTTGTTCTCAAAAGTGTTGAGATGGAATTGTAGGTCAAATCGTTACCGATATTTTGGAGAAATTTGAGACAAACATTCCTTGTCATTTCAAAGCTAGACTAGTTTTAATTCTTAATTTTAGGATAGCTTCAAAACTATAGGGAATTTTTGGCTCAAAGTCACACCAAAATGTCTGTAAAAATCTCACCTATGATTCCATCTCAGCACTTTTGAGAAAAACAAAACACATTCGTTACAATCAACAATTTTCACCAACGAAGGCGACCGGTGTGTCGGTAGTAACTATTTAGTAGGCTGTGTACCAAGGTCGTTGGCGTAGGGAACCCCCTGAATCTATAACTACAAAATTCAAAGTTCTGACTGGCTGACTGATTGGGCCATTTGGCATACAGATAGCTATTATGACGAAAGGGGAGATATCAGGAGATGCAGAAATTGAATTTCCTTCCCATTGGGATTTAAACCTACAGCCAACTTCACCATAGTGGTGCTCTTGTCCAACTCAGCTACAGGAGGTCCTGGATCCGTTGTCAAAACTAGTCTTGATCGACTTGGAATCTCACAAGTGGAGTTGTGGACTCGTCTTACCTGTACCTTTACATGTACTTGATATTCATTGATCCCCAGAGCTCAGTTAGATAAGAGCACCATGACGATCAAACGGGTCATGGATTCAAACTCACCAGGGAGTAAAAATTGACTGTTTGACTGTTTCACACTGATTGCATTATCGGCCGATTTCAAGTCTGCAGTCTGCTTTCCCCCCTAACATTTTATTTACAATCGGTCTCATCTGATCATTACGAATTATAATAATCTTATACCTATGGTAATTTTGATGACTCACGGACACCCGGTGGTCGAACGTTGCAATTTATTTTTTAACAAATTTAACTGACCTCAAAGAGATCTAAATCACAGTGGGTTAGATAAATCGTCAAGAACAACTAAACAGCTGTAGATGTTTGACCGGAATCGAGAAGAAACTGTGAATATTTATCTCGATTTGAATCCCGATTTGTGTATCAATTACAAACTGGTTACCCAAGCAGAAGAGACCATGTTATAGTTCAGGGATAAGATGGAAGGCTGCATCGAGGATGACCTGGCTACTCTCAGAAAGAAGAGTAACTGGAGACATAGGTACTGCCCTGAATAGAGATAGCTGAAGGTAGATTCTGGAAGAAGCTAAAACACAACCACAACGGTTTCTTGCGCCATAGAAAGTAAGTATGAGTGTCAATACCGTCGATGTATCACATTTGACATTTTTCATTACAAGTTGTTTCAATTTCAGATGTTCTCTTTATACCACTAATATGTTAAATATATTTGAATAACCGATATAGTTTTGTGGTTTTATAATAGTAGTTAAATTGTTTTGGAGTATATTCTTAATTGGTAGAATTGAACCTCACGTAGTTATTTGACTGATGTGGTCATAATGCGGCAAAGTTAAAAAGCTCAAAAGAAATATCATCGCGGTTACAAATAAATAATACTAAGTTTACTTTTTTGGAACGATTTTTTATTTTAAGTCGACTTCAAAAAAGGAGGAGGTTCTCAATTATATATTTTTAATGTATGCTCGCCGATTAGGTACTTAAAAACGCCTAGACCTATTTGCAAAAATATTTTTTTATTTGAAAGGGAATAACTCACAGGTGGTCCCATAAAAAAATGAGGATCTTCGGTGTGATGAACAGAATTCCACCTGGAAAGTGCAGCAAATTGCTCAGTTTTCCATTTCCACTAGTAGTTGGTCACCGGCTCTGACTGAAGTACTCTATCTAGGATGCAATAGCGGACTTCCTGATAATGTAAACGAATGAACAAAACTAACCGTTTCGAATACATAATCTGATGGGAATCCCATGGCTGAATGATTGTGATTGTTTTTGCTTGGTTCATAGACTATTTCGATGGTAACCATCCGGATTCAGGTTGTAAGAAAATTAAGCATGGCTAATGCGTATTAATTGTTCGAATTCGTTAAGGGTCTACGCCCATGCAATATATAAATATTATTGACACTTACTCATTATTATACATCAAGACTTTTGTACATTTTGACAATTAGACCATGATATTCATTGACATCTTGACTTTTTATACCAAAGGCTTGCATTTTTGCATTTGCATTTGAAGATGTAGCATGGTCGCATAGAAAGTACCTATTCACTGACATGGAGACTCCGAGGTCCAAGGGGAACAGTGACACGGCAGAGAGTTCCACTTTTGAGCATTGTGGATAAAGAAAGGAAGATGACTTGACTTAGGGCCACTTTCCCCTTTATCTTTTGGAGGATCTTTTGGATCTAACACAAAAAACAATAAGCTAGTTAATTAATATTTCCCTACACAATTGTTTCTTGTTTTATCTCCAAATAAGCATTTGTTGTATGACCAGACCAGCACGCTTGTTTGACTTAGACAAATACATTAATTTGCATATTTCAATAAATGTGTTTAAACAATGGTTTTGTCAGATAAAATGTATGAAATCTTTGGATTTTTTTAACGATATTATTTGAATATTTTTTATTTAAATTAAAAATAAATTACATAAACTACATTGCTTTTATAAGAAAAGAGTTCGGTTAGTTAGTTGCTTTGGTAGATTGCGCTACGAGACTCAGTTGTCAATAAAAATAAGAGCTTTAATTGAATTTTTTACAAACTCAAAATCCTTAGATACCTAAATTTAATACAATTTAATACAATAAGTATCATAAACACAAAGTTAAAATAAAATCAAAAAAGTACAAAGAGAAAACAATTAATTTAATAAACCTTATTGATATAATTGAATAAATAATAATAAATGAGTTTTACTTCAAATAGTTGTAAGTCAACTCTATATTCGTCTTCTCGCAATAAGTGTGGCTCATATATTGTAAGGAATTAAAGGTTTTTACGAAAGCTAAAATATGAAATGGTTTGCAGTTAAATAGAAACCTACTTAAATTACACAAGCTTTTACAATAATCTAGATATTCCGGAGGCGTATTCTAATACTATAAATCACAGACAACAAAAGGTAGCCATTATCAAAACTACTGTTATGCTAAACAGACTGTCAACTGACTAATGAGTAATGAAAACCGACAGGAAAACTACGAGAATTAACACTTACAAGGCATTGATATATTTAAATACAGTGCAGGACAAAATAACGAGGCTGCTCGGAGATATCGTAACACAAATAATAAACGGTAATTTGACACGACAAGTCAATTATGAACCGACATAAACACGTATCGGCTTCGATGGAATTTTGCTTGTAATCTCAAACGTGGGAAACGGTTTTTTGTACCAATGTCTTAGTCTAAAATAACGTATTGACCGGTTGTTTCGATTTTTAATAAATTAGATTTTTACAAAGATGATCAATCGAACAAGCCAAATTGCGGCGGAAGTTTGATAAGCGGTTGTCATTTTCTTATTGGTTTAAAACTTTTTAATCATTCGCAGCGTCACACTTGAAACTTGATGTTTGAACATACCTAGATTGATAGGAGATAACTTTATTTGTACAATATGGAACATAGAACAGAATATACACAAAGCAAAGTAATAGCTAGCTGCTTGAAAGTATAAGTTGCACAGATGGGCGGCATATTTCTGAAAGATGTATTATCAACGAAAACTTAATATTCAACGATTTCACTTTTTTAATCTAGCCTGTTGTTTCCCATTGCTGGGTATAGGCCTACTCCATTTCCCTCCATGTGTCTCAATCTCTCTCATATTTTTTTATGGAACCACACCCATAAAAAAAAATTGAGGAAAAATATCATTTCTATCACAAAAATAAGTAATCATTACAATCGGTTATGCCGTCTCCGAGTACCTAATTTGTGAAAATACATAACAAAATCTTTATTACTTACGTAATGTGTTTATGTATGTGTTAGTGTATGAAAAATTGACACATAAATGTCTTTAAATAGTTTATACAGTCTTTGTAAATACATAACTACATACAACGCTGCTGTAGTTGTAGTGGCTAACTATTTTGGGCAGGAAAAAATTGACTGGTCCAGTGCCACTGACTCAAAAAGAAGAAAAAAAAATACATAATAGCCAGACTAGAAAAGAAAAATCGAATCCGCAACCTTCGCGGTGGGTGTTCCCAAGCCACCGAGGTTGTCAAACCCTACTAATATTTTTAGTGTTATAGTTTGTGTGTGTGTTTATTTGTTTATCCTTCACGCTAAAACTTCAGGACCGATTGCGATGAAAGTTGATATGTAGCCGGAGACTTGGATTTAGGCTACTTTTTATCCCGATATTAGATAGATAGATAGAACGCTTTATTGCACACACAAGTTACAGAAAATGACAACACAATTATTATTCGTTTAAATTTAAAAAAAAAAACAGTATTCCCATGGTAATGGAACTAAAATGGGTGAAACCACGGGGCGCAGCTAATCTATACTAATATTATAAACGTTTTATGGAAGTCTAAACAACCACACCTTTTCTTTTGTACAGCTCTCTTAAAACAGATCTAAATTACGAAATCGAACTCAATAACACCAGAAATTACAGATACAAATTACCATAAAAATATGAAGAAATCTTCGACCTTTCAATAACTTTCACTGAAATAAGAAAAAAGGCAATCATCGAGGTCCAGTAGCCGCATTGCCAGTTCACCTCATTAGGGCGATATCAACACGTCTTATGCCTTTAATAGATATATAATCATGCATATTATTTAAATTGCTTGACAAATTACACGTCGGTACGCAGTTGTACCCGCTCAGATGTCGGTTATGTTTCGTATTGCATTTCTTGTGAGGCTTGTGATGTTTAAAAGAATTGAAGAGAGATGATGGTACATTTGGAATACCATTTAGCTGAACCCCAAGTGACCCATAGCTTACTCGCACAACTGTAAGGTTGTAAAGTAATGTTAACTGATGATACAATATACAATATAAAAAAATAACAAAATAGGTAAAAACTACAGCGTAAACTTTTACGGTTAGTTTTAAGTCACACTTTTTGAATTTATTAATATCGTTGAGAATCTGTTGCAAGATTGTTTTCTGTATTTAATTTAAAACTTTGTTGCTTATACTTTTTAAAGTTATCAATGTCACTTTTAATTCATATATATTTATAATTTCATATAATTTCAAAAGTACTTAAAGAACAAAGTTTCAAATTCAATACTGAATACTGGATCGAATTGATATTTGGCATAAAGATAGCTATTATGACGTAAACATAGAAAATAATTTTAGAATTTTTTTAGCCCTACGCTACTTAATTAATGAATACGCGGATAAAAGCTAAACCATCATTACAAATGGAGATTTGACCTCCAAAAATAAACTAATCACTTACATCAGTTTCTGCTGTGTATTATGTAGGTACTTAAAATAATTCCGGTCAGACTACCAAAATTGTTTTTTAGAACGATGGTGCCTCTATTTCTGACAAAAGCACAGCCAAAAGCATACCTAACCATTTCCAAATGGTGATAACATCTCTATGAAAATTCTCCATAAAGTCCTTAGCACCCAGACACGAGTCCTCAATTAGTAGTAGGTACTAAAGGAAAATGTGGCCGACGGGTAAAATTACGCGACTATGCGTGTTCACACATACATACAACTATAATAACAACATACACATAAATACCTAAACTCTGTACAATCAGGCAACAAAAGTGGAAGCTCACCGTAGATTTTTTATATTGTTATTATTTTAACAATTTATTTTGGTTAAAATTTTCACGGTTTTAGCCCTGCCTAAGTTGGAAACATTCAATTACTAGAAATTTTAGAATTCTACGGTGAAATTCCATTTTTTATTGCAGACTGTACTTACCTTATACTGAATAATGAACGGACTTTCCCATATTATCTCGTCAAGTTTTACTCATATCTTAAACTTACAGAAAACATCGGATTCATTTCATTTCGTAATGATCGTAAAATACCTAAACAAAGTTGCATTACGACTTTCTTACAAAAATAAAACTTATATTATATCTACTGATTTAATTTTATAGGCAAGGAAATTAAATAAGATATTAATCATTCATTAAAACTTTTATTTATTTTATATGTAGAATCGACCCCTCATAATTTGGGACAAGGGCAGGCAGAAGATTTGGCTTTGTACTAGTTGGGTTGCTAGTCCGGATTGTTGGAACTTTTAGGGTTTCGTATTCCGTACCCAAAGGGTAAAAACTGGACCCTTTTACTTACTCCTCTGTCTGTCCGTCTGTCACCAGGCTGTATCTCATGAACCGTGATAGCTAGACAGTTGAAAATTTATAAGATGATGTATTTCTGATACAACTACAAAAAAAAGTACTACAAAAAGAATACTTATAATGGAAAGAACCCCTCGTGGTCTGACTCGCACTTGGCCGGTTTTTGTCCCATGAGTAGGGTTTGGGGAGAGCGAACTACTGCAATCTACAGTGACAAAACGATGAAGACTTCTAGCAGTAGCGCACAAGTAAAGTTTCCGCATATTATGGTTTTCAAAGCAATTTGAATTCTAAAAGCTCTATCAATTACAAAGATTGAAACGAATAATAAACAAAACTTTCCACACTCTCTTCCTCTTAGAAAATTATGATAATGAATATTACCTAAGTTACTTGAAAATTTATTTAGTTAACACTCATTTAGCGAGTGTCAAAACAACATTGCCCTTTGTAACTCACATTATTATTCATAGCATATTACAATAATTTATTTAATAACGTTATAAATCAAAATATCAATAGTAATATAAAGGACATTAGTTATTAATTACGAAATTTAATAAAATGAAGTAAAATTAACACATGAAAATATCCCACTTAATAAGCTCTACGGCATCACAGGGTACTGGACCAAATGCCACATGATTTTCATCATAGCCCTCTCCTTTTTTTCCCCTACTAGATTTTGCCCCCGAACTCGTCCGCGTAGAAGTCGAAAGTGGACCAAGCAATCCAATACAAAATTTACCCCCCCCCCTTTTTCACCCCCTAAGGGGTTGAATTTCGGAAAATTCTTCTTATCAGATACCTGCGTTTTACAAAAACACACCCCTCAAGTTTCAGGTCTCTACGATCAGCGGTTTAGGCTGTGCTTTGATTTATAGATGGAACCAGCCATACATACATATCTCCATTTTAGGGCTCTCTGGCCTTAGAATAAATCGGCAGCACGAGCAAAAGTTATGAGTATGAATGTAGAGCAATGGAGAGGAAGAGGACAACCAAAAGATAAGAAGACGACCAAAGACAGATGGAATGTGTAAGACAAATGTGGATGTGAAAGATGAGATAACACCTGATAAAGAAGAAAACGTACTCAAAATAAATTTAAATAAGGGTAGGCAGAAGAAGAAGCTGTGCGTTCTCGAGCTTAAGTCCCGGATCGGTATCGGGATAAAAGTAGCCTATTTCCTTCTCTAACGTTTCGTCTATCTCTTTACCAAAAGTTTTAGTTTGTTCGTGATAAGATAAGAGACAGACACAGACAGAAATACTTACACATATATCCTTCCATTGAGGACTCCTCTTATCGGGGTTATTCAGTGACACTACAAGTATTGGCAAAGCTTCCATACCTTCGAACCCTGTGAGGTCAAGATTATGTCGGTTTCCTAAGATATACTTTCTTGAATGAAAATCGTAAAGCTTTTATTATTTCAATAATCGTAAAGAGTTAGTTATATTCAAACGTATATTGAATTTCGAAAGTTGTTTTAGGGCAAACGCATAATAAAGACTTGCAATCGGCTGATAGTAAATGAGATGATGAAAGTCTAGGGCGAGTCTTTTGTTTCTGTTACGATCGTCTTTTGTTCCTGTTACGATCGTCTTTTGTTTCTGCTACGATCGTCTTTTGTTCCTGTTACGATCGTCTTTTGTTTTTGTTACGATCATCTTTTGTTCCTGTTACGATCGTCTTTTGTTTTTTTTACGATCATCTTTTGTTTCTGTTACGATCGTCTTTTGTTTCTGTTACGATCGTCTTTTGTTTCTGCTAAGATCGTCTTTTGTTTCTATTTAGATCATTTTTTGTCAAATTGGTTTTTGAGTAATTTGACCACGGCTAACTAGAGGTCATGGTCTAACTATTTTTTTTTTGTTGAACAAAAACACTCTAAGTAACCGCTTTCAACTTGTAGAAATTGGCATTTTTAAAAAAATATAACATTACCTAAACAAAGATTATTATTGGCAGATGGTGCGCGATTCCATGAAACAGTTTGCGGTTTGCTAAGATTTATAAGGTTCAACTTTTTCATTTTTATTATAGAGGAAATGAACACCTGGATTGAGTAAATCTTTATTAAATCTAACGATGTATACAAGTAATCATTGACCTATTATTCAGGTGATATACAGGTGTTTTAGTTTAGGTATCAGGTGGTTAATATGACTTATTAACACGCGAATTAAGGGGTACCTACTGCCTACCTATGACCTCTTTCTAAGAACAGTGTTGCTGCAGATGTTCAATTTAGTGGAAACAAAAAAGTAACTAAGATTGAGTATGCCTAGTGGTAACTAATTAAATATTAATTAATTAGCACTTGCATTGTGTTTATGCAGGTGTGAGTAAAAAAGTTCTACGAATTTTAAAATAAAAACCTTTTTTTCAATAAATACTTTTTTTACACGTGTCTAATGCATGCCAGGTTAGTCTCAAGAAGAACAATTCAAACTCCAGACTGACGTGTGAAGTGAAGTCTTTCCATTTGTATGGAATGAAGTTCCTTCTTTGTGAAGTGTTGGTATCATCTCTAAGAGGGTGAAATCACTGGCGAAGCTGCGAGCAGAAGCTGGTTTTACTACAGGGACCTTCCAGTACCTGTATCTCCTTGACGCATCCTTTGTTTTTGCCGATCCCGGCAAACATTCCTTGTAATTTTTGGGCACTAGAGTATTAGCTTACATATCATACAGCTTGCAGAAGTGAGAACTAACAACTGCTTTTCGTCATTGTGCAGTGTCATACTTTACATTTGTTCGGTAACCTAAAAGCATATTGCCAAATATCAACAAAAAAAATAAACGAATTATGATCGTCTAAAATTTTTATGAAAAGAAATATTCTTGCACTTACCTTACTCATAATATTAAGCCCACCACACACACTTTTTCTATAGGTTTAGTGAAATGTCGAAGGTAATTGTAAAGTGTCATTGTACGGAGGCTGTATAGGACCGTTAATTTAAATAATTTACTGTACACAGCCAATACTCTTTTAATACTAGCTGTCTTAGGCGGTTTCACCCGCGTAACTTCCTCAACTTCGTAGGAATCAAAAATAGCCTAAAAAGAAATGCATGGTTATTTTTAGATTTACTTCTTGCTCCAAAACGTTGGATTGAAGAGGAAAAGAAATATCCGTAAATCAAAGTCAAAGTCAATTGTTTTTTATTAATTTGTTGTACAAATATTACATAGAAACGTCTTAAAAACTAAGTTAAGATGTGTGCCTTCGGAACGCGCCCACCAATGAGAAGAAGGCACAAGAAACTCATGGGGATCCACTGGTGGAGCCTCGTTGGTGGATCCAAGGGGAATGAGGCGCCTAAAAGCGGTTATGCACTGTATACGAGCCATTACGCAAAAATGTACGGACGTGAAACTAAGAGGCTTGGCTAGTATGCTTTTATAATGAGACCAGCGAGATCCATAGTATACCACGCAGAGCTTCGTGTCGAAGTTAGGCGTTAAGGAACGGTGGAAGCAGAACCTTCGCAGCGACCAGTCGAACTCACCCGGTGGCTTACACAAATTCACCAACTCTGTGTAGCCTCACAGCGATTAACACTCTCTAGCAAGCAAGTCCTGAATGAGAACTTTTTATATTTTTAACCGACTTCAAAAAAGGAGGAGGTTCTCAATTCGTTTGTATGTTGTTTTTTTTTTGTATGTATGTAACTCGATCATTCGAAGACGGCTCAACCGATTGAGATGATTCTTTTTGTCTTCGAAAGGTGATACCTCAGGGGTGGTCTTTTTTGAAGACAGCAGATAACTTAAACATAAGTACTTACTTGGAAGGCGGACTGCGTTAGATTGAATGTTGAGAGGTATACATAAAACATGGTTTCACCCAGTCCGACTTCCAAGTAAGTACTTACTTGTTTAAGTTATCTGCTGTCTTAGTGACCCGAAATAGATTATTTTTCACTTTTCAGTTTTTTTAAGTTTTGTTTTCAGGTTTTTTTTTTAGTTTTTATTGTTTAAGGTTTTTTTGAAGTCGTTTTGAAGTCGGTTTTTTAAATTTTAATTTATTTTTTTGTATTTTAATATTCCCGCAGGTCGGAACTTACGTGGGTGAAACCGCAGAGATCATTGGTTTATATGTATAATCATATTAGTTGACAAAAAATCAATAAATATCAAATAACAAGTTTCATCGCCAATATTTTTTGAAACTTTTTTGTGAGTGCAGTATTGTGTTCATCGATTTATAAGACGTTATCACGTCAAAATGTTTTCAGTTTTTGTATGAACAAGTAACAAACACACATTAAGCTTTAGCATTTATAATATTAGTGACATTAGTATGATGTGTTGAAAGTAATGAGCCAACAGACAATACTAGCAGTAGGTACCTTTGGTAAGTAATAATTCATGTTCGAGAGGTAATGGATCACATAATTGATTTCTTATTGAAGTTTTTACCGTTTAACAACATAGTTTTGCCAGAGTGTAGGCGGGTAATATAATATGCATTATGTGTGAATCATTGACAATTGATTCTATTGTTGTACGGTCAATAATAAATATATTCACATATTTAATGTACGCGAAATGTCTCTAGTATATTTCGTCACTACAACTTAAAAGTTTCCGACAAAAATCACTGAACTTCCAACTTTATTTTTATAGAATAGAGTATATTTTGAGTTATCGATGTGGTAGAGTCGAGAATGTAAATGAGTTTAGGCACCTGCACGTCTGGTCGGGAGATGACGTCATTCAGAGTAATCTAGTCCGCATTAAGCCTCCAATAAGTTTGTATTAAACGTTTTTTGTTTAAGATTATCGTATTTTCTTTAAATTATGCAGACTTTAATTGTTTGTCTTCGGTTTTTGCTGCGGTCGTAATAGATAAAAGTTAAATAAAAAGAGATTTCTTTAATTTTTTAGTTTTTTGTTTTATACGTAGCAAGTTTTGACTTAAAATATCGCAAGTTTTCTCTAAGTTACCTATCCTCTTCGCCTATCGTTGAACTTACTTTTTTAAAGTAACTCTAACTTTTGCATTCAATTTTTCAAGACTTACTGTAAGTAAGA
Source organism: Idaea aversata (assembly GCA_907269075.1). Classification (NCBI taxonomy): domain Eukaryota; kingdom Metazoa; phylum Arthropoda; class Insecta; order Lepidoptera; family Geometridae; genus Idaea; species Idaea aversata. Next base: position 4,266,554 of record OU026092.1, on the reverse strand, counting down.
AATGTTTTCCCTCAAAAATAAGCAAGTTTTGACTTCAAAATATATCGCAAGTTTTATCAAGGTACATATTCTGGATCTTTTTAAAGTTACTCTAACTTTTGCGTTTAATTCATTCAAGACTTAATGTTAGTGTAAGTTAGAAATGTGTCTCTCACAAATAGGCAAGTTTTGACTTCAAAAGTTCAATCAAAAGATTTACCTACCTAAGTTACCTCTATCCTGAATCTTCTTTTAAAGTGCGTTTAATTTTTTTATGACTTGCTGTAAGTGTGAGCTAAAAATGTGTCCCTCATAAATAAGCAAGTTTTGACTTCAAAATATATCACAAGTTTTATCTAAGGTACCTATCTATCCTGGATTTTTTTCAAAGTAACCTAACTTTTGCGTTATTTTTTTAGGTAACTTAATGACTGCATTGCCATCCAAAGAGGCAATGCAGCGAGCCTTTTGGGCACCTTACCTAGGGAGATTTATTTAGATTATTAACATTGTTTTATTTCTTTATTTTTAATTATAACTTAAATAAATATTCAAAATTATATAATTGACTTAATGACTAACAAAAATAAATGTGTCTCCCAATAATAAAAAAAAAAAGTCCTTAAATAAACTTTTTAAACTCACACGATTTATATTCATAGAAATTATTTTCCTTCATAGAATTATTTTTATTACCTCGACGTTTTGACTATGTTACACAATAGTCATGGTCGCGAGGAGACCATGACTATTGTAACATTAGTCAAAACATCGAAGTAAGAGAAAAAAAATAAAAAAAAAGGGAAAATAATGACAATGTACTTATTTTACTTTTAAACTTTACTAAAAATATAACAACCGATATCGAATTCCATATGCAGTAAATAGTTATTCTCTTTGCCAATATTTTAATTAATTTCAAACGCGGCTGACCCTTAACCAATAGGCAAGGTAGTGTCGTGCCTAGCACACCTAACAACGGTATTTTCACACCATTTCGGCTTATCTAAAATATTGTCAACGGTCTCTCTACTCACGGAAATGGCTTAGACATTACGTAAATGGATGTAAATAATCATTTTAACAATATATTAAGTTGAAGCTAGTTATGTGGCCAGTCTTTACTCAAAACAGTCTGGTTGTTTGTATTGTTTCTGGCTTTGCCACACCACATACCTACCTTTATTTACCGCAACATAATGGTCATTAATGCTCGCAAAAGTCGAAAAAGTTATTTATAAACTTCACCTTTAAAACATAATTTCTGAACTACTAAAATCGGTATATGGCTTTAAAACTATCCAACTAATAAATTCACGCTTAAATAATCATTATCGACAATTTAATTTGGAAGAATTTAAATAAAGAATTTAGTAGTCAGAAGCTCGTTTTACAAATTCGTTTTATATCTGGACTATTTTTACGAAAAACTGTACAAAATATATTTTGATGGGCCGTTTCTTCGACTTCACCTTAATAATAGCTTTTTAGATTTAATTTAATTATTGAATAATATTAATATTTAATTATTTTGAGGTAATTATCAGTTATTTACTTTCATCGTATTTGTTGACAGGATAAGTCTTTGACAGAGTTAGCCATTCGGAAAGTCTTAGGCAACAAATTGTCATCCTAATACGACCACGGCCTAAAACTCCATTCAACTAAATAATTTACCATCATAAACTTAGTAATATACTGGGTAATAATTATCTAGTAATATTTGAATGCAAGAGTTTGTAGGTAGGTTGTCTGTTCGTCTGAGTTCACTAAGCGTTTCGCTTCGTCTTTCCTGACGTGTAAAATTTGGGGGTCTTCAAGTCACGAGTGAATAGATATCTTCTAGGAAAGCGTGCTACATCTTAGGCCGCATCGTCACCTACCGTCAGGTAGATGTGATAGTGGTCAACTCTAGAGTTATTCTTCAGGTAGGAAATAGTAGGTACATCTATTCTAATATGTATTATAAAGCTGAAGAGTTTGTTTGTTTGTTGAGCGCGCTTTAATCTCAGGAACTACTAGTTCGAATTAAAAAAAGTATATTTGTGTTGGATAGTCCATTTATCGAGAAAGGCTTTAGGCTATATAACATCACGCTGCGACCCTGGAATAAAGACACTTTTTACGTTTAAAATTAATTAAATAGTAAATGAAACTGCAGGGTGCAGCTAGTCTTGCATAAAGTAGTCATATTTAACGTGATTATGTCATTGCTAAGTACACAGAAAGAAAAAAGTTCTCCAGTCAAATAAATTTACTTGAGTCAAGATATTTCCTGTTTCCTATATAAGGAAAATAGAAAATACTCGGAGTAAGATATAAAATGTTTTAAAGTATATTGTTTAAATGAACCAATATAGTATTTGAGACAAAAGCGTGTTAACTCTCTTTTTAAAAAAATAATTATTGAATCCAAGAGCGCAACAGTTTTGGTTTAAAAATAATAATATTTGCATTTAATTTGTACCGTTTTCAAGATAAAATTTGTTGACTCTTGATCTTACTTATTTTCATTCTTAGCTTGAAAAACTTTAGATAGAGAGAGGTCACATTCTTGCAACTAAACTTCTTATTTCTTGATTAGGAAATGATCTTTCTTGATTTAATGTTTAAGTGTTTATTCTAAGATCTCGATGATTTTGCGACCAAATATACAGTACTTGACAGCATTAATGTCATTTCTTGACTTAAATATGTGGCTAATTCATTCTAACATTTAGATATTACTTTTTTGGATTTTTTTATTATTTAAGCCAAGCTCTCTAAATTCTTTGTATTAAGAGTAATAGTTACTTGATATAAAAGATTCTGTTATTTCAATTGAAAATTACAATGCTTTGATTGAAATATTTTTTTAATTTAGGGTTAAACGTCACCAGCAGTGGCGCCACTTAAATAAATAAATTCATAGCAAACATAAATTCTTTCATAAATATTCCGTAACCACGTCAAAATGAAACAAACCATTATTTTAGTACCAACAAGGTATATCATTATTATGTATTGTTTCATATTGCCGTGGTTTAGGAAATATTCATAAAAGGATTTATATTTGCATGAATTATTTATTTCTGAAAATGACACCAACGCTGCTGAAATTTAACCATAAATAAAAAGATATCAAACATACTATTGGTCTATCTGAAAATAGCAACACTTTTCTTAACTAGCATTTGATTCACACAGTACAGTAACCTATAACAATATTATATTACAAAAAGTAGGTACATAGAATAAATAAGCAAACGCAGAATCTTTCACTTATCAAGTAACAAATGATTAAAGGTTAATTTCATATTTCTTAGTAAAAAGTAAAAAAGTAGATTCAATTAAGTCTTTATTTTAAATATGCTCACGTTAGATGTTTGACACCATTTTTTTCTTAGCCTAAAGACGAAAAAAATACACCATAAATACTATCAGTTACTACTGACAGTTACTTACATAACAAAGAGACACAACAATAAACATTACAAAGAAAATGAAATTTTGAAAACAAACATTTTCAGTTAAGTACTTATCTACTATAGCAATGAAAATGACAACATAAAAACAAATTTATCAGTCACTACTGACAGTTGCTTAAATAATAATACAAAGAAAACGACACTATAAAAACAAAAAAAAACAGTTTTTACCGACAGTAACTTTTAACAAAGTAAATGACACCATAAAAACGCTTTTGCTGCGCTTTGAAATTCGTACTTTACATCATCTTTAACATTATATACAAGGTTATTTGAAAAATGCGCACGCTGTCTTGCAGGGTGGTTCATATCATTGAGACAAGCAACTTTTGTTCTACGACTTTTGGAAATTCGAAAAAAAAAATCGAAAATTTTGAGGTTATGTTTATTCGAAAATCAGCTGTTACTGACACGGTGAGGTCATTAACCTTATGATTTTACGTATTTTTTTACTTTTATTGATATTTCCAAGTAGTTAGTCATTTATTGTCATTTATTTAAAAAAAACAGATGATTTTGTTTCTGGATTACATTGTCAATATCTCCTGCATTCTGAAAAAAAAAATCTATGATTAATTGCAAAAAAATACAACAAACTAAAAATATGAAATTGTTTTTTAAAGAAATAACTTAAATATAATAATTGTATCCACTTTCGAAAAAACAGCTAATTCTACAGGATGTACTGCAAACCAACAACATAATGGAAAGGTGCAATGGAAACAGAATCCCTTCAACGGGTATTTTACTAGAAAGTTATTAATTTCAGAACAGCTGGCTGTTTTTTTAAAAACATAGCTAAGAAAACTTGGTTGCTCGTGTCACAAGTGCCTTTGGAGCTACAATAAATAAATAAATATTGCGGGACAATTTACACATCGCCATCTGGCCCCAAGGTAAGCTACTAGGCTTGTGTTATGGTAGCCCGACAACGGATGTAATACTTATATACCTTTTTTTTGTAAATAAATATTATACATAGACAAACCACCCAGACTATCACAAACATTTGTTGACGGCGGGAATCGAACCCGCAACCTTCTGTGTCGCAGCCAGGTGTTCGCCGGACGCGCGCCACAGAGGTCGTCTAACAACACTACTATTTTATAGATCGTCTATGTTATACTATTTTAGAGAATATATTGTCATCTATACAATAGTAGTTTTGTTTACTAAATTGGCAAAAGTATTACTTACATGTGTTTGAGCAATTAATCCTTGAATAGTCTCCGAAGATGAAAATTTATTTTTCTTGATAATCTTTTTTTGGGTGGGGCCAAATATCCGCACAGGGTCATTTGAAGTGGTATTTTTTTGTCTGAAAAATATAAAAGTATAGCATAACGGCTAGTCTTAAAACACAAACAAAGTCAAATTATACCAGCAGGTGTTCGTTCATACACTGTTTAAATATTATTATCTTACCATTGTCTGTGACAGCATTTAATATTTGTAGTGCATTTTCATATGATATTTCGGATTCCTTTAGTTTTAACAGCTTCCCAAAAAAGCGTTGCCAATTTTTGTAAAACTTTAATGACTGTTGTGTATATAATTTTTCGAAATCCAAATTAATCTGAAAGAACAAAGTTAATATTATACTTTTGTCAAAATTCAAATTAGTTTACATCGTAGGCCACAGATTTATCGAAATAAACTAACGCATCAGCATGAACCTTATAACAATGGCAAAAGACAGCGTCGGCTTGGCTTGATCCCATAATCCATACAGAAGTAAGCACTTACAGAAGGTCACATCTAAGTTGGGGAATGCATATTATAACGGCTGCGGTTGGGGTGCACTCCAACCGGCAACGTAGGTACCTGTCTACCTACAACGTACCTTTTTTGTATAGATCTCTCCAACCTTATTTATACACAAAAAATAAACTGGGTTTAACAAATACCTAGATAAAATAAGCAAATATACATGTCGTTTAGTGGACTTACCGCGAAATTTTTTAATAACTTCTCTGGGAACACACCAAGACTCGAGTAATGTCCATGTCCACTTGTCCATTGGATTGGAGTTCTTATCCACTCAAGTAACAATGAGAATAATATAATCCTTAGATCAAGGACGTTGTAACATTAAAGAAAATAGGAAAACCACTTGTATAAAACCTTAAAACGCGTGCGCATAGATAAACCATTTATCGCGTGCGACACATTACACAAATCAAGCGGTGGTGATCAGTGTTGCCGAATTGTGAATATTTTTTTCCCTAAGAAAAATATTAAAATCCCACTCAACCAAAAGATCTTAGAAATCATTTTACGCAAAGTTTGTCGGTCAGCTTCAGCAGCGAGCGCACCACCCACCGTACTAGTTTATTTATATGATTCAATGATATTACATTACATAAAAATTGAAATGATCAAAGATATGATGTAGTGTCCACGATGTAGTGTAAAACCGACCTTAAACTGTTGTGAGTTGACTATTGGTGCTTATTCGATATATTATATGCAATGAACTTAACTATTTTTTGGTCTGGTACCTCTCCTTTTTCAATTTCAATAAGAAAAGGACGGGAACAATCATTTTAGTACAGTTTTAGTTTGACATATCAACCGACTTTGTAAAAAATTACTCCAGGAACGCAACCAAACCTGCGACCCGTGTATTCTTAATTTGGTAGGGTAATGTCGTTTAATCTTCTTAAAAAGGCAGAATCTGGCAGAATAGACATAATAGGTACACTGATCGCACGTTTGGCTGCGTTCCTCGCATGATTTTTTATTTATTCGGCAAATACGTCTAACTAAAACGGTGTTAAAAGGATTATACCCGTCCTTTTCTTTTCTTTTCTTATTTTCAAAAATATATTTAGAACTGTTTATGCGACATATTTATTACAAATGTCACTTATAAGTTTGTTAAGGCTGGGCGTCACGCGGCTTTAGCAACACTGGACGGCGTTTCAAGCGTCAAAATTGTTAATAATTACGAAAAAAAAATGTTATAAATTGTTAATACGGTAATATTATTAATTATTAAATTTACCATAAGTTCAGGGGGAGCTATTATACTGGTAACACTGAAATATTTCAAGATTTATTTTATAAACTTAAATTTCTATTCAATAGTCATTGAACCTTGATACAAAATATATTTCAGGGTCATATTTAATTGAAAATATAAACACAAAATCAGTTTTAGAACAAGAATGAACAATTCTTGATGCTAAAGACAAGGTTGCATTTAGATTCTAGAATCAAAAAAGTTGAATCAAGACTCAAGAATTTTAAATTAAAAATAATGTTTTGGTCAGAGAAACTCAACGTTCTTTATCAAAGACGACAGGTATTTATTACATTAAATATGCACTAATGTTTCGTTTAAAATTAAAATTATTTGATTAAAATACGTATTGTTAAGAATGTTCACTTTAATGTTAAGAATTATAGGCAGTAGATTGAAGAAAGTCATTTTCAGTTTAAAACTGTATTTTTTGTACTAATTGTTTTTGAAATTCCTAAAAAGAAATAAAAAATTTTTAAACAATGCGGATTTGTAATTAGAACCAAGTAAAGTATTTTTGGATAAGATATATAATTATTGCTTTAAAAAATATGCTTCAAGATATATTTACGTTTTAAATAAAGATATAATTTCTATCTGTGTATTCAGAAATGCTACCTTATTTTGTTAGATAGAGGAAATAGATTTCTAAACTTGTCGACATTATTGGATGAATAAATTTATTAAATACTAGTATTTATCTCAGATAAATGTCTGACCTAACATTTTTGAAAATAAAATGAACACTTGTGCCCGAATACTCAAACGACTCTCAAATATTTAGGAGTCCCCTAAAAATGTATGATGCTCCTATCCTATATTGAAGCATACACTGAAATGTCAATATAATCGCCCCTTAAGTTTCAGTTTTCGGACGTTAGATATGTAAATAATCAAATAGGTACCTAGTATAAAATCCTATGAAAAGGCCGGTGTAGCCACAAAAGGACGACGAGTCAAAAAAGTTCTCGTTCCACTACCGTCTTACTACCGTCACTCGCATCCCCGAAGACTCTCTTTTATTTGAGGGTCTTCCAGACACGATAGTTAGGTACCGTCTAGGTAAACATGCTACATCTTAGGCAGCATCATCACTTACCATCAGGTAAGATAGTCTTCAAACGCTGACCTATATTTATATTAAAAAATATCTCATATTGGTATTTTACTTTAGGTGTTAACTCGTCATTCTAAAGTAAAGTTCATTCTCTACACAGCTCATTTGGCGAGTGATTCAAAGTAACATCATTAGTTTATTCAATTTTCAAATATTACAATGTATTTGTCACCTACCAATCAAGTAAGCACCAACTAACAAACGTATACCTGACAAGCATTAAAATATCCTTCCATAACTTACGCCAACCAATTAGCAGTACAATTTACATCTACTGTGCAAGCTTACGTTTTATAAATGACACCATTTATTTAGAAATTCCTGACAAACCTGCTCCAATCAGTATTGTAGGTCACAGACGGGTCTTAAATCATTGCTAACACTTAATTCGTCTTGGCCCTTTGGCCATGATCAAGCCAAACCTCATAAGGTCCTTTGTAGAGAATGTTTGATTAAGATTTTTAGGGGCCATCCCCTTAAAATCTTACGTTTCGTATATTTTTGTTTTTGATAACAAAGAAGCACGGAACTTTTTTTGTCCGTCGTTTCCCTTAACGGATCCCCAACTCCCGATGGTCGAGAACTTTTTCACGCCCTTTTAAGGGGCCATCCCCTTAAAATCTTACGTTTCGTATATTTTTGTTTTTAAAAACAAAGAAGCACGGAACTTTTTTGGTTCACGCCGTTTCCCTTAACGGATCCCCAACTCCCGATGGTCGAGAACTTTTTCACGCCCTTCGAGCCCCCTGGCTAGGGGAGACGTCTAGCGCTAATTTAAAATAAACTCAGATATGCTTTTGTTAAACTAGCCCGCCCTGGTTTCGCATGGGTAGCAGAGTATAAACACCTACATTTTTTTCTGTCATATTTGACCCAAAATTAATGAATTATAAATCTTCTTCATGAATCACTCCATGCATTGGTGAAAACCAAATGAAAATTTGTTCAATAGTTTTTGAGTTTATACAGACAGACAGATGCGGCAGGAGAGACTTTGTTTTATAATAAGTAACAGATAGATAGATCGGGTTGAATGACATAAGATGCACAAGTGAAAGTCTTCGAGTTGTTAATAAACTGATGTACACACATTAAAAAAAAAGTACGCGACTATTTGAGAACCGTCTCCGTTTTTAAAGTCGGTTAAAAATAGATATAGGTAATGATTAGGTACATCGTTAAATTGTTTTGTTTAATTAAACCAAAGAGTTCTCATTTGTTAATTCTATAAAATTAATAAGCCAAAGAGGTTGGATAAGTTACAAATTATGGCGCATTTTGTGACGTCTTATCCGTTTTTTTGGTATTTGCACTTTTTTATACGTGCATAAGTAGGGAATTTTGCACGTAAAAAAACTTGACCTGATATGTATCTACTTCAAAGCGATACTGATGTGCGAAGCTCCACAAGATTACATCATTGATGACGTCATGAGTAGGTATGCCATTCTAATCGATTAGTTTACTGTGGTCCTTTCGTACTTGCGCATCAAAACGTTGTTTTATTTAATTCATTATTAACTAGCTGCGCCCCGCTGTTTCATCCGCGTTCGCTTTTCTTATCTATACTAATATTATAAAGCTGAAGAGTTTGTTTGTTTGTTTGTTTGAACGCGCTAATCTCAGGAACTGCTGGTTCGAATTGTAAAATTCTTTTTGTGTTGGATAGTCCATTTATCGAGGAAGGTTATAGGCTACTTTTTATCCCGATATTCCCACGGGATCGGGAGTTACGCGGGTGAAACCGCGGAGCGCAGCTAGTATTTTTATAAGAACCTTCTTCAGAGGATAATAAACAACAAAAACAGAATTAGCGAAATTGGTTCAGCTGATGCGCGCCGACACGTTGCGACGCGTGATGCGATGACAAAAAAATAGCCATTTATTTTGATACTAGCTGCGCCCCGCGGTTTCACTCGCGTAAGTGCCGATCCCGTGGGAATATCGGTATAAAAAGTAGCCTATAGCCTTCCCCGATAAATGGACTATCCAACACAAAAAGAATTTTTCAATTCAAACCAGTAGTTCCTGAGATTAGCGCGTTCAAACAAACAAACAAACTCTTCAGCTTTATAATATTAGTATAGATTAGGTATAGATGAAGAAGTGGCTTGTACTTATAACAAACGTATCCAAATAAAATTATTAAAGTAATATATGTATAAAAATTTAAAATATAAAAGTCTTAAAAATAGAATCAAAACAAACTAAAAACGTTTTACCTATTTATCTGCATTAATGAAAAGATATTTAGAATATTAAAATAAAAAAAGGTTAAGCTTATTACATCATTTAAATCCAGTCATGCCCGAGGCTCTCTTTCAGCATTTTATTACGTTAACAGTAATAATAATTTTAATAATTATAACTAAGGTACTTATTTTTGTAAATAAGATTCATTCACTCACAGAAGTAAATAGCGAAAGCGATGTAAATGGTCATTATAGTATAATTAAACAATATATCTGAATATTAAACCATAATAAATTGAGATAAAATTATCATCCATAATTGCTAATTATATTTTTTAATGATACTCGGTGTTTAATGTTTGTATTTGATTGCGTCCTGGAGGCGTTGAAATATGTTAATGTGAAAGGAAAAAAGCCCTTCAAATGGGTTAGCCTGCATTTAAATGTTCAATTAATAGGTGCTTGTATATTGCAGATTGACCTAAAATATACCTAACGTTTAATCCTAATAGTATGTAAATAAATCTTGTTAGTTTAAATAAATAAATCTAAATACATTCTTCACTACATAAATAAATAAATAAATCATTTATTTCAGGCTACGAAGGCCCATAGATACATACCTTATAGACTAACATACATATTTTATAATATAAATTGAAAGTGTTAATAGATAAACATATCACTACATAGTATAAAATTAAGTCACTTTTCGCCGTCCCTATTTCGCTTTGTATGCTTAGATCTTTAAAACTACGAAACGGATTTTGATGCGGTTTTTTTAATAGATAGAGTGATTCAAGAGGAAGGTTTATATGTATAATACATGCATAATATAGCCGTGCAAAGCCGGAGCGGGTCGCTAGTGTAGTATAAAACAAAGTCGCTTTCTCTGTCCCTATATCCCTATGCATGCTTAAATCTTTAAAACTGGGCAACGAATTTTGATGCGGTTTTTTTTATTAGATAGAGTGATTCAAGAGGAAGGTTTATATGTATAATAGATGCATAATATAGCCGTGCGAAGCCGGGGCGGGCCGCTAGTAATATTATAAATTCGAAAGTTTGGAAACTAACTTTGAAACTATAACTTCTTGACGGTGAAACGGAAATGATAAAAATATCAACCTTTTGTGGATAAAATTAAAAATTATAAATTATTATTAATAAAATTTAATTTCAGATTATCCGTTAAATGCATTTAGTTAGAATTTAGCTAAATTTGTTTAACCACCCTTACGGCTCTCTTACACCCATTACGTAATTAATACGTATTATTTACGTAATGGGTTTACTTATTTATTGTTTAGGAAACGTAGAAATTATTTGAATCTAAATTAATGAGAATAAATTGTTTATTTTTATTACTTTTGATGACTCTATCAATTAAATTTCACTTTTATTTAACATGGAAAGTCGAAAACGATTTATGTCTATAAAATATTATGCATATAAATCATATTACATCTATATCCAATCAAATTAGTGCATAGTGGGTGTATCAATTAAAAATAATGCAGTCTTGCAATCTTGTATTGCTAGACTTTGATAGGTCCATAAATCAGCCAGCCATACACGTTGCGACTTCAGACTTTTTTCAATTTCCGTTTTTGTCTGAAGTTTTGTCAGCGATTACATTATAAGTACCTCAGCAATCAGCTTGGTAATTAATAAATTTAATAAACATTTCTTTTATCAAAAAAATTATGCTTTTGTGATTAGTCTTTTCACATTTTCAAAGTAGTCGTTTTGCGATAAAGACTCGTAAATACCAGACACAGACAAAGATTGTTACAAGTGCGGTCGACTAGTAACAAACTTGTGTCCCAAAAAATTGCACAAAATCGATTAATCGTTCTGCAATGAGTTGTCAATCTACGCAGAAAGAAAAAAGAACAAAGTTTTAGTATGCAAATTGTCGTTATGCCCACTCTATGAATAGGTTTATAATCTATTTGTTTCGTAGCGTTGTTTTCCGTAGTGTTAATCAATCATTTATTATTTTAATAATAATTCTTTCTTTTATGTACACACCACATTATAATACATACAATTTTACCATGGAATAGGTATCCTGATGATATTATGTAATACAGGCCCATGCCTATTTTAGACACCAGCTTCTCTTACCTTGCTTTGTACTAAAATATGTAACTATTAAATAGATTATGGAAAGAAATTGTATCATATATGGCCTATGTGGGTTCGAGTTGCTAATACATAAGGGAAAATAACGATATACGATTTTGGTCGGTTCAGTTGTGAAGCAAGAACAAGCTAGATATTATATGAGGGAACTCACTAAAGCTATGCCCTTTACTCCCGATGTCCGGCCTCCTTGTTCAGGGTGTGGCACACACTCAGATCAATAACTAATTGCTTTAGTTATTGTTCTGAGGGCACACAAACTATCTCGCGCGCGGGTTGATACGGCACTCACCCCCCAATACTAAAAGGCTATTTAATCTTAAGTGGCGTTTAAATTGACGTTAAGTGTATGCTTTCTATTGAAGCCTACACTTAAATTTCAATTTAAGCGCCACTTAAGATTAAGTAGCCTTTCAGTATTCGGGGGTTAGACAATTGTACTCGACAGCCAACAATTCAGCTGGAGTTGAACGCGGTGGCACAATAATTACACGATAAGGAATAGTCCTTGGTTTTCTGACAGATATTCCCGGAGTTATCTCCCACGGGAATCCATGATCGCATTTAGGTTTGTACACCTCGTGTCAACCAAAAAAACTTAGTGGCGACCATAGAAATCCAGGCTTGGTGACGACAAGCTGTCAATGGATTCACTTGAACGGACCAATAGTAGGACGTTTACAGTTGAGATTAGAACGAATGAATGACAGCGCGGTTAAGATTCGAAATTTGAATAATATAGTTAAATCTACGTTATGAACGATACTGAAATAAACATTTAATTTATTTTTATTAATAACAAAAGGAAGATGTAGGTACACACACAGGTGAAGTTAACCCTTAAAAGATTCTCTTCCAACAAACCTTGAACATTTCAGTAAAAATCCGTAACGTGAACAGACCAGCTTCCCTAGTAATTAAAATCACAGTTGAGACAATAAACAATTTATGTAGTTGTAGTGAGACATTGTGTTATAATGATAAATGGATAACAGGTAGTAATTAATTGAAAGTGAGAACAGATTTATTGTGACTGTTGAATTTTAGCAGTGGTTTTAAGTTTAAGTCTCAAAGTTTTTATTGTATTGATAAACTAGCGACCCACCCCGGCTTCGCACGGCTATATTATGCATGTATTATACATATAACCTTCCTCTTGAATCACTCTATCTATTAAAAAAAAACCTCATCAAAATCCGTTGCGTAGTTTTAAAGATTTAAGCATACAAAGGGATATAGGGACATAGGGACAGAGAAAGCGACTTTGTTTTATACTATGTAGTGATAGTGATAGTGACTATGTAGTGATAGTGAAGTACAACGTATCTGAGATGTAGGTATTTTCTTCATGGTTTCGTACAAATTGGTGCGATCAATCGAAAGACGATCAAAACAGAAAAAAAGACGATCGAAAAAAAAACGTATTAAAGCCGGATTAGTGCCGTATCAATAGTCAAAATACTTTATTAAATTTGGAATCATACAATTTGCGTAGGATTACTTTGAATCGTCTTAAAAACTAAGTTAGGCTTGGTATGTAGTAGGTACCTTCGGAACGCGCCCACTAATGATAAGAAGGCACTATAAACTCATGGGGTCACTGAAGTTATTTAAAATGAAGTATACTATGTATAGTTTTTTGTTTTATCGAGTATTCCGACTCCAGGGGTGAGTCTCGCACCCATTGTCCTGACTTCTTCTATTTTTGTAGGTATATAGATACTAATAGTGCTCCGCGGTTTCACCCGTGGGAATATCGGGATAAAAAGCCTATTCGTTACAAACAAAAACATCTTTCTTCTTTATAATATTAAAAGGTATAGATATATTAGTGTATTAGATAGATTTCTTTCTGTTAAAAAATATTTGTTGTGGTCTGGGTGCTTCTGTACGTAGGTAAGTATAATAAGTAATGAAGTACTATATCCGCTGTTAGGTCACCATATCAAAAGCCTAGTTGCCTTATCTTGGGACTAGATGGTTCTGTATGCAATGCCCTGCAATATTTATTTACTTATTTACTTCCTTATTTTCATATCCTTGCAACCTTTTTCATGAAATTAATGTAAAATTATGCAATTTGAATATGAAATGTTTATACCAAGTACAAATTACGTAGGTTGAAGTAAAATGACGTAGGTGTATCCAAGCCTTAGTAATATTTTGAAGCGATAGCGATCGCTCTCCAAAATTATTAGATGCGGTATGAAATGTAAAATTACAAGGAAAATTATGATTGCAATCGTGTAGGAAGAAGAATTAATTTAATTAAAACTAGCAGCGATTCGCGTTTGCACTCGAGTCCGTAGTAATATTGGGACAAAAAATAAAAAATGCCTTAAATCAAAATTTATCTTAAAAATATTAGTTACAATTAATAGATGGCTTTCGAAAAATTAGTACTGACGGACTAAGTTATAGACACCCATTTTTTTTTTAGTAAAATAATGGCAAAAGAAATTTCGCAGTGTAAAGTTGGTTAAATTAGTTGCAGCTATAACATAGTTACAAGATACTAGCTGCGCCGCGGTTTCACCCGGGTAAATCCCGATCCCGAAGGAATATCGTTATAAAAAATAATCATTATGTTAATCAAGGTCTTCAGCTATTTACATAACGAGTTTCATCGCAACCGGTCCAGTGGATTTTGCGTAAAGGAGTAACAAACAAAATTAGTAGGATAGGATAGGGGATAGGATATGATAGTGTTATTTCAAAGTGTGAAACCCAAACTTACCTACAATAACATAGTTTCTATGGATACCAGTACGTCACAGGAAGACAATGGTCATAGTATGATGTTGTACAATTGATGAAGATTTCAAAATATAAATAACTTTAGTACTTAAATTCTCACAATTTTAATGTGTTGTGCTCTTTTTATCTTACCCAGATGTTTATTGCTCGTGATTTATTGTATAGGTATATGTCCTTAAATCTTGATGATAATATCCTAATGGGTTAATGAGTGACTCAGGGATTAAGAATCTAATGACTAAGGCAGTGCAAGCGTTAAAATGTATGAGACACTTTTATATGAACTAGTTATATTATTTGCAAAATTATTCAGAAATGACCTAGAAGAGTCATTAGTTCAAGTAATACAAATACTTATTGAAATTGTACTCTAATACAAGACGTCTTCATGTATGTCCTTTGAAATGTTGTTGAACGCATCTCGAATTATAATTTATTTGCGTAAACTAGTAAAGTCCCTTGGTTACTTAAAGTATAGTAATTTGTATAACAGTTATATAAAATTTATACATTGAATACTTCATTTGATAGTCAGAGCATCAGAAGATTAATTGGCCAGATTCAGGACGGATCGAGTGAGTTATTTTTTCTCATTACTAGGGGGTAACATAGGCGGTTTTTAGGGTTCCGTAGCCAAATGGCAAAAAACGGAACCCTTATAGATTCGTCATGTCTGTCTGTCTGCCGTATGTCACAGCCACTTTTTTCCGAAACTATAAGAACTATACTGTTGAAATTTGGTAAGTAGATGTATTCTTTGAACCGCATTAAGATTTCCACACAAAAATAGAAGAAAAACCAATAAATTTTAGGGTTCCCCATACTTAGAACTGAAACGCAAAAAACATTTTTTCCTCAAACCCATACATATCCATGGATAGGTCTTTTTATCCTGATTTTTTCAAGAAATCGGAGCTTACGCAAGTGTTACAACGGAGCACAACTAGTCCCCAATATAGTCGAATCGACGACAAAAAATATCGATTTTTTCAGAATAATCGGTACTAGTTTTAGGTGTAAATAACACGGATTTACTCTAATTTTAACTATTAAAACATAACCCTCCTCCGCAGTCAGGTAAAACAAATAAAAGGTGCTTTATGTCAATGTCTAGGTAGTCTGCCACTAGAAGATTTTCACTCAAAAACATCCGCTTGTAACTCCTCCCATACAAAATAGATTAGTTCCACTCGACTACTAGTCATGTATTATTCAAGACTAATTTGTGTAGGCTTCAGTGTAACGGGACCAATAAATGCAATAAGTGATGTTTAAACATTCGAAAACCTTATGCCCTCTTGCTTTCTTGGCCGTATGCATAGTAAAAATAGAATCGCAGATGCTCACCAAACGTCCAAGACATGATCAAGCAGAAAGTCAAGCACAGGCCATAAACATGAAAAACCACAGCCGCAAAGAGATGTTAAAACTTCATTTAGGCTTGTCACTATGGGCAAATTGATATTATTATAACGATGGTTCGATTGATAGAACTGCGGATAGTTTGATTTGCCCGTTCGATTGATAGAACTGCGGTCAGTTTGATTTGAACGTGGTTCGATTAATAGAGCTACGGACAGTTTGATTTGCCCGTGGTTCGATTGATAGAACTGCGGACAGTTTGATTTGCCCGTGGTTCGATTGATAGAAGTGCGGACAATTTGATTTGCCAGTGGTTCGATTGATAGAACTGCGGACAGTTTGATTTGCCCGTGGTTCGATTGATAGAACTGCGGACAGTTTGTTTTGCCTGTGGTTCGATTGATAGAACTGCGGATAGTTTGATTTGCCCGTTCGATTGATAGAACTGCGGTCAGTTTGATTTGAACGTGGTTCGATTAATAGAGCTACGGACAGTTTGATTTGCCCGTGGTTCGATTGATAGAACTGCGGACAGTTTGATTTGCCCGTGGTTCGATTGATAGAAGTGCGGACAATTTGATTTGCCAGTGGTTCGATTGATAGAACTGCGGACAGTTTGATTTGCCCGTGGTTCGATTGATAGAACTGCGGACAGTTTGTTTTGCCTGTGGTTCGATTGATAGAACTGCGGATAGTTTGATTTGTCCGTGGCTCGATTGAGAGAACAGCGGGCAGTTTGATTTACCCGTGGTTCGATTGATAGAACTCCCGCGATCGGACCACGACCTATAAACGAAACTTTACATATGGCCCACAATCATAATATTATGCCACAACTTCGGTAACATCTTACAATTCGGCCTGCAACGTTCAAAAGGTTGCCATCCCTTTTCATTTAGTCATCAGGCTAGACCTGTCGATAAAAAAATGTCACTATCACTATCACTACAAAGTCGCTTTCTCTGTCCCTATATCCCTTTGTATGCTTAAATGTAGTTTTTTTAAATAGATAGAGTGATTCAAGAGGAAGTTTTATATGTATGAGACATGCATAATATAGCCGTGCGAAGCCGGGGCGGGTCGTTAGTAGTTATTAAAACATTCACTGCATTCAAGCTTGAAAAGTTTTATTTAAGACTTGGTAAAATTGTGCTTTACTGCATCCATTTATGCATTACACAAGCCCTCTTTACAAATACTTGTGTCTTTGTTAAGTTATGTTCGAATGTTAATTGAATTAGGAATTTTAGCTACTAAATAGACACATGTAACGCCCACAAGATGCTTTTGTGAAGTTTTCTGAGCTTTGTTTGTGCGAACGATGGTAAAATTATGTAAGTATTTTGTTTGTTCTATTAATTATAGTATAGTGTATTTTCAGAATGAATTGGTAAATAAAGATATAAATAAGATATAATAATATGAACTCATTTTGTCTATATTTTACGTTTTTGTTTCGGAAATATCGACCACCCATGTTACATTATGGCATAACCCTTTATATCATACAAATATCTTAAAATAACATCATTTATTTCAAGAAATAACTAACAATTTCATTACAAAACAAAGTCATGGATCTCCTACGAATAAAACCTACGTGGGCTCTATCCTACAATCGAGTGCGCTATTCAATCAACACTAAACGAAAACAACTCTTAAGATTATGTAAACAAGACGTAGATTCTTTTGACGCATCTTCTTGCATCCTGATAGACGAAAATAAACTCTGAAGTTTCGTAAATAAGGTGAAATTTTCAGTCAGTTAAATGAAATTTCAACAATATCTCAGTGAGAACAGGTGGCAATGCTTTAGTAAGTTTTGCTTACTGTAATTGCTGACTACTGGGACCCTGTCGCGATAGTAAAGGCGTCTTAAAATGAAATATGGATTATTTCCTCGAAGACAAACTGGAACACAATCTAGTTACCATACGTTACAAATCTGATTCTCATTTATTGGAAGTAGAACTTTATGCTAAAGACTATTAGACTGATTATTGCAAGGAATATAATTTAAAAGACGTCTATTATTTTATAGTTGAAGTAGTAAAATGCTCATGAATGGAGCACCATGTGGGGCTCTATTTAACGGCAAATAATCTGAATAATTCCTTATAAGAAGATCTATCCAAGTCAAAGATTAGATTTCACTTGCGGCTTTAAATCATTTCCGTTATTTTATCCAAATAGGATCTGTTTTCTCTACTTTGCTAAATAATAAAAAAAAAAAAAATTTAAAAAACCGACTTCAAAAAAAACCTGAAAAGAAAAACTAACAAAACCTGAAAAAAAAAAACCAAAAAGTGAAAAATAATCCATTTCGGGTCACTAAGACAGCAGATAACTTAAACATAAGTACTTACTTGGAAGTCGGACTGGGTTAGATTGAATGTTGAGAGGTATAAAGAAAACAGTCCGACTTCCAAGTAAGTACTTATGTTTAAGTTATCTGCTGTCTTAGTGACCCGAAATGGATTATTTTTCACTTTTTGGTTTTTTTTTCAGGTTTTGTTAGTTTTTCTTTTCAGGTTTTTTTTGAATTCGGTTTTTTAAATTTTTATTTATTTTTTATTTAACCATTTTTAGTGCCACTGTCACTGAAAATTCTACTCCATGAGGCGAAAGCGACTGTTTCTTCAAATTGCAACCTGTACCTAATCGTAACCCATTGAAGAGTTTGGTGATAAGAAGGTGTTTTCGGATGCCCCATTCATCCTTTTTGTGTATGGGCCACTTCTATTAGTGGAAATGGAAACCTGAGCAATTTGTTGAATCTCGCTGTGCAGATCTGTTCATCACTCCGAAGATCCTCATCAGATCTTCATTTAGGATAGGGTTTTCTATCAAAATTCATTCAAACCCAGTCCGGCGAGGCAAAAGCGAATATTTTATTCAAATTGTAACCTGTAATCGTAACCGATTGAAGAGTTTTCTGATGAGAAGGTGGTTTCAGATATTCCATTTATCGGTAACTATTAGTTTATGGGCCAATTCTACTGGTGGAAATCGAATAATGAGCAATTTGCTGCACTCTCGAGGTGCATTTCTGTTCATCACTTCGAAGATCCTCATCAGAACTTCATTTAAGATAGGGTTCTCTATCAACATTAATTCAAACCCAGTCCCGCAACTAAATTCGACTAAATTCTTCAAATTGTAACCTGTAATCGTAACCGATTAAAGAGTTTTCTGATGAGAAGATGGTTTCAGATATTCCAATTATCGGTAACTATTCGTTTATGGGCCAATTCTACTGATGGAAGTCGAAAAATGAGCAATTTGCTATACTCTTGAGGTGCATTTCTGTTCATCACTTCGAAGATCCTCATCAGAACTTCATTTAAGATAGGGTTCTCTATCAACATTCATTCAAACCCAGTCCGGCGACTAAATTCGACTAAAATCTTCAAATTGTAACCTGTAATCGTAACTGATTGAAGAGTTTTCTGATGAGAAGGTGGTTTCAGATATTCCATTTATCGGTAACTATTCGTTTATGGGCCAAATCTACTGGTGGAAATCGAAAACTGAGCAATTTGCTGCACTCTCGAGGTGCAATTCTGTTCATCACTCCGAAGATTCTCATCAGATCCTCACCAAATTTTTATGGGACCACCCCTGAGGTATCACTTTTCGAACACAAAAAGAATCATCTCAATCGGTTGAGCCGTCTTCGAATGATCGCGTAACATACACACAAAAAAACAAACATACAGACGAATTGAGAACCTCCTCCTTTTTTGAAGTCGGTTAAAAACTGCAAGAATGCAGACTATGATAAAATTCAAGTATGACTTTAAGGCAACTTCAAAAGTGGTATACGCACGCACATCAAATTGTAATAATAAAAAGAAGTTTCAAGCGAAGAGGTTTGACTTGATGGCTGATTGAGGGTTGATGCTTGATCGTTGTCAAAACATTTTTTGACGTGACAACGTCTTATAAATTGGTTTGCCGGGTGACACTTCAAGAAACTGCGTTACGCTCCGCTCACGTTATGCGCTCACAATGAGAGCGAGTGAGAGGCACGCGGGCATGGTTAGCCCGCCTAAGAGCGAGAGAGACAGACATAAAAAGTGAAAGGCACGCGTCCTTTCCACTCGAGCACAGTTGTTGTCACGTAAAACTTTCGCCCGTATACCGATTTTACAGGCAACCAGTTTTATTATAGATAGACCATCACAAACCTATCGGACTTTGTCGATTAATCCTGGTCATAGACATTATTCGTTTTTTTCTGCAACTTTGTAGCAACATTGTAGTTAAGATAAACTTTTACTTTTGTTCTCACACTACCTTTTGTTTTACAAATTATAGAAATAAGGTAAAATTATGAATGAAACACGGTACTGCAACGTAGGCGGCGAAACTCGCCCACTCTCTGCGTTATCCTTTCCGGTTTGGTATTCAAAAGGAAAACTCGCAGTAGACACTATCAATTAATAATTTTAAACTAGGTAGGTATACCTACCTTTAAAATATGACAACTTACAAGTAGACCTAGTACACGACTTACAGCCTTGGTTCTAAACATCTCGTAATGTTGGAGAAAACTACAAAAATGAGCTATTTCCTTTAATTTGGATCCTAGGAATTGATCTCTATTACGCCGCTATCTATTGATACAAAAATATGAATAAAAGATATGATAATTTATTTTTCTAAATGAACAGGTTCGATTCTTGGCTAGCGTACTGACTTTTACAAAAATCGAATGGTTCAGTTTTTTGTTATCGTCAAAATTGGGCAAGCGACTCCTTTTAGCATTTTTCGCTATCTCTAATAGTTAAGGAAATTACCTTGAAAGCCCATTATAGAAATTCACCTGTATATTACTGTTCTTCTATGTACAGTCGGCTGCATAATTGCAGTCCCCGGTAGAGTTCAAAAACCACTATTAATGACATGTTTTCATTCTAATATCTTTGTTTGATAAATTCATGCGTTAGAAGACTTTAAACTTCAACTAAAGCAGGTGCCTAGAATCTTGTTTGTGTTGAAAACATTTTTATAACAGCCGTTTTGGAGCTCTACGGTGGGTCTGCAATTATGCAGCCGACCGTACCTATGGTTAACAATCAACATAATTTAAAAAAGAAAGTCAATAACTTTCTAACAGTACGTACCTAATCGAAACATCCTAATTACTGTACTTAATGGATTCCATAAATAACTAGTTTTCTTAATAAACTTGTATTACATGAAGTTTCAATTAATATTATTGAACTATTTATAGTTCCGTGTTTCTTAGTAGTTTGTCATATTAATTAATATATTGAGAGATAATGAACATAAGGCTCCTCATAAACAAACATGACTAGTAGAGTCTTTGACTGATATTTTCTCACCAGTTCTATCATGGAACTATCCTATTTTTCTCATTAGCTCCGTGTAGTTCTGAAAGTATGTAATGCAACTATTTTTAGGGTTTAAGGGCAGGCTAAAGACTTTTAACCTATACAGCCTCATCGGACATACAATATTTTTATGGTATTTATGCATTTGTTTGTGCGTCGGCGCTTAAAAACAGATTATAATGATAATCCTTCGTGTTTCTCATTAATCGAAACTAAATCAAAAAATGATCGAAAAGGAAACAAAAAAAAATCGAAGTCAAATCTAGACGATCGGGGAATGCGAGGAACAATGCGGTACCAGACCTAGAGAGACTCCTCAGCAGTGAAGAAACTACATAATTTTGAATTCTTATAAGTAAATAAAAGCAATTATACTCAAAATAATCCCTAGCGAGTACTCTCCATTGTAAGTTATCATAACTAAAAATGTTTCTCATAGTCCGAGAGCAGTAAAACAAAAGGGTAAAGTTTAAATCTACAATCTTTGGCCCGAGTTCGCCCAGTATCACCTCACGTGGATCGCACACTTTGTTTTACGACGTATCTTCTCATCCCGCAGTGTACATCTTCCCTTACTTTATTTGAATATTTGAATGTCCCCGTCATATAGTGCACGCTGAAAAAAGTACAAAAGATTGTTTTATTCAGTGACAAAATCTTATCAAAGGCAAAGGTAGAGTTTATTTATTTTTAATGTATTTATTATTACTAGCTGTAAGTCCCGATCCTACGGGAATATCGTAACAAAAAGTAGCCTATATGTATATGTTATGGACCAAGTGATTAATTAATGCATTATGAATAATGACCAATGTGATTATAACTACTGAAATAATTATATTGCCCGGGCGTTAAACATAATGCCTGTCACCTATTGGGTAGAGTAATAAAAATACATGTTTTATTACTGTTATACTAATGTATATGTATAATGACAAATAAATCACTTGGTCCCTATCATATTGGTCCATATCACATTTAACGACCCAGTTGGCACAATGGTCACCATGCCGGACTGCCAAACACAGAGTTGCGGGTTCGATTCCCGCCTCAGACAAGTATTTATGCTTAGATATTTGTTTGTGGTCTGGTTGTTTCTATGTATTCTAAGTATGTATTTACAAAAGAAAAGTATATAAGTAGTATATCCGTTGTCTAGCCCCCATAACACAAGTCTACTAACTTAGCTTGGGGCTAGATGGCGATGTGTGGAATGTCCTGCAATATTTATTTATTTATATAAGTATATATTATACATAGGCTACTTACTATTTATTATATAGGCACACAAACTAATACAATTTTTTTCACTTTTCACTTTCAATTGCGTATCGAGCCACTCGCGATTATTTTTCCAAGCAACGCAATCTGTCGCCCATCTAATGAAGACCGCCATAAAATATTGGGTACAAAATAGTCGCGTTTAATATCCCAGGTCTACAAAGTAAGGGCAGACCGAAGTTGAAGTGGACTTAGTCAGAAAATACCTAATAGACGAAGTTTCAGCAGACGATGCAGGTAGAGCACAGTGGAGGGAGAAAGGAAGGCAGGCAGTCAAAATGGGATTAAATAACTGCACAGGAAAGAGAGAGAAAGATAGATTATGCATACCTATGTATGCAATTTCCTGCCATATTGATTATTATTTATTATTTTATTATTATTTATACCTAGAAACCTCGGAATGTATTATTTGACGGTAGTAAATAAGCTGAGTAAGCTTATACGGAAGGCAATAGTTCCAAATTACTCATTCTCTTTGTACCCATTTATTAAGACATAAAGTCAGAATATATTTTACGATCATAATAATATCTAGAATACAAAGAACGAAATTGGAAACAATTTACATTATTGGTACAAAATAAAGTGTCATCCGCTAAATAAGAACCAAATCATTCGGTTTTATTTATCAGGAAGAGCGAATTTATCGCATTAAAGATTCTATAGACATTCTTATTGCTATCGCAAAGCAATAAAAAATGTTCGATTACTCAGTTTTGCTACAATATATTGCATTTTATTGCGGACGGACCACCTCGATCTATAAAGACTCGATATAAACACATAAAGATATTTAAAAAGGTGTAGAATTTAATAGCTTGTAACTAAATCTGTCTTTTAAATTCTATTTTATGTTGTATGTAGATAGCTGTTCTTCTTTTTCATATCCCGGATCCTGGGTTGTCAAGTGGTTTCGGTTCTGCGACTTCATCGGCTTATCCATGCTTGTACCCCTAGGTTTTACTGGTATGTTCAGTGCCTTGTTCACGGCGTGATCTACTTCGCGTCTAGATATGTGACTGTATCAGCGCAGTCTATTTTCCGTAAGTTAGGGCAACTTAAAACGATCATCTCACATACTCATTCCGCACTTTATCCATGCGAGTGATGCTGCCAGCCCATCTCAGCACCTTCATCTCCTTCTGGTAGATAGCTATATTAATATTGTTATTTTATGAAGTCCTTAACTACAGCATAACAATGTCATTTGGGTTAGATAAGCGTGAACTCTACACCTTGTGCTTCTACATTTGAAAATTTGATTTACTATCAAGCCCATCTATTGATTCTTGACACCAGGTAACAGTCTTGGTTGTAACTTATGACTTATTTATGAGGTAGAATTCTAGTCTGTGAACTCCAACTTGAAAACTCTTAAATCAAGCCGTTTAGCGAAACAACCTTCTCATGAATGAGAACTCTGAATGGAACCAGTTTTCCAGTACTCAGTGGGGACATATCAGTTGGTTTAACGCCATAAGTCATGGCTTGTGAAATCATCGCCAAACCAGACCTTTTGAATAGCTTAATGTACAAATATTTAATGTTTATTTACCTACATACTAGTTATTTTAATGGTGGATAAACTCAGTTATTCGTTGTTAATGTGCGCCACATATTAATATTATTATATTATTATTAGTTAAGATAAAATTGTTTGTGCTCGTATCATAAGTAATTAAAAAAAACTACGTTATCTAGATTTTTACTGGCATTACCCTAAGGCAGAGTCTCCTACTTCTTTAAGCAGAATACATGTAGGAAACCGGTTTTTCGGTGCTATCAAATTCAGATTCATTTTCCTATCTCATAAATGACAACCAGTCTCTGGTTTTTATTACAATAGAAAACTGACAATAATAGCGTAAATGGGTACCATCCGTCCGGATTTATATGGTTCAGTTCAGTTCTGCGGGGATGTTTCCGCACTTAGTATCTTCATTTGGGCCATTGTGCGTACGATTTAATGAGGTATCCTATTCTATATCAAGTACTTTACTCCTGTGCAAATTCCCAAGTCACTTGATTGTTAGGAAAATATCTTAAAATAGAAAGTCTTAAACTTTCAAGTAGGTGGACTTCTTTAGCGAGCAATGACTTTTAATGTTATTATTCATCTAGCCTAGTTAATATCCTGCTTCATTGCTAAACTACGTCCAGTTGGAGTCTCATATTACTCAGCCATTGTTACGGAATATATGTTTATTAAGTTGTTACTTTGCTTTACGAGGTAACTTGCAGCAGCGAGTGTTGCGCCCGACACTATTTGACAGTTTCATTTATTTATAATGTCTATTCAGATCCTGAATCTTCTCTGTAGGCGAGAAATTCAAAACGGTAGCCATTGTGCAACGGAATAACCGATGTAACTTTAGCAATAATTTTGTAGTAAATTACAATTTAATGTTTAATGTAATTACCTACACATTGCAATTATTTTCGTTAAAGAAATTGTTAATGCGTAGGTAGGCTTCACATTTATTCACCTATCTACCGCAGGAGGTCATGCAAAGTTAAACCTTTTTTCTCAAACCACATTCGGAATTTAACTGGCACAAAACACAGATTAAACAAATAAAAATTTGAAATTTGAAAAAAGAAAGAACTGCGCCGAATCGCAATCCTGTATTATGACGTCATAATTAAAGGTCTCACAACACGAGCTCGAACACGCGCGTGAGTCAGTTACCACCTCATCGTGAGAAAAATGTACGTAAAAAAGTAAAAGTACTTTCTTTGTATAAAGCCTGTAAGAGGTTGTTGAAACATTATTTTGGGACATGATTCATTTGGAGAGAGGTTCGAGATGCAGTTAATATATGGACAGTTTTCGATTAGCATGGATGATGCAATGCAAAGGTAATGAACATAAATTATCGTGAATATACTTAAATCAATCCTTTTAGTGCCTCTAAATATTTGAAAAACTGATAGATGATAGATTACATTATAAAAATAAAAACAAGTATGTTAGCGACAATAGCGGTATTTTAAGAATCATATGTAAAAAAAACTACCATATAATTCAATTCAATGCAACTCATTTATTCATAGACAACAACTACATTTAAAATCTAAAGCGTGTTTCACCCTTACGGTACCTATAATTTATATGAACTTTTTATATTTCACTGAGAGTAGTAGTACAGCAGATTACATTGGTTCATTATGCTTAAATTCATGAATTTCTTATACTTTAGAGAAGTAAGAATGTCTGTCTCTTCTCTCGTTGAGGTGCCATCTCCTGCTGGAGGTTAACTATCATTAGGGCTATTTTCACTTTTGATGCTGCTGCACTGATCTAGTTTTGCTTTGATTTAACCATGTCCGGAGGTTCTAGAGCCATGAGGTGCGCCTTAATTACTAACCTCAGGTAATTATTCTAACTGAGTGGTCGCTTCCCTTGGATTTTTTCTTGCATCATTAGTTGGACCATACGTCTGTAGCGATACCTAGCTCCTATTTTTATCTTCAAGTTCAATCAAAAGTAATTATTAATAGCACCTCCCATACACTTATTGTTTTTAAAAATTACTTTTTCCATTGACAGTCGCCCACGCGCATCCTGCAGACAGGATGTTCGGATTCTGACTGTAATCGACCTAATTGCAGCAACGCTCTAATTTGACGCACCATGTAGGTGTGAACGTGTCAATTTCCATCTCATTGTAGATCATTGATGATTCTTTTGTTAAAGAAAGTGATCATTTTAGTGAAATGTTATTGTACCTATACAATTCAAATCATTTATTTCAGTTAAAATCATAATTACTTATTAAAAATAGTAGGTAGGTACTTAAATGCAAACAAATTAAAATTAAAACTTAGTGGTTCTCCCGGGGGTTCGTCAGACCTTGAAAATTTATTTTAAATCAAAGATTATCGGTCCCCTAGTCCAGGAGGATGGTTAATCGTGAAAAAGTTCTCGACAGGGGGACCGTTTTCCGTAGGGGATCATTAGGGGGGCGATTGTCGGTTCCTCTGGTCCAGGGGGACGATTCACCGTGAAATAGTTCTTAACCGTTTTCCGTAGGGGGATCGTTAGGGGGACGGTTATTCGTGAACCAAATAATAAATAGTGAATAGTCCATAGATGCAAAACTTCGTTTAGATGTTAGTCTTACGTTTTAGGCAATAAGGTTTTAATCTAATGGTGGGACCTATTCTACTATTTGCTCGCTTTTCTGTTGGTAGTTCATTTCCTCTTTCCGTAAGGAAATTTCTTATGTCAGTGGTATCAGAACTAATTGGCTTCTTTAATAGTTTTCCATTAGGCAGGTAAAAGTATTTTAGAAAGTCGCAATTATTTATTATAAGTTTCCTACAATTATTTTTCTTACCGGAATGTCGTGAATTTTTTTTCGCTCATCTTTGAAGGTTCACTACATGAAGGTTTTGTATTTTTTTTTTCAGGTAAAATGCAGCAGTTGCTTGCTGCCTTTGACGTCACTGTTGTGGCCGTCACGTCGTAAATATATTTTAAAAAACATATTTTATTGCACAAAAATCGGTAAAGTTTTTTTCAACCCTACCATTTTCTACATATTTCATCGTTACCAATAGAAACATATGAATTGCAGGACACAGAAGACATGCATCACCATCCACCATTACGAGTTAGTATCGAATCGCCCCAAACTCAGGTAGTCTAAAGTAGCAACTCGTCTAAAACTCAACTGGGAACTCATCTTAATAGTACATTGTTATCCTAGGTGTGAAAGTCACTCATTTACAAGTCCCGAGACGGAGTTTGGCGCCCGAGCGTAGCGAGGGCGATAATAGTTCGAGGGACTTAATGAGTCTTTCACCCGAGGTAAACACTGTGACACTGATACGGTCGCATAAAGCCACATCAGCAACATCAACATCATAGGTCGCTTTGACCATTTTCGTCTTTACATTTATTTTATTATATAAGATATCTTGAACTAAATATACCTACTTGAATTTCATTACTGAGAAAAAAGTTACTAAGTACTAAACTCTGGCAGTATGCATGAGCCGTGCCAAGCCATAATTATTATTCTTTGGTGTAAAAAAAAAAGCAAGGAGGTTAGGTTTTGAAGCTCCTAATGCGTAATGATACTGATACTGGTTACATGCAGATTGCACAAGCCGTGCGAAGCCATAATTTGACATGACAGCTGTCAGTGAAAGCAAAAATCCCTAGGGCTGGAAATTTTATTTTCAATACGCTTCTCAGGCACCTTCAGACCTACTTTCCGAGTATGAGTAATGAAATAGTACATTGTTATCCTAGGTGTGAAAGTCACTCATTACAAGTCCCGAGACGGAGTTTGACGCCCGAGCGTAGCGAGGGCGCTAATAGTTCGATTGACTTAATGAGTCTTTCACCCGAGGTAAACACTGTGCTTTTCATTACGAATAATACATAAAATTTTTCCTAACAACGAGAGTGAATGAGACTATGAGACTCCATACCACATGAGTAGGTACCCATGTGTCCATACTACCTGATCCTCTTACAAGGTTGGGACCAAAGAGGTTATACATTAAAAAAGTTACTAAGTACTAAACTCTGGCAGTATGCATGAGCCGTGCCAAGCACTAATTATTATTCTTTGGTGTAAAAAAAAAAAGCAAGGAGGTTAGGTTTTTGAAGTTCCTAATGCGTAATGATACTGATACTGGCTACATGCAGATTGCACAAGTCGTGCGAAGCCATAATTTGACATGACAGCTGTCAGTGAAAGCAAAGAGCCCTAGGGCTGGAAATTTTATTTTCTACACGCTCTTCAGGCATATTTAGACCTACTTTCGGAGTATGAGTAATGAAAAAGCATTTCGTTTAACTCTCAAGTAGTCTAAAGTAGCAACACGTTTCAAACGCAACAAGCATTTCGTCTAACTTGTTAAAACAAAAAACGATCGAACCGAAAACAGGAAAACGAAAAAGCGATCAAAAAAAGGAATCTGATCAAACTATGGATCAAACACACGGTACCCTACTGACCCCTAAATGTACACAGCGTCTTCTAATATCTCTATTCCATAAAAGTCGAACCTCTAATTTTATCAAAGATCAAGAGTCATGAGTTTAATAAATCGTACACAACTTTCCCTCACACCACTTAGTTCATGTGTGGGTGTCTAAAATGTATCACAACATTACGTCCTTCAACAAAAGTAGGCAGATAGGCCGATGACCGAATTCGCACCAGACGAATGACAACTATATGTGAAAGTGTAAAAATATTAATTACTATTTGCACTGCTCTCGAAGAGATTTGACAAAGATTAAGTATGGGGAAAAGTGGTTTGTTTGCTTTGACTACTTAGTTGTTTGAAAGATAATTTATCGTGAATTGATAATTTGTTTGCTTACCTATTATTTTTTTATTTATCTTTTTTTGCTTTTACTGATGGTAGTAATTTTTTTTTCAATTTTTTATACTTATTTAATAAGCTTTTTGTTTATTAAGTATCAATATTTTTGTGTGTTGTAGGTACAAATAAAGTATTTATTTATGTACCTATTTAATAGGTATTCAAATAATTAATATCTATTTATTTTTTAAATTATAATATAATGTAATATTATTTAGGTTTAGCCGACGACTGACGACGCCTTTCCAACTAGCTTTTTAAACTACAAAGGTTAATCGGTCTTAAAAAAAAAACAAAAATCATATCAAACTTTAGAAACTTTAAATATAAAATTTAAAATTCTGTTTGACTGATTGAAATATCAACGCATAACTAAAGAAAATCTAATAGACGGATCGGACTAAAATTTGACATACATGTAGTCTATTATTACGTAAGCATCCATCAAGAACGGATTTTGTAAAATTACGTCTTCCCTACGCGAACGAAGACGCGGATAAAAGCTATAGTAATACGTGGTAATACTAACAAAAATAATATCTAGGTCTAGGTACGTAGGTACATATAACAATGTATTTGAGTCGTACCAGTATGTGTGGGAGTTGGCTTTCATTATCCGTCTGCGACCTGACTTACTTGACGTATATTTTATATGATTTTATTTAACCTAGTGTTTCTATAATCCTACTATTAAAATTATAAAGGAGAAAGTCAGTTTTTAGGGTTCCGTAACGAAAGGGTAAAATGGGACCCTTTTACTAAGACTCCACTGTCGGTCTGTCTGTAACCACGCTGTAATCTTATGAATCGTGATAGCTAAACAGTTGAAAGATGCATTTCAATTGCCGCTTTAATAACAAATGAAAAAGAATATCCGAAAAACAGAACCCAATTCGCACTTGGCCAGTTTTTTGTTTACAATCAACAATAGGTTCGTAACAAATTGGTCAAAACATAGTCAAAACTAAGTTGAATTATTTTACGACGTAATACAGTAGAGTCAATAAAGTAGATTAATTTACTGATAATTTTTATTGATCTTGTTAACAAATGTAAACAGATCATTAATTTGTTTAAGCAATGTAAGTTATTGTGTCGCAGTTTGAGGTTAAACTATTGTCTAATTTGAAGATCTAACAACTCACCAAGAAGTTATGTTAAGTATTGTAGTTAAGCTCTCGTAGACTAAGAACATTCTGTCAGCCAATAGTTCGGCAACAGGCGATTTTTGTTCATTTTGTGCGTATTTTATTAGAGTTTTGATCGTATTTTATATTCATTTTAATGGTCTTTTGTTACAGTTATGATTGTTGGATGGATGGATTAGCGTGGAGCTCAAAGTGGGAGCAATTCTATCGATTGATTGGAGTAGAACTCAAAATAGCAGCAAATCTATCAAATGGATTAGAGTGGAACTTAAAGTAGAAGCAAATCTCTCGATGGATTAGAGTGGAACTCAAAGTAGAAGCAAATCTTTTGATGGATTAGAGTGTAACAGAGTATTTTCTTAAGAAATTTAGACCATGCGGCTCAGCGTCTGTGAGATTAGCTATAGAAAACGCAATAACTTTTTATATTTTGAATTAACCATTTTCACAAGATTAAAAGTACCACACTAGGCAGAAAGCGAGTCCAGTGGAGAGAACATTATCCGAAATCAAACAATTACAATTTATTTGGAGTGCTAGGTTACTTATTGTTGCGAGCCAGGGCTGACGGCTATGTGTACGGGCTAGTCAAAGTCAAAGTATAGAATTGAATGTCTTATTTCAATAGGAACCACTTAAAAACTAAATCAGGATGTGTATAATCGGAACGCGCCAACCAAATAGAGACCCATGTGGTCCTCATTTCTTTTTTTGTGATCATGCTTACAAAGTTCCAGTTGGAACAATGATCACCATGCCGGACTGCCAAACGCAGGGTTGCGGGTTCGATTCCCGCCTCAGACAAGTATTTATGCTTAGATATTTGTCTGTAGTCTAGTTGTTTCTATGTTATTATAGGTAAATATTTACAAAAAAAAAAGTATAAAAGTAGTATATCCGTTGTCCCATAACCAAGTCTAGTTACTTAGCTTGGGGCTAGATGGCGATGTGTGGAATGTCTTGAAATATTTATTTATATTTGAAATGGAACAATTACAGTCTTGGGAACTGGTGTGCTTCTAATATCTATTGCGAGGAGCCTTGGGCCTAACTCAGAGTTGACTAAGTTTGTCTCAAACTCTACAAAACTACATCCGAAAGTCTTCTAATCTGCGGCGACTCTAAAATGTATCCCATAACGTGCCGGCTAATCTTTGAAGTGGTCCCTCGCAAATCACATCTCCATCCGAGATTAACATCCATTATTTTGCATATTATTGACATTTACTACCTCACTGCTTTATTTATTCGCGTCCAGATATATTTGGGAAGTATTTTTTAACATAAAAATGTTTGTTGGAAACAAAAAGAGGCGATATTTATGGTTGGACCAATGCGAGATGTGTGTCAATGTTAAAATTTATTGAAGTAAAATATTGATTTAATTGCTTATTGGATTAGAAGCGTTCTTTGTTATTTGATTTGGTTGTTTAGGTAATGTAACTATATTTTTTGTATGTATATTGCATTTACTTTGTTACATGACATTGCATTTAATATTGATAAAATATAATTATAATATTATAATAACTATCATGGCTACCGGTATTAGTCAATAAAACTTTTAGCAAATATCCTCTACATGGATTTTATTGCAGTCATAAAATGTATGGAAGTACTTAATAAATACATGTTTTTATTTGATACTAGATTATTCCCGCAGTTTCATTCGCATTAGTCCTGATTCTATAAGAAAATTAGAATAAATAGAAGCCGCAGAGTAATATTTCATACCATAGGCTTGCTAAGACGTGACATCGCTGTCGCAGACTACCCCAGTTTTTATAAACTAAATTATAAACACGACTTTTTTTGTTTGTACCAATAGTACCTTCATTACTGGACTGATTTTGATAAAACTTGGTATGTAGATACAATGATTAACTGGCAGTAACTGATACTACTTTTTACCCTGATATTGTCACGGGAACTAATTCTCAGAAAATTTAATTTAATGTATCAGAAGTGGTTTTTAATTTGACAGGAAATTCAGTTTGACAGTGATTTTTAGGGTTCCGCACCCAAAGGGTACAAACGGGTCCCTTTTACCAAGACTCCACCGTCCGCTTGTTTCTCTGTCTGTCGCTAGGCTGTATCTCATGAACCGTGATTGCGCTATAGTGGAAATTTTCACAGATGATGTATTTCTGTTGCCGCTATAACAAAATATACTAATAACAGAATATAATGGTATGGATGTTTTCTTAAGCGAGTTTTTTAAACAATACATTTGTGTTCTTTCTAAGAACCTTGTTTAATTTGCTTTTAATTAGATACAAATTATTTTTACTTACATTCATAGGAAAAAAGACATCATTTTTCATGTTCTTTGATCTTTGTTTTGGTCTGATGAGCCCACGGACGAAAATAAAAAGCCTTAAACTAGATTTTTTGCTTTTCATATACAAACTTATTGTTCTTTCTTCCTTTATTGTAAGTAAGTATAGATAGGGAAGTTTTATTGCTTAATTATAATATCTTGGGTTGAATTGCTAATTGCTTGATTTCACTCGGTCATAATACCTTTGCTAATCATTTGCTAATCATCGTTCATTGAAGTTTTGAACTACATAATATATACCTACCTATATAGTTGCTAAATAATGTTTAAAGAATTAAGTTCATAGACATTTTTAGTTCTATTTTTTAATTGTTTCTCTGTAACAACAACACGTTTACTAACGAGTTCGACCTTACCACTTTGTCGTTTTGATAAATGTAAGTAGACTTATACCAAATTACAGCTTTCTAGTACTAGTATCTGAGACTAATCGTGAAGAGACAGACGGAAGGACGGACCAATAACTATTTCTCGTAGACTACAGAACCTTAAAGGTAAGTACAATCAGACAACAAAAGTGCATACTCATCCAGTAGAGCTCCAGAACTTCTAATATTAGAATGTTTTCTCATGCAAGATCCAAAAGTCCTGCTCGAGTTGAAGTTTAAAGTCCTATTAGTGAAAAACATTCCAATAATAGTAATTTTAGAATTCTACGGTAATTCTGCAATTCTGTTGCCGACTATACAGTCGGCTGCATAATTGCAGTCCTCGGTAGAGTTCGAAAATTACTATTATTGGAATGTTTGCATTCTAATAATTTTTGTTTGATTAATTGATGAGTTAGAAGACTATAAACTTCACCTAAAGCAGGTGCCTAGAATCTTGCTTGCGTTGAAAACATTCTTATAACAGCCGTTTTGGAGCTCTACGGTAATTCTACAATTCTGTTGCCGACTGTACCTAGTAATTGTAAGAAATAATTTTAACCAATGACATCAGGCTCCATTTAGAAACAGTGAAAGTTAATTAAATTAACAATTCAATGATGCAAATAAGTATGACAATTTTAATCTTCTAGACCGGATTACTCTAGAAATGAAAGTAAAAAGGATGACTAACTGAATTAATATTATATTAAGTGGTTGCAAAGTAGGTATTTTTAATTTGTTTAGTGTACTCGATCTACATACCGAAGTAGATCGAGCACAGCTTTAGTTTCTTATCTTAAAAAGATAAAGATTGAAGCTTTAAAAACCTACCTACCTACTTTACCTTAGAGTGCGACCGGATTGCATTTCTAAGCATTATTCCCTATCAGTAACACACATTTTTTAAAACTAAAATGATATAGGCGGAAGAAGATGTGAGGTGTTGGCCGATTCTAGTACCTATATATAGAAGACTAGGTAAAGAGTTAATCAATATCTCACCAACGGATGCGACCAACCTTAATTGACTTTCATTGGTATTCTTATCATCGAAGCTATTCGCAATTTTAGACTTTTTGATTTTATTCTGGTTTATGTCTACCAGTTGAGTTCTCTCTGATGAGTGGGTACTCTGCTGCTGCATAATAGCAGAGTACCCACTCAGGGTACTCTGCTATTATGACGTCATCCAACTGAATTGCCTTTTGGCTATCCTACTAATATTATAAATGTGAAAGTTTGTGTGTGTGTGTGTGTGTGTATGTATGTTTGTTACTCCTTCACGCAAAAACTATTGGACCGATTGCGATGAAACTCGGTATCTAGATAGCTGGAAACCTGGATTAACACATAGGCTACTTTTTATCCCAAAATTCCCACGGGATCGGGACTTACGCGGGTGAACCCGCGGGGCGCAGCTAGTTACAAATATAACCCAATTCCTGTCGGCTCACCTTTACGAATTCAAGCATAGGTATCCTCCTTAGACCAGGGCCGAAGCCTTCAAAAATGGTAAAAAATGAAAAACAATCACAGTAGGATGAAACCCATTAGAAAAGGAGGGGAATATGATAAAAATGAAAGGAAAAATAAATTACGGTCGATCCGAGTTCGGGAAGTGGGAGGGGGTGGGTTTTTAAGGGTAAAAAATGGTTTATCTTGATTTCCGGCAAAACTACAAGTCCTATGGAAAAAAGTTAAATGGCAAAGTTGTAGATAATAAAAAGATTTTTTCACATAACCTCAAAATTTAGGTGAAAAATTCAAATAACCAAGTTTTTGGTTTTTTATTTTTTCTACGAAATTTGGTGAAAACTTACCTTATTATGTCCCAAATATACTGTAATTTATTTGATTTAAAATATTTATTTTTGCGCCTTATTTTAACTTAATATCAAAAAAGCACCCTAATTTTCAATCGAAAATGTCATCCTTACAATTTGCTGGCTTAGAGAGTACCTATTCCTCTTTTTCCGTTTAATGACTCTAAAGCGATCTATTTCTACCGAATTCAGCGAAAACTTTAATAAAGACCTATGTATTCAAAGGTACCTAAATTAAAAAAACAAGTGAACGATCATTTTACTGTTTGTCTACCAATTATCGACCGATTTCAAGTCTGCTTATAAATGTTTTGTCACAGACCTTCTGCAATGTCGTGACACCTCCCACGCGGGTTATTCGCTCACTACTTAGTATCTGAGGGTCCCGTACTTGTTATAATTAATTATTTGTTCAGTATATGCTACTAATTGTTATTAGATATGAAATTAAGTTCGTTAGGTAAAATAACTACTAGAATAAAATGAATGATTTTCTTTAATTTATTACCTTTTCCACAGTTGTGAAATGTTTTTATAGTTAAGTATTGAATTTTATTACGATAATTTCACCATTGTTTCACTCTCGTATGTCCCGATCCCCTAAGAATATCGGGATGAAAAGTAGCCTATGTGTTAATCCAGGTTACCAGCTAATTTACATATGAATTTCATCATAATTTTAGCAGTTTTTGCGTGAAGGACTAACAAATACACACAAACTTTCACATTTATAATATTAGTAGGATTCACACGACACATTGAAGGAAAATAGGTAATAAAACTCTGAGAACGACAATATCCTTTCTTTTCAACGTAAAATCGATAAAAACGCGTATAAAATATTCGCAAATAATGTATTGAAGTTTGAAGGATCAATAAAGAACCCTAAAAGGTGCGTTTAAACCTTTTATAAGGATGTTTTATCTGAGGCATCCTCAAATCCGTTACATTTACCGTTAATTATCCGATCTTTATTCAAAATTTAATTTTTAAACGTAACGGTCACGCCTTTTGCGGGACAATTAAATTGTGACGCATT
The DNA here is from genome assembly GCA_907269075.1 of Idaea aversata. Classification (NCBI taxonomy): domain Eukaryota; kingdom Metazoa; phylum Arthropoda; class Insecta; order Lepidoptera; family Geometridae; genus Idaea; species Idaea aversata. Next base: position 4,230,793 of record OU026092.1, on the reverse strand, counting down.
TTTGCATACAAAGGAGTTGTGATTCGATATACGTCGCTAGACGATATCTTGAGGCATTTGGCCACAATTAAGCAATGAGCATCAAGTCTCATACGTTCTCTTTTCTTAAAATTTGGGAATCTGTAGATTTAGTTGAAGTACTGGACAGAATAAAGTAATATAGTATTTTTTTTTAAATTTAGCACTATTTTATCTAAAAATAAGATTAGGTCTTAGATTAATGGATTTCAATAAAAGTCCGTTATCTTTAAGCATTCCATAAACGACCTTTGTAGCTCGGCGGATGAACACCCAGTCTAAGACGCAGAAGGTTGTATTGTTCAATTCCCATCTCAAACAAATACTTATTTAGATGTACCCCGCGCAGCGAATGATGAGCTCTGGAGTAAGTGGAAGGATATGCGTAGAACTCGATATTTATATGAAAATTGAGTTCTGCGCATACCCCTTCTACTTTCCGTCAGAGCTCATCATTCGCTGCGCGGGGTATACATATTTTTGTTTCTGGTCTGGGTGTTTCCAAAATAAAAATTATAATAAGTATTCTATCTATTATCTGGCCATCATTATAACACAATCTTAATTACTTATCTTGGGGTTAAGTGGCGCTTTAAAGAGTGTCTTACAATATTTATTTACTATATCCTTATAGCATAAGGTACAACATGAAAACCTGCGTACCTGCAAATGCATCCACGATGAATTAGCAATGTTCCCATTTTTTGTGACCACAGTAATGTCTGCAATACGGGTACAAATCGAGATGAGCTTCCACTTCGTCATTAGAATCAATTATTTGTCCATTTACATCATGTAGTACTTACTACTCAATGTTAGTCATTTTGTGTGGTTGATCGCTTTTTATACAGTGTTATAAACGACTCTTTATAATGTGTTTGCTGATTTGTGTCCTTATTGTGTGAATGGATAAGTTTATGTAAAAGTACAGTAACTTACTGTAGAGCATTTTAGAATAAGGTTAACACGCCATGGCTATAAATTCGAAATTTTCGGATTTAAACTTACCTCATTATTAAACATCAAAATAAAAATGTATTAATTAGATGTGTTTATTATTTATCGAGTACTTAAAGTAAGAAAAACCTCGGTCTGTCGCCACACAGTTGCGATGCCCGGCAGGGCTAATATGTGGACTATTATGCCTATGTAAGATCTATTAAACAATATGAAAGCAAATACATAAATGAGATGAAATGAAGGGTAAAAAGTCCTTTCCGATTTTGTATATCATTACCATATGAGATGCAGCTACATGAGAAGGATGGCTGCTCCTTATGAGGATCGGAAACTTCTCGTTTTACTGCCGTTTGCTAACTTCACTCGTGTCCCTCGAAGGGAGTGTTATTTGATAGTTTTCCATTCACTAGTGTATAGGCATTTTCTAGGCAAGCATTTTAGACTGCTTCATCACCTATAACCGGGTATGATAGTGGTCAAACGCTGACCTACAAATTGTAGAAAAAATACATCATTTGTGAAATTTTCAATTGCTATCATGGTTCATAAGATATAGCCTGGTGACAGACAGACAGACGGACAGTGGAGTCTTACTAAGAGGGTTCCGTTTTTACCCTTTCGGTACGGAACCCTAAAATCTTTCAGTAAAAACAGTAAATAGGTACACCAATTAATACGTCTTTAGATATAGACGTGTAGCATAATATGCTGCTATAGCATAATATTGCTCGTAATTTACCGTATACAAAAACCATATCACTACATAGTATAAAACAAAGTCGGTTTCTCTGTCCCTATATCCCTTTGTATGCTTAAATCTTTAAAACTACGCAACGGATTTTGATTTTTAATAGATAGAATGATTCAAGAGGAAGGTTTATACATGCATAATATAGCCGTGCGAAGCCGGGGTGGGTCGCTAGTAAGACAATAAAATCAAAAGTTTTCCCCAATTAATAAATCACTAGAATATTAATACTGATTCTCGGAACAAAGCGACGACATGGCTACATTCATAAACTTGATTTATTTCATTCATCGTTTGACCACAGATCGGTATCGTCTCTTTGTTTAACGTTAGAATGACAAAAAGGTGAATAAAAAGCTTATATTATGTACTAATTATTATAGATAAATTCTATGATAGCACGTATTTCTCTTTGAAAAGGAAATTCTTAAAAAAAACGTAAAAGTCCTGAATTCCTGTGTTGATCGAGTTTCTAGACTCAGCGGTGCTGTGTGTTTTCAATAATCAGTCAGCGAAAAGTGTGGTTTTATGTACCTATAGTAAGTAAGTACATAGATTTTTTCGCCGTTATTCTTAAGTATATTTTATTTACGTTCTTATAATATTCTTACGTCTTTGTTCTCGTATGTTTTATGTTTCTTTTTCATGTTTTTTGTTATGATTTTGTACCTATGAATAATTTGTTTATTTTCTTTCTTTCTTTATTACCAACAGATGAAAATCTAAAATCAAATAGTATTTGCACAGATATAAAGGAAATTATATTGTGTCTACGCAATAAAGGACCGTGTCGAAGTGGACGCGTATAAATTAGGTGCTCGCGCGCAACAACAAAACTACTCCGCGTATATCTCGTCCGAATATCTAAGTGGTGTGTTTTTACCTTACGACTTTTTAGAATATTCATTTCTCTTTATCATCCTATTAGTATTAAAACTACTTCTTAAAGAAAAAAAGGGTTTCTGTAATGTCGGTTTACAAACTAAAATTTTACGTGATATAACGTCATAAGAAAACATTGATGGAAACCATATCAACGAGAATACGTTGCTATGGTTACCTTGTCAATAACATGACGCGTTCCCGGAATATGACACGTTCCCAGAACATGACCCATGACGTCACACTTTTTTGAGAGTGCAGTTCACCAATTTATAAGGCGTTATTACGTTAAAAACCTATGAATAATTTCTTTATTTATTTCACTAGTTACCTCCTCGCACTTTTACCTGTGTTAGTGTTTTTTTTTTAAAGAAAGTTCCTTATCGCGCGTTGCGAAAGGGGGCTAGACGGAAAAAATTAAGACCAAAAGTTGTAACGACACTTTTTGCATAGAAAGCAAGCCAGTTATTTTCGTTTCGTCTTTTTATTTCGCATTGAACAGTGTGGTGTCGCGACGATTATTTACAATAAAAAAAATATATTAACAATTCCTTCACTAATTAATCGAAAGGAACTTCGTTCCATCCGGGCGTCACTTGACACCTCTAAAGTTTTTTTAAATTGATATGGTCCTGCAAACACAGAATACTTCATTAAGTATTCTGTGTTTGCAGGACACAGAATACTTAATGAACTGTACTTAATGTACTTTGGCTGTGTTTAGTTTATGGTATTTTTTACACCATTGTGTAAAAAATACCATAAACTTAGTTTATGGTATTTTATGGTATAGTTTATGGTATTTTTTACACCATTGTGTAAAAAATACCATAAACTAAAAACTTTAATTTTCCCTTTTTACCTCTTTTATAGATCGAATTTCCAAAAATCCTTTTTTAGTACTGGCCTAAGACCTACAAGGGACCGGGCTCTATTTTTGAATCACTCCTGTGACATATCTTCGTCGTATACGCCTACAAGTCACGCTCTACTTCCAAGTCGCATGACACCAATTTTCTGTATTTTTGAATCGTTCGTCGTCGAAATTTAAAATGACAATTTTTGGTTGTTTTCCGCAGAAAATTAAAAACCGGTAATTACCGATGAACATTCGAAATAATACTAAAAGATAGAAATATTTTTTAAAAATCGTTTCCGAATGTTTGACTATGATTGTTTAACGTTTATTCTACCACTCGCCTGTCGGCGACGACGAGTGGTGGAGACCACTCGTTACGATCGAGCGATTCAAAAATAGCGAATTTCCAATGTCGAACGAATATCAGTAGAAATCGAGCGCTCGACGCGGGGCGAACGATTCAAAAATAGGGCTCCAGGAGAAGTTTCAGATTCATATAGGTTTTGTAGTTTAAGAGATTTCGTTAATTAGTATTTTTCTCTAATTTGTATTTGTCTTTTATGAATTAAATTCGACAGTCATGATTTTAGAAGAGATTGTTTTGCACATACTTTTTTAATACATTCATGCCAGTATTTATTATGATCCCTAGTCAGTTTTTTTTTAGCCACATTAACCGCATCTGTTAAACTATCCGTAGAAGTATTTAACGGTAGGTTATTATTTTTTCAATAAGGGCTATAAATTAATCGTACAGTCTAAAACATCTTAAATTCACAGACGCCGCCGCGGCACCCGCTAGGCGCCGTTCGGTAACCGAATGTAATCTTTTTGTTCACCTACTTAGTCTTTTTTCAGTCTTTTGGGGGTCTAGGGACGTTGTTTTTTAATGAATCGGTGTTAACCTTCACGATGTAGGTACAAGTAACAGGGTGCTGATTTGAGATAAACGTTTTGTTGTGACGATGCTTAAGTTGTTTTTTAATGTTTAATGGTAGAATGACAGCGTTTTGTTCGACATCTTTTAAATGGCCATTTTGTGATAAGAGACCGGGATTAAAATTAATAAAACTTTGCATTAAAATGTTTCAATTGGGAAATAATTTAGATAAAAAATACATTTTTTTCTTAGAATTTAGATGTGAAATGTATTTATTTATTATTCACTCTATCGCTAAGGTTTTAAACCTAAGGTATGTACCTTCTAAAATTCAAACCTTGTCAGTTGAAATTTATAACCCATTATGGGTAAAGTAAAATAGTGGAAAATTTACTAAAGGCTGTATGAAATGTATAAATTATAAACAATTTAAGGCAGGTAGCGCCATCTAGGCGATAAATAAGGAAACGGTTTAACAATTAAGTAATAATACTTCAATCAGTTCAATCTGACAGACTTGTCTTATTTGTTTATTTATGATGGAACCGTCTTTTAGTATGAAGAGCTCTATTTGCGACAAATTATCGATTTTCTTAAACTTAAGTCAGCTACTCAACGCTAGATGGCAGTACAAGTATGATGAACAAATCTAAACTTTTTTGGGAAAATTTTAATTACAACATTATAATAAAATCCTAACAAAAAATCTTTTCAAACCTGGCATAAATGACAAAATCAATATATTTGTCATAAATAATCATAAAGTACCTGGGTGACCGAGCATTGCTCGGTTATTTTACGTTTTTATTACTTCGCCCCCAAAACTCTCCGCATACTAAATTTCATGAAAATCGTTGAAGCCGTTCCCGAGATCCAGATTACACATTATATACATTTACAAGAATTTGTCAAAATATATTTATTAGATACTAGCGACCCGTCCCGGCTTCGCACGGCTATATTATGCATGTATTATACATATAAACCTTCCTCTTGAATCACTTTATCTATTTAAAACAACCGCATCAAAATCCGTTGCGTAGTTTTAAAGATTTAAGCATACAAAGGGATAAAATGACAGAAAAAACGACTTTGTTTTATATTATGTAGTGATGATAGTGATAAGTGAAGTGATGATAAAGTTTTTCAAAGCGAATGCGTGATTTCGCCGCGTAATAAAATTACTAAGTAGGTATATCTAAATTATAATAACTTAACCCATCGTTCTTGATACCATGACTCCTAAGTAAAATATGTTTCGGCAAGTCGTTAACCGAAATATCACTTTGAAAAAGCGCCACCGGATGTGAACGGATTTTAATATAATTATTACCATTTTTCCTTAATTATGTTTTTATTTGACCGGATGCCGACAGATTTCAAAAATTGGACCGCATTTTCCTTTTCAGTGGTGGTCTAATTCTTGGACTTGAAAAAGTTATGGTGACTCATTAATTAGGTAGGTATTTGAGATAATAAAACGGATGTAAACCTGTGGTTTCTCTCGTGCCGCCGAAAACGTGAACAATACGAAACGGCCGCAAACCACAATATAGATTTGTTGAACTTTAATTGATTGTGTTAGTCATTAATGTTTACATCAATTGTGGTTTTAGGATTTTGATAGTTGGCGATCTTTTATTGAACACTTTTGAGTTATTTGCCTTTTCAAGGGATGGGCAATGGGCATGGCATCGTATTTTAAAACAATTATCTACCTTGCAATTAAACTTAAAAAAAAATTAAGGTCACGATTTAATTCTTACTAATATAATATGTTTTTTTCATAAGTTGAAAATTATATAAAATCTTTCTATATTTATAAAAGAGAAAATCACTGATTCCACTCAAAGCGAAATTTTAGAAACTAGAAGTGCTGGGAGTCTCAAATTTTCTATACTTAGTTGTTTTCTTTTAGGACGTAAGTGCATACTAAAACTTTGGTATTCAGCGAAATTTACCACTACCAAGAGCTGATAAAGTTTGTAGTAAATAAATATATTATGATGAAAACTTTGTAAACATATTATTATTGCCTCTCTATGTTGGTTTGTGTTTAAAATACCGACTTGTAAATACTACAATGTTCAGTTATTCATTATTTTTTCACCCAACTGCAAAACCTTAATCTCCGTTAAACCACATCCTCTTCACACCATCATTGTGCTGTATCAAAGTGACCGCTTTCCGGCCTAATCTTGATAAAACTCCAACAAGGTTCTAACAAATAGGTGCTAACACTGCAATAACGCCCGCTAACCCCCAGATTGCATAGATAACATAAAGTTTGCAAAACTTACAACTTTGTTTTACAGATAACATCTGGTTCTTAACACTCAATGGACGTAACTGTACCTGTACCCTATTCCTTCAATTTGTTTTTGAGTGTACATGACTCTCGAAATCTAGCGCGTTAGATTTCAGACTTTACGACTCAGAAAATATCGTTCAGATTTCTGAAACCTTTCATTAATGTATTGAATAAAATTTGTCAACCAATAAGACACGCTATTAGTCAGTATTAAAGCTTAAAACTGGATGTCTCTATACAATCGAACCCAAATTCGGATACAGAGATAATACTCACTTAGTACAATACAAGTAATCCGTTAAAGTAGCCGACAGCATAATCATTTTTACAATTGTTAAGCAAACAAAGTGTCCAACATCTTTTATTCGATTACAAAGGGTAAAAATAAATGGTGGTTGCTTTGTAGATAGTAAATTACATTAGGAAAAACATAACGCATTGACGCTTCCGTGGTGGATATGAACGTGTGCAGTGATGCAAATGAATTAGGTTAGGTTAGATTAGGTTGGATTCTTCAATGAATCGGTCTGCTTTAACCTGAATGAGATTGAGGGATTTGTTACTTTGATAAAACAAAGTTATTTCTACTTCTAAAAAGTTAAGTAGGTACTAACGTTTGTTAGTAATATCTGATATGCAATGCTTTAAGTTTTAATTGACTATTCATGTCCAGTGAGAAAACTATTTTTAAAACCTAATGTTTCATCTTATCACAAGCCAATAATTTTTAAATAATTAATTACTTAAAATCATCTAGTGGTAGAGGTTACCATTTGTTTACCTATAATTGTAAAGAGTTTTCACATAGCCTAGAACTTGACCGTTAGGTCAAGCTAGACATACCACGTTAGATTTGAGGTTTTTATTTAATGTATGTGTCTGCGTGTACAATAATAAATAATAAATAAAAAAATAAATATTGCAGGACGTTCCACACATCGCCATCTAGCCCCAAGCTAAGTAACTAGACTTGTGTTATGGGTGCTAGACAACGGATATACTACTTATATTACTTTTCTTTTGTAAATATATACTTATAATACATAGAAACAACCAGACCACAGACAAATATCTAAGCATAAATACTTGTCTGTGGTGGGAATCGAACCCGCAACCCTGTGTATGGCAGTCCGGCATGGTAACCATTGTGCCAACTGGGTCGTCGAGCAATAAAGCGTTATTTTTATCTTTCTATCTAACGACTACTACCAGAGATAACAAAAAATCTTTAATGATGAAATTACTTTCTCGGTAAAACTGCTTCTGTATGTTTTTGGACTCTTCTAGAATACAATATTTGTAAGTATATATAAAGTTATGTTCTATAAGGCATTTTATTGTTGAGCGGGCAACATTCCGCACGCAAAGTAACACCATATCCTTGGGAATGTGACGCTCTCCCATCGAAATATTTCAATATTCGATCACTATCTCGACGACTACGCATCGACTTATTGAATGAGACGTGAAAAATGATGTCCAAGGCGTAAAGGATCCGCCGTCCGTCGTCTCTCTCTTCTTATCTTTTGAAAAGGGAAAGAGAAAGGTGATATGTTGAACAAAGCGGCAGGAGCGGCCGAAACCTTCGGTGAGGTCTTTTGCCAGCAGGGGGCTGCTCTCTGTTCCCGTTCGGTTCTCGCCCACTGTGCCAACTTCTCACAGGTTTTGTTGTCACGTAATTAATTTATTGCACTTAATTCGTAAAGTACCAGAACAGTGGGACGCTACGGGGCGGTATGTTTGCCCACAGTCGCATGTAGGTCCCTTCTCGAAATTGAGACATTAATTTTCGGACCGGACTACTTATTATCGGCGAAAAATAGAAACAGTGTTTTGCGGCATCGTTTGACGAGACGATAACTAAATTAAAATGTATGTTTAATTTATGACCTCGTTCAAATCGCACGGGTACAAATTTGTTGATTAGAATCACTGTGTGGTCGTTTATTTCCAGACGCTTAGATATTTACATAACTAGTTTGGGAGACAAAGAATAGGTCCATTTAACCTAAATAACTCGGTCAAGATACCTATAATAAATAACACACAAAAGGAGTGAGAACCTGGAAAGCCATTGAACTATGTTGTAAAAAATGGCGTTAACTACCTATACCTTATAAGCTTATAAATATTTAGCGAAAAGCTCATGACGTCATTTCATGCTGATATTTGAGGCTAGTAACCTAGGGTAGGTCGAGTACTGATACTCGATTTTAAAAACAGAGTTACCTAACTATCAGGACTTCTGTAACATAGTAGAAAAGTCGTGGTAAGAGAAATAAAAAAACAATAAGCGATTAAGACCCGGAAAATAATTACTATGAATGCAAATCGTGTAAGTTAAATAAATAAATAATACAGGACATTCCACACATCGCCATCTAGCCCCAAGCTAAGTAACTAGACTTGTGTTATGGGTGCTGGACAACGGATATACTACTTGTATACTTTTCTTTTGTAAATATATACATAGAAACAACCAAACCATATCTAAGCATAATACATGTCTGAGGCGGGAATGGAATCCGCAACAATATGTTTGGTAGTCCGGCAAGGTGACCATTGTGCCAAATGGGTCGTCAAATGGGAGTTATAAAAGTTTAATATGTAAGAAAGTATATAGTGGATATTATTTACGTATCCATGTATAAGGTTAAGAACCAAACCACAATAACTGTCATCGCTGCACACAAAGTGGCAAAAAGCAATAAACCGAAAGCAGGGAATGTCAGAATAATATATTTTTCCATAAAAATATCACATCTCGGACATCTCCAACACAAAACACCGGTTAAAATTAAATCTAGAGTTATGTCCCGACCTGATATGAGACTTGAAACGTGAAAGGTTTACTAATGCGCAATTTCATACTTTACTGCCAATAAAACTGGGTGCGGTTGAGTTATATGTTTCCATAAATAAGGATGTTTATATGACGATAATAGATCGAATAATTGGGCGTAAATAAAATGACTTGGCTCTTGAAAGACCCCAAAAGTTTCTGAGCTCTCTTCAAAGATTCTGATTGGTTGAGGTGCTGCTTACAACAATGTATGTATTCGATTTGTTATACCATTATTTATTATTCTGAGGTTTAATTCTCGATGGCCACGAGTACCTATATCGTGTCATTCGTGTTACACAGTAAAATATTTTAATGAAAAATATAATAAAAAATCGCAATTTTTATTTACAACTAGCTGCGCCCCGCGGTTTCACCTGCGTAAGTCCGATCTTTCTCACCGTTTAAACCTTCCCTGGACTACGACAAACATTTCAAAACCATCATTTTAATCGGACGAAATCAAAATCATCTTAATCGGACTAGCCGTTCTTGAGTTATAAAATTACAACGATAAGTGGCATTGATTTATATATAGACCAGCGACCCGCTCCGGCTTCGCACAGCTTTATTATGCTTGTATTATACATATAAACCTTCCTCTTTAATCACTCTATCTATTTAAAAAAACCGCATCAAAATCCGTTGCGTAGTTTTAAAGATCTAAGCAAACAAAGGGAAATAGGGACATAGGGACGGCGAAAAGTGACTTTTGTTTATATTATGTAGTGATATAAATAAATAAATAAAATAAATAAATATTTCAGGACATATTACACATCGCCATCCAGCCCCAAGCTAAGCAACTTAATGCTTGTGTTATGGGTGCCAGATAACGGATAAACTACATATATACTTCTTTTTTTTGTAAATATATACATATTATACATATAGGAAACACCCAGAACCAGAAACAAGAATTTATGGTCAGCATAAATACTTGTTCCCGGCGGGAATCGAACCCGCAACCTTCTGCGTCGCAGTCGGGTGTTCGCCCGACGCGCCACAGAGGTCGTCGTGAAGATTATCGCACGGAATTATCAGTCGATTATTATGAACCTCAGTCTTCGCTTAGTTGCAATTGGGATTCACTTTTAATAAGAACTAGATTACGATGTACCTAATCCACTTTCATTATCACTACTTAGTGGCTGCTCAATGGATGCAAAATACTATGAAACTCGCAAGCGATTCATTTAATTACATCAAGGCAAGAAAGTTGGTTTCACTTACGTCGTTACTATAAATAAAGGTTGTTTTATTGATATGTAACATACGTAAAACTTGTTTTATATAATTTGATATGAATACCTAATAAGGGGTTAAATCTATAAATATAAAATACTAGCAGCGCTTCACGGTTTCACCCGCGTAACTCCCGATCTCGTGGAAATATCGGAATAAAAAGTAGTCTGTGTTACTCCCATTGAATCAATGTATCCACATATTTTAAGAGATAAATATATTAACGCTCTATTCACAATATATTTACGAAAACTTGCTCTACGTTCACAAAAATCCTGATATTTTTCGCAAAAATAGCGATATTCATAATTTCAACTTAAGAAACAGGGATAAGCTGACTTTGCCCGGTAGTAGGCTCCGGAAAATAAGCAGGTCGTTTAATAGTACATGTGTGCTCTATTATAATAAATTACCTAAAGATGTATATGACATGTCCATTAACAAATTCAAAACTTTTATAAAGCATAAATTATGCGGTAAGGCATACTATGATACCTCTTCGTACCTTAATGATAAGAATCCATGGATGTGACTTTAATTGCTCCATTTCAAATAATACCTTCAAATATTTGTAATATTGACCTTTGTGAGCGTGATCACATAAAAAAAAAACCCCATGAGTTTCTTGTGCCTTCTTCTCATTGGTGGGCGCGTTCCGAAGGCACACATCCTAACTTAGTTTTTAAGACTATTTCAAGTGATCATGTGTATACCTATACATAAGCGTCGAAAGAAATAAAGAAATTTGAAATTTAAAAATTTGAAATTATTAAGTTTCGTCAAAATCGGTTTATTATATTAGTATGACTGACTGACAGACTGTTATATCATATACCAATGGACCTTTTTCAGCCCGTTCCGGACTGAAATTATGGCATACCTAGAGCCTACCTATATAATGACGTAGATATACAAAAGGATTTAAAAAAATCCAACCTCTAACCAGACAAAGTTTCGGGTAAATGCTAGGTTACCCAAAGCCAATTTACTTTTATCACATAGGTTCTAACTTCTAATCTTGTTAACTTAGATAATAAAAAAGGAACAAATTAGACAAACACGGATGATTAAACCTCAAAAGTATTTCGGGCCGCGTTCGAGAGCGGCGCGCGCACCGATGATTATCGTGCGTGATAAATGGACATGTCAAAATATATTGTGGGCTCCAACCCTCACTATTGTCTCAATGAATACTTTTTTATTGTCATAATATTATAGGGAGTCACGTTTGACAAGTGGCGTTTAGGATTATGATGCATTTCTCTCAAACAGCGTCCTTCGAATGACGGGAGTGTTATTCCACGATGATCGTAAATTGATTTTGATGTCTTTTTTATGGTGGAGCGGAATCGATTTTTGATTCTTATTAGCGACGGCTTTTCAAATGCTAATGTTTCAGATTACAGTTTAGATTGAGTCGGTTTGAGTGCAGTACGTTAGGTATTATCTATAGTGCTATTTATATCAAGAAACAAGGTTATTGCCACGGTCTACGGTTCATGGTGACATTAGTTCCGAGGTAGCTGAGATGAGGCACATATTGTGACTGACATAGTACTTAAATGTACTAAAGTTCCATTTTATAACGTGTTCATATACGTGACGAGTCGTCTAAGCGGCTGAATGCTTTTTAATTTTTAACAAAAGAAGTTAAAATGACGAACATAATCTTTTTATAGTCCGTATACGTTTTGAATACAAATCAGCGAGCCGATTATGCTATATATTACTTTTAAATCGGTTTTATGATACTAAATATTTGGACAAGGGTTTTATCTGCAGTAACATGATATTTTTTAACATGATGTGCTTTTGTTTTGTGGGTTTTATGATTATTAGACTATGCGGAATAATTTTAAACACATAAAAGAAAAAGTCTATATTTCAATGACTACATCAACGTAGATCTTAATGGACTTAATTTATATTTAGGTAATTTTAGACTGAAATAACTTTAACTCCACACAATAAACAAATACTCAGGTAAATTATAGACTAGACTAGTAGGTAGAATTATTACTACGTAAAAAATTAAAAATCCAATAAAATCAGCAATCGTTAATTCGGCAACGACGGCCACAAATCACGCTTCTCCATTTGTGGTAAATCCACACCTGTCCAGGCGCATGCGCGAAGCAGCTGCCCGCGCCATGTTGCGATCAATTGTTTGCGCGCACGCGGTCACCGGGCATAGATAATGAGATTAAAGGTAGGTATTCTTGAGACATGTGATGATGGTTTTTGAAATACTCGAACTTTTGTAAAGAAATTCGTAACAAAAACACGTCACAAGCACAGGGCGGTTCAGCTCCTCCAGCTTTGACATTATGCTGGAAGCCACTTTCCTTTCTTCTAACTAGCTTTTGTTTATTACCTACTACCTAATATTACCCGTGACTTCGCCTGCTTAAGGTTAGAATTTTCGAAACTCTTTCTTAGCTTATGCCTACGTAGTAACAGCTAAGCTAAATATTAATTAAAAATTTTAATTTTAAAATTTAGGATTTTATTTATTTATATACCTATATTAGTTTAATATTTTAAATTAAAAAATGTCCTTGCAATATACTATAATATCATGTCATTCTATTTATTTATTTGCTATGTCTATAAAGTATGGTAGAGTAAACGTGAGCGCGTTGAAATCTTTTCAATTAAAAAACGAACACATTTCAAGCGCGTTGAAGTTTTTTGTTAGTACAAAAATATACGCGCAAATAATGTATCACAATCTATTATTTATTATTCGTATGTTTTTTAAAAGGTGCCCGTTTTAATTTAAAGTATTAACAAAAAAGTGGTAGATATGAATGAATTGTTAAAGGATTCATTAATAACCGTTTGATGTGCCAAAAGTTATAAAAAGACAGTTAAATGAGATATTTTTATTTGTCCATATTACACCGACACATTTCGGTAAGTGAGCACTGACATAAAATTGAAGAAACCAGGTGTAGAAACTGCAATTCGGGGCGACGACCGAAAGCAATATTCATAAAAACTTTGGTAACATTAACGGAAATGCCACCAACGAGCCTCCGCGCGTCACCATCAAAGCCGCCGCGAATACCTTCGCATATTGTGCGATATCCTGTCAAAGTCATAAATAACCCTGAAACGATCGACACGTCATCCTTGCCCGCATAAAAACCTACCTATTTGACGTCTAAATTATTGCCAGTAAGCGTTTTCAGCAAGCGAACCGCCCCCTAGGCCCAGCAGCAGATGAACCGCGCGAACACCAACAATAGCAACACCGAATAACATCAGATAAAAGAATTTTCAAAACAAACTCAAAATACTAAAGCGTTTGACACGAGCATCCGTTCAGCCGCAAAAAAGCGTGTCGAATCTCAGATGAAATCTCGACCTTATGTCAATATTTGGAGAGGTTATTTCGTCATGCCGTCGCTCACGCTTTGATCCCGCGATAGATCTCAATAGCGGTGATTAAAGGCGCCTGTGATTTTGGTTGAATAAGTTTTTTTTTCTGCAGTGCCTTCATCGGCCATACAAAATAAACGGCATACTACTGTAAAAGAATATACAATTATTGGGCTTTGAATGGTTACAGCGGGGGTGAAGTGCCCATAAATTGTAATTTTTTTGTCTATCTCGGTTTTGAATGTTGGAAATCTTTTAAAAATCATAAACGGTGTTTCTATAGATTTATTGTAAATGTCGGAGAGGTGTTGGGTGTGTTGTTTGTTAGAACGAACTATTTGCTAATTATACGCTTCGATTTTTGGGATGTCATTGATACTTGAAACATTTCACGGTTCATCAAAATGGTAAATTACGATCAACTATTTGATCGACGGTACTTTTATTCCGTCCTATTTTGTGTCTTTGGTCTCCTACCGTAAGAAAAGTTGTAGCTTATAAAAATAAATAGGTTATTTTAGTAAGAGGTAATAAATGACGTCAATCTTGCTGATGCGAATTTCTCACATTTATTCATGCTACGACCACAAGATCCATTCACAAATCCAAACCCTATACAGCACGCATCTAGTTACTCCTATTAATTAATTAATAATTATTTAAAATTACTAATCATATTATAGGTAGACTGAAAGTTTCACTGAAATACTAACAAGAGAGAGTCATAATAGAAATAATCTTGAATCGTCTACACGGGGGTGCAGAAGAATCGTATTGACACAGCAAAAAAGAAAAAAAAACCATAACATTCATTCCTTTGTCCACACCATCATACTCTTTGTTCTTCAAAAGCACCTTTCAATTAAGGCAGTTATTCTGCAACATCTTCATTCAGTTCAAGGTGTTAATACCCATGCTGATGGTCATTATAGGGGTGCGAGGCATGATCGTAAATTTGTCCGTCCAAGGCCAAGACAACAAAAGGACTAAGTGTCGTTCAATCCGAAAGTCGATTTTACAAGAGGCTGCATGCTGACGCGCGTGTGGGCTTTTATATTGTTGAGGTTAGTGTGGATGCTACCGGTGAGAAAAATAAAATCGCTATAAATGTGAAAGCTTCCACTATCCAAATAATCCACGATATTTTTCACATTATAATTTTTGTATTTTGAAAAGTCAAAGTCAAATTTCTTTTTTCATTTCGATGCTTATGTATATATACATTGATCACATTGAAACGTCTTAAAAACTAAGTTAGGATGTGTGCCTTCGGAACGCGCCCACCAATGAGAAGAAGGCACAAGAAACTCATAGGGGTTTTTTTTCATGTGATCATGCTCACAAAGGTCAATATTACAAATATTTGAAGGTATTATATGAAATGGAGCAATTAAAATCACATCAATGGATTCTTATTATTAATGTACGAAGAGGTATCATAGTATGCCTTACCGCACAATTTATGCTTTATAAAAGTTTTGAATTTATTAATGGACATGTCATATACATCTTTAGGTAATTTATTATAATAGAGCACACATGTACTATTAAACGACCTGCTTATTTTCCGGAGCCTACTACCGGGCAAGGTCAGCTCATCCTTATTTCTTAAGTTGAAACTATGAATATCGCTATTTTTGCGAAAAAATACTAGAAACTAATAGATACCACCTACCAAACAAGCTATTCAGCCATTTCCTATCCAAAGTTTGCCTAGAAGAAACACCTTTTAACGACAGCAATTTTTACTGCAAGCTTTCTGTTTTTTTCTATGTATTATAATTATCTTTGTTTGATGTGTTGTGCAAATAAAACTTAAAACTAGTAGGTATCTATCCATCTATTAAAAAGTAAGTTAAAGATAGAAATACGAATCATTAACTGTTATCTAAAGTTGCGCTACCTAAACCTACGCTAACAACGAACTACTGTAACTAAAGAGTATCAATAGTTCCGTGCTTACACCCAACCGTATCAGTGCAACTAAAAAGTTTTTGTCAAACGGACGTTGGGTTGCTAGAACTACTGAAACTTAGCCATACGTTTAATTTTACATGATACAACAAAATATAAATATTTCAGGTCATTTCACACAACGCCATCTAGCTCCAAGCTAAATAACTAGACTTGTGTTATGGGTACTAGACAACGGATATACTATTTGTATACTTTTCTTTTGGTAAATAAATACTTAAAATACTCAGAAACAACCAGACCAGAGACAAAAAGCATCTAAGCATAAATACTTGTCTGAGGCGGGAATTGATCCCACAACCTTGTATTTGGCAGTTCAGTCATTGTGCCAACAGAGTCATCCAAAAATATCCATTAATTTGCGCTGAGTCTGGTTTTTTGACATTAAATTATGTCAGCTATATATTACAGTTACACTATTCTATTTTGCGAAAAAATTACACAACGAAACATTAAAATCAAACTCAAAACTTATTTTCTAGATAATCTATAAAAAATGAATTACATTTTTAGGAATGTACCTACCTGTTTCCTATTTTTAACCGACTTCAAAAAAGGAGGAGGTTCTCAATTCGTCGCGTATATATATATATATATATTTTTTTTTTTTATGTATGTTCGCCGATTACTCGAAAACGCCTGGACCGATTTGGAAAAATCTTTTTTTGTATGAAAGGGGATAACTCAGAGGTGGTCCCATAAAAATTGAATGAAGATCTGATGAGGATCTTCGGAGTGATGAACAGAATTGCACCTCGAGAGTGCAGCAAATTGCTCAGTTTTCGTTTTCCACCAGTAGAATTGGGCCATAAACTAATAGTTACCGATAAATGGAATATCTGAAACCACCTTCTCATCAGAAAACTCTTCAATCGGTTACGATTACAGGTTACAATTTGAAGAATTTAGTCGAATTTAGTCGCCGGACTGGGTTTGTATGAATGTTGACAGAAAACCCTATCTTCAATGAAGATCTGATGAGGGTCTTCGGAGTGATGAACAGAATTGCACCTCGAGAGTGCAGCAAATTGCTCTATTTTCGATTTCCACCAGTAGAATTGGCCCATAAACTAATAGTTACCGATAAATGGAATATCTAAAACCACCTTCTCATCAGACAACTCTTGAATCGGTTACGATCACAGGTTACAATTTGAAGAATTTAGTCGAATTTAGTCGCCGGACTGGGCTTGTATGAATGTTGATAGAGAACCCTATCCTAAATGAAGATATGATGAGGATCTTTGGAGTGATGAACAGATCTGCACAGCGAGGTTCAGCAAATTGCTCAATTTTCCATTACCACTAGTAGAATTGGCCCATACACTAATATTTACCTATCGACGAATGGAGCATCTGAACCTTCTCATCACCAAACCCTTCAATGAGTTACGATTAGGTACAGGTTGCAATTTTAAGAAATAGTCGCTTTCGCCTCATGGAGTAGAATTTTCAGTGTCAGCGGCACTAAAAATGGTTAAATAAAAAAATAAATTAAAATTTAAAAAACCGACTTCAAAAAACCTGAAAACAAAAACTAAAAAAAACTTGAAAAAAAATCCTGGTAACAAAAACTAAAAAAAACCTGAAAAAGAAACCTGAAAACAAAAACTAGAAAAAGACTGAAAAAAAAAAACTAAAAAGTGAAAAATAATCCATTTCGGGTCACTAAAACAGCAGATAACATAAACATACTTGGAAGTCGGACTGGGTGACACCATGTTTCCTATAATACCTCTCAGCATTCAATCTAACCCAGTCCGACTTCCAAGTATGTTTATGTTATCTGCTGTTTTAGTGACCCGAAATGGATTATTTTTCACTTTTTAGTTTTTTTTTTTTTTTCAGTCTTTTTCTAGTTTTTGTTTTCAGGTTTCTTTTTCAGGTTTTTTTTAGTTTTTGTTACCAGGATTTTTTTTCAAGTTTTTTTTAGTTTTTGTTTTCAGGTTTTTTGAAGTCGGTATTTTAAATTTAATTTTTTTTTTTTTTAAAAGCTTTTATTTGCTTACTTTTTGGATAGTGTTATACTCGTTAAATATCTACTTAGGTAAGTACCTATAGACTGACGTTAACTTATTTGTTACTTAGCATCAAGTCAAACCTCCGTGGTTTTTATATGTTATGTTTGTGTTATGTTTGTGTATGATTGTTAATATGATAAATAAATAAAAAAAAACATAACAGATTATTTATCTGAATGATTTTTATATTGTCCTATCCACACTATTCTATCAAACTCAAATCTCAATAGGTCACCACTGTCCTTATGAATGGGTGGTATCGTCGGAGGCTCTTTACAACGCTCGTTTTGTACGGAATGTTAACAAAAAAGCCTTAGATACACAATAATATCCTCATATTTTCATTTGACAAACTTAGAAACATCGTAAAGTAGTACTTACGAACCGTGAAATAAGGTATTGGGTTAATTTTGAAAGATGTAGCGGATAATTTTGTTGAACAAATAAAATAATGTAACATACAAGATCGAGAGAAGTCTGGGTGGAGTTTGTTTTAGACGCTTTATTAATTATGTCTAATTAATTTCGGGACGGTTCGACTCACGCGCCATTTTTGCCATTTTCGATACGGTGGCTGGGACACAGATATTTTTTTTGCAACCAGTTTGTTAACGAGATACCTTTTTTGTTTAGGGTGAAGAGTGGACAAAATTCGAGCCAGCTCCAGTGCCATACAATATATTTTTGGTAAAATCAATTGCTAAAGTAGTTATAGGTACCTACCTACGTTTTTTTCTTAAACATATAATTGTAACTAATACAAACAAACTGACCTATTACGAACAGAGCAAAACTTCGCATCAAAAAAACACAACTTAAATATATATATTTTTTGTGTTTGTTTAAATATATCGGTGTCAACTGATTTCACACGTCTAACATTTTATAAGTTTTATAATATTTCTTCGGGCATTGTGTTAATGGTCGCCAGGCCGGCGCCAGCGCATCCGATCAACCTATGTTATTGTTAAAGGAGCCCGAAATTCCTTTTATTTGACATACGCGGCGTTCCCATGAGGAATTTTCTGTTTTGCTGATAGACATTTAATACTAAAATCAACATTACATCAGAACTTTTTTATCAATCAAATAAAAAGGCAAAGTGGCAAAGTTATTAACCGATAAATGTGATAGTATTTTGAGTAAGTGACCCCTGAATTCCGGATCAAAATTCGGTTAGAAAATCTAGCCACATCGCTTTGTAATCATTTAACCGCTTAGGCATTTTGCTTTATAGCAAACTACTTGTTAGTCACTTTCGAATTTCAGGCATATTGCTTCAGCGGCATCTGTCATTTAGGGCGAACAGCTTTCTAGGCAGACCTTAAATGCATCCCGCATTTAAGGTAACTCGATCAAAAGTCACAAATTCTTCGATGTGTACACTTTTTAGAAGTATTTTATCTCTATGGTTTTGATCCCTTTCGATTTCAAATAAAACACATATTATGTAAGTAAAATTTAAATCATCGTGTTAAAATATAAAAGTACTTAGTAGAAAGCTTGAACTTGACTCGCAGAATGAGTGGTAGACAAAAGATTTTATTACTTTTATAGAGCGTTAGCCACTAGACATTAACTACTGGTTTTTTTTTTAAGAAAAAATGCATTTTCAAAATTATGCACCACGGCGTGATTTGAACTCGCAACTGATGAACCGCTCACCAATTATATAATTTATTAATTTATCGTCTGTTGTGTTTCATATCTTTGGATGGCGTGCGTGGAGCCGAAGTCAACAATTTTAATTGCAAAGTATGATATGAACACCAAACTGGCGATTATCCCTGTCTGCACTAAAAAATACCGCCACGGACGGACAACCTTTTCGGTTTGGATAGCAATATTGATAAACTACAGGAGAGAACTACTAGGGCTATGGTGATGACGTTGTAGAGGACTGAATACTGGGTAACTACTACTGAATCATGAAAATGTCCAATATTATGTAGTTATTTAATTTGTTATACCAAAATATGCTTTACAATAAAAACACCAATAATAACCCACTTAAATCACATCAAGATTCATTCACAAAAGTGTGCCGATTTTGTGTGAAATTTGATACGAAGAAGATAGATCATTAAATTGTCTATGTGAATTTGGTTCTACAATGGAAATTCAATTGTTAAGTTCTCAAGTTACCATCCGGCTTAGTTCACTTGTTTTTTCAAATGATTATTATCAAAAATGATCGAGTCATTTAACATTTTTGGTAGAGTAAAGTAGAAACGGTTTTTGGGTTAGTAATAATTACTTTTTTGAACGTTTTGTTCGTTGAAAGAGTCCGAAAAATATATATTATTATTAATAACTAAATATACAATTTTATACCGAATTTTGATTTTTTTTCCCTTTCGTGTTACACTGTTACTGATTGATACTATTTTCCTTATATATTTATTTTTTCGATAAGAATTCCCAATAAGTCACACTTATTCTAATTATTGCATATAAAAACATTGTAAAAGAATCATACTAAAACATAGAGTGGCACAATAGGCAGCCTTACGTCTCGTCTCTAGTCTAGTCTGAAAGAAAATTCTCAACCAGTAACGATGTGATGAAATAGTCAGCATCCAGATTAGTTTAATATCTCTAATAAGCTCAAGGCTCATAAAATGGTGTGTAGGCCTTATTTTAGTTATCTTATTCTGTGTAGTTCATTGTCTGCTTTCCGAAAAAAATTCTATTTGTCTGAATAGCTAGGTATTTGGTAAAGCCTTTAGACATTTTTGGCATAGTAACTTAAAATGCCACGGTACATCTCGGGACCCATGCCAATCGATAGAGGGCATTACAGTGAACAAATAATGTCTTCACACCGAACCTCTAAGCCGGCTTGGAAACGGGATATGCAATAAAACGTGTAGTACAGTGATTTTTCAAAAATGTGCGGTGCATTTCAAGCCCCATACTCGTACCTACGTATCCATAGAGGGGATTACGGCGAACAAATAATGCCTTCACACCGAACCTCTAAAGCGTCTCGGAAATGAATCTATCGATTGGCATGGGTCTAGAAATGCACCGCGTCATTTTAAGTTACTATGCCAAAAAAAAAAAAAAAATATTTCAGGACATATTACACATCGCCATCCAGCCCCAATTATATTACAATGTCCATGGGTTCCCGCACGAGGCAGAGCCTGTATCGCGGGACACCGACTAAACAATTATAAATTTACACTTACATTTTTTCTCGGGACAAGTAAGGTGAAAATTGAGTAGTGTCAGTGTAGATGTAGGATTTTTCTAGTGGAGGTGCGTGTGAGGAAAAGTGTGGGAACGGTGAAGAGAAAGGGGTAGGGTCTACCACCTCACCCCAGAATCTAAAGACCCTGGGTAAAATGTTCAAAGGCTTTTGTACACACGCACGTCAAAGCGCCTACCTGTGTAAAGTCAAAAATAAAAATATCTACACACGGAACATATAAAACATATCCAATTTATAAGACCACCAATACGTGCCAAAAGGATACAAAAACATACAAAAAACCAAAGCACAGCAGCCTAAGAAAACAAACCTCTGTCCTCTGTTACAAATACGACAACAAAAAAAATATGTCACAAGATATTCACACGAGCAGAGATTATGAATCAATTAACGCGAACTGAACAAACTCGCTATGAGAACCTTTAGTTATTTGCTTACCGGACTTCATTTATGTATTGTGACTCTTATGATAGAGGATTATGATTCAAAATGATAAGTTAAAATATTGACCACACAAGAGCATTGTGATACGAGTGTAAATTGTCATTGTAATCATTTGTAGGTATTTCGCTTCAACTAAGTAATGCAGCTTTAAGAGGAAAGGGTACCGGGGACTCTTCATCACTACATAGTATAAAACAAAGTCGCTTTCTCTGTCCCTATGTATGCTTAAATCTTTAAAACTACGCAACGGATTTTGATGCGGTTTTTTTTTAATAGATAGAGTGATTCAAGAGGAAGGTTTATATGTATAATACATGCACAATATAGCCGTGCGAAGCCGGGACGGGTCGCTAGTTCCATATAAACTATTACAAACGTTAGAGTAAATATTTTTGGTGCAACTTAACCGCCATGACCATGCACCAAATTTTTTTTTATCTTAATTTCTATGATAATTAGAAAATGAAAAAACCCAAAACATAGGGGTATAGTCATGGCAGTTATAGGTTTTAAGGCATAAAAATATTTGTGGTAGTGTCATTTATCCAGAGAGGAAACAGTCGACTACGTTTGTATGGAGAGAGCGCAGGTACCCTTTTACCTTAAAAAGATCAACGTAGCGTATAGGCACGTATAGGTAGATATAAAAATAAAATCTAAATAAATAGGGGGTTATTGGGGTCTCGAAGCCTCTCCCTAGGGACCTCGGTGCGCGTCTTGTCGAGGTGTCTGGTGATCGGATGGCTAGTGGCTTTTTCGCTCAGTGGGTCAGTCTGGCCATCCAGAGGGGAAATGTTGTCAGCTTTCTCGGGACGATGCATCTGGGAGACGCGTTTGAAGATGTTTTTTATTTGTAATTTTTTTTTTATACCTAGTAGGTAGTTTGATTGTATTTTATTTTTGACCCAATAAATGCGTATTCAAATAGACATTGCAGGAAAATCCACACAGCGCCATCTAGCACCAAACTAAATAACTAGTAGTTTGTGTAGCTAGACACCCCGCGGCTTTTTCCGCGTTAGTGCCTTTTTAAAAGTGGCATTAATTTCCTACAAAAAAATACAAAAAAAATTACTATAAATTGCAAACTGTATCGGCCCTTTACCTACCCCTTTAAAATAAAAAATACTTTATTCGCCTAAAATACTTTATGCGTGCTCGCTTACGTCCCAAGAGGAACCATGCGAAGTTCATGTAAACTATACTCTAACTTCTTTCTATATGCAAGAATGAAATCGGGTAGAGTTGGGAGTTTTTGTTAGGTAATTATAAATCGGGTAGAGATGGGATCTGATAGAGTGGGGATGAAGCCGAAGTATTGGACTCGTAGCTGTTGTGATTTCAGAGCTTTCTTGATGAGTATTTTCCTCCCTTTTATACTATACTAGCTGTCCCGGCAAACGTTGTTTTGCTATTTACAAAAAAAAAAATAGATGTTGGCCGATTCTCAGACCTACTGAATATGCTCACAAAATTTCATGAGAATCGGTCGAGCCTTTTCGGAGAAGTTCAAGTTCGAACCCCGTGACACGAGAATTTTATATATATAGAGAAGATTTAGATTACCAGTTTTTGATTTATAAACATACTAAAACATTAAGATTCGTAGCTTTTATAGTTTCAGAGCTCTCTCAGTCTTTTCCTCTCTTTTATATTTATAAACTAGCTATTGCCCGCGACTTCGTACGCGTAGTAGTTTTATACGTACTAAAACTTTTCTCGAGAACTACTCCATTTATTGGTGAAAACAGCTTGAAATTCGGTGCAGTAGTTTTTGCGAATAGACAGACAGAAGCGGTGGTGGACTTTGTTTTATAATATGTAGTGATAGTAATGATATTAAGTAATTACACCTATAAGAAGAATTAATATTGATTCTAACATAAACATTAATGTAAATCATATTCATATAACAATAGGTTAATACAGTACAAACATATACGCGAGTCACTCATTCATCAAACAGCCAGTCAATGAAACGAGTATTTGCATACAGTGAATCATGACTTGCAGGGATGTAGTAAGGCATGAATGTCATGGGCAATTATTGCTTATTTGCGTGGGCACTGGGCACACGACTTGCTGTTGTGGATTCAATTGTAAATAAGAATTACTAAGTAGGTGAAGTATTTGGTTTTTGGACTTGCTAGAAAGAATGTAAAGTTTGCCTTTTTGATTAATAATCCCCCTTATTCCAAAACGAGGTTTAAGGATAGTCCGAGATGTGGATTTAAACCTCAGATTTAGACACAGATTTACTCTAGAACTATAGTCTAAACACTATCACTATAGATTATATAGGGAACTAAAGTCTAAACACTATCTCTAGATTATAAAGGGATAGTGTTTAGACTATTAGTTCACGAGTAAATCTGTGTCTAAATCTAAGGTTTAAATCCACATCTCGGACTATCCTTAAACCTCGTTTTGGAATAAGGGGGAAAGGGTTTAACCCAATATGTGTTTTTGTTATAGGTGAAAATTTATGTACTCTATGAATATTAGACATAACATTACAGGAAAACATTACTTTTTGACGGAAGGTACTCAATATCATGGTTTTTTATATTAAGGGATTACCTGGTTTTTCTTACTAATCCTACCAACGGAGGTCCCAACGGTGGTCCCAATCCTGTGATAATTTTCCTTCCTTTTTCCCTTTTTTGTACATATTTACGGTTCACAACGGACCCCTGTACATTATTTCACAAAACTCAGTGGCTCAAATTACGTTTTAATTGATTTGAACTAAGTATGATTTAATAGGCAAGTATTGTTTATAACGAAAACCTTAAGAAGTACATTTTTTAAGTTAGGTAATGTAATTCTTTAAAAAACATTGCCCCCACTATCTACCCTCAGTCCACCTCTGCCTAACCGTTACTTGCCTACGTTTTAACAAGTGGACGTCACAACACCAATTGTAAGACTCCAATTGTCCACATACAGAAGAACAGGTGAACTTATTTCGCATGAATCATGCAATCTATATTGAGATGATTCATCTATTTCAGATGAAATGTATGGGAATGATGGTAAACCCAAGGAACCGCTTCAATTTAGTATGGTGTAGTATTTTGATGATGGCATGGATAGAAGTCAGTAGTCATCAAGTTATATTACATATGCATTGTATTGTTAGACTAGCAGTGACACACGTTTCCACCTTTCAGTAGTTTTTGGGTGAAGGAGTAACAAAAATACAAAAGAAGAAGAAGGAGATCATTATTTTTATTACTACATAGATTATACAGTTATTACTACATAGATATACTAACACGCAAACATTCTCAACATAGTCTTATGGCGAACTGGTCCAAAAGCAATGTTAACTTTAACGCGATGTAGTCATATCGAGATTTAGTCCTTAAGCGACTCGTATATCTACTCGTACCTACTATCTAGTCATAGCGAGATGTAGTCATAAATCTTTTAACCCCTTGGCGGTTTCACCAGGTGAAAGTGAAAGTGCCTATTCCATAGGAATTCCGAAATATAAAGCTTATGTTACTTCCAAGGATCTGAGATGCAAAGAGAGTGAGAAGCTCCGTCGCGTCGCTCAGTCCGTTGAAGAAGTTTCAAAACCTAAACCATTCAACTACCCAAGATCGTAAACCCAAAAATACGAGCAATAACGCGGGACAAGAAAAAGAAGAAAAAAGAAGAATAGAAGAGGCTTAGGAATAGTTTGGAAAAAACTTTCTTGTAGGAATATCACAGGTAAAATTGATGTTTTGTTAAATTGTCTATGAAATCAACAAACAGGTGCAAATTGCAAAAAAATATCAATGTACCAAGTTACCTAGGTGCAAGATGACTCACATCAAAATTACGCTGATTTCAATGCTCTTAAGTTTTTTTACTCAATTATTATTTAATAGCAATTTGTCGGTACTATGCTACTACAACATTAGTCACCAGTTTTTACGCGGCAAACATTTCGTTTAGTGATTCACTTTCATTGGATGCTGCGTTTTTTTGTTGTTCAACCTTGGCGTAATCGGAACTAAGATACAATGGGATCACAGGTAAATACCTAAATGATCTGTCAGTCGTTGAGGAACCGAAATATTCTTGATCCTGGATCCTGGTGATCTAAATATCACAGACAAAAGCTTCACTCACCCTTTGTATCTTTAAATAGGTATTAAATTTAAAGTCTTAACTGACTGACTTATATTTCAAAACCCATGCAGCAGCAATGAACGGATTGGACTCAAATTATACATACAGATAGCTATTTTAAAGTAGGCTAAGAAAGGTTTTGGTAAGTTCAAACTCTACGTGAATAAAGTCGCGGGCAAAAGCTAATTGTACTATAAAACATTTATATAAAAATAATGATATATTAAAATAATTAATTTAAATTAAATTAAAAATTATAACCAACAACTTTAATTTATCTCGAATAATACATCTTATCTAATTAGTATAAAAAAATGGATACCAATCGAGGCAAATCAATCAATTCATTAATCATTTATTTTTATTTTGACGAATGGTATTTGGATATTAGGTAAATAAGACATAATAGAGGATATACTGACTGTATAGTTAACTAGGTGAGAACAAGTTTCATTGCAGAAAGATTGATTATATAATTTATCTGACCTGAAGAATAATCTCCAGGTTGTCCATAAGGACAACTTTTTTTACTTAACTATGTTGCAATAGCCGTGGTCACGAGGGGACTGGATCAGCGGGGCGAGTGTCTCCGTCTGTTGTAGAGTTGCTTTCATCAACTGGATGACAGATGGCGTTGCTTGGAAAAAATAGGGCGCGCGCGGACGCTTGCCATTTGAGAGGTTTTTATTACCGGATTCTATTCAATAATTAAAATTTTATTAGATCGTTTCATTTAGGCCACGTTTATTGAAATCCTTGTATCAAAGCAGCAATAACGTCATTCCTCGTGAAATGCTAGACCACATCCGCCCGCCCCAGTAATCTTCATGACACCACTCACGACTCCGTAAAACCCTGCAGCCTACATTCTCCTATCAACCCGATAAAAATCTAAGTACCAACCCACCTCAATTGTAATTATTACCAATGACTCACATGACTTCATAATTTGCCGCGTGAGAAATGCCATCTGAGATCTGTCGAAGAATGTTTCTCTTTTCCGGAATAGGTTTGACCTAAAAACGAGAGGTGCCGTTCAAGGATTGATGGCGTAAGGTAAGGTTATTTGCAGGTTTACGTAATTGTAGAGATAAAATGCTTATACATGGTACTAAAATATAGAGTACCTACTTACATTATAAGTCAGAATCTTAGCATAGTATTTTCTAAGGCTTTCGCTACTTGATCTCATAATTAAATTAATCCAGTTATATTAAAAAAAAATAAAAAAATATTAAATTTAGTTAAATTCATAGTTATGAATTTTGTAGTTGCCATGGTCACAGGCAGGTCACTATGGGAACAGCAAAGTTCTGAAAAAGTCAGGTTTTAACAAAATAAATAAAATAACGCGATTTTATCTGTTAAATTCATTAAATTATGAGGATTCTAGCAATTACGACAATTTTGTTTTTTAATACTTGTAAATATTCAAATTATAAAACTGAAAGTACTTATATTTTTCTATGTAATTGTGTGTGTGTTTTTGTGTGTGTTTTTCTGTGTGTTTTTGTATGTGTGTATGTTTTTGTATGTTTTTCTGTGTTGTAAGTTATTCAGTGTCCTTACAATAACTTTGTAAATTACTTAATACATAGCTACATACAAATGTTAAAGCAATTAATTTCAATATCTGCCAGGCTTTACATTAAAACCACAGGTTCTCAATAATAAAATAGTAAATTTAAATTGACAAAAAAATTTGGTTCAATTAAGATCACCAAATGCTTATACAAGGCAGCAAACGGAAAACTTGAAAGAACTTCAGTTTCTTTTTTTTTTCTATTTATTCCTTTAGCTATTAAAAAACCGCATCAAACTCCGTTGCGTAGTTTTAAAGATCTAAGCATACATAGGGACAGACAGCGGGAAACGACTTTGTTTTGTACTATGTAGTGATAAAATTATCTTTTAATGTATTTTTTATATTATTTATATTAATGCAACGCGATGCAACGCGAAACGAAGTGTTGGGAGACCACTGCCCGGCGGACAGACGACATTGTAGCGGTCGCGGGTAGTCGGTGGATGGAGGGGGCTCAGGACCACTGTTTGTGGCGTCGTATGGGAGGCCTATGTCCAGCAGTGGACGTGTATGGGCTGATATGGTGATGATGATGATAATTTATATTAATACAAGATAAAATCTATTAAAATAATCCAACTTTTGAGAGCCTCTGAAGAAAGGCACGCACCGCGTTTCCTGTCATAGTTTGAGAGCGTTGTCTCCACAATACTAAAACGACTTACTTCAATAAAGGAAACTACGGCACATACGTCGTTTTACAACTGTCATAACGAGGTCATATCTCTTTGTACAGAACACGTACGACCTTTTGAGATGAAAAGGTAATTAGTTAAATCACGCGTCGCCAAAACTGTCTGCTTTTCTGATACTATTAATTGATTGTATCCTGTTTATTTTAGGAGATTTTTCTCGTTTTTTCTCATTCATAATTAACTAAGAAATAGAAGCGACTTTATTTTATAATATTATGTAGTGATAGTGATTAACTTTATCACTACACATTATAAAACAAAGTCGCTTCCCCTGTCTGTCCCTATGTATTCTTAAATCTTTAAAACTATGCAACAGATTTTGATGTGGATTTTTTAATAGATAGAGTGATTCAAGAGGAAGGTTAAGCCTAATAAAGTAAAGGAAAAGTATTTAATTTTAAGTGTGAAACGTAACAGAAATGATTGTTAACTTTTTTATTTATATAATATTATGATGATCAAAGATCTAGGTAAATACATTTATTTAAAATTGATTTTAAAACTGTGGTGTTCTACATTTTATTCGGAAAATTGCCATCCTACTAATATTATAAATGTGAAAGTTTGTGTGTGTGTATGTATGTTTGTTACTCCTTCACGCAAAAACTACTGGACCGATTATATTGAAACACGGTATCCTAAATAAAAGTTAGCCTGGGTTTTATCCGTTTTATTTACTTATCTTGATTTTATAACTTATACTTTCGCGCATCCATACGCACTAAGGTGTCAGTTTCATCGTCATGTCAATACCCATGTTTGTTTTAACTGTGGAATTAATACGTAGGTCCTTTATGAATCAGGACCGACGGTTATTACTTAATCACTACATAGTATAATATTGTATAAAACAAAGTCGCTTCCTGCTGTCTCTCCCTATGTATGCTTAGATCTTTAAAACTACGCAACGGATTTTGATGCGGTTTTTTAAATAGATAGAGTGATTTAAGAGGAAGGTTTTGGTACATAAAACAAAACTACCATGCGTAAGTCGCGGTCAACAGATAGCTTAGTTAAAAGAACTTTGAAGTTTAAATAAGTAGTAGGACCTATACGTGTTGCCAAGCTACCAAAAACTTCCAAGCGTACGAAGTCGCGGTCGACAGCTAGTTGCTTTATAATTTAGCTATAAAATAACTTCAAAATTTAAGTAAATAGATAGTTAGATACCTATACTTATGATATTTTAGGATTTATTGTTAGTGTTGCCAACAGCTGAACGGATTGTTGATCAGATAGTTTTTTTATCTACTCGGTCAGGGTAGGCCTGTGGTTTTGTAGAGGTTGTGTGATTTATAAAGATAATGTTTGCACTCTTTTAATAATGTGGGAATACCACACTTTTCTGGGTCAAGTGTTTTGTACTTGTAGGATTTTCTAAGAATTACAAGATTAAGGTCGTCCTGCAATTGTCCAGTTTATTCCACACTTTGTATGGATACCAACACCGACATTACTTCAAAGCGTTTCATAATATAGAACTTAAAAACACCCCCGACTTTTATCCCCCATAACTTTTAGACGGCTATACCAATTTTGATTATACAAAGCTCAGAACACTTCCGACTAATTGAACTTTTAAACAAAAGAAACAAAATCAAAATCGGTTTATCAGTTTGGGAGCTACAATGCCACAAACAGACACTCTTATAACACCCCGTCGTTTTTGCGTCGGGGGTTAAAAAAGCGATCGAAGATCTTGTACAGAAGGCTCATATCCATAATGAATGAAAGTTTCGGTTCTATTTCTTAACCGGTGGCCAAAGAAAGTTCGAACAAAAACAATCGGATAAACATGTCAAAAGTAAAAGTTTTTCAGTCCTAATTAAAGAAACAGAAATCTTTATAAACGTAAAGTTAAGTCAGCAACCGTGTACATCAAACAATGATTGTATACAAGGCAGCATTACTGAGTAGGAAGTAACCAGTTAATTTCGTTAACTGGTCCGATCAAAAAAGCGATAGTCGCGCAAAGGGTGCACATTAACATAACCTTGTTTTTTTCAACCCAGATTCGTGACACGCCGTGTGCGAGCCCCGTGGTAAATAATAAATCTTTCTAATAAATAAAACAAGGGAACGTGAGTGAGATAAAGAGCGCATGTTCGGTCGGTGTGCCCTAAACGCCATTGTGACTGCCGACCGACGATCGTTTAAAACGAATGTGAAAATATTTTGTGCCCTCTTTAGGGTTCGTTGTGACTCGGTGTAAACCCGTGACTGATTAGTGATGACCGATTGTTGAATATTGCCTCGAATGCTTGGTTTAAGAAAATGAGGTGTTAGGTATTGGTTATTGCATAAAAAGCTGCTTTTATCGACAAACCGACATGTTCTAAAACTTTCTGTGACAAAGTCAAAGTCAAAATTCTTTTTTCATTTAAAATAATATAATTTGCATGAAATCACATTGAAACGTCTTAAGAACTAAGTTAGAATGTGTACCTTCGGAACTATAAGAAGAAGGCACAAGAAACTCATATTCCAAGTAGATACCCGACTACCCGTTATAGTAATCCCCTTTTGGAAGGATACCAATGGACTAATATTTTTTAGTAGAGACAACGTAGTTGTATCGCCAAATAGGCGCTACGAGAAGTGAATCTATTGCGACATAGACAGAAACGCAGTTAGTCCAAACGCTTATTTTAAATGACATTTTGGCATAACGCAAAATCATCAGACTGCGTTTTAGGTACCTACTGAGCGACTAAAGGGAGACGCAAACCCCAGATACTATATCTAAGTACAGTACGTCGGCTGCATTATTGCAGCCTCCGGTAGAGTTCGAAAATTACTATTATTGGAATGTTTTCATTATAATAATTTTTGCTTGATAAAATGATGAGTTAGAAGACTTTAAATTTCAACTAACGCAGGTGCCTAGAATGTTGCCTGTGTTGAAACCATTCTTATAACAGCCGTTTTGGAGCTCTGCGGTGTATCTGCAATTGTGCAGCCGACCGTACATAGATTCAAAGGTAGAAAAGAATTAAAAACTTACAGAACTCTTATAAATATTAAAGAAAATGTCCCCGATGATCTATTTGTGGTAGGTTATTCTCAATAAGCGCAGGTAATATAATGAGTAACCAAAAGGGATGTCGTGAAGGAATTCTAGTAGGCTTTTACAAAGTTGCCGCTGGATTTGAATAGTGTAGAAGCATTAGTCTTTATTTCAGCTACCTACTACCAATTAAGTTCATTGAAAAATGATTCTATGCTAATTTGACTTTGACCTTAACTGGACACCCACAGGTATAGTAAATAAGATAACCTAGTTTCTAGACTCAGCATTTTGTTTAGAATTCGAGATTTATACTCAAAATATTTCAATTAATAAATAAGTTAGTAAATAAGGTTATTATTGACGTGATAACATCTTAGAAATTGATGAACACTGTATGCACTCACAAAAAAAATCACGTTCTGTTGACATGGTAGGTAGTTGACCATAGCAACGTATTTTCATCAATGTTTTCTTATGTTATCTCGTAAAATTATTTTGATTTCAATTTGTGAATAGTAGCCTATTCTATTACTACTCATAAATTGAAATTTTAAATATATTAAACTGCAACTGTGTACAAACTCTTTAATGTGTTAATAAACTATTTAATATATTTTATGTTGTTTTTATAGACAAGCCTCATAAGCAATACTTGCTTAATTCACTTACCTATCTATTTGTAGATACTCTACATTCAAACCTGTCAAAGTATCCATATTTATTTAAAAGACAGGTCAAGTGCGAGACGGACTATCGCATAAAGAGTTTTGTACCAATATATTCTGTTTTCAGTATTTGGTGTTAAATCGGCAACATAAAATATGTTTCAACTGTCTAGCTATCACGGTTCATGAAATCAAAATCAAAAAATCTTTATTTCTTTGGATGCTTAATACTTAAAAGTATACAGGACCACGTAAAATCGTCTTAAAAACTAAGTTAGGATGTGTGCCTTCGGAACGCGCCCACCAATGAGAAGAAGGCACAAGAAACTCATGGGGTTTTTTTTTTCATGTGGTCACGCTCACAAAGGTCAATATTACAGTATTTGAAAGTATTATTTGAAATGGAGCAACTAAAGTCATGTCCATGGGTTCTTATCATTAAGATAAGACGAAGTATCATAGTATGCCTTACTGCACAATCTATGCTTTATAAAAGTTTTGAACCTGTTAATGGACATGTCATATACATCTTTAGGTAATTTATTATAATAGAGCACACATGTACTATTAAACGACCTGCTTATTTTCCGGAGCCTACTACCGGGCACGGTAAGTTCACCCTTATCGTAGAGATAGAGATGAGATACCTAAGTACCGCCAAACGACAGACAGACAGACGGAACGTGGAGTTTTAGTAATAGAGTCCCGTTTTTATCGTTTTGGTACAGATCAAATCAAATCAAATAACTTTATTGGTAAACATGGTCAAAGATGTTATATAAAGAGGTTAACCGCAGCTATGATTTACCGGTACAGGTGTACACATTTTAAAGTTGAACCCCCCTTATTCCAAAACGAGGTTTAAGGATAGTCCGAGATGTGGATTTAAACCTTAGATTTAGACACAGATTTACTCGTGAACTATAGTCTAAACACTATCCCTATAGATTACATAAGGAACTATAGTCTAAACACTATCCCCATAGAATATATAGGGATAGTGTTTAAGACTAATAGTTCACGAGTGAATCTGTATCTAAATCTAAGGTTTAAATCCACATCTCGGACTATCCTTAAACCTCGTTTTGGAATAAGGGGAAATAGTTTAAATAGAGAAAGAAATCAATAATAATATTTAGTATTTTACATTTAAGCACAAGGACCTTCATCAATCGGACCTCAAGACATACCATTGCCCCGGAAATGCCTAACTCTGGAGTATGACAAGGAAGTCTTTAAGATCTTTTAAAGACAGCGACGGAACCCTAAAAATAACTTTAACACGAGTACGTAGGAGGTCCTTAACATAATACTGTTCCGAAACCAAACCTAACACCTAGAGGGCTCCTGACAAATTAACATCAATACTAACTTATTAAGCAAATATCGACCGGCGACGTTTGACAATCTCCTTGATCGGTAGCTTTTAAAATTTCCACTATATTTAAAACCTTATCACATCGTAATAGAGGTGTAGTTTTTGGTTGTTTTTATTGTTTTCACGCGATGCCTTGGCGCACTAATTTGTCAGCATGTACAAGTCACCAATGTAAATATGAGCAGGTTGTGAATACGTTGGGTAAAGATGAATTTGTTTTCGAACTCCAAGCATGGGAACTTGATGTTTATTATACGTGTGACTGCAAACGAGGTGCTGCTTTTATTTTTATTAACACGACTCCGTTTTGTACTAAGTTGTTAAGTAATGATGGTATTGGATTTTTCTTGATGTTCCGATTGTTTGCAGCTTAATTTATAACTAACCTAAGGACGTCCTTACTTACTTACCCCCATGAGGTTTTGCAGCTTAATATAAAACTAACATAGGGACGGACTTACTACTTACCCCCATGAGTTTTTGCAGCTTAATATAAAACTAACATAGGGACGGACTTACTACTTACCCCCATGATGTTTTGCAGCTTAATATAAAACTAACATAGGGACGGACTTACTACTTACCCCCATGATGTTTTGCAGCTTAATATAAAACTAACATAGGGACGGACTTACTTCTTACCCCTATGAGTTTTTGCAGCTTACTATAAAACTAACATAGGGACGGACTTACTACTTACCCCCATGAGTTTTTGCAGCTTACTATAAAACTAACATAGGGACGGACTTACTACTTACCCCCATGAGTTTTTGCAGCTTAATATAAAACTAACCTAAGGACGTACTTACTTGATGACCCCATGAGTTTCTTAGGTACTTTACTTACTTACTTAACTTACCCGCATGAGTTTCTTGTGCCTTCTTCTCATTGGTCATCTTCACATCCTAACTTATTTATTAAGACGCTTCAAAGTGATGTCATGCAAATTATATGATTCCAAATGAATAAATGATTTTGATTTTCACATTGTTATGACTACGTAATGATTAATTGTTAGTTTTAATATTGGTTTTAGTGTTAAACACATAAAGTATTTCATTTTAAGTATATAATTCGTTTTTCTATTTTGAGTTAAATTATAATTAAATCTAATATTTTCTTTCAATATATTGTTAATATGGTTTTCATTTAATTGCTTAGCAGTACCTATAGTCCTACACCATCCTATTAGATGTGCTATTAGTTTGGTATGGTAGAAAAAACTATTTTTAATTGATGAAAAATGATTTTTTTGGATCATGTTGGTGACGGCTTCCTAATTTAATTGAATTTGTCTGTTTTTATCCTCGCAATAAGATCAAATACTGTATCAGTTCCATTGAAATTTCAGATCTGTAATTCTAGAGGATTTATAGTGTACCTACTTACTTAGCTGATGAAGGTATTAAAAATAAAAACGAACGACATACATATGATAATAATTTAATTTAACAAACATTGTAATGTTTGTCACAGTTATAAATAGGTACCATTTGAACTACAATAATGATTAAGTCACATAAATACACTGGCTCTGAACTTTACAATAATATTAACAGCTCTCTATTAAAGCTAGAGACATTTCATTGGATTTATTTTAACAGTTATATAAATAGTTAACAAATAATCAAGTGTAATACTAAAGATATTAGGAATAGAATGTACATATTACAATTAATATTCGTAGCAGCCTCGATCAAAGTATTCGTACGTTGTACCCTACCACACACGTAAGCTACGTAACGAACGCGAACAAACATGATTAAAGTTACAATCACACTAAACGATTTCATCTAAACAACAATCTCAATCAAGGTGGAATGAACACTAATACTAAAATATCTAAAATTAAATAATACAAAAGAAATTCAATACTCAAAAGATGTAAGCGAGAAAAATAAATAAGAACCTTGACTAGGACAATCGGGAAAATTTCGAAAGTTCAATTTACAAATCAGCTGACAATAAATTAATATACTTACATTTTTTTAAATTCGTCACTATGTACAACAAAAAAAAAGGAACTAATTCGTTCTAGACCGAAATGGCAATGTAATGGCAAAGATTTTTCTACTTTAACACGCTAAATACAGCCAAAAAAGAACGATTACTCTAAGAAAACGGCTACATTATTAAACGAAGGACAAACTGTCACTAAAGCTCGACCAATTACGCTGTCCTACATTACTTAGTGCGCGTATTTTTCGCGCTTTGATTGTTTGCATACCGAGCTACACAGCTTTGTCAGTCACATTACAAACAACACCTGACTTAGTCATAATTAAGTACTTTAAATCCAGAATAATACTGTACTAAAAAATTTATCAAGTCAATTGTTTAAAACATCAGCGTAC
This sequence comes from Idaea aversata, assembly GCA_907269075.1. NCBI lineage: Eukaryota > Metazoa > Arthropoda > Insecta > Lepidoptera > Geometridae > Idaea > Idaea aversata. The sequence goes on along the minus strand of OU026092.1, from coordinate 4,195,196 downwards.
GTATATTGTTCAAGCACCAATATTAACAGTAAGCTACTAAACAGGGTTATAAGTAATTATACTATAAGAAAACAGTTAAGAGTTACTTATGTAAACTTAACAATCAACTTTGGTTCTACGACTTAGGAAATTTTTGAGGTTATGCTAATTAGAAAATCAGCTGTTTTTTTTTTAAATAAACGTCATCTAGACTTAGAGCAGTCGATAATCCTTTAAAAATAAGTATAATCTTAAGGTTAATGACCTCTTCGTGTAAGTAACAGCTGATTGTAGGGTAATCTTTAAAATTTTCGAATTAAATGTTGGAATTCCCAAAAGTCGTAGAACAAAAGTTGATCGTTAGGGTCTACAGAAATTGCTCTTAAGCGGTTTCTTATATAATTACCAATCATCCTGTATACCTCGCATACTACAAACAAATCATCGGCCGATAGAAGACAGTTCACATTTAAAAACAATCGACGCGAGTCACTTATTTTTCCGCCCCTTTTTCGACTTTCATTTTTATGAATCATCGAAAAACGGGCACATCTAAAGCTATTTACAACAAAGTTACAACAGCAAATTTCGTACTTTTACATAGGTATGCAAATATTGTTTGACGTAAGTATACATCGATACACATCCTATGGCGTTATTAGTGACTGATAATAATATATGCCAGCCGAGCCGGACATTGTTCGCTTCATTGTAATAATTCAGACACAATAAATTGCCGTTACTCTCAAACAAACTATCAACCGATAGAAAGTCTATAGTCTACGAGGTTTAATAAAAAATCTTCGTTTTGTAAGACTTTAAGCGGACTCAATCTCGTGTAGTTTCTGGAAGACCTGAGCGACGTACTCTAGGTAGTTTAATGTGTCCCGGTATAGAAGCAGGCCGATTGAGAGCTTGTTCTCGGAGGTGAAGTCCGGGATCTCAGAGTCGAGGACCGGAAGGATTTCAAGATTACGAGCCTTCATTATGTCCTGAAAAGAGAAGAGAGAAAATGTTAGATTAATTATTGTTGAAAAAGTCGTTTCTAAATTAGAGAAGAATCAGAACAAAGTTGAGCCGTGGATGACTGTTCTGTCATCCGTAATTAGAACATACAACAAGTTAAGCAAGTCCATATCATAATGGGACCTAAAGTTGGGATAAAAGCTACACTAATTCTGAAATGTGGTCTAAAATGATGATAAGGGTTTGTGTGACTAGAGCGTATACGAAAAAAGTTCAATCGCACTCAAAATAGTTCGTAGGTATCTTTAATTAAACTTTTGTTTTAATCACTGCTTTGTCTTATTTTCACTCACTCACAAGAACGAGATAAAGCATTCCAATTACTTATTATGCTAAGGAACGTTTATGAGTGTGACCGTGTGTCTCAACCTTCTCTCTAGGAAGACCTCTTTACCAGTGACGACGACAATGGGATACAAGTAATTTTAACTAAGGTAAATAAAGATACTTACACTAAAGTAGCAGAGAACAGCCCTAACATCGTGCATGGTCTGGTTTATATTCTCTTTGAGGGTCTCGTCTGAGATGATGTTGTCGTTCAGTCCATCCTTGGAGAAAGCATAAAGACCGGCGACGATCATCTTCATTGCCTTGTACATTACAGGCAGAACTTCGTCTACGTTTTTCTGTGAACAAGATAAAATTAAATGTTAGTGGCTATATACAATTACTGCTACTGACAAACAACGTGAGCCTCAAAAACTGCATTCTTGATATTCAATGGGTATCCCAATTCCAAACCTAACTAATCTTTAAAATCCAAAAGTTTGTTTATTTAATTATTTGTCACGTTTAAATGACTAGACCGATTTGGATAAAAATCTAGATAACGGTCGTTTAGAAGATGGAAAAGGACATAGGATACTTTTGATCAACCACAGGACACAGAGTTCTAATCGTATAATTATTTGATAAGCGATAATAACCCATAAAATATTGGGTAACAAAGGTGAAGGAGAAAGTAACGATAGCAAACATATTGTTTATCTTAAAGTTTGCAAGCAATTATTGTAACAAAAACCATATGTGTCACATCAGTTGCCAAATTTTGATAAGGCATACACGATTACCGTCCTAAATCGATTCGATTGTAACGTTCAGAGTTGCGAAACCATTGTGTTCTCACGTAAGCAAGCCGATGGCGGTGGACAACAATCGGAAGCCACCGACGATGACTCGATTCCTTGAAATCGATTGAAAAACTCATACGGATGCACGTTTTTGGAGTCAGCGTTCGACGCTCTACAATAATTGAATTGTTCTCAATTCGCAGTGTAGACGAATTACTCGTACTTTCTCATTCAATATAATGAGCTAATAATGCACGGCACAGATTCCACGCAACATCATATACACCCCTATAATATCTAACTAGGTACTATCACATAGGTAAACGACACTAATGCCAAGAAAAAAACTAAGCTCAAACCTGTACACATAAACAACTTCTCGCTTACTAATTACCAACATTCTATCCTTAGGTACTTGTAAGATATGAAAAACTTTATTATAAACTAGCTGCACCCCGCGGCTTCACGGTAGGTACATGCGTTAGATCAAGATCGAAACAAAAATAGCATACCAAGTCCAAGGTCCCGTCTATGTCTGTACCAAAATTTAGCAGTTCAGGCGTGAAAACGTAACACACAGTCAAACAGACAGGGTTACTGTCGTATTTTGTTACTGTCGGATGACGACCTCTGTGGCGCGTCGGGCGAACACCCGACTGCGACGCAGAAGGTTGCGGGTTCGATTCCCGCCGGGAACAAGTATTTATGCTGACCATAAATTCTTGTTTCTGGTTCTGGGTGTTTCCTATATGTATAATATGTATATAATTACAAAAAAAAAAAGTATATAAGTAGTTTATCCGTTATCTGGCACCCATAACACAAGCATTAAGTTGCTTAGCTTGGGGCTGGATGGCGATGTGTAATATGTCCTGAAATATTTATTTATTATTTATTTATTTATAATATTAGTAGGGATTGTAATGCTCACCACTAATGCATTCATATATTCATCAGGCATCGCAGAGTACAGCACCTTCTCTTTGGGTAGTACTTCTTTGCGAAACCAGGAGAAGTTCCGCAACCACTCGTCGCTGTTCCAATCGCGGAGAAGATCGTCGAATCTCGGATAGCTGTGAAGTTTCGACGCCTAAAACAAGAAAATAAATTGTTTTTATTACATGAAATTCAAATGTCCTCTTCACTTATTATCAGTGTTGTTTTATATAAGTCAGCCCATGCCTTTGATAATTGAATTGTGGAATTCGCAATAATTTAGTTAACCATAGACGATGTAAGAGAGCCCGTGAAACAGCTATAAATATTTTTTTATGAATGTCTGCGTTTTTATAAATATATCTTATATTTTTAAGTAAGCCCATTTATATTATTTATTTTATTTAAGTAAAGGAAAGTCTTCAGCTAAGTTTAACATAATAAAACAGAAGAAATAGATACAGAAAGCCAATTACAGACAATCACAAATAAATAGTATTCATTAAAGACAAAATCCTATGTTTTTAGTTGGAATCATTCGCGTGATTTCACATTAAATCTTTATTTATTTATTTATTTATTTATTTATTACAATCTTTACAACTATCTTTACAGGATAACCCAATGCGATAGTGTAGTTATATATACTTACAATCAATGATACATACAAATAATACAATATATAGATAGACCTTAAAATAAATTAAAATAAAATAAAGTGAGCTGTTATTGAACCACAAACAACAAACTAAACAAATATGATTATTCATCTACCATTTGCAGCACCATAACAGATCACATAGTAAGTCACCCTAGTAAATTCACTCAGAGGGCATGAGAACAAATCCGTCAAGTCAAGTCTTCTCACTATTACAAGTTATTGAAACTAAATTAAGTTAAGATCTTGTAAATACATGTGCAAAACTTCGCAATAAAATTAAATGTCTTTATTTCTTTATTTCATTAGGTACAGTGAGTTAACAAACAGTACGTTTCTTCGAAAGATTGAAATAGATTGAAATAGAATAGATTGAAATAATCAGTTAATATGGTTGATTGAGTCTCGGGAAGCACGCTTCAGTGTTCAACACTAATTAAGAAATTTCCTGTATTGGACGATTATATAAAAGGAAGGAAGGAAAAAAATATTGATAAAATAAAATTGTTAACAATGTCTTGTATACAAACTTAGATTCCACGAATCAGGCTCAGCCTTGTGTGGAATCTCCAGGAATAATATGAAACTCTGTAACTCTATATTGGTAAATAAAGAATTTGTATTTGTATGTAAAGGTAAGTTTTAGTAAGATAATAAACTAGCCGTCTTAACAATCGCCTGGTTTTAGGTGATTAAATGAATCGGATCATACGTGGAAGGTCAAACACTCCAAATGACAAGAATCCAAAAAAAGAGAGAAACCTCCAATTAAATTTAAATTTCATCAATAGATTTTTTTTACGAAAAACTTAAGTGCTCTAAAATTAACATTGCTCTTACGGAAATGGAAAACAATCTGACGAAAGCCGCGGCGTATTGACGAGTTTTTTACACTGGCCATGGTCGACTAAGCTGAGAGAGAATTAAATTGGCGCTGTATATATCTATACTTCTATACTAATATTATAAAGAAGTAAAGTTTGTGTGTTTGTATATTTGTTAAATTGTAAGGGGTAATCTCGAGATCTACTGAACCGATTTTAAAAATTCTTTCACCAATAGAAAGCCACATTATTGCTGAGTGTCATAGGCTATATAAAAAACCGATAAATAAAAAGGCTTTTACGTGGTAGTCCGTTTTGCAAAGTGAATCGGAGAAAAACGGTCGAATGAAAGCGTTTCTTACGAACGCTGCCTTAACTATGAAAGATATACTTTTGAGTTCTAGAGAAAAGATGTGGAGCTTGAAAATGCCTACAAAAAAGTCAACGACAGCATATGTCTAACTTTTGTATTTAAGTTACAAAAAGTATTTTTTTTAATATTAGTATAGATAATTTAATTTTTAATATTAATAAAATAAATGCCCAACGAAGTGGGCACGGGTCAGCTAGTTGTAATATATACTGATAAAGTCGAAAACTGTTTACAAAGAAAATTCTAAGCATATTACTGCAAAACGGAGTGATGTTTGGACTCGTCCTATACACCTACGGCGCAAATGGGACTATTTTAAGGGATACCTAATAAAATAGTAAAATAAAGATCGCAATACCTTACACGAGTAAAACAAATTCAACTCCCAGGTGCCATCAACTCTAGTTTCTAAGAATTGAATAAAGTAGTTCACTCGGTACAGTAATTAAGTATAACCATTATTTTTTTATCTCTTTTGTGTTTGATTTTAAATATATTTATAGATCAATTTAAAATGGTGCTTCGTTCGAATATCTCAATAAATCCGAAAGATAAAGACTGTTAAAAATATTGAAAATAAATACGACATTTTTATGATTAAAAGTTAATTTCAAATTTTTTGATAATTTTGATTTATCAGGGATAAATTGTCCTAATGACATGAAATTAATCCTACATAAAGTGAAAAGGGTAAAGGAAGAATAGGAATTTAAGAAATTACTGATAAGGATTTTTCCCAGGAATAGTGTTTAAAGAAGCTATGAATGAGCTTAAACTAACTAGGCAGTAGGTCACAGTGTTCAAAATAAAACACCTAACAAAAAATTATGCGTATCGTATAGTATCCAATGTCAATGCCACTAAAATCAATTAGCAAGGCAAGTGTACCAGCCTTGAAGGCCGAATGTAAAATGAGAACGAAACAGGAGGTCCACCATCGAAGATATTTCACTAATTAAAATTTGACACTACGACACTACACAATAATCCAACCAAAAACGTACTTTAGATCGATAAAGATAAGACATCAAATTGTACAACAAAAGATCTAAACAATAATTCAGAAGCAGATGTTGATGTTCCCTGTATTATAAACATTAACAATACTATTAATTAGGGTACGTGACAAAATGACAAAACCCGCAAATTTTGTATTGCAAATAAACGGCTGTCGATATTAATCGTTTTTGTAACTGGACATTGCCAAAGTTTAATGCGATTTCAAATTTAGATAATTTAGGTAGTTTTTGTGAAATTGATTTGCACTTCAGTTTTCGTAACGTATTTTTAGCAAAATTTACGATAACAATGTGGTAATAAATAATTTGTAAAACTATTAATAAACCTTTTAATAAGGTTAACGAAAATAGTAGTCAGAGGAAGTAGATAGATACTCTGATTCAGTAAGGTAGGTGTATGAAAGGCACAGGTGTACGTCCGGTCAACAGCCCACGTTTGCTGTATGCAGTAGCTTCATGTTTGACCCTTTTAAAAATATCATTTACTTCATCTGATAAAAATAGCATTAGACACTTATTAGAGTGACCTTGTTGATGAAATAAAAGTAGAGATAAAATATTGATAAATTATAATAATCGTTTGATACATCTATATATATAATATTTAAAGTCCAGACGGGACTGACTGATATATCAACACAGGTTCATCCAAAGAATGGATCGGGTTAAGATTTGGCATGTAGGATAACTGTTTTAACGAAGGCATCCGCTAAGAGATAATTCTGGAAATTGAAACCCTTCGCTGAAAAGTCGCGGACAAAAGCTAGTAGGTAAGTATATAAATATTACACGGGATCAGCATTCATGTTATGGCAGTGGGTGGGCGTTGAACAGAGGAATTAGACGAGTTAGCATCCGAATGCCTAGCTCGGAACATCGGAAGCTTATCAATTCAAATATGCACCCACACATGCTCAACACATCGACGACGTATTTACGGCACACGTACGCACCCAACGATCGCAGACAGTCTGTCGCCAGTGACAACACTATCGTACTATGTATACGTGTTGTAATAATGTATGTTACTCTATGTAATTCAATGTTTATTAATCGTTGTTGCAAGATAAGCTCGTTGCACACGGACAGCCGCACCGGCGTGCCGCCCGTGATGGCATGCCGCGGCTACTTCTCTACCGATCAAATTACACATCGCGAATACTCACTTTGTTTAACATAATTAGTTTCAAAAGCACAAGGGACGTTTTAAAATGCGAGCGGAATTCCACTGTCGAAAATTTGATGCGATTATAATATGACACCGGCATGGTCAAAAGCATGAGTGTTATGACACATTCACACGGTGGCCGGTTGCGACTCACACAGTACCGTAGCCCGGTAGAGTTCGTTGAATTTGTTATTGCGTTCTTAGTACAACGCGGTCAGTTATTATTTATACGGAATGAGTCCGGCGACAGATGTGACCGTCTGATTTATTTGGGGTATATATTTAACTAAGAAATTTATCTCGGTCCGTCTCGCATGACTAATATTATCAAGATCCTGTAAGAAAACATAGGGAAGCAAGAACATAGAAGACAACAGTAACTGTAAGATGGTAGAGATCAAAGAAAGACGACCTTGTAAATAGGTAACAATGGTAGTTCATCGCATCGCCACCGTGTCGCGGTTTGGCAGCAATAAAATATGATACATTAGTAACGAATGACCGACATTAAGGGGAGAGACAGAAAAAAATCGTCGAGCAGGTGTGTAGCGCAATACTAATGCGTAATCAGTATTCGAGTCGTACTCGCACCGTCCTGTACCTCGTTCCGGCTACTGTGAGTCGATAGTGTCGTTTTACGAGGAGCCACCGGACAGGACGTCGACGTCGTTACGACCGTCGTCTTCGACCCTATAACAATGTCGATATACCACCGGCGCATCACAATTGTTCCGCTACCATCGAACGCTCGATACCAGATTGATACTTAACAATTACTATAATGTTTGAAATGTATTCGCAACACGGCTGTAAGGAGAAATGTCGCTAAACACGCTGGTAGACGGTCCTCCATAAATGATTCGTGGCGCGACATCGACATCACATTATTTCTCGTTGATCGGCCCACCTTACTTCCGATTCGGAAATTATAATTATACGTAGGATTGAATGAAACGATATAACAATAAATGAGTTATTGTGTTAAAAATAATGTTCGTTTCACGTGAATGTTTTACGAATCTTATTAAAATAGCAATAAAATATGTAATACGTGAAACTGAATCTATATATTAAATGTTAATAGGACATTTAACATCCGTAAATATCGCACTTCCAAGACATTAGGTGCAAATATCAATTAAACAATTCACGCATAACGTTGCCGCGTGTCGATATTATATTATCGATATTGCGTCACAGAAATGCATCGCGAAATCATAATTAAAAGGGAGGAAGCGGTCGAGCGGACGTAGGACGAGAAACCTGCGCCGGCGCCCGCGTTGATGTAATCTTGTGGACAACTTACTGCGTCGTGTGTTTCGGACTGGTGAGAAAACTACGCCGAAAATGTGCACGCACTGAATCATTAATGGGTCGAATTTCGCATAATTTTTTTTGGCCAAAATAAAATTTACAAATATTAAGTACCTACCTTTGGTGTATCAATTTCAAACAAGCCGATACGAGAATGTAATAATGAATATCATTCAAAAAACGATCGGTTTAATTTTGCTGATACCGATATTGGGCTCTCTCTCAAAACTTATGATAATTGGCAGCTATATTTGGACTTTGACCACACATCCACAAATATTCTCATTTGGAATTCAGGTGTAGTAGCTGATGCTTATTTATCAGAACGATTGGATTATTTACGTCATAAGTTTGCTTCCCCTGTAGAGACGGAAGCGTACCGCAGACTCTCATTCATAAATCAATAATATCTGTGTATAGGCTGTGGTATGCGGCGACGACGGCTGAGGTTTTATTGGTATTTGGTATTGGCTGTCCGCAAGCTTCGTCCGTTCATTTACTAGCACGCGGCGGGCATACAGATGCGTTCGCGAATACTATACCGCCAGTCGTCGTCGCCGTCAACTCAACTATCAATGAAAGCAAAGAAAGACCTTCAGAAAACTTTAGTAGGTACTTACGAATGCATCCTTGTATTTCGCAGCTGATGTGTTTGCATTTTTCGCTTGTGCGACGAGTTTCGGCGCAAGCTCTGCTGCTTGTTTTGGTGAATACTCTGATTTGATCTGTAGAGATAAAGAATAAAATTTGTAAGACAGATCATCAACCTTTTGATATAAGTGTCGTATTTTTTAGATCAGATTAACCCGTCTCACGAATATACAGTGTTGGAACTTACATTAGAGTCATTATAATCACAAGGGTTGGCCCAAAGCCGGTTCTCGGGCGAGCCGGCGGCTCTGCGTTGGCGTTCCATGATTGCGCGGCTCCGATGTGGTGCCGCTGACGACTGCGGTGAAAGACCACCGACAAGAAGGAGTAAGCAGACCGCGGCACAGACGTTGACGTATCCTGGAGGGAGAAACAAGATTGCTTTTTAATACACAAGTTAAAAATTAAATGTTACCAATCAATTTGCAATAGGGTAAGTCTTTGGTAGATATGATAGTAACTAATTGTGATTTTCTCTTGCAATGATGCATCTTAGAAAGAAAACTCGTAAGAGCCACTTGTTCCGTTGTTGTTATGCGACACGCGCATTGCTATCGATTATGGTAATCAATGAACATCCGATGAATAAATACATCGCGGCCCAGAGGTGGACAGCCTTTGCTAATTGTCCACTGAACTTGTGTGAATCACTAATGCGATAATATTTAACGGTTGTACCTACATTCTATATCACTTCGACCGATCAAAACTATCGAAACAGTTTATCGATAGGGCATTGTCCAACACTAATTATGCGCCACGAATTTAATTATATTTATTGAATGTAGTTATCCAAATACATTGAAGGATTTAATGACATTTTAATTAGGTATAAGTAATATAAAAAAGAAACTTTTTTATTCAGATGTTAAATAAATACCACTATACATAAACGACTTGAAAAATGAATATAATTTAGTTTGAAATGTAGCAAAAACAAATTTAAATAACGACTTTAGTGTCTAAAGCCTGTGTGGTCATTTTCATAAGCCTGACACATTAGAGCACTGACAACTCGTTAAAACTGAATATATTTCTTTACATGGCAATAATTTGATGTGTGATTGACAGAAGTTTTTATTAGATTTTGTACTGAAATAAACTAAGTATTACACCTGCGTTTACCTGGTGATAACAAAAAACCAATTAAGCAAATTATTAGGAACATTATTTTTAAACTTTTAAATCCTAACAGTATTTTGTACGACTGTTTGTTTATTTTTTAATCACACAAAACTACTAATCCATATCTGATAAAATGATATTTAAAATAGTTAAAACTTTTGGAGTAATATTCTTATGAGTAGAACGAAAACGTTTAGCTAGTTAGAAATACCTAAACAGATAGGTATTTTTTAAATATTTTATAGATGCAAATAATTTTAAGATTGGTCACGTTTGATAGTTATTTCACTATTACTCACTTTACAGTTTTATTTATTTTTCAGTGTTTTGAGTCAATATGTGAGTCAGTTGTGTTGTGTCAGTGACTAACGTAACCTATTACGATGTATTAAATCACACTATATCTATGATAACATTTTTGTTAGAGATAATCGTTAACATAATTAGCTCAACTAATATTATCCATTTTCAAATAAAAAAATAAATAAATATTGCAGGACATTCCACACATCGCCATCTAGCCCCAAGCTAGGTAACTAGACTTGTGTTATGGGTGCTAGACAACGGATATACTACTTATATACTTTTCTTTTGTAAATATATACTTTTAATACATAGAAACAACCAGACCACAGACAAATATCTAAGCATAAATACTTGTCTGAGGCGGGAATCGAACACAGGGTCGCTGTGTTTAGCAGTCCGGCATGGTGACCATTTGTGCCATTAAATGGTCACATTACGATTAAATTGATAGTATTTCGTAAACTACACGTGGAAAAATGTTTTTCATTTTCTTCATCAGCATCTCCACCATCACTACATAGTATAAAACAAAGTCGCTTTTTCTGTCCCTATTTCCCTTTGTATGCTTAAATCTTTAAATTTTGATGCGGTTTTTTTTAATAGATAGAGTGATTCAAGAGGAAGGTTTATATGTATAATACATGCATAATATAGCCGTGCGAAGCCGGGGCGGGTTACAGTTACACATAATAGGAACTTCAAGAACCTAACTTCCTTGCTAACAAGTAATTTTTGTTCGAAGTTTTGCATTTATTCTTTGGATATTAAATTAACCACAACGATTCTAAATAGATTTAAGACTAATAATCGACCGCAAAGACAAGTATGGGAACGGTCAAAAGGGATTCAAAGTCAAATTCATCAATAAACTCGCACGATAGCAAATGTATGCGTGTGTGAACAACTTTTTTTATCTTGTTAAGAGTTTGTGGCGGTTTCGTCGAGCCCCGGAGGCACCGGCGGCCGGGCAAATAAAAGAAAACTATAGTTATAGGGCGCCTTGCCGCTTATTATTTAACTAGAGCCTGTGAACTGATACCGATTATACGCCCCTTGTTTAGAACGAGAGAGAAAGCCGTATATTTACCTCTAACCAATGTGAAATTGATTGGTTTCAGACTGCAACACGAAATGTCGAAAATCTCGCCATTTTGAATCTACAATTTAATCCCTAACGATATGAAATGCAAATACCGACAACCTAAACCCAAAAACAAAAAATCGAGATAACAAATTGATGTAATAAAAATAACGCGTGGAGTTTTAACTAGCCACGATTTAGTTGTAGACTATATTGCCCTCTAATTGACACAATAATAATGTTGTTACAATGGGATTACAAAAGGCGACCGCAAAGGTGGAGCCGGGAAATAACGATCATGTCAAAAGGAAGGTCCGACACACACAAAACGCGTTAAACACACGATCATAACATTTTATTAGTGGTCCGGTCAAAAGCAACCGCGAGACCGCCGTCAAAAGTTCAAGAAAAAAAAAATCAACGTCGTCGTCGGGTCAACTCGTAAAAGATGTGGAGTCACTGTGAGACAAATATTTTCTTTGAGATATTGTAGCGAGATTATAAAAGTGCTACATTAAAAATGTAATGTTGGTGTTGCATATTTGTTTAACTACAAAATGTAATCTTAATGAACTCGTGCAAAGAAAACATCATACCAAGTTGCTGTTAATTTGACGCCAACTATTTGTTGAAATTGGTAGTGAAGTACTTTGAAGTAATTATCATTTGAAATAGGATTAACTCGACAGTAATTAACGACAAATGAATCCGTTTTTCTGAAAGGACGGCATGTAATTGATATCCCCAACCACGTATAGGATCGTGGAGATATTTAAGATGAACAATGAGACTCGATCGAATTCCTTAGCCCATTGAAGAACTGACCGAGCGACCATAAAAACCGTAGATACCTACACGTAGGTAGTGCACAGGTTATAAGGGGGCATAAAAAAGTAGGGACCGCGTCGGAGGGAGGTCGGCCCGACTACCCGAGAAACAAAGACTTCGTTTATTTTTTAACAGCTCGCTCGTTCACAAAAGAAGTCCTCGCGGCACGAAAAACAACCCAAACAAGAACATCTTGTTAACCTTTTTAAAAAGAAATCGCGCGCTCACTAACTAGAATTTCGATTCGAAAACCGAGAAAAGTGCGGTCCGGCGCTCTGCGCGGGCGCACCGGACATCGTTGACGCAGGCGCCCGCGCAATCATTATGTAAATGTCGATTATTATTATTGTTATAAATGCGTTCGAAAAATTTGGATCGGAGTTGCGAGCATCATCTTCGCGGCTCGTTATGAAACGCCCGTCAAATTATTGGCGGCTTATCTTTTATGAATCTCATGGAGGTTGTTTATTTTGAAGACGGGAGTCGCCGCGGGAGCACAGAGCGAAGTGCCGCCACAGCATCGCGTTAGGGCTGTCGCCGCCCGCCTAATTAACGGTAATATTAATCCTGTCCGCGTGACGATACATAGGATAACCATGTCCAGTATCATAATAGAGGTTTAATTTAAGTCAGTTCATTATTTTGTTAGTAGCGACTAACAACCGATGCGCTCATAAAATTTGACTGCATATAATAAGGGCGATTATCGCTCAGAGACGCGCGTGGCGGCGCGTATCAGAGGCACCTTAGTGATACCACTCTTCATTAACTGAAAATCGCTCTAAATGCTTTGCGATGACGACCGACGTTCGAACCGAACCCATCCGCTTTGGAATTAACGAAACATGCGCGAATTTTTCTTGAATTAATTTTAATAAGGTAAGAACTGACATTACGAATTTTAGTAACTGTTTTTTACGAGCCGATGTTAAATGGAAATATCTCGTTAGCTATTTGCAGTTATGCGGTGTAATTTCAAACATTATTCGTATTCATGTTTAGTTTTTGTTTCTTCGATTAAAGGGCTAATTAAGCTAGTCTAAGCTAGGGTCGACATCTCTAAATGAGTGACAGCTAAACACTGTAATTATGAGTAGACTATCTCACTGAAATAACTGTATATAATTGATGCGGCTGCCTTACATCGTCTAAACGAACAACGTTTTATGTGAAAATGTTGTTAATTAGAGAGTGGATCGCAGCCCTAATGATGCGGACATAGTTCATGAAATCGAGCTCGGTGCTTGTACTTTGCTTTAATTATTATGACATAGCTTTTATATAGATAAGTGAGCGATGCAAAAAGTTGAATGGAGAGACGGGCAACGTGCCTGCAGACATTTTTAACAGAAGTGTACAGCATTTTGATTTTGTTTAATTTAAACACTTTACAGACAAGTCAGCCCCCTTATTCCAAAACGAGGTTTAAGAATAGTCCGAGATGTAGATTTAAACCTTAGATTTCGACACTGATTTACTCGTGAACTGTCTAAACACTATCCCTATATATATATATATATGGAACTATAGTCTAAACACTATCCTTATCAATTATTAAGGGATAGTATTTAGACTATAGTTCACGAGTAAATCTGTGTCGAAATCTAAGGTTTAAATCCACATCTCGGACTATCCTTAAACTTCGTTTTGGAATAAGGGGGTTTGAACTACATTTCAGAGTTTATCCCGTTGATATTATCAGTAAAAATTGATACAATCAATTTTAGATATGTTTACAAAGTGTAAAACATTAAAGAGTAGAGCGACAAAACACTAACAAAGCTTTTAAAATTTACATATAAGTTGTTTTTTTTACTTTAAAAAAAAAGCTCCACAGTTTTTCCCTACCCTTACTCTACAAGACGATGCTGCGCGCGCGCATATAATTTTACATAATTGCTATTTAATTGAACAGATAACGACGGAGCTTTGTATAATTTTACGGAGATTACGTATGTATAATATCGTTATAAGATTATTCACCTTATATCGAAGCTTTTCAAGTAAATAGGTACTTTTACGTAAGTTTTTTCTTATTAAATATCTATTTATATTGTCGCCACTCACGACGCAGTTAAAACATCTGTCGAAGATGATAAAGGTCAGTAATAATACCTAATGTATCTATAAACAAATGGGTAATTAATATAAATGAAAAAAATAAATATTGGACTTTTCTGAATCGGTTTTACCAATGGGCGTAAACACTAACACGTAATGTTTTTACAAACGATTACAAACACATATTGAATTTCACTAATTAATTGTACCTAATCTATAAATATAAAATTTAAAGTCTTACTGATTGATTTATCAACGCACAGCTTAAACCGCTGCTGGTCCTAGAGAAGTGGGATTTGGAGGGCTTGTTCTTTGTAAAATGTAGGTATCTACTAAGAAAGGGTTTTGCGAAATTCCGCCCTTGGCAGGCAATACCGTGGGAAGAAGCCAGTTAAATAAATTAATATTGTAGGACCCTTTACATAGCGCCATCTAGTCCGAAGTTAAGCAACTAGACTTGTGTTGTGGTAGTTATCCTTACCTATATACTTTTATTTTGTAAATTTTCCTATCTATATACTAATTTATAAAGCTGAAGAGTTTGTTGGTTTGAACGCGCTAATCTCAGGAACTACTGGTTCGAATTAAAAATTATTTTTGTGTTAGATAGCCCATTTATCGAGGAAGGCTATAGGCTAATTTTTATTTTTATTTTTCCACGGGATCGGGACTTACGCGGGTGAAACCGTGGACCACAGCTAGTACTTGATTACATGCAGAAACACCCAGACCAAAAACAAATATCTATTGTCGGCTGCATAATTGCAGACCCACCGTAGAGCTCCAAAACGGCTGTTATAAGAATGTTTTTAATACGAGCAATATTCTAGACACTTGCTTTAGGTGAAGTTTTTAAAGTCTTCTAACTGATCAATTAATCAAACATTTTTTTTTAGAATGAAAACATTCCAATAATAGTAATTTTCCAACTCTACCTAAGTATTTGTTTGAGCTGGAAATTGAACCCACAATATTCTTGCGTTGAAATGAGGTCGTCAAGTTATTTGATAAATATTGATATGAGCACTCTCTGCGTCACAACTCAGGCGCCAGTTCATTGATGATTTTTAAATTAATTCAGATTCAACATAAAGATGAATCATTAATTAGACAGTCGTTTAAAAGGGCAATTCCGAGTGATATGGTACGATCCAGTACGATCCCATCTTAATATATATAAATCTCGTGTCACAATGTTTGTCCTCAATGGACTCCTAAACCACTTAACCGATTATAATAAAATTCGCACACCATGTGCAGTTCGATCCAACTTGAGAGATAGGATAGCTTACATCCCGATATTCCCACGGGATCGGGAGTTACGCGGGTGAAACCGCGTAGGGCAGCTAGTGTATTAATAGAGAAGCAATGCATAGATGCAAGTAACTTGACTTTATTATTTGCGTCACGGTAAGTACTTCAAAGTACAATTAGATATTAAATTGATTGTGAAAATTACTAAATTGGTTGGTATGAAAATCACCAATTAGAAAACTTTTAAGTGTGACATTTGAATTGTTTTAATCTACTAAGAAAAAAGCTTCAACTAGACAAGTTAAAAAATAAATCCCCTTTTTTATCTTCACTATAGTATACCTATTATCAGGATATACTGTTCTTAGTACAAATTTTGTTTTTTATAGTTCCTAAGCAAATATAAAATGGCCGGCGTGGTGCTCTTAAAAAGGACCGTTGTGATGGCCCTGAAAAAAAACGTTGTGATATATCAATAAAAAAAACATGCCGGCACTCTTGAGAAATGTTAGTTTTTGTAAATAATAAAAACTTTACTTAATATAATAATTGTTATCTAACTGAAATAAAACTAGGCTTTAAACTAAGATTAAAAACCAGCAGTCGGTTATTATGGAATAATGTAGGTTATAATAATCTTTGTAATCGATAAAGAATCAGTGTCAATTAAAATTAATTTCCGCGCCTATAATAAAACATGTAGTTAAATGCGTTAGTTACAATAACTGCTTCATAATATTATATTGTAGGGTAATAAAACGACACTTCGCAACTTGTTAATTAAATCATAAGTGAATTAATATAGCTAAACACAAGAAGTACAATTAAATCTATTTATATCTATTCTTTACTTTATTCTCTGACGTAATTTACTGACTTAATATCCGGCTAACAGGTTATATCCCTTGGCCAATAAAGACAAATCATAATTTTAGTTACCATTAGCTAAATTAACCCTTGCATCCTAACTTTATTACCGTGTTTAACCTAACATTGACTCCCTTATTCTTAAACATTTTAAAACCTGAAACCAAAAAAGATGACTTCATCGCGTTCCATAGCAACGTTATGTTATTGACAAGGACCGTTCCATAGCAACGTCATGTTATTGACAAGGTAACCACAGCAACGTATGAAGTATGCAAAATGGTAAAGACAACGAAACAAAAGAGTTCTTATGACCTTATCACGTAAAATAATCGTCTGTAAACCGACTTTACAGGCAACCATTTTTTTTAATGTGTTTTGACACTTTCGCTCACCTGAAAATGACAAAACACATTTTAACCAAAGAAGGTTTTTTTATTATGTAGGTACCCCTTGACGATTTAAACAATGTAAATAAAAATTCTAATAGACATAAAAACAAAGCTAGGCAAAGAATTATTATGCAAAATATTGATTTTACCCCAATACGTCAAAATTCATGAAAAAGAAAATTAACCGTAGAGAACGTTTAGTTTACCCCGTTTTTCCCAACTAAACTTAACCCTTAATATCACTAGAACCCTTCTCTTACAAAATAATAAAAAAGCAACAATTTTAAAAATCCTACTAGCATTATAAATGTGAAAGTTTGTGTGTTAGTATGTGCTTTTATGTGTGTGTGTGTGTGTCTGTGTGTTTGTATGTTTGTTACTCCTTCACGCAAAAACTACTAGACCGATTGCGATAACATTTGGTATAGCTGGAGACCTGGATTACCACTTAGGCATCTTTTTATCCCGATATTCACACGGGATCGGGACTTACGCGGGTATAACCGCAGGACACAGCTAGTATTTCTATAAAACTTATGCCGTATATAGAAAAGATATCGTGCGATAGTTGAAATTACAAAATGAGTATCTGCAGACGTAACTGTCTATCGGTTATGGATAGAAACATTTAAGTCAGATATGTCACTTCGCTTACTGTAACCACATTAATTAGTGTGGTTATAGCTGCGATCATAGTGTTTAACGTCAAGATGTTTTACATTAGGAATAGAGTCTTTTTGACTTTGACTTTAAACTTTTTAAAGTAGTTTCTTTAATGTAAGATTCGAAATATTATTTCTTTGAAATATTAAGATAAGTATAATAAGTAGTAATATCCGTTGTCTAGCACTAGCACCCCTAGTCACAACACAAGTCTAGTAAGGTACTTAGCTTGGGCTAGATGGCGATGTGTGGAATGTCCTACAATATTTATTTATTATTTTAATAACAATTCATAACTGACAATTAAATCTGGATCAAAGTTTTGCTAAAGCTGCTCTCTTACCGGGAGCATTCACCTGTAATGTACCTAATATTTATTTAATTTTGAGCATTACGTTACAATAGCTGTTGGTTCTCCGAATAAATAAATAAATTTTGCCCCTCTAGAATGACGTGATAGATAGATAACTTTATTTGTGCAATATAGGACATGATATACACAAAGTCCCAAAGTACACAAAGTAATATGTCCTGAAATATATATATATATAAAGTAAAGTAATAGCTAGAAAGTATAAGTTGCACAAATAGGTGGCTTTCTTCCAGGCAGACTTTGGATGGAAAAGAATTTAGCTTTTATGGTAGGTAGGTTGAAAAGTTATATCAAAATACAGGTGACACACTGTAATGCTCGGTGCCTCATCCTCACTGATGTGATGCTCAAATCTGTAACGTTACATTACAAATTCTCCCGTTAAGAAAAAAGTAGTGCCGTCTCTATATCCTTGTAATTTAATCATCTTCGGTCCAATATTGTAAAATGAGACGGGTTTTTGTTTGTAATTATATTGTAAGCTTTGAGACGTGGTTGCTTAGAAGACCGGATATTTAATTTGTAAATAAATAGTTGAGAGACACTTGGGTATGTGCCGAGTCAGTGATACCTACTGATAAGAGGTTAAAAGGGACATTACCTGAATGTCTTTAGGATCAATTGAGGTATCATTAAGATGAGATAATATTATACGGATATTTTGTGAATTACTAATTCAAATTGAAATTATAAAATTAGAAATTTAAAACTTTTTTTTAATTAAAACAGATAACTTGATAGTTATAAATTAAAAATTTACTACAATTAATTTAAATTTTAAATTACAGAAAAAAATATTTTATATTTTTGACTAATAAATTATATTTAAAAATAAAATAAAAAAGCTTACTACTTCGCGCCGATCTGGATCTGTAAGGTCGATGCCTCTCCACAACACTATCACAGTCACTTTTGCTAATTAATCTAGTCCTAGTGCATTGTTCACATCCTGGATGCCTATCCACAGGTTGATTACGGTAACAGCTCCCCATAAATTGAAAACCTTCAAACACTTCCATCTTAACCCTTACAATAACAGTACCAATGTATCTATATAATGCACACGCGGGTAAATTAATGATATCCATAACAAATATCGATCGCTATAGACATCCCCAAAATGTCGCGATGTATCACGCGTCAAGCCTTGTCAGAGACTAAATGAATTTGTGTGACCGCGCGAAGATAAAGGCTAGTACACGGTGCCATGTGGATGAAGCAGAGGGGGATCGGCGGTGTGACGAATAGCGGTTGTGTGTCGGCGTACCGGCCAATGGTGGGCGGCGGCTGAAGAGGGCGGGCCCTGTTCCCACCCAAGCGGCAGACAGCCTTTATGTACGTGCAAGGGTCTTTTTGGACCGTCAAGTAGATAAGGGTTGATTTTTATTTCTTTTCAATTCTAGTTGGAGCGCGAGTAATTATCTCGAGCTTTTATTAGCGTGAACTGTGCTAGTATGTTTTTATAAGAATAAAGAAAACTTTTCGCTTATTTAATTTTTTAATTCTGAATTTAACCTCACATTAACAAATTGTTAATATTTGTAATTCCGATAAGATGTATCATTTTTTTCATGATTAACACAATAACGAGCGTAACGTTGTGGTCATCGGGTTTTCCCAAATTTTGCCTTCAGAGTGCACCATTCACTAAACTACTTAATTTATGCATAAGTAAGATAATCATTCTTATTGTACTGACCTACGATTAATATTTTAAACTAGCTTTTAGCTACCCGCGGTTTTGTCTTCGTGGGTGTTGAATTTTCCAGAATCTTTTCTTTTTCTAAATTTAAGTCCAATTCATCGGTTTCAGTCAGTCAGTCGCCTTCTTCTTTCTTGTTTTAGATGTGAATGTTTATTACTGAATCCCATATAAACCGAAAAAATTTTGATATCATGTTGATGACTAAAACCCTGGAATAGCTGGGTAATTTTTAACCCAAAATTCCCGTGTTATCAGTACTTACTGGATAAAACCCAGGGCAATTGTTAGTACCTAGTTGCTAAAAACCCATGGAAACCCATTAAAATTGACTCTATTTGACTTGGCGTCTGATTAAATTTCTCCAGGGCATTTGTTACTGAGTCACAATCTACGTAAGATTTTACAGTTAGTCACTGAAGAATTCAGTTGACTCAGGCAGCCATTTCAATTATGTAAACAACATAAATTTTCTCATCAAATCTGTGAAATCCTGAATTTCATTGAGTTGTGTAATAATACAGCATTGCGTAGGTAAATAACATGAATGAAACTATCGAAATATAGTTTTAGGAACAGTTAGAAAAAAAATAGTTTTTTGAGTTTGTAAGAATTATCTAAAATGTAGTTTTTTTTTCCTGATTTTAATTGTATCGCATCAAAAGCTTTTAAAAACTACAGATGCTTCAAAATACGTTCCACAGCGTAGTGTAAAATAAGTAGATTATCTATGTATTAGGTAAATATTCTAGTAACAAAAAACTATGAACACCAAATAGGCAAATTGCCAAACAAAACAGGGCAGCTACATGAAAACTTTGGTTGGTTAATATAAATAATGGTTAAATAAAAAATTTCCATTCAAAAAATATTACGAGAAATCATAAATAATTACTAAATATTTCAATAGGTAGGTATAGGTACCTAAATAAATTTTGATTTCTTCACTCATTTTTACTTCCTGAGGAATTTCACAGGAAAATATTATCCTACTCTACTTGGATAGAATGAATTGTTGCAATATCTTAATACTATAGTAAGAAGGAATAAACTAAAAACACTACATACTAAAAAATTAATGAATAGACTCTAAATTAGGTAAGTATATACGTATGTTAACTGCTTAACAAGAAATAGCCATGCTGAGTACACATATTTTAGGATATAGTCTAGTTTTAAAATATTTGTTATATTTATCTTATGTCCTTGATATGACTGTATTCTGTTTTGTGTTCCATTAAATAAATAAATAAATAAATAAATAAACTATACCTACCTACCCTAAAATAAATAAAACTTCCTTGTTGCCTATATTTATTTAGATTTCTTCTTATTAATAAGACTAAATTATTTCAATAACAATGTACTGTACTACCTATTTGATGATTAAACTTTGAAGAATTTTAAACAGATACCAAAGGGTTTAATTAGCTAACAAAAGCACAAAAATCACCCGAAGTTAATTAATCAAATTAATTAAAGACCGTGACTAAAAGTTTTAATTTGTACCTTTAATAATGTAATGACAATACTTAAAATTAACTAGGATTTTTGATTAGTGTCTCTATTTAAATAGCTACTAAATTTTTGTAGTGAAAGGGTTGTAGTAATTAGGTAATATAATAATATGATTTGGTTTTAATGATTGGATTTAATGGTTATGCTATTAAAGGTTGAGTAATGAGTAAAATAATGAAATGTTTGTCGTAGTCTAGGGAAGGTTAAACGGTCATTAAGATAGGACTTACGCGGGTGAAACCGCGGGGCGCAAGCTAGTCATACATATAAATGTATCAGGTTTATTTGAGTGTGTATTCTCCGATAGATCGCTTTCTAGACCTGTAAATGTTTTTTTTATATTTGTTCGTAGGATGAGTCGACTTATTTAAAATAAGTAAGCAAAATACAAATATATTTATTCATCAAAAGGTGAGGTACATAAGGTAGGTATACGTCAACTGATCCCATAGGGTAAGTAAATATAATAGGATAAGTCGATTTTAAAACGTGCAAACATTTTGAATAGTTGTTTTATTTTCTTTCATCCAGCTCCACCAGATTTATTAGTTTTATCAATTGAAATAGCTGCGTCCCACGGTTTAACCCGCAAAAGTTCTGATCCCGCGGGATTTTAAGGATGAAAAGTATTCTATGTCTTTCTCTATCCCCTAAACTACCACTATACTGATTTTCATCCAAATTGGTCCAGTTCTTTGAGCGTCAAGAGGGAACAAACAAAAACAGACGGACAAGAAAGTGATCTTAGAAGGGTTCCTTTTTTACCTTTTGAGGTAGGTACGCAACCCTAAAAAGTGTAATATTTTGTGTAAAATGTTTATAAGTCATATAGTTCGCAGTATGTTTTCTTGAATAAATAAAATAAAATAAACAAACACTCGGATTAGGTAGTAACAGCTAAATTGGGTAATTCAGAAGTTACATAAAATAACTTTTACACGAAACACTCGTCACAACAATGCAAATAGGGAAAAACTACAATCGAATCCGGCAGCAATATGATTAACTAAATACTACAATACAACCGGAAAGCTGATTACGTCAATTACGAATTCTGTGAAGAGTTATGAATGACCATAGGTAGTACCTAGGAACAGGTGAGACACCTGCCGAACGCTGCCTCAGCCCGGAGTTTCCGTTGATAACAAACCCACGCGGACACGTTACGTTTTTGTGAATGATTTACTCACACATACACAATGGTTATCTTATGATCTTGTGTAATTATGTGTGTGTTAGCTATGAAATAACTCGTTACTAACTACACCGGCTTCACCTGCGTAAAATCACGTAAAACTAAGGCATGTGTCATTTCCGCGTTCAAGCTATGTATCTGTTCTTCTGCATGCCCTAATCTCAATTAATTTATGATAGGCGTAGTAGCTACTTCTTTTTCTATTCTCTTCTATTAGCCGTTATCTTTTCGTTCATATCCATCTCTCTCATATCTCATCTCACACAGACCATATTATTTTCTAAGGTGGTCCTCTTCCTCTCCATCCGTCTACGTTAATACCCTTCTAGTCACATGCGTCTTCTCTCTCCTCTTCAAATGCCTATACCAAATCAAGCGGTTCCCATTTGCCTAACGCTCCTTTAAGGCTTCCTCTTATAATAAACGTTCTTTATACATCTTCGTAACTCAACACATCCATCTCATCTCCTCTGCATATAATCTTCTCCCATCCTTCTTCACGGCCCACCATTCCGCTCCATACATGACGACAGGTTTTATCACGGCTTTTTTAACCTATGTATGTATCCCTATTACTTTTTAGTTACAGTTCCAGCTTTTTCAGTGTTAAGAGGCTTAAGAGACATAAAATATAACACACTCACTTTTTTAAATTTTGGTTATAATAGTAAATTACTAGATTGTTTGTTCTAGCTAGTGGGTTGCTTATTTAGTCTTTACGCTAAAACTGCTTGATTTATTTCAGGGGGCACCACCCAAATCAATCATCAAAAATAAGATTTTTTGTTAGGCAAGCATATTATTATATCAAAATGGAGGTATTTGTCGTTCTCGGAAGTTGTCGTTTCCGTGAAATTTTAGAAAGTTGTCGTTTTCGGAAGTTGTCGTTTTGGGAAGTCTACAGAGCAGTAAAAACTAAACTCTACAAAAAACTCTACAGAGAAGTAAAAACTAAAAAAAACCTATATTGATAGTCAGATCTGATTAGATAAGTTTGGAAAATCACAACGCAGCGCACTTAAAAACGAAGTAGGTTCCTACCGTTACAATCATAATCACAATTAATTCATTTGTGATAATAATATGAGAATGTCAATGTGTATGTTTAATGCGGTAGGTAAGTAATGTGATAACACTTGTCGACACGCTGTCTAGCCTGAGAGAATATTATATTGAAAGAAATTTAAAATTCAAGCAGGTAGAGTAAAGATAACATTTGAAAATAAACACGAGTCGCGATTGTGTTCATGTTTACTAATAATGAAGATGAAAACTGGCCAAATATAGCGTTCAACTGAGAGGCTTGGAATCAGATGAGGGAGACCTTTGCCCTGTAGTAGGAAAACATGGGTTTTTTTAATGATCGTATAAATAAATAAATAAAATTAAATAAAAGAATTAATCTATGGAGGACAGCATCTCTAAATATATATAGAAGGTAAACGTGACTTACTGATTGACAGATCTATCAACAGATCTATCACATCACAGATCGGGCTTAACTTATGCACAGATAAACCATAAACATCAGTTAAAAAAGGATTTATGGACATTATAATATTTCAAATGTTTGATTATTTTTTGGGAAAAAAATGAACCTATACCCCCTTATTCCAAAACGAGGTTTAAGGATAGTCCGAGATGTGGATTTAAACCTTAGATTTAGACACAGATTTACTCGTGAACTATAGTCTAAACACTATCCCTATCTTAATATATATAAATCTCGTGTCACAATGTTTGTCCTCAATGGACTCCTAAACCACTTAACCGATTATAATAAAATTCGCACACCATGTGCAGTTCGATCCAACTTGAGAGATAGGATAGCTTACATCCCAATATTCCCACGGGATCGGGAGTTACGCGGGTGAAACCGCGTAGGGCAGCTAGTATATTATATAGGGAACTATAGTCTAAACACTATCCCTATAGATTATTAGGGACTATAGCCTATAGAATAAGGGGGATAATGATTGTTAAAGCTAAAGTTTCGGAACTTTGATCTCGATTGTCAATACAATTATCTCACTTAACGAAGTAGGTACTTTTTTTACTACATTGATAAAACTGTTTAAACAGTAAAATTTTGACGTCTTTATCACGTCTATAACTAGTAAATGTTGAATGTCTTTGTTTTATATCAATGTTTACAAGTCGTTGGTCGGAAGTCGGTCATTTAGTTGTGGGAATCGGATATTCATTCGGTTATCTTTGTATGCAATGCAGATTCCTTTTGCAAGAAAAACTATTCATCACCAGATGTTGCATATTTTGATGTTACGACATTATGTCACCAGAATACAGGATGTGTTTTTAATAACTAAATGTAGAACTATAGGTAGGTAGTTTTTTTTACTGGCTGTTTTTGGTGGCTTAAAAACTCTTTGTTGGTACCTACCTTTTTATGCATCAAAACAGTATAACCCAGTTGAATTAAGAATGTTTCATCAACATAACATGTAATTAGCAGTAAAACACGAATTTAACTTATCGGAATAACTTTACAGCACTTGTGAGTTATGGTAAAGTAAATCGCACGCGTACGTAATACTTTGGATTACGAGGTTAAAAGCGGTTTAATAAGATCTACTTTATGAGCAACTGTGAACCTATATATATATACGGGTCAAAACATACTTCTCTGAGCCTTAATATATATTTATTTTATTTATTTATTTTTATTTAATATATTCAGTACACAAGAAACAATCAAAAAAAAGAAATACATTATAAAGTTATGACTAAGGTGAGTCTAACCCAGTTATGATTTTTCTGCCGACAGACCTCTAGGGAAAGGAAATAATATAGCGGAATATATATTCTTATATATCTTTATTTAAACAAAAAAAGTAAATAAAATAACCGGACTTACCTACTGTTATGAAGTTTTCAAATAAAAACGCACACACCCAAACTATTCAACGTAAAGGCACACACTAAATAAATCAAACACAGAATCTATTATAAGTGTATAAAAATAGCTAACACGTAATAAGTAACACCTTAATATTACTTTTTTTGGTTGTGCTACATTCATCATTACTAAACCGTTAAAGATCATGTTTGTTTGCATAAAAAATGTTCGAAGAGGAAAACCTGTGTGTCATTCATTCATTCATTGATTATGAGAAAAATGTTATCGCGTCATTCAAGTTTTTCGTTCATTAGGTTCTTTTTCATCTTAAACAAAAAAGTAAAAATATGTTATTTCCCGCCCATGAGAGCTTTGCTCTAGCATAGATTCGTAACGAGAAACGCGAAAATAATAATTTCCTAACACTGTATTAAGAGGGTTGTTAATTATATATGTTTAAGCTTAGTACCTAATTACTTGACAGTTCAAAATTAATGAGTGATAAGTATTGGTAAAGTCGACTTTTTCCTAACACTGTATTAAGAGGGTTGTTAATTATATATTATGTTTAAGCTTAGTACCTAATTACTTGACAGTTCAAAATTAATGAGTGATTGGTATTGGTAAAGTCGACTTTTTCCTAACACTGTATTAAGAGGGTTGTTAATTATATATTATGTTTAAGCTTAGTACCTAATTACTTGACAGTTCAAAATTAATGAGTGATAGGTATTGGTAAAGTCGACTTTTTCCTAACACTGTATTAAGAGGGTTGTTAATTATATATTATGTTTAAGCTTAGTACCTAATTACTTGACAGTTCAAAATTAATGAGTGATAGGTATTGGTAAAGTCGACTTTTTCCTAACACTGTATTAAGAGGGTTGTTAATTAAATATGTTTAAGCTTAGTACCTAATTACTTGACAGTTCAAAATTAATGAGTGATAGGAATTGGTATATGGCTACAAGAGAGTTCAATATTGGATTCTAATTTTTGTGTAGTAAATGGTTTTGAACATAAATTAAATTAAACATAAATTCACAACACTACACCTGTTAAGAAAACTTTTAGGTACCTAATTAGGTACTTGAAATTAAAAGTTAATGAGTAATATTGGTATAAGTAATACGACTACAAGAGAATTAATATTGGTTATATTCCCATTTTTAGTCATAAATTGTCATTTTGAAAGCCTTGAAAACAAAAACGCGAAAGATAGCAAAACAGAAAGTTGTAACTGTTACGTACAATCAAAAACAAGTCTAATCTAAATAAAACAATTTCGCAAATTGTTTTTAAGGTTGTAAAATAATCGACTCCTACAGAAGGACGTTCCTTTGTCCCGTTGCCGACTTATAACATACTATATTTCTTACCGTTACTAAACAATTAAGAACAAAGCATAAACAAAGCTTCTGTTAACTTTCACTACGTTATATATGACGTAATAAACGCTCTTTGTTATTTAGAAACGTTTAAAGGTCCACCCGAATCTTTTTTTTTGTCTTAACGGTAGTAGATACCGATTCGCTCTGGAGGTCCGGCAGGACGACAAAAACTGCCACTTTAAAACGTTCCTCTTTGTTGCAGTCGGCTCTATAAACGACAGGAACACAATAACTACAGTCCTAACGCAATACAATTAAACTGAACAAAAATTGCCCGTGAAATTGTTTAGAAACGGGTGTGAATACTTCAATACACGTATCATTCGATGTTTGAAAAATTGACATACAACAATACGCCCCTTTTCCGGTTCAAGTGGATTGAAAAACCGTCGACTAGAATTGAGATATTCGTCGTGGCATGTTACGACCTGCCATTGTCACGGTTGAGGCTGTTTAGTGATTTCAAGGTTTATTATATTATGCGAATGATTTGAATATTTTTTAAATATAAAACGCAATAGCTGTCAGACGTTTTACCGGTATTTTATTATATTTAATGGGTAGACTATAATCCCGATAACTGACATAGGTGAGTACCTACTCACTGACCTATCACTGACGCAGTCGAGTTTTTTGCTACAACGTGCCTACGTGATCCGATACATGGTAGCAAGAAAGGAAATGTTTTAGAGGTTACTTTAGACCAAACGAAGTCCCATATAGGTACCCCTGCTGAACCAAATGAGGTAGGTAGAAGCGTACGCATTACTTAAACTATAGGAGACTGGCTCTATAATCCTCTAAAATCTGTAGGGGAAATAACGTGTATAATAAATTATTAAGTATTATATGTGAAACATAATTATTTTATTGTTTTTTTACACCTATGGGCTAAAGTCGTCACGCATTGGGTGCCAGAAAAGACGGATGTCGGAATCGAGGCAGACGTCGGAAACGATGGCGTGACTATTTGACACAGACCCCCTTATTCCAAAACGAGGTTTAAGGATAGTCCGGGATGTGGATTTAAACCTTAGATTTGGACACAGATTTACTCGTGAACTATAGTCTAAACACTATCCCTATAGATTATATAGGGAACTATTGTCTAATCACTATCCATAAAGATTATAAAGGGATAGTGTTTAGACTATAGTTCACGAGTAAATCTGTGTCTAAATCTAAGGTTTAAATCTACATCTCGGACTATCCTTAAACCTCGTTTTGGAATAAGGGGGAGAATGTCTAAACCTAACCCAGGTCCGAACTGCTTGAAAAGATGTTATAGAGGCCTTTCCCAGCAGTAGGACAATAATATAGACCAACAATTTTTCGCATTATTTATCAATAAAATATTAGACCAAAACACGTTGGAAAAATAAATACGAAAAGAGGAATTGCAAATGGAACGGACGTGACTAGTGATTTATGCAACATTCATTCAAGTCTAGTTACTATACACGTAGTAATCGCAACGTAATCGATTACAACTACAACTATGTGGGGACTCGATACATTAACCGAGATTTATAATCGAGTTGCAAATGAGGCATTACAGGTACACAGTTACTGGGTCCAGTTTTTATCGAATTATCAATAGTTATATTATTAAGAGGAAAGATTTGTTTAAAAGGTGCGTTTATGAATAGACTTCGAAACTATTAAATCGATTTAGATGAAACTTGTTTGTCATAAAATTGTACTGATTTGAACCTAGAAATAATTGCTTTGCAAATATACCTACTTCTTAAATTATATTTTTACGTAAGGTAAATAATTTCATTATATGAACACTTGCATTCTGAATTTATTTCCACATTGTATAGTTTAATTACACTGCAAAAATACTATCAAAAGACAGGTCTTTAGTATCCTTTAAGGACCTGAGAACATAAGCACCCAATTCCTTAAAGACGACTTAAATTATTATTTTGGTATTCTTTAATCACCTGTGAATAGACAATGACTCTACCTTGCCCCAAAATAAAATCGATTTTTTATCATGTAACCAATTTATGAGTCATCGTTCGACCGGAATCTGTTTCTGAATGACTATTATGTCCATAACAAGTCTACGATACCAGTGTCACGGATTATTACTACGCGAATAAATTTATTGTTAAGCATTCATTGCTGGATTTGTTTACATTTATTATAAGTTGAGTAGAATAAGCGAGCAATGTAAAGCTAACAATTAAGTTGGAAGCAATTCTTTATAAGATTCACTTATGACGTAAAAGAGGTTGTTTCTCAAGAAAATTTCGTTTATTTTAGACGAGTATGGAGACATCTTATTGGTCATTGTACAAAGAATAAGGTAACGGTGTTTCCCTCTATGAAACATTAAAAGAAAATGATGTCTAATGTTGTCTTTCGTATAATTATCATGAACTGTTAATCATATATGTGAACTGATTATGTACCGTTGAGTTAGGTTTTCCGGAGAATCTGTAGTCCATTGAAATGTTTAATTTTTTGGGCTTAGGGTGCATTTGTCAGAGGACGCAAAGTAACTTTTAGTCGTAAAACAAAAAATAAAAAGTTACTTTTCAATGGACTACTGGTTATGTACGATGAACGGATCGAACTAAGACTTAGCACACGTATAATACCTAGTTATTTTGATGTAGACATCCGCTAAGAAGGGATTTTGGGAAATTCAAACACTATATGCGGACGAAGTAGCAGTTGAAAGACAGCTCTATGTTCTATCCGTCACTTTATTTCCAAAAAAAATATACAAAATAAGATATATAAATGCTTTCCTTGTGAGAAAAGTATAATATTGTATATGACCTGAGATAACGAAAACCTTTTTAAGACTGGGTACGTAGTCTTATTTAGACGAAATTAAAGTTAAGACCACCTGCATTTATGACGACATCAGGTTTAGATCATCTGCTGCTCAAACGAGTTGTTATCTTAGACTACCTGAGTTTCCGACCATTCGATACTTACTCATAATCACTAGTAGTTCGCCCCGAACTGAGACCTCACGACCTTTTTACCGATTTTTAGATTTTAGCGTAAAGTATGACATAACGACGAAAGACTTCAAATACATCGGTGTATCTTATTTACATGATAGGTGCCTAGTATCGCTATCGTCAGACCCTGGACATCGCTGACTCTATTATACTTTCAAAACAGATACTTTTCACGAATCCAATCGCGTTAGGCATATCCTGTCCAGAAAATGAGTTCCACCTAATTTGCTTGGTCTCAAAAAATCATATTTTTTTTATTTTGCCTTTTCTTGATACTCGGGAGAATAAGTACCTACTATGAATGTAAATCGTGTGAATGTAAATAACTTCAATAGCTTCCTTCCGTTCTGACGATATATCTCTATCCGTCTATCTTATCAAGTGAACACGATAGACCTTACTTGTCTAGAGATGAGTTCATATAGCCTTCTTCCGCCGGCTATATTACCAAACCCAAGATATCAGTGGCTTGTTTAGCACCTAGATGTGCCTAGAGTGCCTACTTAACAAGACACCTTTAACGATAGACTTATCTTGTATAGAAGATGAGTTCATATTTTTTTTAAGTTGAGTGCCTTCTTCCAGCTATCAGCTGATTCTTCCGAAGCTAGAATAGCTACTTATTAAGGTGCTTTAAACGAGTCTAAACATGATGACTATCTTGCTCTCAAGATAATGTTAAGTTCGAATTGTCACCTTTCTCATCGGGTCTTTATCATCAGACTAAACACTCACATTTTTTGTACTGTACTCATCATAATGTAAGGAAAAGAGGAGAGAGGCTCCTACCTCGATACAAATATATTACAGAAGTTTGAGACCTATATTATCGGTGGACCTATATGTCCTATATTTTAATAAGTCCCTAATTTATTAGTAAATGAAAATAATAAAAATATTAGTCACAAGTTTATTAATTAGAATCTTTAGATCGGCTAGCAATACTATTTAATATTATCCACCAAAATTGTTAACCAACCCTTGATCATGAAATAGAATGAATAATCTATAATATTATTAATATTATAAAGCTGAAGAGTTTGTTTGTTTGTTTGAACGCGCTAATCTCAGGAACTACTGGTTCGAATCAAAAAATATTTTTGTGTTGAATAGTCCATTTATCAAGGAAAGCTATACAGACTACTTTTTATTTTGATATTTCCACGGGATCAGGACTTACGCGAGTGAAACCGCGGGCCGCAGCTAGTTATAAATATGAAGCAAAGAGAGGTCTGAAGATTTAAGGGAAATTAGAATAGACGCTTTTAAACTACAGTCTTCAACCTTCAAATTCAAGGTAGGTTGAGTGGCCCAGACGTAGTCAACCATAGAAGTATTGACCAATTTTCGCCTCGACTTCTGTTTAGCTGATCAATAGCTGGTTCAAGCAGCTCCTTTGAAGACCATCGGGAACGAACACAAGAGTATAACTTACTACACAAACTTTTGCGAATTATTTGAATTTAGGATAACCATATTATTATGTAGGTACCTAATATGGATCGTCCATTTTAAACATATCACGAAGCATTCACGAAGTTAAGTTATTAGGTAATGGTTTTGAAATTTTCTGGAAATCTGGAAATCATAATATTATTATGTTTTACGACAATGATAGAAAGAAAACCTGACATTGTCATTTTTAAATCATAAAAGAAGGTCTAAGCGTTTTTTCCTTTTTGATACAAATGAGTTTGATTTATAAAAATTACCGCTGAGATGATACATTCATGTGGATTCCTTCCAGCTCCATCATCAGATCAGTTCCATGGCACCATATTATTGTCACCGAAGTTACGCCCTTTCAATTGATACCCCACTCGAGTATATTTGCCCCATAGTCTGCCTGCCATATAGGTAGATCCCCTTTTGCACCCCCTATCTCCGTAGCCCCCAGACCGATCCTGCTCATATTCGAACTTAAAAATTTTATGGACCTCAACTACACGTATACCAAAAATCATTAAGATCAGAGCAACGGTACTCAAGTTATCGTCGAACAAACATACATAGATACATAGGTACAACCGACCGACCGTCTCGCCACTAGACCTCTCTCGCTTCGCTCGTTCGGTCAATTATACTACTCATACTAATATTATAAAATTGAAAGTTTCTGTGTTAGTATGTTTATTACTTCTTCACGCAAAAACTACTAAACCGATTCCGTTGAAACTCGGTATGTAGATAACTGGAGACCTGGATTAACACATAGGCTACTTTTTATCCCGGTAATCCCACGAGATTGGGCTTCACGTGGGTGTAACCAAGGGGCGCAGCTAGTAAAGAAATAAATCAATGCAGTAATTGATAATATAGTAAGTCATTGACTATATCGACACTTTACCCACAGATAAAGTAATATTTACTTTTTTTTTTCATTTACTTTAGTGATTTAAATCTATTCGAGATGTTAAGGCGGCGCAGCGCGGCGCGGTAGCAAAACACGTTTACAACATTGTCACATACTGGACAACTTGTCCCCAATAATGTTGACTCGTACCATTTGTACTAAATACTTTGCTCACACCAATCCAAATTTAGTAAAACATGAAGGACCGTGTCATAATTTAAATTTTTATACAAACACTGAAGTTTTCTTGGCGGCTTGATATACTGGAAAAAATTGTTTCATTGAGAATATGATGGGCTACTTTTTAACCTGATATTCCCATGGGATCGGGACTTATGCGGGTAAAACCGTGATGAACTTTTAGACAATTTAATATTTATAGTACAATAAAAGATTAATACATAACCAAAGTATTTAAAATTTGAAAAATTTGCCTTGAAACGTGCATGTAATTCTTAATCTTTCATCATAGGTGAAATTCTACAGTTACAACTACATTAGCAAAATGTATAATCAAACTTGCTCTAGTCTTAATAAGAATTCACACAAAGTTCTGGTAGGTATTATATCAATACCTATAGGTACTACGTTCCGCTATTAAACAAGATATAACAGCATAATTTCGTTTGATTTGACATGCCGAAACAATTTAACCATTATCTCCGTAGGAAAATTAACCTTCCCCCTCAATAAATTTTAAATTCTACAGTCTGAGGGACAGTGTTGATTTTTCCGCGTTTGCTTGTTGGTTAATAATGTCTTATGAACTAGGTTAGGTATGGTTGTGGAATTGGCGGTATTCGCTTACAGTCCCATTGGGGAGACGTAGCTCGCTTGTATTACTTAGCTTGCTGGGTGGGCAAACCATTTTGGCAGAGCAAACTGACTCTTAACACTGTCTATGTTTAAAGCTGCACAAATAAGTAAAATTTCTTATAATTATTTAAATATTCTGTAAGATTATGATATAAAATCGGCTTGTATGTGTTGTGGTTTCAAAAAATATTTAGATGAAATAATTATTTATGTTTAAAAAGAGAGAATACAATTAAAACATTACTTTACCGAAGGAAAATTATGTTGTAATTAACAGGACAATTAAAATCGAAGAACATTATGATGATGAAAAAACTGGAGTGGGATGTGATCCTTTTTTTTCTTCTTAGATTGATGTAGACACAGACAGGACAGTCAATAATATTTCATATTATAAGCAGTCAAAAAAGGAACTTTAATTATCCATTAGAATCTCGATTTTCTAATCGACTGTGCTCTATGCAAAAGGAAAATCTCTGTGCAAAGTTTTACATTCTAGATTCTGCATTTTTGGTTCTACGTTTACTGTTATCAATCTGGTTAGAGCTTTTCTTTGAGTAATCAGGCACTAATCAGATCTATGCATTTTCAAAATTATAAAAAATACCTACTTTATGTAAAACTTTTATATGGCAAACTAAATGAGCTTTGAGATAACGTTAGTTCTTTTCGCCTGAAACACAGATACTTCCTATTTCAGGCATACTGTTGTTAATTGATTTCTTGTATGATTGAGTGCAATTCATTTTTAATTAATATCAGTACCGATTTAAAGAAAAAAGTGTCTTTTCTATGAAAATACTAATCTATATTACAAAGGAAAGCCGTGCTGTGTGAAAATACCTATAGCGTACGCGTATGTCGTCATGTGTGGTACGATTACAGTAACGGTAAACAAAAATATTCAATATGACAGTGAAAAAGAAAAAAACATCTAGAATATTCTAGAACATCATGTTGACCGCGGTATTAAATAGGGCTATCTTATTCTTCCCTCAGGCTTGGATATCCCAAAAGATAACTTAGGCTTTAAATGACTTTATGCTTATTATCGCTATCACACTTTGGATGCTCTGCTTTTTCGGTAAACTATCAGAAAAAGGTAACAATAGTGTCCTAGGAAGGGTTGGTATTTGGCAGACAGCTGGCCGCGATGTTTTATTTTCGAAGGTGCATTTGGCAAAATAAGCTCGAATTCCTAAATAACATACATACAACAAAGAGGCGTTGCTGACAATCACGAGTTAGTAAAGATTTTCTAAGGAAACATATCAGATTTTCTCTCTAACCTCCTGTAATTTAAATATCATTGAACGGTAAACAACAAGAAAATGAGCTTAATTACCGCGAAGCAGGACAAAAATGCTGTTAACGTTTTAATTAGTAAGAGATAATTGATTTCATAATGATTGGTGGTTGAAACGGTTCTTCATCAGGTCGCAATGCAATGTGAAAGTAGTTAACATAGGGTTTTTTCAAAAGCCTTTTTCAAGACTCGAAAATTCAACAGGAATTTGAAGTATTTGTGGAAAGTTACGTTTGTCATTTCGTCTTTTTCAAAAAAGTATCTACTGCTAATAATTATTTGGCTTTTTTAACGTTTAGTCATAATATTAGAAGTTATTAAAATTGTCCTTTGCTCATCAACACAGTCCTCCTAAGACTATTTAAATAGTGAATCGTGTTGAGTTTCTGCGATATAAGCTATGCTTAGTGCAAAACCCTCAGGACTTACTTGTCATAAAAGTAACTCTAATTGGTTTTTTAATACAGGTGAGTTCCTATATTGTAAAACCATAATGTTAATAAACTTATTTATTTAATTATAAAATTTAAGTACACTTTTTTTCTATAATATTGTTGCGGTGAAATTATGTTGTGGCAATAAACCGTGTATCTTTTTGAGATATTATAGTGTAATAAATTAAAAGATTGACAATATACGTTTGGTAATGATTCGAGAAAAACCTACCTGAAAACTTTCTTCTTTGTCGAAACTTTCTTCTATTCTCCGATGACACCATTCGTTCAACATGATGAATACACAAGAGTATCTTTTGCGCTAACCAATAACCCTAGATATAGCGCTTCAAACGATTCACACATGATACTTTACCATCACCCAACAAATAAACAATTACCTCAAAAATAGATACACACGAAAAATATTCAAAAAATCTAATTCGAAATTTTCCACGTAAATAATGAACGCAATTGAATCGCGTGACTTTGTCAAAATGGTGTCATTTGTGATCTAGACAGCTACAAATGAAAAGAATTGTATAAATTAAAAATGTATTCAACTACCAAATAGTTTTCAGTTTATCGAAAGAGGTTTGTTGCGTCAATGTAATGCGTTGATGTCTTTTGTATGAAATATTCAAATGAGTGCATTTATGTAAAAAAAAAAGTGTTTCTAGTATGTTTCGTATTTATGTTAACAATTTTGTTAATTAACTATGTACTAAGACGAGAAATGGTGTTATAGGACCATCTAATTATAGCATCTGATACATCCCAATGGCATGAATGGAAGTTGCTGGCTCTGTTAAATCATCCACGAGTAGATTAAATGTGATGCCCAATATTTACAAGGCATGAACAAATTTTCTTGATAGGTATATTTTTTATGCATTACTAATACAAAAAAAATAATATCATAAGTTTTAAAAATAAAGTGACCTTACCTTAACGTTGATTCCTGTGAGAAGATTGAGCTGGTCAGTCCTGCAACAAACAAAAAAACCATCAGCAAAAAATATTTACGAAAAACATGCTCTAAAATACAGTCGATTTCATATTTTGAATAAGTTTTTATACCTTAACCTAATGATTGGTCTGCATTTGACGATCATTTAGTATTTAAGTTCGATGGTTAAGCCTGGGGCTGCCAGCAATGGTTTTCGTGACCTAGATCTTTTTGAATACGTAACAAATTTTGCTTGAGCTTTTACTAGCCTTCTAAAACCAACTACTGTAAATTAAAACTTAACTGTATGACAATAGAATTGAGTCCAAAATTCATCAGCAACGAATCGTATGGCAAAGTTCTATTAAATTTAAAAGTCTGTGTTACCGAAATTACAACCTGTCATACAGCAGACACGATCATGAGGAACAAGAGAAGGTCATACAATAATTGATGCTGCAACCATTGAGCCTTCTTGGACAATAGACTTTCTATGGCCCGATAATTCCTTTCAACGCATAGTGATAGAAACGCAAAGTACTACTTGATACACAGGTGACCATATTTCTAATTAGCCAGATGTACAAATAGTCCGATACGCAAACGAACTGAATTTAAATCGTAATAGACCAAGTATGCAATCGACCAGAATTAAAATCGAATTGAAAACGACAACCGAATAGGTGAAGTTTGATAAAGCAAACGATAAACAACGAATTATTGTCTGCAAATGTGCACTATGCAGTAGTTTGCAGTGTGCTCGAACTATCGGCCGCAAACTAGTATGTAGTGTGCGAGGCCACTCAAACATTAAACTGGAGCTAATTAAATAAATAAGTATGTTTTTTTTGACGGCTAAGTCCAATATTCGCAAAACTTTTGTTTCAAATATTCCAATTCCGTTAATAAAACAATACCGAAAAAAGTATTTGTCATATTATAAAGATTAATGTAGAGCGGAAAACTGTCAACTACATCATCGTTTTTGATTTTTACAAAAATAATTTTACGAAAACAGGGGAATAAGAAGAAGAGAAATTAGCATAACCCATCGCTAAGTTAAAGTGTGTAGTTTCAGATTATTGACCTTTTTTTATACAAATAAATGTATAAAAAAAGGTCAATAATCTGAAACTACTTCAATTTTTAGTAAAAACACTTATAGTATTACTGACATAAACAGCCAATCTTCACTATCACTACATAGTATAAAACAAAGTCGCTTTCTCTGTCCCTATATCCCTATATCCCTATGTATGCTTAAATCTTTAAAACTACGCAACGGATTTTGATGCGTTTTTTTTAATAGATCGAGTGATTAAAGAGGAAGGTTTATAATATGTATAATACATGCATAATATAGCCATTCGAAGCCGGGGCGGGTCGCTAGTTTGTACTTAAGGAATTAACTTAATGCTGATAATTATAATGATAATTTTGTCCCTTACAATACAATCTAGAGGCTCACCTGCTAGTTGTTCTATTCGGATGACTTGATTCTAATTATTGTCTCATTTATATACCTACTTAACTCACATATGACTTGCAAATATGAACCAGGATTTCTTACGTAGTAACATTTAAAGCAAGTGCTGAACGCGTAAAATTTATGTCTTTTGTTTATAGGGTGTACGATTTAAGGAAACCTACTTTATAGAATAGAATAGACATTTATTAGAAAAGCACACGGACAAGAAAGCAAATATTAAATAGGTAGACATAATTACAAAACAAACAAAAAAAATACAAATCGAAAATAGAAAAGACAGAATTAGAAAACAATCTATAGAATTAAATAATAGGCACACAATAATGAAAAGTCCGGGATGCCGTGTGCTATCCTAAATGGACCGATATGATATTAGTGGCCTATTAGATGTTTTTTGTGTAATTTTGATGTATCTACCGACTAAAATTACAACGACTATCAAGCCAACAAGCCTTTAGCCGATAACTGTAAATTCTTATCAACCAATTTCAAGCTATTTAAAGTGCTACTAGCTATCTAGCCCTTTTTCAGTTTTATGCTTGCAGCTGTTAGCTTGATTGCACGAGTTTGAATTTAGAACTTTGTTTTTTAAATCACTTCTTAATAAGATCGTTATTAAGGATAGAAGAGGCAAGGATCCATTACTTTAATCCTGCATTTGCCGTCGCTTCCTATTCCGGCTATTGTTAGGTGGATACCTACACGTCCTGTCAATACAACAATACGTCAGTATGTTTGATTCCCATTAGGAACGCAGTTATTGTGATTATAATATAAATCTATGTATGGCTTAAAAGTGGCAACTAAAGATTGAGTCCCATGGAGAAGAAAATATCGCTTTCATAAACTTCAATGCTCCGTAGTCTCCGTCATCATTCACCGAAAAATCTCTATCGTTTTGCTCTTCAACCAACCTTATTAGTGGAACCTCTATTCTTCTACCACACACCACAAATATAAATAAATAAATATTTCAGAACATTTTTACACGTCGCGTCGCCATCTAGCCCCAAGCTAAGTAACTAGACTTGTGATATAGGTGCTAGACAACGGATATACTACTTTATATACTTTTATTTTGTAAATATTTTCTTACAATACATAGAAACAACCAGACCACAGACAAATATCTAAGCATAAATACTTGTCTTAGGCTGGAATCGAACCCGCAACCCTGAGTTTGACAGTCCGGCATGGTAACCATTGTGTCAACTGGGTCTTCAAATGTACACAATTGTAACATAAACATAGCTACTAACATAGTTTTAAGTTATCTATTAACACTTTCAATTTATATCATAAAATATGTATGTAAGTCTATAAGGTATGTATCTATGGGCCTTCGTAGCCTGAAATAAATGTTTTTTTTTGTTTTTTTTAAACCTGGATAATAAATAAACGTTTAAACCCCTTTCAGTAATTGGTTAAATTGCGGCTTGCAGAATCTTAGCCGAAATTGATATCGAAGCTGCCAAAGATTGTTAAGCTGGCAATTCGTTTTGTATACGTAGTTAGACTAGATAACATTTTTATCAAATAGAAAATGTATTTCTATCTATTTATAACTCTCTAAACTTTTGATTCATTAACTTTTTACATCGATTCAATCACCTACATCAATAAAAAGTTGTTTTAACTAATCCGGGTCGTTCACTAGCCAATCTAAATCAAATATACCTACCTAAGATACTATCTTACGTATTGGGTACCTACTTCATGTTATTTACGGATGTAAATTAAAGGCTTGAGAACCTAAAATAGACCTAGGTTGTTTGTCTGGACTTTCCGATATGACAAACCGACCATGTATTTGATTTGAGTCAGTTTTAGTCGCCGCTTTGCCAAGGTATTATCTCTGAATCGTTACTAATGTTAAAAGAAGCTGTACTTAAAAAAAAAAGATAATCGACAGTCTTTGTCCCACTGCTGGGCAATGGCCTCCCTTTCGTCTCTCCGCACAACCCGGTCAATAGCGATATCTGACCAGTCTTTTGAATAGGCGTCAAGTTCGTCTATCCATCTTTGTCTGGTCTTGCGGCGCGGTCGTTTCACGATACTGTTTTTTTTTATTGTTTAAGAGAAAACAATGATACTTTTATTGATTTTTTGATTTAAATATATCCGTCCGTATATATGTCAGAGTAGAGAGGCTACCAAGTTGATTCACACACACACACCATTATTATTATAGTACTTAAGATTAAGATATACTTAAGATAGTATAAGAAGTTAAGAGCCCACACTGTTCCACTGCAGGGTATGCCTTGCAGTGAAGATGAATGGAAGAAAATGGAAATGGAGAGGCTCATAAGCCTCTCTACCTTTTTTCCATTCATCGCGATTCGTAGCTATTGCGGAAGCAATAATTTAATTAATACACCATTGATTAAAATAAATAACAGTTTCCTTAAAATATTGGGCATTCTTCAAAAAAAATTTTTTTAATTTTTTTTTGTATTAAATTTTTTATAAAATGTTTGTATTATGAAAAAATGTATTAATCATTGCTCTGGCATCGCCAGCTTCGGAATGTAAATAAAAATGTAAAAAACAATACTTCGAAGATTAGTCACAGAAAACACGTTGTTTTTCTTGAAAGTACTGTTTTTCTCTTTTTTTTATTAACACTTTAGTCATCAAATATAATTATTTGGTAGGTAGATAAATAACTAGCTTAGGAAGATAGATAGATACAACACAAATATTATGTAGTATAATTTTATTGATTGGGCACTGTATCATTATGAATAACGGCCTTATGGCTAAGATTTAATTTCTTCCAATCCTTAGCTGGAATTCTTTCCAGCCCACTAGCCGAGGATTGAGATGCTCGGAAGCCTTTTTATGTAGATACTAGCAACTGTCCGCGATTTCGTCCACTAAGTTCCGATCCCGTAAGATTAACGGAAAAAAGTAGCGTATTTCCATACTCATAATAAGCTTTATTAAAATCGATCCAGTAGTTTCAGAACCTATTCGTCACAAGGAAAAATATTTCTTTTTGTAATTTTAGATTACATTTGCATTCATATTAAAACAATTACAAAATAGGTACTTAAATAAAACCATGGAGCTAGGACTAATCCTAGCTAGGACTAATCCTAGCTCCATGCATAAAACAAACAAAATTAAAAATTAAAACTAAACCTAATAGAACAAACATTTCTATATTATCATATCCTTTATTATCTATACTAATAAAATTATTTGTCCTGAATGAGTGACTGACGGATTAACGCACAGCCTAAACTGCAAATTGTTGAGTTCTGAAACTTGGAGGGTGTGTATCTGAAACTTGGACGTAGACATTCGATAAGAAAGGATTTTGAAAAATTGTGCTCCTACGCGGCCGAAGTCACCGGTGAAAGCTAGTAGATAGATAAAAAATGTATTTGTACAACACACAAAATATTGAAAAATATCAAAGAGGATAAGAGCTTATTATATTGTACAACCAGGCGACCTTTCGAAAGCGATTTCTTTCAGGCAACCTTAGGATGGAGAAGGTCTCTTTAGCTTAACTAAAACAGATATAGTAAATTGTAATAATAACTTTCAAAGTTTGAGTCCATATGATCCGGAAAACTGTAGTGCCTAGGACATGTAACACCGTCATAGGAAATGACGCAAGGCATCTGTCCCGTCAAATAACTACAAATCTGCATTAACTCACCATTACTATTTGCTAATAAGTAACTTTGCTTAGCTATTTAAGTTACCACCTTATTTGGATATGTCAACACTTGGCTTAGACGCAATTTGGTTTATTTACATTCATAAGATTTTATGATTTAGTTTGCTATATGTGGGTATGTTAGGAGTCAATGAACTTTTAAATAAAACTATTCGAACTCCTATAGTATAAATGGGGGTTAGTGGCGGGGCTACCTGATCTACGAGCGACCCATCGCTGAGCTACCCACTTTGATTACATTTTGTTTTATTTTATATATACATATAAAATGCTTTGTCCTGAATGACTGACTGACGGATCAACGCACAGCCTAAACCGGTAATCGTAGAGACCTGAAACTTGTAGAGTGTACTTTGTATGACGTAGGCATCCGATAAGAAAGGTTTTTCCGAAATTCTACCCCATAGGGGGTAAGGGGGGCTAAGTTTGTATGGGACAACGTGATTACTCGGTCTATTTTCGTCTTCGTCGCGGGCAAAAGCTAGTTTTCTATAACAATAGTTGCCACAAAGACTCCAACCAAGCTGTTGAATGACTATGAATGAATACTACATTGGCTTATTTTCTGAATTGCTCGTAGTATAGAGTCCGATTGATCTGAGTATAGAGTCAGATTATAGTCACCGTTGTCACTGGCCAAGTTTTTTTTTAATTTTGTTCGGTCGGGGAAGGCTAAGACTGATAAGTGAGTCTATCTAGCCTAGTCAATTTTTACTGGTTATTACGAAACAATGCACGGATAGATTTCTTTAAACCAATATTTACTTTTAACCGTTATTATGGATAAAAGAAATTGAGTAACTGGCAGGAAAGGTGCCAAAGTGATTAGGGCATGGTAACCGGTAGAATTTTATAATATTAAGATGTAAATACGTGAATGAAAATGTTATAACAACATATAATAAAACATATTGAATTTAATCCAAACCTATTGAACTAAAACAATGCAGGCTAAATAAATATTATCACGTCTACGAGACGCAACAACATCCTACGGAAACAAAGCTACAAACCTAAGTTTGCAGTTACTCGTGGCGCTAGTGTCTATGCATAACCTAACAAGTTTTATAGTACTGATAAAATCCGACAGTAAATAGAAACTAGTGAAAATCTAGTTGCAATTATGTCACATCCTGCAAAACTGTGTCTAAGAATAGATATTTACTTGAACTGGGGTATTTCGTATTTGTTTAAAGGATAAAAATTACTTTGACGTCGTACATTATGCAAAGAAACCGTTTTTGGCACGCGCATCTTTTTTGCTTCACGTCATTAATATTTTTGTACAAATAATTATTGCATTATATTTATACTACTCTAAAAAATGTCTTAATATTTGGAGAATATTTGTTTGTGTTCAAAAGTCTCAAGAAATATAATTAAAATAATTTTGTGTGCAATATGTATAAATTATTTAATTAGAAAAGTTGCGGAAAACAGTCTGTATACAAATACAAGTATACCTACTTAACCTTTAATTTGTTACGAAACGGGGAAAAAAAACAGAAAGAACTTAAAAAATGGCGACCGCAAAACCTATTGTTTCTCTGGAGACTAAAGAACATCGAACTAATAATACGGTTATAGTAAATCGTTGCTACACTGCAAAAATGGTTCCATGTGAACGATGAGATGACGACAAATAGAAGTGAATGGAACAAGAAGGCATACTGCACTGACCCCAAATAAATTCTAGAAGGGCAAGCAGAAAAAGAAGAAGAGTGTGGGCGACAGTCTAGGAAATAATCAATTTCATTGTTTAAAAAGTTAATATGATGTTGATCTTTTGAAAGTCATGTCCAGCAAAGAATTAATTGCCAAAATTATAAATCGAAATGATTCATAATTTTGTTCCTACACAATCTAGACTCCTACACAATTTGGACTCCTACACTATATGACCACCATCAACAATGTTAAACCGTCATGATATTTCTCTGAAACTTTAAACGGACTCTACATCATCATTCCTGATTTACAATCTCAGCGTTTTGACGTCATTGATTTTGTGTTGTATGATTCATAACGTCATGGTGTTTGATTTCTACGGATATGGCTAGGGATTTCCATGACGGAAATATTTTTTTGCCATATTAAACTATACAAATAAAACGTTAATATGGTCATTAGGATGATACATGTCTGGTACAGCTAAAAATAGTTTGGTGTAACGAACCTCTTGTCCGACGCGTTTGCAGTCAACGTGAAGCTTACAGAACAGAGCTTTAAGCTCTGAGCTTTAACCAAATCTATACATATAAAATTCAAAGTTCTGACTAGCTAACTGACTGGACTGATAAATCAACGCACAGTTCAACTCAATGAATGGATCAGGCTTAAATTTAGCATACAGATAGCTGTGACAGCATAAGCTAGGACCTAGGTTATGAATTTTGGAAAATTTTAATCATTTGTTTTTAATAAAAATCCAAATATTTTTTCCCAATGTGGGGCACTCAAAACGCTGGCGGCATTGTCTCTTTGGATGGCAATGCTGATCCGTTGGCCAAAGTAGCAGCATATAAAAAGATCAATAATAATAATAATAACTGATATAATTTAATTTAATTTCTAAAGATTACTTTACATTATAACATAGATAACTTAATCATACTAGCAAATTGCTTAAAAAAATATTCAAAAGACCTTGAGCTCATAACTCTAAAATATTAGAGAGTGTTAGTAAAACAAATATCACGGAATCGGAACAAGTGAGTCATATACAACTATGTAATATTTGTTTGTCTGTTATCCACGGCCAGCGCTAGCGAATGTGAAGGTCACTTTCACCGTGATTCATGGAGATTCCACATCT
This sequence comes from Idaea aversata, assembly GCA_907269075.1. Taxonomy (NCBI): domain Eukaryota; kingdom Metazoa; phylum Arthropoda; class Insecta; order Lepidoptera; family Geometridae; genus Idaea; species Idaea aversata. Next base: position 4,151,722 of record OU026092.1, on the reverse strand, counting down.
CCGATCAGCAATGTTATGCAAAATATATGCGTAATTTTTATTTTTCACCATATTTTTACATTATTACCAATAGTTGAAAATTAAAGTTGCGAAGACGAAGAAGTTGAAACTTAAAGTTGCGAAAAAGTTAGAAGTAGAAGCCCTACGTGATTTCTAAGACCTAAAGCTTAAAGGTGCAAAGGCGAAGGAGTTAGAAGTAGGTGGTCTACGTGATTTCCTAGACCTAAAACTTAAAGTTGCGAAGGAGTTAGAAGTAGGTGGCGTACGTGATTATCTATACCTAAAACTTAAAATCGAGAAGGCAAAGGATTTAGAAGTAGGTGGGTTACGTGTCCAAATCATCATAGGCCACGCTGATCATTTAAAACAAGATATCTGATGAGCTAGAATAAGATAAAAGCAATTGTTAAGGGGTAAAGTTTGATTGAAAAAGGTAATTTACAGAACTACTAAACCGATTTTGTTAGTTATTTTGCAGATAAAAAGCTATATTATCGAAACATATTCACTATTATTTATTCCGATATTCCCATAGGATCGGGATTTACGTGAGTGAAGGTTAGGGGTGCTGCTATAGTCTGTTAATGTTTATATAAATAAATTATTGTATTTTTTTTAGGTTTAAATAAATATATAGTATCATTGTTTTAAGAATATAAATAGCTTAATTCACATAAACTTTTTCATAAAACGAACTAATCTATATACAAAAAATTAATTACATATTTTATGAAAAGTTTTGCCAGAAGTTTTTATTTTACATACGTACCTAGGTAGGTACTACATAATGTTAGAAGAAAGTAGGAAAATGACACAAGGAAAACATGTTGACATCAACACTTTTCAAACATTTTACAGTTGCATGAAATATTCGGAAATCTGAGGATTCAAAGCAAACAATATAAGTCAGAGAGTAAAAGTTGGATTCCTCTCTAAAGTTTTTTGGAAAAAGCTCTCTGGACTTTCCGACGGCTGACTCAGGTGCCAGCCATCCAGGTTACCGTCAAATTCTTAGTTACCTAAGTTGATTCATCTCTGTTGAACTTTTTATTTGGTCCAGCAAGCAGATGCGTAATGCTATGTAGGCACTTACATAAATAGAATAGGTAGAAATATCGTATTTAACGTCAAGGTAGCCTATTTGTTAATTTTTTAAGTTAATAAGATTTTAGATAAATTATTTTTTGTAAACACCAATAGTTAAAAAAACTCGGCTAAGGGCGAAAGTAGGCATTCCGCTACGAAAACATTTTTATAAGTAGGCACTACATTATTTAAAAAAAGAAAATTTAAGTCTAAGTGTTACAGAAGGCGACCTTATCGCTCAGAGCGATCTCTTCCAGACAGTCTTTTCATTTGTATTTATTATTATTGTTTCCTGAGTGTTAAACAAATAAAGGGTTTCAATCCCTTTATGCTTTTTGTAAGGTTTCTTTAGGTGGAAATCCTTTGAAAGTAAGTAGCAAAATTCTGCACGACATTACACACGGCCTCAGCGCCATCTAGCTCCAAACAAACCAACTAGGGTTGTAATATGGTGAATAGACAAGTATAGAGTACCTACTGATGTCTGCTTTTGCCTGCACAGAACCCCCCCTAGGCTGTGATACATAATTTGCCAAAACTGAGTTAAATCAAGAAGGGCCCGTAAGTTGGTGAATTTGCTGTGAAGATTGTGCTTTTGTGACTTATGTGTGAAGATATTTATAGAATATAAATGGAAAATGATAAAATAAACCTAAAAATGATTTTGAAATGCCTATTCAATGATACCCCACTTGATATAGTTGGTAAACTTTTTTCTTTTTAGTTTTGACAATATGGCGTCTGGTACTCGCCATTTTTTATTATTATTATTATTGAAATGTCTTTAATGACACTCGCAAAGTTGAGACGAATCCATTAACGCAAGAATCATCAAAATCAACCCACGCGTTTGGGCTCTAGAGTGCCACATAGGTTCCAACTTACATACACACATACATAGACTGATGAACACATTACCACTCCTTTGCGTTGCTCAGTCGGGTAAAAACACTGCTGCTGGAATGGCTGTTTAAATCTCATTTGCCTTCGGATGTAACATGATATATTTTTCTTTGGTAAATCAAGATACACACTAATACATGCAGAATGAGAAAAATGAAAATGAAAAAAACTTTATTGTCTAAATTAACCTTATCAGTTATATTGCTCTACTCCTCCTATCACACAACAGTAATTAGACAAAAAGAGAGGCGTCAGCTTTATTGTTGAGTAGTGCCATTTCTGGTTCTGCACAACGCTGTTTTTCAGCATCCCCTGCCTCCCTAAGGCAGCAGAAACTATTAGTCAAATGATGATTTCTTTCATTTGTTAGTGTTAATTTGCATTGCATTTGCGACATTGACACAGTTTAGTAATGGTGATTTCCATGAGACTGATGACTAAATAGACTTTGGAATTAATTAATTGTAATTTTTTGCAAGTCATTAAGCAAAGTTTAATTTTCCATGATTTTCTCTGACGTCATCATCGACACTTTGCCCTGGCTTATTTATAAGGGCAGATCGTATTCATTCGTAAAATAAATAATTAAATGAGGAATAACGGTGAAGGTGAAGGGAATATTTATTCCTATACAGTATAGCAGTAAAAATATATAATTAGAATTTTTTTATGGCTAGGTAATATTGATTTAGGTGAACGAACACATTTATTTGCTGTAATAAATAACATGTTATGTATAAATATAGGCTACCGTTATCAATGTTTTTCGATCGTCTTTTGATTCTGTTTTGATCGATTTTTGTTCAAATCCTTTTTTTTTAATTTATTAAATTAGACCACGGTCGAACCAATTTCAAAAATATATTGGGCAGATACGATATTTGGACCATCACCTCGCACTAAATTCCATGATTTTAACTGCTTCTCTCGCTGATTCAGTTGCATTTCGATATAGCTGCATTACGTGTAAATTGCCAAACCAAGGCAAAATATATGTTTGCTCAATCATTTTCAATTTATAAAATCAGTAAGTAACTGATACGGCAAGTGTAATGGGTTAGTCACTAATTATACAAATATTTGTCACGACCATGACTTCATCATTTTACAAGTTCGCGTGCAGAATACACTATTTTAGACATTTTACATTGATTGACCATAGATAAAGCAAAAACGACCACCAAAGAAATACAGGTTTTAAAATTAAAAATATTGCCTTATTATTTTAAACGTCAGAATGTTCAAGTGTCAAAATGTCCAGGATATAACAATACCAATTTGTCAAAATGTCCAGTTAGCAAACATCTTGTTGTTAAAACGACAAATTGAAAAAACGTTCTGTGACTACTAGTAAAACGACAAATTGAAAAAAAGATCACGTGGTAAAAAAATCCAAATGCCAAATCTAGCCAAAATATTTAGTTTTTTCTATTCGATATTAAGATCCTATGCAAGTTAGTTTTAAACTTGATAATTTAATTATGAAAATGGTGCGTTTGAATCAATGGAATTATTAGTTGAGATTCTACTTATGGGCATGAAACAAGATTAATACAAATCACATTTTCTTCAGCACAAGCACTTAAGAGAATCATGAATAAAATACGCGGCGTACTCGCGGCATTTTCAAAAAACGAACCGTATCGTGCGATAGAGAGAGAGTTTAAGTTCGGACGTAATTGCCTTCATTTTGCTTTCAAATAATGTTGCGGGCCGTAACGTTTTTACCCCCTTTATCCTTCACAAAATGAAATAAATTTGGTCTCATTGAATTCACTGCATCTTATTCTAAGTTTATACGTTTTTCTTTTTTAACCGACTTTTGGTAATTCAGTTTGGTCTATTAAAAAACAATTGAAACGCTCGATTAAGTTTTTAAGTCAAAAATATAGATATTCAGATACTAATAACTTTTATCTTAGGCAATATTTCCTTAAAATAAAAACGGTTAAACTTAATTTTCCATTCTAGAACATTTTAAAAAATTATCAAAATCGGTTTTACCGCTTTTTGTATGGAAATTTACAGTTTCACACTGGTCTTAAGAGGTAGATTGAGATTGTAGGGTTTTGTTACAAACTGAAGATATTTTGTTTGCTTAACACGGCCTATAATACCTAGTCTGGTACAGCATAGTGGATGTTGATCTTAAAATGTCTTCAAACATTTTGCATTACTTAAAAACGCATTTAAATTTGTTCAGATCTGTATAATCTCACAAACATTTTCTTGATTACACCTGCCGGTTCGAGAGCAATCAAATATTACTCACATGTTATACTTCGTTTGTTACAAAATAACATGGTTCACTATCAGATGTTGTCATAAACATCGAGTCGAGCATGTTCTTGAAGGAGACAGAGTGTAAAATTATGAACACATTTGCATTGTCAGTAAAAACTATGGAATTTTGCTTTAGTATTCTCACGGTGTTATAGTCAGTACTTTTATGGTTTGGATCTGTGACTAAGTGACTTATGGTTGTTTGGAATAGATCACCCTTAAGCGATAAGGCCTCAGTTTTGTGCCATTCTTGGAAAGTTTCCTTATTAGTATTTATATGTTTCTGTTTTTATATTTAATCATTTTTTATTTGGCGTATTTTTTATTTTTATTTCTCTACTATCGATTTGTGGCACACTACCTACCCCCGGATACTACCCGTCACTGCTCTAGGCTCCTCGCGACCGAAATTACGACTCGAGTCGAAAGAAATACGCGATTGGGACCCGGGAAAATAATTACTAAGAATCTGAATATCTGAAAATTATCTAGTTTGTCATCTACTAAATTACTTCTTATCTTATCTTATATATTGGGGGCTGACAAATTGCCAGCAACACTTCGACCCAATGGGATCTTTTGTGTTTACCCCTACCTTGATGTTTCTTACTCTTTGAAGAAGTGGTCGATTAACGCGGTGCTCCCACTGAGAGGTAGAAACCTATATTCCTCCAGTTTGGGATACGCATTCCCAAGGAGGCTCATACGCTTACTAGATTACTTACTATATACTTACACTGGAAACTATTAACCACCTTACAGATGAGGAAAACCAAACAATCACGGATGCGGGCAAGGTGCAACAATTAGTCATAATAGTTTCTTTTCAACTTTTACGGACGGAATATTTTTATAATGAATTAAATTTTTCCACCGATAAATAAATACCCGGTTGGTTGGTCGGCACTTCGGTGACCACGATGGGTTAAACTCGATCGAAACTTCGGGTATAAAAATAACAAGCAGTAATAACACGTGTTTATATAATTGGTGAAGAATATCTTGCTAAAAATAAAATCAATCATTGATTTAAACAAAGTCCTTAGATAGATTTTTACAATAAAATATACACTTAGTCTTGACGTCATAGAGTTAAAAAGAATTCTGTCTCGATTTCCAAATAAGCGGAATCAGTTGATAAAACCCCAACGTAATGTCCTGGCAAACATTCTAACATAGACACACTACAAACATTAACTTCTTTAAGACGTCAAAATAGCTCGGATTAATACAAATAAATACAAAAAAGAAATAGTTTTACGAATACCGAATAACAGAAAAATATTCCGAAAATATAAGCAGACCGGTATTTCCGTTTATTTCGCTCTTTCTTCGTCCTTTATTGATATATTTACTAACATTTTTAATTAGTCCCGGCACCTTTCCACCGGATGCGATCAGGGGCGGTTTACTTGATTAATGACGATTTATTTTAATATTTTGTTGTTTAGTTTTAAGATTTATTTAGTTAATAAATAGTCGGTAATAGTAGTAATAATTTGACATAATTGTTGTAACTTAATTGAGCTAAATCAATTCAGTTCCGAAAAGGTCTTTGCCACCTTATTTTAAACGTGGTCCTACCGTTTTGACCTACTACCCTGTAAATAAATAAATAAATAAATAAGTATTTATTTCAGTAACTAAGAGGTATACATTTTACATAATTAGGTTGGAGACTTTCTTTTAAGCGAATAACGCTTGTGTCAGAAAGCCTCACTCTTTCAATATCATTAATATAATTTGATTAGTTACTTACATTTTTATATCAATTAAAAAAATAGAACTAAATAAAGATAAATAAAGTCTAACAAATTTATATGCATACATAATTATTATTAGTGAATTTATATTGATGAAACCCTACATTAACAATATTCAGAAAATACAAATAGAATAATAAAATAAATTAGAAATCAGTTGCAAATATTAAATAAACTTAATCAAAATCGTTAAAAATAAACCAAATTCAAGTAAAATTAAAATTAAATTGGAACAAAACAATTGAAATGAAAATTACACAATTAATTAAACACTTACTAAAATGATTGTCCTTTATATACAAGCAGGTATGTCCGATAGGTGTGTACAACAGGGTTAGAATTTACACGAGTACACCATCCTCTTAAGAGTTGGGATCGTGCAAAATCTCCCCTATGGTGCGTAGTGTGTGTTTGTTTCAAAATGCCTGATTTGTGAATGATTGTGTATGGTTATGTAGACCACTCAGAATTTTATATTATTCTATCGCTTACTATAAAACGTAGGTATACCTAATAGAAATATCAACGAATTTTCATGAAAACGTAATAAGCTAACGATAAAGAAAGTCAACAAAGTACGGAGAAAAATGCTTACCTTGGACGAAGACGCTAAAAGTCTAAAGTCTATATTATTAGTGTTTGAAAAAGTAATGTATATATTTCTGGGTTGTAATCGCTTTGACTATTGAACTAAGTCTAAACGTCGAGGGAAGAAAAATAAATCTAAAAAATACGTGATTAAGATCCGGGGAAATAATAACTATGAATACAAATCGTGTTTAAAACGTTTAAAGTAATGTTTGTTCAAAAAATTATAACTATGCCCAATATTGCACAGGCCCGTTAATGGCCAGTTGGACAGGCCAAATTAGAAAAATGAATTCTCCTATAAAATTTAAGCAAAGACGATAATATTTTTAATTAAAAATGCGTCTTCAAATATTGCGACTAACACGAGACTCGAACTCGCATCCCTTGAATACCGTTCAAATGCGCTGCCAATTACGCCACTTAGTCAAGTACCGTCATAGTCGAATTATATTAATTATTATTTAATCGAATATTTTCAGATAGCCCAGTGCAGGCTTAGCACTTTAAAAAAATAAAAAATCATTGAAAGACGATAATATTAGCCAATCAGATTGATTCGTTTGATCTATTTTTGGATAGTTAGGGTTGGTAACAGGAAAAAAATAAAACAGAATTGGAACAGATTCGTTAGAGGGAAAATAAAGTAATATTATTAAGACAATAAATGCGTAGGTTGTCTACCTACGTATTATGTATTGATTTTTTTTATCCTTGTCATGATTAGAGGACAATGACTTTGTGTAACCTTCACCTAGAAGGAAATTAGATGTTATATTTATTATCCTTTAGTTACGTAATAAGTAGGTAATAACGGAATCTCGGTCAATAATATAGGGAAATAGAAGTACAGAAGGGAAATTCTCTTAAATAACATTGTTTAAATTACATTTCAATATCATAGTATTTTCTAAGGTTTTTGCGACTTGAACTCATAATAATAAATTTATTTGAACGGATATCTTCGCGTTTTTATTTTTATTTTAAGAGGAAAGGGTACCGGGGGCTTTTTCCATACAAACTATTACAAACGTAGTCGACTGTTTTCTCCCAGGATAATGACACTAGAGCAAATATTTTTGGTGCATAAAACTTAAAACAGCCATGACCATGCCCCTATTTTCTGCTTTTTTAAATTTTTTAACTTTTTTAATTTTAATTTCTATGATAATTAGAAAATAAAAAAACCAAAACACAGCGTCACAGGCAGACTAAGATGACATTCGTCTTAGAAAAAAAAAAAAGAAGAAGCGAAGCGAAGCGAGGCGAAGATATCCGTTCAAATAAATTTATTATTATGATTTCAATATCATTTCGATTGCATTTCGATCTAAAATAACACCCTCAAAGTAGCTCAAATTACCCTCAAAAGTAGCTTTTTGTAAAAAAAACTGTCTCTAAGGGTATCTTTTGCAATCGAAAGGATATTGATATGTAATTTAAACAATGTTATTTACGAGAATTGGCCTTCTGAATGTTTTGCGTGAAGGAGTAACAAACATACACACATACTAACGTACAAACTTTCACATTTTAATAATCAATTATGGTCCTGTTTATGGTCGCGATGTGTATTAAACTTTATAATACACTAAACATTTAAATGTAAATCGTCATTTTGCAATTCGAATAAGTACTTAGAAAAAAAGGTGTAACAGAAATTTGGCAAATATATATGGTTGGAGAACGTAATGTTTTCTTTTTTCCTTTAAAACTCCTTTAAATAGATTTAAGAGGAAAGGGTACCGGGGGCTTTCTCCATACAAACTATTACAAACGTAGTCGACTGTTTACTCCCTGGATAATGACACTAGAGCAAATATTTTTGGTGCATAAAACTTATAACTGCCATGACCATGCCCCTATTTTTTCTTTTTTTTAATTTTGATTTTTTTTTAGTTTTAATTTCTATGATAATTCGAAAATGAAAAAAACCAAAACATAGGGGCATAGTCATGGCAGTTATAGGTTTTATGGCACAAAAATATTTGTGCTAGTCTCATTATCCAGGGAGGAAACAGTCGACTACGTTTGTATGGAGAGCGCGCAGGTACCCTTTCACCTTAACTCATGTTACAAAGTTACCTATTTGTTGAAAATGACCTAAGAGGGTGACATAACATAAACCGAACTCACTACTACAAAACTACCATTCAATAAAAGTCCCAAAACTCTATTAAAAAATATTTGATTAAACAGAAAATTACAACACAATCATAAACAGCGACCTTGATCCGACGCGAGCGCATGGAAACGTCACGAAACGTCACTCTGACGTCACGATCCATGACGTTATCCGTTCACAGAATGACGGGGTTTTACAATGTGATCGTAATCAGAATCCGTATTAATGAAAAACACGCGTAGCTCGACATTTCCATTGATAATTCAATGAAGGACGGTAAACCGCGCGTATTATTTTCTCGGATAGTGTTTGCAATCATGATTTTAATTGGAATCTGTTTGGAAACCCACAGTGGAACAAATTAATGACGTATTATGGGATACAGGCCGGGTATTACTGGGATGATTCGTTGGAAGTAATTAATTTGAGTCATTTTCTATGGGTCATAGAATTGTATGTCATGGGTGCTAATATCACTCTAGAATAGTAAAGAAATGTAAATAGTTGAGAGAATAGGTACTACATATTAGATGAAAATGGACTTCGTGATCCGTTTAGTATTTTGTCTTACGATTGATCCTATTTCTTTTTCCCAAATAAAATGTAAGTATTTACCTGACATAAAATGTTTGTAATTTTATATAGGTAAATAAAATAAATAAATATTGCAGGACATTCCACACATCGCCATCTAGCCCCAAGCTAAGTAACTAGACTCGTGTTATGGGTGCTAGACAACGGTTAAACTACTCATACACTTTTCTTTTGTAAATATATACTTTTAATACATAGAAACAACCAGACCACAGACAAATATCTAAGCATAAATACATGTCTGAGGCGGGAATCGAACCCGCAATCCTGTGTTTGGCAGTCCGACGTGGTGACCATTTGTGCTAACTGGGTCGTCGAAAATGGGTTTCCTCTTCGTATTTTATTTTGACGATTATAACTACATGTTTATTTTTCCAAATAAAATATACATAGGTACATACCTAATGTAAAATGTTTCTAATTTTAAAATAAGAAAGTAAGTAATTAAATTTTAGTGAATCTTACCTAATTTGCATAAATAATATTTATAAATTTTGTTTCTTTTTTGACGTGATAACGTTTTATAAATTGGTGAACACCTGCAATCTCGAAAAAGTGTGACGTCACGCGTCGTTACTGGAACGCCTAATGTTATTGACAAGATAACTACAGCAACGTTTTATCGTTGCCATGGTTACCATCAATGTTTTCTTATGACGTTATCACGTAAAATTATCGTCCGTAAACCGACTTTACAGACAACCATTTTTTAATTAAACTTGTTAGTTTAAATAAATAAAGTAAAAACAATTAAGTACAATTTTTATAACACAAATAAATTGTTATAAAGTATTTGTTTGGAAAATAAATAAGTATCAATCTTTTTTATTGTAAGTAAGGAAATTATAATGTCTTTACAACGGCAGATTTAGATAGTCAGATTAGTCAGCTACTCTATTTGTACTTATTTTAGTTTCTTTATTTTTCAATACACATCAAAATATACCTTAAAGAGCTCAGTCTTATCTTAGTTAAAATTAATTACACATACATATTGCGACTGCTTCCGCCATCTAGTATCGAGTAGGTAGTTAACACTCCACACATTGTGCAAATAGCGACATCTACTGCGGAGTAGCAAAACTATTTCATATTTGCACACCTGAGCCGTACCTAAAACACCAGTTTATAACTGTTTAATAAGTGTAACAACAGATGGCACTAGTAGGCAGACATAATGTTTTTGATGTTTACCTGTTTTTTTATTAGTATTTTACCCGATTACAAGGAAAGGGTGATGTTTTTTTAAGTATATTTTTACCGTTTTTAAGATGAAATCATTACTTACATTTAACCCGAAACTTAAGCACTAACTAGGCTTGTAATACGGTGACCAGACCACGGTTAATATAATAATATAATAGTTAAGAAGGTACCCTACCTATGTAAGTACTCTTCTTCCTAAATAGGTATGGGCAATAATGGGCATGCTTTTAAACTTATATTTTTTAAATATATTAGAATTTGTAGAACATAATAATATTATGTTACCATAAATTGTACAAATAATTGAATAAATAGGTACTTACTTATTATAAAGGAATATATAAACTCCAAAAATAAATATTCATGCCAAAAATATTTATACGGCGAGGATCGAACACGCAACCGTCTGCACCGTATCACTCTCTGGCGGGTGTTCGCCGACCGCGCCAAAAGATCGATAAAAGCATAGTACGAAATGTATAGGTAACTATCACTACTGACCAAGTTCTAAAAATAAAATGTCGTGTGGCTTACATTAATATTGACTATGCTATTATTTCTGGGCTACTATTCCGTGTGACTAGAAATAGTGCTGCCTAAATATCGACAGTTTTACTATCGATAGCTTTCACCTGAAAATGGTATTAGTATCGATTAACACAGAACGGTATCCATAGTATCGATTGTTTTGGTAAGACTATCGATAGTCTGCAAATATTTATAGAACCAATTTATACGATCGATAGTCGACAGCTATCAATAGTCGAAAACAATCGATAGTAACTATTGATATTTTTTAAATTATGAGCAACAATAGAGTCGATAGTTTATTCTTCGCAAGCAACAAAATACTATCGATAGTATTGCACTCATTCGATAATATCGCCCCGTTTCAAGCTATCGATACTATTGATTTTTAATCGACTATCGATCGGCAACACAAGCGCGAAATAAGGGATTTAATATACAAAGCTTGGCGCAAAGATTAATGTATGGCCACTATGGCGCTCCGCCTTGGCAAATATATTTCATACGTTAGGCGCCATCACAAAACGGATAAAGCCACTAACGAACTATGTTTCAGGGTTGCCAGGGTGAAAATACACTTCTGGACGATAAACTAAACCCCTCCATTGACAACCAAGATTCACAAATAGTAGTTGTGAAACAGGAAATAAAAATCATAGATAAATTCATTGTCTATGGTTTAAAATATTTTTCGGTGGACCTTACGCCCTACAAAATAGAGTACAAAATCGTTTAATTAAAAATCATATTTGGAAACGATTGTTTCCATGAGCAAAGTTCGACACTTTAAATTATATTATAAAAGCATAGTACGAAATGTATAGGTAACTGTCACTACTGACCAAGTTCTAAAAATAAAATGTCGTGTGGCTAACATTAATATCGACCAAGCTATTATTTCTCGGCTACTATTCCGTATGGCTAGAAATAGTGCTGCCTAAATATCGACAGTTTTACTATCGATAGCTTTCACCTGAAAATGGTATTAGTATCGATTAACACAGAACGGTATCCATAGTATCGATTGTTTTGGTAAGACTATCGATAGTCTGCAAATATTTATAGAACCAATTTATACGATCGATAGTCGACAGCTATCAATAGTCGAAAACAATCGATAGTAACTATTGATATTTTTAAAATTATGAGCAACAATAGAATCGATAGTTTATTCTTCGCAAGCAACAAAAATCGATAGTAGGTATTGCACTCATTCAATAATATCGCCCCGTTTTAAGCTATCGATACTATTGATTTTTAATCGACTATCGATCGGCAACACAAGCGCGAAATAAGGGATTTAATATACAAAGCTTGGCGCAAAGATTAATGTATGGCCACTATGGCGCTCCGCCTTGGCAAATATATTTCATACGTTAGGCGCCATCACAAAACGGATAAAGCCACTAATGAACTATGTTTCAGGGTTGCCAGGGTGAAAATACACTTCTGGACGATAAACTAAACCCCTCCATTGACAACCAAGATTCACAAATAGTAGTTGTGAAACAGGAAATAAAATCATGGTACGCAACAAGTTGCATAGAGCTGCGAATCCTTTTGCCTGACAACGACTTCTAAAAGAGTCAAGTGTCTTGTTGTGTATTATTGTGTACATAATACATAATCTTTATTAGTTCACAAGGTAAAGAACAGATTGTTGTTGACTGTAGTATTTAGCGGTAATGTGTTACTTTGCGTCTTTGTTGAATATTAGAGCAAGTTAAATAATTAAGTATAGGTATGTACTTACTAGAGTATAGTACCAGGAAATCCTAGAACCGAAGATCCCAGGAATTCTAGGTTCTACGAAAGTACTGAACTGGGAAACATAGACTGTCGGGATTGTCTGTACTTTCGGCACCAGTTTTTGCAGCAATGACGAAGCTGTCAAAAAAAATGGTTGTCTGTATAGTCGATTTACCTACATTAAAACAAACAAAAATTATTATTATTCGGCGCGGCGACCGAATCAAGAAATTTCGTAACGAAAATAAAACCTAACACTCCCGACAAATGACGGACGATTATTTACGGACGACTATTATTGACGGACGACAAATTACGGACGACAAAAGACGGACGACTATTGACATGCAATGCACGATGCAATAACTTTACCGCGGCAGTCCCCGAGTGCCATACGTTTTTTTTTTTATTCCTTTATTTACTTATTTTTTTATTTTTTTTGTCTTCTTTTTGTCACTCGTCACCATAACACGAGCCCAGATGAGCGATATTATTAACGGGAACGGACGCGTCATTGTCATGTTACCATGACGCATGACGTCACACAAGATTACTGTGACACTTTTTTGTAAATGCAGGTGTTCCACCAATTTATTTATTATTATCACGTCAAAAAGATTTTACAATAACTTTTTGTTAAACTCGGGTGCTTTGTTTTTTAGAGATTCAACGGCGATAAAAAAAAAGATAAATACAATGTGTTTCGGCGAAGGGGGTTTTAATACGGGGGGTTTTAAATGGGGTTGTTCTAGACATCTACGCGAACAACTTTTTTTTCTACGACTATTGGAAAACATTAGCAATTTTCATATTTTTTTCTATCTACATTATCCTTAAACCATCGACTAATAATTAATTATTAACCAATTATCATTGATTATTTGTTGCTTTAACTAAGTTTTTCGACGTGATAACATCTTATATAAAACTAGCGACCCGCCCCGGCTTCGTACGACTATATTATGCATGTATTATACAATATACATATAAACTTTCCTCTTGAATCACTCTATGTATTAAAAAAAACCGCAACAAAATCCGTTGCGTAGTTTTAAAGATTTAAGCATACAACGGGATATAGGGACAGAGAAAGCGACTTTGTAGTGTAGTAATGCTTATAAATCGATGAACACCGTACTGCACTCACAAAATAGTGTGACGTTACGCTCACGTTACGTCCACGTTATTGACAAAGTAACCATAGCTACGTATTATCGTTGCTATGGTTACCATCAATGTTTTATTATGATGTTATCACGTGAAATTATCGTCCGTAAAACGACTTTACAGACAACCATTTTTTTTTTTCAAAAGAATCGACTGGGTACAAAAACTTAGAAATAAAATTCGGAAAGTACCTGCAAGTACCTAAATAAAATTGTACCTAAGTTTTTAAAGAAGGTAGGTATTGTAATTGAATTCAATTACTTTAGTTTTTTCGTTAATACATAATGAGAATAATAAATCATTTTAGATAATTTACTACTTACTTACTGAGTTAAGTAATCATAATGATGAAAAACTAAATTCCTTTAGAAAATAATTAATTGCAAATTAATTGTATCTTAACACATGCACTGCTGCATGGGCGTACCCACAGTGGGGCAAGGTGGGGCATTTGCCCCACCCTGACTCGGAGCATAAAATAAAAAAAATGGTTTTTAATATAAGTAACAAATATAAATATTCATTATGTTACTTTCAAAAATCGAGTGATTTTTAAACGAATACCGAAGTTTATACGCCCGCGTTCCCTCTCCCACCACTTGCACGCTCGCGACAAATTTAATGGACCCTCTTCATGATGGGCCATTATGCTGGCCCACTGATATGCTGGGCCACGGTGTCAGTTTTTCGGTCACACACATCAAAAGAAGTGGGCCAGCGATGGCGGTATGCATATGCACGTGGCCCATTCCTTAGTGAGTCCTCGAAAATTGGTACGTGGTGCATAGATATTATATTGCGGCAACGGCTGCTTCCACGTCCTTCTCCAATTTACAACTGAACGTTGCCATCGTGTAGTTGTGTTTTAACCATCGCATTGCCATCACGCTGGTTTAGTGCTGGGCCATCATGTAGAGATTAATTAGCCAAAACCCCCCACGATATTATTAAAATCAATACAGTAAATAAAAACATTTATAGTTTTCTACTACTTATCGAGGTTTTTACTTTTATTTGCTTCCGCCCCACCCTTTACAAAACTCTGGGCACGCCCATGCACTGCTGTACTGATTCAATTTACCGTTTTTTGTTGCGGTCAGTGAGTTACCACGGTATAAATAAATAAATATTCAATGACATTTCATACAGCCCTAATAGCCCTAAACTAAGCAATCATGCTTGTAATATGGGTGTCAGACAACTACTTAAATACTTTTTTTGTGAATAAGTATTTAGTACTAACCTACACACGCATATAGAAACACGCAGACTTAAAAGAAATATCTGTATATCATACAAATATTTGTTGCGAATCTACAACCTTTGTGTCCTAACCAGGTTGCTTACTCCGCCACAAATACTGTGAAATATCTAGTAGGTAATATCTACGTATTGAATGTTTAAAAAGTGTAAGAAAACGAAGTACGCGAGGCATGTGTAGGTAAATAATAAAATCTGTGACTAAACGGTATTTAAAATACAACCACAAAGCTATTAATTATTTTTATTTCTATTGAAAATAGAAAAAAAGTAACATGATTTTTTATTTTTAAAAACTTTCGTATCTTTGGGTTTCCACAAAATATTATAATTTTTTAACGATTAAATCAGGTTTGTGGGCGGGGTAGACCATAAAATTTGCTAGGAATGCTCTTTTGTAGCTTAATGGCATCACTTTAAATAGAAATAACCAGTCAAAATATATAAAACCTGTTTAATTAAAAAGATTAGACTAAAACAGGAACAGAATCCGATGGCAGTAGTTTCTAATCAGCTTGCATGAATAACTTAAGTAAAATAAAAACGTCAACTGAGTATAGATACTTACGTACTACTTCTGTCTTACCCTAATAAAGGTAAATTTTTTGATGTTCGAAATGATTCGACCAGGATTAAAAACGCGACACGGTGTCTTTTTTCTTCCCAAGGAGGGTTTGACTCAAATTGACAGACTTACTTATAAACTAGCTATTGACTATTGTCCTTGACTTCGTAGGCGTGGTAGTTTTATTTTATATACTAAAACCTTCCTCTTATATTACACTATCTATTAAAATAAACCGCATTAAAATCCGTTGCGTAGTTTTCAAGATCTAAGCATACATAGGGACATTCAGCGGGAAGCTACTTTGTTATTTACTATTGGTAGTGATAGTGATTTTTTATTGGTTCTGCATTATGTTTTTTAAATTAGTTTTAGTTTTACGGGGCTGTTTCCGCACTTACTGTGTATTTGAAATTGTAAGGATTATTTATATCAAATAGGATAAGCGTTGTTATAGTTTAGAAATGTTTAGGTATATGCATTATGGTTGATACTACGGTGATTAAGTAGGTAATTGGGCTTCAAAGTCCAGTTCATCTCTGTTTACATTATAATATCTTATCAGACATTATTTATTATTGTTTACAGAGTATTGTTGTAATCTGGCTTGCAGTATAGATTAAAACAGAACAAAATTGAATGAGCAAATAAAGTCGTTAAGACTCACCTGTTCAAGAATCCACTATCAGACACTATATCGCACTATCAATTGTTATCTCTTCAACTTATACGCACGATTAGAATTATTTAACGTTTATTCAAACAAAGGGCGTAGCGTGTTCCTTCCTCAATTTATAATTCATAAGCCGAATTACCGATATCGATTTCATAATAAATACATCTAAGTATTTAAGTAAGGAGACTTTCACGAAAAATATCCGTAAACGCTACACGCTAATATCACTGCACCGTGACTGATAGGTGATAACAGTTACCGACTCAATCGTGATTCGTCTCAATTTCTCGATAACACAACCACAACACAACTGTCAAATTGAAAGAAAGAAAGAAAAACGCGGAACTTTTTTTTTCGTTAACAGTACACGTCGTTCACCTTTTGTTATCGCAGATACACTAACACTGTGTTGTGAAGTTTTAACTCAGTCTCAGTACAATAGTTACCGCGAAATAGTGCCGCCGAAACCGGTCTTCGGATATATTTTAGATGTTTTATAATAAAGTTGCGTAATGCGACTGAGAAGCGTGTGTTTCGGGGCTACACTACCGGCATTCCGACACCCACTATAGGCGTTCGATATTATTTTTGTCCTGTTTCTATACCAGACACACAGACAGACGGCCTATTAGTATACCACAATACTACCTAGAGCTAAAAGATCGAAGTAGATTATATGACGCGCGCATGACTTTGATATTATAAGTGCTATTGCTATGTTTGCATAAAATATTATCGCATTAGTGATAAATAGTACAACTGTTGTTTAATGAATGTTACGTTTTATGGCACAGTTATTTCCAACAATAAACTATTTTATTACTTTACAGAATAATACATACCTATGATCAATGGACATGCATATTGCATAATATACAAATGAAAAGGAGATGTTATAAAAATTAAATTAACTAAAAAATAGGTAAGTAAATAACAAATAGACAAAAAGAAACTTTTATGCTTGCTTTTTGTACAACTTAAAACTCTACAAATTAAAAAAGAAACAGTTGATTTCTCGAAGCAAATAAAGAAACAACATGTTGTTAAATATGATACATCTAAGATGAAAATGTTTGTTTAGAAAAAAGAGAAAAAAATATGGTCAGCTTTTACGAACAGATAGGTATTTATGCAAATAGAAAGTTAATAACGTGTTTTTCTTAGCAATTAATTTTGATATTTTGATTGATGTAAACAGGAAAATGATGCATCGACGACTTGGCCAACAAGTATCATAACACTGTGTTCTGTGTATCCGAGTTCACTGATGTGCAAATTTATCTACGCACACATTGAAAAATCATAAGTAGTAAAATAAATCATGAAGTTTATTGGGGAAAAGCTTTTTTTTCAAGGCTACTGAAAATTGAAATCTACACCACCACTAAATGCTATATTTGTTTGGATATGCCTGTTTTTTGGTTATTAAAACGAGAACTCTTTGATTAGATTTTATTTACAGACCCATCCACTATCCGTCCGTCTGTCTGTCTATATGTTTGTCCAGGCTTATCTCATGAACCGTGATACCTAGACAGTTGAAATTTTAACAGAAACCTATGCCGCTATAACAACAAATAAAAACATAAGTAATATAATTGTACACAAATATTCATGCGCGAGTCCGTCTCGCACTTGGCCCGTTTTTTTTTCACCTTGCGTTCTTTCTCGTGTAGGTACTTTTTTTTTTAAATGTATCTATCTATCTGTCTACTATGCACTGTGCTGACGCCTACCCGATATTCGCGTTGTTATATTATTTAAGCTATACAAAATACTAAATAATAAACAGGTGTATTGCACACGGCATTATGCCAACAAGTGCTTCCGATAGATTGTTTAGATGAACTAAAAATAAATATAACATTTGGTTTGTTTCAGGCAGAAATCTCAACAAGACCTACCTATCTGAATATATAATATCAAACACAATAATTTACTATTAAATA
Source organism: Idaea aversata (assembly GCA_907269075.1). Classification (NCBI taxonomy): domain Eukaryota; kingdom Metazoa; phylum Arthropoda; class Insecta; order Lepidoptera; family Geometridae; genus Idaea; species Idaea aversata. The sequence goes on along the minus strand of OU026092.1, from coordinate 4,133,280 downwards.
TAACCCATTTATTTATATAGGTATGTACATAATTACAACATTACTGCAAATGGTACAGTTTTCTAAAAAAAAAGTTCAAATGTACAATAGAACCACTTTGGAACGAATTTAAAACGATAGATAAAAATATTTTTACACATTAATTTAAGTACCAAAACTTGTTTTGGAAAATATATGGACAACAATTTAAAGAACAATTAATTTTGCTTCGACAATAGGTGCAGCAAATAAGAATAGAATAAAATAATAATAATGAAATTGAATAGAATATACTAGGCTATTCTATTTTTAATCTTATTAAAAATATTGTAACTAAAATTCAAGTTGTCTATCGCCAACGTCCATACCACGTTGAAAACACCGGTTCTCGTCCGATCACCGAAGTTAAGCAACGTCGGGCGCGGTCAGTACTTGGATGGGTGACCGCCTGGGAACACCGCGTGATGTTGGCTTTTTGCATACATTTTATTTTTATTTTATTTCGAATTTGAGGGAGGGAGTTAGAGTCCTTTCCACATATTAAATACAGTATTTCTTCCCAGATTGTCAACCCTAGTTTTTGAGGGGCTCAGTTAGCAAGACTGTTTGTTAGTTTTTTGACAAATACAATAAGGTCCTAAGCAGGCTATAACAAGTTGTTAATATTTTCACATAATTTTTATTTATGTAATAAACGGAATCTTTTTAAAAATATTGTAGCTTAAATTCAAACCGAGTATCGCCAATGTCCCATACCACGTTGAAAACACTGATCCGATCACAATGAATTAATACCTAGCTAGGTATTTGGGATATTGAGTGAAATGAGCCACTCAACGGTAAAGCGGTTAAAACTGTGGTAATCTATGAAATTCTGTTAAATTTTTCATGATTTTTGCGTTGTATCATGTTTTTGACAAAAAGTCACAAAAATGGAAATTTATTTACAAAAAATAAAAATCAATCCTTTTAAAAATACATCTAAGTGTAGGCTTTGAAATTGCACTGGTATATTATTTATAACTCTTGCTGAGTTAAGTTTGCTGCTTTACGATTTTCCCAAGTATCAAGGCAGCATGGTCACGTAGGCGATAATGAGACGGACCAGAGGCCATACAAGGCTGAATGCAAGGCTGTAACTTATTACAATAGCAATAGTAAAAACTCTAAATGCCTGAATGGACTCTCTGTCAATTTTGAACATCTTTATATATTTAGTTGCATAATAGATAAGATGTTCAGTCCGGCATCTTAATTTTAGCATTGCATACAAACTTTGGATTTTGGATAATACAATTTTTAGGGTAGTTTGCCAAGATTAATACCTACTATTTTATTTATTTACCATCAAATTCAAAGTACGAATGATTTGATGAAGTGATGACCCGTGGACAATATTCTTAAGCAAAAGAACCCATTCTTCTTTATTAAAAATGATGGGATGCGGAAGGACTGCTGTATTATAATCTCTTCATAATTATTTAGACTGTATTTTTCCTACAAAAATAAGTCGCAGGTAATGATGAAAGCCAAAACATCACGAGTTCTTCGAATCAAAACTTTCTATATACGTATACTACCTAGATACATACGTCTTTCTAAAAAAATATAACTCGTCATAATACCTACTTGTAGTCGAGAATTTGACACCCAAAACCACAACCTAGGAGTCTTCAAGTATCTAGAGTGAAAAGGTATCTTCTAAATACTAGCATGCTACATCTTCGACTTCATAGACGCTTCCCATCAGGTGAGATGATGTCAAATGCAAATCTAAAAGTCTTATTGAATACAGCTCCAAATATCGCGGCTCATTCGCCCAGTTCTTATACCTAATACAAAGTTAAATAAATTATATGTCTAACTTTGCCTACTACCTACCCACATCGAGTCATTCTAGTCACGCGATTTAACCCTAGGTCAGTTAATGGGCCTAATAAATAGGTCAAAGATGTTTATCGTGTACGACCTACTGCTAACACTTTTCGAAGAATCGTTTTAGTTGAATTGAAACGGACGCAAACTATAAGTGGAACAGAAAACTGGACTCCTACAAACACTAATTCGAAAAGACTTTACTTCGACAGTATCGTTAATTAACACTCTACCAAAAATAAACTTAATTTTGAGGCAGCGGAATCCCGACAAGACGTTCCTTCGTCATTACTTTATTAAGAAACGATACGAGTTTAACAACATTTTTCTTCGACAATAACGTTGTTACTCCCTCATGAGTTTCTTGTGCCTTCTTCTCCTAACATCCTAACTTAGTTTCTAAGACGTTTCTATGTGATCTGTGTACAAATGTATTAAGCATCCAAATGAATAAAAAAAATTGACTTTGACTTTGATTTTACGAATTATTCAATTTCGACAAGACTCGACTCCGCCATTCTGACAATGTCTTAATTCGATCACAATCAATGCTAGACACGATCTAATTTCAACGTAGTGATAGGTGATAGGTTAACAATACAACAAACAACATTAATAAGGTTTTTAGTTTTTTAGTTCTGAAGTTAAAGTAAAACGATAGTAAATAATTGTAAAATCAATATTTCTACGTTAACATTTTCTGAGAACTGCCTGTCGACTAAGTTTCCTTGTAGGTTGATAATTATTGGTCATGTTGTTTTACTTTTTTTTTATTGTTTTTATCTTTACAGAATAAGGTACCCATAAATAAGTAGGTAATTAATACTGTTTTTTTATTTCGATGATTTTATGTATTGTTTCACTAAATCATAATTTAAACACCAAAAATATTAGAATAACCTTTTGCTTTATTTCGCCATCTTAGATCATTGCCCGAAGCGTGTTCATAAACAAGCGCTGTGGCCATAGATAAAAAATAATATAGAAGGGTGAGTTCAAGTACGCAACAGATGATAAAAGCATATCAATCAACCAAGTACACGAGAAATGCAGGACTCACCACAAATGTACCATAATAAAAGCTGTCTTATCCTTGAAACTATCAAGCTGGCTTTAGGTACACATTACAAAAAGCGTTTTTGTATCGATTTATAAAGTTTTTACTGACTAACAAGAACAAATTACGTCGACAATAGAAAAAAAAGCGACTTCATAATATAAATAAAGATACCTTCTCATCATGAGAATCGTAACTAAAGTTCTAAGAAATCAAATTCACTTTCGTTTGGCGTCTGTCTGTCTGTCGAGACTTTAGTGAAAGTGACTACAATAAAAGTAACAGATAACTATGGCTGTTTAATAGAGTTAATTATTTTACTTATTTTATATTTATTGGGTTTAAGAACACCTGTTTCAATGATGGGGCAAAAAGTTTTTTATTAAAATACGTGACTTAATATTGGTTAAACAAATTGGGTATGGTGGTTGAAGTGTGTTTACAAAAAAGAGAATGGTAAATTAATTTAACTTTGTTGTAAATACTTAGGTACTAACTCTGTAGTCATAAGCATTTTTTTTATCAAATCACTTTGTTAAAACACTTATTGCTAATTTACTCTGTTAGTATCCTAAGGTTGCCTGAAAAAATTACTTTTTTTAGTGAATAAGTATTTTTTTTTTTAAATATGTTTTCAATGTTTTGTGTGGTGTACAAATAATGAGTTTATTTGTCTATCTAGGGATATATATTTAGTCATCTCTTACTTGAGCTACCGTTTTTCCGATCTTCATATTTTAGCGAAGAAGAGATATATTTTTTGCGCAATAGATATCGGTAGGTATAGGGTTTTCTATAATATAATCATGAAATAATTGGTTAATTTTACTTGGGTGTGCCTAACCCGCGATTGTAAACATTAATATGACATTTCATACCGGATAGCAACAGCAACACTAAGGAACAAAAACTAGTTCGTAACACCATTTTTTCCTTAATTAGTCTGTCAATCACGTTTTTGTTACATTAAATCAATGTACAGTACAATCATATTAATATCTAACGCGGCAGCGGTTTTTTTGAGGTATTGACAAAGACTTATAAATTTTTCATTCAATTCGTTAAGAAAAATCCACGATAAATTATTTAAGACTTAGTTGACGAACTTTAGACTACTTTTAATCGGCTGATAGCTGATAGAGTACCTAAGTAGGTATGACAAAAATAAAAAAATCTTCATCTATTTTTTGGTTCGCCTTCAAACGTAATGATGACGTGTTTTCAACGTAGGTAGTTTGCGTTTGCCATAACAAAAATGTATATCAAGCAACATAGATCTTAAGGTCCAAGTTCTGAGAAAAATCAAGCCAATAGCAACACAATCTGAGCAATGTGAAACAACCGTGAACAAACTACTAAGATATTTCTGCACTAATTAGGTTTAAATCTTCAAACGCGGTCGTTCTGTCATTACTTACCATCCACATTACGCCGCCTCAAGCAAATTGCTTCGTAATTTCGTCCTCAAATGATCATGTCATTAATGACATGTATCGAGACGAAGTCGGAATGTCATTTTGAAAATTATGCCGGTTATTATAAGTTTGTAATTGGTTAGGGTCACGAGAGGAAAGAATGTGGTTTGATGTTAGAATTATATACGTAGCTAGTTGTTTAAGTATTTGAGGTTGAAAGCAAAGAAATTATAGCTGACGTCTTTTATTTTTTGACATTATTTTTCCTAAAAAACCCCTTTAGTGACGTCCTTGCGGTGAGACTCAGTTCCATGTTATTTTGCGGTCCAGATTTCAACATAATTTTCGACCTATCAACTTTTATTTACGCAATTTTTTTAATGTTAGAAGGTATTCTAGCTGTGTAAGTAAAAGTCGTAGAGCTCGAAGTAACTACATAGATTCCCATAATAACAAAAGTAAATAAGTTGATATTAACCTATAAATTAAAAATTCAAACTAAATGTTTAACTTATTTATCAACGTAATAGCTTCAAACCAAATGAACGGATTATGCCAAAATTAGGCACACAGATTTCTGCTATTATGACTATGATGTAGAGGCATCCGATAACAAAGGATTTTGGAAAATTCAAGTCCTGCCTGAATCTCGGGTAAAGCTAGTATTGTAGACTTGTGTAATATTTTACGTAGGAAGGTAGAGAGGCTTAAGATTTCTTATGTAAGCGATATTTACTCTAATTACCTCTAATACCTAATGAAACCTACAATTTAGTTGCCTGTCGTATCTCTTCAGAGGGTTAATTTTGCATGTCATTATGTGCAGAATGCTTCGTGTGCGCAGATCGCGTCGCTTGCGCATTGGTCGGGAGTGAGAAGGCGGTGCAAGTCTATTGGACTCGGGTAAGGCATTATGGCGGTGCACTTCACTTGATTGGACTGAACTCTGAACACCTCCTTGGTGTATTATAGGTATTATGATAAAACGAAGGAAAAAGTCTTTGGTTATGAAAGTCGGGAAATTACAGTGGACAAAAGTATAGGTCTACTACCTATGTCTAAGAGTTAGGATGTCGCAATGAAAACTAGATCCCAGCCTGCCTAGCATGAAGACCAAAACACGATACGATAACGCGATATAACTACACCAACTCTCAAAATATGATCGATAAAGCCGCCATGTTGAATTTTTATCGAAAATTGCGATAAAATTTATGGTAAAAATTCAACATGGCGGCTTTATCTATCATATTTTGAGAGTTGATGTAGTTATATCGCTTTATCGTATCGTGTTTTGATCTTCATGCTAGGCAGGCTGTCTAATCTAAAACTCGTGATAAATTAGGTCGGTAATTTAAGTTACCATATTATACCGAAATAAAACTATAAATTATAGTTCTCATCGTTTTGTCTCGGAATATTAACAGTTATTATAATGTTAAATGACAGTAAGTAAAACGGTCGAATCGTAACTACAAGTATAAATCATTATGCATGCATTCATACGTAACATAAAAATATCCTAGAATTAAAACATAGCAAGTGTATTTCAATCTGCAAGCAGACATGCAAATATTTAAATAGTAATAGTAAATTTTCATTGCCCATGAATTACTTAATATAAAATCAAAATTAGTAACAAAAAAAACCTACTCACTCAATTATTGACGTGACAACGTTTTATAGATTGGTTTGCCGGGTGACACTTCAAGAAACTGCGTTACGCTCCGCTGACGTTATGCGCTCACAATGAGAGCGAGTGAGAGGCACGCGGGCATGGTTAGCCCGCCTAAGAGCGAGAGAGACAGACATAAAAAGTGAAAGGCACGCGTCCCTTCCACTCGAGCACAGTTGTTGTCACGTAAAACTTTCGCCCGTATACCGACTTTACAGGCAACCAGTTTTTTTTATTAATGTAAGTATCTAAATTATTTTATAGGTAGGTAGGTACAATAAAAACAATGCTATGCGATAGATTCATCGTTGTATGGAGAATTTGGTATTTGTTGTACCTAACCTACATTAAACCATAATGAGCCCAGTAAATAGTGTTAATTTTCTTGTTAAATACAGTATGAAACAGTAACTACACTGGACCGCAGCGAACGTGTTAATACAGTATGACGAATGATGACGATTTTCTGGCTTCATGTACCTATACTAAACTAATATTATAAAGCTAAAGAGTTTGTATGTTTGTTTGAACGCGCTAATCTCAGCAAATACTAGTTCGAATTGAAAAAAATGTGTTGGATAGTCCATTTATCGAGGAATACTATAGGCTACTTTTCATTTTATTCCCACGGGATCGGGACTTACGCTGGTGAATCCGCGGAGCGCAACTATTATCATATATGATGTAATGACAATGTCTGTTGCTAAACAGAATAGTACATTGTTATCCTAGGTGTGAAAGTCACTCATTACAAGTCCCGAGACAGAGTTTGGCGCCCGAGTGTAGCGAGGGCGCTAATAGTTCGAGGGACTTAATGAGTCTTTCACCCGAGGTAAACACTGTGCTTTTCATTACGAATAATACATAAAATTCTTCCTAACAATGAGAGTGAAAGAGAGACTCCATACTACCTGATCCTCTTCCAAGGTTGGGACCAAAAAGGTTATATACATGTAGTGTTATTCTTTGGTGCTACCTAAAGCAAGGAGGTTAGGTTTTGAAGTTCCTAATGTATAATGATACTGATACTGGCTATATGCACATTGCACAAGTCGTGCGAAGCCATAATTTGACATGACAGCTGTCAGTGAAAGCGATTTTCCCTAGGGCTGGAAATTTTATTTTCTACACGCTCTTCACGCATCTTTAGACCTACTTTCGGAGTATGAGTAATGAAAAATATATTATTTATTTCACAAACACATAATTTACCTAGTACCTACCTAACTTTCAAAGAGTAGCTTTAGGTTTGTACAGACACAATATATTATATTATTATTTCTATGGTTTATTTTTGTACTCTAGGTACCTACATAATACATTTACCTTACCTACTTACCTAAACTCTTGCATTTCTTTCCGTTCTGTTGTCTATGGTTTAGTAGTTAAACGTGGTTAAACCATATACAAAAGATGCGGTACAGTCAAAGAGATTAAAATATTACAAAAATTAAACCAAGGACGTTGCAAAGAAAATAGTTTAATCATAAATACAAAACTTTACAGCGATCTCACTGCCATCTATTAACGGAAAACGTCTTTTGTTATCACGGTATATTTTTCTTATAAATGTTTTGTTTTTTTTACATAATAATGAAGCAGTCTATTTCAACAATACTTTATTTTTTTACATTTTATTTACCTAGCTTTATTTTTTGCATTAATGTCCACCACTAAAATATTAAAGACAGCGCCATCTATGCAATCATAAACGCGTTTCGTTACGCCAGTAATTTCATTGAAGAAAGAGTGGCACGACGCTGTAGCAGTTCCCGAAAATTCCGTTAGATGTCTCTATACACAATTATAAATAATTTTAACTAAAGCAAACATAGAGCGTTAAAAAATCAATGTTATATTGTTTTATGACATGACTGTTATCGTCTAATAAATGAATGCACACTTGCATTTACAAAAAAGTGTGACATCATGTCATTTTCCGTTTTAAACGTTTTTAAAAATGGGAAATTTTACATCCCTTTAATTTAAGCATATGAAGCTTGTTGTAGGTGAAAGCAGACAAAACATTTTTTTCCTGATTGGAGTTAAGTACAACCTAAGTATATAATTTACTAGCGACCCGCTCCGGCTTCGCACGGCTATATTATGCGTGTATTATACATATAAACCTTCCTCTTGAATCCATCTATCTAATAAAAAAAACCGCATCAAAATCCGTTGCGTAGTTTTAAAGATCTAAGCATACAAAGGGACATAGGGATATAGGGACGGCGAAAAGTGACTTTATTTTATACTATGTAGTGATAGTGATAGTTGCAGAATAAAATCAAAGCTATATAAGAGTCCAAGTTACGGTTCCTAACTTAATCATCTTGTTCTGTATACCTACCTAGTTAGCAGGTTGTTCTGTAAATCAGCGTTGTAGTGTTTTTGGCGTTACAATATAATGCTGAGTATAAGTAATCCTTTTTTGGTTACACTACAGGTTTATAAGTTTGTTTAATTGTTTAGATTTAGTTTTTTGTTACCTTATTGACTTTTGTACGTAAAGTGTAATTACAAAATAAAAATGTATCTCTTGCTTTCTTTCTTTCTTTACCAGCTAGACAGTTATTACATTCGTTGTAATTTTAAAAATAAATAAATTCAAATCAATGAATAAAAATAATGTCCACCTGAATCAATTGTAAAGAGTCGATACTCCATTAAAAGCCGACGGAAATAGTAAATTGCTCCAGTGTACAGTAAATTCGATAAAATGAATACAATGGCTCTTTCATTATTCGTTCAGTCGAATGTTTCATTAAATTGATTGGTAATTGTATGAAATTGCTGCGAAATGATTCTCTTATAGGTACCTATACAGGTAAATCTTTAACTGTTTATAAATAATGAGGCGTAGCTGGAGTTGTTATCAATTTGTCAAAGGTTTTTTTATTGCGAAAATTGTGGACTTTACCAACAATCTCAAAAAAAGTAAGAGTTGCACATCTACTAGTAGAAATCGAAAAATAAGAAATTGAATGCACTCTCAACGTGCAATTCTGTTCATCACTCCCAAGATCCTCATTTCGATGGCAGCAAAGTAGATACGGACATCTGCATAGCTGCAATTTTACAGGAGAGCACATTTAGTAAAAAATAGTGGCCATTTTGAGAGTTATGTACCGATTAACATGAAATTTTCCATGATGCATTAAAATAACCTACTTTATTGATTGTGTAACAGTTTTTATCACTATATCGTTATTTTACTGAAATAATGTAGATGTATTTTTTTACTCTAAAAAACTGCGACGTAGAAGAAAATATCTGCCTTATATCCGTTTCTACGTTGTGTTCAAAAAATCGCTCATACCACCTAAAATATTTAATAAACTAAGAGATAATAATTTCCAGTAATACTTTGAAGGGTATTAAAAAAAATCTAAGCAACGTGCAAATACAGTATCCCCCTTTTTTAACCAAATTTTGTAGATGTTCTAATTTACTTTGCACTTAACATTTCACTAAACTTTATTTACGTCTCTCATTGAAACTGATTTTGGTTCCCTACCACGCAAAATATAATATATTTTTAAATAAAAATGCTTATAATTACTGTTTTATTTATTCACACATAAACTTTCTTTATTAAAATAATTATACCTTTATTAAAAAACTATGAAAAACCTAAATAATTATATTTATAAGCAATTATGACACTAAATAACAGCTACTACTAAAGAAAATAAAAATATCAAAATAGACTCACTTAAATTAAACTTAAAGTCTTTGCTTCTAAAAAGTACTTAACAATCAGCCTTTTAAGTTCAGTTATCAGACTATTTTAATCATTCAATAATTATAAGCCTCGAAGGAAAATACGAGTAGGTACACATCAGGTATAAAACAAAAACAAACACGAAAAACAATAGTTTAAACTTAATAATCATCTAAATAGGAACAAAAGAGATCAAAAAGTTAACGATTACGTACGAAAAAACTAAACTATTCTTCTGATTCAGCGTTATCAACAACTGCTGATTCTGATTCATCCATGGCGCTGTTGTGTTTAATATTTTTGTAAAAATCATGGTATCTTGTTGGGATTAAATTTTGTTGACACAAAGACATTAGGTCCTTGTATTTAGCTGTAGTGATAGGCAAAGTTTCACCATAAACTTTTTTAAGGTCTTGTGTGTTATTACCGACTCGACAAACTCGTCTGCTTGTCCTCTTGGAGTTGTTAATACACATGGCTGATCTCTCATTCAAATCATATTTATAAAATATTTTATCGGGTTGTCTGAATTCCACCACTATTTCGCGCACCTGATTCCATTTGACTTTGTCTCCATCTTCATTTTTTACCCATTTGTGCTGATTAAGAGTAGACTTAAAATCCAAGATATCATTTTGATTGATCTCCACAACTTCATAGGGTTGGTCGTTTGTTTTACTCCAGCGTACACAGGTATACCACTCTTGCGGCGTGAAAATCATTTTATTTTTCGAGGATCGTTCGATTAATGCATGTACGCTATCACCCTCTTGCTGGGTATGACCCTTTTCTAAAAATCTATGACAAATGCGAACACCAAAGTTTTTGGCCACGTATAAATACATAGCAAAAACGATACGGTTACGGTTTTGTCCTCCACAATTATCAGACCATAAGCGTATATCCTTTACTCCCTCTTGGTTTTTTCTCTTTATGTAGTCAAAAAGGCAACTGGCAACTTCATTTGACCCCCTTCTAGCTGTTGTCTCATCCCACATGTAGCAAATGGCTTTTTTTACACCCATATCAAAAACGGTAAGATTGTAAACTGCTAATTTTCTTTTGTAATAAAACGAATTTACTTCACCATGAGGGCAGTTTAAGATTTTTTGAAAATCAAAAGTTGCAGCGGCTATATCCGAGGGACTGTTAAGAGATTGTTGCTTATCTTCAGTTTTTAACGATCTGGCTACATTTTTATTTTGAATGTGTTTGGCGTACATTTGATCTTGAGATTCATTCGGCGGAATATTTTTATTAGCAGTGCATTGATCACACTGATCTTTTTTTGGTACAAAGAAGCCTATATTCATGTGGGAATTAACGACATCTCTGTACTGTCTCAATGTTTTGACAGTTTCTGTGAGGTTATTTTCGTGAGCCCATGTTTTGTACATTTTGAACATGATACTGAAGTTTAATGAGTTGTCTAAATACAGTTTATTAGTATCTTTGCGGGTGTAATGAGATTCTACTGGTTGATAAGTTTTAACATGATCACATACGCTTTTGATAACTGTTTCAGTCAGCAATTTTGTTTGTTTGCCATGAGCACCACGTCGATCCTCTTCACAAAAACCTGTTGTTTTATCATATTTATCCATTGCGCTTTGAATGAACTGGTTGCTAATACAAAGAGTATTTTTAAACATAACTTTGCAAACTTTTACCGCACTATCATTCTCATTTTGTGATAATGTAGGTAGGAAGTACTGAACGCTCATATTACGTTTCGAATCGTTATCAGTCGTGATTCTCTTTTTCGTTTGACGTTTTGTATATTTACCAATAAATTCCCATTGTTTAACATGATTACCCAAACCCCAAAATAAGTCAAATATTTTTCGTCTTAATTCTTCACTTATTTTATTGCAACACTTAAATTTGCAGTTTTCGCATGGGAGCCGCATATCTTTTTGGTTTTGTTCTTTACCATTCCGTGATAAGTGCTTTTTACCTAAATTTAGCAATAATTTTCTTCTTGTATCGATCCAATTCTCTTTTCTGCATTTTCTCCTTTTTTTTGTAACGTCAACTGTAAATTTACGTCGTTTTCTCCCAGACATAACAGTTGACGAAGGTGAAGAGCATTCACTGGAAGCGCCACTTGCTGATGATGTTGCACTCGAATCAGTGAACAAAGTCGATGGTGAAGTTATTTGTGCATTTAATGTATGTAAAACATCATCTTCTGCAATAAGTTCCGGCAACTGTGATTCTGTCTCAAACGAAATATACTCAGAAGGCATAGGTGTAATAGAGCGTGATTGAGGGCAACCAGTTGAATTGGCTGGACTAGCATTCGGATTGTAATGAATATCAGCAGATGTCGTAATAGATAACGCACTGTACTCAGGAAACGTAGGTGTAATAGAGCGCGATTGAGGGCCAACAGTTAAATTGGCTGGACTAGCATTTGGATTATAATGTATTTCAGTAGAAGTCGTAATAGATAACCCACTGTGGTGCTCGTCATCGTCATTCAAGATCTGTTCAAGTGTGTCATTTCCCAAAAGCGGTAAGCTTCTTTTATTGAAAGAGTTTAAATCTAAGTTGCCGTATATTTCTGTTTGTAGATCACTCAGCTCAATTAATTCATTTTCTGTATTTGTATCTGTAAAAAAAACAAAAAGATTATATGAAAAAATGTGTAAAATACTAATCTCGAGAAAAAATATTGAATTTCCTAATAAAACAAGAAATAATAATTTTCATGGATTGGGACTTAGGCAAAAAGTACGACGTATAAACGGACAAGTAGCAGATGTCCGTGTTTACGTCGGACCATAACCTCAAAATTAATTTTATTACTTACGCTGATATTTCAATAATAACACTACTATTTTAACTATAAACACTATTATTATAATATAACTGTCATAGGTACTTACTTAAGTTGGCGTTTTGCATATTTTTCTTTAAGTTTGTTAAATCCGAAATCTCATTTATTTCTTTTTGTACACCTTTTTGGGCCATATTCAAAAGTAATTTATTCCTGGAGACACTCATTGTTAAAGAAGAACTTATATTTTAAAGATATTTGTAAGATAGGATGCGATAAACCGCATAATTTTAATAAAAAGGCACCATAACTAACCGGTACGGACAAGAATGTGACAAGTGACTGACGGCTTTGTTTACATTTCAATTATCTACTTAGGTTCCGAAGTAAAAGCGGACAAATTCAAATGTCCGTTTCTACTGCGACTTTTTTTAAATTCGAGTGTAGATGTCTTCATTTACGTGCCAGATTTTTTTCATTATTTTGAAGTGTGATTTTTTTTAAATACAAACTTGTAAATAGGGTTGATTTAAGCTATTTTTTGTAAAAAAAGCATTTTCGAAAAAATGCAGATGACCGTATCTACGTTGCTGCCATCGATTTGATATTCACCAAATTTATGGGAACACCTGTTAGATAACCTTTTCAAACAAAAAAGATTTTTTCCAATCAATCCAGTCGTCTTCGAGTAATCGGGGAACATACATAAAAAAACCAGAAGAATAGTCGGTTAAAAACAGCCTAAATCACTGATCTTAGAGTCAGGAAATTTTAAGCATGTGTTTCTTTAAAAGTAAGTCTTGGAGGCACACGGCTCCTTAGACCCTATTTTTATTCAAATACTTTTTTGTTTATTTTTTTCTTTCTACTGTATTCTCTGAAACTGTCATTCTATCTTTTTACCTTTAAAAAGGCAAGCAAAGCCGCTGGCACAGGCAACCTGTTCTGTAATAATTTCCGTATCGTTTTAAAATTAAACCAGGAACTTCCGACGATCGTGTGTAAATTTAATTCGGTCCGTGACTCTGTAACCAATAAATGTTAAATGCGCCGTGATTGAAACTTGTCCCATTGCAAACTGGGTTTACATTGTTCCTGTTTTACCATTAATTAACTGGTAATTGATGTTGGACTTACCGTTAAATCACGGGTACAGTGCCTAAATATTCCGACTAAACTGATAATTGTTTGTAAATTGGTAGTTAGGGATTGTGGTACAGTTGTTTAGGTGATATCGAGCTTTGATGATCATTAATTCTGCCTGCCTAGCATGAAGACCAAAACACGATACGATAAAGCGATATCACGCGATATAACTACATCAACTCTCAAAATATGATAGATAAAGCCGCCATGTTGAATTTTTATCATATTTTTTATCGCAATTTATAATAAAAATTCAACACGGCGGCTTTATCTATCATATTTTGAGAGTTGATGTAGTTATATCGCGTGATATCGCTTTATCGTATCGTGTTTTGGTCTTCATGCTAGGCAGGCTGGTACCTCTAAATATAAATTCGTTATTCGGACCGAGATAGATAGACAGAAAAAATCTTTTTTGTAAACACCATTTTTAAATCACATTAAATATAAAAAAACGAAGCTTAATTCTAAGTGTTATAAAGGGCGGCCTTATCGCCCAAAGCGATCTCTTCCAGGCAACCTTTGGGCAAGAATTGAGTTGTTCTTGAAGAAGTAGGAATTTTAATAGTTGAAATAAAAAAACTGAAATGTAATGTCACAAATACAAAACACTAGAGATACCTATCAAATTTAATCGTATCTACGTCTACTTTGTATTTTATAATTTGGGGATCATTAAGTCACGAGTACACAGAAAAAAAAGGTTTCTTAAAGCAAGGAATAATCCTGTCATAGGGAACTTGTATATTCTTGTTTTTATTAAATTTCCTTGAAAATAATAAGCAGTAGGTATTCTTAATTTAAGTATATAGAGAGAGTATAATTTCTTGTTTCAAAAAACTTTTTTTTTGTGTAAACATGTATTTTCTAGGCAAGGACGTTGTAAGTAACGGCACTAGGTAACGGGTCGTTTTATTTTATTTCTATATTTATGCTTCTAGGTTAGTGTGCTATAGGTATTTTGACCGCATCGTCACTTACCATCAGGTGTATTGGTGGTCAAACCGTAACCAATCACTTGTTATAAAAACATAACCATTTCCTTGCAGTCGGGTATAACTTAACCTATCAAATGTAGATTTGTCACATAAGTCGCTCTTTGTACCGTAGAAGGGTGTGTTTTAAGAAAAATTTAGTGCCGTATAGGCATTTTCTAATAAAAATTACGACATCAGAACCTCAGTGGGTAATTCCTTCCAAAGAAAAAGCAAACTATTATTAACTAGAGGAAGGTAGGTATTACCTACAGAAACAAATGTTTAAATATTTTGCATCTAAATTTTCAACACAAAAGCTAGTAAAATTTCTACCCCGTTACCTACTTTACGAAACGAGCAAGTTCCTTCCAAAAAGCTTACTTACCTCGCTCGAAATGGGACAATCTTCCCATTTTCATACCTATTCTAGCCGATTTTATAACAAAAGCATTTTAGTCTAGATTGTTAAAGTACCTGAGGATGCAGTTTGGTACCTACCTACTATCTACTCAATTGTGATTTTTATGGTTTAAGTTTGATAAGATTGTAGCCAATATCTACTCTAATGTTATGTAAATTCGTGTCTTGAGAATAAGCATTTACCTAGTTTTCCAAAACGGATTTTATTTTGTTTATTTATATAAAACTTATCTTTTTCAAGTCGATCCTTCATGGCTGAAGAGCGCGAGGACCATTCAGTCTCACTTGTTGTTGTTTGTTGTGATTTCTATGGGGACTATTACCGACAGAAGTAAAAAAAATAAGATTATGGTGCTCGCGGCTCTGTACAAAAATCTAGGTAAATACTTAGATCTAGATTTTTGAGATTTCACAGAGCCTTAAGTGATCACTAAAATATGATTGTTGGAAAATCCCATGGGGACGGAACTTACAAAGGTTTAAGCCGCTGGGCTTTACTATCTATAAAAAATATTAAACTATCAAATTCAGCAGTTTATACTTACGCCATGAATACTTTGTGTTTGCGCCGAAAATCATCTTTTTTTTTCAAATAAAGTTATGTTTTTCCTACGTTTTCAGGGTAAGTTTTTCGTGCGAACAAAGAGGTTTCATACAGAACATTCATGGTTCATTTAATATCGTACCACATAAAACTTATAAATTATTCATGTAGTATTCAACCTTATTTAACTGAGAAATTGCGCCACACTATAGTGAGAGAAACTACTGAAAGTAGAGATATTACATACTTTGCAGTGCAACATACTTTTATTGACAATAATAAGAGACTTTGGCGTCCCCGAGAAGGTAGAGTTTCTAGGAAAACCACCGTTTTCTAGGAGTTCTAGATCTAATATAAGCAATATGAAAATAATACAGTTTTATTGTCAACAAATCTCTTGTTCGACTTTGAGTAATCGTCTACTTGAATCTATCGTCTACTCATAGGTAGGAGCGGATAGGCATAACTTAATTGGCCAAAGATTTCCATATCAATTAATTTTCTAAATTAATTAAAGCTCTGGGAATAAATCAATTAATTAACTCGACGATAATTTTCAAAAGAAACGGTAAAGAACGAAAACTTTTTGGTAGGTAATTGGTTTCTTAAATTTTGTTATGTCTCACTGGGAACTTCTTAGATTTATTTTATTGTCTTTGTTTGTATTGACCTTAAAATGATCTACCATGAAGCCAAACGGTTCACACATTAGTTTAACGTCACCACTTCGAAGGACCTCACAAACTTTGCCAACTCTACAAAAGCAATTTCCGGCAAGTGGTTTGAAGTCAGCACACTAGTATTGAAGGCGCAAATGCAATTGTAAAACAAATAAGAATAGACATGTAACTTCATAGAGGTTAAAGAAAATTCTATAGTTCTCTTTCTAATATGTGAAAGTAAGCGAATAGGAAAGTCTGATCCCGCACTTTGGTTGCGAACTTTTCCTTTATATTTGTGCAATTTGTAGTCGAGTAAGGACCAGTTTGTTTGTATTTATCTTCGTCGAAGCAAATGTTTGATTGGGAAATTGTAATGTAAAGTTCGAAGGAGATATCTCGTATGTGGAACGTTTAGTTACATTTTCACGAAATCACTTTGCAGTTCTAACTCCGGGTTTGATGTGTTTAGGGAGCACCTCAATTTATGTTGATCGAGTGAGTTGATCTTTAAATGTGTGACGATCTCTATAACTGTAGATATCTACCTACTACCAGTAGAAATATTTAATAAAATCTTCTTCTTTGTCCTCGCCTTATCCCGTTACACGGGGTCGGCTTTCCTTATCATGCGGCGCCATGTAGCTCGCTGACTTGCATTCTCATCTCTGAGCCCGAGGCTTTTCATGTCCCTTTGGACATTTGTCACCCATGTGGTTTGTGGTCTACCCCTACCCCTTTTTCTAGTAGCCATGGAAAGGCACTTTTTCACGACATAGTCATCGGGCCTTCTCAGTACGTGACCGTACCACCTCAGCCTTGACTCCACCATTTTGTTCGTTATGGATGCGACCTTAAAGCTTCCCCTTATATGTTCATTGCGCACTCTATCTTTGAGTGTTACTCCTCCGGCCCATCTCAGCATACGCATTTCAGTAGTGTGTAACTTCTGTTCGTGTGTCTTTTTGGTAGCCCAAACTTCGCTGCCGTACAGTAGTGCTGGTCTAACCGCCGTTCTGTATACCTTGCCTTTCGTTTTTACTGGCATTTTAGCGTCACACAATACCCCTGTGAGAGTACGCCACTTCATCCATCCAGATGTCATTCTCTGTGTTACGTCTGCTTCGATAGAGCCATCCTCTGAGAGCACTGATCCTAGATACTTGAAGGTTTTAACTCTAGGGAGAGCCGTGCCACTCAGCGTGATGCCCTTATTAAATGGAGCACTAGGATTAAAGTTACAGAACATATATTCAGTCTTTGTCCTACTAATACGCAAACCATTCAGTTCCAATGACTCTCTCCATTTTTCCAGGTCATCCTGTAGGTTTTGCATATTGTCAGACATAAGAACTACATCGTCAGCATATAAGAGATTCCAGGGTGTTGGTTTTTGGATTTTTGCAGTTAGATAGTTCATGACTACATTGAATAGCAATGGGCTCAAAGCGCTACCTTGATGGACGCCCACTTTTATGTAAAAACTGTCGGACAAACCGGCTGGGCTTCTAACGCCAGTTTGGACTTCTTTGTACATGTCCTTAATAATGCGTATGTAGCATTCAGGTACGCTGTGCGCTCTGAGAGCCTGCCATATCACCGTCCTTGGTACACGGTCAAAGGCTTTTTCAAGGTCTATAAAGACCATCCACAGGTTTTGGCCATTCTCCCTAGCCTTTTCCATCACCAGTCTTACGGCGTGAATTGCATCCATGGTTCCCTTTCCCGACACAAATCCGAACTGGTTTTCTGTTAGCGAGATTATGTGTGTTAGGCGTTCGCTGATGACTCGTTCCCAGATTTTGAGGGTGTGCGACGTGAGTTTTATGCCTCGGAAATTTCCACACTCTCTAACATCTCCCTTATTCTTGTAAAAAGGTACAAGTGTGCTTTGTCTCCAAGCATCTGGCATTTCTTCGCTTGTTAATATGTTATTAAACAGGTTAGTAAGCCAGATTTCCCCATCTGCCTTTAGGGATTTCCATAGTTCGGCTGGAATGTCATCAGGTCCGCAGGCTTTGTGATTTTTCATGTTCAAAATAGCCTTTTTTACTTCCATGATGTTAATTCGGTCCACGGGTCCTTGTATCCTTGGTTCTTCGACTTCAGCCTGTCTGGGGAACTCTTCGTTAAGTAATTTATTGTAGTACTCGTACCACCTTTTACAGATATCTTTATCGGAAGTGAGTAGCGTGCCCTTGCCATCCTTGATGTACTTTGCAGTCCCAAAATCCTTTGTGTTATTATGCCTGTGTTTAGCTATCTTGTAAATCTCAGTATCAGAAGCCAATTCCAGCCGCTGATATAGATCTAGCTCTGTATTGTCCTTCTCAATCGCAACTGATCTTCTAGCAATCTTTTTCGCCTCTTTGTACTCTTTTTTGTCCTCTTCTGAGCCGCTTTCCTGCCATTTTTTGAATAATCGTTTCTTTTCAGAGACCTTGGCTTGGGTGTTCTTGTTCCACCACTTGGCTTCTTTATCGTTATGCAGAGGACCCTTAGAGATGCCCAATACAGTTTTCGCTTGGACAATACAGACATCCTGAAACCTTGACCAGCACATTGAAGGACGGTGGTCTGATGAAGACTCGTCATCCAAATAATCGATGATTATATTTTTAAAGTTGTTTCCCTTTGCCGAGTTCAGTTCCCGCCACTTTATCCTCTCCACTCTAGGTATTTTATGCTTTATTTGTCGTGTGAGTTTTAAGGCCATTAGTAGAAGTCTATGTTGTGATGTTAATGGTTCACCTGGAATAACTTTGCAGTCTTTAATTTGTTTCAGACTCTTTCTGTCTGTCATTATGTAATCAACCTGTGTTCTGTATTTCCCACTCTTATAGGTAATGAGGTGCTCCTCTTTCTTTTGGAAAAATGTGTTTACTACAACCAGGTTTAGAGATGCTGCAAATTCCAATATTGTTGTACCTTCTCTATTTTTTGTTCCATATCCAAAGCCTCCGTGATAGTTTTCAAACCCATCTGCGCCACTGCCCACATGTCCGTTAAGATCTCCACAGATAAGTCTTTGTTCATTTTTGGGTAAAGAATTCATATGTGTACACAATTCTTCCCAGAAATCTTGTTTTTCCGCTTCAGGACATCCGGCCTGCGGAGCATAGACACAGACGATGTTGAGACAGGCCTGGTTTTCCAAGGCTAATTTTACAGACATGATACGGTCACTCGTTCTATCTATCTCTATTACTTTTTGGCTTAAATGTTGATCCAAAACAATCCCGACCCCGTTTTTTCCAGTCTCTGTACCATAATATATAAATTTAAACCCCTTTCCGATTTGTCGTGACTTTGCACCCTTCCATTTTGTTTCTTGCAAACAACAGATGTTAATGCGACGTCGTTCTAAGATGGCGCTTAGTTCGGCACTGCGTCCTGTCATCGTGCCAATATTCCAACTAGCGATGCGTAGTTCGGACATTGTCACGGTGTTTTGTTGTTTGGCTCTTCCGTCGCTTTTGGGGGACGCCCTAGTATATTTCGCAGTTCCATCACCAACGTCGCTTATGGGGGACGCCCTAGTATTCCTCGTATTATTCTTTATATGTTGCCTTTTCATGATAAGTATAGTGTTTTGGCTTGTGTGTTTTACAGTCGGTTGCCACCTGACACCAAGGTCGTGATCTTCTTGGAAGACTCGAGCGCCGCCGTTGACCCCTAAGGGTTCTTCCGCCGCCATCTCTAATGAGGACTCCGACCTGAGCCTTCATCGCAGCTCTGGACCTCTACTTTGAATACGTCAAAGAAGCTCCAAAGTTGGGTTTGATAACGGAGTTTTCTCTCCGGCCTTTTTGGTCCGCGGAAGGTATTTTATTTCCCCTCTACCCCTCGCCAGCCGGAGGCTGACGTTGAGCATTCCCCTATCCGCCACCCTGGGGACGCGCTCTCTAGGGTTAAGGCTCCCCCGAGAGGAGAAATAAATATTTAATAAAATGGCATACATTATTTTTGGAAACGTCCACGTTTGTTCCCAAAAATAATATGAGACTCATAGATTTTTCCAAGTTGTTATTTATTCATGCAGTAGGTGCAAAGCTAAACCGAATTCTACCACATCGCTACAGCTAAAGCTCCCGAGAAACACAAATTGTTAGATAGATGACGTTTTATGCAATTACAACGACGCCAGATTTACCTAAATTTAACCAGAAGTTTTAAGATTATCACGGTCATGATATTAATTAAAATTTGTACGGCCTGCTAAGAAAAAATTGTGGAAAGGAACACTAAACCGGGTCCATCAAAACCAACGACGCGTAGATGAACTATTACAAAATTAGATGATATTAACCAAAAGTTTACAGAGCAGAACAGTTTCAGTAGCCTCTTTATAAAAGAGGTTCTTAATTTCCTCCGTCGAGATTACAAAGAAGTTTGTTCTTGCGTCAAGTGTGTAAGGAAAATACTGAATTTAATTCCACGCAGAGTAAATTAAGTGTTAATTACAGCCGAGTGCCACGTTCCACTTCTAAACGACGATGTGACGTAACACCAGACCAGCCTTATTTAGGAGATTATTAACAGGACGGAAAATTAAGAAAATTTCTCGTTTTCAAGCTCCTAAAATGAGTTATTTTTAAGGTAGTAGTTTATTTGTAGACAAATCATGGTTTGAAAATAATCTTAATCTATCTATAAATATAAAATGCTTTGGCCTCCATGACGGATCAACGCACGGTCTAAACCGCTGATCGTAGAGACTTAAAACTTTGAGGGTGTGTTATTTGTATGACGTAGGCATCCAATAAGAAAGGATTTTCCAAAATTCTATCAGGGTGAAAAAGGGGGAAAAAGTTTGTTTGGGACAACATGAGTCCTAGGTCCATTTTCGACTTGTACGCGGACAAAATCGCAGCCAAAAGTTAGTAAGTAGAAAAACATCGGCGTCAAACTACTTTCCTCTGAATTTAGCTCACTAAATTGAAAAGATGGTTTACACAAAACTAATTTTCCTTAACAACCATTTTTCTAAGTACTCAAAATAAAAAGTCGTTATTAAATCGTCTGTTAAATTAGATTTGTCTTCAAAGAAAACAATTTAATCAACTCTCTTTGTAATGTTTGATGTGAAGGTTTGTTCACAACAGTAGCGTCATATGGCTTTCGGCAGCGACCTGGAAAATATCTCCCTTTCGTAGGAGGCACTTATGAATCGCTTCTCTTGCTTCTTTATAAAACTTTAATATAGATTTAGAAACGCTGTTAGAGATACAAAATAAACACAGAAAAAAATTATTTTATACTAGCTGCGCCCCGCGGTTTCACCCGCGTAAGTCTCGATCCCGTGGGAATTACGGAGTAAAAAGTAGCCTATGTGTTAATCCAGGTCTCCAGATATCTAGATACCGAGTTTCATCGCAATCGGATGAGTTCTTGTACACTGGGCGAAATCCCTAAAATGTATAGTCTAATTATTAGTCTGACCTGAGTATCCATTTCATTATGTAAACAAAAGAATGATTTGCAAAACTCACCCTTATTGTTATCAGAATAAAGTTTAAAGAACTCGTTAGCAAAGTCAAATCGATAGAGCCGATACTTTAATGGATAACTTCTGTTCGTTTCAGATTGTTTAAAACTTTATACTTCTGGTTATCAGAGGTATGCGATCTTAGTTGCTTGTTTGTAACATTGTTTGTGGAGGTTTCTGTAGGGTCTCTACTACAGGGGCCTTATTCTGCTATTTGGCCAACCATTGTCATTATATCGAGACTATTCGAGACTCTATTGATATTATATCGAGATTGTGACTTTATTTGGTATTCTGCTAAAGTTTTAATAACATCGCAATATAATCACTATGGAGTCTCAATGGTATGGTAATATTTACCTTGCAGGTGTTGCCTAGCAACATGGTATATGTTGCTAAGCAATATACCGTTTTGACAACTATCGAGATTCCATTAAGCCACGATTGTAGAGCAGAACACAAAAGTGAGTCAGTGGTGTGTCAGTGGTGTCTCGATAGAATAGTCAACGTTAGGAGAATACGAATTTGACATGTAATGTCATATTTTTGACATTAAATTTCTATTACGATTATATCGACACACTATTGAAATACAATTGTGTTAGCAGACTTAGGCCCCAGGTATGATGGTAGTAACATTTATTGGTTAAAGCGAGGTGAAAGAGAGTGTATGCTGTATAACTCAGACTTCAACATATAATGAATTAAATATAACATCACAATGTGGCCTTTGTCACGGCAGGCGCCAAAGTAACAGTAACTTACGTAAGTAAAACAATACGTGTATTTTTTTTCGTCTTGATGTTATCCAATATAACTTTACAAAAAACACCTTTTTTATATTACAACTAAAAAGTCAAAAGTCAATTTTTTTTATTTCTTTGGATGCTTAATACATTGTTTTTGTTTGTTTTCAAAATATCTTTATTTATCATATAAAAACCTAATCCTATACAATTCAGACACAGTCTAATTGTAGGTATCCTAATTTAGTAATGACTAATCAGGCTACAACACCTCCATAAGTCTCTTAATAACTAAACTTAAATAATGTTTAGGTACTTACATTTTAAAACATGAAGTTATTTCCTCACAAACGAGATAAAAAAAATAGTTATAAATAACGTCATGATATAGGTAAGCCTTTTGTGCCAGACTTATTTTAAAATGCTTATTACATTAAAATTTGTGTAAAAACCACATAAAATCGTCTAAAAACTAAGTTAGGATGTGTGCCTTCGGAACGCGCCCACCAATGAGAAGAAGGCACAAGAAACTCATGGGGTTTTTTTTTTCATGTGATCACGCTCACAAAGGTCAATATTACAAATATTTCAAAGTATTATTTGAAATGGAGCAACTAAAGTCACGTCCATGGGTTCTTATCATTAAGGTAAGACGAAGTATCATAGTACGCCTTACTGCACAATTTGCTATGCTAAGCTCCGCGGTTTCACCCGCATACCTCCCAAGCCCATAATTATAAACGGTATTCTAGTAGGTACTTCAGCTATCTATATAGTCCATGTTTCAACGCAATCGGTCCTGCCGTTCTCGGTCGGCTGCATAATTGCAGACCCACCGTAGAGCTCTCAAACGGCTGTTACAAGAATGTTTTCAACACAAGCAAGATTCTAGGCACCTGCTGTTGTTGAAGTTTAAAGTCTTCAAACTCATGAATTTTGGAAACAAAAATATTAGAATGAAAACATGCCAATAATAGTAATTTTTAAACTCTACCGGGGGCTGCAATTATGCAGCCGACATATATTTATGAACTTTTGATTCCTCATAGTTAAAATTCTTGCATTAAGTACCTCTAGTAATTTTTAATTGGGTCATGTTTCTACACAAAATAAGAAAAGTCTTGTGTAGAAATATGTCTTCAAAAAATAAACGTCAGAAAACCATTTAAAGACGTCGTACATTTTTGATGACAAACTGTGGAAGACATTATGTGAATCAGTTCAAAAGCAATTCTTAAACTAATTTGATATAATATAATTGCTAACATTATATTTTACTGCAGGCAATATAATAATCAGGTAAACAATTTGAGTAACATTTTAAGCCCTAAAGGGAACCGACTTTAATCAGAGCAATTTTAATTAATATTTACCTGTTGTCCTTTGTGGCTTAATAGAGTTTTGAACGGTTTATTTTGAAAATTTAATAAAATATATTAATGATATTGTTTACTGCAGTAATAATGAATTGCGAATCGACTATTTACTTCGTAATTGACTGACAGATAACACACCTCAAACCAATGGATTTAGTGACATGATGGTGAAAATTTATACATTTAATTCCCCTAACAAATTTATATTTTATATTTATTTATTTGGAAATCCAACAGCTATTATAAAAAAAGAATTTGACAAGAGTTTATCAATAGAAAGTCAATTACCATAGCATGATTAGCCCATGTTGTTGATTTTCAGGAAAAACCGCATGTTTTTTTAGTTTTACGTTAAAGAAATTACTAATTTGAAATATTGACTTTAAACTGTGAGAACGAAACGCTTCTAAAATTTAAAAAATAATCTTAATTCTTAATTACAACGCCATCTATGTGACTAATTTTCGAAAGTTGTTGAAGGAAGGACGTATTTTATAATTATATTTCATTAAGATTTGTAACAGATGGTATTACCAATATATGTATACCTACGAGATGTATGCTATGTGGTAAGGACGGTGTTCGTCTAAATCTGTATCTTTTGTCTATGATTTTCCCTATTAACTAGGTTAAGGGAGCGGAGCGGTTTCCACCAATGGAATTGCATAAAAACTCCGCACGCGGAGCTTTTGCGAAACGCTATTGGTGGACACGCCGCTCCGCTACCTCACTCCGATTCTGTGAACAGGCAGCCTTAGACAGGAGCACTGTCAGTAACTATCGAATAAGTAGGTAGGTACAATCAACGGTCAAAAGTCTCTGCCCACCGTAACGTACGTAACGTACGTTTACAATCCTGTGCAACACTATTTGAACATTATAACAACGTAACCTGTGGATCGAACCCACGTCGGTTGGTGTAGCGGGTGGCGGCTTATACCACTCGGCCAACTAAATACATAGCTAACATGTTGAAAATAATAATCACACTGAGTACTTTTAATTCAAGTGTTTATGTTTGTCTATTCGTCTATTAGAAGGTCGTAAGTCCAATACTTGTTTATGGTATTATTGTAGCAAACTGATAGTAGACTTATGACCCATACTGTACCTACTAGTGACTACCTTGATTATCCATACAGAGAGTATCCTACGACTCCTCTTCACAGATCTTAGCTATCCCTATATATATAAAATTCTCGTGTCACGGGGTTCGAAGTTGAACTCCTCCGAAACGGCTTGACCGATTCTCATGAAATTTTGTGAGCATATTCAGTAGGTCTGAGAATTGGCCAACATCTATTTTTTATTTTGTTTCTTTCAGTTTTTTTTTTTGTAAATGGCATAACAACGTTTGCCGGGACAGCTAGTATTTCTATAAATATAAAAACAAATAAAAACGCTTGTATATTGTAAATTGTGGCTCTCTATTCCCTTTCTCTCCTGAAAAATTTATTACACGCAATTTTCACGTGCTAACAAAAAAGCTCCCTTGTGGCTACGGCTTTTACCAGCTCAATATAAACGTTTCTATCGGTAAACCAATAAAAACTGTAAAGGGTTGCCTAGTTAGTGCATATTTAACGTCAGGTATACACTATGAGGTCGAGACATCTCACTTAGGGCCCGTTAAGTGTTACCTGAAGTCGCCATTAGTGTGAAATATGAATTAATGATTGGTAAGCGCTCGCTGTGGCGTCATTTGGTATGAAGCTTGGAGTTTGAATGTTGTACATTTTGGAGGTGGCATTATTGAAACTGATTCTTTAAGTTGTTATATTTAGCTTTTTTGTGTATTCGCACTACGTCCGATCCGAAAATAAATATTAAATTAAACGTATTGATTGAAATTTGAAATAGTTCTACGACTACTCCGGACCATATTTTTACGGGTTCCCGGAAACACGTCTAGCCTCAAGCTAAGTTACTAAACTTGTGTTAAGGGTGCTAGACAACGGATATACTACTTATATGCTTTTATTTTGTAAATATATACTTATAATACATAGAAACAACCAGACCACAGATAAATATCTAAGCACAAATACTTGTCTGAGGCGGGAATCGAACCCGCAACCTTGTGTATGGCAGTCCGGCATGGTGACCATTGTGCCAACTGGGTCGTCAAAAGCATGTAGGCATACACGTATGTACGAGTTATAAAGTTTATTTTATTGTTTTCGTTTTATCATAGTCTTCAATAAAATATTCAGATGTCTGCAGGGAATGCCAATTTACTGAACAGGTATTTTACGTGGAAATATGTTGGAATCAATACACAAGAATTAAGCCCTCAGTGGCTGTATTGCGTTCTTTTTATTTACCATTGCTTTTTATATAAAAAATAAAGAGTAAATTTTATAATTGCTTGAAAGGATGTTAACTAGACCTTTGCCCCTCAGTGGAACAATAAAAGCTAAAAAATAAAGAGAGAGCAGATACGGTACAGTCACATTACCAATTAGCTGAACCCCACGTGACTTAGAGCTCACACGCAAATCTGTAAGGTTGCAAAGTAAGTTACCTGATTCTGTTTTTTTAAACAATCGTCAAATAAAGTCGCTTTCTCTGTCCCTATTTCCCTTTGTATGCTTAAATCTTTAAAACTACGCAACGGATTTTGATGCGGTTTTTTTAATAGATATAGTGATTCAAGAGGAAGGTTTATGTGTATAATACATGCATAATATAGCCGTGCGAAGCCGGAGCGGGTCGCTAGTATACTATAAAATACATTATACAATATACAAAATAAAAATATAACAAAATAGGTAAATACTTACTATATTGTTTACAGATATGCGAATGAGCTCTGGGTCACGTGGGGCTAATTGGTAATGTGGCTGTAGATTGTCTGTAGATTACGTAGACTGTAGATTGTCGAAGGCATGGAATATTCGCCAATCCTGAGTAGGACCCATGGTGGTACCTTACTACCTAGCCTTTCCTCTATAGAAGGAAGCTCTTGCGCTTTAGTGAGACAATTCTTGATCTTTAAAACAAATGAAAAAAGAATAAAGAAGAAAGAATGAAGTTTTTTGTGACCAAAAACAAACTTCATATTAACATAAAACATTAGAAATTAATCAGTACATGTACATTAAGAAAAAGACTCAGCATAAAGCGGTATACAACAAATATGAAGCGAGAAATTTGGCGCGGATTTTCAGTCCTTTTCCTAAAAATAATAGAAAAGAATACGAAATGATCCAACATATTATTAATTATTTAGTGACAATTTCAATTTTGACTATCCATCCATTCATCGCAGTTTCTGCTTGTTCAGTCCAGAACGTAGGCCTCCTCCATCCTCTTTTATTCCCGACTGTCTAGCTAGGGCCATTGTCATGGCTGTCGTGTCGTTTGATATCGTCTTTCCATCTCATTGGTGATCTACCTCGCAGCCTAGTAGTTACTACTTATTTATTTTGTGTGTTATATTGTTATATTACTTTTTTTTTAATTAGCCTGTTGTGTCCCACTGCTGGGCAAAGGCCTCCCCCATTTCCCTCCATGTGTCCCGATCTCCAGCTAATTTTGGCCACTCTGCGTCGAATGCATCCAAGTCGTCGTGCCATCGTTTTTTAGGTATACCTCGAAGACGCTTGCCGTCTTGAGGGACCCACTGGGTGACTTTGTTTGCCCATCTTTCTGTCTGCATTCGGCACACGTGGCCAGCCCACTCCCACTTAAGTCGGGCGGTCTTCTGACCCACTTCTGCGATACCTGTGTGTTGTCGCAGATTGATGTTAGAGACTCTATCTATACTATACGCCTCAAACCAAGTATGCTGCGCTTCATCGCCCTCTGACAAATTTTAAGTTGGGACTTTTGTGCCTCGGTCAAAGATCAAGTCTGAGCACCGTAGGTAATATTACTAAACTAAAATAATATAAAACAGAGAAAATACAGCCGTTCAAGTAAGTAAGCCCTGCAAAAATAACCGCTGAAAATCCTTTAACAAAAAGAATAAAAATACCACATCCACCACCTCTAATTACCAATATCAAAGTAAAACCGTAACGCGAGGGTTACGTATGATTGATTGTTCCTATATTCTATACATCGACTAGTGCTTTTACCGCGCTCCCGCCACACAGACCACTTAGAAGAACAAAACATGGAGAACGCTAAAGAAGGGAGTACCTTCAGGATTTATAACCCGAATCAAAACGAGGAAATAAGGAAGAGAGATATGTTTGGACAGATGAATCAAAATGAAATAAATGGTATGAAATTAGCTAAGGAACGTAGCTTAGTAGATTAATACTATAGTTTTCTTTTATTAATCTGATTATTTGTAAGTAATTGCAATTACTTAGAAAATTACTATCAACTGAATCTATCCAAAAAACAGAGGTCCGCGCTCGGGGTAAGTCAGGTATGGAGCGCAGCATGCTGGGGGTTAAATTAACCGATCCTGTCAGAAACACGAACCTGTGCTCCAGAACTCGCATTGCTGACGTCTCCCAGAAAGCCGCTAAGCTAATATTTGCCACACGACGAACGAATGGCTAAAATAACCATAGAATGGTCCCCCTTAAGGATATGACGCCACGCGGCAGACCAAGGCGACGATGGCGAGATGATTTTGACTCCTATAGGAATGATTGGTGTGCAATGGCGACAGATCGTGATTAATGGAAGAAAGGTAGAGAGGCCTTTGCCCTGCAGTGTGACAGTGTAGGCTCTTAATAAAGTCCTGACTGACTGACTGATTGACTGATTATCAGCGCACAGCTCAAGCGAATGGACGGCTCAGTCTTCAATTTGGCACACCTATCTTTACTTTGCCTTTACCTACAAAACTGAAATACCTACAGTACATAAAGTTTGACCTAAATGCAATGACACGCTTCCGCCGCGTACTTATGAGTTTTCGAATAAATACGATTTGCATTTCGTTTCCGAAGAGAAAAGTAAAAAGTTAATGAAATCCAAAGGTTTGAAGTTTAGATTGTGGGATATCATTCGACCTCGATTTCAGAAAATGAGAAGACGTTTCAATTGTAACTTTTATAAAAAAAAAGTTGATTTTAGCTGTTTTTAGTTTTGATTGTTGTATAAAATGAAAAGAGTATTTTTCTCTACCATACAAAAGGGGAATTATTATATTAATTTAAATATATTTTTCTAGCTACTTTTCATATTCACAATTATTATATCTTTGTCTGGAACTAGCGGAGGCTAGTTACGTGGGGAATAAATTTCTTGCCATGGCGCCTCCACGAGGTCGTGGTAGACTAG
Source organism: Idaea aversata (assembly GCA_907269075.1). Lineage (NCBI taxonomy): Eukaryota > Metazoa > Arthropoda > Insecta > Lepidoptera > Geometridae > Idaea > Idaea aversata. Next base: position 4,104,170 of record OU026092.1, on the reverse strand, counting down.
GTAGACCCAAGAGCTGGCTTGACGTCGTAAAGGGTGATATGCGTGCAAATGGCCTTACTAATCAGGATGCCGAAAATCGTGCGAAGTGGAGGCGTAAAAGTAGGAAAGCGGATCTCGGGCTCCCGAGAGGGATGTAACCGGGAACATCACTCGAATGATGATGATATCTTTGTCTTGAACATTTATATAAATCCCAGGAAAATTACCCATTTACAAGTTTATAAACAAAAAAATACCCGTTTTACTGTAAATAACAATTTAACAGAACGATATTATTTTGTTACAGCTTATAAAGCAGAAGAAATACACGGTCCACAAATCACAGAGAAAGATGGCGCTCTGCTCGATGAACATGACAGTTTTTACATCAACACCAAGAGTCTACTGGTTCTCTTCCAAATCATGGGTGTTATGCCTATTATGAGAGTACCTAGAAGTATGTTACAGGCTGTCTTAAACTGAAAGGGTACCGGTGCTCTCTCCATACAAACGTAGTCGACTTTTTCCTCACTGGATAATGACACTAGTACAAATATTTTCGTTGCATAAAACCTATAACTGCAACATATTTGCTCCAGTGACAGTACAGTGGACTACGTTTGTATGGAGAGAGCAACCGGTACCCTTTCCTGATAAAAATTTGTTTACTTTCACTGGATGTCAAATTTAATTTAACATTCACGCAAAGTTTTCTAATAAACATCATTTTTTGAAATATTTATTAGAATAACAAGACTTATTAGATTTTTGACGAAACTGACTATAAATTGATTATTGAACGCTGTATTGATATGCACACAAACAAGTACCTATAGGTACAGTCGGTTGCATGATTGCAGCCCTCGGTAGAGTTCGAAAATTACTATTATTAGAATGTCTGCATTATAATAATTTTTGTTTGATTAATTGATGAGTTAGAAGACTTTAAACTTCACCAAAAGCAGGTGTCTAGAATCTTGCTCGTGTTGAGAACATTCTTATAACAACCGTTTTGGAGCTCTACGGTTGGTCTGCAATTATGCACCTTTCCGTACAATAAAAAATAAACCTAAAGTGGTAAAATAGGTGGCCAATAGGGGCAATAGTTGTCTAACTGGGAAAATAAAACAATCAAGCAAGTTCATTTCATCACTTGTCTTTTATATTTCACGTCTTTTGCATTTGGTATCTTAGCACGAATTATTTAACTATCTGATCACGTAAAACGGGTCGTAAAAAGAACAACAGTATAAAATTTTGAATTTGTCAAACTTAAAATAAAGTTAGAGGTTATTGAAGTAAAGTTTGTTTTTGTATGAAATTAGTCACGGGAGAATATTCTCAAAACCATATTTTCCGTAAGAATAAATTTAAAAGACTCAAGGAAAGAAAATGTTATGATGAGAAATTTCAAGACTCGATAACTTTCGAACATTGTTATGACTCGAAGTTTGAGATAGCTTGTACTCCTTCTTTCTATTTGTTTTGTAATATCAACACTTCTTGAATGCACCAATCGAGTTTTATAAAATGGTGAAAAGTTAAACAATGAAAAACAGTTATGGCAGAAAAAGTCTTTTTCTTTTCTCCAATTTCAAATTTCAACTCACAAAAACGATACAAAGTAATTTATAGAAAGGTATGGATAGAGCAAACAGTGGGTGGAGTGCGAGTTTTTCCGTATAGAAAACGTTACTATCACGTTAGCGTCAACGACAAAATTGTATGGAAAGTTGAAAAGCGCCCCTAGCGGACGTAATGCGAAGCTATAACTTTTCATACAATTTTCTCGTTTACGCTAACGTGATAGTAACGTTTGCTATACGAAAAAACTCGCACTCCACCCACTGAAGTTATAAAATTTTAGACATATTTTCTTAGCAGCCACTAAGATATTTTATTAATATTTATTTTTGAACACTGGCTTATAAACCAGATTTTACAAATATAAAAAAAATAACAGATTATTTATTATATGATAAACATTGTCAATTTATCACCACGTAAATGGCTATTCATTTCATATTTATCAGATTTTACTCAATAAATATCATTAAATTACGAATTTGCATCGACATCTCTGGACAAAAATGGAATGGTATTGTAATAAATATCTTGTAATTTTTTACTTAGCTTGTTGTGTCTCACTGCGTGGCAAAGGCATCCCCCATTTTCCTCCATGTGTCCCGATGTCCAGCTAATTAAACTAATTATTATTACGAATTATTGCTTATTTAATTTATGTTATCTTGTAAAATGACTTACATATTTACTGAAAACCGTGTATAATTATTATAAAGCTTAAATGAATTAAAAAGTTGTTCGATGTTCATTTAATTTGTAGATAAACGTGATTTAATTTCAGGGACCCAAACCACTAAACGTACAACTTTTAATTGGATATCGAAGGCCACCCTATGGGCATATTTGGTTTGGGGATTAGAATCCATAATTGTTATAAAAGGTAAGACAATTTACTAATATAGGTACTGAGAAAAGAAATTGAATACTTGCTTTTTTATAAGCGACTTCAAAAGGACGTTTTTAATTCGTCGCGTCTATATTTTTTTAATTTGTGTTCTCCGATTACTCACAGACGGATCGATATGATTTTTTTTAAATATTTCTATGGATTTACTTACCACGAATTATCTTAAAAACATGTTATAAGAGGAACAACTGCAGTACATTTAAATTTACTATTATGAATAGCAACTAGGCGGCCTAAGGGCAGTTATAGGACGTATAATAATAATGATGAGGATAGGGATGGAGAGAAAGAGGACGACCAAAGAAAAGATGAATGGACTGCGTGAGACAAGACATGAGAGAGATGAATGTGATCGATGAGATGACGACTAATAGGAGTGAATGGAAGAAGAAAACATACTGCGCCGACCCCAAATAAATTGGGATAAGGGCAGGAATATGATGATGACGACGATATTTAGATACATTCGATTTAAAATTCCTTTTTTTATTTTCAGTTGGCAAAGAGAGATTTGAAAACTTTCAAAATAATTCGAACAAACGCTTTGACGAAGTTATTTACAACATCATATTCTTGAGTATACTTATTCCACATTTCCTACTTCCTATCGCTTCGTGGCGACATGGGTCTCAAGTTGCTATCTTTAAAAATATGTGGACACATTACCAAGTAGGTATCGTATGTGAAAATGTTGATGCTCGTTGTTTTATTATGTTCCATATCACGGGGTTTATTTAATTTGTATGTCTATGGCACGGACCTTTTGCAAGGCGTGAGTGGAGCCGAAGTCAACACGTACATGCCCTTTACTATAACAAGCTTATATCAAAGTATAATGGATACCTAATCGGCGATTATCCCTGTCCATAATATAAAACGCAGTCAAAGAAAGATAATTTTTGTAACTTTAATTAAGTACTAATAATAATAATAATAATAAAGCCCTTTATTCGGAATTTATGTTACATAATAACAAAAAGCAATGTTAAGTATTACTAAAGAATGTCGCGTAATTCTGAGTGCCTCTTGGCATAGGCCTCCTCTAGCATTTTCCATTGGGTTCTATCTTGCGCTACCCTTCTCCAATGGTGTCCGGCCGTGACTCTCAAGTCATCTGACCATCTTGCTTGTTGCCGTCCTCTGTTGCGTTTGCCGTCTCTGGGGTACCAGTCACTCACTGCTGCACTCCATTTGCCTTGCCTGTCTCTGATCATGTGACCACTCCATCTCCACTTTAATTTGTCTATTCGAGTGAGAATGTCAGCTACTTTTGTTTTTTCCCTTATTTCGCTACTTCTTATCCTATCTAGTTTTCTTATTCCTGTCATACTCCTTTCCATGGCCCTCTGGCAGCGCTCTAGCTTTTCTCTATGTAGTTTAGTGAGTGCCCATGTTTCACAACCGTAGGTAATGATTGGAAGTATGCAGGTGTTGAAGGCTTTTCTCTTTATTGACATGCTTAGCTCTTTTGACTTCATGATTTCTTTCATAGACCAGTACTTTCTCCATCCATTAGCCATTCTTCTGTTAATTTCTTTAGTGGTTTGATCTTTGTGGGAAATTACTTGTCCTAAGTAGATGTATTCCTGTACATATTCAAGTGGACGGTTGTCTATTTCTATAGGGGTTTCAGTACAGTTTGTGAGCAACTTTGTTTTGGTCATATTCATGGAGAGGCCTACTTTCATGCTTTCTTCGCTAAGTGATTTTATCATTTCTTGAAGGTGTAGCGGATCTTCTTCAAACAGGATTATATCATCCGCAAATCTTAGATGGTTTAGTTTTACACCATGTATGTTTAGGCCGAAGGTATCCCAGTTCAATTTGCGGAAGATACTTTCTAGAACAGCTGAGAACAGTTTTGGTGACAGGGGGTCTCCTTGTCTTAGGCCTCTCAAAATCTTGAACTTTGAACCAAGAGTTTCAAGTTGTATCCTAGCTTCGCTATTGGAATAAATGTTCTTGATAATTGTTATGTATTTTGGAGGGATCCCCTGTTGTTCCAGGCTCTTCCATATCGCATTATGGTGCACACTGTCAAAGGCTTTAGAATAGTATCTGAACTACAAATTGAGGTGAAGTTCTTGAAAAACGAGAAAAGGAAAAATAACTTGGTATTTTTTGGAGTTGAAGAAAGGGGAAAAACCGAATGTGAACTTGTTGATTACATAAAAGAGACCATAATTAAATCAGGAACACATTTTGAGAGCAACGAGATTAGCAATATCTATCGAATTGGAAAGCAGGGTAACAACAAAAATCGCCCTGTCGTGGTTTCTATCACTACTATATGGAAAAAGCACATCATACTACGGAACAAGTCAAAACTTCCCCAAGGAATATATATCAAAGAAGACTACTCTAAAGAAGTGTTAGAAAAAAGAAAGCAGCTTCAGTTACAAGTTGAAGAAGAAAAGAAAAAAGGAAATATAGCATTCATCAAATATGACAAATTAGTAGTGAAGAAAAACAGAGACAACAACACAGAAAAAAGAAAAAGAGAAGAGTCCGGCTCTCCAAACTCCTCAAATCAAAAGAAAACTACAAAGAACACTTCAAACCAGCAAATTAATTCCTCCACCAAATCCCAAGGAAAAGACATTATACGGCCTAACATACTTAACTACGTTGAACGAGGAAGGTCAGTGTCACTATCTGAAACTCCAAAAAACTTATAAGCTGCATCAACACCCGGAACCCAAATACCACAACCTTAACTAAACTAACTTTTTGTAATGACACCCCAAGCCGGCTGGTCACCGTGGGGGAAGACGACCATCACCCTCTAGCAAAAAGAACCAAAACCCTTAAAATAGCAACAATAAATGCATGGACCCTCAGAACTGAAGAAAGGCTACACGAATTGGAAAAAGCTCTAGAAGATGTAAAGTGGGATATCCTGGGTATAAGCGAAATGCGAAGACTAGGAGAAAAAATAGAGGAACGTGAAGACTATATATTATTCCACAAAGGTGCGATACCGGGCCAAAGAGGTGTAGGATTCCTAATTAAAAAAGAAATGAAAAAACACATTCAAGAACTCGTTGGAATCTCCGATCGCATAGCTCTGCTCAACATCAATATACCGGGTTATCGGAAAACATGGTCAATTATCCAGGCATATGCCCCGACAGAGCAAGATAAAAAAGGTGAAACAAAGCCATTCTACGAAGAACTATCACAGACATTAACAAAGTATGCACACAATCACATAGTATTAATGGGCGACTTCAATGCTCAAGTCGGTGAAAAACTAAACAAGAATGAATATGTCCTAGGAAAATTTGGTCAAGGGAAAAGAAGCCCAAACGGAGAACTGCTTGTGGAACTACTACTAGAACACAATTTATCACTTCTTAATAGTATGTACAAGAAAAACAAGAAGAAAAAGTGGACCTGGTTATCCCCTGACGGTAGCTATAAAAACGAGATTGACTACATAACAACTAATTATACGAAAGCCTTCACGGATACGTCTATACTGTCAAGATTCAACTTCCATTCAAATCATCGCATGGTAAGAAGCTCCTTAAAAATAGAACCACCAAAAATGGCCAGGCAATACATAGCTGCCTATAAAATAGAACAAAGTAAGCATGAAAACGTGAAGGTTATTGCCAAGTCCTTAAGCAACATCAAAGAAGAAATAACAAGAGAAGAAGGTAACACTGATGTCCTTGCTAAATATGAGCAGCTACAAAAGCAATTAACTATGATCAAATCAGAAAAGACAACGGATAATAAATACAAATTAACCGACACAACACTTCAACTTATAGAGAAAAGAAAAAACTTGTTTACAAATCACAACAGGAAGGAAAACTTAAGACTAGTCACCACTTTGAGTAAGGAAATTAGAAAGAGTATCAAAAAAGATAGAAGAAATAAGAGATTGCAAACACTAGAAAAGCAAATCCAAAGTACAGAGGGGGTCAAGAAGGCTTTGGGCGAGCTGAGAGAAGTGAGAAGGGAATGGATACCAAAACTAAATAAAAAGAAGTCTGTATCGACAAGTAGAAAGGGCATAAACGAAACAGCCACAGAATTTTACCAGTTTTTGTACTCTAACCCTGTAAACAAACAGGATCGATGTGAGGACTACAGCGCAAGTCACCTCAAGGATGAAACTTACCCAAAAATACTACCTAGAGAAATTGAAAAAGCTATACTCAGTCAGAAGATGGAAAAAGCTCCAGGTCCAGATAAAATTATGAACGAGCTCCTTAAAGGCACTCTTGACGAACTATTACCTATACTTACATCGATCTTCAACGAGATAATGGACACGGGCAAAATACCTATGCAGTGGAAAACATCTCATATTATCCTTATATTTAAAAAAGGACAAAAAGAAGACATAGCGAACTACAGACCCATAAGTCTACTGTCTAATATCCAAAGTCATCCTGGAAAGAATAAGCAAAAAACTTGATGAAAACCAACCACGGGAACAAGCCGGATTCAGACGAAATTTCTCCACCCTGGACCATATACATACGGTGAAGCAAATAATGGAGAAATTTAAGGAATATAATAAACAACTCTATATGGCATTCATCATCGACTATTCTAATTAAGTACTAATTAATGTCATTTCTAACAACTTTTTTAGAAACTAGCTGTTGCCCGCGACTTCGTACGCGTGGTAGTTTTGTTTTATATACCGAACCTTCCTCTTGAATCACTCTATCTCATAAAAAATTGCATCAAAATCCGTTGCGTAGTATTAAAGATAGCATACATACAGCGGGAAGCAAATTTGTTTTATACTATGAAGTGATTTTTATCATCATAAAATAACTATAATAAAACTCTATCTTTTTTCAGTTAAAGTATCTAAAAATCACAGGAACACCGATAATATTCCCAAATTTGTACTCCCTAACCTGGGGTTTGTGCGTATTCTCATGGGCTCTGAGTTTCGCAGTGATTCTATCTCAACACTACCTTCAAGATGACTTTGAACTGTGGCATTCTTTCGCATATTACCACATTATAGCTATGCTGGATGGATTTTGTTCCCTATGGTAAGAAAAAAGGTCTTTTAAAAGGTTGAAAACTCACTATGTTGGAGCACAGTAGGTCTATTCTCTATCCAGTGGCTAACTCGGTGGACATCAATTTGATATGCACTTTGCAGTACATTACTGCTATGATGTAACGTGGTAATCACCATCATTTTAGGAAAGCAGCAATGTCCTGCAAAGTGCATATCAAATTGATGTCCACCGAGTTAGCCACTGGATAGAGAATAGGCCTACAGAACGTACTAGAAACGGAACTCGGACTTGTGACTTATTTAAACAAACTTCGCGTGTCGCGGTATTAGTTGTTTTTTCAACTAATACCGCGACACGCGAAGTTACCTAAACGGCGGAAACGATTTGTATGGAATTTTTTGTGTATATTCGTTAGGTTCGAATAACATAATTTTATTTTTTCCTTTATTTATTTATCTTATTTTATTTGTAAATGGCAAAATAACGTTTGCCGGGACAGTTAGATTTTATATAAATGCAATGCGGGTTGGTATAAATTATGTTCTAAATTAATTATAAAGAAATACATTTTAACGGTGAATAATAATAAATAATATCTTAAGGCTATTTTAGGCCGCAAACTTTTCAATCAACTCTCGTATTTTCTCTTCTCAACACGATTCGAAACACCAAAAATCCGAAACTAGTCTTATTACAGTAAACAAAGTATTCAACCAGACCCTCTGGATTAGACGTCGGTTTATATCCCAGCCTATTTCGTATGTACATTGGTATTGAATTGTAAATTCAGATTTACAAACTTACGTTTTGGTTTTGAGGTATAGAAATAAAATACATATACTATAGAATAGCGAATTTATCGCTAAACAACTACCTAGGTCAGGGGTGTCAAACTTAATTTTCCATAGGGCCATTTCGAAAATTGCAGATGTGTAAGCGGGCCAGACATAAAATAATTAAACACGTACATTTTTAGGGTTCCGTACCTCAAAAGGTAAAAAAGGATCACTTTCTGGTCCGTTTGTCTGTCTGTCCGATTTTCTCAGTAACGGGTGGCCCTAGCAAGTTGAAATTCATACCAGATACTGAGGTCTATAGTCCCTATTATTAATAACTTCAAATTCAACTTTAATTTTTAACTTTTTTATACTTCGGAATTTTGCCTTTATTATTAAGTTTTTTGGTGAGGCAGGTACATTTATTTCTTGCAGATTGGTCATTGCCAGGGCGAGAGAACCGAAAATAAATAAAAAAACGCTTTCATTTTTGAGATCTAGATTCCGACTGCGGGCCACATAATTATGATTCGCGGGCCGCATGCGGCCCGCGGGCCTTATGTTTGACATGCCTGACCTAGGTTATATGTATGACTTTTGTCAAAAGTGACCGTAATAAAAAATGGTGGATTTGACGCGCCTAAAGTATCTAGACTGACTTTTCATTCAAAATGGTCTTTATTTTATAAGTACATCGAACTGACACAAAGACAAATAAAGTCATCCTTATTTCTATGAAAATAAGCTTTACATGAATTAGCAACACATGGTGGAAGATTGATTATCTATTTTTGTGGTTTATAAAGTAATTGTGAATTTTTATAAATGCAATAATGTTTAATATTTCTATTTTATCGTAGTATATTTTTTAATATTTGAAATCTTCTAGTTATAGAGATCTTTGTACCGAAAGTCGGCCTATTTCCATAGTTTTTGCTGAAAGAGGCTACGAAAAACTATTATATTTTGGACTTAGTCCCATCGGCCCCGCTGGCTCTGCCCCGCCAGCGGGGCAGATGGGAAAAAGTGTTGCATCGGCCCCGCTGAACGCAGACGCGGACGCTAGCGGGGCCGATGAAACAAATTAAGTTTCATTTGCCCCGCTATAGGACTTACTTCCGTCGGGCCCGCTAGCACATGGGAAAAAGAGATTGATTCATCGGCCCCGCTAGCGTCGGCGTCGGCGTTTTGCGGGGACGATGGGTAGGTACAGATCAAGTTACAAATAGAGGCAATCAATACTTAGGTTGCCGAAAAAGGAATGTCTGTAATTAAAATGGTTTGTATGTTAATCAGTTTTTATTGAGTTTTAAGTTAATTTTAATAATAAAAAAATACACACAACAAGAACATCACATAATTTTTTTTTAATTTTCATAATCATAGATGATAGTCACACAAATTACATTAATCAGTCTTCATTAATGAACATTAATGCCTAAACTGCTGACAGTTTTGTAAGATGAATATAATATTTTAGGTAAACAACATAACATAAAAAATACAGTATTTGACAAAAAATCAACGAGAGAAAACATTAACATTACAAACTATGTCAGTGTTTCGAGAAAATGTCTACTGGTTATTGGTCCATTTACAAATTTCAAGATCAAGTTATACTATTTGAATAATAAACAAAACAAAAATAACACAAAACAAGGACATTACTTAATAACTAGTTTCTTAATTTTTAATAGAGCCAGCCGGGCCGATGGGAGTAAGTCTAAGAAAGTACCAAAAAGTTAAATGCAAACTCAATATTTTCTTTAATATTCTTATTGAAAGTCATACACTGCTTAATGGGACACATCACTCTTGATACATTTGCACACTCAAACTTCTAACTTTTAATAGTTTTTTCATAAATGGTCTAACTTTTACAAGAATTAGAGCAGGAATATATACAATAATTCAGTGCTTTTATTTATGTAATTGTTATCTTGAACAAAATATGTTTATATTACGTAAAAAACAAAAGTCAATTTATGGGACACATCAAAATCAGAATTCAGTTTTTTTTTGGAGAATTGCACAATATGTAACAGCTAAAGAGTGACTATCTCCGAACTTCGCTTTACTTTACTGCGACACAATAATTAGTAATTTCACGTTTACACGGTTGTCATGGATTTGACTTCGCGCTGTCTATAGACGCGTTTTGACTTGAGTTGAGTTGAGGTTTGGCGTTGGACCAAAAAGTTTTTTAAGTTTCTTAAGATGAATTAGTTCGAAGTGAGTTAAGATTCGGTAATGGAGTTATGCTGAGTAGCGTATATGTAGGACGCAGCTGCAATGGAGTTAAGATTCGATGATGGAGGCAAAATAAAACGTGGGTATGTACGACGCAGCTGCAGTGGAGTTAATATTCAAGTAAAATGGGTAGAATTCGTTTCTAGCACTCGCCGGTAATCGGGAATGGTAATGTTTTTAGACGAATTGTTATTAGTCGAATTGTTTTAGACGAATTGTTTTAGACGAATTGTTATTAGTCGAATTGTTTTAGATGAATTGTTTTAGACGAATTGTTTTAGACGAATTGTTATTAGTCGAATTGTTATTAGTCGAATTGTTTTTTAGACGATTTGTATTAGTCGAATTGTTTTAGACGAATTTTCCGTAGACGCACTCTTTAGCTGTTACATATTGTGCAATTCTCAAAAAAAAACTGAATTCTGATTTTGATGTGTCCCATAAATTGACTTTTGTTTTTTACGTAATATAAACATATTTTGTTCAAGATAACAATTACATAAATAAAAGCACTGAATTATTGTATATATTCCTGCTCTAATTCTTGTAAAAGTTAGACCATTTATGAAAAAACTATTAAAAGTTAGAAGTTTGAGTGTGCAAATGTATCAAGAGTGATGTGTCCCATTAAGCAGTGTATGACTTTCAATAAGAATATTAAAGAAAATATTGAGTTTGCATTTAATTTTTTGGTACTTTCTTAGACTTACTCCCATCGGCCCGGCTGGCTCTATTAAAAATTAAGAAACTAGTTATTAAGTTATGTCCTTGTTTTGTGTTATTTTTGTTTTGTTGATTATTTAAATAGTATAACTTGATCTTGAAATTTGTAAATGGACCAATAACCAGTAGACATTTTCTCGAAACACTGACATAGTTTGTAATGTTAATGTTTTCTCTCGTTGATTTTTTGACAAATACTGTATTTTTTATGTTATGTTGTTTACCTAAAATATTATATTCATCTTACAAAACTGTCAGCAGTTTAGGCATTAATGTTCACTAATGAAGACTGATTAATGTAATTTGTGTGACTATCATCTATGATTATGAAAATTAAAAAAAAATTATGTGATGTTCTTGTTGTGTGTATTTTTTTATTATTAAAATATTATGTATTTTGAGCACTCAATAAAAACTGATTAACATACAAACCATTTTAATTACAGACATTCCTTTTTCGGCAACCTAAGTATTGATTGCCTCTATTTGTAACTTGATCTGTACCTACCCATCGTCCCCGCAAAACGCCGACGCCGACCCTAGCTTGGCCGATGAATCAATCTCTTTTTCCCATCTGCTAGCGGGCCCGACGGAAGTAAGTCCTATAGCGGGGCAAATGAAACTTAATTTGTTTCATCGGCCCCGCTAGCGTCCGCGTCTGCGTTCAGCGGGGCCGATGCAACACTTTTTCCCATCTGCCCCGCTGGCGGGGCAGAGCCAGCGGGGCCGATGGGACTAAGTCATATTTTGTACTAAACGTATTTTATTTAAACATTATTTTTATATCATCTATAGATGAGTGTTGTCTGATTAATTTGGAATCTTTAAAATATGTAAAACTTTGACGGATAAACCGGAAAATGAACCGAAACCTAGCTATACTTTGCTGACATTTTGACACTTACACGTAAATGCGTCCTTAAAAATACGTTCTCTCCATTGATTTATTTTTATTCCCACAAAAGTTAATGATGAACAAAATACAGATAAACGCGGAAAGCCGGTCACTGAATAAGGCACTAAGCCTAAATGATACAGATCACCTGGTGATATAGGTACATCGTAAAGGGATAAATAACCAAACCTAACATATGACAATTACATTAATATAGAAAAATCTTTTTTGTTGAGTTTATTACTTGATAATGTAAAAGGAATTTGATATGACGGATGGAAAGACTGATAAACGTCCGAATATGCATTAAATAAATAAATAAATATTGCAGGACATTCCACACATCGCCATCTAGCCCCAAGCTAAATAACTAGACTTGTGTAATGGGTGCTAGACAACGGATATACTACTTATATACTTTTCTTATGTAAATATATACTTATAATACATAGCAACAACCAGACCACAGACAAATATCTAAGCATAAATACATGTCTGAGGCGGGACCCGCAACCCTGTATTTGGCAGTCCGGCATGGTGACCATTGTGCCAACTGGGTCGTCATTAAAGAGATTGAAGGTGACAGTATTTCGAGTGACCTCTAAATTTATTCGGGTTAAAATTATCTTAAGGAAAACGCTCTGCTATTTTAATAAGTATTTTATCTCTATGAATTGAGGGTAAATCAACAGGACGAAAGTTAAGCTTTGTACAAATCCCGTGCCTAGATCTAACGCTAACACAAAACGCTAACGATTTGTTAACTGACGCAATTCAAGTTGCTTGTGTCATGTCAGTTTGTTCCTTTGCCTTGTTAATGTTACGGATTATTACTTGCCATATTACAGAGGTTATATAAGTATAGTGCCCATAAGAATAAAAATAATAATTTTCGCTCACTCACAACTCAGAACCAATGTGTCGCCTTTGATCATTTTTAAACTTCGTATTTTATTGTTTAAATTTTTAACTTTATTCATTTCGCTCAAGAAGGGTCAAAGATCCTATCCTATACCTTACCTACTAATCCTACTAATATTATAAATGTGAAAGTTTGTGTGTGTGAGTGTGTGTGTGTGTGTATGTATGTTTGTTACTCCTTCACGCAAAAACTACTGGACCGATTGAGATGAAACTCGGTACCTAGATAGCTGGAGACCTAGATTAACACATAGGCTACTTTTTATCCCGATATTCCCACGGGATCAGAATTTACGCGGGTGAAACCGCGGGGCGCAGCTAGTATATTATGTGTGTGTGTGTGTGTATGTATGTTTGTTACTCTTTCACGCTAAAACTACTGGACCGATGGCGATGAAACTCTGTATCTAGAATCTAGATAGCTGAAGACCTGGATTAACACATAGACTGCTTTTTATCCCGATATTCCCACGGGATCGGGATTTACGCGGGTGAAACCGCGGGGCGCAGCTAGTATGAAATATAAACATACAAGTTAACAGATGTCAAAAGTGTATAGTTTAACATACAGATTAAAATTAATTTGTTTCTTTTATCAGAACTGAGAATTCTAAAGGAACTCAATTTATCATTTAATTTCCAGGTACATAAATTGCAATGCATTTGGGACTGCGTCTAAAGGATTGGCAATGAACCTCCACAAGGCTTTGGAGGCTGAACATCCTGCTCTAAAACTTGCGCAGTACAGACATCTGTGGGTCGATCTTTCACATATGATGCAGCAGTTAGGTAGGTACATACGAGAGCTACTATATAAGTATTCTGAATAACAAAGCGAAACATACATATAACATTTATTATAGTTATATTGCTTTTAAAAATATTCGCCATAATAACAATTGATGATCGATGCACTTTTCGTACGTTGGACCCATTTTCAAAATAACGTCACGAAGGATCATGGATGTATTAATGTCTTAATACATCCATGCGACGGATAAACAAATGACAGCTACATGAAACAAATTATATTCTTCATGAAATAAATTCCATTTTAAATGGCATTTTTTTTAAATCGATGCACTTTGCATACGTAGGAACCAATTTTCAAAATAACGTCACAAAGGTTAAACAAATGACAGCTACTTGAAACAAATTATACTCTTCATGAAATAAGTACCATTTATAAATGTCATTATTAAAAAATATATTATATTGTTTTGTAACTTGCTAATTCCGGATGGGTTCACTACGCCACATCGAAACACTTGTTTTATTTTCACTATAACGACTCACATAAATAAATAGCAGCCTTCTTAAATGATTTAAAAAATTTCACATTCAATATTTTCCTAAAATAGTAAAAAGAAAAAAAAATCTCTAAGAAAAACCACAATCTGTTTATTTTTTTATGACTTTAGATAGAAGGCAGACATTTACCCTTTCTCTTGTGAGATGGTATGATATTTTCATGAAAATATCCCCGCGTTTTCCTTCCAATCTAGCCTGGTTTAGTTGTTGGTGGCGTATGCTGAAAATTGCTCGATTATTGCTTCTCTGTTTATTACAAAACAGATGGCGCGAAGGGTTCCGCGTCACAATTGCCGCATTTAAATAATATTTTTTGAAAATTTAATCGTCGCTCGCACGATCAAGTCTAAAACTAAGCGGGAATCATTACCTTGAATATCAATGTGGATTCAACCACATTGGCGGATATGACGCCAATAAAAAAAATGCAGGACATTCCACACGTCGCCATCTAGCCCCAAGCTTAGTAACTAGACTTGTGTTATAGGTGTTAGACAACGGATATACTACTTTTTTTGTAAATATATGCATTAAAACAACCAGACCACAGACAAATATCTAAGCATAAATACTTGTCTGAGGCGGGAATCGAACCCGCAACCCTATGTTTGGCAGTCCGGCATGGTGACTATTGTGCCAACTGGGTCGTCAAATAATGAGGTTGATATCCAGTCATTGTTGTGACAAGCCCAGCGAAAATATCATTATCATAGGCCTAATGATATTTTAGCTCGGCTTCAGCTTGAACTTGGCTCTCTATTTGACCGTGTTTTGAAAGTGTTTAAATATTATTCAGTTGGTAATGATTTTTTATAACAGCAATGGTTTTTAATAATGGTGTTTTGCGCAAACGTTTATTGCAACATTTGATCTTTTTTGTAAGTGATTTTATACGTGTATTGAATATGAATATAATTGTTTTCATCAATACTTGATCATCAGTCAGTTTGTTTAGCAGCAGCACATGAGTAAAGAATAGTATTTACTCAAGTGGCAGCAGCGCAGTGCGTAGTACAGTCACGGATGTATTAATGGTTTTTAAACGAAATTATGTGCCTGAGACATGTTTAATGCCTACTCTTCACGTTGGCCAACATTGTGGCGAATATTGTGGCAAAGGTATTATCCAAGAGTTTGTGATGGCGTCCACACGTTGGAAGGTCGTTCAGTTTGCTTCGGTTCAGACCAATGTGCGCACGTATTTATTGAAACTTTTCGGCTTGGTAGAGCTCTATAAAGCGAAAAGTTTCTTCATTGGTCATTGTTCCTGCCATTTTGTAGGCACTAGTTACGAAGTTACTATGTTTTAAGTAGTGAATATATTTAAATCAAGGGCGTGCGTGCGATTACGCTGGGAGCTCATAGCAAACTAAACGCGCGCCCAACGTGTGGACGCGGCAGCCATCGCTCGGCCATAACCCTTTGATCTTTTGTTAAAAACCGACAGCACACGGACCTCACACGAAACTTGTGGGCCATCGTTCCAATACATACCAAGCTAAGCACAAACACCCGCTCTACATGATGGCCATAGGTTTGGCCATAACCATTCGCCACAATGTTGGCCAACGTGAAGGTGGAAAAGGTTTGTCCAAGACCGCGTCCAGAGAAAAGAGCGCGTCAGTACGTCTATCAACTAAGTCACGGGTTTAATCACCGTAAGAGCAATGTTAACAGCGCACACACATTTTTTGATAAGAAAAATCTATTGGTGCACGCCTAATCGAAATTAGAACTTGCCACCTTCTGATTAAAACTCAAGGTATCTACCACTACGCCAATACCGTTATTTATAATAAACTAGCGACCCGCCCCGGCTTCGCACGGCAATATTATGCATGTCTATCTACTCAAAAAAACCGCATCAAAATCCGTTGCGTAGTTTTAAAGATACATATAAACCTTCCTCTTGAATCAGTCTATCTACTCAAAAAAACCGCATCAAAATCCGTTGCGCAGTTTTAAAGATTTAAGCATACATAGGGATATAGGGACAGAGAAAGCGACTTTGTTTTATACTATGTAGTGATAGTGAAGTACCTTAAAATAAATGATATGATGATGAACTAGCCTTTGGTTAACCACTTAGTTGAGTAGTTTGACTACGAGGAAATGTATTCCTTTTGGACAAACTATTTTGACCTGAAGGCCAATTCTCGTAAATAACATTGTTCAAATTACATTTCAATATCATTTCGATTGCATTTCGATCACAAAATATTACCCACAAAGTAGCTAAAAATATCCACAAAGTTAGCTTTTTGTAAAAAAAAATGACTTCAAGGGTATCTTTTGCAATCGAAATGCAATCGGAATCAGTTTTTTTTTACAAAAAGCTAATTTTGAGGGTATTTTAAGCTACTTTGAAGGTATTATTTGTGATCGAAATGTTAATGAAATGTAATTTGAACAATATTATTTACGAGAATTGACCTTCAGAAAGTTTGATAAGCAACTATTCGAGCGTCGGAACTGATACGCACTGTTTTAATTTTTTTCTTCTCAGGTCGAGCTTATTCAAACATGTATGGTATCTACTGCATGGTTATTTTCTTCACGACCACAATATCTCTGTATGGAGTGCTGTCTGAAGTCTTAGAACGTGGTCTTAGTTACAAGGAACTTGGTTTATTCGTCATTGTTGGTTATTGTATGACGTTGTTGTTCATCATTTGTAATGAGGCTTATCACGCTTCTAGGAAGGTAAGAATTACAATCCGGAAATACATTTTGGTTTTAACCCGCAACCCCACCAAAAAGATGAAAAAAAAAGAATTTTCCAAATTGGTCCAGGCATTCACGAGTAATCGGCGAACATACATAAAAAAATACGCAACGAATTGAGAAGCTCCTCCTTTTTTTAAAGTCGGTTAAAAAATTCCCAGTAGTTCAACTGGTAAGACTACTCGTTAAAACTACTGGGAATGATCGTAAAATTTTAATAATGACAATTATCATGCTATACTCCTCAAAATCTCACTAAGACTTTGACCAACTTTGTGTCCTATACCTTACACCGCGTTCAAGATTCATGTTATCAGCTTAATAATTATACTACCCTATTAAGAAAAAAACATTTTCAGGTTGGTTTAGAGTTCCAAGTTCGTCTTCTCAACGTTAATCTCGGAGCCATAGACAGGAGCACTCAGAGGGAAGTCGAAATGTTCTTGGTTGCGATCTCCAAAAATCCACCAATTATGAACTTGGATGGCTTCACGAATATTAATAGAGAACTGTTTACTGCTGTAAGTAAATAATTAATTAACAGACAGATTCGTGATTAACCAAACTCAATCTCTTAGAAGACTTCAGAAATTTAGTTTGATCACAATTGCTTGGTTTTGAGACGCTATAAAAGCATAAGCTTTTAGTTCTGCAAAATCATTACATAGCATAAAACAAAGTCACTTTCCACTGTCTGTTCCTTTGTATGCTTAGATCTTTAAAACTACGCAACGGATTTTGATGCAGTTTTTTTAATAGATAGAGTGATTCAAGAGAAAGATTTATATGTATAATACATGCATAAAAAGCCGGGCGAAGTCGGAGGGGGTCGCTAGTTAAATAATTAATTGAAACATTAACTTATTATTTTAAAATAGAATCAGAGAGCATAACTTTTTTCAATGCGTTGTAACTAAAAAAAGAAGCAATAAAACCAGACCACCTGCATACTTGTTCAATGTTCATGAACACAAATAAAAGGTGAAAAATGCAGGCTCGTGTTATTTATGGAACTTTTACACTTCTACAGTTTAAAAATACGTTTAATACGGTTTTCAGATAAACTAGACAGTTAACTGAGCTGTTTATTCTTGAAAGTGGTAAAGAGGAAATTTTTCTTTTATTTGATATTTAAGTAGAGTGTTCTAAAGATTATAGTACTTACTTATTCTACATTTCATGTGGCGGGCAATTTGTGTTCTATGACTTTTGTCAATTCTTGTACATTTTTATTATTATTTTGATGTTATGCTTAATCGACATCAATTGATTATTTTTGTGTGAAAAGACTAAGATAATAATATTTTACGGAAATCTTTTTTGATTATTTTATTCTGTTACCAACACCACCTGTCCCTTTAGTTAAAATTAGTTATATTTTATTTGATTTTGAAAATAGTATCTATACTAATGTTATAAGAGGAAAGATTTCTTGTTTCTAACGCATAGGCTCTGAAAGTACTAGAACGTTTTTGATGAGACTTGAGGTTACACCGATTCACTTTTTATAAATTATGTATTTGTTACAAATGGATCATAATGCTTTGACTGTAATTTGTTATAGAATATCTCCTACATGTCAACTTACCTGATTGTGCTGATGCAGTTCAAGTTAACACTTCTACGTCAAAGTGCAAGGAAGGCAGTCAAATCTATTGTCAGGGCAATATTTAACTCTACTACGTTGTTGCCTTTTGATGATGATGATGACGATGATGAAGAATAAAATAACTAGAGGTCTACGCCCATACTTCTGGCTTGCAGTTCCTCAGAATGTGGAGGAAGAAATTTTTTTATTTAAAAAATATATTTTACCAGTGGCGAGGGGTGGTAGTTCTTTAAAGATAAGCCGATAAAACATCAATAGCATTATAAACACAATTTTAAAATTAGGTACATCAAATCAAATTAAACAAAATAAAAAAAACTAATAATAATTACAAAATAAACTGAAATGACAATCATGATCAATGATGATCAATAGCAACAAACAAGATTTTTAGTGTAAGTGAAGAATCGGTTTATTTCCAGTAGTTCCTTCTGACCTTCCGTTCCTTTAAAGGACATGGGACATTTTCTTGAAGAAAAAATCCCATTAGTTTCATTAGTTATGGGACTAATGGGACTTTTTCTTGCCATTAGTTCCTTTAATAATTTCGAAGGAACTACTGGGAGTTAATTTGTCCCTCTAAGCCAGCGACATCATGGTTAGTGCTGTGCCACATTGGTTTTTTTATTAGAATCCAACTTTAATATGTTACATTACAGAAAAGTACTTATGAAACCTATGCTTGAACAGACAGTATTCAGGTTGTATGGAGCCCTCGCTACTGGAAATCTACTTGGGCTATTGTGATGGGATGGTTGAAACTTACCATCAGCTTATTATTATAATTACATAGTTATTCAATGTCATTACTAAACTTTTAATAATTATGTCACAACAGTATTTCATAGTATTATAAGAAATGTTTTCATAATTAGGCTTCATTATTATTATTTTAACAACAAGATGAAATAATTCGAATTGCTTATTTCATTTGTGCTAAGTTTTGATTAATTCGTTATTAGTTTCGAAGTATTAGCACTTAGTTTACTCACCTTAGTTAGATTAGTTGAATAAATTAATTGAATTATTAATAGAACTTTAGCGGATATTAGTAAGATTTAAGATACTCGTGTAATTGATCTGTAAGCTTATTTCTTTTTTCAAGAAAATGCATCTCTAACAAAAACAAGCTAAATGCATTTTCCAATTTCGTCTGCAAAGTTACTTACCCTGGTAGCGTAGTGTTTATTGCACCGGTAAGTAAAATATTGGAGATGCATTTTTCCTTGCAAATATTTCCAGAATGCACTTACGCACTTAAAAATTATAGTCTGCAATCTTTTTTAAGGTGATGATGGTTTTTAATTTTAAATAAATTATTTTAGATAACACTCCATATTTTGGTTTGGTGTCACCCGCTCGAATAAGAGTACTTAGCCTTCTTACAGTTTTAGAAATAACTTTACATTTGAGTTTTTGTATACAAGTTCAAATGTATCCTACTAATAATATAAATGTGAAAGTTTGTGTGAGTGTGTGTGTATGTTTGTTTATTACTCCTTAACGCAAAAACTACTGGACAGATTGCGATGAAACTCGGTATCTAGTATTGAATATATTTTCTTTATTTCAACACAGTCATTGGTGTAATAATCGTTAAACGTATTAGTTTGTTTGTTAATTGTTTGTTATCTCTTTACGCAAAAACTAGTGAACCCTTTGCAATTAAACTTGGTATGTACCATATTCACATCGATGAGTGCTCTCAGGATCTCCATGAACTCGTTCCGTTCTGCCATTTTCCCACAAGACAACAAGGGGCACAAATGATCGCCATATTCGCCATCCACACATGGTAGACGTTCCAATTTCGCGTACAAAGCATCACGGATTCAACCTTTCTCGTGCTCACCGCGGCGCATAGAAGTGGAACTCTTTGCCCGCGTCACTGTTCCCCCAAACCTACAACCTTGAAGTCTTCAAGTCTAGGGTGAATACCTTCTAGGCAAGCATCCTACATCCAAGACCTCATCGTCGCTTCCCATCAGGTGAAATTAGGTCAAATAAAAAAAAAAAAATAAGGCCTGTGGAATTATCTTACCTACCTAGGGAAATTTAACCGATTACAAAAATAGAGAAGTTTCTCAATTCGTCTCGTATATTTTTATCTCAAGAAGCCTACGGGCTATTTTTCCGCGTGTCTTACGCGGGTAAAACAGCGGAGCGCAGCTAATAAAACAGTAAAAGATTATGTTTTGTTTCAATTATCCTTTTGGCTTGATGTTATCATTCGACAGGTGTGTTTGTTTAGGTTATGAAGGTGAATATTTGCTCGCTATGTTTATTCTGTTAGTTCATTAACATTGTTAATAAGGTAGGCATTTTTATGTAGGTAGGTATTTTTATATCCATAATAATACCTACTAAGAGAGTAAATTGCATCGACTTTGTGTTTTGTTTTTATTTGACTGATGTATCTTGAGTGACATTGGTAATTTTGGTAACATTTGTCATTTTTGACCGACTTTAAAAAAAATAAGGTGCTCAATTTGTCGCGTATATATATTTTTAATCTATTCAATAAAGGTATAGGTATTTATAGGTAGGTGGAGTGAACATGAAACTCAAGTGATATAATAATATTAGGTATATTATCTCGGCTACGCAAAAAAGTTTTCGATGAAATATCGTTAAACCTTCTTTAATTTATTGAAATTAAAAAATTAAGAAATTTTTAAATTTAAAAAGATAGAAGATATAAAAAAATAAAATATGTTAATGAAAATGTTCAAAAATTCAAGAGAAGCTAGAAAACCAATTTTTAAATGTTTTTAATTAAATATTCTTAGAATCTGAACATGTTCAACAAACTTGGAATATCTAAGAATGCAAATTGAATATTGACTCAGATGGTTCCATTAATTAGTTAGTTCTCTATAAATTATTCATGATTGCTTTCACTAACAAGCTATCAAACTCCTAAAGGCATAAACTGTAAGGTTTATAATTATTTATGACTCTATCATAATGTTAGTATTTATTCGTTCCAACTAAATCTCACCATCAGTTGTCAATTGGCTTCAAATTTCTCAACTGAACGCCAGTGGTCATGGTGGGGAATGAATTTCCCATCTCAATGACGCGTGGTGAAAAATTAGATTGATATGCCTATTTATTTTACATTGTATCCAAAAATATCCAAGAAATTACTAGAGACATGTAGAGATCCAACAATCACTAACAGCTGTTATTATGCTTCCTATTAACTCGTTTAACAAAAGTCATCTCTGTTGTAAGCCATTGGTCAGATCAAATGACACGATAGCGTTTCATTTTAGGTTTTTTAGGCTGTGCAATTGCCAATTCATTACACTTATTAAATTTATTTCAGTCATGAAGATTTCTTATATTGTGCCACAATACTATTTTAAATAACTGACTTGGCTTTACATATAATTTAAGATCTTACAACTTTTATGGAACAAAAACAAAAATCCAAGTGTCTCAACGCAATCTGAAAGGATTGCGTTGAGACACTTGGCGTTTATATACATTTATGTTTTTGATGGGAGCAAATAAACACGATAAGAAAATGAAGAATCTTTAAATATAATATCTATGTCTAATAAACAGCAGCAAAGTCAAATAAATAAGCGAAAAATATATTTGGAAACAAATTTCGTTAAAGTAAGTAAATTACGATGAAAAAAATATTCATCGACTTAACGCTAATAAATCGCTGAGTCGATTCGAAAACTAGAGTTTCGAGGAGATGCTGAAATTGCTCAAAACAGCTGCGGGCTAATATATTCTTAAGGTATTTATTAGACTTACAGACTTTGTATCGAGCAATAGTTTTCCGAAAGTTCGTAGGTAAGTAAGTTATGCAACCCTGTTACGTCACAGCCCATCAATATCTAACAAGGTGTTTGATCACGTCGGTTGTGATTTGGACCGTTTTACACAAAAAGGAGTTTGTAGATTTCCGGCTCGAATGTTTATTTTGCACATTCTATGCATCTGGCATGTTAACTCTTTAGCTGTTTAAACTGTTATATACATATATTTCTATCCTTTTTAACGGATGGTGTGTGATCGCAGTGATAATATTATTTGTTGTACTTTGCATATAACCTCAATCTTGATAGGTTAATTCAAATATCAGTACCACAAGGCTATGGTTGGCGCAGACATGTAGCTACTTATTTGAAAACAGTCATCCAATTAATAAAAATCAATCACTTCATACGGATACCAAAGACCTATTATCATTTTCACGATGATTTTTTTCCGTTTTATTCCAATACAATTTTCCACGAAAGTATTTTTAGAAGGTTTTCAGTCTGCGCGTTTAAATTTCATTCAGCTTTCTCAATATTCAAAAGTTGATTGAATAAAAAATTCACCGCTGAAAATAAAGGTTAAAAGCAAAATTAATTGATGTTCTACCGATACTTTAAATGGATATTGATGACTATGGGTAAGTATAAAACTTGGGAACAATCACTTTACCAACCTACCTAATACCCGACTATGAAATACGAAAAGTCTGTTTGTGAGTGTTATTTAAATAAGATTTTTTGGAAATGTCTGTGGATCTTTTAACTTATGAATTAAAAAATGTATAAAAATCGGCAATTTTATCTTTGAAAAAAAAATGGATTCGAATGTTGACGATTCATTAGACGTCTTATCAGCGCACTGGGGTTTCACCCCGGTAACCGATCCCGACCTAACCCGATCCCGTGGGAATTTTGAAATATAAAATAGTCTATAGCCTTCCTTGACAAATGGACTATCCAACACAAAAATAGTTTTTCAATTCGAACCAGTAGTTCCTGAGATTAGCGCGTTCAAACAAATAAACTCTTCAGTTTTATAATATTAAGTATAGATTGAGTTTTCAATGTCCAATGTTATTACAAATAAGTTTTAAAGCTGATCTCATTTCAGCAGGATAAATACATAAGTCTCCATTATTTATTTTTAAGTTCCGAGCCTAGTGCCAAAACACAAGATGCCATAACGCACTAATGAGGCATGTAATGAGGCAGTGCAATGATTAGTGTTAGTGACACTATTCATAAACCATTTAACACGTAATTCTATGAAAATAACTTCTTTGATTTTTGACAACTAACGTGAAATTTTTGCACGTGGTACCTCGAAAATAATATTAATCTGTCCCGGCAAACGTTGTTTTGTCATACCAATACAAAAAAAATTATGTTAGCCGATTCTCCGACCTAACAAATATACACAAAATTTTCATGCAAATCTGTTCAGCCGTTTCGCAGGAGTTTGGTAACTAACACCTTGACACGAGAATTTTATATATACTTACAGAAGAATTATTAAAATTATTTTCGGTCTGTGTGGTCCCTTTTCAAGTAAAAACTACGTAACTGGATAAGTTCTTTTAGCCTTGAAATAACACAATTTAGTTAGTTTTTTTAATTGACCATATTATATGCGGGTAAAGTCGCAAGATGACGCTAGTTTGCGCTTAAAGTTTTTTAATAGCATCAGTTTTTAAAGGCTATTAATTTATAGGCACCAATTAAGGTAGTAAGGTTGGTAAATATTAATTTATAGAAGTTGTTATACATTTGTGATGAATTAACTTAGTTCTATACCTACAGAGGTGTAGCAAAAATAGGGATGTTCTGTTCATTTATCCTTAAGTTAACCGAAAGCTTGTTATTAAGGTGATAGTGTTTCTCCCAACACTTTTTGGGATGCATTTGAGATTTTTAATGTGGATAAAATAATTTAGGACAGATTGGGAGTAAAGGATGGTAAACCGATTATGTTCAGTTGGATCGGCGAAACACAAAAGAGTTTTTAGTGCATCATTCTCCGATCACCTGCCATACCCAGGGTTGGTATCTGGGTTTGCATTTTCTCATCGTTTAATAAAATACAGATAGTGCACATACATGAAATGTTAGTAAATAAGCGCGCGCTCGCCAACAAACTGCACTTTGCGGTTTGGCGGGTATGTAAGAAAATGTATACTTTTTTAGTTAAATAAATAAAAAATATATATATATATATTTTCTTATATGATTTTAAATTGACATGGTTAAAATCACTGGTAAAATTATTTATAACGGGATATTTACCATGTTTTTGTCCGTAAAAATGATGCATGTAACAACATCGAAATACGCCACTACATAAAAACAAAAAACATGGTTAATGTCCCGTTGTAAATAACTTTAGTTATAAATATATTTTCTAAATATAATTTAATATCAAACAAAATTTAATTTTATACGAGCGAAAATATTATGTTACATCGAAATTAAATTTTATCAAACCTGCGCTCGGGGTTCGGGCCTATTTTCTACATCATTCGTTTAGCCGCATTGCAGAGACAAACGTTTTAAGCATATCTATATTGGATTAGGAACTAAAATGTTTGCTTTTGTATCTGGCTTTCTTGTAACTACGTATATCAAAGCACCTAATAGAGTAGGTACTTAAAACGAACTTAATCTAGGTAGTGAAACAGACAAAATCGAGTAGTTTAGAACTTAACACTTTCTGAAAAAAAAAACAGCGCACTCCGGGAGTGCAGGCAGAAGTGAAAACTGTATATCTGTGTAAAATCTCATATGTCGCGAGAGCATACGCAAAAAGAGTTTTAGATGAAAAAAAAAATAGTCGTCCGACATTTGTCGTCCAACAAATAGTCGTCCGACATTTGTCGTCAAACAAATTGTAGTCCGACATTTGTCGTCCGTCAATAGTCGTCCGACAAATAGTCGTCCGACATTTGTCGTCCGTCAATAGTCGTCCGACATTTGTCGTCCGTCAATAGTCGTCCGACATTTGTCGTCCGTCAATAGTCGTCCGACAAATAGTCGTCCGACATTTGTCGTCCGACATTTGTCGTCCGACATTTGTCGTCCGACAGTTGTCGTCCGTCAATAGTCGTCCGTTAAAAAATACCATATGTACGTCTTAATACACTCACAGCCAAATTAAAAACAGTAGGCCCAGGCATACATTTTCGCCGCGCCGTAGAGAGGGGATAGCTGTCTACTCTCCATCCGTCTTACGCTTTTTCGATCAGGTCACGTGTCCTGACGCGAGTTTAAGATTTTATATCCATTATAGAAAAAGTGCTCAACGCCGCTAAAGAAGTTTTCACTTCAAAAACTTAAAAGAAAATTGAGGTTTATTTGTTGAGCATGTTACGGTTTTCGTAGCGCATTCGTAACAAGGGTTTACGCCTATCGAATACCGAATTGATTGGTGTTATAAAATGTTTACATTTGCATCAAGTTTTTTTGTAACTACGTATATCAGAGCACCTAATAGAGTAGGTACTTAAAACGAACTTAATTTTGGTAGTGAAACAGAGAAAATTTAGTACTATAGATTTGGTAAGGTTACTATAAAAAAGAGTTTTAATTGCAGAGCATGCTACAGTTCTCGTAGCGCATTCCTAGCAAGGG
The DNA here is from genome assembly GCA_907269075.1 of Idaea aversata. Lineage (NCBI taxonomy): Eukaryota > Metazoa > Arthropoda > Insecta > Lepidoptera > Geometridae > Idaea > Idaea aversata. The sequence continues at coordinate 4,078,085 of OU026092.1, read as the reverse complement.
TCTACGCTTACTAAATACCGAATTGTTTGGGATCATAAAATATTTACCTTTGTAACTAGTTTTCTTGTAATTAGGTATATCAATTTTATTAGCAATTAGCACCTAATCGAGTAGGTACCTATAACGAACTTAATCTAGATAGTAAAAACAGAGAAAAATTGAATACTTTACATTTGGTTAGGTTAGGTAAGGTTAGAAACATAAATATAGATTTTGTTAGTCTATGGTTAGAAAATGTAGTTTTACTTGTAGAGCATGCTACGGTTTTCGTAGCGCATTCGTAGCAAGGGTCTACGCTAACTGAATATCGATTGGTTTGCTTATAAGGTTTTTTGTAACTATATTCAAGCACCTAATCAAGTAGGTACGTAAAGCGAATTTAATCTCGGCAGTGAAATGGACTAAATTCAAAAGTTTAGGTTTTGTAAAGTTATAAATAAATAAATAAATATTGCAGGACATTCCACACATCGCCATCTAGCCCCAAGTTAAGTAACTAGACTTGTGTTATGGGTGCTAGACAACGGATATACTACTTATATACTTTTCTTTTGTAAATATATACTTAATATACATACAGACACCCAGACCACAGACAAATATCTAAGCATAAATACTTGTCTGTGGCGGGAATCGAACCCATTTGGCAGTCCGGCATGGTGACCATTGTGCCAACTGGGTCGTAAGTTACTTTAGATTTTCAAAAATATATGTTGAAATAAAATTATTTGGAGAGCATGTTATGTATTTCGTAGCGCATTCGTAGCAAGGGTCTACGCTAACTAATTATCAAATTATTTGGCATCGTACTTTGTTCACTGCCTTTATCGTAGACAACGTGACGTTTTATAAAAATCACATTTGGTCGGTTTGATAAAATATGTTGCAGCTTATATAGGGTTATTGAAAATTATATAAGCAAGCCGTTGAGGGCTACTTCTATGCACCTTAACAAACATCAACAAAACAAAATTTCCAAAAGTGTTCTACGACTTTTGGAAATTCGAAAAAAAAAAATGAAAAATTTGAGGTTATGTAAATTCGAAAAACAGCTGATTTTTTAAAATTAAGCTCATTTACACTAAGAACAGTAACACTTTAAAAAAAAAAGTAATGTTTTAATGTTAATGACTTCTCCGTGTCCTGCTGATTTTCCCTGTACCCTGTAGAACTGGGAAAAATACTCAATAGAGTAGTTATTTTTCTGTATAACTTTGGACGTTTTAATGTCTTATAAATTGATTTACTTACAGTGGCATTCGCAAAAAAGTATGACGTCATGCGTTACGTTAAGTGTTATTGACAAGGTAGAAGTTAATGTCAACGATACAAAAGAGTTCTTATAACGTTATCACGTAAAATTATCGTCCGTAAACAGACTTTACAGACGATTTGTTTTCAATTTCATTTGTAGAGCATGCTACGGTTTTCGTAGCGCGTAGCAAGGGTCTACGCCAAATGCATACCGAACTGCCGATATGGCCTCATACATCGTCGATTTTTTCAACTACTGCGGAGCTAACACGCCCTAATAAAATTTCACTGTTCGACGCTGACAAACTTACCACTAAATGACATATGGGTTGAATTTTTGAAGGTGTTATTCTAGTAACTTGATTCTACAAAGCAGTCCTGTTGCATACTCATAAATAAGAGCCTATAACACTGATATAAACCTGTGTAAGAACGTAGGCAATAACTCAAGCTTAGCTTGGCTTGAGACAAGGGAGTGCGGAGGAACCAACCTGTTGCTATGGTAACCATCACATAATAGCCACTCGATTTCCATCTTTAAACACAAACTGTTAAAGTTGATTTTAACATGGCAAATGTTGTAAAAATTATCCGATATTTGCTCTCATATGTGAGTATGATCCGAAATTATGTCGAACAATGTCACGCGTCCCAGCTGCGTAAAGTTTGCTTCGAATATTTATGTTGGTAATTTGGAAAAACAATACAACAATGCTTTTAGTTTCTTTACAATGTTAAGGTGAAGGGGCGCTCTCTCCACACAAACGTAGTCGACTGTTTCCCTGGATTAGCACAAATATTTTTGTGCTAAAAACCTATAACTGCCATGACTATGTTTTGTTTTTTAAATTTTCTTATTATCATAGAAATTAGGATTTAAAAAACAAAAGCAAAAAAAAAACAAAGGGGGCATGGTCATGGCAGTTATAAGTTTTATGCAACAAAAATATTTGCTCTAGTGTCATTATCCAGGGAGAAAACAGTCGACTACGTTTGTATGGAGAGAGCCCCCGGTACCCTTTCTTCTGAAGGAATATGTTATTTTTAGTTCATGTTCTCTAAAAGTCTACGCATAAACTATACTAACAAAGATGGTTGTCTGTAAAGTCGGTTTACGGTCGACATAATTATTATATAATTTTATATAAATTACCACATAATTTTACGTGATAACGTCATAAGAAAACACTGGTTACTTATCAATAACGTTGCTATGGTTACTTGTCAATAACATGACGTCACACTTTTTTGTGAGTGCAGGTGATCATCGATTAATAAGACGTTTTCACGTCAAAAAGGTACCCAAAGGGCAAAAACGGACCATATTGCTAAGACTTCCCTATCCGTCCGTTTGTCCGTCTGTCACCAGGCTGTATCTCATGAACCACGATAGCTAGAGAGTAAAAATTTTCACAGTTTATGTATTTCTGTTGTTTCTGAACTAAAAAAGTTAATATTTCTTGAGTATATTTTTAAGAAATTTAGGTTATTTTCATGTTCACAATTCTTTAGGCAATGATTTTTTGTTAATTATACTATTTCCCAAAAGGGCAGACAATAGACTTTCAACCTGTACAGTCTCATCTGACATACAAAATTTTGGGATTTTTGCTCGATATTTTCATACCTAAAGAAATATAACTACAAAAAACTTACGGATTTATAATATTAGTAGGATTAGCCACATAACGTAAAAAAACCGAGGTCGTTCTTTTATTAAAGCGCAACAATATCATACAGTAGCATCACAGCAGCATGATCATAAACTCGAACGCCTAAGGAACTTCTAAATACGTCAACTTGCTTAATTAAGCTTCTAAAAACTTCCAAGTTTCTTGTAACTTGTAAGAGAATTCCTACCAAAGTAAAGCTACGAGCGACGACGCGAGCTTTATTGCTCGTATGTCGGCGAAACTTAGACGAGCGTACCTACTATTATAATTAGTGTTTAGGTAAACTGAGATGACAACCAATTAGTACGTAACAACATGATATTAACAATAGACAAAGATACAGTATATAAATAAATATTATTGGACATAGTTTAGGTTTACGGGGCTATTTTTAACCGACTTCACAAAAAGGAAGAGGTTCTCAATTCGGTTGTATGTATGTTTTTTTTTTGCACTTAGCCTCTTCATTTGAGCTATTATGCGTGTGAGAATAACCTATTTATCACTCCAAACATCCCAGGTTCTCCAAGAAAGCTTCTCCAAGAAGCCTTCTCAGGCTGCTTCTGGGCTCCGGAAGAGATGCCGGCGATTGAAGAGACCGAGCCCGTTCTATCTGATATATAAGACATTTCACACAGAGTCGTAATATTATGGAACCTGTAAAGGTTCGAAAATAAGTCACACAGATGGCGTTGTAATAAAGAATTAGTAAGTTTTAAGCATATTTCATTAATGTATTTCATTAAATTTACATTTTCCCTCAAACAATTTTGTGCAGGAGTTGAACATTATTCATAATAAAATATTCAATAAATTTAAACGAGTCTCCTAAGATATAAAGTGAAAAAGTGGTGCCATTTATTATAAAAAGAATAAACGGTAGCGCCATCTACTTGCACAAATAAAGCTATCTTTTTAAACTAAAGTTTTGGTAAGAACATAAAATATTGAAAAAAATAAAGCTTTAAGACTAATTTGTCGGAATCATTTTCTTCTCTCAGCGAAGCAACCTTGCCAACAAAACAGCATGCAAGCGTCTGAAACAAGCCACTGCGTCCAATATTCAGTTAAACTCTGGCAGTATTCCAAACTACACCGTAATCTACGTTGTAATTATCTCCTTCGCAACCCCTGACCGATTGCTTCACGCATGGACTGAGCCTGATAAGTTACCTGTTTGAACTGATTATATTTCACTGTGTTGTGGCTTAGCGATATGGTTACGGTATGTCAATCACAGATAGATAGATAACTACAACTTTGTATTAAAATAAACCTTTATAAGAGTGATGTTAGCATAGTGGTAGAAAACTCGACTTTAATTCTGAAGGTCGAGTTCCCAGCCGACCGTACCAATGAATTTTTCTTACTCTTACTGACTGACATTGCTCTTACTGTGAAGGGTAACGTGATGGAACCTGTTTAGTTGTCCCAAGACGTATTGAAAGTATGAAGAAATATTGACGAGTTATTTTCTCTGGAGACGGTGGACTGAGCTCAGAGAGCAGTGTGGGTTCTTGACAGTTCTTGAGCATGCCTTCTTCAAAAAGGACCCGACTAAATAGATACAATTTATATTAATGTATATTTCTATATACGTAAACTACACAAAACGTAAACTTACTACGTATTAAAAAAAGTGTGTGCGAGTAACCTTTACGCGCGATTGAAGTAAAACTTCTTTTCAAAGCGTAATTTTGAAGGAAACAAAATAAATAATAGATTTTTGCAAAAATATCTAGTATTTTCAAAGGTTTCCGATACTCTAACTTATAATCAAAGTATCTAATTAGAGATAGAAGAATAACATCGCGGACAGCCACTAACATCCTAATACATGCCTAATACTAATGAAGGTCATCGGTAAAGGTCTAGTACCTCTATGCACCAACCTCTTTTTTAATTTCACAAAGTAGATAATATAGGTATGCAACCTATTAAGTCAGCTGTGATTTTGAGGTTAGATCAGCACATGTCAATATAACCGGAAACTACGTAAGCGTTACTTCCGTCAGAAAAAAAATCTGAGTTACTCCCTAGTCGCGCCTAAAGAAGTTTTACTTCAAAAATAGATTGTGTTTTCGAATGCAACACCTTGTTACAAGCGTATTTATTACCATAGATTATGTAGCGATTTCTATTAGAAATCAGAACTATTTATTGAATTATTTGTGTGTTTTCTGTAACATAAACATATAAAAAACATAACCAAGTCTGTAAATATGTTATGTCCACAAATATCAGTAAATTCATAGATATTAAAACTGCAATATCTGAAATAACAAGAATTCAGGCAGCAAAGCTTAATTGTGGACAACCACAAAGGCTGCGTTTCCAAACATAAAATAGAAATAGCGAAGAAGAGATGCTTTAACATAAATTAGAATACGGACTGTAAACGCAAACAAGAATGATTTTTCTGAAGGCAACGACTTCAGTTCTTAACAGCTTGCATTCGTTTAGGAGAATTCCTAGTGTAAATCACTACATAGTATAAAATAAAGTCACTTTTCGCCGTCCCTATGTCCCTTTGTATGCTTAGATCTTTAAAACTACGCAACGGATTTTGATGCGGTTATTTTTATTAGATAGAGTGAATTAAGAGGAAGGTTTATATGTATAATACATGCATAATAAAGCCGTGCGAAGCCGGAGCGGGTCGCTAGTACTGTAATAATTTGGAAGACGCAACTTCTGCTTACTTTTTAATAGAAATTAGGATGTTTGTAAGAGGTAACCATCTTGAACTAAGTACTAAACAGATTAGTATGTCTGTCTTGGAAATATGTATTCCGGAAGTTACTATTAATTCTCATGCGATTGAGATTTTCTTTATTTAAACCGCAAGACATAATTAACAAATCTATCCTACAATATTATAAATCTGATAACTTTGTTTGTTTGTTTGAACGCGCTAATCTCAGGACCTTCTGGTTCGAATTCAAAAATTAGTTTTGTGTTGGATAGTTCATTTATCGAGGAAGGCTATAGGCTACATTTTATCTCGATACTCCCACAGGATCGCGCGTTACGCGGGTGAAACCGCGGGGCGCAGCTAGTACCTAATAAAAATACTAGCCTTTACATCTAATCTAAATGAATTTAGTGCCAAAAACTTTAATCCATGTTTTTCAGGGCACTGTAGTGCCTGCGACATATATATGATGGAGTCGCCTTGCCCAGAACCTATAACTCTCTCTCAGGTAAGTCAAAAATGGATGTTGCAAATTAACATTGTTGTTACGGTGAAGGACATCATCGTGGTGAAACCGGCTTAGTTTGCTCTAGACGTATTGACGATTTCTTTCATCTAAGCTAAAAAATAACAAACAAACTTTTAAACCTACAAAATATTAGTTAAATTTTTCAATTAACGTAGGTTCGCTGCACTGCAACAAATTGTGCAGAACAAATTGTGAATACTCAAACAGAATGCTGGTAACAGCTGTAGCTACTGTTTTTGTCTCCTCACAATTTCTTTAAATTGTTATTCTTAACATACAAATAAAACAAATAGCATTTTATAAAATGAAAAACTTGAAAAACTTTAGTTCGAAACAAGTTTGTGTTTTTTTCTAAAGAAAATACTTTAATGGTTGAACTTGAAGTTTTTAAATCAAACCGTTTTAGTAAAAGCCTTCAGAATCTTGACGTCTACGTAGTTTCGTGGTTACAGTTTGAACTTAAATGTCTGGTGGTGGATGTGGTCTTTTAATTTCATATAAATATTGCTGAGAAAAAATCAAAAAAGAAGAGAATCGAAGGCTACCGACAGAGATCAAAGGATTAGTAAGCTGAATTAGATTAGAGATCACGTACCGGAAAACGCAGCGCGGGATGGCCTCCGAATAGATGGACAGACGACGTAATTTAGGTTACCGGAAGCCGTTGGATGCAAAAGGCACACGACCGATGGATCTGGAAGTCTTGGAGATACTATGTTGAACAGTAGACGTCCTATGACTGATATTATAATGATGAATGCATTAGATAAAATTACAGGTTATAAAATAATAATAATAATAATAATTTATTTAACAAAAGCTTACATTATATTACAATGTCCATGGGTTCCCGCACGAGGCATAGCCTGTATCGCGGGACACCGACTAAACAATTATAAAACACTTACATTTTTTCTCGGGACAAGTAAGGTGAAAATTGAGTAGTGTCAGTGTAGATGTAGGATTTTTCCAGTGGAGGTGCGTGTTATATAAAAGATGTTCTCTTAAGACAATTAGTACGGTAGGAAGTGTCTTCAAAGCTATCATTGTATCATCATTTTATTTTAACCACGTAGTTTGATTCATAGTTATTTATTTTTCCCAATGTAACCCCTAATGATCTCTACACATATTTGGAAAACAAACATTATTGGGCATATCTAACCCCTAGCAGAATATATTTGTTTTGGCTACAATCCAGCATCTGCCCGTGGCATGAATGATCGCTTTTATTAAAAAACTTCAATAACAAACAACTAATAATGTTCTAAATACTATTCACTCATAAACTGACCTGTCAACCTCAACCCTCATTAGGTGGAGCTGCAGAGAAAACCTAATTACCACGTCAGAGTAAAGATATTAAAATCATAGGAACATAGAGAGAACATCACAACTTTTTTTTCTAGCGAAACTTGCAGCAAAACTTTAGTATTGGCACATTTTACGTACTACGTAACTATTTTAAAGCTAGTTGTAACTATAGACAAAAAAAAAACAATACATAGACAAAGACCGCCCATACAACAAAGACTACGTGCATTTTAGTAACATAATTTTGTTGCAAATCTACTAGAATCTGAAAACTTTTGTAAGTGAGTTACAAAGATGGCGTTGTAATAAAGTTTTAGAGTTACATATTTTTTTACTATATAATTAGAAGCGATTTTTTATTGTTCAAAAATTAAAAAACAACAGGAGCTTAACATCTTTTACGCTCAGAAAAATAACGAATAAAATAAAATGAAACTTATTCTAAATTACAAGGTAAAAATAGCGGTGGCGCCATCTAGAAATAAAAGTAATTTTGTGTGGCGGATTTTGTTCATGATTGGCACACACACAATCTGTCGTCTTTGTTGTTGCGTATTTCAAAGGCTACATATCATTATCACTACATAGTATAAACCAAAGTCACTTTCTCTGTCCCTATATCCCTATGTATGTATGTATGCTGAAATCTTTAAAACTACGCAACGGATTTTGATGTTTTTTTAATATGTAGATAGAGTGATTCAAGAGGAAGGTTTATATGTATAATACATGTACAATATAGCCGTGCGAAGCCGGGGCAGGACGTTTGACTTTCTGTCTTTGTAAGATTAAGTTATGCTATGCGTATAAGGTTAGGTTATGCTGACAAGGTTATTTTATCTCTATTCCTCTGTAATATTAAACCTCTTTGTCCCAGAGCAATGTTTATCGAAGTAAACAGTAGTGGGTTAGGGGCCATCTCGTCCGCCCGTCAAGAAATTCAATTAAAGCAGGTAACTCGGTTGCATGTCCTTGTTTCCGTGCACGGAAATACGTTGTAGGTGAAACCACACTATAGTTCCCTATCAGTTTACGTGATACTGTTGGGGTAGGTATTTTAGGTAAATATCTAGTAAAGATGACATTAAACAACTTCTAAACTGAAGACTATCAATTTTTTTAAACCTTCTTATTTTGAACTAGCTGCGCCCCGCGATTTCACCCGCGTAAGTCCGATGTTTCGCACCGTTTGAACTTTCCTTGGACTACGACAAACATTTCAAAATCAAAATCATCTAAATCGGTTCAGCCATTCTCGAGTTTTAGCGAGACTAACAAACAGCAATTGATTTTTATTTATATAGATTACTAGCTGCGCCCCGCGGTTTCACCCGCGTAAGTCCGATCTTTAAATTCTCACCGTTTAAACCTTCCCTGGACTACAACAAACACAACAAAAAAAGAATTGGCCAAATCGGTCCAGCCGTTCTCGAGTTTTAGCCAGACTAACGAACAGCAATTGATTTTTATATATAAGAAGATAGAATCATTATATGATATCTAGCTTTTTAAGTAACTGAACGACGGTAAAAAACAATTAAACCTACTCAAAAATTTAGGTATCTTGGTACATTTTAATTTCAGGATCAAAGTATCATATATCCTTGTCCACCCCCAAAAAACTATTACTATGCCACTATGATTGAAATGAAATGAAAAACGGAAATGGTGAAATGAAATGGTGGTGGTTGAAATGGTGTTTGCAATAAATAATTTATCTATCTATCTATGATTTTCATCCAAATCGGTCAAGTCATTTGACCGTGAAGAGGGAACAAACAAACAAACTTTCAGATTTATAGTATTAGTTAAGAAGGATTAGGATTAGAATTTAATCGTTACCGTTATAAACATTCGAATAATGTTCTCAATGATTTGCTTATTAAAATATTTTAGCTGAAGATGTGTGTACGTCGGAGTCAGAATTGCAGACCCAACATTTAGCCTCAAAAACTGCTATTATAGGTTGCCTGGAAGAGATCGCTCTGAGCAAAATGCCCTTTATAACACTGTGACTTGAGTTTTGTTTTTATATTTTATGTAATTTAAAAATGGTGTTTGCAATAAAGAATTTATCTATATATCTATTATTTGAATGTTTTCAACTCAAGCAAGATTCTAACGTCTTGCTCGAATTGAAGTCTTTCAACTCATGATTTGATTTAATAAATTTTAAAATGAAAATATTTCAATAATAGTAATTTTAGAAATCTACGGTGGGTCTGCAATTCTGACTGCGACTTTACAAGGGTAACGGCCCTTTCTCTAGAAGGAGGCCCTTGTCCTTCTCAGGGACAAATTAACGAGCCAACTTTACTTTTACCCAAAACATTTTGTTTTTACAACCTACTAAACAAACAAATTCACCTACAGCAGCAAAATATCTCGGTGACTTTAGTTTACATCATCGCTCTTAAACCAGCTGAGTCGGTAGATCGTAGCTCCTTCCGGTTGACTTGAGCTAACATTACAGTCTGGCGTGGTCAGGCAGCCGTTTGCCAAGGTAGTTTGTACTAAATTTCATCAAAATACTCCGTGTTAAAATGATTTTACACCGTGCTTTTAGAAAGCTGAGAGATTAGAACACTACAGAGTATAACTCAAAGTTAAAGTCAAAAATCTTTATTCAATAGGAATCATACAATGCATGACATCACTTAGTAGGTTTCTTAGATACTAGCTGCACGCCGCGATTTCACCCGCGTAAGACCCGATCCCGTGGGAATTTCGGGCTAAAAAGAAAGAAAGCCTATGTGTTAATTCAGGTCTCCAGCTATCTGGATCCCGAGTATCATAGCGATCGGTCCAGTAATTTTTGAACAACATACATACACACACACACAAACTTTCACATTTATAATATTATTAGGATAGGATTCTCAACGGAAAGCTTATACTTCCTTACTTCACAATTACTCTGGAAAATGCGTTAGGGGCGTGTCTCTATTGCCTCTGTGAAAGGCAAGGCGCGCGCTTTCTTCAGTCATCAGCCACGCGTCATTCGTCACCCCTCCCGCGCCTTGCCTATAACTCAAGGAGGCTATTACGCCTTACGTTAGGCGCTACCCCTTATCAAGTGGGGCATCTACCCTGGACTTACCCTACTCAGAGTAGAGATGGCCAACTTTATAATTAGGCCATGGCATCTAGAAAACAAATGGGCTAAGCAAGATACCCATCTATACTAATTATAATATTATGATACTATTATGATATTAGATACTCTATTTATGTGGACCTATGAAAGCGGTATTAATGTTCGGAGTACTGGACCGATTTTGACAATATTTTACAGGTAGAAAGCAAAAATTTTTAAGCGTTTTTAATTTTTAAGCGGTATCATGGATTAAAGGATAGCGGCTCTCTCTCCATACAAACATAGTCGACTGTTTCCTCCCTGGATAATGACACTAGATCATATATTTTTGTAGCATAGGTAACACTTATAAATAACTGCCATGACCATGCTCTAATATTTCTCATTTATTATATATTTTTTGTTTTTTTAACTCTTAATTTCTATGATGATTGTAATATGACAAAGAAACAAGACATATGGGGCATAGTCATGGCAGTTATAGGTTTTATGCAACAATTTTATTTTATTATCAATGTAAAAAAACTTAAATAACATTTATTATGTGTAGCATAATAAACCACAGAGGTTTGTTGTAATGCTACATTAACGATTTAAAAGTAAAATAAATACCTACCGACATACAATGATTACCCACATGGTGCAGTAGGTACACAGTAGGTATTTGAGTGTCATTATCCAGGGAGGAAACAGTCGACTACGTTTGTGTGGGAGAGAGTCGCCATCTAGCCCCAAGCTAAGTAACTAGACTTGTGTTATGGGTGCTAGACAACGGATATACTTACTACTTATATACTTTTTCTTTTGTAAATATATACCTTATAATACATAGAAACAACCAGACCACAGACAAATATCTCAGCATAAATACTTGTCTGAGGCGGGAATCGAACCCGCAACCCTGAGATTGGCAGTCCGGCATGGTGACCATTGTGCCAACTGGGTCGTCAAACCTCCGATTAGACCTCTGTTTCAAGGTACTAAACAATTACGATTATACCCACTCTATCCTACACACTACATATCATATTTAATGTAGTGTAAAATAGGTGTATGTGAAGTGACCCTTTTTATTTGAATTAGTAGTTATCCATATAAATAACTTCGGGGTCAGATAATGAAGGTTTTACTATGAATATATTAGGGTTTCCTTCTTTATGTAATCTATGCAAATGGTGTTTGGAAGAGTCTTGAAATTTACAGTTTGAATGTGGTGTTTGCCCGCAACCTTAAATAACTACAGTCTGTTCTAAAACTAGAGAGAGATGAGGTCATTAACATTGAAATTACACTGAAATAAAACGATTAGTATCTCAATACATTTAATTATTGTTTTCTTGTCTTTGACCACGTTTTGGCCAAGTTAAGGTTTGACCATACTTAATTCCACCGAAAAAAAATATTGAGTATTGATCTCTATATATTTAATCACTTTCTTGTCTTAGAAACATTTTTTGTCAAGTTTTGACGGGTTATTTTTTAATTACTCATAATAATACATATCGGCGCAATTATGATTATTGACCTAAACTTTGATTGGTAAAACTAACTTTCATCTAGAATTCATGAAATTATTGATTATTCAAAACAATATTGTTGTTTTGCAACAACATGTTTTCATTTCGTTGTAATAATTCTTGAAACTAGGTTAATTTAAACTACAATAATAAACAGTTAAGAATTTAATTGATAGATCGATTTACATTGAATTTAACTATTAAAAACAAGATTCTAGTGTTTGAAAACCATTCAATTGACTTAAACACAAAATCACTATAAATACAGCCGCAAAACAGTAGGAAAGCCATTCCAGCGCCAGACTTCAGACCGAGCGGACCTCCCTACAACCTGCGGTTTCTACTCAGCACCATCGAAGCTACTATTTGAAGACGAAGCTCCTTATCGAAGATTGGTCTACCTGATGACGTCGGCTTCACTGACGTCATTAATATTTCTAACCAAAAACCACTTACAAAAACTACTAACCGAAGAGTCGTCAAGTGGACGATGAGATTGGTGACGTCAGCTTTGCTGATGTCGATGTCGCACTTCAATGTGAATGCTTCACTAACCTCGAATCCAGACTTTACTCGTTTTAGAGAGGCCTCCACCGTCGTGTGTGTGAGACTTCCACAGCAAACCGTGGGACAAGGTGATGAAAATGTTCCAAGATTCACGATATCTATGTTGATATTGAAAACTACCCGCAAATGTTAATATGCCTGTCGCAGAGTTAGAAGCGCCATCTGTTATCGTGCATGGAAACTTCGTAAATTCAGTGTTGCTGATGTACGAAATAATATTGTCGTTTCGATACTTGGGTTTGATTTAAACAAAGGGCAATCTTGTGTTAAAAAACAAGTTAGCAACAGCTTCACTTTTTGTTCGACCACAGACAGAACTGTTCACGTTCCGCTTCCACTGTATTTTTTTTTGAGATTTAAATCTAATTAAATCACGCGGATCCTTTGAGATTTTGTGAATCAGATTATTGATTAGACAAAATTAAATATCGAGAAGACTACCTGCGTCCTTATTTTGCTTCTAAATAATGAGTAACGTGGAGTCAGGTTCTGAGTCATATGCCCACTGCGTCATGCCAATGAAGTTGACAGAAATAACTAAGCAATGTCCACTCTACGGAACAATGGGTAAAGAGTTGTTAAGGCACGTCACAAACAACTTTGGAATGAAGGTTAAATGAAAGTTTAAACCTCTTTTTCGTTAAAATTGTTGTTTATTCATTTCACCCGCTTCACATACGATTCGTGAGTAAAAATTCCTGTCATCTACTAAATGATTCTTATGCAAACAACTTTCTTCGGTCGTTTTGTCCCAGTATAGTTAAATGACTAGTTATCACGGGTTTTAAATCTGCGATTCTTGACAGCTGCTAGGGTGCTTAATAGCGATCGTTCGTTTCATCTGTTCACAGAGCTACCGTAGATAAATTTCATTTTATAGACGCCACGCCGGTACACTGATAGTGAATGGTGTACTCCAACGTTCCTATCTATTATTCTACTTTTGTTTTCTTAACATGGACCCAATCTTACTTTGATACTTAGGGGTCATAAAACTTGAGTTCTGTTTACCAGCGATGTCTTCATAGAACGAATATTATGGTGAAATGAGATGTTGAGGTATCAATTATGTCGACTGTCTATAGTCACTGTATTTTGCCATGACCTTAACATTCAAAAGAAAACAAGGTTCTGTTCAAATCCAATTAGTACACAGACTTGATTTAGAAGAATTTAGTTATTTGTGGTGATACCTAAGACATTAAGATGAAGTGATGTGGTCATGTCAATGTACCTGTCGCTGTATGTAGGTCACGCCTTTTTAGACAGTGTAGCATTCGGCTTGGTTTGCAAGTAAGGCTTTGCTTAATTGTCTACAACTTTCATCGTTTGTTTATCAAGTTGCGCGACCATAGCTATGCCATTACCCGCAGAAGGGAATCATGTCATCATCACCCCATCACCATCATCCTCCTAGAGGATTTCGTCTTCGGTGACTGGTATTTGTTAAAAAAAAAAAAAAAAAACCTTTGTGGTTCGAATGTTCCGTCCTTAGGTAACTTTTGTAACTTATTTTGTTTACAAAGGTTCATCCGCAGCAAGCACACGTCAGAACTCCGTTTACATAGTTGTAATCAATGGCAGAAGGTGGCTTACTCTTCAGCTGATCACGCTTGTCGTCTAAAGCACACCTTTGCGCGTCCTCAAACTTAGACATCTGAGTCTGCACTCACCGCCTCCATTCCGGACGCCTTGAAGCAAATGACTCCCAAGCACAAGGGTCTATGTCGTAATTCTTTATAAGTCTTTTCTGAACATCTTTATAGCGAAGGAACTGGCCACTGCGCTTCCGCTTATCATGTTCAAGCTCAGAAAATATTATGCGGAATAGTGGTAATATTGGGCGAGTCATGTAGGCATGGTGCTCGATTTCCTTCTAGTGAATTCATCTGTGACGTCATCGATTGGATCCGCTATGCCCTTTATCTACGGTAATCTCACCTTATTGGGTTGAGAAAGTTTTGGGTACCTACCTACTTAGTTAAAAAAAACCGTAAATTACAGAAGCAGTCCAAGGTCGTTGAATTTGCTCGTGCCTTCATACAGCTGCGCTGACCGAGAGTATTCTAAATTTCATCGAACAATCTCATCGCCACATTCAAATCTGAGAATAGATATCCTCGTGAGTCATGATAATGTAAAGATATTTAGAAAAGACGTCTGTTACTCATCTACGAATATTGCTGAGTATTTTCCACACGACTAGGTTTTATAAAAAATAAAAATATGCACCAAGGACAGCTTGGATAATAAGGATGAACTCGAGACCATGAAAAACATGCGTCATCAGTTCGAATAAAGCATACCCACTTAAATACGAATTCTACAATATCTAAACGCTAACAGTATTTATTTCAGAGCAAGTCATCTACACCTAGGTATCATATTACCCCAGAAGAACCCCTTATGGTTTAAACCTACAGAAACTAAAAAGACTCTAAAAGTCACTATTACTTGCAGAAAATTTGAAACCAGCACACATTCAATGTACTTTTTAGAAGGCAACGTTCACTAATTTCAAATTGAATTACAGAAACCTCAAAATTGCATAATATCAGGAATAAGCCGAGCGAATGCGCAGACTGAAAAACTTCATCCATCTCACTGTATCAGCCTTTCCTTGTTTAATCTGGGACGTAGGTCTCCATCATCTTTTTCCACTACCAACCGTCTTGAACCATTGACGTTATCTAGAAAAAAAAAAAAAAAAAAAAAAAAGGCATCGCCAAAATTTATGACCGCGGCGAGATTTGAACTCATTACCTCCTGCTTGCAGTGTGGGTGTAATAACCACTGCGCTACGCGGCCAAGTAACGCTACTGACCGAAATTCAGGATATCCAATTATCTTGCTTGTTATACAAATCAAGGTTTGTTAGAGTATTTTAAAGTCATTGGTGGTCTATCCCAATAATGTGCTCGTGGAGCTACTTAAGCAGTCTTAGCGTCCACCTTTCGTAGCTCATTGTGCAATATCTACTTACGCTTAACAATCACGTTAACTATGTCCCTAACTGTGATCTTTGATCTGAAGTATTCTTCTTACTTGAAAATCTCGAGCATAGCTTTTTTCATACGAAATCAAGATGTGGCATATCACACTTGATGTAATGAACTACAACTTGCAATACGTATAGTTGCAAAGTTCATCAAATCACTGGCAGTTTCACGACTACTAACTTCGTTTTGCGTTTCGTTTTACTTTATAATGATTAAGAACTATACGAAATCAAGCTGTGGCATAACACACTTGATGTAATGAACTACAACTTGCAATACTTATAGTTGCACAGTTCATCGAATCACTGGCATTTTCCCGACCACTAACATTGTTTTGCTCCACAATTTGGTAATTAGGAAACCGTATCGGCGGATGTTAGACAAACTCCACAACTCCAAGAATCTACGAGGAACTACTTAAATTTTTCAGACTCTTCAAGCATCTGCGACAACCCAATAGAACTGTTCAGACTCAGTGAGTATGAACAACAACTTTTCAAACTCAGTACTAAAACTTTAGACTCGCCGAGAACCTGCATAAATCTTCGAGAACCTAAAAAAAAATCTTCGAGAACCTACAAAAATCTTCGAGAATCTAATAAACATTTCTTTCAGAACCTATGAAACCCTTCGAAGACCCAATAACAATTTTTGCTAAAATAATCTTCGGAAACAACAACTTTTCTTACCAGGCTGGTGCAGAGCGCGCACCGCCTGTCAGAATGGCCGTATCGGCGCAATTATGATTATTGACCTAAACTTTGATTGGTAAAACTAACTTTCATCTAGAATTCATGAAATTATTGATTATTCAAAACAATATTGTTGTTTTGCAACAACATGTTTTCATTTCGTTGTAATAATTCTTGAAACTAGGTTAATTTAAACTACAATAATAAACAGTTAAGAATTTAATTGATAGATCGATTTACATTGAATTTAACTATTAAAAACAAGATTCTAGTGTTTGAAAACCATTCAATTGACTTAAACACAAAATCACTATAAATACAGCCGCAAAACAGTAGGAAAGCCATGGATCGGCTACCGCCGCGCCAGCGTTCGGACGTCTCGAAGAAGAAGCGACTCGCGACGAGTTTTAATTTAATTTAAAACTACGCGCGACGAGCGCTCCCGTGCGTACTCGCTCGGCGATTGACCCCAAATACTAGTGAGTCCGGCCTCCCCTTGAGTAGCTGCACTCTGCCGCCCGGCTTGGCACCAGCGCCATCCACCGGGTTGTAGTGAGCGGCCAAAGAGGGTCGAGGCCGTGACGTCACGCCCCGGCGGTCTCGCTTGAGTCTCGCGTCAACCGCGACGCGCCACAGTGAAATAGACACTTTTATGTTGTGAATGTGAACTTGCTGTACTATAATAGTGATGTCCGATAAATCGGAAAACAAAAGTGGTCGTGGCCGTTCCCGCACTAGGGGCGAGGGGCGTGAGCCAATGCTCCGCCCCCCCTCCGCCCCGCGTTTTGCCCCACGGTCGCTCTCGATGCCGCTATTGGAGACCCCTGACGCGCCGCCGCGCTCTATCAGAGGGCCCCCTACGTCAAACCCCGCGTCGGCGGGCGCGATGACCCTGAAGCCAACAGGCTCGGCAGCCCCGCAGCGCCTGGTGCCAACCGGCCCGGCGGCTCCGGCTCGTCTGATGTCAACCGGCTCAGCGGCCCCGCAACACACGGCGGCCGCCAGCTCGGCGGCCCCGCTTCGCTCGGTGCCAACCAGCTCGGCGGCCCCGTCAGGCTCGGTGCCAACCGGCTCGGTGACCCCGACCCCGCCACGCTCGGTAACATCCGGCCCGCTGCCCCCGTCACCAACCGACTCGGTGGCCCCGCCACGCCCGGTGCCAACCGGCTCGGCGGCCGCGCGGAGCCCGACAACACCGGCCCCATCGGCCGGGCCGAGCTCAACTCCGCGACTTCCACCGTCCCAGGTGAGCCGTCAGCGCCTTGATGAGCTGTTTAGCCCCGAGGAAGGTGCCGAGCTCTCTCCACTTGCGTGTCACGAACGCAACGTGATATCGCTTGCTCGCATCATCGGAGGGGAACAACGCAGCGCCTTCTTCGACGAAGGCATGCTAAGGTGGATGTGCCTATACACCCGCCTGTGTGAGGCCAGGCACCAAGGTGACCCCATCTCGCCTGAAGACCAACAGACGTTGGCTATGGCAGTAAGAGGACATGTTGTCCTCCCCTGCCCCAACCTGCCCCCAGTACGCCCGGACGCCCAATACTCGGGGAACCCCCCCCCGCTCACCGCAGGCGGTAAACGCCAGCGTACGAGATCGGAGAGTGAGGTGAGCCCGCCGTACTTTGTGAGGCGCATTGCCTCCCCGACCCCCTCGCCACCACCCCGCCCCGCTGCTTCTCAAGAGCAGCGAGACGCTGCAGAGCGCGCCGCTGCAACCGCAGCTGCAATGCGCGCCGCAGCCACCGACGGCCTCCCGCTGCCACAGCGCAGGGCTGACCCACGGCTGGCCAGACGAGCCGCCCCTCCCCCACCACCACCACCGCCACCTGAACCAAGGCTTGCTGCCTCTAAACATGCCACCCCCGAACCCGCCACCGAGCGCGCCGCTTCCGAGCGCGCCGCTTCCGAGCGCGCCGCTTCCGAGCGCACCGCTTCCGAGCGCGCCGCATCCGAGCGCGCCACTGCTGCCCGCCGCGAGGTGGAAATCACTCGTGCGTCCGCTGCCGCGCGTGAAGCGGCCGACGCTGACCGCGCCTTGGCTGCCCAACGCATGGCGGATGCCATGCGTTGGGCCGACGCGAGGCACGCTGTCGAGGCTGAGCGCGCCGCCCGCGCCGCCGACACCGAGCGCACTACCTACGCCGCTTGCGTCGCAAGCACCGCTGGGCGCTCTAGCCCAAGCACATCCGCTCCAACCCCCATGGAGTGCCAAGGGCCTCCCGAGAGTGCTTCCGCCAAACCCGCTAAAGTGGGCGGGTCACCGCCCACTAGCAGCTACTCTGCGGCTATCAGCCGGGCACCTACAGCCCCCAGTGACGCCATGCCAGCCCCGACAAACGCCACCTCAGTGCCTCAGGCCGCCGGCCCGAAGGAGCGGAGGTATCCGCCGTTGGTGGTGGAGACCCTACCCAGGTGGCCGGAACACTTCAAGGCGCTTAAAACCATACTGGGACGAGCCCCCAACGCGCGCCCGTTTGGGAAGGGTGTGCGCTTCACCCCTGCCGACGCCGACGAATATAGAGCGCTCCAGCGCTACCTTACAGACCTGGAGGTGAGGGAGAAGATCGTCTGGTTCTCTTACTCCCTCCCCGAGGACCAGGGTCTCAAAGTAGCAATAACCGGACTTCCCAGCGACACCCCCCCGGCAGACATCGAACAGGAGCTTCGAGACTTGGGTTTTGTGCCGGAATACGTGCGGCATATTAACGCACGGCGCGGCGGGGCAGACCAGGGTGCATATTCTATGCCCAACTTAAACGCACCCCCAACCTTACCCCCGATATCTACCACATCAAGGAGCTCCTGTGTATGCCGGGAGTGAAGATTGAGGCCTGGCGAGGCAGGAAGGGCCCGGCTCAATGCCATCGCTGCCAGGCCTTCCGCCATAGCAGCCACAACTGCCATCGCCCGCTGGCATGCGTCAGGTGCGCGGGAGAGCACACCGCCGGGGACTGCCCCAGACCACTGGAACAGCCCCCCACCTGCGCAAACTGTGGTGCGGCTCACCCGGCAAACTTCGCCAAATGCCCGGTGTTCCAACGCGAGGCCCGTAATAAGACTGCTGGCACCATCGCGAGAAGCCACGACGTGGCCCGGTCGGGCGCACGCCCAGACCAAACCTCCCGCCCCAAACCAGATGCCAGTCTCGACGACAAAAGAGAGCCACCATCTACCTCTCTCATGGCGGCCGCTAATGCCCCCGGCACGAGACACCCAGGACGGAGACCCCGAAGGCCCAGGAAGGAGCGACCTAACCAGACGGTCCCTCGGAAATTGACGCCAGCAGCGCCCCCTACCGCCTCAGGGGGGGAGGTGACGCCTGCTCCTCTGACCAATCAGACGACGGTAGTGACGAAGATGTCGACCCGACCCCCGACCACAACCATGGGTCCGCAGAGGACGGCCCCTCTCGAAACCACCATCACACTGCTGCAGGAGGTTCTAATGTCTCTGCAGTCGGGAGGGGACCCTGTCCCGACAATCCTCGGCGGGCTCACCCGCCTACTCCAGCCTCAGACCCAATAGAGGCCAGTCAGGTTCTTCCTCTGCGGCTGGTGCACTGGAACGTTCGGGGTATACGCGGGAGGAAGACCTGGCTGAAACTACTGTTGAAAGAGCAGCGCATCGACGTAGCGCTCCTGTCGGAGACGCTGCTAGGCCCAAATGATACCCTCAAGGTGCCGGGGTACATAACATACCGAAAGGACGAATGGAGCGACGCCGCGAGGAGCCCATACAGAGGCCTAGCGGTCCTCGTCCGTCGGTCAGTAGTGCACCAACCCGCTCCAGACGCCGACCTAGAATGCCTACAGGCCCTGGGTGTGGAGATCTGGGCTTCCGGTAGGAACCTGAAGATCTACGCCATCTACCGCCCAGGAAAGAGTCAAATTAAAACAACGGACATCCACCGGCTCTTGGATCTTCATGGTTCCTCCCCCTGTCCCACCATCGCGGCGGGGGACTGGAACGCCCATCATTCCGCCTGGAACTCGACCCGGATCTGTACCCAGGGCCGCCGCCTATTCGAGGACGCCAGCAGGGAGGGATATCAAGTCGAAGGTCCCAACACGCCCTCTCACTATCCTGACGATGCGGCCTGCATGCCATCGACTATAGACATAGCAGTGCACCACGGCCTGCCTTTTCCTTTGACCCAAGAAGTGCTAGATTACCACACTGGGTCGGACCACCAGCCAGTCTTAGTATCGGTCAACCTGCGGCCGGTCCGAGCAATGCGACGAAAGCCAAAGCCAAAGACCGACTGGGAGGCGTTCACAGGGATCTTATCCCAGAGGACCCCTAGTCTCCCGATAACATCTCCGGGAGACGTGGACGCCCTCACGAGAGAAGTCACGATGGCAATCCAGACGGCTGTCGCAGAAGCTTCGACCCCGCAGGCCACCACCAGACTCAAGCCGATACCGACCCATATCGCCCGACTTCTAGCACAAAAGAGAAGCCTAAGAAAGAGCTGGCAGCTAAATAGGGACCCAGCAGTCAAAACCCGCCTCAACCGGCTTGCCGAGCAGGTGAAGGCCGAGCTCGAAAGCGCTGCAGCCCAGGAGTGGGACCGCCAAATCGAGAACGCGGGGGACGATTGGAACCACCTGCACAAAGTGTGCAGGTTCTTCAGAGACGCCCCCGCGCCGGTCAGACCGCTCCTGCACCGGGACGGCACTCCAAGGTATAAATCTGAGGACCGGGCGGAGATCTTCGCCGAATACCTGGAGGAGCAGTTCCGGCCAACAGATATCGGAGACAAGGCCCACCTGGCAGTGGTGGAGGCGAGAGTACTGTCGCTGCGCAACACCGCACTGCCTGCAGATGAAGACGCCATCGTATTCTCCCCGAGGCAAGTCCTGAGAGCCCTGAAGAGGACCAAGCCACGGAAGGCGCCCGGGGAGGATGGAATTTCCAATGCGGCACTCCGACATCTGCCGATGAGGGGTGTGGCTGCCGTGACCAGACTATTTAATGGTATCACAAGGACTGGACACTTCCCGGAGTCCTGGAAGCGTGGGGTGGTAACCATGATACCAAAGCCGGGGAAAAACTCTCGCGAACCGGCAGGTTACCGCCCCATCACTCTGCTCTCTTGCTTATCAAAGGTCTTTGAACGCCTGCTGTTGGGACACCTGTTCGAGCACTTTACCCCCAGAGAAGAACAATATGGGTTCCGGTCGGAGCATAGTACGACCCTTCAGTTGTCCAGGGTACTGCACCACATCGCGGTAATCCGCAACAAACGGGAACACGCAGTTGCAGTATTCCTGGACATGGAGAAGGCCTTCGACCGGGTGTGGCACGAGGGACTTCTGTTCAAGATGGACGCCGCCAACATCCCACTGCGAATCCTGCGAGTGGTAGACTCCTTCCTCACATGCCGGACCTTCAGGGTAAGAGTGGAGGAGTCACTCTCCGAAGACCGCTGCATCAGGGCCGGGGTGCCGCAGGGTAGCGTACTGTCGCCCACATGCTACGCAATCTACACGGACGACATACCAAAACCGGGGGATGCGCTCCTGGCCCTGTATGCAGACGACGCCGCGTTCATCACAGCGTCCTTGAACAGAAGTCACGCCGCAAGGAAGATGCAGAGAGTCCTGGACGGATTACCTGTCTGGCTTGACAGATGGCGACTCTCTGCAAACGCCACCAAAACCCAAGCGATTGTCTTCACTGGGGGTATACATTTGCCGCCGAACCTCCGATTCCAGAACGTCCCTGTCGCCTGGAAGAAGACGGCGAAGTACCTCGGTGTGACGCTCGACAGCCGCCTGAACATGGCCCAGCACGCGAAGAACATCGTGGCGCAGGTTCGCGCCGCCCGCAACCTCCTTCGTCCAGTGCTCTCCTCCGATCTCCCACTGCGCAGCAAGGTCGGGGTCTACAAGACCTACCTGCGATCCCGCCTAACATATGCAGCCCCGGCCTGGTTCGTGTTCCTGGCCGAAACACATCGACAGTCCCTCAGAGCGCAGCAGGCGCTAGCTCTGAGGACCATCACAAACGCCGGTCGGTACGTCAGGAACGCGACCATCGCGCGGGATCTGAGAGTCGAGAGCCTGGATGAATTCATCGTGAGCCTCGCCAAGGCCATGTTCCAAAGAGCAGACACATCGAGGTACCAACACCTCGCCCAACTCGCCGCACAGCACGAGCGACCGGAGAGGGGTCTCCGGTACCCCAGGGAGCTGTACGGCGCGGAGCCCAGAGCGCCTCCCTCCCGCCAGGAAATGGAAGAGGCAAGGCGGTCCATAGAGATCCGAGAGAGCGAGATTTCCGTGGCCGAAGGCCACTCGGTGCCGACTACCGGCGCCGACACAATGACGCGGCAGTCGTAACTGCCGGCGACAGACACCGCACCCATGGGCCTTCGGCCCGAAGGAGCTAACCTCCCTCTTGAAAAAGAGGGGGAAGAAAACCCGAGAGGAAAGCCATTCCAGCGCCAGACTTCAGACCGAGCGGACCTCCCTACAACCTGCGGTTTCTACTCAGCACCATCGAAGCTACTATTTGAAGACGAAGCTCCTTATCGAAGATTGGTCTACCTGATGACGTCGGCTTCACTGACGTCATTAATATTTCTAACCAAAAACCACTTACAAAAACTACAAACCGAAGAGTCGTCAAGTGGACGATGAGATTGGCCGATATTCTTTAAGTCCATGGAACACCTCCTCCGTCATACATTTAGCGGGTTCTACTTTATTTCAATAAAAAAAACTAAATCTCACAACCTAAAGTGATTTCATTACAATTAACAAAAAAAAAATTAAACTTAAAGCAAAATCTAACTGAAAAGAAATTATTTTAATCAACAAAAAGTAAACATGTAACATTGAAAATATATATGAAAATAAATAAAAAACAAAATAAGACTAAGAAAATAATGAGATTTATAACCAAATGCAAGAAAAATAGCTACACACTAATCCTATTTCGACCGATCAGTACGACGCGCGGAGGAAAAACAAGGACGGCGCAGTGCGGGCAGCCATTATATAGCCCCGCCATCCCCACTCTCACTCTCCAGGTCTATTCTTTCTAAGTATACCTAATATAATTTTATATGTCCCGTTGCTTAATGGTGTTCACATCTAATTATCTGATTTATACAGCGCAGCAACTTTAATCCAGGCTACTTAAGGCACTGTAGTGACTGGCAGCACTGTAGATGGAATAAAGGCTTGCCCAGCATCTACAGCTCAGCTTAGTCGACCATGTCCGAAATGGAGCTTTTTACCACTAGACCAATCCGACGTCCGCGTCGCTTATATCGCGCAAATAATCTTGGTTTGGTCAGTTAATTTTACAGGACATCCAATTTTTTCGAAACTTCTAGTGACTAATTTAATTACCTAGAGTAACCAGTCCCAGAGCGAATACAGACTATCAACTTAGAATAGGGCAATATTTAACGGCACAAGTTAGAAACTAATAGAAACTAATAAATAAAAAATGAATGTGTCGCGAGACACTTTCGAACGAAGTTACCTAATTGAACTTTTTATATTTTTATTTTTTCATATACTTTCATATCATTTTATATACCAATATATGTATATGTGTGAAATTAGTTTCTCTTATATACGGTTTTTCTTTCTTTTCTTTAACATTTTTTCTCGGCTAGGTCCCTGCCAACCCGCGATAAGGAACTTTCGTGCCAAAAACAAAGAAGATATGCGCGAACATCCATAAAAAAATACATACAACCGAATTGAGAACCTCCTCCTTTTTTTTGAAGTCGGTTAAAAATAACATAACAAAAGATCAAATTGGCAACCTCCCGTAAGTAACCCGATGGTTTAGTCTAAAGTCTACATAGGTATACCTAGTATAATACCTACTATATTAACACCTAGCTCGCTCCTCGCTCGGTCTTCTCCGACTTAAGCTGTTTGTAACAACACACCGTCAACTTAAAACCCGGTGAAAAATAATATTATACAAAATGTTACTTTATTTAACTTAACTTGACTTTGGAGACCGTAGAATTATTTTGACCCAGATCCTGCTTGAATAAACGTTGTGTTTCAACTTCTGTTGTGTTTCTTTTAAATTGTTATTTTTTGATATATTTCTATGTACTTATGTGGAATTATTACTCTGTTGGAGAAATATACAGGGTGAATTTTTTATGGAGGCCTACAGGGCCTAAACTAAGAGATACCAAAAAATGCTGAAAGGAGTTGCGTGCCCGATTTAGACACTAATAGATAGATAGATAGATAAACACTTTATTGCACCATAAAACAAAACGCAAAATAACGAAAAATAGTTCTGCCGCTTACGCCGTTAAGAAAATTCGCGAATACACGGACATTGAGACTGCTCGCCTAGTCTATTTCGGCTACTTCCACAGTGTCATGTCGTACGGCATCCTACTGTGGGGGTGTGCTGCAGATATTGATGCTATTTTCATATTGCAAAAGAGAGCTGTCCGAGCTATCTACAAAATGGGCCCCAGGGAATCACTTAGAGAAAAATTTAAAGAGATAAATATATTAACGCTCTATTCACAATATATCTACGAAAACTTGCTCTACGTTCACAAAAATCCTGATATTTTCCGTAAAAACAGCGATATTCATAATTTTAATTTAAGAAATAAGGGTGAACTTACCGTGCCCGGTAGCAGGCTCCGGAAAATAAACAGGTCGTTTAATAGTACATGTGTGCTCTATTATAATAAATTACCTAAAGATGTATATGACATGTCCATTAACAGGTTCAAAACTTTTATAAAGCATAGATTGTGCAGTAAGGCATACTATGATACTTCGTCTTATCTTAATGATAAGAACCCATGGACATGACTTTAGTTGCTCCATTTCAAATAATACTTTCAAATACTGTAATATTGACCTTTGTGAGCGTGACCACATGAAAAAAAAAAACCCCATGAGTTTCTTGTGCCTTCTTCTCATTGGTGGGCGCGTTCCGAAGGCACACATCCTAACTTAGTTTTTAAGACGTTTTTATGTGGTCCTGTATACTTTTAAGTATTAAGTATCCAAACAAATAAAGATATTTGATTTGATTTGATTTGAATTACATATTACTTATAACAAAAACAAAATAAATTCTAACTTAAGTAACTACCTATATGCTAAAAGAAAATTTATAACTAATAATATTAATAACTACACTAATATTTAATGTTAAAAAAATTGAGACTTGTTAAATAATGAAATAGGTTAGCGTTTAACTACTATTCCACACAATGGTAAGCGATGATGCGGTCTAAGATGTAGCATGCTTTCCTAGTAGACACCTATCCACTCGTGACTCAAAAACCCCGAAACAAACGGGGACCTTCGAGGGCCGTGAGTAAACGTGGGATAACGTCAGTGTCCTTCGTTTCAATTTAGCTACCTACCTACCTATTTTTATACCTTCACAAATTTCATTTTTTAATTTATTATAAATTTTTATATTTTTAAGCTATTGCATAGCTTTTATCGCGGGCTGTGAGCGCGGCGACCGAATCAAGAAATTCCGTAACGAAAATAAAACCTAACACCCCCCACTCCGCCTAGCATGTAGCTCGGCCGAGCGTTCGCTTATCGTGTACTAGCGACTCGTCCCGGCTTCTTACGGCTATATTATGCATGTATTATACATATAAACCTTCCTCTTGAATCATTATATCTATTATAAAAAACCGCATCAAAATCCGTTGCGTAGTTTTAAAGATCTAAGCATACATAGGGACATAGGAACGGCGAAAAATGACTTTATTTTATACTATGTAGTGATGTATAGGTACGACTGTACGAAGCTCGCACGATGCAATAGCTTTGCCGCGGCAGTCCCCAGTGCCACACGTTTTTTTTCTATTCTTGTCAATATTCATTTTACCATAAAAAGTCGCCAAACTCACCTACTCGAAAGATAGTTTGAGAACAGTGCTACATGATTAATTCCGCTCAGATACCGGTATTAAAAGGTCAAACTTACTTGTCTAGAATTAAGTCAAGTCAAGTAGTTTTGACCTTGACTTGATCGATTCAGGTATGATATCGTCAAATCCTGTAAGTAGTATCAAGAAGCATCAGAGCTTAATTAATTACTCATAAAAACTATTTTGATATTTTATTTCTCTCACAGTAAGTAACCAATAAAAAATCGTGTATAAATTTCAATAAAAAAAATTATCTTGTAAAATGTACCTACCTATTTTTGTTTTTATATTAGCTCCTATATTAATACATTCCCTTACACAAAAGTAATAAACGAGAACTATTTGCAAAACGTCCTTGTTTGATCTACTCTGTTAGACTTCAATTATAGACAAAGTTATTTCAAAATTACATTTGGGTTCTCTCTGCTGGGAAAAGCAGAGAAATTGCACTACGTTATTTAAACGCAGAAATGTTCATTTAATAGTTTCCCTTCTTTGACGACTTTTCTGGCGCAGTGGGCTAACACCCAGATTGGTTTGATTCCAGCCGCAGAAAATATTATGTTATTAAAAAAAGTAGATATGGCGCTGTGTTCGGCTTAAACGTTTTGTAACATACCGCCCCATCACATATGCAAAAACATCGTTTATATGAAAACATAATAGTTATTTATAATAAATTCGACCAAATTCTTCAAATTGTAACCTGTAATCGTAACCGATGGACGGGTTTTCTGATGAGAAGGTGGTTTCAGATATTCCATTTATCGGTAACTATTCATTTATGGGCCAATCCTACTGGTGAAATTCGAAAAATGAGCAATTTGCTGCACTATCGAGGTGCAATTCTGTTCGTTCATCACTCCGAAGATCCTTATCAGATCATCATCCAATTTTATGGGATCACTTGTGCGTAATCCCCTTTCAAACAAAAAAAAAAAATTACCTATTACTCGAAACAGCCTAGCCATTGCCAGTAATCGGCGAACATACATAAAAAATATATACGCGACGAATAATGAATAATGAAAATCAATAAAAAGATCACAATGCCGGTCCCGAGATGGTCCAAATAGGTCCAACATATTAGGCGTAGACTCAAAATATAATATTATTCTTAACATACAGCATTTCACGTCCCTGTTGCCAAAAAGGCTCACTTAATAATAATTGTAGTACGCAGAAGTCGTAGCAAGTACTACGTCGTAGGTATACTTCGTAGCATGCCCTACAGAACTTCGTTGGACTAAAGTTTCGTAGCATAGAATTCATAGCGAGGTTAGGGGTAAGGGGATTAAATACCCACCTTAGTAATATTTTCGAGACATAGAAAAAAGGTTTCTTGAAGCAAGAAATAATTCTCTCCCTATAGACGCTAGAAAATAATTTCTTGGTTTTAGTAAAAAATCTTAAATTGTTATGCATTATTTTTAATTATAAGAAATATTTATTTTTTATTTTTGACGTGATCGATGATCACCAGCAGCACTCACAAAAACGTGTCACGTCATCGCTCACGTTGCGTTATAGACAAGGTAACCAAAGCAATGTCACTCACGATACAGGAACGTGAGTAATTGACAATGTAACCGTAGCAACTGTAGCAACAGATAATACGTTGCTATGGTTACTATTAATGTTTTCTTATGATGATATCACGTAAAATTATCATCTGTAAACTGACTTTACAGACAAGCATTTTTATTCTTACTTAAATAGATAGATAACTTTATTTGTAGAACACAGTAAGGAACATATAAATACCTACACAAAGTAAAGTAGAAAGTACACGTTGCACAAAAAGTTGTAGTTGGTAGTGTTGTTAGTATTAATAATAATCATCACTACATAGTATAAAACAAAGTCGCTTTCTCTGTCCCTATTTCCCTATGTATGCTTAAATCTTTAAAACTACGCAACGAATTTTGATGCGGTTTTTTTAAATAGATAGAGTGATTCAAGAGGTAGGTTTATATGTATAATACATGCATAATATAGCCGTGCGAAGCCGGGGCGGGTCTAAAAATAAATATTGCAGGACATTCAACACATCGCCTTCTAGCCCCAAGCTAAGTAACTAGACTTGTGTTATGGGTGCTAGACAACGGATAATAATATACTACTTATATACTTTTCTTTTGTAAATATATACTTATAATACATAGAAACAACCAGACCACAGACAAATATCTAAGCATAAATACTTGTCTGAGGCGGGAATCGAACCCGCAACCCTGTGTTTGGCAGTCCGGCATAGTGACCATTGTGCCAACTGGGTCGTCATATTATCTAGAACATTTACTAATAACAAGAAAATATCCTCTAGCGTCCACATTATTATTTCTAGCTTAAAGAAACCTTTTTTCTGTGCATTAAATGTGTTGAAAATGCATATCAAAACGATCCAAACACAGGTTAAACGTCATGAAGCAGATACCCAGTGGAGAGCGCGTAGGTACATTTTTGTAAGGAATACATCTCACCGATTTATGGCGGGGGGAGGGGTAAGTTTATTGGCATCAACGGCGCAGATCGCTAAACATCGCTGGTCCATAAGCTCGTATCGGATCAAACATTAAACTAACTCGGTAATGTATAGCAAGTTCCGTCATTCAAGACATGTGTCAAGGAACCATTGTTTCTCTAGGGGTTCCAAAACACTAATGACCAAAAATATCGATATCGATATTTTTTGCCACAATGTGGGCTCTGTGGAAGAGGACTGATTTTGTCCAGCCGAGCTGTGGACGTTTGCGATGTAAAAAATAAAGATTTTGGTTTGATTTAAAAAAAAAACAGGTGATGAAATTTTAATAATCTTTATTTATTAAAAGTAAATAGTACATTGTTACCCTAGGGGTGAAAGAAAAACTACATTAAACTTAACACAAAAACATTTAAAAATAACAAAGATAATACTAAATAATACGTTTAATAGTACATTGTTATCCTAGGTGTGAAAGTCACTCATTACAGGTCCCGAGACGGAGTTTGGCGCCCGAGCGTAGCGAGGGCGCTAATAGTTCGAGGGACTTAATGAGTCTTTCACCCGAGGTAAACACTGTGCTTTTCATTACGAATAATACATAAAAAATTTCCTTACAACGAGAGTGAATGAGACTCCATACCACATGAGTAGGTACTCATGTGTCCATACTACCTGATACTCTTACCGCCCGCCCGCCCCGCCCGCGCCCTGTCGTAACACATCGACAAGGCGCGGGCGGCGCGGCATGGTCGTAGGTCGCTTTGACCATTTTCGTCTTTACATTTATTTTATTAAATAAAATATCTTGAACTAAATATACCTACTTAATTTGATTACTGAGAAAAATAAGTAAGTACTAAGCTCTGGCAGTATGCATGAGCCGTGCCAAGCCATAATTATTATTCTTTAGTGTAAAAAAAAAAGCAAGGAGGTTAGGTTTTTGAAGTTTCTAATGCGTAATGATACTGATACTGGCTACATGCAGATTGCACAAGTCGTGCGAAGCCATAATTTGACATGACAGCTGTCAGTGAAAGCGAAAAGCCCTAGGACTGGAAGTTTTATTTTCTACACGCTCTTCAGGCATATTTAGACCTACTTTCGGAGTATGAGTAATGAAAAATAATTTAAAAAAAATGCAAGCATTTCCCGACAGTTTTTTTGGAACGCAGTTCCTTATCGCGCGTTACGAAACGGAAAAAATAAGATCAAAAGTTGTAACGACACTTTTTGCTATAGTTGTAAGCCGTGCGGCGTGCGCGTGTTTTTTTCGTTTCGTTTTTCTATTTCGCATTGAAAAGTGTGGTGTCGCGACGATTATTTACAAAAAAAAATGTAGGTACTGAGGACCAATATAATCAGCGTCTATTATTTTTTAAATTTTCGTAGCAATCTAGTGTGAAATGTTTGGCACATAATATAACACTGTGTTTTGTTGGGAAATATTTTTCTCTATAAGTGGCGGTGATCCATTGTTCTTTTTTCTCGGCGTCGTCGTTCGGAAATCTGCAATGTTCAGAACGTAAAAAAATACATCTATCATTACAAACCACAAACGAGTTTTATTTTAAAAGAAACAAATAAATTAACACTTTTGTCGATAAAAATCGTTTAGATGCTGCAAACATCACTAGTGAGTAAGAAAGAGACGACAGCCTAACTGTATAATCAGTGTATCAGAAAGAGACAACATGAAAGCCATCAAAGGGAGCGCCTAAGGAAATTAAAATAAAGGAATATTTTCACTAATTGAACAAAATCACTTATCTGAGAAATGTTATTCCATCCTTTGTGTAACTTTAGGCAGTGGTATACTTTCCACACCATTTAATTGCACAACTAGGCATTTTTTTTGGGCTTTAAAACGGGAACGCGTGACGTGCGTACGTCGCGATGAACTGACACGACTGGCCAAAATTTTCGTTGCATCCGCGCAATATAGCGTACGTTTGGTGAGTGCGGCACCCCCGCACGCTCACTCCACTGGGTATCTGCTTCATGTTAAACGTCGACAAACGGGAGCATGATTGATGAGGGAACTAATTTTATTAACAAACATGGTACAGGAGGTACCTACACGGGAGCTGCTCCTTGACAGGCAGGTTGCCCGTAATGTATGGTGGGTGGTACGTTTCCTTTTACTTGCTAGTAACTACGCCTTACGGGTTTACTCGCGTAAGTTCTGATCCAGTGCTAAATTAAGATAATAGAAATACAGTGAAATTTTTAATTCTCTAGCTATCAGGATTCATAAGATACAACCGGATGACAGACGGACAGACAGGCAGATGGACAGACGGATGACGAACCGACTGACAGTGAAGTCTTAGTAATAGGGTCCCGTTTTTCCCCCTAAGGAAGGGTACCTTAAATCGGGGCGATCAGGTTGTAACGAATCCTCATATTATTCGTTTCATCAAAATCTGTTTTATGGCTCCAGGGCCTGAACTTTTATCCGATATCAACAAAAAGCGTCTCAGCTCCAATGAACGACTGGAGTTTACTCCGGAGCTGATGTTGAGGTTTAATGTTATTTGGATTATGATGATTTACGGAGTGATGAGCAAAATAGCTCCTAAAATGCAGTAAATTGCTCAGTTTTAGATTTCTTCCAGTGGAATCGGCTCTTTGACTAGTAGTAGTTTTCGCATCAATCCCTACCTTATGTAGGTTCTATCTTCGGGGTTATGAGCAAAATAGCTCCTAAAATGCAGTAAATTGCTCAGTTTTAGATTTCTTCCAGTGGAATCGGCTCTTTAACTAGTAGTAGTTTTCGCATCAATCCCTACCTTAATTAAATTGGATCTTCGGGGTTTTGAGCAAAATAGCTCCTTAAAATGCAGTAAATTGCTAATTTATAGATTTCTTTCAGTGGAATCGGCCCTTTAACTACTAGGTAGGGATTGATGAGGATTTTCTAATTGATGAGCAAAATAGCTGATAAAAATGCAGTAAATTGCTCATTTTTAGATTTCTTCCAGTGAAATCGGCCCTTTAACTATTGGGATTAATGAGGACCTTCTTATGAGCAGAATAGCTATTTAAAATGTTGATATTACTCATTTATAGATTTCTTCCAGTGCAATCGACCCTTTAACTACTAGGTAGGGATTTATGAGGATCTTCTGAGTGATGAGCAGAATAGCTCTTAAAAATGCAGTAAATTGCTCATTTTTAGATTTCTTCCACTGGAATAAGCCCTTTAACTACTAGGTAGGGACTTATGAGGATCTTTTGAGTGATGAGCAGAATAGCTATTTAAAATGCATTAAATTGCTCATTTTTAGATTTCTTCCAGTGGAATCGGCCCTTCACTATTAAGTAGAGATTGATGAGAACCTTCTGAGTGATTAGCAGAATAGCTCCTTAAAATGTTGATATTGCTCATTTATAGATTTCTACCAGTGTGCAATCAGTCCTTTAACTTCTAGTTAGGAATTGATAAAGCACATGGAACCACATACAAAACTTCTCAAAGTTTCTACGAGATCTACTGCTCACAGAACTACTACTTTTACTACATCCCGTCTATTAACCCCCAGCAATTTGAAATTATTACCGAGTTCCGAATCCTAGCAAAGCTATTTTATCGTCGGTAAACGTGCAAACCGTCCTATGTAACCGCACCATTCTATAGTAGAATATAAGATGGATAACTCAGATCCGAGGGAACGACGCGACCAAATGAGATTTTGATTGATTACCATCGATTCGTTGTGGGTTCTAAAAGTATCTGATTTTAGTTGCAGACTGCAGCTTCTGATAGCAACTTTAAGTTTATTGTAGGATTTATCCTATCCTACTTCCTACTAATATTATAATTGTGAAAGTTTGTGTGTGTGTATGTATGTATGTTTGTTACTCCTTCACGCAATACCTGCTCGACCGATTGCGATGAAACTCTGTATCTAGATAGCTGGAGACCTGGATTAACACATATGCTACTTTTATTTCCGATATTCCAACGGGATTGGGACTTACGCGGTTGAAAGTGTCGGTTGCTTGTATCCTAACTAATATTATTAATCTGAAAGGCCTTTAGACACAACAGATATAGTAACTTAAAATGCCGCGGTGAACTTTGAGACCCATACCTATCGATAGAGGGCATTACTATGAACAAATAATGCCTTCACACCTAACCTCTAAATCTTCTCGAAAACAAGATAAATAACTAAGCGTAGTGTCCCACAATAAAAGATGATCGGTTAAAAAATAAAAAAAACGTC
This sequence comes from Idaea aversata, assembly GCA_907269075.1. Lineage (NCBI taxonomy): Eukaryota > Metazoa > Arthropoda > Insecta > Lepidoptera > Geometridae > Idaea > Idaea aversata. The sequence goes on along the minus strand of OU026092.1, from coordinate 4,045,121 downwards.
TGAAAACCTGTAAATTCACGGTGAATTTTGTACTTTTTTATGTCAAGCATGTTTTAGCACCTATTACCTACGAAAAATAAACTATTATTACAGTTAGTAATAATAGTTTCTTTTTCGAGGTTGGCTAGAACTACTTAATCGCAAAAAAGAGAAAAAAATGTAAGAGAAATAAAACTTTAAAATAAGCGACTAAGACCCGGGGAAATAATTACTATGAATACAAATCGTGTGAGTTTAAAAAGTTTACCTAGTTAGCAAAAGTCATTCTACTCTATCTCTCTCTATCTCTCTCTCTCTATTTACAAAAAAAAAAACATTATAGTAACATCTTTCTTTACAACTTTAATCAAAACTCCAATCTGTTACTAAAATCACTAACACTTTTTACTACTTTCAAAATAATCAACCTAAAGGTCAAAACTTTAAATTAAAAACACCGCGATAAACGAACTTGCGTTATAACTTTAAGTAAATGAACGAACTTCGTCAAATTGCTTTAAGTAAATTCAAAGGTGACAGCTAAGACACCAGTTAGGAAGACGAATAGATTCTCAAGACGTGACCGCTAATAAAAAAACCGGGTAAGTGCGTGTCGGGCTACGCGCAGTATAGAGTTCCGTAGATATATTTTATTTAACAATGTTACATGCTTCATAAACTTATAATTATTACCTGTTTAACACAACAAACAATAAAAAACATTAAACTAATTTTCAATGGAATATGTTCGAGATTTTGCTTTTCACTTCTCAAAGTAAGTTACTCGTCTACTCACTAACTATTAAATTCAACTTAGCCGTTATAGGTTTCCTATTAAATTCCATATACATACTACTAATATCCAAGTACTAATCATTCTAATAGTCTCTGAGCTAAGCCGCGGATGAACAAACAGACGGACATGACGAAATTATAAGGGTTCCTTGTAAGGACTATGGAACCCTAAATACGAAGGTTAACTTGAGACATTGACAGCTTGTGAAATATCGGACAAGCAAGCATTGAGGTATATGTACTACGTAATGCAAACAAGGCGCAAAATGGTACGTTTCTACTAAGTTTGTCCTATCAAAAATATTAAAAGGGTGTCATGCACAACAAAATTTGATTTAAGACCTTAAGGTTCCGCTGGTGTTTTCCATACAAATGAATTTAGAGTGTTATCCATTTATTCTTTATGGAATTTGAAAAAACAAAAGTTAAATCTACATAACAAGTCTATATCTAGCCCATGTAGACGACGAAATAGACAAATATAATTTGTCTATTCATTCATTCATTTATATGGAAACACGATCGACCAGCGGAACCTTAATGATAAGCTTTCTCGTTCTTTTTGGTATTTTCAATGTTTTGTGTGTTGTACAAATAAAGTGTTTATTTATCCATCTACCACTTACCAGTTTCTTAAAGTGTCAAACTAATTAAATAATTTCAATCTTGTAATTATTGAAACAGAATTGGAATGCATTTAAACTAGAATCTAGCTAAATTTTTTAAGCATGCAAGCCGTCGTATTTTGACGGCCCAGTTGGCACAATGGTCACCATGCCGGACTACCAAACACAGGGTTGCGGGTTCAATTCCCGCCTCAGACAAGTTTTATTTAATCTGGTTGTTTCTATGTATTATAAGTATATATTTACAAAAGAAAAGTATATAGGTAAGTAGTATATCCGTTGTCTATCACCCATAACACAAGTCTAGTTACTTAGCTTGGGGCTAGATGGCGATGTGTGGAATGTCCTGACCCCTGGACCCCTTTGTTTGTTTTGTTTTTGACGACTTCATGCCCGTATGTCCGTTTGGGTCTGGGTTTAATTCCCGCCATCAGACTACTATTTTTAACACAGATTAATTTCTATTTCTGTACCTAAACATATATTTGTCGTAGTCTGTCTGGGTAAGTCTATCTATCTGTTATCTGGCTTCAGTTTTTAATACAAGTTTAGTAGCTTAGCTTGTAGCTAGATGGCGCTGTAAGGAATGTCTTGCAATATTTATATTATGTAATGTTAATTAGCAACCAATTATTACAAGTCTATCATACCAAAGCAAATAGGATAGAATTGCGGGCAATTATTTGCCTCAATTAGAATCAAACTAAAGAAAATACTTTTGATTGTAAATAACTTGAAATGTTTTACTTGCTTTCGATTATTAATTACTACGATAATCCCGCAGTTTACCTTTGTAATAAAATGAGGAATTGATCACCAAAGCTTGTATGTATTTAGTAGATTATGGCAGGTGCCCCAATGGAGGTCGATTAGTGATTAAAACCTCATTGGTTAGTCCTTAATACAAAGTCAAAGTCAAATTTTTCTTTGGATGCTTAATACATTTAAATTTGTATAAAGACCACATAAAATCGTCTTAAAAACTAAGTTAGGATGTGTGCCTTCGGAACGCGCCCACCAATAAGAAGAAGGCACTCATGGGTTTTTTTACGTACGTTCCCCTCATACAGTCAACGTAATGAAAACTGTTAAATCAAAAAAAAAATCTGTGATAGTATTGAACTAAAACATCTCACTGTTTCATAGCAATGTTTTGATTTGGTTTGATATTAAAATAATCATTTTTTCAAATAACTACATTGTAAGTGACGAAAGCAAAATAAATGTATCAAAATTACTAGTTTTAGCTTCGGGTGACCAAAGGGCTCGTACCTCGGACAACGGATAAGCATCGCTATCCACCGAGGTAACGCAGTCAACCTTTTGGTCACATTTCCTAGGGCTTTGGACTTTTAATTTAGTATAATACTAGCGACCCGCCCCGGTTTCGCACGGCTATATTATGCATGTATTACACATATAAACCTTCCTCTTGAATCACTCTATCTATTAGAAAAAACCGCATCAAAATCCGTTGCGTAGTTTTAAAGATTTAAGCATACAAAGGGATATAGGGACATAGGGACAGAGAAAGCGACTTTGTCTTATACTATGTAGTGATGATAGTGATAGTGAAGTAGATAGTTTATTTTAAAATTAGGTAAATCAAATTAAATTACACAAAATAAAAAACTTAAAATAATAATGTTTTGAAACCAGAAATAAAAAAACTGATGACTACACTTACTACTTTTAACTTTAATGATATTCGCTCTATGTGCAAGTTTAGTTTGTAATAAGTGTTAACTTAAAGGTTAGGTTATATGAAGCGAATAAATGAGTCTTATGGCAAAATTATTCTTGATAGATCTTTTGATACACAGCAAATTGTAATTTTACAGTATTAAACTAATTAAATCCGAGTTTCTGGTTTAGTTTAACACTATTGTTGCAGGTTAGATTTCACATCGGATTTAGGTAAGTACTCATATTGATATCGATTATAAACCTAGTTGTAAACATATTTAATTACTTATTTGCTGTTTTCTTAACATCTCGATGTGCTAAACCTATGTTTTACAACACCAGCACAAAGCTACTATATCTAAAAAATATTGCTTATTGAAAACAGCCCTTAAAAATCCACTTCATTTTAAAACTATGAATCGAAAAACAAATAGCATATCAGGATCCATTTTATCAGGAAATTGCTGAGAGCCCATTACCCAGACAGTAGGTATAAGTAAAACTAGGTTGTGCGCCACTCGTGGCTCGTCTAGGGTGCGGATTCGAGGGGTGGCGTAACGTAGCAACCGGCAGCATCCCTGCCAGTGTCGCGCGGACCGTCGAACAAACCACCCGCACGCTTCGACAACCCTCGAAACATCGTAAAATAACTATACATAATATAAATATCACTATCAAAAATGTTTATCCTCTTTATTTTGCTGACAGTGTACTTTATTACGTTGTGTCACGGCTGATTCGTGTTATGATGGATTTGATTTAAGTGAGATAAGGCTTGCAAGGAGTTGACGTGTTGCTGTCCTACGTCATCGTTCGGTGAGCTCGTATTTCCTTTATATATACGCTTTCTCCTTAATTGATCTAAGGTTTTACGTTCTCAAATATGTACTATATTGTTATAAACATTGAGTTTATATATAAATTAACAATCAAGTTTAAAATATTATATGGGTTACAAGACTATTTTTCAAATGGAACATTAATTCGTCACGTTCACCCAATATTTAAGTAGGTAGATACTCTATATCGATACTTTGTTTAACTTTTCCCCTTCTGCGACTCTCCGAAGAAGGTATTGGAAAAGTACTAAAGGGAACTTTCTCCATTGTAATTGAGAAACACTAAATGGATTCCATTTCGCTTCAAGTATTCGAACAATCGTGTTTAAAGGTAACTTTGTAGGAATAATTATTCGATTAAAGAGGTGGGAAAACCTAATTTCTCCTTAAGAAGGCACGAAAAGTTGGTTCTAGCTGCTGTTTTTGGTAGCAGTCATCAGACCAAGTTATAAAACCTTAGTTAAGTTTAACAGTTAGGGCAAATACTAATCCTAGGTAAGCTTACATAACAAGAGAGAACCTGATGAAAGCCTCAGACGTCGCCTTATGTGTGCTGATTCCTGGTCTAAGAAAATTTGGGTTTTATCAACGACCATTGATACCATAAGAAGAAGCTTACATAACTATACGAGAAGAAAAAGCATATTTTTTTCTGTAACATGATTTATTTGAACAAAATCGATCAATGGGGAACAGGTTTTGTTTAAATACCTATAGGTGCTTCTCCATTATAAGTCTCTCGTAGTTTATCGAACACAATTAGCAACTTGCCCATTGTGCTCCGGTTTTTTCTCTATCCCTTAGGGTACAGTAAGTTAGTGCTACAATTAATCAGGAATTTATCGTATAAACTTTCTGATTAATAGGATAGGGGAATACTTGGTGGAAATTATTACAATAGCTATTAAAGCTTTGATAAACTCAAGATAGAGTCAGTTCAGAAAAGCGTATTTCGAGGCTGTTTCTCGTACTTGTGCTGTTTTAATAGTAATCCTATTTAAAGCGCTGTTTACAATACTTATAGTAAACGAAACTGTTGCGCTGAAACGACTATAGCACATCTGCGCATTTTTTTTTACATAATGGACTCTAGAACGGTTTCTCGATTGAATGTATTAGGAATTGTGTCGTGATAAATAAGATTTCATGCTGATTTAACCCTTATCTGAAGGCATAGAAAGTCTAATCTCGTCCAGAGTTGTTCGACAAAGAAGTTTAATAAACTCTATATTCAATCAATCCGAAGCTATCCACGTAGGGGCACTCTGTCCAATTTCCATCAATTTTCCGTCGTCGCTCAACAAAGATTCTTTGGAATCTCTCCTTCGAACCTTTACAAAAACCTATAGAGTATAACCGGAATTCAAAGACATTAACATTACAAGGTACTAGAGGAGACCTAAAACTGTTTTGATTGTTTTATCTACTTACGAGTATGTATCAATTTGCAATGAGTCAAATGAGGTAGAAGTTAAGCTTGAATATGCAAATTAAAATAAATAAATACCTAGATCCAAAGGATCCAGAGATATTTCTGGGAACCGATTCAAGTAACATGCTTTAATATGAATCGCAATTGGAGCTATCACCCTTATTTTATACAGTGAACATATGCGTGATATCAAAGTATTTGAGTACTTGTTTGTCAGCCAAAATGAACGAAAACCATCTCCACATTACACCATCAAAGTTTTAAAACGTTCAGAAGACCAATTTTCATAAATAAAATACTTTAAATCACATTACAATATTATACATTACAAAAATACTCTCAAAGTCAGCTTTTTTTAAAAACCGACTTTGAGGTTATTTTTTGTACTTAATCAAAATGCAATCGGAATGATATTTCAATGTTATTTGAAAAATGTCATTTGCAAGAATTGGCCATCAGATGTTCTCTCTTTACCACTGTGATTGCTAAAATTTTTATTATTCCCAAACCAATACGAAAAAACCTCTTTAGCTATGTATCTAAAGTAAACTACTTTTATACACCTACCTCTACATTTACTATGTTAACAAGATTGATACTTTTACGATCGCATTTTTATAATGTCCGTTATACAATATCTAATGGACAGGTTTTTGTTAGAATAACATTTAAGAGTTTTCTTGAAAGGCATACAATTTATATAACCATCTTTTGAAGGCGATAATAACGATAGAAATGATTTAGTTGCCTCAAGTCCACTATCATGTCATCACAAAAGCCCATTTTTAAGGTCCTTTACGTGTTGGCTTCGGGTCCAAAGCACGCCTTCTAAAGGTCCAGGGCTCTATATAATAGCCCCATGATATGGAAACATAGAAATGTGGGTATCGGTAGGGTATTGACTCACTAAATAGTTATAAACTAAGTTCGGATCCGGGTTGAATTGGTAAATCTTCATTTGTCGTTCTATGTGATGTTTCTTGTAAGTAATTAATTATACATCCTAAGGTTGCCTGGAAGAAATAGCTTTAAGCGATAAGGTCGCCTGTTTGTACAATTTCGTAGTTAATAAGCTTTCTCGTTCTTTTTGTTATTTTTCAATGTTTTGTGTGTTGTACAAAATTAAATAAAGTGTTTATCTATCTATTTATCTAATAAACGCACAGTCTGTTGCTAGAACCGTCATATCAGCGTAGACACCCTCAAATTTAAAAATCCACAGTTGTGTTATGTAAACCTGTGAGTTAAACTAAATCAAAATCGGTCCATTATTTCGGAAGCTACGATGCCGCAAACAAACACATAATTACCCAAACAGACGTCAAACTTATAACACCCCTCTTTTTATCTCAGGTTGAAAAAAGCGTTGAAGATTAAAGAAATAATGATTAATGTGTACTCGTAAAATTGGCGATTCCATCAAAAATAATACGAGCGCTGAGGAGTAGCCGTGAAAAGGTCATGTTGGCATTTCGGTTGGACAATTTCGTTGTCTTCCCACGCAATTCGTGGTATACTAATATTCTTTATCTACCACGATTTTTAAGGTTACGATATTATCTCCCAGAAATATTGTGATAGTGTTAACAAAGACTTCAGAACTCGATATTATTGTTACGTATTTTCTATTTTATTGATGTTTCCACTAGATTTTATTTACATAAATACTTCGCCTAATAAATTAGGATAAGGGCAGAAAGACGCTGATAATAAAATACTTTATATTATAATTTATAGCTAGAGTAAGTATAATAATAATTGGTAGATAACCATAGAAATTTGATATCAGAATTCAGGCTCAGTAGCTAATTAGCTAGTAGTAATTCAATCATTATTCTTTAGTTGATGTAATAAAAGAAAGTCCTGAATTTGTGTTTTTGATTGTTTTTTTTTTGTCCTATTACTTATTTTTCTTAAAAATTGAATTATGTTATTGATATATCAGTCCATTTTTTCCACTGCAGGGCAAAGTCCTCTCTTCATTCTTTTCATTCCCTTTTACCTAGACCCAGTGTGAGGCAGTCGTTCATCTAAGAGTTCAATTCGTCTCTCCACCTGCGACTCGGTCTAAAAAGCTGAATCAATTCAATAATAATTATTTGAAAATTCAATATAGAGTCACATTTGCACCGCACAAAACTCACATCTACGTGAGAAATTCAGAGTGAATTTATAGTTTCACATTATTTTCACTTGAGCTAGGTTTATGAATCAATTTATCGTAAAGCCTTTTACGGTTTGCTTCGTGTTAACGTGCACGCCCCCATTTTGTCCATCTTTTTCTGCCTTATAAGAATCTGCTTGCTTAACGAAAATGCTTTCTGAATACATTTTTAACTTTTCTGACGTGATAACGTCTAATAAATTGATGGAACACCTGCATTCACAAAAAAGTGTCCCGTTCCCGGAACATGACGTATCATGTTCCTGTAACGAGTCATGTTATTATATGTATTGTTTAATAATAATATCGCTCATCTGTGCTTGTGTTATGGTGATGAGTGACGAATACTGACTTATGAAAAGGAAAAAAAAATAAAAGGAAAAACAAATAATTTTCTTATGACGTTATCATATAAAATTATCGTCCGTAAACCGACTTTACAGACAAACATTTTTCTTTTTATTCTCAATATCGCAATTCATTGTTTTTTATGGGATATTCTTTCTGTTGTTAATATCTTATAAAAATACTGATAGATTAGGTATAATATAAGCCTCATAGACGTTATGCGACAGCTGTGCCCCAAAGTCAACAATTTTCGTTATAAAAGCACCTTTGAGTTTCTATATATAAAATGTTCACGCTTGTCTTCACTTAGGTTTAATTAAACTATTTCGAGACACGTTAGGTACTACCCGAAGGTGACACCACAGAGTTCAAATACCTACCAACATAACCAATCTAAATCTAAATTTTTCATCGTTTTGTTATGACGTTATTTTGTACGCCGTTGCTTTTGTAGTTCCCGGAAAGCCCCCTCGCCCACTGGAAATAGGAATTTCTATCCATTCCATTTCTAATGTAAATAGTCCATTGAAAAGTTACATTTGGGGTTGCATTTGTCAGAGGACGCAATTTTATTTATTAGATAGCAGACGGGTCAGTTTAAAGTTAAATCCAAGTTACAGGGATTGCCGCGGCCGCGATCTTAGAAAAAGGGATTATATGGTTTTTATGGTTTATCTGACAAACTATAGGTCTCACAAAAAAAAATTGTTAACATTTTTTGTTGCAAATAAGATCATCTACAACTTTGGTTAAGTAACTTTTAGTCGTAAACCAAAAATAAAAAAGTTATAATGCCCTTGATATCTAAAAAAAGACGCAAATTAACTTGATACCCCACTCGGGCATAGGTATCTGCTTACATTCGGTTGTTAATCTTGACTTTTATCCCCCATAACTTTCAGACGGCTAAACCGATTTCAATCATACTTAGCAATTTGTAATGTACGAATCATGCCCTTTCATTTGATACCCCACTCGAGCATATGTACTTACATTCGGTTTTTGATCCTGACTTTTATCCCCCATAACTTTCAGACGGCTGAACCGATTTCGATCAAACATAGCTAAGAACACTCGCGACTAATTCACTTTTCAAACAAAAAAAACTAAATCAAAATCGGTTCATCCGTTCGGGAGCTACGATGCCACAGACAGACACACACACAGACAGACACACAGACACGTCAAACTTATAACACCCCGTCGTTTTTGCGTCGGGGGTTAAATATAAAATTGCGTCCTCTGACAAATGCACGCTAAGCCCAAAAAAATGTAACATTTCAATGGACTAAAAGCGTTTTAAGCTTCCCTGATACAAATTATACCCAGTTTTTTTACAAAAGATGTCTAAGATCTATGTTTAACACCAAGGAGGTAGGTAATAATTTTATTCAGCACTTTTGAACCTCATAACGTTTGCTCGATAAATTATGATTAGAAACGTAACTTAGAAACGATTTCTGAGATAAAGTACGCCAAGTGTACGTGATAACTGCTTTGAGGTTGATATTATGATCATAATATTATATAGTTGGCAGTGCAGAGTTCAAAGGTAGAATCAGTACAGTGCTTATAACCTATACTTTTACGTTTATCTTCTATCCTTATAATATAAAATTCTTGTGTCCCGGTGTTTGTTACCTTTTTTTTTTTTGGCCTGGGGAAATCCGGTCGGGTACCACTCCGTTGTTGGGGCCAACGAAGTGGTTATGTCGGGCTCCAACCGACTAAAACCCCAGGGTGCTCCGTCGCTGACCCATCGCAGGGGACCACGGGCGTCCAGATATGGGGCTGTCTGGCGTCCATCCGCTTGGTCCCCGAGAGGGTTGCGATGTGTCACGTGCTCTGGTGCATCACAACAAGCAGAGGGGCGAAAGCCTCGTAAGAGGAGGGTCCTCACGGACAAATGCCGTCGGGGCTGCTGTTGCATGCGAAAGCTATCACGGTAGCCCCGACAATAGGCAACCCACGGAGGGGCGGTGTTTGTTACCTATGACTTAAACGGATAAGTATGAAATTTTTGGTCTGGGAATCGAACATCCAATTTTTTTAACTTTTTTTGTATGGCTAAACAAAGTTTGCCAGGACAGCTAGTCATCACTACATAGTATAAAACAAAGTCGCTTTTTCTGTCCCTATTTCCCTTTGACCGCTTAGATCTTTAAAACTACGCAACGGATTTTGATGCGGTTTTTTTTAATAGATAGAGTGATTCAAGAGGAAGGTTTATATGTATAATACATGCAAAATATAGCCGTGCGAAGCCGGAGCGGGTCGCTAGTAATATTATAAAGAGGAAATATTTTTTTAGTTTTTATGTTTGTAACAAATAGGCTTCGAAATACAGAACCGATTTTGATGAAACTTGGTATGGGGATATATAGATTCATTGGAAGTAGTATAGGCTTCTTTTTCTCCTGATATTACTCATGATTATACTGATTACTCCTGTTTATACTGCAACGTCAACAAGTCCAGTAACTTAGCTTGGAGCTAGATAGCGAGATGTGGAATGTCCTGCAATATTTATTTATTTATGAACTCTGCGGTGGGTCTGCAAATCTGACTCCGACCGTACGTTGTATATATGTTTATATTAATATATCCAAACCCTGAATGACCAGCAAAATAAATCAAAATATCTGAACGAATCCAACAAATGGAATTAAATACTTATTCAAATGGCCGTCGAAATGAGTATGATATGCAAATTGTGAAAGTGTACCGTTTCAGTCAGCGTTAATGCGTATTAATTGGAGTAGGTTATATACAACTAAGTAACATATCACTGTTCAAAGGGATGTTGGTACAGGCGATCACAAAACACGTCAACCTTTTACAATTTAATAACTACACTATATTTAGTTATGTGTAATAAATAAAATAATAAATATAAATAATAAATATTACAGGACACTCCACACATCGCCATCTAGCCCCAAGTTAAGTAACTAGACTTGAGTTATAGGTGCTAGACAACGGATATACTACTTATATTACTTTTGTTTTGTAAATAATATACTTATAATACATAGAAACAACCAGACCACAGACAAATATCTAAGCATAAATACTTGCCTGAGGCGGGAATCGAACCCGCGACCCTGTGTTTGACAGTCCGGCATGGTGACCATTGTGCCAACTGGGTCGTCAAACATACTAACATACTATATTGTACATACATACGTGACTCTTCAGGCGGTTTGGTACATATACGCTACTGTAAGCCTGAGATTAATTGTTTTAAATGAAACTAGCTGTCCCGGCAAACGTTGTTCCAAGGCGCCACCCAAACGCATACAAAAAAATTAATTCAAATTAGTTTAGGATGAGTTTAGTGACATACACATGCACGTACAGTAGAATATACAGGATGATTTTTTTATGTGGGCCTTCAGGGCTATATCTTAAACTATGAGAGATAGCGAAAAATGCTGATTTTGGCAAAAACTAAAACTGCATCATTAGATTTTTGAAAAAAATCATTACTCTAGCCGGAAATCGAACCTGTTGATTTTGCTAAAAAAATCAGCCTATATTTTTATACCAATCGATAGTGTTGCTGATAGAAATCAATTCCTGGAAACAAACATAGTAAGGCAAAACAAAGGAAATGCCTGAATTTTGTAGTTTTCTGTAATTTTCACCTTTCTGTCTCTGGCAAAACAATAGTGTGAGACATAGAGGACAAGTGATATTATTCTAAATATTATAAAATAAGGTCTAAATGAAGTTCTTTACATAAAATTTGTAAAAACAGTTCATTTTCTTTGTGCAGCAGTTTGTTACGTCATTGGCCATACCTCCTCACTGCATGTTTTTCAGGGATGGTTGTATGAAAATTACAGAAGATTACTAAAATGAGCTATTTAATTTAATTTGCCAGACTATGTTTGTTTCCAGAAATTGATCTCTATTAGCAACACTTCGTTTGGTACAAAAATAAAGGGTGATAATTTTTTTCAATAATGAACAGGTTCGATTCCCGGTTAGGGTAATGACTTTTTCAAAAATCTAATGATGTAGTTATAGTTTTTATCAAAATCGGGCACGCAACTCCTTTCAGAATTTTTGGCTTTCTCTTATAGTTTAGGATATAGCCCTGAAGGCCCACATAAAAATACACCCTGTAAGTATATATATTTAAAAAAATATGTAAATTTTTCAATTCTTTAAAAGTTCCATTCCGATTTTCGTAAATTTTAAAACCATACGATACTTTGCCCAGGTATTTCGACACTTCTCGCGACCTCGTATCTTTAATATTTAAGAAAACATGGTCATTTTGCACTTTTAACGATTTGTATACCCTTAACCTTGATTTGAAAAACATTTTCAATGTTAAAATAATAACTTATTTTCACTAGTGAATTACCGACATTTCAATCGTCTGGTTGTCCTAGCTTGACAAAGGCCTGTCCTGCACATTACAATCACTTTAGTAGTTTTAGAGCCTAACATTTACAAACAATTTTTTATTTTTTACTAGCTGTCCCGGCAAACGTTGTTTTGCTATTTACAAAAAAAAAAAACAAAAAAAAAATAGATGTTGGCCGATTCTCAGACCTACTGAATATGCTCACAAAATTTCATGAGAATCGGTCGAGCCGTTTCGAAGGAGTTCAAGTTCGAACCCCGTGACACGAGAATTTTATATATATAGAGAAGAGAAGAAAATAAGATATAGATTAGATGTAGATTAGTGTAGGTATTGTAAATGTGTAGATAGTGTAGATTAACCACAACATTTTCTCTAGTGACTGTACTTACCTGGATCTCATACCTTTTGTTTGGGATAGATACCTATCTTGTTAGCGGCTGCGGTTACGAGGTCAGTAGGTAGGTGACGTAGTATGGCGCCCGGCGTGCCTGCGCCTATTTTAGATGATAATCAATTATTTGTGGGCTTAGAATATGTCCATCAAGGGTTTCAGTTGAAAGATTGGCTACGTCGAGCTTTTTCTATCCCACTGGATTTTAACTACGTAGATTTTGCTCTCGCATTTACTCATAAACTCATTTTTACAAGATAATAATTACTAAAAAGTCACTTTTCGATGTCTGTCCATATGTATGTTTCGATCTTTAAAATAACGCAACGGATTTTGATGCGGTTTTGTTTATTTATTTATTTATTATAGGTTAATATTAAAATAGCTAAAAGTTAAAAAGTGCTCACACGGGCCGTTTATTGAATAAATATTTCGTCCTTTCATTTTCGTGCAAGTTTTTTTTTTACGAAAAACGATAGGGCATCGTTTGACTACTATTACATCATCCAATATTTTATTTATATTTTATTTATAGCATGCTTGCATAGAAGACCTGTTCATTGGTTACTTGATGTTGTGAATTCAAAAAAGAATTAGTAGTTTCAGCAGGTTGAGGTTTCAGAACGTTTCAGTAGGGTTTTTGGATGGATTTCAGAATTATATTTCAATTTCAGTACGTAACTAAAACTAGCTTCAGTGAAAATAGCGTTTGCAACATTCCGCATACAGAAGAAAGTTTCACAAAATTGTAACTTTATACTACTAAAGTTATAATATTCAACCGCAAAGTGTAACTTAGTTGAAAATTCAGTTTTACGATGAAGTGGAGAATATCTACCTGTCTGGCGCAGTGGGTAAACTCCCGCCTGTGTCGCAAATTGTAGGTTCGATTCCCTCCGTGGAACAAGTATTTGTTTGAACTAGGGTAAAGTCGGAATACTTGCCACACTTTTGGGAGAATCGCAATAACTTCTAAATTAAACATTATTAAGTAGTAAACCTTTAACTTCGCTTTACCTTAATTATTAATCTATGATTTGATTTTTGATTTTTCAAGTTTACATCTCATAGTTATCGAGAAAATAGACTTTTCGACTTTACCCTATGGATTTTCTTTTAGGTATGGATATATTAGTACAAGCATGTTTTGGAAAGGCGTATTGAACCAACTGTGTATTAGGATGTATATTTACAAAAGAAAAGCCGTTAACCGTTAGGTTTAATGTATGTGTGTTTAATCTGACGATCATAGGTTCGAAACTCGCCCGCGCCGATTCTTAAAATTAACTTTTACATCTAATTCATATTATTCTAGGCGTTGTAGTGCCTCAGACATGTGTTAAATGTAGTAGGCTTGGAGTACACTACAACCTCTCAGCTTAGTCGACCATGCAGAGAAGAAAGAACTCGTCAAAACATTTGGAGCCAACTAACCCGTAGTTTAGCTAGCCTCTAGTTTTATTTTAACCTAGTTTCTGTTTCTGCAGTGCTTTGATTAAATTTTAAATTAAACTTGATGCATTAAAAACTAAATGAACAATTTTCATAAACTTGTGGGACCTACTCGTAACAAATATTACAACTATATCTACACTAATATATAGTGTTTTTTTTTGTTTTTTTGTTTGTCTGTTACGAATAGGCTCCGAAACTACTGGACCGATTTTGATAAAACTTGGTATAAGTATACATTTATTCATTAGAAGTTACATAAGCCACTTTTTACCCTGATATTCCAACGGTATCGGGAGTTACGCCGATGAATCTATACTAATATTGTTAAGCTGAAGAGTTTGTTTGTTTGTTTGAACGCGCTAATTCCTGGAACTACTGGTTCGAATTGAAAAAATATTTTTGTGTTGGATAGTTCATGTATCGAGGAAGGCTATTGGCAACTTTTCATTTTGATATTCCCACGGGATCGGGACTTACGCGGGTAAAACCGCTGAGTGCAGCTAGTATAAGTAGTAAATAAAAATTCGATTCAATTCAAATTAAATCGTTATCTTAATTACTTACCTCGGTTTACCTTTACTGTATTCCACATAAAAACTAAAATATAAAACGAGGGCTTCTTAGTTTCTATCTATTTTAATTAAAACCTCAACTAGGATGAAGTTCTTTAACGGTAACTGTATGTATGAGGTTTCTGAATAGAAACAACATGTAGAGGTACTTAACTTGTTAACGTTCTGAAGGCCAATTCTCTTAAATAAAATTGTTATTTGTGGTTATTTTTTCTAATCAAAATGCAATCGTAATAATATTGCAATCTAATTTAAACATTTTTTACGAGAATTGACATTTTGTTTACACTAAGGATGATTGCGTCGCACAATTTCAAAAGCGACGCAAATTGTGTTAAGCCGAATGGTATGACCAGAAGCCCGATAGAGGTGTCTTAGAAACAGTTTTTGAGTATCAACGACTAAAATCCTTAAAATGATATTCCTACTGTCGTAAAGGTGAAGAAATGCTTTGTTTTGTCATACACTTCGAAACCCGACCCGTCCCAGCTTCGCACATCTGAACCTTCCTCTCGAATCATCTATCTATTTAAAAAAACGCCAATCAAAATCCGTTGCGTAGTTTTAAAGATCTAAGCATACATAGGGACAGACAGCGGTAACCAACTTTTTTTACTATGTAGTGACGATTTAAAAAACTTCTTAGGCAATGTTTTTTGTTAACGCTATATTTTACTACGGGTTTTAAATAGAATAAAATTTTAAGGAACAACCTCCAATAAACTCAAATACAGCTCTATTTTCACTTTTCACATAATTTTGTCAAACGCAAAGCTTCGAAAAGGTGTGACAAACAGAGACACGAACGACAAAAAAGCTGAACAAAATTAACGATGCTTGATAAAGCACGCTTTTTGGTAATAAAATATTTACTACAACATTGAACGAGGTGCGTACGTGCGTTACACTGCGTTTATTAATTTATTTTATAGATATAATAGGTACCTAGTTAAGAGGAAACGGTACTCTTTCCTCTTAACTAGATACCTATTTTGGGTTCTTCCATACAAACTATTAGAAACGTAGTCGACGGTTTTCTCCCTGGATAATGACACTAGAGCAAATATTTCTGGTGCATAAAACTTATAACTGCCATGACTATGCCCCTATTTTTTGTTTTCTTTTTATTTTTTTAATCTTCATTTCAATGATAATTAGAAAATGAAAAAACCAAAACATAGGGGCATAGTCATGACAGTTATAGGTTTTATGGCACAAAATATTTGTGCTAGTGTCATTATCCAGGGAGGAAACAGTCGACTACGTTTGTACGGAGAGAGCGCAGGTACCCTTTCACCTTAAGTTACAATAATAATATTATGGCCTGCACATCTTATAGTACAGGTAGATAATTTATGCAGCAGCTCTAGTAACCGTTCGGGGCGCTGCAAAGCCTGAGACATGTATGAGATAGAGTCTTGCTTGTAGTGGGTTGGACCTGTACCAACCTCTCAGCTTAATCGACCGTGTCCAGAGGAAACAACTCGTCAATTCCACAGGTTTATTATGCTTCGAGGTTTTTTTAACTTGTCGAACAAGTCGTTTTTAAATCGACCAGCAGGCTCATTCACAAACCATCGGAAGGCTACCGAAACGAATAAAACTGAAAAGACAAGGATGGCAACACGTCAAAGGTCGCGGGAGTGAAAGAGCAGCAACATTTTTTTTCGTTTCGGTTGTCTTCCGACGGTTTGTGAATCAGGGGGCAGGTGTTCCAATTTTTCCTATTATGTATTTTGTAAAGCTTTTGTACGTATTTTAGTTTTACCATTAAAATAACTTAAACCATAATAGAAAACAAACAACACAATTTTCCACTTTACTTCACAATGTTTTCACTATAAACAGTTACCTACATTTTGTTTTCATTAGTAACTGGGTACCGGAAAGGAAACTTATGGCTGGATTGCGTCCAGTTGTGATGGATGCAATATAGAAATGGGCTATAGACTATTTATTTCCGTTTCAATCGTCTTTTATTTAAGTTATAACCGGACCAATAACATTGAAAAATTACAATGGATAACTTAGATTTTTTTATTATAAGTTATCTATTATTTATGTATGTTAGCCTGTAAGTTATTTAGATATTTTATATGGATCCGTACTTATTTTTAAGGCTGTCACCTGAAATAAACGATTATTATTATTATAACCGGATTGTGAACCGAACTGCTGAAACTTAACCGTTGAGAAAGAATTATAATTAAAAGGTCTATTTCAGTTGGTCTGAATGGAACAAAATAATATAATACCATACCTACGGGTTATAAAGATCACTAAAGGTTTTTTCACACCTGCAGCAATTTAATCACGGATTAAAGCCCTATTTACATCAACTTAAAGCAAGACTTTATTCCCAAGGGAGATAATGTTGTATGAAACTCCCAAGGGAATAAAGTGATTTGAATTTGGAACGTTGAAATTCGTGTGAAAATTCTTGGTTTTAATTTTGAAGGTCTCAGCAAATAGGTTTTATTTATAATAAGTAATTTGATTGGTCTACAAAAATCTAGCATTCCACGATTTATGTTTTTTATTTTGATTGTTACATTAGGTCTAAGCAAATAGGATTTGCCTATAATACCTACCAAATATTTACCATCATGCTACCATATCATTGCAATTGCCCCATTTTTTTAAAGTGGGTATTTTTAAAGTGGCCAGTGAACTGGCCACCACAAGAATTAAAAAAAAAATTGGACTGATGGTATGAAAAGTAGAGTATGCACCTCGGGATAAAGCATGTCTTCGTCTTGGTCGGCTTGAACCCCTCGCTTCACTCAGGACTCTACTTAACTCCCTCGCTTCGCTCAGAAGTTAACTTTAAACTCCCTCGCTGCGCTCGGTAGTTAACCCGAGAGTCCCTCGTTACACTCGGGGTTCAATATGCCACCCACAATATAAGACATTGCTTTATGCCCTTGATGCATAATCTACTATTAAAACCTTGATATGAGTGACAACATATCAAGAAAATAAACAAATGAATTGTTTTCCCGATTGACAATAAAGCAAATATTTATCTAACGTAATGTTTTTAAATTGTTTTATTATTTTTACGATATATTTAGTTTATTGTTTATTATTATTTATTTATTTGTTTTGGTTGGTCGGTTTCGTTGTACAGAATCAGAGTCCTGAGAATAGTGTGAGAGAGCAAAATCCGTGACAGTCTAGGTATTCGATAAATAAAAGAAAGATTGACTTCAAAGGTAAAATGTTGGCTAAAGATTGGCTTCAGACAAATCAGCAGTATGTGGGAGCTCGATAACGCGCCGTCTTAAGCTGGGAAAGCTGCTTATTATAGGTGTATGTACTGTTGAAAACACTTCCCATTCTTTTTATCGGTGTCAGAGATTCAGCTAATTACTTTTTTAGAGATTAGAGAAGCTTGTTACAGTGGAGATACTTTTTATCATATTTGGTATTGTTGTTACGTAATTTTAAATCAGGTGGAGTTCCGATCGGGTAGAGTGAGAGTGAAGCCGAAGCATTATTGGTCTTATAAAGGTTGTCCAATGTCGAGGCAAGTGCATTTGACTAATAAAATTTCCATGGACCCAAACGCAGTCAATTTTTATATCTACCGTCAGTGACTTACATGGACCCGGAGTCCGTTCACCACTGCAGATCATGAATGTTGTTGTAGAAAGGCAGAAGTCCGTTGTATCAGAAGCTTAGTAAAATTTACTAAAGCCCTCAAACTAGCTACCCTAGTCTTTTCTTCTCGTATAGTGGTGTGGCTCACTTATTGTTAGAGTTTTCAGATCGCCACTAACTGACCTAACTGCTACTAGAGGTAGCAACCGGAACCAACGGCTTAACGTGCCTTCCGAAGCACTGGGGGTTCACGAAAACACATTTTGTCACACTAATAATGGGCCACCCATAGAAGTAATGACTGCGCCAGGCGTCGCTTAACCCGCACGACAGTTGCTTAGCTGTTAGCCTCCTCGCTACAGTAATAAAGATTAAGTACTAAAATGTCAAACTTGAAGTTAAAAACAGTATCTATGACTAATTACTAACTTATTAATCTGGAATAAAATATTTATTTTTCTTTCTTTTGTCTGAACCTTTCCACAACCACTAAGAAAGTGGCCAAAACCATAGTTGACTCCCTTTTTATTTCTTAAAATATTGTCGTAACCTCTCCATATAGTCGTTTATCTTCACGACGCATTCCATCGATATAAAATTCATTCTAAAAGGCTATCAGAAAATCGTAGTGCTATTAATACGATCGCAAATCATATTGCCCTCGATATTTCATATTCACTCGTGCAACTGACTTCCTTTTGACCAATCCTCCTCTTTATATCATCCGTAGGCTTATTCTAACTCAAAGGAATATCTTCTTTATGCCTGTTCTAATAGAGTTTAATGTTTAGAATATCTAAGAAGAGTATAAAAGTCTTTCGTAGAAATGTCACTGTGAGTTAGGTAGTCAAAATATTACCAACTTGTAAGTTTAGGCGGACAAAATTTAAACTGAAAATTTACGATATATATGCCCTTAAATTGGCCTTTATATTATTATCTAACCAAGATAATTTATACAACGCCAGAAAATTTTAATCCATAATATATAGGTCGCTGCATAGTGCCATTGTGCGAAGTTAGTATTTTACGTAATTATTTCTACTAATCTGAAAAACACCACAATGTTTCGAGTTGGTGTTTCGCGTTGGTTTAAGGTATTATGCGTCTAAAGGCCTGAGACATGGGACCTAATGCCTCTACTAACTAGACATATTTTATTATCTTTATTGGACTGTATTATTATTTTATTAGATAAATAATTTAGTCCTAAAGATTTTTTCTGATAAATTAAAAGATAAGTCACGTAGTTCTGTACTAGATCACTGCCTGTCAATTATTTTTGTGGCTAACCACTTTTGTTGGTAAATATACTTCCAAAGGTACATTTATCAACAAGACTTGAGGTTTTGAGATAATGACGTTTTTATTTCTTCGTAGGTATATCTGCGTACAGTCTTAAACAAAAATGAAGTTTTTTTTACAAGGAATTCTGTTTTTGTAGCGTCTCATATTTTTTTTGTATGAGCGAGTGTTAATCTGAAAGGCGAAGGATTTAAGCTTCCCTTAGAGTAAACAGTGTTTATTGTTTTCAATAAAATATGTGTAAGTATGAATATTGGAAAGCGGTGTGCGGCGCGAGGATGAATTGTGGTTTACCTAATATTTTTTTTATGTTTACTTATAATTTTAGCATTTTTCTTTGCAAATATATTTATTCTTGTTTATTTTGAAGGAGACTGAATATTTAGATACCCAAATAAATGCTCCCCTTGGTCCAAATTTATATGTTACATATATTATGAATATGAATCCTTATCAACATCGTTCATGCCATAACTTGAACCGATTTAACATAACGGCTGAATCGATTTGGCAAATTTTGGCTAACTAATAGGTGAAATTCACATATCACATAGGTGAAAAACATGTGAGATCACTACATAGTACAAAATAAAGTCACTTTTCGCTGTCCCTGTGTCCCTATGTCCCTTTGTATGCTTAGATCTTTAAAACTACGCAACGGATTTTGATGCGGTTTTTTTAATAGGTAGAGTGATTCAAGAGGAAGGTTTATATGTATAATACATGCATAATATAGCCGTACGAAGCCGGAGCGGGTCGCTATTAAAAATAAATTTAAGATCGGAACGCCTGTAAATTACTCACATCTAGTTGAGAAATGAAATAGAGGTCTTTAATGCCCACAGAATCCTAACTAATATAATAAATTGAAAAGTTTGTTTATTTAATTGTTTGTATATTTGTTCCCTCTTCACGATCAAACAACTGGACCGATTTTGATCAAAATCGGCAAAGTGGTAATTTTCAAAGCTAGTTTCAAAACAGTTAATATCAATAAACACCTAATAGCCCCTGGGATAATACCCTCTAGATACCTCTAAATAATGTAACATACAGTTATTAATTAACGCAGTGCGCCAAGTCCCAAAGAGCCCTAGGGATCTCTGGTTTAATGACTTCTGCACTTAACCGTACCTAGAGTAGGCTTTGCGGGTTCTCAGTGTTATCATAACTGCACAGACGAGCATAGTTTTTGTTAATACTGCTACGATGAGGGTACAGTTGCGTTCAAATGTTTCTATCAAAAAAGGTCACTGCAAGATTCATCCGTAAAAATAATCTATACTAATATTATAAAGCTGAAGAGTTTGTTTGTTTGTTTGAACGCGCTAATCTCAGAAACTGCTGGTTCGAATTGAAAAAATATTTTTGTGTTGGATAGTCCATTTATCGAGGAAGGTTATAGGCTACTTTTTATCCCGATATTCCCACGGGATCGGGAGTTACGCGGGTGAAACCGCGGAGCGCAGCTAGTGAAACATAACAATAAGTAGATACGAAAATTATTTTACATATTTCAAATTTATTTTTATTTTACATAACCTATATTCCTTAGATTATGAAAATAAACGAAATGTTATTTTACATATTAATTTAAAACTTATTGTTGTACAGTCGTTTCCATAATTTCAGCCCCCGATAGAGTTCTAAAATTACTATTATTGGAATGTTTTCATTCTTATAATAATAATTTTTGTTCGATATTTATCGAACAAAAATTATTATTAAAAGATGAGTTAAAAGACTTTAAACTTCAACTAAAGCAGGTGTCTAGTATCTTGCTTGTGTTGAAAACATTCTTATAACAGCCGTTTTGGAGCTCTACGGTGGGTCTGCAATTATGCAGCCGTTCATGCGTACATTATATTAAATCAGTCATCAGTCGATCCGTCAAAGAGTTTCAGTTAAGTATGTGTTGATATGTCCCTTTTTAATCAAGTTAATATTTACTTTTCCCTAATAGAATAATAATACACTGCCAAGTGTATGTATTCAGAAGTACAATCCACATAGAAGTCATATTCGTGTGTGTTAACTCTTAAACAAAATTAGAGCGGAAAATTTTAACAAAATTATCAACTTATTACATCATTATTTATGTAAGGTGAGGCTACATTATGACGCAAGTGGCCATTACACAAATAAACTCCAGTAGTTGGGGTACTAGCTAGTATAAATGGAAAATTAGCGTAGTAGAGCCTCGAGAGAGTCACGTGGTACTTTGCAGCTTTAATTAGTGTTCGCACTTGTGTGTGTGAATGTACACATACGGCTGATATGTAATTGCAACCTAAATAATGGTTTTGGCGGGAACGAGCCAACAACATGTCGTGCTGCAGTTTTATTTACACGAAACTTAGTTGTAAACCGAGTTAAATTGTATAATTCTGGTGGAAAGTTATCTAATTTAGTTCCGTGAAAGTGCACAAGTGTAGTGAAAGTAAAAATCAGTGTCAAACATGGACTTTTCTCGTTGCCTCCAAAATCTCCTACAAGGTTATAGTAAAGTAGCCACCGCTTTACTATGACCCCTGACTTGACCTTCTTGAAACACTTTGAGCCCGATTTCTGTAAATCGGGCCATAACTTGATGCAAAATATTACTTGATACTGGCTATATGCACAAACCGTGCGAAGCCATAACTGAAAAGAAAAAAAAAACCCGCTGAAAATAAAGAACAAGATGAAAATGGCATAACGTTCGTGGGGCCAAACAAGAGAGAGAAAAAAAAAACCTAAATAATATTATGTTGCATATTATTGGTGTAATTTTTTTTACGACTTCAAAAGATGTTTCCAATTCTGTTGCATTTTTTTTAATTAAAAAAAAATGTTTTTGATATGAAATGATATATGAATCTCATTCATTATTATTGGCGTAGACTTTTAACCGACTTAAAATAATATATAAAATGTTTTTATTTACAAAAACTTCTTTTATATCTTTGTTTGTATTGAAACTACTCATGGAAACTACCCTGTAAAAACTATTTTACCGATTTCGGTGAAATTGGCTTTGGCGCATCAGGGATGTTTGTAGAATCGTCTGTAGACTGTTTTTATACCTTAATGCGAAAAAGATGTGCGTCCCTGGTCCGTAGGATGCGTGGCAGTGCACCATCCTGGCCATGATCGCAAGCAGGTTGGACTTCGAGTATATTAACCGGTGCGGTGCCACTGGTCATGGTGTAGGGATTGAAAGATAATAGCATAGTGCCGTTGTCTTTTAGTTTTTATGTTTTTAAAGTTTTTTTTTTTATACTAACATAGGATGGAAAGACGATATCAAACGACACGCAGGTCATGATTGGATGACAAAGGCTCTAGACCGTCAGGAGTGGAAGAGGATGGAGGAGGCCTACGTCCTGGATTGGACCAACAAAGGCTGAGATAGATAGATAGATAGACTAACATAGGATTATGTATTTTACTAACAATGAGTCTCTATAACTTGAATCAATAGGTAAATTCATTAATTATTTTTTTTTGGCTTTTAAACTAAATATTCCTATCGAATCGGAACCTACTCAGGTGAAACCGAAGGACCGAAAATTAAATAAACTTGAAAAATATGAAACATACCAGAGGATATTTTAAAACAAATTAATTCATAAAATATTTAAAAAACATTCAATTAACTTCTACGTAATACAAAATGTTGCAAATGAATGCTATTTTTTTTATTAAAATCAAGATATTTTGCAAAAGGAAACCTCTGAGCGTTTTCATTTCATGTTATTATTTCGAAATAATAATAACAGTTTAAGCTTAAACTGCTATAAATAAACGTTATTATAACTATATACGTTTTTCACGTTTTTTTATTAAAATCTTAGAATATCTTTGTTATTTAAACTGAACAATGCAAAGTGCTTATAATCTTACCTATTTCCAACTAATATTATAGTTAAATGGGAAAGTTTGTTTGTTTGTTTCCTTTTTTCGGTCAAAAAGCTTGACCTATTTCAATTATTTTTACAAAGATAGTCCATGATAAGACCTTTCGTCATGTTTTGATCGGAATGCTGGGCCGTGAAAAGAAGGATGAAAAAGATTGCATGCAGCGGAGATGAGAATGTTGATGGATGTGTGGAGTAACGAAGATGGATAAAATAAGGAACTAGTATTTCAGAGGAAAGTCGAAAGTAGCGTTAGTTACGGAAAATATAAAAAGGAACTGTTTAAAGAAAAGAAAAGAGAAGTTGTAGAAAAGAGTGGTTTCGTCGCATATGACCAAAAACGTGAAAAACTAAAATAGGTAAAAGACCAAAAACGCGTAATCCCTTAAACGCAATAGGCCAAAAAATGCATTTGGCCAAATTTTTATTACACGTTATACCAAAAACGCATTTGGTGAAATATTACACGTTATGGCAAAAACGCATTTGTCCAAATCTTATTACGCGTTAAATCAGAAATGCGTCTGGACAAAATTATGGAGTGCTGGGTGATGGACCAACTAGTTGGACTACGAGACTTAGAACAGTCCCGTGGCCTAAGTATAAACGTACAGGAATGAAGAGGAAGAGAATGAGGTAAGAAAAGATAGATGACTGTGCGAGATAAGACATGAAAGAAATGAATATAAACGATGATAGAGGAGAACAAAAGGAGAACGCAATAAAGTTCATTGATAGAATAAAGACGGTCTTATCACTACATAGTCACTACATAGTATAAAATAAAGTCGCTTTTTTTTAAGATTTAAGCGTACAAAGGGAAATAGGGACAGATCCCTATTTCCCTTTGTACGCTTAAATCTTTAAAACTACGGAACGGATTTTGATGCGGGTTTTTTTAAAAGATAGAGTAATTCAAGAGAAAGGTTTATATGTTTAATAAATGCATAATATAGCCGTGCGAAGCCGGGACGGGTCGCTAGTATAAAATAAAACCACTTTTCGCCGTCCCTATTTCCCTTTGTATGCTTAGATCTTTAAAACTACGCAACGGATTTTGATGTGGTTTTTTTAATAGATAGAGTGATTCAAGAGGAAGTTTTATATGTATAATACATGCATAATATAGCCGTGCGAAGCCGGGGCGGGTCGCTAGTTGTTATATATGTCATTTCCTTTCCCCCATGAGCTAGGGACTTCACAGGTGAAACCGTGGCATATAGCTAGTAAACCTAATAGCTATGTATATATATGAATGTTTTATTCATACTCATTCCAAGTTTCTTACAACGAAGTGAGCGAAATATGTTAATTTATTTTAACCTTAGTCGTATTATTTTACACAGTGACGGTTTTCGTGAAAATACACTCTCTCATACATTTTAAAGGGATGTGATAATTTTTATGTGGCAATAGAACTTTATTTTTAAACGACTTCAAAAATGAAGGAGGAATTCGATGCGTATCTTTTTATATGTGTGTATTATTGTTAAAATTTATGTATTTATCTAAAATTTTCGGATTTGTTTTTTAAATTTTCAATAATCATTCACTTAGACAGGTACTGGCGAGTAATAACGGCTACCTGCCACTGTATTTAAAAATCAAAATATTTGGTAATTATAACGAAAACTACAGATAAATATTTGCTTTATTGTCAATCTGAAAAACAATTCACTTGTTTATTTTCTTGTTATTTTCAGACTAATATTTTTGAAAAAACTTTTAGTGGCCTTTATTATTCACGAAAACACTTTGAACCTATTATAAATGCAATAATTTCCTATTAGTATTTATTAAACTTTGTTTAAGACTAATACAACAGTAATATGTTTCAAAGAAAAAATACTAAATATTAGAATAAGATACATACAATAGACATAGACAGACAGATACTGTATCTTTATTTTTACGCTTAGCTGAATTCAATTTAGCCATAGGAGTTTCAGATTACAGGAAAGTGTATAAAGTGCTAACAGTGATACTTAGCACTTTGGCATGGTGGCAAGGTGCCAACTCTATCAATGAGCTTTATTAGATTAGCTTTTTTTTTCCTAAACTTGTTCTGAATTGCTCGATTGATCGCTGGGGCATTGTTTATAATCAACAAAATGTAATTTTAGGGTTCCGTGCCCAAAAGGGATGGGACCCTTTTATTAAATGAAATGAAATGAAAAAAACTTTATTGACTAAATAAACCTTAACAATAATAGTGCTCTACTCCTCCTATCACACAACAGTAATTAGACAAAAGGAGAGGCGTCTGCTTTATTGTTAAGCAGTGCCATTTCTGGTCTTGCACAATGCTGTTTTTCAGCCTCCCCTGCCGCCCTAAGTTGTCTCTCCACTGTCCGTCTGTCTGTCTGTCACCAAGCTGTGTCTAATGAATCGTGATAGCAAGACAGTTGAAATTTTTACAGAAGTATTTCTGTTGCCGCTAAGAACAAATACTAAACACAGAATATAATGGTACAGATCACGTCACGCGCGGCCGGTTTTTTTAAGTTTTCTGGTGGACTTGGTAGGTACGTTCCTGCTGATTAAACTTTCTGGTCAAACGTCCAAAAGGAATAAATTTCCTCATAGTCAAACTACCTACTCAACTTAGTGGTTAACAAGAAATGGAAACAAAAGGCGATAAAAACGGAAACAAAAGACGATCGAAAAAAAAAACAAAAGACGATCGAAAATTGACACCTATCAAATGTCTTACTCTTGATAGGTATTGACTTCGTATTTTTTTTAATAATTTGTAGTTTAGCCACATTTAGCGTTATGTCACTATATTATATCATTTGTAAAAAAAGTTTTTTATTTAAACGACTTTTTACCCCAACTTTATCACAAAAAAATATTCTTGCAAAAGAAAATACTGTTAAAAAAGTTTTCAGCAAATCATTGTTTATTTTTAAAAACCTCATTTTAACTTCATGAATAAATAAGGAGTGTTATATACTGCAATTATGTAGGATAATACTTTTGCAGTGGGTCTACGAAATTTGTACTGAAAATACGAATATGTATACCTACAGGGTTATTGATAATCTATACATATAAAATGCTTTGTCCTGACTGACTGACTGACGGATCAACGCACAGCCTAAACCGCTGATTGTAGAGACCTGAAACTTGGAGGGTGTGTTCTTTGTATGACGTAGGTATCCGATAAGAAAGGATTTTACAAAATTCTACCCCTTAGGGGGTGAAAAAGGGGGGCAAAGTTTGTATGGGACAACGTGATTCGTCAATCGGTACAATCCTATTAAAACCATTTTCAACTTCTAAACGGACGACGTCACGGGCAAAAGCTAGTCGTATTTTAAGAAAACGGTCCAGAGCTACTTCTGTGCATCTTAACAATAAAACATTTGGATTTTTTAAGGTAATGTAATTTGAAATTAGCTTTGTTTTTAAACATTATCCATTTAGACTTAAAACATTCGATAAAACTTAATAAATAAATATAATTTTGAGGTTACTAACGTGTCTGTTGTAGAGTTCTTGCATTTCACGAGTGCGCTCGGCCTTTGTTTGTAGTTGTTATCGTAAATACACTAGTTTTGTTCTACCGATAACCTTGTAAAATCGAGAATAGTAATCAACACTCAAGATTCATACCAATTTAATCATAGTTTCGGAATAGGGTGACAGAATAACTACCTCATTCAATTCTATTAGCTATTCTCAAGGGTCCAATATCAAACAATGTTGTTCCTATATCGTAAAGTCACATTACCAATTAGCTGAACCCAACGTGACCTAAAGCTCACTCGCAAATCTGTAAGGTTGTAAAGTAATGTTACCTGACTTTGTTTTTGAAGTGAAAACTTCTTATGGCGCGTTGGGCACTTTTGTGGGTGAGCATTTTCAGCCGTTCTCGCGACAGATTTTGACGCGACAGATGTGATTTTATTTGTGTTAGTCTTTTTGTTTAACTTATACTGCCATCTATTACACAAATTGAGAAACTTAGTTTCTAGAAAGACCGCTATTCGAATGTAGATGGTGCTGATTTAAAAATTTTACTGCCATCTAGCGAATAAAAAATAAACTATATTTGTTTAAGTGAGTGCTAATAGATGGCAGTAGCAGATCGTTTCAAGAAATATTCTATGAGAAATAACAAGTTTATTGTTTTCACTTCTGCCTGCACTCCCGGAGTGCGTTTTCTTTTTTTAAATATGCTATAAAATACCGTATACAATATAAAAAATATCAAAATAGGTAAATACTATATTTTTTACAGATATGCGAATGAGCCCTGGGTCACGTGGGGTTCAGCTAATTGGTAATGTGACTGTGCCTTAGGTATGTGACCCAATTTCTCTATGGTTTTAAAATAGTGTACCTATAGTAGAGTTCGTTATCTACCCTCCCATAGCTGACTATATTTAATTCTATTGTGTAAGTTAGATAATTTAAAATATCAACACTACCACCAAAACTACTGGACCAATTTCATTGAAACAACTAGGTATATAATTATTCATTGGATGCTTGCTTTTTATCCCGATATTCCTACGGGATCAGGACTTAGAAGGGTAAAACCGCGGGGTTTAGCCAGTATCTTATAACTCTACTCTCTGTGTGGGGAGATGTTGGCCTAGCTTTATAAATGAAACGTAGCAATTGTAGGTATACAATAGGTTTAAATAAAAACGTAAAAGTATGTACAAATAACTGGTGTAGAGGACCGAACAATAATAACGAGAGAGACGTGCGCGGAAGACGGTCGTAGCGAGAGTGTTCGAGTCTTCCTCTGGCGAAGACAAACGCTGCACGCTGACGGCTGTAGCAGGTTCCAAGTTCAAAGGCAGCCGTAGACAACAAGTGGCGAGCCGCCACATCTGCTTTCCAACTCCAGCAAATTTTCAGTGATAATTTGGAAATATACTAGTTATAATTAGCATCATTTTCATCCTTTTACATCCAAGGCTAGGGTCCTATGAGACGATCCCACAGTCTCCTTTTGTATCTTAGATCGTTAGTTCAGGTTTCAGTATACCTTGTTGATCTAGAAAAAATAAGTATTGTAAACATGATAACAACATTTATGATCTTTTTTATTAACATCAAATCCTAGGTAAATAATATCGTAATTTTACTTGTCATAAGCAATAAACAACGTTATCACAAGTTATATTATACAATAAAATTAGTCTCAGATAAAATAAGCGAAGCAAAACAAAGGTTAGACATTACTCTTTTATCGTTCTACGCTATGGTATAAGTACCTATCTGAGTAATAAAAAATATAATTAGCTGGAACATTAAACGGGAAATAAATTTAATTTACGGACCTTACAGGATCCGTTAAGGTTTTTACTTAACTGTGAAAAAGTCGTTTATTGCCACTAGTTCAGTTGACCAGTCAACTGCGCTAGTGGAATTTTTGCAGTCCGTGCATGTCACGCTTAACATTTCAGACCGGGAGATTTTATCGTTAGAAATGTAAGCGCTGTTCATCCAAATCGGACCGAAGCCTTCATAAATATAGACGTTAAAATGACAGGAGCAAGGAATGTTATATGGTCCAACTAGCTGCGCTCCGCGGTTCCACCCGCGCAAGTCCCGATCCCGTAGGAATATTGGATAAAAAAAAGCCTATGTGTTAATCCAGGTCTCCAGCTATCTAGATACCTAATTTCATCGTAATCGGTCCAGTAGTTTTTGCGTGAATCAGTAACAAACAATGTATGTTTGTTTCTCATTCACGTAAAAATTTGCGTGTGTGTGTGTGTGTGTGTATGTAACACACACAAACTTTCACATTTATAATATTAGTAGGTTAGGATAGGATAGGATATGGTCGAAACTAAAACCAATCTGCAAGCTACCAATGGTTAAGATGACATTTTTTGCCAGTTTAATAATTTTAAAATCGACGGAAATCCTCTAAGTCAATATAGTATCTACGTATTTATGTAGCTAAAAATACACGCGAAAAACTATATAAATAACGACCAAAAACTACCTGTATGTATGAACAATGCCATTCCCGAATCAGCTTAAGCAACATTTTCATAAAGTTATTTGCTCATTTTGTAGAGAAAATTACTTTAAAAGTAAAATACATGGTTTTAATCAAAATTTACTTTTAATTAAAACGCGTTTCCTCTCTTGCGAAAAATGTCACTAATATTTCTTTGCCGGACATTTTGTACAAAGAAAAGGATTTGGCATAATTTATCTATGATATATTCTCTGTTGTATTTATATTATTGTAGAGTAACTTGTATAGTGAAAAGTTTGCAATTTATCGAAAACTAACATTTGGAGAAATTCATCATGACTCTTCTTCGTCTAACTAAAGTGAAGTTAGACATTAATAACATTAGTACCTTAATGTTTTTTGTTTCAATAATATTACATTAAACACTAATAACAAAGAATAACTAACTAAAATAATTCTTGATTAAAATAAATCGTACACGACACGATTTCAGAATACCACAAAGACTTTTGGACCCTTTTTAGGGTTCTCTACTTAGCTAAATAAATGGGTCTAATAATTTAAGATCATTCTGTTGTCCGTCCAGTCATCTATCTATCTTTCGAGATCCATTTTCTCAAGAAAAGGTAGAAATAGCGAAATTAAATTTATTTTATTTATTAGTCAATGGTAAACCTGTCCCCTTTATACATAAAAAAATAAAAAGCCTTTGATGTTTAAAATGTTTTGTCACTTTTAAATGTTTACAAATCACAGAAGTACGAAAATAACAAGACAGTGTTTAATTATAGGTTTTAAAATTAAACTTAAAGGGATGACTCTATATGATGATGACATTATCATCAGCCAGTCCACTGCTGGAGGTAAGCCTCTCCCAAGATACGCCACTGAACCCGATCTTCGGCTCTTCTTCTCCAGTCACTGCCTAGATTTGCGTTTGTCGTAAAACTTATAAGGTACTTTCACTTAAACTATTATTGTAAATCAGGAGTTTTTAGGCCTTTTTAGGAATAGAAACAAGAGTAGGTGGTCGTTTCACAACACCTACTAAACTTATTTATTTATTTATAAACCACTGACGTGGATAGCGAAACGAACCACACTTCACCTTCTATTATTAAGCGAACGTTAAACCTTTCCTATAGAATACAAGTGAACCCTATGACATAATAAGGAATTGTCTTACTGTGTGCAGCGTCGAACCCAAACACCTTACCAACTGACGATGAAGCAGAGAATGAACCGCTAGAAGTAAAAGTGGAGTTCCGTGGAAAGAACCCGCTCCTAACTAAAGCGATCGCTTTTATATGCGGTGGTGGGGATCGGCGATGCCAACAGCAGCTTTGATTTTATAACCGACGTAACGTCACTAGTCGTTTAAAAACTCTTAAGACTTATAACACTATAATTTCAATTATTGAAAATCAAATTATTTATGTATGCAAGTGCCCATACAATCAGCCTATGTTCGACGTCTCCCGGGACCGTGTAAGATTTATATGTGACCGAACGAAAGTCACTCGCTATCTGAACGCGACAATCCTGGGATTTTAGGGGCTACGTTTTTGTCGGACTATATGTCAAATTATGTTCGTATTATATACTTTTTTTTGTATGTGGCAAATGGAAAACATATAATTAATTCATAGAATTAGGAGTCACTAAATGCGATTTCCAAGTTGATATCCTAGGTTTTTCATTTCGAAAAATTCAATATTATACCTGACTAGTGTTTATTCCAAATACCTGCACCCATTGTATAGGTAGGTAAATATATAATTATTGTAGGTTTTATAAATATTACAAAGGAGGTATAGATATTTATATAATATATATTTTATTTTATTTTATAAATGTAAGTGTGAGTATTTTATATCATAACTAGCGACCCGTCCCGGCTTCGCACGGTTATATTATGCATGTATTATACATATGAACCTTCCTCTTGAATCACTCTATCTATTAAAAAAAACCGCATCAAAATCCGTTGCGTAGTTTTAAAGATTTAAGCGGTCAAAGGGAAATAGGGACAGAGAAAGCGACTCGTGGCATTAACATGATATTTTCCTTTTCGTATGTTTTTGTTTCTTCTGTTTTATGCATACTTTGTCAAAATCAAAATAAAAATGTCTAATTCAATAGGTGTCATGCAGTGCATTACATAACTTTGAAGCGTCTTAAAAATTAAGTTAGGATGTGTTGTAGAGATTGAATGGGAGTCCATTGGAATTAGCAGTATTATGTGCACCTACTAACATTAAGCAGATAAAGTATCTACCCCGCGTATGAACGATGAATGTGTCGCTATTTATGTGGTTCACCCAAGCACGGATCTATTGATCTATATGGGTGGCTAATGTCATAAACACCTCAGCAGTTACAATAATACGTAGGTTTGGCTCTAATTAAGCGGTGTGTATTATGTTTTATATTGTGAAATAAATAAATTAAATTAAATAAAGTTCACTAAATGGCCAAAATGGCAAAAATCAAATAGAAGCATATTATTGATGACCATCGCCAGTCTATCTACTATGGAAGACAGTGGCATAATTTAATATTAGAATGAAATAAAAAGCTTTATTTTGAGAATAATGACAGTGGCATAAGTACTTTAATTATAGAATGGAATAGAAAAAGCTTAATTTTGAATATAGGTACATTGTACTTATACAAATATAAACTTAGACCTGATTTTAGAATAGGCACAATGCTACCAAAAAATGTACTCAGCATAATGTTGTGATGACACCAAAACGCTGATTTTCAATTTAAGAATAAGAAATAGGTAGGTATATAAATTAATGTCCAAACTTTTAAGATATGCCTAAAAAACGAAAGAATTCCTCTATGAGAAATCTATCAAAGACGCAGATGTGTTCGTCTATGTATAAAACTTCAGTCAATGAATATTAAAGAGACCAAGACGACGCATTGCGACATAGTTTCTTATCGTAAATGTCAACTTCGGACCTTTTTAGGCTAAAAACGAGACATGATGAATTATCCTCATTTTTATATTAGCACTGTTTTTTTAGTTTGTTCTTACCAGACAGAATTTGAACTTAGAACCAGAATTATCATACAAAATGCGATAGTTGCGATGCATGCGATTTAGGAGCCCAATGACAGTGGTTATTAAAAGAAGCTACTTTGTATTAGCGTCGTTCAATTCTGCCATTTGACATGTTAAACAGCCTTCAAAAAAAAGGAGCAGGTTCTCATCGTTCATAAGAACGATTCATATGATGGCGAATATATTTGTCTATCTCAGCCTTTGTTTGTCCAATCCAGGACGTAGGCCTCCTCCATCCTCCTTCGCTCCTGACGGTCTTGAGCCTTTGTAATCCAATCATGACCTGCGTGTCGTTTGATATCGTCTTTCCATCTCATTGGTGGTCTACCACGCGGTCTAGTAAAAAAATAAAATTAAAAAATATTTAAAAAAAATAGGTTAAATATTTGTGTCATCATACAAATCGCGATTAATGCAGTGCCAACATCTTTTATCCAATCAAGGCGCTGTACTGCTTAAGACAGGTATTAGATAAAATAACCTTGCCTAGAACCTAAACCTATACCACCATCTTATTCGACCATCTTAGTCGACCGTGTCCAGAGGAAAAAACTCGTCAAAACGTCTGGAGCCACGTAAGTCACGGGTTGCATCACGATGTTTTCCTTCACCGTACGATCAACGTTAATTTGCGCACATATACTTGAACACTTAACTGTACTAGTGAAATAGAAACCAGCTAAACTAATTTCATATTCAACTGAACAAATGAGAAAAATTATCTCACTATTTCAGTCAACTGAACTAGTGATATACGATAAATACTTTGGAAGATAAATCCAATAATACTTTAAAAGTCACTAAAAACATTATAATATAACCTATAAAATTCAATCTCTCTCGACATCAATTGATCGTAAAAAGAAAATAGGTACTGTATGTACTATGTACCTTTCTCAATTTCCGCCTATGTAAGGTTTTTCACACCTAAAGTTGGTTTTATTGAAAGTAAAAAGTATCGAGTCAGTTTTTATGATCAGTATATCTCGAAGGACTTGTAATCCAGGAAGCCAAGTAATATCAAAAAGTTTATATTAAAGTTATGCTTCAAACTCAAAATTAATAAAAACCTACTCACCTGCTCACGTTTTCACCGCAAAGCTATTTTTTCGGTTGAAGCTTGACTTCTGTGGGTTCACAATATCGCTAAAGTCACGTAGTCGAAAGATTACAATCTATCTGTTTCGCTAAAGCCAGTAAGTGGAGTTTTTGAGTCAACGAAATGTGTCAGACAAATTATATACCTGAGTTTCACCTTGACATAACTTACACCTTTATTGACATAAATTGTATACAATGTCACCTAAATTTTACTCAAGATAAACCAGTTAAAAATAAGAGATACTGCCATCTTCAGTATAACTATAATATTCTTTAATGTAGATTTTTTTAAATTTTTTTTGATGATGACTATTTATTTATTTGGTCAAGGTCTAATCTAGTCACACAGCCAACCCTACCTACTTCTTTTGCTTTCACATTTCAGAAAGAGCTTTTTATTTAGGAATCTTTTTATTTATTAATGCACTAGGTTAAGCCTTAAAAATTTGTTATCTTAACCAGAAACTAGAATCTGTTAAGGCAAAGTTGTGTATACTTATTATTGGTAAACACACTTTATTATTATTTCGGTAATGTTTTTCTTTATTCTTAGTACTAGTAGTTCGCCCCGAACTGAGACCTCACGAGTTTTTTTCAACGTTTATTATATTTCAGCGTAAAGTACTAAAATGTATAAAATAACGACGAAAGACTCCAAATACGACAGGTCTATCTTATTTGAATGATAGGTGCCTAGTATCGCTATTATCTGACATTGGATGATTTAGAGAATCCAAACACGATAGGCATAACTTGTTGTTGTTGTTAAGTTCTAAAAGCATAGGCCAGCTCAATCATCACACCCTGGACATCCGTTGACTCTTTATTTTTACTCAAGACATTTTGAATGTGTCCAACATAATATCCAGAAGATAGTAATTCCTTTCCTTCCTTCCTTATGTAGTCTACTTATCATAATGTTACGCAAGAGGAAACGAGAAGACAAGCTCGAGAACGAGAATATATTAGAGAAGTTTGAGGCCAATATGTCCTGTAATAAGTCCCTAAACTAAAATATAACAAATCAATAAAAATTATAAAAAAATTAGTCACAAATTTAATAATTATCAGAGTCTCTAGATCGGCTAGAACCGAACATTCCTACTATTTAATACTATCCACCACTATTATTGTAAAACAGCCCATGATTATGAAATAAATAATTATAGGAAATGAAGCAAAGAGAGTTCGGACGATTTGGGGCAAAGTAATAAATTTCTATAAATTTTAAATTTAAATAAATTTGGATTAAGAATATTGTAAATAGTAAGCGTGTTACATTGTGAATTTGTGATGCTACACCTTCGTTATTTTTCTTTTGCAATCACAAGCTTACTATTTAAGTACAATATTCTTAATCCAAATTTATTCGATTTTATTTTCTATTTTTTAGTTGGACTTTTTTTTATTAAAGCGTGTTTTTTTAGTTTTTTATTCTATTAATTTATTTTATACTTTTTGGTCTTTGATAACTTAATATGTTAGATCGGACCCTGGTTACTATTGAAAGACAAACTACTCGTCAAGACGATTCTAACGAGCCTAAACTCGATGAGGTTGTGTCGTTTCATTGCGAAGTTCCTATGACCACCTTCCAGTTCCATCATCAGACCCTGGTTACCATTGAAAGACAAACTACCCGTCAAGGCGATTCTAACGAGCCCAAACTCGATGGGGTTGTGTCGTTTCATTGCGAAGTTCCTATGACAACCTTCCAGTTCCATCATCAGACCCTGGTCACCATTGAAAGACAAACTACTCGTCAAGACGATTCTAACGAGCCCAAACTCGATGGGGTTGTGTCGTTTCATTGCGAAGTTCCTATGACAACCTTCCAGTTCCATCATCAGACCCTAGTCACCATTGAAAGACAAACTACTCGTCAAGACGATTCTAACGAGCCCAAACTCGATGAGGTTTTGTCGTTTCATTGCGAAGTTCCTATGACCACCTTCCAGTTCCATCATCAGACCCTGGTTACCATTGAAAGACAAACTACCCGTCAAGGCGATTCTAACGAGCCCAAACTCGATGGGGTTCTGTCGTTTCATTGCGAAGTTCCTATGACCACCTTCCAGTTCCATCATCAGACCCTGGTTACCATTGAAAGACAAACTACTCGTCAAGACGATTCTAACGAGCCCAAACTCGATGGGGTTCTGTCGTTTCATTGCGAAGTTCCTATGACCACCTTCCAGTTCCATCATCAGACCCTGGTCACCATTGAAAGACAAACTACTCGTCAAGACGATTCTAACGAACCCAAACTCGATGAGGTTGTGTCGTTTCATTGCGAAGTTCCTATGACAACCTTCCAGTTCCATCATCAGACCCTGGTCACCATTGAAAGACAAACTACTTGTCAAGACGATTCTAACGAGCCCAAACTCGATGGGGTTGTGTCGTTTCATTGCGAAGTTCCTATGACCACCTTCCAGTTCCATCATCAGACCCTGGTTACCATTGAAAGACAAACTACTCGTCAAGGCGATTCTTGACGAGTAGTTTGAATGAATGAACTATGAAGTATGGATAATGAGATAATTCCTGCAGATTCCCTCCAGCTCTATCATCAGATCAGTTCCATGGTACCATTTTATTGTCACCGAAGTTACGCCCTTTCATTTGATACCCCACACGGGTATATTTGCGACCTCTGTGACCTCTGTGACGACCTCTGTGGCGCGTCGGGCGAACACCCGACTGCGACGCAGAAGGTTGCGGGTTCGATTCCCGCCGGGAACAAGTATTTATGCTGACCATAAATTCTTGTTTCTGGTTCTGGGTGTTTCCTATATGTATAATATGTATATATTTACAAAAAAAAAAAGTATATAAGTAGTTTATCCGTTATCTGGCACCCATAACACAAGCATTAAGTTGCTTAGCTTGGGGCTGGATGGCGATGTGTAATATGTCCTGAAATATTCATTTTTTTTATTCATTTGCAGTATAGTTTGTGTGCCATATAGGTAGATCCCCTTTTGGACCCCTATCTCCGTAACCCCCTGACCGATCCTGCTCATGTTCGAACTTAAAAATTCTATGGACCTCAACTACTTGTATACCAAAAATCATGAAAATCAGAGCAACGGTACTCAAGTTATCGTCGAACAAACATACAAACATACGAGCGACCGACCCTTCTCAACACTAGACCTCTCTCGCTTCGCTCGTTCGGTCAATTACTTCGTGTGTTACTGTTGGTGTACCTAATAAATAAATAAATAAATGCACAGTTTATGTCATAATGGTGTCTTTTTTAATTTGGTCTGTAACCAAATATTCTAGCTCCGATGGTGTCTTGTCTTTTGTACTTATTGACATTCACTCATTTATGCATCATGAGTTTTGTACATTTTGACACTAAATTTGACATCTTGACCTCGAAACAATTAGTACCCAGTCCTTTGTAAATTATCCGCTGGCGCGATAATATCGGTTGCCTAGACAACGAACTTCTTTACATACCCAAACATAGATTAAAGATTATCCAAACTATCCTCAACTAAGTGAAACTCCAAAGACAACGGTTATAAATTGTAATGGCGACAGTTTTATTGGTACCCTAATAAATTACATTAGTAGATTCCACTGCCGGACATGGTGCGAGCTGATCGCGACCCTATGACAAGCAGACCTATGTAAGAAAACAACCGTTTTTAATTCCACGTCTCTCAAAACTATCCACGCCCAAAACAGCTTATAACTTGTTTGAAGAGAGCAGATTCAGACGAAAAGAGACTGCACTTTACCAAAATATAACAGGTTAACATAGGTTTTAGATCAAAATACCCTTACGTTACCGATGTTAGATTGTGTCAAATACTCTCAGCCATACCTCTCTAAGCCACCAAACATCACCACTACGTGCTGTTGCTATATTCTCTAGCTTACACGAAATTTTAACAATCCTTAAATCAATAAATTATGTAGTAAAGTATCTAAATTTGAACTGTTACTGTACGCTGGGCTAAAAAAGTATATGGTTTGGTTTGCTGCAATTATTAATTTATATTTTTTCTAATTACTCGGAAATACACTTTAAACAAAGCACATTTCCCTGGGGCAAAGTGTCTTTTATAAACCATAAAATTCTGTAGTTGCTCTTTTTGATCACAAGTCTTATAGTAAAACTTTACAAAATATTTTTTTGTAAACAGGATAACCCTTTCTATATCCACGTAAGTTTTCTTACCACAGGCTCACATTACTGTGATCCTGCAGTAATTTGTCCTCGATGGACGTGGGTCCTAGATAAAGTTGACGCGGCGGTCGAACATTTGTGTTTGCCGGAACTGAACTGTAATCACGGGGCTCAGTTTAAAATGGGTAGATTCCGTTATTTATTGGTTTACGTGAGAGTATTATGTAATTCGAAATGTTCTGTAGAGGTTAATTTTTAGGGTTCCATATCTCAAAAGGTAAAAAAGGAACCCTTATAATAAAACTTTCTTGTTAGAGACACACAGACTGAAAATGGCGGCGCCACGGAATTTCACTCGCTTCAGTCCCGATCCTGTGGGGATACCAGCATAAAAAGCATCTGAGTATGCTTTACCGAAAGGTTTAATTTCAATGTATCACCATGCGAAGTTTAATTTGAATCGGTTTAGTACTTTCAGAGCATATTCAGTACAAGTAAATGCCA
Organism: Idaea aversata; assembly: GCA_907269075.1. Classification (NCBI taxonomy): domain Eukaryota; kingdom Metazoa; phylum Arthropoda; class Insecta; order Lepidoptera; family Geometridae; genus Idaea; species Idaea aversata. Next base: position 4,006,865 of record OU026092.1, on the reverse strand, counting down.
ACTAAGTAATTTATTAAAAGAAACAATATTTTTTTTGGTATGTGACTTTGAGTATGTTAATTGATTTAGGTGTATTTCTTTGTTTAAAGTTGGTTAAAATTATGATTTAGCTACTGGTTGTGAATGCGTTCAAGACTTTCAATTGTAACATTCAAGTTTCCGTGGTGTAGCGGTTATCACATCTGCCTAACACGCAGAAGGCCCCCGGTTCGATCCCGGGCGGGGAAACATTCTTTTTGTGAAATAATTTTTAGTGTCTCTTACTTGTTCCATTTTTATTTCTTTTTTTTTACACTTCAAAAAATAACCTAAAATATTTTTTTTATTTGGACGCTTTAGGTGCAATTCTGTACCTACATTACTCCGAAGATCCGCATCAGATCTTCATCAAATTTGATGGTCGTAGAAAGTGAACGCCTCAAGAGTGGTTCTTGAGGCATTCCCTTTCTACGACCCAGTTGGCACAATGGTCACCATGCCGGATGCCAAACACAGGGTTGCGGGTTCGATTTCCGCCATAGACCAAGTATTTATGCTTAGATATTGGTCTGTGGTCTGGTTGTTTCTATGTATTTTATGTATATATTTACAAAAGAAAAGTATATAAGTAGTACATCCGTTGTCTAGCACCCATAATGATAGTCTAGTTACTTATTTTGGGGCTAGATGGCGATGTCTGGAATGTCCTGCAATATTTATTTATTACTTTCTAACAAAAAAAGAAACATCACAATCGGTTGAGCCGTCTTCAACTAATCGATGAACGAACATAAAAAATATATCCACTTATGCGACGAATTAAGAACCTCCTCCTTTTTAAGTCGGTTAAAAATAATCAGAGTTTTCGAAGTATTATAGACCCAACAAATAACATCATTAATATTAAATCCTTATTTATAAACAAGCTTATTAATGCAAATCTGAAATGAGACGGAATTTCTTATTCGACATTAAATAAATTTCAATTTTGGCTTCCATCAAATACCAGAGTTGCTTTAATTATATTCCAGAATCATTTGAATAATTCTGTTTTCGGTAATGCATATAAACACATTCCAGGAAGGATATAAAAATAGGTAACCTAGGTAACTCTGAATAACTTTGAACTACGAAAGATACAGGAACAGACATAACCTAATACGCCAGAAATAAAAAAAAACATGTGGCACTCGAGGACTACCGCGGTAAAGCTATTGCATAGCATTTTTTATCAACCTAAGCAATTATAATTATTTATTAATTTTTAATTTATGCAGTATTACACACACGCAGTACACTAACGTAACGTGTATGTACCACTATTAGCAGTAGTTACAGTCGGCTGCATAATTGCAGCTCTCGGTAGAGTTCGAAAATTACTTTATTGGAATGTTTGCATTCTAATAATTTTTGTTTGATTAATTGATGAGTTAGAAGACTTTAAACTTCACCTAAAGCAGGTCTCTAGAATCTTGCTCAAGTAGAAAACATTCTTATAACAGCCGTTTTGGAGCTCTACGGTGGGTCCGCAATTGTGCAGCCGACCGTACATAATTACGCGAACGCTCGGCTGAGCTACATGGTAGGGGGTGTTACTTGATTCGGTTGCCGCGCTCAAAGCCCGCGATAAAAGCTATGCAATAGTTTAAAAGTTTAAAGTCAACCAGTCAATAATTTATTCCTTAAACACGGGTCGCGAGCGCGTTATAACTACTCATTATTATTATTTTTACTCGACGTTTCGATCGACTTGCACCGCTCATGGTCAATACTAATCAGAAATCGTTATTTGGTAGTTACAGAATCTAGCACATAATTTTTAATTTTTTTTTATGTAAGTAGATTAATTTATTTATGGCAATTATGTCAGTGTATCTATACTTAAAAACTTATTAATATTTTATACAAATAAAAGTCACTAGTCAATTTTTTAACTAGTTACTTAAATCTAGTTTCAGAACGCAAAAGGATGCGTGCGGTTTTTATTCCCGCTTTGGATCTAATATTTGCCTGATCTGTGTCATGATCTCTTTTTTGATAATTCTCGTATTCGAATAAAAAACTTGTACTTATTTAATTGACATGTTCTACCAGCTATCTGGCACCCATATCACAAGCCTATTTTCTTAGTTAGGAGCTACGCTGACGCTGTGTCCAATGTGTTCTAAAATACTTATTTATTTCTTCGGCTATGAAAAAGTGGACTTGTGTACGTACTAGTCTCTACCAGCGTATGCCCCCTGGTAGGGAATAATGGTTTTTTTTTCAACTTATCTCTACCATTGAGCTACTAGGGATAGGTGGAAAAAAGTTTCACAATAGTTATGATAGATGATGATAAATATGTTTTTAACAATACCATGTATGTACTACGTTTATGTACTACTCCTATACTTCTTTCATTAACTAACTCACAAATGCTTAATTATTAGTTTTCTATTAATAACCAAAACTAATACAAAAGCAATACTCATTACGTACATTTGCGATCAGTGGATTTGAATTGTTTGAAAAATGAAGGTAATGGAGACCCTATATATTAAATACATTAAAAAATTAAATGTCTGTCGATATAACGAGTACACAGTGATCGTCGTGATACCAGTGATACCTAAATACGTCATATGCAAGGTTCGTTCTCACTAGTTTTATTGGACAGTTCCACGAATGAGCTAGACTTTTTTTTACTCGTCACAGAGCTCTGGAATGGAATAAAAAGATTCGTTTCACTATTTAAACAAATGATTTCATAACTTTTGTTGTTTTTCAAAAGATCCAAACAAAACAAAAGATGACCAAAATGGACAAAAGACCATCCAAATAAAAACAAAACACTGTTCGAACAAAAACAAAAGATGATCCAAACAAAAACAAATAAATGACATGACTAGACTAGACTATAAGTAGACGCGCGTAAAGTTTTAGTACCTTTCCGGTGACCCGATTTTATTCATCGTTAGTGTAAAAGTAGTCATAATAACATAAGTATGTCGACACAAAAGCGGGGAAATTATGGACATAAACCTTATAACTTGGACATAAAATTAATGAAATATTCTTTTACTAGTTGCGCCTGGCAGTCTCACTCGTGTAAGTTAGAAAAATTGGGATAGGTATAAAGTACAGCAAAATAACAAAATATTTTACTAAATCCTATAGATTTTTGACAAGCTCACATCAGGTTCTAACTTGTGTCAAAAAGATCAGCACAAGTTTGAGACAAGTCTAGAAAAAAATCAAAATTTTACAAATTTTTGTCCACGGCAATGTCCAAAGATAAAGATATCCAAGAGCTCAGTGTGAAAGATAGTGTCAACGATAATTACTTTTATAATAAGCGTAAGTTACATATAATGGGACTAACTATAAGCACATATCAATAGTAGCAATTACATATCGATCAGAATTTAACTGCACTATACTTAATCTACACATACATAGGTAAACTAGTAGTAAATAAACATAAATAAATCGGGAGACAACTAAACGGTTCGAGAATCATAAAGCCATTGTGACAGAAGGAACCACGTTCCATCATTTTATTATTAGACTCAGGAAATATTACTGTAAAATACAAAGTGACGATGGCGCCACAACCGGCACACTGATATATACTTTGACCAATATATTCATGACCCATCTACGTTGTTTTGCTTAAGTCAATGATAAAAGTAACAAACAAACACATTTTGACACCAACTTTCGCATTATATATTAGTAAAATGTTTACCTACCTACATTATTGTTATTATTACTTACAATTATTATTGTTTGAAATGTATTGTATTGTAAGTTCTAATAATAGCATAAGCTGCGTAGCATTAGTTTTCCTATTGAAGGTGGGACTTTAATAAAGAAGATAATGGAAGGTGGTGAGGAAACAATAGGTATGCTCTTAGTTTTATAAATCCCGACCCCATTAATATACTGAAATTAAGGTTCACATTAAATTATATCACAAAAAAATAAGCAATTTTATACTAGTTAGTACAAAATTTGACGACAAAACTTACGGTAAACTTTTCATATTTTCGACTCAGCATGCGACATCACAGTGACCGCTGTGGTTTTGTGGTAAGGGAAAAAGAGAACACATTCAAACCATGCCGCGGAAACTTTTAGCTTTTCTTAAAAGTTTCCTGTAAACAAATTAAACCGCATGATGTAAAACCACGACCCAAACAGCTAGCTACTAATAAAACTATAATTTCATACGTTAGCTATAAAATTTTAAGGCATATTGATCTTTATTGCGTCGCCAAAAATAATATCATATCGACTAACAAGCTCTCAACAATAAGTACGAAAGTTGCTTGCTCTTCATAATCGATCCCTTTATGGAAGGACGAGTATCGCGAGTGAAATCGTTAAAAGTTTCACTACGTGATAGTTGACAAGTTTGCTGCGTTCGAAAATTATCTTCGTCAGGGAAGATTTTTTATACAAATTTATTGAAAACTTTTACAGTTTCAGAGCATATTCATTTTAAACAAAATCAAACAAATCAGCGATGCTCAAAAGTATGGGCGGGACCTTAATCCCTTTTTTTCTGGGCGCTTTGCTACTTTTTGACTTGATAACGTCTAATAAATTGATGAACACCTGCATCAACAAAGAGCATGACCGGGAACGCGTCAGGTTATTGACAAGGTAACCATAGTAACGTATTATCGTTGCTATGGTTACCATCAATGTTTTCTTATGACGTAAAAATGTCGTCCGTAAACCGACAACCATTTGTTTTGAATAACATTTTTTTTTCTTGTGTTTTTTATTGTGTCTATTTTTATGTGTTCAGAAAATAAAATTTTATTTCTTTGTTTCTTTCATCAGAAAGAACTCTTTATTATATGAGTCACTTCACAATTTACATTTCTTTTAATATTTTTGTAGCGCTTTTACAAATAGTTTTTACATTTTCTTTTAAAAATGTAAAATGCGTCTACGTAAAGTTGGCACCTACGACAAAAAACTAATTCGTAGCAGCAACGAAATCGATTCCTACTAAAATACAAGATGCCTTTTTCTATCTAATATGAAACCGTTCAAACTCTATGAATTAAATCAAAGCCTGCCAGACCAATAACTCGTTTACCGTTGTATTAAATCCATTCCATTTAAAATCAAGGGAAAGCCATTAACAGTAATATTGTTCGTCGCTCAGCTATATTTATTTAGACGGGCCCTTTGAGATCTATAAAGAAAATTGTATTGGAATCAGTGGGCATTTCAATTTTGATTAGGAATCGTTATTTTAATTGTCATTTGTAAATTGTATAGTTGTAGATTCTGGATTGGCTCGCGACATTTCTCGTCATACTTTGTGACTTTTATGATGTTTTCACATCATAATAAGCCGTTTATAAAGCGACATCTACATCTATCTACACTATCTACATTCTTCGAAACTACTGGACCGATGTTGATGAAACTTGGTATGTAAATACACTGATTCATCGGGAATAACATAGGCTACTTTTTATCCCGATATTCCTAGGGGATTGTGAGTTACGCGATTTCGTGGGAATATCGCGGTTGAAAGGTAGTCATTGTATCCTATCCTACTTAAAGGAAGTATAATTATTACCTACTATTATTATAAATAAATAAATAAATATTGCAGGACATTCCACACATCGCCATCTAGCCCCAAGTTAAGTAACTAGACTTCTGTTATGGGTGCTAGACAACGGATATACTTTTCTTTTGTAAATATATACTTAATATACATACAGACACCCAGACCACAGACAAATATCTAAGCATAAATACTTGTCTGTGGCGGGAATCGAACCCGCAACCCTATGTTTGGCAGTCCGGCATGGTGACCATTGTGCCAACTGGGTCGTCGCCAAATGTAAAGTTAGTGTTTGTTACTCCTTCATGCAAAAACTTCTAAACCAATTTCAATGAAACTTGGTATGTAGATAGCTAGAGACTTGGATTAATATATAGTCTACTTTTTATCCTGATATTTCCACGGAATCGGGACTTACGCAGGTGAAACTGCGGGGCGTAGCTAGTCTATACAAATAAATGCTTTGTCCTGAATGACTAACTGACGGATTAACGCACAGCCTAAACTGCTAATCGTAGAGACCTGAAACTTGGAGGGTGTGTTCTCTGTATGTCGTAGGCATTCCATAAGAAACGATTTTGAAAAATCGCCGATTTAGTATACGTATAAAGACCAAGTATCTTTCACAATACGAACCCCGTTATCTAAGAATAACTTTTCACACAATAGAACTACCACAAAGCACTAAGTTTCACCGCCAGTCCATTTGCTAGATCACTGAATCCGGTCAACTAAATCCGTTTAATCCTTCTTATTCGAATAATGCTTTTAACCGCACCCATTTAACAAATACGAAACATACCGAAATGGAATCCAACATAAAACGAATACATACCTAACTATATCTACATTATTATGTGTATATACCTACTAGGGTAGCCAACCGTCCAATATTTCTCAGTACGTCCTGTATTTTTTCTCGTGAAATTGAATTTCCCTCTGGCACAGACATTGTTCCGAATTTTCGAACGATTCCAGAAGGATATTTTTAGCTTCCAAAACCTCCTGATCTGAAATGTAAAATATTAAATACTTTTAAATTAATTTATTTTTAATTTAAAAAAAAAATCTCAATTACTATCATGCATACATTTAACAGTAAAAAGTGTTTAAAAAGTTTTTTTATCACAGTTGCTCATAAAGTGGATCTTATTAAACCGCTTTTAGGCTCATAATGCAACGTATTATACACGCGTGCGATAAAAAAAAATCCAACTAGTGCTAAAATAATACGTTATACCGATATGTCAAATACGTTAGATGAAACATTCTAAAGGACATCATTCAAATCGTACCCAAAAATTAAGGTGCCGGCCAGAAAAAAAAATGTTTCTATCTTGTAGAGAATAACATTTTAAACAATGTTTACTAAGGCAACAAAGAGCTACGATCAACCATCGTTGAGTTATTTTACATTGAAAACCCAAAAAAAATGTATTTTGTAGAGATCCGTTTGACCACTTTTAAGATATTACTACAGAAAAATATAAAAATAAGTAGTAAATGGATAAGCTTTGTCTGTTTTTATTATATTTATATACATAGGTATATCCAATTACCCCTTCAGAAGTTTTAGTGGGATCTTAAAAGTGGAAATCTCTATAAAATGCATTTTTTGGGTTTTCAATGTAAAATAACTCAACGATTTTTGATCGTAGCTCTTTGTTGCTTTAGTAAACATTGTTTAAAATGTTATTCTCTACAAGATAGAAACAATTTTTATTACTGGCCGGCATTTTTTTTTTGTGGGTATTTTTTGTTAGAAACATGAATGACCTCCTTTATCTGGGTTATACTGTTTTGATGTATAGAAAAAGGCACCATCCAAAGAGTTTTTAAGCCTTGCTGGCTTAAAACTCTTTGTTGGTACCTTTTTTCTTCTTTTCAAAAGGTTGTCTCTAAGGAGTTTTGGCGGGAACGAGCCAACAACATGTCGTGCTGCAGTTTTATTTACACGAAACTTAGTTGTAAACCGAGTTAAATTGTATAATTCTGGTGGAAAGTTATCTAATTTAGTTCCGTGAAAGTGCACAAGTGTAGTGAAAGTAAAAATCAGTGTCAAACATGGACTTTTCTCGTTGCCTCCAAAATCTCCTACAAGGTTATAGTAAAGTAGCCACCGCTTTACTATGACCCCTGACTTGACAAACTGTGACTTGACGACTTGACCATCTTGAAACACTTTGAGCCCGATTTCTGTAAATCGGGCCATAACTTGATGCAAAATATTACTTGATACTGGCTATATGCACAAACCGTGCGAAGCCATAACTGAGAAAAAAAAAAAAAAAAAAAAAAAAAAAAAAAAAAAAAAAAAGGTTGTCTCTAAAGTCTGATTAACGAACGATAATATTACGTGATGACGTCTTTGAAAATAATTAAAAATTGAGTTTTGTGTTTATTTTGTTTTTTCTTTAGGTACATAAATATATTTTTTCCTTACCATTATATTCTGTTTTTAACCGCCGACGCAAAAACAAATGAAAAAACCCTAAAAAAATATTGTATATCAGACGCTGTATAGGTTAAAAATCTTTTGCCTAGCCTTTCGGGAGTGTAATTAACAAAAAATAGTAAACATAACCTAAAATTCTTTAAAACTTTTTATTATTAAAATTTTAACAAGTCTTTTTTTTATTCGCAACTGTTATAAAAAACGTCGTACGATACACGTGTGAATTGATCATTCCATCTCGGCTTTTGCCACGCTCGCGTTCCGCTCGCGCGTCATAAACCGCCTCTATGGAATGATCAACTTTCCACACTTGTATCGCAATGTACTATTATTATTGTTTAGTGAAACGTATTTTTAATATTTTGGAATAAGTGTTTTGTATTTGTGATTGTGTTGTATTATTTTTATTTTGTTGTGTGTTTTTATTGACTAAATTATTATAATTGAATTGTAATTTTTAACTTTATAGAAAATATGCTAAGTATAAATTTTTTTTTATTTTAACTGATTTATTGGTATAGTAAAAAAAAAATTAGTCGGTTTACGGACGATAATTTTACGTGATAACGTCATAAGAAAACATTACGTTGCTATGGTTACCAATTTGTCCATAAAACTCACGTTCCCGAAACGTTAGCGGAACGCGATGACGTCACACTTTTTTGTTAGTGCTGCCGGATTTATCAATTTATAAGACGTTATCACGTCAAAATCTTTGTCCTTTCAGATCTAAAGTTATGGTGACCATAAAATCTACATTCATATGTTTGAGCATACAAATTATCTGCCCCAGTAAAGAGTCCAGTTGCGTAATAACCATGTCACTCTGATGTCACACACACAAAAGGACTTTATGGGGAACCCTTGTAAAGAGTTCTGCTTTTATTATTGCACGGTCTTATAATACTGCAGTTCCATTAATTTTATAAAAGTTCTAAGGAGAAACTATCGCAAAATGAAGTTAACAGTTCAAAATGATATAACCAGCCATATTCTCGTGGAACTACATTAGTGAAATGGACGTGCTATAACACCTAAAAGACTTCTTTAATTTGACAAGGTTGCACGCTACGCTTTTTGTCCCAAAATATTCAATAGGTGTCAGAACATGATGGAATCCTGTAGCATTATGGCATTAGCCAGAGGCGGCACCATGACAAAACCATGCGAGTGACTAATAGGTATTGTAAATGATTGCCATGAATCTCTTCTTTATGATTAAAGCTGACGGGAATGCTTCATCATTGTGGGAGGTATACATATGTACCGTTATAATAACATATATTATGGAACTATATGTAATCAGGATCTATTACACGTTCAAACAACGTTTCAATCTTAAGTATCAAGTATTAATATCCTAATATTGATCAAGCCAGTTGGCCAGTTGGCTTGATGCTTTTATTGGCTTTAACACTTTCATGATAGTACTTTCATTTAAAATTCTTAATTGTCATTTTTCGAGATATTAGATATTTGGAGCCTCGATTCTGGTCTGGTACTAACTCTTCTTAACTGCTTATTTGCTATATTAAAATTTTTAATTTTTTATCGATTGTAAACTAGTCTTTCCCATGTTCTATTAGGTAATTATGTTGATGATCTATCTACAATGGATCATTTTAAGACCAGACTCTCTGTTTTAGTAACTATGCCGACGACGTCGGGTTTTTGTTTGGACTGATGAGGAAAAAAACAGAAAGGACCTCATATTCCAAGTGGAGCATATTCCAAATGGGGCTCAATAGCTTGATCGTTTGTATTCTAGGCATATAATATTATTATGTTGTATTATTTCAAAAAAAGTATTACTTTGACTATAACACTTAAGTTATCTATTTAAAAAAAAATGTGTTTCATTACTCGCCAAGCAAAAATTCAAAATCGGGTATATCAATTTTGTATAGATCTTTATCTATACAAAAATAAATAGCTTTTTTCTCGCTTTTTCTTTTCTTCTTTTTTGCTTTTTTTATTTTTTTCTTTTCTCTTTTCTTTTTTTAACCGAACTTCAAAAAAAGGAGGAGGTTCTCAATTCGGTTGTATGTATTTTTTTTATGGATGTTTCTTTGCAAGAACTGTTTCTTGCAATTCACGAGTGCGCTCGGCCCTTGTTTGTAGTTGTAATCGTAAATACACAGTAAATACACATGTTCGTTAGTGTGTGTACCCGACGGTGAGCAGTCAGTAGCGAGCGATACATACAAATTGGTCACTCACACAAACAAAGGCCGAGCGCACTCGTGAATTGCAAGATCTTTAAGTAACATTGAAGTCATTTTGATATTTAGGTTTGAGGTCTTGTTGGATCTTGTGGTTGGATCATGTAGACGCCTACTTATAGCTTATATAACGTTCCTATAACAGCCTATTGTCTGCGTTCATTAGCATCGATTCTACTTTATTGTTCCATATTCCGATTATGATACAATGAATGCCCTACATTCACTATCCATACCTTTATTTGACGACCTGCACAGTAGTGTACACCCGCCTGAGAAACCAAAGGCTGCGAGTTCAATTCCTGTCTCGAACAAATTATTTATTGTATGAATGTAATACGTATTGTACCAAAGAAAAAATATTTAAGTAATTCTATCCGTTATCTGATCACCATAATATAAGTCTAGTTGCTTAGCTTGGGGATAGATGGCGCTGTGTAAAAATGTTAAACAATATAGTTTTTATTAAACGGAACTCTTTTTTTTAACCGACTTAAAAAAAGGTGGTTCTTAATTCATCATAATATCAATGTAACTTGAACAAAAAAAAATTTGATTCTTGACAAACATAATTTTGATTAATATAATTATTTATGTATATTTAATATTTTTTTACTCCTTCACGCTAAAACCACTGAACCGATTGCGATGAAACTCGGTATGTTGATAGCTGGAGACCTGAAATAACATATAGGCTACTTTTTATCTCGATATTCCCACGGGATCGGGACTTACGCAGGTGAAACCGCGGGCCACAGCTTATACATAAAGTTAAACTTTCACTATCACTAAACTATCCACATCTAAAACAACTAAAATAAATTTAACACAGACAAATGTAATGAAATAGGATTACTGAAATACATTAGACTTAAGTGCTCATAATTTTGAAACCTCTTTAACTTAAGGGTTCATGAAAACAAACAGCTTTTAACTCTTGAAATACTTGAGTGAACAACTATTGTCCGTTTACTACTTTATTTTCGTTTGTTGTAATTCTTGAAGTATTAAGTTTAACAAACATATAATAAGTTGTAAAACTAACAATTAAATAATAAAAAAAAACATGTGGCACTCGGGGACTGCCGCGGTAAAGCAATTATTGCATCGTGAGAGTTACAGTCGTACCATATACATACCTACACGTTAAGCAAACGCTCGGCCGAGCTACATGGTATGCAGAGTAACGAAAATAAAACCTAACACCTCCCGTGTTAGGTTTTATTTTCGTTACGGAATTTCTTGATTCAGTGACCGTGCTCAAAGCCCGCAATAAAAGCTATGCAATAGTTAAAAAAAACGAAATTAAAAAAAAACTAGAGAGGTGTCAACGTCAAGGGACACCCGGATGGAACGAAGTTCCTTTCGACATTTTTAAGACCAAAAGTTATAACGACACTTTTAAGACCAAAAGTTGTAACGACATTTTTAAGACCAAAAGTTGTAACGACACTTTTAAGACCAAAAGTTGTAACGACACTTTTAAGACTAAAAGTTGTAACGACACTTTTAAGACCAAAAGTTGTAACGACACTTTTAAGACTAAAAGTTGTAACGACACTTTTAAGACCAAAAGTTGTAACGCCACTTTTAAGACCAAAAGTTGTAACGACATTTTTAAGGCTAAAAGTTGTAACGACACTTTTAAGACCAAAAGTTGTAACGACACTTTTAAGACTAAAAGTTGTAACGACACTTTTAAGACCAAAAGTTGTAACGACATTTTTAAGACCAAAAGTTGTAACGACACTTTTAAGACCAAAAGTTGTAACGCCACTTTTAAGACCAAAAGTTGTAACGACATTTTTAAGACCAAAAGTTGTAACGACACTTTTAAGACCAAAAGTTGTAACGACACTTTTAAGACCAAAAGTTGTAACGACACTTTTAAGACCAAAAGTTGTAACGACACTTTTAAGACCAAAAGTTGTAACGACATTTTTAATGAGTCGCGACACCACACTGTTCAATGCGAAATACAAATGAAAATATCTGGCTTGATTTCTATAAGAGAGAGAGAGACAGACAGAGAAACATGCGACGCCGCACAGCTTACAATAGCTTACTATAGCAAAAAGTGTCGTGACAATTTTTTCGTAAGAATTTTTTCCGTCTAGCCCTCGTTATGAACTATCGTTCCAAAAAAAACTAACAACAAATGTAATGATTACTGCCAATTGTTTATTTTCTACACGAACCTCATCCTTAATCTTTCGTAGAATCTTCTCTATTCTAAAGTTGCCTGGAAGAGACCGCTTTGTATTTGATTGTACTACTCTATGTTTAAGTTCTTTATCTATCTAATATTCTCTCTGACCTGAAATGTCATCCATTTCTAGCATAAAACTATTGAAGAGCATGTTTTAGAGAAGAAAGACTCCAAGTACGAAACGATTATCTTGTCTTCATCACGGTGAAGGAAAATATCGTGATAAAACCCGTGGCTTAGTTGGCTCCAGACTTATTGACGAGTTTCACACAAGCACATAATTTGAGACATTAAAACCTTTTAGTGATGAGGGACCATTTGACATTGTTTTGTCTGGCCATGGACCACTTACTGTTTAAACACAGGGAAAATTAACAAAGTAGTGTTCTATCTATAATTAAAACATACAAACGATTGTATAAACCAACAATATTGGAAATTTTACAGTCCAGAGATAGTATATTTTAATGCGAGTTTTGTGATTGCATTCTTTTTGCTATCTTCTGAATCCTTGGTACAGTGGCACTCATAGCCAAACTTCTGTCAGCACTAGCATCGAACCGATTTCGTTGCTTATATAATTATTTTACGATGGTTTCGCAGAACACATCGGGTTCTTCCAAGGACCACTAGTTGTCCGCGAACCACCGGTTTAGAACCACTGGGTAAAAAGATACCTTAACATTAGGAGGCATGTGCAAGTTCCATCCCTTTTCCCACATTATAAGAAAATGTAAAACAATCCATCATGTCTACAGGGTTAAATCCAATCACAAATAGATATATTTGTAGAGTTCTAAACAAGGCCACGACCGCAAGGGTTGTGTTTCACAACAACAGTGGGGAAAAATTTCTTATTTGAAATATCATCCAGGTACAGATCCTGTAGTTCGAGTTCTAAACACTACTATCTATAATAATATTGTTCTTTTCGTCTAGTCTAGATGATTTTATTCACTGCCAGTGCTATTTTGGGCACTTTAGAGCCTAACGTAATGTGAAGCTTAGATTTTCCATACAATTTCAGTTATACAGGAAAAGTATTTTTGTAGTGCACAAATTTCGGTATGTTTTAAGCACATTAAAATAAAAAATACTGTTTTTTTTATTTTGGAGCTAACTCAAAAACTCTCAGAGCTATAACCATTTAAGTGTTTCTAACAAAACGACGAAGTTCATGGACACAATACTAGCGCCAGCGAAATTAATAGCGCGCTCTAAATGAAGGTAGGTACCTACGTCACATCCTACGTGTCACTGTGTGTATCAATACTGAGATACCCAATAATTTAGAAATTGCAGGAAGTTTTTCACATTAAGTTTTGGTTTTTTTTTTATTTTTTTTTTTGCGTAAATGTACTCCACTGCCGACATATTATATTCAGCAGAAAAAAAATGTGCACTACAAAAATACTTTTCCTGTATACGAATTAAGGTGATAGTAGGTTTTGTTATACGAAAAAACTTGCTCTACGGGCTCTGTAAGTAACTTAGGTAACCTACCCTTAGTAATTTGGGATATTTTATTTGAATTAGTTTTTTAATTAGTTACAGAATTGGGACTAAATCGAACTTAATTTTCATCTTTATTCTTATCAATATTTTTTTACACCTATTTTTGTCTGGTCATTAAAATATATATACAGGGTTATTGGAAATTATACTAGCAAGCCGTTGAGGGCTACTTCTGTGCAGCTAAACAAACAACTTTTGTTCTACGACTTTTGGCAATTCGAAAAAAAAATAAAAAATTTTAGGTTATGTAAATTCGAAAAACAGCAGATTTTTTAAAACAAAGGTTATTCAGACCAAGAACAGTAGATGAAACTAAAAAAATTAGTAAAAAAGATTTTCAGGTAAACCTAACCTCAAAATTTTCGAAAAAATGTTTGAATTACCAAAAGTTGTTTGTTTAGATGCCCAGAAGTAGCCCTCAACGGCTTGCTAGTATAATTTCCAATAACCCTGTTTATCTACTATAATAACTATAACTAACTCTATAAGCTTCATTACTTAGCTTGAGTTTAGATCGCGCTATATAATGCCTTGAAATATATATTTATTTAAAAAAACCATAAATATTCTGTTTTTAGTAATAAAATCGGCATTCGAATATAGCAAAATGTAATGAAAACCGACTTACGCGTTTGTGAGCTGCAATGCCATCCATTTGAAATATAAATAAATGGTACATGAATAATAAAAATAAACCCTTTTAGAGTTGGGGTTTAAAAATAGATACTGATGTCAGCGCAGTGGAAAACGAGCCTTTCTGTGTTATTTATAGAAGTATTGACATACAATATCGTGAAGCCATAGCAATACAGGGTGAATACAGGTGTGTCGAGGCCTTCCTTTATAATACTAACATAATAGCGACGCGCTATAAAGAACAAAACCCGTAATTGGCTTTTGCAAGAACAAAGTGGTCTTAGAAATATTATTGACGTGATAACGTCTAATAAATTGATGGAACTGCATTCACAAAAAAGATAATGTCATTGTCACGTTCCCGATGTGTGTAGTCATTGTCACGTTCCGGTGACGTCATATCAACTATGACGTCACACAGCACGCTGCAATATAAGACAAACACGCGGCACGCGTCTCGTGTTTGTTTTATATTGTTAAATAATATCGCTCATCTGCGCTTGTGTTATAGTGACGAGTGACAAAAGGAAGACCTATATAAAGAAAAAAATATATAAATAAAAAATTTAAAAAAAAATTACTTAAACAAAAAAAAACGGTTTTTTTATGACGTTATCCGTAAACTGACTTCACAGACAACCATTTTTTTTATAATAAAAGATAATCTGTTTCCAATGCATTGAGATCGTAACGCCATAGTTTACGGGGTCTACCTCGATTCCAACGTACGTCCTCCGGCACCCAATGCGTGTCGATCATTATAGCCGCATCAGTCGGGATCCATTCGACTCACGTGACCCACCCAATCCCATTTAAGATTGGCAGACTGGGTAAACCTGGCCCAGGATCGAAAAGCTTGGAAAGATGTTCAGAAGGCCTTTGCGCAGAAGTGGGACAGTAAAGGCTATCAAAAAATAGTTCTTCTATTTTTTAATTAATAAAAAGTGAATTATTTTTATTGTTCAACATGAAACTCAAATCCAACAATCTCCATTTTGTTTGATCATGGTGTCATAGTTGTGTTGCCATAGCTTCCATAACTATGTCTATTCCAAGTAAGTAATGAATCGATCCAAACGCAATCGGAACGAAATCGATTCAAAGTATATTTGAGTAGAACCTAGACTAATGTTCATGAAAGTATACCTGGCTGGCACTCCAATATTTTGCTGTTACGATCCTTGCTGTACTAGTTATTGAATCTTTTTGTAAACACACTTATTTCTTATTTTGTCATGTGATAGATAGACATCTCGTAGTACATTTTTCACGACTTCTATTTTCAATATTATTTGTAAGACAACTTCGAATCTATCGAACGCAAAATGTTATTTCTTTTTAATTCGTGATTACAAAAAGAGGCCACATCAAATCTAAATGACAACAAATCTTAATGATAATCATCACTACATAGTATAAAACAAAGTCGCTTTTTCTGTCCCTATTTCCCTTTGACCGCTTAGATCTTTAAAACTACGCAACGGATTTTGATGCGGTTTTTTTTAATAGATAGAGTGATTCAAGAGGAAGGTTTATATGTATAATACATGCATAATATAGCCGTGCGAAGCCGGAGCGGGTCGCTAGTAACGTTATAAAAAAATGTTTGAGTGCAAGCCATATCTTCTACGGAAGTGGACATTGTCCTTTGTACTTAATTGTTTCGGAGTTATTCTATCAGCAAAAACATGCAAAGCTTTCGGAATTAATTTTGAATTATATTTGAGTTTTTGATGGTTTCCTATTGATTTTAATTTATGAAAGGGATTTGGCGCGGTATTGGAAACTCTTACTAACATCAATAGAACTTTTATAATTCCGAACAAAAGCACTTCTATCTGATGCTTCAATGTCAATAAAAAACTAATAAAACGGCTATATTTATACAACACAGGATTGCGGGTTCGATCCCCGCCTCAGACAAGTATTTATGCTTAGATATATGTCTGTGGTCTGGTTGTTTCTATGTATAGTATGGAATGTGAATGTGTGTATAGTATAGTGTTTAGTATATATTTACGAAAGAAAAGTATATAAGTAGTATATCCGTTGTCTAGCACCCATAACACAAGTGTAGTTACTTAGCTTGGGGCTAGATGGCGATGTGTGGAATGTCCTGTAATATTTATTTATTTATAAAGGATAATGAAGTGAACCAGATGATAAATATTTTGTTTTGTTTTCGCAAGTGACATTATCTGCAAAGGCTCGATTAACTGATTCACAAATAATCAACGGTTTTTGTGACTTAGGGACCAGCCAAAAAAATGACATTTACTTACGCACTTTACCTTTTCATTTCCTTTCCCTGAGAAAAAAAATCAAAAGAAATCTTCAGCCAGAAACATCTCCTTACCTACGCAATTTCAGTTTTTTTCTGATCTTTTAAGGAAGTCACTTTTTTGAACCTACACATAAAATATCAGATGCTAAATTATATGGCACACAAACGTAAAACGGGTAACACAATACCCTAACACATGCTTAATTACGTACAAACTCAGGGTACAACAGTTCCGATTTCGCAACGTGATAACGTTATATTCTTTTTTCTGTAATATTTTTCGTCTAAATTAGGTTAATTACGTAAAGGGTTAAATATGATAAATTTCCACCTTTTCAAAGTACGTCGTGCGTAAGAAATTAAAGCCATTAATGTCAGTCACGAAGGGAAAAAAATGCTTTTCTTGGAACCTCCGGGATTTGTAGACAGTTTGCAAATTAAAAAAAGAATTGGGGCGCGTAATTTGTATTTATCATCGAGGGAAATATTTTTACATTTGAGTTTTATAAATATCTCTTAAAAATATTCATCTACCTGAGGCTTCAATTGAATATGTGGATACATTTTGAGGTAAACAGACTACGGCCTTTAAATCTAACAGTTTTGCCGTAGCCTAAAGTTAATCCTTAGCAATACCAACTTATCTAATAAGTAGATTCCATTCTCGTTTTAAAAATCTGCAATATTGTCTTCAAATATGTATAAAAATTTGAACTCTGGCCAACTATATATGGTTCTGTAAAGTAAGTCGACGGATTATTAATATTTTAAAGTGCTAAAGTCCACTAATGCTCTTTATATTCTGTTCGATCAATGTTTTTCAATGTTGACATAGAGACAAAAAAGTCAACGTCTTAGTAGATTAAATAGAAAGTAATTATAGGAAGGATGTATGAAATAAGATCCCTTTGCCTTCACTTTAAGATGTGTAAAACTCTAGTCAAAGGTTAACAAAAAACATTGCTAAAAAAATAGTAAACATAACCTAAAGTTCTTAAAAACTTCTTAAAAAGTTCTTAATACGTTTTTACCTTTTGGGTACGGAACCCTAAAAACTACAGACCTTATTGAAGAAACCAAGAAAAAAGACGTCGATTTCTCAATATCAAATCTTAACAAATCAAAGCATAATGAAATTCTGTAGACAGACGCTAATTATTCACGTATTATTAGTGTAAAACGTTGAATATTCAATTTTCAATTATCTCGTATCCTGTCAGTGACATTGATGTCCCTGTGACCGTCTTAAGTAAAATATTATGCCGTCAGCGAATATTTCATTAGCCCTACCCTCATTTTGGTGCGATGAATTATGCTTAAAATGTAAAACGTTTAAATCAGATTTTAATTTAGAATGTTATTTTTGTAGTATTTAATTTGATTAATATTATCAAGTCAATAAATGTGTTTAAAATCAAGCTTTTTCATGCAAAAATCTAATATTATGCTTCTTAAACTTATTTTGTAAGTACGTGATAATAATCTAAAAAAAAGGGTCGAAATCACGTTGTAACGACTAGTTATTTTATTATATTTACCCGACATTTTGATCGGGTTGCACCGTCCATGGTCGCGAGAAGACTGGAGAACTAGATTTGATTGAATAACTATTAGTTTTAACGCGATCACTTGCGACGTTCACAGCTATGACATGACCTATCAGTTAAGCTAAGAGTAAAGTACTTAAGGTTACCTGAAATAAATTCCTTCAGGCTGTAACCTGTTTGTACAACTTTTTAGTTAATAAGCTTTTCGTTTTTAGTTTCTTTTTAATGATTCTTGTGTGTTGTATATACTCATTCTATCTTTCTACCCATCTTTTCTTTCCTTCTTTTTACCACTTATATTTTCAATGTTACAGGTAAGTCAATGAGAAAACACTGTAAAATCTAAAACGACCTGGAAACAGATCCACATATTTAACAACAAATTCTCAGAATCGTAAGTACCCAAATTACCATATAAGAACATCATCGAACAGATTTTCCGAAAACAACACAACTGAACACATTCGAACCAAATGTTTCGTATTAAATTTTATCTCTACTGATCCAAAGAGATATAAATAACACTTGAAAAGAAAAAACATCTAAACCCTTTCGTTGCTTAATTTTGATCGAATGATAGAAACGAGTCTAAAGTCCAAATATTTAGACTTTCAATCAATATTACATACATAAAGGTAATTTTACACCATCTTATGTGTTATTTCGTAAAGGTTCTGATTTTTTCTCTATTTCCCATGAATACTAAATGTTTTAGCACTGATCCCGAGATTCGGAAACATTCTAAAACCGCTTTCATACGCCACTTTTATGAAGCCATGAAACGTCAACCTTTATAATATTTTTTGAGTCGCAATAAAATTAGCGGAAATTTGGAATAACAATAAATATATCTACTTACAAAAAAAAATCACTTCTGGTGGTGCGGAGACAGAATATCTTTGACCTGGTTAAATCTACGAAGGCTTGAATTAACTGTATTCTGGAGTCACTGGATTTTTTGGTTTTTAACAAGGATACGTTTTCTTGTTTTTATAATCGTTGCCTCAAACGGTCGGCGAGCTATCGGGCTATCGGCCGATAAAAGTCTGTGGACTGTAAAATATCTGTCCCTACGAATAACAATAGATACACCAAAAACTGGGCGACATAAAATCTTACTTAACATCGGCTTGTCTACAAAGAAACACATAAAATTTAAGATGGCAGTAAAAAAGTGACTGTGTAGGCTTATTTATCATTGCCTTTACTTCACACAAAACTTTAGGAGGACTAATAAAATTGAAAGTGTTTGTGATTTTATTGAAAAGTTTTTCAGAACCGCGATGAAAGAGATACTACCTACATAGAAAGCACAATTGTCATAATATGAATATGAGTTTGATTCGGATGAATTGGAACCCCCATGAGTTTCTTGTGCCTTCTTCTCATTGGTGGGCGCGTTCCGAAGGCACACATCCTAACTTAGTTTTTAAGACGATTTCATGTGGTCTTTATACGAATGTATTAAGCATTCAAAGAAATAAAGAAATTTGACTTTGACTTTGACTATAGGTACATTGTCTCCAAATCTAAACAAAAATTTTACTAGATTAAAAGTACGAACACAAGTTCCAAGTTTCATCAAAATCGGTGAGTTTCAGAGCAAAAAACAAAACAAAATGTAACAAAACAAATCATCATTATTTCCAATAATTAGTAATTCGAAGTTAGTAGGTACCTTTTTATTGTTATTACGCTCACTTGTGACACACGTGGCCACCCTTTTACCATTTCCACAACTTTTCCATCACTTGTAACAATTTCAAACAACAATTTATATTGTTAACCCATATTCAGAAACAAAACGGTAACTCGGTTTAAAGTTAACAATCATATTGCTATTCTGATAGTACGCTGCCTGTTGGGAAATCAGTGAGATTCAACTAAATTTATTGTCTTTATACAACACGGGTTTAATCAAAATACATATTTTTGTCGGTGACTTTGCATGAATTAATTTTAATAATCCTTCCTGACTAATATTATAAATCTGTTTATTTATTTGTTTGTTTTCTCTTTACAATAAAATTAATGGACCGATGTACAGTCACATTACCAATTAGCTGAACCCCACGTGACCTAGAGCTCACTCGCAAATCTGTAAGGTTGTAAAGTAATGTTCCCTGATTCTGTTTTTCTTAAACAATATACTATACAATACAATATTACAATATAAAAAAATAACAAAATAGGTAAATACCATATTTTTTACAGATATGCGAATGAGCTCTGGGTCACGTGGGGTTCAGCTAATTGATAATGTGACTGTACATAAAAATTGGCATAATGGTAGTTAAGGAGATGAAGAATGACATAGAATACTTTTGATTCCGAAATTCCCTTGGGATCAGGATTTACACGGGAAAACCGCGGGGCGCAGCTAGTCACTAAAATATCTAAGAGGTTAATTTTTCAGGCAAATTGTATCGATTTATTTTATATATTTGAAGTACTTAAAGTTTTTCAGATCAAAGAATTGGAATGTTGTAAAATTTGTCTCCCAGAAAAACGTAGTCTTACTGTAAAAATCAACTGTAAAAAACACTTAATCTTCAATTAATATAGATATAAAGATAACATAGATATTTTAGCTAATATAAGATTAAATAGACGTCTGTCAGTTCAACATGAAAGCCCTAAAAGCAGTTAATATCGATGAAAGGCTACGCAATCCATCAATGTTGAGACAAGTTTTTTTACCAAAACCTCAACAACCTATTAAAAGAAAGTGATCGCTTAACCTAGAAATACTTACGGTAATAACGTTTATTTATTTTTCGGTGAACTCGTCATCTCGAAATATTGAAAAAAAAAAAAAGATTTATCTCTGACAACTCCATTAGAGTACCGAAGTTGACGCTAGATACCAAAAACAACCACGGACAAAACAGGAGTTAAACTTTCAAAAAAAAAGATACAATAAAATTATTTTAGCCGGGATATTTTTTTTAATTTGTGGATGTGTCGATACTTCAGTTTCCTTGCAAACTTTAGTAGTGAAAATAACCACGTAAATTTAGCTCCTATAAAATGTCAGGCTCACCGCAAATTTCAAAGAGCCACTTAAAGGAGGCCAAATCTAAATTGCAAATACATTTATCATTCTAAACCCGAACAAGATAAAGTATCTATCGGAGATACGATTGCGTACAATCTACAAGGTACATAGTTTCTACCTTGAAACAGTCAGTCAGCGAAATTGGCAACGCGACTATTTTTCCCTAGACTATTTGCAACGGTACGTGCCGAAACAATAATCCAATAATATTGGATAACAAAACCATCTTCTGTATAGTAGTTGGAATGGTAGATCAATCAAATATGAAGCACTTTTTTATTTGTGACTAATCTTAAGGTGAAAGGGTGCCGGCGCTCTCTACATACAAACGTTGTCGACTGTTTCCTCCCTGGATAATGACACTAGCACAAATATTTTTTTGCCATAAAACCTATAACTGTCATGACTATGTCCCTATGTTTTAGTTTTTTCATTCTCTAATTATCATAGAAGGCATGGTCAAGGTCATTTCAGTTATTAGTTTTATGCACCAAAAATATTTGCTCTAGTGTCATTATCCAGGGAGAAAACATTCGACTACGTTTGTAATAGTTTGTATGGAAAGAGCACCCGGTACCCTTTTCTCTTCACTATCACTACATAGTTTAAAACAAAGTCGCTTTCTCTGTCCCTATATCCCTTTGTATGCTTAAATCTTTAAAACTACGCCACGGATTTTGATGCGGTTTTTTAAATAGATAGAGTGATTCAAGAGGAAGGTTTATATGTATAATACATGCATAATATAGCCGTGCGAAGCCGGGACGGGTCGCTAGAAACTAATATAAGTTTGTTTGTATATTTGTTTGTTTGATCCCTCTTTATGGTCAAGGGACTGGGCCGATTTAAATGAAAATGAGCATAGTGATAGTTTGGAAGATGATGAAGTACTTAAAATACTTTGATTCTAAAATTCCCACGGAATCTTTTTAGTTTAAAAGCATTTAGTTTAAAATAAAGTTCATTTATAAAAGAACGCTGAAATTACTTTATATACAAAAAAGAGTAATAAAAATAGCCTTTTTTCTTGCTGTTTTAAAATCTCGAAGACTTCTTCACGCGTGAAACGCTTGAAAAACACTCAAAGGTTTTAAGGAACGAAAACCGTCGGAATAAATTCAAATATATCTAAGCTGCTGTGAATAATAGGAAGTGATCACTTCAAAATGTATGTCGATTTTTTTTCTTGAAAATTCTCATAAAATCTAAAAGTTTGCTATGATAATATTGACCTTTGTGAGCATGATCACAAAACAACCATGAGTTTGTTGAGCCTTCTTCTCATTGGTGGGCGCATTGCGAAGGCACATATCCTAACTTAATTTTTAAGACGTTTCAATGTGACCGGTTTCCTTTCTGTAACTGAATAACACATAGGCACTCTTTATCCCGACCGGTTGGCAAAACGGTCACCATGCCGGGCTGCCAAACACAGGGTTGCGGGATCGATTCCGGTCTCAGGCAAGTATTTATGTTTAGATATTTGTCTGTGATCTGGTTGTTTCTATATATTGTAAGTATATATTTACAAAAGAAAATTATATAAGTAGTATATCCGTTGTCTACCACTCATAAAGTAAGTCTAGTTGCTTAGCTTAGGGTTAGATGGCGATGGGTGCATAAAAAACAACAAAAAAAACCGTAAATCCAACAGGTCTGTAAAGAGAAAGAGAAAGCCGGGTATGGAAGCCAACCTAAAAGTGTTGGCTTCCTATATTTGCTCAACCCATTCCCTCTAAATTATTAATGTAAAACCGTGATTCAATTCGAATTGTTCTTTTATTAAATTGTTTTAGTTGTACGCACGAAGGCTTGAACGTTAAAGATTGAAATGCGTCGTTTCGTCAAGAGCTATTATTTTCACCTGGCGTTTCCCACAGACCTTTATACCGAAGTGTTGTGATGATTTTACTAGGTACCGAATAAATCGAATTTTCGTTTCGTTGTATGTGTTATCGATGTTTTTAGATTGATTAATCGTTTTGTTTTGTTATGTTATTTTATTTATGATGAGGGCCCACTTTAAGTAGGTATCATATTATTATAGGATAACTAGTTTTCCCGCGATTTCGTCAAGAAGAGGAGTTAAGTTTTCCAAAATTCTTTCTTAGCGGATGCCTTGGTCATAATAGCTGTATGCCAAATAGCCCGATCCATTGGCTTGAGGTGTGTTTTGATATATCAATACTAACACCCGTATTCACAAACATCCCTATGAGATTACATAGTGCGGGCGAATGCATAGAACCGCAAATAAGACGCTGATGCGCTAGAGTGAAGAGAGTAACACAAAATTTACTAATCATAGGGCCGCATTTAGCGCATTGCGTTCACTTATCCAAGAGCAACTTAAGTACTGTGAATTGAATACGGGCGTTGATTTTTCGTTGAAAATGTGACGTTTGCTAGGCTGTTGCAAATCATTGTCGCAAATTGTAACCATTGATATGTAGAGCAAACCACTTCAACAATGCTCCTTAATTTAAAAGGAGAGAAGGTAGTAAAACTTACCTACTCACCTCGGATACATTCAAGATTTTGCTTCTATATTTAACCTAAAAGTCTTTAGAATAATACGGCTTTAATAAAAAACTCATAAAATAACTCCCTTTCATATTTTGGTTCGAGATCCGCCATTCTTTTGTGGTATATTCATTAGTTTTCTTTCCTACACAGTACTGTGAAAGGAAGATGAATGACCGTACGTACGTATACACAAGATTAAACTGTAACTTGGTACGTGGATATACATTTTGCTGTGAATATAACTGACCTTATTCTTCTTATTTTCGATAATAATATTTTTTTTGATTGAACGAGCTGCTAAACATCCAAGCTCGTAGTTATGAAGTTAGATGTTTATTTTAGAATATAGTTTATTCAAACAAACACAAGACATTTATACACAAAAATAAGGAACAATAAGAGATAGTTACAGAGAATATTATAATAAATACAAAAGACAGATAATAAATAATAAGTATCTGAGAAGTCGTGTGTTGCCCGAATGGGTAAAGCCTCACCATGTGCTGCAGATACGCACGCACATCTGCAGCGCTGGTCTTCCGGCCGCACCCTTGTGTGTGACTTTTCTGCAGCCAAGATACGGAAATGGTTTATTTCTCTTTAGTAACTTACTTAGTTAGCCGGAAATAATCACTGTGGCTGAAATCAGTCAAGTACACTAGACATATCATCATTTGATGGAAAAAAAAAACAACTGAAGAGTTCGTAATTTATATAACTTTTATTTAATAATACAAAGTTGGCACCGCAGGCGTAGAACCAACAAGCTATTTTTCGACCATGATTGGCACAAACAATGAATGTCAAAGGAAACAAGACAACACAAAAGTATTTTTGAGGGATTTTTCTCTAAGGGTTTCTTCATAAGAAAAGGAAGAGTTTTTTTGATGGTAATTGGCGTTAGTCGACACGCTGGTTCTAAATTTTTGTTTATTTATTTTTCTATTTTGAGATTAAATGGATTTTGGTGACGATTCTTACATTTTTAATTGACTCATAAACTTAACCGAGGTTTCAATTGTCATCTATGGTTAGCGACAACAAAGACAGAGAAGAAGAAATAAATACATCACACCAGACTGTACAGGCTCAAATCTTTTTGCCTGCCCTTTTAAGGATATAAACAAGAAAAACAACAAGAACCAATTAACATTTTCATTATACAAATCGCGAAACACTTTGAGTAACATAACCTACATTAACAATTTAAACAGTATCATGTGAAATTTCTCGGTTTCTATCCCTTACCTTAGAAGCTTAAACAATAGTTAGTTTAATCTTTGAAACTATGTCAAGTCCTTTAATGCTCGTGATAGTCGTACCTACTTCTACAAATCCTGATTAGGGTTGTTCTTTGTTCTAATATAGAACTACTTATTAGTTGTTCCATTTATTGTCTATGAACAATTGGTGTTTGTGTACTCGAAATAAACTCGAGTTTTAAACATTAAAAATGCTATCTAGTGGAACATCAGTTTGTTTTAATATTTTACGCGGCATTTAACATTTTTAAATGACCAATTTTTCACGGAAGCTGGATTTATTTGTGGGATATAAAAAAGGTCTTTACCCAGCAATATAACACCAATGTACGACCAGAACAACTCATCTCGTTATAAGTATATAGTAAGTAACAAGTCACAAAAGTTAGTAAAAACTTTTCTTCTATTTCTACGCCGGTGCAATGCAAATATTGTCATAGTTAGTGTTGTTAATAAAAACTCGCTACACCTGGGGATCGGCATACTGTAAACCGATTTTCACGCAATTTTATTGGAAAACTGACTTCACATCGGTTCAGACACTATTTTTTTAAACTCACTAATTTTATTAACTTTTTTCTGTAGCCATAATTTAAATGATATCTACCAATCTACATAGTTCATTTTCTTGACAAGCATTAGCACTTTAGTGACTTTAATGTTCAAAATTAAAAGTTCAGCGTAATCGTCAAGGGCTATTCAGATAAGCCTAATAAGACGAGACTGCGATAAAACAGTGTCTCACTAAGTCACGGCTTACAGGATCTGAAGGAACATTTTATCAATTAGATTTCTGTTTAACAAATTGTTGAAATTAAGCCTGAAATAAATTGTGAAAAGCTGACAAAACACTTGTGTCATCAGAATTATACATGAAAATTAAATTTATACTAGTTTAACTTATTTTATCTTTTAAGAATAACTTTTGTTACATAATAAAAACTTTTTATTATTAAATCCCTATACATTAATGATTTTGAATTTACACGTAACACACGCTGTTTGCATCAGATAAAATCTGTAATTAAAAGATCGAATTAAAATTTTCTAAGTTTCTTGTTCTCACGAGGTATCAAGTTAAAAAGTATCTTGCTGTCGCAAATTATTAAGTTTTGCGTTTATCGAATAAATAGGTTGTATATTTCTCTAGCGACATGCCTCTTTAAGGGGGGTCCATACGCCAACGACCTTGGTACAAAGCCTACTAAATAGTTACTATTGGCACCGGTCGTCTTCGTTGGTGAAAATTGTTGATTGTTACGAATGTGTTTTGTTTTTCTCAAAAGTGCTGAGATAGAATTGTAGGCGAGATTTTTACCGACATTTTGGTGTGATTTTGAGCCAAACATTTCATATAGTTTTGAAGCTATCCTAAAATTAAGAATTAAAACTAGTCTAGCTTTGAAACGACAAAGAATTTTCGTCTCAAAATTACCCCAAAATATCGGTAAAAATTTCACCTACAATTCCATCTCAGCACTTTTGAGAAAAACAAAATACATTCGTTACAATCAACATTACTAGTTGTAAGCGACGGGTATTTCAGGTGCGTTGCGTTTGGCAGCATAAGCAGCCTTAAGCTAAAGCATTCCAACCTGCTAGCCGATTCAAACTTCGAAGGTTACTGTAGTGACAGTCTTCGAAGTTTGAATCTGCTATGCGGGGGCACATGAGGCGGGGGTTCTTCTTTTCGAGTCAATGTCGTTCGACCAGTCATATTTTTCCTGCCAAATAGCACAATGGTTAGCCACTGCAACTGCAGCAGCGTTGGTTTCTATCAGGTCCTCCAATGTGCAGTGCAGGTGTTAAGGCACAATGGGCATCGGAGTAGGTGCAGCAACGATAATTCGGATCCGCGCGCCTGTTCTTCTAAACGCTTATTACTCGGCCCTCTACATCTAAATCATTGTTTTGTTATATTTCACCTACTCCTTATTAAGTACAAGTGTTATACATTTTCTATACGTTTTATTTACTAACATCACCTCCACATTTCTATAATGATGACGTAGGTAGTTAGGTATGTATAAGTTCAGTATGCGTCATAAGTCGACTTTCAGATTGCTACAATAATACTATAAACAAGAATTAGACTTACGACCTTCTTCTAATAGACGTTACACACCAACATAAATGCTTGAATTAAAAGTACTCAGTGTGATTATTATTTTCATCATGTCAGCTATGTCTTTAGTTGGCCGAGTTGTATAAGCCGCCACCCGTTACACCAACCGACGTGGGTTCGATCCACAGGTTATGTTGTTATAATGTTCAAATAGTGCTGCACAGGATTGTAAACTTTACGGTGGCAGTATACTTTTGAGCATCGATTGTACGTACAATTCTGTTGAAAAAAGCTTCAATTACTTTTCGTCGGAGCGGCACCAGGCATGTGATTTCTCAACACACAATATTATGTTCTAAGAAAATATTTTCGAACCGTCAACAAAATTGACGTTACAATCAAAGCAACCTTACCCCGTGTTAAAATGAATGTCATTACAGAACAAACCGTGTAAACAAATACTGTTCTGTTTACGAGTACAGTCCAAAGTCAACAAACACAGTCTCGGATACGTTATTTCGAAATTTTATTCTGAATCTTCGTTCAAAAAGAGTTTAAAAATTATAAGAGAGATCATCTGAAGCTTTTCAAAAGATTTTATCAATGTAACGAGTAGGTAAAGATACGTCTTATACGTTTCATTAATGAAACTTTGATACCCCAGAGCTCGTAGAGCGAGTTTTTTTGTATAAAAAACGCTACATCATATTTACGTAAATGGGAAGAATTTATAAATTGAATTTAGAAGTAAAAAAACCACCGACTTTTATCCCCTATAACTTACAGACGCCTCACCCGATTTTAATCAAACATAGTAAAAAACACTTCCGACTAATTAACCTTTCAAATAAAAAAACAAAATCAAAATCGGTACAGCTATTCTGGAACTACGATGCCACAGACAGACACACAAAAAGAGAGACACGTTAAACTTATAACACCCCGTCGGTTTTGCGTCGGGGGTTAATTAAAAATACAATTCATTAACATTTAAATATATATAGGTATTTATTTTATTTTATTGATTTTATTCTTGTGATTTATGTGTATTGTAGGGATTTTAATTATCTGAAATAAATGTATTGAATTTAATTAAATTTTCACTGAGATATCAAAGTTTCGTTATAGAAGAGTTTAATGGTGCTATGTCTATTTTATTGTATTTTGAATATCTTTTCGTTTAACTAGTTGCACGAGATATTGAGACCATCAGTACAGTATCGATCTCTCGACCGAGACAGGTCAGCGGTTTTGTTTTGTTTTCAACTATCGATATTATAGATCGAAGTTCAGTGAACTTGATAGTTTGACAGTTGCCGCAGACGGTATGTTATTATTGATGTATGTTTGTTTGTAGTCTAGAATAACTTTAGAAGTATCTATGACTAACTGCAAAACAGCGAAACGATTGTTACTCTTTTTGCTTGCCATCAAATGTAGTCTGTGTTTGCCCTAATAAGCTTAAAAAAACAATATTCCATAGAAGAAAGGTCTCTCTTATCTGTTTTCAATCTTGTCGGTCGTGGGATATCTGTCACCAGTCATCATCAAATACATTCAGATCATCTATAAATAACCAAGATTTATTGTGTAAAAACTTCAAAGTGCTATCGCATTCAAAGTCATATTATACTTCGTAAAAGGACTAGATGAATGGGTCAATGAAATTTGAACTTCTCAATCATACGTCAACCATTTGAGGTTAAATTGAACATACAAGAAATGTCAAACTGTCGGCATACATTTGTTTAGAAAGTCAGATCTTGATTTTATATAAATGCATCGCATACCAACCAGACCGTTCTAAGATTGAGAAGGTTCGTGACTTAGGCTTCCTGTCCAAAGGAGCGAAGCGGTTTCCACCAATAGAAATTCATAAAAACTCTACACGCGGACTTTTTGCCTGGCCACAGGAGCGGAAAGGAGATGAACGGAGCAGTTTCCACCAACAGCACGAATTCTTTATGCATTTATATTGGTGAAAACCGCTTCGCTCCTCTCCGCTCCGCTCCTGTGACAGGCAAAAAGTTCGCGTATGGAGTTTTTATGCAATTCTATTGGTGGAAACCGCTCCGCTGTCGACCAGTAGGGGCCGAAGCCTTAGGCCCCCAGTGGTTGACACACTTGTGGTCGACGCCCACGATTCCAATAGCATTTTGTTTTTGTCTTTTACGCTTAGTGCGGACTAGGCATAAGTGTCAGTAATTTTCTCATTTGTTTTTGTTTCGATCGTATTTTGAACAAAACTTCAAAAGTGAGATTTTTTTAACAACTTGTTCCATTTCAGAATTTGTGGACACACAAAAATACCACTTAAAAATACAAAGTTGACAAAATTTACAAAATCATGAAAAAATTCAAATCTGAGGTCAAAAGTAACAAAGCCTATTCATTGTCAGCTCATCGCATTTTATGACGTAATAAAAATTCATAAGTCTCATTAAAATTTGCAACGATATAACATAAATATGCTTTGAATTGAGGTCACAGAATCAAAAGTAGAGCTTTTGATCCTTTTGTGATGTAATAATAACGATTTAATCTATCTACCAAATGACAGATTAATACAGAGAATAAACCGATATAGCAATTTCCTGTAATGTGAATGTGCCGTCATCGTACAACTAGTATGACTCGGGCAGAAAAAAACTACCCGCGTCACTACCAACTGGTCTAGTAGTGACACAGGAAGTTTTTTTCCGTGTCACTACTAAATAATATATTTGGCACGGTCAAGTGTAGAGACAACATTGATGACCAACCTTTTTATTATAGCTATACACGATCGCGTGACATTTAATAATACATTACGATATAAGTGTGGTAAATTGATCATTGCATAGAGATGATTTATGACGCGCGAGCGGAACGCGACCGTGTTCAAAATGCCGAGATGCAATGATCAATATCCACACGCGTATCGTACGACGTTTTTTATTACAGTTTTTAAAAGAACAAACTTGGTAAAATAATAAATAAGTTAACAAAATATTTGTGTTTAAAAACAGAAAAAAGTAAATATTTATTGAGTATGTTTTTAAGAGTTTTAGATTCGTGTTCGAGTCCACCAAGCATAATCACATCAGAAAAAAATCATTTCATAAATCACTTGGAAATCGTCTCAGTAACATTCAACCATTTGTAGCTTCATAAAGTTTCTATCTCGTTGCTCTTGGCAATTGTGTTTTATTCAGGCTGTCTTTATGTTCTTAATTAAACACTAGGTATTCATGGGTCAACGCAGATGAGCTAAGTAAATATAGGTATAGCAGACAGAGGTTGAACGTTTAATTGGCGTTGGAATAAATAAATATATGAGTCTGGTTAATTGAATATTTTGTTAGGGAGAGTAACAGAGACACCTAATTAAAACCAACGGCTATTTCAGTTCATAAAAAGTCTAGACTTATTTTGTTTCTGACCGAGCGAGCGAAGCTTCTCTATTGCTAGAATTAGCAGTAGAAACGAACGTATTAATATTTTGTCAATCTACACTTCTACTTTAATATAATAATGAAGAAAGATTTTTCGGTTTTTGTTTGTAACGAATAGGCTCCGAAACTACTGGACCGATTTTGTTGTAACTTATTATGAGGATACATTGATTCATTGGGAATAACATAGGTTACTTTTTATCCCGATATCCCTACGGGATCGGGAGTATGATCTTCTTAAGGGGTGAAAATAGGAACGAAAATTTCCATCAAAACTGCATCGGTGATTCTCATAAATAGTCGAAATAATAAAATCCAACTCACAGATGTCTAAGTTCCTGAGACATTAATTAGTATAATAAACTTAATAACTTACTATTTTATTATGATTCCCTGTAGAGTAAGTAATTAACGTAAAGGTCACTATCATCGTAATAATATACCTAGCCATCCTAATCCATTGTAGCCACACCTAACAAAATGTCACGCTAGAATATTGCCTTATTTAATATTCTTTGTTGCAAACGTTGTTCATATTTTATATTATTATGTTAAAGCGTCTAGTTAAAGGCTTGTATTATTTACTATTGTATTTTAAATCTATACTTATTATTATAAAGCTAAAGAGTGTGTTTGTTTGTTTGAACGCGCTAATCTCAGGAACTACTGGTTCGAATTGAAAAAATATTTTTGTGTTGGATAGTTCATTTATCGAGGAACGCTATACGCTACTTTTTATTTTGATATTCCCACGGGATCGGGAGTTATGCGGGTGAAACCGCAGGGCGCAGCTAGTACTATTATATTCCTAAATTGATAATTGTAGTCTAGTAAAGCGTAGTTGCTTAGCTTGGGGCTATAGACGTTGTAAAGTGTTTTTTACAGGTAACTAGACGCCTTTGAAAAACTGGGTGGTTATAAATTACAGGTTTATGGCATATCAAAATAATAATATTTTTAATCGTCTTAATTAAATTAAGTGCTTATACAAATCTAAACGTGGTTTAAAGAATACCAAAAGTATAATTTGAATCGAATCTCCTTTAGAAACCTAGCTTATACAAATAATATGTACAGACATCGAGTCGCTCCTTTAATGGTCGGAGAATTTAAGCACTGCAGACCCACCATACCCTTGGTTATACCCCTGTGGGTATGGTGGGATGAAACCATACCACCATAGAGATGTGACTTCGACGTATCTATGAAAATATTTATTCATATTCCATTATCAAAACTTAAGTTTTATTTGATACTAGCGACCCGCCCCGGCTCCGCACGGCTATATTATGCATGTATTATACATGTAAACCTTCCTCTTGAATCACACTATCTATTAAAAAAACCGCATCAAAATCCGTTGCGTAGTTTTAAAGATCTAAGCATACAATGGGATATAGGGACAGAGAAAGCGACTTTGTTGTATACTATGTAGTGATAGTGATGATAGTGAAGTCACAATTAAGATAATCTTATCGTGTATTTCATTTCAAGTGCCCTTCTTACAACAGGTAAGTAAACCTCACACTAATAAGCACCCAGGTTCACATATCGTTAGGGAGTTTATATAACCACAAGTCTTCAAAGGTGTCCGGAGAAACGTGTACCAGAGAAATGTCGCCTGAAGCACTTGGGTACATATCACCCAGTTTCACCGAAAGCTACCATACGAATGCCTTGCTCGCTATCTTATCAAGGCGCTTCGCAGATTAAAGGTTACCTGCTTGCTGACTTTTGATATAAAAAAATTCAGCTCAATCGGTAACCGGGAAGTGGGTCAAATTTAATTTGCAAATTTTGACGGACAACTTACTTACATAAGAACAGTGAAAGTTAAATAAAAGCTTTTAAAAATGTGTATTTTCCTGAAGCTTGCCTGTTTTTTCGTCTCCAAGAAAACATGACCTGTCATCCTCATGTTTTGCATCAATCTTACAAAAAGAAATTTAGCAATTTTTTCAATGTTAAGTTTAATGTCTTGTGAAAAGCGTTTATCTATCTATCTATCTATTCGCTACTGACAGTCAAGTTCTAAACGTAACGACCGCAAGGTGACCGGGTCAAACGAACGTTCACTCCATTAATTGCCGGCCGAACAAGACATTGATGAATATTCTATCAACTATGGAGAATACTACTACTTTTGAGGTAAGGAACTCTTACTATGCTATCAATGTGATCATTTGTCTGTCTATTATAGGATCAGCCACATTACCAATTAGCTGAACCCCTCGTGACCCAGAGTTCATTCGCATATCTGTAAAAAATACAGTATTTACCTATTTTGTTATTTTTTTTATATTGTATACTAGCGACCCGTCCCGGCTTCGCACGGCTATATTTTGCATGTATTACACATATAAACCTTCCTCTTAAATCACTCTATCTATTAAAAAAAAAAAAAAAACCGCATCAAAATCCGTTGCGTAGTTTTAAAGATCTAAGCATACAAAGGGAAATAGGGACGGCGAAAAGTGAGTTTATTTTATACTATGTAGTGATTATATTGTTTAAAAAAAACAGAATTAGGTACTTTACAACCTAACAGATTTGCGAGTGAGCTCTAGGTCACGTGGGGTTCAGCTAATTTGTATTGTGACTGTACCTACATCTGTGAAGACCTTTTTATGACGTGATAACGTATTATAAATCGATTAACACCATAGTGCACTTACAGAAAAGTGTCATGTTACGATCACGTTTTTTGATAAATATAATTTTTTTGACATTTCACAGCCCTAAGTGAACCAACTACGTGACCCGATAACTTATAGAATCTTACTATTACACACTTTTCTTCTTAAAATATATAGAAACACCCAGACCAAACACAAATATCTGTCCATAAATATAATAATAATAATAATAATAAGCCCGCAGGGCACCTTGAGGCGAGGTGACGGGGAGTAGCGACCCCGCGGTCCCGAGTGCTCCTGGGGGAGGCAACCGTTCCTCATCTCCGGCTGGCCTTAGTTGGCTGATCGGAGTGAACAATGACGAGGAAGCGGTCCCTCGCCTCTGGCTTGCCTTCACCGGCCGTCCAGAGTGGAGTCGCAAGAGTATATTCGAAGGATATATGCCATACGTAAGTGGTGAGTGGGCCAGGTAGGCTGGACCCTCAGGGAGCCCGTGACCTGAGTTTAAAACCCAGTGTGGCGTCACTATCCTTAAGCCACTCTCGTCCCTGTTGCCCCCTTGCTGTAATTTACTCAGCTGATTAGGGTGGCCCAGTTTGAGAGTTGGCGAGTCTCCGCCTGCCACTTTTACATGTTTGTTGAACATTGTTACGGCAGGTGCCATAGTACCCATAGTTCCCCAGTATCCAGTCCACTACCATCCCATCACAATAGCCCAAGTAGTAGTTTTCTCCTGTAGTTTATCAATAGTTCTATTCAAACCGGAGGTTGTCCTTGGCTGCATTTTATAGTGCAGACAGGGATAATCGCCGGTTTGATGTCCACATCATACTTTGCCATTAAACTTGTTATTGTAAAGGGCCTCTACGTGTTGGCTTCGGCCCCACGCATGCCTTCCAAAGGTCCGGGACTCCATAGTCCCGTGATATAGGACATATAACAAACAAATAATAATAATAATAATAATATTTATTTGCATCAGATACACGATCCATATTCACAGTTACATAAATAGATAGATAAACAAAAAAAAAAAAAATAATAACAATACTTACTAATAAATATGAATATACCTTAATATATATGTATATATCTGCGCATAACAAGTAATAAAAACGAAGATAAGTACCTACTCATAGGTACGCAGATAGTCACTTACCTACTTCTTAAATTGCTTATTTACCTAACTAGTTACTAGGTAATCGTCAAGAAGACCAAAGTAGTCCATCTTTTATATCTTTCTGATATCTTTCAAAAAAAGCCTGTCTGCTAAACTTCTTATTATAGTATTCTTACACCTGTCAACTCTGTTCATGAATGAAGCTATCCTGTGTCTCTGGATGGCCTGAAAAGTATTTATACGAGCTTCAAGAAACATCTCGGTAGCGCTGCAGTATCGGTCAAGTCCCATAAGCTGCCTAAAGATGTTATTGTACGTTACCCTCATGTCGTTGTAAGATTTCTTGTTATACTTAGTCCAGAGCTGACAGGTGTAAAACGTCTGACAGAAGGACCTAAATAAAGTGAGTTTAACGTTAGGAGCGGCTTTGACAAACTTCCTAATAATCATATTGCCTACGGCACAGAGTGACCTACGCTGTCGTTCAATATCTGCATCGTCTTTCCTGTTAGAAGTCAGAATGTGACCAAGATACTTAAACTGTTCAACAGTCTTAACCATCATCCCATCCACATGTACGCTGGGCACAGCTTCGGGTCCTTTTCCTGCTCTAAATATCATCAATTCAGTCTTCCTAGCATTATATTTCAAGTTGTGTGCTTTAGCATAACGTTTGCATATTACAAGAAGTTTTCTCAAGCCCTTGATCGTGGGACTGAGCAGCACCATATCGTCAGCATAGCTCAAGTTGTTGACATATCTGCCATCCAACCGGAGCCCCACTGGTGTGCTGCTCAGCTCCAAGATCAAGTCATTCACGTATGCATTAAATAGGTCTGGTGAGGTAAGACCACCTTGTCTCACTCCACAAGACAGTTGGAAAGCCTCTGACTGTTCTTGACCCCATCTGACATTGTTGGTTTGATGCCTGTACCAAAAAGAAAGAAGATCCACCATTTCAGGTGACACAGAAGCGTTCCTTAACTTTTGCCACAGTAGGTCATGGCTAATAGTGTCAAAAGCGCGACTGAGATCTAAAAAACAAGCGTAGACACTGGTTTTATTATCAGTGTAATAGCTAACGACCTGTTTTAAAGAAAATATAGCCATGTCCGTAGAAACATTCGGTCTAAAACCAAATTGACCATCGTCAATATCAATCGAAATTTTAGAGTGAATCACACGTTCAAGTATCTTGGCCACAACAGTCGCTAAAGAAATGGGCCTGTAATTTGACACGCTCGAGACGTCTCCAGTTTTATTTTTAGGAATAGGAAAAACTAGAGTGTTTGATAGAGAACTATAATGTTTGAGGTGGGAATCGAACCAGCAACTGTCTGCGTCCTTAGTGGTTTGTCCACCGCACTACTGACAGATGTCATCAGATTAGGATTAAGGGAAGTTTGAATTAAATTTAGACTTCGAGTACCTATACTATTATTGTGTTATGAAAACAAAAGTAAAAATAATGTTCTATCTACATGTTCTAGCCTTACTTTCCAATTACCCTCAATTGCCGTCAAGATCGTCATACTAAGGTTTCCTTTTCTCTAACAAATCCCATAATAGGCTAATAATATCGAACTTACATAACTTCTTTGAGACAGTTTCACCCGAGAGCATTCAAGGCGGAATCATAACGAAACGTAACTTGAAAGTTTGTTATTTTAACAATCCCTAATTGATCATCGAGAACATAAAATATATACTTACCTCTCCATTATTAGGTTGATATATAGTTATAACCTAGAACATATATCGATGATCTTAGTCTACTATGACGACCCAGTTGGCGCAATGGTCACCATGCCGGACTGCCAAACACAGGGTTACGGGTTCAATTCCCGCCTCAGACAAGTATTTATGCTTAGATACTTGTCTGTGGTCTGGTTGTTTCTATGTATTATAAGTATATATTTACAAAAGAAAAGTATATAAGTAGTATATCCGTTGTCTAGCACCCATAACACAAGTCTAGTTACTTAGCTTGGGGCTAGATGGCGATGTGTGGAATGTCCTGTAATATTTATTTATTTATTATTTTATTATTTACTTAGAATCTAATTTAAAGGTAACCACTGTATTGTTAACTCTCTCAAATACTCAATTAATAAGCAAAATACATCTAACATGGCTGTGATCTATTCCTACTTAGAATGTCTAAAGATGACCACTGAATTATTTTAACCCTCTCATATAATTAATTAATGTGGAATATCTCAATCCGTCTTCAAGTCAAATACAGGAGTACCCTAAAGTATGCCCTTTATTAATTTGGTCCCGAATTCAGAATGGTTTATGTGGGTCAATTCTCGACCACAAATTTATGGCGAGAACTCGCGATAACGAGCTATAATTACATAATCATTTAGCCCTGAAATATTCAGGTAACAAGACTTTACTTGAGTTGTGGTTTTAATAAATCTTGAGTTCGGTCTTCCCTTGTGTCTAATAGTAGCAGTTACTTGTTTTATTCCTGCTGTTATTTATTCCAATTTATTTGGGGTCGGCGTAGTATGTCTTATTCATTTTGTTTCCTCTGCTACAAATAATATCAGGTAAATACCAACATACCAATATTTTAATGGAAAATGCAGGCATATTGAAAAAACATCCATAAGCAATCTCATCACGATGCAATTTTTGGATATGAGAAATTAAACCCCCTTATAAAAATATATTTAAAAATTGTCAAGTTTAAATTGTTTAAATTTAAACCTGGTTTTGCATTTTAAGCAATGGCTGTTGTTTTATATTTCTGTGGTAAAAACGTAATGACCGTCGTTAAAAGTCAGGTGTTACTCTTAAATCATTACTATTTCACAAATTTTTGGGGTTAAAAATTGCTGGTGTGTTAAATTTGTGACCAAAAATGTTTTCACAAAAAAAATGATAACTTTATACGACTTCTAACCTACAATTAAATAAAGATTCTAACTCTAAAACAAATTCAATAAAATCTGTGATAAAATGGACGAGAGACAGTTAAACAAACATAAATACCTACTCGTATAATAATCATAATACATCTAAACAAAACATACAATGTTCATTGTGGCGGTAACTTTGTAGGTACAATTACTACGTATTTGTAATCTGGGCCAACTTGATTGATGTCACTGTACACTGCAGCCTTGGAAAATTAACTGTCTACCATGATGTTTTGCTCCGGCCACGATTTTATTTTATAGCAGCGCCTTGTGGTGTATCCCTTGGAAATATCGGGATAAAAAGTAGTCTCTTCTTCGTATAGATGCACAAAATGAAGAGGAAATGATTAGGTAAGAGTAGATTCACCTACTTTCGTACGTCTTTGAAGCTGTTATTACCTGACATTAATTAGGTCAGCCAAAGTAGGTACAGTTATTAATAGTTGCCTATGTTACTTCTAAAGACTCAATGTATCGTCCTACAAAGTGTCATCAAAATTAGTTCAATATTAATTGATTAAAACTTTGCCTAGTCACCATAATATTTTATATCAAACAAGTTAAAAAACCCTTCTATTCTATAAATCTTATTTTCAAACATCTTTAGTGCTCCTTTAAAAAAAAAAAGGTATTCTTATACGAAGTTTCAGACGCGTAGCTCTTGTTGTTTTAAAAATTTCGTGATGAGTAGGTATTTTTCTCTTTTATAAATACAGATGAATACTATGAATAGGTATTTAAATAAACATAAATAGATAGATAAATAACTTTATATGTCATCATCATGGCGTATGGCATTAATCCTGCGTGGATCAAACCTCTATTTCCAAGTTCTTTAGCCAGCTTGCGGCATCAGTTGTAAGTTTATGAGCTTCCGACATTCCACTGGGAAAACGGCGAAGTGGGCATTCGTTTACCACATGGGAAAGGGTTTGGTCAGGTGCTCCGCAATTGTACTGTGGTGACTCCCTTAGTCCCCATTTATGGAGGTGGTGGTTAGTTTTCCCGTGGTTGGAACGAAATCGGTTCAATCGGGTCCAAGATTTACGGTCAGAGTCGAAACCGGGCAACTTCTTCGTGGGGTCCGATACGAGATTCGAATTAATATCTAACCTAACTTTATATGTAAAACACACGAAGGAACATAAAACACGATATACACACAGTAAAGTAATAGCTCGAAAGTATAAGTTACATAAAACTTTAATTTACATATCTCTTTATATCACAAACAAATGACATCAAGGCATACCATTATTTACCCAACACTTGAACAGCACGCTCGTTGTAATACCGAACTGAGACGGTACCGGTTAGTTCTGGCATGAACCCCTTCGGAAACAATGCCCTAGCATGCTGGTAGAGTATAACCTTATAACAATGTAGATACCTCTAAGCTCTACACTACAGTCTACACAATAGAGCTTATCGTGTTGACGTCACGTGACACGTGTTGGTGCTTCGATTACATGAAGTAGCTATAATAAACGGCTGCTTTGTATAAGGAATTTTAAAAAAGGAGCGTTTCTCAATTCCCAGACAATACAGAGATTTAGTTTTGCTATCATTCTGTAAATGACTGGAATCGGAATCGGATTTTGGAATCGGTCAAACCCGATCGGTGTTCCGAATCAGTACCTAAAGCGGCGCTATACACGCGGTCCTACCACGGGGCGCGGTGCCCCGTGGTAGGACCAACCTAGTCAAAAAATCACCAATCACGCGGATTTTACACACACTAAATTTAGTTGCGGAGCAAATTGACGTATTTACATGCGGGAAGAGTGATTTCCAAAAAGTATCTTTATGGATTATTTGTTATAATTAATTTTAATTTATTTTAACTACGCCATTGCATTGGGGAATCCTGTAATGATAGATGTAGTTTTTCTGATATATAAATTTAAATAAATAAAATGACCTCAAAGCACGGAAAATATAAAACGATTTAAATAAATAATTATTTCAGGACAATGCACAAAGCGCCATCTAGCCCTAAGCTGACCAGCAAAGCTTGTTATTATGGAAGCTAGACAACAGAGA
Source organism: Idaea aversata (assembly GCA_907269075.1). Taxonomy (NCBI): domain Eukaryota; kingdom Metazoa; phylum Arthropoda; class Insecta; order Lepidoptera; family Geometridae; genus Idaea; species Idaea aversata. The sequence continues at coordinate 3,967,366 of OU026092.1, read as the reverse complement.
GAAGACCCAAATACATTTCCTTTGTACATACATACCTAATATGCATACAGAAATAAATGACCAGAAACAAACACATAAATATTTATTTGAGGTGGCAAGGTGGCGAACCCGCAATCTTTTACGTCGCATATTTGTGTTAGCCGTGACTGCGTGGTTTAATCTATAGGCAATTGGATAGAACAATAAAGCTAAGTGACGACCTAGTTCGATTCCCGCCTCAGACAAGTATTTATTCTTAGACTAGCTACCCGCCCCGGCTTCGCACGGCTGTATTATGCATGTATTATATCTAAAAACCTTCCTCGTTAATCACTCTATCTATTAAAAAAAACCGCATCAAAATCCGTTGCGTAGTTTTAAAGATCTAAGCATACAAAGGGACATAGGGACGGCGAAAAGTGACTTTATTTTATACTATGTAGTGATAGTGATATTTGTCTGTGGTCTGGTTGTTTCTATGTATTGTAAATATTTACAAAACCAAGTATATAAGTAGTATATACGTTGTCTAGCACAATAACACATGTCTAGTTACTTAGCTTGGGACTAGATGGCGAGATGTGGAATGTCCTGTATTATTTTATAAACAAAAAAAAAGTTTTAAATAATCTTTGCAACATAAATACTGTGTCTCATGGTTTCACTTGCATAAAAAGTAGCCTTTGATCTTTTCCATACTACAGACTAACCTTGTATACATTTTCTTTGAAATAAGTCTAACCGTTTGAGAGAGAAAACAAACAATCATCTATCAGGAATGGACAGACACTTGTTACGTTTTAATTGGAAAAATTATATTAATTATATTTTTATAATTAGTACCCTTTTCAGGTTCTGAAGCGGTTAATTAATATTAATTTGCTATCTACTTAATAACTTCTTAAGACGTAGAAACGGAGAGAGTCTCTTGAAGTTCCCAAACAGTAGAGTTTTCAAACTTTTTCTTCCACCGAGCCATTAATCATTCAGAATATTTTAACCTTTTTAATTTTTTTATATAATTTTTAGCTGTATTTGACATTTAACAACTTCATCAATATTTTATCAAATAATATTTTTACGAAGGGTAGCTTGGGTTTCATTTTGGTATTCTGAGTAAAAATTTCAGTGTCTCTGATGTGGTGGCAAAAACTTATGGAGGCTTGTAACTAAGTAACTATAGATTACGAAGATTGACAATGAGAGTAAATCACACTTCTTCATCACATTCTTTACATAAGCCTACGTGCGCACTACGAAGTTCAGCCAAATGCGGTGACGTATATATACAAAAATATGTAAAAGAAAACCATTTCTGTAGCTCTACGATGTGACTGCCGTCCGACCGCCCCGGTCGCTCGGAGCACAGCAGCCGACCAACCGCAAACCGCTGGACCACCAAGCGGTTTGCGGTTGCCGCCACATGAAAACACAATCCTCTTTATTTGACGACCCAGTTGGCTCAATGGTAACCATGCCGTACTGTCAAACACAGGGTTCGATTCCCGCCTCATACAAGTATTTATGCTTAGATAATTGTCTGTGGGTTGTTTCTATGTATTATAAGTAAATATCTAGAAAAGAAAAGTATATACCTAAGTACCTAGTGTATCCGTTGTCTAGCACAAGTTTAGTTACTTAGCTTTGGGCTAAATGGCGATGTGTCAAATGTCCTGCAATATTTATTTTATTTATTTATTAGCTGTTTAGTATTCTGTGCGGATACGGCTAACCGTCACGCCGTCAGCCGGAATCGCAACCGTATCTTGCGGGCAAACTGCATACGTAACCTTTCTCCTATATTATTTGCATACCTAACTGTTCGTAAAAAAAATTTAATCTATAGAAAATACTATTATGAAAATAATAGCACAAATGCATCGATATCGAACCGACAAAACAGTGAATGCCACATTTAACCTGACTTCTATAAATCTTCGATAGAAGCGCTGCCGAGTAAATCGCCTCACCCATTTGTGTAATGTAGCCATTGCCTTTCAGGGGTGGATTTAAAATCTTTAAGAACTATTTCCAATAGCAGATTTAATGACGCGGCAGATATTTTGTTTTGAACACTCATCGATGACTTAGACATTAGAAAATTCAATAGTGTCCTAAAGACCTAATTACGTGGTATTTCCAACATTTTTGTCATTGAATAGACATGTAGAATCAATTGAAGTTAATGTTCTAGATTTTCTGTCAAAATACTTTATTACCTTAATCGCAGACTTTAACTGAAAAGTATTCCATTCACATTCTAATAGAGAAAATTATCGACACTTCAAATTCTGGTAGATTATTAAAAAAGCTCCAAATATTGACAAAAGAAAGATAGAACGATATTAATTCTACCGTCAAATAAGAAAAATTCAAATATGAAGTCAATAATACCAGTTCCGTATCAAGAACAGCTGTGCCGTCTCTGTGTATCAATCGTGCAAGGGTTCTCGTTTTGTGTCTATTGAACCAAATATATCCAATGGAAAAAGGTCTATTAAAGGCACCGTTTAAAAAAAACATGGTATTTTTAATCAATGGCGGATCATAATGAAATTCTGCCTGTTGTTCGATCTACTGGTGGAGCATAAAAAAAATCAGCTTAATTGGTAAATGGATCAAAATTAAGTTGCAAGATTCCAACCGAACAAACATACATAAGTACAAGTTAAATAAAAGCTTTTAAAAAGAGATGCAAGTATCAAAGGATCCACCAAGACTAATGGTAGATCCCAGTGAACTTCAGTGTGTTATTCAATTCATTGGTGGATTGAGATGGTGGATCATATTGGACAGAGGGCAGATGAAAGATAAGTAAAGTAATTATGTATGTCCGCCCTTATAAGTTCAATTACAAAGTCCTTCCATCGCGTCTGTCTGTCTCAACGCTTTTGGAGGCATGAAATACAATGTATGATACAAATATGATCATATTTATAGGCATGAGATCAACCCGGCAATTTTCATACGGATTTCACCAACAATTGGAAAGATTTATATGAAGGTTTATGTGCATAAGCGATTAAGATGTTATGTGAATTGGCTAAGATATGTTGCACTGTAAATTGAAGTAGGTATAAAAAAAATAAAAAAGTCTCTACTTACCATGCGAAGCCGGCGCGGGTTGCTAGTTATTAATGTTAAAAACGTTTGGTGTAGCACTAAATTCAGACAGAATAGCCACACCGATTGACAATACAGGGTTATTGGAAATTATACTAGCAAGCCGTTGAGGGCTACATACAACTTTTGTTCTACGACTTTAGGAAATACGAATTTTTTTTCGAAAATTTTGAGGTTAGGTTTACTTGAAAATCAGCTGTTTCTTACACGGAGAGGTCATTAACCTTAAAATTTTACTTATTTTTTAAGTTACATCTACTGTTCTTAGTCTCAATGACCTTTGTTTTAAAAAATCTGCCGTTTTTTGAATTTACATAACCTCAAAATTTTCAATTTTTTTTTCGAATTTCCAAAAGTCGTAGAACAAAAGTTGTCTGTTTAGGTGCACAGAAGTAGCCCTCAACGGCTTGCTAGTATAGTTTTCAATAACCCTGTATAATGAGTATTAATAATATAAATCAAGCATATTATTTTGAAAACGTGTCTTTAGAGAAACTATAAATTTCTAATCCCAGTAAATATAACGTTTAAGAATTAAACTTCGCCTTCTAATACGACTCTATATAAAGCTATTCCATTCGGTTACAGTTCCATTCAACGTACTCGTATAAACGATGCGACAGGTGCCCATTGTGTGGTTCGCCAAGAATGTGCCAATACGGCGCGCCGTTTGTCATATAAACTGTGACTTCATTACGTGCAAAGCACTGAGTTTATTTCAAAGTTTTAGAATAATGTGCTACATTGACATACTCACAAATAATTTGAACGCTCTAAGTTCTTTAATACTAATTTAATGATGGATGAAAAAACACTTCAATTTTTTTCATCATGTACTTTCTAATCACGCAATCGAACCACGTGACCGATAGGTAGTCAAAATTCTTCGCGTTTACGTCATAGTCCAAATACGAATATTTCTTAATACCTCGTCGTTCCAGACGTTTGCACCAAGCTTTTTGCTTCGTCATTCCTTAATCGTACTGCAAGGGAATGGAATCTGTTGCCTGCGCCCTTAAAATTCTTTCCTGACGTGTACAATTTGGGGATCTTCAAGTCGCGAGTGAATAGGTATCTTCTAGGAAGGCGTGTTACATCTTAGGCGGCATCGTCACCTACCATCAGGCAGGTGTGATAGTGGTTAAACGCTGACCTATCATTTGTAAAAACAATACCTAAATTAAATCTTCTTAATATAATATATAGGTAGGTACTGTCAGGGAATAAAATTGCATAACCGCATAGCTTTGTCAAACAGATCATAATTTGACGACTTTTTCTCAGTTAAAATGGTGGTTTCACCATACATTTAGGTAATAAGATCTACTATATATATTATCTTTTTTTTTAATTTCTTGTATATAATTTAATTAATTGTAATTTGAAATCAGATTAATGTATTAATAAATAAATAAACCAGTAAGTACCTATTAATTAAACATTCATTAAAAAGTCGATTCATTAAGTAATAAGACCTTTGATTTCTTTCTACAGATACACTATACAGAGTTGTAATACATAGTGGTACAGTTAGGTAACAAAATTCCAGACCCACCATAGAACTCTAAAACTGCTATTATTAGAATATTTTCAACTCAAGCAAGACCTAAAGGTGTGCTAAAGGTGGATATAGACTAGCTTTTTTAAATTTTTATCGAATCACACTTCGCACATTTGCCTGTATTGAACGATTCGTAACATTACATTGAAATGCTCGAGGAAATTCTCTATACTCACCTTTTTGGAGGTCCTGAAAGATTGAAGTCATGATTTTTTTAAACAAACCTTTTTAGAATAAAATCCTTCAAAAAAATAGTAACATTAGAAATGTACGGTGGGCCTGCAATTCTGTTGCCAACTGTACCTAATAACGATAATGATATATCATAGTCTGACCAATAACATGGTTATAACAATAAAATATTTTGAAATTTCTTCCCCTAAGCTGGTCTTCCAATCGCCTAAGCACGTTCTGCGAATGTATACCGATATCTTAAAGATAAAGAACAAAAGGTTGTGAATTTATAGCTAAAGTAGCGCCTTCTCATTATTACGAAATCCCTTTTTGAGCCTATTAACTGTCCGTCCGTAAATTTTTATAAACCAGTCTGTGAATTTCAGATGGAGGAGAGATAATTTTAAAATATTAGGTTTTATACCTACATAGCTACCTATTACCCTTACTTAGTTGATATAATGTATCTACTTATCCTAATCCTAACTAATATTATAAATCCGAATGTTTGTTTTTATTTGTTTGTTTGTTTGTTCCTTCATCACGGTCAAACGAGTGGGCCGATTTAGATAAAAATCTGCATGGTGGTTGTTTAAAGGATGGAATAGGACATAGGATACTTTTGATTGGGACTTTTTATGCGGGCGAAACCGCAGGGCACAGCTAGTTGATATTTTACCGTATTTTATTTATTTATTTATTTTATTTCTTTATTTTTAGCCTATTCCGTCCCACTGCAGGGCCTCCCCCCCTCCTTCCACTGTTCCCTGTCTAGTGCCAGCTGGGTCCAGTCCCTACGATGTGAGTCCACCGTATTTAATAGAACTTTAATTTAATTATGTATAATTAAGAGCCTACACTTTCCCACTGCATGGTAAAGGCCTCTCTACCTTTCTACCCTTGCATTGCACACCAGTCATACTACTTAAATTATTACTAGCTACGCTCCACGGGCACGTGGGAATATCGGGATAAAAAGTAGCCTATAGCCTTCCTCGATATATGAACTATCCAACACAAAAAAATATATTCAATTCGAACTAGTAGCTTCTGAGATTAGCGCGTTTAATCAAACAAACAAACAAACTCTTCAGCTTTATAATATTAGTATAGATTATAGGTACTTAATTCTCAGAAAAACTGACATAAAAACGTTACCGTAAAAAGCTAGTTTAAATCAATGCATAAAATATCGCTGGATACTTTTTAAAGTAATTGCAACGGCGATACCTAATTAAAATACAAATAAATAAAATACAGCTAAAATAAATACCTACAAATTATAAATAGAAAATCTCGTCCAGAGCGTCTCCACCCGGCATCGTCTGTGTTTAATTGACTATGGCTACAGTTACATGCAGGTCGTACTACAGTCATATTTGGATTAACAGTATATTTTATCTATCTTCTATGTAACTTGTTCAGTTTTACGACTGTTAATAATCTGTTTGCAATAAACGAAACAACTCAGAGATAGTTTCGATGTTCGTTCAAGGAAAAAACTTCAGCAACAAAAACCTAAATACAAAGCCATTACGAACTGAACTAACAATCAGAAGGAAGTTGGAAAGTTACTTCATTCGATGCCCACAGTTCGCACTTCGGAAATTTTATTTTTGTTTACAAACGAAGTTTCTAGATACTATTTACAAGTCTAAAGGAAAACATTTGCGAAATTAAATAGATAGATGATATTAGTCATAGCGTGGCTGGTGAATTAGGATTTGTTTAAAGATTGCTTATTTATAGATGACTGATATTTTGATATAAGGTAGATTTTAGCTAGTTCTTTTCACATTGAAAATGCAAAGAATCATTTTTATTTTCTGACAACTATTTTTACAGACTGCGTCCCGCGGTTTTACCCGCGGTTGTGGCTCTTTGAGTGATATCAATTTCCTACAAACACAGAATACAAATAATAGCTACTACAAACTATAGGGTGTCTCAGTAAGAGTGCACTTTTTAAAATTGGATTTTTTTTTTCATGCAAGTGGCAACTCTGAAATTTGACAGCTGACACCTCTGTTTATTCCGATTATTAATTTTAATTTCCGATTATTATTATTACTAGGAAAGTTATGCTGAAACCGCTCGCAAACTTCGCCGAATTTTTAAGCCGAGAAAGTGAACCTATTGTTGCAACCATTCGAAGAGTGGTCAAAAAATTTGAAGAAACTGGGTCGATTATGGATAATAAGAATATACAAACTTTAAGAGTCCTTTTCACCCCGTCTCTTAGTACGTGCTTAGGTCCTAAATGGAACCCTCATGCGAAGTTTCAAAGTAGTAGCTCTTGTAATTTCAGAGAATCGTGATAAGCCTTTTATTTTTTTAAACCTATGTAACACACTAACATCAATAATATACGAAAGTATTTTCCGAATAAAATTCGAACAATACCTAAAATCCTTTTAAAACAAACTCGAATACATAAATATCGATTTAATACCACTCAAAATGGGATGGAGAACAACTGGGATTAGAGACACTGTAAACATTGAATAAAACGAAATCACAAAGCCAGCAGACAATAAGCAGTGTTGCCAGATGCCGGTTTTTTTTTCTCTTACCAAGGTTGCCAAAATTTCATACTTTCAGTATATTTCAGTACAATTTAATTATTCAAAAATGTCCTGCAATATTAATAATTTACGCTCTAGATTACGTTTTCTAATCAAACTTACTAAAAAACTTAAAAATTAGTTATGGGGTAATGAATCTTGTGATGTGCTTTTGTCGATTGTTAGTTAGTGGCTTAATTAATCATAATAATAATTCTTTTTGCACGTTGCTTGGGTGGTCAATATTGTAAAAATATCGTATTTTTTTTCTTGATTAGCATCTACGGACTTCTAAATCTCGTACACATACGATATTTCTCTTACGTCTGGCAACCCTGGCAATAAGTCATTCAGACTTTACTCCAATTTATGAGAATCGAGAATCGAGTGAATCAACAAGATTATTGATGTCGCACACGCTATAAGCACACTATAAGTACTTTTATTCGATGATGGCGTTTGCAAAGGTCGCGTGGAATCGTCTGATTGCTATTGCGATTTGTGACATCGAATCACCGTGCAATTTGAACGTCTGACGCGATTGTAGCGTGTATTGATGTTATCAGTCACTTTCACACAATAAGTGCTGGCTTTGGATGAATCGCAGTAAGAAACGTAAGGCTACGTGCGCACTATGCAGTTGGTTGCGATTGCGGCTAACCACATGACGGTCGTTCTTGTATAGAATACTACATAGTTAATAGGGAAGATATAGTTATAATGCGCCGACAACCGCATAGGTTGGTCCGTAAAGCAATTGTCTGGCCATCATCGGTCGTTGAGCCTCTGTTCAGCGAGCGACCGGAGTGGGCGGAAGGTAACCGCATCGTAGTTCATTCATAGAAACGATTTTCGCATACATATTTTCGATTGTGGCTAACAGGACGGCTGACCGCATCCAGCCGAACCCCATAGTGCCGTACGTTACATATGCACGACCTAATCGTGACCTGCTTCAATATATACTTGTAACTAAAATACAGGATTCACGCGTCATGACAATTTATTCAAACTTAATAAATATAAAGTAAAAACGTTGAGTCACCATAAAGATATTTTCTTTTCAAAGGAAAATAAATTATAAACATGAACTAATTAGAATGCATCACAGAAAAGAGAACATTAATATAAACAGCAAAGAAACTAAGCACAAACTGAAGGAAATATAGTCCCAAAGAAACGTAATGCATCATTATTTCAATTTGTTTACGAGAACACGTACTTTGTTACGTAAGTTAGGTAGGTACGGGCACCTATTTACGCGGTGTTTTTACTAGAACTATAATAACTTGCATGTTATATATTTATTAGGGGTCCATAAGGGGTCCATGCTGTCCCACTGCAGGGCAAAGGTTCGCCTACAATTACACTAACAATGACACCGGTCAGCTCTACCGTGCTACTTGTGACCGAGTGTTTAAGACGAAGTTCGGATTTACCGGGCACATGTCAGGCAATGGTCTAGGGTTGCCATCGTCATGACCTAATCACCTACTTTCAATTGATCGTCAACTGCTGCTATTGCATGTCAGTCATTCAAATAAGAGTCAAAATTATCCTTTATCAATTTACATGTAGGTATTTGTGATTCTGTCTTCTGTCTGTCGCTATGTATGCTTAGATCTATAAAACTTCGAAACGGATTTTGATGCGGTTTTTTTTTATAGATAGAGTGATTAAAGAGGAAGATTTAAAAGTGTATAAACAAAACTACAACGCATATGATTTCGCGGAAAACAGCTAGTTACCTTTATGACTAACCTTGCAGTAAAAAAGCGATTTTTAAAAGAGGCTTCTTAACGCTTTTTATTTATACTATAAAATACGATGCCAATTACAGAACCCAGCAGAGTAAGGTACCTTCACTGTTATTGTGAAGTTGAAAGAACACGTAATTGAGATAATGAGAGAATATTGAAACTGCATCGACAAAGCATACGAGAGCTTTATGAGCTTTGAATAAAAACAACGTCGATGTTTCTAGTTAGTAGGAAAATGAGAAATACGTAGTTTATAGATTTTTTTTATAAAAGAAGACTTATTTTCACCATGTGGTTCACTTTATTATTATACCATTTTTTTCTTGGTCTAAAATTGTTACCCTTATTACGCCAAATATTTTAGTAGTTTGGTTTTGACTTATTTGTTTCATTTACCCAAATGTCTGAACAAGTTAATGGAATGTTCAAATTAAAGATCTTTGTTAAACCATGTTAGTGCGTATAACACCACGGAAAAAAAATTGTTAAGTGCATATTTTGTTGGATTTTGGTCCATATCTTAGAATCACACAGAAACGTTGACCAAAAATTTTAACTAATTATCACCCTGCACTGCAAAATTTTAGTTGGCCATGGTATAACGCGTAATAAAATTTGGCCAAATGCGTTTATGGCGTTTAAGACCTTACGCGTTTTTGGTCATATGCAACGAAACCATTTTAATTTTTATCAAATAAATTGTTGATTCACTGGTCTAATAAAAAACAACACAGATATGGTCACTTAATTCACCCAAAGCCGTAACGATTTCGAATCATATTATCATTATTCTAGTAAAGATGCCTTTCCACTTACGGTCGAGGAAAATCGCTTGGAAAACCGTCATAACAATGAAATACGTTCGTTGTGAAATCCGCTAATCCAGGGATGGCTTGCTGGATTTAAGATAAAAAGGAAAAAAAACTATTGTTTTCTAGGAGAAACTAAATTGAAAAAGTTTGACCACTAACTGTCGAAATAGATAAGTTAATTGAGAAATGTTTTGAGATAATACATTAATTGGTAACTGACGTACTAGTTCTATACAGGGTTATTGGAAATTATACTATCAAGCCGTTGAGGGTGACTTATGTGCACCTAAACAAACAACTTTTGCTCTACGACTTTTGGAAATTCGAACATTTTTCGTTTACCTGAAAATCAACTGTTCCTTACACGGAGAGATCAGTACCCTTAAAATTTTACTTATTTTTTAAGTTTCATCTACTGTTCTTGGTCTGAATGACCTTTGTTTTGAAAAAAACAGCTGTTTTTCGAATTAACATAACCTCAAAATTTTCATTTTTTTTTTTCGAATTTCCAAAAGTCGTAGAACAAAAGTTGTTTGTTTAGGTGCACAGAAGTAGCTCTCAACGGCTTGCTAGTATAATTTCCAATAACCCTGTGTTATTTAGAGTGATTAATGGTTTCGTCCCATATACCTACGGCCCAAATAGGCCTAATAACAACAAAATATTAAACATTTTCCATCTTAACATCATCATAGCTTGACAAAAGAAATAGATAGACAAGCAAACGATTGCTTTCATATTTAAACTGTCAGCGAACTACTTATCTAAAGTACGTAGTATGTATCTATAAACAAAATCATTACATCTATTCATAAAATAAGCGTATTTTATATTAAAAAAAATCTTGCAGTTAATTCAATTAAATTCATGTTTAGTAAATGCATTTATTACCTTTGTGTAATGTAAGCTTTTATACTATTATTTTTAATTAAGGTGCTTTTGGCCTGAGAGAGTGTAATTTTGTAATATGTTGATGACATTAAATTCCCATCTCCTTAACTGTATGTAGGTACCTAGGTACCACATAATTTATGATAATAAATTTTGAAATTGAAATTTATGGAGGTACCTACTATAAAACCGACGAAAAAACGGAGGAGGTTCTCAGATCGACGCGTATATTTTATTATTATTCTTTATGTATGATCACGCATAACTTTTTTATAACCCAAAATTTCATTTTAAAAATAACAAAAAAAATCGCAACTCGTTATTCGCTATGTAACAAATAACAAGCGTGGAGCATGCATTTCCTGATTGTCACACGAGCTTTGACAACCAACAGAGCGGAATTTCGAAACGAACACTTCACAACGAGACGTTCCCGATTCGTAGAACAATCAATATTTTAATACACAGTCTTTTTTTTTTCATACTAATATTTTGTTTCGTAGTTTTCGTCTTAGCAATGTACCCACTTGTTTACATTATGTAGTAACACTTTCAGCACTCAAAGCCTTCTTCGAAAAATGTAAACAAGTAAATCGCGGCGAAGAAAACTACTCACTTAATTAACTTTTTATCCCGATATTCTCATGGGATCGGGAGTAACGCAGATGAAACCGCGGAGCGCTGTTCAAAAATAATAATATATCTTAAAAAAAATTAGAGGTAAGATATTTATTTGTTTAACAATTCTCTTAAGGCTACAAATGTCCATGAAATCGTGTCAAATGTTGTGACGATTTATTAGAAACTAGCTGTTGCCCGCGACTTCGTTCGCGATGTGGTTTTGGTTTATATAGAATGCCTAGCATTTTCCCGCATAGATACTATTTAACGTTCGGTGTAAGTTATAATAACAAAATAGATACATTGTTTTTAAGCTATATTTTTTGATTGATTTGGCAAAGGCACTTATGTAGGTAAGTAATATTTATATATATTTATTTCACTCAAATAGAACATAATACACAACAATATAATGAGCTAAAATTAAGTCCAATTCATATTCGCACAAAACTTTCAACATCTTAGTCTTCCTCATCATCTCATCTTTGGTTTTTTGTAAATTAAAGTAAAAAAGAATTATTAACTACCGTTGTCCCTCTATCCATATTTTTGTATTCATAATATAAGGGGTTATAGTATTTATAAACACCAACATCATGCAAATAATAATCTATTTTGGTGCAAATAAAATTTTGTTTTTTTATTTTCAAATATTATTAATGATTAAATATGAAAGGCCATTGGACAGAACAGATACTTATACATAAAATAACGTCCTTACCTATTGATAGCGGGTATTACGTTGAACAAAAAATGCTTTCACACCAAACATCTAAAACGTCTCGGAAACGGACGGGGTATTTGAAGGAACGTGATGTCCTATGATTTTACAAAAGTGCACGATGCCCTTAGAGACCTATACCTATGGATAGAAGACATCGAAGAAAACAAATAATGCCTTCACACCAAACTTCTAAAGCGTATTGGATACAGGGTTTTTGAAGAAGATTGATGTTCCATGATTTTCCAAAAGTGCGCGGTGACTTTATGCCAATAATAATTGTGTAAAATTACGGTATGTCTAGGGTTATTTTATTATGCTAGAACGTTTATGCCAAACTACAAAAGGACATTTTGTTTATGCCAAAAGTGTGGTTCCCATCTAAAACCTCTAAGCCAACCTCCAACTACTAAAACGTCTGGGAAATTGAATATTTAAAGAAAAATGATGTCCTATGATTTTTCAAAAGTGTGCGGTTCACTTTGAGACCCATACCCACCTAAATGAACAAAAAATGCCCTCATACAATACCTATAAAGCGTAAGGGCATTATTTATCCATCGGGTCTAAAATCACAGCGCAAAAAACATAACACTGCCACGCTCCCATACTGAATGTCCGGACCCTTTTTGCAATTTTCTGAATTCTAGACCAAATTGCCCAGATTTTCTTTATTAGGTAGCTAGGGCTAAGTAATTTTGGGGAAAACAAAATAAAAAAGTAGCTGTGACATACGGCAGACAGACAGACATGACGAATCTATAAGGGTTCCGTTTTTTGCCATTTGGCTACGGAACCCTAAAAATAGATTTTTACAAACATACCTTATCTATTATTCACTTCAAAAACTTCAAAAAAGGAGGAGGTTCTCAATTATTAATCGTCGCGTATATTTTTTTATGTATTTTTGCCGATTACTTACTCGAAAACGCTTGAACCGATTTGGAAAATTATTTTTAGGGTTTCGTACCTCAAAAGGTAACAAAGGAACCCTTATAATATCACTTTCTTGTCTGTCTGTCTGTCCGTGTGTCACCACCGATTATCTCAGGAACGGTTGGACTTAGCAAGTTCAATTGAAATTACTGAAGTCTATGGTCCCTATTAGGTGTATAAAAATCAAAGTGTATATAAACTAATGTACGGAACCCTCGGCGCGCGAGTACGACTCGCACTTGGCCGGTTTTTTTTTTTTTGTTTTTATTTTCTAAGGTGTCCGCGACTTGAACTCATAATTCAAACTATTTAAATAAATTAGTTGAGCGCGATATAAGTGCAACATCGAGAAGGAGATCCGTAATTTTATGTAGGTAGTAGTACCTCTTTGTACTAACCTCATTTTCAGTTTCACGTAGGTAGTAGATATATGCAAACTATTTGGTTTTATGACAACTGTCATCTTGAGCGGAGCCATGTACCTGTACGCCTAGTATGACTTGTTGAAGCACTCGAAAATAAGGAACCCTTATAAGGTCACTCTCTTGTCCGTCTGTCTGTCGGTGTGTCACTACCGATATTCTCAGAGACGGATGGATCTAGTAAGTTGATTTTTAGGAAGTTTCATAGTAAATACGCAATATAGTATGTTTGATCGAATACGTAAAAAAGTAGTGCTAAGCGTACTGTTCCTTTTTGACGTTTGATTACGTTTTACACGGAAACATATTTCGATTTCACATTTTTTAAATGTTTTTTTATCAAATATCAAAATTATTGTATTAAAGTTAAATTGAAAAATACCCTAAATGTTAATCTGGTATTTTCTGAACATATTGGTGTGGACCTCGTTGAAATCTGTTCTCTAGTTTATGAGATTACCTGGTTCAAACAAACAGACAAACAGACAAACAAAAATTCTAAAAACTACCCTATCGTGTTCAGCTAACGATTCTAAGACGACCTGTGTATTTTTTTTCTGGATATTTTACAATTACAGATTTTTTTATGTCTACAGATTTATTATATGTATAGATTCCAAAAATTCACAGATATTTTAGTGTCTAGTAAAATAAAGCTGCTACCGTAGACCGACCTTTTGATAATAACGTATTAAATTAAAATAAACAGGAAACCTTGGTAAGTGTGCGTCACAATGAAATTATACAGTCTGTTAATTGCAGAAACAAAATACAGCCAGGTAGAACAAAGTCTGTATTTAAAAGCTTTTTATCGTTGATCTTAAAGAAATCTATTTCCGAATACATTTCTATTCATCATCCCAAGCAATCAACTTTGAAATGAAAATGAAATGCATTGTTTCGCTAAGAGCTGCGTTCATTCGTGATTTCTTTGTAAAGTTATTGCGCGACCTGCGTCAGCAATTTCTCCTGAGTTTTCAGAGTTTTTCATACCAGGAGGCAGAAGCAAAGTTAATCTACGAATGTATTCGTATATGTAGGGATATGGTCTCCTCTGAGAGAGGTTGATATCGGCAATCATTTGGCACAGGTGCTTACTCCAGATTACTGAAAGTCCGTAGACTTTGAGACTTCTAGGGGATGTTGATATTCTTATGATATTTTCCTTCATCGCAACAAGAACCTCACAACCTATTTAGAGACAAAGAAACAGACATAGGATCAAACTTTTATAATGCACCTTTTCAGTGGCGCTGTAATGTTTTTTTTTTTTTAAGTAAAAATGCACCTTTAAAATTTGGCACCGCCGCGTCTAGATTTGAACTCACGACTTTACCATGTAGGTGCGAACCACTACGCTACCAATAATACCTAATGGAGGCTAACCCACTATAAATAATAAAATCATGTCGCTATCTGTTTGGAATAGTTCAAGATTCCAGGGCTCCCAGACGTTATTTATTTTCTGAGTAATAAATAGAAAAGTGAGTAATGTGTTTATTACGTAACTTCTCAGAAAAACGTTTCTTGAAGTAGGAAATAATCCTCTCCGTCTATAGACGCTAGAAATTAACTTCTTGTTTTTAGTAAATGTTTTTAAAAATATTAAAATACTGCCTCAAGTATAATCTCTACATAAAATATATTCGAAGTTTTGGAAGTAAGCGTTCTACGTCCATAATGATCTTAGCACTATAGAATTCGCTAACCTTATATAGCTCCGGTAGAAAAAAATCTTGCATGCGCGATTCAGGTTTTCTTAAATTTTGAAAATCACAAATTAGTTGATTATTATTTTTGTTCTGCTTAAAAATTTTGTACAATTATGTATTTTAAGAATACATAGCAATATACACATTTTTTAACTAGAAAATAAAGTAATTAATTTAATAAGATATTTTTTTTTAATTTCAAGTAACTAGCGCCATCTCTTCGTTTTCGCGAAACTACCATTCATCTCAGAAAATGTTGATTTTATTTGTTTACCTTTGTTTGTGCAGTCTAATTTCGGGAACTAGGAAACAGATTTTAACATAATCTTCACGAATGTGTTCAGAAAATATCAAAAGAGGTTTAGGTATTTCAAGTAGATTTATGTTACTAATTAAAATTTGATATTTCTTGGCGTAAAAAATAAACCATAATATTTTTGCATGAAAACGTACAGAACGTAGGGATGATGTCAAAATTGTCAGTTTGACATACGGAAAGAAGCATCTAGCGCCATCTCTTTTTTATTTATAATTTTACTATGGCTTCGCATTATTACTATCGTGCATATAGCCAGTGTCGCGGTCAAAGAAAATTAAATCCAATGCAGGAGCGTTTTTTGAATTTGGAACATTACAACGCTCCAGCAATTTTGTATGAACATGTGTATGAAGCGGCGTGTGCTGGGGTTATTAAAAACTTAAATACTCTTTGATTGGATCTCTTTTATCAAAGTACTAGCGACCCGCCCCGGCTTTGCACGGCTATATTATGAATGTATTATCTTCTTATCTATATCTATCTATATCTAATCGTAGAGACTTGAAACTTGGAGGGTGTGTTCTTTGTATGTCGTAGGTATCCGATAAGAAAGGATTTTCCGAAATTCTACCCCTAAAGGGGTGAAAAAGGGGAGCAAAGTTTGTATGGGACAACGTGATTCCTTGGTCTAATCTACTTCAAATTTTGCATAAACTTTTTGACAGAATTGATGGAACACGTGTTTCATATTTTATTGAAATTCATCCCCTAACGGGGTTAAAAAGGGGTAGAAAGTTATTTTGGGGTGATTTCCTCCGAAGTTGATATCAATACTCCTTTTAAATCACCTACATTTGACACCCATTTCGATTTTATTCAAAAAAGGTTGCACTTTTAGGAGACGGCCTCATGGGGACGTAGAATTCGAAATTTGAAATGGTAGAACATTGTCTCTACATAGTATGAAATATACGAATCATTCTATATTCAAAAGTAGCTGCACCTCGCGGTTACACCAGCATGTCCCGATCCCGTGGAAATATGGAATAAAATGGGATATGCGTGGGATAAAAAGTATGCTACACTATTATGTATTCTGTGACGTTCGTGTTTAGTGGGACGCGTTCGTGTCGTCACGGGCGGCCGGGGTTTCTCGAGCGGCTGCAGTTTTTCGTTGATTACTCAGGTTCTACTAATTGGATTTAGATGTAAAGTATAACACGACCTTCCTATCCTAGCTATCTTAAAGTGAAAACCAGATTTCAATTGGTTTAGGCGTTTTTTATTGTATAAGTAACAAACAGACAGACAGATAGACTTGAACTTTAAAAACTACATGTTTTTGTTTCAATATTTTCAAAGTCCCTCAGAACCATTTTTTTTATTTGCTTCCAAGTAAATACAGAATTTTCGTCCTCTCTGCCTTTATAATGAGTATCAAAGAAAACATGTGAAATATAAATGTAAAAGAATATAAACTAGCCTACAGACTTCGGTAATTTTAAAACCCAAAGAAATTTATTAGAGTTAAAACCAATAAAAAATCCTATTAGAACCATTTTGGACTTATACGCGGACGAAGTCGCGGGCAAAAGCTAGTAATCAAATAAAAATATTGCTTTAAAATTATGAATACTGCTTATCATTTTAAGTTTTTTTACTAAAGCCAAGAAATTATTCTTTGGCGTCTATGGAGGAAATGATTATTTCTTACTTTTAATGAAACCTTCTTAGGGTTCCGTACCCAAAAGGGTAAAAAGGGGACCTTAGTACTAAGACTTCGCTGTCTGTCCGTCTGTCTGTCTGTCATCAGGCTGTATCTCATGAACCATGATAGTTAGAAAGTTGTAATTTTCACAGATGATGTATTTCTGTTACCGCAATAACAACAAATACTAAAAACAGAAAAAGTAAATATTTTTTGAGTATATTTTAAACAATTTTATGTTATTTTCATGTTTACATTTTTATGGCTATTTCTTTTTTGTTAATTATACTCCCAATAGGACAGGCAAAATAGTTTTAACCTATACAGTCTCGTCTGACATACAATATTTTTAGGGTATTTTGCTCATGTATCAATTATAATGATACGGAACCTTTCGTGTGCGAGTCCGACTCGCACTTGGCTGGTTTTTTTTCTGAGTTTATCACCTGGTACCTGTAAATTGACCGGTCGGTCCAAGCTAGCTGAAGTTCACACATTTGCAGTCAAGGCTAATACATTTTGTTCCCGCGGACAATAAGTAACGTCTGGGGGCCCTGGAATCTTGATCAAAAACACAGAACAAGCGTTTGAAAAGCACCTCAAACGGTTAAGTTGTCAGCGAATGTACCTAGGTTAAAAATGAATACACCAGTCACGTAGTTCAATTGTCCTGAAAACAAAAAGAAAATAGCTTTTTTTTCCATGAAATAGAAACAAAAAGATACTTAGATATAAAAATATAAATACTACCATAGAGTTCACAGCAGAAGAGACGCATGTAACTAGTAGAAGAGTGATGAGTATGGATGTAGAGGGATTGAGAGGAAGAAGACGATTAATAGGAGTGAATGGAGGAAGAAGACATACTGAGCCGACCCCAATTGAATTTGAATAGGGGCAGGAAGATGACGATAGAGTTCACAGCAGAATATAACGATGTGCTTTTTAAAAAAAAATAGTCGATATATACGAATAGTCCGACATTTGTCGTCCAACAAATTGTCGTCCGACATTTGTCGTCCAACAAATTGTCGTCCGACATTTGTCGTCCGACATTTGTCGTCCGTCAATAGTCGTCCGACAAATAGTCGTCCGACATTTGTCGTCCTTCAATAGTCGTCCGACATTTGTCGTCCGTCAATAGTCGTCCGACAAATAGTCGTCCGACATTTGTCGTCCTTCAATAATAGTCGTCCGACATTTGTCGTCCGACATTTATCGTCCGTCAATAGTCGTCCGACATTTGTCGTCCGACATTTGTCGTCCGACATTTGTCGTCCGTCAATAGTCGTCCGTTAAAAAATACCATATGTACGTCTTAATACACTCACAGCCAAATTAAAAACAGTAGGCCCAGGCTTCGATCAATGATCGAAGGGCCCAGGCATACATTTTCGCCGCGCCGTAGAGAGGGGATAGCTGTCTACTCTCCATCCGTCTTACGCTTTTTCGATCAGGTCACGTGTCCTGACGCGAGTTTAAGATTTTATACCCATTACAGAAAAAGTGCT
Organism: Idaea aversata; assembly: GCA_907269075.1. Lineage (NCBI taxonomy): Eukaryota > Metazoa > Arthropoda > Insecta > Lepidoptera > Geometridae > Idaea > Idaea aversata. The sequence goes on along the minus strand of OU026092.1, from coordinate 3,948,612 downwards.
CAACGCCGCTAAAGAAGTTTTCACTTCAAAAATACCTACCTCAGGTTATTAAACTTTGCCTTTCAAATATGTTTTAAACAGATATAAGTAGACGGTTAAATTACAAATATTTGTTTAAGTTCTAGATGTTTCTTTATGTATCCTATTTATTTTTAAGTGTTTTGCCTCTGGTAACTTTATTACTATTTTGGATAGTTTGATACTAGATGGCGCCGTGTGCATTGTCGTGAAACATTTATTTATTTAAATAATGTTCACATGAAATCGGGACTCATTTAGCCCTCTTTAATGTACTTTCTATTATTTTAGGACAGTTATTTAATCTCTATGACCAGCCCCATTCACTCGTCCTCCGGCAAAACGATGAATAATAGTACAAAGGAAACATTTCTAGGCAGTTATCTCTAAAAGCCCGTCAAATACTTTTAAAATCCATTGTGAAAGTTAGTCTTCAATATTTCACGGCACATTGAACCTTAGCTCTTTGTAATAAAGAGAAGGCATACTTACTGAAACATAATTAGATAGTTACTTAACAGTATTACTTCGCTACAACGAGCGATACTGAGAATGCATCTCAGATATTTTAGTGTTTCAAAATTAGTTCAAATATGGAATGAACGGAATGTTGGAAATCAACAAATTCACATGCCGCCGCAAACTGAAGGCCAATTCCCATAAATAAAATTGTTTAAATTACATCTCAATATCATTTCGATTGCATTTCGATTGCAAAAAATGTACTAAACATCATCTTTTGGTATTCTCATAAACTAAGATTTCAACATGATATCCGAATGAAATGTTAATTTAATTGAAATGCAATCGAAACTAAAATGTACGTAAAACCGTATTCTCCAAATACAAATGATATCGAAATGTAATCAAACTTATCTAGACCGTATTCTCGTCGCATAAGAAACGTCAAATTTGAGATCGAGAGTTGATTGAAATGTAATCGACATGAAACAACGAATTTAGTGAATTTTTAAGGTTAACTTAGTTGGGTTGGTGTGTAAATCTAATAAAAATAATAATGCGTGTCATCTCCAAAGCGCGACTGGAGTTTACTTTACTTGTATTTCGATATAGAAGGTTACAGGTTCGATTCTCGCCCCAAACAAGTATTTAAGTAGGTATACAAGTCTAGTTGTTTAGCCTAGGGCTAGATGGCGTTATGTGAAATGGCCCACATTATTTACTTTATTTGTAAAAAATCGCTATCTATTGCTATTGCTATTGATTGCTATCGACACCAATTGCTCGCTTCCTTTCTTCCCACCGATCGCTTTCATATTTTCTATCTAGAGCGTTAGCGCGATTTATCTCATTGACCTTCATATCACAAAGTTTCTTCAAACACACTCCAAAATAAAACAAGCGCCAAATGAAATTCTTTTAAATTTTGTGACATAGCCAACCTAACAAAGCAAAATGAATGAATGACTGAATGATTTTATATCGCAATGTAAGTGAAATGCAATTGAAATGTAATTGAAATGTAACTGAAATGTTATTATGATTATGGTTAGCAGAATACCAATTGACAGTTAAATTTCAATATCATTTCACTTCGATCAATTTAAGGTTGAATTTTGCTATAATTACGAGAATTGACCTTCTGGCCAAACAACTTGGATATAAAGATTTGATCCACGCAGGTTGAACGCTAAACACAATGATGATGAGTTAAAATATTATGCAACCAATATTCGCTTTATTGCGACTCGTCTGTCACAAGCCAGCCACTAACGACGTCAAAGGCAGTGAAATAATGCAATATTACTTCCCTACCACGAGCGATATTGAAAATGCATCGTAGATATTTATTATTTAATTTTTTTTCAAATATGAAACCTTATAACTAGGAACTCATAAATAACCAACAACCAATAAATAATGTAGAATTGTGTAATGTTCCTCAAACTAAAGTATTAAAATATTATTATTATACGGTATAAATTATCATTTCAAGTTTAAATATATTATAGCCCTTTGTGCCACTCTAAGATATTTTACTTTTGAGTTTCGTGTTTTAGTATTCTATAAGTTTAATCATTTTTATAGGTGCAATTATGTTTTATATGTCTGTATATTTATTATTTGTTGAGGTGTTTTTGTTTTTGATGATGACGAGTTTTCCCGAGATGCATTCTCAAAGTCAGACTATTTTGTAGTGTCGTTGAGAGCTTAATATTATTTCTCCAAGTAAATATTGCCTTCGCTCTGTATTTTGCATTATAATTCGTTGAATTAAGGACCGCAATGTTGACCGAGAGATGGGTTGGCTTCGGTGAAAAGTTTTCATTGTTTGTAATTTGTTTTCAACGTCTCAGATAGACGGGTTTTAACTTTCCTTTCAATTTATCCTTTAGTCTAGCTAATTTACAAAAAAAAATCTTAAAATAGATGTAAAAGTCGACCTTGACAAAGGACGGGCTAAAAATATCTGTAAAAGTAACAAAGCCACAAAATGGAGATTTGTTGTTTATGTCAAATGCTTTATCAAGATACGAAATTAATCATTTGAAAAAATCCATTACTTACCTACTTAACTGGTATTTAATTTGTTAAATACTGCGAGTATTTTGGGCAGCATTGCACCTGGACCTGGTGCAGTGGCACTGGCTTCTTTGTTAATTTCAATTCGCTTATTAACTTTTATTTTTAACTAGCGACCCGCCCCGGCTTCGCACGGCTAAATTATGCATGCATTATACATAAAAACCTTCCTCTTTAATCACTCTATCAATTAAAAATACCGCATCAAAATCCGTTGCGTAGTTTTAAAGAACTAAGCATACATACGGACAGACAGCGGAAAGTGACTTTGTTTTGTTCTAGGTATGTAATGATTTAGTTTTTCTTAATGTGTAATTAATAAATGAACTAAATCATTTATTATTATGTTATAACGTTATTGTAAACTTCTTAATTTGTTGTATTCTGAATTAAATTTTTATACCTACGATTTTATGAAACAAATACATTAGTCTAAGTAAAAAAGGCCTTGACTGTGTCACTTGTAGGGCAATACATCCCATTTTTACCCGATCAAAAAACTAGTAGGTAAGAGTCAACTTGGATAGTGCAAACCCTGCTGTGACTATCCATAAGTTACTACTGACATAAAAACGAGAGAAAAAGTTGTTTGGAACTGACGTGAAGTGATATCGAAAAAGCGCTCTAGTGCTCGTATCTCTTTGGTAAAACGCTCTTCGCTGCCACATCCAAAGTTCTATCCTTTATATATTCTGCGTTTCAAATATCCTAACAAATATTATAAACCCAAAAGGGGCATGCCCACTCTCCCTTGTAAAATATGCTGTCACTGCACACACTTGAAACTTAATGCTAATGATTCTAGGGTATGTTAGTAATAAGAGAGCTATAAGGTAAGGTATAAAAAAGTTTTCAGTAACGAGAAAAATCAATTTTTATTTTTAGAAACAACCAGTTTCACAACAGTAGGTATATAAACAACAACTTAAGTAAAAGTAGTTTAATGTAATCAACGATTATATTAATAAACGATTAAATTGATAGTTAATCAACATCTATACTAATAAAATCCTACATCTACACTGACACTTCTCAATTTTCACCTTACTTGTCCTGAGAAAAAAAATTAAGTGTTTTATAATTGTTTAGTCGGTGTCCCGCGATACAGGCTCTGCCTCGTGGAACCCATGGACATTATAATATAATGTAAGCTTTTGTTAAATAAATATTATATTAATAAATATTAATCATCATTACCTATACATTATTGTTTATTCATTTGTTTCCTTGTTGGGCGGATTTGGATGAAAAACGGCATAGTGGTAGTTTACTAAATGGAGCAGGATCATCATCATCATCATCCGAGCGATGTTCCCGGTTGCATCCCTCTCGGGAGCCCGGGGTCCGCTTTCCTACTTTTACGCCTCCACTTCGCACGATCTTCGGCATCCTGGTTAGTAAGGCCATTTGCACGCATATCACCCTTTACGACGTCAAGCCAGCACTTCTTGGGTCTACCCAGTCTGCCACGACCCGGCGGAGGCGCCATGGCAAGACATTTGTTCCCCACGTAACTAGCCGGTTTTCGCAAGACGTGGCCGTACCAGCGTAAGCGACACTCTTGCAATTTATCTGCAATGTCTCGGACATGAAGGCTGCCCCGGATGCGGGAGTTCCTGACGCGATCCTTTCGCGTCACTCCACACATCCAGCGCAACATCTTCATCTCCGTGACACGCAGCTCCTGCTTATGTCGCTCAAGCACCGGCCACGCCTCACTACCATACAAAAGGACAGGTCTAATGATGGTTTTATAGACCTGTCCCTTTAGTTTAATCGGCATTTTGGGGTCGCAAATGACACCAGTCACCTCACGCCACTTGGCCCAAGCCGCTGAAATGCGTGACTTGACGTCGCAATCGATGTCGCCGGACGCGTGAAGCACAGACCCCAAGTACTTAGCAGGATATATAATACTTTTGATCTCTAAATTCCCACTGGATATTAAGTGAAACCGCGGGGCGTAGCTAGTAGTTTCATATTAGGGAAAATGATGAAAAATTGCCACATTACCCTAATAACATGATGCACTTAACACGATGTAGGCATTTGTCCCAAACGACCAAGTTTATTGCCGCGGCAAGGAAGGTGCATTACACTGAGAGGTACTCATGACAACATTTTATGTCCATACTTTATTTTATTAAAACGGCAACACCAGAAATCCACTTTGGAAGATTTCATTGCTTATTTATTTGCGGTCCTATTGTTTATTTTAAATGGCTACTCTAGTCTGACCTTTATTCATTTGAAGAGTAATTTTATTAGTTTCTGGTAAAGAATTCTATTGTTATTTTTTCTTTCTTATTTAAGGCCATTTTGAAGCAAAAAAATAATGCATATACCTACATATTTTAACATTTAATACAACACATCATTTTTGAGTGGTTTCATACGAATTATATAAAATAGAATATAATATTATTCGAACAAACACACGACATAATTTAGACACAAATAAGAAACAGTAAGAGATAGTTACAGATAAAAGTAAATACAAAGAACAGACAATAAAAATAAAAAGTATCTGAGAAGTCGTTTGTTGCCCGAATGGGTAAAGCCTCAGCACGTGCTGCAGATATGCAGGCGCCCAGCGCTGCGGATGCTGGTCTTATATCAATTTATTAAGTCTTAAAATAATAGTCCTATAGGTAAATATAAAATTTAAAGTCCTGACTGACTGACTGACTGACGGATACATTAATGCACAGCTCAAATTAATGGGTGAATTGAGTCAAAATTCGTAGAAATAGAAGGATTTTGGAAATTTAACCCCTACGATGGATGAAGTCGCAGGTTAAAGCTGCCTTTAAATATGGTATTTGTACTGAAAATTACTTATTTTTCCCTTCAGCCACATTCGAAACCAAAGTTTCACAATTAGCTATAAATTATTGAATTAAATATATTTTATTTTATCATTACATAGTTTAAAACAACGTCATTTTCCACTGTCTGTCCCTATGTATGCTTAGATCTTCAAAATTACGCAACGGATTTTGATGCGGTTTTTTTAAGAGGAAGGTTTATGTGTATAATACATGCATAATATAGCCGTGCGAAGCCGGAGCGGGTCGCTAGTTAATTATAAAGATCAATATTTTTCCAGATTGTTCATTAGACAGAATTATCTCGTTAACCTAACCTAACTAGCCAAGTACATATAATTATAATAACATATTCTATGTTGTGATAACTAACATTGGTATTAACTAATATTTAACATAATATGCTATAATGTATGCGAATAATAACATTGACTATAAGTCTGGCTGGGCCACGCTCTACCTACGATCGGGTCAGGTTATAAAGAAAAATATAATTTTTTGCAACTTAACTATCACCAATCTAACCTAACTCGTTACCGATTTGGGTTATTGGGAAGGGTTAAAAATAATCCGTAGCGACGGCCCTCGAGGTTTAACTTATCTACGAATATGGTTATAAAGTAAATAATCATTTTTTGCAACCTAACCATAACTAATCTAACCAAACACACCACTGATTCAGGTTATTGGGTACGATTAGGTATAATTGGAGGCTCTCTATGTTTAACTTATCTACACTAATATTGCCAGGTTATAAAGAAAATAATAATTTTTTGCAACCTGACCATCACTAATCTAACCTAACCCACTACCGATTTAGGTTATTGGGTAAGGTTAGAAATAATTGGAGGCTCTCTATGTTTAATTTATCTACACTAATATTGCCAGGTTATAAAGAAAATAACCATTTTTTGCAACCTGACCATCACTAATCTAACCTATAACACACTACCGTTTCAGGTTATTGGGTAAGGTTAGAAATAATTAGAGGCTTTCAATGTTCAATTTATCTACACTAATATTGCCAGGTTATAAAGAAAATAATCATTTTTTGCAACCTGACCATCACTAATCTAACCTAACCCACTACCGATTTAGGTTATTGGGTACGGTTAGGTATAATCGGAAGCTCTCTTTGTTTAACTTATCTACACTAATATTGCCAGGTTACAAAGATAATAACCATTTTTTGCAACCTGACCATCACTAATGTAACCTATAACACGATACCATTTCAGGTTATTGGGTAAGGTTAGAAATAATTGGAGGCTCTCTATGTTTAACTTATCTACACTAATATTGCCAGGTTATAAAGAAAATAATCATTTTTTGCAACCTGACCATCACTAATGTAACCTATAACACGATACCATTTCAGGTTATTGGGTAAGGTAAGAAATAATTGGAGGCTCTCTATGTTTAACTTATCTACACTAATATTGCCAGGTTATAAAGAAAATAATTATTTTTTGCAACCTGACCATCACTAATGTAACCTATAACACGATACCATTTCAGGTTATTGGGTAAGGTAAGAAATAATTGGAGGCTCTATGTTTAACTTATCTACACTAATATTGCCAGGTTATAAAGAAAATAATCATTTTTTGCAACCTGACTATCACTAATGTAACCTATAACACGATACCATTTCAGGTTATTGGGTAAGGTAAGAAATAATTGGAGGCTCTCTATGTTTAACTTATCTACACTAATATTGCCAGGTTACAAAGAAAATAACCATTTTTTGCAACCTGACCATCACTAATGTAACCTATAACACGATACCATTTCAGGTTATTGGGTAAGGTTAGAAATAATTGGAGGCTCTCTATGTTTAACTTATCTACACTAATATTGCCAGGTTATAAAGAAAATAATCATTTTTTGCAACCTGACCATCACTAATGTGATGTCTCTCTTAGCCGATTTCGGCCACAGCGACTGTTCAAAGACTATATCCATGTGAGAACATCTGATCATGACAATGCCGGACTTCGCTGATCAGCCCGTCGACGATGCGCTCGTTCATGACTGGCGTACCCGACCTTGGCACAAAATGTTTTGCCGCATATCGGGCACGTCAGCACACCGTTCACAAAATTGTAAGGTATGGCCGATGGTGGTCTGGCCTTTAAAGCGTCACGTTTGAGATCCAAATCAACACGACGTTCTGACTCAAAATCAGACACATATTGATTTGTAAGACGCCTCCATTCTGGTCTTTTGGCTGCTTTCTCTTCCCAACGAGAGGGCTCGATTTTACATCTTTTCATGTGTCTTTTCAGAACATCCTTGTATCTCAAGTATTGCCCTCCTGGTTTGCGCTTACCATTTAGGAGTTCCGAAAAGAAGATGCGCTTCGCTATCCTCTCGTCTGACATCCGTGACACATGCCCACTCCAACGTAACTGGCGCCTCATGAGGTAGGCCTCGATACCTGCGACATTTGCTCGTCGCAGAACATTCGTGTTCCGAACCCGGTCCGACCAACGAATGTTCATTATGTCTCGTAAGCACTTTAAATGAAACCTGTCGAGCGCCTTAATATGTTTACGGTACAGAACCCATGTCTCAGACGCATAAAGAAGATTTGGCAGGACTATAGACATGTAAACCTTAACTTTTGTAGCAAGTTTAATATCATGTGACCGAAACACTTTAGAGCGTAACTTGCCGAAAGCAGCAGCGGCAGCACCAATCCTGCTATTTATTTCCGTTTCGAGATCACACTTTGATGTTATATTACTGCCGAGATATTTAAACTTATCCACTTGATTAAGGGTATTTTCTCTAAGGCATACACCAAATCGCGCATTTTCACATGCACCAGCCTCCATCACTTCAGTCTTTTTGATGTTTATTCTAAGTCCAAATTTTATACATGCATCGTCAAGTGCAGTCATCAGATTTTGCAAGCCGGACGCAGAATCCGATACAAAGCATAAGTCGTCGGCATACATAATCTCTGTTATAGTGGCAGTAGAGATTTTAGTATTTGCCCTGAGCCTAGCTAGGTTAAACAACCCACCGTCCATGCGAAATCGAATCCGAACACCTTCAGGTAAATTTTGCAAGGCTTCACGAACAGCAGTAGCAAAATATAGGGCGAATAAGGTCGGTGCCAAGACGCACCCTTGCTTAACGCCACAAGTGACAGGGAAACAATCCGATTGTTCGCCATTTGCTGTAACACAACAGGTCATATCGTCGTGAAGAAGTCTAAGAAGCCTTACAAATTTGTCAGGACATCCCAGTTTAGCGAGAATCAGCCAAAGAGCATTACGAGGGACACTGTCGAATGCCTTTTCAAGATCGACGAAACACAGATATAGTGATTGTCCTTGTTCTCTGCTCTTCTCGATAATTTGTCGGACTGAGAAGATGGCTTCGCAGGTCCCTCTCTCCGGTCGAAAACCAAACTGGGATTCCGGCAAGATTGCCTCCGATAAACCGACCAAGCGGTTCAGCAAAATTCTAGCCAAGATTTTTCCAGGAACCGATAGAAGTGATATACCCCGATATGAATTGCAATCGGAACGATCGCCTTTGCCTTTATACAGTGAACATATGCGAGAGATCTTGAAGCATTTAGGTACTTTTTCCTCGGTCCACATGCGCAAAAACAATTTCCACAGAACACCATGCAATTCATCGCCCCCATACTTCAGCATTTCCCCAGAGATGTCATCAACGCCTACCGATTTCTTGTTCTGCTGTTGTTTGATGGCAGTAACAACCTCATCTTGTGTTATTGTCGATTAATTCTTCACACTGTGGATTTTCAGGAAGCGACTTTAAAAATTCCAGGTCTGCAGAACGGTCAACATTCAGAAGGCCGCTGAAATGCCCAGCCCAACGTTTCAAGACATCATCTTTACTGGTCAAAGGTGTTCCATCAATCGTTTTTAGAGGCACTTTAGTGTGACTGGCGGTACCTGTTATTCGACGTACTTCGTTGTAAAATGCACTTAGCTGTTTCGTATCTGCGAGCCATTGCAAGAAAGTAGCTTTCTCCTGCCACCATTTATCTTTGGCGTCTCTTGCTAACTTCCTAATTTTAATGTTGCTCTCCTGGATTTGTGTCGAGATGTTGATGTTGCAGTTGTTACTCTTTGCTCTATTAAGCAAATCGCGATGACTTTTTAGTAGAGATGAAAATACTTGGTCATTCTCATCAAACCAATCTTCGTGCTTGTGAGCTTTGCGGCCCAGAACACTCGTACTTATGGTGGTAATCAGAGAGGAAACCGCTTGCCAAGCAGTCTCAAGATCGTCATTCTCATTGTCACACAATTCCAGCGCTTGGTTAAGAGCCTGAACGTACGTCTCTCTTTTGCCAATGTTCTGAAGGTCACCAACTGCAGTACGTAAAGGTTTTACAGCAGTTCGTCGTCTAGGAAAGTGAAGACGAAGTCTCAGTTGGGTAATTACAAGTTGGTGATCTGTCCAACAGTTGGCCCCGCGCATAACACGCGTTATTTGCACCTGAGGTAAGTCCCGGCGTCTTACTATGGCATAATCAATGAGGTGCCAGTGCTTCGACCTGGGATGCATCCAGGTTGCCTTATGTGTAGTGGGAAGTCGGAAAAAGGTATTAGTTATTGACAGCCCAAATTGAGCACAAAAACTAAGCAAAAGGTGTCCATTGCCGTTCATTTTTCCGATACCGTGCCTTCCGATTGTATTTGACCATGCATCATAGTCGCGGCCGACTCTCGCGTTAAAGTCCCCAAGCAACAAAATTTGTTCTCGGGGGCGAATCTTTGTGATGGTTTGTGCTAGCTCTTCGTAAAATCTATCTTTAATCTCGTCACTCTTGTCTAATGTCGGTGCATAAACACTTATCACATTCAGATAGTTGTTATTTTCTAAATGAAGACGCAAAGTTATAATGCGGTCTGATAAGTATACCGGACACTCCACCATCCTTTTAGCCAATTCGTTTTTGATAGCAAAGCCAACCCCCGAACGCCTTGGTTCATGCAAAGCAGTACCCTTCCAGAAGAAGGAGTAACCAGCACCATGCTCAACCAACTCTCCTTCGTCAGCTAGATGTGTTTCACTCAGGGCAGCTATGTCAATGTTGTAACGGCGTAGCTCTCTTGCCACTACAGCTGTTTTTCGTTCAGGACATAAGTTGGCACCGCTATCAAGCAGCGTTCGAACGTTCCATGCTCCAAATTTTAGGGTCGTCGTTATAGGATTCCGTTTTTTCTTTACATTTCTACCACGCCGTGGGGATGCTAAGGGCAGCCGTGGCTACTACCCCCCAGTTTTTTGGAACAAGCCTTTTTTAGAGCACCTTTTCTAGCTCCTTCCTCGGATTGAGGGAAGCAGTGCCTCCCTAAATAGGGCTGCTTCGACGTGTAAGATGCTGCCCAGTCCGCGTTGTTGTTCCAGTGCAACGCAAAACGACCACTTATTCTCACACCGCCCGTGTGCAGACCTCAGACAAAGCCCAACCTGCATAAAGTCAGACCTCTCTACTTCAATCCATCGCCACGGGGCTTCTGTTCTCGGATAGCCATTGTTCGGAAGCAGTCAGATGCGCAGGAGATATTTAAGTGCACAAGTGTACGCGCAAACACAAGTGCACTCTCTCGTCCGTGCCCCCCTTGACCCGATGGAACGGTAAACCGCTACGACCGGAGGGGAACTGGATGCAGCAGTCTGGCAACAATAACATGGCCCCTATTGCCACCTTAAGGCCTTCCTACAACTGCCTAGGTGCCTTGCCACCGTTGGTGGATTGCTCTACACGCAGCCAAGACAACACACTCGGAGGGTGACCGAGCAACTCGAGAGATGTTCTTCTCGAGCCCCTCCTCCAGGTTTAGCCCACGAGCCGACGTGGTTACCAGGGTGTGGCCGCTGCAGACACAGCTTCTAGGAGCCACTGAAGGAGAGTTAAAGAGCTGGCGACGAGTTATTTGTACTTTGTTACCTTTACAGGTCGGCTAACAAAGTACAACGCAACCAACCCTCTACACCCCAACCTATAACACGATACCATTTCAGGTTATTGGGTAAGGTTAGAAATAATTGGAGGCTCTCTTAATCTAACAAATCTATTTTGATAAAACTTGGCATGATACATTTATTGGAAGTAACATTGGCTACTTTTTATCCCGATAATCCCTTTGGATCGGGACTAACGCGAGTAAAATCGCAGGAGGCTACTAGTAATCAATAATTTATAAATTTTAAGTTATTTTTTAAACAAGGTCAATTTTTTACTTTATTTATAAACTTACTGAGTTTACTTTTAAACATTTATTAAACTTCTATAAGAACATTAATTAAAAAGAAAGAAATAAAACAAAGGTAATAATCTAAATAAGTCTCCCTGCCCAAAAGGCACGCTGCATTGCCTCTTTGGATGGCAATGCCGATTGCCAAAGTAGCAGCCAACCCTTTGGTCACCTGTTGCTAATACTAATAATTTTGAAACTTACTGAGTTAAAACAATATTATTAAATAGCTGGGAAACAATATAATAGCTCTGTACACAGCAATCTTAGTGTGTAGTTTTAGATCATGTGAGTCCCAAACTCTATGTCTAAGTTGTCCAAACATTGCCGACGCTTTTGCAATACGAGAGGTAATTTCGGTATTGAGACGATTATCATGACGAATGTAGCTACCCAAATATCGAAACGAATCAACTTCCTCCAAAGGGTTACCACCAAGTGATATAGGCGTAGCATCAGCTACGCCGCCGCGAATCGGTTGTTTTAAGACCTGGGTTTTTGATACACTGATGATCAGTCCAAACTTCTTGCAGGCCGAATCCAGATTATCCATAAATATTTGTAGGTTGATGACGTCATCAGCCAACAAACACACATCATCAGCATACAGTGTATCAACAATCGACATGCACTGCACCAAACGTTTGGATCTAAAACGCGACAGATCGAAAACAGTCTTGTCAGTTCTGACGTCGAGAAGGATCTGCCCAGTGCAGTTAGTATAAGATTCCCTGAGTACTGCAGCAAAGTATATTGCAACTTAGCACCTCATTACATTTTCGCTTTTCGCCGTTGGCGGATACGCCATGGAGGACTTCAATTAAATAGCAAATTAATACCTACATGTTTTTGTTTTCAGTTTATTAAGCTATTGCATAGCTTTTATCGCGGGCTTTGAGCGCGGCGACCGAATCAAGAAATTAAACCTAACACACCCACTCCGCCTACCATGTAGCTCGGCCGAGCGTTCGCTTAACGTGTATGTATATGGTACGACTGTACGGCGCGGCAGTCTTCGAGTGCCACACTTTTTTTTAAAGAATCTTTATTTAAGATGGTAATAAATGAGAAAACTCTGTTCTTGTGTTCGGGACACATCCCAAGTATCAACGAAAAATCGTTGTTACCCAAAAGTTTTAATTGAAAATGTATGTGAAATCCAAGTCATTAAAAGTTTGGTAGTTAGTCATTAACCCATGAGATAGTGATGTTGGGCTAGACATTATCCTTCAAAGTCGGTTTGCCCTTTAAATAATGTTATGCATGGATTCCTCTAAAAAAATTAGATGCCCACTTATTACTAATTGTAATTACTACGAATGATTATTGGATACAGGGTTATGGTAATTATATAGAAAAGCGATCAAGGGTTACTTTTGTGCACCATAACAATCAACTTTTGTTCTACGACTTTTGGAAATTCTAATATTTTTTGGAAATATTTGAGGTTATTTATGTTGATTCCAAATGAACTTAGCATACTTTTTTTTTAAATTATAGTCATTTTGACTTAGAACAGTCGATAAAACTTAACAAATAAGAATAATCTTAAGGTTAATGAGCTCTTCGTGTAACTATAACAGCTGATTTTCGGGTAAACATCCCAAGTAACACATTTGGTAACAAATAGCTTGCATATAGTATTTTTTTGGAACCTTTAGTAATAAAATCCACCTTAATTAAGTTTAGAACTTAATTAAGGTGGATTATATATATATACTACTATATTACTAAAGGGAGAAAAATTGCAACTCATTTATAGTTGCAGAAGCGTTGCATAAGAGTTCGAATTGTTACCCTGAGTGGCACTTGGAACTAACGGTACGAATTGTGCGCTGTGAATGAATGATTGAACGATAAAGCGATACCATTCATTCGTTGAGTGACAGATTTGTCATAACTAGTCTTATTTTCGGTGGAGATAAACGAAAAACGGTGTCCTTTGTTCTGTTGTGTTAATTGTGACAGCCATATTGCATCTATTTGGCGAGTATTAAAAATGTGCGTGTAAACCGCAGCATAATATCATGGAGCCCTTGCAAATGGTTTTTTATCGTGAAAACATGGTATATTTACTTAGTAAACTTTGATGCGCCTTCAATTTAATCAAAAAATATTAAAAATATGTGCTGATCAAATAAATAAGATAATACTTTACAACAATTTGGTTGTTAAAAACCTAACATTATAGTTTTACAAAAAGTATAATGTCAACAACAGTTATCAAAACTTATTTTGTTTTATGTTATGGTAATAAAATATAATTAAACAAAATTCTTTTCAAGGTCATTATTTTTAAACATGGCGATTTAAAGTAGACCTTGTAGTTCTTATTTTCACTCATTTGTTACCTTATTGGAACTCTTAAGCCCAAAAATCACTCATTAGTACCTAGTAGTGATATTTTTCACTTCACATGTCTTGCTGTCTCTACTTTGAATTGGGGATCCTCAAGACGCATACAAAACCCATTGTGAAGGTTAATAAAGTAAAAAAAAGTAAAATTTACTTAATTTGTAAAGTCGAGGACTGTCTGTGCAACTGTCTGTGCAACTGGTTGTGCAACTGGTTGTGCAACTGTCTGTGCAACTGTCTGTGCAACTGTCTGTGCAACTGTCTGTGCAACTGTCTGTGCAACTGTCTGTGCAACTGTCTGTGCAACTGTCTGTGCAACTGTCTGTGCAACTGTCTGTGCAACTGTCTGTGCAACTGTCTGTGCAACTGTCTGTGCAACTGTCTGTGCAACTGTCTGTGCAACTGTCTGTGCAACTGTCTGTGCAACTGTCTGTGCAACTGTCTGTGCAACTGTCTGTGCAACTGTCTGTGCAACTGTCTGTGCAACTGTCTGTGCAACTGTCTGTGCAACTGTCTGTGCAACTGTCTGTGCAACTGTCTGTGCAACTGTCTGTGCAACTGTCTGTGCAACTGTCTGTGCAACTGTCTGTGCAACTGTCTGTGCAACTGTCTGTGCAACTGTCTGTGCAACTGTCTGTGCAACTGTCTGTGCAACTGTCTGTGCAACTGTCTGTGCAACTGTCTGTGCAACTGTCTGTGCAACTGTCTGTGCAACTGTCTGTGCAACTGTCTGTGCAACTGTCTGTGCAACTGTCTGTGCAACTGTCTGTGCAACTGTCTGTGCAACTGTCTGTGCAACTGTCTGGTACTGTCTGGTACCGTCTGGTACCGTCTGATACAGTCTGTTACCGTCTGTTACCGTCTGGCACCGTCTGGCACCGTCTGGCACTGTCTGGCACTGTCTGGCACTGTCTGGCACTGTCTGGCACTGTCTGGCACTGTCTGGCACTGTTTGGAACTGTCTGACACTGTCTGTAACTGTCCGGAATGAAACTAATGTACGGAACCCTCAGCGCGTGAGTACGACTCGCACTCGACCCGTTATTATTTTAATTAGATCTTGTGGTGCTAAATGAGAATTAAATGGAACCGATCTACGCTTTACAGTGGCTTAAAAGAGTTTATTAGACCTTACAAAGGCAATTACACTAAGGTTCCAAATGAGCTGCAATAATAACTCTTGAGCCACTACAAGTCATAAATAACTCTTATATACTACTTATTTAGTACTAAAGGTGCCAAATGAGGGAAAAATATTACCTATTAGGGCACAGTTCTTTAGGGGGGATTTTAAGATGTCATATGCCTCTTTGAGTTCTAAAAGAGAGAAAATTAAAACCTTTATGCACCTATGAGTAATAGGTTCGGCTTAATGCTACCATAGGTAATAAAGCAGAAACAAAAATCACTTAAAAGCAACCGTTAGTGATAAGAGTTACTCATTTGCAAATTCGAGTGCTGTTTGCATCTTTAAGTAATACCATACACTCTTGCATCACTTATATGCTACCTACAGTTGCAAAATAAGTTCCAAAATTCACTAACGTGCTACTTGGGATAACAGTAAAACGAAAAAAGAAAAAGTCGTAGAACAAAAGTATATTGTTAGGGTGCACAAAAGTAGCCTTCAATCGCTTTCTTATTCAATTACCAATAACCCTGTATACTCTAGGAAAGATGTTTAAAATTTTACCAATAGCAATTCCGAAAGAAGGCAACACCAAATATGATATCTCGATCACATTAACATAATAAACTCATTAATTAGGCGGAGAATTTTAATTCCGTGCCGAAACGCCGCTGAAAATCTACCTTCATAATCATTTTAATCCCAAATTAGAGCATATTTTACGTGAAGTTTTCCACGAAATGTTCTTAGAAAGACAGGTTCGCACCAAAGTTCACAGACGAAATCTGTTCTGTAGGTACCTCGTACCTACTACGTTTCTTGTTTCGTCAAGGAGATAATACAAATTGATACAAACGACAAGAATTTCTGAACGCAAGGGATTTGTTACGGCTTGGCCACGAATGTGGTCTAAATAGTCATGCGGTGCGAGTTGGAGCGGATGGCGAGAAACTAGATGGAAAGTAAACTTTTGACAAGCAAAAAGTAGATTATAAATAAATAAATAAATAATTATTTATTCAGGTAACCATGGACCCACCCACAAACAGAAAATTCAATTTACAATAATTATAATAAGAATAAAAATAAATAAAAAAGTCAATCAATGTTACTACGAGTAGTTCTGTGTCAAATATTTAAATAGGAAATTTAATGTTAATAAAATCAAGCTACATTAAACAAATAAAAAAACAGATGTTATATAAATTATTTTTAATAAATAAAATATTTCTAAATAATAAAATTAAATTAAATATAATTAGTCTTAATGAAGTTTAGTTAAAAGTAGCTTTCAATTATAAAAAAATGAAAAAAATTAATATAAACCTGTTTAGGAAAACGTAGACGTCAATTCTTCTAAACTGAGTGTTTTTACATAATTTAATATGACTCAATTTTATTTTTAATTTGAAATAAAGTAACCTTTACAAGCAGTTCTTTGATCAAGTCATTTTTATGGCTTTCTTTCAAAGAAAATATTTATTTCGTTTTCTTTTGTATGTTAGAACTGATTTCTCTTGTACTAATCGTTTTAGAAAACCAATCTATAGATTCTTTAACCAAAGACTTAGAAATTACTTTAGGAACTCTTACTCGAGCAAGGTTTGATGTAATAACATAATATACCTATTATTAATTCAGGCTAATAATAGGTAGGTAAACACTGGCTAAATGAACAAATATTATTAAAGCTTTATTTCATAAAGCTAAATAATAAGCTACCGTGCAATTGCCTCTGTCACTCTCTACCTCATAGCATATTGGAATTTTTCGATAATGACGAAAAATAATAGATTAACTATTAGTATGTGTACCTGTACCAATTTAGTATAATTAGTGATTTAAGTTTTAAGCACCAATGTTTTTAATATTGTATGCTCGAAATGAGTAATCTGTTGAAACCATATTATTATTTGTAAGATATTTATGTACACAGATAGAACAATAAATGATATTCTATTCTATACCTATCTCGGTCTGACATAAAGTGGAGAATCTGACTCTTGTATATTTACTAAGGATACCAGAAAAGGAAAACAAAGGTATTTACAATCATACAGCCACAGTGTATATAGTATTATAAGCTTTTTTTCTTCTTGTTAAGTATTTTCTTAGCATTTTCTTGTTATTCGCCATGTTCGTGGCCAACTAGTTATAGCGGAAATATTCGCGCGAATATTACGTTGCCGGTAGCTCTTACAACTTTTGTTCTTTAGTTAAGAACTTTAAAAACTTTTTTGTGTTTGTTGTTAATGTGAATTTGAAATTTGTTTTTACTGTTGCACGAAAAATGTAGAAGATATTATTGAAGTTTTATAAGGATTAGTTAATTTGGTTTCTTATGAGAGATAGTCCGCAGTGCGGCAGATGTACTGCGGAAATCAGAAGAAAAATGACTAATTCTAAGACTCTTGACCCGTTAGTTTGGCTGCTTTTGTATCGAGACGTATTTTGATGTCTTTCTCTCTATCGTGTGACTATCTTTGGCAGTTATTAAGAACAATCAATTACAAAGTTGCAAAATGCTGTTTTTAAAAAAAAGTTTTGAAAATAAAATTATACCTATGTTAACGAATTACATGATTCGTTTTCACAACAAAAAACGAGCAAAATTACAAAATCTCGATATTTCTTAACCTAGATTTAGATTACACATTTTTTCTGGAAAGTTAAAATCAACTTTCTACTTAGCGTTTGGTGACCAAAAGGAGGCTGCTACTTTGGCCAACGGATCGCAATATGCTGAAATAGCAATGCAGCGAGCCTTTTGCGTACCCTACCTAGGGAAACTTATGCAAATTATATTTTTTTATTCTTTGAGTAATTATTGATTATTTAATATTTTTTCAATTTTCAATAACTACAAGGCATTTATTTCTAATTATATTTTACAAAAAATTTAAAGAGATAATTTAAATAAAAACGAATCTAAACATAAAATGTGTTTCTATTTAATTAATGTACTTTCCAACACAAAAAATGTATGATCTAGATAAAATCGAATAAAATCGAGATTTTGCAATTAGAATTTCGTAAAATTAAATCGTATGATTAACTTGTCATTCGACATGACTGAATTAGTTCAACTGGAACAAGCCAATCATGCTCAAGTTCGTCAGTAAACTAATCAAACGCCGTAACTCTAGAACCTATGCTTCACTCAGGCATTACAAAGCAGAACTAATTTCAGGCTGTTGCCAATTATCTTGTAATAAATGGACTCATCAACCGAGTAGGAATCGAGCTCTCAGCTTGCATACTAACTGGCCATGTAACTAGGATAATTCTAATTACAGAGTGACTATATTATCTAGACCAAGATCCCGCTTACCACCGAACTTTCGTGATTTTATAAAGGCTTAGAATTTCTCAGCGCATGCTAACATTATCGATTCGTGGGATCTTACTCTAGCCTTTGACTAGATGCTAGTGAGGTGTAAGTGTTGCGCATCAATTATTAAGGTGATTTAGGTTGAAATAGGTTAAAAATAAATAAAATAAGATTGTAAAGTTAACTGTTAAGGAGCTTAGGCTTTTATAAAGGTATACTTTTAAAAAGAAAGCTTCCTAAACCATATATTATTATATGAGAAACATTCTATTTTCGTCCAACTCAGCAAATAGGAAATTCGATAAATTTTAAAGTTTATTTCAAGCAAACATTATATTTTCCATTCGACGACGTTTGTGAGAACTTTATGCGCTTGGAGAATTGAAATATTGACTTCGGGATGGAAATATAATGCATTTTTGATGCAAATTAATAACGTTTGAAAAACGAAAAGTTTTAAGAAATATTTTTGGTTTTTTATTTAATTATTTTTTATAATTCCCACACGCCCAATCGAGGGTATCTCGTGACAGACAAAAGAAGGAGAGAAATACCCCTTGAGTTTCTTGTAGATTCTTCTCATTAAAGGACGCGACCTGAAACCAGGCATTCTGCTTTTAGGATTGATCTAATGGAAATTTATTCTTAAATTCTAGTTTTAAGATGTTTAAAAGTGATCAAATTTAAAATTAATGCTATTAAATAACATATTTTATGTTTTTTGACCTTTTTAATTTGTAAATGGATGCAAATTCTGTCGCTTGGGTCACGTGACTAGTCTTCCAATTAGTCCAAAGCCTTCAACGATTCAATTCTACAACCTGAACTCGGGAACTAAATCCGTCAGTCCGTCAGTGCATTACTTCGTATATAAATACGCCTCGAATCTGTGTCAAGCGAGTTTCGGGTACCCTCCAGAGCTCGCCAATTACCACCGCGAACAACGCTCAACCCCCTACAAATACCTACCTGGCTCCGAAAAAAGACTTAAGGGCTCACGCAGACAACAAACTTTCAAACTCAGAGGTTATAATTAAAGAATTTTCAAATAATAAATCAGCCACTTAATTTGGATATGAAAATATCGACCGATGGAAAGTCCGTAATCTGCCAGCTAGCTCGCTCGATATTTTTTAGTACCGCCAATTTGCTGGTGACTTTATTTTACACATTTCAGTTTTACGTCTAGGTTTGAATAATGATTCTGAAATAAAAGTTTTTTGGTATTCTTTCTGGTTTTCTGTCGATTGGTTTTTAATCGAAGACTTTTATAGTCTATTTCAAAGCCAAAGATAAATTTAATCATTATGAGGGTACGCTGGTATTATTTCTCAATAAAAATGTACCTTTCCTTCTATTTTCTTCCTAAAAAACAAAAATATTATACGCATTACGATAAGAAATCGTTATTTTTAAATGAATAGAGAATTATAGTTTCGGTAAAGTACAAAATACAAAAATGTTGCTTGATTGGTAAATATTAGATACCTACTTAATATCAAAGCGTTTCAAAAGTTTAATAAAGCACACAACGCAAGCAATATACCTACTTATACCTAAACATTTTCATGAATTCTCATCAGTATCCAAATATAGCTACACCAATCTACATACAATGTATCAATATTGTAATATCGGCATTTCTCTGAAACTCATCAATTCGACGAAAACCAACGTTATCGAGTATTCGGATTGCTTTTCGACATTTAATTCATGAGCATGCAAGACGGGCATTAACACGTCCTACTCACTTATTTTGTTGACTTTACATGTGATGAAAACAAATTTCCAACACATTAATATTGATTTTGCTTGAGTTTCTTACGTCTGAAAGCTGTCAAATAAACACTCTACCTCTAATGCGAGTTGGTAGTACATCTATTCAATAATATCTACATACATAACTAGTACCTACTCCTTTATTTATCGCTAAGACGCGGTTCAACCAATAGACACACCATACAATCTGAATAAAAAATTTACGGTTTAGTTTAGTAGTTACCTAACTACTAAACTAAAAAATTCTAATTCTTATAAAATTCTAATTATAAAAATTCTTTAGTCCGGTAACCAAACTAGGAACCTTCCTAGTTTGGTTACCGGACTAAAGAATTTTTTTAATATCAGTATTTTGGTTGGGGGAAAACGCTGAACTGTTGTTTTTTTTTTTAGATTCAGTAATTTAGTTGCTACTCGTAGTTCGGTTATTCGACTACTATTTACCCCACTGCAAGGAAGGATTATGTATTTCGCGCCTGTCTGTGTATGTTTGTTTTTAGTTCGGTTGGGGGATGATGATGATGATCATCGAACTAGTAGTTCGGTTGCGGTTGTATGTATATAATATTTACATATTTATGTAAAGATATATGTATATATTTATAAGTATATTTAAGTGCATTATGTAATTATTATTAGTACGTAGGTATGAATGTATTTATTATTATGTTTTAGTTGTTATTTGCATCTTAGTTAATTTTCTATGTTTGAACACTCTACCCTTCACCTTCCTCAACTTCTTGTCCATTCAAAGGTTGCCTGGCAGAGATCGCTTTGAGCGATAAGGCCGCCCTTTGTAACACTTAGACTTAAGCTTTGTTTTTTATTATTAAGTAATGTTATTTGAAATTGGTGTTTACAATATAGAATTTATCTATCTATCTTGGAACAAAAATAAAAGACGATCGGAAAAAAGATAAAAGGCGATCGAATTAGAAACAAAAGACGTACGTAGACGTATATTGTAAGTAAAGATGGCTCCTTACTTGCATCGAATAATCAGGCATAGGTTGATACCGTCAGAATCGTCAGATTGAATGTCCAAAAACCACTTACGCAGTCCATAGTTAGCTTTTCAAAACCTAATGTTAATTAACAATATAAACCGTGCCAACGAATAACTAGATACCCAAATATGCTTGCAGAGCGAGCCTTAATAGAGAGACTGTTCTGTGCCTACCTGTTAATATGTTTAGATATAACAAGATCAAACTCGAACAAGCACTTAACGTAAATTGTGTTTCTTGTTTCAGAATCAATAATATATCCCAATGAGCTACAGTTACCTCGAATGTAAGTATTTTTCCTATTCATTCTTATGAGCTCCTGCCTACCTTACATAGGACTGAAATTGTATCAATCAACGATTTCAATAAATACCTAAATTTTGAATTGCTATAATCATTTAGGTAAAAATTAGGAGAGTCGACCCCACATAAAGTGGGAAAGAGCAGGGAAGAAGAAGAAGAAAAAGAAAAATATTTAGATATAAATACTTAAGAGGAAAGGGTACCGGGGGCTTTGTCCACACAAACTATTACAAACGTAGTCGACTGTTTTCTCCCTGGATTATGACACTAGAGCAAATGACAGTAGGCACATGTTTTAGATGGAGTAGGCTTGATTTACAATAATTATACATACCTAATACAAAATGAGATCATTTAGCTTCATTTACAAAAATAGTGTAGTGTTATGTATTTCACGATTACCATAGTAATTATTTTTCCGGGGCTAATCGCGTATTTTTTTTTAAATAAAAATACGCGATTAAGGCCCGGTAAAATCCTACTAATATTAGAAAAGTGAAAGTTTGTATGTGTGTGTGTATGTACATATGTTTGTTACTTCTTCACGCAAAAACTACGGGACCGATTGCGATGAAACTCGGTATATAGATTACACCTGGATTAACACATAGACTACTTTTTATTTTATTTTGTTTATTTTTATTTATTTAGGAAGACAAACAGTTTCACTTTACTAGACTATAAAACTAAACTTAAAACTAACTACCATTTAAATGTCTCCACAAATGGCTTGCTAGACGATTGATCTTACACTACACATAATGAAGACTAAGGAAGAGAATAAAAATAACTGATAACAATGTGAAAAAAGAAAAGAAAATATAGCCCGATATTCCCACGGAATCAGGACATACGTGGGTGAAAGCGGGGCGCAACTAGTAATTACTATGAATACAAATCGTGTGAGTTTGATTTTTTTTTACGATTACCTTTAAACAAAGATAATATACAAGTTTATCTAATACGTTCACCGACCGAAAATCTGAAGTCTACAAGAGCCCTCACTCAATGGAAAATGTACTCTACTTTTGCTAAAAAAAATACTTTAAAAAATGTATGAGTTCACGTTTGAATCTTGTATCGAATTCCGTAAAGTGAGATTTACTGGCTGCGGAGGTGTGGGAAAACGTTACCTGCTTTCTAAAGAAGTTGTGTGAAACTTTGATCTTATTATAGACTAGTGCAGCGCTTCGCGGTTTCCCCCACGTAACTCTCGATCCCGTGGGAATATCGATATATAAAATAACCTATAGCCTTCCTCGATAAAAAGACTATCCAACACAAAAATAAATTTTCAAACCAGTAGTTACTGAGATTACTGCGTTCAAACATACAAACTCTTCAGCTTTATCACTTCACTACATAGTATAAAATAAAGTCACTTTTCGCCGTTCGGTTTTCGCTTTTCGGCTTCGCACGGCTGTATTATGCATGTATTATATCTAAAAACCTTCCTCTTTAATCACTCTATCTATTAAAAAAAACCGCATCAAAATCCGTTGCGTACTTTAAAGATCTAAGCATACAAAGGGACATAGGGACAGAGAAAGCGACTTTGTTTTATACTATGTAGTGATGATACGACTTTGAACTAAAGCAAATATGTGATCCGCGCGTCTAGTTCTACATGTGGAATCTGTTAGGAAGTAAGCTAGGATCATTACCACTAGACATCAAGGCTATAATACACGAATTAACATTACATTTATCGACTAGTTAAGCCCCGTAGTTTCACCCGTGTAAAATAGCCTAAACTACTACCAAAGATTCAATGTATCCTCATACCTACCAAGTTTAATTTAAATCGGTACATTAATTTAAGAGATATTCTATAAAAACAAATAACATATTCTTTTTATAATATTGGCTTGGATTGTCTGAAAACTGCTAAGCAATTGAAACCAATAAATAAAAGTGACTGAGTTTTGGCGGGAACGAGCCAACAACATGTCGTGCTGCAGTTTTATTTACACGAAACTTAGTTGTAAACCGAGTTAAATTGTATAATTCTGGTGGAAAGTTATCTAATTTAGTTCCGTGAAAGTGCACAAGTGTAGTGAAAGTAAAAATCAGTGTCAAACATGGACTTTTCTCGTTGCCTCCAAAATCTCCTACAAGGTTATAGTAAAGTAGCCACCGCTTTACTATGACCCCTGACTTGACAAACTGTGACTTGACGACTTGACCATCTTGAAACACTTTGAGCCCGATTTCTGTAAATCGGGCCATAACTTGATGCAAAATATTACTTGATACTGGCTATGGCACAAACCGTGCGAAGCCATAACTGAAAAAAAAAAACCCGCTGAAAATGAAGAACAAGATGAAAATGGCATAACGTTCGTGGGGCCAAACAAGAGAGAAAAAAAAAAAAGTGACTGAGTTATAAATCGACTTTTTAACGTATTTATTTAGTTTCGCGGGAATCCTTTGTCTCAACATTGAAGACCACTTTTATAATTTCACTATCTGCTCAGAAGATTTATGATCCTCTATTTCATCTGACTTATCTTTTTTCTTGGAAAAAAATGCCTTAATTTACGCGTTCTTTGAAGGAAATTTTATGTAACTTAGTAGCTCGACTGGGCTTAAAATTTTCCTCCTCTTTTTATGCAGTTTTAATGCCTCTGATGTTAAGAATGTTATCATGTTTTTATTAAAAATAATAAATAAATAAATATTTCAGGACATATTACACATCGCCATCCAGCCCCAAGCTAAGCAACTTAATGCTTGTGTTATGAGTGCCAGATAACGGATAAACTACTTATATACTTTTTTTTTTTTGTAAATATATACATATTATACATATAGGAAACACCCAGAACCAGAAACAAGAATTTATGGTCAGCATAAATACTTGTTCCCGGCGGGAATCGAACCCGCAACCTTCTGCGTCGCAGTCGGGTGTTCGCCCGACGCGCCACAGAGGTCGTCATATTCTTTTGGTTACAATACTAGATGTAAATATTGTATTTTTTTCTGGAGAATAATAAATAGTAAATATATTTTTGGAACGAAAGTTCCTTATCGCGCGTTGCGGAAGGGGGCTAGATGGAAAAAAATAAGACCAAAAGTTGTAACGACACTTTTTGCATAGAAAGCAAGCCAGTTATATTTGTTTCGTCTTTCTATTTCGCATTGAACAGTGTGGTGTCGCGATGATTATTAACCGACTTCAAAAAAAGGAGAAGGTTCTCAATTCGGTTGTATGTATTTTTTTTTTTTTACAAAAAAAAATTACAATTCCTTCACTAATATTAATCGAAACGAACTTCGTTCCATCTGGGTGTCCCTTGACACCTCTCAAGTTTTTTTTTAATTAAGTTTATATTAAATTATAAGTCATGAACAGGACCGACAACCTTATAAAAATATATATAGGTGCAGAAAATCATGTTGTGTCATGTCATGTTTTTATTCAATAATCACGTAACAAACTTATCTGTATAATTTGTATGAGACTTTAGAGTGTATTTTTTGTGTGTTTAACAGTGTATATTCTTGGTTTCAGTTTTTTTTTTGTAAAAAGTTATGCTTAAGATTTTCAAATAAATAAATCAGAAAAAGTATAATCCAGGGTAAAGTCATATATCAACGCATAGCTAAAACCTATCATGACGTAGGCATCCGCTAAGAAACGATTTTAGAAATTCCAATAGAAGGCAAGTGATCAAATAAAATACCTACTTTAGAAATATTCACTGACATCTATTTTCTTTTTAAACTACCTAACCTTTAAAATGGACATCAAATAAATATATCTCAGAGGATTTCTCGGTCGAATTTTTAAAACTGATTTCCTAAGAAGCGTAGTTACTTTGTACAGCAAAATCATAGCAGGCAACTGGGAAAAACTTACGTTGAAATAAAAAATGGCTTGAGAGACGTCTACCTAACATAAAATCCAAGAAAATTTATAAAAAATTAAGATTGCTTTTAATTTCTCTATCCATATTAAATAACTACTTTTTCAAAGTCCCCTAGAGTCATTTTTTTTATCTTCTTCCAAGTACAGACTTTTTGCCCTCTTTTTCTTTATTCTAGGTTAATTAGAAAGGTGAAAATTCCTTCTTTTGATATCTTTCAATATTTTATTTTACCTAAAACAATTTTGCTCCTAAAAGTTATCTTTAATTAATTAATGTCAATTATTTCTACACTGTTCCGATGTCTTAAATATTTTGGAGAAACTTAATAACATCAACATGGCTCACGTCGGCAAATAACATACGTTAATTTATCTAGGCGTTAAAACACAGGTAAACAGCTTTGTTCTACTGCTGGGTAGAGGTCCAAACAGTCCCAGATGGCCGTGTTTTTAAATATTTTTCTTCAACATAATAAGTAGGTACAGTCGGCTGCATAATTGCAGCCCCCGGTAGAGTTCGAAAATTACTATTATTGGAATGTTTTCATTCTAATAATTTTTGTTTGATAAATTGATGAGTTAGAAGACTTTAAACTTCAACTAAGGTGTCTAAAATCTTGCTTGTGTTGAAAACATTCTTATATCAGGTTTGGAGCTCTACGGTGGGTCAATTATGCAGCCGACCGTACATTTTCAAGCCAATAAAACAGAAGAACGGTTAAATAAAATGGCTTTTAACTATGATATATACCTACTTTATTAAATTACAAAGTCGTTATATTGTCGTTATCTTGTGAAAGCCTCATACAGCAACAAACAAAATATTCGTTATTTACAACAACCAACGGCGTTGTTCCATACAAAGTAAAAATAACGAAGTTTAATCGGTAGACACTCTAGTTAATTGAAAACACCGCAATAAAATATAGTGAATTTTATTTATAACGAGAAATAACTTTCTAATTCCAGTAACGTGCTTTCGTTTGAACTAATTTTAAGATAAAATTGTTTTTGATTGTGTTGTAGATTCACAAGTTTAAAAAATGTAGTTTGTGGTGCTTTAATTAAAAAGGTCGACTTCTCTACAAATTAGAATGAATCCCTCTTTAGAAATTTTACGTGATGTAGCATCGTAGAAGTATTTATCGTAGCGACTACGAAAGGTCGTAGCAAAGCTACAGCCACGAGGCTACGAGGTGTAGGTATAAGGTATTAAGCCTTCTCAGACCTTCAGACCCCGGAAACCTCGAAAACGACACCCATCATCAAAAAAAGAGCAGTAAAAGGTAGCAGCTATATGATTTTGACAGTCACTTATTTCGCTACTTTTGACTCAATCGCTTCTATACTAAAAACATAAAAAATGAACCTCTAGAAAAAAGATTTTATTTCTATAAAAACTCCAAATTAACGTACAAAATGACGTCATCTTAACTTATTTCTAAGAAAGTGAATCGATTAAAATAAACGTCGGGCTGTTAGCTTTAATTAGAGCATTATTTTAACTCAACTAAAGTCCTTTTTTGTTTGAAAACGTCGCAAGTTTATAAATTGGAGCGTACGTCACTGTCGCGCTGGGAAAGGATACACAGTAATAACCTTTGAAACGAACGGCTGATGACCACTTTCCAGACGGTTAGCAAGAATAATAACACAATTCAGGCATTAGAGTTCATAGTGCACTGCAGTTTGTGGTTCGAATAGTTGATGACGTAGAGCGTTGTTGGTATAGTGGTAGATACCTCGACTTCCATTAAGAAGATCGTAGGTTCGAATCCCACGCACTTTATGTACGCTTATTGACATAGCACTTACGGTAAAGGAAAACATCGGGATGAAAACCGCGGCTTAGTTGGCTCCAAATGTATTCACAAGTTCTCTGCTCTGGACATGGTCGACTAAGTTGAGAGGGTAGTAGGTGCTGGGCAAGCCTACTCCATACTCACGCAAAAAGGACCCAATAAAACGGGTCTAATCGCGGAAAACAGCCCGTATACAAGAACAAGTACAACCCGCGGTTTAGTTCGCTACAGATGTATTGACAAAATCCTTCCTCTGGATGCGGTCGACTAAGCCGAGAGGGTAGTATAGATAGGTTTGCGTAGCTCCTAAAAAGATCTATTTGCAGAAAACAGCCCGTTTACAGGTACTAGTTGATGACGTTTTCTTCCTTACTGCATCAAATACTCTCTGACGACCTCTGTGGCGCGTCGGGCGAACACCCGACTGCGACGCAGAAGGTTGCGGGTTCGATTCCCGCCGGGAACAAGTATTTATGCTGACCATAAATTCTTGTTTCTGGTTCTGGGTGTTTCCTATATGTATAATATGTATATATTTACAAAAAAAAAAAAGTATATAAGTAATTTATCCGTTATCTGGCACCCATAACACAAGCATTAAGTTGCTTAGCTTGGGGCTGGATGGCGATGTGTAATATGTCCTGAAATATTTATTATTATTTATAAATACTATGAAACTCGGAATGTAGGCAGCTGGAGACCTGGATTGTAACATAGGTTACTTTTTATTCCGATATTCCGATAGGATCGGGACTTATACGGGTAAAATCGTTGAGCGCTAGTGGTAAAAAAAGAATTTTCCAAATCGGTCTAGGCGTTTTTGAGTAATCGGCGAACATATATAAAAAATATATACGCGACGAATTGTGCCCCCTACTTTTTTGAAGTCTGTTAAAAATTAAAATAATACGGCTGCTACTTTGGATCGGCATTGCCATCTAAAGAGGCCATGCAGCGAGCCTTTTTGGCACCCTACCTAGGGAGACTTATTTAGATTATTAACTTTGTTTTATTTCTTTCTTTTTAAATAATGTTCCTATAGAAATTTAAATTTGTTTGAAATAATACGCCTTTTCATTCATTCACTATTCATAATGATAAAACTAGGGTAAATCCTCATATATGGTGAAGTCAAGAGGTGCTATTTTTACGTGAATTGCCCCATTTTTCGGCCCGCATTTACATGAACCCCTGTCGAAAGTTGAATCAATTCTAATGCAAATCGAAGGCAAATACCGAACGAGAGTCCCTCTTTATACAAGACTAACTACCCTCCAAGGATATATACCAACTGAATGTTTTACGGCTGAATATTAAATTTTTTTAACCACTGTCAAAAAAGAGGAGTTTCTCAATTATTTTTTTAATGTATGTTCAACCAATTAAGCTGTTTTTTTTTGTTGAACAAGACCAATTCGTCGCGTTTATTTTTTTAAATATATGTTCACCGATTGCTCAAAGACGGCTCAACCGATTTAGATGATTCTTTTTTGTTTCAATCAGAATTATTATTGGCCTAACGAACCATTAAAAATGAGAGAGTTAGGGTCAATCTGCGTTGACCCTAACTCTCTCATTACAAAAATGTACAAGTCGCGTTTGGGACGAAGTTTTTTTTACTTTTTTTTATTTTTTTTTTCTTCAACGAAACAAACTCTTCCACCCTTATTCCAAAACGAGGTTTAAGGATAGTCCGAGATATGGATTTAAACCTTAGATTTAGACACAGATTTACTCGTGAACTATATCTAAACACGATCTCTCTAAATTATATAGATTACTATAGTCTAAACACTATCCCTATAGATTATACTATACAGGGAACTATAGTCTAAATACTTTCCCTATAGATTATACTATACAGGGAACTATAGTCTAAACACTTTCCCTATAGATTATATAATGATAGTGTTAAGACTATAGTTCACGAATAAATCTGTGTCTATAAGATTTAAATCCACATCTCGAACTTTCCTTAAACCTCGTTTTGGAATAAGGGTGTTCAGCTTTATAATGTTTATTCTATTCATTATCTTACATTTCACATTAAAACAATCACAAAATAAGTAAGTAGGTACATGAAACAATAACTAAATAAAATAAATCAAAACTTTAAAACTAAACCTAATCAAACGATCCCGGTGCAAAGCTGGATAATATGCAAGCAGGGTTACCCCGCTGAACCGCTATAGACAGCCTTTGCACCAGGAATGCCCCATGATTTATAATATTAGTATAGATAAACTACAGGACAATCGTATCGTGATGGGATGGTAGCAGACTGGATACTGCAGAACTATAACCATTTATTATTGTTATGCAAACGTGTTTTTTAATCAAATCCAGTTTTATACAATGCGGGTTTCGGGTATTTAGAATACTCGTCTTTTTTTATGAAAACAAAGCTAACAAATGTCAAAGCAAAAGTAATAAAAATACTAAAAATCAATGCTTGAATGTTTGCAAACAGTTGACAGTTTGCGGTATCGGTTTTATTTTTTACTAGCTGCGCCTCGCGATTTCACACGCGTAAGTCCCGATCCCGTGGGAATATTGGGATAAAAAGTAGCCTTTGTCACTTCCAATGAATATATGATTCCTCATACCAAGTCTCATCAAAAACGGTCCAATAGTTTCGGAGCCTGTTCAATGCAAACAAACAATCAAATCTTATCTATATATTAATATTAGTATAGTTTAGAGTGATTATGTTTACCGACTGAACATAACTAGAGACAGGCGACTCAAATCTATAGTAGTATTTTTTAAAAGTAAGAGCGTGTTCAGATGACACGCTTGGACCACGCGCCCTCCACGCAAATCCCACACGTTAAACACGCGTTGAACACGCTTTGAAATTTGTTCTAGATACACCTAATTTGAGTCTTATGACACATCAATAGATCTCAAATTGCATTTATGCAAGTCCACCCTCTCACTCCACGCGCCCGCCCCGCGCCCACTTGCAGAAATGAGATCTATTGATGTGTCATAAGACTCAAATTATATGTAGAACTTTCA
Organism: Idaea aversata; assembly: GCA_907269075.1. Taxonomy (NCBI): domain Eukaryota; kingdom Metazoa; phylum Arthropoda; class Insecta; order Lepidoptera; family Geometridae; genus Idaea; species Idaea aversata. The sequence goes on along the minus strand of OU026092.1, from coordinate 3,918,370 downwards.
AAGCGTGTTCAACGCGTGTGATGAACGTGGCGGGTGCGTGGTCGACGCGTGTCAAATGAAAACGCCCTTACAGTTTTTTTTGTTTGTAACGAATAGCGCCCGGAACTTCTCGACCGATTTTGATGAAACTTGGTATGAGGATACATTAATTCATTGAAAATGTCATAGGCTACCTTTCATCACCATATTCCTACGGGATCGGGAGTTACGCCGGTGTAACACTAATATTATATTGATTGTAACATTTTTTGTAGGTATAACTAAAATGTTTACAACTTTTCATGTTAACTGTACTCTTACTTTTATCTATATGCAAAAATGTAATCGGGTAGAGTTGGGATTTTTTGTTAGGTATTTTAAAATCGGGTAGAGATGGGATCGGGTAGAGTCGGGATGAAGCCGGTGTAACAGCGGAACACTGCCAGTCTATAATAATTTTACCTTACGACGAAGTTTCGATCCCGTGGTCACGAAAAAACCCCGTAAATCTACAGGTTAATAAAAACTTTGGATTGCCTCTTATTCAATAAAGTGCTACCTAAATATGTCAAATCAAACTGTTAAATTTGGTAAAACAATCACGTTTCTCGGGTCAGGATTGAGGAAAAATCTAGTCCTTTCTTGATGAGAACCCTTCGGAATCCGAACGGAAACACTGTCGTCAAACTGCTACCATTTCCATACCCGAACTTTGATGTACTAGGTCACGAAGATATACTTGTAAACCTAGACCTATATTTTCTACTAATAATATAAAATAAATTTTATGCAGACAGATATCAAACAGACAGACAATAGATTAGAGATAGAAATTCTTTACTGTAACCACCATAGTTATTATATTTTTTCTAGGTGTTAATCGCGTATTTTAAAAAAATAAAAATAGGCGATTAAGACCCGGAAAAATAAGTACTATGAATAAAAATCGTGTTAGTTTAAAAACTTTGTAAACACCATTTTTAAACTTCATTAAACACTATACTATCTTATTTACATTAAATTACACGACAAACAAGCAGACAGACAACCAAACAACATTATTGTTACACAATATTTTCCGGAAGGGGGTCGGGACAATCATTTTAAAAACAATCGATTGTGTGAAAACGAATAAATAGTTAACAAAATGTTATATTAATTACCTAATTAGATAAAAGTCTTCACTCGTGGCCATGATCGGTACAACCCGTTCGAAACGTTGGTCGGTTAATAATTAAAAACTAGTTATAAAACCATCACGATCCGAGTTTAAAAATGAATTAAGACGATTTCCACAGGATTGAAGTAAAAACAGGAGGCGCAACTAGTTTAGGTATAAATCTACCTATTCCTCGTCCACCCCCGAAAAGTTTCTCTTGAATAGGATTATACTTGAAACTTACGCAAGCCCCTAATAAAGCAAGTACGACTACCAATGTTATAAAACTTCTAAGAGGAATGTGTACCGGATAAGCGCAAAATACACATAAAATAGTTTTTCTATATCTGACCCAGTTTCTCATCGAAATGAAACGTTTAGATGGTGTATAGTTTTTAATTATTGTATTGTTTAGTAGTTATTTACGCTTTTCTAAAAAATAGATAATTTTAGAACTCACAATTATAATATTCCGACTAAAATCGATTTATTTTCTAGTTTGATTCATAAAGGCTTTCAAACTATTCCGATGTTAACTGTGAGTGTCTTGAATTTAGCAAAATAAAGTCCATTTTCAGTGAAATTGGTATATTTTCAAAATCTTTTTCATATTTTGGAAAATAATATTCTAAAGTCGCAGACTAAAAAACAACGTTGCATTTCAATATCTAACTGAGTCATGTCATGACATAAGAAATATTTATTTAATTAAGGGTACTTAAATATTTTTAACGGTATAACAACCTCATTAATAAAATTTTATTATTAAGTACAATTTTCTGAGTCATAATATCGTAAAAATTAAATTAAATTTCACGTGAATCTGGTAGCCCATCGTCTTAATACTGACAATATCTTTCTTGCTATGGATAGGCTTTATCTCTAGCTAAAGTTTAGCAAGTGTTAGTTTGTTTTATGTAATGCCTAGCCTGTATGTTAACTTCAGTGTTGTGTGTTTTAACAATTTAACTTTATGTTATTTTGGGATTGTTGTTTTGGTTGACTGGTTTTCTGTCTGATTTTAAAGAACAACTTCATTCTTCTGCCTTAACACGAAGCCATAAGAAGTATCTGTCATAACCAGAATCTGTCCTTTTAACCGAAAGATGAAGTATAGGAGCTTTTTAATCCCACACGATTGTAAAGTCCATTTCAATATTTACTAGTTTGTAAGTGGTTACGTAAAAGGAGAAAATTTTCTCCTTTTGCGAAAGATTAAGTATTTATAATTAGTGCTGGTTTCTGTCGATCTTCTTTTGTCGCAGAATGGTAGTATTTCTGAACATAAGAACGATTGAGTCTTATAGAACATTGTCCACCACTGAACTCAATACTAATTAGGATTAATCTACTCCGGGAGATTGTCCTAAAACACTTTATTTCCTTGAGAATGACCTAAGCCTAGTTCTAGGTAAATTGTATTGCGAAAAACCTTGTTAACTCTCCCCCAACAAAGAAAGACAACGACAAAACTAGTTAAAGTCTTAACAAGAACTAATTTGCCCGTTCATTGGTGACTAACAGTACTAACAAAGTGTTGTTTCTTTGTTCACAGAGTCCCGGCTTTTCCTTTAACACTCGCTGCTTCAACACCCGAACTAAACAAGCAACAAAATCACCTTAATCACTTCCGTTCAATTTGTGAAAACATCAACGTTAAGTGTGCGAAAAGAAAAATTTCAAAGAAAAGTTTGAGGATCACTGCTACCTCCATAGCAGCATTGGATGAATTAGGAGTACTAGTAACAAGACAGTGAATGTAAAGTGAGCAAAAGTGTTGTGGATTGTGTACGATGCGAGTGTGTGTTGTCATTTTGTGCGTGGTAAGGGCGGTGTTATATTAGAGTATCGGAGGCGAGTGTCGCGTAAAGCTGGGTGCGGAAGCTTATCACGGCGTCGTCGGTGGAGGGTGTGGGGGGTGCGGGCGAGGAAGGCGAGCCCGCGCCCTCGCCGGCGCCCGACGCGGAGGCCCAAGGCCGCCGTCGTCGGCACCGTCCGCTCTACCGCCGACTCTTCCACTATGTCCGCACCGCGTGGACTGGAGTCAAGTTTGCACTAGGTTTGTATTTCAAGTCGTTCACATTATCAATCCACTGCACCATGAAAACTCCTAAAACGACCTGTAAACACGTTCAAAAAACGGCTCAATCTTTAACTATCAAACATGAAACTACGCGCACGAGATTCCAAAGTCAAATCATCAGACCAGAAGGCTAATTCTCGTAAATGAAATTGTTTAAATTACATTGCAATATCATTTCGATTTCATTTCGATCACAAAAAGTTGCTTAAAATACCCTCAAAGTCAGCTTCTAGTATTCTAAAGAATTTTTGAAATCGAAATGACCGACTTGACTTGCTTGACATTTTATTTTATTTGTTGTAATTAATGGTTTTTTTTGGAATATTTTTTTTTATCAAAATGATATAGCAATAAAAGAACTAGGTATTTTACTAACTAGAATTGGCCTACGAAGCATCAGGTATACCGTCATCGTCTCAAACATTTCGCCATGGCGGTTGATACAATGTTGTTCGACAACATTGATATTAGTTTCAAGTTTCGTTTGTTTGACATTTGAGGTTGAAGCGTTGTTTGTATTTACAACTGTTAACAACTAAATACAACATAAATACAAAGTTACTCGGTACAGTAAGCTACTGTCTTTATCAAATTAATCTTCTCAAACATCCTACCATGTTGGGAAACATTTTTTTTAAAGGCGTCTACAAAAATTGCACTAATTGTCGTTAACGAAACTTAATTTATTGACTCGGTTAGGTTAGAATGTGGTTGTTATATTTCACCTCTGACACACTTGACCGACTAAGATTAAGTTAGAATGCGGTTCTTAACCCTTGACCTACTTGACAAACTATAAGGTTAGGTTAGAATGTGGTTCTTAAATTTCACCCTTGACCTACTTGACACACTATAAGGTTAGGTTAGAATGTGGTTCTTAAATTTCACCCTTGACCTACTTGACACACTATAAGGTTAGGTTAGAATGTGGTTCTTAAATTTCACCCTTGACCTACTTGACACACTATAAGGTTAGGTTAGAATGTGGTTCTTAAATTTCACCCTTGACCTACTTGACAAACTATAAGGTTAGGTTAGAATGTGGTTCTTAAATTTCATCCTTGACCTACTTGAACGACTAAGGTTAGGTTAGAATGTGGTTCTTAAATTTCACCCTTGACCTACTTGACAAACTATAAGGTTAGGTTAGGATGTGGTTCTTAAATTTCACCCTTGACCTACTTGAACGACTAAGGTTAGGTTAGAATGTGGTTCTTAAATTTCACCCTTGACCTACTTGACAAACTATAAGGTTAGGTTAGAATGTGGTTCTTAAATTTCACCCTTGACCTACTTGACACACTATAAGGTTAGGTTAGAATGTGGTTCTTAAATTTCACCCTTGACCTACTTGACACACTATAAGGTTAGGTTAGAATGTGGTTCTTAAATTTCACCCTTGACCTACTTGACAAACTAAGGTTAGGTTAGAATGCGGTTCTTAAATTTCACCCATGACCTACTTGACAGACTAAGGTTAGGTTAGAATGCAGTAGTTAAATTTCACCCATGACGTACTTGAGACATCAAGGTTAGGTTAGAATGCGGTTCTTAAATTTCACCCATGACCTACTTGACAGACTAAGGTTAGGTTAGAATGCGGTAGTTAAATTGACTTAGTCCCATCGGCCCCGCTGGCTCTGCCCCGCCAGCGGGGCAGATGGGAAAAAGTGTTGCATCGGCCCCGCTGAACGCAGACGCGGACGCTAGCGGGGCCGATGAAACAAATTAAGTTTCATTTGCCCCGCTATAGGACTTACTTCCGTCGGGCCCGCTAGCACATGGGAAAAAGAGATTGATTCATCGGCCCCGCTAGCGTCGGCGTCGGCGTTTTGCGGGGACGATGGGTAGGTACAGATCAAGTTACAAATAGAGGCAATCAATACTTAGGTTGCCGAAAAAGGAATGTCTGTAATTAAAATGGTTTGTATATTAATCAGTTTTTATTGAGGGCTCAAAATACATAATATTTTAATAATAAAAAAATACACACAACAAGAACATCACATAAACATTTTTTAATTTTCATAATCATAGATGATAGTCACACAAATTACATTAATCAGTCTTCATTAATGAACATTAATGCCTAAACTGCTGACAGTTTTGTAAGATGAATATAATATTTTAGGTAAACAACATAACATAAAAAATACAGTATTTGACAAAAAATCAACGAGAGAAAACATTAACATTACAAACTATGTCAGTGTTTCGAGAAAATGTCTACTGGTTATTGGTCCATTTACAAATTTCAAGATCAAGTTATACTATTTAAATAATCAACAAAACAAAAAAAAAACACAAAACAAGGACATTACTTAATAACTAGTTTCTTAATTTTTAATAGAGCCAGCCGGGCCGATGGGAGTAAGTCTAAGATAGTACCAAAAAATTAAATGCAAACTCAATATTTTCTTTAATATTCTTATAGAAAGTCATACACTGCTTAATGGGACACATCACTCTTGATACATTTGCACACTCAAACTTCTAACTTTAATAGTTTTTTCATAAATCTTTTCTAACTTTTACAAGAATTAGAGCAGGAATATAAACAATAATTCAGTGCTTTTATTTATGTAATTGTTATCTTGAACAAAATATGTTTATATTACGTAAAAAACAAAAGTCAATTTATGGGACACATCAAAATCAGAATTCAGTTTTTTTTTTGAGAATTGCACAATATGTAACAGCTAAAGAGTGACTATCTCCGAACTTCGCTTTACTTTACTGCGACACAATAATTAGTAATTTCACGTTTACACGGTTGTCATGGATTTGACTTCGCGCTGTCTATAGACGCGTTTTGACTTGAGTTGAGTTGAGGTTTGGCGTTGGACCAAAAAGTTTTTTAAGTTTCTTAAGATGGACCCTTTTTTTTTGGTGAGAGAAAAAGGTGTTTGTTCGGTTCGGTTTGGCTAATTAATTTGACATAGTGACAGATGTCACTTTGATATCTGTCACTTTGACATTTGTCACTTTGACATCTGTCACTTTCCATGGGTCCATCTTAAGAAACTTAAAAAACTTTTTGGTCCAACGCCAAACCTCAACTCAACTCAAGTCAAAACGCGTCTATAGACAGCGCGAAGTCAAATCCATGACAACCGTGTAAACGTGAAATTACTAATTATTGTGTCGCAGTAAAGTAAAGCGAAGTTCGGAAATAGTCACTCTTTGATTTGCGGAAAATTCGTCTAAAACAATTCGTCTAAAACAATTCGTCTAAAAACAATTCGACTAATAACAATTCGTCTAACACAATTCGTCTAAAACAATTCGACTAATAACAATTCGTCTAAAACAATTCGACTAATAACAATTCGTCTAAAACATTAGTTCGAAGTGAGTTAAGATTCGGTAATGGAGTTATGCTGAGTAGCGTATATGTAGGACGCAGCTGCAATGGAGTTAAGATTCGATGATGGAGGCAAAATAAAACGTGGGTATGTACGACGCAGCTGCAGTGGAGTTAATATTCAAGTAAATGGGTAGAATTCGTTTCTAGCACTCGCCGGCAGCTGCCGCGGCACCGCTCGCTTCGCTCGCTCGGCTCGTGCGTTATGGTCGCAGTTCTAACATAAACCTAACCTATCCATGTCGGTTCTGGGTAGGGGTTATCCCAGATGGGTCTTTATATCTCTCTCTTAACTCCACTGCAGCTGCGTCCTACATACCCACGTTTTATTTTACCTCCATCATCGAATGTTAACTCCACCGCGGCAGTGTACCAGACCCGCGACTCAGTATACCTCCATTTTTGAAACACAAGTGTAATCGGGAATGGTAATGTTTATAGACGAATTGTTATTAGTCGAATTGTTTTAGACGAATTGTTTTAGACGAATTGTTATTAGTCGAATTGTTTTAGATGAATTGTTTTAGACGAATTGTTTTAGACGAATTGTTATTAGTCGAATTGTTATTAGTCGAATTGTTTTTTAGACGAATTGTTTTAGTCGAATTGTTTTAGACGAATTGTTTTAGACGAATTTTCCGTAGACGCACTCTTTAGCTGTTACATATTGTGCAATTCTCAAAAAAAAACTGAATTCTGATTTTGATGTGTCCCATAAATTGACTTTTGTTTTTTACGTAATATAAACATATTTTGTTCAAGATAACAATTACATAAATAAAAGCACTGAATTATTGTTTATATTCCTGCTCTAATTCTTGTAAAAGTTAGACCATTTATGAAAAAACTATTAAAAGTTAGAAGTTTGAGTGTGCAAATGTATCAAGAGTGATGTGTCCCATTAAGCAGTGTATGACTTTCTATAAGAATATTAAAGAAAATATTGAGTTTGCATTTAACTTTTTGGTACTTTCTTAGACTTACTCCCATCGGCCCGGCTGGCTCTATTAAAAATTAAGAAACTAGTTATTAAGTAATGTCCTTGTTTTGTGTTTTTTTTTTGTTTTGTTGATTATTTAAATAGTATAACTTGATCTTGAAATTTGTAAATGGACCAATAACCAGTAGACATTTTCTCGAAACACTGACATAGTTTGTAATGTTAATGTTTTCTCTCGTTGATTTTTTGTCAAATACTGTATTTTTTATGTTATGTTGTTTACCTAAAATATTATATTCATCTTACAAAACTGTCAGCAGTTTAGGCATTAATGTTCATTAATGAAGACTGATTAATGTAATTTGTGTGACTATCATCTATGATTATGAAAATTAAAAAATGTTTATGTTATGTTCTTGTTGTGTGTATTTTTTTATTATTAAAATATTATGTATTTTGAGCCCTCAATAAAAACTGATTAATATACAAACCATTTTAATTACAGACATTCCTTTTTCGGCAACCTAAGTATTGATTGCCTCTATTTGTAACTTGATCTGTACCTACCCATCGTCCCCGCAAAACGCCGACGCCGACGCTAGCGGGGCCGATGAATCAATCTCTTTTTCCCATGTGCTAGCGGGCCCGACGGAAGTAAGTCCTATAGCGGGGCAAATGAAACTTAATTTGTTTCATCGGCCCCGCTAGCGTCCGCGTCTGCGTTCAGCGGGGCCGATGCAACACTTTTTCCCATCTGCCCCGCTGGCGGGGCAGAGCCAGCGGGGCCGATGGGACTAAGTCGTTAAATTTCACCCTTGACCTACTTGACAGACTAAGGTTAGGTTAGAATGCGGTAGTTAAATTTCACCCTTGACCTACTTGACACACTAAGGTTAGGTTAGAATGCGGTTCTTAAATTTCACCCATGACCTACTTGACACACTAAGGTTAGGTTAGAATGCGGTTCTTAAATTTCACCCATGACCTACTTGACACACTAAGGTTAGGTTAGAATGCGGTTCTTAAATTTCACCCTTGACCTACTTGACAAACTAAGGTTAGGTTAGAATGCGGTTCTTAAATTTCACCTATGACGTACTTGACCTAGTGCGAATCAAGTCCCGTCACGGCACAATTTTCAGTGACGCATTATTCCTTCAAAAATATATCCAAATAGCCCAGTGCAGGCATTTAAAAATAAAATTCTACCATGTTTATTTATCTTCTAACAATCACGTGATTTACAACTCAACCACTTCCTAAGAGGAAAGGGTACCGGGCGCCCTCTCCATACAAACGTAGTCGACTGTTTCGTCCTTGAATAATGACAATAGAGCAAATATTTTTGTTGCATTAATCTTATAACTGCTATGACCATGCTCCTATGTTTTGTTTTTTTAAATCGATGATATTTCGAAAATGTAAAAACCAATACATAGGGGCATAGTCATGGCAGTTAAAGGTTTTATGCACCAAAAATATTTGCTCTACTCTCATTATCCAGGGAGGAAACAGTCGTTTGTATGGAGAGAGCGCCGGTATCCTTATACCTTAAGGCCGATTCTCGTAATTTACATTGTTTAAATTTTATTTAAATATCATTCCGATTGTATTTCGATTACAATAAAGATATAAAATTTAGAATTTAAAAAACCCCCGACTTTTATCCATTATCCCCCGATTTTGATTAAAACGTAGCTAAGAACACTCCCGACTAATTCACCTTTCAAATAAAAGAAACAATCGAAATCGGTTTAGCCGTTCACACACACACAGACACGTCAAACTTATAACACCCCGTCGTTTTTGCGTCGGGGGTTAAAAAATACCCTCAAACTCCGCTTTTTGACAAAAAAACCTGACAGTATTTTTTGTAATCAAAATTATATTGCAATATTATTTACGAGAATTGCCCTTCTGATCAATATAAACTAACATAAATCCAATATAAAAAGCCACGTCTTATAAAAGCAGTTCGGGCAACATCAGAACATTTGCGGTGTTCTTAGATTTTATGTTATTGCGATTCCGAACGGAGATGTGAGAATAACAATATTACGTTACGATTTTATTTCATACGAACGTAAGTACGTAATTTTAATAATATCAAAAGATTTTATTATAAACCTTTATTGAAAGTTGTATGGTTTTAGGGTAGTATAAAGCCTTGTGCTTCCAACATGATCTAACTACGGTTGTAAGACAAGACCAACCATTTATGCATAATATCTTGCGTCATTTCTTTATACGTTTTTCTCAAATCGTTTTTATTTTATTTGTATTGACGTGTTAACGTCTTATAAATCGATGAACACCGGCACTCACAAAAAAGTGTGACGTCATCGCTCACGTTCCCGTCGTGCGTCATGTTATTGACAAGGTAGCCATAGCAACGTATTATCGTTGCTATGGTTACCAGCAATGTTTGCTTATAACGTTATCATGTAAAATTATCGTCTGTAAACGGACTTTACAGACAACCATTTCTTTTTTATTATTTTTCTTTTCAATTTGTTTCAAAATTACTAGTTTTAGATTTAGGTGACCAAAGGACTAGTTCCTACCTTGGACAGCGAATAAGCATCGCCATCCATGAGGTTAATGCAGCCAGCCTTTTGGGCACCCTTCATATGGCCTCCCATTTGAACTTTTAGTAATTATATGTATTGTAGGTTAGTTATTTACTTTAAGTTTATATTATTTAATTGTTAAGAATATTATCATTAAATAGTAAAGAATATTTAAAAAATTGTTTATAAACTTTTCTTTATCGTTTGTAATCATAAAACAAATTGCCGCTACGAAGTAAAACATTTAACATAATTAATTAAGATTAAATAAATAAATCACCCCAAACTCAGTAAGCTAAAGGAAAACCCTTCGTAGAGGTCTGGAAACTCCATTCAATAAATTCGCCCCTGCAAAATCCCATAAAGCCTTCAGTCCATTTTTCATATTTACCTTAATACTGGAAGTAATTTAATGCTTGTTATGCAACTGGCAGTAGGTGGAAATACCTACTTGCTTTTCAGAAAGAGTAGTAAAAATAAGTGTACTGATGTAACACCCAATCACATTAAAATTTGTTAGGTATATCTTTTTGGTTTCAAGGTCATAATTTCTGACCTTTTCGTCTGTTTAAGACTATTTACATCTTAGAGTTTACATGCTTTTACTGTCAATCTTTTTACTCGAGCAGCCTCTGGATAAAGCACACTCGCCGGGCTGCCAGTGATCTGCGTATCCAATACAATGACATTTTCAGGATGCTGATGCGACTGCCTCGCTTTTGTAGTGCATCTCAGATGTTCGCTGAAGCACGCACGGACGACTTTCATGCGATTATCCGCAAGAAAGTGGTTTCCCTACTGCAGCGGGCGCGAGGTAGCCGCAATGGCATCCTGCAGATGATTGTCACGCGTCAGGACTGCCCCATACAATACCGCTGGATAAGGGGAGCGATGGGCGATAAAATATGACATTAACTATGACTTTTATAAATTTGTATCCTTATTTTATTTTATTAATTTATTATTTAAGTGTTTTAATTTGATTTAATTTAATTTGTATCACTTTATTTAATATGTACTTATGGAATTTAATCCTGAAATAATATTTAATTTAATTTTAATTAACCTCCTTTCTTGAAGTCGGGTAAAATATTACCCTAAATGAAATGAAACTTTCAACGTCCAATGTCAGCAGCAATAACTCTTGAACGGCATAATTTGAATCTAGAATCGCAAATGTACGGGGCTCACTACTCCATTACAAAAGACGTCCTTAGAGTAATAATTCGGGTTAATGCTTGAAAAGAATCCTTGCAGACTACAGATTTTGTGTATGCCAATAGTTCGCTGAAACTACACTACTCATATCTTTATCTTAATAGCTTGCCGACCGATCTAGTGCAAAGAAAAACAAAACAAATAAATAAAATAAATAAATATTGAAGGACATTCCACACATCGCCATCTAGCCCCAAGCTAAGTAACTAGACTTGTGTTATGGGTGCTAGACAACGGATATACTACTTATATACTTTTCTTTTGTAAATATATACTTATAATACATAGAAACAACCAGACCACAGACAAATATCTAAGCATAAATACATGTCTGAGGCGGGAATCGAGCCCGCAACCCTGTGCTTGGCAGTCCAGCATGGTGACCATTGTGCCAACTGGGTCGTCAAATAATTGTGAATAGCTATTTGACAAATACAGAAAAAGGTTTCTTGGAGCCAGAAATAGACCCCTCCGCTATAATACGCCAGAAAATAATTTCTTGGTTTTAGAAAAAATCTTAAAATGAAAAGCAGTATTCTAAATTTAAAAGCAATCTTATTAAATTAACGTACTTCTTATTATTTTCAAGAACATTAACTAAAAATAAGAAATTATTATGTAGCGTGTATTGTTTATGGACAGGAAAATTTCTTGTTTCAAAAACCTTTTTTTTTTCTTTTTCTGTGAGCGAGGTCATCTTCCTTTCTGTGAGTGAGGTCAACAGAAAGACTTCAGACACGTTCGGAGGCCAATTATTATCGTAAACAATAATAAAATAATAATACGTTAAATTCAGAACAAGTCGAAATTACATCCAAATAAATCTCAAATTCATAAATCAAATAAATCAAAGTTTCAAAATAAACCATTGTTCAGGCCTTCAGGCCAAACTATCGGCCGATTAATAATCTGTTATCTTAAAAGTACTCCAAATGCTTGAAAATGTCTGAACATTTTACGAAAAGGTTAGTGATGAAACCTTCAAGAGCGATGGTTAGGTAACGGTTAATTTTCACTCTGTTGCCGAATGGTCTCGAAGATTCCCTAAATTGTTCATTCGCAAATTCTCGTCGTTTCTTTTCAATTGGACGGCGATTTCTTTGAAAAATTCTCTTATTGCGAACTTACCTATTGTTAAATGTATACTATACCTACTACTTTATTTCAATTACGTCAATTTGTTCGTTGTTCCTCGTTTAGATTAAATTTTTCAATCGAGTTTTTTTTTGCAAAATGATTTCAATTTTTCTTTCTTGTCGATAAATAAATTAAGCCACCATAATAATTTTTATGATCAGCCAACACTGTACTGTGCTAAGTTGCTAAAAAGTACGAATAAAACAATGAGAATAGGCAGTGATACCATTTTTAGGGTACCATGCCTCAAAAGGTAAAAAAGGAACCCATATTAGATCACTTTCTTCCCTTTTATTTATCTGTTGTGAATTCTAACCAAACATGAAAATTTCAGCATGCTTGGCTACAGTTTTTAGCTGAGGTCGACCCATTTGGGTCAGCACACGACTCCTCATATATGTTGTTTATTCCTTTACCACTTTTTTTGTTTTATAATACATTTTCATTGTCATGTTCATGAAAATTTCATATTCGGGTATGGATATACCCCAATACGAAACCCGAGCATGCTTGGCTACAGTTTTTAGCTGAAGTTGACCCATTTGGGTCATCACACGACATATAATTATGTTGTTTTTTTCTTTAACACTTTTTTTGTTTTAAAATAATTTTCATTGTCATGTTCATTTCTTCATTCCTGTGTTTGTACTCAATAAATACTTTTCTTTCTTTCTTTCTAATATATTGTTACCTCTTCACTCAACACTTACTAAACCGATTGCTATGAATCTTACCAAGATTCATAGCAATCGATTAGAATAGAAACCGATTGCTATGAATCTTACCAAGATTCATAGCAATCGGTTTAGTAAGACAGCTGAAGTCTCGTAATAACATATTAATACTTTTATCTCGATGTTCTCATGGAATCGGAACTTACGCTGGTAAAACCGTAGGGCTCTGTTTATAAAACTATATTAGCCGCGCTCCGCGGTTTCACCCGCGTAAGTTCCGCTCCCGTGGGAATATCAAAATGAAAAGTAGCCTTCCCCGATAAATGGACTATCCAACACAAATAGTACATTGTTACCCTAGGTGTGAAAATCACTCATTAAAGTCCCGAGACTAAATGAGTCTTTCACCCGAGGTAAACACTGTGCTTTTCATTACGAATAATACATAAAATTCTTTATAACAACGAGAGTGAATGAGAGACTCCATACTACCTGATCCTCTTACAAGGTTGAGACCAAAGAGGTTATATACATGTAGTGTTATTCTTTGGTGTTACTTAAAGCAAGGAGGTTAGGTTTTTGAAGTTCCTAATGCGTAATGATACTGATACTGGCTACATGCACATTGCACAAGCCGTGCGAAGCCATAATTTGACATGACAGCTGTCAGTGAAAGCAATTATCCCTAGGGGCTGGAAGTTTTTCTTTGTGCACGCTCTTCAGGCACCTTTGGACCTACTTTCGGAGTATGAGTAATGAAAACTAATTTATCAATTCGAACCAGTAGTTCCTGAGATAATATTAGCATAGATGTATTTTACGCGTCTCGATATTTTTGGAATGAATCGGAATTCGTATCGCTGAGCCCATTGGAATTGTAAGTAAATGCAAATCGTCTGCAAACGAAATGGATCCCTTTGAGATAAACACAAACATTATCTAGGTAGGTATCGTCTATTGTTTGTTAGAAGGTAGGTACTTGTTTAATAAACGCAGAATGCAAATTGACTTAATGATTTTAAAACAGTTAAGAACAGTATTGCTTTATTTTGCTAATTGGAAGAGTATGAAAGTTAGCTACTTACTTATTTGAATAAATTTACCGACGGTGTACGGTAACTGGTAAGGCATGCTTACTATAGGTACTTACATAACTAAATAGGAACTAAAATAATAGTTTATTGAACATAGAAACTATAGGTTTATGATAACTAAAATAGGAAATAAACAATTTGATTCAAATATTTAAATATCTCGTGAATACCGCATCAATTGTACTTTTATATTGTTGAGCTAATATTGCGTTGATTGGACATAGTAAAATCAAATTCTCTAGATTTTTATCGTCTGCAAAGTTTATGTTGAAACCCAAACGTCAAACCTCTTCATACAAAAGAAGATCGTAACCGCTAGCGTTTAACCTCAAAATCAAGTGAAGAGAGTGCGGCGACCGGGGTTTGACGGTATGGCACCATATTTAAAAAGTGAGACCGTAGAGATTATTTAAGAAAATGTTGATTAGAAATCTAACTTGTTATAAACCTGGCACAAGGTAGGAAAATTTCAGTTTCAACTATAAAACAAAACACGATCTGAACAAATAACAAAAGACGATTAATAATAATTTAATAATAATAATCATATTTCAATAATCCCAAGGTTGATAATTATTTAATCAGTTTGACACTTTGACAGTTGGTTTATCACGTCATGTGGTCTTAATTAAATAACTTTAGAAGTTATTTTGAAACAGTCGGTATCTAGATACATAATCTATGTCTGACATTGTTTACTCGAACGAAACCTACAAACTTACCTACTTAAGAGGAAAGGGTACCGACGCTCTCTCCATTAGTCGACTGTTTCCTCCCTGGATAATGACACTAGAGCAAATATTTTAATACATAAAACTTATAACTGCCATGACCATGTATTTTGTTTTTTTATTTTTTAAATCTTAATTTCTTTGATAATTATAAAATGAAAAAAACCAAGAAATAGGGGCATAGTCATGGCAGTTATAGGTTTTATGCAACAAAAATATTTGTGCTAGTGTCATTTTCCAGGGAGGAAACAGGCGACTACGTTTGTATGGAGAGAGCGCCGCGGCCGGTACCCTTTCACCTTAACTAAGATAGGTCAACAAACAAGTACAACATATAGAACGTAGTTCTATACATAGATAGTCAATAGATGAACAAGATTCGACGACACTTGTCCCTGTCAATCGGAAATCTACAATCACCGTTTCGAACGAGGCTTGGCATTTAATGCGGAATCACGAACACGGTTTCTAGCTCGGTTATTATGACGTAACAAGATGAACCTTCAAAACTAGGTTAATGAGAATTTTCAAAATTTCACCACAATGGGATTAAACCTTGGATCAATAGGTAAGGTACAATCAATGGTCAAAAGTCTCTGCCCACCGTAACGTTTACAATCCTGTGCAATAGTGTGCAGCACTATTTGAACATTATCAACGTAACTTATGGATCGAACCAACATCGGTTGGTGTAGCGAGTGGCGGCTTATACCACTCGGCTAACTAAAGACATAGCAAACATGTTGAAAATAAAAATCACACTGAGTACTTTTAATTCAAGTATTTATGTTTGTGTGTAACATCTGTTAGAAGAAGGTCATAAGTCCAATTCTTGTTGATAGTATTATTGTAGCAAACTGATCATTTACTTATGACCCATACTGTACTCTCGCAGACTCCCGCTATACCGCGACCGGGACAATTTTCTGGGACGCTTGTTTATTTATTTTTACAACGGCAGCAAAGAGCCTCCAGTCATTTATTAAGGCTGTTTGTCAGGTTTTTTCTTAACGAAAACAGAACAATTACCTCTGAATTGCTAATTTCGTTGCGTACTTTATTTTAAGCAAAATAGTGATAACAATTTTCTATTTTAATATACACGTGCTGAAATTAGGTACGTACAACATTTATCGATCTAAATCAAACACATAATTAGTACTTGTAAATAAAGACGAGCATAATTAGATCATTCTATAATAGTAAACTATCTTAAATTGTATTTTAATAACAACTTGGCAATCCACCAATAAAACGTTACCAATGGTATCTGCCTTACTTCCATCATTCATTTTACTTGACAGTAACGACTGGTTAACACAAAAGTAGATAATGAACTACTTAAAATACTATTCGAAAGTGTGTTCCGATTGATTTAAAACAAACTTACGTTGTATTTATTGGTTATTTGAACCGTTTTATAGTCAACAGTTGAAACAAAGCCAAGTGTCGCGTAGTTTAGTCGTAGTGTTGCAAATCATATAGTGCTTCATAATAGTAAGCGCTTTCTTGTGTGGTACATTGTGTTTGAGCGTAAACAGACGTTGCAACGTCTATGTATTGTGTGGTTTCAGTGAAGTAACAAGCACGGAGTTAAAGGAATTCCGAAAACTTACCGATGCTTCGACGCTACAAAGCAAAAAGAAGCAAATGAAAAAAAATGTAGTTACTAGTAGCACGTGTAGTGTTGACGATGAAAAACCGAACATATCTTGTGCATCCGAAGTGCTTTTTGAGAATGAAGTGAAAATAACAAAATCTAGTTTCCTAAAAAGTAAAAAATTGAGAATATTTGGACGGTTTTCTGCGAAAAAGGTTCGGTTTTTAGACGAGCAACCAACGAGGTCGGTTTGTGAAAGGTTTTTTCGGGTTTTCCGTATTATTTGGTCCTGTACAAGAAACGCGAGAGGGGCTCTCAATAAACGTAAGTTGTTTTAATTTGTTTTCTTAATTCCTTTAGGGACCGACGACGACATAGTTATTAAGTATTTTACTTTACGTAACTAACGTTCCCTTTTTTGTTTTTTTAGGCTTTTGTAATTGAATACTTCATTATTTTCGGCCCGAATTTTCCTTGTAAGTTATGAAGATAAAACGGTTAGAAATATTATAAACAACAATTTTATAGGTACGACTTTGTCGTCTACATAAATATTTAAAACCAGTCAAGTGCGAGTCGTGAAAATCTATAGGTAAAGCTTACTTTAAAGGTTAGGCACTTGTTTAGCACAACCGAGCCAAGTTATAAACTAATAACTTTAATAGTAAGTTGCCAAAACAAGAAAAGTAATTTATCTTACCTAACCCATATGTGGCTGGGACTATTTTTGTCTCCGATTTGCGTAATTTTTTGATATTTTGAAGTAAAAGAAGAAAGAAGAGAAAGAGTACTTTGGGATCGATATTGCCCCCTGGGCATATTATATGGGCTTATTTCGAACATCATTACAAAGTATAAAACAAAGTCACTTTCCATTATCTGTCTCTATGTATGCTTAGATCTTTAAAACTACGTAGTTTTAAAGATCTTATCAGGAGTCAGGAGTTTTTAGGCCTTTTTAGGAATAGAAACAACACCTACTAAATCTCTAGGTACCTAGTTAAGTATGAAAGTAACGGTAGTTAGGATTAAGAATGAAGGGTTGACAATATAAAACGGTTCCAACATAAACCACTGACGTGGATGGTGAACTGAACCACATTTCACCTTTTATTATTAAGTGAACGTTGTTACCCTTAGAATACAGGAGATCCCTGACATAATAAGGAATGGTCTTACTGTATGCAGCGTCGAACCCAAACACCTTACCAGCTGACGATCAAGCAGAGAATGAACCCGCTCTCAACTAAAGCGCTCGCTTTTATAGGCGGTGGTGGAGATCGGCGATGCCAACAATAGCTTTGATAACAGACGTAACGTTATTAGTCGTTTAAAAACTCTTAAGACTTATAACAATAGAGTGATTCAAGAGGAAGGTTTATATGTATATGCACAAAATAGCCGTGTGAAGCCGGGGCGGGTCGCTAGTACGTAGATAAAACTGGACATTTCATCTAAAATGATCGAGCCGTTTTATCATGTAGAGAAAACAACAAAATAAACTTTCACTTTAATAAATATTAGTTGGGATATGTTAGTTTATCTCAAAGTTAGAGCAACCACTCTGACACAAATTATTATGGTACAATGTATACAAGGGACACGTTTAATTGGCAAAACTTTGTTCAATAGGTAACTATAGCTATAACTACTGTCCCCCATATCAGTTTTATTAAAAACAGTCAACGCTGTAAACGTCTAACTTTCAACGGAGTTTTCAATTTGGTAAATTAATGAAATTTCTCTTCACGCGCTGTTGTAAGGAAAACCAATTACGGTCACATTATGTAATAAGTTATAGTATATTGTTGAATTAATACTGTCTTTCGTTGATGTGCTTTTAAGACTTAATATACAGGGTTATTGGAAATTATACTAGCAAGCCGTTGAGGGATACTTCTGTGCACCTTTACAAATAACTTTTGTTGGAAATAAGAAAAAGAAATGGAAATTTTGAGGTTATGTAAATTCGAAAAACAGCTGATTTAAGAACAGTAGATAATACTTAAAAAATAAGTAAAATTTTAAGGTTAATGACCTCTCCGTGTAAGGAACAGCTGATTTTCGGGTAAAACTAACCTCAAAATTTTCGAAAAAATGTTCGAATTTCCAAAAGTCGTAGAACAAAAGTTGTTTGTTAAGGTGCACAGAAGTAGCCCTCAACGGCTTGCTAGTATAATTTCCAATAACCCTGTATACTTAAAGAGGTAGTGTCAAGATAAATAAGTTCACCGGCACTCTCTTTACAAACGTAATCGACTGTTTCCTCCCTGGATAATGACACAAGACCAAATATTTTTGTAGCATAAAACTTATAACTGCCATGACTATGCCCTTATGTCTTATTTTTTATACATATATATTATTATTTTTTAACTCTTACTTTCTATGATAATTAAAATATGAAAAAACCAATATTAGCTATAATATCATTATCCAGAGACAAAATAGTCGACTACGTTTGTATGGAGAAAGAACCGGTACCCTTAGCTCCTAATATACTTAAAGAGGTAGTGTTAAATATATAAAAAGTATATTAAATATTTTACACAGAAAAAGGTTTCATAGAAATAACGATCTCCCTACAGACAGACGCTAAAGAATAATTTCTTGGTTTTAGTAAAAAATCTTACAATTATAAGCTGTATTCTTATAATTAGGAATACCTACCTGCTTATTATTTTCAAGAAAATTTACTAAAACAAGCAATTAATCTCTAGAGTCTATATGAAGAGAATTATTTCTCACTTCATGAAACCTTTTTTTCTGTGTACAATCCTATCCTAACTTCCTAAATTAGGATTAGGTTAGTCTCTTACTAATAACATAAATCCGAAAGTTTTATTTGTTTGTCTGTCCTCGCTTCTCGGTCAAACAACCGATTTGGATGAAAATTGGCATAGTGGTAGTTTAGAGGATAAATAAATACATAAAATACATTTATACCGATCTTGCGGTATTGGGACTTTGCGAGTATGTTGATAAAAAGTCCATTTTTGGATTTTGTACCCGTCTGTAAATTAGTCATCAACTCTAATCTCTATATATATAAAATTCTCGTGTCACGGGGTTCGAACTTGAACTCCTCCGAAACGGCTCGACCGATTCTCATGAAATTTTGTGAGCATATTCAGTAGGTCTGAGAATCGGCCAACATTATTTTTTCTTTTGTGTAAATAGCAAAACAACGTTTGCCGGGACAGCTAGTCTTCTTCTTCTTATATATAAAAATGAATCGCAAAATGTGTTGGTAAGCGCATAACTCAACAACGCCTGGACCAATTTGGCCAATTCTTTTTTCGTTGTGTTTGTTATTGTCAGGAGAAGGTTCTTATGAAAGAAAAAAATTAAGGAAATTTTGTAGAAAATTATTACGCGGGTGAAACCGCGGGGCTCAGCTAGTACTTATATAAAATTCTCGTGTCACAATGTTAGTTATCATACTCCTCCGAAATGTCTTGATTTTTTATAAAATTTTATATGCATATTCAGTAGGTCTGAGAATCGGCTATTTTTCTATTATTATCTTTTTTTTATTTTGTTTCCTTTGTTTTTTTTTTCTAAATGGCAAAACAACGTTTGCCGGGACCGCTAGTCACAATATAAAATTTAAAAAAAGCTTTTTTACGCAGAACACTGTCATATCGACAAAACTCCCCACATCACAGTTCAATAATATACAGAACTCCACTTATTTTTATCACAATTTATTACATGTATCGTAGGGCATGACACGGGCCCATTATACCCACGTCTCATTTTTCACTACACTCAAATTGGACCATTCAATTCCCAAAGCTTCTGGAGTAGACATGAATTGCCGTTAGTATGAACCGTGGTATAACTTGATGGAAAAAGGCTCATTGAGGGTCAATCGCTGGACTCGCATGTTAGGTAACCATAAACTTTTGGGTGTCCAGAGAGTAAGCACTTAGTGTCTACATTGAAATAACCCTCCGGTAACGAACATCAGTATCCGATATACGTTATTCAGAAATGTTGTTGATCTTATGTCCATCTCCATTATAAATATTAGGTATAACTAGCGACCCGCCCCGGCTTCGCACGGCTAATTATGCATGTATTATATGTATATATAAACCTTCCTCTTGAATCACTCTATCTATTAAAAAAACCGCATCAACATCCGTTGCGTAGTTTAAAAGATTTAAGCATACATAGGGATATAGGGACAGAGAAAGCGACTTTGTTTTATACTATGTAGTGATACATAGAAAAAATCAGACCACAGTAAAATATCAATAAGCATAAATTCTTGTCTAAACACGAAACCATGTTTTTAGCAGTCCGGCATGGTGACCATTGTGCAAACTGGATCGTCAAATCGTCATTCATTCGTTATACATCCTGGCAAACTAATATTACATAGTACAAATCCCAGAAACATATGCAGTACACAGAAAAAAAAGATTTTTTAAACCAAAAAATAATGCTCTCCCTATAAAGACGCTAGAGAATAATTTCTTGTTTCTAATCAATAAATGTTCTTAAAAAAAATAAGAAGCAGTATTTAAAAATATTACTTTTTAAATTAAGAGGAAAGGGTACCGGCTCCCTCTCCATACAAACGTAGTCGACTGTTTCCTCCCTGGATAATGACACTAGAGTAAATATTTTTTTAGCATAAAGCTTATAACTGCCATGACTATTGACCATGCCACTTTGTTTTTTTTTGTTTTTAACTCTTACTTTTCATGATAATTAGAATATGAAGAAAACCGAGACATAAGGGCATAGTCATGGCAGTTATAGTTTTTATGCAAGTCTCCAGTCCAAACAATCGACTACGTTTGTCTGGAGTGAGAGCCGTAGCCGGTAGCCTTTCCTCTTAATAATACTGCTAATTTTACTGAGACCAAGAAAGTATTCTGTAGGTAGACGATTATTTCTTGCTTCAAGAAACTTTTTTTTTCTGTGTATGCGTCTGCTTCGTTATTTCTTATTCGTACTACAAAGGAAAGGAATCAATTGCCTACGTCCGTCTTTCCTGAAGTGTACAATTTGGAAGGTACTTCTATTCGCTAATGAACAAGTATCTTTTAGGAAAGCGTGCTACAACTTAACCCGTATAGTCACCTACTATCAGGCAGGTGTGACATTTGTCAAACCTATCATTAAAAAAAAGAGTGACAAATTACACTGGAAATACGATCATTATAGGTACCTACGTGGTATTAAAGGTACTGTAGACGTATACCATTATTATTCACTGTTCAGTGAGCTCACGAAATTCAGTGAAAACCAAAAGATAGTAAAAAAAATCAATTGCGTCACGTAGAATTTGAAACACAAAGGCTTCCGCTTAGCACTTAAATTCCTTGTTCTCAAAAGAATTTCCGGTTTCGCTGCGGTAACTCACTCGTATCGATATATTCTCTTCATCGATTATTCATTCAATATCTAGTTCACATCACTAGTAGTTCAGAAACAAGCATAATACTGCAAAGGAAATAGGCCAAATGTCTGAATTTGTCCGACTCTTTGTTAGAGTTCATTTCAAAAAAGAAGAGCTGCGGTTGTATAGATTGGATAATTTCGTCATAATTTTTAATAGATTGATTTCGAATTCCGGTTTTACTTTCCGTTCACTGGGTTTCACTGATTGTCACAACTGTCATGCTGTTTATGAATTTAATCTGATTAAAAGTACAGACTAGAGCATTTTCTCGAGCATTTCAATTCAAATGTAACGTTCTTATAAAAGGCAAATGTAAAGAGAAAATTAAAAAACAGCGAATGTAAATGCTCTAGTAGACTATACACACGTTTATGTTCACATTTTAAAAATAAGACGATATTTCAAGTGCCGTTTGCTATATTTTACTAAAGCGATTATGGCTGCGATACTTCTTTTGTAAAATCGACTCTATCTACATTCTTGAAGCAAAATTCTGGAAAAATCTCTCAATATTTTTGATTGGATATCCATTACAGTCCATTTCGTAATGTCGAAGAGAACGTAATGGAATTTAATAAGTAACGCTGCAAATAATGTTCGAGTGTTTCTAATGTAATTTGGACGTACTTACGAATATTACAATAATAGTCTAGTTACTTAGCTTGGGGCTAGATGGCGATGTGTGGAGTGTCCTGCAATAAAAAATAAAAAAAAATACAGGCAAAACCAAGGAAAATGTTGTTATTCCTTTCCAATTGTGAAATAAATTGTGTACATAATAAATAAGTTATCTTTGTAAACGTAATAAGTAAAATATTAACTCGTAAAACATGAAGAAGGCACAAGATATTATTGTTTCAAAACTTTATCATAATTAACTGAAACTTCTAGGTATCTGAATCCGACGTTGGTAATTTCATAAATCAAATTAAAGTAGTACTTAATTTTACTGCCTATATAAGTAGGAAAATCTACTTTTAAGTACAATCGGAAACTTTATCTAACATCCAATTGAGTTAACTTACGTACATCCCTCTAATACTTTCTTAAAACGTATACCTATATTTGTCTGGTAAGACCAGCGTAAGAACTCGCTACATATCACCAGCTCAGAGAGACGTGGAACAGTTGAATCTATACAAAAGATCTTAATAAATGTCTTTTAAGAGTCACCCCATACTAAAAACTTTTTGTCGGCCGACAGTTTGATATGACAGATAAAGTTAAACAATTTTCTAGATTCTACTAGATATTTTTGAACATTGCACACAGTGTCATCTATCTCCAAGATAATCAACCAGAACTTTTTTATAATTGGTAGATAGGTCAAATTTTGACTCCCCCTTCTCACTTTACCGCCTCACCTTATGGTAAGTGATGATGCGGTCTAAGATGTAGACCTTTACTGAGAAGATACACTCGTGATTTGAAGACCTCTTAATAAGCTCCAGCAAACCAGGGTCACAGTGTGATGGGAGTGAAGGGAGGAAGACGGTAGTGAAACGAGAACTTTTCCGACTCATTCCGTCTATGGCTGTCGGCGAACTCACGGCCAACAAATAGTCTGTGGTCTACGAGGTCCCTAGTATCTAGAACTTACATGGGACTTGCAGCTGCAAGGTTTTTAAAGCCGTTATTAATGTCAGCTCAACGTTAGCATTTCTAAAAACTAGCGCTACGAGCAACTTTGTCAGGATTTTGTTGGAGTTTTTAGATTTATGATTGTTTAGGTATAACTGGTAGATGGAAAATCTTTGCATAACACACAGAATGTAAGATAGCTTTGAGTCAAAAATCTTCTGTTAATATAATAATATGTTTCATTTCAATTCAAGTCAATGTGTTGCATTATAATGGATCAATTATAACGCATAGCAAATTAAAAAGGGTTTTTTAAAGCAATAAATAATCCGCTATAGACACTAGAGAATAATTTCTTGGTTTTAGTAAAAAAAACTTTAAAAGAATAAGCAGTAAGTATTCCTTATATTCTTAAATTAAGAATCCTGCTTATTAATTTCAAGAATATTTACTGAAAACTAGAAATTATTCTCTGGCGTCTATATGAAAAGGATTATTTTTTGCTTCAACCTCTTTTTCTGTGCAATGGCATACATATTGTATAGGGGAACGTCTTAGAATTCATAAAATTAAACAAGAAATACGATATTACAAATAGATATTATACCTACCAATACATCAAGTTTGACGACCCAGTTGGCACAATGGTCACCATGCCGGATTGCCAAACACAGGGTGGGTTCGATTCCCGCCTCAGACAAGTATTTACGCTTATTTATGCTTGTCTGTGGTCTGGTTGTTTCTATGTATTATAAGTATATATTTAGAAAAAAAAAGTATATAAGTAGTATATCCGTTGTTTAGCACCCAAAACATAAGTCTAGTTATTAGCTTGGGGCTAGATGGCGATGTGTGGAATGCCTTTAAATATTTATTTATTTATTATAATTACTAGCCAATTATACACAAAAAACTGGTTGCCTGTAAAGTCGGTATACGGGCGAAAGTTTAACGTGACAACAACTGTGCTCGAGTGGAAGGGACGCGTGCCTTTCACTTTTTATGTCTGTCTCTCTCGCTCTTAGGCGGGCTAACCATGCCCGCGTGCCTCTCACTCGCTCCCATTGTGAGCGCATAACGTCAGCGGAGCGTAACGCAGTTTCTTGAAGTGTCACCCGGCAAACCAATTTATAAGACGTTGTCACGTCAAAATAAAATTTATAAAAATCTTCCCGAATCTTGGCAACTCGTCTCTAGAAGTAAATAGAAGGCACATCCGACAAATAAAGATATATAAACGAATAGAGGATTTACTCAGCATTTTATGATTCTGTTGCACATGAAACTTGATTTAACAAATCTACTTGATTTAAGGACCTAAATTCGTATATCAATCAAACTCAACTAACACTGCACTATAGTTCTTTAGTAAGCCACGACAGCAAAACTCTCTAACTACGCTAAGGCTATAATAATAATTTAATACACATCTAGGGAGAAATATAAAAACGTCACTCGCAAAAACATGTAGGTAAATAAAATCAAGTGTTTTACAATAGACAAATGTTCGTACAGCCTATAGAAGAAAAGGTAATGAAGCGATACCGGACCCGTTCCCTTCGATCGAATAGTTACGCTGACTTTGATAATAATTTACGCAAAAAAGGGCCAAGAAAGGTTTCTTTCAGTGACATTGGAAAAAATAAAGTAAGTTAAAATATCGAGTCCTATAGGTAAGTAGATTTATTTTTAAAGCGAGCAGGTCAAACCGTTCCAGACGCACGAGTCCCTTTATTTCGAACTCCTGACGACCTTCTTGGCTCGTCGGGCGGACACCCGCTTGGTACGCAAAAAGTTGTGGTTTCAAGTATTTATTTAAAGTATGTATTTGTTTTTCGTCTTAGTGTTTCTGTATGTATTTACAAAAAAAAGATTGTCTGTGAAGTCAGGTTACGGAAGATAATTTTACGTGATAACGTAATAAGAAACCGATATTTTTTTTTAATTATTTTTTTTTTCCTTTATTTTTTTCCTGTTAGTCTTATATTCGTCACTCGTCACCATAACACAAGCCCAGACGAGCGATATTATTATTAAACAATAAAAAATTGTTTTAAATTGTTGCGTGCTGTGTGACGTCTTTGTTGACATGACGTCACCGGAACGTGATAATGACGTCACACAATGGGAACGTGACAATGACGTCAACTTTTTTGTGAATGCAGGTGTTCCATCAATCAATCGTCTAGCTACCACAACACAAGCCGAGTTGCTTAACTTGGAGCTAGATAGCGCTGTGTGGGTTGTCCTGCAATATTTATTTATTTAATTTTTACTTGACCGCGTGTATTAACACACTACATTACTTAAAACAAACTACTAGTTTGATTGACATAGGCCGGTAACAAAAGACAGTTACTCGTACATTCTGTTGTTCAACTGTCAACTTGGGCAACTGCCAGTTGACATCTAAACAAGTTTGTTTCGTTGTCAACTGTCAACAAAACAAACTTGAAGAGGGGCATAGTTCATGTGGTCGGTCATTATACCTACAAAACTTATTCGTTGATAGAGATGAAGAGACAGACTCTTCAAAGACTTGGAAAAAAAAAATCTGTCTCTTCGTCTCCTCTCCTCTCCTCGTCTCTCTCTGTTTGAAGAAATCTTGGAGAAAGTCCCTCTGGGATGGTATTATCATGGGGAAAAGATAGACTCCTTCCAAAGACATACGGCAAAAAGAGTCTGAAGACCAAGACCCTTAGAGAAAGTTAAAATAAAATAAAAATAACAAATATTGCAGGACATTCAACACATCGCCATCTAGCCCCAAGTAACTATAGACTTGTGTTATGGGTATAACACAAGTCTAGTTACTTGGGGCTAGATGGCTATAGACTTGTGTTATGTGTATAACACAAGTCTAGTTACTTGGGCTAGACAAAGGATATAATACTGCTATACTTTTCTTTTGTAAATATATACTTATAAATACATAGAAACAACCAGACCACAGACAAATATCTAAGCATAAATACTTGTCTGAGGCGGGAATCAAACCCGCAACCCTGGGTTTGTCAGTCCGGCATGGTGACCATTGTTCCAACTGGGTCGTGACATTTGTGGTCAGCGCTGTTGCTCCCGCATCAGCCTCGCAAGCCACGTGCGTAGGTAAATGCCGCAAATCTACGAACACTGCTTAGTACATCTTTTATAGATGTACTTGTATACGGGCTTTTTTCCGCGATTAGACCCTTTTTAATTGGGTCCTTTTTGCGTGAAGATGGTGTAGGCTTGCCCAGCTCCTACTACCCTCTCAGCTTAGTCGACCATGACCAGAGGAGAGAACTTGTCAATACTTCTGGAGCCAACAAAGCCGCGGGTTTCATCACGATGTTTTCCTTCACCGTAAGAGCAATTAGCGCACATAATTTTTTTTTAGGAATAATCCTTCGGTGCACGGCCGGCCGGAATTGAACCTACGACCTTCAAAATGAAAGTCGAGGTATCTACCACTAAGCCTACACCGCTCCAATGCATAAAGGCTATAACACTACTTAACTATAGAGTGTTTCTTACTCAATTTTCCCTTGATAATGTCTTAAATTGAACATCGACAGTTTATAATTCGATTGTGATCTGAAACAAAGAAATCAAATTAATCATAAGCAAGTTGAAGGGAGCTATTATAAGTTTGTCTGGTAGAGGCAAATCGGGCCCTCCCAATTTCCGCCTTAGATATCGATGGAACTCGAAATATCGAGGTAACCCGAAATACTCTGATGCCCTGTTCTTGCTATAATTAACAGATATTGTAAACTTTAAATGATTTATTGAGGTCCTTCGGGCTAAAACCAATATAGATAGATAAACTCTTTATTGTACCGTATTACAATCTTATTAATAATTCTAACATAAATTTCTGCTAAAAAAATTACTAAACAATATGACACAATGGGCGGCCATATCGCTATAAGCCATAAGCGATCTCTGTCCAGGCAAACTTTGTATAGACATGAATTAAAAAGAGGATGGGTGGAGTGTAGATACAATCTACGGTCAAAAGTCCCATGGCACCATAACGTTTACAATCCTGTGCAGCACTATTTGAACATTTTAACAACGTAACCTGTGAATCGAACCCACGTCGGTTGGTGTAGCGGGTGGCGGCATATACCACTCAGCCAACTAAAGATATATCTAACAGGTTGAAAATAATAATCACACAGAGTACTTTTAATTTAAGTATTTATGTTTGTGTGTAACGTCTATTAGAAGAACGTCGTAAGACCCATACTTGTTTATAGTATTAATATAGCAAACTGATAGGGCATTTATGACGCATACTGTAACATAACGTGAAAGGAATAAAAGAAGGAGAATATGATAAATATTAGAATATACTGGGTTATTGGTAATTATTATTATTATTAATTAGAAACTCTAAAATAAAATAATAAAAACAAATGGTTGTCTGTAAAGTCGGTTTACGGACGATAATTTTACGTGAAAACTATGAAACCGATGAAAAATTAAGTTTTTTTAAATATTCTTTTAGAATTATATTATTTCCATTTTTTTTAAATATATTTTTCTTTCTTTTATTTATGTCTTCTATTTGTCACTCGTCATCATAACACAAGCCCGATATTATTATTAAATACTCTGTTTCCTAAGTTACCATGACGCGTCTAGACGTCACACGATATTACCGTGACACTTTTTTGTAAATGCAGATGTTCCACCAATTTATTAGACGTTATCACGTCAAAATAGGAAAATAATTATTGATCAAACGAACTTACCAAGTGAAGTTCGATCACAATTGTGTGAACGACTTCATTCAACGCGGTCTAACATATTGCATTAGTGTTTGCACTATGCGGCCTTCACAGACTTTTAAAGCTTCGCGGGCTTTTTTTTTTTTTTTTTGTGTGTGGTATCCCTGTACCTACGGTTGGTACGCTTGATACCATCACTAGCGCCACCTACCGATATCGACGTTATCGGATGGATGCGAGCTTCTTCATTGGTTCAGAGCTATACCTACCTATATGTAACTACATACCTACATTTCCTCATTTTATTTTAGGGATTAGGGTTATTTTTGTATGAACCTATTTACTGCTAAGTAAGTAGGTATTTGGGAGGGTTTGTAGTATAGACCGCGTTGAATGAAGTCGTTCACACAATTGTGATCGAACTTCACTTGGTAAGTTCGTTTGATCAATAATTGTGTTTCACGACGTTCATTCAACGCGGTCTAACATATTGCATGATGTTCAGAGAACTAGGTAAGTAAATAAAATAGGATTATGTAACAAAAATAAACATATTTATTTTTCGTAACGAATTACACTTACTGAAAGCAACTTAAGCTATACTTAAATCACTGAAATATTTAATGAATTATATAAATAGGAACCTAATTATTACTGGATAAAATCGTTTATCCAAATTGTACACTGTTATTAGCAACATTTCTATTATAAAATTTTAGAAATACAACTGATGTTTCACTCCAACCAGCGATTTTCCTTAAAATTTCGATGTTAACACCGGCTCTATTGGCTGCAGATGTGGCTGCATGTCGAGTACTATGACCACCAAACACCTTAGTATCAATTCCACTGTTTTCAAGTGTATATCTTTAATCCAGTGACTTTAATCTCTGAGATGTTAACTTAGAATAAAGAAGCCTAAAACTTATAAACAATAATTCGTTTGTATTTCAACGTAATGAATAATTTTAATTAAATATGTTTCTAAACATCTAGCTGGGCAAATTTCAGGTCTTTGTTCAAAAATACGGTGGTTTTAATATCGGTTGTGGACAATTCGGTCTTAGTAGTTTTATTGATATCTGGTATTTTAATAAATATATGTACAGTCACGGGAACTACTAATTTGAATATTACTTCATCTAATTAATGAAAAGGTCTATACCCTATTTGCAGTCACTAGAGCCAATAAAGTCAGTGTCTTCTTCGATAGGGTTTCTAGATTAAGACTATTATTTGGGCATTTTTGCACCTAATAATTGAGTACTATACCGGGATCCCAGATTATTTCATACCTAGGTCCCGGAGGTCATAATCTAAACACCCTTCACATATAACGTTATATAATATATCATCATGTTCTGACAGATTTTGTGTAATAAGAGACAAAGCCGATTTATAAGAATTTATGGTGCATTACATAATATAGAACACATCTAACATCACTATTGAATATAAGTTAAAAAATCGATAACATTTGAAACAGATGCGTTATTATAATCATATTGATGTTCTACACAATATGCAATCAAATATTTGAAGTTATATTTCTTTATGCGCGTTATAAAAAAATGATGAGTGAAATTTTAATGCGCGCGCATCTGTAACACAAATGTCACATGTTGTTTATACAATTATTGTATTGAATACAGGTCTTATCTGATAGCGACTGCAAAAATATTTCTAAAAATGCAGGTGATAATATTATAACTAGTAAGGTCTGCCGGATAATTTCGCGGCAACTAGCGTTAGGGTTCAGTACAGTTTGTGTGACGATCTGTTAGGTGAATATCGGGATCGTAGATTATCAAACTTGAAACAATTATTGCTTAAAAACGGGGAACCAAGGCTGGATTGGCCAGTATGGAACAACTACGATACCTTCTGCTTCGTCATTTATAATTTTATGTAATAATTTTACATTTAGTGAGAAAGGCGGAAAGGCTAAAGTAATAGATTTTTCCATGAGTCGGGATCATTAATCCACGTTAATAGGGCATTTTGCATTTCATCTGCTAGCGAACAAACCGACATTTGGCTGAGCTAAACTGTATGTAATTAAAATGCATAATATGCTAATTCTCAATCGTTATATTAAATAAAAATTACGAGCAGTCTCGTGATTGTCTTTAATATTTATTTGCGACGCAAAAAACCCAGAGACGCCTTTCACGCCACATTCACAGATCTTGAGCTATTTTATTGAGATGTAGCTAGGATGGGTAGTATTTAATGCTTATGCAAGAAATAGCCGTAGTATTATCTAAACGCAACAATATTTCCGATTTATTTTCATTTTAAGCAAAACATTTTTACGCTAGA
The DNA here is from genome assembly GCA_907269075.1 of Idaea aversata. Taxonomy (NCBI): domain Eukaryota; kingdom Metazoa; phylum Arthropoda; class Insecta; order Lepidoptera; family Geometridae; genus Idaea; species Idaea aversata. Next base: position 3,887,781 of record OU026092.1, on the reverse strand, counting down.
AAATATGCTTTTAGTTCCAGTTCATTTATGTGTAAATTAAGTACGTTTTCTTTTTAATAGCCACAACTATGTTTATTATCTACTGAGGGACGCATCCGAAACAAAAACGATTTAAAATTGTTTGAATTTATAGAAGTAAAAGTATGTTCATTGTTTATATTAGATTAGACAACCACCAGCACATATCAGTTTTTAAACTAGTGGGTATTTTAATAATTTGTTCGTAACTAGGATCTTTTAATAAATACTTGTATATAAGGTGCTCGAATTTTTTTGTATACAATCAAGATTAACGATTTATAAGTTCAAAAATTTTAAGATTTGTTTTTTAATTCTGGTTTTGAATGTTAAAATCATGTTTTTGGAATCAAATTCTAAAAAACTTCCACACAGTGGCTGGAACCAAAGCACATTTTTCGCAGTTTAATTTAAAACCGAGGCTTTCGATTAACATAACTGTTTTGTTTACGTTACGTTGACACTGCGAATTGGTTCTAAATAACTATCGTCCAAAAATATTACGGAAATAAAATAACGTGATCGTAGGTATTCCATAACCGGTTTCATCAACTTGGTGAAAACATAGGGTGCAGTGCACACTGCACAAGCCAAACGGTAAAAAATTCAATTCGTACAGAATATTGTTATATTTACATCTAATGTAGGTACTTTTTATTTGATTCATGTATAGGTATGAAAAAATATGCGTCTTTAATATCTAAAGAGGCCATTGATAATAATAAGTTCCAAATTTTAATGCAATACTATCGTATTGGAGGACTATTGTACTCCATTTCAAAATGAGTTATATCAATAAACTTATTAAAATAAATCGTTTGTCGCCATTTGGCTTAGGCAGAAGAAAGATGCCAGACAAAAATTGATATAAAGGTTGGCACTCAGATAATATGGCATAAATATCGCGCTATTTTATTTTTAGAGCTTTTGCAAATTCTACATTTACTTCAACTAATTTTGAAATTATTAACCCCCGACGCAAAAACGACGGGGTGTTATATTAGATTAAAAATTTTGATAAGGTACTGGTCAGTACTAGACTAAAAGGGATTTTATAACCCTTTATCCATTGAAGTACAGTAAATCATCAGTGATTTGAGACCATTTATAAATAAAATATTTGGGACGACCAGCGTATGGTACTGTTATCCGGGATAAGCCGAAGGTCTTTTTAAAAAAAATACTTTTTTAAGCTAAACTATTTAATTTGGATATACGAAGAAAACAATACGTTTTAACTCTGTCACCGCTAACAAAGAACTGACTATAATAAAATGTGTGTCTGGTCACCTAGAGGGACTCAGCATTATGTTGACGCTGAATCAGCAAAAGCTGTAGCAATACCGGGGTATAACACCTCCCCCCATTAAAACGAGGCTTTAGGGTTGTTATAATAAAGTCTCGTAAAACTAAACTTGAACCCTTAGAGGGGCAAAGTCGTTATTAGATTCATTATCAGAATTTTGTTTATCAGTTACATTTTTGGGTATTGGACAGCTTTCGGTGTTTCGTTGTTGACGGGATTTAACAAATTGATAAATTTTGAAACCAATTATTATAACTAAAATTATATATAAAACTAAAGTAAAACTAAAGTAATGTACCCCATATTTCGTTTCGATTCCAATTTTATCTGCATCTGTTATGTATGATTCTAATAGTAATTTATTTTTTGTATTAAATTCGTCCAAGTCTATTTTCTGTAATTTAATGTGAGGTACATCATCTATTACACTTGAAAATTTTACAATATTACAGCAACTGTCGTTTATAAGATTAAAGTTGGATACATGTCTAATCGGAGAGGTTATATTTAAAACATTGAATTTTGGAATCAAAGTGGTACTCTTACAATATCCAATACAGCCATGGGGAATATTAAGTATTCCTGTACCAAGAACATTAATTTCAAATAACTTAGAATTTAAACAATCTATTGAAACTTTATTGGGTTCAGATTGAACAAACAACCATTTGTTATTAAGTAGAGGTTTCCAAATGTCAAATTTTCCACGGACAAATTTTGTTTCACACTGTAAAGGCTTTTCACTGATCACTTTGGTCAAGAGTTCACTCTCACATGTAGGCTTAGCATCTGTTGCGTAAACGTTGGTAATATCACACACATAATCTCCGGGGCCGATGATTTTACAGTTTTTAAGGTCATCTAAATGACAGTAATGCGATTTATCCTTGGTCACTGCTATGAACTTTTCATTAGGTGTAATTAAAGTAAAAGAATTAGGTTCCGTAGGGTTATATGGTGTAGGTAGAGCAATGCTGTGAAATAACATGTACTCTTTCACATCAATAAGGGGTACTTCTAGAAGAAATATTAACTTAAAATTAACGTAATAGCATGTAAGCTTTGAAATACTTAAAATAGAATATAAACTACTTATATCTAACTTAACAGGAAATTTTATATTATTGGGCAAGTGCCTATAATTGTCAACAAGCTCTCGTTGTAATTGAGATGGAGTAATTATAGCAGGGTGTAAAATATTTTGACGACTGAACATTACAGCATTAATTATATCTTCTAATTGGAATGACAATGTAAGTATAGATGTTTCAAGAAAGTCAAAAACTTCACTTACAACCATTAATATATGCAAGCCATTAGTTATTTCAGAAATATTCTTTAAGTTCAAGGACATTTTTTCAATAGCAAGGTTCAAATTAGCTTCATTACTTTTTATTTTGTTCAGAGTATTGTTGTACTCTGTGATAATAGATGTAGTTACCAAAATATTCTTTTTAATTAATGAAACTAATTTTTTGTTATCATTTTGTACAGATTTTATTGCTTCATCATACATCAATGCATCATTTTCATCTAATGTGCCAAAAATTTGTTTGAAAATAACTCCAACTCCTCCTATCCATGCACTTCGTTTAAATCGACTGTCTAATAAGTATGAAATGGATTCGAATTCTCTACTCATGTCATCATAGCGGGCTGTAAGGGGCATTAACATGTTATAACATTTTGCATCAACTTCGGTGATTCGAGTACTATTACATAATTTCTTAACCGTTTCTAGAGAATTTTGAATATTCTGTATATGTGGACCAAAATGAGATATGTCGACCGGTATCACAACTCTTAACTGAACATTATTAATTTTTAGTGTGCCTAAATAATCAAAATACAGTCCAGGACTTGCGGTAATAGGTTGGATGAATTCTGGTTGTGGGTGAGCTTGGACTGTAGTTCTGTAAATAATAGAAATTATTAACTAATAAGTACGGTAAGTACTATAACTATCCTAATTTATAACTAATTTACACGAGGACACCAGCCTCTTAAGAGTTGGGGTCGCGTAAAACTATCCTAATTTTAATTTACGTCAGCTGGCTTTACCTCATCATAATGGTGTCGTACATGACGCCTATTGATGAGTAAGGACAGGGTATTATTACCATGTACTTTAACGATCTTGTATGGCCCTTTCCATAATGGTGATAATGCTTTACGTAACCTCAGATGATTTTTAAGATATACGTAATCTCCAACTTTGTAAGATCTAAGGGCAGTTCTTTTATCATAATAAGTCTTAGAAATGTCTTTAGATTTGAACATGTTTTGTACCGCCTTTTCTCGAGAGAACCTTAATCTTTGTTGAAGAATTCGGACATAATCAGGGTAAGTAGCGTCGAGCGCTGTGTCATATACTGACGTTGGTATAAACGGTTTATGACCGAATAATAGCTCGTACGGGGTAAAATTGGTAGTTGAATGAACACTAGTATTATAGCTTAGCATAGCTGTGTAAACATATCGAGGCCAATCATCTTGGTTGTCGTTTACATAAGATTTAAGGTACTCTTTTAGAGTCGAGTGACTTCGTTCTAGTGCGCCCTGGGTCTGAGGGTGGTAAGGGGTAGACCAGAGCTGTTTAATTTTTAGAAAGTCGCAGGTCTTTTTAAAGAGTTCTGCGGTAAAATTAGTACCTTGATCGGTTAATATAGTTTTAGGTATACCAAAGAGGGAAATAAAATGTATTAGACATTCACTTGTTTCCTCCGCGGAGGTTGAACGGATTGGGTAAGCTATTGAATATTTTGTAAGATCATCCTGAAGGGTTAGGATGTATTTTAATTTGGCAGGACCGGAGTCCGGCAAAGGACCGACAATGTCCATTGCTAATCGCTGAAACGGGCTAGTTGAAGTAGTGGTAATTTGCATTGGAGCACGATTAGTTTTCCTAAGCGCTTTATTAGTTTGACATCGTTCACACTTTTCTACATAGGTTTCGATATCAGATCGCATATTTTTCCAATAGTATTTTTCTTGGATGCGTTTTAACATTCGATCAATACCCAGATGACCAGCAACTGGAATATCATGATTTTCTTTGAGAATTTTAGGTATTTCTAAAAGGGTAGGATGGATTATTGTATTTTTATATAAATGAATAGTAATTCCTAGGCAATTAAATAGATAAAGGAACATATTAGAGATTTTTATTATTTGTAAATTATCGAAAGGATTTTTGAAATCCGTGATGGCGAAGTCTGTTAATTGGCCCCCGAAAGGATTGGAAATTAACTCCCTTTTAAAGTTTTGGAGGCTTTTGTAAATATCTTCATAAGTGCACGTATCAAAGTGATGGACTTTAATAAATAAAAGGTAAAATCGTTTATTATTGTAATCAAAGTAAACAAAGGAGTGCAGTGACCTTTCTTTATTTAAGACGTCTGAGACATCAGGGACATTTGATAGTATATTATGAACTATCTGGTTAGATTCATCCAAATCGATGGAGGTAGGTAGCACAATTATTTTACTAGTAGTTTTACTTATATCTGAATTGTATTCTAAAATTGAAACGTCACTTATAAAATCTTTTGCTAAAATATGTTTATTAAATTGTGAATATTTTTCATTTTCATGTGTAGTTGATGTAGATGGCTGCGAATCAGGTACAGCATCAAGAGCAGGCACGGGATCGGGAGCAGGAGAAGGAGCAGGAGGAGTAAGAACAGGTAAGTCATCGTTCTCGAGGAGGTCAATAAGTGGTAAGTAATCATTGTTAGGACTTAATGGAACATTAATGTTAAGATCCTCCAGAGTTATTGGGCTAAAAGAATCTTGGTCTGATTGCTCTGCAGCAGGATGTATAGGGTTTACAGGGAAACGTGATAACGCATCAGCATTTGAGTTTAATTTACCCTTTTTATATTCGATTTCGTAATCAAATTCTTCTAGTTTCAGACGCCAACGTATAAGGCGGGCGCCCGGGTCTTTACAGTTAAATAACCACTGGAGAGGTCTATGGTCTGTTATTACCTTGAAATGATTACCATAAAGGTAAGGTCTAAAAGCCTTAGTGCCAAAAACAATAGCAAGACATTCTTTTTCAGTTACATTATAATTACATTCCGCCTTATTTAAAGTGCGGGACGCGAATGCAATGGGACGATCCTGTCCCACGGGGCCTTGAGATAGAATGGCCGAAATAGCATAATTAGATGCGTCACATGTTAGGATGAAGGGTTTCGTAAAATCTGGATACGCAAGGACCGGCGCTGAAATAAGTTTGTTTTTCAGAGTTTCGAATGAAAGTTGTTGTTCGTGCTTCCAATCGAAATAAGTATCTTTCTTTAATAAAGTAGTTAATGGTTTCGCTAATTTCGAGAAATCTGGAATGAATCGGCGGTAGTATGAAACTAGCCCTAGGAAAGATTTGATATCCTTTTGACTTTTAGGAACAGGGAATTCGGAAACTGATTTTATTTTATCGGGATTCGGTTTGACACCGTCTTGGCTAATTATATGACCAAGGTAAGTTACTTCTCGTCGAAGGAATTCGCACTTATCAGGTTGTAATTTCAAGTTAAACCTTCTAAGTCTATCAAAAACACTCACAAGGTTGTTAATATGAGATTTTAGATCAAAAGAATACACGACAATATCGTCAAGATATACAAAACATCTAGTTCCCTGAAGTCCAGATAGACAATTATTCATAAGTTTTTGGAAGGTTGCCGGAGCATTTTTAAGTCCGAACGGCATCCTATTAAACTGGAAGTGACCTTGAGGTACAGAGAATGCTGTTTTGGGTGCGTCATCAGGAGAAACTAATAATTGATGAAACCCGGAAGCGAGATCTAAAGTACTAAAATATTTGCTGTTTCCCAGCTGATCTAAAATTTCGGATATTTGTGGAATAGGATAAGTTTCGCCGATTGTGATATCGTTGAGTTTCCGATAATCAATAACTATACGCCATTTACGTTGGCCTTGGGAATCGATTTTCTTTGGGACCACCCAGATTGGTGAGCTCCAAGGAGAAGATGAAGATTCTATGATATTTTGATCTAACATTTTGTTGATCTGAGTTTCGACCTCTTTTTTATGGCATTCTGGAAATCTGTATGATTTAGTATGGATGGGAATATCCGTACTTGTTTTAATTTTGTGATCGAAACCGGTTGTGTAAGTTAACTTATCTTCGGGTAAGTGAAAGATGTCCGAATATTTAGAACAGAGTTCCAAGAGGGCGTCATGCTCTTCTTGGTTTAAATGAGAGAGACGTAAAGATTCAATAACTTGGTCTCTTCTGATAGTTGCGGTTTGATTAATATCACAACTGGAGAAATTAGAACAATTATTAGGTATAGGTTGGAGTTGTAAATTAAGCGCTGCGTTAATTCTAATTGGTTCTTCCGAAATATTGGCTACGGTTAGGTTCACCCTTTTATTTTCTTTTACCTTAACTATACAATTAGAAACTAATAAGGATTCGGATATGTGTTGGTCTAATATTATACCTTCTTGTATTCCAGGGTTGGAAATGGTGCATTCTATAACGGTTTCAGTACGAGGTGGAATCAAGTAAAACGGTTCATAGAAATGCAACCTGGTCGTTAATTTACCTATTTTTAAGGTATCATTAGTATAGTCTATATTACAACCGAAGGTTGTGAAAAAATCGGATCCTATTATACCATCATAAGGTAAGTCGATATTTTCAATGACATGGAATTTATAGGCAATGCATTTTTGTTTTTCAATTTCCATTTTTAGGTTGAAGTGACCCATAGTAGGGGTTGTTTCATCCCCTGGATCGATACCTTTAAGTTTGATTGGTTCTTTTACTAATTTTATTTTCTTAGTTATACTAGACCTTTTTACAAGACAAACTGCTGATCCAGAATCAATTAGGAAAGTTAATGGGATATCTGAAATTGGTGTACAAGTAATTATATGTGGAAGCAATTTCTTAGTAGTATCAATTTTTATTTCGTAGATTTTTCCATCAGAAATCGGTTCAGAGTTCTGAGTTTTAGGTTTAGAGTCAAAGGTTCTGGTTTGGTTGACTGGAATAGGTTTAGAAAGATGGCTTGATTGTAGGGGTTGGTTACCCAGGATAGGCTCATCATAATTTGGTTTTTGGGGTTGTTTACCCAGGATAATTTTTGAGTGACCTGATTGTAGGGGTTGGTTACCCAGGATAGGTCGATGACGACACGATTGTAGGGGTTGGTTACCCAGGATAGGGTCGTCTTTATTTGAATTTTGGGGTTGGTTACCCAGGATATTTTTTGAGTGACCTGATTGTAGGGGTTGGTTACCCAGGATAGGGTCACGATTGGATTTTAAGGGTTGAGTGTTGACTTGAAGGTTTCGTCTCGTGCAACACCGAAGCGAGACATTTATTCGTTTAAAGGGTCTTCTGGTTGGTCCACGACATCTTCACCAGAATCATCATTATGGATATTATTTTCATCAACATAGGTTACACGACTGAACTGGTTTGGATTATACGGTTTTTGATTCAACCGTCGGTTATTGTTAGCGACACGAAGTTCGCAGTCTTTGATGTCGTGTCCTAGTTTTTTACAATACCTACAGAATGGTGAGGTTGAGGTATTGGGGTTATTTGGGTTGAATGAGGTTGAGGTATTGGGGTTATTTGGGTTGAATGAGGTTGACCTTGGCGATTTAGCTATATTATTTGGAAGAACCTTGAAATTCGGTCGGTTCTGATTGTTATTAATATTATAGTTAGGCCTACTGCCATTGAAATTAGGTTGGTTAATATTTCGCTTAGCGAATTGGCTGTTCTGAATTTTTTCCTCGAACACCGCTAGGTTAATAGCTTCATTGAGGTTTTTAGGAGCCCTACACCTAACGATGGTAGAAATGCGAGGCAGTAGTCCCATTAAGAAGTGATGTAAAGCTAAATCTTTCATTGAAGCCAAACGGCCAGGTAGTTCTGTTTTCTTGGTTTCCGAAAGAGATATTTCAGTTAAAAGTTGCGATAAGCAGGTCTCCACTCGGAGAGAATATTGGCTGACGTTTTCTTGCGGAGCCTGCCTGCAATCTTGGAGTTCCGTGAGTAAATGTGAATAATGTTTTCTTATACAAAATTGGGTTTTAAGAAATTCTTTTAATTGATCAAACGAGGTAAACTCCTTGATTGCACATGCAGTTTCTGCCTTACCTTCGAGTTGACTCAAAATGTATTTAAATAATATAGGCCTCTGGGCTGCCGAGGCCATGTCCAGGGCATTTTGGCAATTAACTAGAAAAGGGTTTAATGTGTCTCTATCTCCATTATATGGCTTGATAAACTTGAGTAGAACATTCAAATCGATCACTAAAGCTGGGTTGGTAACACCTGCATCTGCAGATCGGGACCCTGACGGGTTGCTTGTCGGTACATTTAAACTTGCTAGATCTAGATTTAATTTTAATGTTGTATCTTTATTATCCTTAGACATTTTTAATGATTTAATAAAATGTAGATGTAAATAAATAAACCGTTTTTTATGAAATTATTTACGGAACCCTAATTCTTTATTAGACTAAACAATGACCAAGGACTTACAGTAGCGCGAATGCGTAGGCGAGCACGGTGACGACGGCGAGAGATAAGGCGACGGGAGAGAGCATCTTAGCCACTCGTTGAATGATTGACGATAAAGGTCTCCGTCCACTCGGAGCGTTGATGATTTTCAGGTTTGCAGGATACTAGCAGTCCGAAGGTAAGTAGGAGTCGAAGGTAAGTCAGTTTTTCAGATAGTTTCACAGGATACACAGGTAAGTTGTAGTTTAGAGTTTTTCACTTTGTTTTCAGGATTTTATTCACTTTGTTTTCAGGATTTTATTCACTTTGTTTTCAGGATTTTATTCACTTTGTTTTCAGGATTTTATTCACTTGGATACGGACGTGAATATCAGGTAAGTACAGTATTTTATAATTTGGTTTCACTTTTCAGGATGCACTTTTACATAAACACGGTTACGGATATTAAGTAAGTACTTTTTTTAGTATTTTCACTTTTTTTTCACTTTAAGGATGTGGAATGCGGAGAGTTCTGTTAAACGGCGACGGGCACTGGGGAAATCCGCATCCCACCGCTGCCACCAAATGTTATCCGGGATAAGCCGAAGGTCTTTTTAAAAAAAATACTTTTTTAAGCTAAACTATTTAATTTGGATATACGAAGAAAACAATACGTTTTAACTCTGTCACCGCTAACAAAGAACTGACTATAATAAAATGTGTGTCTGGTCACCTAGAGGGACTCAGCATTATGTTGACGCTGAATCAGCAAAAGCTGTAGCAATACCGGGGTATAACAGTACCTTATAGATCTCCGCGTCATCGCTGCTTGCCCGGTGAGCGGTAAGGGAGCGCGCCGAAGTGGTGGTGATGCTCGCGGAGGTCGTGCTCGGTCCTGCGGCCCGCGCGTGCTGCTGTTCCTGGTCGTGGGCGCCGTCCCTCCGCGCGCTCTGCCCCTGGATGTCGGCTTCCGACGCAGCTCGATTAAATGACCAATTTTTAAAATCTTCTCCCGATTTTTGAATCGATTTTGCTGATTTCAATTTTTCAGTGACATTGTCACCGAAAAGGAATTTTCCTCTATCATTCGAATTCACGGCTGCAAGAACTAGTTTTCTACTAGTTTTTGTCTCACAGAAGAGAGCGTCGCACAAAATTCGGCAGACGACGCTAAGCAGCTTCAAAATTTCTTGCTCCTTACTGCTTAATAGTAGCAGCTTGTCCATTGCCACTGCTAAGCCTGACAAGGCTACTCGAATGGATTGAGTTCTGGTGCAAGGATAAACTCACAATTTGTGGGTGTGAAGTAGGTACTCCTCGTAGTAGTTATTCTTTGGCGACTATTTGGAGGCCCTTGGCAAGAATATTTTGCCAGCAGATGGCATCATCTTTGTGGATAGACAGTCCTAAGATAGTTTCTGGTGTCGTTACGTCACCTAGTAACTCGAAGATTTCACATCCAAGTTCCATCTCGGATTCAACGTCGAGATCATAGCCTGGCGTCGTTGTGACGTCAGCAGTTGGGCTGGGAGCGTCGTCGTCGGTCGACGTAATGGCGGCGGTCGCGGTGGCTGCTTCCGGTCGTCGGCCTCGTGGTTCGACGACCACGACCGGCGTGGGCCACGCCGTAGGCCATTGCGTGGGCGTGGGCCATAGCGTGGGCGTGGGCCGTGGGCCGTGGGCGTGGGCCGTGGGTCGGCTGTGTGGTGACGCGATGCGACGTCACGACGGTCCGTTGTCGGGACGCAGAAGCCTCGCTGTCCATGTCCACCAGTGCTGTGGGACCAAATAATTGTGTTAGAACACAATTTTTATTGTGACGGTATCTATCTGCGCAGAGGCAGAAACTCGTCAGATTTTGGTCAAGATGGTGTCGTTTTATCGACATTGCGTCATCGTACAAAATGACGGTACTTTTTGCCAGTATAGGCAGTAACACGTCATATTTCGACACAAAAAACCGCAGGCACACCGCAGGTAGAAGGTCTTCAGTTCTTGGACATGACGCGCATCTGAGAACATATTCATAAAATGGAGGGTATTTTTGAAACTTACATTCGGATTCACTCTCTGATGAGGAATCGATGACGCGGATGCGACGATGATTAGTCTTGAATTCTTGTTGCAACTCGGCGATCCTTTTCCTTATTTTCTCCTCTTCTTGCTTCCTTTTGATTCCTCCCATCTTCAGAGACCAAATAGGTACTGCTTCAAACTTGAGGTGACTTGTGTGAAGACCGGCAGACAAACACAGAATGAAGAAGCTCGCATCCATCCGATAACGTCGATATCGGTAGGTGGCGCTAGTGATGGTATCAAGCGTACCAACCGTAGGTACAGGGATACCACACACAAAAAAAAAAAAAAAAAAAAAAGCCCGCGAAGCTTTAAAAGTCTGTGAAGGCCGCATAGTGCAAACACTAATGCAATATGTTAGACCGCGTTGAATGAACGTCGTGAAACACAATTACTAGGTTATTTGATTTCGTTAAGCTTCAATTCGAAATGAATTCGGTTGCATTAATCGGTGTCTCACAGCGAACGTTGATATGTGCGTGGATTAATCCTCGACGTTCCAGTCAACATCACGTCTCAATAATCTCTAAACCAAACTAGATACAATGATTTATTGATTGACTTTATTAACAGATTGACTTTACTTTATTTATCATTGGTATCGGAATTACAGTGCCAAAACAGTAACATTAGTGTTGCCTAATATACGATGTTTGTGGTGTTGCCGAACTATCAATAGTTTTAGTATCGATAGATATTTCTACTATCGATAGTTTACTTCGAAATTTAACTACCCTATTATCGATACTATCGGAATACCTACTGCTTTACTTAATAAATAAATGTATTTTTATTTTAAGTAAGGTATTTATTAATATTTGTCTTTCTTACACCACACGACCTACCAGTTAAGCTAAACAAACCCTCTCCATCCTAAGGTTGCCTGGAAGAAATCGCTTTAAGCTATAAGGTCGCCTGTTTTTACAATTTAATAAGCTTTCTTGTCCTTTTTGAAATTTTTCAATGTTTTGTGTGTTGTACAAAAAAGTGTTCGTCTATCTATCTAAATAAATAGTTTATTGAAACAAAGTTTCAAAGTAGTTTTACATCTTAGGCTTTGAATGCATTATTAGGTGGTAAATCTTACATGCCTATTATTATACCTACAAACTCGTAAGGTGAAAGGGTACCAGCGCTCTCTCCATACAAACGTAGTCGACTGTTTCCTCCCTGGATAATGACACTAGAGAAAATATTTTTGTTGTATAAAACCTTTAACTGCCCTGACTATGCCCCTACGTCTTGGTTTTTTTCGTTTTCTAATTATCATAGATATTAAGATTTTAGAAACAAAACAGAAGAAAAACACAAAACTTAGGGGCAGTTATAAGTTTTATGCAACAAAAATATTTGTGCTAATGTCATTATCCAGTGAGGAAACAATCAACTACGTTTGTATGGATAGAGCGCCAGATACCCTTTCCTCTTAAGCTTATTGGGCCGCGAGCTGAAAGATAAAAAAAATTAATATCAAAATACTAGCAAGGAACCACAGCCGCAATTTTAAGACTGTAACAAAAAAATATCAAAGTGGTGGTTACAACACTGTTTAAATAACATCAAATTGAGTGCTGAATAAGCCAGAAAAAACTTTTGATTTCAAAAAATCTCGTACCTTGTATTTTCCTTCGACAAATATTCTAGTTTACGGAAAGGTATCTTATTATGTAAAACAAATATTTGTTTCATATTCGGAAGGCAATGAAAAATATTTTGAAAGCGCTTAGTAGGTTTTTTGGAAAATTATTTAAAAATGTTTTTTTAATTATGGAATTTATGTACCTATCTCATAAGTATCTACGAATTATTTATACTTTACTACATAGTATAAAATAAAGACGCTTTCTCTGTCCCTATTTCCCTTTGTATGCTTAAATCTTTATAACTACGCAACGGATTTTGATGCGGTTTTTTTTAATAGATAGAGTGATTCAAAAGGAAGGTTTATATGTATAATACATGCATAATATAGCCGTGCGAAGCCGGGGCGGGTCGCTAGTCCTCTATAATATAAAGAGGAAAGATTTTTTGTTATTTTGTTTTTTTTGTTAGTAACGAATTGGCTCCGAAAAAACTGGTTGCCTGTAAAGTCGGTATACGGGCGAAAGTTTTACGTGACAACAACTGTGCTCGAGTGGAAGGGACGCGTGCCTTTCACTTTTTATGTCTGTCTCTCTCGCTCTTAGGCGGGCTAACCATGCCCGCGTGCCTCTCACTCGCTCTCATTGTGAGCGCATAACGTCAGCGGAGCGTAACGCAGTTTCTTGAAGTGTCACCCGGCAAACCAATTTATAAAACGTTGTCACGTCAAAAACTGGACCGATTTTTATGAGACTTGGTATGAGGATACATTTATTTATTAGGAGTAACTTAAGCTTATTTTAATGCCAATTTTCTCACGGGATCGAGAGTTACGCGTGTAAAACCGTGGAGCGCTGTTAGTATAATATAATAATTATCAATTTGAAGAACTGTAGTATATGACGACCCAGTTGGCACAATGGTCACCATGCCGGACTGCCAAACACAGGGTTGTGGGTTCGATTCCCACCTCAGACATGTATTTATGCTTAGATACTTGTCTGTGGTCTAGTTGTTTCTATGTATTATATGTATATATTTACAAAAGAAAAGTACATAAGTAGTATATCCGTTGTCTAGCACCCATAACACAAGTCTAGTTACTTAGCTTGGGGCTAGATGGCGATGTGTGGAATGTCCTGCGATATTTATTTATTTATTTATATTTCTAATGATAGTGCCGCTTGTTATGCCAAGGATATTGCCTTCCTTTCAAATATCATCAATAAAATCCAAAATATAATCAGATAAGAAAATCTGTCTCAAAGACAAACAACCTAATCACGCCACTCGAAATAAGCCACAAAGTTGTTTAATTTCGAACAACAAAAGATACCTAAAATTGAATTATTATCACGTTGTACGAAGTTTGAGACAAGAAACACCGTCGATCGTAAAATCCGGACGATTGTTGTTCTAAGGCCAACCGTTCACGTCTCTTGTTAATGAACCTGATCTGACGAAAATAGCAGTGTTGTGTTCGCACGTCAAATGTAAACATGCAAGGTGCGAATATGCCTTATGATGGTTCTATAGATAGGCAGGTAATCGAAGTAGTTGATACAGACATTTCTAATCATGTTGACGCGTGGATCTGTGTGCGTGAGTCTGTAAATATGCAGCTTTGATTTGACGTGATAAGCGTCGTCGTTGTCCAAGCTACGTAAAACAAAGCTGCATAATTACAGACTAAAGTACACCATTTTTAGCCAAAGTACACCAGCAAAGGACTGAGGGTAACATGTGCATATTTTAAAGTCTTAATTTTTTTTTACTGTTCAGTAATTGTTAATTATTCTGTTTGATATTATTAAAGATTTCGAAGTGTTCGTTATTTCACGCAGAATAACTAAAATTTAGTCCTAACGCGATGTAGTCATAAAGTTTCAACATTCGTTGAAATATCTACAACAAAATTATTTTGTGTTTACCTACTCGTCTTCTGGTCACATTTGCCGGCCTATTTTCGTATACTTCATTCTTCTATGTAGTGTTAAATATTTATAAAATACTAGCTGCCCTCCGCGGTTTCACCCGCGTAACTCCCGATCCCGTGGGAATATCGGGATGTAAGCTATCCTATCTCTCAAGTTGGATCGAACTGCACATGGTGTGCGAATTTTATTATAATCGGTTAAGTGGTTTAGGAGTCCATTGAGGACAAACATTGTGACACGAGATTTATATATATTAAGATTACAACCGCTAAACCATTTCTGTGTCCGTCAATTTATCGTAAGAAAACGTGCTCCTTTATGCGCGTACCCTTAGATTTATCAGGTGTTAATCTGCTAATGGATAAAGGTGAATTGGAGCAGTTAAGTTTCCTGGTTTGGGTCGGTTGTCTGTCCGTCAGATGGTGAGACAAGTAAGGAACCTTTTCTTTAATCAGTGTATTGATTTTATACGACAATATGAGCAACCGGAATTACTATGCCTCTTAGTAGTAATGGGTTTTGATTTTGATTGATTAGTCTCTTACTGCAGTTTTCAGTCATTTAATTTCAATTACGTTTATTTATTTAATAAGAGCCCGTTGTCTCACTGCAGGGCAAAGGCCTCTCTACCGTAGTTCGCTATCTCCTGCGACGAATTGCCAATCTGTTTAAAATTCGTCTAGGACGGGGTCTACCGGGGTTTTTTTACATATTGTGCACATAAAATGATGGGAAGTAGCTGGCTTTTAAAAGCACAAGTTTTATTAGTATGAGTCAGAGTTTCACTTACCGAGACTGTAAGTTAATAAAGATATTACTTATTAATTAGGTGTTAAGAGGAAAGGGTACCGGGGGCTATCTGCATACAAACTATTTTTTTAATTTATTTAATATTTTTATTTAATTTTTTTTATTTATCCATACAAACTATTTTTTTTAAATATTTTTTTGATTAAATTTTCTAATTATCACAGAAAATAAGATTAAAAAATAAAAAAGAAACAAAAAATAGGGGCATGGTCATGGCAGTTATAAGTTTTATGCACCAAAAATATTTGCTCTAGTGTCATTATCCAGGGAGAAAACAGTCGACTACGTTTGTATGGAGAGAGCGCAGGTACCCTTTCACCTTAATCCAGGTCTAAAGCTATCTAGATAGCTTCATACCGAGTTTCATCGCAATCGGTCCAGTAGTTTTTGCGTGAAGGAGTAACAAACATACATACACACACACACACACACAAACTTTCACATTTATAATATTAGTAGAATAGGATTAACCGTTGGTGCGGGTCCAAAAGGTAGTTGATTAGGCCTAAATTTTTTTGGCCAGATTACGTTTATATACAAACAATTTCCATCATCTAAGAAATCAAATAAATTAAAATATAGAATCAAAAAATAAAATAGTTAGTAAACAACTAATGTAAATTAAGAATGTAAATTTATTCGATCCCAAAACTTCGCCAAAGCAATCTGATTTAAGTACCTAATCCGGAAACCTTAATCCTTACATCCCTAACACTTCACTACAAAATTGTTTTGTATTTTACAACCAAAGTTTATGAATACAAACATATTTTGATGTTAGTCTCATTCTTCGAATAAAACCATGCTTAATGTATCTTTCGACTTTACGAAACAAACATTGTAAACGATATATTTGGCAATAAATCTCAATAGTTTGTTATTCCAACATTTTAATGTATCATCTCCATACATTTCGCTGTTCTTTATATTTCTTACTGTCGAACGTCGACTGACTGTTACTGATATGCATTTACTGCCAGTATAATCCCGTCTTCCGAAACAAAAGGTACGGGTAACTGTTATTATGTTATCAAACTAAACTCGACTGTAAGACGTTTGAAATAAAGTTTAAAGTGAAATGTCGGTGAATATTGACATGGAAACGTTTTCGCGGAAAAAAAATTTGAGGAGGCGCACATTGAATACGCTAAAGTCAGCTGTGACAGCATTAAAACAGATAGCAAGTAAGTGCTTTTCTATTTTATCCCCAGGGATAGTTTACGTTTAGTTTACGTCATCTATTTTGTAGGATACACTTACTTTAGGGTTATATAAAATGTATTTAACTTTCTTATTTACACAAACAATGGTAAACAGCCCTAATTCTCATAGTGATTAACCAATTGTATCACCATGAGAATTAGGGCTGTGCATTGACACAATTTCATTACAATTTTGTGATTTAGAAAAATAAACACATTCATTAATTTTGTACCAAACGAATTTTGTTTTTGTAAAATGAAATCATTTGGTTTAACGATCACTTTTCGCCTCGGTGCTTTTAATTTTTTCTCTCCATCAAAAACAAAAAGTAAGCCCATGTTATTGTTAAAACTCCAATTCTTCTGCCCTATTTCAAATCCCAGAGACTTCGTTCTTTCAAATGATTCTGAAACAAACTCGGGGACCATTAGATTCGGCGGTTTACTTTCCACAACACTCGTGAGAACCGCAATAACAATTCGCCAAGTATTTGCGAAACGTCAGCGCCTATAATGAAGGTGTCATTCAGCGGCTCAGGAAAGCCATTGTGCGAGCACAAGCCGAGTCTCCTCGCTTCGAACAGGCTTCGTCACTCTCGCGAACACTTCCACAAGCTCGAGTGCTTGTTTGTACAGACTATCGTTTTGTACTCCGTACCCTTGAAAATTTCTTAGTTACATTTCATCTTTTGTTTGTCGAGAAATCCGCAGAATTCTGAACTGGGCTAAATCTTGACATTTATTAATGGACACGGACAATACGCTATTGTCTCATTCCACCGATTTGATGCTACAATCGTCTGCGTTCAAATGAATTATGGATTTGAATAAATAGACCTCGATTATGTTGCTTACCGAAAACCTATAGCAACATATTGAAATATAAGCTCTAATAAACATTATTCTATTCCAATCTTATATCGGAATTAAGTTAAGACTAAACGAGTTTGTTTTGAATTGAAGCGGTTAATTTTAAGTCAACTCATTCAACGTTTGCAAGTCGAGTTTACAATAATGGTAGGAGGTAAAAGCTGGAGATTTTGATTTAGCTACAAACTTTCCAGTGTAAACAAACGTACAGTCTCAAACATTGGATTTCCACGCGCGGTGAAATTATAAATCAACTTCAATTTCATAAATATTCCCCTTTCCAATCATAATTGATGTTACATACCCAATAGTAAATTGTACGTCATTAGACTCGTCTATCTTTCCCAATTAAAATGAAACCATAATGATATGGCTTTGTTTACAAAACTTTATTTTCGTACTTAGTAAACAAATTTTGGCTCGCTGATTAACCCTCCGCAAAAACCTGACCAAAAAACCTAACCCATGAGCGTCCTAAAATCGACCCTTCACTCAGGTATAGGTATATTTAGCTTATAATGTGAGAGCATAGTTACCAAACGTTTCAGAAGTTTCACATATGCCGCAGTTAATTGATTTATTAACGACCGATCCTAATCGGTGTAAAGGTCTCACAAATCTTACAGATTCAGTTTGTCGATTTCCCTTTTAGTAGCGGTTTCAAGATAAATTATTCATTTTTCCGATAGTAACCCGATTTTCTACTTTGTGCACGACATTTTGTACGGTTTGATGAGTTTAATCCAGTTCCATGAGAATGTTAAAGAATTTATTGTTGATTTTAACCGTCTTCGAAAAAGGAGGGTTTTCTCAATTTCTTTTTACTCTACAGAGAGAACGTTTTTTTTTTTCCACCAATATTTCATATTTCGAGACATATTGTCAACAATTGACATATTGTTGACAGTTTTCTATTGGAAATATGTCATAAAATGTTATTTTAACCCTAGGTCGTTAGTAGATAGATTATTAATTTCAACCATTTGGGGGAAGTAAACAAAGAGATTATTCGAACTAAACAAAATATACAAAAATAAAAAATAATACCTACAACTAAATGAGTAGACAATGGACTCGATTCGAATGTACACAAATACGACTTAACTTAACTAAAATTAGGTTTAGATGTGTAAAATTATGTGTACTATTCGGTTATACCCAACCTAACCAATTTTGACAGGAGTAAACTAATTTTTAGTTAAGTCGAACTAAATTAAGTCCAAAACAAAATTTTGCAATTCGGAATGATCGTCTAACTGTCAAATTTTAGAAATGTCAAAGTAAATTACGACTAATTTTAGTCGCGACCTATTTTGTATCGATTAAAATTAATGCAACCACTTTTTGAAGTTTTTACGATTTTTTGTTGATTTTTGGGGTGAAAATGGAGGAGTATATGGTAGTTGCTGTAGCAGATACCTACATTAGAAACGTAAAATAAACAGTTAAAACTAGTATTTTCCGGCCAGATTTGTCAAAATGGGAAACTGTTAAAACTTAGTTGATTTTCGCTTCGTTTTTTTCTGAGACTCCGTTGTTTCTTCTAATCCCACCTAAGAATAAACCGTAAACCATTAGAATAAGGCGGAGGGGCTTGACGCGATTCATTGAACACTTTTGCGCTGCCGGGTGCAAAGGCCTTTAGACACAACATGCCTATAACTTAAAACGCAGCGGTTCATTTTGAGACTCATTCCTATCGATAGAGGCCATTATGGCCAACAAATAATTCCTTAACACCGGATCGCTTAAGTGTTTTGGAAACGGGTATTAACATAAACCGCGCAAAAAATGACTATGCCAAACTCCTACGTCCGGACTCCTTTAATCAATTTTAATTGTGTCGAACAATCTGTCAAAATACAACCAAATTTAGTTTGACGGCAAAACCGAATTGCATATAAAAATGACCTAACTTATTTTAGTCGTATTTTAGTTAGGTTAAGTTAAGTCGTCGTGTTATACCGAATCGACACCAATGGACTCGATTCGAATGTACACAAATACGACTTAACTTAACTAAAATTAGGTTTAGATGTGTAAAATTATGATTGCTATTCGGAAATACCCAACCTAACCAATTTTGACAGGAGTAAACTAATTTTTAGTTAAGTCGAACTAAATTAAGTCCAAAACACAATTTTGCAATTCGGAATGATCAAATTTTAGAAATGTCAAACTAAATTACGACTAATTTTAGTCGCGACTTATTTCGTATCGATTAAAATTAATGTGAACCACTTTCTGAAGTTTTTACGATTTTTTGTTGATTTTTGGGGTGAAAATGGAGGAGTATATGGTAGTTGCTGTAGCAGATACAGAAGAAACGTAAAATAAACAGTTAAAACTAGTATTTTCCGGCCAGATTTGTCAAAATAGGAAACTGTTAAAACTTAGTTGATTTTCGCTTTATTTTTTTCTGAGACTCCGTTGTTTCTTCTAATCCCACCTAAGAATAAACCGTAAACCATTAAAATAAGGCTGAGGGGCTTGACGCGATTCATTGAACACTTTTGCGCTGCCGGGTGCAAAGGCCTTTAGACACAACATGCCTGTAACTTAAAATGCAAAGGTTCATTTTGAGACTCATTCCTATCGATAGAGGTCATTATGGCCAACAAATAATTCCTTAACACCGGATCGCTAATGTGTTTTGGAAACGGGTATTAACATAAATCGCGCAAAAAATGACTATGCCAAACTCCTTTAATAAATTTTAATTGTGTCGAACAATCTGTCAAAATACAACCAAATTTAGTTTGACGGCAAAACCGAATTGAATATAAAAATGACTTAACTTATTTTAGTCGTATTTTAGTTAGGTTAAGTTAAGTCGTCGTGTTATACCGAATCGACACCAATATAAATACAAAAACAAATTACGTAAAACAAAAATGGACACGCCTTTGAAACGAAGTGCCCTTCACATTTTTTTTTCATATAGGTATGTTTATGAAGATCATACTCTTTTTCTGTTACGGTTTTTTTACTGCCGAGAAAAAATGTAACGCGACACGAAAACGCGTTACATTTTTTCTCGACTAGGTCCAACCCGCGATAGTTTTTTATCGCGTATTTTGTATTTAAATGCGCTCCAATAAAAATACTGTGCTGCAATAGTCCAAATAAGCCATAGCACAGTGCTCATAAGTCAAGGTCCAATCAACGTCTATTATTCATATTTAAAATATTAAAGTTTTATGAAATCCAAAACTATTCGTTTATATCTGTACCTATGTATGAATATCAGTCCCATGGGAAACATTTCGTCATCATATTTTATGTATCAAATGCGAATATGAAACCAAATTAATTCACGATCCATCACAATCTGAGCTAACAGTCGCAAAGCTCATTACATTAGTCACATGTTCCCAATTAATTTCACCACATATCATTTTGATCAATACGAATAGATTCCTGCAATTTGCTCCCGACCGGAAAGTTTATAAACATTCAGCAAAGAACATGGCCTATATAGACATTGAAAAATTCCATTGTTTACCATTATTCCCGGCGAAAATTCAAACCATTATCTTTTCCAACTATTATCAATTCTAATGAAAAAAAAAACAAAGACCAAAATAGATCATGTCTATCAAACCCACGCAAAGCCTTAAAAAGGTCAAAGATGTAATAAGAAGAGATAGAATCCCAAAATTATGATAGGTACTATAAGTGAAAAATATGGTTACATTTTATGATTTAATCTGTATAATGTAACATTTGCTGGAATGAGCACGTATTTCTCGTGTAAAATGTTTATGGTCTCGTCATGAGTTTCAGCGCTTGCAAAATTAAAATTCACAAGTGCTAAAGGCCGTTCTCTTGTTCTGTTTTTATCTAGCGAGGTTCAATTTTGTTGGGCCCCACGTTACAGATCTATCGTGAGTTGGGAACCATCACAAACCAATTAAAACCCAGCGCGTGGTACTACAGGACGCACGGGGCCAATTTTCAGACACCTAACACTTATTTTTCGCTTTGTGTCCGTTCTGACGGCCATTTCAATTACGGATGAGTGAAACTTGACGTTAGGAATTTTCAGCTATTTTCGGCTTGACCGCTTTGAGAACCTTTACGAGCCACTGATGCGTTATAATAACGTTATGTAGTCGGAGGGTTTGAGTGATTTATTTTGTACTTTGTACGCTGTTTGGATTCGAAAACATCGCTATCTACTTACCGTTGGGTTAAGTGACAGTCAAAAGTTACAAAAATAGCATTCACCTAAAATCGTCGTATCGCTGCGATAATAAACTATAATTAGGTCAATCAAAATCGAAATTAGAAACTGTTAATTGCATGGAGCAGGAATAAACGACGCAGTATTATGAACGTAAAAGTGTTGGTAAAAGTTTCCGATGCCATTCAAAGCATCAGGGAAACAGACCTTGAGAATTAGTAGATTCCGCAATTAATTACCAACCTGCCTTCCTACTGAAATATTAACCTTTTATCGCGTGTTCAAATATAACAAATCAAACGCACCTTAACGTTCACGAGATTTCGCGGAAGGAGAGGCGTTTCCATTAATTTTCATCCGCTTTGCCTAAATCACTGAGAGAGTTAGGGATTATTTACGCTAACATTTTGATACGCTCATGGGAAAGGTTAGAGCCTCTTACTAACGGTAAGGAGATCCTAAATTAGAACGTTATTTAATTTCTGACGGTAATTTAAAAGTAGCGTCTGGCTGTCCCTTCTGTCTGTCGCAATTGCTCAGCGTCTTACTTAAATATTCATGAATCAAAAATAAATGTAAATAGGCATCTGAGCCCATAAATAAATAAGAACATCAAAAAGTATTTACGGTGCTATTTTCATAACCTATATAGGTTTCGTTGCAGTGGAGGTTGAGCTTAAACGTTGAGCTTGAATCAGGTAAATATATCAATTTGCTTAAAGTGTGGTTAAATCTTAAAATAAACAGTAACTTTTACATACTTTGCCGCTTTCAAAATAAATAATTTCAATTCAAAACAAAATTGGAAGTGTTACAAAAAAGATTGTCAATCTACTATCCTGTTTTTATTCTTTGTTTATTTTAAAACCACAGCGACTTGACTTCTTTGGCCTCATTTGAAACATTGTTCAATTAAAACGTGAAAATGAAAATATCAAAATGTTTTGTTTCGTAAAAAAAAAAGATCAAAAAGATTTTCTTGTGACCGAGTTCTTCTGATCTCAGAACAAAATGACAGAAGAAACGAAAATGAAAATATGAAAGGACACTCCATAGGTATTGTCTTTTGTTTTTTGTTTTTCGAACACTGTTAAATTGCAGTACTTCGGCCAACTGAACTTCTGGCCAAAATGATCCAGCAGTTCGGTATCCGAGGCTTAGGTATTTCAATTAAGCCCATATTTTTTTCAAATTCGCCTAAAATATGTGCTCATCCGAAATACTGGGACATGGCCGTATAAATAAAAATACGTATGTTAAAAATCTCTTATAGGTGAAAGGGTACCTGCGCGCTCTCCATACAAACGTAGTCGACTGTTTCCTCCCTGGATAATGACACTAGCACAAATATTTTTGTGTCATAAAACCTATAACTGCCATGACTATGCCCCTATGTTTAGTTTTTTTCATTTTCTAATTATCATAGAAATTAAGATTATAAAAATAAAAAAATAACAAAAATAAAAAATAGGGGCATGGTGATGGCACTTATAAGTTTAATGCACAAAAAATATTTGCGCTAGTTTCATTATCCAGGGAGAAAACAGGCGACTACGTTTGTAATAGTTTGTATGGAAAAAGCCCCCGGTACCCTTTCCTCTTAAACGTCTTGAAATTGAACTAGAGCTGTTGGTAGATTTAGTTCTTACAAGTAAGTAGGTAAAGCTCGAGAGTGTAATGTGCAAAGTCCACGTAAAATACATAAACTTCGAAATGAAATTCCATGATCACATGAACTTAAATTGAACAATAGAGTATGTTTGGAAGGTAGGTACCTAATACAGAGCGTGTTGCTGTGCTGCATGAGTTTATAGTATGAACTTCTGTATTACTAGTATATGTAGGTACCTAGGTATCTACAAACTGTAATAATTCTTAATCTTACAGCAACCATTTTCAGCGTACGTGTGCTTTAACAAGACCTGTACCCAATCTTATTATAAAACTAGTGTCCCACCCCGGCTGTAAATTATACATATTTATAAACCTTCCTCTTGAATCACTCTATCTTTAAAAAAATGTGTTGCGTAGTTTTAAAGAACTATATATGCTACATAGGGACAGACAGAAAAAGCGACTTTGTTTTATACTATGTAAAGAAAAGATGTCCGAGCACACTGCGGCCATATTAGAATAATAATTGATAATGACAGGGTTATTGGTAATTATACTAGCAAGCCGTTGAGGGCTACTTCTGTGCACCTAAACAAACAACTTTTGTTCTACGACTTTAGGAAATTCGAAAAAAAAATTGAAATATTGGAGGTTATTTAAATTCGAAAAACAGCTGATTTTGTAAAACAAAAGTCATTAAGACTAAGAAAAATAGATAAAACTTTTAAAAAAAGTAAAATTTTAAGGTTAATGACCTCTCCGTGTAAGGAACAGCTGATTTTCAGGTAAACCTAACCTCAAAATTTTCAAAAAAATGTTCGAATTTCCATAAGTCATAGAACAAAAGTTGTTTGTTTAGGTGCACAGAAGTAGCCCTCAAAGGCTTGCTAGTATAATTACTAATAACCCTGTATAAACATCAAATTTAAAATCCTGACTAACTTACTGAATAATGAACGTACAGCTAAAGGTAATAGATGGAGCTTGACACACATATAACTTTTATGACGTTAGGTATCCGCTAAGAAAAGATTTTGGAAAATTCAACCCCAACGCGTCGCGGTTAAAAACAATCATAAATAATCATACGGATACGTAGGCCAGTGCAGCCACAAAATTAGGTCAGGTCGGAAAAGTTTTAGTCGAGGGTTTTTGGGGGTCCTTAAGAGGAAAGGGTACCGGGAGCTCTTTCGATACAAACTATTACAAACGTAGTCACCTGTTTCCTCCCTGGATAATGACACTAGAGCAAATATTTTTGATGCATAAAACTTATAACTGCCGTGACCATGCCCCTATTTTTGTTTTTTATTTTTTTAAACTTAATTTCTATGATAGGTAATTAGAAAATGAAAAACCAAAACATAGGGGCATGACTATTCATGGCAGTTATAAGTTTTATGGCATAAAAATATTTGTGCTAGTGTCATTATCAAGGGAGGAAACAGTCGACTACGTTTATATGGAGAGAGCGCAGGTACCCTTTCACCTTAAGTCACGAGCGTATAATATCTCCTAAGAAAGCGTAGGTACTACATCTTAGACCACATCGTCACTTACCATTGTGTGAGACAGACAGGCTATTTATTATAAAAAACTAGCGACCCGCTCCGGCTTCGCACGGCTATATTATGCATGTATTATACATACAAACCTTCCTCTTGAATCACTCTATCTATTAAAAAAACCGCATCAAAATCCGTTGCGTAATTTTAAAGATCTAAGCGGTCAAAGGGAAATAGGGACAGAAAAAGCGACTTTGTTTTATACTATGTAGTGATGATAAGGAACTATCGTTCCAAAACTTTTTCAGTTAAAATACAATATCAATCATAAATAAATATTTGAATAAGTAATGTTAGGAAAAATCGCTCCATTTAGTTCCAGCATTAGAGCCAATGTTAAATTGTTTTCGATAGATTTAGCATACGTTTTATAACTCTCTTAATGGACGCGTTGAAAAAATGCTTATTTAAGTGTTATAAACATTTCAAACAAAACAAACGTAGCTCGTTTAAGTTTGGTCTTAAGTGTTTATTATAATGTATGGGTTTTATTTATATCGCCATATTAATATTGTGTTTTGGAACGCCAAGTAGGTGCCAATTGCCTTTACTTAGATTAGCTTTTACTTTTCTAAACAAGTTCCGAAATGCTTAATGGACAGCGCTGAAATCTAATTCCAGAGTTAGACAATCGTTTTTGAAGTGAAAACTTCTTATGGCGCGTTAGGCACTTTTGTGGGTGAGCATTTTCAGCCGTTCTCGCGACAGATGAGATTTTGACAGATGAGATTTTAGCAGTTATTGTGCTTCTACTACTATGCAATATTGAAAACAGCGCCATCTCTGTGCAAACGGCCGAACTACGATACTCACTTCTGTACTACAGTGTTAACAGCGACATCTCTCGGTGGATGGTGCAGGTTCGCAGCGAGCTGCCGTACGCAGTTCGCGTCGCACGCTAGCGCCATCACTGATACACGAGTGAGCATTTTCAGCCGTTCTCGCGACAGATGAGATTTCGACAGATGAGATTTTACACAGATATACAGTTTTCACTTCTGCCTGCACTCCCGGAGTGCGCTGTTTTTTTTTTCTTATTGATTGCCTTTTTAGGGAAGGCGAAAGTTTAATTACTAGCCCATACAGCCTCGTTACACACTTCGTCGATTATTTGCTAATACAATGACATACAATTGCTATAGACATAGACAATAGTAACTTTAAAAATTTAACTCCTGCAGCAACTTTTAAATCCATGCCATCTGTCATAGACATCAGGAACTGGTCCTTTTAGTAAGTCTAACCAGAAGCACCTAGAAGTAAAATAAAATGTAAGTAATAAAAACAAAGTAAAGCAAAGTAATAAGTAAGTTAAAAGTAATAAAAATAAAGTAATCATAGCTGCATAATTTTGACGAGATAATGAAGTAATTTTACCTTTTATCATGCATTTCTATTGCTTTTCGATAATTGGTCATGTTTATACAAGGCTTATAATATAGCGCCATTAATATTTTCTAAATTGATACATAAAACGTAACTCTACCCTAAATTGTTTGAATTGATCATCAGAAAAAGGTTTAAAACCGGGCATAATATCATTGCATGCAGACCGAATAAATTAATTCCAATTTAGTCCCAGAAATTGGGGCATTCAATATAATTTATTCATCAAATTTCTCACAGTCGATCAGATGGAAAGCTGGAACTGAAGATCGTCGAACGAAGCCAGTGACATAGTTTGCACCGAATGCGGTTATTGAATTTCGCATGAGATGCTCGCATAATGCAATTTGTAAAGTCGTACAGAATGCCTGTCGCAATTGCAAACATGCCCATGTAAATTTTGTTTACAATGGACCGCTGGAATTTACATACTGAAACCGCCACTGTTAAGCTCAGACTTTCGGCTCTTTTATTTGCTTTAATGAGATTTTAAAGAGAAAATTATCTGTTTTCTGTTTCACCGTGGCGTTTAATGGGCTGAACAGGATATTATCTTGCATGTATTTGGATATATTTTTGCCGGATTTCTTTTTAACGTTTGTTGAAAACAATGAAAAAGGTTTCGGAAACCTTACCCTTCTTTTTACAATACCCAATCCTGTAATATAGATAGGGAAGTAAGTAGGTAAGTATATCTAATATGTATTTCATACTCATCTATACTAATATTATAAAGCTGAAGAGTTTGTTTGTTTGTTTGTTTGTTTGAACGCGCTAATCTCAGGAACTACTGGTTCGAATTGAAAAATTCTTTTTGTGTTGGATAGTCCATTTATCGAGGAAGGCTATAGGCTACTTTTTATCTCGATATTCCCACGGGATCGGGAGTTACGCGGGTGAAACCGCGGAGCGCAGCTAGTATCTAATATTTCTAGATTAAATTCGAGGATAACGTTGTTAGCTCACGTACGATAAACACCTGTCCACCTGTACCTTCGTCCACGTCTTTGGCTTACAAACAGAGAATTTGAAGCTAAAAAGGCAAGCCTTTTCAGCAACGATCTTGGCTTATTTCTTCTAACGGTTTCTCTTGGCTTAAAATTTCTATGTAAGTAGTTGTGATTCAATTTTATGTTGGTAAGGATTTTGTATTGAAGAATATTATTCTAGAACTTGATGTGGAAAGTAACCCAAAGTCACAAACAAAAATGTATTCTAATTGCCATCTGCACCTGAACTGTAACTATGGTTAAGTTGATCCCAAAATTGATACTCGAATTATCGTAAAGTTGGTATCCTACTCTTACTTATCACTACATAGTGTAAAACAAAGTCGCTTTCTCTGTCCGTATGTACCTATGCTTAAATCTTTAAAACTACGCAACGCATTCAAGAGGAAGGTTTATATGTATAATACATGCATAATATAGCCGTGCGAAGCCGGAGCAGGTCGCTAGTAGGTATTATAAATGTGTGTATGCTTTTATGTTTGTTCCTCCTTCACACAAAAAATACTAGACGGATTGCAACTCGGTATGTAGATAGCTGAAAACCTGGATTAACACAATGACATGTGCTATTTTTTATCCTCATTTTCCAACAGAATCGGTACTTACTCGGTTGAAACGCGACACAGCTAGTTATTAGATGTTTTGCGTTAGAATCACACTTATAAGATCAAATACCTACGCAATGTTCAATGGAAAATCCGATTATAACAACCCTAAAACTGCTTCACGGAATACCTGCTTAAATTGTATCGATAAGCAGTTACATCGCTAAAATCATATAACCGAAATCTTACCTATTGTAGCTTATCTTGCCATTACAATTTGATCTCTAACCACCTTTGTTTATAACACGATTTGCGGTAAATCTTTTGTATGTTCAACACTGTATTGTTTTGTGAAATACCTCCCTCTAGGAACACTTGTAAAGTGAAGTTTTGAACAATATCGACAGTGTGATCAAAGGGATAAAACACTAGTAGCATAGAATGAAAATCTGAACATTTTTATGATCAAATCTTTGTACAATAGACCGACAACAGCGGCTTTGGTATAGTGGCAAACACCTCGACTTTCATTCCAAACGTCGTGGGTTTGCACCGTGCACTAATGAATCTTTCTGAGCTAATCAACATTGCCCTTACGGTGAAGGAAAACATCGTGATTAAACTTTTGTATGGAAAGAGCCCCCGGTACTCTTTCCTCTTAAGCCGAAGTGGTAAGACCAGAAGCGCGATAGAGGTGTCTTAGAAACAGTTTTTGGGTATCAACCACTAAAATCTATATAATTCCTACCATGTCATAAATGTGTGTCATGTTATAAACACGATTAGAGTGATTTGCCTCGATATAAACAAATCGTGAAAATCGTCAATTTTTTAGCTTTTTCAATTTTACGGCGATTGTAAAGAAAAATCAAGGACAAAATTTATATTTTCATAAACTTTACATCAAATTCCATAAGGTAGTACAGATGGTTTTTCACTAAAATATATGTGAGTCATTTAATTACAAAAAACAGTTAAAACGGCCATTTCACGGCGCCCCTGCGCGCCGTGAAATGGCCGGAAATGCGCGATGACTCTATCCCATGGAAAGGGATAGAGTCATCGCGCGGCGCGCGCGTGTTAAAGGGATAGGGGATTTCAGGTCCTACTTCACCTTAAATGGTTGTGTAGTTCCATTTTGATGGTTTTACCATGTCTTTATCTAGGGAAATATTAAATATCTTTAGTAGCAATGAAAGTTTTTCAAATAACCCGAAGGCACGTGTAAGGCTTTTATATTGAAGTGTTAGGGTGGAGTTTTTTGATAGATAGAGGGAACTCTTCGAATACTTTAAAGGAAATACTGTAACAATACAATTCTTTTTCTTTTTGACCTTATTTTATCATTTGTTTACTTTTACTTACTCTTCCTTGTTTTTAAGAGAACTTTCAAACTGGGGTCCTAATATCTATTCGAAAATCGGATACAATTTTTAGCAAACCAACCAGAGAGTTAATAAAAATTTTATTCTGGTTTAAAATACCTAGTGGTACCTTAGGTGTCGTGACTCAACTTCTCTCTAGTGTTGGAATATACTATACCAAATTGTAAAACAGAGAACCCCAAAAACAAACTTTATAATCAAGTCACAACTTAAAATATTCCTAAAATATGATACTAAGTAATAAAGGCTCCCGAATTATTTACAGTCCCTTTGGTAAATGAATTCAGTAACAAATATTACTTTTGAAAAGCGTGAGCTGAAATGATGATATTTTTCATTTCTCATTCCAGTTGGGATATGGAAATAATAAATTAAAGTCATGTTATATGTAAAAGCGAAATCCTCATTTCTGTCTATACAAAAAAGGTTCGACGCTTTACGACTAAAAAGCGATACTTAAATGTATAAAGAATTATATTTTCGGCGTAGCACACAATTTTTTTTTTTATAGGTCATCTGACGTTTGACTCTTTGACCTGCCTGATGGTAGATTACGATGCGGTCTAAGATGTAGCACGCTTTACTTGAAGATATCTATTCACTCGCGACTTGAAGACATGACAGAAAAGATAGAAACAGGAAACTGATTCCATTCCCTTGCTGTAAATAATAAGAAATGACGAAGCAAACGCTAAGTGCGGGATCTCAAGCTAACTCACTTATTTTGAATGTCTAAATATATTAAGCTTTATTTTCCTCCATTGCATCAAATGATTAAAACTTCCCAAAGAAAATTTTAATTAAGTTGTTGTCTAAGACAAATTCTAACGATTTATATAAACTTGTGTCGCCTTCAATATTTCTTCTGCAAGCTGGGTTCGAGTAGACTACAAACTTACTATCGATCAATACTTTAACGACAGTTCACATTAGAAGGCAGTCGTTCATTGATTTCCTATAATACAAGCACGCCAGTATATTTATTTACTACTAGCAGCGATCTGCGGTTCACCCGCGTAACTCCGGATCCCGTGGGAATATCACGATAAAAAGTAGCCTATGTTACTCCCAATGATTCAAATCGTTCGAGTAGTTTCGTTACAAACAAAAAAATGGTTGTCTGTAAAGTCGATTTACGGACGATAAGTTTACGTGATAACGTCATAAGTAAACATTACGTTGCTATGGTTAGTTACCATTTTGTTAATAAAACTCAGGTTCCCGGAACGTGAGCGGAACGTGATGACGTCACACTTTTTTGTGAGTGCTGTCGGTGTTCATCAATTTATAAGACGTTATCACGTCAAAATATTTTCTCTTTATGTATAATATTAGTATAGGTAGATATAGGTAGAGGCATAGAATTTGACGTTCGTACCTCACGGTAGAGGTCAGTGCAGTTATCAAATCGTCCGTCATCACCTGTTTTTCAACCGCTACACTATTTGCCGATAGGTACCCAAGATACTAGATAGTTTGCAGTCTGCAGGAGCTCAAGCAACTTAGGATTGCTTACACTTTGTTTCTGGTTTTAAACATTCAAACTAATGACTGCAATTAACCCGAATGATCTTCGTAAATTACGACTTCTAATGATACGTTACGAAACGGAGAATATTCTTATTTTGAGAAAATATTATTTTCGAATATTGTTTAAAACTCTTCCAAGTAAATACATTGTACGCAAAAAAAAATCTGAATTCAGATTTCAGACCACGGGCCTTCACTGAGTTCCATTGTCCAACTAGTTGAATAAGCAGTTGGACCACTCCCCACACTCGTTTTGTACGACATCTCTGAAACTATAATAAAAGTCTACTCCAGGTTAATTGTAGTAGAATGTAGGTACTTGATTATTAAGGTATAATAAGTCATTGTGGAAAAACATACTATGTGCATATATGGGTTGTTGCCCAAATTGTATTAATTAAAGAAAGTAATGAAACGGGAACCTTGAATATTTAACGAATGAGGTAACTCAATTCTCAAACGTTAATCCCTGAAATTATCCCAAAAATATAATTGAATCTCACAAAATAGCTACCGTTTTAATTTTATTCCCAGGCTTTTAAAGCAATAAATAATGGGCCTCGGGCCACCGAAAGCGTATTTTTAGTGAAACGAAACGCTTTGTCGGCAAATACATAGAGTGGGGGCAAGTCTGCATTGAAAATTTCCATTGAAGGGAAAATGAAGGGTGCTTCGTAAACTGATGACGTGTAAAAAGCTGATAGAGCCATCGGGGCTCATTTAAATGACGCGAATGGGACAAGAATCTCTCGAGAGGTCGGTATAATAATGGAGGATCAACCCGATTGGCTAGTCGACAATTCAATCATCGACCGAGAATATAAACACCTTGGAGGCTGTGTTTGAGAAATATTACTTTATGAGCCTTCGTTTCTGCTCCAATTCACTTATAACTTTTGTAACTGTTTCTTTTTTCGTATTCTATTTTTATTCACTTTACGTTTTTAATACACTATACTAAAGTGAATTGCGGGAATACTCGTACAATCGATAGGTAATAAAGTATAATAAGGTTATATACCTAATCTTCCATGTTTTTCAAAGAAAAATGTTTAACTCTTCACTTTATTGCTCTATCCAGCCTGTACTAAAAGAAACATCTCCCTAGCCCCATCTGTACTCATGTGTTAATAAATGACATGATATATTGGGATGACGGAGAACATCACCACTTACCCAGACACTCAATATCGGTGTATCGAATGTTTTTTTTTTCTTCCTATGGACTTAGGCGCGATCAGCGAC
This sequence comes from Idaea aversata, assembly GCA_907269075.1. Classification (NCBI taxonomy): domain Eukaryota; kingdom Metazoa; phylum Arthropoda; class Insecta; order Lepidoptera; family Geometridae; genus Idaea; species Idaea aversata. The sequence continues at coordinate 3,856,020 of OU026092.1, read as the reverse complement.
TTGCCAGAGTCATGTATTATCTTTTTCCTGTATCGAATGTGTTATAGTTCCAATTGGCAAAGCCCGCCCAGCCGCTCGACCTGCCCCGGCCGCCTAGCTGCCCAGTTAGGCGGCTGACCTATTCGATAAAAACTTATAGTCGGAGATCCCTTTAAGGACAGCCTTCATCGATCTGTTTAATGGATGAAAAGTATTTAATATCAAATTAAATAGGCCAATAAAAATATTGAAAATGGGTTGCCTAAAAAATTTCAGTCCATCAGAATGATTATTATTTTTATTTTTTTGTTTTCAGACTTTTCACTGGTTTGGTCAATAGACAAATTCCGTACCAAAGAAATACATAATCTTTATTTTTACTTAACTTTAATTCATTAACCAGACCACTGCAAATGACTAATATCGATTTACCTGCCAACCCACGAGTTGTGACGGGAAAAAATAGTCAACCTAACGTTTGCATATTCTATAGGCTTCATACTTTCTAGTGGTATGGAATTTGTCTGTTAAACAAGCCAGTAAAAGGTTTAAAAAACAAAACAAAAAATTAAATTGGTAATTAATCATATTCTGGACTGAAATTTTTAGGCAACCCATTTGCAATATACTTATTGACCTATTTAATTTGATGTAAAATAATTTTCATCCATTAAACAGCTCGATGAAGGTCGTTCTTAAAGAGATATCCGACTATTATTGGTAATTTTCTGATTAAGTATACTGCAAGGGTTCGCCGGTAATCACTACATAGTATAAAACAAAGTCGCTTTTTCTGTCCCTATTTCCCTTTGACTGCTTAAATCTTTAAAACTACGCAACGGATTTTGATGGGGTTTTTATAGTAGATAGAGTGATTCAAGAGGAAGGTTTATATGTATAATACATGCATAATATAGCCGTGCGAAGCCGGAGTGGGTCGCTAGTGGAGATATAAAAATGTGAAAGGAATGGGTACATCATTTTCCGCTTTCGTAGAGTATTCGATTCGGTAAACATATAATATTGTTCATCATAGCAAAGTGTTATGATGAATATTAAGTATAACCTAGATAGATAGATCAATTATTTAAAGTAAACACTGTTTATAAATAAATAAATAAAACTTAAGTCTAAGTGAGGAGGGTAGTTTATCGCTCAAAGCGATCTCTTTTAAGGTCTCAACTTTTACCCATAGCTTTCATTAAGTTATTTTTTTCGTTAGACCAAATCGGATTTTTAAGACACATTCCCATCAGTTTATTTTATTTTCCGCATTCGTCAGATTCCAAATTGTCATAAATTGTGTAAGTATTCATCTTCCGCAATGACAATTCCTATACCTTATTCGGATTCACGAAGTCACGGAATTCACGGAATTATGGTGAATTCAAGGCGTGAAAATCCACCTTTATGTACAAACAGACTCAACACACTATAAAAAGCACAATCTCTTTCCAAATCCGAGCAAAGCACAGCTTTAATAATGTTGTTATGCTTGTCATGTAATAAACTTATGATTGGTACTAAAACAAGAGTAGCTGCAAAACTGCAAGTTGCAACATTCGTACGTAACCAACAACATTGTTGTTTGATATTGGTGTTGTTGGAAATGTTGTTAAACTATTTGTTTACGTACCCATAGAAGATCACAAGTCCAAGAACTGGTTTAAAGTATAACTTTGTAAATTTTCTTGTTACGTTTTGGGAAGAGCTTTGAAGGCAGCGACATAGTTTCTAACGATTTTCTAACTAATCCAATTATTTTCGTTTTGTAGTCTACTAAAATTATGTTTTGAACAAAAAATATTTATTTAATTAGGGCACTTGTTAAAAGTTACAGCCATTAGGAGCAATGTCTTCTCTACCTACCCGGCCGTGTATTCTAAGACTCCGTAACTACTTGATCCATAAAAAAATCGAATCAGTGGTGATTTAAAATGTTTGCTAAGCAAATTATTAGAATGGTTATACCAACTCTGTTCTCTTTAATTTTTAGTGCTTGCTTAGTTTATTTTGTAAAATGAGTTTTAATAAGTATATTTGTACTAGCAACGCTCCGCGGTTTCACCCGCGCAAGTCTAGATCCTGCGAGAATATCAAAATAAAAAGTAGCCTTCCTCGATAAATGAACTATCCAACACAAAAATATTTTTTCAATTCGAACCAGTAGTTGCTGAGATTAGCGCGTTGAAACAAACAAACAAACTCTTCATCTTTATAATATTACTATAGATTTGTATGTATTTGTACCAACGTAGAACTCTACTTTTAAGGGTCTATATTCTACATACTCTTTAAAGTATCATCCCTGCGTGATTTATCTTCAAGAGTTTCAATATAAATCGACCAAAAAGCCAGAACCGTAAAATTGGCGTGGTCCGGACATATTTTCCACATTCTGTTGAGTTGAATTATGGACTATGTTTGCCACGGAGCGATATATTTAGGATAAAATCGATTATGAACTGAGAATAGTTTGTCTGTTTCGTTCGTTGTATTTTAGTAACGTTATGTTACGTGGAAACAATATAGTTTTTATGAAAAAGTCGTGTCCTGTTTCTTGCTCAACACAACTCTATGAGGCGTCTGATGACGCCGCGACTGCAGCCACTTATTGGGCTGGCAACTGTATATAATAATAAAAAACAAAAATATAAAACCAAATACAAAAACTAAAAAAAAATTAAAAACAAATAAGTAATTCAAAAGTTTTAAAATTAAAAAAAAACGCTGTGTTCGGAATCGACACGAAAAGAAGAAAAAGTCACAGAATCTGAGTAACATAAAAAAATATTGATTACGTATGTAAGGTTTCTAAAGGTAAAGTTTTGTAGCACAAAATCTTCGGCAAATAAATAAATGTGACGCAGAAAATAAGCTAGCTCAGTTTTGATGCAGAAAATTGAAACGTTCATTTTTATCGCTCGTAAATTGAAATTATAAAATTCAATTAGAGATATCTGTACAGATGGTTTTGTTTACTCTTCGCTAACAAATTAGTTTGTTTGGTTCATTACGAAACGACAGTGAAATTTAATTGCAGGCATTTGACAAAATTTACTGACCAAATAGACAGAGGTCACTGTGATGTTAAATAAATGTAAATACAGTACAATTGCGCATTAATTGTGAAAAATTAGTCACTTAAGGGCAAAATCGTACAATAATTATAAAACCTCAATTCTCTATTGAAAGCAAACCTTTGTGAAAACAGTTGCCAGAAATGGTCATTGCGTACCGAAATCCTTTGAAATGGTACTCTAAAGACTAGCTTCTATCTTTATTCGAACGTTATAGTATGTAGGTATAAAGTGACTATTCTACATTGTAGTGATAATATCGAGACACTTCTGATAGGCACGATATTATTGTTCTAAGTGTAATGTGGCGCGTTGGGACTATACCTAATATACGAGTCCTGAGAATATTTGAGTGAGCAGTTTTTATTATTTCTATTTTAAATAAATATTGCAGGACATTCCACACATCGCCATCTAGCCACAAGCTAAGTAACTAGACAACAGACAAATATTTAAGCTTAAATACTTGTCTGTGGCGGGAATCGAACCCGCAACCCTGTGTTTGGCAGTCCATGGCAAATTATTATTTATTAACCCATTTCAAAAAGGGAGGAGGTTCTCAATTCGTCGGAATCTTTTTTATTTCAAAGGAAAACAAACAGTTATAAATATTCTACTATTTTACGTACCTATTTCGATCATTTATTTATTTCATTTATTTTATTATATTAATTTGTTACTAATGAATCTTATGATTCCTCGGTCGGGCTCGGTTGTGAGCAGTCGTGCTGTGTCTCCCGTGTTGCTTTATTTTGTGGTGATTTTTGTGATTGGCTGCTGGGTTGAATTTCAATTCCTTGTCACTCTTGCGGTGTTTGGACGGCGCAACTCCTCCCACTGGGTGGTCGCTGAGTGAGACAGACAATTTTTGAAGACTCCTACCAAAGTTAATTGTGTGGTGGTTGGTCGTGAATCGAACCCACGGACCCCTTGCGCGTGCGGCCGGCCACTAAAACCACTCGTCCATTTGAACGTTAGCAAGTACTGCGAAAATAACTACCGCTTGGCTACGGTGAGGCTCGCTACGACGGCGACCTATGCTACGAGTGCTACGACTGCGTCATCGCCTACGAGTCTACGAAGCTACGACTAACAATCTGAGATATGGGTAAAGTTGAGCGTACACCTCCACCCGCATCAGCATCATCATCTTGGACGCAATTGAGTGGTACTCAATCGGAGCCCGACATCAATGCGCTCCGCAGCCAGGATCGCCCCCTCTCGCCTAACGCTAGAAAGAAACGTCGAGCATCAAAGTCGCCGAACGCCACGCCTGATTCACCGGAGATAGCTGTGCCGACCAAGCCTGTGTGTGATTGCGGTTCAAGTGACGTAGCGTCCTTGAAGACTGAACTCTTAGATATGCTATCTAGCTGGAAGGCTGAACAGGATTTAACATTGTCTAAACTTGCGAAAGGCATGTCTGAGCTCAAAGCTGGGCACACACAGACTCAGAAAGCTTTAAAAGACTTTGAAAAATCATTGGAGTTCATGAGTGCAGGTTTCGAAGACGTCAAAAACAAAATTATGCAGCTCGAAAATGAACGCGCCCAGACTGTAAATGTAATAAAAAATCTGGAGAACCAAGTAGAAGACATACAGACGCAGACAAGACCTTCTAGAGTAGAAATTAGAAACATCCCTTCAAAACCTAAGGAGAGCCCCGGTGACCTAGCTAACATTGTCGTCAGCGTTGCCAGGACCATCCAGACCGAGGTAGCACCTTCGGACCTAAGAGATATCTACCGAATACCAGGGAAACCGGGTTCAAACAAGGTCTTAGTCGCAGAATTTGCTTCTGTCTCTAAGAAATTTGACTTCCTTAGCGCTGCCAGAGCCTACAACAGGGACAGGCCGGAGCGTCGCGATAAGCTAAACACTCAAACTGTTGGCCTCACTAAAGAGCCCCTTCGAATATATATTGAAGAACACCTTCCTATGGCACACAAAAGGCTGTTATTTCGGGCTCGAAAGTACGCTGCAGATAACAAATATGAACATTGCTGGGTCACAAATGGAAAGATCTTTCTTCGCAAAGATTCCAATTCCAAACAAATTCTTATCAAAACTGATGAATGTCTCTCGAAGTTGGACCGAATTCCGAATGTTAACCCTTGAAAGCAAATTAATTGTTTCATGTAGTTTAATTATTTATATAGCTTATTATTTTTTACATAATATGTATTTACATGTATTTATATTTATCTTACTCAATTTCCCACGCTGAGCTTTACACATTCATTCTTATGTGCACCGTTAATCACACATTTTTCTCACTGGACTTCTATCTCTTTCTCGTGCTTGTTCTTCCTAATTGATGGTTTATTTACAAATAAAAATGGATGACACAAGTAGAATTATGTCAGAGTTAGACAACTTTAATGTAGCAGAATCTTACACTTGTACTCCAAAACATTGTTCACAATATATCTCGAATGCAGATAAAAGTCTTAAAATCATTCAAATGAATATAAGAAGCATCTACAGAAATCTTGACAAATTTACAGCGCTAGTATTTGAAACAGGTATTGATTTTGATGTCTTTTTACTCACAGAATGCTGGCTTAAGGGATCCCGAAATCTTCCGTCCATAAGTGACTACACTGTATATCACACAACTAACAACCCTATCCAAAATGATGGAGTGGTACTTTTTATAAGAAATAATCTAGATGTCACTGTATTCGAACCAAATATGTCAGACGCCAACTGCTTAATATTTACTATAGGTGACTCTGCATTCATATGTGTATATCGCTCGCCTTCGTATAGTGATCTTTCGAACTTCTATTGCAGCTTGGAAACTACTTATATCAACTTGAGGAGAACACATAAGAACATAATTCTTATGGGTGACCTTAATGTTGACATTAAGACATTTAATAATAACGATAAAGACTCGGACGATTTCCTTACCTTTATTTTGAGCCTAGGTTTACTTCCAGCATATACCACGCCTACTCGCCTTAATACCTGCCTTGATCAAATTTGGCTTAACAATAAGCTTCCAGCCAAAGTGGCTGTCTTGATTTCAGCTGTAACTGATCACTACGCAGTGGCAATGTCTATAGATAACTTTAAATCTACCAATAACTACAAACAAAGAGACGTTAAGAAAAAGAAACTTAATATTCCAGAAATCGTAAATGAAATCGAACTTACCAACTTTAGCGAAATATTAACTACTTCAGACTCAAACATAGCTACTAATTATCTAGTCTCCGCACTTCAAAACATTATTCACAAACATACACACTTATTGTCAACCTCTCGACGACTTAAAATCTTAAAACCCTGGATAACGCCAGGAATGCTAAGATGCATCCGACATAGAGACAACCTCCATCTTAAATTAAAAAAATCTTCAAATAATCCTATTTTACAACTTTCGTATAAGAGATATAGAAATTTTTGCAATTCCCTTTTAAAAAAACTAAAGACCGCATATGAGAAGGACTTGTTTTCCAAAGCGAAAAATAACCCAAAAGCTACTTGGGATGTAATAAACAAAATCACTAATAGACATAGACCTGCGGAATCACCTGATGTACTTCTAAAATTAGACCCTGATCCACATAAAGCTGTTTCATTAGTAAACAGTACATTCGCAAATATAGGAAGTAATTTAGCCAACAAAATTCCAGTCACAAGTTACCCTCGTACCATAGCATGCAACATAGCTAATTCACTGGTTTTACTCCCCACTGACAACGCAGAAGTTGAGAGAATTATTCTGTCTATGCGAACCGACTGTGCAAATGGTTGGGATGGTATTCCGTCTTCTATACTAAAAGCAGCCCGCCATGTTCTTGTCCCCATCATAACTCACATCTGCAATATATCAATAGAATCCGGTGTCTTTCCTAACATCTTGAAAAAAGCAGTTGTCCACCCGATTTTTAAATCAGGTGACAGAACTTGCATCTCCAATTATCGTCCAATATCTGTATTGTCATCTATCTCCAAAATACTAGAAAGACTGCTAAATAACAGACTTATCCAATTCATTAACAAAAATAATATCCTATCTAAAAACCAATTTGGGTTCAGACCAGGTATATCGACCGAGGATGCCGTGGTGGAACTTGCAAATTCCATAACAAGTAAATTGGATAAACAGGTCAAATGTTATGCTATCTTTTTAGATTTATGCAAAGCATTCGACACCATATCCATTCAAAAACTATTACATAAGATGGAATCAGTCGGTGTCCGTGGATTAGCTCTCGATATATTTAAAGACTATCTTCAGAACCGCACACAGTGTACCAAAATAGGATCTTTCATGAGTGAGGAAGAAAACTTGAACTACGGTGTCCCCCAAGGGAGTATCCTTGGCCCCACATTGTTCCTCCTATATGTCAACGAGCTTTGTAATCTGCAACTCCCAAATTGCGAGCTTTATGCATATGCGGATGACACAGTGTTGTTGGCATACGGGCGAAACTGGGACGATGCCAAATACACTGCTGAATCTTCCCTCCAAAATGTGATTTTGTGGCTGTCCTCAAACTTGCTGACACTTAATGTTGATAAAACTAAGGTTGTACGATTCTGCATAGCTAAAAATAGAAAACCTCCAACAAGTAGTTCTACAATTCTGGCTCACAATAGTGACTGTAACATATCTGCCAATAACTGTAATTGTAGAGCTCTTGATTTGGTATCTCACGTTAGGTACTTAGGCGTATACATTGATGAGAGACTCGATTGGTATTTCCATCTAAACCAACTAACATCTCGTGTTAGACGACTCATATATATCTTTAAAACTTTGAGAGACTCTGCTGATCGAGAAATACTTTTTAGTACTTATAGCGCATTATGTCAGTCGATTCTCTCATACTGTATCCCCGCATGGGGCGGTACCTACAAGACTGCATTCTTGACCCTTGAGAGATCACAGAGGGCCGTACTCAAAGTATTAACGTGTAGAAATAGGCTATATCCTACAACTGACCTCTACAGAGATTGCGATGTGTTGACTGTTAGACAGCTTTACATAATGAGGACAATCTTGCGCAAGCATTCCAGCCTACCATTGGATATCCGAAGATCCCAGAGACGCCTAGGCATACCAGTGTGTAACAAATCGATATGTCGTACTGCCTTTGCTCGTACACAATTTGAATCACTCAGCTGTACACTTTATAATGATCTAAACAAAATACTCAATATCTATCCGCTATCCAAATATGAAGTTAAAAATAAGGTTTCCAAATTCCTACAACCCCTCACATATGATGAGACCGAAAAACTTTTAAAAATAACCTTTTGAATCCAATAATCCTTTTATCACCTACTTCCCCCCCCCCCCCCCAGCTCGTCACAACTCCCCATTTTTGTTCCATATATGTATTTATTGTATTTATTACATATATATATATTTATTTGATTATATAAGAATATTTATATTTAAAATATATAATATTTATTTATTTATCCATATAAACTGTTACTGTCAGATCTGCTCATAGCCATAGTACGAATCATTAGTTTAGAAATATTTTAAAATAAATTCTTGTTTGAGGAATCAACTGTCACCTATAGTACAGGTTATCCTAGTATGGGTGGCAGGGACTCTATCTGTATAAAACTACAGTTTTCAATTATTTATAAAAATCTACTAAATGTTTTCCTAATGTATTTTGTACAAATAAATATTATATCTATTTACTTAGATACCTAATACCCTTAAGTGTATTGTATGGATTAATACACAGGGAGCATATCTTTGTATTTCACCTGATCATGACTGTACCGTTATATTTTACGAAATAAAGATTATTATTATTATTTGTTTGTTATATGTCCTATATCACGGGACTATGGAGTCCCGGACCTTTGGAAGGCATGCGTGGGGCCGAAGCCAACACGTAGAGGCCCTTTACAATAACAAGTTTAATGGCAAAGTATGATGTGGACATCAAACCGGCGATTATCCCTGTCTGCACTATAAAATGCAGCCAAGGACAACCTCCGGTTTGAATAGAACTATTGATAAACTACAGGAGAAAACTACTACTTGGGCTATTGTGATGGGATGGTAGTGGACTGATACTGGGGAACTATGGGTACTATGGCACCTGCCGTAACAATGTTCAACAAACATGTAAAAGTGGCAGGCGGAGACTCGCCAACTCTCAAACTGGGCCACCCTAATCAGCTGAGTAAATTACAGCAAGGGGGCAACAGGGACGAGAGTGGCTTAAGGATAGTGACGCCGCACTGGGTTTTAAACTCAGGTCACGGGCTCCCTGAGGGTCCAGCCTACCTGGCCCACTCACCACTTACGTATGGCATATATCCTTCGAATATACTCTTGCGACTCCACTCTGGACGGCCGGTGAAGGCAAGCCAGAGGCGGGGGACCGCTTCCTCGTCATTGTTCACTCCGACCAGCCAACTAAGGCCAGCCGGAGATGAGGAACGGTTGCTTCCCCCAGGAGCACTCGGGACCGCGGGGTCGCTACTCCCCGTCACCTCGCCTCAAGGTGCCCTGCGGGCTTATTATTATTATTATTATAATATTCTCCTGCCAGGTTCAATTTATTTGTTATTCTGGTTCTTACTAAATTAAAAGATATAATTAGCAGAAAAGAAAATTAAATTAACAATGAAAATTAAAATAGAAAAGGAATAAATAAAGTCACGATTTTTTGGAGTTTTGTAAAGTGCCATAGCCGATCATCTAAAAATTTAAACAGAAGCCAGCATTTTAGCATTTTATTCACGGTAGACGACATTTTAGCACACAGCCGTATTTCCTCAGAGTAAACTTGTGTTTTACACACATTTGTTATTGTCTCGAGCCTTATAAAGTTGACAGTGTAATAATGTGAACCTTGAAGATTTTATCTCCTCAGAACATGTGCGTGAAAATGTCTTGGTAAAGAAAACCGTCCGTCGTGCGGAAAAGTTTTTGGCAATTGACGATAAGTTTAAATTATTGTGGACACATTTTGCGTATTTTAGTACTTTATGTTTTCATAGTGTACTTTAAATCCTTTGTCCCGTACAGAAGGGATTTCAAGAAGGTGTCTTCCTCTCTGCCCTCGGAATTATACTCCAGAATGTTAAGTTTCGCTCTGTTCTGCCCCCTTAGATAAGATTACTTTCTATTAGCGATTTCGCCAATTGATAGATTTTTTTGTATGAAATTGACATAAGCCAACGAAAACGAACTTACCTCGCTGTAAAAATATTAGTTTGTTCCTTTTAATACAATCAGCTTTTTCGTGAAATTAACATAAATTAAACTAGTCACACAAACACATGGTAAATTAAATTACAGCCGGTATGGTAGTTTGTCACAGTAACTCGCAGTGCATAACATTGGAAAGGAAACTTAAACAATAACATTCCAGAACTTTGTTCGTACTTGTTCAGCCAACCTAGACTTAGTGGAGCTGCCGGCTACCCTATATAATAAGTAGGGATACGTCGGAATTGGATTTGACGTGAATTTTATATTATGTATCTAACTAGCTTAAACCCGCGATTTCGTCCAGGTAGGAGTTTAAGTTTAATTTTTCGACGACCCACTTGGCACAATGGTCACCATGCCGGACTGCCAAACACAGGGTTGAGGGTTCGATTCCCGCCTCAGACATGTATTTATGCTTAGTCTGTGGTCTGGTTGTTTGTATATTTATTCTAAGTATATATTTACAAAAGAAAAGTATATAAGTATCCAGAACCCATAACACAAGTCTAGTTACTTAGCTTGGGGTTAGATGGCGATGTGAGAAATGTCTTGCAATATTATTACTTTCTCAACGGTTACCTGTATGTTCAAATTTAAACCCTATCCGAGCGTTGTAATTTCTAAAATATTAAAACCACATCATAATTGGTATTGAAAGACATTAACGGACTATATTTGTCGAATCGAAAGGTTGTGTCAATTTCTTAGTTAATTTATTTTTAGCCTATTCCGTACCACTTCAGGGAAAAGGCCTTCGTCTTTCCACTCTTCCCTGTCTAGTGCCAGCTGAGTCCAGTCCCTATGATGCGAGTTAGTAATTCTACAAATATTAATAAAAAAATAATAATAAATCTGACGTGTACAATTTGCTTCTAGGAAGGCGTGTTACATCTTAGGCCGCATCGTCACCTACCATCAGGCAGGTGTGATAGCGGTCAAACGCTGACCTATCATATGTAAAAAAAAAACTATGTCACACGTAAACTTCGTAACAAAAACTTTCACGTACCAACACGTCATTATCGCGTATAAATATTCTTAAAAGGCCTTTCTAATATCGTAAATTGTATACAAAGAAAAGGAAAATGCGACCGAACGAACGTAGCCCGAGTGAAGTCAGAAGTGATAAGTCACGGCGGCCTCGGGCCTACAAAGGTTGGGATCGGTCAAAAGTTCCCTCCTTCATATGTATGAAGTCTATTCACACTTGCTAGTTAACGTAAGGAATGGTAAACGATCTCCGTGATAAGTACTGTTTATGTAACGTATAGGGATGTGTTGACTAGAATTTAATATATCTTAAGATATATATCCGACTTAAGAGATACTCGTACATTAGTTTCCTTTATTAAAGCACACGGATGATTAGGCTTGTTTAAATTTTTAATTATTTTTCTTTGGCTTGTTCGTTTGCCTATGTTGTATCATTTTTCTTTATTTAATTCACATTTGCTAGTTAACGTAAGGAATGGTAAACGATCTCCTTGATAAGTACTGTTTATGTAACGTATAGGGATGTGTTGACTGGAATTGAATATGTCTAAAGATATATATCCGACTTAAGTGATACATTAGTTTCCTTTTCGAAGCACACGATTGATTAGATGTTATTATTATTTTTGTTTCTTTGTCTTTGGTTACACTGCCTATGTTGTATCTTTTTTAACACGCTTTTATTAGTTTCACCTGTACGTTTGCTTGTATGTAATTCTTTTTTTAGTTAGCTACTAAGTAGTAATGTAACTAACCTTCAAATTGAAAAATATGTTCCACGACACTTTGAAACAGCTCCATCTAGTTTTAAGCTAAGCCACTATGTTTGTGTTATTATAGTGACCAGATGACAGATAGAATACTTAAATAATAATTTTTTTGTAAATATGTACTTTTCAGCCTAGGTGCGGTTGTAGTATACCTGTATAGACATAATAATATAAAGAAACAGATCGTCAAAGTATTGTAATCTTTGTATCTCTCTTTCTCTCTTAAAGGCTATTAAATTTTCTCTTAATATAATATGATAGGGCGAAGATATTATAATCAGAATCACTTAGAGTCATGTCTTTTCTTTGTGATCTTCTTGATCAATCATTGGATATCTATTTCTTACATAAAAAATATCTTCTAATCGAAAGTATCGAATAAGGTATTCGATACAAAAATAGATTATTGTCATTTCTTAAAAATATGTGAATAAATATACCTAAACATCGAAACAACTATGTAAAAAATAGATAAAAGATAAATCAGAACATTTATATCCAACTGATACATATCTCTCTTCTTTCGGAAACTCTTGTTCTGTATAATATGGTTCATAAATTCGCACAACAGAACTCTTGTTCTGTATAATATGGTTCATAAATTCGTATGATTGAGTAGATATTATATTTAGAAATAGATATTGAATTCCATCGAAAAGCAACAACATAAGTATGTATGTGTAATTTTCAGGTAAGCATTTTCCTTTAGTCTGAGAATCTGATTCCGAGCAAAGGGGCACTTTTTTGGGTATTTTATAATCCGAGCATAGCGGTAATCATAGAGGATCGCAAATGAAGCATTAACAAAATAATATAGGTTAAAATATGAAGTAGACCACACTGTCCCAGCATTATAGATATAACATTATATAGGCTATGGTTTGAAAGCAGCATCGCTTGCCTGCAGACAAGCGATCTTATTTTATTTTTTAACTTATGAGGGTTTCTTTTTTACCTCAAAAGGTAAAAAAGGAACCCTCATAAGATCACTTTCTTATTCGTGCGTCTGTCTGAGTGTCTGTCACCACCGATTTTTTTTTATATATAACGAAAAAGGTAGCAAATAGTAGTGATTCAGTAGTAAATAGTATATAGGTATTTGTATGCCAAATGCTGGCAAAGTATGTGAAACCTAACATTTATTTAAGAACTTACTTACCATATTTTATGCAGATAAATAAATTTATCTTAAAACTGACAATATTAAGTTTTTAAATTCTGAGTTTGGTCTCGCCATTTTGACTCTACTCTAGTATCAGAGTTGTCTAATCTCACCTCTATAGCATCTCTTTTTGGCCCTTGACAGTACAGTAGGCCTACATCCTACATCTCTATATCAAACACTCAAAATTCATAAATCAGAATATTTCTGCTAATTCATCGCAAACCCCATCAGCAGAATACACGCCTTTAACAACACACACCGAAATAAAACTCATCAAAAATAACCGCCCGTAAAATACCCTTACGAGCGATTTTTCGCGCAATTTTTCGATTTATTTCGCTAAACAAATGCACATTTATCATTGAACAATCGACCGCGACCACTTGGAGCGGACGAAAAACGATTAACTTTGTCCCGCCCGCTTCTGACGTTTATGTTTTTAATTATCCGTAAAAGTTCACGTCCATTTTACCGTATAACAGTTATAATTATGTACAATCAACGTTTACAATCCTGTGCAAAACTATTTGAACACTATAACAACCTAACCTGTGGATCGAGCCCACGTCGGTTGGTGTCGCGGGTGGCGGCTTATACCACTCACACAACTAAAGACATAGCTAACTTGTTGAAAATAATAATCACACAGTACTTTTAATTCAATTATTTATGTTTGTGTGTAACGTCTATTAGCAGAAGGTCGTAAGTCAAATACTTGTTGATAGTATTATTGTAGCAAACTGATAAATGACTTATGACCCATACTGTACAAACATTTGATCAGGAAGTTAGAGATCAAATTGTAATGGCAAGATAAGCTACAATAGGTAAGATTTCTTATTAGATTATTTATGACCAACACTGTACAGTGCTTTATTGAGCTTAATTTGACGTTGATTCTTTTCTTTTGACGTGGAACTCCCTGCCCGTGTTGCTATTTCCCTGAAACTACAACCTTGAAGTGTAAAGTAAAAGTACCTTCTAGGCGATCATACTACATTCTCGGCCTCATCGTCCCTTCCCATCAGGGAAAATAAGGTCAAATACCTATTTTACTTTAATCAAAGGTCAAATACAAGGCTATTTCGAGTAAAAAAGATTTTAAATTTTATATGAACTTTATAATTAAGACCTCAATAATTACGTTCACTTTTCTAATTATTTCATTTTAAGCATAAATATATATCCCATCGAAAACATAACTTGTAAAAAAAAACAAGTCTCGCAACCCAGTTCTTCTACCGTAAAAAGTTGTGAGATCCATGTAATACCAAGTCGGTTAAAATCTCTTATGTTTTTAATAAATAGATTGACTTGGCAATCGCATGAAAACACAATGTATCTCGCAAACAATACATATTATATTAAATTAGATTTTTTAGTGCGATTGCCAAGTCAATCTATTTATTTAAAACATAAGAGATTTTAACCGACTTGGTATTACATGGATCATACAACTTTTTACGGTAGAAGAACTGGGTTGCGAGACTTGGTTTTTTTTTACAAGTTATGTTTTTGATGGGATCTAATTTCTTTTTGTATTCGTAGATAGTCCTATTTTTTTTCCTTTCCGGTACCTTCTACTTCTTGAATACCTACAACGGGTTTTCTTATATAGGTACACTGATTCATTGACTGCAAATGTTACTTTGTAAATTTATATGGGATTACAAAGTTATTTATGCAGTTGGTGTATCTGGAAAACTGGACCGAAATTGTATAATATTTCAGTTTTTCCTTGATTTGAATTGAAAATTCAGGCTTTTAGTTTTATCCACAACGAAGTTATAGGGGGTCGAAAATGGCCTGAACTGTTTCGAGAAAAAGATGTTACGGCCGTGCCGCTTTTTTGCTCGACTTGGCGGACAGATTGTTATACAATGTTTTCAACTCAAGCTTGGTTTTAAAGCCCTGCTTAAAATGAAGGACTTTAATGATCTATATAAAAATTAATCTCCATTTCCTTTGGTCACGCCATAACTAGAGCGATTTGGCTAATTTTGGTTTTAAATATTTGTGGGACTCCATGGTGAGAAAATATGGAAAAAAAAAATAAAAAGCTAACAATTATAGAATCAGTAACTACAGAGGATTCGATGAGACTGAAAAAATCTTTACAAGTCATGTTTAACTCCCGACGAATCTATCCCCTGGGGGAGCATAGGGAATCCACAAGACGCTCCGATCTAATTTTAAATTAGCGCCCGTCGTCTCCCCTAGTCCAGGGGGCCCGACGGGCGTGAACCAAAATTCAATTCAACTAATATTATAAATGTGAAAGTTTGTGTGTGTATATGTATGTTTGTTACTCCTTCACGCAAAAACTACTGGACTGATTGCGATGAAACTTGGTATCTAGATAGCTGGAAACCTGGATTAACACATAGTCTACTTTTTATCCCAATTTTCCCACGAGATCGGGACTTAAGCGGGTGAAACCACGGGGCGCAGCTAGTATTAAATAATAACTAAAGTAATAGCAATTAAAAAATCACTTTCATTGCCTGTTTGTACAAAGGGCGTTTAACTTTACTGGTAGATTCTCCACTTGTACCATATAAGTATGATAAATGTTGAGAGGTATTTACGTTTTATCTATTGATTCGGCAATGATTGATCACGAGCACATGATCGACTAGATATGTGATATTATGTTCCTGTTATTTCATTGTCGATTGTAATATTTCATGTTATGTACGTGAAGGGTGTGGTGCTACTGAAAGCGACCTAAACTTTCTGGCTATCTGGCTTTTTTTTGGCTTTTTGTTTCTATTTCTTTTGTTTTATTATGTTAAACTTAGCTGTAGACTTTCCTCTAAATAAAATAAATAAACTTAAATGATTATTTTTAACCGACGAAAAATGGAAGATGATCTCATTTCGACGCGACCCAGTTGGCACAATGGTCACCACGCCGGACTGCCAACACAGGGTTGCGGGTTCGATTCCCGCCTCAGACAAGTATTTATGCTTAGATATTTCTCTGAGGTCTGGTTGTTTCTATGTACTATAACTATATATTTACAAAAGAAAAAGTATATAAGTAGTATATCCGTTGTCCAGCACCCATAACACAAGTCTAGTTACTTATTTTGGGGCTAGATGGCGATGTGTGGAATGTCCTGCAATATTTATTTATTTATATTTATTTATTTCGAAACGATTTTTTTTTTACTGAAGTTCTGTCAGTAGAGTTCTAAAATAACTTTTATTAGAATGTTTTCATTTTAATAATGTATGTCTTATAAATTAATGAGTTTAAAGGCTTCAACCCAACCCAACTTCAACCCAAGCAGGATCTTAAGCTAAGGATACACGACGACACTGCTACTCGACACAAATGTCGACACTAGTGTCGATAGAGACCACACTGTAGCAATTTTTGATGTCGCGGAGGTGGACACACGTAGACACTCGATGTATACAATCAAGTGTCTAGTGTCGTCGTGTATCCTTAGTTTTAGAATCTTGCTTGAGTTGAAAATATTATTTTAATAGCAGTTTTGTAGCTCTTTTGGAACTGTAGAGCTCCAAAACCTCGAAAATTTTCTCAGCGTAGAGCTCGAAAACTGCTATTAGGTATAATAATATTTTCAACTCAAGCAAGATTCTAAGATCCTGCTTTGGTTAAGGTTTAAAGTCTTTCAACTCATGAATATATCGATAAACATTATTAGACTGAAAACATTCCAATATTATATTGTTGGCGGTCTAGCCCTTCCCCTTAGCAACTAGCGTCATCCAGCCTATAAAAAGCGGTGCAGCGGCGTGCGCGCTCTCATTTGGCCGATGTCGCTCGATCCGTTCAGACGTACCTATTTCATTACCTAACTGATTGTTTTACGAGATTTTGTAAATAACGTGCTAATTAGTTTTTCTTGATTGTTAAAAAATATTTGATTAAAATATACGTTTTTTTGTAAATTACTCGGTAGTTTTTTTTATGTAGAAATTAAAGCAATAGCTAAGAATATTTTATTTTAGAACTACTGTTGATCTAAAATTCTGTTGTTGACTGTATATGAAAAAAGGACGAGTAAGTGTCAGATCTTGTTAACCTACATAAAAATCTAAAGTTAGGAGACTATCAAGATATAAAGGTATCACCTTCGGTAGCGGATGTGTCATTTGCGTGTACAGTTGGAATTCCAATTAGCTGAACCCCACGTGACCCAGAGCTCATTCGCACATATGTAAAAATGTTAGTATTTACCTATTTTGTTATTTTTTTATATTGTTAATTGTATTGTTATAGTATATTGTTAAAAAACAGAATCAGGTAACATTACTTTACAACCTCCTTACAGATGTGCGAGTGAGCTCTGGGTCACGTGGGGGTTCAGCTAATTGGTATTCCGACTGATACCTATTATAAATATTTTTTTTATTTCCAATGTATTCATTGAATGTGTTTTTTATGACCAACACTATTTGGTTAGCATATATGCGCCACAGACCCAATATACCTGAATACCTAAGTTTTATACTCTCGCAATAAACAATTTTATGTCCTTTCTAGTTTCACTATTTTTAACTAACTCTACCAAATCACATAAAACTAAATGTATCAGACCTTTACCTTTTTAGAATATAGGTACAATTAAAAAAAAACCGGTTAAGTGCGAGTCGGACTCGCGCACGAAGGGTTCCGTACCATTATCATCACATAAAAATCAGAGTCATAAAAAAATAGATGGCGCTAGTGGTAAAAATACATGAATAAAGGGTAAATGGCGGTTTACGGTTTATGACGTATTAAAAAAACTACTTACCAGATCTCGTTCAAACCAATTTTGGGTGGAAGTTTGCATGGTTATGTATATCATATATTTTTTTTAGTTTCATCATTCTCTTATTTTAGAAGTTAGGGGTAGATATTTTTTTCCCACTTTGGATGTGTCTCACGCGTAAAATATACAGTTTAGAAAAAAATGATATAAGCAACCTCAATATCATTTTTTAAGACCTATCCATTGACACCCCAAACGTATGGGTCCTTATTCAAAGTTTCAGTTTCAAGTGGGTCAAAGTTTATTTCTAAGTTAGGGTTCCGTAGCCATTTGGCTACGGAACCCTAAAAAGGTATAGCTGTGACATACGGCAGACAGACAGACATGGCGAATCTATAAGGGTTCCGTTTATTGCCATTTGGCTACGAACCCTAAAAAGGGACTTTACATCTAACCCAAATTATTTATACAACGCCAGCAACTTTAATATTGCTATTCAGGACGCTGCCTGTAGTGCCCGCGCCGGGACATGTATAAGATGAAGTAGACTTGTCCAGAGCCTCCATCCTCTCAGCTTACTCGACAATGTCCAGGGAAATCGTCAATACGCCTGGAGCCAACTAAGCCGCGGGTTTCATCACGTTTTCCTTCACCGGAGAGCGATGTTAATAAGCGCACATAAATTTAGAAAAATCAATTGTTGCACGACCGGGGTTCGAACGCAAGACCTTTGACCAAATGTTGCCTGGAAGAGATCGCTTTGAGCAATAAGGCCGCTCTTTGTAACACTAAGACTTATTGTTTTTAATACCGTTAATAATTGTTTTTTATATTTAATGTACTTAACTAAAAACTGGTGTTTATAATAAAGAATTTGTCTATGTACCTATCCTTCGAAATGAAAGTCGAATTATCTACCACTAAGCCAACACCTCTCTCACACCATAAACAACATGACTAACATAATTGCTATATTTCCCAGGTCTCACAGCGCAGTCGGAAAGTAAGCCAGAATCCGAACTAAGCATGTAATTGTAGCTCAACCATTTTATACTTCACAACAACATTCTCAATTCATTACTTAGTAATATTTCACTGTCACACTCCGTAGACCTACTGACAGAATAGCACATTACCCCAAATTACTATTTCTAATACACTTACTTGCAAATCGATATGTTGACAAAGAGATTTAAAGTTACAGACGAAAAGAGATAACATCTAAACCTTATTTAACTCATTTTTATGCGATAATAATGAAGACGGGTCGCGATCGCGTTGTAACTTCTAGTTATTTTAATATTTACCTGGTTTTTTGTTATTGCACCGATCGTGGTCACGGGAAAACTGACGAAAAAAACGGTAGATATCTTAACCGTAGATCAATTCAAACGCCAGTTTTCTGCCAATGTCCAGTGAAAAAAGAAATTATTCAAGGAGATTGGCTTTGTAATCTAAAACATGCCTTTCTTCCTATTATAATCTTAAACAATTAAAACTATTTGGCAGATATTTCGAGGTCCTAGGATAATAGGACCGTAATATATCCCTAAATTTTTGGCAATAAAGTTTCCATTATGTAATTATAATAGTTTCATATCCTACATATATTACATTTCGACTTCAAACTCATTTTTACGAAAAACTATTCGTTTTCGAATTTGACCGGTTGTTCGGCATCCCTTAACGTATTTCAAAGCGAGTTACTGTTTAAAACGGTTTAGAAGTTCTCTCTATTCCAGTGTAATGTTAAATCTCTTTGTATGTTGACCTTCTGCCTACGCAGTCCTCTATCGACGACAAGAGAGCTTCCGAAGTACGCCGAAGTACCTTCGGAAATGATTGCTGAACACAGTTTCCTGACAGGAAAATTCGACGGACAATTTTATTCTATCGTTACAGTCGCGGAATTGGCTTTCAAAGTCTCATAAGAAGTTTAGGTGGGACTCACCCATTACGAAACGCACCAACTGGCTCTTTAATCACTAAAGATCTCAGACAGTGGAGAGTGACACCCGTATTCAGAACCAGTTACTCATGGATAAGGGAACACACTGCGCTAATTGCGGCCTTATGATTGGTCAATTTTGTGCTGCTCTCTTCACTCTAGCTTGTGGGGTTCTATGCGTTCGCGCATACTATGCAATCTCATAGGGTTGATTGTGAATACGGGTGCTAGCTGCGCTAGATGAGTTTTGTTGCGGGTGAGCTACCACTTAATCCTTTTCAGGTACTGGTTTATTTGAAATTATATTTGAAACAGCTCTGCAAAAAATCCAAAATTCGTATTAGATCGCATGCTATTGAAAACAGCTAACACCTTCGCTGACCAGCAGCGGCAATAGTCGGTGAAGGTGATTTGTACTATCGTTATCCGCCAATAAATAGGCGCCGGTTAACTGTTTTCAACATGAATACAACCTGAATACTAATCTTTATCTGCGTAGAAGAGAAATTGCCACGGAAATTACCATTAATAATGTTAGAGCAGGCAGTCTATCGATAAGCAACTAAGTCATTCGATTCAGTTTTGATTTCCATCCTATAGTTAGTATTAGCATGACGTAGTTACGACTACCCACATTTCTGATTGTAGTTACATTATCTCACTAGTCCTTGTATACAATACATACATACCTATTGTTTGTGGTAGTTTCTATTTGTTCACAGTACCAGAAAGACTGGGGATTAAAATCTGATTCTGTAGCGGTAAGTACGTAATATCTTCGGTTAGATACTTATGGAAACTACAATGGCCGCCAAAAAATCGACCCAACCTTAGTTGTTTTCAATTCGTTAAGTATTCGATGGTATAATAATAAACAAGTAGGCCCTTGAAGTTGTCTTGGGGACGGGAGAGTATCACCGGAGGCCTGGATCGGGAAGAGAATGAAGTCTTTCATAGTGAGGCTAATTTTTATCTAAACCGTGGATGGGTCGATATTTTTGATAGCCAGTAAGATTTAATTGATCTGGTGTGTTTTATTCCTTTTTAAGTAAGGCAATAATAAAGGAAACAAGCTTTAAACCTCAGCTTTTACTCTTGTCCTTGTCTATTAGATTCAAAATTCTTCCGAAATATTGAGAATCATGCTAAATACTACTGTAAGAAGCGACAATTGAAGGCGTGATTTAAGCTTGACGCTTTATTGTTGCCAGAGCTTTTAAGTTCCTTTTTATTTCTCTAAATATATTTGTTTGTATATGTCGTTAATTTTTATAGCTATATCAAAAAGAAACTGTAAAGCTATAAAGAGCATTAGCCGTAACAGTTTTATTTTATGTATATTGCGGTTAGAATTGTTTGTTTTATAACTATTTGGAGCTGTTTAATAATATCGATTGGTTGTGTAATATGAACGTACTCATAATGAATTATGTTCTATTTGTAGGTACAATTTGTATCTACTAGGGACCAAAAAATAGTGAACTCAGACACTATATTTTATTAATAAAGTTATCGAAAAAATTACCTGTACTAGAGCATTATCCGAGATTGCAAGTTCAATTCTACAATCTACCAAGGCGGAACTTCACAGGTACTTCAATTCGTATTCTCGCTTTAGAAAAGATGAAAAAACACCATCCCTACCTTAATTTCAAACAAACTCTGTTGAATAGGCTATCAAAATAAAAGAGGCAAAAGTTATAAACACAATCGGTTTTCCACATTCGAAAGAAACTTAGATTATACATACTTAACTAAACTCAATTTAACTTTATTTTAATAAAACAACATTGTTTCAAAATGATAGTCCACGACAAACACGCTATTTACCCAAATGCTACAAAGGCTGAGACAAAATAGACCCAGTTTTATCGATCTCTTTTTTGACGCCGAAACTGTGACTTTTTTCTAAGTTTATTTTGAATTGTAAGACGTAAATAAAAAGCTAATGAAGATCGTTAATTTCCTTATGAACAAAGCGAGGTTTTCCAATTCTAAACTTTGTTATAAAACACTTTTAATTGAAGCTTTATGAAAGTTCTAAACCACTCAGGAAATCAATTACCTAGAAGACCGAAAAATAGGTGGGTAGATACTTAATTATTATTATATTTATAGCGTCCTATGTTTTCTCACCCACGTAAGTCAAGATTCCATTATAAAATTGACATAAAGTAGCCTATGTTATTTGTTACATATTGTTAGCCCAGGTTTTAATACATCCTAGACACCCACACTAAGCGTTTTGCTTCTTCATTCCTTATTCGACATTCGTACAGCAAGGGAATGGAATTACTTGCCTGCGTCTGTGTTTTCTGACGTGTACAATTTGAGGGTTTTTAAGTCGTGAGTGAGGAAAGCGTGCTACATCATAGACCGCATCGTGACCTACCATCAGGCAGGTGTAATAGTGGTCAACCGCTAATACCATAACTATGTAAAAAATATGTTCTCATACTTAGTGTAATTAAATTTGGCAGCGGCAGTTTCAGAGCCTATTTCATCACTATCACTGCATAGTATAAAACAAAGTCGCTTTTTCTGTCCCTATTTCCCTTTGTATGCTTAGATCTTTCAAACTACGCAACGGATTTTGATGCGGTTTTTTTTAATAGATAGAGTGATTCAAGAGGAAGGTTTATATGTATAAAACATGCATAATATAACCGTGCGAAGCCGGAGCGGGTCGCTAGTTACAAATAAATTAAATACTCTGTTTTGTTATATCATCTGCGACGTTCTTGCATATACAATGTCTTTTATACACGTAAAAAATCTACTGAAACGTGATGATGTTTGCCCGATACCATATCTTAAATAATTAAAAGTCGTATTTTTCTCCCTAAACTTTATTACTCGCAAACGAAACATTTTTTATTCTGGTACCCTCCAAATTTTTTAGCCTGAACATTAAGCCTGTAATCCTTGACCGTGGGAACTTCTGATAGAACACACACATTGATATTTTCTAGCCACACAGGTGCAACGCAGTATTAAAATTACGCACCCTGGAAACAAATAAATCTACTTTCGATGCATCGTACATTTTGTACAAGTTACATATTCATCAAGCGTTCGTCTTTGTAGGATGTTTATGAATATCATAGAAAACACGCAATGTATGTAGTATTTAACTTGTCACATCGCAAAACTGCAGTCCGGTAGTAAGTAGCTGGCGGGAAAGGGTGGGGTCAGAGTGTACGTTTTTTGGGTATTTTGTTTGATAACGAAATTGTCAATAAGTAAATGTTCTGTACTATAATAATTTTTATATTTATATATTTTTATAATAATATTCGATATAGTTGGGTAAAAAGATGAGTACTTACATTATAGTTACTGGTTTGTCTTAAATCTTCCTTTATTTTTTTGGGATTTATAGTAATTTCCTTTTACTTTTCCTATTATTATTAACCTTGAATAAAAATAAGTTACAATATATAGGATTAAAATATAAAAATAAGCTTCAATTTTAATACATCCTACCTACCTAAATCATACCATTTCCATATTTTTATTTAATTTTTGACAGCTCAATAAATTCCTATGAGACTGTAGTCCTGCAAAAGGCAGGAACGTCAAATACTAGTTGATTTTTTCTTTCCCGCAAATTGTTTGTAAAACATATCCAATTAGAGATCGAAATGTAAAGATCTTTGGACACAACCGGCATAGTAATTTAAAATGCCGCTGTGCAGTTTGACACCCATACCTATTGATAAAAGGCATTACAACAAAAAAATTATGTCTTCACACCAAACCTCTAAAGCAGCTCAGAAACGGGATATTCAAATAAAAGCATTGTGTCCACTATGTTTGTTTCCAGGAATTTATCTCCATTAGCAACACTATCGATTGGTACAAAAATATACGATGATTATTATTTTGCAAAATGAACAGGTTCGATTCCCGGCAAGGGAAATGACTTTTTCAAAAATCGAATGATGCAGTTTTAGATTTTGTCAAAATCGGGCACGCAACTTCTTTCAGCATTTTTCACTATCTCTTATGGTTTAGGATATAGCCCTGAAGGCCCACATAAAAAATTCACCCTGTATGCCTACACTAAGGATGAATAAATAAAAAATATCAAAACTAATTACCTATTATTCAAAACTTTTTTGCTAACGCTACTTGAAGACGACCCAGTTGGCACAATGGTCACCATGCCGCCGGACTGCCAAACAGAGGGTTGCGGGTTCGATTCCCGCCTCAGACAAGTATTTATGCTTAAATATTTGTCTGAGGTCTGGTTGTTTCTATATATTATAAGTATATATTTACAAAAAAATGTGTGCGTGTACAGTCACATTACCAATTAGCTGAACCCCACGTGACCTAGAGCTCACTCGCAAATCTGTAAGGTTGTAAAGTAATGTTACCTGATTCTGTTTTTTTTTTACAATATTACTATACAATACAATGTGCAATATAAAAAAAAATAACAAAAAAAAAGGTATATACTATATTTTTTACAGATATGCGAATGTGCTCTGGGTCACGTGGGGTTCAGCTAATTGGTAATGTGACTGTACTTATGCACGCGCGTGAGAAGTTATACGGCCGGCTGTCTAATATTTGCGCAGCTTCAACATGTGGTTTTTGTGTAACAGATGCGCACGCATCTTAAAATTTCACTCTCGCAGCTTCACCTGTTACTTTTGGGTTGCGCAGCTTCAACATGTGACTTTTGTGTAACAGATGTGCACGCATCTTAAAATTTCACTCTCGCAGCTTCAACCTGTTACTTTTGGGTTGCGCAGCTTCAACATGTGACTTTTGTGTAACAGATGTGCACGCATCTTAAAATTTCACTCTCGCAGCTTCAACCTGTTACCTTTGGGTTGCGCAGCTTCAACATGTGACTTTTGTGTAACAGATGTGCACGCATCTTAAAATTTCACTCTCGCAGCTTCAACTTGTTTTACTTTTGGGTTGCGCAGCTTCAACATGTGACTTTTGTGTAACAGATGTGCACGCATCTTAAAATTTCACTCTCGCAGCTTCAACTTGTTTTACTTTTGGGTTGCGCAGCTTCAACATGTGAATTTTCCGTGTTCCGTCATTTTTCATAACGCGCCTAAATAAGTATAACTTCAAAAAAAGACTTTTGTAGTATATTGTAGTATATCAGTTGTCTAGCACCCATAACACAAGTCTAGTTACTTAGCTTAGGGCTAGATGGCGATGTGTGGAATGTCCTGCAATATTTATTTAATTATTTATAAACTGTCATTTTCGATTTACTTTGACAAGGTTCCTATTCTCATTGTGCGCGGATTATACCTAGTTTCGACTCCTTGCTCGAAGAATAGGTACAAATACAAATTAGTTGTCGTGTGCAACACTCGCACCCCACCCTTATGCCAGGTCAAACAATAAATGTCGGGAAACAAATGGACGTGCTCTCACCTTGAATACTGAGATGACACTGTCAGTTTTGCGCGCCGTGACATCTAATATAAAGCGAAATGTCGCGAGCTACTGCTTCATACTAAAATGTATGGGCAGCGAGGAATGATTTTAACCAAAAAAAATATCTATGTTTCGGCATTGATTATTATTATTTGGTTTCAATAAGTAAAAAACTGCAATGATGAATGCATTCTCTATACTTTTGTCTCACAATTTAACCAAAAATATTTTCAAATATAACAACGAAGTAGCACAGATACTTAAAATAGAAAAGGTCGATTTCGATGTTTTTCATCAAAGTTAATAATTGTTTTTTCAAAAACTATGGATTATTTTCAAAATATCTGATAGTGAAACTGTAGACTCATCTAATAAGCTATCGAGAATTCTTTTTAGTGTCTTACAATGCAGGGAGTTCTTCAATATTTTTAAAATAGTAAATGACGTTTTTAGGGACTCGCCTCTTAAGAGCCTAATAATAAACGATCTTTTTAATTGGTAATTAAGCGTAAATCCTCCTGCTTGTAGGATGAAAAAATAAAGTTACAAAAATCTAATTTAAGACCAGCAAAATTGGGAAAACCCAGTTTTTATTGAATTATTAAGTACTTACATGAAAATATTTTTTAAGGAAAAATGCGTCTTTAAAAATTGCTACTAAGACGAGACTCAAACTCGCATCCCTTGAATACCGTTCAAGTGCGCTGCCAATTACGCCACTTAGTCAAGTACCGTCATAATCGAATTTTGGAAGACGCATTTTTCCTTAAAAAATATTTTCAGACACTTTAAAAAATAAAATCATTGAAGTACCTACATCTTAACTAAGTTACTAAGTTTTTTTTGTTTATTTGTTTGTTTCCTCTTTATGGTCAAACGACTGGACCGATTTGGTTGAAAATCGGCATAGTGATAGGGGATGAAAAATGACATAGTAGGCCAAAATATTTAATCCCAGAATTCCTGTGGGTTTGGGATTTACGCGGGTGAAACGCGGAACGTCAATTTGAAACTCAATTTTAGCTTCCTTTCTATAATGTACAGTCACATTACCAATTAGCTGAACCCCACGTGACTTAGAGCTCACTCGCAAATCTGTAAGGTTGTAAAGTAATGTTACCTGATTCTGTTTTTTTTTAAATATATTATACAATACAATATAAAATGTAAAAAATAACAAACTAGGTAATTACTATATTTTTTGCAGATATGCGAATGAGCTCCGAGTCACGTGGTGTTCAGCTAATTGGTAATGTGACTGTACGTTATAGAAAGAAAACTTAAATTGAGTTTCAAATTAACTGACCTTTGGAACTTGTTTGTTCAAAACTTTGTGTCAAAAAGATGTAACAAAATCGGGATATGCGTTTCCACGCAATTTACTGCAATTTACGTACAATATTGGACATTTTTGTACCAGGACCGCCCCGGACCGGGAATCGAACCCCCTGTTCCGGAGGCGACAACAAATTATTATAAATATAGATTATTATTATTTTAGAATAACTGCATAATAAACCCAATCAAAAATCCAAATAAAGTATGTATATGTAAACGCGTTTACATATGCCTAGCTAGCATGGCTGTTCGTGATATGATATGATAAAAGATAACGTATTATATCCACACCTAAAGATTTATCGATTTCGCGAGTATGACAAATGGAGCGATATGATATGTTAAAATAATATCACGCAATATGAGATGATAAATACGTCACATCCACTTGATATGAATTTCAATGCTGCCAATTTAATAACATTAACCATTCATTCTTTTCTTCTTTTTTTGCAACTTTTAACGCAATCTGTGACTGAATTTGACACATCTTTGTTGACAGAACGATCAAACAAGATTTTCTTCAATGTTTATATTTTGAAATCGTGCTATCATCGTGTTTGAGTGTTGGCGTTTTCGTGTAAATCGCGTTTTGGAACGCGAGAGCAACATGGCGCGCTGATTTTTATTTTAGCAAAACTTTGTAATAATCGAGTTAAATTTAATTTAATTTCGTGACAGTGCGAAAATAGTAACTCGACACTAGATATACTGCACACTGCGAAGCTTTAATTAATTATAATATAAAAAAAAACGAATGGAATAGAATCTTTTTAGTTTAGTTATACCTACAAGTAGGTAGGTACATTTTCTGTATTTATTAAGAACATTTACACAAAAATCATTATAATATTTCTTACATTCTAGTCTAATAATGGATTTAAGTTAATATTGGTTACGCTAAATAATCTTGATAAATTTATCACACACTCCAAACGTTGTCGATAAAATAACGCGCCATAATGTCAAAAATCGATACTTTTCACGTTTTTTATCGACAATTAGTCGGTCATGCTCGACCTTTCGATAAATAAGAGACTGTCGTGCTCGCTCTTTTGTCTATCTTATCATACCGTAACACGTGACGTCACACACACGGGCCATGCTCGCCGTTTCGATAAAAATTCAACATGGCGGCTTAATATAGCATATTTTGACAGTTTTTGTCGATAAATCGCTATATCGTGCTGCTCATGCTAGCTAGGATGGAACCTAATTAAAATACAAATTCTCGAAATCACTTTAGCATTTTGTGCCTAAAATAACATGGAAACAAAGGGAAGTTTTGTTTGTTTATTTTAAAGGCTTACCCTTTAAGCTAAAACGACTTATCTGATTACACGTCCGCAAAATGTTGTTTCTTTTTAAATGACTGTATTCATTGGAGTTTCTACGCGACTGCGAGAGGGTAACTAATTATTTTTCATTACTCATATTTCGAAAGTAGGTGTAAAGGTGACTTAAGAGCGTGTAGAAAGAAAAACTTTCAGCCCTAGGGAAAATCGCTTTCACTGACAGCTGTCATGTCAAATTATGGCTTCGCACGGCTTGTGCAATGTGCATGTAGCCAGTATCAGTATCATTACGCATTAGGAACTTCAAAAACCTAACCTCCTTGCTTTAAGTAACACCAAAGAATAACACTACATGTATATAACCTCTTTGGTCCCAACTTTGTAAGAGGATCAGGTAGTATGGAGTCTCTCATTCACTCTCGTTGTTAGGACGAATTTTATGTATTATTCGTAATGAAAAGCACAGTGTTTACCTCGGGTGAAAGACTCATTTAGTCCCTCGAACTATTAGCGCCCTAGCTACGCTCGGGCGCCAAACTCCGTCTCGGCACTAAATGAGTGACTTTCACAGCTAGGGTAACAATGTACTATTTACAGTCTATATAATATATTGTTAGATTGGTTTGGAACTATACGACATCGAAATATATACTTAAAACGTCTTTGATCTACAACTACTTACTAAACTGATACCGAACCTGGGAAGATGGGGCATGATCGATCCGTGCCGGGTTCGATGCGACTGCGGGACTCCCGAGCAAACTATGGTTCACCTCTTGACCTGCCCCTCCAATCCTAATAGCTGTACATTGGCTGACCTGATGTTAGCTAATAACAACGCCAGGGACCTGGCAGCTCACTGGAGTGGGCGGATTTGACCCTGCCTCATCAATACTCCCCTTTAATTTGTGCTATCGACACGAAGAAGAAGAAGACTAAACTGATTTTGACAGTACCTTATCGATTATTATCTTTCTTTTTCTGAGTGTACTCGTATGAGGTGCCATATACTAGGTATATTTTATTTCCACGCTGTTTTCCACGACTTCGTACGCGTTGTAATTTGATTTTATATACTCAAACCTTGCTCTTGAATCACTCTATCTATTAAAAAGCATCAAAATACGTTGTGTATTTTTAAAGATCTAAGCATACATAAGGACAGACAGACAGCGGGAAGCGACTTTGTTTTATACTATGTAGGGAAACGATATACGCTTTACACCAACTCAGGGTTTTCACTGGGTACAAAAATTATTTAAAACTAAATCGATCGAACAAACGAATATAACACAGAAGGGGATATTGAGCAATCATCGAATGATAAGGAATAGGTACCTAATACAGACGATAGTTGAGAACTAAGCTATAACTTAAGTCAAATAAACCACATACATAAATATTAATAGTTAGGTATATACCTAACTGCAATAAGCAAAGACAACTTCAAAATTCAAAACCTTTTCGTAAAATTTTGAAGAACACTCTAGATCTGGAGTTGGAATACCGTACTTCATCGTGAAAGTATGATTGCGGGGTACAGTCGAGGTCAAGGGCTAAACCTGCCTCAATTTACAGTACATTTAACAACAAAAGTGTTTAAAATTTTACAACTAGTTAACAAGAAATGTATAGAAATCTTTAAATTACAACTTTGATATTTATTTATGGAAATAGACTGAGAAACACCGGTACGAGAATCGATGCCATAATACCTCTTCTCTCATCATGCTTCAAGCCTCAACACTTTTATTTAATATGATAAGTCAGCATTTGACCATTATCACACCTGCCTGACGGTAGGTGACGATGCGACCTAAGATGTAGAAGAAAAAGATACCTATTCACTCGCGACTTGAAGATAAAGGTAACACTAACTTGCGAATCATAATCGACACTTATTCGCTTGATTGTCGCTAACGATCTTTTACATAGTTTAAATTACATGTTGTTCGCGCCATTAACTCTCTTTGCCTACTAGCCTACGTCCAATATGGTAGTGCTTCATAACAAATCACAATTAAAAACTTGACAAATTAAATTTATTATACGAAAAATCTACGAATCTTGTCTTTGCCTAAATACATGCAAAAAATGAGAAAAACAAACTTCATGCTACGCTTAGGTTCCACGTAATTTTGTGCAAAAATATACCTTTACCTGAATTCTTACCTATTTACCTTGAAATGCATGCCACGGAACGGCCTACTTCAGAGACCGCCCAAAATTGGGCTCCAGAGAAATTATTCTGATGAGTTTACAAAAATGTTGTGAAGAAACTTTTGCTATCATAAAATTGCCTTCAACAATAGCACTAGCAAGACGAGTAAGAAAGCAATTTCGTGATAATAATCCCCAATGTGTTTTAACTATGTCATCGTGTTCACGATTTTGCACACTTTTTTTCCCGAGGGAAGAACGTTTAGAGAAAATATAAAATTTATTGTTTGAACCTTTTTGCAAGTTTTTCTTTTAACTTGTCTTTTTATGACCTTATCTTCTATAGGTCTCTTCTTTGCGTCAATTCCCCAATACTGGGGATAGTGACCTATCACGGAATTAACTTAACGATATTGTGCCATCTGTTCCGGCTTTCAGCGACATGAACCGCTTCAGCGACATTCATATTAAGAATGATGCGGATCTGATTAGTCCAGTGCATTGGACTCCTCTCTCACGATAAATTGCCGTCCCATTTTCCCGGTAACCATTAGTTTTTAGAGGTTTTCATCTGCTCTACGAGTGATATGATCGAAGAACACAAAAATTCAATTCGATCGATTCGGATTCGATTCGTCGATAATAAACATATAGACCCCATGGTTTCAATAGACAATAGAGCGTCTCTTTTGATTTTTTTTCTCATTGGTTTTATGTTCCGCGCAACTACTTTTTATTCTATCTTTCCTTCAGTTAATCCTGAGCTACAAGTTGTAGTGAAAAGTAAAAAGAAAATAAACTCCGCGCAACTACTTTTTTTGTTTAAATTTGCTTCAGTGAATCCGAGCTACTTTACAACAGTAGTGAAAAGTGCAATATAGTCTGCTGTATCTCGTAGCACACTCACAGGGAACAGTTGAGCAACTAGATAACAGCTCCTTGAGGAGAAATAGTACCGGGAAAAACGACTGTTTAAAATGTAGGTCAAAAACATAACCCTTTCCTTGCAGTCGGGTAAAAAGAATGTGAGAGGTCAGGTGAGAAATGAATAGTCAAATCAAAAGTCAAAATGTATTTTTCAATAGAAATCATGCAATGCATTACATCACATGCCGGACTGCCAAACACAGGGTTGCGGGTTCGATTCCCGCCACAGACAAGTATTTATGCTTAGATATTTGTCTGTGGTCTGGT
Organism: Idaea aversata; assembly: GCA_907269075.1. Taxonomy (NCBI): domain Eukaryota; kingdom Metazoa; phylum Arthropoda; class Insecta; order Lepidoptera; family Geometridae; genus Idaea; species Idaea aversata. The sequence goes on along the minus strand of OU026092.1, from coordinate 3,824,746 downwards.
TGTTTCTATGTATTATAAGTATATATTTACAAAAGAAAAGTATATAAGTAGTATATCCGTTGTCTAGCACCCATAACACAAGTCTAGTTACTTAGCTTGGGGCTAGATGGCGATGTGAGGAATGTCCTGCAATATTTATTTATTTATTTTATTTACATTGAACCGTCTTAAAAATTAAGTTAGGAGGCACACCTCCTTACTTAATTTTTAAGACGGTTCACTACGATGAGTGAGTGAGAAGAAGGCACAAGAAACTCATGGGGACGCCGTAGTTTTACGCCCTTATATAATATAATATTACACTTTTGACTTTTGTAGGTAACTATCGTTTGGCACAATCAAGAATGTTGGAAATACGGCTTATTCCCATTTAAGGGGCCTGGGTGATATCACCCAGGAGCATACAGGAAACACTTCAGAAAATAAGCACGCAGGTTCTTAAGACCACTCTAATCTTAATATATATAAATCTCGTGTCACAATTTTTGTCCTCAATGGACTCCTAAACCACTTAACCGATTATAATAAAATTCGCACACCATGTGCAGTTCGATCCAACTTGAGAGATAGGATAGCTTACATCCCGATATTCCCACGGGATCGGGAGTTACGCGGGTGAAACCGCGGAGGGCAGCTAGTAAAACTATAGTTTTGGGTACACCTGTGAATTTACATAAGCACCCAATTCCTTAGAGATGACAAGTTACAGGTAACTAGTAAATTAATAAAAGTACCAAGGTCCTCAAACGTCACACGATTTAAGTTATTATTTGGGTTTCCTCTAAGCACCCGGAAAGTAAGTGAATTCTTAATTTCTATGGGCACAATCTTTTTTTTTTTTAAATAATTGAACACGTTTTTTTATTGACCAGGATAATAACGAAATTACCTAACAGGTAAATTAAATTATTGGCTACCTACCGATAATATACCTAAAATTTCAATTTCAGAGAACCAACTTCATAGCAATTTAATATATTCGGATTTAAAAAACAGACAGAAACGACTGAATAACTTTATCCAAATCCCACAATATTCTATTCCGATAAAAACCGTAATTAAAATTGTATTGAGTTGGAGTAACGAAGGCTGTTTGAAACAGCGAGCGGACGGAACTTCGGAAACCTCTCTATTCATTGAGCATAATGAACGAATTAAGTCGATTTTTATGAGATATGCGTCTGTGTATGTCTGGGTATGTCTTGATGCTGAAAACAGAATAGTTCTTTATTCCTATTTATTTAAATGTCAATGTTACAAATTACAAGGATAAAAATTATTACTATCCAATTACAAAACACGAATTTATCAAAAAAAAAACTATACAAATGTCATACTTTAAACAAAATTTAAACATTAAATAATATCTAATAAATAAATCAATAGTAATAAAACATTCAAAATTAAAAAACAAAAAAAATCCGTCCTCCGAGGCGTCACCCCGACTCAAAGCCCAGCAAGCTGGCAGCTTTCCCTCCCTGGGTCGTTAAGCTAATACGCTGGGAAAGGAAACTACCGGCCCTACAGTCCCCAGTAGCCTTGCAAAGACGCGAAGAAAGCACTTTCAAAAACGCCTTTGCACTGGGACCCCAAGACACAACAGAATAGTTCTGGATGTGCTCAATATGAGTACAAACGTGTTTCGGAAAGGCACATTGAACCTATGATAGGTAGAGTGAAGTTCGAGCAAACGCAAATAATCATAGCCGACCACATTGACGTAGAATTTTTATTTTCGATGTGGTGGACACATTGGAGTTCAACAAAAAACGATCATTCTCAAAAGATCCATTGACCAGATCCAGGATGGAGCTAGTGATTTTTTTTTCTCATTGGATTCAGATTTAAAATTGTAGATCCACTGAGAACTTTATTAGATTAAATGAAAAAGATTATTTTCAAAAAAGGGAGAAAAGAACAGTAGGTAATCAATGAAATAGTTTTGCTTATGTGTTTCCTAAATATCAGTTAAAAATAATAAATCTCACACCGCACAAGACTTAGAAGATCACGTCACTCATTGCCGCAAACTACTACCCAAATAGATAATGATTATATATTTTAGGGGATACTAGTTTTTTAAATATTAAAATCGGAAAAAGCATCCCGCGGTACGTTACTGACCCTAACTACATAAAATACATTGGGTAGATGCTTCTTGCATTGAAAAGACAGATATTCACGAAAGTTTATTTTAAAAGCTGTTATTTATTTCATTGAAAATGTCTTAATTTTTGAACGAACACTGAAGTCGGAAGAAACTCGAGAGCGTATAGTTGACGGGCTCAAAGTTCGCGAACGAACTTCTCTCCATTCATCTTCTGAATAAACTCCCAAGTAATTGCCGTCTAATGATTTGCGTCAGAACTGAACTCTAAGTTTTTCTCGTAAACCTTTCCTTAATACTCTATCTTGCTGAAGTTTAATAGAGTGATAGAGTGCAAAGAAGTAAAGTTTTTTGATAAAAAGAAAAAGTGTAGGTAGGTAGGTATTTTAATGATAATATATTTAGTTACTATGTTTTTATCGCTATGCACTGGAAGCCGATTTTTAAATACCGTAAAATAATGAAATGACTTACTGTTTTGTGGTTAACAGTTTCTGTATATTTTTAACTGATTATATTTTTACCCCGCGAGCTATGTCTTTCGCGCCTATCTTTGTATTAGGTATTTTTTATTACCTCACTTTATCCAAACCACTGAACTGATTTCCATAATTAAGTTATTCTCAGATTCGTCTTATTAGATCAAGTGTTCTTAGATAGGCGATGTAAAACATGCGGCAGCGGAGAGCTACCATTGTTTGAAGTAACTTTTTAAGATGCGCGCGCATCTGTGACACAAAAGTCACATGTTGCAGCTGCGTAAACCAAAAGTAAAACAGGTCGAAGCTGCGAGAGTGAAATTTTAAGATGCGTCATACCACTGTGTAGTAACACTAAAGTAACAGGTTGGAGCTACCCGCAAAATAAATATTAGACGGACGGACGGACAGACGGACGTATTAACTTCTAGAAGTATAATTTCTCACGCGTGTACAAAGGTACACGCATCAATTATTTTTAAATATAAAACTGCAATATGTTGTGGTAAGGTAGTCATTATTACTTATTTTTACTTAAAATATCTAATAATTGTCCAAGAAGTTCTGCTGTAGTTTATCAATTGTTCTGTCGTTCGGGAAACTTAACAGACGATAAGCAAAGTATCTCTGAAGTTAAGTTCTTTAATCTTCTTCTATATACGTCATATATACCCCTAGCCAGTACTTAAATCATTACAGTCTGTTGGCGAAATCTTTTTTTATTGTAGTTATTGACTCTTGTTCGGGCAAGCGGATAAAAACATGCCCTACATCATAAAAGGCGACCCTTTTATTTCCGTTTGCTTCCGATTTTCCTTATTTCATGTTCTGATTGAATATGACTTTGAGATATACTAGGTAGATAGACATATACATATTTCAATGGGTATGGGGTGATTTTTTGATATTTACAATGTAATGGAGTTAAGGGGTAGTTCTTTTTATTTGGAATACATCGATGCCTGATTATTATTGTAGTAAAAATTGACTTTATATTTATATTCTTTTTATTACTAATTTTACAATTTGACTCAACTAATTAATGAAAATTGTAGTTAATGCGTTCAATTTGAATTAAGTGTAAGTATAAGTATTTACTTGTTTTTATTTTATTATTGTTATTTGGATTTTTAAACTCGCTTAACTTACATAATAGGAAGTAATGTATGATTTTTGTTTATTTGACTTGTAATTACCTAAACCTACGGCCTAATTCGTGAAATCAAAAAATATTCATTACCAATATTTTCCATCCGTGAATTTGTCCCATTTAATAATCAAAAAAGTGGCTGTGACATACGGCAGACAGACAGACATGACGAATCTATAAGGGTTCCCTTTTTTGCCATTTGGCTACGGAACCCTAAAAATGGTATTTGGTACTGTCGGAAGCAAAAGTCTGTCAGAATCCGTATAACTAAAATAAAAAATTCTTATTATCATCTTTCTGAGAATTTTTATTTCTTGCTTCCGTATAAGTAATTGATATTGTTATATTCATTTACTTGTTACCTTTATTTATATAATTTTGTATGTGTGTATGTTACTGAACTCCTCCTAAACGGCTAGACCAATTTGAATGATTTTTTAATGGTTTAGTTAGATTCACAAATCAGCCTGGTTTTTTCAATAGCAAAACTATGTTTACCTGGGCAGATAGTTACTATATAAAAATCATGGAATAAGAGCCGGTTAATTTGCCTAATTGCTGGAAGAGAATCTTCATCGTTATGTTCGTAGAAAATTACAGATTTATTCTACTTCTCGGCTTCTATTCTCGCTTGACCCAAAATGTCTAAATCCTGTGGCAGTTGGCGGCATACAAAAGCCACTCCACACTGTTACATCCGGAATATTCCGGAATTTCGGTCCGAATTCGTATCCACTTCCGGATCCGATAGTTCGCACCTAGTTCCATAATACAGGAGGTTCCGGTAAAATTCTCTTTTGATATGACTACAATATTTATGCACTGTAGGAATGGGGTTCGATGAAAATATATGGGCGTACCTTTTGCTGCGATGGTATCTCATAAGAATGTCAAAATATAGTAAATCTTCGATGTTGGGTACGAGAACGAATACAAACATGGTAACATACACAACAGGATACACAGTCCAGTAAAGTTGTGTGCTATGATTTCTAGAAGGTTGCTGTTGCTGGTAACATTACTCTGTGATATCATTTTTATTGGTATTTCTTCAGCAATTACCCAGTTACGTCATTAATAAGTTTTTGATTTATTATTTTTGCAAAATTTTGAAATTAAAACTTCCTGGCATATTTTTAAGTTAGTTCATGCAATTACATTTTAAATTATTTTCATCCTTGCAGTTCATGGGACAGGAAAACGATTGCGTATTCATTAAAATGCATTTGACATTTATTTATTTACACTATAATGTAACTTCGTTTACAAACTGGCTGCCTGACAGCATCTCACCATCATATTTCAAGGCAAACAAAAAACTATACATACTAGCTAACAATTTATTTCTCAATACGCGATTAAAACCTGGAGAAATAATTACCATAATAATAATTTATGTGTCAATTTAAAGTCTAAAGTCTGCATCTCTTAAAATAAAACTACCTACATGCAACTAAAACAATGATCTAACCAAAGAGTGAAAATTAATAGCCCTGTTGCTAACTTTTCAACGGGGACGTGAAGCCACATTGTCGACAATTTCGACTGCATTGCATAGTGTGTGGTTAGAACATTTTGTCCAACATTCTGTGAAAACCGTAGTTCAGAATTTTAGCAATAAGTTTAAACCCGATAGAAACCGACACGATTAGTTGAGTGAAATTCGCGACTTGAGTGAATTTACAACTAATAACTGTAGTAATATAAAAAAATAAAACAAACATACATACAACCGTATTGAGAACCTCCTCCTTTTTTGAAGTCGGTTAAAAAATGGTTGTCTGTAAAGTCGGGTTACGGACGATAATTTTACATGATAACGTCATAAGAAAACGATGAACAATGGAGTTTTTTTTTATCCTTTTTTTTTCTCTTTTTTTTTCCTTTTTTTCCTTAGAATATATATTTTTTCCTTTATTTAAGTCTGGTGTTCCACCAATTTACTACGTTGTCACGTCAATATTAAAAATTATAAAATGTGCAAAATTGGGAACCGTTTTATAGCTCAGCATACCTATTAAACAAAGTCAACATTTTTTAAATTCATTTGGAATGATTCTCATTCAAAAGGGGTATACCCACGCCAACGACCTTGAGAGTGTGGGCGGAGCTAGACACTTCGTCCCGCGCGGCGCTCGCGCTTCCTCACACTGCCTCATAGCTAAAGATCGCTTACTATCCTACCACCACAGAATGTATAATAGTACAAGCTACTTACCACATCGGGAATCGTTAAGATAATTACTACATAATTTAAAAAGTATGTCTGTACGTATGTAAGGTTGTTGTGTTGTCTATACTGGCCTCTTTCAATCATATAATTTTATAAATCTGAAAGTTTGTTTAGGTATCTTCAACCGAGCACCTACCTCGGTCCCTACTACTACTACTTAGTACTACTTCGCACCTACCACATTGTGGTAGTGCAAGGTAGGTAGATACGTAGTAGGTAGATAGTAGGTACGCGTTTAGTATGTAGGTACAAGCTGGACCCGTGATCTTCGATTTATTCCGGTCGGATCCCCTGGATCTGATACCCTGGGGATCAGTTTTATTTTAAAATATTTAATTTTTAAAACTATTCCGGTCTGATCCACCGTGCAGGGGATCACAAATAAATTTTAATATTTTATTCCGGTCGGATCCCCTAGCTACCTATTAACAAATTTTTGGGACAATCACCAACAAAATATTTATTCAAGGTTTATATTTAACGCCTCGACTTCGCACGGCTATATTATGCATGTATTATACATATAAACCTTCCTCTTGAATCACTCTATCTATTAAAAAAAAACCCCATCAAAATCCGTTGCGTAGTTTTAAAGATTTAAGCAGTCAAAGGGAAATAGGGAGAGAAAAAGCGACTTTGTTTTATACTATGTAGTGATACAAAATATTTGAAATAGGTACATGTTTATAATACTACATAATGTAATGGAAATGTGTATGTTTGTATTGGAGAACAATACTTATTATGGATACTATTGGATACTTGTCTTGGCTTGTCCAGTCTTGGAAAAGTCACAGCATCTTTTTAATATTTTTTACCTTTTAAGTTTTTTCCAAAAAAAATACCTAATTTTAATGTCTGATTACCTGTGATGATTTTAAACACTTCGTTGATTTGGTGTTCATTTTATAGGGTTCAGTCAGTCAGTACCTTGAAAGGTAAAAGATAATCCTCAGTATCTGGTATGAATTTCAACTTGCTAGGTCCGCCCGTTCCTGAGAATATCTGTGGTGACACACGGACAGACAGACAGTCGGACAAGAAAGAGAAAAAAAATCAAGGTCCTGAGCCAACACAATAAAAAGATATGGGCAAATTTACATTTTCGCAAAAACTTGTACAAAAATTAATCTTAATTTTCAACTTTATTATATATCGGAATTTTCCCTTTACTTGTGCTATAAGACCTTGCTTTTTGCAAAATTGACAATTCCCAGTCAACCGGAAGTACCCCATAGGTTTTGGGTCGAAAACCTTTATTGGTAGTTCCCGTTGACCTAGAATCATGAAATTTGGCAAAAAAAACTATGCCTTATAGCACAAATAAAGGGAAAATTCCAAAAAAATAAAAAAAACATTGAAAATTAAAGGGTGTCCCCATACATACATAGTTGGACCAATTTTATTCAACTTGACCCTTAAATTGTATGGGCACCCAAACGAATTAGGGATCAAGGTAAATTGGTAACTACTAACTACCATACCACTGCAAGGGCAGAGAAAGAGAGTTGAAACTAATTTACAGAACCCTCGGCGCGCGAGTACAACTAGCACTTGATAGGTTTTTAACCGACTTCAAAAAAGGAGGAGGTTCTCAATTCGTCTGTATGTTTTTTTTTGTGTGTATGTTACGCGATCATTCGAAAACGGCTCAACCGATTGAGATGATTCTTTTTGTAATCGAAAAGTGATACCTCAGGGGTGGTCCCATAAAATTTGGTGAGGATCTGATGAGAATCTTCGGAGTGATGAACAGAATTGCACCTCGAGAGAGCAGCAAATTGCTCAGTTTTCGATTTCCACGAGTAGAATTGGCCCATAAACTAATAGTTACCGATAAATGGAATATCTGAAACCACCTTCTCATCAGAAAACTCTTCTATCGGTTACGATTACAGGTTACAATTTGAATAAAATATTAGATTTTGCCTCGCCAGACTGGGTTTGAATGAATTTTGATAGAGAACCCTACCCTAAATGAAGATCTGATAAGGATCTTCGGAGTGATGAACAGATCAGCACAGCGAGATACAACAAATTGCTCACTTTTCCATTTCCACTAATAGAAGTGGCCCATACACAAATATGAACCGTTGAATGGAGCATCTGAAAACACTTTCTTATCACCAAACTCTTCAATGGGTTACGATTAGGTACAGGTTGCAATTTGAAGAAACAGTCGCTTTCGCCTCACGGAGTAGAATTTTCAGTGATAGTGGCACTAAAATGGTTAAATAAAAAAATAAATTAAACTTTTAAAAACCGACTTCAAAAAAACCTGAAAACAAAAACTAAAAAAACCTGAAAAAAAAACAAAAAGTAAAAAATAATCCATTTCGGGTCACTAAGACAGCAGATAACTTAAACATAAGTACTTACTTGGAAGTCGGACTGGGTTATAAATAAATCAACTAGAAAATCAAATGGAAGTCGGACTGGGTTAAATTGAATGTTGAGAGATATAAAGAAAACATGGTGTCACCCAGTCCCAAAATTGATTATTTTTCACTTTTTGGTATATTTTTCAGGTATTTTTTAGTTTTTGTTTTCAGGTTTTTTATTAATTAGGGTTGGTCCAAAAAATGCAAAAGTCTGATTACCCGTAGTGTGATGATTTTAAACACTTTAATTTTTTTGATGTTTTAGATGATTTATTATATTAATTTTAAGTTCTGTTTATGTTATTTAATTAAGTTAGTCAAAACTTTTTTTTTATTATGGTTTGTCCAAATAATAATAATAACAAAGGTTGCCTGGAAGATATTTGAGCGACAAGGCCGCCCTTTGTAACACTTAAACTTAAAATATGTTTCTTTTTAAATATTTAATGCAATTTAAAAATGGTGTTTACAATAAAGAATTTATCTATCTATCTAAAGCCTGATTGCCTGTGATGATTTTAAACACTTAAATAAATTTAAAAAAATTACATTCAAAACTGTTTTCGATCGGACCGGCATGGTAAAGTTTATAGTGGATCAGAACGGAATTAAAAAATAATAATAACCAGCAGGGGATCAGCTCAGGGGATCAGACCGGAATAACTCTGATCTTCTACCTAGTTACCTCCTTCAGACGTTTTGTCTTTATTTTTTTTTGGTAGTTCAGAAAAAGTGTGTAGGTATTTCATAATAGATAGGTAGGTACTTGACTACTTACTAACTAGGTATAGTTTAGGTATGTACTTACGTTATTTCGCGACAATGAAGCATACTCTGAACTCTAAATTTCTTTAATTTACTCATCTTTCACAATTTAAAAAATAAATAAGTAGGTATAAGTCTGGGCACTTTAGGTACCTACGTAAGTACCAACACAAAAAAACGTCCGTCAAAAAAATTGGCACTATCTTAGCGTCCGTAAAAAACCACAAATATGGATACCTAGCTATATAACGAATCAAGTACGTACAGCCGGCTGCATAATTGCAGCCTTCGGTAGTTAAAAAATTACTATTATTGGCATGTTTTCTTTCTAATATTTTTGTTTGAAAAATTCATGAGTTAGAAGACTTTAAACTTTAACTAAAGCAGGTGTATAGAATCTTGTTTGTGTTGAAAACATTATTATAACAGCCGTTTAGGAGCTCTACAGTGGGTCTGCAATTATGCAGCCGACCGTACCTATCTAAAGACAAGCGTTTATGCGCAGTGTGAAAATATAAGGTATAAGTACCTATAGGTAAGTTTTTGAAAAAAATAGGACTATTCAACACAAACTTGGCAATACTCTAGCGTCCATTAGCCAAACGAATATATACTAGTATTATTTCAGAAAACAAAGTCCAAATAGGGAGCATAGTGAAACGTAAACAAAAATCCGTGCGAGAGCGCAGTGCGACGCGGCCTTCCCGTCCGAAAGCCAGCGGCATACTGGCCGCGCCCACCGGGGCGTCACAGGCTACTAAATAGTTACTACCAGCGTTCTAGCCACCGGTCGCCTTCATTGGTGAAAATTGTTAATTGTTACGAATGTGTTTTGTTTTTCTCAAAAGTGCTGAGATAGAATTGTAGATGAGATATTTACCGACATTTTAGTATAATTTTGAGCCGAAAATTCCTTATAATTTTGAAGCTACCCTAAAATTAAGAATTAAAACTAGTCTAGCTTTGAAATGACAAGGAATTTTTCGTCTCAAATTACACCAAAATATCGGTAAAGATCTCACCTACAATTCCCTCTCAGCACTTTTAAGAAAAACAAAACACACTCGTTACAATCAACAAAGTTAGTTGTAAGCGACGGGTATTTCTTAGGCGCTTTGCGTTTGGCAGCATTAGCAACCTTAAAAACTAAGTTGGGATGTATGCCGTCAGAACGCGCCTAATCACCTATATACTTCAGTCATTTTTCGATTAAATTATATTTATGCCAATTAAACAATGTCAACTTTTTTTAATTCATTTGGAATAATTCGCATTCAAACGTCTTAAAAACTAAGTTAGGATGTGTGCCTTCAGAACGCGCCTAATCACAATCGTAACAAAAAGTTTGTATTTTTTTTGCAAATAGATTCTTTAACCGCTTTTGTCGGTTTGCCCAGAATTAAGCAAGTATTTAGATGGTATACATTTTGGTTTATTCGGATAATTAAAGGACGTCCCCAGCGGCTCAATAGTGAAACTAAACTAAACAAACTTCGCAAATAAAACAAAGCTCTAATACAATCTAAACATTTTAGTGTCCTTTAGTGAAACAAGCATTTCAAATGCAGCTTAAGTCGTGTATACACTGCAATGTTCTTACAAGGCATGTATTATTCAACAGTGAGTTCAAGCTTATGCTTGTTCCATGAGAAAACACTCAGCAAAAGAGTTCTGTCGTGGATTTGCAATTATAATCTTTGGATATTTTTCGTAAACCCAATCTTAAAACTTTTTTTAAACACAGGTGATTTGTTGACGGTTTATTTAGACCTTTAAAATCATGTTATTCGATAAAGTTCGACGCAATGCGTGGTAATGGAGAGGCGTTACATACTGCGTATATACTCCACTCATTTATACAAAAAGCTCGTCAATACCCTAGCCAGGAATCGAACCAGTTAATTGTTTATTAGAAGTTCAAAATATGGGTCGAAAAACCATTTGGTATAGTCCGGTAAAAACAAACTCAAGTTTAATGTGCGCCAGTTAAACATTTCAAAATAGATATTAGGTTACTGTATTTTTTTAAAAGCAAATGGCAACCCTAATCCGACGACGTCACTGAAACACGTGTGTCGATTTTCTAAAAACATGGAAGGTTTCAATGTAACGGGAAACCCATCCTAAAGATACACATCAAGTTTCAAAAGTTCACTCGTGCGAGGTGATTACTAGACTTTTGCGTTTTGTTCCCTATTGTTTTTTTACGGTCATGGTGGTATGGGAAAACGTGTCTAGAAAACAATATTTTAGATTGAGATGTTTTTTCATATTTGCTATAGTTTATTTTTTCGAAAATGACAAGTAAATACGAGCGAAATACAGCGAAATACGAGTAACAATCATTGATATTCTAAATACAAGTATGCTTTTGTATTCTATCTGTATTCCTAACAAAACGTCAGCTATATTTTGTGCCTAATCAAACCGTTGAGAAACAACACTGCGAAACTATTTCTTATTATTCTTAAACAGAAGTCGACTGTTGACATAAGACTAGTATTCGTTCTAAGTAGATATCTTCCACCCATCACTGCTACTCTCAGCTATAAAATGGAAACATTTTATTGATGATTGTTCGCCTATCCAGCGTACTAGTGCTACGAGCTATGGGATGATTTTAAAGCGACACCCGCCCGCATGTAACCAGAGTGGCGTAAAACTATACAAGACACTGTTAGGATCTTTGAAGAGCGTCGCTTACAAGATCTCCAAGCTGAACACCTTGCCAGGAATAATTGTACCAATCCCAGTTATAACTACACCTATAGTTAGTTACCAGTTAGGCCAGTTGCACTGTCATTCTTGCAACAGAACCTTTGAAACAAAATTCGGATTCGTGAGCCATATCCAATCCACTCCCAATTCAATCTGGTCAAGCTCTTCGCCGTTGGCTAATACACCACAGAGGGTAGCATCATCATCAATATGTAGGTCAGTGGTTACAGCTTTTACAGTATTGAATTGACAACTGACAATTTGAATTTGAGAAGCACACAAATATAGCACACCCCTTTGTGTTAACGTTAGGTGTTATACGCATACGTCATTCTTCCAAGAAGGCTACTAAATTATGCGCTACCGTTGGCGCTACCATATGATTTCGTGAAGCGTTTGCTTTTCTAAAATATTTCTAACCAAATACAAAAGATAAAACTCAACATATGAAAGTAAAATGTAATCGAAATGTCAGACGAAAGGGTTATACCGCAGAAGTCGTAAAATCAAAGGTAGAAGCAGACTACAGACAAACGACAGTTAATATTTAGGTTGCCTATCCACAGAAGTAACTCCCTACGTGGAGTTTCTAGCTTATTTTAAAGCCAAAAAATCTGAACGGTAAATATCAATAACTAATTAATTTACAAAGCGAACACCTTATAAAAAGCTCAATTTCAGCAAAAGCTTGTAAACAATTAATTTATGAACTGAAAACACCCAACTCGTTCCTTATCTCCTAAATTACACACCGTTCCATCACTTAACTGGCTATTATCATAATCCATACCTATGTTTTATTCAAAGATGAAACTCAGGCTTAGTACACTCACGAGCGATTAATTTACGTCGGTCGTAAAGTCGTAAAACACCGAATATGAGGGTAATTTAGACATAACTACATCACGTCAGTGAAATCTCAGACACAATGTCGTTTCATTTTCAAATCTTAGAGTTTTACGGGCAGAAGATACTGCTTGTCATTAGATAGGCAATTTGCTATCTTTTGAGAAATATTTTTTGATTACTTGCAACGTATATTTTTTCTAGATAAGACCAACTACATTGACGATCTTCTGGTCAATTATCTGCCATTTGACGCCTCAAACTAATATTTTATGTACACATAATAATATTTATTTCTAGTCTGGGTGTTTCTATATGTATAATAAGTATGTATTTACAAAAGAAAAGTATAAGTATGTATAAGTATTCTATCCGTTGTCTGGCCACTGTTATAACACAAGCCTAGTTGCTTAGCTTGGGGCTAGATGGCACTGTGTTCAGTACCGTACAATATTTATTTTCATTTATTTATTTTATTTCCAAGAGATTTTTGTAAAAAATTGTGGTGGGTTTATATCTAGATTTTTAAAAATAATACACTGTAGACGGGCCGACAGCCCTGGGGGATCACAAAGTACCTAGTCGTACACATTGTAATTTTACGACTGTACTGTGGACTGTAGCGACTCAAATTCATGAGTCTCAAGTGTACAAATCTCTGATCCAAGTCAGATAAGAATAGAACGTCTGCACCGAGATATTAAATTAAACCCAAAGGAAAATGAAGATTATTGTTGAACCGCAATCCGCTTGAACTTTGTGCATCTAATATAGACATCTCGTTTGGTGCTAGATAGGGCACTTATTTGCGATGCAGCAATTAAATTGTAATTTTTATTTTATCCCACTGCTGGGCAAAGGCCTCGCTAAAATCTTTCTAAGCATTTCGGGCCTTAGCAAGGTTTAGCCAGTGTGTGTCAAATGCATCAAGATCGTCACGGCATCGTTTACGGGATCTGCCTCGATTCCGACGTCCGTCCTCAGGCACCCAATGCGTAATAGTAGTTTACTACACAAGGTATGTAAGTGAGCTATTACAGAACAAGATCCAATCGAGTGCACCCGAGATTGTTAGACGCACGAGCGAGCGAAGCGAGCGAGGGCGAATATAGTTCGAGGGTGTAATTGCTACTTACAACCGAGGTAGATATCCTATTTTACATCATTCTTGCGAGGTAAATATAACATTTTTGTACGACATCTTCGGCTTCAAGATGACAAAAATCAGACGTGCCAACCACTTATTCATCAGACGAATACTTGACATGATGAACTAGCATAAACTTGTATGTTGTTTTTTTTAATTTTAATACAGTCGTCGCAAGTGAACAAACATTTAGTTCAAATGAAATGCCGCCATTTTCATTTTTTTACAGTAAAAATCATTTTATGAATAAAAAAAAATTGACCAAGGAGTTTTGCATAGCTTGAACTGAAATAAAATGCCGCCATTTTTATCGTTTTTTTTTTCCAGTAAAAAGTTTCGTCTTTTTTTAAGAAAAGAGATTGGTTAACCAAGGAGTTTGACATAGCTTGGTAAAGTGAACTTTACAATTCAAGCATTCACCCTATGCTTGAATGGTAAAGTGATTTGAAAATGGAACGTTCCATCTAAACAATGCACTGTATTGTAAATGACAACTTACACAGTCTCTTACCATACTAGTAAATCCTACTTACCGAGCAGTATGATGTAAATAAATATATTTATTTCCAAAAATATACTTACAAGTAGTTTGTTAACAGCTTTGGTCCCCAACTTTCACCCGTATTCAGAAACTGTACTTGTCTAAGTAATGATCCCACCCCCCGATAAGTAAGGGACTTCTCACAGTGCTGAATATGGCAAGCTATTTAATTCATAAGCAGCACTGTGCTAAAAATACGTGCTATGCAGTCTATAGGGTTGACTGTGAATACGGCTTTCTAATGTATGTGCTGTGAACGAACCAAACGCTGTGCTGTGTAAATTGAGCGCATTTTTCTTGCTTAGTCGTCTTTAAACACCTAATTTTTTTTTATTTAGTCAGGAAATCAAAACCACTTGTGGGTAAATCGACTAAGAAAGAAAAATCCCAGTAGACCCACGATGGATCTGGTGAGAAAACGACTAAGAAAGAAAAATCTCAGCAGATTCACAATTCGAAATCTGGATCCAATGAGAAAAAAATATCTCACTAGATCCATTTTGGATCTGGCCCATGGATCTTCTGAGAATGATCATATTTTTTTTTAATAGAAAGAGCTTTACAATCTGGTATATTCTCAATTTCAATTATGTAAGAAAGTTACCTTGTCTATGAATAATAGTTTGTCTACTAGTAGCTTTAAACAATACAAAGCTTATCTAAGTTAGGTAAGTAAAGCTGAGATTTGTATTGCATTTACTAAGCTTTTAGTGGCGGATTAATTAAATCTGCTGTAGGTAGGTATTTACATTGTTATGGGAATATATTGGTTTGTTAATTGTTTAATTGTATTTAATTACTATCTGCACACCGCGTTTTTAACCGACTTCAAAAAAAGGAGGAGGTTCTCAATTTGTCGTGATATTTTTTTTTATGTATGTTCCCCGATTACTCAGAGACGCCTAGACCGATTTGGATAATTATTTTTTTGTTTGAAAGAAGATACGTCAAAAGTGGTCCCGTGCGTCCGACTTCTAAGTATGTTTAAGTTATCTGCTGTTTTAGTGACCCGAAATTGATTATTTTTAACTTTTTAGTTTTTTTTAGTTTTTGTTTCCAGGTTTTTTTTCTAGTTTTTGTTTCCAGGTTTTTTGAAGTCGGATTTTAAAATTTTAATTTTAATAAAACGAGTTGAGTAGCTTCGTGCAGATTGATTTTTGTTTTGTAAATCTACACTTACTTACCTACATTTTTAATAGTTACATAGAAAGGTCGTTACACAGATGGTGTTACTAGTTAATTTCAATACAATAAATAACAGTTTTCACTCTCGTAAGTCCCGATCCCGTGAGAATATATGTATAAAAACCGGCCAAGTGCGAGAAGGGTATTTATTTACATCTAACTATTAGTTTAATTCTTTAGTCGGTAATTCTGCATGATATCTACGCAAATTATTGTAGGTTACCTACGTAGGTTATTGTAGGTATATCTACACCATTAATTTTATCCCATTTCTCATCCCGGCACGACACCATCTCGAAAATTGTGAAAAACCTGCGCATTCATTTTTCGTTGATAAATTGCAACGCAGAAAGGGAGGGATTGGCAACATTTTTTCCATAACTGGAAATTCGGTTGAACGATTGTAAAAATCCAAGATAGATAGATAGATAAATTCTTTATTGTAAACACCAATTTCAAACAACATTAATAATAAAAAAAAATAAAGCTTTAGTCTAAGTGTTACAAAGGGCGGCCTTATCGCTCAAAGCAATCTCTTCCAGGCAAGCTTTCCAAACCAACCACCAATCGTAATACCAATCACCAATCGTTTTACCAATCGTAATATAATTGTTACATGTGAATATAGGGCAAGTATAAACTTAAGCATTTACTGTCATCAGAACATCAGAACATCGAGCGATTGCTTTTTGGCTCGAAGTTTTGTGACAACCTGATTTTTAAAAACGTTTAAAACATAGTAATGCTGAACATTTGTTTGTATTGTATACGAACGTTACATTACATTGCGCATTGAAATGCTTGAGAAAATGCTCTAGTCCAGTCTATACTCATATTTTTTGTTATAAATCTATATTTGTTTATGTAGCTCTTTTTATTGTTTTTGAATGGTTACCTAAGGCGATAATAGCTCTACAAACAAAGTTCAAATTTATAATTTACCTACATACCTACTTATTAAAAAAATCTTTCATTGTGTAGGTAATTTTTTAGTAAATTTCGCGTTTGTGGATATAAGATTTTTTATTTGGAACGATCTCTGTAAAATGTCTTAGATTTACGTTCTAATATGATAAATAAAATGAGATTTTGGTCGCGTAGTAATCGCTCTGTGCTGTCGTCCGTTGAATTTTAAACCGTAAAAATGATAGAATCTAAAATAAAAGTTCTTATCGATATTCCACCTGAACAAAACCACTTTTCTATTAAATTTTAAATCTACGACTGAAATAAAAGTAAATGAAAATACACGTTCTCTACTGACTTCGTGCAGCTTTCCGTGGCACAGAGTATATTAAACAATATCCTTCTATTCCCGGGGCGGATGAAAGCCGGCATATTTCAAATTGTATAGGTATTTCGTGGGATTTAGTGCTGCGTTTTACTTTAAAAGATTATAGATTAATCAGAGATTAAAAGGTCGACTGTTGGTTTTTGAACAAAGTTATTTATGTACCTAGTATTAAGTATTCTATCCGTTGTCTAGCTACCATAACACAAGCCTAGTTGCTAAGCTTAGAGCTAGATGGTGCTGTGTAAAATGTTTACAATATATATTTATTTATTTGTTCTGTCATTTCGTTGAATTTCAGTCAATGAAAAATGCTTTCTTTTTCTGTCTCTAAACTCAATATTTGAAGTAAATCGAGGTGTACCTATTTACGGTTGCAGAAACGATTAAAAAATCTAAACTACAAATTAAACTACGTATTTCAGTTTTAACCATAATAAAAATAATCCATCAAAAATAAAACGTCACAATATACAACAGAAAATGTCACTAACGTGGAGAGAAAAAAAGCCTTTTATCTCAATGGAAAATGTTACCGACCACTGTCAAAATTGTCACGGTGATAAATTGACACTCTATGCAAGCAGCGTAGATACAAACAAACAAAGACAGACAACTCTACATACCTAAAAACATACAAAATACAACATCAGCTTCAAAAAAACTACACGAATCGTCGCATTAAAAAAGGTAATAAAAAGCATGCGCTCTCTCGCATGAACGCTGTCGATGCAATTCAATGCACATGAGCACGAGGCTTGGATCTCAGATACATTTTGTTAGTGACAGGTAAGGTTCTAGTCAGTGTTGCCAACTATTACGTTAAGGTGCTAAATTAAAGTGCTAAATTATCCACGAATTAGCCTTTCTTATCTACTTTTTCTATTATTGTAGCCTATTGAGGCAATCATCCTCAATTGTCATTGGTAAAATGTTAATAGAACACACGAAGTAATTCTGAATTTAACCTGAGTTTCCTACAGAAAGTAAATAAAATAGTTTTGATTTAGAATGAATAATGTATGTGTAATGTATGTATGTGTATGTGTGTATGTGTATGTGTGTATGTGTATATGTGTATGTTAAAACATAATTTAATAAAATTTCCTAAAAAAAGTACCTTACGCCTATTTTTAGTCCTGCAATATTCATTATTATATTTACTAACCTGCGCTCGCGCAACGATCCTTATAAGCCACGCTTTTCTCTGCCGGCCGGCGATAATGCTTTGGGGGAAACCTAATTGTTTTTTGGGTCCTGAAGTCCTACTCACATAATGCGCAAGTTCCATATGTCACCCTCGAACGTTTGGGCTAGCTTTCACGCACAATTTGTTACGCACTCCCGTTAAACGAACGAAAAAGGAAAAGGGCGCGAGTCCGGTGGTCGTTGACGCCATTGAACATATTGTTTTTCGAATTAATAAGTTCTACTGTCTCCCGCCAGGGGCGCTAGTAGTAGTAGGAAGTCATCGGCAAAGATTCGGCCGAAAGTGAAAGTCCTAATATATTTTCTCTTTGAATTTAGATATATATCTTATTACCAATTGCCACCAAAAATAGGGAAAGTGCGGAAATTATTTTACGCCAGGAAACCTAGATCTCGAAAAATATTATGCTAATATAAGTACTTAACTAGACTTCCGGTACGGAAAATAATAGGTAACGATACTTTTTTTTTGTTACTTTAGGTCCATGGCCTATTAATTTCTTTTTAGTTTCGGAATAGAGTATAACCATGGACTATACTAATATCGCAGGTATTTTTCACAAACAAAAGTAATAAATGAACTTCTTTCTTTACACAAAAGTAAAATTATTGTAAGTATATTTACACAAAATTCCGTTGTACAAGTATGTAAGGTATTAAGTCATTTAACTAATGTTAAATTCTTCTACATTCTTCAGATATTGAAATATATGTAATTAACCATATTATATAGACGTAGAAATCTTATTATACTGTAATTAACAAATTTCCAGAATAACACGTAATTCCTGAAAACTTAAATGTTGTTTCTTAATTAAAATAAAATGTTGTTGCTGTTATCGCTTTTTTTTTCATACAAATTTGTCATAATACCCTTAAGTTCCTAATAACCCATAATTTTGACTAACAATTTTTTTTTATAAATGGTAATCCTGGTGGTAGGTGATGATGCACCAAGAGTGATGCATTCTATTTTAAAGTAAGAAGAACAAAAAGTCTTCAGTCTTAAACATAATATTTAGCTAAATACATTTACCGAGTAATCTTAAATTACATTCAGTTTCAATAACCACATAGTAAACAGTTTGACACTCTGACAGTCATGGTTAATCATGTTTGAGGTTCTAAATCAGTTTATTATGCCATACTTAACTTCGGTCTGCGACCGAAAGAAAAAAAATCAATATATTTTTTAATGTGCAAATCAACCTTGAATTTAAAAAGTATAAAGTGTGTTATCAAAGAAAAACTAACTAATGCGTGTAAAACCTCGAAGCGCAGCTAGTTTCAAATAATATAAAATCCAGATTTCAATATCTCGTCGCACAATATGACATATTGAATTTGAGTTGTAGTAGTGATATAATATTGATAGCTGTCCATTTCCGATGCAAATGTAATAACATTCGTTGAGGGTTTATCAGTTTTATATTGAAGACTTAGCTTTTGCCCGCGACTTCGTCCGCGTACAATAAGTAGATTGTCCGAGGAATCACGTTGTCCTCATACAAATTTTGCCCCTTTTTCACCCCCTAAGGAGTAGAATTTCGGAAATTCTTACTAACTTCTACTAAATTCTTCACTAGGCATCGAGACGGAGCACCCTGGGGTTTCAGTTGGTGGGAGCCCGACATAACCACTTCGTTGCCCCCACAGGCAAAAAAAGAAAAGTTTGCAAGTTTTTAGGTAGGTTCTGCTTCATTCATTATATTATAATTAATGTTTAATAGACTAGTATAATTATTTATTCTAATTCGAACACCTCTTGATTTGCTATTATGTTCTCATTAGTCAAATATTTAGAAATGCGATTGCAAATGAACGGATGACAATTAGATTTTCCGAGTCATGAAATATTGTTTGTTTGAAATATTTCAATGTAGGTTAGGCACCTAATATAATGGTTTTATGAATATGATATCGACTTCCAATAATACAAGGTTTCGTTCATGTGCTTAATTTAATATCCATGATATGATTAGGTACGGTTCTGTTTGTTTTTAGGGATCCGTAAAAACGGGACTTTAATTTTAACAGATGATGTATTTCTATTACTGTTGCTATTTCTGTCGTAAACTTACGTTTTTGTTCAATCAGGCAAAAATGGCATGAAAGCGTGGAATAAAAAAATTAAGTATTCTTCAAACATGAACTTGTCCCATACTTTTTGTATGGAGTTAAAGTCAAGTATAGTCATCAAGAACGGTAGTTTCCAGTCGTTCCAACCTAAGGAACGTACAGTAAGGGTCATAAGTAAATGATCGGTTTGCTACAATAATACTATCAACAAGTATTGGAGTTACGACCTTCTTCTAATAGACGTTACACACAAACCTAAATACTTGAATTAAAAGTACTCAGTGTGATTATTATTTTCAACATGTTAGCTTAGTCTTTAGTTGGCCGAGTGGTATAAGCCACCACCCGCTACACCAACCGACATAGGTTCGATCCACAGGTTACGTTGTTATAATATTCAAATAGTGCTGCACAGGATTGTAAACGTAACGGTGGGCAGAGACTTTTGACCGTGGATTGTAGATTGTAGCTATACTGGGAACGAGATAAAAGTGACGTAGAACCTGATAACCCCTATCTCTTTCCCACGCGCGCACCGTCCGACGACTCTATCCCTTTCCCCCCGCGTCGCGAAATGGCTGGTTTAACTGTTTTATGTAATTAAAAGATTAACATCTGTTTTTATGACATATTTATTCCATATGTACTACCTTATGGGATTAAACCATATGTACTACCTTATGGGATTTGCTGTAAAGTTTATGAAAATATAAATTTTGTACTTGTTTTCTTTATAATCGCAGTAAAATTGAAAAATTTCAAAAAAATGACGAATTTCACGACTTTTTTCTATCGAGGCAAATTATGCCTTAACTCCATTGCAGCTGCGTCCTACATACCCACGTTTTATTTTACCTCCATCATCGAATGTTAATATTAGTCGTTATTAGTCGTTATTAATATATGTTATTAGTCGAATTGTTTTAGACGAATTGTTATTAGACGAATTGTTTTAGATGAATTGTTTTAGATGAATTGTTTTAGACGAATTGTTATTAGTCGAAATGTTATTAGTCGAATTGTTTTTAGACGAATTGTTTTAGTCGAATTGTTTTAGATGATTGTTTTAGATGAATTGTTTTAGACGAATTGTTATTAGTCGAATTGTTATTAGTCGAATTGTTTTTAGACGAATTGTTTTAGTCGAATTGTTTTAGATGAATTGTTTTAGATGAATTGTTTTAGTCGAATTGTTTTAGACGAATTGTTATTAGACGAATTGTTTTAGATGAATTGTTTTAGATGAATTGTTTTAGATGAATTGTTTTAGTCGAATTGTTTTAGACGAATTGTTATTAGACGAATTGTTTTAGATGAATTGTTTTAGATGAATTGTTTTAGACGAATTGTTATTAGTCGAATTGTTATTAGTCGAATTGTTTTTAGACGAATTGTTTTAGTCGAATTGTTTTAGACGAATTGTTTTAGACGAATTGTTTTAGACGAATTGTTTTAGATGAATTGTTTTAGATGAATTGTTTTAGACGAATTGTTTTAGTAGAATTGTTTTAGTCGAATTGTTTTAGACGAATTGTTATTAGACGAATTGTTTTAGATTAATTGTTTTAGATGAATTGTTTTAGACGAATTGTTATTAGTCGAATTGTTATTAGTCGAATTGTTTTTAGACGAATTGTTTTAGTCGAATTGTTTTAGACGAATTTTCCGTAGACGCAACTTTACGATAGTAGGAATATCATTCTATGGATTTTAGCGATTGCTTTCTCAAAGACACCTCTGTCGCGCTTCTGGTCTTACAACTTCGTCTTAAAGGTGAATGGGCATTTTCGTATAGACGGTGTCCCACCTGTTGTATAGAGTCGAATTATATGTCATATGACAGGTCATGAAAGTAGCTTTATTTTATTGTTGACATTAATCCTGTAACTCGAATAGGGACGGATCTAGGACGTTTTCAGTTTTGAAAAAAAATGCTTTCTATTTAGGTTGAGATGTACGTCATTTGAAAGCTTTTGACAGTAGCATTATTTTATTACACGACACTGATCCTGAAATAAGAACAGGGACGGATCTAGAACGTTTTTAGTAAAAACGCTGTCCAGATTTATATAGTTTAAAAGGTGGTAACAGTAGCTTTATTGTTTAACACCATTCCAGAAAGATACGAACTGGAACGGATTCAGCGCATCATGAATTGATTGAAAAAAGAAATAGTTGTCTATAAAATCGGTTTACGGACGATAATTTTACGTGATATCGTCATAAGAAAACGATGGAAAATTGTGATTTTTTGATTAGCTTTTATTTTTATTCTTTTCCGTTATATTTATTTTCCTTTTTGTTTCATATTTTTTTTTTCTTTATATACTTAATTCTTCTTCTATTCGTCTTTCGTCACCTTAACACAAGCCAGATGACCGATATTATAAATAAACAATATAAAACAAAATCTCTCGGATGATGATGATAAAACAAACACGAGACGCGTGACGTCTACCGGAACAAAACGGCGTCATTGGCATATTGTTACCATGACGCCTGACAACAATCTTTTTGTGAATGCAGGTGTTCATCAATTAATTATACGTTAAAAAACTATCTATATCTATTTCAGTTGATTTGATAGTGATTGAAACAAGAATTAACTATTTTCTATGATTTATCAACTATCTTGTGTCTTGTGGAAAATCTTAAGAAATTGTAGTTATTAATTGATTAACCATTTGGTTCTCACCGATTGTATAACTATGACGCCAAAGCAAGTCACTGAATGAATTAATCAACATATAAAACCCAGTTTTATTTGAAGTATAAAAAATGTAATCCATGGGAAGAAAACGAGACTCCGAAAAAGTTATTTTTAGGATCGCCAGTCCGGCGATCCTAAAAAGAACAGCAGCAGGGTTGCAGCTAGCAGGGTTGTCAAAATTAGCCTCCTTAAATGAGTAATTTTTTTCCCATTATTGGAGTTAGTTTCAATCCTCTTGTAGAAACAGTTATGAGAGATGTTAGTTAAAAAGAACTTTCTGAACTTCAGACATTGTTTTGTTTGAACTTATGATGACGACAGATGCATTATTTACATCAACTCGATGGCTATGCAAAGCTTTTTTCTGGCAAAAATAGCATACATCAGCAGACCTATGGTATACATCATGCGTGGGTTGATCCTCTAATCGGAATACCGTTCGTTTTTTCTAAACCCACATTTTATTTTAGTGTTCTGACAGTGCTGTTTAAATTAAACATATTTTGTCTACGACAACGCCTTAATATTTTAGAGTTGCTGGTGTTTGTCACCCTTAATTTTTCATTTATTTACGTAGGTTAAATGCTCAGAGTTGGTTCTTAGTCGAATTAGTATTTAGCTAGTTCACTGTGTTGTCAGTAAAATCCTGGAAGCGTTTGATAAATCCTTCTTCTACAAAAGATTTCACCTGCAGGGTGAATCTTATATCATCAGCAAAAAGCTTTAGTGTTTTATGCTTGGGAGTATAGATTCAAAAATTAGGGTCACTATCCTTTGGCAATTCATTGTATTACGCCACATACTAACTCCATTCTGGTAGCAAACATAGAATGTTCTAAATTGAAGGTTTCCTATTTACTAGGACAAAATAAGGATTTTGAACTGTGGTGATGCCAATTTGGGTATTTTTTGCCAGTCAAGTTCCCTTATGAAAGCAAAGACTTTGGTAATAGTACTCATGTTTATCAGAACAAAGATTTCATTGTCATGAATTAAATCCTGGTTGTTACCTTTTTTGTAACGACCAATATTTAAAAAAGCCGGTATTTTATCTAAAGGTAAAATACCTGCCCTAATTTGTTTGGGGTCGGCGCAGTATATCTTCTTTTTCCATTTACTCCTATTAGTCATCGTTCACATTTATCTCTATCATGTCTTGTGGAAGAAAGGTAGAGAGGCCTTTGCCCTGCAGTGGGACAGTGTAGGCTCTTAATAATAATAATAATGTCTTGTCTCACGCAGTCCATGCATCTTTTCTTAGATCGTCGTCTTCCTCTCCACTCCTCTACATTCATACTCATCACTCTTCTAGTCACATGCATCTCTTCTCTTCTCATCACATGTCCATACCAACTCAAACGGTTCTATTTTACTTTATCAGTAAGCGGTGCTACTTTTAGGCTTGCTCTAATTTACACATTCCTTATTTTATCCATCCTCGTTACTCCACACATCCATCTTAACATTCTCATCTCCGCCACATGCAATTTTCTCTCATCCTTCTTCTTCATGGCCCAGTATTCCGATCCATACATGAAGACGGGTCTTATCATGGTTTTATAGATTTGACCCTTCAGTTTAAGGGGTATTCGCGGGTCACAAGTGGTTGATGTGATCTGTCGCCATTTCCACCATCCAGCCTTAATCCGATGTACAACGTCCAAGACCATGGAAGGCGATGAGTTCTCGTGGGCATCTTGACCAACCTCTTTAACCGCATACTCGAGACCGGCGAGATCCCTGCTCAATGGAGATTTAGTGTTATTACCCCAGTTTTCAAGGGCAAGGGATCGGTGTAGGAGTGTGGCAGTTATCGAGGTATAAAGGTCATGTCCCACACCATGAAGCTCTACGAGCGGATAGTCGACTCTTGGATCCGACAGAAGTGCACTGTCTCTGGGTGTCAATATGGTTTCCGCCCTGGGCATGGCACCATGGACCCTTTCGCCCTAAGGATCGTTATGGTGAAATACAGGACGAAGAATACGCCTCTGCATTTTCTATTCCTAGATTTGCTGAAGGCCTTTGACTGTGTTCCTCGCATGATGATCTGGTGGGCGCTGCGGCCCAAATAACCCTTCCCTGTTACCGTTGCAGTCCACCAGTTCTTGTTCAGCGTAATATTGGATGCACTGTCTGTAGCCATCAGAGATGCACGCGAGCAGCCTCCGTGGCTGCTCATGTACGCTGATGATATTGCACTGGCGGACTCGGATAAGGGGCGACTGGTCCAACGCGTAGGTACACACGTGGAAGAAGTCACTTGAGAACGGCGGCATGCAACTGAATGTGGCGAAGACAGAGTACTTGGCTTGTAATACCACAGATCCCACACCTGTCTGCGTAGACGGTCATATGGTTGAGCGGACAGACCAGTTTAAGTACCTGGGATCTGTGCTTCACGCGTCCGGCGACGCGACGGATTACGACGTCAAGTCACGCATTTCAGCGGCTTGAGCCAAGTGGCATGAGGTGACTGGTGTCATTTGCGACCCCAAAATGCCGGTTAAACTAAAGGGACGGGTCTATAAAACCATCATTAGATCTGTTCTATTGTATGGTAGTGAGGCGTGGTCGGTGCTTGAGTGACATAAGTAGGAACTGCGTGTAACGGAGACGAAGATGTTGCGCTGGATGTCTGGAGTGACGCAAAACTCTCGCGTCCGGGGCAGCCTTCATGTCCGAGATATTGCAGATAAATTGCAAGAATGTCACCTACGCTGGTACGGTGACGTCTTACGGAAACTCGCTAGTTACGTGGGGAACAAATGTCTTGCCAAGGCGCCTCCGTCAGGTCGTGGCAGACTGGGTAGACCTAAGAAATGCTGGCTTGACGTCGTAAAGGGTGATATGCGGGCAAATGGCCTCAATAACCGGGATGCCGAAGATCGTGCGAAGTGGAGGCTAGGAAAGCGAACCCCGGGCTCCCGAGAGGCATGCAACCGGGAACATCGCTCGGATGATGATGATGACAACGTCCAAGACCAGTCGCCAGAAAGAAATCAAGGAAAAAACGGGTAGACTCTGTCGAGGACGCAGCCTCAGTGTAATTCATAAAACGTTTTATTTTACGTCAAATTAACACGATTCTTAACAGATATATCTTATTCAAAGTCATTGTTAGAAGGTTAGATTAGCTACGTCTTCTTTCTATGCACCCTTTACACACTATAACACATTTATGACGTTACAACGTTCGTTGCATTTAATCTTTACAAGTAATTAAACCCCTACTCTTCTGACCGATTTAAAAGATTTATCACGTCAAAAAAGCTTGTTCTAGCGTCTTGACTTATGCTCACGGCAAGGATCCGAGAATCAAAATAATTGTTTACCCTCCGAAAAGGCTTGCTGCGTCAAATAACATACATCTCAGCCTTTCAGATAACGTACATAGCAACATCAACCTGTTCTTTAACTATAAACGTCCTTAATCCGTTCCTGTTCGTATTTTCAGATAGGAGTCACACAATAAAGCTACTTTTACGACCTTTCAAACTATGTTATACATCTCGACAACAATATTTTTTACTAAAAACATCCTAGATCTGTGCCTGTTTGGATTTCAGAGTTAGTCCGTCACAATACAATTAAGCTATTAACAGTATTTTTCAAATCAAATCATCTCGATCTCAACTTTTTAATGTTTTTAAGTATTAAAAACGTTTTAGATCCGTCCCTGTTCATATTTCAGGACCAGTGTGATGCAATATAATAGTGCTGCTGTCAAGAGCTTTCAAATGACGTACATCTCGACCTAAACGGAAAGATTTTTTTTCAAAAACTAAAAACGTCCTAGATCCGTCCCTATTCGAGTTACAGGTTTGGTGTCATACAATAAAATAAAGCTACTGTCATGACCTTTCAAATGACATATAACTTGAATCTATACAATAGGTGGGCCACTATGCCCATTCTCTTTTAGCTACGCGGGAATTAACGAGATTTTGAATCGCGAGTTTAAACATAGTAAAGTTCCTGTTTTAAATAACTTTAATAGTACAATAACTCTTCAACAAGTAGAAGTTCGTCAGACGAATCACTTAAGCAGTTTACTTAATTGCCAAGACCGTTAACTCGGACTACGTCTACCGAACTAAGTTGGAGTAAAGTTGAAGTTAAGTCAGATCAAGTTGACGACTGATTCGCTAATAGTTTTAGAAACTTAAATTAAAAATTCAATGGAGTTACAGAATACTTGTCAACTAGTCACAGAGTTCAAACAAAAACTACTGAATTGATTGTGATGATCTTTTTTTTGTTAGATTTCAAGGTTAAGTAAGTATCAGCTTAAGGTTTAAGGTTGCCTGGAAGATATCGCTTACAGCTATAAGGCCGCCCTTTGTAACACTTGGACTTAAGCTTTGTTTTTTGTATTCAACGTAATTTAAAATGGTGTTTACAATAAAGAATTTATCTACCTATCTATAAATAAATAAATATTGCAAGACATTCCACACATCGCCATCTAGCCCCAAGCTAAGTAACTAAACTTGTGTTATGGGTGCTAGACAATGGATATACAACTTATAATACTTTTCTTTTGTAAATATATACTTACAATACGTAGAAACAACCAGATCACAGACAAATATCTAAGCATAAATACATACTTGTCTGAGGTGGGAGTCGAACCCGCTACCCTGTGTTTGGCAGTCCAACATGGTGACCATTGCGCCAACTGGGTCGTCAAATCTATCTTTTGTTAAGGGGCACAGAAACAGCTTAAGGTCGTAGCACACGTATCAACTCGTAAACGGAACGTAAGCGTATCAATTCGATCAGTTCAGTATTCTTTGTATGAAACTACCTACGCACACTAATCGGAATCGTAACGTAATTGCCTCGCCTCGGGACAAGCTCACGAACCGCGGTACGGTGCGTGGTCGACTTGGCGTACCCGCGCTTACGTCTCACCGTAAGCTATCTTACGACTTTCCGTACCCTAGCTTGCGTTTCTTCGTCTACACTTCACGTTCGGATACTGACTAACCGCGCGGCGGCGGCACCTCGCCTAGCCGTAGCCGAGTTGATTCGGAGCTGCTGATCGCTTGGTATCGCGCTTACGTTAGGTTGACGGCGAAGCGGTGAAGATCCTTTTCCGAGTTGATATGTGTGCTACGACCCTTAACCGCTTTCTTATATAACCTCACTCATATACTTCATATGAATAAGTTTATATAGCTCATATGAGTGAGTTTACATCTGAAACGTAGAGCTTCTGTTTCTGACAAGACGTCACTGAAGGGTACTATATGCGTTTAAGTGCTTGGTAGAATCTAGGACTGTCACTTGCAGACCGCTTTGAGTCATTAACTTATAGTAGATTGGTGCTTAAACGGAATTGTAATTGAAATTCGTTTTATGGTTTACTATCTGCGCACCGCGGCTTTACATGCATCACGATCTTGTGGAAAAATCGCTTGAAAATAGGCATAATAGTAAATAATAGCCGCAGTATGCATTGTCGTAGGGCGTGCTCCCGAGAACTGGTTCGGTTACTACCCAGGTTCTACTTTTTAGGTTTTAATCTATACTAATACTAGCGATGGCTATGCTTCGCATGGCTATATTATGCATATATAATACATAAAAACTTTCCTCTTGAATCACTCTATCTTTTAAAAAACCGCATCAAAATCCGTTGCGTAGTTTTAAAGATTTAAGCATACATAGGGATATAGGGACAGAGAAAGCGACTTTGTTTTATACTATGTAGTGATAGTGATTATAAAGCTGAAGATTTTGTTTGTTTGGTTGAAGGCGCTTATCTCAGGAACTACTGGTTCGAATTGAATAATTATTTTTGTGTTGGATAGTCCATTTATCGAGGAAGGCTATAGGTTACTTTTTATTTTGGCATTCCCACGGGATCGGAACTTACGCGGGTGAAACCGCGGGGCGCAGCTAGTCGTTTATAAAACAAAGCAGTTATTTACAGTAGGTCGTCTGTGGTTCTGCTATGTATGCAGTATCATCGCATACCAGTAAGGTGTTCGTATATTTCCGAAACATCAGTAACTTGCAGCTGAATCACTCACCCTATCAGATTCAATCATGTCAAGCTCTCAAACATCGAGTCGGCTTGAGATCGCTCTCAGGCTCACACGGCGACCACTTCTCTCGTCCACACGATGCTCATCTCGTTGGAAAATTCAAGTGCTGTAGTGAAAACCGGGCATTAAGCGATATTTGAATTGTTTTTAAAACTGTGTTTAATAAATAAAAAACTCCTACATTTTGCAGAATAAAAAACTTGCCATCTCTTTTACTTAAGCTTGGATTTATGCTCAGAAACGACAATACATTTTTAAATATAAATAAACCAAAATGAATAAAAATAACCCACCTACAAACGGTACACACAACAATTAATAATAAGTAGTTTTGAAGTTACGTGGGAACAGATGAACATACATACATACATACAGGTCAAAAACATAACCCTCCCTTTTGGCTTCGCCGTAGTCGGGTAAAAAATGTAGGAATAGGATAGGAAGAAAAAGAAGTTCGAGAACCTATAGGATACGGACTTGACTTCAATTGCTCCATTTCGGATTTAACTTCAAACAACTTATGGTACAAGTAGGTGGAGTGAGGGGTGTTAGGTTTTATTTTCGTTACGGAATTTCTTGATTCGGTCGCCACGCTCAAAGCCCGCGATAAAAGCTATGCAATAGCTTAAAATATTTGTAATCTTGTGAGCATGATCACAAAAAACCCATTGAGTTTCACAAAAACCCTTCTTCTCATTGGTGGGTCTAACTTATAATGCATTCCGGGCACACATCCTAACTTAGTTTTTAAGATGTTTTAATGTGATTTCATGCGAATAATTCAAAATGAATGACTTTGACTTTTAGAATTTTAGTTTTTAGTTTATTTGGCCCTTAACGAATCGCGTCAGTTTGTCCCAACCCTTATGGGACAACACCCTAAACATATAATCATTATCTATCATATTTAATTAAATTAATAGTCCATAATATATAGTTATCTTCACTAACGAGCGCGTCACGTTCACATAACTTCAGTAACAACGTACAACACGTACTTTAACTAGAATATATATAGTTTCAACTTCGTTAAAAGTCATTAGTGTTTGCAATAAACTGCCGTCGTAGACAAAAGACATTAATGTAAACTAACACCGTCCGTACCATACCATGTGTTTCACTGACGACCCAGTTGGCACAATGGTCACCATGCCGGACTGCCAAACACAGGGTTGCGGGTTCGATTCCCACCTCACACAAGTATTTATGCTTAGATATTTGTCTGGGGTCTGGTTGTTACTATGTATTATAAGTATATATTTACAAAAAAAAATAGTATATAAGTAGTATATCCGTTGTCTAGCTCTCATAACACAGGTCTAGTTACTTAGCTTGGGGCTAGATGGCGATGTGTGGAATGTCCTTTAATATTTATTATTTATCTATTATTATTATTCAACGAAGGTTTTATAATAAAAAATAGAGAACATCCTCTGTTCTACGACTTTTGAAAATTCGAAATATCTTCGTAAAAGGGTATGGTTATTTTTTTTGCACAATTTACAGGTTTGATGCCTGACTAGGGTTAAAGCCTTTACCAAAAATCAAATGATGCAGTTTTGACTTTTATCGAACTCTGAACATTCATTTAAAAAATCAGCTAGCTGGAAACCTGGTTTAATACATAAGCTACTTTTTATTTCGATAATTCTATCGGGATTACGCGAGTGAAACTGCGGGGTGCAGCTAGTATTTTTTTTATTTTTGAAGTGAAAACTTCTTTAGCGACGTTGAGCACTTTTTCTGTAATGGGTATAAAATCTTAAACTCGCGTCAGGACACGTGACCTGCCTGCCTAGCATGACGACTAAAACACGATACGATAAAGCTTTATCATATAACTACATCAACTCTCAAAATATGATACATAAAGCCGCCATGTTGAATTTTTATTATAAATTGCGATAAAAATTATGATAAAAATTTAACATGGCGGCTTTATCTATCATATTTTGAGAGTTGATGTAGTTATATCGCGTGATATAGCTTTATCGTATCGTGTTTTGGTCGTCATGCTAGCCTAGCTGATCGAAAAAGCGTAAGACGGATGGAGAGTAGACAGCTATCCCCTCTCTACGGCGCGCCGAAAATGTATGCCTGGGCCTACTGTTTTTAATTTGGCTGTGAGTGTATTAAGACGTACATATGGTATTTTTTAACGGACGACTATTGACGGATGACAAATGTCGGACGACAAATGTCGGACGACAAATGTCGGACGACAAATGTCGGACGACTATTTGTCGGACGACTATTGACGGACGACAAATGTCGGACGACTATTTGTCGGACGACTATTGACGGACGACAAATGTCGGACGACAAATGTCGGACGACAATTTGTTGGATGACAAATGTCGGACGACTATTTGTTGGACGACAAATGTCGGACGACTATTTGTCGTCCGACTATTTTTTTTTTTTTCATCTAAAACTCTTTTTGCGTATGTTCTCGCGACATATGAGATTTTACACAGATATACAGTTTTCACTTCTGCCTGCACTCCCGGAGTGCGCTGTTTTTTTTTTTTAAGATTTTATGTCCCAATGCCAGCTAGGTAAAACATTTTAAAAGGTGTTTCTATTATTATGAAATTAACTAATTGTGTGTTTAATACTCAAATATACTAAGAAAGCTTTTGTTCTCGATTGTACAAAAAGTTTCAAGCCCGCATTATAGTTGGGATGGTTTATCTCCTTGATTACGATAGCACAAGTTCGTGTCTAAGATATTATAGTGATTTTAACAGATATCACAGAAAGGAGGTCGTTAAACTGCCTATAAAAATCTTGCAATAATTTCTTAGAGATTAATTTTTATTATGAAATCAAACCTTAGGTTAATACGGCTATTTACGTCTGCAAATTAAAGCTGCATGTTAACGTAAAACTACGCGCCAACATGAGTTGTCAAATATAGTCATTTTTATTTTCGTCTATGATATAACTCAATTCACTCGTAGCACTAATTATTTCCGTAGCACATTTTCGTAGCCCGTAACCTCGAATGCTACGAACTCGTAACCGCGTCAAACGCGTAATCTCCAAATGTTCCTTTCAAACTCTAATGACGTTAATTTTAAATGTCAGATGACAAGATGTAAGATAATTAAAGATGTAATATCTGACTTTGTATTAATTTAATCTGGGCGATGTAATATAATAATATCTCGTTTATTATTGGATGAGATTATAATGTCGCGGATTTCATCATGTTTTCCTTCACCGTGAGTAAGAGCAAAGGTAATTAGCGCACATAAATTTTACGGAAGAAAAAGTATTTAATACTATTTATTGATTGGCCGACCGGAATTCGAACCCACGACCTTCAAATGAAAGTCTAGGTATCTATCACTAGACCAACACCACTTTTAGGGTGCGTTTCCACTGACTCGGATCTAGGCGGATCGGAGTGGAGCGGACGTGAATTCGCTTATTCCAATTTAGCCCATTTTTTCCAAATCGGAACAAAAATCAGTACATACCTACCAGTGATACCTATTTTTTTTTTCGAATCGACCCGAAAATTTCAAAGTAGGCACAAACAAGAAGAAAAATTTCCAATCACAGTGCTCGAAATATGCTTTCCGCATTATTGGAAATAGTTGATTGACCAATTCACAGTCCATTTCTCTCCACTCCACCCAGCTCCACGTTTGTGGAAACGCACTCTAAGGCTCGTTTTACTAATATATTAATCAAAAGCGCTACACCGATTCAGTGGAAGTTGAGCCTTAAGTAAAGTATACCGTTTTTCGTCATAATTAAAGCAGTGTCAAGTTCTTTATTAACTTTATTTCCCGTTTTGGCGACGTTAAACCCCATAATTTAGACAGACAGGGTTTTTTGTTTGCATATTTAATTAAATATTTTGGAAACAAACCGTTTTAGCAGAATTTTATCATCAAAAATATTGTTTATGGAAATAGAAATATGTTTTGTTTACAAAAGAAAATGTTTTGTTGTAACTTAGAAGGTTTCGTTGGAAATGGAGTGGTTTGAAAAGAGTGTATTGATTGACGTCACGGCGTGAGACAGTATCTCGAACATTATAAAAAATCTTGTTCCCGGAACACTCCCGGTACGATCTCAGTGTGCTCAGCGCTTAAATTTATTTAACCGTATGATATTTCTATCAATGTTTGAGCTCGGGTAGCACCACCCATGGGATACTGCAGAGTTGTGGTTGGTAACTACTGCAGACGCAAGCTGTGATCGTCTGCTCGCGTAAAAAAAAGGGGTCGCAATCTTGAAATCTGGCGATAGTTGGTATGAAACAGCTAGAGTGCGTTTCATTAAATAGTTCCTATGCCGTCATTTTTGCTGTTCACGTGATTTTTACGTGATAACGTCTAAAAAATTGATGGAAAACTTGCATTCACAAAAAATGACATGTTCCGGTACCGTGACGCATTGTGTGACGTCATGCGTCATGGTAACATGAACATGACGAGACCTTTACCGTTAGGAAACAGATTAATAAAAATAATATCGCGCCTCTGGGCTTGTGTTATGGTTTCGAGTGCCGATAGAAGACTTATTTAAAGGAAAAAAAATGAAAAAAAAATAATCTACTTAATGGAAAAACAAAAAAATCTCAATTTTTCATCGTTTTCTTATGACGTTATCACGTAAAATTATCGTCCGTAAACCGATTTTTACAGATAAATATTAAATATTTTGTTTACCTTCAAATGTGACTGTCGGCGAAATATCGGCCAATCGTTCAGTATATAGTCTGCCTCCGTTCTTAGCTCATATCGATTATTATTATTACTGTACTCAATAAAAAATTTAACCTCAATTTTATCATTGAAAACGCTCGTAAAATATACATAAAAACACATAGAGCTGATGTTATTACCATTGTTTTATCTGAATCCAGTTGTAAAATATTTTTATTTGTACGCAATAAAATTACGTATATACAATTTTGTTTCTAATTGTACATTGTAAACTACATAACACACACACATGACATGAATTACAGTTTGTATGGACGTGACCTTAGTTGCTCCATTTCAAATAACATTTTCAAATATTTGTAACTAGCGACCCGCTCCGGCTTCGCACGGCTATATTATGCATGTATTATATCTAAAAATCTTCCTCTTTAATTACTCTATCTTTTAAAAAAAAACCGCATCAAAATCCGTTGCGTAGTTTTAAAGATTTAAAGCATACAAAGGGACATAGGGATATAGGGACATAGGGACAGAGAAAGCGACTTTGTTTTATACTATGTAGTGATAGTGATATAGCCCTTTGTGAGCGTGATCACAATGAAAAAAAAACCCCATGAGTTTCTTGTGCCTTCTTCTGGTGGGCGCATTCCAAAGGCACACATCCTAACTTAGTTTTTAAGACGTTTCTATGTGATCTATGTACAAATGTATTCAGCATCCAAATGAACAAAAAAAATTGACTTTGACTTTATAAAACACACAAATGATAAAGTAATAAATATTGTCACGGCAGACGCTATAGTATTTATAGTTTCCCAGTAGCCAGTCCACTACCATCCCATCGCAGTAGCCCAAGTAGTGTTCTTTTGTAGTTAATGAATAGTTCCATCCAAACCGGAGATTGTCCTTGACTGCATTTTATAGTGCAGACAAAGATAATCGCCGGTTTGGTGTCCACATCATACTTTACCATTAAACTTGTTATTGTAAAGGGCCCACGTGTTGAGTTAGGCCACATGTTTGGCTCCACGCACGCCTTCCAAAGGATTGGGTGGGCTCTATTGCTCCGTGATATTGCACATTATATTGGTTTTTACGTCCTAAGGCTTTGTTTCCATGTCTACAGATTCCCAATTTTTCAGATAACAGTATCGTCTTTGTACAGGTTCCCATTTCTACAGATTCCCATGTCTACAAGGTTGTTGGATGTACATCGTACAGTCAGCAAATAACTGAGAGTATCAGGTGCATATTTTAAAGTTAATTTTTTTAATGATGGTTTAATAATTTTTGGTTATTCTGCGTGAACCCTCAGTCCTTTGCTGACTGTACTTAACTTAAGTCTAGAATAGAAGAAACACCTACTTAACATTTGTACCTAAAATCTAGATCTAGCATAACCTACCTATAATAATATACATCAAAGGTATTTACCTATTTGTTTCTGAAGCCTAAAATATTCAAATACAGTGGACGTATACCCTAACTAAATAATACCCAGCTGGTAAATCTAAATCTGACAAAACGGACAATGATAAATTATTTTCAATCCAATTCTGTAAATGCAAATTGACAGATTTAGTTGAAACCGAATTCAAACTTAAGTAATTTATAATGGGTTTGTATAATCCGAGGTATTGTGAATCCTTTAGTTCTTAAACCTGCGGGACTTGCTTTAAAATTTAAATCATACGCCGGTTGATTTAGCCTAAATATTGAAAGTTACATGCCACGCCCAAATACAAAGGGAAGAGCTACAAAACGAAATAGCTGTTTTGTCTAATATTGTCAGATTTCGGTGTTCCTTTTTGCGTAATCAAATCACATTTCTCCTTTGTTATTTTAATTTTTCTAAAATAATCACTACATAGTATAAAATAAAGTCACTTTTCGCCGTCCCTATTTCCCTTTGTACGCTTAGATCTTTAAAACTACGCAACGGATTTTGATGCGGTTTTTTTAAATAGATAGAGTGATTCAAGAGGAAGGTTTATATGTATAATACATGCATAATATAGCCGTGCGAATGAATACAAACTATTCAAGCGATTAACATCAATAACATAACATTTTGTTGCAATTTAGATATGAAAAACAGGTATGCATTAGACCGAAAATTCTTTCAAAAAATGTCATGTGTGATCCTCTGAAATTATTAAGGGTTTTACCAAACATCACTGGCATGGAACGTTTTTGCCAATTTAAAGTAAGAAACCATGACATCTTGTTTAGCCCCTCTGAGAGGAGGCCTTGGTCCTGTAAAACATTAAATATGGGCAAACTTTACTTTTTTCTTACAAATTATTTATTCACAACCAAATTGTAGGCTCATAATTATTTTATATTATCGAATCTTCAACGTAGTTTCACAGTCCCTTTTTCTAAACTTAATATTCAGACGAAAGTTTTTGCATTAATTTTTGAATACTCATCTAATAAGGTTGACAATGAATTTTAATTTTTGAGTAGGTAGATTTTTAGGTTATGCCGGTATACGAACGACGTGATCTTCTATTCTATATACATAGAAAATGCTTTGTCCCGAATGACTGACTGACGGATCAACGCACAGCCTAATCCGCTGATCGTAGAGACCTGAAACTTGGAGGGTGTGTTCTTTGTATGACGTAGGCATCGGATAAGAAAGGATTTTTCGAAATTCTAGGGGGCGAAAAAGGGGGGCAAAGTTTGTATGGGACAACTGGACTCCTTGGTCCAATTTACTTCAAATGTTGCATAAACATTCTTTCGACTTATATGCGGACGAAGTCGCGGGGAAAAGCTAGTATCAATACAATGTACATTTAGACGTTAAGTCATACGTCACTTCCTCCATCATATAGATGTCATACGTCACCCCACCATTATATAAGTGCCTTAATGCTCAGAACCGTACCACTTATAAGGTTAGTTAGAAGTAACTACCATAATATTATTTAATTTATATCATTTGGTTTATTGATCTCAATATCTCGGCATTGCGCCATGTTCACGAGAAAGTTTATCTTCTGATTCATATTGATAGTTTTTTCATTCCGATAGTCACGATTTACCCTCACATTTATCTAAACCCAACTTCAACATTATAAAAGCTGGAACATTTTTTATTAAAAGCAACCTGTGCCAATTACAAGTACCAACATGCCCGAGTCACGTCTAACCAAAATGCGAGATACGTGATCGGAATATCACCTTTTTGCTAATCGTATTAATGTCATGGACGATTGTAAGCGTCGTGTAGATTCGGTTATGAATAATTTGCGAATCAGTTACATGCACGTGTCAATTTACATAATATTGTGTAATAGTACATTGTTACCCTAGGTGTGAAAGTCATTCACTAAGTCCCGAGACGGAATTTGACTATAGTTCGAAGGACTAAATGAGTCTTTCACCCGAGGTAAACACTGTGCTTTTAATTACGAATAATACATAAAATTCTTCCTAACAACGAGAGTGAATGAGAGACTCCATACTACCTGATCGTCTTACAAGGTTGGGACCAAAGAGGTTATATACATGTAGTGTTATTCTTTACCAAAGAATAACACTACTACTTCTTACTACTACTTAAAGCAAGGAGGTTAGGTTTTCAAAGTTCCTAATGCGTAATGATACTGATACTGGCTACATGCACATTGCACAAGCCGTGCGAAGCCATAATTTGACATGACAGCTGTTAGTGAAAGCGATTGTCCCTAGGGCTGGAAGTTTTATTTTCTACACGCTCTTCAGGCATCTTTAGACCTAATTTCGGAGTATGAGTAGTGAAAAGTATCTTATCAGTTCTTATCGGGTCACTGGCGGCCAGATTGCAAAATTTCGAAGGAAGAAATATTATTCTTATTTACAAATCGGTTTCGGACCTTGGTTTCTAATATGGCCGAAGCGAAAATTTCTTCTTCTTTGCCTGGCTCTTTCCCATTTTATTTAGGCTCGATCCTCCGTATTGTGCGTCTCCAGGCCGCTCGGTCCTGGGTCGTCTTGCAAAATTTCAACTTTATTAAATCTAGACATTTTTGCCACAAACAAAAACTTTATATAGGTTTCTGTCATCTTTCTGTGCTAAAGAGTAAAGTGTGAATGTTCGTGCGGGCTTAATATCCAGAACTCCTGGATTGATTTCGATATAAAGATATCATAATTTATTTATTGAGTTTAGGTACCTATAGGTAACAACATTAGTCATAAATAAATAGTGAAGAACAGCTATATGCATTCAGCCTTTAGGCGTTTAATATTAATTTTAGCACACTTATAGAAAATTTCAATATTATTACAACTAGACCCAAAATTTCACCTGCGTAAGATTGATCCTGTGGAAATATAGTAAAACTTCAGCAATCTACAAACCAAGTTTCACCGCAATCAGTCCAGACGTTGTCCAGCGAATGGTGTAACTAACACGACTTCCACTCAACAAAAACAAGCCTATTATTTCTGCCCCGGGTTACAATTATAATTATTACAATCACATTTAAATTTTCAATACGACATAACGACCTTTGAATACAAGCTATTGTATCGTAAATATTCGTAAGAAAACCGAGACCTAAATTACTTGTTAAATAATACCAATTATTTGTTCCTTTGAAGATTCAACAATAGAATCTACTAAGTTGTTAAACCACATACAATTGCGAAATCCAACTCCAATTCATATCGAGATCTAAGTAATCATTGAAATGGAAATCTACACCCTGGAATGTTCCAGAACTTTGTCTACGAATTGATAATGGTATTAATGTACAATATTTCAGTTACTAAAACGAATTACCTGTATTTATACTCGTGTTCTAATTGTTTCGTAATTAATTTTGAGGTTTCTGAATAAAAAACGACTTTATGGATAGAGCATTTTTTTTTCAGTTATGGCTTCGCACGGTTTGTGCATATAGCCAGTATCAAGTAATATTTTGCATCAAATTATGGCCCGATTTACAGAAATCGGGCTCAAAGTGTTTCAAGATGGTCAAGTCGTCAAGTCACAGTTTGTCAAGTCAGGGGTCATAGTAAAGCGGTGGCTACTTTACTATAGTAGAGTAGCCACCTTGTAGGAGATTTTGGAGGCAACGAGAAAAGTCCATGTTTGACACTGATTTTTACTTTCACCACACTTGTGTACTTTCACGGAACTAAATTAGATAACTTTCCACCAGAATTATACAATTTAACTCGGTTTACAACTAAGTTTCGTGTAAATAAAACTGCAGCACGACATGTTGTTGGCTCGTTCCCGCCAAAACGGATAGCGCATTTGCTTTGGATGATTTTGACGTATGGGATGAGTGACGTATGACTTACGACTAGAGTCCGTCATTCCGTCGCGTCAGTATTAAGTTTATTATCTAGATGTTTATCGGGTATTTTTATTCCATTTTTTTGTACTTTATTGTAATTGTAATAAATAAACCTAGTTTAAAAAAATGAGTAAGATAAATATTATCATTTCATTGATCTACTATTCCCAGAAAATAGAATTAAAGAAAATAAAAGTAAAAGCTTAGTTTCATCTTTAATTAGTACGTAGTAGTAGTAGAATAGATAATAGAAACCTTTATCGATTTTATATTTTCTTTAGCTCTAGATATTGGGAACATTGGGTTAAATGAACTAACTGAGATAACAAAGTAAGTAGACAAACTAACTCGTGAATCTAGTTTCTTGTTTGACGACGGTAGCCCAATCGAAGTGACCCAACCTAAAACTATATTTACCTGTGTGTGTATCTTAACATGTATTTGGATATGTGTGTGTGAAATGAGATGCTGCCAAGACTATCTCATGTTCGGACGAACTTAAATTAGAACTTAACTCTGTCGTAGAAAATAATTGAGCAATTTCGACATGACTCGCTAGAGTTACGTCGCTCTTTCTGCGCAAAGTTTCTTATAAAACTTGGGAGATATCCTCATTTTGATACTAAAAAAGTAGACACTTAGTACTTATAATGAGACCTTCCTTTTTTTATTAAACGGTTTTTAAACGGTTTTATTTTTTTTTAAACGGTTTTATTTAGCTCACCCCGTTTGTTTTATTTATTCTTGGGTCAAATTTAGTAATTCAAATTTCACCCTCTTCCTGTCAACCGATTAATCTGAAATTTTGTATACACTTTGGATTTTGGTGACAATACAATTATGTTTATTCATTATCATTATAAATTCAAGATGGCCGCCGCTACAAAATGGCGGATAATTTAGGTTTTATTAATCCCATCAATATGGGTATCAAATGAAAGGGCTCAACAAGCAGAATACAATATACTATAAAAAATTGAAATCCAAGATGGCGGCCGCTACAAAATGGCGGATAACGTAGGTTTTATCAATCCCATCAATATGGGTATCAAATGAAAGTGCTCAACCAGTAGAATACAATGTACTAGATAAAATTAAAATCCAAGATGGCGGCCTCTACAAAATGGCGGATAACTTAGGTTTTATCAATCCCATCAACATGGGTATCAAATGAAAGGTCTCAACAAGTAGAATACAATTTACTATGCAAAATTGAAATCTAAGATGGTTATGCATGATGGACGCTCGATTAAGGCAAATTAAGAACTGTGAAAATGAGTTTTTTGGAGGAGTAAACGTATTACTTTTCGGTGATCTTTTACAATTGCCTCCTATAAAACGATCAGGAACACCTGTTTTCAAACAGTCAGAACATCTCCAACCAGCTACACATCTCTGGCGTTTATTCACGCTGTGTGAATTAACTGAAAATATGCGTCAGCAAGGTGACCAGACTTTTATTGATATTTTGAATGCTTTGAGAGTCGGTGAGCTAACAACCCAACATTTTAGTATTTTAATGGGAAGACTTCTTCAAGACACGAGTGATGAGTTTGCAATAGACAAAGCGTTAAGGGTATACCCCACAAATCAACAAGTTAACGACCACAACTCTGCTGTATTGTATTTGTACAGAAATAATGGTGCTCGCATTTACAAAATAAAAGCGCAGGATCAGCTAGTACACGCCACACGAAATGCAGACAATGTGGATATAGCTACTATAATACCAGCTGATATCAACAAAACTGGGGGTTTACCAACGGAACTGGAAATATTTGTGGGGGCAAAAGTCATGCTACGGTCCAATATTGACGTTTCAAAAGGACTAGTAAATGGCGCTATAGGCTACATCAACGAAATCGTTTGGCCTCAATTTCGTCGAACACAGATGTATGCAACAGATGTACCTTCCATCCGAATTGATTTCGCAAGAGACGGAGTACATCTTATACACCCGAAAGCCATACAGTTTCCAGCTAAGTACAATTACGGGACGGCTGAAAGAAGAATGTTGCCTTTAATACTATCATGGGCTTCTACAATACATAAAATGCAGGGCAGCACTGTGGATCACGCAGTCGTGTACTTAGGTGCGAAACTGTTTAAAGAAGGTCAAGCCTACGTGGCTCTTAGTAGAGTAAGATCTTTGCCGGGACTACGTATAGAGGAGTTGGACTGCAATAAACTAACGGGCAAGAAACCTTGCAATAATGAAGCACTAAATGAATTAAACAGAATGCGAAATAAAAACTAAAAACTAGAAAATAAAAATAGGTAAAAAAACTTTTTAAGTTAAACGGTTTTATGTTAAACATACATTGCAATGTTTAAGATAAATGTACTAAAAACCAAAAAATAATAAAATAGATACAGTCCTGGGAATTATAAACATATGCATAGACTAGACTAAAATAAAACCGTGGGGCACGTCAATTGTCTACAAATTATCGACTTAATGTGCGATAGAAGAATCGTTTAATTCGTCGTTAGGCAGTTGGCCCGCAGACGATGAGGAAATTACTTACTATTTTCTTGCTCATGGAAATTCCAATAGTTATACACTCCATGTAAATAAAAGAGATGTTTCAACTAGTTTATCGTTGGACATTCACACTGCTGGCTGGCGAGAAATCGTTTCACTGCTCGTAGTTTGTCTTTAATCGACAAAACATATGATAAAAGTACTACTCGCTCAACACTATGATACCCTAAAACTCGCTTATAATCGAGCTTGCTAGCTTGTTTCCACATTCTAGCCCTACTTATCACACGTCCATCGTTGTCGGTTGACGACCTAACGACGAATTATTTCGAACTTAGTTCAAAAGCGAATATAAAGCGATAGAACCTTTTTTTTAACCGACTTCAAAAAAGGAGGAGGTTCTCAATTCGTCTGTATGTTGTTGTTTTTTTTTTTGTGTGTATGTTACGCGATCATTCGAAAACGGCTCAACCGATTGAGATTATTCTTTTTCGAACAGAAAGGTGACACCTCAGGAGTGGTCCCATAAAATTTTGGTGAGGATCTGATGAAAATCTTCGGAGTGATGAACAGAATTGCACCTCGAGAGTGCAGCAAATTGCTCAGTTTTCAATTTCCACCAGTACAATTGGCCCATAAACGAATAGTTACCGATAAATGGAATATCTGAAACCACCTTCTCATCAGAAAACTCTTCAATCGGTTACGATTACAGGTTACAATTTGAATAAAATATTCGCTTTTACCTCGCCGGACTGGGTTTAAATGAATTTTGATAGAGAACCCTATCCTAAATGAAGATCTGATGAGGATCTACGGAGTGATAAACAGATCTGCACAGCGAGATTCAACAAATTGCTCAGTTTTCCATTTCCACTAATAGAAGTGGCCCATACACAAATAGGTACCGATGAATGCAGCATCTGAAAACACCTTCTTATCACCAAACTCTTCAATGGGTTACGATTAGGTACAGGTTGCAATTTGAAGAAACAGTCGCTTTCGCCTCATGGAGTAAAATTTTCAGTGACAGTGGCACTAAAAATGGTTAAATAAAAAAATAAATTAAAATTTAAAAAACCGACTTAAAAAAAACCTGAAAACAAAAATTAAAAAAACCTGAAAAGAAAAACAAAAAAGTGAAAAATAATCCATTTCGGGTCACTAAGACAGCTGATAACTTAAACATAA
Source organism: Idaea aversata (assembly GCA_907269075.1). Taxonomy (NCBI): domain Eukaryota; kingdom Metazoa; phylum Arthropoda; class Insecta; order Lepidoptera; family Geometridae; genus Idaea; species Idaea aversata. The sequence goes on along the minus strand of OU026092.1, from coordinate 3,782,188 downwards.
GTACTTACTTGGAAGTCGGACTGGGTGACACCATGTTTTCTTTATACCTCTCAACATTCAATCTAACCCAGTCCGACTTCCAAGTAAGTACTTATGTTTAAGTTATCAGCTGTCTTAGTGACCCGAAATGGATTATTTTTCACTTTTTTGTTTTTCTTTTCAGGTTTTTTTAATTTTTGTTTTTTCTTCACAAAATCAGCACCTAATAATCATCCGATTCTATGCCAATTATGTGGTGCGAGATTAGTGACGATAACTTACAACGGAAGTCGTCAAAACTCTATTTCCCATCACATTATAGTTAAGGGACCCACAAAGTTATACGTCACTATACCTAACGGTGACTAGGGGACTAGGGAGTAAGCAACCTAGGGAGGTTAGGTGCTAACTTGTCCTTGTTAGTATTAAAACACACTAAATATTTAAGTGATATTGTCCATTTAACGATATTGCAGATTGTAGATGGAAGTTAAAGCAAAAAAGCTGTGAAAAGCCGAGTCTCATTTGTCGAACGAGACCCGAGAGACTGGTAAACGTTGCGACAAAGTCAGACCTTGTAAATAAACACAAAGGGAAAAAGTAGCGTAATGGTAAAATTGAATCCTTATTAGCCACGTAGCAAAATAAATATCGAAATTCAGAATAAAATATCGTTTGAAATATTATATAAAATAAGTAGTCATGATGAGATCAAATTACATATCTACACATACCTAGGTATCACCTTCGTTCGTTCATCGTAATCTGAATGAAAATGAGTAAGAGAATATGTTTCGTGGCAAATAAACAGACAGCTTCGTCACCTAATCGCCTAAATTTCCCATTATCTGACATATAAAAAGACATCAAAACTTTATTATCTATAATATTGACCGGAAAAGGCCGATGATAAAGGAAAACAGAATAAAAATCTGCCCTTTATTTTACGGATAGTGGCTGCTTTAGTTTGCTTATCGTCTTGGCGTAGAGAATAGGAATTATAAATATTCATGGAACATTTCCCTTTATTTTATTTTACTTTTATAATATTTTAAATTGAGTATTATTTTAGTAAATTAACCTTCAAGGTAACTTGAGTGCAAGGTGGTGGTTTTAACTATTTAAAACAAACAAAAAAATTAAGTCATTTTTCAAACTAATGATAAACCGTTGTCGTGCGATAGTATAGTGTGTATTAAGTATGAAAAATATGTATATTTCAGTCTTCTACAAAAATACCAACTACGCATAACACCAACAACCCAGAACCACAAACAAACCAATACCGACACTTCAATAAATCTTCAATTCTATTAACGCTACAAAGTTTATTTTCCCAAACATCGGACCTATAAAACAAGCTGTCATTGAATAAGTTTTTGTACTGTAACTGAATAAAAACTTTTTCCAACAAAAGAAAAGATAGCTCATTTTGGTCAAGGAAAGTATAGGAAGAACGTGGTTAGACGTTTGGAATTCCCACGCGGTTATTTGATATAGATACCTATAGTAAAACCACAATTGCAATGCCTAACTTAAGCTAAGAGAGAGCAAACGAAGAAAGAAAAGCTAATAGTAAATGAAATAACTGAAATTCCTCGACACTATGCTGAACTCAACCGAACGCGTTTTACAAATCTTTTTTCTAGATAAGATAGATTATTTATGCAGCGCTGGCAACTTTATTTATTGCTATTCATGGCGCTGTAGTGTCTGGGATGTCCCAGACACTACAGCCATCTAAACCATGTGTTTTAGATGGATTAAGCTTACCCAGAACCTATACCACACAGCTTAGTAGACCGTGAATACGTCTTGTTTCATCACGATGTTTTCCTTCACCATAAGAGCAATGATAATAGCATACATAAGTTGTTAGTAAAAAAAAAACATAAGTGCAGGGCTGGCCAGAATTCGAACTTATGACCTTCGAAATGCTCGGCTAACACCGTTCTATAAAGATAGGCATTCCTTAAATGGCCAAACTATTCTCGTACTTATCTGTCTAGGATTCTTAACGAAGTGAATTTGATGTAACAGATACCTGTTTGGAATTTGTATTGCATTCTTTGTTGGGGCTTTGAAATAACAGTTGATAGTATAGATACCTAATACTTGTCTACTATTATTTCAGTTCATCTATGTCTGTAGAAACGAGTTACGAGTATATGTAGATACAACCTATATATTACAAACCTTATTTTTCTGAAACAATTTCTACCAAGAAACAATAAAAAATATCTGACGATTCTGTCTGTTTGTTCATTCAGAACAGAACTGCTGTCATGCCGCGACCCGCAATGACCACTACTAAAGAAACTCGAATTGACTTTTTGTAATATTTCATGTTGTGCTACCAAAATTGTGCTGCGCCTTGTAATATAACAATATTATTCTGTGGCTGCTACGAATCCATAAAGTGTACCACTAAGGTAAGACTTTGATGTTAATCTAGTGGTAGATACTTCGACTTTTATTCCGAATGGTTTCGAATCCCAGTACTATTGGATTTTTGTTACAAAATTTTTTATATGAGCTAATTTACATTGCTTTTAAGGTGAAGGAATACATCTTGATGAAACCAGCGGCTTAGTTGGCTCCAGACGTATTGGCGACTTCTTTCCTCTAGACATGGTGTACAGTCGGAATACCAATCAGCTGAATCCCACGTGACCCAGAGCTCACTTGCACATCTGTTAGGTTGTAAAGTATTGTTACCTTATTCTGTTTTTTTTAAACAATATACTACACAATACAATATAAAATATTAAAAAGATAACAAAATAGTTAAATAACTACATTTTAACAGATGTGCGAGTGAGGTCTGGGTCACGTAGAGTTCAGCTAATTGGTAATCCGACTGTACATTAGCTGACAGGGTAAAGATGTGGGACAAGCCTTCTCCATCTAATACATCTCCAAGGCCAACACAGTGCCCTAAATATCATGTATTAAAAGTTGCTAGCGCTGTAAAAATCATCTTATTTAATTAGATGTAAAAGCCAATCAGGTTAGACCACATGGATATACTGAAAACAGTAATATTTATTACCTTAGTAGTAGAAATTGTGAAATCTCAGGGTAATTCATAATAATATAACGACGAGTTTTCCCTGCCGAGAAAAAAAACTGCAAATACTTCTTTTATAAGTCTCTTTATACACGGATGTTTATGAATTTCATTTCTTGATTCGAGAACTCAAAGTAAGTACCGGGGTGCAGTCTCAGCATACTGAACTGACTCTTTACTTCAATATTCATTCAGCATTCTACATTCGACCATTGTGACATAAGACAATATAAGCGCCCCTGTGTTTTGTGCCAATTCCTGCAATATGCGACTGTGTTCAGGAAATTAATTCATTTTCTGAACTAACCAAGTACTAACAATGGTATTTAGAAATGTGTTTGATTAAGTATATTGTTTAACTTATGCTTCTTAGTACTAGAGCTTTTACTACTAAGAAAAAAGAGATAAATGTAATTTATTTATCTATGATTAGAAGGTCATCAGTCTATTATAGGTAAGTCATCATTAATCATGTGTCATCATTACATAATATATTATAAAACAAAGTCCTCTGCCACTTTCTGTCTGTCTGAAAGTTACTCAAAAAGCAACTTATCGAATTTTCATTCAGTTTTTAAAATTTATCTAGGTGATTGTATGAGAAAGGTTTAAAAGGGTATAATTGATTGTGGTTTGTTAATAATTTACTGATATTTTACATAAAAAGTAGGCATATATTTAATGCTCTACCTGTGCGAAGAGAAAACCTGGAGCGGATCGCTAGTTTAAATTATAATTAACGTTGAATAACATTAGTAGGTACGTTAAAACATCACACAAAATTCATTAGCATAGAGCAGAATATTTATAAATTCCTGAAACTGAAAAGCAATACATAACTTTTATTCAAATAAGGTCGATCCTTATCATAAAATATTCGATGCCAATTAGGGTTGAGGCACACTTGTTGCTAACCACGCTGCCGCCGCCGGTACCGAAGTTGCCAAAGACGTTCAAGAAATAGAATGGCCAATATATCGGTGTCGTTTCGCCGAGAACCGTATCAGATGGTACACGTATACAAGGGTAAAAGTTATGATATTACTTAGCTTTTATGTTTTGCTCAGCGTCTCGCTCGTATCTTTTCTTTAGAGCGTGTGAAATAAGTATAAGTATCGCTTATCTTTAGTGGTAGCGCGTAACTGAGTTGGGTGGTTGCGTGGTATGGGGCTGGTGACGTATGACTTATGACGTGCAAATAAGTTTAAGTATCTTATTTGCAAGTTTAAGTATCGGTAATAATTAGTGGTAGCGCGTAACTGAGTAAGTTATGTGGTTGCAGGGTGTGGGGTGTGACGTATGCCGTGTAAATAAGTTTACGTATCGCTAATAATTAGTGGTAGCGCGTAATTGAGTAAGTTGGGTGAATGCGAGGTGTGGGGTGGGTAACGTATGACATATGCCGTGCAAATAAGTTTAAGTATCGATTATCTTTACTGATAGCGCGTAGCTGAGTAAGTTGAATGGTTGCATGGTGTGGGTTACACGTATGACTTATAACGTGCAAATATGTTTACGCGCTACCACTAAAGATAAAGTTTAGTGGAAGCGCGTAACCAAATAAGATGTGTAGTTGCAAGGTTTCAAGTGGGTGACGTATGACGTACGTCTTACTGACGACTAAATAAATGTTTACGCTTACATAGTATTCTTATATCAATAAAAAAGTGTTTTAATAAAATCAGCATCTTATTTGAGTATGTTTTTAAATGAAATTTCTTGGTAGAATTTAAATATATTAACATTTGTTGAAATCGCGTAGGTACATTTATGTTTATTGCGCACACCTGTAATAGCCAATTTCATATCTAACTTAAAATCAGTAATCTGCGGTATAACTCCAATTTACATACATAGATATAATCCGAGAGATCTGCATAATGGCAACACACATTATCGCCTGATTGGGGATTATTCTGTCGCTCGTACTGTGCAAAATATATACATAATTTAACTTTTAATATATTTATTTGAGCTTTGATTACAAAAGCAACACGTGAATACGTAATTACACTAACTGCACACATATGTAATTAGTTAGTCAGAGCTTGTAGACAGCCGTCAGCTGTGGCGCAAAAGATTGCGAGTTCGATTCCGATATTTTTGTTTCATAAATTCATGAGTTAGAAGACTATAAACTTCAACTAAAGCTCTAGAATCTTGCTTGTGTTGAAAACATTCTTATAACAGTCGTTTTGGAGCTCTACGGTAGGTCTGCAATTATGCCGGCGACCGTACTTATATTAAGTACCTATGTATTTACAAAAGAAGCATAAAATCATCTTGTTAGGAAACTGGTTTCGTACGAAGAGAATGTATTCTTCTTTTGTTACTGGTTACGAACTTCCGGTTTCGGCCGAAGGATAAAAAATAAATAAAAAATATTGCTGGACATTCCACACATCGCCATCTAGCCCCAAGCTAAGCAACTACACTTGTGTTATGGGTGCACGACAACGGATATACTATTTATATACTTTTCTTTTGTAAATATGTACTTATATTACATAGAAACAACCAGACTACAGATAAATATCTGAGCATAAATACTTGTCTGAGCCGAGAATCGAACCCTTAACCTTGTGTTTGGCAGTCTGGCATAGTGACCATTGTGCGAACTGGAAAGAAAGTGGCCGTCATTGTTCAGTTCTGTCTGTGTTTCTCGAGTTGAAAGCCTCTGTGACGAAGAATGTTGCGGGTTCGTTTCCCGTAAACAAATATTTTAGTACATTTATTTCTGGTCTGGGTGAATGTATTCTGTTTAATAAGTACGAGCGACCCGCTCCGGCTTCGCACGGCTATATTATGCATGTATTATACATATAAACCTTCCTCTTGAATCACTCTATCTATTAAAAAAAAGAGTGTGCGTGTAACCTTTACCCGCGATTGAAGTAAAACTTCTTTTCTGTCACGTGTGAGTAACAGTTCTTTAAAGGTGACACCATACATGGCCTTAATATCATTCGTAAACACTAAAATCATCCCTCTATATACATAATCCAAATATTATATATTTAGACTACTGTAGGTATATTATATAATAGTTCAGTTTCTAGTTCAGTTTCTCTCTGACGACCTCTGTGGCGCGTCGGGCGAACACCCGACTGCGACGCAGAAGGTTGCGGGTTCGATTCCCGCCGGGAACAAGTATTTATGCTGACCATAAATTCTTGTTTCTGGTTCTGGGTGTTTCCTATATGTATAATATGTATATATTTACAAAAAAAAAAAGTATATAAGTAGTTTATCCGTTATCTGGCACCCATAACACAAGCAATAAGTTTAGCTTGGGGCTGGATGGCGATGTGTAATATGTCCTGAAATATTTATTATTATTATTATTATTCTAAACTCTGGTCTAACAAAACTAAAGTTCCGTTTTAACTATGGGACGACCCAGTTGGCACAATGGTCACCATGCCGGACTGCCAAACACAGGGTTGCGGGTTCGATTCCCGCCACAGACAAGTATTTATGCACCCATAACACAAGTCTAGTTACTTAGCTTGGGGCTAGATGGCGATGTGTGGAGTGTCCTGCAATATTTATTTATTTATTTAACTATTGATTCGATATTCGTTAGTTACTAGAGCTTTGCAGTTTCAAATTTTAGTTTCGGTGAGCTACTATTGGAGTGTTCGGGACGGAGTCGCATTTAGAAGCTTATAATTAAATTTCATCGTAGGTGCAAAATGTTTGATAAATTTTGTCATTTCATTCGAAGCAATATTTATTTTATTTTATTTATTGAGAAAACCAACAGCAATTCACTTAAACTAAGCTTAACCTAAATATTGTAATAAAACAGCCAATTACAGGTTTTCCTATTTGGACTTTTAAAATTTTAATTTACTAAGTTCCGTTCCCTCGAGCTAGCAACACCGAACGTTTAAATAAAACCAGTGGTTAAATTAGCTCCAGATGTATTGACAAGTTCTCTCCTCTGGACACTTATTAGGTGATAGGCAAGCCTACTGCATCCTAACCTAAAAAGGATACAAGTAAAAAGGTCTAGTTCCGAAAAACATACACTTGCAGTATCTTATTTTGTCATCTGTGCAAATGAACAGAGGTAGAGAAAACCGATTGTAGATTCTAAAACCCAATACGATTCGGAAGCATGGGAATTTACAGAACCTGTTGTGCACCAGAGTTTTTAATATATTTTTAATAAATACCCCATGAGTTTTTTGTGCCTTCTTCTCATTGGTGGGCACATTCCGAAGGCACTCATCCTAACTTAGTTTTTAAGACGTTTCAAAATGTTATATGTATAAAGCATCGAAATAAATAAATAAATTTGACTTTGACTTTAATAGCATAAAACGGACAAAGCAAAGTGTCTTTCAAACAATAATACCGTAGGTAGAGCAATAATACCAGCTTTAATGCCTACACGTCAACTGACGGCACCTGTCGCGGTGTTCAGTTAGCATCGTGTCACCGACCGCCCGGGAAATTAAACGGTGACAGCCGTTATACGGGGCTAAACTGACGATTTTTATTATATCGTTTCTCTAAAATTGTCTGTGCTAGTGATAGCGCGTTTAAAATAGAGATTAATTAAAAACTGAGTGATTAAAAACTTATACTGGACTATTATTCCGTATTATTAATTTTGATGATGTCGACCGCATAGAATTTGACGTACGTGTTATTTTTTTCTAACTTTCTTGGTCGACCGAGCGCAAAAAATGACAGTTAGGTAATATGTCCATGATATGGACACACTTTTTTTACACAACTTAGGCAATGATATTACGCTATTGGTGACGGCCCCACTTTTGAAAGATTAGAAAAATCCAAAAATTATTAAAAAATAACTAGTGAGAAAATATCAAAAATATTCAAATTAGCCTATATAGGTCAGGAAATTTGGACAATCCCAATTGCGTTTCTTAAGAAAATATAAACGGAAACCACAAAATAAATATTTAATATCTTGTCTAAAAATATTCAACATCATATTGATGAAGTATCGGTTAGTTAGCGTAATAGTCATCACTATCACTTCACTTCACTATCACTACCATCACTACATTGTATAAAATAAAGTCACTTTTCGCCGTCCCTATGTCACTATGTCCCTTTGTATGCTTAGATCTTTAAAACTACGCAACGGATTTTGATACAGTTTTTTAATAGATAGAGTGATTAACTAGGAAGGTTTTTAGATATAATACATGCATAATACAGCCGTGCGAAGCCGGGGCGGGTCGCTAGTTGTATTTAAATTAATGTAAGTACATAAAATTACGCCTATGTCTGTATTGTAATGATCTATATAAATAAAGATATATTTAAATAAAAAAAGTTAATGATATCGCATAGCTTAAAATAAAATCGTTTTTTGTTATATCAGGAAGGGAGACTTATGACGTGCGACTAAGTTTCACGCCGACGTCATACGTCACGTTTATCAACGCGTCATACCCTGCCGTTACGCGATAGGTGTGATGGTGTAAATTGTATTAATACTAATGTAGTCGCTATCTTAATAAAATATACATTATAACTAACTGCGCTCCGCGGTTTCACCCGCGTAACTCCCGATCCCGTGAGAATATCGGAATAAATTAAAATGTAAGCTTTCCTATCTTTCAAGTTGGATCAAACTACACACAGTGTTCTTTGATTAAAATCGGGTAAGCAGTTTAGGAGTCCATCGTGCACAAACAAAGTGACACGTAATTTATATAGGTATACTAGCTGCCCTCCGCGGTTTCACCCGCGTAACTCCCGATCCCGTGGGAATATCGGGATGTAAGCTATCCTATCTCTCAAGTTGGATCGAACTGCACATGGTGTGCGAATTTTATTATAATCGGTTAAGTGGTTTAGGAGTCCATTGAGGACAAACATTGTGACACGAGATTTATATATATTAAGATAGATTTATTTTAATTCATATAATGAGGTGTACCATACCAAGTATTAAAAATTACATATACTGGTATAAGCTAAATGATATTACGAATGAAGTACGTTGTAAGCCTGAAAATTCGTACACATGAGAGACTCAAATTAAACGAATTGCCAACTTAAGTAGGTACTTAACTTAAATAGCTTTAAGCACCAAGCTGTTCTACAAATTATATCAAAACTTACAACGAATTTAAAAGTAAGTTAATTTATTTAACGAAATTCAGCTCAGAAAAAACACATTAAACATTCGCAACCTCTTTGTGAACGGTTCTAACTTGAAACTTAGATGTAATTTTAATAATAACTTTGAACTTACTTTAATTTCTATTATTCATTTAGTTAGAGGTTGACGAAATGGTAGAGTTAGAATTACGTAATCTAAAATACAGAGACCTGGCCTAGATTTTAGGACGTCCTGAGAGAGTTGTGCGAAAAGGGTGACGTATGGCGCGTCATAATGTGGCGCGGGAGAGTGAAAATATAACTTATTTACATATCACATTTAGACTTATGTGGGCTTCACTTAAAGCTTCATTATTAGGCTACGTACTCACGATGCGGTTTGTCCAGATGCGGTTGTGATTGCTGCTAACCGCATGACAGTTAGCCGTAATTGCATAGAATAGGCAGGTACTTACAATAATATTATCAATAGCGAGAACCACAAGCACAAGACCTCTATGAGGCAACTGATGACGCCGCGGCTGCAGCCACTTATTGGGCTGGATACTTTATAAAGCATTATATAATATTAATAAAAAATAAAAACAAAATACAAAAACAAAAAAAATAAAAAACTAAATACTTAGGTACTTACAAAAACTTTAATAAAAAATTAAATTAAAAATTTAAAAAACCCCCGACACAAAATAATAAAAATAGTATGAACGTAAAAAGCCTAAAACAAGCAAAAAAATCTATAAAAAAGCCACAAAAAGAACAAAAAAGGTATAAACGTGAAACCCTACAAAAAGAAAAAAATAACCTCGAAATTATGATTCTACTACGTAAGTACATGTGAATTTTTTTGATTAAATATTGTAGCGTCGGGGGACCGCTCTTTTTCGAGTCAATTTAATATAATGTTAACATTTTGATTTTAGCATTTTATCACTAGTTAGTAATTCTTAATACTTTAACATTTTCGTTGAAATTTTAATATCATTTTACTTAGGAAGGTGTTTCTATAGGTAAAGAGCGGTCCCCCGACGCGACAATATTTAATCAAAAAAATTCACATGTACTTACGTAGTAGAATCATAATTTCGAGGTTATTTTTTTCTTTTTGTAGGGTTTCACGTTTATACCTTTTTTGTTCTTTTTGTGGCTTTTTTATAGATTTTTTTGCTTGTTTTAGGCTTTTTACGTTCATACTATTTTTATTATTTTGTGTCGGGGGTTTTTTAAATTTTTAATTTAATTTTTTATTTCATCCTTTTTGTAGGGAGGGACTTTTTAATTTTTTTTATTTTATTTCTTTATTTTCTTGCGATTTATGATTCAGATAATTTGGTGTAAACAATAACTATTATTAATTTATAGTTAACTAGCGACCCGCTCCGGCTTCGCACGGCTATATTATGCATGTATTATACATATAAACCTTCCTCTTGAATCACTCTTTAAATTTAAAAAAACCGCATCAAAATCCGTTGCGTAGTTTTAAAGATTAAAGCATACAAATGGATATAGGGACAGAGGAAGCGACTTTGTTTTATACTATGTAGTGAAGATTATTTTTAACCCTAAACAGTTTTTTTATTAAAGGTATTATTTTTCAATTTTTTCCTTTAGATATTCAACTTTTACAACTACAAGTAGGTATTTCATAGCTATTAAATATTAGAACTACCGAAGAATACATAGAAGAAGACGTCTAGATCTAGGTTATCTATACATCTTCTCTAATATATATAAATTACGTGTCACGTTGTTTGTGCGCGATGGACTCCTAAACTGGTACTTAACCGATTTTAATCAAATTTGCACACCGTGTGCAGTTTGATCTAACTTGAAAGATAGGATAGCTTACATCTTAATTTATTCCGATATTCCAACGGGATCGGGAGTTATGCGGGTGAAACCGCGGAGCACAGCTAGTAATATAATAAAAAAATGGAAAGAAAAGTAAAAAAGATCCAAACGAAGCCAAAAAACTCAAATTAACTTGGTACTCGGGCATATCTACTAACATTCGGTTGTTAATCCTGAGTATTATCCCCCATAACTTTTAGACGGCTGAACCGATTTTAATCAAACATAGATATTTGTAATGTACGAGTCATGCCCTTTCATTTGATACCCCACTCGAGTATATCTACTTACATTCGGTTTTTGATCCTGACTTTCATCCCCCATAACTTTAAGACGGCTGAACCGATTTTGATCAAACATAGCTAAGAACACTTCCGACTAACTTATCTTTCAAACAAAAAAAACTAAATCAAAATCGGTTCATCCGTTTGGGAGCTACGATGCCACAGACACACACACACACACACACACACACACACACACACACACAGACACGTCAAACTTATAACACCCCGTCGTTTTTGCGTCGGGGGTTAAAAATATAATAATAAAAAATAAAAAAAAATGTTTGTTTCACGGAATCGACACGAAAAGAAGAAGAATAGCGAGAATTCTGTTATACCGTACACTGCTTCATGCGGTCGTCCGGTCAAGCTTCGCGTTCGGTCTGACCACTGTCACAGAATATAATAATAGGTAATACTTACTGCGCTCTGAGCAACCGGAGCGGTTGGACGGCAGCCGAATAGAAACTATTTTCTCATACGTATTTTTGATTGTCCGATTGCCCGCATCCGGCTGAACCGCATAGTACTGACGTAACTAGTATTAATACACACCAGTAAAATATCAATGCTAAATGCATAAAGCCATACATTAGCACGTTATCTAACTGACAAACACTGCAACTCGTAAATACAGGTGCACTCACTTATCTATATGCAAATTATGATGAAGTTTAGTCTGAATATGACATATATTAGCTCATATAGCATTTACCCGCGACTTCATCCGCGGTATTAGAATCTGCGCCCGGTTTTAACCGCGTAGGTCCTGATCCCGTGGGAATAACAGGATAAACAGTAGTGTTAATCCGGATTTGCAGCTGGATTCCTTACAATTGTAAGCAGTACCCATTGAAAAGGAAGAATTTAAGGATTAATGTTTCATATATTCTTAGGCAACTGGGTGCAACAATGGCGTCGATTTAATGATTCTCAAATGACGCGTCATACGTCACCCTTTCAAACCCTGCCTGTTACCCAATTATATAATCGGTGTACCCAAAGAACCTCAGGCAAAGACCTAAAGGTCGTTTCATACGTGACGGGATTTTTCCCGTGCCGGACGGACCGTGATATTTTTATATGAAACGCTGTCAAGAAATGGTCACGTTACGTATGATTAAAGTCCACGAACACTTTATGAACAATGCACGTCACGTCCGTCCCCGTCCCGTCCGAGGCTGTATGCCGTTACGTTTGTAGCGACCTTAGGAGGAAAGGGCTCTCTCCATACAAACTATTACAAACGTAGTCGACTGTTTTCTCCCTGAATAATGACATTAGAGCAAATATTTTTGGTGCATAAACCTTATAACTGCCATGACCATGCCCCTATTTTTTGTTTTTTATTTTAATTTTTTAATCTTAATTTCTATGATAATTAGAAAAAAAATAGGGGCATAGTCCCATGACTATGTCCCTTTTTTTATATTTTTGTGCCATAAAATCTATAACTGACATCAGTTATAGGTTTTATGGCACAAAAATATTTGTGGTAGTGTCATTATCCAGGCAGGAAACAGTCGACTACGTTTGTATGGAGAGCGCGCAGGTACCCTTTCACCTTAAACTTTTGCTGAAACAATGGTCAGCTAGGTAAATTATGAAAACTTTACGGTATTATCGAGTTCTCATATATGACACCAACGTCCTGTAACTATCGGCTTTAACATCACATGTTTATAGTCGTCATGAAACGGTCCAGTTTCAAAGTTTGTCGTAAATCAAGCCGTTTACGATCTCGCCAACGGTGTTCCATGAACGATACTTCGATAAACAGAGAAATGTTATTTGTTGGGATGGGTGAAAATTGAACGCGTTGCTCGCATCAAGGCCTTGAATTATTGATAGAAAAGGCAAGCGAGGGCGTCGAATCAACCTAATAAAACAAAATGTAACAAAAAAATACAGGGTTATTGGAAATTAATTGACACGGCGTTAAGGGCTTCTTCTGTGCACCTTAACAAACAACTTTTGTTCTACGACTTTTGGAAATTCGAACATTTTTTTGAAAATTTTGAGGTTAGGTTTACCTGAAAATCAGCTGTTCCTTACACGGAGAGGTCAGTAACCTTAAAATTTTACTTATTTTTTAAGTTTCATCTACTGTTCTTGGTGTGAATGACCTTTGTTTTAAAAAATCAGCTATTTTTCGAATTTACATAACCTCAAAATTTTCATTTTTTTTTTCGAATTTCCAAAAGTCGTAGAACAAAAGTTGATCGTTAAGGTGCACAGAAGAAGCCCTTAACGCCGTGTCAATTAATTTCCAATAACCCTGTATAAGTCTAAAAATACAAATTCGTAAAGGTCTGTCTTGTATTATTTTTTTATTTTATCATGACATTGGACATGTACAGTCACATTAACTATTAGCTGAACCCCAGGTGACCTAGAGCTCACTCGCCAATCTGTAAGGTTGTAAAGTAATGTTACCTGATTCTGTTTTTTTTTAAACAATATACAATACAATTTACAATATAAAAAATAACAAAACAGGTAAATACTATATTTTTTACAGATATGCGAATGAACTCTGGGTCACGTGGGGTTCAGCTAATTGGTAATGTGACTGTACTTAGTAAATGTATAATGTTATTTAAAATATATATCTACTTTCGATATATTAAGGGATCCTAAATTAGTTTAAGTTAAGTGGGTAATAAAATAATGTATAGGTTAAGTTTTGAGTAAATAAACGCCTTATTTTTTATTTTATAATTATTATGATCAAATGATAACTCATAATTATGCCACTTGCTGCTATTAAGAAAAAAGTAAAATATACTTTACTGAATAATGCCTTTTCGTAAACAAATCTAGTTAATCTGTGTTAAAACATGTTTTATATAATTCGCACAGCTAGATCGAAACTGTTGTAACTCAAAAAGTCGCATTTTGAGTCAACAGCATATTCGGATTCCTGATACGATTACCTACACGGCAATAAAACCGAAGTAATTCAGTTTACTTTAGTGTCCAAGAGATGGCGAGACGAATCAGTTTTGTCTATACCCACTCGTGCAACTAGGGTGTTGTATTTTGAGTTGCAACAACTTTGATGAGTAAACTATTGAAAATCTTACAAAGTATTTTGACTTAATACAGTTTTGCTGGTTTTAATACACTTTGTTTTGTGATGTATTTTGAGTTAAGTCACTTTTCTTACTTATTGCTTAACTGATTAAATTTTTTATTTCATTTTACTACAGTTTCAATGAGCATTTTTTAAATTAGGCGTTTTCTCATTATCTAAGGCTTAATTTATTACCTGATTAATATCATAATGGTTTATTTTCTAATACATTTCAAAATCTTTTTACAAAATGTTGCTATCGTGCATAGTTTTCATAATATCAGTTTTTTGCCATTTCCCAAAAATCATGTTTTTTGAGTTACAACAGTTTCGATCTAGGTGTGCGATATTATTTTCCTTTATTTCCGATTTATTTAATAAGCTGTTATAAATTTATTTTGACAATAATGACTTTTCTGATAAGATGAAACCCAAGAAGCTACGAAATAAACTGAACCTCAGTCTAACTCATAAAATAACTTGGGTGCTTTATCTTCTTAAATTTTGTACAGTCGTACACAAAGTCGCGCAGTTTTATATGTTAAGTTTAATTTGGAATGTTGTGTTCTAAATTAAATTGCTGAAAGTTTTGTAGGCATGTACACATTATTTGGATATCTCTTTATACTATTTGTATTTTGACTGTATATTTAGGACGCTAGTGCTGAGCTAAAGTGAGATTATGTATTAATGGAGTAGGCTTGCATAGCACTTTATATCAACTCTTCAACTTAGTTGACTATGTTTAGAGGTTTTTTGCTGATGCTGTATAAATCATCTAGTAATCAGAAGTAACGTCAATCTTAAAAAGTTGATTGATAAAAGATTAAAATTCAGAAAAGCCCATCTACAATTTTAGGCTAGAACAGCAACAGAGTGATGGACACCTTTGGGTGCACGGCGACGTTGAGGTCTGTGTTAGAAAGACGGCCTAGACCACCTCAAGCCAGCTTGGCCAGAGCTGAAGGTGGCCCAGAACCGCGACCAGTGGATGGGATGGGACTCTGCAGTGGGACACATATAGTTAGGAAAAAAACCAAAAGACAATAATTAAGATTATTAACTAACTCCAGTCTACTGAAAATGGTTTTTATAAAAGGATCGAAATATCGAGCTCAACAAAATAAAAAATGACGCTAAAATATCTCGTTTTTAATTTTAGCCAAGGACGATTATCAAAGAAAGTGTTACACTTATCTTTCCGACTCTACGTGACTTATATATGATACGAAACGGTGGTTAATAGAATACCCTTGAAAGATACAATACTGTCTAGCTAGGGTAACATTATTTCTATTGTTTTACATCCTTTGAGACAGCAAAGAAAATGTTTTGTTACAACGGCAATAAATGCTAAGATCGGTGGTATTCTGAAGTTTAGTCTATTATGTCACGATGTCATACCTAGGTACTTGTTTATTATTGCCTGAATGGAATAAGCCCACGCGCCACAATATTATTGTACAAAAATATATTATAGCCACGAAGAATTTTCTAGGTACGACGAAATAAAGTTACAAAGCGCTTCCAGAGTATCTCAGAATTTTAAAAAAGAACGCAAGAACTTAAAAAAAATCATTGCACGTATTCATGTAGTGCATAGGACTTAATCAATATTTATGACATCTGTTATGTACGACCCTACTCTATTTGTGAATAAATGAAATTGAAATTGAATTGAATTTAGTGCGTACTTTTTCCCTTAGGACACGCCATAACATAGTAAATCCTATACTAAAACAAAAATCGCACATCGATATTGCACAAATAGATATAAAGCAGTGCGGCGCGGTGCGGGCAAAAAAATCAAGAGCCAGAGCATATCGATGAACTTGCATGGATGTATTGCAGTGAGGCATCTTTTGACATGTTCGTGTGCCTATATTTCCACACATTTTTTTTCATGGAGGTGACATCGATGTGCGACGTGCTATTTGTTATATTTAAATTATATCACCTAAATAGGAAATTTCTTATAGAATTTAGGATGGTATCAATGTTATGAATTAGTTAAACTAAACTTAAGATACATCGGATTAAAGAGCCTGCCCCCCTTTAGTCGGCTATTTTTTTATATGTTTTTTGAGAATTTGCCAGTGCGCAGCATAGTGCAAAAAAAATCAGCCAGTTGACAAGTTACTTAAACCTTTATTGAAACAACACATGTTAAAAACTAGCGTTTAATAAAGACGAAGTTCCGAGGACGGTAACAAATAGCAATAAAAATGGATTATTTTGCTCGATATGGCAATATTTTACACATTCACACATATTTACTTCGCTGGCTGCGAAAGCTACTTCAATCCTTCCTTAGCAACTAGGTGTCTGCTCTTTTTTTGTTAGTCTATGTCCTTAAAATATTAAGATAGTAGATCCCGACGTTCTTACGACTTTTGCATTTTTTTTTCGGTAAAACAAATATATAAAATATTCTTGCATGGTTGATGTTAACGTCGATGATTACAATGTCAAGGGTTTCCTTCGCAGGGTTGCCCGATGGTTGTCTCTCTGCCACGCGATCGCGTGACGAACCCTATTTTATTTGAGCAGTTACTTGCAGCTGATATGACACCGAAGGCATGCGATGTAACCCTTTTACCCTAATATAGATGTAGAAAGGGTTTTCTTTATTTTTCGGGCGGTATTTTTTCGGGAATAAAGGAACTTCTTTACGTAAATATTTAAAGGAATGTCATAGTTGCTCGCTAAATTCGGAAGTAAGATTACTTTTTCGTACAAATGGCGGAGTTACAAATCTAAATGAAATGTTATTTCTGCTACTCTAGAGCAAAATTTCCCAACTATTAAAAGCTTTATTAGGCTGAAGCTATCCTCAATTATTCCATTAATAAGAATTGACAATCACTTCACTACATAGTATAAAATAAAGTCACTTTTCGCCGTCCCTATATCCCTTTTCGCCGTCCCTATATCCCTTGTATGCTTAGATCTTTAAAACTACCTACCCAACTGATTTTGATGCGGTTTTTTTTCATAGATAGAGTGATTCAGCCGTGCGAAACCGGAGCGGGTCGCTAGTAATACATAAACGAGAAATACATTAAAATGATTTAAAAAATGCAAAGAAACTGAAAAAAATTAAACAAAAAAAAGATTAAGCTAAAATGAACTGCCTTAGTAGGTAAATTAAATGGAGGAGCCTCCCTTTTGGAGACGATATCATTGAAAACGTATTACCTTAGTACCTTTCGGCCACTTACCAGACGCCAGGACAGGACGTAAACTTGGAGACATCATACAATCGAAATAGTAGATTGTTATACAAGGGTGGAAGGGAACCAATTCCCATACGAGGCTATAGTCCCAGTAGGAATTGGTGACTTTCACCCGTGTTAAACACTCTACTTTTCATTTCGAATTTAAGGAAAGTAAAAAATAGCATAGGGTAGTCTTTAGAACCGAGATTTTGAATTTCGGTATAGCTTACAGAGTTAGTATCCCGTCAAATAATACTCTTTTTTAAAAAGACGGACAGACGGACGGAAGGACAGACAGACAGTTTTTTTGCGCAAGCCGATGAAGAGATGGAGTTCGAATATCCAAACACCAAAACAGTGATTAAAAGGTATACATAATAAAAATATAATGTAAAAACCAAATTTCAAAAATTCATTCCCGCCCTAGGGAGGGAAGCAATTACTATGAGTTTTTCCCGACCAAGGGTGGGAAGCAGCGTCTTCGACCCGCTACTCAGATCAAACAAACACTACTTTCCGAGTATGAGAAATGAAAATGTAGTTTTCGAAAATAAAGTTATTTTTTACATTCGGCAATAACAGCAAAATACCCGGATATTTACTTTTTATTCGGAGCAAATTATGAAGTTTTTGAGTTATTCTTACAAACAGAAGTTTACGATTTATGTATCGTTTACATGGTTTGCCAAAGTTGAGTAAAGTTGGAATTGCTTGTTTGTAGAATGGTTTCGAAATAAAATAGAGGAACCCAAATAGATTTGGTTATACGAAAACAAATTTCAATTTATTTTGGAAATCTTTATATCTCTACATATACAGGATGTTCCGTAATGAATGGATATACGGATACCTACGGGTAGAGGACACTGTGCTGGTTTAGAAAAATAAAAGTTATACTCTCGATTTCCAATTTATGCGACATTTATAAAAATTTAAAAAGTCAACTGTTTCCTCCATTTTTTTTGCGATGCCTGGACTGCCAACAAATGAATTATTTCGATCTATAAAATCTCTAAAACAACAACTTAGGGCGCGTTCAGATTACACGCGTTGACCACGCGCGCACCATGCGCATCACACGCGTTGACCACGCGTTGAACACGCGTTGAAATTTGTTCTATACATACTTTGGGTCTTATATAATAATATAATAATAAAGCCTTTTTTATTCCATTTCCTAAGTTACATTTCAAATGTTGTTAGTAATTTGTTTCCTTATTCTAGGTTGTTAGTAAGGTCTAAATCTAAATCTTTTTTTTTTCTAAAAAATGGACCCCATTCTGGGTAAAGGCCTCCTCCAGCTCTTTCCACGTCTCTCTATCTTTTCCTCGCTCCATCCATCCTTTCCCTGCTACCTCTATTAAATCATCAGCCCATCGTTTTATTGGTCTTCCTACCTTTCTCTTTCCTTCTGGTGGCCCTTTCCATTGTGTAGTTTTAATAGTCCACCTTCTGTCGGTGTATCGTGAGACATGACCTGCCCAGCCCCATTTCAGTTTCAATGCATGTGTGAGTGCATCGGTTATTTTTGTTTTGTCTCTTATTGACGTGCTTCTTATTTTCTGTATTTTCCTTATCTTCAAAATGCTTCGTTCCATCGCTCTTTGAGTTGTTCTGATTTTTTGTTTTACTCTATCTGTAAAGGTCCAAGTTTGGCAGCCATACAGCAAGCTTGGTAGGACGCAGGTGTCCATTACGATTTTTTTCATGTTTAAGCTGTAGTTACCTTTCAAGATTTCTTTCAGTGACCAATATCTGTTCCACGCTGTAGTCATTCTTCTTGCAACTTCTTCTTCATTATTGGTGTTACTGAAGGATAGTTGTTTCCCTAAGTAGATGTAGTTCTCAACATAGTCAACTATATTTCCTCTTACTCTGATATGTTCTTTGTTACTGTTTGTCATAACTTTAGTCTTTGGGTCTTATGACACATCAATAGATCTCAAATTGCATTTCTGCAAGCGGCCGCGGGGCTGGCGCGGGGAGGGCGCAGGGCGGGCGCGTGGTGTGAGCGGGTGGACTTGATAAATGCAATTTGAGATCTATTGATGTGTCATAAGACTCAAATTACATATAGAACAAATTTCAACGCGTGTTCAACGGGTGGTCAACGCGTGTGATGCGCGTGGTGGACGCGTGGTCAACGCGTGTCATCTGAACGCGCCCTTAAGCTATGAGTCAGAAAATTAGCATGGGGGTTCCTTTTAGCATGTAGGTAGACGACCACTAAGAATAAGGATTATTGAAAATTCGTATTCTAAATTTGTAAGCCTTGACGTTTCTTTCGTATTAAATACCTACATCTAAACGCATTCTACAGTAAACATGTTTAATTTAATAAAAAAGAGGTATATTTTTCTCATGCTGCGGGCTGTGGAGATAGCTATGCTCGGAGTTTCTCTACGTGATAGAAACTGAAATACGGAAATCCGTAGAAGAACCAAAGTCACCGACATAGCTCTCAGGATTAGTAAGCTGAAGTGGCAATGAGCAGGTCATATAGCTCGCAGAACTGACAACCGCTGGGGAGTAAAGGTTCTCGAGTGGCGGCCGCGATGCAATGCTGCCCGGTGGATCGACGACATTGTAGCGGTCGCTGGTAGTCGGTGAATGGAGGTAGCTCAGGACCGCTGTTTGTGGCGTCGTTTGGGGGAGGCCTATGTCCAGCAGTGGACGTGTATGGGCTGATATGATGATGATGATATTTTTCTCGTGTTACAATGGTATTTCTCATAATATAAATGTCAGGGCTAAAGAACTTGCAAACCACTTAATGCAGTTTTAATAGCGCAGTCAATTTAGAATGCATAATGTCTTTTGAATAATTCGTTTAATATTTATTTCAATAGTATAAACTGTCGATTTTTAAGGAATAATTAATGGAACAGAAGCGTGGAAATTCAAAGTAAAACTAACTCTGTTTTAGCAGCCAAAGTAGATAGCATTAATTTAAGTAGCAGTGTCATTACTAAGCACTTTAGCCTGTTGATACTTCGCCAATTCTCTCCTAACACTGTTCCCGAAAATAATCGAGATATTGCGTTTAATAGATATACCTAAATAGGTATAAAGATGTTCACTTTATCCCTAAAGTTGTCGGGATACTTAGCGTGAGAAATATCTCGTTTCCATTCGATATAATTCTCGTTTAATCTAAAACCCATTACTGAATAGGTATTGAACGATTTTAGTAGGTACTTTTACCTACACATTTAAATAACTTTAATGTTTATTCAAATCGTAATTGCTTTATAAAACGTTCAATGTTTCTCTGAATTGCTTTTTAAATGATTATATTTATACACCTTTTTTGTACAAAAACCCTATATGTACTACATCTATTATGAAGTAATTCTATGGTATAATGACAAAAAAACCTGTCCAAAATAAGATAGATACTGGTAAATAAACGCTTAATTTGCACAAAACATTAAACATAACTATTATATACAGAAAAACATAGACAGCTAGAAAAGCTGCAAGAAAGGGCGGTCTTATCGTTGAAAGCCATTTCTTCCAGACAATCTTTGAATAGAATGGCTGTTTTAGCTTGTATGTATAGTATAAATATATCTTTAAATATTAAATTCCAAGTGCTGATTGACTGACAGATATATTAAAACACAGCTCAAAGGAAAACGAAAACGGAATTATTGGCAAAAATATTAGGTACAGATAGCAATTATAACGGATATATTGTACCTACTAAAAAGTCTTTTTTTGAAAATTCATACCCTACGCGGACAATGTTGCGGGCAAAAGCTAATAAATACCATAAAAGGTAACAAAAGTTAAACGTAAGGGAAAATAAATAATATGAAAAAATCGGTGTTCCGGGAATTAACGTGTGATGGAAATGTTAAGAAATTGTTTTTCTGCGTTGTTTTTGTGCTCCAAACAATTATCTATTTTCTAAGAAACACTGATTTGTGTAAGCTTTTTCCAGATTTATTATGTTTTTAGATCGTTCGAGAATCTCGAAAATATTTTCTCTCAACATCGAAAATATTCAGGAGCCTTGACAAATTGAAAAAATAGGAGCTTTCTTTTAAAAATACTTCGATTTTGTTAACCGACTTCTGTTGCTTTGATTTAGGTTGATTGAGGATTTAGGTTGGGATTAAAAATTAAGAACTCCCTTGCAATTTTCCCTGGCACTCTATTACCTAGAATCTATATATACTTAACTAGTGGCGCCCCGCGGTTTCACCCGCGTAAGTCCCTATCCCTCGGCAATTTCGCTATCAAAAGTAACCTTAAGTCCGTCTCCAATCCCCTAAACTATTAACTATGCCGATTTTCATCCAGATCGTCCAGTCGTTTGAAGACGGAACAAACAAAATTATACAAACACAAAAACAAACTTATAATATGAGTTAGTATCAGGTTTAGGAAGTTATGATAAGGATTGTGACTTGAAATCGTCTTTAAGGACCTGGGTGCTTATTTTCTCAGATGCCCAAAGGACACAAAAGTCAAATGAACCGAAAAGATTAGTTAAAAAAATCCTATACCTACTATCATTTTAGTTCCATCATCACTCTATTTCCAAGTGGTACGTTCAAGTATGTATAAAATAATTTAATTATGAACCACGAAATTTCCTAAACAAATCAATCAACTGAATTTCGGTTTAATTAATTTGTAAGGTTCCTTTGGTAGACTCGGTACTAGCATAGTACGTATGTATTCTCTGAGGTTGCACGGTCTAATTTATATTGGTTAGAATGCCTTTAATGGATATTAATTCAATAATTTTAGGTGGGTTAAATTAGTTTGGGATATATTGTTATTTGAAGTTAATTAAAATAGGATATTAACCACGTATTTTTGTCTCGTGAAAGTGGCGTAACTGCATCGCTAGCTGCGCTCCGCGGTTTCACCCGCGTAACTCCCGAACCCGTGGGAATATCGGGATATATTAAGTTGTAAGCTATGTATATGCGTGCAAATGGCCTTACAACCCAGGATGCCGAAGATCGTGCAAAGCGGAGGCGTAAAAGTAAGAAAGCGGACCCCGGGCTCCCGAGAGGGATGCAACCGGGAACATCGCTCGGATGATGATGATGATTAAGTTGTAAGCTATCCTAACTCTCAAGTTGGATCAACCTGCACACGGTGTGCAAATTTGTTTAAAATCGGTTAAGTAGTTTAAGAGTACATCGCGCACAAACAACGTGACACGTAATTTAAAGAAAATAAAAAAAGATGTGAGATATTAGTTTAGGGTTTTTTGTTTCATTTCATAACACTCAAACTAGAATAAACTAGATTTTTTTATGAAAAAGGTCCCGTCGCAAACCTGCGATAAGGAACTTTGTTCCAATAAAAACATGGTAAGTTAACATAGCAGTGCATGATATGTGTATTGGATAAATTAGGGTCGCAATATATCAGCCTCTCAGCTTAGCCGACCGTGTCTATAGAGGAAAGACTCGTCAATACATCAGGGCCAACTAAGCAGCGGGTTTCATGACAATGTTTTCCTTCATTATAAGAACAATTTTAACGTATAATTACTTTAATTTTGCCTACGTAATTATTTTTTCGCAATATATATTTTAGGTAGGTATCGTCAAGACGAGCTAAGAGAAGCGCAAGGGCACCAAGGTGCTTATTATAAGGTCTCAGAAGGGCACTAACTACCTTTTCTTGAAGCGCTTCGTCATTGTTTTTAATTATATGATCTCAAAATAAACAGGTAGGTAAGTAGTACTTAAAAGTACCTAAATGTTACGAATCTGACTTAGTAGGTAGGATAATTAAATAAAATTTTCATAAAAACCAAATTAAAGATCTTATCAAAGTAGTTATAACTAAAGTTTTGGGAAATAAGAATCAGTTATCGTGTAACAATACAAGTTTGTGAACTGCTCAAAATGCTAAGGATTAAAATTTTGCTACTCCTTATCTCAGTGGCGTTTGCTGCTCCTGAAAGGGTGAGGAACTAATATTTTAAACTATCTTTCCCATACAATCTCAATCTTGATCTTGACGATTTTGGAATGAAAAGTTCTGTAATTAAGGGTAATTACAGAACTTTTCATTCCAAAATCGCTTGGAATGAAAAATTCTGTGTTAGTTGTCCAGTAATACTTTACCGGCCCCCTGATTCACAAACCGTCATTTAGAAGGCTACCGAAACGAGAAAAAATATTGCTTCTCTTTCACTCCCACGACTTTTGACGTGTTGCCATCCTTGTCCTTTCAGTTTTATTAGTTTCGGTAGCCTTCCGATGGTTTGTGAATTAGCCTGCTGTTCCGTACTAAAGACTATCCTGTGTAATTTTATGTAAATTGATCTAGCCGTCTCATCACGTGCGTGAATACGTCATCAACATCATCATAATCAGCCACAGGACGTTCACATTTAGTACTTACTAACAGTAACGGCTTTTACTTAGCTGAATATGAATAAATTAATTAATTGAGTTGAATTAAATTCTGAACACAGTCCTTCCCCAAAGACTTCAAGATCGATCAGTCTCATTCTCTCTGCGTTCAATGTCTTCCCGCGATTTTAATTTAGCCTTCTATCCACCTAGTCGGAGACCGTCCTGCGCTGCTCCAATCTAGGACCTTCCGGCCCCAACGGCCATCAGTTCGATACGCCACATGACCTTTCCATTACCACTTCAGCTTACTAATCCATGCCATGCTTCAATTACAGAAACTAGTCAATACATCGCCTGAAATCGCAAAGATAATGATAAATGCTTTAAAGGAATGTACACATAAATCTGACGTCGAAGATATTTTGACTATGGGTAGATCAGGTAAATGGAGGGATGATGAGGCATATAATAACATGATAAGATGCACCTTCGAAGTCTCAGGATATACAACAAAAGATGGTCGTCTCAATTTAGAAAAGGCATTAACTGTATTACCTGGACACGATGATATCAACAAAGTTATTAAGGACTGCTACGATAATTATTCTGATTTGTACGATTTTTACATTTGTTTCCAGAAGAAAACACCGTCTTATCTTAATTTAAGTTCTTAATAGACCAAAAAAAGCGCTTTACAATGGTGTAAAAGTTGGAAGAAATCAAAGTCAACGATACGGCTGTTCATTTGTGCAAATTAAACTATCAAGTTTCTTGTTCTTTGTTTATTTTGTGGTCTATATACCTTCCTTTTAATAATAATATATACCTTCCTTTTAATAAACCTATAGTATTTATATATCTACAGTTATTTTCACTTTTATAAGTCAACAAGTCAACCATACTTATACAAAAAAATGTATATTCGATTCTCAGACCTAACGAAAGTACACAAAAAAAATCATACAAATCGGTTCAGCCGTTTAGGTGGAGTTTGGCAACTAACACCGCGACATAAGAATTTTATATACCTTTAAAGAGATTATTTAGTGTTTAATAATTCTAATAGTTAAAATTTAATACTTCTAGAAGATCTTTATCTTTATAATTTGCAATAAATATGCTAAGAAACTCCGCTCTAAGCTTGAAATAATATCATGTTACCGTGGAATTTACGAGTGTGTTCAAACTGTAAAGTGTCTAATTCACAGCCACTCGAGTTTGGACACTGTCCAAGTAGATACCTAGATATTGATGTCATGTAGACACGACTCCTAGTGCTGATCAAATCTAACGTTTTACTTCTATGGCACAGTTATAGTTAGGGAGGACAAGGAAAAAGTCATATATACCATATTATGACTTTTTCCTTGTCGAAGGTTCCATTTATATATGCACAAACGTCTTATCAAAATGTGTTTAGCGGTTTAGACGTTATAAAACGCAACACACAAACAGAGTTACTTTTTTTCACAATTAAAATATGGTTTTTTTTTAATAAGAATGAAATAAACAGCATAATTACATTTAATGCATTCAACTAAAATTAAAAGTCCAAATGAAATGACAAAGTCCAAGTCGTTAGGAAATGTGACCAAGTGTATGAATTTTGCATTTTTACTAATATTAGTAAGGATATAAAAAAAATTAACGTAAGTACAAATCGGTACATTGTCTTCAATTTTTAATACCTACTTAATAAATTGTTAGTAATTAACATTAAAGTCACATATATTTACCCGAAATAAACAGGTAAGTAGATAGTACTCATAATTACCTAATTATTACGTATCTAAGTAGGTAGATTACTTAAAAAAACATAAATATCTTATCAAAATAGTAATTGCATCCGTTATTCAATATAAAATTCCTTAATATATAAACGAAGGTATAGGAAATAAGAATCAGTTATCGTTTACCGATACAAGTATATGAACTGTTCGAAATGTTGGGAATTAAAATTTTGTTACTTTTTGTCTCTGTGGCTTTTGCCGCTCCTGAAAAGGTGAGGAACTAACATTTTAAGATCTACTTTTTTTAAACAAGCTTACTTATATCAGAAGGCCAATTCTCGTAAATAACATTGTTTAAATTACATTTCGATTGCAAAAAATACCCTTTAAAGTCAGTTTATTTTTACAAAAAGCTAACTTTGAGGGTATTTTGAGCTACTTCGAAGGTATTAGTTGTGATCGAAATGATATTGAAATGTAATTTAAACAATGTTATTTACGAGAATTGGCCTTCTGGGCTTGTTGTAGCCTGGCATTTTGTATATCAAACTCTATAATCATAATTGCAAATATCCTATTGGCCTATTGCATAATATAAACTAGGTTCATCTGAGGAAATCGGTGGTGATACAAGGACAGACAGACGGGACGGAGTGATCTTATAAGGGTTCTTTTTGTTACCTTTCGAGGAATAGAACCCTAAAAAGAGAAAAAGACTCATGAAGAAACCTCGGAAACTATACAAGAACTACGAGTTTGAGAGTTCGCTTGGATTTCCTTTAAGATTCTAGGCCAGCACTAAGAAAGTATTTTAGGAAATTTGATCTCGTAAAGGGTAAAAAGTTTACAATAACTTGAACTTCATATTACAGACAGACGGACAAGAAACTGATCTTATAAGGGTTACTTTTTTACGGAACCCTAAAAGCATTTTTTTATTTAATTGCAGCATCTAGTCCAAATACTACCGGAAATCGCAAAGATAATTGTGAATTCTTTAAAGCAATGTTCCAATCAACCTGATGTCGAAGATATTTTGACTATAGGTAGATCAGGTAAATGGAGGGATGATGAGGCATATAAGAACATGATCAGATGCAGCTTCGAAGTCTCAGGATATACAAAGAAAGATGGTCGTCTAGATATCGAAAAGGCATTAACTGTATTCCCTGGCCACGATGATATTAACAAAGTTATTCAGGACTGCTACGACAAAGATTCAGAAGTGTTCAATTTTTATATTTGTTTCGAGAAAAAAACACCTTTTTATATTAATTTACGTGGGTTAAATTAAAACAACAACGCCTTATTAAACCATTCTAATGAGGTATATAGGAGTTTTTTATTTTTATAATGCGTGGCCTGCACTGGGCTATCTGAAATTTTTAAAGGAAAAATGCGACTCGTCTTAATTGCAATTTTCGAAGACGCATTTTTCCTTCAAAAATATTTATAGATAAAAAAAACTATAACATGTATAAAAGTTACACGAAAGAAATCACTTTCGGCGATAAGGCCGCACATATTGTATATGCAAATTAAAATTTTAATCTTTCTATTTTCTTTGTGTATTTTATGGTCTATATTCCATTTAATAAATCTATATTTATATATCTACTCTTTTTTTATTAGCCAGTTTTGTAGTGTTTGCATTTGTGGAAATATAAAAGATCTCAATCTTTCTCATTTTTAGGCAAAATGTTACACCACTTCAAACAAACTCCGCTCTAAGCTTGAAATAATGTCATGTTACATTAGACTTTACGAGTGTGTTCAAACTGAAAAGTGGCTAATTCACAAACACTCGAGTTTGGACACTGTCCAAGAAGAAGTTTTCTTGTGGACATGCACTCCTAGGTTGACTTGCAAAACAAAAAATAAATTCGTTTAAATTAGGCCCTTAAAGATCAAAGTGTCAAAATGATTAAATAATATCATATTGTGAAATATAATAGAATTTAATTTAAGGTAACCCGTTGAATGCATTTTAGAATATGGCCTTTGTTTGAGAACAATCTCATGCCACCCTTAGTGCTGGTAAAACTAACACTTTAGTTTTAGGACACTTAAGATAGATACGCTTTATTGCACACACAAGTTACAGAAAAGTAAAAAACTTACAATTAAGTTTTTGCTTTACGTAACAACTAGCGACCCGTCCCGGCTTCGCACGGCTATATTATGCATGTATTATACATACAAACCTTCCTCTTGAATCACGCTATCTATTAAAAAAACCCCATCAAAATCCGTTGCGTAGTTTTAAAGATTTAAGCAGTCAAAGGGAAATAGGGACAGAAAAAACGACTTTGTTTTATACTATGTACCTAGTGATTTGATGTAAACTTACCTATAAAGTACTTTATTGACAAAATTAAAGTGTTTTTATTAACCCAGACGCGAGTGACCGACAAAAATAATGGATCACTGTTCTAAGTTTTTTTAACGTAAAATAAATATTGGAGGACATTTCACACATCGCCATCTAGCACCAAGCTAAGCAACTAGACTTGTGTGCTATACAACGGATATAATTCTTAAATACTATTCTTTTGTAAATATACGGAAATCGAACCCGCAACCCTGTGTTTGGCAGGTGTCAGTTATTAAACTAGCACCACCACGCGGTTTCACACATGTAAGTCCCGATACCGTAGGAATATCGGATGAAAAGTTACTTATGTTACTCTTGAATATTGAAAGCTTCGTCATAACAAGTTTCATCGAACTCGGTTCAGTAGTTTCAGAGCCTATTCATTCAAAAGGAAAAAATCGTTCCTCTTTTTATTTAGTGTAGAAAATAGGTACAATCCACGGTCAAAAGTCTCTGCCCACCGTAACGTTTACAATCCTGTGCAGCACTATTTGAATATTATAACAACGTAACCTGTGGATCGAACCCACGTCTCACGAATTAGGGGGATGTAAATATTTATTGGTGTACAACAGTTTTGCTTGATAGCAGTAAACGAAATTTGTCAAATTAGCCACTTTGACATGGTTATTTATAAAAAAAAATATATAAGTTTAGTCATCTGAGTCGCAAAAATTTGGATCATCTAATCAATTAATTACATCAGGTGGAATAGTGAACAGTGGTCCCAAATGCAATATAATATAAACATGTCCTTTAGCCTTCTGATCCTAGGTTTAATTGGAGGGCACCGCTTAAGGTAGTTAAATAAATCACAATTTTCAATGGAACTCCGTTACCTAGAAAAATGAAAATTTTGTTCAGCGGCCAATGGTGGCCAAGTATAATCAATATGTCATTTAGTACCTAACAGTCCATGGTATATATTAATGTCAAATTTGTTTGTTCCTAATCGGTCCCTTAAAAGATCTAGTCCTTTATATACCAAAGTAGTACTTAAAATCAACACAATAGGTACTTCATCATTTTTTAATTAAAACAGTAACCCACACAAAAAGAAATAGTTGAGAAAAGACACTCATACCTTCGTCAATGTGTATGTATTTTTTCATATTGAATAAACAAGAACTTTTGCAATAACTCCTGATTAAGTGTCCATGTAAATAATCATTAAACAGGCAAACACTAGAAATGTTAACTTTGGGAACAGATTGTGCACGATGTGATTAAGATCTGACAGAAATATTACAATGTGGGATGTGTAGGGTATTTCTTAGCATTTAGGAACTGTTTTTGCTGACTTCCCTTACCTCGAGAAAAATTAATTTTGTACCGCTAATTATTAATAATTGATCACCGTGCGTCGGTTGGTGTAGCGGGTGGCAGATTATACAACTCACACAACTAAATACATAGCTAACATGTTGAAAATAATAATTACACTGAGTACTTTCTTTTAATTCAAGTATAAGTTTGTATGTAACGTCTATTAGAAGAAGGTCGTAACTCCAATACTTGTTGATAGGTAGTTTTATTGTAGCAAACTGCTCATTTACTTATGACCCATACTGTACCTAAACTCTCTCTGCACCTCGCTTCGAAAGAGATTTCAAACTTACCTACTATTTTCTGGGAAAATACCGAAACAGTGAAACTTATTTAACCGCAAACCTAGAGAATGACCAAACTTCGTCAAATCGGTTTAGCAGTTTGTGAACGGTTCAACTTAAAATCGAAGTTTAAACTTACCTATTAAATTCTACACTTGGGTCTTTAGATAGATTCTTACTTAGTTACATAGATATTAATGTATGAACAAAGAGGTTCAATATATATTACCAGAAATAGACCATACAAAATACATATTGTGCTTTAAAATCGCTGTCTTATGTGACGCTGTAAAAAAATAATGACGTAACGTAGAGATTAAATTAGGACATTTTTGTATGAAAACGTTCAAATTTAATTTCTTATGATTCATTTCAATTCATTTTTACTATTGTAGTAAAAAATAAAAATGAAAGAAATTAAATTACCTATATACAGGAAACTATAGGTTTTTTTACATTAAAAGTGAAGAAAAATAATCTTCACTTAGTGCCACTAAAGAATTAAAACCTTAATTAAAATTTTATAAAAATGAAATAACCTACTAGTACCTACCTACATTTATAATCTACTAAGTATCTATTTATTAACATTATCATAAATTTTCATTTTTATTTAAACTTCAAGTAAACGAAACTAAGTTCTATAGGTGCTAATTAAATCATCAATATTAACTTATAAGGCAAAAAATACAAATTAACCTTGTCCGTCATTGTTCTTTGTCGTTAAAAACCAACAAACAGAAAACTAAAACGATAATCTATTATTAAAAATTATTTTTCCATGAGAATAGAAAGAAACTCCGGAAACTTTAATATACCTACAATTATTCTCCGATGCAAACAGCGCGTGTGTCCTACAAATGTATTATTATTTTATTTTTGCCTTTTTTACGAAGTGCTATAAGCTTTTAAAACAAAGTATGTGTTCCTAGATAATTTAAAATTACCGGGCATGTTATTAGGTACCGGGCATATATCTTTTTTCCCATAATTTAGTACAAATTATATTACCATAAAATTACATTATAGAAATGTAGATTAAAAAAAAACAAATACAAACTCACTTTTTTAACATAACTAGCGACCCGCTCCGGCTTCGCACGGCTATATTATGCATGTATTATCATATAAACCTTCCTCTTGAATCACTCTATTAAAAAAACCGCATCAAAATCCGTTGCGTAGTTTTAAAGATCTAAGCATACAAAGGGAAATAGGGACGGCGAAAAGTGACTTTATTTTATACTATGTAGTGATTTATTTTATACTATAAAAGTTCCAAATGTCATTCGCCAACCGTTCTAAGGTCGCTGCATACGTACCTAACGGGAAAAACCTCGGACGGGACGTGACGATTTTTTGACATCGTTTCATATAAAAATGTTACGTCCCGTCCGGAACGAGAACAATCACGTTACGTATGCAGCGACCCTATTGTAACTTGTAAATTTAGTTAAATTCGAGAACGTTGTAGTAGTATAAGTAAAACGGCTCATTTATTCCTATATCTATCTATGGTTTAAGGTGAAAGGGTAACTGTGCTCTCTCCATACATACGTAGTCGACGGTTTCCTCCCTGGATAATGACACTAGACAAATATTTTTGTGCCATAAAACCTATAACTGCCATGACTATTTTTTTTTTTTTCATTTTATAATTATCATAGAAATTAAAGATTAAAAAAATAAAAACCAAAAATAGGGGCATGGTCATGGCAATTATAAGTTTTATACACCAAAAATATTTGCTCTAGTGTCATTATCCAGGGAGAAAACAGTCGACTACGTTTGTAATAGTTTGTATGGAGTACCTGGAGTACCCCGGTACCCTTTCCTCTTAAGCACATGACCATTATTTTTATATACCTTTACAGTCGGATAAAAAGCTTTCAATATCCTAGTTTCATCTCCATTATTAACGATTTCATGGGACAGCTTGTTCACCTAATTCCAGTTAAGGGCCCTCGGTCGACCACTAACCTATCTAGGTGTTATATCACTTAGATAGGACTTAATGAGGTCCAGTGACGTCATAATCTATACTTATAATGGGTAAGGCGAGATCTCTCGACAATTAGTCGAGAACGGGCTTTTGAGCCTGTTTTAATGAACTTCTTTCTTGACTGTTCAAATAGGATTTAATGAAATTGTTAGGTTTGGGTTGAGAAAGGAGAGGTTTGTCAGTTTTGTTTTAGGTTTTATGTTTCGCATTGTAAGCACTTAATTGTTCTAATTTGTTCACTATTAAAGTCGGATTTGTACCTTTACAACTCATTTGCTGAGGTTTTAATGTTTTCGTTTCTTATATCTACTTATTTGAAAATAAACAATTTTCTTTCTTTCTTTCTTCTACCTATACCCAAATATGTAGTATTATAACAATCAATGTTTCGACTTACGGAAAAATCCTAAAAACCTGTTAAGTATACAGCATAGATAAAAATCAGTATTTGAACGCTTTTATTAAGTACAAAAAAAAATGGCTGTCTGTAAAGTCGGTTTATACAGAGTATAATTTTACGTCATAACGTTTGAAAACGATAAAAATTTAGATTTTTTTTCCTTTAGATAAGTCTTCTATTCGTCACTCGTCACCATAACAAAAGCCCAGAGGAGCGATATTATTATTAAACAAACACGAACCGGATATATTAAAATTTATTAATCCGTCAAAATTCCAAAACAGAGAATCATCACCGTACTGGCAAGTGGCTTCTACTTGCTTCTATGGCAAAGCGTTTGAACGAATTCTCCGGATCAGGTTTATCTAGAAAGACTTTCCGAATTCAATTTGGACTCTCATATCGTATAATCGGCTTGGGAACACGACTTGAATGTAAAGATATTTATTTATATTGCAATAAAATAGAGGTAACATCGGAACATGTATGGAATTTTAAACTAACATTGAAAAGGACGTAGGATTTAGGACGTAGGCGAGTAATAAGAGGAAGCTCACAGCTACGCGACGCTAGCTGATCGTTTACGGTCGTGCGGGTTAAGCGACGCCTGGCGCGGTCATTACTTCGATGGATGGCCAATTAGTAATGTGGCAAAAATGTGTTTTCGTTGTGCCATGTGCTTCGGAAGGCACGTTAAGCCGTTGGTCCCGGTTGCTACCTCTATTAGCAGTCGTTAGGTCAAGTTTGAGGCCTTAAGGCGATCTGAAAACTCTAACCATCATAGGTGAGCCACACCACTACACGAGAAGAAGAAGAAGAATAAGAAAGGATTTTTGAAAATTCGACCTCTATAGGAGTAGAAAGGGCTATTAACGTTTGTAGGTTATTTAAAACTGGTATTTGTTATGTTTTATGTTTATGGAGCTCGGATATTTTGATACCGGTACAAGCAATTTTCGGTAAGCATCATTTTCAATCCTACTAATTACTACACATTTGTAAAATTTTATTTCTCATTACCCACGCCCACGTTTGTTACCTCTTCACGCAAAAACTACTGTACCGATTGCTATGAAACTTAGTATATAGATAGCTGACGCTTTGGAATAACTCATAGGTTACTGTTATCCCCAAATTTCCACGGGATCGGAACTAACGCGTTTGATGAGAAGTTACTATGCCATTTAGGTATTTTTGTACATCTGAGATCTAGAATTAAAATAAACTGTATATCTGTGTAAAATCTCATCTTTCGCGAAATCTCATCTGTCGCGAGAACGGCTGAAAATGCTCACCCACAAAAGTGTATATCTGTGTAAAATCTCATCTGTCGCGAAATCTCATCTGTCGCGAGAACGGCTGAAAATGCTCACCCACAAAAGTGCCCAACGCGCCATAAGAAGTTTTCACTTCAAAAAAACAGCGCACTCCGGGAGTGCAGGCAGAAGTGAAAACTGTATATCTGTGTAAAATCTCATCTGTCGCGCTGTATATCTGTGTAAAATCTTATCTGTCAAATCTCATCTGTCGCGAGAACGGCTGAAAATGCTCACCCACAAAAGTGCCCAACGCGCCATAAGAAGTTTTCACTTCAAAAATCCTTAGGAAAATGTAGATGTTCCATCTATGGTTGTATAGGTTATTTATATCTTTGATTGAATGCAATCCGCAGGCACTGCAGTATCACTTCCTCTAGTTTTGTCATGATTTCGAACATATTAATTACGAAACGAAAACAGTTCAGAAACTAAATAACTCCGTAGAAGACTGTATTTGGATATGTAGCTGGTATGTCTAATTTATTTTTCTGATATGTATTCATGTATTAAGAGATATTTTTTCTGATCGATTCTCTATGCAGAATATTTTTTGAAAATATATTATAGCTATCCCGGCAAATGTTGTTTTGCCATATAAAAAAAAATGTGATTAATGAAGAACCGCTCGACCGATTTTGTGCAAACTTCACATAAACCATCTACTAAATAGTCCGAACAAAGTTTAAACATTTGGTTTGGATAGGTGAGCCCGTTCTTGAGTTATAAAATTACAACGAAGAGTGGCATTGATTTTTTTTTATATAGACTAGCTGTCCCGGCAAACGTTGTTTTGCCATATAAAAAAAAACTAAATCAAAATCGGTTCAGCCGTTCGGGAGCTACGATGCCACAGACAGACACACACACACACACAGACACGTCAAACTTATAACACCCCGTCGTTTTTGCGTCGGGGGTTAAAAATCATACAAATCGGTTTAGCCGTTTAGTTTGGCAACTAACACCGCGACCCAATTGACATCAATATTTATACGTCACTCAATTGTTTTGCCTTCCCGGAACCTCTCCATTAAAACTTGAACTTTATGTTATGGTACTAAAGTTCTTATTGACTTGTATTATTACGAATCGTTTGTATGGTATGGAGTATAGAAAAGTGTTGTTTTTAGACATTTTCAGGCAATTTTTTAAATTTTTCTCTCCGTAAGAACCATCCTCGTACCTTATGGAATATTCTAAAAAAAGAATTGGCCAAATTGGTCCAGGCGTTGTTGAGTTATGCGCTTACCAACACATTTTGCGATTCATTTTTATATTATAGATAAGTATATATTTACAAAAGAAAAGTATATAAGTAGCATATCCGTTGTCTATAAATATATGTTATGATGCAACTAATAATGTTGCTTTAATTGGTGAAAGAATTTTTGTTTGAGCCTATTCGTTACAAACAAAAAATCATTTTTTTCTCTTTATAATATTAGTGTAGATGGAAGAACATAAGTATTCTATCCGTTGTCTGGTCGTCATACCACAAGCTTAGTTCCTTAGCTTGGGGCTAGATGACGCTGTGTGGGATGTCCTACAATATATATATTTTTAATGTTGTTCAAGTTCTATTCAGTTTAGAAACTAGAAACCAACTTCGCTTTTTAATTAACCACGTAGAGACTTGTAGTTCATGTTCAAAGTTTGTTTAACTAATTTAAATATTGTTACCTCTAAAAGTTGGCAGAATGCTATTACAAACTAATATTCAAGTTATAAACCTGGATATTCATGTCAACAATTTTGGCTGCATACTACCTACTACCTGTTTAAATAAATAAATATTGCAGGACATTCCACACATCGTCATCTAGCCCCAAGCTAAGTAACTAGACTTGTTGAATGGGTGCTAGACACTAGACAACGGATATACTACATAAATACTTTTCTTTTGTAAATATATACTTATCATACATACAATATTTACAAGTTTTCTCAGACCAGAGACAGATATCTAAGCATAAATACCTGTCTGAGACAAATTTAGTGAAAAAAAAACTGTTTTCTAAAAATATTAACTATATAAATAATCTAGTAGACTTTCCTCTGAACACAATCAACTAAAAGATGTTTATGGCTGAAAGGGTAGTGTAGGTTCTAGACAAACCTACTCCATCTATAAAGCCCACTGAAGTGCATGGAATTCAAATTCACTGTAGGTACAAATCGTCTATAATATTATCTTCATGCATAGCTTACTTGTCTAAAGAATGATGGTAGGGCAATAATCAAGCATGTACCCAAATAGAAAAAATATGATAAAATTCTCCGTTTTTCTAGATTACAATGAAATGTTTAGTATTTCATGTAATAGGTGTGGAAAAAAGATATAAGCATTTAAAGTCACCTGTTTTTCATTTTCTACGTCAGAATCTGACGCCATTACACATTAGGAACTTTAACAACCTAACCTCCTTGCTTTAGGTAACACCAAATAATAACCATTAACGGCTCATGCATACTGCCAGAGTTTAGTAGGTACTTAGTAGGTTTTTATTCTCAGTAATCGAATTCAAAAAATATTGAGTTCAAAATCTCTAATAAAAAAATAAAAGAGCAAACGGTCAAAGCGACAGGACGTGTGTCTTATGCGGCGTGCGGCCAGTGTCGTTCCTTGAGAAAAAAATAAACGGGCGGGAAATGATTTTGTTTATTTTTATGTTATATTCGTTTTAATTAATAATTTATTTTGTTATTAGTAATGAATAGTCGGTTATTTCCGGTTATTTCACATGTTTATTAGGTATGACGTTAACTCAATAGTAAAAAACCTTTTTGGTAAGTACCAAAGTATTTGAGTACAGAATAAAAATAGCGGAAACCTAAAAAAACTACATTTAACCGCTTTGCTCATAACCTTGTTATAGGAATAAATAGTAATGGAGTCTCATATTCAATCTCTTTAATTATTACTAAATTATTATTTTATACCCCTATAGCTGCGTCTAAATGGTTGAAGAAAAAAGATTTACGATTAAACAAGAAAGGCACATAGCCTAGTGTGATGCCGGTTCCCTATATTTCTATACAGAAAATTTAGGTTCAAGGTTTGGCCATTATTCTTTAAAACTTTACGTCTTCAAAGTGATTTAGTGTACAGGTATGTCTAAGTAATGTATTTATTACATTGTTGTAACAGAGTTTCTCCGTAAAACAATAGCGCAAGTTTAGAGCTTAGAGCGAATCTTTTACGACACCTTTGTATGAGTTGGGTGTTTTAGAGTAATATTGTGAATAAGAACTACAAAGTTGTGTTCTGTTTATACCTTTAACGTAAGGTGAACGTTCCCTAAATACGTAAGTACAAACATCAATTAAATATACTTTAAACACAAGAAAATAATATATTAACACTTGAGGAGGCTCACAGCTAAGGGACGCTCGCTGATCGTTTACGGTCGTGCGGGTTAAGCGACGCCTGGCGTGGTCATTACTTCGATGGGTGACCAATTAGTGTGTGGCAAAAATGCGTTTTCGTGAGCCCCTCCGTGTTTCGGAAGGCACGTTAAGCCATTGGTCCCGGTTGCTACCTTTAGTAGCAGTCGTTAGGTCAAGTTAGAGGCCTTAAGGCAAGGCGATCTGAAAACTCTAACAATAGGTGAGCCACACCACTATACGAGAAGAAGAAGAACACTAATAATATTTTTCATATATAATATACCTACTAGCTGCGCTCCGCGGTTTCACCCGCGTAAGTCCCGATCCTGTAGGAATATCAAAACAAAAAGTAGGCTATAGCGTTCCTCGATAAATGGACTATCCAACACAAAAATATTGTTTCAATTCGAACGAGTAGTTCCTGAGATTAGCGCGTTCAAACAAATAAACAACTGTTCAGCTTTGTAATATTAGTATAAATATGATAGTCTGTAAGGTATTATTATATTATAGGTCATGAACTTACTTATTTTGAATTAGGTACTGTTGTTATCTATAATAAATAAATAATACAATTTGAGTTAATTAAGTTGTAACTTTGTAATGTTTTGTAAATAAATAAAGAAGAAGAAATCACTACATAGTATAAAATAAAGTCGCTTTCTCTGTCCCTATTTCCCTTTGTACGCTCAAATCTTTAAAACTATATACGCAACGGATTATGATGCGGTTTTTTTAATAGATAGAGTGATTCAAGAGGAAGGTTTATATGTATAATACATGCATAATATAGCCGTGCGAAGCCGGGGCTAGTAAAGAATAAAGAGAAACTGTATTTGACCACCTTGTTCAATTTACCACCGACCACTAAATCTTGGCGTTTGTAAAGTGTATGTGAAGACACATATAAGACGCAAACAAATAATAAATAAATAAATATTTCAGGACATATTACACATCGCCATCCAGCCCCAAGCTAAGCAACTTAATGCTTGTGTTATGGGTGCCAGATAACGGATAAACTACTTATATACTTTTTTTTTTTTTTTAAATATATACATATTATACATATAGGAAACACCCAGAACCAGAAACAAGAATTTATGGTCAGCATAAATACTTGTTCCCGGCGGGAATCGAACCCGCAACCTTCTGCGTCGCAGTCGGGTGTTCGCCCGACGCGCCAAAGAGGTCGTCAAAATGCATATTGCCTTTTTTCATACACAAAATAGGCTTGAATTTTACTTTATATCACCGGAAGGGAAGCTAGATAAGGTCCAAACAATACAATTACAATTTCAGTTATCGGCGACAGGCATTTTGCGTTTGACACCGTTCCTGATGTTAGGAAGAAAATGAAAATCTTTCTTATTTTATACGAAGGGTAAAAAAGTTGTCAGAACAAATAGAAGAGGCAGTATGAGTTTTCATCCTCAATCTTTATTATATTGTATTTTTTTTTAATTCTCCTTATTAATATTGGCTGCAAAAAACTTTGGCCTTTCCTAAGCCAAAAACGAAACATAATTCCCAAATTTTAAAACATACAAAGTTACGTTGGATTGAAATTTATTTACCTAACTATTTAGGTATCCTGCTGGTGGTAACATTCGGGCACTAAATCTCAGAACTTGGCAGGTGTCTTGAATGTTTGAAGAAGCTACAACACTGTAAACTTTGCTTTGATACTCGCTAAATTGTATGATACTGCTTTTTAGTAGCGCACATTTCATTTGACTGTCAGATTTATGTAAGCAAACAAGTTACAATTGTAAGATAGGTAAATATTTTATAACTAGCGACCCGCCCCGGCTTCGCACGGCTATATTATGCATATATTATAAATATAAACCTTCCTCTTGAATCACTCTATCTATTAAAAAAAATCTTAAAAATTTTAAAGATTTAAGAATACAAAGGGAAATAGGGACAGAAAAAGCGACTTTGTTTTATACCATGTAGTGATTATAAACAACTAGACAGATTATTTTTTAAACATACCTAGCTAATAGAATATTTTTTGCGTTATAATAAATATTTACTCTATAGGTAAGCACGGTCCTCCCGTGACTACGGTCGGTGCGATTCGACCGAAACATCGGGTAAATATTAAAATAACTAGTTATAACGCGATCGCGACCAGTGCAAAGTTAGGATGTA
This sequence comes from Idaea aversata, assembly GCA_907269075.1. Classification (NCBI taxonomy): domain Eukaryota; kingdom Metazoa; phylum Arthropoda; class Insecta; order Lepidoptera; family Geometridae; genus Idaea; species Idaea aversata. Next base: position 3,743,282 of record OU026092.1, on the reverse strand, counting down.
GGTATTTATGGACGCAGTCAAAGACCAAAGAGTTAAGCAAACCAAACAAAAGAGCGCTAATTTTAAAACAATTAGCTTAATAACCCAAAGTGGTTGAATCCCGAAACAACATCCGTTACAAACAACTATTATTTGTTATAACTAGGACACCAAGCGACACATATGGCGGTGGATCTGGATTTATAGCTAAAGTACTTAGGGCAAAGTGTTCAGGCTATGATCAAAGTTAGCAACAATGACAAGTCGACACAATTACTTCAACCAAGAATCTAATATGTTACATTTCCATTTCACGTACAATTGTTACCCGTGTGTCCGTACAAAACAATTTAGAAACCACAACCCTTATTAGTACCCGTCAGATACCCAAACTTTTCAACTCAACCCTTCCTTATCTTACTCTTGTACAAATACGGTCTAAACGATAAGGACGAAAGATAAGAATATAAACCACGAAGTAGATATTTAACAAAAAAGTGAGTCTTTCTATAAATCAACGGGAGGAAGACGTATTAACTCATTCGTTGGACAAAAGCTCGGAAAATCTCTGGAGGTTTTGAGAAATGGCGGGGAAGTTTGCACAAAGCAGGATTTGAGATCGAACTGTGGACATTATTCAAGAAAGGATAATGTCCACTGTGTAGTCTGTGGATTTATTGAGACTACTATATTTTATACAGGTATTCATTTAATGATAAAACTTTACCAACTAAACACAAAGCGAAACTCACTCAAGTCAAAAATCTAAAATGGATGGTACTTATTTCAACAAGAAGATAGCAAACTTCAATAAAATCACCAACTTTCAATATTAAAATCAATTGACCAGTCCATTTCACACGGGACCAATTAACATTTGAAATATCTCGTAAAATCTGATCGCTCGGTATCTGGTATCTGTTGGAAACTTGGCTCGTAAATTCAGCATTCGCACCGATCTGCATCGAATTGAAAAACGATTACAAACGAACAAAAAGTTTTCTATAAGTGGCCATACAATTTATAGCAGGTGCTCGCTATCTGAACCAAGTTTCAATTTAAGACTATCAGTGACAGAATGCGGCTCGTGAAATGTTTCAAATTACAATAAACATTTTTATTGCTCTTACCTAAATAGTAGGGGAAGATTATATTAGGGTTGGCTCACTTTCTATAAATAATTAAATTGGTTAATTAGGTTTTTATCGTTCTCATGTGCGGGACATATCTACGAGTATGACATATGATGTGTCTGGAGTAAAGACAGTTTTTCAAATATCAAGGCCCCTCTACATGGTGGCCCAGCACTGGACCAGCGAGATGACCATGCGATGGCTAAAATGCAACTACACAATGGCCACGTTTAGCCATCGTTGCCCACTTCCTTTGATGTGCAACCGAAAAACCGACACCATGGCCATCCTGTCGCCATCCCACGAACCATATACCATCATGCTCATGCTGGCCCGTGATTAGTGGGCCAGCATGTAGAGGGGCCATTAAGTTTGAACTTTCAGTTAAGGTCTGTCTTTGACAGATATGAAGTAACTAGCTCTACAATCCGCGACTACCTCTCCGAAATTGTTTCATGGTGGATTCTTACATGATTCTTACATTATAGCTGTATGCAATCCGTCCATTGGATTGAGCTGCGGTGCGTTGATAAATCAGTCAGTCAGAACTTTAAATTTTATATTTATAGATAGATAAAGTCTTTCATCCTTGCTCGCTGCGTACTTCTATTCATATTAAAACTGTCCTAAGCAGAAATACATAATTCAAGATCATAAATCATCTCCAGTAAAAATCAAATTCTAAAATCTCGACTTATGTGTGTGAGAATTGTCTCTACAAACATTATCAATATCATTCAGTGACACACAGTACACGGGGCATTTACAGCATTTCACGGTACGATGGGGTGTCAAACGTACTGTTGTAAGGTATTTATGAGTGTGGTTAGCAAGCGAGGCACGTAATGTGCCAACCCCGGACTTAATCCTGACGTCTGGGAGTACTTCCAAATACTTACGGACTGTGGGGTTGACTACAGATTTGAAGTGCCTATCTAGCTGCATTTAATTACAAAAGGCATCGTTAATAAATAAATACTGTAGGGTATAAAAGAGAAAACCACTGACTCACTTACTGATCACAAAATATCAGAAATTATAAGTGATAGGACTCTCAAATTTTTCATGTGAGATCTTTTTTAGGACTTAGGTGCCCAATATGACGAGATTTTGCGAAATTCACCCCCTAGGGGGAAAAAGGAATGATAAAGTTTGTATTGTAGGGAATTGCAGCAGTGCTTCCAGGAGGTAAGTATTAATTCAAAGGCACAATGTCTAAAACTTTTGGCACTTTTACTTGAATTTCACCACCTTTTAAGTAAACCTATTTGACAACACTGACCCCAATCTAAGCAACTAGGCTTTTGTTATGTTGGCCAAACAACGAAAGAACACATAGGCTAATACTTTATTTCGCAAATAGCACATACAGAAGACTGTAAATAAATATTTGTTCGACCTAACCGCACTATAGAAGGCCGATCTTGATTTTGATTAATTTGCTGTCGCAGATCAAGATTTGGCTAAAAGTCATGTTAGTAGATATTTTTCTCGTATCAAACAGGCAGGTGCGCATAGTATACACGCTTGTAAATAAAAACAGCATGAAGCAAGAAAAAGTTTGCCGCGCGGGAATTTTTTTTTTCCTCCATGAAAAACAGGGATTATTTTACTCTAAATTGATTGAACTATGTGATAAAAACAATATTTGTGTTTCATTCAAATTATGTTATAATATTCAAATTCGCACACGAAACGCTCTGGCTGGGTCATGGCCAAACGTGGACCCAGCGACAAAATTGCTTAATTCAAAATCCGAGCCCTTCCGCTTTTAATTTTATATTCTAATCACAGCAAATGCGTACGGTCTGCGTATTTTATTTTTGCCGTTCAATTCGAATATAAGTATTGTGAAATATTTTTTAATGAGAAACATTGTCACTACATAGTATAAAACAAAGTCGCTTTCTCTGTCCCTTTATCCCTATGTATGCTTAAATCTTTAAAACTACGCAACGGATTTTGATGCGATTTTTTTTTATAGATAGAGTGATTCAAGAGTAAGGTTTATATGTATAATACATGCATAATATAGCCGTGCGAAGCCGGGGCGGGTCGCTAGTAAATAAATAAAATGATAATAATACATAAGGGCATGGTTATGGCAGAAATAGATTTTATGCTGGATAAATATTTAAAAATATTGTTTTATTTATACTTTATAGTAGGTATCATTTGGAATCTAAGAGTACTCGCAATGGAACATAGAATACATACTTATTAATCACTCATCTTATAACTGATTGTATAAAATGGTCCAGTTAGTTACATTTATCAAAAAACATAAAGTAATAGAACTACTTGGACAAGAAAGTCCAACTAGTTCTATCAATAGAACAATCAGTAGAACTAGTGGGAACAGACCATACTGTCATTATCCAAGGAGAAAACAGTCGAGTACGTTTGTATGGAGAAAGAGCTCCTTTCCTCCTAAATGAGGTGTAATGTAAGTGCCTGTTTAAATAAACCGAGTGTGTGAGATGCGGGGATTAGTTGTGGGTTCACTATCACAATGTAGTGCTAACTGAAGGAATATCTAAACACATCGTCTATTTTAGTTAACTATTAGGTCCTAGTGTAAAGGCGTTTATTAAGGTGCTATTTCGAGTCTTTGTGAGGTCACTGGGGACCGTAGAGCCAGTAGTTTCCTTGACCTGTAATTGGCTTAACGATCCAGAGATTTCCAATAAAAAAAGAATGATCAAAATCGGACTACTCTGTAAAAAGTTATGCGTGGTCACTAATACACTAATATTATAAAAAAGGAGTTAATTATTTTTGTTAGTTTGTTTGTAATGAATAGGCTCCGAAACTACTGGACCAATTTGATGAAACTTAGTATGAGGATACATTAATTCATTGGAAACATTGGCTACTTTTTCCCCGATATCCCCAAGGGATCGGGAGTTACGCGGGTGAAACCGTCGAATGCTGCTAGTACCTAGTACATAATAAAATATATACGCGTCGACTCCAGAACCTCATCCATTTTATCCTCGGTTAAAAATACAACTCTTAATCAAAAGAAATCGCGGTTAAAAGCTAGTTTCATAATATACCGTTTAAACAGGACGAACCCTGAACAAATACAGCCACGATTATGTTATGATGACAGCTATAAACATTGGTAAAATTGCTTTTATCTCATTAATTCAGAACATTAATATTTGATGCCTCACTAATATGAAAGTTATTACTTGAATTTTCAAGTAAATACCGTGTAATAACAATATGCTCTCGTAACTTTGTTAATTATATACTGCCAGTTTAGGTAAGTAAATATGTAGTTAAAATACGTATTTCTATGTGGGTAGGTATTTATTTCTACAGATCTTAACATTTATTTCTATATTTATGATCTTATTACATCTTTATCTTATTAAGGCTTCGCCAGAATCGTGAAAAAGTTGCTTCTCATGAATATTTACCTAGTTAGATAACCACACTTCTAAAATTGATTCTCGGCGTTTGCATTGGACCTAAGTAAAACATATATTGACTGCGTGAAGGTTTTTTTCTAAAATACTTTCTAAAAGCCCGATTTGATATATTAGCCAGTCAGTCAAGACTTGAAATTTTATATTTATTAGACCTATTCATAACAAAGAAGGCAAAAAAGTTAACAGTCTTCGTTTGTCGTCGTGATGACAATAAACTGTGATTTTAAAGAACCATACCACCTAAACAAGTAACCTAAGTATAGATAGATCTTCTAAAGTAGCACAAGTCAAGCTTAAATAACGAAAGTTTATATTGTTGTAGGCAATTCAAACACTGTTTCGTTCGTTAAATTGCGTACAAGTCTCCCTTCACAGAAATAAAGTGATTTAAGACCAACATAAATTCAGGCAAAATATGCGAGCAACTTACTCAGAAGCAACGTAAGCTAAGAAATCATTAAACGACCCTTATTTCGACTGTTACCATAGACGTAGCAAGAGAGGGCCAGAGTGGAATAACCCGCCCTATAAAACTCATTACGCATCTTTGAAAAAGTTATCAGTATTTAATAAAAAATAAAATAAAAATCGTTTCTTCAGGTATTAATAGCCTTATAAATAAGTACAGATCCATATAAAATAGATACCTTACAGACTGTTACAGACTAACATACTTAAAGATATAATATTATAATAAAAAATATGTTTTACGTATTGTGTATGGACTAGGTTTAGATTTAATTTTTTGATTTTCTTTTGTTTTTTTTTGGTTTTTTTATTTTATTATTGTTTTATGTACTTATTTTTGTGTATGATTGTTAATATGATAAATAAATGGATTTGGATATTTGTGTATGTATTGAAAAGATTTAGTATACCTTCAATTTGTCAAGTCTAATAAAAGTTCTACTTCATCTTGTCATTTTATTCAGATTCTTCAGGTGGTAATTTTGTTTCCATCATTTGGATTGGATTTGTACCTCCAGAGAAAATCCTTAAATAAGCCCTGCCTTTGTGCCCCCCATATAATTTGCCCTAACTCCGTCAACGTCCCCGATGCTGCCCTGTGGGAACCTCAATAAATTACTCGTTATCAGCCCTAATTGCTAGTGAAAACGGAACCAGGAATCCAAGGCGTATTCGGTCTCAGAGTCTCAGCAATTAGTACGAGACGCGACAATTGTAGGGACGATTTGTCGCGTGCAACGTGAAGGTTTCATTACGTAACATCGCAGATGTTAGGGTGTTATATGTTATGTCTTAATTAGCGAGCAATATTTGAGTTTAGTTATAACCGGAGGAGGGTTTAGTTTTTAGGGTAATGTTTGTGGTAACAGCTTTTCTGGAAATATTCGAGACGTTTTGCACAATCGCTTAAGCTTGATATGAAATTCTCTGTCCTTTCTGATAACTTCTACGGTCCATTGTCTAATCTTTAATTAAACCTATTTAAAATAATGCTCAATTATTAACTTTATCAGAGAAACAAAACAAAATACTAACTCCTCTTGTTCTATAGATTCCTAACATATAATTTGTATTTTTTTTTCAAATTTCTCACTGTTTCGATTCTATGACATCCCATTTTGGTCACTTATGGTAAAATTTGTAAAATTTCACGCGTCTACTCCTAGCAGTTTAGATTTTATGAAATTCCACTGGATATTCCAAAAATCTTTATAAATTCCCATTTTCTAGCACCTTTCATAAAGAAATTGATCTAATCTTAAGTTTTTTGGTACAAAAATTAGGGAAGCTTCAGCGACAAACGCGTCGATATTGGTACAATAGTACATTGTTATCCTAGGTGTGAAAGTCACTCATTACAAGTCCCGAGACGGAGTTTGGCGCCCGAGCGTAGCGAGGGCGCTAATAGTTCGAGGGACTTAATGAGTCTTTCACCCGAGGTAAACACTGTGCTTTTCATTACGAATAATAGGTACATAAAATTCTTCCTAACAACGAGAGTGAATGAGACTATGAGACTCCATACCACATGAGTAGGTACTCATGTGTCCATACTACCTGATCCTCTTACAAGGTTGGGACCAAAGAGTACATTACATTATGTAGTGTTTTTTTAGGTTTCTGCTATTTGTATTCAATACTTAAATACGGCGGTACTTACCGAATAAATTTTTATTAATGAGTTAATCCAACACTGGGAAATGACGCGAAGTCCGTAGATTTAACTTACAGTTTTTGTAACACGGTTTGTCTAGAAAATGTTATTTACACAAAATACACAATCATAAATGAAAAACCAGATTAAACTTAACACAAAAGCATAATAAAATAACAAAAAATAGTACTAATTAAAACGTTTAAAATTATTTGGAAATGCTAGCATTTCCCACCAGTTTTTTTTTTACTCAAGGTACGACACTGACCATACGGTCGCATAAAGCCACATCAGCAACATCGACAGGGCGCGGGCGGCGTGGTATGGTCATAGGTCGCTTTGACCATTTTCGTCTTTACATTTATTTTATTAAATAAGAAATCTTGAACTAAATACCTATACCTACTTGAATTTGATTACTGAGAAAAGTTACTAAGTACTAAACTCTGGCAGTATGCATGAGCCGTGCTAAGCCATAATTATTATTCTTTGGTGTAAAAAAAAAAGCAAGGAGGTTTTTGAAGTTCCTAATGCGTAATGATACTGATACTGGCTACATGCAGATTGCACAAGCCGTGCGAAGCCATCACAGCTGTCAGTGAAAGCAAAAATCACTGGGGCTGGAAATTTTATTTTCAATACGCTTCTCAGGCACCTTCAGACCTACTTACCGAGTATGAGTACCTAATGAATAGTACATTGTTACCCTAGGTGTGAAAGTCCCGAGACGGAGTTTGACGCCCGAGCGTCGCGAGGGCGCTAATAGTTCGAGGGACTTAATGAGTCTTTCACCCGAGGTAAACACTAATAAATATAAAATAAATATTTGTGATTTTTGATATAGTTTTTTTTTTTTTAATATTGCAGGACATTCCACACATCGCCATCTAGCCCCAAGCTAAGTAACTAGACTTGTGTTATGGGTGCTAGACAACGGATATAATACTTATACAGGGTTATTGGAAATTAATTGACACGACGTTAAGGGCTTCTTCTGTGCACCTTAACGATCAACTTTTGTTCTACGACTTTTGGAAATTCGAAAAAAAAAATGAAAATTTTGAGGTTATGTAAATTCGAAAAATAGCTGATTTTTTAAAACAAAGGTCATTCACACCAAGAACAGTAGATGAAACTTAAAAAATAAGTAAAATTTTAAGGTTACTGACCTCTCCGTGTAAGGAACAGCTGATTTTCAGGTAAACCTAACCTCAAAATTTTCAAAAAAATGTTCGAATTTCCAAAAGTCGTAGAACAAAAGTTGTTTGTTAAGGTGCACAGAAGAAGCCCTTAACGCCGTGTCAATTAATTTCCAATAACCCTGTATACTTTTCTTTTGTAAATATATACTTATAATACATAGAAACAACCAGACCTCAGACAAAAAACACTGTGCTTTTCATTACGATTATTACATAAAATTCTTCCTAACAACGAGAGTGAATGAGATACTCCATACTACCGGATCCTCTTACAAGGTTGGGACCAAAGAGGTTATATACATGTAGTGTTCTTCTTTGGTGCTACTTAAAGCAAGGAGGTTAGGTTTTTGAAGTTCCTAATGCGTTATGATACGGATACTGGCTACATGCACATTGCACAAGCCGTGCGAAGCCATAATTTGACATGACAGCTGTCAGTGAAAGCGATTTCCCTAGGGCTGAAAGTTTTATTTTCTACACGCTCTTCAGGCATCTTTAGACCTACTTTCGGAGTATGAGTAACGAAAAAAACTTTATACCTGAGTTGTCTTGATAATCAATATTTCCTTGATCAGCCTATAACAATTACTGTCTATGGCATTTCTTGTGCCGTATTCACTGAACGTGAACAAAGGTAGCTTTGATTCAGCTCGATTTCCGTTACCATGCATTTCCAGGGATGCCCAGCCACAGGAGTTATTAGTTACTCATGTGGCCCAGCGTATTCTTGTCAAAACTAGTGTGTTGGTTTAGTTCGTTTGTACAGCTGTATGAATATAAAAATTGTATTTAACGAGTTACGTTCGTTTATCCCGTATCAATGGCATGTCATTTAAATATGAATGTATTGTGTTTGCTTCATTAATTTATGTTGCTTTGTGTAACAACAAAACTACACAGGTACATTATTAATTATCTACCATATGTTTTTTCTTGATTTCATTACTTAAATGCTAACCGTTTTATTCGCGATTTGTGATGTGTCTAATACGAGTGCTCTTTACCTATATTGGTTTTTAACTGTGATTTGTTCCATATTTGAAACTACAACGATTTTTTTTTTTCTTAAGTTATGGCTTCGCACGGTTTGTGCATATAGCCAGTATCAAGTAATATTTTGCATCAAGTTATGGCCCGATTTACAGAAATCGGGCTCAAAGTGTTTCAAGATGGTCAAGTCGTCAAGTCACAGTTTGTCAAGTCAGGAGTCATAGTAAAGCGGTGGCTACTTTACTATAACCTTGTAGGAGATTTTGGAGGCAACGAGAAAAGTCCATGTTTGACACTGATTTTTACTTTCACTACACTTGTGCACTTTCACAGAACTAAATTAGATAACTTTCCACCGGAATTATACAATTTAACTCGGTTTACAACTAAGTTTCGTGTAAATAAAACTGCAGCACGACATGTTGTTGGCTCGTTCCCGCCAAAAAACCCTTGTTAACTACAACGATTTATATAATAAAAAAATTGTAGATAAATGTTCTTACCAAATAAAAAAAACAGATAATATTTAACAGATTTTTTTTTTAAATAGAATTTTTTTTTTTTAAATATGTCCACGGAACCCGCTCCGTGGGAAAGTCTTCTAAGAATTTTTCACGTAGCTACAGAGCAGTTCTAAGAAGTATAATATTTTTATCTACAACGACTATAGATAAAAAAGGAATTTAAAATTGAATTTAGTTTTTAGTTTTAATTGTAATGAATTTTATGTAGTTATGATGTAAGTTCTTAAAGTAATTCTCAGACTATAAAAACATATTTGTAGATATTAGTTTATTTAGATGCTTGTATTCGTTTCGAAAATGTTATAAATTTATTTTATTGCAAAGTATACCCTTTCAGACTTCCAGGTAAAGTTAATTACCTACCCGTTTCTTTTTTACTAACACCGGATTTGCTTCAGGGCGTTTTTTATACAACAAAAATAATTTTCTGACGTTAAAATAGGTAGGACTTGGCTATTACGTAAATATTTATATCTACCAGACTAGAAGCTCCGGAAGAACTTAATTAGTTCTCTTTGTCTGGTTTGAGACGGTTGAGATATATTTTTATTATGTAGGTATAATACCTAATGCTTACTTGCATTATAGGTACCTACCTACGGTCGGAGTCATTCACAAGATATGCTGTGGGACCCAAATAACCCGCATCCACCATCCACCATCATCCATCCATCTTGTTTCCAACGCTTTTTGGTAACTTTCTGGTTTTGGACGTCTATAAATAGTGATAATGTTGCCACAGCAAAAAAAGTTCTAGCAGCAACTTCTTTGTCCATTTCACGGCGGGTTTCACGAACGACTGTGAGCATCCCGTGAATGTGGATGGCACGACTTGTGCCGTGAACTCGCGCATGAATTCACGACGTGTATGTGGAGCCGCCATAACATCTTGCTCGAGTTCTAGTATAAAGTCTTTCAACTCATAAATTATAATATAAATATTATTAGATAACTTGAGAGGTGTCAAGGGACACCCGAATGGAACGATGTTCCTTTCCCTTAATTAGTGAAGGAATTGTAATTTTTTTTTTTGTAAATAATCGTCGCGACATTACATTGTTTAATGCGAAATTGAAAGACGAAACGAAAATAACTGGCTTGCTTTCTATGAGAGAGAGAGAGACAAGACAGACAGAGAAACACGCGCAAGCCGCACGACTTACTACTATTTTTTGCAACGCGCGTAAGGAACTACGTTCCAATAAAACATTCAAATAACGGTAATTTTAGAGCTCTACGGTGAATCTGAAATTCTGACTCCGACCGTACATACCTATATCATGATCCTTTGCATCTATACGATTTTACAGTGCTAGCCAAAGGCGTAACAAATCGCTATCCTTTGTCCCCAGATTCGGAGCTCGAGGAGTTGGGTGAACAGCTCCCGAGGTACCGGCCAGATTCCATAGCAGCCCTCAGGCGCGCCACCAGGTTTACAGAGCCAGAACTGAAGCGCCTCTACCGAGGGTTCAAAGCCGAGTGTCCCACTGGAGTCGTCAAGGAAGACACTTTCAAACTGATCTACTCGCAGTTTTTCCCGCAAGGAGGTAAGTAACAATGTGGTAAGTTGATAAACTCTTTGGGGAAAACTAAGGAGGTTCTACGCAAAAAGTTTAAAACCTCTTTAGGTTGTTCTTACCAGCCAGAAGTTTTAAGAAATACTTATTTATACCGGCCAGTATTTTCTTACGTAAAAAGGTACGTTAATTTGTGGTAATATTTAAAACTCTTTGGACCTCATAAAACATGTCACTGGCAGCATGTAGTTTATTTGAGGAGGTTGGTACCTAGAGCTAGAGAGAGGGAATTTGTGAATATAAGGATCAAAAGTAGCCTATGTTCTAATCCTGGTATCTAGCTATCTACACAGCAAGCAAAGCTTGGTTATTCTATTTCTATGGATTAGATGGTACTCTGTCTGTCACATACTAGGTCTATAGTGTTTATGCCTAGACGACCTAGAAACTAAGAAACCAATAAAATTGATAATAACATAGGTGTGGTTTTATTTATCCTATTTATGGACTGGAGAACACAAAGAAGACAAAGGGTAAGTTAGGTGAGTAGAACTAAGAACAGAACCTATCTTCCTGCTTACATGTACAGTATGCGTCACAAGTCCACTATCAGTTTGCTACCATAATACTATGAACAAGTATTGGACTTACGACCTTCTTCTAATAGACGTTACACGCAAACATACATACTTGATTTAAAAGTTAAAAGTACTCAGTGTGATTATTATTTTCAACATGTTAGCTATGTATTTAGTTGGGCGAGTGGTATAAGCCGCCACCCGCTACACCAACCGACGTGGGTTCGATCCACAGGTTACCTACGTTGTTATAATGTTCAAATAGTGCTGCACAGGATTGTAAACGTTACGGTGGCGGTTTTTACTACTAATCAAGATTATTTCTATAGTCCAGCAACTTTAATATTGTGCTAATCAGGGTGGTGTAGTGCCTTGGGCATGTATTAGATGAAGTATAGGCTTGCCTGCAGCCCATCGAACATAAATTCGTGAAAGAAATGGCGCACGGCCCCGGGCCGGAATTCCAAACCGACAAACTTTGGAGTAATAATCGAGAGGTAACCATTAGGTCAAAAACGGCCTACATAATAATAAGGCGGTATAGTTCCCCAGTATCCAATCCACTACCATCCCATCACAATAATCCAAGTAGTTTCTTCTTTGAAGGTTGTCCTTGGCTGAATTTTATAGTGCAAACAAGGATAATCACAGGTTTGGTGTCCACGTCATACTTTGCTAATTGTAAAACAGCTGCTACGTGTTAGCTTCGGCTCCACGCACGCCTTCCAAAGGTCCGGGGCTTCATACCCCCGTGACATGCTAATAAAAATCCATGTTCAATACAAGATCTGTTTGAGATTCAAGTAGCACAAAAAAGAAAAAAACCGTTCACAACAATATGTTAAAAGCATTCATTTCTAAACAATAGATTTGAAAACATCCAACAAAAAACTTGTCTAGAAATATACCTATACAAAATTGCAAACATCTAACGTTAATCCTTTATTTGCGTAACTTAGAAGTGGAAACTAGTGAAAACACACTAAATACTTAATCTTCTTCTTCTTCTGCCTGCCCCTTATTTTTAATTTTTATTTGGGGTGCCCGTACACGCAGAGAAATAGGAGTCAACCAGAAGTACAAAACTGTATAGTTAAATTATTTTACGACAATTTTAGTCTGAAATACTGTTTTCTTGTAATCTCTACGATTTTATTTTAAACCTCACTAAAGGTTTAATAAGGTACACTAGAAAATTATTTTAGATCAAAGCTACAATAATTTTGTATTTAAAACTATAATTCTTGCTTCATAAACGAAATGATTTGTAATCTCTACATATAATAAATTCGAAGTTTTGGAAGTAAGCGTTCTACGTCCATAATGATCTTAGCACTATAGAATTCGCTAACCTTATATAGCTCCGGTAGAAAAAAATCTTGCATGCGCGATTCAGGTTTTCTTAAATTTATAAAGTCACAAATTAATTTAATATTCTTTTTGTTACGCTGAAAAATTTTGTAGACTTATGTATTTTGAGAATACATTTAGCAATGTCCACATTTTATAACTAAAAAATATAGTAATTAATTTAATAAGATATTTTTTTTAAATTTCAAGTAACTAGCGCCATCTCTTCGTTTTCGCGAAACTACCATTCATCTCAGAAAATGTTGATTTGGTTTGTTTACCTTTGTTTGTGCAGTCTAATTTCGGGAACTAGGAAACAGATTTTAACATAATCTTCACGAATGTGTTCAGAAAATATCAGAAGAGGTTTTGGTATTTCAAGTAGATTTATGTTACTACTAGAAATATGATATTTTTTGCCGTAAAAAATAAACCACAATATTTTTGCATGAAAACGTACAGAACGTAGGGATGATGTCAAAATTGTCATTTCGACATATAGAAAGAAGCATCTAGCGCCATCTTTTTTATTTAAAATTATGGCTTGGCATTTTCGTGCATAAAGCCAGTGTTGAGTTTTACGGTCAAAGAAAATTAAATCTATTGCATGAGCGTTTTTCGAATTTAGAACATTACTACGCTCCAGCAATGAAGCGGCGTGCTGGGATTATTATATACTTAAATACTCTTTGATTGGATCTCTTTTAACGAAGTATAGGCACATGAGTAGGAAATAGGATGGAAATAGGTACCAAAGTCTCTTTGCTTAGTACGAAATGCGTTCTCGTGGCTTTATAGCTATAGATGCGTTTGCCTTTCGGCACGGATGATATAAATAAAAAAAATACGGCAAAGCTAAAAATTTGCCTTGATTTGTTATTTACTGATTTATAAAACTAGCTGCGCCCCGCGGTTTCACCCGCGTAAGTCACAATCTCGTGGGAATATCGGGATAAAAGGGACCTATATTGATGTGAAACATCTATAGCCGCACCTAAAACCGATTTCTGCCGTGGCGACGCACAGTGGGTCGAAACTGCAAATGATGGACATAGGGCTGTTTTTCGATGCAGATCGTTAGAGCTCACTATAGCCGCACGTAAAACCGATATCTGGCGTGGCGACGCATGCCGTGGCGACGCACAGTGGGTCGAAACTGCAAATGATGGACATAGGGCTGTTTTTCGATGCAGATCGTTAGAGCTCACTATAGCCGCACGTAAAACCGATATCTGGCGTGGCGACGCATGCCGTGGCGACGCACAGTGGGTCGAAACTGCAAATGATGGACATAGGGCTGTTTTTCGATGCAGATCGTTAAAGCTCACTATAGCCGCACGTAAAACCGATTTCTGGCGTGGCGACGCATGCCATGGCGACGCACAGTGGGTCGAAACTGCAAATGATGAACATAGGGCTGTTTTTCGATGCAGATCGTTAGAGCTCACTATAGCCGCAAGTAAAACCGATTTTTGGCGTGGCGAAGCATGCCGTGGCGACGCACAGTGGGTCGAAACTGCAAATGATGGACATAGGGCTGTTTTTCGATGCAGATCGTTAGAGCTCACTATAGCCGCACGTAAAACCGATTTCTGGCGTGGCGACGCATGCCGTGGCGACGCACAGTGGGTCGAAACTGCAAATGATGAACATAGGGCTGTTTTTCGATGCAGATCGTTAGAGCTCACTATAGCCGCACGTAAAACAGATTTCTGGCGTGGCGACGCATGTCGTGGCACGCACGCGTCGCCACGCTATATGATGGTATATATATACATGTCTATATGCAGTAGTGTGTACGGTGTGCACACCGTAATCGACTGTGCGATTCTATCACAATCTGTTCTTTTCTGCATATTACTTTTACAAAATAATGTTTTAAATTCCATCTAGCATTTCCTGAGATCAGAGCGTTCAATCAAACAAACAATGGAAGCCTTAAAGATGAATAATTTTCCCCGTATTTTCCACATTTCCCATTGATTCTTCGCTCCTATTGGTCGCAGTATGTGATGTTATATTGTGGTTATATAGCCTAACTAAAGCCTTCCTCGATAAATCCATGACCAAAAGAATTTTTAAATTCGAACCAGTACTTTCTGAGATTAGCGCGTTCAAACAAACAAACAAACTCTTCAGCGGAAAACCTGCTTCCAGCGAAGTTAAAACAAAGCTACATGAAAGTATCTAAATATATAAAAATCCCAATTTAACATTGATCACGGCATCACGCGTGAATGGCTGGAGCAATTTCGCTAATTCTTTTTTTGTTGTGTTTGTTTTTGTCAAGAGAAGGTTCTTATGAAAGAAAAAAATTAGAAAGTTGCGCAGAAAATTATTACGCGGGTGAAACCGCGGGGCGCAGCTAGTGTTTACTAGAATAAAATGTACAGTTAACGAAGTTAAGTGTTCTGACTAATGATCATCATGTTGGTAATGCACTACGAAGTTGCCTGTAACCACAACAACATTATTTTAATTACTACAAGAATGTATAATTATCCTTACTATTCTGTTTGTTTCTGAAAATAACTAAAACAAATTGTTATAATAACAAAATAATTAAGTTGTCATAGATGAATATCATGTTAATTTAACACTGTGTTCTTTTATATATACAACAAAATTATTGTTAAAACTACAAGACTACATTTTTGTGAATGCAAGAATATTCTAGTTAAATAATTATATTTATGTGTAGCTACTTATTTATTTAGTTTCATGAGTCACAACTAGATGGCACCAGTAGTAATTTTAGATCGCGCTATCGTTGTGTTTTATCAAATTACCTTGGTCGAGACGACAATTTTGTTTTGTATCACGAGTGCGTACGGATTACGGACTCCGCACATAAAGCAATATGTGGCTATACTCCGCTATAGCCATAAGTGCTGCATTACTCGTAGAGCGTGCTGACGCGTAGTCTACGAGACAATGTAGTCTAACTTTAATATTATTTTTTGCTGTCAAGGATTACTATAATTGATTTATACATCAAACGCAATTATCGCAACTAGAATATTTTATACACTACAAAAATATCTAGTTACATTTACAATAACCTAGTAAACGTAACTAGATTGTTTATCCGTGTATACTAGTAGACTAGTAGTGTGTACAATAATTTCTAGTTGGTCCTCAATAAAAAATATTTGGTAAAGACAACTAGTGGGTACTGCTGTCACGGATCCAAACAGAAGTTCTGGTTGCACTTACGAGATTTCTCGTACGTCTAACAACATTTTTCTCTGTGTGTAGTTTGTCTTCTTCTTTTACTGCAAATATGAATGATTATTATTGGCAACAATTTTACGCCCGCCTGAACCTCCTTGGGTTGGGAATGCTGTTACTGCCATGGTTTACGCTAAAAACTTATAATCGGCCGATCAAAAATGTCTATCCTATCCCTATAGCTATCCCCGTATCTACGCCAGTCTACGCGTAGATCTGTATAAAACCGGGACATGAAAAACACATCACATAATCATATAATCCCATCAAACTGAGTGGCCTAGGGTGCTTTACATTGCCCAAAATTGTCCACAGGCCCGTAAGTTCGCGAACTTTGCTGTCTTATTGACAACCGAAAATACATTCTATCCCGATCATATAAGATTCGTTTTTGTATACGCACGACGAGGGTCGGATGTGGGCGGGAAGCAATAAAAGAATTACCTCTATTTAGGCAAATGATTTCATCATTTTTCAAGTTGCCGCTGTTGCGTAGATTTGAAAAAGTGCCTTATATTTTTTAAGAATTCTTGCAGATTATTATTACCCTTACGTAGGGGTAGATTATACCAGATGATACTCTTAAGTAAGGGAATGCTCATCACTTCACTATCACTACATAGTATAAAACAAAGTCTCTTTCTCTGTCCCTATGTCCCTATATCCCTTTGTATGCTTAAATCTTTAAAACTACGCAACGGATTTTGATGCGGTTTTTTTTAATAGATAAAGTGATTCAAGAGGAAGGTTTATATAATAAATAATAATAAATAAATATTTCAGGACATATTACACATCGCCATCCAGCCCCAAGCTAAGCAACTTAATGCTTGTGTTATGGGTGCCAGATAACGGATAAACTACTTATATACTTTTTTTTTGTAAATATATACATATTATACATATAGGAAACACCCAGAACCAGAAACAAGAATTTATGGTCAGCATAAATACTTGTTCCCGGCGGGAATCGAACCCGCAACCTTCTACGTCGCAGTCGGGTGTTCGCCCGACGCGCCACAGAGGTCGTCAATGCGAAGCCGGGGCGGGTCGCTAGTAATCTATAAAAGAGAAAAAGACTCAATAAATCTTTGAAATTACAAGAGCTACAAGTCTAAAACTTCGCAAGGGAGTTTCCTTTTTGGTCGTAAGGGAGCACTTAGAACGGTTTTTTAGAAATTCGAACTCTAAAAGGGAAAAAGGGCAGGTAAAGTTTGTAGTTTATAATAATACTAGCGACCCGCCCCAGCTTCACACGGCTATATTATGCATGTATTATACATATAAACCTTCCTCTTGAATCACTCTATCTATTAAAAAAACCGCATCAAAATCCGTTGCGTAGTTTTAAAGATCTAAGCATACAAAGGGAAATAGGGACAGAGAAAGCGACTTTGTTTTATACTATGTAGTGACTAGCGACCCGCCCCGGCTTCGCACGGCTATATTATGCATGTATTATACATATAAACCTTCCTCTTGAATCACTCTATCTATTTAAAAAAACGCATCAAAATCCGTTGCGTAGTTTTAAAGATCTAAGCATACAAAGGGACATAGGGACGGCGAAAAGTGACTTTATTTTATACTATGTAGTGATTGTAATATTCTGTACTTGTAGGATATTATTTTTAAAGAGGTGCCAAATACCGCAGGGCGCAGCTACTTTCTATAATATTTAAAATATTCGAAATTAAGTTAACGACCTAGAATCAAACCCGCAACGCAACCTTCTGGCCGTGAAGTCATCCATTTGCGACCGTCCGCAAATTATTTCCTATTCTTAGAGAAATTATAAGAAAATTCGTCTAGGACAGAGTGAAATAACAATATTTTGCAAGTAAATGTGTGTGTACTGACCTATTCTTTGAAATATAAGTAGTATTTTTTGGGTATTTTTTTCCAACAATATTATTACACTGGGTGTATGTTAAAATGTATAAACTCAAAATACATAACGTTGTAATTCATAAAGTTAAAATACCGAAAATCAAAATACATAATGATCAAAATACACAAAATTGAAATAAATAAAATTTGTTTCATATAATATACGAAATACATAATGACAAAACGTATAAATTTAAAATACATTAGTTCAAATAACATATATCCAAAACAAATAAAGATTTAAATGAATAATAATTGAAATAAATAATAAAACCCTACGAGCGAATCAAACTATTACAGCAAAAAGTTCAAAATATCGATAGTCATAATATCTATGTTCATAATGTTTACATTGATTACACATACTATGTTCAATACAGGGTTATTGGAAATTATACTAGCACTGGCGACCCGTCCCGGCTTCGCACGGCTATATTATGCATGTATTATACATACAAACCTTCCTCTTGAATTACAATATCTATTAAAAAAAAAAACCGCATCAAAATCCGTTGCGTAGTTTTAAAGATTTAAGCATACATAGGGATTTAGGGACAGAGAAAGCGACTTTGTTTTATACTACCTATGTAGTGAAGCCGTTGAGGGCTACTTCTGTGCACCTTAACAAACAACTTTTGTTTTACGACTTTTGGAAATTCGAACATTTTTTCGAAAATTTTGAGGTTAGGTTTACCTGAAAATCAGCGGAGAGGGCATTAAAATTTTTCCTAATTTTATAGTTTTATCTACTGTTCTTAGTCTAATTATTGACCTTTGTTTTAAAAAATCTGCTGTTTTTCGAATTTACATAACCTCAAAATCCCCTTTTTTTCGAATTTCCAAAAGTCGTAGAACAAAAGTTGTATGTTAAGGTGCACAGAAGTAGCCCTCAACGGCTTGCTAGTATAATTTCCAATAACCCTGTATACTTATCTAAGTAAAAATGCCCATATATACAATACACCCTTTAAGCTGGGTACTGACCGGCGTTACGGGGCGTAATGTAACGTGTTACACAGCAAGCATTCGTGCAGTCAGTACGTCGTTTGACGAGCATGTTACATGAGCCAATTTTAGAACACAGCGTACATGCTCTATGCGTAACACGCTCGATGCGAATGTTACATTACACCTCGTAACGTAGGTCAGTACCCACCTGTAGAGCAGCGCATGGGCATTTTAAGCATAAATAGGTAGGTAGAATTCGGTTCTGGCAGTTCTGACGGTTAATTTTACTACAATGAGGTACGAACGTCAAATTCTATGACTACGATTAATTCACCGAGGGTTTTAATTTTTTTTTATAAATTACGCCCTCGCTAACCAAGTAAAATATCTCTTATCTACATAATAAATACTCGATATTTACTTTGTACTTCGATATTTGGAACTTTCTAATTTTAATAAACAAATTATGTACCAATTTCTGGTTTTTGTTTACCTGAATCTACAACTTATATATTTTGATAGTTATACATTTTAAAATTAGGCTTGTTGATTATTATGTGGTTTAAGCATTATAATTTTTAATTATTATATATTTAGAACTTTATGAATTTACAGTTTATGAATTTAAAACTTATGTCATTTAATTTTATGTATTTTGAATCATTATGTATTTTGATTTTCGGTATTTTAACTTTATGAATTACAACGTTATGTATTTTGAGTTTATACATTTTAACATACACCCTATTACACTACGAACACTCGAAATATAGTCAACTCATACATTCATACACTTTCAATATGGCGCCATCTTTCTGCCAGTTAATGAAAGACGGTTTGTAACTTGTAACCCTACTGTTTTGGTTTTAACTTTAAACAGTTTATGTTTCTTCGTTCATTAAAGTCTTCAATATGTAAACAAACAACTTTATCCCTTCAAATATATTAACTTTTATTTGCCATCAACATTTGGTCCCAAAGCGTCACCTGCACATGTTTGTGGTCAGGGTAATGGGTAATAAGATAGTGAGGTTTAGCACCGATCTTACCCTTTCAATTGTAAATAAAGAGACCTACCTTCACTGCCTATCATCTAACTCTTACTCTTTTCAGTCAGAAGCCATAGTACTAAACTACCTACCTACTCAATTTTCCTGCAAAACATTCATACATCTGTCTGCCTACCTAGGTCCAAAAACCTAAATCTAAAATGAAAATGCACTTAAGTCTAGGGTTAGGTTAGTTAGGTAGTTAGCATGCATTTTTTTTTATCAGAAATAATGACATATTTATTGATTTAATTGTGTGTTCTAAAGATGTAAGGTTAATATTATTGTAAAAAAAAAATAGTAACAGCCATGTCTGCACAAGACGTTCATATCAGTAGTTATTTGAACCTAGTTAGGTAGGTATATGATATAATTAAAAACCTTAAGTCTGTGCTGCTGGACCTTGCTCTCTAATTTCCACAATTTATTAACGTCAAAATGGCGGGACCACTCTCTGAATTTAAAAACTAAATGTTGTTGGTTATACTACTCAATCACTACTATTTGATACCTTAAGTTAAAAATTTGCTACCTGTTTCGTTCTTAAAATATAAAAATTAAACTTTGGTACCACACGGAACTGCAAATCGATGTTAATAATCACTTTAATACATTTATACTACCTATTTGCTACTAACTAGGTATCAAACTGTAAATTATATTAGGGAAAATAAAAATGCAGACCGGAAATGCTGGTTCCGCCATTATGACATTTTCAGCTGCCAGTCCCTTACAGGTTTTGAGTCTAAACCTTCTGGGTATATTTACCTTATACGCGTTGACCTAATTTAAACGAATTTTTATACCTAGTAGTTAACCAAAAAATTAACCAATTTGTTATTTCTGGGCACGAAATCTGAGCCAGCCGTTGTATAAACGTCATAAGAACATCCCATTGCTGAGGTTCATAATATGATATATATTTTCAAAAGTACCTAAGCATATTATGCTTACTTTTGAAAAGAATAAAACTTTGAAGTAACTGATTCGTTCGTAAAAACCAAAATTACACCGGCTTCCTCTAATTGCATCCACACAATATGGTAGCTTTTCCATTAAAAAAAATATTAATGTTGGATGTTTTAAAGTCGATTCGATATGAGAGATTCTGATGCAGTCGACTGCGGATAATTGCAGCTGCCGTATAAATAACGTAGGTTGTGAAAGCACTTTAATTAATATCACCGTATTCAGAGGTAGCCCGCAAAAATGTTCGACTTGCCTGAGGTATTTAAATAAAATGCAGGCTCGAATATCGATAAGTAAAATGTGGCTAGGTATATGTATATGCCAAATTGTGGCCATTGATATATACATATACGTTACGGCCACAACCTTTAGACGCGTAACAATCATCATTAAACGCGAAACACCAACTCGAGATTTTGTGGTGTTTTGCGGATTAGTAGAAATAATTATTCAAATAAATACCAAATACGCACAATTCCAGAAACTCAAAACACCAGCTTGTGGAAACGAAAACACCACCTTATAAATTCGAAAATCTTGAGCTTTAAAAATGTAAAAGCTTGCATAGTAAGGCCGACGGCAACCATCACTCCATCGTAGTTCCTAATCAATTGCATTTTAATTCACATAACAAAACTAGATTTTTCTGATTTTCCAAATAACATGAAATATCTTACCTACCTACCTATCTTACCTTTATCAAAATATTAATTAAACCTCCAAAATCAACAAAGTTTCATAATGACTAAATGCACTGCATTAAAATGTTTCTTGCTGAAAACGGGATGTGGAAAGTCATTTAAAAAGTCTATAGTTGCCTATGCGATGCCGCTAACGAACTTGCAAAAAAAAAGTCTATCGACTCCTGTAGCGTTTACTTTAACCAGCTTTGCTGATTGGTTTTTCCATATCTAATGGACTTTTCCTATCTATGTAAATTTCATTCATTGAAAAGTACTTCGTGCTTTTTACCCTCGCAAAGTTTCTCACGATTTTTACGAATATATTACGAAAAGAAACGCAAAACCAATAAAAACATAACTCATTTTGGTTTTGCCGTAGTCGGGTAAAAATAACTTGCAACTGAGTCAGCCGCTTGCTTCTTGGGCCCTATCTTATTGCAAATCGTTTAACGCAATAACTTAGATAGACAATTATTTTCAATCCATAGACTAATAGAATGTCCATGTTTCAATCTAAAAAAACAAATCCTAATGAAACAGTAAATAAAATATCAAAATCTTGTATGTAATTTGAATTTAAACCTAATTTTAACCACAATCCCATTGTATTTTACTAATGCCTCATATTTATGAAAATGCTGGTTAAAATCTGAGTAACAACGTGGTATGCAATTCACAGCAGTTTTCTGCGTCGTCAGGAACGTAGAATGACTCAGCGATATCGAACGTTTCCAGCCCTAGCTATTTCCTGTCGATATCATAAAATCGATACTTTTCACATCACTAAAACGGAAGTGCGTCCAGTTTCTAGCAGTTGGTACAACTTCGGGAGGATATCAAGAGAATATCTTTTTTAAATTTATTCTTGATTATTTTAAATTAGTTATTTTTACTAGAAACAAACTAATTAATTAACTTCAATTCTGCATGATTCTAAATGCAGAAATTGAAAATCTATACAAAACGTACTTTAAAAATATATTTTCCCATGCTGACTTAGCTAATTCCAAGTTATATTAATATAAATTTATGAAATAAAACAAAACAAATAATAATATATAAAATCAAAACCTGTAACCCAAGCAGAGACTGGCGCCATTTTCTATTGTTACCGCGCATGCGTGATTGTGTTGGCAGCACTGTTTCCCACAAGCCGCGATCATTTTGCCGGACGCCATTACCACGCCACCGGATTGCTAAACCGAAATTGTGTATTTAGGAAAAGTAATTTACATTTTACGCTTGATCTTCTTGATTATTTGTTAGTTTTCGTAAACACAAATATTTCACAATGTCTGACGAGAAAAAGGTACGTAAAGTAACGTAATATCAGTGTAAAAACCTAAAGTGCTTCACCGATCGACATGGCGTTGCTTGGAAAATGTGGTTATCTAGTTTCTTGTGGACAGTGCATGTGTATCAGTGTTCTGTGATCGTATATTCAACTTCTTTTCGTTTAATTTCCAGGGAGAAAGCGAACACATCAACTTGAAAGTGTTAGGTCAAGACAATGCTATCGTACAATTCAAAATCAAGAAACACACACCCCTCAGGAAATTAATGAATGCGTACTGTGATAGAGCGGTAAGTACATGAAATTCCCTTCAAATATTCACTATAACTTGAACCATATCATTATCTTTTCAATCATAATCTGGCTTATGAACTTTTTGCAAAAGAACAAGGCATCCTAATCCATATCCGCCTGCGTCAACGACTTTTAACGTCCCACGATTTTTATCAAGTCCTATCGCCAGAATAATCGATATTTATACCTGGAAATTCCAAACCTAGTCTAGCCTGTTTACCAATACCAAATTGGTCATTGACCTTTGCATAAAACTTTGAACATACAGTTGATTCCTATGTTGTCAAATGTCTAGAGGCATTCATCACATCATTGTTCCTAAAGCCACGGTGAAGTTTTCCTAGATCATTGAAACTTCAGGAAACAAAAGACAGATGTACTTTTAGGTAAAGTACGTTAAAGTACATTCTAATCTCTATAGATAGTGTTATCTTACTTACCTATTGTTTTGTAGGTATTTATCAACATTATGAAACCGTAGTATTTATTACTATAAGTCTATTTTCTAGGATTACATGTCCTATCGAAGGTGAACAAAGGTTCCTTCTTAAATTTATGTATAATTATAAGCCACAGGATGCTGCTAAACATAGATCTCCGCCAAAGACTTCCAGAGCGATCGGTCACATGCCCTATGCATGTTATGTTGAAATTTATCAATTCTGCTGTCAATTTTCTATAATTCAAAGATGTAATTGGTCTAGAAACTAGAAATTCTTTAGGGTATGGCTATGTCTAAGATGCATAACACTACACATCACACATTTATGTAAAACAAATGTATGAAAATTAAGGCCAAAGTAGCATCACTCAAATATATTAATAAAGCTCATCGATGGCAGGTCAAATTAAGCTCCATTGCTCTGCACTATGAAAGGAATTTAAAAAAAGGGTGCATGAAAAGTTATATGCCTGTCTGTCTGCCTGTCATATTTATTCTGCGGGCAGCTTCTATCTGTTACAATGATGAGCGCGCATCTTATAATGTCACTCTCGCAGCTTCAACCTGTTTATTGTTACAAATGCACGTGCATCTTAAAATTCCCCTCTTAGCATTTTTTCATTTATAACGCGTCTAAAGAAGTATAACTTAAAAAATATTATTTAGAGGAGTAATCCTGTGGACAATTACCTTTGATGATAATCTTTAATAATATATTTGTCTGTTTCAGGGTTTGTCAATGCAAGTAGTGCGATTCAGATTCGACGGGCAGCCAATCAATGAAAACGATACCCCAACCTCGCTCGAGATGGAGGAAGGTGACACAATAGAGGTTTACCAACAACAGACCGGAGGCGCTCTAGTTTAAACTTACTTTTAAGGAACAGAGTAATATTCAAATCGGGCGGGTTGTTTTGTTGTCCTATTTTTTGGTTGGTAACACCACTCAATTGTACAACTTTAAGTTCAAATGAATTTAATGCAGCTGTATTGAACTGCCTAGTATTTACTTTTCTTTAGAATTCAAACAACCCAATTTTGAAAATTACTCAACTGTCCAGCCAAGGGAAGATACAATGGCGTGCCCATCTCTCACTCTTAATCTTAAGTTAATTTTAACATTTGTAACAAGGATAGGGGAACTTTTGGGATGCACAGTTGCCCGGTCGAATTTTAAACGAGCCACAGCATTGCACATCTCAAAATTTCCATATTAATTAAGGTAAATTTGAGGTTTAAACCAAATGTGTTAGGTAACTTCTACAATTTATTCCATTGTGATAATTTTTAGTTGACTTTCCTAAATCATTAGTAATTGCTGTGCTTTGTTGCATTTGCGAGGACTGTTGTAACTAATTTATTTGGATTGTATGTCCATTCCATACCGATTATCAATGTCTATAGTTCAACTGCTGAAGATGTACCTATCTGAAATAAAGTAAATGTAATACTTAATACATATTTGTTTAATTGCTGTAGATGAACCTTTGTAAACAAAATGTTAGATAAGTCACCTAAGGGCTAAAAGAGCATAAAATCAACTAGGAAGGTTGCTTGCTCCTATTAGATTCAATTATATTAATTAAGATATTTAGGGATAGTATTGCTAAGATTTCACAGGAATTAACAAGCTCTTTCATTTGGACATGGTCGACTAAGCTGAGAAGGAGGTGGTTCTGGGCAAGCCTACTCCATCAATATTACAGAAATTTGATATATTAAGTATCTGTATGTGACACACCATGAATCAAGTAGGCACCTACCTACTACACCTAGGCTACTAGGTTCTTTATAAATAGCGATGACGTCACTCTAATAGTGAATAGACAACTGTAACTAGACAGAAATGTAGGTAGGTAGGTACTTACCTAAGTAATATAGGTTTTTGAAAATAATATAGTCACGTCTGTCTAGAATTTCTAGACAGGTAAACTGAAATCGCATAAAATTGTTACGATAGTGGCAAAGTGAGAAAAAAGAGTCTACTAGTAAGAAACAAAGCAAATGAATCAAACTTGAACTATTATTAGTACCTACCTAGGTATGTTTGTGAATCTTTCACAATATTGCACCATATATTGTAATAGGTACTTTATGTAGGTAGATACCCAAGTTACATAAAGGTAGGTACTTAATCAATGCCATCCACCCAAATGCATCTGGCGGTGGTAGTATATAGGAATTCTGTGCGTTAAGCAGCAGAAAAATTTCTTCTAATATTGATCGAGTTGTTAGAGCGTAGTACCTACCTAATCAGTTGTAAATGTGCGTCAAATAAAAAGATTGGGGATAATGCATAGTAGTTTTGGAAAAAATGAGAAAAAAAACAATCATGCTTGGCTAACGCATAGGGCATAGAGCATTTGTAAACAAGTCTAAGTACCTACTTAACTATTGTATTTTGTTTCAGCTAACACTGCTCAGTACGCCCATTATGTATTCAACACGTTGGACCAAGACAGAAGTGGATTGTTAAGTTTTGAGGTGAGAAAGATCAACATTTTTCACAAACTTAATAAATACCTACTTACAATCACTCAAAGCGCTAAAACTACTGAACCGATTGATTGATGAAACATGGTAGGTACCTATGAGGATATACTTACCTACTGAAATCTGCCTGGGGAGTAACCTATGACCTTTTTATCCTGGTATTCCGTCGGGGTCAAGAGTTGCTATAGCTTTATAAGACCCATGTCCGGTAGTATTTTAGGACGTTACGCAAAGCGCCATCTAGCCCCAAACCATTCCAAATTAAACTAACATTCTCCACAAACAATAGATGAGTGGCCTGCGTCATAAATATGTTTTGAGCGTTACTGCAGTAGACATAGTCGAATTTTATAAGTAATTCTGTCTGACAGAAAATAAATTCTGTAAAAGTTCCACGGCAGGAATCGAACCCGTACCAAAAGTAGGTAGATATTTTCCGTCAAAAATGCGCAGCTCCATCTGGTTGACATATCACTGGCCTCCATGTCCATTTTTTAAAAGATTTCTATACACCCTTCAACTCTGCTATAATTCCGACGACCCAGTTGGCACAATGGTCACCATGCCGGACTACCAAACATAGGGTTGCGGGTTCGATTCCCGCCTCAGACAAATATTTATGCTTAGATATTTAATTTTGTCTGTGGTCTGGTTGTCTCTATGTATTTCATGTAATGTATTTACAAAAGAAAATATAGGTATAAGTAGTACCTATATCCGTTGTCTAGCACCCATAACACAGGTCTAGTTACTTAGCTTGGGGCTAGATGGCGATGTGTGGAATGTCCTACAACATTTTTTTCCAGGAATTCGTGACCGGCCTCTCAATCCTATCCCGTGGTACGATAGAAGAGAAGTTACGCTGGACATTTACGCTTTACGACATCAATGGCGACGGCTACATAACTAAGGAAGAGATGACTGAGATCGTGAGCGCTGTGTATGACCTCATGGGACGGGTTTCCGACCCGCCGAGTATGGATGATGAGGTTGTTAGGGATAAGGTGGAGAGGCTGTT
The DNA here is from genome assembly GCA_907269075.1 of Idaea aversata. Taxonomy (NCBI): domain Eukaryota; kingdom Metazoa; phylum Arthropoda; class Insecta; order Lepidoptera; family Geometridae; genus Idaea; species Idaea aversata. The sequence goes on along the minus strand of OU026092.1, from coordinate 3,716,136 downwards.
TCAGGTTCGTTTAGCCATTTATTTATCAATATAGTCACAATTGCCCCCGGTCATTTAAGGTTTAAAGTTTGAATATTAAAGTAGGTACGCCCCTGGTAAGCAAGTCTAATTCTGATTGGCGAGTAGGTACGGTCATAGTCAGAATTGCAGACCTACCGTAGAGTTCTAAAATTACTGTTATTGGAATGATTTTATTCTAATATACCTAAGTACTATCTGCGCCCCGCGGATTCACCCGCGTAATCCCGATATTATCCCGTTGGAAATATCGGGATAAAAAGTAGCCTAATGTTAATCCAGGCCTTTAGGCCCCTAGTTTTAGCGTGAAGAAGTAACAAACATACACACACACACAAACTTTCACATTTATGATATTAGTAGGATTTATCTACTTATTAAATTCATGATTTAAAGACTTTAAACTTGAACTCTAGCAAGACCTTAGAATCTGGCTTGAGTTGAAAACATTCTAACACGTTATGTACAACCCACCCATCCCCTTCTTTAATTCTTGTCCATCCAAAGGTTGCCTGGAAGACATCGCTTTTAGCGATAAGGCCGCCCATTGTGCCATATTGTAAGGTATTATTGTTTTTGTAGCAGAATGTATGTTAGAATTAAGGTTTAATGTGGTACAATAAAGAGTTTATCTATCTATCTAATAATAGCAGTTTGGAGCTCTACGGTAGGTCTGCAATTCTGGCTTCGACCGTACCTACTTACTTATTTTATTTTTCCCAAAATTCCAGAAAATGGACCTGAACAGGGACGGTGTGCTGACCTTGGACGAGTTCCTCGACTGCTGCCTCAGAGACGAATGCATTACGAGATCCATGGGCGTCTTCGACAGCAACTTCTGACGGACAGACGGAACGCGCCGCAAACGACGCGTACCTACTTATAACTGCTAATGCTCTTGACAACTTACCTATTTATTCTACTAACACAAGATTTTATTTTAATGTTTACCTAAACTTGGGTTATTTAACAACCTCTAAAAATATCGGGGCAATATCATGCACATGATTTTTTTAACAATTTTTATGTGCAGTACCGCCGCCATCTTTCTTTTAACCCGTACTTGGTAACTTCGGTACGGTTTATGTACGGTCGGCTGCATAATTGCAGACCCACCGTAGAGCTCCAAAACGGCTGTTATAAGAATGTTTTCAACACAAGCGAGATTCTAGACACCTGCTTTGAAGTTTAAAGTCTTCTAACTCATCAGTTTATCAAACAAAAATTATTAGAATGAAAACATTCCAATAACAGTAATTTTCGAACTCTACCGAGGCGCGGGGGTTGGAATTATGCAGCCAACTGTACCTACCCTATATTTTATTTATCTTAAATTATAATATTACTTACTATGGGCATAAATGGGGCATAATAGGAATTCTATTTCCTTAGACTTTAAAAATAAACTAAAACCTGAGCCCTTTCCTTAGAATTTCTGGCATTGATTTTATTATTTGCATACCTAGTAGATAGTCACGCAATATACCTACTTTTCTAATGGTTGAAATCAAAAATCTATCGGCCACCGGGGATTAAAATGTTAGTAAACCTTGATAGCTGATAGATTATTATTACATTTCCACCATAAATCTGCCTGGATAATTTTAAATCTTACTAGGTATTACCGCCGTCTCCAATGTAAATAAGTAGGTACTAATATTATTATGTTTAGAGTAATAGAAAACTAATAATTTTTACGTAGGTAGGTAGATATGTTGCAAAAGTATTAAAATCTTTGTCTTCAATAGGGCTAAGATAGTAAAATTGGGTAAATTATAAGTATCTATGTTTTATACGTATGGAAATGATAGAATTCGCTTTGTAATGAGCTGAAAAGGTACCTAGCTGTTTATTAAGACTAACACGAGTGTTCTCATTTTCATAGATTTGCAGTGTAAGACAAAGGGCTTATAACATTTTAGCATAGTAAATACTCAGCCATCTTTTTTAAGATCCGCAGCCAACTTTCATTAAACCTTTTTTAAAATGCATTCTCATGGTGGACGTGGTTTTCCTGTTCTAACTATGGCAAATAAAAAAAAATTGTCTTCAATATTTTTTTAACATCAAACAACAGATTAAACTGACACTACGAGATTTTGTTGCTTAACGTTTGTTGGTGGTCTTCTATACACTTTCATAGGTTTAAAACGCCAGTACCTATCTATATTTCTGTTACTACCCCTTTAAACAATTCCGATAAAAAATGTTCAAACTTTATTGAAAATGCTCCAAAAGTTTAATGTCGCAAGGACGTTTAGGCGAACAACTTTTGATCTGCGATTTTTGGATAATTAAGCTTTTTTGAAAATGTTGAGACTATGTTTACTAGAAAATTTGTGTTGTTGTTTTGAAAATAAAGACCAGTATAAAATATTAGTCCAGACAAATAAAATCCATGGTCAATGAACAGAAATTGATCGCCTAGAGACGAAACAAATCTCTTTTGGATAAGTACCTACCTACCTACCTAAGGTAGGTTGCAAATTAATGAAAATTGAAAATACTCTTGTTAATCTAATACAGTAGGTACCTACAGTATTTTTTTTTCAAATAACTGCGCTTTATTTAGGTAGAAACGTCTTAAAAATAACTTTTCGAATCTACTTCTCTTAGCACATCATAGAAAACTTTGTTTTTCCTAATAATTACTAGAAACATTCCTATTTCATAGTCTTGTCTAAATTAAGAACACGTCTCGTAAGTGAAAAAGGCGCTTTTTTTATTTAAAAATTATTAATGTACTAGAATTTTAACTGTGCAAGGTAAATCGTGATTAGACACTAAAATCTTAACAATAGAACTTTCATCTTTCAAATAATGTGGTCTTAATAGTGTTTACTTTAGTGGTTTCTTCTTACCTAAATACCTATTTAATCAAATCTAACTAAAGTAGAAGCATTGTCACTTGTCTAAAAATATGTAACTTGAGGATTTAATTTGACTAGGAAATAGGAAAAAAACCTTACTTTGTTATGTAAGGTTTTAGTCGTCCAATATTTTGATATTTCTTGAAAACTTGCAAAATAATAGAATTAGCTATGTTATGGAACAATATGAGTCATTTGGTACAAAATGAGTAGTATTCAGACAGTCCCAAAAAATGTATTTCCCGTGGGACAAATTTCCTGCGTAAATTGTTACACCTTTATGTAGTATCTTTTGACTTCCCTCTTTCGATATCCGCTTTGCAAAACTTAGGTCTTTAAATCTTAAAGTCTTCACTTTCACAAACTTACCTAATAATTTCTATTCATTTTAAATTATTCCGGCCATTTTTAATAGTGTTTAGAATAAAATTTGTTTAAGGAGTGCGTGATATAGTCCGCCACAATTGAACCCTTAGAACTTGAACAAATTAGAGTCGGTCCTGTATAAAAGTTAGTGTCTATCCTAAATAATTGATGAATGGCGCAAACGTCCCCCAATTTATGCAGTTATCCTATCATGTTTTATCCGTAAGCAAGGCCTAAACTAAAATGCGAGAAAACAACATTTAAATTATTTGAGAATTAAATAAACACTGCCAATTTAACAAATAACTAATTGACCAATAAAATGCTGTTGAGCTAAAACACATACTTAGTTCCAAAAATGGGTCCTTGAAAGGCACTTATTTAACGGTTTAATTTTGAAAAAAATACCTACCAATATCATAATATTTCCTGTCGCAATGACAATAATTTGAAAATATATTATCTATATATTTCTTTTAAAATCACAATCTATTTTTTTGTTTTCCATATTATTATATTTTTCTAGCAAATAAATTATTTACTTATTCTAAAAATATAGCTATGTGTGTTTGACGTAAGTATCTAATACAGTTATTTATCATATAGATTGTAAATAGATGTGTAAATAACGACTTTAAATGTGAATATTTTCATAGTAAATGTTTAATGGAACCAAATAACTAGTTTGAAAAGCGTTTAAAGAAAAAAATCACATGTCTTGCAATAAACGATGAGTTTAAAGCATTACATGTAACTATTCAAACAAGAAACATATTTATTATGGCATTGCGTTGTGGTCATTTGTGATGACAGAGTTTCCCAAACTATTTACCTACTTACAAATTGTAATATCATATATTTTTCATCATGGTCGAGCTTAAATAGTTAAGATTTTTGTCTTCCCAAACACACGATTTACAAACGGTCCAATTTAAGTTACAATCTAGACTAGATTGGACTCTATGTAAAAAATATTTTGCATGAACAATTATTTTGGTACAATATGATTTGCGAGTCAAGAACAATAAAATGTCATAATGGTACAACATGAGTCATGTTAACGTCATATTGGTCGAATGTGAGTCATAATGGTACGACATGAGTCATGTTTAACGTCATAATTATTAGTACAATGTGACTCATAATGGTTCAACATGAGTCATGTTAACGTCATATTGGTAAGTTTTAATGGTACGACATGAGTCATGTTTAACGTCATAATGGTACAACATGAGTCATGTTAACATCATTTTGGTACAATGTGAGTAATAACAGTACGACATGAGTTATGTTTAACGTCATATTGGTACAATGTGAGTCATAATGGTACGACATGAGTCATGTTTAACGTCATATTGGTACAATTTGAGTCATTATAGTAAGACATGAGTCATGTTTAACATTATATTGGTACAATGTGGATAATAATAGTACGACATGAGTCATGTTTAACGTCATATTGGTACAATATGAGTAATAATAGTACGACATGAGTCATGTTTAACGTCATATTGGTACAATACGAGTGAGTAAGTAATAATGGTACAACATGAGTCATGTTGGTACAGTATGAGTAAGGTTTCATGTTTGAAGTCATATTATACCAAAAATTACAAGTTGTGGAATTTAAATGTTCGTGTAAACTTCCAAGTGAGCAATCCCCATTTTTGTTTAACATTTTTGTCACTAGCTATTATTATAATAAAAATAAATTATAGTTCATATTAGTTAAGATTTGAAACTGTCTTATGATGAGATTAGGTGTTACACTTAGATAAATTGCAAATTTTAAATTTGAAAAAGGTAAACAATAACATAAAAAAACATATTTTTCAGAATTTAAATGATGTCTATAAATAAAATGAATGGATAATGTTTGAATTGATAAAAAAATACCGTAAAATGTTTTATTAATAATTACTTTGATTGTTATTAAAAAGTTTTATCACATTTATTGTGAAAAATCGACAGTGACTTAAACTATGATCCTAAATGTTCCAAACTAACCCAATATTAGTGCCAAAACGATGAGTTTGGACGTTGCAACTACTTGCGACGCTGTATCTTATAATTTTAGAATTCCATCAAGAAGTATTTTTAAAATAGGCCTATCTAGGTAATGATTAAGTCCATGTTTTAGTCTACTACAGGTATTCAATGTTAGCTATTTAGTGTAGAGGATGTTGTCCTATAGGACGTTTTTAATTACATTGCATGTCATTCAAATCGCTGATAATATCTACCCTTTTGATGGTTGGCTATACATTACTAAAGATCTAAGATATTTCAATTGATGCTGTAGCGAGATGCTTGTGTTTGTTAACACACAAAACAGCGCGCAAAAAATGTGAGTTGAAATATCTGTAGAGTGATGAGTAAACATAATAGGCCGTGACTCTCAGTATAAGTGAGTAAGCGTCCTGTTCCGTTCCTACGAATAGGATTCTAAGGGAATGCCTATGTCGAAGACGCATCGCACACCACAAATAGCACGTTGCACATCGATGTCACATCCATGTAAAATGTGGAAATAGAGGCGAATGCACTTGTCGAAAGCACAAGCAAGCACATTGATGCATAGCACTTTGCTATGCATCAATGATATAGAAAATATGTTGTTTTTACATAGCCATTCGCCACCAATCTGGCTTGTGATTGGTCAAATCAAAGTCACCACGCCCCGTCTCGCTCGCACCGTACTGCTTCGTATCTACTTGTTTCGTTTGGTTTATTTAAGCATGTGCGAGTGAACCGACAATTTCGCAATTACATTGATGTGCGATGGCGAGCTGCGACTTCGACTTGCAATATGCAATGCATCTTCGGCATAGCCTCCCTTCGGTACCCACATTTCTATTGGTCGGCGCCAAGCAGTGCGAGTCATGGCTTTCTATATGCTTTATTTATCTTAATCAGAAGTGTCTAGCGTATTAAAAATTTGTTTTTACTAAAATTTGAATAACATATCACTTGTCATTTATAATATCCGTCGCTTTATTTTTATTGTTATATTAATTTAAAACCGTTTATAATTTCAAATAATGTTATCTATGTATGACAGTACGATTTACAATAGTACCTAAATCCTATAGCGTGAACGTAATATAATGTTTAGGTACGATATCTGTAAATTAGATATTTGAATATTGAATTGTTTATTTACAAATTGTATGTGTATTTTATAGGAAAATAAATAAATTGATTTGACGACGTCATTTTATTTGACCTGCGCTGCGCCCCCTTATACAAGATTTTTTTGAAATTAACAAATCACTGTTTGAAAATGGTATAAATCATTGTATTGGTATAAGATGAAACTTGTCTTCCATTTTTTTTTTCTCCCACACAAGACCACGTGACTTAGATTCCCTGTAAATATAAAACACTGGCAGTGCTCCGCAGTTTCACCCGCGTAACTCTAGATCCCGTGGGAATATCGGGATAAAATGTAGTCTTATGTTATTCCCAATGAATCAATGTATCCTCATACGAAGTTTTATTAAAATCGGTCCAGTCGTTTCGGAGCCCATTCGTTACAAACAAACAAATCTTTCCTCTTTATAATATTAGTGTAAACCAGCGACCTACCCGAGCTTCGCACGGACGCTGAGAAAAATCGGTTCAGCCCCCTTAGAACAAGATTAACTACTTTACACTTTCGATATCGCCATTTACTCCGAGACACTCTACGCACTCAAAGATAAAGTTTTTTTGACCAACTGGCAGATAGATGGCGCCATTAAAAATGTATGAAGTAACTGCCGGGCGGTCAGTTGTGCCAGCTAAGTTTAACTTTCCACAAAAGGGCAAATAAATCCTAATTGTCTAAAAAACTAAAGTAAAAATTATAGTGATAAATCTTTGTACAAAACATTTATTGAATATCTTTAAAACTAATTATTATAAAACAAAGTACATTATAATACAAAAGTGTGCGATGTTATCACGCGCCGGATATTATCTATTCTGAGTAGGTATGTACTGTTTTAGTTAAACTAATAATTTATTAATGTATAAACTTATTTGTATTATGAACATAAGTTTTTACTATTTGAGATTTCAAAGTCAGAACAAGATATTTCAAAGTCTGAAAGTCTGATTTATGAAGTTTTTAAGCTAACTTATTTTTTTTTTACTAAAATGGTAGCATTAGCCTCGGTTTAGGAGATATAATTTTGGTTTAGAGAATTACGAATATTTTGAAATCGAGGCCATTTTGATGGTTAAATTAATAAGTTAAAGAACAAAATAACTATTAAATACGTTAAGTAGTTAAGATTCAAAAGGCGGATTCGTTTCCGATATTTTTGAGCAAATCTTTAAATTATTAAACGTAGGATGCGATCAAAATAACAATCCGACTAACCTAACCTAAAGGTTGCCTGGAAGAAATCGCTTTCAGCGATAAGGCCGACCATTTGTGCAACTTTCTAGTTATTACTTTACTTTGTGTATTTATATGTTCCATACTGTGTTGTATAAATAAAGTTATCTATCTAACGAATTTTTAAAACGAAAGGGGTTAAACCTATTTATAGAGCAATATTACATTCATACTAAAACTTTGGTCTTGTTTTTCTATCTGCGCAGATTTCAGCCAGTTAAAGTCACACTAGACTGAGCTATTGTCTACTTTTGGTAATACAGAAAAAGACACTGCAAGAGGTACGAGATAGGGGTTCCTTTTACGACATAGGCGCAATATAAAAAAAGATTTTAGATTTTAAAGAGGAACTTTAGTAATGGCCTCTATACAGGATATTAAGGGTCCGAAAACGAAGGAGACAATTTTGTACTTAAGACGGATCCGACTCGAAGGACCATTAATTGTTGCTCAACAGATCATTCTCCATTCTTATTGATTTAACTTCAAGTGACATCAAAAATAACAACGCCATCGTTATTTTACTTGCCCGAACTGTACTAACAATCAAATAAAATGGCTCGAGGTCAGGTTAGGCCAGTAATATCGTTATTCTAATCGCATTGCTTTTGAAGCTTTTACATTCAGGCACACTTTTTAATTAATTAAAAAAACATTCAAAATGCGTTCAGTACACCGAATACAGTTGGTCGCAACTCGGGACAGCTCTGGATAATTTTATTATTTATAGAGGATAAGTCACCACTAGGCATTTCTAGTAATTTCCAAGGAAAAATGCATTTTTTAGTAAGTATAGTATTTTTTATTTGAGTCGCGGCCAACCGTGCTGGGGCCTTTATAAGACTTAAAAGTTAAGAACATGCATTTTCTCAAAGTTATAATAATTCATCTTAATTAAAATTTATAAAATTCTTACATTCGAGATTTTGAGGGCCTAATAAATTATTTAAAAAAACCCGGTGGTTCCAATGGCAATTAATATTTAAAAAAATAAAATCATCTAAGTATACTTAAGATCTCAAAAAATAATAATCTAGAATTAAAAATAATATTGTGATGAAAATCTAAAATACATAATCCTATGTACAAAAAGAAGAAAAAATACTTACGTAAAAATATAATTGTATTTCAAATTAATACATATTAAGGGTATAATAAATATCTACCCTTTTATGTATTTGGTAAATAAATGTCAATGAGAAATAAGTCATATTTATAAGAAACCTTAATTGTTACGTTTTGGTCTAAAAATTGAACTTTGAAGTTGAGCTTAGTTTGAAAATTGTAATCTAAAGTATTGAATAAGTAATTAATCAACTTAATTCAGTAGATTACACTAAGTTTACTCATGATGATGGCACTAGAGTGAAAATATAAAAGTATTAAAAAAAAAAATCTAATTTCATTATCTTAAACACATGTGCCCCAAATAGAAAGTAGATTCAATTGGGGCAATTAAATTTATAAAAAATAATCTAAAGAAAAAGCACAAAATTTAGAGAGACGTAAATATTACAAGGTACATTTTTCTAATGTATTTTCTAAATTGTTCGTCAAATAAAATTAAGTAGATTCAGATTGGGCAAGATCATTGAAATAATATATCAGTAAAAATAATTAATTACATTCTAACGCCTGGATTTCTCAAAATTAGAAATAAAAAAAACAAGTGTACTTCTATAGATTTTCAATTCCCCGGGGCAAGTTGATTTAAAACGATGATAGGCCATAATTCATTTAACGGATGGGGCAAATTCATTTATAGGATTGGGTAAATTCATTTAAGGTGATATTTGAACATGGCAATAAATGAATTTACCCCTAACATATTATGTAAAAATGCGACAAATTTTCAGATCGAGAGCACTACACTAGTCAATTTGCCTTTATTTTAAGGAGTAAATGGGGCATATTCATTTCAGTCTGTTGAAGTAAATTAAGTTAAAATATGCCTGTTACAGTTAAAATCGCAGCCGCATTGTGTTTTTTTCAAAAATTTCAGTGTACAAGGACAACTATTTGCATTACAGAATAAACTACAACACTTTAGGTATGATAACGGATGGTACTTTCTTACAATATCTGATCCAAGCGGCCCCGTATCTCCGTTTACACCTCGCATCGTCCCTCCAAGCTCTATGTAGAAGCACCAGTATTGTAATCAAGGCGGGACTTGCTGCGATAATTTCTCGGGTAATTAGCCCGGGTATTGCCAAAGCTAAGTGGACTATAATGTCTCCAGTGTAGTTTGGATGGCGAAGAATTCCCCAGAGGTTCGATATGAGAAGTTTCTTTCCGTGGAATGTTGGCATCGATTCGAGATCTGAAATTGTAAGGTTGAATTTAGGATGGATTTAGGATGTTTGAGATGAAGTAATCTTGTGGGTAAATGCTTCTTTTTTAATTAGTGCTACTCATAAGGCAAATTCTCATAAAATTATTCAAATTACATTGGTATAAGTAGCTCTAAATACCGTCAAAGTCAGTCAAAGTGACTTTGAGGGTATTTTTTGTAATCGGAATGTTATCGCAATGAAATACTTTTTTTTTACAAGTATTGTTCTGTTGTCTTTTAAACAGACAGATAAATATTACTAGCTACGCTTCGTAAAAAATATTTATCCTATACCAGCGACCCGCTCCGGCTTCGCATGGCTATATTATGCATGTATTATACACTAGCTGCGCTCCGCGGTTTCACCCGCGTAACTCCCGATCCCGTGGGAATATCGGGATAAAAAGTAGCCTATAACCTTCCTCGATAAATGGACTATCCAACACAAAAAGAATTTTTCAATTCGAACCAGCAGTTCCTGAGATTAGCGCGTTCAAACAAACAAACAAACAAACAAACAAACTCTTCAGCTTTATAATATTAGTATAGATATAAACCTTCCTCTTGAATCACTCTATCTATTAAAAAAACCGCATCAAAATCCGTTGCGTAGTTTTAAAGATCTAAGCATACAAAGGAACATAGGGACAGGGACGGCGAAAAGTGACTTTATTTTATACTATGTAGTGATTATTTCCTTCTCCACAATTAGTCTACCCTTGTATTTTTTTTAGATATCAGTTGAGACACTCCATCAATAAATCTAATTCCATTTCCGAAATCTGTCCAGTCGTTTGAGAAGTTTGTGAAGAAAGAGCTAACAAATTAACTTTTGCATTAATAATATTTGGTTAAATAAAAAGCTTAGTCCAGCCCCCACGCTAAGCTTGTCAAGTATTGTAAACTAAGTATTGCAGAAAGCTAAAAATAACTCGGTAAATGAAACCTAGCGATAGCTATGAAGTATGTTGCTAGTTTGCATATACAGTGGACCCCCGGTAATCCGGCCCCTGTCTAATCCGGCGCGGGCGCCCCCTGTAATCCGACATGACTTAGAATTACATGTATGTTTGACAATCTTTGCTAATACATATAGATCACGCAGGTTTGAACAGGTCACAACTCGTACGCGCCACCGCTATTGTGCTCGACGCGTATGCATTGTTTTACTTAGTTTGAATTTGACTACTAGTGATAGCGGTACGGCCTAGCGTGCGTTTATTGTTTACTATTTATTCATTGTGTATTAGGTATAGTACCTAGTAATGTCGTCACAAACCCAGAAGCGAAAGCAGGTCTTAGGCAGTGCTCTATAATCCGACAAATTCGATAGTCCGACACTGCCCTGCATAATGTTTGCCGGATTACCGGGGGTCCACTGTATAAGTACATCTCATGACCTAGATACCAAATAGACTTTTAAATTATTCTTTTCAAATACTAGCTACAAATGTCACCATAATGATTACACTGACCCATTTTATTTTAAAATGTATGTTTTGACAATAGAAAAACTTTAACATCAACAATGGCTCTTTTCAATTTAAACCACGGAGCCATATGAACAATATTCCCAAAATATCTACACAATATACCGAACAAATCATACAATATGGAAAAAGACAGAACAACAATAGATAATTTAATTAAATATGCTAGAAGATAGAGTGACTTACTTGCAAAGCCCGGCTGCAGCGGATCCCTCCGGAATTCATATTTAATGTTATTACTAAGAAGCATTATCGAGAAACCTATTAAGAATAGTGTTGAAGCAGCTATCAGCATATTAGTAGACAATGATAGGTTAACATCTACCACATATTTGGATAGAGATGTGAAATAGTAAGGATAAAGTGCGCTAGACACAATCTGCATGTATCCTAACCCTTCAGACTGCCAATAAAACGTCGAGGCAATCCTATATTCCTTTGCAATAAAACCCGTTATGTATAGAATCTGCATCGAGGCAAACACAATGATCGTAGGCTGGTATTGGAGTTTGCTCATGAGTTCTTTGTAGTTTTCGAAATTAAATTTCGTTCGCTCAAACTCTTCCATTGCTGATGAATAGGTTAAAGCTTCTGGTGGTAATTGAATGGCTTGTGTGAATATTATTAATGATAGGACAATCTGAAACAAAAAATTATAGATTTTATAACTTTCAAATTAAAGTTCTTAGACCCAGGAATGCTGAAACTGCTGGGTTTTGCTACATGACATTTTTTATTTATTTATTTTGTTAATAATATACAGTTTCTTTGTTAAAATTCTTGTGTAAAGTTATCAATAAAGGATGTTTGAAGGCCATTTAAAGGAAAAACACTCTCAATATAGTATAGGTACAAAATCACTCAGTAAGTGAGCTGAGTCAGTAGTGTATTTAATGGATAAAAACAAGAGGAAAGTTTTAGTGGGTATGAAAATTGTAATAATGCCCACTCTTTGAATAGGTTTAATCTCTTTGAGGAAAAACGAATTACCTACCTACTTTTACAATAATAATTATCGATTCATTAAATATAAATTTCATTGTGTATGTATGTATGTATATTTATTTGCATTTTTTATCTAATTTCATTGTGAACAAGTTAGGTAGGTTTTTTAGTTTCAGTATTATCAAAGTAAAAAACCTACCTCAAAGGCAAAGACATTTTAGCCTACATGCGCCCCCCACTGATACCCCCCAATCGCGTCAGTTACGATTTCGATCTTAAAGGAATATTAGGATAGAAAATAGCATAATGAAGGGACTCCACCTAATACAGAGTTTCATTATAATAGATTCAGTAGTTATTGCATAAAGCGCTATCGCTTGTGTCCTCCAATTTTTGGGGGATGAATTTTTGAGTGTATGCTTAGATTATAGGGGGAAATTTTGTAAGTGTATTCTCACAAAATTTCCCATTTACAGGATACTTACAGAAGTAATATTGCTGATCCTGGACACCCACAATTTGACGTCCAATCTCTTGATGAAAGGGTGTATTTCTCTCCCAATAAAGAAGTCATACAGCACATATCCTGTGTTTCCATGCGGATTCAAAGCATCACTCTCTAATTTCCGACTTTTAACAAACAAAATAATGCTGAGAAGAACAGCAAAGATGTACGATGATGTTGCCAATTTTAAATAATCCCTCAACAGTGTATTGATTTGTGCATATCCCAAGATCTCAAGTGCTAGCAGTAAATGTATAGTTAAAAATACAGAAAATGGTCCATTGAAGCATTGTTTTATTCCCGTGCCGTCCAAACGATCAGCTTTTGGTCCCAATACAGGGAAAGCAGTCAATATTGCTTGGATAAGTATCTGTGCAACTATTAAACATGAAGCTCTCCAACTAAACCAGTAAACGGTAGATTTGAATGGGGAGAAGTTAAGGACTGTATCAACAGAACATGATTTCATACATGCCGTTAGAATGGTGAGGACAGTGAGTGGTATTAGAAGTATCAGAGCAGCGGTACCGACTCGTCCACCAAATTCCCATTTACTAGCAATCTGGGATATGTTACTGATACTGTTACGTAACGGTGTTGACAATTTTCTCGTTACTGATTTAGATTTCTCTTTCTTAAGCTCATCGGAGGAATGTTCTTCTTCCGAGTAGGTGTCAATGGATCTGCTCACAGATTTACTTGTTGATTTGCTCAGAGACTTACTGACACTCCGTCTTATATCAGGGAGATCCGGTACGTTCTCCATGAACTCACGAAGCCTGCTCGACCTGCGAGGTGTGATCTCTTCAACCGATCTCCGGTTTCTAAGCCCGCTTAGTTCAATTGGTTCGATGCCGTTTAGTTTCTCGATGGTAAACTCGCTTTGAGTGCTCGATACAACATCATTGATAGAGTACTCTATGCGTTTCGAACGTGTGCGGTAGCTTTCTAGCTTAGCAGAGAGGTCATCTAGCTTCACAAAAGCGCCGGTTTTAATCGCCTGACGTTTAGCCGGTGATTTCGGCGCTGCAGGATCTTTTTCGACTGATTCTTTAGTTATTCTCGCTGGTGACTTACGTGCTGGGAACTTGGAAGCAGGTTTCCTGCTTGGCGATTTACGTGAAGGCGATTTTGCCGCGGCTTGTCGCGCTGGAGGACTTTTCCGCGAAGGTGAATATTTTCGCGCCCTAGCCGGAGAACGCGAAGGCCGAGTCCGCGGCGGACTAGATTCCACCGCGGTCGCTCTTATTCGACCACTTCTTGTAGACATACTGCAAATTACCACAACTAGTTATTATCTAACACTGCTAAAGCTAAAAAATAAAACCACAAAAATAAACCACACGCATTGATATTCACATGTCACAATGAAATAACCTTCATCTAAAATTTAATGAACTGGGAAGAAATACAGCAGTATTTCCTTTTTGTCGGCGCAGATCGGATTAAATACAGCAAACAATAGTAGATCGTAAATCACACAAATTCCAAAATACACAACAACGATTGTGAAACAAACAAAATGAATGAAAATGAAGCCCAGCCAAACGCCAACACCGACGCTAGAATAAATTCAAAAATACCTCCTCTGATTGGCTAAAAATAGTTGCCGCTATTTTTGGAATCGTTTGACTCTTTCTAACCAACACTTTAAAAAGAGAAGAATTATTGGTGTTGTTATGTTGGTATAAAGAAACGTTGTCATATTTCAAAGTCAGACGTGGTTTTATTTTACATGAAAATGGTTTTCTTGGTGGATTCTTCAAATAACGGACCACACGACGCAAAAGAGGGTAAAGTAATTTTTATTAGTTTATGATGAGTATAATATTTGTTAAATTGGTGTGGAACAAATAGGTTAAATAAAGATGAATAGACACATTAACTGACGCTGGCTATATGGAAATATCGTGCAAAGCCAATGCTTAACTTAAAAAAGTCAAATCTACGCCATCTATTCACGTTGCTTAAGTTTTTTACCTATTGTTTCAGCTTGCCACCCATTCACGTTGCGCTTTTTACCGTGTTTTTCCCTCAGAAAAAGGAAAGAGTTTTTCCCTCTGATTAAGGAAATAAAATAGTTTTTCCCTATTGTTTCATGATTGTTTCAGCTTCCTATGAACAGACAGCAGGCAGAAAATTGACGTCTAAGTTCTTGGTTGCGACTTAGTACGCAGTAATTATTTCTTCAATTGCTGGTTGGGTTGGTTGGTTCCAAAGGGAGTTGAAAAATAGATATTCAGATTATTTGGTACAGACAAAATAAATCGTATTTATGTCTATGAATGGTAGTTCCAAAGATTAGCATGTTTAATCTAGGTATCCTGGCTAAGACAATTTAGTATAGCCCTATTTCTATGCTTATGGTAACAACATTGATACAATAAAAACAAAATGGTTTTTATTACGTGCTTTATTTAATAAACCAACAAACTTTCCTTACAACTATGAATATATCACACTTATGTAGTGCTAACTTTGTCAAATTGTCATAAAAAATATAGCGGACAAAGTGCTGAATAAATACAACAGAATAAAGCTTCTTTCAAATACATATTATGTAAGACTTATCAACTGGACAAACCAGGAATGTATACAATTAAAACAGTATTATAATTTTCAAAATTAATCCATCATCAAAGTCTATTTGAGATGTTCCCTGTTACAAAACATTGTATTTAAAAAATGCAATCACATACTTTTATGCATTTTTTATTCCAATATATTATTATGCATTCACATATTTTTAGGCATTTTTGTTACAGAATATGCAATCACATATTTTTATGCTTTCTTAGTTCCAAAATATGCCTTCACATATTTTTATGCATTTTAGTTATCTACAGTAAAATTTGTACTTATTCCCTTTTTTTAAGTTTTGTAACACTTTGATAACAAATTAATTTTGAGAATGACCTACATAACAATTAGTGAAACAAAATGTAATATTTTACCAATATTTCTCAAGGGCTTTAACTAAATCTAGGGGGTCAGTGTTGGGCCCGTAGCGTTCGACGGGGTTACCATTTTTGTCGACAATGAATTTAGTGAAGTTCCATTTGATGAAAGAGCCGAGGGTGCCACCTTGCTTGTGCTGAAAAAAAAAACAAAGGTTTTCATCATATCTCTGTTAGAATCTGTATCGGGCAGAAAGTAGTACTTTTTCGCTCATGGGTGGAATTATTGTAACATTCTCGCCCGCGCATTTTCTATGCATTTGATTGGTCTACGAAATAAAAAATATGCATGCATTCGCATTGTTATTTAAGTATAATAATAATATTGATCACTTTCTATACGTCGCATCGTCATGTACCTAAACGTATCGTAACGTAACAATATTTTTGAAACTATTTGATAAGGAGCAATTAAAGTAATTTCCATAGGTTCTTGTTGTTAAGGTACGACGAAGTATCGTAAGCCTTACCGCACAATTTATATTTTTAAAAGCTTTTATTTTTACTATTATTGTTTACTAGCTGCGCCCTGCAGTTTCAACCGCGTAGGTCCCGATTCCGTGGGAATATCGGGTTAAAAAGTAGCCTATGTGTTAATCAAACTTTCAAATTTATAATATTCGTAGGATAGGATAGGATTTCTTTATTTTCCGGAGTCTACCTTGAATCTAACTACCAGTAGGTACAGTTAAATCATAATTTACAAAAAGTCTATATAAAAATAGGTATGACTTAGATACATATTTTTATCCTTTTGTAACACAAACAATGTAAGAATTCGAATGCTAATTATTCTCGAGTAAAACCCGAATAGATTAAAATACAAAATCAACATTTGAAATAGATTCTGATGTCAAAAAGTCTATTATGTTAGTCTAAGAATTTATCTTTGTACCCATTACTAAAACATGGGGTCAAGGACGAGGAAAAAACCAGAGGAGGTATTTTGAAGTTGTCATATTGAAGATCTGTCTCAACTGATTAGCTGATGTTATTTTCCTTATTTATGATACTGTTGATGCCTGTAAAATGTTAAAAAATATAGAAGCAATATAATATGTGCCACATTATCAGCCGCTATTTTTTTGAGTCAAATCTTTGAAAATTTGTTCTGCATGCAGTTGCAGTTAAACATTATTATTAAACCAACTTATTTTTGAAGTAGGTACTTAGCCTATGTTACTTCCAAGGATTCAATCTATACTTATTCAAACATCAAAATCGAATGTACCGACCGAGCCAATTTTGATGAATTTTGGTAAAGAGATAAATGGGACCTTGGAGAAGGACAGAAGCGAAGCGTTTTATCCCGATATCTCGACCCTAGACAAATCGTAATGATAAAAACTGGCCAAGTGCGAATCGGAATCGCACGAAGGATTCCGTAGCATCAATTGTGAAAATTTAAACTGCCTAGCTATCGCGGTTCATGAGATACAGCTTGGTAACAAACAGACGGACACTGGAGTCTTATTAGTAATAGTAAAAAATACATGGTACGCGGAGTGGAGGGTGTAAGGTTTTATTTTCGTTACGGAATTTCTTGATTCGGTCGCTGAGCTCAAAGCCCGCGATAAAAGCTATGCAATAGCTTAAAATCCCTCTTTAGAATTCAAACATTTTTCCAATGGGATTTGTCAGCTGCAATTCTCCAATACCTACTCTACTACCCCACAAATGAGTAATCAATACACAACAATGACAACACAAATACCTCAAGGCCGATTATTTAATCAATAAACACCTGAACATTTTCCTGCATGAATTGTTTATCAGAAATAATTGCGTGGGTGATATTATCAGGAATGAAACCTACGTTCATTTATGTTTCTAATCGATTTCTAGTTCCTTCATTTGAAAGATAGTGGCAGATTAGTGGTTTTTGAAAGATTGAAAGAAGTTATCTATATTTTTTTGTTATATTGATTATGTTTTGTTAGGTAATGATTACTCATTAGTTAAACTAGAAAGAGCAATGATATTTTCTGTATTTAGGTATAATAAGTATGTATTTTAAAAGAAAAAAATATAAATAAAAATAAATAAATAAATTAAATATTGCAGGACATTCCAGACATCGCCAACTAGCCCCAAGTTAAGTACCTAGATTTGTGTTATGGGTGCTAGACAACGGGTATACTACACATATACTTTTCTTTTGTAAATATATACTTATAATACATAGAAACAACCAGACCACAGACAAATATCTAAGCATAAATACTTGTCTGAGGCGGGAATCGAACCCGCAACCCTGTGTTTGGCAGTCCGGCATGGTGACCATTGTGCCAGATGGGTTGTTATAGGTACCTACTCTATCTGTTGCCTGGTCACCATAACACAGGATAGGTGGCTTAGTTTAGGGCTAGGTGGCGCTAAGTGCTAAGTGTGTTAATTCATTTATTAGGAACCTACGAATTTATCGCGAATATATTCGAATGGATAGCGAAACTGCACCAGCAAATGACCTAGAAAACTCATAAGAACACCATCCTATTAAAAGTACTGTTTTTGATTGTAAGGTTTAAATTATAAGCAGCAGCCAGCGTGCAGCGGTTTCGCCCGCGTAAGTTTTCATTCCGAAAAAATACCAGGAGCCCTATTTTTGAATCGTTCGCCCCGCGTCGAGCGCTCGATTTCTACTGATATTCGTTCGACATCGGAAATTCGCTATTTTTGAATCGCTCCATCGTAACGAGTGGTCTCCACCACTCGTCGCCGACAGGCGAGTGGTAGAATAAACATCAAACAATCATAGTCAAACATTCGGAAACGGTCTTTGAAAAATATTTATATCTTTTGGGATAATTTCGCTTTTCAAATAACTGCGTAAAACGAATAAAAATTGACATTTTAAATTTCGACGACGAACGATTCAAAAATACAGTAAATTTGTGTCATGCGACTTGGAAGTCGAGCGTGACTTGTAGGCGTAGGTATACGACGAAGCTTTGTCACACGAGCGATTCAAAAATAGAGCCCCTGGGTGAAAAGTAACCTATGTTATTCTTAACAATTCAATGTATTCTTAAACTAAGATTTGACAAAAGCATATAAATAGTTTCGGAGCCTATTTTATTACAAACAAAAACCGAAAAAAGTTACTTATATTTTCTTTTTAATATTACGCTACTACCAGTATACCAGTTTTGTCTTTTAAAAAGTTTTTTTTTTTAAAACAACACAAAAGATCGTTAATCTATACTTATATTATAAAGCTGAAGAGTTTGTAAGAACGCGCTAATCTCAGGAACTACTGGTTCGAATTTAAAAAATATTTTTGTGTTGGATAGTCCTTTTTATTTTGATATTCCCATGGGATCGGGACTTATGCGAGTGAAACCACGGGTTGTAGGTAGTATTTAATAATAACTTGTATTTGTGCTATAAAGCATTCTATCTATATACATACAAATATATTTTATCTTATTTTTAAGTTTCTTTGCTGTTGTAGATATGTACAAAGGTCAAAAAAATAAGAAGATAAGCAGCCACCGAGGCAATGATTCATAGTGATTGCGGTGTGTGATTGCAAATCAAAGATACTTTGTAGTTTGTACCACATTTTCACATACCCATTGAATATGAATGGAATCTAACATAAATCTCAAGGTTGCAGTTTTGACATTGAAAACATAGGCAGATATAATTAGTCAGTTAATTAGCTCTGTTGTTTGATTAACAGAAGGGTCTGTTTAACTTCCTACTGATAGATTTTATGGCCATTATGTATTTTAAACTAGCTGCGCCTGCGATTTCGTCCTTCGAATCGGATCATACCAAAATTCGCCAAAATTGGTTCAACTCTTTGGGCGTGAAAACGTAAGAAACAGATAGTTAGCTAATTTTGCATTACATTTCTAGGGATACCATCTTAGAAGGAAAGTTCTTAAAATATAGGAAAGTATATTAATTTTACGAGTAGAACCTTAGACTAAAGCTTGAAAGAATCCTGGAATTCCAGTATCTTTCTGTTGCGTTCCTTGCTGTACAGTCACAAAAGGACTGAGGGTAGCAGGTGCATATTTTAATTTTTTAAATATCAATAATAGGTTCAGTCATTGTAAATTATTCTGCTTGATATCACTAAAGCTTTCAAAATGTTAGTTATTTCACGCAGAATAATCAAAAATTATTAAACCGTCATTAAAATAATTATAACTTTAAAATATGCACTTGCTACCCTCAGTCCTTTTCTAACTGTACTAGTTATTTAATCGAAATGAAATTACGTTATCAGAAATGTTTGAGTGCAAGCCATATCTTCTCTGGACATTGTCCTTTGGTCAGAATGTGTTTGCCAGAAATCAATTAAATATTAGTACTTTTCTGGTATAAATTTCAACTTACAAGGTCCAGCCATTCCTGAGAAAATCGGTGGCGACACACGAACATAAAGACGGACAAGAAAGTTATCTTATACAGGTTCCTTTATTACCTTTGAGGTAGGGAACCCTAAAAATGCCATGATTTTTGCTGTTGGCAAAAGTTCATAATATAGAAAAATAATACTATACATTAACAATTTTATCAATAAAAGTTTACCTTCAAGAACTTCCACAGTGGACTGGCATTGTCTCCATTGACATCGATCTTCTCAAACAAATCGAACTTCACTTTTCGTTCGGATGCGAAACAGACAATCTCGTCAGGGTTCCCGGGCTCTTGACCGGCGAACTGGTTGCACGGGAACGCTAGGATGCGAAGACCTTGAAACAATGGGAGATATAGGTTTAGAAATCACTAGTATTTAGCACAATATAGTGAAATATTACACAAGTTGGGTCCTATTTGCCTGAGCTTGGAGTAGCTTGCCCAAGAGAACTTGTCAATACTTCTGGGGCCAACTCGTCACGATGTTGTCCTTCACAGTAAGGGAAATGTCAATTTTGTGCCAACTGGGTCGTCAAAAATAATAAAATGCTTATATTATTATAATATTTACCTTTGCTTTCCCCATATTGTTCGTACAACTCGTTCAGTTGTTTATAGTTGTTCGCAGTCAGCCCACACTGGGACGCTACATTCACAATGATGCAGACATGACCTTTGTACACATCCAGTTTTACTTCTTCTCCCTTTATGTTTTTAACTGTAAACTCGTGTACAGATGTAGCACTCTTGTAGTCTGGATTGTTTGACATTGTGCTTGAAATAGTAATAATTATTAATATTAATGTCACTTTTACGTGTTTGTCTAACATTTTTACGGCAGGAAAACAGTAAATAATTATATTTCCTAGTAATTTGACAGTAGATTAATGTCACTAATAAATGTCGTAATTCCGGCGGCTGTGGTGCCGGGAATAAATAAACACCGTAAACCGACAGTATTGTTTTTATTGCGTAATACTGTGCAACGCTAAACACTCTGAAATTAAACAAATTTTAAAAAACTTACACAGTACTTAGCTGAACTCGAGATATATAGGCTAAATTCGAAGCTACAGGAGCTAACAGTCTAGAAATTATACGAAAACCGATTGTCATGTCGGATAGCGACGAGGTTTTATTTATAAACTGTTTGCGATCTAAAACTGTTTTTACACAACAGGTAAATAAAAAATTGTCCATCATGAAATAAAAATTATAAAGGTTTTAGCCTGATTTTATCAATAACTGCGAATGTTCGAGTTTACTTACATATTTATGTAGCAGATTTATGTTAGTCCATTATGTCTTGTTTTGGTCGCATGGGTTTGTCTTGCATCCAAAAGATATAAAAATTTAAAATGAGTTTCAAAACACACCTTCAGTGGAATCTGTCAAATTTTCATACTTTGTCAAAGTCATTGTCAAAATTTTATACTACTTTGTACATTCAAAAACTATTGTTTAGTTTTATTTTGCTGCATTTATCAATAATAAATCAATTACAGGTATTAGAAAAGTGTTATGATGCCAATTCATGACTTGCTAGTAAAAGGTAATTATTATGAGAATAATGAGTAATCATTATTCTCATAATAATTACCTTCTCTCTACTTGATATTTATTAGAACGATTAGTGTTTCGGGGAAATATAGTTTTTGAGCACACTTTCTGATATTTCTGCGGCGAAGTGTTACATACTTCTATTATTCAAGGGAATTTTTCGATATTACTATCATTTTGGTCAGTAATTTTGGTTAAAATTTATCAGTTTCCTGTGAAAATACAATGGCGTTTACAATCTCGAGTTTGGTTCGCTGCATGTGTTTGAGGCGGATTGAAAATCCAAACATTATCAAAGCGGCAGGATACCATGCTAACGTAAGTCGCATATTCAAGATTTTTATCGATTTCACCACCAACGACGCAATTTCTACCTTGACCTTGCACTTCGGAGTACCTAAATATTGTGAATAACAATCACGGAATACACCCATCTTTCCTTCAAAAATCTTCCACTTACCGATATGTTCTTTGAACCAATAATCACTGATAAGCTTGTTTTTTCTTCCCAAACTCAAACTTTAACTTACTTTCAGGTTATCGATCACTACGAAAACCCACGAAACGTTGGTTCTCTAGACAAAAAAGACAAGAACGTTGGCACAGGCTTAGTCGGCGCTCCCGCATGCGGGGACGTTATGAAATTACAAATTCAAGTGGATGAAAATGGCAAAATCATTGATGCAAAATTTAAGACGTTTGGCTGTGGATCGGCGATCGCTTCAAGCTCGCTGGCTACAGAATGGGTTAAAGGAAAGACTGTTGATGAGGCTTTGAAGTTGAAAAATACAGATATTGCTAAGGAATTGTCTTTGCCGCCAGTGAAGTTGCATTGCTCTAGTAAGTTGCTTCTTTCTTATCAAAGTTTTATTGAGACTTGTTTATTTCACTTTATATAGATTATTTAAAGGTTCAATTAACATTGCTATGACAATTTAACCTTGAAAAATAAGTACTTAGCTATTGGTAGGTAGGTAGGTACAATAGAACCTACTAGATGAGATTGCTGAGTTTACTTTGTTTTTATCTAAGCCCTAATGTAATGATATACCTAACTGGGTATAGTTTATTTCCATGATTTAGCCTGTCCTTACAGAAATCTTTAGATAAAGTAAAAAATACAATGAAAATTTGTAGTTTAACTATCATGATTCATGAGATACAGGGAGTGACGGCCAGTGAAGTTTTAGTATTAAGGTCCCGTTTTTACCCTTTGGAACCCTAAAAAAAGAAAATATTGCTATGTTATTTTTAATTGTTACAGTGCTTGCCGAAGACGCTATCAAAGCAGCCCTGTCAGACTACAGAATTAAGCAACAAAGCAATGAATAAAAAAATAGAAAATTGGCGTTTTTTGGAACAGATCTGTGATGCATATAGATTGTCCATAAAGTAATTTCATAGTATTACATTGATATTATTGTGTCTGTTACTTATTTATTTATCTCCTTATGTTTTGTATTAGGTTCATTACCAAGTGTTTGTTTTGAAAATGCAAAATTATATTATGGACGATCTGATTTGGGGATGAAAATAATTTTTATTGAAGACAGCTGCATAATAACTTGTAGCAGTTATAGTTAGTAGTTCAGTATAATTCATTGTTATTTATAGATGTAGGTAAAATTGTAACTATGTAATTGTTATAATAAAATTGATTTCAATTATTTTGTATTTTTCACTAGCTGCGCCTCGCGGTTTCACCCGCGTAAGTCCCGATCACGTGCGAATATCGGGATAAAAAAGTAGCCCGTGTCGTTATCTAGTTCTCCAGCTATGCAGCAGCTATGCATACCGAGTTTCATCGTTATCTGTCGAGTAGTTTTTACGTGAAGGAGTTACAAGCATTTAACACTTGGCTACTTCTGAATACGAACAACACGCGAAGATGTAGCTAAACACGACCTAGCGCAGCGGTGGGGCTAAGCTGTGACGAAGTTTTACTACTAACTTCCATCTAAATTCATTGTTCCAGAAGAATCTATTTCTTAGTATGCTGGGAGGTTATGTACCTACTTGCTAATGATTGAATTGCAATATAATGGCAGAATGTCTTTGTGATGTTGTCATTATTTATAGTTGTTCGCCTGCCCGCGTATTAGTTGAAAATAGACCAAGAAACCACGTTGTCCCATACAGACTTTACCCCCCCTTTTTCACCCCCTTGGGAGTAGAATTTCGGAAAATCCTTTCTTATCGGATGCCTACGTCATACAAAGAACACACCCTCCACGTTTCAGGTTTCTACTATCAGCGGTTTAGGCTGTGCGTTGATCCGTCAGTCAGGACAAAGGATTTTATATGTACCTAAGTAAGTAAGTAATATAAGATTGGTGGATTTGCTGTAAGATTATGTTGTTGTGACATATTTGTGAAGATCCCTACATTTCAAGAATAAAACACTGCTGCGTACTGAAACGCTGTTTAAATCTGATTTGACCTTGGATACGTAACGTGACCATTTATTTTTTTACTCAAAACGGGACATCAAATTATTAAGACCAGTGTGAGGCTGTAAATTTCCATACAAAAAGCGGTAACGTTCCCACTTAAGGTTCCGCTGGTCGATCGTGTTTTCCATACAAATGAATTTAGAGTGTTATCCATTTATTCTTTATGGAATTTGAAAAAACAAAAGTTAAATCTACATAACAAGTCTATATCTAGCCCATGTAGGCGACGAAATAGACAAATTATATTTAATTTAATATAAATAAATTAATTTAATATAAATAAATATAATTTGTCTAAAATAAATTAATTTAATTAATTTAATATAAATAAATATAATTTGTCTATTTCGTCGCCTACATGGGCTAGATATAGACTTGTTATGTAGATTTAACTTTTGTTTTTTCAAATTCCATAAAGAATAAATGGATAACACTCTAAATTCATTTGTATGGAAAACACGATCGACCAGCGGAACCTTAAATTAAAGAAAATTAAGTTCAACCGTTTTTATTTTAAAGAAATATTGCCTAAGATAAAAGCTATTAGTATCTGAATATCTATATTTCTGACTTAAAAATTTCATCGAGCGTTTGTTTGTTTTTTAATTGACTTAACTAAATTGCCAAAAAAGAAAAACGTATAAACCTAGAATAAGATGCAGTGAATTAAATGAGACCAAATGTATTTATTATTATATAAATTTATATGTATATTACGTCCGAACTTGAACTAGAGAGAGTTGCAAATTTGTTGATTTGGTGCTTTATTATTTGTGATTTGGTGGATTTTGTGAGCTACATAATTTTCGCGCAGATTTTGAAAACGGGACAATTTTGTGTCCCAAGGCTTTTCTTGGGGACAACGGGACAGGAAACCGAAAAAAGGGACAGTCCCGTTCAAAACGGGACGTTAGTTATACGCAGTATCAAACCACATACTTTATAGAAACTGCATATTATGATATACTTACCATAGCTTTCTGTAGTAAGAACTTAGACCGCTTTAAACCCACAAATGAAACACCGAAAATATCTTAATAACTATATTTAAGCAAAAATAAACTATACAAATATAGGAACTTAGGGTAGTATTCCAAGTTTCTGAAGCGCCAGCTGTGCTGCATCCGCTTTGGCTTGTTTTTTGTTAGCGCTAGCAACCGCTGGCTGATATTCTGTGCCGGCTACTTTAACCTGTAACATAAAATAACAAGACATTTCACACCAACTAGCCCCAAGCTAAGCAACTGGGCTTGTGTTATGGTTACCAGACGAACTGATAGAATACTTTTATATTTTTTCTTTTGTAAATATATAGGTACTGTACATAAATATTTGTTAGAGGCGGTCATCGAACCCGCAACTCTCTGCTTATTGCTACAGAGGTAATGTAAGTTCGTTAAGACTTAGGTTCCGATCCTAAGATAAATTTTAGTCCTTACTAGTTCTACTAGCTTCTTTATGCGTCGATGAGTTAATCCAGGGTCCAGTTATCTGCATACTTATCAATTTTGATCACAATCGGTTCAGTAGTTCTAACGTGAAGGAGTAACTAACACATAAACAGGCGCATTTATAATATTACTAGATGCGCGTGCGCCCCGCGTTAATGTCTTTAAAACTAATATTAATTACATTCAAACTTTGGGGCTGACCATTAAAGGCTCAAAAAGCCCACCCCTTTCGAGAATCATGTGATTAATGCAGTCCATAACAATCACAAAATATCACAAGGGGGGAGGGGGAGGGGTATAGTAATATAATATGACGTGTATTTAATTTTTTTCGGCAAACGCGCGAAACTCAATCGAAAAGCGGCGTAAAATTTTCTATAATAAAATTAGATGATAAATAGATATTTTATAAATATTAAAAAAAATCAATAAGATTCGTTCTAGGTAAGTAAGTACTAAAAAATACACGTGATATAGGAGGAGGAGGGGGGTAGTCTTATTAAACCTCACCATGTATCACCAAAGGGGTTAAAAATGGCAAAAAAAATATCACGTCATTAATGGACGGCCCCACACGCCCGTTTTGCCCTCTTAGAGGTCGAATTACCACCTCGCCTATGTCCTAAAAGGACATCGTAGCCATTGTAGTTTTACAATTAGAAGAGTGCTATTAGTAGTGGTAAGTACTGAGTTTCCATTTACATTATAAATATTTAATTATTTATCTATGATTCGCTATTTAATTATTTATGTGTTCTTGTGGATTAGTTCTTTCTTTAGGTAGTTTTCGGTTTTCACCAGAATAGGTATATCCGATGCCAGAGTTCTATCAACTTTTATCACAATTGATTTAGTAGTTTTCGCGTAAAGGACAAACAAACAAACTTTAGATTTTTTCTGAAAGTAGCACCGGTTACTGAAAAAGTAAAAGGGAACCGTTTAAGTTGGTATGGACATGTGATGAGAAGAGAAGAGACGCATGTGACTAGAATAATGATGAGTATGAATGTAGAGGGATGTAGAGGAAGAGGACGACCGAAGAAAAGATGGATGGACTGCGTGAGACAAGACATGAGAGAAATGAATGTCAGCGATGATGAGATGACGATTAATAGGAGTGAATGGAAGAAGAAAACATACTGCGCCGACCTCAAATAAATTGGGATAAGGGCAGGAAGATGACGATGACTTTTCATTAGCGTTATGCGTTAGCGACAGATTTTTTTGTATGAAATTGAAATTCAGTAGTTTTAGCGTAAAGAACAAACGAACAAACTTTAGTATCTTATAACTCAGTAACGACCATTACCCACAGCAAACTTTTCATTTATCTATATATATACCTTCCACATATAAGATACCTTGAACAAGAAATTCTTCTTATGATCTGGTCCACATTCGAAACACAGGTTGTATTCGGGCGGTCCCAGTTTCTGTTTGGAGCAATATTCTCCAAGGAGTGAGACGGGATGTTTGCCGCCGGCTAAGAGAGCGGGGGCGCTTGCCCTGGGGGCGCCGCGACGTTGGGGTTTTAACTGAAAATTTAGTACTTATTAATAATTTCACCTGCGTAACTCCCGATCCCGTAAATATCAAAATGAAAAGTAGCCTATAGCCTTCCAACAAAAATATTTTTTCAATTCGAACCAGTAGTTCCTGAGATTAGCGCGTTCAAACAAGCAAACAAACTCTTCAGCTTTAATATAATATACTAGCTGAGCTCCGCGGTTTCACCCACTTAACTCCCGATCCCGTGGGAAAATGGAAATATAAAACAGCCTATAGCCTTCCTCGACAAATGGACTATCCAACATAAAAATATTTTTTCAATTCGAACCAGTAGTTCCTGAAATTAACGCGGTTCAAACAAACAAACTCTTCAGCTTTAATATAATATACTAGCTGCGCTCCGCGGTTTCACCCGCGTAACTACCGATCCCGTGGGAAAATCGAAATATAAAATAGCCTATAGCCTTCCTCGACAAATGGACTAAAATAAAAAGATTTTTTTAATTCGAACCAGTAGTTCCTGAGATTAGCGCGTTCAAACAAACAAACAAACAAACAAACAAACAAACAAACTCTTCAGCTTATAATAACTAATAGCTGATATTAGTGTAGATTAGCTGTCCCGGCAAATGTTATTTTGCCATTTACAAAAAAAAATTAAATGTAAGTATAAGACAAAAATAAAATATTGATGTTGTTCGATTCTCAGACCTAACATATATCCATTTTTTTTAACAATCTAAAAAAATAAAAATAAACGTAAATCAACTTACTCCTTTATGGAATCTACTGCCACTGACCTCTTCCTTGGCCTGTAATCCTTTCGTATCAAGTTTGACTTCTAACAACAAAGGTTGTAACGTCCCAGTTCCTTCTTTGCCCAACCCCTGTCCAGGGGTCCAGCCCATTTTTTGCAGCAGGTGCATACCCATCCCACCTTCCACAGGTGCAGCACGTTGTAATTGATCCTATATATACGAATTCTATTAGCGATTTTGAATTATTTTTAATACACAGTCTAACTTAGTATCTTCTACGAGGTGGAAAGTCTTTGGACGCAGAGAACATGCGACCGATCGCCCTGGAAGACATTTTAATTGAGCCTACATATACGAATTCTATTAGCGATTTTGAATTATTTTTAATACACATTCTAACTTAGTATTTAAGACCTTCGACATGGCGGGAAGTTGTTGGGACGCAGAGAACATGCGACCGATCGCTTTGGAAGTCTTTGGGAGGCTTATGTTAAGCATATGGCTCATTGGTAATTTAAGATCTTTTGAGTGATCAAGGTCCTTATAAAAATGATTCTAACGAAAATATATAATATAGTTTTGACAAGATTTGAAAGTCTTTGGAGGAGGCCTTTGTTCAGCAGTGGAAGTCCTATGGCTCATTGGTGATTTAAGACCTTTTGAGTGATCAAGGTCATTATAAAAATGATTCTAAAGAAAATATATAAGTAACATAGTCTTGACAGGATTTGAAAGTCTCTGGAGTGAAAGTCCTGTGGCTTACATGATGATTTAAGACTTTTTGAATGATCAAGGTCCTGATAAAAATGATTCTAAAGAAAATATATAAGTAACATAGTCTTGACAGGATTTGAAAGTCTCTGGATGAGGTCTATGTTCAGCAGTGGAAGTCCTGTGGCTGATATGATGATTTAAGACTTTTTGATTGATCACGGTCATTATAAGAATGATTCTAAAGAAAATATATAACATAGTCTTAACAGGATTTGAACTATATTTTATGAAAAGTATATCAACGCTCTCACAGATATAAATTTAACACATAATCTCTGGTCTAATAGGTATCTATGTATGATTTTCACAATATATAATTGAATAAATACTTGTATAAATGGTCACTTAAACGTTTTTTTTTATATTTACGCAGAAAATACTAAATACAATAGATAAGATAGACTCTATTTAATATATCATTTTTATAAGAAAACTAATATTTTGAAGGGTTCAGATAGTGTTCAATACACAGATAATAACAAAAATGTTTGGTTTCAAGAAGAGAACGGGGAACATTGACATGCAACACCAATAAGATAATATCTGAATTTGATAACTTCTGCAACACATCTGCCGGCTTTTGTTAGCTCACAAATACACATGTTATGTTAAGTAGCACGCTTTTTTATGTTTTTTCATGAATTTTAATTTTGCAATTATGTATTAAAAAGAAATTGCACTAAGGGGTAGGTAATTTGTATGTAAAAAAGCCGGTTAAGTGCGAGTCTGACTAGCATACCGAAGGTTCCGTACATTGTGGTATGGCCGGTTGGTGTATCACTTAAACTGTCCATGACTGTTATGGAAATTGGCCACCCATACGATTCAAACTTTTGCAAAACTCTTAGTATGGCCATATCTTTTTCAAATTCAATTTAAATCTAAATCAAATAGGGACCATATCATATTATTTGATATAATAACCCACTGTCTTTACCCCGTTCTTGAGAGAAAGTCTTTTGACTGACAGACGGACGGACGGACAGGCAACAACTGAGTAATCTTGCAAGGGTTTTTCTCTTGAAATACGGAACCTTACAAAGTCTTAATCGTGGAATTTTCACTGTAAAATGGCTTTGTAAAAATGGCTTTGAGTAGGTTAATATTTTTTTTTTATAACTGTGCTACTAAATAACATGTGTATTTCAAGCACATACTTACCTCTGAACAAAGCCCCTATTACCGATGAATCTCGCGTATAGCCCTCGGCTCCTTATAGCTTAACTGCAACAAATATTCAGGGATCCCCATATTATAAAGCCATGTTGTTCTTTGAGCTGCTTTTTATTGCACCACTCAGAGAATCACTAGGCTTTGGACTGACTGTTTTAAACGACTTTTGATATGCGATTTAAGAATAGTAAGGTTCATTCGAAGTCAATTTATGAATGAAAAAGTTCATTGAAAGTCAACTTTGAATTTCATAAAAGGATTTACACTAATCAAACTGTCTTTTAGTAAGTTGTAATTCAGATATATTATAGCAACTTTTTTAGTACTTTGTCAGTCGAATTAAAAAGGGGAAATCTGAATATTTGTGCGCAAAATCAAGAATGATAATTGACATGCCATAAAAATGGCATGGTGATTACCAATAGTGTTTGTTGTATTAAATCAAAATAGTGTAAAGAGTGAACTATATGAGTTCAAACTTTACACGATACGAGATAAATCGTGAATGATGGTTACCGCAATATCGGCATTTCTATATAAAAAAAAACTTTTGATTAAAATTTGATTAAATTAATAGAGTTTTAAGTTTTTTTAAGGCAAATATCCAAGTGTTTTTAAAAAGATGCCATCAAAAGTTTTTATCAAACAATTACTTGTATTTGAGTGTTTATTTAAAACTTGGATCTAATTTGTAAGACTTCTTTTTAAAAAAAAGGAAACACTGAAACTTTAAAAAAGGGGTCATGTTGACTTTATCTGACTGAACCCTAATTTTCTAAAGTAAACTTTGGAAATTAGGGTTCATTCAAAGTCAACTCGAAAACACTTAATGCAACGATTTATCAAACAGTTGAACTGCAACGCCAAATCGCCAGACAAAGACTAATTCCAGATAGACCTCGATAGATAGCAGGTAACATTTAGAAAGGTTTTTCATGACCAGAAGGCCAATTCTCGTATCGTTAGAATAGAATAGAAATAACTTTATTCATGACAAATTACATTGGAATATCATTTCGATTACTTACTAAATAATCTCAAAAAACCAAAAGCTGACTTTGAGGGTATTTTTTGTAATAGAAATGCAATCGGAATGAGATTGCAATGTAATTTAAACAATATTATTTACGAGAATAACTCTTAAGTAAAAACTGACGAGTTTGTACAGACTTGGCTGTATGGGCTTATTCAGCAGTCTTTGCCTTCCCTGACCGGGTAAAAAAAAAACTCATTCTTTTGCATATAGACTACGGTGGCTATAAAGCCTGCTATCTATCGAACAATTCGGAAATAGCTTAAAAATAAAACCAATTAAGTATCATATAAAACGACCACGACGATTGTATAATGCCCTGGGTGATTATATTCCCAGGTCATCAAAGGACATAATATATGTTAACTATGGCTGCGGTCCGAAATCGACTTTGAGCGCTGTCAAACGCGTTCCGAAATGCCATTAGTGTGTTTACGCGCTCACGAAACTTTATGACGTCATGAATGTACAAGGAAATGCGCCATCTACGGCGCCATATGCTTACTGTGAAATTACTAAGTGAACTGTCAAATTGAAGTTTGAATCCGTTCTTTTACGAGAGAAATTCGAATTTGAATGTTTGATCCTGAGTTTAAAAGTATCTATCTGTGTTTTAAATGTGAAAATGTGTTTCATTGGAGCAGTTAATTAATCGTATTCGTACACAACACTTCAAACAAATAAAGTACAAAAATTACATTTCAGTTGATAGTTGACGCGCTAAAACCTGGTCCGAAATCATGAGTGGTGAAAACACCGTAAGCATTTTGAGTACGCTCACAAAATCGGACCACGAGAATTGAACACTGCACTGTCAGCGCTGTCATCTGTATTCGGACCGCAGCCTTAAATAACTAATTAAGTATCACATAAAACGACCACGACGATTGTATGATGCCCTGGGTGATTATATTCCCAGGTCATCAAAGGACACAAGTGTCTATAATGACCTGGGTCTTATTCATCCAGATGGTATAGTATAGACCTGCACAATATTGTAGTAACCATCATATTGAGAGCGCCATTAGACGTAATACAGTATGTATTACGTGATAATGACCGAAGTGTCGCGCCGTGACGCACCGCGCCCGCATCCATCAGCTGGAAGAAGACATTTTAATGCGATTTGCAAATGTTTTATAGTGTTAAATTGAACCAGGCTGTTCACTTTTGTACTATAATTGTTACACACTCATTTTACTACAATATTTAATTGTATTTAATGTTACTGTCTTATTAGAGTTACATTAATTTCTTGCATATTTGCAAAAATGTTTTTTCTGGTACTTGACCGTTTTAGTAGGCTTGCCTTTTCAGTTTAGTTGTTGTGCTGTAAGGCGTACTATGATACTTCATCGTACCTTAATGATAAGAACCCATGAATGTGACTTTAATTGTTCCATTTCAAATAATACCTTTGTGAGTATGATCACGAAAAACCCCCAAGAATTTTCTTGTGCCTTCTTCCCATTGGAGGACTCCGCGCGTTCCGAAGGCACACACCAAAACTTAGTTTTTAATACGCTTCATTGTGATTTAATGCAAGTTGTGTTCCAAATCAATAAACCATTTTTAATTTTGATTTGTTTTAAAATAAAAATAGAGCGCCATGTTTTATATCTTAATCGGTTCAAAGCTTTTATTTATGAGTACCCAGTTCTTTGGTCGACGCTAAATGCCGGGAGTTTCCAGACCGCATAAGATGATTAATTAATTAATTACCTTTATATGTAATAATGTAAGATGTTTTAACTCAATAAATAAGTTTATTTCGAATCGTTTCTCGGTTATTGTCTACATTTGTGTTGTGTTGTATGGTGTTTTGGTGTATTGTTGCAATTGTAGTGTATTGTTGTTTTGGTGTAATGGTGTATTGTGTGTTTATACATAAATTAGGTCCACCAGTTCCTGAGAAAATCGGTAACACACGGAGACGAGACTGATCTTATAATGGTTCCTTTTGTAACCTTTCGAGGTATGGAAGCCTAAAAACTAGTAAACTGACTTAAAAAAATATACGATTCGGAATATCCAGTATCTTTTAAAGAGTGCCAACAATTATTAGTACAAAAGTTACAACAAAAAAACGGTTCCATTTAATACTTCAAAACATATTACATTTAATTTCTCCGTATCCTTTAACAATCACATTTGAAAACATACTTTATGGCTGAGAGAATAAAACTGAAAATAATTTTATGATTGTTAAAGAAAATGTAAGATTTTTGTCGTTCAAAATTGTTGTGAAAAAAATTGTGATTCGGATTAGAGTTAAAAGAAATACCTTTTTCGCCCAGGCTTGTGTGCCGCTAGCTAATTCTTTCGGTGTCAATATATTAGCTCCGGTCGATCCGGTGAATTGTCCAAAATGTCTCGACTCTTTCGACCAGCCGAACTGGAATTAATATGTGTAATTAGTTTAAATTATAATATTGCCAAGAAAAATATCAAGCAATATAAAATAAAACAAATCAGAATGTGCAAACAGCTTGTTTTGACGAAAGAGTTTGAGGGCAATAAAGAATAATGGCAAAACTTCGAACGAAAATTACTTGTTTGCAAGGATAGGCTGTTAGGCTTCACATGCTGATAAATTAAATGGAATAATACGTGACTTTAAATGCTTATATCAAAAAAAAAGGAGCTAATAAGAAAAAATACACAAGTTCCATAGACAGCAATAGGCAGGTTTAGAAGGCTTTTGCAAAGCAGTAGGACACCATAAGCTGATAAGTTGCATTCCAGAAGTCCATGGAACTAGTGACACATGAGTAAAGAAGGGCCAGAGACTAATGTGTCATACAAGGCTCTCTGACAAGTGTCCTTCTTTACTCATGTGGTAGTGAGACAAAAAATTCTTACTTGTTCCATTTGACATTTCAATGATTGAACTAATAAGAAATCTTTTTATTCGTTCTTGAAATAAAAATTATTACTTTTTTATAAGGAAAATTGCATATAACTTTTGAACGGCTGAACCGATTTTGATTAAACATAGCTAAGAACAATCCTGACTAATTTACCTTTCAAGCAAAAAAACAAAATCGAAATCAGTTCATCCGTTCGGGAGCTACGATGCCACAGACACACACACAGACACGTCAAACTTATAACACTCCCCTTTTTACGTCGGGAGTTAAAATGGGAAATTGGTGAAAATCTATAAAACACAGGCAAAGCCGAAGGTGTAAAAGCTAACTTCAAAGCAAGCAGATCATAAGCAAATTTCACCGTTACCCTTTTAAAAAATACCAAATCCCATCACCAAATCAAAAATAAAATAAAATTGCAACTGACCAAATAATCACTTACACCCCGTGTGGTTGTCAATTCATTCTGTTCTTGCTCCTTACGTATCATTAATAACTTCTGTGATACTATAGAGGCTAAATCCTATAACAAAAACAACATAAATTAGTATTGCACCACATCCTTTAATGAAAAGAGGCCTTTAAGCCTATATCGTCCCACTGCTGGGCAAAGCCCTCCCTAATATCTTTCTAAGCATTTCGGTCCTGGGCAAGGTTTATTCAGTCTGTGTCAAATGCATCAAGGTCGTCACGCCATCGTTTGCGGGATCTGCCTCGATTCCGACGTCCGTCCGCCGGCACCCAATGCGTGACGACCCTAGCCCACCGGTCGGGATTCATTCGACTCACGTGACCCGCTCAATCCCATTTGAGATTGGCAGTTTTACTCCCTACATCGGCTATTCCCGTCTTCGAGCGAAGAGTGGTGTTTCGAACTCGGTCGACGCGTTTTACACCGAGCATGCTGCGCTCCATAGCTCTTTGGCAAACGTTGAGTCTGGACTTTTGATGTTCGTTCAAAGACCAGGTCTGAGCACGGTAGGTTAGGACGGGCAAGATACATATATCGCTCTCACGGAGGTTTATTAATTTTCCTGTTATTTTAATATTTATTTTAGGAAACTCAACAGATACAGTACAACAACAGAAAGCCAATTACAGAGTTCCACATTATCATGTTCAAAATGATTAGAAACTTATACGCTGTTTTTAAAAAAAAAAATCGGGGTAAGATACTTCTTAATGAATCAATGACACTCTTGCCTATGGCACTCTTATGAAAATCGGCCCAGTAGTTTCAGAGCCTATTTGTTTCAAACAAACAATCAAATATTTCCACTTTATAATATTAAGTATAGATAGGCCAGCGTTTGACCACTCACACGCTGGTAACTGACGATGCTGTCTAAAATGTAGCACGCTTTCATAGAAGATACGTTCGTTCGTACTTAAGAGACCTCCAATTTAACGGGGGTCTTAGGTAGGAAGACGGCAGCGGAATTTAAACTTTTCCGACCCATCCTCCTAAATTATTACAAGATTATACTATAAACTTACAATCTTAGGCGGTTGTACACCGGGTGGGTATGCTTGCGGTCCCGGAGCAGGTAGAGCTGGAACTGTTGATAATTCTATAAAAAAAATTGACTATTTTTATTTGTCTATGGCAGACCATAATCAGTTGCGAGGTAGAGTTAGATTTAAGGCGCAGTGGCCATTGTCCTTAATATCACCTGCAGCTTATGGATCACTAGCGACCCGCCCCGGCTTCGCACGGCTATATTGTGCATGTATTATACATATAAACCTTCCTCTTGAACCACTCTATCTATTAAAAAAAAACCGCATCAAAATTCGTTGCGTAGTTTCAAAGATTTAAGCATACATAGGGATATAGGGACAAAGAAAGCGACTTTGTTTTATACTATGTAGTGGTTATATGAAGCAGTCGCTAATTGCTCTACGGTTCCAATATAATGACGCGTTTAGGATGTTGATGGGACTGCCACGGTGGTGCAGTGCATCTGGGATGTTCGCGGATGCCGGAGTAGATTGTTTTCTTGCAATACTACGAAAAAGAGCAGCCTCTCTGCTTGGACGGGTACGTGTTAGCTCCAACAACATCCTAAACGTAATAGCTAACATGTATGAACCCACTATGTATCACTGTATTAAGGTGGCAGATGGTTTCACCAATAAGTATATTTATTTTATTGATTAGTCTATTCATAATATATTTAATTTAAATTGTTACTAACATAGTTGTAAGTACCTACTAACATTGATGGATCCATGTTATCTGATGAATAAATGAATTGAATTGTCAATGCTTCATCTACAACATCCAATGCATGTCTGCCGGACTGCCAAACACAGGGTTGCGGGTTCGATTCCCGCCTCAGACATATATTGATGCTTAGATATTTGTATGTGGTCTGGTTGTTTCTATATATTATACTAGCCACCCGCCCCGGCTTCGCACGGCTATATTATGCATGTATTATACATATAAACCTTCCTCTTGAATCACTCTATCTATTTAAAAAAACAGCATCAAAATCCGTTGCGTAGTTTTAAAGATTTAAGCGTACAAAGGGAAATAGAGACAGAGAAAGCGACTTTGTTTTATACTATGTAGGGAAGTACATATATATTTACAAAAGAAAATTATAAGTAGTATATCCGTTGTCTAGCACCCATAACACAAGTCTAGTTACTTAGCTTGGGGCTAGATGGCGATGTGTGGAATGTCCTGCAATATATTTATATATTTTATTTGCCTAATGGAAACGCGCCTTTAGTTGGTATATTTATCTTACCGGAGCCAGTAGAAAATCCTTTCATATAGGCAGGCGGATCAACAACAGGCGCAACCGGCGCGGGTGGCGCTACTGGCGCAGGCGGTGCTGGCAGAGCGAGAGGAGCTGCTGTTCTGTAACAGTAGGTTTTTATCGTATACTAGCAGTGCTCTGCGGTTTAGTCCGCGTAATTTCCGATCCCGTAGGAATATTGGGATAAAAATTACCCTATGTGAAAAATTTCATTTTATAATCTACTAGCTGCACTTCGCGGTGTCTCCTGCGTAACTCCCGATCCCGTGGGAATATCGGGATAAAAAGTAGCCTATAGCCTTCCTCGATAAATATGGACTATCTAACCCAAAAATGTTTTTTTTTTATTGGAACCAGTAGTTCGTGAGATTAGCGCGTTCAAACAAACAAACAAACAAACTCTTCAAATATTAGTATGGATTATAATTAACTTACTTTGTAACAGGGTTTGGTTCACTTAATTTTTCGGCCGGCGCTGATTTGGAATTCAATTTTGCAACTTGCTGTAAATAAAAACAAAAAAAATATTACTAAAAACCTCGAAAACGATACACATCGATAAAATTACAGTGACTTGTAGGTATATGTAATAAACTAGTTACATCCCCCAGTTTCACCCATATAAGTCCTAAGACCTATATGTTATTTCCGGCCTTCAGCTATCTAAATATCAAGTTTCATTGTACCTTAGATTATGCATGGAGGAGTAACAAACACACACATACTAACACAAATTTTCACATCTATTTAATATTTAATATGTCACAATGTTAGTTAACATACTCCTCCGTAACGGTTTAACTGATTTTTATGAAATTTTATACGCATATTCAGTAGGTCGGAGAATCGGCTACTACCTATATTTTTTATTTTGTTTCCTTTAGTTTTTTTTTTGTAAATGGCAAAACAACGTTTGCCGGGACAGCTAGTTTACATATAATATTAGTAGGAGTTTCTCTACTGAGCAAGCAGTAGGTTTAATAGGTTTTGTGGGGAGATTGATGATGTTGATCTATGTAATAAAAGCTTTAGAAGGCTCAAGCAGCTCTTTTTTGTCTCTGATCTTTCTGTCGCTGAGTACTAGTTTTGGTTATGTGTTTGTGGGTTATGTGAGTACTAGTTTTGGTTATGTGTGTTGTATTTATATTTTTTCTGAGGTAATGAGGTAAAATAGCAAAGTACTAAATTATAATTTTAGCATATTATTACTTTACTTTATTTTAAACTTTTTACTTTTTACTTTTTTTTATTTTAAAGTCGCTCAGCGAGCTATGGAGAGAGCTATGCTCGGTGTTTCTCTGCGGGCTCGAATCCGGAACGAAGTAATTCGCCAGAGAACTAAAGTGATCGACATAGCTCAACGGATTAGCAAACTGAAGTGGCAGTGGGCTGGTCATATCTGCCGCAGGACTGATAATCGTTGGGGTAAACTTGTCTTGGAGTGGAGACCGCGAATTGGCAAACGTAGTGTAGGACGCCCTGTGACCAGGTGGAGTGACGATATACGCAAAGCGGTGGGCAGTGAATGGAGAAGAAGAGCCGAAGATCGGGCTCAGTGGCGTATCTTGGGAGAGGCCTACGTCCAGCAGTGGACTGATACCGGCTGATGATGATGATGATGACTAACTCCCGATCCCGTAGGAATATCGAAATATAAAATAGCCTATAGCCTTCCTCGACAAATGGACTATCCAACACAAAAATATTTTTTCAATTCGAACCAGTAGTTCCAGAGATTAGCGCGTTCAAACAAACTCACAACAAAACGAACAAGTATTGATTTTATGTGAATAAAATGACTGATTTTTTTCTACGAATCCTTCTCATTATTTCCGTCCATTCATTACTTATGTTATTTAAATAACTTATCAACTATTACAGTATCTATACTTTTATACGATGTCTTTATAGTATTAGTATGTTTCTATTTGTGATAGTCTGTAATTAACTTTCTGTTTCAATTTGTTGTGTTTATTTTGTTAAACTTAGCTGTACTTAGACTTTTTTTTACAAATAAAACAAAATAAAAAAATAAATTTACCATATTATCTTTCTTGGGAGAAACAGGCACCCATTCTGATGCCTTCTCCCTGTGTTGAGATCCTGAAGACACGGGGAATTGAAGCCTCAGTTCCTCCTTGTTGGCTATAGGGACTACTGACGATTTTATTGGTAGAGGAGCACCGCCCTGAGAGACAATAAGAAAATATTAATTATAATAAACACTTTACCCACCTTTGCATTGCGCAGTCGGGTTAAAAGATAACTAGAAGATTTTTTTGCCACCAACTGAAAAACAATGGAGTCTTCTTTGTTTTTATTTATTTACTAGCGACCCGCCCCGGCTTCGCACGGCTATATTATGCATGTATTATACATATAAACCTTCCTCTTGAATCACTCTATCTATTAAAAAAAAACCGCATCAAAATCCGTTGCGTAGTTTTAAAGATTTAAGCATACAAAGGGATAAAGGGACAGAGAAAGCGACTTTGTTTTATACTATGTAATGATGAGTGTATCTTGAGTTAAATCAAATGATTTTGTTGACGTTTCATATTAATTTCGTTAATGAGTACAAGGTGATAAATTATTCTGAAGCAAAAGAATTCCACGCCGAGGTTTCGTCACTGACCCGAACGAAACAAGATGCAAGACAGAAGAAATACCAACCTAACTCAAAGATAACTTGATGGTGTACTGAATATGCAAAGTAAAGCCAGAAATTAATATAAAATAAAAAGTCGAATGATACGCGTTCGAAACGAAGTCCCATTTTCATATCATTGTGGGAGATAAGTTTCTCTTACGGTTTCGTTTCACATTTTCGTAACGCGTAACGTTGTTTCTCGGCTAGGTCCCCTCGCTAGCCCGCGATAAGGAACGTCGTTCAAATAATACTTACCCTAATATTCATAATAATAGGTGCCTTCTCCTTAACCAAGAAAGGATGGTGGAAGGCGAGCGTGTCTTCATTCTCACTAATTTCACCATCATTCGATGACACCGAAGACAGCTCACCGAGCGCCTCCTT
Source organism: Idaea aversata (assembly GCA_907269075.1). Taxonomy (NCBI): domain Eukaryota; kingdom Metazoa; phylum Arthropoda; class Insecta; order Lepidoptera; family Geometridae; genus Idaea; species Idaea aversata. Next base: position 3,676,506 of record OU026092.1, on the reverse strand, counting down.
CTTAGATAAGTGCTTGCAGAAATCTGTTAGTTCATCTACTGATTTGCCTGAAAAATATCATTTATATGACAACCCAGTTGGCACAATGGACACCATGCCGGACTGCCAAACACAGGGTTGCGGGTTCGATTCCCGTCTCAGACAAGTATTTATGCTTAGATATTTGTCTGGGGTCTGGTTGTTTCTATGTATTCTAAGTATCTATTTACAAAAGAAAAGTATATAAGTAGTATATCCGTTGTCTAGCACCCATAATACAAGTCTAGTTACTTAGCTTGGGGCTAGATGGCGATGTGTAGAATGTCTTGCAATATATTTATTTTATACTAGCTGCGAACCGCGGTTTCACCCGCGTAAGTCCCGATCCCGTGGGAATATCGGGATAAAAAGTAGCCTATAGCCTTCCTCGATAAATGGACTATCCAAAAAAAAAAATTTTTCAATTCGAATCAGTAGTTCCTGAGATTAGCGCGTTCAAACAAACAAACAAACTCTTCAGCTTTATAATATAAGTATAGATAAATGATTAAAATAAAATAACTATCCCACTAATCCTATGTAACTTCCAACTAATTATTATAAACTACCAGCGCTCTGCGATTTCACCCGCGTAACTCCCGTTCCCGTGGGAATATCGGGATAAAAAGTAGCCTATGTTACTCCCAATGAATCAATGTATCCTCATACCACATTACAATCGGTCCAGTAGTTTCGGAGCCTATCCACCTGTTGAACATGAGATGATATGGACTGTATGACATTGGCAATCTCACAGAAGATCGCGAACTATGGAAGAGAACTAGATGCCTTTGCCCTGCAGTGGGACACTACAGGCTCGTAATAATAGTAATAATGTGGTATCCACATCAGACTTTACCATTAAACGTGTCCAAAAAGGGTCTTCAAAGATCAGCGGGGTTCCATAGTCCCATGATATCACTACATAGTAATATAACACCCCGTCGTTTTTGCGTAGGGGGTTAAAAACAAAGTCGGTTTCTCTGTCCCTATATGCCTTTGTATGCTTAGATAGAGTGATTCAAGAGGAAGGTTTATATGTATAATACATGCATAATATAGCTACCCTATCCGAACAGCTGGATAATTATATTTATAGACATTGGCTATCTGTGCACCGCGACCAGAACCGTAAGTAGCATGTTCCTACCTATACAAAAAGTGACACAATACTCGTGTATAACGTGGTAGTATGTAACTAAATGACTTGTTACAAACGACTTGAGTTACCAGTTAGCTTCGACCAGTTAGTGGTAATCTTGATTTTATTTTGTTTTATGTTATCTTAGTCCTTAGTTATTCATTATTATTACTACTGTAATATGGGTACATGCCTGAATTAAATATATATTTTTTTATTTATTTATAGCCGTGCGGAGCAGGGGTGGGTCGCTAGTAGGACATATAACAAACGTAAACAAATCTAATTTTTAGTTAATTTACCTCCTGAATGTATAGCAGCCATAACCTGGTTCCTAGTATGAGGTGGCAAAGCAGCAGCTCCTGCAGGTACGGCACCATTCTTTAACATATTTATGGCATTCCGTCTCGCTACTTCTAGGAGGCGTTTCTTCTCACTATCAGCTAGTTTTACACCAGTCGGGGATCTGCTAAGGGAATTATGAAAAGTTTAAGATCACATCATATAAGGTCTTTGCGGGTAATAACTGCAACCTTAACCCCTATTTTTTGTTGCATTTTTCATTTTCTAATTAACATAGAAATTAATATTAAAATGTCATGGCAGTTATAAGTTTTATGCACCAAAAATATTTGCTCTGGTGTCATTATTCAGGGAGAAAACAATCGACTATGTTTGTAATAGTTTGTATGGCATGAGTCCCTTTCCTCTTAAGTATAATTATTAATGACTAACCTGGACCTTCTACCCCTATATCCTCTAGGCGAGCGATGTCTATTATATAACCTAGGTCTGGAGTTAGATCTCTTCCTGGACCTGGATCTGTGTCGAGACTTATTGGTACGAGTTTTAGAGCTGGATCGGTGACGGTCACGGTGTCTCGACCTGGAGCGACGCTTGCTTGATGACCTGGGATTATAATATTAGTTACTTTTAACATATGACTTAGGACTTGTCAGCATTCTTATGACAATAAAGTTTCAATACAATTGAATATGAAAACAGTTGTTTGTTTAGCAGAAGCGGTCAACAAATTGACCAATGTTTAGCAGATTCTGTATGACTTATGGTCTGTTTATATTTACAGAATGAAGAGGCCCAAATGAAAAGGCTAAGTGCAGAAACAACCCTGTAAAAACTAAACCAAACATCTACATATATGGAGCATGACTGACATGTTCAATGACAGACACCAGCAGACACTAATTGACATAAATAGTGTGTCAAGACAGTCACCGGCAAGTCCGGCAACACTTTCATACTGCCCTGCAGGTACTCATAAACATAAACCGCGGAAATAATTCTGCAGATATTGGTAAGCCATGGCTTGTGCCTGCTGACATCTGTGCTATTGAGTTACAATAGATATAAATACATTAATACTCGATAGAAGAATATTATTTTCTCTGTAAGTAAAAGCACATGGTCGACTCTTTCAATGGCTGTAGATATAAATGGACCATTAATAATAACTTTACATAGGTCTCTCATAGTTTAACAAATAGTTACTGCATTGTTTATAGTGAATGGAGTGTTTGAATTACGCTCGCATGCTGGCTCACACATTTTGAACTCTCACAACACTGGTATGTTATGAGTTCAGCACAATGCATTGACAGCCATTTTGTTTTACAAAACATCATGAACAGTTCTTAGCGAGTGAGAAGTCATGATATTAGAACAATTTTTAAAAGCTGAGTGTCAAAAAAGAATCTTCAAAATCAGACTTCAAATACTGGAGTATGGGGTGAACGAACATCGACAGTTACACGTCAAATTAAGAACCTCCTCCATTTTTAAGGTTTCACTGTCTCTGTCTTTCACCAAGCTGAACCTCATGAACCATGATAGCTAGACAGTTGAAATTTTCATAGATGATTTATTTCTTTTGCAGATATATATTGGTACAAAATCCTTCATGCGCGAGTTTTAAATTAGTCAAGAATAGGAAATTAATCTCTGTCAGTTTGTCTTATATAGTTTACTAGCTGTTGCCCGCAACTTTGTACGCATGGTAGTTTTGTTTTACTACTAAAACCTACATCTTGAATCTCACTATCTAATAAAAAAAAAACCGCATCAATATCTATTGCGTAGTTTTTACGATCTAAGCATACATAGGGACAGATAGACAGTGGAAAGCCACTTTGTTTTTACCCAACTATGGCGAAGCCAAAAGGAAAGGTTACATTTAATACTATGTAGTGATTAAGATTGTCTGTTACCTTTTACGAGATCCACTCTTGTCTCTATCTCTCTTTGAAGACTTGTGGGAACTCTCAGATTTTTTACTCTTTCTGTGAGATTTCTCTTCACTTCTGAAATAAATTTTTGCAATGCAGTCATGTTATTATAAAACCAGCATTGGTTTAAATGCTTAAGCCTCGATCTCATGTGTAATGTTAATATTTACATTTAGTTTGTGAAAATGTTATTGTTAATTTCATTCATTCGTTTATTATTATTAGTGTCCCAATGCAGGGCAGAGGGCTCTCTGCCTTTCTTAGTAATCAGTATCTACTTAGTTATATTTATTTCTTAGATAAGTATATAACAAACTTACACTTTGGTTTCCTCAGCAACTTTCTTCAAAATGCCCCCGGGATCAGAGCTTTTTGGAAACTGTGAATTAACAACAACCTCTTCAGATGATTTGCTCGAAGAGTCCGTATACTCTCCCTCTTCATACTTTTCTGCTTTTTTTCGGGCTTCTTCCTCTGCCTTTTTAACCGTCTCTTCAAAGACAGTACTAAATTTTAAGTTTTTAATCTGTATTCTGCCTTTATTTTTATCAGTATCGGCAGAATTTTGTTTATTTTCATCAGATTTGGTATCTTTAGGAGATTCAGGCATAGGAATAAGGCTGGCATCGATGTCTTTGAGAGGTGGGCTAAATCCAATGTCTTCACGTTCAGATTTTATCTCATCACGTTCGTTTTTGATAGTATCTTTCTCTTTTTTAACTTTTGCTCTATCTGTTTCTTTTTCTTGCTTTATATGAGACTCCAATTTTATTGATTCAGGGTCGATTTTGAATTTAGGTGTCCATGAAGGAGGTGGAGATGGTGTTTTGCTGGAGCGAGATTTCTTTTTGCTTTTACTCTTTTTTCGCTTCTTACGCTTGTGAGAGTAATCGGAATCATCTGAACTTGAACTGCTACAGCTTCGGCTACGCTTCTTCTTCTCCTTCTTGTGCTTTTTCTTGCTTTTCTTTGATTTTTTCGAAGATATCTCTTCGATTTTAGGTGGGTCTGCGTTGAACGCACCAAAAAGCTCCGATAGGATCTCGTTCGATGATTTCTTGGAGTCATCTTTCTTCCTCTCGGGTGTGGTTTTTTCTCTTTTGATCAACAACTCTATTTTATCAATTAAAGTAGTCATTTTTGCATATAATTAATCAATAACAAAAAACACACAACACACTTCCAGTGTAGCACGCCGCCATTTTTTTTTGAGAAATGTAAAATGTTGCCAGGGCATAGAATTTGACGTTCGTAGCTCACAACCACTAAACTTTTCAAAGTCATGGTAATGGCTTAGTACGACTTGTGAATATGGTCAGCGTAAAATAAATATTATTTGCGTCATAAGGCGTCAAGTTGTGTAAGCCAAATAATAATTGAGGTACCTATAGATAAGCTCTAAATGCCTAAATTATCTTTTCAATAACCGACCGACGACGTTTTGTTCTTCATGATGAGTGCGAACAAAGTAAGTCGTACTTTACAGCGCATCTACTGAATATATGTAGGTAAAAACATAACCCTCCCTTTGGCTTCGCCGTAGTCGGGTAAATAGGATACGAGGCGGACCTATTGGGCAGATTATGTATTTGCAATGTATTTGGTATAATCCGCGCGCGATGAGAATGGGATGGAACCTTGTCAAAGTAAATCGAAAATGACAGAAAAGTAGCGTTAGCAAAAAAGTTCTAAATAATAATCTATAACTAATTTAATAACTCTGTAGTAATAAAAAAAATCTGTAATTGTAAAATATCCAGAAAAAAAATACACAGGTCGTTTTAAAATCGTTAGCTGAACACGATAGAATAGAGTATAGCATTTTTGAAGTGAAAACTTCTTATGGCGCGTTGGGCACTTTTGTGGGTGAGCATTTTCCGCCGTTCTCGCGACAAATTTTGACGCGACAGATGAGATTTTATTTGTGTTAGTCTTTTTGTTTAACTTATACTGCCATCTATTACACAAATTGAGAAACTTAGTTTCTAGAAAGACCGCTATTCGAATGTAGATAGCGCTGATTTAATTTTTTTACTGCCATCTAGCGAATAAAAAATAAACTATATTTGTTTAAGTGAGTGCTAATAGATGGCAGTAGCAGATCGTTTCAAGAAATATTCTATGAGAAATAACAAGTTTATTGTTTTCACTTCTGCCTGCACTCCCGGAGTTTTTTTTTGTCTGTTTGTTTGTTTGAACCAGCTAATCTCATAAACTACCTAATAGATTTCAACGAGGTCCACACGAATATGTTCAGAAATTACCAGATTAACATTTAGGGTATGTTTTTGGGTATATTTAACCGACTTCAAAAAAAGGCGGTTCTCAGTTTGACCCGTATATGTGTCAGTATGTATGTTTGTCCGTGAAGTCTTCAGATACAGTAGAAATACCTATACCTACTATATACCTACACTAAAGATGAATAAATAAAAAAAAATAAAAACTAAGTAGGTATCTATTATTCAGAACTTTTATGCTAACGCTACTTGAAAACTGTCATTTTCGATTTACTTTGACAAGGTTCCATCCGAAAAAGGCGGGAAACGACGAAAGAGAGTAGGCGCGTTTTTTAATTGAGAAAATTTTCAAAATTAATATTATTAGTTTTATAGCGATCAGGAGGGTGAAGTTTTTGTTTAAATGTTTATATTTTAATTAGCTTAGTTGTTTATGTAAATATTTCTTCTAGTGGGTAAGTTTTTTTAGTATATTTAGTTAGAGGGGGCGGCGATGAACAAGCCGCCCGACCAACCTGACCCCGGAGGTGGATCCATGGACATGGACCCACCTCCTGCGGGATATTTTGTGACATTGTCTGAATCAGGAATGGAGTCCGATGGCTCTTCATTGTCGAACAAGTCATTTAGCGGGTCTACTACATCGAATAACAAGGGTACAAAGAGGCAGCGTTTGCATGCTAGTAAGAAATGCAAAAATTGTAGAAAAAAGAAAAAGCTTAGTAAACATGCAAACACTGTCGAACCAAATACCTTATGTGATTGTTCAGATAAAGATAATATTATTGTCGAACATCCACCTCAAAATTGGAACTCCACTGTTACACACGATTCTACTCCTCCCATAGTTGCACCTGGTCCTGCTCATACCAATGTAACTAATGATGGCACAACTATGCGTCCACCGCCTGTTGCTCGTACGCAGTATGAGTCTACAGATGTTTCTCCTTTTTTAATTCATGTACAAAAAGACACCACTAACTTAGATGATAGTTACACATTGCACCCCATTACATTTGGCAAATTTCTAACAAAACATAATTTTTATAACATTGTAAATGGAAGTGTAAAACGTATTGGTCGCAATAGAATGTCTCTCTCCTTTACCAACTATTTAGCTGCAAACAACTTTTTGACTAGTACAAAATTACCCGAAAACAAATTTAAAGCTTTTATTCCATCGTTCAACATAACGAGACAAGGAATTGTTCGTGGTGTACCTACTGACTGGACTGACTCAGAAGTTATGGAAAATATTAACTTGCCATTTGGGTGTGGAAAGGTTTTAAAAATGAGACGCTTAAACTATAAAGTCACTGTAGACGGTAAGCCAACCTGGAAACCGTCCCAAACAATTGTTCTTACTTTCGATGGACAGGTGCTACCAAGGCGCATTTACATGTGCTATAATGCATTACCAGTAGAACTATACATTTATCCAACTATTCAATGCTTTGCATGCTGCCGTTTTGGACATACCAAGGTACAATGTCGATCTAAACCTAGGTGTTACAAATGTGGCGAAGGTCACGATGGTTCCTCATGTAAAATTGAAGAAGACCTTGTATCTTGCCTCCTGTGTGGTGGTAGTCACTGTGCTACAAGTAAATCATGTCCTGAATTTTCAAGACAAACTTCAATTAAAAAAACCATGGCAGACTCTTGTATATCTTATGTCGAAGCGTCTAAATTACATCCTGCAGTGCATAAGTCGTTTGTAGATGTTTTGAACGGACGGAGGGTCTCTAAAGACCAACTGTCAAATAGTCCACAACATCGTAACTTCACACAAAACACCTCACCCACAACATCATACAAAAAGACAGTGTTTTTAAAACCACATACCCCTAAAAAATCTTATTCTTCCACTCAATATGATCAAGTTGCCCATAAACAATTAGTTAAAGACTATGACATGCCGTCACCCAGTAATGGATGTGCATTGAGATCACCTAATAATAATATGAATGTATTCGATATTATAACTACTTTAATTAATTCTTTCTCTCAGTCCCATCTCATTAACCCTGACCACGCTGCCATTATGATTGAAGCTATCAATAAAACTACAGTACACAATGGATCACAAAATCCACAAAATACTACAGTGGAATTGCCGTAGTATTAGAAGTAAGAAAAGTGATTTCACTTTTCTTCTTAATAAGTACAAGCCATCAATAGTTATTTTGAATGAGACCTGGCTAAAACCAGGTTCTACATTTAAAGTATCTGGCTATTCCTGCCTGCGCAGTGATAGGCCAGATGGTTGCAGTGGTACTGCACTTCTTGTAAATAGTATAATTTCTTTCAAACTTCACCCTATCCCTTCTTCTAATAATGGCTTTTGTATAGTAGCAGCTATTGTAAATAATATATGTATAGTATCTATTTATATATCTCATCCTTCACAAAATATTTTCCTTGAACTTAATAATATTATTCATAACTTACCTAAACCTCTTATGTTGTTTGGTGATCTCAATGCACATCATACATTGTGGGGGTGTTCTAAGACAGATTCATATGGTAACCTCGTTGTAGATATACTCGATAATTATAATTTATGTGTGTTGAATACTGGCTCTCCAACCCTCAGAACAAAACCTACAGAAGCTATAAGTGCAATTGACCTTTCACTCACTTCCTCACAGTTTTCTGGTCTATTAACTTGGGAAACTCTTTCATCATCTTTTGGCAGCGATCACTTCCCTATACTAATTACATTCCCAAACAACAATATCCAGCATAATGTTGACCCTAACCCACGTAAAAGATACAGAATACCAGATAATAGTAAATGGCATTTATTTAGAGATTATGTAGAGAATAATATATCTAGCTTACCTTCAACATCTAACTCCTCTGAAGAGGTTTGTTCTGATGCTTTTTCTAACTTAATCATAGAATCAGCTGATAATGTTTATACTACCAGAAGTAAGTCCCAATTAATTCCTTCACCCCCATGGTGGGACAGTGACTGCACTGCAGCAGTTAAGCAAAGAAAGAAAGCTGAATTAAAATATAAAAATGAGATGACACTTGAGAATTTTAATAGTTTAATGGAAGTGATGAGTACAACTAAAAATCTTTTGAAAGAAAAACGTTTCTTGGGCTGGAGATCGTTTTGTTCTTCAGTCTCTCCGAATACCCCTGCAAGTATAGTCTGGTCTAATATCAGAAGGTTTAAAGGTGCGATGTCTGAGAGGTCCTTTACTACGTTACCACCATCTCAAACGTCTGAATATTTGGACAATTTGGCTCCTCCTTTTGTACCAGAAGCAGAGCTAGTCATTCCACATAGACTACAAAGCCATAGTGACGATCCTACTGGGCTCGGCTCTCCTTTCACGTTAGATGAGCTGAAAGGCATTTTAACTTATCTTCGTGATTCAGCACCAGGAGAAGATGGCATAATTTATAGTTTTATCTCGAACCTTGCAGAAAACAGTTTACAATATTATCTTGACATTATCAATTCTGTCATGTTGACAGGTGACATTCCGTCAGCATGGAAATCCCAACTAGTGTTGCCCATTTTAAAACCTCATAAATTACCGTCAGATATTTCCTCGTTTAGACCAATAGCGCTTTCGTCAGTTATTGCGAAAGTGGCCGAACATCTTGTGAAAAATAGGTTAGAGTTTTATATTGAAAGCAATAATTTATTATCGGATTCACAATACGGGTTCCGCAGAGGAAAGAGTACACTGGACAACTTAAGCATTTTTGTCACTGATATTAGACTTGCTTTTACACAAAATCATATCGTTGTTGCCGCCTTTTTAGACATAAAATCTGCTTATGATAACGTTCTTTTAACCGTCCTAAAGAATAAACTTCATAAATTGAATGTCCCTATTTTACTCATCAATTTTATAATCAACATACTATCTGGCAGACAATTATCCCTAAATTCTGATCGCCGAACTCTTTGGAGAGGTCTACCTCAAGGCTCAGTACTTAGTCCTCTTTTATATAACATCTACACTAATGACCTTGAGAATTCATTATATAAATCGGCTAATATTTTGCAATATGCAGATGACTTGTTATTGTACTGCGTGAACCAGTCTGCTACTCAAGCTTCTTCAGATCTAACGAATTCACTAACTTATTTGAAGTCGTGGTTGAACAGCAACGGCTTGGAACTATCAATAAACAAGAGTTCTGTAGTTTGGTTTACTCGACATAGGAATCCACCTCTTCTAGAAGTGAAATACGATAATACAGCTTTACCAGTCGTGTCACATGTTAAATTCTTAGGTGTAGTGTTAGACTCAAAATTATCAGGGTCTCAACATGTTGATTACCTAGTGAATAGGTGCGAACAGACTTTGAACATCTTGAGATGTCTTGCTGGGGTCTGGTGGGGTGCCCACCCTTACTCCCTGAAACTTATTTATAATGCCCTCATTAGAAGTGTTTTGGATTACGGAACCTTTTTGTTAGAGCCTTGCAATCAAACTGCTTTAAAAAAATTAGATAGTATTCAAGCTAAAGCTCTAAGAATTGTTGCAGGGGCTATGAAGTCCAGCCCTCTAAATGCCTTAAGGGTAGAATGTGCAGATCCACCCCTTCACCTAAGACGACAATTTTTATGTGATAGGTTCTTTTATCGTGTCCTTCAATTTTCCAATCACCCATTAATTCCCAAGCTTTATAACTTATCTCAACAATTAAATACTCCCTATTGGACACACAAAAAAACTCCATGCTTATGTATTAGTTGGGAAAGATTTTTATCCATCCAAGCACCTACTTACATGTCACCTCGTTTACCTATTTTCAATAGTAATTTTAAAGCCTTAACCTCTTCTTTAGAAGTTCATGACAGTATAGGTATTGGCAAAGATACTCCTAACGCTCAGCAAGAATTTAACTTTGCTGTCGATTCTGAATGGCCACATTGGCATCAAATTTTCTGTGATGCTTCGAAATTATCACGCGAGGGCTGTGTTGGAGTTGGAGTATTTCACAAGCAGAGTAACATAGTTCAGAAAATCAAATTACCTCCTGAATCGTCAGTCTTTACTGGGGAATGCTTTGGAATACTCAAATCCATTGAATTAATTTTGCTCATGAAACTTAAAAAAACAGTTGTCTTTACAGATTCTAAAAGTGCTCTTCTAGCTTTGAAACGTTTCTCACTTAAATCTTGTAAGTATTTTCCATTAATTTTTGAGATAAAGGACAAAGTGTACGAATGTACTTTGAGGGGACTTTCTGTTGTTTTTGTTTGGATTCCCGGACATTCTGGTATTCATGGGAACTGTAAGGCTGATGTTCTAGCCAAAGATGCGGTGCAATGTGGTGACTTATTTCCGTACTTGAATTATCCCTCTGATTTAGCATCAATACCCTCTACATACATGTATCATGCCTGGAACGAATTATGGATAGATAGTGTCCGGAAAAAAGGCAGATACTACTATCAAATTCAACCGTCAATTTCGAATAAACCATGGTTTTTTAAAATCAAACTTTCCAAGACTTCCACTACAATTTTAACAAGAATGCGTCTCGGTCACGTTTGTACACCATCTCACCTTGCCAGACTTGGTATTGTGCAGAGTGCCGCGTGTGACTGTGGGGAGGAGGATAGCGATGTCAACCACATTTTCCTTAATTGCCCGTTGTTCGATAATAGTTTTCTCTACGAAACGTTGGAATCTTTACATGTGGCTTTACCTACACAATTAAACATCTTACTTTCGACCAATGACCCGCATATATATCTAGCATTATCTAATTATATATCCTTAAATAACATTAAAATATAAACTTTTATTTAAATATTTATATATTCTATCTTTGTAAATATTGTAAAAATTTGTTTTGTAGTTCTTAATTTATTTATATTATTTCTAGGTCAATATCTTATTCCTTTCCTGATCCTATCCTACTCGTTTTTCCGGTTTTTATGTAAATAAACGTTTCCCTAATTTTCTTTAAAAAAAAAAAAAAACCGTATCCCAAATCAAATCCTTGCTCCTTCGCAAATCCTTCCCAAAACCCAAGAAGACTTGAGATTTTTACGAAGAAAACTTGGAGAAAACTAGAAAACTCATAAGATAGAACATGATAATGAAAATCACGAAAGAGACTGGACATTGGCGTGCAAGTGCACAGCCATAACTTCGGTCTGTGACCGAAGAAAAAAAAAAAAAAAAAAAAAAAAAAAAAGGTTCCATCCCCTTCTCATCGCGCGCGGATTGTAAAGTTTAGTAATAATTTTGAATAATCCCTTTAGGTAGGTAATAGGTACCCGCAATACGTTTAGTTTTATAGTAGGTACAACGTAGTGATTATATCCTCTTTGGTAGGTACGGTCGGAGTCAGAATTGCAGACCCAACGTAGAGTTCTAAAATTATACTATTATTGGAATGTTTTATTCTAATAATATTCCAATAAATTCAAGAGTTGAAATATTATCTTAAACTCATCAAGCCAAAATCAAAACTCATCAAAATATCTAGCAGTTTTGGAGCTATAAAAAATTATAGCTGTGTTTCAAATGGAAGCACACAGAAGTCCAATGTAGGTAGGTCGGATTACTTACCATTTTTATTTTCGAAAACTAAGTACCTACCTACTTATACCTTAAGCAGGTAGTTACCTATTCGGGGTCTATCCCCGTAGCCCCGACAACAGGCATCGAGACTGAGCACCCTGGGGTTTTAGTCAGTTGGAGCCCGACATAACCACTTCGTTGGCCCCAACAACGGAGTGGTACCCGACCGGGTTTCCCCAGGCCAAAAGTAGGTATTCGGGGTATGTAGGTAAAATAAAAATCAACATAATTTGGTTTGTTCATTTTATTGTATTCAATACCTTTGCAAGGTAACTCGTAAGTGATTAGGTAAACTGATGAACGGTACAGAACTGACATTACACTCCGGACTTTGTGATAAAAACATATACCAAATACCAGTTCTAAATGGTAATTCGAGGACGGATCTGCTAGCCATACCACAATCTCTAGAAAATTGCATAGATGCAGTTGTAGTTAGTAGGTAGGAAAAGATTTTTCAGTCTAATAATACACGCTCTCACCATTGTTTTTGCACCTTCATTATGTCTTAGTTTTTTGTACAAATGATTGGTCAGCGTTTAAAAGACCCGCCCCCACCTGACGGTAGGTGACGATGCGGTCTAAGAAGTGGCACGCTTTCCTAGAAGATTCCTGTTCACTCGTTACTTGAAGACTCCCAAATTTTACACCTTTACGGCTGGCAAATGAGGTTTGAGAGGTGCTGCGTGTATTTTTAGACAGAAAGGGATAATTAAGGAAGCTACAGGCAGCGAAAAACTTATCTTAGTCGTAGAGTTATAACGACGTTTTGGGAATAATTGTTATCAAAAAATGTATTGAGTTACTGTTTCAATAGAGTTGACAAATCACAGAAAAAGATTGCGCGGGGTGCGCGCACTCGTTTCAAATGTGCGGTTTTTTAAGCCGCAAAAATTGTTGCTTTTTTACAACTTGTCTCTATGTAAGTTTAATCTCAAGTAATTGAAACTGGAACAATTAGTCAGATAAGTTATTCGTACTGTACACCTATTAAATTAATATGTATTTTGACAAATTAGGTACATAGTGTTATTAGGTTTTCGCTATTTCAACTTATAATAAAATTATTTTTCCTGATTATTCGTTTTAAATTGTGTTTCTTTTTGTAAAAACCTGACGTTTGAAAAGCTCACCATGGAAATTGTAAAGATTCCGAAACGTCAGGTAAGTATGAAAAAAAGGCATCCGGTAAAATAATTTTATTGCAGTTTAAATTACGTTTAATTTTTAAGTATCTTCGATACTGCTAAAAGGTATTAACTTGGTAATTTATTAGATCATGGTAAGCCCTCTGTCCATTATTTTTTATTCTTATAAGAAATGTGTTACAGAAAATGTCTTATATTTAAGAAATCTGAATAAAGTTTTGAACTACTCAAGAATGTAGCTACTCTCAGATAAGCTTTAGCATGATGTCATGAGTGTCTAGATTTAATTTTTCATATTAAGCAGGTAGCCGTTTAAGCGAGCTGCAGGCCTGTTGTTTAATTGTATTTACTTTTCATTTCAATTACCCACGATGTTTATGCAATTCTGCGTGGGTAATTGTCGGGGGAGAGGTCACGTATTGTTGGTTGTTGAAGTAATATAACACCTTTTGACATAGTGTTGTGGAACTATGTGGTTAACACAATGTGATTTCAACAGGCTCCTCCTGCACCCTGTCATCACTTGTTGAGTACCGCAGGGCTAATTACAGATAAGTACTTCAAACATTATCATTTTTTTTGTAAAATCTGTTCATCTTTATTACCACAGATTTTGTGGTCAACCGTTTCACTGCACATTGTAATTGAAATGAAATGTAATTCAAAGTACTTAGCAGGCCTGCTAATTGTTTTAATGAGTAGTAAAGTACATGAGATCGTTTTATCTGGTACCTAATAAGGATTTTAATTTCGTAATTAATACCTACTATGTAGGATTTTAAGGTACTCATTAATTATTAAAGTACAATTTTTAAAAACAATTGTTTACCTGCTCAATTGAAAGTATTCTTCGAAAATAATACAGTTAATTGGAGTTTTTCTTAACGAGTATTATGTTACATGGCATTTTTAGTAAGTGTTTTAGACAAGGAACATAAATATAATTTCCTTAAGAATTAAAAAAAAATGCTATTCATTTGGCGTTTTTCCAATCGAAATAATTTGGAAGCATTTTAATTGAGCAAAATTTTGTGTTCAAATTAATATTATTGCCAATTAGGAGGTATTTAGTGATAATATCAATTTGATAAATAAATAAATAGCTTAAGCAGCAAGCGTTTACAGTGTTAAGTATAACTAAAAACGTACTTAAATTATTGTTTAAAAAAGTTTGAAGGTACATTTTCATTCATAGTCTTTAGGAAGACTTCATTTTTTTTTTAAGCCAATTAATTTTCATAAAAACAATATTATGTCATAGACATATCACACCAATTTTACTTATTAATCATAATCAATAATAATACAGTTAATTAAATAAATACTACCTACTAATAATACATAGCTAAACTTTTTTGTCAAATACAATTTGGTACAAAATGCATACGTCGTTACAGATGTAAATACTTTCCCGTATTAAAATACCTACCTATCTACAATTTCGTATCAAATTCATTATCATTTTTTTTAATATGTAATCAAATAATCTATTTTTGACGTATAAAAACTTGCTAAAGAAAAGAAAAACTAGGTAAGTAAGTACTTATATTTGAAAACTAGGCAGAGTAGGTAAATGTCTACTATCTATAGGAATACCTACTTATAATTTAATTCTTTCAGGAAACGACCTCTATGGCTAGTTTTCAGTACTTTGGTGCAAATTACATAAAATTACCTAAATTAATGTTCCAAAAAACCAATGCGCTCAGATGTCGTAGATATTAAACGGCCATTTTTGAATGATTTAAGAAAATGTTAATTGTTTTGTAATTATTGTTAACTAACATATTCTACCGTAGGGGAAGCAGGGCGTCACAGAAGCCCTGCGTAAGCATACCTGTACTCCGTCGGTCCTCGACTGTTGGCGGAACACCGATGGGTTTTTAGTGGGTAAGCCTCCGGCCGCCTACCATCCTCAGGCTGGAGGCAGCCCCACATACCTCCGTCGCCCCCTCCCCCTCAGGGTGGCGGGACGATGCAATAATGCATTTTCCCATCGATAAAAAAAAACCCAACAACTTGTAAAACATGATGATAACAATAGCCACATTTTACTATGCATCGTGGATTACCAATTACCCCCGTGTTCAACTTTCGGTGGGATTTGGGAGGCCAGGTGGGCGTGCAATATGTTAAATCAAATACGTCTTATATTATTGTTGATTGAGTTAACGCATTGGTTTGGGTATTAGCTTTAACATAAAATATATTTTTACATAAAACTTAATAATTCACATTCACCATCTCTCAAATAAAAGTTTCAATGAATGATTTGCTTTGTGTGGTGATTAGAAAAAGTCGAATTGTGCAAACTGCAATGTGATGCTTTTCTTTTCTCTCGTTTGATATAACATGTCGGGATGTTTACAAATTATTAGAGATTTCCGATCGTTTTACCAAGGAACTTAACTAGCACGATTACTTTCCCTTTCGAATCAATTGTAGTACAGTCAGCAAAGGACTAAAGGTAGCAGGTGAATATTTAAAAGTTTGAATTTTTCAAGTAACGGTTCAGTAATTGTTAATTATTACGCTTGATATCACTAAAGCTTTCGAAGTGGTAGTTATTTCACACAGAATAACCAAAACTTATTGAACCAGCATTAAAAAAAAATTAAAATATGCACCTGCTACCCTTTGTCCTTTGCTGACTGTACAACTAAGTCTTTTTTGACAATTTTTTTTTGAAATTGAAAGTAATTGTATTCTAGTGGTAGAGTTCCTTAGGAGATAGAAGTTTTCCTCAACGAGTGACGCAAAGCGTTCGCTTATCTAAATGTTACTCTTGTTGAAACTCGACACTCTGTCGTTCTAACTGCAATTTATTTAACGTTGTAAAAGCAGGGCCGTAGAATACATTTTGGGAAATGTATATCCAGAACTTTTTTTTTATTTCGGAGGCCTGCGGTAGGTGACAAGGTTTCATGATTTTCTACAGTGCGAATATCAAACTTAATAGTGGAAGATTTGCGATGTGTGATTGTAAAATTTTAGAAACACAATCTTCTAGCCCGCGCATAAATAGCCTACGCAAGCTGCTCTAAGAGCTAACTTCAGAGTCACCATTAAGTTTGATTCGCACTGGACTCGAAGTATCTATAGTTGAGATCATTAAGTCTGCCATTAATATCGAATGACGCAGTGATCAGCTAAGTTATTATAACAAGATGTATCAAAACGTATCGAGAAACGTTCAACAAGAAAGCCATTCGTTGTAGACTCGAAATAGACTCTAAAGAGGTTTAAAAACGCTAACGGCAGAAAAATATAGCGGATTTTGACTGCTCAGACCGAGAGCATGAGCCGCCCGATTCTTAAAGCTACTACTAACTTTTTCTAAAACCCCCTCTACACTACAGGCGAAGTTAGACGAAGACTAGAAGTTTGGGTAGTCATTTAGCAATACTTCGCTCCGTAACATATGCCATAAAATCGAGATATTCTCATTTCACAGAAGAAAGTTTTTTGAAGCACGCAATAATCCTCTTTCGGGCGCTAGAGAATAATTTCTTGTTCCTAGTTTGTTTTTGTAAATAATAAGCAGTAAGTATTGTTAATTTAAGAACACCGGCTTCACTCACAAAAAAGTGCGACGTCATCGCGTTCCCGAAACGCTCACATTCCAGACCAACCAATGTTTTGTAAAATTAAATTATTAAATTATCGTAATAAAAAAAATATCGGTAGAAAAAAAAAGGAAAAGCAAAAAAAATATATCCATTTTTCATCCTTTTCTTTTGACGTTATCACGCAAAATTAGCGTCAGATAAACTGACTTTACAGACAACCATTTTTTACTTAAACCAAGAAATTATTTTCTATCGTCTTTAGAGATTATTTGTTGCTCTAAGAAGCATTTTTTTCATTTTTGACATATTTGTCGCTTGTAGTGTAGAGAGGGTGTAAGCGGTCACCCGCAAGCTAATTTCAAAAGTCTTAAAAAAATAAAATCTGCTAGGGTTCAACGTTTAATTAGCGGGGGCGGAGTACGGCGCGGACTGTTCGGAACCGTTTCTCGAAGCCGAGCTTACAGTACAGCGATCTGAAATTTATAAAATACATTTAATTCAAACTCAATCCAAACAATCAACTGATTACAATTGTACTATCAACCAGGTTCAAGTTCTATCAGGTTGTAGGGTTTAGGGTCGTAGCACACATATCAACTCGGAAAAGGATCGTCACCGTATCGCCGTCAACCTAACGTAAGCGCGATGCCAAGTGATCAGCAGCTCCGAATTAACTCTGCTACGGCAAGGCTGCCGCCGCGAGGTTAGTCAGTATCCGAACGTTAAGTGTAGACGAAGAAACGTAAGCTAGGGTACGGAGAGTCGTAAGATAGCTTACGGGGAGACGTAAGCGCGGGAACGGCAAGTCGACCACGCACCGTACCGCGGTTCGTGATCTTGTCCCGAGGCGAGGCGATTACGTTACGATTCTGATTAGTGTGCATTGCAGTAGGGAGTTTCATACAAAGAATACTGAACTGCTCCAATTGATACGCTTACGTTCCGTTTACGAGTTGATATGTGTGCTACGACCTTTATTCGTACTGCAAGGGAATGGAATCGGTTGCCTGCGTCTGTCTTTCCTGACGTGTATACAATTTGGTTGTCTTCAAGTCGCGAGTGAATAGGTAGGTATCTTCTAGGAAAGCTTGTTACATTTATGGTCGTATCGTCACCTGCCATCTGGCGGGTGTGATAGCGGTCAAACGCTGAGCTATCATGTTATGTAACAATTAAAAGGGACTCTAAAGCCTTCGGTATCTGATATGAATTTCAACTTGCTAGGTCCACCCGTTCCTGAGAAAATTGGTAGTGAGTAGTGGTGACAGACACAGATAGACAGACGGACAAGAAAGTGATTTTATAAGGTTTCTTTTCTTACCTTTTGAGGTAAGAAAAGTGGGTTGACATAGACAGGGGTCGGCAACCTGGGGCTCTTTGGATGTAAAGCTGTGGGTGTTTAGTTCCATATGCAAATATTATTGCGAGTTAGGCATGAAATATTCTTCCCGATGACTATCTGACTATCTTCAAAAAACTTTATTTACGCTATTCATTGTTGACAAAAAAATTATGGCTCTTAAAAACTTTGTAAATTGAATTTTTTTACTCTTCCAACTCAAAAGGTTGCCGACCCCTGCCCAAAGTAATTACTTATGGATTACTTATATGCTAACCTGGAGGCGTCGTTCTCCGGCCTGATCACGACGAAGGGCCGGTACCCTCGGGAGGCTACCTCGGCAGTTAGACGCTTCGCGAGGTAGATCCCATAGCCCTTGCGCCGGAACTCAGGTCGGGTTTGCATTGAAAACATCGCCCCGTAATATGACTGCACCATCCATGCTGCTAGTTGATCTAGAGTGGAAAAAAATAGATAAAAAACAAATGCAGAAAAAACAAAAAAATATTGTATGTCAGACGAGGCCGTATAGGTTAAAAGTCTTTTGCCTGCCCTTTTGGGAGTATATTACTAACGGATCAACGCACAGTCTAAACCGCTGATCGTAGAGACCTGACACTTTGAGGGTGTGTTCTTTGTATGACGTAGGCTTAAGAAATAATTTTCCGAAATTCTACCCCATAGGGTAGAATGAAAAAGGGGGTCGAAGTTTGTATGGGACAATGTGATTCCTTGGTCTGTTTTCGACTTTAACGCGGACGAAGTCGCGGGCAAAAGCTAGTCTATACATATAAAATGCTTTATCATGACTGACTGGCGGATTAACGCACAGTCTAAACCGCTTATCCTAAAATCCTGCAACATTGAGGGTGTTCTTTGTATGACGTAGGCATCTGATAAGAAAGGATTTTCCGAAATTCTTAGGAGATGAAAAAGTGCGGCAAAGTTTGTATGGGATAACGTGATTCCTTGGTCCAATCTACTTCAAATGCATACATATTTTATCGACTTCTACGCAAACGAAGCTAGTCATCTATATTAGATGTAAAAGACCATATATTTTTTTGCCTGTTATAATTTAAGCGAATCATCCAATGGAATCATCTGTCTCTTCTTGCTGCTAGCAAACTAACCTTCAACAAATATCCCGTAAGCCGGCAACTCAGCGACAAGTTTCTCAAAGACCTCACGGCACTCGATATCGCTTGCCGGGTACAGATCGTGAACCGCCTTCATGTGCTCCGGTCGCAGCCGAACTAGCTCCACGTCCGATGGCAATCTGATATTAATACAAATATAAATAGATTAAATGATGCTAGAAAAGTAATAAGATTGTAAATGCTTCTCCGAGCCTCAGTCGTAAATTATTATTATTTTTCTTTTTAGGGTTCCGTACCCAAAGGTTAAAACGGGACCCCATTACAAAGAATTTGCTGTTCGTCCGTCTATCTCTCTGTCACCAAGCTGTTCTCATGAACCATGATACTTAGAGAGTTGAAATTTTCACAGATCATATATTTCTGTTGTCGCTATACCTAACAACAAATATTAAAAACAGAAGAAAGTATTTAAACCGTCATCTAGCCCCGAGCCAAGCAACTAGGCTTGTGTTATAGTGGCCAGACAACGGATAGAATAGGTACTTATCTAATATCGCCTTCCACACATCGACATCCAAGCTAAGTAACTAGACTTGTGTTATGGGTGCTAGACAAAGGATTTACTACTTAGGTATATACTTTTTTTTACATAGAAACAACCAGACCACAGACAAATATCTAAGCATAAATTACTTGTCTGAGGCGGGAATCGAACCCGCAACCCTGTGTTTGGCAGTCTGGCATAGTGACCATTTTGCCAACTGGATCGTCAAGTAGAAGGTACCTACTGCTACAATAAATAAATAAAATAATAAATCTTACCCATCATTATCCGCCTCAGTTGGTGGATTATCACAGACGTAGACATCCCCAGTAATCTTGTCGTGGGCCTCATAACGCTTCTCGAATCTGTTGACGATTGCCTCGTGTGTAAAGTTCAAGTACAACGGCTGGGTCAGGTCTAGCAGAATATCCTCAGATGTCAACAAGTCGACCAATTCCGCACGTTCCGATGGACAGAATACTGTCACACTCTCGAATATTTGACTGTTTGGCTGCAAATTGAAAACAAAGAATTTAGATTTAAAAAAAAACTCCAATTTTTTTCCTGCATAACTTTCAGATGGTTGAACCGATTTCGATCAAACATAGTTAAGAACATTCTGGGCTAATTTATACCTTTCAAACCAAAGAAACGAATCAAAATTGGTTCAGCCATTCGGGAGCTACGATGCCAAAGACAGACACGTCAAACTTATACCAACCCGTCGTTTTTGCGTCTGAGGTTTTTTTTTTTTAAACAATATATTGCATTTGACCTCATCTCACCTGATGGGAAGCGAAAATGAGGTCGAAGATGTAGCATGCTCGCCTAGAAGGTACCTATTCACTCTAGACTTCAAGGAAGAAGACTCCAAGGTTGTAGTTATAGTAGAGGCTCATGTGGTAGAGGTTAACTATTTACTCCCGGGTTTTGGCACCAATAACGCATCATAGAATACCTGGCTTCCTGGCTACCGAGTAAGGTGTACCTATTCGTTATATATAACGATTTTTTTTTTGACAAATCCCGATTTAATCCAGATACCAATCAATCAATTTGGAAAGAGATAGGTACTTACCTACTTGAACGGAGGAAAAATATCAATTCACCGTGCCGGAACCTGGGAAATTCCGGCACCAATAATAAACGAATCAAAACGATTGAGTAGTTAAATGATAA
The DNA here is from genome assembly GCA_907269075.1 of Idaea aversata. Classification (NCBI taxonomy): domain Eukaryota; kingdom Metazoa; phylum Arthropoda; class Insecta; order Lepidoptera; family Geometridae; genus Idaea; species Idaea aversata. The sequence continues at coordinate 3,655,413 of OU026092.1, read as the reverse complement.
AATAATATTTTCTTATTAATTCTTAAAATTTTAAACAATAGCTTTACCAATAAAATCCTAAATTGGCTACATTGATAATAACGCTAACAAAAGCATTCAAATCCAAAAGATTAAGAAAATAAAAATACAAAGTGGTAAAAACTGGTTCATTTTCGTATTAAACTAGCACTCAGCATCTTCAAGCTAAAGTAAAGTCTACAACACTCTACAAAACGTCGTCGTTGGTCATAAATACGGACGTGAAACGGTGAATACCGTTCACATAAATGCATGACATAAAGGCGATATTCACGTGTGGCAAGCTTTTGTGCATTTCCGCTATCACGTACGTATGTATGTACGTTTCCTATTGTCATACATGACACAAATAGAATGTGCTAGGAATGGATCAAATTGGCTGAGAGGACGAGAAATTCGTATTTCGTAAGAATATTTTGCAGAAATTCGTAAGAATACAATTGATGTGCTTGTTTGATTTAAGTATTTAGAAGTCTTAAAGATAGAGATATTAGATGAACTCACAATAACATTATTAGACAAATAATTTAAGTAAAGTAAAATACAACATTTTTAACCCAGACTTAAAGAAAAGTAATTGAAGTAACATAATATTAACCCGGGATAATGAAGTCCTTCTGATATGTAAGAAATAATGCGAGGAATACAAAAACAGAGTATGTAACTTTAATAATGAACTTCATATACCTATGCTACCTATTCTGTTCCTAGTAATGCGTAAACAAATATGAAAAAAAAAAAAACACATCACCAATTCTTTCTTTAAGGTTTTCATTAAGGTCATTATCCAGGGAGGACTACGCTTGTATAGAGAGAGCGCCCGGTACCCTTCCTTCTTAAAGTCGGTTACAAATATTAAAAAAGAAGTGATAGATATACCTAGCTAGAAGAAGAGAAGAGATAGCTAATGGCAGAACAAAAAGCAAAAAGAAACAGAAGATATAGGAGAGGAAAATGAGTAACTTACCGTACTAGTACACCCAGGAAAATGTAAACAAATCGGATCCTCGGGCCAATTCTTCGCTACATAAAAATGGAAGTCCCACACCTTGTTGTTTAGATATGTTTGAATCGTCTGATGAAACTGGAAAATAAAAGGAATCATTCATACGTACATATTTTGAGGGCTATACTACCTAATAGGTACCCACTATAAGTTAGAGGAAATTCATATATAGTTCGTTGATTGGAAGTTTTGAAAACTCTAAAGTCAGATATCACTTATAGTCTTGAGTAGTTATGTAAGTCTGTTTAAATCATACAAGGATACGAGGAGAAGAGAGGAAAAAAAGTCTGTGCTTGGAAGCAAATTATAAAAATAAGTCTAGCTAGGGGACTTAAAAAAGAACAACATGCAAAATTTTTAAACATACAAAATTTAAAATAGCTAAGTACATAATTTGTTATTGTGTTGTTACTTATACCTACAATTAAAAACGGCTCAACCAAATCTGGTTTTCACTATTAGATTTTCGAGGAAGCTCGTGGAATACTTTAAGTACATCGAAATCCAATTGAAGGATCCTGAGTAATCAACGAAAAACTGCAACCGCTCGATCCATAATTCTCGTGTCGCGGTGTTCGTAACCAATCTCCATCTAAACGGGGCTCTAGATTTTGTATTTTCATTCTAGTTATACTTATAATATTGGAAGAGATAAAAAAAAACAGCGCACTCCGGGAGTGCAGGCAGAAGTGAAAACTGTATATCTGTATATCTGGAGTTTACTCCTTAAGTACGAGTATCTAACCATACGCAAAAAGAGTTTTAGATAAAAAAAAAATAGTCGTCCGACATTTGTCGTCCGTCAATAGTCGTCCGTTAAAAAATACCATATGTACGTCTTAATACACTCACAGCCAAATTAAATAAAAAACTGTATATCTGTGTAAAATCTCATCTGTCGCGAGAATCTGTCGCGAGAACGGCTGAAAATGCTCACCCACAAAAGTGCCCAACGCGCCATAAGAAGTTTTCACTTCAAAAATAAAGAACTCCAGCGAGACCAAAGTTTTATACCTATAATAAAAGAAATACCAACTTACCTTTAGAGATTCAGGCATATACTGCACTAAAACATCGGCCACTGCTGGGAGCTCTACTTCAGATACCAATCGAAAGTTTTTCCCCTCTGACACGATTTCCATTTCTGTAAAAATAGGTACATACATTAGTTTTAATATTAAGGGGAGGCTAAACCTTATCCCTCTTATTCCAAAATGAGGTTTAAGGATAGTTCGAAATCCTTAAATAATCTATACGGATAGTGTTTAGACTATAGTTCCCTATAAAATCTATAGGGATAGTGTTTAGACGATAGTTCACGAGTAAATCTGTGTCTAAATCTAAGGTTTAACACATCTCGGACTATCCTTTAACATCGTTTTGGAATAACCCCAATAAGAACAGGTTCAAGTAAGTAATACTACTAACTCTTCCATGAGAGAGATAGGTAAATTCTAGAGGAAAAATATGCATGACGAGGTTTTGGGTACGATTCTTTGCGTCCGGCAGTAGACGAAGAACCGGTTAAGTGCTATATATTTATGGATTTTTTAGTTGTTTTTGTTGTTGTAGCGAGCGGCAACAGAAATACATCACCTGTGAAAATTTTAACTGTCTAGCAATCACGGTTCATGAGATACAGCCTGGTGAAAGACAGACGGACAGACGGATAAACAGCGAAGTCTTAGTAATAGGGTCCCGTTTTACCCTTTGGGTACGGAACCCTAAAGAATAAATGCGCACTAGTAATACTTACAGCAATCGATTACCAACAAACAAACTCAGGGCCGTATGAAGTGCAATATTGTGGGCGCAGTTCCCATTTTAAAACATTTTCAGTGGAGTGCAATAACGGGTAGGCTTTTATTGAAAACTCGTCTAAAGAACGTCTATATTGGTATTGGATGGTGTTGGTATAAGTACCAGCGACAAATTAAAAAACGTGTTCTATTTTATGGAACAAAAATATTCTGAAACAAAATTGTTAAAAAATATTCTGACTTTTTTTCCTCGCACTGACTGTGCTACAATGCTTCTTTTTTAATTTTAAATAAAAATTTATGTTTAAACTTATAAATCATTTCGTTTTAAAAAATTCAAAGAATCATTTTAAAAAAAATAACTTATTAGAACCTTTGCGTCAAGGATAAAATTCTGTTCTAATTAGCGTTTTACATTAACTAAACAAAATTCGTTGTTTCCGAGCTGTGAAACTTTGCAATTCAAATTGTGATACACGTGTACCTATTTAGCGACCCCATATTTCGCAGGAAGGGGTCGGTGTGAATGCATTCAAGGGCAGCAATGACGTCATGTTCGTTTAATTACCTATTCCTGCATGTAAGTTAGGTGTGGCGTAAACTGCAGGGCTTTATTAAAAAAAAAAACGAAACCAATTACTAACGGTTAATGGTTCGTTAAATGATGTTGCTCAAAAGGGTTGCTAAAAAGTATGAATTTTTTTATGACCAGAAACTTTAAGGAAATCTCAACATTTTCAAAGTAAATCCGGAAGAAATCTGAATCAAAATCTTCCTTTTTAATGCAAAAAGAAAATTGCTCGAAAATTAGATAATTGACATTTTCTTGGCCGCAAGGAACGTCCGCCCGCCCTAGGCTAAAGATAATTTCAAATTTAGGTAGCGCTAATCTATTAAGCGATTCGGAACATTGCTATACGAAAAAACTCCACTACGGACTCAGTTTAGAAAATAAAACGGTTTTCAAAATCCATTTTTAAAATGTATTCCACTCGGTTGGATTTTTTTCAAGGTGACGTTTTAATTAATTTGAATTTCTAGCCACGCGAGGTTTAATTGTAGGACTATTTTCTATTCTGATTATACGCCAGGCTAATCCGGCTATAGAAATTGTTTGAAAACGTTTTTACTGAAAACTCTTAATGGAATTGCTAATTCATTATTTATTTAAAAAAACTGGAATTAAAAAAAGAATAAGGTTTAATTTTGATGTGTAGGTAAGTCTGAAATTCTTCTTCTCGTTTAGTAAGTTGTTGTTAGATTTACTTTTATAAGTATAGGATTTCAAGTCACTCCGAAGGCATTTAACTTGATCTAACGACTGTTAGAAAGATAGCAGCCGGGACCAACGGCCATGCCTGCGAAGGCACGATAGAACTCAAGTTTTTTGGGGTAATGTTAATCTGTCACCCACCGCGTACTTAACTAAGAGACAACGGCAAGCGTAGCTAGACTACGAACCTGGTTCGATACATCGAGGACATACTCCATCTTCCGCGACTTATTGCTATCGTTACGAACAAAGGATAAGTATCTCTTAACATCACGTGAACCATCATTCACTGAATACAAAAATATAAAGTATAAAGAGAGAAGCATATCCACAGTATATTCAATCATTGTTTACGGATATTAGTTCCATAGGAATATGGTAAAAGTGTAAATATAAATCAACAGTAGGTAAGTGTTGCGTGAGAACTCGACATCGGAGGCTGCCCTTGAGGTAGGAGCCACAGTGTAGGAACGAGAGTGTACTGGATGGAATACTGCAGTGTCTACGTACGTCATTAATCGATCACAATAACATGTTCCTTTTATTACTATCGCTTATCATTAACTAGCAGGGCCCCGTAGTTTTTCACGATCTTGTTGGGTATTGTGATAAAAAAGTAGCCTATGTTAATCTTATAAGGATTCAATGTATCCTCAAACCAAGTAACCTAAATCAGTCCAGTAGTTTTAGTGCCTATATTAATTGAAAAAAAAAAAAAAACAAAAACGTATTTTCTCTAAGTAGAGGTACCTACCTAATATTTGACATACATGACAGTGGGATCACACGAGCCCTAATTTCCACCTACGACTAGTGGTCTTAACACTTAGTTAGACCACTAAGTGGTCCTATTTTTCACGAATGGTGGGACCACGAGTAATAGTGAGACAAAATGAGTCGCTAATTAGACAAAATTTGAGTTATGAATCTAAAACGTAAGTAAGTATAATAATATACTGGTGCCATTTGAACAAAAACTAGGCAGCGGTAGCGGTAAAAACTCTTTTATTCTCTCTCTACTATTTTATGGAAATAAGATTCTATTTTACTAATGTGACTCGCTTAAACTTACTTTAACTTGTTGTGCTTAAGGCAATAAAGACTAAACTAAAAAGTGAGGAAGAACTTTGCCCTGCATTGTAAGTAGGTACGATATGTGATTTTAAAAAACTTTAGGCACTAAGCTTGTCTTACATATATATTCTGTGCACTAGAGCAACTAAAAAGGAAAAATCGAATTTTATGAATAATACCTCTCTCTCAATGAAAATCAACTAAGGAAACCTAATCAAAACGCGTTGCGTGTGTAAACCTATTTAAATATCCAAGGGAAATAACCTTTAAATTAAATTGTTGGCTACAAATCTGGCACTGTTTGTAACATTTTCGCGAATTTTAATGGCTCTCCAGTTATCAATTATACTGAAAATAGAAATGACTTGTACATAACCATGGATGGCCATAATTGTTGGGTTAACGACTGAATAAACACTTTGTCAATAGGAACGGGAAAAATGGCCGCCCTCAGATAAGAATTCTGAGTCCGAGTGCGTCCCTGTATCTTTTTTTCATTTTCATCCATCTGTGACTCTCGTCATTAGTGTTTTAGACATATATGAAAAAACGTGCGCAAAAGGTTACTGCTGGAATTCCTAAAGAAGGCACCTTAACGAGGACCAACCTTAAAGGATTTATGCAAAAATGCGGCATTTTGCGGTCTGCTTTGCCATTTGCCGATCTTTTTTTGCTGCGTGGTCTCTGACGTTTCATACATACATAAGGTTAAAAGGTTAGCAATATTTATTATCGCTAACCAGTGGCGAGGCGTGATATTTTTTTAAATGTAACCCTCCCTTTTAACTTCGCTGTAGTAGGGTAAAAACACGAATAGCATCAAAAATTAGTTTTAGTGCGTGTGAAGAACCGAATCTACAGATTGACTAAACAAACACACACAACAAACTAAATGACAAAAACGAATTAGAGCTTTTTGAAAGAGACACCCATGGTGATATCTATTAGACCAGTGATATTAGACGGATAAAAAGTCATTCGTGTGCGAATGCTTTTCTTAGTTTTATAGTTCACTAGCTGCGCCCCGCGGTTTCACCCGCGTAAGTCCCGCTCCCGTGGGAATATCGGGATAAAAAGTAGGCTATGTGTTAATCCAGGTCTCCAGCTATCTAGGTACCGAGTTTCATCGCAATCGGTCCAGAAGTTTTTGCGTGAAGGAGTAACAAACATACATACACACACACATAAACACATACACACACACACAAAAACTTTCACATTTATAATATTAGTAGGATTGGTGTGACATAAACTTTGCCCTAATCCAGTGACATAGAAAAAAAAACAGCGCACTCCGGGAGTGCAGGCAGAAGTGAAAACAATAAACTTGTTATTTCTCATAGAATATTTCTTGAAACGATCTGCTACTGCCATCTATTAGCACTCACTTAAACAAATATAGTTTATTTTTTATTCGCTAGATGGCAGTAAAAAATTTAAATCAGCGCCATCTACATTCGAATAGCGGTCTTTCTAGACTCTAAGTTTCTCAATTTGTGTAATAGATGGCAGTATAAGTTAAACAAAAAGACTAACATAAATAAAATCTCATCTGTCGCGTCAAAATCTTTCGCGAGAACGGCTGAAAGTGCTCACCCACAAAAGTGCCCAACGCGCCATAAGAAGTTTTCACTTCAAAAATCTACCTTGACAAAATAATTGAGGGACGAATTGGGAGCGATTATAGATATGGCCCTTAACTTATCTATTCTGTGCCTGACCTATCCAAAAATGGACGTCTAAGAGATCTCTATCATCTTACATTAGGCACATCGCCAAATACTAATTGCGAACAATATCTTATCTTTTATTCTATATTAATAAATGAATTCATATTTAGAAATAAATAATTAAAATATGTTTAAGTTTTTCTGCAATGTGTTTGGTCGGCAGAAGTGTATAAGGTAATGTGTCACTTGCAATAAACAAATGACGGATGTGATGTCATGAATACGTCATTATGTCTCTGTAGCAGAAGGACAGATACGCAAAATCCCAGATTAGCAGAAGGACAGATTAGCATAAAGGCAGAAGTACAGATACACACAGAAGACACTATTTGTAAAGAGTGTTATGTTGGTGTATGGATAATCTAACCTTTGAGTTATTATAAGTTTATTGCATAAAAATTAGAACCTTTAGTCCAGTAACATTTGGCTTCAATAAGGCAACAAAATTGCAGGCCCATCGTAGAGCTGCAAAAACGGCTTCTATTAGAATGTTTAAGAAAAATTCTAAGGTCCTGCTTGGATTGAAGTTTAAAGCCTTTTAAATCATGAATAAAAATCATTATTATAATGAAAACCTTCCAATAATAGTAATTTTAGTTCTAAATGTAGGCCCTACCAACTCGTAATTATTCGGACGAGTTTACTTACCCCTATTTACTCAATTTGAGGGTAAATTAAATTGTTATTTATTTTTCAACATTAATTATATCACGAATGCTTGCGTGATGGTTTATTTTTTATCGCGTCCATGAATATGATTTCCATTATTTCTCAGGTTAAGAACATTGGTGGTCTGATGTTGAACGCGATACGGGGATTAAGTTCTTGTTGTATAACCTAAGAGTTTATTTAGTTTATTGACCTGACCTTTCCCTATTATTGAGAAAAAAAAATGTTTCTTAAAAAACCTTTATCTCAGTAATTAAATATTGCAGGACATTCCACACATCGCCAAGCTAAGTAACTAGACTTGTGTTATGGGTGCTAGACAACGGTTATACTACTTATATACTTTTCTTTTGTAAATATATACTTATAATACATAGAAACAACCAGACCACAGACAAATATCTAAGCATAAATACATGCCTGAGACGGGAATCGAACCCGCAACTCTGTGTTTGGCAGTCCGGCATGGTGACCATTGTGCCAACTGGGTCGTCAAATCGGTCGTCAAATTAAGGGCGACAAAAATTCGTGCTTAGCTACAAATAAACTTATAGAATCTCAACTTTAATACCTATTATAAATGCGAAAGGAAAGTTTCTCTATTTGTTCACTTTTCACGGTCCGAAGATCGATTTTTAAATAAATAAATAATAAATAAATATTTCAGGACATATTACACATCGCCATCCAGCCCCAAGCTAAGCAACTTAATGCTTGTGTTATGGGTGCCAGATAACGGATAAACTACTTATATACTTTTTTTTTTTTGTAAATATATACATATTATACATATAGGAAACACCCAGAACCAGAAACAAGAATTTATGGTCAGCATAAATACTTGTTCCCGGCGGGAATCGAACCCGCAACCTTCTGCGTCGCAGTCGGGTGTTCGCCCGACGCGCCACAGAGGTCGTCAAATTTGGATGAATATTTCCACGTATTTGCATTTATGTAGAGTTCCCTTTCACCCAAAGCATTCTCCTATTTTCGTATTTATGGAAAAGTTCTAAGAAAACTTATAAGAAACCTACGTATCGAAAGGTAAGTAACCCAACCGAACGCCCACGATTCTCATTTCAAAAATGAATTATTTGGAACCTTTACCTAACCTACCCTTTCTTGGAAAATATTTATTTTTATCAAGCAGCCTCTTACACCTACAAGGGAAATTCATAAGCTACTTATTAATATTTTCCCGACGCGAGGACGCTTCGAGATTACACAGACATCCCCTTATTATAAACATTTAATAAGCCTTAATTAAAATGTGTTTTCTCACTCTTGCACTTTCACAAATGAAAGGTGTGCGAAAGTGACAAAACACATTTAAACTCACAAGTCTTATTTAATGTTTATGATTAAGAGGAAAGGGTACCGGGGACTTTCTCCATACAAACTATTACAAACGTAGTCGACTGTTTTCTCCCTGGATAATGACACTAGAGCAAATATTTTTGGTGCATAAAACATATAACTGCCATGACCATGACCATATTTATTGTTTTTTTTTAAATTTTTTAAATTTTAATGTCTATGATAATTAGAAAATGAAAAAAACCAAAACATAGGGGCATGTCATGGCAGTTATAGGTTTTAGGCACAAAAATATTTTTGCTAGTGTCATTATCCAGGGAGGAAACCGTCTACTACGTTTGTATGGAGAGCGCGCAGGTACCCTTTCACCTTAAGGGTGTTAAATTTTCAAGACATCCTTCTTTAATTACTAGTTGCGTGCGGTCCCTGCGGTTTTACTCGCCTATAGGTATTATAAGGTTCAAGTTATCCCTATAACAAACATCTATTAAAGATATGTAAATATTTTTTCCTACAACTCAATCAATAATTTGCGAAGGCAAAATCTACACTAATATTATAAAGCTGAAGAGTTTGTTTGTTTGTTTGAACGCGCTAATCTCAGGAACTGCTGGTTCGAATTGAAAAATTCTTTTTGTGTTGGATAGTCCATTTATCGAGGAAGGTTATAGGCTACTTTTTATCCCGATATTCCCACGGGATCGGGAGTTACGCGGGTGAAACCGCGGAGCGCAGCTAGTATAGGTATAAAAGTCACGTGGACTAAAACCATTTTCGTCTTAAAATACCGGAATAGGCGCCTACTTGAACTTCATTAACATTTCAAGCTTTCAAAGTTACTTTTCTTATAATTTATTTGCAGCTTTAAGTAGGTATTTAACTTAAGTAGGTATAAACTTTAAGCTACGTAGGTAACCAAGATAATTTGAAACCAATCTCGTAGATAGTAATTGAGAGAAGAGCCAATACTAGATTATGAGTAGGTACTATTTAGAACGAAGATTCATCTCCCTCTACTTCTTTTCTGTTAAACCGCTAACCCATTTTTAATAAATTTTGTTATAGAGATAGACTAATCCCTTGAAGAATTATAAAGGCTATATTTTTATTCCAATTCCCCAAACAGCAGGGCGCAGTAAGTTCTCTAAACTAGGGTCTACGACATTGAACGTACCCTCAAGCTACCGCATTGGGAAATTTGGTAAAAACTATAAATGAAAAGTAAATCTGAGGCTAAAACATATTATATTTAAAGGTACCTAAGTAATATAAAAGTGCTGAATTTATATCAGCCGAATTTCCGATCACGGCGGAAACTTTAACTCCACAAGCTCGCTAAAGAGGTATAACTCTGATTTGGGCATAAATTATTCAGGACTTAGCTGAATAATTGCAACTTAGAGACGGGCAACGACTACGGCAACGTTAGAACAACATTAGAGTTTCATAAGCATTAATACCGTCCCAAGAACAGAACAAGAACTGATAAAGGGCGTTAAATTTGTGTTACATCTTTTATAGACAGTCAACCGTCATAATTGTGTTATCTTAGTAAAATAATCAAAGGAAAATAACTTCGAAAAAAGGGATGGCTCTATGACAACAATTTTCTTGCGCAAAAGGGACCGTGATCACTATCTAAAACTACCTAGAACTCCCACAAGACAACGGAGAAGAAAAGACTTAGGCGTGTCAGCTCAGACGTTTGACTATAGTTTTTCTTTTATAATAATAACTAGCGACCCGCTCCGGCTTCGCACGGCTATATTATGCATGTATTATACATATAAACCTTCTTCTTGAATCACTCTATCTACCTATTAAAAAAAATCGGACCAAAATCCGTTGCGTAGTTTTAAAGATTTTAGCATACATAGGGATATAGGGACAGAGAAAGCGACTTTGTTTTATACTATGTAGTGAAGGTCAGGGTTTGACCACTATCTCACCCGATGGTAAGTGACAATGTGGTTTAAGATTTAGAACGCTTACCTATACGATACCTAAACACTAGTAAGTTCCGCAAAATAAAAGAGGCCTTCGAGGGATGCGAGTGAAGGAATGAGAACTCTTCCGATCCGTCCTCCTTATGTGGGTGTTTACTTTACTATTTATGTGCCACCGTCTCATCATGGTGTGTCAATTCGACACAAAAATATGTGCAAATGGGGCCTTCCCCATCGTTACACAATCGCAATGGTCCGATCCGTTTTGGTTCAATTGTACCTTTGCACCAAAACGGAGAACCATTGCGATTGTGTAGCCTCGCCGCAATCCTGGACTTTGCACTTTGGAAGATCTGACCAAGGACAAAGCTGCTGCAATTTCAGTGGCCAACAATTAGCAAGGTGAAATATCGAAACGTAGAACACTCTAGCTAATACAAAAACTTTAAATAAAAAAGGTTAGATTGACAAATCCTCTTTTATAACGCTTTTGTTACGCTATATTTTACTTCCCATCAAATAATATCGAGTTTTTCGAGACTTTAATTATGATAAAGACATTTAAATGTAATAGATTGTAAAAGTCAAAGTATTTTTTTTTATTCATTTGGATGCCTATTACAATCGTATAAAGATCACATTGACTAGTTAGGTTGACACAAAACTAAGTTAGGATGTGTGCCTTCAGAACGCGCCCACCAATGAGAAGAAGGCACAAGAAACTCATCAGAAGGCACAAGACACTTAGGAGAAGGCACAAGAAACTCAAAGGTTGTAAATTAAGTTGACCGATTTACTTCTCATTCCGATATCTGTAGTAGGTAAATCCGGCCAATCTACTACTCATTCCGATATCTGTGGCATCTACTCAGCCCATTGTACTAAGTATCTAGACCAGACACTACCCCACTTTTTTGTTCTCTTTGTTTAATTTCCCAAGGCCAAGCCTTGATCTGGATATTCAAGCTTAACTATCTGGCAATAGAAAACCTAAGCCTCTTCTATACTTATATAATAAAGGAAGAGAGGACAAAAAGCCTACATGGAAGCAAATCAATCTATTTGTAGAAAAGAGAAAATCACTGACTCACTCACTTATTCACTGATCGCGATATCTCAGAAACTACAAGTGCTAGGCGTCTCAAATTTTGCGTGGGGGTTCCTTTTTAACCCCCGACGAAAAAACGACGGGGTGTTATAAGTTTGTAGTACGTAGGTGTTCACTGAGACGGGATTTTGCGAAATTCGACCCCCGAAGGGGTAAAAAAGGCTGATAACGTTTATAGTAACTATTAACTATCAACACAGAATACATACATACTATTCTGTGTTAGTAGGAAATCGATATCACTTATAAAGCGGGCAAAACTGCGGGGCGTAGCTAGTATAATATAAAATTTCAAGTCCTTAAGTTTTGTAATCAAGGCTGACGTTTTTTTAAGTAACAAAGAAAAGCTTTCCCAGTTAGAAATAAAGACTATAACGTGGGTAAAATAATCGAAAGTTGTAAAAGCGGTGACGATAGTACACTCTCGCTTATATGGGTTTTTTAAACAAATCTTCTTCTTCTCGTATAGTGGTGTGGCTCACCTATTGTTAGAGTTTTCAGATCGCCTTAAGGCCTCTAACTTGACCTAACGACTGCTACTAGAGGTAGCAACCGGGACCAACGGCTTAACGTGCCTTCCGAAACACGGAGCTGGGCTCACGAAAACACATTTTTGCCACACTATTATTTGGCCACCCATCGAAGTAATGACCGCGCCAGGCCTCGCTTAACCCAAATGATAGATCTGCATTTGACCACTATCACAGCCGCCTGATGGTAGGTAACGATGCAGATATAGCACGCTTTCCTAGAAGATACCTATTCACTCGCGATTCCTTGATTCCGATCCCTTGGTTGGTAGTAATTTAAATGTTCTATCTTTTCTTGTCAGTTTTTGCGTCTTTTCCTTCTGTAACTATGTTTCTCGTATGTTTCGTTTCAAATAAACCATTCTATTCAAGGTGCTCCAGAAAAAAGGTCTACGCAATAAATGGTAGATCAATTGGCTTTATTTTATTGACCAGGGATTCACTGCAAATATTGAAGGACAAACTTAATAGTGGAAATACGTAGGTAGGTACTGATGATGACGAATGATACTGAAAGTTCTGTCCAAACCCTAAAAGCTCTTACTGTAAGTGATGTAAGTGATTCTAATAAATAAACAAATATTGCAGGACGACATTCCACACATCGCTATCTAGCCCCAAGCTAAGTAACTAAACTTGTCTTATGGGTGCTAGACAACGGATATACTACTTATATACTTTTTCTTTTGTAAATATATACTTAAAATCCATAGAAACAACCAGACCACGGACAAATATCTAAGCATAAATACATGTCATGGAAGCGAACCCGCAACCCTATGTTTGGCAGCCCGGCATGGTGACCATTGTGCCAACTGGGTCGTCAATACATTGATCGTGATTATTCGTGATTCCATTATTATCTTTCATTTTAATTCTTTGTTTTTCTTTTCTTTCATTGTTTGTTCTCATATACGCAATACGGAAAGATTAATTAACTAGAAAAAATATAGACCGATCGTTATCAAGGTTGCCAAAAACAGTATATTGGTCTGGCTTAGTGCCACTGCTTTTCAGGAAGTAAGCACAAAACATAGGTTAAATTAATGGAAATACGTTTGGTTTAAGATATCATGTGGTTTTATTTATTAGTGCGGCGTTAGTAGGTGCCTATACCTATATTTACTTGTTTTTTTTTGTTTCGCATCCAGACCTCTTTGGTTGAATCCTATTTGCGTAACGATGGAGTAGGCCTAACACCTATACTACCCTTTCAACTTAGTCGACCGTTAATGGAAATACGCTTGGTTTAGGATATCATGTGGTTTTATTTATCAGTGCGGCATTAGTAAGAACTTTTAGGTATCTACTGTACCTACTTGTATACGGGCTGATTCTTAAATCTGTTAAGATGAAAGGGTACATGTGCTCTCTCAATACAAACGTAGTCGACTATTTCCTCCCTTGATAATGACACTAGCACAAATAAATTTGTGCAATAAAACCTATAACTGTGCTATAACTGCCATGACTATGCCCCTATTATTATTTTTTTTCATTTTCTAATTAACATAGGAATTAAGATTAAAAAAAATAAAAATAAAAACATAAAATAGGGGCATGGTCATGGCAGTTATAAGTTTTATGCACTAAAAATATTTGCTCTAGTGTCATTATCCAGGGAGAAAACAGTCGACTGCGTTTGTAATAGTTTGTATGGAGAGAGCCTCCGGTACCTTTCCCTCTTAAATCTCTTTAGTTGGGTCCTTTTTGCGGGAGGATGGAATGGAGTCAACTAAGCCGCGGGTTCCATCACGATATTTTTTCTTTACCTATACAAAAACTTGCTATGGACAGCTTTACCTCTCGACTCTCTCATTAACGTTGAAACGTATAAAATCCATCCTACCCTTTCGCGATAGGTATAAACAGTAACTATAGATAAGTTGGTAACAACCTACCTAACTCTGTGAACCCAAGAAATAAGTAAGAAGATGAACATAAAAACCGGAAATACAAAGTCCGACAAGCCCCTAACCGGAAATGGCAAAACAGGATGTTTCAATAATTAAAACACTGAAGAAAATACAAAATGTAATTTGTTTTCGTTTCTACAAGAATATAAGAGACCTAAATCTTCATTAAGAACAGTTAATTCCCCGTAATTAACTGTTGAAGTGTTTAGTGCGAATACCCACAGACATCTTACATCTTATAATACCATACTTAAGCACCTATATACTAAGAGAATAGGTAATAAGGAACAAAGGAAAATGTCAACGCAGTACATAGATATACAATAGACGCAGTAGGACGTGGCAGAGCTGCTCGATGACGTCATATCAGCTGTTCTCTATGACACTGACCTTCATCCAATCACCAACTTCAGGATCCCTGGGCAACGTTGCGAAAATTTATGGGACAATTCAGTGTTACGATAAAACTTTGTGTTTCGTTTGAACTGGTTTATCGACCAGACCTTAGGTCAGCACGATTTGCTGAGTGCTTCTAATCATGCGATTTTAATAGTCACCTACTAAACAATTTATAATACGATCTACTTCTATTTGGAGAGTATAGAAACAGAAGAAAAGGCAAACTTAGAGTTTGAGTAAGTGCGGTTATGTTATATAGAAATATCGGAGTATTTGCAATAAATTGAATACATGCAATAGAAGCCGTAATGAGGGAAGGACAAACAGAAGGCCCTACAAGCCAAGTAAGTATATCAATTACAGGATTAATGGCACAACAGACGACTGACGACGACGTACACTCTGCAAAAAAGGTGCTTACAAAAACTATATAACAATTGTACATTTTTGTCATAATGCAGCTTCCGTTCCGATTGCGCTCATTCTCAAATTCTTAAACCTTTTTAATAATTTGTTCAAATGCTGAAAGGTGGTATATAAGAATAAAAATGTGGTGTATTGTGCCGCAAATGAATAGCGATGCGGGGCGGACATGTCGGTCGTTTGTAACATAATGAGAGTAAGTACCTTTGATCCGGCTGGCCCCGTGTGCGAACGCCGGCTTCCGTAGCAGGTGTATGGCCGGTGGTTGTGTGATCGGTAGGGTTGGAAGCGCCAAGGAGGGCTCCGGGCCGCGATGGGCCGGCGTTGCTGCGCTGGGCGAGCGATGGGCGCGCGGGTGGCTCACAGTCGGTCTGCCGGCGGAGTGGCCGCATACCTGTCACCGGCACACGGGGCTGCGCGCGCCTGCACCACGGCGCCTGCGCCCAACTCACTACCGCAACTCATCCTGTCTCTAACGCTGCGATCACAACCGCCTCCGACCCTCCTTGCCCTGCTTGCTGGCCCCATCTCCTTCCTGTCCGAGCAAACCGAGTGAGACTGGTATAACGCGCCCTAACACACTGTCGCGTCACCATCATAACACGACACGAGCCAGCCACCATTGTGATCCAACATCTACATTACATACTCAAGTGTAATTGCTTAGACAAAAGTGAACTTTAAATCGTTTAAAGAATAAAGGTGAGCCTGTTTTGTTATCCTATCTTTTACTTCTAAGATGCTGGAACGTTTGTTCCATTAGATGTAAGGGAGGCACGACCCTCATTTATAAAATTTAAGTGATAAACAATAACGAATTTTGAAATTATTTATCAAATGAAGCGTAACATGTGCCAGTAGATACGAAATAGGTACCTACTACAAATCTGTGACAGGAAGGAAAACGTAAACATCACTTAACAATCACAATTTTCAATAGAAAATGTCTACTACTTATTAGGTATGTTATGTTAGTATTGTTTGTAACACTTAGTTACAAACAATACTAACATACCTAATAAATACGTTGATATCTATCAAGCGAGAATCAAGGGTTGATTTCAGTATCGGGACAGATTGAGTCGTCAGATCAGCTGTTCCGCTTATCGCTAGAGTGGTATCGATTAGCGCCACTTTCACCGGCAACGGGGACAACTTGATATTTGGCGCATTTCCAGCGAGACTGGCGTACTTCTATCGTGTTGCTAAGGGTACTAAACACGCAATATTTATGTCAAACTTAGCTTATAGTCTCCTAAGCTTCGCACTAGTTAGTTAGTTTACGATGTATAAGTACCTAGATCAATAACAATGGTTTCCAATGAGCAAATAAGCTGTTATTTGCTGGATTTATGGCCGTCACGCGGAGATGCTCTATAGCAGAACCGTAGGAGGCCATTGTTTGTCAATGAATTCTATCGTTTAGTTTAATATTATGTATTCTACTTAATGCTTTCAAGCGTGTCACCAACTGGAGGACTCTATATATATAGATATAGCTGGTATAGTTACTTAATAATAATTGCCTTTGTTTTTAAATAATGAAGCAAATTATATTTGCCTAGGCTGAACCAGATTCAATTTAGACGAAACAAAACAAACTTTTGTTTCTAAAATAGCAAGAGACAGGATTTCGAAACAAAATAATATGGGTCGATACGATTTAAATCCAAACCAGAGGCAAAATTGAATTAAAATTTTATATTAAGTACCTACCATTTTCCCAAAAAGCTTTAATATTTAGAATTTTGCTTGTTTTTTAGTTAAAGACTAAAAAAACTATTAAAAAATAAACAAGTGGAAAGTGAGATGGTGTAATCTGGGCAGCAGCCGAATTACCCCGTAAACCAAAGCTTGTACGGTCGGCTGCATAATTGCAGACCCACCGTAGAGCTCCAAAACGGCTGTTATAAGAATTTTTTCAATACAAGCAAGATTCTAGACACCTGCTTTAGTTGAAGTTTAAAGTCTTCTAACTCATTAATTTATCAAACAAAAACTATTAGAATGCAAACATTCCAATAATAGTAATTTTAGAACTCTACCGGGGGCTGCAATTATGCAGCCGACTATACCTTCTCAGTCAGAATACCAAAATGAAGAAAAATGCCTTGAAAAAGTTCTCATAAAAAACTATAACACAGACATCCTGAAAATTGGATTATTCCTAAGTAAACTTATCAAAATGAAATTGCAAGCTTTTTCGCGAAGCTTAGGAACTTCGCCGGGCCTTCTGATTAATTCATAAGCCATATCGGACGCTTTTTTCCAACGTAGCCGGAGTATTGAGTAGATAATCTGATAATATGAATACTAGGTCCAATCTTTATGATTCTATACTTATTATGCTGAACACAAACGGTAATCATTATAATTATGTTTTGTTCACTAATTTATCAGGAAGAACTAAAAAAACTAAATATACATTTTATTTTAATATTGGTAATTTAAGATGGGTAAGTTGTGATGTAAAAACGCCAATTTTTCTGCGCGGTTTGCATTTAGGCGACTGCGTTTCTTGTCATAAATTAGCCCTGCTTCTGAGAACAGGCGTTCGCTCAAGGGCGGATCCAGCTTTGGCGCCAGGGGGGGGTCACATATAGTCGTGGTCAAGTCAAGAACTTATAATTTAGTTTTGATAGCAATAGATACAAGTAAAAAGTAGGTATTTATTAATGTACGTACGTACTGTACTTAAAAATATTTATTCTTTATTGTACATTTGAAGAACTTAACACATTATAATAACTTGTACATACAAGGTGTCCGGTAATGAATGGCCAAGCGGGCACCTTCGGATAGAGGACACTGTGCTGGATCAGAAAAAACAAAAGTTATGTTCTATGAAAGTCTCTCGGTTTCCGAGATATCTGCCATTTAAAAAAAAAAAACACTCCGTTCTATATGTTTTTTGATGCCAAAACTGCAAATGAAGGAATTATCCCAATCTGTTTTTGGGATAGTATTTCAGGATAAATGTGCTATCAAAAATGCAAACAATATTTTTTATGACACATTGAACGTTTTTTTTAAACTAAGATTTAACTCAAACTTCATGGTTTTTTAATTTCTTAACCTAAACTTTAACCAATCCTGGTGTAAAAAAATGTATGGTATCCCACCCTACTGCTAAATGAAAAACTTGCCTATTTCATTGAGATTCTGAAAAGGTATAATATATGGTATTACCAGTATTTAATACCAAACTAATTTCTAATAAAATGAGCAAGAGCATGCTTTTTGTGAAGTAAAAGTAGTAGGTACCAAATTTATTTTATTGTACTTAAAATATACAAGAAATTTTGGTTCTGAAATTCCCCGAATTTACTATGAAAAAAAGGAAGAAAGACAGCTCTGGCCGACTTGAATAGGAATTAATTTTGTATTGAATGCTGGCAATACCACATATTATACCATTTCAGAATCTTAGTGAAATAGGCAACTTTTTATTTTATTTAGCACTTTATGATTTTTTAATTTTTTAACCTGAACTTTAAGCTTTCCCGGTGTAAAAAAAATGTACCCTGGTGCCAAATATAAAAAAACGTTGCCTATTTCATTGAAATTCTAAAATGGTATAATACGACCGTGATATTGCCAGCATTTAATACCTAAAAGTTCCAAATTAAAAATAATTTTTAATATGAAACCAGGGTTAAAAATAATTTTTAATTTGGAACCAGGGTGACTAAACATTTTTTTACACCGGGAAAAGTTAAAATTCAGGTTAAAAAATTAAAAAATCATGAAGTTAGAGTTCAGTCTTAGTTTTAAAAAAAACTTTTAATGTGTCATAAAAATTATTGTTTTTATCCTGGAATATTATCCAAAAAAGAGATTTGAATAATTCCTTCATTTGCAAATTTGGCATCAAAAAACATAGAGAAAGAAGTGAATTTTATTTTAAATGGCGGATATCTCGGAAACCGGAAGACTTTCATGGAACATAACTTTCATTTTTCTGAACCGGCACAGTGTCCTCTATCCGTAGGTGCCCGCTTATCCATTAATTACCGGACACCCTGTATATTGCCATCTCGTTGAAGTTAAGTCGTTCCGATACCGATTGAGGTAAGGTCTAGCTAGACGTTATATGGCGCGGTAAAATTCAAATTTTCGATGCGTTCGTTCCCAAATGTTGGCCATCATACAAAGTTATTATATTAAATTAAGTAATTAAATATTGAAGGTATGTAGTTACATAAAATCTGTATGGTGACAAAATATAATATAAAATCATTATGTTCAATTAGTGGTCACCTAAGTCCTGGAACCAGCTCAGGGGGGGGTCATGACCCCCATGACCCCCCCCCTGGATCCGCCCTTGCGTTCGCTGTATACAGAACTAGATGGTGTGCATAGATATTTCGCCGATACGTACCCGCCGGGTACCCACGAGTACCCGTCGCAGAATGTGTCGGGTACCCGTTCAGCGAGTACCCGGCAAAACCACTACCCGCCCCATGTCTACCTAAGACTACGAACAGGGGCTCTATTTTTGAATCGCTCGTGTGACAAAGCTTCGTCGTATACGCCTACAAGTCACGCTCGACTTCCAAGTCGCATGACACAAAGGATAATGCCGCTTAGCGTCCCAAACAAATCGCTACGATGTGTCGTACCTCATTTGAAAGGGCATAATGTGTACTCAATTTTATATTATGGCAGCAAAAAAATCCCACCCAGTGGAACCGAGATATTTCGTCATCAATACAACGTCTTCTTCTATGAAAGTTATAGAACTCGGATAGCCATTACTGTTTAATTAGACGTGTAACACCTTCAGGTGGTAGCTCAAATGAAAGGCCTTAACTAGGACTACATTTTTGTTCTACATTACAAAAAAATCCCATCAGGAGGAACAGATATATTTCGTTTTCAATACAACGTCTCGTATTATGAAAGTTATAGAACACGCTTAGCCATTACTGTTTAATAAAATGTGTAAGTAACACCTTCATGTGGGGTAGCTCAAATGAAAGAACTTAACTAGGACTACATTTTTGTTGTACATCACAAAAAAATCCCACCAGGAGGAACCAAGATATTTCGTCTTCAATACTACGTCTCGTAGTAAGAAAGTAATAAATCTCGCATAGCCATTACTATTTAAACGTTTAACACCTTCATGTGGTACCTCAAATGACGACGGATGTAGCTAATCCAACCTCTCTGTTAAAACTGTCTGCATAATTCTAACAGGTTAGATTAGCTACATCTGTCAGAATGGTGTGAAAGGTTCTATTCTAACAGATAGGTTGAATTAGCCACATCCACCAGAATTGTGTAGAAAGTTCTAACAGAGAGGTAGGATTAGCTACATCTGATCTACATAACATGAATTTAGCAATAAGATACTAATTTAACTTATCGGGATAACTTTACAGCACTTGTGCGTTAAAGTAAAATGCACGCGTGCGTAATACCTTGTATTATGAGCCTAATATCGGTTTAATAAGATTTACTATAAGAGCAACTGTGATAAAAATAATTTAAAAACATATGAGTATGTCGTCTTCTTGCACAAGACGCCCGATGTTATAAATAAAGCCATGGCCTAATCGATTTCATATTAAATAATCTGAAAGAATAGAAAAAAAAGAAAACGCTTATTATATAAGCACACGACGCTATAAAGAGAAAAACAATGAACAACATAAAACAAAAAATAATAATAATCAGTAACACAAAAAACCTATTAAAGTAGTCTCAGGAGTCTTGTGCCGCTAACCAGGATCTGCCTCACCATTAGCTACCACTGCATGACGCAGTTACAGCGCTGGTCAACCTGCATCTGCACCTATGTGGCATCCATTTGTTGGGATTTTGAACACTTAAAATATAGTTATAATTATGAGATAGCTATTTTCCACAACTAGACCAGTAAGATAACAAATAAGGCTACTCAAGATGGAATTGTTGGAAGTCGATTATTATAGAACATTGCGATACAAGTGTGGAAAATTGATCTTTGCATAGAGGCGGTTTAACACGCGCGAGCGCGGTATGCGAGGGCGTTTAAAAAGCCGAGATACAAAGATCAATCCACACGTGTATCGTACGACGTTTTTTTATCACAGTTGCGAATAAAAAAAACTTATAATAAAAAGTTTTTAAGAAGTTTAGATTAGGTTTACTATTTTTTGTTAATTACACTCCAGAAAGGCTAGGCAAAAGACTTTTAACCTATACAGCCTCGTCTGACATACAATATTTTTTTAGGGTTTTTTTCCATTTGTTTTTGCTTCGGGGGTTAAAAACAGATATAATGGCAAGGAAAAAATATATTTATGTACCTAAAGAAAAACAAAATAAAAACAACTCAATTTTTTATTGTTTTCAAAGACGTTATCACGTAAAATTATCGTTCGCTATCAGACTTTGAGGCATCCTTTTGAAAAGAAGAAAAAAGGTACCAACAAAGAGTTTTGAGGCCAGCAAGGCTTAAAAACTCTTTGTTGGTACCTTTTTTCTATACATTAAAACAGTATAACCCAGATAAATTAAGAATGTTTCATCTACTTAAGGCCCCTCGCCCACGGCGACTTTTTGTAGCGATGCAGTAGCGATGCTGTCGCGCGTTCGCATCGATACAGTCGCGATTGCTTGCTGTGTGCCCTCGCCCACATAACCACGATTCAGTCGCGATGTCAACGCGATACCGTCGCGCTTCTGTCGCGATGCAAACGCGATTCAGTAACGGCACCAAAATGCCTGTGGTGATCGCTACAGTTGCAAGATGGACTCCGTTGAGGCAACATTAGTCACGTTGTCTTTGGTGCTGCTGCGGCGTCAAAATTGGATGCACCCATTTAACAAAGAGAGATTACTTGGTAGACATTACGTAACAACGTTTAAAATACTAAAAAACTATGAGCATACATTCAGAAGTTGTTTTAGAATGATTTATTCGTTTTCGTTTGCCGACACGGTCGCGCGTTTGCGTCGATACAGTCGCGATGCTGTAGCGCGTTGGCATTGCGTATGTAGCGCGTTGCAAATGCGACTAACGTGCGTTAGTAGTGATGCTGTCGCGCGTTTATGAAACGCGCGACTGCATCGCTACAAAAAGTCGCCGTGGGCAAGGGCCCTAACATGTAATTAGCAGTAAGATACGTATTTAACTTATCGGGATAACATTAATTTTAGCATTAGTTGGATATTTTTGACCGAACGAGCGAAGCGAGAGAGGTCTAGTGGCGAGATGGTCGGTCGGTTGTACCTATGTATCTATGTATGTTTGTTCGACGATAACTTGAGTACCGTGGCTCTGATCTTCATGATTTTTGGTATACGAGTAGTTGAGGCCCATAGAATTTTTAAGTTCGAACATGAGAGGGATCGGTTAGGGGGCTACGGAGATAGGGGGTGCAAAAGGGGATTTACCTTTATAAAAGGCAAATAATTAAAGCCTTCTTTTGAATTGAAAACTTCAAAAATGACAACAAAGAGAATATAAAACATAGATAAAACTCTCTGATAAAACTATGTAAGAAATGACAATGTCAGGTTTTTATTCTGTCATTGTTGAAAAGAATATGATTCACAGAACGAGCACAGAACCATAGAAATCCATGTTTGTATACTTTCTCAAAACATCTTCAATATCTTCGTGATATTTTGATTAAAATAGATGATTCATATTATATTTGGTCATCCCAAATAAATTCAAATATTCGCGTAAAAGTTGATAGTGTAAAGTTATGCACGGAAGGTGTAATTTTACTTCTATAATCCATAAACCAATTCTACTGCCATGTTTGTTCCCGATGGCCTATAAAGAAGCTAATGCTGGAACCAGCTATTGATCAGCTGAAAGGAAACCAAGGCGATAACTGGACAACCCTACTATGGTTGACGTCGTCTGGGCCACTCAAGTTGTAGGTATCAATGATCATCCAATGATCGTACTGTACTACGGGATGTATCTTGTGTGAAGACATGCTGAAGACTGTGGTTTTTATAAAGTTTATATTCTACTTTCTCCTAAATTCGACCTCTGTTTGCTTCAGTGCTAGCCGACAGAAAGATTTTAAATAATAAGCTTTTTATTATTTTTATTTACTTTTAACAGGACATAAGTCTCAAACTTCTCTAATATATTTGTATTGAAGTCTGTCTCCTTAGGTACATAGGTATTAAAGAATTGAGTGTTTAGTCTGATGATAAAAACCCTGATGAGAAAGGTAACCAATAACCATATTAAGAACTTATCTTCTGAGCAAGATATTAATATCATGTTGGACTCGTTTAAATCACCTTGAAAAGTAGATAGGTACTCTTGGTACTGAAGTATCATCTGATATCTGGAATTAGGTGATAGAACACAGAACCGGAGAAGGGCCTTACCTCGCCGTGACGCCGAGTGGCGTGACATGGCCGGCTACGTATTCATGGCTTATTCTATTAACCCTAGGTCGGTAAAATATACATTTTACTGGCTACTGTGGCTACGACAGGACGCCATCGTGCCAGAGTATCCGAGTAAGTGAGTACACGTGTACCTATACGTGTAAGATGCGCCTAGGTAGGTACTCTAGGTACTGAAAAATAAGCTGATATCTTTGGTCTGGTGATGGAGCCGGAAGAAGGCTATAGTAACTTATGTCCTAGACAAGATAGGCCTATCGCGTTTGGACTCATAAAGTCGTCTTGAGGATTAGGTACTCTAGGTATCTACTGGAGAATCAGCTGATATTTGGTTTCTGGTGATAGAGCTATCGTATTCTATGCAAGATGTGGGCTATTTCCGTTTCGACAGATTTTCGTTCCGTCAGTTATTTGTGTCGACAGCATAAATTCCGACGAAACGGCATGCGACAGTTCCTAGATGTGATGAGTCTATAAGCAAGATAGGCCTTTCGCGTTTGGACTCGTTAAAATCGTCTTGATATAGCCAGAAGGAGGCATAGGAGCTTTTTAAACTCATACAATTTGTATTTCAAGTTGTTATTATCCCGTTAAAAACGTGAAATAAAAAAATACGCGATTGAAAAGATAGGCACCTATCATCTAAATTAGATAGATCTATCGTATTTTGAATCTTTCGTCGAATGAATTTTGAATTTTGAATCTTTACGCTGAGAAGTAGCGATTTCAAAAAAAATCTCGTGAGGTCTCAGTTCGGGGCGAACTACTAGTTATATAGCACGCGTGTATAATACGTTGCATTATGAGCTTAAAAGCGGTATAATAAGATCCACTTTTTGAGCAACAGTGATAATAAAACAATTACCTTTTTAAAGCTAAATACTATTATTTATCTCGGTTCCACCTGGTGAGTTTTTTTTATGTAGAACAAAAATGTACCTAGTCCTAGTTAAGACCTTTCATTTGAGGTACCTAATAAAGGTATTTAATGTTTAAATAGTAATGGCTATGCGCGATTCATTACTTTCTTACTACGAGACGTAGTATTGAAGACGAAATATCTTGGTTCTTCCTGATGGGATTTTTTTGTGATGTAGAACAAAAATGTATTCCTAGTTAAGCTCTTTCATTTGAGCTACCCCACATGAAGGTGTTACTTACACATTTTATTAAACAGTAATGGCTATGCGTGTTCTATAACTTTCATAGTACGAGACGTTGTATTGAAGACAAAATATATCTGTTCCTCCTGATGGAATTTTTTTGTAATGTAGAACAAAATGTAGTCCTAGTTAAGGTCTTTCATTTGAGCTACCACATGAAGGTGTTACACGTTTAATTAAACAGTAATGGCTATGCGAGTTCTATAACTTTCATAGCACGAGACGTTGTATTGATGACGAAATATCTTGGTTCCACTGGGTGGGATTTTTTTGCTGCCATAATATAAAATGGAGTACACATCAAGGCCTTTCAAATGAGGCATGACACATCGCAGCGATTTGTTTGGGACAGCGTCCATACTAAATGAGGCAATATCCTTTACTGTATTTTTGAATCGTTCGTCGTCGATAGAATAATGGCCAAACCTCGAACCTAAATTTTCTGTATAGAAATATAGGGAACCGGCATCACACTAGGCTATGTGCCTTTCTTGTTTAATCGTAAATCTTTTTTCTTCAACCATTTAGACGCAGCTATAGGGGTATAAAGTAATAATTTAGTAATAATTAAAGAGAGTGAATATGAGACTCCATTACTACTTATTGCTATAACAAGGTTATGAGCAAAGAGGTTAGATGTAGTTTTTTTAGGTTTCCGCTATTTGTATTCTGTGGGTGGAGTGCGAGTTTTTTCGTATAGCAAACGTTACTATCACGTTAGCGTAAACGAGAAAATTGTATGAAAAGTTATAGCTTCGCATTACGTCCGCTAGGGGCGCTTTTCAACTTTCCATACAATTTTGTCGTTGACGCTAACGTGATAGTAACGTTTTCTATACGGAAAAACTCGCACTCCACCCACTGTACTCAAATACTTTGGTACTTACCAAAAAGGTTTTTTACTATTGAGTTAACTGCATACGTAATAAACATGTGAAATAAGGTGAAAATAACCGACTCTTCATTACTAATAACAAAATAAATTAATAATTAAAACGAATAGGTATAACATAAAAATAAACAAAATCATTTTCCGCCCGTTTATTTTTTTCTCAAACGGCACTGGCCGCACGCCGCATAAAGACACACGTCCTGTCGCTTTGACCGTTTGCTCTTATTTTTTTTATTCTAGATTTTGAACTCAATATTAATTCTTGAATTCGATTACTGAAAATAAAAACCTACAAAGTACCTACAAAACTCTTGCAGTAAGCATGAACCGTGCGAAGTCTTAATGGCTTCATAGACCTAGAAAAACTGGTTATTCTTTGGTGTTACCTAAAGCAAGGAGGTTAGGTTGTTAAAGTTCCTAATGTGTAATGGCGTCAAATTCTGACGTAGAAAATGAAAAACAGGTGACTTTAAATGCTTATATCTTTTTTCCACACCTATTACACGAAATACTAAACATTTCATTGTAATCTAGAAAAACGGAGAATTTTATCATATTTTTTCTATTTGGGTATATGCTTGATTATTGCCCTGCCGTCATTCTTTAAAATGTCAATTTTTATTCGTTTTACGCAGTTATTTGAATAGCGGTAATTACCAGCGGACATCCGAAATTATCTCAAAAGATATAAATATTTTTCAAAGACCGTTTCCGAATGTTTGACTATGATTGTTTGATGTTTATTCTACCACTCGCCTGTCGGCGACGAGTGGTGGAGACCACTCGTTACGATGGAGCGATTCAAAAATAGCGAATTTCCGATGTCGAACGAATATCAGTAGAAATCGAGCGCTCGACGCGGGGCGAACGATTCAAAAATAGGGCTCCAGATGTGTTCTGAGCGTTGATCTGGCATGAGAGCGAGATCTCCATCGATGTTTTCTGCTCATAAGACATTTTTGCGCTTAAGTCGCTCTGGTTGGAGATTCTGTTTATCAGTTAGTTACGTAATTATTTCGTAGCGTTTCGTAGCACAAAAACGTAGAGATAGTTTATTGACTAGTTTATTGTGGTTTCAAACACAGTAACAAAGCACTCTTAGAAACCAAAGAGTATCAAAAACTCCGCAAATCGCGTACATTTTGTACTGAAATCAAGTCAAACCATTGTTTTACCGACAACAGGTATTTATTCTGTGGTATGGACAAATGGTACCTAGTCACGAAATAACAGTACCTACATTAAAGGGTTAGGTAATATAATTTAATTACTGTTTACACCTCATAATCTGTCAGTATAGTGTTTAATTTAACTCTGTTATTGACGCTCCAGTGTTTCTGGGAAGTTGAGATTAGGTAATGTGTTTGGTCTTGGAATCTTGCCTACATGCCGCGTTCTCTCGTATTGTTATGAATTAAAATCGCAAAGTTACATTTATTAAATACTACTAGCTGCGTTCGGAAGTTCTAGAAATAAGCTATACATTTAAAATCCTTTGTTATGACTGACTGACGGATCAACGCACAGCCTAAACCGCTGATCGTAGAGACCTGAAACTTCGAGGGTGTGTTCTTTGTATGACGTATGCATCCGATTAAAAAGGATTTTCCAAAATTCTACCCCTTAGGGGGTGAAAAAGGGGGGCAAAGTTTGTATGAGAGAACGTGATTCCTTGGTCCATTTTCGACTTCTGCGCGGACGAAGTCACGGGCAAAAGCTAGTCTATAGTATAAGAAATACCTAACGGATAAATGTGCTAAGAGTAGGTAAACTCACACGATTTGTATTAGGTACAGCAGATTACAGCTGAACCGATTTCACTAAGTATTTCTTTTTTTGTCGTGCTTGTAATAAGCATTTTTTCTTATGAAAGAGAAAAATAAGAAGATTGCGTAGTTATTACGCGGGTGAAACCGCGGGGCGCAGCTAGTTAAGAATAAAAATTAAGAACACAAGTATAATAGTAGATTTTACAACAAGTGAAAAAAAGGTAATTTAATTCGAGGGACTAAGTTGGATCCCGAGAGCAGCGAAGGATTCTATAGTTGAATCCCGAGCGTAGCGAGGGATTCTAGATTAGAATCCTGAGCGGAGCGAGGGATACAAGGACCGAGATAAATTATTTTTTTCACGAGTTGTGTACTCTACTTTTTTTTACCATTGACTGCGAGAAAATAAATTTAGAAATGGTTCAGTAGAAAAGAGATTGTGTCTCATTTTCGTTACTGGAAGAACTCATTTTAAAATATTTATGTTATTAGATGTTTCAATAACTTAAAACAACCACGATAACACATCGAAAAGAAAAATTTTAATTGTTTAAAATATTTTTAAGTTTTATTCTATTTCATTGAATTTTATTCCATGTTATTACATACTCCCATTGTCGTGCTCCAGAGATTTTGGCGGCAACAAATTATCTACTATAATTGCTGCTTTATTTCGAAATTATTCCGGAGTCAGTGTCTCATTTTCGTCACTGGAACAACTCATTTTATTATATTATTTATGTTATTCGATTTTTCAATGACATTATACAACCACTTTATCAGATAGAAAAAAATCTAAATTGGCGGTATACTTTTTTTTAAATTTAATATTCCATCCAGCCAGTACGTTCTTTCAGCACGTGCTTTCAGTGCGTTTTTTTTAAAAGTCCATATTATTTCGTATACCCGTGCGTGTTCCAAATTCAAAATGATTTTATTCACTCAGTGAGTAAAAGAGCGTTTTATTCACTGTTATCGATGAATAAAATGCCCCTTTTCGAGTGGCAATGGTAAAAAGTTATTTTTATTACTACCTACATAAATATTATAAAGAAAAGTAAAATAAATATAACTTTACAAACAAGTAAAATATAGTGTTTTCATTATATCCGCATTGTTCAGTGTTCCTACAGGAGTTTTGGCAAAGAAACCTCTCGTGATCTCATACTAGAGTGAAAATACAATAATTGTTTTAGTGGCCCCATGTTTTTGTACGTCGCATCAGGTCAAGGATACTGCAGCGATCCCTGGTCTACCTACTGACGCATACGTGAGGCTAAAGCTTCAAGGTTCTTTTTGCATAATATCCGAAATACGAATACCTACAGGAGAGTTGCTAATTTACCAAGCCTTGAGCATAGGTAGGGCGGTTTTGTGGAATAGAAAGTTATTTGATGTGCTGTTTCAATCAAATTTTTGGATTTAAGAATAATCTAGGAACCTAGGAACTGGCGATGGTAGGTATAGTTTCGAAACATCGAGAAGTTTTTTTTTGACAACCCAGTTGGCACAATGTTCACCATGCCGACCTGCCAAACACAGGGTTGCGGTTGCGGGTCCGATTCCCGCCTCAGACAAGTATTTAAATAAATAAATATTTTATAATAAATATTTCAGGACATATTACACATCGCCATCCAGCCCCAAGCTAAGCAACTTAATGCTTGTGTTATGGGTGCCAGATAACGGATAAACTACTTATATACTTTTTTTTTTGTAAATATGTACATATTATACATATAGGAAACACCCAGAACCAGAAACAAGAATTTATGGTCAGCATAAATACTTGTTCCCGGCGGGAATCGAACCCGCAACCTTCTGCGTCGCAGTCGGGTGTTCGCCCGACGCGCCACAGAGGTCGTCATTTATGCTTAGATATTTGTCTGTGGTCGGGTTGTTTCTATGTATTATAAGTATATATTTACAAAAGTAAAGTACTTATGTAAGTAGATTTTAGACTAACTTTTTTTTTCCAGGTATTGCAGTTGGTGGTCTTCAGTTGAACGCTAACTTAATGACAACTACAGCTGGTTTTTAATGACGCGGTTATACTATAACATTAAAGGTAGGTCAATATTACGCAGTAAGTACCTACCTATTTCTTGTGAGAACTAGATTTTTTAGAGAAGGTAGGATTGTTTAACTCTATCGTAACTTTTTATCCATTCTGCACGGACTTATTTTCATTGACTAAGTAGTTTTGCGTGTCATGTTCTTTATGAAATTTAACCAAATCTGTCATCGTGCCGATTCGTGCCCATGAACTTCGTTGTGGGTATTTCCGGTTCCATTCCGGTACAAGACATCAACTTCCGGAATTGGTAAATTGATTTATGTTTGTACTATTAGAATGAATGGTGGCAATAGGTACAGAGTACAGACGTACATGGAGGTAGAAGCATGGTAGAAGGTGATTGTTTTTTAAGTTAAAAGATTTTCGTACCTAATTAAAAGTGATCCAGTAGGAAATCGAAATGTATTTTGTAATCTGCACGTGAAACTGTCCTAAATTTAAAGGATCTTGCAGCTGGCCTTAACCAGGGATTTGGTAATTTTTATTGGTGAAGTACGAGTACTAACAGAACCTAATGATATTGCAAAGTTGTAATAAAAAGCAATATCAGCAGGCCGTGCGAAATCTCATTTAAAAAAAAAAAACAACTGGCAACGAGTTTGACAGTGATGGCAATGTAATGCAATGAATGTGTCACTGTCATCTCGTAAAGTGTTAGTCGGAGCAAGGGCGGTGTAATTTTTGAATTTTCTCTTGATTTTCGTCGAATTCACCGGTAATAAAGCCTCGACGCGATATATGACGATTTAATCAATAAAATAGTTTTACTATACAAGTAAACTGAAGCTCTTACGCATCCACAGTACGTATAAAATGATTCTACAGCTATGCATACCCACTTATCTTGACTACTTATTTTCCTGATTTGACCTAGCTTCGGTCGAGCGCAACACTAATAATTGAATTATAGCCAGCAACAATTCACAAAGATTTAGCTTAATGCCGGTGACATTATAATAAGAGTCGGTTCAGTAGTTTCCGAGATAATTCCATTCCTCTGTGAAGGAAAACATCGGGAGGACAAACTTTGTAATTTGTAATAGGCGCACCTATCGTGTATACATTCTGCGTAGGAGGAGCCCTAAGCCATGTAGTCAACATCAAGTGTATCTAAGGGGTTGGGTTACTATCCTAGAACGTTACTGGTTTCTTTATTTTTCCTTTCTAACTTTTCAGAGAAGGTGAAAAACTTGAGCATGTCAAGATTCAGGTTTGGACGTCAACACGATGGCTACCGCCTCGTATCAAACGACGACAGCGGTTTCTCTGACGCACAATTCGAGGAAACCCCACCAAAAATACCATGGAAAGCGATAACATTAGCTGCATTTCTATTCATTGTCGGAACTATCTTACTGATAGTCGGTAGTCTTATTGTAACTGGACATATAGATACTAAGTATTCTGACCGTTTGTGGCCTATGATAGTGTTAGGGGGTATTATGTTTCTACCTGGTGCATATCATATTAGAATAGCATTCTATGCTTATAAGGAGTACCCTGGTTATAGCTATAATGACATACCGGAGTTGGACTAGATTTAACTCCTTTTTTTTAGATGTATTTGTATTGTGATTGTAGTGATGTTAACGTTCCACATGATGGCATTTTAATAAAGTTCAATGAACAAGTGTTCTTCAGCTTATTCTTTATTGATTCAGGAAGGGTTTTATATCGCAATTTCTATAATAGCAAGCCATTATTTTTAGGTACTGAGGATTGAGTTAATAATTTGTTAAGGTTTCGATTTTAATCCTGATCCAGCCGCAACTTAATAACTGAGCTTGTGGCATTTTTATCTATGTAATAAAAACAACTTCCTAAGACTTCCTTTATATCTCTTTGAATCACTTATGTTTTGTGTTCGACATCAGTTGTACATGTAATTTTCCTTGTTTCTGTCAATGTTAAATACTAATTAAGACATAAAAATGTGTCCCAACTTCCTTTAATTGTATATACATATATTACTGTTGATAAATGACCATCAAACATTCTAAAAAAGGGATCTTTTAAAAATATTTATATTATGATAAAAACTTGACTGTTTTATTAAAATTTTATTGTACCTACAGAATTTATTGTAATGTTATTTTTATGTGATAAGTGTAATGATGAATGTTATTGTGGTTTCACAAAAGGTGACTGTAAAAGTGGTTGATGGATTTTCTCCAATTTTATTACTATTGACATTATTGCTTTAATAAAAATTTTTACTTGTTTCCTTTTAATGTATTTGATTAGGGTCTCATAAATTTAATATAAGTAATAGTAATTAAATACAAAAAGTTTAGCCATTGAGATTTATCCACCACTTTCTGAATGTGTTCATGTTTACAAATTTTAATGTGCAAAGAAATAGTATTTTTTTGATTCTCTATGTGGTTTTTGTTTAAAGACGTTCCATAGTCCAACGATTGCTTGAATTGAGAATATCATAATTAGAGTAAAATAGTCAACAAGCTAATAGGTAGGTACATACCTTGTTAGTTCCCGATAGTTTTCTAAGTACTAACATGACTTAAGGTTCCTAGAAAACAAAAAAAAAAGAAATATAACTTAACTAAGCCTGTAAAAATAAATAAATAAAATAGTTCCATGATTTAGTTTAGGCATAGTTTAATGACATCAATTGATAATTTCAATAAATAGATTGATAGAGTCACTTTACAACTTGTAGAGAGATTTTTAAGTAAATCACAATGATTAATTTTAATACATTCGAACCTATCTAAGACAATTGCTCGTTTACCTATTAGCCCTCTTCCCTTTCTTTGAATGCACGAAACTAGTTTGAGGAAGAGGGATAGAGTGCCCTGTCTTTTTTAGATGTTCGAATAATTTGTTCTTAGATGGGAAGTCTACTTGGCAGACTGCACACCGGAGATTCAGTGCTGTGCTGGAATCCTCAGTCTCACTTGTTTTAGTTCGAACTGGTTTTCTGTCCATTGGTTTCTTAGGTTTTATGTTAGGTTTGATATTTCTCTGAGCCTTAGGTAAAGCTGGCCTATCTTTGGGTAATGCTGCCTCACCATCAGTTGGTGTTGTACTAGATACTTCGTAAAGGTTTTCAGTTGAAGTTTGTGATTGTGAACCTTTCTTGAGATCTAGTTCTTTTTTAGCTTGTATCTGACTCTTGAGCATGTTGAATTTCTTTGCTTTCCTGCTGCGAGCTGGGCCTTCTATTTCGTTAAAGCTCATCTCATCATGGCTGTCATTGCCTTCACTTTCTGGCATTGGAATGAATGACTTCTTTTTGTTTTTCTTTTTCTTGTGACTCTTTGGTAATGCCTGAAAACACATACAAATTAGCACAAGTCTTAACAAAAATTACTTAAGTATTTTAAATGTTCAAAATTGTGATACATACCTGTATTTTGTCAGAGTCATCACTCAATGTCTCAATAATATCATTGTCTTCAATATCTGATGTGGAATTACCCTGTGGTTCCGCTTCTTCTTCCGTCGTACCATTTACTTTAACTTCTTCCATTTCATTCTTAACTGGTATATTGATTTCTTCATCAATTTCATCATTCACTTCATCAACTATTTCATCACCATTATTTTCATCATCTGATATGCCAATATCGTCTTCTAATGTCATTTTAGCTACATTTTCTTTATGTTTCTTACTGTTCTCATGATTTTCAAAGGAATTAATATTTTTGAATAGTTTATTGCAAGCTGAGCAGTATAAGTTTCTAATAGCTGCTTTTGATTTTGGGGACTTTGCTGATTTTGAAGCTTCACTTGCCTGAAACAAATATAATGAGCAAATGTTAACCCCTTATTCATAAAATAATAATAAGCCTTTGATAGTTAAAAATCTTAAGTCACTTTCGTACTTTTTTTGAAGTTATGGCACGTTTGCACTTTTTACAAATGACAGATGTGCGAAAATGCTTATAAATAAGGGGTAGAAATTAGTATTAGTCTATTAAAACCTTTATTACATACATCAGTTATTAAATTCTTAATATTATGAGCAGATGGTGTTAAATGAGTCCAACTTAAGCCCCAACTTCATTTGAATTATTATACTCAAACTAGCTGCGCCCCACGGTTTCACCCGCGTTAGTCCCGATCCAGTGAAAATAAGACGAAAACGCTGAGCAATTTCACAGATGTCAAATTGACATCTGTCACTTTGACATCTGTCAATTTTTAGACACTTTTCGTAATATTTTAGAAAATTCACACAATATCTTTATAAATTATAGCCTATGTTCTATTCTGATGTATAAGCTATATTATTGTAAAGTTTCATAAAAATCCATTCAGTAGTTTTTGCGTTAAAGAAGAACAAACATCCATACATCCAGATATCCATACATACAAACTTTCACGTTTATAATATTAGTAGGATAATATTTTGTGCAAACAAATATCATTTTATTTAAGACATTTTTGACTTAATTTGAGCTCCAATATGTAAATATAATACAAATACCTCTTCAGTCTTAGAACTTTCTTCATTGCTACTCTCCATTCCACCTTCACTGATTGTATCATCATCTGATGACAGTCCAAATTCCTCGGCCAACAATGATTCAATTTCACTAAGTTTCTTTTGATAATCTTCACTCTGTAAAAATGACGATTCCCCTTCACGTTTCTTTGCTTCTTCTATTTCCTTCTGCCTTTGGACTATTCTTTCACGGCGGATTTGTTCTGTCTGAAAAAGTTATAGTATCTTTATTTACATTTTAGCTCAACATTAAATCAATAAATATTGATTGATATAATATAATGATCCAGAGGATCCTGGGATTTTGGGTTGGCACCCAAAGTCTAAACCCAAATTTACAACTGAAGATAGAGTTAAAAGAAAATTCGAAGATATTAGGGAAATATTCAAAGGCGGATCCACACCAACGCGCTCGAATCACGCGCGGCAGGATCGATCGAGGATCGTTTGGATCGAGGAGGCACGTCCACACTAAACGCTCCCGTAGAGTGCGCTGCTGACGCGCGCGATCGGACAGCGTTAGGTCGTGTGGTGTGGATCCGCCTAATATAAATAATAAATATTGCAGGACATTTTTACTTAATAACTACTTAAATACTTCTCTGAGGCGGGAATCGAACCTGCAGCCCTGTGTTTGGCAGTCCGGCATGGTGACCATTGTGCCAACTGGGTTGTCATATGCTTTATTAGATACTTAAAAAATAAAATTAAATGCATCCAGATCATAAAGTTTTTAAGCTATTGCATAGTTTTTATCGCGGGCTTTGACGGGGACCGAATCAAGAAATTCCGTAACGAAAATAAAACCTAACACCCTCCACTCCGCCTACCATGTTTTTTAAGTATCTATAACATGGTGTTAAAGTTTACTAAAAGTGTGTTTAATGCAGGGAGGTGAATCAGGTCAGGTGAATTAAGTTTTCGACCTCAACCAAGTGCGTAAACTACTAGCACAGTAAAGTATAAATCTATATCCATACCTTTCGCTTATTCTCCTCAGCTTTCTCCTGTAACTGCTTGGTATGCTCTATAACCCGTTTATCCTTCCTACGTACAAAGCTGACGAGCCGTCTGATCTCCTCATTACGTTCCTTACGAGCCTTCTGTCTTATTTTGTTGTTCTCTTTCTCCATCAACTTAATTACGCGACGATTGTCACCTTGTTGTATTTCGTATTGATCTAACCATACATAACCTGGAAAATATAGAATATGGGGTAAACAAGAATCGTCGATGCTCTGTAAGTATATCTATACTAATATTATAAAGCTGAAGAGTTTGTTTGTTTGAACGCGCTAATCTCAGGAACTACTGGTTCGATTTGAAAAATTATTTTTGTGTTGGATAGTCCATTTATCGAGGAAGGCTATAAGCAATTTTTAATTTTGATATTCCCACGGGATCGGGAGTTACGCGGGTGAACCGCGTGGTGTTGCTAGTTATAAAATAATTGTAAAATGAAGTTGGTCGTCAGGAAATAATCTAGCAATAAGCTAACTTATATTATAAATTTGAATAATCACTACATAGTATAAAATAAAGTCACTTTTCGCCGTCCCTATGTCCCTTTGTATGCTTAGATCTTTAAAACTACGCAACGGATTTTGATGCGGTTTTTTTTTAATAGATAGAGTGATTCAAGAGGAAGGTAATTATGTATAACACATGCATAATATAGCCGTGCGAAGCCGGAGCGGGTCGCTAGCATATTAAATAAATTCAAATAAACCGAAAACGGCTATACTGATTGTGACGAAACTCGCGGTTATTAGATAGCTAGAAATCAGGATTAACACATAGGCTACCTTTTATTATGATATTACCACGGGATCGAGACTTACGCGGGTGAAACCGCGGGGCGAAACACGGGTGAAACCGCGGGGCGTTATATCATTTAAGAAAGGAGGGATAGAGGATTTTTAACTGCATGGGTTTTTTTCTACTACATAAATATCCTGCTTAATAAATCATTAATACTTATACAAAGCACTAGTATTTGATAATTTCTTACTTTTATTAGTAGAGAAGGACATCCAGAAGGCATAGAACTCATGGACATCTTCATAAGGTGTAGTTGAGTCACCGAATTTTGGAATTTTATCTAGCTCTTCAGGGTCATCGAGGAAATCTGTCTCTTCAGCTGATAGTTTTGAGAATACCTGTAAAAAATATTTTTTTAAATACATATTACATTAAATAAATTATGCGGGACATTACACACAGCACTTATAATACAAATATTTCAAATTACATTGCAATATCGCTTCGATTGCATTTTGATTACAAAAAATACCTTCAAAGTCGAGATTTTGCTTGTATTTTGATGGTATTTTCTGTAATCTGAATGCAAACCCCCATGAGTTTCTTGTGTCTTCTTCTCATTGGTGGGCACATTCCGAAGGCACACATCCTAACTTAGTTTTTAAGACGTTTCTATGTGATCTTTGTACAAAATATACAGTCAAATTTCTTTATTCATTTGGATGCTAATGAATAAAGAAATTTGACTGTGACTTTGAATAAGAATAATATTGCAATATACCTAAGTACTTAATTTGAATATTGTTATTTGCGAGAATTGCCTTCTGTTTGTGGCATCTTAGCTCCTGTACAGATAAACCGATTTTGATTTAGTTTTATCTTAATCAGTAGCCATACTAACCTCAGAGTATACTCCATAGAATCCTTGAGGATCATCACCAAAACCCTTGTAACATGAAGGGCTAAAGTAAGGAAAGACATCGAGGCTGTCATCATTGTAGGAACTACCGGCTCCTCGAAGTAGCTGCTCTCGGTGATTGTCATACCTGAAAGATAGTGTAATTTATGGTTAACTTTATTATTATAATACTACTAGCGACCCGCTCCGGCTTCGCACGGCTATATTATGCATGTATTATACATATAAACCTTCCTCTTGAATCACTCTATCTATTAAAAAAACCGCATCAAAATCCGTTGCGTAGTTTTAAAAATCTAAGCGTACAAAGGGACATAGGGACGGCGAAAAGTGACTTTATTTTATACTATGTAGTGATATCCCCTGTGGATATTGCTCCATCCCATGGAAATAAAAAGAGGAACCTGTGTTTTTCCACGATTGCAGCTATTTTCATACCAAGTTTCTATGCAATTTGTTCAATAGTTTTTGTTTGAAAAGGTAGTAAAGTATTTCATTTGTGTTGCATGTCAAGGCATTTATTTTAATCTTATTTCTTTTTATGTTCTTAATATTTTTGTAACTGTAACAGTAACTATGTTTGATCTATGTTTTGTCTCAAATAAACCTTTCTATTCTTATTTTTATTTATTTTTAAGTAACACACAATATTTAGCTGGTGATTATTAGTGACTAAACTCAGTGTCCTTTTGTGGATAATAATTTGAGAATACAACAGAGAAAATAGGCTTCATTTTAATACGATCTTAAGATATTAATATAATTGGAGAGCTAGACGAAAGTAAATCTGTAATGAATTATCTGCAGAGAATACTGCATCCATTATGCAACTGTCATAAAGTGTACCAGATATCTACTGCAGCTGAGTTAGCAGTATAGGAACTATATCTAAATTTTAGGTACCTATTAGTTAAGGCTCAAAATTAGTTACAAAGGTCTCTATAATAATACCTATCCAAGTCAAGAAACATTTGCTGGTTTTATTTCACAATAGTAACAAAACAGAAGTTGCACAATATTATTAGCAAGATATGTATAGTATAATATGATATATGTATATGTATCAATTGGAAAGATCATTGTACACTTCATTGGAAATAAATTAAAGGATCTCTAGGAACTAAACAGTTTCGGTTTTTACAATGAAGAATGACATGCACTATAATTATTTGTCTGGAAATTAGAAAATTGTAAGCAATGCTATGGTATAACTTACCAGGCTCTTTCTTGAGGATCGGAGAGGACTTCATAAGCATTCTGAACGAGCTGAAACTGCTCCTTTGCTTCCTGAAGGTTGTCTAAGTTTTTATCCGGGTGCCATTGCAAAGCAAGGCGGCGATATGCTTTTTTAATCTCAGAAGAGTTAGCTTCTTTCGCAATGCACAATACTTCGTAATGGCACTTCATTTTAAACACATTATACAACGCTATTAACAAAATTAACCACAATCTTCGTGGCAAAAATAAATTTCGATAGTCGATAGATCGAAATTTCCTAGGTCACTGAAACGCAGAATTTTCAATGAAACGTTGAATGAAGGTTATACTCAGCACAATGCTGTTTTAGAGAACCTAAGTCCTTCTTTATTTTAAAAGGAAACCTAAACAATTTCTCTACGAATACACGGAGTACAAGTAAATATTTATCGATCTATTTTCAATCAAATCAGCGAAAAAGACGTGACAAGCTCAACTTGACAGAAGGCCGGCCATGCTTTTTCAACCATAGATAATTTCCAATTCTTTTTTAAAATGTCAATCGGTGCTGGTGCTGCCAGAACTTTTGAGTTATATTTATTGAAGAATACCGAGAGCATAATTTCATTCATTTTAGAATTTCCTAACCCTAATTCATAACAATATTCAATAAATAAAAATGTTACCCGTATTAGTGGAAAGATTATTGGAACACCGAGCCTAAGACTGAAGAAATAAGTGAAAAGCTGTTTCCTTGACACTGGCTTTATGCACATAACATGGGAAGCCAGAACGTAAAAGTATGTATTATGTATTATAATATTAAGTATTTTATTCCCCTCTTCCTTATTGTGTGTTGTCTCTTTGTCCTCAGAGAATTATCTGCTGGGATGTATCTGCAAACCCACCGGTCAACTAGCGATCACTGTTCAATTTTTCTTTAATTTTTTTTTTAATTAACCGAACACTTTTTGTTATTGATTGAACCTCACGTGACATTGGCAGAATTGTTTGGCATAAGCTATAACAGATGCCATAACCAAAAATTGAATTGAATTGAGAACGTAAAAGGAAGAAAAAACATTTTTCCTTTTTGATGGCTTCGCGCGTATAGCGCATAGTTCATCAACTGGGCGACAGATGGCGTTGCTTGAAAAAATGATCGCGATTTCAGTAAAATCCAGTTAAATCAGGTGGTATTTTGACGTATTGTCCAGTCTTTGATAAAAAGTTTAAAAGCCAAAGGTCTGGTAAAATTATGGAGATTCTAGGTCCTTGGGCCTTCCTCCATTGTTCCCTTAAAGTTGATGATCGCGACTCTCATGGTGCAGTAGGTCCAGTCGATTCGTCTCTCGTCTCCCTCCAATGGTGCCGAAGAATGGTGCTTAGGTATTATATATCCAGCTGTTCGGATACTTGGTCGGTTCATCGTTTGGGGGTTCACTCGTGTGACTTTTTCTTTCCCCTCAACCTTCCAGGAGGACCTGACAGGGAAGGTTGAGGTTGAGGAGGTCTCAATAACCTCCTGGTTATTGAGACCTCCTCTTTTTTGCCTCTGTCCATTATGATTCACCAGTGGATTGAATAGCACGCTGAAGTTCACTGTGATCCACTAATTGGTCAGGATGGATCCTGTGATTTTTTTGAAGTGGTCAGTCATTAATAAATGAAGTATTTTAACGTAGGTACCTACCTACTACAAAAATGGATCTCCAAAAAGTTATTCTAACTTCATAAAATGCACAGTTTACAGTTTTACTAACTTATTTCTGTATTGCTTAACACAAATTCGTAAGGAATTTCAATTTTCCCTCTAAAACTTCGAGCTTTACCTAAGTCTAACATGATTAGGGTTGTGTAGCCGTGAGCTGTATTCTGGTACTAATTATGTTTTACGAAATTAATGCCCGTGATAACCGTCACGAAGTCTCTACTACCAACAGTCACGAGCAAACAACTTGAGAATAAATAGGTACTTAATGAGATTTAGACGGCAGCGACCTCTGTGATGCGGCAGATAAACACCGTTTTGGCGTTTTGACAGATATTTTTTTGACGTAATAATGTCTTTGATGGAACACCTGCATTCACAAAAAAGCTGTAGGTAATAAATAAATAAATAATAAATAAATAAATATTGCAGGACATTCCACACATCGCCATCTAGCCCCAAACTAAGTAACTAGACTTGTGTTATGGGTGCTAGACTACGGATATACTACTTACTTATATACTTTTCTTTTGTAAATATATGCTTAAAAAAATACATATAAACAACCTGGACCACAGACAAATATCTAAGCATAAATACTTGTCTGAGGCGGGAATCGAACCCGCAACCCTATGTTTGGCAGTCCGGCATGGTGACCATTGTGCCAACTGGGTCATCGATTAATATTGTGTGACGTGTTCATATTACCATGACGCGTCATGTTAACTTAGGAAACAGAGTATTTAATAATAATATCGCTCATCTGGGCCTGTGTTATGGTGACGAGTGACGAAGACTTATATTTAAAGGAAAAAAAGGAAAAATAAAACGAAAAAATATACTATAAAGGAAAAACAAAAAAAAAACTCAATTTTTCATCCTTATCTTATACGTAATCACGTTAAATTATCGTTCGTAAACCGACTTTACAGACAATCATTTTTTTTGTAGTGTGGGTTCTAAAGTGCGGTTTCAGACCAGCGTAAATCCCTCAACAGGCATTGGTATTGAAAATACCGCGGTGCATTTTGAGACCCATACCTATCGATAGAAAGCATTACGGAGAACAAATAATAAAAGGGGTATTACACCACACTGATTCGGGGTCCCAGAATTAAGGGTGGTTACAGGTAGCGGCACGTAAGTTTAGCGCTGAGCGAAATGTAGAGGGGATAGCTGCGCATGGGTACAGTCACGAACATTAAGTATAACTTTAATTAGTACCTATAACCAAAAAAAATTACGAACATATTTAAATAAATATAGTAGGTACTTAAGTCTATCACTAACCGAAACGTGGAAGATATATTAGGTACTGTCGCGCGCGCAAACATTAATGAATAGTTAATGTTAAAGTTTTGTATAGCTTGTAACAGGTTGTTTTACTATTCAAGATTAACCTCTTTTTTATTTTAATCAGGAAATGAAATAAACGACTTCCATACAAAGTTGATCATGTGACAAAGTGGATAAGTTTATAGGGGGTAGGAAATAATAATACATTCGAAATAATATTGTAATCGAATTTGTCAATTTTTGTTTAATACATGAACGGCAATAACAATACACTTTAGAACGCGACTGTACAGTCAGAAGTCCGCGGAGCGTCGTATCGGTGCGGGGGACGGAATACGACAGGCTACCAACCGGCGCAACGCACGCGCACCCTTCG
Source organism: Idaea aversata (assembly GCA_907269075.1). Taxonomy (NCBI): domain Eukaryota; kingdom Metazoa; phylum Arthropoda; class Insecta; order Lepidoptera; family Geometridae; genus Idaea; species Idaea aversata. Next base: position 3,614,242 of record OU026092.1, on the reverse strand, counting down.
TCCCTCTAGCACCCCTGTGATACCAATTTTTTTACTTCTGCGCAATAACGGTCAGCGCTAAACTTACGTGCCGCTACTTATAGGGACCTTATTATTTACCTCGATTATTACACTACACTAAAAAGGGCCCCTAACTCAGTCGGACAGCGAATCTAGGAGCGGCTTGACACCATGCCACCTGTATTAACAGAACATCAATAAAAAAAACATACATACAACCGAATTGAGAACCTCCTCCTTTTTTTGAAGTCGATTAAAAAGCAAAAAAAGCGGTTAGTAAGGCGGCTCTGACGCACTAATTAGGGACCCTTACTGTCTAACTCTTATTACACCTCTCTTAATTAAGGGTTAGGGACCCTGAATCACTGTAGTGTAATACCCCTTTAAAATGCCTTCACCCCCTTCGACCATTTAACGACCTCTATGTTCACACCGAAACCTTCTCTCGGAAAAGGGATATTCAAAATAAACGTATTGTGACCGAGTATTTCCAAAAATGTGCAGTATTCCTATCACTATCACTACATAGTATAAAATAAAGTCGCTTTCTCTGTTCTCTGTCCCTATTTCCCTTTGTATGCTTAAATCTTTAAAATACGCAACGGATTTTGATGCGGTTTTTAATAGATAGAGTGATTCAAGAGGAAGGTTTGTAAATATGTATAATACATGCATAATATAGCCGTGTGAAGCCGGGACGGGTCGCTAGTTAGATATATTACGGACGGACGGACAGTGGAGTCTTGGTAAAAGGATCCTGTATTTACTCTTTGGCTACGAAACCCTAAAAACAAACAAAAAGTATACCAAAGTTTTAAATAGTATTTATTACAAATAACAATAAAAAAATCTAAATAACGGTAACGTATTTTAAAATCATCTAAAGGCTAACACACAGTAAGTAAAAATAAAATAAAAGTAATTTTTCTTTTAAAGAAAAGTCCCTAATTGAACCATACGAAAATGAACCTACAAAATCTTAAAATGGCCCATTACAGTACGTAGATATTCGGTAGGTATCTATGATTAAATAAATGGTCCTTCAAAACGAATTCACAGAACAAATCTAATTACTTATCTAAAACTGTTTACAGAAAATAGTTTTTCTGATTTAATCGGGAATAACTATAGTCGGATCGAATTTGATAATTTTTCGTGTATGCCACCTCTCGCTATACATTTGAGTCCGGAACGGGAGGGTACTGCGCCGTTTTCCGATATATTCGGAGTTAAGCTGGTAATAAAAAAAAATTGAATTATTATCATAATAGGTAATGCATTAGGTTTTGACGACCCAGTTGGCACAATGTCCACCATGCCGGACTGCCAAACACAGGGTTGCGGGTTCGATTCCCGCCTCAGACAAATATTTATGCTTAGACATATTATTTGTCTGTGGTCTGGTTGTTTCTATGTATTATAAGTAATATATTTGAAAAATAAAGTATATAAGTAGTAGGTATATCCGGTGTTTTACACAAGTCTTAGCTTGGGTTGGGGCTAGATGGCGATATGTGGAATGTCCTGCAATATTTTTTTATTATATTTATTTATAGGGACGCGTTTTATAGAGTAAAGGTCGCTGCATACGTAACGAGATAAAACCTCGGACGAGATGGGAACGTGACGTGCATTGTTCATAAAGTGTTTGTGGACTTTAAACATACGGCACGGTTTTATATAAAAAAATTACGTTCCGTCCGGCACGGAAAAAATCCCATCACGTATGCAACGACCTTTAGACGCAAAATGTGCACAATGCACAATGTGCAATCCGCAAACTGAGAGAGAAGTATGCAATATTAGAACTTCGCAAAATGAGCTCTTCGTAGAATGTGCAATTATAAATCGTCTATGCGAAAAACCTCAAAATGATATAATAGCAAAACCTCACGCATGCGAAGCCGATAGTTCCTAAGGTTTTTAACTACCCCAGATTTTTTCCACCTTTTCCCCTACTGCTCTCTGCCCATGGTCCACCTGGAAGCCTTAGCTCCATGGTACATCTCAAAATAACTGGGCACAAGGATACAGTACGATCGGCTTATCAGCTATAAAGACCTATCCGAAAAATGCCAATATCATATCGTGATCGTGACCAAAATATAGAGCTAGTAAATAATAATAGGTAGGTAGGTATATCTTATTCAAATTTCTCTAGTATTTACCCCCATGACTTTAATGCCTTCTCTTGTACCTATACCTAACCTACAATCTTCTCTACCTAATATCTTAATGATACTTTAAAATAATTTACCTAAGTATTGTAAAACATTTAGTTTTACACATCCTTCTTGATTTTTAGGGTTCCGTAAATCTAATGGTAAAAACAAGGAATCCTTATAAGATAACTCTCTTGTCCGTCTGTATGTGTGATCGTGTGTCACCACTAGGGCTTGAATATCGGTCCAGTTTTCAATTCCGGAATTGAGTTTTAATATTTATTTATTCAGTTCCGGAATTCCGGAATTCGATGCTTCCTTTAAACATAATAGGTAGTAGGTATACAGAATGCATAATATTTATTAAATAACTGATGTTATCGAAATGAAAGAATGTTTTAGGTAGGAATAATAAATCCATTGAAATAGCTATTCTTAACTGTAATTATAATAAAAATTAAGGAATCTTTCATCTAGAACTTTTGTTGGGTATGAAATTCCAAAAAAGTCCGTGCGTTCAAGCTGTTGTCTGTTAGAGAACTTCTTACACGATTACAAATGTATGAAACTGGTGAAAAGTCGCGTTCAGCCTCGACACTAGTAAGCGATATTGTTTTCAAATACTTGCAGCATTGTCATCTATCACCGCCGTCTTAGAAAACTGCCTTTTTGACTCTTAACAAACAATATCAAAATTCCGGTTTTGCTCTCACCGATCCAAACGATACTGAAATAAGTCGGAATTCCACAATTTTGTTAAAACCGGAATTCCGGAGCTTAAGCCCTAGTCACCACCAATTATTTTTTTGGTTTATTTTTTTAGCAGGAATTTATGCTAGAATTAATGTTATAATAGTAGAATTTATCAAGACATGAGAGAGATTAATGTGAACGATAAGATGATGATTAATAGAAGTGAATAGAAGAAGAAGACATACTGCGCCGACCCCAAATAAAATGGGATAAGGGCAGGAAGATGAAGATGATGATGGTAAACTTTATCTATCTATCTAGACATCGGACAAGCCACTTGCTTTGGGTGCTACCTTGTGCCTAAAAGGCTAACAGTCTACAAAGGCCTAATGAAATAATGAATGAAATGAGTTTTGAATCCAAAATGTTTGCAAATATTACGGGCAAAAATCGCAGTCAATTAGTTACTATTATTTACAAAGAACCGTAATAAATAGATTAGTTATTTAAGTGTCTGTGGCTAAGTAGGTACAAACTAGGCAGCATGGACCATCTCACTATACCTATTATTGGGTACCTATATTCTGTGGAGTCTTATATAATGTCTTTAGGACCGGAAAGGAATTGAAAAGCTATAAAATTCTGGTCACGGAGAAATTTATTTAAAATCACAAGTGTGAGCATTTTTTTCTTCAGAAGAGGCAATAATTGGTTCGAATTTGATAACTTTTCGGGTGTGCCATCGGTCATCTGCGCCGCCCTGGCCGGTATAGTGGGAAAAGCGTCGCAGGCTTGCGTTTCCATCCTTAGAAAGAAAAATAAACCGTATTGGTATCATAATATACAAAGACATTTAGGAACCCGATTAATCCTATCAAAATTTTAAGCTTCAAAGTTGCACAAGAAAGTAATTTAGCAGAAATATAATGTGATCATTTACCCTTTTTACCTACCTCTAACACTATTTATTACTTTCCTGGACCTAAAAATCCTACTTTTAACCTTTCGATTTATTCGTCCTATAACCTATTTAATCGGAATGAAACAGTATATATTTTAATAAAAGTAAGTATCGTTTAATCAATTATAAGCAAGAAAATATCAATAATCATTAAATGATAAACTAAATTAAAACGAAACAGCTCACTCAAAGCAAATAAAATTCTTAAAATAGAAAATATCTTTCCTTGACATTATTATAGAAGTTAAAATAAATAATTGCTAAGGTAAAGATTCAACTAATTATGGACATCGGAATGATTGCTTGACGAATCTGATTCGTCTCTTCTATTTTTGTCGAATAACTTGAATCTGATTTTTACCTGGACAAAGAAATTCGAATTATTACTATGTCCTAATAATTAACTATACGTAGGTATTATAGTATATTCTGTGGTATGAGGTATTTTTATTTCCAATATTTTCTATATAAAGAAGCCCCGGATAAACTTTACTCGGACGACTCGTTCAATTTCATGATTGTTTCAGTTTCAGGTTCATGTTTTTTTTATCTATACTTCTATACTTTATATAATAAAGCTGAAGAGTTTGTTTGTTTGTTTGAACACGCTAATCTCAGGAACTACTGGTTCGAATTGAAAATATATTATTGTGTTGGATAGTCCATTCATCGAGGAAGGCTATAAGTTACTTTTTATCCCGATATTCCCATGCGATCAGGAGCTACAAGGGTGAAACCGCGGAGCGCGGCTAGTATTATATATATTTAAAAACAAAGATATTAGGATATTTTATTTTATTCGAGTTACTTAAATTAAACGTCATTTAATTTTCTTGAGAATGGGTCAGTACAGTATGCGTCATAAGTCAACTATCGGTGCCGGTGGACTTTTGAACGATGATTGTATCTATTTTTCTTCTATTTTCTCATATAGTGGTGTGGCTCACAATTGTTAGAGTTTTCAGATCGCCCTAAGTACCTCTTTATTTTATTGTTTTTTAATTTTTTGATTGGCACACCTTTTAAAGCACCTCTTAAAGGAGTTTAATGTAGGTACAACAGTAGAACATAGATAAGATTTTTTCATTTCAAACAGCTGTCTTTGGAAACCAAAACTCAAGCCTTAAAATGTTGAGTTTCAAGTTCGGTGGCAATACGAGTAGTTAAGGCTACGTACGTCAATTCTAGAACTGTTATTTTATGAAAGAGCTCTTCATTAAGATTCAGACGCCAGCCGAAAGGTTTTTAGGCTACGTTAGTTTTACTTTTATTATAAGAAAGAACTCTTCGTTAAGATTCAAACGGGAGCCGAAAGGTTTGTACGCATTTGTTAGATAGTTCCCATCTTCTTCTTCTTCTTCTTCGTGTCAACGGCGACCAATACAATGCACCTTAATCAAAGCACTCCCGCCCAAAACTTAGCCACGGCAATCGCATTATCTGTTGCCCTGTTGAGGTCGTCTGCAGAGCAGCTAACAGGGCAGAGAGAGCAAGCCGTCAAGTGCGCCATCGTTTGGGCGGCCCTCCCACACTCACACAGAGTTCACATAGCTCCCATAAGAAACTCTGTATTAATCACATCCTAGTTATAAATAAATATTGCAGGATAATTTTAGCGCCATCTGACCCCAAACTGAGCTACTAGGTTTGTGTTATGGTGGCCAGATAACGGTGAAATACTTCAATACTTTTTTTTTTCTAAATACATACATACAGAAACAATAACTGCTCTAATCGATCGAATAGTCGAGGTAAGGTGTCCCTTCGAAATGGACGCAGTTGGCGGCACTTCGGGTTTCTTTCACTTTCACGATTTTAAAATTTATTTATTTATTTATTTAAGGCCTATCCGCACAGCTCAGTGGCGTGGAGGCACAGTGACGGCACAGTGACGACAGTTCCGTACCGTACCGTGAAGGCCTATCCGCACAGCTCAGTGACGACACAGTGACGCTACAGTGATTTTTAGTACTTTATCGCAAGGGTTACCATAACTTTCATGCGCGAGTCCAACTCGCACTTGGCCGGTTTTTTTTATTATATGATGTAAAAAACGAGAGCAAGCAAAGATAACCACCGCAACATTTCCGATATTTTGACTGCGGTTTTATGGAAAATGAATGTACCTAGAGGTCGATCGTCAAAAAAACGTGATAAATACGGGCAACACACGGACCAATTCAATTAACTTTTCGTCGGCCATCTTGAAACACTGCGACCGCGTCAGGAAAAATATTGTCCGCTACAAATTCACGCCAGATCACGGCGAGCGTCGGAGCAACGTCGGAGCAGCACTGACAGCACTGAACATCACTGTCACTGACCAGTACGGATAGTCTAGTACAAAAAGTATTAAACAATATCATTTTTCACTGACACTGATGGAAAATCTCGGTACGGTACTGTGTCGGCACTGAGCAGTGCGGATAGGCCTTTAAGGGGGACCCTAAATCGTGAAAGTGAGGGTATGTCACGTCAGGGTAGGTCGCTGCGCAGTGTCGGCACTGTGCCGGCACTGTGCTGTGCGGATCGGCGTTTAAACACCTTTAAGAAAGTTCATACTAACCTCGTCTTGATGCCATTCGTCAGAGTACCCGCGGAATAGTGTCGCTCGTGATGCGCACACAGGTTCCGGCACTACGGGCTCATGCAGCTCGGGCTCCGTCCACTGCTCGTATAGGTCCATCCGGGGGCCGAGAGGTAAGTCCGGATTCGTACGACAGTTATCTACGATCCACTTCTGTTCCGGAGTTGAAGGTGCTCTGGGAAAAAATAAACGATATTTAGTGATGACGAAGCTTAGACTGTACCTATCTTTCTTTTGTTTTCAACTAGCTGTTGCCCGCGACTTCGAACGCGTGGTAGTTTTAATTTATATACTAAAAGCGACCCGCCCCGGCTTCGCACGGCTTTAATATGCATGTATTATACATATAAACCTTCCTTTTGAATCACTCTATCTATTAAAAAAAACTGCATCATCCGTTCCCGTTAACCAAATCCGCTGCGTAGTTTTAAAGATGTAAGCATACATAGGGATATAGGGACAGAGAAAGTGACTTTGTTTTATACTATGTAGTGATAGTGAAAACCTTCCTCTTGTATCCCTATCTATTAATGAAAACTGCATGAAAATCCGTTGCGAAGTTTTAAAGATCTAAGTGTACATAGGGACAGAGAGACGGCGGGAAGCGACTTTGTTTCAAACTATGTTAGTAGGTACTTAGTGGTATTTCACTGTCAATCTTACTAAGTTGACTATAATATCGATGGTTTCCGCAACAAAGGGCGTAAATGCCATTTTGGCCATATTGAGTTTTATATGCAGTTTTACTCAGTTTTTAACGCTCTATCGATCCCTATTTTTAAAATGGCGCTACGATGAAAAAAAAAATGTTACGACCTACATTTTTCTAATGGCTAAACATTGAAAAGGGGTCATAAAACAATATTATTTTTATATTGGGAAATCAATTTGATGTAACTACACTGTGTTTTTACTTTTTAAACGACAAACGGGGTAAATACTCACTAAGAAATCAATATGTGTTTTACGCCCTGCAACAAAAAATAATTCTAAAAGAACATAGGTTGTATCTCACCTATGTTATAATAAGTAACATTTACGACTGTAGCATAAATAATAAATATGCTAAGATTAGGATGTATAATTAGATAAAATTATTATTATTATTATTAAAATACAATTTAATAACCTGTTTTGCGCCGTAATGTATTAGTCTACTTGGAAAAAAAAAAAATATTCCCACAGGTGGCACTATATTTCTAAACTTACAAGTGATCCTAGCTGTCTTGTTCTTGCATAACTCACGTATATTAAAAGAACAGAGACGTAACTATACCTTTATGTAATTAGATAATGCTTGTGATCTTACCGCAAGTATAGCACATGTCGTCGCTTGTTTGTTTACGGTGTAAACGAAATCAGTTCGCGGTCAACGCCGTGCCGGTCAAGATAAAATAACTTTGTCTTATTAATCTACACCAAATCTGCACACATATCACCACCTACAATGTCAAGCCAGCACTTCTTGACCCAATCTGCCACGACCTGGTGGAGGCGCCATGGCAAGACATTTGTTCACCACGTAACTAGCCGGTTTTCGCAAGACGTGACTGTAGCAGCTTATGCAACATTCTTGCAATGTGTCTGCATTGTCTCGTGTAAGCTGCCTCGGATGCGAGAGTTCCTCTCGTGATCCTGTCGCGTCACTCCACACATCCAGCGCAACGTCTTCATCTACGTGACACGCAGCTTCTGCTCTTGTCGCTCAAGTACTGGTCACGCCTCACTACCGTACAAAAGGACAGCGCCTATGATGGTTTTATAAACTTGACCCTTTAGTTTAACCGGCATAAACCTGTCTCTTTAGTTTAAGCGGCATTTTGGGGTCGCAAATGATACCACGACACTTGGCCCAACCGCTGAAATGCGTGACTTGACGTCGTAATCGATGTCGTTGGACGATCGATGTCGAAGGAACACAGTCAAAGGCTTTCTACAAATCTATATAAGAATAGAAAACGGCGGAACGGGGTCCATGGACTGTGTGGTAACTATATGGAGGAGTAAAAATTTTCTCTGCTATATGGGCACCAAGAGACAGTGCACTTCTGTCGAATCCAAGAGTCGACTATCCGCTAGTAAAGCTTCATGGTGTAGGACATGACCTTTATACCTCGATAACTCCCACAATCCTGCACCGATCCCTTCCCCTGAAAACTGGGGTAAAACATAGGGATCTCACCAGTCTCGAGTATACGGTTATAGAGGTTGGTTAAGATACCCACACTTCGAGAACCCATCGCATTCCATACTTCGATATTCAACAGCTCGTAGAAATAAGAGAGCCATCTCTCCTTCACCGCGATGTCCTCGCAAAGCAGATTACCATCGGGACTTTTTGCACAGCGGCACTTAGATATATCCTGTGCCGCTTTTACCCTCGAACGTGCTAACTTATAAATAAGCTTCTGTTCCCCAGACGTATTCAACTTATCATACAATGACTGTAAGTGGTCCTGTCAGGCTCTGGCTACTGCTCTTTTTGTGGAACGTTTGGCGGCTTTATACGAGTCGTGATCTTCAGGAGAGTTGAACGCTTACAACTTTTTGAAGAGGGCTTTCTTCAATTTAGTGTCCAAAGCAATCAATATGACAAGAAAATCAAGATTCCTTGTCATATTTGAGTCCATCTTAAGACATCCCAAGCACTGCCTTCGCCGCACCGGTGATCGATGCCTAAATCTCATCCTAGTGGTCCTGGACTGGTTCGTCCTCGACACCAGCGAACTTGTCACCGATAGCCGAGACAAGCTTATAGGACTTGGCTTCATCCAGCATCCACCATCTGATTTGGCGACAACACCGCACTGGGTGTTTGTTGTTGGGTTTCACACAGAGATCCATGACAAAAAGACGGTGTTGATCAGTGAGACTCTCACCGGGTATGACTTTGCAGTTAGCCAGGTTACCGATAATTATGATGTTTCTTAGTGATAGAAATCGATTTGGGTAGCGTGCCTCTCACTCCTGTAGGTGATCAAGTGGTCGGGCTTCTTTTTGAAGTAAGTGTTCATGAGGGCCAGTTCGGCAGAGGCACACGTACGTAGGATTTCTTCTACTTCCGCATTTCAACTGCCGTATCCATAGCCTCCATGAACACGCTTAAATTTTACCGTCATCTCGCCCACATGACCGTTCAGATCAACACCCAAAACGATCCCCTGTGACAACGGGATGGCACCAAGGACCTCGCCGAGTTTGTTCCAAAACAATATTTTATCAGCGTCGTTACGACCAACCTGCGGCTCGTAAGCACTAACCAAGTGGGTAACAATCCCCTCAATAAGCACCTTCACGGCCATAAGTCGTTTTTGGCCTTCAAGATAAAGTCATGCAACCCCTCAGCGAGCACCATAGCCACTCTGTTCTCTCCACCAGGTGCACCCATGTAGATCAGCTTTTAGCCGCTCCTAATGTGCCGGGATCTGCTGCCTTTCCATCGAGTCTCCTGCAGAAACGCCACGGCCATTTCTCGCCTAGAAAGTACGTCGGCCAGCTCCCTCGCGCGTCCGGTTAGCGTGCCGATGTTTCACGTTGCAAAGCGGAGTTGATTTTTGTGGGTTGGGGCTCGCGTCTAAGTAAAATCTACTCTTATCAGGTTAATATTTTGCTTGAATAGTCATGTATGTATGTAAATAATACGGCGTATTTACAAATTCTGAAACAAAAAATGGTCTATACTACAAATGGTTTAGTCTTACATGGCTTTTACTGTAGGTACTTTTTGCTAGACTGTGTATTTATGGGGTGTAACTACATGTTTTTTTCATTTTTAGGGATTTACGCCCTAGCTAACTTCTAAACTAATACTCGTACAGTTCTCTAATTAAGCGAAGCAATAGCCTGCAAAAAACTAAGAAATTTCTTCCTAGCACATTTTTTTATAATTATAAGAACAAAAAAGATATTTAAGATATATTTTTTTTAATTTCGTTTTTTGCTCATTGCCAAAAGTATGCAAAATGGAGATACGCCCTTTGTTGCGGAAACCATCGATATGATGCTACACTTAGGAATTGTAATGACATTGTTAATGTGTTTTCCTATCGAATAAATTCTTTAAAACCTCCGGAATACCAACGAATAATTTGGTCAAAAGTTTAAAAAAAGCAAGAGCTACAAATAATCCAATTTATTGAAAAAATAGCTATAGTGATCACAATGAAAATCACAGCTATAAAAAAAATAATTTATTGCAGTGGTTAAAAAAATACTAATAATTTTTGTGCCTACACAACACAAGCAAATTTTACAGAAGCTATAAACTTCTTCATAAATTCAATAAAGCATCTGGGTCTCAGTTGGCGTACCTACTTGTTATAATGCTACTGGCATTTTGAACGTTTGAAGACATTTTGTTACACTATAAAGCGCCTAGAGGTAAGCAGAGTGCCTTTGTCGCTGCGGCTTTCAGAAAATTCAGGTGAATTTCATAAACTATTACCGTAAAGCTATAAGTTATTTAACAAAATGGATTACAGTTTTGTTTATAATCAAAGACACGAATTAATATCCTTTAGTGAAAGTCAAAAGACTTGTAAATTTAAGGAAATTGACCTATTAATATTATAAACTAGCTGTCCCGGCAAACGTTGTTTTGCCATATAAAAAAAATGTGATAAATGAAGAACCGCTCGACCGATTTTGTGCAAACTTCACATAAACCATCTACTAAATAGTCCAAACAAAGCTTAAACATTTGGTTTGGATAGGTGAGCCCGTTCTAGAGTTATAAAATTACAACGAAAAGTGGCAATAGAACAAAAATATATCTGTCTGTCTGTCTGTTTGTTTGTTACACAATCTACAATTAAAAACGCCTAAACCAAGTGAAATCAGAGGAAAGTCGTGGTATACTTTACATCAAATCCAATTAGTAGGTGCTGAGTAATCAACAAAAAAACTGCAGCCGCTCGAGAAAACCCCTCGGTCGAACGCCTTACAACAAAGACGAACGTCACAGAATACATAATAGTGTATATCCCGATATTCCCACGGGATCGGGACTTATGCGGGTTTGAATATCACCCGCGTAAGTCCCGATCTCGTTTGAATATCCAAAAAAAGAGAATATTTCGTACGTATATTTAATTTCACCCGCGTAAATCCCGATCTCGTTTAAATATTGAAAAAAAAAAAAAAAAGTATCCTATATCCTTCTCCTGGTTCTAAGCTACCTCTCCATCAATTTTCAGCCAAATCGGTTCAGCCGTTCTCGAGTTATAAATAGTGTAACTAACACGACTTTCTTTTATATATATAGAAGATGTCCCAAGTAACACATTTGGTAACAAATAGCTTGCATATAGTATTTTTTTGGAACCTTTAGTAATAAAATCCACCTTGATTAAGTTCTATATAGGTGGTTAGAACCTATATGCAACCTATATATTACCAAAGGGAGAAAAATTGCAACTCATTTATAGTTGCAGAAGCGTTGCATAAGAGTTCGAATTGTTACCCTGAGTGGTACTTGGAACTAACGGTGCAAATTGCGCGCTGTGAATTAATGATTGAACGATAAAGCGATACATTCATTCGTTGAGTGATTAATTTGTCATAACTAGTCTTATTTTCGGCGGAGATAAACGAAAAACGGTGTGCTTTGTTCTATTGTGTTAATTGTGACAGCCATATTGCATCTATTTGGTGAGTATTAAAAATGTACGTGTAAACCGCAGCATAATATCATGGAGCCCTTGCAAATGGTTTTTATCGTGAAACCATGGTATATTTACTAAGTAAATTTTGATGGGCCTACAATTTAATCAAAAAATATCAAAAAATGTATGCTGATCAAATAAATAAGATAATACTTTACAACAATTTGGTTGTTAAAAACCTAACATTATAGTTTCACAAAAAGTATAATGTCAACAACAGTTATTAAAACTTATTTTGTTAAATGTTGTTGTAATAAAATACCATTAAACAAAATGCTTTTCAAGGTTATTATTTTTAAACATGGCGATTTAAAGTAGACCTTTTAGTTCTTATTTTCACTCATTTGTTACCTTATTGGAACTCTTAAGCCCAAAAATCACTCATTAGTACCTAGTAGTGATATTTTTCACTTCACAGGTCTTGCTGTCTCTACTTTGAATTGGGGATCCTCAAGACGGGTACAAAACCCATTGTGAAGGTTAATAAAGTAAAAAAAAAGTAAAATTTACTATTTTGTAAAGTCGAGGACTGTCTGTACAACTGTCTGTGCAACTGTCTGTCAACTGTTTGTGCAACTGTCTGTTGTCTGTGCAACTGTCTGTTGTCTGTGCAACTGTCTGGTACTGTCTGGTAGTGTCTGGTACTGTCTGGTACTGTCTGGTACTGTCTGGTACTGTCTGGTAGTGTCTGGTACTGTCTGGTACTGTCTGGTACTGTCTGGTACTGTCTGGTACTGTCTGGTACTGTCTGGTACTGTCTGGTACTGTCTGGTACTGTCTGGTACTGTCTGGTACTGTCTGGTACTGTCTGGTACTGTCTGGTACTGTCTGGTACTGTCTGGTACTGTCTGGTACTGTCTGGTACTGTCTGGTACTGTCTGGTACTGTCTGGTACTGTCTGGTACTGTCTGGTACTGTCTGGTACTGTCTGGTACTGTCTGGTACTGTCTGGTACTGTCTGGTACTGTCTGGTACTGTCTGGTACTGTCTGGTACTGTCTGGTACTGTCTGGTACTGTCTGGTACTGTCTGGTACTGTCTGGTACTGTCTGGTACTGTCTGGTACTGTCTGGTACTGTCTGGTACTGTCTGGTACTGTCTGGTACTGTCTGGTACTGTCTGGTACTGTCTGGTACTGTCTGGTACTGTCTGGTACTGTCTGGTACTGTCTGGTACTGTCTGGTACTGTCTGGTACTGTCTGGTACTGTCTGGTACTGTCTGGTACTGTCTGGTACTGTCTGGTACTGTCTGGTACTGTCTGGTACTGTCTGGTACTGTCTGGTACTGTCTGGTACTGTCTGGTACTGTCTGGTACTGTCTGGTACTGTCTGGTACTGTCTGGTACTGTCTGGTACTGTCTGGTACTGTCTGGTACTGTCTGGTACTGTCTGGTACTGTCTGGTACTGTCTGGTACTGTCTGGTACTGTCTGGTACAGTTTGGCACCATCTGGCACCGTCTGGCACTGTCTGGCACTGTTTGGAACTGTCTGACACTATCTGTAAATGTCTGGAATGAAACTAATGTACGGAACCCTCAGCGCGTGAGTACGACTCGCACTCGACCCGTTATTATTTTAATTAGATCTTGTGGTTCTAAATGAGAAAAAAATGGAACCGATATACGCTTTACAGTGGCATATAAGAGTATATTAGACCTTACAAAGGCAATTACACTAAGGTTCCAAATGAGCTTCAATAATAACTCTTAAGCCACTACAAGTGATAAATAACTCATATATACTACTTATTTAGTACTAAAGGTGCCAAATGAGGGAAAAATACCACCTATTAGGGCACAGTTCTTTAGGGGGGATTTTAAGATGTCATATGCCTCTTTGAGTTCTAAAAGAGAGAAAATTAAAACCTTTATGCGCCTATGAGTAATAGATTCGGCTTAATGCTACCATAGGTAATAAAGAAGAAACAAAAATCCCTCTAAAGCAACCATTAGTGATAAGAGTTACTCATTTGCAAATTCGAGTGCTGTTTGCATCTTTAAGTAATACCAAACACTCTTGCATCACTAATATGCTACCTACAGTTGCAAAATAAGTTCCAAAATTCACTAACGTGCTACTTGGGGTGCGAATGTTTTTGTTAGTACCTATGTGTGTGTAGTGTATGTTTGTTACTCCTACATGCAAAAACTAATATTTATTTAATCGTATGACATTTAATGCCCTTATAATTTCGAAGCTCGTTTAGCACCACCCAGGGGACACGTGCAGGGCTATGGTTAGGTAACTCCTGCGGACGCGAGCTTTAGATCGCGTAAAAACTAATAGACCGATTAGGATGAAACTCGGTGTGTATATAGCTGGAGACCTGGAGTAATACATTGGATACTTTTTATCCCGATAGTCTTACGAAATCAGGACTTACGCGGGTGAAACCGCGAAGCGCAGCTAGTAAGATATATTTTCCTAACTTATGTTAATTCACTGCAAAAACAAAATATCTCGTAACTTAATAGTCTATATTTTTATAAAATCATGTGATTTTTCCACCATTTACAAATTGATTCAGTCCGTGAGAGTCCTCCTACCCAATCAGTACATCAATTAACAACGTAGCTGAAATTAAACGCAAACGGCGAGTGCGTCTCGTTCGATATTCCCGTTTTAATTTCGTGTTTTTATTTGTTTGTATTATTTTCTAGATATAAAATTCATTTAAGCGATGAGATTTAAAGATTTTTATTTAATGGTACCTGGTGCCCGGCACCCTGTGGTTTAGTTCCGTCTCGAGCCTAAATAAGTTAGTTTCATCCCTAGGGTAGCAATGTACTATTTGGCTTTACTAACCTGACAATAACAGTAAGATCATCAGCACTATAGACGACTTTAGTTATTGGGTCGTAGAAACCGTCTTCCGTATCGTAGTAACCAGGAGGGATCGCTCTGGTCGGCTGAGTGGCTGTCAAATACGACTGTCCTGCCGGCTTCAGGTCATCTTCATACTCTATGGTGAATCTGAAACATAGAGACATATATGTCACATCATAAATTTACATCTCACTTAGTCCCTAGAAATTATAAAGTGTAAATTTAGAATTGTATGTATAGTCGGGTGTCCCGTAATACAGGTTCGGCTTCGTACGTAAACCCCCCAGGGTGACTACAAAAACTAACTTCCTTTGTTATTACATACTATGTTGTCTCCAAGAACATATCTCTATCAACAATAATATTGATTGGTTTAAAAATTAGGATGATTATTTTTCAACAACAGCAGGTTCGATTCCTGGTTAGGGTGATAAGTTTTAAAAAAAATCTGGTGATGGAGTTTTAGTTTTTGTCAAAATGCGTATACCTCCTTTCAGAATTTTTCACTATCTCTTAGGATATAGGCCGAAATGCCCATGTAAAAAAATCATTTTGTATTTATGTAACTTTTTTTCTTTAATAAATGTTTTATTTATTTATTTAAAACATACATATATCGTACTTATGTGAAAGGTCGTAAGTACAAGTCGTGGGAAAGCACC
The DNA here is from genome assembly GCA_907269075.1 of Idaea aversata. NCBI lineage: Eukaryota > Metazoa > Arthropoda > Insecta > Lepidoptera > Geometridae > Idaea > Idaea aversata. The sequence goes on along the minus strand of OU026092.1, from coordinate 3,598,688 downwards.
TTTACATAATATTTGTTTGTGGATTGTCAAAATCAAGGCAAAATCAATCAAAAAATCAATCAACTGTTATTTTTTTGACAGAGACGAGACAGAGATGACAGAGGCAGAGACGCTAAAGGGACTTGCAGTAGTTCAATTTATATTTTCAGAATCCGCCCTTTGCATTAAGTTCAGAAATACGCCCTAACAATTTCTAACAATGATTATCTCCTCCAAGCAATCAATGAACCAAGCTGTGAGATAATACTTTAAAAACTTTAGCCTTTCGTTGATCAAAAAAACTCAAACTGCTCACTTTAAGCACGTACACAGAAACAAAAAGTGATCATATAAGGGTTCCTTTTTTACCTTTGTACGGAACCCTAAAAAGCAAGCAAGAAGCTTGAAGCAAGCAATAATCCTCTCCATAGAGGCTAGAAAATGATTTCTAGTTTTTTTACTAAATGTTCTTGGAACTTTAGGTAAAGGCAACCATTTTAACATTTTTTTTTACTAAATTTTATATGTGTACCTAAACTGCAAAAACTTTGTGAGCTACAGACACAAAAATGGATAAAAATATTTTTATGCAAACCATCAGACCAGTACGTCAGCGTTACAACGAAATATTTTCATTTCAAAACATGATTTTACGTTGTTTTATTGCAACAAAAGCTCCGCTATATTTCAAAGTAACGTGTGCAGTCATAAATAAGTTTCTATTGAAAAGTCGTTTCAATTTCAAAATCCATTTGAAGTTTGTACTGCTTTTTAATAGATTTATTTCGAATGACTTTAAAGGTGAACCAAAATGATATGAACGTTCCGCATGAAAAAAAATCGGCCAAGTGCGAGTCGGACTCGCGGGCACGAAGGGTTCCGTACCATGTTGTATGAGAGCACCACTTTTTTTTCTGTTTTAAGTACATATTGTATGACATACCTATATATGAGTATGAGAGCACCACTTTTTTTTTGTATTAAGTACATATGTATGACATACCTATATATGAGTGTGAGAGCACCACTTTTTTTTCTGTTTTAAGCACATAAGTATGACATATCTATATATGACTATGAGAGTACCACTTTTTTTTCTGTTTTAAGCACATAAGTATGACATATCTATATATGAGTATGAGAGTACCACTTTTTTTTCTGTTTTAAGTACATATTATGTATGACATACCTATAAATGAGTATGTGAGCACCACTTTTTTTTTCTGTTTTAAGTACATATGTATGACATAAGTATCTATATATGAGTAAAAAGAAAAAGAAAAAAGAAGTGGTACTCTCATACGAGAGTACCACTTCTTTTTTCTTTTTTAAGTACATATTTGTTGTTGTAGGCTTTCCAGACGATGTTCAGTAGATTACATAATCTGTGAAAATATCAACTAGGGATACCTAGTTGATATTTTCACAGATTATGTTATATAACTAGATATAGTTATCACGGTTCATAAGATACAGACGGACAGACGGACGGACAGTGAAGTCTTAGAAAAAGGGTCCCGTTTTTAACCCTTGGGTACAGAACCCTAAAAAAATAGAGGAGTTCATTAAACGTTGTAAACAGAGGTATATAAATACGTATAACTGTTATCCATGACCAGCGATTACGTTTATGATGAGAACAAAAACAGGGAAAAGCGTTTTGGGACCAAACCATTTGTTGCTTTGGGGAAATATTCCCGCGTAATGAGAGTAATTCTGCAGACATTACAGTTTTTCCTTGTTGGCAACACTTAATGAGTTTGTATAATTTGGGGTGAATGTAGTTAAGAGGATACAATGTGAGAAAATACAATAATTACTTGTTAGTAATATGTCCTGAAATATTTATTTATTTATTTTTTTTATTTATTTATTTAGTAGGTAATAATACAACTGGGTGAGCTTTTGAAATAGGCTTTCCAGACGATGTCCTAAACTATAGAGAGAGAGCGAAAGATGGTCAAATAAACACAAATTATAATAATAATAAATAAATAAATATTGCAGGACATTCCACACATCGCCATATAGCCCCAAGCTAAGTAACTAGACTTGTGTTATGGGTGCTAGACAACGGATATAATACTTATAAACTTTTCTTTTCTAAATATATACTTATAATACATAAGACAACCAGACCACAGACAAATATCTAAGCATAAATACTTGTCTGTGGCGGGAATCGAACCCGCAACCCTATGTTTGGCAGGCCGGCATGGTGACCATTGTGCCAACTGGGTCGTCGAAATTATGGCCCCTTTTTAGGGTTCCGTACTCAAAGAATAAAAACGGGACCCTGTTACTAAGACTCACTGTTCGTCTGTCTGTCTGACACCAGGCTGTATCTCATGAACCGTGATAGATAGACAGTTGAAATTTTCACAGATGATGCATATTTCATGTATATTACAATAACCGAATATTATGGAACCGTACGGAACCGTTCGTGCACGAGTCTGACTCGCACTTCACTACATAGTATAAAAAAAAACAGCGCACTCCGGGAGTGCAGGCAGAAGTGAAAACTGTATATCTGTGTAAAATCTCATCTGTCGCGAGAACGGCTGAAAATGCTCACTCGTGTATCAGTGATGGCGCTAGCGTGCGACGCGAACTGCGTACGGCAGCTCGCTGCGGCTCCATTCACCGAGAGATGTCGCTGTTAACACTGTTGTACAGAAGTGAGTATCGTAGTTCGGCCGTTTGCACAGAGATGGCGCTGTTTTCAATATTGCATAGTAGTAGAAGCACAATAACTGTTAAAATCTCATCTGTCAAAATCTCATCTGTCGCGAGAACGGCTGAAAATGCTCACCCACAAAAGTGCCCAACGCGCCATAAGAAGTTTTCACTTCAACAAAGTCGCTTTTTCTGTCCCTATTTCCCTTTGTATGCTTAAATCTTTAAAACTACGCAACGGATTTTGATGCGGTTTATTATTATACTAGCGACCCGCCCCGGCTTCGCACGGCTATATTATGCATGTATTATACATATAAACCTTCCTCTTGAATCACTCTATCTACCTATTAAAAAAAAAACCGCATCAAAATCCGTTGCGTAGTTTTAACGATCTAAGCAAGCATACCTACAAAGGGAAATAGGGACAGAAAAAGCGACTTTGTTTTATACTATGTAGTGATAGTGATATAGATAGAGTGATTCAAGAGGAAGGTTTATATGTATAATACATGCATAATATAGCCGTGCGAAGCCGGGGCGGGTCGCTAGTAAATAAATAAAAAAACCAACATTTCTAACCACGGTTTTTTGGTATTTTGTGTGATTTAAGGCCGAGACCAAAAAACTAAAATCTTATCAACAATATATTTACATAGCACTTCATTACATGCGAGTATTAGTTTTCAAACAATACAATACTAAACGAGCTGGGACCGAAATCGGATTTCGAATCTAATTTGCAAAATTTCAACGGACCGATCACATCTGTACAACTTTTGGGATGTTTAACTATGTTAGGATATTATGTGGGACGTTTGGATACTTGTGTGAATATTATTATTATAGAAATGTTAGCTGTTTCATAATATAGTCCCTTTTATTGCAACTTCGTCCGCGACAGTGTTTGGATTCTCCAAAATTCTTTATTAGCAGCAGCCTACACAGAAAAAATCTGATCGTTCAAAGTAGGGCAAAATCGAGCCAAAAAGAGACGGTTACATACAGGCAAACATACAAACATACAGGTGAAACTAATAAAAGCGTGTTAAAAAAGGTTTTAAGTAAGAAACAATCCTGTTTAGACGCTAGAGAATCATTTCTTATTTTTAGTACGTATTTGTTCTTAAAAATAATAAGCAAGAATACTTATTACTTTTCAATTGAAAATTCTACTTATTATTTTATGTTTTTTTTTACTAAAACCTTAGTGTTTATTTCTTGCTCCAAGAATCTTTTTGTTCTGGATAGGCATCCGATAACAAAAGGTTTAAGAGAATCCATAGCCCGATTTTGGTTAAAAAATCAGTCAGTCAGGAAATCGAATTGTTTGTTTTTTTATAGATATATGTATGTAGATTATAGTTATTATGAATTACCTAAATCCTATTTCCTAATCGCGTAATCTTTCTTATGAAAAAAGTTTAACGTCCATATACTCGTACCTACGAATCGTAGATATGTACTACCAATATCTAGCAACCAGCGGAAAATACGCGTCCAAGAAACACTAACTTTTGTTCCAAGAGTAAGTATAAAACTTTTTGTTCCCGAATGATTACATCAGTGACCGGGAAAAGTTGCTTTTATATAAGTACTTATATATGTTAGGTACCTATAGCAACTTTTACTATAATAGGCGGTCATAGTAGAGAAGATAATCAGGTAATAATTATATTTATTTTAACGGACGGACACAGACAGACTGTCTGCCTAGAGATCTCAAACGTTTTCGCCACGTCAGGTTTGAACAAAATAAAGTAAAAAACGCGATTAAAGCCTTTAAAATAAATATAATTATGACTTAAAGTAAAGCTAAAACATTGGAAAATACTATAATCTCGTAATATTTTGATTTTTTTGGTGACAAAAATAAGAAAAGTTAAAATAAAAATCTATATCTAACTAATGTCATATAAAATATGTTAAAGTTTTAGTACTAGTTCCCAATTAATTAATTAAGGTCGCGGGAAGTCGTTGGATGCAGAGAGCATGCGACCGATCGCTCTGGAAGTCTTTGGGGGAGGCCTATGTTCAGCAGTGGACGTCATGTGGCTGATATGATGATGACTAGTTCCCATGTTACAGCATGTCGCTGCAACTGCTGAACCGATTGCGATGAAACTTGGTTTGTAGATAGCTGGAGTAATGGAATAACACATGGCTTTTACCCCGATCCAGGAATTAAGCGAGTGAATCTTTAGAACGCAGTTAAGACCGAATAAGACATATCTTTCAAGCAAAATTCTAATAAAAAAACCAAAATTACTTATAAAAAAAAACAAATCCACCTGCAGAAAAAGTAAACCTGAAGCAGATAATTATATCCCTACGTCCATTTCAAACATTTAAAATGGATTTTCCAGTATCAAGCAGAAACTTTAATACAAAGCTTTGGAAGCTTTTCAGCTGAGTTGGTCACGAAAATTAAAAAAGCTCCACGTCCGGCATAATACCGGTTAATGAACTCCAGTAAGCGCTGTTTTCATTAAAAAAGTTATTGTTAATGTATTTTTCAGCACAGTTTAATTGATTTTTCACAGTTTTTGCAGTAAGCATTTAGCATTTTACGTAAAACAAGTATCTGTCTAGTGTAAATTAATGGGTGAAAGCATGAAAGCAATTTTAGAATGTAAGGGATCGGGGCGTAAGGACCTTCCCTTTCAATCACTTTCGGTTGGGGCATCATTGGAAGGGGGTTTCTTCCCTTCCAATCCCCTTGGGTTTGGGAATCATTGGAAGGAGATTTAACAACCCTCAGGCTCTGTTGGCGACCAAAATTCACAACTAGTTTTTAAAACAAATATAATTTCATAAATATTTGTTTGAGGTGGGAATTCAACCCAAAACCATCTGCGTCGCAGGCGCAGGGTGTTCGTCCACCGCTCCAAAATAGACTACGTAATAGAGAAAATTAATTTTATTGTATAATTTAATTTAACTGACCGTCTGTCAGGCATTTGGCAGTACTTCCAATCGTCTTCAGTGTACTCTAGTCCATCAGCAAATAAGAGTTTCCTCTCAGTCATAACGCCTTTCTTCCATTGTCCCTTGAGTATCGCTCCGCTGGGGTACCTAAGTTCACCTTCACCGTGAAACATACCGTCTTCGAATTCCCCTTCGTAGATTACATCTGGTGAAAGAGTACAAAAGAAAAATGTTAGGGATGAACTGAGGGTAATTTTGGAATTACAATTTTTTTTTTAATTCTTGTTTAGATCCAATTTAAAAATGTATGGAACATTCAATATCCTGACTGACTGATTCAATATCAACGTACAGCTCAAACCATTGGCATAGGTACGGTCGGCTGCATAATTGCAGACCCACCGTAGAGCTCCAAAACGGCTGTTATAAGAATGTTTTCAACACGAGCAAGATTCTAGACACCTGCTCTAGGTGAAGTTTAAAGTCTTCTAACTCATCAATTAATCAAAGAATTTTTTTTAGAATACAAACATTTCAATAATAGTAATTTTCGAAGTCTACCCATTTGACCCATTTGGGTCAGCATACGACTCTTCATTTATGTTGTTTTTTTCTTTATATCACTTTTTTTGTTTTTATGTAATTAATTTTCATTGTCATGTTCATTTCTTCCTTCCTTGTGCTTTTCTTTCTTTCTTTCTTTCTAACATTAGGTTTAGGTTAATAAATATTGGACTTTGTAATACGCCTTTAATCTTGTTTGATAGATAGGTATACCTAATCCAGCCTGTCTTGTACCTATTTATAGGGACATTTTCTACAATAACTTAACAAAGTTGATAACTAAATAAATGGACATACCATTAGGGAAACAGTATACGCCATACCCGCTCATCCCCAACACATCCCACGTGCCCTCGTAAGAGGAACCTGTGGGGAACTGCTTTATACCTCTCGGTGCACGGGGAATATCCAGCGATACTGCCCTACAAACAACGGGAAATTAGTTTAACACATTTCATGATTATAGGAGATACACGTTTGCTTGGAGTTTCATTGCTGCTTAAGGTGAAAAGGTACCGGCGCTCTCTCTCTATAATGACACTAGCACAAATATTTTTGTTGCATAAAACTTATAACTGCCAAGACTATGCCCCTATGTCTTGGTTTTTTTCATTTTCTAATGATCATAGAAATTAAGATTTAAAAAACAAAAAAAAAAAAAACAAAACATAGGGTCATGGTCATGGCAGTTATAATATTTTTAAAAATATTTGCTCTACTGTCATTATCCAGGGAGGAAACAGTCGACTACGTTTGTATGGAGAGAGCGCCCGGTACCCTTTCCTCTATATTTTGTAGGTGCCTCAAACAAATATTTAAGTACGGTTTGTTTCTGGTCTGGGAATTTCTGTACCTATCTATGTATAATTTTGTATGTATTTACAAAATGAAAATATAAAAGTATTCTATCGGTTACTTGACCACCATAACACAAGCACAGTGCACCAATGGATTTTTTTATGAAAAAATTTTGTGCGATAATTGCCATTGCTCTGCTTCTGCTTCTCGTATAGTGGTGTGGCTCACCTATGGAGTTTAGTTAGTTTAGTCACCTATAGAGTTTTCAGATCGCCTTAAGGCCTCTAACTTGACCTAACAACTGCTATTAGTAGAGGTAGCAACCGGGGCCAACGGCTTAACGTGCCTTCCGAACCACAGAGGGGCTCACGAGAACACATTTTTGCCACACTACTATTTGGCCACCCATCGAAGTAGTGACCACGCCAGGCGTCGCTTAACCCGTAGACGATCAGCGAGCGCCGCTTAGCTGTGAGCCTCCTTACCATTGCTCTTACGATGATGGAAAGGATCGTGATGAAACCCGCGGCTTAGTTAGTTCCAGACGTAAAGTATCGACAAGTTCTTTCCTCTGGACCTAATTTTGCGCTAATTTTGTGCTAATTTTGTGCTAATTTTGTGCTAATTTTGTGCTAATTTTGTGCTAATTTTGTGCTAATTTTAAGTGCGTCGGCTTCAGGCCGACGTCGATATCCTCCAACCCACGCCTCACAATGGGCGGAATTTTGAGCTTGCCTTTAATAGAAATTTTGAAAATTTTAGTTGTTTTTTTTTGTTTGCAGGATTGTCGGGGACATCAAAACATTAAAAAATAAGCCCCTGGTTAATTTAGGTTATAAGTGTTATAGTGTTTCGATGTAACGTTACGTTGTTACTGCGAACAATACATCGATTTATTAAGGCGTCGCAGTATAGAGATATCGATGAAAAATATTCGAAGAAACAAAATTCGATGAAAAGTTTTTCGCAGTGACGTAGGTATCCCGTGTAGAATAGGTACTGGGCCAGCTTACTCCATTCTCGCAGCAAAAAGAAAGAATTTGATCTAGTTTCCGAAAACAGCCCGTATAAAAGTACAAATATAACAAGTTGCTTAATTTAAATAGCGCTCTGTGCATTGTATTATTCAGTATTTTTAACACTAGCGAGTTCCCAAGAGGATAATGATTTAAGTCATAAGATGAGAGATAATGTGGTCTTAGTATACTTTACCCACAAAAGTTTGTATTAGTTTTATTCTAGCAGTAACTATAGTTTTGTTCCCTGGACAATGGTTTGAATGATGTTATGTGGAGTAGATATGAAAGCTTGTCCCTTAAGTTCATTTTGTAATATTTATGTAGGTGAGATAGAAGATAGGTAGGTAAAGTAGAAATACATATAAATTTAGGTTGACTTGCACAACAAAAATGAGCAAAAATAGACCTGGTATGAATTTCAACTTGCTAGGTCCACCCGTTTCTGAGAAAATCGATGGTGACAGACCGACGGACAGATAAGAAAGTGATCTAATAAGGGTTCCTTTTGAGGAACGAAAATATCTATACCAAACTCAGAAAAATAGGACAGCTTTTGGATTTGCCATGGGTATCTATAAAGCTAACTAGCAGCGCTCCGCGGTTCCACCCGCGCAACTCCCGATTCCGTGGGAATATCGGGATGAAAAGTAGCCTATATTCCCAATTAATCAATGTATCCTCATACCAGGTTGCATCAAAATCAGTGCTGTAGTTTCGGAGCCTACCTATTCGTTACAAACAAAAAAACACTTTCTCTTTTTTTATATTTGTGTAGAAGAGTAGAGAAATAGCTGCGATATCATTTTTATAACTAGGATAGAAAACAAATCGAAAGAGATATTTACTTGCAACGTTCCTTGTGTGTTGTGCAGAATTTCCTCATTAGATCCTCCCATTGGTATGGCTGTTTATCAGCGGTTCTGGCAAATAGATAAATAAATAATCATATTAATAACAGAGAACTTCGAACTACGTTACTTTAGTTATGTAAAATTACTGCTCTAGATTAATTTTAAACTATCTACTAGCTTATGGCTCCGTGGTTTCATCGCGTACGACACTATCTTGTGGGAATTTTGAATTAAAGAATGTGTTATTCCAGGGCATTTCATTTATTTGTTTTCTTAATGTATAATAGATCTTAACAGAGGTATAATAGTTCACACATGAGCCCTGCTGGGCATTGCAATTGTGTGGCGAAAGACCGAGGTTTTTCTTACTATAGGTACTCGATAAACAATAAACTCGTCTAGTTAATTCATTGGTATTTTGATGTTCAATAATGGGCTCCAGCTATTTACAAAGTATATATAAATCATTGCAATCAGTGGAGGTATCACTATCACTACATAGTATAAAACAAAGTCGCTTTCTCTGTCCCTATATCCCTATGTATGCTTAAATCTTTAAAACTACGCAACGGATTTTGATGCGGTTTTTTTAATAGAGTGATTCAAGAGGAAGGTTTATAAGTATAATACATGAATAATATAGCCGTGCGAAGCCGGGGCGGGTCGCTAGTTACAAATAAGTAAAATTTGGGAGTTTAAAAGTTACTATCACTACATAGTATATGAAGTCGGTTAAAAACAAAGTCGCTTTCTCTGTCCCTATATCCCTATGTATGCTTAAATCTTTAAAACTACGCAACGGATTTTGATGCGGTTTTTTTAATAGATAGTGATTCAAGAGGAAGGTTTATATGTATAATATAGCCGTGCGAAGCCGGAGCGGGTCGCTAGTGGCTATATAAATTGCCTATTTTTCTATAGATTTTAAATTATTTTATACAATAATTGAAATGTCATTTTAGTCCGCATTTGATTAGTTAATGAAGCAAAGCTAAAGCATTTGGTCGCTGATTTCTGATCTACAAAAGTATAGCTAATTAAGAATATAGTTAGGTATTTATACTTACACTGAACCCATCTGATTCTTTGAAACTTTTGACATGGTTTAAACTGAAACAAATGATCGTAAAAATTAGTCATAATTACTAAAATAAATAAATAAATTATTATTATTATAATTTTTTTTAATTAAATAATATTATTCTTTATAGCAATCATTAAGTTCAGTTAGCGATTAGCTTCATAATATGTAGTACAGCAGTTGTTTTAGGGTTCCGTACCCAAAGGGTAAAAACGGAACCTTTTTGTAAAATAAATAAATAAAATAAATATTGCAGGACATTCTACACATCGCCATCTAGTCCCAAGCTAAGTAACTAGACTTGTGTTATGAGTGCTAGACAACGGATATACTACTTATATACTTTTCTTTTGTAAATATATACTTATAATACATAGAAACAACCAGACCACAGACAAATATCTAAGCATAAATACTTGTCTGTGGCGGGAATCGAACCCGCAACCCAGTGTTCGGCAGTCCGGCATGGTAACCATTGTGCCAACTGGGTCGTCTGGGTTGTAAGATTCCACTGTCTGTCTGTGTTTCATCAGGCTATGTCTCATGAACCGTGATAGGTAGACAGTTGAAACTGTCACCGATGATGCATTTCTGGTGCCGCTACAACAAATACTAATAAAAACTTAAAATTTAAATATAAAACCCCCGACTTTTATTCCCAATAACTTTCAGACGGCTGAATTGATTTCGATCAAACATAGCAATGAACACTCTCGACTAATTCACCTTTCAAACGAAAAAAATAAAATCAGCTAGCCTAGCATGACGACCAAAACACGATACGATAAAGCTATATCACGCGATATAACTACATCAACTCTCAAAATATGATAGATAAAGCCGCCATGTTGAATTTTTATCATAATTTTTGTCGCAATTTATAATAAAAATTCAACATGGCGGCTTTATGTATCATATTTTGAGAGTTGATGTAGTTATATCGCGTGATATAGCTTTATCGTATCGTGTTTTGGTCGTCATGCTAGGTAGGCAGGAGCTACGATGTCACAGACACACACACACACGCACACACACACACACACACGCACAGACACGTCAAACTTATAACACCCCGTCGTTTTTGCGTCGGGGGTTAAAAACAGAATATATACGGAACCCTTCGTGCCCTAGTCCGACTCGCACTTAGCCGGTTATTTTTTTTATTGTGGAACTTGATTAATGATTACAAACGGTGCAAGTAATCAACATAAGTCATTGCCCCTACACTACACTATCAAGGTTATGTTCGCGTCAAAACAATGAAATCTCAAAGAAATCGATTGGAGAAATGCAATGTATTGAATTACCAAGTTTCGTATTCATGGCATGGTGCGGTCATGGTCAATAGATGACAAGATATGAATTATTTATAGAGAAAGAGTGAAACTTAAGCGGACAATACTTTATTGGGCTTGGAGGGATCCAAATGGATCCGGTTCTTTGTTTCCTGCGGTTTCTAGATCTTAAAGCAGTGTTACTGAAAACACTCGTGCGCAATAGGTAGGGCTGTGAATACGGGACGTTGTAACATTTCCAATTCTTTATATGTAAATTCTGTGTTTGGGCGAAATTTTTTAACACATTTGACGCTGAAATGCAACGTTCCTACTATTCAAAATTGTAATATAAAAGGATCTCTTTTCCCAAGTTTTGGCTCTTCTAAGAAAAGGGACTGAGAGACCTAAGTTTGGACGATAGTTTTAAGCAAAATTGAGAAAATGTCGTTAAAATGAAATACCACAGTAAAGTTTAAAAACTTAAGTTAAAGTTAATGGATAAAGAACGAATAGGGAAGTAAATTGAATTACTTATAAAAAAAAAATGAAATTATAGACTTTTCAACAGTTGTTTTCAGGAAACTCAATAAAGTTTACTCCCTAGTTGCGGTCGATCGTCAAGAAAACCTGAATTCATACGAGAACGGATCAAAATATGGTTCGAATACGGTGATAGTCCACGCGAATTGTATGGCAACCCTATAGCAATAGGGCAATTGTCTTGCGTTATTTTGTCATCTTTTGCAGGTCAGTGCACAAAGGGTTAAGTACTAGCGCAATAGAATAATACGTTGCTCTAAGCTCTGATACCACCGTATATCCACCACAAAAAAGACAGTCTACCTTACTCTTATACGCGTTATAATAGCAACAACATTTAAAAATTACCTGCACTTTTGTCTATATGTAGGTCGAGTGTTCTCCGTAATATTTTTTCTATAAAATATTATAAAATAGTTTTTAAAAACTGTAGGTATATAATATTCAGCAAATATATCATTATGAATAGAATGTCTTGTCAAGCTGGCATAACATTTTATTTTATTTAAAAATGAAACGTAAGAATAAAAACTTTTTAGACTTTCAAAGAGTTTTATTTACTTTTGAACTTCGTTGTTGAGTGAAATAATCCTCCGAGTTGAGTTAAAATGATGCATTACATCATTTTAAACTTTTATAATTCAGTTTTGTACGTTATTTAAGCTTTTTGTAATAGAGCAACCTGTCTGTTAATTTAACTTAAATTTTGATACTATACGCTTAACGACAAGTCTTTTTCTTTTTTTAGCCTGCCTTTGTCCTGATTTATTTGGAGACAGCGAAGTAGGTCTTCTTTTTCCATTCTCCTCTCTTAACCGTCCATTAACCATTCACATCTATATCTGTCATATTATCTTCGTCTCATCCAACTTATATCCCGTGGTACTAAGAAATTTATTCTGAAATTAATAAATTCAATTCATTATAAAGGTTCATATTTATTGCCAATCAGAAAAGAACTTGTCTTAACTATCTATCTCGATTATTAATGGTTATGTTTTTCATTAAAATTCCGACGGGCCGTAGCAACAAGCCAGACAGCATTGTCTAAACATTGTTAAGATGTCCACATAACACATTTAATAATTAGATGCGCTAATTTTCCTTGATTCGTTACAGAGAAAGTCTGCGACATAGAGGTGAGTATTACTTTCATATTGGTCATTGTTCTGGTTACTTAATTTTTATTTGCGCAATAGGTGTGTGGTATACTTACTGTTAAGAATACAGATGATGGTTAGCTGTGTGGAATTGCTGGATATTTATGCAATTGGTTTTTATGACACTCACTCACACGATTTATAATCGTAACCTTATTCTTCTGCTTGCTCTTATTGCAATTTATTTGAGATTGACGCTATATTCTTCCATTTACCTCTATTAGCCGTCATCTCATCGTTCACATCTATCTCTCTCATATCTTGTCTCACATAGTACAGTACATCCATCTTTTCTTAGGTCATCCTCTTACTCTCCATCCCTCTACATTCATACTCATAACTCTTTTAGTCACATAAGTCTCCTTTCTCCCCATCACGAGTCCATACCAACGCAAACAGTTCTTTTTCACGCTCCTTTAATATACTTGTTCCTTATTTTATCCATCGTCGTTACCCTATCATGTCATGTCAAAGCTAATTTTATCAGCTAATTTAATAATTTATTTAATTTTTATTAAATGTAAGTTAGGTACCTAGGTTATTTAATTAATTTAGGTTTTTATTATTTAATTGCTATGACGAATATATTATTCCTTTGTCATCAATAAAAAAATATTATAATTATCCTAAAATTAAAAACCAAATTATAAAACATAGCGTTTGACATTGCAAATAAAATATATTGGCTAAAATATATCATATAGTAAAGAGCAAGCAAAGAACATTAATACTATCTATCTACTTTTAAATTTAAATGAGCAAACAAAGCCATCGCAGTTTGTTTTGCTTAAACGTGGCTTTAGGAAACCAATAGCAAAACGTGTCTGCTTTGCATGATTGCAATGGCGCGTAAACAACATTAAAATAGATGTTCTAGAACTCAAAGCTCCTGGAGCTATATTCTGATGGCTCGAATTCATAGCGATCCATTCACATTCTTTGCATTTTTAAACGGTTTTTTCACGATAAGTCAAGAAGAAACAGAATTAGTGTTTGTATATGCGACAAACATTATATTTAGACATTTAAAAATTGGTAAATCAATTTTTCAGTATACCTACCATTATTTTAGAAATAAAAATTTTTTCATTAGAACAATTTGTTATATGTACTCGTATATACCTAGATGAGGTTGTTTATATTAATAAACAACCTCATCTAGGTATATACGAGTAAAATGCGATAAAATGCTTTGTCCTGAATGACTGACTGACAGATCAACGCACAACCTAAACCGCTGATTGTAGAGACCTGAGACTTTTTGATAAATGATTATTTATTTCAAAAGAGAGTAAGTATGGATTTATATGTCTACTTAGCTATTAGAGCGTTCATATTACAAAGTAGCACTGCTTCATAGTTTAGCTAGAATAAGTTACGATTCCATGGAAATATCAGGATAAAAAGTAGCCAGGTTAAATGCCCAGGTTCTAATGTATGTAGTAAGTTAACTAATTCACACTATGTCAAACTAAGTTTTATTAAAATCGGTCCAGTAGTTTCAGACCTTGTTCGTTACAAATGATCCATCGATTTTAAACCTGTATTTTCTATGTAAACATTGTAAATAGTTCGAATACCTATATTTTTTCAAAATTCCACATACCTACATTGTATTGTTATGACTATCAACATGGGACCGAGTTCCGTCGTTTTCGTTTTATTACATCCCTGAGTGCCGTATGTTTTCATATCCGCTTTGACAATGAAGTATGATATGAATTTACTGTGTGCAATGCTGCAGTGTATTGTATATGTACAGTTTGCATCATAAGTCAACTATCAGTTTGCTACAATAATACTATAAACAAGTATTGAACTTACGACCTTCTTCTAATAGACGTTACACACGAACATAAATACATGAATGAAGAGTACTCAGTGTGATTATTATTTTCAACTTATTAGCTATGTCTTTAGTTGCCCGAGTGGTATAGCCGCCACCCGCTACACCAACCGACGACGTGGGTTCGATCCACAGGTTACGTTGTTATAATGTTCAAATAGTGCTGCACAGGATTGTAAACGTTACGGTAGCGGTGGACTTTTAAGCGTTGATTGTACGTGGATTCTGTTGGATATACGTTGTCTATTGCACTAGGAATATCCCGTAGGAATATTGGGATAAAAAGCAGCCTATAACATTTTCAATGAATCAATATATCCTCATACTTAGTTTCATCAAAATTCAATTCATCTATTTAATTCAAACAAACAATCAAATGTTACCTCTTTTTAATCTTATAAATCTCGTGTCACAATGTTTGTCCTCAATGGACTCCTAAACCACTTAACCGATTATAATAAAATTCGCACACCATGTGCAGTTCGATCCAACTTGAGAGATAGGATAGCTTACATCCCGATATTCCCACGGGATCGGGAGTTACGCGGGTGAAACCGCGTAGGGCAGCTAGTATTAGTATATAAAACTAGCGAACTCATGCGAAGGTTTACACTCGTAGCTCTTGAGATTTCTTGATGATTCTTTTTCTCTTTTTATATGGACACCATCTATGTCAGCTTTTGTGCTAATGTCTGAAATATACAACTTCTTCGTGGTTCTGGCTTTTCTCAGGCTTATCCATTTATATACTTAGTATACATTTAGTACATAAGCTCTCTCGCTTCGCTTGTTTGTGATTTTTAAATGTATTTATGTCCGTGCTTTGTCAAATTTTTAGGACTAAATTCCGGCTTTAAGGCAAAACATCCCGGCCTTGTAAAGCATTGCCAGGTTCAGATTTTTAATCTGGCCACCCAACGTCCGTATATCGTGATGTGATGAGGTTTTATGAGGTAAATTTTGTACTTAACGTCGTAAAGAGAGATGGACCGTGTCAAATCTAATTATTTACGGTTACTGGCTGTCACGTTTATTATACCTATCCTGAAATACCTACATGAGGAGGTTCACAGCTAAGCGACGCTCGCTGATCGTTTACGGTCGTGCGGGTTAAGCGACGCCTCCGATGGGTGGCCAATTAATAGTGTAGCAAAAATGTGTTTTAGTGAGCCCCTCCGTGCTTCGGAAGGCACGTTGAGCCGTTGGTCCCGGTTGCTACCTCTAGTAGCAGTCGTTAGGTCAAGTTAGAGGCCTTAGGGCGATCCGAAAACTCTAACAATAGGTGAGCCACACCACTATACGAGAAGAAGAAGAATACCTACATGTAGTAAATAATACAACGGAACAGGTTCTATATTAAGGGATATACGACGACCCAGTTGGCACAATGGTCAATAATTGCGGATTCGATTCCCGCCTCAGACAAGTATTTATGCTTAAATATTTGTCTGTGGTCTGGTATTTCTATATAATAATATCATCTCTTATATAAATTACGTGTCACGTTATTTGAGCGCGATGGACTCCTAAACTACTAAACCGATTTTAATCAAATTTTCACACCGTGTGCAGTTAGATCCAACTTGAAAGATAGGATAGCTTACATCTTAATTTATCCCGATATTTCCACGGGATCGGGAGTTCCGCGGGTGAAACCGCGGAGCGAAGCTAGTATAAGTATATATTTACAAAAGTAAAGTAAGTAAAGTAAACCCGTAACATAAGTCTAGTTACTTTAGCTTGGGGCTAGATGGCGATGTGTGGAATGTTCTGCAATATTTATTTATTTATATCTATCTCTTCTACATAAGATTTTGCTTCGTCTACCTAGAGCAAACCAAACACAATACTTTAACAAACAAAATATACTTAAATTGAATCATTAAATAATATTTTTGCAAAACGACCTTCAAAGCTACCTACCATTTCATCTCAAGTAACGAGCCTATTTCTCTACACAGTTATTATTTAAGTAATAAAAATTCTAATAACTAACATTAAGCACTTAAAATTACACTAAAAACGTACCTTTTGTAAGCAGATGTGTCCAACGTGTACTTTATTTAATATTGATTTTGCAACCTGAGTAAAATTGCCAATTAATTTTTTATAAAGTAATTTAACCATTATACCTAAGATTACAGTTGTTATAAGTTTGGTAAGCACTTGCTCAATTAATAACCACGTCGTATAATCATGACATTGCGTTAGAGATGCAGTATAGCATCTTTTCCCACGATATTGTGTCATTGTTCACTTTGCCATACAAATTATATTACAGTTAGCTTTTTACTAATGAAGTACCTGTAGGTTCATCCGCCTCCAAGACTCTTCAATAAAGTAAAGTAAACTTAAAGTAAACGAATGGTTTTGAATTGTACAATCAACGGTCAAAAGTCTCTACCACCGTAATGTTTACAATTCTGTGCAGCACTATTTGAACATTATAACAACGTAAGCTGTGGATCGCACCCACGTCCGTTGGTGTAGCGGGTGGCGGCTTATACTACTCACACAACTAAATACA
This sequence comes from Idaea aversata, assembly GCA_907269075.1. Lineage (NCBI taxonomy): Eukaryota > Metazoa > Arthropoda > Insecta > Lepidoptera > Geometridae > Idaea > Idaea aversata. The sequence continues at coordinate 3,581,439 of OU026092.1, read as the reverse complement.
TAGCTAACATGTTGAAAATAATAATCACACTGATTACTTTTAATTCAAGTATTATAGAAGTCTATTAGAAGAATGTCGTAAGTCCAATACTTGTTGATAGTATTATTGTATCAAACTGATCATTTACTTATGACACATACTGTACTTTCTACCTTAGCTACAGTTTGATTGCTCAGCGTTTTTTTAAATTTACAGTTAATTCAGTAAGACGGTATGTTCCCCACCTATTTGTTTTTTCTTGGAAACGTTTTACTTTAGAATTTTATTAAACATGTTTCTATTTATTTTCGGGATTACTTTTACATTATTTAACGTTCTTTTAAACTTCCTCTCTATTAACTTTATTAAGTTATTAAAAGAAAAAGATCATAGGTTGATACCAAGAATTTTAATTCGGAAAGATAATTCAAAAGCCTTATCAGAAAATTTGATAGCTCCATAATAACGAAGCTCAGAAGATATTGTAGACTATATTAAAAACTTGATATGAGCTTTTGTGTTAAGTACTTTTTCTTTATCAAATAGCCTCTAGGTAAGTTGGTTAACATAGTCCAAGGTTCATTTAATAATCGGTGCTACTGGATGTAACCTGATAGTATTTGAAGAAGAAAGTGTTGAATTTTAATTTTAAGCTATTTTAGTTAAGTTTCTAAAGCCGATTTCTAATGATTAATTAATATTTTTGATAAGTATCTTAAAAATATAACTCTCTCTAATAAATATATATTGCAGGACATTCCACACATCGCCATCTAGCTCCAAGCTAAGTAACTAGACTTGTGTAGACGGATATAGGTACTACATAAATTAATTTTCTTTTGTATACTTATAATACATAGAAACAACCAGACCACAGACAAATATCTAAGCATAAATACTTGTCTGAGGCGGGAATGAACCCGCAACCCTGTGTTTGGCAGTCCGGTTTGGTGACCATTGTGCCAACTGGGTCGTCAAATATCACATCGTGCTTGTAGTCCTTGTAGCACAGAGTAAGTTGGGTTAGGGGACATCTCGGCCCACGCAAGTACTGGTCTGCAGGCGAAAAGTCCACTTTTTAAATGTGAATGGGTAGATTCGTCCGGACCAGTTTGGAGTAACGGGCTACATGTCTCTGATTAAAAACTTGAAGGAATATTAAGTATTTATTTTTTGACGTGATAACGTCTAACGAATTGATGGAACACTTTTTTGTGAATGCAGGTGCATTCACAAAAAAGTGTCTGACGAAATATTGTGTCACGTCATGCGTCATGGTAACATGTCCGTTCAAGTTAGGAAACGGAGTATTTAGTAATAATATCGCTCATCTGGGCTTATGTTATGAGGACGAGTGACGAATAGAAGACTTATTATAAAGGAAAAAAAATATAATTAGAATAATAAAAAATATAAATATACCTATAAAGGAATCCAGGGACCGAAAAACCGATATTTTAGGATACTTGAAATTCAGATACCCTTATGCAAAGATATCTTAATTTAAAATAGAATTACGGTACCCAAAAATAATGATATCGCAAAATTTTGGTATCTAAAAATAAATGGTTTATGAACCGTTCATGAACAGTATTTTTGAGATGTTTGTAAAAATGGCAACGTCGCTTTTTCGTTCGACTGAATCTAGCAATTTACATCTAGTGCAGCTCCCAGTCCTAACAAAAATCAGTTTTATGGTCCCATCGTAAAGAAAGCATGAAACTTGGCATGAACGTAGCTGTCATATATGTGCTTCAATTTCGATATGGAAGCACGTCGAGAAATTATTGTTTCCCCCCTTTCCCCCCCCCCCCCCTTTTTGTGCCAAATTAGAGTTTTTTGCATTTTGTATGAAAACGGTTCAAACTACAACCAAACTGTCAATGAGCAATATGATCCTCATTAAACTCACTACAACAATCTCCTTGGAAGTATGTAGATCGGACTTATAGTTTAGAAGCTGTAAGTGATTTTAACGCCCCCTCGACCCTGTTTTGTATCAACCCTAATGAGTTTTTTGATTTTATTATAAAAACGATTAAAGCCACATCAAAACTGTCAATGACCAATTTGTTCTTCATTAAATTCTCTATAATAATTGTCTTGGAAGTATGTTTATAGGACTTATAATTTTCGAAATATGCTTACTTTTCTTTCAATTCGGTCAGTAAAAATGGACACAAAAACGCTATACATCGAAAAAAAAATATATATTTTTAATATGTTATTAGACCCTCCGAGAGTAGTCTATTCCTGAGTTGTCATCCTTGAAAACCCTGGGCTTCTCCTATGGTGCTACGTTATTCTGGCACGTGTTTTAGTTTTTTAGGAAAAACTACCCCTTGAAAGCGTTTTCCAGGTATGTTTGTTTTATATGTTTGTTTATTAACTTCTCAACTGGCCTACAAAACCCCGAGCGGTTTTTCGGGCGTATTTTGATGTTTACGTCTAATGAATGAATGTATGTCAAGGTCAAGTATAGCCAACCTATTCTGGGATGTACATGAGTTGCATATAAAACCATACTACTTAATTTGGTAAGGTTATAATCGTTCAATGTCAATGTCACTTCGATCAATTGCCTCTGACGGCCATGTTTGTTTGTTTTTGTTTTGGACAGTGCGCGTTTCGACTAAATAATATTGTTTTCATTTGTTTTATGTGTTGTGTTTTGTGATAAAACAACGCCTGGGTAACTAGATCACCTCACTTTGTATTATTAACTCATAAATTTCGCAGGAGATATTAGTTTCTTTAGGATTTTTTTTTGCAATTTTTTTGCAAGTGCATTTTGCAAATTTGCACTTCACTCTGCAATTACTCACATTATTTGTTCAAGTACTAATATTTAAACTATGTCATCTAAATAGGAAATTTCATTCTGAATGCAGAAAGGTATCAATGTTATGAATTAGTCAAACCAAAATTAATTTATATGCATAAACGGGTCTGCCCCCTTCAAGCGGCCATTTTTTTTCGACTTGACCAGTCAACGGCTACTTTCTGCTCCGAAAAGAAAATCGCTCGGGGGTTTGTAGGCCAGTTGAGAAGTTAATTGTCAATTTCATAGTCTAGGTCGTTTTTAATACAGAAATTTTAAAAATAACTATTCAGAATAATGTTTTCATCATTAAACAAAATTCAACTTTAAGAAACCGTAAACTATTTCTTTGTTTCTGAGAAAACTAGTCCTATAGGAGAAGTAATAGTCCTATAGGAAAAACTATTAGAAATACATTTGAAACGACGAAATGATATTGTTTGCACTGAACATTTTCAAAGGTGTGCCTACACTCACAAATTTTTTCTTTTTCTTGGACCCTTTCTATATAATATAATGAACGCCAAATTAGGCATATATCACCTTTGTTATAATAGCACTAAGAAAATCCTACAAGATGCACTAGTATGTATGTCCTATGATGATACAGAGAACTTACTTATTGTGAGTAAATGATTGTAGCTATAACTGTTATGTTTACACTGTAAAATTTTATACTTAGATGTAGTACTTTTGTTGTAATACCTAGATATATTCCTTTTGTTTTTGCAAGTAGTTAATTTAATATATAAAATACATAGGTAATTATTTAAGTCCCTTTTCGCCTGAAACACAGGATTCTCCTAGTTTAGGCAAATGTATTATTTATCGTTTTAAAATGTGACTTAGCTCAATAGTATAATATTTTGTAAAAGTTTTTATTCATTAAATTATTCTTATTCTTATTCTTATTTGTAGATACTAAAATCACCTTCAATTTGATTCCAAAGTGGTGCTGCTAGGATTGACAGTTTTCTCAGAAACAAAGAAATAGTTTACCGTTTCTTAAAGTTGAATTTTTAATGATGAAAACATTATTCTGAATAGTTATTTTTAAAATTTCTGTATTAAAAAGGACCTAGACTATGAAATTGACAATTAATAAACAAACATACACGTGCACGGCAGAGATTACGTTTAACCCTTTCTAATGACATATGTAAAAGAGAGAAAGGATTTTCGCGTAGAATTGGCAACGCGCAAGAAGACACTTTTAGGGTTTAATATTCGGGTATCCGCTTACGATTTTGGGTACCCGAAACTAGTGGTACCGCAATTTATAGATATCATTATTTGTGGTACTTAAATGCAAAGTAAGCGTTCGAGTATCACTTAAAAATACCGATCAAAACCGCTTATTGAGATACCATTTCGGTCCCTGGGAATAACTATTTGTTTTAAATTTTTCATTGTTTTCTTATGACTTTATCACGTAAAATTATCGCCCGTAAACCGACTTTACAGACAACTATTTTTTAGGTTTCTACGTTTATATTTTTCTAAATTCATATATATCTTTTGAGGCAAACTCGCAAAGCAAAAGAGTAACATCATTATATAAATACAGTCACAAATGTAAGGAAACCTTCAGAGTCTCTTCTTAACACAACACTGGAGAAACACAACTGCTAACGCGAGACCTTCCCAAGTTTTACTCGTTAGAAAAATGCAAGAACATCAAACTTTTGCATTCCATGAATTTCAATGCGCCATTGTTAAATTATAAAAAACGTAATAACTATGTGTTAATTTTTGTGAAATAATTACATCTTGTTAAGTTTATTTCAAAATGATGGTATGCGTTAAATAATCGTGTCATAATTGCTATTACTTACACGTTTATTCTGTTTTTTCCTATCTTTATCTTATTTACAATTGTAACTTGCCAAAAATTGCTTAAAATGTCTGCTTCTAAAGGTATAAAACTTTAACAAAAACAACAAAAATTAGTAACTCATATACTCCGAAGAAGCTTCGAAGTAAAAGGTTTTCATTTCTCAACTGTCCTTAGAGATTTCAGTTAGGCGTAGTTCTTTGAGATCATTCTAATTCTATATTTACAACTAGCTTTTGCCCGCAACTTCGTTCGCGTATAAGTCAAAAATGGTTCTAATCGGATTTTTTAATATAAAATAAAATAATTTCAATAACGAAGCACGTGTTCCATCAATTCTGTCAAAGAATGTTTATGCAAAATTTGAAGTAGATTGGACCAAGGAATCATGTTGTCCCATAATATAAAGTTGATTGAATCCGGCGTTACTTTTCGGAACTCCATAATATCTGTAATGGAAGTATTAATATTTAGTTTTTAGTTCCGAGCCTAGTGCCAAAACACAAAATGCAATGAGCACCGCCCTCCCGCCCACTTGAAGAGGCATGCAATGAGGACAAGCAAAAGTTAGTATTAGTGACACCATTCATAAACCACGACACGTGTTTCGCGTCTACACGACGCATCATCAGGATTGGACTCCGACCGCGCTATAAGGGCGACAAACGTTAGATACGACGTCGCTTATTTTATAACAACATTCATATATATACAACATTTATATAATCCATCTATATTTACTTAGGAGGTACTTTGGCTCTTTATGGATTACTGGTATCACCTCGCGGTTTCAACTGCGTAAGTCCCGATCCCTTGGAAATATCAGGATAAATAGCCTATGTTACTCCCAATTAATCAATGTATCCTCTTACTAAGTTTCATCAAATTCGGCCCAGTAGTTGCGGAACATATTCAATGCAAACAAATAATCAAATCTTTCCTTTTTATAATATTAGATTGCTCAACACAAGACCTCTACGAGGCGACTGATGACGCCGCGGCTGCAGCCACTGATTGGGCTGGATACTGTATAATAACAATAAAAAAACAAATAGTCAAAAAACTAAATACAAAAATATAAAAAATAAATATTTAGAAATAAAAAAATATATAAATGAATCGACACAAACAGAAGAAGAAGAAGATTAATAATCTTTAAAGTGTGAAAATATATAGCCGATCAACATTCCCATTGAATGTTTCCTACTTATAAAAAACACATAATAACACAACAAGCTGTAGCCAAATAAGCCGAAACACTTAATTAATTCAGTAAATAAATTGTGCTTGGCTCTAACAAACTCAGTACCTAACCCTGTTGAAACACAATAAAACGAAGTCACAGTTTGCCTGCATTAAAACCTGGCCACCTTCCAGAAAAAACTTCGGCCTACGTCAATAACGTAACTCTAGTTACGCAAATAACCATTTCGAAAACGTTAACTTATTTGGTCTTTGCAACTTCGTTGAATAGATTCGATGAAGCTGTAGAGAAATAGTGAAATAAATAAATTACGTTTTCTTTTTTACTTGTTTATTAACTCGTTTCTGTCTTCCTCGCTTTTGATTCTGAAATAGGCTAATATTACGTTTAAATTTTACATGCCACCTTTCCACCTAGGTACGAATTTATTTATAAGAAAAAAAAAATGAAAAAGAATAGTATTTAAGTATTCTATTCCGTTATCTGGCACTCAAGCCTAGTTGCTTAGCTTAGGGCTAGATGGAGCTATGTAAATTGTCCCCAATATTTATTTATTATTTATCTATAAAGTTTGGTAGAGTTTATGTTCCAAAAATATTTCTTTTCTGTAATAAATGATTTATTGAACATTTATATTCATTAGATCACAGTAAGTACAACACCGTACAAAAGTATTTGCGAAGTTCAGAATGAACAAATTGAAAGGCAATCAAATGCTTCAGTGTGTTTCCTTCTAGCTACTTTATCACGCATCGATCCCTCATTACTCTATAGGTTCGAACCAACATAATCCTTGAAAATTGTTCGGCTAAATTCTTACCACTTCAGTAATAACTAGGGACCTACCTGCCTTAATTGGGGCAAGGTAATGTTGTAAAGGTTTAAGCATCGACATAAATTACTGGTTGATGTACGCAATGTACTATTTAGAAGGTCTAAAAGGATTGAATTGTGTGGCAACTGAACAGCCAATTTAGGGGAATTGGTCTCGCATCAACAATAGATAGATGTGTTAGCTCGACATCTGATTGAGATGTGAATACATTAATCATTCAGTGTTTCTATTTTGGAACATTTTTCTGTTTGCGGGTTTATTTTTGTTAAAAGGGAAATGTCTAAATTTAGACTCTTACTACCTTCTTACTGTGAAAAATTACGACGAATGTAAGCCATCAGTTTGCCTTCTTCAGAAATAACTATAGGTAAGTATTTACTAACGTTATTCCTACTTAGCTAACAACTTAACTTAGAGTTTCGTCCATCATAACGTTTGTTTACAGACAATAAATTCCGTACAGTTCATTATAAATGTTAATGTAATTCAGTGTTTAACCATAATCAACTATGCTATGCTGCGTGCCGTTGTGATTTATGATCTCTGTTGTATTTTGTAAATATCTGACGCGATCTATTTGAAAATTCTTTGTATTGACTGACTGACAGCTGACAGACAGACAATGCATATCTTAAAGATTCGTCATATTGTTAACCCCCAACGCAAAAATGTCGGGTTGTTATAAGTTTGACGTGTCTGTGGCATCGTTGTTTGAAAGGTGAATTAGTCGGAAGTGTTCTTAGCTATGTTTGATCGAAATCGGTTTAGCCATCTGAAAGTTATGGGAGATAAAAGTCGGGGGATTTTTAAATTTTAAATTTATACAAAAACATGATAGAGTTTTGTAAAAGAGCCCCAATATAAAAGGATGTTTTGAAAATCGTCTGTAACACACGCCCACAGCTGGCAAAAATTTTTTTATCTGGCTTAATAATTCAGTTAACATTTACAGCCAATTTTTATTAAAATGTTATAGATACGATTAATAAAATAAAAGGAGAAAATAAGGGTGTTTAAAGTCACACCGAAAATTATTATTAACGTACCTAATAAAAGTAGAATAAGCTTATAAGGTATGTTAAGTCAAACAGTTTTAGAAGTTTCCCAAAAGTTAAGAGTTTCCTTATGATCATTCAGTGGAGTTTTACAATTTCGTTTAAAAGATAAAACCGGACTTTGAATTTATTTTATCTTTTAAGTTAAACAGTTAAGTTTGCATAAAAACGCATGTAATATATGGATAAATGTATTAAAGTCTTCAGTGGCTTTTATACAATTTTCGCGCCACGATGAGGTCGGATATATTTGTGTAAGTATTCATAAAAAAATATTATGTTTTATTTGTAGTAGGGTTTTCTATAAAGTAAATATAAAAACCGACGAAACTAAATAGGTATGACGTGTGCTTATCTGGCAGAAAAATTTGGTGTTCAGAAACTCTACCTATGAAGTACCAACATCTTTTATCAATAAAAGATAAAAGAATCTACTTTGTTGCAGTTATCAATAAGTATTTTATCATTTAAGAATATCTTGTCTTTTCCACTACAACAAGCATCAGTTGGGTTCAGTTCCTAAGTAGACCATGGAGTGCGTGAGGTATATTATTCCATTGTTACTATGCATACTGATACAAAATGTTGGTGCAGCACCTAGAGTCGATCCGCTGGTGGAGACGGAACTTGGACTGATACGAGGGGTTATGTCAAACGATGGCCAATATTCAATGTTCATGGGTATACCATACGCACACGTAGATGAGGCCAATCCTTTTGGGGTAAGTATAGACTTAATCGTTGCTTGTACTTTTGTGTAACCGACAGCCCGCTCTGCAGAGCATATCTGTCTGACGAACAGACCATCGCTCACTCCAATCCTGGAGTACGTGAGCCTGGCTGCATACTAGGCCAACATACGTGGCAACTCAACAACACTTCAAGAAGTGGGCGAGGACCCCAGGAGGATTCTGCACTTCTGGAGCTGGGTTGGATGGAGTAACCGCTGAAGATCACGCGCTATGGGCAGACCTTATGCCTAAGTGTGGAAAATCGTAGCCCCTAACCCGTAACCTGTAGTAGGTACTTTTGCGAGATATCAGCCATCAGTTTTAACCGGCCTTTTACAATTTGAATTTAAATAACTAATTTCTATTTTAGCCGTCAATACCAAACCCAGGTTTTCAAGACACATTTGAGGCCTTTGATGATTCTGCTATTTGCCCTCAAATTGAAGAGTTTAACAATACGATCACTGGAACACTAGACTGTCTTCATTTGAATATCTATGTCCCACAAACAGCTACTTCACGAAATCGTTTGCCTGTTCTGCTTTGGATATATGGGGGAAGTTTCAGCATAGGATTTTCTGGAAGATATCTTTATGGTCCCAGTTATTATATGAAACAAGACATTATTCTAGTAACGATAAACTACCGTTTAGGACCGTATGGGTTCATGTGCTTAGATCATCCAGAAGTATCGGGAAACCAAGGTCTGAAAGATCAGCAGCTAGCAATAAAATGGGTTAAAGAAAACATTGAAGCATTTGGCGGTGACGCTGATAAAATAACCATATACGGAGAGAGTGCAGGAGCAGCTTCAGTAGATTTACATCTGATTTACGACCAAGAGCGACTTTTCGATAAAGTTATATTGCAAAGTGGCACTTCGCAGGGCGCATGGGCTGTCCCAGAACCCGATATTGAAGCTCCGTTTAAGTTATCGGAGCAACTAGGCTTCGAAACAGATGACATCAATGAAGCTCTAACTTATTTGTCATCAGTCGATCCACATTTATTAATTGCAGCATCTGCAGAATTGCAACTGGACTATAGACCTTGTGTAGAGAAATATTTCGATAACAGTCAACAATTAATTGACGTGCACCCAACAAATGCAAACATAGCAAATCTAAGAAATATACCCATTTTAATTGGATTTAATAATCACGAATACATTCAAAATTATCACACATTTGTTGCTCAGTTAAATAACAATAATTTTATAGACCAATATATATCACAAATCCTGGCAAGAGCCTTTAGATTTGCTGACGATGAACAGAACGAAATGGAGCAGTTGATCAGACACTTCTATGCAGGAGATGATGAATTCAACGAAGCCACTTTAATGGCTTTGATTGACTTTCAATCTGATTTCAATGTCAACCATCCAACGAAACGAATTATTAAAAAATATATTGATAGTGGAGCAAGAAATATATTTCATTATGTTTTTGCATACGTCGGTGAAAGAAATTTTGTGAAAGATAGACAAAATATTACTATAGGCGGCGCGGCTCACGCTGATGAAATTGGTTATCAATTCGAAATATCTTACATGAGTCAACCGAATGCCGAAGATCAGCTGATCGTGGACAGAATGACAACTCTATGGGCTAACTTTGTTAAATATGGGTAAGTTCTACAATTCATTAATTGTCATTTCAGTACCGAAACCTAACCGATATCGTAAATAATAATAATAATCGTATTATAATATTTTCTAGTAACCCCATTCCTGAGCCGAGCGAGCTGCTGCCCGTCAACTGGCCACCGGTCACTGAAGACGAATTAACGTTCCTTGAAATCAATTCAGATCTTTCAGTGGATCGTAGACCTTTCTACAACAGAATGGCTTTCTGGGACCTATTCTATAGACTTAATACAAACTCTATCATTGGATATCAATCAGATGGTTAGTATTACTGGTATGACTGAAAACAATATTAAGAACCACCTGTTTAGCAAATTAATGAAATAAATTGGGTCTTTAGTTTTTAATTAAATTAACTCGTATGTAGAGATACGCTTGGTTTTCTTATGTATCCCATGTACAGTTTCAAATCTTATCCCAATCGAAGATATGCTTTTTCAGATATTTTATCAACACCAATGACAAAGTTAAAGTTACAGCTTATCTTTGCAAATAATCAGGTGTGTAAATAAACTATAGTTAAAACATATGATGCGAACTCAACAATTTGTATGTCTATACTTCTATATCTATACTAATATATATTATAAAGAGGAAAGATTTTTTTTGTAACGAATAGGCTTCGAAACTACTGCAGCGATTTTGATGAAACTTGATATGAGGATAAGTACATTGATTCATTGGAAATAACTCAGGCTACTTTTTATCAAGATATTTCACGGGATCGGGAGGCATGTTAGTGGTGGAACTGGGTTCACTACAGTTCTCACGGGAAGTCCAGCGGGATTTAACTGCTTATTAAGCATGAGTATAATAATAATTAGCATTGACGAAGAATTTTATGGTAATTCATCGTCCATCAATTCATTGAGCATCTTCTCCATAAAAAAGATTATTGTATTTGATAAAAATACAAAAGAAACAGGTAAGTAGCAGATAAAATAATACAAGTCATTTTATAAACTAATCCAATTCTACATCGAAACTTTGAGAATAAACTAGAATAAATTCAAGATAGTAAAATAGAAAACAATGGAAGAGTTTCAGGCTACAAACTATGTTAGATATTTTATAAAAGTTTTGCAGCATCATTGAAAAATGTAAAATCTACATATTTTTACGGAACATGACAATATTTTTACGGAACGAGACTACTCATAATTCGAATATTAAAATATATAAAAATTAAATATTTTGTCTCAAAACTTCTACATACGAGCACGTGGATACGTGGATACGTGGACACGTTGACTTATTACTGTTACTTATCTACTTTATAATCAAGTTGACATCTACAGACAAAGATTTTTTTAATGTACCTATAAGATTTATTTTATTTTTTTTGACTATTCGTAATTTACAATCTATTATAAGGAAATGTTTGTGTGCTTATTAAGGCGAGGTCTAGCGCTTCCAACAACTATAAGAACTATGTTATTAAATTATCCTAGACTTATAAACAATAAATGATTTGATTTGGTTAGCTTGTCTTAAAATTGGTGACATTATTTAAATTATCTAAATTAGATGCCAGTCTAATCTGAAAGTGTACGAAAAACGTTTATAAACAGGTATTCTGTAGTGGCCATTGTATTACCTAATTTAGTAAATATAAATTCATAATAAAATGCTTGTAGGTGTGTCTATAAATAAAATAAAAGTTAAATATTGCAGGGCAACCCAACAACGCTATCTAGCTCCAAGCTAAGCAACTAGGCTTGTGTTATGGTAGTTACACGACGACGGATTGAATACTTAAATACTTTTACCTACAGAAACACCCAAAATAGAAAAAATACTTTAAATTAACTTTTTTAAGGCGGGAGTCAAACCCGCAACCTTCTGCGTCACAGGCTGTTCGTCCAACGCGTGAGAGAGGTCGATTAATCTATCCCAGACATACAATTTTTGAAGTGAAAACTTCTTATGGCGCGTTGGGCACTTTTGTGGGTGAGCATTTTCAGCCGTTCTCGCGACAGATGAGATTTTGACAGATGAGATTTTAACAGTTATTGTGCTTCTACTACTATGCAATATTGAAAACAGCGCCATCTCTGTGCAAACGGCCGAACTACGATACTCACTTCTGTACAACAGTGTTAACAGCGACATCTCTCGGTGGATGGTGCAGGTTCGCAGCGAGCTGCCGTACGCAGTTCGCGTCGCACGCTAGCGCCATCACATCAGTGATGGCATCAGTGATCACTCGTGTATCAACACGAGTGAGCATTTTCAGCCGTTTTTTTCTTCTGGTAGTAAGCAAACAATCGTGGAATCGTAAGTTTGTGACGTAGGCTTTTTAATGGAAATATAGACAGCATAGTCAAAAATGTATTATTTGTAAATACATTAACAAAGTTGAATTAGTATTTAATTTTCATCTTTACAAATTCAAACCATTAAAACTAAATGGTTTGTCTAGTTAGGACAATAGAATAACAGCGAAATTGTTCAAACGAGTAGCTACGGGGGTGGTTGAATGAGAACACCGCCGAGACCTAATTAAAGATAAGTTTCAGAATTTAATTTATAATAAAACTATGCTTATCAAACTACCTTGTTATCTAATCTAATCATAACTAATTGGATTACACAATATAGAACAGGGATTTGGTTTGTTAAAACATATTTTGGTGCAAATAATTTTGATATTTTGATGTAAATAGCAATATTTCGACGAGTAAGCAAGCGTCTTTAATTGGGTGTATTGAGCTTTCATATAACATTATTTTGCCAAACCATAGAATGAATTAGCTCGTTAGATTTCACAAACATTTTTAATTATTAATCATGTTTTTTGTACATACACAATAAATATTTACTTACTTAAAAAACAATCACTATATCCTGATTTCTTTGGGATCATGAAATTAGGCCCTGACCATACACAAAAAAAATCAACTAAGGACAAAAGTGTTTTTGGGTAAATTACCCAGACATGGGGTAATTTTTCAAAGGTGATATTTATTTTTTCACAGGACCATTATTTACTCAAAGGCCCGCTGCCAATAACGGTGTTGCCACGTCATCAAAATTCCCTAAAATTTTCACAAAATTAAGTTAATTACCCCGAACTTTAAAATTGCTTAACATTCAAAATATTAAAATTATATTTTATTTTCAATGTTTTTCATATTATGGGGGGTCCATACGCCAACGACCTTGGTACATAGCCTACTACATAGTTACTACTGGCACCGGTCGCCTTCGTTGGTGAAAATTGTTGATTGTTACGAATGTGTTTAGTTTTTCTCAAAAGTGCTGAGATGGAATTATAGGTGAGATTTTGTATAGCTTTGAAGCTATCCTATAAGCTATTTGTATAGAATTAAAACTAGTCTAGTTTTGAAATGACAAGGAATTTTCGCCTCAAAATTACCCTAAAATATTGGTAAAATTTCACCTACAATTCCATCTCAGCACTTTTGAGAAAAACAAAACACATTCGTTACAATCAACAATGTTAGTTGTAAGCGACAGGTATTTCTGGCGAGTTGCGTTTGTCAGCATAAGCAGCCCTAAATAATATTTTTATTTACTTATATCCTACAAGTACCCACCTTTTGATACACACTGTATTACTCATTAATTCGTACCTGCCAGTTATAGCTGATTCTAGCTAGAATAATAATTATTGATTCGCTCCGGTTGCTATCTACTACGAACTAGATAGGATGCATATTATACCACTCTTCGATTTCCATAAACAATATTCCTGATGGTGATCTCTATAAGTCTTTGTAAGCCTCAGGATATCATGTATGTAAACCTAATAAACGTTTTACTAGTTGGAGATATCTATATCATCACTACATAGTATAAAACAAAGTCGCTTTCTCTGTCCCTATATCCCTATGTATGCTTAAATCTGTTAAACTACGCAACGGATTCTGATGCGGTTTTTTTTAATAGATAGAGTGATTCAATTGGAAGGTTTATATGTAAGTATAATACATGCATAATATAGCCGTGCGAAGCCGGGGCGGGTCGCTAGTATTATATAAAAATGCCACTTTTCGTTGTAATTTTATAACTAGAACGGGCTCACCTATCCAAACCAAATGTTTAAGCTTTGTTTGGACTATTTAGTAGATGGTTTATGTGAAGTTTGCACAAAATCGGTCGAGCGGTTCTTCATTTATCACATTTTTTTGTATATGGTAAAACAATCGCGTTTGCCAGGACAGCTAGTTTATAGAGTCGCAAACTACACAAACAAATTACATACAAGCAAGCAATCTAATTCTAAAAATCTAATCAATCTAATCATACAGGTGAAACTAATAAAAGCGTGTTAACAAGGGTAAGTATGCTCTATGCTCTATCAAAGTCAAAGTCCCGAAAAATAACGTAAAAATTTCCGAAATACCAAATTAAAACTGCGTTTTAAAAAACTAAAAATTTAATAATTTCGTGCTCATCCGAGTACCTTCCCTTAAAAGTACAGAAAGCATCATAAAAAGTATATTCACTCCAGTCGTAAACAAAACAAATAGTTTCTGTTGTGCTGACCGTACCTCGTAACTTGCATTAAGTGTATTCTGCAGTGCAGTTTATTAAGCTACGATATATCTACCTTTTCGTGTGCTTGAAAATATAGCATCCTTGATAGTAAGTAATATTGGTCGTTTTATAAATATTACAGGACATTCCACACCTCCATCTAGCCCCAAGCTCAGTAACTAGACTTGTGTTATAGGTGCTTATAACAACGAATATACTACATATATACTTTTTTTTGTAAATATAAATACTTATAACACATAGAAACAACCAGACCCCAGACAAATATCTAAGCATAAATACTTGTCTGAGGCGGGAATTGAACCTGCAACCCTGTGTTTGGCAGTCCGGTATGGTGACCATTGTGCCAACTGGGTCGTCATTTGTTAATCTATTGCATGACCTTGGTGCTTAAAAAATGCAGCATAGGTGCGAGTCGGTCTCCCGCATAAAGGGTTCAGTACAATTATATTCTGTTTAAAAAAAAAATTGTAATAGTTTTTAGTTTGTTGTTATAGCGGCAACAGAAATACATCACCAGTGAAAATATCAACTGTCTATCTATCATATTATAGTTCATTACATTTTATAGATACAGCCTGATGACAGATTTATAGTGGAGTCTTAGGTCCGTATTAATAAACCGAACTCAGCTCTCAAGATATGTCTCAAGATGTAGTTTCGTGAACTCAAGTCTGATTGCGGGTTGACAGTAAAATATGACGAAACTACCTACCATAGGGTAAAAACAGACCATTTAAGGTAAGAACAAAGCGCTACTGTCATTCAAGGTCGCTCTCAAAATCAGTCTCAAATCTCAGGAGCGATATCAGCTTAGTTAAAACTTGAGTTTTATTTATTAATTAACGCCTAACTTAAGATAGTGACCACATCTCAAGACTCACTCGATTGATACGAACTCAAGATCGATATTGAGAGCGATTTATTAATACGGGCCTTAGTAAAAGAGGAGCACTGTGATTGTGAGGCCCGACCACGATCGAAGAAACAATGTCCACTGTGACCTTACACCCGCACGTTGGACGACTTAAAAATGAGGTCAATGTTGATGTGGCGGAATATTGGTTAGACATAATTTAAAAGCTGTACGAAATACGAAATGAAGAAGAACCTTTTGGGTACGGAACCCTAAAAACTTGATGTGCAAAAGCGAAAAATTAATTGAATTAATTGTTTTAATTAATTGTAATTTGAAATCAGATTAATGTGTGTATGAATAAAATAAAGAAAGCGAAAAATAGAATTGAAATCATTAACGACATCATTGAAAACTCCCGCTTGAATAATTTTTCGTTCCACTGCCGCTGTCTTTCTTCATTTACCTCGAAGGATAACATTTATTAGAATGCAAATAGGTACCTAATTAATTTATAAATTTAACTTTTAATCACTACACACTAAAGACCAAAATCGCTTTCTCTGTCCCTATGTCCCTATATCCCTATGTCCCTATGTATGCTTGCAACGGATTTTGATGTGGTTTTTTTAATAGATAGAATAAATCAAGAGGAAGGTTTATATGTATAATACATGCATAATATAACCGTGCGAAGCCGGGGCGGGTCGCTAGTAAATTATAATAATCAAATGCTTTCGTATGGTGTTTAGTACGATGTCAATCAATGAATATCATTCTACTTCTGTTCCCTTTTATAAAAAAAAAAAAATTTAATAAAAAAAATTCTCAGTCCAAGTTGTCCAATCACGAGCTAATCAAGTAGTTCCCGACGGTACCTGTACTAATAAATCAGCGAATTACCGCCCGCCGCTAGCCTGGCTTTGTGCACGTTTCGAATTTCCATATATTTTACAGCAAATTTAGATCACAGACTAATATATCGGCTGATAGATTGCTTTATTGAACACACAACGATAAATAAAAACATATAAAAAAATCAAACATTAACATAAAGTGACAAGATAGCTGAAATCGGTCAGGCCCATGGGCCCACCTCAGGCCGCCTGATAGTTTAATATAAGAATGAATATGCTGATACAATGCATGATTACCTAATCATCATTAAGCCTTCTAGCCTTTTGCAGGAAATTGCATATAGCTCTACGCGATAGGGTCGCACTCCGTGGGGCGCCTATTTGTATAATTTTTTTAGTTAATGAGTTTTTAGTTTTTGTTTCTTTTAAATGTTTCTTGTGTTGTACAAATAAAGTCCCAAGCTAAGCAACTGAGCTTGTGTTATGGTGACCAGATAACGGATATTTTTTTTTTGCCATAAATTTAGTCAGATCATAACAAATACTTGCGGAAAGATATATCTATACTTATACAAATTTTATGTTTCACATCGGGATTCAAACCTGCAACCTTCTGCGTCTAGCTCTATA
This sequence comes from Idaea aversata, assembly GCA_907269075.1. Taxonomy (NCBI): domain Eukaryota; kingdom Metazoa; phylum Arthropoda; class Insecta; order Lepidoptera; family Geometridae; genus Idaea; species Idaea aversata. The sequence goes on along the minus strand of OU026092.1, from coordinate 3,564,465 downwards.
GCTATAGAGGTCGGCTAATGGTAGAAATCAATAACCTAATCAATCAAAGATAGTCGATTGACTTGACAGAACGGCAGGCTATCTGCCGACGTAAAGTCTGTACTCTATTTCCTTCCTTAAAGAGAGCGTGCCTTGCATAACACCCAATGATACCTTTAAGTTTTTCAAAGGTTCTTTAGAAGTATCAAGAGTGTTTGAGTCATTAATCATTCATTACGGCTTCGTTGTCTTTTTGAAGATCAAAATTTACCTTTGTTAATGTGGCTTTTAGATATTTTCACACATTAACCATGTGGGAAACGTCTCCACATGATAAGCCTACAAGAGTTTCTTATCTTTATAGATATATCAGCAGGACTCCGTGGTTTTACACGCGTAACTCCCGATCCCGTGGAAATATCGGGATAAAAAGTAGCCTATGTTACTCCTAATGAATTAATGTATCCTCATACCAAGTTCCATCAAAATCAATCCATTAGTTTCGGAGCCTATTCCATTCAAACAATCAATTCTTTTGTCTTTATTATATTAAGAAGACACAGATAATTGACGTACGCATCCACTAAGAATGGATTTGGGAAGATTCAAGCTCTACGCTGACGAAGTCGCGTTTGAAAGCTAGTCCTATCCGACCTAATATTTCACGTCGTACTTTATATTCTTCTTTAGTAATCGCACGACTAGTCACTCAGTTGAGAGTTTATTCAAAACATTTCTGCAATAATACTTTACATAATAATTAACATTATTCTTACCGACTTTGTCAGAGTTTTCCCAGACGATTTAAAAAGTGCAGTAACCGCAAGATTGTCCTTCATCTAAAATTCAAAATAGATGCAAGATGCCGAGGTAATAGTTACAAGTAAACAGATTCTCTTGAGAGAACTTAACTGTCTGTACCTATGAAACTACGTAGCCGGTTAAATATTAACAACTGAGAGATACAGAATTAATTGTGGCAGAATTTGAAACTGGAAACTTGGATAGAGTTCTACTATTCTAAGGAAATATTCATACACCGCACACAGGCTTTAACATGTAGTCCAGATGAGGAGAGAGTCATAAGATGGAAAATGAAGCAACCTAATGAGAAATTCCCCCAAGCCACGACCTGCTGTGGCCTATGTGAAAGTCACTCAAGCAAATCTGGGCTTAAGTAGGCTGCTGCAGACAAAATATGAGCCGTTGGAGTTGCACTTCAGAGGAGCTCTGTGAGCTCTTGATCTATCGATTGTGGCCCTTAACATTGTGCCCTAACACCTGCACATTAGACGACTAAAAAATAAGGCCAATAATATAACCGTAGCTGTGGCGGAATATTGGTGAGACAGAATTTAAATACTGTGCCCTGACACGAAAAAAAGAAGAAGGGACAATTCTTGGGTAGGTCTGTCTGTCGATCTGATAATACTTCTGTTTGTTCGGAAGACTATTAAAATAATCGTTTTACTGCACATCAAGATATACACCGTTTAATGGCTAGAAATTTTTGGCAATCACATAACCATATATTTATTGGCCAGATTGGCTAAATTGCAGCTTTTTGGCGTGTAGAAATCAATAATTGAGAAGCAAAAGACAAAAATAACTTGTTAAGTAATTCAGTATGTCAGCTTTTGAAGGCAAAATTTAAAGGATCACATAATATGGTCGTCTTTTGTCTCCATTTAAATCGTCTTTTGTTTTCGTTTTGATTTATTTAAATTTCCTTTTTTTTCTCCTGTTATACTTCTGTCTAATCCGTCATAATGCAATTCTGACTTAACGCGATTTAATATCTGTTGAAGCGAAATAAACCATTGTCTGTTGTCTACATGTTGTCTATCTCTTTTACTTCATCTAGAAGTCCTGCTACAGTTCAATACGCCCATCTTTACATACGAATGAGTCACGTAAATGATGTATTCAGCTCATTAGGTGAAATTTACTTTCGTCCGTCTGTCACAATACAACTTGCTGCACCGAATTGGGCCATGTAAGGCAATGTTGTCTCTCGAATGCCGCCGAAAATTACATTTGAATACGAAACTGTTTTTAATTAAAACTTTTTGGTGAAATGCGTTGTTTTTAAAAGAGGATGGGTTGATGTAGCAACAAAACGAGCAGAAAAACATAAAACGAAGTTAACCACTTTAAATTATGTGTCCGCCTCAGGTTTTTGCTATATTTATTCACTAGATGAGCCCTGCGGTTTCACCCGCCTAAGTCCCGATACCGTAGGAATATCGGAATAAAAGTGGCCTATATGTTATTCTAGGACTTTAGCTATCTACATACACAATTTCATCGCAATCGGTCCAGCCGTTTTCGAGTTATAAATGGTGCAACTTACACGACCTAGTTTTATATTATAGACCTTTAGATTTCAAGTAGCTATATGTATATTCAAGAGTTTTCAGTATAATTTGATCCAGATACAGGTTATTTAATATTTTATGAAGTTGAGTAATGTAAACACGAACGGACGGCAAAGTTTAAAGTATTAACGTTCGCGGAATGATTTAATAAATAAATAAATATTCATTTATTGCAGACATACAATATTCATGGAGGTGAAGTATTCAGTACTTAAAAAAGTTTAAAAAAACATAAACAAATAATATTTAAAAAAAACATGAAGTTTTCGTAATTTTAAATATTATGAGGAATGCGAAGGTTTGTTAATATTCGGTACCTCTTAATGCATAAACTACTGAATCGATTGTGATGAAACTTAGTACATGTAGATAGCTGGAGCGTTGGAACACAGGCTTTTATTCGTATATACGCATGGAATAAGCATCTAGGCTTAGCTATGTTTATTGTATACTTAGGAAAGCTTTTAAACATCATTACATAAAACATAGAGAACATCTTAAATTCTTCAAAAAGTATCAATGTAGAAACTCTCTTTCAAATACCTTGTAACATGAGATTCTAATTTAGTCTCAATTCATACCATTTCAAAATTAAATAATGCAAAAATAATTATTTCAATCCATTGAGTCGTCTTTGAAAAATCGGCAAACATACATAAAAATATACACGATAAATTGAGAACCTAATTCTTTTATGAAGTCGGTTTAAAATTAATATCAGTTAATTGCTTAGAGTCACTTTGTTACTATTTTAAAAGCATTTAAACACTTGCAATGTCTTCAAATTACGCGTTCTCAAATTAGAAGAAACCACAAGAAACTTATTTAAAAACAAATTCTATATTCAACCATATTATGTTCTAAAGATAAACCTCTATTGATTGGTACTAGAATCAGGATCAGAGAAAAGGTTCAAATTTTCTCTCTTTACCTTAGCAATTTAAACCTCATTGCTTTAGAATGATTTGTTTACCTACATTAATATTTTGACCAAATCTCTGATACCGTTGTAACTGGACTGACCTATCGCAAGTCCAACGACCTCGACTCGGCGCCCGAGCTCAGATCTCTGATAAAATTAAAGATAACCACAGGCCTCGGTTGCATCTCGAACCATTTTTGGGAAATTATAATTTTTCTTACGGTTGCAAGCTTATTATGTTAAACGTTGTGCGGTCAGTGGCGTTTCGCGTTTCGACGAATACGCTTGTACCAAGTAGCTTAAGGTTAGTCTGTGTGTAGTTAAGCTAGGTGTTGTGGTGTTGGATAGAATACGGCATAGAACCGTGATAAATCGGTCTAAGACTCAGGGGAGAGGACCGAAAGTAGAGTGATTGCCGGAGGGGAGCACAGCGCATTCTGCCGACTACCGCCGTACGAATACACCAGTCTGTACCTACTAACCAGTGTATCGCCGCCTTTACTGCCCGAAGCTCGCGCGCGCTTTCCTCCTCGAACGAATATCGAATCATTTTCCGAATTATTCAGTTGGAAATATCAATTTTACTGGGACATTTTCCGTGTAAACATCCACCGGATGAAGATGCTTTCACGTTACTGGTGACACGAAGTTTAATTTTTTTATTTACCGGTAAGTTTATTTTTTATTTTTTGTAGTAGCATAATTAGAACTGAAAAAAAAAAACACATAAATATTTATTATTGTTCTTATATCGATTTAAAATATAAGTTCTCTATTCAGTGAACTTTAATTTTGTCGATGTGCAAAGTTTGATTGACTAATGGCCAAAATAACGCCGAAGGCTTTTGCAATCATTGGAAAAAGTTCGATTAAAAAAAGTTGAAAATGGAACGAAAATACTAAAGAGATTCGAGATAAGAGAGCAAACTCTTTGGAACACAGATAACTTTTGAAATACGTCACGATCTTTTGGTACTCGTGAGTTTAGATCTAGAGTAGATCTAGCTTGAGCTTTTACTTAGTTTGTAGATTTTTATCATTATTTTTTTTGTGCATTTTATGTGTCAATTGTCAAATTAAGGTTTGGTTATGCTTATCATAGGCTATCGTGTGCTTTAAAAATATATTCGCACGTAAAAAAATAAATGAGCTTGCCTTCACAAGTTATTACTTGTGAAGGCAAGCATCATTTTTTTTTCAATCAATTTGTGTTTGGATGTTTTTATTTAATTTAATGTATACAAGACAAAACATAGAGTTACAAAATAAGAATAAAATAATTCTTCCAATTATAAACATCACGCAACACCAAATCAGAAGAACGGTTTTCTAATTGTTCCAGCACTTAGGTACCGTTCCTTTAATTTACTTATTTACTGTTCCTTTCCGTCGCTTCGTTGTTTTAAGCAATATTGTTCTTGTACATTTGTGTTTTCAAAAAGGGTTTTAATGGTATGGTAGCTTTTGCAACAGTCCTACGAGTACGGCATAAAAACTAGTGCACTTTATAGTATTGTCGGAAAAGGCTTTTACGCTCTAATGGGCAAAAAGTTAATGGCTATGTTGAAGCTTAGTATAGTAGGAACGTTAGTAAAGGTAGGTCCATAGGGAATAATTCATTTTAAAATTCAGCCATACTAAGAATTTAGTGTTACAAGAAAAATTAAGGCATTCTGGAATTAAGACATTATGACAGTCATTTTGAGCTAAGTTAATATTGCTAAAAGGGTAAAATAAAATTAACGCCTCCGAAACCAACTCACGAATAACTTTGTATCTTTATAATAAATAAACGCTTAATAAAAATACACTAAGTTTTAAATATAGGAAGACTAAATGCTTACAACATTTTTAAAGATAAATCAATTACTTAGATAGATCATTTGTGTGCCTTAACTATAATTAAATCTATAGGTGTTACATGCAATAGAGAGGATAGAATGTTTTATGAATCAAATGTTTTTGAAGAAATAAAATTGATACTTACCCGAAAGAAAAAAAATAAAAGAAAAAGTCGAAGAAAAAAAATTGAAGTTTTAAACATCCAAATTAGGTTAAGCTTTTCCTAACTAGCTTATCTAGCTTTATACGAATATAATTAAATTAGGTTATGTTAGTTTTATACGCGTGGAAAATAAATTTAATGAATAGTTTTCGCAATTGAAAGTCTATATAAAATATTTTTGATGAAATAAAATTGATATCTGTTAATATTTATAGAAAATTGATGAAGTTTTATACCTACATTCAAGTTATGTTAGATTGAGTTGGCTATAATACGAGTATAAAATATCTCTTCTACAAAGTCTAATAAAATTACTTTCGTACAATAAACGCTTCAATATGAAACCAATAATATTAGTTCAATGGATAGAGACATAAAAACTCGTTCTGAATTAGGTAAATGATAAATTTTAACATACATTTTTTAGTAAAAACACATAGCTAGAAAAAGGTTAAGAATAAATTAACAAAATGAATGACCGCAAAAATATTAAAAAATACAGTTATCTGAGAAAACAAACAAAAGAAGAAATAGAAAGTTAAGTCTCCCAAAGCATTATCATTTTTATCACAGTTTTTGTACCCATATCCTCATTTTTTTTGACGTTTAGAAAAAATAAAAGTTGATTCTATATCCTAGATCAACACAACACATAAGGCAACGAATATCTTCGTTAAAAATAAACATTTTACACACGTAAAAAGAAACTTGAAATTGACATCATACGTATTATTTTAACAAAATATTGTCTTGTTGCAATTTCATTTCCAAAATCAAACATCGTCACCTACATAATTGAAACGAAACGTACAAGCGACGTCATACAAACAGTTCGATTTTCGAAAACACATGTCACGACGAATATGCAACAGTATTGCCAGGTATTGTTTTAACAAATTGTCTTGCTGAGAACTAACTGCAATGCGGGTCACACAAAAATTAGGTCGAGAGCTTGCGGGTGAAGATTTGACAGATTTCGGCTATGTTGTGTAATAGTATCAAATAGTTAGGCTTAGTTATGTGGACATGACAGAAATTAATGTTGCCAGTATTTAAGCATAGTAACGAGGTAAGTATTAAGTTTGGTTGGCAAACTTATTGTACCAATATTTTAACCGACCGTTGACTATTACATCCTACTAATATTATAAATGCGAAAGTTCGTGTGTTATATAGTATGTTTGATACTTCTTCACGCAAAAACTACCAAACCGATTGCGTTCAAACTCAGTATGTATTATTTTTTAAGAGATGTTTTATCCCGATATTGCCGCGGGTTGGACTTATGCGGGTGAAACCACGGGGCGCAACTCGTGTTACATAAGCGAGAATTTTCATTTCTGAATTGAGTAAACTTTAAAAAAAAACATTTGTGTAAATGTAAAAAAACTTGCTAAATTTTTTTCGAAGCAAGGATTAACGAATAGATCCGCCGCGGTTTCGCTCTAGAATATACGCCTACATTTTTTTGTATATTTCAACTTATTTATACAAAATCTTAATAAATTGTATATCTTCTTTTCGTGTCAGAAGTACAGCTAAATTAAACTTTGTCTGACTACTAGTTTGCTACAGCGACGGCAGCATTATTGGGTCGTCCAATGTGCTAGTGTTAGGGCAATTTTTATATACCTAAACCTTCCTTACGAATCAATTCATTCGGACAGTTTTCTGTCCATCGGCACAGAAAACTGTATGAAAATCGCGTCCAGACAATCAGATACGACGCGGATGGTGGACTTTGTTTTATAAAATAATTAAACTTTAATGATTTATTTAGTTAATAGTTATCTCTGTGTCTGAACTCTGAACTAAGCGGTAAATTTCTCAAACTACACGCTCCTTATAATTTACATCATTTTCTATTTACTAAAAATTTAAATTGTTTTCTTCTTTATCCGGTTAGCTCTATGACCGAACATTTTTGGCCTTCCTTTCATCAGTTGCCAGTGTCAAAAATTGTATAATGTTTTTTATTCTTGTTTTGGGACCTCTTGCATAACATTATACTTCAAAACGTGTAATCTTTTAAATTCTATTTCAATAACCACATAGGTTAGTGCACAGCCATAACTTCGGTCTGGGACCGAAGAAAGAACTTGAACGCTTTTAATTTTTGTTGTGCAAGTCAACCTAAATTATAATATGAGTATGTGGTGATTTAATAATCTAAATTTCAATACCTATTACTAAAATTTAGGGAAGTACTAATGATCATTTATGATGGTGTTAGTAGGTATAGGTACCTACTTAGTAAGTTCTAATTGAGGATAAGCCCTCGTATCACATATCGGACGTGTAATTAACTACTATTTTTGTATAAGATAAAATTTAGGGAAACAATTTTTGTTATGACAATTGTAGCATATTTATTTGTGAATAAAGTTATTATTATTATTATTAAAAAAAAAAAAAAAAATTATAACAAAGTACCATATTGAAGTCGGATTATCGACCTTTCTTTAAATTTATGTTCGATATTTTACGTAATCAAGAATTATGTGAATTATTACAAAAACCGGCCAAGTGCGAGTCGGATTCGCGTACGAAGAGTTCCATAGCATTATATTCTGTTTTTAGTATTTGTTGTTATAGCAGCAACAGAAATATTCTGTGAGAATTTCAACTGTCTAGCTATCACGGTTCCTGGGATCATGGGTCATGAGATACAGCCAGCACAGGTGACAGATAGACAGTGGAGTCTCGTTTTTACCCTTTAGGTACGGAAAAAAGCACATGGTTCCAACTGACATCAAACAGTGGCATATAAGCTTGGGAGTGTATTTTTATCCACTCTAGACCCCTGAAGTAGTCTAGGGCTTTACGGTTTGGGGGGGGGGGTCTAGAACAGGTCTATGTCTGGATTCCTAAAAATATTAATTTTAGCTAAGTGCTCAGTGGTTCCACCCTACGATCAAGATGGTTTCACCTTGATCATAGAAGAAATTAAGTTCTTTATAAGCAATGTTTTTAAATTGAGAATACTGCTTATTACTCTTAAGACGCATAACACCATTTATACGCAAAACACCAACTCGAGATTTTGTGGTGTTTTGTGAATTAGTAGAAATACACTTACTAAAAGCAAGAAAGGAAGGAAGGAAGGGAGGGAGGCTTTTGCCCTGCAGTGGGACGGAATAGACTAAAAATAAATAAATAAAAGATATAGAGAGAAGATTATTTCATGCTTTAAGAATCATTTTTTTTTGTTTATCCGTATCTGTAAAAAAATACGTTTATCCTTCATAAAAAAAACTTACAATTGATAAAACCAGTTTTTTCTGTGTTATAAGAACAAAGACACGTTTCATAAACTAATCTCTTTTAAAAAACTATTGACCTCATTAACTAAATATTTTTTCGATTACACTGACTGACCATTTTTATATGATTGAGCATTTTTTTCCAACAAATACATTCTCGATGTCAGGTATAATTTACTATTAGGGCTGAGCGTAGTAAGCGAAAGTTTAATTTGTTCATTTCAATTGAACTGTTCCAATTTTTCTCAACAACAATGACATTTTGTATCGGAACTACAGTTAGACGTGAGGGGCTATAATTTTAAACTCTCCGGGTGGCGTTATTGGTAAAAATAAATATCAGACGTGACCTCTTATTTCTTACTAGCGACCCGCTCCGGCTTCGCACGGCTATATTATGCATGTATTATACATATAAACCTTCCTTTTGAATCACTCTATCTATTAAAAAAAACCGCATCAAAATCCGTTGCGTAGTTTTAAAGATCTAAGCATACAAAGGGACATAGGGACGGCAAAAAGTGACTTTATTTTATACTATGTAGTGATAGTGATACGTTTAAATTATACCTGACTTGTATTAACTTATTATCTGTATAGATAACTTTATTTGTACAACACAGAAAGAAACATAAAACACGATATACACAAAGTAATAGCTAGAAAGTAGGTATAAGTTGCTATATTTTAAAGTGAAAATGTTGTTTGTATCTTTGTTTCTCATGAATATTTCCTGAAAATCTAGGACTAATTTTAATGAAATTTAGCATGAGGAATGCATTAAGTCCTTGTGATTAACTAGCAGGCTACTTTTTATTCCAATCTTCTTACGCAATCGGGACTCATACGGTTTAAGCCGCGGGGCGCAGCTAGTTAGGTATATATGCGAAGTTTTTGTATGTAAATTGATTTGTCACTTCACCACGTATAAACTACTGAACCGATCCCGATGAAACTTAGAACGTAGATAGAGGGCGACTTGGAATAACTTATTGCCACTTTTATCCAGATATTTCGACGGGAAAGGGACTATTCGTTAAATAAAGCTAAGGGTTTGGAAACGGTTAATCATTTCGGTTTTCTTTGCTTCCATTCGAATTCTTTTCAAAGGCTATGCGTACCTACGAGAAATATACGCACCAACGGAAATCATGTTTCAAATTCAGGCTATAAGTATACAAGTTATTTAGTAGCATATTGTGAAAAGGAATTTATGAGAAAGGAACTTTTTTTACAAAATGGCTGCCACATATTTCCTTGTAGGTACACGATGTACCCTATAGGCTGTTATTTTGCGTGTTGTTTTTTTATTCATGTTTGACTCAAATCAAAGTCGAATTCCCCTTAGACATAAAAAAAACTTTGTAAATAAGTAAGAGAAGCGTTCTGCCCAATAAACTCCTGTCTCGCAGTTTATTACCGTATCACGGGAACAACCCTAAAAACCTTGCTAAGGTTGTAACCGCGTCCATCTGACTCTGCACAAAGAGGTTTTTTTTAACATTGCAGTCAAATAGAGGTAACATTTGTGTCCTTAGCAAATCTTACGAGTGTCAGAATAGACACAATATTTTCTATCTCAATGATCTTTTAGCAAAAATTGAAATATAAACGTAAGTATATAATATAAATACCTAAGTTCCAAAATAACTAAAATTAAGGCTAAAAGTCATACAGAAAGATCTCTTTGGTATTAAGGCAAACATAAAAATTACATGCTTGCTATGATTTATTCATAATATGGACTTAATTGTCATTTCAATTGTATTTTAATAATCGTTAAGAAAATTAATTTGTGGTGTTCATTTGATTAATGAAGGGATCATTATGTCACTTTTAACACACATTTTGTCTAGGCGTGTCGTTCTCCTTCTAGGTGAGGAATGAGGCTGCTATATCCTTGATCTCGTCGTCGCTTCTCATTAGGTTCAATAGGCTTGTATTTAACCCATATCTAGGTTAAACGCAAGCCTATTTTGCTTGTTTCTCACTTTTCTGTCAAAGCATTTTTTCTTGTTACGTATTTTGTCGCCAGATAAAGATGATGGAAATCCTTTTGATCTATAACTTTGGAGAAATTTTGAAAGTACCCCAGTGCGCAGTGGTTAAACAATTTAAGTTAATTATTGATTAAATTACTAAAATATGGTGAAATTTAGATCATATTTCGTTGATTTAAAACCCTCTATGTCGAGGTTTTGTTATAGATTGTCAGTGACTTTAGTGTAATCTTTCAACTATGTGACTATGGCGATATTGTGAAGACAAAGAATTCATAAAAATTGTAATTGTCAGTGACTTTAGTGAAAAACGAAGATTGTAATCGTTCAACTATGTGACTATGGCGATATTGTGAAGACAAAGAATTCATAAAAGCAGTAATTGTCAGTGACTTTAGTGAAACAGGAAGATTGTAATCTTTCAACTATGTGACTATGGCGATATTGTGAAGACAAAGAATTCATAAAAACTGTAATGGTCAGTGACTTTAGTGAAACAGGAAGATTGTAATCTTTCAACTCTGTGACTATGGCGATATTGTGAAGACAAAGAATTCATAAAAACTGTAATGGTCAGTGACTTTAGTGAAACAGGAAGATTGTAATATTTCGACACAGAAACCATAAAAAACTGAAAAGTTTCCTCTATCCTATGCAATAGTCAATATCTTAGATACTCGTACCACATGAAGATACACAATGGATGTATGTTTTTCTCCCTGTCCTTGGCCGAACCTGCCAGACCACTTTTATCGTCGTTTTACTGTTTGCAATATAACTTGAAACGTTAAACTCGAGTGGAACAAACAACACTAATAATGATCGCGTTTTTGGTTCCAAAGCCTTGAAGTTGGTGCTGGCATACTGACGGACACAAACTGCAACAAATTTCAGGATTAATTTCAAATGAATATTTTAATAAGTATGCAAGCAAACTATTCATACAAATAATTGAATCCATAATATTATCCCGAAACTATTGTTGAGTCAAAAGTCATTGTAGGTAGGTAAGTACAATACGACTTTGAAATAAATATTGATTTTAAATAAGAAATTAACTACTATTCCAGGTCGGGAAATGGTGTGTGAATATTAACACTTTCTGTGTTAAGGGTCTTGAAAGAAATATTTATACTTTAATTATATTACAATAATTTGACAGAAAAACATAATGAAAGAAATTGTAGGCCAAAATGGCTCAGTTACAAAAATTGTTTTTTTGGCACAAACGAAAACTCCCCAAGATGTTTTGCATTGTCTTCTAAAATGCAAACGCCTATTTAAAGATAGGAGATGTGATGCAAAAATATACACTTCATAATAAATATTTCATAAAAATACACTTCATAAAAAAATACACTTCATAATAAATATTTATGTTTTTTTCTGAACTTTGAACGGTACAGTGGTCTGTGTTATAAGTATTTCAATAAAAATTTAAAAAATCTTTACTTGTGTAAATACGAGGCCTAGTTACGTACTTAGCCTGCAAAAAACTATAACTCAAACGAAGCCGCAGAATACTTCAAGTTTATTAAAGTGAAGTTAAGTTATTATGTCTTCAACTTAAGGTGACAACAGACGAGGCACTTTTTAAGGGCTTTGAATATCTAAATAGTAAAGCATAACCCATATATATATAAAATCCTTCCTGCCTTTAATAGTTAACCTACTTGACTGTCCATCTGTTCATTTATAATTCAGCAGTTTTCATGTTGCGAACCACTGGAACATAAAAGTTTTTTTTTTATAAATACGGCGGGTCTAATTCGTACTTGATCGTTTTTAGGGCTTCGTTCCCATAGGGTAAACATGGGAAACTAAGACTTTACTGTCTGTCTGTCACCAGGCTATAATCTCATGAACTGTGATAGCTAGTCATTTGAAATTCTCACAGTTGATGTATTTCTGTAGCCTCTATATCAACAAATACTAAAAACAAAATATAATGGTACGGAATCCATCGTGCGCGAGTCCGACTCTCACTTGGCCGTTTTTTTTGACACTAGATACTACATAGCACCACTAGTAGTTTTGTGGGAAATATTTATTTCCCGTGACTCTACTTTTCTCATTGGCATCCTTTTGGAACAGAAACAAAAGGCGATCGAAATGAAAACAAAAGACTATCTAAAAAAACAGAAACAAAAGACGATCTTAAAAACAAAAAACGATCTAAAAAGTCGATTTACGGACGATAATTTAACGTGATAACGTCATATACTTACTCTTTTGTATCGTTGACATTACCATTTTGCATTCTTTAATACATTGCTATGGTTACCTTGCAACGGCAACGTGATATTATGACGTCACACTTTTTTGTGAGTGCAGGTGTTCATCGGTTTGTAAGATCACGTCAAAACAAAAACATTAGGCATCGGAAAAAACATACAGTCTTGAAAATGGTTGACGAGCTATCGACCGATAGAAAATCTTGCAGTCTGCTTTGACCCTATTCGAAACACTTCCACCATTATTAATGTATAATAACGTCGGGGTTAGTTAGGGTATTCTCGTCTGTTTTGATAGAGTTGTGCCAGCTTTGCCCACGGGCACGCGTTTAGTCAAATGGAATTTCTAAAGATGAGAATTTATACAAAAGCGCCTTAATTAAATTCGCATAAGTTTTAATAAAGTAAGTTTAATCGAAATCTAATTGATTCTTAGAAAAAAATCAGGTATTTAATTGAAAATTTCAAATTACTTTGGAGAAAGTTTAGCAATATAACACATTTATAGTGGAACTAGCGACCCGTCACGGCTTCGCACGGCTATATTATGCATGTATAATACATATAAACCTTCCTCTTGAATCACTCTATCTATTAAAAAAAATCGCATCAAAATCCGTTGCGTAGTTTTAAAGATTTAAGTATACAAAGGAAATAGGGACAGAGAAAGCGACTTTATTTTATACTATGTAGTGAAGTGATAATAGCATCTATGAGAGATGACAGCGACTGTGATTTTTATAATGTTGTGTCATTCCTTTACCCATTAATCATTGTATTTAGGACGCATCCGTCAGACTCCACTTTCGTCAGTAACTGTTTTTTGACTATTTTCGTTCAGTTTCGTCAGGAACGACTAAAGTGGAAATCTGAATAGACACGTTTCATTCCGTTTTCGACATGTCATTTATTTTCCGCATTCGACAGTTAGAATGCTTTATTATACCACCGATTTTACAGCAAAAATAACTTAAAAATGTTTCTAGTTGCGAAGAATGTACGGAGAATTCGCTAATTTATTCTCCTATAGAAATCTAACTTATTTATTAGAACAAAAATATTTCTTCTGCCTGCTAAGAAATCCTCTTGTAACAATAATAATAATACAGAAACGGAAATAAACCAATACCTACACAGATAACGTTGTATCTAGTTTGTGAATCGAGTCAGGGGTCAGCGATCAAAGCGATGGCACTTTACTAACTCTGATCAAAGGAGTTCCAGTTCCCAGTTATGATTGCTCTTCATGTTTAGATGACAAAAGTAAATAGAAATGTTTATTCACCTGTCGACTCCAAAGACTTGTACTTACAAGAAAAATATCCAAGAATCTTCGTTTAACTTAAAATTATGATAACCTAGACTGTAATGTTTAGTTTCAATTTCTTTATAACACAATTATGAAAATTGTTCAGAAGTCGATCGTTTTGAAGGCTTTATTTAGTAAAAATGGTAACTATAAAATGTACCAAACTAGCATAAATTGTAGATTACCTAAGCCACTAGTCATAGTTTGGGGTCAACTAATCTCCGAAATCGATAACTCGGTATATCTGCTACCAGAGATACTCTACAATATAACTAATATATACCTAACCTCAATTATTATTGTCATTGTTAGAATATAACCTCTGCATGTATAGATTTGTGGTTTATGATAGATCGCAAGCATTTAACTTTGCGTGCGTAAGTTGGTCTTTTATTCTTCTTCTAGTTTTGCCTTCTAACATTTGTGCATCTATATAACCTAGTCAGTGTCAAGATGCTTAAAGTTTTGGTGTTTCTTCTATTTTTCGCAATTTTCAGCAAAACCTCGACCTGGACTTTTTTTGTGTCAATGAGAAAATGGTGACTTTACTTGTGGTGCACTGTTACAGGTGAAGTACTTATATAAAACTAGCTGTCCCGGCAAACGTACTTTTGCCATTTACCAAAAAAAAAAGGAAAAAAAAGAAATGAAAAAATATAAAATAGATGTTGTTCGATTCTCAGACCTAACGATGTGTGTATATACACAAAAATTGATACAAATCGGTTCAGCCGTTTAGGTGGACATATCACGTCAAAAAAAAGGTACCTAAATATGACCTAAATGGACTTCGTTCCAAACATGTGTCCCGCTACACGTTCATTTTTTTTCATTGAGTAATAGAATTTATGTAACTAACACCGTTTTTGAAGTGAAAACTTCTTATGGCGCGTTGGGCACTTTTGTGGGTGAGCATTTTCAGCCGTTCTCGCGACAGATTTTGACGCGACAGATTTTGACGCGACAGATGAGATTTGACGCGACAGATGAGATTTTATTTGTGTTAGTCTTTTTGTTTAACTTATACCTACTGCCATCTATTACACAAATTGAGAAACTTAGTTTCTAGAAAGACCGCTATTCGAATGTAGATGGCATCTAGCGAATAAAAAATAAACTATATTTGTTTAAGTGAGTGCTAATAGATGACAGTAGCAGATCGTTTCAAGAAATATTCTATGAGAAATAACAAGTTTATTGTTTTCACTTCTGCCTGCACTCCCGGAGTGCGCTGTTTTTTTCCTGTTATTATTTCTTTTACACGATAATTCTATATATGGGGATGTAACTGAAATTATCCATTGTAAATCATGCATGATACACTAGTTAAACAACTTTGACATATAATATCTTCAAATTAATAACAAGTGACAAAAGCTTTTCACGTTTGCGCGGCTTCATCTTTAAAGTTTGCAGCGAGAGTAATTTTACCCTTTGATAAAATATGGGACGACTTAATTTACAACTTGTATTTTAAAACCTCATTATGATCCTTCCAAATTAAAGTTTAATGTACATTTTCGGCCATTACAGTTTTATTACTGTAAAATATGAAATCATAATGGGAATTTTATGTGGTAAGTACAACACTTTTAACAATATCAAATTTTGGAACGTAATTTAAATTTCGGGAAAGCTTTATTACCGTAGACATATAAGTACTTAGACTATACTCTAGCTAGACCATAGGTACGGGAAGTATAAGTACTTATATTTTATTTATTACCAATCAATAAAAATAAAAAAACACAAATAAAATAAAATTAAGTAAGTACACAAATTAAAATTAAAATAAAAACACACATACACATCATAAATAAAAAAACCAATTGATCTGAGAAAGCTAGAATATTACCATAATATACATTATAATCAATTTAAACATATTTATATATGCGATGAATCGAGAACCTGCTCCTTTTTTTAAAGTCGGTTAAAATAAAGACTTAAACCCTAATTTTGCACCTTATTTTTTAATGACTATAATCTTATAAGACTTTTCCCGTTGTTTTTCTGATGTTTTATATAAAACTAGCCGCGCCCCGCGGTTTCACCTGCGTAAATCCTGATCCCTATATAGGAATATCGGAATAAAAAGAAGCTTATGTGTTTATCTAGGACTTCAACTGACTACGCACCGAGTTCCATTGCATTCAGTTCCGTAGTTATTGCGTCAAGGAGTAACAAACACACACAAATTTTCACAATTATAGGATTTTTAGTAGGATTCTGAATAAACTCCTCCACAGTTGTTTAACCACTTTTCTAACAAAACACCTCGGTATTAAAATTCAAGCTTTATCTTACATTTATCTCAAAACGCTAAGCTATCAAAAATACATAACAGTCAAAGTTACTAAGTTATACAAACTACTTAGCAATTCTCGATACATTTAATGAAAACACGTACTTTCTGTAATGAGTTCGCAGACGAGCAAAAAGCTCAACGATAAGAACATTCGCAGACTAGAAGATTTTTTGTCGGCCGATGGTGCGAAGCAGCCGTAGTCGATCCAGATGTCGATGAAAAGATTGAATGACTAAATGAAATGAATTAATTAATTAATGTCATTTATTTGCTCGAAATCTATACTCTACTAATATTATAAAGCTGAACAGTTTTAACGCGCTAATCTCAGGAACTAAGTACTGGTTCGAATTGAAATAATATTTTTGTTTTGGATAGTCCATTTTCGAGGAAGGCTATATAGGCTACCTTTCATTATGATATTCCCACGGGATCGGCAGCTAGTATACGAGCGGCGTTGGCCTAAAAAAAAAAATACCGCGACTATCATTCTGAAGGTCGTGGGTTTGAATTCTGACCGGTCGTGCACCAATGGAGTTTTCTTACGAAATATTTATGTGCGCTTATTGACATTGCTCGTATGGTGAAGAAAAACATCGTGATGAAACCCGTGGCTTCAGATGTATTTAATTTTTTTTTTTACTGGACACCGAGTTCGACTAAGCTGAGAGGGTAAGTAGTACTTATATTACCCTCTCAGTTTAGCCAACCGACAGCTTAGTAGGCTTCCCCAGTACTTATGCTGGGGAAGCCTATCCCATACTCACGCAAAAAGGACTAACTAAAGACCTAGTAGTACATAGTACAACAGCGGTAAAAGACTCTTGTCTCGGAAGTCCCTGAGTGGCTGATAAAAAATTGATGCCTTCGAATGCAAAGTGTCGGCGTACAATTTGTCGACGGAAAGTCTGTGGTTTGCGCCAGCATTGAGGATTAATAAAAAGTTACCAACTTCGCAAAGTTAGTTTCGCAGAAGTAAGCTTCGCGATCCGTAAATAAGTTTTCCTATAGATAATACAAAGAAGTCATTAATATTGGACGTCCTTTTTACTTAGTTATTCTTTTACTTTTGCGTTTTGGACTGAATTTTTGACTTCTGTTATGTAAGAAAATTGTGTAACTAATTCAGAAGCTAGTAGTAGTAACTATTATGATTGTGGACAACTTATTTTGAAATTTGATGGCAATATTTCTATGTCTGTCATATTTACGTTTTTTTCTAAAAAAAATCACCAGCAAATTAATGTGCTTGTTTCTTCTTAAAGTCACCACCAAGTCCCAGTTCTAAACAAACAACCTCAAGCCACTAAAATTATGCTAGTAATTCAAAAATAACGTTTTATAATACAGAAACAACACATAAATTTACAAAGTTCCTCAGTATGGTTTTTTGCTAAGGCTGCTCTATACACTAGACACTCGAGACCGCAAGAGTTATTATACAAAAATAATTATGTCAATATGGAAACAACAGCTTTCAAAACAATAACAAAACAAATGCACACTGGAACCACATTGTTTTTCTTTTATTTATTTTTTGTTTCTTTACTTTTATCAAGTGTCGCCCGCTGTTTTGTTTTTTATCTCGATGAGATTCCCCGAGGCTCCGAGTCAAGCCGTTACCGCAGCGATGTTTATACTTACAGTTAACTCTTGTGAAACAGTAGGTAACTGTACAGTGGCAGTTAATTAATTAACATGACAATATTCACACTCTTTGTAATGAAATAATGAACGTTCGATGAAAAACTTCTGCTATGTAATCAACAGTATAACTGTTTGTTGTTTGTTCACTTCACTTACTGTTGAGTTTAAATTGGCGCTTTGTTTAGATTGAATATATCTATACTTTTTCCATACTAATAGATTTTTGTTGGTAACGAATAAGATTCGAAACTACTGGACCGATTTTAATGCAACTTAGTGTAAAGACACATTGATTCATTAGAAATAATATAGGTTACTTTTTATCCCGATATTCCCACGGGATCGGGAGTTACGCGGGTAACCACGGAGCGCTGCTATAATATTAAAAGCGATTTTTTTGTTTGTTTGGTCTTATCTCAGGAACTACCTACTGGTTCGAATTGAAATATTATTTTTGTGTTGGATAGTTTCTATATTACATTTAAGAGTGGAGCATCAATAAACTTCTGTTGCGTGCGATAGGTAAACGGTTAAAGTTAAGTAAAAATCGTGTATGAAGGATTTGTTTAGTCTTTGAAAATTCTAAAAATATTCCGCAACAGCGTTAAAAATAAGTCAATGCATATGCATGCATAGGCATATATGTCTATTTTTAAGGTTGACTCACTATAACCGTTTTTATGGTTATTCATTATTTGTGAAGGTGTTTTTACCATTTTTCCTATTGATTTTTTCCTATTAACGCGGGTGAAACTACAGGGCACAGCTAGTCAATTTATGAATGCTACATGCGATTGACAAAGCGTAGAAGAGGCGGAACTCGGAGAGTTCCGAAATAACATTATTTCGGAAAATCTTAAAAGAAATCTAATATTTTATAAGCAATTTCCGTCAATTAAATCGAAGAACCGGAAGGAAGACGCTGGTGGGTATTTAATATTGTAGATATTGTCGGTGTTTTCATCTCATTAGCAACATTAATATTTTTGTTTACTTTCGATTTTCCGCTAGACCTTTTTAACGTTTTTTCTACCTTAAATAATTAAACTACAAAAAATATTGTTAAAGAATATGGATCTATACTTCACTACATAGTATAAAACAAACTCGCTTTCTCTGTCCCTATATCCCTTTGTACGCTTAAATCTTTAAAACTACGCAACGGATTTTGATGCGGTTTTTTTTAATAGATAGAGTGATTCAAGAGGAAGGTTTATATGTATAATACATGCATAATAAAGACGTGCGAAGCCGGGGCGGGTCGCTAGTATATTATAAAACTGAAGATTGGTTTGTTTGAACGCGCTAATCTCAGGAACTACTGAATTGAAAAAAAAAATTGTGTTGGATAATCCATTATAGAGGAAGGCTACTTTTATTTTGATAATTCCACGGGATCGGGAGTTACGCGTGTGAAACCGCGAAGCGCAGCTAGTAAATAATAAGCGAGCACATAATAATTGTAAGTACGTATAACTAAACTATCTACTTGCTGTATTATTACAAAAATGTGAGAGATTGCCAATATTTTTCTTGAAACGCCAATAAAAATAAAAAAGCCATAACTAAACGATATAAAAATGTGTCTTAAAGAAAATCAAGACACTTCTCGGCGACCTTATAAACGATTTTCGCGAAGAAAAATCAGATTTGTGACTCGAGTATTTGCGACGAAAATAACCTCGGATAACTTTGAAGATGAAACGTTTATCTCTAATATTTATACTCTAAATGTATGAGCGTCGGCATTCTTTTAGTTTCACATGTTTCCATAAAGAGTTTTTATGTCGAGGCATTTGTATGGATGAGAAAAATAACGCGGCTGGAGTCGTGGATTTATTGGGTACGTTTAAAGATATAAGTAAACAGGAGGTCTATTTATATGCTGATATTTTTCTTACATACTAACTTATGAATGAGGAATCTGAAAGAATTTTATACGCTAGATACGAAACATTTATGCGGGTAACATCAAGTTAGTAAATTTAGATCTTAGGTTAAAAATTAATTCCGTAGTTCCGTATAAAAATATTTCTATCGATGCAGCAGTGGTAACTCAATTTCTAGTAAAATGCCATATTTAAGTTAGCCTTTGCGTTGCAGATCTCGGAGTAAAAATCGTCAAATATTTTTTTTTACCACAGAAATAATGAATTTATAGCCATGAGAATACCAATCAAATACGGTTTTAATTATAACAAGCTTCAAAATAAACCTCGTAAACCCATTATTTACATTCAAAGAAAGAAAGCTTGGGTTTTTCGTACTATTTTAATAATAGGACTCTAGCTTTGCCGGAATTGTAAAAGTTTGAGTTTATGTAAATGTCGTCGTGGAGTAGGATTACACTGTAATTTACAGTGTTTTTAGGGTTCCGTAGCCAAATGGCAAAAAACGGAACTCTTATAGATTCGTCATGTCTGTCTGTCTGCCGTATGTCACAGCCACTTTTTTCCGAAACTATAAGAACTATACTGTTGAAACTTGGTAAATAGATGAAAAAAAACATTAAAATTAGGGTTCCCCATACTTAGACCTGCAACTCAATTTTTTTTTCATCAAACCCATACGTGTGGGGTATTTATGGATAGGTCTTCAAAAATGATATTGAGGTTTCTAACATAATTTTTTTCTAAACTGAATAGTTTACGCGAGAGACACTTCCAAAGTGGTAAAAAGTGTCCCCCCCCTGTAACTTCTAAAATAAGAAAATGATTAAACTAAAAAAATATATGATATACATTAATGCAAACCATGCAAACTTCCACCCAAAATTGGTTTGAACGAGATCTGGTAAGTAGTTTTTTTACGTCATAAACCGTAAACCGCCATTTATTTCATTCATGTGTTTTTACCACTAGCGCTATCTATTTGTTGCATTTGTTTTTGCATCGGGGTTAAAAACAGAATACAGTGGTACGGAACCCTTCGTGCGCGAGTCCGACTCGCACTTGGCTGGTTTTTTTTAGTAATGGTTTCGCGCGATTTGTGCATCTATCCAGTGTCAAGTCAAGTTATAATATTTGAACTGTTATCCAATGGTCTGACAATAAAATAAACCCACCGTCCATTGCTCTCCCGTCGGTTCTGTTAGATAATAGATAATAAACCGAGTCGAGGAGTATTAAGGCAACAAGAAAAATCAATTTGTGCATGATTTTCACATTTCCTACATTGGTGCATTATTGCACTAAATTGAATAAAGTTCTACTAAAATTATGCAGTTCAAATTGACATTTGAATTGACTGACATTGAAACACAAGCTATCATGACTTACATTTAAATTCTGTAACTTTTCAAATAGGCTAAAAAATTGTGTCATTGTGCGGTTCAATTATATTACTGTATTTTGACATTTTGTAAAATGTCAGAAGATTTTAATAAAGCATGAGACCAATAAATAGTTGTGTCAATGGTTACGTTATGGTCATATTGGTTTAAGGTCACAAATGTGAAATACGTATGTGATGATGACATTGATAAAAATACTGAAATAAGTAATTATTTTTGCACAAATTGGCTATCGTCTAGCAAAGTTACGTGTTTTACAAGAAAGTTATAACTTGTGATATTAATTTAAAAAAGTTTAGACATTAGCTATTCCTCAGCAGTAGTTTTTGGCGAAAAAAACATGATGTGTGATGTTGTGTCTTCGCTATAATTAGTGTAATTTGGGTGACATTTTTATTCAATTCGATGGATGATTTTTTTTATTCAATTTATAGGTTACTATCGGAATGATCTTTTATCTGAAAGATATTTTAAGTTGGTTAATATGAAAGCAGGATACCTAGATAGCCAAAAGACTCGGAGGAAGGAACACTACCGAAAGACAATTCAGCTAGATGACAGAAAACCAAAACCTTTAGACTCATAATACTCAAGATTTTGTGGTGTTTTGCGGATAAGTAGAAATAATTACGTAAAATACCAGCTACGCACAGTTCCACAAACGCAAAACACCACCATATAAATTCTAAATCGGATCCCCTAGTCCAAGGAAAAAGCCTGTAAAGTCGGTATACGGGCGAAAGTTTTACGTGACAACAACTGTGCTCGAGTGGAAGGGACGCGTGCCTTTCACTTTTTATGTCTGTCTCTCTCGCTCTTAGGCGGGCTAACCATGCCCGAGTGGAAGGGACGCGTGCCTCTCACTCGCTCTCATTGTGAGCGCATAACGTCAGCGGAGCGTAACGCAGTTTTTTGAAGTGTCACCCGGCAAACCAATTTATAAAACGTTGTCACGTCAAAAAAAAAACAAACTTTGATCGAAAACATAAACAAAAGACGACCGAAATGAAAACAAAAGACGATCGAAAAATAAACAAAAGACGTTAAAAAAAGCGTAAACAATACCCGGTCAGCTGAGAGTCAACTCAGCTGGACGACATTAAATCAGTCATTGAATGTGCACAAGAAAGACAAAACCAATTCCATGATTTTTCGTTATGCCCCAAATCTTCATGAAACAGTTCAGTTCAGCCAAGCAGTTTGGTAGAGCAACGGTATTAGTTTAACTTTTTTGTGAAATAAAGCATTTGTTGACACCATTTTTGCTTTTATTTTGGATATTATGAAGATATTTTGCTATAAAAATTACATACACAAATTACATATTACATTACATTAACTTGGACAAGACTAACGGACAAAAATATTGGTACTTACTTGAAATATTTTACCCCAATTTGGGTTTCCAACTTAAAACAAATTGTTCGACATTGTCCTTAGCCACTAATAAGCCATGTAATTTAGTTCCATTTTTCACCGGGAATTTCCCAGTTTAATTATTTCATTTGGGAAGAACATTTTTGGGGATAATACAGTAATTTTCCTTTCATTTCGAAGAAAGAACTTTTTAGAAGTAGGAAATAGAATTTAATATCTTTAAATTGCTTGTCGAATGTTAATATAATTTCAAAGGCACCAAACAATTTGTGTAAAGACTCATACGAACGCTGAGCGTAATTAATTTATCTCTTTGAATGAATTTGCATTCAGTCAAATGAGTGCCTTTTGTAAATATTCTCAGGACCACGGATAAAGGTTCTGTGCTTCAAATAGCTCTACAGAACTTACTGTTAGACGGATGTCATTAGTAGACTCTAAACGTGCCTCTAAGCACTCCTGTGCAAAAGTAGAGGTAGTCAAAATTGTGCCATGGAACAGTTGAGATGCGAGATTTAAATGATTACCTAACCATACAACGTGTAATAGAAACTCTTTATTCCCACCTATATGCAGGTTAGATACACATGGATCTTTCCCAAAAATATAAAAAATAACAAAAAAGGTACTTTTAAATTGGGGAATTTTCAAAATGTGAAATAACCATCATTTACCTAAGAGCTCGGTAATAATTGTGTTACCTCTTGGAAATTCCCTAAGTTAGGGTAATTTACCGAAGTTTACCTAAATTAAATATTAGATTTTTTTTTGTAATATCATGAAATCAACTAGAAAGTAAGAGGGTATACAGGGATTTTGTTACACACTGTAGGTATATAAGCGCAAGCGCCCTTGTCAATATAAAAGTAACTGAACTAGTTTTCTTATTTGAAGTGAATAAAACATAAATCAAATCAATTACAAGCTTGTTTGTCAGACAATAATAAAAATCTTTTGAATCACAAAAAAAACTGCTCAACTTTTAACTGCTCACTGATTTTCTTGAACTTGGTTATTAAAAAGAATTTCAGGAACTTAGCAATTGAGCGCCGTAAAGTAGAGCCTAGTTTCATTCACATAGGTTCTTAAAACGGTCTTGTTCGAAATTCAAATGCTGGATTAGTTGGTTCACGTGCTGCGCTCATTAGTGGAACTGGAAGCCACCCAGCCTGGTGATACGAGGCTAAAAATGCATCTCGGTGATCAAAAATTCAAATGACGATATTGATATTAAAATAACGAACAAATACTAATTGGAAATGAACGCTAAATGACCTTAGTAGCATAACGTCTAAATCTATAAATGTCGTAATTCAAAGTACCCCAGCCAGCAGCAAAACGTCTAAATCTAAAATTTCATGACGAATATACCTAGATTATGAGCGTTGAATGACCTAGTAGCAAAACGTCTGGTTTAAGTCATTAAAACCACCATGATTATTATGTTGTATCTTGTTAACAACATTACATTTTGTTGTTTTGTTTACGAGAAATAAACAAATTCTTTCATATTACTAAACCAGTTTGAAGTATAATGATTTTTAGTATGCTTGTGTGTGTTTTTTACGATCCCGCTAATAACTTATAAAGAACCGTAAGCTTCCAGAAAGGATCTAGGAATAAAGTGAATATAAAAGTGCAAAAAGATCCAAATTTATCAATACATTTTTACAGTGGATTTAAGTGAAGAGAGGTGATAAAAGGATCCACTTTGCAAAAAAATCCTGGATCAAGGAATAAAGTAGACATAAAGGTGTAAAAAGATACATCAATGAACTTTTACAGTGGATTTTATTGGATAACTGTGAATACGGTGACGACCCAGTTGGCACAATGGTCACCATGCCGGACTACCAAACACAGGGTTGCGGGTTCGATTCCCGCCTCAGACAAGTATTTATGCTTAGATATTTGTCTGTGGTCTGGTTGTTACTATGTATTATAAGTATATATTTACAAAAAAAAGTATATAAGTAGTATATCCGTTGTCTAGTACCCATAACACAAGTCTAGTTACTTAGCTTGGGGCTAGATCGCGAGGTGTGGAATGTCCTGTAATATTTATTTATATTATTTATTTATTATTCAGACCAATTCGGAATTTGTTTCCGAAATGCATTGTTAGCATCGAACTAATGTACATGAACGCAACATAAACCATGAACTTGTGGTTTAAAGCAACGGTATGGAAACACTCCGGACGTGTTATGAGATCCTGGTACTTTGGTTACCGTTACCAAATGTGATTACTTAGTCTTAGGTCTTAAGATAACGCTTGTTTTCTTAACCACGTAATGTAAAAAGCTTGTTTACTTAATACTAGGCACTTACTTCATGAAGTGCATTGGTTTAGTTACGAGAAAACGAAGATTTTACTGCCTCAAAACTTAAACTAACAGCTGCAGGCGAAATCATTTATAAATATTTAAAAGGGTTCCGTATCCAAAGGGTAAAAACAGGACTCTTTAAAAACTTCATCACTGTCTGTCACCACTTATACAAATAGACAGTTGAAATTTTCACAGATGATGTATTTCTGTTGCCGCTATAACAACTAATTCTAAAATCAACCCTTCGTCAATACAAAACACCAAAGGATTCACAGGGTTATTGGAAATTATACTAGCAAGCCGTTAAGGGCCACTTCTGTGCACCTAAACAAACAACTTTTGTTCTACGACTTTTGGAAATTCGAACATTTTTTCGAAAATTTTGGAGGGACGCCGGACGGGGAGGTCAATAACCTTAAAATTTAACTTATTTTTTAAGTTTTATCTACTGTTCTTAGTCTTAATGACCTCATTTTTTGATGATTTCATTTTTTTTTCGAATTTCCAAATGTCGTAGAACAAAAGTTGTTAGTTAAGGTGCACAAAAGTTTCCCTCAACGGTTTGCTAGTATAATTTTCAATAACCCTGTATAGCAGCTAAAATTAGAAAAATCTTAAAAGGACAATGTCAAACACAGATTCCCGCAACAGTAAAATTTCACGTTAAAGTGACTCAGCTGAAAAATCGAAATGTTATTTTGTACTTTGCGGGTTTCGAACCTAAACAACTAAAACTAATTGATTAACAATAATTCATGGAGTTAATTTCATAGGCAAATAGTGAAGTTATTTATTAAAACTATTTTTACGCGCGTCAGACTCAGACAAAGATGGGGGCCTCTAGGCAATAGATTCTATTTCGTTATGTCAAAAAGTTAGTAAATAAAATTATACATTTAGTAAGTATTCTTAGAATAAGTTGTCCAATTTGGATTTGAAATGTAATTACATGAAACAGACGATACTTATTTACCGAGTCAAGTTCGTTTGAAGTTCTTGAAATGTTTGTTTAGGTAATCGAGTATTATTAGTTCGGGATCCCTTTAAGGGCGACCTTCATCGATCTGTTTAATGGATGAAAAGTATTTTATATCAAACTAGCGACCAGCCCCGGCTTCGCACGGCTATATTATGCATGTATTATACATATAAATCTTCCTCTTGAATCACCCTATCTATTAAAAAAAAACAGCGCACTCCGGGAGTGCAGGCAGAAGTGAAAACTGTATATCTGTGTAAAATCTCATATGTCGCGAGAACATACGCAAAAAGAGTTTTAGATGAAAAAAAAAAAATAGTCGGACGACAAATAGTCGTCCGACATTTGTCGTCCAACAAATAGTCGTCCGACATTTGTCGTCCGTCAATAGTTGTCCGACAAATAGTCGTCCGACATTTGTCGTCCGTCAATAGTCGTCCGACAAATAGTCGTCCGACATTTGTCGTCCGTCAATAGTCGTCCGTTAAAAAATACCATATGTACGTCTTAATACACTCACAGCCAAATTAAAAACAGTAGGCCCAGGCATACATTTTCGCCGCGCCGTAGAGAGGGGATAGCTGTCTACTCTCCATCCGTCTTACGCTTTTTCGATCAGGTCACGTGTCCTGACGCGAGTTTAAGATTTTATACCCATTACAGAAAAAGTGCTCAACGCCGCTAAAGAAGTTTTCACTTCAAAAATCCGCATCTAAATCCGTTGCGTAGTTTTAAAGATTTAAGCATACAAAGGGATATAGGGACAGAGAGAGCGACTTTGTTTTATACTATGTAGTGATTAAATAGGCCAATAAATATATTGCAGATGGGTTGCCTAAAAAAATTCAGTCCATATAAGTTAATTTATTTGTTTTTAGAAATTTCACTGGTTTGGTCAATAGACAAATTCCGTATCAATGAAATACATAATCTTTATTTTAATTGAACTTTAATTCATTAACCAGACCAGTGCAAATGACTAGTATCGATTTACCTGCCTACCCACGACTGTACATAAATATTTGTTTAAGACGAGAATCGAACCTGCAACCTTGCGGCGGCGCAAGGCGGGTGCTTAGTATAAAACAAAGTCGCTTTCCGCTGTGTGCCTGTCCTTATATTATATGCTAAGGATCTTTAAAACTGCGCAACGGATTTTAATGCATTTTTTTAATAGAGTGATTCAAGGCAGGTTTTAGTATATAAAATAAAATTACCACGCGTACGAAGTCGGGGGCAACAGCTAGTTTTAAATAAAAATGTTGGTAAGGTACATATTAGTAGATCTCGTACCTACTCGAACTGAGCTTAAAAGCTAAGATTTAATACATCTCTGAAAATATTAAGCCAGCTAAGCTTTTAGAAACTTTTAACATTTAAAATAAACGGTATTTTTGTTAAAATGTAGGAAATGCTCTATTTGTGAAAGTCGTGAGTAAAAGCTCTAGGTAAAAGCACGTTGTCACAGTTACGTTAAAGGCTTGCATATTGGTACGAACTCTGCATTTCTGTGAAACACATTTACTTGAAAAATATCTTGAACGCAAACCTACTTTGAAGTCAGGTAAGGTGATAAACAATTGTCTTCTCGACTTTCAAAATTAAAGCCATTATGGAAAACATCGCGATGAAACAGCTTAGGTGATTCCAAACGTATTGACAAGTTCTTCCCTCAGGACACAGTAGAATTAGCTTATAGGGTAGCATAGGTACTGAGCAAGCCTACTCCATCCTCACGCAAAAAGGATCCAACTAAACAGGTCTATTAGTTGCGAAAAATTGTCCGTTACAAGTACAATCCACGGTCAAAAGTCTCTGCCCACCGTAACGTTTACAATCCTATTTGAACATTATAACAACGTAACCTGTGGATCGAACCCACGTCGGTTGGTGTAGCGGTTGACGGCTTATACCACTCACATAACTAAAGACATAGCTAACACGTTGAAAATAAAAATCACAATGAGTACTTTTAATTCAAGTACTTAAGTTTGTGTGTAATGTTTATTAGAAGAAGGTCGTAACTCCAATACTTGTTGATAGTGTTATTGTAGCAAACTCATCATCATCATCATCATCATTGATCATCTACTTATGACTCATACTGTACAAGTACTGCCTATCTGATTATTTTTCAGCAGTCTTGTAATTCTATTTCAATGAATAGACAACTAACTCACAAACAGACATATCAATCGATCTAATTATTATGATCATACAAAATTATTTCGCAATCAAGTGTGAATGGATTCGTGAGCTTTCACAATAGGACACCTAGGTAGGTATTGCAAAAACATGGATATTCGAAGATTGCAAAAATATGTTTCAAAGTTCATTCAAAAGGTAAGTGATTGTACTTTTATAACTAGGTCTTAGGTACAAAGACTATCAATATAAATAATCAAAATTAAACTGGATAATAGTTACAAACTTTTATCCCAAAAAAATTACTTTTTGGTATAATTTGGAAATAGTTAGCTACAGGTCATCAAAGGGCTGGCTGTTACTTTAATTAAACGTACGGTATTGCCATTCAAAGACGCAATGCCGCCAACCTTTTGGGCTCCCATACCTAAACTTATTTAGATTTTATATATAACTAGCGACCCGCCCCGGCTTCGCACGGCTATATTATGCATATATAAACCTTCCTCTTGAATCACTCTATCTATTAAAAAAAACCGCATCAAAATCCGTTGCGTAGTTTTAAAGATTTAAGCATACAAAGGGAAAAGGGACAGAGAAAGCGACTTTGTTTTATACTATGTAGTGATTATTCTTTTAGATAATTGATTCAAATAGGTATTCAATATTTTTGTACATTTTATTCTGAAATAAATATAGTAAATCTAGTTTGATACCAGAATTCAATAACGTTACATCAGTAAACTAAAAACAGTAAACAGTACAAAATATCCCATTCTAGTGTGAAATCGGACCATTGGCATTGAAAAACTGTAGTAGTCAACCGAACTGCCACCTGAAATAATGAAACTAAATAATATCAACAGTTCAGTCTCCCCCAACCGAACTATAAACACTGAAAAGTTTTAACAGTCCGGTAACAGGACTAGCAACCTCACTATTGAAGCCTGAAGCATGAGTTCTGTGAAATTTGTTTTGATGCACAGTCTATGAATAAGTTTTATCTCTACGAGTACATATCTATTAATAGCTTCATAGCTTTATTCTTCGTTCAAAACTATCTGAATCTATTGTTCTCTAATATTTTTCGTTCATACTTTAATTTCATTTTAGATGGTCCTAAGCGACTTGGGTACAGTCAACAAAAAAGCCGTAGGTAGATTATCGATATTATTGAAATTGAAATGATGGATCATGCCTATGCCGTAATTGATTGATTTGGCTGAAATTTGTTAGGGATGGATGAAGATTTGATGAATTAGTTTTTGTTTTGAGTATATTTACTCGTACATCAATACTGAACAGTCATAATAAAATGCTGATAGGGTGGCCCCGAGGTAAATAAATAATAAATAAATAAATATTTCAGGACATATTACACATCGCCATCCAGCCCCAAGCTAAGCAACTTAATGCTTGTGTTATGGGTGCCAGATAACGGATAAACTACTTATATACTTTTTTTTTTTGTAAATATATACATATATTATACATATAGGAAACACCCAGAACCAGAAACAAGAATTTATGGTCAGCATAAATACTTGTTCCCGGCGGGAATCGAACCCGCAACCTTCTGCGTCGCAGTCGGGTGTTCGCCCGACGCGCCACAGAGGTCGTCAAAGGTCGTCGAGGTGGCACAAGAGTTGGCAATATTCCGTCTGTTATTTTACGTGTTTGTTGGACACTGTCACGGGTGCTATAGTACCCATAGCTCCCCAGTATAATAATTCCATCCTATCACAATTACAAATAGTTTTCTCCTATTCAGCCGCATTGGTAACCAATATTCACACTGGTTGTCAAAAAGAAATAATAGTCGTGCTATGCTCTTAACTAGTTTACATTTTTGTCATTTTTTTAAAATGAAAATGGTTTTGCATTTGTACTAATCTCACCTGGCGGGAAGTTTACTAAACGTTCTTAAAAATGGATATAAATACTTAATTTTTTAAGCTTTATGCAAATTCTAAATGTAAGTACCCTGATGTGAATACGTATATATATTTGAACCTAGAAACAAAAGCACATCTTATGCTTTACTTCCTAAAGTAATAATATGCATTTTCTTATTATGCTGGGGAGGAGAAGCTTCCTACTCTAAGTATGGCATCTCGAACTAACGTCAGCTGTATAAAGATTGATTGTTATCTCGTGTTGCACCCACGTTGCACCCAACCTGCAGGCTAAATTAGGTAGCATATCTTCCGCTTCGAAACACTAAATCCTTATCACGTTTATACTAGGTCATATTACACTTTCCACTCTTAGTTATATTTTGCGTCAAATAATTTCCAGCAACTGAATTGAAAAGTTTAAACTTACCATTTTCTTTGACTTATTTGATTTGTTGATTGATAAACTGATTAAAAATAGATATACCTACACTTATACCTATTTTTTTATTAAGTTAAATTAAAATTATGTGTATCCTAATGACATTTAAGAACTAAAGCTACTGGCCGCGGCTTCGCACGCTATTTTCCCTTGGGGTCAAATTTTGAAAAACACTTTTCTTAGTACATTTTACAAAGAACACACTTTCTAAATTTGATGTCTCTAGGACAAGCGATTTAAGCTGTACGTTGATATTATCATATCAGTCAGTTTGTTAGTTTTAATATTAGTCTTAAATAATGTATCTTAGTCGCAATTTTTGAAGACGCATTTTTCCTTAAAAATATTTTCAGTTTTAATATATTTACAAATACCACGATTTAATAATTTATTGAAACGTATATAGTAAAAAACTACTGAAAGCTTACCTTACTACAGCAGGTGTTCACAAACATTTAGTACATTAAACGTAAAGATCAGTAACAAAGTTAGTGATAAGTATGCAGAAGCGATAGTAAATTCCGGAACCTTTAGAGACGACCGTGGGCCAAAGACATTTAAGAACAAAGGCTTAGAGGAGATAATCCTTAGCTAAATATTGATCCATTAGTTAATCAAAATAAATAAATAGTCAACTTTAATTGTACAACACAGGAGCGAACATAAAACACGATATACGCATAGAGGAAGTATAACTTGCACAAAAGGCCGACCTTATCGCTGAAAGCGATATCTTTTAGGCAACCTTTGTTGGGTCGATGCTGTCTTACATAAAACATGATATATGGATAGATAGATAAATGCTTCATTGTACCGTAGGAACTTAATTCTAACATACATAGAAAAGAGAAGAACCTTAAAGTTACAGTATGGCAGAATGGACGGCCTTACGAGACAAATGTTACGTTAAATTGTGGAGTTCCATTATCATTTCGATTGATCGTCTGTTTTGCTTCTTCCTCTTTAGGTTGAATTGGCTCTCCTGAGTGCTAAGAAATTCTGCCCCGAGTCTGATCATGGACGGATCATGCTAATTCACCATATCGTTGGGAGTCAGCTTTGCGTTCCTTCTGTTAATAAAAACAATTTACTCAAACATGCCGCCTTCCAGTGTCCCCGGTGGAAAACTGCTCTAAATTCTTTAACGCCCCGGAACGGGTATCAAACCCCCTGTCCCGGAGGCGATGGGCTTTGTCTTAACTAGTAAATGTTAAATATCTTTGCCTTGGGATAGTAATCCTCTCTGGGAAACGTCGTAGTAACAGTTTAGTTACGTTTTTATTGGGGTTCAGCTTACTTACGTAGAAAATTTTACATTTTATGACGCCGATAGTGTTGTTATGGCGTTGTATGAGTAGAATTTTTATCGATTATTTCTTAGACTTTGTATTAAAATCTCAAGTTATTTGCTGATTTTTTTTCAAAGTCAAAATTTATGAGTTCGTTGTAACTGGCAAAAATTGGTGATGGGTAAGATGTCATAATGTCATTATAATTAGTCGCCAAATTGTGTCTCATTTCATTGTTTGTAATGTTATACTTATTTCTATAAAGTAAGCAATTAGGATATTCCAGAACAAAAAAGAATTTTTATATTGTACATAAAAAACTCTACCTGTCTCTAAGTACCCAATTAAAATTATTTCTGTTATACCATCAACCTACTTATAAAAACATTCATTATAAAGCTCTCCTAATGAAAACAGGGATGATTTCCTACTCATTTTCATCACATTTTCGTTTCGAACCTCAAGTGGGTTGTTATTTTACTGATTATCTTACCTTAAGTGATCTCAGTTCAACAACTCACTTGCGAATTAAGTGGGAGGAATATGAAAAATTCCTTTACAATTTGTTCGCCCGATGCGCCACAGAGGTTGTCAACAACAACAATACTCAATACATAATCTTTATTTGTCTGTTATACGTCCTGTATCACGGGGCTATGGAGTTGCGGACTTTTGGAAGTCATGCGTGGAGCAGAAGTCAACACGTAGAGGCCCTTTAAAATAACAATTGCGGCAAAGTATGATATGCCTATTTTCATTTATTATTATATAAATTATTTAAGTATATGCTTATGCGTTATAATTTAATAAAAAAATCGGGACACAATGTTTACCTTTGTGAGCATGAAAAAGAACACTATGATCACAAAAGAACCCCATGAGTTTCTTGAGTATTTTAAGACGATTTAATGTGATCTCACGCCAATGCTTTCAACTGAACTAAAATTACTTATCATCATCCGAGCGATGTTCCCGGTTGCATCCCTCTCGGGAGCCCGGGGTCCGCTTTCCTACTTTTACGCCTCCACTTCGCACGATCTTCGGCATCCTGGTTTGTAAGGCCATTTGCACGCATATCACCCTTTACGACGTCAAGCCAGCACTTCTTGGGTCTACCCAGTCTGCCACGACCCGGCGGAGGCGCCATGGCAAGACATTTGTTTCCCACGTAACTAGCCGGTTTTCGCAAGATGTGGCCGTACCAGCGTAAGCGACATTCTTGCAATTTATCTGCAATGTCTCGGACACGAAGGCTGCCCCGGATGCGGGAGTTCCTGACGGATCCTTTCGCGTCACTCCACACATCCAGCGCAACATCTTCATCTCCGTGACACGCAGCTCGTGCTTATGTCGCTCAAGCACCGGCCACCATAGAAAAGGACAGGTCTAATGATGGTTTTATAGACCTGTCCCTTTAGTTTAACCGGCATTTTGGGGTCGCAAATGACACCAGTCACCTCACGCCACTTGGCCCAATCCGCTGAAATGCGTGACTTGACGTCGCAATCGTTGTCGCCGGACGCGTGAAGCACAGATCCCAAGTACTTAAACTGATCTGTCCGCTCGACCAACTGAACTAAAATTACTATGACAAAGAATAGCTTATACTTATACCTATAGACTTATACCTTATATTTACCTTAAATAATATCTAATCATAATCCAGAAATCCAGCCATATGCCTATAAACTTTATACTACCTACGCAAAGTAATTGCTCTAATATAAAAAACGTTTAATTGTATCGTCCCGTAAAAAACAAGCCCCGTAGGAAATGTTTAAAGCAGGCAACCTACTTATAACAAACGTGACCCAATTGTTGTTTGATAGAACGAAAAAAGAAAATTCATTATTTCGATTAACCCTCCCAAAATCAGGAGCTTCACAATCACAACTTTTATTTAATCCAATTTGGGTTGATATTGACATTCTAAAAAATTAATAGTGCTTTTGAATCGACAGAATTCTGACGGAGCTCCGCTTCGATTCGCTCCTTGCCTACCTTCTCACAAATAGATTAGCTTAAATACGTTACACATTATGATGTAATTTATGATATTGAATCCGCTCCGTTACGCTTGGTGTTTTTTTTTGCAAGACTACTGAGTGAGTCTTTATGACAGATTTGAAAGACATTTCTGTAAATGTCTAAAAACTTATGCATTTTGCAAAAAGGTTCTGTAACCTTTCTGCAAAATGCATAAGTTTTTAGACCTAGTTAAAGGGGTCCGGACATTTAGTATGGCAGCTTGGTATAGTGATTATTTTTTGCGATGCATTACGAGAGCCATGTCAATCGATAGAGGGCATTGGTCTTCACATCGAACCGCTAAAGAGTCTAAAGCAACAGATTATTTAACAAAAAGTATTGTCCTATGATTTTGCAAAGCATGCCTACCCCGTTTTGGAGACGCTTTAGCGGTCTAGTGCAAAGGTATAATTTGTTAGCCATAATGCCCCCTATTGATAGTCATGGGTCTCAAAATACACCGCAGAATTTTAAGTTACTATGCCAAGGTGTCCAAAGGCTTCTATTGTCTTCAGTCAGTAGTACAAAGAAGTTAACAAGATGTTTTTCATGACTGTAACATTTTTCCATGGCATCTTGTTAATCGAGGTTACAAACAGGCTTTACAACGTTGTTGTTAATAATATTTGCCGGAAGCTTCCAGTGGGGAACATAAACCTCGATTAGATTTTCACAATAAATGGTTCTGTGCTACTTTCATACAGATTCTTTGAAACTTTTATCTCGTTTAGCAACCAAGATTCATGGCTTACGAAGGCTATTCTTTACAATATACGACTGTTGTGTCGACTATTTATTATTATGAGTTGTAAAAATGGCGATTTCAATGTTAAATTTTATTAAATACTAGCTGCGCCCCGCGGTTTCACCCGCGCAAGTCCGAGTCTCGTAGGAATATCGGAATAAAAAGTAGCTTATTTGTTAGGGTCTCTAGCTACCTGCTACCGACTTTCATCACAATTCGTATAGTAGTTTTTGTGTTTAGCAATGCCAGTATTAAGGGAAAGCGGTGTTATAGGAAAGCGAGACGTTAAGGGAAGGAACGTCACGTCAAGGTAACGTGGGAGAGCGAAGTCTTGGGAAAGCGAAGACGTGGAAAACGGTTATATTTTTAGGAGTCCAGACAGACCCAGAATGCTTTTCTGACACGGAGCCGTCGCAGATGGAGTAGCAAACACGTGCGAGCGAAGCGAGCGGTTATATTTTAAGGAGTCCAGACAGACCCAGAATGCTTTTCTGACACGGAACCGTCGCAAATGGAGTAGCAAACACGTGCGAGCGAAGCGAGCGGTTATATTTTTAGGAGTCCAGACAGACCCAGAATGCTTTTCTGACACGGAACCGTCGCGGATGGAGTAGGTAACGTTAGTTATTGTGACCAAACACGTGCTAGCGAAGCGAGCGGTTATATTTTAAGGAGTCCAGACAGACCCAGAATGCTTTTCTGACACGAAACCGTCGCGGATGGAGTAGCAAACACGTGCGAGCAAAGTGAGCGGTTATATTTTAAGGAGTCCAGACAGACCCAGAATGCTTTTCTGACACAGAACCGTCGCGGAATGAGTAGTAAACACGTGCGAGCGAAGTGAGCGGTTATATTTTAAGGAGTCCAGTCAGACCCAGAATGCTTTTCTGACACAGAACCGTCGCGGAATGAGTAGCAAACACGTGCGAGCGAAGCGAGCAGTTAGATTTTTAGGAGTCCAGATAGGCCCGGAATGTTTTTTTGACAAATTACCGTCACGGATGGAGAAGGTTAGGTTAGGTCCCCTCCCCCTTTCCTCTCCTCCCCCTTTCCTCTCCTCCTCCTTTCCTCTTCTCCCCATTTCGTCTCTTTCCTCTTGGATCCCCTTCCTCTTTCCTATCCTCCCCTTTCTTGTCCTCCCCCTTTCCTGTGCTCCCCCTTTTTATTTTTCTTACCCTTCTCCCCTTCATCACTCTCTCCGCCTCCGCCCAACTACAACCTTTTAAAATATATTTTGAGTCCTGATCCCGTAAGTCCAGATCCCGTGGGAATATCGGGAAAAAATTTGCCTTTGTGTTAATTCAGGTACTCAGCTATTATCTACTTACTGATTTTCACCGCAATCTGATCGGTAGTTTTTGCGTAAAGGAGTAATCCCGTAAGTCCCGATCCCGTAGGAATATCGGGATTAAAAGTAGCCTATGTGTTAATCCAGGTACTCAGCTATCTAAATACCGAGTTTCAATGCAATTGGTCCAGTAGTTTTTGCGTGAAGGAGTAACAAACATACACACACACACACACACACATACACACACACAAACTTTCACATTTATAATATTAGTAGGATTATTTTATCACTTACTGATAGATTTCAAGAATAAAAAAGATGCTGATTTATTATTTTTAAATTTTTGTGAGTAATATTAAGCGATTTTATTTATGATAGCTTTTGCCCGCGACTTCGTCCGCATAGAAGTCGAAAATGGCTTTAACCGGATTTTTAATTAGTTTTATCACTAATATATTTCTGTGGGTTTTAATATTACCAAAATCGGTAGGTTATTTTAAACATTATTTCTGTGGGTTTTAATATTACCAAAATCGGTAGGTTATTTTAAACATTCTTTTGTATTATCATGTATTTTCGTATGTCGTATTTTACATGTTTTCTCTATACGCATAATAAAGAAAGAAAGGACAAAAGTGTGTACTTGGAAGCAAATTAAAAAAATGGGTTGTGGGAAAAAGTAGTAGAACGAAAATATATAGTATTTAAATTTCATGTTTCATATACAATTAAAAACGCCTAAATCAATTGAAATCTGGTTTTCAATATTAGATAGCTCTATTTTGAGGAAGGTCGTGGTATAGGCACATTTTAGGAACATCAAAATCCAATTAGTAGGTCCTGAGTAAACAACAAAAAACTGCAGCCGCTCGGCCGAACGCGTTCCAGCAAACACGAACGTCACAGAATACTTAATAGTGTAGCATACATTTTATCCCGATATTCCCACGGTAACGGGACTTACGCGGGTTTGTTTAGGGAATAATTCGTAAACATAACCAAAATGTTCTAGCACAGTTCTAGTGTGGTTCTAGTCCTCACCATTTAAAATTTCGAATACTACGTTCCTATGAGGCCGTGTTCTAAAAGTGCAACCTCTTTTGAATAAAATCGGATTGTGTTTTCAAACATGTGTCAAAATACAATGTAGGTAAGTTAAAAGGAGTATTGATATCAACTTCGGAGGAAATCACCCCCAAAATAACTTCCTACCCCTTTTTAATCCCGTTAGAGGATGAATTTTAATAAAATACGAAACACGTGTTTCATCAATTCTGTTAAAGAATGTTTATGCAAAATTTGAAGTAGATTGGACCAAGGAATCACGTTGTCCCATACAAACTTCGTCCCCCTTTTTCACCCCCTTAGGGGTAGAATTTCGGAAAATCCTTTCTTATCGGCTGCCTACGTCATACAAAGAACACACCCTCCAAGTTTCAGATCTCTACGATCAGCGGTTTAGGCTGTGCGTTGATCCGTCAGTCAGTCATTCAGGACAAAGCATTTTATATGTATAAGAGAAGAGATACTGCATAATAGCCGTGCAAAGCCGGGGCGGGTCGCTAGTACTTTGATAAAAGAGATCCAATCAAAGAGTATTTAAGTTTTTAATAACCCCAGCACGCCGATTCATACACATGTTCATACAAAATTGCTGGAGCGTTGTAATGTTCCAAATTCAAAAATAGCTCCTGCATTGGATTTAATTTTCTTTGACCGCGACACTGGCTATATGCACGATAGTGGTAATGCGAAGCCATAATAAAATTATAAATAAAAAAGAGATGGCGCTAGATGCTTCTTTCCGTATGTCAAAATGACAATTTTGACATCATCCCTACGTTCTGTACGTTTTCATGCAAAAATATTATGGTTTATTTTTTACGCCAAGAAATATCAAATTTTAATTGGTAACATAAATCTACTTGAAATACCTAAACCTCTTCTGATATTTTCTGAACACATTCGTGAAGATTATGTTAAAATCTGTTTCCTAGTTCCCGAAATTAGACTGCACAAACAAAGGTAAACAAACCAAATCAACATTTTCTGAGATGAATGGTAGTTTCGCGAAAACGAAGAGATGGCGCTAGTTACTTGAAATTAAAAAAAATATCTTATTAAATTAATTACTTTATTTTTTAGTTAAAAAATGTGTATATTGCTATGTATTCTTAAAATACATAAGTGTACAAAATTTTTAAGCAGAACAAAAAGAATAATCAACTAATTTGTGATTTTCTAAATTTAAGAAAACCTGAATCGCGCATGCAAGATTTTTTTCTACCGGAGCTATATAAGGTTAGCGAATTCTATAGTGCTAAGATCATTATGGACGTAGAACGCTTACTTCCAAAACTTCGAATTTATTATATGTAGAGATTGGTCAGTATAAAAAATAAAAGGAGCCGCGATAGTGAAAGAAAAAATTTGAAATTTGCGAGTGTTGTGTGTGATAGAGTCATCGTAAGTACGAAGGAATGATTTATAATAAGTAATAACGTTCCTCTTACATTTCTATCCACATACTTAGTGTTTGTATTTATTCTGGAAAACAATTGCACTGAGTCCTTTATACTTTGATTTACCTACTTTTTGAATGCCTTTTAGAGTCTGCAGTGATTTCTGCGTCTTCTCCTCTTTTATTTATATTTGAAATATAAGCTTAAGAAAAAAACATCTTTTCAACGATTTTCTGGCTAAATGAGAATCCGTCTTTGGGATTCCAGATCAAGTGCAAACTATGATTTGTTCGCGCTATATCATATACGCTCTACCAAGCAGGTGCTTGCGGTAGAGCTTATTATATAATAACGATGAGTATACGGTATCAAGTTTGCCACATCCGAAACCGAGCTGCATTTGATATGCATCTACAATACATGTCGGCAACTAATTCCGAAACAGACAGTCGAACCAATTCCATTTCAAGTTGCAGAATATTGAGCATCGAATATGTTAAATTTCTCTTGCAACCACTACCGGTATTAAAATAAATCTACCCGCAAACTGGCCGTATTTATCAGCGTGAATCAATGACTGTATTACGTGAGAGAATTGATCAAAACCAGTTTGCGGTTTCCATGATCCGATTTGCTTCTCCCCAGGGATCGAGGCGTTAACTCATGTACAATGTCACGCGTGATTTCCCGGGCTGTCCAGAACGGCCGGATTCTGTAACTAATGGTTTTCAAGTAAACTGAATAACACAGTTGTACCTAATGACAAGCTGACAAGTTGAAAAGAAGTAGACTGGCGCATGGCGTGGTTCAGTCACGCCATGCGGAGAGAGGATACTCATGTCTTGGAATTTGGAAGTAAATGGTCTTAGAGCTAGAGGACTGCTAAAGAAGAGGTGGAGGGATTGCGGGAAGGATAATAAAAGAAAGGGGAGTAAACGCAGACTTGACGGAAAATAGGTTGGAGAAGGGTGACATGTTCTTCCGACTCCAGATAGAAATGGGAAGAAAAGGGAAGGAAGAACAAGAAAAGGAGATTTAACTTGACTTGTGAAATCTCGGGCTCCAACATTTCCTTTTTAAGGTAACGTACCTAAAGGGTAAAAACGGGACCCTTTTACTAAGACTCCACTATCCCTATTTCTGTCTGGCACCAGGCTGTATCTCATGAACCGTGAAGCAAGACAGTTGAAATTTTCACAGATGATGTATTTCTGTTGCCGCTTTAACAACAAATACTAAAAACAGAATATCTAGATCAGAATACCCTTCGTGCGCGGGTCCGACTCGCACTTGGCCGGTTTTTTTTAGTAAGGGAAATCTGACTGATCCCACTTAAACTGACCCCCAAGTTAAGTTGACCTAATGCATGTCGATTAACTGGAACTGTTGAAAATTGTTATTTAAGCATATTTCTGGGCGTCATTCCTTTTAGAAAATCTGATAAAAGTCATCCAAAGGTAAAATTTTCATGTGTCGTCATATACATGTGAAAATTATGGAATGGCATACAGAATAACAACATTGGCTCGTCTCTAGGGTTTTAATGTATTAAACAACAACTGCGGCAACGAGGGTATCTTTTCCTACTGACAGATATTATTAGTAGATGTGGGCTTTATTTGGAAGCTTTCCAAGCTTGTAACGAATAGTTTCAACGGGTAGGTAGTAGGTTAGGTACCTACTGTTGTTTTGTGGGCTTAATTAAGTACTTAGGCCTAGAAAGAGCAGTGTTAACCTAGTGATAAATACCTCCTTTAATTTTCATTCTGAAGGTAGTGGGTTCCCGACGACCGATCAAAGAATTATTGTTCCGTTCGAAAAATGTATGTGCGTTCATTAAGTTTGCTCGCTCGCGGACGTTCTGACAAGTTCTTTCCTCTGGTTACTGTCGACTAAACTGAGAGGGTAGTATAGCTGCTGGGTAAGCAGTACTTCATCTAATACATATCTCAGGCACAACATCGCCCTTCTTCTTCTTCTCGTATAGTGGTGTGGCTCACCAATTGTTAGAGTTTTCAGATCGCCTTATGGCCTCTAACTTGACTTAACGACTGCTACTAGAAGTAGCAACCGGGACCAACGGCTTAACGTGCCTTCCGAAGCACGGAGCACGAAAACACATTTTTGCCTCACTACTAATTGGCCACCCATCGATATGACCGCGCCAGGCGTCGCTTAACCCACACGACCATAAACGATCAGCGAGCGTCGCTTAGCTGTGAGCCTCCTCAGCATGGATTGAAGTGGCTGACGCTCTGTACAAATTATCTGTACAAGATGTGAAGCCCAATAAAAGGCCTACAATGAGTTTGAGGTAAGTTTAATGCTGGAGAGAATGAAGTGGAAAGTTTTATTAGTAAGTAATGCTTCTACTCGTAATAGACTATTAGATTAGCCTTTAACTTTACCGTAGAAATATTACATCTAATACCTCTAGTGGTCGCTCGGCTCTGACCCTATTTAGTCTGACTTTACTCAGTCCACATTGAATTGAAGTTCCAACCAAATTGAAATTCCCTATTAGCTGCTGCAATTTGGAGCAGTTGCTTTGATTTGGTTTTAATTGAATAAACCTAGCGCGAAATTGCTTGACCCTTTGTGAAAGCAAATTACGATACTCTGTATTAATTTTGGTACTCACACTAATACTTACATACTATAATTTAAATGAAATAAATTAAACTATTTATTTTTTAAATGCAATATTTAAAGATGGCTTAGGTTTATGTTTAGGTCTATGTAAACCTAAAACTGTTGTATTAACAACAGTTACACAGGTTAGTTTTTAATTACGTGCTGTTATTAGGGGAAAGGAGATATGCAGGAGATACGTAACTAAAGTTACCGACATAGCCCAAAGGATTAGTGCGCTGAAGTGATGGGGCCGAAAAGTTCTTGATTGGAGACAATGTACCGGAAAACGCAGCTCAGAATGGCCTCTTACTAGATAAAGGTGAACCCGGTAATTAAAACATAAGCACCAAAGCGAAAAACAATGAAGAATTACTAATTTGTGGGTAGGTAATTTCGTTCAATAAAAGGAATTCTTACTTAATTTTTGGCGTGTTAATCTGGGTACCTTCAAAAACGTAGGTATACCCAGAGAGATCAAAGTAGTGATTAATCTTAGCCTTACAGCAGTAGGCTCTAACTCTAACCCCTAATAACCACTTACAGCAGTAGCAAGCTCTAACAGTAGCTAAGCTCCCTAATAATCCGTGTAATAAGATGGAATCGAAAAGACGCGATAAGTATCATAATCTGATATCACGAAGCGATAAAGTAGATTTTTAGAGTAGGAAGTGATCTTGTGACGTTGATATCGGTTGGGCTTGATCGGAAACTGTTAATAAGTGAAGTTATAGGATAACTTATGGTTGGTCTTATAAGTTGATGTTATTGGTTTATAAGATATCGTGATATAAGGTTGCGATTGATGGTCTCTAATTAAAGAGATAGTTTGGTTTTTGTTTATCTAGATGGTTTATACAGCGCTAGCAACTTAACTTTAACCCATGGTGTTCAGGGCGCTGTTTTGCCTGGGACACAATATATTAGATCCAAAGAAAAACAGCGCTCAGATCCTCCTTTCAAGTTAGACGACGTTGTCCAGAGAAAAGAACATAACAATATATCTAGAGACGACTAAGTTAATAAAAAAATTAAATACTGTATCAAATGCTGGTCCGGAGAAGGTTTTTTATGACATACCTAGAATTTAAAAGGAAAATAACTTAATTCTAAAAAAGATTAGGCTTATGTAATACCTAATATATCACATGAAAGCTAATAAATATTATACTACAAACATAACCCTCGCTACATAAGTGTTGTAAGTGGCTAAATTACGTAGTAAATGTGAACTTTGAAATAAGAAAGTTTTTTGTTATTTTTTCATATCCAAACCATTAATTTAAGTTAAGATTTATTTGTTGAAAGCATTTATTTATTGAAGTTGTACTTGATATTTCACAGAGAAGTGTTAAAATGTAATCTGTACCGGGATCTTTGGGTTGTCGAGTGTCGTGAAATGTTCGTGCGAGATGAAATTTTAGATTGCGGTCCAAGATTATGATTGTGATTGTGTTTTTATTTTACTGTGTCGCCATTATTGTGATAAGATTCTTTAACCAACTTAAAAAAGGAGAATTTTCAAATATTTTATAAAGAAATATCAGAGTTTGGTAATCAAAGACATTTCGCGGTTCTATTTGATTATTTTACTTCCGCTCCTACCTAGATATTTTGTAGGTATGTAATTCCAATTGACGCACAAATAGATGCAGATTA
Source organism: Idaea aversata (assembly GCA_907269075.1). Taxonomy (NCBI): domain Eukaryota; kingdom Metazoa; phylum Arthropoda; class Insecta; order Lepidoptera; family Geometridae; genus Idaea; species Idaea aversata. Next base: position 3,521,855 of record OU026092.1, on the reverse strand, counting down.
GCCTTCCACTTGACAGTACCAAGCCACAGAAATGCAAATGGCGGAAACCAATCGTGCCTTTACTAAGGAGGGGTTCGTTTCAAATATATACCTATAACAAACGGTTAAGATTTTGTTTACAAGTAATTTCGATTTTTTTTGGGGTTCCGTGCCCGAAGGGTAAAAACGGGACCATTTTACTAAGACTTCACTGTCGGTCTGTCTGTTCGTCTCTCTGTCACCAGGCTGTGTCTCATGAACCGTGATGGCTATACAGTTGAAATTTTCACCTATTATTTAATTTTGTCGGCTCTATAACAACATAATACTAAAACTAGAAAAAAGGATTAAGGTGGGGTTCCCACACAACATGGTGCGGAACCCTTTGTGTGCGAGTCCGACTTGCACTTGGCCGGTTTTTTCTTTATCCTTCTTTTTTTTTCTTTTTACAGCTTATCCTTCTTCCGTATTTTTATTTTATAGATTTCGTATATCGATCTATATTTTGTATGTCTTTGCGATAAATCCATTAACTTCAGTCATCCGACTTCCAATTCAAGCCCACAGGGCCTATTTAAAAGCTATTAGAAAAAGTAAATGAAGGCACGTTCGAGGCACGATGAAATCTGTTTGAATGCGAGGAACAAATTGGCCTCGGTGTCATCAAAGCCTTGGCTTTTGTTAGAAATGTGGGGCGCGGAGAACGAAGCGAGTGTCAGCTAGGGATAGAAATGAAAAGTTATAGATACAGGCTTAGTTTATTTAAACTACCTAGAAAAAATTAAAATGTTTTCAGGATATCCAATTGATTCAGTTTGAGTTAAAGAGTTATAGTTGAAGAATAGGGATACACAATTTTAACGTATGTGTCGAATAATTTTTAAACGATATATTTACAACTGTTTTTTTATTCTATCATAAGTTAGGAAACTTGATGTTTTATCAAATAAAGAAACAGTGAAACTACGCATCATTGAGGTATGCCTTAACTGCAGTAATAAATAGGTTTCTAAACCATTACTTGTTAATTAAATAGATACATAAACATATGGTTCAAAAGAGAGTTGTGTTTACGTATCAATTATCATCTTATATGTATGAATAAAATAGAGTGGGGCCCAAAATCAATCCTTGTGGAGCACCATTTCCAAACATCATTGAATTCGTACTTATAATCAGCTGTATGTATAAATGAATACCCGTGCTTATAATAATATTTAATTACTGATATCCACACAGATTTTTTCATGTATTTTATTTAATGAGCAGTAGGTACTTAGTTTGGTGAATGAATTACGTGTTCATGATACCCCTTTAGAATCATGTGACCTCATTTCTAAAACCTCTTTGGTAGCAGTAGTGACATCTAGTAACCGTATATGAAATCGGCTTTTTGACAGTTTTTCAGTTACTAGGTTAAGTCGCAAATGTTTGTATAAGTAAATAAAACTCTAATTTAAAAGAGGAATAATTGTATTCGAATATATATTTTTACGATAAAAAAAGTTTATCATTAGAAAATAAATAAGTATGTATTTTTTTAATTAATTTTATTTGGCGCACGAAAACAGGCTCTCTCCATGGAGGTTTTTTTTACTCCTCGCGTTTTGTGTCTTGTAATCAACAGACAAATAATTTAAATATTTACAACATTTTAATGAATGCAGAAAATATATTGTATAGTTTTTGAACATATTTATTTATATTTCCAACATATTTCATGTTGTATCGCTCCAACTGTCAAGCACCGAACTGTAAATGCAAAAATCTAAAAACTAGAGAAACTAATAGGCAATCTCTTCCTTATTTGAAGTCAGTTAAAAATTCATTAATTTCGTCAATCAGTCATGTTTGTCTAGGTAGAAATGTTTTGACTGCCCGACGTGAAAAACATGAAAACTCTTTCACAGATAATGGATGTCGACATATCGATGACAAATCACATGATCGTTTGCGCAACTTTTACGCAATTTTAATAATATCATTCTGCAATAGGTACTGGAAAAATATTGTTTCAAAAAGTTTGTTATTTTTCAACGTTTCCAAATTCGTTTAGGTATATAGTTTAAGTTACTGTAGTTAACATAATATTTTAAATGTTTTGGTTAGCCATTACAATAAAAAAAAAGAAAATTAAAATCTCATATAACCAACCAATTTAATTAATTAATGTATCGGATGTAATCGTTTTATTTTTTGACGAAAAAACTACAAAATTAAGGATAAAACTAATTAAAAAATTATAGTCAATAATAATTATATTGTCAAAATCTACAAAATAATAAGTAGGTAGATATAATTTAACAACCAAAATACCTTACCTAAAATCATAAAATCGTTGATAATATTAGCTACAATCAGAGTTGAAAATAGTCGAAATAATAACATATTAAAGGAGATTTATTAAAATTAAACATTTTCCAATCAAGATCAAATATATGTTAGGTACTAACTACTATATTTCACATTAAAATTGTTATACTTATCTAATTAACGTTATTAATGCTTTTATATAGGTACCTAATTGCGCCCCGCGGATTTACCCGCGTAAGTCTCTCTAAAGTGATACGCATTTCATTCAAACACGGAAAAACTTAACACTTATATAACTTATTTACTAAGAACTACAAACTTTATCAGCCCCATTATGCGAAGTTTCAAACTCATAAATCTTATAATTATATAGTTTCAGAGATTTCGTAATAGTCTTTTTCTATAGATTTGATTTATAGAGTCTATAGATTTGATATTTTGGATGAGCTTTTTTATGAAGTTTCATGAAAATAATCCAATGTCCTTCAAATCTCTACTAACTTATTCAGTGATGTAAGTTACATATTCAGGAAGGTTTGAGACTCGACAAATAGTCGATAAAAACTTCGTCCCTGAGATTGAATTGAAAGAAAAAGGATTTCCGATTAATTATTCAAATGTTCCTTTGTAGCTTCTTTACTTTCTGCAATATATTTAGTTCAAAGGTTTTTCAAACCAATCCTTTCGAGTCTTGGAATATTGTGTGCATCAGGATGGCGAGAATAGGAATTCAAATTGTCATGATAATTATATTTCAGAACATAAACGAAATAAGTGCTCCATAAAACAGTCGAAATAGCCCAATCTTCTCTAAAACTAGGCCACAGGAGCTTAATTTGTATACTCATAATTACTTTGATAATATTAAAATATTCACTGAAATGGAAGGTGAGTATATTGAATTGTATTTCTGTGCCTTATTTTCCGAGAAACCGTGTTTGGTTTTTTAATGAAGATATAAAAGTAATAATCAAGCTATTAAATTAGTTAAATTTTGACGTTTTTCCGAACCGGTTGCATTTTTACCTTTTAATAAATAAACGTTTTCTTTTGTCAATTAATCAAATCGTGATATTTTTATACAAATGTATAGCAATTTAGAAAAAAATGCCAGTTTACCATTTTGTTGCGTTTGTCGATTAATCGATCAGACATTTAGCAGCCATGTTGATGAAGTTACACGGTGGATGACTCAGCTATACCCCTACTATTTGAAGGTTTCTCATATCGAGAATTTAATCTCGATTCTTTTACTCTCGTGATGTTGTGTGTTTTTTGTATATGAGTAGAGTTTTTTATAACTTTCTGTTTGTACCTACATCTCAATAATTTCTTTAAAAAAATCCCCAGGTCCCCGAATTCCTTAGTCATCTTATACGACATTCTCGACAGAAACTGAGTGAGCACAATTCTCGCCAAGGGCCTTGTATTGTAAACAATGTTGGGTTGTAGGTATTTGGTGCAAATAATGACCATTTACAGAGAAGCAAAGCAAGTTCTGATTCTTTTGCACCAGGTACGATCAAGGGCGCGGTTCCTTGTTTGATTTTTCATGTTTTGTGTTTCGTTTAATAGAAAACAAAAATGAAATATTGGCATTGGATGGCAATGCCGATCCGTTGTGGTCCTTTGGTCACCTGAAGCTAAGACTAATAATTTTGTGGCTTACAAAATTCTTATCCTTCTGGTCCCCCGGGCCCAGGGTGTCCGTGGCAAAAGGCAGAAATATGTATCCGTAGTCGGTTTACCACCTATCCCGTCGTCGCGTCACCGCAGCACCCCTCTCCCACTTAATATTTTAATAGAGTTAGTGTCGAATCGTCCCAAACTTAGTTCGTCTAAGGTTGCAACTCGTCTAAAACGCAACTGAGAACTTTCGCCTAATTCTTAGGTAGTCTATAGGTGGTCGCAGATTGATCAGAGCTAAACGAATCGAATTTTTGCCGTCCACGGGAAAAGGTACCTTATAGTAATAGAGATAAGGTACATTTATATTTCAAAGTCGGCCGCCTCTGACGATGTGGTCGACTCTGATGACGGCATCGGAAATACAAATGTAGGTACCTTATCTCTATCACTATAAGATACCTTTTCCCGTGGACGGCAAAAATTTGATTCTTGCAGCTCTGATCAATCTGCGACCACCTTTATACATAATTATTGTAAATCAGGAGTTGTCATGTCATGTCCGTTGTTATAAGTTTGACTTATATTAACGGACATGACGTCACTAGTCGTTTTATAGCTTGTAAGTGTAAGATAATATTATTTTTCAGTGGAGGCATGATACCATATTTTTTGGAAGCATGAGATCAAGCTAAAGTAGCAACTTTTTAAAGTTATTTATTTGTCTTTGTAAGAGTAGTTAATTTCTAATGAAGTTCCTTTTTGTATGTGACATTTATCTATTCTATACTTAATATTATAAAGAAGTAAAGTTTGTGTGTTTGTATATTTGTTAAATTATAAGGGGTAATCTCGGGATCTACTGAACCAATTTTAAAAATTCTTTCACCAATAGAAAGCCACATTATTGCTGAGTGTCATAGGTTATATAAAAAACCAAAAAATAAAAAGGCTTTTACGTGGTAGTCCGTTTTGCAAAGTGAATCGGAGAAAAAACGGTCGAATGAAAGCGTTTCTTACGAACGCTGCCTTAACTATGAAAGATATATTTTTGAGTTCTAGAGAAAAGATGTGAAGCTTGAAAGTGCCTACAAAAAACGTTAAGTTTTTTTTTAATATTAGTATAGATAATTTAATTTATTAACATTATGCCCAACGACGTGGGCACGGGTCGGCTAGTTCTTCATATATTCACAAAAAAGGTTCCATAGTAAGGCCCCGGGATGTACCGGAGATTACAATCTGAACGAGATTCAACCGTGATATAACTGTGTACCACAAGCTGTATACGCGATGTAAGCCGATATTAAAACGTAAGATATTTATTACAACAGATTTATGAGCTTTTTATTTACGTATAATAATTTTGAGAAATCAAAACATCAGTTTATTAAGGTTGTAAGTTTCCCATTTTTCTCCAAATTCCTCTGAATATGGCCCTACCATTTTTTGGGGATTCCGTTTAGGTGATAATGCGAATACCCCACATATTCCTTACCTATGACTTCTTCGACATAGCTACGTACACGGACATACTCAAAAAGACAGACAGACAGATAGAAGTCAAACTTTTCACACGCCTCTGTTGTCATTACGGTTATAAAAAAAAAAACAGCCCAATAATTGATAAACGGACAGTGGATCAAAATTAAATTTGCAAGATTTGATGACAAACATCGGGATAGGTGAAACTAAATAAAAAAACTTGTAAAAAAAACAGCTTAACTGGTATATAAATATTCAAATGAGAAACTTCAAACGGCAATGCACTTCGTCGTTCATAAGATTTTTCTATTCCCTCATGTTTAAATGCATAATATATCCTATGTTATTACTTCCTCTATTTCTACTGGCTATATGCAAAAATTGTACGGAGCCAAAACTGGATGGATGATAAAAACGTTCACCTTTATTTATTTTTCAACTTTTGGCTACACTTACGTACGCCATTGAGAGTTGATAAGTATCATGAAACTTACTTCCTTTTATTGAAATAAATTGCCTACTCTAGTGGTTTCCAAAGTTGTCTGGACCACGCCCCATCTAATACCCACCGTTCCTAACCTACTTTTAATATGATATTGTGTTAAGTGGAAAAAATAATATCATAATACCTGTATGAAGATGTAAAGGGTAAAAGTATTTTCATGGCCTTACCATACAGACTTAGTTCTCAGGTACTGAAGTTTATATTTTTGATAGTTTTGCTTGCGATTGAAAGTGTAGTTCAGCAACGTATCTTCTAATAGGTACTCAGACTGACTCGTTCGCGAGTTACTTCGGCTTACAAAAATTGACCGAAACCGACGTTTTATAGTCCTCAGTTTCAGAGCCCACCTAGAATTTCCTTGCGATCCATCAGGGGTTTGCATGCGACACATAATTTGAGAATTACTGGCTTACTCAATTACTTCAAAACCTATAAACAAATGACTTTACCAAAGTAGGTAATGTTTGTTAAAATATGACCCTACATTGTTGGCTTATGGCAAAACATTGTCTATATGTGTGTTCATAAAAATTAACGGTAAATTTCGTTGGAAGTATGACAATGGGACATTAAAGTGTACATTTTCATGACACTATGATCATTGTGTTATTAAAAATAACAGTTAGCAATTTTACTTTACTGTACTCTCTCTAAAGATTTACGTCTATTGCATCTTTCTAAACATAAAAGCGGCGACGCATGTCGTTTATACCATAGACTATACTTATACTTACGGACTGAGAATTCTGAACACACTCTGTAAAGTCATGGAAACAAAATAGTGACCATGTTAAAGTTCAATTTGGTTAGGATTGTGTTCAAAACCTTTACAACTACAAGAATACATAATATGTGACTAAATTGATGTAAGGATAATCAAAATCGGCATACGCGTTTGACATCTAGAGCGTCACAAATAAACATACATGGGCTGATAAACAGGGTAATACCCTCCTTTGCATCGCATTGCAGTTTAATATAGACAATCAAAAGTCTGCGGACTTCAACATACGACACAAAATAATAATCAAATGAGTGCTCATTTTCATTTCATTCAGCATAAGTCTATTTCGTTATACGGATTGGAAGTCCTAATTTCAATACAATAAACTGTATAACCCAGTTTGGATTACCAACATCTGTTACAAATTATTTAATACATTAAATTTATGGAATTACTCTTCTGACAGATTTTAAAGAAATCTCTATGACTTTGACACTTCAAAACTCGAATGTAAATCTTAGTCTCTGTACACGAATATTACATTTTGCTCTAAATATCCGTCTTGAGGTTGATGTCGCTCGGTCGCTGTAAGTGCCAGCCGTTCCGACATAATTTACCACTAGTCGCTACTTTATAACTAGGGCTGACCTGACTGACTGAGCAAAATGTTCTATAGAAGTTGTTGACTACAAAAGAAGTCGTAGCTTTGAGACAATATTAGTTAGTTACCTAAAGGTAACACAAATTATAGACGAAACTCATTTGTCATTCGAGGCGGCGAGAGAAGTTAACGATCTCGAGTATCCCGACTTCGACTTATTTAACACAGCACCACATAAAATTAAAATGCAATTTAACTCAAGCTGGTTGGTTCCCGATCTGTCGGAAAAGTAAAATACTCTTGAGCTATCAGTTGTAACTCTTTTTCCTTCTTTTTATTATTAAATTTTCTTCTACGTCTCTAGCAAACAAGCGTATTTAACTATATGTGAAACATTTAAATGGTGTATTTGTAACCACTGAAATATTTAAGTTAATAATTTTACTGTTTGTTTTCCATTGAGAATAAAATAAAATAAAAATAAATGCTCTACATGCCCAAAATGCACCTATAAAGTAAGTAGATTAATTATTTTTTTTAGAAATTTTCCCATTTTCCCACATCAGCAATAAAGTTTTACGCGAACATGTTACGATGCCATTCGGTAATATTTGTGTTTTAACCCACATGGCAAGGAAAGTCTTTGTCTAGTCTACACTAAACATAGGTCTCTTTACAGACCCACAGTGCACCTATAAATCAAGTAGATAATTGTTTTATCGAATTATTGCCGTGTACCTTTATCGATAGGTATAAGCTTTAAAGATTCACCCAAAGTTGCTTGCTTTTCTACGATGCTATTCGATAGTATTTCAAAGTGTTCTCTTTCCTTTGTCTACACTTAATTAAAAATATTTTTTTGTTTGTGATGAATTCGCTCTGAAACTGCTGAACAAATTTTGATTAAACTTAGTATGTTGATACATTGATTCATTGGGAGTAACATAGGCTACTTTTTATCTCGATATTTCCACGGGAATATGACTTATGCGGGTGAAACCACGGATCATCGCTACTTAAGTTGTAAATACTACTATACTACTATAAACTTAAGTTGTAAAATATTTAAATTTGGCGCAGCAAAAAACGTAGGACAAGCATTTGACATACAATAGGTACACCAAGACCAGTAGAATTCCCGGTAAACCGGTGGCAAGTGATGATCCGTCATCCGTGATAAATGACAGGGATAAATTATACTCCGTTGGATAAATGTTCCCCTTTCAGGGAAAATTGTTTTACGAAAAAATGTCAGGAGACAAATACTAATTATTGAGTAAATAGAGCTTTTAGACTTAAAGCGCGTCAAACACTACAAGGCAAAGCTTAAAGTTATATTAATTTATCTCAAAACAAAAATATTTAAGCAAAGCTCGGCAGAGTTATTTAAGAGAAAACGCGGGTATTGGTTTCCCCATACAAATGTATCTAAAACCTAGTTTTGCTGTTTAAATGCCACTCTGTTTCCTTTTTATAAAAAAATAGTCACTAGGTAAATGAGAAATATCCTCTATTATTTATTTGTTAGAAAGAGAAAAAAACATAGGGGCTTTATGAAATAGGTTTTATTAAAAAAAGGAAATGATTGGCCTTTTTTCAGAAAGGAAATAGTGAAATACAATACTCGCATACTCAGAAAAGTAGGTTAAGTTAGGTTGAATATTGTGATCTAATAATATACGCTTGATTGAGCGAAGTGATCGCCAGTATTGGCTATACCTACATTGGTTTCGTATACATAGGTAGATGTAGCCAATTCACATCCATAGATTTAGATAGATGTATAGATTATCTTCGTCGTGTGTTACGGAGCGTAAAACAAACACTTCAACGGTGTTTCCAGGGACAAAGCCGTGGCCATGTTACTTAACCAACTTATTCTACTTAAAGTTTCATGTTTAAACTTGTTGCTTACAACTGAAACTTTGCTAACACGCTGCCATGATTAACGAAAACGTTAACTACGAAAACTACTCAAGTTATATAATACAGGACAATATAGTTTCTTATTACGTTTGTGAAATAAGTAAGAAGTTATCTCAGCTTTTTTAGCACCTTGTGAAAAAAATCATGTCTTCCTTTAAGGCACATGGAGGATCCCTGGACAATACCTCTGTGGCGCGTCGGGCGAACACCCGACTGCGACGCAGAAGGTTGCGGGTTCGATTCCCGCCGGGAACAAGTATTTATGCTGACCATAAATTCTTGTTTCTGGTTCTGGGTGTTTCCTATATGTATAATATGTATATATTTACAAAAAAAAAAGTATATAAGTAGTTTATCCGTTATCTGGCACCCATAACACAAGCATTAAGTTGCTTAGCTTGGGGCTGGATGGCGATGTGTAATATGTCCTGAAATATTTATTTATTTATTTATTTATTTAATAACCCCTGGACATTAAATCCTGGATAATATAAAAAAAAAAAAAATACTGCAACTAGGTAAAAGAAAATTTGGATTTTCAAAATGAAATTTATTCACGAATGGACCCGCTGCCGATGACAGTTTGCCATCCTTAATTTTGTTATATTCATAGACTTCTTTCATATTTTTGTGTGGAGTAGAGGCTAAATGGTGTTGCTATCTATTAAGGCATGTTAAAAGTAGCCTTATTTTTAGTAAGCCCTATTAGGCCAAAACAGAATCTTCAACACCATACAGCGTTGCATGGTGTAGTCATAGTCAGTAATTTTAAGCATGAAAAAGGCATTCGGATGTACCAGGTTAATTATAATTCAAGTGATTGTTATATTTTAAAAACGAATATACTAAAAGAAAAAAGAAATAAAGGCCTTTGTAGACGACTACTAGAACAACAGAAATCAGTCTTAACATACGACAGAAGTATCAAATTCGATAACGTTCTTTGAACGAGAAATATCAAAAGGACTTCATCAAATAATTGCCCAGGGGTAAACCTTACACATTCGACATAAATGTAGAATGACACAAAACACAATAGGTATAAGTACCTATTTACATTTCCGTGGTTTTATTCCGGAGCATGACACACATAAAACTGTACTGAATTATAAAGTTATCAACAAAAGGGTCACAAAAAATCCCACAATAGTTGACCGCGGGCTTCGTCTAGCCGGCCATTAATTTTTTTACTTATATTTTTTTCCATAAATACGTAAAGAATGGGCCTTAGTTCATCGACCCATAGTACTGTTAAGTTTACTTTCAGTTAGACCCGGTTCCGAGACTTTTTTTTGTTTCACTTTATTGTGTCAGTGCCCAAGGTTTTTTGCTACTTGTCGTTTAATTAGGCCGTGGGCCGTAAAAAGGTTTGTAGGTTAGTTACAAAGGAATTCTGGGATACCGTTTTCGTTTGTTAACTTTGTTTTATTAGGCGCCATGTTGATTGTTTGACGTACCCACTTGACTTTCAAAAGAACTTTTTCCTCATTTTCTATTATATTTACCACAATGAAAAGTTTTCTTTTTAGTAAGTAAACAAGAAATCATCAAGCTATAATTGTAAAGGTCTTGTAGTTTGCTTGCGACAAGCTTGAACGCAGTTGTCAGAAGTCATCAAGCGTACTTAGTTTCATGGCCCCTTGATCGTGTCTTTGAAATATTTTAAAAGTAATCTAATCTAAAATACCAATGATAGGAAAATTGCAAAGACAGAAAACTGAAATCGTTCCACGTTTTCGATCCTGTTATCAAATACTGGCTGTTACCCGCGACTTCGTCTGCGTAAAACTATTCATCGAGTAGCCTTTTTTCAAAGCTTATCTCTTAAATTAATTAAAAAATACCTAATAATCTAGTAATCTAATCACTTAAGATTTCCAGCCCAGTAACAAAATAAGACTGGACCACAAATGGCAAAGATAGAAAACTCAAATCTTTGCACGTTTTCAATTCTGTTATCAAATATTAGCCTACCTGGGCTTGGAGATCACGAGCTGTTTTATCCGATACTGTATCATGTTACGAGACTAGGTTAGGTTTCTATTTATCTATTTTATAAGCTCTACCTACATATTGCGTAAAAAGTTGTATAACTTTGAGATTTGACCTGGAGCTTATTGTAGTTCCGGTATCGGATATTCAGAGGATAATAATATGTAACTTCAATGCGTTTAACTATACTTAAAAAAATATACTTATAATTTATTTTTAACAATTAAAAAAATCACCAAAAGGGTTAAATTAAAAAATAATAATCACAAACCTTAAATTAATTTTAATTAAAAATAAATCATTTATTTAAATAAATTAAGAAATGTTATTTTTTTATTTTATACTTGTCTATTTATGTTCTCAACAAAAAAGTAAGTAAATTCGCGGGCATAGCTATTAGTTAGCTAGTCCAGATGAACACAGATTTAGGAATTATTTTTTTGCATTAGTAAGTACTAGGAAGAATAGTAGAAGAAGTTACCTACATCCTTCTGATTAATAGCAAATGAAAAGGGTTAAAAAGGGCGTGCTTGGTGTTTTATCTTTTTTGTTTGCTTTCATTTTTATTGTACTACCCTGTATTTACGTTTTGTTCTTTATTTTCTTATAATAATTTTAGATATTTAAGTTTTTTGACAAATTGTTAATAGGCTACAACTAGTAGGTGGTATTAAAGCAAAAAGTTCAGGGCGTTGCAAAAATATGGCAACTTCCCAAGGGCGTAACAGTAAAAATAAGTTTGGAAAGCCCTGTAGTATTTCCTTGCATCTCAATTTAACTACAGAGCGTCAAGATCTCGCGTTTGATGCATATTTAACAAACTTATAAAAGTTTTACTGTCTTTTAGTTAAGTGTTAAAATAATATGATCCTTGGAGACTGAGTTTTACTTAGTCTTCGCAAAAGTATGTAATATGTAATAACTAGCTATTCGCCCGCGCCTTCAACCGACCCGTGAGCTGTGAGTAACAATTTGGATGCGAGCCAGAGCTAAGTTCTTATCCCACTTAACCTAACAATGTAAATAATAGTATTTTATAAAGTAACTAGTTTTTGCTAGCGTCCGCGTAAAAATTGAAAATGGACCGATAAATCACGTTGTCCCATAGAAACGTTGCCTCCCTTTTTCACCCCCTAAGGGGTAGAATTTGCGAAAAATCCTTTTTTATCGGATGCCTACGTCTTAAAAAGAATTCACCCTTGGAGTTTCAGGTCTCTACGATACGGCGGTTTTGACTGTGCGTTGATCCGTCAGTCAGGACAAAACATTTTATATGTATAGATCATAAGCATAAGTAACTACATCATTATTAATAATACTATGTACTCCAAATTATGTGGACACACACGCATAGTTTTAGGTTAGGGGGGATAAAACCTTGGATGAAGGTATATCTATCTCTTTGTCAAAATAATTATAAAATAGCGAGCGACGGGCAAAGTTTATCTGTGATTTCTATAGAAGACTAATCAGCAAGTTCTACATATATGTATCAACAGACTCAACCCTTGAAAAATATCAGCTGTAACCTGTAATATATAATCTATAGATTACCTCTATTCGACTGATGCAATTTAAACATTAAAGTTAATATTTATAATATTAAAAATGATGTCTCCTTTTTGTGTCAGTAGATTTAGCTCAGCTATAAATATGAAAATATGGCGAAATTCTTTATTTAATATGTAAAATATCTGGTTTTATAGAAATTCTTTTACATATTATAGTCCTTCTCGGTTGACGCCTGCTAGTTATGTATCTAACGGTTGTATTTTAGAAGAAGAAAATATTTAAATATGGTTTAAATCATATTTTTTAAAATATATGCCAGAGGAGCCATGTATGTAGGTAGGACTTAGGTTTTCATTGTGTAATTTAAATTTTTTAAAACCTTCATAGAACATAATTTGCCATTAGCTTTAAATTGTTAAAATATAGTTTAACTAAATCAAAATGCTTATTTCGTTGACCTGATTTCGCTTTTCATTAATATTTTATAATGTTCCCACTGGGTCAGATAGCAATTTTTTTTATGGTATTATTTTATACTTTTTTTTATGCTAAACCATGAGTAAACTGTGTCCCATGGCTTTCCCCGTTAGTTCCTATACTGTGAGAATACCAGGATAACAGGTTCCCAAACCTTTTGACCCTCTTCTCAAGTTAAATAGGTAACGAGGTAAAGAGAAACTAGTTCAATAAAGAAATAAGGAAAAAATAAAAGTAAAATGTGGGACGGTTTCTTAGAAACACACTTCTTCTTAGAGTCAAGAGGCGAGAATTCTGGTATCACTTTTTGTCGTTAGATACACAATTATTGTAGGTACCTTAGCGAAAAGAAAAGAAATCGAGAACATATTTTTTTAACATTGGGAAAGTAATCATAGTTCACAAATTATATGGATAGGTAAAACATAATATTTTGATTATTTACAGAATGATGTTCTAGATGACTAAGTGAGCAAAGTTTTGTGCTACGACGAATGAGAATTCGTTCATTTTTTCGAAAAAAGTTAGAGCCTTTGAGTGAAAAACAGCTGTTTCTTAGATGATTGACTTAATTAGAGTTTGGACAACTATTTAAATAATTTATGGTATTTATTTCCAAAAACAGAAGATTATCCAGTAAACATAATCCCAATACTGAAGAAAAAGATTACATTTTATTTTTAACTACAAAAAGTTGTTCGATCTTATTACATTGACTCTCTGGGAGTAACATAGGCTACTTTTATCCCCTTATTCCCAAAGGAATTAAACATAAATGTATGAAACCGCGAATCTCTCCAACAAAGTACAAAAAATAGGTAGGTATAGGCAATTAAATTAAACAAAATGAGAGAGAATAATAATTAAGCCTAATATAAACTCAAACCATCTATTTATGCAAATTGTATCAAGTATTTATTAACCAACCATACAAACTGTTGCATTACGGTAATTAAAGAGATTTCAAACAAAAACAGCATTGTTAACCCATTCCACCGTTACGTCACATGTCAATGTCAATTATGACAGGTCGGGTTACGTTACGTTCTGCGCCCGCGCAGGGTTTAAACGCTTCTCTTGGGGGAAATAGACTATGGACTTTTTGTCGGACGATTGTTTAGTACAGTTCTTTGAGTCAGAGTTCAGATAGGTTAATACTCAGAACAGAGTGTTCAATAAGATAAGAATCGGTCGACTAACGAAACGCACAAAACTTTTGGCAAATTGACCTATTATGCTAAGGTGCTAAAAAAAGTACTTGGTCCTGATATGTGGAATGATACAGCAGCATCTTTACATTAATTTTTAATTTGTTATTGTTTATGACCGCAGAAAAAATTGTAAAGTTTGTAAAGACACACTCAGCAGTTTTTGTCTGGACTGGGTAAAATTAAAAAAAAGTATAAAATTTTCTAACCAGAAACAACGGTGTCCATGAAATTCGCTATCTATCAAGCAATTTGGAACTGGCTTAGAAAAAAATAAACCAATTAAATATATCCGTCAAATTCTACTGCTATATCGAATCGTGAGAAGAGCGCGTCTGAAGAACCCTAACAGTAAGAAGCAATTTGACGATTTCCTTCAAAAACTATTAGACGATGTAAAGTTTTCAGTCTGCAACGGCTCTAACGGTTGCAGTCGATTGTTGCTAAGCACTCGACCGTGCTCTTGCGGTACCTACTAACTACACCACAACCAATTTACCTATGCAGACGCATTTTTCTTGAACTAATAATAACACTGGTAATCTGATAGTATATTGAAGACACTAGCGCCGTCATCAGCTGCATGAGTAACTTGATCTATCATGAGAATATCTGAGATGCTCCGGTTGGTTAGTTCTGTTATTATGACATTTGATTGTAATGTTCCTTTTTGCAATTTTTTATTGCCTAGTGATAATGGATCTTAATTTCTGAGGCTTATTATTAAGGCGTTTTTTTATGTTGAGTAAAAAGTCATGAAATTGGAGCTCAAAGTCTTATTTAAACTTTACATATTAAAATGAAGTAATTAGAAGAAACCATTTAATTCTCCTTCTCCTTCAAGCTCCTCCCCACAACTCGACTTTCTACAACAAATCCTTCTCTTTTCACTCTGTCATCCTCTGGAAATCCCTGCCTCAACCCATCCGATCTGCTAAATCCCTACCCATTTTCAAAGCTATGGTAACTGATCACTACCTTAGTACTGTCTAATATCCGTATGTACTCCTGTATTATTATTTATGTATGTATACATGTATGTATGTACTCATTTGTATGTATCTCTATGTATCTCTATGTATCTCTATGTATCTCCATGTATAATTATTTGTTAAGTATTGTATGAGTAATTGAATATTTCATTACCATAATTATTTAAATACTTTATATTATCATCTATTATAAGTTATATATATCTACTCTCACAAGATACGAACTCACAACCTACCATAAAAGCTAAATCAGTTCTTTTCCATCCAAAGGTTGCCTGGAAGAAATCGCTTACAGCGATAAGGCCGCCCATTTGTGCAACTTGTACTTTCTAGCTATTACTTTACTTTGCTTTTTGTATTTATATGTTCCTTACTGTGTTGTACAAATAAAGTTATCTATCTATCTATCTATCTATCTATCTTTAATAACTACCCGACTTGGCAGTTGACTTATTTGAGGCAATCTTCTGGTGTCTATCGAGTCTTTTCTATTTTAGATTTATTTCTCGTTGATTCTCTCGACCGATTTACGAATGATTGTTTAATAATTAAATATCCAAAATAACGTTTACTACATAAATAAATAACCAAAAGTTTTCAGAATCGATACTTTTGCAAATATTGATTCTGAAAATGGTTTTTTAGAAGTGATGCTAACGATTATTTGCAATATTTACATACCTATTTCATAATTGTTTTGTAATCAACATGTTTAAGACATAGCGAATCCTACTAATATGCGAAAGTTATCAATAAACCGAATCTAATCCAGATCGAATCTCACAAACATATCGAATCAAATAACAAAACGTTACGGTTCCATCTTACATAACATCATCTGATATCTCAATCAATAAGTTTATTGACCTCAAACAGGTGTCCCAGTTATTCGTAGACAAACCGCTTGTCAAAACACAACGGAACTGACGCATTTTAGTCAGAAGGTCGATGAAATTTAAAATTTTAATGGAAAAGATAGAACATCCGTTTATTTTATTTAGCAAAAGTTATCTTGAAGATAAGAAAGTGTACTTTATTGTCAATTTAATAGACGACTCGACAATGGTGTCAATAGCAGAGAGGGCCAAGGAAGTAGGACACAACAAAATGATCGTTTCTTACCCGACTATTAGAAGGGTTTTGTTTTTATTAATTATCTGACTCGTATAAAGAAGTGGGTTAGGTTTGTTACTCCTATAAGCTTAAACCGCTTAATGAATTCGCATGTTTAAATTATTGGTAATAAAATAAGTAAGTGGTTGAGCGCTTCTATGCACCTTAACAACAAACTTTTGTTCTACAACTTTTAGAAAATTGAAAATTTTTCGATATTTTTGGAATTATGTTAATTTATAAAGCAGCTAAATTTGAAAAAAAAATGTCTGAATAAATGGCGACTTAGAACAGTCGATGAAACTTAAAAAACAAGTACAATCTTAAGATCAATGACCTCTCCGTGTAAGTAACAGCTGATTTTCGGGTAAACATAATCTTAAAATTATTGAATACAAAAGTCATAGAACAAAAGTTGATTGAGATGCACAGAAGTAGCCCTCAACCGATTTTTCTCATATAAAGCTGAAGAGTTTGTTTGATTGTTTGTTTGTTTGGACGCGCACTTACCAGGAACTACTGGTTCGAATTGAAAAAATATTTTTGTGTTGGATAGTCAATTTGTTCCTATTTTTATCCCGATATTCCCACAGGATCGGGAGTTACAAGGGTAAAACTGCGGGGCGCTGGTAGTTATTAATAACTCTGTAAAGGCTATTTTTAATCCCGATATTACTACAAGGTTGAGACAGGTAAAACATACAGTAATAAGGTCTTAAGGCTAGTGTATATTTAAAAGTTCTAGTTCACGCGACAATGACCGTAGAATGCTCGTTTAACTGGTTTCTTTATAATTTTACAGTTCTCTTTGTTAAACACTTTATGGCTGTTAAGTTATGGATCGTAAAACTAAGTAAACTTTACTATTAGAGCTAATAAAATAAAGTTTTGAAAATAATTAGCTATAGGCATAATATAGGCGTCTAAACTTATTTTCAGGCAAATGAATCAATCCTAGATAAATAGATAGATATGTTTTTTATTGTAAACACCATTTTCAAATAACATTAAATAAAAAAGTGCTACAAAGGGCGTCCTTATCGCTCTAAGCAATCTCTTTCTCTTCCTACTAATATTATTATTTTATTTATTTTTAGTCTATTCCATCCTACTGCAGGGCAAAGGCCTCCCCTCCTTCCACTGGTCTCGGTCTAGTGCCAGCTGGGTCCAGTCCCTACGATGCGAGTCCAACTCGTTCCACCATCTAATATTATATATAAGAAAAATTGTGTATTTGTTAGTATGTTTGTTACTCCTTCACGCAAAAACCGATTGAACCGATTGCAATGAAACTATGGTATGCAGACAGCTGGAGACCTGGATGATCATAATATTTTTATCCTGATATTACTACGAGATTGGGATTTACGCGGGTGAAACTGCCATGACTATGCCTTTATGTCTTGGTTTTTTTCATTTTATAATTATCATAGAAATTAAGATTTAAAAAAGAAAAAAGAAAAACGAGTGGCACTTGGGGACTGCCGCGGTAAAGCTATTGCATAGCGAACGCTCGGCCGAGCTAGTCGGTCGGTAGGCGGAGTGGGGGGTGTTATGTTTTATTTTCGTTACGGAATTTCTTGATTCGGTCGCCGCGCTCAAAGCCCGCGATAAAAGCTATGCAATAGCTTAAAAAAAAACATAGGGTCATGGCAGTTATAAGTTTTATGCAACTAAAATATTTGCTCTAGTGATTATCCAGGGAGGAAACAGTCGACTACGTTTGTATGGAGCGAGCGCCCGGTACCCTTTCCTCTTAAAGATATATAAAAAGGAATATTTACTATGTTATTTGTTCTTGTATTGTGAAGCTGCTAGATATTTCGAAGCTGTTAGAAGCATTATTTTCACAAAACTGAAGTTTGCTGTTACATCTGGATAGAGGCGACCGTATCAGACTTTTCCAAAACTGTTCGCGTGCGTTTGCTGCGTGAGTTTAGTCTCTCGGCACACTCATAACTTTAGCCGTGAAAATAACCATAGTAAAAAAGTCTAAATCAATTCAATTCAAAGCACTTTTTGTAACAGACAATCAAGTTTGATCTGATATAACATCTTTTTTCTTTAATAAAATATCTATGTAGGTACCAAAAGTAATTTTCTACTGCGATTTATAGTTTTAAAGTTAGTAGGTAGTTTGTATCGACTTTCTATACCTTTTAGTTTAACAACTTAGAAAAGTCTGTGTTAAAGTCAATGTTACCCGGTTTTTTTTTATTTATTGTAAAAAGGACCAGTGGGTTATATAAATTAAAATTATTTGATTACTTAACAACTTTCGTAGTCACATTGGTTTTTAATACGCGACTCTAGAACATAATTTGCCAAAAATAACTATTCTAAATTAAATTATAAACTACATTAGCATCTATTTGGCAGAGCGGTGTTGGCTTAGTTTTAGATACCTCGACTTTCATTCTGAAGGTCGTGGGTTCGAATATCGGCCGGGCGTGCACCAATGAAATCTTTTTAAGAAAAATTGATGTGCGCTAATTGACATTGCTCTTACGGTGAAGCAAAACATCGTGATGAAACCCGCAGCTTAGTTGGCTCCAGAAGTCTTGACAAGTACTCTCCTCTGGACCTGGTCTAGTAAGCTGAGAGGGCAGTAGGTGCTAGGCAAGCCTACTCCATCTTCACGCAAAAAGGTCCCAATTAAAAGGGTCTAATTGCGGCAATGGCCCGTATACAAGTACAACATCTATTTGGTACCTATAGATTGTGTCTTGTTATATTGAAGGTAGCATATTCAAGATACTAAGACAATACATATTTGCATCGCTGTTAACATAACGGCATAGGAACTATTTGAGAAAAAGCACTCTATTCAGTACTCTAGTTGCAAATCTTAATAAACGTTTTTACTAAGTACCTACTAGTAGGAAAATAAAAATTATATCAAAAAAGTTTGAATTTGAGGTGTCATAGAGGTTTGAGATAACAAACACAACTCCATTTAAAATTATTTTTCTTTTTTATTTCAGGTGCATGGTGACTACATAAGAAGACAAAATGCGGGCAACACTTTGTCTGTTACTCGCCGCTGCATGCGTTTTGGCTCAAAAAAATGAAATTAGGTACGTGAATTCAACGAATATCCAATCCATTTTTTATCATTTCATTTATTAAATTGCGACTAGAATCAAGAGCGACTAAGGACCTACTATACCACATCGTTATTTTTTTATAACATGTGTTAATTTTAAATTTTTTTATGTTTCAGACGTACAAAGCCGTTTGTTGCCGATGCCCTCGGTAACACACTACCACCACCATCAAACGTACCAGCAAGCGTCGGCAGTCCAGTCAACCTCATAACACCAGACAGATATGAATTCTACACTTTCGACGAGTCCGGTGAACTAGTCAAAAGACTAATGACTCTTGAAGAAATACAAGCCATAGTGGCTGCAGGAGAGGACTCCGATGGACTAGTAACCTTTGCTGATGATAACCAGCCAACCATAGCGTTTAACTTCAGTCAACCACCCTTTACCAAAGTACACAGCGTTGTTACTAATGTACAAAATGTTTTAAAGGCTCAAATGGAAGCACACAAGAATAAACCACAAGCTCAACCAACTTTGGACACCCCTGATGTTTCAGACTCTTGGAGTTTAATCCTTCCATCAATATTTGGTAACACTGGTGTGGATATCGTACCTGATAAATTTACAAGTGGTTTTACTCCCGAAACTGATACTTTAGAAGGTAATCTAAATGTTGATGATGAAGACAACTCTCTTAGCAAAGAAGGTGCCGGGGAGTTAGTTAGTTCCACAACGGCTAATGAAGATAAGGCCCAATTTACCGAAGTAACTCAGCCGAGTACAACAACTACATTGATCCCTAGTACTACAACAGTTAAGGTAACTACAACAACAAGAAAACCTACAACATCTACAACAACTGTTCCGACTACGATAAGGACCACTACAACAAGGAAACCAACTACAGTTAAACTTCGTACAACAGCAACGTCTACTACGCCACGTACAACAACTACTGCTTCTACAACGCCGTCTACCACAACAACAACAATAGCTCCAACCACAACCACAACAACAACAACAACTAAACCAACAACAACAAGGCCAATAGTACGAATAACTCCTAGAACAACCACACTAAGACCAACTCCTACAAGCACCAAACCAATTGCAACTACTTCTACGGTAAAACAGTCATCTCTAGTTACTGAGAAATCAACACCGCAGTTTGAGAGAATCAGCACATTCGTTCCAGTATCTACCGTGAAGTATGTGACAGAGAGAACTACTAGGAAACCTGTTCTTTTTTCACAAGTATCAGTGTCTGCAAGTACAACAAATCTACCACCGACTACAACTACTTTAAAACCTATACGTTCGACCACCGTTGAAGTTAAATCATCAACGACGCTTAAACTTTCAACCAAACCAGAGAAAGAAATATTTACTTCTGCCCCTTTAAAAGCTGAAGATGATAAAGTTAACGTGACTACTGTCACAACGCAGTCTGTATCGCCATCCACAGCAATATCATCTACAGAAATGTCATCTTCTGGGCACCTTCCAGATGTTACAGTAAACGGTTTAAAAGATACTGATCCTGTAATTCCCTTATTCGATGTAGCTCAAAGCATAAGCCAAATAGCATCAGATCTTGGCAGTAGTTATCAACCTATTCCAACTTCTAGCAATTTACTAGATACAACAAAAGTTACTACAATGGATAATTTTATGGAAAGCAAAGAAGTTCTGGATATGGATATTCCGTCTGCTAACGAAGATCAAAGTACTGAACAAAAAGATGAAAATTTTGTGAAAATTTCTACAATTGATCCTCACCCCCAGGAAAATAATAAAAAAGATACTGAAAACATAAAAGAAGAGTTGAATAAGAATGGGAATATAACTCACAATGAAAATATTAAAGAACCCAACATTAACACAGAAGATACAGAACCAATTATTACCACCGAAGCAAGTACAACTGAAAATATTGACTTATCTGCAACTATACCTGAAAACATTGATGTTACTACAATTGACCCCATCCTATCAGGATCTGTGGAGGACTTACTTTCACAAATAGTAAATGAGAGTCCACAAGCATCAATCGAATCTAACGAAAGTGAAAGCAAAGAAAGTAATGAAATACCTTTTGTTGAAAATATTATCGAAACCACCACAGAATTCTATGCAACAACATCTGAATTATCATCAACTGATGAAAATGAAGTTATATCTACTACTATTGAAACAATAACGAATATTAAGCAAGAAATTAAGTCAGAAAATAATGTGCCAAACGAGAATAAACTAGATAAAGAAGATTCTGTGGACAAAAACAAAGCAAACATAAACAATAAAGAAGAAATAAAAAAGGATGATGTAGTTAAAGTACCTCTATCTAACGAAGCCGAAGTTTCTAAAACAAACAGTGATTCTAAAAAAGAATCAGTTTCTAATGAAATATCAAGTAACAAAAACAATATTATAATTGAAAATAGAATACAGATCAATCAAACAATTGAAAATACCAAACCTGTTGAGGATGATAAAAAGAGCCAAGAAATAACAAAGTTACACCAAGATAAAGTTTACACTACTACTGTGTCACCTAAACTAGATCCAACTACAAAATTGCCTATTTCGACAAGTGCAAATGAAAAAATTAAGCAATCAACTGTTAATAAAATTAACTCATTCGATAAAAATATCAACAAAAAAGACAAAATAACTGATACGTTACCAAAAGTAGAAGAGTTTAAAAAGAAAATCCAAAAAGTCAATATTGATGACGAAGAACTGAATAGCAAGAGAAACAATTCATGGAAACTAATTCCTACCGTAACACCTCCTAAAGTGAATGAAGTACAAAAGGATAAAATAAAACCTGAAAACTTGCAAAGCATTAACCAGGAAAACAAAAACGTTCTTTTAGAATATTCAAAAGAAAATCAAGGTTTAGAAGTGACAACAAAAGATTTAGGAGAAGATATAACTCAATTTACTGAATTATGTAACGAATTAGCGTTCAGGTATTGGAACGCATTAGTTGAAAATATTGACAAAAGACGTAGCTTTGTACTATCTCCGTATTCGATAACTTCAATGCTTGCTATGATGTTTATGGGAGCCAAAGGAGCTACATCAGGCGAAATGAATGAAATACTGAAACTTGATGACATGGTTACATTCAATCCCCATTTTACATTAAAAAATATATCAGATTCAATTGAAACGACATCTGAATCCGGACTGATTGTTTCCGCATTTATAAGAGAACTTTACAGTGACAGAAATAAAGGGAAAATCTTAACTTTTTACAAAGAAAGAGCTCAACATTTTTATAGCGGTCACGTGGAAGAGATAAACTTCAAGTTAATAAGTGACATTATTAGGAGACGTACCAACTTGTTGGTGAAGAGATACACTTGGGGCAAGATCCAAGAATATATGAAGACAAACAGCATTGTAATGAAACCACCACTTGCTGCTTTCTCAGCTAACATATTTGAGGTAAGACTTTGACTTCAAACTGTAACTTTTCGTCCACGTATTAGGTCTTAAACTAAACTACCAAAATTATAGTATCCAGTAACAAACAAACCAACCTATACAAAAATGGGACACAAAACTGCCACTGTACGTGTCAAACTTTAACAACAAGTGTTTATATTCGGCATCAATAAATATCTTTGGTCAATTATATTTTTAACGTGTTGAATATAATTTTTCAGACTGACTGTACCGGTTCATCAGTGGAAGGTAGAGATGGAGAATTATATTTCGTCGTATCTCCCAATATCCGTCAAAGACGACTGGTACCCGTTCCAGCTGTGGTCTACAAAAGTGGCTTCCTCGCTGGCTACGACCCTACCCTCGACGCCACTGCTGCAGCACTGGGAAACACCAACTCTATCGTCAGCACCATTTTCGTCATGCCCGGCCAACAAGGAAACATCGTACATTCAGATGATTTAGAAAAACTTGAACAACGGTTATTGGAAGCCAACCCTTCAAAACCAACTTGGAACCGACTTCTAAGAACTCTTCTACCTAGAGTAGGTTTAGAACTTCAAATCCCAAGGTTTTCGCACAAATCCGTGTTCAACGTGTCTTCTACACTTCAGGAAATGGGTTTAAAAGATCTGTTTGATTCGAATCATGCTGATTTGGGTGGCTTGAATGGACCTTCAAAAGATCTCTATCTATCTGACATGGTTCAAATGACTAGTTTCGTAACTTGCGGAGAAGGATTAGTAGGAGATCAACATCACATGGAAGAATATCCTGATACGACGAATGTAGCTCGCAGGAGGACGTACAGATGGCTGAATGATTGGAACGAGCCAAGAGATTATCAACGAGCATTCCATGACCCGCATGATGTTGTAGAAGCGATGCACTTACCCCTGCACCTGAGACCGCGACAAGCTCGTCTTCCAACGAGAAGCGTACAATCAGCTAGATTAAAGTTCGATCGACCGTTCCTATTCTTCGTGAGACACAACCCCACTGGCATGATCTTATACGTTGGACGATACAACCCTCGGCTTCTTCCTTGAAAGACAAAAAGACTGTTAGTTTAGTTAATTTCCTAAAGGAAAGTGATAAGAGAACTATGTTGGTGTGTGTGATAAATCTGTTTCGAGAGCATTTACGTGACAGTATTAATAAGTGTATCGGTATAAGGGAACTTGCCAAGTGAGCGGTTTCTTATCGGAGAGAATTCAAATCAAAGTGTACAAAGAATGCAAATGTATCTGAATGTTTAGGGACATGTATTTGCAATAGTTAATTATGTAGGTAGTAAGAATAGTAAAGCTGACATTCCATTGTCTTTAGAACAATAAAATATTTTAGAGTAAATATAAATAGAAGTGTTATTTAATCAAACACACAAATTAATTTAACTTTACAAAGAAATGTATGTATGTAGATGACTGGCACACACTTAGATATAAAATTCTCGACATTCTTCGTAAAATTGCTTCATGTCTAAACATTTCTTAGTCGGTATTGTCGCTGGGCAATCCTGGAACAAAAAAGAAACTTCTTCAAGCCAGCAAATCAAATACTCAAACAAAATAAATTGAACCAGCAGCCTTCCGCGGTATCACCCGCGTAACTGACGACCCAGTCGGCACAATGGTTACCATGCCGGACTGCCAAACACAGGGTTGCGGGTTCGATTCCTGCCTCAGACAAGTATTTATTTATGCTTAGATATTTGTCTGTGGTCTGGTTGCTTCTATGTATTTTAAGTAGGTATATATTTACAAAAAAAAAGTATTGTAGTATATCCGTTGTCTAGCACTCATAGTCTAGTTACTTAGACGTGTGGAATGTCCTGCAATATTTTTTTTTTTTTTTTTTATGTCCCCATCCCGTGGGACTATCGGGAGAAAATGTTAATGTATGCATGAGCATGACCAAGGTTCATCAAAATTGGCCCAGTAGTTTCGGGGCTTATTCGTCACAAACAAAAAAACTTTCGTCTTTATAACATTAGTATGGATGCGAGAACCTCTTCAGCTTTTTTAAAGTCGGTTAAAAATTAATAAAGAAACTTGTATAATAGAATTTCAAACGAATGTTGATAATTATTTCTTTCTGAATGTGATATTTTTCTTTCAAATATTAAAAAAAAAGAACCTACGGTGTTGATAAATCTTCTAATGCATCCGTTGAAATTAAAGAAATCGCACAACTTGACTGGTAAGAACAATCTGTAGACGTTTTTGCAGTGGACTTTAGCATTCATCATAACAGTACTGAATTCGGGGTTATACTGGACCCATTTATCGAGGTGATGGTAATATTTCTCGTCGCTAAGAGTGCTGTTGTCGTCATTCACAAGACTGTATTTGTTTAAAAGACATATCCAATAGTCGCACTGAAAAAAAAATACGAATGATTACGGATGCTGATAGGTTCCAAACTACTAAACTAATTTCTATATAGGCGACCCAGTTGGCACAATGGTCATGCCGGATTGCCAAACACAGGGTTGCGGGCTCGATTCCCGCTTCATACAAGTATTTATGCTTAGATATTTGTCTGTGGTCTGGTTGTTTCTATGTATTATAAGAATATATTTACAAAAGAAAAGTATACAAGTTGTCTAGCACCCATATAGCTTGGGGCTAGATGGCGATGTGTGGAATGTCCTGCAATATTTATTTATTAGAGATAAGACTTAGCTGAAAAAAATTGTTGAAATGTAGCTTTCCGATTAATGTTGAAAATCTCAAACAACAGCACTAAGCGTTTTGCTTCGTCTTTCCTTATTCGTACAGCAAGGGAATGGAATCCGTTGCCTGCGTCTGTCTTTCCTGATGTGTATGGTCAAGTCACGAGGAAATAGGTATCCTCTAGGTGAGGGTGTTACATCTTAGACCGCATTGTCATCTACTAATAATTAGGTGTGATAGTGGTCAAACGCTGACCTATCATTTAAAAAGAGAGGTATTATGCGGTTTACAAATCTTAAAAATGGTTAATTGTTGCATAGAAATGTTAACTGTTGTTGTATCGTTTGTAGAAGAGAATTTTTCCTACATTTTAGTATAATAGAAAAAATTCTTTAGCTTTTCTTGACTTACTTTAGTTTGTATAAACTTAAAAAGAACAAATAATTTTCACAACAATGCCATCAAGAAGCCCAAGTCGGTTTCTCCTGTAGTTTATCAATAGTTCAATCCAAACCGGAGGTTTGTCTTAGGCTGCATTTTATAGTACAGACAGAAATAATTGCCGGTTTGGTGTCAACATCATAATTTGCTATTAAAGTTGTGATAAAAGGCCTCTATGTGTTGGCTTCGGCTCTACACACGCCTTTTAAAGGTCCGGGGCTCCATAGACCCGTTATATGAGACACATAGTAGGTTATTTATAGAATAAAGATGGGGTTTTGTTGCCTGATTATTACTTACACGAGAATTAGCGATTCTTCTCATAACTGTAACGTTGTGTGTGTTATCAATATTGGTAACTTCGAACAAAGCGCCGCAGTATTTGGCGACGTCTCTGACGAAGAATGGCGGGAAAATACAACATTGAAGAAACTAAAAAGGTAAAAAAGGTATATTTAAATTCCTATTGGGTTTGTTTGTAGGAAATCATTATCACAAAAGATAATAACAGCAAAACTTCGGCTCGCAGCTAGCACATAAAAAAAATCAAGTTTAAACATAAAGAAGAGATGGAGTAGAGTAGCACAAGTGTCTTAATTGCTGAAGGCGGTGAAAGGAAAAAATTACAAGAGTGGCATGCAAGTCCATGGCAAATCTTTAAATAGGTAGTTAAACTTTTTTAGTGAAAAGTTCTTTAGATTTTCTCTCTATTTAATTAATACTACTAATATGTTTTCGAGATAAGTTCTAGAACTTTATTTAAGGTGAATGGGTACCTGCGCGCTCTCCATACAAACGTAGTCGACCCTCTCTGGATAATGACACAAGCACAAATATTTTTGTGGATTAAAACCTATAACTGCCATGACTAAATGACTAATTTTTTAAGACTGATCATGTGTTTAAACATAAGCATCGAAAGGAATAAAGAAATTTGACTTTGACTTTGACTATGCCCCTATGTTTTAGTTTTTTTCATTTTCTAATTATCATAGAAATTAAGATTAAAATTTAAAAAAAAAAACTAAAAAGTATGGTCATGGCATGGTCATGGCAGTTAAAAGTTTTATGTAGGTACCAAAAATATTTGCTCTAGTGTCATTATCCAGGGAGAAAACAGTCGAATACTTAGTTTGTATGACATCATTTGGCATCGATAAAAATCTATGGTTGGAATCTCAGTTGCCGAAGAGGATCGGTGGGTAACTTACCATATCCTCAGCTGGTCGGTTGCATCTATCAGGCTTTGCAGGGTAATCCAGTGAAGGCTGAACCCCTTGACCCTTAACCTACCAGAAATATTACTTTATTAATAAAATACTTCTTCTTATCGATCGATAGCATAAATTAAAGGGGGAATTACCTAACAATAGCCTTGCACGTGTTCTCTGGATGGTGCTTAACGAGCTTCGATGTTTAAAAGGCAAATGCCATACGATTAAGTAAGTAAGTAGGGGGGAATTGATGAAGTAGGGTCAGATCCGCCTACTCCAGTGTGCTGCCAGGTCTTTAGCGTGGTTGTTAGTTGACATCAGGTCAACCAATGTACAGTGTACAGCTATTAGGGCCGGAGGGGCAGGTCAAGATAATAATAAATTTATATTTAGTCCTTCCATCCATTCCTTCCTTCCATTCCATATACGAAACATTGTATTAGCTAAGTAATAAAACATTAGGTTTTTAATCTGTTACTGTGGAGTCTGGAGCCTGCACTAAGGTTTTTAATAAAAACTGTTTTACAGGACTCATGCGTTTAAAAATAACAATTGACTGTTACAATTTTTAACTAGAACTTTATAGGAAAATGTGGGTAGATTGAAAGGGTTAGATTAATATCGTATAGGTATGTAGTAGATAAATAAATAAAACGAAATATACGTGAATAATTGTAAGTGGTGGTTGAACGGTTACGTGTGAATGTGTGTGAGTGTGAGTTTTCCACGTCACTGCACGGCCTTAAGGTCCTGGGTACGCGGGTAAGATGTGGAACATAGTTTGCTCGGGAGCCCCGCAGTCGCACTGAACCCGGCATGGTTCAATCACGCCCCATCTTCACCCTCCAGCGATCAACCTGAGTCCTTAGTCTGATAAGTGACAGCGACATCTTAGAACATACCTATGAACTGCTACTTACAAGGGGTTCGTTGCTTTACACATAGATGTCACTAGTAGTGTTTTACTCACGTGAACGAGGAATAGAAATAATATAATTTCTTCCATATTATTTAGTGGCTTAAAAATTTTTAATTTTGAGAGAAAATATTTTTTAAACGTTCTACAATTTATCTGTACCAAATCTGAGCAAAAAGTGAAGAAAATTTTCATTTTATATTTAGTAGATGTTTTGAAACATTACGCTAAGTTTTCATTAACTGCGATAAAATATTTATGAAATGTGATTTTCTTACAGGCATAGGTACTTTTTGTTGTGCTAAAACTATAGGTAAGTACTCGTCTTACTAAACGTGGGAAAAAGGCTGGTAAAGGTCGTACGAAGCCAATTTAAAGGTGTTAACACACGTCCCGATTTGCTTATGGTTAGGGTACCGTTCCTCAGGGGGAAAAACAGGACCCTATTACTAAGACTTTACTGTCAGTCCGTCAGTCCTTAAGTCCGTTCGTCTATCCGTTCCTTCCGTCCATCCGTCTGTCTGTCTGCCTGTCTGTCCATATGTCATCCGGTTGTATCTCATGAATCGTGGTAGCTCGAGAGTTAAAATTATCACAGTTTATGTATTTCTATTGTCGCTATAACAACAACAACTAAAAACAGAATAATTCAGGCTCAAATACAGCATGCTACGGAACCCTTCGTGCGGAAGTCCGACTTGCACTTGTTCGAAATTGGATGTCGCACCCGATCAAATGGGGACGTGTGTTAACACCTTAAGAAAAAAGGCATTGATTTATAAATTACTAGCGACCCGCTCCGGCTTCGCACGGCTATATGATGCATGTATTATACATATATACCTTCCTCTTGAATCACTCTATCTATTAAAAAAAACCGCATCCAAATCCGTTGCGTAGTTTTAAAGATCTAAGCATACAAAGGGACATAGGGATATAGGGACGGCGAAAAGTGACTTTATTTTATACTATGTAGTGATAGTGATGTAGTGATAAGGGAAAAGAAAACACGAAAACTATTTAAAACACAAATTGATATTAAATTATAAATTACAATATAACGTAGGTAGGTAGGTTTTTAAATTGTACTCGAGTTAATTTCGTACGTATTTAGAGTTTCAAGATTATTGTCCTGGCGGTCTGCAGTCTTCTATGTGTTGCTTTAATTTTGCACAGTTGTCGGTCTGTTGCCAGTTTTCTGCTGGGCAATTCTGTAAAAGATAAAAACATCCGTTACTTAGATGAAGGTTTATAGGAGAACTAGATGGTAAAGAAATTTCGACAACAGATAAAGTTGTTTATGAAAAAATGAATAATTTCGAAGAAGGTCGAATAAGAAGGTAAATTAACATGAGTGAAATTAAAGGAGGTTTTATGTTACTAAATAATAGACGAAGATGGTACACTCCATGGGTACACTACTCGAAAATCACAAGGAGGTTTTGCATGTAAAAGTGGAAGAAGTTTACATGCATAAATATACATGCGATCTCTTTTGACTGATATAATTTGTAAAAAGGTTGTACAAAATTCAAAATTCAGTACGTCTATACTCTATATTAATAGTCGAAAAGATTTCTCTAATGAAATTAAAATTCAGAATATTTATTTACAAAAAGACCTGGCGATTAGCGAGTGCTGGATTTCAAGTGTATCATGCAGGGACTTAAAACGTTATCCATAACAGAATGTTTAACGTTATAAAAACGTTATAATAGTATCGGTATCTCAGCAAACATTTCGTTATCGATCTTTTGTATAACGTTTTACGAGTAACAGAACGAAATTTTAACTGCAAAAATATCATTATTATAACGAGTAATACGCGACGTTGCCAAACTTATTCATTTTACAAATCCGCGCCACGCGCGGCGGAATTTGCGCATCAGTTGGTAAAAGCGAAATGGGTCGAAAAAAAATCAACAAAGTTTACAGATATTTCAATCTTGAGGATAATAATAAGACCTCAAAATGTTTAGTTTGCGAAAAAGTTTTAAAGGTAAGTTAAGAAAGAAGTAGATAGTAAGTAGGTAGTAATGTGTAGTATTTTATTTTCGTATTAGTATAGTATTTTCTAAAAAAAAAAACTAATATTTTTTAAGAAAATCGGCTTATTAATATTTATTTTTTTTACAATGCCGATTTCCTTAGAAACTATGAATGTTTTCAATTTTTTTAGAATCTTTTATGTTTCTCCGAAGAGCCCTTGCGATAGGCAGCAATAAAAAAATATTAAAGATAGCTCATAATTTTTTTACTCTAAAAAATTAAATGCTCCGCAAGTCGCAAATGGATCAAGCTGTTTGTGTGGTTTGTGGTGCCTTATTAAAGGTAAAGAGTTGAACTAACACGCCTCAGTGATGAAAGTTATCGACTTTGGTTTTGATGCTAAAGGCCAAAATTTCTAGTACTTTTTTAAATAATGCCGATTTTCTCGGAAAATATTAATGTTTTGAATGTTTTAATAAGATAAAATTAGATCTTTATTTATCATATTAACAATCATACACAAAAATAAGTAGTACATAAAACAATAACAAAACAAAAAAATAAAAACCAAAAAAAAAAAACAGAAGAAAAAAAAATGAATGAATGAATTTGAATGTTTTTATAAAATATTTTATGTTTTTATAAAGAAGCTCTAGCGATTAGTAAAAAAAACCACGATAGTTAAAGATTTGGTCATAAAAAATTCAATTGAAAATAGAGTATTTTCAATGGCTTCTATTTTCCAAAGTCATCGATATAGCAAGCTGTTTGTGGTGTCAAATGAGAGATATGAGTTGAACTAACATGCCTAAAAGTTAGAGTGCGTAAGCTGCTCTGGTTTGTAACCTAGAGACCAAAACATGTGACGTTTCATACATTTTTTTCATATTTTGACGGCTTACGATCTGCATCAAAAACAGCCCTATGTCCATCATTTGCCGTTTCGAGCCACTGTGCGGCAGCGCGCGCGTGCAACGTTGCCGCCGTGTGCGCGCGTGCGGTGGTACCTGGTAGGTACTACCGCTCGCGCACGGTTTCGAACGCAGCGGCAACGTTGCTTGGCCGCAGAAGAGGTGGTTGGTAGGTATTAGGTATATACTAATTGCACTGTGAAAATTTATCGCTACATTATTGATTGGTTTATTTTACTTTTAATCGTAGATTCACTATGATAAAAAAATGTGTATCGGAAATTTTACCTATTCCTACTAAACATATATCTAACACCAAAGTAATAGTAAATTTCAGGACGTTATGTAACCTTTAGCCTTCTTCGATATTTGAGATATCCAACACTAGAAGAATTATTCAGATCGGTCCAGTGGTTTTGAAGCAAATTCAATACAAACAAACAAACAAACAAACAAAAATCTAATCTTTCCCATTTATACTATTACATAGTACGTACATGTACCTATAGATTACACCCTTACGTAGCCAGAGAGAGCACTGCGTTCGATAGTTCACACGAAGAAAAAGTAAACATTACTTTGAGTAAAAGAGATAGCATAAAAACAATAATTATAACATTATTATATGAATAACAATATTTTTTAAAACGTTAAATTGACAATATACCGTAACGTTATTATAACGTTATACATATTCAAAGCTTTGAATAATATCGTTTTGTTATATCGTTTCTCTCACAAATAACGTTATCTTGCAATTCCACAGATAACGTTACTGTATTTTACCGGTATTTAAGTCCCTGGTATCATGATTAGAAATGTTTCGTCAATGGAACGGAGACTTTGTTGATGGGTGAAAAGAGTTAATTAAATAAATTGATGTTTTTTATCAGTTATACTTACACCAAACATAGTAGCCCCCATACAGAACATGAGCCTATTAGCCTCACAGATATGCGGCGGTCCAGGGGGGCCGCCCTGACCCATACACATCACTTTAGCGATTTCCACAGCTTGTTTGAATCCCTCATTCCCTTCCGTCCACTGGTCTAGGAAAGTAGCGATAGCGTCGTATTTAATGCTCTCACCGTCGAGGAATCCTTTCTTTTCTAATAGGCAGGCTTGTTTTGTGCACTGGGGAAATAAAGGTTTAAAGTGACAGATAAGATATTTTTTTTTAATCATAAATGGGTTAACGTTAGACCACATTCTCACACTCTAGTAAGTGACGATGCAGCCTAAGATGTAGCACGCGCCCCTAAAAGATATGTGACTCAAAGACCCCCAAATGAACTGGGGCTTTCAAGGGACACAAGTGAAGGTATAAATAATACCTAATACATACATAATTAAATATTGAAATAAATAAAATAAATAAATAAATATTGCAGGACATTCCACACATCGTCATCTAGCCCCAAGCTATGTAACTAGACTTGTGTTATGGGTGCAAGACAACGGATATACTACGTAATATATACTTTTTTTTTTCTAGATATATACTTATAATACATAGAAACAACCAGACCACAGACAAATATCTAAGCATATATACATGTCTGAGGCGGGAATCGAACCCGCAACTCTGTATTTGGCAGTCCGGCATGGTGACCATTGTGCCAACTGGGTCGTCAAATAAGAAAGATATTGTTGATTTCGACTGTGTATTTTTGACTTTGACTTATAAATCATTAAGTTTGCACACTTTGCACACATAAGTTTCTTGTAACTTCTTCTCATTGGTTCCGAAGAAACTCATCCTAGTTTTTAAGACGTTTCAATGTGATTTCATGTAAGTAAATCCAAATGAATAAAGAATTTTGACTTTAAAAAC
Source organism: Idaea aversata (assembly GCA_907269075.1). Taxonomy (NCBI): domain Eukaryota; kingdom Metazoa; phylum Arthropoda; class Insecta; order Lepidoptera; family Geometridae; genus Idaea; species Idaea aversata. Next base: position 3,488,913 of record OU026092.1, on the reverse strand, counting down.
TTTGACTTTGGTAAATTGTAATTGGAGATATAATTAATATCATAAGAACTTCTGTAACCTACAATTTTGGGCAATAAAATATAGGTATCTGAATCTTTATATGGTCATATTTTTTTGTAAAACAAAAAACCTACTATCTACAGGTAGTGATGGCCAAAAATGGATCTAAATAAAATTGACATATCCTAGAGTCACTTACATCTGGAGGTCCGCTGTTTGGATCAGATTTTCCTTCGAAGTCATTCTGATCGAAGCCACAGCTTGACAGTTCATCTTCAGAGTACATAGGCGACACTTGACAGCATTCGTGAGGTTTCTCCTGTTAATGGCATAAAGACATATAGATAAATTTATTACATAAAGGTAAAATTACCAACAACTAAATATTTTTCTCGCTAGCCCGTTGTGTTTCAAAGGCCTCTTCTGTTTTTGTTTGTCCTGATCTACAGACATTTCCAGCCACCAGATTTAGCCCAACAATATTTGTTCTGTAGGAGAAGGGCTTCCTCTGAGAGGGACTAGACAGTATCTGAGACGCCATGCGGATTGGAATTAAAAAATAATTATCCAATGCCTTCGAACCGTGATAGATAAGTCACGTCAGTAGGACATGTCTGTTTCTTTACAATATTTTCCTATATCGTAAGAGTATGCAGGTAAGGTTTTCATTATTTAAAGTGAAAGTGCCTTTATTCTTATCTCACCTGATGCAAGTTATGGTGAGTTCGAAGATACTTGCTAAGAAGTTACCTGTTCCCATTAGACTTATGTTGTTATTTTCAAGAAACAAAAACGCGGAGAACTCCACTCCTTAGATTCCGTAAGAGCAAATTAAATACGTGAGGCTATAAACAGTATACTTAGTACCTATGTATTAAAACTTACTATATCTGGAGGTGGTCCTCTACATTTTTCTGGTAGACCCTCAAATCCAGGTGGAGGACCCTGAGCTGATATTACCTGGATAACAATTATTACGTCATTCAAAGGCATTTTACAATTTTTGGTAAGGAATAAAAAATTAGTTAAAATATTATTTAAAAGTTACATTTATAGGCACCGAGATTAGATCTTTCTACCACTTCTTTATAGCACTTTTGCTATAAAGAAGTGATGGAGAAAAAATATAAAGAATCAAACACAGAGCATAAATTTATGTCTTAACATTTAATTTAATTTGAATAGAATAAATTGTAGCTCAGGAATAATTATAGCTTGCTAAAATCTTAAGGAGCTCTGAGGAAAATTAATGGATTCATTAGTTTTGTGATAGCAATAAAGATTTTTTTTATTTTTAAGCTGGCTATTTTACATTTTTAAATTCCTACGGGATTGGGATAAAATATGAAATTATAATCAGCTAAAAAACAAATGCATTTCTTTTATTAGCAGTAAGTACAACCAACAGTAAGAGCGGCTTGCATTAGATTGTTCCTAAACAAATTTAGCTAAATGAATTTAAATAAGTTGAAGTGGGTGTAGATTAGTATTCATATATTAGGTAAGTACGATGTAATTAATAAGGAGAATAAACCAAGACGTCAAAGAGAACACTCGTTTCTTTCCTATAAATAAGTACCCCCTCTCTACACCTCATGGCGACCCTGCTGGGCCCGCGTGACGGTGTTGGGTGTCGGGCGAAAACCGTAAACTCAGCGGATTCCTGTGTGCCTCTGCGCAAAGTAATGTGACTTTATAATTATTAAGTGATTGAACTGGATTGAACTAACGTCGTGTTATAATAAAGTGAACAAAAAGTGAAGACAAAAGTGAAAAATGGGAAAAACATATTCGAAAACAGAGGACAAAGAGATTATAGTGGCGCAAAATGCGGCTGGTGGTGGCGGCAATAGTGCCGTAATTTCGGAAACGGAGATAACACATCTCCTAACAAACAATGTACTGTTGACCGTGGCCCTATCAATATTTTTAGTGGCCGTTATATATTTCGGGTGCCGACAGTGGAGAAAAAGTGAACGAAAATACATGGAGAAACGGATGCAGTTCGAGTTCGTAAGAAGGATGCGTCAGCGACTATCAGGACGTTTGCCGAGTGCTGAAGGAGCCGAAACAGCATAAAGTGATGCAGAAAGTGGAAAAAAAATGAGTCCCTTTGACCCCTAAAAATATTTTTTTTAATTTCCTCCTCTTTGTGCGTAAAATAAGCCCTCCCAAAGTGCGAAACCAAAGTGAGAAACTATTGCTATGTGTCCCCTACTACATAATTATGTGTCCCCAAGTGCGTGAAAATCGATAAACTAAGAACTACTACGTGTCTACGTGACCCTTTAAGTGTAAAATGCGGCGAAATATGAAAAATATTACGGAACGTTTTTAGAGGACTTTATGGAACAAAATTTAGAATATATTTTAAATAAGTTACTAGAAATACAAATAAATCTAAGAAAGTTGGGTCCTAAAAAGAGAGCAAAATATAAAGGTAAGGTTAGTGATAAGATTTTGGAAGCAGAAAAATTATTTTTAACCTTCGAAGAGGCAATTACAATTTTTTCAACTCAGGAAAGTACATTAGATTTAGCGGACTATGTATATGAAATATTAAAAGATCGAATTGAATTGGCGTATAATAAAATTTTGTCTTATAAAATTGACTGCGAGCAAGTTATAAATAAGTGTGAGGATAGTACAATGGTTACAAAAATGGAGAAATTTGATATAAAAACGGCAACTTCTTTAATTCCAATAATGGATAACACAGAGGAAACTACTGAAAAGATTATAGATGGCATTGAGATGTACGATGAATATCTTGCAGACGTAACTCAGAAAAAATTATTAATTTCTTTTGTATTGCGAACCAGATTAACTAAATCTGCAAAATTAAAATTAAACAACGAATATACTGACGTATCAAGCTTAGTACAAGATATTAGGAAATTTTTGCTTACAAAAAAATCAGCAAATTCGATACTCAGCCAATTAAATAATTTATCACAGAATAACATGTCAATAAATGAGTACGGAAATAAATTATCAGAGTTATTTATAGGCCTTACTATTGCACAAAGCGACGGAAATCCCAAAGCCTGTGAGATATTAAGACCTATAAATGAAAAACTTGCAATAAAAAGGTTTTCAGATGGTTTACGTAATAGACGTCTAAGTACGATTATCTCAGCACGAAACTACTCAGAGCTGAAGGATGCTGTGCGTGCGGCGGAAGATGAGGAGCAGACTCAGCCTTCATCCTCCAACAACATCTCAACGCGCAGAGAAGAGGATACCAATTCCCCAACTACCGGTCCGGACATCGAGGCAGAAGCGGCCGAAATATAAGAGGTAATCAAACTCATTTTTATTCCAATCGAGGACAGAACTACAACAGCTACAATAATACGAGAGGTAAGTACGTAAATAGTAATTACAATAATAATTGGAGATATAATCGATCCCGCCCAACACGAGGTTATCGCGGCAATTACGTGAGTTCGAATCGAGTCTACCATAGTAGAGGTAATCAGCGAGCAATTTGTTCGGTGCAAGTCGAAGGTGAAACGGAACCAGAAACTATTGAACCGAATCAGTTTTTTCGGACCTAAAAATTATATTCTGACTTGCGACAATAATGTAAAATATGTGTACATGACATTAGGTAGTCAAAAGTGTTCGTGGTTGTTGGATACAGGTGCGTCATTATCAGCAATTCGCAGTAATACCTTATCGGAACGGATACCGATACATAAAGACCCTATAGTTATAAACGGTATAGGTGGTAAGACTTATTCAGACGGCTATGTTTATTTAACTTTGAAGGCATTAGATGGAAGTACTTATGAACATAAGTTTTATTTGTTCGAGAATCTACCTTGTAGATCAGACGGAATAATAGGATTAGACTTTTTAAACAATTTTAATTCAACCATCGACTTAGAAAAAAATATTTTAATTTTGACAAACGAAAAACAATGTGCAATACCCTTATATACTTCGCCTAAATTAAGTACCGAATATTTAACGATACCAGCGCGATGTGAAACTATTCATTACATAAAATTAAATTCAGATATGAAAGAGGACTGTGTGATTGTGCAGAAAGAGTTGCGAGAAAATTTATTTTTAGCAGGTTTAATAGTAAAACCTAAGAATAACATAATACCAATCAGGTTAATGAATACAAGTGAAAAAGAAATTATTATTCCAATATTCCAACCAGAATTATTCCCATTAAAAGAGTACAATATTTGTTCATTTGATAAATGTAATTCGAATTCTACACGTGCAAAAACATTGTTGCAATCTTTGAAACTCGATCACTTAGGTTCCAGTGAACGTAACAGTATAGAGAGTATTTGTTCGAAATATGCTGACATATTTCACCTACCGGGTGACAAGCTCACTACTACTAACTTATGTGACCAAACAATTACATTGAAACAAAATGTACATCCTGTTTATGTAAAACCATACAGATTACCACATAGTTTAAAACCAGAAATAGACAAACAGATTAAACAAATGTTAGATGATGATATCATAAAGCCATCACAAAGCGAATGGTCTAGCCCTATCTTATTGGTACCAAAAAAATCAGATGATACAAAAAATAAAAAGTGGAGATTAGTCGTAGATTACAGAAAGTTAAATGAAGTAATACAAGATGATAAGTTTCCATTACCTAACATTACCGACATATTAGACTCGTTATCGGGTGCAATCTATTACTCACATTTAGACCTTAGTCAATCATATTACCAATGTTCATTAAAACCCGAATCCCGACCAATAACTTCTTTCACTACCAGTTCTGGGCAATATCAGATGAAGCGCTTACCAATGGGATTGAAGACAAGTCCCAGTGCTTTCTCTAGAGTCATGTCTGTTGCCATGTCAGGCCTAAATTACATAAACTGTTTTATTTATCTAGATGACTGTATTTGTTTTGGTCGAAATTTGGAATCGCACAATAAGAATTTAATAGAAATTTTTGAACGTTTACGTAAAGTCAATCTTAAATTAAACCCCAATAAATGTCAATTTTTAAAAATAGAATTATTATACTTAGGTCATACTATATCGTCTGAGGGTATCCAACCCGACCCAGATAAAATTAAAAGTATTCAAAATTATCCAAAACCAACCAATGCTGACGAAATAAGACGTTTTGTTGCAATGTGTAATTACTATAGAAAATTTGTTAAAAACTTTGCAGACATAACTAATTGCTTAAATAAACTTTGTAGGAAAAATGCCATATTTGAGTGGACTGAACAGTGTGAAAAATCATTTAATTTCTTGAAAAATGCCCTAATATCTCCCCCTATCTTACAATATCCTGATTTTACAAACGAGTTTGTATTACAGACAGACGCGTCTGGCACAGCTTTAGGAGCAGTACTTTGTAATAACAACATGAGACCAGTAGCCTACGCAAGTAGACCGTTAAATAAGGCAGAACTTAACTATCCAACAATACAAAAAGAGCTTCTTGCCATAGTTTGGAGTGTCAAATATTTTAGACCATATTTATACGGACGTACTTTTACAATTATGACTGATCATAAGCCATTAGTATATTTATTTGGTATGAAAGATCCATCAAGCAGACTTTTAAAATTCCGATTAGCGTTAGAAGAATATGATTTTAAAATAGTGTATGTGAGAGGAAAAGAAAACGTGATAGCAGATGCCTTATCGCGAATAAGCATAACGTCACAAGAGCTAAAAGTTATGAATGAAAGGTTAATGGCAGTAACAACAAGAGCGCAAGCTAGGAAAATAAAAGAGACTGAAAGAGAGAAAGGAAGTGGAAATGATAGAGTGGATACGGTTATCCCAAGTATTAACCCGAACGATTGGCCTGATCAACCAAAAGTTGTGGAAATACTTAGGATACCAAATGGAGCGATTGAGTTAAGTTTAATAAAAGGAGATGACATAAAGAAAATGAAAGAGAAAAAGAGCATTGATGTCGAATCTGAATGTTTCGAATTTATAGCTAGTAAGAAGATATTATACGTAAATCTCGATTTTAAAGCACACTATACGCGAGCCGTTTTTGTGAAAAAATTGAGAGAAATATGTGAAAAATTGAAAATTAAAGAAATATGCATTATAAAAAAAGAAGATAACGCGTTATTTATTAAGAATCTTGTAGAAGAAATAAAAACCATAGACCAGTGGTCCGGACCACGCATTTGTATTTTAAGAGGAATAAAAAGAATAGAAAGTGAAAATGAAAAGAATTTTATTATAAACGACTATCATTTGCTACCTACAAGCGGACATGCTGGGGTACGCAGAATGGTTAATAACATAAAACGTAGATTCTACTGGCCAGGAATCGAAAATGACGTAAAGAATTATATACGAAAATGTGAAAAATGTCAAAAAATGAAACATTCTAGATATATTAAGGAACCAATGGTCATTACGACTACAGCAAATTCTGCTTTAGAAAAAGTTTTTCTAGACGTAGTAGGCCCATTAGATAGAGATATAGAAGATAATAAGTATATTTTAACAATACAATGCGAATTAAGTAAGTTTGTCGAGGCTTATCCTCTTAGAAATAAGGAAACGGTAAGTATAGCAAAAAGTTTTGTGAATAATTTCATTTTAAGGTTTGGAATACCAAAAGTCATCGCTACAGACCGTGGAGCAGAGTTCATGTCATCAACAATGACAGAGGTATGTAAACTACTTAACATTGAAAAATTAAGTTCTACGGCATACCATCATGAAACTATTGGTTCACTTGAAAATGCACATAAACATCTAGGTTCATTTTTACGCATACAATGTGATAACCATCCAGAAACTTGGAGCCAATGGCTACCGTTTTGGTGCTTTACATACAACAATACAGTACATTCAAGTACAAAATATGCACCATACGAGTTAGTATTCGGAAAATCGTGTGAATTACCCAGTAGAATTTCTTCTGACATAGAACCATTGTACAATCCAGATAATTATTGTTTAGAATTAAAATATAGATTACAGGTAGCTAATAAGGATGCGAAAGAAAATTTACTAAGGAGTAAAGAGAAAAGAAAACAGAGTTATGATAAAAATGTAAATGAAATAACGTATGAACCAAATGATATGTTATTAGTAAAAAATGAAACAGGCAGTAAACTAGAAACTTTGTATAATGGCCCATATTCAGTAATTGAAGAACAAAAACCAAATGTAAAAATTTTGAAAAATGGAAAAATTGAAATTATTCATAAAAACAGAACAAAACCATTTGTAAAAGATAATTGATTTGTTTATTTACTTAGAAATAAGACAATACTTTATACAATATAAGTTATTAAATTTAGGTAGGTACCTACACTACACAAAATAAAAATAAAAAATATAAAAAAAAGTACTAGTACATAAGAATTCATAGGTATAAGAATTAAATAGTAATTAAGAAGAAAAAAAAAACAAAGTATACTTAGTTTATTATATTATACTTACTTAAGTTTATATAAAGTTACATAAAAAAAAAATGTATAAGTAACATTTTTTTTTTCTTTCATCACCCCGATGGTGAAGTGGGTGTAGATTAGTATTCATATATTAGGTAAGTACGATGTAATTAATAAGGAGAATAAACCAAGACGTCAAAGAGAACACTCGTTTCTTTCCTATAAATAAGTACCCCCTCTCTACACCTCAAAGTAATTCATATCACATAATCAATTCGAAGCTTCGACAGTTGGTTTATCATTTATCTATCATGTTTAAAATCAATTTTGTTGTGTAAGTCAACCTAATGTTTTAAAATTTAAAAAAGTAACTATTACTTTTTATTTTACGATATTGAAAGATCACTATTTTAGTATACTTTTTAACTGAAGTCCATTAAAAAAACACTCACCTGCACAAATACAGCTAAAACAAACAAACAGTCTATCGTAATCATTGTGTTACGTCTAACTATTACTAGGACGTACTCTCTGCAGGTTATATACTAGCGAACACTATTGTACTCACAGGAAACAATCAATGGACGAAGTTAATAAGGGTAAGTAAACACTTAACTTTGGAGTAAAGCCTTCTTTAATGGCTTTCAAGGAATCAGGCTCTAAGCGAATGTAAATTCCTTCCTTGTCTATTTCTTTATGTGTGTTAAATTAAAAGTTGTCGTGTGCCTGTACCAAATAAATGTTTTTTTTTTTTAATTCTTTCTAAATGTACGGCGCAGTTTGTCTTCTGTGCTTTGTATATCTTTTTACTTATAATAAAAGGTTTAGGGACAATTATGTCTTCACTTTGAAGCAAATTATTCTATATTATATTAGATATACCTAGTAAGTTTATAAGATTCACTTTTCATACGAATAATTCCAAATGAATAAAGAAATTTTGACTTCCGATTTTGAATTAGAAAAAAATAGAGGCTGAGATAAGCAGCAGTTAGAAAACAAATTCAACAAATTTATGTCTGTCTGTTAATGTGCACTTAAAAACTAGGTACTGAACCTATTGAAATTAGGTGTGGAGCTTCTGGTCGTGGTTAAACTGGACATCAAAATCCACTAACAATAACTGAACTATTAACGATAATGTGGAGACATCGGGAAAAATAGTATTCTCAAACAAGTATGGGTCTAATACAGGTAAAACAGTAGGATGTAGCTAGTAAACAATAAAAAGTAATAGCTTAACATTATACAAGCCAGCCAATGTCGTGTTGAGAAACATACTGAAAATGCATCAATAAGGCAACACACAATTGGCGAAAAAATACGCAAATTGCAAATATGGCTAATAAGGACGTGTCAAAGTGTAGAGTAGAAACAATGAAACAAGAAATAAAAATATTTAATGACATTGATTACAAAGTTGTTAAATAATGGATTTCCGTTGACAATATTTTTCTTTACATTCTTCTAAGTTTCTCAGTCCGAGCCAAGCTTCAATCTCCGTTAAAGATCATGCCATTTTTTGGGGTCTGCCACGTAAAAATAATATCTATAAGAAAATGTATTATATTTAGTACTAACAGTATGCCAGCAGCGCTCTGATCCCGTGGGAATAGCGAGATAAAAGTAAGTTATGTTACTCGCAATGAATCTATGTATCCTCGTACCAAGTTTCATCAAAATCGGTCCAGTAGTTTCTGAGCTTATTGGCACAAAATGATCAAAAAAATATTCCTCTTTATAATATCAGTGTAGATGTAAATGATAAACATAACAGTATTTTTCATTAATTTTATTTATGAAATCATAATTTTATATTTTAAAAACAAAATACATATACAAGCAATATCTACAACTGTAACAAATCATTAAAAACACATTTTTGTCCCATTACCACTTGAAACAACTTCAGAAGCTTTTCAGTAATTTGCAAGAAAATTGAAATAAAATATGATCATGACGTGATGAGAATATTATATTTCCTTGGTCTTTTTTCATTTCGAACTTTCTTCTCTAAAAAATCTCTTCAATTCATCAAGATAGGTAATTTTGTGCTTAATCATTAACGAAATCGATTTGATTTACCATGTTATGCTAGCCGGTTTTTTAGGGTTCCGTACCAAAATGGTAAAACAAGACCCATTTACTAAATATCTACAGTTCGTCTGTCTGCAGCCTGTATCTCATGAAACGTGATAGCTATAGGAGAGCTGAAATTTTCACAGATTATGTATGTTCTATTGCGCCATAACAACAAATTCTTAGAACAGAATGGTACGGAACCACTCCTGACTCGCACTTGGCCCGGTTTTTGAGATACAAGGAAATAGACTTTTTGTAGAGTAAGGAAAAACCTACGTTTTATTCAAACTAAAATGACTATAAAGTAATCTGCAATTCAGTAACCCGTTTAATACTCGCATGGCTCTAAGTGAAATATAACCATTTTGGTTTTAAAATTCTATATTGAAGTAGTTTTTATAAAAAACTAACTGCGTTCCTCTGTTTTACCCACGTAAGTCTTGATCGAAAATAGCCATTAATTGTGTTATTTCAGTACCTCCAGATATATCTACGTACATTACCAATTAGCTGAACCCCACGTGACCCAGAGCTCATTCGCATATCTGTAAAAAAATATGCATACACGTTTAGGGAACGCTCGGCCGAGCTACATGGTAGGCGGAGTGGGGGTGTTAGGTTTTATTTTCGTTACGGAATTTCTTGATTCGGTCGCCGCGCTCAAAGCCCGCGATAAAAGCTATGCAATAGCTTAATATAGTATTTACCTATTAGGTATTTTTTAATATTGTATATTGTATTAAAAAACAGAATCAGGTAACATTATTTTACAACCTTACAGATTTGGGAGTGAGCTCTGGGTCACGTGGGGTTCAGCTAATTGGTAATGTGACTGTACCTACCAACCATTTCCATCGCTGTAATTGTTTTTGGGTGAAGAGATACCTAATAAATAAACTAGCAGATAAATATGAAGTAGATCCCTAGGAATGGTTCAGTCGCAAAAAAACTTATCGTCTATTTTTCTTTTCTTTTGTACACAAAATAGGCTTGTGTTTGACTTCAATTCACGTGATGGGAAGCGATGAGGACGTAGCATGCTCGCATAGAATGAGAACGGCATGCCTGGACAACATGATGGAACGAGACGAGTCACTTGGCACCATGACTTTGTCCAGAGGATGGTGTTAGAACCGCCGGCCAAGGCCTACCACCGCTTGATTGTCTGCTTCTTTAGTGCGGGACTTACGGGTCAACCTGAACCCCAAATATCTCAGTAAAATTAGTATTAACTAGCGACACGCCCCGGCTTCGTTCGGCACGGCTATATTATGCATACATGCATGCATATTAACCTTCCTCTTGAATCACTCTATCTATTAAAAAAACGCATCAAAATTCGTTGCATAGTTTTAAAGATCTAAGCATACATAGGGACAGACAGCGGAAAGTAACGTTGTTTTATACTATGTAATGATATGAGTGTATTTCATCTGCCTAGTGAAAATGGCGTCTTTTGCACCCCGTTTCAGTTAGATTAGTCTACGATGTGCTAACAAGCAATTGCAATAAAGCAATTACACAAACATTACGCTAGTAACGTATACGATATCATAGTAAAAATCTGATGTATAAACCGACCTTCGTGTCTTATAATTATCACTGATATTGTGATTACACTACACCTAACATTGTTATCAACAATCTCTAAGATCTTGTGTGTTGTGATACAATTTAATTCTAGAGTCCATTTAGTACGTACCTAACTGAATGTTATATTATTGTTGTAACATGCAAGGGTTTTCCCCAAGTTAAGTATTTATATAAAAATCAATGATAGTCGTACAAAAAACATCTAACTGAGTACTTAGGTTATTAGTTACAAAAAACACTTTTTTTTGTATTGTTTTGTTGTTTGTGATAGGTCAGCAATCAGCATAGCGTTTGACTATTATTATATACCTGCCTGATGGAAGATGACGATGCAGCCTAAGATATAGCATGCATGAAAACTCCTAAATTGTACACATCAACTGATTCCATTCCCTTGCTGTACGAATCTATGAAACTGTTGTAAACTTTATCAACGTTCCATTTGAAAACTATTTTTAGTGATACCTATCATCTGTATATTTTGTGATTTTGCTTTACTTTCTACGTTTCTTTCTATATTTTCTTCATATAGTATAGTTGTATCTTATATTTGATAATAGCGCTCCGCGGTTCCACCTGCGTGATTCCCGATCATGTGGGAATATAGGGCAAAACAGTAATCTATGTCACGTCCAATGAGCTAAAGTTTTCTCATACCAAGTTTCATCTAAATCGGTCTAGTAGTTTCGGAGTCTATTCAATGCAAACAAACCATAAAATATTTTATCTTCATAATATTAGTAGGTATAAATTCTTTTACTTCCCTGTATTTTTCACTGCTTAGCGAGCCACTATTTCTATCTACTCTATAATATTGACTATTTACTTACTCTAGATTAATACTTTAATCTACTCCGTCCAAGTTTCTATAACAATTATTACATCAGTATCACATAAGCTATTTTTACATCATCATTCGATTAATATTCCTAATGCATATGAATATTGTTAGCATTGTTTAACTGACTGTTAGAATCAGACAGTATTTTATAACCTCTCTTTCATCCTTGTTTTATTTATGTACAATAAATTATCATTATCTAATTAGATAACCGATATATATTAACTAACCGAGGAAAGCTCGGTCACCCAAGTTTTATTTTTTAAACAAAAGATAAAAAGAACTGGTGGAATGGGCCAATAAAATTCAAACTTTTTAATCATACCCGACCATACTTGAGTTGAGGCTCAATCAAAAAAGGGCAATTTTTTTAAGATAGACGTGTTTATAAAAACATAGGTAAGTAGGTACCTATACTTAATTACTGACTAGTTGCCGCTGAAAATTAACTGGACAAAAAAGGAGGTCATTATTTTTTTACGATATTTTAAACATTAACTTTATTTGAAAATGAAATCAAACTTCAAAGTCATATTTGTTCCTCAATTCAATTTTTTTCAAATACTTTGTAATAAATTAATTGGCTTCATTATAATCTCATTAGTCATTACACCGTTGACAAATAGACCTAATTAACTTCAAAATTACAAGTTTATATTTCGGTAATCATGGTAATTAATGAAACAATCGACTAATGACAATCAGTGGAAGTATGTCGGATGTCTTCAAGGAGGCTTCCATCACGGTCCCGTGAATCAGTGTCAAGTGTTGTTGAAACCTTGAGTGTGGAAATACCTACTAATATTCATGCGAAAATCTGTCTGTCTAAACAATTCAATCTTCATGGTCAAACAGCTTGAACGATTTGAATGAAAATTTACAAAATGTCAGACTCACAATGGTCACCATGCCGGACTGCCAAACTCAGGGTTGCAGGTTCGATTCCCGCCTTAGACAATTATTTATGCTTAGATATTTGTCTGTGGTCTGGTTGTTTCTATGTATAATAAGTATATATTTACAAAATAAATGTATATAATTAGTATATCCGTTGTCTAGCACCCATTACACAAGTCTAGTTACTCAGCTTGGGGCTAGATGGCGATGTGTGGAATGTCCTACAATATTTATTTAGGTTGAGGGATAAGAGAGAGAACAGGAATAAGCGTTCTTAAACTACCATCGTTATTTTCACTAATAAAGTTACTTAAAACTGGATGTTTTTACTCGATGGCTAATTCCTTAAGTATCTATTTAACAAAATCATGGTAGATATCACGTTTTAAATTAACTTTATAATATCTCAGTATAGAATCCAAGATGATTCAGTGGCTGAAACCGCTCGTATAAGCTAGTAAGAAATAATTGATATAGGACTATGAAGTATGAATTGACGTGTAGGTAATAAGCATTTGCAATATGCTCAGATACATAAAACAGTGATAGACTCGTAAAGATAAAATTAATAGGCGTAATGTACCACAAGGACTGGTCCTAGGTTTCATATTGTTTGATTATAATGTAGATTACTTTTGTTACTAGAAGTTCCTTGTGGTTATTCTTTTGACCGAACGAGCGAGTCTCTGCTTCAAGTCTGGTAAAACTTGCTATCGTCTGTCAGTCGGTACTGTTTTGCAGATCGTATTTTACAATCGATCTGGACGAGACTTGGTGTAAGTATAGTTACGACTTTATAGTATATGGTACGACTGTACGAAGCTCGCACGATGCAATAGCTTTACTGCGGCAGTCCCAGAGTGCCACACGTTTTTTGATCAAAAATTTAAACATTTCTATGGTAGTAACTTCAAATTGGTCTTATAAAAATTTGGTGAAGATCTGATGAGGATTATCGGAGTTTTATGGAGAATTGATAGTTAAAACTAACTGCATTTTAATAACCTATTATTTTTTTCAAAATAGTGTGTAATTTTAAGGTCTACTATCAGCAAAACTACTAGTAATTAGAAGACATATTCCAAAACTAAAATACATTATGCCTACTTGGATTTAAAAAGCACTTTTAGAATTTATTAAAGTAATTAAAACACATTAAAATTGTAATATACTAAGATTTTATTAACTTTCAATATTTGACTGTAATTAAGAAGATGATTAAATTTGATTAAATTTGATTAAATTCTTAACATTTCCATGCCGATTCAGGACATTTCTGAAACAAACGAAATGTACATGAGAATAACCTCTATAGTTAATTGTTAGTTTGTAAACAATAACCGACAGTCATTGAGTAAAATTAATGACTGTTTATTGTTGCCTATTATATGCATCAGTAACAGTGATGCAATTACCAAATATAGAGGCAATTTCATTATGAAACTGATGGTGTTGACATAAATTTAAATTGATAGGTTTGATACACCATAATTTTAAGCTGACGTACGGTCGCCTGCATAATTGCAGACCCACCGTAGAGTACTAAAATTACTTATTATTGGAATGTTTTCATTCTAATCGTTTTTGTTTGATAAATTCATGAGCTAAAAGACTTTAAACTTTAACTAAAGGAGGTGCCTAGAATTTTTCTTGTGTTGAAACATTCTTATAACAGCCATTTTGGAGCTCTACGGTGTATCTGCAATTATGCAGCCGACCGTACATCTATATTTAAACATGCAACATTTTGAAATACCTCTATTTGACTTATGCGATCTGAGTTAGACTTAGGCCTTTTTAGTTTATCTACTAATTAGCCTTTAGAAATGTTAGGCTTAGGTTTTTTTAATTTCAGGCATAGTTTGATTAGGTATAGTAGTTTTGCTCTTTACTCTTACACAAGATATTGTGCTTTTCAGGCAGTTTGCAAATAAAGACGTTTTGAAAGTAAGTAGCTTTGCTCCAAAATTTTATTTACAATCACAGAAAACAGACAGATAAAAAGACAGACGGACAAGAAAGTGATCTTATAAGGGTTCCTTTTTTTGAGGTACGGAACCCTAAAAACAAATGACAGAAGAAATAAACTCAACTAAACTCGATGCAAAATATTAATACCAACTCGATATTTAGCTATATGCACAAATCCAGAAAGAAATAGTACTTACAAGCCGATCAATGACAAAACTACATAGTTAAAAAAATGGTACCTTCATCAAAGCAATTCCAGTACAAGTGAACACATCATACGCCCGGCAAGGGTAACTTAAATACTGCCTCAACTCCTTATCAACACAATCCCTGATGGCCTTCTCAGCTGCCTCAGTCCAGGACTTCTCTGTTTCAGCCCATTGCCTTAAGTGGTTCCTGTAAACTTCCTTGTTTAATGTGCTCCTGTCGTTTAGAAATCCTGACTTCTCAAATACACATTGGACGTCGCTACACTGGAAATTAAATGAAGTAATATACATAGAATATATATCTCTAAACAGGGTTATTGGTAATTATACTAGCAAGCCGTTGAGGGCTACTTCTGTGCACCTTAACAAACAACTTTTGTTATACGACTTTTGGAAATTCGAAAAAAATTATGAATATTTTGTTATGGAAATACGAACAACACCTGATTTAAAAAAAAGATTTTTATTTTAAGACTAAGAACAGTAGATAAAATTTAAAAAATATGTAAAGTTTTTAGGTTAATGACCTCTCCGTGTATGAAACAGCTGATTTTCAGGTAAACCTTACCTCAAATTTTTCAAAAAATGTTCAAATTTCCAAAAGTCTTGGAACATAAGTTGTTAGTTTAGGTGCACAGAAGTAGAACTCAACCGCTTGCTAGTATAATTACCAATAACCCTGTATAGGTAGTTGAAATGCAATTACAATATAATCTCACTAGCTCAGGTTTGAATTTTGGTTGAGAAATTCAATATGTGAAAATTAGAATTAATTCAGATGTCAAATAATTCTGAATACAAACGTTCCTTTGAACAAACAAAATTGGAATTCAGAATTGAAATAAAATATATTAAAAACATACATACAACCGAATTGAGAACCTCCTCCTTTTTTTGGAGTCGGTTAAAAATTCAAATTAATCAGAACTGTAATCTTTTTAAGTAATCTTACCGGTCCAGGTAATTTCGGGTTAGAGCATTCTAACAACGGTTTTTGATTTCCTAATTCTGGTATGTCACAGCAAGCAGATATTGGTTTCTAAAACAAAAAGAGCTTTAATTAAACTGCGTCTGACAATAGTATTAAATAAAATTAATCAAATACAGTTCTAAAAATTTTGTCAAAAATGTTCCGTTTTAAGCGTTCCGAAGGCACATACCCTAACTTAGTTTTAAGAGGTTTTAATGTGACCAAATGAATAAAGAATTTAAACTTTGACTTTGTTTATGAATCTAACAAGCCAAAGGTCCTATCTATAAAAGATAAAAAAATCCTATCGTACATTATGTGTGTATGTATGTTTGTTACTCCTTCACGCAAAAACTACTGGACCGATTGCGATGAAACTCGGTATATGAAAACTTGGATTAACACATATACTACTTTTTACAAAATATAACACTTACCAACGTGGCCCCTCTATTTCTTCCTTGACCAAGAAGATCAGCCAGAGTTACCTAAGTAAACAATGATTTTGAAACATTTTGATTAGCCTTCTTAGATTTATAATCACTAACTTGTTATAACTATCCTTACCGAAACGAACAATAACAATAATTTAGGTTCCATCTTTGTGCACACGATTCCAAAGAAGGAATGTTTTCTCACTGTTTTACAGACAGTGTGAGAAACGACTGTCCATTAGGTATTTACTAGGTATTTACCTACTCTCTGGTGATAAACGATTAATTTATTGTTGAGATGTTTATTGAACTTCACTGGTAAGGGTGCATTGTCTTTGTTTTCATTTATAAATACGAAAGGTGAATTATTGACCTCATGTCATTTCTTATCTTGTCTTTATTAATGATAATATTGGCTATTACATCTAATCTAAATTATTTATGCAGCAACTTTGATCCATTGTAGTCAGTCTATGCCATTAGAAAAAAAAAACCCCCATGAGTTTCTTGTGCCTTCTTCTCATAGGTAGGCGCGTCCGAGGGCACACATCCTAACTAAGTTTTTAAGACGTTTTCATGTGATCTTTGTACAACATGTTTTAGGCATCAAATTAATAAAAAAAATGACTTTGACTTTGATGAACTAGATTTGCTTAGAATCTATACAATTCCTTCAAAACGTTGGAATGAACTCCTCAATACATCTGAAGCCTACTAACTCGCAGGTTTCCATCACGATAATTTCCTTTGCCGTAAAATCAATTCAATTTAAACCCACGACCTTCAGAATGAAAACCGAAGTACCTATCACTAGACCAACACCACTCCTTATCTTCTTATGACTCCGGTAATGCGATTTGCTATCACATTGCATAGAGCTCATCATTTTTTTATTTTATAGAGTAGAGTGTTGTTCATTTTACGAGTGTGAATTTTATATTAACCTGCCATTATTTATTCATGTTCTCCTCCCCAGTCGGTCTCCCAAAGTTGAGGATCGTGAGTTCGTGCAAGGACTCCACGTACTACAATTCCAACATTGAAATGGATTAAAATGACTATTGAATTGTATGAAAAAATCCTTAGAAAAATTGACAGTTAAATCTGTGGTTAAACTATTTTAGTTCATTTGATTAGTTATAGGTGTTTCCATCTGCATTTACAGCTGTTCTAACATCTTTTGCTTTTTTTATAAAAATTATAATTTCTACTTAATAAAATCCCTTTCTTGCAATATCTTTCATTTAAAACTTCTCCCTAAAATCGTGCTTAACTCGGAAACTATAACTTAGTAACACATCCTTACTTAGTTTTTAAGACGCTTACATGTGATTTGTGCAAATTGTATGATTCCAAATTAATAAAGAGTTTTGGATTTTTAGTAGCAAAAATAGGAAATCATAAACAAAAAACATTTTGTTTTTAAAAAGGACAGGTTACACTCTTTTTAAGTTAAGTTATTACCAGGAAACCTCTGGGTAAACTTAAAATAAACATTAACTTGGTAAGTATTGTTAATAGCTCCCTATACCTTCACAAATAAGTGCTGTTTAAATGCAAAGAATCCCTCTAGGAACATTGAGAGATACGTTCTTATCTTCAGCATAAGGATGGTTAGATGGCAGGACAACGGCATTGAATAGGAAACTTTGAACTAGATGCTTCGTTGTGTTATTTTTCAGTGGAATCGTGTAAATAATAAAATGTACCTACCTAATACTGATAGAAA
Source organism: Idaea aversata (assembly GCA_907269075.1). Lineage (NCBI taxonomy): Eukaryota > Metazoa > Arthropoda > Insecta > Lepidoptera > Geometridae > Idaea > Idaea aversata. Next base: position 3,470,808 of record OU026092.1, on the reverse strand, counting down.
TACTCCATGTTAATTAGAATTTACCAACGTGAAAGAACCAGTTTTTAGGGTTCCATACCCAAAAAGTAAAAACGGGACCGTATTACTAAGACTTCGCTGTCTATCTGTCTGTATCTCATGAACCAGGATAGTTAGAGATGTGAATTTTTTACAGATGATGTATTTCTGCTGCCTCTATAATAACAAATAGTAAATACATACATAGATTGATGAACACATACTACTCCTTTACGTTGCGCAGTCGGGTAAAAACAGAAAAAAGTAACAATAAATCTATTCAAATATACAAAAACTGAAACAAATGTATAGTCTTACAGGATCGGATCTTACATCGCAAAACCGCGGCGGCAGGGTGGAGCTAGTAGGTATAATAAGTATAAAATATATTTTTGAGGAAGCACTTAGTAGGTTTTATCACTAATTGTGTTAAAATTAAGTGTTAAAAAACCGGCCAAGTGCGAGTCGGACTCGCGTACGAAGGGTTCAGTAGTATGTTGTATGGGAGTCCCACTTAATTATATTTTTTGACGTAATACCGTCTTATAAATAGGAATGCACTCACAAAAAAGTGTGACGTCATCACTCACGTTATTGACAAGGTAACCATAGCAACATAATGAAATATGCAATGCATGATTGATTCTGTTGACATTATAGATAACCATAGCAAGGTATTATATCATCAACTAGCGACCCGCCCCGGCTTCGCACGGCTATATTATGCATGTATTATACATATAAACATTCCTCTTGAATCACTCTATCTATTAAAAAAAACCCCATCAAAATCCGTTGCGTAGTTTTAAAGATTTAAGCAGTCAAAGGGATATAGGGACAGAAAAAGCGACTTTGGTTTATACTATGTAGTGATATTTTCTTATGTCGTTATCACGATTCTATCACGAAATTATCGTCCGTAAACCGACTTTACAGACAACCATTTTTTTTCTGTTTTTAGTTTTTGTTGTTATAGCGGCAACAGGAATACATTAGCAGTGAAAATTTTAACTATCTAGCTATCAAGTTTCATAAGACACAGCCTGGTGACAGACAGACGGACGGACGGAAGTACAGACAGTGATGTCTTAGTAAAACGTTTTTACCCTTTGGGTGCGGAACCCTCAAAACGAATTGAAACGGAACATGTATTTACATAACGCTAAGTAAGCTAGGTTCTAAAACTAATCTTCTAGACCGCAATGATTTAAGTTACACACCACATAACCTTAATTAGTGTTTACGAAGTTATCACGGTGATAGGAGACGCGATTTAGAAACATGGTTTATTGAAAACACTCGCAAGTATGAATCAATTGAGAAGAATAGATTTAGTTTTGCATATTTTATGAAAAAAAATATGTATCATTTTCTTTATAAATAAATAGTTCTATAAAGATTTAGTTGGTACTAATTTTGCTGAAACATTTCCTGAAATAATGAAATTTAGTACTTTAACCACATCATTAACATCATTGATAATTCTCTTTTCTGCAGAACCGGTCCATAAGGTCTGTAGAGCTTTCTAGCGACTCTTTAGAGTCGAGATCATTTAAGATATAATACTTTTTTGTTGGACCACTGCCTGGTGGTAAGGTGACGATGAGGTCTAAAATGTAGAAGATACCTGTTCACTTGTAACTTGAAAACACACAAATTGTAACCTATTTATAAAATAAAATAAATATAAATTAAAAAATCAAGGATTTTATTGCTCTAGTGACGTATATTACACTGAGTAAAAATAAGTATCTTTTGCGTTAATCCAGGTCTACAAATAGAGGGGAGCCCCATTTTTTAGCATCTATTTTTTAGCATTATGCCGTTTGGGATAACAATCTTAACCTAAAGTTTTCGCATAAATTATCATAATTCTCTTAAAGGCGTAATGGTTATAACTTACTATAATTTTCTTTATCTTCATTTTAATCAGCATAAAATGTGAAAACATAACGCTGAGCAATTTCACACATGTCATAAAATCAGTGACATGTGACAGAATATGTCAGTGCCATTTGACGGATGTTAAAGTGACATTTGGCAGATGTCATAGTGAAATTTGATAGATGTCAGGATGACGTTTGACAGATGTCAGAGTGACGTTTGACAGATGTCAGAGTAACGTTTGACAGCTGATGTCAAAGTGACATTTGACAGATGCCAAAGTGTCAATTTTTCGATACTTTTCGTTCTATTTATGGACAATTTACACAATATTTCTATAAATTATAGCCTATGTTCTATTCTGATGTATTAGCTATATTTTTGTAAAGTTTCATTAAAATCCATTCAGTAGTTTTTGCGTTAAAGAGTAACATACATCCATACATACAAACTTTCACGATTATAATATTAGTAGGATGTTTTGGATACAACCATTACAGGCCTACAATATTTAAATTTAAGTTCCGTAAGGCATTTAATAAATAATTATATAAAATTCATTTTATTTAAAAACTAAGAAACGCTTATCTCGTGTTCGTACCACCAGCCCTGTTTCCATTTGCAAGTTTTACGTCTACGTCTAAGGGCCCATACAAGTGATCACTCAGCATGAGCTCACCCTTCAAGTTACGACACGTAAAGAACCAACGTTAACCCACAATCACACATATATACTACAATATTACATACACTAATTGGAAAGGAAAAGATAGCTACAGATGGATATCAGACTTCTCCCTCTAATAGAGTAATAATGAGAGAGTTCGATCGACTCATATCGGTAGAAGTTACGACAACCGTGCCTGAAATCTTTGTGTATTTTATCTTGGTACAGGGGTTAGTCCGTTTTAGTTCATCTTACAAGATTACCCGATGACGCATCTCTTGCAAATATTGCTAGACGTTAATTTCAGATATTAAAACTCGTTTCGGTTTCATGTTAATGAAAAACGTGACTTATTTGTGATAGAGTTGCATTGATTGGGTTTTGATGAGATATGATCAATCACTACCCAGGATTGAAAGTGCATTATGACTTGATACTGTCTATTGTGTTCAATCTTTTACTTTTCAGAGAAATACTAGCAACATTTGTTCCTCACCTATGATAACTTTTACATTTATATAATATCCTTTAATCACCCGTGAATTTATGTAAGCATCTAGGTCCTCAAAGGCGACTCATCACTTGTCTTGGTAAACTAAAAAACTTACAGAACGGTGGATAATTGAACTTCAAACATTTTCATTCATTTAGGCTTTTGATGCAAATATCTAAATATTAACAAACAATGTTACTTGGCGCTGGCACATATAAATAACTAGCTGTCCCGGCAAACGTTGTTTTGCTATATAAAATTGCAAAACAACGTTTTATTTGTTCCAAAAAATGTGATAAATGCAGAACCGCTTGACCGATTTTATGCAAACTTCACATAAGATAGTCACTAAATAGTCCGAACAAAGCTTAAACATTTGGTTTGAATAGATGAGCCCGTTCTTGAGTTATAAAATTACAACGAAAAGTGGCATTGATTTTTATATATTACTAGCGACCCGCCCCGGCTTCACACGGCTATATTATGCATGTATAAACCTTCCCCTTGAATCACTCTATCTATTAAAAAAAACCGCATCAAAATCCGTTGCGTAGTTTTAAAGATTTAAGCATACAAAGGGAAATAGGGACAGAGAAACCGACTTTGTTTTATATCGTTTAGATTTAGAAAATAGAAGATAAGGTCGCACGGAGTCATGACTCCGTGCGACCTTATCTCAAGTCATGACTTGCGAGAATAAAAAAAGTTGATTGTTTATAAATTGTAATCGTATAGGGGTAACGAAGATTAACCATTTCGGACCAAATATTGCACCGCCTAATTAAAACAAACGGTAGGATAGGGACCCAAGCAATTGACCCTCAATTGACCTGTATTCGGCAGGTCAGAGATTGTGTCAATATTGACTTTCTTTCAGGTCAGGATTAGAGAAGACGTCTTTTGAGGGATTTCAAAAATATATTCAAAATATATTTATTCTCGATAAACATTTCATTTTTCCCCAATAATTTATGTTTTATGAAAGATGTTTCTTTATCTCCTTATTTATTTACTTAAACATAAGCTTTAGCTCGCGACTTCGACCACGATAGGAGTTAAATTTTTCAAAATACTTTCTTAGCGTATGCCTAAGTTATAACAACTATCATAGCAAAAAAATGCTTATATTTTGAATTTAGTCAAAAACTTAGTTCGTATAAAAATACAAATGAGCAAATTTTCTGTCGTTTTTAATTTTCAGTAGGATTATTCCTGCACTTCTGTTAGTTATGAAAAAATCATGTCACAATTATTTTGTACCATATTTAAGTGGTTGCATAGAAATAGCATAAGAGTAATTGCAACGTAAATAGTGTAAAATAAAATTTAAAAAATATAAAATATAAAAATGCAATTATTTAAATCTGTTGAATGCACAGAGAGCATTCAGTTTTTCAGGTTTCATTTAAACCCAACGAACCGTAAACTTTATTATTATTGTGATGTGACAAAATGATAATAATCGGATGTACTTTTGATTGAAGTTTTTCCCATCGTCGCATCGTTCGTTTGTTTCAGAAGTGGCGGCCAAATAATAAATTATTATTTTTGGTTTTTTAATATTGATTTGCATTGATAAAGCTTGTTGATTAATTCTCATAAATATATGAACAAACGGAATATAAATACTTTGTTAACTAATTCTATGGTATTTACTTAAACTGCACGTCTCAGTTTGGCGACTATTAAATGAAAGTATGCAAAATTTTGGTGCTCACGTTGTCCTATACAAATTTGACCCCTTTTTCAACCCCTAAGGGTAGAATTTCGAAAAATCCTTTCTTATCGGCTGTGCGATGATCCTTCAGTCCGTCGTTCAGGACAAAGCATTCTAAGTAATTATTTTCCCGGGTCTTAATCGTGTATTTTTCGCGTAATAGTCATGGTCGCGAGGAGACTCCTCGCGACCATGACTATTGTAACATAGTCGAAACGTCGAGGTAAGAGAAATAAAAAACAAAAATACGCGATTAAGACCCGGGAAAATACTTACTATGAATACAAATAGTGTGAGTTTAAAAAGTTTAAAGCATTCTAAATTGTATAGATAGAAGATGAAATTTTATGGAACAGGACTTTGATATTAAAACAACTTGGATATAAATAGCCCAATGTCTACTTATTATTTTTGAATAAATCTAACCTACAATGTCCTTGTTGGTCAATGATAGTTTGTTTTATTTTTCTTTATTTCACCTAAATGATTATTTCATTTACCTACTTGATTTTCATAACTTTATCTAGAGTAAATCTGCGGCCGCTGAATTTAAAAGTTTTTCCTTCGTCACCCTATTATTAAGTAAAAAAATTTTTTTAAATGAAACTACAAAAAATGAAATGGATTAGAATATATTATTATTACATTCTAACTATTTGCTAATCATAATCACATTAATTTTAATTTATTTATTTCGAATCTATTCCACATGCTCACTGTAAATGAAATTGTACTATGGAATGCAAGAAATAAAAGGCTTTTTATTTTATTTTATTTATTTATTTTAAGTAAAAAATGTTCCTTTTAAGGGCGCTTAGTACAAATAATGTGAATTTTATTATGAACTAAGAAAATAAACTTTAATCCACGAATAAAATACAGTTAGAATGTTGCACATGATAAAAATAAACGACTCAACGCCTACAACATGCAATGGTGCATATTTATTACTAACAAATCGTCGCCACGTAGGCTCAACCCTGGCTGTAACTGTTTATAGGTTGTAAAACGCACATTGTCGCTGGTTGACAACCCTTGCAATGTCCCATCAGGATTTTATACCCGCGACCATCCAGTTTACGATCAATAAATAACTTATCTGCATTTTCACTTGAAATCGAGCACTGATTATCGATTACGATCCTGTTGCAATTTGTTATACAACTCACAATATCTATAACATGTGGAACCATACTAAAAAGAGCGGTAAAAAAGAAAAAAAAGTTATTTTATTAAAGAAAACCGTATCGTAATCGGTCCAGCCATTTTGGAGATAAATGGGAACATTTGAAAGCACAAACGAACACCCTTTCACCCTAAATGCATCTGTTGCGGGTAAAATTAAGAATAGGATAGGAGAGAAACACACGACAAGAAAACGACACAAAAATTAACAAAGACATATAGAAAAAAATGTTGTTAATTTTTGTGTCGTTTTTAAATTGTAAGAAAATAAAGAGTACGCTGTGTGCTATTCCAAATTGGCTAAGAGCCACAGTCAAGCATGCTTGACTGCGACTGTTTTTGTGTGTGACTGTTTTTGTATAATTTTATTGTTGAGTTTAAGGCGAATGCGGGCAATAATGCTTATCAGAAGGGGTTCGCCATAACGTAAAGCCACGGAATAAAGAATAAAAATGTTAACTCATCACAGTTGTAAATTCAAACGTTTACTTTTTGTTTTGTTTGCTAAAAACAAAAGCAATTTAAAAATGAAATTAAGTTCAAATAATTTATTTTAGATAACTTCATCTAAGTTAGTAGGTAAAAGTATTTTTTTTTAATAAATTTATTTATCAACGTACATTTTACATTGTACAATGCATTTGAAGGTTAGTTGCATCTAGTTGCAATTTAATTTGATCAAATATCATTTTTTAAATTATTATTTTTTAAAGCACAAACATTGAAATTTTTCATTACTGATTTTGTGACCTAAGAGACCTCGATTCAACAAAAATAGGTACCTAATAATAAATTATTTTTATTATTCGGCACCCAATGATAATGATTTTTTAAATAAAAACCATCTTTTAACAAATAATTTTGAATTTTTTCTCAAGAAATGTCTCAGCGAAAGGGTGAAAAAGTTATGTCATAACATAAATTCGAATTCAATGAAGAAACGCAGACAATAAACATAATTTTACGAACCAGATACTGACTTACTAACTTAAATAAGTTTGAACTTTAGCAAACAAAATGGGTAAGTATTCTAAATAATAATCGTATTTTATAAATAAAAGTTTTTGTGGGCGTCGTCTTCTGTTTTATACTGAGAGATGCTTTTAAAATAAGTACATCCTTATATTGATGATCTCCTGGTATAAGTATCGAAACGATTGAACTTTTCTTGTTTGCTAAGTTCACGAAATGACTCCAGTAAATGAGACCTCTTCATAATTCATGATCGCCTAGTAGGTTAGTACTCAAGGTAACGGATAGAATACTTTTTTTGTACATACATACATCTTAATCATACAGAAATACCCAGACCAGAAACAAAATATTCTTACATAAATATTTGTTTAGGACGGAAATCGAACCTGCAACATGCGACGCAGAAGTCACTTTATTCTTTCTATTTAATCATATGAGTGACTTCTTATCTACTCGAGAAAAATGTTTTCAATCGTCACGTAGGTATTGCAAATAAAGAAATTCTATATAGATGCAGAACTATCCAAGTATCCACTTTCGACTTATATTAGCCCGCACGTGCCACCAAGTATTTACAGGTATTGACAGCATGATTAAGTAAACAGAGGTGAACCTGCTATTTGTTTTAAACACTTTTTTACACCTTTTACCAGTGACTTCGTCGGTGTAGTAGGAGTTCAGTTTTCCGAAATCGTTATATCAACTTTCTGCCTTTTTGTATTTATAGATTAGACTGTCTTATATACCTAATAGTGTAAGTACAACCTGAGAATACCTACAACGTTTATTTTTAAAAATTTTGTGATTTTCTTAATTTTTTGTTCAAACGGTGTACCTTGATAATTTTTTTAAATTTTCTAAGATTAAATTGCATAATTTCAGTCACAAATATGAAAATAATTGTCGCGTAAGTACTTTTTTCCTATACGTCAACGTTTCGACTATGTTTCAGTATATCGCGAGAGACGTGAAGACCTTGAAAATTATTACTTTTTCCAATTATTTTCTCCTCTACTTACCTACATATATTTGAGACAGGCATCGAATCTTGGAGACCATGACCTCAACACCTCAGCAAAAAGTCAATTCGATATCTTTTGTATTTTAGAGTGACCAAAATTTTAGGAAAAATCGGAATAGATTTGCAGATATAAAAAATTGGAACAATCCCTTTTATTATTGGAACAATGGAAAACGTTGATGATTAGAATCAAATCCTGGAACAATAAATTAAATGAAAGTAGATTTATATCATGCTACTAGCAGCGCTCCGCGGTTTCACTCGCGTATCTCTCGATCCCGTGGGAATATCGAAATATAAAACAGCCTATAGCCTTCTTCGACAAATGGACTATCAAACAGAAAAATATTTTTTCATTACTCATACTCCGAAAGTAGGTCTAAATATGCCTGAAGAGCGTGTAGAAAATAAAATTTCCAGCCCTAGGGCTTTTCACTTTCACTGACAGCTGTCATGTCAAATTATGGCTTCGCACGACTTGTGCAATCTGCATGTAGCCAGTATCAGTATCATTACGCATTAGGAACTTCAAAAACCTAACCTCCTTGCTTTTTTTTTTACACCAAAGAATAATAATTATGGCTTGGCACGGCTCATGCATACTGCCAGAGTTTAGTACTAAGTAACTTTTTTCTCAGTAATCAAATTCAAGTAGGTACCTATATATAGTTCAAGATATCATAATTAATAAAATAAGTGTAAAGACGAAAATGGTCAAAGCGACCTATGACCATGCCGCGCCGCCCGCCCGCGCCCTGTCAATGTTGCTGATGTCGTACGTTGAGTAAAAAAAAACTGGTGGGAAATGTTCATTTCCAAATTATTTTAAACGTTTTAATTATACTATTTTTTCTTATTTTATTATGTTTTTGTGTTAAGTTTAATCTGGTTTTTTATTTATGATTGTGTATTTTGTGTAAATAACATTTTCTAGACAAACCATGTTACAAAAACTGTAAGTTAAATGTACGGACTTCGCGTCATTTCCCAATGTTGGATTACCTCATTAATAAAAACTTCTTCGGTAAGTACCGCCGTATTTAAGTATTGAATACAAATAGCAGAAACCTAAAAAAACACTACATAATGTATAACCTCTTTGGTCCCAACCTTGTAAGAGGATCAGGTAGTATGGACACATGAGTACCTACTCATGTGGTATGGAGTCTCATAGTCTCATTCATTCTCGTTGTTATGAAGAATTTTATGTATTATTCGTAATGAAAAGCACAGTGTTTACCTCGGGTGAAAGACTCATTAAGTCCCTCGAACTATTAGCGCCCTCGCTACGCTCGGGCGCCAAACTCCGTCTCGGGACTTGTAATGAGTGACTTTCACACCTAGGATAACAATGTACTATTTCAATTGCAGTAGTTCTTGAGATGAGCGCGTTCAAACAAACAAAAAAACTCCTCAGCTTTATAATATTAGTATAGATAATAACTACCTGCGCTCTGCGGTTTCACCCGCCTAAGCCCAGATTCCGTGGGAATATCAAAATGAAAAAAAAGTAGCCCATAGCCTTCCTCGATAAATGTACTATCCAACACAACAATATTTTTTCAATTCGAACCGTAGTTCCTAAGATTAGCGCGTTCAAACAAACAAACAAACTCTTCAGCTTTATAATATTAGTATAGATAATAACTACCTGCGCTCAGCGGTTTCACCCGCCTAAGCCCAGATTCCGTGGGAATATCAAAATGAAAAGTGGCCCATAGCCTTCCTCGATAAATGGACTATCCAACACAAAAATATTTTTTCAATTCGAACCGTAGTTCCTGAGATTAGCGCGTTCAAACAAACAAACTCTTCAGTTTTATAATATTATTCAATTCGAACCAGCAGTTCCTGAGATTAGCGCGTTCAAACAAACAAACAAACAAACTCTTCAGCTTTATAATATTAGTATAGATAAGTATAAATAGATAGGCATCTATTCTTTCCATTGAAATAGACGATCGTCGAGGCTTGTTAAACATGCCCAAACATGATGACTTCTTGTAATAATGCTATATTGTTCCGGGAACAACATAAATATGAACATGTTAAATTTCAGATTAGTACAGAGTGTGGGTGGAAGTGTGAAAATCTGCTGTGTAATGAATGAGGGATCGACTCATTTTTGTCTATCGTGGTATACATTGTGACTACAAGGAAAATTCATGTGGGTAACTTTGCTATTTGGCAAGGTATTTTCAAGTATTTCAAGATTTCTGTATGTATAAATTGACCTTTACATCTGTTCTCGTCTAGATGATTTATTTATACAGTGCTAGCAACTTTTAATCCATGGTTTTCAGGGACATGCATGTATTAGGTGGAGTAGGGTTGCACAGAAACTATACCACCCACTTAGCTTAGTGGACTATCACTCCAAAGTAGGTACGTAATTACAAAAAAACGGTAGCACTCCGGGAGTGCCGACAGAAGTGAAAACTTATAAAAAAAAACAAAAAAAACTTTACTAAACAACTACAAAATATATGTACATACATGCATATATGCACACACTGTAGCTGCGTCTCGTAACGGTGTCGCGAGTTCAGAATTAAAGTATTCTATCCGTTGTCTGGTCGAGCAACTAGGGTTACGTGACTTGGGGCTCTGCAATATTTATTTTATTTAAGATTAATTTGACTACAAACTCCGTAATTTCCTTCCAATATTATTCTCAAGGTGGATTATATATATACAGGACAATCATGTTTCTTTCGAGTGAATCTTGGTGCATTGTTCAATCTACATAAGCGGCTTAAAGACAGACAGCGTTCAAACCCTGTCTGTCTTTAAGCAAAATATATTTTATTATGAACACTACATTTTAAGCAAAATAATAGACCCTTTCCTTAAAATTACCTAAAATAATAGTAGCTAAGTTAACTCAGAAATTTAATATTCAGATCATTCATTCTTATATTTTTTTTGTCCAGTTAGTATTAAAAACTTTACCACTAGCATAATTTCATCATTCATCCATCAAGTTCTGCAGCAACTTTTATCCAAGAACAAGACTTAGTTCTAAATAGATAATCCTTAAAATTTCTCGATCATGGTGACAGCATATCCCATGGTGTTGTCAGAGCAACGTGGGCGCCTTATCGCCGTCACACCGCACCAATCATATTTCCTTTGTTTGCCCACTGTCTCCTACGAGCCGGACGACGACGAGACGCCATTGTCCTGTATAATGTCTTATCAAATTCAAGTTTCTTGGTCACACTAGGTAATAAGTTTACTTAAGGTTTTGTCAATAGATTTTTTGGCAATATGTATGTAGGTAGCAGGTCAAAATTTAATAACAATAAATCTACTCAAGCCCGAACTTTTTTTTAAACTTGCTTATTACCTAAGTTTTAAATATTTTTGGATATTGAATTTGGTGATAGGCGTAAACATTAATACTTTAAAGGAATATACATGTTCAAAATTTGGAATACGAGAAAGCGACTGAAAATTCAAAATAAAAGAAAAAAATAAAATGTTTCACAATCTAACTTATCGAAATGAGAGCCGTTTTCTGAAACAATGTGACAAATCGAAGACGTTCAATTGAAACTATTTCTAAGATAAATCTAGCTCGCCTTTGGTAAAACAAAATTGAAATCAAAGGGAATAGCTATTTGTCTACAGTGGTAGCGCGTAACTCAGTAGGTTCTTTGGAAAATTGCAGAGTGCAGTAGGGTTGGTGATGACCACCGATTGACGTCTGAATGTAGACTCAAGTCTATTAAAGTAGTCAAATCTTATGTTCTTACACACCTTTCTTACTTCTTCTTCAGCAGCATGTATTAGCCCACTGCAGGGCATATGCCTCTCCAACGCCTCTTCACAACGTCCTATCGAGTGCTTCCTGTTTGCCCCACCAAGCTGCCCCACAGTGGGGCAAAGTGGAATCGTTAAAATTTTGTAGTGTCGTTTGCCCCACTAATATGATTCTGCCCATCAGTGTTGGCCCCTTATTGAGTGTTTGAGAATTTTCGTGTCATCTCCAACGTTATGAACCATCACGGTATGTTACAAATTACACTAAAACATGCAGACTTAAGTTACTTGTGGTGCCATAATCTCGAAATAGCTATGTACAGACCATTAAGTAATATTGACAAGATCTCCATTTCAAATGTCAGTTGTGATAAATGTAACTGGGTTGGTAACCTATGGAGTGTGTTTAAATAAAAGTAAAAAATGAAAGAAAGAAAAGAAATAAAGAAAATGATTATTTGAAACGTTAACTTCTACACACTTGCAAAAACGGATGTGGGCAACTTTAAAAACGTACCGTCACATAACAAGAAAACCGGCGAGACCGTTACCTACGAATATGCCTACCAAATAAAACTTGTTTGGTCTTTCTTTTTAGAATTTTCATATTTTGCGTGACTGTCTATATGTTCTCCATGATGTTTTTTATTATTTAATCAGTAAAACTGTATTTTACTTAGTCAAATGTTAATTAATCTGAGTTTTTTTAATTTTACAGTTAGTAGTGACTAATTATTGTGTGTTGAGTTTGGCAAAGAGTTTATTTGTAACGAGTCGTGTAATTTATTTTGTGATTTATAACAAGATTTCTTCAGATTACTAAACGTTTCAAATAATCATTTTTTACTTTTATATAAACACACTCCATAGGTTACCAACCCAGTTACATTTATCACAACTGAAATTTGAAATGGAGATCTTGTCCATATTATTTAATGGTCTGTTAATAGCTGTTTCGAGATTATGACACTACAAGTAACTTATGTCTGCATGTTTTAGTGTAATTTGTAACATACCGTGATGGTTCATAACGTTGGAGATGACACGAAAATTCTCAAACACTCAACAAGGTGCCAACCCTGATGGGCAGAATCATATTAGTGGGGCAAACGACACTACAAAATTTTAACGATTCCACTTTGCCCCACTGTGGGGCAGCTTGGTGGGGCAAACAGGAAGCACTCGTCCTATCACTTGTCTTTCTAGACCTCGCCAACCAAAGGACTAAGCTAAACCAGAATATCTGAAACTCAATTGCAACCAAAAATCAACTATATAAAAATAAGTCGGGTTTTCTTTCCTGACGCTATAACTCCAGAACGCACGAACCGATTTAGATGATTTCGGTTTTGAAATGTTTGTCGTAGTCCAGGGAAGGTTTAAACGGTGAGAAAGATCGGACTTACGCGAGTAAAACCGCGGGGCGCAGCTAGTTATTCATAGATTTTTCTCTTCGGTTTCAGTTTTCGACCAGTAATCGTTTAATTAATTAGTATGCATCAATCGTCGGGATTCAATTAATGGGCCTCAATTTTTGCTCGAATTTAGTTTCTTTTGAGGGTGCATTACTTATTCAATTATATTGTCAAATGAATTCTGATTGGTTTGGAAATTAATGTTTTGTCATTCCTTCATACATTCTTAACCTTACTGGCCAATAACTGAACTAAATTACTTTGTTAAGGGCCACTTGCCCCTTCCTTAGTTAACTTATTTAATTCAGAGGAACTTACAAAGAAAAAGTAAGTACTTAAATAGTTTGTCTCGTATACCGTCAACAGAACTATAAATGAGTAAAAAATTACACTTAACCCACCATAATTGAACATTTAAGTTGCTATAACAAGTTAGCATATTATCACCTAATATCAAGCAAAGCCACAACTCAGAAAACTTATCAAAGTGCTATGTTGCCAAGCAACATTTTCCCAGATTCTATAAATATTTCTTAGTAGGTAAAAGACAGACTAACCAAAAGTTATAAAGAGAAGCATTCTACAAAACAGCAAACTGAGAAATAAGAGTTTCTTTATAACAGATTTTTGGGAGCTCGTTTTCTAAAAGCTTTGTAATTATCTGGACACGCTTGCTGAGGACCAGACCTAAAAATATATCACTTCTTGACACTTTTACAATGTTATCCATCATGCAAAAAAGTCCCTAACATTCAGATGAGTAATATAAAGTTAAAAAATCCTTATAAAACTTTCATTTTTAAAGAAGTATTAAGATCACAAAAGTTAGGTAAATACCTTGTTTGATTTCAGACGTAAAATTCACCCTTAATCTCCTTTTATTTGTTTTTAATGCGCTTGACTTTAATCACAAAACACTTCCAAATAAAACTGTGTTTACGGCAAAACATTAACCAGTGACGTCAAAAAAATCTAGAGTAAAAAGGTAGGTACGTTTTAGGCTTCATCGTGGCTTCTAAAATGCAAACTTACATCATGTAAAAAAACAATGCAAAAAGTGTGACGTAACATTTGAAAATTGAAATGCTAACCATTAAGCAAGTAGATTTCATTAAAAAGTGACGTCAAAAAAATCTAGTGTAAAAATGTTTTTTTAAGCAAGCATGCTACATTCTCGATCTCATCGTGACTTTCCATCTGATGTAAAATGAAATGCAAACTTACATATAACGCCAAAAAAAACTTGCAAAAAGTGTGACGTCACAATTTTGGAAATTGAAATGCTAACTACTTATGCTAGTAGCATTCCGACGTCGATTAAGGCGGTGGGCGGCGTTGGGCGGCGCTACAGCTGCGGTATATAAGGCAAACCTAAGGCGGGCGGCGGCACAACACTTGTTGCGGTCAACTGTGTGTCTGTCTGTCCGTGAACACCAACTTCGTACGAGCCAGGTAAGTCCTAGATCGTAATATTAATTAATAAGAAATTGATAGAAGACTGTGTAATTTTTTTTTAACTTTTTTGGGAGTTTGCAACATTTTTGTTATTTTTGTGGTTAAAATCAGGGTAAAGTAGCTGAGTTCATTAAAAAAGTTACGAAGTTAAGTTAAGTACCATAGGATAAAAATATTAAAAATAATTATTATTTTATAAAAAAAAATGCATGCAGAAACTGGGATAACACTCAATTTTTTAAGCTAATATTGTGTGATATTTTCTAAAAGTATTAAATCAATTCGACGAAAAAATGCTATAATAATACCATACATAAAATGGAATAGCATTCAGTTTTTAATTCATTATTTAGCCCCATCATCTTATTTAATTCAGTCCCAGAAAAAATAATTTTACAAATTTGCAAATAATAAAAATAGCATGGATTACCGTACAATTTTTTCTTCATCCTATTTTGGGGCAGTAAAAAACAATTTAGCAAAAATAACAATTTACTTTTATTTAATAAAAAAGTGCCTTTTAAACGTGTGAAAAAATCACACACGTAAAACGGTTAAACCTTTAATTATTACGCACAACAACCTTTGTCGGTCAAAGGGCATAGGACAAATTTTAATTATAACCAAAATGAAGCAGCCTGTGAAATTTGGTGCCCACTGAATAATGTACTTTATGAATTAATCATTCTTATAAGGAAATAATAATTTTTTGGTCAACATTACAAATAAGTAACCTAAATTAAAAGAATAGAACAAAATTAATTGAGTTTTGATTTGACATGGTTTCAAATAAGTACTGAATCTGGATAGCATTACTTTATTAAGAAAACTGACCTAAAATCTAAGCTTTTAAAGTTGGTAATATCTAGTTTTTATATTAGCAGATAAAATAGAATAAAGTTTAGATATAATAGAATAAAGATACAGATACGTTGATTTACGCAAATATTTTGTGACGTCTCAGCAGCATCGAATCAGCCTAAATACACATTTTGTAAAAGTTTAACAAAATAACCTCAGGAAAATCTACAATAAAATCACTTTCTAGTTTCGTTTTTTAAGTTCAGAAAATTCGTAAGTTTACCTAGCATTCGTTTCTAATATTGTTTTAACATAATAAACTTAAAAAGCTTAAAAACTTTAGCAACCTCAAAGTGTTGAACCCGAAAACTTAATGGTTTTAATGTTTATAATCAGCTTTAACTCTCCCTCAGAAGTTATTAATAACTTAACTTATTAATAAGTCTTCACCTACTTTATTTTTATCTTAATCTGTAGATAAACTGCGCATTAATGATTTTAAATACGATTTCGGGGATGATGTAAAAATATCTTATTCAAGTACTAGGTAGATTTTACTCGCCGCTACGTCTTTGTAGTAGTGGAATTTTTCAAAATCCTTTTCTATGCCATAATAGAGCTACCAGTATGGGATATTATAGCCCATAATACGTTCATTAGTTTAAACTGATATATTGGTCGGTTAGGACTTTAATTTAATATTAAATAGCTTTGAAAATGGAGCAAGGGATCACGTTGTCCCATACAAACGTTGCCCCCCTTTTACCCCCTTAGGAGTAGAATTTCGGAAAATCCTTTCTTATCTGACGCCTACGTCATACAAAGAACACACCTTCCAAGTTTCAGGTCTCTACAATCAGCGGTTTAGGCAGTGCGTTGACCAGTCAGTCAGTCAGCCAGTTAGTCAGGACACTGCATTTTATATGTATAATTAGAAGAAATATTACGTAATGTAATTACAACTAAGTAAGGAAAGTATGGCTTTGTTTTCATTGAATGGTAAAAGAATAGTTTTACTAACAATGGATCACATATAAGAATACCATTAATAATAATGGACGCTTACAAAAGGTGCGTAATACTTTATTATAGCTTAATTCCATAGAAATATCGTGCATTACCTGCATTCCAAGTAGGTATTCTTTCAGAAATACCGCACTGTTTTCAAAGCTTACAAATATTATCAACAATGCTTGGAAACATAGTGATATGTATCTTAAGTATTGGATTCTATAAATATAAAAAGAAACACAATCAATCGGTTTAGCCGTTCGGGATGCCACAAACACACACACAGTCAATAAAAATTAAAAGGTCTAACTGACACAGCAAACCAATAGAGGGATCGTGCTAAAATTTAGCTGTTTTAACGTAGGCTCAGTCATGAAAGATTTTTGGAAAATTCAAACCTTTACGCAAACGAAGTCGCGAGCAACAATTAGTATACATACAAATGTAAACTTAAAATATGGAGGTTTGGTTAAAAACATGTTAGACAGGATCTGAAGCAATCCGTAGCCTGTCTACGACTCGTCGTAGAAGCGTAGACTCGTAGACATACTGAAACCCTCCTGAACTTATCTGAAAATGAGTACAAACATTTTATCTTCTACGAAAATAATTTTCAATTCAGTTCAAATTACATTATAACGAGAATTTAGACAAAAATAAAACTGATAAAATCCTGGAGAATCTCACATGATTATGTTAAACACGCACGAGGAATTTCGATCACAAATCCTAAAGCCTTTGATTTAATCACGTTTCTAAAAAGTGGGTATCAATTTTCAATGTCAAATTAAAGAACGTTCTTAGGTCTTTAGCTTGAACTTTGCTTTGAAAATTTTAGTTGACACAGGTCCCTTGTGTCCTATTTAGTTTAAATTAAAAATATCAAATGCCAAAGCCACCGTGTTACATACATTAATGTTACCTTTTACAAGCTAAATTAGCCATTTAAATCATTTTTAATGGAGATAAATATTTTAACATCCGTAGAATTATTTCCTCTTTAATTACCAGGCATCTTCATAATATAAGTGGATTCTAGCTCAGAATCAGAACATTTTGATTGTCTTTATAATTTTGGTTAGACAAAATTTAAGTGGGAGACATCTTATATCAGACAAATGACGATTAATTACAGTGCTATAGTTACCTACGTATTATTTATTTAATCATCATACAATTCATCTGAATTCAACAAATAATTTTCTTAATTTGCTTTACCTCTCCTATTAATAGCATCAAATAAACATAAAATAACTATTTTTGAACAGGAATGAACATTAAGCAAGAAGAGTGAGTGCCAAGATCGAATCTTTATGCGAAATACAATTTCAACTTAGATAATAAACGTTAAGAATGACTAAGAACAAAGCTAATGATAAAACGGAATAATTAAAAGGGACTTTTCGGGAACGATTACGGGTTTAAAAATGATCATATGAATCTTTGCTGGGATAAAATTTAAATGATTTTAGGTTATTGTTTTATACGTTTTATGGGTCAAAATTTAATTAATACCTAATAGTTTTTTGCTAATTATCACATAAAATATCGTAATCTTGCCCAAATGGTACAAATACGTTATGTACTTAACGCTAGTTGTGATAAGCCTTAATTAAGC
The DNA here is from genome assembly GCA_907269075.1 of Idaea aversata. NCBI lineage: Eukaryota > Metazoa > Arthropoda > Insecta > Lepidoptera > Geometridae > Idaea > Idaea aversata. The sequence continues at coordinate 3,452,804 of OU026092.1, read as the reverse complement.
ACACAAATTGTTAATAATAAATATAACGTGTGTAAAAAGATCAAAGAAGGTGGTATATCTGTCGACTTCCAAAGAGGTTGGATAAATTTCAAAGACATTTTCTTTTTAGAAATAGAAAAAAGGTAGGATGGATGTCTGGCCTATTTGGAATTCCTTAAGCTAATTAGTAAATAAGCTTCTGTAGATAGAACCTTCTTTATCATAAACGCACATGACGTCTTTAGTGTAATTTGTAGGCATGGACGTAATATTTATATGTTTGTAGGTAGGTATATAGTGGTACGTTATAGGTATAAATTAATAAATTTTTATTTGTAAACTCTATGGCAGAGGATGACTATTTAATTTTAACTATAGCATGATTTGAGCATGTCAAGATTATCTTCATGAAAAAAAAAAAAAAATATTTAGCTAAGGACGCAGCCGCAGGAGAGTTAGTGAAATCATCTTGTTTAGACCAAACAGTTCTCAATGCAATGAACCCTAATATAATGGCATAGCCACATCCGTACGATCCATTTAAAACGTTACAACTGTTACATTTGGATTTTTTCTACTCTTTTGATCGATTTTGAAAACGTTTACACGAATCGGTGTACTATCTCGACAATTTACCCTATAATGCTGAAAATAAAAAGCTAAGTAAGTGCACAGCTTTAAAACAGATTGGATTGATCCGAATGGTTTCAGGAAATGGCTGGGACAACATCGTCATTAATTTTCCTGTCGTTACAAGCTCTAGTGGAAACAATAAACTGAACATTATCTCTGTACATGTCTATAAGAAGATACATAACGTTTTAAATATATAATAATAACTTTAATAAAAACAAAAAAGTATAAATCCTAATCCAAACTAATAAGAAAATATAAAAAAAAAACAAAAGAAAATAGTGGCCCTTATTACACCTACCTAGGTATGCAGGTAATAAGGCCACTAAAAGGTTTTTCAAAACCTTGAGATTGTGACATAGGTACAAAACAAAAAAACATAAGGTATAAAAGACAAAGGTATTACGAATTAGTGAAATTTTTGTTGGATTAAGGGTTTTTTATATCTTGTTAAAAATATTTCTATTAAAGGTCTGTATGTTTCCCAAATAAACAATAATAAAAATAAATAAATAAAATAACGATAAAATAAACAAATGAATAGTGTAAGAACAAAAAATTTCACTATCTCGCTTTAGAGTCGTGATTTTTCTGTCAAATAACGTAAATTTAACAGACGAATTTGCGTAGCATTTGTAAAGTAAAACCGATAGCTTAGAGTCTTTATTTTTCCGGGTCTTAATCGCGTTAATTTTATTTTTATTTCTCTGACCTCGACGTTTCGACTATAATAGTACTATGTTACAAAAGTCTAAACGTCGAGGTAAGAGAAACAAAAATAAAAAATACGCGATTAAAACCTAGGAAAATAATTACTATGAACAAATCGTGTGAGTTTAAAAAGTTTAACCGATACTTTATTTCAGACTAGCTGCGCTCCGCGGTTTCACACGCGTAACTCCTGATCCCGTGGGAAAATCGGGAAAAAAAAGTAGCCTATAACCTTCCTCGATAAATGGACTATCCAACACAAAAAGAATTTTTCAATTCGAACCAGCAGTTCCTGAGATTAGCGCGTTCAAACAAACAAACTCTTCAGCTTTATAATATTAAGTATAGATAATCGTCTGAGGTTGGAAAATAACTAGTACAATAATTACCCTTGCTCTCCCACCTTCTAATGGTGGTGCTCGTTAGTGCTAATGAATAACCGGAAATTGCAAGGAAGTTACACTACAATGTACACAGCAGATTTTTTTACGTTTTTTTATGAAAGAACTAGCTTTTGCCCGCGACTTCGTCCGCGTAGAAGTCGAAAATGGACCGAGAAATCACGTTGTCCCATACAAACTTTCCCACCCCTTTTCACCCCCTAAGGGGTAGAATTTCGGAAAATCCTTTCTTATCGGATGCCTACGTCATACAAAGAACACACCCTCCAAATTTCAGGTCTCTACAATCAGCAGTTTAGTCAGTCCATCAGTCAGTCATTCAGGACTAAGCATTTTATATGTATAGATATTGTATTCTGTAAAGTGGTATCCTCTGCTTATAAATTAACTAAATTTGTATATGCTAAATCAGTTAAATCAATAATTTTCCATTCAAAGGTTGCCCGGAAAAAATCACTTTTAGCGATAAGGTCGCCCATTTGTGCAACTTATACTTTCTAGCTAGTACTTTACTTTGTTCATATCGTGTTCCGTTTCTTCCTGGGTTGCACAAATAAAGTTATTTGTCTATCTAGGTATATGACATATCCATTAACAGTTTTAAACATTTGATAATGCAAAAATTGTACGTTAAAGATATAAAATTCAAAGTCTCAATCAATGAAGACTTTAAATTTAATATTTAAGTATATAATTTTCTTAGAACATATCTCCATTGCTTCATCACTAAATAGTATAAAATAAATTCACTTTTCGCCGTCCCTATTTCTCTTTGTACGCTTAGATCTTTAAAACTACGCAAAGGATTTTAATGCGGTTTTTTTAATAGATAGAGTGATTAACGAGGAAGGTTTTTAGATATAATACATGCATAATACAGCCGTGCGAAGCCGGGGCGGGTCGCTAGTTTATTATAACTCTGAGATTTAACTATTATACCTATGTCTTATGCGCCTGTAATTTCAAAGACGAAAAAGTCTGTAAAATATTATTTTCTGTAATAATAACATTGAGGCAAAACAAAAAACGAAGTTTCTTTTAACTTTTTCATTTGAAACCTAAAGTTTGAGCGAGGGTAAGAATTTTTGAGATTAAACGTTTTTGAATTCCAATATTTAAAAAAGTTTAGAAGATTACACTTTCATCATCATTTGAGAAAAATGACTACTACGACTTTTTTTCTTTGTGTGTACAATTAAGTGTTCTATTTATCTATTACTAGATAGGTATGTCTTAAATATTTAAGGCACGGTTGTAATTCGCACTTTGACAAACATTAATGGCCAGTTATGTCAGAAATGCCTTTGACTTCAAGAAAGGGATACGAACGGCGGGAGAAGATAATATTGCAAATTGTATACAAAACATTTGAGAATTATTATCATCGCTTGGGACTGTAGTTAATTTAAAAATATTGATGTATTCATTGCATCATCGTGGCACTCAGAACTATACCTAATCGAATTTGGAGATTTTGTCAAAATTAAGAACCAAGCCCGCTTCGGCCATAATAAGAATAATATTACTTCTTTCGAAACTGGTTTCGATAAAATAATAATATTTCTTCTTTCGAAACTGGTTTCGATAAAATAATAATATTTCGAATCTCGAAACTCGTTTCGATAAACAAGCCAGCTATTTTATCAGAACCTAGACGAAGTTTATTATAATTAAGATTTATTTACGTTATCTTAAAAATAGGTTTAACAAAACAATAATAATACGAAATTGCCATATTGCTAGACTAGAATCGATATCACCTACTTAGGGGTAGTCAATAAAGCTACACAATGATCTCTTCTTCAAGCTTCAGGCATTATAATATGTACTAGCGACCCGCTCCGGCTTCGCACGGCTATATTATGCATGTATTATACATTTAAACCTTCCTCTTGAATCACTCTATCTATTAAAAAAACCGCATCAAAATCCGTTTCTTAGTTTTAAATATAAGCATACAAAGGGACATATTGATATAGGGACGGCGAAAAGTGACATTATTTTATACTAGCGACCCGCTCCGGCTTCGCACGGCTATATTATGCATGTATTATACATATAAACCTTCCTCTTGAATCACTCTATCTATTAAAAACACCGCATCAAAATCCGTTGCGTAGTTTCAAAGATCTAAGCATACAAAGGGACATAGGGATATAGGGACGGCGAAAAGTGACTTTAAAAAGGATTTTATACTATGTAGTGATAGTGATAGTGACTATGTAGTGATGATGATTTGTTTCTTCATTTAAGACTACTATTATAAGCAGAAGATACTGCTTGGTTTCAAGTATAACCATAATATAAACTTTTTGAACATAAAAATTTAGTTTTTACCCAAAAAGAAATATAGATAGATAGTCTTACTGAATACAGGTAAAATAGGCAAGGATTAAATTAATTTAATTTGTCCATTATATCAACTGCCAGTCGTTCGCAAATTGGTTAATTTAATTAATATTGAGAGCGTGAAACTGACGTCGCACGTCGATGTCATATCAGTAACATATTGCGAGCACGTCACGGGAACGCATTAAAATTTATTAAAGCTATACAGATCTACCTAAGTAGATAAATTTCCACATATGTACCTATTAAGAAAGAATTGTTCCCGAAAGCCACCACCTTGTTGGCCACCGCTGGTGGACGTTTTTTACCCTTTATTTCCCTTACATGTCAGAAGAATGTCCTACATATCAAAACGGATATACCTGCGTCACTGCGAAAAACTGATTTAGTACTCGACTCGTCAAGTGCAAAAACAGTTCTGATTGGTCAAGCGTGTTTTGACCTGACATTTTGGTTCTCTTTTTATCGAATTTTGTTTCTTCGAACACTTTTCATCGATGTCTCTATACTGCGACGCCTTATTAAATTGACCTGTTGTTGTTGTTTTTGAAAAGTTCGCAGTAACAAGATGTCGATTAAACAAGTCTTTGCAGTGTGGTATTTTCGCTGTAAAATCCTTCGCAGTATAGTTTTTCGATGTAACGTTACATCGCAGTAACGATACATCAGTTTAATAAGTCGTCGCAGTATAGAGATATCGATGAAAAGTGTTCTACGAAACAAAATTCGATGAAAAGTTTTTCGCAGTGAGGTAGGTTTCCCATCAAAACGACAAAAGATCAAAAGACTAGTAGCAAAACGTTAATTGGGGTGACATAAGATCAAAATGATCTAGTAGCAAAACGTGCATTTATCGAAATGTCCTATATAACTCTAAGTTGACCAAATGGCTACAAATAAAATTGCTTCCGGAACTAACGAAATAGTTGACCGTGCCTTTCGAAACATGGAAGAGCTCAGAAAACTATTTTAATCAATCGAAATAGTCGCACCAAGCGTTGCTTAACCCGCAAACGATCGGCGAGAGTCTAGGGATATCGAGCTTCTATTGAATGTTGATAAGACATGGTGTTATTTTCAGGTTAGAAATGGACGCCTCAACAATTTCTTGAATTATTAGACTGAAGTTTATCTCCTAATCTAATTTCCGTTAGGTCGTATTATGTCACATACCTACCTACTTAGCCAAATAGTTTACCAAAAGCAAACAACTCAATTTTCTTAGTACAAAAAAGTAAAAAATTGCTAAGAGGGTTTCCCGCTGCGCAGAAAATAAAAACAAGGGCCAAGATTTTGTATGAAATCTTGTTACTGTAAAATGTCCTAATGATATCTCTATTAATAGTACATTGTTATCCTAGGTGTGAAAGTCACTCATTACAAGTCACGAGACGGAGTTTGGCGCCCGAGTGTAGCGAGGGCGCTAATAGTTCGAGGGACTTAATGAGTCTTTCACCCGAGGTAAACACTGTGCTTTTCATTACGAATAATCCATAAAATTCTTCCTAACAACGAGATTGAATAAGAGACTCCATACTACCTGATCCTCTTACAAGGTTGGGACCAAAGAGGTTATATACATGTAGTGTTATTCTTTGGTGCTACCTAAAGCAAGGAGGTTAGGTTTTTGAAGTTCCTAATGCGTAATGATACTGATACTGGCTACATGCAGATTGCACAAGTCGTGCGAAGCCATAATTTGACATGACAGCTGTCATTGAAAGTGAAAAGCCCTAGGGCTGGAAATTTTATTTTCTACAAGCTCTTCAGGCATATTTAGACCTACTTTCGGAGTATGAGTAATGAAAATATAATTTTAATCTACAATTACGGTGGTAATAGTTAGTCGGTGGTATAGGTAATCCCCCTCTTTTTAAACGAGGTTTAAAGATTAGTCAAAGATTCAGATTTAACCCTTAGTCAAAAATACACTTTTTTTTTAGACTATGGTTTAAATCTATATTTAAATCTAATGTTGAAATGGTATGTCTTAAACCTAGTTTTGAAGTAAGGGAGAATATGTTTTAAGCTTTCAATAAGTAAGTGCGTTTCTTACAAGAACGATATATCTTTCAGGAATCAGAATTCTTATTACAAATTGTACATATTCAAATCGAGTCAACCACGAGAGGTTTGGACGCTTTGTACGATATTTCTACCTTTCCCATGTTGAATATTCGTAATGCAAAAATATGTTGAATTTATTTGAGTAGAATTTTCATTTTAGGTATTTTGCCTGATGGATTTCTTTTACACCGATTGCATTTTTTGAACAGATTTTTCAGTGTAGTTAATTTATTGTCTTATTGGTATGTGAAACGATTTATAGATTACCTAGATGTTGATAGATGAATCTTGTTTCATTTCTGGTGAAATATAATGATTTATCATATAGACCTTCTTAAATATTTGATTCTGTAATGTTTTCCTAAGTGAAATCAATGTATTTTCGTATTTTTCCAAAGTACCTACCCTTGTTGATCAAGGGAGTTTTAAAACAAAAACAATTTGCCCGACCCAGACTTCTGCATTCAACAGCAACGAAGCGTTGTTAAATGCCGGGCAAAATCTTGATTGCACTGAATGAAATCTTATTGTTTACCTTCATTATAATTTCAACCGTGATCCTTGAAAAAACAGCGAAAAAATCTGCGATATAAAAAATTGAATGAAAAATTTCGTCGGCTCACAGAATTAGAGTCAATCTTAAAAAGAATAAACTGTTTATGGAGTAAAAAGTGTTTTTAATCCTGTTTTTTAGAGGAAATGTAAAAAAAAGTAACTATAGAAACTATTAAAATAAAGAAAAGCTCTTGTCACAATCCTAAGATTAAAAGTTACTAGAAAAAAGGTTACTGTCAGTATTTAGTAGGTACTTTGGTACATTTTTAACGGATAATTGTTCCGTAAGAGTCTAATTTCAGAAAACCAGCCTTACTTTATTAAACAATAGGTATTGGGCTAAGTAATAACAGAGTTATTGTAACCATATTAGTTTTATTCCCTAAAGAGTTAGCTGCTTGATCGATAGTAGTGGAAAACAATTGTAGTTTCTTATTTTCAAGATTCTAACAACCGAATTTCTGCTACTAACTGACACAACTGCTTAAAATTATAGGATAAACGTCTAAAATTATAAAGAACTAGCTTTTACTCGTAGAGGTAATCGAAGTTAATTTAAGTAAAGCTATAGAATCTGTGTGGTGTGTGGTTTGAGCTGTGTGTGATAATGATGACAGTCAGTCAGTCAGTCAGTCATTCGGGACTTTGAATTTTATATTTATTGATGTAAATTACGTATTTGCAGGACTTTTAAATTTTATAACACAGTCTTGGGGGTGCTTCATTCAAAACTAGAAATAAATCGTCTGTTTTGCTAAACAAAAAAATACAATTAGATACCTTAATAGATACAAAAAATACAGGCAATAAGAATTGCTTTCTTACCGTGACGTGTCTGACCTTCACTACATAGTATAAAATAAAGTCACTTTTCGCCGTCCCTATTTCCCTTTGTACGCTTAGATCTTTAAAACTACGCAACGGATTTAGATGCGGTTTTTAAATAGATAGAGTGATTCAAGAGGAAGGTTTATATGTATAATACATGCATAATATAGCCGTGCGAAGCCGGAGCGGGTCGCTAGTTTCTTAATAAAACTACTTTTCTGTGAACCGACAAAACGATGTTAAACGATATTAAAGTGTATGGAGAACGATGCTATTTGTTTTCTTTGAATTTAACATTGGTTAAATATCTAATTTATTTTTGGTTTTCAAGTAGACTATGAATCTTTATCGTTTTATGACTATTTTAATTTCTTAGCAATATCATTTGGAATTGGTACATCATTGAGTTCTATTTTCATCAAATATGGTATTCTTTTTTACACATTGATCAATCAGATGTCGTACGTATTTGATTCATAATTCCCAAAAGTTATTTGTCAAATTCTCTGAATCTCTCTGACATATACAACACAATTATAATAAAACATCTGCTACACAAACAAGACTTGTTAACATGTTTTATTTGTCACCTTTTTATTAGACAGAAAAGAAAGATCAACATCAAATAGAATCACGTAGGCCTTGGCCGTAGCGAACTCTTAAATTTCCTTGACAGCAACACCATTCCAAGTAATGCTTACCTGTTTATTGAATTCTTCTTTTAGAACTTTTTGGGTTGTGTAAAATAGAATAGTACATGTACGGTTTTTGACGTGATAACTAAATTGAAGGAAAATTAGTAGATAGTTAGTAGACAATTTAGATTTATTAGTAGGTAGTTATGCGTCAGTCTAGACATTCCAATTGGCGTGTAAGACTACCTAAAGTATATTCAATTGTCAATAAGATTAAACATTACTAAAACTCTATATATTTTTTACCCATGCTTATAAATGAATAAGAGGATCACATAACGTATTCAAGGCATAACATCATATAACCTCCAACCAACCTAATTATATAAAATGTATATTCAGTTACTGAAATAAAAATGTATTTATTTATTTAATATCATACTTAGTGTCCATCGTTTGAATAGTTTGTCTTACATGTCTTACTTACTTTAAAAAATAACTTAAAATGTTTGAAAAACAGAAGAAATACAAGGCTTGTTTAATAAATAAATAATAAAGAGATAATAAACAATAATTAAAAGAAAAAAGGAGCCATTTCTTTTTCTTTGGGTTAGTGCGCTATAATATCTAATGTGAAACAAACAATATTTTTTCGAAAAAAACTTATATACTGACTACGTAAAATTATTTATCTTTGCATTATTATATACATAGCCCACATTCGGTTTATCTCTTCATGGTAACACATCATAACGTATTCAAGGCATAACCTATTAAAGATTTTTGTCGGTAATAAATCCATATCATTCCTCTTCCTATGATATTACATTCGTATTATTTATGTACTGAATGTGATAATGCCTTATATATTGAAATACCTACTTCAATTTATACGTATAATATGCGTGCGTATTTATAGCATATTATCTAGTTATTGATAAGAATGCTATTTGTATTTCTATGTTTTGATTTGTGTTTTGTTGTTGTGCCACATGAGTAAATAATATGCCTTGTAATTTTGACACTCCCATTGAATCAATGTATCCCAAGTTTCATTAAAATAGGTCCAGTAGTTTCGAAGCCAAACATACAATCAAAACTTTCATTTTTTAATTACTAGCGACCTGCTCCGGCTTCGCACGGGTATATTATGCATGTATTATACATATAAACCTTCCTCTTGAATCACTCTATGTATTAAAAAAAACAGCATCAAAATCCGTTGCGTAGTTTTAAAGATTTAAGCATACATAGGGATATAGGGACCGAGAAAGCGACTTTGTTTTATACCATGTAGTGATATTCAATCACACACTTTATTGAAAAATAAGTAACACAACAGCTGAATTATATATAAGAAGATATATTTATAATACATATTAATATATCATACCTATATATTTCTGCAATCAATCATTCCAACGCTTTCGTTCCAAGAAAGTTTGTTTACCTTTCCCATACAATACAGGAAACTTGGAGAAAATGTTACAAATGCATATTTAATGGGCTAAACAGTAATATATTTGCCGACCCAGTTGGCATAATGGTCACCATGCCGGACTGCCAAACACAGGGTTGCGGGTTCTATTCCCGCTTCAGACGAGTATTTATGCTTAGATATTTTCTGTGGTCTGGTTGTTTCTATGTGTATATATTTACAATAGAAAAGTATATAAGTAGTACATCCGTTGTCTAGCACCCATAACACAAGTCTAGTTCTTAGCTTGGGGCTAGATGGCGATAATAATAATAATAAATAATAAATAAATAAATATTTCAGGACATATTACACATCGCCATCCAGCCCCAAGCTAAGCAACTTAATGCTTGTGTTATGGGTGCCAGATAACGGATAAACTACTTATATACTTTTTTTTTTGTAAATATATACATATTATACATATAGGAAACACCCAGAACCAGAAACAAGAATTTATGGTCAGCATAAATACTTGTTCCCGGCGGGAATCGAACCCGCAACCTTCTGCGTCGAATGCGGGTATTCGCCCGACGCGCCACAGAGGTCGTCAAATGTGTGGAATGTCCTGCAATATTTATTTATTTATTTGCCGACCAAGTGTTTAGGTATATGTATTTAAAAACTAATGACTTCGACCATATGGGATTTCAATTATTTCTCAGCAGGAGCCTGCGTAACTGTAACAACTATCTCTATGCCTTTAAACCCATGTGCCGTTGGTATGAGCAGTGCGTTTATTTATCAGTCAGTGAGTCAAACCTATTAATTGTATACTTCAGTTTCGTTGAAATATATACCTACGAGAAAAATATATAATTTCAGACTTCAGTTATTCAGAACATTGGGTTTGTGGTCCATTTAGCATTCAACGTTCGCAAGCAACGAACTTGTGGTTGCAAAACCTATTTTCTCAAAACCACAATCAATTGGATACAAAACAAAACCATTATTTGTTTAATCAGTTACTGTTATTTTCTCTGTCAATCGGTCTCAAAATAGAAAAAACAACAACATATAGACGAATTGAGAACCTGCTCCTTTTTTGAAGTCGGTTAAAAAAGAGAGTGTGTAAAAAAGATAATCTGGGTAAAATATCCATACCCATATTCATATTCATTTATTTCATAATCATAAGGTTTTTTTACAATAGTGGTATCAGTGATAGCATTACGTAGTAGGTGTTTGGCCGTGCTTCGCCTTATCGGCATTCCCGCGGTTTTAGCCACGTAAGTCCAGATCCCGGAATTTCGGGATCAAAAATATCTAAACTACCACTATCTAACTATGCCTATTTTCATTCAAATAAGTCCAATCGTTCAACAGTGAAAAGGGAACAAACAAATAAACAAACTTTTCGATTTATAATATTACTAGCGACCCGCCCCGGCTTCGCACGGCTGTATTATGCAAACAAAAACCTTCCTCGTTAATCACTCTATCTATTAAAAAAACCGCATCTAAATCCGTTGCGTAGTTTTAAAGATCTAAGCATACAAAGGGAATAGGGACATAGGGACGGCGAAAAGTGACTTTATTTTATACTATGTAGTGATTTAGATTAGAATTTAAATTAGGATATTATTATTTTTGTAAAAAACAAATGGTTGTCTGTAAAGTCGGTTTACGGGCGGTAATTTTACTTGTTAACGTCATAAGAAAACGATGAAAAATTGAGATTTTTGTTGTTATTCCTTTGTATACCTATAATATTCTTCCTTTTTATTCCCTTTTATATATTTTTTCCTTTATATAAGTCTTCTATTCGTCACTCTTCACCATAACACAAACCCAGATGAGCGATATTACTATTAAATACTCATGTTATCATGCCGCATGACGTAACACATCGGGAACTGGAACATGATGATGTTCCGGTTACATGACACTTTTGTGTGATTGTAATTAGACGTAATCATGTCAAAAAAAAAAATCTTATTCCTAACTACTAAACTAAGTTGTTTGTAAAATGATGTTATTTTCCTACTGTATTTTTAGAAACAAGTAATGAGTAAATTAGTTAGGTACACATTACATCTTGACAGACAATAATGTAGTCAAAGTAGAACAAAATATAACATGTATGAAAATAGTTTATTTCATTTTGCCCACTATATATATTTTATTTTACATCCTTTTTACGTTAGCTAATAAAATTGTTGCGTTTGTCATACGGAGTTATGTGTAACATTTATGAAATCTCAGTTGAATGTTATGTATGAAAATAACTATAGTTTAGAATATTTCTGAACTTCTGAATATTTGTGTTCGAAGGGACAACTATCCCATAAAATTTCAATAAATTCAAGTAAATGAAGAAATGCAATTTTAAATATGACGTTTGGTATGAAGGAAAGAAAGAAATAACTAAAGAAATAATTTTCTGAACACATAAAAAACGCACAAAAAAAGTAATACCTACCTACAGCACCTAGAAAAAAGGTTCGTCCTCATCACGATGCTAGAGCTAGAAGCCCCAGCGCTGATTTTCAGGACGAACCTTATTGAGACGCACGGGCTTAACTAGTATACTAATTATTTTGTTTGCTTTATTGTTTTCATTTTCGACCAGTCTGTAGCGCGTTAAGAAACCTTCCACCTGCGATGCAGAAGGGTGCGGATATGATTCCTGCCGTCAAACAAATATTTGAGTACAGATATTTATTTCTGTAAACAAATACATTTGAAATACTTTTTTTCATAAAAATAGCGTAGATATTACTTCTTTTTGGTGAGTAGGGTAAAGAACCCATTAGTACTCTAAACAATGTTCCGCTTCCTCAAACAATCATATTTCTGTTGATATTCCTTGGTAGAAAAATAAAATGTACTAGAATCGGCCTGTGGTTTCACCCACGGGTATAAGTATCTTCATGTGATAATAAGACAAATGATAGTTTTAAACAACAGTGAGGCTATAAGTAAACAGAAGGAATCTTTGTAATTTGCACTAAAATTCAACCCAACATCGTATAATTTCCAAGTGTTTGAGGCATACTTGTATTAGTAGAGGTCAGTGGTTCGAGGTCTGCTCTTTCTGAACTTTATAAACATACTGGCACATCTTCACACTTTTGCATGGAGGTATAAACACAAGGTTTTCCTCTTTGCAGCTGTGTTCTAAATTCAATTTTATCTATACGACCTTCGTAACGGCGACATATTCTTTTCTTTTAAATTGAATTGACTTTACGGCCAGTTTTTTGCGTCTTTTATACTTTTTATTTTAACTTAAGCAAGGAGTTTTATTTAAACTATTTTTGTTTTGGTATAATAATTTCGTATCTGTGCGTAAAGTTCAAAGAATTCTTGTTAAATTCAACTTAGTAAGGAAATTACTGACAAGCTTTGTTTAAGTTTGAGCTTCCAAACATTCTTGTATCTACTACTTACATTTGATTTCAACTTTGTGGTATAAACAATGGTCTTACAGACCAAATACAAGCCAAAGTCTTTCAATACTCCAAGACATTGTTTGTCGTGCTTTAGTGCTCTATCATGAGGTTACACTACTCAAAAGGTAACTTTTAGGTAACTTTTTGGAATTATTATTATATTAATTATTTTTTTTACATAAAACTATCGTGAAACGGAATGCTCTTTACATTTTTAATGTTATCCCACTACGCTCATTTGATTGTGTGTAGGTAATCTTACCATGTAGGTAATGTTTGATTTTGAGACGAATTTTACTGAAATTTTCAACATTGTTTGTTTCAAGCAGTGTTCTCACCTCCTTTTTAAATTGTTGATAAATGCATTTTAAAAAAAACGGTTGCACTTCGGTAGTGCTGACAGAAGTGCAAACTGTAAAACAAAAAAAACTTTTAACTTAAAAAAAAAAACTTATTTAATAAACCACTACCAAATAGATGTACAATGTTATATGCATATATATGCACACACTGTAGCTGCGTCTCGTAACGGTGTCGCGAGTTCAAAGATTTTATGTCATCTAAAAATATGCGTACCACGCTAAAATAAGGTTTCACTTCAAATAGCTCTAGCTTATAAATGTATGTAGTAAAAAATGTCAGCTTTTAGTAACATAAAAATATGACATTGATTGGATAAAATCGTTAAAACTCATAAAACCGCTTTTCAAAAGGCGACAAAAATCAACCGTGAACGTACCTTACTACAAAATACAACTCATATTGGAAAAAAACTCAATTAACTGTATTTTTGTAAGTTTAACTTTTAATACATTTCACAAAAAAATATGAAAGGTTACTTTTTATACTAAAAGGTTACTTTTTTATTTATGTCAGGTGATGTTTGACAAGACCGTGCTGGCAACACTGACTAAAGCAGATGTCTAGAATCTTGCTTGTGTTAAAAACATTCTTATAACAGCCGTTTTTTAGCTCTACGGTGGGTCTGCAATTATGCAGCCGACCGCACATAGAACATTCAAGAAATGTTTTTTATAGCTAGCATGTTTTGGGTTTTGTTTTGCTAGCAAAACTCTTATAAATAATACGCCCTTTATAACCTGGAGTTTCGAGAAAACAGCATAATTTATGATAATATCTTTCGTTTTAGATCTTAGACCTAGGCAACCTAAGGATCAAGCTATATTAAACAGACTATAAAAGTCGGCAAATAATATGGTTTTTATTTCTAAACCTACTAACGTTAATATTTTATCACATTTTGTACTACAATAAAATAATGTAGTTACTATCGAAGGGAAATTATTACCTCGAGACCTATAAGGCATTGGTTCACAAACTTACGATCTGTAAAGGTTACGTTAGCTCCATTCTATGCGTCCCTGGTGCATATAAATAGTGTTTTTATGAAGACGACGTTTTAATGGTTATTAAGTATCTGAAAGATATCTTTTTGTATGATTTTCCACAATTTTTCATGCAGAGAGTAAAATTGTTTCAAACATGAATATTTTTAAGCCAGTGCATACTATCATTATAAAGTTCAGAGATACTAGCAGATCTCCACGGTTATCCCCGAGTAAGTACTAATCCCATATTTCTTGATAAATAATAGCCTATATCACGTCTAGATAGTGCAAATTACAAAATCGGCCCAGTAGGTAGTTTCAAACATTAGCAATTTTAAACATCTATCCAAATATCGAAACCTTACGTCTTTGCGATATTAAATAGATAATAGATTCAGTTACAGTTATGTCCATAACGAAGAATATGCCACAAACTAAATATATATTTTTTATACAAATGATAGGTCAGCATTTGACTACTATTACACCTGCCTACTGCCACCTCCTGGTAGGCGACGATGCCATCTAAGATATTACCAATAGCTTTTCTAGAAGATACCCTTGTTCACTCGCAACTTCAAGACCCTCAAATTGTTGAATTCAGGAAAGACAGACGCAGGAAACTGATTCCATTCCCTCGCCGTACGATTATGAAATACTTACATCACTATATCACTATATATATATAAAATTCTCGTGTCACGGGGTTCGAACTTGAACTCCTCCGAAACGGCTTGACCGATTCTCATGAAATTTTGTGAGCATATTCAGTAGGTCTGAGAATCGGCCAACATCTATTTTTTATTTTGTTTCCTTTAGTTTTTTTTTAATGGCAAAACAACGTTTGCCGGGACAGCTAGTATACCTATATTATTTGGTTAATTTAATCTGATAATGTACATAAACAATATTGTTTTTCGCCTCCAACATTAGCCCATAATGTACTGCAAATGAAAATTTGACGTAATTTACGCACAAAATTTTTACGTGCGTTAATAAATACGATTTACTTTATAAAATTTCGTTTTAGCTTCACTTCAGGGCATTTGGTAGATTAATTTTTTTAAGAGTTTCTTTTAAGACTCGGCAGACTTAAAACTTTTATCGGACAATCAGCTAATTCATTACATCATAATTAGTTTTAATCAAAAAGAAAAATGGTTTTATATCTTTGAATTTAAAAATAATTGTAAATGTTGGTCGACTGACCACAAATTAGGTGTGTTGATTAATTTGGATTTGATTACGGTGAAAAATGAGTTTTTTATCACAGTTGCTCATAAAGTGGATCTTATTAAACCGCTTTTAGGCTCATAATGCAACGTAATACACGCGTGCGATAAAAAAAAATCCAACTAGTGTTGGAAAATAATACGTCATCCCGATATGTCAAATACGTATCTTACTGCTAATGACATATAGTAGATGAAACATTCTTAAGGACATCGTTCAAATCGTACCCAAAAATTAACGTGCCGGCCACAAAAAAAAATGTTTCTATCTTGTAGAGAATAACATTTTAAATAATGTTTAATAAGGCAACAAAGAGCTACGATGAACCATCGTTGAGTTATTTTACATTGAAAACCCAAAAAAATGCATTTTGTAGAGATCCGTTTGACCACTTCTAAGATATTACTACAGAAAAAATATAAAAATAAGTAGTAAATGGATAAGTTTTGTCTGTTTTTATTATATTTATATACATAGGTATATCCAATAACCCTTTCAGAAGTTATAGTGGGATCTTAAAAGTGGTCAAACGGATCCCTATAAAATGCATTTTTTGGGTTTTCAATGTAAAATAACTCAACGATTTTTGATCGTAGCTCTTTGTTGCCTTAGTAAACATTGTTTAAAATGTTATTCTCTACAAGATACAAATAATTTTTATTACTGGCCGGCATTTTTTTTTGTGGGTATTTTTTGTTAGAAACATGAATGATCTCCTTTATCTGGGTTATACTGTTTTGATGTATAGAAAAAGGTACCATCCAAAGAGTTTTTAAGCCTTGCTGGCTTAAAACTCTTTGTTGGTACCTTTTTTCTTCTTTTCAAAAGGTTGTCTCTAAAGTCTGCGAACGATAATATTACGTAATGACGTCTTTGAAAATAATTAAAAATTGAGTTTTGTTTTTATTTTGTTTTTTCTTTAGGTACATAAATATATTTTTTTTTATATATTCTGTTTTTAATGAAACCCGGAACTAATATATTCTGTTTTTAACCGCCGACGCAAAAACAAATGAAAAAAACCCTAAAAAAATATTGTATGTCAGACGCTGTATAGGTTAAAAGTCTTTTGCCTAGCCTTTCGGGAGTGTAATTAACAAAAAATAGTAAACATAACCTAAAATTCTTTAAAACTTTTTATTATTAAAATTTTAACAAGTCTTTTTTTTTATTCGCAACTGTGATAAAAAACGTCGTACGATACACGTGTGAATTGATCATTCCATCTCGGCTTTTGCCACGCTCGCGTTCCGCTCGCGCGTCATAAACCGCCTCTATGGAATGATCAACTTTCCACACTTGTATCGCAATGTACTATTTTAGACGTGCTTTTACGTAGTAGGTTATTATAGTAGGCTATGGTAGAGTTCTTAAATCTAACGCAAAATGACACATACCTACCATGTATGTAGGTAAATTTTATGTACATGGGGAATAATATTGTTTTTATTCTTTAATGTTCACTCCTTCGGAAAACAAGATGTACAAAAAGACGAGTTTTAACCCCACAAATATATTTTTCTGTTTAATAACATAATAAAAGGGATATTTGTGTTTCTACTTTCTAGCAACTTACTCTGCCTTCAAAACTCTTTCTTTTAGTTTTTCTAACCAAGTAGGCTTTAGGGTTTTATTCTGCGTTTTATATGAAACGCCTTCAGGCTACTTTCATATCAAGAACTCAGGCACTAAACTGTAATCTACATCATTTCCTGAAATAACCCCTTTTTTGTAAAAACAAGATTCATAGCGTCTCGTGAGATCGCGTCAAAGCTTTGTTTTATTTTACCACTTATGTTTTTTTTTCTAGAAGCTTTCATAAGTACCTAATATTAGATTTTCGGAGGAATATTCCTCACTTTGTTCTCACTTATGCTATCGATACGAAAATCGTATGAATATCGACAAAATTATACGATTTTATATCAAAAATTCTAAAAACCGAATAAAACCGCAACATTTTCAATTATGAATATGAAAATGCATTAATATATAAGCCGTTTATTGCATTCGGTGATAAATCGATTTAATTATGTGATTGTCACAGAAACTTAATTTGTTATCACAGAATAAACCAATTATTCTGAACAAACTATTATTCTGTAAACTAATTAAATTAATTTAGAATACCATCGAAATATTAATTGCCAAGTGCGCGATTTACCTCTCTATCTAGCAATGGATTGAAAAGCTCTAGAGTTCACTGGGTGCCATCATTGATCTTGGCTAGGGTCTACTGAGTGGGTCCACCTTGATCCACCGGTGGGTTGAATACAAGTCTAGAGTTCATTGTGATCCACTATTGGTCTAAGTGGATCCTGTAACACTTACTTGACAAACCCGCTAGAATCCACTGAATGGATTTAATTCCTGCTTGAGGCTACATTTTGTGTTTGAACTCACAATCAATTAATTTAGGAAGAAATAAAGTAGAGGAAAAGGCCTTTTATATTTATAAAGTTTTTAACTAGCGACTTTGTAGGTACCTACTTGTAAAATCCTGTAATTGGATGTCTATTGCTATATTATTTTATAAGAATTTTAGCTGAACGATAGCTGTTAGATCTCCGACTAAATAAATTAAATGTCACAAATTATTAAAACATCACTACATAGTATAAAACAAAGTCGCTTTCCCTGTCCCTATGTCCCTATCTCCCTTTGTATGCTTAAATCTTTAAAACTACGCAACGGATTTTGATGCGGTTTTTTTAATAGCTAGAGTGATTCAAGAGGAAGGTTTATACATGCATAATATAGCCGTGCGAAGCCGGAGCGGGTCGCTAGTACTTTAATAAACGTTGGCCGTTAGCGAGTGGCATTTAGGTATATCTAGAGAAAAGTGATTGTGGTCACATTTTACGACCGTCCAAGATAAAACTAAAGCTGCACGATAAACTGAAAATGAGCTGCGACAGTTTAAGTGCAACTTTAAAACTACAATGAGTTTTGTCGAGTTTCAAATATAAATTAATTACATTTTAAAATGCAAGTCGCATTTGTGTTTGTGAAACTTTTGAATGAAGATTGTTTTAAAGAAAAGGTATTTGCCCACAACACAGTTTGAATAAGAAATGC
This sequence comes from Idaea aversata, assembly GCA_907269075.1. Classification (NCBI taxonomy): domain Eukaryota; kingdom Metazoa; phylum Arthropoda; class Insecta; order Lepidoptera; family Geometridae; genus Idaea; species Idaea aversata. Next base: position 3,434,114 of record OU026092.1, on the reverse strand, counting down.
ACCCTGAAATAATTCCTTGTATTTTATTTATTGTTGTTTAGCTGATATCTTTCGTACTTAATAGTTCTTTATTTCATAAAAACTTTTTAAGTATTGTATCCATTAACTAGCTATCATAACAACACAGGCCTAGTTGCCTTAGGGCTAGATTGCGTTGTGTAGATTATCCTATAATATTTATTTTATTAATTACACGGAATAGCACGCGTTTATGTGGGTACGCGGGTCCTATGATTTATACAAACAAGGTGCAAATATTATGTCTTAGCAAATCATGGTGCAGCACGTGTCTATGGTTTTTATGTTTTTATTTTTGTTTTCATACGAAACACATGAGAGCTCGGTACGCTTTTTTCACGGCACGATTTATGGGTTGATATAGGAAATTGATGTATGTACCTACGCAGAATTATGCAAAACTCATCACTCATTTTGAAGTGGATTTGAAACTTTAGGCTAAAACAACAACTTTTTGGACCCTAACCAACGGAAGACGACTACCTAGCAGACCACGTCAAAGTGACAACTTTCCGTCGCACAAGATCGCGATCAGTTGAAGGGGAGAAGAGGCCTTTAGCCTACAGTGGGATACCATAGGCTCATCTATGTACCTATATAAAAGAGTAATAATATAAGGATTATGAGGGTGTTCCTTCTGGCATGAAGGCGAAGTTGATAAATGGGATGATTTGTAACCTGGGTGACAACTAAGAAAAAAATTACACCTTGGGATCAAGGCAACAAATGGGAATAAACGTCTGAAATTCGTAACAGAAATGGTTCAAATATCACAAATACAGTTACAGATCAATCGTTCCATATAAATGTTGTGAAATTGGAAAAATTCGGGTGAAAATTGACGAGATATCATGATACTTAAAGGTTACGAACTAGCTGCGGCACACGATTCTGTCTTCTATCTGTGATTCTGTTTCCATGTCCCGATCTTTTGAGAAAATAATGATATATAGTAATAAATACGCCCGTTTGGCCATAGCGAGATTAGCGAGTCGTTGTTCAGTTGGTCGCTGATTTCCTTTGATTAATATTATTCTTTTTAAAGCATTCGACGTCTTTTCTCATTTTAAAGTATTTAACATTAATAAAAACATATGTTAATCGGTTCAGTAGTTTGTAACACGGCTTATAGTATTTTCTTGCATAGCATTGGCAACTTATTAATCTAATACATGACAGCTATAGAAAACTATTGATACCTGAGAGCAATTTTTAAGAAAACTGTTAGCTTAATATTTAGTTCCAGCTTAGTTCCACGGATTCAGAGGCATTGGCTCCATATTAAAACACAATTTTAAGTTTGCCTCTGTTAGTTTTTTCTAACACAGTTTTATGAGCTTATTGTATACTAACCGGGACAAAAAGTCTGAAAGAAATAAGTAATTTATTATTATAGGTATGCTAAGTATAGTTCATGACTTTAGAAGAAATAGTTTTCTTTGCTCAGAAAGTGGTTCTTAGCACCTCGCACTTACCACCCATTGTCTCAGAAGAAATGCGACTGCAGAACGTTCTAGAAGCAATTACCATCTTCCATAAATAAATTCTAGCTAAATTAATTGAGTTTCCGCCTTCATTACAAAGGCAGTGTTCTAAGTGATGTTATTATAATAATTAGAACCTCATTGTAGGTACCTACGTAACTGAGATATTGACTTAAGGATGTTAATGGATGAGAGATGGTGAGGTAGATAAGCCTGAAGCATTATAACATACTGGAACCAATTAAATTAGTCGCTATCTTGGGTAAAATAATTTTACGTGATAACGTCATAAGAAAACATTGATGATAACCATAGCAACATACTATCGTAGCTATGGTTACCTTGTCAATAACTCTCGTTCCTGGAACGTGAGTGACGTTGCAATGGTTACCTTGTCAATAACGGAACGTGGGCGATGACGTCACACGGACTTTTTTGTAAGTGCTGCTCACGTTAAAAATGCAGATGACGTAGAAAATATTTCAAAAATGTTTTAGCCTATATACACATAGTTTTTGTAAAAGGGAACTAAGTATGTATATTTTTAAGAACTTATATTACCCATGACAAACATTTTTTTCAAATTTAACCAAAAATGCCGCAGGTCACTTATTTTGAATCCAGGTTCCTATATGTAGGAAGAACATACCAAGCTCCACAGTTGAAAACTTTCGTCAGCGTCGCCTAATTAGTGTAGCAAACAGATGCTTATTTCTGACCCATAAACACACTGGAATCTCGACAAACTTGGAACCTACGACGTGCTACAACTTCAAGTGAGCTAGGGGAGGCACGACATTTATAGCACAAGGGTTGGCATTCACGCGGGAAACGAATGATACCGAGCTGAAATAAGTTTTATTTCGATTTATAACTTCATATTTATGGCGGAAATATCACATACTCTATGCACTAAGCGTTTTGCTTCGTCAATCCTCAATTCTATTTACATCAAAGGAATGGAATCGGTTGCCTGCTTCTGTCACTCCTAACGTACATACTTGGGGGTCTTCATCGGGGTGATCAGGGGCCTAAGTCTGCTAATACAATCGTGTTTCAATAGTGTGTCGATATAATCGTAATAGAAATTTAATGTCAAAAATATGACATTACATGTCAAATTGGTATTCTCCTAACGTTGACTATTCTATCGAAACACCACTGACACACCACTGACTTACTTTTTTATTCTGCTCTACAATCGTGGCTTAATGGAATCTCGATAGTTGTCAAAACGGTATATTGCTTAGCAACATATACCATGTTGCTAGGCAACACCTGCAAGGTAAATATTACCATACCATTGAGACTCCATAGTGATTATATTGCGATGTTATTAAAACTTTAGCAGAATACCAAATAAAGTCACAATCTCGATATAATGTCAATAGAGTCTCGATATAATGACAATGGTTGGTCAAATAGCAGAATAAGGCCCCAGGTATCTTTTATGAAAGCGTGCTACATCTTATGCATCATCGTCACCTACCATCAGGCGGGTGTGTGACAGTGGTGAAACATCTATCATTTGAAAAAATATTTTTTTGTGAACATTTTCTTTTAATAAAACCAGGGGAATGTATCTCTAGTGGTAAGAGATAAAATGAAACAAAAAATATAAACAGATCCATTGATGGATTTGTTTACTGGATTAAAGTGAAAAAATATTCAAAACAGACTTTGTAAAGAGCCAGAAAATATAACCCCCCGCAAAAAATAATGAACTAAACTAAAATTATTTTTGAAAAGTTTGCTAACGACCTGTTATAATTTGATATCTGTTTTTGTTGAACTCCTTATAAGTAATTGAAAGTAAGTATTTACGAGGTATATTGTTACAGTTATTAATTTTCAGTTTCTCGTAAAAAGAACTTCGTTAAAAAAGTCTTTGCCATAGATAAAAGTTAATGACAACAAGGTTCAAGTTTCATATGCAAAAGCTTTAAAAGCTGGGTGTGAAGCTGAAACCTCATCTTCTATCTACACTAATATCAAAAGAATATTTTGGAACGAATTGGCTCAAAACTTGATACTGAATAAAAAGTTTCAATTTTCAAGGAGCGTTACTAACGCGGGTGAAATTTATATGAATTAAAATTGTATTAAAATACATCAGATCAAAACCAAGGACATTTACCATTTTTGATTGGTAAAAGAAATGGTGACATTGTTAAGTGATTGCCAAGAAAATAACAATTTACTCATTTAACAATGAATAATATTAATTTACACCAAATTTTGTTCGACCAACCAAACATTATTCGGCAGCTTAACCTTTTGCATTTAAAATGAACAGTTCACTTCAAAATTCGTACTAAATCTTGAGTGGAGTGATTAATGTGACTGCACTGACCAAACCGTGACTACCTGGCATAAGAAACAAAGGGAGTCGAAAATAAAAATAAAAGCGAGTAGAATTAACCGATATTAGATTTAAGCAAGTAGGTTATAAAAGTGAATTTTTATTTCGCAACATGTACAAAGTACAAATAATAATAATCGACTCAGTAATACTATATTTCTTAGAGGAGTGTAAAGTTCATAATTAGAATCGTATCCTGTATTTTGCACTGTACTTTTAATCTAAGGGTGCATACTTGCATATGATTGGTCAATTTTGTGCTGTTCTCTTCACTCTAGCCAATTAACATCTTATTTGCGGCTCTATGCATTCGCGAGCACTATGCAATCTCATAGGGTTGATTGTGAATACGACTGTAAGTATGAGCGCAAATATAAAGAAATTAAACTTTTGTTCCTTTTTTTTCACTCGTGTATTAACTTCGACTTCGTAAATTATACTTACTATAGTGCAAAATTTTATTTTACCTAAAAATAATATGTAATTTTGTACATTTGGGACACACAGTACTCAACAATTGTCAAAATAACTCAACTCTACCAAGACTAGAGACATGTTTAGACACTCAAATGCACTTCCTGCACTACCGTAGCTGTTCGTTCACAAACAATAAAATGGCTTTATTCACACTGAACCGTAGAAAACTCTGAAAGTTACTGTAAATTGACACAATGACGAGAAAACTAAGTTTATTGGTTATTGTTATGGAATAGTGATTTCTTTTGCGGTAGAACGAAAACAGACTTCTGATTTTCCTTTAACTGATGCTAATGAGGCTAAGGCTTGCCAAGCGGCCGTCTGTTTAAATAAAAAAACAATGGTTGTCTGTAATGTCGGTTTACGGACTATAATTTTACGTGATAACGTCATAAGAAAACGATGAAAAATGTTTTTTTTTTTCCTTAATTCCATTATATTTTTTCCTTTATTTTTCCTATTTATAAGTCTTCTAATCGTCACTGGTCACCATAACACAAGCCTAGTCACACACACACACGCGGGTCAAGCTACGAGTAGTGTACTTATCACAGAGCGTTGTATGAAACCTTACAATCTGGTCCTTGTTTAATCATGTGGCAACAGCAACGATAAAACTTTGCCATGGTTACCTTCTCAATTACATGACGCGTTCCCTAAACATAACGCATGACGTCATCTTTTTTGTGAATGCAGGTGTTCCATCAATTAAATAGAAGTTATCAGGTCAAAAATATCGAGTAAGAAGAGACCCAGCCGCATACAATTTCGACACGCTTTTTACGATAGGTAATCCAACCTTATTGTCAGATAGTCAGAAAGCCACGCTTCATTGCGCTCCTTGACAAAGACGTTAGATTAGCTAAATCCTCTTTTCTTATATCCGTTACAAAAAAGTATTTATGACGTCACATCCATCCATTGGTTTTTGCAAATAATTCCCACTTCTAACCAATTAAAGACGTCTAGACGTCAGAAACACAAGGGAATATCCATGAAGAATATTTAATACATATACCTTCGCTTATTTGGGGACCCCCCAAAATTTAAACAATGTTATTTACGAGAATTGGCCTTCTGTTTTCACTCTCAGTAAGGCGAAGGTTAGACGTTCAGTTTATTCTGTGGTTCATCACTATGATAAATGATGATTAATATTCCATCAATGGAATAAACAGGCAAGGCATGCATGGTAAATTCTGACATCCATCAATACAGTCGCATGCACGATCAGTAAATACCACGGTATTTGATAAATACAGATGAATATATAAACTGAATGTTTTAGCCTAATACGCCTTAAAGGCTTATTTCAGTTTCCTACAGGTTAAGACTCATTTTGATATTTATGGATTCGTTAGTTGGACAAAGAGATTAAATAAAACTGAACACGAACTAAATCATATTTAAGTCGAGGATAACCCCGGATTTTAACAGCACCTGCGCTCTAAATGTTTATTTGTAGTTCCTATCATGAAATATAGCTATAAGAGATCTAAGTCACACGTGTAAAATTTGTTATAAACTGTATTGGTTGAGCTTTATTGTTAACCAATAATACGACTTCTACTTATCTTGATTTTTGTGATCGTGATTAGAAAATCTTATTCCAAAACGATGTTTAAGGATAGTCCAAGATGGGGATTTAAACCTATTCCCCCTTATTCCAAAACGAGGTTTACGACGACCAACTATCATGTAACTATCATATAACTATGGTCGTGAACTATAGTCTAAACACTATCCCTATAGATCTACCCCCTTATTCCAAAACGAGGTTAAAGGATAGTTCGAGATGTGGATTTTAACCTTAGATTTAGATTTACTCGTAAGCTATAGTCTGAACACTATCCTTATAAAATTTATAGGGATAGTATTTAGACTATAGTTACTTATATAATCTATAGGGATAGTGTTTAGACTACAGTTCGCGAGTAATTCTGTGTCTAAATTTAAGGTTTAAATACACATCTCGGACTATCCTTTAACCTCGTTTTGGAATAAGGGGGTAGATCTATAGGGATAGTGTTTAGACTATAGTTCACGAGTAAATCTGTGTCTAAATCAAAGGTTTAAATCCACATCTCGGACTATCCGTAGAACTCGTTTTGGAATTAGGGGGCATGAATTTATTGTGTCTTTTTCTCATTGGTGGGCGCGTTCCGAAGACACACGAATGTTTCTAACTGACCGATTTCTTAACCGACTTCACACTGGAGGAGGTTCTCAATTCGTCGTATATTTTTTTTAATGTATGTTCAATGATTTCTCAAAGATGACTCAACCGATTGAGATGTTTTTTTTTTTATTAGAAAGGGAATACCTACCTCAGGAGTGGTCTCATAAAAAATGGTAAACATCTGATGAAAATCTTCGGTGTGATGAACAGAAATTGCACCTCCAACGTATGGAAATTTTTTCTTTTACAATTTTTTTACGATGTTATTATACCTACTTACCAATTTGTTATTTAAAGTGTAACACACAGTAATTGGGACGAGAAATTCTCTCCATTACCTACCTATTATAAAGTTCAAAGAACTTTCGTAAATGCTAATAATAAGGTAAAATCAAGCTTATGAATTATTTTTCCAGCGTCTTAAACCATAATTTAATGTTTCCGAATATTTGAACATAAATTCTATTGAAAATGAATTAGGCTTGTGTACTGTGAAACTGTGTGGTACAATGGATAATCAAAAGGAACCGTGATTTTATTTATATAGGACTGGTCAATAAGTAAAAATTGCGTTGATATACCTACTTACTTAGTACTTACTTACCTACTTACTTAGTAGGTATAGGTATGTGAAAAATATGTCTGAAAAGGTAACCTTCATGTTTTAGCTTCAAATAATAATCCTAACTTACTTTTTAAGACGCTTCTAAGTGATTTCATGCAAATTAGATGACTTTATATAAATAAGGAGTTTTGAGTTCTGAAATGTTTTTTTTAGAAACTTTACTGAAAGCTCTCCTTGCGGTGGAAAGTTCTAGTTCGTATAAATAAACTAGCAACCCGCCCCGGCTTCGCACGGCTGAATTATGCATGTATTATATCTAAAAACCTTCCTCTTTAATCACTCTATCTATTAAAAACCGCATCAAAATCCGTTGCGTAGTTTTAAAGATCTAAGCATACAAAAGGAAATAGGGACAGAAAAAGCGATTTTGTTTTATACTATGTAGTGATTATACTAGGTATATAAGTACCATAACACAAGCCTAGTTTCTTAGCTTGAGGCTAGATGGCACTGTGCAAAGTGTCCTACAATATTTAAAAAAAAAGCAAAGTAGTCATACGATGTTTTTCTACTTTTGTTACATTTGGTTTTTTAAAGGGATCACTCTACTGACCAAATTGAAAGACGTTTCACGACAAAATTATGCGTAAAGAGGTTATGAGTTCAGAAAAGTCAAACCAACTTTGAACTGGTCTAAGGAACTTCTTAAATAAACAGGAATTACGATAATATTTTCGATAAAATGTTTACTTATTTATTTAGGACTAAAACTCTTTAACCAAAGCTTTTAAACAAGAAACAGAATTACTGAATTTATAAGGAATTTATGAGGAAAAATAACTTGGTTTCTGGAAAAGGATTAGATATCATACTTACTTATTTATTTTGCTATCTGCAATAAGTAACAACGAAGTTGAATAACTTCATCGTAATTGAGAAATCCTTCTCTTTTTGAAGTCGGTTGAAAAAATCATATCTTCTTCCCAACAATGATTTTCCAAGATCTAAATCAACTACACGCTTAGTTACCTATATACACATACGTTGTCTTTACTTAATTTGAATATGGAATAGGAAATGGAATAAAATAGGTACCACGGTACCACATATAAGCTGTGTCTTTGGCGCGGGAAAGGAAAACGAAAAGCAAAAATTCGTCTTCCAAATTACGCAATGAAATTTCCCAGTGCACAGTGGTGGAAAAGTCGGGAAATTTCAATACCAGTGGTGAAATGACCCAGAATAAGTAGGAATGAACAGAAATAAAAGACGATCAAAACTATAAGTTAACACGTATCGAAACTCAACAAAAGACTATCAAAATGAAAACAAAATAAATAATTTGATCTAAACGTTTTTGCTAAGGGCAAACGTAGACTACGATTGTCTTTGCCTTCAAATGTGACTGTCGTCAGCGAGCTGTTTCGTGGTTTCGTGTCGGCTGATCAAACGTATAAAATTTCATTTTTCTTATAATTTGTTTCCGTTTTGAAAATAGTTGGACCACCTTCCCGCACTGAAATAAATGAAATTTAAGTATTTACTGCACTGAAATAAAAGTATTTTTTATATTTTATACAATTCCTAAACGTTTTGAGCATTTTTAGTAAGCCAGTAAGTCAGTCAGCAACAGCCATTTTTCTATGGCCAACATAGGTATAAATGGCTGATTGTATAAATTAAATTAAATCCTGAACGGTTGCTATGTTTCCAGATTAAATTGAATCTTATATTAAACCGTAACTTAGAAATTTTATTGCATTTTGTTGGTGTAAGTGTACATTTTGTAGCATGCAAAGTTATATAGATGGTGTAGGAGAAGTTTTGAACTTTGAATATTTATTACTTTAAGCGTAAAATAAAAATACACATAGTTTAATTTTAATTGGGTTTTTTAGCTAGATGAATAAATCCAGATAAAGCAATACAATTTGCGTTAATTAATTAAGATGGTGCGCGGGTGTTCCCTTCCATACAAATGTATTCTATTTCATCTTTCTCCTTCCTGAATTATCTAAGTGGAAACTTTGTTGGATGAAGTATTTTATTTTAAAAATGATTTTTTTTTTTTTAAAGTGCTAAGCCTGCACTGGGCTATCTGAAAATATTTTTAAGGAAAAATGCATCTTCAAAAATTGCGACTAAGACGAGACTCGAACTCGCATCCTTTGAATACCGTTCAAACGCCACTTAGTCAAGTACCGTCATAGTCGAATTTAAGAATCGCATTAACCTCTTTACGAATTAAGTTTCGTTAGCGACATCTGTTAGTATGAATTTACATTACAAATTTTTAATTCTTTTATTTTTATTACTAAGTACTTATTATTATTGTAAAATGAATTTTCTATTTGTGGGTCCATTGTTACCTGAATAAAGAATTAAATTATTAATTATTATTATTAAAGGATGCGAGTTCGAGTCTCGTCTTAGTCGCAATTTTTGAAGATGCATTTTTCCTTAAAAATATTTTATTTTAATTATAAAAAGTTATAAATATAACAAGAAGAACAGAGTGTAAAGGAAACCTAATAGAGTTAAAAAACAAGATTGAATTATCCAGGAAGTAAATAGATGAATACATGTAGTGATTCGATTGTCGTCACCACAATATATAAATTCTCGCACGAGTGTTTATTTCGACCGCTTTTTCAAAGCATAATAAAAGTTTAATTATAGTAGGTTAGCTCCTCCTTACTTCACAAAAGAATAAAACTCTCTAATAATGTCGGTCGTTTTTCGTCATATAGCATGTTAATATGGCAGAGGGCATAGTTGATGATATTTGCTAGGAAATTTCGGATTAACAGTTAAATTGCGTCATAAATCACAAATAGCGGTTCATTAACGGGTAATTCTTAGTTGAATAGTCTTCATTTTGCGGATAGAGGTCGAAATAATACGAGTTTTAGTACAAATTACTTCAACTTATAATAATATGTGCCAAGTAACTACGTATGCCTTACTTGGCGTCTTTTTTAGAGACGGTCGCACTTCGTAGACTAGGTTTTGTTTTAGATTTGGCTTCGCATGGCTTCTGCATACTTATTATTACCTATAGCCATTGTCAAGTAAATCATTGCATCAAGTAATAATTTATTTTTTAATTAGTAATATTAACAACATTAATAATTAGTTATTAATGAAACCTCGCCGTGGTTTTTTTAGTCAGTGAAGAAATATCGGATCACCAAAGCATAATTAGCATAAGCATAAAATACCTAAACCAAAATCCAAAGACGAACACAATTTTTTCAAGAAAATGTCCGTTTACTTATGGACACCGAAGTAAGAATAAATTATTATATCTGTTAAAAAAAACCGCATCAAAATCCGTTGCGTAGTTTTAAAGATCTAAGCATATACATAGGGACAGACAGCGGAAAGTGACTTTGTTTTATACTATGTAATGATGTATTGTTGTAGGTAGAATACGTATCACAACAAATAATAGGTATGTGTGAAATCGATCTACACTTATTTCTCTTAACTTTTCCTGCAAAAAGGTCACTTAACCCTGAAATTGGTGAATTTGATGATATTTGTTCATGAAAGTAAAGTGTTGTGTTGAGGTTTCAGTTACATATTTGCTGAAACTGAAGCTGTATTGGATTATCCACATAAAATACTTAGGAAAATGGCGCCGACTCTGGCGCCGAGAACTTTTTACCACGGTGCTAGGTTTGAATGCTATGAGAGATTTGATCTACTAATTATATTATGACTACATATACTTATATACTTTTAGCCCACTTGGGCTACTCAAAAAAAGTATGAAAGTAAAACAAACTGGTTTTCAAAGGAAATCTCTGAATTTTTAATCTACCTAATTAAAGAAAAAGACTCATCTATCACAAAATATCTGACACTAAATTGACTACGAATTTGAAACTTCACTTGGTGGTTACTCTAAAGACGTAGGCACCTAATTTCAAAGATTTAAGATTTTTTAGGCTAAAGTCCAAAGTACCAGCAGGTCCATCCAGTCCTACGCGTATCGAAAACTAGTGTGCATAAAATGTCACAGAAGTGACAAATGAAGATTAGCAAAACGAAAAGAAATGTCCGGCCAAATACCTAAGATCCTAGACTTTAATAGCACTGTCTCAAACTAATCCTTGTTATTTAAAATCGTATTAAAGGATCAAAATAAGTTTTGACAGAGGATTACGCAAAATTGTTTGTATTTCGTTCAAAACTTTTGAATAATTGAAAATTATAGATAAAACATCTGGAATTCAATCAAGACAAAACCATTTATAACAGCTGCGCAAACAGATTAGTTTACTAAAAGAACTGTTACAAAATTCAGACTTTATAGCGAAGTGTCAGGAAAGTGGGGGGGGGGTGTACCGATCGCAATCTTTATCTAATGCTAGATTAGTATTTTTTTTATAAACTAGTCCTGAATTGCTCAAAAGATGGAGAGCGGTATAACCGCTATTCTCTTGTGGAGGGAATGCGGGCTAGAATAAAATAACAGAACCAGATTGCCAACTTCAAAATATCGAATAACGTAGCCAATTGTCTAAACTAGTGAAGGTCAAAGGTATAATATACAGGCACCCAAAAAGATTAGGAAATGGTTACATGTAAATGTGAAATAAGAAGATTTACCTAAAACCTAATATTTTATTGATACAATCGTCGTGTTCGGGTCGATTTATTTAAAGAAGGTGAGCTTTATCTCGGTAACGTTGTGTTGTAACTGCATGGCAACCCTTTTAAATAATTTAAAGAAATAAAACTAGTTTTATGTCTTCGCGTAAAAACTAGTAGGATTACTAATACATAGTTTTAGTTGTACAAGTAATACTAAAACTTTTCTTTTTAAGATTTACGTAAAAACTTTATCGAGCACGTTTATTTACGTACTTTTTACACAAGATGGCGCCGTGATAAAATAGTGACGTCACGGTAAAGTGTAAAATCCGGTTCAGCCATTTCCGGTGGCATAAAAAGTGGCTCATGAACGTTTCTATGGAGATTACCAAAAAATGTTAACAACCCTAATAATAATTAAGCTGAATTCTCACGAGCGACATTTTGGCAACACAAACCGTCGTGAAATATTAATACGGTATTTTTGTGTAATGATAATCATTTTGCATAAAATCTATGTAGCTGTTTCATACGTAAGTAGTTTTAATGGAGTAAAATAATATGTTAGGGATTGGAAAGGTTTTTAATTATAGTTTTAATGGTGTGATAGTAGGTAAGGTTAGCATGGTTAAAAGGGAAAATATTTTGTTTTTATGATGTTTAATTAATGGCTATATATATTGTGTCCGCAAAGACGGAAGTTTTAGTAAATTCTTAAAGGTTCATAAGTCATCTACGATGAGAAATGAAAATGAATTAGATAGGTAGTTCAATTAAGATCTAATTCAACTACAAAATTTCATTACACTTAAAAATCTTAATTTATTCAAAATCAGTCCAAAGTCAAAATAGATTATTTTAAAACTAGCGACCCGCCCCGGCTTCGCACGGCTGTATTATATCTAAAAACCTTCCTCTTTAATCCCTCTGTCTATTAAAAAAAAAAACAGCGCACTCCGGGAGTGCGGGCAGAAGTGAAAACTGTATATAAACTGTCAATAGTCGTCCGTTAAAAAATACCATATGTACGTCTTAATACACTCACAGCCAAATTAAAAAACTGTATATCTGTGTAAAATCTCATCTGTCGCGAGAAAATCTGTCGTCTGTCGCGAGAACGGCTGAAAATGCTCACCCACAAAAGTGGCCAACGCGCCATAAGAAGTTTTCACTTCAAAAAACCGCATAAAAATCTGTTGCGTAGTTTTAAAGATCTAAGCATACATAGGGACTTAGGGATATAGGGACGGCGAAAAGTGACTTTATTTTATGATATTTTTATATTAAAACAGACAACTATGTAGCTCTACTCGCAACGTTTAAGATTCATATTTTACCGTTTTACCTTCCTTCTACGATACTTAGACGGTCTCGTCACCTCATCAGATTATCTAATAAGCGGAATGAGGAGCTAAAACTCGTCTGCCAACCTTGAAAGAATAATTAAAATTATCCGCTCACTTTCAGCCAGAAATTTTCTAGATGCCTAATAGAAAGTTAAGTAGAATGTAGCTTAAAGTAACAGAAATGCTTTGTTGATACAATTTGAAAATACTTTTGTGGTTTCAAAGGACTTCAATGAAAAACTGCCCGCAAAAGACTCATTTAATTAAGGTTTTCATTATTAATTGTTGGAAGTACTTTTCTTTTCATATTATATTGTTAAAGAATAAAATTCATTAACACTACAGTGTTAAAAATTCTTGATATATCTACCTACATAAGTCAGTACCTATTTTTAATAAATAAATTATAATTAAGAAAGGTACATTTACATTTTAAAGGTACAAATTTGTTAATATTTAGAAAAATATATGCCCAAAAATATTATCAAGGTTTAGCAAAGGTATTTTTTTATTTGTACTAGAAGAAAATAAGAGTTTAATCTTCCCTCTTTCAAGAGATTAATATTTAATTTTCTATCTTAAAATTACGTACACCTACGCTGTCTTCCCACTGTACAACTATAAAAAAAATACTAAAAAGATATGAAAATATTAAAGTACCGTAAATAAGTGAAATAAAGGCAAGATTTCCGCCTTCAGTAAATAATGCAACTGATCTAACTTTATTAATAAAACTAAGTTTACCCACGACCACGTCCGCGTAGTGGTAAAATTTTTCAAAAGCGTTCCGTAGCGGATGCCTACGTCATTATAGCTATTTGTGTGTCAAATTTTAGCCCGATAGCATTAGCTTGAGCTGTGCGTTGATCAGTCGTCAGGACTTTGAAATTTATAATTATAGATAGCGACCCGCCTAGCGTTTTTACTCGCATTTGTGTACCTATCTTTAAAAGTGATATTGTTTTCCTAAAAAAGTATAACCACAGAATGTATAATAGTTACTATCAACTACAAACTACAAACTTTATTAGTAATTTCCTTTTATAGTTCGAATTTCCTAAAATTCTATATCTTATACCTCACCTACTATAAAAGGCACTCCATACGAAGTTTCATACTCTTGTAATTTCAGAGATTCATTGATGATTCTTCCTCTCTCTCTCTCTCTATTATATTAACAGAAAAATAAGTGTTTACCTACCAGTTTAAGCAACATATACCCCCAATTACATGTAAATTATTTTATGACAATTAAATTTTAAACAGTAGGTAATCCTGTTTTGTTCCCATGGGAAATTTTAAAACAAATCTGTAAGTTTTGAAACAGCGGTTGTGTACGAATGTTGAGTACGCTTACTGTGCCTCGTTTTAACGAACAAGTAGCCAAGGTATTTAATGCTTTAGTACCTACCTGTACTTTTCAAGTACGATTATTTAACATTTTCGACTCTTATTAAGGTGAAAGGGTACCTGCGCTCTCACCATACAAACGTAGTCGACTGTTTCCTCCCTGGATAATGACACTAGCACAAATATTTTTGTGCCATAAAACCTATAACTGCCATGACTATGCCCCTATGTTTTGGTTTTTTTCATTTTCTAATTATCAAGAAAATTAAAATAAAAAAAGCAAAAAAATAGGGGCATGGTCATGGCAGTTATAAGTTTTATACATCAAAAATATTTGCTCTAGTGTCATTATCCAGAGAGAAAACAGTCGACTACGTTTGTAATAGTTTGTATGGAAAAACCCCGGTACCCTTTCCTCTTAATGAGTTTTATAAATATCGATGATAATTATTATATTGTAGTAATTTTACCACAGCACTATTTAATTTGTTATTGTCATATTATCATAGGTGACAAGTGACGTCTTTGGTTAAAATGATGTCCCCTGGATTCTTCATATAAAAAAATTCCAAACCTGAGCTAAGTATGCCAACTTAAGTTTTTATTCAAGTAGATTTTGAAAGAGAACAAGCTTTGATACAGATTAAAGCATTTTTCTCAACTTTCCCTATGGAATTCCTTTGAGTATTGTTCTAAAATTATTTTTCACTAGAACATTCATTTTGTAGAAGGCGAACATTCGTTTCTAGTGTTTTCAGTACATTCCGAACCAGTACGCATCAAGAATTTTTGTTTTTACTTGACCAAGGTGCCAACTTAATCGATACATGGTGTTTCGTAGATGATGGATCAATTTGACATGTGTGATGTGTTTTCTCCTACTTACTGACCTTTGTTAGGTTGGAATCTGACTCCTGGCTTCAGAGTTATGCGGTGTTTAAATTTTTTCTCAAGATAATATCCAGAATCTGGTGTCAAAGCCAAATAAAACAAAAACGCATCGTTCTTTCAGCAATATTCCTTGGGATATCGTTTTATTATTAGTTCCTTACGATGTTGCTTTTATCTAGTTATTTGGAAGGATAATTAAATTAACTAAAATTAAATTTCACTATTTACAAAACATGTGGTCATTTACAACAAATTGTGGTAAAAAATTGGAGAATTTTTTCCAATTTTTAATTTATCTAGGTACTTGTAATATAGAGAAAAATTTTTAAAGAAAACATAAAACTATCGTAAGTTTTTAACGCAAATTAAAAACATTTTCAGTCCCTAATGCCTTGTGCCTTTCTAATGGTATTACTGAAAATCCTTACATTTTGGTACGTAAGGTTTTGGTTCAAAGTGTCCCCTAAAGTCGTTATTATAATTCATCAGTAAAAAAAGGTTATCAGATTTTTTTTCTCGGCTGTAAAGCCTGTAATTCTAAAGTTTACTTAAGTAATAAAATTAAACATGATCATTATAATCAAAATGTTATTAAGTACTTAACAATCTTCGCCAAGTGCTTGGTTATCACTGAGCAAATTTAATAATTAACAACCTCTTAAGTTTCATTATGCTTAGCTCACTTAAACGACAAGTATCTACGTCTTTATTAAATTACTTTAAAGTGGCAATGCTATAAAATAAATTTCTTTTAAATTCGAAAAAAATGTAAGAAGTAAGTATTTTGCAAAAAAGCCCACTTTGAAATCTAAAGACTTTGTAGACTGCACTTCATATTTCTTAACATAACGAATATGAACAAAAAGGACGAGAAAGCTAAAGTAGTAGTATTTTATATATAAAGATTTGGTATTTAAATTCAAGGTTAAAATTCAACGTACTCTTACAAATACAGTCATGAAATCGCGAATAAGAGAAACAGTATTTTCATAAGTTTAAAAAAAACATTAGGAAACTAATATTTGGTTTTAAGGCAACAACGAATATTTTTTCAAAAAATATAATATATACTTACTGTCTTTTCAGTTGTTAAAACATTAATATTTATAACCGTAACAAAACAATTTTATTTAAATAAAAATAAGAAAATTATATTTAATGTTAACTGAACCTTGAAAATGGTTTCCTGTGAAAAGTCCAGCTTAGTCCGTCCAGTGAAATAAGCTATTAGCAGCTAATAAATTGAACTTTATCATGTGGTAAATCCTCTCTGCTGTAGCTCGATAGTAGGGTTTAGTCAAGAAATAAGAACGGATTTTAAACAAGTTAAATAAGAAATTCTATTTCTATTATAGCGTCTGTTAGCTGCGCCAAATAATTTTACCAATGTAAAGTAAAAAACAATCTTCCTGTTCTCTAAATTACAAATAGTTTCAATTTTCAAACGTTCAAAGCCTAAACTGTTAAACTAATTAATGGATTCATTAATCATTATTTTTAAGGGACAATAATACATCAGTGTTAGATAATCACTACCACTACATCACTTCACTACATAGTATTAAACAAAGTCGCTTTCTCTGTCCCTATTTCCCTTTGTATGCTTAAATCTTTAAAACTACGCAACGGATTTTGATGCGGTTTTTTTTAATAGATAGAGCGATTCAAGAGGAAGGTTTATACATGCATAATATAGCCGTGCGAAGCCGGTAGTAGCATATTATAATAATTCGTGCTAGGTATCATGAAATTAATAAGGTATCTATAAATGTACGAATTTCAGTATTCAGTATTTTATTTAAAGAAAACTTAATTATTACCTATCCTATCCTAAATAATAAAAGATACTGAGTACAAGTTTATGAAATATTCCATGTTAAACCACGATAAATTAAACCAATTTATTACATCTGAAAAACATCTTAATAGACTCTCACAAAACTGTCATGCTCTACAAAAGCACAGATCAGCCCCGTAAATAAAATTTATACCACAAAAATCAGCATTAATCATAGCCTACAATGTATAACACTCGAAAAGGAATAAATTCGAATAATGATCCTAGGTATATTTCACGAAATTTTCACGAATGCTGTAAACAAGATAAACGGGCTACTTATTTGCAACTTGAGTATTGTTATTGAAGTGAATAATTCAAAATGATTTATTAATCTTAAACACGGATTAGGCCGCGAACAACTTTGAGGGTAGATTAACAAGGAATACTGTTATTTTAAACTCATTTTGTGTTTTCAATTTCGTTTGTAAATGAGAGTTAAAGAAGGGAAATAGCCGTTGTTTTGACATTTAAGTAAATTGCAAGTTCAAACTTTTTGTTTTGTTTTTGATTGCCGGCTATGAAACATGAAGTTTTAATCAATGGAAAATTTGGCTTTGTCCGGTTGCGAACTGTTACAACTTTTTTGTCTTAGAAGTTCGATTCGCCGGATCAAACTGCAATTTTTGGCCGGTTGAAACAAAAAAAGATGATAAAAAAAACCAAAAGACTGTCGAAAAACAAAACAAAAGACAATCGAATGTTTTAATATAGCTAGGTATTTTGGCATTGAATTGGCAATACATTTGTTTTCGGAATTTGAAATCGGCAGAAAGCTAGTTTAAAAAGAGCCAAGCGATTGTTCACTTGTTGTTTTCTTCTTCTAGTCTTCGTTCTATTTTTTCCCTTTTACATAACATTAGGTAGGTAAATGATTATACACTTAGGAAACACAGATATAACTAATATAACCGTTGTTTGGTCAAATTGAGCTAATAATTCGTAGGTGTATAAAATACGATATAATTAGCAACCCTAATGGGAGTAAAGTAAACAACAGGAAAAGGATAATGTGTGATAATAATCATTAACATCCTATATTAGCAAGCTCTGAAAATATATCAGGTTGTTTTGGTACAACCCTATTCTTAAGGCGGGTTTTCACTGTACGAGTTGATTAGCAAGAGTCTGCTGTCTCGCAAGAGTCAGCTGTATCCCAATAGTCAGCTGTCTCGAAATATGCCAGCTCATATGGCTTTTCCATCTTATCAGTTAGTTATACCAAAGAGGCTGAAGAGAACGAAAACGGAAAGTAAGTGTTAGAGTAAGAAAATAGTTTTTTACGTAGCTGGTTACGATCAGTTAGTTACCAAAATGGCTGAACCGCATATTACGGCTCTTGCTAGTCGATTGAAATTAAAAAAAATATATCATATCAAAATTAATTTTTCACACCTAAAATATGATGTAGGTAGGCCTAACTTAAAAACATTTTTAACTACGAAATCTTCAAGTCGCGAGTGAAAAGTGTTTTCTAGGAAAGCTTGCTACATCTTAGGTAGATAAGGCGGGTGTGATAGTGGTCAAACACAGACCTATCATACGAAAACATTTTTTTTTAAATCGAATGGTGTGTCACTGTGAGACATTATGTATGATGAACATACATAAAAATATTTAAGTATATAGGTATGTGACGAATTAAGAACATCCTCCTTATTATGAAGTCGGTTAAAAGTTAACAGATATGGTGCAAGCAAACTGTAGAGTTAAGATACAGTAAAAGTTGACTCTTGTAACGAGCTCGAATGAAATTCGTACAGTGAAAACGCGGCTTAATAACAAGTAACAAGTAATTCTTCTTCATTCTTATTAATCTACTACCCTTCAGTTAATAGCGGCAATTTGTAACGTTCTTTTAGCACTTTTTCTCACTGTACAAGGAATCTAAAACACTTATCTAGTAAATTATAGTGATCAGTATCAAAAAAGGTTCTATAGCTTCTTTCTATGTTAAATTATTTTAGCAAAAGATAAATAGGTTGAGTACCTTTGCCCGATTTGATCCAACTTCGTCGTAGAAAGCCGCGAAAAACGGATTAAAATATAAACTCATAATGAAACTATTTTAACAGGTAAAGTCGGGTTTACTTTGTTTTTTGTTAAAACCTTGACGTTTCAAGAACTTAACAGCTGTCATGGTCACAGTTAGACTGATGTGATATTAATCTTACAACATTATATTATGAAAACCTCGTCCCTCGTGACTTCCTTTGTCGTAAAAACCTAAACAAATTACTAGATTTAGCCAAAAGTTAGTTCAGTTTGACTTTTTGACTAATATTTTCAAAAATGTTAAAGAACAACAGAAGCCACCGAATTTCCTTAAGGCATTTAAACGATTTAGACCAACTCAGTGGAGCAAAGACAATTTATAGGTACTTAAAATACTTGACGTTGTAAAGAAAACAATTCTGCTTAAAAAAAGCCCAGGAAATTAATTTTATCTTCAAATTTTATACGTAATTAGTTTAAGTCACCTCTAATGATACTGTTTTGAAAACGTTGAAAAACCAAATGGCGACTCTATCTTTGGAGGGCCTTGTGTTTTATATAAGGAAAATTTTACTTCCTGTTTTCTTAAGTAGATTATGAAGATATATTAAGATGTTAGAGAGTTCTTTACACTTGCGGTGAATGGACTTGAGGTTGAATCTCGAAGCTGATTATAAATTAAGAATTTTTTTCTGTACAAAAAAAATTAAACACACCATGCTTTCATCGTAAAGAAAAAAAATGATGCTGAAAAAAATTACTCTAGACATGAACTCATCACTGGTTACTAGGCATAGGACATTCATCAATCAGGGGCCTAAGTCTGCTAATACAATCGTGTTTGAATAGTGTGTCGATATAATCGTAATAGAAATTTAATGTCAAAAATATGACATTACATGTCAAATTGGTATTCTGCTAACGTTGACTATTCTATCGAGACACAACTGACACACCACTGACTCACTTTTTTATTCTGCTCTACAATCGTAGCTTAATGGAATCTGGATAGTTGTCAAAACGGTATATTGCTTAGCAACATATACCATGTTGCTAGGCAACACCTGCAAGGTAAATATTACCATACCATTGAGACTCCATAGTGATTATATTGCGATGTTATTAAAACTTTAGCAGAATACCAAATAAAGTCACAATCTCGAAATAATATCAATAGAGTCTCGATATAATGACAATGGTTGGCCAAATGGAGTAGGTATATAAGCAGAAGCACCCGTGTAACATCTTCCGTTCCTTATATACCTAGTCAGTATATAGTTAGGTACGGTCGGCTGCATAATTGCAGACCCACCGTAGAGCTCCAAAACTGCTGTTATAAGAATGTTTTCAACACAAACAAGATACTAGACAACTGCTTTAGTTAAACTTTAAAGTCTTCTTACTCATCATTTTATCAAACAAAAATGATTTGAATGAAAACTATATATAATAATAGTAATTTTGGAACTCTACCGGGGGCTGCAATTATGCAGCCGATTGTACTTCAAAAACATCTGCACACAACTTAGAATAACATGCAGCTACATAATTCGACCTCTGTGCAGCTACATAATTCGACCTCTGTGGCGCGTCGGGCGAACACCCGACTGCGACGCAGGTTGCGAGTTCGATTCCCGCCGGGAACAAGTATTTATGCTGACCATAAATTCTTGTTTCTGGTTCTGGGTGTTTCCTATATGTATAATATGTATATATTTAAAAAAAAAAAAAAGTATATAAGTAGTTTATCCGTTATCTGGCACCCATTACACAAGCATTAACTTGCTTAGCTTGGGGCTGGATGGCGATGTGTAATATGTCCTGAAATATTTATTTATTTATTTATAATTACTACATAGGTAGGTACCGAAGACACACATCTTAACTTAGTTTTAAGACTATCCAATGCGAATAATGCCAACACAAAATAAACTTTCCAAAAAAAATATATCAAAATTAGACTACTCTGTAAAAATATATGTTTGTCTTCACGCTAAAAATACTGAACTGGTTTGCGATTTTGACGGTTCGCTATTTTGACGGTTTGCGATTTACATGAAATTGACCGTTTGCGATTTTGAACAAACGCGACGGAACGGTTTGAGTGTGTGTGTATGTATGTTTGTTACTCCTTCACGCTAAAAATACTGAAACGATTGCAATGAAATTCGGTATGTAGATAGCTGGATAGGAGACCTGGATTAACAAATAGGCTATTTTTTAACCGGATATTCCCACGGGATCGGGACTTACGCGGGTAAAATCGCGGGACGCAGCTTAGTTTTCTGATAATTTAATTATAACCGAGTCATTACTTAGATCTCCCTCTTTAGTAGCTGTCGTCAGAGAACGTGCCTTGTTACCAAAACCAAATTGCACGTCTAACCGATATTAATGAAAGAAAACTTTTAACTTTTAATTTGAAAAATTAGAAAAAAAATCACAGAATTACAAATTATTATGAGCAATATGAAAAAAATGTCAAGCACCGATTGAAACGCTATGACAAACCCGCATTTGTTTAACCAATAATTATAATAGGTAAAATAGTAAATGCCCTTTTTAATCAATAAAAAATATATAAATAAAATACCGGAACATTAAAATAAGAATCAAAAATGTAAACGTCCGAAAAACGAATGACTATCGAGAAAAAAAGAAGTTGAAAGATAGGTATGTTTACAAATTATAAGCCGCTTACCTGACCTACCAAACACCGACCGATATCAATTCAATCGTTTCTTTCTATTTCATTGTATTTTATTCTTCTTTTAATTTAAAGAACTCAACCAGCACACATTTTTATGAATCTAGTGGTATTTGTGGAAGAACTTGGGTGGTTCTACTCGTCAGGGGGAGATCCACCCAAAGTAGGTAAGCTTACCCAAACAGACGGAGAAGAAAGTGATCTCATATCCTTTTTTACCTTTTGAGGTACGGAACCCTAAAAAGACCCAACTGAAGAGGTGGCATCCATTTTCAACCCCCAATTTCAACCCACGGCATAATTTTAATTAAAATACCTCCATATTCAACCCCCTGCAAATCAATAGTCCATTTTCTACCCAAATACGCAGTGCGTACCTAACTACCTACCTAATTTTTACTCAAGTAACGTCAACAGAAAAAATAGATTCATAGTTTCGGTAAAAGTGTTAATTATAATAGTAGTTAAAATACGACTCTAAAATATTTAATTATTTTTCTGTCTGTACAAAAATAAAATCATATCAAGCATTATAATCACTTGGGTAGAAAATGGAATACATTTTAGGTAGAAATTGGAAAAAATAATCAATTAAATTATTGGGGGTAGAAAATGGAACACATTTTAGGTAGAACAGGAAAAAAATATTTGCGGGTTGAAAATGGGGGTTCAAAATGGATGCCACCACTGAAGAGGACTAAATGTGGATAAATATCTCGTATACAAGTACCAGCTCAAACAGCATTTGGCTATTTCTCATTTTCAAGATTCTCATCGTCATTTTCATGGACAATTTGAATTCTCCATTATTTGAACTATTTTTGGAAAGCAACTTAGAGGGCTTGATAACACAACTAAATTCGTAAATAAATCAATCCAATCGAAGGTCTCGTTCGGAAGATACAGTGTTTTTAATTTTGAGATCCCACGCAACTGACGCCATGATCCACGAAACTGATTCAGTAACTTTACACCCATTATTTATCAATATTGTCTACTACTAAATTTTCTTGAAATCACCACTTCATCTTATTTTCATAACTAAACATACAGGTTCTACACGTTTCAATAATTATAAGGGAAGATTGCCAATTCCGTCCTATATAATTCGATCATTCTTCGAATATTATTATTATTAATAATCTTAATATTACTTTTATACTATGTCAATTAAAACTACATAATTTCAGAATAAAGGTTTTTGTTACAAAAAATTATTTATGCAGCCATCCCGATCAGGGAGACTTATTTAGATTGTTAACATTAAAATAACACACAAGAACTTATAATTTTTTAATATGAGTGCCTAATCAAAAAAAATTATGCCATTTAGTAATATGCTAGAATGATAAAGTTCTTATCTAAAACTATCAAATAGTAAGTAACTATAATAATATAAAAATATTTTATAACAACTATGCGTAATTTAGGTACTTACTTTAATTGTCATATCACAGACGACAGTTTATTGCGTCTAAAGCCGAGATAGTATGATCAATATCCACACGTATATCGTACGACGTTTTTTATCACAGTTGCGAATAAAAGAAACGACTTGAAAAGAAAATAATAATTAACAAAATATTTGTGATAAGTCTATGTTACTATTTTTTTAGGGAAATATTTTTTTTGTTAATTATATACTCCCGAAAGGGCAGGTAAAAGACTTTTGACCTATACAGCCTCGTCTGACATACAATATTTTTAGGGTTTTTTCCGTTTGTTTTTGCGTCGGAGGTTAAAAACAGAATACAGTGGTACGGAAAAAAAATTAAAGTAAAAAAAACAAAAAAAAAACTAAACTCCATTTTTAATCGTTTTCTAAGACGTTATCACGTAAAATTTTTGTTCATAAACCGGCATTAGAGACAACCGTTTTTGCTAGCTTAAAAACTCTTTGTTACCTACCTTTTTATACATCGAAACAACCCAGATAAATTAAGAATGTTTCATCTACCTAACATGTAATTAGCACTATAATTAGTAAGATACGTATTTAACTTATCGGGATAACTATAAAGCACTAGTTGGCAATGTAAAACGCACGCGTGCATAATACGTTGGATTATGAGCTTCAAAGCCGTGTAATAAGATCCACTTTATGAGCAACTGTGATAAAAAAATCTTTCCTACAATCGTAATCTGGTCTCTGGGATAACTACAGTTATGGTCCCAGACTACAATACCATTTTTCTAAATCGTAATTAGATCTCTGAACTGAGTTCGGACTGAACCAGTACAAAAATGTAGCTAACTCCCTTTGACATTATGCGAAAAAATCATTTTCGTGGCATAAAATCATTTTCATGGACAAAATACCACGAAAATGATGCGTTTTCTTGAAAACGTAGGTGTATTGTTTTAAATAAAATACTACATAAATATCTCTAACATTTTGCGGTTTCGATAAGCTAGCCATCATTATAATTGCTCAAATACAATGCATAATAATGTTGTCCACGCAACTGATCAGTATAACTAGGATAAAATACAAACTTACCAATATCTTTTTCCCATGGAACCCTAGCAGTATGTCTGACTTCTGTAATGCTGGAACACGACCGACGTTCGACCAAATCAAACTCAGTGATAGCTTGCTACTGTTGTGTTCCACAGCAAGCCTGTGTTACTACGCAAATCTCAAGTAACCAATATCGTGTGACCGACACATATTGAGTTTTAAATTAAAAATAACGTCAAACACAATTTTTTTAAACTATTGTGGGTGAAGTGTAATTCATTACGATGGCTTTGGTATATGTAACATACAAATGCACTTAAATTTGGTGAAACAGTAAGCAAATGTTTAACTGCATCGAGAAGTGTGACACGATGAGAATGTGAAAAATGGCCCCGTTTTAGACCGTTTGTGCTGATTTTTAATATGTTTCTTTGCTCCTATTATGGTAAGCTTTATTTATTTTGTAGCTTAATAATTACTTTATCCTCTAAATCACATTTCATGTTTGTAACTTATACGGTTTAGGATATATACCCGTGTGACCATCAAATTTGGGCCTTAATGAGAAATGCCCATTCCTAAATTGTAATCACAGTCCTATAAAACCTAATAAATACCACCTCTATTGTTTTATGCCGGCTATTAGGAGAGTTCTCATGTGTAGACACAACATAACAAGTCGATGTGAGCTAAGATAAGGCACGTCCACACAATGGTGTCAGGTGAAACACATTGTTTTGCAGGCACACTGGCTGTGTCGCTGTTTTTATGTTTATAGAGACAACGTGGGTAGAGGTTTTATTAAACCATTTCAGTTAGTTCTGACCCTTTTGGATAAAAAATAGAGGTCACTGGGGTAATAGGTAAAAGACAAAAATAATTGAACAAACAACTATCACTTTTATCTCCAACCTTTTTGACAATTTTACATTTAGTCATCTTGACTTAATATTTCCGAAAGGTTGTTTTTTTATTTGTGTGTTTGTTCCCTCTTAACTATCAAACAAACTACTGGACCGATTCAAATAAAAATTGTCATATTAGTAGTTTAGAGGATGTAGAAGAACATTAAATACTTTTTCATTACTCATACTCCGAAAGTAGGTCTAAATATGCCTGAAGAGCGTGTAGAAAATAAAACTTCCGGCTTTTCACTTTCACTGACAGCTGTCATGTCAAATTATGGCTTCGCACGACTTGTGCAATGTGCATATAGCCAGTATCAGTATAATTATACATTAGGAACTTCAAAACCTAACCTCCTTGCTTTAGGTAGCACCAAAGAATAACACTACATGTATATAACCTATTTGGTCCCAACCTTGTAAGAGGATCAGGTAGTATGGATGTGGTATGGAGTCTCTCATCCAATCTCGTTGTTAGGAAGAATTTTATGTATTATTCGTAATGAAAAGCACAGTGTTTACCTCGGGTGAAAGACTCATTAAGTCCCTCGAACTATTAGCGCCCTCGCTACGCTCGGGCGCCAAACTCCGTCTCGGGACTTGTAATGAGTGACTTTCACACCTAGGATAACAATGTACTATTTCATTACTCATACTCCGAAAGTAGGTCTAAATATGCCTGAAGAGCGTGTAGAAAATAAAATTTCCAGCCCTAGGGCTTTTCGCTTTCACTGACAGCTGTCTTGTCAAATTATGGCTTCGCACGACTTTTGCAATCTGCATGTAGCCAGTATCAGTATCATTACGCATTAGGAACTTCAAAAACCTAACCTCCTTGCTTTTTTTTTTACACCAAAGAATAATAATTATGGCTTGGCACGGCTCATGCATACTGCCAGAGTTTAGTACTTAGTAAATTTTTTCTCAGTAATAAAATTCAAGTAGGTAGGTATATTTAGTTCAAGATATCTTTTTTATATCTATTTCTTCGGTAAGTACCGCCGTATTTAAGTATTGAATACAAATAGCAGAAACCTAAAAAAATACTACATAATGAATAACCTCTTTGGTCCCAACCTTGTAAGAGGATCAGGTAGTATGGACACATGAGTACCTACTCATGTGGTATGGAGTCTCATTCACTCTCGTTGTTAAGAAGAATTTTATGTATTATTCGTAATGAAAAGCACAGTGTTTACCTCGGGTGAAAGACTCATTAAGTCCCTCGAACTATTAGCGCCCTCGCTACGCTCGGGCGCCAAACTCCGTCTCGGGTCTTGTAATGAGTGACTTTCACACCTAGGATAACAATGTACTATTTCATTACTCATACTCCGAAAGTAGGTCTAAAGATGCCTGAAGAGCGTGTAGAAAATCAAACTTTCAGCCCTAGGGAAAATCGCTTCCACTGACAGCTGTCATGTCAAATTATGGCTTCGCACGGCTTGTGCAATGTGCATGTAGCGAGTATCCGTATCATTACGCATTAGGAACTTCAAAAACCAAACCTCCTTGCTTTAAGTAACACCAAAGAAGAACACTACATGTACAACCTCTTTGGTCCTAACCCTGTAAGAGGATCAGGTAGTATGGAGTATCTCATTCACTCTCGTTGTTAGGAAGAATTTTATGTATTATTCGTAATGAAAAGCACAGTGTTTACCTCGGGTGAAAAACTCATTAAGTCCCTCGAACTATTAGCGCCCTCGCTACGCTCGGGCGCCAAACTCCGTCTCGGGACTTGTAATGAGTGACTTTCACACCTAGGATAACAATGTACTATTAATCCCGATATTCCTGCGGGATCTGGACTTACTTTAACCGCGGGGTGCATCTAGTTATACATAATTTACAACCAGTCTTTATTCGTTTTAGACAAATTATTTTGAAAAAGTCGCCTTAAGTACTGGACGGACAGTAATTGATTGATTTGCTAAACCTTTTTTCCCTTCGAACTGTTTAAACCTAAATAAATCCAATATACGGTGAAACAAACTGACAGTAAAAGTAAATCTAGTCAATGATACGCCGCTTTCTGTTATATCCTCTGTGAGTTAAATAAAAATTAGATAGAAAGTAAAAAATCCATTCATTTTATCTTGGGACAAGCTGACAACGGACAGCACAACCGAAACCTAGTTTCGGTCAAAATATCACGTTTCTAGACCACTGGGTTTAGCAACGTGATATTTTGACAAGGGTTTTCAGATGAGCACTAATAAAAGATTTTTGTAATTTCCCCCGACGTAGGAAGACGGCTAGCTACCTACTAACACTAATAAATTAACTAAATATAATACCTAAAAGACTGATCCTGACAATTTATTAAAATAATTGGAAGTTAATAACTTGGCAATGGCAAGATGAAAATTATTTGATAACGCGTAGGCCTCTGTCATTTCGTAACACGCGCTGTTGAGAATGACATTTTGCTTTAATAACCTCTTTGCACTGATACTTATAACCAATTAAAGATTAGCGGATAAAATTGAATTAAATTAAGTGTTCTGAAACTCTGGAATTTTAAGACATAGGTAGGATTACGTATGCCTTAAGTAGAGCAAGAGAATATATTGTTATATACACGTAATAAATTAATATTTAATCAATAAAATATAATAAATAGGTAGGTACATGACGTAAAGCTAAACAAACAAAGACATTATAATAATAAATAAAATTTATAATAAATTATGGGGGGAAATGCAAACAGGATAATTATAGATAGAAAAAAATGTTAACTAATTAATAATAGATTAATAACAGAATCCGATCCTGTTGAATACATATAACTAGATAATATGAAATTATTATAATGTGGCATAATTTCCGAAAAAACGCTAGGATTGACATTAAACTAAGAACGAAAATATGAAATTCTACAACATCCAAAATTTTTACGAAATAAGCAAACTATTTCAAAGGTCCACACGGGATGGAGGAATAGATGGCCCACTGGAGATTTCTAATGTCAGTCACTCTCTGTCATTTCTAATTCTAAAAGAACCATTAGTATTTATTTACATTTTTATTTTTGCTAATCCCTCAAGGAAAACGATCGTCAAGACATGCCATTGTAATTTCAACCACGTAGGACCAACCCTTAATGTCTAACAGATCACAAAACTGGCTTTAATTGTAGCACATAGCTTCTTGGACAGCTCCCTAAGGGTCGCGTAATTAAAACGTCCATTCTGGAACCGATGAATCGGCTGTTTTATTGGTGTTTCTGCAAGATAGGATTTATAAGGAGATTCGTGTAAATAATTGTTGGTGATTGTGGTTCTTTAGATTCCAATTGACTTGTCTTCTGCTTTAGTAAAACCAAAACTTTTAAATAAGTCAACCTTTCCAACAATACAAAATTTTAGATTATGGACGTTTTACTAGCTAGTCATTTTGTCACTCTAGACATTGTCACTGTAATAGACGTTTTAACATGTGGATTTTCTACAAACAATGACGTTTTCCCTAGACCTTCTGTTTCGGAGCCAAAATGATTAAGGTTTTGTAAGATAGGTACATTATCAGATGTAGATTGCTTTATGAAATTCTATTCTGAAACTTCGAAGTAGACCTAACTGTTCCACCAAGTTTTGAACAAAATTTTCAATGTATGATACATAGAAAGGTACATCTTCGCCGATCTTATACAATGACATTATTGATGTGGAAAAGTTAAACGATCAGTCTAAAACTTCGTAATATTATGAGAGAGCGATACATCAAACGTCAATTGAATTCACTTAAGTTTACAAGAACGGTCTAATAGTCTTCAATATTTTTGACTTGTAGTTAGAAATTTATTTTATGTCTTCTTATAAGGGGGCATACGTAACGAGATGCCGCCGTTTCAAATGAGAAGTTTTAAGCAACTACCGCACGCTAATTTTTATTTAGAATGTATCTCCAGATCTTTGCGTAATTTAACATTTGATGGAAATGTGATAGCATAAAATTCGCTCATTATAATATTTGATTGGAAACTGTCTTCACCACATAGTATGAAATAAAGTCACTTTTCGCCGTCCCAATGTCCCTATGTACCTTTGTATGCTTAGGTCTTTAAAACTACGCAACGGATTTTGATGCGGTTTTTTAATAGATAGAGTGATTAACGAGGAAGGTTTTTAGATATAATACATGCATAATACGCTAGGGGGGGGGTCGCTAGTCTAATAATAAAAGTAAAAGATTTAGGTACTATAAATATTTATTATATTTTTACAATATATCTTAAAAAAATATCGCGCTATGTTGCTATGTTTGAAATGTACTTATGTCACAAAGTAAGCACGTTAGTAAACATACTACTTTTATATGCAAAACATAGATTTTGCGTTAATAATGTGCTTGTAGTAATTTATTATCTGTTGATAATCTAACGATTACATTACAGTTTTTATGTAAAACTATCTAATCAGGTTGACATTTTATATTACATACGTAGCTATTTCCGGTTTGACAAAAACGTCGAGGTAAGAGAAATAAAAACACATTTAAACATATATATAGGTAGGTATATAGGTATGTATATATAGGTATATATCCGTGCCTGGCGTGAATACATTGACAACTCGACTTACATGTTTTTTTTTTATTAGCATAAACGCTTCCTAAGCACATATATTTATATGTGTCAAAAAATCAGCCATTTATCTACATAAATTTTAGAGCTATGACCTTTGGCATCATGTTGACATCTCCCATTTTTGCGTGTTTTACTTGACAAATGCAGATGTCGACAGCACTAACAATTAGAAATATCGAATACATCGACTTATTCAATAAAACAATTTTAAACAATCATATTATAACTTAACAAATCTATCTATCAAATCTAAAAGTTACGGCCGGCCAGAATATTTTTATTTTATTTTAATAAATCGAGATATCAAGTTATGGCCGGCCGGAATATTTTTATTTTATTTTAATAAATCAAGATATCAGGTTACGGTCGGCCGTTAAAAATAAATTTAAAAATAAATATATAATTATTTTTATACAGAACACACTCTTTATCGTATCTTTTTTCAGCATATGCTTTTTCCGAGGGAGGGAGGAAAGGTCATGTCCCACACCATGAAGCTCTACGAGGGGATAATCGACTCTCGGATCCGACAGGAGTGTCTCTGGGTGTCAATATGGTTTCCGCCCTGCATGGCACCATGGACCCTGTTTTCGCCCTAAGAATCGTTAAGGATCGTCGAGAAATGCAGGACGAAGAATACCCCTCTGCATTTTCTATTCCTAGATTTGCAGAAGGCCTTCAACTGTGTTCCTCGCATGATGATCTGGTGGGCGCTGCGGTCCAAAGGGGTGCCGGAAGCTTATGTTAAAATCATCAGATACATGTACCGAAATTCTGATTCCGTGGTGCGAACTGCTGTTGGTGACACTAAGTCCTTCCCTGTTACCGTTGGAGTCCACCAGGGTTCCGTCCTCAGCCCGTTCCTGTTCAGCGTAATATTGGATGTACTGTCCGTCCCATCAGGGATACACACGAGCAGCCTCCGTTGCTGCTCATGTACGCTGATGATATTGCGCTGGCGGACTCAGATAAGGGGCGGCTGGTCCAACGTGTACACACTTGGAAGGAGTCGCTTAAGAACAGCGGTTTGCAACTGAATGTGGCGAAGACAGAGTACTTGGCTTGCAATACCGCAGATCCCACACCCGTCTGCGTAGACGGTCATATGGTCGACCGGACAGACCAGTTTAAGTACTTGGGATCTGGGCTTCACGTCAAGCCACTCATTTCAGCGCTTGGGCCTAGTGGCGTGAGGTGACTGGTGTCATTTGCGACCCCAAAATGCCGGTTAAACTAAAGGGACAGATCTATAAAACCATCATTAGACCTGTCCTTTTGTATGGTAGTGAGGCGTGGCCGGTGCTTGAGCGACATAAGCAGGAGCTGCGTGTCACGGAGATGAAGATGTTGCGCTAGATGTGTGGAGTGACGTGAAAGGATCGCGTCAGGCATTCCCGCATCCGGGGCAGCCTTCATGTCCGAGACATTGCAGATAAATTGCAAGAATGTCGCCTACGCTGGTACGGTCACGTCTTGCGTAAACCGGCTAGTTACGTGGAGAACAAATGTCTTGCCATGGCGCCTCCGCCGGGTCGTGGCAGACTGGGTAGACCCAAGAAGTGCTAGCTTGACGTCGTAAAGGGTGATATGCGTGCAAATGGCCTTACTAACCAAGATGCCGAAGATCGTGCGAAGTGGAGGCGTAAAAGTAGGAAAGCGGACCCGGGCTCCTGAGAGGGATGCAACCGGGAACATCGCTCGGATGATGATGATGATGATGCTGATATTGAAGTTTCTGTAACTTCAATATCAGCATAACCTGATGATCATTGTGAGGCGCATTACACAATGAAAATTCTATTAAGCTAGTTTTTAATTTAGATTTGATAGATAGAAAGAAAGGGACTCTTATAATAAAACTCCACTATCCGTCTGTCTGTCACCAGGCTGTATCTCATGAACTGTGATAGCTAGACAGTTGAGACAATTTTCACAGATGATGTATTCCTGTTGCCGCTATAACATCAAATACTGACTCCAACTCGCACTTGGCCGGTTTTTCAGTAATTTGATCACTAATCTCCTTAACCGAATTTCGTAAAATCGAATAAAATGTTTTATATTTATTTATAACAATGGTTTTCAAATATTCCCAACTTAATTCTTACTTGTAACTTGAATCATATAAACAAGGCATAAAGGAAAGAGGGAGAGTAGAGTAGCTCTGTCCATTGCACCTACCAATACAATTGGCTTAGATTCCATTCCCACGGGATCGGGACTTACTGCTAGTAGTATTTACGCAGCTAGTATTTTTATATTGAAAATGATGGTAGAGTAAAATTTATATAGCTAAGTAGGTAGTCTAAGTAGACGTATTTCAGGCATAAATCTTAATGCAGTGTTGAACTAAGTGAGAAATATCTTGACTTGACCGTACCTATAGGTTGTAGGTTCGAATTCCAAATTCCCAATGCTGACCAATAGGATTTGTAAACAAAGCTTTATATGTAACTAACCACGATGGCCCACACCTCTTCCTTGCCCTGTACTTGGACAATATTAATTTGTTTTCTTTTTTAAATTCCTCCAATTTCAATCATAGTCCAGCATCCACCGTCATCTACCGATCTAAGAGTCACTGATATTAGTTCCTAATAGGTACTTGTTATAACGAGAAACATTTAGAACTCTTAGAGAATTTTGTTGCTAAAATGTGGGGTTATGTTTTTGGTCCATATGTATGTGGGTATTTAAAATACCTTTGCTCGTGAATATGAAAACACAATTAAAATATCCACTACGAAATTGTTGCACAGTTTTCGTCTTTTCGTAGAATAATTGCGAAAACACAAAGAGAAAATCCCTTTGAAACTGACACTTTGTGACTCTAACCGGCTTTAAAGGAAAGTAACTTTATATCAACATCATTTTATCTGATAACTTTAGTTTTAGTAGAAAATATATGCTTTGAATGGATTTCAAATTGTTTCAGAGGAAAATTTTCCTTTTAAAAATCTACTCGTATTTAAAGAAGCTACCTTATACTTTCTATCAGCAACTCAAAGAAAAAAAATTACACACTGTTTATCGGTCACCCATCTACGTAACGGACGTGTCAGACGTTGCTTAACCCCCACAATCGGAAACGATCAATGAGCCTAGCCCTAGCTAGATTGCTGTATAATAAAACTGCTAAATATAAATAAAAAGAAGCGAAACGAGCAATTGTAAATTTAAAGGTCGTTTCCTGAAATTCAGACATATGCTGCAACTTCAGGGGCTTCGTTATAAATTGTACTAAAGTTAGACCAAACTGTAAATATAAACAAACAGCTAACTATCTGCATATGTTACTCGTTATATCATAGAGGCGCTCTAGTTTGTCTTAACATTTCCTAAAACAACTTTGTCTCTAAAACTAGCAAAATTCAAACTAGAAGTAAGTATGTAAATGTTTTTTCCATATATTTGGTCCATTATCATTTTTATTATGGTCGAAATTAATAGCCCATCTACTAGATACTAATAGTTAAACTGAAATTTTTTGACAATTTTGCTAGTCAGCAAAATCTCTTGGTAGCTAATAGATAGGTATCACAATCTCATGTGTCACAATGGTATCAAACTAACTTTATATTTTAACCAGTCTTTTCGATACTTCTTATACTTTTCTTCTTTTCTTGCTCACGTACGTATTAACTAATTTGGTTCGACACAAATGCAATTATATCTTATTCGAACATGACAAAACCACACATTTTCTTTTCTATTTTTCCAATATTAGTAGGGTATGAAGTAGAAAGTAGAATAGTATATAAGTTATGATTATAGACTGTTTGTTTTTGATCCAATAAATAAATATATTTGGTAATAATTTATACTTATTACCGATTATTAAAAGTTTGAATTTTTAATGAAACTTCATGCGGATTGTGAATAATTAAATACATAAGTATTCTTTATTTATTTATTAATAAAATTAAATAACTACTCTTTATTATTTGTTTCTGCCATAAAACAAAATAGATTCATCTTTATTATATCTTTATTTTTAGGCTTCCGTACCTCAAAAGGTAAATAAGGAATCCTTATAAGATCATTTTCTTTTCCGTCCGTCCGTCCGTCTGTCTGTCTGTCCGTGTGTCACCACCGATTTTCTCAGGAACAGGTGGACCTAGTTAAATTCAGTTCCATTAAAATACCTTACTGCATCGAGCTCTCAGCTTCAAGTAACTAGACTTTGAAGCACCTATCTAGAACATTCACAAGTGGAGCTTACAATGAGAGAGAATACAGATCGAGCCGACCGACTTTCATCTGCCTCGTTTACATTGAATGATCTACTTGATCGCATTACAATGTAACTAAAGGCCAGTTGACTTGCGTGACATAAATTGTTAGAAATAGACGTTAGGGTTGATAGGATTAAAAGGGAATAGGGGCTACTCCCGCTTCGGCTCGTTTCTAGCGCAGAGGTTAGCCATCACCATTCAGCGTGGCAATGATTGACCTTTACGCTTACCATTACGGAACGATAAGGGGCGGGTTATTTGACTAACTGATGTTTTCATTTATTTGTATTTAAAATATGAAAATGACGTTAGTTTCCGAAAATTCATTTTTAATATTCAGGTTTTAGTTCCGTGTCCAAACACAGCAAGCAATGAGGATTGAGCACCGCCTCTTCCGCAAATTAAAAGCAATTATTATTTGTGTTATCAATACTTAAACATTTTAACAAGTATTTCGCATTTTTACGACGACGCTTCATCAGGAAAGTCTTAAACACGTCGATCGGCCATACAGCGCGCATGTATTATGTTATCCTATTGTATAAAGATGTATGGTGTATGGATAACATAATACTCTAGTATTAGGGCGTGTTCAGATGATACGCGTTGACCACGTGCCCGCCACGCGCACGCCCCGCGCATGCCCCGCGCCCGCTTGCATAAATGAAATTTAAGATCTATTGATGTGTCATAAGACTCAAATTATGTATAGAACAAATTTCAACGCGTGTTCAACGCGTGGTCAACGCGTGTTCAACGCGTGGTCAACGCGTGTGATGCGCGTGGTGGGCGCGTGGTCCACGCGTGTCATCTGAACGCGCCCGTACCCAAAGGGTAAGAAAGAAAGGGACTCTTATAATAAAACTCCACTATCCGTCTGTCTGTCACCAGGCTGTATCTCATGAACTGTGATAGCTAGACAGTTGAGACAATTTTCACAGATGATGTATTTCTGTTGCCGCTATAACATCAAATACTGACTCCAACTCGCACTTGGCCGGTTTTTCAGTAATTCGATCACTAATCTCCTTAACCGAATTTCGTAAAATCGAATAAAATGTTTTATATTTATTTATAACAATGGTTTTCAAATATTCCCAACTTAATTCTTACTTGTAACTTGAATCATATAAACAAGGCATAAAGGAAAGAGGGAGAGTAGAGTAGCTCTGTCCATTGCACCTACCAATACAATTGGCTTAGATTCCTTTACTGCATTAGAACTGTTAATTGTTCCTGATGCAAACTACTGGAATACCTTATTGGTATCGATCTGTTTCATACGAAGGGTTAGCTTAGCTATGTTATGCAACAGTGTTTTGACCCACAAAAAATCAAAATAGTTGTCATAGCAAAGATAAAAGTTGCTAGCGCTGTATAGATCATCTGGATTAGATGTGTACAGTCCCGATCCCGTGGGAATATGTTAATATTAGTAATTTATGTAAATTTTATGTACCCTTTTTTTATTTGTGTCAATTTTTATAATTAATGAACATTTTCTGCCAAATTTTATTTAATTTTAATCTGTACTTCAAAGTTCAATATGACGTAAAAATCACTGTTTTTAACTCTCCTGTAAAATTTAAAAAATGTATTTACTTTCATTTGGTTCTTATACCGCGAATATAAGTAAATATTTACAAAGGTTCTAGCCTAGCACCTGCCAAACTGTCCACCAAACCTCACCACCCGTGATGAGTTGAGACAAATCATTTCCCATCTAACTACTCCACTGGTCGGACATGTGAGGACACCAATGACGAAGTTTACTTTACTCGAAATTGGGCTCTCCAAGCAAACTTTGAGCTTTATTGGTCCTGCAAGTCATTTAATTTGGTATCGACAGGAAAGAATTTCGCCAACTAAGCCATGGGTTTCAATACGATGTTTTCCTTAACCGTAAGAGCAATTTTAATTAGCACACCAACATTTTTCGTAAGATAAATCCCACACGGTCGGCCCGGATCCGAACCCACGACCCTCAGAATTAAAGTCGAAGTATCTACGAAGTATTTAAACGCTGCATCAGCGATAGTAGTGGTATTTTGAATTATTCGTCCGTAAGTCATGGTCTGTGAGTTTCCACACATTTAGTATTACAATAACATTGACAAAAGAGCATTGTTTAGTTGACTGGTCATTCACACTTATCGGAGAACTGAATGTTTTGAGACAATGGTCATTTAGTTAGGCTAGTCATTTTTAGACACTAGACTTTTAAGGACTCTTCATTTTGGTATAGGTACCAAACATTTTGATACACTGGTTATTACAGTACACTAGATGTTATGGACCAGAAAGGTTTTTCCACAGTTACTAAAGAAGAAATAAGTTGCAAGATTACAACCGAACACACATACATACATTGCAAGTTAAATAAAAGCTTTAAAAAAACTAACTAGGTCAATATACTAAATCAATATTCCCCAATCCGGGTCCCCAATTCACTAGTTATGGAGATAGTTGACCTGTACTATCATAGTAACAATCTCTATTGTTATCGTGTTCAATCATCCGGAACGATAAGACCCACTCCAAGTCGCTAATTAGATGTAGATTCTACTACTGATACGATAACAACGTCATGTCATTGATTTCACTGATTTATGCCGGCCTTCCCACTACACAGAAAATTAGTAGATACATAATAGGGTCCCGTTTTTAGCCTTTGGGTACGGAACCTTAAAAAGGTTTCTTTGAAGCAATAACCAATCTTCTCCCTATAGACATAAGAGTATAATTTCTTGGGGTTAGTAAATAATCTTAAAATGAAAAGCGGTATTCTTAATTTAAAAAGCAATATTCTTAAATTACTGCTTATTACTTTGATTCTGTTTTTTATAATTTTTGGTTTTAATTAATAATCACACAATGATAAGCAGTATTAAATTAAGACGACCCAGCTGACACAATGGTCACCATGCCGCACTGCCAAACACAGGGTTGCGGCCTGAGACAAGTATTTAGGCTTAGATATTTGTCTGTGGTCTTGTTGTTTCTATGTATTATAAGTATTAATATTTACAAAATAAAAGTATATAAGTAGTATATCCGTTGTCTAGCACCCATAACACAAGTCTATTTACTTATCTTGGGGTTAGATCGCGATGTGTGGAATGTCCTGCATTTTTATTTATTTATTAAATTAAGAAAACGACTTATTATTTTCAAGTACATTTACAAAAAACAAGAATTATTTTCTAGCTAGCGTCTATGGGTAGAGGATTATTTCTCACTTCAAGAAACCTTTTTTTTCATTGAAGATATTCGATTGGTAAAGAAAAATGCCCATTTTTTTTAGAAAATCTAGGCCACAGTTATGTCAATGTTGTTTCAGCCTTATTATATGGACAAAGAAATGTTATTAAATTCTGTGAACGGTTCTCAATATTTCACTCTGGACTTAGCGAAATATCGTTTTGGAACAATATTTTGTAAGGTATTTAGAAGTAGGTACCTAAAAATGCTTTCACACAATATTTTCTTGTGTCGTTTTCTTGAGTTGTGTCTTGCTTTGTGTAAATCTAACAAAACGGAGCTGTTTTATTAAACGGTAACATAAAAAATATATCAACAATTTTACAGAAAAATTAATTGTTTGTTCACTAACAATGTCAAATCTGTCAGTCTGTATCGAGTTTTCTACAGAATCGACATGAGCCTATTTGTTTAAATAACAAAGATTTTTAAAATACGGTGAAATAAAGAGATTAGATATTTATCTTAAAATTTTCAGCTGCCGTTTGTGAAACGTTTTATCTTACGTCAAATCAAAACTGAATCCTTACTAATGAATTTGTGAATATTTACGAAATTTTCTATTTTTTTGCTATAGCAACCCAGAAATTTGGGTCGTCCCTTCTTCAATTCAAATGAATGTTCAATTCAAATTCAAAACAAAATAACTTTTTGATCTTGTTAAAGATATCCTGAAATTGATGAAGAATATTCATGTAAAATTAAATATATCTCACCTTTTTGTACATATTTTTCTAAACCACACCTTTTTGAGTGAGTTATTTTATGGTAACATATATTCGTACTATATATGACTGAGATTTGGGTTGAAAAGCACAAATAATAGACAGCAATTCATTTTGATTTATGAATAACGTCCTTTCTTCCGAACTCGTTTATCTTCGTTTACAGAGGATCCTAAACTGAAACTTACTTACTTTAAAACTGTGTAAATGGATAGATATTTTGTAAAATGAAAGATTAAAAACAATTACCTACGCTAGTAATATATAGACCAATGATGAGTAGCATTAGAAAATAATGGTGTCTGCATTTTTCGTTTAAGGAAATACCACAAAAGACTGCCACCATCTACATTAAAAGTATTTCATTTTTCAACATAATAATAATACTACGTATTTATCTCAATGTTTTTCAATCGTCTTTTGTTTCCGTTTCGGGTTAGTAGCAGAGCGACCCGATCTCCAAACGACCCGTCCCCATAAATCACAATTTGATTACATTTTCTATTGTTTTCAACTTGTACCGTAAACATAACAAATATCACAGCGATGTCAATTTAACTTTGATCTGTTGGTAGTGACGCTGGAAGTTTTTTCAGCCTCTGTCACTATTGGTGAACCCATAAGTCCAATAAGTTAAGGATATTAATTAAATAGTCTTTTAGCATAGTCATTAGTACGGGATCCCATTAAGGACGACCTTCATCGATCTGTTTAATGGATAAAAAGTATTTAATATCAAATGCAATAGGCCAATACCAATGAAATACATAATCTTTATTTTAAATTAACTTTAATTCATTAACCAGACCAGTCTTAGGTTATTTGTAACTCCTAAGGATTGAATGTATCTTCATACCAAATTTCATCAAAATGGAACCAATCATTTCAGAGTAGTTCAGAGCCAAAATATAAACCAAAAAAGGCTTTCCCTCTTTACTTAAGTAAATAAATAAGTGTATATATTTCACATTATTTCATAAATGTTTCATTATTGTTACAGAATGGTCCGAGCCAGCTGCTTGTTAGTGAGTTGCGCACTCATCGCACTTCTGATTGCTGTACCCACTTCGGCCTACCCCAGGTAGTTGTATTTATACTGAGTTTTACATTTAATCAGTATTAACCCTAAGCCCGATCAAAGAGACACAAGTCTCGCAGAGAACAAATTTTAGGGGGCATATCACGAGTTATTTACGCACTTGTTCGTACTGTATTTAGTTTTTCCCATGAAACTTAGACAAGTCGAGATAGGTAGCTTATTAGTGTGGTAAGGCCTCAGATTCTGAAGCTTAGTCGTATGCGCGCTATTTTGCACCCTTCGTCCTACGTCTCTTTTTAGGCGAATCAAGAACCGTAGACTTAAAATCGCCATCAAATGAATTATTAAATTTGATCAAACAACCGATTAGTTTCTACCCTGCGTTCTGCCTCGATTTATTAAAGGAAACTATGAGATTTCTGTTCTTATCAAGTCAATTGAGGCGTCTTTGTTTTAGCAGATGGCTAATGTCATATTTACACCCTCACCTGCAATTATCACTCAAATACCTATCCTACCCTTATGTGTGTTATTTGTCCCATATTTGCACTATAAAATGCAACCAAGGATAACGTCCGGTTTAGATATAAAATTGATAAACTACATGAGAAAATTACTTGGGATTGTGACGGGATGGATGCTGTGAGACTATAAGTACTATGGCGTCTGGTGTAACATGTTCAACAAACGCGTAAAAATTTCAGACAGAGACACGCCAACTCTCAGACTGGACCCTATATTCGTTGGTGGGGTTATTTTTCTCGTTTTTTAGTCTGACTGTACTGAATTTCTGTCCTACTCAGAATATTAAGGTCTAATTATAGTTTATTAAAATAAGAAACTAGTGTACTCAACATTAGGGCTACTGAGATTCTGGCAGACTAATTATCTGACCTATTCAGAAACCGAACAAATAAGAAACACACTTCTTCAGATTTTGACCGAAAATCTTTTTTTACATACTTAGGTTCTTCGTTTCTGACATCTACCGCCTAAATCATTCGGCTGAGCAAATTACTGCAACACCTTTATTTATTATTGTTATTAACCACACACCGCTGTAGTCGGGATTAGCGAACAAAATTACCCTTAGTTAATATTCCAAGCGTCAATACTTAGGTTAAGCTGTTAGTCGACTACTAATCCTGATACTTAACCGAGTTGCAAGTTGTTGAAGGCTCTATCAACATTATTCCGTAGGATTACCTAGATAAACTGAAGTATATACTTTACCTATATACCTATATACCTACACTCTGAAAATTTCCCATCACTATCACTACTTATTATAAAACAAAGTCGCTTTCTCTGTCCCTATATCCCTATGTATGCTTAAATCTTTAAAACTAACGCAACGGATTTTGATGCGGTTTTTTTTAATAGATAGAGTGATTCAAGAGGAAGGTTTATATGTATAATACATGCATAATATAGCCGTGCAGAGCCGGGGCGGGTCGCTAGTCAAGTATAATTTAACTTTTAACTTAGCTACTTAATTTATGCAAATACATTTTTAAGCTGCGAGAGGAAATGAAATTGCAATTTAACTTTTACCAGCTTATTTAATTTGGAAATGGTTATTTTTTTCAACACCAATTTTCGAAACTTCGAACATAATCTCTGAAGATTCAATTAGATTATTTTGCGACCTTAATCCATAGTCATAATCTATAATGTCCGTTAAAATCCGGCGCGTCGCTAAAAGCACAGTGTTGGTTCGGAAGGAGAAACCGTGCTTCATGGTCGTGGGATTTGAGGGCGCAAAAATTACCTTTATTGTTTTTAACGTTGTTGTTAGCTGTACCATTTCAATTATTTGTTATAGGTACTTCCCTACTTTAAAATATGTTATTTATAAAGTTACTTTTTAAACGACATTAATAATCAAACAAATATTAAAATATACTTACTAAAGTTATCAAAAATGATTTTTCAACAATATTTTTAGTTTTTTTGGAGGTCGATATTTCGATGCTGCTACAACCAACAAACAACAAAAACAAAAATAAAATATTGTAAATATATTGATTTTTATAACTTTAACAGACTAGCAGCGCCCCGTAGTTTCACCTGCGTAATGATTTTCTACGTGTTTTTTTGATTATTTCTTTCATAAGAACGTTCTCGTGACAATAATAAACACAACAAAAAAAGAATAAGCGAAATTGGTTC
The DNA here is from genome assembly GCA_907269075.1 of Idaea aversata. Classification (NCBI taxonomy): domain Eukaryota; kingdom Metazoa; phylum Arthropoda; class Insecta; order Lepidoptera; family Geometridae; genus Idaea; species Idaea aversata. The sequence goes on along the minus strand of OU026092.1, from coordinate 3,392,912 downwards.
AGAAAACATTCCGCCATTCATTTTTGTATTATAGAGATAGCTGCGCTCCGCGGTTTCACCCGCGTAACTCCTGATCCCGTGGGAATATCGGGATAAATTAAGATACAAGCCATTCTATCTTTCAAGTTGGATCAAATTGCAAACGGTGTACAAATTTGATTAAAATCGGTTATGTAATTTAGGAGTCCATCGCGCACAAACAACGTGACATGTAATTTATATAATACTAGCGACCCGCCCCGGCTTCGCACGGCTGTATTATGCATGTATTATATAAACCTTCCTCTTGAATCACTCTATTAAAAAAAACCGCAACAAAATGCGTTGCGTAGTTTTAAAGATTTAAGCATACAGGGATATAGGGACAAAGGGACAGAGAGAGCGACTTTGTTTTATACTATGTAGTGATGATTAAAAAATAAATGACAGATAACGATTAAAGATTAATTTCCCGCCTTAATTATCTTCCAGTCCAAGTAACTACTACCGCGATGAGGGACCCTACGAGCCTGAAGAGATCATGGACATGCTAAACCGCCTCGGAAACCTCATCCAAATCGAACGCAAGATGGAAAAGTAAGTATACATGTTGTTTGTTAAGTTTTATTGGGTTTGGAATTGTTTGTTGCTTGGAGCAGTTAAAGTAGTTTCTAAAGATAAAATGAGCTTTAAAACAAAGGTCAATTCATCATTAAATGTATTTAATGATGAATTGACCTTTTAAATGAAACCAATGAAACAATGAAACCTTTTAAATGTATTTAATGATGAATTGACCTTTTCCTTTTTTGATGCCAACATCAAAAAAGGAAAAGGTCAATAACCAATAAGAAGCACGCAGACTTCATAATATTATGTAATTTATGTTGGACAGCAATCATACTTATTTTGTCTTCAAATATTATGATTAGAAATCAGAAGAAAGCTGTTGTGGGCTACTTCTGCACCTTAACAATATTTTTTGTTCTAACGTTATTTGCGTTCGCTCGCCTAATAAAATTGTAACAAGAATCAACGTACTTGAAGCAATTTAATTATAAAATATCGAGACTTAAAGATTTTCTAAAATAATTTGAAAGTTGCGAATATGGCAGAGGTTTCAGTTCTACACATTGGAATAGCAATGTAATTGGATTTGGCTTAACCACATTAACCACTGAAATTTCGAAATGAAAAATCTTATACCTATGCGTGTAATTTCACTACGTATACCTTTGTTAAGAACCTGCAGAATAGTAATTTTTAAACAATGTTTTAGCCGTTTCTTCTACTTTGACTGCTCCAAAATGTTTCAACTGTCTTGCATGACATGGAAATTGCGTCCTGAATATTTTCACTATTAAATATTGTAGTTAGAACAAAATAAAAACAAGAATAAAACAACAAACATAACTATAAAGGTGACTGTACAATTTTATATTTTATAAAACAATCAATCTTTTTTTATTAAATACATTTTAGAATTATTTAGACTCCAAATTGTCATACAAATTGACTAATTTATCGGAAACAATGTTTTGTACAGTCACTTTTATGTATTAAACTCTACACAAAAACATGAAATGTTACAGTCAAGAGGTTAACAAATATTTATCTCTAACTGAAATAACTAAACGTTTGAAAATTCACAGTATTATTTTCACAGGGATGATGTTAACAAAAATGTTTATAAAACTCGACCTACCTCACTAACTACTATCAACTAGAGATGTCCCGAATATTCGGGAATTATTCGGTATTCGGCCTAATATTGCATACTATAAAGCCGAATACTGAATACTAAATCATAAAAAACGCATAAAACACATAAACGTATAGGTACGTAACATTATTCATATTTCTGCATATTTAATTAACTATATTTAAAATCTATCACTGGTAAACTAATGATTAAATGTCATATGATGTGATGATTGATTGAACGATTGAAAACAAGTTTTCAGCAATTGTTGATAGCAAACGATTGCATATCTTAAAAAAATATTTTCTTCCGAAAATGGAGCCCGAAAAGCGGCTATTTTCGGAAGCAGGTCCGGAATAGAACGTATCACGCGCTGAATATTCGGTGACACTTTCTGTTTTCGGTAAAATCACTATCCGTGGCATCTCTACTCTCAAATACTACCATGAGTTTCCTCGTAATCAAGGCTATTGCAACAAAACGTCGAGTTAAAAAAATAGATATACGCGATTAAAACCTGTGATAAGTAATACTATGAATAAAATTTGCACAGTGTTATTAATACGTCTATATGTAACACCATTTTTCTGTTTTCAGCTATAATAAAGATGACATTACTAGGTACGTTGTCTCGTACTTAGAGTTCCTTTTGTTTAGTTAGTTGTTGTGATGCTTAAAATGTAGGTACTTTAGAAGCATAATTTGATCACTACTAAAAAAATCCTCTTTATAGGTAGCTAGCTGTTCCCCGCGACTTCATACGCGTGGTAGTTTTGTTTTAAATAGGTACTTAAACCTTCCTCTTGAATCACTTTATCTATTAAAAAAACCGCACCAAAATCCGTTGCGTAGTTTTAAAGATTTAAGCATACATAGGGACAGACAGCTGGAAGCGACTTTGATTTTCAAACTATGTAGTGATATTAGTATTGAAAACATTGTTCGTTTTAATATTTTAATGGGAAATATCCCGATATCTTGATCAGCTAATGGCGATCTTCTGCGACGGATTGCCAATCTGTCGCAGAAGATCGCAAACTTTGAAAGCGGAGTAGAAAGTCCTTTGCCCTGCAATGAGACACTACATACAGGCTCTTAATAATAAATAATATCCGACTGATAGCGAAGAGCCTTGATCAACACCTGAAGAGGCTCTCGCTGGATGGTTGGGTCAAGGGTCAGATTCAAAAGGCAGTCGTTCTGGATACGGCACGTATCGTAAGAAGGTTTCTGTCTTTGCAGCCCTAACCATCGGTAGCCTGGGCCTTGCTTCGCTGCCGACGGTCTTCTAGGTTTAGGTTTTTATAATAATTTACTGTTTTTTATACAAAATTTATACGTTATTGTTAAGACTTGTAAATTTAATTTTATTTAGGTACCTAGTATGTAAGTGCTTAGATGGAATTTTTTTATAAGTTTATATAGTGATGTATATATTTTGTATTCAGTTTGTTTTTGTAAAAACCTAAATTTAAGAAAAATAAATGAATGAGTGAATAATAATATCCCGTTTTATACATATAACTTTAGTAATGAACATAACCATGTTTATTTTGGTCATTTACCATCTCTATACTTTAATAAATTCTATACTTTGGTCATTTACCATCCAAATCCGCTGGGATTTTATTAAAGTATAGAAATCAAGTCTTATTTTATTGTGGAATATTTAGTTTTTTTTAATGGTCTTGCCATATAAAAAAACTAAGTATCGAAAAAGTTTAATGGCTTATTTAACAGTTCATTCGAAACTTACACAAAAATGCTTTTATACTCACATAAATGAAACAAAACAATAATTAACAAATGGAAACGTTTAAACTTTATGCTTCTAATGTACAACATTCTTGCTTCCATACAATCTTTCCTTAAACCTACATTAAAAGTAAAGCGATGTTTATGCATGAGTTAAATAAATACACAGACTTATAGACCAAGACCCCGCCTACCGCCAGACCTTCCTGATTTTATAAAAGCTGAGAGTTACTCAGCGCATGCCTCCAACACAGTTATGAACGATGTGCAATTATGAAGTTCAGACCTTAGTTGCTTAGAGAGTTATCAAGTAGGTAAAAGCCTAAAATCGAACTGGTTCATTTTGCAAAAAACATCGCCTATATTTTTGCACCAATCGAAAATGTTTCAATAGTTCCAACACCTTTCAGACCATCGAAAGATGATCTACAAAGGCGTAGGTGATAAATATGAGCTATTTCCTTTCATTTGGCATACTATGTTTGTTTCCAGGAATTCATCGCTATTAGTATAACATTAGCGATTGGTACAAAAAATATAGGCGATTTTTTTGCAAAATTACCAAAATTTTATTCTTAGCTAATGTTACCTGACAACTTTCCTTTATAATTGCACATCGTTCATTTATAAACTTTTATAAAATCACGAAGGTCTGGTAGCAGGCGGGATCTTACTCTATTATATAACAACATATATCAAGCTTACGTTAACGCTAATACTGCTTTACATTTTGATAATCCTTGGCTTAGCTACGTATGACTTCTAGTCCTGTGTGTCGTATAAATAGGTGTTATTAGCTACACGTCGCGGCTTCACCTATGTATCCTATGCCCTTTTTATAGGGGTGTTTGTTAGCCTAATGGAAGATACCTTAACTTTCACTCCGAAGTTCGTTGGTCGGATCCCAGCCGTTAGATCACCAATGTAGTCTCAAATATTTTTCTTACGGCGAAGGAAGAAATCGTGATGAAACTCATAGCTTAGTTGGCTGCAGACGTATTGGCGAGTTCTTTCTTCTGGATATGGTCGACTAAGCTGAGAGAGTAGTCGGTGCTGGACAAGCCTACCCCATCCTCACACAAAAAGGACCCAATCAAAATGGGTCTAATTGCGGAAAAATGGCCTGTATACCTACAAGTACAAGTAGAGTATCTTATGCCTTTCTTGTAGCGGTGTTAGCCTATTGATAGTTACCTTAACTTTCATTTCGTAGTGCATGGGTTCGAATCCGTGCACCAATGTATTTTGCTCTCAAAGATTTTATGTTGTGCGCTAATTAAGGATACCTGCGCTCTCTTCCTACAAACGTAGTCGACTGTTTCTTCCCTGGATAATGACATTAGCACAAACATTTTTGTGCCATAAAACCTATAACTGCCATGATATGAGAATTTTATGATTTATTTTTCATTTTCTAATTATCATAGAAATTAAATTTAAAAAAAATATAGGGGCATGGTCATGGCACCAAAAATATTTGCTTTAGTGTCATTATCCATCAGGGAGAAAACAGTCGACTACGTTTGTAATAGTTTGTATGGAGACAGCCCCCGGTACCCTTTCATCTTAACACAGTTCTTACGGTGAAGGAAGACATCGTGATAAAATCGGTGGCCTAGTTAACTCTAAACGTATTGACAAGTTCTTTTCTCTAAACATGGTCCCAAAACCTTTGGAGATGAGAGATCATTAGTGCACGGCCTACTGGGATTCAAACCCACGACCCTCGGAATTAGAGTCGAAGTATCAACCGCTAGGCAACTCCCTAACTTTGTGCCACTAAAACTTTACCACAAATTACATGTGACTATACTTTTATAACAATACCTACCTACCTAGGCATGTATAAATTATTAACACAAATAACTAACAAGTAAATAATTACCTACTAAGAGTTTTCCCTCTTCAAGCAAACTGTCCTGTAACTAAATAATTAAACGACAATGGGTTCACTTTGAATGACACTATTTCATTTTAATTAAATTTTAGCAGAGAAAATAAGCTTATTAAATTTCCTTGGCAATAAGTAGCCTAGCAGTAATGCTTTAATTTGTTTTTTTTTTGACAACATATACTTTTTTATCTATGCGCATTTGTTAATTTGGTGCTTACTTCTAGGCTAGCTATAAAAAATAGAAGACCTCTACTGTACCTCTACTGTCTACTGTACCTCTAAAACACATATAAACTGCATGAAAAATTAAATATAAACGCTTTTAGTTAAGGTTTTTTGCCAATAGTAGGTAAGTACCTACCGCATTGTAGAGCAACAAAATCTTATGTCAAGTCGACATTATCCTCTTCCATTATACAATAGTAAGTTACACGTTATGACACATTTATGACGTTGCATTCTTTACAGTTGCTTTTTGCAATAAATCCCCTAACCACCCCTAACTAAGCAAACCGATTCTAAAGACATAATTACTACTAAATCATAGTTTGTATTGAATTTGTCAGAGACTAATAACAAAACAAAGAGGCAATGCAGCGAGCCTTTTGGGCACCTTACCTAGGGAGATTCATTTAGATTATTAACATTGTTTTATTTCTTTTGTTTTTAATTATAACTAAGCAAATAAGACCATTTTGATTTAGAAAAATCTAACTTCACAAGATTTAGTCACAAAAAATTAATTCTATTTTTTACCTACCTACTATGATAAAAATGGGGTACCTACTTTAAATACAAAGCTTATTTCTTATCTAACAGTAATCTTTTTTATTTACCAGCGAGAAGCGAGCCCTGGACCTTGGACTAAGCCGCGGGTATTCGGGAACACTCCAAGCGAAGCACCTGATGGGCCTTGCTGCTGCAAACTACGCCGGCGGACCCGGAAGGAGGCGACGGGATGCCGCCCAGGCACACTGAACTAACAACCTTATAACCTAGATTATTGAGACCAATTTACTAAAATAAAACCCTGGCTATTTATTACCTTCTTTGAACTGCGAAAATGGTTGGTTTTCGCATATTTTTTTTAATAAATCTAACGCGTTGTAGTAAAATTGTTATGCCTTACGCCTCGTAGAGAAGATTCTCTTTAATTTGTTTGAAGACTTTTATGACTTTTTTACGTTTTATTTATTAAACCGTTCCGTACTTCTATGGCACGATTGGCAAACTTAGCTAACGACCCAGAAGCTCCCGGTTCGATTCCCATCTCGGAATTTTAACAAACATTTGTAGATTCTAATGGTCTTTTTTACGCGGTAAGTTTTTTAATTAATACTAACTATTAATAATTAGGTAAATTAGTCTCAATAAAGTAGAAAATATGTAGTCAAAGTATCCCCGTTAGTTTAAAAAAAACGGATTTTAACCAAACTAAACACGCTTGAATCATTCCAAACTTATTCTAAGATCGCAAAATGTTTATATAGAATTCATAATATTAAAATATCTTACTATTGTATGTCTGTATGCAGTTATTAACCTATTTACCCGTGTTACGAACTTACTGGTGCATATAGGCGTCACATGAAAAATACCTGATCGCGTTTAACCAAAATTGCATGGAAAATTGTTGTTAAGTTTTGTTTTGTTTTCATTTTGTAAGTGAGTTTTTCTACATTTTGGTATACTTTGAAGGCAAAAATACCTTGTAGGGTCTAAGCCATCAGTTAAAAACATCTATGCCGTCTTTTTACAACATAAGTTTAAGCTCAGAAAAGACAAAGAACTTTTGTATTTGAATTATACTAAAATGTAAAAAAAAAACATCTACCAAACAACAAACACTCTACACCAATTTTTCCATGCAAAAATTCGTTTAAGTTATAGGCGAAAGGCATTTTGCTTTTGGCTCCTTTAAGTAGATATGAAAAATCCCTTTTTCGTTAGTACCTAACAAATAAAATGACCTATTATGCCACATAATAGTGGAATATATAGTAAAACGGGTAAATTGGAAATAATTATCACCCTAAACATTTAGAAACTTTTCTCTCCAACTAGGTACCTACTTCTAAATTGGAAAATTCTATCAAAGAACATCTAGTCATTAGTTGATAAGTAATTTAAAACAGGACTTATTTTTGCTAAGATATCTCATCATATTTTATATTGCTAATTCAGTAGAAAAACAGGGTGAAAGTGAAAAGGAATTAGACACCAATAAATGAGGCACTAAAATGTACTTTAAAAACACGGTCACCCTATATAATTTTTAAACAAAACAGTATTATTAATATTATCTATTAAAAAACGCTTGAAAATATGAATAGATTTATAGTTTCTAAGCTCTACGATTTTCATATACTCTGTCTAGACCGTTATAACGCGTCTTTGCGTTCCTTTTTCACATAAGTAAAACAAAATGCAAAGAGTATGCGAAGTTTTGTTGCAGACGGACTATTTGACGAGTATGTTTCAAATTTAAACTAACAGTTTTCGTAGATAATAATATAATTAAGTGATAAATAGGTACCTCCTGTCTAGAGTTTATTGTTAAAATAAAGAGATATTCATATTTATATTACGTTTGTTTTATTCCTCATCATCATATCAGCTACATGACAGTCAACTGCTGAACATAATATCCCTCCATCAAAGTCTTCCAGAGTGATCGCATGCTGTCTGTTTTATTATGATTAACTAGCAGCGCTCCGCGGAGCACCCGCGTAACTCCCGATCCCGTAGGAATATCGGGATATAAAGTAGCATATCGTCGCTTATATTACAACACCGCGAACGTGAATTTTCCTAACTTTTCAGGAGAGACAAAAAACTATACATTTTCTGCTAATGACTAAAATTAAAAACAGTTTTTTTTAATTATAATTTATTAGTTATTATGCAAACAATGAAATGTATAAAATAGTAATATCCTTATTAATAGAATAAATAAGTCACATAGGCGTTGTTGCCTTCTTTATTATGGCACATTCTAGCACATAGGCGGTGTTTACCACAAAAACTGTAAGCTACCAGTCTTTATTAATCTTATATTATTTACTTACTAAAGTATGAAAAAGCAACAAAAAGAATAAAATTATATAAGTTTAAAAAAACAAACCTAAATCTTTCCCATAAAAAAATAAAAGGTAACATAAAATTTTACTCTTAAAAATCAAATAAAAAGAAATTTAATTATTAAACTTATCACTAAGTGACGCTCTCAAGAAAACAACAAAATTATTATTATAGAAGAAGCTAACTGAGATATCAGGAACTCAAAGTTATTGTAATAAACAAACAAAAAGCTTAAAAATAAAATCAAAAGACTTAAAATTATAAAACAAATCAATACGAAATACCTACCTACTCAGGAAAATAACAAAATTATTATGAAAAAAATAAAAGCCAATCTAAGTAAAGCATTGCTGAGGCAGCTATTTCTGTTTTGAGCGCAACATCCATCAGAGTACAAGATCACAGGAACATTCTTCTCATTCAAAAGGCGTAGGATATTATCCACGATGCAAGAGGCGAACACTGAAGCTTCAAGACCTCCATTACTTTCGTCAAACCAATAACATTTCACGTCATGATTAGCTAAGTTGTATGTAGTCAAATTGTGGACACATAACTTGGTTTTGAAGTATAAGGCACTCGCTTGTAGGTTTGGAGCCATTTTTACAGCCTGAACATCTTGTGTCAAAACATGACAGGAACCTTCCGACGCCAAAATTTTGTCAGCAGTTTTTTCAGCTCTGGCACGGTTTTTAAGTTCGAAATGAGTTTTCCAGACCTCTTCAGTGACGTTACCAACTTTGTACGAGCAACAAAAGTCGCACTGGTCCTTTTTCGGCATGTACAAACTCAAATTACTTTTAAGGAACTCATTATCTAAAGTGCGACGACTCAGAAAGGCTTTATCTTGATCTTGGCAATCGTTTTTGTAAGCCTCATAAAGTTCAGAAATATTTCTAACTGTTGGTTCAAGATAAAGTCTACTAGACGTCTGCCGACAATAATGCTAATTTACTACAGAAAAATCACTAAATGTATTGAAACTTAATGTTTAATATCTATTTACTAATGTTTTTTGTCACATAAAGTTTAATTGCTTACAAACAATCCACATAATGTATTAAATACAATTAAAAACACGCTTACCGGTACTTTCGCCGCACAAAAAGTATGGTGAGTGATGTAGATTCGCGGTGTTTTTGCCAACAAAACCAATCACGGACTTTCGCGGTGTTTCAGTTTTTGAATTCCTGGTTCTGATTGGTGAGTTATCTCGAACGCGATTGGTGCATTAGATGCGCGGTTAAATTCTCTATCGAATGGCATTTAAAAGTGAATAACGGAAAAAAATCACGTTCGCGGTGTTGTAATATAAGCGACGATATGTTACTCCCAATGAATCAATGTATCCTCATAGCAAGTTTCATCAAAACTTAGTAGTTTCGGAGCCTATTCGTTACAAACAAAACAATCGTAAAAAAAAACGTAGAAATCATATATTGATAAAACTTTAAGAATTTTTAGGAAAATAATCAATTAAGTAATATAATGTGACATTTTACCCTCCTGATCCCGCTTAACTTGCAAATAAATAAATAAATATTACAAGACATTCCACACCTCGCCATCTAGCCCTAAGCTAAGTAACTAGACTTGTGTTATGGGTGCTAGACAACGGATATACAGGGTTATTGGAAATTATACTAGCAAGCCGTTGAGGGCTACACAAACAACTTTTGTTCTATGACTTTTGGAAATTCGAACATTTTTTTTTTGTTTGAGATTAGGTTTAGGTATTTGAAAATTAGCTGTTCCTTACACGGAGAGGCCCTAAAATAAACCCTTAAAATTACCTAAAAATTTTACTTATTTTTAAAGTTTTATCTACTGTTTTTAGTCTGAATGACCTTTGTTTTAAAAAATCAGCTGTTTTTCAATTTACTTAACCTGTTGAGGCTAAGGAAATAAGCTATTTCCTTTAATTTGCCAGACTATGTTTGTTTCCAGGAATATCTCTGTTAGCAACACTTTCGATTGGTATAAAAATACAGGGTGATTATTTTTTTGCAAAATCAACAGGTTCGAGTCCCGGATAGGGTAATGAATTTTTCAAAAATCTAAAGATGTATTTTTAGTTTTTGACATTATCGGGCACGCAACTCGTTTCATCATTTTTCGCTATCTCTTATAGTTTACCCTATACAAATAACTAAGCATAAATACGTGCCGTGCCCCCAGATTATGAAATCTCGGAAATTATGCGTTTGAATTTCGCATGGACATGGCATAGCATGTCCTTTTAGGACATAGGCGAGCACACAGAATGGATTTTGGAAAATCGCCCTCTGAAGGTGTAAAAAGGCTGTACTTACAGGTTCGTAGTTCGTACCTAGAGCTCATGTGCCTAGAGTGCCTACTTCGCTCCCCAAAATTCTATTAGATAAATAATTTCTACAAATAATAAAATGGTTTCATTTTTATCTGACTTTGAAAACAGGATTGAATTCGGTCGTAATTAAAAATATATTTTTGTTACCTTAGGTAGTCAGAACTTCGTCATTTATTATGAGTCAAATAACTGCGCCTTGCGTATTTCCCCTCGGTAGTGATAAAAGTGATATTGATTTCCTACAAACTCAAAGTGCATAAATTAATAAATACAGTCCTGTTTTTGAAGTCGGCTAAAAATGAAATCAAATTAATGTTAGTAGCAATTTTTATAAGAAAGTATCAGAATCAATTCTATTTAGTCGAATTTTGGAGAACAGCGCCATCTGTTACTTTCCTCAAGTACTAACCATTGTTGTTATGCAGTGACATCTGTCTTCATCTTATCGAACTATTTCAAATGAAGGTAACTTTTTCGCTCGCTTTTACTAATTACAGAGAAAGTCAAAAGATGGCGCTTTTATAAATACGTAATAATTTATTTTATTTATTGTTGTTATTGAAATGATAGATTTTCATGTTTCATCTGCTTTGTCAAGAATGTACATTCTTATATTTAAAAAAAAACAATAAAAATAAGTAGGTAGTCATATTTATTGTTTGTAATAGATAATTTCGATTGCTCTAATACAATCCCGTATGGTCTAGTGGCTAGGATACCTGGCTTTCACCCAGGAGGCTCGGGTTCGATTCCCGGTACGGGAATATATTTTTGCTTGTTAAATTTTTACAAAGGAAAAATGCTTTCACAAATTATAACCACGTTAAATTTTATTACAATTAATTCCATAAACAGTAGTTTTTTAGTCATAGACATTTTAGAACTTTACGTTTAACCTCCACATATCTATACGCATCTACATAGGACCCGTGTCAATAAAGGTAGGTATTTCGAATATACCTTTCTTACGACCAAAATACGTTGAACCCTGTCTGCCATCACTCTGTTCAAAAATAACCCTTTTCACTTTGAATTCCAACCAGAGTATAGCTCAAATTACATTGGTCTGCATAACTGAGGGCTGCGGAACGCAGGAACAAGTAAAAGTATTCAAGCAAATAATTTACATTTTGGGGACTATCGGCATGTGTTATATTATACAATGTGTTTCCGCGAAGGGTCTCTGATACAAAAGCGGGTTGTCTAGACGTCTAGGCGAACAACTTTTGTTCTACGACTTTACGACTTTTAATAATTCGAACATTTCGAAGTTTTTGTATGGGAACATATATGGCGACAACTGATTTTCGATGATAAAAATCTCTTCGGAATTATAGAAAAAAGGTTCGGTAACTTGTAAATTATAACACATGGTTGTATTATTTACTCATGTGCCAATAGTCCCCAAAATGCTAATTATTTGCTTGAATTGATGCACTTTAATTGTTCCTGCGTTCCACAGCCCTCGGCTATGTAGTCGTTTATATTGTTATTTATATTTTTTCTGGCTTTTAAAAAGGGTTTATTGCCAGTATTTCGGTTGCTAGTTCAGTTATCGAACTAAGTACTGCAATATTTCAGGGATATTAATTGAACAATCTGAAAACGCTGCTATAGATAAATAAATATTTTTTGTATAATACATGCATAATATAGCCGTGCGAAGCCTGGACGGGTCGCTAGTACTGTATAATGTGTTAATATCAGTAACTTCCTCAAGCAAAGATAGGTAACTAGAAACCTTCTAACAAACTTAATAGTTAATTAATTAAAGAAATGCGAAGTGTTCACTCGTGGATCGATGCATTGCACAGAGACAGTTCACCTACGACGTTGATAAATGAGGACATTGTGAAACTACAGGTACGTATTAAGGTTAAGTTTTCTGTCCAACTATTTTCGAAACAGAGACAAAATACAAAGGAACTGTATTTTGTCTCTGTTTCGAAAATAGTTGGACAGAAAAGGTGAATCATCATCCCACACTCAAAAAATTATGTTTACGTCATTCACGAATCAACGAATCTAAATACGCTAAACGCCAAAAATGTACGGCTTGGCCTTTTGCGTTTTTGGTAATTCACTATCATGGTCATTCACAAATTGACGAATCTAAATACGCGATACGCCATAAATGTACGTCTTAGCCTTTTGCGTTTTTGGTAATTCACTATCATTGTTCAATATTGATATTGAACTTGTTTATATAATTAGTTGTGCCGACCGCCGCTAGGTGGCGCCACAGGTATGTTCAATATTGATATTGAACTTGTTTATAGCATTAGTTGTTACGGCCGCCGCTAGATGGCGCCACAGGTAAAATTAAATCGCGCTATCATTGTGTTTTATCATTGTAGAACTCTATTGACCTGAGTTTTATTTATTGGAGTATTTTTGGGACTCGTATACAATCATGGTCATTCACGAATTGACGAATCTAAATACGCGATACGCCAAAAACGTAGGTACCTACGTCTTGGCTTTTTGCGTTTTTGGTTATTTACTATCATTCACGAATTGACGAATCTAAATACGCGATACGCCAAAAACGTTATTGATCTTTCGCATTTTTGGTCATACGCGACGAAACCTTTCTAATTCAACGTGGACCATTCGACCTAAATTGCATGCCCTACAGTTGAGTAAGGTGATTCTTGAACTATTCTGTAACATCAATATTTTGTACCCTTATTCGCAATAAATGAATTATTATTATGAATATGTATTATAAATCGACCTCAGCTTTATTTAAAAACCAGTTGCGCAGTGCGCCCCGCATAAATGCCCAATCCCGCGGGAATTTCGCCGATTTCCATCCAAACCAAAGACGGAACAAACAAATAAATAAACAAACTTTCAGATACACCTTTAATACCGCTCCGATTAGTCAGAAAAAAATATCTAGCTACTGTTTACAAATCACTCAATAATTTCTTGGAAGCCGAAACACGATTAGAAAAAGTTTGCTTTAGCTGGAAGGGACAGACAAAAAGAGGCAGTATCTTGGGGGTCTCCAAGTCGCTAATGAACAGGTATCTTTTGAAATTGCTACATCTTAGGTCGCATCGTCACTTTCCATCAGGCAAGTGTGATAGTGGTCCAACGCTGACCTATTATTTGTCTATATTTAATTATTAATGAATCTATATCTATCTTAATTTTTTTGTTTTGTTTGTAACGAGTAGGCTCTGTAACAACACGACCGATTTCGCTGAAACTTGGTATGAGGATACATTGATTCATTGCTAGTAACATAGGCTACTCTTTATCCCGATATTCCCACGGGATTGGGAGTTAAGTTGGTGAAATGGTGAAAACGCGGAGCGCTGCTATAAATAAAAGAATAGGTATGGTTTTCTCGGTGACCCTACAATCAAACAGAATCTGGTATGTATCAATGGTTTACCTGTAACCAATGTGAAATACTGGATTAAACAGTCATGACCAGTTTTAAATGAACGCCAGCGACAAGCCGCGGCAAAACTGTAATTGGTATAACAAAGTGTTTGCTTTCCTCGGCGTCGACAAAGCGGTACTTATACATAACGATTCATTAGAATATACCATTGTTTCACTTTCTAGCTATCGTAGAATTTATTAGTTTTAAAATAATATTTAAACTGAATTATTTTAAATCTTTTGCACCTGTCAACCGTCACCTAGGTCCCAACCTGTGTGATATCGTCAGAAACAGAGTAAAAGCCCACTCCCTCCTTTTTGTATGATTATAATCGACGTTCCGACCTCGGTTCGTAATGGAAATGCGATAAATACCTCCAATTGGTGTCCATGGTCAAGGTTTTATATCGATGTATGACTATTATTACGGGGAAAGCCATAACAATTTGTCTACGATTTCTTTTATAGATTTTCTGGAATCTTGTAAAGAAAGGTCTGGATATAGAAATCTATTTTTAGCACCTTACCTATCTAGTAGTAGTGCTCATGCACATATACCTGAAACCTGGTTTCAGGTATTACCTGAGCTTGGAAGGACCTGACTGAGGTTCACACTGCTGCAATTTGAGCTTGGAAGGACCTGACTGAGGTCCACACTGCTGCAATTGCGCAGGGAAAATATAGAAAGGAGAAGAAGAACGCATCTAAAATTGTAGTTATAATTTCTTCGCAATTCCATCTGCTTTATGCACTTGGTTGATAACAAATTTTACATAGGTACAATTGGTAGCAAGCACTCTGTCATAATATTTCTAAACCGGAAATCCAGTTTCATCTTAGACTGCAACTTCACTTGCCGTAGTGTAGAAATAATGCTCACCGCTGACTTAAAAAACACAGTTAAACAATTTTCCTGACAAAAGCTAGAAAATTTCCAATTGTAACACTCTATTTTACATTTGATGCACTTTACCCACTCATCATTGCGTATGGCATTTATCCAGCGTGGATCAAACCTTTATATCTAAGTTTTTCAGCCAGCTTGCGGCGGCAGTTGTGAATTTATGGACTTCCGACATTCCACCGGGAAAACGGTGAAGTGGGCATTCGTTTACCACATGGGAAAGAGTTTGGTCAGGTGCTCCGCAATCGCACCGTGGTGTCTCCCTTAGTCCCCATTTATGGAGGTGTTGGTTAATTTTCCCATGGTTAGAAGGGTTATGGGTAAGCAACATGGGTAGTAGTGTGCCCGAATATCCGTCTATCTCGAAAACTCGAATTCCTCAATTCCTTATTTTTCTCGCATTGCCTGAAGGTCGCACTACTTCTAATTTAGGTTTGTACCTAGCCTTATGCGAAGACTACGTCAAAGAACTTTTCCCAACCCACATGATCGTAGGTACTTTGAATGTTTAACAAGGGCGGCTTAAAAGCCTTAATAAAAGCAAGTATAATTTGAACATTACCTGCGCCTCCTACATACTTTCGAGGGCTACTTTAATTTGTTCACAAACATTATTATAATACTTAGGTGAAAAATGTTCTTTTTTGTACAATAAGTAATTTTAATAAAAATACCACTCGTTTTAGTAATTTCAGTAATTTTCACGCTACGTTTTGTTTTTCTTTGCTTATTTTAGGTTCATAGGCAAGGTTATTTACCGCCTTTAAGAAAATGTTCTCATACTTGTGTTTTTACTAAGACCTTATGGGCTTAGACCTTAGTTGATTCTTTACCAAATTTTGAAAGAGTATTGATCTGTATTTTTTTTATTTATTTATTTAAAAAAAGTACAGTCTGAATACTAATTAGCTGAACCCCACGTGACCCAGAGCTCACTCGCACATCTGTAAAAATGTAGTATTTACACCTATTTTGTAATTTTTTTCATATTCTTTTGTATTGTATAGTATAATTTTTCAAAAAAAAACATAATCAAGGAACATTACTTTACAACCTTACAGATGTGCAAGTGAGCTCTAAGTCACGTGGAGTTCAGCTAATTGGTATTCCGACTGTACACATTTTCTTACAAACTAATTTCTCGCCAAACTGCAAAGTGCAGTTTGTTAGCGATAATTACACCCTACTTTTGTCATTCAAGTGTTAAAAACATTTTTCTAAAACAGACTCGCTACATTTGTTTTTATATATATATGTTAGTATAGATAAAATATAAGGCTTCCAGTAGAGCGAACGCAGGCCTTAGGGCGAGGGAATGGTTTTCCGAAACAACGAGCACGGAACATGGGAACGTCTGTCTATTTTTATGTAGGTATAGTTACTGTATAACATAGTAAGTACTTATATGTAGTTATAGAAGCGCTATGACGTAAACCTAAATTAAAAGGATCTTGTCAAAATTTAGCTAGTGACGTAATTGATAATAAAGCACCTAACAAACAAAATCGAGTCCAAAAGAGTCGGTTACATTGTTACATACAGGTGAAACTAATAAAAGCGTGTCAAAAAATGGTTGTCTGAAAAGTCGGTTTACGGACGAACTCTTTTGTATCGTTGAGTTCAATACGTTTCTATGGTTACTTGTCAAAAACGTTTCTATGGTTACTTGTCAATAACGTTTCTATGGTGACTTGTCAATAACGTTTCTATAGTTACTTCTCAATAACATTTCTTTGGTGACTTGTCAATAACGTTTCTATGGTTACTTGTCAATAACGTTTCTATGGTGACTTGTCAATAACGTTTCTATGGTTACTGGTCAATAACGTTTCTATAGTTACTTGTCAATAACGTTTCTATAGTTACTTGTAAATAAAGTTTCTAAGGTTATTTGTCAATCACGTTTCTATGATTCCTTGTCAATAACATTTCTATGGTTACTTGTCAATAACGTTTCTATGGTTACTTGTCAATAACGTTTCTTTGGTGACTAGTCAATAACGTTTCTATAGTTACTTGTCAATAACGATTCTATGGTGACTTGTCAATAACGTTTCTATAGTTACTTGTCAATAACGTTTCTATGGTGACTTGTCAATAACGTTTCTACGGTTACTTGTCAATAACGTTGCTATGGTGACTTGTCAATAACGTTTCTATGGTTACTTGTCCATAAAGTTTCTATGGTTACTTGGCAATATCGAATGACGTCACTCTTTTTTGAGAGTGCAGGTATTCACCAATTTATAAGCCGTTATCACGTCAAAAACAATTATGACGAGTTGCTCCAGACACGGGTTTGTGTGGGGAGTGTTTAATACACTAGTTGCAAATTAGACGAAATGATTTTAAGACAAGTTGACGTAAGACGATTTAACCATTTGATACTAACCTTTAAAAAAAACGACCACTGTTATTGTTATCTTTTGCTACTTACTGATTTATTTGTTGAATCGTTGATCGTGCAAAATGTAAAGACAGAAATGTCTTAATTTATTAAATATTATTCCCAATGAATCAATGTACCCTCATACCAAGTTTCATCAAAATCGGTCCTATGGGATCCTATTCGTTACAAATAAAAACAACAAAAAACTTTCCTCTTATAATATTACTAGCTGTTGCCCGCGACTTCGTACGCGTGGTAGTTTTATTTCATGGACCAAAACCTTCCTCGTGAATCACTCTATCTATTTAAAAACCCGCATCAAAAAGCGAACCTTCAAAACCACCGAAGCGTGATTTTAAAGATCTAAGCATACCTTCATAGGGACAGACAGCGAAAAGCGACTTTGTTTTTTATATAATGTAATGAAGTATAGAAGATAAAATAATACAATTATTTTTTTCGTCTAAGTTTTAACAACTTAGGTTTTTTAACAACTTAGGCTTTTTTGCACAATAAAATTTTTATTATGAAAGTGGACAATCAGCTCATTTTAATGTTTGTGATCATGCTGTACTTTATGGAACACTTCATTCATATTTCTTTCAAAACATTGAGCATTCCGTTGATACCTCTGTTCATTTGATTGCTTCTCTGCCGCCGCCTTTAGAAGCCTCAGTCTGTGGGTCACTCTCTTACCCAAATCTTCATCAACTAAATACAATAACTTTAGAGCCCTTCTAGCAATATGAGGATAAACTGTCAACAAAGAATTAGCTACATTATTAGCCAACCGTTGTTTATGAGCATCAGTTTTAACCACATTGTTATAGAAATTAGCAGGCGGTTCAAAGTCTACCGCTGTATTTTCAATGACGAATAGTCTCTCTTCGGGTCTCGTTTCATCAACATAAGGTACAGGACCACTAAAACTGTTCGGGCGATAATTAGGTGCGTCCTTCATATTGTCTCTCAGTGGTGGTTTTCCATCTCTGTTGTAAGTTTTAGCGTATTTTGGAGTATTGACTTCAATATTATGGTGGTTTCTGCCTAAGCGGTAATTTTGAGTGTCTGCGTAGGCTAATCGTCTCGTTTTAAAAAGGAAATCAGGTGGGCCTGGAATTCCGGGCACTAAATTAGCTGGATTATATGCACTTTGTTCTACATCTTTGAAGTTGTTGTCTACTCGTTGGTTTAGTACCACACGACCGATTGTCACCGTGTAATATGTTCCTTTCTTCCACTGTCTTGTTACATCAAATGGATCGTAGTCAAGTTGTTTGAGATCTTTTACACTAAGGACATCCATTTCTAATCTCCACGACGGATAGTTCTTTGCAGCAATAGCATTGTACAAGTCTCTTGTGAAGTAATCTGGATCTTCAGCACCGATAGCCATATTTTCAGCGACCGTGAGGTTAGCTAGACCTTGTTCCGTACGGAAATTAAATTTAACGTAATGTTTATCACCATGTGCATTGCTAACTTCAAAAGCGTGAACGGGGAAAGCGTCCATTCTTCTATATCCTTTAGGACTCCCGTAATCAGAGGCCAGCCACAGCACAGCGTGAAGAGTGAAAGGTTTTAGAGTAATGAAGTCCCAATTAGCATTTTGATCCAATATGTTAGTGCGGGGGTTTCTCCTTCTTGCACGAACGAATTGAGCGAACTCTATACCATCTCTATAAGTGTAAATTGGGATTTGTAAACAGAGTAAGTCCAAGTTACCTTCTTTGGTGTAAAATTTAAAAGCGAGTCCTCTAAGTTCGTAGCCCAATTCGCTGGAGCCGAGGTTTGATAGTGATAGAGATAATCGTGCAACAAGAGGTGTCTTCTTGCCTATACCATTAAAGACATCTGCACTTGTATATTTTGAGACATCATTAGTTACTTCGAAGTAACCGTATGCTCCGACACCCCTGGGATGCACTATTCGCTCTGGTATTCTCTCACCATCTAAATGAGTTATGAGATCGATGTGGTTTTGGATGGACAAGCTATCACTGTTTACTGTTTTCGTTTGTCTTAACTCTACTGGCTCTCCGGAACTGGTTGTGAAGAGGCTAATTGGTTTCTGAAAAGATGCATAAATGTAATTAATTACTACATTATAGCACGAGTTGTCTCTTAGTTAAATAAAAAATAATTATTAGTAGCTATTTAGGTAAGTATGTTTTGAGTAATGGACAAACATACAAAAGCACTTCAAGGTAAAGTTATCCGATTTAAAAAAAAACCTATTCAAATGTGCATAAAAGACTTACAGTATGTTCATGTCTAAACTCCCAAAGTTGTCTTGCTACAGCATCACCAGTATAATTCAAATAATATTCACATTTTCCAATCTCTATAATTAACAACAAAACAGTGCATGTAACTCTCCACTCCATGTTTAAAGATGGATTCATAAAATAAAGGGAAACGATTACTTAAATATGAAGGTAAACTATTAAAGCGTTTATAATGTAATTATCTGAAAATTGAAGGATGTTGTTCCTAATATAATAACAATACAATTATCGCATGCAATTCGAAGCAATTAGGAGAAAAAATATTTATAACCTACCATAACACATTAACTGCGGCAATAAACGCATAACAAGTAACAGTATATACATCAATGAATAACAATGAGATAAGAGTATAGGTACATTTAAATAAACTTTCGCATTTACAATTAGCGTAGGATTTTCATATCCTGCTGAAAACAATAAGCAGATGAACGATGGGTTAAAATAACAACATTATGGTCCCCCATAAGGATACGACCACGAGGCAGACCAAGGCGACGATGGCGAGATGATTTTGACTCCTATAGGAATGATTGGTGTGCAATGGCGACAGATCGTGATCAATGAAAGAAAGGTAGAGAGGCCTTTGCCCTGCAGTGGGACAGTAAAGGCTCTTAATAATAATAACATATTTTTATTGCTGACTGTACCTACTTTAGTAGCTGGACGAGCTTATGGAGCTTGGAGGAGGTGTCACATAAAATAATATTATTTGATTATTTTGAAATTAAGTTTTGAAGGCCGTAGGATACAATGTTTGAAGTTTTATTTTCTCGAGAAAAACAGAATTTGGAGAAATAAGATGTAGCCACAGTAGCGTGGTGCATGTATGTATGTTGGTAGGTATGAGAGTCGCAAATACAACAAAATACTTTTTTAATTTTGTCATTTTTTTAATTATTATTATTTTTAAATTTATTGTAATATTAAGTTAAATTAGATGATTTTAAAAAACTTAGAATACAAATTACTTCCTCTATTATTTAAGACATTACTATATGCTGTAACGTACTGAAGTTAAAAATTAACATACAATACCTACTATACGGAAAAACAGTTTCCGTATTTTATTTTTTCAATACTTCCCATACGTATGTGTCAAAACTTTAATGAAGAACATTTTGAATTCAATATTGTCAACATTTTTGGTTGGAAAAAAGTTATTAGAAGCAGCCCGGCCAAAGAGCGAATCTTTTGGGAAATAATGGACCTAAAAGTGAGCGAACTTTTTATATTTTCGACGACGTTGATAATAAAATTGCGACCAAGTGGCAGGTAGTTACAGACCACTCTAAGGGGGCGGAGGGCGTTGTGACTACTGCTTCTCCTGGCAAAAATTTAATAGATAAAAATTAAAATATACATCACTACATAGTATAAAATAAAGTCACTTTTCGCCGTCCCTATATCCCTATGTCCCTGTGTCCCTTTGTATGCTTAGATCTTTAAAACTACGCAACGCATTTTGATGCGGTTTTTTTAATAGATAGAGTGATTCTATGAATAATAGAAGAGGAAGGTTTATATGTATAATACATGCATAATATAGCCGTGCGAAGCCGGAGCGGGTCGCTAGTTAAAAAAATAAACCTAAACCAAATAGGAGAACTTACCGCTAAAAGCGGTCTCTTCCAGGCATCCTTAAGGTGGAGATTTCTAACTAACAAAAATTATTTCGCAAAGGACTGGATTTGTATATTTGTTAAAAATAATAGAGTACTTTACCATTTAATCGAATAGACGCCAGAACATTCGTTACAAGTGTGGACATGATCTCTGTATTTTAAATGTACCTAAATTAAAAACTGAAAATGAAAAAACTGACTGATAGACAAAACATTTTATAGTCTTGACGAATATTTTAATTTTAGATAAGTATGGGTTATGGGGTGATAGATATGGGGTGTTATTTTATGTTGTTTTAATTAAAGACGAAAATGAATTCGATTCTATTTTATTCTACTCTCCGAAAGTCCGAGGTTTCACCCGCGTATGTCCCAATCCGGTGGGATCATCATACACACACACACACAAACTTTTACATTTATAATATTATAGTAGGATAGGATTTATTTTGCGTCACCTTTTATATTATGTAAAATGATTGTATATTTAAGAACTAGCTTTTATCAGTGTCTTACTCTCTGACTAAGCCAAGCTGAGTAAAGTACAACAAGGAGGTAACAGGGATGTGAGTTGCTAAAGGATGGAGATGTTTCACTATTAATTACTATACTTTATAATTATTATTTATTACTGTAATTATAAAGTATACTGATTATCTTGTAAAACAACAAATCATACATAGGTTTCTATATAGGCACCTTGCAAAACCTCAAACATATACGCATACATAGTTCAGTTCTTATGCAAACAAATCACAAAGAAAGCAAAGCGCAACATAAAGCGTTCTATCTAGCTATTATGTACTAATAGCTATATCTATTTATCTATGTAAAAGCAACATTTTGAAGATATGTGTATTTTTCATAATCCATCTTTCTTTGTTGATTTGTTTTCAATTTCATTTTCGACTTTTTTAAATACATTCTGCCTATTCTGTTCAATGCATTGAGCTTTCTCCCGTAACCTTTCCGCTGCTGGTTGAACTGCGGCTATCCACCGATCCTCTTTTAAGGCTCGAGTTACTTTATTTCCCAAATCTGTATCTACATTGTACAACAACTCCAACGATCGCTTCACCACTTTGGGAGATACGTTCAATAAAGATATAGCCAGGTTAGCGGCAATGCGTTGTCTATGAGCATCGTTTTCCACTATATGGTTGTAGAAGTACGAAGCCGGTTCTAAGTCTACTGCATTCTGTTCTAATACAATCAAATTTTCTCTCGGTCTAGATCCATCTACGTATGGAATGGGACCATTAAATGTATTTGGATAATAATTAGGCACATCCTTCATATTATCTAAAACAGGCGAAGGACCGTCACGATTATAAGCTTTCGCATATTTAGGCTTATTTACTTCGATCTTATTATGATTTACTCCCAATCTGTGATTTTGAGCGTCTCTGTAGGTAAATCTTCGAGATTTGAACACGAAATCAACTGGGCCTGGTATACCAGGTACTAGATTACCGGGACTGTATGCACCTTGCTCTGCATCTTTGAAATTGTTAACAACTTTTTTATTTAAAACTAGTCTGCCAACTGGCACAGTTTTATATGTGCCTTTTTTCCAAACTCGAGTCACATCGAAGGGATTGTAGTCGACGTGTTTTAAGTCATCTATTGTTAAAATATCCAATTCAAGTTTCCAAGCCGGGTAATTCTTAGTGTCAATAGCATTATACAGATCTCGTGAGAAGTAATCTGGATCCTCACCGTTTATGATCTGGTTTATAGCTGCCGTAGTGTTATCTAATCCCTGTTCAGTACGGAAATTGAACTTTACGTAATGTCTTTCACCATGTTTATTACTTACTTCAAAAGCATGGACAGCGAAAGCATCCATTGTTCTATAACCATTAGGACTTCCATAATCCGATTGAATCCAGAGAGCTGCGTGGAGGATTACAGGTCTCATCGTTAAAAAGTCCCAAATCGTAGTAGGGTCTACTAAATTTGTCTGTGGATTCTTCCGAATAGAGCGTACGAAATGAGGAAAGTCTAACGGGTCACTGTAAAAATATACAGGGGTTGAGAGACAAAGTATATCAAGATTTCCTTCCTTAGTGTAGAATTTGATTGCCATGCCTCTCATGTCATGACCTACGTCAGTTCCACCAAGGTGTTGTCCTCCTCTTGAAAATCGTACGTTGAGAGGCGTCTTTTTTCCAATTCCATTGAATACATCTGCACTAGTATACTTGGAAATATCGTGTGTAACTTCGAAATACCCGTAGGCACCGGAACCTTTAGCGTGTACTACTCTTTCTGGTATTCTTTCAGAGTCAATATGGGTCATCAGATCAAAGTGGTGATGATTGGCAAATAAATCACTATTTCTAGTTACTGTTTTTCTGATCTCAATAGGTTCTCCGTGGCTGGTCGTTTGAAGTCCAATTGGAATCTGAAGACAGAAAGAGACGTAGAAAATTAGTAATTAAATATCATTTTAGAACCTTGGGATATCTGGACAATCTGTTCTATTTTTTGTATTGTAGTCTTTCCTTTTTATAATTAAGCATTGAATTGTTTTATTGTTCTGGAACTACGAAACCTCATAAAGTGTATGAGAACAATTTTTTATTTGACCTACCGGATGTTTCTCTTCGAATTCATCGATCTGCCTCGACGCAGCATCTCTCGTGTAGTTATCATGGAACTGACTCCTGACACTCCCACAAAAGGTTACCACTAAAATAACACACGTTACCAATATAACCATGTCGAGAGAACAATGAAATATCGCTAAAATTTCAACATCCTTTAATATTACCAAAATTAATTGATTAACGAAAATCAAATAATTGTAACTAATTGGTCTAATGATTATAGACAGATTAAAAGGCAATTTAAAAAAAAAATCTCGAAAATAAATTAGCAATAAAACGAAGATTATTAAATTATGAAATGAATTCCAAGTTATTACCGTTTTGGTGTAAAACTCTAAAAAATCAGTACCTAAGTAAAAGAAATAAGCTACCTGATTTCCCTTTTTGAAATCATTTGCCTCAAAGCAGCAACTCTAGTAATAATTATCATGGTAAAACTCCTACACACTTTACACTTTACTTTTTATGACTTCCAACACACACACTATATTATACTAATAATAATAATCCCTTCCTCCTCCCCTTCCCTTCTTCCTTAGTCCTTTATTTAATATTATTATGCTTTCGATACACACTTTACTAATATATGTGTATCGAAAGCATAATATATTATCTTTCGTTTTCTTTAATTGTTTAGACTATAAAAATGCAAGTAGGTATGTATTACTTTTTCCAGTTTAAAAAGCTTTTTAATACCAGTATGCCGCCTGCTTTAACAATGTTCAACAAACACCTAAAAATGGCAGGCGGAGACTCGCCAACTATCAGACTGAGCCACCCTAATTAACTGAATAAATTACAGCAATGGGGCAACAGGAACGTGAGCGGCTAAAGGATGAAGAGACCTTACTGGATTTTAAACCATCACTGGTAGTCTAAGCGAGCGGGCCATCATCATTGACGTTTGGCATCCATCCTTCGAGCATTTCTGCTTTTGCAACTCCACTCTGATAGCGAAGACAAGCCTAAGGCACCGGACCGTTTTCACTCCAACCAACCAAACTGCGGGGTCTCTACTCCCCGACACTTCGCCTCAAGTTGCCCTGCGGGCTAATAGTTACTTTTGTTTTGAACAAATATATATACTGATTTCTAATAAATAAATACGACTCAACGTAAAAATTATTAATCTTTGAACACTTGTCTGAGAGATTCACAGTACTGTGCATCTTATAAATTGTATGAAGATTGCAAAACGACAGTCGACTGAACGTCTATTGAATGGCCTTAAATCAAAATATTATACTGCTTCTGTAGTGGATAGACAAAACCAAAATAAGCAAAACGTATGTGGCCT
The DNA here is from genome assembly GCA_907269075.1 of Idaea aversata. Classification (NCBI taxonomy): domain Eukaryota; kingdom Metazoa; phylum Arthropoda; class Insecta; order Lepidoptera; family Geometridae; genus Idaea; species Idaea aversata. The sequence goes on along the minus strand of OU026092.1, from coordinate 3,367,658 downwards.
TTTCAGCGGTAACTCTAACCAGTACAGAGAGTCAACGTCAAAGTAAATTTTTTTTATTCATTGAATACATAAGTACATTTTGTACAAAGATCACATAGAATCGTCTTAAAAAACTAAGTTAGGATGTGTGCCTTCGGCACAGAAGGCACAATTTTTTTTCATGTGATCACGGTCACACTAAAGGTCAATAATATAAGAAGTAAAACACAATAGCTTGGATATATTTTTGGAAATAAATAAATTATGTTAATTGTGGGCTTTTCAATTTCAATGTGCATCAATAGTACATGGAAGTTGGTTTCATTGACCAATTTTATTCTTGAATCTGATGTTCATGTTCTTACACTTCGAGTTTTGTATTTCTAAAATGCATCAACTTAGTTTTTGAAACTTTATTGTCAATTAATTAAGGATTTTAAACTAACATGATTATTTTCAGTACTAAAGTTATTAATTTAATGCGTACTCTAAGGGAACTGAATTGAATAATATTTCACCGGAATTGTTTAATTAAATTAGAATATATCTAAGTTTTATGAGAATGAAACTGCGACGCATTTAGTTGGTTTATTCTCGCTAAAAACGTGTGTTTCCTATCTAACAAATAGCATTTAAATAATTGCGATGCGACACCACGAAACTTCTAGTTGCACTAGAAGCTTATCAATAAATGTTAAAAATGTTGTTAAAGTAAAACATTTTCAAAACGAACTCTTAATGGCCTTTATATATAGGTTAATATTTCGATCAATCTTAACAACTGGTGTTCTTGTTATGATATAATTTGGCAAGAATTTTACGCTCTACAAATTCCTCAAACATATTAAATGTCTTCTAGAGGAAATAAGCAATTTTGACTTTAAAACCAGTTTTAGAAAGCTCTGTCCGTTAATAGTACATAAAAGTGACTTTATTTATCAAAACTCATAGATTGATATAAAAATAAGTTTTCAGCTTTTTAGCTCTATTGCAGATTCGCCTTGTTGGTAAGGCGAAAAAAGGTTTCGTTTCTGTTATTCGACTTCGATTTCAATGTAAAAAGCTATAATTTCGTCTATTTACTTTAAATTTAAGGCATGTAGGTGATATTTTTTCGTCACTTATTTGCATCTTATTGGTACTTAATATTAAAATATTGCAATAAAAAATTAAAACAAATATTTACTCTTAGGCACATTTATATTTATGGTTTTAAAAAATCAATTTAATTAAATGTAAAACAATATTGTGAGTATTATTTTATATAGGTATTTTAAATAAGTATCTACAAAATAATAACACAAAATATATTTTTTTGTATCTGTAATGACTATATTATTAATTTTTCTTCATTGGTTTGTCTTCAATTTCATTTTCAACCTTTTTTAATACTCTCAGCCTATTCTGTGCAAAGCATTGAGCATTCTCTCTGAATCTTTCCGCTGCTGGCTGAACCGCGGCGATCCACCGATTCTCTTTCAAGGTTCTAGTCACTCTGTTCCCTAAATCTGTATCTACATTGTACAACAACTTCAACGATCGCTTCACCACTTTAGGAGATACGTTCAATAATGATGTAGCAAGGTTAGCAGCAATACGTTGTCTATGAGCATCGCTCTCCACTATATGGTTGTAGAAGTATGAGGCCGGTGCTAAGTCTACGGCAGTCTGTTCTAATACAATCAAATTTTCTGTCGGTCTAGATCCATCTACGTAAGGAATGGGACCATTAAATGTGTTTGGATAATAATTAGGCACATCCTTCAGATTATCTAACACAGGCGGAGGGCCATCACGGTTGTAAGTTTTAGCATATTTAGGCTTATTCACTTCAATCTTATTATGATTCACTCTCAATCTGTGATTTTGAGCGTCTCTGTAGGCAAATCTTCGAGATTTGAACATGAAGTCAACTGGGCCTGGTATACCAGGCACTAGATTACCTGGATTATATGCGCCCAGTTCTACGTCTTTAAAATTGTTATCAACTTTCTTATTTAAAACTAATCGGCCGACCGGCACTGTTTTGTAAGTTCCATTTTTCCATACTCGGGCCACATCAAAGGGATTATAATCGAGGTGTTTTAAGTCATCTATTGTTAATATGTCTAATTCAAGTCTCCAAGCTGGGTAATTCTTAGCGTCAATAGCATTATACAGATCACGTGAGAAATAGTCAGGATCTTCTCCGTTAATGGCTTGATTTACAGCTGCCGTGGTATTATCTAGCCCTTGTTCAGTACGGAAGTTAAATCTTACGTAATGTCTATCACCATGTTTATTACTCACTTCATAGGTGTGAATAGGAAAAGCATTCATTGTTCTATAACCATTCGGACTTCCGTAATCCGATTGAATCCAGAGAAATGCATGTAGTGTGACCGGTCTCAATGATATAAAGTCCCAGGACATTGTGTTGTCCCGCAGATTCGTCTGTGGATTTCTTCGAATAGCGCGTACAAAATGAGCAAAGTCTAACGGGTCTCTGTAGAAATATACAGGGTTTTGAAGACAAAGCAAATCAAGGTTTCCTTCCTTGGTGTAGAATTTTATTGCCATGCCTCTCATGTCTTGGCCTACGTCGCTTCCGCCGAGGTTTGCTGTTGCTTTTGAAAATCGTACGTTGAGAGGTGTCTTTTTTCCAATTCCGTTGAATACATCTGCGCTAGTATACTTGGAAATATCGTGTGTAACTTCAAAATACCCGTAGGCACCGGAACCTTTAGCGTGTACTACTCTTTCTGGTATTCTTTCAGAGTCCACATGGGTCATCAGATCAAAGTGGTGATGATTGGCAAATAAATCACTATTTCTAGTTACGGTTTTTCTGATCTCAATAGGTTCACCGTGGCTGGTCGTTTGAAGGCCAATCGGGATCTGAAGACAAAAAGAGAAGTTATAATTTCCACGTTTCGTTTCGTTTCGTTTTCCAGTTTTAGTTTTTAGTTGACGACCCAGTTGGCACTATGGTCACCATGCCGGACTGCCAAACACAGGGTTGCGGGTTCGATTCCCGCCTCAGACAAGTATTTATGCTTAGATATTTGTCTGTGGTCTGGTTGTATCTATGTATTATAAGTATATATTTACAAAAGAAAAGTATATAAGTAGTATATCCGTTGTTTAGCACCCATAACACAAGTCTAGTTACTTAGCTTGGGGCTAGATGGCGATGTGTAGAATGTCCTGCAATATTTATTTATTTATTTATTTTTAATTTTAGGTAAACTTCAAAATTTACTAAAAAAATAGGTTATTTAAAAATCTCTAACAACCAGACTTATTTATGATAACTAAGATAGGCTAAGCTACAAATGAGAAATCCTGTCTTCATCCTATCTGTCTAGTCCAATTTATAGCATAAGAAGGGCTTCATCCCCACTCTACCCGATCTCATCTCTACCTGATTTAAAACTACCTAACAAACAATCCCAAAACACCCGATATGATGAAAAGGAAGATATCAAATGTACATATAGGAATTTTACAAAATCCTTAATTGGTAGCATTTGTCACCAAAATAGAATGATAGAAACCTACCGGATGATCCTTTTGGAAATCATCGATCTGCCTCGATGCAGCATCTCTGGTGTAGTTATCATGGAAATGACTCCTGACACTTCCACAACATATCACCACAAGTACAGCACACGTTGCCAATCTATCCATGTTTAAGGAATAATGAAATTGCGTCAGATTCTTAACAACCTTTAATAGAAGCAAAATTAATTGATTACTGATTAAAATAATTGAGACTAATGTAGGTACGATCGAAACAGGATTTTAGCCGAAACCGAAGCCTTTTTAACTACTGATAAAAACCTAAATTTAAAGCAAAGTCGGTTTTTGTTGTGTAATTAATTAATAAATTTGCAAACACACTCAGATATTGGAATATTTTTAGTTTTGTCAAACCCATTTACTTTAATTAATACTTTTATGTACTGTATTCTGAAACTGTTTTGTTTTATTCTAATAAATTCAATTACATAAATACCTATTGATGTATCCCTAATCTAATCTTTAAATAAAAGCTGAAGATTTTGTTTGTTGAAGGGCGCTCTGTAACCTCAGATTTGATTTTTTTGCGTTTGATAGCCCAATTCTTAAGAAAGGCTATCTTTCTATAGGCTATTCTTCGGGGAGCAGTTAGTCATATTATAAATGTGAAGTAAATTTGACCGTCTGTTAGATCTCCACACCTGACGCGATTTTAATCAATTTTGATAAAGACAAACACGAGACCTCAGATCTATAATAATATTATAAAGCTGAAGAGTTTGTTTGTTTGTTTGTTTGAACTAGCGCGTACAAACAAAGAAACAAACTCTTCTCAGTAGAACCAGTAGTTCCTGAGATAGAGATGACAGTTCTCCTGAGATCTTCTCATCTCTATCTCAGGAACTACTAGTTCGAATTGAAAAAATATTTTTGTGTTGGATAGTCTATTTGTCGGGGAAGGCTACTTTGTATTTCGATATTCCCACGAGGTCGGGACTTACGCGGGTGAAACCGCGGGACGCAGCCAGTAAGGATATATTTATCTCGTGCCCGATTCCGATCTCACGCAGGTGAGACTGCGGGCCGCAGCTGATACCTAATAAATTACATTACTATGGAATTACCTCACAAAATATAAAAAATTATGCACTAAAAAACAACAATGTTAATTGAACGTACTATAGATCGATGATTGAACACAGCTTTTCGCCGGCCGAGTTGATGACGTATCGCCCGACAATTCAAGTCACAAAGTTTCCACGCTGCCGAAAAAATCTGGCCAATTTTGGACGAAACTCATTTTATTTGGCTAAATCTAGCCGAAAGCGAAACCGAAACTTAAGTCTTACACTATTTATTACCTGATTCCAAAATGATTACATACATTGTAATGAGCATTGCATGTGGTTTTTACACATTTTTTTCCAGAATCAATGTTGCACCAATAACATTAATTTCTTATTCATCATAAAATTTAAAAGTGAAATTCAAAAAACGGTTGTTTGTGAAGTCAGTTTACGGACGATAATTTTACGTGATAACGTCATAAGAAATAGTCGATGAAAAAAAAATGTTATTCCTATAAATATATATTTTTAAAATTTAGTCGTTTTTTTATTGAAGTAAAACTTCTTTAGGAACGACTAGGGAGTAACTCAGATTTTTTCTGACGGAAGTAACGCTTACGTAGTTTCCGGTTAAATTGACATGTGCTGATCTAACCTCAATATGACAGCTGACTTAATAGGTTGCATACCTATATTATCTACTTTGTGAAATTAAAAAGAGGTTGGTGCATAGCGGTACTACACCTTTACCGAAGACCTTCATTATTCATTCATTCTTCTATCTCTAATTAGATAGTTTGATTATAAGTTAAATTAGCGGAAACCTTTGAAAATACTAGATACTTATTGCAAAAATCTATTATTGATGTGAAATATCTATAGCCGCGCGTAAAACCGATTTCTGGCGTGGCGACGACGCATGCCGCGCACGCTATATGATGGTATGTATATACAGCCTATATGCAGTAGTGTGTACGGTGTGCACACCGTAATCGACTGTGCGATTCTATCACAATCTGTTCTTTTCTGCATATTACTTTACAAAATAATGTCGATGTTTCACATCTGCCAGGCGTCCCGTGTTTATTTTGTTTCCGTCAAAATTACGCTTTGAAAAGAAGTTTTACTTTAATCGCGCGTAAAGGTTACACGCACACACTTTTTTTTTAACTTTTTTATTTCTTTGTATTTTTTATTTATAGTCTTCTAATCGTCATTCGTCACCATAACACAAGCCCAGATTATTATTAAATACTCTTGTTTCCTAAGGGGAACGGACACGTCATGTTACCGGAACATGACGCATGACGTCACTATAGCGAACGGGACGCATGACGTCATACAATATTACCATGACACTTTTGTGTGAATGCAGGTGTTCCACCAATTCAATAGATGTTATCACGTCAAAAAAGTATAGCTACGATTGCACTGTGTTACATTACTTACACTGATCGCAGGTTATTTATGACGTCATTCAAGGCCCGCAAAATTATTTAGAGTTTACGTAGATCAACAGATTTGGTTATATAACTATGTAAGACAGCGGTTGAGGGCTACATTTTTATGCACTTTTACAATCAACTTTTAGAAAATCGAACATATTTTTAAAAAATTTGAGATTTACTTAAAAATCAAAATAGATCTATACCTATTTTAAATATTATTCTAAATTTATCCCAACATTAGTTCGCCAGTTTTTAAGTAACAGTGTTTTTCACTAGGTAGGTCTTTCAGTGATAGACCGCCCATTTGACCAACTTATACTTTCAAGCTAGTGTTTTGCTTTATGTTCTGTTTCTTCCTGTGTTGTGCAAATAAAATGTAAAAATAGATGTAAAAAGTGAATTAAGCACAATAGTACATTTTCAAAGATGTTAATATTAACTTAACAATATCGATATAGTCAATGAACAAACACGTAGTAAGTATTTAATCTGGTAATATCAAAGGCAAATATGTATCACAAGGAAGCTCATTTAGCTCTATAGTATCTGTAATATTTTGCTTTTGAGTTCGTATTTATCAAGAAATTTAAGCTGCACCACCACAATTTAAATGATACCAAACGTAAAAGAAAAAAAAAAAGGTTTTGAAATAACCAATTATTTAAAAAAAAATAGGTCTTCCTTACATAAATAAAGCTTTTTACACATAATAATATGGGGTATCATTTGTGTCATTCAATAACAAAATTCTAAAATTTAGCCAATTTACTCTAAATTGTAGGCATCTATTTAAAAAATTGAGGTGAAATTTTGTTATACAAAGAATAAAACCATCAATCATCATTTACCAAATTTATTTTTTATAAAATATAATTGGAAATTCAAAGAAAATTCTGTGAGGTTAATTAGTGTCTAATTAATCTTTTTTGGTTGGTTTATCTTCAATTTTATTTGCTACTGTTAATAACACTCTCTGTCTATTCAGGGTGAAGCATTGAGCATTCTCTCTGTACCTTACCTCTGCTGGTTGAACTGCGGCTATCCACCGATTCTCTTTCAAGGTTCGGGTAACTCTGTTCCCTAAATCCGTATCTACATTGTACAACAACTCCAACGATCGCTTCACCACTTTAGGAGATACGTTCAATAATGATGTAGCAACGTTAGCAGCAATGCGTTGTCTATGAGCATCGCTCTCTACTATGTGGTTGTAAAAGTACGAGGCCGGTTCTAAGTCTACTGAGTTCTGTTCTAATACAATCAAATTTTCTGTCGGTCTAGATCCATCTACGTATGGAATGGGACCACTAAATGTGTTTGGATAATAATTAGGCATGTCCTTCATATTATCTAACACAGGCGGAGTGCCGTCACGGTTGTAAGCTTTGGCATATTTAGGCTTATTCACTTCAATCTTATCATGGTTTACTCCCAATCTGTAATTTTGAGCATCTCTGTAGGAGAATCTTCGAGATTTAAACATGAAATCAACTGGGCCTGGAATACCAGGAACTAGATTACCTGGATTAAATGCGCTCTGTTCTACATCCTTAAAATGGTTTAATACTTTCTTATTAAGAACTAACCGACCCACCGGCACTGTTTTGTACGTTCCGTTTTTCCATAAAAGGGTCACATCAAAGGGATTGTAATCGAGGTGTTTTAAGTCATCTATTGTCAATATGTCTAATTCAAGTCTCCAAGCTGGGTAATTCTTAGCGTCAATAGCATTATACAGATCACGTGTGAAATAGTCAGGGTCCTCACCATTAATGGCTTGGTTTACAGCTGCTGTGGTGTTATCTAACCCTTGTTCAGTACGGAAGTTGAATTTTACGTAAAATCTATCACCATATTTATTATTAACTTCATAAGTGTGAATAGGAAAAGCATTCATTGTTCTATAACCATTTGGACTTCCGTAATCCGATTGAATCCAGAGAAATGCATGTAGTGTGACTGGTTTCAACGTTATAAAGTCCCAAACCAATGTGAAGTCTGGCAGATTTGTTTGTGGATTCCTTTGAAGAGCGCGTAAAAGATGAGCAAAGTCTAACGGGTCTCGGTAAGGAAATACTGGAGTTTGGAGACATAGCAAATCAAGATTGCCTTCCTTAGTGTATAATTTTATTGCCATACCTCTATTATCATGGCCTACGTCACTTCCGCCGAGGTTTGGCAACCCTCTTGACAATCGTACGTTGAGAGGTGTCTTTTTTCCTATTCCGTTGAATACATCTGCACTAGTATACTCGGAAATGTCGTGTGTAACTTCAAAATACCCGTAGGCACCGTAACCTTTGGCATGTACTACTCTTTCTGGTATTCTTTCAGCATCAATATGTGTCATCAGGTCAAAATGGTGATGATTAGTAAAAAAATCACTGTTCCTAGTTATGGTTTTTCTGATTTCTATGGGTTCTCCGTGGCTGGTCGTTTGAAGTCCAATTGGGATCTGAAGCAAAATATAAGGTAAATTTCAAAATTGTTGGCCTAGTGCTAGATACTTTGGCTTTGATTCCAAAGGTCGTGGGTTTGATTTTTTTTCTTATGAAAATTTTATGTGCGCTTGTTGACGTTTCCCTTACGGTGAAGAAAACACTGTGATGAAATTCGCAACTTAGTTGGTTCCAAACGTATTGACGGGTTCTTTCCTCTGAACACGGTCAACTAAGCTAAGAAGGTTTTATAAATGCTGGGCAAGCCTATTCCAAACACACACAAAAAGGATCCAATTAAAGAGATCTTGTTGCGTAAAATATACAAGTACAATGTAGGTATGGCTACAAATGTCAAATTCTGTGTCTTATTTATAGCATACGGAGAAACTATATCAGCATTAAAAGGTATCGTTTCATTATCCGTGTCACCAAAATACAATGATAGAATATTACCGGATGTTCCTTTTTGAAATCATCGATCTGCCTCGACGCAGCATCTCTTGTGTAGTTATCATGGAACTGACTCCTGACACTACCACAAAATACCACTAATACCACACACGTTACTAATCTATCCATTTCTAAGAAATAATAAAATCCTGTCAGAGTTTAACATCCTTAAATATATTTAAATTTAGTTAAAACACAGTTAATTGTTTCCTAAAGTAATAAATATATCAAGCGTGGTGTGCACAAAAAGTAGATTTATCGTGCACAAGTATATTAGTCAATCTTATGTAATTAGGAATATCTATTAATAAATTATATATCTGACTTTAATATGATTAAAGTTCAAATAAGTTTCCCTAAGTAGGGTGGCCCATAGATGGCTGTATTGCCACTTTTTTTTTTTAAACAATATAGGCTTGCATTTGACTTCATCTCAGCTGATGGGAAGCGAAGATGAGGTCGAAGATGTAGCATGCTCGCCTAGAAGGTACCTATTTACTCTAGACTTGAAGACTCCAAGATTGTAGTTTTGTGGGAACAGCGACACTTTGAATGGCCATGCCGATCCGTTGGCCAAAGCTAACCCCTTGGTCATCTTAAATCACTTCATCACTTCACTATCACTACATAGTATAAAACAAAGTCGCTTTATCTGTCCCTATCCCCTTTGTATGCTTCAATCTTTAAAACTACGCAACGGATTTTGATGCGGTTTTTTTAATAGATAGAGTGGTTCAAGAAGAAGGTTTATATGTATAATACATGCATAATATAGCCGTGCGAAGCCGGGGCGGGTCACTAGTAATACATATAATGATAATTCTTTATTTCAGGTCACTATAAATGTACAAACCCATAGTACTTTAAAAATAAGCTAAAACTAAAACAAATAAGGGAATAATACCCATACCACTTAAAATTTAAAATAATAGTCTTAAATTAATAAATACAGTACCTAGGTACTGCGTACCAGCAAGTCAGCTTATTTATTACCTATTTCTAATTCCGGCTCTCACTCAGATGGAATCCAAAATCCATACAGCGGACTGTACATATCGTCAGCAAAATTGAATTTGGCGACTTATTAATACTATGCCAAAACGAGGCCATTCTTGACCTTATTATGGCGAAGAAGTCCGGAACACGCCCATCAGCGAACATGGTCGATGCACTGCAAAATCGAAGCTTTCTCATAAGGGTGCAATACGCGTCATTGTATTGCACCCTTAAGGCACTAAGCGATTTTCTGGAGTATTTCAATCAAAGTTCGCAAGTGTACATACTTAGGCAGTAGGCTTTGAATAAAGTTGTTTGATTTAAAGGCTTACTTGAATTTTTTATATATTTAACTGGGTTTTTGATAATTAACGAAGAAAACGGCTGAGGTCTATCTCTGTGCGTGCACCTTGCACATGTGCCAGTTTTGTCATGGGCCAGTTTACACCTACGCGAATTTTTCTTTGTTAAGGCGTATTTACTAAATTAAAGCAATTTATAACAATATCTATTGCATGATCTCCAGAACCGTTTTACAATGAATTTATTTACATAAAATCGTTCATTAGAAGATTAAAAATACGTATAAAACTAGATGTTATTAACAACAATGTTAGTTTACGGGTGAAGGCAAGATGAAACCTCCAATTTTGTTTGTTTTTTGTATTTGTCTTAATAATGTGGCCGGAATTAATTATCCTAATGTCACTCTAACACCAGGGCAAAGACAGCTGTTGGATTTTAAAATAGAACATCCTGTAAGTACCTGAACTATTATACTTACAACGTGTTTCCTCAAAGGGTTTCCAATATGAAAAGAGATTTTTCTAGACGTCTATCTAAACAACTTTTGTTCTACAACTTTTGAAAATTAAATTTTTTTTTCGATTTGAGGTTATGTTTATTAGTAAATCAGCTGTTTTACACAAGATAGAATTGCATTTGACCTTATTTCACCTGATGGGAAGCGACGATGAGGTCGAGGATGTAGCATGCTCGGCTAGAAATAGAATAGCATGCCTGGCCAATACGATGGAACGCGACAAGTCTCTTGGCACTTTGGCACAATGACTTTTTCCAGAGAGTGGTGTTAGAAGCGGCGGCTTCCGCTTTGCGGCCAAGGCCTACCGCTTGATTGTCTGCTCCTTTAACGTCACCCGGGGGTTAAGTGTAGGACATCAAGGAAATCTGTTGCAAACCTGAACCCCCTGTTTCTTAGAGTTAGAGGTTATTGACCTTTGAGTTTTATTTATTTTTTTAGTTTAGATCTACCCCCTTTCGTACCGAAAACCCCTCTAGTAGAAACACGTTGAATAAAACAATGAATAGGTACTTATATGGGTTGGACTCTGTTCAGTTTTTACATAGTATTAATTGTTGTTTAACAATAAAAATATTTTAATTGGAATAATAGTATCAAAACCAATTAGATAAAAAAATTACTGTTTATTATTTTAAAGATCTCTTTTATATTTTTTATGCTTCAGAAACCACAATTTTTAACAACAAGCAACGGTGAACCTGTAGAAATCAGAGATATAATGCAGATTAATTCAGACCAGTTCTCCAATCAATACAATCTTGATTTACACTTGAGTTTTGATGGGGAAAATATACCAGAAAGAGTCGTTCATGCTAAAGGAATTGGTGCAATTGGATACTTAGAAATTACAAATGATGTATCAGAATACACTTCTGCTGATCTTTTTCAAATTGGAAAGACAACTCCACTGGTGGCGAGATTCTCATCAGCTAGTCAAAGTCTAGGAGGGTCTGATGTAGTTAGGGGACTAAAAGGCGCTGCATTTAAATTCTACACTAAAGAAGGCAACTTAGATCTTCTATGTCTACAAACCCCTGTATATTTTTACAAAGATCCTACAAATTTCCCTAATCTGGTACATGCTTTTAAGAGAAATCCTAAAACTTTTGTTCAAGATCAAACAGCAATTTGGGATTTTGTTACTCTCCGGGCTGATGCGCTACATACGTTCCTTTGGATCAATTCCGACTATGGGTCTCCAAATGGATACAGAAAAATGGACGCTTTTCCTGTACATGCCTACGAACTAAACAATAAAAAAGGCGAAAAATTTTACGTTAGATTTAACTTTAGAACAGAACAAGGAATCGAAAACTTGACGTCCACACAGGCTGCTGAAATACAAGGTAGAGATTTGGATTATTTTAATAGAGATTTGTACAATGCAATCGCTCGTAAAGAATTCCCAGCTTGGAAACTAGAAATGTATGTGTTAACTCAAGAAGATCTTAAGACAGTTCCATTTGATCCTTTTGATACTACACGTATTTGGTTAGCTGATACTTACAAAACAGTGCCAATTGGCCGCCTAGTACTGGATAGAAATCCAGATAATCAGTTCAGAGATATAGAGCAGGCTGCTTTCAATCCAGCTAACTTAGTACCAGGTATACCAGGCCCAGTAGATATCATCTTCAAGGCACGAAAATTGTCTTATAAAGACACACAGAATTACCGATTAGGCAGAAATCACAATAAAATCGAAGTTAATAAGCCTAAATACGCTGAGACGTACATTCGTGATGGTAAATCTCCTGTAGCAAAGAATATGGAAGATTCGCCTACGTACTATCCAAATTCATTCAACGGACCAATCCCACACGTGGATGAAATAAGGCCAAAAGAAAAACTAACCGTTATACAGAGAAGTACGCCCGATCTAGGGCAAGCTGGTATCTTCTATAATACTATTCTACAAACTTCAGCCGAAAGGCAACGCCTTGCTGATGTGTTAGTGACGTCATTGTCTACTGTAGTGCCTAAAATTCGAGATAGATCCGTCAGAATATTATATTTGATATCTCCTGATTTAGGGCAACGTGTAGAAGTTGGACTGAAAGCAACATTTTTCGCTGCGAATTCCCAATAAAAAAGCGAATACTAATTGTATGTAAAATTTTGTGTCTAGCGGCAATAGAACCCTAGACTATTGAGAGGTAATGCATAAAACCGAAGTCGTAGAGTTTATATTTAATTGTAATATAGATAGTAGTAAAAAGTGCTACTGTAACTATTATTAAAAGATAAACTTGACAAGAGAAAATCTGTTTATCATTTGTGTGAAAATTGTGCTTTAAGTAACGAATTAATAATAAAAAGGACTTAAAAAAAAAGGATTGTATAGAAAATAATGTCATGTATTAACTAGCTACTAAAGCAGGCTATATATTATGCACTCTTATAAATACTCAAATCTTAATCAATATGGTTTAAACATTTCACACCTCCTTTTCTGAACAAAATCTCTTTTTTACCTCTGTCTTTGTGCATCATTGTTCAAAACGTTGTTGTAGAAAACAGCAGCAGTTTGTAAATCTATAGCTACTAAAGCAGGCTATATATCCACTCTTATAAATACTCAAATCTTAATCAATATGGTTTAAACATTTCACACCTCTTTTTCTGACCAAAATCTCTTTTTACCTCTGTCTTTGTGCATCATTGTTCAAAGCGTTGTTGTAGAATGGGTTCTACAACAACGCTTTGAACAATGATGCAACAGTTTGTAAATCTATAGCCATAACTGTTGTTCTTTTATCAAGTCGTCTATCAACGTGAACACTGAAAGAATTAGAGGACTAGTTTGGTACATCTTATATTTATGCATTGGTGGAACATCATCTCTTACACAAATCCTTCCATACTTCTGTAGGTTAACTCTTATTTCATCATGATAAGTACTTATTTTGTAGTTTTGAGTGGTCTTGTATACCAATCTATGCGTTTTGAACATAATCTCCACGGGTACTTATTATAGTTCTAAGAGCTTGAAGCAAGTAAGTAGTTCTATTGATTTGGGTTAGGTATTTGATTACCTACCAACGACCTATCGGTACAGTGTTATAAGAACCATTATTTCGCATGACGTCAAACGTAATTGTATTTTTAAGATCCTCCGGCGACAAAACATCCATTTATAAGCGCTATGAAGGAAAATCTTTCCGTTTTATCGCATTGTATAAATATCTTATACAATAATCCAAATCTGTACTCTGAATAGCTGCCGCTTTAGCATTTGTTAGATTATCAAATGCTTGTTCCGTTCTCAAATTAAACTTTACGTAACTAAATTATTTTTTTTCCGTTTTTGTTACTAATTCATAGGTGTAAGTCTGTAAAACTTCCGTCTTTCTGTACCCATAAGTAGACCGTAATAAGATTCCAATTATAGAAATGTATGAAGTTTTCGGGTCCTAAAGTGACCAAATGCTTATAGTACGGGATCCCTTTAAGGACGACCTTCATCGATCTGTTTAATGGATAAAAAGTATTTTATATCAAATTAAATAGGCCAATAAATATGGGTTGCCTAAAAAAATTGCAAATGGGTTGCCTAAAAACTCTCCTAAAAATTTACTCTTATAAGATAATATTATAGGCAGAGCCTATAAATAAAATAAATAAATATTACAGGATACTCCACACATCGCCATCTAGCCCCAAGCTAAGTAACTAGACTTGTGTTATGGTTGCTAGACACCGGATATACTTATACTATACTACTTATACTGCGCATGGAGGTCTACCACCTCCATGCGCAGCAGTTCTATTTTCTTGTACACCCTGTATATACTTTTATATATACTTTTCTTTTGTCAATATATTATACCTATAATACATAGAAACAACCAGAACACAGACATATATTTAAGCATAAATACTTGTCTGAGGCAGGAATCGAACCTGCGACCCTGTGTTTGGCAGTCCGGCATGGTGACCATTGTGCTAACTGGGTCGTCGGTGGGTGTGCAATATTTTCATTATTATCACAAATTGTACGAATATGTAACGGCACAGAATAACAAACATGTCCAAATATTTACTCTGATATCGTCCATGAATACCTAGGCAAACAACTTTAAATACCTAGGCAGCGTTCTCTCGGACGATGGCAACATCGACGCTGATGTTTTACATCGCAGAAACGTTGGATGGCAGAGTGGAGAGAGCTTACGGGAGTTCTGTGTGATTCCAGAATGCCAATTCGTACCAAGGGCAAAATCTACAAAACTGCTGTCCGACCCGCGATTACATATGGGTCAGAATGCTGGCCACTAAAGAAACAGCAAACTGATAAACTCCACGTAGCTGAAATGAGAATGCTTAGGTGGTCAGCAGGAGTTACACTCTTGGAAAAGGTGCCGAACCATTACATAAGGGGAACTTTCAAAGTGACACCCATACAAGACAAACTAGCAGAAACGCGACTGCGATGGTACGGCCATGTTATGAGGAGACCGGAGGACCACATGACGCGCAAGGTTTTGAACATCGCCAAAAAACCGAGAAAGCGTGGGAGACCCCGGCTTACATGGATGTCGAAAATAAGAAACGACCTAGAAAGTAACGCTATTGACCCAATGACGATCCAGAACCGTGAACTCTGGAGAAACACGATTAGGAGAGCCGACCCCAAATAGAGATGGGAGCAAGGCCGGAGAAAGAAGATATCGTCCATGAATATTTACAAACATTGTTCCAACTTTATAAGAACTTAAAAACATTCTCAAAAATTTCATGCGTTAGTTTCGAACCAACAACCCTCGCAACCGTAGCAGTGCCCTAACCAACTGAGCTATGTAAGCTACGTCAAAATGTTTTCAATTTCTTATTATATACCTATGTCACGATAATCAAACGCAATCAAACTGACAACCAATCAAAAAATAAACATATTCCATCCCTCTATTTGGCATTTCCCTAACGTAATCTCATTTAATATTCCACTTGTCTCAATCCATACGACCTACATACTACATACCTTCCCCTCAATACATATATGCATGAAAATTAATGAGGTGGAACACATAACGAAGACTCACTGCCTGGTCGTAAACGACGTATTTTACATGGATACAAATTGGAAATCTTGTGGAGATAATTCAATTAAGTACCTAAACACTAATTCAGATACGTATTTCAAGACAAGAGGGTTTATGGCTCGATGCGGGAAGGGTCACGTATGACGTCCTATTGACGTCTAAACGAAATTTGACGTGATGTCGACAGACTCTTCCTCAACCAATCATACAGGCTCTGCAAACAGCAGACTTTGCGAGCATAGACTTTAAGGCCTTTGTGTGAGAAGTTGGTTCCAAATGCTCCGTCAATCCCTATCTGGTAGCCAATTCCACTGGTAGAAGAAATCTTAAAATGAGCAATAACAGCATTTTAAGGAGTAATTCTTAGCGTTTTCTTCATCAAATAAATAAATAAATATTGCAGGACATTTCACACATCGCCATCTAGCCCCAAGCTAAGTTACTAGACTTGTGTTATGGGTGCTAGACAACGGATATACTACTTATATACTTTTCTTTTGTAAATACATACTTAGAATACATAGAAACAACCAGACCACAGACAAATATCTAAGCAGAAATACTTGTCTGAGGCGGGAATCGAACCCGCAACCCTGTGTTTGGCAGTCCGGCATGGTGACCATTGTGCCAATTGGGTCGTCAAATGTACCTATTCCCTTATTTACTTCATGAGTAATGCCTCTAGCTAGAGCAATCGTTATTTTCTCATAAAACCAAGGTTTGCTGTATACTAACCTCGCTGACACCCTCTGCATGGTACCTTGTACCTAAATGTAATTGCAATAAACCTCATCAAGAAAATAAACAACTATTGTAGAAGCCAGTGGCCTCAACTCTCACTCATCATGAAAGCTCTGAAACTACAAAAGCCAGGAGTCTGAAACTTCGCATCAAACACTCAGAAAGAATTTCTGGAAATTTCACCTCTGAAGGGGTAAAAATGGGTGTTAAAGTTTGTACTTTCTGGTAACTATTATGTATTCTGAATTTGTGGGGAAATCAATATCACTTTAAAAGAGAAACCTTGGGATGCAGCTAGTATTAAATACATATAATAGGTACCTACGTACCTACAACTGTTAATACTAGAGTTTCGGATATGCGTGCTGTAGACTCAATTACAGATATTAAGCGAGTATGAAATAGTTAAATCATTTAATAAATAATACTCTGGCAGTTATTGTAACAGTTTACATAATTTGAAACACAAAACTTCAGTATTGAAGCGCTCAAGCGTGACGGCTACGCCCGGTTATGAACGCAGTGCCTGAAGTGAAAAATTTCACTACTACGAATACTTAAAACTGCAATTGACTATTGCCGTGAGTTGATAACCTATTATACTTGCTCTGGTTAGTCTCGGATATTATCTGTCATTATTACGTTGGTATTAAGACTGTGATCCATTTTGGATCAACAGCGGATATAATAAGTCCAACTTACGGGACATACGCGCGGCTATATGTCCATTTCGGACCTAATCAGCGACTGTTGACTCTAAAACAGATTTCCTATAATGTATAGAAAATTTGAACCTTCTTCTTCTTCTTCTTTTCGTATCATTGACGTGCGACCAGTCAAATTGTTCCCGCCCAGTGGCTAGCCACTACAACTGCAGCGGCGTTGGCCTCTACCAGGTCCTCCAATGTGCTGATATTAGGGCACAATGGGCTTTGGAGTAGGTGCACCATTTAAACCTTTAGGAGGTTATACAGGTTTTCGAAGGTTTTTTTTTTCAGCTAAAAAGTGTTATTTTCCAGTTAGTAGGTACTTTAATATTACCTTAAATGTTTGGAACAACTGTTCGCTGGTGAAATCACGGAACTCTGATAGTAAATAGGTAGGTTTCGTTCCTTGTAGACATTCACAGATATTTATGACCTCTACTGAAAATTTAAGGCCCCGATTCGATGTGTTTGTTACATAAAAGTCCTATAAATTCTTACTAGGTTATAAATAAACATCGTGCCAGAAATGTTTTGTGAAAATTTCCATTGAAAATAACGGGGTGAAGCCTTGACAAAGAACTCCATTTATGACTATGAAATGGCTTTGCGCAAACAGAAACCACTGGTTGCGCAACCTGTCGAAATGTGAATAAACTGGATGCGGTTTTTGTTACCGAAAACGAAGTTTTATAGAAATATGTAGGTAATATAGTTTTAAACGGTTAACGTTTAAAACTATATTTTTTTCATTAACAATTTTAAAGGTGGTAAACTTCATATAAATCTCATAAAAATGCAGTGATGAACAGAATAGCTTTTCAAAATGCAGTTTTGATACGTATTTAATTAAACACGAGGCTTCGTCTGAGACCCTAGTTAACATTTTTATTCATTTGTAATCATACAAATTGCATAAAATACGCTGAACGTCTTAAAAAAAATAAGTTACCGTTTGTTTTTTCGATACTTGAGGTAATTTCGTTTAATCATTAATGGATTCATCATTTAAATCAATCAATGAATAAATTATTATTGTTCACTTTTAGATTTGTACCAATCGCTGGGTAGGATTTGGTTTTTTGAACAAAGCTTGTGTCCGTAAAAGTATACTGTTCGTAAAACAGCAAGTATAAAATAAATTAGGTACATCTCACGATCACATTCCTGACCTTTATACAGGATCCGTGTTTCTAGGTCATCTCGTAAACTGGGAGGGAGTGGTTCAAAATAACCTACATTACATACGTAACAAGCTAACAAGTTACCTACTCATTTTAGGTAGGTCGACTGCATAATTGCAGCCCCTGGTAGAGTTCGAAAATTACTATTATAAATATAAAATAAATAAATAAATATTGCAGGACATTCCACACATCGCCATCTAGACCCAAGCTAAGTACTAGGCTTGTGTTATGGGTGCTACTTATATACTTTTCTTTTGTAAATATATACTTTTAAAACATAGAAACCACCAGACCACAGACAAATATCTAAGCATAAATACATGTCTGAGGCGGAAATCGAACCCGCACCATTGTGCCAACTGGGTCGTCAATTTTTAATATTGGGAATGTTTTCATTCTTATAATTTTTGTTTGATAAATTGATGAGTTAGAAGACTTTAAACTTCAACTAAAGCAAGTGTATAGAATCTTGCTTGTGTGGAAAACATTCTTATAACAGCCGTTTTGGAGCTCTAGTTAGTCAGCAATTATGCAGCCGACCGTACATCCCACTATTTTGGCCACATTGGTGGGGTAAGAAATGAAACTCGAATCATTATCACAAGACTGCTGAACAATAGGCCTCCACCAAAGAATTTTCAGAGCGATTCATCGCAAGCCCTTACAGCCTCGCATGCTCGGGACTTACGCGGGTGAAACCGCAGGGCGCAACTAGTCTTAATATATATAAATCTCGTGTCACAATGTTTGTCCTCAATGGACTCCTAAACCACTTAACCGATTATAATAAAATTCGCACACCATGTGCAGTTCGATCCAACTTGAGAGATAGGATAGCTTACATCCCGATATTCCCACGGGATCGGGAGTTACGCGGGTGAAACCGCAGGGCGCAACTAATTATATTATAAAATAGTTCCTAGTTAAATCAACTTGAATCGTGAAATATATACCTACCTAGCTCAAAGTTACTTAAGTTCAGGAAACGTTGTGTGGTATTCTATTAAAGCTTACAGACCATCGGAATGGGAACATCGTCGCACTTCGCTTTATGTGACAGCGACAAGTGACAGATTTAAATAAAGTTTTGACATTTTGACTCAACGTCGAGGTTTCGTTAATGATTGTCATTGGGTTTAGCGTAGAAGATAGGTATAGCAAAACTTGATGCAAAGATTTAAACTAGCTATATGCACAAATCATTCGCAGCCTTAAATGGAAAGAAAGAACTTTATGTATTTTATTTAATTATTATTTTAATACTACTTAATACATAGTTCCATTATCTGACCCACTACCATATTTAATTCAGGCCAGCTTACTTAAATAGAATAAGTAACCTTTACGCCTTAAAACACACAAACAAGTCATCAAAACCTAGAACTAATTTAATAAAGCTTCATTTATAATATCCATAGAACTTATTTTACTATCATAAGTTTCTAAAGGGATATAGCAGACAACAGATTTTCACTTTCGTTCGTTCACAATTCACATTTATTTAAGCTAAATAAAAATGTAATATTTAAAACATTAAAAAATGTTTTAAAAAAATATCTTAGGAATACCCACAGATATTAGGTAGATACTACAAACTAGAAACCTAAATATAAAATGGCTAACAACGTGTATCCACAACTACAACTTAAGTTAAAGTAACAAAGCAGTTGCTTTACGATATCAAAACTCGAATAAAAACCTAACCTAACCTAATATCTTAACAGAATAACAATGCTACTTTCGACCATATAACGAATGCTGCTTACAAGTGAAGGCCACTATCATTTAAAGGGTGAGTTTCAAAAATATTTTGTGACTTTTTCGCTCAAAGGGTCAGTCTGGCCATCCAGAGGGGAAATGTTGCCTGCCTTCTCAGAACGATGCCTCGGGGCGACACACTTGAGGATGTCTTTTATTTTATTTTCGTTTTCCTTATATGAATTAAATTTTAGAAACTAAAAGATATAAATAATAAGTTTCAAAAACCAAAATAAAGGTTTTACTAATTGGAAAATTATGTAGAGTCCCTGGTAACAAACTACCTTGTCTTTTGTAGGAAAAAACTGCATTTCGAATATGACAGGTCGGATATAGGGATTCTTCTGTATATCAGTCTGATACTAAACTATCGGCACATGAGTAGTTCTCTACTAATGTGCTATCTTCAACTGGTTTGTAACAAACTCAACCATCCACAAAGACCTACAAATATCCACAATTCTCGAGGAAATCACACTGCCACTGACAGATATAGAAATCGTATCACACTACATCCAAACCAGTTAGCACGTACACTGATGAATCCCTGTAGTACTAAACGAAGACTAAAGCGCAGAATGCCACAAGACCAATAACACCAAAGATTGGTTATTAACATGCGACTGGACCATATAGGCTCAAGATCACCCACGACTCATCATGCCAGAAAAGATACATAATTGTCAAATCTACCGCTGAATGTCCTCAGTGTGACAGATTGCAGTATAAGAAAAGGAGTTTAAAAAAACTCGTGTGCTATCGGTAGACAAAAAGTCTATGATTTGCGAGGGCTCTAAGTTTCACGTAGATAATATATCAAGGTGAATTATGAAAGCCATTTCAATATGCCTCATTCTAAAGACCTATTGGTCTTTCTATACCTGACGTCACTGAAGATGTTTGTGAATCCATTTGTCATTTTGTTATTGTTGTTTGAGTTAAAAATAAACTTCGGAAAATAGACTACGTTTATGACTTAGGTACTATTCATCTACTGGCTATAGCGGCATTATAGGTACTGCGAAGTGAGAAGAAATATAAATATCATAAAGTTTTAATGGTTGATTTCTCCGTTTTGCCCCGTTTTAGTTTATACTACTAGTGGGTCTTAAGCCGACCTTCCACCGCCACCTTTTTATTTATTTATTTTTGGTGCACAAATGCACCCTTGTGCCCCGCCCCGCTACCCCCGGGGGTGGGGCAGCGGGGCTCCCCCTGGCTTAAGATAGTGGGCAGCCAGAGTGCAGCCACTAAAACCTAAACTGAGTTAGTTTAGCTTAGGTCGCAGTTTTTCAGTTTTAAGTAGCTCAACTGGAATATTTGCGGTGGACGCACATGTATAAAAAATTGACTCAAATATGAGACCATATCTTAACTAACTCAGATTATTTGCCGGAGGAATAACAGCTTTATAATTCGGCGTAGCGTAAGATAGTCTTCAAATATTTTTATTATCATTGATTCAACTACATTTATCTTCCATATTTCATCAACTGGCCGACAGTTATTACTTATCTTGAGGGATAGATAAGTAAATACTTGCACCATAAAAAAGATAGTAACTCCAAGTTGGTCTCAAACAATTTGGTAAAGATCTGATGAGGATCTTCGGAGTGATGAGCAAAATAGGTACTCAAAATACAGGAAATTGCTCACTTTTCAATTTCTACCAGTGTAATCGCTCTTAATAGGTAGGAATTGATAGAGCATTTAGAACCACCTTCTCATACAAAACTCCTCAAAGTTAGTGCTCGTTAGGTCTACAATCCGCATAACCACTAATTTTATTTCTATAGAGGAAACCTCACTGCAATGCCTTTAAATTTCTAATGGCAATCCATTAGTTTTAGTATTTGCGACGCTAAAACAATCAATAAGACCCAGTGCTAAATGTCTCGCGAATCTATTTCGAGAATGAGAGTTACCATTGCAGAATGAACTTTGTCTTTCTGTTTTTAGAGTTTAAATTCTAATGGCAAAGGTTTATCGTTTGACCTGGATGAATTGAGAAATGGGTCAGGCGAGGTCGGTGTCTCACTTCAATACTTTTTAATTATTACTTGTACAGGTAAATTGTACGTTGATTGCACCTGTAGCTTGTTTGTTTTGACAATGTTATTGAATTTCCTGTTTGCTTTGATGTGGATTTCTATCGTTTAAATATTGGCTAAGGTAATTTATAGAGTTTTTGTCTAAAAATCCCCAGTCGGCGATGCGAAGTCCTCAAATCCCTGGAGCAGGGGATCATCTAAAGTGATTTGTGGAATAAAGCATTTATTTTGCATCGTCATGTACCTACCATCAAGTTGTCTGTGGACTGCTACTTCCTCAATCTCATCGTCGCTTCCCATATGGTGAAATCAATGCAAGCCTTTTTGTGGAAAAAAAGATAACTGGGTAATCCCAGGCCCGATATCTCACCATATTACAGCTGATTCCAGCTGGTTTACTGCTAATGTTGACTATTTTTAGGTCATTCTGAACCGTCGTCGTTAATTTGTGGCTTCCATGATTGCCCTTCGTCGTTGTGTGTTGTCTTCCACGATTCCTCTTCGTCGTTGGATATTTTAGGGCTAAGTAACTAACTGCTTTGGCAAAGAGCCTTAAAGTATTTAAAGAGAGAGACAGAGAGAGGACAGGTTTTAAGAGAGAGAGAGCGAATTGAGCGAACCAAACTAAATATAAAGAGGAAAGATTTTTTTGTTATTATGTTTGTAACGAATAGGCTCCGAAACTCTTGGACCGATTTTGATAAAACTTGGTATAAAGATACGTTGATTCATTGGAAGTAATATAAGCTACTTTTTATTCCGATATACCCCGGAATCGGGAGTTACGTGGGTGAAACCGTGGAGCATTGCTAGTTTAGAAATAAATTAGATTTAAGAAAAGGCGCTTTTGTTACAGGTCGTGTCGCTTTAGTAGAACGATTAGTCATTATCACTATTCAGAGATTTATAAAAGGTCCTTTGTATCGATTGATAAGGTCCCTATCGCTTGAGATTCTACCTAGAATAAAGGTTGCTATATACTTGACGGGATTTTTCCCGTGCCGGACGGAAATTTATATTTTTATAGGGAACGCTGTCAAGAAATTGTCACGTCCCGTATGTTAAAAGACCACGAACACTTTATGAACAATGCACGTCACACCCGTCCCGTCCGAGGTTTTATCCCGTCAGTGTGCAGCTACCTTAAGTCAATTGTATAGCTACTTCAAAACATTTAGCCTACAATATACACAAAAACCTTGGAATATCAAAAAGGGAGGATTTGTATTGTACAGAAATTTCTAAGCGCTATCGGATGAAACTTCGCTGGAGTTCGCATCCATATACATAATTCATGATTCCACCCCTGTTTAGGTCAAAATGGACTGACAACTTTTCTATTGGCCGATATCATGGCAACCGTTCACAAATGAGTGATTTTTGACGACCTCTGTGGCGCGTCGGGCGAACACCCGACTGCGACGCAGAAGGTTGCGGGTTCGATTCCCGCCGGGAACAAGTATTTATGTTGACCATAAATTCTTGTTTCTGGTTCTGGGTGTTTCCTATATGTATAATATGTATATATTTACAAAAAAAAAAGTATATAAGTAGTTTATACGTTATCCGGCACCCATAACACAAGCATTAAGTTGCTTAGCTTGCGATGTGTAATATGTCCTGAAATTTTATTTATTTATTTTCGTAAAAATAGCGATATTCATAAATTCAACTTAAGAAATAAAGATGAACTGACCGTGACCGGTAGTAGGCTCCAGAAAATAAACAGTTCGTTTAATAGTACATGTGTGCTCTATTATAATAAATTACCTAAAGATGTATATGACATGTACATTAACAGGTTCAATACTTTTTTATTTTTTATTGTGCAGTAAGGCGTATTATGATACTTCGTCTTACCTTAATGATAAGAACCCATGGACGTAACTTTAGTTGCTCCATTTCAAATAATTCTTTTAAATATTTGTAATATTGACCTTTGTGAGCGTGATCACATGAAAAAAAAACCCCATGAGTTTCTTGTGCCTTCTTCTCATTGGTGGGCGCGTTCCGAAGGTACACATCCTAACTTAGTTTTTAAGACGATTTTATGTGGTCTTTATACAAATTTAAATGTATTAAGCATCCAAAGAAATATAAAAAATTGAATTTAGTTCCTTTGTGTTCTGTAAATTAACTATACTTAAGCCATAAAATTAATGGAACAAATGAGAACGTCTGCCTTAAAATCAACGAACTTTGATTAAGAATACTTCCTTGTAAATATTTTTTGACATGATAACGGTTTATAAATCGATGAACACCGGCATTCACAAAAAAGTGTGACGTCATCGCTCATGTTCCGTTATTGACAAAGTAACTATAGCAACCTATTATCGTTGCTATGGTTACCATCAATGTTTTCTTATGACGTTGTCATGTAAAATTATCGTCCGTAAACCGACTTTACAGACAACAAGTAAGTTATTTTTTTTAATAAATATTGAAATAGTCAGATGTAGTACATACTTAACTACCTTCTAGAAGACACTCTTCACTCTCATCTCCTGCCAGTTGGCGAGCTTGTTTTGACCATGTTGAGTCCGTTGTATGATGAAGTAAATTTTTTATCGATTTTGCTAAATTGACATTGAAATTATTGTGTTTTGCTCGAAGAGGTTGCACCACCTCTTCGAGCAAAACACTGTCGTTGTCTGGGTGTTCTTGTATGTATATTACCCATGTAAATATTAACAAGTTGCTTAGCTTTAGATGTCTAAAGTGTCCGGCAATATTTATTTATAATATCGTAATTAAAAGTAGCCTATTTATTATAACAGAACTCTTAACTATCTACATACTAAGATTGACATGCAAAAATAAATTGTTTAAATAAATATTGCAGGACATTCCACACATCGCCCTCTAGCTCCAAGCTAAGTAACTAGACTTGTGTTATGGGCGCTAAACAACGGATATACTACTTAGGTTTATACTTTTATTTTGTAAATATATTATACAAATACATAGAAACAACCAGACCACAGACAAATATCTAAACAATACTTATCTGTGGTGGGAATCGACCCGCAACCCTATGTTTGACAATCCGGCAAGACCTAAACCATGATTAATCAATTATCAAACTGCTTAAATAATATTATTCTTGTGGTTATTGAAATAGAATTTAATATTATGATTACCCGTTAAATGCATTTAGCTAGAATTTAGCGGGAACGTGTGCGTTTTTTAAATAAATAAATATCGTAGGGCATTACAAACAGCGCCATCTAGCAACAAGTTAAACGACTACAGCCTTTTATGTTAACGTTTTACTCACGTTTTGCTTTTGACATGTTCAAAAAAATGCTCAATGCTTCGTTTTCGGCTATCATTGTTAGTTTTGTTGTCATCTTTTAGTTGAATATTTATGTTACCTAAATCTATGTCTGTTGTGGAAGTTGACATGGGTCGTATTACATGATATACGATTAATATCACCATCTTTTATTCCTTTTCTTTTCTAGTTTTACGTAAAAATGACCTAGTTAGAAATGGAAATCTAACATTTTGTTATTCGCGTATGTAGAACATATAATTTACCAATTCACTCTCTCAACTTCTTGTTTATCCAAAGGTTGCCTGGAAGAGATCGCTTTGAGCGATAAGATCGCCCTTTGTAACACTTAAAGACACGTTTTTCATATTTAATTTAATTTAAAAATGGTGTATACAATATTGAATTCATCTATCTATCTACCTACGTCGTTCCCTCATGACCCAGCATGAGAGATCAACTGGGATCCAGCACCAGGGAGTCACGTTCCTCAGATCGTGCACTTGATCTACTATCTTCCTGCAATGTACTGTCTGATGTAGAGTTATGCTGAGAGGTATATACAGCTGTTCGGATACCTGCTCAATCCATCACTTGAAACTTCGCCTCGTAGTTTCTAAACGGTAAGTACATTATTACTAAGACTTCACTGTCTGTTTGCCTGTCACCGGGCTGTAGCTCTAAACGACACCTGCCGAGCTATAACTGGATGCCTCAGACCAACTCCCTTGAATCAGCTGTACCCGCTAGCGGGGATAGCTCCCCCTCCTGTGCGCAGGGAAATAGTTTGTGCTGCCGAAAAAACCAAATAGGAGTTCGACCCCAGGCACCCCATGTTCGACACCAACCCGCCTCCACCAAACTACCGATTAAAGAGCCGCAACAGTTTCCAGAAGTCCACTCTACCCCTCACCGAAAGGGCCAGAGATGCCCGAGTCCTTCTGTGGAAGGAAAAGTATGCCCCTCCCCCACATTTCCTGGACCCTGCAGAGACTCTTCCCGCTGGCCATGAATTGCCTTTCACAGTGTGGAAGTCACGAAACAGACTAAGGACTCAAGTTGGTCGCTGCAGGGCGAACCTGGGAAGATGGGGCATGATCGATCCGTGCCGGGTTCGATGCGACTGCGGGGCTCCCGAGCAAACTATGGTTCACCTCTTGACCTGCCCCTCTAATCCTAACAGCTGTACATTGGCTGACCTGATGTCAGCTAATAACAACGCCAGGGGCCTGGCAGCTCACTGGAGTGGGCGGATCTGACCCTGCCTCATCAATACTCCCCCTTTAATTTGTTCTATCGATACGAAGAAGAAGAAGACCGGGCTGTCATTTACTGTGATACATCAAATTTTATGCCGGGATCATAGAATTTGACGTTCGTACCTCACACCGTGATAAAGACAGTTGACATTTTCACAGATGATGTATTTCTGTTGTCGCTCAGAATACAGAACAACTGTATTCTGAGTATTGTCGCTATAACAACAAATACTAAAAACAATAAATAATGGTACGGAACTCATACTTACAGATCTCATACAGATCTCGAAGTCAATACGACGCGATTTGCGCTCCTACAGTACTAACTGTATTGTGAGCGCAATAGAGCGGAACAAGGGCTCCAAGGTGTTCACGAGAGATCTGTCTATGGGACAAAACCGGTTGACAAGGCTGAAGACCGATAGCGGCAGCATCATATCCTCTAAGTCTGAGATCTTGAGAGAGCTTGAAAAGTTTTATGGACAGCTGTACACCTCATCGCAATGCCCTGCAAACAACACGGCGGGCGATGCAAGAGCCCGTTTAACCCGATACTATACCGAAGATATCCCGGACGTCAACCTGTACGAGATAAGGTCGGCTCTCAAACAGCTCAGAAACAATAAGGCACCGGGTGATGACGGAATAACGACGGAACTTCTGAAGGCAGGTGGATCACCGGTACTTAAAGTCCTTCAGAGGCTGTTCAACTCCGTCATCCTCGAGGGACAAACGCCAGAGGCGTGGAACAGGAGCGTGGTGGTGCTGTTCCATAAGAAGGGTGACAAAGCCCTTCTAAAGAACTATAGGCCCATCTCACTGTTGAGCCACGTCTATAAGCTGTTTTCGAGAGTTATCACCAACCGTCTTTCTCGAAGGTTTGACGACTTCCAGCCTCCCGAACAAGCCGGGTTCCGACAAGGCTTTAGTACCGTAGACCACATTCATACGCTCCGGCAGATTATACAGAAGACAGAGGAGTATAATCGGCCGTTATGTCTTGCGTTTGTGGACTACGAGAAAGCCTTTGATTCAGTCGAAACCTGGGCAGTGCTGCAGTCCCTCCAGCGGTGCCAAATTGACTATCGGTATATCCAAGTGCTGAAGTGTTTGTATAGCAACGCCACTATGTCTATCCGGCTTCAGAACCAGAGCACAAATCCGATCCCATTGCAAAAAGGGGTGAGACAGGGAGATGTTATCTCTCCGAAACTGTTCACCTCTGCATTGGAGGATATATTTAAGCTCTTGGACTGGGACGGATATGGCATTAATATCAATGGCGATTACATCACTCATCTTCGGTTTGCCGACGATATAGTCATCATGGCAGAATCGCTGGAGGACCTCAGCAGGATGCTGAGAGACCTCAACACCGTCTCCGGACAGGTGGGTCTTAAAATGAACATGGGTAAGACAAAGATCATGTCGAACGCCCACGTCGTACCCATACCTGTTCACATTGGAGACGATGTTATCGAAGTTGTTTATCACTATGTCTACCTAGGCCAAATGGTCCAACTAGGTAAATCCAACTTCGATAAAGAGGTCAGCCGACGAATCCAACTCGGTTGGGCAGCGTTCGGGAAGCTTCGCAATATCTTCTCGTCACAAATACCACAGAGCCTCAAGACGAAAGTTTTCAACCAATGTGTGTTACCAGTGATGACATACGGATCCGAGACGTGGTCGCTGACTATAGGCCTCGTTCATAAGCTCAGAGTCGCTCAGCGGGCTATGGAGAGAGCTATGCTCGGAGTTTCTCTACGTGATAGAATCCGAAATACGGAAATCCGTAGAAGAACCAAAGTCACCGACATAGCTCTCAGGATTGGTAAGCTGAAGTGGCAATGGGCAGGTCATATAGCTCGCAGAACTGACAACCGCTGGGGAGTAAAGGTTCTCGAGTGGCGGCCACGATGCAACGCGAAACGGAGTGTTGGGAGACCAGCTGCCCGGTGGACCGACGACATTGTGGCGGTCGCGGGTAGTCGGGGGATGGAGGCGGCTCAGGACCGCTGTTTGTGGCGTCGTATGGGGGAGGCCTATGTCCAGCAGTGGACGTGTATGGGCTGACATGATGATGATGATGATGATGAACTCATACTTGGCCGGTTTTAACCCTTAAATTTTCCAACTAAACTCATTATTAGGCTTTGAAAAGATCCCAAAAAATTAACGAGTTGGTTATGAAATAACCGTCAATTATTGTTTATTACACTGTTTACATTTAGGGGCGTATTAAAGCTAATTAAGACTTAGTACGTCCTCCTCCTTTTTTTAAGTCGGTTGAAACAACGAATAGCTATCAGACAGAACATTCAAATAAGTAGAAGCTATTTCAGAAATGGGATCTGACAACCAAATTACAATAGTTAAGTCTTATCTGACAACATAATTTCTTTTTTAACTTGAAAGAACAATATAAGTCAAATTAACTCGATTCGTTTTTATGGAACTTGAACAAAGATATATAAATAACTGTGTAATAATGAGAACATCTTGGCTATACAAACTTTGTTGGATTTTTACTGTAAAAACCCGTGCCTACTAGTAGTTCACCCCTAACTGAGACCACACGAAACTCGGGTTTATTTGCCCTATAGTTTTCGGTTACACATAAAATCATGAAGATCGGAGCAACGATACTGAAGTTATCGTCGAACAAACATACATAGATACAAACGACGGAGCGTCTCGCCACTAGATATCTCCTCGCTTCGCTCTTTCGGTCAATTATTTGAAAAAACTTTTTTTTAATTTTATTTTGCTATTTCCCACTACTAGGCAATAATGAGTAATTTGTCTATAGGTATTTTAAATTTTTAGATTCAAGGCCTGCGGAATACACGGAACATAGTGAATTTTCAAGATCGCTCAGTTTGTAGACTCTTTTCGCGTTATAGCAAGTATAGTACATTGATAAAACTTTTTGAAAAAGACTCTCTCTCTCTAATCAATTGTTACAATAAATCTCTTCGAACTTGCGTAATAAGAACAAGCCACGTACCTACCTATTACGATCCGAGTCGTTTTAACAAAATATCTGTTTTGTGAACGAATTGGGGTTTAAATCGATTTCCGTTGGGATCCCTTAATCGGACACAACCTTTGTAATTTCGTTATGTGCGACCATACGGGTACAGAACACAACCTTGTTCAATTATAGATCTAGTAGGTGCCAGTAGCTATACTACGCCTTACAAGTTAGCACTACTACTGTACTGTGTTCTGGTTTCAAGAGTGTGGCTACTGAATTATACCTTCACCTATTACGTAATTAAAAAATTGTTTATTTTGGTAATTTTGTTTTATATAAGAAACATATATAACACAATTAATAAAGTACAAAAAAATCAGAAATAAAAAAGTGTAGGTTACCTAAACAAGTGAATGTCTTTCTTAAATTTTTCAATACTTCTTTTATCCTAAAAATTCCACTATATCTATCAGAACTTACGCGACCGCATGGCAAAACTAATCTATCACTATCACTTCACTATCACTACATAGTATAAAACAAAGTCGCTTATTATGTCCCTATATCCCTTTGTATGCTTAAATCTTTAAAACTACGCAACGGATTTTGATGCGGTTTTTTTTAATAGATAGAGTGATTCAAGAGGAAGGTTTCATCATCATCTTCCTGCCCTTATCCCAAGAGGAAGGAAGAGGAAGGTTTATATGTATAATACATGCATAATATAGCCGTACGAAGCCGGGGCGGGTCGCTAGTTATTATATAAAATTCAAAGTCCTACCTAACTAACGGACTGATATATCAACGCACATCTCAACCAACGTGCAATGGACAAATATATAACTTACTATAACTTGGCATGGAGAAGTTGAAAGGATATTGGAAAATTCAAACCTTCAGATGAAGTCACAGGCAAAAGTAAGTATGACATAAAACGGTACATTAAACGATGAATGTTTTCACATCAAAAGACTACTGCGGCTGAACAAGAATTTTGGCTGTAAAAGAGCGTTCAAATACACTTTATAGCGATCTACTGGCAACCTTTGTACTGTTTTGGGTCAACGGGCGCCTCATCTCTACTACATATTTCCATAAAGAAGTTTGGTATTACAAAAATGTGGAGATGTAAGGCATGCAAATGAGGGTCTTAGATGTTCTTTATATACCGTTTTTAACCTACGTAAAATAAAGAGTGCTATAAGTCGTAGCTCCTAAAAATGTGGTATAGGTTTGTGTAGAATAATGTCAAATGTCGAACCTATTTAAAAACAAAAGATAACTGGAATGCGAACCCAAATGGGTAAAAAAAACACCCTCCCGTGGTCACAGCCGTGGTCGGATAAAAAAAAACACACAAAAATCTTTCCAACAAAATTCATTTAAATAAATGTAAATCGGAATTGGATATCGGACCCAGTGACAAAAGTGAGGCGTTAAATAAATTGTCATCTTTTTTTCTTATAAAATGGAAGATTTTAAATTCTTCGGCCGAATAATAGATACTGTTTTTTTTTTACTCTCACTGAATATTTTTAAGTACGTTTTAAAATAAAACTTTTATAAGTAAGCACTTAGGTACTTACCTTATACAAACAAACACACAAAATTTTAATAACTTCTTCAAGTAATCACCTCTCATAAAAGTAGAAAAGACAATTTGGCGAGTTTTACAATGCCACGCCATAAAATTTAATATCCAGAACTTCTACACTGAAATAAAATATATAAGTTTAGGTAATAACTGCTAAGAAATAAAGCTAGAAAAAATGCGGCTGAATTGGGGACAATTTCGCAGCAAATTATTTTTACCAATTTTCTTTTATAGTTTAGTGCTATAATTTCTATTGTACTTATAAATACCTTAGTACTCTACATGGTAGGTAACTTAAGCTAGCTCTTCCCTTTCGATTTACGCGGGAAAAGGTGCGGACTATGACGTCATCAGACTAAATATAACGCTCTCTATAGATAGCATGAAGGTTCTCTAAGGTTGAGTTGAGGTTGTGTTTACTTGGTATAAAATGTTTAATTATTCACAGGAGAGTTGCCAAGTTCATACGGGATTATAAAATTATCATTGCTTTCATTAATATTTAAAGAATTACTTCCCTACGTGAGTAAAGTTAGGACTTTAAGGTGCAAAAGCAAAATTCATATCGCAGATAACTTGGAAAAGTTGTTTGTTGTGTGTAGTTTGTTGGTGATTCCTTTTCTTATTTCGGTGTTTTTTATGAAGACTAATTACATGCTTATCAAAATTAAACCTGTCTTTTAGGGTTCCGTATACTCAAAGGGTAAAACGGGACCCTTTTACTAAGACTCCACTGTCTGTCTGTCACCATCAGGCTGTATCTTTTCGACTTAGTTTTGAAAATGCATAGAAACGAAAAGGAATTTTCTTTTTTAAATTATACCTACACAACAGTACAACAGTAGTGTTCAGTAGTTAACAGTAGTGTTTGTAGTTGAAATCTTTTCCTTTTCGGTAAGGTTATACTTACCAACAAATTACCAATAAAAAAACTGGTTGCCTGTAAAGTCGGTATACGGGCGAAAGTTTTACGTGACAACAACTGTGCTCGAGTGGAAGGGACGCGTGCCTTTCACTTTTTATGTCTGTCTCTCTCGCTCTTAGGCGGGCTAACCATGCCCGAGTGAAAGGGACGCGTGCCTCTCACTCGCTCTCATTGTGAGCGCATAACGTCAGCGGAGCGTAACGCAGTTTCTTGAAGTGTCACCCGGCAAACCAATTTATAAAACGTTGTCACGTCAATAAATAGTAGTAAAAGGCATTTAATGTTTGGCTCGTTAATATGCCTTACTGATCGAACATTTCAATAGCATTTACGAAATATTGCTTAGTAAAGTATTGTATTGTTGAATTCAAATAGATAGAATATCCCTTCTAGAATTGTTTTGAGATCTGCAATAAATCTAGGTTTAGGGAGGCTGGGATTTGGAAGTATTTCTGGACCCATATCACTTTTTAATCCTGAAAGGTGAGTTGGGTAAGTTATATTGTATAAGTTATTAAAATCGGGGTTTACCTTGTTTATTGTTTTATTATGTATCTACATATTATTGTGTGGTTTAAGCATATAAATATGTAGAACACTTTCTTAGAAAATACCTAT
Source organism: Idaea aversata (assembly GCA_907269075.1). Classification (NCBI taxonomy): domain Eukaryota; kingdom Metazoa; phylum Arthropoda; class Insecta; order Lepidoptera; family Geometridae; genus Idaea; species Idaea aversata. Next base: position 3,334,817 of record OU026092.1, on the reverse strand, counting down.
TCACTCGCAACTTGAAGTCCCCCAAATTGTACAGTATGCGTCATAAGTCACTATCAGTTTGCTTCAATAATACTATAAACACCCAGTTGGTACAATGGTCACCATGCCGGACTGCCAAACACAGGGTTGCGGGTTCGATTCCCGCCTCAGACATGTATTTATGCTTAGATATCTGTCTGTGGTCTGGTTGTTTCTATGTATTCGGTACAAGTATATATTTACAAAAAAAAAAGTATTTATGTAGTATATCCGTTGTCTAGCACCCATAACACAAGTCTGGTTACCTACTTAGCTTGGGGCTAGATGGCAATGTGTGGTATGTCTTGCAATGTTTAAAAAAACGTTTAAAAACAAGTATTGGACACTTATGACCTTCTTCTAATAGACGTTACACACACACATAAATAATTGAATTAAAAGTACTCAGTGTGACTTTTCAACTATTTAGTTGGCCGAGTGGTATAAGCCGCCACCCGCTACACCAAACGGGTTTGATCCACAGGTTACGTTGTTATAATGTTCAAATAGTGCTGCACTAGATTGTAAAAAGGTGGCAGTGTACTTTTGTGCGTCCATTGTACACAAAAGGAAAATCTTGAAAGTTTTTATATATATCCTAGCTAGATTTATAAATAGGTGTGCATTGCAATGAGGTTTGCAGGTAATTCGACTGTATTGTCACAAGACGAGAGACGCCCCGAGGTGACAGGGAATATTCCCACCCCCCTGTCCGCGCCTACTGCCTATTACGTCACGTAAACTCTACGTAGACATACGGAACCTGGATGTGTCACAGGATAAAACTTTAAATGTGTGGCTAAACTCAATTGGTACCAAAGTCAAAGTAAAAAAAAACTTGAGAGGTGTCAAGGAACACCCGGATGGAACGAAGTTCCTTTCGATTAATTAGTGAAGGAATTGTAATATTTTTTTTTGTAAATAATCGTCGCGAAACCACACTGTTCAATGAGAAATAGAAAGACGAAACGAAAATAACTGGCTTGCTTTCTATGAGAGACAGAGAGAGACAAACTGAGAAACAAGCGCACGGCCGCCGCACGGCTTACAACTATAGCAAAAAGTGTCGTTACAACTTTTGGTCTTAATTTTTTCCGTCTAGCCCCCTTTCGCAACGCGCGACAAGGAACTTTCGTTCCAAAAATATTCATTTGGAATCATACAGTTTGTACGAAGATCACTTAAAAACGTCTTACATACTAAGTTACGATGTGTGCCTTCGAAACGCAGCCACTAATGAGAACAAGATACAAAAAACTCATTTGGTACCACAAGGGAGTAAAATCAGGTGCCTGCGTCTGTCTTTCCTGACATCTACGATTTGGGTCTTCAAGTCGCGAGTGAAAGGTATCTTCTAGGAAAGCGTGCTACATCTTATACCGCATCTTCACCTACCATCAGGCAGGTGTGATGGCGGTCAAACGCTGACCTGATCAGTAAAAGATGTGGTGGCTACCTACCTGATCGTCCACTGCTAAATCTCCTCCAAAGAAGGTTCGTTCGTCTTGTGACTGATATGATGATGATTATGTAGTAAACCTAATTCGCCCGGAAATTACCTGGATCAATGAAGTCTACTAAGTGGTATTCTCAATATCATCAAATTGACGACCCAGTTGGAACAATGGTCACCATGCCGGACTGCCAAACATAGGGTTGTGGGTTCGATTCCCGCCTCAGACAAGTATTTATGCTTAGATATTTGTTTGTGGTCTGGTTGTTTCTATGCAGTATACATTTACAAAAGCAAAGTATATAAGTAAAAGGTATATCCGTTGTACCCATAACACAATTCTAGTTACTTAGCTTGGGGCTAGATGGCGATGTGTGGAATGTCCTACAATATATATTTATTTTCATTTATTTATTTATAATACTCCCAGGTGAATTAGATTGACGACGACAGAAAATGGAACGTTTCCATTAGCTCTAACTCCTCACCAGGACGACCTTCCAAGGTCGCAACCAACTCTCAGTTTAGTAAGTCGCTCACGGCAGACCGTTCTGTAACGTCGCTATAGCCGCCACTTAGGAAAATGAAAACACCGGTGCTCTGTACAGACTTTCGTAAATAATCATAAAATGTATAAGAATTGAGGGCTTTACAGGTTATAATGAGAGATTAGTAGTAGGATTGGTTTATTTTTAAGCTAGTTTCGAATATCGAGATATTCGAAACTAGCATAAAAAACTCGAGATAGAAAGCAGGCTTTTTAGCTACAGTTGTCCATGGTCAAGAAAGTTTTTTTTTTAGTTTTACCTTTAATCTTTGCCTATAAAGTAAAGACTGCTGCGAGATTGTAGCCTGTAAGCCTAAATATATTGTTTGCACTTCTGTAATCTAATAAATGAAGGTCTACATTATCTATGCCTTATTATACTAAAACAAGCTCTGCATTTTATGCCGCCGCCGCCGCCGCCGCTGCCGTACTTTGTGGGGCAAAAGCCTTGTCGTGCTGAAGCCTTAGATAAAGTCCTAATACAACTTGAGTATTTCCTATAATATATATACTAGCGACCTGCTCCGGCTTCGCACGGCTATATTATGCATGTATTATACATATAAATCTTCCTCTTGAATTACTCTATCTATTTAAAAAAAACCACATCAAAATCCGTTGCGTAGTTTTAAAGGTCTAAGCGTACAAAGGGAAATAGGGACGGCGAAAAGTGACTTTATTTTATACTATGTAGTGATGATTATTGAGTATTTCCTATAAAAACCAGCACATTGCTTAGTTTTTCAAGATTTACCAATAGATTAGGCCCTTATTGCACCTCTACCTATACTTGTATTTTCTTTTGGGCCTTAGCAGAGCTGTTCTGAGAAAGTTCTAACCACAAGAAAAACGTTGTAATTTCATCCCAAAAATCTCCTAATTATCTGCTTTATGTTTCCTTCGTTGTCGTTACGTTACGTGAGAAAATTGGTGATAAAGGTTAATGGTCACTTAAACGGGCGAGGCCGAGGTCATACATTGTACTTAGTATAGCTATTTAATTATTATATTTATTAATAACTATATAGCAGCATCCCACGTAAGTCTCAATCCTTAGGAAATATCGGGTTAAAATATCAAAGTCAAAGTCTTTCTTTATTAATTTGGATGCTTATGTATATTTTGTACAAAGATCACGTAGAAACGTCTTAAAAACTAAGTTAGGATGTGTGCTTTCGGAACGCGCCCACCAATGAGAAGAAGGCACAAGAAACTCATGGGGTTTTTTTTTTCATGTGATCACGCTCACAAAGTTCAACATTACAAATATTGGAAAGTATTATTTATTAAAGTATTATATCCCTGCAGTGGGACGGAAAAGGCTAAAAATAAATAAATAAAATAAATTATTTGCAATGGAGCAATTAAAGTCACATCCATGGGTTCTCTTATAAAGGTACGAAGAAGTATCAAAGTACAATTTATCCTATACCAGCGACCCGCTCCGGCTTCGCACGGCTATATTATGCATGTATTATACATATAGACCTTCCCCTGAATCACTTTATCTATTAAAAAAAACCGCATCAAAATCCGTTGCGTAGTTTGAAAGATCTAAGCATACAAAGCGAGAATAAAGCGAAAAGTGACTTTATGTAGTGATAGTGATGATTTCTTCGAAGGATTGATACCAAGTTTCATAAAATCGGTTCAGTAGTCGGAGTCTACTTAGTGTAGATTAGCTGTTACCAGCATCTGAACTTGTGGAATAAACATAATTTCGCCTGTCTATAATATCTATACCATCTATATCTTTGTTATTATAAAGAGGTAAGATTTTTACTTTTTTAGTTTGTAACGAAAATGTTTCAAAACTACTAAACCGATTTAGATGAAACTTGGTGTGAGGATATTTATTGGGAGTATTATAGGTTACTTTTTATCCCGATATTCCCACGGGATCGGGAGTTACACGAGTGAAACCACGGAGCACTGCCAGTTCACAATTTTATGGAAAATTTCTTGTCTTTGATGCGAGCGAGTAAGGGAACGAAGCGTTTCTGCTTTAAGTCTGAGCTTTGCTTTGTCAGTTTGTATGTATCATCGTTGCATAGACCTAGAACTTTTTCCACTGTTTGTATGTTTTTTCACTGTCTAAGTCTGTAATTTGTTGGTACTTCTCTAAGTAGTTATTATTCAACCGATCTGGATAAAATTTGGTATACATGTTTTCGATTTTACAGAAATGAATCAAGTCTTCTAAGTGGTTAATTAACCCAGGTGAATTAAGTCGACTACACCAATGAAATACTCAAGCGCGTCAGATTAAGATATATATGGTATCGTATATTAAGGTTCCGCTGGTCGATCGTGTTTTCCATACAAATGAATTTAGAGTGTTATCCATTTATTCTTTATGGAATTTGAAAAAACAAAAGTTAAATCTACATAACAAGTCTATATCTAGCCCATGTAGGCGACGAAATAGACAAATTATATTTAATTTAATATAATTTATATATTTAATTTAATATAATTTATATATTTAATTTAATATAATTTATATATTTAATTTAATATAATTTGTATATTTAATTTAATATAATTTATATATTTATTAAATTAAATATATTTTGTCTATTTCGTCGCTTACATGGGCTAGATATAGACTTGTTATGTAGATTTAACTTTTGTTTTTTCAAATTCCATAAAGAATAAATGGATAACCCTCTAAATTCATTTGTATGGAAACACGATCGACCAGCGGAACCTTAACCAATAAACACAAGGATATATCTAATTACAAAAAAACTAAATTATCTCAAAAAACAAAACCAAACAAACGTCATACACCACAGGCACAAACCAATAAAAAAAATAATAGTAAAAATAAATAAATGTTAACAATAATAATCCAAAACCAATTTACACCAAACTACACCAATTGTTTTTGTCGTCGAAGAATTTTAATTGGAGGAGTCTTGCACCAAAATGTGACAAAGGGGGCTACTGGATATACCCGCCTTATGAGATCCCATTTTAATATTTTTAGAACTACAAGTCTTTGTTAAGCCTTTTAAGTTTGCTGATGAATCTCGCAAAAGCTACTGAATAGTCATAAAATTGAGCGAAAATCACGTTCGAGGAAATAAGCCCTTCAGATTTACCAAGCTTTCAAATGATTTTAGGGATCAGTAAGTTGTAAATAAGTTTTCTTTGCACTCTCGGGATTAACGAGGCTTAACTTCGGCCGATAGAGGATAAGAAGGGTCTTGATAGTAGATGTACCTAACTTTGATTGACCTTGACTTAACCTTTGAAGTAACTAGAGTTGGAAAGGAATCCGGGCATTTAGTATGGGAGCTTGGCATAGTGTTTTTTTTGCGCGGTTGTATTTGTACTTGTATACGGGCTGTTTCCGCGATTAGACCCTTTTTAATTGGGTTCTTTTTGCGTGAAGACGGAGTAGGCTTGCCCAGCACCTACTACCCTCTCAGCTTAGTCGACCATGTCTAGAGGCGAGAACTTGTCAATACTTCTGGAGCCAACTAAGCCGCGGGTTTCATCACGATGTTTTCCTTCACCGTAAGAGCAATGTCAATTTTTCTTAAGAAAAATACATTGGTGCACGGCCTGGATTCGAACCCAGTGAACCCACGACCTTCAGAATGAAAGTCGAGGTATCTACCACTAAGCCAACACCGCTCGGTGCATTTTGTGACCCATGCCAATCGATAGAGGGCATTACAGTGAACAAATTTTGTCATTACATCGAACCTCTAAAGCCTCTCAGAAACGGGATATTTAACAAAACGTGTTGTCTTATGATTTTTAAAAAATGCACGGTGCATTTCTAGACCCAAACGTATTGATAAAGGGCATTACGGCGAACAAATAATGCCTTCACACCGAAATAAACGTGATTCGTTCAACAACATGATACAACAAATATCCCGAGACGCTTTAGCGGTTCGGTGTGAGTGAAGGCATTATTTGTTCGCTATAATGCCACGATAAAGAACGAGTAAGATTGGTTGGTCAATTTCAATAATTTAACATACAATAGTTTAATAATCAATTAAAATGTGTTCATGTTTTCTTAAAAGCTCTTAAGTACGTTATTATTTATTATGCTACTCCAAAGCTCTTATCAAGAGTTAAGGTAAAATTATGTAAGTATCCATCGCTTTGGACAGGAATAAAAAAAAAAAAAACAGCGCACTCCGGGAGTGCAGGCAGAAGTGAAAACTGTATATCTGTGTAAAATCTCATATGTCGCGAGAACATACGCAAAAAGAGTTTTAGATGAAAAAAAAAAAATAGTCGGACGACAAATAGTTGTCCGACATTTGTCGTCCAACAAATAGTCGTCCGACATTTGTCGTCCAACAAATTGTCGTCCGACATTTGTCGTCCGACATTTGTCGTCCGACATTTGTCGTCCGTCAATAGTCGTCCGACATTTGTCGTCCGTCAATAGTCGTCCGACATTTGTCGTCCGTCAATAGTCGTCCGACAAATAGTCGTCCGACATTTGTCGTCCGTCAATAGTCGTCCGTTAAAAAATACCATATGTACGTCTTAATACACTCACAGCCAAATTAAAAACAGTAGGCCCAGGCATACATTTTCGCCGCGCCGTAGAGAGGGGATAGCTGTCTACTCTCCATCCGTCTTACGCTTTTTCGATCAGGTCACGTGTCCTGACGCGAGTTTAAGATTTTATACCCATTACAGAAAAAGTGCTCAACGCCGCTAAAGAAGTTTTCACTTCAAAAAAACACAAATTAATTTATTTGCGACAGCACACATGTCCGAACTCCGACCCCATCGTCGCTTCCGATGGTGAGATGAAGTTAAATGCAAGCCTATTTTGTATTTAAAAAAAGTAAAAAAGTCGGTTTATGGACGATAATTTTAAGAAAACATTGTGGTAACCATACCAACGATAATACGTTGCTATGGTTACCTTGTCAATAACGGAACGTGAGCGATGACGTCACACTTTTTTGTGAATGCCGCTATCGGTATTCATCGATGTATACGTTATCACGTCAAAAACACAATAATCGTAATAAATTGAGAAGTTTTGTAATGAGAAGGTGGCTCCAGAAATTTTACCCTATTGGTTTAAGGGTCGAATCTACTAAAGATCTTAAAAACTGAACAATTTTCTGCTTGCTTGCTAAGCGCATGAGAGATTTTTTTTTTTTTAATTTATCTTATCCAATAATAAATAGAATCTTCAACTGATTCGAAAAAACGAAAGCAATGTCAATATCATCAATAACTAAGGCCGAATCCTAGAATAGAAATAAACTGATAAATTACATCACAGACCTAACAGACAGAAGGAAATTACGTACATTGCTTAGAGAAACACTCGTATACATCCCGACCTAGATATTTTCTTATACAAGGTGTTACAGAATCAACCTTTTACAAAAAGGGTTATACTGTCTTAAAACGATTCATCTTACAATCTTGTAGATGAGAATGCTACATCCTCGACCTTATCGTCGCTTTCTATCAGATGAGATGAAGTCAAATTCCTACCTACCTAGAACCTATTTTTGGTAAAAAAAGCCAAGTCAACAAAATATTGGCGGATACACATCCTAACTTAGTTTTTAAGACGATTTCATGTGGTCTTTATACTAATGTATTAAGCATCCAAAGAAATAAAGAACTTTGACTTTGTTGTCGCAGATACAGATCTTTATTAATAACTCTAAGTTACAAATAAAAAAAATCGATCATTAATTACAATTATGTAATAGTAAGTATAATTAATTCATTATTAAAAAAAAAGTTTAAAATATATTATTCAATTGATTGTAGAATTATATAAGTTAAAATATCATTTATTATTTAAGAAAATGGAAAATATATATCCAAACCAAATCCAATTTTACTCAGAGTATTTGTCAAGCAATTTTTGAAAACAATTTTGGAAGATGACTACGATCCGGTAGTCGGTTAAAAACCAACCTGTTTGTTAGAAGATTAGCAAAGAGCTTAAACTAGCTATTTATGCTCTTTCCTTAAATCCATTACAAATTATGAAGTTACATGGAAACAAAAATCTAAACGAACGTAGTAGAACATTTCAAATAAACTAAAAAGATAAATTAATCCATTCCTAAGTCAGATGCTTCTATTTAATCCACCTACACACATCACTACCAAAATACGCTGTATATTCAAATACACAGAATACACGAAAAGCCAGACCGAGCCCAAGAGAATTTTATTTCATTTAAGCTCGGTATCTTATTCCTTTGTACGAAAAACCTAGAGGCATTTTCGGAGGCTATGTAAACATTGTCGAGGTAGAGATATAAATATACTTACTACAATAGAGAGTAGCTCAGATAAGTATTGTTATATTAAATGAATAAAATACAAATATCGTGAGACAATTCACAAAACGCCAGCTAGTTCCGAGCTAAGCTACTTCTTCTTCTCGTATAGTGGTGTGGCTCACCTATTGTTAGAGTTTTCAGATCGCCTTAAGGCCTCTAACTTGATCTAACGACTGCTACTAGAGGCAGCAACCGGGACTTTGATTGAGATTGTTAAATACAATTTACATATTAAGTTTTAGGTAATTTTATTTGATACGTATATTGATCCTAAAAAAAATTAGTTATATTGATTTTTGACAGATAACTTACGTATTTGTACAACTCAGAGAGAACATAAAACGCTAAAGTAATAAATAGCTAGAAAATATATGTGATAGAATCTTTCGATTATTTTCAATCTAATAAGATGGTTGTTTATAATCATTAACCGTATTATGATATCCGTAATTTTTGTTACCATACTTTTAAATTCAACGCCTAGCTAAAGCCACTTCGACTAGTCATGGGAAAAATATTAAAAATCATAAAACAAACTGCTAACTATGTTCAGATGTACCTATTTTCTATTGTAGTATACTTTTTATATATCTATATTTGTAGAGGAATCAAAAGGAATATTTTGTTGTAATTAATTAAGTAAGAAGTACCTAAAGTAGATAGACCGAGACCGGATGAGAGCTTTTGTGAGGGAGCTTCGTGCGTTTAAGGGCTTGTTCGGCTTTTTGTGGGTTGAAAGCGCTTTATCTACTTACACTTAAAACAAAAATACATACACGCTAAGCGAACGCTCGGCCGAGCTACATGGTAGGCGCAGTGGGGGGGTGTTAGGTTTATTTTCGTTACGGAATTTCTTGATTCGGTCGCCGCGCTCAAAGCCCGCGATAAAAGCTATGCAATAGCTCAAAAACCCTATTTTAACTTTATAATATTATTATGACTACATAGTATAAAATAAAGTCACTTTTCGCCGTCCCTATGTCCCTATGTATGCTTAGATCTTTAAAACTACGCAACGGACTTTGATGGGTTTTTTTAAATAGATAGAGTGATTAAAGAGGAAGGTTTTTAGATATAATACATGCATAATACAGCCGTGCGAAGCCGGGGCGGTTCGCTAGTATAATATATTTTTGGGGGTTTGTTCGCGTCCGTAGGTTTTAGCCCTTCGTGTCCCACACTTAACCCTCAGGTGGTGCTAAAGGAGCAGACAGTCAAGCGGTGGTAGGCCTTGGCTGGCGGCTTTTAGCACTACCCCTTGGACAAAGTCATTGTGCCAAGTGACTCGTCGCGTTCCATCATGTTGTCCAGGCATGCCGTTCCCTTTCTGGTCAGAGGAAATGAGGTCAAACATAAGCCTATTTTGTGTAAAAAATATTTATTTTAAACTTAAAATGACGACCCATTTGGCACAATGGTCACCATGCCGGACTGCCATACACAGGGTTGCGGGTTCGATTCCCGCGTCAGACAAGTATTTATGCTTAGATATTTGTTTATGGTCTGGTTGTTTCTATGTACGAGTATTATAAGTATACATTAACAAAGGAAAAGTATTTAAGTAGTATATCCATTGTCTACACCCATAACAAAAGTCTAGTTACTTAGCTTGGGGCTAGATGGCCATGTGTGGAATGGCCTGCCAAATTTATTAAATTTAATTACTTTATAAATAATTATTTAATTTAAAAAAAAAATGATTTTTTTTATTAATTTTTTTTTTACTAAAAAATTTAAATAAAAAGGATTTTTTTTGTTTGTAATGGATATGCTGTGAAACTACTGGGCCGATTTTGTTAAAATGTAGTACTAGGGTACATTGAATAATAATTGTTAGAAGGAATCTTAAGGAGTAGGACTAAGGCAGGTCAAATGCGGGGCAGATCAGTGTGATATGCCCACAGAGAAAGAGCGATTGAAAAGCATCTTCTGCAGTACCATACCAACAAAAGGCTGTACTGTACTTGCCTAGCACGTGCAAAAAATATAAGTAGTTTGTATGAAAAAGTCACAGATTAACAATCCTACTAATATTATAAATGTGAAAGTTTGTGTGTGTGTGTGTGCGTGTGTGTGTGTAGGTATGTTTGTTACTCCTTCACGCAAAAACTACTGGACCGATTGCGATAAAACTCGGTACCTAGAGAGCTGGAGACCTGGATTAATATATAGGCTACTTTTTATCCCAATATTCCCACGGGATCGGGACTTACGCGGGTGAAACCGCGGGGCGCAGCTAGTATACAATATACAGCAAATAAAAAGCCTTCAATCATACTATTTTTACAACGAATTTCACTTCTCACTGAACGTTCTCGACATTGTAACACGAAAGTAGGCTTTTTATGGCAGGTTTGAAAAGCTCTAGCAAGTAGGTAGATACGTCTCTACTTTATTTTCTATGTAACGAAACAAACAAGGAATTCTCACGCGAACTATTTCAGTCAAAAATACAGGATGTTTTATAAATCTATAATATATATAAAAGAGAAAAAGATACTCTCTCTCTCTCTGAAACTACGAGAGCTACGAAAAGAGAAAAGTACTCGTCACAAAATCTCTGAAACTACGAGAGCTATGAAAAGGGAAAAGAACTCGTAACGAAATCTGTGAAACTACGAGAACTACGAAAAGAAAGGACTCTGCACTAAATCTCTCAAACTACGAGAGCTACGAAAAGAGAAAAGGACTCGTCACAAAATCTCTGAAACTACGAGAGCTACGAAAAGAGAAAAGTACTCGTCATGAAATTTATGAAACTACGAGAGCTACGAAAAGAGAAAAGGACTCGTCATGAAATCTCTCAAACTACGTAAGCTACGAAGAGAGAAAAGTACTCGTCCCTAAATCTCTGAAACTACGAGAGCTACTAAAAGAGAAAAAGACTCGTCCCTAAATCTCTGAAACTACGAGAACTACGAAAAGAGAAAAGGACTCGTCACAAAATCTATGAAACTACGAGAGCTACGAAAAGAGAAAAGTACTCGTCCCTAAATGTCTGAAACTACGAGAGCTACGAAAAGAGAAAAGAACTCGTCACAAAATCTCTGAAACTACGAGAGCTACGAAAAGAGAAAAGTACTCGTAACGAAATCTATGAAACTACGAGAGCTACGAAAAGAGAAAAGTACTCGTCACATAATCTCTAAAACTACGAGGGCTTCCTCCAATGCTTGAAATTTCCAATGAGGGTTTCTATTAAGACGTAAGAAATATATTTTGGAAATTCTTAACAAACTTTCACGGCTGAAACCGCAGGGCACTGCTAATCCCTACAATTAATGTGAATCTTAAAATACTTACCTATTTCTGTTCCCGCTTCTAAAATAAAACAACAAAAAAGCGGCAAACCATTTTTATCATCGTTTTTTTTAACTTCGACAATAATTTAAACTTTTCGGCTTATTTTCAATTCCAGTTCCAAAATAAATCTACAAATCGAGCAGTCGGATTAATTACATAAACTTTTAATTACTCGATGAACTTTATTAAAACATAGATATTATTTTACTTTCGAGAACACTTCCATCTAAATTATGTTTATCAAGATACCTAGAAGAGGTTTAACTTTCAAGATACCTAGAAGAGGTTTGACGACCTCTGTGGCGCGTCGGGCGAACACCCGACTGCGACGCAGAAGGTTGCGGGTTCGATTCCCGCCGGGAACAAGTATTTATGCTGACCATAAATTCTTGTTTCTGGTTCTGGGTGTTTCCTATATGTATAATATGTATATATTTACAAAAAAAAAAAAAGTATATAAGTAGTTTATCCGTTATCTGGCACCCATAACACAAGCATTAAGTTGCTTAGCTTGGGGCTGGATGGCGATGTGTAATATGTCCTGAAATATTTATTTTTATTATTTATTTTAACTTTCTTCTTCTTGTTCTGACTCACATTTGTTTGAGTTTTCAGGGGATTATTATTTCTTCAAATTAGCCTCGTGAGTGAGCCAAGAAACTTTATACTTACTTAGTTTTAAACTACTATGGTTAAGTTCACTATTTAAAAAAAGGGACATTTAAAGGAGTAATAACGAGCTTCACAAAATATATAAGGGTTAGTTTTTTTACCTTTTTAGATTAGGAACCACAAAAAGCAATAAACATGGTAAATCACTATAAACTCAAAGATATAGGTATAGGTAATGATATTTAAATGTATTATACATATAACTACCCGTATTTAATGTTTTAGGCATAACTGTGGCATAACTACCTAACCTACCTATGCCGTCACTTTGAGCTATTCCCAATTAGTTTTCAGCTTAAGTCAATTTCAAAGTTTTCCTTGTAAAGTCAAACACATCGTACTAAGCTTCCATTATACAAGTGAGCAGTACGTATACATACCATAGTTTGATAAGTAAGGAATTTCAGCACTAGTTTCATAGTTACTAAAGACTTCCTAAGTCCTTAGGATGATTTGGAGCTAGTGGTAAAATTGGTAGGTACCTTTATTTTTAAAACAAATTATTATTATTCTAAAACACAGAATTTTCCTAGTACCTATAGGCAAATGTACTATTTATTGTTTTATTAAGTGATTTAGCTCTATAGTATAATAATATTGTAAACGACTCAATTAAATAAATTATTATTATATTCTATTTCTATTCTATTGACGACCTTCTTGGCACAATGGTCACCATGCCGGACTGCATGGTGACCATTGTGCCACACAGGGTAGCGGGTTCGATTCCTGTCTCAGACATGTATTTATGCTTGGATATTTGTCCGTGGTCTGGTTGTTTCTCAGTATTTTAAGTAAGTATATATTTACAAAAGAAAAAGTATTTAAGTAGTATATCCGTTGTCTAGCTCTCATAACACAAGTCTAGTTACTTAGCTTGGGGCTAGATGGCGATTTGTGTATTTATTTATTGAAAACTAGCGACCCGCCCCGGCTTCGCACGGCTATATTATGCATGCATTATACATAATATAAACCTTCCTCTTGAATCACTCTATTTATTAAAAAAAACCGCATCACAATCCGTTGCGTAGTTTTAAAGATTTAAGCATACATAGGGATATAGGGACAAAAAAAGCGACTTTGTTTTATACTATGTAGTGATAGTGATCTAGCTAAAGCTCTGAGCAAACACTAAGTCGATTGATGTGACTAGATGCCCAAACGCTCCTGGTATATACTGCCTTAGTATCTGTTCAACTCATTGAACAATAATTTTACTTTAAATTATACAATATATACACTAGGATAAATTTAAAGATTAATAATAATTTGTAATATGTAAAAATAATAATTTCTTAACTAAATACTTATATTAAAATAATAAATGTAAACAAGCCAAGTCGCATGACAAACTGTATGTTTTAAATTAAATCTAGGTCACAAAGTAAACACAATTTTTGATGATTAATATTATTTTGGCAATAGGTAGGTAACACACGGCTGCACATCGACAGCACACTATTATAATAATTATTGATAAGTCATCAAAACTAAAATGTATATAATGTAAGAAATTTGTGAATAAATTAATTGGAATCAAGAACTGAGTCGAGTATCACTCCTCCTCCCAAGAAGATCGAGCAGTGCCTAGCAACCGCTAGAAGAGCTATTGCAGCTGGAAGAACCGAGCAGTACCTAGCAACCGCTAGAAGAGCTATTGCAGCTGCAAGATACGAGCAGTCCCTAGCAACCGCTAGAAGAGCTATTGCAGCTACTCCATGCTCTTTAGCATCCTCTCACTGCGGCCAGGAAACCCTTAGCCGTCAGTCGATTGGTCTTGTGAGTCCGCTTGACCAGCAGTGAGAAAATCCATCCCGTGTACATTGCACGACGTACACACACCACCCTTCCTACCCACCGTCCGTCCGTCACCCCAGGTCGCCTGGTGACAGACAATCCCGTACTTATCTATATATTTATATATTGTTCGAACCCTATGGTTAGGGCTAGGGCAGTAGGGACACGTCAGGTAGGGTAGGGCCAGTAGGTACACATAAAGCTAGGTACACACACATACACACATGCACTAACTAGGATACACGCACAAGGGGTCCAGATATAGATACATACGATTAGGAAACTAGGGATAGGTTATTGTAGGGGTAGGTGTTAGAACTGCTAGAAACAAAAATGGCGGAAAACGAAACACACATCCAAGTGTACGCCTACTTTCCGATACAGGACACAACAAAATACACAATGATCTATGTCACAGCGGTTCCTGAAAAAACACGGGACCAGCTATTCCAAACCGTCGAAATACAAAAATCATACATTGGCGTAGACTATAACAACGAACAGTATTTTGACTTAGATCATGAAGAATTTACAAGTTGCCTACAAAGTATGAGTACATACGTCTGCTTTCCTAGTGCCGTGAAGAACATGCAATCAAATGATAATTGCATTGTTAACCAGCTCTTCAAAAACCAAACACAAACGAGGTGTCAATCAAAAACGTTCGACATAACTAACAAACTGTTATGGAAACAACTGCATATGCAAAATACATGGTTATTCATAGCTAAAGACCGTAGTTTGACATCGATCATATGTGACGGACAAAGAGAGGAAATTGAACTGCGGGATGTTGGAGTAATACGGATTGCCGACAACTGTATTATAAAGACAACTAATAACATATTAGCTGCAAAAAGAACAATCTCAGTTCAAACCGTAGCGTCATTTTCAAAACCAATCGACTTCTCTATATCCACCTATAATAGCACTGGCACCATATTTAATGTAACCAAAGACGAAGTTATAGAGAGTTCACAAGATATTCTCGACAATGTAGTCAAATCCGAAAATAACTTACAAACTAAACTAGACAATACAATCTGGACCCAAGTTACTTCTCACACTTACATAACTACTACAGTAGGAGGTATAGTAGTAGTTACTATAATTTTATTAATATTATTTTGTGTTCCTCAGATCACGAGGGGCATAAGGTCACTGGTACAGCTACAGCACCACGACAACAGACCTGCAGCTGACGAGCCAGCCAGCCAACATCACGACCCAGTCTACAGCCAGGTAGCACCCAGAAAACCAGCCAGAAGACAACAAGATCCCTCGAACACTGACGGAATAGAACTGTACCAACTGGAGTCCTGCCCTGGAGAGACGCCAGAATGTTCAACTCATTGAACAATAATTTTACTTTAAATTATACAATATATACACTAGGATAAATTTAAAGATTAATAATAATTTGTAATATGTAAAAATAATAATTTCTTAACTAAATACTTATATTAAAATAATAAATGTAAACAAGCCAAGTCGCATGACAAACTGTATGTTTTAAATTAAATCTAGGTCACAAAGTAAACACAATTTTTGATGATTAATATTATTTTGGCAATAGGTAGGTAACACACGGCTGCACATCGACAGCACACTATTATAATAATTATTGATAAGTCATCAAAACTAAAATGTATATAATGTAAGAAATTTGTGAATAAATTAATTGGAATCAAGAACTGAGTCGAGTATCACTCCTCCTCCCAAGAAGATCGAGCAGTGCCTAGCAACCGCTAGAAGAGCTATTGCAGCTGGAAGAACCGAGCAGTACCTAGCAACCGCTAGAAGAGCTATTGCAGCTGCAAGATACGAGCAGTCCCTAGCAACCGCTAGAAGAGCTATTGCAGCTACTCCATGCTCTTTAGCATCCTCTCACTGCGGCCAGGAAACCCTTAGCCGTCAGTCGATTGGTCTTGTGAGTCCGCTTGACCAGCAGTGAGAAAATCCATCCCGTGTACATTGCACGACGTACACACACCACCCTTCCTACCCACCGTCCGTCCGTCACCCCAGGTCGCCTGGTGACAGACAATCCCGTACTTATCTATATATTTATATATTGTTCGAACCCTATGGTTAGGGCTAGGGCAGTAGGGACACGTCAGGTAGGGTAGGGCCAGTAGGTACACATAAAGCTAGGTACACACACATACACACATGCACTAACTAGGATACACGCACAAGGGGTCCAGATATAGATACATACGATTAGGAAACTAGGGATAGGTTATTGTAGGGGTAGGTGTTAGGGGTAGGTTTATTCCCCTTTCGGTGAATGTATCTGGTGACTGCACGCCCGCGTACACGCCTCGCGTAGGGTAAGGTACTGGTTACCAGGTGCGTTTACAGTATCCACAGCGCTTAAAAGTCTTCTAAAAGTCTATATCATTATTCTATGGTAAACACACACAGGCGAACGAACAAAATACAAACATTCTCCACTAACAAAATCCCTGGATGCATTAGAAAAAAGCTAAAACGAATCCCTGTTCCTCAACAAATCCCTGTTCCTCAACAAATCCCTGTTCCTCAACAAATCCCTGTTACTCAACAAATCCCTGTTCCTCAACAAATCCCTGTTCCTCAACAAATCCCTGTTCCTCAACAAATCCCTGTTCCTCAACAAATCCCTGTTCCTCAACAAATCCCTGTTCCTCAACAAATCCCTGTTCCTCAACAAATCCCTGTTCCTCAACAAATCCCTGTTCCTCAACAAATCCCTGTTCCTCAACAAATCCCTGTTCCTCAACAAATCCCTGTTCCTCAACAAATCCCTGTTCCTCAACAAATCCCTGTTCCTCAACAAATCCCTGTTCCTCAACAAATCCCTGTTCCTCAACGAATCCCTGTTCCTCAACAAATCCCAAATCCACTTAAAACCACCCTTATATTTTCGAGTTACTAACAAATCTCAATAAAGAACACACTGTACATTGAAATTAATAACAAATTTTATAGGTAACTTCGCCAAGGTATGTCGGTGAACTTCGTGGCCTTGAGTAATCGGTATTTGTTGTTAGGTATACGAAGAAATACCGATTTAAATATGCCGACGGAATATTGGGAAACTAGGGAAAATAAAGTTTGCTGTAAAGACAGTGGCGCCACACAGCCATCTAAACGTAACTTTGTTAAAAATACACTTGTAAGTTGTAAGGCTAAAAGTAGATTCTTATTGTATCCATATACTATACAACCTTTATAATTTTACGTTTCGTTTATTTATTCATTTTGTACCTTCAGTATTGATTTCAGTACGTTTTGATGGAAAACAATTACATTGAAAACATCTTCCAAATGTTTAAAGAGTGAACGGTTGACATGAACGTTGAAAACCATTCACAGTTCCTCTTATCATTCAACTAGGAGCGCCCCGCGGTTTCACCCGCGTAAGTCCCGATCCCGTGGGAATATCAAAATAAAAGTAGCCTAGGCCTCCTCGATAAATGGACTATCTAAAACAAAAAGTTTGCAATTCGAAACAGTAGTTCCTGCTTCCTTCAGCTTTTTAAGTGACGACCCAGTTGGCACAATGGTCACCACGCCGGACTGCCAAACAAAGGGTTGCGGTTTCGATATCCGCCTCAGACAAGTATTTATGCTTAGATATTTGTCTGTGGTCTGGTTGTTTCTATGTATTATAAGTATATATTTACAAAAGAAAAGTATATAAGTAGTATATCCGTTGTCTAGCACCCATAACACAAGTCTAGTTACGTAGCTTGGGGCTCAATGGCGATGTGTGGAATGTCCTGAAATATTTATATTCATTTATTTATTTATTTCTTTAAGTAGTATATCCGTTGTCTAGCACCCATAACACAAGTCTAGTTACATAGCTTGGGGCTAGATGGCGATGTGTGAAATGTCCTGCTATATTAAAATTTATTTATTTATTATTTATTTAAGTATAGATATGCTTTCACTTTCGACTTAGTATGCGTAGGGGTTGAATTTTTCAAAATCATGTCTTAGAGGATGCCTACGTATCTTTGTTTTCAATTTTCACCTTTTTCAATTTAGACCAACAAAGTGCACAAAAATGTAAGCAGAAATACATTTTCAGCCTATTTGGGCTAAACTTGGTAAAAATGTTGTTAGATTTTACACTGGCTATATCCTTGAGTCGTCCGGGGCCATTACTTGAGAGAAAAGAAAAATACATTTGCCCTTTGTTTGAAGAATTCTAGAGAATAACATTTTAGTATGTACCTACCCGAATAGCTACATCCCTCTGCACTTTGAACCTTATTACAGTTCCCATACCACGAGTTTTCATAGGTTAAGGTAGGTTCACATAGGTTTCACGTTAAAGTCAGTGTTAAGGTCGCTGCATACGTAACGTGATTTTTCCCGTGTCGGACGGAACGTGATATTATTATATGAAACGCTGTCAAGAAATTTTCACGTTCGGTCCGTCACGAGAAAAATCACGTTACGTTTAGGGCGTGTTCAGATGACACGCGTCGACCACGCGCCCGCCACGCTCATCACACGCGTTGAACACGCGTTGCACACGCTTTGATATTTGTTCTATATATAATTTGAGTCTTATGACACATTAATAGATCTCAAATTGCATTTCTGAAAGAGGGCGCGGGGCGTGCGCGGGGCGGGCGCGTGATTTGAGCGGGTGGACTTGCATAATTGCAATTTGAGATCTATTGATGTGTCATAAGCCTCAAATTATGTATAGAACTTTCAAAGCGTGTTCAACGCGTGTGATGCGCGTGGCGGGCGCGTGATCGACGCGTATCACCTGAACACGCTCTAAAGATCACAAACATTTTATGAACGATGCACGTCACGTCTCTGTGCCGTTGGAGGTTTTATCCCGAAACGTATGCAGCGATCTTTAGGTACCTGTCCTCGAAAATCAAATGTCTTTAAACACAACAGGCATTGTAACTTAAAATGCCGTGATGCATTTCGAGACCCATACCTATCTATGATCTCTGTCGATTGGCATGGATCTCAAAATGCACCGCTCAAAAAAACATTATGCCAAGCTCCCTTATGAAATGTCCGGACCCCTTTAACAAAATTCATGTACAAAGACCTTAGGAAATCAAAATAACGTTATATTATTTGCTTCTACCTATAATTCATAGGTGATTTGTTTGAATGAAGTCCCCTTTGAGGACCTAGTTGTTTATATTCTCAGGTCCTTAAAATATTGCCTGTCATTTAAGTGAAATAGGCCATATTTTATATAATTTCTCAAGCTTTCATAAGACCCTGAAACCGTCCTAAATTTAAATTCAAGTAGATGTTGACTATTTATTCTTAAATGAGACTACACTATACTAAAATTTGGAATAGTTGCAAAGACTATTTAGATTTTAGTATTTAAGAAATTATGCTATAACACTGCATTTTTAGTACGCTTTTATTAGTTTCACCTGTATGTTTGCAAGTAACCGACTCTTTTGGGCTCGATTTTGTTTTGTAAATAGTTGGAATGTCTAATTTAAATATTAGTAATTGAGAAATTATAATAGAGCTCCGCAGATTAGAAAGTAACGTGACATTTTGACAAACGGTGCGTGGGCGTTGGAGCAGCTGGCCACTGAGGGTGGGTTTTATTAAATACTAGCTTTATATACTTCGTCCGCGTAGAAATCGAAAATGGACCAAGGAATCACGTTGTCCCATACAAACTTTGCCCCTCTTTCATCCCTAAAGGTTGGAATTTCGGAAAATCCTTTCTGATCGGATACCTACGTCATACAAAGAACACACCCTCCAAGTTTCGAGTTTCTACGATCAGCGGTTTAGGCTGTGCGTTGATCCGTCAGTCAGGACAAAGAATTTTATATGTATAGAAGACTTTCACAGCTCGTAGTAGGGGTATATCCAGTTTAGTATTTTAGTGCGTTTTTTATTCAAACGGGCCACATCAAGGGTCATATAAAAACATACATAAAGTCTTATGTTAGATTCATTTTATTTTTATTAAGGCAAAATATCAACTGAAAGGTAAATATTCATTTTATAGCAGGAGCTATTTAAAAACTCATAGCAAATAGCTCGTTTTCGTTGAAAAGCTATTTTAGTTTAAAATTTAAGTACTAATAAAGTCTTTAATACTAGCTGCATCCCGCGGTATAACCTGCGTTAGTGTTTCTTTAAATGTGACTAGCGACCCGCCCCGGCTTTGCACGGCTATATTATGCATGTATTATACATATCTTACTCTTGAATCACTCTATCCATTAAAAAAACCGCATCAAAATCCGTTGCGTAGTTTTAAAGATCTAAGCATACAAAGAAAAATAGGGACATAGGGACGGCGAAAAGTAACTTTATTTTATACTATGTAGTGATAGTGATAGTGATAATCGATTTCATAAAAATACAGTATGCAATAGTGCGCCTCTACGTCCTAAACGGAACTACATGTCTGTCTGTCCCTATGTATTTTAATCCCTTAAATCTTTAAAACTATGCAACAGATTTTGATGCGGTTTTTTTAACCGACTTCGAAAAAAGGAGGAGGTTCTCAATTCGGTTGTATATATTTTTTTAGGGATTTTCGCCCATATTTTAATAGATAGAGTGATTCAAGAAGAAAGTTCTAGTGTATAAAACAAAAACTACGGGTAATTAACTAAAAAAAACCCGTCTTTAATCCCCCATAACAGTCAAACGACTGAACCGATTTCGATCAAATATAGCTAAGAAGAACACTCCCGACTAATTCACCTTTCAAACAAATGAAACAAAATGAAAATCGGTTTAGCCGTTCGGGTGCTACGATGCCACAGACAGGTACACACACTAACACACAGACGTCAAACTTATAATACCCCGTCGGTTTTTGCGTTGGGAGTTAAAAATATAAAAACATAGCTAAGAACACTCCCGACTAACTTATCTTTCAAACAAAAAAAACTAAATCAAAATCGGTTCATCCGTTTGGGAGCTACGATGCCACAGACAGACACACACACACACACATACACACACACACACACACACACACACACAGACACGTCAAACTTATAATACCCCGTCGGTTTTTGCGTTGGGAGTTAAAAATATAAAAACATAGCTAAGAACACTCCCGACTAACTTATCTTTCAAACAAAAAAAACTAAATCAAAATCGGTTCATCCGTTTGGGAGCTACGATGCCACAGACAGACACACACACACACATACACACACACACACACACAGACGTCAAACTTATAATACCCCGTCGTTTTTGCGTCGGGGGTTAAAAACTAAATTGAACCAAAACTTTAATTCTACGCTTCGCAAATTCAATGAAAATAAATCAAAAACCCGCAGATTGCCCGCGGGCAGTTTTAGAGACATGGGTCGCTGGGTAACTCTCCGCTAATGGGAATAGAGATTGCTAGTCGCAGGCTATTATTTTACGTCATTCTCTCGTTAACGTACCTACAGGCTTCGAAGGGCTTACGTAAAGCGTTTTTCATTAATTTGATTTTGATTTATTTGTCGCGTAATACTTTCCTTTAGGGACGAATGTATTTTTGACGTGACAACGTCTTATAAATTGGTTTGCCGGGTGACACTTCAAGAAACTGCGTTACGCTCCGCTGACGTTATGCGCTCACAATGAGAGCGAGTGAGAGGCACGCGGGCATGGTTAGCCCGCCTAAGAGCGAGAGAGACAGACATAAAAAGTGAAAGGCACGCGTCCCTTCCACTCGAGCACAGTTGTTGTCACGTAAAACTTTCGCCCGTATACCGACTTTACAGGCAACCAGTTTTTTTATTAATATTATCCACATTTGTCAGACCGGCTTGTTTGTCAAAAAACCAAGAATTTGATATAGTTAGAACGTATCGTAGAGTTAAAGAAATCATTTATTTCTTATCAGAATTTCACACTTAAAACTTAAATCTTCTTTATCTATCTATACATATAAAATGCTTTGTCCTGACTGACTGACGGATCAACTCACAACCTAAACCGCTGATCGTTTAAAGACCTGAAACTTGGAGGGTGTGTTCTTTGTATCACGTAGGCATCCGATAAGAAAGGATTTTCCGAAATTCTACCCCTTAGGGGGTGAAAACGGGGAGCAATATTTGTATGGGAAAACGTAATGCCTGCGCGGACGAAGTAGCGGGCAAGTTAGCTTGACAATCTGACATTTGGACATTGACAGTTGCAAACGTAACCTCAAAATTCGAAATTATGCATTTTTAACACTTTAAAATAACTGTCCGTGGTTATAAATTGATTTATATCGATGAAATGGATCTTTTATAACTTAGAAAGCAAGCCCATAGTATCTACGGGTACTGGGGAAAACAATGTATGATTGGTGAAAGATCTCCTTTCATTCTTATTCTTTCTTCGTATAAAAATAGGAACCTGTAAGAACCCCCTTTTGGGGGTGAACCCCTCGGTATGAGATACCTAATTTTGACTTTTGGACGTCGCTTCGCCGACCACTCTGTATTTTTCATAACATACTTTAAATTAATTTAATTTTTGTAAAGTTCGCAGTAACGAGATGTCGATTTAACAAGTCTTCGCATTATGGTATTTTCGCCGTAAAACCCTTCGCTCGCAGTATAGTTTTTGGATGTAACGTTACATCGCAGTAACAATATGTCAATTAAATACGGCATCGTAGTATAAAGATATCGATGAAATCGAAGAAACAAAATTCGATGAAAAGTTTTTCGCAGTGACGTAGGTATCCTGAGTCTGAGGACCGGGACCTTTAGAGGAAGACTCTCTGGGATGGAGTGGTTGCTCACGATGCCACCTGGTTCGAGCAACTAGCACACAGGCGTGAGCTGCGTCACCAACGTGCTGCTCTGTCCCCAACATCCTCGGGGACACAATTTGTATGTGATATGTGTGGTAGGTGCTGTCGATCCCGCATCGGACTTACTAGCCACGTTCGTAAGCGTCGTACCTTAAGAACGGATGCTGCTTAAAGCATCTTTTATAGATGAAGAGAGGCCAATGATGATATTGTATAGTTATTGTTATAAATATCAAGTGAAGTAAATCCTAATCCTAACTAATATTATAAAATTATTTCTTTATTTTTTTTTTTTTATCACACAATAGAAATAGGTTAATGACATTACACTAGATACGCATGACATTATTTCAACATTCTTATTCTTATTCTAATATTTTAATGCTATTTATTAGGCTGTATTTTTACTTTATTTAATCTTATTTCTTTACTAATTTGACAAAACCGGCTCCTAATAAATTTTCCGTTGTTGCAAGTTCCTAATAAACTGATATAACCAAACAAACTAACACAACTATACAAATACCAACTTACCTCACTATTGAACATGAAAATAACAATGTATTAACTAGACGAGTTTATTGTTTAACGAGTATCTATAGTAAGAAAAACCTCGGTCTGTCGCCACACAATTGCAATGCCCGGCAGGGCACATATGTGGACTATTATGCCTCTGTAAGATCTATTATACAATATGAAAGCAAATAAATGAAATGAAATGAAATGAAATGAAATAAATCCGAAAGTTTGTTTGTTTGTTCCCTCTTCACGGTCAAAAGACAAGACCAATTTGGATGAGAATCGGCAAGAATCGGCATAGTGGTAGTTATGGGGATAAAGAAAGGACATAGAATACTTTTGATTCCGATATTCTCGCGGGTTGGGGCTTCGCATCGGTCGTATTGCGTAAAGCTGGGGACACATTGCTCGGACGCGTCCGACAGCCGCGACTTATAGCCATCTGTGTAATGTAAATGTATGTAACTGTGCACACTATCGGACGTAAGTCGCGGACGTGACCTTGAGCGTTCGGACGTCCTAGAGCGATCTGGGCCGCTGGATGCCAAACGACCGTGCACACTTATCAGTCGCGGCTGTCGGACGCGTCCGTAAGCCGCGTCCGATAAATATGTCCCCAGCTTTATTATTGTTGACTTAACAGCTTCCATTTCCAAAACTTTTCTAACTAGCTGCGCCCCGCAGTTTCACCCGCGTAAGTTCCAATCCCGTGGGAATATCGGGATAAAAAATAGCCAATTTGTTAATCCAGGTCTCCAACTATCTAGATACCGAGTTTCATCGCAATCGATCCAGTAGTTTATGCGTGAAGAAGTAACAAACATTCATGCACACACACAAACTATCACATTTATAATATTAAGTAGGATTTATCGTTCCAACTGTCTAATCCCTACCGAATAATACTTTGTCCTCACTTTGAAAAACCTCATTTCAAACATTTTCAATAAGTCCCCCTCATTATCACACAAAATGAAATCACTGTAAAGTCAGTCTGTTAAAACTTTATAAATCTTCTCCGCCTTTAAATTGTGGCTTTCTTTAATTAAAAAAAAAGTTGACAAAAGCAGACCTACCTACTCCTTTTCGCCAGAGGAAAATAACCTTTAAGGTAATGGTCTTGAGATCATTTTCATGATAACTGGAAAAAAGTAATTCTTTGTTAATAAAAATGAAAAATTGCAGTTAACCTTAGTTTTTGTAATGAAAAACCGTTCGTTATAAATTTGTGTTGCGAGAATTATTTTCTTCACCGAAATGAATATATACGCTTTTTTTATTTTTCAAGTTGTAAAAATTGCGGTCTAATTTGAGTTTTGATTTAATTTTACTACGAGCTGTATCTGCAAACGTTGTTTTGCCATACCTATACAAAAATCACCTGTCAATTTGACATCTGTCATTTCTATTTCCGATCTCCGTCCTTATATGAACGGAAGGCTATTGGAGCTTTTTAACCCTTAACTTTTTTTAACTTGTATTGATCGTACGTATTTTTCCGGGTATTAAAAAAGCTAATGAAATTACACCCCACCGAACACACGGTTCACCCGACTGGGGACCAAGGGTACTCAAAATGTAGAGGAATACACCCCCAAAGTGTATTTTTCTTTTTTCAAATTAGTAGCTTATGAACAAAGTTATTTCAGTCTCAACATAAAAAAACCGCGTAATTTTTCGATATTTTCGTAAATTTTTAAATTCTTAAAACCTTCCAGTCTGATTTTAAAATTTCTAAAGTCATACGATACTTTAGGCACATGCGGTCATTTCGACACCTCTCGCGACCTCGTATCGTTAAGATTTAAGAAAATATGGGCCTTTTGCACTTTTTACGATTTAGGCACCCTTATCCTTGATTTGAAAAACATTTTCACTGATAAAAAATAGATGTTGTATGATTTTCAGACCAACCTAACGACAATACACAAAAAATTTCATACAAATCGGTTTAGCCGTTGGTAGTGGTAACTAACACACACGCGACACGAGAATTTTATATTATTTAACTAGCGACCCGCCCCGGCTTCGCACAGCTGTATTATGCATGTATTATATCTAAAAAACCTTCCTCTTTAATCACTCTATCTATTAAAAAAACCGCATCAAAATCCGTTGCGTAGTTTTAAAGATTTAAGCATACATAGGGACATAGGGACGGCGAAAAGTGACTTTATTTTATACTATGTAGTGAAAGTGATAATGAAGAAGATTGTATCTTATTTCGGTGACGCTTCATACAGTGCGAACACGTAGTTTTTTTCTGTATATAATATATAAATTTACATTTATATACTTTGTGTACAAATAGGTACCTACTTATACCTATTTGATTAAAATATCAATGTAGGTCTCACCTGTTTATTTAAATCTCTCGCGAATTTAGGTCAATTTAAAAACATTTTATTTTAGCATTATTCTCTCGTATTAAAACCGCAATGCTTTCGAATCTCGTCGTTGGAATTATGTCATTCAGAAATCTAGGTTACCTACTCTTAATACAGATATAACACACATTTCACACTGTTTTTAACTGATCTGAAATGGATGGTTTAATCCTATTTTTGAATCAATTTGCAGTGTGAAGTCGAATATTAGAGACTTGGTATAGTCAAAAAATAAATTAGAATATGGTTAGTAATTAGGTTTACCGCCACATCAATCACTACATAGTATAAAACAAAGTCGTATTTCCCTTTGACTGCTTAAATCTTTAAAACTACGCAACGGATTTTGATGGGGTTTTTTTTAATAGATAGAGTGATTCAAGAGGAAGGTTTAATCCATGCATAATATAGCTGTGCGAAGCCGGGGCGGGCGCTAGTTAAATAATAAAATAGATTTTTTCAAATTTTCTCACCATTTAAGCTTTCTCTGGACAAATTTTAATATTTCAAAACAAAACTAACGCCTAACGGACAGCAATTTTAGTGATTTTTATATATCTGGATTTATAATTTTAAAACACTACTGAACGACTATTAAGTTTTAGCAGACAATTTTTTATTGCTTTATTTTCCGAAACTTCTTGTATCTTATGATTTAAATAATATAAAATTAGGTAATTTTTTAGTCAAAGAAAAGAAATCCAGACTGAGTTATATAGGTAACTAGCTGCGCCCCGCGGTTTTACCCGCGTAAGTTCCTGATCCTGTGGGAGTATCGGGATAAAAAGTAGCCTACATGTTAATCCAGGTCTCTAGCTATCTACTTACCGAGTTTCATCGCAATCGGTTCAGTAGTTTTTGCGTGGAGAAGTAACAATCAAACATTCATACACACAGACACACACAAACTTTCACATTTATAATATTAGTAGGATTATCAGACGTTAGGTTTAATTAATACCAATCTGGCCATTCTAATCGCCACATTTCTTCGAAATTCCATCAACTGTAAAAAGCAAGTCACGTGAAAAATACCTACCTATTTAAGTACGAATGGATTTGATTTTCCCACAATAGAATTAGATTTAGACCTTAATAAATTGTTAAAAACTTTATTACATCGTAATAAGGTGGTAAATTAGATGGCAAGATTACTGAAATGAGTGCAAAATGTAATTTTGTTAAATATAAATCGTGTAAATTGAGATGTAACCAGTTGAAGAGACGTAGACCCTTGAAGGGAGGTACTATGTACCTATTTCCATTATTATTCCATTATTGTAAGATGTTCATAGAAACAGATATCTAATATTAGTACTACATCTTATATCTATCTATCTGTCTTCTATCTATATAATATATAAAAATCAATGCCATTATAACTCAAAAACGGGCTCACCTATCCAAACCAAATGTTTAGGCTTTGTTCGAACTATTTAGTAGATAGTTTATGTGAAGTTTGCACAAAATCGGTCGAGCGGTTCTTCATTTATCACATTTTATTATATGGCAACACAACGTTTGCCGGGACAGCTAGTAATTTATATCTATAACTATACTCGTACTCATATACCTACTAATACTTACTAGCTATCCCGGCAAACGTTATTTTTCCATTTAAAAAAAAACCGGGCTGATTTGTTAATCTAAACCATCCAGGGCGCCACCTAAACGTATACAAAAAAATCTTTCAAATCGGTCCAGCCTTTTAGGAGGAGTTCAGTGACATACACATGTACAGTAGAATCACTACATAGTATAAAACAAAGTCGCTTTCTCTGTCCCTAAATCCCTTTGTATGCTTAAATCTTTAAAACTACGCAACGGATTTTGATGCGGTTTTTAATATTAATAGATAGAGTGATTCAAGAGGAAGGTTTATATGTATAATACATGCATAATATAGCCGTGCGCAGCCGGGGCGGGTCGCTAGTTATAAATAAATAAAAAGAAGAAGATAAAGAGGAAAGTTTTTCATTTTTTTGTTTGTAACGAACTGGACCGATTTTGTTGAAACTTAGTATAGGGATACATTAAATTAATTGGGAGTAACATAGGTTGATTTTTATCCCTATTGTCCCACGGGATCGGGAGTTACGCAGGTGAATACACTGGTACTAGATGTGTGGAGTAACGAGGATGGATAGAATAAGGAACGAGTATATTAAAGGAAGCCTGAAAGTAGCAACTGTTACTGAAAAAGTAAAAGGGAACCGTTTCAGTTGATATGGACATGTGATGAGGAGAGAAGAGACGCATGTGACTAAAAGAGTGAAGAGTATATTAGAGTAAGCCTGAAAGTAGCAACAGTTACTGAAAATGTTAAAGGGAACCGTTTCAGTTGGTGTGGACATATGATGAGGAGAGAGGAGACGCATGTGACTAGAAGAGTGATGAGTATGAAAGATGGATGGACTGCGTGAGATAAGATATGAAGGAGATGGATGTGAACGATGAGATGACGACTAATAGAAGTGAATTGAAGAAGAAGACTATTGACCGAAATAGATTGAAACAATAACAGGCAGAAGTATTTATATAAATACACTAGTTGTCTCTCTATATGTGATAATGATTTCTTACAAACACAGAATGAGCTATTTCCTTTAACTTTCCATACCATGTTTGTTTCTAGGAATTGCTCTCTATCAGCAATACAAAAATATAGGTTATTTGTTTTTATTCCAAAATGTACAGGTTCGATTCCTGGCGAGGGTAATTCCTTCCGAAAATTCTAATGATGTACTTAGTTTTTATTTTTTTCAAAATCGGGCACGAACTAAGACGGCCCAGAACACACGGTGAAACGAAACTGCAACGAAACCCTTTTGAAATTATTGATTTGAAACCAGTTTCAACCATTTTCCACACACGCTGCAACCATAATCATTTCGGTTTTCTTTGAGAACAGACGTCTGCAAAATGAGTTCTTCGAGTGACGAAGAAATTGTGGTTATGTATTTGTATCTTCGACAAAGCAGAAGGCGCAAAAGGAGAACTATGTGGTTACATCCCTACATCGAGAAGAATATCAACTGTCGTATGTTTGTGGCTGCCAAAGAATTACAAGAAAGTGTGAAAGAAAGTGTGGTATTATACAAGCAAGGATACTTTTCCACTTCTAACACAAATGTAATGTTTTTTTGTTCGTCGTCAGCCATTTTGTACAAAAGAAGCCAAACTCGATGAATGAAACGCAACGCGAGTTTCCTGCACGACAGTTTCAATGCGACTGATTTGCAACGCGTTTCAAACCGGTTTCAGACTGGTCGCGTCATGTGTGGTCTCTCTACGGAATCTATGGCAGAAACTTAGATGCAACTCAAAAGTAACTAGAAGTTGCAGTTTCGTTGCAGTTGCGTTTCACCGTGTGTTCTGGGCCTAAGTTTGAGACGCAACTCCTTTCAGCATTTTTCGCTATCTTATAGTTTAGGATATGACCCTGAAGGCCCATTAAACTAAAATTAATTCTATATAATCAATTCAATAAAGTTGTTCTAATAAATTATTATGTCATTGATAGATTAAAAAAAACGGAAATAACAGCTAAAATTTAATAATTATTACGACGACAGGTCAAATTTTTGTACGAAAACAGTATCCGAGTAGCAAAACGAATTGATATTGAGGACACGTTTAACTAATTTGAATTTTAATACTGTATCATTTGTATTCTGTTGATACGATAATTTTGAACCAATTTGCTTTTTGAGGTCGTAAATAAAGACGTTACAGAACCACGATGTAATTCGAATTTTAAAATACGAACGTGACGTCATTTGTTCGCAAACCGGTAAATACCGGAAAAAAAAATTCTTGAAGCAAGAAATAATTCTCTCCATATAGACGATAGAGAATAATTTCTTAATGAATGTTCTTGAAAATTTTAAGCAGTATTCTTAATTTATGAAATCAATATTCTTAAATTAAAGGGTAAGGCAAATGCCCAGAATGCCAATTCTCGTAAAAATCAATGTTGAAATTACATTTCAATATCATTTCGATTGCATTTCGATCACAAATAATACCCCTCAAAGTAGCTCAAAACAAACTTAAAGTCACCTTTTTGCAAAAAAAAAACTGACTTTATGGGTATTTTTGACGTGACAACGTCTTATAAATTGGTTTGCCGGGTGACACTTCAAGAAACTGCGTTACGCTCCGCTCACGTTATGCGCTCACAATGAGAGCGAGTGAGAGGCACGCGGGCATGGTTAGCCCGCCTAAGAGCGAGAGAGACAGACATAAAAAGTGAAAGGCACGCGTCCCTTCCACTCGAGCACAGTTGTTGTCACGTAAAACTTTCGCCCGTATACCGACTTTACAGGCAACCAGTTTTTTTTTGCAATCGAAATGATATTAAAATGTAATTTGAACAATGTTATTTACGAGAATTGGCCTTCAGGACATTGTAAATGAATGATCATTTATTCCCCTACCTAGAAGTGAAAGTGACACGACACCAAAGAAAATTCTAGGTACCTATTTCAATTTCAGTTCATTAATGTCTGATAATTTAAGTCTATACTAATCACTACATAGTATAAAACAAAGTCGCTTTTTCTGTCCCTATTTCCCTTTGTACGCTTAGATCTTTAAAACTACGCAACGGATTTTGATGCGGTTTTTTTTAATAGATAGAGTGATTCAAGAGGAAGGTTATATATGTATAATACATGCATAATATAGCCGTGCGAAGCCGGAGCGGGTCGCTAGTATTAATATAAAGCTGAAGAGTCTGTATGTTTGTTAGAACGCGCTAATCTCAGGAACTACTGTTCCGAATTGAAAACATATTTTTGTGTTGGACAGCAGTTGGACAGTCCATTTATTGAGGAAGGCTATAGGCTACTTTTTATTTTAATATTCCCACGGGATCAGGAGTTACGCGGGTCATTATCATCCGAGCGATGTTACGCGGGTGAAACCAGCTAATCCAATAATAATTAGAATAAGTTAAATGCGAGTAATAAGCGAAATACTTATTTCATAAAAATGGGGAATATTGTCATTTGATAAATATTTGATTTAATGTCATTCTGCAAAACAATTCATTTATTTATTTTCTTGTCATTGTCACTTCTTGTCGCTGGATTGGAGGGAAATGGGGGAGACCTTTGCCCAGCAGTGGGACAGGCTGTTATTTTTAATGAGAAATAATGCGTTTTAATTTTAGGAAACGTAGTTTTATTTTCAACATTAGACACGGAACATTCGACACACAGTGACAGATAGTCTTAGGTTATGGTAAGTATCTATGAACGAGAGGTCTACACATTCTACTAAAGAGCTGGTAAACTAGGGTTCAATTTTCTCATTTCAACACAGGCTAATAAAAAAAATAAAAATAAAGGTTTTTAAAAAACCTTCAGTGGCTCTTATTACCCGCTGGTACAGTATCATAAACGAATAAAAATAAATTATAACATAGCAACTATTTAGATTTATATACTAGCAACTATTAATTACTACAAGAAGAATAAAAAACTATTTATGTGGCTGTCCAGTTCTTTTATCCGAATTTTATAGATAAAAATACTAGCTTTTGAACTTTGTGTGATATTAAAAGTAGATTAATAGTAGGTACCTATTCTTAGTAACTAATTGATTAACATAATTATTTACAGTTGGGTAATTATTAAATAATATTAGGTATAACGTCTGAGCCAATGTCTCTGGATCTAAATTTTTAGATATTTGATTAATTAAGGAACGAAGCCAAACATGCAATAATTAATCTGTATCTAATGCGTTGTTGAGTATTTTAAGAAGAAAATAAATAAATAACTAAATACTGCAGGACATTCCACACATCGCCATCTAGCCCCCAAGCTAAGTAACTAGACTTGACTTGTGTTATGGGTGCTAGACAACGGATATACTACTTATATATTTTTCTTTTTTTGTAAATATATACATATAATACATAGAAACAACCAGACCACAGACAAATATCTAAGCATAAATACTTGTCTGAGGCGGGAATCGAACCCGCAACCCTGTGTTTGGCAGTCCGGCATGGTGACCATTGTGCCAACTGGGTCGTCGTAGGGTAGTTCTAGATGTTTAAATAAGAAAAGGGTAGTTCTAGATGTCTAAACAAGATATATAGTATGATTTTCGAAAATTTTGAGGATCTATTGCTATAACAAACACTAATGTTCTTTTTTTTTTTCAGTAACAGCTGATTTTCCTGTAAATTTAATAAAACATTCGAATCTTCAAAAGTTGTTCGCCTAGCTATTAAGAACAACCCATTTCTTCTTAAAATACTCTCATAGAAACGAATTATACATATACAGATAGAAAAAAAGAAAGAAAATAGCTTTATTTGTAACCAAAGGGAATCAAGCTACACATAACAAAATAAAGAAAATTACAGTGTGGTTACAAAAACAAGAACGACTCAGCGTAAACGCTACACAACAAAGTGCAGCAGCGCGAGCGCGCTCATTTTCAGTCTATTTCCCGAAAAGATAGAAGAAATAGAATCTTAAATAATTTTATTTAAGACACTTTTATTCTTAACTGTATATATTTTATATTTTATTGCATTATTTTAAATTAGATACCTATATTTTTATTACTTATTACATAGGATACATTTAATTTTCCTTATCTAGATTCTTTTGTAAATGAACTCCAATGTGTATCGTCGTGTTTAATCATGTCATTTTTGTCTGAGAGATTGATAAATTAATTACAGGGTGACTAATTTCATAAGTTGATGCTATAATACTCTATGTGCGTAATACTGACGACTGACTTACCGTCACATGGTATGACGGTGAGGAATTTACAAAATAGTCTTGTATTTGACATCATTTCACCTGATGGGATGCGACGATGGGGTTGAGGATGTAGCATGCTCTTGCTCGTCTATTAAGAGAACGGCATGACTGAACAACGTGTAGGAACGCGACGAGTTACTTGGCTTGGCACCTTGACTTTGTCCAGGGTTTGTTTTTTTGTTGTTTTCGCTCAGGGGTTACGTGTAGGACATCAAGGGTTAAATCCTACGGACACAAGCAAACCTGAAGCCCCAAAATTATTTTCCTAACTTGGTTTAGTGTGGCAGTTAACCACTGCACTGGTCTGTTACTCTATGGTGAAGAGGAAATAAAAAAAATATGCACGTTTATTACTGTGGCAGATAACCATTGCTCTGTTACACTATGGTGGAGAGGAAATAAAAAAATATGCACCTAATATAATATGACGATCAAAACAAAACAAAAGACGATCGAAATAAATACAAAAGATGGCCGAAAAAACAGAAGACTATCGAAACAAAAACAAAGGATGTCCGTCCCATACATAAGAGAATATTCGCGAATCCCGTATAATGACGACCTCTGTGGCGCGTCGGGCGAACACCCGACTGCGACGCAGAAGGTTGCGGGTTCGATTCCCGCCGGGAACAAGTATTTATGCTGACCATAAATTCTTGTTTCTGGTTCTGGGTGTTTCCTATATGTATAATATGTATATATTTACAAAAAAAAAAGTATATAAGTAGTTTATCCGTTATCTGGCACCCATAACACAAGCATTAAGTTGCTTAGCTTGGGGCTGGATGGCGATGTGTAATATGTCCTGAAATATTTATTTATTTTATTTATTTAATGTCGGATTTTAATGAAAACGCGATGTTTTATCACGTGCTGCTTTTCCGAGCCATGTCATGTAACAGAGACGAAAGTAATCCAAGCTCAGCAACACCGAAGACAATTATAGCATCGTAACAAAGGGCCATTCACATCCATTGACGAAACCATTTTTACATATTATTGTGATTAGGCGTATAATCGTGACGCGTTTGCGTCATTCAGACTGTCATTTTGGTAGTTGGAATAATATAAAGTTCCTGATATCACTAGCCTCTGGCAGGATTTGAACCCACAACCCTTTTTTATGGTGGGGAAAATACTTTGCAATATCTCCGCTGTCTAGCGGAGTGTGTGGAATTTGCCACTAAAAACCCAACCAGGTTTTCTATCACAACGCACCATCGCGTCGCCGACGGGGTGTTGGGATGCGTGAGGATTTCTTCTAAATGACACCCTGACGGCACGGCGTCGCGTCGGCCTAATAAGGTCCCAGAACCCACAACCCTCGCCTAAACTTTTTTGATCAATAAATATTTATTATTATTTAAAAAAATCCACCGCTAGAACGGCCGCCTCTACGGTTGGGGGTCAAATCTCTCTGGGGCTCTTGATTTTGGAAAGTGTTAGATAAGCTGCGGTCATTCGCCTGCGGAGTAAGCACCTGTGGAATCTTACTGCATCCTAGATATACAATTTTATTACCTAACAAAAACAGAAAGAAAAGAGCAAGCTGAAAATGAGCGCTGTGTAGCTGTATCTCACGGTACATCTTTATCCTATCATATTAATATTTATAAATGTGAAAGTTTGTGTGTATAATATGTGTGTGTGTTTTTATGTGTTTGTTACTCCTTTACTACTGGACCGATTGCAATGAAACTCGGTATGTGAATAGCTGGAGACCTGGATTAACACATAGGCTACTTTATATCCCGACATCCGCAGGATCGGGACTTACGCGGGTAAAACCACACCTATTAGATTTATATATTTCTGTTGAAATTGTGTAATTATGTGAGCATGGCAATAAACAATTATTTATTTATAAACAGGAAGATATAAAATAGTGAAAAAATATGAATGGGGCTAACTGAACACAAAATGCCTTGTACAAAATGGAGCATAACAGGCCGGTTTGACTATCGTAGTGGAAGGATCAATTATGCTGTTCATTGAAACAACTAACCAACATAATACCTACTGCTAATGTTGTCCAGAGCGTCACACTTTGCTGTGTGTTAGTGGTAGAGCCACTGAGTTTATATTGTCGACGACCCAGTTAGCACAATGGTCACCATGCCGGACTGCCAAACACAGGGTCGCGGGTTCGATTCCCGCCTCAGACATGCATCTATGCTTACCCCGGGCTCCCGAGAGGGATGCAACCGGGAACATCGCTCGGATGATGATGACATGCATCTATGCTTAGATATTTGTCAGTGGTCTGGTTGTTTCTATGTATTATCAATTTACAGAAGAAAAGTATATAAGTAGTATATCCGTTGTCTAGCCTTAATACCTAAGTCTAGTAACTTAGCTTGGGGCTAGATGGCGATGTGTGGATTGTCCTGCAATATTTATTATTATTTATTGAAGTTATACTTCTTTAGGCGCGTTATGAAAAAATGATGAGAGTGAAATTTTACAAAAGCGTCACACAAAATTCTCACCATGAAGTTGTCCGCAAACCGCAAGATGACAGCTGTCATAAAACCATGTTGAAGTTGTCCGCAAACCGCAAGATGACAGCTGTCATCTGCGGTACTACTACTACATAATTATTTTTATGTAATTAATTATTTATATTTGTCGGACGAGTATTTTGTCGGACGAGTTTTTTGTCGGACGAGTTTTTCGTCGGACGAGTTTTTTGTCGGACGAGTTTTTTGTCGGACGAGTTTTTGTCGGACGAGTTTTTTGCCGGACGAGTTTTTTGTCGGACGAGTTTTTGTCGGACGAGTTTTTTGTCGGACGAGTCTTTTGTCGGACGAGTTTTTTGTCGGACGAGTTTTTTGCCGGACGAGTTTTTTTTTTAATAATGCCAAAGAAGTATAACTTCTCACGCGCGTACATAAGTACACGCACCCATTTTTTTTTATTTATCGTAGGTTAGTATCATATCCTACCTACCTAATTGTTGCAAGAATTTTTGGATTGCTAGCTGTCCCGGAAATCGTTGTTTTGACAAATACAAAAAAAAATATAAAGGAAAAAAAATAGAAT
Organism: Idaea aversata; assembly: GCA_907269075.1. Lineage (NCBI taxonomy): Eukaryota > Metazoa > Arthropoda > Insecta > Lepidoptera > Geometridae > Idaea > Idaea aversata. The sequence goes on along the minus strand of OU026092.1, from coordinate 3,299,210 downwards.
AATGTTCGATTCTCAGACCTAACGCAAAAAATTTCATACAAATCGGTTAAGCCGTTTAGGTGGACATAATAATATGTAACTAACTCCGCGACACGAGAATTTTATATACAAGGTTATTGGAAATTGTACTAGCAAGCCGTTGAGGGCTACTTTTGTGCACCTTAACAAACAACTTTTGTTCTATGACTTTTGGAAATTCAAACATTTTTTCGAAAATTTTGAGGTTAGGTTTACCTGAAAGTCAGCTGTTCCTTACACGGATAGGTCATTAACCTTAAAATTTTACTTATTTTTTGTAGTTCTTAGTCTAAATGGCCTTCGTTTAAAAAATCAGCTGTTTTTCGAATTTACATAACCACAAAATTTTCAGTGATTTAGATGAATAATACATATACAAGTGTAGGGGAACCTCTCAGAATTCATCAAATTAAACAAGAAATATCATATTACAAACAGATATTATTCCAATACATCAATTACTAGCCAATTATACACAAATAATAACATATTCAATTTACAAACCTTCCACAATCTGGGCAACTCGTTATCTGAAGACAGACAGACATCACACCCGTCATATAAAAAATATATAAGAATAGAGTATTTACTCAGCATTTCAAGGTTCCTCTCAGAATTCATCAAATTAAACAAGAAATATCATATTACAAACAGATATTATTCCAATACATCAATTACTAGCCAATTATACACAAATAATAACATATTCAATTTACAAACCTTCCACAATCTGGGCAACTCGTTATCTGAAGACAGACAGACATCACACCCGTCATATAAAAAATATATAAGAATAGAGTATTTACTCAGCATTTCAAGGTTCTGTTACAGTCGGCCATCCTCCAGAAAACGAGTCCCTTCGTTTTAGGTTTATAATACAAAGTTGAAATTTAAATGTTTACTCTCAAAACAAATTAAGCTTCTTTAAATTACAACAATAAATTACTGGTATCAATCCAAATCAGTTAAAAAAAACAAATTTATTACAAAAAATAAAAAAAATCATCATTATGGCTATCATCGCCATTATCATCATCATTATCATCATCATCATCATGGCTATCATCGCCATTATCATCATCATCATGACGATTATAATCATTATAATCGCCATCGTCATCATCATCACCATTATACTCATCATCATCGTCATCATCATCATCATCATCGTAGTCGTCATCATCGTCATCATAATACAATAAAAAATAAACAAATAAAACAGGATTCTATTCCTCATTTTAACGAAATAAATAGTAGGTATTCTACCAAATTAAATAAATATTGTCTAATAATAAACTAAACGAAATTATAAATAAATAGGATAATATTCCTTATTCAATCGAAATAACTGGTGGGTATTCTATCAAATTAAATAAACATTGTCTAATAATAAAATAAACAAAATTATAAATAAATAGAATTCCATTTTTTATTCAAACGAAATAACTAGTGGGTATTCTACCGAATTAAATCATTGTCTAGTGATAAACTAAACGAAATTATGAATAAATAGGATTTCCAAACTCCATATTAATAAGATATTATGCAAGATACTCTTTTTGCACAAATTTTATTAATACATCATTAAGTTGTTATTTCATTGACGTGAATCGTTCATTCTCATAAACAATAAAATAACTCATCATTTTACAGAACAGTGTATTGATAAGTCTCACAAACCATCATTTCTTGCGAAAGGCTTATCAATACTTCATTCAAGTTTTATTATCTCATAGGCATGAACCATCCTTCTCACAACCCATGAAACAACTCATCAATTATCAATATTATGGATATTATGCAAACCTCATTTCTTGCATAAACCTTATTAAACCATATTCTTTGGGACGGAGATCCGTCAACCACGAGATCCCTTGATCGCTGGCAATACTCTGCGAACAACAATCACTAAATTAACTCAATTCACTATTATCACAGTGTCTAATTCCTTTCTGATCTAAGTTATTAAGTTTACAACTTTAATATTGAGGATATAATCTTTAAGTACGCAACAACAACTATAATCTTTTTTTGTTGTTTCTTTCTCTTTTTTTTTTATGTACAAATCAACTTCTACAAGTTCCGGTTGATCTTTTGCATCAACTAACCAGTGCAAAACTACTAGCCTAAAAATTCTCATAATGTATTTTATAGGTGCTTAAACATAGGTATTTTACTATATTAATATAAAAGTATCTCAGAATACTTTAAACAAATTATTTCCTTAAGAATAAAGCAATTTAAAACTCAAAGATGAACCATCATTATCTCTTACAAAGAAACCAATGTATTCATATCGAATAGTCATAACAGGTGCCATGTCTTACAATTGTTGATCTCGTATTTTAAAGACAGATAAATACTCATCTTATATTGTTGTCTATTCTCCAATTTCACCGCACTTTAGTGTAACTTCAACAACTCTTCAACTCGTCAGCGCAACAGAATGTTCATACCATCAGTGTCGATACTTGTTAAATCTACAAAATAGATATAATTAATCCGACAAATCATCTGTGATAACAATACTCTCAAAGAGAACCGGGTGTGAGTGGATGCTAATGAAACTCATTAGCTCTACCTGACTTTATTATTAAACTCTCTTTTTACAATGATATAATCTACAGTTCAATTTTTTCATGCTCTTAAAGCTCATAGAATACGACCACGTCAAGTTTCTTGCGAGTAGATTATGAATGTACGTTTGTACAATCATTATTATTTTTGCTAGTTATTGGTGAGACGCTCGCTCAGTCGGGAGAATTTCTACAACTGTCGTTTTATTGTACTTCTTGATATTGTTTTTTTTTTTTTTTATTAATATACAAAAACCTAAATACATAAAATTTTATAATAAAGACGCCACATAAACTTATTAGAGTTTTACCGGACGTCAGTGCCATCGACTTAAGATAAATAAATAAAATACATTAGTCTAAAACTATGACATAACTTTTGCAGAAACGTTTAACCAGATACATAAATATACAAACTTAAATCAAGAAAAAAAAATTACAAGAGAAATAATGTAAAATTATATAAACCATTAAATACCGGAATTGTCACAAATAGATTGTACTTATAATAAAAGATAGCACAATAATTAAAACTAACATGTAATGGTTTCAAAATATCTCAATAAACTTAGTTGTTACATGTGTCTAAGAATTTGATGGCATCGAAATTCAGAACACCTACCGAATGATAATTTATATTATTTGAGAATTACTTTTAATAATATTATCAATAATCACGATTAAAATAAAAGCAGTCATAAACCTAAATAACCAAAAGTTTTTGCCGTACGTCGGAGATTACATTGCAAAATGTACCTCAGACAGGTACCGAAATGACAAATTCGGAAATAAATCATTGTTTATCTCAGAAATTTCACCTGTATAATATTTATTGCATCGTAAAGTTAACTATACACCTTCTACCTAGAAAAAAATAATAAGAAAAGAACTGTATAGAAACGTACAGCACTACCGATTTCATCCGTGCCGTGTAAATTTTGCGTTTGGGAAATTCACTCAGTCGTTCGTATGTTTAGTATGTAAGTGTGTTTGTATATTGGCATGCAATAATTTTTTAATAGCAATAATAATTTCTGCAATAATTTTAGTACCGTTGCACTAATCTTCATGAATTTTTGTTATACAAGTAGTTAAGGTCCATGGAATTTTTAAGTTTGTATATAAACGAGATCGGTTTGGAGACTACGGAGATATGGAAGTGAAAAAGTGAAGGGTATCTCTCTAACTCTAACGTTCACTTTTGTACCATACTCATTTGTATGAAAAATGGATAAACGCTAAAACCTTTTCTGATTTAAAAATGACATTGTCAGGTTTTCTTTCTGTCATTATCGAAAATATAATTGTCAGAAAAACTTCAAAATCTTTGTGATATTTTGATTAAAATGAACGATCCATATCTATTACATTAGGTTATCGTAAATTAAATTCAAATAATTTGTAAAATTTTGTAGTGCAAAGTCATACACCTTCAGTAATTTTACTTCTATAATCCATAAAAAATTCTACTTCGGTGTTCGTTCGAATAGACTTCGAAGCAGCCGCTGGAACCACCTATTGATTATCTGAATGGAAACGAAGGCGATAACTGCTCAATCCCACCATGGTTGACGTCGTCTGGGTCACCGAGGAATGTACCTTGGGTGAAGACTGTGGTTTTCATGTCTATTCAACTTCCACCTAAATAAATAATTAAATATTTCATAATAATAGATTGTTCTACAATTAAATAGTGATGTATAATATTAAATAATAAGTTTGTTCGGTGCTATCCGAGAAACTCTATAAACTTGTGACTAATCTTTTTATTATTTTTAATAACTTGTTATACTTTTGGGACTTAGTACAGGACATAAAATTATCTATAGGTCTTAAACGTCTCTAATAAGTATAATGTGTATCGAGGGATAGAGCTTCTCTCCTCTTTTCCTCTTTCTTTACATTATGATGAATGATGAGGTACATAAAAAAAGGGTAGTCTGATGTTGAAGATCTGATGAGAGGCGACTAAAAGTACTTAAATTCTGAGTAAGATAGTAAATACCATAATTGCACTGATTTAAATCTCCTTGATAAGTAGAAAGGTATCCCAATTATTGAAAAATCAGCTGATATAACTGCAGTAAGGCTATCCCTTTGATCCCATTATACCATATTCTGTTAATACCAAAAGTACAGTAATAAACAAAACCAAAAAAAATGCCATTTATTTTTCTTTCCTGGGAAATATCCTGTTCTCTTTGTTTTTTCCAGGCACAATAATATTTTTTTAAGTAACACAATAAATTGCAACAGTGTGGGTTTGGCAGGTATTTTTGTTAAAATCGCCTATGCCAACGTATCTTCTAGACAAGATAAACCTATCGTATTTGGATTCGTTACAAGTTTCCTAGATAAGTAGGCACTCTAGCTAGGTATTAAAGAATCAACTGATACTTTAGGTCTGGTGATAGAGCCGGAAAACAGGCTATGGAACTCATCTCTATGCAAAATGGGCCTATCACGTTTAAACTGATTAAAATCGTTTTGATGAGTAGGTACGTTCAACAGCATTCCTTTTCCTTCAAGCTTCTTTTCTTAACTCCACTCTGTCATCATCTGGAATTCCTTGCCTTAACCTATTCGATCTGGCTAAGTTCCTACCCAATTTTAAAACTATGTTATTATGGTAACTGATCACTACCTCAGTACTGTCTGACTTCCGTATGCATTCCTGTATTATTTATGTTTATCTGTGTAAAGGAATTATTGGGTATGTATAATTTAATATTTTATAACCATAGTTGTATAGCTACTTTATTATTAAAAGTTTATTATAGTTTATTATTATATGTTATGTTTATTTACTATAACATCATGTTTGAATGAACTCACAACCTACTATTAGGTAAAGCTAAATCAGTTCTTTTCCATCCAAATGTTGCCTGGAAGAAATCAGTGATAGGCCGCCCAATTGTGCAACTTATACTTTCTAATGTTATATGTTCCACACTGTGCTGTGTGTTGCACAAATAAAATTATCTATCTATCTATACTCTAGGTAGTGACGATCTGGTAATATAGACGGGAGAAGGGGGTCTTTCGTCGTAATATCATACTTTTAATATTTTACGCTGAAAGTAAAAATCAGTAAAAAAAAAAGACTCGTGAGGTTTCAGTTCGGGGTACTTGTTAAATTAATCAGCAGTACAAAATCTACAGGTTACTGAAAACCCTAAAACCGTTTTAATTTAAACCTTCTGTTATTCCTTCAGTATACAATAAATTGCATATTACATATTCGTAAACCTTTACATCTTCAAATTTATCTAATACTCCGTATACTCACTTTGCCTTCACATTCTCGATACTGAATTACGATACGATAAAGTATTTTGAATCTTACAGCATTGTCATCAATGGATGGGTCCATTTTATCTGTGTAATACTTAGCAAGATCACATTCACACACCATCCAAAGGATCACTGATTGCTGACAGTACTTTTATTTAAAAATTTATCCCAAATCGTTATTTGTCAAGAAATTAAAAATTGGGGACTCAAGGATCGGGTACCTCCTGTACTAACCCATAATAAGTGGGCATCAGAAGTGATATTGGCTTCAACATTAAATTAATAAATCGATTTCTTAAATTTTTTTTTTTAAAATAAGTTACCTCATATACCATAATTATTGCGCTGTGTTATTAGGTTCCAAATAGCACTGGTTTCCATGGGCCAACTTTAACAGTAACGGCAAACTGAGATAAAATGACTATGGTGCAACCTGACTGCGGCTTTGAAGTATCTTGGTGCGTCTGTAGATCACCTTGCTACGTCTGTACTGCGCCAGGCTACGGTGCAAGCTCTCTCTGCGTGTCTCTATTGTGCTCGCCTCTTCGGTCATATCCTTGAACTCATAATAGATTTGAATTATTGTCTATTCACATACCTAATTTATCATATCACTACCACAAATACTATAAACTGTGCAAGTTGGTTGAAAAATTCTTAGTTTGATTTATAACCACCATTTGAAAATACTTTGCAATTTTGTATTATTAAATATGAGTAGTGATTACTAAGTCTACCCTGTAGAACAGTATTATTTCTAGGTCTGCTCCATTCAACGTTACAATATCTTTATTGGATTTTGATGAAAAAAAAAATACTTTTGGTTGAATCCTTCTCGTCATAATTTATCGTATTTTTATTATAAATCCATATAAAATAAGTTATAAACTGTTGTAAATATCAACATTTTATAACTATCAACGCACTTTTGTTAAATAATCAAAAATAAATAAATCTAAAGAATTCTCTAAAATTCTAATTATTACCTGATTATTACATATTTTGTCTAAAATGGCGATCGAGCTATGTGGACTAAAACAACTTTTTTGTTGTTTTTGAGTTATCCCACTTCTGAGATGTAGGGGAACCTCTCAGAATTCATCAAATTAAACAAGAAATATCATATTACAAACAGATATTATTCCAATACATCAATTACTAGCCAATTATACACAAATAATAACATATTCAATTTACAAACCTTCCACAATCTGGGCAACTCGTTATCTGAAGACAGACAGACATCACACCCGTCATATAAAAAATATATAAGAATAGAGTATTTACTCAGCATTTCAAGGTTCTGTTACACAAGTATGTATAATACATTTATTTACAGAGATTTCAATGTAAATAAATGTACTTATAAGGTTATTTCAGAAACTTTTTTTCAGAAATCATTTGAATATTTTCTTAAAACGACGAATGGGGATTGTCGCAAAGAATTTCTGGAACACCAAAACCAATTCTTTCCACCTAAATATATCGGAAACATTATTTATATCTTGTTTTGTTTCAATCGATACAACTAAGTATTATTGTACTAAGTGCAACTAAGTACCTAATTCTAATATAAAGAGGAAAGATATTTTTGCTTTTTTGGTTTTTTTGTTTGTAACGAATAGGCTCCAAAACTACTGGACCGATTTTGATGAAACTTGGTATGAGGATACATTGATTCATCGGGAATAATCTCTTAGGTATAATCTTTTGCTATCTGTCGTAAAGCTACCATAACACAAGCCTTGTTGCTTAGCTTGCGGCTAGATGGCGCTGTGTGATATCTCTTGCAATATTTATTATTATTTCATTTATAAATAGTAAACAATCTTTGATTTATGAATATTAAAATAAAATGTCAGCGAGCTGGTTTAGCCGGCGACCTCCAAAGGTCGCCTTATAATGCAGTCATGGTTTGGCAATCCGCATAATAATGACTGTCTACTACATGTTTTGATACAAACTTGTGCAAGCAAGGTCCCAAAATTATTGACAAACTTAAAATATAGGAACTACATGTTCCATATTTGTAAGAGTCTTCTTCTTCTCGTATAGTGGTGTAGCTCACCTATTGTTAGAGTTTTCAGATCGCCTTAAGGCGACCTAACGACTGCTACTAGAGGTAGCAACCGGGACCAACGGCTTAACGTGCCTTCCGAAGCACGGAGGGAATATGGAAATACATTTTTGCCACACTACTAATTGGCCACCCATCGAAGTAATGACCGCGCCAGGCGTCGCTTAACCCGCACGACCGTAAATGATCAGCGAGCGTCGTTGCTTAGCTGTGTGCCTCCTCCTCTTTGTAAGAGTAAACAGTATGCACACATCCTAACTTGGCTTTTGAGACGTTTCAAGATCTTTAAACGTACCTATGATTTTGAATTTGAATTTATGTCAATAAAAAAGCAATTTCGCTCTTACGTTGAGCATATTATTTTTAACCCGGACGAACCAGATTGGTACGGACGAACCAGAGATTTCTCCTGCAGTCGGGTAAACATAGCTTTAAAGTTTTTTTATTGAACATTGTATTTTATTTTTGTCGTCTACTATAATATTATTTGCCGATTTTCGAAGGATTTTTGACTTTCGTGACTTTCGAGACCACTAATGATCACCTCAAGTAGGTAGGTAAACCTGAAAAACTGTAGGGAGGTGAACCTGAAATTCCATAAGTACTCATATTTAATGGTTCCTAAAGAAAATGTCAGGCAATAAAACATATAAATCATTAAACGTGTTAATTTTGTCGATGGTTCTCTAATAAAATAGGTATTTCCCAATTTTCAAATAACCTTCATTCATAGTAGGTAACGTTTTTTCCAAACTCGAAAATAGAGTTGTTTTTCTAGCTCAAAGAGATGTCGACGAATTTCGTATAGGTATATAATCATTAGTTTTAAATAATATACCAAACCACAAATATAATATATCTTACATAGTAAGATAGCCAAAATATTGTTATTTTTATGTTCTAAACTAAATCGTGTTTTATTTGCGTCAGAATTAATACGTTTGCACGCGGCTCCAAAATTACTGAGGAAACTTGCAGAATTGTTATTGCTTTTATTCTACTCTTAAGAAGCAAAAAGGGAATAATATTGTTTTTAATATTGATACAAAGATTGTTAATGCAAATTTAACTTCAATTTCCCTCCTAACTTCTTGTGAAAATGATGCTAGTAATCAAACTATCGAGCTCCACAAAATAAAACAAAAAACATGGTAAATATTAAATATCCGTTTTATATAACTTCAAAAATATTTTTACAAAATAATGATCAACTTCCACGCCCACCCGTTCCAGAGAAAATCGGTGGTGACACGGACAGACAGACTGACAAGAGAGTGATCTTATATATAAGGATTCCTTTTTTTACCTTTGGATGTAGGAAAACCTAAAAATAAGAAGATAGGTAAGGATTTTAACTTAAAGTTCGGTAAAATCTCCCTTAAATTTAAGGACACAACACAAGCCTGGATTTATGAAAAGTCCGAAACTGATTATATTACCAGTTTTTCTAAAATCATAAACCAAACAAACATAACAATAAAATTTAAACGGTCGAGAAATATTCTAATTTGTTTCTAACATAACATAACCAACCGATAATTTTCAGTACAGACACATTACCAATTAGCCGAACCCTCGCAAATCTGTAAGGTTGTAAAGTAATGTTACCTGAGCCTGTTTTTATTAAATAATATACTACCCAAGTAACACACAAGCAAGATAACAGTGAACATGTAGAACATTATACAGGTTAACCCTGAATATTGTTTGTCTAACAGCTTTAATAATGTCCAAATGCTGAATTAAGTTGAGTTTGGACTCTTACGATTCTTAATGCTTGATAAATTCTGCATTTCTGTTCTAATGCTTAGTAACTAATCTTCGTAAGATTATTATACACACGTTATCAAGCATTAGTATCCCCTTCTGAATTGTAACTGAAAAATTGATCTATTTTATTTTAAACTGGACAAGATTCCACTAACTCCAACTATTCAGTTACTGAATAAACAATATTATTTAGCTTTTTATTAAGCTACTTTCGGTATAATAGGGTTTCAAACTAACTTATTCAAATTAAAGACCACATACAATACAATATGCAATATTGTAATTGTAGTTTTTATGATTTTATGATTTTTTAATTGATTTATTTTTGTATTGATTTATTTGTTTATTGTTTTTAATGATTGTGATTTTCTTTTAGTTTTATTTGCTTTTAATTTTATTTGTACTTAATTAATGAATAAATAAATATGCAATATAAAAAAATAACAGCGGACCCCGGGCTCCCGAGAGGGATGCAACCGGGAACATCGCTCGGATGATGAATATAAAAAAATAACAAAATAGGTAAATACTATATTATTTACAGATATGCGAATGAGCTCTGGGTCAAGTGGGGTTCAGATAATTGGTAATGTGTCTGTACCTATTCCATTACAAAATTATTGTAGCGAACAATATTCGAAGTAGCCTTGTATTTCTAATTAGTAGATATTGTAATACAATGTCGACAAGGTAACCAAATTATACTGTAGGTAAGTAAATTTGTTTATAAAAAACTCGGCCAAGTGCGAGTTGGACTCGAGCACGAAGGGTTCCGTACCATTAAGAGGATCATGAGTTTTCGATACGCGGCGCGAGTAGGTATTTTCAAAAATGACCCGTATCGTGCGATAGAGAGAGTTTAAGTTCGGACGTAATTGCCTTCATTTTGCTTTTAAATAATGTTGCGGGCCGTAACGATTTTACCCCCTTTATCCTTCACAAAATGAAATAAATTTAGTCTCATTATTCTCTCATTATTATCTTATTCTAGGTTTTTACGTTTTTTTTTTTTGTAATTAAGTTTAGTCTATTAAAAAACAATTGAAACGCTCGATGAAGTTTTTAAGTCAAAATTATAGATATTCAGATACTAATAACTTTTATCTTAGGGAATATTTCTTTAAAATAAAAACGGTTAAACCTTGTTTTCCATTAGATCTAGAACATTTACAAAAAATATCAAAATCGGATTTCGTTTATGGGGGGAAAACGTTACCGCTTTTTGTATGGAAATTGACAGCCTCACACTGGCCTTAAATTCTGTTTTTAGTATTTTTTGTTATAGCTGCAACAGAAATACATCATCTGCATTTACGAGCAACAATACTATCAATAGTATTGCCTCGTTTTGAGCTATCCATACTATCTGTTTTTAATGAACTATCGATTATTCAGCGATAGTCGACTATCGATCGGTAACACTAGTTTTCACTCATGAGGAACCCTAAAACCTTGATTTTTCTGTTATAATAACATAGTTCTAAATTTATTTTTAAGTAAATATGTCAAGTACCTAAATAGGCATTTCATTAAAAAGGGCTTGTTTTGACTAGCAGGCTTTTGACTTGTCAAAGGCCGTGACATTATTGGGATAAAATACTTACGGGATTTGGATAAATATACCTAACATTCGTTACATTTAATATTTGCAAGTGACCCTTTTGACTCTTTAGACCGATTCACGTCAAGAAAGAATTCATCCATAATAAGACGTCTTAACAAAAAGTTTAAAAATAAACTAGAACATGATACGCAAGCTCAAGTACCCAGAACCCTTAAAATAAAAAGGAAAGACGGTTGCTTCTACCCACTCGTTTCTTTCTGACTCTTCATAGTATAAAATAAAGTCACTTTTCGCCGTCCCTATGTCCCTTTGTATGCTTAGATCTTAAAACTACGCAACGGATTTTGATGCGGTTTTTTTAACAGATAGAGTGATTAACGAGGAAGGTTTTTAGATATAATACGCATGTATTATATCTAAAAACCCGCCCCGGCTTCGCACGGCTGTATTATGCATATAATAGGGCGGGTCGCTAGTCTAGTAATAAGAATATTATACTAATATACAAGTCAAAGCCAGTATTAAGGTGAAAGGGTACCTGCGCTCTCTCCATACAAACGTAGTCGACTATTTCCTCCCTGGATAATGACACACTAGCACAAATATTTTTGTGTCATAAAACCTATAACTCCCATGACTATGCCCCTATGTCTTGGTTTATTTTTTCATATAATTTTCATTGAAAGTAAGAGTTAAAAAAATAACAAAATATATATAAAAATAGGACATTAATCAATAATGGTCATGGCAGTTAAAAGTTTTATGCTACAAAATATTTGCTCTTCCAGGGAGGAAACGGTTATCCGATTTTTAATTGTTGACGAGACAACTTCTAATAAATTGGTGGAACACCTGAATTCACAAAAAAGTGTCACGGGAATATTGTGTGACGTCATGACGCGTCTGTTGTTCTGGCTTGTGTTATGGTGACGAATGACAAATAGAAGAATACATAAATATGAAAAAAAAAATACAAGAAAAAACAGAAAAAAGAAAAAAAAAAGGAAAAAAATATGTAAAGGAATAACAAAAAAATCTATATTTTTCATCGTTTTCTTATGGTGGCATCCATTTTGAACCCTCATTTTCAACTCGCAAATATTTTTTCCATGTTCTACCTTCTTGGTGATAACGTTTTCACGTAAAATTATCGTCCGTTAACTGACTTTTTTTTTATTTTTTTCGCTTTACGCTTGTTCATATGCCGATAGTATAGACCTCGAAAGACACTGAACGGTAGGCGAATTATCGGCAGATTTTAAAGTCAAAAGTCTGCGGCACGTCACCCTAAGATGCATTAGTTTGTATTCTCGACGTTGAACGTTACTAAAAGCTCGAAGCTCGAATACCTAATGGACAGCTTTGAGCTTTTAGCTTACGTCTATTTGAATAAAACTGTTTATTACGTCGTCGTAGGTTGAGATTTTTAAAGTTTTAGAATTTCGTTCCATAAAGGTTTTAAAATTTTTATACACTAGTTTTTAAGTATTTATTTTTTTTCTTTATATAAGTCTTGTATTCGTCAATCGTCATACCATAACACAAGCCCAGATTAGCGATAATATTATTAAATACTCTGTTTCCTAAGTTACCATGACGCGTCTGGTCATATTACCATGACGCATGACGTCAAACAATATTACAGTGACACTTTTGTGTAAATGCAGGTGTTCCACCAATTTATTATATCAAAAAATATCAACATTAACATTTCATTTATACAGATTTTTTTACGTTCCTACAGGAACAACGCAAAGGAGTGGTAATGTGTTCATCAGTCTATGTATGTATGTAAGTTTGAACCTATGTGGCTCTCTAGAGCCCAAACGCGTGACCCGATTTTGATGATTCTTATTTTTGCAAATAATTTTCAATATGGTTTAGTTATTTTCTGTTCCTTAGTACGGAATGTATGTTTATACAAGACAGTGACCAGCCAGAACAGCATGCAAGTAACACATGAACATATTATACTGGCTCAACAACACCTCATAAATAAGGGATCACAAATGAAACAATTGCGAAATTGTCTGTCAAATCAGACGCCCCTCCTGGTTATGTGAAACGGTTGATGAGACGATGATGTGCACTTGTAGGTAGGTATACCTTTATGTGGGAATTAACGAACGCATTCTGAAACTTTTTTGACGTGACAACGTTTTATAAATTGGTTTGCCGGGTGACACTTCAAGAAACTGCGTTACGCTCCGCTGACGTTATGCGCTCACAATGAGAGCGAGTGAGAGGCACGCGTCCCTTCCACTCGGGCATGGTTAGCCCGCCTAAGAGCGAGAGAGACAGACATAAAAAGTGAAAGGCACGCGTCCCTTCCACTCGAGCACAGTTGTTGTCACGTAAAACTTTCGCCCGTATACCGACTTTACAGGCAACCATTTTTTTTAACAAATGATAGGTCAGCGTTTGACCACTATCACACCTGCCTGATGGTAGGAGACGATGCGGCACAAGATGTAGCTTGCTTTCCTAGAAGATACCTATTCACTCGCGACTTGAAGACCTCCAAATTGTAAACATCAGGAAAGCCAGACGCAGGCAACCGATTCCATTCCGTACAAAAATAACGTAAACAAAATAAGGGTTCCTTTTTAAGGGTTCCTAAAAAGAAATGTCGACTGTCTGGATATAACGATCCTACACGTACAGTATGGGTCATAAGTAAATTATCAGTTTGTTACAATAATACTATCAACAAGCGTTGGACTTACGACCTTCTTCTAATAGACGTTACAAACAAACATAAATACTTACTTGAATTAAAAGTAATCAATATGATTATTATTTTCAACATGTTAGCTATGTCTTTAGTTGTGTGAGTGGTATAAGCCGCCACCCGCTACACCAACCGACGTGGGTTCGATCCACAGGTTACGTTGTTATAATGTTCAAATAGTGCTGCACAGGATTGTAAACGTTACGGTGGGCAGAGACTTTTGACCGTTGATTGTACCTACTAGTATACCTAAATAATAGGGAGTAAACCCGACTAAAAGGTAAAACGAATCCTCACTCATTTTTCAAACAAACAAAAATAGATAACAAAAATAAAAGGCATCTATTTCGAACAAAGACCCGTCTCAATTGTGTCTGCACTACGTCTCCTATAATTTTATTTGTAAACTAGCATTTGTTCACTATTTCACTCGATTTAATTGAGTTAAGCGTCCTATTAATAAAGGAAGTATTGATTTTATTTGTATAGATTCTCAAACTATAAATATTGTATGCCTTTAATGGGTAAGTGGTTGCTACCTAACTAATTTTTTAATGAATATCTCAATGTACATCACTTGTATAATAAAAATTCTTGATTCTTGATATTAAGGGGGGTCCATACGCCAACGACCTTAGTACACAGCATACTAAATAGTTACTACTGGCACCGGTCGCCTTCGTTGGTGAAAACTGTTGATTGTTACGAATGCGTTTTGTTTTTCTCAAAAGTAATGAGATGGAATTGTAGGTGAGATTTTTACCGACATTTTGGTGTGATTTTGAGCCAAACATTTCCTATAGTTTTGAAGCTATCCTAAAATTAAGAATTAAAACTAGTCTAGCATTGAAACGACAAAGAATTTTCGGCTCAAAATTACCCCAAAATATCGGTAAAAATTTCACCTACAATTCCATCTCAGCACTTTTGAGAAAAACAAAACACATTCCTTAAAATCAACAATACTAGTTGTAAACGACCGGTATTTCTGGCGCGTTGCGTTTGGCAGCATAATCTGAGAAATAATAAATACGTGTAAAAGTTAATTGTGATTGTATTGATAATGTTCGACTATGCAGGTCAAAATATCTTTATTTAAACAAAATGAACATAAACAAAACGTTTGAAACGAAGACTCTTTACCTTTTTTATTTTATTTAATATATTTGAAGAGTTTTAACAGGTTTATTTGGGAGATACATCTTTAATAATATACTATGTGGTATTTCTTACGGTTTTTCGTTTCACGTTTCCGTAACGCGTAACATTGTTTCTCGGCTAGGTCCCCCTCACCAACCCGCGATAAGCAACTTCGTTCCAATAAAAATGTTGCTTTTTATTTGTAAGTAGCAACACTAACAATAATGCAGACGTTTAATAAAGTCTGTGTGAAAAGAACAGTCCTTGAATTGGAACGTTTATTCACTTCAGTGAATAGCTGCACATTTGTATGAAGGATTACGTCTAGAATGTTGAAAAGTATGTAGCTACTAGCTGCGCCCCGCGGTTTCACCGGCGTCGGTCCTGCCGCCCAATTGCCGTATTCTTATGCAGCGCGTCTTGACTGCGTTTGCGTCATAACCATAGATTTCGTATTGCTAAGACGCACTCGTCACGCAGTTACTCATGTGGTTTAGGTTTGCGTAACGTGTGCGTGACGAGTGCGTGACGAGTGCGTAACGTGTGCGTGACGAGTGCGTCTTAGCAATACGAAATCTATGGTTATGACGCAAACGCAGTCAAGACGCGCTGCATAAGAATACGGCAATTGGGCGGCTGGTCCTGTGGGAATATCGGAATAAAAAGTAGCCTATGTGTTAATCCAGGTCTCCAGCTATCTAGATACCGAGTTTCATCGCAATCGGTCCAGCAGTTTTTGCGCGAAGGAGTAACAAACATACACACACACACACACACACACACAAACTTTCACTTTTATAATATTAGTAGGATAATATTACTCTTGTAAAAAATATTTTAAGGGTAAAGTACTTTGAACTTTAAAATCAGAATCTTGGAACGTTTATACACTTAAATGTCAAGACAAGTCATAAGTCAAAAAAATGTATTCAGTTTGAATTATTAAGTTTGTACGAGATCACATTGAAACGAATGAATATCTGTAGGTACTATTTGTAGTATGAAATGTTACGTCTAAAATATGATAAGTTGATAAATAAAATTAGCTCTGCAGGACATTCCACACATCGCCATCTAGCCCCAAGCTAAGTAACTAGACTTGTGTTATGAGAGCTAAACAACGGATATACAACTTGTATACTTTTCTTTTGTAAATATATACTTCTAATACATATAAACAACCAGACCATAGACAAATATCTAAGCATAAATACATGTCTGCGGCGGGAATCGAACCCGCAACTGGGTCGTCAACTGACATAATTATGTGTTTGCACTTTCTGTTTTAGTTCTATTTCCAAGGAAACTATGGAGTGACTATTTTCATATTATTTTTCCCACTGCATTATTTATGCTTATTTGCAGGCGGTCTTTTCTCACAGGTATCGCTTACCGCCACATTAATATAGAACCTTGTTTTTCTCATCCGTGTATTTATAGTTAGTTACCTAATGTTGGTGCTCGCAGGTGTATAATTTCTCGTAATTCTCATATATCCCATAGAAATAAGGTTAATATTCTATACTTTAATGTTATAAAGCTGAAGAGTTTGTTTATTTGTTTGAACGCGCTAATCTCAGGAACTTCTGGAGCCCTATTTTTGAATCGTTCGCCCCGCGTCGAGCGCTCGATTTCTACTGATATTCGTTCGACATCGGAAATTCGCTATTTTTGAATCGCTCCATCGT
Source organism: Idaea aversata (assembly GCA_907269075.1). Taxonomy (NCBI): domain Eukaryota; kingdom Metazoa; phylum Arthropoda; class Insecta; order Lepidoptera; family Geometridae; genus Idaea; species Idaea aversata. Next base: position 3,282,352 of record OU026092.1, on the reverse strand, counting down.
AACGAGTGGTCTCCACCACTCGTCGCCGACAGGCGAGTGGTAGAATAAACATCAAACAATCATAGTCAAAGTGAGTCAAACATTCGGAAACGGTCTTTGAAAAATATTTATATCTTTTGGGATAATTTCGGATGTCCGCTGGTAATTACCGCTTTTCAAATAACTGCGTAAAACGAATAAAAATTGACATTTTAAAGACGACGAACGATTCAAAAATTACAGTAAATTTGTGTCATGCGACTTGGAAGTCGAGCGTGACTTGTAGGCGTATACGACGAAGCTTTGTCCCACGAGCGATTCAAAAATAGAGCCCCTGGTTCGAATTGAAAATTTTTTTTTTGTTGGACAGTCCATTTGTCGAGGAAGGCTATAGGCTAATTTATATATCAATATTCCCACGGCATCGGGAGTTAAGCGGGTGAAACCGCGGACCAATAAGGAAGTAAAAACAAAGGAGGAGGTGTTCGATTCGTGTGTTTTAGGGTTCCGTACCCAAAAAATAAAAACGGAATCCTATTACTAAGACTCCACTGTCTGTCTATCTGTCTATCACCAGGCTGTATGTCATGAACTAGCTATGTGATAGCTAGACGGTAAAATTTTGACAAAATTCGTATTTCTGCTTTTTTTCTTCTTCCAGACTTTTTTTTCTAGCGATTAGTTTTGTTTTGTGTTATATTTTATTTTACGTTGTTGTGTTATGTTTTGTTTTAGTTTGGATTTGTTTGGGTTTATGAGGATTATTCCTCGCTTCGAGAAACCTTTTTTTCTGCGTAGGCATATTATACAGGGTTATTGGAAATTAATTGACACGGCGTTAAGGGCTTCTTCTGTGCACCTTAACAAACAACTTTTGTTCTACGACTTTTGTCGAAACTTAATACATATCCCAAAAAAAATATTTAAGTGTTTCTCGTACTGTCTGGTAATTTTCTATGTCTATGCGGCAAGTGCGCGCGCGCGATCGGCACGGGGCGCACTGCGTGCGACCCGATCGGGTTGTACCATACTTACTATGATTGATTCTGTGACTTAGACGTAGAGTTGAGTATTATTTGAACTGTTGGATTTAATTTTTTATTTTTGTATGGAATATTTTTATAATGAATTTCCAAAAGTCGTCGAACAAAAGTTGATCGTTAAGGTGCACAGAAGAAGCCCTTAACGCCGTGTTATACACCCAATAACCCTGTATAACTTGTAACTGATATAATCTTTGTCGGCATGTATAACGTAATCAGTAAGCACGATAAATATGAATTACTTACCTACTCAATACGATCTAAAAATAACCGCTAAAAATAACAAATATACAATACATGTTTCTTTTAGAACTTTGACTCGTTTCGATACGAAAAGATCGATTCTAACTTTTATTCGATTAAACTTCGACTCGATTAATCACAGTTCTGGCAATGAGACAGCGAAATATTTTACGATTTGGTTTATTACCGGCAGCATATAGACTTTACGATTTTTATTACTTTACTAATGATTCGAATGGAATAACTCTGCGTATTATTCTTAAGGTGAAAGGGTACCTGCGCTCTCTCCATACAAACGTAGTCGACTGTTTCCTCTCTGGATAATGACACCAGCACTTATTGTGCCATAAAACCTATAACTGCCATGACTATGCCACTATGTTTTGTTTTATTTTAATTTTCTAATTATCATAGAAATTAAGATTAAAAAAATAAAAAACAAAAAAAACAGGGGCATGGTCATGACAGTTATAAGTTTTATTCACCAAAAATATTTGTTCTAGTGTCATTATCCAGGGAGAAAACAGTCGACTACGTTTGTAATAGTTTGTATTTAGAGAGCCCCCGGTACCCTTTCCTCTGAACTAATCCCGGCTTCACAGGGGTTTTTCATTATCTATTGGAACAAAAACATAGGCGATGTTTTCGCAGGTTCGATTATTTTCTTTGCTACCTGATAACTCTCTAAGCCACTATGGTCTGAATTACATAATTGGACATCGTTCATAACTGTATTAGAGGCATGCGATAAATAATTAACAGCTTTTATAAAACCACAAAGGTCTGGCGGTAGACGGGATCTTTATCTATAAGAATAATCACTACATAGTATAAAATAAAGTCAATTTTCGCCGTCCCTATATCCCTATGTATGCTTAGATCTTTAAAACTACGCAACGGATTTTGATGCGGTTTTTTTTATAGATAGAGTGATTCAAGAGGAAGGTTTATATGTATAATACATGCATAATATAGCCGTGCGAAGCCGGAGCGGGTCGCTAGTTATATTATAATGAACAACAGAAAAATCAGCAAATAATTTCGCACTATCTTGCTTCTCACTTATTTACATTAAATCCGACAAGGACCGACGATTAGGAACAGTAGCCTTAACAACAGTGTGAATTCTTACATCTTTGCTAAGGATCCAATTACAATTAATTGCATGAGTTTCTCAAAACATTACATCGTAATTGTAGCCTTTGTGTTATGTCCAATAGTTTTGTCGGTATCCTAGCGACGCTATCTCCACACAAAAGTATTCTCCTATTTAGGTACCAGTAGCAAGGGTCCACACAACCCAATTCCTGTCGGCTGACCCTGAACACGGGACCCTGTTACTAAGACTTCACTGTCTGTCTGTCACCAGGCTGTATCTCATTAAGCCAAGATAGCTAGAGAGTTGAAATTTTCACAGATTACTTATGTATTTATGTTGCCGCTATAACAATAAATACTTACTAAAAACAGAAAAAAAATTAGAGCTCCCACACTACATTACCATGTGGTATGGGAGCTCTACTTATTTTTTTTCTGTTACAGAACCCTTCGTGCGCGAGTCCAACTCGCACTTGGCCAGTTTTATGATTTTAATGATGTTGTCAGAAAGTAACACATATTACGTCCTCGTGCTCTATTTGAGGTGCTAAATCAATTCTCTAACAACTGTAAAATATCAAACCAAACTTATGATCGGAATTGGAAGGTAAATATTAACACTGTAACAGTTTTATGACTGAGTCCTGCTTATTCACCCTCGTAAGTCCAAATCCCAGTGGAATGTTGGGATAAAAAGTAGCCTATGTGTTAGTTCTGGTCTACAGCTATCTACATACCGAGTTTCATAGCAATCGGTCCAGCCGTTGTGGACTAACACGACTTTGTTATAAAAAAAAATTAGGCAACCATAGACACAAAACCAGAGCAAAATATTTTAAAATCTATAAATATAAAATTCAAAGTCTGACGACTGACACATCAAGACACAGCTCAAAACAAAGGACGGTTTAGTTTTTTTTTGACACACAGACAGCTATTATGACGTAGGCGTCCGCTAAAAACATTTTGAAAAAATCAAACCCTAAGCGGACGAAGCCGCGGGCAAAAACCTATATTCAAAATATAACTTTATTGATAGACCACCTACTATCACAGCATATTTTTCTGTCAACAAACCAACGTATTTTGTCTTTTCTACAAATAATAAGTATAAAAGTTGATTATATTTTTGTTTTATCAAGGCCAGCAAGGGAAAATCCAGTTTAAGGGGGGTCCATACGCCAACGACTTGGTACACAACCTACTAAATAGTTACTACTGGCACCGGTCGCCTTCGTTAGTGAACATTGTGATTGTTACGAATGTGTATTGTTTTCCTCAAAAGTGCTGAGATGGAATTGTAGGTGAGATTTTTACCGACATTTTGGTGTGATTTTGAGCCAAACATTTCCTATAGTTTTGAAGCTATCTTAAAATTAAGAATTAAAACTAGTCTAGCTTTGAAATGACAAAGAATTTTCGCCTCGAAATTACCATGAAATATCGGTAAAAATTTCACCTACAATTCCATCTCAGCACTTTTGAGAAAAACAAAACACATTCGTTACAATTAACAATATTAGTTGTAAGCGACGGGTATTTCTGGCGCGTTGCGTTTGGCAACATAAGCAGCCTTAATGGCTGGGAATGCGGGGAAAATAAACGAACTCTTTGTTAAATGTGCCCTTAGAAAAACAAAGATCGAGTGGCGTAGTTCGTTAGATTTCTTTTGAAACTTTATCAACTCGTTTATCACAAATAATTATCTTGGCAAGAAACGTAGAAAAGGCTAACAATTTTCACACATATTTTGAGAGAAAATATTAGAATCAATATACCACATCAGCTCTTAGATCAATTCAATTAGAGTTATAAATTAAGAAATAAAAAATTTAATAAAAAAAATTCCGGTTTTTAAAAGTAATATAAATCGCAAGATTAAAATGATTAAAACCGAACAAACATACATACATAACAAACATACCTACGTTGCAAGTTAAATAAATGCTTTAAAAAAAAAAAAGGATAAGATTCTCAATTGTTAACGAATTTTTTATGTACATTCACTGATTATAACATTATTGTTTTCCATATCACAGGGCTATGGAGCACCGGACCTTTGGAAGGAGTGCGTGGAGCCGAATCCAACACGTAGAGGCCCTTTACAATAACAAGTTTAATGGCAAAGTATTATATGGACACCAAACCGGCGATTATCTCTGTCTGCACCTATAAAATACAGCCAAGGACAACCTCCGGTTTGGATAGAACTATTGATAAAATACAGGAGAAAACTACTTGGGCTACTGCGATGGCATGGTAGTGGACAGGCTACTGGGAAACTATGAAAACAATGGCGTCTGTCGTAACATAATAAAATCTTTAAATTTGAGCTTTTTTTACTTTAGGTAGATTTCCATCAAGTAGGTACTAAGTTTCCAAAACCTCTAGCCAAGGTCAATACCCACGCTAAGTCAATTCCCGTGTAAAAATTCCTTTTCAATTAAAGTTACAAAAGTGTGAGTCCACAAAAGATTCCACGGTTGTACAGAACCGTACCTACCAATGTAGGTCAAGTCTTGCTTTGGTGGTTGGCCATATGTCGGACAGATGGCTAACAGATTGTAACTAGTGCATTAATCTAAGGTTGTTTTATACACACTTTTCTGACCAATATGCAACATAATCTTTACTTCTATAGACAACATAATCTTCTATTATAATAAAGAGGTGCAGCTAGTTGTTAATAAAATTAAACCATATACCTATAGTCCCGACAGATGAAAGTTAAAATCAATCAACGACAAGTACCTATCAAAGAAGCGGTGTTAGCCTAGTGGTAGATACCTCGACTCTTATTTAGAAGGTCGTGGGTTCGAATCCCGGCCGATCGGGTACCAATTAATTTTTCATATATAAAAATGTATATGCGCTATAAGTACGGTCGGCTGCATAATTGCTGACCCACCGTAGAGCTCCAAAACGGCTGTTTTAAGAATGTTTTCAACACGAGCAAGATTCTAGACACCTGATTTAGGTGAAGTTTAAAGTCTTCTAACTCATCGATTAATCAAATAAAAATTATTAGAAGCAAACATTCCAATAATAGTAATTTTAGAACTCTACCGAGGCCTGCAATTATGCAGCCGACTGTACATTCTGTACAAGTACCTATCAAAACATTAATTCATTTTAAATAATGAGTGTAATTCTAGACACCTGGTTTAGGTGAAGTTTAAAGTCTTCTAACTCATCGATTAATCAAATAAAAATTATTAGAAGCAAACATTCCAATAATAGTAATTTTAGAACTCTACCGAGGCCTGCAATTATACAGCCGACTGTACATTCTGTACAAGTACCTATCAAAACATTAATTCATTTTAGATAATGAGTGTAGCATGTGCAGTAAACGCTCCAATCAATCGCGATCAAGGAAAGCTTCAAGCGAGACATTTCAATTATCCTATAGGAAGTGGAAAAAGCTTTCCACACTTAAGCAAACGTCAAGCTTGAAAAGCCCCGCAAATAAATTCATGGACCAACTTTGGCTTGTTTGCGGGGCTTCTACGTTATAAATCTTGCAAAAGTCAACTGTGGTAATGAACTGCCTAATTCTAACAACGCGAACGTTAGATTACAAACAAGTCATTACATCGTGTATTGATACGCAGTTTCAGGGTTATCTCCGCGTCACTAGATCATAGATAACGACCTACGTAAGAACCCTAGCAGACTACAGATTTTATATCAACTGATATTTTCGATCATTAGTAACCATCGTGTATCTATAGAGATAGCACGATGGTTACCAAGAATAAATGACAAGGGCATAGGCCCTTGTCATTTATTGTACTGGCTTTCACCCACAATTTCGTCTGCGTAAGGATTGAATTTTCCAAAATCCTTAGCGGATGCCTAATAGTATGCCTTATCTTAGCCCAAAGCATCCTCTAGCTTGAGCTTTGCATTGATAAATCAGAACTGTTTGCGAACTATCGACGGCAGACAAGTCTGTAGTGTGCGGTGGCATTAGACACATTGATCGAGTGAAATATTTTGCTTCTTTTTGTTAGCTATAATGATCGATGTTGTGTGTGATTTATATATGAAAGAGATTGTTTGATAACATCGCAATAGTTTTGTTTGTCTCATCATTTTCTCCAAAGATTTTGCCAAAAATACTGTACTTCCCGTACAGCAAATCTTATTCTATTACTATATTATGATCGTTGTAATCTACCAAACCTAAGTTAAATTCCCGCCTCCGGAATTCAAAAGGCCTTTTGACACAACAGCATTTCGAGACCCATACCTATCGATAGAGGGTATTACGGCAAAAATAATGCCTAAACACTAAACCTATAGAGCGCGTCTCGAAAATGGGATATTTATTGAAACGTGGATGGAACTCATCACATTTCTTCGAATATCCTGTTTCTGAGATGCTTTAAAAGTTCAGCGTGAAGGGATTATTTGTTCGCCGTAATGCACTCTATCGATTGGTATAGGTCAAGCTTCCATAGTAGGTAAATGGTAGACTTAAAGTGTGACACGGTAAAATAGACACCAATTGTATAGAAACTCGAACATTACAAAAATTCCAACACCCTGAACGCTTCCAGTACCGCCACAGTCTCCTCCAAGCTTAAAGCTTATCGATCTTGGCAAATTATATATTATTATACAGGACCAAACCCTTGCAATAAGAGACTAACAACATCTCTATCACGAAGTTCAAGTCATAAAAGTCGTAATAAAAAGGCCGATTTGTCCGAAAGGTCCATTAATTTGACGACCAATAACGCCTTCGTGGTCCTTATTGCTTTGTGTCTACAACTGTATATCTACTAATAATATTATGGTTTTATTATGAAAGAAAACATGATGAAACCTGCGTCTTAGTTGGCTCCAGACGGATTGACGAGTTCTTTCTCCTCTGGAGACCCAGCCCACTGTATTCCCTTCGACTTAGCGTGTGGGGATTTATTGAATAAGCTTTTCTGTTTACGCTCCGGGTCATGTAGAAATCTATATCTACGTACGTACATGCCGTACATTTGTCTATCTTTACCTATCTAATGATAGCGTTTACCTACATACAATATATGCGTAGGTACTTACTACCCACCTTGATAAGAAAAAACGCAAATTCATAATAAAGTACCTGCGGTTAATAAGGGACAAAATAGAAGAAAATAAACAATTGAATTGTTTTTCAGATTGACAATAAAGCAATTAATTATCTGTTTTGGTTTCCCCTAATTTTACGAAATATTTAGTTTTTAATGGCCCTATTACGTGCAGGGACATTATAATTTTTTCGTTATTTTTGGAAAAATTACTTCAAAATTAATACAAAAGAGTTGACCACCCACGGTTTTATTGAAAAAGACTCTCACCATTGCATTCTCCTCCAGATCCGTCTCAGATGATACTCTCCCGTCTCCAAGACAACTTTAAGGACGTTAAACGTTCACTTCGGCGAGTTCTCTCAGGAACTGCACGAGATTGTTCCATCCTGCCCTTTCTTCCACAAGACAAAGAGGAGCAGGGATGATCGCCATCCACATATGGTAAAAGCGTCATGCCTTTCTTGTACGCCCTGCTAAGAAATGGAACTCTCTGCCCGTGTCGCTGTTCCCTCAAAGCTACAATCTTGGAGTCTTCAAATCTAGAATGAATAGGTACCTTAAAAGGCGAGCACGCTACATATTCGACCTCATCTTCGCTTCCCATCAGGTGAGATAAGGTGAAATGCAAGCCTATTTAATATAAAAAAATACCTACTTAAATCCTTTTAAATAAACAAAGCAACTGATTTTCGTACGTGATTTACCTATATGAGTAAATTTTGGTTTTAACTGAAGGTTTAATTTATTAAGGTTTTGTGTACTTAAATTGGCTGAAATATGGCGAGCTTGATTCGTGGGAGCTAACTACACCACGTACTTGTAGGTCATCCACCGGGCAGGTGTTAGGGATGATTTGCATTAGACCGGGCTTATTCAGGGCCGGGCCGTGTTCGCGGCCCGGACGGGGCACGAATCCACCCTGTCTCCTCGGCGGCTGCAAACCCAGTGTAATATAAACGTGCAGCACGGACGGGCTTCGCCCCGGACACGGCCCACTCTAATGTAAATCATCCCTTATACCCACCGCGGCCCAACGGTGTTTCGTTGAAACTTAGAAATGAGCTTATCTATGGCTTATCCTCAGAAAAACTTTGTTCGTGAGGTCTAGGCTGGCTCAGCGTCGTCCGTCGGTGGCGATGCAAAGTCTCGCTATCGTTGTTCTTTCATTCGTAGTGTAGGTAAATCTACTTTGTACCTCGTAACAAGTACAATCTCTTCAGTACACTTGCATAAATTAAGAAGGATGTCCGTCCGCCCGTGGGTATGTAATTTAGTGTTGAATCACAAAGTTGGACGACCGCATAAATGTATCATAATTTATTTAGGTTTCCCTACCTACGACCTAACGTATGGTTTTTTTTATAATATATGAGTCAGCGTTTGACCAGTATCTCACCCGATGGTAAGTGACGATGCGGTCTAAGATGTAGCACTCTAGAAGATACCTAAACACTCGTGCCTTGAAGACCTCCAAATAAGCGGAGGTATGGTGTAGGAATTATACCAATCAACTATTATCTTACAAATGTAAAATTTAAAGTCCTGACTTACTGACCAGCCACATCAAGGCACTTTGCATATCAACCAATGGGTGGCATACAGATAGCAATGCAACCTATACTAAATTCTATACTTAAGCCCTCAAACCTTCCAAATTTCATGTTTTTAGGGCTGTGCGTTGATAAATGAGTCAGTCAGGACTTTAATTTTATATTTATAGATGCGTCGGAGTAGCACTTAATAATAAATGATTATTCAGTAAATAAAAATATTTTAAAATTATTTGTATTAGCTTTTTACTCAAAGGGCTGGCTGCTACTTTGACCAACGAATCGGCATTGCTATTCAAAGAGGCAATGCAGCGAGCATCTTGGGCACCCTACCCAGGGAAACTTATTTAGATTATTAATTACTAGCGACCCGCTCCGGCTTCGCACGGCTATATTATGCATGTAATATACTTATAAACCTTCCTCTTGAATCGCTCTATCTACTTAAAAAAACCGCATTAAAATCCGTAGCGTAGTTTTAAAGATTTAAGCATACATAGGGATATAGGGACATAGGGACAGAGAAAGCGACTTTGTTTTATACTATCATCACTATCACTGATGATAGTGATAGTGATTTTTCTATTACATTAAGTTGTAACTAACACAAACAAAAAATATTCATAGTAAATTGACTGCAGTAAAATGCAACCTACATTTCTATACATTATACAGCAACAAGTAAGTAGGTACCTATGAAATAATTAAACCATTCGATGTTGTGACACAGCTCACCACACCCAATGTACCTACCTATCTATGGGGAAAATGGTGTGATTAATTGACACTTACGTGATTGTGTCAATTTGCTACGTGCTACACCTGAAAGCAATAGGTAACGGTATGTCCTACGTGGGTGAATCAACGCGAACGCGATTTACGTAAATTCAATGCAATTCTGTTCTACGTGCGCGTTATCTCGCTGCCATAATATGAAATTTTCACAGATTATGTATTTCTGTTGAGGCTACAACAACAAAACGGCGTGCTCAGTCAGCTCTTCTTCGAATCTGACCTTTCTGTCGCTGATTACTAGTCTTGTTTATGTGTTGTATGTATTTATATTGTTTCTGCTAATCCTTTTTGTCGTTGTGTGCGTTCTGAATTTATTATGTTAAATATCTAACTATCTATTTTTCGATACACTGTCTTTTGTATTTTAGTATGTTTCTATTTGTGATTGTCTGTTATTGGCTTTCTGTTTCTATTTCTTCTGTTTTATTATGTTAAACTTAGCTGAAGACTTTCCTTTAGATAAAATAAATAAATAAATAATACTGAAAAATAAAAAAAGGTTTATGTAGATCTCCCATATAACATGGTACGGAACCCAACGTGGGCAAGTCCGACTCGCACTTGTTAATTTTTAAGTCACCGCAAAAAAGTTCGCGCAAATATCGTACCTACCACCTCGTCGTTATGTTTTCGGAAAAGTTTTAGGGTAATGAATTACTTAATAAAAAGTGCATTATATTTAGTATCTTGTTTAACAATCTCTATTTTGTTAAATCACTTTGCCATTAGTAGATTTGCCATAACTTCCTTAACTATATCGACTCCAAGTATCGATCGTAATTGTAACGAAATTGATTCAAAGAGTAGGACCTTAGATTAAAGCTAATGGAAGAATCCTGTCATCATGACAGCAAAATATTAGAGTGTCAGGCTGGCTGTCAGCTCCCGGCTGTACTAGTGATTGAATCTAAATGTTAATCTTTATTTATCTTCTATCTATCTCTATATATATAACTAGCGACCCGTCCCGGCTTCGCACGGCTATATTATGCATGTATTATACATATAAACCTTCCTCTTGAATCACTCTATCAATTAAAAAAAAAGGGTGCGTGTACTTATGTACGCGCGTGAGAAGTTATACTTCTTTGGCATTATTAAAAAAAAAAAAAAAAAAAATTAAAAAAAAAAAAAAAAACAAAAAAAAAACAAAAATTAAAAAAAAAAAACTCGTCCGACAAAAAACTCGTCCGGCAAAAAACTCGTCCGACAAAAAACTCGTCCGACAAAAAACTCGTCCGACAAAAGACTCGACCGACAAAAAACTCGTCCGACAAAAAACTCGTCCGGCAAAAAACTGGTCCGACAAAAAACTCGTCCGACAAAAAACTCGTCCGACAAAAAACTCGTCCGGCAAAAAACTCGTCCGACAAAATACTCGTCCGACAAAAAACTCTGGACTGGAAAAGGATTGTCAACACAATCAATAAAGTTCAATTTAGATTTAAACAACTTCTCCCGTGAGAATTTTGTGTGACGTGAGAATTTTGTGTGACGTGAGAATTTTGTGTGACGCTTTTGTAAAATTTCACTCTCATCATTTTTTCATAACGCGCCTAAAGAAGTATAACTTCAATATAACTTCAAAAACCGCATCAAAATCCGTTGCGTAGTTTTAAAGATCTAAGCATACAAAGGGACATAGGGATATAGGGACGGCGAAGAGTGACTTTATTTTATACTAGCTTTTGCCCGCGACTTCGTCCGCGCAGGAGTCGAAAATAGTTAAAATAGGATTATTTTTTGTTGATTTCAAATTAGATTGAGTTTGAAACATGTGTGTCAAAATAAAATGTACTTACTTAATTTAATCAAAAGCACTAAGGAGTTCGAGTCGAAGTAAATCGCCTAAAATAACTTTCTACTCTTTTTTAAACCCGGTAGGTAATTAATTTCGTAAAATCCTTTCTTATCGGATGCCTACGTCATACGAAGAACACACCCTACAAGTTTCAGGTTTCTACAATTTAGGCTGTGCGTTGATCCGTCAGTCAGTCAGGACAAAGAATTTTATATGTATAGAGAAGATAGATTTTTGAATGAGATGTATTTTAACTTGGAACACGAAAACCTCGGGTGCACCCAATTCTCTTGGGATGGGATCCAAAATGGGTATACGTCTAAGTACCTAAAGTTCTAAACCAAAAAAATGAATTCTTCTATTTCTGTCTTTCTAACACAGAGCCAATAATGCACAAAACTCTACGATTACCACATGAGTAAATCTTTAATCATATCGTGCTAATTAGTAATTACCTATCTATCATAGTCATCTTTTGTGTTTTTAGGGTTCCGTACCTTAAAAGGTAAAAAAGGAACCCTTATAAGATCACTTTCCTGTCCATTTTAAAAATGAAAAAGGTGTAAAAGTCCTATTCATTTGTTTAGGTATTTTCGTATTCATAACAAAAGATATTTCTTTTAAATTACTTAATAATTAGTATCTACTAACTTTGGGAACTGTGACTTTTGGCAAATTGTTCAAAATTTTATTATTAGGTAGGGCTGAACAGTTGCGCAGAGAGTAATTTTGGCGTATCCTAATAAAAATATAGAGTTTTAAGTGATTCAGTGGCTATCCTATAACAGTTCTATGTTTTAACAAATATCCCATCTCCGAGATGGTTTAGAAGTTTGGTTAGAAAGCATTATTTGTGCACAACGCACAAATAATGCGCGTGCGTTTGTGTGTGCGTACTTTTGATAAAATCTTAGTCATAACGTTTGGTCAAATACCCCATTTCCGAGACGCCTATGAGATTTGGTGTAAAGGCATATTTCATTTGCCGTAATGTCCTCTATCGACATGTATTAGCAAACGTATCGCGCAAAAAAAAAATACTATGTCAAGTTCCCAGTACTAAATGGCAAGACACCTTTTTTCAGTTCAATGTTCGAAGTTTTCAACCTCTTAGGTTTTACGTTAACGCTGTCAGCTTGAAGTGACGTCTTACCAATCATAGATTAATGAGTATGTTACCAATCTAATCAAAAGCACTAAAGAGTATTGATATCAACTTCGAAGCAAATCACTCCCAAAATAACTTTCTTCCCCTTTTTAACCCCGTTAGGGGATGAATTTCAATAAAATACGAAACACGTGTTCCATTAATTCTGTTAAAGAATGTTTTCGCAAAATTTGAAATAGATTGGACTAAGGAATCACGTCGTCCAATACAAACTTTTTCATCCCTTTAGGGGTAGAATTTCGGAAAATTCTTTCTTATCGGATGCCTACGTCATACAAAGAACACACCCTCCAAGTTTCAAGTCTCTACGATCAGCGGTTTAGGCTGTGCGATGATCCGTCAGTCAGTCAGGACAAAGGATTTTATATGTATAGAAGAAGATATAGATAAGAAGATAATACATGCATAATATAGCCGTGCAAAGCCGGGGCGGGTCGCTAGTACTTTGATAAAAGAGATCCAATCAAAGAGTATTTAAGTTTTTAATAACCCCAGCACGCCGCTTCATACACATGTTCATACAAAATTGCTGGAGCGTTGTAATGTTCCAAATTCAAAAAACGCTCCTGCATTGCATTTAATTTTCTTTTACCGCGACACTGGCTTTATGCACGATAGTAATAATGCGAAGCCATAATAAAATTATAAATAAAAAAGAGATGGCGCTAGATGCTTCTTTCCGTATGTCAAACTGACAATTTTGACATCATCCCTACGTTCTGTACGTTTTCATGCAAAAATATTATGGTTTATTTTTTACGCCAAGAAATAACAAATTTTAATTAGTAACATAAATCTACTTGAAATACCTAAACCTCTTCTGATATTTTCTGAACACATTCGTGAAGATTATGTTAAAATCTGTTTCCTAGTTCCCGAAATTAGACTGCACAAACAAAGGTAAACAAATAAAATCAACATTTTCTGAGATGAATGGTAGTTTCGCGAAAACGAAGAGATGGCGCTAGTTACTTGAAATTAAAAAAAATATCTTATTAAATTAATTACTTTATTTTCTAGTTAAAAAATGTGTATATTGCTATGTATTCTTAAAATACATAAGTGTACAAAATTTTTAAGCAGAACAAAAAGAATAATCAACTAATTTGTGATTTTCTAAATTTAAGAAAACCTGAATCGCGCATGCAAGATTTTTTTCTACCGGAGCTATATAAGGTTAGCGAATTCTATAGTGCTAAGATCATTATGGACGTAGAACGCTTACTTCCAAAACTTCGAATTTATTATATGTAGAGACTATGTAGTGATGATAGTGATAATCAATGCCACTTTTCGTTGTAATTTATAACTCAAGAACGGGCTCACCTATCCAAACCAAATGTTTAACCTTTGTTCGGACTATTTAGTAGATGGTTTATGTGAAGTTTGCACAAAATCGGTCGAGCTGTTCTTAATTTTTTCATTTTTTGAAGTTATACTTCTTTAGGCGCGTTATGAAAAAATGATGAGAGTGAAATTTTACAAAAGCGTCACACAAAATTCTCACCATGAAGTTGTCCGCAAACCGCAAGATGACAGCTGTCATCTGCGGTACTACTACTACATAATTATTTTAATGTAATTAATTATTTATATTTGTCGGACGAGTATTTTGTCGGACGAGTTTTTTGTCGGACGAGTTTTTCGTCGGACGAGTTTTTTGTCGGACGAGTTTTTTGTCGGACGAGTTTTTTGTCGTACGAGTTTTTGTCGGACGAGTTTTTTGTCGGACGAGTTTTTTGTCGGACGAGTTTTTTGTCGGACGAGTCTTTTGTAACTTCTCACGCGCGTACATAAGTACACGCACCCATTTTTTTATATGGCAAAACAACGTTTGCCGGGACAGCTAGTCTTCTATTTGATCTATCTATCGACTTCTATGCTATATCTATCTATACAAATATCATAAAGAGGAAAGATGCGATTGTTTATTTCCATTAAATAGGCTCCAAAACTACTGAACCGATTTAGATGAAACTTGATGTGAGGATACATTGATTCATTGACAGTAACATAAGCTATTTTTATCCTGGTATTCCTACGGGATCGGGAGTACCGCGGAGCACTGCTAGTTACGTTATAAAAAGATGTTTCAGTGCAAGCTATTGATATCTTCAATAGAAAAAACGGACTTAAAAAAAACTTAAAACAATGATAAACAAAGAAGATATGCGCGAACATCCATAAAAAAAATACATACAACCGAATTGAGAACCTCCTCCTTTTTTTGAAGTCGGTTAAAAACTAAAAAAAACCTGAAAACAAAAACTAAAAAGTCTAAAATAATCAATTTCGTGTCACTAAAAAATACATACAACCGAATTGAGAACCTCCTCCTTTTTTTGAAGTCGGTTAAAAACAGCAGATAACTTAAACATACTTGGGAGTTTATGGGACCACCCTTTCATACAAAAAAAAGAGTTTTCCAAATCGGTCCAGCCGTTTTTGAGTAATCGGTGAACATACATAAAATATAATACGCGACGAATTGAGAACCTCCTCCTTTTTTGAAGTCGGTTAAAAAAGGACATTTCTCGTAAAAAATATCCATTGGCCCGGAACTGTAACGAATATAATACGACCTTATTACATATTCAGTTTCTAACCTTGTATTGTAACCGAGTAGGTAAAAGCTATAAAATCATGCCGTATCTTGTTCATGTGACTCGCTACTGCAAATTATTCCAATAACCAATAATTATAGGTATCGGTAGGTAGTTAGGTACGGTCGGCTGTATAATTGCAGACCCACCGCAGAGCTCCAAAACGGCTGTTATAAGAATGTTTTCAACACAAGCAAGATTCTACGCACCTGCTTTAATTGAAGTTTAAAGTCTTCTAACTCATGAATTTATCAAACAAAAATTATTAGATTGAAAACATTCCAATAATAGTAATTTTAGAACTCATGCAGCCAACCGTACATACCTACTAATAGCTTCTATATGTTTTTAAGTTTCTAGCTATTAGGTATGAAGGTATTATATCAATATTTTGCTGGTAATAAATATTTTTTTTAAGTATTTTATTAGTTAAAATAAGTGTTTATTCGCCTGAAACACCGGAATCTCCCTGTTCAGGCATTTATGTTTTCATTGTTTTCTTGTATGTTTACTTCATAGTTTATTATGTTAAATATTTTATTGATTTAATATATTATTTACTAGCAGCGCTCCATCGTTTTAGCGTGGGTTAAAAAGTAGCCTAAGTCACTAACAATGAATCAATGTATCCTCATATCAAGTTCCATCAACATCGGTCAAGTAGTTTCGGAGCCTATTCATTACGAACAAACAAACAAACTTTCCTCTTCACTATCACTACATAGTATAAAACAAAGTCGCTTTTTCTGTCCCTATTTCCCTTTGAACGCTTAGATCTTTAAAACTACGCAACGGATTTTGATGTGGTTTTTTTAAATAGATAGAGTGATTCAAGAGGAAGGTTTATATGTATAATACATGCATAATATAGCCGTGCGAAGCCAGCGCGGGTCGCTAGTTAATCATAAAACAGTTGATAGACTAATCAAATCAACTATGTTACTCGATACTCATTCCTACTACTCGTACGTAAAATAGTATTTGCCATAACTTTTTGGAACGAATAAGGCGAAAGTTTCAATGCATTTATTTAGTCGCAAATTATATAGATACTATACGACTTATGTGACTTTAATATTTGTTGTTTATCTGTGTTATTATGTCTTTTATCAAAAACTAGCGACCCGCCCCGGATTCACACTGCTATATTATGCATGTATTATATATATAAACCTGCCTCTTGAATCACTCTATCTATAAAAAAAACCCGCATCAAAATCCGTTGCGTAGTTTTAAAGATTAAGCATACATAGGGATATAGGGACATAGGGACAGAAAAAGCGACTTTGTTTTATACTATGTAGTGATAGTGATAAGCTCCGTTCCAAAAGACCAGCCTTAGTCAATTTATATTGAGAATAACTACGCTTTCTTGAGGTATCGATGGTAAGAAGGGCTAATATAAATACTTAGTTGCTTATTTATTTGGTAAGCTTTGTCTATCGTAATAAAAATCTATCCTCATACCAAATTTCATCTTTTTTTTTTTGAAGTGAAAACTTCTTTAGCGGCGTTGAGCACTTTTTCTGTAATGGGTATAAAATCTTAAACTCGCGTCAGGACACGTGACCTGATCGAAAAAGCGTAAGACGGATGGAGAGTAGACAGCTATCCCCTCTCTACGGCGCGGCGAAAATGTATGCCTAGGCCTACTGTTTTTAATTTGGCTGTGAGTGTATTAAGACGTACATATGGTATTTTTTACCGGTCTGCTCCGACTTTCGGTATCTCGGGTCACTCGTGCAAGGCGATGGTGATATTGACCGGGACGTTGTACATCGGATTAACTCTGGATGGTTGAAATGGCGACAGGTCACAGCAACCACATGTGATCCACGGATGCCCCTTAAACTGAAGGGTAAAATCTATAAAACCGTGATAAGACCTGTCGTCATGTATGGATCAGAATGCTGGGCCGTGAAGAAGAAGGATGAGAGAAGATTGCATGCAGCGGAGATGAGAATGTTGAGATGGATGTGTGGAGTAACGAGGTTGGATAAAATAAGGAATGAGTATATTAGAGGAAGCCTGAAAGTAGCACCGATTACTGAAAAAGTAAAAGGGAACCGTTTAAGTTGGTATGGACATGTGATGAGAAGAGAGGAGACGCATGTAACTAGAAGAGTGATGAGTATGAATGTAGAGGGATGGAGAGGAAGAGGACGACCGAAGAAAAGATGGATGGACTGCGTGAGACAGGACATGAGACAGATGAATGTGAACGATGAGATGACGACTATTAGGAGTAAATGGAAGAAAAAGACATACTGCGCCGACCCCAAATAAATTGGGATAAGGGCAGGAAGATGAAGATGATGATGATATGGTATTTTTTAACGGACGACTATTGACGGACGACAAATGTCGGACGACTATTGACGGACGACAAATGTCGGACGACTATTTGTCGGACGACTATTGACGGACGACAAATGTCGGACGACAATTTGTTGGACGACAAATGTCGGACGACTATTTGTCGTCCGACTATTTTTTTTTTTTCATCTAAAACTCTTTTTGCGTATGTTCTCGCGACATATGAGATTTTACACAGATATACAGTTTTCACTTCTGCCTGCACTCCCGGAGTGCGCTGTTTTTTTTTTTTTAAATCATTTATTTACCAAAAACAATTATATAACACAAATTCGCTTCACTCCCTTAAACCAGTAATTGGTTTGTCTGGGAGTTGCACAATCCTCTTACTAACTAAATTTTACAGTAAACTACCGTTACTAATAACTGAATCACAAACAAACAAAACAAATTTTATCGAGCGGGTACATATTCGCACAATATTTATGCATCAGTCGTCGTCTTCACTATCCAAGCAGTGCGTCTCACTCGCACGCATTGTTCGAGCCATACCAACAGCTACCAAACCGGTCCGCTTGACATAATGAGACTACAGTTGACTACACCACTGCACAAAGTTTGTCCCCTAATCTAGATCGGTCCATTAGTTTCGGAGTTTTTTTTTTAAGTTTTTTCGTTAGAAACAAAAATCTTTCCTAATTACCTAATTTTGTATTATTTTTCTTTTTTTTTTTTTTTTTTTTTTTATGTCATTTTAAAAATGTGATTAAGTGAATAAATGTTATTAATACTATAAAATCTTTCCTATTTTAAATATTAGTGTTTTAAGTCTGGTAAATGTCTGGATGCCTGGGGGAGATTGGTCTTAGACAATAAAGCCGCCCTTTGTGATACGTAGGTATAATATAACAAAACATTGATTAAGAGTTTTTTTTATTTTGTATTTTGATGTGTTTAATATAATTTAACTCCTAAGCGAAGCGAGGGAGTTAAGTAGAGTCCTGAGTGAAGCGAGGGGTTCAAGCCGCCCAAGACGAAGACATGCTTTATCCCGAGGTGCATACTCTACTTTTCATACCGTCAGTCCAATTTTTTTTTAATTCTTGTGGTGGCCAGTTCCCTATTTGAAAAAAAATCCACTTTATAAAAAATGGGGCAATTGCAATGAGATGGTAGCATGATGGTAAATATTTGGTAGGTATTATAGGCAAAACCTATTTGCTTAGACCTAACGTAACAATCAAAATAAAAGCATAAATCGTGGCCTGCTAGATTTTTGTAGACCAATCAAATTACTTATTATAAATAAAACCTATTTGCTGAAACCTTCAAAATTAAAACCAAGAGTTTTCACACGAATTCAACGTTCCAAATTCAAATCACTTTATTCCCTTGGGAGTTTCATACAACATTACCTATCTCCCTTGGGAATAAAGTCTTGCTTTAAGTTGAGGTTAATAGGGCTTTAATCCGTGAGCAAAGTGCTGCAGGTGTGAAAATTAGGCTTAAAGCACATAATAGATAATAGTCTAACTTAAGTGTTTATATATAATATTTATCTTAAGACTTGCGCTTGTTGTTTTTCTGATCTTTATATTGGAAAGGTCCTATCAATTTAAATTTTTTTTTAGATAAATTATAATGTAAGTATTAAGTTCAAGGAGTTACGGAAATAGAGTTGATTTATAGATAGAGTTTTTGATTGACTCTGCTGAGTTTTTAATTAGCAAAGTACATTCAAAACCAATAATATCGTAAACTGAATGAAATTTTCCAAAAAAATAATATTACCATAATGATGAATCATTATCTCTTACGTGTTCATTATCAATTTATTGATAAAGTTATTTAGATTATGTTTTTCATATCTAACATAGATCCATTATTAGTAGGTAACTTGATAGGTACCTAATTACACCAAAAATTACTCTACTTGACTAATGGTTTTGATGTGAGATGTCTTTAAAATCAGTCAGAAGTAAGAGGTATTTGTAAAAACTGGCTAAGTGCGAGTCGGATTCGCGTACAAAGGGTTTCTGTAACATGTTGTATGGGAGCCTCATTGAAATATTTTTAGTAGGTATTTGATGTTATAGCGGCAACAGAACTACATAACCTGTGAAATTTTCAACAGTCTAGCTATCACTTTTCATGAGATACAGCCTGGTGACAGACAGACGGACGGATGGACAGTGAAATCTTAGTAATAGGGTCCCGTTTTGACCCTTTGGCGACGGAACCCTTAAAACCAAATAATAATCCATCTTCTAGGTAAGCATGCTTTTCCGTCGGACCTCGACTGTTGGCGGAACACCGATGGAGTCACAGAAGTCCTGCGCAAGCATACCTGTACTCCGTCGGACCTCGACTGTTGGCGGAACACCGATGGGTTTTTAGTGGGTAAGCCTCCGGCCGCCTACCATCCTCAGGCTGGAGGCAGCCCCACATACCTCTGTCGCCCCCTCCCCCTCAGGGTGGCGGAAGGATGCAATAATGCATTTTCCCATCGAAAAAAAAAAAAAAAAAAAAAGGTAAGCATGCTTTGTCTTAGACTTCATCGACCACCTACCATCGTCAGGCAGTATAGTGGTCAAACACTGTCCTATCGTTTTAAAAAAAAAACTAAGATAGGTACTTAATTACCTACATACCTATTAGTTAATTTAAACAAAAACAAAACACAATACAAAGAAAAAGAACTTTTTAAGAATTTTAACAAATAATTTTTTATTTGTGATGTTTATGTATGTTTTTATTTTATTTATTTTATTTTATTTTTGTAATTGAAGTTTGTTTTATGTTAAATTTTAATCTATATGAATTAATTATTGTCAATACAAAGCCATATTTTCACTCGTCTGCAAAAAGAACAGTTGTCTAATCAAGTTAATTGCTTGCATCGCGTGCTAACTAAAATATTCTTTAACATGATGATGTAGTTACTTACCAGTTTTCGAGATTTTATCAATTGTTTTGTTTACCTTCTAGGTAACTTTATTATACCTACCTGTATACACTATTTTTAGCACAGTAAGAAACCTAATTTCTATATATTTTTTGTAATAAATGACCCAGGTAGGAATCGAAACCTAACAAAATTGTGTGAAAAGCTCTTTAAGAATAAAATTTTACTACCAAAACCATAGGCTACCATAGGCTTTATAATCCCAAAATTAAAAATCTCGTTTATGATTTACTCGCCAATTTTTCCTGATTTCAGTAGTTGGAAAATTATGTCCTAATAAATAATATTGTTATTAATTAATATCAAACTATTGTTCGTACAACTAGATTTCTAACCACTATTTTTACAAAATCTATATATTTTTGCATTTGATATGGTTTTTAAAGACATTTTGTTATCGTTATGGTTTAACGTGCGTAAGCTTTCTTTCACGTTTTGTCCACGCGTCTTTTATTGATAAATATTAAGTAGGTAGATAAGATCAAACCCGTTTGACGAGTTTCATCATGATTTCCACGAAAAAATAACAAATTTCTAAGAAAATGGTAGATTAAGGAAAGAAGTTGCGATTGTTTACAAATATTTAAATTAGGGGTGGTGTTGCTACGATTAGTAGATTATTTAAGTATAAGTAGCGAGAAGTAAAATTTATTCTAAGGTAAGCCGATAAAACACAAACAAATAAGAAGACGAAAGATATTGAGTTGTAATGAAAAGTAAAATATAATATACTCTTAGCAAATTATAGTATTAACAAGGCAGGTCTAGGAAGGCCTAAATAAATCCTTAAAGGTAAGCTGACAGGAATCGGATTGTATGCATTCCTCGCTACTGGTAGGTACCTACCTACTTATATAGTACTAGCAGCACTCCGCGGTTTCGGGTTACTCCCGTGGGAATATCGGGATGAAAAATAGCATATGACATTCCCAATGAATCAATGTATCCTCATACCAAGTTTAATCAAAATGGGTCTAGTAGTTTCGGAGCCTATTCAATTCAAACAAACAAACAAACAATTAAATCTCTTTCTTCTTTATTATATTACTAGCGACCCGCCCCGGCTTCGCACGGCTGTATTATGCATGTATTATATCTAAAAACCTTCCTCTTCAATCACTCTATCTAAATCCGCACTCTATCTAAAACCGCATCAAAATCCGTTGCGTAGTGTTAAAGATCTAAGCATACATAGGGACATATGGACATAGGGACGGCGAAAAGTGACTTTATTTTATACTATGTAGTGATAGTGAAGTAAAGATATATAGGTACGCACAGACAAGACATGAAGGCTGAAATTTACAAAATTGTTCGAAGAATGTGGTAGGTATAGCACCTAAGTTTAACGACCCAATCACACTAGTTGGCTGAGCAAAATGAGCAGAGCGGCTTAAGGATGGAGAAGACTCACAGAATTTTCAACAGTCACTGATAGCTTACCACTTACGTTTGGTATCAATACTTCGAGAAGTGAAGTGCTCTTGTGACTCCACTCTGACCGGTCGGTAGGTGAAGGCAAGCCAAAAAGTGAACGGTCAATCTCGTGAGGAATGGTGCCTTCCCTATGGAACACGATCATAGGATCGTTATCTACATTAACATAATAAAGAAGAAAGTTTTTTTTTGTTTGTAATGAATAGGCTCCGAAACTACTGGACCGATTTTGATGAAACTCGATAGGTATGAGGATACATTGATTCATTGGGAGTAACATAGGCTACTTTTTATCCCGATATTCCCACGGTATCGGGAGTTACGCGGGTAGAACCGCGGAGTGCTGCTAAGAATGCTTTGTAAGGGGTACATAACTTTATTCTAGTCGACTCTACCTAACATGTAAGTAGGTAGGTAACCTACTTAAGGAAAATTTTCAAGGTCGCACCAAACTAGGGTTCCCAAATCAAAAAAATAAAATTCCGGAGCAAATTCCGGACATTAGATGAAATTTCCGGACTCCCGGGAAATAAATCGTATACATGTGAATGAACGAAACAATAATATGAATATTTGAATATGAACAAAATTCCAAAGATGAGAGGGTATTTTCCCTAATGGAAACCCAAAGAAAGAGTTCCCATTAGGGAATGGTCTAAAGAAAGGAACAGGATTTCTGTAGAGTCTGTCAAATCGACTCTAGCGCACTTGTTTTTTAAAATAATGTACGAAACTAAACATACGTGTTAAATAATTTTAAAGGTAGCTGTAAATATATCTTAAGAAGTGATGTTAATATTTTTTATTCAAAATATTTGATTGATTTCAGCCTTTACTTAAATTATTATTGTAGAAATTCCGGACGGTTTGGAATTTCCCCCGCATTCCGGACAAAGACCTATATTACCGGACATGTCCGGAAAATTCCGGATGTATGACAACCCTACACCCAACCCTCTTTTCTAAATTGAATAGGTAGTTTAGTCATACCTAACGTCTGCCAAGTGGCTGTTCATGCTTTTACAATGAATAACTTCGTGCGGTTTATCTACTGCGGTCAAAATAATATTAATTGCTTGATCATCTCCAATTAAACCTCACTTTGAGCTATCAAAGATATTTGCCTATGAGAATTTATAATGGAGAATTTTCTAGCCAAATATTTTGTTAATAATTTAAATCTGGCAGATTGGCAATCCGTCGCTCAAGATCGCGATCCACTGATCGCGATCTTGAGCGACGGAACCACTTCCACTGAAGGGGAGTAGAGAGGCCTTTGCCCTGCAGTGGGACACTACAGGCTCAGGTCTGTGTTAAATTTACCTCTTAAAAAGGCAGAAGAAAACTTAAAAAAAATGCTAAATAATAATGAAATTACATAACATGTTTTTAGCCAACGCAAAAAGGATCCAAGTAAAGACGTCTAGTATCGGAAAAAAGCCCGTATATTTAATGACTAGCGACCCGCTCCGGCTTCGCACGGCTATATTATGCATGTATTTTTTGTTTTTATTATATAATTATTTTTTTATTTTTATTTTTTTATATTAGTTATTTTAAACTTTTGTTTTAGGTTAGTGCTTTTATGTTTGTTACTACTTTGTTGTTTGACTTGTGTCGTGTGCTTGTCCAAATAAATGTTTTCTTTCTTTCTTTCTTTATTATACATATAAACTTTCCTCTTGAATCACTCTATCTATTAAAAAAAACCGCATCAAAATCCGTTGCGTAGTTTTAAAGATTTAAGCATACAAAGGGAAATAGGGACAGAGAAAGTGACTTTATTTTATACTATGTAGTGATTAAACGAACTTACCCTAAATGAAGTTCTATCGTAATTATACGAGGCTTCGTCTGAGACATTATTATTTTTATTTACTATTTTCTCAACTATAGTGTACATTTGGCTGCTGCAAACATGGTGCTGCTTGTTAACTAATGTCGAGGACGAAGCAAGTATAAATAAGTACAAGTAGGTACTTATTGAAGAACCGGATTATGCCACTAACAAATTAATGAGACAAAATCTACTGACTATATACTGATATAGGTACATCCATCGATTAATCTTAGACAAACAATCACTGAATAAATTTCGCTATTTTCAGTAAAATACCATTTTACTTTTGTATTTAACTAGTTAAGTAATGAATACAAATGTAACGAATTTTGGCGGCCAAATATTCGGGAATTCGGTTATGTTCCTGACCGAATATCCGGAATTCAGTCAAGGTCCGAATATGTATACCTACTTAGTAGGTAATCGTTACATCACTAGTAATTATATTAAATTATTTACACATAGTCTGAAGATAAGAACAGATAGACAGATTTAGGTACGAACGAACGGACCAAACATTGCTTTAAAAATCAGTCATACATAAAAGATAAGGACTCCATAATATTCAAACAATCACCCACATGATCCAACACCCTTGGCAGAAAACATATTATGCAAATGTTGGACCAAGTTGAACGTACGAAATTCTTTGATAAGAAAACTAAAAACTATAGGACACTATCGTTCGGCTCCTTGTCTAAAGTATGATATCTTATCAATGATGATAAAATTCGTTCTTTGTGTGGTACTGTCGAGGTCATAATATTGTTTTCATTATAGGTAGGTACATATTGTAATATTATGAGCACAATATACGTATGTCGATCGTTGTTATTGTTTTTCGTTAATACTGTACCAGAGGATTTATTTAATTTCGTGATAAGGACAATGTTTTTGCCTGATACGGAAACGGGAAAACACAAAGAATTAATTTCCAATTGACGTTGTTTTGCGTTATTTTTAGGTGCCTGTAATTTATCTTTATATCTACAACATTATTAAAGTCATAAGTCGTTTAGATAAGAAAAGTATGAGTTGTAGGAAACAATAGCAAAATCTGTGCCTTGCCATCAAACTAATTTTGGTGGCGGTGATAGTTTTTAGGAACCTAATTGTAGGCTAAGACACATGAAAAAGCATCCCTAAAACAGAAAGGTGAAACTTTTCCCCCATTGTACCTACACTTGGAAAACAAAGAAATTTGGAGGCAAAGAACACTGCTACATCCTTTTTTCAAAGCAACACATTGTATTTTCTTTACACAAGTTCACAGTAGATAGGTATACCTAAGAGCTAATCTTTATCACACGTCAAGAGAAGATTAGATGCCTACATCTCGTTAGCATGTAGCTTCCAACCTTTGTTACCAAGCCTGCAAGCAGGTTATAATGTATTATCGTTCACGTTCGCCTGATATCGATAAAATTAATCTGTTATACCTACACTTAATATATTATCTGAGGCAATAATAAATCTTAGTAAGCGTTTTTTAGGCGCAAATGTGAAAAAACTGAGCATCTTAGCATAGTCCGGATACCTGAAAGAGAGATTGATCTAAAATTCTAAGCAGATAAAGATCCATGGCGACTTCCTGTCATTGAATATGTAATGGCTGGAATAATCAAAAAACCTACACAGGCAGGATTGTTTTGACTAGTTTTTTTAGGTGTTTGGAATACAATGGTATTATACAGTGATATGTCAACCAGAGGTAGATACGTATTGACTTAAACTTGACCACACGAAAGTAAGGCAATTGACTCATAATCCCTTCGTTGTTTTCACATAGGTTTTGCATAACATGTATTGTCACTGGTATTATACAGAATACCTCCCTAACTCTTTAAGACAATGAAAATCAACTTGTAGGTAGTTCTGCGAAGAAAAATTGAGGAGTTTTATGATGAGAAGGTGGTTCCAAAGGCTCCATCAATCACTATTTAGGAGTTAAAAGGCCACTCCACTGGTAGACAATTTAAAATGAGTAATACCCTCGTCCTATCTATTACCGATAAGTTTATTAAGGGTTCTTGAAGGCTGCTAAAGTGGCGCCCAGGCAGGAGTACATACTACGCCGCGTGGTGACCAAATTTGAAACGGTAATTGTCAAAAAATACACATAGGCCATAACTGAATGACAACGGCTTTAGACCATCAGGAGTGAAAGAGCATGGAGGAGGCCTTCGTCCTAAATTCAACGAACAGAGGCTAAAATGGATGAGATGGATGAATGTAATGATGATAATTCAAAATCATTGAATCTGTAGGTATTGTAAGTAGGTGGTTATATGTGTCATAGATCTATCTATACTCTGCTCAAACAAATCATAATCTATTTGCAACTCCACTTGCTCTAATTAATTCGAGTTGAAAATAGTGTCATGTCTGGCGCCTTTAAATCATCGTTTATGAACGAGAAGGCCAATGTCAACAAGCACTTATTGAATGGAAATAAGAGTCAATTTCGATTGATTACGTTATCTCAATAAATGACGCAAAAACACAAACTACTTACGATTATAAGATAACATCTCACGTCAATAGTCAAATAAGTATTAGAAGTTTGAAGGAGGCATATAGGTAAGGACTTACAAAAAGAAACATAAACTGAAAACAAAAAAAAATATTGTTATATTTTTAGTATCATCACTATCACTATCACTTCACTATCACTACATAGTATAAAATAAAGTCACTTTTCGTTGTCCCTATATCCCTGTGTCCCTTTGTATGCTTAGATCTTTAAAACTAGGTACGCAACGGATTTTGATGCGGTTTTTTTTAATAGATAGAGTGATTCAAGAGGAAAGGTTTATATGTATAATACATGCATAATATAGCCGTGCGAAGCCGGAGCGGGTCGCTAGTTTGTTGATAAAGCGGCAACAGAAATACATATTTCAAATTTTAACTGTCTAGCTATCACGGTTCATGAGATACACGGACGAACGGAGAGTGAAGTAATAGGGTTCCGTTTTTACACTTTGGCCACGGAACCCTAATTACCAGTAATGAAAATGACCTAATTAGAATTAATTTATAACAAAAGGAAACCCTTGGCGACACCCTCTCGAAGCATTGTACTCAAGATGCTGGCAGCATTCTCTCTGCTCAGCTGACTCACTAGGACTATGTTTATTGTTTTTAGAGCTAGATATTTCGATGCTGTTTTACACTATTTTCACGAGACCTATAAGATTTTATTTTATTATTTAGATTAGGAAAAACCAAGCACAAAAGTGCAGGCCCACCGTAAAACTCCAAAAAACTGCTATTAAGTATTAGAATGTTTTCAACTCAAGCAAGATTCTGAGGACCTGCTTGAGTTGAAGTTTAAAATCTTTCAACTCATTTATTTATTAGACAAACATTAGAATATTAATATTCCAATAATAGTTCTATGTACGTCGGCTGCATAATTACAGCACTCGGTAGAGTTCGAAAATTACTATTGGAATGTTGGCATTCTATTCATTTTTAATTGTTTGATTAATTGATGAGTTAGAAGACTTTAAACTTCACCTAAAGATAGATAGATAGATAAACTCTTTATTGTACCACATTAAACCTTAATACTTACATACATTCTGCTACAAAAACAATAATACCTTACAATATGGCACAATGGGCGGCCTTATCGCTAAAAGCGATCTTCTTCCAGGCAACCTTTGGATGGACAAGAATTAAAGAAGGGGATGGGTGGGTTGTACATAACGTTATAGGCATATAATTAGGAAAATAAAATAAATATTAAAATACATAGAAAATAAAATATTAAAGCAGGTGTATAGAATCTTGCTTGTGTTGAAAACATTCTTATAACAGCCGTTTTGGAGCTCTACGGTGGGTCTGCAATTATGCAGCCGACCGTACCTATCAAGACCTATCTGGTCTAGAAAGGTATCTGGATTTTGTGGCGGTTTATCGGCTCACCTTCAAAGAAATTTACCCGATGAAATGCGCCCAACGCAAAATGCTGAAATATTTTTTACATAACACTACCATTTTTTGTGTACCTATATCTTTATCATTAGTAGATAGGTATCTATATGTGTGTAGATTTGGCAGAATTTCAACCAATTTTCAATGACGATCTTCTATCTATTCGTGGATGACATTGCTCTTGGACTCTGAATCGATGTGTGCAAGGACAATGGACTGTAACGTGATGATTTTAGACTTTACTTTGCTTTGTAAATGTAAGTTCTATTGTAAATGATCAGTTGATGATGGAATTTTGTTATGGAAAAGTTTCTTGGAGTCTACGGAGCTGGTGAAAATAGGTGAAATGGGTATACCTAAAGTTTTGAAGAAATTCTGGATCTTCCAAAAAGCTCTGTTTCTATACTATTGGTAGCCTGGGCCTTCTGCCAGCGTTTGTATACGTGAGTAAGGCAATTAGTATTCCATTTGGGGTAGCACACGGCTTCTCTTACTTTTCTAATATAAAATAATAATATCTAAGTAAATAAATAAATATTGCTGGACATTCCACACATCGCCATCTAGTAACTTCTTCTACTTCAAGCTAAGTAACTAGACTTATGTTATGGGTGCTAGAAAACGGCTATAGTAACTAAGTTTACTTTTATTTTGTAAATAAATTTACTTTTAGATAATACACATAGACAACCAGATCACAGACAATTATCTAAGCATAAATACTTGTTTGAGGCGGGAATCGAACCCGCAACCCTGTGTTTGGCACTCCGGCATGGTGACCATTTTGCTGGGTCTTATAAATAGTAATGTCTTCTCTTTTTTTTTTATTAAAAATATTTCTAAATAGAATAAACTTTCAGTGATAAAACTAAAAACCTGCCTAACTGCCTATATACCTATTGATAGATATACCTATTGCACTCATTCAATTTATTATTCTTCTAAAAACCATCCACGCATTCCCTTTAATTATTGTCTATGAAAAGGTTGCCTGGAAGAGATCGCATTGTGTCATATTGTAATTTAGGTTTCTATTCCTATTTAACTATGATAGTGTTAAGTTTTTATGGTACAATAAAACATTTATCTATCTTTATAATTTTAAACGCGGATGTAATAATTATCTAACCATAACGTCAGCAATGAAATTAATAAAAGTAAAAATAGTCACTGCCCATGATTCGTCGGACTAAGGTCGTCATCATTTCACGTTTCGTAGACACCATGAAAACTGGACAGCTGCTACTGAAAATAATTTCAGGCTGGAACAATGCCGAGATAGACTTCCGTAATAAATTGTTGAAAAAATATTTTGGTAGCTACAGCTAAATTTTATTTTATTATATGTAGGCAATTGAACGATAATATTACAAAAACACTGGCAATATGCAAAAGTGATATCCTATTAAAATTTAATAAAAACTTTGTCGCTCGTCATGTCACTGGCTGGTAGGATGATTGATGAGATGAAAGAGGTTGCAATCTTCTATCTACTATATAAAAATAAGTCGGGCTTTCCTTCCTGACGCTATAACTCCAGAACGCACGAACCGATTTAGATGATTTCGGTTTTGAAATGTTTGTCGTAGTCCAGGGAAGGTTTAAATGGTGAGAAAGATCGGACTTACGCGAGTGAAACCGCGGGGCGCAGCTAGTTTAAATCTAAAAAGGAATATCCAACGAGGTTGAGTTTTCTCAAAGAAGGTAGGTAGTGGTAAAAAAGGTCATTTAGCAAGCATCCTCCTTTGAGTGCAGTTCTTGAAGGTTTTATACCTGTTAAAAAGTTAGGTAATATCGAACCTCTTTGCTAGCACTTTTATAATAAGGTGACATTGCAAAAAGGTCCTATATCAGATATACATTCTCTTTCATCATTTATTCAGTAGTTCTCGTTAGCACCAATTTAATAGGTAGGTATAGTGGAAAAAGCCATTATTACGAAGTCTATTATAGCTGCTATATCTCTTCTAAACGACTTTAAAAGTTTCAGGTCGTTATCTTACTGCTGACACTGTAGGCAGGGGGATGTTTTATTGAGGTGAAGTCCTTAAGCGTCCTTATAATTATCTAGGTAGGTAACCTAAATTGTAAGATATTGGGTGAAGCCGTTTTGAAAGTTTCATAAGGTGCTGAAGGGTACTTATTTAATTAAAGTACGTATAGGAACGATAAGTCTTGATTTTAAATTTCAACAGACTGTCATGGACCTCCTTTACAAGGTTAATGTTTGTTGCAAATGTAACGCTAACTAAGCTTACTTAATACTTATAACTGGATGATTGTTGTTGATCGTTTCTTTATACCTAATAAAAAAAGGAAAATAATATTTCAATAAGTTAGTACTTACATAATATAGTATAGGTTATGTACAAACTCTGTAAACTATCATTTATTAAATAAAGACATTTTAAAAGTAAGCACCTTTAAGCAAGTTTGACGACCTCTGTGGCGCGTCGGGCGAACACCCGACTGCGACGCAGAAGGTTGCGGGTTCGATTCCCGCCGGGAACAAGTATTTATGCTGACGATAAATTCTTGTTTCTGGTTCTGGGTGTTTCCTATATGTATAATATGTATATATTTACAAAAAAAAAAAAAAGTATATAAGTAGTTTATCCGTTATCTGGCACCCATAACACAAGCATTAAGTTGCTTAGCTTGGGGCTGGATGGCGATGTGTAATATGTCCTGAAATATTTATTTATTTATTTTTATTTAAGCAAATGATTTTGCCATCGCTATTCCCGAGCTATTGGTCAGATAACGTTTAATTTAGCTAAACCTCTCACACGAAAAGAAGAATGAAGAAGACAAGATATACGTCAACTTCAGCAAGCTAATTTAATTCACGAAACAATTTTAATGTCGGTGTTTTCTAAAGTCAAACAATGGATACAAATGATACCACAGGGACTGTATCAATTATAAATGTGGGGATATAATCTCGTTGAGTATCAACATGGATAGGTAGCCTTAGGCATAAAATCTACGGTTTTCATTTTGTTAGATAGAAGTTAACTTATTTGGGTATACCTACGACTAAAGGGTTTGAGGCTTTAACCGCCGGCATTTCTTCCAGAGGCCTGCAGCAGCATGAAAAGGCTGTTAGCCTTCTGGAAGGACCTGGGATGGTTGGAGGGCTTGAAGTGACAAGTAGAATCTTCTCGCTCGTTCACTGGCCCAAATGAAGAGGCTAAGGTCCAAAGGTTTCCTGGAAGAGTTCGCTTTTAGCGATAAGGCCGCCCCTTGTGCCACATGTATAGGTATTAAATATTAATTTTTCTTTTATCAGATACTTATGTTAGAAGTTTTTTTATTTTAATAATTTTTTGTGTAACAATTTTGCGTTTTGTTTTTATGGTGCAATAAAGTGTTTATTATCTATCTATCTATCTTAGTGGGGAAACAGCCCCGTAGAACTAAACTAAGGGGTTTGAGGACCTAGTGCTGATTGCAAATTGGGTATTTCGCACGGTGGTTGCGAAACCATCCTCATTAACAGCCGTCCGTAAAATGTTGCCAAATGATTTCGTAGTTTCAAGGGAGAAGACGTAGATACTGCAGCAAACTCAAATAAATAAGAAGAGTAGGTAATTTTTAAAAGATACACAGTCAACACAAAGTGATTAGTACAAATTCAATTAGTTTTTATATGCCTAATGTCTTGTCAGTCTGACTGTGACTATGCAAACTGTAATCTTTGAAAACATCTATACTTATAATCTATACTAATATTATAAAGCTGAAGAGTTTGTTTGTTTGTTTGAACGTGCTAATCTCAGGAACTGCTAGTTCGAATTGAAAAATTATTTTTGTGTTGGATAGTCCATTTATCAGGGAAGGCTATAGGCTGCTTTTATATTTCGATATTCCCACGGGATCGGGAGTTACGCGGATGAAACTGCGGAGCGCTGCTAGTAATTTTATAATATGTCTCGTCAGATGTGCCTATGACTATGCAAGCTGTAAATCTTTTGAAACATCAGATTATAACATAACATTTATTAGAACACCTTTACCTAGGAATCAAAAATGTCTGTCATTCTGTCAGTGCAGTTAAGTAAGTACATATAGAACTTAGATAACAGACGGAAGGTAATTTTCCAATATTTTACAACTGTAAATAAATTATTATTCAGCAATAGGTACTTTCATTTCATCCCACTGACCTACTTTGAAACGAGGGGATTAAACAAATATTTAACTACATTTATTAATCCTCGGAAAAAATCTCAAGAATTCCGGAATGTGGTTGCGGAAGCCGATGGACGCCGCCGGCGCCGCTGAGGAAAACGGCTTGTTATAAATTCCGGAAAATTAGTCAAGCTGACGAGAAAACAAAGCGGAAAGTTAGCCCATTAGCGACTCCAGGGCCTTAATTCTGTAAGGCAACTTGGCTTGACGAGTCTCACGTGTGACACGGTCAAATATTTTCATAAATATTTCAAATTACTAAAAAATGGTTGTCTGTAAAAAAAAATGGTAACCAATACGTTGGTATTGTCGTTGATATGGTTACCACGTGCGTGACGTGTGTCGTTCTTGTCAATAACTCTCGTACCCGGAACGTGAGTGACGTTGCTTTGGTTACCTTGTGAATAACGGAACGTGAGCGATGACGTCAAACTTTTTTTGTGAGTGCTGTCGGTGTTCATCGATCGGCCAAGTTGCCTTGACGAGTCTCACGTGTGACACGGTCAAATATTTTCATAAATATTTCTTAAATTACAAAAAAAGTAGTTGTCTGTAAAGTCGGTTTACGGACAATAATTCTACGTGATAACGTCATAAGAAAACATTGATGGTAACTATAGCAACGTATTATCGTTGCTATGGTTACCTCGTCAATAACTCACGTTCACGGAACGTGAGTGACGTTGCTATGGTTGCCTAGTCAATAACGGAACGTGAGCGATGACGTCACACTTTTTGTGAGTGCTGCCGATGTTCATCGATTTATAAGACGTCACGTCAAAAATTACCCACACTATTGACAAACATAGTCCGTTAGTGACTTTTGTATCCTTAAATATTTATTTTGTGGTTTCCATTTATATTTTTATAAATAAACGCTATTTCTGAAGTCGTATTTCGCCATCGACATCATCAAATAGTCGTAGAGAATCAGGGCCCAGCTATTTATGTCAAGAGACTTAATATTCTTACAAAATTAAGGGCATCTAAGACTAATAACGTTCATGACTTTATTACAAGGCCCACTTTGACGTGATACGGTTCTAGGGCAGTTCTAGGGTTCTAGGTCATTTCTTCGTTATTCACACGATGTTTTCATTAACTATTACGAAGAAAACATACTTTATATGGTAAGTAACATTAATATTATAATATATATTAATATTATAAAGCTGAAGAGTTTGTTTGTTTGACCGCGCTTATATCAGGAACTACTGGTTCGAATTGAAAAATTCTTTTTTGTGTTGGATAGTCCATTTATCGAGAAAGGCTATAGGCTACTTTTTATTTTGATATTCCCACGGGATCGGGACTTACGCGGGTGAAACCGCGGAGCGCAGCCAGTATATAAAAAGAGGAAATATTATTTGTTTGTTTGTAACGAATGGGCTCCGAAACTACTGAACCGATTTTTATTAAACTTGGTATGAGTATATATTGGTTCATTGGGAATAACATAGGCTACTTTTTATCCCGATATTCCTACGGGATCGGCAGTTACGCGGGTAAAAAGGCGGAGCGCTGCTAGTGACATGATAAAATTAGAATTAGTTCCAAGAAAATAAACATTTCTGCATAATCTGCAACACAGCACAATGCAGCTATTGGTGTCGCCATAGCTGCATTGTATTCTGCAGATAAGCAAATGGACACCCACAAGGCGCTTGATACCTACATTGAAATATGAAACGAAAATTTTCCCTTGACTCTACGAAGTTTAGAGAAAGAATGCATTTTTCATTTTTATACCATGGGCTATATATATGTTTGTTTGAACGCGCTAATCTCAGGAACTACTGGTACGAATTGAAAAAATATTTTTGTGTTGGATAGTCCATTTATCGAGGAAGGCTATAGGCTACTTTTCACTTTGATATTTCCACGGAATCGGGACTTACGCGGGTAAAACCGCGGAGCGCGTTAAATTATAAAGGTCAGTAACTTACGCAATCTACACAGAATAAAATTATTTAAGTTTCCTAAAAACAAATAATATTTCGAATCATTTAACAAATTGTGACGTCGTTGGTGCGTAAAAATACCTTTTTCATTACTCATACTCCGAAAGTAGGTCTAAATATGCCTGAAGAGCGTGTAGAAAATAAAACTTCCAGCCCTAGGGCTTTTCGCTTTCACTGACAGCTGTCATGTCAAATTATGGCTTCGCACGACTTGTGCAATCTGCATGTAGCCAGTATCAGTATCATTACGCATTAGGAACTTCAAAAACCTAACCTCCTTGCTTTTTTTTTACACCAAAGAATAATAATTATGGCTTGGCACGGCTCATGCATACTGCCAGAGTTTAGTACTTAGTAACTTTTTTCTCAGTAATCAAATTCAAGTAGCTATATTTAGACATTTTATTTAATAAAATAAATGTAAAGACGAAAATGGTCAAAGCGACCTATGACCATGCGTGACCACGTGGCACATTTTTTGTTATTTTATTATGTTTTTGTGTTAAGTTTAATCTGGTTTTTATTTATGATTGTGTATTTTATGTAAATAACATGTTCTAGACAAACCGTGTTACAAAAACTGTAAGTTAAATCTACGGACTTCGCGTCATTTCCCAGTGTTGGATTAACTCATTAATAAAAATTTCTTCGGTAAGTACCGCCGTATTTAAGTATTGAATACAAATAGCAGAAACCTAAAAAAACACTACATAAAAACACTACAAACCTCTTTGGTCCCAACCTTGTAAGAGGATCAGGTAGTATGGACACATGAGTACCTACTCATGTGGTATGGAGTCTCATAGTCTCATTCACTCTCGTTGTTAGGAAGAATTTTATGTATTATTCGTAATGAAAAACACAGTGTTTACCTCGGGTGAAAGACTCATTAAGTCCCTCGAACTATTAGCGCCCTCGCTACGCTCGGGCGCCAAACTCCGTCTCGGGACTTGTAATGAGTGACTTTCACACCTAGGATAACAATGTACAATTACTTTAAGTAGGTACTTACTTATTTTATGAATCCAGTGTTCATTCGCAAAGTAATGGCCAACAGACATGAATAAACATATTAAATTAAATCGTCCTGTATAATATAATATCTTAAATGTTAATTATAACGTTCAGTGCTCTTAGTCGCTTCTATTTCTGTAACAGTCAGTACTTACATAAATAATTAAGTCTGGCATGTTTTACATAAAATAATATCTGTTGAGTTATACTGAGATTTCGGTTGCCAATGATGTAATTAGTTTTTGGCACTTGATAGACATTTTTCTTTGTCTAATGATAGGATTGTTCCATACTTAATGGACTGGGGATATTCCCTAACGTGACCATACGTTCCGCTTTGGGCGGGACAGCCCCGCTTTCAAACTGTGTGTCCCGCTGTCCTCGGCAAGGGAAGAAATGTCCCGCTTTCATATTTAAATAAAGTGTCCCTAAACATTGTGATGACTTTCGAGGAAATCAATGCAGAACCGAAGATCCATACAAATTTTAACTGTTGGAAACATGAAAAATTACTTGGCGCAGTTCTACGAAAGCTAGGTTAGAAGTTCTAACCTAACTAACCCACTTTCCTGGGCTGGGTAACATCATTGCCGGCAATTATTTTGGTACAAATAAAACAATATTCTTTCGTTTTGTTGCAAAATCTAGCTTACCATTTCTTTGCACAAAATTCTGCAGTTGTCCCGCTGTCTATAGAAAATTATGGTCACGTTAGCTATACCATTACATTTGGTTATGGGGTTTCCATACGCCAACGACCTTGGTACACAGCTTTCTAAATAGTTATTACTGGCACTGGTCGTATTCGTTGGTGAAAATTGTATTGATTATTACGAATGATTGTGTTTTGTTTTTCTCAAAAGTGCTGAGATGGAATAATAATTGTAGGTGTGATTTTTACCGACATTTTGGTGTAATTTTAAGCCCAAAATTTCCTATAGTTTGAAGCTATCCTAAAATTAAGAATTAAAACTAGTCTAGCTTTGAAATGACAAAGAATTTTCGTCTCGAAATTACCCCAAAATATCGGTAAAAATTTCACCTACAATTCTATCTCAGCATATTTGAGAAAAACAAAACACACTCGTTACAATCAACAATATTAGTTGTAAGCGACGGTTATTTCTGGCGCGTTGCGTTTGGCAGCATAAGCAGCTTCAGTAAAAAATATTTCGTGTGTAGATCCTCTTCAAATGAAGGAACATCTTGTAGAAATGTAATTGTTCTATTGAACATGCCAATGTAATAAACATTGGCATGTTACATCGTCGCTAATCCAGTGAATGGCCAGACTTCAAAGTGACAACAGTTATCAATATACCCATTCACTTCAGTCGATCAAATATTGCTACTGATCCATCGAGACGGAATGGGATATTCGGGCATTATCAATCAATGAATCCAATTAGTGTGAAAGGAATTCCAAAGGTGGATCGATCGATACAAATGGAACTTGAATTATAAAAGCGCTAACACAAAACGTTTTGGTCGGACCCGTTTCCGACGAACCTTGGACCTTGAACGAGAATGCCGACCTTAGCGTATTATAAAACGATCGCTTCGTTCGTAGGCCACTTTACTACCTTTATCACGAATATTATAAAAAGAAAACAAAGTCGTTTTCTAATGTGCGTCTTTCGTCGCTTCGTCTCAAACTTTGAAGTTTGTTAATTATGCAAACTTTTACATGTTCATCGCGGCTCGATGTTCGACGAGTGTTCGCAAACTTTAGGCACAAGTTTGTTGACGAAAGAATTGTAAGAATGCTTGTAGACATTAGCCGTTTATTTTCGTACGAGACGTTACGTCAAATACTAAAATTGAAAATAATATTTTTGAAGAATTCATGTTAAATTCTAAAATATCCAACCGATAACAACTCAAATAGTACAACATCGACATAAAATTGAGAGCATTCAATAAGTCGACCATAGCGTTCAAGTGTGAAAATTATCATGTAGTTGACGTCACATAGTGTGCTCAATGAAAACTACCTCGCACAAGAAACATCTGCTAGTTAGATAGAACTGTGCGAAGGCGAATCGAGACAACGAACGATAAATACAAACAATAAATCACTAAGAAGGCGAATAAATGGAACACTTCGAGACGAAATCAATTTAGACAAATGATTGCTCCAAACAGCAAACAATTGTAATGCACTGGATGTTATCTGAGAAAATAAATTCAAGGAAAACTTATTTTCGTTTCCCTGACTCAATTTGTGTATCAAATAAACGTAGGAACCTACCCAAACAGAGACACTGATGTCGGCGTGGTGGTTATCTAATGGAGGATGTTGTAATTGGGAATGGCGCGCGGTTCGTTCATTAGTTATTTAGCGATCAGTAGGTAGGTAGTAGGTGCTGTGTGTGCCTACGTAACACATACAACGAAAGCTATGTGTGTGCGTAACCTGTAGAGGCAACATGCGCTTTCTCACAGGTCTACAATCTGGCTGTCGGCAGGCCCAAGGTTGACGCAGTTGCGAGAACGAACATACCATATATTGGTAACTCAACTACTGGCTAGCATATGGGTGACCAGAAGCATTCACATTTTATTTTTAACCCTTAAATTGTTTTTATTGTAGGTACCACAATGTTGCTAGGTAATTAGGTAAGTAGGATACCTACATTGTGTATTCAATGTTGAAGACATTCGTAACAAAAATCATTACAACTTTGTCGAGAAGTCGTTTTCAGAAAGCAAGCACTTAACGAAAAGTATGAGGAAAACTGGAAAAATTAAAGAGTAACGAAGTGAATGAGGGCCGACCAACATTTGATTAAATACCTCAAGAAAGTGTAGGAGTGAGGCGGTCTATTAACAATCGTATTCGAGCCACGAAATCAGAACTTTTTAAGGAAATACGCTTTGTAACACTGTTGGGAAACCCTCCCAATTATGAGACGAGTTTTGTGGTAAATTTCTACAAAGGCAATATTATTGAGGTCTAGGTTTATTGTGGCGTGTTTGTATGAATTCGAACCTAACCTGGTGGAAAGGTAACATAGTTTGTTACTGAGTTGGTAAACCAAATAAACTTAGACAATTATGTATAAGTTACGAGAACGCTGTGTAGATATGAATTAGTAGTAAGTAGGTATAATACCTAAATATGATTGCGTAACGTATATGAATGACGAAAGACAGACGTTTTAATATTCAGTCTATTGGTAGAGACAGTAAAATGATATTCGAGGACGCAAAACTGAATTCATTGTTAAAGAGAATTACAGTTTATATCTAGATAACTGTCAAGTTTTAAGATATCTAGATCGGAGAAGCTATCTCGATTGCAAATTCTAAAGAATTGAAGTTCAGTGAATAAAACAGAATAGCCAAATCCTAATTTAAGATTAGGATTTGGCTATTCTGTTATATTAGCCTTAAGACGCGGTCTTTGAGGATATATATTGAACAATAATATTGAGATATTTCGCCGTATCACTGTAGGTATATTAATGGATAACTTACTCAATGAGTTTGTGGGATAAATCAACAATGGACGTTTTGTTTGAAACGTGATCTTTTCTTCCAATTACAAAGAAGTGATTAATGTTCGTTTTATAAGATTTTCCTTTTGTTTTCATAGTATTTTTAAATCAAAGAAAGAACGTGATTTGCACGCATTCAATCTATAGCATGTTGTGATACGATAGGTATTACAATAGTTAATATTCGAAGAACAATGACATTTAAATTGTTAGATACTCAAGTCAGAAGCCTAACGTTAAAAATTGTGACGGAATACTTGACTCGACCTATATATGCTCTCCGACTAATCTCAAATTTTACAATCAATTTGAGATTATTATAAACGCTATCGTACTAATCTCAAATTTTACAATCAATTTGAGATCAAGACAAGAGCATCTATGCCTAACTAATATCATTATAATGTTGCCAACACTCGGTACCCGTAGGTAATTGTTTGATCTCACCATAAATAATTCTAATGAAACATTTGTATGTAACTCTCATAAAATAAACTATCATACGCATGAGAAGCAATTTGCGTCACTAAAGACATTTAAAAACAGGATTCGGACAATCGTAAAATGTGAATTTTAGCAGTTTGTTTAAACTGAATGAACATGATGCCGTACCTACTAACATAAACACCGTAACTCACAGTCAAAAAGCAAATTTTGACTTAACATCCTTTCGCAATAAGTCACTATGTACCGTTAAAACGTAGGAATTCTAAACAAGATAGGTACGTTCCTACCTATTGCAAAACATTTAGAAAGTAGTTCAGAAGAGAATCGCTAGAGCTAGACTAATACATTTTTAATACCTACCCAACCAAACCTACATGAAATAGACATACATTTGCCACATCATTTGGCTACGGACCAGCCCTACGTCTAATAGATTAATAGTCAGTAAAAAACAGGAAGACTAAAGTTTACATTAGCAAAAATATTTTCTAAAAATTATCTGACATCACGCCACACCACGTCGTTGCTAGTGGTCATACCGACGTGTAATAAAATTCGTTCTTTATGCCATTGTAGCTTGCAACATTCCACTTTATTAGGAAGCAGCGAATTAAATCGGGCTTGCTAGGCCCACGAGTGACCTCCGTTGTCTCTGCTAAACGTGTGAGTATAGCTAACAATATTGCTTCGTCTATCTATAGATACAAAGTTATGTACTCGTAGCTCTGTAGATTTATGTAGATATATTTCATGTTGCTGCCGGACTAAATTAGTTAGCATGTAAATTAAGTGCTGTGCCAAATTGCTGGTCCAAAACAAGAGGCGGTCAATGAATTGTTTTTAAAAACTTTTCGAACATTACTTAGTAACAGCCAATAATGGATGTGTTATGTTTAAAAACTGTATTTTGCTGTAGGTACCTATCACTTTAAATGTATTCAGATAATTCCTTCCTAAATGCGTAGGTATAATAACTATATGGGTAGGAGTTAAAGTAATAGCATTAAATACAAGGATTTGGCATTCACGCGGAATATTAATATGAGATTTACCTTAAATGCCTTCCTCCATTATCCAAACTTTGCTCATCTTAAATGTCGCTTATTATACTATATATCTAAGGCATAACATAATATTCTACCAATAAAATAAACGAATGTTATATTTGTTACATCGATATTTTAATTTCATCGTAATTTTATGGAAGATCAATACATGATGACAATTACTGAAATTAACTGACTTTTTACACTTCAATGCTATAGGCACTCAATATAATAGATCTAGACGGTGAACATTTTAATATTAATGCACAGATATTATATAAAAAAGACGATTTCGCAAATACACCATACTGTCACACTAATCTTAATATCCGAAATAGGATTTAAAATGTTCACAATTATAGAAATGTTTTTTTATTTAATATTGTGTTGAAGAACGGAGTGTGAAGCAGACGTAATGAAAATGCAAACATTTAACCAGGTTTCTCTAACACCAGGGACACAATCACTTCAGCTATATTTATTTACAAACACTGCAAAAGATGCATACATAATTATTTTGAAATTCTTAATATTATAAATAACGTTTTTTTTAAGTTATTCAAAAACTCAGCAGTTACATTGCAAAAGAAATAAGCAACGTAAAATCATAAAACAATGTCAGAGTGGTGAATGTCTTTTTTTAACAACAAATTCTTGTAAAAACTATAAACAATACATTGTAATTTAATGAATAGGGTAAATTCTCAGAGGAAAATTCATCCACTTATCAGTTATCTCAGACAAAAGGCTAAGAATAGATCGTTTTTCTCCGTTTAGAAGTTTCACCTATTCATTCTCATAAAATGTCTATCATGCACGATATAATTTTCCTTACAAGACATAACATAAATAATGTTACGCTTTTTTTTGGACGACCTTCAGGAGACTAATGAAGTCGCAGTTGCAAGCTATTGGTCAGGCAAACTTTAATCAGTTGAACCTCGGACATGATAAAAACATAATGTTTGTAGACATTTATGTATATTAGGTACATAGGTATCTTTAGATAAAACAAATTGTAATCTTTGTAATGTGACTAGTTATTTTTTCAAAAGTCTGTTAAAACATTGTTTGAAAGGTTTCAAGATAACTTCTGCTAGGTATTAATACTGTTTGGTTTGAAGTTTGAGATGTAATAAATAAATTGTTTTTTAAATAAACTGTATTAGCAGACAGACTGTTATGGCACGAAATAAACTAAACATAATGCAGAATTCAATATAGCACACATTTTGGTATATTGAATGACAAATAAGACGAATAATAATTGTTTCAGCATGGAACAGATGTTCCCGCAGAATATTCTGACGTGATATTGGCACGAAAGAACCCACCAAGATTTGAAATCAAAATCCGCCTATCTAAACCAATTTTCCTGTCAAACTTGAGGTTGAGAATTTGATATTTCTTGTATATTCAATTCAGCTCAAGGTTCTTATACTTGTATACGGGCTATTTTCCGCAACTGGACTTCTTTGGTTGTCTTTTTTGCGTAAGGAAAGCAGCCCCAAGCATAGTCGTTACATTTATAAAGTAAAATATGTATAAGTCTTTGCCATGCTATTATATTTTTCATCTTATTTGCCCATACCTATACAAGACATTTCACCAATAAGACATTGTTTTATTTCTGTTTTGTATAGCATAGCTCGTAGGTACTAATTTAGTACGTAACCTGTGATTTTATCGAGAAACAGTAATGGCAGTTCATGGAGCTCCATTGGGTACCTTCGAGCGTTCCGCCCGCGCGAAAATTAAAAAAAGAGAACAGGTATTTTCTAGGTAAGCATGCTATATCTTAGACCGCATCGTCACTAACCATCAGGGCTAGTATTACTATTTGATGATGTTGAGCGCGAAATTAAGACTTTAGCAATCGCGTTTGTTTAAGAAAATATGAATGGAAACCACACAAAATAGATTTAGAGATACAAAAGTCATTCACGGACTGGTTGTATAATTTTTTTAGTAAATATTCATGAATATGTTTTTTTCTGTGTCACATGTTAGACAGGTTAAGTGAGTGTATAAAATTAAGGCCCAGAGTGGGCCTTAATTCGGTAAAAGAGCAAAGGGTGGCCTACAAATTAAGGTTTAGCAGTTGGAAAATATGTTTCTACAGTGGCAGATTTCAAAGTTACGTTTCGATTTATAACTGTGCAATTTTAACGTAAACTATATTTTTTTATTTTACTATGTATAT
Source organism: Idaea aversata (assembly GCA_907269075.1). Classification (NCBI taxonomy): domain Eukaryota; kingdom Metazoa; phylum Arthropoda; class Insecta; order Lepidoptera; family Geometridae; genus Idaea; species Idaea aversata. The sequence continues at coordinate 3,240,132 of OU026092.1, read as the reverse complement.
GCGCAAAAAATCTTCGAGCTAAACCCCCGAAGCAACCAAACAGAGCTCTATGAAATGTCATTATTATCTCTCGATAAAATTATAGGTTTCAATAGAACACTAACATCATTTATGCTTACAAAATAGTTTGACTATAGTCTCAAATGACAACGCACAAATTCACAAATGACACTATTATTTTGTTACACATTTTGATATGATTTTACACATTTACTATATCATTTTAAATCTGATTCATGTTAGGAGAGTTTCTAAGGTAATATGTCTCAAACATTTCAACCACATTAGAAGTTAAATACATAATTTTATTAAATAATGTGCACGGTAGAGTAACCTTCATGTGATATTCAGCCTAACAACTATACCACAGTTGCTCATTGATGCAAAATGCACTACAAATTACTAGATATTATTTGTACAGCCTGGATTCAAAGATCTACATCTATTAGCTAACAAACTTTAAACATTGCCAATTGTATATATCTCTCGTTCTAACCTTGCGATGGGATACCAATCATTTGAAACAATTATAATATTTGCTATAATAAGCTTATTGATAACATCAGTCTCAATTACAAGATATTAAAGCCGAGAATGGCATATTAAAATTTACTATCAAGGAAATAAACTCTATCAAAATAAATACTTTGAACAATATAGGATTTCTCTCTTTGTTTTATTTGTGCAGATATATTTTTAGAATGAACATAAATTTAGAGATATCGTAAAAGTGCATCAAAGAGTATGGAAAATTTATTGCTTTTACAAAACTGATGCTAACAATAAGTCATAGGGTGCCATTGTAAAATAGTCTATACAAAATGGTATGAAAATTGAAATATTCTATACAATATAATATTACTTTCACTTAAAACTAGAAAATAAGGAACTAATGCAAATTACAATTAAATTCAAATGAACCCTCACATCAGATCACAAACACATTAAGGTCAAATTGCACAAGTAAACGACACTACCTACATGATTATATTTATATAATAAATTAATCTCTTAATATTTTGATGTTTAGTTTATAATTCCTTACATAAAAATATCAACTGATACAACAATAACTATAAATAGGTAAAACCAATAATAACATAATGTCAATCTTAAAACTTATACAAACAACATTCCAAGACAGATAAGAAATATTCCAAAATTCAATGATTTCATTTAAATATCAGTAAAAAATAATCAAAAAACTTTACAAAGCAAGTCGTTTGAGTGTTGAAATAGTTGATAGTTGACAGATATTTTGATGATAAAATGAATATGGTATAGGTATGTCACCGAAACCTCCAATTGTGAACCCAAACTAGAGTATCCACGAATGGTCTGAGGTAGACAAACATTTAGCACTGATACCATGCAACTTGCGAGCAATGGTGGCCATGCATCAATCACTAAACAATATCACCAGTACATATTTAATGTATACTTATATGGGGATCCCTCAACTTACACTATTTCCTATGTCAACTTTGAAAGGGCACTAAGCAAATGATAGCCATTAAAATATCGGAAATCGGTTCTACTCATCGAGCCTACACTTCAAACTGGATCAGCACGAGTAAGTGGCCGGGGGCGGGTGGTATTGTCCATGTGACCCTGGCCGCCGCCGGCCCACAACGCGCTGCACACACTCCATGACATGACAATGTCAAGGAAGATTCACTATTACAAAACACCTACTCACGGGAGCGTCCGCTCGCAGGCACCGGCCGCAGCCGCGCGCTCAGAACTCGGCGAACTCTTTCGCACACTTCTCAGTCGAGGAGATACGTAATGCCTCCTCCTCGTAGTCGTCGAAGTTGCTAGTGTCGCCGGGGCCTCGGCACCGCGGTATAAACGGCGCCTCTATCTTCTTCTGGAACACGGCAATCCAATCGGTGCTCGCAAACCATCTGTGACCCTTGATGTCGTTCACGCCAGCCTTCAAGTTACCGTAACGCTTCGTCAGATCTACTTGCAGTAAGTTGCGGAGCAGGTCTTTTAGGTCCGATCCGAAGTGAGACGGAAAACGGACCTTACCCGATACGATTTTTTCATATATTTGAATCGGCTGATCGGCGAAGAACGGCGGGTAACCGGCCGCCATTTCATAGACTAAAACGCCGAGTGCCCACCAATCCACGGCCTTATTGTATCCTTTCGAAAGGATAATCTCAGGCGCCAGGTACTCGGGTGTACCGCAAAGGGTCCACGTACGGCCCTTGACGCGCTTTGCGAAACCGAAATCGGTAACTTTAAGGTAGCCCTGCGAGTCGATGAGAAGATTCTCAGGCTTGAGATCCCGGTAGATGAGATCCAGATAGTGGAGGTACTCGAAAGCGAGCACGATCTGCGCCGCATAGAACCGCGAGTGCGGCTCCGAGAACCGGCCGACCTTGCGCAGGTGCGAGAACATCTCACCACCTGGAACATACTCCAGCACCATGTACAGGTTCGAGTTGTCCTTGAAGTGGAACTTGAGGCTCACTAAGAACGGAAAGTTGATTGCTTGCAGAATTCTTTTCTCGTTCAACGTATGCTCTACTTGCTTCAATTTGACTACTTTCTGTTTGTCTAGGATTTTCATAGCGTAATATTCTTTCGTCGGCTTATGTTGGACTATCATGACTCTACCGAAGGAGCCTGTGCCTAGGGTCTTTATCCGCTCGAAGTCGTTCAGTCCGGCGGTGTTGGTAGGATTCTTTTTCCATTTCTCCTCGAAGTCCTCTTTGGCCTGGTCGAGGAACTCCTTGACGCTTTCGGCGGCGTCAACCTTCTTGTTGGCGGTGGTAGCATTGTTGCCCATGGCGCACACAACAAACTAGTTCGACACCTTCGAGTCGCCGTTATTGGAGGCCGCCTTGTTGCACTAATCGATGCCTGCTGTGCGACCGCGTAAGAAACGGGCCAGGTCAGCACAGACCGATTTTAAACACGTACATTATCTATTTTTACTGCACGATCACACGTCACAAAACACACTCTTTGCAGGCACTCATTGACGCGTTGATTTCCTATATTTTCTAGCAATTTTGTACGAAAATCACCAAAACCACTTTGTCACATTCACTAGAAATAAAATGGCTTCCACAAGTTCCACAACCGGACTCGATCGACAGAGCGAGAGCGAACAACGAGCGATTCGCTCACGCACGCACAGTTGCGGTCAATTGAAATAATGTTGCCAGTATATTTTTCAGTTTCTTCTAAAAACTTTATTTTCTACTAAAATTAAATTAAAGAAGAAAAATAATTGGAAATTTGGAAATAAATCTAGGTTTTAGCCTGTTGCAAACCGTATAAATAAGTTTGCAGGTGACCGTATAAGATTATTAATACAAACAAAATATTACTTGCGATAAAAGTCTTAAGGCAGTTTCTATCTAGTACAAATTGTTAATGAGAAAAAAATGCATTTCTTCCCGTTATTTAAAGGAATATAATAAACATTTTGGGCTATACCTATTATTTAGGAAGACCCTAGTAACATAATATAAAATTAATACAATAGAATAGTACAATAGTATTCTATTGTACTTGTACTGAACCGATTTGGCTGAAAATTGATGGAGAGGTAGCTTAGAACCAGGAGAAGGACATAGGATATTTTTTTTTTTTTTTGTTTTTTTTTTCGATATTCAAACGAGATCGGGATTTACGCGGATGAAATTAAATATACGTACGAAATATTCCATATTCAAACCCGCATAAGTCCCGATCTCGTGGGAATATCGGGATATACACTATTATGTATTCTGTGACGTTCGTCTTTGTTGTAAGGCGTTCGACCGAGGGGTTTTCTCGAGCGGCTGCATTTTTTTTGTTGATTACTCAGCACCTACTAATTGTATTTTGATGGGGAACGAGCTCACCTATCCAAACCAACTAAATAGTCCGAACAAAGCTTAAACATTAGCTTTGTTCGGACTATTTAGTAGATGGTTTATGTGAAGTTTGCACAAAATCGGTCGAGCGGTTCTTCATTTATCACATTTTTTTTATATGGCAAAACAACGTTTGCCGGGACAGCTGGTTAAATATAAAGCGACTCTCGGCACGTTACAATAAAGTGCAGTATCGCACAGCGCTAATAACCTTGTAAGTTAGTTGCGTCCTCCTTCTTCTATCGCTTATTTCTTAGACTACTAATCTAATCATTTATTTAACAAGGTATCTGCGGGTAATACGGGCCAATAAAAGGTGATTTTTTGAAGTTATACTTCTTTAGGCGCGTTATGAAAAAATGATGAGAGTGAATTTTTATGATGCGCGCGCAGCACCGTCACACGGAAAATTTACATGTTGAAGTTGTCCGCAAACCGCAAGATGACAGCTGTCATAAAATCAAATAGTTTGCATATATTTACTACCTACATGAAACTGAAAATGAGGTTAGTACAAAGAGGTAGGTACTACTACATAATTATTTTAATTAATGTAATTAATTATTTATATGTGACTGGAAAATTTGTGCTTATTGATGCCAAAGAAGTATAACTTCTCACGCGCGTACATAAGTACACGCACCCATTTTTTTTTATATCTCGATATTATTATTTGTGACAAAAGAACAAAAACATATATACAATTAATGAATTGTTTTTCAGATTGACAATAAAGCAAATATTTATTATAATGACATGTTTTAAGTACATAGTGTTCCCTATTTATACGAAATATTTAAATTTAAATAAAGTTTGCAGGTGGCCCTTATTACCCGCAGGTACCTTAGTTATGTGCCTATTGTCCTACTTATGTGAGCAAAAGGCGGCGTTACAAATAAACGTGCAGTACCCTTAGAAATCCATTAAGTCGTCTGTTGTGGAATAAGCCTAATAAGTCGTACTCTCAGGACTCTCATAGCTTTTAACATTCTACCAAATTCATGATATTTTTTTAAACTGGTAACATGTATTGGACAGTTCCATGTGCAGTTTCCCAAAATTGATAACAGATGGCATTACTTGTATTTTAGCTTGAGAAAATGACGAAAAGAAGGCCTTTGCTTGTGTAGTGTGGCATCATCGGTGTATTTTTGCAACGAGTCAGCCTGTTTACCTTGGTACCTACGCGTAGGATGTGTGGTCATACGTAGTCATAACAAGTATTTATAAAAAGTTAAAAATTCGAAACTTTAAAATTACAAGCGGCAACCGAATATGGAGTTTATGTAAATTCGAAAACCTTTTATTGGTGCAATACGGGTTTATTTAATGCTAATTTCTCATAGGTATTTTTATATTGTTACTAACGGATAGATAGGTAAGCGTTATTAGTGGGCGAATAGATACCTAGGTATGTGTATTTAAAGTTAACTTTAACTTTAAATAGGTACTTTAGGCACACTTTAGGTAGTCTAGTGTGGTCACATTGCGAACGACTATTTATGTTGGTAGGTACCTAGGTCTCTGAGGTAGAACTATTCTTTATTAGGTTCGGTTCGACTTTATCAGGGTGCGTACAGTGAGATGTAAAGTTTTCGTCTTCGCTCGAAAGTCCGAACCGAATACAAAAGTGTGGCGTTTGCGTTGCGATTATTCGCGTTGCAGTGTTTGACCCAGGGGTTGCCACCTGTTGCAATTATACCGGGACAAATAGTCTCGATTCTGTTTTTATGAATTTAAAATTATGTTCCCTATGGCCGAATTTTACCTGTTGGATTTCAATGTCTAACTTCAACAAATTTTTTTTAAACAAAATTATTTGTCGTGCCGTTACTTTGTCATCACCTTTTATGTAGTTAAATAATTAAATACATATGTTAGGTATTTTAAAATATTTTCCGGTTACCATGCGCCCGATGCTCTGCCGGTGCGGCAACCAAGGTTGTCTGCTCTCGTGACTTTGAAATATTGTATATTTTAATTATTTAATAAGTTCTGATACCTGTATGTACGGTTACTAGGTACCTATATTAAACACCGCTGTAACCAGTGAGATGTAACCTCTTGACATATCTCTGGCTGTAACACCCTGTGCACAATATGAGTGCCCTGTGAGTGACCATATTTATCTACCTAGACTTGGCAGTGCCTATAAACTTACCTACCTAGTGACCTGACTTCATAAAATCTACAGAAAGAATAACTTTTTACTTGATTACAAGGAAAATATAATACAACGGCTAAAAAACTCCCAAACCATACTTTTAGGTGGAGGTTTTAGCCGCTGCTACTAAATTTTCAGATTAAATACAAAATAAGAAAGAGAGCGTAGTGAGTGAGTAACCTCAATGTATTCGAAATTAATACAAAAGTTTTTAATTTGATTAGTAAATTGACAAAAATATTTTTAAGCAATATTGCAGGTTAGTGCTGTATTGTAGATGTATTACTGGGTAGTTAGTAGTAGTAATAGTTTTACTATAAATGGAGGTTGGTGAAAAATCGGGACATCCCGCGTCATTTGGAACACCTGGCAACACTACCCATATGTCGTTAGTTATTAAAAAGAATACTATAATACAAACATTTACATCATACTTGCTCGGTAAGTAGGATTTACTAGTATGGTAAGAGGCTGTGTAAGTTGTCATTTACAACACTGTGCATTGTTTAGATGGAACGTTCCATTTTCAAATCACTTTACCATTCAAGCATAGGGTGAATGCTTGAACTGTAAAGTTCACTTTACCATTAAAGCTATGTCAAACTCCTTGTTATAAAATGAAGAAACTTTTTCCTGAAAAAAAAAACGATTAAAATGGCGGCATTTTATTTCAGTTCAAGCTCCTTGGTCAATTTCTTTTTTTTTATAAAATGATTTATACTGTAAAAAAATGAAAATGGCGGCATTTCATTTGAACTAAATATTTGTTCACTAGCGACGACTGTATTAAAATTTAAAAAAAGAACATACAAGTTTATGCTAGTTCATCATGTCAAGTATTCGTCTGATGAATAAGTGGTCGGCACGCCTGATTTCTGTCATCTTTGAAGCCGAAGATGTCGTACAAAAATGTTTTATTTACCTCGCATGAATGATGTAAAGTAGTATACTTACCTCGGTTGTAAGTAGCTATTACACCCTCGAACTATATTCGCCTAAATATCTCGGGTGCACTCGATCCATAGCGCCCTTTGCGAGCTGTGCTCGCACGGGCGCCATATTGGATCTTGTTCTGTAATAGCTCGCTTACATACCTTGTGTGGTAAACTACTATTACATCATACTGCTCGGTAAGTAGGATTTACTAGTATGGTAAGAGGCTGTGTAAGTTGTCATGTACAACACAGTGCATTGTTTAGATGGGACGTTCCATTTTCAAATCACTTTACCATTCAAGTATAGGGTGAATGCTTGAACTGTAAAGTTCACTTTACCATTCAAGCTATGTCAAACTCCTTGGTTAACCAATCTCTTTTCTTATAAAATGACGAAACTTTTTACTGGAAAAAAAAAACAATAAAAATGGTGGCATTTTATTTCAGTTCAAGCTATGCAAAACTCCTTAGTCAATTTTTTTTTTCATAAAATGTTTTAAATTGTAAAAATATGAAAATGGCGGCATTTCATTTGAACTAAATGTTTGTTCACTTGTGACGACTGTATTAAAATTTAAAAAAAGAACATACAAGTTTATTCTAGTTCATCATGTCAAGTATTCGTCTGATAAATAAGTGGTCGGCACGCCTGATTTCTGTCATCTTGAAGCCGAAGATGTCGTACAAAAATGTTTAATTTATCGCACATGAATGATGTAAAGTAGTATACCTACCTCGGTTGTAAGTAGCTATTACACCCTCGAACTATATCTCGGATCTCGGTCTAAATATCTCGGGTGCACTCGATCCATAGCGCCCTTTGCGAGCTGCACTCGCACGGGCGCCATATTGGATCTTGTTCTGTAATAGCTCGCTTACATACCTTGTGTAGTAAACTACTATTACAATAAGCAGGTACCTACTGTGTTACAAAGGTAGATGCGAAAAACATTACCCTCCACCCTTCCTTGTGTGTAAAGTGGGTAAAGTACAGGCATGTAGAAAAAGTTAAAAACTAAGGAATAGTTTGGTACCTATGATTCCTCTATGTTTCGTACCTATCTCTCTATATTTGTATACTAGAATCACAACAAGCAATGGATAAAAATATGTATTCTATGGATGCCATTACCATGCTAAAACTCGAGTTATCGCGCTTCACACACTTCTTAATGAATCGAGGGACAGGCAGGTGAAACTGAAATAGCGGTAATTTCATTTAAGAAAAAAAATGGGATAATTTTTCGTGATAACGTTATAAGAAAACGATGAAAAATTGTTTTTTGACGTGATAACGTTTTATAAATTGGTGAACACCTGCAATCTCAAAAAAGTGTGACGTCACGCGTCGTTACTGAAACGCCTCGTCATGTTATTGACAAGGTAACTATAGCAACGTTTTATCGTTGCCATGGTTACCATCAATGTTTTCTTATGACGTTATCACGTAATATTATCGTCCGTAAACCGACTTTACAGACAACCGTTTTTTTTTATTATTCCTTATTTATATATTTTTCTTTTTTTATCCTGAAACATAAAGAAAAAAACATACTCTAATACACACTGTTTGCCTTGTCCGTAGTTTTCGGGTTAAAGAGATAAAACAACAAAACAAACACGTCAAGTTTTTCCAAAGCAAACACAATAGCATTCACTATTCAAGCAAAAAAATGTTGGCGACCCTAATACCTATTCTCTATCTAGTTCGTTATCTTAGTTCAGAGACTAGTGGATCAAGTGTAACAATTTTACAGGATAAACTGTAAACTTCTAACCGACCCCAAAAAAAGGAGGAGGTTCTCAATTCCTTTTGACACATAAAACCAAATACCTACGCGAAACACCGCCTTTACGCAAAACGCCTAGCTCGGAAAATACCACTTACGCAAAATACCAACTACGCCACCAACTTTGGTTTAGAAAAGATCAAATAGAAACAAAAACGATCAATCGAAATCGTCGCGTATTTTTTGGAACGATAGTTCCTTATCGCGCGTTGCGAAAGGGGGCTAGATGGAAAAAATTAAGACCAAAAGTTGTAACGACACTTTTGTAACGACACTTTTTTGTATATGTTCTTCACAGATTAGCAGAAGACGGGTCAACCCATTGATTTGGTCAGGATCTGATAAAACTATTTGGGGTGATAAACAGAATTTCATCTCGAGAGTTCTGCAAATTACTCAGTTTTAAAGATCTAGCAGTAGTCTATTATAATAATAACGTTTGTGTGTATGTTTGAACGTAATGTCAGTCAGTTTTCGCTAAGTCTATTTGATTAAAAATATATGCTGATACATATTATAGCTGTACCGGCAAATTTTGTTTTACATTAGCTAGACCTCTTCGAGCCAGACCTCAATGTTTCCGTTATGCCTACCTACTATATTTCGGATGTACTGCCTTCGAACCGTGGTGAGTTAAAATATTTCGGTTGACGAAATTCATTTTCTGACGAAATCACTAACTAGCGCCAAGATTTCTTTCAAAAGCCATCGACCTACCAACATGCAATTTTACATTCGAATGCCATTGGATGACTAACTGCCTTATTTTTGAAACAACAAGGTTGAAAACGGTATAAAAGCTACATGTACAGAATCAAACTAAGTTTGTCGGACGATTCAATGATTTTGTGACTCAAGTGAAAACCTGACAAACCTAGCGGGATAAGTTAAAACGCCTATGACCATCTAATTTTTGCTAATTTTTATTCCATTAGTAAGGTAGACAAGTGTAGTTAAAAATATAATGGTAAATAACTTCATTAGAACTATATTAAATCCTTGGACACGGTCGTCAATTCAATGTTCAAAATCAAAGTCATCTACTTCGTAAGAAGAGAATTAATCATTTTGATAGAAATTCATAGTAAATAAATCTACTACATTTCGATCGAAATACAGAGGGCTTCGTTAAAAAGCCCTCTTGAGATTCTGAAATAAGTAACGTAACCTGCGTATCCATTGACGTATGGCCCCATACGTATCCAATTATCTCATCATAATAAAGATTTAAATTTTATTAAATTTTCTACGTGACTGTACTGTTACGAATACGAAAATGAAGGGTCCTATGAGTAAAGGTACCTACTACCTATACTTAAATAATGGTGTCTGCATTTCACAATATTGTGTAAATGGTTTTAATAAAATTAATGTACCTATTTACTAGGTAAGTGAGTACCAAAAAAATTATTAACATCAAATTATTTTTTGCGAGCTTGATAAAAATACCTAGGTACCTATACCTGAGTTTGTGAATAGTACTTTTGAAATGTGTAGAAAGAGAACGAAATATTCTGCTCCCCGCCTCGGTGATCCAAGTCAAATTCAAGGTTATTTGAAGCTGAACTACACTTTTGTGTCTGTCTCTTTCTAACTATCGTGAAACGATAATGCTGTTTCAATAGCTTGACGTTAGCGCGCAGTCTTCATACCAGTTGAAAACCCGCGCAAAGCGTCCCTCGCTCGTTCGCTATACTTTTTCCCTCTTCCTCCTTCATTTTGTCGTCGGTGTTTGTGCGGTGAACATTGTGCTACGTTGTGCGTACCACGTGCTTAAATAATTACAAATTTTAATAATTTCCCTGAAAATTTAATAATGGCAGACGCAGCAGTAGAAAAGAAGTAAGTACAGTGTGTTTTTCATTCATATTACGAAAGTTTATAACATTTAATTTTTGGCGGCTGCGTAAAAGTGATCAAAATGGCTTCCTATTTTGAACAGAATTGCCTGTTTTTACTGTAATTCACCGCTAGAAATGTTAATATTATTCAACGATGTTATTTATATAAGTTATTTGATTATTCATGAGTATTATGTTTTGATTACTAGCGATAGTTTGCATAAGCCTAGTTGTAAAACATCGTTACCTACATTTAGTACCTACACGCGGGAAAAGTTTTATCGTGATAGAATTCGATTTGTAGTGTTCCGAATGGTGCTGAAAGTGTCGTCATTCGATAAAAACTACTTTAGTCTTAAAGTTAACGGTATTGAATGTTCTGGAAGCGGCGTATTGTAGTTTATTGGTGAGATTTGTAAGCACGCCGCCGCGCGCCGGTGGTAACGCAACGCTAGATGGCGCTAGGTGCGCGGCGTGCCGGCGCGTCAGCGCGCGTCCCTTTGCGCGCGCTCCTTCAAATCCATCGTAACCTCGAATTTTGCATCGCAAGTGGCGAACCGAGGAAAATACGTTGTCGCTCTCGACGGTCGCGGCGCGTGCTGTCATTAGTTATTTTTAACTTGGTTTCCAGTAGTTTATTGCAATGATTCGTTCGAAGATTAAACGATTGCGTTCGTAATTCAGTGTGGAAACTTTCCCACATGCAGTCTTGCGCAACACGAGTTGTTTTTGTTCCGTCAGACTTTTCCTTTTACCGTCCCACATAACCGGTGAACATTAGCCAGGGAACTGTTGCATTGCATTGTACTCGCCAGTTGGTAACTGAACGGTACCTAAACGCAAGGTTTGCGTAGAGTACCGCAACACACCGGTACTTACACATTTTATTGAGAACTCTTGTGTTTCACAATAATATTCTAGCTGCATGTTTCGTATCGCACCGCGTAGCGGAACATCTCACTGATAAAGTCACCCCACGTACTTACAATAGTACCTAACTACATACAATACCTACGTTTATTTACGTTTCGCGATATCAACACATTTTTACTTTATAACTTACCTGCCTACTTAGTAAAATACCTACATTTCTGTAAACCTAAGCTTGCCTACCTAAGTAGTTACTTAGTATAATAAGTAACTAACTTCATAACAAACGCTATATGCTACTTGTAGTAGGTACCTACTCCACGCGGTTTTAACCACGTAAAATGTAGTATTCCAGGGCTCTTGCTCTCTCCACACCAATTCTCATCACAATCAATACAGTATTATTAACATGAAGAGGTAATACTCGCAGACCCACTCATTCTACTTGATCTAAAGTTTGAGTGTTGTTTTGTTACTCCTTAAAGCAAAAACTACTGAACCTCTGATAAAACTTGGTATCTAGACAGCTAGAGCCCTAGAATGACACAAACTCTACTTTTTCTCCCAAAATTTCCACAGGAAAAGGGCTTATGAGTGTGATTCAATAAGATTGTTCTAACACTTAACCTTATAACTTTCGTTTCCAGGGAAGTAGCCGCCGAGGAGGTGACCTCAACCGAGGCCACTAAGGAGTCTCCAGTCAAGAAGTCACCAGCGAAGAAGGCAGAAGCCGCGGAGAGCAACGGTGCCAAGAAAGAGAATGGAAGCGGAGACGCACCAGAAGACACCCCCGCTGAAAATGGTGACAATGAAGAAAGCAACGATGCCACTGAAGAGAGCAATGACGCCACTGAAAATGGTGACGCCACAGGTACTATATCTATACTTGATACTAGTAGATTTTGCCATTTTTACATTTTATCCCCACTTTCATTCCCCTATCTCTGCTGGTCTTGCTCCGATCATGTTTGAACTGATATAATTCTATTGGACTCAATTACTAATGTACCAAAAATCATGAAAATTGAGTGCTAAAGTTATTGTCAAAGAAACATACAGTAAAGTTATTTATTCATTGGGAAATCACATTGAAATGTCTTAATAACTATGCACAAGAAACTCATGAAACAAACAACCAAGTGTCCTATGACTTGATTTTATTACCTATTTCCATTTAATCAATTTAAATTATTTTCTTATTTTAGAAAAGAAAGAAGCCGGTGTAAAGAGAAAATCAGTCGCCGACAACGGTGAGGCCGAAAAGAAGACGCCAGAAAAGAAGGCGAAAGTGACAGAGGAGGCCCCTCCGGCTGAAGAGGAAGCCGCTGCCTAAAGTACCCTAACATTTACTACACCTAAAGTTTACACTTTAGGCACTCTAACCAGTCTGAAGTTTAGACTTTAGGCCTCCTAACCAGCCTAAGTTTAGGCTTTTGCGCTCGGTCCACTGCAATGCATCTAGCTTGTTAACAGTGATCAAATAATCTTATGCATTAATATCTAAACTATATGGAACCAATGAAATAATTCCTTTATATGGAACAAATGACAGTATAAGAAGCCATACTTGTTAAAGTTTAGGTAAATATGTGTCCTATTATTAGATCACTGCTCATTAGAGCTCAACTCTACACATATCCCCCAAACAGAGCCAAATCCCATAGTTTTTATACCAAAATGTATATCTTTATGTATATTTATACAAGAAATACTTTGAGTTGGGCTCTATTGCGACCGTAGTTTAGTTTAATACATTGTGTATTAAGTCTTACCTGTTGAGTACCTGTAAATTGTAAATTTTATTGTAAATGCCAGTCGTAGTGAGACGGTGCGTCGCAGTGAACTGATCATACAATATAGTAACACTGGTGTTGCTGTTTTAGCGTATTGGTGTCTATTTCAACAGACGTTTGATGGGTTGACGAATTGAGAAAACCGTGTATTCAGAATGTTATATCGACAGTAGTTGTTGTACTGCCAAAGTATTCACCACATGTGAAATCAATTCAAAGATCCGTTCTGTGAACGATGCGCGTTTTATAAAACAGCTTCTGATAATGATTTTTTTAGAAGTAAACTTAAGATTAATAATTAAATGTTTAGATAATAATTCAGTTGTAAATTTAAGTTAGCAGTTATAAAATCGCACATCATAGGCATTATTACTTAACCATTTAAACATTCCTTTGACATTTTGGTTACGAATTACGTACCTAGTGGATATTGATACCTCGTTACTGGTGGAGCTATAGCAGTGTGCATACTCTGCATGCGATAGGTATACATACCTAAAGCCAGTTGTTACCAACGTTCGTTACTCCATCTGGGGCGCTGGAAGCTCGTAAACAGTTCACTTTGTAAAACTAATTATAAGATTTGAAATTTAATTAAAAGTTCAAAGTTGACAAATAAGGTGATAGTTCATATTGACATAAATAACTTTGTGTGCTATTATTTTTTTTGTTTGTGATTCTATGGATGTCTTTATACAGTTTGTTCGAGAAGACCGTACCCAGATTAAATCCCAAAATTCTATTAAAAAAAATGGTTGTAACTTGGTTTTTTTGTCTTATTGAAGTAGTCTGAATACTTCAAAACCATTGGAATTTCGAAAGATCTTCGACAGTCTCCAGACGCGATTCCTCTCATTTTATTTTGGCATTTATTACACTTTCATATCTTAAGGGTACTTTCCCTGGGTAACGATTTTATCGTACATATTGTATAACTTTTTCTTATGTCCTGTTTTTCTAATTTATTTTCTTTATTATGATAGATAACAGACCTCGAATGTAAGATAACCTTTGCGGGAACGAATCTTCAATTAATTCAAATTCGTCTACTGTAATGTTACGCACTGTGTTCCTTGATTGATAAGATTATACCTACATTAATTATATTAACATTTTTTCACTTAACAAATTAACACTTTAAAGTTTAATAGTATGTATTTTGAAAGTACATTTTTAGTATTAGATTTATAAGAGTGTACAACGTAACACTTTCTTAGTGTTTGTGAAACATTTCTGGCAATAAAATAGTCCAATCCAAACAACATGTTTTCATTGTCGTTATCGGCACACTTAGTTACTGAGAAATATAGCTTATGCCTATCATCAGTAATAATTTATCATAACAAACACTATTTACTGTTGCGAAGGCCTTTTTCATTTAAAATGTTAGGTTCATATCACTCACCTTACTGTAATGCAGAGCCGTGTTGGCTTAGTGGTAGATACCTCGGCTTTCATTCTGAAGGTCGTAGGTTCAATCCCGGCCGGCCGTGCACCGAAGGATTTTTCCTAAAAAAAAATAATGTGCGCTAATTGCTCTTACGTTGAAGGAAAACATCGTGCATCGTGATGAAACCCGTGGCTTTAGTTGGCTCCAGAATTATTGACAAGTTCTCTCCTCTGGACATAGTCGACTAAGCTGAGAGGATAGTAGGTGCTGGGCAAGCCTACTCCATCCTCACGCAAAATGGACCTAATTTAACAAAGTTTGAATAAAATCTGATCGTTCAAAGTAGGGCAAAATCGAGCCCAAAAGAGTCCGTCACACACATACAAGCAAGCAAACATACAGGTGAAACTAATAAAAGCGTGTTAAAAAGGGTTAGCGGAAAACAGCCCGTATACAAGTACAAGTAGGTAGCGATGTAGGTATGTGTGTATATGTTGGTAGTTGAGTGCCATGTTAACGGATGTGGTTAAATATTAGTGATGAGCAATAAACCAGTAAATACGTGAGGGCAGTACAAGGTCGGCCATCGCCGTGGTTACAATGTAGGACAACAGACAGGGTGGAACACCCTAACGACTCAGTAGACGGCCATCAGCGGACATGGGATGGGAGAAGATATGAAGGAATCACCACCATGTATCACTTCAAAATGTCCGCAGTAATACTCCTTCTACTCTCAATATTTCGTGTTATTTATTCTCAAACTACACAAAATATTAATGTTTGTAAGTACTTATCTAGTAGTATTGTTATAGATAGTAGAACGGTTTTAGTTTCTGCTTGAAGGCGCTTAGTGATTTTGAATGTAGCGCTCCATTCTTAGAATAATAATTTGATTACATGTGATACAATGCTAAGTTAATTAATTCAAATGAGTGTACCTACCTACTGCCTAACGACCGCTTTAAATGTTTATGGAATTGTATAATATTTTTACAGTGCTAATTAACGAAGAAAACAACGCATTAGCAGAGAAGGCTTTTGAAGTAGCTAAAGAATATGTACGAAGGAATCCGAGCCTTGGTCTGGCTGTTGATCCCGTCATTGTTGTAGGCAATCGGTCTGATGCGAAAACTTTCTTAGAAAATGGTAATTGGGACAACCTTGGAACATTCTTATTCAATATTATTGACTAAGGGATGATTTACATTAGACCGGGTCGTGAGCCGTGGTCGAGGCCCAGACGGGGGACGAATTTATAACATTACATACATTTTGTATGATTTCACCCGCGAAAGTCTCGATCCCGTGGGAATATCAAAATGAAAAGTAGCCTATAGCCTTCCTTGATAAATGGACTATCCAACACAAAAATAATTTTTCAATTCCAACCAGCAGTTCCTCAGATTAGCGCGAAATAGACAAATTATATTTAATTTAATATAAATAAATATAATTTGTCTATTTCGTCGCCTACATGGGCTAGATATAGACTTGTTATGCAGATTTAACTTTTGTTTTTTCAAATTCCATAAAGAATAAATGGATAACACTCTAAATTCATTTGTATGGAAACACGATCGACCAGCGGAACCTTAAACAAAAAAACTCTTCAGTTTTATAATATTACTAGCTGCGCTCTGCGGTTTCACCCGCGTAAGTCCCGATCCCGTGGGAATATCAAAATGAAAAGTAGCCTATAACATTTATTGATAAATGGACTATCTAACACAAAAGACAGAATTTTTCAATTCGAACCAGTAGTTCCTGAGATTAGCGCGTTCAAACAAACAAACAAACTCTTCAGCTTTATAATATTAAGTATAGATGTATGTAATGTTTCAAATCAAGGTCCAATGTAAATCATCCCTAACCTTCGACCATATACCTCCTCTATGTCCCTAACTTATTGTTTCTATCAGTTTGCAGAAAGTACAATGACATGCTTTTATCAAAGAAGACACCTCACGTGGTATTAGATTTTACGATGACAGGAGTCGGTTCTGAGACTATAAAATCGTTTACGGCAGCTCTAGGTTTGCCTACAATATCTGGCTCTTTAGGCCAAGCTGGTGACCTAAGACAGTGGCGCAATCTAAACGCGAACCAGACCAAGTTTTTGCTTCAAGTTATGCCTCCTGCGGACATATTACCAGAGTCTATTAGAGCTATAGTCACAAAACAAGATATCACCAACGCGGCCATTATTTTTGACGAGTCTTTTGGTACGTTAATCGAGTTTGGTATTAATAGATTTGCATATTTAACAAATTAGTTGAAAAACGTTACTTTAATATTATCTAGTTGAGCACATTACACCAGGTTTTTTCAAAATAATCATAATTTCTTTAGGTAGGTACGGTCGACTGCATAATTGCGGACCCACCGTAGAGTTCCAAAATTACTATTATTGGAATGTTTTCATTCTAATAATTATTGTTTGATAAATTCATGAGTTAAAAGACTATAAACTTCAACTTAAGGTAGGCGCCTAGGATCTTGCTTGTGTTGAAAACATTCTTATGACGACCCAGTTGGCACAATGGTCACCATGCCGGACTGCCAAACACAGGGTTGCTAGTTCTATTCCCGCCTCAGACAAGTATTTATGCTTAGATACCTATTTCTTTGTGGTTTGGTTGTTTCTATGTATTATATGTACCTATAAGTATATTTACAAAAGAAAAGTACCTATATAATTAAATAGTAAGTAGGTACTTATATCCGTTGTCTAGCACAAGTCCATAACACAAGTCTAGTTACTTAGCTTGGGGTTATAATAGATGGCGATTGTGTGAAAGGTCCTGCAATATTCATTTATTTATACTTATTTATTTTAAACTTCAACTAAAGCAGGTGCCTAGAATCTTGCTTGTGTTGAAAACTTTCTTTTAGCAGCCGTTTCTGAGCTTTACGGTGGGTCTGCAATTATGCAGCCGACCTAACTAACCTACTTACAGCAGATTATAATTGTTTACAGTAATGGATCACAAATACAAGTCGCTATTACAAAACATTCCGACGCGACATGTGATAACACCAGTGAAAAGTTACAACAAGGACGAGATAAAAACACAATTACGAAGTCTTAGGGAACTTGACATTGTGAATTTCTTCGTGGTCGGTAAATTAGGGACGATCAAGAACGTCTTAGACGCCGCTGACGAGAACCAGTACTTCGGTAGAAAGACTGCTTGGTTCGCTCTGACTTTGGACAAAGGAGATATAACATGCGGGTGTAAAGATGCTACTATAGTCTTTATGAAACCGACGCCTGACGCTAAAAGCAGAGACCGCCTCGGGAAGATTAAGACGACTTACAGCATGAACGGCGATCCGGAGATCACCTCAGCATTTTATTTCGATCTGTCGTTGCGAACATTTCTAGCCGTCAAGTAATGACCTTTGTTCTAATACTAGTTTCTAGTGCAACGTTACTGTTCCATCTATTTATAGTCCGGCTTATTCCATGAGAGTAAATATTTCCAGATCCCTACTGGACTCTGGCAAGTGGCCAAACGACATGAAATATATTACTTGTGACGATTACGACGGCAAGAATACACCTAACAGGACCTTGGACCTCAAAACCTCCTTTCAAGAGGTATACAACGATTAATTTCCTTACCATCTATCTATAAATATGAAAAATAAATCTTTATTTTCCTTGGTCATGGCAGGCATGCGGCATCATGCGTGAACGGCTGGACCAATTCCGCTAATTATTTTTCTATTGTCAGGAGAAGGTTCTACGTTTTAAGGAAATTTAAGCCCTAGCCCAAAAGCTGGTCAGAAGGCTTATTCTCGTAAATTACATTGCAATATCATTCTAATTGTCATCAAATCATTTCGACTACCTACCAAAAATAGCCCAAATTATCTTAAAGTCAGGTTTCAGTCAGGAAATGCAATCGTGATATTGCAATGTGATTTGAACAATTTTGATTTACGAGAATCGGCCTTCTGGAAATATATTTGTACCAGTATAAAGGTGGACGCAGATTGATACGCGCCGAACGTATTGAGTTTTTGCCGTCCACGGAAAAAGGTACCTTATATTAATAGAGATAAGGTATCTACATTTATATTTCAGAGGCAGCCGACTCTGAAATAAATAAATGTACCTTATCTCTATTGTTATAAGGTACCTTTTTCCGTGGACGTCAAAAATTCAATACGTTCGGTGCGTATCAATGTGCGTCCACCTTTAATGTCCAGATTCGTTGTTATCTTCTAGGTAAAAGAACCTCTCACATACGCTCCATTCTTCATACCCCAAGACGACCCGATGAACGGACGAAGTTACATGGAATTTAACACTGATCTTTCTGCTGTGACTGTAAAAGATGGAGCCTCTATCGGAAGCAAGTCTTTAGGTATCCAAAATATCTATTTTACATAAATGTTTAGGTATAGTTTATTTATCTACTTACGTTGTTTTGCCATTTACAAAAAAAAAGAACTAAAGGAAACAAAATAAAAAAATAGATAGTAGACGATTCTCAAACCTACTGAATATGCTATATAAAATTGCATAAAAATCGGTCGAGCTGTTTCGGAGAAGTAGGTACCTATGGTAACTAACATTGGGACACGAGAATTTTATACATATATAGACTAGCTGTCCCGGCAAACGTTGTTTTGCCATTTAAAAAAAAAACTAAAGGAAACAAAATAAAAAATAGATGTTGGCCGATTCTCAGACCTACTGAATATGCTCACAAAATTTCATGAGAATCGGTCGAGCCGTTTCGGAGGAGTTCAAGTTCGAACCCCGTGACACGAGAATTTTATATATATAGAGATTAGATAGATGTACTTGGTTGTTTCTTATTTATGAATTAAGTACCTACCTTTATTTGTTTAACAGATTGAATGGATTTTACATTTATTTAATTGTTTTATTTTATTTTGTTATTTTATTAAAATGCTGGTGTGCACAATGCCTCCTTGGACTTGGTTTAGGTGCTGCTGCAAATCAGTGTATTTAAGCAAATACCTACATCATTGATCAGTATCCCATCTGCACCACTTCAGCCCACAACCCATCTTGCAATAAATACAGTGTTTTAATACGAAAGGGGGCTGTTTTAGACGTGTAGGCGAACAACTTTTGTTCTACGACTTTTGAAAATTCGAACTTGAAAATGAAAATCAGCTGTTTCATACAAAAACTTCTAAATGTTCGAATTTCCAAAAGTCGTAGAACAAAAATGGTTCGCCTAAACGACTAAAACAACCCCCTTTCGTATTAAACCCCTTCGCTGAAACATAATATTGTACCTAGAGTACCTACCTATAAGTTTGTAAGGTCCATAAATTACGTGAGATGTTTAAAGGGGAGGGGTCGAGTCAAATCTCATCTAACTTAATTTTTTTTATGTATGAAATAAAAAAAAAATTATACTATTTTGGTCCATTTCTATCAGCAACATTGATAACTATAGTCGTAAATAAAAGCACGAAGCATTTTTTTTTTCTTTTTAACAAAAACAATCCAACGCGTTTACGTCAGAAACCCACATTTTGAAAAATCTTACGTGAGATTGGGGGATTGGTGGTTGAATAAGAGGGACAGATAATTAAAAAAAAACACCACCTAATTTATGGATGCCCCCTAATCTGAATATGTAATATCTATCTAGGTACCTGGAAAGCTGGCCTATCCAACCCGTTGTCTCTAACAGACCCTGGCAACATGAGCGAGTATTCAGCACAACTTGTCTATAGAATCGTTACAGTCGAGGTAGGTAAACGAACTCGGTGATTGTTTAAAAATTCTGTTACTGTTAGCTCTATATGATAAAATATTCCGTGAGTTTACTTTGTTCGAACTGTTCAAACAATGTTTTCGTTTTTAACTTTCATTCGTCTAGAATACTTTATGATTGGTAGGTGTTTAATGGTTTTAGGGTTCCGTGCAAAAAGGGTAAAAACGGGTCTCTATTAGTAAGGCTTTACTGTCCGTCCGTCTGTCCGTATGTCACCAGGTTGTATCTCATAAATCATGATAGCTAGTGAGTTAAATTTTTCACATATTATTATGTATTTCTGTTGACGCCATAACAACGAGTAGGTACTATAAATAGAAAATAATAATATTTAATTAAGGCTCCCATATAGGGTACGGAACCCTTCGTGCGCAAGTTCGACTCGCACTTGGCCGGTTTTTTTATTGTTACTATGCCTTTTAATGGTTTGATGGCATGGGATATTCACCAATACGGACCAGTTTTAAAACACGTTTGGACATTGGACCTTTGCTTTCAGTTTTTACATTTTTTTACTAATCTATACTAATATTATAAAGCTGAAGAGTTTGTTTGTTTGTTTGAACGCGCTAATCTCAGGAACTGCTGGTTCGAATTGAAAAATTATTTTTGTGTTGGATAGTCCATTTATCGAGGAAGGTTATAGGATACTTTTTATCCCGATATTCCCACGGGATCGGGAGTTACGGAGCGCAGCTAGTTTTCTAATAAACTTCAATTGATTTCACTAGAAAAAATGGCACACAGTCTTAGGGTAGCGCTCTGCCGAAGATGCATCTCGCATAACATAAAGCGCGTCACACTTCAACGTCACAAGTAAAACAAAATTAAAAAAACCTCTTCTCTTATTACAGCTTAAAACACTCTAGAAAAAATCGGTTCATCCGTTCGGGAGCTACGATGCGACAGACAGACACACACAGACACGTCAAACTTATAACACCCCGTCGTTTTGCGTCGGAGGTTAGAAACAAATGTATAGAAATAAAGGCACACACACATAACATTAAAAGATATCTTACTGCGATATAGCTATGAAGCGATGTGCTCTTGCTCGTGATTGGTCAAATCAAGGCCACCGCGCTCCGTCTCGCTCGCCGCGTCATCGCGTCGTACTGCTTCATCTTGTGCGAGGTCGAATGTGCAATGCGTCTTCGGCAAAGCCGTACCCTTAGTTCTTACTGCCTTCCTTAGATGAAGTCTTTACCCTATTTGTTGTGATGAAAAAATTCTATTTCAGCAACAACCTTTCATAATAAGAGACGACGAATCTCCTAAAGGTTTCAAAGGCTATTGCATCGACCTCATTGAAGAAATACGACAAATCGTCAAATTCGACTATGAAATAACACTATCACCTGATGGTAATTTCGGGATAATGGATGAGAATGGCAACTGGAACGGGATAATAAAGGAATTGATTGAGAAACGTGCTGATATTGGTTTAACATCACTGTCTGTAATGGCGGAGCGGGAGAACGTTGTGGATTTCACTGTACCTTACTACGATTTAGTTGGTATCACTATTATGATGAAATTACCAAGGAATCCGACGTCTCTGTTCAAATTCTTGACTGTTTTGGAGAATGAAGTGTGGCTGTCTATATTGGGGTCTTATTTCTTTACCAGGTGAGCATTGACTTCCATCATTGATTGTTAAGAGGAAAGGGTACCGGGGGCTCTTTCCATACAAACTATTACAAACGTAGTCGACTGTTTTCTCCCTAGATAATGGCACTAGAGCAAATATTTTTGGTTTATGCACCAAAAATATTTGCTCTAGTGCCATTTACTACTACTAGTTACACAACTTATAACTGCCATAGCCATGCCCGTGTTTTTTTTTTAATCTTAATTTCTATGAAAATTAGAAAAAAAAGAACAAAACATAGGGGCATACTTATGGCAGGTATAGGTTTTATGGCACAAAAATATTTGTGCTAGTGTCATTATCCAGGGAGGAAACAGTCGACTACGTTTGTATGGAGAGGGTGCTGGTACCCTTTTACCTACGTTTGTATGAAAAGAGCATTCGGTACCCTTTCCTTTTAAATCGTTAGACAGATCATCTTTGTGTTTAGTGTTGAAAATTTGTGCGTTATTCGTGATTTATACCTACGAAAGGTGGGCGTTCTTTTGCATTAGTGTGAGGTGATACCCTGAGTCTTTGGTTCACTGTACTAAGTATAGTTCGCTGGACTGGCAATTGTTATCAATAAAATGCCTATATTAGATTTTCGCCATTTTCGCGCTGAGAGCAGTAGATAAAGGTGGTGAAAATACTAGGAACTAAGACAACAATCGACATTTAGTACTTAATAAAAATAGTTTCTCAATAGGTCGGCTGTATAATTGCAACTCCCGGTAGAGTTCTAAAATAACTATTATTTAAATGTTTTTATTATAATAATTTTTGTTTGATACATTTATGAGTCAGAAGACTTTAAACTAAAGCAGGTGCCTAGAATCTTGCTTGTGTTGAAAACCATTCTTATAACAGCCGTTTTGGAGTTCTACGGTGGGTCTGCAATTATGCAGCCGACCGTACCTACCTACTTTAGCTGCTTCGGACTTACTTGACGTTTCCTATGGAATACCAAATCTTGCGTAGGTACTTTTTATTATAATAAATAATATAATAAATATTTCAGGACATATTACACATCGCCATCCAGCCCCAAGCTAAGCAATTTAATGCTTGTGTTATGGGTGCCAGATAACGGATAAACTACTTATATACTTTTTTTTTTGTAAATATATACATATTATACATATAAAGGAAACACCCAGAACCAGAAACAAGAATTTATGGTCAGCATAAATACTTGTTCCCGGCGGGAATCGAACCCGCAACCTTCTGCGTCGCAGTCGGGTGTTCGCCCAACGCGCCACAGAGGTCGTCAAGTCGTCATTATAGGAAGACCTCAGATCAAGGAAGACAAACAGCGGGCCGCGTTTTCAGCCGCATAAGTCCCGATCCCGTAGGAATGAGGAGAAAAAAGTAACATAAGTTACTTCCAATGAATCAATGTATCCTCATAAAGAGTTTCATCTAAATCGGTCCAGTGGTTTAGAGCTTATTCGTTACAAACAGACAATCTTTCCCGTTTGTAATATTAGTATAGATCAATGCATGTGAGTAATAAAGTGACATCATCGCGGAATCCGTTTGGATTCAAGATGACTGACCCAGTCGTTATCGTGTCATAAATGTGACACGAAAAGATTTACAACGTCTATGTCTTTACAAACTGGCTGTTTTTCGAGTTAATTGCTTAAGGGTCCATACGCCAACGACCTTGGTACACAGCCTACTAAATAGTTACTACTGGCACCGGTCGCCTTTGTTGGTGAAAATTGTTAATTGTTACGAATGTGTTTTGTTTTTCTCAAAAGTTCTGAGATGGAATTGTAGGTGAGATTTTTACCGACATTTTCGTGTGATTTTGAGCCAAACATTTCCTACAGTTCTGAAGCTATCCTAAAATTAAGAATTAAAACTAGTCTAGCTTTGAAATGACAAAGAATTTTCGCCTCGAAATTACCCCAAAATATCGGTAAAAATTTCACCTACAAATCCATCTCAGCACTTTTGAGAAAAACAAAACACATTCGTTACAATCAACAATATTAGTTGTAAGCGACGGGTATTTCTGGCGCGTTGCGTTTGGCAGCATAAGCAGTTGAATGTCCCTTAGATACAAAATGTTCATATTGTCTTTTGTTTTCAATGGAAGCTGGGGAGCCCATAAAAAAGGTTTCTTTGTAGCAAGAAATAATTCTCTCCGTATGGTGGTGACACACGGACAGACAGACTAGCGTCTATAGGCAGAAGATTATTTCTCACTACAAGAAATATTTTTTCTGTGTAATTGAGAAAAACAGTCCGTATGCAAGTTCAAGTTTGTACGGTCGGAGTCAGAATTGCAGACCCACCGTAGAGCTCTAAAACTGCTACTTAAATATTAGAATGCTTTCAAGTTCAACTCAACCAATATTCTAAGTTCAGTTTGAGTCTTTCAACTCAATAAAGACATTCCAATAATAGTAATTTTAGATCTGAAATTATGACTCCAAACGTATCACTTAATCACTTAAGTAACACACTAGCGAGCGATCGATTAACTACGTTTACCTGTGTCTTTATATTTGTTATCTGACGTTAAAACGAGGTCAACCGAACCCTAGGCTTTTATACCCCCGAATACTGAAAGGCTACTTAATCTTTTAAGTTGCGCTTAAATTGACGTTAAGTGTATGCTTTCTATTGAAGCCCACACTTTAATTTCAATTTAAACGCCACTTAAGATAGGATGGTTAATTTAAGTGGAGTCAGTAAAGGCTGTTCATAGAACCGCTGTAGCTACGAGAAAACGTGCCTAGAAGACTATCCTTTATTTTGACGTGATCACGTTTATTAAATTGATAAACCGGCAGCACTCACAAAAAAGTGTTACGTCATCGCTCATGATCCCGAAACGCTCGACGCTCATGTTCCATAGCAACCAATGTTTCGGAAAATTATCGTCCGTATTTAATAATAACTAGCTGCACCCCGCGGTTTCACTCGCGTAAGTCCGATCTTTCGCACCGTTTAAACCTTCCCTGGACTACGACAAACATTTCAAAACCGAAATCATCTAAATCGGTTCAGCCGTTCTGGAGTTATAGCGTCAGGAAGGAAAACCCGACTTATTTTTATATAATAGATATCGCTCATCTGGGCTTGTGTTATGCTGACGAGTGACGAATAGAAGACTTACGTAAGTATATATATAAAATTTAAACGAAAAAAAAAAACCGGAAAAAAAGGAAAAACAAAAGAAAGACAATTTTTAATAGTTTTCTCATGACGTTATCACGTAAAATTATAGTCCGTAAATCGACCAGACAACCATTTTTTTAACTTTTGTAATAGAGTGTATAATCAGGCAACAAAAGTGCAGACGCACTGTAGAGTTCTAAATTTATTATTATTAAAATATATCAAGTTAGGCCTTTAAGGCTATGTTTTAGTTTAAGTAGTTCTTCAACTCAAGCTGGACTTAAAAGCCCTGCTTGATTTGAAAACATTTTAATTATAACGATTTTAGAACTCTACAGTGGATCTGTACCTATACCTACTTCCTACTAATTGACATTCCATGTAAATTTTTGATAAATAATATCTATTTTTACTTAAATTTCTAGATAAGATAAAACACTATATCTTGGTATTCACTCAGTAGATATTTATTACATAACTAGCTATCCTGGCCAACGTTGTTTTGCAGTAAATTTATTTATTTATTTATTTTAGGAAACTCAACAGCTAATACATAATTATATAAACAGTACAACAATAGAAAGCCAATTACAGAGTTCCACGCTTATAAAACATAAAAAGTAAAAGGAATTTTGATGTGATCCTAACAGTAACCAACAACGCTATAAACAAAAATAACCTAGAAAAAAAAAGATAAATAACCTAGATACCGACTGCAGCGCCATCTGCCGGGCTCATTTGTGAATCTAAACCATCCAGGGCGCCCCCAAACACATACAAAAAAATCATTCAAATCGGTCCAGCCGTTTAGGAGTTCAGTGACATACATTACACACGTACAGTAGAATTATATATCTCCTAGCGACTCGCCCCGGCTTCGCACGGCTATATTATGCATGTATTAAACATATAAACCTTCCCCTTGAATCACTCTATCTATTAAAAAAACCGCATCAAAATCCGTTGCGTAGTTTTAAAGATGTAAGCATACATAGGGACAGACAGCTGAAAGTGACTTTGTTTAATATACTACTAGCGACCTGCCCCGGCTTCGCACGAATGTATTAAGCATGTATTATACTTAAACCTTCCTCTTGAATCACTCTCTATTAAAAAAACCGCATCCAAATCCGTCGCGTAGTTTTAAAGATCTAAGCACAGACAGCGGAAAGTGACTTTGTTTTATACTATTTTGAAGAAATATGTATTATCTTTCTTCAAAAAGATTTCATTTGGCAAAGTTTCCAGTAGGTACCTAAAATTTATATTGTTTATAACAGTTTCTGATTAAAAATAACATTGGACTGGAATGAATACATTTGGCATTACACAAACAAAATGCAAGCTTTATTCTTTGAAAATTGACTCACTGTAGGTACCTAAGTATTGTACATTACTTAGGTACCTATGTGGGTAGGTACCTACTGTGCATTCTATATATTGGTACTTATAATCATTATCATTACATAGTATAAAATAAAGTCACTTTTCGTCGTCCCTATGTCTGCTTAGATCTTGAAACTACGCAACGGATTTTGATGCGGATTTTTTTAATAGATAGAGTGATTAAAGAGGAAGGTTTTTAGATATAATACATGCATAATATAGCCGTGCGAAGCCGGGGCGGGTCGCTAGTAATCTATATAATGCTGCGCTCCGCGGTTTCACCCGCGTAACTCCCGATCCCGTGGGAATGTATTGATAAATTAAGATGTAAGCTATCCTATCTTTCAAGTTTGATCAAACTGCACACGGTGTGCAAAAGAGAATGGGCATAGTGTCCCACCTATTGTATAGATGCGAGTTATATGTCATTTGAAACGTCATAACAGTAGCTTTATTTTATTGTATGGCACCAACCCTGTAACTCGAATAGGGACGGATCTAGGACGTTTTTAGTTTTTGAAAAAAAATCTTTCCGTTTAGGTCGAGATGTACGTCATTTGAAAGCTCTTGACAGCAGCATTATTTTATTGTACTACACTGGTTCTGAAATATGAACAGGGACGGATCTAAAACGTTTTTAATACTTAAAAACATTAAAAAGTTGAGATCGAGATGTATGTCATTTGAAAAATACTGTTAGTAGCTTAATTGTATTGTGACGGACTCACTCTGAAATCCAAACAGGCACAGATCTAGGATGTTTTTAGTAAAAAAATATTATTGTCGAGATGTATAACATAGTTTGAAAGGTCGTAAGAGTAGCTTTATTGTGTGACTCCTATCTGGAAATACGAACAGGAACGGATTAAGGACGTTTATAGTTGAAGAACAGGTTGATGTTGCTATGTACGTTATCTGAAAGGCTGAGATGTATGTTATTTGATGCAGCAGGCCTTTTCGGAGGGTAAACAATTATTTTGCTGCTCGAATCCTTGCCGTGAGCATAAGTCAAGACGCTAGAACAAGCTTTTTTGACGTGATAAATCTTTTAAATCGGTCAGAAGAGTAGGGGTTTAATTACGTGTAAAGATTAAATGTAACGAACGTTGTTACATCATAAATGTGTTATAGCGTGTAAAGGGTGCATGGAAAGAAGACGTAGCTAATCTAACCTTCTAACAATGACTTTGAATAAGATATATCTGATAAGAATCGTGTTAATTTGACGTAAAATAAAACGTTTTATGAATTATACTGAGGCTGCGTCCTCGACAGAGTCTACCCGTTTTGTCCTTGATTTCTTTCTGGCGACTGGTCTTGGACGTTGTCATCATCACCATCCGAGCGATGTTCCCGGTTGCATCCCTCTCGGGAGCCCGGGGTCCGCTTTCCAAGCCTCCACTTTGCACGATCTTCGGCATCCCGGTTAGTGAGGCCATTTGCACGCATATCACCTTTTACGAGGTCAAGCCAGCACTTCTTAGGTCTACCCAGTCTGCCACGACCTGGCGGAGGCGCCATGGCAAGACATTTGTTCCCCACGTAACTAGCAAGTTTCCGCAAGACGTGACCGTACCAGCGTAGGCGACATTCTTGCAATTTTATCTGCAATGTCTCGGACATGAAGGCTGCCCCGGATGCGAGAGTTTTTCGTCACTCCAGACATCCAGCGCAACATCTTCGTCTCCGTGACACGCAGTTCCTGCTTATGTCGCTCAAGCACCGGCCACGCCTCACTACCATACAATAGAACCGCTCTAATGATGATTTTATAGACCCGTCCCTTTAGTTTAACCGGCATTTTGGGGTCGCAAATGACACCAGTCATCTCACGCCACTTGGCCCAAGCCGCTGAAATGCGTGACTTAACGTCGCAATCTGTCGCGTCGCCGGACGCGTGAAGCACAGATCCCAGGTACTTAAACTGGTCTGTCCGCTCAACCATATGACCGTCTACGCAGACAGGTGTGGGGTCTGTGGTAATGCAAGCCAAGTACTCTGTCTTCGCCACATTCAGTTGCATGCCGCCGTTCTCAAGTGACTTCTTCCACGTGTGTACACGTCGGACCAGCCGCCCCTTATCCGAGTCCGCCAGCGCAATATCATCAGCGTACATGAGCAGCTACGGAGGCTGCTCGCGTGCATCTCTGATGGCTACAGACAGTGCATCCAATATTACGTTGAACAAGAACGGGCTTAGGACGGAACCCTGGTGGACTCCAACGGTAACAGGGAAGGACTTAGTGTCACCAACAGCAGTTCGCACCATGGAATTAGGATTTCGGTACATGTCTCTGATGATTTGACCATAAGCTTTCGGCACCTATTTGGGCCGCAGCGCCCACCAGATCATCATGCGAGGAATAGAAAATGCAGAGGCGTATTCTTCGTGCTGTATTTCACCATAACGATCCTTAGGGCGAAAGGGTCCATGGTGCCATGCCCGGGGCGGAAACCATATTGACACCCAGAGACAGTGCACTTCTGTCGGATCCGAGAGTCGACTATCCGCTCGTAGAGCTTCATGGTGTGGGACATGACCTTTATACCTCGATAACTGCCACACTCCTACACCGATCCCTTGCCCTTGAAAACTGGGGTAATAACACTCAATCTCCATTGAGCAGGGATCTCGGCGGTCTCGAGTATGCGGTTATAGAGGTTGGTCAAGATGCCCACGAGAACCCATCGCCTTCCATGTTCTTGGACGTTGTACATCGGATTAACTCTGGATGGTGAAAATGGCGAAAGGTCACATCAACCACTTGTGAGCCGCGAATACCCCTTAAACTGAAGGGTCAAATCTATAAAACCATGATAAGACCTGTCTTCATGTATGGATCGGAATACTGGGCCACGAAGAAGAAGGATGAGAGAAGATTGCATGTAGCGGAGATGAGAATGTTGAGATGGATATTGTGTGGAGTAACGAGGATGGATAAAATAAGTGTGTAAATTAGAGCAAGCCTAAAAGTAGCACCGCTTACTGATAAAGTAAAATAGAACCGTTTGAGTTGGTATGGACATGTGATGAGAAGCGAAGAGATGCATGTGACTAGAAGAGTGACGAGTATGAATGTAGAGGAGTGGAGAGGAAGACGACGACCGAAGAAAAGATGCATGGACTGCGTGAGACAAGACATGATAGAGATAAATGTGAACGATGAGATGATGATTAATAGGAGTAAATGGAAAAAGAAGATATACTGCGCCGACCGTAAGATTATAATGTCTGGTTTTGGGACCATAATTGGCTTGGGCTGAACCGAAAGAAACAGAACAAGTCATGAAACGAACTGCTACAAAACGAAAGCGTCTACAGATATCAGAAATGTTACCTACTTGATCTAATGTACCGATTATCGCTGGAGTTAAACTCGTATTGGAGATTTCTTATTGCCAATATGGTAGTGCCACCGGTATACTTACTACTGCTACTGGTATAATGTTCATTGTCGGAGGTTAAAGCAGTCATAGTGTTGACGCGAGCATATTCTCGCCAACCAAACCGGTACTGCGTACCTCCCTACTGCGGTGACTAGCGCGCGGCCCCCGCCCGCGTCCCGCTTCCTCACCGTAGCCTGCGCCCGCGCACCTTTCATTGAATCCCACATACTACGAGCGACCTACCGTGCGTCTCGCTCATACACCTTTTTATACCTTTTATTCATTCAGTAATCTTGTTATATATTTTGTCGGCTGAACAATTAAACCCTTTAAACCATACAGTCCACTCTCTTCTTTAACACCTTCTCCAAGCCGAGGCTTCAACATATGGTCCTTCTCCATTGTACCGCGCCCATCAAAGAAAAATAAAAAATCGAAGAAACGGCTGCGAGAATCGACCTGACGAAGTAATAACAGGATTAAGCCGTCATTGGAGTCCTACTTCAGTGTTCTGTGCATCGTGCTCGCTGGAAAATCGGGATCTTGCTGAGGAGCTGCGTGGATTATTCTACGGCATTGCAACTTCACTTCCGACTACCGACACTGGCAGAACATCGGACTACCAAAGCGGACTTATTGGAAACCAAGGACACTTCCACGACAACAATTCACGTCTTCCAGAACGTCGTCTTCCAGAAAATCGCCAAGGATTTCGCCGCGACGCTTCATCTACTGTGGATTGTGCTAAAAACTGTGAGAACGTTCCATTTCCTATCTTTTCCACACATATTTTACATTTTCCAAAGCTATACCACATTATACATTTGCCAAATCGCTCATATTTCAAAATCATATTCATTCAAACAGCTGATTCAATCAATTTACCGCTACGTTTCATACCTATATTTCTACGCTTACGTCATTCATACAATCATTACGACTATTTTCATTCATATTTTGCTCAAATGTTACCATAATCAATAAAAACAACAGTGTTCTTAGTGCTCAACATATTTAATTGCTAATTTAATTTGTTTACATAGCTTAAAACAGCAAAATTAATAAGTAAATAACTTAAATTATAATACGCGCTTAACGCCTGATCATTTTATAAGAGCAAATTCAAACCATCCACAGTTACACAGCAAATTTGAAGAATAAAATTAATGCGCCTGGTAAAAACATAATAATTACATACCGCCGTGCACAAAAACATTTCAAACAACTAGTTAGTGTGACTAAATTGCTCAAATAATATAATAAGTTACAAACAAAACTATTAGGTTATTATTTACATTATATTTACAAAATGACCGATAATATAAAGAGTTTAACAAAAAAACGAGCATCTATTAAAGCAAAGGTAACGCAATTTTCATCTTACATTAACTTACAGAAGTCCTGTAAGCAATTGAGTGAGCTACAAGTCATTGAAATCGAATATCGTCTTAGTATATTTGAAAGCTTATACGAAACTTATGACGCGTTACAGAGTGGAATCGAAGAACTGGTGGATCCTCCAGACGACCAATATTCGGAACGAGCAGAGTTTGAAAAACTATACTATTCTTTAGTGGCAGAAGCCCGACATATAGTAGCCATCTCTCGTACACAGCTCGAGGAAGCCAGGTCTGAGGTAAGTTCTAGTGACAATAACACACCAAAAACAAAATTAATTCGATTACCAACAATAGATCTACGCAAGTTCTCTGGAAGCTATCATGAATGGCTCGAATTTAAAGAAACTTTCATAAGTATCGTTCATAACAACAAATCCATAGATCAGATAAATAAACTACATTATCTCCGCGCCTGTTTGACCGGAAGCGCATCTATAGTTTTAGATAACTTGGACTTCAAGTCAGACAACTACGACGCTGCCTGGAATCTGCTCTGTGAAAGGTATGACAATAAAAGATCGCTTATCAATAATCACATGCAAGCCCTTTTCAACTTAGAACCTATTACAAACGAAAATAGTGAGTCTTTAAATAGAATGATAGACGTAACTAGAAAAAACTTAAAATGCTTACAAACACTAGGTCAACCAGTAGAACACTGGGATACTATTATTATATACTTAATGTCCAATAAGCTTGACAAAAAGACTAAACTTAAGTGGGACGAGCATAGAAATTCTCTGTCTGAGCTCCCAACGTTAAATATATTCATAAAATTCCTACTTAATAAACTAGAGTTGTTAGAAGATAACAATACACTAAATACCTATTCTTGGAACACAAAACCTCAACTACAAAATATAACAGCAAAAAATAATAAACTAAAAGCTTTCCAAACAACTACTAAAAACTATTTACAAAAAAAATCCTGCCCCATGTGCAATCAAGACCATGTTCTATTCAAATGTAATGAATTCAGAAAACTTACAGTGGAACAAAGGATTAAAAATGCAAAAACTTATAAGGTCTGCTTGAACTGTCTCCGCCCCGGTCACTCTGACTCCGAGTGCCAGCTCAGCCATTGTAGATATTGCAACATAAAGCATAACACATTGCTGCACATGGATTTAGAGTCACCGCCTAGTACTTCGCACAACATTGCACTGTCAGTTAATAACATAACTGAAACACGTGTAACTTTGCTTTCCACAGCGCTCGTGAAGGTGGTAGATGCCAAAGGCAACCTCCATACTGCACGGGTCTTGCTAGACAACGGAAGCACCACGAGTTTTGTTTCTGAGGAATTTGTTCGCAAACTACAGATGAGTACCTACAGAACCAAGTCTAAGGTAATAGGTATAAATCAACAATCTTCTAATTGTTCTAACGCATGTTCAATTACAATTCAATCATATCACTCGAAGTACGAAGTTAATATAGAATGCTTCGTATTGCCAAATATATCTTCTTCAGTACCCAGTACCTATATAAACACGACTAAAATCATTATACCTACTGGCATTCGTCTTTCCGACCCCAACTTCAACGTACCGTCTTCTATCGATATTCTTGTTGGTGCTGAAGTCTTTTGGGCCATTATAGGGGCGAATCGTATTCAGTTAGGTAAAAATCAACCTACTCTAGTAGAGTCTAAGTTAGGCTGGTTAATTTCCGGCGTAGTGGATAACAAAAAGTCTACACGTCACGTATGCATGTTCGCTGACAAACTGCATGTTGATTTGACTCGTTTTTGGGAGCTTGACTCTATACCTCCAAAACATACATTAACCGCAGAGGAGAGACATTGCGAACAGCATTTCAAAAAAACTACATACCGTAACTCGGAGGGACGTTTCGTAGTTAGCATTCCTCTTCGAGAATCACCAAGCGTGTTGGGTGACTCTTATACAAAAGCTAAACGCAGATTTCTCTCTCTAGAGTCAAGATTCGCCAAAAATCCAGAGTTCAAAAAATCATACAAAGAATTCATTAATGAGTATATAGAGTTAGGTCACATGACTGAAAATAAAACCAATACTCGTTACGTGAAGCCTTCCTTCTTCCTTCCGCATCACGGAGTGGTGAGAGAGTCGTGCTCTACCACAAAGTTGCGCGTTGTATTTGATGCCAGCGCTCGTACAACGTCGAGTAAGTCATTAAATGACATTCAAATGATTGGCCCCACTCTCCAAGACGATTTGCTGTCAATACTTTTAAGATTTCGTCAACACAAGATCGTGGTTTGCTCCGACATAGAGAAAATGTACCGCCAAACTCTACTGTGCGTAGAGCAGCGCCCTCTACAACAAATCTCATGGAGAGAGCACCCGTCACATCAACTTAAAACCTTTACGTTGAATACCGTAACATACGGCACGGCATCAGCATCATTTCTCGCAACTCGATGTCTCATCCAATTGGCTGAGGAATGCTCCGATCCTTCGGTAGAGTTCTCGATCGCTCACAATCTCTACATAGATGATTATTTAGATGGGGGCTCTACTGTTGATGAAACTGTATACAAATGTCGCAAGGTCATTGACATTTTACAATCAGCCAAGTACAATCTGCGTAAATGGCAATCAAACTCTAGTGAGGTCTTACATGCCTTACTAGGAAACGAACAAAGCTCAGAAATAGTTAATTTAAGTCAAAATGAAATGTCCAAAACACTAGGTCTCAATTGGAAATGCTTTAGTGATACATTTTCATTCTCAATTAATTTTCCTACCACTCAAAACGTTTCTAAGCGACAAATACTGTCAACTATTGCTCAAATCTACGATCCGATTGGACTCGTGGTTCCTTGCATTGTAGAAGCCAAGATTATCATGCAATCTTTATGGCTTATTAAGACTTCTTGGGACGAACCAGTTCCCGATAACATTCAAAGTTTATGGAACAAATTCCAAGACACTCTACCTCATTTGAATAACTTACAAATCCCGCGATGGGTTGCATGTAACAACGCAGTTTCTGTTCAATTACATGTATTTACAGATGCCTCAGAAAAGGCCTTTGGAGCCGCCGTGTACGTTCGTAGCGTTTCTGACGATGGTTCGGTACACGTGCATCTTCTGACTGCTAAAAGCAAGGTAGCACCCATAAAATCTACCACAATACCGAGGCTTGAGCTCTGTGCTGCTCTACTTGGAGCACGATTGCATTCCAAGGTATGTCAAGCTCTAACTCTCGATATCGAAAGCTCTACATTTTGGTGCGACTCAACCATAGTCATAGGTTGGCTTTCGGCCGCGGCAACGCAACTTAAAACGTTCGTTCGTCATCGCGTGTCTGAGATCCAAGAGACTGTTGGTGGTAACTGGCGGTACGTTCCGTCTTTTGAAAACCCCGCAGACCTCGCTTCGCGTGGACTCAGTGCCGACAACTTGTCATCCTCTTCGTTGTGGTGGTCTGGCCCGCAATTCTTGTCAAAGAGTCAAGAACATTGGCCTTCCTTTCCTTATTCGGGTCATAAACTCTCCGAGTTACCTGAAATAGTCAATATTACATGTCACGTTAACAGTTTTAACGATTCTGACAATATCCTAATTTTAATTTGCAACAAATTTTCTAATTACAATAAAATTATACGCATTTTAGCTTACCTAAGACGATTTATTAACAAATGTAAGAAACAAACTACTGAGAATAGTGATCTTACCCCTAATGAACTTAATGAATCATTAAACACTTTAATACAATTTAGTCAAATCGAATCGTTTCCAGAAGAATACAAAACATTAATTTTACAGAAGGACTTACCTGCTAAAAATAAACTTTTACCTCTTTCTCCTTTCATAGACTCAAATAAAATCATCCGTGTGGGAGGCAGACTAGAAAATTCATTTTACGATTATGACGTCAAGCATCCTATTCTTTTACATAGCTCTCACATTATCTGTAAACTATTGTTTGAGCATTTTCATTTTAAACTGAAACACGCAGGTCCTCAATTATTACTTTCTACTATTCGTCATCATTATTGGCCTAATGGTGGTAAAAATCTCGCCAAAAAGATAACTCACCAGTGCGTTAAATGCTGTAGAATTAAAGCTCGGACTATTCAACCAATCATGGGCAACCTTCCAGAGCAGCGTCTGCATCTTGAATTCCCTTTCTTGGATACAGGTGTTGATTATGCCGGACCAATTATGATAGCTGATCGGAAAGGTAGAGGTTCCAGACTTATCAAATGTTTCATTTGTGTTTTTGTGTGTTTAGCCACTAGAGCTGTTCACTTGGAGCTTGTCTCAGACCTGACAAAGGAAGCCTTTATTGCGGCTATGAATCGGTTTATTGCTCGTAGGGGGAAACCACGCCATGTGTTCTCTGATAACGGCACAACCTTTGTCGGCGCTTTCAATGAGTTAGCTCAACTTCTTTCTCAGAACCTAGAGCTGGGCAGTATTGACCCAGGTATAAATTTCTCTTTTATCCCATGCTACACCCCTCACTTTGGGGGCATATGGGAATCAGCCGTAAAATCTACTAAGTATCATTTACGGCGCATCCTTGGCATGACAAACTTAACCTTCGAGGAAATGGCAACATGTCTAATTCAGGTAGAGGCAATCCTGAATTCGAGACCTCTTACTCCTATCTCTGACGATCCTACTGATCTCACTTCCCTTTCTCCTGCTCACTTCCTAATTGGGCGGTCTCTAGTAATGTTGACACATCCACAGATTCCCCAAAATAGCAACATTAGCAGCATGCAACGTTTTCGGCGAATCGAACTCTTGAAGCAGCATTTCTGGCAGCGCTTTTCGACTGAGTACATCGTATGGCTTCAGAAGAAATCCAAATGGTTCCGCTCTTCTGGTCAACTGAAGGCAGGAGACCTAGTGGTCATTAAAGATAAGGCTCTACCTCCGTTGCTGTGGCTGCTAGGCCGCATCGTACGCGTGTTACCAGGCAAAGATGGCGTCGCAAGAGTTGCTGATATCCGCACACGCAAGGGCATCATTCGTCGCGCTTTCAACACGATCTGCCCTCTTCCTGTCACCACTACCTTTGAAGACACTTCAACCGGGGGAGTATGTTGACGCGAGCATATTCTCGCCAACCAAACCGGTACTGCGTACCTCCCTACTGCGGTGACTAGCGCGCGGCCCCCGCCCGCGTCCCGCTTCCTCACCGTAGCCTGCGCCCGCGCACCTTTCATTGAATCCCACATACTACGAGCGACCTACCGTGCGTCTCGCTCATACACCTTTTTATACCTTTTATTCATTCAGTAATCTTGTTATATATTTTGTCGGCTGAACAATTAAACCCTTTAAACCATACAGTCCACTCTCTTCTTTAACACCTTCTCCAAGCCGAGGCTTCAACACATAGTCTAAACCTAGAGGAATGTAGAGTGGAAGAGTGGGCTGAATACAACTTTAGATAAAATACCTGCTTTTTTAAATATTGGTCGTTACAAAAAAGGTAACAACCAGGATTTAATTCATGACAATGAAATCTTTGTTCTGATAAACATGAGTACTATTACCTAAGTTTTTGCTCACTACAGTTCAAAATCCTTATTTTGTCCTAGTAAATAGGAAACCTTCAATTTAAAACATTCTAAGTTTGCTACCAGAATGGGGTTAGTATGTGGCGTAATACAATGGATTGCCAAAGGATAGTGACCCTAATTTTTGAATCTATACTCCCAAGCATAAAACACTAAAGCTTTTGCCGATGATATAAGTTACACCCTGCAGGTGAAATCTTTTGAGTGCGTAGAAGAAGGATTTATCAAACGCTTCCAGGATGTTACTGACAACACAGTGAACTAGCTAAATACTAATTCGACTAAGAACCAACTCTGAGCATTTAACCTACGTAAATAAATGAAAAATTATGGGTGACAAAAACCAGCAACTCTAAAATATTAAGTCGTTGTGGTAGACAAAATATGTTTAATTTAAACAGCACTGTCAGAACACTAAAATAAAATGTGGGTTTAGAAAAAACGAACGGTATTCCGATTAGAGGATCAACCCACGCATGATGTATACCATAGGTCTGCTGCTGTATGCTATTTCTGCCTGAAAAAATCTTTGCATAGCCATCGAGTTGATGTCACCCTAAATAATGCATCTGTCGTCATCATTTAAGTTCAAACAAAACAATGTCTGAAGTTCAGAAAGTTATTTTTAACTAACATCTCTCATAACTGTTTCTACAAGAGGATTGAAACTAACTCCAATAATGGGAAAAAAATTACTCGTTTAAGGAGGCTAATTTTGACAACCCTGCTAGTCCGGCGATCCTGAAAAGAACTTTTTGGAGTCTCATTTTCTTCCCATGGATTACATTTCTTATACTTCAAATATAAGTGGGTTTTATATGTGGATTAATTCATTTAGTGACTTGCTTTGGTGTCATAGTTATACTATTGGTGAGAACCAAATGGTTAATCAATTAATAACTACAATTTCTTAAGATTTTCCACAAGACACAAGATAGTTGAGAAATCATAGAAAATAGTTAATTCTTGTTTCAATCACTATCAAATCAACTGAAATAGATATAGATAGTTTTTTAACGTGATGACGTCTAATGAATTGATGAACACCTGCATTCACAAAAAGACTGTTGTCAGGAGTCATGGTAACAATATGCCAATGACGCCGTTATGTGTTTGTTGTATCATCATCATCCGAGCGATTTTGTTTTATATTGTTTAATTATAATATCGCTCATCTGGCTTGTGTTAAGGTGACGAGTGACGAATAGAAGAATTGAGTATAAAAAGAAAAAATATATATGAAAAAAAAAAGGAAAATAAATATAAAAGAAAAGAATAAAAATAAAAGCTAATAAAAAAATCACAATTTTCCATCGTTTTCTTATGACGTTATCATGTAAAATTATCGTCCGTAAACCGATTTTATAGACTACCATTTCTTTTTTCAATTAATTCATGATGCGCTGTATCCGTTCCAGTTCGTATCTCTCTAGAATGGTGTTAAACAATAAAGCTACTGTTACCACCTTTTAAACTATATAAATCTGGACAGCGTTTTTACTAAAATCGTTCTAGATCCGTCCCTGTTCTTATTTCAGGATCAGTGTCATGTAATAAAATAATGCTACTGTCAAGAGCTTTCAAATGACGTACATCTCGACCTAAAAAGAAAGCATTTTTTTTCAAAACTGAAAACGTCCTAGATCCGTCCCTATTCGAGTTACAGGATTAGTGTCAACAATAAAATAAAGCTACTGTCATGACCTGTCATATGACATATAATTCGACTCTATACAATAGGTGGGACACCGTCTATACGAAAATGCCCATTCACCTTTAATTAAAATCGGTTAAGTAGTTTAGGAGTACATCGCGCACAAACAACGTGACACGTAATTTAAATATATTACTTGTACCTTGTTTTATACCTACTTCATGCGAATAAATGAATTTGAATTATTATAAAGCTGAAGAGTTTGTTTTTTTGTTTGTTTGTACGCGCTAATCTGAGGAACTACTGGTTCGAATTGAAAAATTATTTTTGTGTTGGATAGTTCATTTATCGAGGAAGGCTTCTTTAGGCTACTTTTTATTTTGATATTACCACGGGATCGGGACTTACGCGGGTGAAACCCTCGCGAGTGAACAGGTTCTGGGGATTTCGTATTTCTCGCGTCCGTGGGATTTAACCCCACATGGGACCTCTGGGCGATGCTGAGCAATGTCATGGTGGGAGTCTTCGGCCGCGGCTTGGTACCTTTTACCACCCACCGGCGCACACTGTTGCCGCGGTCGGACAAAAACGGAATTTTGAATCTTGAAGGTACATTAAAAAAAAAGGTTTGACAGGCAAATAGGATAAGTATGTCACTTAATTTAATAAACAAATGAGAAGTTTTCTATAGGATACTATAAAATATCATTTGTCATTGTTAGACCATTGAAAATAATGATTACTTGGAGCGAAAACTTAACGTCGTTCATTTATTCACAGTTTCAATATGTATTATTATTACTCCAAATAATAACATGACTTCTGAATTTCAAGGTATTGTCTTTAAGAAATTATATTAGTGGTTTTGAAAAGTACATCTATTTACATAATATAGACAGTTACTAAAAACGACCCAAAAATGACTAAAAATAAATCTTTACGAGACTAAAAGTATAAACTTTCCATCGCTTTCCGGATTCTAACTTACGTTAAATAAAACTTTAGACTTTATATTATTATGTTATTGAAATAAATGTTGCTACCGATTGCTACCCAAGATGTTATTTTTAATTGTTTTTCGTAGGACGCGTGGTTAGTTTACTCGTCGCGAACTTGTTGATTTCCTATTTCAGGATCCTGTTATTCAACAAACTGCTAGTCGGTAGAAGGTATCAATAATTTTCGATAAAATTAAAACTTTATATTTTGATACCAGTCGCAGAAAAGATATATTTCTCACAAGGCACTCGGCTTGGCTAGATGAAAAGAAGACGGATTTCTTCCATGATGTTCGTCCTAAACGAGGTCATCCAGGATGAACTAATAGTACCTAATATATTTATTTTCTATACTTTTAAGATGATAGGTAGTAAATTTACATCATAAATAATATTGTCCGAGACTTTGTATGGGAGCGCAATAGTGTGCGGCGGGCGGCTTAATAATCGTCAGACTTATCCGTGTTCCGATACGTAGGCCGATGCAGCCACAAAAGGAGGACTGGAAAACTTTTTATTCTACTGCCGTTTTCCTGCCTTCACTCGTATCATCGAAAACCTCCGTTGTTTTAGAGGTCTTTAAGCCACAAGCGTATAGGTATCTTTTAGGAAAGCGTGCTACATCTTAGACCCGTGTAACCATCAGGCAGATGTGACAGTGGCTAAACGCCTATCATTTGTAAAAACAATGTAAGGGTCATGTTACATTGGTCCAACTAACAACTAGAGACCCCGATAGAGAAAGATAGAGGTCTTTATGTAAAGGGAAAATTAAGAAATATACAAAAAAGTTGAAAATTATGGTAAATTTTGGTACCGTAATAATTAATTATAATTTTGGTATTTTAGTTTTCGCGATAATGTAAATTTGTCCATATATTTTTATCGTGATGACTCAGGACCTTCATTTTTATACAACTAATAGGGACTATATAGACCTCAGTATCTAGTATGAATTTCAACTTGCTAGGTCCACCCGTTCCTGAGAAAATCGGTGGTGACACACACGGACAGACAGACGCTCAAGAAAGTGATCTTATAAGGGTTCCTTTTTGTACCTCTTAAGGTACGGAACGCTAAAAAGAAAAAAAAGTGTAGGTATTGTCCATTGACAATGCAAGAACCAATTTACCCCCTTAACTTTCAGCTTCCTAATGTGGGTGTTCGATAAATGGAGCCCCTACAGTTACCAGAATAACCGTGACAAGTACAAAGATGACGAGGAGAAACGCGAGTTTACATTGAAGGAGTGTCTATGGTTCTGTATGACGTCACTCACGCCGCAGGGAGGGGGGGAGGCGCCGAAGAATCTGTCGGGGAGATTGTTGGCTGCTACGTGGTGGCTGTTTGGGTTTGTTAACTTTGTTAACTGTTAAAAAACGTATTAAAATAACTGACAACTATTTTGACGATGACAAAAAATACATACAACCGAATTGAGAACCCAAGATCCGGGTCGTCACTGGATCCTTCCTCTCATTGGAGCTAGCTGGTCGAGGAGCTGAGCTGGAACTTGACGACCCAGTTGGCACAATGGTCACCATGCCGGACTGCCAAACACCGGGTCGCGGGTTCGATTCCCGCCTCAGACATGTATTTATGCTTAGATATTTGTCTGTGGTCTGGTTGTTTCTATGTATTATAAGTATTAAGGCTTCCAGTCTCGGTATATTTTCGAGTCCCGGGACAAAAATATCGAGACTCGGTTTGGTCCCGGGATTCCCGGGAAAAACGAGACTTTCGAGACTTTAAAAATTGATTTCTGTGCACTTATGTAGGTAGTCTAGGTAGGGATTAGGTATTTCGTTAGTGAATACAAGATATTTCAATAAGGTCATTTATTTTTCAAAATGTTACAGTGAACTGAAAATAAGAAAATGAAAGGAATATAAAAAAAATCTCAGATTTTCTCATTTTTGAAGTGGGCTCGTAAAAAAACAAGAGCATTCAATGTATTTTCTGATAGAGAGGACCTTATTTTGTTACAAAAATAACACAAAGAAATTTACAAATTTACGAGACCCGTGTAACAAAACATCTGACAATGTTAGGTCTATGAGGTTATGTATTTTGCAATTACCACAGACTAACGTAATTTTTATATTAGAGTGTTGCCAGTTGCCATGCCAGTTGTCAATTGCAACATAAGCAGGATGAAAAAAAAATATTGGTGATTCCTCAGGGTGATTCCGTACATTTTTAATAATGATAATAATTATTTCATTGGAATCTCGAAAGTCTCGTTTTTCCCGGGACTATAAGTTGCAGTCTCGAGTCTCGAAAAAACGAAAAAATCGTCGAGACTCTCGATATTTTCGAGACCGAGAGTCCCGGGATGGAAGCCTTAATAAGTATATATTTACAAAAGAAAAGTATATACTTAAGTATTATATCCGTTGTCTAGCACCCATAACACAAGTCTAGTTACCTAGCTTGGGGCTAGATGGCGATGTGTGGATTGTCCTGCAATATTTATTTATTTAGAACCTCCTCCTTTTTTGGAAGTCGGTTAAAAGTAGCAGTTCCGTTATTGACGACAATGACGATTATTTTCACAGTGGCAACATTTTTAACACGTTTTGAGAGTTACAGATTAGATACCTAACTTTATAGTGTAGCTAATGTAATTTAATGAAATTTTCCTTTCGACCAGTAAAATTAAATAGCAGTCTCGTTATTTTTTAGCATGTAACAGTTGCTATTCGTCATTTGTTTAAACACGAATTTTAAACAAACATGCCATTACTACCTACTTTAAAGCTGACCACAATACATAGTACAAGGGTAAATACTGCTTGGTGACTGGAATTATCCAAGCAAGCAGTCCAAGTTTATTACTACTAATTTGTACCTTTTATTTTCTAGTTTCATCATAATAGCATCGTATACAGCGAACCTCGCAGCCTTCCTCACAGTA
Organism: Idaea aversata; assembly: GCA_907269075.1. Taxonomy (NCBI): domain Eukaryota; kingdom Metazoa; phylum Arthropoda; class Insecta; order Lepidoptera; family Geometridae; genus Idaea; species Idaea aversata. The sequence continues at coordinate 3,197,669 of OU026092.1, read as the reverse complement.
TCCCGTCTAGACACGCCCATAGAGTCACTGGACGACCTGTCTAAGCAGTACAAGATACAATACGCGCCGCTCAACGGGTCGGCTGCCATGACGTACTTCGAGAGAATGGCTCATATTGAAGTCAAGTTTTATGAGTAAGTTCCTATACAGCAAACCTCGCAGCCTTCATCACAGTATCCCGTCTAGACACGTTCATAGAGTCACTGGACGACCTGTCTAAGCAGTACAAGATACAATACGCACCGCTCAACGGGTCGGCTGCCATACGAACCCTAAAAATGACCTTGAATGACCAAGGTATTATTTTACGGTGCGGGTAAAGTGACTTAAAAAAATTAGTTTAGCGAACGACACACCCACGTAATTTTTAGTTTTTTTATGTCGCAGCAGTCGGGGTCTCATTTGTCCAGGTTTTACCCGGACTACAAATGAAACCCCGCCCAGACGGTCCCCGGACGCCCTCTAAACTAGGACAAATCTGGGGAAACCCGGACGGAACCCTATCAATACGCGCCGCTCAACGGGTCGGCTGCCATGACGTACTTTGAGAGAATGGCTCATATTGAAGTCAAGTTTTATGACTATAAGTTATGACGTCATAAATATTCGATCAAAAGAAATATACAACAGTAACAAAACTATTTAGCTACCTATTATAAGGTAGATATTTAATGTTACAAATAGGTACTCACGTTGTTGCTATGCGTCATGTGCGTCATTAACACGGCAATGTATAACTAATTTAAATTAACCTCAAAGTATTATTGTTTTAATTATTTACCTAACTTTATAGACCTTTATTACGTATGTGTAATGCTTATCGGTCAAGCCCCCAGCTTTGCTATCTTATGTGATAAATTATAACCTTCCTAAATAGGTGGTAGGTAGGTATCCATCCTATTAATGACCCACTTGGCACAATGGTCACCATGCCGGACTGCCAAATACAGGGTTGCGGATTCGATTCCCGCCTCAGACATGTATTTATGCTTAGATATTTGTCTGTGGTCTGGTTGTTTCTATGTATTATAAATTATAAGTATATATTAGGGATGGGCCGAATGTGATTTGAACCGAATACGAACTTCGGCCGAATGTTCGGTTAAAATAAAAATTCGGCCGAATTTCGGCCGCACTTCGGTTATTTTTACTGCACTTTCTTAAGTGTCATTCTCAAGAAAGTGCAGTAAAAATAACGAATCTTGTTCAGAATCTTTCTAGCAGAAAATGTAAGAAGAAGCGTCGAGAATGAAAGCTCAAGTAGTGACGAAAAAGTTGTCCAGACCACACAGTCATTCTCACAATCTAACGAAGACATACATAAATCGTTTTGGAGCTGCTACGAGGATCTGGCAGCAGCAAAGCTTCCCAATATAGAGGCAACCAGAAGTCCGATAGCAACAGAACTAGATAGATATCTGAATGAGGCTTTGCTGCCTAGAATAATCATAGGTTCCCTTGCATGAGTTTTTGGCACAAATATTTTTATCTCCTGGAAGTTCCGTATATTCTGAGCGACTTTTCTCAGAGGCAGGAAATGTGTATGAATAAAAACGCAACAGACTCCTGCCTGATAAAGCCGAATCCTTGGTGTTTTTGCATCATAACCTTCCCTTGGTAAATTTTAAATACCAATAGGTATAATACGGTTTCAATCAAAAAACCACTTTCAGAAAAATTTAAGGTTCCTATGTAGTGATTTATGACGATATTTATTTAAATGTTTCGATATCAAAATTAAGATATTTGTTTAGAAATTAGAATTTAGATTTATTTGTTAAATAAGTGACAAAAAATAAAATAAATTCGGGATAAAAAGTAGCCTATGTGTTATTCTAGTTCCCCAGTTATCTACATACCAAGGTTCATGGTAATCGGTTTAGCGATTTTTACGTGATTGAGTAACAAACATACATACATACTCACAAACTTTTAGCTTTATAATATTAGTAGGATAGTAGGATTTAAAACAGCTAAGTTGTTTATTTTTTTCTGGATACGATCAAATACCGAATGTTCGGCATTTTAGCAGAATTTCGGCCGAATGCCGAAGTTCTGTTTAAACTGCCGAAGTTCGGTTAAACCGAATGTGAAACGAATTTCGGCCCATCCCTAGTATATATTTACAAAAAAAAAGTAAATAAGTAGTATATACGTTGTCTAGCACCCATTTGGGGCTAGATGGCGATGTGTGGAATGTCCTGCAATATTTATTTAAGTATTTATTTTTAATATTTTATTTATTCATTCAGGGCGCTCGCTGTTGTGCCTAGGACATGAATTTGATGGAGTAACCTCTGTACCACTACAGCTTAGTCGACCATGTCCGTAGGAAAAAAACTCGTCAATACAGGGTTATTGAAAATTATACTAGCAAGCCGTTGAGGGCTACTTCTGTGCACCTTAACAAACAACTTTTCTTCTACGACTTTTGGAAATTCGAAAAAAAAAATGGAAATTTTGAGGTTATGTAAATTCGAAAAACAGCAGATTTTTTAAAACAAAGGTCATTCAGACTAAGAACAGTAAATAAAACTTAAAAAATAAGTAAAATTTTAAGGTTAATGACCTCTCCGTGTATGGGACAGCTGATTTTCAGATTCAGATTCAGATTCAATCATTTATTTGCGTACAACATGATATTAAGATGTTTATAATTAAGTAGGTATAAGTACATGTTATTGCTTTATCAGCGTGCAAATGTTAATTAGAATATAATGAAAATTAAATTATACGTTTACAGAATTCAGTTCAAATTATCTGGTGGATTTCGTGTTTTTGCGATTTTTTAATTTGATAATGTAGGGTAGTTTACTATGCAGATACCACCCTTCTTCCTATCATCTCCTTTCCTTGTCTAACATGCACACGATGCAATCAGCTATCTTCGTTCATACATCACTTTGATTTGAACGACGCCTACCACCATTTTTTTGTAATACGAATTCAAGTCTAAGCTAAGACGCACGCGCCGTTCCTGTGTTATAATTAAAAAGTGTTACGTGACCCTTTCATAGACTTCAGCCATAGAACTGTGAATTTACTAGTGATTGCCGGCAAAGGACTCTAAAGGCGAACCCGAGGAAGCACCTACTGGTAAGTGTGCATGTTCCCTACCTTTTTCCCGTCGTGACACAGCCTATTTTCATCGTCCATCTTTTATTGGTATTTTGCAAGTAGATTCTACTTTGTCTTGTTGAAGAATCGCAGAAATACAGTCCACTTTATAACCTAGCCTAAAGGTTTTCGAAATTCACCTAGATCCAGCATTTTTATATAATTTCCCGCACCAAAAAGTGTGGAGTTTTATTAGGCGCCTCCATCTTTTTTTTTGGTCACTTCGAACCGAACTTTAAATTTTATTAATTATCCGCACAATCAATAAGCCATTTTGGCCCAAAACTTCATAATTTAATTATTAAGTCACGTAAATACGCACTTTCTTTAGTATTTTTCTTGTAACCGCAATATTAGGCATATAACTATACGGGCGTTGTGTTACGTAGATTAAATAGTTTGTCGTTTTGTTTTATATTTAACCGCATCGGCAGCTATTTTCTTTGTTTTCTTTTTATTTCCGCACCGCATTTACGTAGTACAACATATCGTGGTTATTCCTAATTAATTATAAATTATGTCATGTATTGGATTATGTACCTATTGAATACGTATTCACATTCCATAACTTATTCGTTGTTCATTTAACAGCATACCCGCTAGTTCGATCACAGACGCTGCGGCTTAGCATTCGATTACCTACCCTCCAATATTTTTATTTACGCACCGCTAATTTTATTTTGTTAACCGCTAATTCTTATTTTGCAACCCGCATACCTACTTACCTTAATCTTTTCATAACGCATTTAATTTCCCGCTAAATAATATTTACAATGGGTAAATCTAAGGGAGCGAGAAGAGAAAGTGAGCCATTAGTAGAAGGAACTTATGATATTCATAAAAATCAACTCACTTTATACATTGTTAAACGCGATGTTATTTTTAAACGCTTGGAAACTATTTTCCACATTGCGCAAAACACTGAACAAAACCCGCAAAACTATAAGGTATTTTGTGTAAATGCTTCCAATATCGACAAATTACGTAATGATTATCAGGATGTTTTGGATTCTTACAATATGTTAAATTTACAATTACACCCGCACACAGATGTAGATTACGATTCATGGGCTTCATTTGAAGAAATGTACTGCTATATCAAACAGGTTTTACTCGATATTGACAAAGTTAATGATAATAAATGTAACTCGCAACCGCAATCTTCTACTTATTCTAAACCTCGCCTTCCACCCATTGACTTGATGTCATTCAATGGAGACATCAAGAACTGGCCCTTGTTTTATCAACAATTTAAAAGTATGATTCACGATAACGCATCGCTTACTGATAGTGAAAGGGTATTCTACTTAGTTGGTAAATTGAGCGGCCAAGCGTCATGCGTGTGCGCAGGGCTGGCTCCAACCGCTGAAAATTATAATATTATTTGGGACGCACTCGTGCTGAAGTATGACGATCCTCGCTCACTCGCATGCGCTTACCTTAATCAGTTGTTACATTTTAAACCGCTAACAATCACTAGTTCGACCGGTCTAGATTCATTTATTAATAATTTTAATTCTTCTGTCGAAGCGCTAAAGCAATTAAAACTAACCGATTTAACTGATTTCATTTTTTTGCATTTGGCACTCCAAAAGTTAGACGCAGAGTCAATTAAATTGTTCGAAATAACATATCGCAAAGAGAAAATACCCACATATCATAATTTAATTGAATTCATTAAAGAACAAAACAAAGTTTTATCTCGCTCTGTGACTAATAATAAAGTTGTTAATAATTTTCCGCAATCGCAAAATAAACACAGCCCTAAACTTAAACCTTTTACGAAGTCTTTTGTTAATACGGACTTAGGGTCTGGTCCAAGTAATATAAGCGCTAGCGATAAATGTTCTCTGTGTAATAATAAACAACACGAACATTTATATTCGTGTCCTGCCTTTATGAAATTAACACAGGCCTGTCACTAAACGACATTTTGCACACTGGTTGCAATCTACAGGCTAATATTTTTCATATCCTTTTAAATGTCCGCATGTTTCGCTTTGCCTTTTTTGCCGATGTGAAACAAATGTATTTGTGTATTTACACGAATTCTCCGCACCGCCAATATCAACGTATTTTATACCGCTTTTGTAATACTGACCCGCTCGAAGTTTTTGAGTTCACTCGCGTCACGTTTGGACTCAGATCTTCTCCGTTTTTAGCGCTCCGCACTTTACGTCAACTAGCTAGTGACGAACAGCACAATTGGCCAAACGCGGCCGCAGTTTTGGAAAGAGACATATATACGGATGACCTGGCTTCTTCTGCTTCTTCCCTGAACGAATCAGTCAAGATAGCTCATGAGTTAATCCAACTTTTCAAATCTGGTGGGTTTGATTTAGTCAAGTGGACCTCTAATTCACTCGAACTTCTCGAGCAAATACCTGAGTCACACCGGCAGTCTGAATTTATTTCCTTTGATGACGGAAGTACATTTAAGATTCTAGGTTTACGCTGGTTACCTGCACAAGACACCTTTGTTTTTGAGATTTCGAGTCCGCCACTAATTTGTACTAAACGCGCTATTTTATCCGCTACCGCACGTCTGTACGATGTTTTAGGACTCGTCGGACCGATTATTCTTTACGCTAAATTAATTATAAAAGAACTTTGGCTTCTCAATCTTGATTGGGACGATGTGCCCCCTTCCCGTATTATTAATTTATGGCAACAATATTTATTTGAATTACCGCAAATTTCCCGCATCGCATTTCCGCGCCATGTAGGCATAGAACCCGATTCTAATGTATCTTTAATTGGTTTTTCGGATGCCAGTGAATCAGCATACGGTTGCGCCATATATTTGCATGTCGTAAACAGCAACCAGCTTCCTATTGTTTCGATTCTATGCTCGAAATCTCGAGTGGCTTCCGCTAAACCTAAAATTACTCTTGCTCGTTTAGAACTGAACGGGATTCTATTGCTGTCAAGGCTTATAAAAGAAGTTCATAATACTTTGTCAAATAGACATAAAATTGATAATATTTTTGCTTTCTCTGACTCAGAGGTCGCCCTATGTTGGTCGGTTGCATCGCCACATAGATTCGACACTTATGTTGCCAACCGCATTTCACAAATTCAGGCTAATTTATCACCTGAACATTTGTATCATGTACCCGGTGTACAGAACCCCGCGGACTGTGTGTCCCGCGGACTAACACCTTCGCAACTCATTCAACATGAATTATGGTTTAAAGGACCGTCTTGGCTTTCGTTGCCCATAGACGATTGGCCTATTAAACAATTTGTACCGAATAAAGCATCGCTACCTGAAGAAAAAACTGTTTCTCATATTTCTAAAAATCCCGCTACTATTGATAATCCGCTATTAAATCTCGCTTCTCGCTGTTCCACATGGAACAAACTTATTCGCACGACTGTTTATGTACTCAGATTTATGAAAAAACTACCGCAAAACAATATTATTACCGCTGACGATTTAAACACGGCCGAGTTAGAAATAATTCGCGCTGTGCAGTCTGTGAATTTTTCTGATGATATTAAAAACATTTCTAATGGACAATCTTGTTCCTCTAAATTGCTAAAATTATATCCGTTTTTATATGATGGAATTCTACGCGTCGGAGGTCGCTTATCGAATTCGACACTAGATTACTCATCCAAACACCCGATTTTATTGCCCAAGCACGGACGTATTGTTGAACTTTTAATTGATTCTTATCACCGCGATAATTGTCATGCTGGACCGCAACTTTTAATCGCTATTTTACGGTCTAAATTTTGGATTATTTCCGCTAGGCGCATAGTTAGACAGCGCATACATAAATGTAATACTTGTTTTCGATTAAATCCAAAATCTAACTTTCCGCCAATGGCCGATTTGCCAAAGTGTAGGTTAGAACAATGCAAAGCATTCTTACACACTGGCGTAGATTACGCAGGCCCGCTGTACGTAACTCCTTATCGTAAACGCGGCGTGCGTAGTGTGAAAGCCTATCTATGCCTATTTATTTGTCTTGTGACGAAATCAGTTCATCTTGAACTTGTTTCTAGTTTAACTTCAGCTTCTTTTATAGATGCATTTAAACGCTTTATATCACGGCGAGGCCCTTGTACTTTCTTATATAGTGATAATGGCACTAATTTTGTCGCATCTAAAGCTTATTTTAATGAACTTCACGAGTTCTTGCGATCTCACGATTATTATCAAACATTTAGTAATGAACTCGCGAAAAATCGCATTACTTGGCGAATGAATGTTCCTACGGGTAGCCATTTTGGAGGCATCTGGGAGGCGAATATAAAAAGCACTAAATCGCTATTATTTCGCATAATTGGAAAACAAATTCTCACTTTTGAGGAGATGTCGACCGTTCTTACTCAGATCGAAGCAGTATTGAACAGCCGACCTCTTTACCTATTAAGCTCTGACCCGTCGGAGCCGCTCGCGCTTACCCCTTCGCATTTTTTGTCTACCGCTCCGCTTGAGTATCTCCCCGCGGCTGACTTAACTGAAGAACGAACTAGTTTGTTAACACGCTTCTCTTTAATGGATTCGCTTGTTCAGTCATATTGGAAACGTTTCAAATCGGAATATTTACATAATTTACAAATGCGTGAAAAATGGAATACACCTACGAATCCAATCAAAGTTGGCACCGTAGTTTTGCTAAATATTGATAACGCTCCACCCTTACAGTGGCCTTTAGGAATTATTACGAATGTTTATCCTGGTAAGGATGGAGTTACTCGCGTTGCGGAGGTAAAAACGAAAACTGGCGTGTATAAACGCCCAGTGGTGCGGCTATGCCCGCTTCCGACTCAATAGTCATTTTTAGTAACTAACTTTTTTAGGTTTAGTTTCTTATTTTTTACCTTATTTCCTAATTTAATTCATATTTACTCGCACAATTTAAGTGCTACGCTCTGTAGTCCTATACTTATGGAGCGATTTCTTTCTCTTCTTTGTTTTGAAGGGTTTCTTCAAGGCCGGGGGGATGGTGGATTTCGTGTTTTTGCGATTTTTTAATTTGATAATGTAGGGTAGTTTACTATGCAGATACCACCCTTCTTCCTATCATCTCCTTTCCTTGTCTAACATGCACACGATGCAATCAGCTATCTTCGTTCATACATCACTTTGATTTGAACGACGCCTACCACCATTTTTTTGTAATACGAATTCAAGTCTAAGCTATGACGCACGCGCCGTTCCTGTGTTATAATTAAAAAGTGTTACGTGACCCTTTCATAGACTTCAGCCATAGAACTGTGAATTTACTAGTGATTGCCGGCAAAGGACTCTAAAGGCGAACCCGAGGAAGCACCTACTGGTAAGTGTGCATGTTCCCTACCTTTTTCCCGTCGTGACACAGCCTATTTTCATCGTCCATCTTTTATTGGTATTTTGCAAGTAGATTCTACTTTGTCTTGTTGAAGAATCGCAGAAATACAGTCCACTTTATAACCTAGCCTAAAGGTTTTCGAAATTCACCTAGATCCAGCATTTTTATATAATTTCCCGCACCAAAAAGTGTGGAGTTTTATTAGGCGCCTCCATTATCAATAAATGTCAATATATCAATACAATTAAACATTTTTAAACAACATTGAATTACCGATTTTACTTATTATATTATGTAAAACCTCTTTTATTATTATTGTTAAAAAACTCATCCACCGAGTAAAAACATTTTGACAATAACCATTGGTGCAACTTTATTTTAAATAATTTAAGGTCAAGCTCTCTCAACCCTTCTGGTAGGTCATTGTAAATAATTGCACCCATGAAGCTAGCATTCTTCTGAAGAGACAGCTTGCACACTGGTACACATGCCCTATCATTTGTGGCATCACGAAGCTGTCTATCTCTACATTGACCATTTCTAATAAATAATTCAGGATGCTGCTTTACAAAAATAGAAATTTGTTTAATGTACAAGCAAGGGAGAGGTAAAACCTTGAGATCTTTGAATAACGGTCCACAGGGTTCAAGAAAATGAGCCCCACAAATTGCACGAATACATTTCTTTTGGAGCTTAAAAATTCTGTCCGCTTGCGAACTATACCCCCACAGCATGAGACCATATTGCAACACAGATCCAACATAGCCATGGTAGGCTTGAAGTGCCGCTCCTCTGGACACGTTTCGTGAAATACTGCGTAAGGCAAAAACGAATCTATTTATTTTAGAATGCACATTATTAATATGATCCGTCCAACTACAAGTATTGTCAATTGTGACCCCAAGAAATTTAGCAAACGAAACTTCCTCAATGTGCTCATCAATGTATGTACCAATCACTGGGATTGGTTTCGCCCTGACAGATTTAAATTGAATTATTTTAGTTTTTGAAATGTTAACCTTTAAGTTATTATTACCAAGCCAGTCTATAATGTCAAGTATATTTTCATCAATGTCAATTTCAAAATTATTTCTATCATTGTTTTTTATAAGTATCGTTATGTCATCTGCAAACAATATGCATTCATGAGTTGTACAGGAAGGTAAGTCATTAATATACAATAAAAACAGAAGCGGTCCCAAAATGCTCCCTTGTGGAACACCGTAATTATTTAACCTATACCCTGACCTATGGGATACGAGTTTGGAGTTATACTGCATAGTCATTACTTCAGTGCACTGATATCTATTTTTAAGGTAACTTTTACACCAGTCAAACGCGTTTCCCCGAATACCATATTGATAGAGTTTGGAAAGTAGTCTGCCATGATGAACGTAATCAAATGCTTTGCTCATGTCGAAAAACAAAGCTGCAACGTGCATGTTTTTAGTAATTGCTTCTACCACATTTTGTACAAGTTTAAATATTGCCTCAGTTGTTGATTTGCTCTGCTGAAACCCATGCTGATTGGGTGATATGATATTGAACCTCTGTGTGAACTCCACTAATCTACGCAACATAGCCTTTTCCACGACCTTTGATAGAACAGGTACTAATGTTATGGGTCTATAGTTGTCTAACAATTTCCTATCTCCCTTTTTAAACAATGGTTTTACTATTGAAAACTTAAGTTGTTCTGGAAATGTACCTTCACTAAACGACAAATTTATTATGTGACTCATGACAGGCGCAAGTTTATGTACACATCGCTTGATAAGCCAGGTGGGCAAACTATCATAACCTACGGCTTTGGAGTTATTTAATGATAACATTATTTTTAAGACTTCATCGGCTGACGTGGGGTAGAGAAATATACTAGCCGTAACGTTTTTTACTGAACTATTAATTTCTATATTTGATTCGACACTAGTAGTAGTCTCAATAAAATGATTGTTAAATGTTTCAGATATTTTATCGCCTTTATTAATAACAATGTCATTACAATAAATTTCATTAATTGTGCGGGAAGGTTTTTCGATTGGTTCGTGTTGCTTAATCACATTCCAAGTCGCCTTACATTTATTACTAGACCTTTGGATATACTTTCTATTAATATGTTTACGTGCCTGATGAATACAATTTTTTAAAGTTGATACATATTTCTTATAGTGAATCTTAGATGAAACTCTAGCTACTCTACATCTACGGAGTTCTAAGTAGAGTCTTCTTTTATTAACACAGGATCTTTTCAGGCCCTTAGTGATCCAAGAAGACTGTTTGGTTGTTTGGGTAATTTTAATCCAAATTTTAGGGAAACATAGCTCAAAAAACAAAACCAACAAATCATGCAAATGTTGGAACGCTCTACATGTATTTGTTTGCTCAAATGATTCACTAAAAGTTAACTCCCCTATGCAGTTCAAGAATTTTCTAACATTATCTTTGCTGAAGTTCCTTCTCTCCTCAAACCACACCGTAGGAATCAATTTCAGTTTTAATGGAAATTCGAGCGTTTGTCCAGTTTCATGATCAGATAATGCAAGAATATGAACTGAGCCTATTGCAGCCGAGACGTTGCTTGCAAAGTGATCCAAGCAAGTCTTTATCCTAGTTGGGCAAGCGATGTGTAGTTTCATGTTATATTTAGTCATCGTATCTTTTAACAATCTAGACGCTTTAGAATCTTCTAAGGTATTAATATTCAAATCCCCTGTAACTACAATTTTCTTTTTACTTTTAACTGTAAATTTCTCCAGTATAGAGTCAAGATTTTCAAAGAATATATCTATATTTGCCCTTGGTATTCGGTATAAACATACAATTATTAAATTATTACCCATAATTTCAATAGCACAACATTCAAATATCGTTTCTACATTATATTTTTCTACCCATTCAATTTTCTGTGCTGGAATGTCATGTTTAACCAAAATGCATACACCCCCGTTACTATCATTCTTACGACAGAAGCAAGATACCATTCGATAGTTCTTTATTGCTAAGTTATTTTGGTTACCAGCTCTTATATTCGTTTCAGAGAAACAAAGGACGCTAAGAGTCTTTCCTTGTTCCAAAAATTCATTAACTGTTATATCTACAATGTCTTGTTTAGTACACAAACCGTCAATATTCTGATGAAAAACCATAAATTTAGGGACGAAAAAACGTTTTTGAAGTCTTCTGTGCATGTGAGCTCATTGTACCCTGTGTCACCGTGGGACATTGCCTAGCACTTTTCTTAAAATAAAAGGGTATTGTACCAGGCTTAGGCTTTATCTCTACCAAAGAAGTACTAACTAAAACTTTTTTAAAATAGTATGGTATAGTACCACGTTTGTGTACCTTAACAGATTGGTGCATCTTAACAGCCAAATGTCTCTCCGTGGATGAGTAATTCGTACAACTTTTGGTGGTAAGATTTTGCCGTTTAAATTTTAGAAATTTATTGTTGTAATCATTACTATCAATCAGAAAATTAATTTTAGAACTTAAATCCTTAATATAAGAAGTAGAGTCATAAAGAAATTGATCTTTCATGTCAATATAGGTACAGTTGTCAAATTTTTGAGTCAACAATTTGATATTATTATTTAGTAATTGAATATTTAAATAATTATTGTAATTAATCGAGATTATAAAAACATTCGTATTTTTAAGTATTTCTAGGGCTATACCTAAGTCAAGTAGTATTCTATTCGGATCCGAGTCATGACTGCCAACGCTTAATACTACAAAATCCTGTCTTGTTAGTGTGTTTTTTATTGAATTACACTGTGACAGAATTTCTGTGCATCCCGCGTGTGGTTTTATAAAGGAGAATGGTTTATATACATCATTCCACTTCTTTTCCCTCTGGGTTATAATGGTCAACGATAAACCTTTTAGCTGTTCATCTCCTAAAATTGTTATGTTTTTGTGTTTCTGCTTTTTTAAGACAGTGGCGCCATCTACATGTTGGTTTTGCACCTGGTGACGTTTGCTCTCGCACTGAGACCGGTATTCAGGTAAACCTAACCTCAAAATTTTCGAGAAAATGTTCAAATTTCCAAAAGTCGTAGAACAAAAGTTGTTTGTTAAGGTGCACCGAAGTAGCCCTCAACGGCTTGCTAGTATAATTTCCAATAACCCTGTATAAAATATCTGGAGCCAATTAAGTCGCGGGTTTCATCTCGATTTGGGTGTAATGATTATCTATGTGTTTTTTCCTGATTTTCCCACGGGATCAAGACTTCCGCGGAGTGGTCCCGTAAAAAAAAAATGTTATGAACCACACCCCACCGAGTCGAAAACACGGAAAGCTTTTGACCTAGCGCTGAAGCTAGATGGGTCTGGCCGGAAGACCAGCGCTCGCTGCAGCCGAGCATGCTTGGCTTGCATGTTTAGCTGAGTTCGACCCATTTGGGTCAGCACACAAATCTTCTTTTATATTTTTCTTTCTTTTTATTTTACTTTCTTGTTGTTTCTATGTAATTTTTTTCTTTGTCATGTTCATTTCTTCCTTCCTGTGTTTGTACTCAATAAAGACAATAAATGCTTTTCATTTCTTTCTTTTTTATTTTTAGAATTTGGAAAGAAATGAGCCTAAACGACAGCCTAAGTGACGTAGAACGCGCTAAACTGGCTGTTTGGGACTATCCAGTGAGTGACAAATACAGTAAAATGTGGCAAGCTATGAAGGAAGCAGGTTTACCTAACTCTATTGAAGAGGCTGTACAAAGGGTTAGAGATTCTAAGAGTTCTAGCGAAGGTAACAATATTTTATACTTTTTATCTAATTCATATCATTTCTTAATTCTGTGCCATCCCAGTTTCAATCATAAAACATTTTGATATATATACAGGCCTAAAATAGTCTAATCTTATCCCAAATTGGCCTAAAATAGTCCGATATATCCCACACAGGTTTAAAATAGTTCGATATTCTCCCATATAGGCCTAAAATTGTCCGCGTTATACCATACAAGCTTACAATAGTTCGATATCATCCCTTAATCGCCTAAAAAGTCCGATATGATCCCTCATAGGCCTAATGAAATAGTCTGATATTATCCCATAGGCCTAAAATAGTCCGATAATATCTCAAATAGGCCTAAAATTATTCGATTTTATTCCATATAAGCCTAAAATAATCCGATAATATCCTAAATAGGCCTAAAATAGTTCGATATTATCCCTAATAGGCCTAAAATAGCTCCATTTAATCCCATAGATTAGGATTCACACATTTACAAAAGTACGAATAACAATTTATAAGTTTTTTTTAAATTAAAAGGTTTCGCATGGCTCGGGGATGCAACAGACGTAAAGTACAATGTGTTAACAACTTGCGATCTCCAAACAGTAGGTGATGAATTCTCAAGGAAGCCTTACGCAATTGCAGTACAACAAGGCTCACCTTTGAAGGACCAGTTCAACAATGCGTGAGTATTTTAGACCCCTTTTGTTATTCCAGAGTCTTAATATCCTGGAGTTACCCCAAGGTCACCCCAGCGCCTTAAGATCCTGAGGTAACGGGGTATAGTGCCTTTACTCTCTCATTGAAGCGGACTAAATGTATTGAGGCCTATCCGCACAGCTAGCTCAGTGCAGCGCTAGCTCAGTGACGACACACTGACGGCACAGTGATTTTTAGTACTCTAGGGTTACCATAACTTTCATGCGCGAGTTCAACTCGCACTTGGCTGGTTTTTTTAATTATACAATGTGTTTCAGCGAAGGGGTATTAATACGAAAAGGGGTTGTTCTAGGCGTCTAGACGAACAACTTTTGTTCTACGACTTTTGGAAATTCGAACTTTTTTTTTCGATAATTCTAAGGGAATTTTTACTTGAAAATCAGCTGTTTCATACAAAAACTTCGAACGAAATGTTCGAATTTCCAAAAGTCGTAGAACAAAAGTTGTTAGCCTAGACGTCTAGAACAACCCCCTTTCGTATTAATACCCCTTAGCTAAAACACATTGTATAATGTAAAAAAAAACTGGTTGCCTGTAAAGTCGGTATACGGGCGAAAGTTTTACGTGACAACAACTGTGCTCGAGTGGAAGGGACGCGTGCCTTTCACTTTTTATGTCTGTCTCTCTCGCTCTTAGGCGGGCTAACCATGCCCGCGTGCCTCTCACTCGCTCTCATTGTGAGCGCATAACGTCAGCGGAGCGTAACGCAGTTTCTTGAAGTGTCACCCGGCAAACCAATTTATAAAACGTTGTCACGTCAAAAACGAGAACAAGCAAAGATAACAACCGCAAAATTTCCGATAGTTTGACTGCGGTTATAAGGAAAATGAATGTGCCTAGGGGTCGATCGTCAAAAAAACGTGATAAATACGGGCAACACACGAACCAATTCAATTAACTTTTCGTCGGCCATCTTGAAACACTGTGACCGTGTCAGGCAAAATATTGTTCGCTACAAATTCACGCCGGATCACGGCGAGCGTCGGAGCAACGTCGGAGCAGCACTGAACATCACTGTCACTGATCAGTACGGATAGCCTAGTACAAAAAGTATGAAACAATATCATTTTTCACTGACATTGATGGAAAATCACGGTACGGCACTGTGTCGGCACTGCGTCGTCGTCACTGAGCTGTGCGGATAGGCCTTAAATAAGGTAGTTGCGGGTAAAAAAAAAGGGTAACTAAACGTGTTTTTAGAAACCTTCATTTTAGTAACAAAAAGTAAACAAATGAATTGTTTTACAGATTAACAATGAAGCAAATATTAATCTACTGATCTGTTTTATGTTGTTTTCCCTATTTTTAACCGACTGAAAAGGAGGAGGTTCTCAATTCGTCGCGTATATATGTATTTACATTTTTTATGTATGTTAGCCGATTACTCGAAAACGGCTGGGCCAATTTCGAAAATTCCTTTTTTGTATGAAAGGGGATAACTTACAGGTGGTCCCATAAAAATTGGATAAAGATCTGATGAGGATCTTCGGAGTGATGAACAGAATTGCATTAGAGAGTGCAGCAAATTGCTCAGTTTTGGATTTCCACGAGTAGAACTGGGCCTTACAAAATATGTAGCTATTTAGTTTTTAATTCAGGTGGCAGGTGCCTATTTTACTCACAGGTTCCTTATAAGCACTGACTTATTGTAACCTATACTATTTAATATTATGAAGCTGAAGAGTTTGTTTGTTTGTTTGAACGCGCTTTTTATTTTGATATTCCCACGGGATCGGGACTTACGCGGGTAAAATCGCAAGGCACAGCTAGTGAATCGAGTCAATTAAGGGTTAATGGGTCAATCAGATAAAATGTCTATTATCTTTTGTTTTCTATTTGATTGTCGTTTGCGTTCGATTCTATTGTCCTAAGAACCCTTATTATTAACCACCCCTACCCCCCATAGGGGTGGTTATGTGGGGAGTGGAAAATAATACTTAACTCCGATTATCGATTATGAATATTTTTTACTACTTACCTAAATGTTTTTCGATAATTTCATTACTCAATGTCAAATAATACTTTGATGTTTATTTCATAACAAACCATGTTTCAATTTCAATCAACAGTAATGTAGGTACCAACTTAAATCGATAGAATATATTAAGTAGGTTAACATTAGAAACGAGACAAGTAACGCCATCTAGCGTTTGAGAATGTAACTAAGTACCAACTGGGTGATGTCATGAAATATCACCTACTCTGTGTAGTGGTAGTAATACTGGCTACTTTAGAAACATGAATTAGGTACCAATAGGTTTCTTTACTTATGTGACTTTAATAGCCCTACCCTTCACCTTCCTCAACTTCTTGTCCATCCATAGGTTGCCTGGAAGAGATCGCTTTGAGCGATAAGGCCGCCCTTTGTAACATTTAGACTTAAGGTGAAAGGGTACCTGCGCTCTCTCCATATAAACGTAGTCGACTGTTTCCTCCCTGGATAATGACACTAGCACAAATATTTTTGTGCCATAAAACCTATAACTACCATGACTATGCCCCTATTTTTTTTTAAATATTTTATGTAATTTAAGAATGGTGTTTGCAGTAAAGAATTTATCTAAGTAAGTATCTATCTATCTAATACTAGTAGTCTAAGTATAAATAAGTAGGTAGTAAGTAATGCGTAGGAAGATCAGTTTCTTAAATTAAGAATACACATATTTCTCATCATTTTTGGGATTTTTTTACTAAAACCAAGAAATGATGTAGGAAGAGCATTATTTCCTGCATCAAGAAACCTTAATAGGGTTCCGTACTGAAAGGTTAAAAACAGGGCCCTATTATACTAAGGCCCGTATTAATAAATCGCTCTCAATATCGATCTTGAGTGCGTATCAATCGAGTGAGTCTTGAGATGTGGTCACTATCTTAAGTTAGGCGTTAATTAATAGATAAAACTCAAGTTTTAACTAAGCTGATATCGCTCCTGAGATTTGAGACTGATTTTGAGAGCGACCTTGAATGACTGTAGCGCTTTGTTCTTACCTTAGATGGTCTGTTTTTACCCTATGGTAGGTAGTTTCGTCATATTAAAAGGCTTTTTTTACACACGTCCCAATTTGGTCGGGTCCGACATACAATTTGGTCGGGTGTACAACCAAATTGGGACGTGTGTATCGTGGTCGGGCAGACTTAATTATTATTAATTGATCAAATTGGACACGCCCACCCAATTTGGTTGTATCCGACCAAATCGGGACGTGTGTACGCATCGGACCCAACTTCGTGTTCGAAACAAACAAGTGTGAGTCGGACTCCCGCACGAAGGGTTCCGTATCATGTTGTATTTGAGCCCCACTTCATTTTTTTCTTTTTTTAGTTGTTGTTTGTAAAGCGACACTAATGAAATACATAATCTGTGAAAATTTTAACTCTCTATCCATCACGATTCATGAGATACAACCGGATGACAGACGGACAGAAAGGCAGACAGACAGACGGACGGACGGATTTACGGACGGATGGAACTGATAGACGGACGGACTGATGAACTGACAGTGAAGTCTTAGTAATAGGGTCCCGTTTTTCCCCCTGAGGAATGGAACCCCAGAAACTACTTAATGACCACGATGTGTATCAATGTACTCTCTGAATAGTATCCGACCAAATCGTGGCGTGTGTATCGATACCCAATTTGGTTGTGTCAATTTGGTCGGGACGACCAAATCGTAACGTGTGTAAAAGCCTTTACTGTCAACCCGCAATCAGACTTGAGTTCACGAAACTACATCTTGAGACATATCTTGAGAGCCGAGTTTGATTTATTAATACTGTATTACTCAAGTGATACGTCGCTCTTTAATCGCGTTTTAAGATAGGTTTATTAATCAGCGCAACAACTCAAGAGCAAACTCAAGATTGAAATCGATATTGAGTTCGGTTTATTAATACGGACTTCATTGTCCGTCCGTCTGTCTGTCACCATACGTATCTCATGATTTTACTGATTATGTATAATTTTCTAGAATTTTTCACATATTATGTATTTCTGTTGCCGCTAAACAAATAGGTATTTACTAGAAACCGAAAAAAAAATAATTTTAATGGGACTCCCATACACCATGGTACGGAACCTTTCGAGCGCGAGTCCGACTCGCACTTGGCCGGGTTTTTTCATCACAATCGTGTATCGTTTTCAATGGTTTTTTTTCCACGGGGCTTTGGGCTGTAGCTCAAAAAGCCGTCAGGTAAATCTGACCGTGATACCTATGGCACAGAATATTCTGTATGTCGATACGTATGTGTGTGTAATTTCAGTAAAAGATGCTAATGCATACTACAAGCAAATTATAAACTGTTTGTGTGACGAAATGACTGGACAAACATACCATCCGGATTTAAAAGATTAGTATGTTAACATACATACTCTATGTGCTTATACCTACTTATCTGACTACTGAACTTAGGACATTATGAATCAGAGCTCCTTATAACCTACTAGCAACGCTCCGCAGTTTTACCCGCGTTCCCGATCCCGTGGGAATATCGGGATAAAAAGTAGCCTATAGCCTTCTCGATAGATGGGTAGTTCCGGAGATTAGCGCGTTCAAACCAACAAACTCTTCAGCTTTATAATATCAGCCTAGCTAGCATGGCTGTTCGTGATATGATATGATAAAAGATAACGTATTATATCCACACCTAAATAATTATCGATTTCGCGAGTATGACAAATGGAGCGATATGATATGATAAAATAATATCACGCAATATGAGATGATAAATACGTCACATCCACTTGATATGAATTTCAATGCTGCCAATTTAATAACGTTAACCATTCATTCTTTTCTTCTTTTTTTGCAACTTTTAATTGAATTTGACACATCTTTGTTGACAGAACGATCAAACAAGATTTTCTTCAATGTTTATATTTTGAAATCGTGCTATCATCGTGTTTGAGTGTTGGCGTTTTCGTGTAAATCGCGTTTTGGAACGCGAGAGCAACATGGCGCGCTGATTTTTATTTAAACAAAACTTTGTAATAATCGAGTTAAATTTAATGTAATTTCGTGACAGTGCGAAAATAGTAACTCGACACCGGATATAATGCACACTGCGAAGCTTTAATTAATTATAATATAAAAAAAAACGAATGGAATAGAATCTTTTTAGTTTAGTTATACCTACAAGTAGGTAGGTACACTTTCTGTATTTATTATGAACATTTACACAAAAATCATTATAATATTTCTAACATTCTAGTCTAATAATGGATTTAAGTTAATATTTGTTAAGCTAAATAATCTTGATAAATTTATCACACCCTCCAAACGTTGTCGATAAAATAACGCGCCTTAATGTCAAAAATCGATACTTTTCACGTTTTTTATCGACAATTAGTCGGTCATGCTCGACCTTTCGATAAATAAGAGACTGTCGTGCTCGCTCTTTTGTCTATCTTATCATACCGTAACACGTGACATCACACACGGGCCATGCTCGCTGTTTCGATAAAAATTCAACATGGCGGCGTTATATAGCATATTTTGACAGTTTTTGTCGATAAATCGCTATATCGTGCTGCACATGCTAGAGGGGCAGTATAGATTGGCAGCGTTCCGCGGTTTCAACCGCGTAACTCCCGATCCCGTGGAAATATCGGGATAAAAAGTAGCCGATAGCCTTCTCGATAGATGGGTAGTTCCTGAGATTAGCGCGTTCAAACAAACAAACAAACAAACTCCTCAGCTTTATAATATCAGTATAGATTGGCAGCGTTCCGCGGTTTCACCCGCGTAACTCCCGATCCCGTGGGAATATCGGGATAAATAGTAGCCGATAGCCTTCTCGATAGATGGGTAGTTCCTGAGATTAGCGCGTTCAAACAAACAAACTCCTCAGCTTTATAATATCATAATATCAGATAGATTGGCAGCGTTCCGCGGTTTCACCCGCGTAACTCCCGATCCCGTGGGAGTATCGGGATAAAAAGTCTATAATACTCCCTATGAATCAATGTATCCTCATACCAAGTTTCATCAAAATCGGTCCAGTAGTTCCGGAGCCTATTCAATTCAAACAAACTGTACGGTAGGCGGTTTAATCCAGTTAATTTCGAATGTGATATGTTGACTCGGTAACCTTTGAATTAAGTGTGAGTAGGGCATGCAGCTGTGTCCCTGTTTGTGTTCACAAGGTTATGGTATTGACCTGTTTTTGGACTAGTTTTACTTAGGTATGACTCCTAACGTCCCGCGGTTTCAATCGCGTGAGTCTAGATCACACGGGAATTATTTGGTATTTCGGGATTATTAACTAGTTACTTACCTACTCTTTTATGGATTCAATGGTTCTTTTATCCTGAAATTTCATTCAAAGTTTCATCAAAGTCGTACTATTATACAGAAGTTTTAGAGCCAATTGATTACACATTGTACTTATTAAAAAGGTTTTCTTATAATACAGGTTGATTTTTTTTAATGGACATTCAGACTATTTTTATCTGTGCAAGAACGCGATAAATAATAAATGGAATCGCGTAAGTACCTAGTACCTAGAGTACCTACCCGATTTTGACAAAAACTAAAACTGCATCATTCGATTTTTGAAAAGTCATTTCCATAAAAGGAAACTGTTCATTGTACAAAAAAATAATCATATTTTTATATTAATTGATAGTTGCTGATACAAATAAGTTCCTGGAACCCAAGTTAACCCAACATAGTATGGTATATCAAAAGAAAAAGACAATTTTCGTTAATGTTTGTAGCTTTCTGCAATCTTTCCGCATTTATTGCTGTTTAGGAATTCCAAAACCATTTAAGACCAGTGCGAGGCTGTAAATTTCCATACAAAAGCGGTAACGGTTCCCTATAAACGAAGTCCGATTTTGATAATTTTTGAAAATGTTCTAGACCTAATGGAAAACCCGGTTTAATCATTTTTATTTTAAAGAAATATTGCCTTATATAAAAGTTATTAGTGTCTGAATATTTTAAAAAATCATCCTGTACCTTTTTACCGTAGTTATTAAAATATCGGTAGTTTGGTTTTTTAGTAAAAAAAATTAGTCCTCCAAACTCGTATAGGTAAATCTATAAAATTTATTGTTGCCCTTAAATTACGAAGTAGGCATTTCAATTATGAATACCACGTTGTCTTGCCCATTGTTCGCTAACAAAAGGCTATAGTTACATAGTTACCTACATATAATACCTATTTATAATAGCTGTTATGAATGGAGTTGACATTTCTATGAAACCTATCACGTGGATTTGAAGGGCGATTTAAATAGCTTGTGTTTTTTAAAGGTATTTCGAAATCTTTTTCGATTTCCTACAAAACATAATAGTTTCTATAAACTAAAAACGTTATCAGTCTTTTTTTACCCCTTCAAAGGTTGAACTTCCAACAATATTTAGCTCTTCTAGGTCCTAAAAAGGAACCGATATGCGAAGTTTCAGATTAGTATCACTTGTAGTTTCAGAGCTATCTTGATGAGCCTTTGCACTTTTTTATTCGATATAGCCGAGTGCCGACTTTCTCACTTTAGCAAAATTAAATACAGGTAATATAGCAGTGTCGACTTTAGAAGATTTCTATACAATAATAATTTATTTAATATATTTTATTATTCAAGTGTTTTAATATTTATTATATTATTTTAATATGTATTTATTATTCTCCTCCTTATATTCCTATCACGTTATGTACAACCCATCCCCTTCTTTAATTCTTGTCTATCCAAAGGTTGTCTGGAAGAGATAGCTTTTAGCGATAAGGCCGCCCATTGTCCCATATTTTTAGGTATTAAATATTAATTTTCTATTAGCAGATAGTTACTTATGTTAGAATTTATTTTACTTTATTTATTTTTTATGTAATAATTTAGTGTTTTGTTTTTATGTTGCAATAAAGTGTTTATCTATCTATCTATCTACAATTTATCATTTATCGATGACTTTCGCGTACTGCTGCCGACATCTTTTTTATCACTAAGCAATCATTAGCGTTCCAACGACTATTAAATTAAGTCTTGTTTATTTTCGCAGGCCGTTGAACATAATATAGTCAATTCTTACAACAGGAAAGATTTGTATTTAATTAAAAAACAAATGATTATAAATTGCATTATTCAACACGATGTAAACTGTATTTCCTACAATGCAAATAAGATGACGTTATAGTGAAAGCTTTATGCAATGACGTTTTTCAATTACGAGAATTGAGTTTATGTATTATACAATTGTACACTTAATACTGTTGTAATACAGTAGTTTTATTAAGTGGAGCTGGCAAAACAGAAAAAAAAAGTTTTTTTGAAGCAAGAAACAGTACTCTCATCCCTAAACGCTAGAGAAAATTTATTGGTATTAGTAAAAAAACTATGTTTGATCGAAATCGGCCGATCGAGCCGTCTGAAAGTTATGGGGTATAAAAGTCAGGGGTTTTAAATTCGAAATTTTAATTATGAATATATTACTTTTAAATTAAGAATACTGCTTTCTTAATTTAAAAGCAATATTCTTAATTAAATTAAAAATACTTACTTACTGCTTATTTTTATCCAGAACATTTATTAATAAAAACAAGAAGTTATTCTCCAGCGTCTTTAGGGAAAAGCTTATTACTCACGTCAAGAAAAAAACAATCTGTACATCTTAAAACTGGGCACCAAATCCACAAATCCAAATTAACTCTTCTAAAAAAAGATTATTAAAATGTTAAAGGTAAATAAGTTTACTTAAACGAGTCTAAAAACATGTTTATTAGCTTTATTTATTAGGTTTCTGAACTTGTGATGTTGCATGCAAATTGTTTGACTAAAGGTGACCGGGTTGACTCAAACGAATAGCAAATTAACCGCGCCCCGCGGTTTTACCCGCGGTTTTACCCGCGTATGTCCCGAACCCTTAGGAATATCGGGATAAAAAGTAATCTATGTGTTAATTCAGGTTTCTAGCTATCTCCGTACCGAGTTTCATCACAATCGGTTCAGTAGTTTTTGCGTAAAGGAGTAACAAACATACACTCAAACTTTCACATTATATTTTTAATAAGATTACAGTTGTTTGTTTGGGCGTTTAGCGTTCGTGGTTAATGCATATATTTTGTCAGGAACTTAAATAAAAAAACAACGCTTTTTATTAACAATTCGATTTTACTATCTTTCCATACCAGGGGCTTTAAATGAAATCGATTCTTTTAAGGATGATTTTTAGGCTTCCGTACCTAAAATACGGAACCTTTATGGGATCACTTTATTGTCCGTTCGTCCTTCTGTCTGTCTGTCAAGACCCTTTTTCTCATGAACGCGTGGAGGTATCAAGCTGGAATTTATATCAAATAGCTGCTGTTTAAAATATTTCTAAGTCAACGCAATCAAAAGATACAGCCGTTAATTTTTTGAAGTTACTCCTTAATAAAAATCATTCTGTATAGTAAAAGTACATACCTAACTAAAAGTACTTATTTTATATTTTAACTAGCTGTCCCGGCAAACGTTGTTTTGCCATTTAAAAAAAAAACTAAAGGAAACAAAATAAAAAATAGATGTTGGCCGATTCTCAGACCTACTGAATATGCTCACAAAATTTCATGAGAATCGGTCAAGCCGTTTCGGAGGAGTTCAACTTCGAACCCCGTGACACGAGAATTTTATATATATAGGGACTAGCCCCGCGGTTTCACCCGCGTAAGATCCCGTGGGAATATCGGGATAAAACTAGCCTATATTTTTCAATTCCTGAGATCAGCGCGTTCAAACAAAAAACGGAAGCCCTCAAAGATGAATAATTTTCCCCGTTTTTTTCCCCCCGATTCTTCCCTCCTATTGGTCGCAGCGTGATGCGTAAAGCCTTCCTCGATAAATGGACTATCCAACACAAAAATATTTTTTCAATTCGAACCACTAGTTTCTGAGATTAGCTCGTTCAAACAAACAAAAAAACTCTTCAGCTTTATAATATTAGTACCCGCGGTTTGAATTTTCCAAAATCCTCAATGGATAAGAGCTATCTGTATTTATGCCAAATTGAAGCCGGATCCCTCCATTAGTTTTTGCTGATATTATATAACTCAGTCAGATTTTTAATAGAAGATACCTACCTACTTCTTATTTATATCAATACAAATAATATAAGTGAAAATATTTTTAGGTCATTTTGTTTGTAACCAATAGGCTCCGAAGCTACTGGACCGATTTTGATGAAACTTAGTTTGAGGATACATTGATTAATTAGAAGTAAAATAAGCTACTTTTAGTCCCGGTATTCCCACGTAATCGGGAGTTACACGGGTGAAACCGCGGAGCGCTGCTAGTTAACTATATTTTCAAACACCTTGTAACGCCAAGTGTAAAATTCCAGCATACTCCAACTTCTGAACAAACGCAAACTTGAGAAGCTGAAGGAGACATGGTGGAACAACAACCCCAACGCAATGAAATGTGAGAAGCAGGACGATCAGTCAGATGGGATCTCTATACAGAATATCGGAGGTAGGTACTAAAGCTTCAGTAAAGCCTCCGCTACACTACTCATGAAGTTTACTTCGACGAAGTGCGACGAGGTTGACCGAGGTCCGAAGTACGTTCGTCGCGCGCGTCGGAGAACATAGGCCCGAGATGGCGGCGCCGTGTCCTGCGCCGCCTCTCGAGACGGTTTCCCTGTGAAGGGTTTTTTGCGGAAGGGTCTTTAGACCAGTCCCCAGGGGGAAGTAGTTGTATGTGTAAACAGTTCCTACTTCCTCCTGGATTACGGTGAACAGAGTGACACTGAGGAGTTTTAGTGGGTAAACCTCTGGCCGTCCACCATCTCAGGCCAGCAGGGAGCCCCACACATCCCCGCCGCTCCCCCTGGAGCGCATAAGGCGCATTTCTCCTCGATAAAAAAAAACAAAAAAAGGTCCGAAGTACCTACGTGCCTACACACTCGTGCAACATTGCGAGAAACGTTCGTATTCGAACTCCGCTTCACCTCGCGCCCCGAGTCGAGCCAACCGAGGCGAGGCGATGTTGCCTAAACTCTAAAGTACTCCAAAGTGCCTCTTTAGACTATCGAATTCGGGTTACTTCGATCAACTTCACGAGTAGTGTAGTGCAGGCCTAACTTTGCTCGTGTGTCATCGATCACCTATCGTAATATTATAATGTCCCAGCAAGGCAAGCATGGCCGGAGTCTGTCAGTTTTGTCCCCTCCTGGAGCATGGACGCAAGGGTGGATATACTATCCACGGTACGCAAAACGGGGGAAACGCCATAGGCGTATCATATAGTAGGTATATGATACGCCTACGCCGTAGGCGGGGAATAGATGTCCACGTGTAATGTCAAATGTGGATCTACTTATCCTTTCCCCTTTTGCCGTGCTTTGGCAGGTGGATAAAAAAATCTCCCTTGAAAGAGGACATAACAGGTGGATATAATTTTTAATTCCCGGCCTATGCTTGCCCTGCAGATATATTTATCGTAATCTTTTAATGTTCCAGGTGTATTCATCGTAATATTCATGGGTATTGGTCTGGCTTGCATCACTCTCGGTGTCGAATATTGGTGGTACAAGTGGAGGAAGCGGCCTCTTATTGGTGATGTTACGCAGGTAAGAATTAATTTTGCGCAAATTAAAACAGCAATCCGCGGTTACAACCCGCGTAGTTACGGATTATTAGATATTCCCACGGGATTGGGAGTTCCCAATCCCGTGGGAATATCGGGATAAAAAGTGGCCTATGTTATTCCCAAGGAATTAATGTACAGTCACATTACCAATTAGCTGAACCCCACGTGGCCCAGAGCTCATTCTCATATCTGTAAAAAATATAGTACTACCTATTGTGTTATTTTTTTTATTTTGTATATTGTGTTGTATAGTATTGTCTGTGCAGCGAATGGTGAGCGCTGGCGGAAAGTGGAAGGGGTATGCGCAGAAGTCAATTTCTAGGTCTGTTTGGCGGGGGGACAGGAGCGAAGGGAGGGTCAGTCATCGCTCTCTGTTCCGCACACACGTCTTTAGCCGCGCTCTGTCCCGCTCCCGCACGTCTAAGTACTGTCGCGCACATAAATATTTACCATCACTCGGTTAACATTGCAGCAGCGTAGCTAACTTTACCCAGATCGAAAATTCAACTTTATACAGAAAAACAGGTAATCATTTGTGCAGGCATAGAAATCTATGTTCATACCTTTGTTCAGTAAATGTACAGGACAGTATTAGTTCCGTGGTTTGAAGTTCGCGCCAAAAACAATAGAAAATATAGATTTGACAGCAATCTGATAGTTTAAAGTGACAGTGTCAGATTATCGATCAATAGAAGATTAGTAGTCAATAGGTAGTTGTTTCAATAAAAGGTAATTACATTAAAAGATACCAAAAAATATGTTTATTTAATTTGAGTTTCATATTAGTAGTCTATATATAGTTTAATAGTGTAAATTACAGTGAAATAATAGTAATAGTATTTATAGGAATGTTTTTCTGGTTGGGCAAAATCATATACGGTATGTAAACAAAGTATGACGGTTTGGCTGTAATAATTCTGTGCGCGATTTTACATGCGCAAACCATCCCCACCAATTTCCGCCAGCGCTCACCATTCGCTGCACAGGCTTTACATTGTTTAAAAATAATAGAATCAGGTAACATTATTCTCCAACCTTACAGATTTGCGAGTGAGCTCTAGATCACGTGGGGTTCAGCTAATTGGTAATGTGACTGTACCCTCATACGAAGTTTCATCAAAATCGGTCCAGTAGTTTCGGAACCTATTCGTTACAAACAAAAAAAAACATTCCTCTTTATAATCTTCTATACAAAAAAAATGCTGACTGACTGACTGACGGATCAACGCACAACCTAAGCCGCTGATCGTTAGAGACCTGAAACTTGGAGTGTGTATTCTTTGCATGACGTAGGCATCCGATAAGACAGGATTTTCCGAAATTCTATCCCTTAGGGGGTAAAAAAGGGAGGCAAAGTTTGTACGGGACAACGTGATTCCCTGGTCTAATATCCTATTAGAACCATTTTCGACTTATACGCGGACGCGGCAAAAGCTTGTATTAGTATAGATAGATATAGATGGCGTTGTGTGAAATGTCCAGAAATATTTATTAAAATTTAAATAGCACCTACCTATAAATACAGCATTATTATTCTAAGTAGCAGCCGTAGTCCAAATATCATCATTTTTGTTGGTGTTTTGAAGAATACCACGTTAAGAAACCTTGGTAGTGTCGGTAGTTTCATTGTCACAATGGTTTTATACACTTGAATTTACGTAAGGAAATAAAACAGTGATAATTCTTCCTCCGTGTAAATAAATATTGAATGTAACGGATAAAGTAGAATACCTATTTATGGTTTTAAAATCTGTCAATGTCATTACTTTTAACTTTTTTTTTATTATTTTATTCTTAGGCTTCTGACGATTTCTGCATATTAACCGGTGTCAAATAATAATGTTTTGCCATCATGTTCTTTAAGGCAGTGACAATCTTTAACAAAACCTTACCTTGTTTTTGATGTCTTCGATCGGCTTTTTTTCGTCGTTTGTTTTAAGTCGAAACTTTAGACTATATAATTCTTCGGCATTTCTTCGGCTAGTTAGACGAAACTAAATTATATAGGACCAGTGATTGATGATGAAAACTTTTGTTTAGACTACCCCCTATTTAGACGAAATTGAAGTGTACATCACCTGCATTTAAGACGACAAGACCATCCGCTGTAAAACGAGTTGCTACCCTAGACTACCCCCTTATTCCAAAACGAGGTTTATGGATAGTCCGAGATGTGGATTTAAACCTTAGATTTAGACACAGATTTACTCGTGAACTATAGTCTAAACACTATCCCTATAGATTATATAGGGAACTATAGGCTAAACACTATCCATAAAAATTATTTAAGAATAGTGTTAAGACTATAGATCACGAGTAAATCTGTATCAAAATCTAAGGTTTAAATCCACATCTCGGACTATCCTAAAACCTCGTTTTGGAATAAGGGGGCCTGAGTTTGCGACGATTCGATACTAACTCATTTTAAAGGCATTTAGTAACTTAAAATGCCCCGGTGTACTTTGCGAGTTTTGCGTCCCATACCTATCGATAGAGGGCATTACGGCGAACAAATAATAACTTCACATCAAACCCCTAAAGCGTCCAGAAGGCCAATTCTCGTAAATAACACTGTTAAAATTACATTTCAATATCATTTCGATTACAAATAATACCCTCAAAGTAGCTCAAAATACCCCCAAAGTTAGCTTTATGTAAAAAAAAACTGACTTTGAAGCATCGATCTATAGTACTACGTATAGATGGGCTAGTTAGAACATTAACCGCGTCCCATTTTATAATGGCGGGAGCATGCGCGGACGGAACGCGCCTTGAACTGACCAAACCATCAGTTACTTCGCAGAAGTGACACTACCTTTTGTACCTACAAAATTTCATTGTTTGGCACTGGAGCTAGTTTAAGGAATAAAAGTAATTAAAATGTTAAATACTGAACTATTATTACCTATTATTTAAGGTTTTTTAGGGTTCCGTACTTCAAGAGGAAAAATGGAACCCTTATGGGATCACTCATTTGTCCGTCTGTCTGTGTTTCTTACACTTGACCGGTTTTTTAATAGGTACCTACTTACATCTATACCTACTAATATTATTAAGAGGTAACGTTGATAACATTTATGTTTGTATGTTGGGAGTAATCTCCCAAAGGGAAATATTTGATTTTGTTTTTGAACAAATTTTATTTATTTTTCCCTACCTTTGATGTGGAAACCTTAAACAGAATAAGCACAAACCTATACTTGTACTAGGGTTCCGTAATACCTACAATACCTACTACAAAAAAAAGAAGGAACATAATTTTTTAGCAAATTAATTATAATTATAGGTGTACGGAACCCTCACTCGGTGCGTGAATCCGCCTCGCACTTGACCGGTTTTTTTTGCTTGCCACACGTCTATCAGTTATCTAAGGCAAATTCAGTCATATTAAATACCTATCTTTTAAAACTTAAAAACACAACGTTATGTAAGTACTACCTAAATTATATTTAACATTACACACAAATATTACGACAACCGTAGAAATTATTATTAGAAGTCAAATTCCACTATTGAACAGGAAAGTTACCTACAGTCACCTCTGCTAGGTTTATACTCTTTGATAAATGACGCGGAACAAGTCACAACATGGCGGCAAAAAAATGATGTTCGTATTTACTTTTCAATCGATAATATCTAGTTATTTACCTGTGGTAGGTTATTCCTTCCGCTCTAGAAATCTTTCTAGTATTGTTTGTGCAGTATCTAAGTACGCAGTGAGTCATTTTCTGTAATTTTTCCGTATATTTTTAATTAAAAATGCACGAGCGCTTTAACCTCTACGAACTAGCAAGCGACTAAGTCGACTGGTGTGATATCATCACAAATGGAAGGAAAGAGGCAGTGTACGGCGTTGACCACTCCAGTAATATCTATCTCAATGCTTTGAAGGTATCTTTTCAATCGAAATGCAATTGGGATGATATTGAAATGTAATTTGAATAATATTATTTACGAGAATTGGTCTTCTGGAAACGGAAACGTGGTGCCCTATGATTTTCCAAAAGTGCGTGATTCCATACCGACCGATTATATATCGGTCTATTGGTTGTATTGCTTTTAGCTGTAAACCTCGTTTTTAACCAAGTTCAAAAATTGTTTTTAACTTTTAGTTTACCTGTTTCTTTTTTATGTAATTTATTTTAAACTTTTTATTTTATTTTTGTATGTTTTTAAACTTTTTAGTTTTTTCCTTTGTTACTTATTTATTTTTGTTGAATTTTTACTTCATTTTTGAAGTCGGTTTTTAAGTTTTTAAATATTTTTTCTGTTCCAGGTCGAACCAGCGAAATCCAGCAAAATGGACGTGAAAGAAGGTTTCACATTCCGATCAAGAAATCTAGGTCTTTCTAACATAAAGTCTAAGTTTTAAGTTCCTAGTGTGCAAAGGCTTACGAGAAGAGTTAAAGGGTAGATGGACTATAGACCTCAAATGAACATTAGATTCTAATCAAAGAAATACATATTTGACTTCATAAAACTAATGGGTGAATGGGCTTATCAAATTCGAATCTTTTCAATCATGCCCTGACCAAACTTGGGGTTGAAATGGAACATACAAAACATGTCAAAATCTCGGCCTTAAATTTTACATCAACGTATGTTTTATTTTAATACTAAGTACTGATATGCGCGCAATATTATCTGGTACGCAAATTATGTTTTTTTTATGAAATTTTTAATGTTGTTTACTAGTTCAGCGACTAATAGTTCAGTCTATAGCCTGCCTACGCCTTTATAATCACGAAGGATAGTGTAAAGTAATGTTAATTCCAAGATGTTTTTCATGTGTTCAGTATAGCTAGGTTCCGCTCCAATTAATATAATGCAAGTGTGATTTTACACGTGGCACGAAAACTTTGTTTTATTTCACATTATCTGACAAGTGCCTGACCCAAGTGATGTTGTTCTGAACCCCAATTGCAGCGCCACATTTTTTCCCTTTACCCACCATGTGAGGTCAGCACAACATGTTGTTCTTCTCCACTTCACTCTATTCCCTGTCCCACTCTTTTATCTTATTAATATAAGAGAAAAGCCTTTTCTATCTCTCTTTCTGACGAAGTGGACGGATTAATCAGCAAAAATATTTAAGTTAACCTAGATTTAATCAAGATCGAACAAATAATGGCATTCCAGGTAACCCGCTTCGTGGGCTCCACTACCTGTTCAGGTCGCCAAATTTTAGACAAAACACTTTTAACGGAAAGCACAGCGTAGATGAATGAACGGCTTTATTAAAGTCGCGGGAGTCGTTAGACGCAGAGAGCATGCGACCGATCGCCCTGGAAGTCTTTAGGGGAATAAGCCTCCCCCAAAGACTTCCAGAGCGATCGGTCGCATAATGCGATGATCGGTCGCATAATCGGATAATGCGTTCAGCAGTGGACGCTCTTTGGCTGATCTTCTTCTCGTATAGTGGTGTGGCTCACCTATTGCTAGAGTTTTCGGATCGCCTTAAGGCCTCTAACTTGACCTAACGACTGCTACTAGAGGTAGCAACCGGGACAAACGGTTTAACGTGCCTTCCGAAGAACGGAGAGGCTCACGAAAACACATTTTTGCCACACTACCAATTGGCCACCCATCGAAGTAATGACCGCGCCAGGCGTCGCTTAGCTGTAAGCCTCTTTGGCTGATATGATGATGATATTTAATTAGAATAAGTAAAGATACAGTAATAAATATCATTCAAAAACACTTTATTTATCTACAATAACTTGTTATCTAATTTAATACGAACTTCAACGTCCTATAATAAACATGTACAATATAATTTAAACGTGACGTCAAGTTTCTGAGTATTTAACTATTAACACTTATATCTATGTAAGTATCGTACTGTTAACGATCTTTATATACAGGGTGTTTGGTATATGCCTGGTGAAATTTATAGGTGTCATTTTATCTAAGTATCTGATAGACAGGTAGTCTTTGTTAAGCCGGAATTGGTATTAATATACAGGGTTATTGGAAATTATACTAGCCAGCCGTTGAGGGCTACTTCTGTGCACCTTAACAAACAACTTTTGTTCTACGACTTTTGGAAATTCGAATTTTTTTTCGAAAATTTTGAGGTTAGGTTAACCTGAAAATCAGCTATAAGTAATTTATTTTATTTTACATGGAAAGTGAACAGCTTCTTTTGACAAAATAGACAGATGACATAGAAACAGACAGCCATGGGCTGGGAAGCTACGCCATCTAGATTTTTTTGCAAGAATTCGCTTGGTTTTTTTGGTAGCTCAATTATATAATTTTTCGACAATTTGAATATTTCTCAGTTTTTAATTTTAAAAGCTCTTTATAAAGCGCGACTTAACTTTTCTTTCGAAAGATAACTTTTCTTCTTACTCGTTTGTGTCTGAATACTACTACTCTGTAATTATTGTGGAAATAACACCGAACGAAAGATTTTTATTATTTTTTTAAAAGGACTCAGTGAAATACTATCTTCTAAAAATGATTTCGACATTAAACGAATTTTGAAAAAACTAGACTCAGTCCATCATGTATTTTTTCCTCAAAATTAACTTAAACAAAAACACACCCTTCTTTCAGCATAATTTTCCTTCCAGCACCAGCCTTTTGCTAAACACCCTGTATATTTTAAGGCAAGATTTAGTCTTCAAAGTAATTATTTACAAATAGCCTTGTAATAAATATTATTCCTATTAAGATTTGGTAATTAAAGTTCTATTGCTTTTCCGTGTTTGTTCACATTTTTCATATTCTTGTTGCAAAGTTCGAGTTCTAGTCTCAATCCATCAACTTCAGCTTCTAAAGAACGCGTTCTTTTAAACATTTGTACGTAATTCATCTGTAATTGCTTCTGATATCTTAAAACTTTGTCTTTTTCTTCCGACCAGTTGCGCCTTTCGTTGTTAAACTGTGTTTCTTTAGCTCGTAACTCACATTTGAGTGTTTCTATCATGTTTGTCGCTTGGCAACTTTCGCTACAATTGTCTGGTAGTTCGCCGTTCAGTCTTTGAACTTCGGCATCTAAGGCACTGTCGCTGGAATTCCAATGGTAATCATTAGTTTTATCGTAAATACCTCTCATTGTTCGTCCACATTCTATCCCTTCGTATCCACTTAAAGATACATCAGATAGCTCTTGTCTTAGTTCCTTAATTTCTGTCTTTAGCCTTTCTATTTCTACTTTATGAGTTTCTTTAGTTTTGTTAAGGTCTGTAACAGTTTCCATAAGGTCGTTGGTGAGTCGGTCGACTTCTTTCTGTAGTCGCGCGACCGTTTTGTCTTTCTCTTCGGATTCGCTCCGTAGTCTCATGATTTCTTTTTCCTTTCTATCAAGGGACTCTCGAAGTTGTCGGCAGTCTGCTTTCAAGGTAAGATACTCGTGACCTTTTGCTGTTTGTTCGTTCTGAAAACAATTAAATTCACTTTAGAAAATATCAAGAAACAAAACCCCTTTCGGCTTCGTCAAAGATCACGATGCTTTTATTATTTTCTATAATCTATCATTAAATATCAGCATAGGTACTGACATACTTAAAGTACCTATTCATAAATAAGGCTTAGAACTTCTGTTAATAAAGAATAAGTGGGTCTCAGCTTTTGTGAGCAGACTATCATTTGTAGTTTTTGAAGACTCAATATGAGTGAAAATTCGTTAGAGGTAGTTTGGTATACATATAGTTGAGAATTTCTAAAAAGGAATTTATAAAAAAACTATTTTTTCGATATATTATATAGACGACCCAGTTGGCACAATGGTCACCATGCCGGACTGCCAAACACAACCTGTGTTGTACGGGTTCGATTCCCGCCTCAGACAAGTATTTATGCTTAGATATTTGTCTGTGGTCTGGTTGTTTCTATATGTACTATAAGTATGTATTTACAAAAGAAAAGTATATAGGTAAGTGTTATATCCGTTGTCTAGCACACATAACACAAGTCTAGTTACTTAGCTTGGGGCTAGATGTAGATGTGTGGAATGTCCTGCAATATTTATTTTTATACCTTATACGCACTGCGAGATCGCAAGAGATGGAGCTTATTGGAGGAGGTCTTTACCGCTTTAGGCGGTCCCTACACCCACTAGCACGACTGCATATAATTTTTTTTACTGTTTTTTTTTCAAATGTAATATTAAAAGTGTTCTTCTTCTTCTTCGTATCGATAGAACAAATTAAAGGGGGAGTATTGATGAGGCAGGGTCAGATCCGCCCACTCCAGTGAGCTGCCAGGCCCCTGGCGTTGTTATTAGCTGACATCAGGTCAGGCAATGTACAGCTATTAGGATTGGAGGGGCAGGTCAAGAGGTGAACCATAGTTTGCTAGGTAGCTCGGGAACCCGGCACGGATCGATCATGCCCCATCTTCCCAGGTTCGCCCTGCAGCGACCAACCTAAAAGTGTTAAAGATAAATGAAGCTATTTTTATATTATACCTGAGCATCCTTAAGCTGTGTCTTAAGCAAGGCTATCTCTCCAGCTCGCTGGCACAGGTTCCACTCCGTATCCTCGAGCCTCTGCCTCAACAAGGCCCTATCTCGTCTGACTCGAGCCAGTTCCGTGTCACGCTCGTCTCTTCTAACGTATGACTGCAGCATCAGTCGCGGCGCTCGGAGTCGAGCGTCGTGACTTCGGAGTCTTTCTGTTGTGCTGGAATTTAAGGAAATAATGGGTTAGAAAGGGATATTTTGATATATGGAAGAGACCAATCTCCATCTCCAATCATTAATTAAGTTCACTCACGAAGGCGCGCCCCTCCAGGGTAAATTTTCTCGGTGTGCATTAATATGAGTGTCGCACGTGATAACAAGATGTCTTAAGAGGAAAGGGTACCGGGGGCTATTTCCATACAAACTGTTACAAACGTAGTCGACAGTTTTCTCCCTAGATAATGACACTAGAGCAAATATTTTTGGTGCATAAAACTTTTAACTGCCGTGAACATGCCCCTATTTTTTTTTTTTTTTTTTAATTTTTTAATATTATTTTCTATGATACCTAATTAGAAAATAAAAAAAAACAAAAGTATAGTAAGTAGGCAAAGTCATGGCAGTTATAGGTTTTATGGCACAAAAATATTTGTGCTAGTGTCATTATCCAGGGAGGAAACAGTCGACTACGTTTGTATGGAGAGCGCGCAGGTACCCTTTCACCTTAATGTGTGTGTGAAGACTATCAGTAGAGACAGCATACAACAGAGATAGAATTATTTACAGATTATGTTTACAACAACATTCATATGGTGTGGAAGGGCGCGCCTTCGTGAGTGAACAGATCTGTAGCTAACTAGTAAGTAAAATCATTCACGATTAGGTACAGGACGTGATCAATGATAATAATGATAATGATTGGTGATAAAACTTAAAACCCAAAAATGGGTTTTAACACCGTTTGAAACTGAAACTTTACAACAAGAGCTTGAGCGAGCTTAGTTGTGTGAGAAAAAACTTGAGTTCAAATTGGGGGTCTTCAAGTTGCGAATGAATAAGTACTTATCTTCTAGGAAAGCGTACTACATCTTAGGCCGCATCGTCCCCTGCCATCAGGCGGGTGTAGTATTGGTCAAACGCTGACCTATCATGCTTATGTAAAAAAGATACAAAACCATGTTTCCTAACATTTTTTTTTTATTTAAAAAAGACTCGCTCATACAAAAGTAAGATGTTCTACCTGTAATCATGTTGATCTCGTTCAAGTTCCGCGACTCCGGAGTCGGCGGGCGACGGCGCCGGCGCAGGTTCCTTAGACTCTCCGCCATTCAGACCGGATGTTGACTTGGTCCTGGAATTCAGATACAATAACAATATCATAATCAGTTGCTGTTGTCTGTCTTTCCTGACGTGTACAATTTTCTTCTAGTCACAAGTGAACAGGTATTTTCTAGGTAAACGTGCTACATCTTAGATCATGGTCATGATGCTTTTATTATCTACTATATAAAAATAAGTCGGGTTTTCCTTCCTGACGCTATAACTCCAGAACGCACGAACCGATTTAGATGATTTCGGTTTTGAAATGTTTGTCGTAGTCCAGGGGAGGTTTAAACGGTGAAAAAGATCGGACTTACGCGAGTGAAACCGCGGGGCGCAGCTAGTCTTCTTCTAGAAATTCTTAGTCTCTAATTGAGTACAATTTGGGGGTATTAAAGTCCTGAGTGAACAGGCATTTTCTAGGTAAACGTGCTACATTTTAGACTGCATCGGCATCTACCATCAGGGAGATGTAATAGTGGTCAAACGCTGACCTATCATTTGTAAAAAAAGTTATTAAGTTGATACCTACTACCTACTACTAAGTTTCATATTAGGTAGGTTTCAGTTCTTTGTTCCGGATATAGCTAAGTTGTGAGTATTTTTGAGAGTAGTATTTTGGACAATAAATTGTCCGTAAAGGTCACAACTAGATTTCACTAAGCTATAAAATATCCATCTATAGGTACTAATATTATAAAGCTGAAGGGTATGTTTGTTTGAACGCGCTAATCTCAGAAACTACTGGTTTGAATTGAAAAATTATTTTTATGTTGGATAGTCCATTTGTCTAGCAGCGCTTCTCGGTTTCACCCGCGTAACTCCCGATCCCGTGGGAGTATCAGGATAAAAAATTAGCCTATGTTACTTCCAATGAATCAATGTATCCTCATTAAAAGTTTCATCAAAATCGGCCCAGTAGTTTTGTAGCCTATTTGTTATAAAAACAAAAAATCTTTCCTCTTTATTATCTACTAGCGACCTGCTCCGGCTTCTCACGACTATATTATGCATGTATTATACATATAAACCTTCCTCTTGAATCACTCTATCTATTAAAGAAACCGCATCAGAATCCGTTGCGTAGTTTTAAAGATTTAAGCATACATAGGGACATAGGGACAGAGAAAGCGACTTTGTTTTATACTATGTAGTGATAGTGATATCTGTGTCTTTATTATTAGTGTGGATAGATGTAGATAAATGATGTTAATTGTTTGAAATCAAGCATGATTATTTGATAAGTGTTTGGCAAGCACTTGAGTAGCTATAACCGTGTGTAGGATTCGTGAGAATAATTTCTCCGTTCCACTTGATTGATAGCAAACCAATCAATTAGAACTTTAATAGATAGGTACTAGTAAGTAATTTTTAATAGTAAGTAATTAATGTTTTTTTTATAATAATTAATTATTAGCCATTTTTGCATTAGCCATAGCCATTAGTGCAGACAGGGATAATCGCTGGTTTGGTGCCCACATTAAACTTCACTACATAGTATGAAACAAAGTCGCTTCCTGCTGTCTGTCCCTATGTATGCTTAAATCTTTAAAACTATGATCTGGTTTTTTTTCATAGATATAGTGATTCATGAGGAAAGTTTAAATGTATAAAACATGCATAATATAGTCGTGCGAAGCCTAAAGAGTCTTTATGTGTTGGCTGCGGCTATACGACCGCTTTCCAAAGGTCCGATTTTTAAATTAGCCCCCCAAAAAGTTGTCGACAAGGGGACCGTCTGGAGTAGGGGATCCGGGGGAGACTCGGACGTGAACCAGGTAAATACATAACATACTCATAGAACGGTACTTATTTCTATATCTATGTACTTAACATAGTACATAACAATAATATGAACCAAGAAGGTTCGTCTCGGTTCTGACCGTCTTGCTCCGTCGACGGAGCGTGGCCGTCGCGATGTTATGAAAGAACAGATACATTTAACATAACAGTGGATAAATGGAACATCTCTGAACCAAAGACGATAAGATAATTAAATATTGCAGGACATGCCAGACATCGGCATCTAGCGCCAAGCTAAGTAACTAGACTTGTGTAAAGGATGCTAGACAACGGATATACTACTTATATAATTTTCTTTTGTAAATATATACTTGTAATACATAGAAACAACCAGACCACAGACAAATATCTTAATAAATACTCTGAGGCGAGAATCGAACCCGCAACCCTGAGTTTGGCAGTCCGGCATGGTGACCATTGTGCAAACTGGGTCGTCAAAAAATTTAATTTTATCGACTGTTCTTAGTCTGAATTACATTTATTCATCTAAGCTAATTTTCGAATTAGGTTATCCTCAAAAAATATCGAATTTCCAAAATTTGTCGATCTGGAAAACAATTCATTTGTTTATTTTCTTGTTTTTTGTCACTAATATCAAGGTTTTTAAAAGTGTCCCTTATTACCCGCATGTAATTTATTTCGAAACGAGTTCCAGATGTTCTATCTATTCGTAAAATGTAATTAAACATCTTTTTATGGAGACATATGGGTACAATACGCCAGCATAAGTCTGCAGATACCGTGACTGCTTTTACATGCCGTTGGAAACGCCCTTGATACACCCAAGTTTTTTTTAAATGTTTTGATGAGAGTTTAGCTATTACTGTCTATACTTTACTAATATTAACAAGAGAAAATATTTTTTTGTTTTTTTTGTTTGTAACGAATAGGTTCCTAAACTACTGAACCGATTGACAAAACTTGGTATAATGGTACATTAATTCATTGGGAGTAACATAGGCTAGTTTTTATCCCGACATTCCCACGGGATCAGGAGTTATTTTTAATAATTTTCTACCTAGATACCTAAGTCTTTAACTGAAAATACTTAAAGATCTCATGCAGGTACTTAAGAAATACTTATGTAAGTATCTAAATGCAAAAATAAGACATTATCCTAAGAACTTTCGTTAGCTACATGCAGCGCAGTAGTTCTAGGACTTGCTCTTACTGACCCAATCAAATTAACCGCCGCTTTGTATAAGTTTTTATCAAATTTAATACAAAAAAATAGAATAAAAACTCGGTAAAAGGTCGTCCTCAATATCCATGAAGTGCAAATGAATAAACAATTGTATAAAATTCGTGTATTAAGAAATTATTCATCAAAGTGGCACGTTACGGCCAACGGGTAAACGTGTTTGTTTTTGTTATAAATACTTATTATAAAATGCATTCTAATAATTTAAATATTGCATAGCCTAATAATTCTACAAATTTATAAAGACAAGATTTAGAAAATGAGCTTGTTGACTCCTCGACAGCTTAGCTGCATCTGCTTTTTGATTTGTCTGATCAGTTTGTCATAAGTTCCGGATGATTTAAAATCTGATTCTGATCTGATTTCTGAAGGCCAATTCTCGTAAAAATCATTGTTGAAATTACATTTCAATATAATTTCGATTGCATTTCGTACACAAATAATACCCTCAAAGTAGCTCAAAACAACCTTAAAGTCAAGTTTTTGCAAAAAAAAAACTGACTTTGAGGGTATTTTTTGCAATCGAAATGCAATCGAAATGTAATTTGAACAATGTTATTTACGAGAATTGGCCTTGCCTAAATGCCGACCATACCAATTTTTTATAGAAAATAGTTTCTTAGTTATTTCTACGGTTTAGGCTAACCCACGGAACGTACAACTGTAGTGAAATAAATAAATATAAAATAAACAAATATTCTAGAACATTTCCCATAGCGCCATCTATACCCAAGCTTAGCAACTAGGCTTGTGTTACGGAGGCCAGACAACGTATATAGAATACTTATATATTTTTCTCTACGAGAATAATAGACCACGGTATTATTAACGACTTCACTAATTAAAAACAGACAGCAATAATCATCGCCTCGTCGCATGGCGTATTTAATTATTAAAAATGACGCATCGCATCTTGGAACCATTAAGTTAAAATAGACCAATAAAGATTAATTAACTGAATAAAAGGATCGTTCTTAACCTCTAGAATGTATGAAGAGTTTGTCCTTTAAAATCGTTTCAGCAGTTCAGGATAGACATTTATGATAACATTTTATGGGGGAGTGTATATAAGGGCTTGCTCTCATTCGAAGTAAAATACCTCCTGCTGTGTTCTTAGATCCTGGTACTGGGGCTGTTTATGCTACCAAAAATCTGATTTAAATCTAGGATAAAGTATGATTCTTTAGGTATGTTTCTTATAATTTTGTTGCAAACTATACAAAAAAAATTGAAGCCGATAACAAAATAGTAGATGGGACCCGGTCATTTTGTTCAGATTGTTTTCGACATAAGATTTCAAAACGTAGAAATTGCCTGGTTTACAGTAAGTACCAGAATAGAAACTCTATAATTTAGCAACAAACAGCATACAACCTTCAAACAAGGGAATATGCGAGAGATGAGCGGATCTACGCTCTGCCGGTTACGATTTTATCTCATTTACATATTAGCTACCACCAGTAAAGTACCTAACTATACCTACTACTAAGTATGTTGGTATAATCCATGGTCTTCTAACATTTTTTGTTCATACATGGTATTTCAATTGTTCCAAAATGAGTTTAGTTTGGCAATATTTTCATCCAAACGGTTTTCCTGGTTATGCCAACCAAAAGATTAGGGTTATGAATTTTGTTCAAAGTTGTCTCGCAATTGCGAAATTATTAAATATTTTGTTGGAAAAACAATGGTAAACCTAAGTACCTAGGTACCTAGTTGTCATGATTTTATTTCAGTTTTGTTTTAAAGAAACCATTTTGTACATTTAGCGTGACGTGACGACGCGTAGGTAAAGTACTTATCTAGGTATTCGTGAAGGAAGGATTCCTTTATGTATGTAGGTAGGTAATTATTTCCGTAGTTTGATATAACTAATTATTGTTATTGATTGTTCCGATTAACTTTCTGTTTAAACACGTTAGTTTTTATTAAAACTTAAAACTGTTAACCTTATGTGGGGTTAGACGGGCCACGTAGCACATTCTGACAGAGACGGGCTAAGTTCGCTAAGTTTGTCACACAATGGGTGCTGGAAGACGGACGTAAGAAAAGTTTAGGAGCTCAAAAACGACTGCATCAATTTTCATGCTGTTTTCACCAATAGATAGAGTGGTTCTCGAGGAAGGTTTTAATATATAAAACAAAACTACCACGCGTATGGCGTCGCGGGCAACAGCTAGTATTATTCTTTCAGAGTTTCCAAAAGTTTTCCCTGCGTTTCTACCCCATAAAGAGAAAATTCAAAGTCTCTGGTTATGGATATCCTTCAGTTTTATATTGTATTTTTCTGACGAGTCATAGTTGTATTTCCTAGAATTGCTCGTTGTTACTGATATGCTACTGGTACCAGTATGGTATCTAACGGAAACATGTGATACCCTAAATAATATTATATTTATAGGAAAGTGTGTCTATTATGACGACGTAGAAGGTTGCGGGTTTGATTCCCGCCGTCGAAAAAAATATTTGTGTAGGGTATTCGGCCTATTTGGCTACTTTTTACCCGAGCCAAAATGTAGGGTTATTTCATATAGGCACTTTTATACTTTTTTGGTCCCTTTTGAGTACGGAACAGTAAAAAGTAGCCGAATCATTAAAAAAAATCAATTTCTGTATTTAGGTACACAGATCGGGGTTTTAAAATATATATCGCAAAGAATTTTAAAATTTCTTTAAAAATTATGTTTCCATGGTGTCATAGGTTAATAACTACCAAACTATTCTAGCCTACAGATAAACACACAAGTTTCGCATTAACAAAACAGTAGACTTATTAAGTTATATCAATAAAGTAAGCTATAAATAATGAATAAGTTATTCAAGTAACGGCTTTGACTAGGGTTGCCAACATTTTTTTGCCAGAATATAGTAAAAAGCTTTTAAAATATATGCTTTACAAAAATATAAACTCCAAAAAATATAGTAAAAATGTTCAGAATAAATTATAATAAATAATTTATTTATTTATCAGAAAAACTACATCTATCATTACAGGATTCCCCAATGCAATAGCGTAGTTAAAATAAATTTAAATTAATTATAACAAATAATCCATAAAGATACTTTTTGGAATTCACTCTTCCCGCATGTAAATACGTCAATTTGTCAATAAATATTGCAGGACATTCCACACATCGCCATCTAGCCCCAACCTAAGTAACTAGACTTGTGTTATGGGTGCTAGACAACGGATATACTACTTATATAATTTTCTTTTGTAAATATATACTTATAATACATAGAAACAACCAGACCACAGACAAATATCTAAGCATAAATACTTGTCTGATGCGGGAATCGAACCCGTAACCCTGTGTTTGGCAGTCGGGCATGGTGACCATTGTGCCAACTGGGTCGTCAAATCCCTGTTTCGTAATGCTGAATTCCGCGCATTAAACTTGAAAGTTATTGTATCTCTTTATTTTTATCCGACTACAGCAAAGTCAAAAATATGGTTATGTTTTAAGCCTACATTTTTAACTTCTTATTTTTTTGTCTTGTTTGCTCTGGAAAACTAGTTCAGCAATACACTTTTACTTTTAAAATACATTGCATATAAATAAAAGCTTTTAAAAATTAGACAAAAATCTTCCAGGATCAATAACAAATTTTACAGATTAGGGTTTAGTTTCTATTAGGTTTTAGTTCTTTAGGTTCTATTACCTAGTTTCTGAAATAAAGTAGGATCTTAATTTTTCTGAAATGTAGTAGATATCTTAAATTTAGGATTCTTAATCTTTAATCACTCGAATTAATAATATAAGTAGTAGTAGTAAAATTATTGTTACCTACGCTTGGCAACCCTACCTTTGACCCACCCAGAGTCCGAAATATCTAATCAATGAGTCACTGGGAAGCTTCTATCAGAATAAAACTCCAGACAAGTTTGTAACATTCCATCCTGTATGACGAATTGTTATCTTTGTATGTGTAATTAGCAGTTCCCTGCGGTCTTACCCACGTAGGTCCCGATCCCGTGGGAATACCAGGATAAAAAGTAGCATACTCAGAAGATTTCCATGTATCCACGTATGAAATGTGATCCAAATCGGACCAGTAGTTTCAGAGCTTTTTCATGATAAACAAATTCCAAAAAGAAATATTTTCTAGATAAATTTAGATAAGCTAATTGATCGAGAACCCGCAACAAACACTTGTAGTTTCATATTAGTAAATCTCGACTAAGTAGGATAGTAGCAATTTGTCTATTTCGAATTTTATAAATTTTTCGTCTTGGTAAGACCAATTTTTAAGTTATTAAAGCTATTTATATATTTACCATATTTTTAATTTTAATTTTGTGGAGCTCGATATTTCGATACTAAATATTTAGAGACTAATATATCACAAAAAAGCCCGTGCTAGATTAGTACCTAAGTGCTAAGTTTTTAGGCTTAAAATCCAAATTTTATGGTTGGTCTTCCAAATACACTGTATTTTATAACCATTGAGCCAGTCTAGAAGAACTGTGTCGTCTGTTTTAACCTAGTTTAGTTAAGGCATAATTACTTGGGGCTTATGTATATTCACAGACTAGCTGCGCCGTGCGGTTTCACCCGCGTAAGTCCCGATCCCTTAGCAATATCGAAATGAAAAGTAGCCTCAAGCCTTCCTTGATAAATAAACTATCCAACTCAATAAGAATTTTTCAATTCGAATCAGTCGTTTCTGAGATAATCGCGTACAAACAAACAAACTCTTCAGCTTTATAATATACTAGCGACCCGCTCCGGCTTCGCACGACTATATTATGCATTTTTATACATATAAACCTTCCTCTTGAATCACTCTATCTATTAAAAAAAAACAGCATCTAAATCCGTTGCGTAGTTTTAAAGATTTAAGCGTACAAAGGGAAATAGGGACAGAGAAAGCGACTTTATTTTATACTGTGTAAGTGAAGATAGATTATTAAAGCATAACAAAATACTAATTTAATTGGAGTCGCCCTTAAACAACTGGGTGCTCAATTTCTAATGTTCTCAAAGGACACTAAAGTGTCGCCTGTGGAATAAAGCCCACA
The DNA here is from genome assembly GCA_907269075.1 of Idaea aversata. NCBI lineage: Eukaryota > Metazoa > Arthropoda > Insecta > Lepidoptera > Geometridae > Idaea > Idaea aversata. The sequence continues at coordinate 3,154,471 of OU026092.1, read as the reverse complement.
CTGAAAAAAATAAATAACAAAACTACTTCAGTTAATTCACTTTTAACCATAAATTGGTTATTAGTCATCAAAGTTTGATTGAAATAATAAAAGAGGAGTATTTACTAAACACAAAACTGGTTTGGTTATTTTCAGTTTGCTTATTTAAAGCCAAACTTTGAGTAATTATTAACAATAATTATTTAAACAAACCGAAGTGGTAATATGTAACAAAATCGGTTAATTCAATGTATACTATTTGAGTGACTATATGTTACTAAAACGTTGCTTTGCTAGTAGACAATCATTTTTGTTGAGTTAAAGTTTTGTGTTAACAAAAGTTTTGCTACTTATACCTAATAAAGTTTGACTATTTTAAAAGAATTATTCTAACAAATTAGCCAAGTTTTTAGCTACTTACGACAAACAGGAATTATGTTATTGCCAACAAAGCTCACCTTTGAGCACTAACCAAACGTTCTCTTAAGGCAGTCATATTTCGTTTATTTTTTCACATTATGCCTCGTGTTTTGGCTGGCACACGTTCGTCGTCGCCTAGATTCCTGTCCACTTTCTTACTTGCTAGCTTGACGGATGCTTACGCGCTTTGAAGATAAAACGAGAATGACTCCTTTACATAGTGTTTGTGAAACTATTAAAAGACTCCAGGGCAATGGGAATGGGTACATAGCCCGCTACCGCTCCAGATCCTCTGGTAGATTCAAAGGTAAGTGCCTAATTCGTTTTTATTTATTTTTTAACAGGAAAACAAATATACCTACTGAATCAAGAGTTAATTTTATGATGAGTTTTAACCGGAAACATTTCTTTAATTTATAGTACTAGGTAGGTATAAAATCAAAACCTTTATTGTACCTAACTATGATGTATTTTTTCAGAACAAGCTTTAAAGAAGCTTCCAATGCGTTGGGAAAAACTCGGCTCTAAACAATGGCTCTAAAAGAAATTTTAAGCAACATAGAAAACGGTAAGCTTACTCTAACTAATTATTTTGTAAGCTTTGTAGGTTATTTTTTTTTTCTTTTAGTTGTGTTTTATGTTTTTTACAGATCGCGAGGAAATTCTTAATGTGGTTTTATGACCTTGCCATTTTTGATGACAACTTCTATTATCAAAAATTTAAAAACAAATATAAAATGGAGTCCATCTAAATATGAAGTTCTACAGAGCTTTCTGTCACTTGAACAGTGCAACAGATATAGAAGAAACTATACAAAGACGCAAAGCAAAGCTGGAAGAACTGGATATGACTCTTCAATCCTTTATTGTTGTGGTAGTAAGTAATTTAGTTTATGATCGGATTTTTTAATTTGAATTAAATATATTTTTGTGTATAAGTGAATTTTATTTTCTACCGTTTTTATAGCTACTAGTAACTAAAAATGTGATGCACACAACATAACAGATTAGCTACACACAACAAAACTAATGGCACTATTTAATCAAACAAGTGCATCTTAAATAAGCAATAAGTTTTGTTAATATTACAAAAGTATAGGGTTGTAAGGAAAATAAGAATCTAGTTATTCAATACCAAGTTAATTGATCAATGTTAACAAAACAGATTGACTAAATTAAATTAGAGTTAACAAAAAGTTAGCTTATTAGCAACATAGTAAGAAATTTAACAATAACTAAAAGTTGAGAAAGAAGTAACAAAAATAAGGTCGGCTACAACCAAACACGTTTGTCAAACTTAGACTAAATAGTTTTAAGATTATTACAAAACATTTTCGGTTATAAAATTAACTGAACTACTTTTTGTTACGTATTGCCATAGTTTTGTAGTCACTTTTTTTATGTTACACATAAACAAAAGTTCAGCTACACACAACAAGCTATTTTTTTCAGTGCAATAGTTTATCAAAATCAGTTTAGTTAATACTGTTATAGTATTAAAACAACTTCCTCTATCAACCTGCTAACTAAAAAAACTTAGGTAAGTAGGTAGGTAGATACATAAATTAGCATTAATTAGGAACTAATTGTTAATTCATAATTAGCTTTGGTTAAATGAGGCCTTGACTGACGAAAATGTTGGCGCTGTGTTTTGTTTTGATTTCTAGTTCACCGACTTCAAAAAAAGGAGGAGGTTCTCAATTCGTCAGGAATATATACCCACCTATATGTATGTATGTTTATAGATTATATTTTATTTTATAATGTATACTTGTATATCAATACTAATATTACAAAGAGGAATGATTTTTTTGTTTGTAACGAATAGGCGAAACTACTAGGTCGATTTGAATGAAACTTGGTATGAGGATACATTGATTCATTGAAAATAACATAGGTTACTTTTTATCCTGATATTCCCACGGGATTAGGAGCTACGAGGGTGAAACCGCGAGGCGCAGCTAGTGCTCTATAAATGCGAAAGTTTGTGTGTTGCTTTGTTACTGTTTCACGTAAAAATTACTAAATGGATTTCTATGAAACTTAGTATGTAGATAGCTGGTATCCAAGAATAACACATAGGCTAATTACTATTTCTCTACGAGGACGAAATCGCGTGTAGAAACAAGTATTTCATTTAACAAAATCCGTTTTTTTTATTTGTCTGGCAAACAAATCTCTTTTTTGCCATAAAAACTCACCTGTTCATCCTAAAACAATCCTAATTGGCAGTAATTAGAACGAGGACCACAATTTTCTATCACAGAACATCACAAACACATAATATCCCTGAATGGGAGTCGGTTAAACACGCCCGTACCGTCTTTACGCAGCGATGTGAATGCAACCGTACGTAGCGCGTGCCGTATGTATGAGGGCGGCTAAAATGATACATTCGTCGTAAGTACTCTACTTAATACTGAGTAATCAGTTTTAACTATTTATGTTTATAATAATCTATTGTATTAATAATTTTAATCTGTCTTTAATAATTTATCTGTATTTATAATCTAGGTACTGATTTATTTTACAAATATAGAGTGGATTAAATGTTCAAAATGTCTTTGATTGATTGATTGAGTTGAATTTTATTTGTCAGATTTCAACGATTGTCTCTGAAATATTGACGACAATCTAGACAACATCCTAACATGAATGAGTTTATATTAATTATAGAATATGATTATAATAATCTATTGTATTAATAATTATAATCTGTCTTTTATTATTTTATCTGTATTTATAATCTACTGATTTATTTTACAAACTAGCTTTTGCCCGCGACTTCGTCCGCGCAGGAGTCGAAAATAGTTAAAATAGGATTATTTTTTGTTGATTTCAAATTAGATTGAGTTTGAAACATGTGTGTCAAAATAAAATGTACTTACTTAATTTAATCAAAAGCACTACGGAGTTAGATAGATAGATAGATAGATAAACACTTTATTGTACCATAAAAACAAAACACAAAATTAATTCTAACAAAGTACTTACATGATATTAAAATAAAAATAAATTTAGTTAAATAAAAATTAGAAAATGAGGAGGAGGATGGATGTGGGGGGATGATGAGGAGTTCGAGTCGAAGTAAATCGCCTAAAATAACTTTCTACTCTTTTTTAAACCCGGTAGGTAATTAATTTCGTAAAATCCTTTCTTATCGGATGCCTACGTCATACGAAGAACACACCCTACAAGTTTCAGGTTTCTACGATTTAGGCTGTGCGTTTATCCGTCAGTCAGTCAGGACAAATAATTTTATATGTATAGAGAAGATAGATTTTGAATGAGATGTATTTTAACTTGGAACACGAAAACCTCGGGTGCACCCAATTCTCTTGGGATGGGATCCAAAATGGGTATACGTCTAAGTACCTAAAGTTCTAAACCAAAAAAATGAATTCTTCTATTTCTGTCTTTCTAACACAGAGCCAATAATGCACAAAACTCTACGATTACCACATGAGTAAATCTTTAATCATATCGTGCTAATTAGTAATTACCTATCTATCATAGTCATCTTTTGTGTTTTTAGGGTTCCGTACCTTGAAAGGTAAAAAAGGAACCCTTATAAGATCACTTTCCTGTCCATTTTAAAAATGAAAAAGGTGTAAAAGTCCTATTCATTTGTTTAGGTATTTTCGTATTCATAACAAAAGATATTTCTTTTAAATTACTTAATAATTAGTATCTACTAACTTTGGGAACTGTGACTTTTGGCAAATTGTTCAAAATTTTATTATTAGGTAGGGCTGAACAGTTGCGCAGAGAGTAATTTTGGCGTATCCTAATAAAAATATAGAGTTTTAAGTGATTCAGTGGCTATCCTATAACAGTTCTATGTTTTAACAAATATCCCGTCTCCGAGATGGTTTAGAAGTTTGGTTAGAAAGCATTATTTGTGCACAGCGCACTTTTGATAAAATCTTAGTCATAACGTTTTTTCAAATACCCCATTTCCGAGACGCCTATGAGATTTGGTGTAAAGGCATATTTCATTTGCCGTAATGTACTCTATCGACAGGTATTAGCAAACGTATCGCGCAAAAAAAAATACTATGTCAAGTTCCCAGTACTAAATGGCAAGACACCTTTTTTCAGTTCAATGTTCGAAGTTTTCAACCTCTTAGGTTTTACGTTAACGCTGTCAGCTTGAAGTGACGTCTTACCAATCATAGATTAATGAGTATGTTACCAATCTAATCAAAAGCACTAAAGAGTATTGATATCAACTTCGAAGCAAATCACTCCCAAAATAACTTTCTTCCCCTTTTTAACCCCGTTAGGGGATGAATTTCAATAAAATACGAAACACGTGTTCCATTAATTCTGGCTATATGATTCTAATTCATAAAGGCTGGCATCCGATGCGTTAAAGAATGTTTATGCAAAATTTGAAATAGATTGGACTAAGGAATCACGTTGTCCAATACAAACTTTGCCCCCCTTTTTCACCCCTTTAGGGGTAGAATTTCGGAAAATTCTTTCTTATCGGATGCCTACGTCATACAAAGAACACACCCTCCAAGTTTCAAGTCTCTACGATCAGCGGTTTAGGCTGTGCGATGATCCGTCAGTCAGTCAGGACAAAGGATTTTTTAAGTATAGAAGAAGATATAGATAAGAAGATAATACATGCATAATATAGCCGTGCAAAGCCGGGGCGGGTCGTTTTTTACTTTGATAAAAGAGATCCAATCAAAGAGTATTTAAGTTTTTAATAACCCCAGCACGCCGCTTCATACACATGTTCATACAAAATTGCTGAAGCGTTGTAATGTTCCAAATTCAAAAAACGCTCCTGCATTGGATTTAATTTTCTTTTACCGCGACACTGGCTTTATGCACGATAGTAATAATGCGAAGCCATAATAAAATTATAAATAAAAAAGAAATGGCGCTAGATGCTTCTTTCCGTATGTCAAACTGACAATTTTGACATCATCCCTACGTTCTGTACGTTTTCATGCAAAAATATTATGGTTTATTTTTTACGCCAAGAAATATCAAATTTTAATTAGTAACATAAATCTACTTGAAATACCTAAACCTCTTCTGATATTTTCTGAACACATTCGTGAAGATTATGTTAAAATCTGTTTCCTAGTTCCCGAAATTAGACTGCACAAACAAAGGTAAACAAATAAAATCAACATTTTCTGAGATGAATGGTAGTTTCGCGAAAACAAAGAGATGGCGCTAGTTACTTGAAATTAAAAAAAATATCTTATTAAATTAATTACTTTATTATCTAGTTTAAAAATGTGTATATTGCTATGTATTCTTAAAATACATAAGTGTACAAAATTTTTAAGCAGAACAAAAAGAATAATCAACTAATTTGTGATTTTCTAAATTTAAGAAAACCTGAATCGCGCATGCAAGATTTTTTTCTACCGGAGCTATATAAGGTTAGCGAATTCTATAGTGCTAAGATCATTATGGACGTAGAACGCTTACTTCCAAAACTTCGAATTTATTATATTCTAGTTTAAAAATGTGTATATTGCTATGTATTCTTAAAATACATAAGTGTACAAAATTTTTAAGCAGAACAAAAAGAATAATCAACTAATTTGTGATTTTCTAAATTTAAGAAAACCTGAATCGCGCATGCAAGATTTTTTTCTACCGGAGCTATATAAGGTTAGCGAATTCTATAGTGCTAAGATCATTATGGACGTAGAACGCTTACTTCCAAAACTTCGAATTTATTATATGTAGAGATATCACGTTTTAAAGATAAGAGGAGAGTGGATTAAATATTCAAAATGTCTTTGATTTACTTGAATTTAATTTGTCAGATTTCAAGGATTGTCTCTGAAATATTGACGACAATCTAGACAACATCATAACATGAATAAGCAGATAATTTTTGTAGGTAGTCCAAAAACTCTCAAGTACCTACTTAACGACTTTCTTGAGATTACGAAAAGGTAAATTTTTAGAATTTGTCAATTAAGGTAGGTTAGGCTCATGCCATGCATGGTCGAAATTAGTAACATATCTCTTAAAAAATGTCATTTTTGTATCTTTTTTTGTAACATCTTTTTTAATTTCCGGTTAAAAAGTGCGATTCGGAACTAGTTAAAAAAAACTAACCATGCCCGCGTGCCTCTCACTCGCTCTCATTGTGAGCGCATAACGTCAGCGGAGCGTAACGCAGTTTCTTGAAGTGTCACCCGGCAAACCAATTTATAAGACGTTGTCACGTCAAAACCATATCAGTATTATATTTACGTTGTGTTGTGTCGATACATTTACTGTGTTTTTTTTCAAGTTATTGCCTTACTATTTTACCAGATACTAACTAACCATAGAGTAATAACACCAACATTTTAGCGCTCTACATTAATTCATTCAAGATGGACCAATACGAGCGTTCATGATCGTACATATTTATCGCGTGTTTCTCTAACTACCCGCATTAATTAGAGCTCACGGACGGGCGGACGCACATACAGATGTATTTGTAGACAATGGAGTGTAGTATGAAAACGTGATTGATTTAGTAAAATAAATACCTATTTACTTACTTCAACTAATGTGATTTTGACGACGACTCAGTTGGCACAATGGTCATCATGCCGGACTGCCAAACACAGGGTTGCGGGTTTGATTCCCGCCTCAGACAAGTATTTATGCTTAGATATTTGTATGTGGTTGTTTCTATTTATTATAAGTATATATTTACAAAAGAAAATCATATAAGTAGTATATTATCCTTTGTCTAGCACTCATAACACAAGTCTAGTTACTTAGCTTGGGGCTAGATGGCGATGTGTGGAATGTCCTGCAATATTTATTTTATTTATTTGAGTAAGGTAAATGTAAAACAAGCACGTAATGGTGGACTTGAGACGGATGGAGCTGCCAAATGCAAAACGTCGGATTGCCTATTAACTAGCTAAAATTCTTAATTGCATGGAAAATTGTTCTTAAGTCGGCATAGGTATTTTGTAAGTTAGCAAATAAATGGGTCGTAGGTATTCTAGGTATGTAGGGTCTTAGAACTTACACTATCACATAATTAGGTAGGTAGGTACTTATAGGTCTGTTTTGAAATTTTTTTTTTACCCGACTGCAAGAAAAGGGTTATTTTAAATTACGGTTTCTAAATTAAAAAAAAATCTGGCCAAAAGCCGGCTAAAGTTTTATTTGGGGCCGAGAGATATGTCAATTGTTAAATCCGAAATATGTACTTGTCAAAATCTCAAAATTCTTTTCCACTTCGTTATTAGTGTGTAACTATTTTGCGTTTGTAAAATATAAGGAGATTTTACAAAATTTTACGTTGGTATTTCGTCAGGTTTTCCTTGAAAAATATACAGATTATAGATTTCCCTTAAAATCAGGAAGTTAAAATTGTCGATTGTGGACTTCTTTCCGTTCGCCTCTTTTTTTTCGCTTTTCTGGGCAACCAACTAAATTTATCGGGGCCCATTAGGGCACGCATACATATTAGGGGATAGCAAAGCAACCTCATCATCAACTTTCAGAAGCTCAAACCTAGTTTTAGAGGGGTGTATCCCACTATTTCAATGGAAATACAAAATGGAAAAAGTATGGGACAAACGTTTTTTTTTTAATATCCCATTATTTCCTTTGCGCCATAAAAATAAAAATCTTCCACTTTTCTTCTACTTTAATATGTACCCATGGTTGGCATGGGTTTAAAAAAATCTTCCTCTCAATAGTGGGAGAAGGTATTATTATTATAAGCTCTATTTCCATTGCTGTGGGGCGGGGTGGCGACAAAAATACCGCTAGTTTTCCTGTGTTCCCTGGCTGTTACCTCTTAGGAACAGAGGAAGATTTGTATCCGTATACACGCGTTTTAGGGGTAGGTAGGTAGGTATACTTACACAATAGCGGAGTGGTGTCGATGGTGTAGCGGTGCGGAGAGTGTTGCGGGCGGTAACGCGGACAGCGACGCGGGCTGCGGAGACCCGCACCATCGCGCCTCGCGGACATCGCTCGAACCTGGAGTTTACATACATTGACGATTTATTTACATTACTGTAAGAACCGCTGGCAAGTTAAAGAACAGAAACTCCATGATGAATGGTGCTGAGATGGGTTAGCAGCTTTACCTGTCTGTATAAAGTGCGAAATAAGTATGGAAGAGGATCGTATAAAGTTGCCCCGATTACCGAGAAACTTACATAAAACTAGTAGAGCCTTGCTGTTTTACTCGTATAAGTCTTGATCCCACGGGTATATTAGAATAAAAGGTAAGTCCTATGTTATACCCAAGAATTCGCCATATCCTTATACTAAGTTTCATTAAAATCGGCCCAGTAGTTTCAGAGCATATTCGTTACAAATAAATAATAATCTTTCCTCTTTCGTAAGTATAGATAGACATCGCTGATACGGTCATATTATCTAGACGGGAAGTAGATCACGCCGTTAACAAAGCCCTGAACATCCCAGAGAAACCTAGGGCTAGAGGGACACCACCCGATACATGGTGGAGATGCTGATGAACCTAAACTATCTAACAACCCACGATCGTACGACCTGGCGCAAAATAAGAGGAGGCCTGACTCCGTATAAGCCGGAACAAGGGAAAGATGAGGCTCAGAGCTAAGCAATGACGCTCGCTAATCGTTTACGGTCGTGCGGGTTAAGCGACGCCAAGCGCGGTCTGGAAATCTTTGGGGGAGGCCTATGTTCAACAGTGGACGTCCTGCGGCTGATATGATGATGATGATGATGAAGCGCGGTCATTACTTCGATGGGTGACCAATTAACAGTGTGGCAAAAATGTGTTTTCGTGAGCCCCTCCGTGCTTCGGAAGGCACGTTATGCCGTTGGTCCCGGTTGCTACCTCTAGTAGCAGTCGTTAGGTCAAGTTAGAGGCCTTTGGACGATCTGAAAACTCTAACAATAGGTGAGCCACACCACTATACGAGAAGAAGAAGAAGGGAAAGATGAAGAGAAGACTGTTGGGGATAGGCCTTCTCTTTCTTTCTTACTTGACTCCTAATGTTTTAGCACTTACTTCCATAAAGGGTCATGTGTGAGGGCGGCCTGCTGGCCAACACCGGGGTGGAGCCATACCGCTCCCCGCCAGCCGACAGCCGCCCGCCCAGCGGCTTGAACGCTATCGGACGGATCACTGACTTGCCCTGAAACAATAAATACATTTGGTTAATTTTAATTAGAAGATTAACTAGCATAAATTAGCAACGGAGTAATAGAGCTAGAGCGCAATAGAGATCGCTACTATTTCTTAAGGTTTTTGCCAACTATCATATCTCTATCACACACTCTATCACACTAAGTTAGCTTTGTTTAAGTACTTAAAGCACACGGGTTCTCTACTCATATGCACTTATATGACAAATGAAAAAATATGAAAACCGACTTCAGCAAGGTCCAATCTCAATAAAATGACCACACAATGAAATGCGCAATTTAGTTTACTTTGATGACATATATTTTTTTAAACTATTTTAATTTAAAACCAGACTACTGAATCGATTTTGATGTTTCTATCGACCAAATCTGCAAGTACTAACAATTCTAAAAAAAACCTTAGCTGAATTAAGAACCCTCTTCATTTGTAGTCGGTTAAAACTAAACAAAAGTCGTGTTTACAATGTAAATATCGTGACATGTTAAGTTCACACGTGATATCAGATGAAGCCTTTCGTCCTCATAAATAATTCATTTCTCACACATGGAAATGTGATATCTAAACTTTGGACATGGAAGAAAGTACCTACATATTACAGAAATAACCATAGAATATAAAATAGTAGATACAGAAGATTCAGTCTGAAAATTCATTCAAATGAATAGAGCACATCGCCAATTACATACAGTTAATTAAGGTATCTATGCCAAAGATGCAACGCACATAGCACCTCACACGTCGCACATTGATGTCACCTCTATGTATAACAAATTGTGCAATACAATATAATAGTAGGCGTACACACATTTCAAAAGATGGCTCATTCCAATAAATCTTCACATCGATGAATGGATGAAAGAAAACATATTATTTTGTTTTTACATCGCCAACCGCGGCATTGATCAATGTGTTCTGACTCTAGATAAGTTGGATAAGTTAAAACAAAGTCACTGTGCCCCGTCTCGCTCGCACATCACTACGTCATATTTACTTGTTTCGATTTTTTTAGACAACGATGGCGAGCTGCGATGTCGCTGTACGGCGTGCGACATGCGCTATGCGATACATCTTTGGCATAGCCGTATCAATCAAACTAAAACGAAATGCAAATTAATAGAAAATCTCCAACTTCACTTGCAGTCAGTTACAGTTGCCTTGTCTCGTCATAACAATTGCAATTATTCAATTCACAAAGCGTAACATAATTACTTTACATTTGTACACACAATTCACAGCTTTATCATAATTATATTAATGGTCATTTCAGCCTGAATTCAGTTCAATGGTATTCTTTGTAATCATTTCAATCACGTAATATTGCAATGTTTATTATCTAGTTATAAGCCGTAAACTGCAAAAATCGTAATATACAGTCAGTTAACTATTAGAAGGTACCCTGAATAAGCAAAATAGAGTAGAATATTCTAACAATAATACCCATTTTATAGATTTTTTTTTAAATTCTGTAGCTAGAATGTCTTGTGTGTGATCACAATTCCGCCAAAGTCACGTCGTCGTCAAGAAATTACACGCTGCATAATAGCGAGTACCGCGAATTAAATAGAATTTCGCCAAACAGAGATATAAATAATTACAATATTGCAATTTTCTTACGGATCCCTAATTTTTTTATATATAATAGCCTATGTTATTTCCTGATAATGTAGCTTTCTATTGCTAAAAGAATTTTTGAAATCGGTCCAGTAGTTTCGGAGCCTATTCGTTACAAACAAACAATAGTACATTGTTACCCTAGGTGTGAAAGTCACTTATTAAAAGTCCCGAGACGGAGTTTGAGGGACTTAATGAGTCTTTCACCCGAGATAATTGAAAGTCCATTTATCGAGGAAGGCTATAGGCTGTTTTTTATTTTTATATTCCCACGGGATTGGGACTTAAGCGGGTAAAACCGTGGAGCGCAGCTAGTATTATATAGCTAAAGCGTTTGTTTGTTTGTTTGAACGCGTTAATTTTAGGAACTACTGGTTCGAATTGAAAAATTATTTTTGTTTTGAATAGTCCATTTAGCGAGGAAGGCTATATGCTTCTTTTTATCCCGACATTCCCACGGGATTGGGAGTTACGCGGGTGAAACTGCGGGGCGCAGCTATTTATTTATTATTTCCTGCAACATAGGAGTGCTCAGCGAGAGTTTAGGTAGAGTTTGCACAAGCATTTAGGTACATTGTATCAGATCAACCATGAAACCCTATTTACTAATTAGATACTTAACCTACTAGATAAAACGTACAATCCAGATTTAATACTTGACACTAATACCTCCTTATTGGATCAGTAGCTTTGTGAATCCCACGCGTTTTACTTATCGATAGGGTTGATGACAGTCTCTATAGACGGGACTGTCATCGAATTTCACCTTCAAGTCCCGTATTTTGACGATCGAACGCAACTAGGACGTAACGTAACTCTATTTTGCTGATTGTACAAAAAAGTAAGTTTGGCATAGGTATACAAAAAAATATAAGTAGGCCGTAGAAGGCATATAAAATAGGCCAAAATAAGAATAAAAAAAAAATTGGTGCCTACAAGTGCCTTTAAGACAATGCAAACAAATTGTTTGGGACGAACCAGGATTTTTTTATGTGCTACAAAACCCAGTAGGCCGAACGAAGAATAAATTGTTTTCCAATTTTCCTGAAAATAAATGTCAAAAATTTGTAAATTGAATTGAAATATTAATATTTTATTAATTTATTATATTAATATTTTATTAATTTATTATATTAATATTATATATTAATATCAGTTTTGATGAAAACTACCGTTTATAGAAGCAAAAGAGCAAAGTCTTGTGTACGTTTTTTGGGAAGAGGGATTCTTCCATACCACACCAGAATTATGGAGAGGTTTCAACGTTTAATATATTGATTCCAAAAAATCATGGTAACCCTACTTTACCGAGGCAAAACGATTGTTTAAAAGTACTATTTATTCTGATTTATACCCTTATTTGATTAGTATAATAAATAAGCAGATATGTGCGATTATCTTTGTATTTCGGCACGGAATCGACATTTTATACGCAATAGATGTAACGAAATGTCACGATGTGGAAAGGTTAAGTGGTTTAGTTGAAGACAACGTGCGTAAGTTATGGTGCCTTTGTTCTTGATGAGTTTAAAGTTGTGTTGGGTTCAAACGGGGATTAGTCTCGCTACTTAATTTGTTAATTATTACATTAAAAATTGTTCCATACTTCAAAAGGTAAAAAAGACTCTTATAAAAAAGAACCCTCTTGTCCGTCTGTATGTCCGTGTCTCACCACTGATTTTATCAGGAACGGGTGGACCTGATAAAATCTGAAATTTATACCAGATTTTGAGGTCTAAAGTCCCTATTAGGTGTGTATAAAATCAAGGTCCTGAGTCAACACGATGAAAAGATAATATGGGCAAATTTAGATTTTCGCGAAAACGTGTAAGACCAAATTTTTTCAATCTAATTTTGTAAACCGTTTTTAGGTGAGATCTTTGCCGATTTTTTAGTATAATTTTAAGACGAAAAATATTTACATAAAATCTAATATTAATTCTAAAATCTCAGATTTTTTGACTAAAGCTTCGAAACGACATGGAATTTTTGTCCTACCAGAACAAGGAATCTAAGTACCTACAATTAGTATAGAAGTAAGAGATGTCGATAGAAGTAGTTTGCAAACAAAATAATAATATCAAATAATCAACATCGCCTTAATAGCAGAGACATTTTGATATTAGTTTGTTGTGTGTGTTTATTATTAAGTGTTCATTCAGTGGTGTTTTATCGGCTTACCTTTAAACAAATTTCACCCCTCGCTACTGGTAGGTATAGTAGAACAAACAAGTTTCGATTTCACGTAAGGAACCTAAATCTCTTCTAACATAAAATATCATGTTTTTGTTTACAAACATCCCGCATTTATGCTAGCCTAGCTTCTTGGAGCTATGATGTAGAGCAGACGTGACTAAAAAGTTAACAATATACGTGATGAGAAAATAAAGTTTGTAACTATAAAATTGTAAACGTGCTTGCGAGAACAAATGATTTGACGTTAGAAGAATCATAAGAATCGCCGAAGCGTCTACGGAAAATTCGTCTAAAACAATTCGACTAAAACAATTCGTCTAAAAAACAACAATTCGGCTAATAACAATTCGACTAATAACAATTCGTCTAAAACAATTCATCTAAAACAATTCGTCTAAAACAATTCGTCTAAAACAATTCGTCTAAAACAATTCATCTAAAACAATTCGACTAATAACAATTCGTCTAAAACAATTCGTCTAACAGTTCGTCTAAAAACATTACCTAGGGTTTCAAAAATGGAGGAATACTGAGTCGCGGGTCTGGTACAATGCCGCGGTGGAGTTAACATTCGATGATGGAGGTGAAATAAAACGTGGGTATGTAGGACGCAGCTGCAGTGGAGTTAAGAGAGAGATATAAAGAAAACCCCCTACCCAGAACCGACATGGATAGGTTAGGTTTATGTTAGAACTGCGACAACAACGCACGAGCCGAGCGAGCGAAGCGAGCGGTGCCGCGGCAGCGGCCGGCGAGTGCTAGAAACGATTTCTACCCATTTTACTTAAATATAAACTCCACTGTAGCTGCATCCTACATATCCGCTACTCAGCATAACTTCATTTCCGAATCTTAACTCACTTCGAACTTAATGTTTTAGACGAATTGTTATCAGTCGAATTATTTTTAGACGAATTGTTTTAGACGAATTGTTATTAGTCGAATTGTTTTTAGACGAATTGTTTTAGTTTAGACGAATTGTTTTAGACGAATTGTTTTTTAGACGAATTGTTTTAGACGAATTTTCCGCAAATCTCGCCGAAGAAGAATGGAAAAGCACACTGTGGGATAATGGATTAACCTTGTATATGTTATAGATCAAGTGATTAATTGGTCATTATACGTACTTAATGCCCGAGCATTATGAATAACGACCAATATGAGAGAGTGCAATGTGATTATAACTACTGAAATAATCATATTGCCCGGGCATTATACATAATGCCTGTCAACTATTGGGCAGCGTAATAAAAATACATGTTTTATCACTGGTCTGGTGGTGGTGTCTATTTAAGACATTTCTTTCTTCGTTTTATAGATATTCTGACTTCCGTGTCCGTCTGTATTGGCTTTAAATGCAAAACAAAGATTTTCCAACTAAAGCAGTCCAACTTTTGCGTGAGGATGTAGTAGGCTTCCCTAGCACCTATACCTACTACCAAGCTACCCTGTCAACATAGTTGACCGTATCCAGAGGAAATAACTCGTCAATACGTCTGTAGCCAACTAAGCTGCGGGATTCATCACGATGTTTTCCTTCACCGTAAGAGCACTGTTAGCGCACATCAATTTTTAGTAAAAAAATCCGGCCGGCGTTTGTACCCACGATGTTCGAAATAAAAGTCAGTTTATCTACCACTAGGCTAACACCGTTCTCGGATTAACCTTAAAACATAGGCTCCCTTTTGCTTTAAAGTAATATTGTAAAAAATTAAAAAAAATCCACAAGTAAAATGTAAGGTATCATGTTAAAAAATTAGTCGTAGCGGTCACGATCATTTCTACAAATGAATAAGCAAACATAACATGACTGGACAAAGTCAACAAATCAATGAATCACCTAGGTACAGTTAGGCTTCCCCAGGTCTTTGGAGAGGTGTAAATGAAAAATGTATGTGCGTGATAATTAGTTAGCATTACTCTTACGGTGAAGAAAAACTGTGGAAAAACATCGTGATAAAATCATCGATGTTTTCCTTTACCAAAACAGCAAAGTTAATAATAAATGTTATCTGTAAGTATAATTATTTATTGCAGTTTAGAGTAGGACAAAGTAAAAGAAAAACAACAAACAATTTTTCTCAGAACTAACAAAGCCGAAGTGAAAAACATAACCGTTTTAAAACCACTAAAGGCTCAGCTAAACCTCTAAACCAACAAACAGCGAGCATTATGCGGTTTCAAACACCTAGTTTTTGCTTTTCTTGTTTGAAAATACCGATATAAAATTTAATGGATGAAATAACGATGTTTTTATGTAGAATGCTCTCATTGAGACTTGTTTGATGTTGATTATTATTTAAAAAAAAAACACTGTTTACTTACCTATACCTACTTAGTAAAAGTTTGGTTAAATATAAAACTTAAACCTAGGTGATGCTTGATGATAGGTATCATGAATGATACAGTAAGTACCTAGGTAAGTACATTTCTACTATTTTCTACAAACATATTTTTATTGGGTTCACTACGCTAGACCAAAACACGTTTCCACTTGTTACATTTTAACTATGACGACTCACCCTAAGCTAAATTGAACTAAGCTTCATTTTGACAAATTGTTGTTTGTTTATGTATGGCAAAGGTTCCTACGCATGAGATTATGTAACAAATTTTGTTAAATTACTTTTTTTATTACGATAACTAAAAATATAAAATAATAAATATAAAACAATAATAACAAATTTTTATATTTAATTCCTAAGAAAATAAATAATAAAACATTATTTCGCCTATAAATCCTACAATGTAAGATGCAAAGGAAGCTTTGCATTTCAATGTTAAACATAAACATCAATGCCCCACAACCACAACCACAAGTGTACGTATAGTTATATAGTGTACCTCGATTCCATGTTCTATCTATGTTAGCCACTTGCACGTAATAAGAGCCAACGGGTTTGTAGGTTAGCTGTGACAAGGCTTTGAAATACAGGCTTTTGTAAGAAGATAGACGACCCAGTTGGCACAATGGTCACCATGCCGAACTGCCAAACACAGGGTCGCGGGTTCGATTCCCGCCTCAGGCAAGTATTTATGCTTAGATATTTGTCTGTGGTCTGGTTGTTTCTATGTATTATAAGTATATATTTACAAAAGAAAAGTAATATAAGTAGTATATCCGTTGTCTAGCACCCATAACACAAGTCTAGTTACTTAACTTGGGGCTAGATGGCGATGTGTGGAGTGTCCTGCAATATTTGTTTATTTATAGGACATGTAGCGACCAAAGTTTATTAAAGAACAGCCGCCCCGCCAAATCAGATTTTTACGGGGGTCAAAGCGCATATCACTGCTTGCTTAAATTTCAATCTTCCTTTTTGGTTATTTCCATTTTTAATTTATTTTTAGTTCTTTCCTCTGGACACGGTGGACTGAGCTGAAAGGGTGGGCAAGCCTACTTCATATAGTACATGTCAAAAATACCATAGCGCCTTGAATAGCATTAAAGTTGCCTCCGCTAAAGTATATTTTTTAAGAAAACCAATATTTTATATCCTTGAGCTAACTTACCTCAAGTCCATATTTCTTATTATACGGGGTAATTGGAAATTATAATAGCAAGCCGTTGAGGGCTACTTCTGTGCACCTAAACAAACAACTTTTGTTCTATGACTTTTGGAAATTCGAAAAAAAAAATGAAAATTTTGATTTTATGTAAATTCGAAAAACAGCAGCTTTTTTAAAACGAAGGTCATTCAGACTAAGAACAGTAGATGAAACTTGAAAAATAAGTAAAATTTAAAGGTTAATGACCTCTCCATTTAAGGAACAGCTGATTTTCAAATAAACCTAACCTCAAAATTTTCGAAAAAATGTTCAAATTTCCAAAAGTCGTAGAACAAAAGTTGTTTGTTAAGGTGCACAGAAGTAGCCCTCAACGGCTTGCTAGTATAATTTCCAATAACCCTGTAAAAGGAACAATATTTTTAGAAGACTTTTGACATAACATTATTAACCCAGAGGCACAGTTTTTATAATAATTATTATTTTAATTGTGACTTCTACGTATTCGCTTCAGTTATTGAAGTGAATGGCACAATGGATTATGTAAAATGTTACGTTAATTTTTTATATTAAAATTCCGCTCTATATCCGGGTCAATCAGACCAACAAACTACTTATTCGTATTTGGATTCAAAATGGTTGAACTTTATTGATTTGAACTTATTATTTATCTTTTCAGCGTGATATTAGCAGCTTATAACTGAATTAACTCATTTTTATAGACATTAAAAAGAATCAACTCAATCGGTTTTACCTGCAAAGATAAATAAACGAGGTCTTACAGCACAAGTAAAGGGAAAATTCCGAAATATAAAAAAGTTTAAAATTAAATTAAAAATGTAAATTTACCAATGATATCTTTTTCTCGGGTTGACCCAGGACCTAAATTTTTATACAACTAATGGACTATAGACCTCTAGTATATGGTATGAATTTCAACTTGCTAAATTCACCCATTCCTTAGAAAATCGGTGGTGATCGACAGACAGACAGACAGACGGACAAGAAAGTGATTTTATAAGGGTTCCTTATTTATCTTTTGAGGTACGGAACTCAAAAAAATAAGTTTCATGTCTCTACGATCAGCGGTTTAGGCTATGCGTTGATCCGTCAGTCAGTCAAATAATTTTATATGTAAATAGTAAAGTTTGTTAGTGTATGTATGTGTGTTACAATTTTATGCAAAAAAACTACTACGATTATTTTTTCAGGACCTCTTTTCCGACCAACTAAACCAACCAATTAGTTGTGCCTAATGGAACTAATGAAGATTTTTTTTTCAAACGGACCAACAGGTTAGGCAGTTAATTTAAAACCGACCGATTGTGCTGGTTTACCGCCGGCGAGTGATATGAGCGCTCTATAAAGCTGTCTAATATATGTATTTATCTATACTCTAACCTGATAAAACACATCCATTGATCTTGATCCTGGAGTGAGACGTGTTAAACCGCAAGGCGGTACAAGTTCCTATCATAAAATGACCACCGTTGTAGATGTGAGTCCCACGGTGTCTGTTGATGCAGTTCATACGTCTTGTCCTACATATCGCTCGCGCTTGCGCCGGCGCACCTCGCAGACCACACTCTGGGTGGCTCTTTATGATTTATATAATGTAGCGCCCTCCACAGCGCTAGTGATGTGAAACGTCCGTCGTGATTGAGATCTAGTTGTCGATAATTTATCGATAATTCATTCTGAACTCGTTTTCATCGCCGTTCCGGCTAGGAAATTAAAAATGTTCTTACATGATATTTCAATTTAATTTATAGTAATTATTTTCCCGGGTTGTAAGTTAAAAAGTTTATTAACTTTAATTCATTCTGTTCAGGGCGCTGCTGTAGTGCCTGTGGCATTTATTCGATGGCGTAGACTTGCCAAAAACATACTATGTACTATCTCAGCCTATATTATTATTAATTATGTGTCCCATATCACGGGTCTATGTTGCTCCGGACCTCTGGAAAGCATGCTAGAGCCGAAGCCAACACGTAGCACTTCATCACTACATAGTTTTAATCAAAGTCGCTTTCTCTGTCCCTATATCCCTATGTATGCATAAATCTTTAAAACTGCGCAACGGATTTTGATGCGGTTTTTGAAGTGAAAACTTCTTATGGCGCGTTGGGCACTTTTGTGGGTGAGCATTTTCACCCGTTCTCGCGACAGATTTTGACGCGACAGATGAGATTTGACGCGACAGATGAGATTTTATTTGTGTTAGTCTTTTTGTTTAACTTATACTGCCATCTATTACACAAATTGAGAAACTTAGTTTCTCGAAAGACCGTTATTCGAATGTAGATGGCGCTGATATAAATTTTTTACTGCCATAAAAAATAAACTATATTTGTTTAAGTGAGTGCTAATAGATGGCAGTAGCAGATCGTTTCAAGAAATATTCTATGAGAAATACCAAGTTTATTGTTTTCACTTCTGCCTGCACTCCCGGAGTGCGCTGTTTTTTTTAATAGATATAGTGATTAAAGAGGAAGGTTTTTAGATATAATACATGCATAATACAGCCGTGCGAAGCCGGGGCGGGTCGCTAGTTAAAATAATAAGTTTAATTTCAAAGTTTGATATAGACACAAAACCTTTGATGATCTATGTCTACACTATAAAATCTAGACAAAGACAACCTCCAGTTTGGATAGAACTATTGATAAACTACAGGAGGAAACTAACTTACATTCAAGTTTTTCACCGAAACGTCTAGAACTCTAGAACGACCCCTTTTGTATTAGAATAACCTCATAGGAATACATTATTAAAGAAATGTATTAAAATAAAAAAAAATGTTAAGGTAAAAGGATACCGGCGCTCTCTCCATACAAACGTAGTCGACTGTTTCCTCCCTGGATAATGACACTAGCACAAATATTTCTGTTGCATAAAACTTGACTTGAAAGCCATGACTATGCCCTTATGTCTTGCTTTTTTTTCAGTTTACAATTATCATAGAAATTATGATTTAAAAATAAAAAATATTAAAAAAAAACATAAAAGAAACAGTCGACTACGTTTGTATGGAGAGAGAGTGTCGGTACTCTTTTCTCTTAACTGAATTGGCAATTATAAATAAGGTGAGCCGTTACAATAGTCCCTACAAAATGTGTCCCAGCTGGTAAGTAAGAATAAAGTGATTTATCGATTGTCGATAAAAAACTTTAACAATACCCCATCCCTATCGTTAACATCTCTAGTTACTTTGCCTTGTAGATGAGTTCCGAACGCAGTAAGCATTAGAAAGCTTATTTATTGCTTTATTAGTTCAATACTTTACTGTTACAACTTACGTTATTGTACTTCTGATTGGTATCTTGTCACTTTAAAATAGCTTTATTATTTTATGGTTGCCCTTTGGTTTAAATTGTGTAAAGAGTCCGTGGGAATAACCCAATAAAACTAGAGTCTAATAATTTTTGTGTCCCTTTTTCTGCTTGCCCTTAGCTCTATTTATTTGAGACTAGCTGCGCTCTGCGGTATCACCCGCGTAAGTCCCGATCCCGGATATATCAAAATGAAAAGTAGCATTTCTCGATAAATGGACTATCCAATACAAAAATAATTTTTCATTTCGAACCAGTAGTTCCTGAGATTAGCGCGTTCAAACAAACAAACTCTTCAGCTTTATAATACTAAGTATAGATAAGGATAGTTCATACAAAAAGTTTATGTACGCTATTAACTTTGCTCTTACGGTGAAGGAAAACATCGTGATGAAACCTTGTATTTAATTGACTCCAGATGTATTGTCAAGTTCTTTTACTCAGGACGCTGCGCTGTCGAATAAGCTGAAGGGTGGTAGGTTCTGAACGAGCCTACTTCATCTATTGACATGTCCCAAGCACTACAGTAACAGAGCCCTGAATTGCTAGATTAAAGTTCCTGGGGCTATAAATCATCCGGCTTAGAAAGAAAGATCAATATTATTAAAAGTTACAATTCAAATAGACACAAAAACATTCCGAATTGTTTTAAATGCAAAAAAGATATATCCTATCCTACTCCTACTATCCTACTAATATTATAAATGTGAAAGTT
This sequence comes from Idaea aversata, assembly GCA_907269075.1. Lineage (NCBI taxonomy): Eukaryota > Metazoa > Arthropoda > Insecta > Lepidoptera > Geometridae > Idaea > Idaea aversata. Next base: position 3,133,566 of record OU026092.1, on the reverse strand, counting down.
TGTGTGTGCGTGTGTGTGTATGTATGTTTGTTACTCCTTCACGCAAAAACTCCTGGACCGGTTGCAATAGAACTCGGTATGTAGATAGCAGGAGACCTGGAATAGCACATAGGCCACTTTTTATCCCAATATTCCCACGGGATCGGGACTTACGCGGGTGAAACCGCGGGGCGCAGCTAGTATACCAATAAAACTAGAATCTAATATTTTTTGTGTCCCTTTTTCTGCTTGCCCTTATCTCAATTTATTGTAGACTAGCAGCGCTCCGCGGTATCCGGGATATCACACGGGATCGGGACTTACGCGAGTGAAACCGCGGGGCGCAGCTAGTCATACTAATATTATAAATGTGAAAGTTTGTGTGTGCGTGTGTGTGTACGTATGTTTGTTACTCCTTCACGCAAAAACTACAGGACCGATTGCGATGAAACTCGGTATGTAGATAGCAGGAGACCTGGAATAGCACATAGGCTACTTTTTATCCCGATATTCCCACGGGATCAGGACTTATGCGGGTGAAACCGCGGGGCGCAGCTAGTAACTCATAAAAATTACATTATTAGCACACCGTATCGTGAAACAAGACGCATGTTTTAAATGACGCCTACTAGATAAGTATTGCAAATATATATGTATGTGGAGCATTTGCATTAAAATGGCGAACCAGTTTTTTATTATTTATTTATTTGGAGATATTATACTAATATTATAGATTTTTTGTTTGGACCGAATAGGCTCCGAAACTACTGGACCTATTTAGATGAAATTTGGTATGGGGATACATTGATTCATTGAGAGTAATATAAGCTACTTTTTGTCCCGATATAACCACGGGATCGGGATTAACGCCCGCGCCGATCAAACCGTAACAACTAAAAACCAATTACAGGAACTTACACGTAGAAAACGATGTAAATTCAACAATTATAGGCATGAGCGCAACTACGAACTATAGCGCTATAAACTTAGAGATACATAATATGAATAAGTAATTTGTTTTGTTGTTGCTCTACAATAATTATCTACTAAGCGTCTTTCAAATACTATTGTAAGAAGACTTATAGTTAATGAATAATTAGTTAAAAACTTGATAAAACAAACTTGTTTTGGGTATACGAGTATAATCTCTTAATAAAATAAAGTAGGTAAAGTAACTGGTCGCTGGACACGCCTTTTTTTCATATTTGTATGCGAGAGATTAGTTATCGCTCTCCTTCATTCTCTCTTTCTTATATTGAGCGTGTTCAGATGACACGCGTCGACCACGCGCCCACCACGCGCTTTACACGCGTTGACCACGCGTTGAACACGCTTTGAAATTTGTTCTATATATAATTTGAGTCTTATGACACATCAATAGATCTCAAATTGCATTTCTGCAAGCGGGCGCGGGGCGGGCGCGTGGCGTGAGCGGGTGGACTTTGATAAATACAATTTGAGATCTATTGATATGTCATTTAGGACTCAAATTATATACCTATAGAATTAATTTCAAAACGTGTTCAACGCGTGGTCAACGCGTGTGATGCGCGTGGCGGGCGCGTGGTCAATGCGTGTCATCTGAACACGCCCCGTTTACAAGAAATGTTTTCGTAACGCAATACATTTTTACTCGGCTAGGTCTCGCCAACCCGCGATAAGGAATTTCCTTCCAAAAAAAATGCTTTACAGGATTTGCAGCTGCATTTAATAAGGTCATTCACAGTCATCTTCCAAAGAATCTCATATCATTTATCACCGCTAATTTCTCTCGTAAATTAGGGGTATCTAATTCGATGACCATTCAGAATACCTTCCGAATAACAGTTTGGCATCGCCCGAGGCAAGATCCCACGCTCCACCCATACTTTTAAGCATATTTTAAGTCATTTAACCACGTGGTTTTAATAAAAACAGTGTTTTAATTCTAACAGGGACACACTGAAACTGCCCAAAGCTATATCCCAGGCTGTCTTGAAATTTCCTTAGGTAGGCCTAAGTATAGGATAGGACCAATTGTTATACTTTCGGGTGCTTTAGGGCACTTTAATGTTAGTATTATAGGTTTGCATGATTTTGAAGATGTTTGTGAATCTAATTTATGAAGAGCGTGAGAAATTTTTAAAATAGGTAGGTTTTGGTCATACAATATTTTGGTTGTAATTTATGTGTAATTTCGCTAACCACATAACGATAAGCTTCAGAAGAAAGTTTGATTGATCACTATTTATGTAATTTTATATTTAAAATTAAAGAACATATAATACGTAGTTACACATGTTACAAGATATCACGAAGAGGAGAAACCCTGAGAGTTGATTGGTATGGCATGAATGAATTACATAATTACCTTTACTTTTAACCTAAATAAATACGGGCTAATGCACTAGTCCCTACCAACACATTCCCCCTGGTGGAGAAGCAAGGATTTTTTTCCACCTATCTCTACTGTTATGCTACTAGTAGGGCTAGGTGGAATAAGACATCCATTTTTACGAACCGTTCGTTATGTTAAAACAATAATAAGTAAGTACTGTCAGTTCCAATAAATATTGTTTTATGGGAAAAGGGAAGCTTAATGAATTAACGCAATCTTTTCAAACACATTTCAACGTCAATTTCACCAGTTAATAAAATACAGTGTTCTTTTCTTTATCATCGTGAAATTAAATACGTCTCATGAGTGTTTAAAGTAGAGCACCCCTAGAAACATATTTATGTGAGAGCACCAAACTGGAAAATTCCATCAAACAAGACGATTTAATACCCAAGTTCTGCTAGATTTTTACTAAAAACACGTAGGAGGACCCACAGAAGCGGTCTAGCCATAAAAACCCGGAACTATTGTAAAAACTAGACCTTATGTTTGTCGTGAATCATGACTATAGTATATCGTCTTTTGTGCTAACATCGACATAAACTTGTCGTTGTAATGTGTTCCGTGATCCCATTGTTCTAATGTTCTTTGTGTGTGTAACAATTATTGTTTTTGATGTGATAACGTCTAATAAATGGATGGAATACCTGCATTCACAAAAAAGTGTCACGATAATATTGTGTGACGTCATGCGTCATGGTAACGTCACTATGACGCGTCCGTTTCCGTTAGGACAGAGTTATTTAATAATAATATCGCTCATCTGGGCTTGTGTTATGGTGATAAGTGACGAATAGGAGACTTATAATATAGGAAAAAAATATAAAAGAAAAAAAATAAAGGAATAACAAAAAAACTCTATATTTTAATCGTTTTCTTGTGACGTTATCACGTAAAATTATCGTCCGTAAATATTACAGACAACCATTTATTGTTTTTTATCACAGTTGCTCATAAAGTGGATCTTATTAAACCGCTTTTAGGCTCATAATGCAACGTAATGATATTGAATTCTTACAAACAAAGAATTACATAGGTAATAGTTATCATAAACTACAAATTTTATCATCCTTTTTATCTATTGACATGCAATCATCACCATCATCTTCCTGCCCTTATCCCAATTTATTTGAGGTCAGCGCAGTATGTCTTCTTCTATTCACTCCTATTAGTCGTCATCTTTTTATGCAATCATACATATTTTATTACATGCAATCATACATATTCAAATAACGCATTCCACTTTACCAAAATACATTGCATATCTAGCTGCGACATACTCCAATTTTTATTTAAAATAGAGAACAGACTTTCACCCTTCAATAAAACGTGAATAGTCGAAAGCAATAACCCTATCTTACTTGCTTCAGTCAGTCGCTGATGCGGTCCGAAATGGACATAAATTACCGCGCATATGCGTTTTAAGCATTATAATCATTTGAATCCGAGATTTTAAGCTCACGAAAGTTAGCACTGTAAGCGATGTTCAAATTGGACCGCAGCCTTCAAATATAGACGTGAAAAAGACAAAAAAGATATCAGATACTGACTAGAGCAAGTAAGGTTAAAAGTTTATAATTCATTGATCGAATACTATAAAAGCTGCGCAAACGCATCACTACGACCCCATTTATGCCCCACTTCCGAGGTAAAGTGCGACCGGTTTTTTCCACACGCGCTTAATATTTTGCGGCACACGTGCCAAGCAGATGTGTCTGGCATTGACAGTAAATTGCAATGGTTTCAATGGATTTCCACCGTGAATTGGGGTGTGAGGGTTTTTTATTCGTTTCGCATCTGTATTTATAGTCTTTTAAACGCACTTTCACTTAAGCAAGTTAAGTGAGGTGTGGCGTTATTTACGAGATTTTAATTTGAACTTGAAAAGCTTTTTACTCTACCTCAATTTAACTTAATTGAAGTTAAAAATGTCGTTGAATATTGTGTGTGGTAACTGTTATAAAAGAATATTGTTTGTACCTAGTTTTCTATTTGTAATAGCCTTATTACATAATCATTATCGATTTACTAATTGTTTTCATGTAGCAAAACATACGACCCCATCTTTCTATCTATAGAAACGCACTGCTAATGACTTTCGTTCTGGAAAAAAAATAATTGAACAGAAAACATCTGCTTTTAACAAAAATAATCACCCTCTTGCAAACTACCCCTGTAATTAATAACAGAGTATTTAGTTAGGGGAGCGACGCAACGGGACGTATTGCACCCTAGTTTAATTTCGTTATTCGTTTCATTATGACCCCAATGTATTAAAGGTGTTAAAAGTCGTGACCCTATAGTCTATAGGTAGAAGAATATCTCTACTCGTGCATGACTCATATTTTGTTAAATTCTTACTCCAAAATTTTGATACTAATAAGTTTTTTTACATATGATAGGTCAGCGTTTGACCACTATCACACCTGCCTGGTGGTGACGATGCGGCCTAAGATGTAACACGCCTTCCTAGAAGATACCTATTCACTCGCGACTTGAAGACCCCCAAATTGTACACCTTAGGAAAGCCAGACGCAGTAAGTACTCAAAAACTTAAAGTACCTATGGCAACATTTCTTACTTAAATTAAAGCAGATGGATCATAGCATTCTGAATAAGATTTTTTTTTCGTTTTCAGAAATAAGTTCGTCACTGCGTCCATGCAAGAATCTTTAGTTAGACCTATTCGGCTCCCCTGGGGAAGCATAGAGCATAATTTTAAGTCAGCTCCTATCGACCCTCTGAACTAGGGGATCCGATAAGAGTTAACCGGAAAAACTGATACTGAAATGCTTGATGATTGCAAACAAGCTTGAATTTCTACGCGTTTAATTAACTGTTTACCATTTGGGTAAATTGGTTTCATTACAAACACAATTATCTTGTCTTTTATCTTTTTAATTAAATCCTGCTATTATCGACTGTGGTAGAGCCTATTGTTATGCTTTCTAGATAGCCATATGTATATTTTTAATAGTTTACACAATACAAGCAGCAGGTAAAATGGCGACTAACATTTATTTGCATTCATTAGTCCCTCAAGAGCTGCTCAAGAGTAAAAAACTATTAAACAATTCCTATAGGTAAAAATATGAATTATAAGTACCTACTTCGATTATGGTCAATTTCAAAGCGATGTACAATTTATAACATCGATTGATTGTCAATTTAAAGTCGAAGATTCATTAACTAAAACCGATTCGATGAAAGAAACATCCCACGGTATTATTTACACGATTTCCCATCATTCGATCTTGTAACAAAACCCCGTCTGGGGACATTTTTACAATGGAAAATGTACCTATACAAGGTAGTAGTTTATAATAAAGGTAAACTAGGTTTTGTCCGTGATTTCGAACGCGTGGAAGTCGAAAATAGTTCTAATAGAATTGGTCCAAAAAATCACATTGTCCGATACAAACTTTGCCCCCTTTTCTTCCTTTATTTGAAAATCCTTTCTTATCGGATGCCTACGTCACACAAAGAACACACCCTCCAAGTTTCAGGTCTCTACGATCAGCGGTTTAGGCTGTGCGTTGATCCGCCAGTCAGTCATAAATACAGGACAAAGCATTTTATATGTACAGAAAAGTTTCTATTTCAAAACAAGGTGCCAAGTTAAAATAAACTTATGACATCCTAAATCCTAACAAACAACTTTTGCTCTATGACTTCTGGTTTGATTGATTATTTTTTCGAGGAAGTCACTTAACCAACTCCGGACCCAAGTAGGCCGCTGCAGACAAAATATGAGCCAAAATATAAAAAAATAGGGTTTCACGTAGGAAGACCTGCTGTGACTGTGGGGTCCCCACATCTGCACATTGGGCGACTTAAATCAATGTTGCTGCTGTGGGCTGTGTCATAATATATGTCAGACAGAATTTAAATACTTCCACGAAAACCAGAAGAAGACTTGGTCGATCGTCTTCCAAAATCAGTCAAAGAAGAAATCTAAACTTTTAAGTAGGTAGGTTTTTATGTTTTGTTACACAATCAGCAAATCGTAGTTAATGCCAGGAATTGCGTTATTATAAAGTCCGTACAAATCCGGTGAACAATAATTCAGCTACCAAAATTCTACTAATTTACAACACGTTTGCATTATAATAGGTTCACTTGTGTTCAGGTCACGATTCGAGGACCACATTTGTGCCAAGGTTTAGTATTATTTTATTATTACACTCTATTCATAAGTTTAATGCATCATAACTGGATTAGTTTGTGATGCAATTAGATTAGTTCATGTTAGACGTTTTGTAGTTAAAATAATGTTGGAGGCTGAGTCGAAATGTTGAAATGAGAAATGTAATGTAGTAATTTTTGAAAAAATATCTCAAATTAGTTTTTTTTAAATATACAGCTGATTCCTATCACGTTATGTACAACCCACCCATCCCCTTCTTTAATTCTTGTCCATCCAAAGGTTGCCCGGAAGAGATCGCTTTTAGCGATAAGGTCGCCCATTGTGCCATATTGTTTGGTTATCATTGTTTTTGTAGCAGGAGTAATGTGGTACAATAAAGAGTTTATCTATCCATCTATCTCTAAATTGAGAACCTCCTCATTGAAGTTGGTTAGAAATCTATACTTGTTCTATATTATTGTGTACGTTTTTGACCAGTTTATAGGTAGGTATAAGATTTTTCAAAGGTACCTATACTTGTTCTATATTATTGTGTACGTTTTTGACCAGTTTATAGGTAGGTATAAGATTTTTCAAAGGTACCTATATTTTTTTATTTTTAGCCTTTTCCGTCCCACTGCATGGCAAATGCCTCCCTCCCCTCCTTCCACTGTTCCAAAGGACACCGAGAATCTTAATATTTTAACATTTAATGCACAAACCCTAGGAGATGAAGCTCGTCTACTAGAATTAGAAGCTGCATAGCTATTTTTAATTATTTTATCATAAAATAAAAATTGTTTGTAATAAAAAACACACTATTTCGGTAGGAATTAAAAGTTCAAAATGTACTCTAATATAATTATTTTGTACGTTTTTAACTTTTAATATTTGCATGCTAAGCTAAGTGCTGGTGAAATATATTTAACTTTATTTTTATGTGACATCTTTGTACAATATTTCGAGCAAATAAATGACATTCATTCATTAAATATATCGTAAATAATATATTATAGAATGTTTTTGTTTCGTTCACTGAAGTAAAATAGGTACCTACTTTTACGCGTTATTACTCTTTGGAGTTTTTCCGAAAACCCTACTGGGTAGGATAGAAAGTATGTCTTTTCCACGGCTAAATAAATTCGTTAACAAATTTATAATAAATTTAACACTAAAACACCCACCAACAATAAACAAAATCCCACTTCTAAACTTATAATTATGTTGTGTGGGTGGGCATTTGATTAGCTAAGCTGAAACTTAGTTAAATTACAAGTACATACGATACGAGCTAAGTTGCTAAGTACTTATTAGGTTCATGTATTGTGCTAGTATAACCTTAGGCCTGGCCAGGATGAGGGCGGGGCTGTGCTCGTGGCTTGTGCATGGGATAATCGTCTAAGGTACTCCATGCATATACCTTGGTCTAGTAAATACATTGACAGGTACTCTAGGTGCAATCAACGTTCTAAAGTACACCGCCACCTTAAGGTAAAAGTGTACCTGCGCTCTCTCCATATAAACGTAGTCGACTGTTTCCTCCCTGTCTATTGACACTAGCACAAATATTTCTGTGCCATAAAACCTATAACTGCCATGACTACATGCCCCTATTTTTTTTTTTTTTTTTCATTTTCTAATTATCATAGAAAATAAGATTAAAAAAATAAAATAAAAATACAAAAATAGGGGCATGGTCATGGCAGTTAAGTATAAGTTTTATGCACTAAAAATATTTGCTCTAGTATCATTATCCAGGGAGAAAACAGTCGACTACGTTTGTGATAGTTTTTATGAAGAAAGCCCCCGGTACCCTTTCCTCTTAACGTTTACAGTCCTGTGCAGCACTATTTGAACATTATAACAACGAAACTAAATCGATCCCACGTTCGGTTGGTGTAGCGGGTGGCGGCTTATAACACTCGGCCAACTAAATACATAGCTAACATGTTGAAAATAATAATCACACTGACTACTTTTAATTCAAGTATTTATGTTTGTGTGTAACGTCTTTTAGAAGAAGTCGGTCGTAAGTCCAATACTTGTTGATAGGATTGTTGTAACAAACTGATAGTAGACTTATGATCTATACTGTACCTATTTGAATACAGACATCTATGAAGCAAATTTTAAGGATCATACGAAATTATTTCCTGTTTGAAATGACAACTGCAATGGTAGCATCGTTTTTATTAATTATTTGTAATATTAACTAACTATTAGTGCCCCGCGTAGAAGTCCCGAATCCGTGGGATCATCTGGAGAATAAAAATTATAATACTCCCAATGGACCAATGTATCATTATACCAAGTTTTATTAAAATCGGTTCAATATTTTCGGAGGAACATCTGTTTTGCTATTTTATGAAATATTTTCTTTACTAATAAGTTGTTTAAAAATAGGAAAACAAAAGGACATGTGGACAGCAAATCTATCTCTATATATATAAAATTCTCGTGTCACGGGGTTCGAGCTTGAACTCCTCCGAAACGGCTCGACCGATTCTCATGAAATTTTGTGAGCATATTCAGTAGGTCTGAGAATCGGCCAACATCTATTTTTTTTTTGTTTTTTTTTTGTAAATAGCAAAACAACGTTTGCCGGGACAGCTAGTATTTTTATAAAATAAAATGGTTGTCTGTGTAACGTCAGTTTACGAACGATATTTTTACGCGATAACGTTGTAAGAAAACGATAAAAAATTGAGACTTTTTTTCCTTTATATAAGTCTTCTATTCGTCTCGTCACCATAACACAAGCCCTGATGAGCGATATTATTATTAAACAAACACGAGAAGTACCATGACACTTTTTTGTGAATGCAGGTGGTCACGAAAATAATGATTGCTCTAGCTGGAAGCATTATTCAGGAAGGAAATTAAGCAATCAATTTGTATAAAGATATTAAAAATACATTTCTAAAACATTAAATACATTGTTTATTAATTGTAAAAGAACTTATTCATAAAAGTGAAGAACAATGATGCGCCTAGGCAAGGCACAACAAAGGCTTAATGCGTTTAAATAAAACAAAAGCATAAACAAAAGGTAACTAACAGTTGAATTGGCATTGTAATTTCAACACAATAGTTTACTAGTTTAACGAGCCACGATAGAGAAATCAGGTAGCCTATCTGTTATATCAGGAAATGGGGTTTTAATATTTTATTTCCTACGTTAAAAAGAGGTTAGCTGTATTTTTTTCTAATCATCAGTCAAATCATCATAACTGCATTACAACAAACCTGCAAAAAATATTTTATTGCAAAAATGCGTCTTCCTAAATTATTGTAACCGAGACGAGACTCGAACTCGCTACCCCCTGATTACCGTTCAAGCCACCGTACGCGCTTATAAATACCAATTACAAGGCACGCACAACGAAAAAAAATTTAAAAACTTTTGATAGAAGCATCGACGAATTTGAAATTTTTGATCGTTTTACCGACAAAATCTATGAGTAGTTAAGTAAACAAAACTACGCCATCCCATTCTCGACTATGAAGGATAGTTTTAAAAGAAAATAAAACCGGCAAAGTGTGAGTCGGACTCGCGTACGAAGGGTTCTGTACCATGTTGTATTAGAGCACCACCTATTTTTTTCCTTTTTTAGTATAGGCAACAGAAATACATCATCTGTGAAAATTTCAACTGTCTAGCTATCACGGTTCATACTAGATACAGCCTGGTGACAGACAGTGAAGTCTTAGTAAAAAAAAGAACAGTCGATTTTAATAGAAATTATTCGAAATTAAATTGAAGCCTCTATCATTTAGATTAAGTTTTCTAAATATAATTGACTATTGTGTCTGTGATATTGCCTGTAATAAACAAAATAAATCACCTAAATTAGTAGGTACCTATACCTATTACCTACACATATCGCTCGTGTGACATCAACGTCACCTTTTGAACTCACGAATTTTTAAACCATTGACCATTCAACTGTAATTTTATTATGTAAAATCTATAATAATATTATAGAGGAAAAATTCGATTGTTTTTTTGTTTGAATTGTATAAGCTATGAAACTACTCGACCGATTTTAATGTAACTTGGTATGAGGATAAATTAATTCATTGGGAGTAACATAAGCTACTTTTTATACCGATATTCCCAGAGTCGGAAGTTACGCGGCTGAAACCGCGGAGCGCTGCTATCTGTTTATATTTTAGTAGCGACCCGCTCCGGCTTCGCACGGCTATATTATGCATGTATTATACATATAAACTTTCCTCTTGAATCACTCTATCCATTAAAAAAACCGCATCAAAATCCGTTGCGTAGTTTTAAAGATCTAAGCATACAAAGGGACATAGGGACGGACATAAAGACGGCGAAAAGTGACTTTATTTTATACTATGTAGTGAAGATTATAAAATACAATATTTTATTTTTATTTATTAACATACGTAGGCATATTTCGGGATATCGAAACAAAGCATTATCTCCACGCAGGCAACATAAAGACACCCACTAAACTTGTTCAATTTCGGCCAATGATCTTGTTTTGGTCAAATGGTATCTAATAAATCAATATAAATACACTGTTTTGCAAATAAAGTGATATAGCGCGCAAAACAGAACACAATAACGATTGAAAACGCCTCTGTAAATGCTTTAACAAAACAACCACATTGAAACTAAATTCATTTTTATAGCCGTACAGCTTTGCAATAGAATATGAATATTTTCCTTAGTTTTTACGAACGTAAAAAAGTCAGAACATTTTCAAACTATGTAGGTATCTTATGTGGTGCCTATAGATAGGTATTTTATCTTTTTCCACCAGCCACTTTAAAAAAACTAAGTATTTCGTAAAAAATAGGGAAAACCAATTAAAACAGGTCTTTAGATAAATATTTAATACTAGCGACCCGCCCCGGCTTCGCACGGCTATATATGCATGTATTATACATATTATAAAGTTTCCTCTTGAATCACTCTATTTATTAAAAAAACACCGCATCAAAATGCGTTGCGTAGTTTTAAATATTTAAGCATACATAGGGATATAGGGACATAGGGACAGAGAGAGCGACTTTGTTTTATACTATGTAGTGATAGTGATATGGTTTATTGTCAACCTGAAAAACAATTCATTTCTTTGGTTTTTTTGTTATTTTTTCACTAATATCAAGTAAAACAATAAAATGAAAACAAAGCCCTTCTATCAAAGCTTTGGTCACGATCTACTACATAGTATTGGTTTTCAATTGGCTACCACATGCGATGCGTTCAATAAATTGACTCTCCCTTTTATTTGCTTGAGTTTATTAAAATTCTGTGTACGTCCGTTTACGTTTGTATTGTGATTCAAAGGAGCCCAGTCTCCAATCAAGCGTTAACGCCTTCATAGACTAAAGACTTTCAATCGACCGATTGTAAAGTGGTTTAATAGTCGGGTAGCTCGCACGCGACTAACTCCCCCTTACTAGTGGCCTGGAGAAGCTCAAATTGGGCATGTTTTTGGAAATATTTTTTGAATTTTTAGGAAACAAGGGACTGAAAGGTAATTGGTGTAGTATATTTTAAGAACTAGCTAATGAGGCCCTTTAATTTAATACGTCATATGCAATACATGATATGTTTCAGAAAAAATAATTTTCAAAACCCATAGGTAGGTACAAAAAATTCATGGCGACAACCCTATGGAGGGATTTTTAAAGAGACACAGGTCAAATTATGTAAGCATAAAATACAAATTATTGAAACGATAGACATAACAACAACATTATCTTGCAATTTAAGGAAGATAACCGGAATTACTTGAACCGAAAATTCCATCCATAATTTTAATGGTATGTGATCCTCTTAAGTTATTTGCAATTGACTGATAGACAATCGTCGAAAGTGTGTAGACTGTAAAAGCCCACGTTGACGAGTCAATCCTGCATTTATGGATACGTAAATGAAACACGTTTGTGTTAAGTTAACGACTAACAATGTCCGTCGCATATAAACAATCACATCGGACATATAAAAAAATAATGCATTTTAAGACACTTTATACAGTACCCAATATAGACATGAACGATAATCAGTTTCTGGAACCGAATACGTTGAAATTACTTGTATTGAAATGATAAATGTAACATGTGATGGACACAAAGAGATTTATAAATTGCAGTGGATCGAAGAGAATACCTCTATATCGATTTACGAGTGTCATTAATACCCATAGAATCGAATGTATAATTAGTGTATTAGTTCTGAGGTGTTAACTGTGATCATACCCCTATGCCCCACTGGTGGGTTAAAACAGTTACACACAGTTAAAAAATCACAGAAGACCCCCTGAGCAAGAGTGGAACTACAGGTAATTATAACAAGTTATCGATGTGCTCATAGTAGTGCACTTTGACGTATTCGAAAGTGAATAGCCGGGTACCCACCTAGCGCACAGGCTCGCGCGGCAGCCTCGCGAGCCAAATGCCTCGGCTGATGTGGACGTGCCTCGGGCGGCCACGGGCGCGCGTTCGCTCGCCCGAGCACGGCTCGGCCCCGAGCCATCTGTTGTCGGTAAACTTGACGCGCTCAAAGGCGCCTCAGTGAGCGCTGTGCGTTAGGTGGGAACAACGAATACTCGCGGACTTATAATGGCTCAGCCTGCCTCGCGAGGCTTCCTCGTGTAAATTGAACAAAACTACTGAGGCTGCCTCGGGAGCCATCGCTCGCGATCTGGGGCCTTATTCTGCTATTTGGCCAACCATTGTCATTATATCGAGACTCTATTGATATTATATCGAGATTGTGACTTTATTTGGTATTCTGCTAAAGTTTTAATAACATCGCAATATAATCACTGTGGAGTCTCAATGGTATGGTAATATTTACCTTGCAGGTGTTGCCTAGCAACATGGTATATGTTACTAAGCAATATACCCTTTTTGACAACTATCGAGATTCCATTAAGCCACGATTGTAGAGCAGAATACAAAAGTGAGTCAGTGGTGTGTCAGTGGTGTTTCGATAGAATAGTCAACGTTAGGAGAATACCAATTTGACATGTAATGTCATATTTTTGACATTAAATTTCTATTACGATTATATCGACACACTATTGAAACACAATAGGTGGGTACCCGGCTAATGAGATTTTCTTAATATAAAAAAAATAAGTTCAAGTGTCTCAATAGATGTTACTGCTCAAAAGACTGTCAAAATAAAAATGTCCATGATGTATACCTTAAAGGAAAAGGAAATTGTATTTTCGGAATAAATTTACAAGAAATCCGAACTACCAGGCTCTCCCTAGACAACATACTATTATAAACGAGATATTTCCCTTAATTTTAACACGCTTTTATTAGTTTCACCATGGTTTCACCTGTATGTTTGCTTGTATGTATGTAACCGACTCTTTTGGGCTCGACTTTTTTACGGAACGTCTTCTTCTTCAAAGTTTCTTGCCAAACAGTCTTGGCAAGAAACTTTGGCCGACCATTAGCCAGGAGATAATTCTCATTTAAATAACACCATCTATCAGGAGATTCTGAACTAATTTCAAAGATTTTTATTTGTTTTATTGTATTGATAAAACTATTTGAAAAGGGTAAGAAGTTCTGTCTATTTCACAATAATGTTAAATTTCTTCGTTCTTTATGCACGTTTTTTGTAGTTTCGAATGCTATACACATCTTACGATAAGAATTTTTGGTTTTTAATTGCCTGCCAAAATATTACGTAATGTAAAAAAAACGCGGCACCTAATATAGGGGACTAGTTTGCATTGACGAGCGCGCGTGCCTATGGTAATCTTCGATATATCTGTAGTCAACGAACATTTTGGTGATAAAAAATAATGTAAATAACAGTGCATGTTTATGTAAGTAGGTATCTACCATTAAATTAAAATGTAACAGAGTATTAATAAAAAGATAGACTTATACGAAAAGCTTCGTCCGAAGAGATTATAATAATCTCTTAAATATTATAGAAATATAGAAGTATTAAACATTAGTGGATATAACATATTATGCACTAACACGGTAGTGAATCCTACTCAAACACTGAATTTAGAGATATTATATATTTTTTATATTGCTATCATTTCGTTTCTAGTCAAGTCACCCTCCTTAGTTATGTCATTCACGTCTGTTCAACACGTATTTTTAAATTGTTTAAATATTATAAATATTGATTTTAGAATCAAATGCCTAAATGAGAAATTATAATGATATCGATCACATCATATGTTTAATTATTATTCTAGAAAGGACTTTCGTTCGTTTAATCATAATCACTACTACATAGTATAAAATAAAGTCACTTTTCGCCGTCCCTATGTCCCTATGTCCTTTGTATGCTTAGATCTTTAAAACTACGCAACGGATTTTGATACGGTTTTTTTAATAGATAGAGTGATTCAAGAGGAAGGTTTATATGTATAATACATGCATAATATAGCCGTGCGAAGCCGGAGGGGGTCGCTAGTATAGTATATGCACTAAGACTTTAATATTCAAGCAGTACTATACAACATTTCTCTATGTCCAACCACAAATAGATATGTCAGCAGCGGTGGTCAGTAGACGCGTAGGCGATGTAATCACAAGCATCCGAGACAAACAGACAACCATGAGTAATTCGCAATGATACACACAAGATCTCTACTAATAAAACCCTTGCCATTTCCAATTGCCTTCATTTTACCGTTTAACGTGGCGATAAATTCTAATCCTATAACCTGTATCTTAAACGAATATACCTAATTGTAAGCTATACATAGCTGACGTAGATTGAAACGTATCAATCGTTTAAAAAAACTTAATCATCAGTAAACAATACGCCGCGTCAACCTAGTGAAATTGTGAAAGCATGAAGTGCCAATCAGTCTTGAAATTGATACTTTGTTTGCCCCAAACAAATACTTCATTGTATCAAGTAGTTTCCGGATCAAGCTGTAACAGTTGGGCACAACTAATTTGATTCAAACATTTACGTGTTTGAACGAGCAATAGGCTCTTAAACAGCTTTAGTCGATATCAAATCTAATCCCATATAAAAGACGCGAATGTCAATATACACTTAACTGGCTTCACCAATTGGATTCCAAAAGCAATCGCACAATAAGAACAAACCGCGTAAAATTTCCAAATTTGTAAGAAGCCATATCAATTTACAAATTACTTGTCCACACATCGTAAATGTTCAAGTTTTGAATAAAGCATGAGAGAAGTATAATGTCCGAGTTTAAAAGGGATATAATGAAAGCAGGAAAGACATTGTTGGTAAGTACAATGTATTCCAGAAAACGCTAACGGTCAATTAGCATAGATTGGGAATGGAGGCAACAGGTTGGCTGTTGAGAGGTCTGATATGCAAATGGCACGGCTGGTGGTCCCGATTCGAACTAGATAGAACCACTAGAACGTCTACCACTTATTCATTTTGTTAACAAATGTACTACTTGTCTTTGTATTCGTGATGTTTTGATAACGACAGAAAACAACATTGTTGTAGCAAATACTCGTGTGCTGGAGCATTGCTTTGCACGTGCTGTAATCTTTTTATTTTTGTCTATTCAAGGTAAGGTAATTACTACTCTAGGAATAATACCCCCAAGTAAACTAAAATCACTAAAAGCTGATTTTTTAGGGAAAACTACCAAGAAATTAAATATTTTAATTGTAAATAAAAGGGAAAATAAGTACATTATGATAGAAGAAGCCAATAATAATTATAATTTAGAGATCTTTTTAAAAGAATAAGACTTGATTGAATAAATAATCGTATAGCCAGGCTGAAACAATGAGGTGATTAATTGACCGAACGAGCGAAGCGAGAGAGGTCTAGTGGCGAGACGGTCGGTCGGCTGTACCTATGTATCTATGTATCTATGTATGTTTGTTCGACGATAACTCGAGTACCGTTGCTCTGATCTTCATGATTTTTGGTATACGAGTAGTTGAGGCCCATAGAATTTTTAAGTTCGAACATGAGAGGGATCGGTTAGGGGGCTACGGAGGTAGGGGGTGCAAAAGGGGATCTACCTTTATAAAAGGCAAATAATTAAAAACTTCTTTTGAATTTTAACTTCAAAAATGACAACAAAGAGAATATAAAACATAGATAAAACTCTCTGATAAAACTACGTAAGAAATGACAATGTCAGGTTTTTATTCTGTCATTATTGAAAAGAATATGATTCTCAGAACCATAGAAACCAGAGAAACCTTCTCAAAAAATCTTCAATATCTTCGTGATATTTTAATTGAAATATGATCCATATTATATTTGGTCATCCCAAATAAATTCAAATATTCGCGTAAAAGTTGATAGTGTAAAGTTATGCACGGAAGGTGTAATTTTGCTTCTATAATCCTATAAAGAAGCTGATGCTGGAACCAGCTATTGATCAGCTGAAAGGAAACCAAGGCGATAACTGGGCAACCCTACTATGATTGACGTCGTCTGGGCCACTCAAGTTGTAGGTATCAACGATCATCCAACGATCGTAATGTACTACGGGATGTACCTTGTGTGAAGACATGCTGAAGACTGTGGTTTTTATAAAGTTTATATTCTACTTTCTCCTAAATTCAACCTCTGTTTGCTTCAGTGCTAGCCAACACAAAGACTTTAAATAATAAGCTTGTCTTTTTATTATTTTTATTTACTTATAACAGGACATAAGTCTCAAACTTCTCTAATATATTTGTATTGAAGCGTGTCTCCTTTTTTTCTTTTTCGTTTTAAGATCACGATGAGTAGAGGTACATAGGTATTAAATAATTGAGTGTTTAGTGTGATTATAAAAACGCTGATGAGAAAGGTAACCAATAACCATATTATGAACTTATCTTCCGAGCAAGATATTAATATCTTGTTGAACTCGTATAAATCACATTAAAAAGTTGATACTCTTGGTACTGAAGAATCATCTGATATCTGGAATTAGGTGATAGAACACAGAACCGGAGTAAGGGCCTTACCTCACCGGGACGCCGAGTGGCGACGTCGTTGGCTACGTATTCATGGCTAAACTTCTATTAACCCTAGGTCGGTAAAATATACATTTTACTGGCTACTGTGGCTACGTCAGGACGCCATCGCGCTAGAGTATCCGAGTAAGTGAGTACTCTTGTATCTAGAGTACCTAGAGTAGGTACTCTAGGTACTGAAAAATAAGCTGATATCTTTGGTCTGGTGATAAAGCCGGAAGAAGGCTATAGTAACCTAAGTCCTAGACAGGATAGGCCTATTGCGTTTGGACTCATTAAAGTCGTCTTGAGGATTGAGTACTCTAGGTGTCTACTGAAGAATCAGCTGATATTTGGTTTCTGGTGATAGAGCTATAGGAACTCGGATTCCACGCAAGATGTGGGCTATTTCCGTTTCGACAGATTTTCGTTCCGTCAGTTATTTGTGTCGACAGCATAAATTCCGACGAAACGGCATGCGACAGTTCCTAGATGTGATAAGTCTATAAGTAAGATAGGCCTATCGCGTATGGACTCGTTAAAATCGTCTAGATGAGTAGGTAATATAGGTACTGATAATCTGGCGATATAGCCAGAAAGAGGCATAGGAGCTTTTTAAACTCACACAATTTGTATTTCGAGTTGTTATTATCCCGATAAAAACGTGAAATAAAAAAATACGCGATTGAGATGATAGGCACCTATCATTTAAATTAGATAGACCTATCGTATTTTGAATCTTTCGACGTTATATCATTTAAGTAGCGGTCGAAAAAAAAACTCGTGAGGTCTCAGTTCGGGGCGAACTACTAGTAAAACATTGTATACTAAGTTGGTTGCAGGGTATCATTCGTAATGGTAAAGGTGTTTACATGAGACGCGAGGAAAGATGAACAGTCAGACGCGAGCCAATGCAAACACAATAGAACGAGAAGAATAATAATCACGTGAAATGAAATTAACCAATGAAAACCATGGTCTCCGTATCGCGTGCTCAGTTCTACCTAGCCTATCACCATACACCGGTCTGGTTGTGTTCCCAGTCACTGGGTCACTTGGACAGATATTTGCATATTATTATAGGTCCACCTTGAATTGAAGATACGTCGAGAAATAAAAGAAATTAAATTACTCGTATGGTTCCGAGACGTTTTTTGACTTAAGTTGACAGGAAGATAAATTGGATAGTGTGGGAAAGTAGAGTCACTGACGATCCGCGAAGACTAGGAAGTTTTTCCGTTTCTTCAGTTGGCTAACGCTAGTTCCGTAAAATATGGATTGGTCTCGGTGAACGGCCGATCATGCGGCGGCTGACTCGTGACCGTGGCATCCTATCATATTGCCATATTTCATTTTCCTTCTATAAACTCCCAATAAAATAAGTTTGGATTACGACATTACAATAAACCGGCAGATTGCATTCTTTACCAATAATGGAATCTTACTCAATCGTGTAATTTGTGCAATCTTCTTGATTTCTTTTTTACCTAACGATACCTACCCGTATAATGACTATTTCGGCACGGATCAATCAGAGGAGCACTAACATTTGATAAAAACTTCAATTGTCGTACGAAAAATACCAGGCTGGTTTAGATTCTATAGAAAATGTGTTATTCCCCGTTTTCTTATCAAACTTATTCTAAATAGGGTTAGACAACAACTAATAGATTAAAGGCAAGACATTCAAGTTCGTGACTAGCAGATCTTAAATCCGCCACCGGGCTGCTGGCCTTGGACTATTTCCACACAACTTTAAGCATATAAAGGTCAGCTAGAAAGCAGAACTTAATAACTAAACACTGTTAATGTCTCTCTGACTATTTGAAAGAGAGATGTTTGCTGATTGAGTTTTGATACATTATGAACCTAGTGACATAAATAGACACGGTCAAGTCCAACTTGAAATTATGCATTCAGACTCAAATTGATCGTAAACACCTAAAGAATACCTATATAAAGAGGTGAACAAGTTTGAGTAAAAGTGCATTCCTACTACAAATGGGCGGATTAAACTTTCATTCATAATTTTCTCGATACAAAATAACATTTTAGTAACTCGGCGTAGATTGTTCACTTGTTTTTTTCTTGCTTTCAAATATCGGCCCATGGTTATCGTCTACTTCTACAACTTTGTTTTGAAATGCGATATTGTGACCTACGACGTCTGGACCTTGATCAAATTTGGATTTATGGTATTTATTAATATTGTAAAAGATCATCCGGAAGGAGAGACAAAAAATGTGGTAAGATTTTAATAAATCAATGAAAAGGTCGCTCGCTTCTGACTTGATTGCCCATTTTGTGGGCGATGGCACATGAAATTCTCATTCATATTCGTAAAATTATTAAAAAAAAGAAACATTAATGGTATGGTTATCTTTTATCACGTGAACAGATGGCTATTTAATCTCTAAACGTGTCGATAAACCTTCACCTGCCCTACGAACCGGTTTGTTTTAGCATAATAACCCACTGCCCTCTTTATGACGGTTCATCCACGTTCATTTCTATTTGGTGCCGAAATTAATCATTGTCTTTCACACAAAGATATTAAATTATAGAATTCAGAGAACTTCACAATTTAACATAATATTTATTGCCAATTAGGTGATGTCAAGTGTAGGTACTTTTTGATAAGTAAGAGACTTGGCAGACGTCGAAGAATGAGTTCATATTTTTTTTTAATTGTTGTCAGCGTTTGGCCACTACGGGTATCACACCTGATGGTAAATGATAATGTGCTCTAAGATATAGCACGCTTAACTATAGGAGCTACATAATTGATGACCTCCAAAACTTTTGAATGGGCTACAGCGTATACGCGAATGAATTTTTAGTAGGGCCTCTATTGCCCCTAGAAAAGGAATGAACTTAACGGATAGGCGAAGTGGCTATTTGAATCACGTGTTTGACTTTTCGTCAAGTGAATAGTTAGAAATTGGGCTATTCATTGTCTTCTTGAAATTATGGCTTGGCGATGAACGTGTTGAGATGATAATTAGATTGCCTAACACTGTTACGAGTCATTAATTTTGTTTGTTACGGGCAAACATCAGTCAAGCGTAAAGAGATTCACTCCCACGACCAATCTTATGCTAACAAGGTTGATTATTCTCAGAAAGGTTTAAAAAGTCAGGGACATAAACGAGGCATAACAATCAATGTATTAGATTTCAATTGCGCCACTAAATTCTAATAACATTGTTCCTAGTAGTCTCGAAATGAGTCATTTAAATTACAAGCTCGGATTATAGATATTCGTGAAGTGTTTTTTTTTTGGCTGAATTATGTTTTTGTCGTAAGCAAAGTACAAAGCAATCATAGTAATGATTCCACACTTATTATGGGCTAACTTCCCCCCGCGGTTTCATTACGTAAGTAAGTCCCAATAACATGGGTATATCGGGATAAATGAAGCTTCGGATTCAGTATACAAATATAACGGTACTTTAACTTCATAGAAATCGATCGAATTGATTATTGCATTCGTGTCTTAGTAAACTTGGGAAACCTCATAGTGTCAGAAAAATTCGTTGAGCACTTTTTCTGTAATGGGTATAAAATCTTAAACTCGCGTCAGGACACGTGACCTGATCGAAAAAGCGTAAGACGGATGGAGAGTAGACAGCTATCCCCTCTCTACGGCGCGGCGAAAATGTATGCCTAGGCCTACTGTTTTTAATTTGGCTGTGAGTGTATTAAGACGTACATATGGTATTTTTTAACGGACGACTATTGACGGACGACAAATGTCGGACGACTATTGACGGACGACAAATGTCGGACGACAATTTGTTGGACGACAAATGTCGGACGACTATTTGTCGTCCGACTATTTTTTTTTTTCATCTAAAACTCTTTTTGCGTATGTTCTCGCGACATATGAGATTTTACACAGATATACAGTTTTCACTTCTGCCTGCACTCCCGGAGTCCGCTGTTTTTTTGCCAAGAAACTATGCAAAAATGGTAACAACTGAAATAAGTCGACAGAATTGGCAAAAAGGTTGGAGAAGGGAGAAGTGGAGGAAGAGTCTTGTTTAGCGGCCAAAGGGACAGCGGACATATCTAATTGAATTTTAAAAATTATAAAATAGAATAATTTCAGATTATTCATGTTAGTCATTTTATCTTATTTATTTGTTCAAAGTACTACTGCAGCGTACTCACATGCTGTCACTATACATATAGATCATCTAAAAGTAGATTTTAAGACCTATAATTATTAATATTTGTAAGAGTTCGAAGACGAATATTCTATTGAGAGGCCTCGTGACCTCGAAGAAACAAATACCGTGACGTTCGAAGCAAAAAATCACAATAAACGAAAAATGTAGGTATTGTTAGTTCTGCTAGAAAAGAGAATTACAATAGCCTAAACAACCTTAACAAATTTATCCCGTTCAAGTGTTACGCGTCAGAACTTAGAGTCACAAATAGTCACCATGTCGCTGAAAATATATAATATATCTACGGGCTATTTTCAGGAACTAGAATCTCTTCAAACAATCTTTTTTAAACTTACATGTTTTGTATTCATGACACTTTGTATTCGTAATAGGTACCTACAATATTTACCTACAATATTTTTGGGTCTTAATCGCTTATATTTTTTAATTTTTTCTTATTTCAACGTCTCCACAGTGTTACAATAAGCATAGTCGCAAGGAGACTAAGCAGACTCTTTAATTAGGTTCCTTTTTGCGTCAATTTTAAAGCAAGATGTTGCATTGCATCTATTTGAAAATACTGATATGTTATCTCTATTCTTGGCAAAGACATTTACATTGTGAGAGAATTGGCCTAAGTAGGCAGCCAGACCTATTGTCATAGGTATACTGTCTACCTATAGATACTTGGTTATTGTTAAAAAAAGTCACGGTCAACGGAAGTGATTCGAGTGAATCATTTTACGTGATAGGTTTTGTTGTTAATAATAAGATTGCGATCAATCTCAATATTGTCATCACTGTACAATCATAGTTAACAAGGAAATGCGATAGCATCTTAATTGATGAATCGTTCTTAAATAGAATAATTGACGACCCCTATGCTATTTCATTAAGTTTACAAGAAGGGACCACTCAGATTCAGACGCCCAAGCTCAATACAATCAAGCAGAGTCAAAAACAACTTGCAAGCTTTGACTTATAGGTGCCATTTGCATTTCGGCGGACGATCAAGACGCTTCTAACGATACCTCAATTGTTAAATTATGATACTTAAGTAGTATAGAAGTTATTTGGGAATACATGAACATACATACTCTTATACAGGTTAAAAACATAATCCATTTTGGTTTCGCCGGTGACGGATAAAAAAAAATGCGTCAAGACATCAAATCATAAAGACACTGTCACAAACAATTTTGTATACACGCATTTTTTCAATTGATACAAGAATCTTTAATAATATTGTGCACAGTTTAAATGTCTTTATGTAGACGTTGCAAAACAAACAATGAAGTAAGTATAGACTTATGTTAATCGTGAAAATTAATTGTTTTTACTTTAATGAAATTGTTTGACCTGGTATAGTAATCTAAAATGTATGGCATAAAACCGGCCGATTGTATAGAGGTTTCTGTGTTACGATTGGTGCGTACTTTTCTGTGTTGATCATTTTATTATACACCATCGAGAATCGAGATGGAGAAATCGATGTATTGCACTGGGTGGGCTTTAAGAGGAAAGGGTACCGGGGGCTCTCTCCATACAAACGCAGTCGACTGTTTCCTCCCTGGAAAATGACACTAAAGCAAATATTTTTTCATTACTCATACTCCGAAAGTAGGTCTAAATATGCCTGAAGAGCGTGTAGAAAATAAAATTTCCAGCCCTAGGGCTTTTCACTTTCACTGACAGCTGTCATGTCAAATTATGGCTTCGCACGACTTGTGCAATCTGCATGTAGCCAGTAACAGTATCATACGCATTAGGAACTTCAAAAACCTAACCTCCTTGCTTTTTTTTTTACACCAAAGAATAATAATTATGGCTTGGCACGGCTCATGCATACTGCCAGAGTTTAGTACTAAGTAACTATTTTTCTTATTTTATTATGTTTTTGTGTTAAGTTTAATCTGGTTTTTCATTTATGATTGTGTATTTTTTGTAAATAACATTTTCTAGACAAACCGTGTTACAAAAACTGTAAGTTAAATCTACGGACTTCGCGTCATTTCCCAATGTTGGATTAACTCATTAATAAAAACTTCTTCGGTAAGTACCGCCGTATTTAAGTATTGAATACAAATAGCAGAAACCTAAAAAAACACTACATAATGTATAACCTCTTTGGTCCCAACCTTGTAAGAGGATCAGGTAGTAAGAGTACCTACTCATGTGGTATGGAGTCTCATAGTCTCATTCACTCTCGTTGTTATGAAGAATTTTATGTATTATTCGTAATGAAAAGCACAGTGTTTACCTCGGGTGAAAGACTCATTAAGTCCCTCGAACTATTAGCGCCCTCGCTGCGCTCGGGCGCCAAACTCCGTCTCGGGACTTGTAATGAGTGACTTTCACACCTAGGATAACAATGTACTATCGTTGCACTTTTTCTGTGATGGGTATAAAATCTTAAACTCGCGTCAGGACACGTGACCTGATCGAAAAAGCGTAAGACGGATGGAGAGTAGACAGCTATCCCCTCTCTACGGCGGCGCGGCGAAAATGTATGCCTGGGCCTACTGTTTTTAATTTGGCTGTGAGTGTATTAAGACGTACATATGGTATTTTTTAACGGACGACTATTGACGGACGACAAATGTCGGACGACAAATGTCGGACGACAAATGTCGGACGACTATTTGTCGGACGACTATTTGTCGGACGACTATTGACGGACGACAAATGTCGGACGACTATTGACGGACGACAAATGTCGGACGACAATTTGTTGGACTACAAATGTCGGACGACTATTTGTTGGACGACAAATGTCGGACGACTATTTGTCGTCCGACTATTTTTTTTTTTTTTCATCTAAAACTCTTTTTGCGTATGTTCTCGCGACATATGAGATTTTACACAGATATACAGTTTTCACTTCTGCCTGCACTCCCGGAGTGCGCTGTTTTTTTTTGTAGGTAAGTTCTTTCAACACTTTACCTACCTAGATATCTGTATGATGATCAATTTTAATCAACTTTTCTGGAACTGCATGAAATATTTGTCACCTCTATTATCAGCTTATTACCCACGTAGAATAGCAGTTTTTACCGCGCGGGGGTAATTACCCCCAGGCTATGAACCGTGGCCCAGCTTTGTGGTAGATTCGTAAATGTTTTATATTTTTCAATTTCGTGTTCAAACATAATTTTCGAGATTAGTTTTAGAATGTATAACAGATTGCAGGAATAGCTTGCGAATGAGTCATGGTATGACGTCATACATGGACACCATACCTATACTGGCTACATGAAATCCGACTGCAGACATTTCTATCGGTCGATTTTCAACGTATGTCTTAAAATAAAATGAGTTCTTAATTCAAACCACTTTAGATTATTCGACCGCAGCTGGCTTTATTAAACAATACACCTTTAAAACTGCCAATAAATATATAGTTAATATTAATAAATAGTTAATATGTTTACAAAACACTCCCAACCCAAAACACGATTAGAAATAGTTGGCTCAATAGAAATCAATCTTTTTCATAAAAAAATACACATTTGAGGATTTTTTTATGAAGAGAGAGAGAGAGAGGAGAATTATGTTGCCAAAATACAATGTTATTTTCTGTCAGTAAGTCGAATTATTTTGGGTTACTTAGTAAGAATAATAAAATTAATACACCACTGAAAAAAATACTATAGCAAAATTCGGCTAATTTTATATCATCTCGCATCTCACATAATTCTATTCAATCCGGCAGTTACTGACGATAAGGAACAAGACGCACTTTAGCATGCTTTCCTTCGGGTTATTGGTCGACTAGAAAGTCTCCAATCTGCCTTCTGCTTAAGATATCGATCGGTGATAATGATAAGGATTGATGGAGAGCATGGAAACGGCTAATATTAGCTTACGATAAATATAGCCAACCAATTTTCATTCATGGTTTTGGGTACAAAAAATATTGAAAACAAGTTTTGATATTTGACGACCTCTGTGGCGCGTCGCACACTATTGCGCTCCCATAGAAAGTCTCGGACAATATTATTTGTGATGTGAATTCACTAAATATCATCATAAAAGTATAGAAAATAAATATATTAGGTACTATTAGTTCGTTCTGAATGACCTCATTCAGGACGAACATCATGGAATAAATACGTTCTCCTTTTTATCCAGCCAAGCCGAGTATCTTGTGAGAAATATATCCTTTCTGCGACTGGTATCAAAATATTTAGTTTTAATTTTATCGAAAATGATTGATACCTTCGACCGACTAGCAGTTTGTTGAATAACAGGATCTTAAAATAGGAAATCAACAAGTTCGCGACGAGTAAACTCAACCACGCGTCCTACGAAAAACAATTAAAAATAACATCGTGGGTAGCAATCGGTAGCAACATTTATTTTAATAACATAATAATATAGAGTCTAAAGTTTTATTTAACATAAGTTAGAATCCGGAAAGCTATGGAAAGTTTATACTTTTAGTCTCGTAAAGATTTATTTTTAGTCATTTTTGGGTCGTTTATAGTAACTGTCTATATTATGTAAATAGATGTACTTTTCAAAAACACTAATATAATTTCTTAAAGACAATACCTTGAAATCCAGAAGCCATGTTATACATTGGAGTAATAATAATAAATATATAAACTGTGAATAACTGAACTACGTTAAGTTTTCGCTTCAAGTAATCGTTATGCTCAATGGTCTAACTATCACAGATGATATTTTATAGTATCATATAGAAAACTTCTCATTTGTTTATTAAATTATGTGATATACTTATCCTATTTGCCTGTCAAACCATTTTTTTTAATGTAACTTCAAGATTTAAAATTCCGTTTTTGTCCGACCGCGGCAACAGTGTGCGTCGTCGGGCGAACACCCGACTGCGACGCAGAAGGTTGCGGGTTCGATTCCCGCCGGGAACAAGTATTTATGCTGACCATAAATTCTTGTTTCTGGTTCTGGGTGTTTCCTATATGTATAATATGTATATATTTACAAAAAAAAAAAGAATATAAGTAGTTTATCCGTTATCTGGCACCCATAACACAAGCATTAAGTTGCTTAGCTTGGGGCTGGATGGCGATGTGTAATATGTCCTGAAATATTTATTTATTTTATTTATATCCTCTAAGAACTTTTTATGATAATGTTTATAGTTTTAGCATGAATCCGGATTCCGTATAACTATTTTATACTTAATGGCGTTCGCGAAATATATTACTTCCACAATCACGTTTTTTTAAGTAAATATGAATGGCATGAAACTACACAAAATAGGTAAGATACAAAATCTACTAACGGACTTTGTTGCATTGTACTTGCTTTCCGCAATTAGACCTCTTTTTGGGTCTTTTTTGCTTAAGGGGAGTAGGCTTGCCCAGCACCTTTACTCAAGCCTTTATAAGCCGCTGGTTTCATCACGATGTTTTCCTTCACCATATACTATGTCAATTAGCGCACATATATTTTTATTAGAAAAATGCATGGGTACAGGGCCGGCCGAGATTCGAATTCGAACGCTCTCACAACGGACTTTGTTTGTTGATAGTGTCTGTCAATTTTTTTGTAATTCATGACAATAAATTTAGGTCATTTAGTTTTGATTCAATTAAAATTATTATTGAGATAATGTACAAGCAACCAGGGGCCTTATTCTGCTATTTGGCCAACCATTGTCATTATATCGAGACTCTATTGATACGATGATCGAGATTGTGACTTTATTTGGTATTCTGCTAAAGTTTTAATAACATCGCAATATAATCACTATGGTGTCTCAATGGTATGGTAATATTTACCTTGCAGGTGTTGCTTAGCAACATGGTATATGTTGCTAAGCAATATACCGTTTTGACAACTATAGAGATTCCATTAAGCCACGATTGTAGAGCAGAATACAAAAGTGAGTCAGTGGTGTGTCAGTGGACTTAGGCCCCAGTAAATAGAACGTCAAAGGAAGCCGACAATCTGAGGTCACGAGCGAAGCATACAAAATTATGTTCAGTTTAGTTTCCTAGATACCTGACTATTTCAAATCCAACGATTCTGTTCAATTTCAATATAATTTTGCTTAAATTAATACCAATTTTTAAGACGTAAGTTGACTACCTATACATACTTCGATGACTGTTTGTTGTTGATTTTGTTTATTACTGGACGCATGGTGGGTGGGATATCAAAAGGATGTCAGAGTTGCAATCAATTAGAATAAGATGTAATTTAATTACACAGAAACTATTCATTATTCACTATTCATTAAAAAAAAAGTATATAAGTAGTTTATCCGTTATCTGGCACCCATAACACAAGCATTAAGTTGCTTAGCTTGGGGCTGGATGGCGATGTGTAATATGTCCTGAAATATTTATTATTATTTTATTCATTATAAAGACATTTCACGGTAAAAATAAATAATACTAGCAGCTCTCCGCGGTTCTACCCGCGTAAGTCCCGATCCTGTGGGAATATCGGGATAACCAGCCTATGTTATTCCCAATGAATCAATGTATCCTCATGCCAAGTTTCATCAAAATCGGTACAGTAGTTTCGGTGCCTATTCCTTACAAACAAAAATATTAGTACTAAAGATTAATGGTTGGGTTTCGACGGAACGGCCAGCTGCAAATTTTATTTTCGAATCTCGAATATCTACTATTTTCAAAAAAGTTCGAATTTTTAATAGTCGCAGAGCAAAAGTTTTTCGCCTTAACGTTAACAACCCCCTGTCCTGTCGTATTAGATACCCTTTGTTAGAACACATTTTAGATAGTGAAAGCGCCCATTGAGCTTCGAAACAACCAGTAATGAGCTAATGACAGACCACCTTATCACAATTTTGAAAGTAGAGAAAGTAAATAACATTGTTAGGTATTTGTATTCATATGTCAGAATGATTGTCTTTCATTGATATGAAGGCCGAGAGCTTATGACAGCATGACTTACGTACAAACATGTAACGTAACTTCTTTCAATAGAAGGCGGAGAAAAACAGGATTTGAATTCAAATAGAATTTAGATTTAGTAAAATAACAACTCAAAGGTTGCCTGGGAGAGATCGCTCCTATCCTTTGTATGGCCTTATCGTTCAAAGCGACTTTAACCGAAATGTACAATAAGACAACAAAAATGGAGGTTCACCGTAGTGTTTAAATGAATATTATCTTATTTATGAATTATTATCTAAAATGGCCATTACTAGTTTGTTAGGACTTTTTAGTGATGGCCATTTAGAACTCTACGGTGGGTCTCCATTTTTGTTTCACAGTTTTTTGGGTAATTTGGTTGCATGGGGGTCTAAGATTGTGATTAGCTAAGATTAAGCTAGGCTATAGAAAGTAAAATAAATATACAGATATGATAAAATTGAGGTGTGTTGGGAATTGGGAAATATAGAATAAAGTCTTAACTGTCTTAAATAGGTATGTCTCAAATATTGATTAAGTCTAATCACTCCAAAACTGCTTTTAAAACCTTAAAAGTTTAACGTAATACCGGCTCTCATGGGCTCATGTTAACTAATTTATTTTACAATTTGTAAAAAAAAACCTTCACAACTTTCTTTGTTTTAATTATTATGTAAAGTAAAAGTGAGATTAAATTACATATGCTCCTAATTACGGTAATTTTAAATTAAACCAAAGTCATAAATTAGTTAATTTTAATTTAAAAAGTAATCTAATTAACTATTTAAAATGACCTATGAATACGTAGTACTTAATTTCTTTTAAATATATTTTTTTTATAGAGACGTAGTTTGGTAAGTATAACTTATTGTCAAAAATACAAATACAAATTAAAGATATAAAGTATTTACTTACCTAAAATTAAACGGAAATTGAAGGTACTTAATATGTTGTATAAAAAAATAATGCTTTTCGTAAATATTGTTTTTGCCTGTCGTGTTTTAGTTCTTGACACGAAAAATCTGGTGTTCAAAGACTATTTTTAAACTTAAGAAACTATCTCGTAAAAGATAAATAATAAGTATCTTAACATCGATTAAAACAGCCATTCGAGCTAATCTTATCTATAACATATAAAAGTGTAGATATTAAAATAGATAACAGCTAACACTATTCAAATGAAACGGACAAAATTGATAAGAAATTCAAATTGATTGCAAAATCAATACGAGACAATATAAAAATGGTAATAATTAACCTTGATTAATTCATAGACAGATTCAGGCGCCAGTCATAAAGATAATTTTATTTTGATTAATAAAAAAACCCAGAATATATAAACATAAAAATTGGGGCAAAAGTCAAAGTTTAAGAGACGCCATAAATAAGTAAGAGGTAGTAGTGGAAATTGAAGGTTAACTAAAAGTTAAACGTAAACAAAACACACAGGGGCCGCCATTCCTTCACTTGGCCGCAAAAAATACACTAACACACCATTTTTGACGTGATAAAGTCTTATTAAATAAATAAATAAATATTGCAGGACATTTCACACCTCGCCATCTAGCTCCAAGCTAAGTAACTAGATTTGTGCTAAGGGTGCTAGACAACTGATATACTAGGTACTTATATTACTTTTCTTTTGTAAATATATACTTATAATACATAGAAATAACCAGACCACAGACAAATATCTAAGAATAAATACTTGTCTAGAGGCGGGAATCAAACCCGCAACCCTGTGTTTGGCAGTCCGGCATGGTGGTGGTTATAAATCGATGAACACCGGAATTCACAAAAAAGTGTGACGTCATACGTTACGTTATGTTATTGACAAGGTAACCATAGCAACGTATTGAAGAATGCAAAATGGAAATGTCAACAATACAAAAGAGTTATAATGACGTTATCACGTAAAATTATCGTCCGTAAACAGACTTTACAGACAAACATGTTTTCTAAAGCTAATATTTTTTCTAGACTATCGCAAAATTAAACACAGTATTGAACTCATTATTTAACTATGATAACCCAGGTGGGTTGGACCCCTTATAAAAACTAGCCAGGTCGCAGCATGGGGCTGCGGGTCATAGGGTGAACAGAACTCCTAGAGAAGTACTTTAATATCCCGATTTCGTACCTACTCAAGTTGCGCCATTAACAAAGAAAATAATTAAGTAGGTACTTAAAACTGACAAATCCGTAAATCCGGGGCCAAGACTTCGATCACAGAGCTGACTGGACAAAGAAATAAAAAATGGTTGCACTTCGGGTGTGCCGACAGAAGTGAAAACAAGAAAAACTTTAAAAAAACTTAAAACAAACATTTTTTTTTACTTAATTACTAAACAACTACAAAATATATGTACATGCATATAAGCACACACTGTAGCTGCGTCTCGTAACGGTGTCGCGAGTTCAGAGATTTTATCTCGTCTAAAAATATGCGTACCGCGCTAAAAGAAGTTTTCACTTCAAAAATAATTTCCTTTAGTTTTGGCATCGACCGATTTGTGCATACTGCAATGTTCACCACAGTAAAGATTAGGAATCAAACCTCTTCCGAATTAAGCCTTTATTTATTTTCTTCTTTCTTTACTGCATCATTATTGTACTGAAGTAGTCAACACAACAGGAAGCATTCGTTTGTATGTAAACACGGTGATGTTTGTTTACAAAACCAACCAGCCCAGCTAGATGACAGCACCCTGACTCGCTCGGTTTTATCATCCATTTGTAAACAGCCGATCATTCACCGAATAAACATACAAAACTTATGTAAATAAAAGCCAAGTGAAAGATTCTACAGGTTTTCTTCTAGTACCACAACCAAAGAACATTTATAAACGAATTGTAACCTTTTCGTATGCCTGTATCTGCCTAATTTCTGTTTCTTTCTGATAAGAGTGTAATTAGTATAAAAAAGTTAAAGACAGAGGGCCCTACACAAGTAAATTACACAACAAAAACTAAAATGCCAAGTTGGAAATGTCGTGCACTCACCTCAATGTAAATCGACGTCATGTTGGCTGTTTGCAAAACGTTTATTCCTAACCGGAGCGATCACAATCTAAACGCACATTTCACTAAGCGCGATTATCTATCAATAGACTATTGATAACTCAGTTCATTCAAAAATTCCCGTTAAAATCCTTGGATAACAAAGTTCTATATTCAAACTTCCCGCCAAGCTCGGTTTTTTTTAAATAGCGCGATCATACAGCCACGGGCAGCAAAGAGTCGGCGCGTGTAACGCGTTCCGTGTTTAGGTTGAACACTGAACGATAGGCGTCGAACGCAGCCGGTTCAATGGATGATGACGCTCAGCTGTGCTCAATGAACCATTCTATGTAGCACAGAGGTCAGAATATAACCCTACTGGTTTATAATTTAATAATTTTCATTTATTAGGATAGAAAGTTTATATTATTAGATTCTAAGTTCTATCGACTCATATTTTTTAAACAGGGTTATAGGTAATTATACTAGCAAGTCGTTTAGGGCAACTTCTGTGCACCTTAACAAACAACTTTTGTACTACTACTTTCGAAAATTCGAAAAAAAATATGAAAATTCTGAGGTTAAGTATGTAAATTGGAAAAACAGCTGATTTTTTTAAGTAAAGGTCATTTAGACTAAGAACAGTAGATATAACTTAAAAAATAAGTAAAATTTTAAGGACCTCTCCGTGTACGGAACAGCTGATTTTTAGGTTAACCTTAACTCAAAATTTACAAAAAAGTTATCGAATTTTCAAAAGTTGTAGAACAAAAGTTGTTTGTTTAGGTGCATAGAAGTAGCCCTCAACCGCTTGCTAGTATAACTACCAATAACCCTGTATATGCTTCCAAGTACTGATTTGTTGTCCCTTCTTCCTTTTTTATATGTAATAGAAAACAAAGTCTGCATATACATACTTAAGTATGTATAAGCAGATAGAAGAGAAGTCAGAAGCTGGTAATAATTATTATGAGCACTTGAAATACAATAGATCGAAAGAATGCCGACACAAAAAAAGAGGATCAAAGAAAAATGAGGTGTTATTACCATTGCGTACAATATCATAATTTGATTGCAAATCTCAGACACGGCAGTTCTTTTTTATAACTTTTTTGCGGTTCATTTTTCGAGTTCATTGATCGATGATCATTGAAATTATTTGTCATAGAACCGGTGCTGTGACCGGACAACGCCATGCGAGGCTTTCCGTTCCGCGGACAATTGATTCGCAAAACTGTAGACCATATGTGAATCTTAATTTATATCACCGA
Organism: Idaea aversata; assembly: GCA_907269075.1. Lineage (NCBI taxonomy): Eukaryota > Metazoa > Arthropoda > Insecta > Lepidoptera > Geometridae > Idaea > Idaea aversata. Next base: position 3,100,846 of record OU026092.1, on the reverse strand, counting down.
ACGGGTTTTTAATCGGTTTTAAAGCTTTCTGATATACGACCAGTTAATCACTATCAGGCTTGTAAAAGTAGGTAATTGGTTAGTCTTCAAAACCTGACTTTAAAATTTAATGACAAGCTGGGATTGCAAGTAACGTGAAACTTTCTAATACAATTATAGAGACTTAAAATATTGGCATTTCTAATAGAGTTAAAGCATAAAATAGAACACAGCATTTTTAACGCAAGGGTCAGTAAAGTTGATTTATATAAATAAATAAATATTGCAGGACATTGCACACAGTAAAGTGAATGAGAAGAAGGCACAAGAAACTCGCCATCTAGCCCAAAACGAATTAATTAGGTTTGTGTTATGGATGCCCATTGGGTGCCAAACATGGATGTAGTCAAATACCAAATAGAATAGGTAAGTACATAAATATTATTTGTTTGTAAACATACATACATATTATTTGAGATAGGTACAGATACACCCAGACCAGAAATAAATATTTGTACACAATATTTGTTTGAGACAGGAATATTACCGACATTAATATTTTTATGACGTCAAAAGGGCGGCAAATTGGCAACATTAATATTTTTATTTCGTCAAAAGGGCGGCAAAATATGACTCCACCCCGGGCGACAATAACCCACGCTACGCAACTGGGTAGTGGGAATATTAAGACACACACAAGACAATAAGTAGTATACAGCCTCTAGCTAGAGAAATATAACTCAATAAAACATGACAATCTTTTAAAATACTAACCAGATACTTGTTTAGTCATCCCGTATTTATTGGTTACCGGAAGAGCGTTAAAAGGAAAGGGCTCTCTCTCTATACAAACATAGTCGAGTGTTTCCTCCCTGGTATGTAATATTTATGTAGCATAAAACTTATAACTGCCATGACCATGCCCTGTCTTATTTTTTATATATATATTGTTATTTGAACTTTTACTTTCTATGATAATAAGAATATGAAAAAATATATATACGCGATGCATTGAGAACCTCCTCCTTTTTGAAGTCGGTTAAAAAACCAAGACATAGGGGCATAGTCAGTCATGGCAGTTATAGGTTTTATGCAACAAAAATTTTTGCTCTAGTGTCATTATCTAGGGAGGAAACAGTCGACTACGTTTGTATGGAAAGAGCACCGGGTACCTTTCCTCTTAAGTTGTTGTAATTTCTAGTATTCTCAGGCTCACCATCGTGGGTTCCGTTACTTGTTAATCATATTACAGTTGTAGTTACAACATGTTACGCATCGTCACTTCTTCTATTGTTCTCTATACGGTAATAGAGAAAAACCACGCAATATACGTTTATTGATGTAATTTTTACATCTATATAATAACACGAGCTTTTGCCCGGAATCGGGTAAAAGCTCGAAAGCAAGAAAAATAGGACCAAGGAATCACGTTGTCCCATACAAACTTTAAATTGCCTCCCTTCGGAAAATCCTTTCTTATCGGATGCCTACGTCATACAAAGAACACAGGGTGTGTTTTTTGTATGACGTAGGCATCCGATAAGAATAATAAAATATATACTCTAAATTCTAAATTAGATTATTAAGAAATATATACTTAGATATGAATAAATATTAATAAGAAGAATAATAAATATACATATTAAAGATAAGAATAATAAATATATAGAAAATATATACTGCCTAGGTACTGCAGTGCGTCGAGCATGTTTGCCGAGGCGAGGGTCCCAGACTTCTTCGCCGTTATGAGAAATCGTGCCTCGTCCTTCTGGAGTCGACTCCTTGAATCGGGAAATAGCATTCTGGTGGCTGTCTCTAGCAATATGACCTGTCCCTTATTTGGGCATTGGAACATTCTGCACATACAGGCAAACAAAAAATGAAAAATATATTGACCAGAATTTTAATTTTATATTTAATTGTCATTCTAATGTTTTTATTTTACTTTGATTTTTATTTTTTACTAGTCACTTGTAAGTGTTTCTAGGATGTGTGATATGGGTTGTTTGCCTGTAATAAAACAATTTTATTTATATAGGGATAGTGTTTAGACTATAGTTCACGTGTAAATCTGTGTCTAAATCTAAGGTTTAAATCCACATCTCGGACTATCCTTAAACCTCGTTTTGGAATAAGGAGGTATAAGACTAGGATCAAGTCTTATAAAGTTTAGGTACATTCCTATAAAATTATAGACTACAGATCACAAAACTTTATAAGACTTGCTGCTAATACATTCCACAATCAATCAGTCAACCAACAACGGCAGACACATGAAAGTCCATACCTTAATTCTAATCGATCCAAACAATTCGATTCTCACAATAATCGCATCACATATCGATAGAATCTCAACGTGAGAACGGAACACAAAGACAGACCGCTAGTTTATAGCCAATGTCTTACGATAACCATATAAATTCTGCCACAAAACGCAGTGCCAATCTGAATTTGTGATAGGAATCTTGATACTTAGATTACAATAGCACCTAGTGAAGTGAAAATAGTGATAGTCTTTCTTCTTGACAGTTTATTGATACAATATTGAATATTGCATTGTATATGTTAGGGGTCAGATTTGTTCGTGTCCGTAGGATTTAGTTACACGTGGCCTCCGGGTGGCGTTAAAGAAGCAGACAATCAAGAGTTGGTAGGCCTCGGCGGCTGAGCGTATTTGCGCTGAGGTTTGACTGCCACTATCTGAACCACTGTTGTATGGTGCAGGCTCTTAGAAATCGGGACATGTAGGTTATTGCTGTTTTGTTATTGTTTACTGACATTTATTGTATTATTTGACATTTTTAATATGAATTGAATTATGTTTATAATTTAGAATGGATTTGATGGTTACTAACACTAGGTTAAGTTGTGTACTAACAAATTTTATATGACTTATAATTGGTTGAAATAAATGATTTAATAATAATACAAACCCTTGGTAAAAGTCATGGTGCAAAGTCACTCATCGTGTTGTCCAGGCATGTTGTTCTTTAAGCAAGCATACTTGATGAAGTCCAATACAAGTCTATTTTGCGTAAAATAAAATAAAAACATAGAAACGCACAAATAGACAATAAATATTCAGATGTTTTTAAAATGAGCTTATTCTTGTTATACCGCTTTTCAAACGGCATCTCTTCACCTCAAAGACATGAGACAAATTATTTCTAATATTTGCATGGCTAATTAAAATCTTAATTTCGTTGTTGGAACTATTAATAAATCCTTTTGAATCAACAAAGACATTCCTGGCGGCAAATAGAAAGGTTACGCGTGCGGTTTTATCTTTATCGGTTGATCTCGGAGTGGTGTATGGCGCCGGCGCAGGCGAAGCTATCCTAAATCACTCGCTTAGAACAAAAAGTCCTCATTATCAAGCTATTCGTTATTCGTCTAGTCATAGATAAAGAAACAAGGGAATAGGCTTTGAAAAATTAAAATTTCGATTCCATGTTCGTGCATTGATAGGTTTTATGGTAAAAAATTCTTAATGATTAACGATTTACTAAGTAATTAATGGAAATACTTTGTTTGCAAAAAAAAGTTTGGAGCATTGTTTGTGGTTATCTTCTCATTTAAGATACTTTAAAGATATGATACTAAACTGACAAAAAATATTAACTCTACCTTTGAATTTCGGTACAAAAACTAAAAGTGTTTTTGCAGAACACTTGGGCTTTCATAGTTCGCAAATTCGACACTGTTGATAATCCGGTTTTTAACAACTTTCTAGAGATTCCCGCAGAATATTTGCATCCTTAGAAGTGCTGGGATGTTTGTTTTTGTACAAATTAAGGCAGGTGTTACATACGTGAAAATAATTGGATTTATAACACCAGGTTGGTTGGGTATTTTTTTGCAAAATAATGAAAAGGTATTTTTATGCAAAATTGCTGAATTAATATCTTCGTATAAGGTCATTCCATTCTGATCCACCGATGTGCCTCCATTCATCCATTCATTCATGGTTATTTATTTATATTAAAATAGTTGAAGACATTAAAAAGTTGCATTTATCACCTACAGAAGAAGCCACATGAAATCCCCAGACTATTGTCATTAATTTACCAAAATATACAATTTTTACGACGACAATTAATAACGTATGATTAATTAAACACATTCAGAAATTATAATCCTTTTTACTAACTCTTTTTCAACTCGTAAAATCATTTTTTTTTTATTGTGACTTGTGACCATAAATTTCATTTAATTTATTAATTAATACACTGTGAAATAAATCTATTGTTGACTGTTATTGTTAATGGATAAAATATAAAATTTTATTCGTCAAAATTTTGTTTCGAAATGTAAAAAGTCGTGAGGTTAATTCACGATGGGTTAATCGTGACGGTTATTTTGTAGAAGGAACGTGCCGATAATGTGCTACAGATACCTGCTAAATTGTATTTATCGAAAGTACCACCAGTTTGACCCAGTAGGTACAATCCACGATCAAAAGTGTCTGCCCACCGTAACGTTTACAATCCTGTGCAGCACTATTTGAACATTATAACAACGTAACCTGTGGATCGAACCCACGTCGGTTGGTGTAGTAATACTTGTTGATAGTATTATTTAGTAGCAAACTAATCATTTACTTATGACCCATACTGTACCTACCTACTTATATTTAAATTTGGTCAAGTCTTAAGAGGAAAGGGTACCACGGTTCTCTCTCCATACAAACGTAGTCGACTGTTTCCTCCCTGGATAATGACACTAGAGCTAATATTTTTGTTACATAAAACCTATAACTGCCAAGACCATGCTCCTATGTCTTATTTTTTATATCTATGATAATTATAATATAAAATAAACCAAGGCATAGTAATGGGAGTTATAGGTTCTATGCAAGGAAAATATTTGCTCTAGGTGTCATTATCCAGGGAGGAAATAGTCGACTACGTTTGTATGGAGAGAGAGCCGGGTAACTTTCCTCTTAAGTCGCGCAAACAACAGCTACAAGACCATAGGTCACTGTTGTAGACAAATAATTTCATTATGGATTTATTATACTCTTTTACTAACCTATCTGTTTTTTTTTTAAAGAAAACTAGCAACGCCTCGTTTCACTCTCGTAAATCCAGAATCCTTAAGAGGAAAGGGTACCCAGGGGTCTCTCCATACGAACTATTACAAACGTAGTCGACTGTTTTCTCCCTGGATAATGACACTATAGCAAATATTTTTGGTGCATAAAACTTATACCTAACTGTCATGACCAATGACCATGCCCCTATTTATTTTTATCTTAATTTCCATGATAATTAGAAAATGAAAAAAGCAAAAAATAGGGGCATAGTCATGGCAGTTATATGTTTTATGGCACAAAAATATTTGTGCTAGGGTCATTATCCAGGGAGGAAGCAGTCGACTACATTTGTATGGACAGAGCGCCTTAAACCTTCACATTAAATATCGCTATAATAGCCTGTCTGTTTTAAAATTCCAAGGAATCAATGTATCCTCATACCAAGTTTGATATTGGTCCTGTAGTTTCAAAACATATTCGCTACAAACAAAGTTTAAAAGTATTGACGACCTCTGTGGCGCGTCGGGCGAACACCCGACTGCGACGCAGAAGGTTGCGGGTTCGATTCCCGCCGGGAACAAGTATTTATGCTGACCATAAATTCTTGTTTCTGGTTCTGGGTGTTTCCTATATGTATAATATGTATATATTTACAAAAAAAAAGTATATAAGTAGTTTATCCGTTATCTGGCACCCATAACACAAGCATTAAGTTGCTTAGCTTGGGGCTGGATGGCGATGTGTAATATGTCCTGAAATATTTATTTATTTATTTATTTATTTATTTATAAGAAGTAGGTTCTTTTGAACCTTTGAAGCAGTTACCACTTTTTATATTTATAATTTTAATCTGTATTTTTTTTAATGATTCTTGACGGAAATTCTACACTTTACAAATGACACTATGGTACTATCATTATTATTATCATTGATTTTGATTATATTCTTTTAATTTAATTGAAAATCTACTAAAAAGAAATATAAACGCAACACTGATCATTAATAAGCCGAAGTAAAAACCATTAATTTGCACCGATAAATAGCCAACAACAAATGTATAGAGATATCTTGGCTTGCACTTATTTCTAGATGTAATCTACGAAACAAATTGCATTTGTGCATGGTATCATCAATTTTTACTACCAAGTGCTGGAAATAAACATTATTACTAGTTGCAACCGTGTGAAAAATGGGAGCAATGTTTGTTTTTTTTTAATTACTAGACTAGAATGGAAAAAAGAAGTTACGTTTAGATAGATACTAGCGACCCGCTCCGGCTTCGCACTTCTATATTATGCATGTATTATACATATAAACCTTCCTCTTGAATCACTCTATCTATTAAAAAAACCGCATAAAAATCTGTTGCGTAGTTTTAAAGATCTAAGCATACAAAGGGATATAGGGACGACGAAAAGTGACTTTATTTTATACTATGTAGTGATGATCATGCTTTAAATATATATTATACTTTGAACAACTTTGACTTAAAACTGATTTAAAAAAAACTACAAACCAAGTTTATAAAAGTTCTCAAAACTAGATATAAGATAAAAATATTCAATTACTTTTCTAATTTTAGTCCATAATTAAGTACAAATAAAAGCAAATAAAACTAAAAGAAAATCACAATCATTAAAAAACAATAAACAAAATGCAAAAATTTATAAAGTTAAGTTGGTACCTATAGAAAATATTTATGCTTATACGTATTTAATTGTTGCAAAATATCAATCTTCAATCCACCAAAATTCCCTCTTTCAATTCAATTCAATTCAATACATTTATTTCAGATAATTAAAATCCATACAATACACAAATCACAAGAATAAAATCAATAAAATAAAATAAACAAAATAAAAATATATAACAAAATAATAAAATTCAATGTCATCATACTTAAATGTCAAAATAAATTTTAGTAATGTCAAAAATTTAATTAAATTAAAATCAAAGCACATTCCAAAGTAAATTCAATCAGTCCATATATAAATCAATGAAATGTCAAACAATAAAATACAAATACAAAATAAAAGCAAATAAATACAGGCCAATCCCACCCTTACCCTGAGGTCAGCACCTGAATCATACAGCTTTGGATCCACCAGTGGATTAAAAAGCAATCTAGAGTTCACTGTGATCTACTATTGCTGCTGGTAACATTTGCAAATCAGGGTCCAAGCAGTGATCCTCCAAAAAGTAGGTACCTAGCTCGTCGTACTCTTTCTGTAATTTCGTACACCTACTAATTTACCTACATGAAATATCAATTAAATTAGACGTTTTTATAAAAACCTTATTTTTTAAATATAAGTAACACACTGGCAAAAAAATAAGGCCAAGTTTCGCGAATGTTTGATCGTAAAAGTAGTTTGCGTACCTACACACTTTCATAACTCTCTTTCTTTGCCATTATTGATTCTGTAGTACTTTCTTCGATTAGATTTAGGCATGTTTTCTAGAACACTTCAAGTTTGGTTTAATTTTCGGTGTCACACACCAGAAGTGATTCACCTAGGACCTAGGTGTACTGAGTATACCACTCGGAAGCCTAGGGTGAATTAAGTATACCTACTACAATTATAATAGAGTACATTTTATTCTCTCCAGTGATTCTTTGGTGTATTAAGTACACTACTTGTTAGACTTTGCTAACTTATATGGGTGAATCTGGTGATGTTTTCTTCGATCGTCTTTTGTTTTAGTTTCGATCTGCTTTTGTTAATAAGTTAACGACACCTAATTTTAAAAGCCGCGCCTTCCACGTACCAGCTTGGGGATTAGTTGACATCGAATTTAATTAATTACCTGATTAATTACGCTCTTTAATATGCTACTTAGAGATCGCTTTTAGCGATAAGGCCGCCCATTGTGCCATAATGTAAGGTATTATTATATATTAATTTTCTTTTAGCAGATTTTCACTTAAGTTAGAATTTATTTTGTGTTATTTTTTTATGTAATTATTTTTCGTGTTTGTCTTTATGGTGCAATAAAGTGTTTATCTATCTATCTATCTTAATAAGTTGACGTCATATCTACAGTCGCAAAGACACAATATAAGTATTGGAGAAAAAAAGCGATAAATCTAAGTTTTAACGGTAAGCCTCACAAAATCAATATAGCTACCCACAAATTAAGCTCATTTTAGCTTATTAAAAATAAACGGCAGTTTGTAATTAAAACGTCTAGACTTAATAGAGACTTGGCCTCAAAACTTTACCTACATCTTTATTTATAAACAAGAAAAATACTCATATAATGAAATGTCTGAAAGTACAAAAGCTACGAGTTTGATATTACGCATGGAGTTTCCTTTTAGAACGTAGGCAGGCACTTAGAAGTCTTTTTTTTTTGTAAATTCGACCTTTGAAGGGATAAACAGGGCTGTTTAAGTTTGTAGTTAACAGTAACTATTATGTATTCTGTGTTTGAGGGAAGGCAGTAACAAACATAAACGCACGGACTTAGAAACACAAAAGTATTTAAAAAAATGCATTCCGAGAATACCGACAGAAGTGAAACTTGTAAAAAAAAATACTTATTTACTAAACATTTACAAAAAATATGTACATGCATATACGCACACACTGTAGCTGCGTCTCGTAACGGTGTCGCGAGTTCAGAGATTTTATCTCATTTAAAAATATGCGTACCGTGCTAAAAGAAGTTTTCACTTCAAAAACGAAAAAATAATAATAAAGAGACACTAGGGTACAGTAAAAGTAAGTATAAAATTCAAAGTTTTGATTGACTGGCTGATATATACTGCTGGTCCTAGAGAGAGGAGGGTGTGGTGTTTGTGAAGTATAGGAAGGTAACACAATAATATGTCCTGAAATATTTATTTATTTAACACAATAAAAAGGGGTTTTTCGAAATACCACCTTTGAGAGGGTGAAAGGGGGGATACGCTGGTAGGGATTAGGACACTAGGCCGAAATGATGAGCGAAGCCGCGGGCAGAAACAAGTTACTCAAACCATATAATTTAGATAAATTTAATGACGGTGTTTATATCAGAGTCATCAATTAAAGTGCCTAATACACACTGTCGTTTACCTCCCACTGTTTCAAGAAAAAGATAAATTAGTAAATTAATTCAATTTTAATTTGCTGAATTAATGAAGTCATTATGATTTATTAAATGCGAATATTGTTTATTTAATAATTAATTTTAAAAATTAATTTTTTTTTCGAGCGAGCCACGCGTCTCTGCCTCAATTAGTAACTTCAAATTGAGACCAAAAAAATTGGTTATGATTATGAGATTATGATGGGGATTGTAGTGATTACCCACAAATAGTATTTATACTAGTTTTAAACGATTACCCACAAATAGTATTTATAAAAGCACATTGAAGAAAATTCTTAAATGTCAAAGTTTATAGATCTATGTATCCTCATACCCAATTTCATCAAAATCGGTCCAGTAGTTTCGGAGCCTATTCCTTACAAACAAACAAAAAACTTCCCTCTTTATAATATTAGTGAAAATTGTTCCGAGTCTCAATCGAATTTACAATAGGTTCAGTCCAATGTCGATAGCAAGAAAATAATATTTTTTTTATATTGCTTATTTCATATAATGTTGTCTAGACATGCTTTCATCTCCGTTGTTTGTTATTAAACACTTAACCTAATTGACCAGTTTCTTCAATACCCATCTTTTTCACCTACATTTTTTATAATATCATTTTATGTTGGGGCCTTTGATTATGCGGTAATCCGTGAAGAAATGAACAGAAAATGAGAGTCTGACTGAAGTGTGTCAATACGGTACCTAAACTATACTTATAGGTATATTATAGGTATGTATGGTTGTACTTAGTGTTGCCAGATGCCGGTTTATTTTTCTCGTACCAAGGTTGCCAAAATTTCAGTACTAAATCTCGTAAGTACACATATAAATTTTTCAAAAATTTGCAACAAACTTAATATTTTACGCTTTTTAAGTTACTTTTTAGGGTTTTGGGTACAAAACCCTAAAAAGTAACTTATAAGTAAAAAGGCTAAAAACGGGACCCTTTTACCACCTCCACTGTCCGTCTGTCTGTCTGTTACGAGGTTGTATCTCATGAACCGTGATAGTTCTGTTGTTTTAATCAGACTGACTAAACTCACTTTTTTTTAATTAGTTATTGGGTAATTAGTCTAATGATGTGCTGTGTCGATCGTTTAGTGGCTAGAACATAATTAATGATAATTTTTGCACATAGCGCAGGCTGTCAACATTATAAAAATCTCATAAGTTTAAATTTTTGGAAAAAAGTGCCTTATCGCGGTTTGGCGAGTGGACCTAGCCGAGAAAAAACGCGTTGCGAAAGCGTAAAACGAAAAACCGTAAGAGAAACGAATCTCTCATATATATGTAAGGATATAGATATATCCAAAAATAAAGGTAAAGGAATTTCGTCAAAACGCGTGTCCCGCGATTCGTTCATTTTTTATTTCTTGATTCGCGTCTGCATCGGGACTGCTTATTTCTCGTAAATTAACGATATTTCTCTTACATCTGGTAACCCTATTTGTACTAGTATCATATTTTCCCATGACCTCAGTTCAATTGCTAACAACGACGTCGAAATCAACTCAAGCAACGGTCAATAGAATTGTTCTCGTTTGAGATTTCAATTTTAAATTGTGAATTGTTCGGAATATCGATTTGTTTTGATTCGAGAATAAGGTACCTGCGGGTTATAAGCCATCTGACTTAATTAAAAAGTAAATATTTCGTAAAAATAGGAAACCACTTAAAATATTATGTAAACCTTGCTTCGTCATAAGCATAACACAGCTTCACGATATATTTTTAGGTCTACGTAAAAGTAGAACTTTCATAATGCTTTGTTTCACTGTTAAGTCTACTGGGATCAAAGTTCCCAGTAGTTTTACTAGTAGTCTTACTAGTAAGTCTATTGGGAAGGAAACTCCCATGTAATTCAACTGGTAAGACTCGGTAAAACTACTGGGAACGGCTGGTAACAGCAAGTGGTGCGAGTTATTTTGTTTTTCTAAAATTAAAACTTTTTAATGAAAATTAACCTATTTTTAGGATACAACTTTCCGGAAGTAAATAAAATACTTAAGGTAAATGAACATTTAATACGAAAGAGAAATGAGTACAGATAACATCAGCGAGCTCATCAAAAACATGATAAATCGCTTAAAGCGCTTTTAAAAAGTGAAAAGGTACATGCTCATCACGTTTTCGTTTTCTCGAATAATTTTTATGATGTTTTGAAGAATGATGGTGAAGAAATGAAGAAATAATATACCCTAAGTGCTTCCGCACATAATAGTTCAGTTCCACAATAGGATAAATTCATGCGATTTTTATGTGCCAGTTTACGTATTTTGAAAGTAATTGATGATTTGTATGAAATAGCTTCAATGAGCTTTTAATCAGTAATGGATGCGACCTATTATATCATTTACATAAAACCTTTTGTAATGAATTCGCCATTTTATTGGAACTACGTTTTTAAGTTGTTGTGGTGTCAAACGTTGAAAATATAGGAGCAACACATGCGTAATAGGTACCACGAAAAGCAACCATTTAAAAGGACAAAGTTTTGTTAAGTTTGCTTGTTTTTATGTAGGTACAACAACAAGAAATCAAGAAATCAAGACATTTATTGCAAAGTTATGTACACAAGGATCTTAAAATAGGCTTAAATTAAGTAACAATAACTTATCCATTACAGGCATGCAATATATTAAACTTATATTCTAAATGAATAATTTTATAATATTAAACGTAGGTAGGCAATTTAAAAATATACCTTTGTTTCTTCATAAAATTCAGACAGACTATAAAAGGTTTTTTCAATGAGCCATTTTTTTAATTTGGACTTAAATATATTATTATTATGTAGAGCTTTTAGGTCTGTTGGGAGAGCATTGTAAACCTTTATTGCGGTAATATAAGAGCTTCTATGATACATAGTATTGTTAACTTGAGGCATGCAAATATTGTGCTTATATTGTCACACTTCGACACTTAATTCCGTTAGGATTTTTGGAACGAAGTTCCTTATCACGGGTTGACGAGAAAAAATGCTACGCGTTACAAAAACGTGAGACGAAAAACCGTAAGAAAAACTTATTTAAGTATCTATATAGGTCACATACCTATATAGATACAAAAATAAGTTTTTCTTTCTTATAGGTCCTATTTGTCCTGTGGGACATACCTATAAAGTATACTTACACACGCATGAAAAAAAAATGGTTGTCTGTAAAGTCGGTTTACGGACGATATTTTACGTGATAACGTCATAAGAACGGAACGTGGCGATGACGTCACACTTTTTTGTGAATGCAGGAATTCATCACGTCCACTTTTTTCCCTATCACAGTAGCTTTATTACGCCTAGTTTATAGACCGCTTCATGTTGGTACCAAACTAACACCCGATAGAAAATCTGTAAAACTTGATGTATTCAGTTCAAAATATAACTTAGGATATCAATCTTCAAAAATATACCTCCACTACCACCTACGTATTCTCGTAGCCTTGTTTATTGGCATTGCCTGCAGCACCGTTAAGATTGAACTAATGATTTACTGGTGATCGAGCTGGACAAAGCATCACCATGTTCTTGGCACGGTTTGTTAAGGTTTATGTCCACTAACTTGGGATATTTTGAAGTGAAGACAACCTTTATCTTTGACTAGCGACCCGCCCCGGCTTCGCTCGGCTATATTATGCATGTATTATACATACATATAAACCTTCCTCTTGAATCACTCTATCTATTTAAAAAACCGCATCAAAATCCGTTGCGTAGTTTTAAAGATTTAAGCATACAAAGGGATATAGGGACAGAAAAAGCGACTTTGTTTTATACTATGTAGTGATTAAAACTTTTATTGTTTGTTCGCAGAAAGTGGATAAAAACATAACCCTAAAAAATCGCCGTAGTCGGGGAAAAATGGGTTGAATTTGCTAGGTTTAACCACAATTGCGCAAAGAACCAGAAATCGCTTTTAGCGAAAAGGCCGCCCTTAATGCCAGCCATTCTGTTATTTTTGGTTTATATTGTTTTTAATAAGTATTTATGTTAGAATTAAGTTTATATGTTAATGTTACATTAAAGCACTTACATCTATCCTACCAAAAGTAAAAGTCATTTTTTTTTATTCATTTGGATGCGTTAAGTACATTTTGTACAAAGATCACTCACATAGAAACATCCTAAAAACTAAGTTAGGATGTGTGCCTTCGGAACGCGCCCACCAATGAGAAGAAGGCACAAGAAAGTCATGGGGTTACCTAATTGCGGCTCTTTTGCACCGGTTTTATGATAATGCTATGTTTGATGGATAATATTTAAATACAGGGTTATTGGAAATTATACTAGCAAGCCGTTGAGGGCTACTTCTGTGCACCTTAACAAACAACTTTTGTTCTACGACTATTGGAAATTCAAACATTTTTTCGAAAATTTTGAGTTTAGGTTTACCTGAAAATCAGCTGTTCCTTACACGGAGAGGTCATTAACCTTAAAATTTTACTAATTTTCTAAGTTTTATCTACTGTTCTTAGTCTGAATGCCCCTTGTTTTAGAAAATCAGCTGTTTTTCGAATTTACATACTTAACCTTAAAATTTTCATATTTTTTTTTCGAATTTCCAAAAGTCGTAGAACAAAAGTTGTTTGTTAAGGTGCACAGAAATAGCCCTCAACGGCTTGCTACTATAATTTCCAATAACCCTGTATGTAAGTATAGCTCATATTTAATTAATGTTTGAAGACATGTTATGTGGATACCTTTATTAGGTCCGTTCCAAAGAGGATCCTTGCTATAAATTTCATAAAACGCTTCCCTGTGATTTAGTTTTCAATGGCTATACTTTGTAGCTGTATTCACTTTGCTCAGTTTACGGGACTCTGATTTATTTGTTTGATTTTATGATAAGTGCCTATTGCAGACTTGGGAATAGCCTTTGGTGGTGGGGAAGACGACTCTTTGTCTGACAATCTGTGTAAAATATTATCACAATTTACTTATTTTGCACAGGAAAAAAAAGAATAAAACTTTAAGACAAATCTTGATAAATGTTTCAAATTTTGTAATTCTAACCAATTAAGTAGGTTGCATGTTATGCATATTGCATATACCAGTATGTACTACAAAATGCATACATATCAAATTGATATCCACCGAGATACCCACTGGATAGAAAATAGGCCTACAGGTTAACTATCTAGAATATAGCATTATGTAAGCTCTTTGTTCAAATCTTATTAAAACTCGGAAAACCTACATTACATTTATTTTATTTTCTGCATTACAATTTTCTTGACCTTTAGCTAAATTCTAGCTTAATTAATTTAAAGGGGTTATCTTAAAAATTCTATTTTAAACGATCAAAAAAAAAAAAATATTGATATTATTTAACAGGTTGACACTTTAGTTAAATATTTTTATAATATTAAATTAATTTATATGTTGTTAAGCAAATCAACCTTAAAAATGCATTTACTAAACAGTAAACTTTCCACGAAAAAGAAGACTTTCTAGATATACAATTTATTTATGGTTGCTCCATACATTTATCGTTACGCGACTGCTTGCGCATCGGACGTCTTACGTGTTGTCGCGATTATTTTTCTAACTACCCGCGTTGGCAATTTTTTAAAATGGCCCCTAAAAAGTGTATAACATGTAATAAAAATGTTACATTAAAATCTCCGGGTCTCGTATGTAGTAGGTGTGAGAAAACGGTACATTCGACATCCAACTGCTCCAAACTAACCAACAAGCAGTTGGCGGCTCTTCGGAACTCGGATGGTCTAGAATGGAGTTGTCAGGAATGCCTGAGCAACGCTTCCAGGCGTTCCTCATACTTTGTGACAGCTGAGGACAGTTCTGATGACGAAGGTCAAGATGGTCACGCCTGTACTGCCCTGAATGAAAAAAAATTAATCGCGAGTATTTCTCGCGAGACGCAGAAGATCATCAAGGCAGAATTAGGTGATCTAACAACCGCCGTTGAACATATGAACGGCCAAATGGCGGATCTCGAAGATATAGTTAGAAAACAAGAAAGTACTATAAAATCCCTGCTTAATAAAAACGTCGAGCTGCTAAATAAAAACAAGAATCTTGAGTTGAGAGTCACAGCGCTTGAACAATATATGAACGAAGTTGATCAAAAAATGTTGTCCGGCACTCTAGAGATAGCAGGAATACCGGAAGCTCCGAATCAAGATGTTAATGATGTGGTGAAAAAAGTAGCGGAGAAATTAGAAGTAAATTCTGTTGATATTGTAGCTGCTCGACGTCTACAGAAACCTAAGGATCGTCCACAGCCGGGACATATCCTAGTTGAAGTCAAATCTGGTGCAGTGCGTACCCAGTGGATTACTTCTGCCAAAACGATGGAATTAACTGCGGGGAGTGTACTACCGACATTGCCCAAAGATCAGGCTACGCGTCGAGTTTTCATACGAGAAGCGCTGACTCATCGTACAAAAGTAATCTTATATAATGCACAACTAAAACTAAAAGATACCTATAAGTACGTCTGGTGCAAAGGAGGTATTATCTATGTTAAAAAAACTGATGATAGGAGTCGCCCTCACGTAATTCGCTCGATGGCGGACATTGACGGTTTACTAACTCAGTAATAATATACTTGTCCTATACTTAACTATATTATTACCTATAACTTAAGTTAAATATACTTACCTACCTACGTAATAAAAAGTAATGGCTAATAATATTTATACCTCTTCTTCAGAAATTTTTGATTGTCCTACTATTACCTCTTTTTTAAAACAAGTACCCTTCAGACAAATTAATTTATTTTGCCTGCATGTCAACATACGTTCTTTGATTAAAAATTTTACCAAACTATTACTAGTCATAAATTCATGTAAGATACCTATCGATGTTATTGTACTGACCGAAGTGGGTATTTCTCCTAGCGTAAGTAGTTTGTACAACATTGATGGTTATAAAATGCACACAGAGCTTCGTTCTAAACAAAAAGGAGGTGGTATAATAGTCTACGTGAAAAATTATCTTAAATTCACTCCACTAACAACCAAAACAATAACGAATTTTGAGCTCTTAACTGGTAATTTAGTTACCGCGAACAAAATCGTCTTAAGTCTGTTTGCATTTTACAGACCACCACACACTGACAAAAACACTTTTGTTTCTGAATTGTCACAGGTTTTAGACGGTAACTCGAACACTAACACAATCATTCTTGGTGATGCGAATATAGACCTAAAATCCAACGACTCCATAAGAAACTTGTACATCAACATGCTCGCTGAGCACGGATTCAATGTAGGTATAACTGATTATACGAGAATTGAGACTAGATTAGGTAAAATTACAAAGTCATGTATTGATCATTTGTTTACAAAGCTAACTGCATTGAGTCCGTGCACGGCCGCAGTCGATACAGTTCTAGCGGACCACCGCGTCATTTTGCTAGCGTGTGAAGCGATGCATCGTATACAGGATGTTACAAAAAATAGTAAAATGCAATATTTTGACAGTAAAATTGTAAATGAGGAATTAAATAGTATTGATTGGTCGTGTACAAAAGATACATCATGTCCTGAGGAAATTTATGAATTTATAAAATCAAAATTTATTTTAGCTTACAACAAATCCCTTAAATATAAATCGAAACACATAATTAAACACACCAAACAACCATGGGTAAAGCAATATATGCTAAAGATGGCTGATAAGAGGGATGCCCTTTTCAATAGATGGAAAAAAGACCCAACAAACAGCTGTCTTCGACTCGAGTACAATGAAATCAGGAATAAAATTCATAAAACACTAGAAAAAAGTAGAAATAGGTACTATCAAAATGAAATAACCGCTAATATTAAAAATCCTCGAAAACTTTGGCAAATTGTAAACAAAATGTGCGGCAGGATCGGTAAGTCGATAGACGAAATAATTACAAAAGCTTTCGACTCCAGTAAACATTCTCATAAAGTCATTGCCAATAAGTTTGCACAAGAATTCCAACACGCCGTTAAGGCGATCCTTCCTTCTTGCCCAATTAAACTCTTAGATCAGAGCGAATATACAAAACCTGCCGACGTCTCACTGTACTTTAAAAAGGCAACACCAATGAAAATTGAAAAGTTAATTTCTAGGTTAAATAGTAGGAAGGCGCCGGGAGGCGATGGCATTCAGATTGTGGATGTTAAAAATATCGCTAAGAAAGTATCCGCATCTATTGCACATTTAATTAACGCTAGTTTCGCAGTTGGTAAATACCCGAATGAACTTAAGCAGAGTTGCGTGAGACCTGTTCATAAGAAGGGAAAACAAAATGATGTATCTAATTATCGGCCCATTTCCCTCCTATCCTCTGTAGACAAAATTGTTGAAAGATACTTCAGTGATCAGATTCATTCGTTTTACCATGAGTATAAAATCATTAGTAGTAACCAGTACGGTTTTCAGCCGCTCAAAAGTACCTCGTCCTTACTCTCTAAATTTAGTGATGAGATTAATGACCACCTAAATAGTCGCAATCATGTCCTAGTTCTCTTCATCGACTTCTCGCGCGCATTTGATACCCTCAATCACAAACTGTTGCTTTTGAAACTTGCAGATTCCGGAATTAGGGGTCCGATCTTGAAATGGTGTGAGGATTACCTCAAAAATAGGTCTTATTATGTTAAGATAGGAGATGCAAAGAGTGAGGTCCTACCAGTCACTGAGGGAACAGCTCAAGGATCGGTGATCGGACCACTTCACTTTATCTCATATGTCAATGATATGAATAATGTCTTGAGATATTGTACATCCTATCAATACGCGGACGATACATGCTTAGTTATAGCTGATAGGAATGTTGAAAGGGCACTCGGAAAACTACAATGTGATTTTGATCGTCTTAACAAATGGTGTCATGACAACAGGCTTGTCCTTAACGCGGACAAAACAAAGTTAATGCACATTCGTTCACCCTACATTAAAACCTCTTTTGACACAAACAACAAGCTTAGGGCTCACAATCATATGTGTTTCCATCAAAATCTACAAAACTGTAGCTGTCCAGTCATCGAAATAGTTGAAACTCATACGTACTTGGGTTTAGTGATCGATAGCTGTTTTAACTGGTACCCTCATATTAATAGTGTTTGTGACAAACTTAGAGCATTTTTAGCCAACTTAATTATAATACGAGGCAGAGTGCCCTACAAAATATTGCTATTGTTATACAACTCGCTTGCTGATTCTATTATTACTTATGGTATCACTAGCTATGGCAGAACATTTAAGACTTACCTCGATAAAATCCAGAGTATCCAAATTAGAATATTAAAAAAAATAGTTTCACCTACGATCAAAGAACAACATAAAGCTAGTGAATATTATGATCTCTTTAGGCACTGTAAAGTTCTCCCGATACATGCAAAGTTTAATTATTATCTTCTTAAAGAACAATTTTTTAATGAAGATATTCAACGTAAAATTTGCCACAAAATTATTACACGAAAAATTATTAATAAAGAATTAAACATAATAACATCTAACAATTCATATGGTAAGCGAACAACACACTATTTGGTTCCTCGTCTAATGAATGATATTGATCCATCTTTGAGAAACAGTATCACGAGGGAAAATATTAGAGATAAATTAAAATTACACTTTTTGGACAGCCTGTAGCTAGCGCAACTGAATAGTTGTAGAACAGGTTTTTTATCACTGACTGCATACGATCTAACCGATGAGACAGCGCGATTGTTAGATAGCGTTGTCTCTTTTCCGCATTGACTTCTACCTTACTTATTTTTATATTATTGTTTATATGATTGTATCGTTTTTAATTATGTAAGTAGTCGTTTTCTATTTGTTTTCTTTTTTGTATAATTTATTACTGTAACGAACTTAACCTATGTATGGCAAACCGGACAAATCTTTGTGATTTTTGGTTAGCTTATAATTTTGATTTATTGTAAATGTTTAATAATAAAATAAAAAAAAAAAAAAAAAAAAACCGTCCTATAAAACAGTTAGAGTTATGTCTTGTGAAACATTGAACAATAGAATAGAAAAGTATCCTCAATTATTGTATCTACCACATACTATTAGAACCTTTTATTTCCTTCAATTGCATATTAATCACCACTATCTATTTTCCCATCGCTTTATTGTATGAAAACCGATCGTTAGTTGTATGTTCGTTTATCAGAGATCTTTGTACTAGATTTCTTTGATTTAAACGCTCTGTTTTTTATTTATGTGTAAAGTTTTTGGTGTTTAGATTGATTTTATTTTTTTAGCTGCGCACCGCTGTTTCACCCGCGTAACTCCCGATCCCGTGGGAATATCGGGATGAAAAGCCTATAGCCTTCCTCGATAAATGGACTATCTAACACAAAAAGAATTTTTCAATTCGAACCAGTAGTTCCTGAGATTAGCGCGTTCAAACAAACAAACAAACAAACTCTTCAGCTTTATAATATTATTAGTATAGATTTCGTTAGATGCATGCGCAACCCTGAGAATACTAGCTGCGTCCCGCGGTTTCACCTTGGTCATGCCTGCATGTCCCCGAATTCAATTTGATCGGAAAAAAAGATCGATAAGGAATCAAAAACTCGAAACTAAATGAAAAGACGATCGAAGTCTAGGATCACAATAAAAGTTTCTTCAAATCGTCAAAAAAAATGTTAAAATAAAAATATAAAACTACTAGTTGCGCCCCGCGGTTTCACCCGCGTAAGTCCGATCTTTAAATTCTCACCGTTTAAACCTTTCCTGGACTACAACAAACATTTCAAAACCGAAATCATCTAAATCGGTTCAGCCGTTCTCGAGTTTTAGCGAGACTAAGGAACAGCAATTGATTTTTATATATATAAGATAGATGAACCCCAATTATTTTCATGTCACTTAGTTAAATAAGCCACCTCCCGTATTGTTTAAATGGCAGGTATTTCTGGTAAGTATTCGATTAACTACCATACTGGATGGTAATCCTTTTAAGAAAAAATTAAGTATGTGGCTTCTTGAACACTGTTTTTATGACCTAGACGAATTCAAATCATTTAGTAATAGGAAAATACAATAAAAAAAATTTTTTTTTTTTTTTTTTTTAAACTTTTGACATTATAATTTATTAATTTGATTATTGACATTATGTAATTTATATTATTTTTAACATTTGCACGTCTGCTTGCGGACCGAATACATGTTCTAATATTTTTTGTAAGACCTTTATGCTATGTATTCCGGCGAATAAATGATCTTATCTTATCTTATCTTATACTTAAGAAACACAATGAGAAATTAGCAAATAATATGTCTCAATTAGTTGACATTACTCACATGACGTTCGAAGTTATGCGGAAGAAGGAAGCCAAGTTCAAGTCGTATTCAAAGACTTAAACTAACTAGACATACCTTACTTGAAATTATAACAATATTAGTCATTGATATTGCATGAAGTTACTTAAATGTTGGCATTTAATTCGTCACGGGGGCTCTGTACGAAATTGAATCGTATAATTCGGCTTACGTCATCATTATTATTTAAATAGATTTTGTTGTGTTGTTTGAAAATGGAAATAAGTCTATTAGTTTTATGTGGTTTTATTCAAAGGTTAAAACAAACTTACCTATTTAAAAAAAATCGGGTATGCTGATCAGGGAGACGCAACCGCAGTAAACGTTTTATTTTTTGTGATATCGACATTTTCTCTACTGCAGCGGGTGCGAGGTAGTCGTAATGGCATCTTGCAGATATTGTAGCTCGTCAAGACTGCACCATACAATTACGCTGGATGAGAGTTGCGACGGCCGATACAATTTGACATAAAATAATTTGACATTAACGATTACTTTTATAAATTTTAATTATTTATTTAATTTATTAACATTTAAGTATTTTTAACTTGATTTTTAATTTTATTTATTTAATTTACGTACTTTGTATTATTTTATTTGATGTGTAATGAATTTAATTCAAAAATGAAATTTAATTTAATTTTTAATTTTTCTGACCGATGTAGCTAATCTAATCCTCTTTGTAACTAAATCCTCTTTTTCTCATCCTCTTTCATTACCAACGATATACGTTGGTAATGAAAGAGGATGAGAGAGGCCTACGTCCTGGATTGGACAAGCAGAGGCTGAGATGGATGGTAGATAAAGATATGTATTAAGTACTAGCTAGCTAACTGTAGCAAGTTTTGTTTGAATTTTTCGAAATAATTTCCTATGTTTTAACAGCTATTTTGCCAAATTTTAGCTCAATCCGTCCTTTGGTTAGAGTTCCGCGTTGATATTATTTTAATTTTATATTCATAGATTTATGATATTATTTACCTCCATTTTTTGCAAGTGACCCCTTAGAGTGCGTTTTATGAAAAAGTTCCTTTGCCGTTAGTATAGTATAGTATTGCCTTATTGCCTTGAATGTCCTACCTTGAATTCAGGGTAGCCAACATGAAAGATTCAGATCGATTGTAAAAATGTTTACAAGTAAAAATAACATTTTAATTCTAGAAATTAAAATACTATGCCACATCTAGTAAATTACAATCAGTGTTCTTTCTTACGAGTCTCATCTAACAATGAGCATTGTAAAGAATTTTTATATAAAACCGATGTATTTATGAGTGCTAACAAACTTGATGTAATTTACACTACAGCCGCGTCGGAAGGTCGTGGGAGTGCAGTTTTTCTACGTGTGTATATTCTAGGTACCTACCTACTTGCGGAGTTCATTCATAATATTATGAATAACAAGAAAGATAAGAATCGGAATAATTTATCGAACTAGCTTTTGCCCGAGACTACGTCCGCGTAGAAGTCGATAATTTGAAGTAAATTGGACCAAGAAATCACGTTATTTCATACAAACTTTGCCCCCCTTTTCACCCCCTAAGCTAAGGGGTAGAATTTCAGAAACTCCTTTCTTATCGGATGCCTGCGTCGTACTAAGAACACACACACCCTCCAAAGTTTCGGGTCTCTACGATCAACGGTTTAGGCTGTGCGTTAGTCAGTCAGTCAGGACAAAGGATTGTATATGAATAGAAGATAATAACTTATAATAAATAACTTTTAAATATTAAACTATAAAGCTAAATCTATACAAATACCTATTAGAGAAAAGATTTTTTCCAGAAGAGCACCAATTTAGGGAATATAATCGTCTCTAGAGATATTATCTTTCTTATTTACCATGTTCTTCTTGTTTGAATAAAGCCCCATTCATTTTTCTAACACGACACAAAGAAATCACTGTCAAGACAAACAATATTTGTTAGACCACTATGAGAATTCTAAAACAAGAAAAAACCGGCCAAGTGCGAGTTGGACTCGCACACGAAGGGTTCCGTACTGTTATAATGCTGTTTTTAGTATTTATTGTTATAGCGGCAATAGAAACACATAATCTGTGAAAATTTCAACTGTATAGATATCACGGTTCATGAGATACAGCCTGGTGATAGACAGACAGACAGACAGACGAACAGAGAAGTCTTAGTAAAAGGGTTCCATTTTTAGGGTTCCATACCCAAAGGGTAAAAACGGAACTCTGTTTCTAAGACTTCACTGTCCCTGAGTCCGTTTGTCTGTCTGTCTGTCATCAGGCTATACTCATGACCCGTGATAGCTAAGCTAGACAGTTAAAATCAATATAATGTATTTATGTACGACACGATTTGTGTATGACGACCCAGTTTTCACAATGGTCACCATGACGGACTGCCAAATACAGGGTTGCGGGTTCGATTCCCGCCTCAGACATGTATTTATGCTTAGATATTTGCCTGTGGTCTGGTTGTTTCTATGTATTATAAGTATATATTTACAAAAGGTAGTATATCCGTTGTCTAGCACCCACACAAGTCTAGTAACTTAGTTTGGGGCTAGATGGCGATGTGTGGAATGTCCTGTGTTGTGTATTTATTTATTTATTTTATTTTTTATTTATGTTGCTGCTATACACCGCTATACTATATTAAACTTAAACTAAAAGGACAGGTCTATAAAACCATCATTAGACCTGTCCTTTTGTATGGTAGTGAGGCGTGGCCGGTGCTTGAGCGACATAAGGAGGAGCTGCGTGTCACGGAGATGAAGATGTTGCGCTGGATGTGTGGAGTGACGCGGAAGGATCGCGTCAGGAACTCCCGCATCCGGGGCAGCCTTCATGTCCGAGACATTGCAGATAAATTGCAAGAATGTCGCTTACGCTGTTACGGCCACATCTTGCGAAAACCGGCTAGTTACGTGGGGAACAAATGTCTTGCCATGGCGCCTCCGCCGGGTCGTGGCAGACTGGGTAGACCCAAGAAGTGCTGGCTTGACGTCGTAAAGGGTGATATGCGTGCAAATGGCCTTACTAACCAGGATGCCGAAGATCGTGCGAAGTGGAGGCGTAAAAGTAGGAAAGCGGACCCCGGGCTCCCGAGAGGGATGCAACCGGGAACATCGCTCGGATGATGATATACCAACAAATACTAAA
Organism: Idaea aversata; assembly: GCA_907269075.1. Taxonomy (NCBI): domain Eukaryota; kingdom Metazoa; phylum Arthropoda; class Insecta; order Lepidoptera; family Geometridae; genus Idaea; species Idaea aversata. Next base: position 3,077,347 of record OU026092.1, on the reverse strand, counting down.
AACAGATAGGGCCGGTTTTTTAATACCCTTTAAGCATGGAACCCTAAAAAAAGGTTGTACCTACCTACCAACAGCAACAAACAATAAGAAGTAACAGGTTTACATTCAATAAATAACAAGGAAAGTGGTAAACACAACTCGATATGTATCAGTTGTTTTGTATCTTGAATGGTACCTACCATTGTTGTATGGAAATAGGAACATCGAAAGTCAAACTGATGGTTAGTAGAGTACGTATTCTTAAATAGATTATTATCGATTTTGATTGTTAGATATCGAAAGAAGATCTTTGTAAAGTCAGAGTTAGTAACTGCCAGACTTTCCTTATTTAAAAATTCATGAGATACAGCCTGGTGAAAGACGGACGGACGGACGGACAGCGAAGTCTTAGTAATAGGGTCCCGTTTTTATACTTTAGGTAAGGAACCCTAAAAACCCAGCCAAGTGCGAGTCGAACTTGTGAAAATGATGTTCTTTACAAATAGTTCCTGAAGTTTACACTTCGATCTCTAACTTTATTGGTTAGGTCATCACTATCACTACATAGTATAAAATAAAGTCGCTTTTTCAGTCCCTATTAAGGTTTAAAGAATTTATTCTCAAAAAAGACAAGTACATGTCACTTAATAGAGAATACATAGCTTAACTTAAACATTAAATAAACATCGCCGAAGGCCTATTTAAGACAATGTGTGCAAGTATGTAATACAAGTAGGTAAGTATATATCTAAAATGACCTTAATTATATATTATGATGTGCCTAATAAACCTAAATAGCTAATATTTATCCAATAGGTATTCTGTTAGTTGAGTTTTAAAAGTATCAAACGAAGTAACATTTTTTATATATGTGGGTAATTGATTATAACATTGCACTCCTTCGTAAGTTACATTTTTCCTTGCAAGTTTAGTACGTACAGTCGGTAACACAAGTAATGTTGGCCGATGACGAAGGTTGCGTTTTATTAACTGAGATGTTTTAGTGAAAGTTATTGTGGTATGAATCTTTTTTGTTAAAATTTTCCTGATCAGAATGCATGTGCTATAAACATATAGTTGTTTTATGTTCATTAATTTTGTATCTTTGTAGATTTTAAATGTTGGTGTTAAATAGGGATAATTAAATATTATTTTTATGACTTTATTTTGTAATCTCTGTAGTTTTTCTAGTTTTGTTTTGGCAGCATTGCCCCAGATTTCAATTAGGTATAATAAATGAGATTTGACTAGGGAATTATAAATTGTGTACCGCAACTTTTGGGGTATGCATCGACTTATATTACAAAGTGAGCCTGTTAGTGATGATAGTTTGCTCATCGTGTGATCTATTTGTTGGTTCCACGTTAGAAGATTATCCATTCTCAATCCAAGGTATTTCTCACAAGATTTTTGCTCGATAGGGATGTTGTTAATAGTTAGTTTGTTGTGCGGTGGGATAACTTTATTTTTGGGCTTGAAGATGATGTAACAAGTTTTCGAAATATTTATCGTTAGAAGATTATATCGGAACCACTCGCACAGAATGCTAAGATCTTCCTGAACTTGTGAAATAATATCATTTATATTAACTCCAAAATAAAATAGACAAGTGTCGTCCGCATACAAACTTATATGACCGTGTAACCCTATTTGTGAAATTTGATTTATATAGATTAAAAATAGGAGTGGTCCCAAAATGGACCCTTGAGGTACTCCACAAGTGACTGGCAACGCTCTACTCTCAGAATTGTCGATTTTAACTATCTGTAATCTATTTGTAAGATATGATTGAAGTAGTTTATGAGCACTACCCCTAATTCCAATAATCTCCAACTTCTCCAACAGCAGTTTATGACTCACGGTGTCAAAAGCTTTTTTTAAGTCAATGAACACTCCCAAAGCTAGATTCTCCCTTTGTATGCTTAAATCTTTAAAACTACGCAACGGATTTTGATGCGGTTTTTTTTAATAGATATATTGATTCAAGAGGAAGGTTTATATGTATAATACATGCATAATATAGCCGTGCGAAGCCGGGGCGGGTCGCTAGTATTTTTTACAAAAATATAGGTTTTATTTTTTCCCGCCAAATTTTACTCTTCACAGCCTTAACACCAAAACCATTACGGTACTCTTATAGTACCTTAATTCCACATTTCCATTTTTAAGTACTGAAATTTCTCCCCAAGTTTACAAGCAATGGAATTTCGTCCGCCATAAATCAAATAAACGATGCACCTACAGGAGGTTTAATTAAGTTTTACGTGTTAAAACACGCGGTATCGGTTTAATGATAGCTTCGAATCTCACCTTGCTTTCCTTGCACTTGACCGGGTACAATTATGCTATTAAACATAGAGGTAAAATACTTAGACTACAGTAGAGGGATCACCAGAGCTTTCTTAGAAAATACTTCTGGGAACGTTATTTACTGCCTAGAAAGCAGCCATTTATTTCAGACAGTTATAGTCTATAGGTTGTTAGTACAAAAACTTACAAGTTCAGCACTTAACGGTTCCCCTGGGGGTCCGTGTTAACTTCCGATTTTTTTTAAATTATCGCTTATCGGTCCCCCAGTCCAGGACCGTTAATCGTGAAAAACTTCTTGACAGGGGGACCGTTTTCCCATAGGTGATCGTTAGGGGGACCGTTAATCGTGAACTTACAAAACTATGTTATTGGCCATTAATAAAATGTATTTTAAAACTAATATAGGTATTAAAATTAAATGCACCGACCATCGCCTGAGTGGTTTTCTACAGCGGTTATCGGTACTCTCTTACGATGGACAGTTTTAAAGCCATCCGTTCGTGTCTGCGCGAACATATCTAAGGCATTATAAAAAGCAAGTCTTATTATATTGAACACTAGCAGCGCTCCGCGGTTTCACCCGGGTAACTCCTGATCCCGTGGGAATATCTGGATAAAAGGTCTTACTATACTGTTAATGAACCTCCTCCTTATAATAATATTAGTTTAGAAGTATAGCTGTAGGGTCTCTAGCGGCTTCTTAGTTAAATAAATTAAGATAGATAATTGTTTAGGGATCGAAAGGCCCGATGTTCCCTCTACATTGTGTAAGTATTGTATGTCTATGGCAATAAACTTTCGCTGGGCAGCACCGGCCGCCCGCCTGCGCCTGCGCAGCCGAACCGGCCGGTATGCTGTGACCTTCATTCGTATACACGATTTTAATAATGTTTTAGTTGTTTTGGTTAAACTTTTAATTTTTATAAGAATAGGTTCAAAGAACTAGTGAAAGTTAGACGTTATTTTATGTGCTAGATAAATTGATAAATTTTGAATTTCTATCACTTATAAAGGCAAAACTATGTTTTCAAAAGTGAAAATGCCACTTCAAAAATTGCAAACGAGACAAATACTAAACACCATAAAAAAAAACAAATAGCAACTCATTTTGGCAAATATAAAATGGTCCAGTATTTCATTGCAAATACAAATCCGGAAATACGGAGTAATCATGAAACAGTGGAGTGCTTCGTGTTTGCAACAGACAAACGATAGGTAACCGAGTGATTCTTAAGTGTCCGTTTTTCCACTTAAGGTTCGGAACCTTAATAAAACCGAAACTCGAACAATTTTCTCCTTTATGAAACATCACAGATAACAGCATCAATTTAAATAATAGAAAAATGATTCATCACGAAATCTCTAAAACTTCAAGAGCTATTGATTTTTGACACTTCGCATAATGCGAAGTGTCAAAATATTATTAACCCTAATGCGAAATGTCAAAATTGTGTTAACCCTAATGCGAAGTGTCAAAATTGTAGCTCTTGAAGTTTAGATCGGAAGCAAGCAAAGAAACAATATTTAGGAAATTTTGGTGATAAAGTTTGTAGATCGTAGTAACAAAAAGTATTATGTATTCTGTGTTTGGAGGAAATCAATAAATAAATAAACATACGTTAACATACGTATATACCTAATTTAGAGCATATTTATTTATTTTTTAGTATGCAGTGAACAGTGAACTCCTACTTCTACTCTACTTCTTCAAAAAAGTGATCTGCCAGGAACTAGGGGCCCTATTGATTACGAGACCCTGGGCATGTGCCCAACGTGCCCATCGTGCCCAATGGGAAAGAGGGGCCTGATCGCAGGGCGTAGCTAGTAGAGTTTATAAAGCTCTATAAGCTCGTAGGTAGGTATTGTTTCAAGCCTTTATTTTGTCTACACTTCGAACTACGCTATTGTATTCAAGTAGCTAGCACAATTTATTGTTCTTTGTACTTACATACATTTGTGTGCTTTGATTTCGATTTGTTTGAGAACTTTTACGTATAAACATGGGAGAAAAATGGTTGAAAATAAGAGCTTTATAAAGTTAACTGTCTATTTTAAATGCTTTAAAGAGCATCTTTATTGATAATACAACCCTTCTCAGCTTGCCTAAGACTAAGCCTACGCCATCTAATAATTAATGTCGAATTGCTGAACTTTTAGACACTTTGGTTTTGCTTTCTTAAACCTAAAAAAACACACTCACACGAACACTCTCGCGGAGAAACATTACATAGTATAAAACAAAGTCACTTTCCGCTGTCTGTCCATATGTATATGCTTAGATCTTTAGAACTATATACGCAACGAATTTTGATGCGGTTTTTTTAATAGATAGAGTGAATAAAAGTTGTTCGCCTATACGTCTAGAGCAACCCCTTTTCGTATTGAAACCCCTTCGCTGAAACACATTGTATAAGTATTCTATCCGTTATCTAGTACCCATAACACAAGCCTAGTTGCTTAACTTGGGGCTAGATGGCACTGTGTGAAGTATCCCACAATATTTATTTATTTATTCTGCGCTTGAATTTATAACCAATCACTTGGAGTCGAATGTATATACAACTTTCATCGGAACACAATGGGCGACCACTCTTATTTAAGATGTTTTTTATTCTACTTACGCTTTCACCGGCTTGATGGATATCTTCTATACATAACGTAACCATATTTTCTATCGATAGAGCGGGACAAATAAAGAATATGTCAAAAAAATGTTCGATTGACGGATGATAATTTTACGTGATAACGTCATATGAAAACATTGATACGTTGCTATGGTTACCTTGTGAATAACGTTGCTATGGTTACTTGTCAATAACGTTGCTATGATTATTTGTCAAAAACATGACGCATGACTCTTTTTTGTGAGTGCAGGTGTTTCTCGATTTATAAGACGCTCACATCAAAATACTGTGATATTTGTGGGAATCATATAGGTACCAATTTATTGCTGTAAATGATGTTACTTATTAGCCCAGAAAATTGGGAACGCGTGAGCATAGCGAGCGCTAAATAATTTTTTAATTTTTCCGACGTATAAAATAGGTGTAGATCGTCAGTTCTTCATTAATAGTAATCACAACTTTCAAGGACACTTTCTTGAATATGAAATCGGGATATTTTTTACTTTAGGGGATAGCGGGACACACAGTTTGAAAGTGGGACTGTCCCTCCAAAAGCGGGACGTATGGTCACGTTAAATGACCATCGCTTAAGATACAAATCGTTTGTCAAAAGTATCGATTTTTCAAAACATAACAGTGAAAGCTTTGTTTGAAAGGTCGGAAACCTGAAAGGTTGTATTGTATGAGATTATTTTTTACAAATCTTATTCAATAGTTTTTTTTGTTACGTTACATAATAAATTGTTACGCAAATGAACTAGTTGTAGTTGAGTAATAAGTAATTTCACTTGTAAATACGACTACTCTTCATGCTTAATAGGAACTGTCAAATGGTGGTTTGCAAAAAAAATTGGTTTCAAAAGGGGCGCCACTAAGATCGATTAAAACACGATCAAAAATTACACAGGGACTTGTAGGCAGGGCAAGAGTGTCGACAATGAGTAAAGACCCTTGGGTTCTATAGTTGAAGCACATGAGTACTACTCATGTGGTTGAAGTACTAAATTACACAGGGCCGCCGTAAGAACGTATCTAGGCCGGGGCCTTTTGTAGGCAAGTTCCTGATTGACGCTCCTCTTTAATTTAAAATATCAGCAATAAAATCTTTCATCAAACATCATCATTAATTTTTAATTAACCGTCGCGTCGTACAACCATAAACACGTCAGTATCATATGAAGTCGGACAATATCTTATTTTCCAGTCAATAAGAAATTTTATGGCGATTATAGTTTTCAATGCGTACACCCACGTTTTACGAAGTGTGTCGAGTTGGCAACAGGTTCCGATGACCCACTTCGCTAACTCGTATTTACCTCTATACGTTTAGATATACATATACCACACACACAATGTACTAATGAATAGTAGGTATATACTACTATTTATAGGACATGACCCTTTCAACCGTCTTCTCCCAGACTGACTAAAGTTTATTGTTTTAAAAAAAATAAGGCATTAATTTACACAAAACTTAACCTAAACATTTTTACCTACCTATCTTAAACTAATTTATGAAACCTAATCTATACTAATATTATAAAGCTGAAGAGTTTGTTTGTTTGTTTGTTTGTTTGAACGCGCTAATCTCAGGAACTGCTGGTTCGAATTGAAAAATTCTTTTTGTGTTGGATAGTCCATTTATCGAGGAAGGTTATAGGCTACTTTTTATCAAGATATTCCCACGGGATCGGGAGTTACGCGGGTGAAATCGCGGAGCGCAGCTAGTTAATTATATATACAATATTTTTGTTATAAGACAATTTTAATTTTTAGGTTTTCTGTCTATATTAAATTCGGTCCATAAAAAGATGTTCAAGATGAAAGGGTGGATTTGCTCTATGTTTATTCCATAAAAAGTTTGCCAAGACTTCGCGTGCCTAACTCTTTTGTTTGAACAACATTTAGGCCCCTGGCTTGGCTAGATAACCGTTTTCTATAAAATAAAAGGCAAATAAGTATAATCTCGGAGGTCAGTCGTGCACTGCCTCGCTTTGTCTTGGAGCTTTACTGAGAAATACTTCATCGCGTCCAAGTTCCGAACAAAGGGGGCCTGTAAACAGGGCCCGCTCTAAAACTGACAATACAAGAGTAACAACATATTCGCAGACCATATGTGCCATTGTATGCAACCTTGTAAGGAAATTGTTCGGTTACTGTGTCGCAAAATGCTCCCAAAACGATAAACCGCCAAGATAGTAGACCTCTTTAAACGTAAACACTGAGTTCGATCTCGAAATTGGAACCGCATCTACACAGTTCGATGTAATTACATGTTCGGTAAAAACAGCCTGCAGAAAGTTTAAAAAAGCATAAAGTGTTTAAAAATAAACATTTCAGGGAATTAAGTCGGTCACAGTCTGGCGATGTATCTGCGAAATATGGCCCTCATGCAGGTAACGGTAGTTACTCTTGCCAATTAGTGGCTGGAGTAGGTACACTTTACATGCGCCATCAACGAGTAGCTTAAGTAACACCTAGGTAAGCAGTAAGTAAGTACCTATTCAATTAATTTTCAATAAAATAAAAACTTATTTTTACGAACAATGGATCGCTAGTGTCATAAAGACGTGTGAACATAAAAGATGACATCGTTATTTTTACTTAGTAGTAAAGATTTAAAGTCCATATAAGTCTCGTTACTTTGGAGTAATGAGCCTATAAACTAACTGAGGACTCCAAAGAATATATCGCCCTCATATCTGTCATTGTTTATGTTCATATGCCCTAGAGTCACTGTCGAGGAGATCAGAGCAGGCAGGCCAGCGTAGGTACCTAATAAGAGCTCAGTGTTCATTGAAGGAAGCGGCTTCAGAAATTTATGGACGTAAGGAGATTGCGGGCATAATCTGTGCAGCCGACGCCGCCGGCGCAGCGTTCATAAATTGCTAACTTGAATCCAATAGCGATCCGTTTTCGCAGTACTTATAGAATCAAATTGCACGTTTAGCTCTTGCGTTGCATAAGCATTTACAACTAGACTATTCAGAGTCCCTACATCATCGATCATGTCGACTTATTAACCCATTGAGCTGAAACCGCCAAGGCCGACCCGATTTGATTTACGTGTCACTTTCGTCGCGATACCGTTAAAGCTTTTAAACTGGCAGATATCGGAGGAAAGTCGGCGAGCAAGACGAATGGTCTCGTGTTGCTTAACTTCCAGTTAATGCTGTGAACGTCGTGTGAAATGGGACACACTTCGACGTACTCTACTCGAGAGTACGCTATGGATTTTCTAACATGCTTGGAACGGTTTATTTTATGTGTATTTCAAATTGTGTTACCATAAACAGTCAATGCATTTACATTTTACAACAAACAGTATCAGTTAAAGCTCTTGTAGATTCGAATTTTTGTTTAAAACATTCTCTTGGAATAAATACTTACCTAGAAACTTTACTGATTTCAATATTATAAATTATACACTCAGATGTTTATCATGTTCGATGAAATTCTCATTAACTTGTACATTTTAAGAGTAAAAGTTCATATGAAAGAGTAGTTTTCCAAGAAGCTTTAAAGTTCTGTCTCAAACTACAATTAAATAATTACGAAAAGTTAAGAGAGTATTTATTATAATAATTTATGGAGTGCTACTTAATAAAATTCAATTATGGAAAGTCTAGTCTGTGATTTCTGGCTGGGTCTAATACTAGGGTAACTTCCTAGTTAGTAGTTACCTTCTTCATCTTGTTTATTATCGTAATATAATATTACTCACGTTTCCGAGGAAGCCGCTACAGGGTTGGATCGGGGGCGGCAGGGGTGGGAGGTCGGGCGAGCGCCGCGATCGTGGACTGCGCGCTTCCTCCGTATGTCCCATCCCTTAGAACATCACTGAAAAAAAAACACAATGAGGCTAATAGATAGATTATTAATAGTGATGGGTAGAAATTAAACCAGTGCAATGAATGGCCTGCCCTAGAGGATTTTTTTTATAAAACGATTTAAGTTAATTAAGTGATTATAAATCCGCCTACTTCTGTCACACTACCGATCCATTCGACAAACTAAATCAGTGCCCACTATAGGCAATGATTGAAGTGTAAATAAGCGTATATCAGGTTACAAGAAGCCCGTTGCAGACGGCTAAAGTTTCCAGTTTCGGTTGAATTAATTTGCCAATTCTTTTCTATTTTTTACCTTCCTACTCAGTTCACTTTTTAGTTACAATGTCAAAACATAATAGACGGTATGCCCACATAGGTGTGCCATCAAAAAGTCATTCGTTACTCAACAGTGCCTTTGTCTCGAAGTTTATGACTTTGTAAACCAATTATCACCTCAAAAGAACTTATTATTTGACATTTTGATGGAAAGCTGTAACAATAATATTCTTTGAAATCTGTAAAGTGTTGTGTTTCACACATATAATTGGATTTAGAGAAGTTTAGTTCCTTACGTAACAAACGCTTAAAATGCAATTTTAGAGTGGGTGAAAATTACTCGTAGTACATTGCCTTAATTTTTCTTCGGCGTAGAAAATAACAAAGAACAGTGTCCTTCATATCAATAAAGGAAATAATTGAGTAATAAAATAGACACACACTAAATTAAACAAATTTTATAAACCACATCGTGACTTGTGTAATCAACATATAAATTAATGCATTCACACAATTAATAATACTACTGTGTCAAATTTGTTCCACGTACTGCTATGTTTGATATCAAGACAAGCTCATTTTGGTCGTACTTCTTAAATCAGCTAAGAGAATAGAGGTGAATATTGCATGCAATATTAAAACAATGTTTTCTATAGTCTAACGCGTTTTAGTGTCAAAACAAGAAAAACACGAATGTGTAGGATTCCGGATGTCTGTGTGCTATATGATTGGAAATCAACGGTCGTTCTTCGAGGTCGTTTATTCACCTCGCCAATAAAAAGCCTTCTAGTTTTTAGCTATTATAAATAAACTCTATATTGATTTCGACATTAGAATATTGTGTAGAAATTAAGTCGACAACGAAATTATATTTGGATCATTGTGTCTCACGACATACATAACAGATTAATTTTGAAAGACTTTAAATAAAAGGTGCAGGTAACTAATGTATAACAGGTAAATAACTGGTGGTACCTGTCATGAAGTGAATGACAAATTATAATTATCACTAAGTACATAAGTCGACAATAAAGTTCAGTTTCTTTCGCGGAAGAACCTTTTTCTTGGTGCTATTGTTTGATATGCCTACCAATTAAATAAATTTTCAACGATATTTCTAAGGGATTTAATACATTTTTATCTCCATAAAAGCTTAAATACTCGTAAAACTGCCCGTAATGTTCCAATAGACATCAAAAATATCATTAGAAATTGTTTCGTTAGTATTTATAGACTCGTTTGGAAATTTATGAAGTTATGAATTAGCACACAATAATATTATATTTGTATACTTATAAATTTATCTTTAGCAAAAATCTTAATATGAAGCAAACAAATACTAACCAGCTTATTTGCATATAAGTTCAAGAGAAACCAGAGTATTTAACTTCGACTTAAAGCAGCCTACTTTGGTAAGTAGTAAATTAAAATATAATTAGCATATGTAATAACTAACACAAATGTATTGTACTGACTAAATAAATGAAATTGAAATTGCACACCAATTCAAAATATCTAATTATTTTACAAGGTTTAAGTAATGTTTCAAACAAATTGCCCCCGTAACCTCCATTAAATTACACCCATGTCTATTTGAAAGAATAAAACAGAAAAATTATTGCTTTGCCCCCGTGACCTCCACCTTATTACGGCCCAGTCTATTCCACAGAATAAAATGCAAAATTATAGATTTTCTCAAGTCTTCTTGCAATCTATTTTATATTTTACGACCAAATAGCTATTATGACGTAGTGTTCATAATAGCTATTTGGTCGTCAAATATACGGCAGACTAGTGTCTGCGGTCGGATAGTTTAGCGATAGACGACGAATGGTTCGGATTTGAAGGTTTTTGTCCTCCGGAGGGTGAACCATATGCTACGAGGCTACGACCCCTACTCTTTTCACCTATTTTGAAAACGCGCTAGACGATTATACTTCACAAGAATTTGGTCTCATTTTCTTAAGATGCATTCCCTATGTGTAATGGCGTCAGATGCTGATGAAGAAATGTAGAAACATGTGACTTTAAATGCGTATCTTTTTTCAACATCTAGTTCACGTAAGAAAGAAAAAATATATAAATATATTCTATTCTATTCTAAAGACTATCAATTGATTGTAATCTAGAAAAATGGAGAATCATTACTTCACTAGGTATCACTACATAGTATAAAACAAAGTCGCTTTCTCTGTCCCTATATCTCTTTGTATGCTTAGATCTTTAAAACTACGCAACGGATTTCGATGCGGTTTTTTTTAATAGATAGAGTGATTAAAGAGAAAGGTTTATATGTATAATAAATGCATAACATATCCGTGCGAAGCCGGAGCGGGTCGCTAGTTATATTATAAAGCTGAAGAGTTTGTTTGTTTGAACGCACTAATCTCAGGAACTACTGGTACGAATTGAAAAAATATTTTTGTGTTGGATAGTCCATTTATCGGGGAAGGCTATAGGCTACTTTTTATCCCGATATTCCCACGGGATCGGGAGTTACGCGAGTGAAACGGCGGAGCGGTGCCATCTTTATTTTGTGCCATTCATACCGCAGTCGTTGAAGGAGTTCATAGCTACCGAACTATCGGTCGACCATCGGCATCGGTCTATTGTCTGTAACTGCTTATAGTATGGTAATGAATGGCATGACCTTGCCTCGTTAAGTCGTTTTTCATCGTTAACGGACCAGAATGCCGATGGCGATTATCATTGAGAACATTTTAATAGAAAACACGAATTAAGACAAAAATCTAGAATCAAGGCTGAACCGATTTTAAACTGGCTAGCATACCAAAAATCGGCACGTGAGATTTCTAAAAACCATGATAACGGTGTTGGCCTAGAATATACCTCGACTTCTACTTGTTTACTAGCTTTTTACGTAACTATAGACCTCTTTACTTGGGTCCTTTTTGCATAAGTATGGAGTAGGCTTACCCTTTCTTACCTTGACTTTTATTCCGAAGGGTTCGAATTCCGGCCTGCCGTACACAATGAATTTTTCTTGTAAAAAATTGGTTGTCTGTAAAGTTAGTTTATGGACGACTAGCAGCGCTCCGCGGTTTCACCCGCGTAACTACCGATGGGGGACTACTACGCGTGGGAATATCAAAATATAAATAGCCTATAGCCTTCCTCGACAATTGGACAATACAAAAATAATTTTTCAATTCGAACCAGTAGTTCCTGAGATTAGCGCGTTCAAACAAACAAACTCTTCAGCTTTATAATATTAGTATAGATAATAAAATTTTACGTGATACTCTGATGCTGAAGCCGATCATGCCTATGTATAATTTGTTCCGCGCTCTCGCTTACACCGTAACGTGACCGTAACATGACACTTTTTTGTGAGTGCAGTACGGTGTTCATCGATTTATAAGACGTTGTCACGTCAAAAACAATTTAAGTACGCCAATTAATATTAGTCTTATGGTGAAAGAAAACATCGTGCTGAAACCAACGATTTAGTTGGCTCCAAACGTATTGAAGAAAGAAAGAAAGAAGAAGATGAGTTCTCTCTCTGGACACGGTCGACTAAGCTCAGAGATTGTTATAGATTGGTACTCACACAGATACTTTCCGGGCACGGGTGCTTCGGAAAGTATCTGTGTGAGATAGCCAGAGAGGAGAGAGACACGAGGTGCCATCACTGTGGCGCCAGTGTCGATACTGCAGCACACACCCTTCAGGAGTGTCCTGCCTACGTTGAGATAGAAAACCTGGTGAGGTTTTAAGCTATTAGCATAGCTTTTATCGCGGGCTTTGAACGCGGCGACCGAATCAAGAAATTCCGTAACGAAAATAAAACCTAACATCCCTCACTCCGCCTATTTATTAAGCTATTGAATAGCTTTTATCGCGGGCTTTATACGCGGCGACCGGATCAAGATATTCCGTAACGAAAATAAAACCTAACACCCCCACTCGGCCTACCATAAAAAATGCTATGCAATAAAAATAAATAAAAAATAAAATAACTATTTATTCAGGCAAATTACACCCATTTACAGAGAATTAATGTTTTAGGATATCAAAATAGACAAATCAGAATATCATAATTTTCAAAATAAAAATAAAAATATGCAAATTAAATGTTAAATGTGAAATTTAGTAAAAAGTCAATAAGTAAAATATATTATAAGTCAAACAATAGATCAAAGTAAAAGTCAATTATAAATATCATTTCAATTCCAATTATTAAATAAAAAACATAAAAAAAAAAGTTTCTAGACAGACTCCATCTAATACATATCCCTGGGCACTACGAACAAACTGAATGTGGCTCGTATTAAAGTTGCCGGCCCTTATATCATAGATCTGATGTAAAGACCAATAATTATAAAGGTTGACCCTTTCGATGGGGAATTCGTTGTTTATTTTCAGTTAGTTTAACCAGACAATTTCACAGTGAAAACTAAACACAAAATTGTATTAGATAACTAACTTTAGGCTCTAATAATTTTATTTCAGCTCTAATAACAAGAGAACAAAGACTTTTGTTGCAAATTGTTTGTTGTCATTGGAATAAAAGAATAAAGTACGTATGTATAATTAAATGGTTTCGGCAACTGAATTTTTTGGCTATAGCTTCGAAGTCGAAAGGAGTTTTGGTCTTAAAATTATACCAAAATATCTTATCTTCAAGTACAAATAGGGGTTAACTTTTTTAGTTATAGGCGGCAAGGATTTTGCGTTTGGCGTGACCAGAGCCTTAACCAATGTTAATATTTTTTGCGGAGTGTAATTTCACATTTTACCAGGAATCGTTGTAAAAAGATCTTGATAGAAGCAATTTGTGTTGTAAAGAAGTCTTTATTTTTATAATATAGTGCAGATAAATCATTAAAATAAAACTCTCTCTTCACTGGTTTATCGTCAACATGTTGATCTACATTTCTACAACACTTGGTATTTTTATGTAGGTGTCTAATAGTATTTAATCAATTTTGTTTTGGTTGTGATGACTTTGACCTACTGTTCTAACCCACTGTGGTTTCCGGACCAAAACATTGTTAAATTGTTTTTGGTGGAAGTATCTAGATTTATTTGAATATAGGAAAGTAGGTGGGTAAGTTAATTAATGGATGAAACATTCAGCAAGTAATTTTAAGTACCTATATCTATCTAAAAAGCGGACGAGTTTGTTTTTTGTTTGAACGCGTTAATCTCCGGAACTACTAAATCATCTCTTTTTTTTACTTATGATAGGTCAGCGTTTGACCACTATCACACCTGCCTGATGGTAGGAGACGATGCGGCCTAAGATGTAACACGCCTTCCTTGAAGATACCTATTCACTCGCGACTTGAAGAACCCCAAATTGTACACGTGAGGAAGGACAGATGCAGGCAACCCATTTCTTGCAGTACGAATAAGGGATGACGAAGCAAAGCGCTTAGTGCGAACGTCTGGTATGTCCACCATGAATCGGTGCCGCACACCAGTCTGCCTGGTTGAATGGAGATGACAAGATTAGGTCGTGGAGTTCTGTTGCGCACTCCCCGAAATGTATCCGATAAAAGGCCGAAAAGCTCGCCACCCTGCAACGATGTTCCAGGCTCTGAAGCCTGGAATTACTTAAATAATTTAAATAATTCTATTACTGATAGAAAGCTACATTATCAAGAAATGCTATATTTTATTTTTCACTTAGGTATTCGTATCATTTTTACCCACGACGAAACGGAGGACGGTATGTGCACGAGAGGCTGTTTGTTTGTTTGTTTTTGCACTCAAATAGTTCCCATTTATCTCCATAACGGCTGAACCCATTTGGATACGGTTTCCTGTAAAATGTTTGTTTTAATTACAATCTATACATACCTATAATAAAATCGTTCGTGGATGAATTCTGTACATTGAATATATTTTGAAAATTTCTACTGGAGGGCAGTCTATGATCGATACTGAACCAGAAAATGTAGTAAAAAACGTTTTTGTCTGTCTGTCTGTGTCTTGGCCGCGCATCACGCCGAAACTACTGAAGGGATTCAAATGAAACTCGGGAGGTTCAATTTTTTAATCGCCCGCCGATTTGTTAAGGTTCCATTGAGTAGACAGGTAAATGCATCCTCTTTGGTCCATCCACTGTCACACAAAGATATCAGAAAGGAGGTCAGGTTGCAAATGTTTTAAATACGAAACAACTTTCATACATTTCTTGAAAATAGAATTTGATAATACGCGCGTGCGACGATTATGTCTGTGTGATTTTTTCGCAATCGTTAATCGTTCACACACTGTTGAAACGATTCTGATAATATTTTATATGAAGATAGCTGGATCACTAAATAACTTAATCGGAACTTATGCCCGCCCTCGCTGGGGCACAATAATAAACAGGGTGGAAATTTTAAACGTACCTGGAGGAAAGCAACAGCAAACGTTCCCTTATTTTTATAAACAGAAACAAAGTTGCATTATAAGGTTTTTAAAAATACGATTTCTATTCCCGGGAATCGAACCGGTTAGAATTCGAAAAATAACACCCTACTCCTACTTATAGGTTAGGTATGATATCAATGGATTGAGTCAATCATAAGCATCAAATATCTCTAGCAAACATGGTAAATTTCTTTAAAAGATAAGGTCGTCTGTTTGTACAAAATCGTAGTTAATAGGCTTTCTTGTCCTTTTTGTTATTTATCAATGTTGTATGTGTTGTACAAATAAAGTGTTTCTCTATACATCTAAATTCAATGAAATGTTTGAATATAGTTTTGTTGTATTTAAAATACTTTCCCTTCAGGTGCGGTTCAAAAACTCCACCCTGTATATTGATGCACCCTTAATCCCGCGGGTTAAAACCCATAAAGTATCTCGACTAATTCACCATTAAACTGTTTTACATAAAGTTTGTTTACATAATTCGACTTAGTGTCATTAAATGGGTATTTTTACGGTGCCGTTCCGTTTGATGGCTTGGTTACAGGCATGGTGGTCGAATGCAGGTGATAAATATGTGGCTATCGAGATTGAGATTACGATTGTAGGGTTGACAATCTATAGATAGGTATCATATTTTACTTAGGGCATAATAACATCACTATCATCACTACATAGTATAAAATAAAGTCACTTTTCGCCATCCCTATGTCCCTATGTCCCTTTGTATGCTTAGATCTTTAAAACTACGCAACGGATTTTGATGGGGTTTTTTTTAATAGATAGAGTGATTAACGAGGAAGGTTTTTAGATATAATATATGCATAATAAAGTCGTGCGAAGCCGGGGCTAGTTTATTATAAAATAAAATGTCAAAATTAAAAAAAAAAAAACAATGTCAAGCAAGTCAAGTCGGTCAAAACATTTTTATTTTACTTATAAATATAACTTATTTTAGGGCAGTTCGGAGTTTTTATGCAGCTCTAAAGAATTTTTTTTTTTTTTCAGTGAGAAAATCTTCCGAATCCTACTAATATTATAAATGTGAAAGTTTGTGTGTATGTTTGTTACTCCTTCACGCATAAACTACTGGACCGATTGCGATGAAACTCAGTATGAATACATATAGCTAGAGAACTGGATTAACATATCGACGGTTAAAAGGAAAAGAAAAGAACAGATTGTGATAGAATCGCACAGTCGATTACGGTGTGCACATCCTACACACTACTGCATATTATAGGCTTTTTATTCCGATATTACAACGGAATCGGGACTTACGCGAGGCATAGCTAGGAACTTTATAGGCGCGATTCAATTCGGGTCAGTCATCTGTTGGTGGCACAGTCAGCAAAAAAGTAAGTCACGAGCACTCACGAGTTCAGCTTTTCAAAACCATTCAACGATTGTCTCCAGGTCTAAGTATCCTGATTGACTGACTGATAAATTAATCCTCAATTTAAACCGCTGCTGGTTCTAGAGTCATTTGAAGTGTAGGTGTCCACTAATAGAGGGTTATTTTTTTGATATTCTACCCTTAAGAGGGTGAAGGACAAAGCCACGGGCAAACGCTAGTACGAAATACATTCTTTCTATGAAATTCTGACTGTACACACCTCTAACTTACGAAACGTAAAGATATTTATGATCTTTGCCGGAAAAAGGAAAAGGAAATCCAGATGGATAATAAATGAAACAGATTTTATCGCACAACTTTATACCTTTTTAAATAGAAGTAAGCAGATAAAGCATGTTTAAAATAGACTGGCTTTATTTAAAAAGAGGTATGGGTTTTGGTGAAAGAGGATCACAATTATCACTTTTGATAACGACTTCGTTCCAAACACGTGTCCTGCGATCCGTTAAGATGGTTACAAATAATCTGTTTCTTTCTTTAATTATTTCCTCAAAAAAAGAAACTCCAACAAAAAATTTTTAGGGGAGAAAAGAGCCATGTATTTATTTTTGAATGGAAAAATACGCGATAGGTATAATAATCCTTGTTTAGCAGCCCTAACTCCAACTCCGTGAGAACTGCGGGTAGATTACAAAACATAAGGCCTACTTATGTTACATAGTAGTAGGTAGAGTTAGGTGATTGTTACTGATTGAGATGCAGCTTTCTAATGTAATACTTGTATATTTCATTAGTTAATTAACTACGTTTATACGGAAATGGATTGTTGGGTGAACGAGTGTCCGTATGTTGCTGTATTTATTTACGTATCAGGACAAACATTTCAGGATTCGAATCCAGGACCTTCGAAATAAAAGTAAACATCGTTCTATTAATTATACGTCAAACTACTTATTAATTAAATCAATAAATACAATTTTTATACTAATACTCTGTAATCCCTTTTCCCTTTAGTGGATCACACCGACTACTTTTAATTCAAGTATTTATGTTTGTGCGTAACGTTTATTAAAAGAAGTCTTAAGTTTAATACTTGTTTATTAGTATTATTGTAGCAAACTGATAGTGGACCTATGACGCATACTGTACAACATTTTCCAATACAAAACTACAGAACTTTCAAACACAAAGCTTTTAAGTCAAAAAAATAGTTGAAATACAGATAGCAAAGTTATTATAGGTCAAGTTATACTAGTTCGTACTACTCGTACAACATTGACAAAGGGATCCCAAGTACCTACCCGTCGATCGTGACTCATCCATCTTTGGGCGTCTTTACTGATTATCTCTTTACTGCGCCGCAATGGTCGGTTTAACTTCAAAGCAATGGTTGAAAATGAAATATTACACAGAAATACTTTCAAATAGGCAATCGGAGGTTTTAATCTTCTACTGTTTTTTTTTAATCCCGTAGGATCGGAAAGCAAGGTTGGGTAATAGGAACTAAAGAGCAACTTACGCCTTTATATTAAAGCTCCTCATCTAATAGGTACGTCGGTCGGCTGCATAATTGCAGCCCTCGGTAGAGTTCTAAAATTACTA
Organism: Idaea aversata; assembly: GCA_907269075.1. Classification (NCBI taxonomy): domain Eukaryota; kingdom Metazoa; phylum Arthropoda; class Insecta; order Lepidoptera; family Geometridae; genus Idaea; species Idaea aversata. The sequence continues at coordinate 3,058,979 of OU026092.1, read as the reverse complement.
TTAATGGAATGTTTGCATTCTAATATTTTTTGTTTGATTAATTGATGAGTTAGAAGACTTTAAACTTCACCTAAAGCAGGTGCCTAGAATCTTGCTCGTGTTGAAAACATTAATATAACAGCCATTTTGGAGCTCTATGGTGGGTCAGCAATTATGCAGCCGACCGTACTTCTATTGTATATACTAATATTTTAAAGATGAAAGATTTGATTGTTTGTTTGAATTCAATAGATTCCGAAACTACGGGACCGATTTTGATGAAACTATAGACTACTACCCGATATTCCCACGGGGTCGGGAGTTACGCGGGTGAAACCGCGGAGCGCTGCTAGTTTCTTTCCTAATATTATAAAGCTGAAGCATAGAGGAATCGTAGGTAAATGGTCTAAGAGCTGAAGAGTTTCTTTGTTTGTTTGAACGCGCTAAGGAACTACTGGTTCGAATTGAAAAAATATTTTTGTGTTGGATAGTCCATGTATCGAGGAAGTATATAGGCTATTTACAAGTTCTTTTCTCTAACCACGGTCTACTCAGCTAAAGGGTAGCAGCTGCTGGGCAAGCTTAAACTCCATCGTCACACAAAAAGGACCCAACCAAAGAGATCTACTTAGTTGCGGAAAACAGCCCGAATACAAGTATAAGCTATAGGCACAGGTAGGTACCATTATGTGTATTGTAACACCACATCTTACAGGATGTCGCGAGATAAGAATCAACTAGATGTAGATACGTATACGAGTCGAGTCTGTGTTGATAATATGTTGTTAACGAGGGAAAATTGATTGTTCTTTGTGAAATATGTTTCAGTCTATTTTAAATCATTTCTACACCAAAGTGAGAAAGTCGGCACTCTGCTCCTATATCTTTTGGGGTGGATAGACTCATTGTCTACCATGATTGTACCAGCGTTTTCCAACAGTCGTTTCGCACACAGGTGTTGCTTTATTTTGTGGCTCGAAAAGTCACCTATTTGGTTTCACCGGAAGACTAGCGCTGCTTCAGAATTTTATTTGCTGCAGTTTTCTTTCAGACCGTGGCACACGGTTCCTTAGAGATTGGATACTGTGTTTTTAAATAATATGTATTCTTCGGTTTGTTTTATTTTTGTCTTTATATATTAGGGATAGACCCTTTGTTTCTTATGCATCTACGAGTACATATGTAACTTTTAACGGTTCTTTCTGCCTGTGCTTTCAATCAATATTTTATCTATACTTCTATTAGAAAGCTGAAGAGTTTGTTTGATTGATTGTTTGTTTGTTTGAACGCGCTAATCTCAGGAACTTCTGTTTCGAATTAAAAAAATATTTTTGTGTTGGATAGTCCATTTATCGAGGACGGCTATAGGCTACTATTTATCCCGATATTCCTACGGGATTGGGAGTTACGCGGGTGAAACCGCGGAGCGCTGCTAATCTATATTTACTTTTACAGGTTATAGGTGACGAGATCTGGATTATTATGTTATGTTAATTCGCAGATGAAAATAATTGTTTACTTTCATCTCCGTAGTTGGTTTGGGTGCTTATATTCTCAGGTCATTAAATTAGACTTAAGTGTCACCTGCGTGATATTTTCTTCGCGACCTTTGGAAAGAAAATCGTGGTACCTACCACCAGGCCAACACTGCTCCAAAATAGCCCTTTTATCATCAATAGTTCATAGATAATTGACAGTGTTATTCAGGTAAAAATACAGTCGATATCTACGATCAGCGCCTGGGCCGCCTCCGCCTGGTGCTGGCTTTATGATATTGTGTGGACAATGGATCGTAATTACAGAGTGCTATCTCTAGGTAGGTAGGTACCTATTGTACAGTATGCGTCATAAGTCCACTATCAGTGTGCTACAATAATAAACTAGTATTGGACTTAAGACTTTCTTCTAATAGACGTTACACACAAACATAAATACCTACCTACTTCATTGAATTAAAATTACTCAGTGCGATTATTATTTTCAGAATATTAGCTATGTATTTAGTTGGTCGAGTGGTATATAAGCCGCTACCCGCTACACCAACCGACGACGCGAGTGGGATCGATCCACAGGTTACGTTGTTATAATGTTCAAATAGTGCTGCACAGGATTGTAAACGTTAAGGTGGCGGTGGACTTTTGAGCGTTGATTGTACCTACTCGTGTGTGGTGTTGCGGCTATCTCAACATCTAAACTTAACTCGCTAATGTGATTTGTGGAAGCAGAGGATGCGGTAAAATGAGTAATGTGGCGGGATGTGATATTTCTTTAAGGCGCTCTCTCGATACATACGTAGTCGACTGTTTCCTCCCTGGGTAAAGACACTAGCACAAATATTTGCATTAAACCTATAACTGCCATGACATTGCCCCTATGTCTTAGTTTTTCTCATTTTCTAATTATCATAGAAATTACGATTTTAAAAAAGAAAAAAAAAACAAAACGGGGCATGGTCATGGCATTTATAAGTTTTATGTAAAAAAAATATTTGCTCTAGTGTCAGTATCCAGGGAGGAAACAGTCGACTCGTTTGTATGGAGAGAGCGCCCGTACCCTTTCCTCTTAACGGTAAGCCGATAAACGAAATTAATTTACTTGTTTTTAGCGCTCCGCGGTTTCACCCGCGTAACTCCCAATCCCGTGGGAATATAGGGATAAAACGTAGCCTATGTTACTCCCAATGACGACCTCTGTGGCGCGTCGGGCGAACACCCGACTGCGACGCAGAAGGTTGCGGGTTCGATTCCCGCCGGGAACAAGTATTTATGCTGACCATAAATTCTTGTTTCTGGTTCTGGGTGTTTCCTATATGTATAATATGTATATATTTACAAAAAAAAAAAAAGTATATAAGTAGTTTATCCGTTATCTGGCACCCATAACACAAGCATTAAGTTGCTTAGCTTGGGGCTGGATGGCGATGTGTAATATGTCCTGAAATATAAAAAAAACAAGATAAAAAAAAAAAAACAAGAATGAATCAATGTATCCTTATACCAAGTTTTATCCAAACCGGTTCAGTAGTATCGAAGACTATTCGTTACAAACAAAAAAAATCTTTCCTCTTGATTATATCAGTGTAGATAGATAGGTCCAGGAAGATCCCTATCTATTCAATTCATATACTTATTTCATATATTTATTTCAGATAGTAAAATCCATATATTACAATAAAATAAAAATAAATAATAAAAAATACTAAAAGTCCATAAAATATATTTATAATTTTCAAATTAAAATTAATAAAAAATAAACAATTCAAAATGTTAAAAGAAAAATGTCAATACCTACCTACCTATTAATCTCAAATAAAATAATAATAAAAAAATAGAAGAAATAAAATTAAAATAAAATGTCATAAAAATTTGGTAGGTACTTATAAATTAAATTAGAGAGATCGATACTAATATTATAAATAAAGCTAAAGGGATTGTTTGTTTGAATGCGCTAATCTCTTAAAATTCTTTTAAGAGGAAAGGGTACCTCCCTGGATAATGACACTAGAGCAAATATTTTTGGTGCATAAAACTAATAACTGCCATGACCTTGCCCCTATTTTTATTTTTTTAATCTTAGTTTCTACGATAATTAGAAAATGAAAAAAACAAATCAAAGGGGCATAGTCATGGCAGTTATAGGTTTTATGGCACAAAAATATTTGTGCTAGTGTCATTATCCAGGGAGGAAACAGTCGACTACGTTTGTATGGAGAGAGCGCAGGTACCCTTTCACCTTAAATAATAAAAAAAATATTTTTGTGTTGGATAGTCCATTTGTCGAGAAAGGCTATAGGCTATTTTATATTTCGATATTCCCACGGGATCGGGAGTTACGCGGGGGAAACCGCTAGGCTCATCTAGTTATGTATACAGGTAAGCGGACAAGAATTGGGTTAAGTATGAACCCCTCGCTACTGATACGTGAACCAAGAACTAGGTATTATAAAATTGCAAAATGTGATCGCTAAGCAATCAAAGATAAATGTCTCAATCTAAGTGTCGACATTCGTCCAAAACTATTGAGGCTAGATAGTATATATAGGTATAATAGGTAGGTATATATGTGTGTATACGTATACTGGCTTTTTACTGCAACCATACCCGCAACCAGACTCTTTTTAATTGGATCCTTTTTGCGTTTTGCGTAAGGATGAAGTAGGCTTGCCCCGCACCTACTACCCTCTTAGCTTAGTCGACCATGTCCAGAGGAAAGCATTTGTCAATATATCTGGAGCCAACCAAGCCGCGGGTTTCATCACGATGTTTTCCTTCACCGTAAGAGCAATGTCAATTAGAGCAAAAATTCATCGGTGCACGGCAGGCTGGGATTTGATCCCATGCCTTCAGATTGAAAGTCGAGGTATCTATCACTAAGCCAAGATCGCGCTTAGGTATAATAGATTTTAGGTAAAATATTCAGACTTCCAAAACAAACTCTGAACTGTGTCTGAACTACATAGCAGCTCCCAAAAAGCATCAATGTCAATGGCTATTTTACCAATTTTTGTGTATAAATTCCGATGGCCGATAAATTATGCAGTTTTTTTATCACTAATTACCTAAAATAGAGAATCGAGGACAATTTATGTTGATAGGCACAATCTTCTATTTAATAAATTCGTTTGTTTGTTAGTTTAATAGGTATGTCACGTAAAACCTAGGTAAGACCTTAATACCTATACTAATATTATAAAGCTGAAGAGTTTGTTTGTTTGTTTGAACGCGTTAATCTCGGTAACTACTGGTTCGAATTGAAAAATATTTTTGTGTTGGATAGTCCATTTATCGAGGAAAGCTATAGGTTACTTATCAATTTGATATACCCACGGGATCGGGGCTTATGCGGGTGAAACCGCGGAGCGCAGCTAGTCACTACATAGTATAAAACAAAGTCGCTTTTTCTGTCCCTATTTCCCTTTGACTGCTTAAATCTTTAAAACTACGCCACCGATTTTGATGGGGTTTTTTTAATAGATAGAGTGATTCAAGAGGAAGGTTTATATGTATAATACATGCATAATATAGCCGTGCGAAGCCGGGGCGGGTTGCTAGTATTATTATAATAGTAAGTAAACAAGGTTCTATTGAAGTTTTATAAAAGGCTATAGTTACCTATTTACATGATTTTTTCTTTTATTTTGTGGAGCTCGGAATCCACGTAAGTGCAGATCCCACGGAAATTTCGGGATTAAAAGTCCTATATCTTTCTAGATCCCTTAAAACTACCACTATGTCTTTTTTAATCCAAATCTGTCCAAACGCTTGGCCGTGAAGAAGAACAAACAAACAAATAAATAAATAAACTTTCGTTTTTGTAATATTAGTTATGTTAGTTAGGATTAAGATAGTCTAGAGTATTTATATGATTAAAGAATATAGCTTATTGACCAATTTCAATTTTTAAAGTTTCGTGGGTATTTCCCACGAAACTTTAATCGAAACTCAATACGATGCGTAACTCGTGGTAAACCTGTGCCCCGCGGTTTCACCTGATCCCGTGGGAATATCAAAATAAAAAGTAGCCTATAGCCTTCCTCGATAAATGGACTATCCAACACAATAATATTTTTTATTTTCAATTCGAAGCAGTAGTTCCTGAGATTAGCGCGTTCAAACAAACTCTTCAGCTTTATAATATTATAAATAACTAGCGACCCGCGCCGGCTTCGCACGGCTTTATTATGCATGTATTATACTTATAAACCTTCCTTTTGAATCACTCTATCTATTTAAAAAAACCGCATCAAAATCCGTTGCGTAGTTTTAAAAATATAGGGACATTATAGGGATATAGAAAGCGACTTTGTTTTATACTATGTGGTGATAGTGAAGTGATGATAGTGATATAGATTAGGTAAGTAAGTAACCTACTATTGCATTGCATAAAATGAAATACATCCTAGAGTCTAGACTGTAATAAAATATCAATCTATAAATTCGCGTCTTTCTAACGGTGATATACTTTTACGGGAAGTCCTAAATCAGTTAAGTCTAGTTTGTTCTAAATTTGATGATTCGTTAAAATATTTTTGCTAATGCAGTGAAAGTGGAGCAAATACGAGTAGGATGTGCAATTAATTTGTTATTTTATTCTAAGTTAATAAGATTTTTTTAACAAAATAAATTTAGCTAGAATAGACTAGTGAAAAAAGTACCTTCCCTAAAAGGTATTTGGTCAAACAATCACCCTATTTCTAGTAGTGCGGCGCCCTGCGGTTGCATCTGCATCACGAAACACTAGTACCTAGGTACTCCGATCCCGTGGAAATATCGGAATAAAAAGTAGCCCAATTAATCAATGTATCATCATACCAAGTTTCATCAAAATCGGTCCAGTAGTTTCGTAGCGAATTAATTACAAACAAAGTAATCTGATAATTTTAATTAAAACTAGCGACCCACTCCGGCTCCGCACGGCTATATTATGCATGTATTATACATATAAACCTTCCTTTTGAATCACTCTATCTATTTAAACCGCATCAAAATCCGTTGCGTAGTTTTAAAGATCTAAGCATACAAAGGGAATAGGGACGGCGAAAAGTGACTTCATTTTATACTATGTAGTGATGATGATTTAAGTAGGTAAATATAGCCTTAGGTATTATTAAGTTAGCTGAATCAAGCACCAACTTAAAATGAAAGAAAAAATGACAAAACTTAGATAGGTATATGTAGGTATTATAGGTGTATAAACGTATTTGGAGAAAACTTAATTGGGAAGCTTTACAGATTTTGAATTAAGTAAATAGAAATAAAAAGTAGTTATGCACCTTATTTAACTGTACTTACCACGACTTTACAAGTTGGTAGGTAAAAACTGTTTAAGCTTTTTGAAACTTAAAGTTCGGTCCGCAAGCTAAAATTTAAAAAGTGCAGTATTAAAAATAAACACTTACCTTTCCCAATATAAGATGAAATAATAAATTGTTCCAAATCACTATACTTAATCACACGATAATCAGGTCCCGTATTATCACTCGATTGTTTAATATTTTTGTTTTGAAAAAGGTTATTTTGAACCGGCGACTCGCTCGCTACGAAGCACCGCGTGCATTTCAATGGATGAAAGTGTAAACCTCGGTTTTTGTATAGCGCTTTCTCGCTCGCTCTCGTTGTAGTGACAGAGACAAAAACTGGCCACAGTCAAGTTTGGGCACCATAGCACATTCGCCCACTATTTTATTGTTGTTCTAACGTCATCTTCAATTCACCTTTCTTGGAACCTTGGTGGTACATTTTCATTTCAGTTTTGTAATTTACCAATCACTCGTGTCATAATTAATTAAGTTAAACTTATTTGTAAACTAAGGTAGGTACCTAAACCTGCACCCCCTTATTCCAAAACGAGGTTTAAGGATAGTCCGAGATGTGGATTTAAACCTTAGATCTATAGTCTAAACACTATCCCTATAGATTAAACTTTAGTCTAAACACTATCCATAAAGATTATTTAGGGATAGTGTTTAGACTATAGTTAACGAATAAATCTGTATCTAAATCTAAGGTTTAAATCCACATCTCGGACTATCCTTAAACCTCGTTTTGGAATAAGGGGGGCAGTGTCTACTTTTTTCAAGGTGGAGAAAATGCGTCCCTATGCATCATCTCTCCGCTCCTGGGGGAAGCAGCAGCGAGGGCATGCATGTGTAGCTCCCTCTGGTCTGAAAGTAGAAGGCGACGAGAGGTCTACCCACTAAAAACTCCAGCGGGTTATAATTCGCCTCGCCCGACACTAGGGCGACCAAGTATTTAGAATCAAGATAATTTTTATTTCAAAGTGCACACTGGTCTTCAAATTTCAATTTCTTTACAAATAGTGCCTATTACTTGTAAAGAAATGTGACGATTTGAGTACTTATCTTTGTCTCGACTACTAATTCCTAATGATCAGAACTACCTAATTAACGCGGGTTAGGGATAAATCTACCCTTAACCAATCCTTGTACCTACTATTATTATTTTAACGACCCAGTTGGTACAATGGTCATCATGCCGGACTGCCAAACACAGGGTTGCGGGTTCGATTCCCGCCTCAGACAAGTATTTATGCTTAGATATTTGTCTGTGGTCTGGTCGTTTCTATGTATTATAAGTATATATTTACAAAAGTATATACTTAAGTAGTATATCCGTTGTCTAGCAACCATAACACAAGTCTAGTTACTTAGCTTGGAGCTAGTTGGCGATGTGTGGAATGTCCTGCAATATTTATTTATTTATTATAGCTTGTATACCTATGCGTATATATTCTGAAGCTAATAGTACCTATACCTACAGATCTACCTAGCTGATATTTTGAATGAGCCCTAATGAAGGGTCCTAAATGATGAAAGATGCTAAAAGGAGTACAGCCAGTCTTTCACAAAAAGTTTTTAGTCTTAATGATGCAGTTTTAAAGACATTTCAGCCTAGTCAGAAACCGAAGTCTTATTTATTGTCAAAATCGGACTCGATTCCTTTTAGAAAATTTTCACTATTATCATTTGGAAATTGGCTGTGGAGAAACTCATGTAATAAAAACATCTACCTGAATACCTATTTTTAAAATTAAGCTTGAAATAAAAGTCTTAAATTCTGAATTGTTTTTTTTATTTTTTTTCCGAGTTTGAGAACCAGAGTAGCAGCACAAACTAACATGAAAAATGGTAACTATTTCCAGGGATAACCACTTACTTATTATTAAAAGTACATAATCCAATACATAGAAATACAGAATCAAAAATAAGTGATTAATGGAATACAAAGCTTATGTGCTATAAGTTTTTTGTACAAAAAAATAATCAGCGATATTGTGAGTGCTAGTTTTTTTTACAATGGAGAATTATCAATTAACAATCTTGGTTTTAAGCTTTCCCGGATGACGCATAATAAAAACCGGAAGTAACTGATTTAATGATCTGTATATTACATTTTTATAACATTGTTTTGTAATCACAGGATATATATTTTAGACCAAGATAACTTTTAAAATGATCAATCAAAACAAACCGGATGTATCGCATAAAGAACGCGCCATCTGGTCGACCGCTCCGAACCAGTTTTTTTTTGCGAAAAATTCCCCAATATCGACTGTCCAAATATTGTGCATTAATTTGGTACATTTGAGGTGTTCTTTAAGCACTGTGAAATCCCTAAAGTGCTTCTACCCCGGTCTATATTAATCTCTAATGAATTCAAACTTCAAAACTGAAAGAATATTGTTTGATATGAAGTAAAAATACATACTATTTATTATTTAGACACAAATATGCATGTAACCAAGGCATGGTGCGATCGGTTGCAAGCCCACTTGTCTCCCGATGAGAGCACATTAAGTCAAAAATACACATTTGTTAAGCTACACCTACATTTGATCCACGTAAGCCAAGTACGCCGAATCTGGAAGCATCTCCATCTCAAGGCAAGAACTTTCCATAAGGCATCATAGACGTGTTACAAATGTAGATATACCTTTAGTTTTAATTTACATGCAATTTTCATAATACTTAAAAAACGTGTGCTGAATTGCTACGTGTCCAAAATTGCTATGATATAATGCTCTCATCAAACCAAATATTTCAACACAGCTTTTTTAAAGGAATTAGAAATACCGATAGTTAACAGACAAAAAGCTCGTGCCACATTGTTATTTAGGGTGGCTTATATTTTTTATATGGGGACAAAGTAAATCGACGGAGCTTGCATGTCGTTAAATGGATTTCAATATCTGCACAAACCGACAAGCATTCTCCGAAGATGGAATACCTAGATGACACCAGTGTTTTTAAAACCAGGTCATAATATAAAATGTAATTAGGATTTGTTTAAGTTCGATATTTCCAGGCTGTAAGCATCATTTTCATGTGATATTCCATTTTAATTAACTATAGTAGCATGTAATTGTCTTTTAATTATGCAAGATAAGCTGTTTGCAATTATAATATCCGGCATGTAAAGGAAAAAATCTATTTTTTTTATATTCTGGCAACCTTCTGTTATGCTGTCCTGGCTTTGAAAACAAGTCTGGTCTCTGCTAAGTATTAGGGACATTAACAATTCTATCGACCTCGGTAGTATCGTTAATGTCTCATTACAAAACGGAAGCTTGCACCAGTCCGGTGTTCATATTGTCTAGTCCCCATTACTCCTGGTGCAAACTTTTAAGTTTTTCATAACAATATATTGTTTAAAAACTACACATTCCAAGATGTACCAGGTAAACTTATCAAGTGCACAGGCACATATATTAGACTGGTCTAATCAAACATAACATTGATTCTATAGTTTACATTCCTTTTTTTTCTCCATTTTCTAACATTTTCTTCGAGGTTTCCTTTAGTGAATATCTTTTTTTTATATAATAAGTACAATATATTATGAACTTATGAAAGAAACATGAAATAGTATGAATTCTCAAAAAAAATAATGAAAGTTAATTAAGATACCCAACCTCACTAATGATACTTTAGATAAATGATGCGTTTCGATCGGGCACATTTTTAGAAAACAAACAATGCGTATGTTTTTCATACAAATTTTACTACATTCATGAACTTCATTTTGTTAAAAAATAATATATGCAGGTAATAGAAAAAAAATATCAAATTTTGGAGGATTATATAATAATGATTTTAAATCGTGAGTTCTGCGATCAAAGCATACTTTGTTAGCCCATAAATATGATTTTCTTTGTATGAAAAACATACTACCCAAACTAAAATATACCAGATCGAAACGCGAAACAGAATTAGTGAACATAATATAAAAGAATCGAGTACTACATTAATGGACGATATACTAAATAGGTATATATACAGTAATAGCCTTTCCGTTGCAAAAATTGCAAATTAAATTTTTTTGTATGATTTTTTTTTACGTTTTCAGTTAAGTATTACAAACAGAAGTAAATCACTATACATACAAAAAATAATAATAAAACACGACACAAAGTAGCAAAGTTTGCACGAATATTAAATTTTTAGAAATGTTTTTTTAACTAGGCAAGGCTTTTAATATGATATAAGTAAATAAAGTATGAGCGGGGTAGCAGACGAGTTTGTGAGGTGACATAAGGCGGTAGAATCGCGCGTAGTACGCTCGCAAACTCGTCTGCTTAAGACCCCCATACAAAATGAAAATATACGTAAAATAAACATCTTATGTGTTACATGAACTAACAGTAATGCCTACAGTGATCTCCTTCAGTCACAATCGTCGATCGAGTCCTTACAATGCCGCGGCAATAACGGCCGTCAACAAGTACGTAATGTACAACAAAGCCCGCCTAACAACGTTAACTAGAACTCGAACGACTGTAATCTGCACAATATTTTACATTATAATTACGCTACTGTTTAAAATTTTCACTTTAAGCGCTACTCAGGCGCTGGTGATCAGTTAATCAACAACTTTATTGTTCGTAAGCTTGTGTGCCATAGACAAATGTGGTATAAATACATGATCGACGCATCTTTAGATGTGCAGAAGTGATAATTTTAAACAAAAGCGAGTACATTATGAAAGAGCACAAAACAAGTTGTTTATCATCCAACAACAGTCTCGAAGTCATAGGACCGCAGACTCTTTCCTTACGAATCTCTAACATCGGAGCAAGAAATGGCACACCGATGCCGATTTCATATCTCTGCCTACCCTACACCTATATACTGCGGCTACTCAATAAAATTGCCGCGTGTAAAATTCAAACATTGGACGAACTATAAAAAATGTCCAATGTTTTCAATATAACATATTACATTTTTATAAGGCCCATATCGATTCGCGGTCGACGATCGCGAGGACAGATTTCGACTGAACCGAGAACCGAACCCGCGACCGGACTTTGTAGTTATAGTCACAAATGAATCGTCGCCCTATCATAATACATATTTTAAAATCAAACCGAACAATTTACATTCTTATAAATTTTGAAAAAAAAAAAAACCATATAGCCAGAAAACGTGAACGAAAAATAATATTAACAAAAATAAAATACCGGCTCTACCTACGCTTTTATATTAACAAATTATTAAACGACTCGGGACGATATTACTTTAAGAATTATATTAGAATCGTCCAATTGTACTTAACATGAAATGCTATCATCTGTCGACTAAACATTGATTTACATAATGTAAGTTCAAGGGGAGACTATAATAGGTTATATATATTGAGATATCAAACGAGGGGATTATAATTCATGTTCCAATTAACATTAGTCAAGTAAAGGCAGCTAAGTCAGATGATAGCATTCCATCAAGCACTTTCTACAATATGTAATCTCTACAAAGAAAACATTGAACTAAAATTAACGTTACATTATAATAACTCCTCCGTACAATATTATACAATCATAAGATATGTCAGCACATCGTTCTACAAACCTCGGGTCTCGCGCCATTCCTCGGAGCATTATAACGTTAAGGTTTCGCTAATTAATTCTACTATTATTGCTAACATTCCCCGCTCGAGGTCGATCGAACCAAAGTAAACGACGGAAGCGCAACGGAAACGGAGCGGAGGCGGGGTGCGGCGAGGTGCGGTGCGGGGCGACTAACGTGTGAGCGGGCGCAGGTGTCCGCAGCACGGTAGGAACCGAGCGTGCGGGTGCGGGCAGTGACGCGCGCACCGTAGCGCCGCGCTGTGGCGACGCTTGCGACCCTCACCCGTCCCGCCGCCGCCGCCGCCGGCCGCGTACATAGCGTGCGCGAGCCGGATGTCGGCGAGCAGCTCCTCCCAGTCGCGCGGCTCCAGCTCGGGGTCGGGCGCGTCCTCCGGTACGATCACATCGGGCGGCGGTGTCACCGTCTCGTCTACGTCTTGCGGCGCGCCCGGTGGCGACTCCTCTTCGGGCTCGGTCTGTACGGCGACGTCGTGCTGCCTCAGCGGGAAGCGGAGCGGGAGCGCAGTGCGAGCGAGCGCCGCGCTCTGCGCCTGCGTCAGCTCCAGCCGACCGTAGTCGATGCCGCGCTCGCGTGACCCCGCGCGGTACTCGAGGTACCGCTCACCACTAGACAGGTACTCGCCGCCGGATGAGCTGCGCCGAAACGAGACAGGCTCGAGCGAACCGCGGATGTCGAACGTGTCGCCGTCGACGTACCGCGTGCGCTCCGCCTCCACCGAACCCTCGCTCTTGATCGGTCGGAAGTGCGTGCGTGCCGACGTCAGCAGATCTTCTTTCGGCTCGTTATTGCGCGACGGTGGCGAGGGCGCAGTACGCGGCGGAGGCGGAGGCGGGGGTGGAACGCCGGTACGCCGCGGCTGCACCTCGTAGAATCCGCTCGTGTCACGGCTGTGGTTGATTGCGGCGAACGAGCGCATCGTGCTTGCGACGGTCGAGAGAGCGTCATATAGCTCGTCACCCTCGAGCAGCGCGAACGACTCGAGTTCGGGGGGCGGAGGTGGGGGCGGCGGGGCGATCGGGGGCGGAGAGACGAGGCGCAACGGGCGGAGGCGCGCGTGCAGCGGCGGTGACGGACGCGCCGGCGCCGCCGAGCACGACCAGACCGCCGACCCGAGCGACGGCAGCGACGCGAGCGACGACAGAGAAGCGAGAGGATCAAGAGCGGGCGCAGCCGCGGTTGTGAAGCCGGGCGGCGCTCCGAGCGAGTCAAACATGCGGTCCGACGGCGAAGATAGCAGCTCGGTGAAGTCAATCGGCAGGTCCTGGTAGTCGTCGTCGGGCGTAGCCTGGTCGCGGTCGCGGTCCCACAGCGCCTCGAGGCTGCGGTCGAACTTGGCCTCGAACTGCGCATACAACTCGTCCTCGGCATCGGGTGGCGGAGCCCCCGGCGCTAGTGCCTCGGCCAACAGCCAATCGGCGCCGAGTGCGGGTACCTGGTCCCAATCGGGCACGGCAGCCGGTAGGTCCCGGTCGCACCGTAGCGCGGGCGCACGTAGCTCGTCCATCACAGTGTTCTCGCAAGTGCCGTAGCCCTCGTCAAGCGCGATAGCGCGAATGAACTCTCGCACGGGGTCCTGCTCCTCTATGTCCCAGACGCCCTCGTGTGTGACCCACTCAGGCAGGGTCTCCTTACCGTCGAAGGAACGGCTGTATGAGGTCTGGGCGAAGCGTTTCTTGCCGCGGTTGCGCGGGCCGTGGTACGAGTTACGGCGCTCTTTTCTCATTCTATTTGTCCAATCCCTGGCAGGCTCGATGTCGGGCTGCATGTCTGCGTGGACCTGCTTGCGACACCAGGCGGGCGGCGGCAGGTAGTACTGCAGGGGCGACTCCTCTCCTTTCTTCAGCGCCGGGAATGCAGCGTAGTACCGTCTCACAGCTTCTGATTGGTCTACGGAACAAGTTGGCATGCCTACTGTCGGCAGACCCTCTTTATCTTCGATGTTCTTTAGTCGGATGGCCAGCTGATTGACAATGTTGTCAAGATTAGGTTCCTGGAAAGACGGAAATTCTTTCTCAACATTTGGAATTTAGAAAAGTATAGTCAAGTCAGACTAACTTCTACACAATATATGAAGTATCTTATCTACATAATATGTACTATGGAAATTATCTAACTGAACAATAAAACGAATCTCTAAAAATAAAAGACAATACACTCGAATAGGCTAATAACCTTATGTGCTACATGAAAATTATTATAAAGGAAACACGCAAACAAAAAATACTGGCAGTCACAAACAATGTAAGGGAAAAAATAACCCAAAGTGTGAGAGGAAAGGACACAATATACTTGGTGCATTCACTTCATAGGCAACATGAATTTAAGATTCTTAATTGTAAAATCACTGCCAATTTTTTTGTAGATCAAAAAACAATGGTTAAATAATTTTATTTTTCATATTTAATTATTTTGTTCTCAATGTTGCCTATAAAAGCGTAAAGGACATGGGTATCAAAGTGTGACCGACCTTTTTGTAAGGATTCTTAAAATTGTTAATTGTCTTCATTTTATTCCCACTGTAACCATCACTCTTCAGTCTAAACGAGCACTGCATATCCTCTTGATGGAGCAAAAAACAATAAATTGCAACTTAGTTAAGTGTATCCACTTGAATTGAAAATGAAACATTTACACCCTTTTCTAAGTTATATAGGACAAACTCCATATTTTTTTATGCATAAGTGCTTAGATAAATTGTTTTTATAACTTTAAATATTTGTATACCATTGTGTGATATCCCTATTGTAAATTAATGAATGTAGCAAACACTATGCATCATAGCTAAACAAGTCATTTATCATGTTATCGTTAGCTCATTAACTAATTGTAGCATATCGACATATTCTGGTTTTCCTTTAGCTTTAAAAATGATTGTTAATGATTAATCACATTACTCAATAGTGCTTTACTGCAATCTATTTCACCCTGACAATGTTGCATTTCCATTTCATTACTCAACTGCAGTTCTATGGTTGTAATGATAGTCCCTGATCATCATAATAATTTTAAAATATTCTAGCGTTTATTATCAAGGTTAAAATGTAGATGTCTATCATTAAAGTTAAGTTACTTCGATGCTAAATCAATATAGGTTGTGGTTTGTTATTGAAAAATTGATATTTCATCCTCATGGTATTTTTAGGATTGCTAAGTATCGCATGTAATTGACAGAATTCAAGGAAATATAGTAGCTTTTGTTGGTTTATATAATGTTAACTATCTCTGCACTAAGTTTAATTAAGATCGGTAGTAAAGTTTAGCTTGAATCCGGGTTAAGTTGTGGGTATGTTTGACAATGGATGCTTGCTTACCTGTTTAGTGTTGGTATCAGATAGTGTTGCGTAGTTGACGTGGTATGTGATGAGGCGAGCAGGCTGTCGCCCGGCTCTCCCTCTTGTGTTTACGCATCTTGTCCTTGATACTCTTGCCAGTTACCCAACATAAACACCGTCGTATATCGTGAGTCCATTTTACAATCGCCGAGGGCCGTAGTTTTATCAATCCTTTTTCACCTGCTCCTTACTAATACATCCTTAATTTTCTTTGGCCTTGTCTTTGCTTGTGGGTCGACTGTTTATCTTGTTTGGCGTTCGTGTTTCAGCAATGTTTTTGCATTGTCACTTGTCGACGTATGACGCACTCGGTGCACCCCTCAGTTCTGTAAAATTATTTGCAATTTATTAACACGTTTTTCAGACAGAGGTCATTGAATTGAAGTAATAAAGAGCGAAGAAAATTCAGGTAGGTAAATGCGTTTGGTTACGTAGAAAAATACCATGCCCGTTCTGTTGAAGTGATAAATGGGTCGATGGCGCCAAAACGTCACTCGGGCTAGGGTGCACCCGACCGACGCGGATGTCATTCTCCCGATAATTACTCACAGCGTAGTTTCATGGTGTTCATAAGGATAACCCGCACAGCACGATATAAAACAGTTTATCGAACTAATATTGACTCATAATCGGACGGTAAACTACGATACAATTTCACAAGAAGGCGACAGTATTACATGATGCACTTTCACTGAGGACGCGCAACCATCGAGCCACTTCCGCGTTCACAAATATTAACACTATGAAATATTGTATATTGCTTACCTTTTGCAGTTTATTGGGGGTTAAATTACCATGTTATTTCGACTCACAATAACACCCCTTGTTGAAAAAAAACATGGCAGCCGTCGTAATTGAGTGAGTGAGAGTTGAATTCTGTGTTTTGCGCAACTCCGTCACACAGCCAGCATGACGTTGCATCTTTGACCAATCACACGATTCTGATTATCATTCTCATCAAATATGGCTGCCGTAAGCCTGTCACAAGTTGAGATTACGAATTTTTGCGTCTTGTGATTCGTTGAATTCTTTTACTATTGGCTAATTACGACAAAGCGGATACGCATCTAGCCAATAAGCATTCAGTAATTTCTAAAAGGAAGCGTACATTTCGCGCGCTAGACATGCCGCGAAGTTTTGAAATTTCATTGTTTTCGGTACAGGGCTTGAGGCAGGCAAAGGCATATTCGAAGGTATTATTTTGGAAAGGAAGGTATAGTATTAGCACTAGTATAAATACATAAAGGAACGTTGTTTGTGTATATCCTAATTCTTCGAAGGTATCTATCGTAAGTAGGTATTTTTATAAATTTTATTTTTAAACTTTAGAGTCCCACTCTAGGGCCAAGGCCTCTCTTCCTTTCTTTTCACTATTTGCTATGTAGTGTCAAGAAAGAAAGTAGTAATAGATTTATTAAAAAAGCTGGTTCCAATGAAATTCCTAAGATGTGAGTTGAACTTAACCAGCTATCTCTTCCTTGCTCTACGAAAATTAATTGTAAGTCCCAAAGCTTTCTGACATCATCAGTACTAATTTTCTTATATATTTTAAGCTACCTGTACAAAAATATTTAGAAATTAATTAATAAAATAATATTATTTATCGATCTCTTTATTCCTTACTCTTTATAACTTCGACACATTGAGTAGCAAACATAAAGTGCCTAACTCATTACATTACAAAATGATTTACAAATAGTCCACTACGATATCAACAAAATACTAATGTTGGGCGAACAAAAACGAGAAATAACAGCAGATATACAATATTATACGTTTATTTTTCTGCTACGGAAGAAACAATGAATAAATACATAAAATTTAACCTAAAATGAAACGATTGGCAGCTTTAAAACAAAATTATTAAACAAAGTCGAACATAACCCGTACTTTTACAAAGGAATACCTTTAACAGAGTTATTATTAGTACCTAGGTACCTAATTAGATTAGGGCAATACCTAAATCATTAAGTATATTTTACATTAATAAATAATAATGTTATCAATTTGGAATTTGCAGACATAACCCGATCAAATTAAAATTATTTTAAACGACGCAGTTAGATATCGAATAGTCTGCGACTCCTGGATTATTATTTCCAGTTAAATTTACATGGATTTTTACGTAAAATATATTTAATTACTTATTAAAAAAACGCATAAGTTGTATGCTCGAACAGAGCTTCTCGCTATCATTACATTTTTTAAATAAAAATAAATGGGATAGGTTTACAATATCACGTTCACAGCAACTTTGTGCTAAAATATTTCCGCAGACTAAACAAAACATAAAAATATAACTTACACCCGAATAACGATCACAGAAATGCATAAAACAATAAATAAAAATAAATATCTGAGTAAAGGAAAACCAGAAATAAATAAAAAAAAAAACATAGACAACTAAAGTTTGTACGGTGCGTGCGAAATATACAATGCGATTAGAATAAATATCTTGGGAACAAGAAACTCAGTGATATTCGAATTTTTCGATGCATTTTAAAAAGACTCCCAAGGTTTCGTTATAAAAAAGTCACTTCACCGAAACCAGATTTATTAAAATTAGAAAAAAAAAAATAACACTTGACACTGGCTATATGCATAAAATCTAATGAGTTAAAAATATGAATAAAAAAAAGTATGTTGTTCATTCTAATAGCATTGTACTTGGCTGTATTTATTTACATTGTTAATTATTCGTTTACAGAAATGCTTATTGTCGTTAATGTAAACTAATTAATTAGTATATTTAAAAACAACAGATAAACACGGTCATTAAGCTACATAGTTTTATGTAATATTTATTACAAATTGTAATTATTACAATAGTAATTCTGTATTAATTCTCTGTCAGGTAACATGCATTGGTTTTAAAACGAAATGATATAATATATTTACTATTATTTAAAAAAATTGTTATGCAGTATGTATGTCACCGAATATCTACGGATCATAATTATCATGGTATAACAAAAGTTGATTTAGTTTTTCAACGGATTTAAGGCATATTTAACTATAGTGCATATTGTGTTAAATTGTAGAATTTCGATGACATTTAATGTGTATGTCGATTATATGTTATTTTAAATTAGAAACCGCCATCGTTGCCAATTTATTATAATTAAAACCAGCAGGAAGGCATCGCCGTATGCGTATATATTGGTTGCAACCATGTATAATTCGTTAAAGCTACATATAATTGGTTGTAACCGCGTATAATTGGTTGTAACCGCATATAATTGGTTGTAACCATGTATAATTGGTTTGTAACCATGTATAATTTGGTTGTAACCATGTATATAGGTTTTAACCATATATATTAGTTCTAACCGTGTATATTTACACATTTAACTAAGCTGTCGGTGTTCAGTGGCTCTCCGGTCGTTTACTGACGTCTTCCTTTGGTTTTGTGACGATGTTTTCGCCTTTAGGCATAGTGGTAGTTTCTTCTTCTTGTTTCTCGCCAGCTTTCCTCAATTCTCTTCGTTTTTGCGCTTCTCGTATAATGTCGAATAGACTCTGAAAGTTAATTTAATCAATTAGAGTTTGAAGAATTAGTGATTTATAACAATACTAGCTTTTGCCTGCGATTTCGTCTGTGTAGAAGTCGAAAATCCGAAGTAATCACGTTGTCCCATAAAACTTTGCCCCCTCTTTCACCCCCTAAGGGGTAGAATTTCGGAAAATCCTCCCACACCGGGGGAAAGAACACACCCTTCAAGTTTCAGGTCTCTACGATCAACGGTTTAGGCTGTGGGTTGATCCGTCAGTCAGTCATTCAGGACAAAGGTCTTACTCGTACTAACGTAAGATCCTAATCCCGTGAGATAATCAGGAGAAAAAGTAGTCCAATGTTACTGCCAAGGATTCTATGTATCCGCTTGTCAAGTTTTATCAGAATCGGTCCAGTAGTTTTAGTTTTAGGTATTATTACAAACAAACAAAAAGTCTTATAAATATAGTAGAAATGGATAGGAATAAAATCAATGCAGGACATTTCACACACCACAATCTAGACCTAAACCCCCTTATTCCAAAACAAGGTTTAAGGATAGTCCGAGATGTGGATTTAAAACTTAGATTTAGACACAGATTTACTCGTGAACTATAGTCTAAACACTATCCATAATAATCTATAAGGATAGTGTTTAGACTATAGTTCCCTATATAATTTATAGGGATAGTGTTTAGACTATAGTTCACGAGTAAATCTGTGTCTAAATCTAAGGTTTAAATCCACATCTCGGACTATTCCTAAACCTCGTTTTGGAATAAGGGGGTATTTGTTGTCAAAATTGGCAAAACAACATCTGTTCAAAAGTAATCAGATGCATGCACGGTTTGAATGACCGTGCAGTTGTTTTAAAATCCTGAATTTTTGAGTTAACTATGGAAGTCACATTGTAAATATTTATATATAGGCTATTTTACTACTAAAGTTATTTATGATTGAATTTTTGTGGAGATATTTTGACACATTTTCAAATGTCAAAACATGGTAAGTAAATTTATATCTCGTCTTGAATAACTTTAGTAATAATAATAACCATGTGAGTTATTTCTTTTTTTTACTGTACAATGAAGGGAATGTCTTTGAAGAAACAGATATATAAAAAAAATTAATAGCGTTCAAGGGGTCAATTTTAAACATACCGTCTTGCGAATAATGCGGATTAATTTCTGAAAGAAAACGTTTATTGCACATCAAGGAAAACATAGTTTGATCACTAATTTTTAGTAAGGTAGTTTTCAATAGCCGAAGTGTGTTTGGAGCTTGGGCTAATATGAAAAATCATAGAATCGCATTTGAAAATCCCAGCGTCATAATGTTGTTAGGATCCCCAATCAAACCGAATTTGCTAACTAATTTCAGATGCCATAATAGATGACAATGAGGTAAAAAAAACTAAAAGATATGTTTGAGCTCTATCAGCAGTTTTTGCCTTTTCCTTACCAAGTATAACTTAAAAATATATCTTTTTCTGGACCAGTAACTACAGATATAAGCCCCGCCATCTATCGAGTGGTTCAGAACTAGCTTAGAAAAAAATAAGCCAATCTTTCATTAGTAATCGGCTCATAACTTGATTTTGTAGTGAACTAGCTGTTGCCCTCAACTTCATACGCGTGGTAGTCTTGTTTTATATACTAAAACCTTCCTCTTGAATCGCTCTATCTATTAAAACCGCATCAAAATCCGTTGCGTAGTTTTAAAGATCTAAGCATACATAGTGACAGACAGAGGAGAGCGACTTTGTTTTATACTATGTAGTGAAGTCAACTTTTTGACAAGATAAGCAAGGGTTCCCAAACTTATTTTATCTACTGAGAATCAATTATTTTTTATCGCCCCCTTAAAAACCACTATAACATAAAATTATATTAATTATTGTGAGCTATATTAGCGAAGATTAACTTGAAACCTAAGCGCAGTAGGTAGTACACAACGAACCCATTTTTGACGTGACAACGTCTTATAATTCGAAAGAGCCGGCTGCACGCACGAAAAAATGCGGCGTTACCTCGCTCTGAGGCGTTCCATGTAAGGCTTGAAGTGCAAGCGAGAGCGCGGAACGAGCGACAAAGAAGCACAATCGGCCTTTGCGTTCGGCAGCGTTCGACATCCGTCTCTCTCCTACTTGAGTGAGCGATGCGTCTGCGTGGACATGCAGCTGCTATACTAATAGTAACAAATGAAATTAAAATTTTCTTTTGAAAAATGCTACCATTCCATCAGTATTTTCTTAAGACGTTGTCACGTTCAACTAGCGTCAGTAAACCGACTTTACAGACAACCAATTTTTTTTGGGTCTCTGTAGGCCTGTAGTGCCCACAAGGGGGCGTTATCGCCCACTTTGGGAAAGGCTGAGATAAAGTAAGTAGATACAACACTGACCTTTCCATCAGATTCATTAGTCTTGGCCTGTTCCTTGGCTGCACTAGCGGCCTTGTCTAACGCCTTCTGTATCCGACTCTCCACCTCAAGTATCTCTTCCTTATCCAACAACTCGATCAACTCGGACACTTGCTTCTCTGATAGATTCACGTTCTCGTTGCCTATTATTTCAAGCATCTGGAAAATATATGAAAATATATTATTGTGCGTGTCAGCTACGGCGTCCTCTTTTGACAGACCAGTATCACTAGACTTTTTAAGAAGTAAAAATTACGCGACACAGCCGTTGTCTTAGCTTTGTCTTGAGATAAGGAGAGCCAACTCTACTTAAAGTGTTTGTTCAGTATATGCAGTAATTATGTATTAGCTGTTGAGTTTCCTAAAATAAATAAATAAATAAATAAATAAATAAAAAATAGGTCGGGCAATGAATCATGGCCCCTAACGGAAATTGGTGGGGTTGGTCTGAGCATGTACTATCGCGGACACAATTGAAGGGTCGGTAAGATGAACCTGTTATGTCGCACTTTTTCATTTTTCGTTTTTTTTGCAGAAATGAAGATGTTATGTCTATATCTGCACCTTGGCATACTCAGATTTCTCAATTTCAGCTTAATTAGGGGTAAAATCTGTGGATGAATGTGTTATGTACATGCAATTATTACAGCCAAATAGTCATACTTTACCGCCGTTTAATATTTGACCCAACCCGAAAAACATTTCTTTAAATTAGAACATGAGGCAATGTATTGCAGCGGAACTAAAATGACATTGAATTTTAATGCATTCGGTTATCCAATTTTTTAATTTAGACTTAGGCAAAGTTGAGTGTCTGTGGGTTTTATGTGCGCGACAACACTTAGACGACTAAATACATGCGGGTGCGGTACAGAGCGCGGCTAGAGACGTATGTGCGGAACAGAGAGCGATGGTGTGAGCAACTGACTTTCCTTTTGCTCCTGTCGGACGCCAAACGGACCTAAAAATTAAGTTCTGCGCATACCCCTTCCACTGTCCGCTGGGGGCTGTCTAGCTTGGCTAGCTAGATAGTACCTAAAGATCGTGAAGACGGGCTGACGCGCAAGCCGTTCGCGTGACGTTTATAGCCCAATTCGGGTAGAGTTGCGTACTTACTTAAGTAAGTACGTTGGTGAAAGAGCCCAGTGCAAGTAATGCAAGCAACGTATGTCCCGAGATTCGGCCCTTAAGACCTAAGATGTCGGTAAGGCCATGGGAGGAAGGATTGTCCGCTGAGGGCCATGATTCATTGCCCGACCTATAGCTGGAAGATTATGTTTTAAAAGCGCGGTTTACAAAATACTATGACTGCATACCTTCAAAACGTCATCAACCTTCAACTGTCCATCGAAATCATCATCCAATCTCCCCAAAACATCCTGAATCAACTTCAACTTCGCTTCGTCCGGTACTTTCTGTAAACTCTTTATGGAATGCATAAGTTCATCGATCTGTATGAGTGTTTCCTTCGCTTTCTGCGGCTCTTGTTTAGTTTGTTCCAGCGTTGTCATCAATGCTTTCTCTTTCGATTCGAGCTCGGCGAGAGCGGAGTCTAACTTGCTGATCATGTTGTTCACTGCTCGGTATAATCTGGAATTTTAAAGTAATAATAGATTTAGTTCTGGAGGGCTGTTTACGAACTTAGCCTTTTCATTTGGGCCATTGAGCGTATGATGAGATCCTACTTGTCACTCCAACCATCCCAAGTCCTAGAAGCCTTTTCAGGCTGCTGCAGGTCTCCGGATCAAATGCCGGCAATTAAAGATAAGATAAAGATAAAGATAAAGATATTTATTTGCATAAAGTATGGTAAGTACAGATCTTAGGATTAAAAGTTTCACATACTTTGCCAACTCTTGGCATGCAAACTTAATTAGTGAGTCATCGCAGTTAGTGGCAAAAAATAATAATATTATTAGATTTAAAAAATTTGTACATAATTCATAATAATTTTTTTTTAAATAAATGTCAGTTAATATCCATATAATATCTCTGTCCTTTTAAATTTAAAAATTCTTGTATCGAGAAAAAACGTTTATCGATCAGCCAAGTACGCAGTTTTTTTATAAATAAATGAGAAGGTAGGGATTTCAAATCCCCGGGAATCTTGTTGTATATGATTCCACACATAGTCTGACAACTTTTATGGTATAGAGCTGTTTTAGGAATCCTAGGCAATACAATTCTATCAGGATCTCTAACACATCTATGAAATATATCCCGAGCTTTGTTAAACAAATGCATATTTTGTTTAGCAAACTTTGCAGCTTCTAGGATATACATACAAGGCAGTGTCAACAGTTTTAACTCATCGAACACAGGCCTACATGATTCCCATGGAGGTAATCCTGCAATGGCACGTACTCATTTTTTCTGTGCTCGGAAAGCTCGTATCATATCAGTGGAGTTGCCCCATAATATTAGTCCATAATTCAAAGTAGATGCAACATATCCGTGATAGGCCGTAAGTGTTGTATTTATAGTAGCACTATTTCGTAGCTTGTACAGTACATAAACAAATTTATTTAGTTTTTTGCAAACGTGGTCGATATGAGCTTTCCAGTTACAGTTACAATCCAATATCAATCCTAAAAACTTTGTCTCATGGGCCTCGGGCAATTCTTCTCCATTATACTTAATTTTAAGCTCTGTGGGCTGTGTCCCGTAATTACAAAACTGAATGATTTTTGTTTTGGAAATGTTAGCTTTTAAATTATTATAACTTAACCATGTCAAATTAAGAATCAATGGTATTTGAGTGTAAACTTGTTAGGCGGAATTTTGTAAAAGGATGCCTTTATTGTATCAGCAGCAACCTATTGTTTTCCCCGCGAACAATCAAACAAAATAAACAAAATCGAAATCGGTTCATCCGTTCGGGAGCTACGATGCCACAGACACACACACAGAGACACGTCAAACTTATAACACCCGTCGTTTTTGCGTTGTAGCCTATATTAATTAGTACTCCTCAAGTATTAAATGTATATTAGTAAAGTAATACTTTTTATCCCGATATTTCCACGGGATCGCGAGTTACGCGGGTGAAACCGCGGGGCTAGTGCGATATACAATTACCCCCAAATAAGGAATCATGGGTCTATTTGATTGAATCCGACGTTACTTTTCGGAACTCCATATCTATAATAGAAGTATTAATAGTTAGCGTTCATCGAGACAACATCTCGGAGAGCGACGTCGTATCTAACGTTTGCCGCTTAAAGAGCGGTTGGGGTCCAACCCTGATGATCCCTCATGTAGACGCGAAACGTGTCGTGGTTTATGAATAGTGTCACTAATACTCATTATTGCTTGTCCTCATGTTGTATGCCTCATCAAGGGCGGGAGGGCCGTGCACGTTGCATTTCGTGTTTTGGCACTGGGCTCGTAACTAATTAATAATACTTCCATTATAACCATGGGTCTGATAAAATTAAAAGTCACTGTAAGTACATACCTCCTAGCACCTTTAGTGAGCTTAATATCTGCCTGTTTGTTCTTGATGATCTCATGCATTTCTTCAACATCCTCGCTGTAGTCCAGCAGTTCAGCCTTCAGTTCTTGGATGCTCTCCTTTTCCAGTAGAAGGGATTTCTTCTGTTCAGCTGTGAATAATACAGTAATAGTCTGTTAGTAATGTGTATATTATAACTAGCGACCCACCCCGGCTTCGCACGCTGTATTATACATATAAACCTTCCTCTTAAATCACTATCTATTTAAAAAACCGCATAAAAATTCGTTGCATTGTTTTAAAGTTTTAAGCATACATAGGGACAGTCAGCGGAAAGTGACTTTGTTTTATACAATGTTATGTTTATGATTAGCTTCCGACTAGATGGGCGGAAATAGATGGTCGCGGGAAGTCGTTGTACGCAGAGAGCATGCGACCCATCGCTCTGGAAGTCAGGTCTATGTTCAGCAGAGACGTCCTATGGTTGATATAATGATGATGATAGTTAAAAACACATAATTAGGAGCGCTAGTGTGGCGTAATGTTGCCAATTTATATTAATATAAAAATTTAATTTAAAAAATCTTTAATTTCATCAATATTTTGTCGCTAGGTCAATGAACTCAAAACGGCATATTGAAACAGAAATCCAATGCACCCGCTTTATCAAAAACACGGAGGTTCGTGCACACCCAAACATAAACACAGTCAAGGAGTAAATTCCAATCCAGAACCATACTAATCAATAAAGGCGCAAAGGGTAAGTTAAGGTGAAAGGGTACCTGCGCTCTCAACAACAAACACACGCCCCCTTATTCCAAAACGAGGTTTAAGGATAGTCCGAGATGTGGATTTAAACCTTAGATTTCGACACAGATTTACTCGTGAACTATAGTCTAAACTCTAAACACTATCCCTAAATTATTAATAGGGATAGTGTTTAGACTATAGTTCCCCATATAATCTATAGGGATAGTGTTTAGACTATAGTGCACGAGTAAATCAGTGTCGAAATCTAAGGTTTAAATCTACATCTCGGACTATCCTTAAACCTCGTTTTGGAATAAGGGGGACGTAGTCAAACGTAGTACAAACGTAGTCGACTGTTTCCTCCCTGGATAATGACACTAGCACAAATATTTTTGTGCTAAAAACCTATAACTGTCATGATTATGCCACTATTTTTTTTTTCCATTTCTAATTAGCATAGAAATTACGATTAAAAAAAAAACAAAAAATAGGGGCATGGTCATGGCAGTTATAAGTTTTATACACCAAAAATATTTGCTCTAGTCTAGTGTCATTATCCAAGGAGAAAACAGTCGACTACGTTTTTAATAGTTTGTATGGAGAGAGCCCCCGGTACCCTTTCCTCTTAAGGCGCCATATACTGAAGAGGCGCAAATTCTAAGAACTAAATGGCCAGTAAACCAAGAAAGAGTTGTTTCTGAGGAGGCAGAGCTGAGTCACTCAACACATCTGCTCATAGTTGATAAACTGATCGTATGATAAAACAGAAAAGAAGTCAATGATAATAGGACACTCCAAAGGTCGGCCTTATCGTACAATTTCGTAAGAATGATCTGCGCGTAACAATATCTGCCAAAATCGGGTAAGTTAGTCACGAACGAGTAGGTACACTTTTGACGGTCAGATCTTCTTATACATATAAAATGCTTTGTCCTGACTGACTGACGGATCAACGAACAGCCTAAACCGCTGATCGTAGAGACCTGAAACTTGGAGGGGATGTTCTTTGCATGACATAGGCATTCGATAAGAAAGGATTTTCCAAAATTCTACCCCTAAGAGGGTGAAAAAGCAAAAGGCAAAGTTTGTATGGGACAACGTGATTTCTTGGTCCATTTTCGACTTTTACGCGGTCGAAGTCGCGGGCAAAAGCTAGTCAATAATATAAAACTCATCGTTATCGTAATCAGAAACTCTCACATTTTATACAAACTAATTTAAAAAATACAAGTATTTATCGATGGTATCACTATCACTTCACTACATAGTATAAAACAAAGTCGCTTTCCCTGTCCCTATATCCCTATGTATGCTTAAATCTTTAAAACTACGCAACGGATTTTGATGCGGTTTTTTTTTAATAGATAGAGTGATTCAAGAGGAAGGTTTATAAGTATAATACACGCATTATATAGCCGTGCGAAGCCGAAGCGGGTCGCTAGTTTACAAATAAAGTACAACACTATTATTTAAAAAAGTTTAAAAATCAATTAGTGAATAAATTCAGATAAATATCTTAGACATGTCATAGTGGCATGATAGCGATAACACTTCTATTGAGTAATTATTTCCCTTAGCAACAACTTCTTAACCACTAAAATAACTACGAACTCAGCTATTGAACAATATTATTCTCATAAGAGATCTAAAACTATTAAGTTGCATATAAGGTACCAACGCAAAATGCCTTTCTCCAGTAACTAAAAGTGTTGTTTAGTGGTCTGGTTGTTTCTATGTATTATAAGTCTATATTTACAAAAGAAAAGTACATAAGTAGTATATCCGTTGTCTAGCACCCATAACACAAGTCTAGTTACGTAGTTTTGGGCTAGATGGCGATGTGTGGAATGTCCTGTAATTATATTTATTTTATTTATTTACTAGCGACCCGCCTCGGCTTCGCACGGCTGTATTATGCATGTATTATATCTAAAAACCTTCCTCGTTAATCACTCTATCTATTAAAAAAACCGCATCAAAATACGTTGCGTAGTTTTAAAGATCTAAGCATACATAGGGACGGCGAAAAGTGACTTTATTTTATACTATGTAGTGATAGTGGAGTATTGTTGTGTGTATGTCACTGAACTCCTCCTGAACGGCTGGACCGATTTAAATGTTTTTTTTTGTATGCGTTTGGGTGGCGCCCTGGATGGTTTAGATTCACAAATCAATCCAGCAGCAACAGATGGCGCTGCAGTCGGTTTTTAGGTTATTTATCTATACCGCAAAACAACGGTTGCCGGGACAACAACACATAAGCCGTCTTTTTTCGATCTAATTTTAGATAAGCTTTAAAACAACAAGGATTTTTCGTCTCTAATTTATACCGTTTAGAAAAAGATTTCACCTACGAATGGTACACACAACAAAACGATTTTTTTATTTATACGCGAAAGGCATTTTGGTTTCAGGCTCCTGTATATGCGCCTTAAGACCACGAAAACTACACACGTGATAGAAAGGTGATAAAAACACGAAAACAACACGCTATTATTTTTATCTTATTTCCACGTTTATTTCCATCGATGTGGCTTATCTACGCAATCTTTGAATAAGCAAAATATTGATGACACGATTACCATTTTGTTACCATAATAAAACTGATTAATGCTATTTTTATTTTAGTAAGAAATAGGTCAGTGTATGACCACTATCTCACCCGTGCATTTAGGTGGTAAGATGCGGTCTAAGATGTAGGACGGTTACCAAGCTGAGGAACAAAAACTTTTTCGACCCGATGAGTCACCGAATGGCTTGGCGACACGACTTAGGCCGATGGGTGGTAACAAGTCACGGCCGAAGCCACCCATCACCTTACTACTTATTATTTTTTCGGTTATAATTATATGTATGTATGAAGTGGCAAAAATATAATTCATTTGTATATATCTATGGAGACCGCGAATTGGCAAACGTAGTGTAGGACGCCCTGTGACCAGGTGGAGCGACGACATACGCAAAGCGGTAGGCAGTGAATGGAGAAGAAGAGCCGAAGATCGAGCTCAGTGGCGTATCTTGGGAGAGGCCTACGTCCAGCAGTGGACTGACACCGGCTGATGATGATGTTTATATCTATGGAAGAAACTACCTTTTGCAAGATAGTTGTAAACTAACGCAAAAGGTAGAGACGCATAATATGCTGCTCAATAGTTTTCCAGTAGGTATTTTAAGCATCTCAGGCAGTACGTGTCCCGAAACGGACACTGCTGTCTAGATGCCTCCCTCATCATCACTACATAGTATAAAATAAAGTCACTTTTCGCCGTCCCTATGTCCCTATGTATGCTTAGATCTTTAAAACTACGCAACGGATTTTGATGCAGTTTTTTTTAATAGATATAGTGATTAAAGAGGAAGGTTTTTAGATATAATACATGCATAATACGGCCGTGCGAAGCCGGGGCGGGTCGCTAGTTTTATATAAGAAAATGACGAACAACTAATCATATATCTATCTCAACAGCCGAGAAGGAGTCACAATTTATTCCAAACATTACCAAAGCATCCAAATTACGTAGAAATGTCATTAACACAAGATTGGTTACCTTGGATAGTTGCCAATTTCTTAAAACATAAACTGATAATTTTGGTAAAGTTGAATCCTTGAACTTGTTAAGCATGGATGTTTGCCAATTTATTATTAACTACTCAATATGGTAGGACGAGAAATTCTAAGGCCAACACCCAACAAAGGGGTACCACAACAGAAGAGACCTATGGTAGTTAGGCCAAGGAAAATATGGATGGAAGGATTGCATCAAGGTCTGCTCTGAGCAAGAAAGCCAGCTGAAGACATACTGCCTTGAATAGAGATAGCTGGAGGCAGATTGTGGTAAAAGCCAAAACCCACACTGGGTTGTAGCACCATGGGAAGTAAGCAATATGGTTGGATGCATTTGGTCCTACCGATTAAAAAAATATCAATGAAATGCTCTTATATATACCTACTTACTAAATATAAACGTAAATAGGTATATATCGTATAATTGTGTTAAAGCCTGATATGTCTACAGGATATTTCCAAAGATTTGATTATATTTTTTTTGCATTGAATATGCTCCGAAACTACTAAACCAATTTAGATTAAACTTGGTATGAGGATACATTGATTCATTGACAGTAACTTTTGCTACTTTTTATTCTGATATTCCCACGGGATCGGGAGTTACGCGTGTAGAACCGCGGAGCGCTGCTAGTATATAATAAAGTAAAGGTACCTTACCTAATTTCTCTAAAGCATCTTCAATAACTTCCAAGTCTTTACCAGACAGGCCTTCTTCTTCTGCTTTCGCTTGTTTCGGAGGATCAACAGCAAGCACTGGCGCTGGGTCGATCAATATCGGAGTAGATTCAGAGTCAATAATAGGAGCTTTGTCTTTGAGCTCCTCTTTCTCCCGCTTCTTGGCTTCAAGCAGCTGTTTTTCTCTTTCTGCTTCTTCTGTCTCCTTGATTTCTTCTTTGATCCTGAGTTCTTCAAGTTTGATGGCGTCTGCCTTGGCCTGGAAGAAGATTCGTGTGTTTTTATGAAGGTGATATTGTTAAAAATAAGTAGTACATTATTTAAAGAGGATTGAAAACATTCTTTCTTAACTGTAAGCAAACTGAGCTGTGCGTCTACAAAAAGGCTTCATAAACGAACCACACTAATAAAAATATAAATCCATGTATAACATACCTTAGTTAAATTGACAGATTTATTTATTAATGATAATTCTTTATTAATTCATCAACTGCCCCGCTAGATGGCGCCATATTAAAAATGTATGAAGAAACCGCCGGACGGTCAAAGCCTATTTGATTTTGATCAATGAAATGCATGGGTGGGAAAGTTAAAGGGTCAGTAAAATATGATCTTTAATGGGCAGAAAAGTTTACCTTTTTGTGGGCATGTGCAGGTCTAAAATGACAATTTTAGAGTAAGAATGATATAAACCTTATTTTTTGGAAATTTCTAACTATAGTTCTTACCTTGAAGTCCAATTTGCCTTCCTTCTCACCAATAGCAGCCTTGGTATGTGTAGCCACTTGTTCTGGTAAAGCGGAGATAGTAGCCTTCAACTTGTATGTCGTAGGCACATGTTCTGGCACCATCAAAGCACGTGACAGCAAGAGTAACGATGGAGGAACCTTTTCGTTTAGTGATAGATCCAGCCAGTTACGTAACTCCTTCCGTAATCTCTCCTCGGACACACCATAAGCCCTCATACCTCTTGAGCGGCAAGCCTGTTGCAACTCATTGAAGTTCAAACTGTCCACACCCTCTTTAGCAATCATCTTATCATCTGCAGCTAACGATCGCAGCTTCATCTTTAAATTAAACCTCAACATTGCACTCGTACCAATCGTAGAAACATTCAAAACTTTACACAGAGCTACTAGATGTGGTCTGCCTAATGAGTCTAAAGTAATCTCATCCTCAAACAATTTTGAAAACTTCATGATTTCCTCGCTTGTTGCTACATCTCCAGATGTTCGAACTCTGTTGAAGAAACTGGAGAACTCCTTAGCGAGTTCTGAATGTCTGTTGCTAGCCTGAGGGGCCATCTGGTCCAAAGTTTCCTGGAAGAACTTGGCCATCTCCAGTTTGACCTTCAAATGCTGCTTCAATTTTGCTTCCTTTTGATCTTTACTCTCAAACGTAGAAGGGAGCATGTTAGGGAATAGTTTAATAAATATTGGTAAAGTAAATTCCAAGAAAGGAACTAAAATGAATACTATAAATGGAACCATTCTGAAAAGATCACCAATTGTTGTAACAAGCAGTCTGTGTTCCCTACGTGACAAGTTGTTGCCTTTCAAAATTTTGAAGAGAAGCATCGTTGATATTCTGATTTCGATGCCCAGAAGCCTAAAGCCGTGGTAATAGTGACGAAGTTCATCCATTATGCGTTCTTTAATACTTTTCTTCTGAACTACCTTTTTTGGAAGTTTCTCATTTTCTTCAATCCCTTTCTTTATGGTTTCAACTGTGGCTTCAACTTTAGATGAAGGTTTAAGAGGTACTTTTTCGAAATAATACTTGCTGGTCGAAAATGGTCTGGTGCAGACAGCGTGGCCATAGATACTTGTAAAAAGAGGCTTCTGTGTGATATCATGTTGGAGACCTATTGGCTGGGTCGTGTAATATGAAAGTGACCTTGAAAGTGTTATGTATGGAAAATTTTGATACTGTCTGTTCTCCCACAATATAGCTGAAAAATAAGATTATTGCTTAGTATATTTATGGTTTATCACACACTTCAGTATTGCTAGTAAATACAGGTGTGTGATTTATACATATTGAAGGTAAGTATTGTTTGTTTGTATAAATTTGTACATTAAACTTATTTTATAAATATTTGAAACAAAGCATATAAGTCGTACTAGACCTATCAGCTAAGCTTATCATGAAGATATTTAGAATTGGTACCGGTTTTCACACAAATGTATCAACGTTGCATCAACCATGTGATTTGATGACGATTTTTATGAAAACAACACTAAAATATACACTGAAATGTACTAGTAACAATACATCATTTAATAAATATTGCGATTAATCTTTCTAATAATCAAAGGTAAAGATTTATTACATAAAATCTATAGTTCTTGATGAAGTCATAGGTACACAATAATCAATCAAAATTCGACGATAGGTTAGGCCTATATTTTGAACTTTTCCTTGATCTTTTTATACTCACTGGAACGTTTCAGGCATCGGCAATTACTTAAAATTATCCTGTTCATTTTGTTTTATCTGAAAAGTGCTTCAATACTAGAAAATTCAGGATTTTGTAACAAAAACAAAATCAACCTTTACACCATGAATGACAAATTATTTTGACAGGAAATCGTTTTTTTGTTTATTCGAAAAGTAAGGCAAAGATTCCTTTGCCCATACAGCTTCGTCTGAATGGAAGTCTTGAAAAAAAACTCTATTGACTCTCACGCTTGTATTTGGCGCAAAAAACATCTCAGTGAGATTTTGAAGAGAGTAGAGAACTAGAAGTTAAAAATAAGAAGACAAATGAAAGATGTAGAAGAAAATCTGACTAAATCGGACCTAAAGCTTTTTGCATGTCCTTTGGGAAGCGTGAAATAATAAAAAAATCATTGACCATGACAAAATGACATTGACGGCATGGTGAATAATGGTGATGTATTTTTCTATCATAAAAAAACAACCTAAAAAACTGTGTTTCTTGAATGTTATTTTTGCGTATATACCAGGTATTTAGGCACTATTTTGAATTATAACTTGCTCGGAAATGAATATTTTAGTTAGAAAAATTGTCAGCAACCTTTATAATCCTTCCTTTTTTAAAATGAATAGAAACTGTAGTGGTTCGTATTTTTGGTTGTGTTTTACCATTTATTTTCATAAAAATAAAGATAAAAGTACAAAAAATCTATAGAAAAGTTTAATTTTGCATTCCAGGAGCCAGATTAGATTCCATAATGAGTTTAGCAAATGTAAAGGACGCAGCGAAACGCATCGTCTGGGTGGACTTAGAAATGACTGGATTGGATATTGAAAAGGACCATATTTTGGAAATAGCTTGTCTAGTTACCGACGCGCAGCTGAATGTAGTCGCTACGGGGCCTAATTTAGTTATACATCAACCAGACCATGTTTTAGACAATATGCATTCATGGTGCATAGCCCAACATGGTGAGGTATGTTTATAATACAATTTCTAACAATATTATCCAAGAACAATCATGCTTAACCTTTATTTACACAACAAGCCTTGTAGTGTTGCTTAGCTTGGGGCTAGATAGCGCTGTGTGGAATTGAATTTCCTGCATTATATATATTATAATTATTAAACAATTCAAAAGACTGGACAAATAACAATAGACCCCAGGATTACAAATTAATTTACTTATAAATAAATAATATGTCCTAACAGTTCTGTGCTTTCGATGACCCAGGTGGCACAATGGTCACCATGCCAGACTGCCAAACACAGGATTGCGGGTTCGACTCCCCCCTCAGATACGTTTATGCTTAGATATTTGGCTGTGATCTGATTGTTTCTATGTATTATAAGTATATATTTACAAAAGAAAAGTACTTATGTAGTATATCCGTTGTCTGGCACCCATAACACAAGTCTAGTTACTTAGCTTGGGGCTAGATGGCGATGTGTAGAATGTCCTGCAATATGTATAATGTCCCTATTATTTTTAATTATTTATTTAAAAAAAACAACATGTGGTTACAAAAATACTTATTAAAAAAAACATAATTATATTATGAGTATGCTAACGCTATGTAACAGTTTTCACTAATACAAATTTAAACAATAATTTTAAGTTATCCCAAGTTGCAGAAAAAACAATAACATCATGAATAAAGTATAAAATATTCATTAATTTGATCAGTCTACCTATTTTGTCCCACTTTGCAGGGCAAAGACCTTCATACTTTCTTTTCATTCCTGTCTTTAGGCTAATGTATTTAAATATCTTAAGCTATTGCATAGCTTTTATCGCGGGCTTTGAGTGCGGCGACCGAATCAAGAAATTCCGTAACGAAAATATTATAGTATAGTATATTGTTACTTACCAATACTTATCTCTTTTCAGAGTGGCCTCACAGAAGCAAGTCGTAACTCAAAAATATCAGTCAACGATGCAGAGAATCAAGTCCTTCATTTCATAAAGAAATATGTTCCCGAGAAAAAATGTCCATTGGCAGGCAACAGTGTTTACTGTGACAGATTATTCCTTTTAAAATATATGCCTAAAGTCAACGAATACTTGCACTATAGGATAATAGATGTAAGTTCTATAAAAGAATTAAGTAAACGTTGGTTTCAAAAGGAATTTTCGAATGTGCCTCAAAAGAAATTCTCGCATAGAACCATGGATGATATTATGGATAGTATTGAGGAGTTGAAGTACTTTAAAAATAATATATTTAAGACCTAGACTAGATTATTAGCTATTTTTTTACTAAACATAATAATATTTAACATAAATGTAATAGCATAATAATTAAATTTATTTACTTTTACATCTTAGCGGTAACGTTTTTTTTATTACATAAATGAACTGAATACAAAAGATACCATAATAATTATACTTAGTTATAATTCCTTACATTTTTAATTAAATTAAGTTTACAATATACATTAGTAGTTATCATTTTACTGGCCTCTGCAGAACCTAGAATACGCAAGTTTTAACCCTCACTCAATGTAGAACCCAAAAGTCCCAGAACAAGCAACTTTGAACCTATTTTTATTTCACACAAGAAACTAAAGAAAGAACCAACGAAGTCTTTGTTAATACGCTAGATGGCGTTGCAATTGCTTTTCTGGATTTTAAAAAATCTAACATTATATTTCAGTTTACTACGTACACCACCTATTTAGTTTGAATATGAAAATATTTATTTTTAGCTGCAGAGCATATATCCTCTTTTCACCTGATTGTGGGGTGGTACAGACAGACCCTTGTTACACCTAGGATTTATTTGGGTGAAGCAGGGGCTACTTACACATCCCCATGCTCCAACTGATAAAAGGTATTTTATGAAAATACCTACTTGCAAAGAAAAATGCGTCTTTATTATTTCTAAAACAAAAAGCCTAGTGCAAGCTCAGGCACTTAAAATCAGTAAGTAATACCTACTTTGTTTTAATTCCTTTTTTACTCTAGTTACTACCTACCTTAGAATGCATAATACCTACCTTTAACTTACCTAGAAAATGTATTATTCCGAACTTAAGCCCCAGAGAGCAGACGCCAGCAGACTGCTAAATTTTCATGGAACTGAGCCGTTCTTATCTTATGGTAATGTGGGCTTAGTTTTAAATTCAAATGACCTTTACTTAGGAAGAGATAAATGACTTGAGGCTTTGTCCAATGCCAATATTAAAGCCGTGCAAAAAATACCTTGTATTTTAGATTACGTGGTTGGTACTGACACGATCCGAAAATCATGGAACTAATATCTTCTTGATGACTTTTATCCATAAGCAAAAGATAAAGCAGGTACCTATACCAAGTAATAATATTATATCAGTTAACTTATCTAAGTAAGTATACAGGGTGATTTTTTTAAATGGACCTTCAAACAAAAACGATGAAAGGAGTTACCTGATTTTGATAAAAACTAAAACAGCATCATTCGATTTTTGAAAAAGTAATATAAGCCAGGAATCGAAGTTGTTGATTTTGCGAAAACAATAATCACCTGTATTTTGTGAACCAATCGATAGTGTTGCTGAGATAGAGATTAATTCCTGAAAGCAAACATAGTATGACAAATCAAAGGATATCTCATATACCTACCTACCTATCTAGTTTAGGATATAGCCCTAATATTAAAGGGCCATGTAAAAAAATCATCCAGTATTTCCTGTCTTTGGTATTGTAGAGGTAGCCCACAGGGCGTATCATTCACACAAATCAGATTAGGGCTCCAAAGGGTAAACAAATGCCTGTCAGACGCTACCCTCCCGTTTCAGAGAGGGCGGTGAAATGAATAAGGGATCATTTACAATCCATATAGATCCTACTTACCTATTTGTAATGATAGGCAGGTATACATCTGTGTAATATATGTCAAAAACGTGCAAAACACCTCCAACAATATGATACCCTATTCTCTTTACGTGCTCTGTTTAAAAACACCCTCTCAGTGTTACAAATTGGTTTTAAAGGTAACAACACCCTTTCCGACCTCTTATAGGCCTATAATAATTTTAGATGAGGGGTAGGTATATATACCTACTTATAGGTAGGTTTCTTACCTACATCCCACCCACATACACCTCTGATAATAATGATCAAAGGGTATCAAGCTTAATGAAGTGTTTTACAATGTATGCTTACATAACTGTGCGTACATTAAATACGGGGGCTCAAATATTAGGCATACGTGACTGCGTATTTCTGTAAGTTCATATAGCTTACCTACTTCGACTTTGGTGATATTCATGAATTATTTAGTGCACACTTAGCTTAGAACCTTGCATAGCGAGGAATATAATAATGTAAAAAATGTTACTTACAAGTTTTTGTAATATGTAATACCTACCTATTTCTGCCTTTGCACTTTGCGAAGGGGGACAAAGTTTGTATGGGACAACGCGATTCCTTGGTCCATTTTCGACTTCTACGCGATCGAAGTCGCGGACAAAAGCTAGTATTAATAAAAACAAGTAGGGTCTGAAGACCTACGTAACATACTTACTCCCCAATTTAATATCTTCCAGTACATTAACCACTGACTTATTGCCATTGTTTTAGGTATTATGACTTCAGTTAACCCAACTCCTAAACACTTCGCGCATTAGCCAAGCAAAATGTTCTTTATTGCGTGACCGGCCGCCATTAGGTAGAACTAAACACATAACACTATCTTTTGTAGAAGGGCTTTACCTGACATCTATCTTAATTATTAGGTACTTACCTACTTAGAATATTTTGTAGAGAAAACCTACAATATACCGATTAAAAACTTAGTCAAGAATGTTGAGGTGTCAACGTAGTTCGTTCCTAGCTAGGTAGGTACTCCAGGCACATGAGTAGAGATGACTCCAGGTATCTATGATCAACATAATTTGTAGGGTTCTGTACCCAAAGGGTAAAAAACGGGACCCTATTACTAAGACTCCGCTGGCTGTCTGTCACCAGGCTGTATCTCATGAACCGTGATAGCTAGAGAGTTGAAATTTTCACAGATTTATGTATTTCCGTTGCCGCTATAACAACAAACAGTTGGTACTAAGACAAAAAAAAAATTTAGTGGTGCTCCCATTCAACATAGTATATGGAACCCTTCGCGCGAGTCAGACTCGCACTTGGTCGGCTTTTAAAACTACCTACGTACAACGAATTACTATGTTTACCTAATAGGTACCTACCTATATAGGTTTTTTTTTACAGAAAAAGAACTAGTTCCATGTCAAATTTAAGTATAGGTAAAAAAAACTAAAAGATGGTCAAGACATTTTAACTTTTACGATTTTAATAAGAAAATACCTAGTCCTGATTAAAATATCATATTTCGTTTTTAAATAGAATAGCAGCTAGATAGGAAGGAAAAAGGTAAAAATGAAGGCACCTAGGATTATTTTTTAACTAAATTTATTCACAAAATTA
This sequence comes from Idaea aversata, assembly GCA_907269075.1. Lineage (NCBI taxonomy): Eukaryota > Metazoa > Arthropoda > Insecta > Lepidoptera > Geometridae > Idaea > Idaea aversata. The sequence continues at coordinate 3,021,063 of OU026092.1, read as the reverse complement.
TTCTCTTAGAAACTCTACAGAGATGAGATCAGGTTCAACACTGTTTTTCCCCACATTAGGATAATAACAAATTAACACAATTTTAAAACCTACTCAAAATTTCATTATGGATCTACTGAAAAAATACAATACAAGAGTTCATAAAAATATAAGCATTAGGGTAATATTTTTTTACACAGCTTGACTTCTCTCTTGGTCGGTTAAAATTATAGCACGAACATTAATTTTGATATTTGACCACAGCGGCAAAAAAACATCGAAAATTAAAGCTCGATTTATGTTGTTTATAAAAGTAAGCACGCAAAATTAATAACTTCTTAAAAATATATTTATGTATCCCTCTAAATAAATATTGAAACTAAATCTATGGAATTTTCTTTAGCTACATCGAGGTATTACTTTAGAATTTAGCCACGTTTAAAGCGGGAAGAGTTGCGGAAGTAGGTTATATCTTAAACTAACTAATGATATGGCTGCGAACGCTCCATCTCACTTGCAAACTTCCCCAGCAATATTATAGCAAAGTGGAAATATAATACGGGAGTTTTAAACAAATTCGTATGCTAACGATCCAAACTTTACCGTCAAGTGAATTAATCACGACATGAACAGCTGATACTCCCACGAATAATACATAGAGTTATTCAACTTTATATTTACTAATTCTCATAAAACGTTTCTTTTATTTATATTTTATGACATACAACATTTATGGCACTATTTAACTATTACAACATTATTGTAAGGTCCACACGTATGCGCCCGTTTAGCATTACAATTATTATTTTTAAGATTTTACTTAACACTACTAGAAATTACTAGTTTATTTGAATCAAATGCATCACAACACGGCGCTTTCGCACCAGGAAATTCGAAACATTGTAAAAGGTAATCAAACCATATAAAATTGTAATTTATAATCAAACACAAAGCCAGTACATACCTTATACATAATTTTATAATAATTTGGCATATTTTGTATAAAAAATCGATGGCCCACGTAGATCTCAAAATTCAATAAATAGACGATTTCATAAATTCATAATAAAATAACTTTGAAGATATAAATATTAGAAATAGGTAACAGTATATGAAATAATTTCTAACAGAGATAATTATTTAACTAGGTTCTATATTTTATGTATATTTATACATTTAACACTATCTATTTGTAGGTAGGTACACGATCGATTACAATATTTAGTTCTAATTAACTACCCAGTTTAAAAGTTTAGTTAATGTTTTTCCTAAACCATAGACAGTAGTAGCAGTAGTTCATCGTAGTGTTTACGATACATTCGATATTAAATTACGATTTACTTTAGCTAAGAGGATCATAAGATGATTCGGTTGCTGCGAGGTACGACTTGGAAAAGGTCGTACATAATAAATTACTCTAAGTTTACGGTTGTTAATATAAGAAAGCATCACGCGTGTGAACATCTAGGATGAGCATCACGTCGTGTAAGGAATGTATCACATGTTACTCGCGCACGAACACGAACTCGTTGTAGTGATTCCAGCGGTTCTCTTCGGAGTCGACACCGGGCTTGAGTTCGGCTGCGCCACCAGCCGTGCCACTGCCGCAGCTCGATGTCAGCTTAAACCCGTTCTCTTGCAGCATGTCGAAAGCTTGCTCAATAAACGAGTGCTTCAAGAAGAAGCGTGATGTATACCGGTCGGCGAGGCCGTGGTCTGGGTCTCGTGACTCGTTCAATGTCTCACCAAAAACGTCGCGACACAGAGTTACCTTTCCGCAGACCAGGATGCGTGACAATTTGCGGAACTTGACATCGGCGAGACCATCGCGGCCGAACGCAAAGCTACCACGGTAACCTACCGTGATGCAGCCTTTTTCGCGGTTCGGCGGGCGCGGATCCATTTCTCGCACTGCGCTCTCTAACCCCGCCAGTCGGTAGTATTTGGCTTCACGCGCGAGGCGCTTGTGTTCGCGGAAGCATTCAGGCAGAACAAGTCCACCATCGCGCAAGTAGTCTAGCACGTAGCGGAACAACACTCCGTCGCGGTCGAAGAAGAGACGGGAGCGAGAGTCGCGAGGGTGTGCCGGGTCGGCGAGCGCGTCCGCAAGCACCGAGCCAGGTTCGCGCAGCAGCGAGTCACGCGAGCTCGCGTAATGCACGCCGCCCACGTTCAGCTCGACCACGTCGGGCGCTGCGTCCGCCATGGCTGAGGGTCGAGGGCGCAGTGCCGCGGCGGCTGCGCGCACTTCCCCCCTCTCTGACCCACTTACCGCCCGCCCTCGTCCCGAACCGCCCGCCCATCAATAACGCACGCCCGGGTTACTGACTTCAACGTAATTATTTCCTACCCTTCTGAGCGAAAACTCCGCGAAAGCCTCCAAGGTCAGCAGCATCTATTGTTAGCTAACAGATGGCACATTATTATATCATTCCGAGAAATGTAATATTTGCGTAGGCTCTTTCCTTTGATTTCTTTACGGTCTCTTTAAATGAGTTTCAGTCGAACGAAAGTAGCAGAATCACTCATGTGATTCAATGTTGATGTTTACAGTCTAGTAAACGAACTATATAGTGTAACGTACTTGTGTAAGATCATAAACAAACTTTTAATTGAGGGACTTTCGACAGGTGGTAAAGTTGAGGAAGAACTTGTAATTCATCCCTTAAATAAGACGGCGGCGGATAAAGCGCCGTGCGGTATAAATAAAGGCAAACATTCTAACTCATGTACTAAAATATCAACATGTATCACGAAACTAAAGAAAACGACGTCAAAGACAATGTTGCTATGCTAGCCATTGTAATGAATTTAAAGATAAACCACCTGTGGGTCGGATTTCGACAACTTATTTTTATATTGCTAAATCCGATATAACACGCAATCGACATTGGGAAACTCAATATATTAGGACATTTTTATTTCCTGAAAATCATATTTTCATTGCGTAACAATATTTAGGATAAATTAGATTTATTTCGAATGATGAAGCCCGTCTTCGTTTTGTACAAGGTAAGGTAGGATTTGATTAGATTTCAGAGTAGGGCGTTGATATAATGGAACCTGCCACTTCAGCCGGAGTTTTTACTCATTACTGTGTAATGACTTGGTGGAATGGAGGCCTTTATTATCGTCGAGGGAGAGCCTTTGTTTTCAGCACATTTGCGAGAGGAAGGTTGACATGTGGCGAATGTAATTAAAAAATTCTGCCTACATAATTTTTTTCTTTATCTTTCCTCATTTTTAAAACTTTTATTTATTTGTATACAATACACAGGAGATTAACGAAAATATGCCGTAGGTATTGTTTTCAAATTAATTTATTTACACAACATTTAAATGTATTACAGGGTTATAACATTGAAATAAATTAGTAATACTTACCACAAAAATAATACAAACAATTCAAAACAAAACTGTTCTTCACATTAAATTACATGAATAAATAACAATATGTTTATCAATTTTCTAAACAAACAAACGTTAACAGCTTTCAGCATGAAGAAAATGCCGTCGGGAGATTCAACATTTTAAGGCAATGACGGCACGAAAGACTAATAATCACACATGACTACGACATTGTATCTAATCTCTAACAATACCGAAATCATCGAAAGTATATTCTGTGATATTTTTCTGGTTTCTAAACTCTGCCTTTTCGATGTTGCTACTTGGACTTCCAGTGGTTTTCAACCAGGTCATCCTGGAAAGATTTATACTAGTTCATACGTCGTTATAGCATATTTTAAGATTTATCATGCCTTACTAGAAGATACTTTTTTCTCCAGACTTGAGACCTTTATTTCCTGATGATCAAGACTATCGGTCAATGAGGCAGCAAAATATGAGAGAAGTAACCCGCGCTTTTACACGAAAGATCTGCCGGAAGACTACGCTCGTGCAGAGCCCACACCCTCGTGAAACCAGAGTTCTGGCTTACAGTATGAGTCAACCAAAACCGCCATTCTATGGCGCGATCATGATCGAAAACCTTAGCCCACAAAATGTTTCAAAAGTAAAAATATAATTCTAAACTAAGTTGTTACTTCTGCAGCGGTCATCATAGAGCAACAAACACTTAAATCCTGATATTATTAACTTGACGTTTTAATGGTCACTTACATTGTCTGCACTTTGTCTGTTGGTCCCTCCATGTGGCCGAGTACGGTGCCTTGAGCTGTGTTCTTACACCACCCACGAACTCCCAGTTTGTCTGCTTCTTGTTTTGTGTGCTACAAAATATAATAAACATAGATAGTTATGATGTTTAAGTTAACACCAGCGTGAGTCTCCGACTTTGTGGGAATATCGGGTTGTACTAGTATACAGGGTGAATTTTTTATGTGGGCCTTCAGGGCTATATCCTAAACTACGAGAGATAGCGAAAAATGCTGAAAGGAGTTGCGTGCCCGATTTTGACAAAAACTAAAACTAAATCATTAGATTTTTGAAAAAGTCATCACCCTAGCCGGGAATCGAACCTGTTGATTTTACAAAAAAATAATCATCCTATATTTTTATACCAATCTATTGTGTTGCTGATAGAGATCAATTCCTGGAAACAAACATAGTATGGCAAAACAAAGGAAATGGCTGAATTTTGTAGTTTTCTGTAATTTTCGCCTTTCTGTCTCTGGCAAAACAATAGTGTGAGACATAGAGGACGAGTGATATTATTCCAAATATTATAAAATAAGTTCTAAATGAAGTTCTTTACATAAAATTTGTAAAAACGGTTCATATTTTTAGTGCAGCAGTTTGTTACGTCATTGGCCATACCTCCTCACTGCATTTTTTTCAGGGATGGTTGTATGGAAATTACAGAAGATTACTAAAATGAGCTATTTCCTTTAATTTGCCAGACTATGTTTGTTTCCAGGAATTGATCTTTATTAGCAACACTATCGATTGGAACAAAAATATAGGATGATTATTATTTTGGAAAATGAACAGGTTCGAATCCCGGCTAGGGTAATGACTATTTCAAAAATCTAATGCAGTTTTAGTTTTTGTCAAAATCGGGCACGCAACTCCTTTCAACATTTTTCGCTATCTCTTATGGTTTAGGATATAGCCCTGAAGGCCCACATAAAAAATTCACCTTGTATATAACATACAAACAATTCAAAAAAGTTACGTAACAGGTATCCAGCTATCTACATACCAAGTTTTATTATAATCGGTTCAGTAATATTTGCGTGAACGAGTAACAAACCTTTAAAAAAACTGCCACATTTTTTAAAAAATCATCGTCACTTTCTCACACGATGCAATGGTAAGTGACGATGTAGCACGGTGTCCTTGGAAATACCTATATGCTCGTGCCTCAAAGACGCCCAAATAAACCGGGGCCTGCGAAAGACGCGAGGGAAGTTAGGAAGACGGCAGTCCTCCTTTAGTGGCTGCATCACCGGCCTACGTATCGGAACACGGATAAGTCCGTAGTATCCAATCATCTTCTTCCCCTTTTCCCAAAATTTATTTAACTTATTATGTAAAAATGCAAAATTAGTATCAAAACAAATATGCTTTAGGTCCTATAATAGGCGAGATAAATTTATATTATTTTCTACCGCGCAGAAGTCGCATATGGACGAAGGAATCACATAGTCTCATACAAACTTTCCCCCCCTTTTTACCCCTTATGAGGTAAAATTTCGGAAAATCCTTTCTTTTCGGATGCATACGTCATACAAAAAACAAACCCTCCAAGTTTCAGGTCTCTACGATCAGCTGTTTAGGCAGTGCGGTGATCCGTCAGTCAGTCAGGACAAAGCATTTTATATGAATAGATTGAATGGGAGCACAAACTTTTGCAAAAGAGATCCAAAGGATCAAATTAGTTGACTGTAGTATTTAATGTACCTACCTACAATAATTATTCTCGTAATGATAAATCCTAGAATGTTAAATTCTATCTTCAATTTTCGACAATATCGTATTTGAATATACCTAAATGTAAAAAAAGCTTTGTATTTTGGATCTAAAAATAATGGACCGATTTTAATGAAACTTAGCATGAAGATACATTGAAACCTAATCCCGATATTCCCAGGGGATCAGATCTTAAGTGTGTAACCACAGGGCTGCAGTAGTGGTTTTACCATTCTAAAATAAACTCCTTGAACAGTGCCAAAAACTTCGAAATCCATGGCTAAAACAGACATTCTACGGCCACTATCAGATGCTGCACTACTTCCAGATTGTGTACAACCCGTTGTTATAAAATATTTTATCAAAACACAATGTTTTTCAAATTCAACTATTTTTTTGTATGGCTGATTGCTGACATTAGAATACAATTCTGCCATTGTCAAGTGAGTGAAGGAAAAAACTATGACAACTAATGTTTATAATTACTCTTTGTGTTTCTTTTCAGTCAAATAGAAAGACTCTGTCAGCTGTTATTATCATTCTATGACATTTAAAAACCTGGTCAAGTGTGAGTTGGTCACTCCCTAGGGGGTTCTGTACCTTTGGACATGAATTTTTCGACATTCACTAGATATCAACAATGATAATGGATCAATTCAAAACAACTGATAATTTTTTAGTGCTTGTTTATTTCATACTAGCGACCCGCTCCGGCTTCACACGGCTATATTATGCATGTATTATACATATAAACCTTCCTCTTGAATCACTCTATCTATTAAAAAAAACCGCATCAAAATCCGTTGTGTAGTTTTAAAGATTTAAGCATACAAAAGGAAATAGGGACGGCGAAAAGTGACTTTATTTTATACTATGTAGTGATAGTGATACATATAATATCTTTAGAGCTTTGTTGGCACATAGGCCTCTACTTTAATTCTGAAGTTTGTAGGTTTGAAACCTAGCCAGCCATGTACCACTACATTTTTAACGAAAAATATTCTAGTATATGTTCCAGGCACTACACTGTCATTAATAGCATTAAAGTTGTTAGGGCTGTATAGAACATCTAGAAAGATGTTAAAGTCAATTTTGTGATTAGCTTTTGATCATGTTAGCATAGACAGTTGCATTTTCACATGTCCTTAAAATAGAGACCTTGTACTTGTATACGGCTGTTTTCCGCAGTTAGACCCTTTTTAATTGGGTCAATTTTGTGTGAGGATGGAGTAAGCTTGCCCAGCACCTACTACCCTCACAGCATGGGCGAACATGAAATAGATGGGCGAACATGTCCAGAGGAGAGAACTGGTCAATACTTCTGGAGCCAACTAAGCCACGGGTTTCCACGGGATGTACTCCTTCACCATAAGAGCAATGTCAATTAGCGCACATAATTATGAAAAATCCATTGGTGCACAGCTCGCCGGGATTCGAACCCTCAACCTTCAGAATGAGAGTCCCTATTCCCTGCACCTATTTGATTTAAAATAAATAAATAAATAAAATAAAATTCATTTATTTCGGACTATAAACAATCCATAGGTACATGTTTTAGAAATTAAGATTGAAATAAAATTATTAAAAAATTTAAATTAAATTATTAAAAATTATATTATTGAAAAGTACTTAAATAAATTATTAAAAATTTAAATTATATTAAGTTCTTAAGCAATTTAATATCTCTACTGAATAAAAAGTTCTCTACAGGCTGATCAATGGATTACAAACCAAGTAACAATAAAACTTATAAAAGTAGGTACCTACATAGCTACCATTTTTTCCATTTGAGGTGATCCATAAAAGATCTAAGTATCAAGATATAGAAAAGAGAATCTATTGTAATCATGGTACCTATGTTTTTAAATGCTGTGGTACTTAACTTGAAAGTACCAGATCTCTAGTAGTTCATTGCACATCTTTTTAGAACTTACATAAAGTCTTCGCAGAGTACTTTTTCTCACAAGACATACCATTCATCTTCCTCTAAGTTACCTATCTATCTACTTGTGATGTTTTCTCTTACCTTTCGAAAGAAGACACCCTGAACTCGACCGTAAACTTCAAAATCCAGGGCCTGCATCGTGCTCACTGCTGCGGCAGCCGTGCTGCTGTTCACCTTCAAAGCACTGGTGAGGGCGGTCAAAACTAGGACGCGAAACATTGAATTTTTGATGGTATAATGGTTTCTCTAAATACGTCTCGAATAATTGTCTTCCGTTTCGCGTATGTCGCGTACACTTCAATTGTTTAATGACAAAACTGCGGGCTCATTTATTTATTGAATTCGTATCCCTGCATTTAGAATATAAATTTGGATCTGCAGCCGGCAAAAAATCTAATTTTGAAATCCGTTAAAACCAAAAACCGCATCCTTGTCATTTGCGACGGACGGACGGAACATATGTTTACGACGACGGCGCATCTGTCAAACGTCAGGTCGTGATTGTCAACGTCAACCTAGCAAGGCGCCATTGTCGATGGTTGCTTGGGCGGCAATCTTTGGCGTATTTTTTTCAAGTATTTTTCATTCGTGATCTAAAAAACAAACTTCCATAATTATAAAACTTAAAAATTCATTGGTAGGTAGAAAATGAGACTTATTTTATTCAATATTAATATATATTTACACAACTAGGAACATAAAATGTATTACAGGCCGTAAATTATATTAGTAGGAACAAAAATAATACAAAAAACTTCAAAACAAAACCGTTTTTCATATTAAATTACATGAATAAAACATAACTTTCTGAGTAACTCCCAAAACAAACAAACCTAAGACAGCTTTCAGCATGAAGAAAATGCTGTCGGGAGATTAAACATTTAATAGCAATGAGACGGTACGAAAGACTAATAATCGCTAATATCTTACGACATTATTAGAGACAATCTCTTAGAATAGTGAAATCATCATAAGCAAAATCTCTGTTGTTCGTTTTCCTGCCCCTAAACTCTACTTTTTCGATCTCGCTTCTTGGACTTCCAGTTTTTCTCAACCATTTCATCCTGGAAAGATTTTTATTGGTTATTACGCCGTAATAAATGAAGATGCAGCATGCATAATTATGCATGCCTGATACAAAATACCTTTTACTCAAGACTTGAAACCCATAATCCCCTAGACTATGGCAGCAAAACTTGAGAGCAGTATGATGCGTGTTCTGCACTCAAGAACACCCAAGAGATCTTACGAACTAATACTCAAGAAGCACCCAAGAGATCTTAAGATCTAATACTCAGGTGCACAGAACCCTTACCCCCCACAGGTTTTATCCTGGCTCATAGAATCAGTCAAGTAAAAACACCGGTCTAGAACGAACGATCATGATCACAAAGCTTAGCCCACTAAACATTGCTACAGTAAATAAATATATAAACTGAGGTGTTACCTACTTCTGCCATCATTAAATTAGAAAAACATATTGTCACTTACATTGCCTTTACTTCCTCTTTCGGTCCCTCTATGTAGCCAACTACGGTGCCTTGAGCTGTGTTCTTTACCCATCCTCGAATTCCAAGCCTGTCTGCTTCTTCTTTTGTGTACTGCACAATACTTATTGCATTAGTTCAGGGCCTATATTCACTAAGGTTCAAGTCGTTGGGCGCGCGTGATTAGGGGCGGAGGGGGGAGGGCGGTTTTTGCTTAAATTGCTAATGCTAATAAAGTAATAAATAAAAAAATAAAAAAATAATGCTAAAAAAAAAATAAAATAATGCTAATAATTGCTAATGCTAATAAAGGTCCAGTAAATACTGTTATTTCTAATAATCTAAGAAAACACAGAAAACATTTGTTTCACTTCGAAACTAAATGACCGATTTTGATGAAACTTGGTATCTTCTGTTATGTAATTCTCGTGTCGCGGTTTCCACCTAAACTACCTACTGAACCGATTTGTATGTTTTTTTGTGTTTATTCAATATAGGTCTGAGAATCGACCAATAACAATAATAATTTTTGAAGTGAAAACTTCTTATGGCGCGTTGGGCACTTTTGTGGGTGAGCATTTTCAGCCGTTCTCGCGACAGATATAGATGGCAGTAGCAGATCGTTTCAAGAAATATTCTATGAGAAATAACAAGTTTATTGTTTTCACTTCTGCCTGCACTCCCGGAGTGCGCTGTTTTTTTTATTATTTTTCCTTTTTTGACGTGATAACGTCTAATACATTGGTGGAACACCTGCATTCCTAAAAAAGTGTCACGGTAATATTGCGTAACATTGTGCGTCCGTTTCCGTTAGGAAACAGAGTACTTATTTAATAATAATATCGCTCATCTGGGCTTGTGGCAAAACTTATATAAATGAAGAAAAAAATACTTAAAAGACTAAGAAAAAAAGAAAGACAGAAAGGTTTTTTTTATAAAGGAATAACAAAAAGTCTCAATTTTTCATCGTTTTCTTAAGACGTTATCACGTAAAATAATCGTCCGTAAACCAACTTTGCAGACAACCATTTTTTCCTCTAACTACTTTTTTTTTATGGCAAAACAACGATTTCCGGGACAGTAAAGTTATAAAAACCTTGTATCAAAATTGTGACCGCGGCACTAGTATTGCTGGTGGTTTTACCTTTCACCATAAAGTTTACCTTTTACGATAATTTGTTTTTACATAATAAGTTTACCTTTGTAAAAAGAACTCCTAGAAACCCATAAACTTCGTAATCCATGGAAGTTATTTTTATGACCGTAGGGCCAGCAGCTGTTTTAGATTTTAGACAACCCGTGGTTATAAAATATTTTATCAACACACAATGTAATATATTTACTCTTTTCATTCAAATAAAATGATGCTGTCAGCTTGTGTCAGCTGTTTTTTTTTAAGAAACAGAGGAAAGTTATTAGGAAAGTTGGTAAAACTTTTTGTACTTTATTATTACGTCCATCCATGGCTGAATGTTACCTGCCTGTTATGCTATCAATAGAAAAATGAAAACTGCAGGCAGTGGCGTGGCGTAGCTATCATAGGGCAAGGTGGTGCAGTGCACTAGGTTCCCAGAGTGCAGAGGGCCCTCTAGCCTCAGGTTTGAAAAAAGAGGAGCTTAAAAGCAAAGAGAAAAAAAATCTTGTGATCAAGCTCGATTCTCGACCCTGCTTACAAGATTTTTTTTCGCCTTAATGCCCTCTATCGATACGTATGGGTCTCAAAATGCAACGCGTATTTTTGGAAAATCATAAGATAATACGTTTTGTTAAATATCCCGTTTCCAAGACGCTTTAGAGGTTCGCTGTGAAGGCATTATTGGTTCACTGTAATGCCGTATATCGATTGGCACGGGTCCCGACATGCAAAGACCAAAAAAAAACACTATGCCAAGCTCCCATACTAAATGTCCGAACCCCTCTGAAGACCGTTATATAAGTTCACGCTACGCGGAAAGGGCCCGATTCTATTCTGCACCGGGGCCATGTCCATCTAGCTGCATTGCATGGGATAATCATTCTGACATTTATATTTGGTCACATATTGAGGGTTCTCTAAGATGTGCTTTATGTAGATACCCTTGGACATTTTTCTAACATTGACTTAACTTTGTCTGTCTCAAATCCTGCACGAGATGCATAGAATTTGACGTTCGTACGTTCGTACGAGATGTGATTTTACAACTGACATTTTTTTATTTCTTGCGACGTATAACGTTCCGTTCGCAGAAGCTCAGTGTATTTTTGGCCTTAAGTGGCCTTTACTGTGAAATAAAAAGTGAACGAATAGAAACGGAACGTAAAAAGGTTTTATGCCATTGTCAACGTCACTGTCAAAACGTCAAAATCTGTTCGTCAGACTCAGTGGTGAGGGTTTGTTTTGCTTGTAATTTAGAAAATAGGGTTTCTAGCTTTCATTACAGTCATATTGTGTGTTTGTTACAGAAGGCTACGACAATAATTATCTACTGAAACAATAAACTACATTTAGCAATGGCTTTGTTTAGCTGTACCAGGTAAAATAAAATTATGTAATAGGGTTTTGTAGGTTGTTTTGTTCTCTTTGGCTATTGTACATACGTAGGTATAAAACTTTAAGCCTATCTTCATAAAAAAGAGAATAAAATATATTTCCTTTACTATAGCACTTGTGATTTTGTTTTAGATTGGGTAGTAAATCGGTGTTTGCGAGTTTAAGCAGGTTTCCTGCGACGTTAAACACTGCCCAATATGCCTCGGCGGCAGGACCGCCAAAGTTGACGTTCAAAAAATTCGAGCCAGAAGCACCGGTGCATCATGAGGTGAAGAATGAGCTCCTAAATCGTCCTCTGTCGCCGCATCTGACCATCTATAAGTTTCCGTTCCCTGCTGTTTTGTCTATTTCTCATAGGGCTACTGGTAAGAAATTCTAAATATTACACCTATCTCTAAATAAAATAAAATAGTGTTAGTTACAACATTTATAACTTGAGAACACCTGGATTGATTTCAATGAAACTAAATACTGCATAGTGATATTTCCACGGGATTGGAAATTATGTGAATGAAATTGCGGGGCTCAGCTAGTTACTTATGTTATTGAATGGTAAAGTATGGCTGGATGTTTGTATGAAAGAAGGAGGATGTATAAAAGTAATCTTCCGAGCTACTGGACCAATTTTGTTTATTTTACAAATAGAAACTAAACATTTTCTATTAGAAGCTACTATTTGTCCCAATATGCCTATGGGATCGGGATTTACATGTGTGATACTGCTAGTTTCATAATAATTGGTTATTTTACAAGTGTTCTGAATTAGACAAGATTTCTAATTTTATTATTATTCTAATTTCATGTCCATAGGTTCGCACTAATTTGATAAAGAATGACCTGTGACATGACAAACCTGCTTAATTGGTTATTCAAATAATTAGAGGAAAATAATTTAATTTATTTGTTATGAGTTTTGTTTATTAATTGAAAATTATATAACAAACTCAATTTAAAGCAAATAATCGGTATAAATATGAGTTTTTAATAACATGCCTAAATAAACTGTCAATAGGTAAATGATCACTAACTCTCTGGTGAAGATTTGTCTTTGTTTTACAAAAGCTAAGTAACTTATTTTATTATTTTATGATTATTTTACTGAGCTAGAATCAATATTTCTTTCCGTCTATGTAGAAACAGTTAGACGGACAAATCATTGCTAATTTATTGTCCATGTAGCAAAAGTCTAATCAAAAAAATATAATATAAAAATGTAATTTACTAGAAAATCTATTTTTTTTAGGTATTATCGTCACAGCATACACAAGTGCATTAGGAATTGGAGCCTTAATTCTACCAAACGATGTATCCCACTACATAATGATGATCGAAGGCCTCAACCTATCCCCCGCCACTTTGTTCATTGCGAAGGCAATTATCGCTGCACCTATAGGATTTCATTTTGTCAATGGAATCAGGCACTTGTACTGGGACACTGCTAAAGGCCTAACGATGAAGGAAGTCTACGCAACAGGGTACGGAATGCTTGCTGCGGCGCTTGCGGTCACAATATTTTTAGCAGCATTATAGATAATCTCGTAGAAATGGAAATTCTGATATTTTGTTGAGTATTATTATTTATTTTCTATCATTGTAAGCTTAATGAGATGAATAAAAAGTTCTTGAAATCATATTTTGTTGGTTTGACTTAAAAAATAAAATATTTTCTCCTATGTGTCATCGTAGTACTAAGAAATACAAAACATTCATTGTGTTTAAGCTACACCACAGTTTGAAATAACGTCATGGATTGTTTTGAACTTTTCAAAATCTAATTTCTCTGTTGTAGCCAATCCTGTAGCAGCATTCTGTAAAAGAAAATAAAATCAAATTAATTTTCCTATTCAAGAAATTAAATACTTATCTGCTGTCCCTTTAATATGATTTCAAAATTTTACTTTTAATACGAGTTTCTAATATAATTATAAATCTGTCCAGTAATTTTGAATAGAGCATACGTGCATAAAAGAATATTTCTTTAGAAGGAAAAACTTACTCTTAACTAATATTTGTAAACGGGTTGTTTTTCGGCAACTGGACCTCTTTAATTGAGTCCTTTTTGCGTGAGGATGAAGTAGGCTTACCCAGCACCTATTACCCTCTCAGCTTAGTCGACCATGTCCAGAGGTACAGAACTCAGAGTCAACTAAGCTGCGGGTTTCTAATGTTTAAAGAGCATTACTTACATTAAATATAACATTATTATTTTTCAAAAATTCTCCATAAATGTTAAACAAATCAGTCTTTGTATCCAATAGCTCGGCTAAACTGAGCGGTGTGTGGGCAATAGAGACATCTGATAGGAAGTCTTTAGCAGCCAACCACGTTCGTGAAGGTGACATGGCTATGTTGCATGTCGCGTAATTTGACAAGGTATCTCGTCCGCCTTGGTCACGGTTTAGGCACAGTAACTCGTAGTTTGCTGTGTCGAAATGGGGTAAATCAGAACCTGTAAAAAAAAGTTAAGTTTTTATTTAGACTTCAGAGTTATTTTCATGTCGCGGTGTTAGTTACTGAACTCCTCCGAAACGGCTAAACGATTAGTATGAATTTTTTGTGTATATTCGTAGGGTCTGAAATAGGGGCCTATAGACCTCAGTATCTGGTATAAATTTCAACTTGCTAGGTCCACCCGTTCCTGAGAAAATCGGTAGTGACACACGGACAAGAGAGTGATCTTTTATGAGTTCCTTTTTACTTTTTACCCGAATACAGCGAAGCCTTAAGGGTTATGTTTTTGAGGTACCTACCTACGGAACCCTAATTACATTTCTAACAAGTTTTTAAAAGGTTTTTAATTTAGGTAGGTACTTAGTTATTAGTTAAAGCCTGAAAAGTCACTCAGACAGACTTAGGTATATGCTTTCCCTTATTATTTAAGTAGATAAATTTTGGATTGTACAAACTTGATACAAAAGCGATGTCCCCACGGTCGTCTCCTAGACACTTCCATGGTTTAGAATCTGGTTGGCATTGTTTGTTCAATTTTGAGATATCATCACCTGTGAAATAAAATACCAACAGGTAAAATTGTACAATACACTCTAAAATAATAATACACGAGTCTATAGTAAGAGGGATATTATTGCTCAAAGCTATATCATCTAGGCAACCACACAAATGGAGAAAAAATATCTACACTAATAGATATTTTGCTTTTTTGTTTGTAACGAATAGGCTCCGAAACTACTGGACCGATTATAATGAAACTTGGAATAAGGATACATTGACTCATTGAGAGTGACATAGGCTACTTTTTATCCCGATATTCCCACGGGATCGGAAGTTATGCGGGTGAAACCGCAGAGCGCTCCTAGTAATGAATAATTATGAATTTTGTTGTCTTTCGAAAGCTCTTTGCTTGCTACTTAGCTCTTTTTTGAGTATTGCATGCAATATTTGACGTCATAGTCGCTTCCCATCACGAGAGATCGTTAAATATTTTAACTTAAAAAAAGTAACAAAAAACAACTATTTTCAAATACCTAATTATCCAGTTTGGTGTTATTGCGTATTTACTTGTATTAAAATAAACCTTGGAAGCTATTCGTTAAACTGATGTATAACTAATTTATCTACCCCAACCATAGGCTTCCGAATCCCACTAAAGATTCGAGATATAACCAAAATCATTTGTTCATGGTTATTTATGAGGCTGTTTACTGATTTATTAATCTTTCTGTTTTGGTTTTGCTGCCGGCTTTATCAATACGTAATAGAATGTAAGGGTGTTGCTTAGGGAGCTTTGCTTGGACCAATTTTGTTTTATAATTGCAGTAAAGAGAGAGCTTCTTTCTTTATATTGACTTTTATATTGATTTTATACCTCTTGGATTATTTTCCGGTTTCTCAATCTCTGGTAAGCAGGATCCTTCTGAGAAAAAGTCTGCGAAATTCTTCAGACACTACGAACAAAAACAAAGGTGTTTAATTAGGAGCCTGCTGAAGAAATATGTTAAGCTAAGATGATGCTTACTTGATCGTAGTTGATAATTCTTTTGTTTATAAGGTAGTATAATGGTGCATTCAGGCCGCTAAATGATCCGTAATTGTTGTGACAGGACCTGGAAATAAATCATCGTTGTTAATTGAATTATAATTATCTATGTATTGTATAGAATCTTCTTCGTCCTGAAATATTCAATTGAATTTTTGGAAATGTACTCTGGTACCTCTATTCTAAAAATCATCACAAATCATACTGAATATTTTTGTTTTTCGCTGGAGTAGTTACATCTTTAATCATGCTTCTTAAAAGATAATGTCTATTCTATTTTTCAAGTTTTGTATAATTCTTTGTTGATTAAAGTCATGCTTTGTTTGAAGATCAGTTCCTTACCTCTTCCCTCTCAAATCTTCAATCTTAGTATAAGATGTTCCCTTTTTTACGACAGCCACAGCATATTCAGTTGTTTTATTTTCCCCGTATACTTCGTGGAACACTGGATGTAAGTTATATTTCTTAGCTACTGACGCTACTCTGGTTCCTTCCACTGATGCTAAATCTGATCCATTATCTTGTACCTGTTGCAAAATGTTCGAATTTTTGAAAGTTCTTGGATAATTTGTTATTATTTTATCAAATTTAACATAGTTAACAATGTTTTATATTGTAGATTTATATTTTGCTATGAAAATTTAACATTGCAATCAATTGCCATTGAATCTGACTGAATTACAGAAACTTTCAGAATTAGATACTTATGTAGGTATTGTCTTCTCATACTTTCTTTAAAACTACCTACTTATTTAACTAATAATAATACCTACTGTTATTTTGCTCTACTTCTATTTATTTATTAACTCATAATAATTAATCTTCTGAAATCATTATCCATCTTGTCATTTATCAAACTTCTAATCTAAACTCCTAAATTACTCATCAATCCCTCTCCATTTCTCTCAAAGCCTATCAATAACAGCATCTAACTCAATTCTAACTTGTCATTCAACATTTAGTTGGTATAACTAACTTACGCTCTTCAAGCAGTCGTTGTCGCTTGCTTCCTGAACGCAGTCAAGTATCGGTCTTATGTCGCGACTGAACGCAAACACTGACATTGCGCGGCACTTTGCTAGAGCGACGTTTGATGTTACACACATTCTGTTGAGAAATTTGGTTTTGTTAAAGCAAAATCATAAAATAAACCACATACATACACGCTCGGCCGAGCTACATGGTAGGCGGAGGGGGGGGTGTTAGGTTTTATTTTCGTTACGGAATTTCTTGATTCGGTCGCCGCGCTCAAAGCCCGCAATAAAAGCTATGCAATAGCTTAATATTGTAGGACATAGTACAGAGCGCCATCTTATCCTAACTAAGCCAAGCAATTAGGCTTGTGTTATGGTGACCAGATAACAGATTGAATATTTATTTATGTAGGTACCTACCTTATTTTGTAAATACATACTTATCTAAAAGAAGCATCTGTATACACAAATAATTGAAGTCCTGAATTGAATCGTTTTGTGCCTAACTAATAAGACTTGTTCAATATGTATTCACTTCTTTAACTAATTAATCATTCCAATGCCTAAATCGTCTACAATAGTTATTGGTAGTTATTTTGGAACGATTAATCTTGTTATACCAACGAACACGTAGTATAATAATATAGTTTTCACAAACAGACGGGAAACTTTGTACAAGTTTAGCCGAATATTACGTGTTATGTTCGAAGATATTTAAATTACATAGAGTTTATTAGAGTGAACATATCAAAACGATGGTCATTGTAACAACTCGTTCGTGAAATTGTTTATTAGGGATTCTCAACAACCTACTAGTTCTATTATGTATCGATAGATTCTTCTTTGCGTATCGATTCCGAGTGTTAATATATATATATATATATATATATATTTTTTTTGTGGTCAAAAGATGGAAGAAAAACAAACTAAAATATGTTTATGCCTAGAACATTTGAACTTTTATATTCCAAGGTGAATCTCAAGAGTCTTTTGGCCACAAAAAACTTTTGCCGGCTTTCGGCGAGGGAAATTTAGATAACTCCATAGTTCGAGCGAGCGCGAGCGGTTACCCAAGTAGCACGTTAGTGAATTTTGGAACTTATTTTGCAACTGTAGGTAGCATATTAGTGATGCAAGAGTGTTTGGTATTACTTAAAGATGCAAACAGCACTCGAATTTGCAAATGAGTAACTCTTATCACTAATGGTTGCTTTAGAGGGATTTTTGTTTCTTCTTTATTACCTATGGTAGCATTAAGCCGAATCTATTACTCATAGGCGCATAAAGGTTTTAATTTTCTCTCTTTTAGAACTCAAAGAGGCATATGACATCTTAAAATCCCCCCTAAAGAACTGTGCCCTAATAGGTGGTATTTTTCCCTCATTTGGCACCTTTAGTACTAAATAAGTAGTATATATGAGTTATTTATCACTTGTAGTGGCTTAAGAGTTATTATTGAAGCTCATTTGGAACCTTAGTGTAATTGCCTTTGTAAGGTCTAATATACTCTTATATGCCACTGTAAAGCGTATATCGGTTCCATTTTTTTCTCATTTAGAACCACAAGATCTAATTAAAATAATAACGGGTCGAGTGCGAGTCGTACTCACGCGCTGAGGGTTCCGTACATTAGTTTCATTCCAGACAGTTACAGATAGTGTCAGACAGTTCCAAACAGTGCCAGACAGTACCAGACAGTACCAGACAGTACCAGACAGTACCAGACAGTACCAGACAGTACCAGACAGTACCAGACAGTACCAGACAGTACCAGACAGTACCAGACAGTACCAGACAGTACCAGACAGTACCAGACAGTACCAGACAGTACCAGACAGTACCAGACAGTACCAGACAGTACCAGACAGTACCAGACAGTACCAGACAGTACCAGACAGTACCAGACAGTACCAGACAGTACCAGACAGTACCAGACAGTACCAGACAGTACCAGACAGTACCAGACAGTACCAGACAGTACCAGACAGTACCAGACAGTACCAGACAGTACCAGACAGTACCAGACAGTACCAGACAGTACCAGACAGTACCAGACAGTACCAGACAGTACCAGACAGTACCAGACAGTACCAGACAGTACCAGACAGTACCAGACAGTACCAGACAGTACCAGACAGTACCAGACAGTACCAGACAGTACCAGACAGTACCAGACAGTACCAGACAGTACCAGACAGTACCAGACAGTACCAGACAGTACCAGACAGTACCAGACAGTACCAGACAGTACCAGACAGTACCAGACAGTACCAGACAGTACCAGACAGTACCAGACAGTACCAGACAGTACCAGACAGTACCAGACAGTACCAGACAGTACCAGACAGTACCAGACAGTACCAGACAGTACCAGACAGTACCAGACAGTACCAGACAGTACCAGACAGTACCAGACAGTACCAGACAGTACCAGACAGTACCAGACAGTACCAGACAGTACCAGACAGTACCAGACAGTACCAGACAGTACCAGACAGTACCAGACAGTACCAGACAGTACCAGACAGTACCAGACAGTACCAGACAGTACCAGACAGTACCAGACAGTACCAGACAGTACCAGACAGTACCAGACAGTACCAGACAGTACCAGACAGTACCAGACAGTACCAGACAGTACCAGACAGTACCAGACAGTACCAGACAGTACCAGACAGTTTCAGACAGTACCAGTCAGTGACAGACAGTTGTACAGACAGTTGCACAGACAACAGACAGTTGCACAAACAGTTGACAGACAGTTGCACAGACAGTTGTACAGACAGTCCTCGACTTTACAAGTTAAGTAAATTTTACTTTTTTTTTACTTTATTAACCTTCACAATGGGTTTTGTACCCGTCTTGAGGATCCCCAATTCAAAGTAGAGACAGCAAGACCTGTGAAGTGAAAAATATCACTACTAGGTACTAATGAGTGATTTTTGGGCTTAAGAGTTCCAATAAGGTAACAAATGAGTGAAAATAAGAACTAAAAGGTCTACTTTAAATCGCCATGTTTAAAAATAATAACCTTAAAAAGCATTATTTGTTTAATGATATTTTATTACAATAACATTTAACAAAATAAGTTTTAATAACTGTTGTTGACATTATACTTTTTGTGAAACTATAATGTTAGGTTTTTAACAACCAAATTGTTGTAAAGTATTATCTTATTTATTTGATCAGCATATATTTTTTGATATTTTTTGATTAAATTGTAGGCGCATCAAAATTTACTAAGTAAATATACCATGGTTTCACGATAAAAAACCATTTGCAAGGGCTCCATGATATTATGCTGCGGTTTACATGTACATTTTTAATACTCACCAAATAGATGCAATATGGCTGTCACAATTAACACAATAGAACAAAGCACACCGTTTTTCGTTTATCTCCGCCGAAAATAAGACTAGTTATGACAAATTAATCACTCAACGAATGAATGTATCGCTTTATCGTTCAATCATTCATTCACAGCGCCCAATTTGCACCGTTAGTTCCAAGTACCACTCAGGGTAACAATTCGAACTCTTATGCAACGCTTCTGCAACTATAAATGAGTTGCAATTTTTCTCCCTTTGGTAATATATAGGTTGCATATAGGTTCTAACCACCTATATAGAACTTAATCAAGGTGGATTTTATTACTAAAGGTTCCAAAAAAATACTATATGCAAGCTATTTGTTACCAAATGTGTTACTTGGGTAAAAAGTAGTTAAGAAAAATAAAATCGCTTAAAAATAAAAAAATATTAATACTCTATTTGCGATCAAAATGTTGCTAAAAATGGTTTAGGTAATAAGTATTCTATATCTATATCTACCATAGATTAGCTTGGGGATAGATGGTGTTGTGTGTTTAAATATTAGGAGAAGATGCGATAGCTCTATGTGCCGGGGGCTCCACGGTAATATTCTTATCCAAATATGGTGAAGTCAAAACTACATGGAGAAGAAGTAGTTTTGAATCACAAGTTTTGTGAACAGAACTAATTCTGCCGACAGACTTACTCAACAGAACAGGTCGGAAAAGAGGAAAAGAGAGTTTGTATGTTAGGGGATGTTGTTTCTACTCCACTGTGATCTTAAATCTTTAGTATGTTTCCACTTTGATCAACTTCATCGACTAAGAAAACTACGGGATAAATTACTTTCCCGTCGGTTCTTAGCTCAAGTTATTTGTAAGTTTGCTCTAAGTTGATCTACTGTACGATAAGTATTTCATAAACTGTGGCGTGGTAGAAAAGGAGACTAATTAGCCATGTCTGAGTAAATTAGTCTTCTTTTCTGGGTAAAACCACATTAGGTAATATTTATAGTAGTTACTGTTGTAGTTAGAGGCCGTGTTAAGAATAATAATGAAGTGATCTTTCGGAAATTGGAAATACCAAAAGAATAGGTAGGTATAGTACGTGGCATAATCATTGTATTGGATTTATAATTGGTACCTACTAGTTAAGAATAAGATTAAACTTGTGGACAGATTTTAAGGAAACTTGATATTTGCCTTCAAATTATAAGTTTAAAAATACTAAAATTTCGCAATAATTCGAATTATTT
This sequence comes from Idaea aversata, assembly GCA_907269075.1. NCBI lineage: Eukaryota > Metazoa > Arthropoda > Insecta > Lepidoptera > Geometridae > Idaea > Idaea aversata. The sequence continues at coordinate 2,999,711 of OU026092.1, read as the reverse complement.
TTTTAAATATCTTTAAAATCGGTCAGAAGTGAAACGTGACACCCAAATGACCAATGTGACGGCATCAATACGCCATAATTTGTAACGAATGTTACTTAATTTATGCATTAAAATGAACTCTTTGGTTTAAACGAGACGTTTTCACGTCGCTACTGTAGTTGCGTCTCTGACACAACCTACACAATTTTCCCCCTCTTTTATTCATAGACTCTAAGCCTTATCTCTCTGTAGACATTTTAAAGGCCCTCTATTCCTTGAAATACCTTTAATATACTTACCTATTCAGAGAAAACCGATTCGACCTAAATATCGTCAAAGTTCCAAGGATTATGTTATGTTCCTTTACTGAATAAGTTTAAATTTATACCTACATTTACATTAACTACTATAGACGCCACAGGTGCCATTTCATATATGGCGAATATCCCATTCCTTCGAACTTTAAAGAGTTAAGTAGGTATAAATTTTTCAAGTTCTTTTTCTTACTGTAATACCAGTTCGAAAAGGGCATCCACTTAAAACAATCCATAAGAATCCTCCATTATTTGCCTAGTTATATTTACCTGACAACCAGTTCGGGGGGGCCATGACCTCTTTCAATGACCTCGGTGTAGTTTGCCTTGTCCAAGTACACTTTTGGCTTTATAGGGATGTTGTCGGCTACGTAGTGGATTTTTTCTGATAGGCCTAAGACTTTTGTGAACCACTCCGGTTTGCTTGAGGCACCTATTGAAAATTTGTTTTTGGTAAAGCTAAGGTTATTAAGATGCTGTTGATTCTTGAAGTGTCAGTGACAAAACGAAAACGCCTGAAGATGTCAACAATACAGTGCTTCATTTGATGTACCTACTTATACGTCAGGGCGCCGCCATCTTGACCACTGTTTTATGTCTATAAATAGGAATAAAATGACGGAACGTGGTTCATTCTGTCGCAGTAGCTTCATGATGTCTGAACTTTTTCATGGTTGCACAATTTATTTGAGTTAATTAGTTTAATACCTTTAAATACTAGATTAGGCGTTGTAGTGAAATAACGCTGATGGGTATGTAATCTATATGATTAAAATAATATGTTCTAATGATATGTGCCTTTAAATTTATGTAACTAGGTACGCTCAGATTTGGTTAAAATAGCTAGTCCTTTATAGAAGGTCAATCAGAGAACGCTTCGTAATTCTGCTGTTAAATCACAAATAATGTGCGTTTTAACCGGATAAAATGATGTGAATGCCTAGGTCCAGCAGCACCATTTTAGCCGGAATACCATTTAAGTTTCAGAGTGACATAGATACGTCCAGCTGTGGACTGACACCGGCCGATGATGATAATGATGGTGTTACATTGGTATCGTATCAACGCTAGTTTGCATTCTTTATGTGAGTACTGCAATAGTATTTTAGAATGTCCCACTGCAGATAATGTTAGTAGAACACTATTAGAATTTAGAACCTATAGTAGGGCTTCAATCTACTCTAATGTTACAACTAAAAAAAACTCCCTAGTTAAACCAGGTATAGTAGATAAAAAATGTTACTTTTTCAACTCTGAAATTCTAAACAGTCCAGTGTCTCCAATCTTATCTAATAAATCCGTTTTAAAAGAGAAAAGTAAGGACAAAAGTTTAATTAAAATTTCAGATTGGAATTGTAGGTAGTCGTCTTAATTAAAATAGAAACACTGGGGATATTTTGTTATAATTTAGCTTTAACTTCTAATTGTCTTTGGGAGTAAGTAGATATATCTACAGATTTTGGGGAAAAATTATACGTTACTGATTTACCTGCTTCAGCCAATTGCTTGATCTTCTCTCGTAATGGCGATATTTTTGCCAAAACGTCATTATGTCCTAAAAGTCCTTGCCAAGGTCTTGCTGCCCATGAACATGCTTTCTCCCTGACCGGTACTTTAGATCCGTCCACACAAAGATATCTGAAGTCATCAGGGTTCTCTGATGATTGGCTAGCTGGAGTCGTTCCTACTGGGAGCTAAAACGTTGCAAGAGAAGCTGTAGAAATTACATTTAGACCAAAAACCGAATACAAATGCGTATTCCTATAAAATGCCCTACTAGTTTAGATGTTCCAGTTCAAGATTTGAACCCAATGCCTTCATTTGGGATAGTTTCCAATTCCGTGGAAATAAAAAAACCCCATTTATAATGCTCTCTCACGCCACCGTCCAAATATTCTAGGTTTCAGTAGTGACCCAGTGGTTTTTGTCTTTGTCTACTAAATTCCATGTATGCATATGCATGCTAAACAGTTTTTCATAACGTCAATTTATGCCACCTCATAATAATACCCTGAAATAAGTTGCAGATTTAACAGAAATAAAACGACCTCCAACTACAAAAGAAAATGGCCACTTAACAGCACCTACTTAACTATAACCAAGTACATAACTGCAACTCTACTCACCCCGAAGAATTTGCGGACGTAAATGACCTTTGTGAACGCTACTTGTCCGCCATTATGTGCTAGACATCTTAATGCACCCTCGTAACCACTGTAATTGTCTGGGTAGTCGCACTTGTCCGGATGTTCGCACAATGAGCACAGTTGACTGTATTGTGACTCTTAAATTGAAGAAGTGAGAATTAAATAGCAGTCTTATCTCTATACATATAAAATGCTTTGTCCTAAATGACTGACTGACGGATCAACGCACAGCCTAAACTGATGATCGTAGAGACCTAAAACTTAGAGACTCTGTTCATTGTATAACGATGACGTAGGCAAGTAGGCATCCGATAAGAAAGGATTTTCCGGAATTCTACCTCTTAGGGTGTGAAAAGGGGGCAAAGTTTTTATGGGACCACGTGATTCCTTGGCTTCCTCGACTTCTACTACACGGACGAAGTTGCGGACGGAAGCTATTAGTATTCGATAATATTGCTCAAGAGGAAACTGTGTACTTGTTCAATTGCTTTAATTTTTTAGAGCAATAGGTATCTAATTGTTTTTGTGAAAAAATTTCTTAGTAAAAATGTTGATATTTCATTTAATGAGGTAACGATGAATTATGGACAATTTAAAAAAAAACGGGGTGGTTCAAAATTCTTTTGCAATATTATTATTTGTTCGAACATAAAGTTTTGCAATCAGAAGTCACTTAGTCACTTTTGCAAAATCTGGGTCTCTCGGAATGCTTATTCATATTTAACGCAACAAAGTGAATGAAATTAAAATTCTCGCTTGAATGTCGTGCTAGTTTATAGCTAAGTATCGACCTATTCAAATAAATTCCAACGAAGTTCAGTTGAATACAATTTCCCCTTTGACCAGTCAGTTCACTTCAGATTAAAGGGGTTTGAAAAATCCCGGTAGAAATCGTGTAAGTTTCAACCTTGCCCTAGTTTCTGGTAAGCTGCTTTTGATATGGGACACATAATAGAAACATGTACCTACCTACTATGCATGTAAGTATTCTTTGATATTAAACTTTTTTGTCGTTTTTGTGGTTATTGGGGACCGTTTGTTCTTTTGATATGGAAAATGTTTCGCTTCGCTGAGTTTTATGTGTTTGAAGTGAATTCGTGGATTAGAAATAATATCTGGAAGTCCTTTATTTCTTGTTGTCGTCTTTTAAACTAGCTGTGCCCTTGACAATTTCAGAAAATTGCTTTCTAAGCAACGCTTTCAATTTTTTTGATCCAGCCGGGTAATCCAAACAAGAACTTAACTGAGAATTATTCCTCGTTAAATCGTTTCTTTTTACAGATTTTATAGATTGCTGTTTTTACTTACTCCAAGCAGAGAGAGTCTTCGGGTCCGGCGACCATTTTCCAACTATGCACGATTGCTTGAAGAATGTCGACAAAGCCCTAAGTTCGTTTTCTTTCGGCGAAATGCTGTGGTCATTCATTTTAGGGAATACTGACCTCTTCATCAACATTGTCAGTGGAATCTACAAAATAAATAGGTAAGGTTCCTTAATATCTCGCACTACACGGCAAGGGTTTTCCTCGATTGTTAAACGCCATAGTTTTTAACTCCGGATTGGTAAATTTCTATGCTATCATCAGACCGTGTTTTTGTAAGGTTTAAACCAGAATAATGACAAAAGCATTTCCCTGCTCCGCAGTCGGGTAAAAGGTAGGTTTTCCAACAAAATCAATTACCACACGGGTAGTAAATTGGTAGTAAAACGTGCCATCTCATTTAAAATTAACCGCTGCAGTAGCTGAACGAATGCTAGGTACCTTATTTTCTTTATTGTGTCTATAAACTCGAAAATACTTTTTCTTTTCGTTGTGGTATAGCTCACCTATACCACGGAGTTTTTGGGTCACCTTAAGGTCTTACCACTTCTCCTAGGGACCAACGGCTATAAGTGGCTTCTGAAGCACGAAGAACCTTGAAAACTTATGATCACTCATCGAAGTAGTGACTGACCAAGGCCTTCAAGGTCTTTGACTCGCAAAAGATAAGCTCCAGGTATTCAACATGAAACTTAAGATTATGGAAAAGCAACCCATATAGGATCAAATGCATTGTATTGTTCTGAATACCTACCAACTTTTTTTATATTCGAAACTCTCGTATAACATTCATTGTGTTTGAATTACAATTCCGGCGTCATTTGAAAGCATGACACATTATTCTTGTTTCTTATTACATTGACCTGCTCTGTTACATCTTTTTTTAGGTAAAAATTCCTAGATCTTAGCCATAAATCAACAATAATCAACATAGGTAGGTTATTTTGTTTATGTAAAGCAACATACAGAATTTCCCTAGGCATTGGTGATGCGTGTGCCTTACGTATAGGTATTTTGAAAGAACAAAAGCATTTGATATGAATATTTTGCACGCAGTTCATACAGAACAGGAATAGGTAATACATATGCTCAGTCTTTCCCAAGGCGACTCTTATTAAGAATTCTGCTATCATACCCTTGAACAAGTCACGCATAAACAAGTAAGTAGGTATAAGCATTATCCTTCGTATTATTATCATTTAAAATGTGAATTTTAACACTGTTTAAGTCTGTAGAAAAGTTTGACCACAATTTTCTTACGAAACATTCCCTTTAACGCTTCAGATTGGGAAACTAAGTACCTATTAATAACGATTTCCTGAACTTTTTCTGAGGAAAAAAGCGGGAACAAAGTGGCTACTCTAGTGGTAATCGAATAAAACATTGTATAATACCCTTGCGGATAAAGTTCCAACGTAAATGGCTAAGAAACGTTTATCTTGCAAAGTAGTTCTTTCCAAAAGATTATGCTTAGTGGATTTACATGATAATGGTGACAATTTCAGGCTGTCATTCAATGCCTTTGAGACTTTAGCTTTTAGATTTTAGAGTTAACTAGTTTAGGTATTATCGGTCTATACTTAGATAATATATAGCTACCTGGTATTGGTAGATATTTATTAATGTTGTTTGGTAATACAAAGGTACAACTCAAATTCCCTCACGTGATAAACTGTCAAAGTTACGTTGTAAACCAACAAATAACGTTAAACCCGTACCAAGTTTTACAATTTGCTCTAAACTCATTCCAACTTTCTCACCAAACGGAAGAATTTCTCAAGTCACAAATTCACAATTGTTGGTTTATTTCTTACTTTGATTTGTACGCTTAACAATGTTGTAGGTGAATCAGAGAGGTTTAAAATGTTAGTAGTATCGAGAGAACATTCTGAATTTACACAAATGTATCTTGGTTTTCTTACTTGAATCGAGATCGATGTTTTGCTAAGAAAGGTTTCTGGTTCTCTCTCGTCTGTTTAAAAATCTCTTTGGGAAGATTTGTGTTCGGTTGGATACGGAATGTTTCGATCGTTTTGACATACAAAGAACTCGCTTGCCCGATGCTCGCCTGCCTTGAACCTATACGGTGCGACAATCTACAAACATGTTACCCCGCGTCTGTATAAACACTGCTACAGGTTTTGCATAAATCGAAGCCTCTCACACTATATTACAACCGCCACAGTTTCCTATAGTCTTAACTTAGTCGAATTTTATTATGATATCGTTTTACAGACATCGATTAATTTTGCCATAACAACAATTTAGTTTAAGTTATGCTTGAAGGGCTGCAATTTAAACGTTTGCTTCGGTAGTAAATTGTGGTAGGTAATATATTTTAGCTTTATCTCTAACGGCCTTGCCTTATGAATATTTGGATGAGAATCTTGGATATTAAGATTTGTTATTTATTATTCGTACTATAATGATTTACTTCTTGACAAAATTCCCTAAAGTAAAATAAGAAATAAGGAATGTATGACCTCATTTCGGGCTTTAAATTATTTTATGTAAGTATACTTCGTTGGCCACTGGGCCTTAAAAATATCGACTGACTGTCGTAGTTATACAAAGGATTTTTAGTCGGTACAAAAATGTGTAGATAGATTTACCTATTTTACTGCGAGTGCGGAAAAAATCTATGTTTTCACCTAGGTACCTTATATCCAACATTTCGGTTGACACCAGTGTGACAAGATTTCAGTCCTTTCAACTGATCCAGGTTATTGATCGGCAAGTCCTTTTGAACAACTATCACGGCTTCGTATCTAAATGGTGCTGCAAAAGAAATATCAAGATTGAAACAATTTGTCTAATGTAAAGCTGGTTCTTGATGGATTGATAAAAAATATCCATAAAGTAGGTAAATAGGTACCAAGGTAAATATTATTAAAATTACTATGTTAATCTCACACATTGTGTAACTGTTATAGTGGGAAAATGGAAGGAAGAAGAAGATGATGACTCTAAGAATGTTGAAAGAGCTAATATCAGGGAATTATTAGTCTAACGCGAAGGCTAGACGTTCAGTTTATAATGTGGTTATTCAGTATGATAAATACTGATGGATTACATTCCATAGACGGAATAAACAGGCAAGGCAGGCATGGTAAATACTGCCATTCACATTAGTGAATGGCAGAATGGTGAAGCTATTAAGCTTACACGATCAGTAAATCCCATGGTATTTGATAAATACTGAATATAAGTAATATAAATAACTTTATTCATGCCAGAAATAAAATACACACACACACAGAATAACCAAAAATACTTAACTAACCTACAACTAAATCCTAAACTTGATGTGCATATGTATACAATTCTGCCACGAAAAGACTCGAGCTCAGCTAATATGCTGCAGCTTAATATAATACTGATTAAACTGAATAGACATTCAGATCCTGCGTCTTATACCTATTGTGTAAGTATTATTATACCTATCATACCTTAGTAATAACAAATAAGTATCTAAGTAGGGGGGGGGGTTTGACTTTCAGATTAAATTTAGAGGGCTTGTTAAAAAACATGTGACACTACACACTACTACGACAAAATTAAAGAATAATGGTATTGAAGGGAAAATAAATTGAATTTTGTGTAAAGCGTGGATGGTTTTTATTTATTACGATATTATTATGTGTGTGACACAATTTAAAATTAATGGAATTGAAAGGAGATTTGAGTCTTGAAAACGTAAACGAATTTTTAATCTGACGACTGAACAATTTGGAGCAAAACCTATACACATCTATACTAATATTAATATTATAAAGCTGAAGAGTTTGTTTGTTTGAACGCGCTAATCTCAGGAACTGCTGGTTCGAATTGAAAAAATATTTTTGTGTTGGATAGATTTATCGAGGAAGGTTATAGGCTACTTTTTATCCCGATATTCCCACGGGATCGGGAGTTACGCGGGTGAAACCGCGGAGCGCAGCTAATGTTAAAATAACCATGAAATAAATAAACACAACCACCAATAGTTTGGAGTTTTCAAGCCAGAGCAACTAAAATCGTGCTGATGTAATACAGTCCTTTGGGAAATCGCGCTTTTTCAATTTCAGGTTCATATTTTAAAATGTTGAGTTCCAGCAGATAAGTACTTAGGTAAAGTACCTACCTATAATTTTACTTACTGAATTGAGTGTACCTACCTACCTGTACCTACGAAACAATATGACCATTAGGTACCTACTGGAAACCGAATAAATATCAATTTAGAAGTTTTTCTATGATTACCGCTTATTTCATCCAAGTCATTTTGTACTTTGCTGGGTGTTGTGTTGATATCTTAGATTACGGAGTTCAATTTCCGAAAATCGTTTCTTAGCGGATGTGTCATAAATGGCTTTATGTATGCTAAAATTTAGCCCAATCCGTCCATTAGTTTGTGGTTTGACATATCAGTCAGTTAGGATTTTGAATTTTATATTTATAGATGTACCTATTTTCATCTAGAAACCTTCAATCAAACGGAAGGTCACAATGGAGCTCCAAAACTGCCCTTATTTTTACTCATGAATTTTCTACACAACCATCATTAGACTAAAAACATTTCAATAGTAGTAATTTTTTAACTCTACGATGTGTCTTTTGTTGCCGACTGTACAAATTTGCTGACACATATCATTACAATTTAAAAAGCTTTTAAATATGAATCTACAATATACTAAGTTGATATTACTTAATGGATAACTCTCACAGGTAATAGATGCCGCAAAATAACTGATGCGAGATATGGAACTGGTTCCATTGGACTTGTTTATTTCATTTAAGATTATTGATATCGTAATTAGATGCAGTGAAACTTTCTCTCCTATTATATTACGTAAGTAAACTAAATACAGATAAGTAACATATTATAATTAGCTATAAGTAGGTACTCTAGGTAGGTACTTACTAATATTAAAAAGAGGAAAGATTTGATTGTTTGAATTGAATAGACTTTTAAATTAGAACGATTTTGATAAAACTTGGTATGAGGATACATTGATTCATTGGGAGTGTTATAGGCTTCATTTTATCCCGATATTCCCACGGGATCGGGAGTTACGCGGGTGAAGCCGCGAAGCGTTGCTAGTACACAATATAATATAGGTAACTGCCATTAGTCTATGTGTAACGCAAGCAACTCGACAAATATATTTCGTGGCAGATTTAACTTTAATTTAATGTTTTTTTTTTCAAAGTTTCAAAACAATAGTTCAATCACCTACCTACAACACACAGGTGTTTTTTAAAATTAAACAGACTTACCATCAGGTTCCTCATCAGTTCTATATTCTTGGAAGAGCACAAAGTCCTGGTTAGGTATCTTAGAAGCGACATACATATCCTCAGGATCGACAGGCACAAGGTCTGCTTGTCGTTGCTGTACGTAGGTGAGGCAATCCACCCTGGTAGAAAGAGATTTTTATAAGAAAACTAGCGACCCGCCCCGGCTTCGCACGGCTATATTATGCATGTATTATACATATAAACCTTCCTCTTGAATCACTCTATCTATTAAAAAATCAAAATCCGTTGCGTAGTTTTAAAGATTTAAGCAGTCAAAGGGAAATAGGGACAGAAAAAGCGACTTTGTATTATACTATGTAGTGATGATACATTTTTTACTTTTTTATATTTGCATTTTTGGCAAAAATGCAGTGCAGTGCAAAATTTTTTTGCACTGCATCCTCGTTTGTTTTAAACGAACAACACTTTTTTGTTTTCGGCCTTTATTAGATATTCGACCTCTTTTGACTCATACACTAACGTATATTAATTAACTTTTTTTACTTTTGGCCAGTAGCGAGGTCGAAGATATTCCACCTCTTTAGATTTACCTACGTATTAATTAAGTTTTAATTATTTTTGGCCAGCAACCTTTTGTAAAATGTAAGTATTGAACCTCCTTTGATTTGCCTACGTAATATTTAACTTTTTTTGTTTGGGCCAGTATCAGCACCTCTGTACAGTTAAATGAAGATGTAGGTTTTTTTTCTTTCTTGTTAGTTTGTAGTTGTTGAGGTTATTGAGATGTAGGTCCATTAACGCAACCTCTAGCGGCTCTACCGTATGAAAACTCCTTCGACTTAATAATTAATAACCAAGACGAACTCAAATTCTATGTTAATTACATTTTATTTTCTGGATTTACTTAAACCCATCTATTGTCTCTGAGCAAGGAAGTTATAAAATAAATGATTTTTATAGCACTTCTTTGCGCTCTGAGAAACACTGAGCTCAAGCTAGCCAAAGGTTTGAGACAACAAAATATGATAAGACTTATTCATTTTCACACAAAAATAAACCAGACCTCCAAGAGCCAACCTATAGGAGATAAATAAATCCGGACTATAGTATTCTATTGATTTTAAAACTCAGGTGACTATCTAAGTGCATGCAGGAGAGCTTAGAGATTTATTTCCGGTGGAAATAGTAGTACTCCCTTTATATTATGCCTGACCGAGCATATATCCCTCGAGATTGAATAGCAATGTACGGAGGAAAGGTAGGTAGGTAAGTAATTTATTTAACATTGAAAATACATAGGTGTACTTAGAGGCATTCCCATCTGCCTTTGATCTTTTTTAGTTTTGCATTTTGTTGTAAAAAACGAAGATTGTGTTTATAAAAGTTTTAAAAGATGGAATTTTGTTACGTAAAATAGTAGGTAGCCATCTAACTTACATGGAAATGACGCATTTTTCAAGTTTCAACTTACCTATCTCTAGCTGGTACGCACTCCAATACTGCTTTAGATTTCGTTGGCACGTCTAACATTTCCTGACATGCCTTTAAGTACGGCGCCGGCACACATATTTTATCTAGATCGTGGAAATCACACATAATTAATAATTTTCATTAAAATATCGAAGCTAACACTCATTCAAATCATCATTAAAAAAAAAATGCTCTCCTAGAAAATGTCGACTACATTCTTAATTTAAATTTATTTTTTTTAATTTTAGGTAAGTGGCCAGGTGGTCTTGGGTTGGTTGGCAACAAATTATCGACAAAAAATACTTTGCTTAGGAATTTAGTATTTAATATGTAGGTAACAAAACATGACAAACATACACGAAGTTTTTGCGTTGACACAAACACAGGTCAAGGCTACTAAAAATATAAGTTTGAAAGCCATGGTCAATGCGACCACGCGCGTCCGTCGATAAATACAACTGATTCTTGAATCGGTGATTTCTTTATTATATTCACGTGTTATCTTCCGACACGATGACAATAAAAAAATGTCAGCAGACGAGGATAATACTTATTGTTATTATTGCACAAGTACCTACCTCGCCGTCTACACGGGATGTCTGAAAAAAAAAATTATACGCACCTGAAACCTTTTTGGCTGTATGGAAATGCACCATTGCCTCTAATAACCTAAAAAAAGTTAACTCTACTTTTTTATTTTAGTGTAAAATGATGCACTCGTTGTAATTGTGGTTTGATTTTAAATATTTAATTGTTGTCTCAGACATGCTATCGATATAATTAAATAAACATGGATTGGATTCATTGCAATAATTGTTTTGTTCAGTTAGAACCAGGGATAACTCTACATCTGACATCATGTGGTCATATGTTTTGCAATAACTGCTTGGATAACGGTTCGTAACTTTCAAAAACTATTATATACCGCTCTAGGTAATTGAAAATAAATAATGTTAAATATTGTTTTGTTATAAAATTTTAGCTGCAATTAAAGTTATTTTCATTCTAGGTTCAAAAGAAAGCACTTGTTTAGTATGTCGAGTGCCGTGTTCAGTTATGAAACTGGTACCAGATGTATGTTTATTTTATGTTTTCGTACATAAAAAGACTTACTTCTTTTCTAAGATTTTGATGTATTTTTCACGTTTTAAAGATGAACCAAGATGTACAAGACTACTTCACTGAACCGGAGGAAATAATAAAAAAATGTTGCGAAGTTTTACAGTTTCAGAGGCAACACAGACGGCGTTTATTATCGTACTTGTTACAGTCGGTAAATGTTTTATTACAATATTAAGTTAGTTACACAGTACCGACGTTTTATTGCTGAACGTATAATTCGCAATAACATTTGAGGTCTAATAGGATTAAACATATTTTACGACACTGAGTTAGAATTGTCTTAAGGCTGTTTTATTTTAAAGATAACATTTATGGATTATTTTATCGTTTAATAAACTTCACAGCTCTCAACTTTAGTTTAAAAGGCTAGAAATTGATCAAAAAGCTTCCCTTTTCTTTGTCTTTACTTGCAGACAAAGAAATTTCACACAGCCAGGAATGAATTAAAGCGAATGACGGAATTGTGTCAGAAACAACATAAGCAGTTGAAGGAATATCAAAAAATGATGAAGGCTATGGAATCACAATTAGCTAATAGTTCAAGTAAGGAATTGTATATATTTTACCTATGCATTACTTACCTTGATTCAATATTAAAAATACATGACGAGTTTTAACTAAAATATAAAAATCCGACTTCAATTATGCCGGAGTATGGAGTGAACATCGTTAAAACATACCTACATAATAATACCTCCTGTTTTGAAGTTGTAATAGAACACATGGCGTTTTGGGTCGAATTGAGAACATTCACGTTTCTGAAGTCGGTTAAAAACATGGAGTTTTTTATGTTTCAAATATTTTTAACACAAAAAACTCCATTTAAATTCCCGTTAAATTGTGAAGGTAGGAAAGTAAATTACAAGTTGCAATTATGACATTTCTTGCTGCCCGTAACTCCTCGATTTAATTGAGATAATATGAAACCCTGGAGAAGATTAACAGACTTGACAGATCATAAGCCCATTGCCGCCGCCGAAAAACTATGTTACCATTTTTATTTTACATAGAGCAAGCGTCTCCCTTCAATATCCCGATATCCCCGAGCGATAATAACATGTCACCAAGCTACGTGCAAACTACGCCCACCTTCAAAAGAAACGCTAAAAGCACGCCTTACAGTGTAAGTTTTATCTCCATAATATGTACTTTTTGTGTTTTCCGACATACAGTAGCAAGAAAACTTGGAAATATTTCCTGGAAATTTTTCAAATTCGGGATCTGGAACAGAATAGAATTTTTGATTCAAACGATGGATAGATATATTATTATTAAAGTAGCCGATCCCGCGATCTTCAATTTTCCAAAATATTGCCTCGGCCGGCCGGCCGCGGCCGGCGGATGCCTACGTCACAATTAGCCCAATATCAGATTTAGGCTCGATCCGTCTATTGTTTTGGGCTGTAGATACGTTAATAGATCAGGCAGTCACTACCAAGATGTATATATAAATATGTTTAATAATTTGGACAGAAATGTCCAGTCAGCTAGTGACCTAAATAATGATGGCAAGGCAATAATTGAGCATAAACACAAATAGAAAAAATAAGATAGAATACTCTGTTTTTTCTAGATTACAATTAAATTGATAGTATTTCGTTAACTAGATGTAGAGAGAATATTATAAGCATTTTTTTGCCTATACGCATATAGGAACTTTAAGAACATAACCTCCTTGCAAACAAGTAATTTTTGTTAGAAGTTTTGCCATTATTCTTTGCCGGTCATAGCCCCACGACCTAAATTAAATCCAACACAAAAACATGGTTTATCAATATCATCTACTCCCATTCAAGATTTAGGTAGGTACGTCTTAGTTTTCCTGTTACATTTTCCTGATCACAAAAATACACTTCGCACAGGGATCTCCCGTTATCATGTTATTTATTTATATAATAAAATGTAAATAAAGTGTTGATAGTAAATGGATGTTGTTGGATTTTAAATAGCAGTATCAGTCTTCACTTGTGACCCCTCTACGGATAAGCAAACAACGGTCAAGCAATTTGAGCGCTCATAGTCAGGTAAATACTTTGTAAATATCTACTACATTAGAGATAAAAGTGTTTTCCTTAGAAACAGAACACTGTTAAAAATGTATGGGCGTTGGCATAGTCCGATCTTTGATATGTCGCCCGATGGCAGAACTCGAATGATTTATTTTTACCCGATTGCAAGGAATGGGTAAATAACTTTATTGGCTCAAATCTCCGAAAAGTGACGTTATGTGATAGAATTTCTTTGATAGAATTTCTTTCCTTGAATTGTAATCCTCTATTCAAAATTCCAAAAAAAATCGTGATATTCTTTGACGTCCATTTTATGAACGATGACCTTTGAGTTCTAATAGAAAATCAGCTGTTTATTACGTGTAGAGGTCATTACCCTTATGTTTTTATTTTTATTTAAAGAGTTATTTATTACTAATGATTTATAATCTCCACAAAATCAATTTATTTTCGAAAAACATAACTTATGTCGACTTAGCTACTACTGAAGCGACTCCGGTAAAGTTTTTATAAGCCGCTAGTGTCTAAATTACAAAATAATATCCCGAATCTTCATACTTACCTTTCTGCTTGTCTAAAGAAAATTTCCCAAGTGAGTTTCTTAAAAAAAGTAATATACGATGTAATATATCATATGTAATACGCTATATATTTCGTTGGTTCAGTGTTTAGCATAATTTATCAATTTAATTTCAGCGTTCAAATACTTCGAACAGAATATCTTCGACTGTTTTCACACCACCCACGCCAGAGTCAGCAGGGTACATCAACTTTTTAAAGAACCTCTAAGGGTATCTTAAAAATAATTCTATGCAATTTTTCTTTTACCAAAAAATTGCATAAAATTGTCAACATGATACCTACAATACTTTTATAAGAAAAATAAAAATGCAATTCCAAATTGCATCTTCTTGCTTGCGTTTTGTCTGACTTTTAAAACTTTCTAGTTTTCGCGCAATATTTAACCTTGCTGATATTCACTTGCATGCCATTCGTGCATTAATTTTCTATAGTACTCAACAGTTTATGGCCCCCATTAACAAGGTATTTGTCAGACACATAAATAACCCAATCGATGTAGCAAAAAGAAGCAAAAACTTTTAAGACACAGGGCTCCGCAGTTTTACCCACGTAAGTGCCGATCCCTTGGGAATATCAGAATAAAAAATAGCATATGATACTCTCTTGGAATCAATCTGTCGTAATGCCAAGTTTCAACAGAATCGGTCCTGTAGTTTTAGAGCCCATTCGTTATAAACAATAAAAAATCTTTATAATATTAGTGATAATGGTCTAAATATTTAACTATCAGATAAAAACACGGAATCAATTCGGTTCATTTGTCTCGGAGCTACGATGCCCTGCTAACAGACATAAGGGTCAAAGTTAAACAATTATCTTCTATCAATATCAGTCAATATTCAAAGGCTAAATTCTTTTGAGGAAAACGATTTTAACGCAATTTCATTATCAGGCTACGAATCATTGTATTATTTGGTTTAAAGCTTGTGTTCTAACTTATTTTAATCTCTAGGTATTTCGATAATCATCACAATGAGTCTGGATACTTAACAGAAAGTGCCTTTAGACTCTCTCCAAGTATGTCATACTGCAATGGGCGCGGGAAAAAATGTTCTTTCATTAAAAAATAATCCTATTTTTAGACTGAAAATTATTTTTTGTTAATGTTTAAAGCAAAATGTTTTGGTTGTTTATTACTTAAGAAAGTAATATGTTATGCATCACATCCTAAGCTTTATGTTAATGTAGTTTTGACTAATAGTGTTTCTCCTTAATTTCTTGAATAAAATTTGCATGCTCTAATTATGTCTTTCTTTGATATCTACTCCTGTATAAAACTTTTACTTTTATTATTAACTAACACGCTCACATGCTCGTTTTGTGAGCGTGTTTATCATTGTTATCGCTGCTAGCAAAATGATAGTGAAATTTATTGTCCTTTATACAAAATTTGTGACGTGGATACCAGACTAGGTATGTAGGTCACAAATGTATAAGCAATAGTAGTCAAAGTATTCAAAGAAGGTGACTGAGTAGGTAGGTACTTTATCACTACATAGTATAAAATAAAGTCACTTTTCGCCGTCCCTATATCCCTATGTCCCTTTGTATGCTTAGATCTTTAAAACTACGTAACGGATTTTGATGCGGTTTTTTAAATAGATAGAGTGATTCGAGAGGAAGGTTTATATGTATAATACATGCATAATATAGCCGTGCGAAGCCGGAGTGGGTCGCTAGTAAATACATATTTTCCGATTTCACCGAAATCGGAACTTAACTTTTTTCCCCATAATTTTTCAATAATTAATTTTCAAAATTTTGTTTAGTTTATCATTATTCAGTCTTGTATTTCTTCTTACTTTAAATTTTTTATATCTCTTAAAAGTTATAAGTGTTAAATTATTTTTAACATAATAAAACATGTAACCCTGGAATGCAAACTATTCAAGCAATTTACATCAATAACATATTATTTTGTTGCAATTTAAGGGATGAAAACTGGTATGCCCCTCAACAAAAAATTCCATCAAAAAATGTTTTGCTAAAAATTAAAATAATTTGTTATTCCTAAGGTACAAATATCTCCAAGTCAAAGTTCAACTTTAATTTCCAAGCTTTTTCTTAACTTTGTGTTTTATATTATTTTGTGTTTTGTGCAGATAAAGTTTTGATATTCACAGCAAATAACAATATATTTAGTACCTATAGTATGCATGATTAAGTAACACTTTACCTAACTAGTAGGTTAAGTAAATGTCTGTTACTCAATCAGTAGATCGCACAATACATTCGTATATAAGTATCGGAAAAATATAAACAACATTGCAAAATATAAAATCAGATTTATTTCAAAAACAACAATAGTATACCCTCTCAAACTGACAAATCAACGACGATGTATGGGTAAAATACCCTTGTTCTGCTGGAATCCTCCACTGGCTTCTTGGTGTCCGTGGACTGAATGAGCTCCTAAATTGTTGAACTTCTCCAATTGTTCTGCACCTCCCTTGTAACCCTTTTGCAAGTATTCACCCTGAAAAAATAAAAATATATAATAAGTGCGTTTTAGAATTCATCCACGTTCGAAAGGACCATCCCTCTGTAAGGACATTCTTGTCCTTTAAAGAATCGTTAAAAATGTATCCTTATTTATTTCTTATTCATAGTCATCATCATCATCATTGTCAGCCATATGACGTCCTCAGCTGAACATAGGCCTCCCGTAAAGACTTCCAGGGCACAAAATATTCTAATAGGTTTATAGCTGATGTTAGGTATTAAATATCTTCTCTACAGTCTTTTAAAATTGATCTTAATATCGACCAATAAAATTTACCTTAGTAAAGATATCTGGGTACTTTCTGTAATAGGTACTTGGTTTTCTAACAAGCGTGAAATGGATACATAGGTATTCTCTGCGTAGCAATTGGAAAAGGTTATTCAGACATTCAATTTCTTGAACTCGAATACATTTGGAAGTAATTTGAAGGAGTTTCTGCCGAGTACCCCGTAAATCATGCGTAAAAATACGTTTACGGGCGATTTGTCATTTCTTATACTTACCTATTTTCGATCTGAACATTCATAAAACGTATTGGGGCTAAAAATATTACCTCTTACACGAACAGCTTAAAATATTTCGTATATTTGGTAACATTACAGTTTTAAGGTTTTCTCTTCAACTTTCGCAATATATAGTTTCTTACCCTAATGTTTTAGTTGTAGAATATTATGTTTCAACTTACAACGTTGTACCTAAGTAATTACATTTTAGTTTCGGTTTTCGTGCCTCAAAAGGCAATTATAATTTCTAAGTCGATTACAAAGGATCCTTAATGTGGCCGTAAAATAGGCTTTCATTGAAGCACTCCAAGGCAAAAGGCAACTTAATTAAGTTATCTGGTACCTACTACGAAGTATTCTGTGTTCATCCGAATACGCGTGGTTCAATAAAATCGTAGCTTTATGATTCGATCAACAGTTTTCAATGTCGGGATAACAAAACTGAGAGTTTATGGGATATCGTAAAATTTCCCGAGGTCATGATTTGTTTCAATATTATTATTACCTACCATCTACGGGTTAAGATAATTGAAGGTCACTTTGAAGATAGGAACTTGAAAATTTACCTTATTGGCTTTCGCGTCGTCGTGTTTCTGTTCAGAGACGTGATGTCCCTCTTTGCCATGCGCGTTGGCATCCAAGACTTTTTCTTCGTGAGCACCCTTGAACCCTTGTTGAGAGTTTTCTCCAAATGAGCCAGCGTTCTGCCCTGCAAGCTTGTGGTCCGCTTCGTCGTGAGCTTCGTCGTAGAAGCTTTCAGTTTTCTCTTCTTCGTTTTTGCTACTCGATGACTTGAAACCTTTGCTCACGTGACCTTTTTTGTGACTCTTAGCTTTCTTGACTTGTTCTTCGTTGGCACCTGTGTTGAGAAATAAAGTAAGATTCTCTCTGTTATGTTCCGATTATTACCCAATAGCCATATTAATTATAAATACTGTAACTTACCGTGTTTATCCACTTTTTGAGCACCTTCGTAGAACTTTTCATCACCAGCGGCTTTTTTCTTTGCTTCCTCATCTTTGTAGAAACTGGACTCTCCTTTTTCGGCTTTAGCGGCGGCTGCTGCCTGTTGGAATCCTTCTTGACCGTGTTTTGCTTCTTCTTCTGCCTTTTTCTCAATTTTTTCTAAGTTTTCGTCGGCGCCTTTCTTTTGCGCCGAGTCGTATGCTTTCTTATCAACGTAACCGGCTCCAACTTGTGCTCCTAAAATAGGGTGATATAGCAGACCTCCGCCCAGACCGCCTCCGTAACCTAATCCACCGACACCTATACCTCCAATGCCAGGGTTTATCAAACCAACTCCATTAGCCACACCACCGATGCCAGTCCCGCCGATTCCTCCAACACCCTGGACTCCACCAAGGCCGATTCCCAATCCTTGTCCTAGACCGAATCCTCCCAAACCGATGCCACCAAACCCTTGACCGATGCCGATACCGCCTCCAACTCCACCGACGCCCCCAACTCCTGCCACCGTGTTTAGAACACTCGACGCTGCACCTTCGATATGTTCCGGGTAATCCAAACTTTCTTCCACTTCGTAACTGTTAGAGAGAGGCAATCCAGATCGGGCGTCGGTACCCATCGTATCCAATCTCTCTTTGACGTAATCATAAGGCGTCTTCTCATCGGAGAGCTCGACTTTGTGCGCGGTAGACACTGCGATTGCAGCAACGATTGCGACAAACCTCAACATTGTCGATATTGTACACTTAGCACGACTGATAACATTTCTTTTACACAGCTGTTATTTATACGAGTCTAAAATTTAGTGGAACGAGGTATTGTCTGTCTGTCCTGTGACAGTTTTCGCGACGACGGATGCCCGAATCCAGTCGTTTCCGTCCTGTGGTATTGTTAAGAATGTTGATAATGAGAACGACCACTCAAATAAAACAATAAGTTTGGTCAAAGACCTTGCTTTCCAGTTCATTGGTGCTTACGCAACCACCTAAATCACGTACAGACACCTTGTTTCTGAATGATTTCCATAATTTTGCGTAGATTTTTCTGGAGGACTTTTTGCTGTTTTAACCGACATTTTAATTTAATTTATTATTGCCTTAATATCAATGATTTGCAATCGTTTTAAGCTTGTCGAGTTATTAAGATGCATGAAATATTTGATTAATATTTGTACTAAATGTGTTAACAAGGTGATTAATTGATTCTGTATTATTAAGCATAATGACCTTGGTTTAGATCGGACGATTTCACGTTATTGTTTTCTTACTATAAAATATATGTCGAGGGCTCAAACAAAGGTTATCGCAAACTGTAGTGTCTATTCATTCATACTAGTTATACTTATTGAATTTCTTCTATCTACTTGTGTTACCTACTTTAAGATGCTTTATGTCTTACTAGCGACCCGCCCCGGCTTCGCACGGCTATATTATGCATGTATTATACATATAAACCTTTCTCTTGAATCACTCTATCTATTAAAAAAACCGCATCAAAATCCGTTGCGTAGTTTTAAAGATTTAAGCATACAAAGGGATATAGGGACAGAAAACCCGACTTTGTTTTATATCTATGTAGTGATAGTGATACTAAGATCGAAGTCTAGCAAAAGTAAAACTATCCAAAACATTTCTACAAATTCAGAATATATTCAGGCACAGAGTTACCCGGAACAAATTAGCCTTCGAAATCTCTTGACCCTCATTTACCTACCTTTTCTAATCTAGCTCACAATCCGTTGGGAATCGAATCATGGACGGATTGCCCGAAATTATGTTCCGTAGATTAGATACCTCTGAGATTTACCTACAAGAGAAAACTGGTAGGTATTTAGAGGCAAGATTTGTAATTATAATTTCTGTTCTAGACTTCATATCTTAGACAACTTCGCAGTTTCCTAATCATATTTTATGTTGTTAATTAAATAGCACAGTAAGTAGAACTACTAAGACTTACCTAACTAAGCACAAATAGAGACTAGAGAGTTTAAATTATTGGGTGGGTACCTAGGTAAATAGGTAAGTACTTAACTAAAGTGTAGGAGTTATCTAAGTAAGGAATAAATAATCACTACATAGTATAAAACAAAGTCGCTTTTTCTGTCCCTATTTCCCTTTGACCGCTTAGATCTTTAAAACTACGCAACGGTTTCAAGGGGAAGGTTTATATGTATAATACACTAGCTGCGCTCCGCGGTTTCAACCGCGTAACTACCGATCCCGTGGGAATATCGGGATAAAAAGTAGCCTATAACCTTCCTCGATAAATGGACTATCCAACACAAAAATAATTTTTCAATTCGACCCAGCAGTTCCTGAGATTAGCGCGTTCAAACAAACAAACAAGCAAACTCTTCAGCTTTATAATATTATAGATAGAATAGTTATAGATGCATAATATAGCCGTGCGAAGCCGGAGCGGGTCGCTAGTAAAAAATATAGTAGACAAAGCGCTATCTAGCCCCAAGGTGACTAGACTTGTGTTAATATGATGACCCATAAATACCTACATACAGCAACACCCAGACCATAACAAATATTTGTTGACAGAAACCAATATCTATTTGAACAAATAGGTATTCATTTGACAGCGCAGGAATTGATCCCGGAACTTTCTGAGTCCCAGGTGGCTGACGTTCATCGTGGCACACAGAGGTTGTCAAAGGAAATAGAAGCTAAGTAGATATACCTACCTGCCAAACTAAATTAATTTAACAAATATCATTTCCCTATCTACCTAGTCGTAACGTGAAAAAAATATTTTCACATTATCACCTCAAAAGAAGGTAACCTAAACTCAAAATTCAATTTCGAAGCTTATAAGATTCAACTATAAAGTTGGCTACCTACTTAGGCAATTGCGAGCGAAGCGAGAAAGAATTTTTATTACATTAGCATTAAACTGGAGAGCGGACTGGAAATAAAATCGAAATTTCTAAGTTATCAAGAAGGTACAAAGTCGACGGATAAAGTTTGAGTTTGCCCCTGACGGTAAGTTTAAAGCAACAAGTTTCAAATTGCATTGCTGCTAAGAGTATAAAATCAGGCGCTAGATTTATAGAGTTGACTTAATTAGAATGAGGCGCACTATGTAGAGATGGAAGGGATTTTCTTTAGTAGTTTTCCTCTTTCAGATTATTTTTATTCTAAGCTTTTTGTTTTTTTAGGAAAGGTTGAAGAAGGCACTTAATAGTAAATAATTTTTAGAAGAAGAATCCGTTATCAAATTTTTAATCATACTTTTCTGGTAGGTAAACTTGTTATTGTAAAGGACCTCTCGTGTCGGTTTCGGCTACACACACGCTTGTAACGTCACGCCGCTGTAGGCACATAGCATGTTGCAATGAAGACCGGCCAAAAGTGCTGACTCGCCATGACCTCGATCGCAGTAGCCGCGTGCCGTCATATTTCAGCATTCCTATACCTAACATCGGATAGGTCTCACCTTAGGTTAAAGCAGTAGATTATTTATTAGATTCAAAATTATTTTATTAGTTAATTTAATTTAGTTTTAAATTTTATGTGTATCTGTGTAGTACCTAATAAGAATAAAGAGGCTCTTCCTTATCCCAACCCAACCCTTTATTGCAACTAACGAGGTTACATTCAAGTGCATAGAGACAGAATGTCCGAAGCCCAATGGAATTTGGTTTTTTTGTGAGAAGGAAACTAATCACCAACTACCCAACTACGCACCAAGTCCGATGGTATCCAGGAGCTGATCACGAACAAGTCAAGGTCCAGCTAATTCACAATGCTTATCATGATGGAGGAAGCAAGGGAAAAACTTGACGATCTACATTACGCCCTGAATTCTCCATACTGTACAAAGGACCAGCTTATCTGATGAAGACATTGAAACCTAGTCTACCTAATCCCATCTTATTCATCTGAACTCCGTGAATCTACATAATCTATTTAGCCTCCAGGACCCTGAGTGTTGCAGCAACCAAGAACTGTACGTCGTCCTACTTTGTAGTACCTAATCTACGTGATTAGTTTACTTCTAGAAAATATAAAATTAAGAGGTGCAGCAAACCATTGAATAGCCCGACTCAACCTCTAGCCACAGCAGCCCTGCAGATCCAAGAGGAACTGGCACGGATTCCGGCAACATTTTCTCACAACCTGACAAAAATAGTTGCCGTTCTAAGGGCGGAGGTGTTACGTCACGCCGCTGTAGGCACATAGCATGTTGCAATGAAGACCGGCCAAAAGTACTGACTGTGAAGTGCAGTAGCCGCGTGCCGTCATATTTCAGTATTCCTATACCTAACATCGGATAGGTCTCACCTTAGGTTAAATATTTCTAAGTAATAGTGTAAGATATTTTAAGTTTTAACTCAATAAATGAGTTATGAATCATTTCTCGGTTTCCTTTCGATCCTCCGACTGCCGCTAACGTAATTCGCTTTCCATAGGGCCGGGTCTCCCTTAGTGATTTGGAACAAATAACAGACAAATAATTCCCATAACACAAAAAATGATCGTTTCTTAGTCGTGGTCTGATCGCCGGGGTTCTATCAATCGAACCACGGGCAAATCAAATTGATAACACAGGTCTTTTGGAATTAAACATCAGCTTCATCTCAGACTTTTGTAAAATCGGTGTCCTAAGGTTTGCGATTTGAACTAATCTTTTAGTCATATTATGATCAACTTACCTACCTGTTTTTGTCGGGTTTTAAAAATTACTTTTTACTCGAATCTAAATAAAATTAAAACAAACCGAGTTGCGTTATAAAATCACCAGGCGAAACTAAAAATAAAATTCGAGACGTAAACCGCATTCAGCATTTCAAAAATTAAATTCTGAACTCTGTAAAATCAGTGAAACAAAAAGGGCAATTGAACGAAACGAAACCTTTCATGAAACTGTTAACGTTAAAATAAAACTTTCTGAGGTTTTCAGTTTGATATTTAAGTTAGTTGGTATTTTATTTAACTAAAAATAAACCTACCTACTATAATAAAATTGCTTTGTCGACGTATCAACGCATAGACTAAACCGATGATGGTAGAGACATCTTGGAGGGTGTGTTCTTTGTTCTAAAGCAGTCATGTCAAACATACGGCCCGCGGGCCGCATGCGGCCCGCGAATCATATTGATGCGGCCCGCAGTCGGATCCTAAATCACAATTTTTTTTGCGTATTTTTTAAATTTTCGTTTCTCTCGCAGTTGCAGTGACCAATCTGCAAGACACCCTTGACTTTGAGTATTCGAAAGCTAGCTATCCTTTTTCATAGTTCGTATTTATGTGAACAAATATTTTCTATTATGAAAATGACTAAGAACAAATATCGGTGAACACGTGATAAACATCTTCAGTCTATTCTCAAAATAAATACCACTAATATGACACCTGATAACAATGATATTAAGAAAAAAAAAACAAAAGAAGTCAAGTTTCCGGGTCCTACAGATAAATTTAGTTCTCCTTTTTTATTATTTTTGCAGTACCTAAAGTAAGAAAAACTTAAGTGTTAGGTACCTACCTACATATTTAAAAAGTGCCAAATAAATGTAAGTAGGTACCTACCTGACCAAAAAACTTAATGAAAAATGTACGTGTTTAATTATTTAATGTCTGACCCGCTAACACATCTACAATTTTCGAAATGGCCCTTTTGAAAATCGAGTTTGACACCCCTGTTCTAAAGTGTAGTGTCAAGGAAGTGCTTACTAACATAGTTTTAAGTTATCTATTAACACATTCAAAATTAATATTATAAAATATGTATG
Organism: Idaea aversata; assembly: GCA_907269075.1. Lineage (NCBI taxonomy): Eukaryota > Metazoa > Arthropoda > Insecta > Lepidoptera > Geometridae > Idaea > Idaea aversata. The sequence continues at coordinate 2,975,810 of OU026092.1, read as the reverse complement.
TTAGTCTATAAGGTCCTTTGGGCCTTTGTAGCCTGAATTGGTAGTGGTCGATGCCTGAAATAAATGATTTATTTTGATTATATTTTTGTTTTTGTATGACGTAGGCGTTAATATCAACTCTTACGCGGTGTCTATGAAAACCTACTAATATATTAACTAAAGACAAAGTATTTTTTGTTCCTGAAACTATACTGGGCCGATTCTGTTGAAGATAAAATTAAAAGTCCTGACTGACTGACTGAAATATCAACGCTTAGCTCAAACCAAAATTCATGGATTGGGTGCAAAATTTGGCGAACAGATAGCAATTATGACGTAGGCATTCGTTAAGAAAGAATTTTGGAAACTTTTACCCTTACAACCCCTACGTAAATGAAGTCGCGGGTAAATAGTAATAAATAAAAAGTATGTAATATGAAAACTTTTTTATTAAAATTGAAGTGGCAAAGCCCACCGAGCTAAAAGGCATTTATTATCTATCAAAGCCTCATTTAGGTTTATTTTTTGAGAGCCTAATTTCAATAATAAGCAGGTACCTAACTTGGCTCCTAAAAGCCAAAAATGTCTTCTGAAACTTCGACTGAATTCCGATAATGAGACCTAAAAGCGATAAGGAGCTGCGTTGGCCTAGTGATACTTTGATTTTTATTGGGAAGGTCGTGGGTTCGAATCCCGGTCGGTGCACTAATGGATTTGTCTTAGGTAAAAATTATAGGAAAATATGGTGATGAAACCCGCGGCTTATTGAATCCAGACGTATTGGCAGCGTCGACAAGCGGAGAGGGTAATAGGTACCTATAGGTGCTGGGCAAGCCTATTCCATCTTCACGCAAAAACATAGAGGAATCAAAAAGGATCCAACTAAAGAGTAATTTCGGTAAAAAGTCCGTATAAGTAGGTACAAGTACTTATATAAACGTTATTTCGGTAGCATAAACTTATTTTTCCCTTGAAGACGTTTAAAAGCCCTAATACACTTATTTTTATTCTAGTAAATAGCTTTGCCGGTATAAAACTTAGGTGCTATTAGAATTCATGTTACGATGTTTTCAGCGACATTGTTCGTAGTGAAGGTGATCGCGACTTGAATACATTCATGAGGTTGTCAAGCCTTCGCAACGAAAAATGTATGAAAAAATACTTATTATTTACCTACAAAGTTTAAGAACTCGCGAGTTTTTTGTAAACGATGTTTGAAAGAACCTACCTTAAAATACTTATATACACGATCAAGCAGACATCTTCTTCTTCTTCGGCGCAACGGCGACAATATATTTTATACATTACCCTCGCCTAAAACTTAGCCAACGGTAACCACATTATCTGTTGTCTGTTGCCCTGTTGAGATCGTCTGCAGAGTAGCTAACAGGCAGTGCCGTATTATCCATAAGGCACTTTAGGCCAGTGCCTAGGGGCCCACTATGACCAGGGGCCCAGCACTCCCGATTAAAAAATTAAAAAAAAAAGGGGGATTGTGTGGTTTTAAACGATTTTGTATCTAAAAAAATTAGAAGGGTTAATATTTAAACATGCTTCTTAATCAGTACAATATGTACATTTTTATTTTTTAATGTTTATGTTAGTTTTATAAAAATATGCAAGATTTTCCTATTCTTTGTTTCATTTTTAAATGACTCCGATATTTCGTCCAGTAGATTGTGGCGAAAGTCTTTTCACTTGAAGGAAGGCGTACCTATACCTTGGTAATGTGATGACTGAAGTCTGTTGTTGATGATGATGGTACCTTCATTCTATTTCGTAATGTAGACAGTAAACATTTCCAAATTGCGTTGTTGTGGTATGAAAAAGGGGGGGGGGCTCGAAACGAGCTGTGCCTAGGGGCCCCTAGATGGTTAATCCGGCCCTGCTAACAGGGCATAGAGATGCCGTCAGGTGCGTCATCGTTTGGGCGTCCCTTCCATAGTCACACAAAATGTTCGATCCGGAGAAACCCCACCAAGCCATGGTCTTTCTGCAGCGGTCAACTAAGACTTCAGAACATACCTAGTACTGACTCGATTACCTATAATTACTTGCGCGCTTGTGATTGATTACTTGCTTACTTGTTAGTCGCTAATGTCTTTACTGTTAATTTCACAGCAAAATGAAGGCTATAGTCCAAATTGGATGAACATCGCTTACAGCGTAAGCGTGCTAAAATAAGGCTAAAATGCATACCTACTTAAGTATGGCGCGGATATGTTCTTAAAAATACTTACGGCGCATGTGCCCAGCTTTATGTTTATTTTGAAAAATATTTAGAGCCAGTATGATACAGTTATTGATCAAAGCAATCAATGACGAAGCCGCAAACATAGACTGTAGTCGCTAAACTCGCAGAAGACTTCTTTACATCTTTAAACAAAAGTACCAAAGCTAAGCAATCAAGCCTTAGACATTAATAAATAAAGACAGCATTTTACACATATCAAACGGGTGCAGTTCAAAACACATGATCCTGCGAGTGGCTGTTTTCACTTACCCACCGAAAGGTGAATATACAGGGTTATTGGAAATTATTATACTAGCAAGCCGTTGAGGGCTACTTCTGTGCACCGTAACAAACAACTTATGTTCTATGATTTTTGGAAATTCGAAAAAAAATTAAATTTTTAGGTTATGTAAATTCGAAAAACAGCTGATTTTTTAAAACAAAAATCATTCAGACTAAGAACAGTAGATAAAATTTAAAAAATAAGCAAAATTTTAAGGTTAATGACCTCTCCGTGTAAGGAACAGCTGATTTTCAGGTAAACCTAACCACAAAATATTCGAAAATTTATTCGAATTTCCAAAAGTCGTAGGACAAAAGTTGTTTGTTAATGTGCACAGAAGTAGCCCTCAACGGCTTGCTAGTATAATTTCCAATAACCCTGTTTATCATATCTCTCTATTCTGGAAAGTTCTTAGGTATATTATAACACGTGTGTTTATTCCCGTGTGTAAGGGCGGATTTGATAAACGAGAAAGCTTTAGGTATAGCCTGTCTAATTTAATAAATGGAGGTGTTATGTTTTTGCTAATATTCTTGTTCGTGTTGTGAGAAAAAACTTGTTATATTTTTTGTTGAATAATTTATTTCACGTACAAGTCTGCGTCTAAATTATAGGTATCTATTTCTCATTAATATAACATCAAAATGTTACGAGAGTTTAAGTTATTAAGTGTAAGTACTTTGTGATTACAGATTAGATCACTACATAGTATAAAATAAAGTCACTATGCCCTATGTCCCTATTTCCCTTGGTATGCTTAGATCTTTAAAACTACGCAACGGATTTTGATGCGGTTTTTTTAATAGATAGAGTGATTCAAGAGGAATAGGTAATAAATAGATAATTTATTTTGAGAATTAAGGCATAAAGACGGATAATTTCTAACCTGAACCGAAAACGTAACCCGGTATAGCAGGTTAGTTTAGGTTAGGTAGGTAACCCTTTTTAGGGTTCCGTAGCCAAATGGCAAAAAAACGGAACCCTTATAGATTCGTCATGTCTGTCTGTCTGCCGTATGTCACAGCCACTTTTTTTCCGAAACTATAAGAACTATACTGTTGAAACTTGGTAAGTACAACTAAATCGGAGATTAAATAAATAAAAATAAAAAAAATAATAAATATTTCAGGACATATTACACATCGCCATCCAGCCCCAAGCTAAGCAACTTAATGCTTGTGTTATGGGTGCCAGATAACGGATAAACTACTTATATACTTTTTTTTTTTTTTGTAAATATATACATATTATACATATAGGAAACACCCAGAACCAGAAACAAGAATTTATGGTCAGCATAAATACTTGTTCCCGGCGGGAATCGAACCCGCAACCTTCTGCGTCGCAGTCGGGTGTTCGCCCGACGCGCCACAGAGGTCGTCGCTAAATGAAAACGAAAGACGATCAAAATAGAACAAAAGAAAAGAAGATCGAAATAGAAATAAAAGAGATCGAAATGAACACAGAAACTTCATAAACAAAAGATACAACTAAAAAGATAATACTACAACACATATGTAACCTAAGCTTAATAATTAGAAAAGTATAGGTACCTAAATCCGAAAGTTTGTTAAGGTATTTACGTGTTTGTTAGTGAATTTATTTGTTTGTTCGTTGTTCACTTTCAAACGATGAACCGTTTAGGAGATGGAGGTTTTAAGAGGATCATGAGTTTTCGATACGCGGCGCGAGTAGGTATTTTCAAAAATGACCCGTATCGTTCGATAGAGAGAGTTTAAGTTCGGACGTAATTGCCTTCATTTTGCTTTCAAATAATGTTGCGGGCCATAACGATTTTACCTCCTTTATCCTTCACAAAATGAAATTTTGGTCTCATTTAATCCAATGCATCTTATTCTAGGTTTATACGTTTTTCTTTTTTGTTAATTCAGTTTAGTCTATTAAAAAACAATTGAAACGCTCGATGAAGTTTTTAAGTCAAAATTATAGATATTCAGATACTAATAACTTTTATCTTAGGCAATATTTCTTTAAACCTAGTTTTCCATTAAATCTAGAACATTTTCAAAAATTATTAAAATCGGACTTCGTTTATGGGGGGGAAAACGTTACCGCTTTTTGTATGGAAATTGACAGCCTCACACTGGCCTTAAGATACTTTTGATACCGAAATTCCCACAGTATCGGGACTAACGCAGGTGAAACCGCGGGTCGGAGCTAGTAAGGTTATAATCCACACGCCCTTTTCCCTGACACGTCCTCACAAACACACTCTACTCTACGGGGCACTCTAGTTCATTGAGTGACAGGACTCGAGTGGCAGTCGTCGAGATCGGTAATTGCCACTTGATACTCAAATCCCTAGTATTAGGTACCTAATTGCTTTGGGCTGGTTTAGTATTGGGAAATATGAGGAAAAACATTCGTGTATTTTAGGATAGTAATTTAAGAAGTAGGTACATTCGTTAGCTACCAGTTGTGAGGAGATATTTCTTTCTACCTGTAATTAAAAATCACCAAATAGCAACAGATATGATTTTTAGTGCGTGTGAAGAACCCAGCTAAGTATATTAAGAGGAAAGAGGCCGGCGCTCTCTCCATACAAACGTAGTCGACTGTATCCTTCCTGGATAATGAAATTAGAGCAAATGTTTTTTGTTGCATAAAACCCATCTGCCATGACTATGCCCCTATGTCTTGTTTTTTTTTTCATTTTCTTACTATCATAGAAAGTAAGAGTTAAAAAAAAACAATATATACCTATATTAAAAATAAGACACGGTCATGGCAGATATAAGTTTTATGCAATAGAAATATTTACACCAATTTTATTACCCAGGGAGGAAACAGTCGACTACGATTGTATGGAGAGAGAGCCGGTACCCTTTCCTCTTAAGCTACACCACAGGTACCACAGGTACTCAAAGGCGACTCCAATTGATCAATTGATGATTGATCCAATTGAATTAGGTACAGTATAATTTTAGAACGTAGGCACAGAATATACAGGCTGAATTTTTATGTGGGCCTTCAGGGCTATATCCTAAACTATAAGAGATATCGAAAAATGCTGAAAGGAGTTACTGTTGCGTGCCCGATTTTGATAAAAACTAAATCTGCATCATTAGATTTTTGAAAAAATCATAGCCCTCGCCAGGAATCGAACCTGTTGATTTTGCAAAAAAATAATAATTCTATATTTTTATACCAATGGATAGTCTTGCTGATAGAGATCAATTAGCAAATTTTTGTAGTTTTCACCAATTTTCATCCGAAAAGTATTGGAATGTTTGCATTCTAATAATTTTGGTTTGATTAATTGATGAGTTAGAAGACTTTAAACTTTACCTAAAGCAGGTGTTTAGAATCTTGCTGGTGTTGAAAACATTCTTATAACAGCCGTTTTGGAGCTCTAAAGAGGGTCTGCTCTCTTTTCAATTTCTCTTATTTCTTAGGACCCTAAAACGGTATATTATTACATTTTTGGTAGGGTTCTGTCAATTTAAAAGCAACCATTCAAAGTAAGTATAAAATGTATAAATTAATTAAAAATATAATATAAATTGCTTAATAATACTTCATTCAAAATATTATTTAATTACTCACTATAAATTAATTAAAATATTATTATGAATTCATAACAATTAAATGTTTTACCTACTATACACATATTAATATCAGGATGTTCCGTAATAAATGACAAAAAAGTTTCAGAAAAATAAAAGGTTTTCTTATTTTTTTTGCCACAAGAGATTTTTGTGACGTCCGGAAATATTAATATGAATAACTTTTTTTCACTGAATAAATTTATGAAACATTTAAACTTCAGATCATTATTAGTTTTTTATTTAACAAAAAATATTAAAATAATTCAAATACACATAAAATCGCTAAAAATTCAATAAAATACAAACCGCCAAATATTGCAATGTATGAAAATTCGAATGTCCCAGTCTCCAAGCCGGCACTTCCAACTCAATTATTTTGATAAAGTCTAAGGAAACGGTACCGGAATTTCTATTTTAAGTCGTTTTACGAGGTAGAAAGATTCAAATTACGTTATATTTTTAGCCATATAGTTAAATTTTACCTATTAAACAATTAAATAATCCCGGTCCCAGAAAAAGTTCCAAAAAATTTTTCATTTTTTGTTACCCACTTTAGACGTGCTTACATATAAAAACTACCACTTAAGTAACTTTTTACGAATTTGGCAACATTATAGCTCACGTTTTCATTAAAACCGTATTCAAATTATGTCAGTTGCTTTATAACGTTCATTGTTTTGGATGTGTTGACAGTTTTCACTGAACCGCAGTCCACTCTTTGTTACTGCTTTTTCAAGGTAAGTTAACAGTTATAACCCTTTATTAATATCATTATAGTTTAAACAATCTACCATAATTTGATATCTAAATAAAGGCGGAACTTTATTAATTAACCATCACTATAATATTTTGAAAAAAATATTACCCTGATTCGTTACCATTTATTTTGTTACTTTCGTATAGTAACGTATAAGTGGAAATTGCTAGTAACAAAAAAGGAATTATAAAGGTACGTTTGCATTCAACGAGGTAAGAGAATGTCTGAGTATAGCAGAAAAGATGAAACGTTATAGTAAGTTCATTAAAATTGTTGGTTAAGTACTAATAATAAATAAAAAATGATAAATATCGATGAGGCGATAATCTGCTGTATTTTTATTTTAGTTTTCCCTAGTAACTTATTAATAATTTCCTGTTCAAGAATTCTAGAAGAACATTTATATATAATTATATAAAAATAATTGAATTTAAATAGAATTAAGTACAAACTTAATGGAAATCTGTTCTGAATTATAACTCGGTAAGTAGGTACCCATTAAGTTATAGGGGTCTGTGGGCATTGTAGAATCAATTTTATAGTATTTATTTTGATACCAATAGTTCCTTTTTGGTTACTGTCCCGAAATTTTCCATTCTTATTTTGTACTTTATAACATTTCTATAAACTCTAAAGCAATATAATTCGTACCGAAACTCAAAAATGCCAAAATGTTTAATAAAACGTAGGTAAAAGTCATATAACTTTGTTTATTTTCCAACAATCACAACTTTACACTCCCTTTCGCTTCAAGGTAACAAAATAAATAAAAAACTTCTAATTTCAAAATGATTTTTGACTTTTCTTGGGCTTTCTTTGCAATAACGTTAAGAAATTATTTCTTAAAATTCAAGTAATGTTTTCTTCTAAATCTAAAAAGCGATTTTAAAGACTTTTTTAACAAATAAGGAGTAACCAAAGAGGAACGCATTTCCTACCTCTATTTAGTTTTTATTGAATTTATCATGAAAAATTGGAATTAAATAGAAAACCTTTTGGAAAATCAGAAAGATATTGAAATAACCTTTCTGATTTGGTAGCAAAAATAGCTATTTATTCATATTTTTATTTTTCAACATTTTTTTCAAGTGTGGCAAAAAAAATAGGAAACGCTCGTATGCTCTTTTGAAGCTCAGAATTTTGAAGTCACTCGGTTTCCGACATTATCAAAATTTTGAAAATTCAACCTCCTTTTCCATTCTTTTTGGTGCCAAAAAAAGACAGCGACGACAAAAAATACTAAACAAAAAGCCTCAGAATTGTCTTTCTTTAATTAATGCAAACATAAAAACCCGCCTAATGATTTAATGTAGAGCTGCTAGAGCATTCTAACTACCGACTTATGCAATCCTAAAACTAGAGATGCTTGTTCGAAATGATTAATTAACGAGTGTAAAATTTTAATGGTTAAAACTGGCTAATGTTATAACATATCACCTCATGAGTAGGTGCACCCGTGGCACATTAGAACTTGCTAGCACCAGCAGACCACGAATTTTATATCAACAAATATTTATATACTTACATATTTTACTAGATATTAAATACATGAGCTTGATATGGCAGCTCAATATATGGTTTTGTAGGTATTTAGTATAAGTTCAGATACTTATGTAACTAATTATTGTATGTCCGGGATGGACAAACTGTTGATACCTACCTACTATCATTTGTCATCTTATGTACAATCCACGGTTAAAGTCTCTGCCCACCTTAACGTTTACAATCCTGTATTTGAACATTATAACAACGTAACCTGTAGACCGAACCCACGTCGTCGGTTGGTGTAGCGGGTGGTGGCTCATATCACTCACACAACTAAACACATAGCTAACATGTTGAAAATAATAATCACACTGATTACTTTTAATTCAAGTATTTAAGTTTGTGTGTAACGTCTATTAGAAGAAGGTCTCTAATTACGTGTTGATAGTATTATTGTAGCAAATTGATCATTTAAATATGAACCTTATATACTGTACCTACACAGTTTTATTAATAAATTATTTCCTAGGATTCTCGTAATTTACTCGAACTATCTATAGGTATGTATACAGATTATGTATAGTTTTTAATCATACTAATATTATAAATGTGAAAGTTTGTGTATGTATATTTGTTACTCGTTCACACAAAAACTACAGGACCGATTGCGATGAAACTCGGTATGTAAATAGCTCGAAACCTGGATTAATATAATAATATAGGAGACTAGCTGTGCCGGCAAACGTTCTTTTGCCATTAACAAAAAAAAGAAAAAAAAATTGATGTTGTTTGATTCTCAGACCTAACGATTATACACAAAAAAACATACAAATAGGTTCAGCTGTTTAGGTGAAGATTGGTAACTAACACCGCGACACGAGATTTTTTTAATAATAGGATTCTAAAGAGGATTTTGTTTAATTTGGCTCCAAAACTACTAGACCAATTTAGATGAAACTTGGTATGAGGATTCATTGACAGTAACAGCTACTTCTTATTCCAATATTCTCACGGGACTCTAACTTACGCGGGTTAAAACAGGAGGGGCAGTTAGTTTGAATAAAATTCATTTGAACTTTGAATTCACTCGTTTTTAGTTGATTTTGTATGCTCAGGTCAACCCGACTAAACAATCGTTCGATAGCAAGTCTGTTGTTTGCAAAGGATCTAATCTCATAATGTTACCAATTTATCTACTTATATTATTTTATTACGTTACTCCTTTACGTACTGTTGCAGGTTGTTAATTTAGGATTCGCTTTCTTCTCTCAACCAGTGAAAGTAACTCATGTGTCATTTTTAATTTTTAAAACATATTGTTCTTGCTCGGGGTCTATTACGAATAATGTAGCTCTAATTACGTTGAGAGATTGGTTATCTTGTTGTTAGGTACATTTGGCTTTGTGACATTTTTAGATGTCTATAGTAGGTACGGATCTACCTACTTTGTCTATTTTTTTAATACATTTTTCATTAATAATCTGGAGTTACGCGGTATCACCCGCGTAACTCCCGAACCCGTGGGAATATCAGGATAAAAAGTAGCCTATGTTACTGTCAATGAATTAATGTCAAAATCGGTTTAATAGGTTCGGTGCCTATTCAAACAAAAAATCTTTCTTCTTTGTAATATTAATAGATATAGAATAATGTTTGGTTCGGCATTCACATCTTGTCCGTAGGATGAGTCTATGAATTCAACAGACGGACAAGAAAGTGATCTCATAGGGGTTTCTTTTTTTAGGTAATTTTAGGATTCGTCAAAAACTCACCACGTATGATAAGTGCTCGTAGCTGAAGAGCCATACTTTGCTAACTTCTTTTATTTTAAATTCATAAATACAAAAATATAACTCTGATTTTAATATCATTCATAGACAAATAATTCGTCGTACCCTGTCGTTTTTAGGGTTCCGTACCTCGGAAGGCATAAAAAGGTGTTCCTTTTTTATAAAATCACTTTCTCGTCCGTCTGTCTATCTGTCTGTCCGTGTGTCACCATCACCATTGAATTTCTCAGGAACGGGTGGACTTTGCAAGTTGATTTAATTTGATAAAAATACAGCTAGGGATTTTCGAAATTTCGTCCCGTCCGTCTGTCTATCTGTCTGTCCGTGTGTCACCATCACCACTGAATTTCTCAGGAACGGGTGGACTTTGCAAGTTGATTTAATTTGATAAAAATACAGCTAGGGATTTTCGAAATTTTGTCCCGTCCCCGTCTGTCTATCTGTCTGTCCGTGTGTCACCATCACCACTGAATTTCTCAGGAACGGGTGGACTTTGCAAGTTGATTTAATTTGATAAAAATACAGCTAGGGATTTTCGAAATTTCGTCCCGTCCGTCTGTCTATCTGTCTGTCCGTGTGTCACCATCACCACTGAATTTCTCAGGAACGGGTGGACTTTGCAAGTTGATTTAATTTGATAAAAATACAGCTAGGGATTTTCGAAATTTCGTCCCGTCCGTCTGTCTATCTGTCTGTCCGTGTGTCACCATCACCACTGAATTTCTCAGGAACGGGTGGACTTTGCAAGTTGATTTAATTTGATAAAAATACAGCTAGGGATTTTCGAAATTTCGTCCCGTCCGTCTGTCTATCTGTCTGTCCGTGTGTCACCATCACCACTGAATTTCTCAGGAACGGGTGGACTTTGCAAGTTGATTTAATTTGATAAAAATACAGCTAGGGATTTTCGAAATTTCGTCCCGTCCGTCTGTCTATCTGTCTGTCCGTGTGTCACCATCACCACTGAATTTCTCAGGAACGGGTGGACTTAGCAAGTTGATTTAATTTGATAAAAATACAGCTAGGGATTTTCGAAATTTTGTCCCGTCCCCGTCTGTCTATCTGTCTGTCCGTGTGTCACCATCACCACTGAATTTCTCAGGAACGGGTGGACTTTGCAAGTTGATTTAATTTGATAAAAATACAGCTAGGGATTTTCGAAATTTCGTCCCGTCCGTCTGTTTATCTGTCTGTCCGTGTGTCACCATCACCACTGAATTTCCCAGGAACGGGTGGACTTAGCAAGTTGATTTAATTTGATAAAAATACAGCTAGGTATTTTCGAAATTTCAGTGACAAAATCGATGCTTTAGCTACGGATTAATGTGTTTATGAGTAAATAACATAATCCATTATATTTTTAACAAAATTTATTAACTAAAAAGTGCCAGTTTAATAATATTAGCCATAACATCACTATCATCACTATCACTACATACCTAGTATAAAACAAAGTCGCTTTCTCTGTCCCTATATCCCTATATCCCGGATTTTGATGCGGTTCTTTTTAATAGATAGAGTGATTCAAGAGGAAGGTTTATATATATAATACATGCATAATATAGCCCTACGAAGCCGGAGCGGGTCGCTAGTCTAATATAGATGATTTATACAGCTCAAGCAACTCACTTATCACTATCTTATTTTTATGATATTTAGGACGCTGTAGTAAAACGACGACCCAGTTGGCACAATGGTTACCATGCCGGACTGCCAATCACAGGGTTGCAGGTTCGATTCCCGCCTCAGACAAGTATTTATACTTAGATATTTGTCTGTGGTCTGGTTGTTTCTATGTATTATAAGTTTATATTTACAAAAGAAAAAGTATATAAGTAGGTAGTATATCCGTTGTCTAGCACCCATACAAGTCTAGTTACTTAGCTTGGGGCTAGATGGCGATGTCCCCACGCGATGGACTGACCAAGTCAAGGCTGCAGTGGGAGGCTGCTTTAATCGAATGTAGCAGGATGACCTCCAGCAGGGAGAGATGGCGAGCAGTCGTGAAGTGCGCTACATCAACCCCCTCTACTACATAATGATCACGACCGCTCTGTCAAGAGTGCAACGAAAAAGAAGAGAAGAGATCTCTCTCTTCTCTTCTTTTTCGTTGCACATCGCCATCTCTGGCGATGTGTAGAATGTCCTGCAATATTTATTATATTTATTTATTATATCCCAAAGTTTACTCAGTCCTCTCAGCTTAGTCGACCGTGTCCAAAGGGAATAATTCGTCAAACATCAATTACGTCTGGAGCCAAGCCACCTAAGCCGGAAAAAATCGTGATGGACCCCGCGACTTAGTTTGCCAGTGCTTACCTATTAGTAGTTTTCTTCTATTAATTGTCTACTTTCTTTTTAGGGATCCGTACCTAAAAAAGTAAAAAAGGAACGATAAGATCACTTTCTTTGTCCGTTTGTTTTAATCATAATTCTCCATTAAAACGTAGTCGACTGTTTCCTCCCTGGATAATGACAGTAGAGCAAATATTTTTGTTGCATAAAACCTGCCATGACTATGCTCCTGTGTCTTGTTTTTTTTTTTCATTTTCTAAATGTCATAGATATTAAGATTTAAAAAACAAAAAAAAACAAACATAGGGGCATGGTCATGGCAGTTATAAGTTATAAGCAAAAATATTTGCTCTGTGTCATTATCCAGGGAGGAAACAGTCGACTACGTTTGTATGGAGAGAGCGTCCGGTACCCTTAATATTAAATCCTCTTAATATGATAATCAACTGTCTATAATAATAATCCAAATCTGTACAATATTCCCATCATCTAATTCCATCTCAAACACGTAGAACATAATCTTATTAGAAGTTATTAGTCGGGTGAAATGACATCTCGGGAATGTACGTGACAATTTGTACCTTCTTGATAAGGGGATGACTCGTTACTTGCTAGCTAATGATCCCCTTGTTATCTAAAGGGGTGTAAAACGAGAATGTTATGTACAGTATGCGCCATAAGTCCACTATCAGTTTGCTACGATAATACTATAAACAAGTATTTGGACTTACTACTTTTTGGCTATTGCCGAAAAAGATCAGAAGGCCATTTCTCGTTAATTCATTGTATAGGTAGAGGTATGTTATAAAATATGTACTACTGTAATATGGTATTGTATATATTTATTTCTTATTATTTCAAATTTCAAATTTCTTTATTTCTTTCAATGCTTATGTATTTACATACACATGATCACTTGAAATAGTCTTAAAAACTAAGTTAGGATGTGTGCCTTCGGAACGCGCCCACCAATGAGAAGAAGGCACAAGAAACTCATGGGGTTTTTTTTTTTATGTGATCACGCTCACAAAGGTCAATATTATAAATATTTGAAGGTATTATTTGAAATGGAGCAATTAAAGTCACATCCATGGATTCTTATCATTAAGGTACGAAGAGGTATCATAGTATGCCTTACCGCACAATTTATGCTTTATAAAAGTTTTGAATTTGTTAATGGACATGTCATATACATCTTTAGGTAATTTATTATAATAGAGCACACATGTACTATTAAACGACCTGCTTATTTTCCGGAGCCTACTACCGGGCAAGGTCAGCTCATCCCTGTTTCTTAAGTTGAAATTATGAATATCGCTATTTTTGCGAAAAATATCAGGATTTTTGTGAACGTAGAGCAAGTTTTCGTAAATATATTGTGAATAGAGCGTTAATATATTTATATCTTTAAATTTTTCTCTAAGTGATTCCCTGGGGCCCATCTTATAGATAGCTCGGACAGCTCTTTTTTGTAATATAATATATATTTATATTTATTTATACATTCGTATGTAATTATATTTATATATTTCGGTGAAGATAATATAGTATGTATGTATGTATATTTATGTGCAATATGTAATTATTATTAGTTTGTAGGTATGTATGTATTTATTACTATGCTTTTGTTGTTATTTGCATCTTAGTTAATTTTCCTGAGTTCGAACACCCTACCCTTCACCTTCCTCAATTTCTTGTCCATCCGAAGGTTGCCTGGAAGAGATTGCTTTGAGCGATAAGGCCGCCCTTTGTAGCACTTAGACTTAAGCTTTGTTTATATTTAATGTTATTTGAAAATTGTGTTTATAATAAATAATTTATCTATTTATATCTTCTTCTAATAGACGTTACACACAAACATAAATACTTGAATTAAAAGTGAGATTATTATTTTCAACATGTTAGCTATGTCTTTAGTTGGCTGAGTGGTATAAGCCGCCACCCGCTACAGATCCACAGATTACGTTGTTATAATGTTCAAATAGTGCAACACAGGATTGTAAACGTTACGGTGGCAGTGTACTTTTGAACGTTGATTGTACACCTACTAATGTAGGCATAATCAGTGTGGGTACGTAACTAGGTTGAAACCTACATAAATAGTACTTAAGGAGACCTTCCTTAAGTACCTACTATTTATGTAGGTTTCAAAGGTAAGGAGGAAAGTGTACTTATTAAAATGTTTTCCAGTAAGCCTACAGTTTACTGGTTTCGTTCACGAAAGTACATAGGTCTCTTTTCTAAGGTGGAGATAATGTACGTTTCATCATTTCGGCTTTTGTAGCGGAAAACGCATCACGGGACGTTCGACTATGGACGACTTAAGCAGCAGGAAACCGTTGGACATAGAAGCCATGCGAACAATCGATTTGGAAGTCTTTGAGAGGCAAATGTTCAGCAGTGAACGTCTTGTGGCTGATATGATGCATGCTTAAGAGACCAGCGTGGTGGTATGTGAGACTTCCTCTGTTTTGAAGGTGAAAGGCAGTCAAAGGTCCACTAAAATCTCTACCGGTTCCTCCCACCCCAATGTGTGTGACTTTACACACAATATGCTTGCATCTGATCTCATCTCACCTGATGAGATCAGCTCGATATAGTGACGATGAGCTCGAGGATGTAGCATGCTCTTCTAAAAAGAAAACAGCATACCTGGACAACATGATGGAATGCGACGAATACTTGGCACCAGGACTTTGTCCAGGGTGGTGTAAGAAGCCGCCGGCCAAACTACATTATTCTGTCACTCTGAACCTTGAAACACCTACTGCTAGCTTCTATGGTACAATACGTAACACATCAGTCCGAGTGCATTACTGCAAGGTAGATTTTTGTACGTGCTTATAGAAAAATCTGCTATCTAATAGTGATACATTTACATAGCTAAGTTCCAAGGGTATCATTCAGAACTCTCTAATACCGTGGTGTCAAATTTCCTTTATTGACGTGATAATGTCTAATAAATAGATGGAACACCTGCATTCACAAATAAAGTGTCTGTTCCAGGTAACAGACACCGTCACGTTCCGGTACCAAGACGGCGTCATAGTAAACGTTACGCGTCTCGTGTTTGTTTTATATTATTTAACTAGCGACCCGTCCCGGCTTCGCACGGCTATATTATGCTTGTATTATACATATAAACCTTCCTCTTGAATCACTCTATCTATTAAAAAAATCGCATCAAAATCCGTTGCGTAGTTTTAAAGATTTAAGCATACAAAGGGAAATAGGGACAGAGAAAGCGACTTTATTTTATACTATGTAGTGATAATAATATCATTCATCTGGGCTTCTGTTAGTTATGGTGACGAGGGACGAATAGAAGACTAATATAATGGAAAAAAAATGTAGTGGCCAAAAAAAGGGAAAAAAAGAAAAAAAAGGAAAAAAAAACTCAATTTTTTTATCGTTTTCTTATGACGTTATCACGTAAAATTATCGTCCGTAAACCGACTTTACAGCTGACTACCATTTTTTTTTAAGTTGAATTTCCTCAGTTATAGATAAAGATACGGACAATTTCCGTTCCCATCGCATAGCCAGTATAATACGAAGAAAGTAAATTAATGTGACACACTATCCTTTACACTGGCCGTACCACAGTTAAGTTATTAAATAAGTCTAGATGGTTATCTTAAAACCTAGGCACTAACGAGCAGTGAAAGAATCTAGATAGTGTTTGTGATTGTTTGCAATTAGAGCCGTTTGGCGCTCGCTGTGATTAAGTGATGGTCTGATAGCTATTCTTGGTGTCTACGTAGGGTAAGTACTTAATTACTTATTCCTTTTCAAAAGCTCTAAATTCAACATGTGATTTGAAATGGTTTAATGAATTCTGCTCGCTATGGTCTGAATGAAATAGGTCATAACTTTCGAATCTTGAAATTGTTAAACTGGATCTGCTAATTCAAAATCAGCTAATTGGCAGAATTTTATTGAATAAAATTTGACGGACTTTTGCCATCCTAGGATAAGGAAAGTACCTATCTATTATTGATAAGTAGCTCTACCCGCGGCTTCGCTTGCGCAGGGGTTTAATTTTGAAAAATACTTTTTTAGTGGATGCCTACGTCATAAGAGGAATACGTGTGCGAAATTTTAAGTTTCTAGCCTGTGCCTTGATACATCAGTCAATCACTTTTGCCTTTTTTATATAGATAAATAAGTATTGATAATTGATAATAAATAAATAATAAGTACCTAGGTTGAAGTGTTTATTTATGATGATTAATGACTTGTTATTAAGATTCAATATAATATGAAAGTTATTTATATCTGAATCCAAACGTTATAATGATAGTGGTAGTTTCGTAGGTCTAGTATAGACTGAAAGTAGCCATAATAATATGAAATTGCTTCTGCAGTAGTAATTGTACAAGTCAGCTACCGTAACAGTAAACGACATTTGCGAGAAATATCGCACAATACGACGCGGTTCTAAAACAGAGAAACGCTTCAAATATACGGCGGCACACCAGTACAGCGCTAAACAGGTCCCCTGGGGGAGACCTTCCGAACTTATTTTGGTGGCGCCCCACTTGGTCCTACTCTTCCAGTAGAACTATTACCAATACAAGTTGATATTATTTATAGAATAGTCCGATTGATAGAACCACTGCCAATAGAATTTAATATTATTAAAACGATGCGATGGTTCGATTGATAGAACCACGGACAGTTTTATTTGCCCGTGGTTCGATTGATAGAACTCCGGCAGTCGGACCACGACCAATAAACGGTCCAGGGGGACTTAATCGTGATTTAGTTCTAGACAGTCCAATCAAACTCATCTCAAGCCTCAAGCACGAGACTGTAACATACTTGTATGACATTTATCAAACGTAACGAGTATGTTAAGCCGCTTGATGCGCGCAAAATAGGCTTTTATTTGACCTCACCTCCATAAAGAAGAAATTGAATTGACCTCATCTCAACTGACGGTGGAGCGACGATGAGGTTGAGTATGTAGCATGCTCGCTTAGAAGATAGAATTCACTCTAGACTTGATGGCTTCGGGAAACAGCAAAACAAAAGAGTAGAGATAGAGAGTTCCAATTCTAAGTAGGCATGGAAATGAATGCTATTTTAAATAATTGCTAATGTGACAAATGATTTTATTTTTCACAGTGTGAATGCTAATGCTATTTTTACACATCTGAGTGAAAAATAGCTTTCACACGGGTGACAATTATTTTTCACATCAGAGTGAAAAATAGCTTTCACACGGGTGACAATTATTTTTCGCAATTTGTCATGGTCTGCTATTTGTGCTAATGTAAATGATTTTTCACTTTGTAATTATTAGCGATTTCAATGAACTTTCCCTCATACTTTAACAGGCTTAGGACTGTCAATGTCTTTTCGCTCTAAGTAATAAATCAAAGAATCTTACTTAGAGGCTTGCCGCTAGTCTCATGTTGAATTAAGCAACAAGCAAATAAAAGCTTAACACGGTTAAAAATACGATTCAATTTCACTAAAACACTCTCAAATCAAGCAAAATAAGAAAAAAAATAGCATTAGCAGTCCAAGTGATTTTTTTAGCATCTGCTAATTGCGATTTCTTTTTTCACAGTGTGAAATATCGAGTGACATGCTATTTTTGCCTTAAGCAGTGTATTTGTATTCACGTATTAGTTGCCTGTTGCTTTCAACTAATTTGAGATAGAAATTCAAGTCATAGCATAGCGCTCGTCTACCTTTGTTTGATCGAAGTTCTGACATAACTTGAAAAGTTTAATGGTAAGGTTCTGCTCAATTGAAAAGCACCTAGTTATTTACCTAGCTATTTCTACCTGGTATTGCTCGGGTATCCCTATCCAAAAGTAGCAATATTATTGTTACTTACCTCAAGACATCTTTAATTCTTCTTTTTGCTTCCTACTTCACTATACAAAATAGTTCGTTTATAGCAAGGACAATTAACTCATAATGAATCCTAAACAAGATAACATCTTCTAGACAGATTGGTTAGGTTCGAAGTGGTTGAGATAACACGATTTATGCCGAATGTTCTTAGACTGATACAGTTAAGTGGTTGTTACTTGTTACTCGAAGTCGAGGTATGTTTTATGAACAACTAGCGACCCGCTCCGGCTTCGCACGGCTATATTATGCATCTATTTTACATATAAACCTTCCTCTTGAATCACTCTATCAATTAAAATAACCGCATCAAAATCCATTGCGTGGTTTTAACGATCTAAGCATACAAAGGGAAATAGAGACGGCGAAAAGTGACTTTATTTTATACTATGTAGTGATAGTGACTAGCTGCGCCTCGCGGTTCTACACGCGTAAGTCCAACGGGATAAAAATAAGACAAGTTTTAATCCAGGTGTCCAGCTATCTACCGAGTTTCAATACATTCGGTTTGGTAGTTTTTGCGTGAAGGAGTAACAAACATACTAACACACAATCTTTCACATTTATAATATTAGTACGATATTATTACTGTACTTAATATATAAATAAATAAATAAATAATATCTTTATTGTTAAACTTACAGTCTCAGTAGGTGGAACTCTGACTCTTAAACTAAGAAAACTTGTGTTTTAAAAGCCAGCGTCTTCCCATCATATTATGTGCACAATACGAGTTTAACACTAAGAACATAAAGTAGGTTCATATACAATATCTTACACTACACTTTGAAAACCATTAATTAACCAATAACTGCATTAAAAACTTCACTCACAACAATCAACTCTTTTCTCGTAGTAAGATTGAAACAGTACAATCGAAATTCAATGTGGGGTAGTTTCGAAACAAATATAATACAACTACGCAACGTAACAATATTACCAAAAACTTTGATTACCTATGGATACATAAAACACCAACAGACACGCCTAAATATAATTATTATACCTACGAAAGTTTTAAAAACAATGTTAAAATCGACTACCTAGTCTAGTAGTATAGGTAAATCAAACTTCGCTTAACAAAATGTTTACATTCCTTGCATTGGGGTGTGGTCCAAGCGTTAAGAGCTAACATCTTATAACGATAAACTTTCAACACTCGGAACCGGGCAGTCAAGTAGGAAATAGGAGTTACAAATTTATTTATATACATACACATATCATATAATAATATAGATATACACACATCATATAAATATAAGCAAACTAACACACTTACTAAGTTAAAAAGAAATAAATAGTATAAATAGGTAGGTTGACAGATAGGTTTATTATTATTATTAACAACTAGCGACCCGCCCCGGCTTCGCACGGCTATATTATGCATGTATTATACATATAAACCTTCGTCTTGAATCACTCTATCTAATAAAAAAAACCGAATCAAAATCCGTTGAGTAGTTTTAAAGATTTAAGCATACATAGGGATATAGGGACAGAGAAAGCGACTTTGTTTTATACTATACTAGCGACCCGCTCCGGCTTCGCACGGCTATATTATGCATGTATTATACATATAAACCTTCCTCTTGAATCACTCTATCTACTAAAAAATACCGCATCAAAATCCGTTGCGTAGTTTTAAAGATCTAAGCGTACAAAGGGAAATAGGGACAGAGAAAGCGACTTTGTTTTATACTATGTAGTGATAGTGATAATATTGCTTTAATTTAAAAAAAATATTGTCTAATTAATATCGGTCGAGAGAAATAATGAAACAAAAACTTTAAAAACCCCCAACTTATCTCCCTTATAACTTTAAGACGGCTAAACCGATTTTGATCAAACAAAGTAAGAACACTCGCGACTAATTAATATTCAAAATCTAAATCGGTTCATCCGTTCGGGAGCTACGATGCCACAGACAGGCACATACACACACATACACATCAAATTTTAATACCCCGTCGATTTCCGCCGGGAACAAGTATTTATGCTGACCATAAATTCTTGTTTCTGGTTCTGGGTGTTTCCTATATGTATAATATGTATATATTTACAACAAAAAAAAGTATATAAGTAGTTTAACCGTTATCTGGCACCCATAACACAAGCATTAAGTTGCTTAGCTTGGGGCTGGATGGCGATGTGTAATATGTCCTGAAATATTTATTTATTTATTTAATGCTGGTAGCATTAGCACTTTCAGCATGAGTTTATAATGAAACTTTTGATTTCGTGTTATTATATTAAAGTTAGCCCTCTAAAATATCCGACTACACAGTCGAGGGTCTCCTAGAAGATTGTTGTCCTTATATTGACTAGAGTTTTGACGATCAACGCGCTTAAATATTTTCTTTTTAAGGACACATAGCTTATAGTACTGTAATCCCTTTTAATATTGGGAAAGTTAGTATGTTTGTTACTACTTCAAGCAAAAACTACTGAATCGAGTCCATTATAACTGATTAAAATATGCAGATAGCTAAAAACCTACAGATTACAGACATCTAGTCATCTAGACATCTAGTAGATCACTAATTTAATTGAAAAATAATTATATTAATTACAATAAAAAAAATACCATATGTACGTCTTAATACACTCACAGCCAAATTAAAAACAGTAGGCCCAGGCATACATTTTCGCCGCGCCCGTAGAGAGGGGATAGCTGTCTACTCTCCATCCGTCTTACGCTTTTTCGATCAGGTCACGTGTCCTGACGCGAGTTTAAGATTTTATACCCATTACAGAAAAAGTGCTCAACGCCGCTAAAGAAGTTTTCACTTCAAAAATAAAAGGACTTTAAAAGAATAGTCAACACAGTTAATAAGGTTCAGTATAAATTTGAAAAATTAAATAAGCGGCTTACCGGGTTGCTTCAACCTGTTACTTCAGTGTTACAGTGATGCGCGGCATCTTAAAATTACTCATTCATGACGCGCCTAAAGAACAGGGAGATGTAGTTTGATGATGTAGTCTGAAGAAGTATAACTTCAAAAACCTAAAAAAGTTTCCCTATAGGTAGAGTGCCGAAAAGGCTGGCCGCATTGCTTCTTTGGATGGCACTGCCGATCCGTTGGTCAAAGTACCAGCAAGCCCTTTGGTCACCTGCATGAAGCTAATATACTACACTATTATGCTATTACTTTTAATCCCGGGATTATAAAATATTCTTACAGGATTACCGCGGGCACAGCTAATAAAAAAATAAAATGAAAAGTTCTTGTTAGTTTAAAATTAAAATTAAACCAAATTAAACATTATCCCTAATGAGGCTTGTTTCCACAACAACAAAATTGCGCGTATTTAACGCGTAAAAACCTCTAAAACAGGCAATGAAGCTTCATAACAAACAAAGAAACGGCTCCATTCTAAAAAGCTTCCACTTGGGTAGGTACATACATTACAGTTTCATTGTTTAAAGACGTATAAATTTTAAATAAAAGGTATTTTAGTATAAAAGGTAATTGTGTTAATTGCTTCGTTAGACCGTGCAAATAAATTAGCGTGAAGGAAAATAATTTAAAACGTTTAACGTTTGGGGCTGTTTAGTTTAGGTTAACTACAATAATTACCGTTTAATTATAAGGTATCTTCTATAGCTTTACTCATAATAAAGGATAAAAGGACAAAACCGTCTGTACATGGAACAAAGTATAACAAAAACAAAGTTGGATATTAGAAAGAGTGGTAATTGATTTCCGACTGTCAGTTTGTCATATTTTCGTTACTTATTTACTTTGCTACTAAACATAATATTATATGGATTTTACTATTGGGTAAGTACCTCTTTTTTTTGGAAGGTTGTGCTAAGTACCTACTCATCATCTAAATCTAACGAAAATCTGATACCGCTCATGCCCTAGGGTCGAGTTCCGAAGAGCACGCGGCACGAGAATTTGCAATGCGGCCTCTGTTTATCCCGATTTTCTCACAGGACTGAGACTATTAAACGGGTGAAACCGCGGGGCATAGCTACTAAAACAATACTCGTACAGTCCTATAAAATTTTAATTAAAGCGAGTTTATAAAGGAGATTTTTCGTTTGTTTTTCTAAGGCAGATAGGTATTTTGTTTGCAAAACGATTTGGGAGTTGATACCTCCCTAATTAATTAATTATCTAATTAAATGTACCAAGGTACTAAAATTACCGTCCCTTATATAAATAAATAAATAAATATTTCAGGACATATTACACATCGCCATCCAGCCCCAAGCTAAGCAACTTAATGCTTGTGCTATGGGTGCCAGATAACGGATAAACTACTTATATACTTTTTTTTTTTTGTAAATATATACATATTATACATATATTTTATGTCTTATTAACCTAAATGATCATTATTAAAGCCTCTTCCATCTGTTTCGTTGTCTCGTCATCATATTACAAACCATTTTGCTCAATTTAGACTAGTTTGCGTTATGTATATTTTTTTTAATAATCGCATTTTACACTGTAGACTGTAGGTATCTAACTATCTTTATATTTATATTTTTTTAACTATGCAATAGCATGCAATAGCAATATGCAATAGCATAGTTTTTATCGCGGGCTTTGAGCGCGGCGACCGAATCAAGAAATTCCGTAACGAAAATAAAACCTAACAAACCCGCCGTAGCTGTAGCTCGGCCGAGCGTTTTTATCCATACGTAGATATACCTACCTAAATAATTATTATCTAATGCCGTCTTAGACTTAAAAACTAAATAAAAGCTTATTAAAACATAGTTTACTTTTAACCCCAAGTCTTGATAAAGTTAACTTGCACAACAATAAATCAATTGGTTTATTAAACATGATTCACCAACTCTCGAAGGGTTACGTATCATAATAACTAAGTTCAATATAACTATGTTCGAAATAACTACGGTCGATTCACATAAGTTCATAATACCTAACGGTCGATTGGGCTACACATTATAATAACTAAGTTCAATATAACTATGTTCGAAATAACTAACGGTCATAATACCTACAGTTTAAAATACCTAATGGTCGAAATACCTAATGGACGAAACACCTACGGTTAATTTAACTACAATTAATTCAACTACGGTTTTTCACCTGGTTACGTATCATAATAACTAAGTTCAATATAACTATGTTCGAAATAACTACGGTCGATTCACATAAGTTCATAATACCTAACGGTCGATTGGGCTACACATTATAATAACTAAGTTCAATATAACTATGTTCGAAATAACTAACGGTCATAATACCTACAGTTTAAAATACCTAATGGTCGAAATACCTAATGGACGAAACACCTACGGTTAATTTAACTACAATTAATTCAACTACGGTTTTTCACCTGCGCGTGCGGTTTAAAAAAATCAATTTTATAAAATCCCTAACCAAGTAAAATGGGTAGAATTCGCTTCTAGCACTCGCCGGCCGCTACCGCGGCACCGCTCGCTTCGCTCGCTCGGCTCGTGCGTTGTGGTCGCAGTTCTAACATAAACCTAACCTATCCATGTCGGTTCTGGGTTGGGAGTTTTCCGGGTGGGTCTTTATATGCTGCCTTTATCACGCAACTAGAGACGAATTTTACCTATTTGACTTGATTAGGGAAGCATATAAAGACCCATCCGGAACACCCCCTACCCAGAACCGACATGGATAGGTTAGGTTTATGTTAGAACTGCGACCACAACGCACGAGCCGAGCGAGCGAAACGAGCGGTGCCGCGGCAGCGGCCGGCGAGTGCTAGAAGCGAATTCTACCCATTTTACTTGGTTAGGGATTTTATAAAATTGATTTTTTTAAACCGCAGGTGAAAAACCGTAGTTGAATAATTTGTAGTTAAATTAACCGTAGGTGTATTTTATAAAATTGATTTTTTTTAACCGCAGGTGAAAACCCGTAGTTGAATTAATTGTGGTTAAATTAACCGTAGGTGTTTCGTCCATTAGGTATTTCGAAAATATGCCAAACAACCATTAGGTATTTTAAACAGTAGGTATTATGACCGTAGTTATTTCGAACATAGTTATAATGAACGTAGGTAAATTAACCGTAGGTATTTCGTCCATTAGGTATTTCGTTCATTAGTTATTTCAAAAATATGTGAAACAACCATTAGGTATTTTGAACAGTAGGCATTATGACCGTAGTTATTTCGAACATAGTTATATTGAACTTAGTTATTTTGATATGTAACCCTCTCGAAGAGTTAAATTGATTAAATAAAAATGAACATTGTGGTTATTGTAATATAATTTAATTTTCGATAACCTGTAAAATGCATTTAGTTAAATTTGTTTCAGCACAATCTCATGCAATACAAACATTGTTTACTATTACCTCAATGCCACTATGCCTGTATCCTAAGTTTTGTTCGTTTATTCTCTTAGGGACTACCGCTTGGCACTACTAGTAGAGTGAAGGGAAATTCTCTCCCGTGCCACTACTGATAGTGCTACGGGTAAACGTACATTTCCACTGACACTACACTGTTACCAGTAGTTTCACGGGAAAGTAAATTTCCCATGGCACGAGTGGGCTATCTATAAGGCTATTCAATCTTTTTTATCGTAAATATTTATTAAAACATACTTTAATTACAGACTTTTTTTCTGTCGATCGATTTTAATAATTACTTAATAATGTCAAATATCAGAATAGATTAAAATGTAATTAAATAAATAAAAAATAAAACTAGAATATAAGAAATAGTAAAAATGTCCTAAATTCAAAATTCAAAACCAAACGATTTCGATCGTCTTTTGTTTCTGTTTCGATCATCTTTTGTTTTTTTAACGTCTGTTATAAAAGCATGTTTAAAAAAATATTTATGTTTCTTAATGGATTTTGAGACACGTTTTTGTTCAAAAAAATTCACTTTGCAAAAAATCATGAAATACTTTTAAACTTGATTTTATTATAAGAACAGATAACTTTAATTTTGTTTTTAATAAATTTTTGGAACAAATAAATTTTTTGTTTATTTTGCCACTTAGTATTAGTAGTGCAATTGGTAATGAGGTAATCCACGGGAGATTTTTTAACATGCGTTTAATTAGCCAATAAGAATAGTAGTGGCACGGGAGAGTAAAATTTCCCTTCACTCTACTAGTAGTGCCAAGCGGGTAGTCCCTAAGAGAATAAACGGTTTTGTTTGACTTCAACAAAAAATGGGTTTACCAACTGTCAAACTGATTAAATTATATCAATCTTGAGGTTATTGAAATAAAATTTAATATTAGATTACCCGTTAAATGTATTTAGGTAGAATTAAACTTTTGTTTAACTACAAATTTATAACTTTTGTTTAATGACGACCCAGTTGGCAGAATGGTCACCATGCCGGCCTGCCAAACACAGGGTTACGGGTTCGAATCCCGCCTCTGACAAGAATTTATGCTAAGATATTTGTCTGTGGTCTGGTTGTTTCTATGCATTATAAGTATATATTTACAAAAGAAAAGTATATAAGTAGTATATCCGTTGTCTAGCACCCATAATACAAGTCCAGTTACTTAGCTTGGGGCTAGATGGCGATGTGTGGAATGTCCTGCAATATTTATTTAATATTATGTTCCGTTCTAAGTAACTTTTCCCTCATCTCCATCATGTATTTCGTTCTTGATATTTCTAAACTTTTTACCTTTCCACAGTATTCATTATAATAATGTTAAAGTTAGATAAAACTACAAAGCGAGTGCAGGAATGCGTATCAGACGTCATCGTCAACTCGTCGCCCAACACGCAACGGGAAACCCAGCGGTTTTGTGGCTTCAACGCTAATTAAACCGAGTTCGCATAATTAGGTCACAGTTGCTTGTACGTTCTGTGCAGGCGTTATAATGTGTGGGCTTAATCAAATGGCTTCTAGTGCTGCCTGTGGCTTAATGTAGGAGTCGGTTGAGTGGAATTCATTGTTTTATCACGTTGGTCTCGATACGTTTAATGTTTCTAAGTGAAACTTAAGTTTTTAGATGTTTTGTTACATCTAAACTAATACGAGGAAAGATTTTTTCGTTTTTTTGTTTATAACGAATAGGCTCTGAAACTATTGGATCGATTTTGATGAAACTTGGTACTATGATACAATAACTAATTGGGGATTACATAGACTACTTTTTCTCTCTATATTCCCACGAGATCTAAAGTTACGCTGGTGAAACCGCGAAGTGCTGCAAGTTTTAGATAAATTTGAAATAGTTAACAAGAGCGGGACAAACTTATTACTAAGTAGCTTCGGCCAGCGGTTTGGCTCGCCATTTCAGCCTCTTAAGTGTAGTATTAGAGAAATAATGTGTCTAGAATTAGCTGTTTGTGTGGATAGGTATATCAATCAAAGCGTTACGCATCCACTTTTCTTGTGCGCACTGCTATGAAGTGGAACTCTCTGCCCGCGTCGCTGTTCCCCCTAAAACTACGAGTACAACCTTGGAGCATGCTACATCCTCGACCTCATCTTAACGTCAAATGAAGACCTATTTTGTGTAAAAAAAACATCAGTCAGACAGCTAATCAGTCATTCAGAAACAAACAGAAATATCATTATACTGTCATCTAATATTATATAAATTACGTGTCACATTGTTTGTGCGCGATGGACTCCTAAACTACTTAACCGATTTTAGTCAAATTTGCACACCGTGTTAAGTTTGATCCAACTTGATCGGGAGTTACGCGGGTGAGGCCGCGGAGCGCAGCTAATATATTATAAATGTTGTAAGTTTAGTGCTTTCCATGAAGTATATTTATTTTGACTTTTAAAACATCATAAAAATTTTTTATAGTATGTCAATATTTTTGCCTTAAACAATATAATTAAGGTAAACTCCTAACTGTTTTCATCACTAATTTATTGACTTGTCAAGAAAATGGCAGTGAAACTTAAAAACGATCGGCAAAAAGATTAGTTTCGCGTAGGGTGATTTATTCAGGCGTTATATTTTTCCTATTGACTGACAGCGTTTAAGTGTATCGCATTTAAAAATAACTTTTGAAATTCCCGAATACATATTTATACTATCTATATACTATACCTAAAAGAGAAAAAGACTAATTCTGAAATCTCTGAAACTACGACAGCTACGACTGACTTACTGACTGCTTGTAAAATCAACGCACAGATTAAACAGCTGGCCATAGAAACGTCAAATTTGGTGGATGTATTCTTTAAAAAGTGTGGGTATCCACTAAGAATCCAAGAGGATGAAATGGTTCGCACAGTCGTGGGCAGAAGCTGACTATAAGTTGGACCTCTATAATTTGTCTGTCTTTCTGACTCTCTGTGTTTGAGGCATCGTAGCTGTTGCGAACTCTTTGGCTTTATGAAGATAATACTTTTTTATTTTAAAAACTAAGTTATTTCGTTAATCTTAGATTTTGATAAAAATAAAACTAGTAATATGTTTACCAACTATAGCTGTGCAATTAATGAAATTATAGCTAATTTCTTTCCGTTCCATCGCTGTATTCTCATTTTTACCTATTAATTCACCAGTCCATAAATCATCCACAACAGTAGCCTCAAATTTGAAACCAAGGAACCCTATTTGAAAGCTGAGTATAGGTATTTCATATTTCTTTACGAGGCACTAAACTTTTTTTTTAATACTTAACCCTAATTGGTTTGTTTCAATGCATTTAACACTATTTCTCTTAATATCTCGCAGCCATTCAAATAGCTACTTATCAACAAACAAGTTTCCATTACTTATTAACATTTACAGGGTCAACCATAGGTCAGATCGGGGTCTATTAAATTAGATTATTCAGAGAAAACTCTATCGATTAGTTTCCTTTTACATCGATTCAAAGATATTTATATTACAGTGATATAGAAATAACATCTAAACCTTAACAAATGTCATTATGTTAACAACACTCCGCAACCAAGAGTCAGATCCCAACCAAACAATGGACCCAACATCTATCAAATACCTTGTATATTTTAATCTTTATTTTGGAAATTGGATGTTTTTTTTTGTTTTTCGGAGCTCACTGTAAGTTTTTTCTTACGAATAAATGGTTTCATTTTCTATTCCTAAGCGGTTTGTGATCCGAATTATAGATCTGAAGGAACCTTGTAATTTACAAGTTTAATTAATAAAAAATTGAGAGCTTCATCCTTTGAAATCAAATGAAAGTCAAAACATGGTGTCTTCATCAATTCGAATAGATCATCTAAAAAAGTTATGATCATTTAAAACTTCAGGAACAGGGAAAAATATACATACATTTGCATTAAAAAAAAAACAAAAGACGATCGGGAACTTCTAACTCACTTCTTCAGTTGAAGACTTTTCT
Source organism: Idaea aversata (assembly GCA_907269075.1). Classification (NCBI taxonomy): domain Eukaryota; kingdom Metazoa; phylum Arthropoda; class Insecta; order Lepidoptera; family Geometridae; genus Idaea; species Idaea aversata. The sequence continues at coordinate 2,947,280 of OU026092.1, read as the reverse complement.
AAGGAAAAGTTGGGCTAGTTGCGTTATTCCACACTTGCATATTTTTTACCCGAAAAATAAACTACAATGTGATTGCGATTTCACCTGAAAAATAAATACATACCTATGTTTAATATGTTTTCAATGACGCCATTGTGGTGGTCGCGAGTAGTCGGTGGATGCTGGGGGAGGCCTATGTCCAGCAGTGGACCCCATGAGTTTCTTGTGCCTTCTTCTCATTGGTTGGCGCGTTCCGAAGGCACACATCCTAACTTAGTTTTTAAGACGTTTTCCCTTGTATTAAGCATCCTAATGAATATACATTTTTGAATTTGAATTTGGACGTGTATTGATGATGTTTTCTCTATATCTTATAATTAATATTATCTTTGGTCGGCTGCAGTTAACTGATAAATAAACTGACGTATAAAACGCTGTAGATTTACACCGTACAAAGTGAGCCCAATTATCTTTTTACTGCTTTCGAGGTACTAGGGTGTCACTCACACCGATAAGTATAAGGATTATTGATAAAGGAAAACCAGTTATGTTTTATGAGTTCTCCCGCGTATCATTATCCCGGGGATATTAAAAAACGGGTCCAGCTGTCAATACCTACTATGCAATAACAGATACTAAATGAACGTTAAAACTCTAAAAGTCGGCATCTTAGCGTCTCGATTTACGGCAAATACCCGTAATCCAACCACAGGTGATCGCATGGTTCTGATTACCGATGCTTGTCAAGATATGTACGTAGGTACATCGTCTTAATAGTAGATTATGTACCAAGGGAATAAAGCAATGTCTTACGTCACGGGTGACATATTGGTTCAAGCCGCCCAACACGAAGACATGCTTTATCCTGAGGTACGGTTGACAGCAAAAGTCCAGACACACTGTAGAGTTCCAAAATTGCAATTATTAGAATGTTTCAATTATAATTATGTTTCTTGAATAAATTGATGGGACCTTGAACTTCAACTCAAGCGGGACTTTAAAATCTTGCTCGAGTTGATAGCATTCTAGCAATTTTGAAGTTTTACGGTGGGTCTGCAATTTTGGTGCCGAACGTACATAATCTACTTTTTACAATGTCTGCGAGAGAATCAAACTCAGACTCTTTACAATGCTCGTACATTGTTATATTAAAAGTAAATCTATTTGCTGAGAATAGTGGGTGGGTAATAGTGGGTGATTTTAACTTATCGTGTATCGACTGGAGCTCAAATATACCTAAAGTTTTAAAAAAGCGCTCGGTAGAAATGCAGAACTCTGCTGATGAATTAATTAATATTGCTAACTACTATGATCTTACACAATATAATAAATTTTTAAATTCCTCAGGAAATACTTTAGATCTTATTTTTTCGAATCTGCATATGTCTGTTACTAGATCTGACTCACCACTTGTCAAGGAAGATATTGCGCACACAATTTTAGACATTTCAATTCCCGAAATCTGCGTTTCAACAATAAAACCACCGAAAAGGACCAAATATCTGTTTAGAAAGGGTGACTACCAGGGTATGTCGACCTTTTTCTCGGACCATGACTGGTCGTTTATAGTTAATAATAGCTTGCAAGATGTAGTTGATATTTTTTACTCCGTATTAAGATCAGCTATCTCGAATTTCGTGCCCCAAAAAACTATTTCTCAGGCGTACAATTATCCGGTGTGGTATAGCAAGGCCTTGATAAACCTTATAAAAGAAAAAACCAAATACCACAGGCTTTGGAAACTATATGGAAACCCAAATGACTATCAATCTTTTTCAATTTTACGCTCACGTGTTAAAACACTGGATAAAAAATGTTATAAATCTTATGTTAATTTCTCACAACAAAACATTAAACTTTCACCTAAACTTTTTTGGAAATTCGTCAAGTTGAAGCGTAGTTCCAGCGGCCACTGCTATCCAAACAGTATGCAATACGGAAATAGTACCATCACTGACCCTCGTGAAATATGTAATGCTTTTAATGATTTCTTCTGTAGGAACTTTAGTCCCCCGTTACAAAGTTATGACTATTATTCTGAGCATAGGTGTGTCGGTATTGATGTTATTAGTGGCATTCATGTCTCTATCACCGAAATGAGAAAAATGCTGTTTAATCTGGATTGTACCAAGGGTGCCGGGTGTGATGAAATACCACCCTTTTTCTTTCATAAGTGTGCAGACTCTCTAGCCTATCCGATTGCTACTATATTCAATAGGTGTTTTGCGGAGGGATTTTTTCCTGAGATCTGGAAAACAGCTCACATAGTACCTGTTCACAAAAAAGGCAAGAAATCTGCCGTTGAAAATTATAGACCTATTTCAATACTTAATGTTTTAGGTAAAACAATGGAAAGAGTTGTACACAAGCGTGTGTACTCTTTGGTCGTGCGCTATATACCTTCTCAACAACATGGCTTTGTTAAGGGACGTTCTACCGCTACTAATCTCTCAATCTTTACCGATGATGTTCTTCGGGGTATGGACCAGGGTTTTCAGATCGACGTTATTTATACCGACTTCGAGAAGGCATTCGATCGTGTTGATCATATCATTCTCCTCCGTAAGCTTCAGGAGCTGGGTATTCATGGGAATCTCCTACGGTGGATGGAGTCCTATCTACGGAATAGATCTCAAGCTGTCGTCGTGGCGGGGTATCGCTCTGACTTCGTAGATATACCGTCTGGGGTTCCTCAGGGATCCATAATTGGACCTTTACTGTACGCGGCTTACTTGTATGACATAGGGAACTGCTTCAATACCTCTAAATTTCTTATGTATGCTGATGATACTAAGATCTATGGATTTGTTGAGAATGAAACTGATGTTCAAAAGATACAGGAGGATCTTAACCGCCTCTGTAATTATTACCGTAACAACCGCATTAGTATCAATGTCACAAAGTGTTTCCAAATAAGTTTTACCCGCAGGAGAAGTAAGATTTCACACCAGTATCATTTGCTTAACTCGCCTATAAAGTACATAAACGTTATTAAAGACCTTGGCGTCATATTTGACTCAAATATGGCGATGACTGATCACATTGAGGCTATAACTAAAAAGGCGTACAAAAATCTTGGTTTCGTGCTGCGTGTGAGCCGACCGTTCTCTGACCTGGGTTGTTTGAAAGTTCTCTATTTTGCATATGTGCGCAGTATCTTGGAATATTGTAGTACCGTTTGGAATCCTAACTACTTAAACTATGTGCAACAAGTGGAGAAAATTCAAACTAAATTTATAAAAACACTAAATTATCGTGCTCATACTACGCCATGTGATTACGAGGAGTCCTGCAAAAGACACGGTCTGATGCAATTAAAGGATAGACGTACCCTCCTACAAATGTTGTTCCTCTATGATGTGTGCAACAACAATATTGATAGCCCTGACTTAGTTAACCTTTTTCTTCGACTAAAAACACCTTCCAAGCGTACCAGACATACTAGGCACACTCTTTTTGCCATCCCACGTACTCACACTAACTATGGTAGAAATTCAGTCATATGTCGTGCCCTGCGTTGTTACAATGAGGTTTTCTCTGAGATAGATTTGTTCTATATTGGGAAACTTTCTTTTAAATCTCAGATAGTTAAGTTGCTGAACACAAACTAATTTTTTACTTTTATATATAATATTATCTTTATATATCTATCTATTTATATAACTTTATACATAATCCATCCTCTACCCTATCCTATTCCTATCCCTATACTTGCATACGTGCTTCCACTGAACTTCTCTTGATACTTTTTTCTTTAGCGACATATTATAATGTAATGAAATTAGATAGTAAGAATCTGTTATTGGCAGTATGTTTTGTATATCGTCTAATAGCTAGTATTTATTAAGTGCTGTTGATTCTGTAAGAAACAAATAAACAAAAAAAAAAAAAGAATTTATGTCAAAATCGTAGCCCACTAGATTTTTGTAGACCAATTCAATGCCTCCCTTGTGAAAGGCATTATACCCGTGTGGTAAAAGTCACGAATTTCAATGTCTCAAATACAAAACACTTTAATCCCTTGGAAGTTTCATACAACATTATCTCCCTTGAGATTTAATGACTTGGTTTATACTTGAGACTAGCTGTTGACCATGACTTCGTACGCGTTTTGGTTGATTTGTTTTATTTAAAACGATTTCACCCGCGTAACTCCCAATCCCGAGGAAATATGGGGATAAAAAGTAGCCTATGTCAATGAATCAATGTATCCTCTTTCAAGTTTTATCAAAATCGATCTTGTAGTTTCGGAGTAAATTCGTTACAAACCAAAAAATATTCTTCTTTATATACGAGTCATCATCATCCGAGCGATGTTCCCGGTTGCATCCCTCTCGGGAGCCCGGGGTACGCTTTCTTTCTAAGGGCGTGTTCAGATAACACGCGTCGACCACGCGCCCGCCACGCGCATCACACGCGTTGACCACACGTTGAAATGTGTTCTTATATAATTTGAGTCTTATGACATATCAATAGATCTTAAATTGCATTTATCCAAGTCCACCCGCTCATGCCACGCTTCCGCACCGCGCCCGCCACACGCCCGCCCCGCGCCCGCCCCGCGCCCGCCCCGCGCCCGCTTGCAGAAATGCAATTTGAGATCTATTGATGTGTCATAAGACTCAAATTATATATAGAACAATTTCAAAGCGTGTTCAACGCGTGTGATACGCGTGGTGGGCGCGTGGTCGATGCGTGTCATCTGAACACGCCCTAAGATCGAGTTTTAGTAGTTATTAGTATTGGGTATTGAGTATAGATTAAATTAGATTAGATTCGGTCTGCAATCCGAGATTTTAAAGCTGACAGTGTGAAAAAATGCATTACACTACTAACACCGGTGTGACAGTCCGCCGTCGTGACAAGTAAATTTGACAGTTTGCTTTCCCGCACGAGATCCGAGATGCGCACACCATCACTTTCACTAAGACGAAACAGATCGCAGACGCAGCTTTCAAACCTTACCTGATAGATTTACGATTTGTTTTTATAACTTAAGTACTTACACTTATATTATACACTTGGAACCTGTCTGAGACTAGTTAATGTATCAAATGTTGACTGCCTGCAGATATTATGCTGCTAGTTTGTGCTAAAATCACTACTATAAATTAAGATTGTCTATTTATTACTCTTGTGTATTTATAACTAGCGACCCGCCCCGGCTTCGCACGGCTATATATGCATGTATTATACATATAAACCTTTTTCTTGAATCACTCTATCTATTAAAAAAAACCGCATCAAAATCCGTGGCGTAGTTTTAAAGATTTAAGCATACATATAGGGATATAGGGACATAGGGACAGAGAAAGCGACTTTGTTTTATACTATGTAGTGATTATTTATACAATCAGGTAAGGATTACTTTTGTACATTTTATCAAACAACTTTTATTCGACGAAGTTTGGTAATTTAATTTTTAAGAATATTGGCAGCAAAAGAAAAGGCAGGTAAAAGAAAAAAAAAGTACTAAGTAAATTTATCTTTTAAAAGTTTTATTAAGTCAGGGGAAGAATTTTTATTTTGAAAATAAATCTACTAAAACTAACTAACTAGGAAAAAATACCTCCGTGCGCCGCTAGCGCACAGCAGACTCTGCGCTTGCGCATACAAAAGACATCAACGGGCGCGCATGCGTTAAACACATTTTGTTCTTTTGTTAAATCAAAGCTGCAACCCTCTCCGATGGCAGCGGTTGTTCATTCATCCCACCACAGATGTCGTCTGCTTGCTGATAGCTTACCATAAAAAAGTGTATCAAAACGAAGCCTCAGTAAGTTTGTAAAACGACTAATCATTCATGGATGGGATTTGACGACCTAGTTGGCTCAATGGTCACCATGCCGGACTGCCAAACACAGGGTTGCGGGTTTGATTCCCGCCTCAGACATGTATTTATGCTTAGATTTTTGTCTGTGGTCTGGTTGTATCTATGTATTATAAGTATATATTTACAAAAGAAAAGTATATAAGTAGTATATCCGTTGTCTAGCACCCATAACACAAGTTTAGTTACTTAGTGTGGGGCTAGATGGCGATGTGTGGAATGTCCTGCAATATTTACTAGTAGTTCGCCCCGAACTGAGACCTCACGAGTTGTTTTCAGCGATTATTATATTTCAGCGTAAAGTAGGTACTAAAATGTATAATATAACGACAAAAGACTCAAAATACGACAGGTCTATCTTATTTGAATGATAGGTGCCTAGTATCGCTAATATCTGACATTGGATGATTTAGAGAATTCAAACACGACAGGCATAACTTGTTTTGTTGTTAACTTGTTGTTGTTGTTGTTGTTAAGTTCTAAAAGCATAGGTCCAGCTCAATCATCACACCCGTTAAATTTGGATTAAGAATATTGTAAATAGTAAGCGTGTTACATTGTGTTGTGATGCTACACCTTCATTATTTTTCTTTTGCAATCACAATGTAACACGCTTACTATTTACAATATTCTTAATCCAAATTTATTAAATTTTATTTTCTATTTTTTAGTTGTTTTTTTTTATTAAAGCGGGTTTTTTTAGTTTTTCTAAACTATCAATTTATTTTATACTTTTTGGTCTTTGATAACGAAATATGTTAGATCAAACCCATTGGCTCAATGGTTACCAATCATTGAAAGACAAACTACTCGTCAAGACGATTCTAACGAGCCCAAACTCGATGGGGTTGTGTCGTTTCATTGCGAAGTTCCTATGACAACCTTCCAGTTCCATCATCAGACCCTGGTTACCATTGAAAGACAAACTACTTGTCAAGACGATTCTAACGAGCCCAAACTCGATGGGGTTGTGTCGTTTCATTGCGAAGTTCCTATGACCACCTTCCAGTTCCATCATCAGACCCTGGTTACCATTGAAAGACAAAGCAAGTACTCGTCAAGACGATTCTAACGAACCCAACCTTGATGGGGTTATGTCGTTTCATTGCGAAGTTCCTATGACCACCTTCCAGTTCCATCATAAGACCCTGGTTACTATTGAAAGACAAACTACTCGTCAAGACGATTCTAACGAGCCCAAACTCGATGGGGTTGTGTCGTTTCATTGCGAAGTTCCTATGACCACCTTCCAGTTCCATCATCAGACCCTGGTTACCATTGAAAGACAAAGCAAGTACTCGTCAGAACGATTCTTGACGAGTAGTTTGAATGAATGAACTATGAAGTATGGCTAATGAGATAATTCCTGCAGATTCCTTCCAGCTCTATCATCAGATCAGTTCCATGGTAACATATTATTGTCACCGAAGTTACGCCCTTTCATTTGATACCCCACTCGGGTATATTTGCCCTATATTTTGTGTGCCAAAGAGGTAGATCCCCTTTTGTCTCCGTAACCCCCTGACCGATCCTGCTCATGTTCGAACTTAAAAATTCTATGGACCTCAACTACTTGTATACCAAAAATCATGAAGATCAGAGCAACGGTACTCAAGTTATCGTCGAACAAACATACAAACATATAAACATACAAACATACAAACATACGAGCGACCGACCGTCTCAACACTAGACCTCACTCGCTACGCTCGTTCGGTCAATTATTATGGGTGTAGCTAATCCAACCTTTTTGTTAGAAGGTTACGAAGGTTCGCTTCATCTTTCTTTAGATCCGTTACAAAATAATGACGAATTTATAACTTTACATTAGTCGTTTACAAATTATAGGATAATCTCTCTCTATATATATAAAATTCTCGTGTCACGGGGTTCGAACTTGAACTCCTCCGAAACGTCTCGACCGATTCTCATGAAATTTTGTGAGCATATTCAGTAGGTCTGAGAATCGGCCAACATCTATTTTTTTTTATTTTGTTTCCTTTAGTTTTTTTTTTAATGGCAAAACAACGTTTGCCTGGACAGCTAGTATTGTAGATAAATACATGAGGTATTCCCTATTCAACAAAAAAATGGTTGTCTGTAAAGTCGGTTTACGGACTACAATGTTACGTAATAACTTCATTAGAACTATTTTGTATCGTTGACATTATTTTTTTTTATATGTACGGTCGGCTGCACAATTGCAGACCCACCGTAAAGCTTCAAAACGGCTGTTCTAACAATGTTTTCAACACAAGCAAGATACTACACACTTGCTTTAGTTGAAGTTTAAAGTCTTCTAACTCATCAATTTATCAAACAAAAATTATAAGAATGAAAACATTACAATAACAGTAATTTTAAAACTCTACTGGGGCCTGCAATTATGCAGCCGACTGTACCTATATGTTGCTATGGTTACTTGTAAATAACGTTTCTATGTAACGCATGAGGTCACAATTTTTTGTGAATGCCGGTGTATAATTCGATTTTTAAGACGCTAACACGTCAAAAAAATCATCTCAATCGATTGAGCAGTCTTCAAGTGAACAAAGTTATAGTCAACCTTTTTTGAAGTCGGTTAATAAACAACAAAAACAAGCTTTATTATTATCTAAACAAAGTCTAATTAATGAATTAAAGTAAGTACCTACCTACAAAACACTTGATAGCGGTAAATGGGCTAATAAAAAGTTTTTCGTCTGTAGGCCTACACCTTTGTTTGTGACGCCACAACCGCTACTGCTTTATGAAACTCCGCTCCGTGCTCCGTGGTTTTACCCACTTAACTCATCGATAGTTGGAATATATGGATAAAAAGTACTCTATTTGATTTCCAATGAATCAAAGTATCCTCACACCAAGTTTTATCAAAATCGGTCTAGTAGTTTGGAGTACTAATGTTTGTCTAATAAATTCAGGAGTTGTAAGGCTTTAAATTTGTACTCGAGCAGAACCTTAGAAAATTGCTTGAGTTGAAAACATTCTAATAGAAGAAGTTTTGGAGCTCTACGGTGCACAGTTTTGGCATGATTTTAAAAAGTTGGACCCCCCGTAGAAGTTGCAGGCCCGAGTATTGGGGGGGGGGGGGTGGCCCCACTCTACGAAATTTGAACATAAAAAGACGATCTGTGCTAAAACAAAAAAGACCTTAATTAAAACAAGAGACGATCTAATGATTGTACATATATACATACAAACACACATACATAGTGAGAGTTGTAACACAGTATGTACGAGCGGAGTTAGAATTGCAGATACTATTAAACAAGTAAGTATTGGACTTACGACCTTCTTCTAATAGTCGTTACACACAAACATAAACACTTGAATTAAAAGTACTCAGTGTAATTGAATAAATGATTGATTTGATTTTATTATTTTCAACATGTTAACTATGTCTCTAGTTGGCTGAGTGGTATAAGCCGCCACTCGCTACAACAAGCGACGTGGGTTCGATCCACAGGTTACGTTGTTATAATGTTCAAATAGTGCTGCACAGGATTGTAAACGTTACGGTGGCGGTGGACTTTTGAGTGTTGTTTGTACATAAAATAAATAAATAAATATTCAGGACATTCCACACATCGCCATCTAGCCCCAAGCTAAGTAACTAGACTTGTGTTATGGGTGCTAGACAACGGATATACTACTTATATACTTTTCTTTTGTAAATATATACTTATAATACATAGAAACAACCAGACCACAGACAAATATCTAAGCATAAATAGTTGCCTGAGGTGGGAATCAAACCCGCAACCCTGTGTTTGGCAGTCCGGCATGGTGACTATTGTTCCAACTGGGTGTCAACATGCTTGAATACTAGTATCCGAACGTGTATACCTATAATTACACTAACGTGTGAGGTAAATGTATGGTCATGTTGTACCGTACGGTAACAATTCAATTAGAATTTCTTTATCTTGTTTAATTTAACGGTGTTCTTAATTACCTACTCTATTTAAAACGAGCTTTTAAATATTCGCTTATATTTCTAAGCTGGTTGGATTGATTTGGTTAATTTTGGTTTTGAAATATTTGTTGGAGTCCAGGGAAAGTTTATATGGTGAGAAATTTTTATCCTAATGTTTTCATGGGATCGAGACTTACGCTTAGCTTACTTAATAAAATAATAATTAGTTTAAAATCTCGATGTCTGTTTGTCGATTTGTGTACTTGTCATCATTAAATGACTAGAGTACAATTATCGTAAACTTATAATCAATGGGCTTCCTTCACTACATAGTATAAAACAAAGTCGCTTTCTCTGTCCCTATATCCCTATTATTTGTATGCTTAAATCTTTAAAACTGCGCAACGGATTTTGATGAGGTTTTTTTAATAGATAGAGTGATTCAAGAGGAAGGTTTATACATGCATAATATAGCCGTGCGAAGCCGGGCGGGTCGCTAGTTGACTATAAAGTAGAATTTTTCATATGAAAACTGAATGTTGAATAAAGAAAATTATTTCAGCTTTTATAAAAGTCAGTTGCAGTTCACATTTTTTTTAATTTGTCTTACAAATAACTCGGTTTTATTTTGTTATTATTCCATTCACCTCCACCCGGACATCGCACAAGTTATACCTAAACGGCATTAACAAGAAATTGCTACCAAACTCGATATAAATAACAAGTTGTTGTTAATAACATCGAGTGAAACGCAAAAATTATGTACGAGAGAGAAACTGATCTTAATTCGGTAAGTACTTGACAACTTTAACGCTAAAGTACTAGCTGAGTCCCGCGGTTTTACCCGCGTAAGCTTTGATCCCGTGGAAATATCGTTAAGCCTATACGGTATTCTAAGACTTCAGCTATCTACATATTAAGTTTCATAGCAATCAGTTAAGCCGTTCTTGATTTAGAAACTAACACGATTTTATTTCATAGAAATATGTTGGTAATAGTAGCTATAGCTAATAGGTTTTTGCGCTAAAATAATATGCTGAAAATTTTTAATATTTGAAATAATTCGTTTTTGATTATTTGTTTGTTGATTATGTGACTGTGACGTCGCAGTCTAAACCTGCAGAAAATTTTATCGAATAAAAAAATAAATTAAAATTAAAAAAACCGACTTCAAAAAAACTGAAACAAAAACTAAATAAAACCTGAAAACAAAAACCAAAAAGTGAAAAATAATCCATTTCGGGTCACTAAGACAGCAAGCACATAACTTAAAAATAAGTACTCACTTGGAAGTCGGACTACGCGACATCCTCACTAAATTTTTATGGGACCACCCCTGAGGTATCACTTTTCGAACATAAAGAGAATCATCTCAATCGGTTGAGCCGTCTTCGAATGATCGCGTAACATACACACAAAAAAAAACAACAACATACAGATGAATTGAGAACCTCCTCCTTTTTTGAAGTCGGTTAAAAAAAGGAAAACTTTCATGGAATGAGCCTTTAAACCATGAACGATGACGTCACCGACTGTGAATTCTTTCACTTATTTCACCTTTTTTAAATTAATTAGGATTTCTTGTGCATATAGTCAGTAACAAGTTATGTTATGTTGCTAATAATTTTCCACAACGCCTAAAATCGTCTGACACGTTTATAAAACTCATTCATCTGAAAATTCAGAAAATACCTCAACCTTCACATTTTATTATCTTCAAAGGATACATTTAAAAATAATTTAGGTTTTCGCATAATTTATCGAGTTCACCTAATTTTATAGCAACTAGAAAATTTAATATTTAGCTATTCGTTCCGTTCGATTTTAGTGGCAACAAAACACAATGCAACATAATTAAATTATTAAATTCACGCATCAGATGAATTAAAAAAAATTTACCATCGACAAACTGAGGGGTTATTCCCATCGCTCCAAATAATCGTTCCCAAAATTATAATTCCCAAGAGTTCCAAATTAAAAAAATGTTTGTTACCAATTATTACATTTAATTTATTGTTCTCACTTATTAATAAAGATAATTTACTCACTAATTAATACAGATTCATTAACGATATGAAAATTGCCGTGCGCTTCCAGGTGTTGCCAACATATTAACATTTTTTTAATTAAAATTGGTTTGTTTGAATGCATTGAGTGTACCAGTGATTAAATGGTATTTATTAATTGAAATGATGTAGAAAAAATAATTACTAATCAGTCTTAATTACACTTATTTACGTAAATACCTAAAAAATATCTAGGTTACTTTATCTACGATATTTTAAACGCATGCTAGCTTTTTAGACGCTTTCGGGCGTTAAATTGGCGTTTTATCACAATTGTTTCTTTAGATAGGATAAATTATTTTAATTGCCAGAAAGTAATAGCTGTTGTTGTAGGTTGGCTAGCGATTTCAGTCGGAGCGGATCATTTTCACCGCTCGCCGGCGCACACGCATCCACCCGGCGCGCGGCGTCAGTCTTCCTCGCGCCTCCGACCTGGCAGCACGCGCCGCTCGATAACCTAACAGTTGATCGAATATCGTGTAAACAACAGTGTAAATAAAACATTGTGATAGTGACATGGTTTTGTGTTCAAATCGGATACCTTGATCGTGTAGGAACCGATCGTGAGTATCTAATCAATTTAATTAATATCTTTAACTGAATAAGATTTAGTGCAAAGGTATACGTTCATAACATAAACCCAGATCTGGATAGCAATTAAATGTAATGAGTTTTCTTAAGTCGTGCACGTATTTAAATTATTTAGAAATCAGTATGGTCATTTGCAAAAAAATGCACGAAATCGTCGGAGCGGCGCGTCTGCGCGGGCGCCGTGCTCACGACATGTGCTGCCTGAAGTTGCTACTAGAAGAGCCGTCAGACTAAAATATCAATATGTGCAAATTAAATCTAAAGTCAAAAAGGCCGATGTCTAGAAGAGAAACAGTGCTTATTAACCTAAAACTCAAAAAAATACAAATTCTGTAATCATGACATTAGCTTCCAAAAACCTGGTTTTTCAAAAATTAAAAGAAACGCGATTAATTTTGGTAGAAATAGTTTTATTATATGTGCAACTGCAAACCATTTACTTTCCAACCCTAAACATCATCGTTAACTTAAGTAAACACATTAAATACAGTGACTAGATAATTAGTTCCTCTGGCCCCTAAATAAAATGCTCAATATTACAATAGGCGGCAAGGGTAAAACTTCATTTTACCACTTTTACTCAGTAATAAAACTATAACCTCTTACAACCACTACTATGTCCTATCAAACTAAAAGAAACTTTCCCTGAGATACAATTGACCTAAAAAATTAACACGAACCAACACATTCTACAAAAAAAATCACAAAGTATTTCCACAAAATAATTTTTTTATCATCCTGACTTCGACAACCGAATGATTTGTAATTAAAATCAGTTGATTACCATAAATTTTCACGGCGCAGATCGCATGCAAATTTCTAGTGTCTTTGAGCAATGTTCACCGTCGTATCCAGGCTTCGGAAGATCCGCGGTCACGCGAGTATGTTAGTAGACTATGCAGTGAGAGTTTCAATGAAATGTGTAGCATCTACTCTTGACGCTATTTTCTGTTATTAAATGAAAATATTTCGCATTTCTTCATTAGAACCCAGTTGTAAATATTCTACAATCTATTTTTAGAACCAATTTTAAAGCAAAATTAATAAAATACAACTTAATAAATTTATTTAATCAGTAGAATATTATAATTTAGAATAAAAATTAAGCGTCATTCAAATAAACCGCCCCAGACCGCACCCGGTGCAAAGGAGCCGAGAATACTTGCCGCGTTACCTCTTTGTATGGCAACGACTAACCTTTGCACCAAGAACGATCAATTTAATCAAACGTAAAGTATTGGAATACTAATGCATATTATTAAAGTTAATATAAGTCCTTTTTCGCCTCAGAGGACTACCTAATTCAGGCATATGTGTATTTTTTGTTCTCAATATTTAGTGCTTAGTTTATTATGTAAAATGAGTTTCAATAAATATATTTGTTGAATTTGTATTTATTTTGTCATAATTGTTTTAAATTGGCGCGATGTACCAATGCTCTAAATTTCAGTTTTATAAAATCAAAATTAAAAAAATCTTAGTATTACTAAGAAAAAATCTAGATAGCAATTACTGCTGACGAAGCTTTAAAAATGAAACATATTTTAAGTCTTCGAATGGAGCGGATTCTAAACAAAATCGTGGAGTAGGCGGAAATAAACCATTTAAATTCTCATTTCAATAATGGCATAATACTTAATTACCTACTAGGTATCAAATAAAAAAAAACGTGTGTTTTTTTACTCCAATGTTAGGTACCGGAACTCATACTAACTGGACCTCAATAATAGTGTCTGAATCATTTCGACGTAAGCACCTAATTAATTTTATCTAGATTTCATTAAAACTCTTACAAAAGTTTATCTATTACGTTTTTCAATGTCGAGATAAAGATAGTTAGGAAGCGCAATTATCAATCTTTTAGACTTTGATTCATTGTTGCATTGAACCGTTCCTAGAAGATATCAATGCTATACGTTATTCCCATGCATCCAAAATTATGCTTCCATTACAGAAGTGATGGAAGCCAATTTTGGAAGTATGGGAATTAATTTAAAAGTGGTAATGAAATCTAGATAGAAATCAAGATTTCATTAAAACTCTTACAATTTATTTCAATGTCAAGGTAAAGATTGTTAGGTACGAATCAATTTTTAGACTATAATTCATTGAACTGTTTTTTTAATTAAGGAAACCAACACTACTCAACTAACCTATATATAGGTAGTAACCTATAAAGAGGTAGGATATAAAAATGTATTGCGATTTGTGTGTTGGCTTTAGTGTCTCCCACGTCACACCAGTGTCTTGAGGCTGAGTACGGGGGCTTATTTCTTCCCATTGGTGTGTGTAAGTAGGATTATTACCATGAAAACAAAAATTCCCACGCTTCCAAAATTTACTATATCAAAAAATTAGCTGTTGTTCACGACTTCGTACGAGTGGTAGTTTCGTTTTATGTACCAAAACCTTCCTCTTGAATCACTCTATCTATTAAAAAAACCGCATCAAAATCAGTTGCGTAGTTTTAAAGATCTAAGCATACATAGGGACAGACAGCGGGAAGTGACTTTGTTTAATACTATGTAATGTTAAGTAAGATACAGTAGATAAAAATATAATATAACTAGCGACCCGCCCCGGCTTCGCACGGCTATATTATGCATGTATTATACATAATATAAACCTTCCTCTTGAATCACTCTATCTATTAAAAAAACCGCATCAAAATCCGTTGCGTTGTTTTAAAGATTTAAGCGGTCAAAGGGAAATAGGGACAGAGAAAGCGACTTTGTTTTATACTATGTAGTGATGATTATTTAACAGACAATTAGTAAGTAAGTATTCAATAAACGATTATTTTACTTGAAATGTAATTTAAATTCATTAAGATTTAACTTAGCTAGTTTTCACCAACAGACCAAATAAGAATAAAGACTAGATTGCCTGGTTATAAGGTAATTTAAAAATCAGGACATTTGCTAGACATTCTATATAGAATAAGGTAGATACAAATCTTCATTAGCAATAAATCATATAAAAATTACTCAGACAATCTAGGTCTAGGCCAATATATTTACGAACTATCATAAAGCATAATAGACATAGCATAAATTACCTACTATGTGTTCCAAAAGATAATGAAAGTATATTTACAAGCATACAATTTTGATTGGCCGTGGCTTTACTTATGAATGTGCCAATTATGAATATCGGGGTGAAAAACTACCATGGTTATTTTCACTCATCATGTTTTGTTGTCTTGTGAAAATGATGCTTGTAAATGTATCGAAATTTGGAGCTCTACAAAATGAAAATAAAAAACATGATAAATATCTCGTTTCAAATAACTTTAGTAAGGCAGTTATAAGTAGTATTTGTGTTACTATGTATCAAATCAAAATTGGTTTAGTTTCTTCTATATATTATTATCCAAACTAATATTATAAACAGGAAGGATTTTTTGTTTGTAAAAAATAAAGACTCGAAACAGAAATTTAATTACAATTTGTTAAAAAGATACATATAGCAAAATAGGCTACTTTTTAGTCCGATATTCTCTAGGGAACGGAACTAATTACTTATTTATGGCTTGTATTATTTGACAGCTGTCAAAATGACAGAGTAGTCCTATTTCACCTTGACCCAATTTTCCGCAAAAGGTTCGCAAAATTAAGTTTAATTCGATTCGTAAATCTATCCAGTCGTTAGCATAACAATGTAATTAAGTTAATGTAACTTAAACTGCAGGTTACTTAGTGTAAACACACTTGATTACTATTTGCACTAAGTAAGATTCACCGACATTAGATGGTTCAGTAGAAAATCAGTGTGATTCAATTAGGTAACTATAATATAATACTTATAATAAAGGATGAGCGGCAAAAGTAGGTGTAGGTACTCGTAAGCTTCAAAAAATCATAGAAAAAGTTATAAGGAAACAAAATTTGTTAAAAAAGTTGAATTTATAATTTTTAAATGACAACAAAGAATAATTTAGTCTGCAATAGTTAAATAGAATTCGCCAAATTAGTTTGAGTTAAACTGGCCAATTATTTTTATCGTAGTTTCAAAGTTGGAAATGATATTGTAATAAGTAATCCTCGAGAAAATTTTACATTTCGTTCGCTTTGATTGATTTTTTTTTTGCAAAAATCTATCTTTTATAATGTTCGGTGGAGCCTTAAAAATGTCAGCTTCTAAAAATCTATCATCATTTAACTTCTATTCAATTAACCAAGCAAAAACTAACAAAGAATCGCAAATCTACAAAAATCTCATGTCATCTTGCGAATTCTACGACCACTTGCATAGTGAATAGTCATAAAACAATATTGTGTAACTATTCCATAAGCTCACACATCTAAAAGGCAAACATGTGATGTTTCGATGGAATTTTCCGCCCGGGGCATAAGTACCTATTTTTATCCCTTAAATTTCAACAAATTACAAAATGTTATGTTGATGTCTATCACTTGAATGGTTTGAGTTCGATGCTTACATGTTTTATAATTTCAAAAATAAAAATGACAATTTACAACTTTTAAGTGATTCAAGATTTAAAGAAAAAATAAAAGCTTAGTTTAAAATAAATTAAAGAGGAAAAAATACCTATTTCTTTTTGTATGTAGATGTACGCGGAAACACTCTTTATTTCCGATCGCATTGGAAAATACTTAGGAAGTTACTTACACAAAGGACTTTTTTTCAAGAATATAAATGCTACTTTATCATTTCGATTTCAGTCTTCGTTGATGATAGTAATGACCCAGGAAAATAATCACTATGAATACAAATCGTGTGAGTTTAAAAAGTTTTTTGATAATGGGCATTTTATTGATAAGCGACACGAAACTTAATACGTATGACTTTCACTATTCAAGCGCCTACAGATCGGCTGATTACAAAGTTCGTTGACCTGCCTAGACAAGGGTCATGTCATAGGTCATTACTACTTCTTACGTCTTTTTTTGCTAAAATACTAATGAGCGTTTTTTGCCGCCATTACTTTGCATGACGGTAATGTTTGTGGTTACGTAAAATGTTTTTTTATTTGAATAGAAATTTATAAATAGATTTTAAGCTAACAAATAAGTATTTATTCACTGTTATCTTAAAGGCAAGAGCTGCAAAAATACAGTTTCTATGATATCGTCACAGAATAAAAGAAAAACCATATTTCGCTAAAATGCTTTGATCCTATTCGTAGCGAATTATTTTTTGTTTGTTTGTAGACGAATATGCTCTATTGTCTAACTATTGGACCGATTCTGATGAAACTTTGTATGAGGATACATTGAATCCATGTGGGTAACATAGGCTATTTTTTTTCTCTATATCCTAACAACGCAACTTACGCGGGTGAAACCGGGGTTGCTGCTAGTATGTTATATAGCTACTAATAAATATTTGCGATTTATTAAAAAATAAACTGAATCCGAATCGAAAAAAAAAACCTAACAAAAAAGATGAAAGAGAAATCCAAAGAATAATAAAGTAATAATAAAGTGTTGTAATCGAAATATATTTTGATTAGTTTTGTGCCAATTTCTTTTAATTATCAATAGAGGAGAAATTATTGAAAGTTTATTACAAAGATAGTATAGACTATAGACAGTAGACCCACTTTGCAAAAGTTATTATCTATGGCTAACCGCTAAAGAAGTAACGATTTTATAGATTGCTAAAAAAAAAAATACTTACTTAATTACTGCTATAAATAATTATTTTTATTTTGATTGAATTCTGAGTAATTCTATCTCTGATAATAACTAACTCTCTATAATTGCCGTGATATCGTCTTCCGGCATTCACAAAAAAGGGTGACGTGATGCGTTACGTTACGTTATTGACAAGGTAACCATAGCAACGTATTGAAGTATTAAGTATTATTATTAATTATTAAGAGCGTACACTGTCCCACTGCAGGGCAAAGGTCTCTCTACCTTTCTTCCTTTGATCACGATCTGTCATTATTGCACACCAATCATTCCTATAGGAGTCAAAATAATCTCGCCATCGTCGCCTTGGTCTGCCGCGTGGTCGTATCCCTTTGGGGGACCATTCTGTTGTTATTTTAGCCCATCATTCATCTCACATGCGGCAAAAATGTCCCGCCCAGTCGTATTTTAGCTTTGCGGCTTTCTGGGAGACGTCAGCAATGCGAGTTCTGGAGCGCAGGTTCGTGTGGTATTGAAGTATGCAAAATGATAATGTGTCAGGTTATATTGACATGATAGGTAACCATAGCAACTTCATCAATGTTTTCTAATGTACGTTTTTTTACGTTATCACGTAAAATCGTCCGTAAACCGACTTTACAGAAAACCATTTTTTGGACATCACAGGAAATTCGGAAACAAAGAACTGAATGTTAGATTTCTAAAATCTAAAATAAAGTCTAATCATCAGATCAATGTTTGTATTTAGCGTCTGCTAGTCGTTTAAGCTATAAAAGCTATGTTCAGAACGTATTATTCTTAAGCTCAGCTTTTATTAACTTCCGAGTAATATGTCAATAGTGAAAGCACAGATCCAGTCTAGAAAATGGAAAACATACCCGAAAGACATTAAATTTACTCAGTAAAACCTTTATTTATATTAAACCTTTTCCAAGTACGAAGGTTGTTTATATGAAAAGTGGCAAAGCGACGATGTTCGCCACTGATATGACATGAATACATTAACTACCGTTCCGTGATTTATTCACAATCTTAATGTCATCTAGCTACTGGCTTATCGTGTGGTGGGCAGGTTAGCCGTGTTCATTCCCCTTTCCACACCTCGGAGACATTAATTAAACCTTGTCTGGGGTAATCTGTTGAGGGATTTCGCTGAGTGGGAAAGGGACCAGTTTTGCTTCGTCATTTCTTGGTGAACATTGGAATCAGTTGCCTAAAACTGAGCTAGTATACTTTTTAAACTCACACGATTTATGTTCATAGTATTTTCGCATCTTAATCGCGTATTTTTAAAGCATGGTCGAAACGTCGATGTAAGAGATATAAAAAGACGCGATTAAGATGATTCTGATATTCCAAAATGTATCTGAACTTTCTAAATAAAAAAGAAAAAACTCTTTGGTATCGTTGACATTACCAATTCAATACGTTGCTATGGTTACTTGTCAATATGACGTCACACTTTTTTGTGAAGCACACCAATTTATAAAACGTTATCACGTCAAAGTAAATAAATAAATATTGCAGGACATTCCACACATCGCCATCTAGCCCCAAGCTAAGAACTAGGCTTGTGTTATGGTTGCTAGACAACGGATATACTACTTATATACTTTTCTTTTGTAAATATATACTTATAGTACATAGAAACAACCAGACCACAGACAAATATCTAAGCATAAATACTTGTCTGTGGCGGGAATCGAACCCGCAACCCTGTGTTTGGCAGTTCGGCATGGTAACCATTGCGCCAACTGGGTCGTCAAAATACTTTTATCTTGTGTCTGTAGTGTTGCTAACCTCGCAAATCCCGCAACTCGTAGACACAAAACAGTTGTTCATTCAGTAGTCAGTTCCGTTGTGTTAACATACTATTACATTACGGAGTGCGGTGAGCAAATGATTACTTTATACTAAACTATGTGCTATTACTAAACTGGTACGTCCTTATTCTGAACTAAAGACAATTGGGATTGTTCATTAATTTTTTTCAATTGAAATTACAAAACCATTTAGAGAAATTGACTTCCTCTACAATAAAGATAAACATTTTTATCAAAAACTAGCTGTCCCGGGCAAACGTTGTTTTGCCATATAAAAAAAAAACTAAATCAAAATCGGTTCAGCCGTTCGGGAAGCTACGATGCCACAGACAGACACACACACACACACACAGACACGTCAAACTTATAACACCCCGTCGTTTTTGTGTCGGGGGTTAAAAATCATACAAATCGGTTCAGCCGTTTAGGTGTAGTTTGGCAACTAAACACCGCGACACGATTGACATCAATATTTATACGTCACTCAATTGTTTTGCCTTCCCGGCACCTCTCCATTAAAACTTGAACTTTATGTTATGGTATTAAAGTTCTTATTGACTTGTATTATTACGAATCGTTTGTATGGTATGGAGTATAGATAAGTGTTGTTTTTAGACATTTTCAGGCAATTTTTTAAATTTTTCTCTCCGTAACAACCATCCTCGTACCTTATGGAATATTCTAAAAAAAGAATTGGCCAAATTGGTCCAGGCGTCGTTGAGTTATGCGCTTACCAACACATTTTGCGATTCATTTTTATATTATAGATAATCGTTGACGCAGCGTATTTTCGATTAGTTACATTAGCAATACTAAACGACACGATTTCGTTTTTAGAATAAATCCTGAACTGAGATCCTGAAATCAATAATTTCCTTTCTACATTTCTATATACTTATACCTACTCAGAACATAATATTATGTGTTAAAGGAGCATGCTGTGGAGAGCAGTGTTGGCTTAGTGATACATACCTCGACTTTCATTCTGAAGGTCGTGGGTTCGAATCCCGGCCGGCCGTGCACCAATAGATTTTTCTTAAGAAAAAATTATGTGCGTTAATTGACATTGCTCTTACGGTGAAGGAAAACATCGTGATGAAACCCGCGGCTTAGTTGGCTCCAAAAGTATTGACAAGTTCTCTCCTCTAGACATGGTGGACTAACCTGACGGGACTAGTAAGTGCTGGGCAAGCCTACTCCATCCTCACGCTAAAAAGGACCCAATTAAAAAGAGTCTAATTGCGGAAAACAGCCTGTATACAAGTACAAGTAGGAGCATGCTCACTGGACGCGCAAACCACAGAATAGATAAAATTGGTTTTATGTTTAAATTAATACAAAACAAAATACGATCTATTTGTACAAATTTGAACTAGGAATTTGAATTTAAATTGAACGCTATTAAAACGAAACTTTGGCGCCACTATATTAAGAATATTACTTTTTTATGGTAATATCTTATTTATTAGTAAACAATTGTGCTAAAATTATACGGCTATGCAAATATTAATCAGCTGATTATTCGATTATTGCTCCATAAAAATTACGATTGTTTTCTTTTAGATGCTAATTTTGTGATTAGTGATTTTTTATTTGCAATTTAAATGAAACATTTTCAAAGTTTTATTTTGTTGTTGTCATTGTTTTATATTTTTAATAGTCTTAGAACCCACTATTTACAGAATTGAAACTTTTAATCGTTTTTATATCGCCTTGAATCAGAAGAAGTATACGTAACGCTTACCCGATTTTTGTGACTTTTTACCGAGTAAAGGGATTAAAGTAGGTACCTAGTACCTACCTATTAAATGACCTACTGTTCGAGTTGATAGATAGCGAAATATCAGATTCTCAATGACTGAGTTTGAATCGCGATCACGATTTTACTACTAACGTTGGACGTACCTATTCAATGGGCTTTCAAATGGTTTTCAATTAAACTTTGACATATTTTAACAATCAATAAAATTGTGATGAATGCCATTTAATTTAACTAGTGTATTTTTATAAGTATGCGACTATTGTGGCACAAATAGTTGATTATAGTTCATGTTAGTTAATTTAAATCCCCGCGTAATATAAAAGCCCTCCGGCAGAAGAACATTTTGACATAGGTATGGTCTATTAGCGTACCTCTCATATCACCGAAACTACAGGCAAATTGTCACAATTTAATAAATCAGGGCACTATACCCGATCACGAAAACATAAACATTTTCAATCTTAAAACATTTTTGTTTTTAAACGTTTCGTCGTTCGCAGAGTTATCCAGCCAGTATTAACCAGCTGACAATATGCAAAATTCTATTTCCAACGCTGCAAGTTTAAACTGGCAAAACGAAATAGTGTCAGTGTGCCTGTCAGTCTGTACCGCACGAAATTGCATTTTGTTCCGTATCGAGGAGCTTTTGACTATGCATTTTATAAAGGAGGCCACGATACGATACACTGAATGAAAAGTTAAACAATTAAGGCCTGAATCTAGCTCTTGTGTTAGTGCTTCTTGGACACCTAAGTTGAATTGAGCAGATGTGATCAAAAATATCCAATAGACTGCGAAGTTTTTCCAGACGATGCGCTAAATGTGTTTGCTAAACATCGAAGTAGAGGGAGCAGACCTGATTAGAGATTAATCCGCCAAATATAAGCGACTGCGTCCACGATTTTTTTTCCTTTGTAAATACAGAACACTTTAAACTTTAAACTCATTGGATAAGGAAAATAGCAATTTAAAAGTATCTACTCAAGCTAAGACTAAGCTATTTAAATCCGAGAATTGTTCGTTAAATATCAAATTATCTATTCAACCTAAACAAAGACATTTTTACAACACAAGAAGCTTTGAGATTTTCTCCAAACTCAAAAAAGTCAAAACCCATTTCGAAAACGAACAGTGCAAAGCTGAAAAACGATGTTCTTATTTGGAACGACTGAGAATATTCGTAGAACTTGTGGCATTCTGAATTTCGGCCATTAAAATATCTACTGTATAATTTGTGAAACTCGGAATCCTCTTAGGATTTTCACTCGTCAATATTGTATTAGGCAGCTTTTTGATCTTTTTCCTACTAAGAGAAAAGATCAAAAAGCGAAAGGTCATACTGAAAAAACTGAAAAATTTTCGACATATCACTGAAAAAGTTCCTCGTGTTACCCAGTGAACTGCATCATTAATCATGTGGACTTAGACGAGTTCAGTTGACATCCCCTGACATTAAATCACAGTGGTCTAACGTTGAATGCGAAATCGGTAGAGTTGCCCTCAAAAATCGGTAGATTTGGAGCCGAAATCGGTAGAAGTCAAAAAATATCATATTCAATTTTAACAAAATCTATGATTACTTACTAGCTTTGGGAGGGCAAAAAAAGTGGCTGTGAGATACGGTAGATAAACAGACATGACGAATCTATAAGGGTTCCGTTTTTTGCCATTTGGCTACGGAACCCTATAAAATCCGTTTGGTTAATTTGTAACTTAAGGTTGCAAATAATAGTTTTCACGTCTTAAATTAAACTTTATCATGTGAAGATAATAATAAAATGAGTTTCTAATTCATGATATTATTATAATATAAACAAAAAAAGGGTTTCCAATTTAGATCACTACATAGTCACTATCACTACGGGTCATAATATAAAATAAAAGTCACTTTTCGCGTCCCTATATCCCTATGTCCCTATTTCACTTTGTATGCTTAGATCTTTAAAACTACGCAACGGATTTTGATGCGGGTTTTTAGTGATTCAAGAGGATGGCTTATATGTATAATACATGCATAATATAGCCGTGCGAAGCCGGGGCGGGTCGCTAGTAAATATTAAACTTGAAATCAGTAAACAATTTAATAGAATTTCCGTGTGCTCAAATATCGTGAGTCACTTCATCACTACCATCTCTTCATTTCGGTATTTCGGTAGAAAATAAAAAAAGAAAGAAAAGAAAAATCGGTAGGTTTTAGACCACTGCGCTGAATTTAAATACGTATTTATTTCCCAGTTTAAATATGAAAGGATCAAAGGAAGGTCAGAGATGCGAGCAATGTTTATATTGGCAACATGGTTGGTTTGTTTGATTATTCCTTTGATGTTTGAATTTCAAATAACCTATCTTTTATTTATAAGACATTATTTTTAAAGCTTATTTTAAGTGTTCTTTGTAATTCACAATGTGTCCATAAATAAATACATACATATCAAATAAATTAAAATAAAATATAAACAAAAAATGTTCGCAGATTAGACAAAGACTATGTTAAGCTTTGGAATAATATGCATCATTTCGATAGCTAGACAGTTGAGATTTTCACAGATGATGTATTTGTGTTGCTGCATAACAATATACTATATAAAACAATATAAAACTGGTAAATAAGAATAAAATGATACGGAACTCTTAGTGCACGACCCGCACTTGGCCGGTTTTATGTTATTTTTTTCATTTGTTTTGAGTCTTGTGTTAGTTTAAATGCATTTATTTGTTACTCAGTCCGTCAGATTTGCCAAAACAAATTCTCAGTTTTTAAGCTGTAGAAACTTAATAATGCTTTAAAAAACAGTGGTTATTGAGAGTAATATTTGTGAATTCCTTGGAAATATTTGAAAGATCGGAAATTATGGGCTCAAAAAACCATTCGAAACACGAATGAAAACGTTTGGCAATCAAGCTGATACAAAACTTTTCGGTAAACTGCAACGAAGAGGACTTTCCTTATTTCTCCATAACAAAATGAATCAGACTTTTACATATACAATATTGGTACAAGATTGCAAACAAGACGTTTGCGCGTCCGTCCTAAATTCAGCTCCGTAAGTGAATCACGTTCGTCCAAATGGCTATATAATTTGCACAATGCAAATAACGTTCATTATTTCAAAGTGGCTTATAAAAATATTTCATTTTGCTCTCATGTATACAATGCGTTTTGACTAGGGTATTGAAATACGAAAAGCGGTTCTAAACGTCTATGCAAACAACTCTTTGTCTATAGCTTTTGAAAATTTAAAATTTTAAAATCAAATGTGGTTATACTCAATCGAAAATCAGCTGTTTCTTGGAATTGGAGATTCTTGGAGTCTTATTTCTTATTGGGTTTGGATACTATTTTAAACATGGATAGTCTTTATTTCTCAAAACATTTGATTTTCCCGTTAAATAATCTTTGTTTTATTTATTGTATATGTTATGTAATTGAATATGGTGTTTGCAATAAAGCATTTTTCTATCTATCTATATCTAAAAATAACCTCAAAATTCTCAAAAAAGTTGTTTGCCTAAGCGACAACCCTTAGAATCATTAAAACACATTGTTAAATGATTATTTTTGAGACCAGACAGCCCCACAGTTTCTCGTCGTATGTAAAAAGTTATAAAACTCCTAGTTATGTACGTTCGTTTTTTTAGGGTTCCGTACCAAAAAGGTAAAAATGAACCCGACTCTACTGTCCGTCTGTTTTGTCTGTCACCACCAGGTACCAGGCTGTATCTCATGAACCGTGATAACCTAACAGTTCACATGTATGTTGCCGCTATTACAAGAAATACTAAAAACAGAAAAAATAGATATTTATTACTTCAAAATATTAAAATTAAAAACACAAATAAAAATTAAAAATAAAAACACACATAGGTAGGTACACATCACAAATAAAAAATATCGTCCAGAGCGTCTCCACGCGGCATCGCCCCTAAGAAGCTGGCGGCATTTCCTCTCTGGATAGCCAGGCTCACCCTTTGAGTGAAGGAGCAGCCAGCCCTTCGGTCACCTGATGCCGCATTAAGACGCCCCGCCAGGTCCTTAAAAAATAAATGGGCACTAGGCCCCATTTATTAAAAAAAATATAGTGGTGCTCCTATACAACATGATAATATATGGCCTTCGCGTGACTCGCACTTGCCCGATTTTTTTTAAGTTATTGAATTCCTCAGTAGACCATGGTCGTTTCGTTTCTAAGAACTTCAATCGTTTGTGATTTCCTACTTTCTACAACCAATGCAATCGTACAGATGTTTATTGGTCTAGACATTTTTTCTCGCTAAATCGTGCGGTCACAATAATATGACTAAATGCTTTTGTCTGCGATCTAGGTTTCCGTTACACACAAGGCTTTTTTTATTGGGGTTTAAGTATTTGAACTAAAGCTTTTGTGTAGGATAATATAGTTCTTTGTCTATTTATTTAAGTTTTAAGAAATGTTTGAAATTTTGGGAAAGCTTGTAACTTTAAATTTTAGAATTTGGGGATTTACGTACTCCTTGTAATTTGATGGGAATATCCCGTCTCAATTTCCTTTTAGGAACCGACAATGCTGCTAGAATTCATGGTCTGTTACTAAATAATTCATTAGTATTTAGAGTTATTAATATTTAATAACTCTTCTTCTGCCTGATGACGTTGTCCCAATTTATTTAGACTCCACTCAGTACATCTTCTTCTTCCATTGTTCACATCATCTTTTCTTAGGTTTGTCTTTTCCTCTACATTCATACTTATAACTCTTTTAGTCACATGCGTCTTCTCTCTCCTTATCAAATGTCCATACCAACTCTGACAGTTCCCTTCCATTTTAATCTTCTTCTTCTTTTCCCTTTTATTTGGGATCGGCCTTTCTTATCCTTTTCTTCCATTGCATGGCCCCTTCCATATTTAACAAAATTGTATAACATATTAAATATCACGAATAAATCAACGGGTTTTCTTATAGTTCTTATAGGTAGACAGACAGTCAACCGCTACTTTAATGACAGTCACGTATCTACTGTTACCGAAATGCGCACGCGTCACTGTTTGCTCACTTTTAAACGCAATTGTAGTAATGATTATGTCTTTTTTTTCTACAAGTCGTGCGAAGCCACTATTTCTACATGTAGCCAGTGTCAGTGTTTTTAAGTAATCTACTTCAAATGTGTCAAGTAAGGTTTATTGAATTTGTTCATCCATGTTCATTATTTAAATAATGTTGTGGGATTTATATTACTCGATTGAGCCGCAGTGTACTTAGAAGCAGTAGTAAAGTGCTCTTAGCCTTTTAGCCACTAAGTAACGGGGATGATGTCTAACGGAACTCTTTAAAATACAGTCGAGTTTATATCACTTTTGTTATTTGTTATAATTTATTTCCAAACACCACTATGTGTATGATGTGATGTTCGTTTAAACCACGGGACTCCGAACAGATCCGTGGTCCGTTAAAAAGTTGGACCACGACCTCTAGTTGAAGTTGGGAGTGTAGGATTTAATGCCTTGATGAGCGGGATCATCTAGTTCTTTTTAACTTGGATTACTAACATAAATAATAAGTATTTGATTAGTCGAATAAATACATAATATCAACATGGCTGTGTAACTTGAATTACTAAAATATATAATTAGAATTAGAGAAGAAAATAATAATGGCAAAACTTCGACAGAATATGTTAATGAAGAAAATGAAAAACACGTGTCTTTAAATGCTTAAGTATATCTTTTTTCCATATCTAGTTCACAAAATACCTACTATCATATAATCTAGAAAAACAGAGAATTTCATCACATTTTGTTATTTGTTGCTTATATCATTCTTTATATCAATGAAAATTACAAAATTGAAATAGGTACCTGAAAACCGTATTTATTTTAAAATACCTATTGAGGTTAACGAATATATTGAAATCGGATCTGAATGATAAAACAAATATTATTTTAAACCGTATAAACCCGTGAAATATGCAAATATGACCTCGCTGAAAGCCGTGCGATCGATTTATAAAAAATGCAAACCAATGCTTTCAGTATTCAAAATGGATCAAAACACTTTAGGATAGTACTGCTGTATTTTTTTTTTCTGTAGTGGAATTTTAGGATTACTATCAGAATATACTTATACCTATTAAAAAATTATGATAAATTGACCTATTTTCTACTTGGAGGAACTCAAACTCGGCATGTATTGAAAATACTTTTTCATTTTGAGATAAAGAGAGAGTAAGAGGGAATCATGTAAATAAATCTCAGAAAAATAAAATTCAAACCCATACACGATTGCATTACGTCATAACTTCTCTCCACATGGGGTTTTTAAAGAGCTCCGTATCAAAATGATTGTATATTCCTAAACTACAGTGTCTTTTTGGATATTTGGATATTTAAAAAAAGCCTCTTACGCTGACCACTAACAAAGACAAAATACGCCATGTTTTTTCTGGACCCCTCCAAACTAACCCAAGGCTTTTTTAATGATGAATGACCTTTTATTTTTCAGGGTGTGTTACGGTATCGCGTGCGGTGATGCGCCGCGAGCGCCCGCGATCGACACATGCATGCCGCCCGAGCACCCGGTAAGCCTCTTTATTAATCACTATTAATGATACCAAACGTAACTATTTTCATCGATTATTCTCTCTGGGGACAACTAGGATATTCAAAACTGTTTATGCCCCAGTTGTCTCATCAACAATGTCTGAGTTATTTACAATTAATGTCCGAGTTGTCACCACGGGACATAGGTACTGATTACAATTCATGATTATTGTATAGCCACTAAAGCTTAATTCGATTTATTCTTCATCACTGGGTTTTGACCTACATCAAAAAAATCTGGGTCTTCCTAAACAATATACTTGCATCGTCCCAAAATATAATTTTAACTGTTTTATACCGGTTTCGTCCGATTTTATATTTCTTCTAAGGCCCATATTTTTTTCTAATGGTAAAACAGTTTTTTAATTTTGGTTTATAAAATATTCCAACTATCTAGTAGGTTCTTATATCAATTTATTTCAATTATTATTAATGGAATCGGCTTTTCGTTTCAATTCTGAAATTACGTCAAGTAGACATCATTCTAACTAAAGGATGTAGCTAATCCAACCTAAGTAAGAAGGTAAATAAGCATATTAAGATTAGATCACCTGCATCAAATAGAGATAAGATTACCTACATTCTCGTTTCTAATATTCTCATTTGGTTTCTGCACGTCAAAAAGACTAGGACGTCCATCTTTAATTGACCACAAAAAGCTTAATTTATCTAAGTAGGTATGTACCCAAAATATACATAATATCCTAGTCCTAGGTATATCCATAGATAGGTATACTAAAATCACAAAATATCCAATTTGTCACCTGTCACTTTGACAACGGAAACACGATGTGCAAACTCTATAAAAACGACGAAATCAAACACTTAATATAATTGAATTTGGATGAAAGTCTCGATAAGTTGTAGCCTAAGGTAAACTCGGGGTGTATTATGTAC
Organism: Idaea aversata; assembly: GCA_907269075.1. Lineage (NCBI taxonomy): Eukaryota > Metazoa > Arthropoda > Insecta > Lepidoptera > Geometridae > Idaea > Idaea aversata. The sequence continues at coordinate 2,918,221 of OU026092.1, read as the reverse complement.
GGAACCGAACGCTATTGAATTACACTAAATGTGGGCGAGATTGTATTTTGCTTCGAAGAACTTACCTTCATAAATATTTCTCACATTTTTAGGAAAAAAGTCTGTCGACCTAAAAAACTTGGACTGAAATTTTGTGACAATCATAAATATGAAATCAAGAACTCCTTATCTTTCTAAACAAATTATTAAAGTTGAGGTCGAGAATTCGACATTTCTTGGCTCAATTCAATTAGCCCCGATGATTGAAAAGTACAAATTTTATTGGTGTTTTGCGAAGTAAGATATATTTTATTTGATTATTTACTTTTACCCCAGAATGAAAAACCTCCTTTTATTAGGTCGGTTAAAAAAATAATGTTAAAATGTTTGTCTGAATTGAACCGATTTGTATGTTTTCTGAAAGCTAAGTGTCTCGTAAGTATTTAAATAAGTTCAGTTTTTCAAAAGGTATAAGTGTTTATTTTTCTTATTTGTCCAAAGAAATAACTTGCAATATTAAATAACTTGTTTTATTAGGTACCTATAATTTGATTAGTTAAATTACGCACAAAAAGATGGCTTAAAAATGCCATCAATTGCTTGGAAAAAAGGATGCTACGGTCATGTTTGTTCGACTTGGAGAAGACACTGCCGCCGTGCTCCCAGATAAGCAGCTTCACTTCACAACACAAGTGAAAGAGGCCCTTAATATTGTTTTTATTAAGAGTACCTTCATTAACTTTCCCTTTCTTTGGCTGTCAACCTTCCACAATGGTGGTACACAAAAACAATTTGTAAATTATTTTCTTGGGAACTCTAATTACGGCTATTTCGTGTCGTCCATAATAGTTAGCCGTTCTTCTCATGCTTTTATAGTAATAAAACTTTTAATCTGAAACTTTCAACAATTTTAAACGATTACCAACCTTAATTGTTGGCAACTTGACATACATACATATTAACTTTCACTCTATTTTATATTATAATATTAATTAAGTCATAGTTGCGTTGAAGGGCGTAATTTTGTACTTGTTTAGATGTTTGATAATATTGTATTGTTTCAATTGTAATTCGTAGGTTCGATATACTTAAATTATTGAATAGATAAAGCTGTATCGGAATTGTTACGTAAAAAAATTCAAAAGCTAGTCTTTCAACAATTTTACTTTAACAAAATATCAGTTTTGGTTCAAGATTACTTTGGAATTTAACTTGTATTAATTTTAACCTATTATATATATTTTAGACGACCTCTGCGACGCAGAAGGTGCGGTTTCAATTCCCGCTTCTAACAGCTGTTCTGGTCACCATAACACAAGCCTGGTTGTTTAGGTTAGAGCTAGATGATGCTGTGAAATGTCCTACAATATTTATAAGGTAAGGGCCACCTGCCACCTTAATTAAAAACTAAAAATTTCGTCAAAATTGGGATAACTACTTAAAAACAAGGTAAATAGACAAATATTTGTTTTATTGCTAATCTGAAAAACAATTCATTTTATGTTATTCTGTCAATAATATCAAGGTTTTTAAAAAACCTTCTCATTACTCATACTCCGAAAGTAGGTCTAAAGATGCCTCAAGAGCGTGTAGAAAATAAAACTTTCAGCCCTAGGGAAAATCGCTTTCACTGACAGCTGTCATGTCAAATTTTGGCTTCGCACGGCTTGTGCAATATGTATGTAGCCAGTATCAGTATGATTACGCATTAGGAACTTCAAAAACCTAACCTCCTTGCTTTAAGTAACACCAAAGAATAACACTACATGTATATAACCTCTTTGGTCCCAACCTTGGAAGAGGATCAGGTAGTATGGAGTCTCTCATTCACTCTCATTGTTAGGAAGAATTTTATGTATTATTCGTAATGAAAAGCACAGTGTTTACCTCGGGTGAAAGACTCATTAAGTCCCTCGAACTATTAGCGCCCTAGCTACGCTCGGGCGCCAAACTCCGTCTCGGGCCTTGTAATGAGTGACTTTCACACCTAGGATAACAATGTACTATTTAGTGACCGTTATAACCCACTATAATTTATAATATCAACTGTCAAAAATAAGTAATAACACAAAACGTATCTGGGCCGTAATATTCGCAAAGTTTCGCATGTCATCTGTCAATTAGCCTTGTGAATCACAAGCATTGTTGACACGTTCTCAGTGCAAGCCACGAACAAATGCCGATAAAAATTAACACACAATGTTTCTTGCTAGATGAACCTAAAGACCTACATGTGCATGAAGCTAACCTGATTTAACAATAACATTTTACTTTCGGTAAGAACCTCCGCAGACTATAAACTTTGAATCAGCTTATAGTTTCAGGTTATTAATTTTTTGTCTCCAGTCTAGGACGTACTTGGCTTCGGCCCGTGTTATATTTACCTCTTAAAAAGAGAGCAAATAACTTTTGAAAACGCGTAATATCAGTCAGTATTTAAGTTATGATCTTCTAAGAGGGGCTTCTAAATTTATATTGAACAACAGTAGAAGCAAAGCACGAGCTGTGGTTGGTGCCTTGATAGGACATTACGGAACCAATGACATGATTTTAAAAATGAAGTTAACTTCAAATAATGACTGCAGAGCCAGCGGTGATGTCAGGGAAACTATGGAGCACATACTGTGTGAATGCGACGTTTTAGCAGCGAAGCGTATGAGCCTCCTTGGGAATGCGTATCCCAAACCGGAGGAATATAGGTTTCTTCCTCTCAGTGGGATCACCGTGTTAATCGACCACTTCTTCAAAGAGTAAGAAACATCCCATTGGGTCGAAGTGTTGCTGGCTATTTGTCAGCCCCCAATAACATCCCATTGGGTCGAAGTGTTGCTGGCTATTTGTCAGCCCCCAATATATAAGATAAGAGATAAGTTATGTTCTTTCGTATTTCAGTTCAGACTAGTTGCCACCCGCGGTTTCACTCCCTATTTCGTTATCTTAGGGATATGGAACCTACATATTACAAAGAACACACCCTTAAAATTTCATTACTCTAGGACCAGCAGCAGTTTGACCTGTGCTTTGATATATCAGACAGTTATGAGTTTAAATAATAGATTCAAAAACTATCACAATATCTTATACATTAAAAAAACTATTCTGATTTTAAAATTATTCTCAAAACTTGATAATTAGGTATCTATAAAAATCACTTAATAAGATCGAATCCCAACATTAAATCCAAATAGAATCTCAGACCATTCACTTTGATGACTGCGGATGATTCATCCTTTCGATCAATCTAATTTATCATTTGTTAGAGCAATTAAGTACCATCGATATGCAAATTAAACCATCTTACTTTGAGTAGCGGATTTTTACCGAAACTAAAAATTTGATAAGTCTTAGCGTAGATAGTGACGCCACACAAAGTTACTAATATCATTTTGTCAGAAAAAAAGATGCTACCCAATGGTCTGATGAGCTTACTATAGATCAATATCAATAGACTTATAAACAAAAATAGACCAACTAAAAATTATAGAAAGTTAATCATCGCTTCGTTACTTTCCAAATATTTTGGTATTTTGCCAATTAGTGGACTTATTTTACTAATTAGACTAACTTTTTTCAAGTTACCCGGCTGTAAAATTAGCGAACATTTTGATTTCTTTACGGTATCTTCATTTTAGATGTTATTTTTTATTAATTATAGCATTTCGAAGACTCAAAGTTTTTAATTATGCCACTTTATTAGCGGCTTCGTCGTCGCACCGATTTGGCTGTGGTATTATTAGCTCAGTCATTTTCATTTTGGTTCAAGCTAAGCTTTAATTATAGGTCGAGTCTTTTGTTAATTATAATCAGCATATTTTTCAATGATTTACTAAAAAAAACAACTTGATTAACTTAGTCTTAGAAAATACAGCTTAAATTTTCAAGCTCTTAGACATTGAAGTGCTGAGCACACAGAGACCGGCCAGTGTTTATGTGGCATAGTGCATAGAATCTCGAACATCACAAAAAATATCTCAGAACTCTCCCGATTCTGCCTCAGTGTGCTCAACGCAGTTATAATAAGGTTATAAGATTAATTACCCACCTAAGTTATTAAATAAAGTAAATGAACCTGCACAATCTATACGATAAGACATATATTTATATCCAATCAGGAAGGTATTTATTCAAGTAAATGTTTCTAATATATTTGCTTAGTAGAAACTACGAACGTATCAATTACTGGTTAATAGCTTCGCTATAGACATAAAATATCAATAGATCCTACTTCAATTAATTAAACTTTGTTTGTAATGAGGATTCTAAACAATTACTTAGTTCCATTATGACTTGACAGATGGTAATGCCTTGAAGGTGAAGAGGAAAAAAGTTATCTATGACCAGAGAATTGTTATTTTCGAAGAAAAACTAGAGAAAGATAAGACATTTGCCTTCCGACTACCAAACACATATTTTCTGCGAACGCAAAACGCATTAGTATTTTTTTTTTATTTGAGATTGACAGTTTTTCGAATTTTAAAATTTGCAACAATAATTTTAAGTCTAACACAGGCGTGTTGCACGCCCCGTGGCAGTTGTAGAAAAATTCAGCACTTAGCGCTAGCACCAACTATAGAACCACTCGGAACTACTTAAAAACCCTATTAAAATTAATTTGACTGACACAAGGAATATTAGCTATAATACATGTTCTAATATATTCTATTTTGTAAGTAATAAGTTTACGTGTTTTATCTCTAAAATTTCCGTCTTATTAAAATTTATCGAGTATTGAGTTTGCTTAATCATTTTAGTATCTAAGTATAACTACTTATTTACTACTACTTATTTACTATTTAAAAACAGTTAATTTAACAGTATTTCTAAGTCTATTGAATAATTATTTTAATCCTATGGTTTATTCACATAATCAATTTAGAAACGGCTGAAAAACATGCATTAAATATTTTGGAAAAATTAAAACCCTATGCAGATGAAGTTGTGGGGAAAATCTAGATCTAAATAAATATATGGAATAATAAAATAAAAATAAAACTACAAATAAAATATGTATTTTATTTGTAGTTTTATTTTTATTTTAATATTCCATATATTTATTTAGCTTAGCTTTAGCGCTTGAGGATGTCCTCAAGCGCGTGTCCCCGGGCATCGTTCCGAGAAGGCTGGCAACATTTCCCCTCTGGATGGCCAGACTGACCCTTTGAGCGAAAAAGCCATATAAATAATAATATTTATTAAGTTGTACTTACGTTGTAATATTAAAGAAATTAAAAAAAAAACCGTAAATCCTTTTATCAGATAAGGAATCTAAAAGAAAATTTCTATCAATTTATTAGGGAGGTAAGCATATCGCAACCTTATTTATACAACCGGTTAAATTGCACCTAATATAAAGCTTAACTGCATCCGCTAAGCTCAATATTGTAATTAAGGGCCACAAATTCACTTTCAATGAAGCAATATAGGCCCGATATAATCGAACAATCTGTTCTTAGGTATAAACATTTGCGTTATACAAAGTACACGCCCTTGAAAAGGTTTGCGTTCCCTTGATAAAATATACCTATAAAAAGTATTTTGATGATTAACTATTTTGTCTAAATACGTACAATTGGAGCTACAAAATAAATAAAGAACGGGCCAAGTGCGAGTCGGACTCACGCACGAAGGGTTCCGTAACATTTTTTTTGTTTTTAGTATTTGTTGAGCGGCAACAGAAATACATCTCAGAAAATTTAAATGGTTCATGAGATTCAGCCTTGTGACAGACAGACGGACATTGGAGTCTTAGCAAAATACCCTTTGGATACGGAACTCTAAAAAAATAACTGCTCTAGCTCGAACACATGCAAGTTCTCCAGGGTATGCTAAATATCATGTTATTTTATGTTAGTCGGTACCTACTAATGTATATTATCATTTGCATTACCTGTCTAAATAAAATCAAATTACCTTTTTATTATTATTTTTCTTTAATAAAATTAGGTACGGTTAAGACAGAAATACATAATCTGTGAAAATTTGCAAAATTCTCTCGCTTAACACGGTTCATGAGATACAGTCTGGTGACAGACAGATGGGCTCCGTTTTTACCTTTTGGGTATAGAACCCTAAAAACTGCTGAAACTGGTTTTATGAAACTTAAGGCTTTTTCAAACAACTTAGAAATGTTATGCTCCGGTTAAAGTATACAGCTTTCACATAAACCAGAAGCTGATCAAAGTACTTAAAATGTCTAACGTTATAATAGTACTGTATCAATCGTAAAAAAAATACAATGCGTTTCAACGAGGGTATAGTAATAAGAAAGGAAATGTTCCAGATGTTATGTTTTTAATTTTTATTCTACGATTTTTGGATATTTGTTTTTTTTTAATCTCTTTGCTATATTTACTGAAAAATCTGCTGTTTTTGAAACTAAAGAGTCTATAATTTCAAAAACAGCTGATCCAAAACTCACTTATTGGTCTATTCTATAGTATAGGTAAATCATGGTATAGGTAATCAATCATGAAATAATTAGTAACCTTAATAAACAAAGAAAACCATGAGGTTGAATGTCTTCTAAATCCAAGAAAACGCAGATTTTAGAGTAATCTTAACATTAAAATTTTCGAAAAAGAGTTCGATTTTTTAAACTTTTACAACTAAAGTTGTTAGCTTAAAATAGGTAAATCAACTGCCCTTCGTATTACTATCTTAATGTATTTTACCTCTAAGACAATGTTTTTTCAAAGACAAGTTTTACAACAAAAGTGGTTAGCTTAAAATAACTAGAACTACTTCCTTTCGTAATACTATATCCTCATCTCTATTATTTTAATTCCCTCGTCGAAGCCACACGTGCGTATAAAACAAAACAATTTACAATTACAACCGGCGATTATCAAATTAACCGGTGAAAGTGAAACTATGGAACAATCTTTTCGGAAAAAGATAACCTGTTACGTTACGAACAAACGTAACTACTCGTATAAATAACCCGTTTGGAATATTTAATTGAACAAATTAATTTCATGTTAGCCTTAAAATGAGACGTGACTTGTTTTTAATTTTTTGTTACCAGTAAACATTGACTTATAGCTAACTTCTATAAGTATAGGCTTCGCATTTTCCCCTCATACGTTTATTTCACACGGGATCCGTTATTAGCAATTCGTGTTTTTGACGAACGTGTGTTAAAGGGTTGGTAACTAAGACGTATCCGTCATTTTCACGATTCGTGATTCGTGTGAACACGGCCTCTAAAAACCATCACGAATCGTGAAAAATGACGATAGGGTAGAAAATATTCATACCAAATTACAGGTTTCTAGGTGTTTCTAGTATTAATAGTCTCTGGTGTAAGCCATAGACGGACGGACAGATGATCTTGGCGAAACTATAAGGGTTCCTTGTCAGGACTACGGAACCCTAAAAAAGACGAATCGTCCGTACAAAGTTTATATTTATTAAAACCGAAATTATATTTTTGAAATAAAAATAAGTACTAAGTAAGTATACCTACTGCTTATTTTTTATTGGACGTAAAAGTGAAAAATGTAAAAAATAAACATTTTTAACCGACTTCAAAAAAAGGGGGAGGTTCTCAATTCGGTTGTATATATTTTTACAAAGATTTTTTACTAAAAATAAGAAATTATTCTTTAGCGTCAATAGGGACAGGATTTCTCACTGAAAAGTAATTTTTCTTTTTATGAGAAATCTGTTTTTACCGTGTCTGGTCTTCATTTTAAGGTTCCCGGAGTCCCTTTGTAACGTAGTATTTTTATTCTACTAGTTTGAATTATAATTTTTTGTCAACTTTGTTTGTCACTGGCGATATGTAAGGTCGCATATTGCCAAACTGTCTAAGAAAAAATTGAAATGACATTAGACTTAGAGTGTTGACGCGTTTTGATACTTACCCAAAATCGGGGAGTTTCACATTGTAAATGATGACAGATTTCAAGTTTACAATAAATTAGTAAGGATATTTCAGAAGGACTTCATTTATTTTAGGGTTATCAAAATGTAGAAATGTAAACAAATAACAGGAACACGCATAGAGTGATAATAGTGTTCGGAATTAGAGAAAATGTTTTGCAAACGATGTTCGTGTTAGGGAAAATATTTAGGGAGTTTGGGATGCTGTGATATTGGCTTTCTTTTGATCTTGAGTCGCAGGAGCAAGATGACTAGATATATTTTGAAAGGAATTCGAAGGTTGTGGAGGCGCAAGCGCCGCCTTAAAGCTCGTTTATAACTTGAGCCAACAACATAAATATTATGCGCTAATCAGGGAATTTTCTCGGTAAGATGTTTTCTAAATTCTTAGATATTGTAGTTCGTCTATCGGCAAAGGTGTACACGTGGCTATGCCGATGTAGTGTCTTCGAATGCATCTCCTGATGCCTAGCAGCTCTCGAACTAAAGGATTAAGAGCCTAATAGTGTCCGCACCAGGTTGCAATATTTGTTCTGTTTTATTTCAGGTTTTTTCTTATGACCTAGACAAATCTAAATCACATAAAAGGACATGTGCCTGTCCGCATTACCTTATGCTTTTTACCAGAGGTTGTGTTGAGTGGATCTCCACCCTCTACCATTTGTATAACCTAATTTGACATGAGAACTTAACCCGTAGAAGCACATGGTTTGTACGGAGTCACCGCTATCAACATATGGAGGTACCATCTTTTCATATTAACTAACTGTACTCAGAATGGTGAATATAATTCGGTTTGCAAAATGATTTTAAATAGGATTTAAATATAAGCCCAAGGCTTAAGGTGTTAATTGAATGTTAATTGAATAGTTAAGTTAATATCCAAATTTGAACGAGAACTTGTACTTTTAATGTTCGACAGTGGTCGGTCTTTAACAGTGTCTGCGACTGATCGCTTACGGATCCCTGAACCGAACATCGGGTTGCTTATTAAGTCACACGACAACAGGGCATTCATAGGTGATCAAGCGAAGGCACAGTCAGCCGCTCCTTGAGGTTCACCGAGATAGGAAACTTTATATTTTGCTTTATATAATTTTGGTAGGCAATAAAGTTATTTTATCTCTTTGTATGGAAACTGGATTTTCTTTTGGGTATCCCTTTTAGGAACCTATCCATATCCTACTGTAAGGTGAGTCTCCAATATTATACTTTTAATAATATAGTTAGCGGTCTGGCTTCTTTATAATGGGGTTGTTCTGAGAGAAAACTCGTTCAGTCTAAACCCAGGAAAACCCCGTTATACCTTCGTAATTTTAATATTGTTAGACTACGGAACCCTACATTGTGCGTTGCCCAAGACGCACTTGGGTAAGATCGGGACCCTATTACTAAGACTTCACTGTCTGCCCGTCCGTCCGTCTGTTATAACAAATCACTATATAGTATATAAAAGAAAAAAAATAAATTAAAATTTAAAAAAACCGACTTCAAAAAAACCTGAACAGAAAAACTAACAAAACCTGGAAAAAAAAACAAAAAAAGTGAAAAATAATCCATTTCGGGTCACTAAGACAGCAGATAACTTAAACATAAGTACTTACTTGGAAGTCTGACTGGGTTAGATTGAATGTTGAGAGGTATAAATAAAACATGGTGTCACCCAGTCCGTTAGTTTTTCTGTTCAGGTTTTTTTGAAGTCGGTTTTTTAAATTTTAATTTATTTTTTATTTAACCATTTTTAGTGCCACTGTCACTGAAAATTCTACTCCATGAGGCTAAAGCGACTGTTTCTTCAAATTGCAACCTGTACCTAATCGTAACCCATTGAAGAGTTTGGTGATAAGGTGTTTTCAGATGCCCCATTCATCCTTTTTGTGTATGGGCCACTTCTATTAGTGGAAATGGAAACCTGAGCAATTTGTTGAATCTCGCTGTGCAGATCTGTTCATCACTCCGAAGATCCTCATCAGATCTTTATTTAGGATAGGGTTTTCTATCAAAATTCATTCAAACCCAGTCCGGCGAGGCAAAAGCGAATATTTTATTCAAATTGTAACCTGTAATCGTAACCGATTGAAGAGTTTTCTGATGAGAAGGTGGTTTCAGATATTCCATACTATTCATTTATGGGCCAATTCTACTGATGGAAGTCGAAAAATGAGCAATTTGCTGCACTCTCGAGGTGCATTTCTGTTCATCACTTCGAAGATCCTCATCAGAACTTCATTTAAGATTGGGTTCTCTATCAACATTCATTCAAACCCAGTCCGGCGACTAAATTTGACTAAAATCTTCAAATTGTAACCTGTAATCGTAACTGATTGAAGAGTTTTCTGATGAGAAGGTGGTTTCAGATATTCCATTTATCGGTAACTATTCGTTTATGGGCCAAATCTACTGGTGGAAATCGAAAACTGAGCAATTTGCTGCACTCTCGAGGTGCAATTCTGTTCATCACTTCGAAGATTCTCATCAAATCCTCACCAAATTTTTATGGGACCACCCCTGAGGTATCACTTTTCGAACACAAAAAGAATCATCTCAATCGGTTGAGCCGTCTTCGAATGATCAAGTAACATACACAAAAAAAAAAAAAAAACATACAGACGAATTGAGAACCTCCTCCTTTTTTGAAGTCTGTTAAAAACAAAGTCGCTTTTTCTGTCCCTATATTCCTATGTATGCTTAAATCTTTAAAACTATGCAACGGATTTTGATGCGGTTTTTTTTAATAGATATAGTGATTCAAGAGGAAGATTTATATGTATAATACATACATAATATAGCCGTACGAATCCGGGGCGGGTCGCTATTAGTAGTATAAACAGAAAAACAAAATATTTAAAACAAAAAATTTCCCATACAACATGCTACAGAATCCGCGGAACCCTTCGTGCGCGATTCCGACTCGCACTTGACCGATTTTTTTTCTATTGTAGCCTCAATTATAGGCATTGCTTAAATGGTAAAAGTTTACGTCGGAACGTGACAAGGTAGAGTGAAATTAAACGTCACTTTGATACATCTTATGAATAAATTAGATCTTGTTTCGAAGTCAAAACTCATGGGGGAGTCGACGTGATGAATATTAAATGAGCGGTAGCTAATTGTTTTAAAGTATAAGTATTTTAGAAAGGTAGTCATTATAAAAATGTTTAAACACAAACATAATAATTAGTAATTACGCCCCGCAGCTTTAGTCACTCACTAAAGCCTAACATAATTGTTATTATGAACGACAAATTTTAACAGCCCCGTTTACCCCCTTTAAGGTGAAAGGGTACCTGCGAGCTCTCCATACAAACGTAGTCGACTGTTTCCTCCCTGGATAATGACACTAGCACAAATATTTTTGTGCCATAAAACCTATAATTGCCATGACTATGCCCCTATGTTTTGGTTTTTTTCATTTTCTAATTATCATAGAAATTAAAATTAAAAAAATTGAAAAATTAAAAAAAACAAAAAATAGGGGCATGGTCATGGCAGTTATAAGTTTTATGAACCAAAAATATTTGCTCTAGTGTCATTATCCAGGGAGAAAACAGTCGACTACGTTTGTAATAGTTTGTATGGAAAGAGCCTCCGGTACCCTTTCCTCTTAAGGTTTAAATTTCCAATTGCTTTACTTAGTGGGGAACACTAAGCAATACCTACTATTTAAAAGAAACCCATGCGAAGTTATATACTCCTATTTTATTTAGTTCCAGAGATTCCTTGAATAGTTTTTGAAGTGAAAACTTCTTATGGCGCGTTGGGCACTTTTGTGGGTGAGCATTTTCACCCGTTCTCGCGACAGATGAGATTTTACACAGATATACAGCGCGACAGATGAGATTTTACACAGATATACAGTTTTCACTTCTGCCTGCACTCCCGGAGTGCGCTGTTTTTTTTGAAGTGAAAACTTCTTATGGCGCGTTGGGCACTTTTGTGGGTGAGCATTTTCAGCCGTTCTCGCGACAGATGAGATTTGACAGATGAGATTTTACACAGATATACAGCGCGACAGATGAGATTTTACACAGCTATACAGTTTTCACTTCTGCCTGCACTCCCGGAGTGCGCTGTTTTTTTTATTTTATTTTTTTACTCTAATATAATAAATAGAAAAATTATTTTTTGTAACAAATAGGCTCCGAAATTAATGGACCGATTTTGATGAAACTTTGTATAAGGAAACATTAATTCACAGGGAATAACAAAGGCTATTTTTATCCCGATATTCCCACGGGTTCGGGAGTTACGCGTGTAAAACCGCGGAGCGCTGCTAGTCTTTTATATAATGAGGAAATATTTTTTGTTTTTATGTTTGTATCGAATAGGCTCCGAAACTACTGGACCGATTTTGATTAAACTATATATGAGAATACACTGGTTCATACAGAATAAAATTAGCTACTTTTTATCCCAATATTCCCAGGAAATCGGGAGTTACGAGGGTGAAAACTCGAAGCGCTGTTATGTACCTACCTATACATAAATAGATTATCACGCTATTTGTTACATGCTATTTACTCGGCTATCAGTTGTGACATTAGTGTAACAAACGAACAATCCACATCAAATCGATACGCCGCACAAAATATCGATGTTACGACGATTCGTTGCGATTTTTATCACCACAATAAAACGTTTGACGTTTACCGGGTACCACCATTATCGCTACAATAAGTGACAGCTGTCATGAAAAACGTTTGAGGGGAAAAAGGTTTTTTATGTCCAGTAGAACTATTTATAGTGTCGTGATTGGAATCAAAACGAATGTCATCTAGAATCTGAAGACCGTAGTAGATACAGCCGTAGTCTTCTTTTTTACCTTTTGTACGCAACCTAAAAAAGTAGGTACATTTTGAGACATTTTACAACAACGCCATCTGACCACAATTAAGGCAACTAGGCTTGCAGTATGGTCCCCAGTTAACGAAGAGAAACCAAACGATCTCGACATAAAAGGTTTGGAATGCGTTTGAAGTTTATTCTCAACTCTTTAAAAATTTCTTCAAAATTTACTTTTCAAAAACAGCGCCCGACGTCTTTCCTCTAAGTGCGAAACTGTCAAACAAAAATACACGTTAAGTGAACGCTCGGCCGAGCTACATGGTAGGCGGAGTGGGTGGTGAGATTTTATTTTCGTTACGGAATTTCATGATTCGGTCGCCGCGCTCAAAACCCGAGATAAAAGCTATGCAATAGCTTAAAAAAATCTCTAAAAAGTAACTATACTATTATTTTCTTTAAATATTTGTCCAATAACTTATTTTACTTATTCGCATAGCTTTTAAATGTCGGTACTTTGTAACTTTGTAACCCAAATGTTGCGTGTAAAAGCTAAATTGATTGGATTACCTAGAATTTTATTAACCGTGCGACACCGTAATTCCTGTAATACGTTGGAGTGACATTCTGATTAGTAGCTTTGAGGATGCATTAATCATAATGGATCGTGGGTTATGTTTAGGGACTTGTAAGCTACCTACGTTATTAGAATGTCACGTAAAATTAACCGCATTTTTGGGTAGGCTATTTTGGAAAGTGTTTCTTTCGTTCTTACCTTAGATATGGGCTGTTTTTGGGAGTGTATTTTTCACTATTAGTACTATATTTTACAGAACGGCACAAGGTATACTTCAACAATAGGCTTGTTCATGTGGGTACGCAGGTTCCATGGTTGGCCTACGCATCCAAGGCTCAAAATTAAATACTTATTTGCAAATCTTGGTGCAGCATTATGAAGTGTTAACTTCTTTTAGCGCGGTACGCATATTTTTAGATGAAATAATATTTCTGAACTCGTTACCAAGACGCAATGTGACAGCTACGGCATTATCGGCTTCAAACAGTACTATATTTTCGTCGTTTGGTAATAAGACTTGGTAGTTTTGAGCGCTACCTAAAACTTGTATCAATGTTTAGCCCCTGGTTCGAATCTCACCGAAAACTTCAGTTATTGCTTAAATACTTTTTTCGTATTATTTTTTTTAGTTTTTTTTAAATATCTTTTTGTTTTTTTTATAAGTTTTCACATCTGTCGGCACTCACGGAGTTATATCGTTTTTTTACATTTCTTACTAGCTGTTCCACGAGGGTTAACTATTGTTACTCCCGATCCCGTCGGAATGTCTAAAAATCCCTTCTTAGTGCTCACTCCTCTGTGGAAAATTCTAAGTTTCTAGACCCAACGATTTAATCAGTCAGTGAAATTTTGCGTTTTATTTAGTTTGATGTTTTTAATGTGTTACTTACTTATATTTTGACTGATTTGCTGCGGGATAATATGGAACTTAGCATGACCAATGGCACTGTAGGAATTCGTATTACAAATGAACCTTAATTACAAAGCAATGTTATATTCGATCGTTGTTCTTTCATTTTTGTTACATTTCACGCTCCAAAAGTCAAGTGTTCAAACGACGCACTGCGCTAGAAATTAGACTCTCATATTTGTCGTCGAATACGTTTCTAATAAGATGCCAATTTAGTTTATTAATTCTTTCGTTCATTCACGCTTTCCTCGGTTCCATTCATTCCATTCTCTTTTATTCTGACGCCATTTTCTGCCAATTTTCCCTCAGGATAATGGAAATAACGGAGAACGAAATGATAAAGAAGTCGAATAATTAAAACGAACAGCTTCATCGTTAAGGGTTTGAATTAGGAATGTAAATAAAATAAAGCTATTGCAAGACATTTTACACTGTGTTTTCTAGTCCCAAGCTAAGCGACTAGGCTTGTATTATGGTGGCTAGACAACGGATAGAATTCTTATATAATTTTCTTTTGTAAGTACCAAGAACGCAAATAAACTTACGTAAATATTTGTTTGAGGTGGAAATTATAGTCGGAATCTTATAACGTCTTATAGAACTTGCATTATTTGACAAGTTTGATTTTTAGGGTTTCCGTACCCAAAGGGTAAAAATCGCACTCTAAAAAGTATGAAACAAGAACAATACAGAGAGCTAATTCTGTAGGCAATCTCAAAGTGTCGTGTCTCGTGTCGTTCAGTGGATAGCCGTCGTCGGATGCCACCTTGCCCTATAAGAATCCCTTAGCAAGCAAGGTGGCATCCGACGACGGCTATCCACTGAACGACACGAGACACGACACTTTGAGATTGCCTACAGAATTAGCTCTCTGTATTTTTCTTGTTTCATACTTTTTAGAGTGCGATTTTTATTTAGGTACCTAGTTTGTTTTTTAACTATATATATTTTTTAATTTATTCATGACTCTATGTCCTCTAGAGGGCGCCATATTTAATTTATTGTGACGTGACATAGCCTATAACCAGCAGATCATTGATACGCTTCTAATGTTACCTCATTTGTTAAATTATAGTAAGTAGTTTTGAAGTTACGTGGGAACAGATGAACATACATACAAACATACATACATACATACATACATACATACATACATACATACATACATACATACATACATACATGCATACATACATACATACATACATGCATACATACATACATACATACATACATGCATACATACATACATACGGGTCAAAAACATAACCCTCCCTTTTGGCTTCGCCGTAGTCGGGTAAAAACAGGACTGTCCCGTCTATCCGTCTGTCCTTCTGTCTGTTACCAGACTATATCTCTTAGCTAACCAGAAATTTTCACAGACGATGTAGGTATTTCTGTTGCTGCTATGACAACGAAATTAAATACTTACTAAAAAACAAAATATTATGGTAGTGGCCCCTTAGTCCCCGCAACTCCGACTCGCACTTGGCTGGTTTTTAGTCATCAATTAGATAATTGTTATACTTCGAATGTTGTGATGAGTCACTTAAATTGTAGAAATTAAGGTAGGTATTATTGGTATTTGTATAACTGTATATAATATATAATTTGTATATAATATATAACTGTATATAATTTGTATAACTCTAACAAAATATGGAATAGTTTTCGAAGTAATTATGTTAACGGAAACCCTGTCTTACGTCTTCTTTCATAATAATGACAGCTTGACGTGTGTAATCAATATTGCTCAAGGTTTGAAGTATCCAGAAAGGCTTCTCCGGATGTATGTTTGGTAGGAAAAGGTTTTATGTCATGTTTCTCCTTTGTACGCCAGAATGTTAAAGATTTAAAAATGTAATGATGGCTGCGCGTATTTCTTTATTTTAAAATTTAAATCACAATAAACCTTCGCTACACCCACCGTTCTTATCCAAATAAAAACCTGAACACAATAACCTGAATAAACAAAATATGGTACCTATTCGTTATTCTTTTTTAATCTACCTTCAAAACAGGAAAACTCGTTTTTTCACGTAATAAAAAACCTCGAATGAGCAAAATTATACAAAACAACAGAAACAATACAAAAATTTCTGGATAAACAATTATAACACTGACATAATAATGTTCTGTTATTTAAATTTTTAAATTGCGCGAGTATACCGCGGTCTCTGTGTTCAAAAGAAAGTGAAAGCCTTAAATGTGTACAAATAGTGTTCGATTTCAGGGTGACAAAAACAAATATTGGACTACGACGAGACAAAAAAAAACGAAAGTGTTGGATTACTGGTTTCAGATTGAAAAAGTTCAATGGAACACGCGAGCGAGAGCCAAAGATTCAATGAAAAAATGTCAACTCATAGAATCATTTCATTTTTCATTTTCTGGACTTTTGTTATTATAAAATTAAATATTAATTACAAATAAAAATAATACAATAAGAAAGTATTGATAGAACGGTATATTAGTTTTGCTTTGTCAGGCTAGAGGCGCCTATGAAAGCTCAAAATACTTCATAGAATCTATTAAATTTTGACTTAGGTTAAGAGGCTACTCACTACTCACCTAATAATAACCTCACACGTTGGTAAGTTGCACACGATTTTGATTTGTTAGGGTAGTAACTATACTCATAAATTTTTAATGTAGTTAAATCATCCAGACGAAAAAAATGTGAAATTCCAGAACCCACCACCATGGGGACACCATCTCCTCTGGTGAGTGTGTCGCGTCAGTGTACTTTGGAATTTTTTCGTTATGCTCGAGGTTCTATGGACACTACATTCCCCACAAAAACCCTCCCCATACCGTCTCAGTGTGATCAGCGTTTTAAGTATTTGAAGACATTGTGCCGATCATCGTACCTTGGGTCTTCTACCTGGTGACTGCATAAAACCATCCACTACACAATTCCAAGTAGCATTGGTGTTATGCAGGTTACCGGACGTAAAATCTTACTGGCCAACTACATCGTACTGCGTTTCAAAATATTAGAAAATGCAAAAAGAAAAATATACTTTAGGTATTCGAAATCTGATGAACAAAGGCTAGTTTCTATTTCAAATTATCTTACCTATTGGAAAACTTAAAAGCCTATTTATAACCAGTAACGAAGTGATAAAAATTTCTAGATAAAAGCTCTATCGACTGAAATAAATTGCAAAAAAGTACTACTCTTTGATTTTACGCCGATATTGCAGGCAAAAAGACTCCGCAGACTATAATACTTTTATCGGCCAATTGAAGACAGATTTGAAGGCAGACATATATTTGATTATATATTATCGTCCGATATAAAATTTGCAGTTTGCGTGAGTATCGGATAAAGGTTTTTAATTACAACTATACAGGCTATAAGTAGCAACAACACATTGTTAATCGATTCACGCCTTCTGAATCGATACCTGTCGTAAGTCATAATAGGAATCGATAAAAATCGTGGGATAAAAACTTATTGAAGTGCTAAAGGGATAGCCTGTAGTACATTGACTGTTTGCGTATTTATCCGTGTAGTTTCTCTACCTTGTAGAAATTTATAAAAAAATCTTTTCAAATGGTTTAAAGGTTTAGAAATGCAAAGAAATTTTATTTCTTGACTCAAAGTATAGACTGTACTTTCTTTAACTCAGAACATAATCATCATAAAATATATTAATCATTGATAAATTATCAAGTATGAAAAACCGTTGTATTTTTTTCATTTGCTGCTTCTTTATGCGTACTGTAGATATACACTAGTCTAGTATACAGCGCTTTGATTCGTTCGCTTGAAAATTTGTTAACAATATTATGTATGGAAGTTTATTTTGACTAGAAATGATCTAACCCTTTGGTTTTATTGTAGCCCGTTTTCATCTAGATCTAAATGAATGAGAGAGTGAACATAATCCTTCGAGATTGATGAGTAGGGAGCGACGTAGCAATCAGTCGCCGACTCACCGTGTTACCGCATGTTTAATTTATGCCGGATCTACGCTTGTTTGATGTTGTATGATTAATTAGTTGGAAGTAAATGCGTGGTTTTGTTTCGCTTTATCTCGTAAACAGAACTTATAGTTAAATACAGATTGCAACCTTGTTGATTGAGATTAGGGAAAATTCAAACCTCATAGGTAACTGTGTTTTTTATTCTATAAAAACTGAACTCTCAGTTTAACTACAAATACTCTCTTTGCTGGCAATCATGTCTAGATTGATTTAAAGTATAGCGTAGTTCACCGTCCAGCTACACTTGTAAATCAAAGTGATGTAACGGCAAAAGTCCGTGTTCGCAAAAGTCTGATTCATTATTGTATTAAGTACCTACGTCTTTTTATATAAAAGGTAGGTATTCATTGGTATATGTAAGAACAAAGTAATGCGGCTTTCCAAACATGAATATTTTAATTGAAATCGCGTACAGTCAAAGACGCGTCGAGCTTCGAGGTTCCTTGAAAATAAATTACTTACAAGCCATGTAAGGACCTTCCTAATTTAGTAATGTAAATTAAAACATACTCTTCCTTTGAATTTGTAAGGAAGACTTCTTTAGAAACTTCAGGTACTTAACAAGAATAATTGGGCTTTCACGTGGTAGATTACGTAATAAGAGCACATAAGGGTATCTGCACCTACTATATCATAATTAAGGATCGCATTCGATCCGAAAATTTATGGACGTTATTTACACGTGTCAAGAGTGAATTCCTGATATTTTATCTAAAATCATATATTCAGTTGTCAAATAAATCTAAGGGTAAAAATAATTTTAGCCTTGCCTGTCCGTTCAGGCATATTTCGCATGAAAGTACCCGCATTTCATTTGACCCAATTCTACAACGAGGTAGTACAAAATTTAGGAATCTAGAGAATTCATGCCAGAGATAAATCATGGTATGACACCATTCTAGCTTCGGTAGAGAATTCTACACATTTTTGGTTTGACGTTATCTTACAATAGGGCATTGGCATACTGAATATTTATTAAAATTCTTAGATTATAACGTTGTGAGAGAATCACATTATTCTGTTTTGGGGTTATAATGAAGTTTATCTGTGCAAATACCCATTGTTATTATACCGCATGATAATGTAGACAATTCAATTGAAGTATTTGTTGTTAATTTAATAGTCATTTCATTTCGTCCAGGTAGGTTTTGATTCACACTGTCTGTTTGGGATGTTTTAGTAAACACTGTTTCGGATACCTGGCACTGTTTAGGGATTTAAACAATCATCTCAAAACTAGTGTCAGTAGCGTTAAATATTAGTTTTTAGAATAATAACTGAAAGAAGAATTTTCCCTGATGTGTGTACTACAAGCAGATGAATGACTACGATCATAAATTGTAATATAATAATATACTTATAATAAAAGAAGAGAGGACAAAAGTCTATACTTGGAAGCAAATTAAAAAAAATTGTCTAGTGGACTAAGTTATCAAATATTTCGTAAAATGTCGAAAAAATCAACCAAAAGCCAGGTGTTTCTTTAAAAGTTGTGCAACAGTGGTCATGTTACACTAAAAAATACTAAAAACCAGTTTAGTTAACTTTGCACTTATCTGAAAGGGATCGACATACTAACGAAGTGCTGAGTCAAAACGATCAACCTTCTAAATACCACAAACCAGTTCTGACCACCGCAACACTTGACACTAATCCAACTGATAACCTCTTATCTTTTCTACACTTGTTAGCGACATAATGAGCAAGATATATCGAAAGATAAATCGACGGATATTTTACAAAAATCATAATCGTGCATAATATTATAAGTACCAATCAGTTTGATTTATAAAATGTTAAATTTTTACTGTTTGACCTAATTTCATGAAGTTACGACTTTTAATGGTACATTATATGCCATTATTGTTATGTTTATTGACAGATATATCTTGAATTTCGACGGTTTTTATAACATATTACTTTTAAGGTTATTTAAAATTTTAGGCTTATTTGTGTTACAGTTATGTCGTATTTTTTGTGATGGTTTGGTTTTATGAACATAAAATAAACATACAAAAGTGATTCGGCATTGTTCAAATACTTGAATCAACTAAGACTGTTTGAGACTCAACGCTATTTATACTTGCCTCAAGCTCATAGACAGTATGCATATACATTAGCTGTTTATGACTTTCACTAAGCATACGAATCAAGCAATTTTTCATCAAATGATTTTATCGTTACTGGATTTTTATTATATACTTTGTCATTATATCTATTTGTTTCAATATGAGCTTACCAAGTGTACGCTCCTACCCTTCTCTAAACATGAAAGCTCAAGTTTTTATTATTTAAACCTCGCGCGTGCGCAGCTCAACTTTCGAACGTTTAATTAAAATATCCCAACATTGAGGCTAATCCATACTATCAGTTGTATTTCTATCGACAACTTGGTCAACGCTTGGCTATGAATATGGTTTTACTGGCGAGCGGTACTGCGAGCGAGCGGAGAGCCATGGCAAAAATAAATAATATTATATTGGTATACATTGTTCGGGCTACATGAAAATTAAATTCAGTTCTGTTCCAATTTGTCGCCAAAATTCGGTTGACCAAGTTCATTTAGATATTTTTAAAGATGATGGCCAAAATCTTCATGCAATTGAGTCCTAAAAGATGTAATGTATGTCAGAATCGAGAAATATTCCGAAAAAGATCTAGTTAGCCTTTGGCAAAGACAGACCAGGACAATCTGATTATGTAAAAGGGTGTAGAGGAGACCTTTCAGAGTAATTTATAGAAATGTTAATACTAATATTAACACTTAATATTAACTTAATATTACTAAAAATAACTCTGGGAGGTCAAGCTCAGCACATTTATTTCATACTACACGCATGCAAATATGCATCAACCTCAACATGGTCGTCGCTTATCCCATCAGGTGAGATAAAGTCAAATTCAGCCACGTCTGATCCATTATAATTTATTATTTGTATGATTATTACCATATACAGTTCGTTGTTGTACTTACCTTTGTTAATTTATACAATTTATAGCAACCTTTTTTCCTGTCAAACTTTATTATTCTTGTCACCCAGTTTACCGCCATTCGCCGCACGCTCCGTCCAAGTTAGTGGCCCAGCAGTTAACATTACTTGTAAACTTGTAATTTAAATATTCATAGCGACATTAGTAACTATTAGACAATAATATTTAATGGAAATCTTGACCGTAATCTGTGGTATAAAATTTACATGGAATGGGTTTGGCTGGATTAGCGAGGGATTTTGCGTGTAACACGAGTAGCATTTTGTTGTTAATACATGTTGCTGTTAAATTCTCTCCATTTTAATTATTTTCCGTACCTCAAAAGGTAAAAAAAGGAACCCTTATAAGATAACTTTCTTGTCCGTCTGTCTGTGTGTCTATCACCACCGATTTTTCTTCTTTATTTTGTCAGCGATTCAATCAATATTTTGTCTATGATTTTATTATTACAAGTAGTACAGACTTTTGTCCTCTTTTCCTTTATTATAAGTATAGCCGGAGCCAGCATTAAGGAGATCTGGAAATATTTATTTTGATTACAATCGCAATAAGCAATTAGGTGTGTTGTCTGATCAATAGATTCCAATAGCTATAAACCACGATTTCTACTACTGAGCATCAAAAGGTTTTCTGGGAGAAATTGCCTAAATTGTAAAATTACCCATTGTACCTAAATAATAAAAAATAAATTTTCTGAGAACAAAAATGCAATCAATTTTGCGAAAAGGCCGCCTACAACTTTTACTTCTAGCTAGTTTAATTATCCTCTATGTATTTTGCAAATAAAGCTTTTATCTATCTATACCTGTATAAAAAGAAAAAGACAAATCTCCGAATCTTGACCCTTCCTCTAAGGTACGTCCTAAGAGGAAGGGTCAAGATTCGGAGGTTTGATGGTTAAGATTGACTGATTGAACGTGTACCGAGCTCTTTGCGAGCATAGAAAAGTACCACACAGAAAGAAAAAAGTTCTCCAGTCAAATAAATTTACTTGAGTCAAGATATTTCCTGTTTCCTATATAAGGAAAATAGAAAATACTCGGAGTAAGATATAAAATGTTTCAAAGTATATTGTTTAAATGAACCAATATAGTATTTGAGACAAAAGCGTGTTAACTCTCTTTTTAAAAAAATAATTATTGAATCCAAGAGCGCAACCGTTTTGGTTTAAAAATAATAATATTTGCATTTAATTTGTACCGTTTTCAAGATAAAATTTATTGACTCTTGATCTTACTTATTTTCATTCTTAGCTTGAAAAACTTTAGATAGAGAGAGGTCACATTCTTGCAACAAAACTTCTTATTTCTTGATTAGGAAATGATCTTTCTTGATTTAATGTTTAAGTGTTTATTCTAAGATCTCGATGATTTTGCGACCAAATATACAGTACTTGACAGCATTAATGTCATTTCTTGACTTAAATATGTGGCTAATTCATTCTAACATTTGGATATTACTTTTTTGGATTTTTTTATAATTTAAGCCAAGCTCTTTAAATTCTTTGTATTAAGAGTAATAGTTACTTGATATAAAAGATTCTGTTATTTCAATTGAAAATTACAATGCTTTGATTGAAATATTTTTTTAATTTAGGGTTAAACGTCACCAGCAGTGGCGCCACTTAAATAAATTCATAGCAAACATAAATTCTTTCATAAATATTCCGTAACCACGTCAAAATGAAACAAACCATTATTTTAGTACCAACAAGGTATATCATTATTTTGTATTGTTTCATATTGCCGTGGTTTAGGAAATATTCATAAAATGATTTATATTTGCATGAATTTATTTCTGAAAATGACACCAACGCTGCTGAAATTTAACCATAAATAAAAAGATATCAAACATACTATTGGTCTATCTGAAAATAGCAACACTTTTCTTAACTAGCATTTGATTCACACAGTACAGTAACCTATAACAATATTATATTACAAAAAGTACATAGAATAAATAAGCAAACGCAGAATCTTTCACTTATCAAGTAACAAATGATTAAAGGTTAATTTCATATTTCTTAGTAAAAAGTCAAAAAGTAGATTCAATTAGTTCTTTATTTTAAATATACGTTAGATGTTTGACACCATTTTTTTCTTAGCCTAAAGACGAAAACATTACACCATAAATACTATCAGTTACTACTGACTTACTTAGTTACTTACTTAACAAAGAGACATAAAAATAAACATTACAAAGAAAATGAAATTTTGAAAACAAACATTTTCAGTTAAGTACTTACTTATCTACTATAGCAATGAAAATGACAACATAAAAACAAATTTATCAGTCACTACTGACAGTTGCTTAAATAATAATACAAAGAAAACGACACTATAAAAACAAAAAAAAAACAGTTTTTACTGACAGTAACTTTTAACAAAGTAAATGACACCATAAAAACGCTTTTGCTGCGCTTTGAAATTCGTACTTTACGTCATCTATAACATTATATACAAGGTTATTTGAAAAATGCGCACGCTGTCTTGCAGGGTGGTTCATATCATTGAGACCAGCTACTTTTGTTCTACGACTTTTGGAAATTCGAAAAAAAAATCGAAAATTTTGAGGTTATGTTGATTCGAAAATCAGCTGTTACTGACACGGTGAGGTCATTAACCTTATGATTTTACGTATTTTTTAACTTTTATTGATATTTCCAAGTAGTAATGTCATTTATTTAAAAAAAACAGCTGATTTTGTTTCTGGATTACATTGTCAACATCTCCTGCATCCTGAAAAAAAAAAATCTATGAATAATTGCAAAAAAATACAACTTACTAAAAATATGAAATTGTTTTTTAAAGAAATATAACTTAAATTAATAATTGTATCAACTTTCGAAAAAACAGATAATTCTACAGGATGTACTGCAAACCAACAACATATGGAAAGGTGCAATGGAAGCAGAATCCTTTCCACTATTTTACTAGAAAGCTATTAATTTCAGAACAGCTGGCTGTTTTTTTTTAAAACATAGCTAAGAAAACTTGGTTGCTCGTGTCACAAGTGCTTTTGGAGCTACAATAAATAAATAAATATTGCGGGACAATTTACACATCGCCATCTGGCTCCAAGGTAAGCTACTAGGCTTG
The DNA here is from genome assembly GCA_907269075.1 of Idaea aversata. Classification (NCBI taxonomy): domain Eukaryota; kingdom Metazoa; phylum Arthropoda; class Insecta; order Lepidoptera; family Geometridae; genus Idaea; species Idaea aversata. The sequence goes on along the minus strand of OU026092.1, from coordinate 2,894,007 downwards.
TGTTATGGTAGCCCGACAACGGATGTAATACTTATATACCTTTTTTTTGTAAATAAATATTATACATAGACAAACCACCCAGATCATCACAAACATTTGTTGACGGCGGGAATCGAACCCGCAACCTTCTGTGTCGCCAGGTGTTCGCCGGACGCGCGCCACAGAGGTCGTCTAACAACACTACTATTGTATAGATCGTCTATTTTATACTATTTTATAGAATACTAGCTGCCCTCCGCGGTTTCACCCGCGTAACTCCCGATCCCGTGGGAATATCGGGATGTAAGCTATCCTATCTCTCAAGTTGGATCGAACTGCACATGGTGTGCGAATTTTATTATAATCGGTTAAGTGGTTTAGGAGTCCATTGAGGACAAACATTGTGACACGAGATTTATATATATTAAGAAGATATTATCATCTATACAATAGTAGTTTTGTTTACTAAATTGGCAAAAGTATTACTTACATGTGTTTGAACAATTAATCCTTGAATAGCCTCCGAAGATGAAGATTTTATTTTTCTTGATAATCTTTTTTTTAACAGGGTCACTTGAAGTGGTATTTTTTTTGTCTGAAAAATATAAAAGTATAGCATAACTGCTAGTCTTAAAACACAAACAAAGTCAAATTATACCAGCAGGTGTTCATCCACTGTTTAAATATTATTATCTTACCATTGTCTGTGACAGCATTTAATATTTGTAGTGCATTTTCATTTGATATTTCGGGTTCCTTTAGCTTTAACAGCTTCCCAAAAAAGCGTTGCCAATTTTTGTAAAAGTTTAATGACTGTTGTGTATATAATTTTTCGAAATCCAAATTAATCTGAAAGAACAAAGATAATATTATACTTTTGTCAAAATTCAAATTAGTTTACATCGTAGGCCACAGATTTATCGAAATAAACTAACGCATCAGCATGAACCTTATAACAATGGCAAAAGACAGCGTCGGCTTGGCTTGATCTATGGGATCCATACAGAAGTAAGCACTTACAGAAGGTCACATCTAAGTTGGGGAATGCATATTATGACGGCTGCGGTTGGGGTGCACTCCAACCGGCAACGTAGGTACCTATTTACCTACAACGTACCTTTTTTGGATAGATCTCTCCAACCTTATTTATATACAAAAAATTAACTGGGTTTAACAAATATCTAGATAAAATAAGCAAATATACATGTCGTTTAGTGGACTTACCGCGAAATTTTTAAATAACTTCTCTGGGAACACACCAAGACTCGAGTAATGTCCACTTGTCCATTGGATTGGAGTTCTTATCCACTCAAGTAACAATGAGAATAATATAATCCTTAGATCAAGGACGTTGTAACATTAAAGAAAATAGGAAAACCACTTGTATAAAACCTTAAAACACGTGCGCATAGATAAACCATTTATCGCGTGCGACACATTACACAAATCAAGCGGTGGTGATCAGTGTTGCCGCCTTGTGAATAATTTTTCCCTAAGAAAAATATTAAAATCCCACTCAACCAAAAGATCTTAGAAAGAATTTTACGCAAAGTTTGGCGGTCAGCTTCAGCAGCGAGCGCACCACCCACCGTACTAGTTTATTCATATGATTCAATGATATTACATTATATAAAAATTGAAATGATCAAAGATATAAATAAATAAATAAATAAATATTTCAGGACATATTACACATCGCCATCCAGCCCCAAGCTAAGCAACTTAATGCTTGTGTTATGGGTGCCAGATAACGGATAAACTACTTATATACTTTTTTTTTTTTGTAAATATATACATATTATACATATAGGAAACACCCAGAACCAGAAACAAGAATTTATGGTCAGCATAAATACTTGTTCCCGGCGGGAATCGAACCCGCAACCTTCTGCGTCGCAGTCGGGTGTTCGCCCGACGCGCCACAGAGGTCGTCATGATGTAGTGCTGTCCACGATGTAGTGTAAAACCGACTTTAAACTATTGTGAGTTGACTATTGGTGCTTATTCGATATATTATATGCAATGAACTTAACTATTTTTTGGTCTAGTACCTCTCTTATTTCAATTTCAATAAGAAAAGGACGGGAACAATTATTTTTTAGTACCGTTTTAGTTTGACATATCAACCGACTTTGTAAAAAAATACTCCAGGAACGCAACTAAACCTGCGACCCGTGTATTCTTAATTTGGTAGGGTAATGTCGTTTAATCTTCTTAAAAAGGCAGAATCTGGCAGAATAGACATAATAGGTACACTGATCGCACGTTTGGCTGCGTTCCTCGCATGATTTTTTATTTATTCGGTAAATACGTCTAACTAAAACGGTGTTAAAAGGATTATACCCGTCCTTTTCTTTTCTTTTCTTATTTTCAAAAATATATTTAGAACTGTTTATGCGACATATTTATTACAAATGTCACTTATAAGTTTGTTAAGGCTGGGCGTCACGCGGCTTTAGCAACACTGGACGGCGTTTCTAGCGTCAAAATTGTTAATAATTACGAAAAAAAAAATTTTTATAAATTGTTAATACGGTAATATTATTAATTATTAAATTTACCATAAGTTCAGGGGGAGCTATTATACTGGTAACACTGAAATATTTCAAGATTTATTTTATAAACTTAAATTTCTATTCAAGAGTCATTGAATCTGGATACAAAATATATTTCAGGGTCATATTTAATTGAAAATATAATCACAAAATCAGTTTTAGAACAAGAATGAACAATTTTTGACGCAAAAGACAAGGTTACATTTAGATTCTAGAATCAAAAAATTTGAATGAAGACTCAAGAATTTTAAATTAAAAATAATGTTTTGGTCAGAGAAACTCAACGTTCTTTATCAAAGACGACAGGTATTTATTAAATTAAATATGCGGTAATGTGTCGTTCAAAATTAAAATTATTTGATTGAAATACGTATTGTTAAGAATGTTCACTTTAATGTTAAGAATTATAGGCAGTAGATTAAAGAAAGTCATTTTCAGTTTAAAACTGTATTTTTTGTACTAATTGTTTTTGAAATTCCTAAAAAGAAATTAAATTTTTTTAAACAATGCGGATTTGTAATTAGAACCAAGTAAAGTATTTTTGGATAAGATATATAATAATTGCTTTAAAAAATACGCTTCAAGATATATTTACGTTTTAAATAAAGATATAATTTCTATCTGTGCAGTTATTGATACGTTTAAAATTCCTATAAAAGCAGTGCGCTAGTTAGTTTTTACGTCAAACGTATCGCGATCTGTTGACCCTAATCACACGCATTAGAAATGAGACTGGCAAACAGAGAAATCAACTCGAGTATACTGCGTTTCCGATGTACGTTCCTTATATACGTAGAAATTGTACGGTGTAGTTACATTAATGTATTTAGTATGCTATGTCGTGAAATGAAACTAAGATATTAGAAATTCAGGAAAATCTGTTTGTACAGTCGGCTGCATAATTGCAGCCCCTGGTAGAGTTCGAAAGCTACTGTTATTGGAATTTTTTCATTCTAATAATTTTTGATTAATAAATTGATGAGTTAGAAGACTTTAAACTTCAACTAAAGCAAGTGTCTAGAATCCTGCTTGTGTTGAAAACATTCTTATGACAGCCGTTTTGGAGCTCTACGGTGGGTCTGCAATTATGCAGCTGACCGTACAAGAATTTTGAATAAAGCATTTGAATGCGTATAGAGCAAAATAGGTTGTATCTACATGTTGTCTTTATTTTTTCATTTAGAATTATTCGGATGGTTATCAAATTTGAACGTCATTATGTCGCATTCTCCTTGCATTTCTTTCAATGAAATTGCAAACAAGTTAGAACTTACCGACTACTGACCGTTAATATGTCACCTACTTAACGCTATAAAATCGGCCTATTTCCTAGAGAAATATTATTAAAATCAAGTGAAAACATTGATTCCGCAACAACCGATGGCTATCTATAAGTTTTTCTAATATTTACCATCTCGTTTCATCTCTATAGTATTTATTACCCGTTCCTTTCTACCGTGACGATCGACTGAGCTCATTTGGTTATTTATCTTTTGTTTTGTAAAACTGTTTCACGGTTTTTAGGACCGTCATTATGTCTATTGTTCAATTTGTAATACTAACAAATGATGCTTTTTGCGGCACTTTCATTGAGAAAGTGTTTTGGATGTGTCACGAGTGCGATTTTATCTGTAAATATTGATAGATGTCTAAAATAAAATGTGTCATAATAATTTTAAAATTGTTTCTTTCATTGTCTGTACGTTTCTGAAAGAACTTAAGTAGTGTCATATCAATATTATGATTTAAGCATGAGATTCTGCTAAACGAATTTAGATCAATTCTGGCTAAATGCATTTAGGGTGTGTAATATATGGCATAATAACAAATGTTCTAATGATCACATGACTCAATTTTATTAAAATACTTTTTTTCATAAAATCACTTTTGGCTTTGGCTCTATGCACTCCTTCCAAAGGTCCGGGGCTCCATAGCCCCGTGATATGAAACACATAACAAACAATAATATCAGTAAGCAAAAGTATCATTTCATTTCTACGATAGGATTAATATTTTCGCATTGACAGAACTGACAACGGCAACAGGGCTCGCAAAAGTTAGCTGGATACTTACGAAATTTATTGTCAACTTGGGCAAGTCGGCGCTTCGACTTAATTAAATAATATTGTGTATAGGACTGTCGGCATTTTGCCGATAATTGATATGACAAGACAAGACACATTGGAGTCGGACTCTAAAGACAAAGTTATTGTCATTCTATTCCATCTGGCGATGGCACCTCAATTCGGATCCTTATCTTTATTATTGGATATGATACCAGAATGTGTTGTATTTTAAATATAAATTTATCTTAGCTATAGCTTAAAACTTGGATTAATAGGTATATGGGGAGTTTTCTCCAGATATCCGAAGGTTCGTAGTAAAAAAAGCGAACGAAGTCGCGGGCAACAGCTAATCTATATAAATAAAATCAATTGCTGTTCGTTAGTCTCGCTAAAACTCGAGAATGGCTGGTCCGATTTAGATGATTTCGAGACGGTTTTGAAATGTTTGTCGTAGTCCAAGGAATAGTTTAAACGGTGAGAAACATCGGATTTACGCGGGTGAAACCGCGGGGCGCAGCAATTTAAAATAAATGAGTAACCCTATTATTATTATGTCACCGTACATACATTATAACTTAATATAACAATTCATTGAAGCAATACGTGACATGAATATTATTATGAATACAATTTTAGAAGGTCTCTCTCTCTCGAGTGAAAGTGATTGTTAAGTGCTAACCAATTTAAATAAAGGATAGGACAATTCGTTTTGGATTGTAATTAAAATTTTGTATTATTTAAAACAATTTATTAATTGATGTAATAACGTAACAAGTTTTTGCTTGTTTACACAATCACAATCGACCCTATTAGAATCAGAATCAGAATCAGAAAATATTTATTGAAGAACTGGGTACAATATGGTGTTATGGTTTTTATATAATACAGTGCCTAGCAGTTTATCCTTTACGGATGTACAATTTATAAATAGCAAAGGCTAATTTATAAGTTAATAGGTAAGTAGATAACATATTAAATTCTTGACCGCATTCAGTCTTTACCTAAGATTCAAAATATTCATTCAGATTGTAGAATGTTTTTGATATATGATTAGATGGCACAGTGCGCGTGAACGCATAGAGCCGCAAATAAGACGCCTGAAGGGAGCAGCACAAAATTGACCAATGATAGGACTCTATTTAGCGCAGTGCATTCACTTATCCAAAAGCAACTTAAGTACTGTTTGTGAAAAGGGACGTCAGTATCTACGATTGAAATCTTGCGACGAATTAAATTGTTAGAGGACTCAAGTGGTGGCGTAACTAGTCGCTCTACCAGCAATATGTATACAGCTAATATGGAGGTAGGTCACCTGGTGATAGTCTGGTTGCGCAACCAATTTGTTGTTGGCAACCGAATCGCCTGCTAGTGGCGCAACCATGAATAAATATAGAGCTATTTGACGTCTCACTCACTCCACCACCATTTGCAGTAGATCTATTTACCACTGCCCTTTATTCTTATTATTTTAATCTTTAATTTCCTTAAGACGCCCCAAAATTTTATAAATAATTTTTTAAATCACTAATTTTAGCTTCGGGTAGCCAAAAGGCTGGCCTTTACCTCGGACAGCGGATAGCAGCGGATCAGCATCCAATGACCCAGCCTTTTGGGCTGGACACTTCCTATAGATTTGGATTTTTATAACCATCTTCCTTTTGGATTTCAAATTTTTATTAAACGTAGTTTATTTTATTATTATTTAATCGTTATTTTTTTATACTTTTGTTATTATCAGAAAATAAGTCTATAAATACCTATACATTTTCTTTTACGTCGTATGTATGACAGACAACACATTCATTTGAAACTGACATTCCTGGTATTTGCTCTGATGTTACCCGCTTGGAACACAAGATGTGATTCATATTTGACTAGCGACCCGCCCCGGCTTCGCACGGCTATATTAAGTATGTATCCTACTAATATTATAAATGTGAAAGTTTGTGTGTGTGTGTGTGTATGTATGTTTGTTACTCCTTCACGCAAAAACTACTGGACCGATTGCGTGGAAACTCGGTAGGTAGATAGCTGGAAACCTGGATTAACACATAGGCTACTTTTCATCCCGAAATTCCCACGGGATCGGGGCTTACGCGGGTGAAACCGCGGGGCGCAGCTAGTTATACATATAAACCTTCCTCTTGAATCACTCTATCTATTAAAAAAACCGCATCAACACCCGTTGCGTAGTTTTAAAATCTAAGCATACATAGGGACAGACAGCGGAAATTGACTTTGTTTTATACTATGTAATGATGATGAACTTTGGTTTATAAGAAGACTAGCAACCCGCCCCGGCTTCGCACGGTTATATTATGCATGTATTATACATATAAACCTTCCTCTTGAATCACTCTATCTATTAAAAAAAAAACCGCATCAAAATCCGTTGCGTAGTTTTATAGATCTAAGCATACATAGGGACAGACAGCGGAAATTGACTTTGTTTTATACTATGTAATGATGATGAACTTTGGTTTATAAGAAGACTAGCAACCCGCCCCGGCTTCGCACGGTTATATTATGCATGTATTATACATATTATAAACCTTCCTCTTGAATCACTCTATCTATTAAAAAAAATCGCATCAAAATCCGTTACGAAGTTTTATAGATTTAAGCATACATAGGGATATAGGGACATAGAAAGCGACTTTGTTTTATACTATGTAGTGATAGTGATAGTGATGGGACCTCGAAGAAGGACATAGACTACTGTTTTGATCCCAGACTTACGAGAGGGGCGCAGCTACAGTAAAATAACCGAGAGATGTCGCTGTTAACACTGTTGTACAGAAGTGAGTATCGTAGTTCGGCCGTTTGCACAGAGATGGCGCTGTTTTCAATATTGCATAGTAGTAGAAGCACAATAACTGTTAAAATCTCATCTGTCAAAATCTCATCTGTCGCGAGAACGGCTGAAAATGCTCACCCACAAAAGTGCCCAACGCGCCATAAGAAGTTTTCACTTCAATAATAAATATCATTCCCGCAATAAAATAACGGTTATGTATCTACCTGAAACGATAAAATATCTACGGTTTACGGAGATTATTTAAATGTTATTTATATGGATAATTCGATCGAGAATCGTTTCCTTATAGGTGTTCTGAAACTCGTAACAGTTTCATGGTATTCAGTTTATTATTCGTTTTATATATTCATCGTTAAAATTATTTGTCACAGTATTGTGTGGGTTTTACACAAAACCTGCATTGTGTTGCCTATTTTATTTCCTGTTCGGAATGTATATTAAGTTTCATAATTCTATTATGAATTTATAGCTATACCTCAATTCGTTTGAATTTATGATTACCTTTACATCAAATTGTTTGTTGCACAAAGTAAATTTAATTTGTCTTCTAATATGAGAAATAATGGAGACCACGTACCAGAAAGCGCAGTGCGGGACGGCCTCCTACTAGAAGGAAGGACGACTTAGTTAAGGTCGTGAGAAGTCCTTGGACGCAGAAAGCATGCGACCGATCGCTCTGCAAGTCTTTGGGGGAGGCCTATGTTCAGCAGTGGACGTCTTGTAGCTGCTATGATGATGATGATACGAAATAATTCAACTATCTATCCACGACCAAGGGTTTAAAATGATTTTTTTCTGACATCTCTCCTATAGCAAAAATGTCAAGAAAATATCAATTTGTACAGGTAAAGACAGACGCAGACAACCGATTCCATTCGATGATACGAAATAATTCATCTACCTATCCTCGACCAAGGGTTTAAATGAAATTTTTCTGACATCTCTCCCATAGCAAAAATGTCAAGAAAATATCAGATTGTACAGGTAAAGACAGACGCAGACAAGCGTTCATTCCCATTCCCTGGTTGTAGGAATAAGGAATGAAGAAGCGAAACGCTTAGTGCGGTTTGTCTGGGATTTCCAACATGAATCAGTTATGGGGAATTCTAAATACTCAGGAAGGATTATGTAAAAGTTGCATAGTAAAATAACCGGTCAAGTGCGAGTCGGACTGCGCACGAAGGGTTCCGTCCCATTATATTCTGTTTTTAACCGACTTCAAAAAAAGGAGGAGGTTCTCAATTCGGTTGTATGTATGTTTTTTAGTATTTGTTGTTATAGCGGCAACAGAAATACACACATCAACAAAGTCTACGGGTAAAATAGTGAATAGTAATAACGATAGTAGTAACGATTGATATCCCCATACTTAGTATGACACGTTGATTTAGAGCCGTCGCTAATCTTGTAGGTGGACCAACAGATGCCTAAAAGTTACTAAGAATATTTTGTTTTTTAATTAAATTTTAACGTGTTAATAGATTTTTTATTGAAATAAACTTGATTTGTTTCTCAGTTTCGGCACTACTTTAGTTTTCATACAAAATTTAATTTTTTTTTCTATGGCAACCCTTTCATTAAATCACAGCATTTAAATAAAATTCCACTTCTATCGACATACGACACTCAAAACAAAAAAACCCAACAAAATACAATTTTCCCCCAAAAAACATTATTTTACCCTTGTTTCCTTTGTTGATACATCATATTTGAATTTCAACTGTCTAGCTATCTTGGTTCATGAGGTAAAGCCTGGTGACAGATCTACAGAACGGACAGTGGAGTCTTAGTACAAGGGACCCGTTTTTACCCTTTGGGTACGGAACCCTCAAAACCTCAGTAACGTAATTTTCTCTACCCCTCTATTGGTGTGTAGGCTAATTGGTAATTCCATTTGATTGGCCAACAGCATGAACAATTCCACGATTCAAATTTGAATTTGGTACAATAATCACCAATCAAGAATTCAATGAATTTCGAATGAAATTCACGGGTAGTTTAATGTTAACAGGAAGGGATAATGAGACTCAATTCTGTGGTAATAAATTCAATACATCATTGTCTAGCTAAAACATGTTTAATGGAGCAAAAATAGCGTGCCGTATTCGCGTTTTGTTTTTCATAAACATAATCGTAGTCTTTATTTTGGAACACAAATATTGAAAAGTACAATCAGGCAACAAGGATAATGACACAAATATTTTTGTGCCATAAACCTATAACTGCCATGACTATGCCCCTATGTTTTGTTTTTTTTTTTCATTTTCTAATTATCATATAAACTAAGATTAAAAAAATAGGGGGCATGGTTATGGCAGTTATAAGTTTTATGCACCAAAAATATTTTCTCTAGTGTCATTATCAAGGGAGAAAACAGTCAACTACATTTGTAATAGTTCGTATGGAAAGAGCCCCCGGTACCCTTTCCTCTTAATTGCTTGATGAATAATGTACCATGTTCTCGACAGGAAGATGAAGAATATTTCTAACTATCTTTTGCCCACGTCTTCGTCTGGGCCAGGGGTTCAATTTATCAAAATCGTTTCTTAGCGGATGCCTAATTTTAGTTTTCGATCCGTCTATTTTACTTTGAGGTGTGCATTGATGTATCAGTCACGAGCGTATAGGTATCTTCTAGAAAAACGTGCTACATCTTAGTCTACATCGTCACTTACCTTCGTGTGAGATAAATAGTGGTCAAACGCTTAAAAACAACTAAATTTTTATCTAAAGTTTAGCGCAGGTATATTATCTGTTTAAGTACAATGTACCTACACCTACTCAAAATAAAGTTTTTCTATGCTATTTTTTAAACCTAAACTTACCTGTGTTAAGTTAAATCTCATCTTCTATACTATAAAGCTGAAGAGTTTGTTTGTTTGTTTGAACGCGCTAATCTCAGGAACTACTGGTTCTAATTGAAAAATTCTTTTTGTGTTGGATAGTCCATTTATCGAGGAAGGCTATATGCTACTTTTTATTTCGATATTCCCACGGGATCGGCACTTACGCGAGTGAAACCGCGGGGCGCAGCTAGTACGAAATAAAACACAATGAACCTGTCTTAATACGCCTAACCTCTCGTTTTAGTCTGGGCATAACGCGATTTAGGCACACTGCTTTTTAGGTTACAGCGAGCAAAGGTGTGTAATCTTTCGCGCCGTTTTAGGTAGACAATGGCTGAAGATGCTATGTTGTGAAATAAACAAGCAATGTTTGAAAAGACACATTAATCTGAATTAACATAGGAAGATGGGAGTTCGTAGTGTCTCCAGTGATGTTCCTCTGGTAGGTGCGTTGACTTTATAGCCGAAGCGAGTATGTTTTATATAAAACTAGCTATGCCTCGAGGTTTTACTTGAGTAGTCCCGATCCCGTGGGAATACCAGCATGTACCTAAAAAGGTGCCTGCAATTCCTGCAAGGTCAACTCAAAACTGGTACTAAATGCGGTAAAAACCCTAAACAAGTGGGGCAGCAGAAACAAACTACGACTACTCTGGGGCCCAGGTCATGTAGGAATAACAGGAAATAAGAAAGCTGATGAGCTAGCAAGGACAGGATCCTCAGGTTCAGGTTCAGGTTGTTTCGGGTCCAAACCTGAACCATGTATGGGCCTGTCAGCATGCACAATCATAAAGGTCGATTACGCTGATAAGAAACACACGCAAGGGTGGGAAATCAGTCAAGGGCTACTACATTCGAAGAAATTCATAGGTAGCAGCACTAAGGAGGAGGATTAAAATATATTGTCAAATTTTAACATGACGTGCTTTATTTCTAAATTACATTTTCAATGCCTTTACGTTGTTGTGAGATCTGTAGATTTTTTAAATAGTCTCCTGCTACTCGTAGTTTTATGTTCTTATACAGATGTAGGTAAATAACATCGCTTTATTATGTTAATGCTCGTTTCTGAAGCTGATAAAGTAAGTAACTTAACTCATTTTCAAGAAAAAAATCTCCAATGGGTAATAAGTAATAGCTTTTACGATGATCATCTACCCTGTTCAGCTTGAACTGTATTTTATTATCTACATAATATTGGACATTGTTTTTTTTTGCTTGTTTGTAACAAATAGGCTCAAAAACTACTGGACCGATTTTGGTGAACCTTGATAAATGGATAGATTGATTCATTGCGATTGACATAGCTTACTTTTTATCTGAATATTCCCATGGGATCGGTAATTATCCGGGTGAAACCGCTAGCCGCTGCTAGTACTATCTATATTAAGACCAGAAATCGAACGATTTTCAAATCAAATCAAATCAAATCAATCATTTATTCACATTAAATAGAGTAATAAGATGTCAAAATTATAATAAAGTACTTGGCTATTTAACCTCATTTGAGGTATGTGATCTGTGTGGTGTGTTCGGTTTTAAACTGGTATTAATTAAAGATCGAACGGAAATGGTTATCCTTATTTCTATGATTGATTTGACAGTTAATAATTGGTTTTATTTATTAAATTGATCCTAATACCACACTAATAGAGTGACTGGTTTATTGTTACTAGGTAATTGCTCAAGTTATTTACGGCGCTTTTTAACCAACTTTAAAGAAAGGAGCTTCTCAATTTAAATTACTAATAATTCACTTTGTTAAATTAAAATTGCACAAATTCAAATAGTTTCTAAAATCACCTTTTCGCAAATAGAATTTATGAAAGAAACGACAAAAAAATGGTTTGAAATACTATTATTTGTTGGTCAAAATTATGTCATAATGTACTTATTTATTTTGGAGAATTTCATAGTTCGAATTGGTGCAGTTTTCGTAACATCACAACTGTTCTGTGGTATGGAAACTGCACCATTAATTTCTAATTTAATCGCAAAATCATTTGAAATTAAAATTTAATATAAGGCAGATCAAGATAATACATCCATGCTTATCTCTTCGAAATTGTATAAGCCTATTAGCGCAAGACCTACATCCTAAGATTTCCTATGAAATAAGTGAAATTGGGATGCCCATAAACAAGAACCAGCTGATCTCTTTACATAATTTCCACAAACAATAAAACTGGCCCTTATTATTAAGCAAAAAGGATAGACACATTATGCCCTTGGTTCATAATCGTTAGCGAAGATAAGTCAACCTTTCTCACTTACTGCAACTTAGATAAGTGAAACACAGATACTTTAGTGGTTTGTTCGTAATTACTTACCCAGTGTTAGAAAATTATTCTATTCGCTTAGACCTAATAAATTATCTGTGAATAGTAAATAGATCGTTCACAGAGATAAGCGCTGTATTTGAAAGTGTGGGATATGTAAGTTGTTTGTTATTTTTAGTGTCAATTGATTAAAGGGATCGATTTTGATTGAAGATTTGAGTATAATTTATTAAAAGGAATCATTACCAAATAGAAGCCAATGACAATGTGAAAAGTTCTGATTTATATCCAATTTAACGAAATTAACCAAAGTCAATGAAATTTACAATAAACACAAACATTCGATATCAGGAGAAAACTAATATAAGACCTGAAATCATCAATTGTATATATTTAAAAACTTCAGTACATATGATCACACCCATAGACAACCTAGTATCAAGAATGGAGGGCCAGGCTAATGACAGGTTTCTTTTTTATTCAGTAACCAGATCTGAAATAGGATCGTTTCAAAATTCTTCTAAATAATTAAACGGTATGAAGATATTACAAACAAACATACAAAAAGAGGCATGAAAAACTAAACCTTTTCCTTGCAATCGGGTAAAAAAAAACCTCCGGGTGTGGCGGGAGGGTAAATTCATATAAGGCTGAGTTTTCCAGACTTTAAACAAACCGAAATAGAAAAAAAAGTTACGGTTATTACAAAATATTTCTCACATAAAATCTTTACAAACTTGTGCAAAAAATGCGTCCTAATTCATGCATGTGGTCGGAGCTTACGAATTCGAGAAAGCTTTTCAAAATATTTGTACTTTACCCGCGGCATGTAAAAAAAAGCTTTACCGTAATATCTCACATATGTTTACAAAAGTATGTAAATTCTGTCCCTTGAAACCTACATCCCAGTGTTTCACTCGTAAAGGAAAAATGTTACGAATTTTTTTAGCGTCAAAGCATTTTAATAAGTTAGGAGTTTCGTACGATCTAAAAGTACTAGTACAAAGAAACGTGCCTAAATCTACCTAAAGGTGAATAATATTACCTAAAGGTAGGTAGGTAAAAGCCATTTGTAGCTTTACTTATCATCACTATCACAACATAGTATAAAACAAAGTCGCTTTCTCTGTCCCTTTGTCCCTATATCCTTTGTATGCTTAAATCTTTAAAACTACGCAACGGATTTTGATGCGGTTTTTTTTAAAGATAGAGTGATTCAAGAGGAAGGTTTATATGTATAATACATGTATAATATAGCCGTGCGAAGCCGGAGAGGGTCGCTAGTAGGTGAATAAAACTCTTAAAGGAAATTAAACTGCAAAATAAAAGCATTTTAATTATTCGATTTCCAATAAAACAAATTAACAGTTATTTTAGAATATTCTTGTAAGTTGGATCTCGTGGTTGTTAATTAAAATGGACAGAAGACGGACCAGAAAGTGGTCTTATAAAAGTTCCATTTATACCTTTTGAGGTACGGAATCTTAAAAATAAATAAAGTTAGTATTCATAGTTTAGCAAAGTTAGTAGTTTGCTGATTCTAAGTCTGTAGGTACAGAAAGAAGATTTCGCCACCGTTTTGGTGTGATTGCTACGTTGTTGCCTCGCGCTTGCTAGCTTGGGGCTAGGTGGTAATGTGTGGAATGTCCTGCAATATTTATTTTATATTTATTTAAATAAAAAAAATTGCTCTAAAATTACGAACGATGAAGCAACACGTCTAGTACGCGGGTGTCTTATGCCATCATTGAAAACCATCAACTTTTCTAATCCCATTTTCTAGGTAGTTAATAACTAGCAAAGAAAAACTGAACAAACTGGTAGATACCGGGTGTTCATAATCATTACATACCTCTTCGAAAGTAGATTCTTCCATACCCGTCACTTTAATAGTTTAATTACCTTGTCAACTGATTCTAATGGCATACGACGGTGTTTATTAGGAATATGGCGGAATTCATTATTTATAATGAGGGATTCAAGATCAAGATCAAGTTAATAACGACCTGTGTGGCATGGTGAGCGAACACTCGTCTGAGGATAAAGAAGGTTGCGGGTTCGATATTTGTTTCTGTAAACAAATATTTGTAGGCATACGCCTATCCTGATCTTCTATATAAAAATCAATGCCACTTTTCGATATTATTTTATAACTCATGAACAGGCTCACCTATCCAAACCAAATGATTAAGCTTTATTCGGACTGTTTAGTAGATGGTTTATGTGAAGTTTGCACAAAATTGGTCGAGCGGTTCTTCATTTATCACATTTTTTTTTATATGGCAAAACAACGTTTGCCGGAGACCTAGTAATATTATAATTGTGAAAGTTTCTATGTTAGTGTTTGTTACTCATCATCATATCAGCCCATACACGTCCACTGCTGGACATAGGCCTCCCCCATACGACGTCACAAACAGCGGTCCTGAGCCGCCTCCATCCACCGACTACCCGCGACCGCCACAATGTCGTCGGTCCACCGGGCAGCTGATCTCCCAACTCTCCGTTTCGTATTTGTTACTTCTTCACGCATAAACTACTGAACCGATAGCAATAAAACTCGGTATGTGTATAGTTATAGACCTGCCTGCCTAGCATGAAGACCAAAACACGATACGATAAAGCGATATCACGCGATATAACTACATCAACTCTCAAAATATGATAGATAAAGCCGCCGTGTTAAATTTTTATTATAAATTGCGATAAAAATTATGATAAAAATTCAACATGGCTGCTTTATCTATCATATTTTGAGAGTTGATGTAGTTATATCGCGTGATATCGCTTTATCGTATCGTGTTTTGGTCTTCATGCTAGGCAGGCTGGATGAACATATAGGCTACTGTTTATCCTGAAATTCTTACGGGATCGGGACTTTTTTTGGCGGTTTTACTCTCAGGCTCGTCCTTGTGCAGGAACCAGAAGTACCTAATACCTCTTGATAATACCTGATCTGTACCGTACATTTTTATATTTGTAGGAACCGTATATTTTTGGCTAGATCAAGATTATTTATTTCGTTTTCTGGTCACCATAACACAAGCCTAATTGGGGCTAGATGGTACTGTGTGCAGTGCAATACTTAGGTTTAGGTTTAAAGATCTTTATGTCACCATGATTATACATTAATCACTTATGAGAAACAACAAAAGATATGCGTAAGTAATATTTCGTACGAGCATACAAAAGTCAAAAAAATAAAAAATGTAAAAAAATATAGGGTATGCACATCATATCAGCCATATAGGACGTCCAATGCTGAACATAGGCTTCCCCCAAGACTTCAGCGATCGGTCGCATACTCTCTATGGAAATATATTTTTTCTATGGGCGACATGGATTGCACGCTCTGCAGATAGGTATAGATTTTAATAGAATAAACTAAAACTTATATAAATAAGGTATACATTTAAATTTTCAATTTATTTATTCAGAAACCAAACCATAAATTTCTACTAACACAAGAGCAACAAAGTTACTATCCCCAATTAAGATTAAAAACAAGACTCGAATCACTAATTCAACTGCTAACCACCCAATTACCTAATAAACTATCTATTTAACTGCATTTCTGTGTAATTTATCATTTTCGCCTTCAAGAAACGAAATGAAACGAATCTTCCTGACATTGACAGAACACGAGAATTGTTTTAAAATGTTTTCACGCAAGTTTCCGATGAATTCCTAACGAAACCGACTCGGGAAACAAGCCAATAGGTATACTGTCAGATGTTATTTTATGAGCGGTATTTATCTCGGATAATCGGAGAATGTTCTTGTTTAAGGTGCTTTTACATAAGAAGCGTTTTTAATTTTTAAGTTATTTTCAATGTTCTTTAAATTCTCATGTCTTATCGATAAACCATAAAGGATATAAAAAGTTAAAGTTATTCTTTAAAAATTGGTACCAAAATTCCGTTTTGATTAACTTCAAGTCAACTCTCAACCACTGCATATCTACCATTGAAATAATCGATTATCAACTTATTTTAGATCTAGGTATTAATTAAAATACAATTTTATTAATTGACCGAACTAACGAAGCGTCTCTGCTTCAAGGCTGGCAAAATTTGATTTCATTTGTCAGTATGAATGTATTTATCTACGCATTTTATAACAGATCTGAATATAACTTGATAAATCGGTTCTACTATTTTATAGATTTTCTTGTCGTCGGGGATTTTTGATTGAAGGAATATGATACTTTCCTTAAAAAGAGAAAAAGAGGGCCTACTGGCCTTATGAGATCCGATTTTGTTTCAATTTTGTCTAATTTAATTTTGTGTTTGTAAAAAAACTTATCTTTTCATTTCTTACACTACCTGCCGAATAATCGCAACTATCCTAATATCCCTTTACACCACCAATGTTTCACGTTGTTAACAATATTTTCTTCAGTTTTCCACGCTATACGCGGCACGTTTTCACTTAAGATGCCTTCACATCCGCAGACTAAAGACTGTCAAGCCAATAATTTATTATTATTGTAATTTATACTAATACTTTATAAAGGCCAATTAAATTAGCTATTTCCTTTAAATGTGCGTTGTCGGCAAACAATTGGCTACAGATAAGTGATTAAAATTGATTGATAGGCCTACCATCGGCAGCAGACAAGTGTCTAGTGTCCTAGGGCACTCAATAGATATACACAAGCTTAAAGACATTTAAATCAATCTGGAATAGAGTTATCAGAATCTTCACAAATAGTTTCATATATCATGGTATCATCTAGAAAAGCGTGCTTCTTAGACAGAATCGTCACCTACCATAAGCACATGCCATTAGGCAGGTGTAATAGTAGTCAAACGTTGACCTATAATTTGTGAAAAAATCCTTTGGAATAAGTCAAAGAGTAACAATACTTTGGGAAAAGGTTCAAATATTCTGTCAAGGGCATCTCTAAAGTTGATCATGTTGCTGGTTGGTGGACCTTTTTCTGAGTTGTAGAAAAAGGACCTATAGTTTCTATTTTTAATAGCTTTTATTTAACTTGCAATGTATGTATGTTTCTTCGGGTCAAATCTTGTAACTAAATTTTGATCCACTTCCCGGTTTCCAATTGAGCTGAAATTTTGCTTAAATGTGTAAATCGCGTGACAATGCAATAATATGATGATGGACCTTGAAATTAGCCATATTTCTATTTATTTTAATTACGTGCGGCCTGTTTGACGACACGATCCTTGGGCATGTTTTCTCTACTGCTTTGTTATTTTAATTATCTTTACGTTCATCCCAACCGGCTTTTAACGCATGCTACTTGCGACCTATTTACGATCTGGTCAAGTTTTTGTACCAATTGGTTTTGATCTCTCTATAGTGTCATTAGTGAGATATATGGGCATTAGAGTTTTGTTGTGGGAAGTAAACTAGTAAAGGATACTCTAGAGACTAGATTTTTTCTACAAAAATGATGATAGGTCCAACGTATTATCACTTTACACCTGCTCAATGGTGACGGTCAGGAAGAAAGCAGTTCAAAAGTTTCAACAAATTAATTAAACAAAAATATAACAACTTTTCAACAAAAATAATCATCTGAATTGGTTGAGTCGTCTTTATAAAAAAAAGAAAAATACCTATATACGCGATGAATAGAGAACTTCCTCTTTTTTAAATAGGTTAAAATTTGGCCAGAAACGATTCTTGAATAAAACAAATCAAGGATGATTTGGAAATACCCGCAGGCAAAACCAAACAGTAAAATAAAGTAGGTTATCACAGCATGTCTGGACTCAAACAAAGAGAACTTTCCTTTCATATTAATTAGTCCGGCTCAGATTTTACGACTTCAATAAGAAAATACTACAGCAATTACTTTTATGAATAGCAATTACGCGGATAGCCCTGAAAAGGTTGATAGTTCCCGTAATTGGCAACTATACTGACCAAAATCGATTTAAAACAGATCGGTTATAATTTACTGGTGTTTTGTAGAAAGTTTTAAAACATAATACACTCTGGGGTCGAGTTCATTGAAAATTTATGTGAAACTTTAGTGTTCGTGTCGTGACCTAGTTTGGAAAAGTAGACGTTTAGGAACAGCTGTTTTGCGTATGAGGGCGGGGAAGTATTACCTAATATGTTACTAGGTTGTGGAGTAAGATTCTGTAGGGACCTTTGGTCGGCCCAACAACTAGATAAGTACTAATATTTTGTTTAAATTTAACCATCAATCGGCGAGAGTTAGGGAGATATTCTTTTCGTACAAATTCAAGAATATCCTGTGACACAAAACATTGGCTATTCAAACAGACAACAATCTATTTGAACTTTGTTAATCAACATTGAAAACCAAATGCCAAGAACGTATCCGTATCAACATTTCCCTCACGACATATAAACCGGATATAACACTGCACTGCAAATAAGCAATAAAAATGTACGTAAAAAGTTATTAGACGAAATGAAACGGCGCAAAACGGCTACAGTAAAGTGTATGTAGTTATAAAAAATTCACTTGGATGGCCGCTGTTAGCCAAGCCGTCCCTGAGGCAAGTTTCCGAGCTGAACACCTACTTTTTATGATGTGTTTTACTGACTTTAATGCCTATACCCATGCCGTTCTTTTTGCTATTCATTCGGGTAAGTGCAATTTCTCACCTTAAGAGCCCTTTTGAGACGGTGTTTTGCTGAGTACTATGTACAATTAGGTTAATAGAATACGTAAAGGAGTGGAGGAGTCAGAACATGACGGCATTGAACAAAACGGCACTATTTCTTACCTATTTTTTTCCATACAATTATATACTAGCTTTATTTACCATGTAGACTTCTCCTTGACTAATTATAACGGAATGTGAGATGGAAACGTAAAGAATTGACTCCAAGAAACTATTGAATTTCTATTAGTAATCCATTTACTAATAGTACATTTAAATACTGTTGCGATTAATTGTTTCGATATATAAAAAAACACACACGCAATTAATTAAGAAATGTTTATTCATTTATTCATCACATCAGTCAATAACTAAATAAGTAATATAGGTACAAAAAGCATATTACCATTTATTAACTGGTAGGAAAGGAAAAAAATGCACAGGATAAGGGAGAAGCTTCAAATTGAAATTAATTAAAACTAATTTTTGGGACAAACTTGAAATTAAATAAAAAATAATAATAAGAATAATTTAATAAGCATATTTCTATTAATTAAATGATGGGGAAGGAAAAAAACGCTCAGGGTAAAGGAGAGACATAAAATTAGCTGATCACAGGTTCACAGGGTACTCAACCAAAAAAAGCCGCGGCTCTAATTGCCTGATAAAATGTATTATTTTTCTTCAGGCATTTCGAGCCGAAGCCAACCGATTATTCACTGGTTTTGAAGCTTGTCGCAAACCAAAATGTCATCCATCAATCCGTCGGCGTTGATAAGTGGAATAGCTTAATTAAATCAAGGAAGGCTCGTATTACGAAACTTAATTAGGAACCTTCGATCATATAGCTGCTTAGGAGCTTGTTTACGTCGCATTACAATAGCAATTGTCAACACATCAACAGGCGAAAGCTGGCCATTGATAAGTATCTGTCAATCATTTGCAGAGAGCTTTCTCTCGCAGATTTACCTGTCAAAACATTATGACGAATTTCATTGCATCTTTGTGTGAAGTTTTTGTTTAGCGTGTTTTTAGTGTTTGCATTTTTGATTGAGTGGTTATGTAAGTTGGGTTGATTGGTTGATTACTGTGATTACGGGAAGAGAAATTGTTTGTTCGGTCATTTTGACATTTTAAGATGCATATTTGCTCAAGAGGTTTTTGTTTAGAATGTTTAAGGTGAAAGGGTACCTGCGCGCTCTCCATACAAACGTAGTCGACTGTTTCCTCCCTGGATAATGACACTAGCACAAATATTTTTGTGCCATAAAACCTATAACTGCCATGACTATGCCCCTATGTTTTGGTTTTTTTCATTTTCTAATTATCATAGAAATTAAGATTATAAAAATAAAAAAATATAAAGAGTAGGGGCATGGTCATGGCAGTTATAAGTTTTATGCATCAAAAATATTTGCTCTAGTGTCATTATCCAGGGAGAAAACAGGCGACTACGTTTGTAATAGTTTGTATGGAAAAATCCCCCGGTTCCCTTTCCTCTTAATGTTTTTATGAAGTGGTTACGTTGAAGTTAAGTAATAAATTTGTTAAATTGTAGAAATTGCTTTCTGCTTGTTTAATGTCTAAGTGTCGTTAGATAAATTGATTATCAAATGTCATTGCCTGAAAGCTTAGAAAGTAGTTTTAGTCTTTGATTACCATTTAGATAGATAAACATTTAATTACACTATAAAATAAATTATGAATATAAGGTTACATGAAAAATACAAACTAAAACAGGTAATTCAAATATAGGGAAAGATCATATCAGATCATATAGGGAAAGATCATATCAGATCATTGGAAGTGTTATAAAAAAGAAAAAAAGCCTTTGGGCACTTTGGCATAGTAACTTAAAACGCTGCCGTGCACTTTGAGACCCATGCCAATCGTCAGAACGCACTATGGCGAACAAATAATGCACTAGACCGCTAAAGCGTCTCGGAAACGGGATATTTAACCAAACGCTTTAGAGGTTCGATATGAAGATAATATTTGTTTACTTTGTTGCCCTCTATCGATTGGTATGGGTCTCAAAAAGCACCGCACAAAAAACACTATGCCAAGCTCCCATACTAAATGTCCGGACCCCTTTGTTACATTAAGATATACATTTTTGGCGTAAAACGTCTTTTAAATTGGTCAATGGAGTAGGGAGTAAAAGAGGATGTAGGCTAGGTCAAGGAGTTAAGTAAAGCGGAGCTTGTCTTCTGAAAAATAGGCATGTAGGTAGCTTCCTACATGCATTAAAATTGTGTCGACTTGACACGATGCACGTAGCTAATCGAACCTATTTTTCAGAAGACAAGCTCCGCTTCACTTAACTCCTTGACCTAGCCTACATCCTCTTTTCTCACATCCGTTAGACGTTTATGACGTTTCAATCGCTACATTTTCTTTTTGCAAGTTTAGTGACTCCCTACTCCATTGACCAATTAGATGGATGGATTAGCTAATCCAACCTATAGCGTTTTAACGTTTAGCAAACGTTAGCGTTTAGCGGTTGCTAAGGTTACCTTGTCAATAACGGAACGTGAGCGATGACGTCACACTTTTTTGTGAATGCGTTATCACAGAATACTATCCATTTTCCTATTATCTACCTTTTCCATATCCGAAAAGAACAATGTGTTTATGAAAGTGTAACCTAGATCCATAGTGTGACTCGCTAGCCAAGGCTACTGGTATATTATGGAAATGACAGACGAACCACTCTGCTGATGAGGCTCATGATAGATTGTCTGGCGGATTTACTAGCCTGGTTGAAATACCTACTACTACTTAAGTAGGTTAAGGGTTGACAAAAGATACGTAGGTAAAGGGAACATTTCTTAAATATAAATGGATGGTTAAAAACTATATTATAGAAAATATTAAAACTGTTTAAAATATAAAAAAAAATATTAACAAAAAAAAAATTATTACTAAAAAAAAAAAAATTAAAAAACATTTCTTTTATATTCTATCTATACTAATATATCGCGGTTTAGCGGTTTAGGCAGTGCGTTGATCCGTCATTCAGTCAGGACATAGGATTTTATATGTATGGATTATAAAGCTAAAGGGTTTGTTTGTTTGTTTGGATGCGCTAATCTCAAAAACTACTGGCTCGAATTGAAAAATTATTTTTGTGTGGGATAGTCCAATTATCGAGGACGATTATAGGCTACTGTTTATCCCGATATTCCCACGGGATCGGGAGCTATGAGGGTGAAACCGCGGGGCGCAGCTTGTAATATTATTAAGCTGTAGAGTTTGTTTGAAAGCGCTAATTTCAGGAATTACTGGTTCGAATTGAAAAAATATTTTTGTGTTGGATAGTCCATTTATCGAGGAAGGTTATAGGCTATTTTATATTTCGATATTCCCACGGGATCGTAAGTTATGTGGGTAAAACCGCGGAGCGCTGCTAGTAATATACTATAGGTAAATATACTCATCAAAAAATATCTGAAACTACAAGAGCTAAGGGCTAAGACTCTGAAACTTCACATGGGAGTTTGTAGGACGTACTCGAGTACTAAGTATTTAAGAAGAAATTCGGCCTTTAACGGTTAGAGTTACTCTTTTTAAGGCTTATTGCCAGAGTCTTTACACGGGGAGTCTTTGGACTAGACATACTAAGCGCTCGCTGGAGAGTTTACGTATACTGTACAATAATATTTTCAGGATGATGTTGGGGTTGCCTCGTTACTGCAGTGCTTCAGGGATGTTTGCTCATTACGAGACAGATGGATTTCATGCCATGCTGCGCAAAAAAACAGCATCCTTGATACGCAGGTTGCGGGGCAGCGGCAACAGCATCCTGAAGACAGTGGCAGATGGGTATGACTCCCCACTATGGCAGTCTCTAATGAGAAGGGTAATAGCAGAGTTCCCCTTACTGCCTCCACTATAACTGCTAGTCTGCCTTTGTACAGTGGTCTTATTTTTACTCCCTACATAAGTTTAGTATGTAAGCTACTAACATTTAGTCGTATAAGTTTTATTTTATTTATTTTTGATTAGATTGACTAGACGTCTTACACAAATTAAACTTCATGATTCTTATCACGAAAAGGGTTTAAACTTGCCCCTTTGAAAGGTCGGACTTCCTGAATAATGCAGAGCAATTGGTCCCCAACTTGCAGACCCTTAATGACCGGCCAACTTACTAACTTTAGATAACTTAAACTTAACCAAATTAGACCCAATTGGGTTGGAATTACTAAAGCATCTTACGTTAGTAATTGCCTACCAATTTTAAATGACGTTGGAAAGATATTTCACTACCTAAGTACTTTATAACAAATTGCTTTGTTCAATCTTTGTTAGAGACACAGCCTGTATTAGTGACGTCTCAACTCTCATCTTACGTCAAGTCAACTGAATCGTGACAGGTGTAGCTAATTCAACTGCAAGATTAGCTACACCCTCTTTCCTTAAATGAGTTACAAATTATGACAACATATTTAGTCTATCCAAATGACTCCCTACTCTTCAAACTCAATTCCATTGTAGGTACCCTCATCTGATTTTCCACGAGAAATCGCTGCAGTGCAAGTGTGTGAAACCTTTTCTCACTAAAAGAGCGTTCCGTACTTGGCATTGTAGATAAGAATCAACTTTTTGAATAAATGAATTTTGAATTGAAATCAAAATTACGTTAACGATTCTTCGATTGAAAGAAAGTTGCATTTGCTCGTTAAACAAAAAGCTAAAAAAACATAATCAAAACAAAATTAAATATGTAAATGCAAATAATTTATTCCACGGGATTCTTTTGTATTTCCGAGCTTTCTGCAATCTATATAAATTCAATTTAAAACTGGTTCTATCTCTAAACTAATAAATCCTTAGAGGTTTCTTTTCACTTTAATTTATTGATCAACTATTTAACTCACATTAGTGTTAAATTAAGTTTTAAATCACTAAGTCCAGCCTTATCCATATTAAAAACGTCACTACAATCAGATTTATAGGCTGGGGGCAGCTAGTGCAGAATGGAGCAAATAGCGACGAGTTTTAGAACTTCCTCGTTCAACTGGTGAAATTCTGTATATCCCATAAGTCCAATCGAATTGTCCAATGACAACTGACGCTAATTTGTTCCAGTAGTACCATTGGAAAAGTGGGATTTCCCCGAAAACCTACTAAACGATACACTGCAAAATCAGAGTGACATTTAACAGCTGTCAATTTTGTCAAGTCTATTGTTTGTTTTCGATAGTCTATTTTTTTCGTTTTGATCGTCTATTGTTTTTTGTCCATTGGAAATATTGGAATTAATTAGTTGTCGCATTAGAACAACTCGATTGGACCAATGGGATAGACAGGTGACAGGGGCATGTATGGTCTGGAATCTTTGGGGAATACTAGATTCGACTTTATTTGTAAACTATTTCCGAATCGCTTGAGTGAGTTACTCGAAAATCTTTGGCCTATGCCTTATTTTTTTATTATGTTTGGAATACTATTACACATAATTTTTTAGAATAACCCCTTTTGTTTTAAAATACCCTCGTCAAAAATGTATCTCTATCTCAATTTTTAAGGTGAAATGGTACCGGCGCTCTCTCCATACAAACGTAGTTGACTGTTTCCTCCCTGGATAATGATACTAGCACAAATATTTTTGTTGCATAAAACTTGACTGACTATGCCCCTATGTCTTGGTTTTTTTCATTTTCTAATTATCATAGAAATTAAGATTAAAAAAACATGGGGGCATGGCCATGGCAGTTATAAGTTTTATGCAACAAAAATATTTGCTCTAGTTAGTAAGTGTTAGTATTCAAGGAGAAAACAGTCGACTACGTTTGTATGGAGAGAGCACCCGGTACCCTTTCCTCTTATGATTATTTTAATCGCTACGTGTAACATTTAATTTTCTTGTTTCGTTTTTTTTCGCGGTAGGTACCGTGGTCCACCCATAAGTTTTAGTTTCCTAATCTTGTTATTTCTAAGATTGTTTGAGTCACTTTACATTTTGTCGTCTTTTGTCCAATCTCTGTGCGTTGTATGATAGATTGGTATGTTTCAACAAGTCGTTGTATAAAAGTGTGGCACAACTTTCATTTTTGTTTGGATACGATCGTACGACTTATTGGTAAATGGTTAAGTATCGCGTATTGTCCGTAGCGTGACGGGATACGTGTAATTTTGAACTAAACGCCTCAATTTGCAATGCTCCCGATTTGTATTTTCTATTGAAAGTATATTTTCACTTGTGTAACGACCAAGAAGAAATAAGATTTTTTAAACACTGTTTTAATTCATTAAAGTTCTGTCATTGTGTCTATAACTACTGTCTATGACTAGTAGTTCGCCCCGAACTGAGACCTCACGAGTTTTTTTCAGCGTTTATTATATTTCAGCGTAAAGTACTAAAATGTATAATATAACGACGAAAGACTCCAAATACGACAGGTCTATCTTATTTGAATGATAGGTGCCTAGTATCGCTATTATCTGACATTGGATGATTTAGAGAATCCAAACACGATAGGCATAACTTGTTGTTGTTGTTAAGTTCTAAAAGCATAGGCCAGCTCAATCATCACACCCTGGACATCCGTTGACTCTTTATTTTTACTCAAGACATTTTGAATGTGTCCAACATAATATCCAGAAGATAGTAATTCCTTTCCTTCCTTCCTTATGTATCTACTTATCATAATGTTACGTAAGAGGAAACGAGAAGACAAACTCGAGAACGAGAATATATTAGAGAAGTTTGAGGCCAATATGTCCTGTAATAAGTCCCTAAACTAAAATATAACAAGTCAATAAAAATTATAAAAAAATTAGACACAAATTTTATAATTATCAGAGTCTCTAGATCGGCTAGAACCGAACATTCCTACTATTTAATACTATCCACCACTATTATTGTAAAACAGCCCATGATTATGAAATAAATAATTATAGGAAATGAAGCAAAGAGAGTTCGGACGATTTGGGGCAAAGTAATAAATTTCTATAAATTTTAAATTTAAATAAATTTGGATTAAGAATATTGTAAATAGTAAGCGTGTTACATTGTGAATTTGTGATGCTACACCTTCGTTATTTTTCTTTTGCAATCACAATGTAACACGCTTAGTATTTAAGTACAATATTCTTAATCCAAATTTATTAGATTTTATTTTCTATTTTTTAGTTGGACTTTTTTTATTAAAGCGTGTTTTTTTTAGTTTTTTATTATATTAATTTATTTTATACTTTTTGGTCTTTGATAACTTAATATGTTAGATCGGACCCTGGTTACTATTGAAAGACAAACTACTCGTCAAGACGATTCTAACGAGCCTAAACTCGATGAGGTTGTGTCGTTTCATTGCGAAGTTCCTATGACCACCTTCCAGTTCCATCATCAGACCCTGGTTACCATTGAAAGACAAACTACCCGTCAAGGCGATTCTAACGAGCCCAAACTCGATGGGGTTGTGTCGTTTCATTGCGAAGTTCCTATGACCACCTTCCAGTTCCATCATCAGACCCTGGTCACCATTGAAAGACAAACTACTCGTCAAGACGATTCTAACGAGCCCAAACTCGATGGGGTTGTGTCGTTTCATTGCGAAGTTCCTATGACAACCTTCCAGTTCCATAATCAGACCCTAGTCACCATTGAAAGACAAACTACTCGTCAAGACGATTCTAACGAGCCTAAACTCGATGAGGTTGTGTCGTTTCATTGCGAAGTTCCTATGACCACCTTCCAGTTCCATCATCAGACCCTGGTTACCATTGAAAGACAAACTACCCGTCAAGGCGATTCTAACGAGCCCAAACTCGATGGGGTTCTGTCGTTTTATTGCGAAGTTCCTATGACCACCTTCCAGTTCCATCATCAGACCCTGGTCACCATTGAAAGACAAACTACTCGTCAAGACGATTCTAACGAGCCCAAACTCGATGGGGTTCTGTCGTTTCATTGCGAAGTTCCTATGACCACCTTCCAGTTCCATCATCAGACCCTGGTCACCATTGAAAGACAAACTACTCGTCAAGACGATTCTAACGAGCCCAAACTCGATGAGGTTGTGTCGTTTCATTGCGAAGTTCCTATGACAACCTTCCAGTTCCATCATCAGACCCTGGTCACCATTGAAAGACAAACTTCTTGTCAAGACGATTCTAACGAGCCTAAACTCGATGGGGTTGTGTCGTTTCATTGCGAAGTTCCTATGACCACCTTCCAGTTCCATCATCAGACTCTGGTTACCATTGAAAGACAAACTACTCGTCAAGGCGATTCTTGACGAGTAGTTTGAATGAATGAACTATGAAGTATGGATAATGAGATAATTCCTGCAGATTCCCTCGAGCTCTATCATCAGATCAGTTCCATGGTACCATATTATTGTCACCGAAGTTACGCCCTTTCATTTGATACCCCACTCGGGTATATTTGCAGTATAGTTTGTGTGCCATATAGGTAGATCCCCTTTTGGACCCCTATCTCCGTAACCCCCTGACCGATCCTGCTCATGTTCGAACTTAAAAATTCTATGGACCTCAACTACTTGTATACCAAAAATCATGAAGATCAGAGCAACGGTACTCAAGTTATCGTCGAACAAACATACAAACATACAAACATACGAGCGACCGACCCTTCTCAACACTAGACCTCTCTCGCTTCGCTCGTTCGGTCAATAATTCCACTCGATATCAGGCAAAAGACTAACCTTACCTAAACTGTAATCGTAACTTGTCTTTGAGTTTGTGTTGAGAAGGTGGTTCAAGTACCAGTAGAATAGGCCGGCAAATTAAAATTTGACGGCCGATTCTACTGGTACTTAGATCTTGAAAACTGAGATTTTTTTACACACTCGAGGTGTTGTCATCACTCCGAAAACCCTCGAACCGCCTCATTTTATGAAGTCGAAGAATAAATAAGTACGAATGGTAGTACTTACTTATTGTATTTTATTCTTAGATAAACTAACTCCTTAGTTATTATTATAGTTTCAAATATATCTACCATTATTATTTTTTTACTTATAGATATTTTACTTTGTAACAAAAAGTTATAAAGTAGACAGTTCTATAACGACAGTTCACAAACCAATCAGATAGATAGATATAGAAAGATCGATAGAGAACAAAAGAAAAACATGACAGCAACGTCAAGTCATCACCGCTATCGTAGTTGTCAACCGCTTGTCTCATAGCGAATCGTAATGTTAAAATTGATTCCCATAACATTTGAGCATGATTCGCACGGTTGTCCATCTTACGAACGGATCTCATGATTATACAGACAGATACACAGACAGATAATATTGTAAGTATTGCTTAGAACATGGATTAATATGACAAATAACTGGTTAGCTTTATCTTGTATTACGGAAATGATTCTAAAGTTTCTAACAGACATCATCGTAAAATGACATTAAAATAAGGAAATATTAGGTGAGTTTATGTCGACGATTTATACTAAAAGCTTAAATCAAGATATCGTACTAAACAGATATAGATAAAAACTAATTATTTTCACGGGTCTTAGTGTCCTTGCGACGACCTCTCAGTGTCCTTGCGACCATGACAATTTTTTTAGAGAAAAAAAAAACACGATTAAGCCGATGATTAATTACTATGAATACAAATAGTGTGAGTTTCAAAAATTTACAACAAGAGCTAAGAGTCTAAATCTTCGCATAGCGTTTTAGGACCCCTGTAGCCCTGTGGTCCGACTGCTCAGTCCGATCGATCGGACGACGTGAACTTTTTTAAACTTTTAGTTCGATTAATTGGACAAAGAGTAAACACAAAGCATAGTAAATGGATCGGACGAAGGACCGAGGCGAGCACTATAAGGAAGGATTTTTGGAAATTCAACCTTTAAAGGATAAAAGGGCTGATAAAGTTTATAACTATTATGTATATCTATTTAATCAATATCTATTTTATTTAACCGACTTCAAAAAAGGAGGAGGTTCTCAATTCGCTGCGTTTTTTTAATGTATTTTGTACACTTAATGTATTTTAATAAACGACTCGTCATTCTATGCGTTCGTTTCATTGCCACCTATAAACATCTCATTGGCATCTCATCTCATCTCTTATTTTAATGATTACTCGAAAACGCCTGAACCGATATGAAAAATTCTTTTTTTGTTTGAAAGAAGATAACTCACAGGTGGTCCTATAAAAATTGGATGTAGATCTGATGAGGATCTTCGGAATGATAAACAAAATTGCACCTCAAAAGTGCAGCAAATTGCTCAGTTTTCGATTTCCACCAGTAGAATTGGCCCATAAACTAATAGTTACCGATAAATGGTATTTCTGAAACCACCTTCTCATCAGAAAACTCTTCAATCGGTTCCGATTATTAAGAGAGACAAACACAAGTAAATCCGCGAGGCGTAGCGTAACATTCACAAGTAGCAACATTTAACAAACAGTTGTTAAGTTGTTAACGACAAGACGCTATTTTGTGAAAATGTGAATTTAATTACACGATTTTTGTAGTTTCACTGCCAATGAAAGTTAACACTTTGGCGTTAGAGTTGTTAACTTACTTACTATTGTTTATTTCATTGTTTGAAAATAAAAATAGTAAGACGTTCATATCTTTGATTACTTTATATGTCCTATATCACGGGGCTATGAAGCTCCGGTTCTTTAGAAGGCGTGCGTGGAGCTGAAACCAACACGTAGAAGCCCTTTAGAATAACAAGTTTAATAATTATTGTGACCCAGTTGGCACAATGGTTACCATGCCGAACTGCCAAACACAGGGTTGCGGGTTCGATTCCCGCCTCACAAAAAGTATTTATGCTTAGATATTTGTCTGTGGTCTGGTTGTTTCTATGTATTATAAGTACCTAAGTATATATTTATAAAAGAAAAGTATTTATGTAGTATATCCGTTGTCTAGCACCCATAACACAAGTCTAGTTACTTAGTATGGGGCTGGATGGCGATGTGTGAAATGTCCTGCAATATTTATTAATTAATACTTATTTATTTATTTATTAATAATAAACTATGATGTGGAGACCAAACCGATGACTATCCCTGTCTACACTATAAAATGCAACCAAAGAGAACCTCAACTATTGATAAATAAACTACAGGAGTAAACCATGGGAGTAAACCAATTGGGCTAGTGTAATGGGATGGTAGTGGACTGGATACTGGGAAACTATGGATACTGTGGCGCCTGTGGTAACAATGTCCAACAAACACGTGATTATTTTCCTTGATTATTATGGCTCTAGGTAATCTTTTATTTGTTTTTAAGCTATTGCATAGCCTTTATCGCAGGGTTTTAGCGCAGCGACCGAATCAAGAAATTCCGTAACGAAAATAAAACCTCACACCCTCCACTCCGCCTACCATGTAGCTCGGCCGAGCGTTCGTTTCACGTGTATGTATATGGTACGACTGTACGAAGCTCGCACGATGCAATAGCTTTACCGCGGCAGTCTCCGAGTGCCACACGTTTTTTTTTCCAAAAGCAGCTAGTTAAGAAGGTT
The DNA here is from genome assembly GCA_907269075.1 of Idaea aversata. Taxonomy (NCBI): domain Eukaryota; kingdom Metazoa; phylum Arthropoda; class Insecta; order Lepidoptera; family Geometridae; genus Idaea; species Idaea aversata. The sequence goes on along the minus strand of OU026092.1, from coordinate 2,863,382 downwards.
TCTTAGTTTTGATTTGCCCGTGGTTCGATTGATATCGGCGATCGCACCACGACCATTAAACGAGTTGGTTTCTCTTACAAACATTTGCAAGAGGCGGGATTTATACAGGATTTATATGTATATATATTGTTAGGAATCAGTAAAAGAAAGACGAAATAACCATTACATCTTGTTTACATCCAATTAATCAATGAAATTAACATCAGACATTATTACATTGAACAAGATGTAGGTATCTTAATTCACAATACCTTTCGATTCCAATAAAATGGAACGAACTTACTTTAGTGCATCTCCGGGCAATACTCCATAATTGACCGAACGAGCGAAGCGAGAGAGGTCTAGTGGCGAGACGGTCGGTCGGTTGTACCTATGTATCTATGTATCTATGTATGTTTGTTCGACGATAACTTGAGTACCGTTGCTCTGATCTTAATGACTTTTGGTATACGGGTAGTTGAGGTCCATAGAATTTTTAAGTTCGAACATGAGAGGGATCGGTTAGGGGGCTTCGATGATAGGGGGTGCAGTAGGGGATCTACCTATATGACAGGCGAACTATATGGCAAATATACCCAAGTGGGGTATCAAATGAAAGGGTGTAACTTCGGTGACAATATTATGGTACCATGGAAATGATCTGATGATGGAGCTGGAGGGAATCCACAGGAATGTATCGTCTCCGCGGTCATTTTTATATCAAACTCATTTGTATCAAAAAGGAAAAAAACGCTTTGACCTTCATGATTAAAAAATGACAATGTCAAAAATCAAAATGACATGTTTTCTTTCTGTCATTGTCGTAAAAAATATGATTTCCAGATAATTTCAAAACCATTACATATTAACTTAGCTTTGATATTATGATTAAAATTGATAAAAAAGGTACCTATCTAAATAATAATACGGTCATCCTAAATAAAATTCAAATAATTCGTAAAGTTTAGAGTGCAAAGTCATGCACTCTTGTGTTCGTTCTCGATGGTCTTCGAAGGATCAATAGCTGCTTGAACCAGCTATTTATCAGCTAAACGGAAGCCGAAGCGAAAATTGGACAATCCTTCTATAGTTGACGTCGTCTGGGCCACTCAGGATGTACCTACTTACCTACCTTGGGTGAAGACTGTAGATTAAAAGCGTCTACTTAATCTACTTTCCTATAAATCGTCAGACCTTTCTTTTTGTTTCATATTCATAATTATTCATTTATTTCATAATCAAGGGTTGGTTTGGTTAATAATTGTGGTGAATAATATTAAAACTACAACAGTACTGCAATACTGCTAGCTGATCTAGAGATTCTAATTAAAAAAACTGGTGACTAATCTTTTTATTATTTTTATTTAATAATAGGTTGGGACTTATTATAGGACATATAGGTCCACCAATAATATAGGTCTCAAACTTCTCTAATATATTTGTATCGAGGGAGAAGCCTCTCTCCTCTTTCGTTAGATTAAGATGAGTACATACTTACTACATAGGTACTAAAAATTTTAGTGTAAAGTCTGATGATAAAGACCCGATGAGAAAGGTGACAATAAGAACTTAACGATCTTGAGAAGTCTAAGATAGTCATATCCATGTTTGTACTCGTTCAAAGCACCTTGATAAGTAGGTATTCTATAGCTTCTGAAGAATCAGCTGACATCTGGGATCTGGTGATAGAGGTGGAAGAAGGCACTCAACTTCAAAGAAATATGAACTCATCTTCTAGACAAGATAAGTCTACCGTTAATGTTCGTTAAAGTGGTCTTGATAAGGAGGCACTCTAGGCACATGAGTGTGCTCTAGGTGTTAAACAAGCAACTGATATCTGGGGTTTGGTAATATAGCCGAGTAATATATAGAAAGCTATATGAACTCATCTCTAGATAAGTTAGGTCTATCGTGTTCACTTGATGAGTAGGTAGGTACTCTAGCTACTGACGATATGGTGGAATATAGAAGGAAGAAGGCTATAGGAGTTTTTAATCACACACGATTTACTTTAATTGTAGGTACTTATTCTCTCGAGTATCAATAAAACGCGAAATAAATAAATACGTGATTGAGACCAAGAAAATTAGGCTATGGAATTCATTTTCTAGACAAGATACCTAGTCTTGTTCTGTATTCTGAGCCTATGCCTAACGCGTTTGGATTCGTTAAAAGTATAATAGAGTCAGCGATGTCCAGTGTCTGATGATAGTGATACTAGGCACCTATCATTTAAACAAGATAGACCGAAGTATTTGAAGTATTTCGCCGTTATATCATACTTTACGCTGAAAAGTAAAAATCGGTACAAAAAACTCGTGAGGTCTCAGTTCGGGGCGAACTACTAGTTTTATAGAGAGACTAATGTCAAAATGAGACAGATCCAGGCCAATGACAGCTTGCATTTATATGGCCAGTACCCGACTCCAAAATAGATTCGTCTTACAATCGAAATAGATTGCTAATAATATCTATAGATAGATAAATTATTTATTGCAAACACCATTTTTAAATTACATAAAATATAAAAACAAAACTTGAGTATAAGTGTTTGTATTTATGTATGTATCGAAAAGTATCGTCTGTGTGTGGAAAGGCCGAATAGAAATTGATAACTAAATACTAAGTTCATGCCGGCTACACGCTATGTAGAGCTCTTGTGAGGGGCAGGCTGAAAATCAGTAGGGGTGAGATGGTCACATATCTTACAGCATATTGCTGAGACTGCACCCTTCATTGCATGCACATATCTTGTTGTTTAATGTTTAATGACTTATGTATTGACTTATGTATATGTGTTATGTTATGGAAAATAAATGGTTTGAATTGATTTCACCCACAGAGGGGTGCTGCCGGAAGACCAGCACTGTAGCTGCATCATGCAGTTACAGCTAATGCTGAGTTAGATCTTAGCTAGCAGCACACATTTTCTTGGACAACCTTATTAGGATTTTATGTTACTGTTGTCTTTTTACTTTTTTGACTGTGCATTATGTTTTTCTGTTTCATTAATGTCGTATGTTTGTCAAATTCACTCATTATCACCAAATTATGAAAAGAATAACTAGCTATAAATTTGAAAAAAATGATAATTTAATTATTTTTATTGGAAATAGGGGAAGTGTCAACAAACAGGAAATGTTGAAATATTGTGATACTTTGTGCTCCTTGAACATAGACAATATTGTAATGTTTACACTCCCCTACTGTAAAAACTTGCCAGCTGCGGAAAATACACTTAGACATAATTTAAATTTAGCATTGAACACTATATCATGTTATAGTAAAAAGTTCAATGTTATTGACACTAACCCTATTGTTAGTAATACTTATTATTTGACGAAGGGAAAGCACAAGCTTCCGGATTCAATCAAAAGACAGATAGCAACTTCGCTATGTTATTTTTTTAATTTTACAGCCAAGAATTTGGCTACATATACTGCGCCTTTTGCGCAGTTAAATGACATAAATATTATTCAGACTGCGGATAGTTGTCTTTATCCGATTAATTTAAATTAAATAATCAGACAAAAGAGGTACGCTCTTGCAGTAGTTTTAAGACAATGGAGATATCCTCTAGCACATTACCAAGTAATAATAATAAAAAAAATTGTTCAGATAACAATATAAGCCAATTATTGATTTCATTATCTAACGAGTCAAATAATAACGATTGCTGGAATAAATGCCCTAAAATAAATAAAGTAAATAAAAATTATGATAAAAATATTACCCTGGTGCATCAAAATATCAGAGGGATGACAGAGGGCAAAATACTAACACTGGAATTGTACATGAACGCTGAGGATATTGACATTGTATGCATAACCGAACATCATCTCCGGGCTCACCAGCTCATGTTCAATTTCAGCAACCACCGGGTTGGCAGCGCATTCTGCAGGGTAAACACGGCAAAGGGGGGGTCTCTTATAATACTGAACAATAAATTAAAATATAAAGAAAGAAAAGATGTCGTGTCTATGTCTGTGGAATGTGTAACGGAAATATCTTGTGTAGAACTGGAGCAATTAATAGTAGTATGTGTATATAGACGACCTGTTTTTGAAAATTTTAAAGAATTTATTGAGATATTGGATGAAATGCTAACAAAATTAACTAAATCAAAAAAACAATTACTTGTATGTGGGGATTTTAACGTAGATTTACTGAAAATAAGCACCTTTTCCACGAAACTTCTGAATTTGTATAAATCACACAATTTATCTAACGTGTTTCTGGAGCCTACTAGAACCACTGACACTACTGCGACATGTATTGATAATATTTATATTACCGATAATATATCCACGATTAGCAAATCTATCATTAATAAATTAGAATCAGACCATAGTGGTCAGTTTGTCAAATTTGCTATTGTCATAAAATCGATACCAAAAAGGAAAATAAAGTACGTACCGGTGACTGCTGCTCGTCTGGAGGAACTTAGATTGAATTTAGCTAACGTTTTACCGTTTCTGCCTTGTGATACGGATCCAAATGTATTATATAATAACTTTTTTTCGGTTCTTAATAACCAATTTCAGTCTATCTTTACATCCAGATCTATGGTAGTCTCCGACAAACGCGAGTTTAGTGACTGGGCAACGGTTGGTATTCACCGCAGTAGACATAAACTATATGAGTTATACGCGGAAAGACAGAGTAATACATCAGAGGAGTTTGGAGCCTACGTTAGAAACTATTCAAGGATATTTAAAAGAGTGTGTATTTTGGCAAAATCTCTCTTCATTAAATCTGTGATTAAAACTAGTGATGATAAAATAAAAGCTACATGGAAAGTAATTAACGCTGAAACAGGGAGAGTCGCAGCCAAAAACACCGAGTTTAAATTGAGTATTAATGGAAATATAACTAATAATGATCAAGATATCTCTGGATATCTCAAAACTAAATTAATTCGGTTCACACTTCCAAATGTAAAACAAGTAAAAACTGTTGTAAAAATTAATGATGAGGAAGTTGAATTAGTCAGTAAGGCTGTCTTTCTAGGTATAACTTTAGATCCTAAGCTTCAGTGGGGCCCACATGTGGAAGCATTGTCCAATAGACTTAGTTCTGCCGCTTACGCCGTTAAGAAAATTCGCGAATACACGGACATTGAGACTGCTCGCCTAGTCTATTTCGGCTACTTCCACAGTGTCATGTCGTACGGCATCCTACTGTGGGGGTGTGCTGCAGATATTGATGCTATTTTCATATTGCAAAAGAGAGCTGTCCGAGCTATCTACAAAATGGGCCCCAGGGAATCACTTAGAGAAAAATTTAAAGAGATAAATATATTAACGCTCTATTCACAATATATCTACGAAAACTTGCTCTACGTTCACAAAAATCCTGATATTTTCCGTAAAAACAGCGATATTCATAATTTCAATTTAAGAAATAAGGGTGAACTTACCGTGCCCGGTAGCAGGCTCCGGAAAATAAACAGGTCGTTTAATAGTACATGTGTGCTCTATTATAATAAATTACCTAAAGATGTATATGACATGTCCATTAACAGGTTCAAAACTTTTATAAAGCATAGATTGTGCAGTAAGGCATACTATGATACTTCGTCTTATCTTAATGATAAGAACCCATGGACATGACTTTAGTTGCTCCATTTCAAATAATACTTTCAAATACTGTAATATTGACCTTTGTGAGCGTGACCACATGAAAAAAAAAACCCCATGAGTTTCTTGTGCCTTCTTCTCATTGGTGGGCGCGTTCCGAAGGCACACATCCTAACTTAGTTTTTAAGACGTTTTTATGTGGTCCTGTATACTTTTAAGTATTAAGTATCCAAAGAAAATAAAGATATTTGATTTGATTTGATTTGATTTGTCTAAAAACGTTATTATATTCTATACAAAAACATTAGGTATAATAAGTTATTCTGGTAACTTGAATTTGACTAAAATAATATTCCTCTCTCGATATTCAATGGAATTTCTCGATATTAAATGAAATTTTAATTGCGATATACCGTCATTGGTCCTTTTGCGGATGGAGCTGCGGGGCACACCCAAACTCACATGATAAAAAAAACTGGTCAATTGCGAGTCGGATTCGGGCACGAAAGGTTCCTTACAATGTCATTGTACGGCCACTTGTGCTTTTAATGTTTTTAGTATTTGTTGTTATAGCGGCAACAGAAATACATCATCTGTGAAAATTTCATCTCTTTAGCTATCTCTAGATACAGCCTGGTGACAGACAGACGGGCATTGAAGTCTTAGTAATAGGGTTCCGTTTGTACGAACCCTAAAAACAACATCTTTTAAATAGGTATTCGTTCCGAATCACCAAGTTTAATATCCTGAGGCATCAATCGAGATCTGACAAAGGTCGAGTTTCCAATAAAAATTCCTCACGGAATATATCGTTCTTGACACTTTACAAAGGCTGCCGTCGAACGTACAATCAACGGTTAAAAGTCCACTGGCACTGTAACGTTTATAATCCTGTGCACACTGTGCAGCACTATTTGAACATTATATCAACGTAGCCTGTAGATTGAACCCACGTCGGTTGATGTAGCGGGTGGCGGCTTATACCACTCACACAACTAAAGACATAGCTAACATGTTGAAAATAATAATCACACTGAGTACTTTTAATTCAAGATTTATGTTTGTGTAATGTCTATTAGAAGAAGGTCGTAAGTCAAATACTTGTATAGGGTGCGGCCGGAAGACCAGTGCTGCAGATGTGCGTGCGTATCTGCAGCACAGAGGCTTTACCCAAAAAAAAATCAAAAAAAAAAAAAAAAAAAAAAATCGGGCAACACACGACTTCTCAGATACTTATTATTTATTCTGTCTTTTATTTGTATTTACTATTCTCTGTAACTATGTCCTATTGTTTCCTAATTGTTTCACTATTCTCTGTAACTATCTCTTATTGTTTTGTTTATTTGGGTGTATACTATGTCGTGTGTTGTTTTGAATAAACTATATTCCATTCCATTCCATTCCATTCCATTCCATTCCATTCCATTCCATTCCATTCCATTCCATTCCATTCCATTCCATTCCATTCCATTCCATTCCATTCCATTCCATTCCATTCCATTCCATTCCATTCCATTCCATTCCATTCCATTCCATTCCATTCCATTCCATTCCATTCCATTCCATTCCATTCCATTCCATTCCATTCCATTCCATTCCATTCCATTCCATTCCATTCCATTCCATTCCATTCCATTCCATTCCATTCCATTCCATTCCATTCCATTCCATTCCATTCCATTCCATTCCATTCCATTCCATTCCATTCCATTCCATTCCATTCCATTCCATTCCATTCCATTCCATTCCATTCCATTCCATTCCATTCCATTCCATTCCATTCCATTCCATTCCATTCCATTCCATTCCATTCCATTCCATTCCATTCCATTCCATTCCATTCAATTCCATTCCATTCCATTCCATTCCATTCCATTCCATTCCATTCCATTCCATTCCATTCCATTCCATTCCATTCCATTCCATTCCATTCCATTCCATTCCATTCCATTCCATTCCATTCCATTCCATTCCATTCCATTCCATTCCATTCCATTCCATTCCATTCCATACAGTGATAGTGGACTTATGGCGCATACTGCACCTACTTGTATACGGGCTGTATTCCACAACTAACTTAAATTGGGTCTTTTTTGCGTTAGGATGGGGTAGACTTGCCCATCATCTACAATACCCTCTCAGCTTAGTCGACTATATCCAGAGGAAAGAACTAGTCAATACAATACATCTGGAGCAAATTAACCCGCTGGTTTTATCACGATGTTTTCCTTTACCGTAAGAGCCATGTCAATTATTTTTAACGCACATATTTTTTTCTAAATCTGTGCGTTAAAAACAAATCTATTGGTGCACGGTCGGTATTTGAACTCACGACCTTCAGAATAAAAAAACCGGTACAAAATAATTATTGTCTAGTACCTACTTCCTTGACAAAATCTAATTATGAAAGTGGCCATATAGAAGAAATCATCGGTTTATCATCAACAAGGAATGACCTGCGTCTGTCTTTCCTGACGTATGGAATATAAAGAACGTAAGGAACGTTAGGAATAAAGATGATCTGACCTTTCCCGGTAGTAGGCTCCGGAAAATAAACAGGTCGTTTAATAACACATGTGTGTTCTATTATAATAAGTTACCTAAAGATGTATATGTCATGTCCATTAACAAATTCAAATTTTTTATAAAGCAGAAATTGTGCGGTAAGGTGTATTATGATCGTCGTATCTTAATGATAAGTACCCATGAACATAACTTTAATTGCTCCATTTCAAATACATCTTCAAAAATATTTGTTATCTTGACCTTTGTGAGCATGACTACAAAAAAGAAAAAACCTTCATGAGTTTCTTGTGCCTTCTTATCATTGGTGGACGCGTTCCGAAGGCTCACATCCTAACTTAATTTTAAAGACTCTTCAAAGTGATGTACCACTGTATAACTCCTATTGAATAAAACATTTTGATTTGTTTAATGCAATTTGGGGGTCTATAAGTCGCGAGTGAATAAGTTCTGGGAAAGCGTGCTACATCTTAGGCCGCATCGTCACCTACTATCAGGCAGGTGTGATAATGGTCAAACGCTGACCTATCATACGTAAAAAAGCTAGTTTATTTTAATGTCCCATAACAGTCTTGTTACAAAATTTGTAGTTCTCTGATCATAAAACTTATAGTGCACATACATAAAACGACGGTCACTTATCTTTTTAACTTTGATGATGAAATCAATACTTTCACTCCTAATTCCTAAGAGAGTTTGAACATGATAACGATGTGTTTTAGTTTTATGGTAACATGATTGCTAGTTGAAGATAAACACTTTAATTACTACGTTTACGAAACACTTCTAAACGGTTGAAATATTTTGAACCATAGAGTTCAATTTTTTGATTGACCACATATTTTAGAAGCATGAAAAGGGTACTAACATATAAGTATGGAGACTGGCATACTGCATAGTAGTCATCTCAATATTTTGCTCTTATTTTTTGCGCGACCACCTTTTTCCTCGAATGCAAGGAAATGTTTTTCACGCCTATCTTTGTATGTTAGTTTGTTCTTTATTCCCTCATATCTTCAAAACTATTAGATGGATTTCTGTAATTATGGTATTGTTAGCTTCATCTCATTATTAACCTAGGGCAATGTATATAAAACATTTAATACGGACGACAAATGTAATGTAACAAAATCTTGTAAAGTGGCCTGTAGTTTAATGTTTTTTTTTTAGCCTTTTCCGTCCCACTGCAGGGCAAAGGCCTCCCTCCGCTCCTTCCACTGTTCCCTGTCTAGTACCAGCTGGGTCCAGGGTTTAATGTTAAATAAAAATAAATAAAAAATAAAAGTTTCAATTTATTAATTTTTATTAGGCTAAAATCTTACAAGATCAATTAAATTCACAATCATTAAAAAAATAAACAAATACTTAAATCGATACAAAAAAAAAAAAATAAAAAAATAAAAAAAAACATCCTAAAATTAAAAAAATTACAAATAAATAACTTATATCTAATCAAATAACCCGCCCCGCGACACTCCCGGCACAAAAGATGCGAGAATACAAGCTGCGTTCCCCCGCTGGATGGCAATAGCTAATCTTTGAGCCAGGAATGCCCCGGAGCGATGATCCAGCCCCCGCGCCCTAAGCCGACGCCCGATCTCCCGGATAAACCCGATGGCCTCACTACCCCACGCTCCAGACGTCTCCACAGCCACAGGGACAAACAAATACCTACTTTGGAGAGGAGCGTACTTAATGTGTTTAAAAAAATAAAATGCGTTTATTTCAGATAACACCGATCCATAATGAGAATTAAAATTAAAATATAATAAATTAAAATAAAATAAAATAAATTAAAATAAAAATAAAATAAGGGCAATAAAAATCATCAGGGACGGGCTCACAAACGACAGATGGTGCAAGTCATTGGAGCAACGGTCAATTTATAGGAAAAGTTCCTTGGTTGACCGCCACTCCCCTGAAATGCACCATAAATGGGGAGTTGACCCTCTCCGCAACTGTCTTCAGGATACTGCTGTGACTCCCCCGCACCCTGCCCACCAATGAAATGAGTTTTTTACGCATGATGGCATGGAAGCCATCAGTATGTGTCGAACGAATTCCTCGAACAACCCAAGTTTAAATTATCTATATAAATAAAAATCAATTGATGTTCGTTAGTCTCGCTAAAACTCGAGAATGGCTGAACCGATTTATATGATTTTGGTTTTGACATGTTTGTCGTAGTCCAGGGAAGGTTTAAACGGTGAGAAACATCGGACTTACGCGGGTGAAACCGCGGGGCGCAGCTAGTCTAATATAAATTATGCTAAAGTCTCGGTTGTCGAAACAATGTACCTACTAGTTTATCTAAGAATAACTTTGTTCATATTAATCACTTTTACTTATGATTAATAATGCTAGCCTGACAAAGAATTTATCTGCGTACAGACTACAGATAAACAAGTATACATACTAAAGTTATCTGTACCTACCTATTACTATTTTTATATGCGATTTCAAAGAAATTAATAAGACAACTAGCAGTTGCGTATAATTGTATGTAGTGTTGCCGAACCATTTTTAGTTTTCCTATCGATAGTTTACATTGAATATCAGCTACCCTATCGATAGTATCGATACTATAATATAGGTAAAGTATCGATTCTTCAATCGAATCATAATATAACAGAACAACTGAACAATCGACAGTATCAAATGTCATCATGCAATACTATCGCTAGTAAAATATATCGATGATATTATTACGCATCATGTCATCGATAGTATTGATAGCCTATGCTATCGATTACTCGATCGATACTATTAATTATTAAACTATCGATAGTCAATACTAGTTGCATGCTTAACTATATTTAGTGAGTAAAAAAGGCTGTCACATAAATAAAACCCCATTTTAAGTCTCTTCAATACTGCCCTCAAAATAAATCGTCTCGTCAGCATGACAAGGAATGTGATCAGTCGTTTGATGGAAACAACGAATCGCTGGTGTCAATAGGTGTAAGGCTATAAAATCTTTATGAATTTGCTTGTGATGACCCTGAATAAAGAGTCAAGTCAACAGCTTTTCACACGTGAGCAGGTTATGACGCTGCTTAATTTTATACTTTTAATAATAACATATTTCTATTAGATTACGAACACAGTGTGTAATTGTTCTGTTTATGTAAAGTCCAGTCAAAAGTCAATTAATTACCCAGTAAAAGCTGCCAGTCGGAGAATTTTATCTTCACGAATGATAAGTGGAGCGTAAGGACTTCGAATTCTTGGTTTAAAGTGTGTCATCATTATTTGGGTCATCGTAAAGATAAAAATGATGTATTGTTTAATGGCTTTAGCTTGTTTGGGCTGTTGAGGCTACTTTCTTTATGAGAAAGTGACAGTTTTTGTACAATTGTAGAACTGGGTGCTATAGCCTCATAAAATGCATATACGTGCTCTAGAATTAACATTTATATTTTTGAATGCGCCTAAAAGCATTATCTTCACAAGAAATTTTCTGTCGGTATAGACCAACATAAAGCATATATATTGACGTTTCCAAAAATGCCTACACTATACGTGCTCTAGAATTTAAATACAAATAATTGAACATAAACATAATAAAATTTTTGCTTGCGCCCAAGAGCATTGTTTTGACAAGAAATTTTCTATCGGTTTAAATAAACCAACTTGAAGCATCTTGACTAATTTAATTTGAAATACCTCAGCTACCTTTTTATTTTTAACTAGCTTCTGTTCGCAACTTCGCCCATCATTTCACCCTCTTGAATGAGATTTCGAAAATCCCTTTCTTAGACCACTTTCCACAGGACATTCAGTTTCGTCATGGAATTACTGAACTGAATCAATATATAAAAATTTAACCGAACCTTCGTATTTCGATTTCGTCAGTAAGTGTTTTATTGAATAGATAACTTTTTGTAATCTTCCTTACATTGTGACCGTGTAGTTTTTCCTCACTCACCTTGGCCAAACAATATGTAAAGAAAAATCTGGATATTCCTCATGTAAATACCCAATTTATGAATGCTTTAGAAAAGCAACATACCGTGACCCTTCATATTCAAGCGAAGTATGTAAACAGAGGAAAGAAACCGTCATAAAAATACCTTTTATCTTTTACCACAAAATATAGTGCGAGCAAACTAAACTAGCCAACTATTTCAGTCACAGTAACGAAGTTCCGAACTTGTCGACGAAAACGCGATGTCGAGGGATGAAACTTTATGAAATCCAAAAGCAATTTTTGAAGTTCTTTCTCTTTTTCGATGGGGAATTGGATGTTGAAATAACGAGGGAATTCAGTTTTGTCTAGTTTGGTGACTTTTTTGTTATGACTTGTGTTTAGTTTTGTTACGATTTATTTCTGTCCATGAGGGTTTGAACCGTCTATGAAGGACATAGATAGATAGATAAATAATTTATTGCATCACAAAAAGGCACATATATACACATGTATCACTATCGTGAATACTAATTATAATTCTATAAAAAGCAACTAATAAATGATAAAAAATAAATTATAATAAAACCAAAAGTGTAATATACATTGAAAACGTGGTGAGCAGTGTGCCGCAGTGATGCAAATGGTCATTGGCTCAGTGTTGGGTTTGCTAAAAGAAGCAAGACACTGATTACACATACACATAGTGTCAATTTGATTATTTAAGATGGTCCAAACGCTTATTTTAAATGACATTTTGGCATAACGCGAAAGTACTACTTAGTTATTAAACATTTTATTTGTAAACATGGAATAGAAACAAAAAATTAAAAAGCATTAACTAAAATTGTAGTACGTATAGGCAACCTTATCGCTAAAAGCAATTCTTCCAGACAACTTTAGGACTAAAGGAAATCTATATTTTTGTGTATCTTTTACGGTAAAAATGAGAATTTGACTTAACATTTTTTTTTTGGATTTGATAATTACTTATTGATATTGGCCACAAGGAACTTTGAGAGAAAACTCCCCACAGCGCCATCTATCCTATAGACACATAAGCGACTATAACATGTTCAAGAAATCAAAATGGATTTCAAAATTCATAACTTATGAATATAATTTATAGCAGTTACTTTAATTGAATTAAGAATAATTAGTTACTTATTATGAAATTTATGGTCGTCTTAACGTCAACACTTAATAGGTAAAGGTTTTATTAGTTGTTTCCTGTTTGAATGAGTTATGACTATTTTGATAATCTCTATATATAAAAATCTATCTATCTTCTATATATATAAAAATCAATTGCTGTTCGTTAGTCTCGCTAAAACTCGAGAACGGCTGAACGGATTTATCTTATCTTGGTCTTGAATTATTCGTGGAGGTCTAGGGAAGGTTTAAACGGTGAGAAAGATCGGACTTACGCGGGTGAAACCGCGGGGCGCAGCTAGTCTTATATATAAAAATCAATTGCTGTTCGTTAGTCTGGCTAAAACTCGAGAACGGCTGGACCGATTTGGCCAATTCTTTTTTTGTTGTGTTTGTTGTAGTCCAGGGAAGGTTTAAACGGTGAGTACTTACGCGGGTGAAACCGCGGGGCGCAGCTAGTATTTAATATTTTTTATTGTTTTGTCAGACTGTGCCCAATACATACTATGAGAGCTTTAAAAAATGTATATATTTTCCTGTGTCTCTCTGATTTTAATAAAAAAATAATAATAAGGATTTTATTTATCAATACTAACCTAATTATTATAAACAACTTACTTAACTTTAACGCCCTAATAAGCTATCGTTAATTAAAATATTTGTGTCATTTTCGCACACCTGTCATCTGTAAAAGTCGAAAATGACAAAATCTTAACTAAATTCCTCAGCTAAATTCATGTATTATTTTGTCACAATTAATATAATTGTTAACTAAAGAGGTTTATTAAAAATTTTTATGAATAAGGTGATTAGTTTTTTTGGAAGGTTTTATTTCCTTTAGGTGTTAGATAAAAGGAACACAGAGAGGGTTTAATGAATATATTGCTCTAGTAAAAAGACTGAAAAGATTTTTCTAGAGGCATTATTCAAGAAGAAAATAGGGGATATCACTACATCACTATCACTTCACTACATAATCTTCTTCTTCTTATATATAAAAATGAATCGCAAAATGTGTTGGTAAGCGCATAACTCAACAACGCCTGGACCAATTTGGCCAATTCTTTTTTTGTTGTGTTTGTTATTGTCAGGAGAAGGTTCTTATGAAATAAAAAATTAAGAAAATTGCGTAGAAAATAATTACGCGGGTGAAACCGCGGGGCGCAGCTAGTATAAAATAAAGTCTTTAAAACTTTAAAACTACGCAACGGATTTCGATGCGGTTTTTTTTAATAGATAGAGTGATTCAAGAGGAAGGTTTATAATATGTATAATGCATGCATAATATAGCCGTGCGAAGCCAGAGCGGGTCGCTAGTATTTGTATAAAGAAATCGATACCCGCATACCCTCTTAAATCCAAGATAAAACGCTTCAAGCTTTTGATTTAAAATTATTCATAACTATAGGCACTAAATTCATATACAATTTTAACGATTTATTGCTTGAGTTGTAAATATTTACGAGTGCTTCTCACCTTATCGTTCTGCGCGTTAATGGTAGCTTTATCAAAACTGGGCCAGCAAATATTTATGCCTGTTTTACTGGCCGGTATTTATTTGTACTCGGTTATTGGGTTTTTATAATAAGTGTTTCTTATCTTTAAAATATTTAGTGTCTGTAATGATTTCCAAGTTGATTCTAGGAGATTCTATTATGAGCTTAAAGTTTGATTTTAAAAGTCTGATTGGAAAGTGTGCAAAATTTTACTACATCTTCCGACATTGAAAATTCACTTTCATTATGTTTTTATAAAAATCTTATGAGTAACACTATACCTACAAATATTTGCACCTACTTTACTTTTTTGTGAAGTGGCAAAAACATAAAATTAATTAATTAAGCCTAACCTTTTATAACTCAGTTGTAAACTAACACATAATAGGTATTTTTCAAAATAGTGGTTAATTAAAATTATTTGTATTTTTATTGTTAAACCTACATAAATGTTAAAATGTTACTTTAGTGGTGACATTATTAGAAGCAGGCATCTGAAGTTTCTAAAAAAAACACTTTTTTTATATATATTCTCAATAAAATACGGAAACAATTAAGTTTTAATACGCCCTTCTGGTATTTATTAGGATTTTCTGGAGAATTTCAAATCACGAATGGATAGGTAACTAGGAAAGCGTGCTACATCTTAGGCCGCATCTTCACCTGCCACCAGACAGGTGGGATACTTAGTGGTCAAATGCTGAAAGAAAAAAACAATTTTTTGCTTTAAAAATGTAAGGTTCAAATTTAATATTTCGCAGAGCAGACAATGCTCCATACTGGTATCCTCTGCAAGCCCTACCTCCTGCACCTTTCATGATCTCTACAAAGCAAGTGACGATGCCGTAGCTGTGGCAACGTATTGGACTGGATTTGGCATGTAGCATCTGGATTATAGTAATAAAAAATACAAAATTATAAAATGTACAAAAACGAAATACAAAAATATAAAATCCTTAAATAAAAAACGTGTGGCACTCGGGAACTGCCGCGGTAAAGCTATTGCATAGCGAATGCTCGGCCGAACTACATGGTAGGCGGAGTGGGGGTGGTAGGTTTTATTTTCGTTACGGAATTTCCTGATTCGGTCGCCGCGCCCAAAGCCCGCGATAAAAGCTATGCAATAGCTTAAAAATTAAAAACATTATTAACATTTGGAATCGACACGCAAAGAAGAAGAATATTTCGCAATATGTAAGTACTTGGTTTTATAGGCACCTGTTTAAGTGTGCTTACCAACTAGTAGTTCAGATAAGCACTTAGCTGATTAACCGTTTAGTGTAGGCGCGGCACGCGGCGCGGCCTACTGTCGACAATTACAGACAAGCATGATTTGTGTTTGCAATATTGATAACAACCAGTCCTACTTCACACACAACCTAGTTATTCGATTGATAAGGTTTTATTACGTTTGCAATGAGTTTTTTTAAAGCAACACTTCAAATGAAAGCTTGAAAGACCTTTTGGAAAATTGCCGTACACATATGAAAAGGTTTTTTACACGCGTCTTAGTTACTATTGCTTCAAAATATTATTTCTCCTCCTACTACAGACGCCACGGTGATCAATTATTAATAATTAGCGGTACGAAATTATTTTTTCTCGCAGTAAGGGAAGTCAGCAAAAACAGTTCCTAAATGCTGAGAAATACCCTACACATCCCACATTGTAATATTTCTGTTAGATCTTAATCACAATGCACAATCTGTTCCCAAAGTTAACATTTCTAGTGTTTGCCTGTTTAATGATTATTTACATGGACACTTAATCAGGAGTTATTGCTAAAGTTCTTGTTTATTGAATATGAAAAAATACATACACATTGACGAAGGTATGAGTGTCTTGTCTCAACTATTTTTTTTTGTGTGGGTTACTTTTTTAATAAAAAAATGATGAAGTACCTATTGTGTTGATTTTAAGTACTACTTTGGTATATAAAGGACTAGATCTTTTAAGGGACCGATTAGGAACAAACAAATTTGACATTAATATATACTATGGACTGTTAGGTATTAAATGACATATTGATTATACTTGGCCACCATTGGCCGCTGAACAAAATTTTCATTTTTCTAGGTAACGGAGTTCCATCGAAAAATTGTGATTTATTTAACTACCTTAAGCGGTGCCCTCCAATAAAACCAAGGATCAGAAGGCTAAAGCACATGTTTATATTATATTGCATTTGGGACCACTGCTCACTATTCCACCTGATGTTATTAATTGATTAGATGATCCAAATTTTTGCGACTCAGATGACTAAACATATATTTTTTCTTTATTAATAACCATGTCAAAGTGGCTAATTTGACAAATTTCGTTTACTGCTATCAAGCAAAACTGTTGTACACCAATAAATATTTCCATCTAATTCCCATTCACCATTTAATTCGTGAAAATTGATCACCGTGAGACGGTAGATTTATTTATTGCTTTTAGTAAAATATCTTAAACTGAAATGCAATATTCGTAATTTAAAGTAATATTCTTAAATTAGGAATACTGCTTATTATTTTCAAAAACTTTTAGCTAACTAAAAGAATATAATATTCTCTAGTACTCAATATAATTTCTTGCTTCAAAAAAATCTTTTTTTCAACCATACTTATCTAAAATAGGTATGTATTGAAAATATTTATATTTATCTAAGTATATATTTTTTGCAGAAATCAGTTGGTAGTTTTAAATTATGAATTTGAAGGAAAAAGAAGGAAAAATACTACAAACAAAGTATATTCTAGTGTATAAAGAGAGAGTTTTTTTACTATCTATCTATCTATCTAATGTAAATGTAACTTGTTCGCAGGTGTGGTTGTGATGAGATGGTGGTGGGCGGTCGCGCTGGTGGCGCTGTTCGCGCCCGCCCGCCCTACGCCGCGGGCCGGGAACGGTGAGCTCATTTACAGTAAGCATCACTATGCACCTTTCAACACCCTGTTTTTAAACGCAGTTTGAAAAGACAATTCAAGGTGGACGCAGATTGATCAGAGCCGAACGAATGGATTTTTTTGCCGTCCACGGGACAAGGTATCGTATACTAATAGAGATAAGGTACCTACATTTATATTTCCGATGACGTCATCAGAGTCGACCGAATCGTCAGAGGCGGCCGACTCTGAAATATAAATGTACCTTATCTCTATTAATATAAGGTACATTTTCCCGTGGACAATGATCAATCTGCGTCCACCTTAAATCGTACTGGCAATAATGACCTTCATTCATATCCCTTTTTTTTTACTAATTTAGTTCCGAATCTCTTGATAGCGTTTTCATTCAACCATAATCTTTCAATTTTATATTATTATAAAAAGTAGATTTTTATTAGCCTTCAGATCTTCCTAGGCAAAATGTAATAATTGATTTCACTAATATTTCGTTTTTTAATCGACAGCGAGAAAAGCGCTATGTTTTTCGCGCCTATATTTGTAAAAAATTTTACCTGATATCCCTCAATGGAATGTAATCCATCAGTATTTATCATACTGATGAACTACATTATAAACTGAACGTCTAGCCTTCGCCTAAGTCTAAAAGGAGCAGTTGGCCCTTATTATTAGCAGGTACCCTAAAACCTGTTATTCCATGATTACAGCTACATACATACCATTAGTTTCATCGCAATCGGTTCAATAGTTTTGCGTTAAGAAGTAATCACTACATAGTCAATTGTAAATTGTAAATTGATTGAAAAGAAACTGCGTTCCAATAAAAACGGGGTCTTTTCACTGAGCACTGAAAATGGTGGCGTTAGTTAATACTTTTGCACATTTAAGTATTTTCGTTCTATTTTTCATTCTTTTACAATTAAAAACAAATAGACTTAGTAATACCTAGTTACCACAGAGACACATCACAAACAGAAATATAGTTTAAACTACTGTTGTGCTAGGCTGTCGGTATGTGCTGTGCAGAGCTTTGCTAATCTTAGCAGAGTTATGCTGTGCTGTACTGTGTTGTGACAGACATAGAGTATAACACAGCTCAGCTGCTTGTAACGTCGCAACTTTATTCTATTTGAAACGTTCGTAAAAGCTCGTAATTTTATTTCTCTCATCAATTAGCAAGCTTTTGCAAGCTCAAACTTTCTAAAGCTTTGATGCAAAAAAACAGAAAGAAAGAAGAAAATACGTTACTTACAATTTTAAAACTAAATATTTTTCTTATCACACAGCAAGCTTATACAAGCTCAAACTTCCTGCAGCTTTAATGGAATAAAGATAAAAGAAGAAAATAAATACATAAACTACAATATTGAAACTAATTCCTTATTATAGCTTATTTCAGACCACAACTTTTTATGTAACTGTTAACAGAACAACGTCAAAATGTCGTTTGCAAGTCATTTTCATAATACACGAAAATGTTAAACTTTTAAGCACCAATATTACTTAATTTAATGTTACGAGGAAAACTGTAATGGCCGGTTTAAATTACTGTTATTATTAGTATTCTGTGTTATTACAAGAGTTTGCAGCACGTTAATAAACCAAATTAGGCTTTTACGAGCCATTTTTTCATAAAAATTTTACTTCATTTAGGGTTTTTTATTTTTGTTTTTATTTTGATTTTAAATCATTGGAGAATCTAAAATACTCATTTTTTTATTATTTTAAATTAAAAATCTATTTTGTATTTAATCTATTCAATTTACGCCTCAAACAACCAAAATTTCATTAAGCTTTTACCATAATGTTCCGACTTTCGTCTAACTTAAAAAAGCTCCTAAAACCAATTTCTTTTCATAATCTTTTACATTTTTCCAAACTTGTCAAGACCAGCGACAAGAGACGTAATTTTCTTAAAATCTAAAATACATTAGTGTAAAAAGCGACAAGCGAATATTTACGAAACAAATAAGTGAAAATTAATCTTGTTTATAGTTTATTTCAAAACCGGAGATAAATTACGTAATTTATTTAATGGTACTGTTTACACCGAAATAATATACATTGAACGAAGCACAATAGACACTTATAATTTTTTTACAATTTTAAAGTATAATAGAGGTTTTTTAATCTGAATAGGTAAAGACAAGTCTCTTAGCGGTTTACCAAATGGTCGTAGTATGCAATATTTTCATAGTAATAAAAGCCATGTTTAATCTTAGTTTCATGCCGGAATACCCAAACGTTTCCCCTAAATATTTAAGACGCTCCTATCCTATTTAAACATGACACTTAAATGTCAATTTAATCGCCACTTAAGATAAGTAGCTTTTCAGTATTTGGGCGAAACGAAAGTGATTTACAGTACTCTTCACATTTAGTATGCCGTTCTATAAATGTGGAAAATATATCTAATACATGGCATTGCCTACCTGCCTAATGCCTGTGACTAGTTTAATATGGAATAGTCTAGAACCTATACTCATGGGCATGGCACCATGGACCCTGTTTTCGCCCTAAGGATCGTTATGGAGAAATACAGGACGAAGAATACGCCTCTGCATTTTCTATTCCTAGATTTGCAGAAGGCCTTCGACTGTGTTCCTCGCATGATGATCTGGTGGGCGCTGCGGTCCAAAGGGGTTCCGGAAGCTTATGTTGAAATCATCAGAGACATGTACCGAAATTCTGATTCTGTGGTGCGAACTGCTGTTGGCGACACTAAGCCCTTCCCTGTTACCGTTGGAGTTCACCAGGGTTCCGTCCTAAGCCCGTTCCTGTTCAGCGTAATATTGGATGCACTGTCCGTTGCCATCAGGGATGCACACGAGCAGCCTCCATGGCTGCTCATGTACGCTGATGATATTGCGCTGGCGGATTCGGATAAGGGGCGGCTGGTCCAACGTGTACACACGTGGAAGGAGTCGCTTGAGAACGGCGGTTTGCAACTGAATGTGGCGAAGACAGAGTACTTGGCTTGCAATACCACAGATCCCACACCTGTCTGCGTAGACGGTCATATGGTCGAGCGGACAGACCAGTTTAAGTACTTGGGGTCTGTGCTTCGCGCGTCCGGCGACATCGATTACGACGTCAAGTCACGCATTTCAGCGGCTTGGGCCAAGTGGCGTGAGGTGACTGGTGTCATTTGCGACCCCAAAATGCCGATTAAACTAAAGGGACAGGTCTATAAAACCATCATTAGACCTGTCCTTTTGTATGGTAGTGAGGCGTGGCCGGTGCTTGAGCGACATAAGCAGGAGCTGCGTGTCACGGAGATGAAGATGTTGCGCTGGATGTGTGGAGTGACGCGAAAGGATCGCGTCAGGAACTCCCGCATCCGAGGCAGCCTTCATGTCCGAGACATTGCAGATAAATTGCAAGAGTGTCGCTTACGCTGGTACGGCCACGTCTTGCGAAAACCGGCTAGTTACATGGGGAACAAATGTCTTGCCATGGCGCCTCCGCCGGGTCGTGGCAGACTGGGTAGACCCAAGAAGTGCTGGCTTGACGTCGTAAAGGGTGATATGCGTGCAAATGGCCTTACAACCCAGGATGCCGAAGATCGTGCGAAGTGGAGGCGTAAAAGTAGGAAAGCGGACCCTGGGCTCCCGAGAGGGATGCAACCGGGAACATCGCTCGGATGATGATGAGTCTAGAACCTATACTACCCTCAGCTTACTCGATCATGACCAGAGAAAAGAACTTATCAATACGTCTTGGGCCAACTAAACCGTTTATAAATAAGTAAATAACACCATGATATCGCCTTTCGAAACAACACACTCATGTTTGTTGAACTGTAAAATACCTAACCGATTAGAACCGTGTCCCTCATCAAAGCTCAGAAGCTTATTCAATTAGAAAGATGGTAGATAGTGAAAAGCGGAGTAGTTTCGCTTTCATAAACGAAATGAACCACATGGTTAGATCTGCGGTGTAGACGCGCCTTTGTTTGTCGACCCTTGAGAAGAAGGGCGACCGTATTATAGCGTTTTGAAGGATAGTTTTCGATAAGTCATGTGGGGTAGCCCGTCTTTGGATTACATAAAAATATGTCTATGAGTTACTAAAATATGCTGAATTCATGTTAGAATTTGGCCCATCAATTCACACAATAAAAATAGTAAAACTTGCCTCATAACTACAAAGTTGCCAGCATTTCGGGCACGCAAGTACTAGCGACTATTTCAAGACCAATATTGCATTTGTTTTCCAGCACCGGGTGTAGAATATTATAAATCATCACTATAAAACAAAGTCGCTTTCTCTGTCCCTATGTCCCTATATCCCTATGTATGCCTAAATCTTTAAAACTACGCAACGGATTTTGATGCGGGTAGATATAGAAATATATCACATAGAGTGAGGAACGTTATGTAAATAAATAAATAAATAAATATTGCAGGACATTCCACACATCGCCATCTAGCCCCAAGCTAAGTAACTAGACTTGTGTTATGGGTGCTAGACAACGGATATACTACTTATATACTTTTCTTTTGTAAATATATACTTATAATACATAGAAACAACCAGACCACAGACAAATATCTAAGCATAAATACATGTCTGAGGCGGGAATCGAACCCGCGACCCGGTGTTTGGCAGTCCGGCATGGTGACCATTGTGCCAACTGGGTCGTCTGTATAATACATGCATAATATAGCCGTGCGTAGCCGGGGCGGATCGCTAGTTAATTTATAATTCCTAGGAAGGACTTACGCTACGTCAAAATAAAGACCTTTTCAAGTAGATATAAATAAATTATTTAGGTACTACTGTTAGAAACAGACACAATTTCCAATAAGCAAATTTCACTTATCGTTATTCTGAATGCCATCGTAATAAAGCAATAAGAAACTAGTACTAAATCACTAGAATATCATACCTTACTTTCAAAGAACAATACCACTTGCCTTCAATCGTAAACATTTCATAGAAATCTCAGAGTTTAAAGCAAACAATCTGGAAAGTCGAAAACAATGAATATCATTAAACTAAAATCCACTTAAAATCACAAATAATGGTTGACATTTTGAACGAGTATTAATGAGATACGAGCAGTGGATTGTAATCATTAATTTTCTTTTAACTGTATAGGTATTTTTAGTCAAAAACAAATCGCATTTTTGTCTACATATTTCATCTGTATCTCATGTTGTGGATACCATCATCAAAAATAAAATTATACATTGAAATTGTACGTACGGTCGGCTGCATAATTGCAGACCCCTCGGAGAGCTCTAAAACGGCTGTTATAAGAATGTTTTCAACACAAGCAAGATTCTAGGCAGCTGCTTTAGTTGAAGTTTAAAGTCTTCTAACTCATCAATTGATCAAACAAAAATAATTAGGATGAAAACATTTCAATAATGTTAATTGTCGAACTCTACCGGGGGCTGCAATTATGCTGGCGACTGTACATCCCATTTATCCCATTAATCTTTGTTTATCAAAATTTATCATCACTTTTTAGGTCTTTAAGGGTCAAATTTCCAAAAATCCTTTCTTACCGGTCTATGTCCACTTGTCCAGTCCACTCTACGGCCTTAAAAGGGACGCCCTTTGCAAAGTTCTCTTTTAGCTTCAGAGATTTCGTGATGACTATATTTTTCTTTTAACTTTTCACTACATAATATAAAACAAAGTCGCTTTCTCTGTCCCTATTTCCCTATGTATGCTTAAATCTTTGAAACTACGCAACGGATTTTGATGCGGTTTTTTTTAATAGATAGAGTGATTCAAGAGGAAGGTTTATATGTATAATACATGCACAATATAGCCGTCCGAAGCCGGGACGGGTTGCTAGTATACTATAAATCCTATAAGTCCTATACATATATATATGTATTAATACATACAGTTTTATTTAGATCTGTCTGTTAAAATAGGACTAGTCATGTGTCACAGTAACAGCAATAGTAAGTCACCCACTAAACACCAAATGGTTATCTTTTAAAAAATTTAAGTGATAACGTCATTAGAAAACGATAAAAAGATTTTTTTTGTTATTCCTTTATATTTTTTTCTTTCTTTTTTTATTTTTTCTTTATACAGGGTTATTGGAAATTATACTAGCAAGCCGTTAAGGGCTACTTCTGTGCACCTAAATAAACAAATTTTGATCTACGACTTTTGGAAATTCGAAAAAAAAAATGAAAATTGATTATGTAAACTCGAAAAACAGCTGATTATTCAAAACAAAGGACATTCAGACCAAGAACAGTAGATGAAACTTAAAAAATAAGTAAAATTTTAAGGTTACTGTCCTCTCCGTGTAAGGAACAGCTGATTTTCAGGTAAACCTAACCTCAAAATTTTCGAAAAAATGTTCGAATTCCCAAAAGTCGTAGAACAAAATTTGTTTGTTTAGGTGCACAGAAGTAGCCCTGAACGGTTTGCTAGTATAATTTCCAATAACCCTGTATAAGTCTTCTATTCGTCACTCGTCACACCGTAACACAAGCCCAGAAGAGGGAGCAATAATAAGTCACCCACTAAACATCATTTACCTAAACAAAAACAAAAGGTTATCTGTTAAAAAATTTAAGTGATAACGTCATAAGAAAACGATAAAAAAATTAGATTTTTTTTGTTATTCCTTTATATTTTTTTCCTTCTTTTTTTATTTTTTTCTTTATATAAGTCATCTATTCATCACTCGTCACACCGTAACACAAGCCCAGAAGATCATTATTAAATGCTCTGTTTCCTAACTTACCATGACGTGTCTGGTCATAATTATTACCATGACGCATGACGTCACACAATATTACCGTGACACTGTTTTGTGAATGCTGGTGTAACATCAATTTACTAGACGTTATCACGTCGAAACGCAAATCCCTACAAGTGTCCGAACATATTTCGGATTCCTATAAACCTAAACGTGTGTCAGAATGACCGACCCATATCGCTCGCTCCAAGTGTAAAGGTCGGCCACTACAATCGATCGAAAGTGATGAGAAGTGGTCTGACGGCTCGGTCACTTCCATAATACCATTACATCGCGTGTAACATACGCGTGTAGAGTGACCATGATTTGTGCGAATATTGGCAGAAAATATTTTTTTTAAATATGGCTTCGTACGATTTGTGGATTATAGCCAGTTTGTTTAACTATCGAGTGTAGCCCAAATCGGTCCGCGCGAATATTTATCTTCTTCATCACTGTCACTACATAGTATAAAACAAAGTCGCTTTTTCTGTCCCTATGTCCCTAAATCCCTATGTATGCTTAAATCTTTAAAACTACGCAACGGATTTTGATGCAGTTTTTTTAGTAGATAGAGTTATTCAAGAGGAAGGTTTATATGTATAATACATGCATAATATAGCCGTGCGAAGCCGGGGCGGGTCGCTAGTCTATACATATAAAATGATTTGTTCTGAATGACTGACTGACTGACGGATCAACGCACAACCTAAACCGCTGATCATAGAGACCTGAAACTTGGAGGGTGTGTTCTTTGTATGACGTAAGCATCCGATAAGAAAGGATTTTCCGAAATTCTATCCCTTATGGGGTGAAAAAGGGGGGCAAAGTTTCTATGGGACAACGTGATTGCTTTTTCTAATCTACTTCAAATAATGCTTAAACATTCTTTAATCAGAATATTAAAATTAAATAATAAATGAATATTAATTTTTTCCTCTTAAATAAAGATAGACTTATAAAGGTAAGTACACTGTATGTAATCATAATATGTAGAGGAAGCTGGTGTCTGAATTAAGTGTCAAAGTGATACCTGTTTTACAAAGTAACTGATTATTAAGTTGAATGCATGGTCTTAGTTATGATATAAACCGAGCTTTCAACATAGTCGGAGATCCCTTTTAGAACGACCTTCATCGAACTGTTAATTGGATAAAAAGTATTTTATAACAAATTAAATAGGTTAATAAATATATTGCATATAGGTTGCCTAAAAAAATTAAGTCCAGAATGTGACTAATCACCAGTGTCATTTTTTGGTTTGTTTTTTATTTAAACCTTTCACTAGTTTGTTTAAAAGATAATTTCCATACCAATAATAGAGAGTATGAAGCCTATAGAATATGCAAACGTTAGGTTGACTAATTCAAATTAATTTAGTTACAATCGATATAAACATTAAGTAGGTAGGTACTCAGATATATTAAAGCGTTATTACAAAAGATTATACGATATTAATTAGTTGTTAAGTTTGTATTTTTATTTTAGAACTTTTAATTATAAATTGAATTATTAATTTGATTTTATTTAAAATTTAACTTTAATTTAATTACATACAGTTACAGTGAGGGTGAAGTATGAGCTGAATGGGTGAATGTGTAGATGTGTGTGAGTGAGAAGGGTGGATGTGCGAGAATGGATTTGGAGGGATGTGTTATTGCAAAGGATTCTGGACTAAGGAATTACCACGTTACCCAGGATCTTAAGACTCTGGGTACGCGGGATTACCCTCGCCCAGAAGGTGAGTGTGCGTGCTTAAGTGTGGGTGGGAGTGGAAGAATTTGTGATTGGAGAGGATTCCGGGTTGAGCTATCATGAGATCAAATACTTATTGAAAGCACATCTTCAGTTTCCTTATACGTCCAATCGGTAAGGAGTCTTTTTAGTTTCGTTTTGACTTCGTGTACGTTTCCAGAACTGATGTTATACTTTTTGTTTATTTTATTGTAAATAAATGTAATAATATTTAATGTAATGTAATATTTGTAATATTTAATTTGATTTAAAATACTTTTCATCCATTAAACAGATCTATGAAGGTCGTCCATATAGGGATCCCGTACTAACATGTCCTTAATACTTTAGCCTTGAATTAATACAGTTTCCTTTATTATTATTTTTTTATTATATCAAACTGATGGATATTTTCTATCGAAAAACTATATTTTCCTTCCATCTCAGCGAGCCTTATGGGCGAGTCGTAAACCCTAGGAATTATTTTTATTATTTTGCCCTGAGTTATGGATGGCCCGTCAATCTTTTATAAAGTTTCACTTTTTCAATCTAAGTGATTGACTGAGAATAAAGCTGTTTATCGTCTTCAATTTTGTATGAAAATACATCAGATTATAATTTGAAAAAATTAAAATAACATTCATTTGAGTAGTTGGGTAGCTCGCACGCGATAAACTCGCCCGTATGAGTTACTACGATCAAAAAAATATTTTTTTGTAACTCTCACGTGAGATTATTTTAAAATATTTTGAGATTTTTTGAACCATTAATCTTTATTCACTACATAGTATAAAACAAAAAGTCGCTTTCTCTGTCCCTATGTCCCTCTAACCCTATGTATGCTTAAATCTTTAAAACTACGCAACGGATTTTGATGCGGTTTTTTTTAATAGATAGAGTGATTCAAGAGAAAGGTTTATATGCACATGCATGCATAATATAGCCGTGCGAAGCCGGGGCGGGTCGCTAGTAATATTATAAAGATGAAATATTTGTTTGTTGGTTTTTTGTAATCAATAACATATTATCGTCATCCAAAGTAGGTAAGTACTTCAAAAATCTATCATATTTAATTGACATATATTATTCGATAAAAGTACCCCATTACTATTTTTCTTATATTGTAAATTCCTCTTGAATCACTCTATCTATTTAAAAAAACAGCTTCAAAATCCGTTGCGTATAGTTTTAAAGATCTAAGCATACATAGGGATATAGGGGCAGAGAAAGCGACTTTGTTTTATACTATGTAGTGATTAATCTATTCTTCGAAATAGAAGAATAGTTAAATAGCAGATTAGTAAAAAGCTTCTAAGCTAAGCATCAGTCATATGAAATAAAAAAAACCTCAAAACGTAACTTGAAAAGTAAATTGTTAAACAATAAATCTTCGTAAGTAACGAATAAGCTGAAAATCAAGTAAATATCTCAGTGATAATACAAAACTTATTGTTATTAATTTACGAAGACCAACAATCAACAACGAACCTCTAAATTCTAATAAAGTGTTTCGCCAAGTTTCTTGTGAAAACCATTTTCAGGAAGTATAGTAGGTAGTATACTTAGTATACAACGGTAGAACGATGTTGATAATGAGTCTCGTGATGTTTTGTGCATCTAAAATTTTACGAAAATGTAACCAACTAACCCTCCCGCGACTCTTCAGTCACGTCTTGTCACCATGACGTCAAAGAAAGTAAGAAGCGTAAGATTAGTTTTTGTTGTTTATATTGTTATTTAATTAATGTATGAGTTTTTGAGTAATTTAAAAAAATACGATTATTTTTTTTGTAATTAATAATTTAAATTAAATTACCCTAAAATATGAGAAATCTAAACTAAAAATCCTTACTTATTTACGTACGTCAAATAATGTTCTACTAGGCATTCAAAGTACCTATCAAAATTCAATGTTGAAGTAACAATTGTAAAAGCTCTGCTTTAAAAAACAATACAATTACAGATTTGTGGCATCCTTTGTGGGCCGTAGGTGTATGTAAGACGAGTTTAAAGTAAACTCTTTTTGTTCCTTTATAAGATGAAAATTCACAAGTCGCATTCATAGAATCGTACTCCTGTTCAAATCACTCGGTTGTCTAAACAAAGCTCCGAAAGCAAGCATATAAAACGAATGGATGTGTTACGTACGTTACTCTAAACTTTAAGTTTATTACATTTAGTAGCAGTGTAATACATGTCGTTTTTCTTTAGAATACAAAGTCGTTTTCTTCATCTAATAAATCATAAGAATCATACGAACGTTTTAGGTTTTTTATTTAACTTTGTGTGTGCAATAAAGCGCTCTGCCCATCATCATCATTATATCAGCCACAGGATGAACATAGGCCTCCTCCAAAGACTTCCAGAGCGATCGGTCACATGCTCTCTGCATCCAACGACTTCCCGCGACCTTAATTAAGTCGTCCGTCCATCTAGTCGGAGGTCGTCCCGCACTGCGCTTTCCGGTACGTGGTCTCCAAACTAAGACTTTTACTACCCATCATACATTAATTATTTAATATCAACTACCAGACGTCCATTGCTGAACATAGGCCTCCCTAAAGATAGTTAAAGACCCCCTCATGCTTTCCTGCAGTTTTATGTCAATTTATTTGCGGTCGATGCAGTACGTCTTCTTTTCTCTACTGCAAATTAATTTGATAATAAAGCACTGTGCGCACACGATGCTTAAACATTCTTAGTCTGCTAAGGGTTATTACGTAAGCCATGCATTTAATATGTCAGAATTTGTATATATCTACAATCATTATTATCAGACGAAAATTTCGTAGAAGTCTCGGCGTCTGGAATGTCAAATTTTTAAGAAAACATACATCAAGCATGACGCAATTAAATGTTATTGTTTAACAAAATCCAACCTAATAAAATTTTTAAACTCACACGATTTATTTGTATTCATAGTAATTACTTTCCCGGGTCTCCTCGCGACCATGACTATTGTAACATAGTCGAAACGTCGAGATAAGAGAAATAAATATAAAAAATACGCGATTTAGACTCGGGAAAATAATTGCTATAAAATTCAACGTGTACTGCACAAAATGTTTAGGGTTTATGGACTTATCACACTGAATGCGTACTAAGGGCATAGTGGTCCCAGAGCAATAATGTCACACGCAGATTTCTTCAGAAAGTTCGAATTGCCTGAACCGCCTGTGCTGCCTGCCGAACGCGTCTTTTGACTAGTCCCTTAAACAGCACTTAGCCTGTTGTGTCCCACTGCTGGGCAAAGTACTTCCCTATTTCCCTCCTTGTGTATTGTGTCCCGATCTCCAGCTAATTTTGGCCACTCTGTGTCGAATGCATCTAAGTCGTCGTGCCATCGTATTTTGGGTCTACCTCGAAGACGCTTGCCGCCTTGAGGGACCCACTTGGTGACTTTGTTTGCCCATCTATCTATCTGCAATCGGCACACTCTGGCAGCCCGTCTTCTGGCCCACAACACAAAGGGTTTTACCGACACAATTTTATTGCAGTTAAGTGTGCCCATGCTTATGTGTACATTTTCTAACTTTCAACTTGCAGTGAAATTGTTTGTTCTTCGCGGAAATCCTACAATTAGGGCCTTACAATCTCTTCTGATATGAGAGAGTAAGTGTGTTGGTACTTTTAGATTGTTTTCTCACATAAAAAAAACCGGACGCTGGTGTAAATGTTTACTACTTGAGAAAGTTCTAGTAATATTTTCATAGAAAAGTAATTACGAGTACTTAGACATAGACATACTGCTTAAAATAAATAGTCTTTGTTATATTCTTGCCTTTTTCTTAATACAAAGATGTAGTAAGCTCAACCTAGTGCCAGGGCTAAGCCGTGAAGAAGTTTTAATACCGATTTCCCCCCGAAACTTGTAATATGAACCACCAATTGTACCGGAAGAAGAACCTATTTCCTATTACACTGGCAAGTCACAATTCAAATGTTGGTGCTACATCTAGTTATTATTTATAGTGCATAAACCATCATTAGTCAGAGTCAGTTTATTTTTAATATTTTTATTGATGTATTAATGCATTTCCGAAAATGTAACGAAGATTGAAATCCTGACTTTCGTTTGGATGGCAAAATCAGATGGTCTCCTTACTAAACTACGTTTACTTCCGTTGCCACAACCATGCCATTCTTTATTCAAAGGAAAGGTACTAGCTCCTCCTACATGCAAACGTAGTCGGCTGTTTTCTTCCTGGATAATACACTAGAGTAAATATTTTTGATGGTTAAAACCTATAACTGCCATGACCAAGACCATGTCCCTATGTCTTATTTTTATTTGTTTTTGTTTTTTAAGACTCTTACTTCCAATAATAATTAGGATATCGGAGGGCTGGTGGCTTTTTCGCTCAAAGGGTCAGCCTTCTCGGAACGATGCCTCGGGGAGACGCGCTTGAGGATGTATTTTATTTGTAGTTTTATTTTTCATTTTATATGTATTTATTAAGTTGTACTTTGTAATATTAAATATTAAAAAAAAACCATTAGGATATGACAAAAAACAAGACATAGGGGCGAGGTCATGGCAGTTATAGGTTTTATGCTACAAAATGATATTTGCTCTAGTGTCATTATCCATGGAGGAAACAGTCGACTTCGTTTGTATGGAGAAAGAGCCGGGTGGTACCTTTCTTAAGGTCTGTTTAAGTATTTTTGGAAATGATGACTTTGGCGACGCTTGCGGCTTCTGTATCGCGTCTAGGTAGGTGTCCACTTTTAGAGCTTCAATTAATTATTATATAGGTACATAAACGGACTCATTTACAGCTTGTAAATAGCAGATAATGAATAGGTAAGACGACGTATAAAAATGTCTATAAAATGTGATTAGAACTGAGACTGAGTACAGGAAACAATTTAAATAGTCATTTGAACGAGGGAAATAACCCTTTTACGCCGCGTTCGCCGACAAATTAAAACTCCGTATAAATGTCATTAAAATGCTTGCTCCGATCTCCAAGTGTTTTCTAATGGACTTTTAACGTCACGGCCGGCACCGCCAAACGGCATGACAAAGGACGCCAGCATTGCAAATTTTACAACATTTGAAAATAACCCAGATGAACTTGGTCGTTGTGATTGAAAAAGGATAAAAAACTTAAGGTTCTTTCATCCCTAGCGAATTGGGATCTACACAACCTTAGATAGTATTGACACGTAGTAGATAAGATAGTGTTTTTTTTTTTAAAGAAAATTGGAACATGGGCCTTTACTAGGGTCGTAGCCCAACTTTTTTTATAGTCGGACTACTGGCCCTTTCGGAGTTTCGTGGTCCTTGGGCAGTTCTACCTCCACCCCTGACCCTGACAATAACGAATTTTGTCCTAGTAGTTCGGTTGGTCGAATTACTGTAATATTTCAGTGTTAATTGTCCGGTTGGAACAAGAACAACGGACGACGGAAAAAAAAACAAAAAAACAAATGGTTGTCTGTAAAGTCGGTATACGGACGATATTTTACGTAATAACGTCATAAGAAAACGATGAAAAATTTAAATTATTTTTTGTTATTCCTATAAAAATAGTTTTTCTTTTTTTCTCTCTTTTTTCTTTTATATTTTTTATTCATTTATATAAGTCTTTTATTTGATACTCGTCACCATTACACAAGCCCGGATGAGCGAATACTCTGTTTCCTAACTGAAACGAACGCGTCATGGTGATGTTACCATGACGCATGACGTCACACAATATTACCATGACGTCACATAATATTACCGTGACACTTTTTTGTGAATGCAGGTGTTCCACCACAGAATTTTATTACACGTTATCATGTTATAAAAATCGAAACAGAAACAAAAGACGACCGAGACCTGAGAGAGAGACCGCTTTCAGCGGTAAGGCCGCCTATTGTGCCACTATTTTATTTTGTATAATTTAAATTAACTGTACCTACTTTTTCTGTAACTTGTGTGTGCAATAAAGCGATCTCGATCTCTTATCTCTTTTAGATAGATAGATCGATAAAGATCTATCTATCTAAAAGACGGTCGAAGCGCGTGGCGAAAAAATAATATTCCGTGTCGTGCTAAAGTCGTATCGGTGTAATAGTAATCAAGTTATGCCAGTTCCATCCATAACTTTAATTCTTCGGTAGCACTATTCCTCAGCACTTTAGAAGGCATCCAGTTCGGATTTCTCTTGAAACGTAGTCTCGGTTTCACAGCATTTTTCACGAGACAATGTTACTTTAATGGTATTTTTATTTACTTACCTACTTCTTCTAGTTTGTAGTGTATTTTGTAGACGTACCTTACTACTGTCTCGTAAAAAAAATGAGATGATCTTGATGAAATGAAATTTTAATGATCATGGTCTTTAATTTTTATTTCCATCGTCTTTTATTTGATCGCAAGTCTTCCTTTTTTAAAGAAAATTGATCTACAGCCCTTCTAATCTGAGCCCTGTCTCATGGTCAAAAATTTTTTGACCACGAGTCTTTTCGGAGTCCCGTGTCCAGACTATCTTGTTGATCTGTAATAAATATAAAAATGAATCGCAAAATGTGTTGGTAAGCGCATAACTCAACAACGCCTGGACCAATTTGGCCAATTATTTTTTTGTTGTGTTTGTTATTGTCAGGAGAAGGTTCTTATGAAAGAAAATATTAAGAAAATTGCGTAGAAAATTATTACGCGGGTGAAACCGCGGGGCGCAGCTAGTCTGTAATAAATTTTGAATTAAATGTAACAAAGCATTGCGTCTTCTTTTTTGTAGTAACGTCATCTCTTTTTTTAGCAAGATTTCATTTGAATTCACTCAAGAATTCATTTGTAGTAGGTCATCTTTTTTGTAGTAAGGTCATCTGTTTTAACCGACTTCAAAAAAGGAGGAGGTTCTCAATTCACCGGGATATTTTTTTTTAGCAAGATTTAATTTGTATTCATTCAAGAATTCATTTGTAGTATGTTGTTTCTTTTGTAGTAGGTTATCTTTTGACGTGACAACGTTTTATAAATTGGTTTGCCGGGTGACACTTCAAGAAACTGCGTTACGCTCCGCTGACGTTATGCGCTCACAATGAGAGCGAGTGAGAGGCACGCGTCCCTTCCACTCGGGCATGGTTAGCCCGCCTAAGAGCGAGAGAGACAGACATAAAAAGTGAAAGGCACGCGTCCCTTCCACTCGAGCACAGTTGTTGTCACGTAAAACTTTCGCCCGTATACCGACTTTACAGGCAACCAGTTTTTTTGTAGTAAGATAATTTATTTTAGAGTAAGGTATCTCTTGTAGTGGGTCATCCGTTTTGTACTAGGTTCCAATTTATGATAGCGGCTACCTGTCGAAATAGATTTCTTGAGTAATTAAGAGGAGCATGAGTTTTCGATTTAGGTATTTTCAAAAATGACCCGTATCGTGCGATAGAGAGAGTTTAAGTTCGGACGTAATTGCCTTCATTTTGCTTTCAAATTATGTTGCGGGCCGTAACGATTTTACCCCCTTTATCCTTCACAAAATGAAATAAATTTGGTCTCATTTGATTCAATGCATCCTATTCTAGGTTTATACGTTTTTCTTTTTTGGTAATTCAGTTTAGTCTATTAAAAAACAATTGAAACGCTCGATACAGTTTTAAGTCAAAATTATAGATATTCAGATACTAATAACTTTTATCTTAGGCAATATTTCTTTAAAATAAAAACGGTTAAACCTAGTTTTCCATTAGATCTAGAACATTTTCAAAAATTATCAAAATCGGACTTCGTTTATGGGGGGGAAAACGTTACCGCTTTTTGTATGGAAATTGACAGCCTCACACGTCAGACGGTGTAATCTGAATAAAGTATAACAGTCTAATGACGTAAATTGAACAAGCCCCTCGCACCCGTGACCTACACAACACGAGTGTGCAATGTTTACCAACATGGAAAGCATGCTACATATCGCTTTCGTTGACCTAACGTCCGGCGCGGACGCAACTAGTGGTACCAAACATACTTTAGTTTCATACCCTACTTACGTCAAAAAGCTAAAGTACAGTCGGAATACCAATTAGCTGAACCCCAAGTGACCCAGAACTCGCTCCCACATTTCTGTTAAGAATGTAGTATTTGCCTATTTTGTTAGTTTTTAACCGACTTCAAAAAAGGAGGAGGTTCTCAATTCGTCTGTATGTTGTTGTTGTTTTTTTTGTGTGTATGTTACGCGATCATTCGAAGACGGCTCAACCGATTGAGATGATTCTTTTTGTGTTCGAAAGGTGATAGGGGTGGTCCCATAAAAATTTGGTGAGGATCTGATGAGAATCTTTGGAGTGATGAACAGAATTGCACCCGAGAGTGCAGCAAATTGCTCAGTTTTCGATTTCCACCAGTACAATTGGCCCCTAAACGAATAGTTACCGATAAATGGAATATCTGAAACCACCTTCTCATCAGAAAACTCTTCAATTAGTTACGATTACAGGTTACAATTTGAAGAATTTAGTCGAATTTAGTCACCGGACTGGGTTTGAATGAATGTTGATAGAGAACCCTATCTTAAATGAAGTTCTGATGAGGATCTTCGAAGTGATGAACAGAATTGCACCTCGAGAGTGCAGCAAATTGCTAATTTTTCGATTTCCACCAGGAGAATTGGCCCATAAACTAATATTTACCGATAAATGGAATATCTGAAACCACCTTCTCATCAGAAAACTCTTCAATCGGATACGATTACAGATTACAATTTGAATAAAATATTCGCTTTTGCCTCGCCGGCCGGGGTTTGAATGAATTTTGATAGAGAACCCTATCCTAAATGAAGATCTGATGAGGATCTTCGGAGTGATGAACAGATCTGCACAGCGAGATTCAACAAATTCCTCAGTTTTCCATTTCCACTCATAGAAGTGGCACATACACAAATAGGTACCGATGAATGGAGCATCTGAAAACACCTTCTTATCAAAAAACTCTTCTATGGGTTACGATTAGGTACAGGTTGCAATTTGAAGAAACAGTCGCTTACGCCTCATGGAGTAGAATTTTCAGTGACAGTGGCACTAAAAATGGTTAAATAAAAAAATAAATTAAAATTTTAAAAACCGACTTCAAAAAAACCTGAAAACAAAAATTTAAAAAACCTGAAAAGAAAAACCAAAAAGTGAAAAATAATCCATTTCGGGTCAATAAGACAGCAGATCACTTAAACATAAGTACTTACTTGGAAGTCGGACTGGGTGACACCATGTTTTCTTTATACCTCTCAACATTCAATCTAACCCAGTCCGACTTCCAAGTAAGTACTTATGTTTAAGTGATCTGCTGTCTTATTGACCCGAAATGAATTATTTTTCACTTTTTGGTTTTTCTTTTCAGGTTTTTTAAATTTTTGTTTTCAGGTTTTTTTGAAGTCGGTTTTTAAAATTTTAATTTATTTTTTTATTCATGTTGTATTTGTTTATTATATTGTTTAAAAAAAAAGTGTGACACTTGGAGACTGCCGCGGTAAAGCTATTGCATAGTGCGCGCTTCGTCAGTCGTACCATATACATACACGTTAAGCGAATGCTCGGCCTAGCTACATGGTAGGCGGAGTGGAGGGCGTTAGGTTTTATTTTCGATACGGAATTTCTTGATTCGGTCGCCGCGCTCAAAGCCCGCAATAAAAGCTATGCAATAGCTTAAAAACAGAATCAGGTAACATTACTTTACAACCTTACAGATGTGCGAGTCAGCTTTTGGTCACGTGGGGTTCAGCTAATTGGTATTCCAACTGTACATAGACAAGTGCGAGTCGGACTCGCGCACGAAGAGTTCCGTACTATGACGTATGGGAGCCCCAATTAAATATATTTTTTTCTGTTTGTTGTATTCCTCCATCCAAAGAAGCAACGCATACAGCCTTTTTGGCACCCAACCTTGCTTAGAAGATACATTTTAGCGGTAAGGATGCCTATTGTAACATGTTAAACTTAAAATCCTTTTTTTATTTTATACTTGTTTGTTTCTGTATTATATTATTATTTTAATATTATTATTTTTTGCTAGCTAATCTAATTAGACTTTTAAATGGTTTAATTAATTTAAACACTGTAGGTGTGTACTGAACAAGTGATTAAATGAAATGCAAGTGAATTATAAATTAATTAATCACTACAATGTAGCTATGGCGCAAAATTTATTAATAGCTTCACTTAATGGCCTATCATTTTGTTAATTGGATTCTGAAGGGCTGTTTAATTACGAACCGATGCGTTTGAAATATATTTTTTATCACAGTTGCTCATAAAATGGATCTTATTAAACCGCTTTTAGGCTCATAATGCAACGTATTATACACGCGTGCGATAAAAAAAATCCAACTAGTGCTAAAATAATACGTAATCCCGATAAGTCAAATACGTATCTTATTGCTAATGACATATTAAGTAGATGAAACATTCTTAATTTATCTGGGTTATACTGTTTTCATGTATAGAAAAAAGGTACCATCAAAAAGTTTTTAAGCCTTGCTGGCTTAAACCTCTTTGGTGGTACCTTTTTTCTTCTTTTCAAAAGGTTGTCTCTAAAGTCTGATAACGAACGATAATTTTATGTGATAACGTCTCTGAAAATAATTAAAAATTGAGTTTTGTTTTTATTTTGTTTTTTCTTTAGGTACATAAATATTTTTTTCCCTTACCATTATTATTCTGTTTTTAACCGCCGACGCAAAAACAAATGAAAAAACCCTAAAAAAATATTGTATGTCAGACGAGGCTGTATAGGTTAAAAGTCTTTTGCGTAGCCTTTCGGGAGTGTAATTAACAAAAAATAGTAAACATAACCTAAAATTCTTAAAAACCTTTAATTATTTTAACAAGTCTTTTTTTTTATTCGCAACTGTGATAAAAAACGTCGTACGATACACGTGTGGAAAGCTGATCATTCCATCTCGGCTTTTGCCACGCTCGCGTTCCGCTCGCGCGTCATAAACCCGCCTCTATGGAACGATCAGCTTTCCACACTTGTATCGCAATGTACTATTATTGAATTTCTGCGCTTATTCATAATTAATTACGCAACGTCGATTGATAAATGAAAATAATATCGAAATATTTTCTAAAATACATGGGATTACCTAGTGTACCAGTAAGCCGTAATCACTACATAGTATAAAATAAAGTCACTTTTCGCCGTCCCCATGTCCCTATGTCCCTTTGTATAGATCTTTAAAACTACGCAACGGATTTTGATGCGGTTTTTTTAATACATCGAGTGATTCATTCAAGAGGAAGGTTTATATGTATAATACATGCATAATACAGCCGTGCGAAGCCGGGGCGGGTCGCTAGTTTGATTAATATAAAAGCTTTTAAGTTGTATTTGTTAGTACAACCAATCTAAACGAATTATACAGCGTCTGCAATTAGTGCCTGGAACCTCATTACTTATTATACAACAAAGTCGCTTCCCGCTGTCTGTCCCTTATGTATGCTTACATTTTTAAAACTACGCAATGGATATTGATGCGGTTTAAAAAATACGTTCCATTTCATTGAATCCTAACTCTTGCCTAGTTATTCTTTATTGACATTCCATTCTACGTGTATAACCAAACCAATCGTAATTCGCGGCAACATCCTGGACCACGTCGTCGCTTCCCATCAGTAGCATTATTCACTAAGCTTCAAGTCGTTGGGCGCGCGTGATTAGGGGCGGAGGGGGAGAGGTTTTTGTATGGCAATCTCGCCCTAATCACGCGCGCCCAACGACTTGAAGCTTAGTGAATAATGGCCCTGGTGAGATGAGATTAAATACGAGCCTATTTTGAGTAAAAAATAACAAGTATTTTCCGAAAATATTTTTTAAGGAAAAATGCGTCTTCAAAAATTGCGATTCAGACGAGACTCGAAAAGAGGTTAATGCGATTCTTAAATTCGACTATGACGGTACTTGACTAAGTGGCGTAATTGGCAGCGCATTTGAACGGTATTCAAGGGATGCGAGTTCGAGTCTCGTCTTAGTCGCAATATTTGAAGACGCATTTTTCCTTAAAAAATATTTTCAGATAGCCCAGTGCAGGCACTTTAAAAAAAAATGGTTGTCTGTAAAGTCTGTTTCCGGACGATAATTTAACGTGATAACGTCATAAGAAAACATTGATGGTAACCATGGCAACGATAAAACGTTGCTATAGTTACCTTGTCAACTATCAAAGTATCGTTGGCTCAGAGACAGAATACATGGGCCGGTGGGCGCGGGGCGCGGGCGGTGGCGGTGGAGGGGGCGGGGGCGGCGGGGGTCGATGAGGCGTTCCAGTAACGACGCATGACGTCACACTTTTTTGAACTGGCAGGTGTTCACCAATTTATAAAACGTTATCACGTCAAAAATCATTAAGTATTTTCCGCATAAAACAATCTCGCTGAAAAGAAAGTAGAAGTAGTTAAACATTTTGTAGTAAATAAATAAGTATATTAATAATATTACTTACTTTCAAATTATTATCGTCTAGAAATAAGTTCAATATTCTATAATGTAATAGACGTTTGTTTAAATTAAATACTATAATTTTACGAGCATTGTTTAACTGGTAAAGAAGAAAGTTTTTAATTTATAATAACTTTTACTGCAGTGTTTATTGGCCATTACTTGCGTTCATATTTCTGAGTAAGCTCGCTATAAATCATTAATATTGATACCCAGTGTTGCCAGTTGCTGGTTTTTTTCTAGTACTTTTTTAACCGACTTCAAAAAAGGAGGAGGTTCTCAATTCGTCTGTATGTTGTTTTTTTTTGTGTGTATGTTACGCGATAATATGAAGACGGCTCAACCGATTGAGATGATTCTTTTTGTATTCGAAAGGTCTCAGGGGTGGTCCCATAAAAATTTGGTGAGGATCTGATGAGAATCTTCGGAGTGATGAACAGAATTGCACCTCGAGAGTGCAGCAAATTGCTCAGTTTTCGATTTCCACCAGTAGAATTGGCCTATAAACGAATAGTTACCGATAAATGGAATATCTGAAACCACCTTCTCATCAGAAAACTCTTCAGTCAGTTACGATTACAGGTTACGATTTGAATGAAATATTCGTTTTTGCCTCGCCGGACTGGGTTTGAATGAATTTTGATAGAGAACCCTATCCTAAATGAAGATCTGATGGAGATCTGATGGATCTGGATGGAGATTCAACAAATTACTCAGTTTTCCATTTCCACTAATAGAAGTGGCCCATACACAAATATGTACTGATGAATGGGTCATCTGAAAACACCTTCTTATCACCAAACTCTTCAATGGGTTACAATTAGGTACAGGTTGCAATTTGAAGAAACAGTCGCTTTCGCCTCATGGAGTAGAATTTTGTGTGACAGTGTCACTAAAAATGGTTAAATAAAACAATAAATTAAAATTAAAAAAACCGACTTCAAAAAATCCTGAAAACAAAAATTAAAAAAAACCTGAGAAAAAAACAAAAAGTGAAAAATAATCCATTTCGGGTCACTAAGACAGCAGATAACTTAAACATAAGTACTTACTTGGAAGTCGGACTGGGGGTGACACCATGTTTTCTTTATACCTCTCAACATTCAATCTAACCCAGTCCGAATTCCAATTAAGTACAGGTTGTGCAGCGAATGGTGAGCGCTGGCGGAAAGTGGAAGGGGTATGCGCAGAAGTCAATTTTTAGGTCTGTTTGGGCGGGGGGACAGGAGCGAAGGGAGGGTCAGTTGCTCACATCATAGCTCTCTGTTCCGCACACACGTCTTTAGCCGCGCTATGTCCCGCTCCCGCACGTCTAAGTACTGTAAAAATTTACCATCACTCGGTTAACATTGCAGCCGCGTAGCTAACTTTACCCAGATCGAAAATTCAACTTTATACAGAAAAACTGGTAATCATTGGTGCAGGCATAGAAATCCATGTTCGTACCTTTGTTCAGTAAATGTACAGGACAGTATTAGTTCCGTGGTTTGAAGTTCGCGCCAAAAACAATAGAAAATATAGATTTGACAGCAATCTGACAGTTTAAAGTGACAGTGACAGATTGTCGATCAATAGAAGATCAGTAGTCAATAGGTAGTTGTTTCATTATAAGGTAATTACATTAAAAGATACCAAAAAATATGTTTATTTAATTTCAGTTCCATATTAGTAGTCTATCTATAGTTTAATAGTGTAAATTACAGTGAATAAATATACTGTTTAATAGTAATAGTATATAAAAGAATGTTTTTCTGGCTGAGCAAAATCATATACGGTATGTAAACAAAGTCTGACGGTTTGGCTGTAATAATTCTGTGCGCGATTGTACATGCGCAAACCATCCCCACCAATTTCCGCCAGCGCTCACCATTCGCTGCACAACCAATACTTATGTTTAAGTTATCTGCTGTCTTAGTGACCCGAAATGGATTATATTTCACTTTTTGTTTTTGACGTGATAACGTTTTATAAATTGGTGAACACCTGCAATCTCAAAAAAGTGTGACGTCACGCGTCGTTACTGGAACGCCTCATGTTATTGACAAGGTAACTATAGCAACGTTTTATCGTTGCCATGGTTACCATCAATGTTTTCTTATGACGTTATCACGTAAAATTATCGTCCGGAAACAGACTTTACAGACAACCATTTTTTTCTCAGGTTTTTTAAATTTTTGTTTTCAGGATTTTTTGAAGTCGGTTTTTTAAATTTTAATTTATTTTTTTTTGAAAATTTTAGTACAAAATCTCGTACACGTATAATTTTTTTAAAAAATGTCCTTCTCATTAAATAACTACTGGTGATAAAAATCAAATCAAATCACTTCATTTGAAAACAAAGGTAAAATTTGATGTTATAGTATAAAGAGGTTAGGCAGCTATGTTTTACCTTTACAGGTGTATAAATTTTGAAACGGAATTTTGAGTAAGAGATCATTAATAATATTTAACAATAACAATTACTTAGTATTTTTAGCTTAAGTACACGGACCTTCATGAATCACAAGACCTCAAGACAGATCAAGAAATCCCTGAATCTGTAGTATGCCTTCATCACTTGATCAGTAGTTTTTGCGTGAAGGAGTAACAAACATACAAACACACACAAATACTAACACACAAACTTTCATAATTATAATATTAGTATCATTACGTTATATATAGGTACGATACGTTTTCTAATTAAGTAAATTGATCGACTGTTGGCGCAGGCACATTGTAAAAACCTCGTACAATTTTTTATTTTCCTTGATTCGCGCTCTACAGGACAAATAAATCTTGTAAATGTACGAGATTTCTCATACGTCTGGCAACCCTGTCGATACCAACTTCAAAACAATAGGTAAGTAAATGCCTTACCCCTTCTGCTGTACAATTAGCCATATAGCTTTCGACTCAATTGTTTAGTTCATTATGGTGAAAAGGAGAAAATTACCAATCAACATTCAGAAACCGACACGGTAATGTTTCTAGAGTATGCTATGTAATCGACAGCTCATAGGAATGTATGATTTATGTGGATGTTTTGTTGTTTAAACACAGCTCAAGTGTGGGTTTGAATAATGAGGTGTTAATTTGATGAACTCTGTGACGCGTCGGGCGTTGCGGGTTCGATTCCCGCCTCAAACAAGTATTTATTCTATAGGTACATATTTTTTTCTGGTCTGGGTGTCAGTATGTATCTATATCTACACTAATATTATAAAGAGTAAAGATTATTTGTTTGTTTGTTTGTAACGAATAGGCTCCAAAACTACTGGACCGATTTTGATGAAACTTAGAATGAGGATAAATTGATTCTTTGAGGATTAATTGAGGCTACTTTTATCCCGATATTCCCACGGGATCGGGAGTTACGCGGGTGAAACCGCGGAGCGCTGTAAGTAAAGTATATATTTCCATATTCTATCCGTCTAGCACCCATAACACAAGCGCAATTGCCTAATTTAGGGCTAGATGGCGCTGTGTAAAATATTCATTTATTTACAATTTTAATTTCACTTCAGTCTTTAAAAGTAAAAACAATGGATCTACCTATAAAACGACTTAGATTAGAACTAATAGATTGTAACAAAAACTCTTTAGGTACATGTAAATACTTACCTGGACCAAAAAATGTTTTACAAATTCTTAAATAAAATAAAGTTATTTTTTAATATTGGGCAAATTAAAAACTAAAATCTAATTTGTTTCCCGCAACCCTGCGGCCACTATCTTCAAAAGGGGCAAAGTAGTGGTCGCACAGAAATGAAATATTTTGTTGCAAATTAAATTCTTTACAAGTTTGTCTGTAAATTTTTTAACAGCTTTAAAAGCTGGTAGCATTTTAATGGACTACCTATAGGTAGTTTTGTTTAACCACTTCAACTTAAAGAAAGAAAGGAAAACATTTATTAGACAAGCACAAACATTATAAAAGTAGAAAACCATGAACAACAGAAAATAAATAGAAATAAGAAAAACCGTATCACGAAATCCTAATTAGTTTTTCTAGCGCATTATTAAACATTCTTCCGACCCGCCCCGGTTTTGCACGGCTATATTATGCATGTATTATACATAATATTAACCTTCCTCTTGTCACTATTATTATAAGTATATTTACAAAAGAAAAGTATATACCTAAGTAGTATGTCCGTTGTCTAGCACCCATAACACAAGTCCAGTTACTTAGCTTGGAGCTAGATGGCGATGTGTCGAACGTCCTGCAATAGGTATTTATAGCAGGTTTGGATAATATGCACCTACTTATATTAATAATAATATATCTTTATTCAGGTAATTATAAACCCACACAGTACAGTACAATTAAAACAATTAAATACATAAATACTAAAAATAAATTAAAAGTAAAGAAATAAAATAAAATAAATAATGTCAACATAAATAAAATTAACGTCATCAAAACTTCAAAACCATACACAAAAATAACAAATCGTCATACAATGATAAAATGTACTAGAAAATATTAATAAAATATTCCCACGACGATTAAAGCGACACATGACATGTATATATACGATTAGGTACCTAATATATTCAAATTAATCATCGGCTTCCAATTAATCATTTAAATCTATATTGATTGATCATTAACATTACGTAATTGTGTAGGTACAGTTACACGAAATCATTAGCATAATGTCATTAATGATGACAATAATTTATCATCGTGTCGTATTTATTGATTGTACCTATATGCTCTAAAATTAATCTTGTTTTGTTTTCTTGAGATTTTATTAGTAGAGTTAAGTTTTGACTCAACGGAACTGTCATGTATTTTTTTTTTCTTCAGTTATGGCTTCGCACGGTTTGTGCATATAGCC
Source organism: Idaea aversata (assembly GCA_907269075.1). Lineage (NCBI taxonomy): Eukaryota > Metazoa > Arthropoda > Insecta > Lepidoptera > Geometridae > Idaea > Idaea aversata. The sequence goes on along the minus strand of OU026092.1, from coordinate 2,820,168 downwards.
AGTATCAAGTAATATTTTGCATCAAGTTATGGCCCGATTTACATAAATCGGGCTCAAAGTGTTTCAAGATGGTCAAGTCGTCAAGTCACAGTTTGTCAAGTCAGGGGTCATAGTAAAGCGGTGGCTACTTTACTATAACCTTGTAGGAGATTTTGGAGGCAACGAGAAAAATCCATGTTTGACACTGATTTTTACTTTCACTACACTTGTGCACTTTCACAGAACTAAATTAGATAACTTTCCACCGGAATTATACAATTTAACTCGGTTTACAAATAAGTTTCGTGTAAATAAAACTGCAGCACGACATGTTGTTGGCTCGTTCCCGCCAAAACTCCCTGTCATGTATTTATAATTATAAAAGTTCCTTAAAAAAAAAAAAAAAAAAATGCTCTAAAATTGGATAGGTAGGTTACTTTCTCAAGTTTTGCAGTAGTAATAAAAAGTTTACGGTATTTTTCTACTGGAAAATTCGTTTGTTTCTAGTGGTAACGATAAAATATGAAATATGTTGGAAATGGTAATAGTTATTAACCTAATATGTTTTTTGTGTTAAATTATTTTTCCGTTGCGTCTATGACGTCACAGCCAAAACTTGCAGTACATTTCATCGGAAGAAATACAAGACTTCCATTGAGTGAGTCTTCAAAGCGTTAGCGATGACGTCATCGATTGTTTTAAGTGGTATAATTCAAATTAATATAAAATGTAGAAGTATTAAACCTATATTAAAATTTTGCAACTTTTTGTAATATTAGTTGCAACATTTAATACTAAATGTATGGGTAAAAAGTTGCTCTTTTCTTAATATTTTAAATTAAATTACAGCCAATAGAATTAAGAAAGATTTTTAACTGTTAAAAACACTGTTCTCAATTTGGAAAAAAGATAATTTCATATTTATCCTAAAAATCTAAATTTAAGTTTTTTCTACTAAAATCTTGATTGTTAATTTGTGAGTAACTGTCTAGCATCTGATTGATTGATTCATGCAACCGTAAAAAATCTAATGAAAATGTCACCAGTAAATTCCGGTTTCCTTTTAAATATTGGCAGACGAATATTCAGATTTAATCAGTAATACATAAAATGGTTCCCATGAAGAACGACGATGGAATAATTATGCAAAAATCATAATAAAAGTCAGACATGATTGTTATGGCCCGTTTTGCAAGTTTATTTCAGAATTTTGTGTCTCATTTGAATACTGATTGCTTATTTGTTTTATTATTATGGCATATATTTTTTATAATTAGGCTGTTAAAATGCTTTGATGTAATAAATTGACAGTCTTTATAGATATTTGAATGCCGATAATGGTTTAAAATGGTCTTGTATTCGAATTAAAAAATATCTGAATAATGAAGGCAATTTTGCCATTGTCCTTTAGTGTTAGATACCTTTTTTTCTTTTTATTTAAGAAAATAAAAATAGCTAATACGCTTTTTGCAGTCGTTAATTGATAAGTGACAAATAATTCTTTTAAGTGCCCTTAATTAAGTCCTTTTTAAAAATGCATGTTTATGTTAGGTATCAAGCGTGTCTAGACCAAAACTAAGCGACTTGCAATATGGGGACAGATAACGAATAGAGTAAGACTTAGGTTCCTACAGGAACACCAGTAAGGTAAGGGAATCGAAAGTAAAACGTTCTGCGTCCCAGTGTGGCATGGCGTTCAACCACCGCGCGCCCTACAGAAGGTCAATTCTCGTAATTATAGCAAAATGCAATCTTAAATTGATCGAAGTGAAATGATATTGAAATTTAACTGTCAATTGGTATTCTGCTAACCATAATCATAATAACATTTCAGTTACATTTCAATTACATTTCAATTGCATTTCACTAACATTGCGATATAAAATCATTCAGTCATTCATTCATTTTGCTTTGTTAGGTTGGCTATGTCACAAAATTTAAAAGAATTTCATTTGGCGCCTGTTTTATTTTGTGTTTGAAGAAACTTTGTGATATGAAGGTCCATGAGATAAATCGCGCTCATGCTCTAGATAGCAATTATGAAAGCGTTCGCGATAACGATAGCAATTGATGTCGATAGCAATCAATAGCAATAGATAGCGATTTTTTACAAATAAAGTAAATAATGTGGGCCATTTCACATAACGCCATCTAGCCCTAAGCTAAACAACTAGGCTTGTATACTTAAATACTTGTTTGGGGCGAGAATCGAACCTGTAACCTTCTATATCGAAATACAAGTAAAGTAAACTCCAGTCGCGCTTCAGAGATGACACGCATTATTTTTTTTTATTAGATTTACACACCAACCCAACTAAGTTAACCTTAAAAATTCACTAAATTCGTTGTTTCATGTCGATTACATTTCAATCAACTCTCGATCTCAAATTTGACGTTTCTTATGCGACGAGAATACGGTCTAGATAAGTTCGATTACATTTCGATATCATTTGTATTTGGAGAATACCGTTTTACGTACATTTTAGTTTCGATTGCATTTCGATTAAATTAACATTTCATTCGGATATCATGTTGAAATCTTAGTTTATGAGAATACCAAAAGATGACGTTTAGTATATTTTTTGCAATCGAAATGATATTGAGATGTAATTTTAACAATTTTATTTATGGGAATTGGCCTTCAGGTCATCCTGTTTTGCAAAATTGAAATTCAAAATATTTATTTTCACCAATTGAACAGTCAATGTTATAAATAGTATTAATTCAATTTATTTAAAAGCTAATTTTAACGTTAAATGAACCGTGTAAAGAAATCAATCAAGCTACCACCGCAACCATGCCGCCACCGATTGAATTTTAACGGCGGCTATTACTCGACTGAAATTATGTCTAAACACAGGTACAGTCACCTGCATAATTGCAGCCGCCGGTAAAGTTCTAAAATTACTATTATTGGAATGTTTTAATTCTAATCATTTTTGTTTGATAAATTGATGAGTTAGAAGACTTTAAACTTCAACTAAAGCAAGTGTCTAGAATGTTGCTTGTGTTGAAAACATTCTTATAACAGCCGTTTTGGAGCTCTACTGTGGGTCTGCAATTATGCAGCCGACATCCTCTGCAACCATCCTCAGCAACGATTCTCATTAGAATCGTGTCCGGGCCAGGTCGAGTCCGGAACCTTACCCCCTTATTCCAAAACGAGGTTTAGAGATAGTCCGAGATGTGAATTTAAACCTTAGATTTAGACACAGATTTACTTGTGAACTATAGTCTAAACACTATCCCCAATAATCTGGACTAGAGGGATAGTGTTTAGACTATAGTTCCCTATTTAATCTATAGCGATAGGTAGTGTTTAGACTATAGTTTACGAGTAAATCTACGTCTAAATCTAAGGTTTAAATCATAAGTAATAAGGGGGTTAAAGTTAGTCAGGCAGTACAAAAGGGGCGAGATATATAACACCGAAATCGAAAGTAAGTAGGTACCTAGGTACTATTTTAGGAAGCGTGAACGAACATTTATCAAAGATCTCATCACTGACGTCTAACTTTGCGAGTCTTTTTATCAAATACTTCCAGTTTTCATCTTTGCTTTCTAAACATAACTACTGTGACCAGAGACACGAATAGGTACTTGCATAGTCAAAAGTATTGTTAAAGTTCAAGTTTTTTTTATCGCATAATCTCTACCGATCCCATCTTCACCTGATTTTAAAATTACCTAATAAAATATCCCAACTCTTACCGATATGAAAAAAGTACTGAATGGTACAAATAAATTTATTTTCATCATGACACCAATAAAGAACGGGTGATGGCAAAAATTAGCAACACAGTTGCATTACGAATAAAAAACAGTTGAAAATCGGTAAAATATATAAAGGTCGTGAAAACAGTTTAAAAATTAGAATAACAAATGGCTTCACCCCACTCTACCCGATTTAAAATTACCTAAAAAAACCCCAAATCTACCTGATTTAAATCTTGCATTATAAAAAAAAGTAAGAGTTCAGTTGACATGAACATGAATTTCTGATTTGACTGAAGACTACGACAAGAACCAAATCTTAATTAATGCCTTTTCGAAATAAATTAGGTCGACTATTGGCAATTATTTACTAAAAATTAATTTTGAAGATAAAAACCTATTTTCTTGAAGGCCGGAAAAACAATTCAGGATCGAAAAAACTAGTACCTATTCAGAGAAACATTTTGTAAGAATAATTCTTATCCGAAAATTACACAGCGAAGAGATTTGAAATTGCGACCTTCTCCTTATGGTTTGGGATGGAGTTAAATTCAGAGTGCTGACTTCCGGACTAAAAATAAAACGTCTAATAGAAAGACTGTCTTATTTTTCTGTCTCTACAAACACCCTATCTTCAGAATCGCGCTGGAAAATGGCAGACATTCTTATCTGAGATAGTTTTATGGCAAAAACACTGAGACGTGTTTGAGGAAATTTGTTCCAACTTTATAGCTTTTCATGATTTGTCTGTGGTTTTCATAGAAAGTGATTTATCAAGTTTGACACGAAAAGCTTTACGGAAGTTTGGGAAGGACTGGCCTTGAGTTCTTTCTTACACATTTTATCGAACACTGTTACGAAGCAAACTCCCGTTTAAGTTAGTATTAATTCCATTTAGGAAAGATTAGTTCAACGACAGATTTAAGACCAGTGTGAGGCTGTAAATTTTCATACAAAAAGCGGTAACGTTTTCCCCCCGAATAAACAAAGTCCGATTTTGATAATTTTTGAAAATGTTCTAGATCTAATGGAAAACTAGGTTTAACCGTTTTTATTATAAAGAAATATTGCCTAAGATAAAAGTTATTAGTATCTGAATATCTATAATTTTGACTTAAAAACTTCATCGAGCGTTTCAATTGTTTTTTAATAGACTAAACTGAATTACCAAAAAAGAAAAACGTATAAACCTAGAATAAGATGCAGTGAATTAAATAAGACCAAATTTATTTCATTTTGTGAAGGATAACGGGGGTAAAAACGTTACGGCCCCCAACATTATTTGAAAGCAAAATGAAGGCAATTACGTCCAAACTTAAACTCTCTCTATCGCACGAGACGGGTCATTTTTTAAAATACCTCCTCGCCCCGCGTATCGAAAACTCATGATTCTCTTAACGAATCGCATTATGACTTACTTCATAATTGCACATCATTCATAACTGTGTTATGGCGTATAGGGTGCGGAAATCTTCTTACTCTATTACTATTGTAAGAAAGCCGCCACGGTGGGACGTTCTTCTATTAATTCTACGTGCAGGAGGTGTGATGGAGGATATCAAACACGAAGTTGCTACGATACTTAATCGCTTTAATCTACTCTCTACACGTTAATATACACACATGAGGATCTTATGACTATACAAAGGAGACACTTATCAATAGGCTTAGAGCGAACCTAACTAATACGGGCGTACCCCTGACTTGATAAATTATGACGACTTTGACTATCTTGAAACACTTTTAGCCTGATCTCTGAAAACTTGCCCATAATTTGATGCAAAATATTACTTGCAAAGCCGTGCAAAGCTTTAGTTGATAAAAGTAAAAAAAAGGAACAAACGCGTAATTTTCTTTGTAAAAAAAACAAGTAACTGTAGTGTTTACAATACGATAACAACTGGCCCACTTTGCCGTTACAGTAAAGTGCTTGGTAACAAACAACCATTCTAGACATAGAAAATTGCTTTATGCTAAGTATACGCAGGTATTGATTTCTCCATACCAATGTATTCTTCTATTAACTACCTACATAATGTTTTTGAACCAATGTTCCTAACTTGGGGATAATTACCCCGGCGGGGGTGAAATGCTATTCTGGAGGGGTAAAGGAAAAGTTTATTGAAAATCATTATCATACATCTAGGTTATTTAATTGTAAAAACTTACCTACCTTACTTTTTCGTGCAACTTTTATATGTTCATAAAGTCAATTTATATGTAGGTAAAATAAACGTAGAAGCCCACCTCGTTGGCAAAAGTGGAGGGAATTTTAAAATTGCGATTATAAGAATGTTTTTCACTTAAGTAGGGGGTTTAAAGTAAAGGAGGGGGAGCTAAATTTCAATTAAAATTCTAGTCATAGGGGTGCCAAGTTTGAAAAGTTAGGAACCACTGCTATTAAGAGAAGTGTTAATTTTTTAATAGGTAAGTATAAAAACCTTGAAATGTAATTAATGAAATAAAACTAAAACATTGTCTCATTAGATCTACTACTAAAGGATACCTACAAGAAGCGTACAAGCTAAGAGCTCCTATTACGTAAAGTTCGGAAGTGACGACGAGACGCGCGACGCCCGCGGGTGCGCGAGCGCAGCTAACTGTACGCCAATGAAAGCGAGAGTGCGCGGTCGTTTGCTTACTCCACTTATAGTTGTATTGTGGTTGTGTAGTTGTTAATGTATTATTCGAACGGTGTAGAACCTCGATTGTTACGAGTGCCAATAATTTTATGTTTTATAATAGTGTAAGCTGATAGATTTAAAAATTAATGATACATAGATTATGCCATATACAGGATGTTTTTATACATATGGGCCTTCAGGGCTATATAAATAAAAATAAAATAAATAATATCTTTATTGTTAAACTTACAGTATCAGTAGATGGAATTAAAACTAATATTCTAAATTAAAGAGCGAAACATGCTGAAAAAAGAGTTGCGTGCCCTCTTTTGACAAATACTTACTCATATTAAATGACCGATAAACAACAAAATTTAACTGACTCTTTTTTCTGCTGTCTTGCCCAAGTACTACCTCTTATGTATAAATGGGTATCTACTACATCTTGGGTTAATAAACGGATTATTAGATTACGTGGTTTTGAAAACGATTGAAACGCCAATAAAAAGTTTTATTATTATATTATATACATAATAACCTGTTATTTTTACTGCAATCTCACTGAAATTGATTATAAAATTCTTAATTACACTTAAATTGATTATTTTTCCTTTAGGATATCCTGTATGCCTAATCCTAGTTATAAAATGAGCAATAAACAGTTCGCAGCAATGAAAATACTCATATGTTAGCAGCGCTGTGAAATTAACTTGGAAATAATTACAGTATTAGATGCTTCTATGACATTTTAATCGTTTAATAGTAAATTATAACGTTTTATTGCTGACAACCTGTGTGACGCGGTGTCCCAACTCCCTCATGCGGCGCAGAACGTAGTGCGTTCGATTCCTGCCATCGAAAAAATTTACAGTATGTACACTACACATACTCGGCTTTTTTTGACGGAAAATAGGCGCTCAGACGTCAAGTTGCGGCCCGGAAAACAGCCCGACAACAACATAATCAGATCCTTTAAGTTCTAAAAAGTTCCTTTGTTATATGCCATGCAGATGCAGACCCTTCTAGAGTTAATATAAATATTATTGTTGGAATGTTTTTATTAAAATATCTAATATTTACCTAATGAATTTATTAGTTGAAAGACTTTAAACTTAAACTCGAGCAAGACCTTAGAATCTTGCTTGAGTTAAAAACGGACGGTGGGTCTGTAATTTTTTTTTAAATACTTATCAGCTCATTTATACACTCAAAATATTAAGATTAAAAATCACACAAATAAAAATTAATTAATCTGTAATTATTGATTCCGACCGTACCTACCTATCTTACCACCAAGTTGCATACAAATCCGCCTGTTTTATAAAACAAAAAAAATCTTTCTAAATATTTGGTACTACTTTGCTCAACTATATGATGTCTTATTCCCCCCTTATTCCAAAAGGAGGTTAAAAGGATAGTCCGAGATGTGGATTTAAACCTTAGATTTAGACACAGATTTACTCGTAAACTATAGTCTAAACACTATCGCTATAGATTATTGGGGATATTGTTTAGACTATAGTTCACGAGTAAATCTGTGTCTAAATCTAAGGTTTAAATCCACATCTCGGACTATCCCTAAACCTCGTTTTGGAATAAGGGGGTCAGGGTTTATAAATAAATAAATATTGTAGGTATCAAAATTTTGGACAATTTAAGCACAATATTTTACGGCACCGTTTTTCGACGAAATACAAAACAGACTCTTAAACTGTCGAATAATAACGGGCCGGAGTATAATAAAACCTATGTTTGGCATCGCCCCGGGACACAATCAAACACGGCTGAATATTTCCGTTCACTGGGCTGAATGGACTTTACAAACGGACTTTATTCGACTGAAAACTCACTGTAATAGGTTAGAATGTTTTATGTTTTGAGGTATTTTAGGACAATAAAGTGCTATAGAGGTCTATAATAGTCCGTCAGCAAAATAAGTTTAAAGGCATTTCAACATGGACTCTGCTGTAGTCTGTACAGTAAAACAGCATTACAATTACAGCAATTTGCGTTAAAACTTAAATATTTAACTGAAACTACGCTCCCCTAACAACGCTTAGCGTAAATGTAACATCCAGCTGAGCGCTAGAGAATATAATGAAGAGATGGGACATGGAAAAGCTCTGGAATTCCCGGAATTAAATACCGGGATTTAACTAATGACTTTTATTTTGATTATATTAAATAGGTCAGCGTTTAACAACTATCGCACATGATGGCTACTGACGATGCGGTCTAGGATATAGCACGCTTAACTAGAAGATACCTACCTATACGCTCGTGATTCAAAGACCCTCAAATAATCAGTGGGTTTCGAGGGTCATGAGTGAAGGTAAGAAGACTGCAGTCGAAAAACATTTTTTACGACCCCTTCAATTTTTCATATTAAATAAGCTTCACTGAGACACAATGGTGACTTAAAAATTAGCAAAGAAACCTAGTACTACATTTCAATTTTTCAATCATTCTTAAAATAAAACTTTAGGTACTTCAATATTGAGATTTCACTTTTCTGGAATCGTTTTGGTGAAATCGAAATGAAATCAAATTATAAAGCAATTAGGTTCTGTGAATCTGTAAACCTGTTTTGTAATTACTTTCAAAGAAAAGTATGGAGATTGTAATTGGTTATTGAATTTCTAGTTTTACAATTTTAGTGAAAAAAGGCTCTCACTATTTTGATTAATACATGCTTATAATAAATTTCTACCTACATTAAATCCCTGGAAGATTGTGCGCATGAATATCAGAAGTGGCTAAACCGATTTTCATCCTGTTTTCAAAACAAAGTATTTTTGTAAAGAAAGGTTTTGTACACATAGGTACGGTCGGCAGCATAATAGCATACCCGTCGTAGAGTTCTAAAATTACTATTATTGGAATGTTTTAATTCGTATAATTATTATATTTTTGTTTGATAAATTCATGAGTTAAAAGACTTTAGTCTTCAACTAAAGCAGGTGCCTAGAATCTTGCTTGTGTTGAAAACATTCTAATAACAGCGGTTTTGGAGCTCTACGGTGGGTCTGCAATTATGCAGCCTACCGTACTATTAACTATTATTTATCGAGATTTGTTTTCGAAGAAGATTGACTTTGAATTGATTTAAACTATATTTAAAAAAAAACACCAAGTTTTTTTTTTTACCCAGTGGTCACAATGGTCACCATGCCGGCTTGCCAAACACGGTTGCGGGTTCGGGTACCGCCTCAGACAAGTATTTATGCTTAGATATTTGTCCGTGGTCTAGTTGTTTCTATGTAAGTATTATAAGTATAATATATTTACAAAAAGAAAAGTATATAATAATTAAGTATAAGTAAGTGTAAGTATAGTATAAGTAGTAAATCCGTTGTCTAGCACCCATTACATAAGTTTAGTTACTTAGCTTGGGGCTTGATGGCGATGTGTGGAATGTCCTGCAATATTTATTTTTTTAATATAATTAGGATACATTAGATACAAAGGTAACATTGACATTTTTCTGGTACACGGGACTTCAACGTGTGAAACCGTGAGGCTCTGCTAGTTCCTAAAATTCCTTTAACGTTCAGATAAGGATAAAGCATTTGATTTATGTGACCAAAAACGCTTCCTCACCATTACACTAAATCCCGTAATCTTGAGGTAACCATAAATCTGACCGGACTTAAATCCCGCGGAATCGTTGACCACATCACTATTTATCCATCAGATCCGCTTTGAAGTTCAGTTCGTCATTAGTTCAACTCATTTAACCTTAAATATCGAGATTTGGTTGTGATCTTACGAGCAAACGTACATATTCTGTAATTAAAACAGAAAAAAAAACGTACCTATTGACACGCGGGACACGCGTTTGGAACAAAGTTCCTTTCAACAGACAGACAGACATGATTTTGATGATTTTTGGCAGATTATTGGATATCCAGTCAATCAAGTCTTAATTAAGTTTTAATAATACAAACCTTAGTTTTTCCTACGGTTTTTCGTTTCACATTTCGTATCGCTCAAACTGAATTGAACTGGTTTTTTTATGAAATAGGTCCATTTCATAGCCCTCAAACTGGATTGGACTGGATTTTTTATCGTCGCAACCCGCGATAAGGAACTTCGTTCCAAAAACCGGCAAAGTGGAGTCGGACTCGCGCACGAAGGATTCTGTACCATGTTGTATGGGAGCCCCACAGCGGCATCAGAAATACATTATCTGTGAAAATTTCAACTGCCTAATGATCAAGGTTCATGAGATACCGTCTGGTGACACACACAGACGGATAGACGGATAGACGGACGGACGGTGAAGTCTTAGTAATAAGGTCCCGTTTTTACCCTTTGGATACGGAACCCTAAAAAACATGTTTTTGGTTTTTGTCGTCATCATCATCATAGTTACAAGATGTCCACTGCTGCATCTTATCATTGAAAAAAAAAACCGAATCCGAGTCTTTTTATTTTAAAGTAACCAAACAGCTTAATAGGCAAAATGCGTGCAATTTAAGGAAATATTGTGAAGGATAAAAAAAAAATCTTAATGTGTTGTGTCCCACGGCTGGGCAAAGGCCTCCCCCATTTCCCTCCATGTGTCCCGATCTCCAGCTACTTTTGGCCACTCTGCGTCGAATGCATCCGGGTCGTCGCGTAAGATAACGTAAGAATCATCAAAATCAGCCCACGCGTTTGGGCTCTAGAGAGCCACATAGGTTCAAACTTACATACATACATAGACTGATGAACACATTACCACTTCTTTGCGTTGTGCAGTCGGGTAAAAATGCAAGTTATAGAAATGAATAATACAACCGCATCGATTTCAGTCTACGAACAAAATTTTACAGAATAGGGTCACAGATTTTCAATTGGATTTGCCTGATTGGGACCCGGATTTGTTGAACCAAATCGAAGTTACCTGTGGTAATTTAATTTCGGGTGAAAGACGAGTGAAGTAGGGAACGTTAGTTTAGTGAGGTGGAAGGGATAATGAGGGTTTGGAAGTAAGCCTCTTGAAATGGATTAGGAGGCCACTTGGACATTTACGAGCTGTATGTCAACCAAAATCTTCACATTTTTATTACTGTCTTACTTTCGTATAGTTTAGGACTTAGGTCATGTGGTTTAGGTTGTGAATGTTTTCAAAAATCTATACTTATAATATTACTAGCTGCACCCCGCGGTTTCCTATAGCCTTCCTTGATAAATGGACCATCCAACGCAAAAATAATTTTTCAATTCGAACAGTAGTTCCTGAGATTAGCGCGTTCCAACAATCAAACAAATTTTTGGATTTATAATATAAGTATAGATAAAGCTGAAGAGTTTGTTTGTTTGTTTGAACGCGCTAATCTCAGGTAGGTATTGGTTCGAATTGAAAAAATATTTTGTGTTGGATAGTCCATTTGTTTGATATTTCCACGGGATCGGGAGTTACGCCGGTGAAACCGCGGAGCGCTGCTAGTGAAAAATAAATAGTAGGTAAATATAAAGAATAGTGTGGCTTATTTTAATAGCTGTAGGCATTCTAATAAAATAGACAATATTTTATCCTTTAAATGCTATAAACTATTAGTTATCTTAATATATATAAATCTCGTGTCACAATGTTTGTCCTCAATGGACTCCTAAACCACTGAACCGATTATAATAAAATTCGCACACCATGTGCAGTTCGATCCAACTTGAGAGATAGGATAGCTTAAATCCCGATATTCCCACGGGATCGGGAGTTACGCGGGTGAAACCGCGTAGGGCAGCTAGTTTTGTTATAAGTATTTTATGGAACTGTTAACTTTATAACCGGCCTGTTATTATGTATTTATGCCTCTACTAAAAGACAGTATATGCAACGTTTCTAATAATTTTTACATTTGCACCTCATTTGACGACCTCTGTGGCGCGTCGGGCGAACACCCGACTGTGACGCAGAAGGTTGCGGGTTCGATTCCCGCCGGGAACAAGTATTTATGCTGACCATAAATTCTTGTTTCTGGTTCTGGGTGTTTCCTATATGTATAATATGTATATATTTACAAAAAAAAAAAGTATATAAGTAGTTTATCCGTTATCTGGCACCCATAACACAAGCATTAAGTTGCTTAGCTTGGGGCTGGATGGCGATGTGTAATATGTCCTGAAATATTTATTTATTTATTTTATTTATTTAATGTAATACGCCTTTTATTTAATTTAATCTTGCAATATATGGTGTAACTAACACGACCTTTATTTTAAAGATATTACTAGCTACGCTCCGCGGTATCACCCGCGTAACTCCCGATCCCGTGGGAGTATGTAAGCTATCCTATCTTTCAAGTTGGATCAAACTGCACACGGTGTGGAAATTTGATTAAGATCGGTTAAGTAGTTAAGGAGTCCATCGCGCACAAACAACGTGACACATAATTTATATATTTTAGATTAAAAAAATATAACCCAAAAAAAACACAAATGTGACGAGTTTCTTTTAAGGCTGAAATAACGAACGTCAAATTCTATGGCTGAAAATGATAACTTATCTATCAACGACAGGGTTTAACTGACATCTTTCTCATAACAAAACTGTCAAAAAATAATAGTTTAACTACCAAGAGTTTTGTTATGAGAAAGATGTAAGTTAAACCCTGTCGTTGATAAATAGGTTAGGTTAGCTACCATCCCCCTTATTCCAAAACGAGGTTTAAGGATAGTCCGATATGCAGATTTAAACCTTAGATTTAGACACAGATTTACTCGTGAACTATAGTCTAAACAATATTCCTATGGATTATAAAGGGAACTATAGTCTAAACACTATCCCTAAAGATTATTTAAAGATAGTGTTTAGACTATAGTTCACGAGTAAATCTGTATTTAAATCTTAGGTTTAAATCTACATCTCGAACTATCCTTAAACCTCGTTTTGGAATAAGGGGGCAAGAGTTTTATATTTTTAGAAATTTTCTCGTCTGTGAGAGCTTTAAAAACCAATTGCAATGAAGGTAGGTATGAGATAAACATTTCGGTTGCCATTTTCTGGGATTTTGTTAACATATAAACTTTTATGTTTATTGTAATCGCAGTTTTGTGTTTAATTTCATTAAATTGTTTCGGTTATTGCTGTTGTGTGGTAGAGCTTTGTTTGACTTTGTTTACAAAGTAATGGGAAATGGAAATTAGTACTTATGTAATATTAAGACGACCTCTGTGGCGCGTCGGGCGAACATCCGACTGCGACGCAGAAGGTTGCGGGTTCGATTCCCGCCGGGAACAAGTATTTATGCTGACCATAAATTCTTGTTTCTGGTTCTGGGTGTTTCCTATATGTATTATATGTATATATTTACAAAAAAAAGAAAAAAAAAGTATATAAGTAGTTTATCCGTTATCTGGCACCCATAACACAAGCATTAAGTTGCTTAGCTTGGGGCTGGATGGCGATGTGTAATATGTCCTGACATATTTATTTATTTATTTATTTAAGAGAAAAGGGTACCGGCGTTCTCTCCATAAAACCATAGTCGACTGTTTCCTCCCTGAATAATGACACTTATACATAGGTAGCACAAATATTTTTTGTTGTATAAAACCTATAACTGCTATGACTAAGACTATGCCCTATGTCTTGGTTTATTTGCTTTTCTAATTATCATAGAAAGTAAGAGTTATAAAAAACAAATTATAAAAAAATAAGACATAGGGGCATGGTATGGCAGTTATAAATTTTATGCAACAAAAATATTTGCTCTTGTGTCATTATCCAAAGAAGAAACAGTCGCCTACGTTTGTATGGAGAGAGCGCCGGTACCCTTTCCTCCCAAAACGCTGAGTGTACCAGAGCGGTAAGCCTAAAAATTACAATATGAAACACTAATATAGATTTAATTTTTAATCGACTTAAAAAAAAGATGGCTCTCAATAATGATCGAGTTCTATCGCTCTCTCTTCTCTCGTTCTATGTTTAGTATTTAGTTCATGTTCAACTTACAAGATCATATATCTGAGAAAAATGTTTATTACATCACAACAAAACATCCTACATCATTGTATATGTATATGGTTCCTTCCTATAGTTTTTGCCAAGTACTTTCTCAAGTATTTCGTAACATGACGTGCAGTGAATCCGTACTAACAAGATCAAAGTACAGCCATACCATACAACCAGGAAAACTGATATGGGACTCCGATATTTGTGGAAATGTTTCGTCTTTTGTTTTGTTTTCTATCGCCATCTGTTTTTGTTTCGAACGTCTTTTGTTAGTTTCGATCGCCTTCTGTTTCTGTTTCGAACGTCTTTTGTTAGTTTCGATCGCCTTCTGTTTCTGTTTCGAACGTCTTTTGTTCGTTTCTATCGTTTTTTGTTTCTGTTTCGACCGTCTTTTTTTTTTCATAAAACTACAAATGAAAAAGAGCGTTCACTAGTTCCATTCCAGAACTCTATGGAATTAGTACAAAAAAATATTCTAACTAAATCCATGGAACAGTTTAATGGTGAAACTAGTGAAAATATACCCCTTATTCGTACTGCAAGGGAATTGAAGCAGTTGCCTGCTTCTGTCTTTAGTGACGTCTACAATTTGGGAGTCTTTAGGTTACAAGTGAACAGATATTTTCAAGGGAAGCGTGCTACATCTTAGACCGCATCTTCACTTATCGTAAAGTGTGATAGATGGTCTAAATTAGTGAAATGAGTTACTTAAATGATAAACAGTTATATCAATTTTGTGTGCTAGAAGAAACGTTTGGTACAGTTACAAACAGTAACACATATATAAAATATATAAAATATGCAAAATATATACTTACTAAAAATGAAAAAAAAAATACAAAAGTGGAGAAAGTTGTTACAAAATGAAAATCAGACAGAAAATAGAAACTGGAAACTGAATATGGCCGTAAAATACCTTTTGTATCGTACTTAATTATATACATCGAGATTTCATAATTTCATTAGTTCGTAAAACGTGTAATCAGACATAAAATGTCACTGTAAGTAATGCAGGTATAAAATATTTATGGTGCAGTGCGATTGTTTAAGATCAATCCATACTGAAGTTCACTTACTAAGTTGTAACTTTTCGTTTTTAAAACTAACTAAAACTAAAAAACGCATCCTAACTAATCTCAAAAACAAAAAATTACAATTTTCCAAAAATACTTTTATAGTGTGTATTTGTAAACGAAAGACCTCATCAATTTGATTGTAAACGAAAGCCCTCATCAACTCTATACCTATGTCGTAAAAATATAAACAAAAGTCCTCATTCACCAAAAGATCCCATTGCTGGTCTTTCCTATCTCCCTTCATCGGTCTCGGCCTTGGGCCACCTTCGGTCAAGCTGGCTAGAGGCGGCAGAGGTCGTCTCGCCAAAACGCTTTCGTGGCCGGTCTCAAAGTTGCCGAACACCCAGGTGTCCACTGTCCAGCTTCTTTCTGTTTAGCCAATTTGTCCTCATCCATTCTCGATATATGGCCCGCCCAATCCCATTTCAACCTCGCTAATTTTCCTAAAGCACATCCGTTACTATTTGTTTATCTTTTAAATCACCATGATATTAGCTTACGCCCGTATGCACAAACAGTATTTAAGTTGCTCTTGAATGAGTGAACGCACTGCGCTAAATTCGGCCCTATGATTGGTAAATTTTGTGCTGCTCTCTTTACTCTAGTATATTATTTGCGGCTCTATGCGTAGGGTTGTTATAGGGTTTATTGTGAATACGGGTGTTAGTCGACGTTTACACGATAAAATATAAAAGTCCTCATTATCACGTAAACGCACCCTTACAATATACTGAGTATCTTCGTAATAAAGTTTTATTTTATCACACGCATTGCTCGTATTCCTTTCTTCTTATTGCAGGTAAATTAAACTTGTTTAAATTACGTTCGACTTCAGTAATGAGATACCTTGTTTTTACTGTTCGAAATTTCGTTTATGTCAAGTAGGATTATTTGTATGTTATTAATTTCGAAGAAATTGTGGACCTCTACTGCGTAATACAGTTACTTTGAAAAGTTACATTCCATTTTATTGAAATCTATGTAAAAACTTTACGAATTAGGTATAATTTAATAATAAATTATTGAATTTTATCCTCTACTCTTAAAATTTTGAACTTAAAAAATTAATAACATAACATTTTTTGTAAAGTAATAAAGACATTTTTTTAAAACATATATAATTAAAAACAAAAGAAACAAATAATGCGTCACCTAACTTTCATTTAAGTAGAGCACTCAAAGAACTTTTTGCTGTTTTAACTGAACATTCTCTTGTTAAAAAGAGAAAAAAATCCTAACGTATGATTCATTTTCCGTAGTGTAAATACGAATAACAGTTACAGTAATTTTACAATAGATTAAGTAGGTACGTGTTTACCTATTATTAAAGTAAGTACTTTAGTTTTTAAATTTTAAGTTCATATCAACTAGTTCCCCTTCCCTCCTAAAACCGATGTTGTCGCAGGTACTTGTATTTGCTGTTGTTTTTCTACAACTAAACCTCTTAAATAAGGTCTATTTTGCTTAAGAATGGAGTAGGTTTCCCCTCACCCTCAGCTTAATCGATCGTCTCCAGAGGAAAGAACTCTTCGATAGGTCTGAAGCCATCTAAGCCGCGGGTTTCATCAAGATGTTATCTTAACTGTATGAGCAATGTCAATTACGGCACATAAAGAACTTGGGCAGTTTTCCATACATAGTTTTCTTTTATATAAAACTTTGGCGTCTTGATGTAAAAAAAATACTAAAACAATCTACACAAGTCCTAGAATACATTTAACAACCAAAATTCTTCATAGAAAAATAGAAGTAATGCTCTAGTACGGGTATTACCGAAATGTAAATTCAGTTGAACGGAAGTACCAAGTAATCGTGTTTATACTAATTAATATGATTTTATAAACACTATCACTATAATCACTACATAGTATAAAATAAAGCCACTTTTCGCCGTCCCAATGTCCCTATATCCCTTTGTATGCTTAGATCTTTAAAACTCCGCAACGGATTTTGATGCGTTTTTTTTTATTAGATAGAGTGATTAAAGAGGAAGGTTTATATGTATAATACATGCATAATATAGCCGTGCGAAACCGGAGCGGGTCGCTAGTATATAATAAATAATTAGCGCCAAAAAACATACAATAAATTAAACACCATGGTTGTACTCAAATTTTAAGACGCCAAAAATTTTGAGACAATAATTCGCCCTTGTTCTTTAGGAAGTAGGTCCTGACACGAAACTCTGAAACGTTTTGTAGTTTATAAAATGACAGTGGAAGATAGGAAAAAATAGTTTTCCGGCAAATAACTTTGTAGCTAATTCAACCTTTAACAAAGTTTGGATTCGCTAGTCATATTCAAACTCAAATTAAATCAAGCCAAGCTCTTCGCCGAAGATGGACACACGCTATGGAGGACTCGTCAGTATTCAGCTAATCATTTCTTGTTGTTTGTCTCTTTGTTTGTTGTTGTAATAGACTAGATTAGTAAAATCCTCGCAACACTTTTTATTACCACTATATTTTATACTCAACAAATTCATCGTGGGCTTTAAATGAAATCAATTCTAAAGGAGCTAACAAAGGTAGTAGGTACTTTAAACTGTAACTCATGAAACAGTTACTGACATTATCTGTACCGCAAATCAATTTAATGAATAACGGACCCCCTCTATTCTTGATCATCAATTAATTTCCACAAAAACTCCATCACAATGGCCACGTAAAAAAATAAACATGAGTATATCAATTATGCTCAGATCATCCTGATAAAGAGCGAAAAACGCTTGAGCTAAATACAACCTTATTGGAGGATTTTAGGGTGGGTTTCTGAGTGAAAAGTTTTGCGGTAAAAGGATAGCTGATGTCACTAATTCGCTATCAATTTGATATACGGTATTTCTTTGTTGTAGGAGGCGATGACAAAGGCCATCGGATTATGTTGGAAGGTGTGTTTCTTGACATTTACTTATGATATTTAAAATTAAGTTGTTAGAAGGTAAATTATGTTTTGGTCCCATACAAACTTTGCCCCCCCTTTAATGAAGGGGTAGAATTGCGAAAAATCCTTTCTTACACACCCTCCAAGTTTCAGGTATCTACGATCAGCGGTTAAGGCTGTGCGTTGATCTCTCTGTCATTCAGTCGTTCAAGACAGAGCATAGAAGAAGCCCTTGCTCGCACATAAATTATTATGGTCGATAGTTTATTCAAGGAGCGGTGATGGCTTAGTGGTAGATACCTCAACTTTCATTCTGAAGGTTGAATCCCGACGGGCCATGCATCAATGGATTTTTCTTACTAATGATGTTTGTGCGCTAATTGATATTGCTCTTACGGTAAAGGAAACATCATGATGAAACCCGCGGCTAAGTTGGCTGTAGACGAGTGATTTCTTTTAAACCCAACTCATTCATCATCATCTCTGGCCTTTTCGTCTATTTCAGACGATTTACGTCTCAGCGCCTACACGCTCTTTCGTGGCTCAGTAAACCAATTCGCGATCGACAGATGCGACCGCAATTTGCACAAGGAAAGGAACCGCCTTGGTCATTGTCCACGCCCGCATGTCTCCTGCGCCTCTTCGCCGCCAAGGTGTCGAACGACGCCCGATCATGCCTAGAACGACCCTCGAAGACACAATTCCTCCACTCATTTCTGTCCTCAGCCAGTCCCTCCCAGTCATTATGTGAGATATCGAATGATACAATCTTTAAAGCGAAGCAAAGGTCTCCCAACGGCCCGCTTTGCATCCGCGATCTCGCCAAGAAGAACACGTCTCGGTAGACGGTAGGTGTCCATGCGATGCATATGCCCCAGCCAGCGCAAACGCCGTTGTTTCAGCCAAGCCATGAAACTCGTTACTTGGGTCCTTTTTGCGTGAGGTTAATGATAAATAAATAAAATAAATAAATAAATATTGCAGGACATTCCACACATCGCGATCTAGCCCCAAGCCAAGTAACTACACTTGTGTTATGGGTGCTAGACAACGGATATATTACTTATATACTTTTCTTTTGTAAATACATATATACTTATAATACATAGAGACAACCAGACCACAGACAAATATTTAAGCATAAATACTTGTCTGAGGCGGGAATCGAACCCGCAACCCTGTGTTTGGCAATAAAAATATGCAATTAAGACCCGGAAAAATAATTCTTGTAAATCTGTATACAAATAGTATAATCATCCTATTAGTGTGAAGTGGCGAAGAAGTTAACGATTACAACTGTCTCCATACTATTGGGTACAATCAGTCATAGTTAAAAAGGTCTATATAAAGCTATTCCAAAACTTTATATTTACTATTAATTAATTAATGTAAATTTTAGAACAAATTATCGATTTATTTCGGTGTACTTCACTATTTTTTAGGGCTAACTAGATCACTAAGATCACTCTCTTGTCCGTCTGTCCGTGTGTCACTACCGTTTTTCTCAGGAACGAGTGGACCTAGCAAGTTGAACTTTATACCAGACACCGAAGTCTATAGGCCGAAGTACGTGTAGTTATACCGATAAAAAGAATGGGGCAAATTTAGATTTTCGCGGACCAAAATTAAGTAAAGTATACCAAAATTAACCTTAATTTTCAAGATTTTGGAGTTAAGATAGATAGATACATTCTTTATTGCAAACACCATTTTCAAATAATAAGGGCGGTTTTATCGCTCAAAGCGATCTCTTCCAGGCAACCTTTAGAAGGGCATCGGTTGAATGGTGCGTCTACTAACTTAATAAACATTTCGATTAATAAGTATCGTTGTCTAAACATGAGTTCTTGGTTGAATAATGGACGGCCCGAGGCTCTGTTCAAGATTCCATCGGCTGGTACAAAATCATATTGATTAAGGATACAGATTCTCGTACAAGCAATTTAACTTAATCTGTGAAATTGGTCCTTACTATACGTTTTCGAAATTTGTTTAAACATTGTAATAAAAACCGGCCAAGTGCGAGTTGGACTCGCAGACGAAGGGTTCCGTACCATGTTGTATTTGAGCCCCACTTTTGTTTTTAGTGGTTTTTATAACGGCAACAAAAATACATAATCAGTAAAAATTTCAACTCTCTAGCTATCACGGTTCATGAAACAGCCTACTGGTGACAGATATACAGACGAACGGATGAACAGACTGTCAGACAGACAGTGAAATCTGAGTAATAGAGTCTCGTTTTTGTGTACGAAACCAAAATAAAAGAGAATAACGTAAAAGTGGCAATTAGAGTAAAATAATAATATAAAAATGTTTCGGCCAATTCCATTCTGTACCTGTCCGTCGAACAAAGGTAAGTTCGTTTGACCATTAATTATATTTACCGACATATACATACTAATTACATACCTACTAGAATTCTCTAATTAAATTAAAAATTAAAAAACATTTACTAATTTCAGATAACTTGATCCATATAAATTACGAGAACATTGTGTTACATAAATAAATAGGTACAATAAAATAAGCAAAAATAAAAATTAGATGTCAAAGTATAAGTACATACTTATTAAATGTCAAAAGTAAAAATTATAAAAAAATAATGTCAAGGAAAATTGGTCACATTATCTATTGATTTATTTCATAACAATCAAACACAATACATTAAAAAATCAATTATATAGATAGATAGATAAATTCTTTATTGTAAACATCATTTTTAAATTACATAAATGTTGTCAGCAAGGATTTATCAATGAGGTGACCCAGTGCTGTAACAGTCGGCTATCCGTTCGATGAGCGAGGGTTTTTAGAATACTATTAGTGACGACCTCTGTGGCGCGTCGGCGAACACCCGACTGCGACGCAGAAGGTTGCGGGTTCGATTCCCGCCGGGAACAAGTATTTATGCTGACCATAAATTCTTGTTTCTGGTTCTGGGTGTTTCCTATATGTATAAATGTATATATTTACAAAAAAAAAAAAGTATATAAGTAGTTTATCCGTTATCTGGCACCCATAACACAAGCATTAAGTTGCTTAGCTTGGGGCTGGATGGCGATGTGTAATATGTCCTGAAATATTTATTTATTTATTAGTACTGCCTTGAATTGTACTGCGAACAGAAGTTATTAATACTAACTAATACGTATAAAAACTTTAATTATAAAACGTAAATTAAGCGTATTTTTTATAGTTTTCGCGACTTTAACTCAAGTCTAATAAAGTCTAACTGCTCTTCATGTTTGTAAACCTAAGAGGAATCCTCGGTCTTATACATGACTTGTTTTTGTATACTTACAGAATTTATGTACAAAACTTGCAACAGCTTCACCCGATGCACCTATACATATTTATATTTCTTTTTGGGCTTCAGAAGGTAATTAAGGTTTTACTTTTAAGTTTCAATTAATATATTTTTAAACCATGACATGAATAAGTACTAATTTAATTTTAATTTTTTGTAAGTTTAAAATGGGTTTTCTAGCCTGAAATAAATGATTATTTTTTTATTTTTTTTATTAATAAAGTGAATTAGGTTTATTTTGTTAAAATCGTTTTTAAAGCTTTAGGTATAGCTTTTATGGAGAGTCAGGCTGGGAAAGCTTACCGTCTGCACTAAGATACAACAAGCTTTAAACTAAAATACCAACCTAAATATCTCGAACCCACAAACCCAATTGCAGAAAGTTCCAAACACACCAACCACACAATCTTGATCCTCAATCGAGAACAAACAGTACTTCCCACAGCGTCCTTGGTATTTAACGGTATCCAGGATCTTAATAGCTACTGGTTTTGATGCATTAAAATTATGACCACAGGCCAACAGAGAAATAGCATAGCAAAGATTACGCTTATTCACGAGGAGTTAGCTTTAACTGTTACTTACTGTTATAGTAGCAATTACCTATTACCTAAGCTAATTGTTTAGTGTCTGGAAGCGGTTCGCAGTTTTGTTGAATATTAAATAAGATACGCGTGGTTAT
Organism: Idaea aversata; assembly: GCA_907269075.1. Classification (NCBI taxonomy): domain Eukaryota; kingdom Metazoa; phylum Arthropoda; class Insecta; order Lepidoptera; family Geometridae; genus Idaea; species Idaea aversata. Next base: position 2,797,961 of record OU026092.1, on the reverse strand, counting down.
GGTTAAAATAGATTTTTATCGAGTTGCCACCTGATTATGAAAGTCGTTAAATTTAAGTCTAATAGCTTCTTAACGTCTGGATAATTTTCCATTAAATAGAGTAAATTGGTTACGACCGTTTTAATTAAAAAAAGAAAAACTATACCTTAGTAAGCTTATTTTTGACGTGATATAAATTGATGAACACCTGCATTCGCAAAAAATAAGACGTCATGCGTCATGTTTCGGGAACGCGTCATGTTCCTGACAAGGTAACCATAGCAACGTATTATTGTTGCTATGGTTACCATCAATGTTTTCTTATAACGTTATCACGTAAATTATAGTCCGTAAACCGAATTTACAGATTACCATTTTTTTAACTGTTAGGCTATGTTATGACAATCTACCATTATTGTGAAAAAAAGTACCGTATATTTGGAGTTAATATTATTGTTAAATTCAGTAGACTAAGAATAAATATTTCTTTATAAAAAAAAACGATAAATAAATAAATAAATAAATAAATAAATATTTCAGGACATATTACACATCGCCATCCAGCCCCAAGCTAAGCAACTTAATGCTTGTGTTATGGGTGCCAGATAACGGATAAACTACTTATATACTTTTTTTTTTGTAAATATATACATATTATACATATAGGAAACACCCAGAACTAGAAACAAGAATTTATGGTCAGCATAAATACTTGTTCCCGGCGGGAATCGAACCCGCAACCTTCTGCGTCGCAGTCGAGTGTTCGCCCGACGCGCCACAGAGGTCGTCACGACGGTCGGTACGATCTCGTAACAATCTTGGGGTAAATTGAAAACAAACGACCCAAATTACTCAAAGGAGAGCTTAACAAGCCCCTATTCCATTTGAAAAACATTCCCAGTATAAGGTACAAAGAAAACTAATACCTACCTTTTAACGTCGGAAGCCGAAGAAAACCCCATAAAAGCTTCCTCATATTGTTATAAGAAGGAAGTGGCTCTAATAGTGCTATTGTCTATTTAAATGACTTGATATTACTGTCATGGTTACCTATTATATAAGCAAACTTAATGTTATGGTTGCTTGCGCTTAACGTACGTAGCTTAGCGATTAAGCGCCGACTACACTAGCAAACCGTATCAATCCTAAAAAATAAAAAAAATAAGTCAGGTACCTAGAACAGCTACTAATTAATCGGCTGATTTTAAAATTGTAATTTAAAATTAAAATGTATTTAATATAAAATTATATTATTTTTTTTGTTATTGTTTATTAAAATTAAAGCTACCGCCCACGACTTCGTACGCATGGTAATTTTGTTTTATACCTTCCTCTTGAATCAGTCTATCTATTAAAAAAAACGCATCGAAATCCGTTGCGTAGTTTTAAAGATCTAACCATACATAGGGATAGATAGACAGCGGAAAGCGACTTTGTTTTATACTATGTATTGATTAGCTTGCAACATAGAAAAAAAGCAAACACAATAGAAGAGGAGATGAGAAAAAAAAGGAAACATTACCGATTTTTATAACAGCGTATTTTTGAAAATTAATAACATTACACCAACCATTCGATTTACGCCTCAGACAAGTATTTATGCTTAGATATTTGTCTGTGGTCTGGTTGTTTTTATGTATTATAAGTATATATGTTCAAAAGAAAAGTATATAAGTAGTATATCCGTTGTCTAGCACCCATAACACAAGTCTAGTTACTTATGAAATGTCTTGCAATATTTATTTATTTATTACAAATATCCAAGTCAGCACGGTAGTGTTCTGATCATTACATTCGTGATCTATTTACAGGACGGATGGTAACCCTAGCATTCATGCTCATTGGTGTTTGAGATTGACAAGTTTTTGAACGTGTAGTGTGCGCTTTATGTGTGTGCTGATTACCTTGAATTATGGTACAGTTTCCTTATGTTTTCGTAACTTTTTTCTAGCGACAGCTACTAACGGTGTAGAGCTAAACGATTTGAGTTGTAAGTGTTTGTAACAGTCGTTAATTATTTTGCACAGGAAAGTCAACGACTTTGAATACTGACCTAGTTACTATGTTAATTAATTCTTTATTTTACGAGTCTTAAAAATGGTAATGTTATTCGCAAACAAATTGATATATTAATTTCTATGTTTTTGATATTTTTATTTCTATGTTGGTTGGTACGGATGGGTAGAGGCCTGATGGGTTGACGCTGGTGCCCTGGTCGAGGGGAAGGTGCCTTATTTGGGATGCCACGTGCATCAGCACTTTTGCTCCGAGCCACCTCGCTCGAACATCACGTGTGGCGGCCTCTGCTGCGGAAGCTGCGGCAGTTGGCAAGCGGGCCAAGTACGCTCCTTTGGAGGGACATTATTTGTTTGTTCCTGTTGCTGTGGAGACCGTGTTTGTTGGGGAGTAGAGGCGATTGAGTTTGTCAGGGGGATTGGGCGACGTTTGAAGGACAGAGGTTTGGATAGCCGTTCCGGGTCGTTCCTGGTGCAGAGGTTGGCCATAGCTATTCAGCGTGGTAACGCTGCTAGTGTGATGGGTTCCTTTGCGCCAGGGGTGACTCGGGGCGGTTTACTTGATTAAATTTGTATTATTTTTAAGTAGGTAGGTATAATCATATTGAATTACATAATAGTTAAATTAAAGATTATGATCTATTGTGACTTAACTTAAATGATTATAAAAATATAAAGTGAACAACTATTGAACATAAACATTAATGTTTTTCTATGTTTTACATTTCAATTTCTTTGTTTTTTTTACCCATAAAATTTACAAGTATCAAAAGCATTCAACTCCCATTCTTATTATACATTACCTACTTTAGACTTATGAATGGAAACGCCACATTCCCTAAGGAATACTTTCCCTTTCGTCAGCATACGTGTTCCATTATACTGTAATGCGTCCATCGACGTAATTGTAAACCGATCTAATTGCTATGTGATAGATTAGAAGCAATGAATTGCAAATGAGGTGGAAACCACGTCGAGCTAAGGGACAAAATGCTTGACTATTCATGAGGGCTTCTGAATGAAATGTATCTAGCCTAGTTCGATTTCATTCAATGTTTCTTTTGTAAATATATTTTTTTTGCATAAATTAACTAGCGCGTAACGACTCAGTACAAACCGTTTGAGTATCGGTTTCTGCTGTCATAATATGAAAACTATAATAATATTTGCCTCAAGTGATAAGTTAGGTTAATTGAAAGCAGATTGTCTTGAAATTTGATTGTTGACAGATTGTTCTAGGTAAACCTACCAAGATATGTTAAACCAGAAAATATGAAATAAAAATAAGCTATTTATTTTTATGTTATGGTTGTCACTAGGATTTCGTCTATTTGGCATAGGCAACTTATGGTTGTACCTAAGTGGGTGTTAGATTTATATTAAGATTTCTTTGTATTATTTTTTTGCTTAAATATTTTGTAAGACCTTGATCTGTAACCTGGTACTGTAGATACCTAATAAAATAAAATAAAATTTTACGTAATTATTAGCAGTTAGCAAATCTGCTTCCCTCTTAACACACAAGAGAGAAGAACAAAAATAATCTTACAAAACAAAGAAAACAAAACTTCTCACTAATAAATCCATAAACAAACAAAAGCGTATCAATTCAGAAAACATTTGGAATGGACAGTGTAATTTCGCAAACGAGGAACAATTTCACAGTAGCCAACAGAATGAAACACACAATAGGTGCCCTATTAGAAGACGTACATTGTCCCAGTTCTAGTGAAGTAACTATCGTCGACATGTCGCAAACGTGATGCGGGACAATTAATTTAGATCAGCTTCAAAAAACTAACATTGACTTTAGTGCCGTGAGGACGACCGTGTCGTCTTGTCACGGTCGCCAGATGATGACTCAACAAAAGGCGGTTTCGGGTGTGACAATTCTTGTATGCCAGTTAAGTTCTTTACAAAGGTGCCGAAACAATACTGGTTGCGAAAATCAACTTGTCATCTCCGGAGGTTATGTGTGAAGAATTGAACGTGTTTTTTTCCCAACTGGTTGTGTGCTACAATTTTTATTACTTACTTGTTTGATAACTGGCCGTGAATTTTGGTTACCAAAGCGGCTGAAAGAATGTTTAATGTCTATTTGACCTTTACGTATGTGGAGTTGGCCAGATTATTTATGGTTACTACAGCACGGCGCGAACAAGGCAAAGAAAGTAGAAAGAAGCGACTTAATTTTTATGAGTAAATTAATATGTTATTTATCTACGATCAGTCATGTTACGAGTCTTTAATCTTTCCGTGGCATTAAAAAACAAAACATCGTTTTACGAACACAATTAAGTTTAACACATAGTATTTTTACCCTTCTACGGCGAAGCCAAAAGGCAGGGTTATAATGAGGTAATGTTTCCAACACAAAATGAATAATCAAAATAGGTTCATAAAAAACTCAGTTCTGCTCGAAAAGCCATAAAAATATACAATCCAATTGAGAACTTTTTTCTGTTTTGAAGTCGGTTAAAAAGTCGTGAAATACAGAACAAACAGAACTTCGAACTAGTGAAGTTCTGTTTACCGAAAATAAAAGTGAAGATTTTTGTTGTATATTTACCTGTTCCAATTCGAATGCTCGCAACTGTACAACCCAAAACACACATAAAGGACAGTTTCATAATTCCATTGTGTTTATAATGAAATGGAACTCGAGATTCGATGGTATTAAGGCCGTTGTAAGTGCTTTACGGCCCAAAAAATCCGGGACCATTTTGCGGTTGAAATTTATGTTGAAACAACGAATTTCAAGGTACGGAGACATTGTGAAATTAATTGAGGAAACTGAATAAATGAGTATTTTAGGTATTTTATGTTGACAGTTTAATTAGGTATCTTTACGGAGAATTTGTTGTATTCGTAAAAAGTAACGTTAATTTTTTACGATTACATTTTAAAGATTACATTTTTTGGTCATGTTCATTGTAGAACTGTTTTTTGTAGAACTTTGATAATGGGTAAACATATTCCAGTATCAAAACAAAATAATTGCATCAAATCATAGCTTATTTAGGTTAAAGTTTCAAGTAGGTTTAGGTAAAGTTATGAAATTACATTACCTGAACTGAAATGAGGAGTTTCAGGGCAACAAGTTTTTTTTAAATGTGTTTTTCGAACGTCTAGTAAAGTGATGGAACACCTGAATTCACAAAAAAGATGACGTCATTGTCACGTACCCCTTGTGTACGTCACACATTGTCACGTTCCGGTGACGTCATGTCAACAATGACGTCACAGAGCACGCGTGCGGCGTCTCGTGTTTATTTTATATTGTTTAATAATAATATCGCTTATCTCAAAAATCAAAAATGAAAATAAGAAAAAAAATGATTTTTTTTTTTTTTAATTTTTCATCGGTTTATTATGACGTTATTACGTAAAATTATCGTCCGTAAACCGACTTTACAGATAACCATTTTTACTGTAGTGCCTGAAATATGTATCTAATTTAATGGAATAGGCTAGCCCAGTACCTATTAGTCGACCATGTCTAGAGGAAAAACTATTCAATGTTGACACATTGCCGCGTCCATCATAACGATGTTTTCCTTCACCGTCAGTACAATTTTAATTAGCGCACACAAATTTTCTTTAAGAAAAATCCACCGGTCAAGATTCGAACCCATAACCTTCAAAATGAAAGTCGAGGTATCTACCACTAGTCCAAAACCGCTCCTAAGGACCACTAAAGTAATGAATGTTTCATTTTATATTAGCATTTTATGAAAATTGACTTGATTCCCTAAAGAAAAGCGCGGGCCCGGAAAATCTAACAGACTAAAATAGCGTAGTATAACGTTTTTGATGATTTTGCTTACACTAGAGAATTATACTTTATTTAAAAAAGAAGATAAAATATTGTTAATAAGCTGTTCTCAGAAGTTTCAATTTTTAAGGATGTTCCTTGATGAATTTAGTTATTAATAAAATTGATTAATTCCAAAAATAACCTCTTCTAACAGTCGAAATCAATAACCTATCCATCAATGACCAAAAGTTAAACTGATATAAAATTATTATTTGTGTCAGAAGAACGAAGGAAGTAAAAACCAATTCTATCTTTAACTATTTGGCTTGAAAATTTCTAGCAATCCTCTAATGAACTTTAGAATAATGGAATAGTTCTTATCTTTCATAAACTTCAGTTTAAAACTGAAGTTAGTTGGAGAAAGCTTCAGTTCGAATATACTATTTAACATTTGTGGATAACAAACTAGGTCATAAACATAGTACCTTGTCGAGGCCTAGCATGTGTGCACACATACATATACACACATGCTCACGACCGGACTGATGGAGAGCAAACAGGTTCTAAAACCACGGCGCGAGGCGCGGCGCGAGCGCGGCGAACCGATGTGAAGTTGGCAGCCAAAGTTAGCAGCCTATAACCCTACTAAATTGAGATGTAATTTTTATAAAGTAAGTGATATCGAGCTTAATAAGCTTAAAAACTTAATAAAAGCATCAAATATAGTAACAACAATAAAAAACCATGCCCCTCAAACAAAAAACGAATAATATCCAAACGCCAATTGACAAACATATAGGAAATAATTATGAAAATCCGCTATGTCTATGGCTGCTGGTGAATTGCGACCAGTCAGACCGGGAAAATGGCATCAAAAACAGCTCAGCCATTTAGAACACAGTCCAAACTATCTATCCTATGCCAAAAGAAAGCGGCTAAAATGGTCCTTGACCCTTCTCTGACGTCTTGAAAGAGTCGAATAAATTTCTTCTAAAAATCCGCTATGTCTATAGCTGCTGGTGAATTGCGATCAGTCAGACCGGGAAAATGACATCAAAAACAGCTCAGCCATTTAGAACACAGTCCAAACTATCTATCCTATGCCAAAAGAAAGTGGCTAAAATGGTCCATGACCCTTCACTGACATCCTGAAAAAGTCTAAACAATTTCTTTAAAAAATCCGCTATGTCTATAGCTGCTGATGAATTGCGACCAGTCAGACCGGGAAAATGGCATCAAAAACAGTTCAGCCATTTAGAACACAGTCTAAACTATCTATCCTATGCCAAAAGAAAGCGGCTAAAATGGTCCTTGACCCTTCGCTGACATCCTGAAAAAGTCTAAACAATTTCTTTAAGAAATCCGCTATGTCTATAGCTGCTGGTGAATTGCGACCAGTCAGACCGGGAAAATGGCATCAAAAACAGCTCAGCCATTTAGAACACAGTCCAAACTATCTATCCTATGCCAAAAGAAAGCGGCTAAAATGGTCCTTGACCCTTCGCTGACACCCTGAAAAAGTCTAAACTATTTCTTTAAGAAATCCGCTATGTCTATAGCTGCTGGTGAATTGCGACCAGTCAGACCGAGAAAATGGCATCAAAAACAGCTAAGCCATTTAGAACACAGTTCAAATTATCTATCCTATGCCAAAAGAAAGCGGCTAAAATGATCCTTGACCCTTCACTGACATCATGAAAAAGTATAATGAATTTCTTCTAAAAATCCGCTATGTCTATGGCTGCTGGTGAATTGCGACCAGTCAGACCGGGAAAATGGCATCAAAAACAGCTCAGCCACTTAGAACACAGTACAAACTATCTATTGCATGCCAAAAGAAAGCGGCTAAAATGGTCCTTGACCCTTCACTGACATCCTGAAAAAGTATAAACAATTTCTTTAAGAAATCCGCTATGTCTATAGCTGCTGATGAATTGCGACCAGTCAGACCGGGAAAATGGCATCAAAAACAGCTAAGCCATTTAGAACACAGTCCAAACTATCTATCCTATGCCAAAAGAAAGCGGCTAAAATGATCCTTGACCCTTCTCTGACATCTTGAAAAAGTATAATAAATTTCTTTTAAAAATCCGCTATGTCTATGGCTGCTGGTGAATTGCGACCAGTCAGACCGGGAAAATCGCATCAAAAACAGATCAGCCATTTAGAACACAGTCCAAACTATCTATCCTATGCCAAAAGAAAGCGGCTAAAATGGTCCTTGACCCTTCGCTGACATCCTGAAAAAGTCTAAACGATTTCTTTAAAAAATCCGCTATGTCTATAGCTGCTGGTGAATTGCGACCAGTCAGACCGGGAAAATGGCATCAAAAACAGCTCAGCCATTTAGAACAAAGTCCAAACTATCTATCCTATGCCAAAAGAAAGCGGCTAAAATGGTCCTTGACCCTTCGCTGACACCCTGAAAAAGTCTAAACTATTTCTTTAAAAAATCCGCTATGTCTATAGCTGCTGGTGAATTGCGACCAGTCAGACCGGGAAAATGGCATCAAAAACAGCTCAGCCATTTAGAACACAGTCCAAACTATCTATCCAATGCCAAATGAAGGCGGCTGAAATGGTCCTTGACCCTTCACTGACATCCTGACAAAGTCCAATGAATTTCTTCAAGGAATCCGCTATGTCTATAGCTGCTGGTGAATTGCGACCAGTCAGACCGGGAAAATCGCATCAAAAACAGATCAGCCATTTAGAACACAGTCCAAACTATCTATCCTATGCCAAAAGAAAGCGGCTAAAATGGTCCTTGACCCTTCGCTGACATCCTGAATAAGTCTAAACGATTTCTTTAAAAAATCCGCTATGTCTATAGCTGCTGGTGAATTGCGACCAGTCAGACCGGGAAAATGGCATCAAAAACAGCTCAGCCATTTAGAACACAGTCCAAACTATCTATCCAATGCCAAATGAAAGCGGCTAAAATGGTCCTTGACCCTTCACTGACATCCTGACAAAGTCCAATGAATTTCTTCAAGAAATCCGCTATGTCTATAGCTGCTGGTGAATTGCGACCAGTCAGATCGAGAAAATCGAATCAAAAACAGCTCAGCCTTTTAGACCACAGTCCAAACTATCTATCCTATGCCAAAAGAAAGCGTCTAAAATGATCCTTGACCCTTCACTGACATCCTGAAAAAGTCTAAACAATTTCTTTAAAAAATCCGCTATGTCTATAGCTGCTGGTGAATTGCGACCAGTCAGACCGGGAAAATGGCATCAGAAACAGCTCAGCCATTTAGAACACAGTCCAAACTATCTATCCTATGCCAAATGAAAGCGGCTAAAATGGTCCTTGACCCTTCACTGACATCCTGAAAAAGTCCAATGAATTTCTTCAAGAAATCCGCTATGTCTATAGCTGCTGGTGAATTGCGACCAGTCAGACCGGGAAAATCGAATCAAAAACAGCTCAGCCATTTAGAACACAGTCCAAGCTATCTATCCTATGCCTAAAGAAAGCGGCTAAAATGATCCTTGACCCTTCTCTGACGTCTTGAAAAAGTCGAATGAATTTCATCTAAAAATCCGCTATGTCTATGGCTGCTGGTGAATTGCGACCAGTCAGACTGGGAAAATGGCATCAAAAACAGCTCAGCTATTTAGAACACAATCCAAACTATCTATCCTATGCCAAAAGAAAGTGGCTAAAATGGTCCTTGACCCTTCACTGACATCCTGAAAAAGTCTAAACAATTCCTTTAAAAAATCCGCTATGTCTATAGCTGCTGGTGAATTGCGACCAGTCAGACCGGGAAAATGGCATCAAAAACAGCTCAGCCATTTAGAACACAGTCTAAACTATCTATCCTATGCCAAAAGAAAGCGGCTAAAATGGTCCTTGACCCTTCGCTGACATCCTGAAAAAGTCTAAACAATTTCTTTAAAAAATCCGCTATGTCTATAGCTGCTGGTGAATTGCGACCAGTCAGACCAGGAAAATGGCATCAAAAACAGCTCAGCCATTTAGAACACAGTCCAAGCTATCTATCCTATGCCTAAAGAAAGCGGCTAAAATGTTCCTTGACCCTTCTCTGACATCCTGACAAAGTCCAATGAATTTCTTCAAGAAATCCGCTATGTCTATAGCTGCTGGTGAATTGCGACCAGTCAGACCGAGAAAATCGAATCAAAAACAGCTCAGCCTTTTAGACCACAGTCGAAACTATCTATTCTATGCCAAATGAAAGCGGCTAAAATGGTCCTTGACCCTTCACTGACATCATGAAAAAGTATAATGAATTTCTTCTAAAAATCCGCTATGTCTATGGCTGCTGGTGAATTGCGACCAGTCAGACCGGGAAAATGGCATCAAAAACAGCTCAGCCACTTAGAACACAGTACAAACTATCTATTGTATGCCAAAAGAAAGCGGCTAAAATGGTCCTTGACCCTTCACTGACATCCTGAAAAAGTCTAAACAATTCCTTTAAAAAATCCGCTATGTCTATAGCTGCTGGTGAATTGCGACCAGTCAGACCGGGAAAATGGCATCAAAAACAGCTCAGCCATTTAGAACACAGTCCAAACTATCTATCCTATGCCAAACGAAAGCGGCTAAAATGGTCCTTGACCCTTCGCTGACATCCTGAAAAAGTCTAAACAATTTCTTCAAGAAATCCGCTATGTCTATAGCTGCTGGTGAATTGCGACCAGTCAGACCGGGAAAATGGCATCAAAAACAGCTCAGCCACTTAGAACACAGTACAAACTATCTATTGCATGCCAAAAGAAAGCGGCTAAAATGGTCCTTGACCCTTCACTGACATCCTGAAAAAGTATAAACAATTTCTTTAAGAAATCCGCTATGTCTATAGCTGCTGATGAATTGCGACCAGTCAGACCGGGAAAATGGCATCAAAAACAGCTAAGCCATTTAGAACACAGTCCAAACTATCTATCCTATGCCAAAAGAAAGCGGCTAAAATGATCCTTGACCCTTCTCTGACATCTTGAAAAAGTATAATAAATTTCTTTTAAAAATCCGCTATGTCTATGGCTGCTGGTGAATTGCGACCAGTCAGACCGGGAAAATCGCATCAAAAACAGATCAGCCATTTAGAACACAGTCCAAACTATCTATCCTATGCCAAAAGAAAGCGGCTAAAATGGTCCTTGACCCTTCGCTGACATCCTGAAAAAGTCTAAACGATTTCTTTAAAAAATCCGCTATGTCTATAGCTGCTGGTGAATTGCGACCAGTCAGACCGGGAAAATCGAATCAAAAACAGATCAGCCATTTAGAACACAGTCTAAGCTATCTATCCTATGCCAAAAGAAAGCGGCTAAAATGGTCCTTGACCCTTCACTCACATCATGAAAAAGTATAATGAATTTCTTTTAAAAATCCGCTATGTCTATGGCTGCTGGTGAATTGCGACCAGTCAGACCGGGAAAATGGCATCAAAAACAGCTCAGCCACTTAGAACACAGTACAAACTATCTATTGTATGCCAAAAGAAAGCGGCTAAAATGGTTCTTGACCCTTCAATGACATCCTGAAAAAGTCTAAACAATTTCTTTAAGAAATCCGCTATGTCTATAGCTGCTGGTGAATTGCGACCAGTCAGACCGGGAAAATGGCATCAAAAACAGCTCAGCCATTTAGAACACAGTCCAAACTATCTATCCTATGCCAAAAGAAAGCGGCTAAAATGAACCTTGACCCTTCTCTGACATCTTGAAAAAGTCGAATGAATTTCTTCTAAAAATCCGCTATGTCTATGGCTGCTGGTGAATTGCGACCAGTCAGACCGGGAAAATGGCATCAAAAACAGCTAAGCCATTTAGAACACAGTCCAAACTATCTATCCAATGCCAAATGAAAGCGGCTAAAATGGTCCTTGACCCTTCACTGACATCCTGACAAAGTCCAATGAATTTCTTCAAGAAATCCGCTATGTCTATAGCTGCTGGTGAATTGCGACCAGTCAGACCGAGAAAATCGAATCAAAAACAGCTCAGCCTTTTAGACCACAGTCGAAACTATCTATCCTATGCCAAATGAAAGCGGCTAAAATGGTCCTTGACCCTTCACTGACATCATGAAAAAGTATAATGAATTTCTTCTAAAAATCCGCTATGTCTATGGCTGCTGGTGAATTGCGACCAGTCAGACCGGGAAAATGGCATCAAAAACAGCTCAGCCACTTAGAGAACAGTACAAACTATCTATTGTATGCCAAAAGAAAGCGGCTAAAATGGTTCTTGACCCTTCAATGACATCCTGAAAAAGTCTAAACAATTTCTTTAAGAAATCCGCTATGTCTATAGCTGCTGGTAAATTGCGACCAGTCAGACCGGGAAAATGGCATCAAAAACAGCTCAGCCATTTAGAACACAGTCCAAACTATCTATCCTATGCCAAACGAAAGCGGCTAAAATGGTCCTTGACCCTTCGCTGACATCCTGAAAAAGTCTAAACAATTTCTTCAAGAAATCCGCTATGTCTATAGCTGCTGGTGAATTGCGACCAGTCAGACCGGGAAAATCGAATCAAAAACAGATCAGCCATTTAGAACACAGTCCAAGCTATCTATCCTATGCCAAAAGAAAGCGGCTAAAATGGTCCTTGACCCTTCACTCACATCATGAAAAAGTATAATGAATTTCTTTTAAAAATCCGCTATGTCTATGGCTGCTGGTGAATTGCGACCAGTCAGACCGGGAAAATGGCATCAAAAACAGCTCAGCCACTTAGAACACAGTACAAACTATCTATTGTATGCCAAAAGAAAGCGGCTAAAATGGTTCTTGACCCTTCAATGACATCCTGAAAAAGTCTAAACAATTTCTTTAAGAAATCCGCTATGTCTATAGCTGCTGGTGAATTGCGACCAGTCAGACCGGGAAAATGGCATCAAAAACAGCTCAGCCATTTAGAACACAGTCCAAACTATCTATCCTATGCCAAAAGAAAGCGGCTAAAATGAACCTTGACCCTTCACTCACATCATGAAAAAGTATAATGAATTTCTTTTAAAAATCCGCTATGTCTATGGCTGCTGGTGAATTGCGACCAGTCAGACCGGGAAAATGGCATCAAAAACAGCTCAGCCACTTAGAACACAGTACAAACTATCTATTGTATGCCAAAAGAAAGCGGCTAAAATGGTTCTTGACCCTTCAATGACATCCTGAAAAAGTCTAAACAATTTCTTTAAGAAATCCGCTATGTCTATAGCTGCTGGTGAATTGCGACCAGTCAGACCGGGAAAATGGCATCAAAAACAGCTCAGCCATTTAGAACACAGTCCAAACTATCTATCCTATGCCAAAAGAAAGCGGCTAAAATGAACCTTGACCCTTCTCTGACATCTTGAAAAAGTCGAATGAATTTCTTCTAAAAATCCGCTATGTCTATGGCTGCTGGTGAATTGCGACCAGTCAGACCGGGAAAATCGCATCAAAAACAGATCAGCCATTTAGAACACAGTCCAAACTATCTATCCTATGCCAAAAGAAAGTGGCTAAAATGGTCCATGACCCTTCACTGACATCCTGAAAAAGTCTAAACAATTTCTTTAAAAAATCCGCTATGTCTATAGCTGCTGATGAATTGCGACCAGTCAGACCGGGAAAATGGCATCAAAAACAGCTCAGCCATTTAGAACACAGTTCAAACTATCTATCCTATGCCAAAAGAAAGCGGCTAAAATGGTCCTTGAACCTTCACTGACATCCTGAAAAAGTCTAAACAATTTCTTTAAGAAATCCGCTATGTCTATAGCTGCTGGTGAATTGCGACCAGTCAGACCGGGAAAATGGCATCAAAAACAGCTCAGCCATTTAGAACACAGTCCAAACTATCTATCCTATGCCAAACGAAAGCGGCTAAAATGGTCCTTGACCCTTTACTGACATCCTGAAAAAGTCCAATGAATTTCTTCAAGAAATCCGCTATGTCTATAGCTGCTGGTGAATTGCGACCAGTCAGACCGGGAAAATCGAATCAAAAACAGATCAGCCATTTAGAACACAGTCCAAGCTATCTATCCTATGCCAAAAGAAAGCGGCTAAAATGGTCCTTGACCCTTCACTCACATCATGAAAAAGTATAATGAATTTCTTTTAAAAATCCGCTATGTCTATGGCTGCTGGTGAATTGCGACCAGTCAGACCGGGAAAATCGCATCAAAAACAGATCAGCCATTTAGAACACAGTCGAAACTATCTATCCTATGCCAAAAGAAAGCGGCTAAAATGATCCTTGACCCTTCACTGACATCCTGAAAAAGTCTAAACAATTTCTTTAAGAAATCCGCTATGTCTATAGCTGCTGGTGAATTGCGACCAGTCAGACCGGGAAAATGGCATCAGAACCAGCTCAGCCATTTAGAAAACAGTCCAAACTATCTATCCTATGCCAAAAGAAAGTGGCTAAAATGGTCCATGACCCTTCACTGACATCCTGAAAAAGTCTAAACAATTTCTTTAAAAAATCCGCTATGTCTATAGCTGCTGGTGAAGTGCGACCAGTCAGACCGGGAAAATGGCATCAAAAACAGCTAAGCCATTTAGAACACAGTCCAAACTATCTATCCAATGCCAAATGAAAGCGGCTAAAATGGTCCTTGACCCTTAACTGACATCCTGACAAAGTCCAATGAATTTCTTCAAGAAATCCGCTATGTCTATAGCTGCTGGTGAATTGCGACCAGTCAGACCGAGAAAATCGAATCAAAAACAGCTCAGCCTTTTAGACCACAGTCCAAACTATCTATCCTATGCCAAAAGAAAGCGGCTAAAATGGTCCTTGACCCTTCATTGACATCCTGAAAAAGTATAATAAATTTCTTCTAAAAATCCGCTATGTCTATGGCTGCTGGTGAATTGCGACCAGTCAGACCGGGAAAATCGCATCAAAAACAGCTCAGCCGTTTAGAACACAGTCTAAACTATCTATCCTATGCCAAAAGAAAGCGGCTAAGATGGTCCTTGACCCTTTACTAACATCATGAAAAAGTATAATACATTTCTTTAAAAAATCCGCTATGTCTATGGCTGCTGGTGAATTGCGACCAGTCAGACCGAGAAAATCGCATTTAAAACAGCTCAGCCATTTAGAACACAGTCCAAACTATCTATCCTATGCCAAAAAAAAGCGGCTAAAATGGTTCTAGACCCTTCGCTGACATCCTGAAAAAGTATAAAAATTTCTTTTAAAAATCCGCTATGTCTATGGCTGCTGGTGAATTGCGACCAGTCAGACCGGGAAAAGGGCATCAAAAACAGCTCAGCCACTTAGAACACAGTACAAACTATCTATTGTATGCCAAAAGAAAGCGGCTAAAATGGTTCTTGACCCTTCGCTGACATCCTGAAAAAGTCTAAACAATTTCTTTAAAAAATCCGCTATGTCTATGGCTGCTGGTGAATTGCGACCAGTCTGACCGGAAAAATGGCATCAAAAACAGCTCAGCCATTTAGAACACAGTCTAATCTATCTATCCTATGCCAAATGAAAGCGGCTAAAATGGTCCTTGACCCTTCACTGACATCATGAAAAAGTATATAGCCATTTTCCCGGTCTGACTGGTCGCAATTCACCAGCAGCCATAGACATAGCGGATTTTTAGAAGAAATTTATTATACTTTTTCAGGATGTCAGTGAAGGGTCAAGGACCATTTAAGCCGCTTTCTTTTGGCATACGATAGATAGTTTGGACTGCGTTTAAAATGGCTGAGCTGTTTTTGATGCCATTTTCCCGTTCTGACTGGTCGCAATTCACCAGCAGCCATAGACATAGCGGATTTTTAAAAGAAATTCATTCGACTTTTTCAAGATGTCAGAGAAGGGTCAAGGACCATTTTAGCCGCTTTCTTTTGGCATAGGACAGATAGTTTGGACTGTGTTCTAAATGGCTGAGCTGTTTTTATGCGATTTTCCCGGTCTGACTGGTCGCAATTCACCAGCAGCTATAGACATAGCGGATTTTTTAAAGAAATTGTTTAGACTTTTTCAGGATGTCAGTGAAGGGTCAAGGACCATTTTAGCCGCTTTCTTTTGGCATAAGATAGATAGGTTGGACTGTGTTCTAAATGGATGAGCTGTTTTTAATGCGATTTTCCCGGTCTGACTGGTCGCAATTCACCAGCAGCTATAGACATAGCGGATTTTTTAAAGAAATTGTTTAGACTTTTTCAGGATGTCAGTGAAGGGTCAAGGACCATTTTAGCCGCTTTCTTTTGGCATAGGATAGATAGTTTGGACTGTGTTCTAAATGGCTGAGCTGTTTTTTAATGCGATTTTCCCGGTCTGACTGGTCGCAATTCACCAGCAGCCATAGACATAGCGGATTTTTTAAAGAAATGTATTATACTTTTTCATGATGTTAGTAAAGGGTCAAGGACCATCTTAGCCGCTTTCTTTTGGCATAGGATAGATAGCTTGGACTGTGTTTTAAACGGCTGAGCTGTTTTTGATGCCATTTTCCGGGTCTGACTGGTCGCAATTCACCAGCAGCCATAAACATAGCGGATTTTTAACCGACTTCAAAAAAGGAGGAGGTTCTCAATTCGTCTGTATGTTGTTGTTTTTTTTTTTTTTTTTTTTGTGTGTATGTTACGCGATCATTCAAAAACGGCTCAACCGATTGAGATGATTCTTTTTGTGTTCGAAAGGTGACACCTCAGGAGTGGTCCCATAAAATTTTGGTGAGGATCTGATGAGAATCTTCGGAGTGATGAATAGAATTGCACCTCGAGAGTGCAGCAAATTGCTCAGTTTTCGATTTCCACCAGTACAATTGGCCCATAAACGAATAGTTACCGATAAATGGAATATCTGAAACCACCTTCTCATCAGAAAACTCTTTAGCAGTTACGATTACAGGTTACAATTTAAAGAATTTAGTCGAATTTAGTCACCGGACTGGGTTTGAATGAATGTTGATAGAGAACCCTATCTTAAATGAAGTTCTGATGAGGATCTTCGAAGTGATGAACAGAATGGCACCTCGAGAGTGCAGCAAATTGCTCAGTTTTCAATTTTAACCAGTACAATTGGCCCATAAACGAATAGTTCCCGATAAATGGAATATCTGAAACTACCTTCTCATCAGAAAACTCTTCAATCGGTTACGATTACAGGTTACAATTTGAATAAAATATTCGCTTTTGCCTCGCCGGACTGGGTTTAAATGAATTTTGATAGAGAGCCCTATCCTAAATGAAGATCTGATGAGGATCTCCGGAGTGATAAACAGATCTGCACAGCGAGATTCAACAAATTGCTCAGTTTTCCATTTCCACTAATAGAAGTGGCCCATACACAAATAGGTACCGATGAATGGAGCATCTGAAAACACCTTCTTATCACCAAGCTCTTCAATGGGTTACGATTAGGTACAGGTTGCAATTTGAAGAAACAGTCGCTTTCGCCTCATGGAGTAGAATTTTCAGTGACAGTGACACTAAAAATGGTTAAATAAAAAATAAATTAAAATTTAAAAAAACCGACTTCAAAAAAACCTGAAAACAAAAATTAAAAAACCTGAAAAGAAAAACAAAAAAGTGAAAAATAATCCATTTCGGGTCACTAAGACAGCTGATAACTTAAACATAAGTACTTACTTGGAAGTCGGACTGGGTGACACCATGTTTTCTTTATACCTCTCAACATTCAATCTAACCCAGTCCGACTTCCAAGTAAGTACTTATGTTTAAGTTATCAGCTGTCTTAGTGACCCGAAATGGATTATTTTTCACTTTTTTGTTTTTCTTTTCAGGTTTTTTAATTTTTGTTTTCAGGTTTTTTTGAAGTCGGTTTTTTTTAATTTTAATTTTTTAGAGAAAATTCATTCGACTTTTTCAAGATGTCAGTGAAGGGTCAAGGACCATTTTAGCCGCTTTCTTTTGGCATAGGATAGATAGTTTGGACTGTGTTCTAAATGGCTGAGCAGTTTTTGATGCGATTTTCTCGGTCTGACTGGTCGCAATTTACCAGCAGCCATAGACATAGCGGATTTTTTAAAGAAATGTATTATACTTTTTCATGATGTTAGTAAAGGTTCAAGGACCATTTTAGCCGCTTTCTTTTGGCATAGGATAGATAGTTTGGACTGTGTTTTAAATGGCTGAGCTGTTTTTGATGCAATTTTCCCCGGTCTGACTTGTCGCAATTCACCAGCAGCCATAGACATAGCGGATTTTTAGAAGAAATTCATTCGACTTTTTCAAGACGTCAGAGAAGGTTCAAGGACCATTTTAGCCGCTTGCTTTTGGCATAGGATAGATAATTTGGACTGAGGTCTAAATGGCTGAGCTGTTTTTAATGCGATTTTCCCGGTCTGACTGGTCGCAATTCACCAGCAGCTATAGACATAGCGGATTTTTTAAAGGAATTGTTTAGACTTTTTCAGGATGTCAGTGAAGGGTCAAGTACCATTTTAGCCGCTTTCATTTGGCATAGGATAGATAGCTTGGACTGTGTTCTAAATGGCTGAGCTGTTTTTGATGCCATTTTCCCGGTCTGACTGGTCGCAATTCACCAGCAGCCATAGACATAGCGGATTTTTAAAAGAAATTCATTCGACTTTTTCAAGATGTCAGAGAAGGGTCAAGGACCATTTTAGCCGCTTTCTTTTGGTATAGGATAGATAGTTTGGACTGTGGTCTAAATGGCTGAGCTGTTTTTAATGCGATTTTCCCGGTCTGACTGGTCGCAATTCACCAGCAGCTATAGTTATAGTGGATTTTTTAAAGGATTTTCTTAGACTTTTCAGGATGTCAGTGAAGGGTCAAGGATCATTTTAGCCGCTTTCTTTTGGCATAGGATAGATAGTTTGGACTGTGTTCTAAATGGCCGAGCTATTTTTGATGCCATTTTCCCGGTCTGACTGGTCGCAATTCACCAGCAGCCATAGACATAGCGGATTTCTTGAAGAAATTCATTGGACTCCTTCAGGATGTCAGTGAAGGGTCAAGGACCATTTTAGGCGCTTTGATTTGGCATAGAATAGATAGTATGGACTGTGTTCTAAATGGCTGAGCTGTTTTTGATGCCATTTTCCCGGTCTGACTGGTCGCAATTCACCAGCAGCCATAGACATAGCGGATTTTTTAAAGAAATTGTTTAGACTTTTTCAGGATGTCAGCAATGGGTCAAGGACCATTTTAGCCGCTTTTTTTTGGCAAAGGATATATAGTTTGAACTGTGTTTTAAATGGCTGAGCTGTTTTTGATGCCATTTTCCCGGTCTGACTGGTCGCAATTTACCAGCAGCTATAGACATAGCGGATTTTTTAAAGAATTTTTTTAGACTTTTTCAGGATGTCAGTGAAGGGTCAAGGACCATTTTAGCCACTTTCTTTTGGCATAGGATAGATAGCTTGGATTGTGTTCTAAATGGCTGAGCTGTTTTTAATGCGATTTTCCCGGTCTGACTGGTCGCAATTCACCAGCAGCTATAGACATAGCGGATTTTTTAAAGGAATTTTTTAGTCTTTTTCAGGATGTCAGTGAAGGGTCAAGGACCATTTTAGCCGCTTTCTTTTGGCATAGGATAGATAGTTTAGACTGTGTCGTAAATGGCTGAGCTGTTTTTGATGCCATTTTCCCGGTCTGACTGGTCGCAATTCACCAGCAGCCATAGACATAGCGGATTTTTAAAAGAAATTTATTCGACTTTTTCAAGACGTCAGAGAAGGGTCAAGGAAAATTTTAGCCGCTTTCTTTAGGCATAGGATAGATAGCTTGGACTGTGTTCTAAATGGCTGAGCTATTTTTGATGCCATTTTCCCGGTCTGACTGGTCGCAATTCACCAGCAGCTATAGACATAGCGGATTTTTTAAAGAAATTGTTTAGACTTTTTCAGGATGTCAGTGAAGGGTCATGGACCATTTTAGCCACTTTCTTTTGGCATAGGATAGATAGTTTAGACTGTGTTATAAATGACTGAGCTGTTTTTGATTCGATTTTCCCGGTCTGACTGGTCGCAATTCACCAGCAGCTATAGACATAGCGGATTTTTTAAAGAAATTGTTTAGATTTTTTCAAGATGTCAGTGAAGGGTCAAGGGCCATTTTAGCCGCTTTCTTTTGGCATAGGATAGATAGTTTGGACTGTGTTCTAAATGGCTGAGCTGTTTTTGATGCCATTTTCCCGGTCTGACTGGTCGCAATTCACCAGCAGCCATAGACATAGCGGATTTTTAAAAGAAATTCATTCTACTTTTTCAAGACGTCAGAGAAGGGTCAAGGACCATTTTAGCCGCTTTTTTTTGGCATAGGATAGATAGCTTGGACTGTGTTCTAAATGGCTGATCTGTTTTTGATTCGATTTTCTCGGTCTGACTGGTCGCAATTCACCAGCAGCTATAGACATAGCGGATTTCTTGAAGAAATTGTTTAGACTTTTTCAGGATGTCAGCGAAGGGTCAAGGGCCATTTTAGCCGCTTTCTTTTGGCATAGGATAGATAGTTTGGACTGTGTTCTAAATGGCTGAGCTGTTTTTGATGCCATTTTCCCGGTCTGACTGGTCGCAATTCACCAGCAGCCATAGACATAGCGGATTTTTAAAAGAAATTCATTCTACTTTTTCAAGACGTCAGAGAAGGGTCAAGGACCATTTTAGCCGCTTTCTTTTGGCATAGGATAGATAGCTTGGACTGTGTTCTAAATGGCTGAGCTGTTTTTGATGTAATTTTCCCGGTCTGACTGGTCGCAATTCACCAGCAGCTATAGACATAGCGGATTTTTAGAAGAAATTCATTCGACTTTTTCAAGACGTCAGAGAAGGGTCAAGGACCATTTTAGCCGCTTTCTTTTGGCATAGGATAGATAGTTTGGACTGTGTTCTAAATGGCTGAGCTGTTTTTGATGCCATTTTCCCGGTCTGACTGGTCGCAATTCACCAGCAGCCATAGACATAGCGGATTTTCATAATCATTTCCTATAGGTTTGTCAATTGGCGTTTGGATATTATTCGTTTTTTGTTTGAGGGGCATGGTTTTTTATTGTTGTTACTATATTTGATGCTTTTATTAAGTTTTTAAGCTTATTAAGCTCGATATCACTTACTTTATAAAAATTACATCTCAATTTAGTCGGGTTATAGGCTGCTAACTTTGGCTGCCAACTTCACACCGGTGCGCGGCGACCACTCGCCCAACTACGTTCTCATAGGACAGACAGATTGTCAAATTGTTTCCTCTGTACTTAAAGTCTATATTAAATTCATTAAATATTGTAATACCTATGGAAAGCATTTAATTTGATTCTACAAACCTAAGCTAATCTAGACCAGCTAGGCAGGAATCCCACATTTTGGTCCTATCGAACCGGATAATAACTGGAAACGGTGCGGCGGCGGACACGCGTACGGACACAAGACGGCCATTTTATCTTGAAGAAGACTTGGGTCAAAAGCCACGCGGAACCACGCCAACAACCAAACCAAATGAGGAACTTGATGACAATTTATCGGAGAAATTAATGGCCAGAAACCAGTACATCGTCTTTATGCATCGAGTATCATGGTAACCCTGGGAAAGTAGCATTGCTGTGAGTTCGTTCCAATTTTCTCCCTTTAAAATCAATAATCCTTTTCAAAAACTATATTATTATTCACTTTATTTCACTCAATTGCTATTTACGCATTATTTCTCCACAATTTCTAGCTGTCCTATCAATTTCATCAACATAACCAAACCTTCGACGTCATAAATTTAGCCAATCCACTCAAATTATCACATATTTCAACATTATTTGCTATTATTTGGCTAAATCATTAATCAATAACATCAAATTTCATCAAAATCATTCTCATAACCAATTTCTTCGTGAGTAAATTGCCCCGATCTGCGTATCTATTGTATTCATATGTCAACTATTTAGCTAATTATACCTATTTTATTGCATTTCCAGCGAATAGCATCGTGTTTCAAGTTCAAGGTTAGCATCAGCTGGTATCGGTACCTACATACGTGCCGCGTGGGCACGACCGCACCGCGTGCTACCTACCTACCTATCGCTCATCGCCATTTCATACGCTTTAGCTCGTTTCACACATTTCTCCTTCTGCACTGCTTACCTACAATTTAAGTATCGTTACAGTTTTAATACTTTATTGCTCTAAACTGTGTATTTAATCATTAATTACAGTTAAAAATAAATAAACATGGATTTTAAATCATTGATTAAGAAACGCGGCAGTTTCAAAGCGAAATTAACTCAATTTAAAGCATATTTAGAAGTGATTAGTAGTTGTCAAAGTTTAACTTCGTTACAAATTAATGAATTACAAATTAGATTGTCCAAAATCGAAGAACTTTACTCGGATTTCGATTGCATTCAAACTGACATAGAAAATACGTGTGAAATTCCAGATGATCAATACAAGGAACGCGAGATCTTCGAAAGTCAGTATTTCGGAGCGATCGCCGCTGCCAGGGAAGCGTTGACCGGCCAGGAGACTGCTGCGGACTTCGGATCGGCCGCGGGTTCTGTTTGTATTGACCATGACAATAAAGGTGGGCTAAAACAAAGACACAAACTTCCAACCATTAACTTACCTACATTTTCTGGCCACTATCATGACTGGCTAGTATTTTACAACACTTACGTATCACTCATACATTCAGACAACACGATACCTAAAATTAGCAAATTCCATTATTTGCGCGCTGCTCTAAGTGACAGTGCTGCCGAGGTTATTCACTCATTAGATTTCACACCAGATAATTATGACGTAGCATGGGGGTTGTTGTGCGAGCGTTACAATAACAAACGGCTCCTAGTTAACAATCACATACAAGCAATCTTTAATATTCAACCTATATTAAAGGAGTCGAGCGAAGCCTATCGCACAACAATAGATATTATTAATAAAAACTTACGTTCACTTAAGGCACTCGGCCTACCTACAGAGGGATGGGATGTACTCATAATTTACACAGTATCAGAAAAGTTAGATTCTATAACAAATCGCGAGTGGGAGGCTCACCGAAGTGCACTCACTGAGCTTCCAACACTCCTTGATTTTACTAAATTTCTTAAAAATAAAGCAGATTTATTAGATTCGGTGAAACGACGTCGTCACAGTGATATCACTCACGTGCGACCCAGGTCGTTTGCTATTAATAACACCCCCCCTCAAACAATCAAGTCATTAACTTGTCCATTATGTAAAAATAATCATGCTATATATCAATGCTTGAAATTCAAATCATTTCCTATAGAGGGACGCATTCAAAAAGCAAGGGCTCTTAAATTATGCCTCAATTGCCTACGCTCAGGTCATAATACCCAAAATTGCAGGTTAGGTGCTTGTAAAATATGCGATAAATCACACAACACATTACTTCACCTTAACCAACCTAACAATACACACCAACAATCACAGTTGGCTTCTTATGAAACTCCACAAGGTAGTTCAACTCAATACACACCGACGACGACTAGCAACGTCGCACTCTGCGCTACTCAGCCAGACATTCATGCACATACATCCAATCATAACACACAGGACAATATAGTTCTGTCAGCCGCACACAATCAGTGTGTGGTATTGCTGTCAACAGCACTCATTCAAATTAGTGATCACGATGGTCACAAACACACAATACGTGCCTTGTTAGACAATGGCAGTACATCAAGTTTCATCACTAATGAACTACGTACTAAACTCAAATTACCCACTTTTTCAAGTACAACTTCTGTACTCGGGCTGAATCATCAGTCATCATACATTTCTAAAAGATGTGACGTCACCATATCTTCACTACACAATTCGAACACTGAAAACATCAGTTGTTTTATCGTTCCTCACATTACACAATACTTACCGACTACTAGAGTCGACTACACATCTCTTAACTTACCCCAGAATATTACATTAGCGGATCCTTCATTCCACACCCCGTCTCGAGTAGACATGTTACTCGGAGCGGACTTATTCTGGAGTATACTACATCAAAACACTATTTCGCTAGGTAGGAAACGACCTATACTATGCGAAACTAAGTTCGGATGGATAGTGTCCGGACCCATACACACTTATACAAATACAGTCCATTGCAATCACTCCACAACACAAAACATTGACGAACAGCTGCAAGATCAATTGACACAGTTCTTTGAACTTGAAACTGTCGTATTACACAAACCCTCTTCGAAAGAGGAGCAGGAATGTGAAGCTCACTTCTCAAAGACTACTGAACGCGAAGCTGACGGCCGTTTCGTAGTCACTATTCCTCTAAAGGAATCGCCAGAAGTTCTAGGTGACTCTTATGAAAGAGCATTGTCGAGATTCATTTCACTAGAGCGTAAATTCAAACGCGATCCATCTTTCAAACAAGAATACACAAAATTCATCCAAGAATACATTTCATTAGGTCACATGACAGAGAATACATCTCCAGATCAAGACCAATTCACATACATAATGCCACATTTTGCAATAATACGTGAGACCAGTCTTACGACTCGTCTACGTGTCGTGTTCGATGCGTCAGCTGTAACCACATCAGGTATTTCATATAATAATATTCAAAGAGTAGGTCCCACAGTGCAGAGTGACCTAATTAGTATATTAATTCGATTTAGACAGCACAAGTATGTGGTTACTGCCGATGTCCAGTCTATGTACCGAATGGTAAATGTGAACAATAGCCAGCGGATGCTACAGCAGATACTCTGGCGTTTCGAACCACATGAACAACTGAAACAATACAAACTAAACACAGTTACATACGGCACAGCATCCGCACCTTATCTCGCAACCAGATGCTTAGTCCAACTCGGCAAGGACTGTCCTGAAAAAGCTGTTTCAGATACAATAATTCAGGATTGTTTTGTCGACGACTTAATTACGGGAAATAATAGTGCCTCTGAGTTGGTAAGCATCTGCAGGGGCGTTATAAATCACTTAGAGCGTGGCCAGTTTCACCTTAGAAAATGGCACTCTAACAATCCACAAATAACACATGAACTAGTGGGTGAAAATAGCAGCGAACAATTCCTTAATTTAAGTGAACACGAATATTCAAAAACTTTAGGTTTATTGTGGGCCTGTAAAGAAGACAAACTGCTATTTTCAGTCAACATCACAGAACACGAACACACATCAAAGCGCACTATTCTATCCACAATGACCCAAGTGTTCGATCCATTGGGGTTAATTAATCCATGTATTTTACAAGCTAAAATCATTTTGCAAAAACTGTGGTCACTAAAAATCAGTTGGGATGAAAAGGTACCAACTGAAATTCAGAACACTTGGAATAATTTCACAACATCACTATTAAGCATTAACAGTCTCAGAATTCCAAGAAATATAATATGTGATTTTCCTAAAATAATAGAACTTCATGTTTTTAGTGACGCATCCATACAAGCATACAGTGCATGTGTGTATATTCGATCAATTCCAATTAATAATACAATACATGTACATTTAGTAACAGCCAGGAGCCGTGTCGCTCCACTCAAGCCGATGACGGTTCCCCGTTTGGAGCTGTGCGGAGCTCTATTGGCAGTTCGTTTAGCTGAAAAGGTGAAACAATCCTTAAGATTGAACATACACAAATGTACTTATTGGTGTGATTCCACAATCGTCTTAGCATGGATTAAATCCAACAAACAAGACTCACTAAAACAATTTGTATACAATCGAATTCATGAAATCAATACACTTTCAGAACCAAGTACGTGGCGCTATGTACCAACTCATTCCAATCCTGCCGACATCGGGTCGCGAGGGGCGGACGCTAAACAGCTTAAATGCAGCGATCTGTGGTGGTCAGGCCCTGCATTCTTGACATATTCTGAAACTATTTGGCCCACTGAACCTACTCTCATGAAAGAAATTGACTTACCAGAAGTTAAAATTCACTCTCATCATGTTTCAGAGGCGCCATCAATAGAATTCATCAACAAGTTTTCAGAATATGGCAAACTTCAGCGTGTCACTGCCTACGTACTGCGGTTCATACACAATTGTCGTAACACTAACAAAATACATACAAATCACTTAACATTACATGAACTCAATTTATCATTCATTACTTTATGCAAAATTTCACAAAAACAAAGCTTTACACATGAATATCATTTATTAGAACAAAACAAACAATTATCTTCAAAACATACTTTACTCAAACTCGCACCATTTCTTCATTCAGATAAACTCATACGTGTAGGAGGACGGCTATCCAATTCCTACTACGACTTTGACACAAAGCATCCAATTTTACTTCACACATCTCATAATCTCACAAAACTCATTTTCAAACATTATCACAAAGTACTCATGCACGCAGGTCCTCAGCTACTGTTAGCAAACATTAGACACAAAATTTGGCCTTTACCTACATGGTAGAAACTTAGCTAGGAAAACTGTACATGATTGTGTTGTATGCTGTCGTTTTTCAGGTAGAGTGAGACAACCCATCATGGGCAACTTACCTGTAGCGCGGTTGCATGCAGACTATCCATTTATAAACACAGCAGTAGATTACGCAGGGCCAGTCATGATATTGAGCAAAAAAGGTAGAGGTAGCAAGTTAATAAAGGCATATATATGCATTTTTGTATGTATGGCTGTCAAGGCAATACATATGGAGCTCGTGGCCGATTTGAGTTCCGATACATTTATTGCAGCATTAAATAGGTTCATTTCCCGTAGAGGGAAACCTGTCAACATTTTCTCAGACAACGGTCCTTGTTTCGTAGGAGCTAGCAATGAATTAACCAAATTTTTACAGTTAAATTCAGACTATTTAGGTTCATATGCTTCAGAGCTCTCAATTAACTTTAAATTTTCTCCTGTTTACAGCCCACACTTTAACGGTTTAGTGGAGAATAGTGTGGGACGAGTCAAGCATCACTTGAAACGCATACTTGCTATCGCTAACCTCACATATGAAGAAATGAATACAGTTCTTACACAGATCGAGGCTATTTTAAACTCACGCCCTCTCATGCCTCTATCCTCAGATCCTTCAGATCTTTCAGTCCTCACTCCCTCTCATTTCCTAATTGGACGAACAATAACAGTTTTGCCTTCTCCGCAGGTACTAGATGCTTCTAAGTTGAACTCGATTTCGAGATACATGAGAGTTCAACAACTGAAAGCCCATTTCTGGCAAAGATTCTATAAGGAATACATTTCAGAGCTGCAAATAAGACAGAAATGGCGCAAAGATGGAGGTGGACTGCAGCTGGGCGAAATGGTACTAGTCAAAGATGATCGAGTACCTCCAAACAGATGGTTACTCGGGCGAGTAACAGGCGTACATCCGGGACCGGACGGCGTCACCCGAGTAGCAGACGTGATGACAACATCGGGGACTCTACGACGAGCCTTCAACCGATTGTGCCCGCTTCCACTGCCACGGTCGGAGCTGAATGATGCTACAACTGAACCTGGCACAAACATGGATCCTGACTCCATCCCGGGGCGGCAGCATGTCGAGGCCTAGCATGTGTGCACACATACATATACACACATGCTCACGACCGGACTGATGGAGAGCAAACAGGTTCTAAAACCACGGCGCGAGGCGCGGCGCGAGCGCGGCGACCACTCGCCCAACTACGTTCTCATAGGACAGACAGATTGTCAAATTGTTTCCTCTGTACTTAAAGTCTATATTAAATTCATTAAATATTGTAATACCTATGGAAAGCATTTAATTTGATTCTACAAACCTAAGCTAATCTAGACCAGCTAGGCAGGAATCCCACATACCTAACTACCAATTGTGAAAGATAAAGTTTAGTATTTGTCTTTGGTCTTTGTATTTAAGTTCTTACTATTCGAACAATAAATAAACTCAAAAATATTTCAAGACTTTGCAACTTGTTCATTCTGCTTTTATGTCATCCAGCTGAGTTGACTATCTGCTGACTGGATACTCTGCTTTGTGTTCTATAGCTGAAACTGTCTTTCTGCGAAAATTTCATGCCGATAGTGACCTATATTTGAAGAAAAATCAAACTTCTAAAGGCTTTTACTCTGTGGGTTCACGTGTCATCTGTGACACGGTCATATTTATTTTAAATATTGCATTTAAAAAACAGAAGAATGAGGTGATGGAGTCTTTTTCTACTATTTAGAGACCAGTGGTTTGCACGGTGTTGTTTTCCATATGCCTTAGAAGTGAAAAGACGACATCATCGAATTCAAAGCTTACCCCCAGATACCCGAAGTGTTCCGCTTCGTCATGTCATATTCGTACAGCATAGGATTCCAATCAGTTGCCTGCGTTTGTCTTTTCTGACGTGTTAACTTGACGGTCTTCTAGTAGCGAGTGAACAGGGGCCTTATTCTGCTATTTGGCCAACCATTGTCATTATATCGAGACTCTATTGATATTATATCGAGATTGTGACTTTATTTGGTATTCTGCTAAAGTTTTAATAACATCGCAATATAATCACTATGGAGTCTCAATGGTATGGTAATATTTACCTTGCAGGTGTTGCCTAGCAACATGGTGTATGTTGCTAAGCAATATACCGTTTTGACAACTATCGAGATTACATTAAGCCACGATTGTAGAGCAGAATATAAAAGTGAGTCAGTGGTGTCTCAGTGGTGTTTCGATAGAATAGTCAACGTTAGGAGAATACCAATTTGACATGTAATGTCATATTTTTTTGACATTAAATTCCTATTACGATTATATCGACACACTATTGAAACACAATTGTGTTAGCAGACTTAGGCCCCTGGTCTCTTCTTCTAGGAAAGCGTGCTACATCTTAGACCGCATCGTCACCATCAGGCAGATGTGACAGTGGTCAAACGCTGACTTATCATTTCGAAAGAAGTACGGAACGTATGCGGTTCTCAAGTTTAGTTACATTATTAATAAACATTATTATAATTTACGTTAAGAGAGAGTAATAGGGCAAACACAGGTGTTTCTTATCTTATTACTAATTAAGTAAGGAAACTGGGGCGGTAAGTTTCCTCAGTTTAATAATTAATATCGAGAATGCGAGCATAATTTATGGGCGCGTGGGTATTTTGTAACGGGTGTTTAGTTTATGTCCCCTATTTGATATAGTGACAAATTTTAAATGTTCGTGCGAATATTACAAAATTTATGTGTAAGGTTAACGTCGTAGAGCGGTGTTAACCTAGTGGTAGAGACCTCAACTTTCATTCTGAAGGTCGTGTAAATTCCGGCCGGCCTTGCACCGATGTATTTTATTCGTACGAAAAACTTATGTGCGCTATTAACATTGCTCTGACCGTGAATGAAAACATCGTGCACCTGCGACTTAGTTGGCTCCAGTTGCGTTGACAAAGTTTTTGCCTTTGGACGCGGTCGACTAACACTGAAGGGGTAAAATTGGTTCTGGACAAGCCTACTTCATGTGGTACATGTCCTAGGCACTACAGTCCTGAATGTCATTGATTAGAAATTATTGGCTTCGTTCGCGAATTTAATAATAAATATTCTTGAAAATAATGTACTACAATGATCTTACCACACGTTGTTTATGCACTTAAATTTACTCACTATCCAAACTTGAAGTTCGCAACAAAGTATCTCGATATCTACAAACTCTAACATACGAGGAGACAGAAAGGCTACTTAAATTTTAATTTAAAATTTAATATTTATAAATACTCAAGGTTTGTCAATCACTGGTGCCCAGAATAAATAAACTATATTAACTATATATATGTACTTATAAAACGCTTTCAGTCATAACGGTATTTAGGATACAAAATTAAAAAAAAACTTTTAGTGAGGAATCAACTGTCTCCTAAATTACAGGTGATCCTAGTTTAGGAGACAGGGACTCCACGTTTTATTTAAAATCTACATTGTTTACAAGTGAACCATTTCCCTAATTATTTTTATCATAGCACTATAAGAATCTACTATTTTTGTATAAGATAAAATTCAGGGAAACAATTTTTGTTATGACAATTGTAGCATCTATATTTGTGAATAAAGTTTTATTATATTATATATTATACTTGAATTGGAACACGGGGTTCTAACTAGGGGTGGTGCTTTTGCACAACAACAACTTTTTAGTTGGATCATGGGCAAAGGTCCATGGCCCACAGAGTCCCATGGTTCAACTAGTTGTACCTACATAACAGTCGATCAATCGCACCGTATTGAGTATTTGCCAGACATTGATACGCAAGCCGAGGCAGGTACCTAAAGCTGGGAACATATTATCGGACGCGGCTTACGGACGCGTCCGACAGCCGCGACTGATAAGTGTGCACGGTCGTTTGGCATCCAGCGGCCCGGAATACTCTAGGATGTCCGAACGCTCAAGGGCGGCCCAAGGTTACGTCCGCGATTTACGTCCGATAGTGTGCACAGTTACATACATTTACATTACACAGATGCCTATAAGTCACGGCTGTCGAACGCCTCTGTGTCCGTGTCGGATAACAATGTGTCCCCAGCTTAAAGCATGAGGATGGCCGAAGTTATTTAAGCTGTCTCGGCTCGCTTATCAATGGTCAAATTTTGTTACGGTCGATTCCAGTGTTAAAGTTTCATGGCTAAAACTTAATACGGTAACTTTGATCAAGTGCAAAAACGATTCGTGCCTTACGCTTCAGTTTTCATATGGTTGAACAAAACAAACAACGCGTGAATTCTAACAAAGTTCGTAACTAAAAGACAAAGTACCTAAGTAAAACTCATCCCTTATAAGTCCTCATTCTACAGGATATGCCAGAAAATAATCATGAACAACGGAGGTTCATTTCCCGAACAGATTGCAACTACGGGATGTTTTCATTCTACTCGACTGTCTTCCTTCCATTCCATGTTTATTTCGAGAAAATTAAATAAAACTTAGAGCTCTCTTGTTTGAGTTGTTGCCTTTGATACCTATCGTGACAGACGACATTTGTTGCGAAGTTTAAGATTACCAGTATTGTAATTTGTAGTAAAGTTTTGGCTGTTTGCTTCTTGTCTTTTGAAACAAGAAGCAAACAGCCAAAACTTCACTATCATCTAAAATCTTGACTAAATTTTATAGACTTTTAAAAAGAAATCAAGTAATAGAATCAATGAAACTTCACAAATCTAACTTATATAGTACGACCCGCTCCTGCTTCGCACGGCTATATTATGCATGTATTATACATATAAACCTTCCTCTTGAATCACTCTATCTATTAAAAAAACCGCATCAAAATCCGTTGCGTAGTTTTAAAGATCTAAGCCTACAAAGGGAAATAGGGACATAGAAAAGTGACTTTATTTTATACTATGTAGTGATGTTCCATCGGGCAGCTTCATCATGGAACTAGTCAAAAAAGTCCCATAGAGCTCTGCAATGGTAGTACAGTTACACTAGTAAAAATATCAACAAAACTGCAAAGGAACTTTGTAGTTTTGTTCAAAAGACGATTCGAACAAATGTAAAAGACTATCGATACCTACAGAAACAAAAAGACGATCTAAATAGAAACAAAAGACTATTAGAATGTGAATAAAGACTCTAAAAACTTTAAACAAAATGTTGTATAAGAATAAACATCGCAATGGTTTTTGCTTCGTCTATTATAGAGGTTAGACTAAAATAAACTTTAATTTTGATAATCATTTAAACAGCATGGAACAATTCACAAACAATCCAATAAATTCTATACGCTATCAATTGTCCAGCAATTCGTCGAAAGCCTGCGCGAGCGCAGCGCATATTATATTAGTATAGAATGATTGTGAAGTGCACACTTTCTACAGAGTCGCGTGTTCGATATCATCGTTGGATGTACGAATAGGAAGGTTTAAGTTATAAGCGAATTTAGCTTGAAAATAGAGGACTAAGACGCTTAATAATAATAATGACCGTTTTGCATTTTATATTGCAGACAGAGATAATCACCGGTTTGGTATCCACATCATACTTTGAACTTAAACTTGTCATTGTAAAAGGCCTCTACGTGTTGGCTTCGGTTCTAAGCACCCCTTTCAAAGGTCCGGGGCTCCATAGTCTTGTTATATGGAACAAATATTGGCCTTTTGCATCTAATTCATAGGGCGTTGTAGTGCTTGCATCATGGATAAGATGAAGTGGGCTTAGCCATGACCTATACCATTCTCTCAGATTATTCGACCATTTCCAAGAACTCGTCAGTACGTCTGGAACCTAATAAGCCGTGGGTTTCATCACGATGTTTTCCTTCACCGTAAGAGCAATGTGGACATAAATTCATGACTTTCGAAATTTATTTATTTTTTATGAGTAATGAAAGTCGAGTAATGAAAATAAACAAATTTTATAGCTTTAAAATTAATTTAATATGCTAAAAAAGTGTCATCTATTGACACTTTATTCAGTTTATAAAACTGCACATAAACCTGAAATCGTTTGGCATAATGATTTGAACCGCATTCGCTAAACCGGTAGCCAGACTTGAATTAACGATATATTGTGAACAATTTATCGACAGTCTCGACTAGCTCGAGCGATCCATAGTAAGTGAAGTATAGCTTGAAATTCTATTGGATATACGTCTGTTTATCTTGGGTTAGTGTTTAAAAATGTATTGATGGAGTGCTTCAGAAATTGACGCTTTTTTGGCGTGTAAAAGTCTTTCATCACCATCATATCATCCACAGGACATCCACTGTTGAACAAAGACTCCCCCAAAGACTTCCAGATATATCGGTTGCATGCCCTCTGCCTCCAATCCTTCTTCCCGGCCATAGCGCTTAAATCAACGTCCATAAATTCAGTCCAAAGATAGAGGGTCACTTGCATTTTATTTACTTGCAAAAACCAATGGGCGGATGTTACGTGATAAATATCTACGTCATAATTGGTAATGGTTATAAGAAAATAAGATGTAGCTAATTTAATCTCTTCGTTAGAATGTACGCACGGAGCGAAGCTAAAGCTGGGTATAGAATAGAATATTTACTAGTAACAGAAAATTGAGCATTCGCTGTTTTTAAATCTCGAACCACACGTTGAACATTTGTCGTGAATTTTCCTGTATTGTACCATTCTTAAGAACGTTACATTTAATTGAAATGCTAGAGGAAATGCTCTAGTCTAAAATCATCTTAAGCGTGCTCCTAGCTAACCTATGAACCAAGAGGTAAGATTAGCTGCATCCGTCAGAATTGTGTTAGGTTACGTAAGATATTATGACTTTTCACGAACTTTCTGCTGCTGCGTCCCAGATATGGCCTACCGGATTTTTTAAGTACTCCCCCAAAGAGGAGAGCAAAGAGCTTTCAGCCTATACTGCCTTGCCTTCTTTGCTATAATCAATGACTGCGGGACTATTTGCAATTCCAGAGAATTTGCTACTTACTATTTTGCTTTTATGTCATCCAGCTGAGTTGACTCTGTGTCATGTGTCATCTAGTTGAATGGTGTTTCGGCTAAACAACATATTTCAATGACATTTAAAATTGAAACAGTTACACTTATACTTCTTTGTACAATCCAAAATTTATCCTAACAATTGTCCCTTACAGATCCGAATCACAAACAAAACTTTATTGTAACTGGAAAATAATATAACATTGAATCAGATTTGTGTGACTTCGACACCTGATAGCGTCTGGTTTATGTTAACCAGACTGTATTTATCTAGGAATTTAAGGCAGATACTGGTAGATAGGTAAGATGATTTTACTACTTCCTTCTGATCGTAAAGTTGAATTGGACGAATATTTGAAACTGGGAATTTGGAATAAGATTGGAATTTAAGACCAGTGTGAGACTGTAAATTTCCATACAAAAAGCGGTAACGTTTTCCTTCCCATAAACGAAGTCCGATATTGATAATTTTTGAAAATGTTCTGGATCTAATGGAAAACTAGGTTTAACCGTTTTTATTTTAAAGAAATATTGCCTAAGATAAAACTTATTAATATCTGAATATCTATATTTTTGACTTAAAAATTTCATCGAGCGTTTCAATTGTTTTTAATAGACTCAACTGAATTACCAAAAAAGAAAAACGTATAAACCTAGAATAAGATGCAGTGAATTAAATGAGACCAAATTTATTTCATTTTGTGAAAGATAAAGGGGGTAAAAACGTTACGGCCCGCAACATTATTTGAAAGCAAAATGAAGGCAATTACGTCCGAACTTAAACTCTCTCTATTGCACGATACGGGTCATTTTTGAAAATGACCCTATAGAAGTGATTTTTATTTCCTACAAACACAGAATACATAATAGTTACTATGAACTACAAACTTGATCAGTCCTTTTGAGGTCAAAAATTCGTTCTTAGTGTTCGCCAAACGTCAAAGATCTCCGTAGGAAGTTGCCGACTCGTAGCTCTTGTAATTTTCAAAATGTTCCTAATGGGTATTTTTCTCTTTTATTTATACAGGGCTATTGGTAATTATTACTAGCAAGCCGTTGAGGGCAACTTATGTGCACCTAAACAAACAACTGTTGTTCTACAACATTTGGAAATTCGTTTTTTTTTTGTTAAATTTTGAGGTTAGTTTAACCTGAAAATACGCTGTTCCTTACATGGAGAGGTCATTAACCTTAAAATTTTACTTAATTTTTAAGTTTTATCTATTGTTCTTAGCCTGAATGATCTTTATTGTGAAAAATCAGCTGTTTTTCGAATTTACATAACCTAAACAGCATTTTTTTTTCGAATTTCCAAAAGTCGTAGAACAAAATTTGTTTTGGTACGGTGCACAGAAGTAGCCCTTAACGGCTTGCTAGTGTAAATTACCTATAACCCTGTATAAATAGGGATATACTGTGATATACTAAGTTGGAAGGCACGGATTAGTAAGATGTAGAAGAAATAATAATTTAGTAAAATAAAACATAAAATATCCTAAATAACTAAAACTTAATTTATTCATACGTCATCATCATCATCATCATCAGCCGGTGTCAGTCCACTGCTGGACGTAGGCCTCTCCCAAGATACGCCACTGAGCCCGATCTTCGGCTCTTCTTTTCCATTCACTGCCCACCGCTTTGCGTATGTCGTCGCTCCACCTGGTCACAGGGCGTCCTACACTACGTTTGCCAATTCGCGGTCTCCACTCCAAGACAAGTTTACCCCAACGATTATCAGTCCTGCGGCAGATATGACCAGCCCACTGCCACTTCAGTTTGCTAATCCGTTGAGCTATTCATACGTGAATTGAATAAACAGAGATACCTAATTTAATCCACTTGAAAACTGAGCAAATTTAATTAGAAGGGTCTAGCTGGTGGCCCAACTTTATTTTCATCCAGTAATCGGCTTAAAGTTTTCTAGGACTGTGATTAATATTGACTCAGCAATTGACATACAATTCAAATGAATTAAGTTGAAGAAAACGTTAGTATTTTTTATTAAGAAGCGAAGCTTTTTAATGCGAATCTGTCTTAAAGCCTTATTTCAGTGCCTGAAACGAATGAGCTTATCACACTTCGTCACTTGAGCCGAACCGATCTGACCTTTTTTATCTTAATTTTATGGAAAGAAAAATCGGAAAAGTTTTTCAAAAATTATAAATAATAGAAATTTAAAAATTCTAAGGTGGGCCTCCACTTTTATTGTCGACTGTAATGAGCGACGTTAGCCTAGTGGTAGATACCAAGACTTTATTTCCGAAGGTCCTGGGTTCACAAAACCCGTGGCCTAGTTGCCTCCAGACGTATTACAAGGTCTTCCTTTGGATACGGTCAACTAAGGTGAGAGGGTAGTAGGTTCTTGAGAAGCCTACTCCATCCTCACTCAAAAAGGACCCAACATAAAAGCTCTACTTGCGGAAAACAGCCCGTATACAAGGTACATATGCCGTATTAAATCTTCATATTACAAAACGTAATTAAAGATGAAAGATAGTTGCTTTCAGAGAGCGTAATGTGAGCATAATGTTGCATAATTTGTACTTGTTACCGCGAAAAGGATCATCTACCGCGTAAACTGTGGTCTTGTACAACTTGATGTGGATGTTGAAGCCACAGTTACTTTGTACGCAGAAGGTTAAGTTCCTGACAAGTGTCTTTGAGACTCGCTGCGCTCCGCGGTTTCACCCGCGTGATTCCTGATCCCGTGGGAATATCAAGATAAAAAGTAGCCTATATCCTTCCTCGATAAATGGAGTATCCAACACAAAAATATTTTTTCAATCCGAACTAGTAGTTCTTGAGATTAGCGCGTTCAAACAAACAAACTCTTCAGCTTTATAATATTACTAGCAGCTCTTCGCGGTTTCACTCGCGTAACTCCCGATCTCGTAGGAATATCGGGATAAAAAGTGGCCTATAGCCTTCCTCGATAAATGGACTATCCAACTCAAAAATAATTTTTCAATTCGAACCAGTAATTCCTGAGATTAGCGCCTTCAAACAAACAAACAAACAAACAAACAAACTCTTCAGCTTTATAATTATAAATAAGTATAGACTAGTAGCGCTCCGTGATTTCACCCGCGTAACTCCCGATTCCGTGGGAATATCAGGATAAAAAGTAGCCTATAGCCTATAAAAATAGTTTTTCAATTCGAACCAGTAGTTCCTGAGATTAGCGCGTTCAAACAATCAAACTCTTCAGCTTTATAATTATATAATATATGTCGGCGCGAGGTACCTTAAGTACCTACACAGCGGCGCCCGCGCAGGTGACGCGCGGTGTCGGTCGAATGTTTACATTAACAGCATTAACTCTTATCAGAATTTGAAGACAAAGAATATCTCTGTTTGTATTGTTTAGGAACGGGGCAGTGTTTACATTGCCGAACGTAGCCGTGGGCCAGAGTACTGAATGAATGCTAGTTGTTGTGCTTTGTTCTAAGCTCGGTTACCGAGTATATTAAGGCATTCTGTTTGGAACCGGGATAGAGGCTGGATGCCGTGTTGTGCGCTGTGACTCGTGGCCCGCGGATTCGTTTCCGTTTCGTAAATAAATTTAGTGTTATTCGTTTAAAGTTAAAGTAAACCATAAGTAAAGTTTAGTGTGGGATATTGGCCCTTGTTTGTTGTTAAGTGTCAAGCCTATTAAGACTGATAACCACAAAAGACTAGTTGTGCATTACATAGTTACGTATTGTTGATTACCAGTAACTGGTAGCAGTTGGTAGCAGTTGTTGTATTGAGTTGGTAGCAGTTGAAGTGTTAAACTGAAGCAATTGTTGTGACAGTATGAACTTATTTTGCCTACTTGTGTGTGTACCCACTCCGGCCCACAAATAATGGATACCTAGACTGACACATATGATGTTGCCCCTAATCCGCTCGCTCCGACATCAGAAGTGGGATCAACACCACAAGTGATGAATAGAAACGTGGAGGAAAATATGAATAGGCTAGAAAACTCGGAAAATGTCGAGCAAGCCTCAAAAAAGAAAATTATTCTATTCCTATGGAGGTATTCTCAAAGAGTACAGGTTTTCCTGATTTTGAACCTAGACCAGGGTGATGTGGATGCTAATAAGCTTGGTGTGACACTTTGTGTATGGAAGAAAAACCTTTAGTTGGAAGTGGTTTAATTATTGGCCTGAGTACAGTGCAGCGCTTAAAGGTTCAGCATCGTCGTAGTTTTATCAGATAATCTATTCTGGAATGGAATAGATAAATTTTAGAGAGATATTATTTTCACGATTTGATTCTGCGGAGACGTCTGTTGCTGTTTTATTGCGAATAAATAATATCGGTTTCTGCATTTTCCAACAGAATCTTGACTTGTTTAATGGCAAAATGGAAGATCTACTTGTAGAGGAAATTGCTGTTTCTACTGTTGTAGCCCGCTGCGCCCAAATGGAGCCACAAATACAAAGACTAGCATACATGACTGACCTCAAAGACAGAGTTTCAATGCAGCGAGAGTTTATGGTATTTACTCACAGGAAGCGTTCGAATAATAAGCGTGGCCCAACGGAACAATCAAAGCACATGAAGACTATTATCTGTTACACTTGCGGTCAGATTGGACATAAATCTAATGAGTGTAGACAACGATATCTTGAGATGAAAACTTTTAAAGCAAGTTTACCTGGAAACAAGAATGAAGTACAGAAATGATCTGTGGTTTGCTTTTAGTGCGGGCAAGTTGGATACATCGCTCCAGAATGCCCTGGTGATCGAGCATCTTTGTTTAGATCAGCCAGTACGAGTGGCGGATCTTCGGCTGCTGACAATGACAAGTTAATGTCTGCTGCTGGCGACGTCTCAGCTTACATACCTTGGCAAGTCGTTCTATTATTATTTGATTCTGGGGCCGAATGTTCTCTGATTAAATTATCTTTAGCGAACAAATTTGGAAGTAAACGTTTTGGGTCTTTGTTTACTTTGTTAGGCATTGGTAATGTCGATACGCACAGTATTTGTCAGATATTATCAGAAGTATGTTTTGATAATAATGTGGCTGAATTACTTTTTATGTTGTTTCTGATGATGTTGATAATCATGGCATTTTAATTGGAAAGATTGGCTTATTCTTGGTTTTACCGTTAAGGGTTTCTTATGATGATCTGAGTATTTAAAAAACGCAAGTAATTAATTATTGTGAAGTTGGAGAACAGGTGACCAATTTTGAAAATATTAACACTGATATCAGCCGTGAGCATTATGTGAATTTGTTTCGTTTTAACAAAATTTAACATGTCATTTGTTGAACGCACAGTAACCGGATGTGCAAACACTGGTAAAATTGAGATTTAACTTATTAACCCTAATCGAACAGTTCAAAGGCGACCTTACAGATTAAATCCTGGTGAGAGACAAGTTTGCCGTATTAGAGTTTTTATAAGCTAAATATTAAAAGTCCAAGTTGCTCTCAGTTTGTGAGCCCTATACTTTTATCGTAACGCCGGATGATCAATATGAATATTTGACCATGCCATTTGGGTTTATGAAATGCACCTTCAGTTTTTCAAAGAGCTATGTATTGTGCAAGGCTTTTGAAGATCTTGATAATACGTTTCTTGTTTGTTATTTTGATGACAAAATGATTGATAAGGTGAGGTCTAACGGACTATTAACTATAAGAACTTTGTTATTTGATTTTCCTAGACTTATAAACAATACATGATTTAGAAACTTAGGTTTAGAAACTTTAAAACGAGCAGGAATATGTTATAATATTTAAAAAAAAAAGTTAATTTTTGATAACTCAAGTAGAGTATACATACATGGGTTATGAAGTAACTCACTAACACTTTTGTCTCCTTCAGAAAAGATAACATAGGTACGGCAATTCATCGTCTTAGCGTCATATTTCATGTCATTAGAAACTCTGGCAGTAGGTAGTTAATGCTATAAAACACTTTCGTCAATATTTTTTTGGAAGATACACAATTCAAGGTAGTAACTAATTGCAACAACAAAAGGTAGTAATAATTAACTGCAAAGGGTACTAATAATTGCAACTGCAATCATAACGCACCAAGATCGACTTAATACCTAGAGTCCATAGATAGGGACGGTAAAGGAATGGATCATGTTGATTTCCTTTCACGAAACCCTTGCCTGGTGAAAGTATGAAACAAAGAGTCGAAGAGAAACGTGTCAATCTCTTAGAAATTTCTAAAAAAAAGTGGTAACATGTTGAATAGCAACGCGGTTCCGAAATTACTTAAATAGTTTCAAAATTAAACAATGGTGAGTTAACTGAAGATCTTTCAATTACGTATCAAATTATTTTCAGTATTATCTATCTCAAATTACAACGCAATGGCAGGTAACGAAACTTACCAATTGTACAGTATGGGTCATGGGTGAATGATTGGTTTGCTACAGTGATGCTGTCAGCAAGTATTGGAATTGCGACCTTCTTCTAATGGACGTTGCACACGGACTTAAATGCTTGAGTTAAGGGTACTGAGTATGATTATTATTTTCAACATATTGGCTATGTATTTGGTTGGCCGAGTGGTATAGGCCGCCGCCCGCTACACCAACCGCCGCAACGTGGGTTCGATCCATGGGTTGCGTTGTTATGATGTTCAAGTGGTGCACGGGATTGTGAACGTTGCGGTGGGCAGAGACTTTTGACCATGGATTGTACCTTGGGATTTTTGTTGATCTGTGATAAAGTGATAAATCATATTCATGAGTTCTGTAAACACTTACAGTGGGAAAAGACTTTAGAGAAAGCGTTCTATTTTTACTGGTTTTACATTGATGCCACAGGTTAGCTTATCGGGCAACAAAATAGCATTTATTACATTTACACACAAATACACTTATTGATGAGTTTCTTCGGCATACCTCACGTATTAAATCACCAAGTCCTATTAATGCTAGCGTAAGTTTATTTGGTGCACCGACAATAGTTATTGCGGATCAAAGTAGATGCTTGGCAAATAAAAGTTTTTGTGAATTTTGTGATAAAAATAATATTCTAGTGCCAATGGTCGAGTTGAACCCGTGATGAGTACGGTTAAAAATATGCTCACTGCTGTTGAAGTAAATAAAAAAATAACATGGCAGGATGCTGTTGATGATGAACAGCTTGCTTTCAATTGCACAATTAATTGGGTAATCAAAGCTAGTCCTTTAGAGTTATTAGTTGGTAAAGTAACGCTATCCTTTT
Organism: Idaea aversata; assembly: GCA_907269075.1. Classification (NCBI taxonomy): domain Eukaryota; kingdom Metazoa; phylum Arthropoda; class Insecta; order Lepidoptera; family Geometridae; genus Idaea; species Idaea aversata. Next base: position 2,757,729 of record OU026092.1, on the reverse strand, counting down.
TACTATTGGCAGTGGACAAATAACACTAAGCGTCGAATTCTACTTGTAGTGATAAAGAGCAATTTGATGGCCTTTATGCTAAAGTTTATAAGTTCACTGTAGGTGATTTTGTTTTAATTGAGTATCATGCGCGAAATCAGATAAAATTAGATCCTAAATTTTGTGGACCTTTTAAGGTCATTGAATTACTTGATGGTGACCGATGTTTTTTTATAAGGCTGTTGATAATAACAGAACTTACAAGTATGCACACGATCGATAGTGTGCGATGCCAAATTGATATGTTCCCACAGAATTTGACGCACATTATAAACTTGTCTTGATGAAGATGAAGATCAGTCAGGATCAGCTCATGTCGGCGAGGTGTCGACTTGATACACTAGATGGTGTATTTGAAGTTTTATGTTATTTGGGCTCTTGCAACGTGTTTTACTGTCTTGCTTCGTTAGCCGTAGGTCATATGCCAAACCCAGTTTAGCTGGTACGGAGACTGCGCGGTGTGGCGACATGCGGTATAGACATGGTTGCGTTCTGTAATGTTATGGTCTGATGTGCAGTGCTGTACGGTGTGACCATTGAAGATATTATTATATCACGTGGGTGATGTTTGATGAGCCATTTATGTTTTTGTTTAAATTTGAGTAATTCCGTTTTATGGAAGTTTGGGCTGCTACTGCTGATCTGTGTCTTGGAAAGCACTGTGAGAATGCTCATTTGTGATAGCATTGTGAGAATGCTTATTTCTGATGGCATTGTGAGAATGCTCCTTTGTAATAGCATTGTGAGAATGCTTATTTAAAGTTGGTAATTGGAAAATATTTGGTCATGAACCTTGGGAACCTATCAGTTTGTCATGATTGTGCCCTGTTGGCAGGATAGCCGAACAAATTGTACTTTTGGAATGTATGTCTCTTTGGAGATGGTTTGTGAAGTTGTTTTGCACACGAGGACGTGTGACAGTCAGGATCGCCGTGTCGGCGCGAGGTACCTTAAGTACCTACACAGCGGCGCCCGCGCAGGTGACGCGCGGTGTCGGTCGAATGTTTACATTAACAGCATTAACTCTTATCAGAATTTGAAGACAAAGAATATCTCTGTTTGTATTGTTTAGGAACGGGGCAGTGTTTACATTGCCGAACGTAGCCGTGGGCCAGAGTACTGAATGAATGCTAGTTGTTGTGCTTTGTTCTAAGCTCGGTTACCGAGTATATTAAGGCATTCTGTTTGGAACCGGGATAGAGGCTGGATGCCGTGTTGTGCGCTGTGACTCGTGGCCCGCGGATTCGTTTCCGTTTCGTAAATAAATTTAGTGTTATTCGTTTAAAGTTAAAGTAAACCATAAGTAAAGTTTAGTGTGGGATATTGGCCCTTGTTTGTTGTTAAGTGTCAAGCCTATTAAGACTGATAACCACAAAAGACTAGTTGTGCATTACATAGTTACGTATTGTTGATTACCAGTAACTGGTAGCAGTTGGTAGCAGTTGTTGTATTGAGTTGGTAGCAGTTGAAGTGTTAAACTGAAGCAATTGTTGTGACAGTATGAACTTATTTTGCCTACTTGTGTGTGTACCCACTCCGGCCCACAAATAATGGATACCTAGACTGACACATATGATGTTGCCCCTAATCCGCTCGCTCCGACATATATATATAGTTTATATATTAGTCTTATGATGCATACCTACTCTATTAACCGAGAGACTTTCAATAGAGCATAAGTTTTATGTTTTTAACATTGTCCTCTATCCGTAGGTGCCCGTTTATCCATTAATTACGGGACATCCTGTACAAAAACGTAAAAAAAACTTGACAGTCAAGGGACACCCGGATGGAACGAAGTTCCTTTCGATTAATTATTGAAGGAATTGTAATTTTTTTTTAAATAATCGTCGCGACACCACACTGTTCAATAGGAAATAGAAAGACGAAACGAAAATAACTGGCTTGCTTTCCATGAGAGAGAGAGAGAGAGGCAGACAGAGAAACACGCGCACGCCGCACGGCTTACAACTATAGCAAAAAGTGTCGTTACAACTTTTGGTCTAATTTTTTTCCGTCTAGCCCTTTTTCGCAACGCGCGATAAGTAACTTTTGTTCCAAAAATATATATTTTTAGTTGCTATGTTGTTCTACTGTTTTTATTATCACTGTGTACGTTACGGTACCAAGATGCATCAGCCGCGCCCCCGCCTCCAGGCACTCCGCATCGGTAGACCACCGATCGCTAATTTATTGTCTACCCTCTTTCCATAAAGCCTTTTATTCATTGTCCGTACAGTTAGCTTCGTTAAGTATTAACCGACTTTTAGCATTGAACGTACTGTTTTATGATGCCTTTTTAAAGTAAATGAAGTGCCTAATAAACTCTAGCTAGAGTCTGAAAGTTTTTAGCATTACGTAGCTTAATAGCTCACTTAATTGTCCGTCTCTCTGTATGTCTGTTTGTTAAGATTTTTGTATTACACTGATAAATTGCAGTAATTCGGTAACCAAAAATATTTTCGTTTTAATTTTTTTTTTAAAACAACAGTTACACAATCGGAGTAACAGGAGTATACATACATACAGAACATACTTCTCGTACCAATCGGAATCCTGATCGGAGGATGGGTAGGTATATCTTAATCTAGCATGTCTAATTATCTAGTCCCACAACCTTATGTTTTCAGATCGTCTTTTGGTTGACCATGAGTCAAATATTTTTTTATGTAAATTAAACCACAGCCTTTACTATAAGTTGAATTTGTTGGCAAATCACCACCCTGTACTAAAAAATAACTATGGAAAACTAGGGATACAAATAGAGTTTCTTTTTGGCCATAACTGATGGCCATATGCATTAGTATAGGTTTTCGCGTTTTAAGTTTTAAGATAAACTTATCTTTTCCTTTACTTTTGTTGCAATATCTTGCCGTTTAACCTTTTTTAATTTTATAATATGCAATTGGATTCACGTCAGGTTAGATATCTTATAGCCGACTAGCGACCAGCCCCGGCTTCGCACGGTTATGCATGCATTATACATATAACCTTCCTCTTGAATCACTCTATCTAATAAAAAAAACCGCATCAAAATCCGTTGCGTAGTTTTAAAGATTTAAGCATACAAAGGGATATAGGGACAGAGACAGCGACTTTGTTTTATACTATGTAGTGATTAGTCCTGAATATTTTCTAAGGGTTTATTGGGCATTCAACAAATGTGCAGTCCACTTTATTCACTGTCTGGTTGTAAACAATAGAGCCAACATAGTTTGCAGATTAGATTGTCTTCAACACTTTAGTCGGCAATAAATTGAAACATTGCTGAAATGTTTAATAGACAATGAGTTTGAGTTCTATCGGCTTGTTGCTAATGGTGGTTCTTATTACATGAAGTTTCTATTCAATTCTACGAGTAGGTGTTTTATTCTGCCTTTTGTAGATATTTTTGTTTACGGTACAAAAGTAATTTCAATATTGTATAATTATTTTATTTTGCAAAATGAGACTGTCAACGCCATCTATTTTTCAGCGGTGCTGAACAAGCATAGGTTGCCTGAATCATGGAGAGGTTCTTGACTATTAGCTCTCCAATTTTAAAATTTTTCACAAGCAATAGATGTCGCCTATTTTTTCTTTAGGCTTATTTAAAAAAAAACTAATATCATATAAGTACGCACTTAGCATATATTTTGCTATCAATTTGATTTACCCTCAACGGATCTTATAGTACTGTGAGGGTCTATAAGGGATTTGTAATAAATAAGGTTGATGCAATTGGTTTGTTTTTTATCAATATCTCTTAGGAAAAGTAGGCAATGCTTTAATAGTGTCCTGTTTGCTTCAAGAATTTAGAATTTTTCATTAAGACATTTAATTAGACTGTTACAAGAATCAAGTGTTATTTTAATTCAAAGCGAATGTCTGATATTTTACGATAGTAATATTAAGTATATTTTTGTCGCTACGACCAAAATCGTTCCTGAAAAAATGAATGCATGGATCGACATTTGCTCGATGCAGGATTAATTCTTAATTTAAATCAATATATATTTGTATTTCTACTATTTAAATGCATTTTTCTTGTTCCAGGTTACCAAATGTCCCGAAAATCGTGCGTGGCAGGCGGTGCGCGGGGTGCTTGCATGTGGGTGCAGGAGTGCAACAGACTTGGAGGCACACACGTCGGAGTCTGCGTCGACGGGTTCATGTTCGGCTCTTGTTGCCGACTGCCGGAGAGACCGGCTACTCCAGAAGGTAGGGGAACATCTAACTATCCCCTAGTCTAGTTCTAGGTTACCAAATGTTTAGCAAGTTGTTCGTGGGAGGCAGAGTATAGGATGGATGCTTTCACTTGGGTGCATAAGTCATGCAACTATACAGATCTATATTAGAGCATGCAATAGATTTGGCGACACGAATGTTGGGTTCTGTGTCAACAACGGGATGCCGAAACGCCAGTTGCATGCTCTGAGATTCATGAATTTGAAACTACCTAATTTTAGAATGTGTTGTATGTGTTTTGAATTATACGGTAGCAGTACTAAGTAGCAATCAAAACCTGTTTTCGAGAGCTAAATCTTCAAGTTTAGGTACTTACCTTCTAGACAAGCATCCCTTCGCTTCCCATCAGATGAGGTCAAATACCTTTACAATTTATTAAGGTACTCACATACAGTCATTTTGTAAGAAGTAATCTTTACAGTAAAAATTCTTTAAAACATTTTGAAACCCCAAGTTCATTCAGCAACTAGCATTTATTTATTATTTATATTTAAACTTAAAATCCTATTTTTTCTGCTTTCAGCACCACCTCCAGCTGCTGTAACAGTCACAGAGCGAGTGTACACAACGCCATCTAGTACCAGACATACTACAACCACACCCCAACCTGTGACATCAACACAGACAATATCCCGGCCACAACTCCAAACACAACGGCCGTCGTTCATGACCAAACCAATAGATGGCGCTCCTTCTTACAGCTACCGTCCGCCAGAACTAAACCTACCCATAGGAAATTTAGATACAAGTAGCGAACAAAATAGTGATATAGTTAATAAAATACCTTATAACAATGTTAATAAGTACCAAAATGTAAATAGGCCGAGCGAAGAAGCTAGTCCCCACAATAAGATATCGTCTAGTCTTAGTTTAATGGGTGCGAGACCGATGGCCGTTTCAGAACAACATGCTGAAAACAGCATTCCTTCAGGTAAGAACTTTATTATTAACTATTATCAATAGTTTTAGCAGTAATTGCCAAAAAGTACTTGTATACAGGCTTTTTCCACCAACTAAACCTCCATACGTGTCTTTTTTGAGTGAGGATGGAGTAGGCTTGCCCAGCAACTACCACATTCTCAGCTTAGTCGACCATTTCCTGAGAAAAGAACTCGCCAATAGTCTGGAGCCAAAAAAAACGGTTTTCTACTTGGGTTACAATATTGCAATTATTTTCTTACAGAACCCTATTTTTTTTTAAATATTTTTTAGTCTATGTTACTCCCTGATAATGTAGCTTTTTATAGGTGAAATAATTTTATAACCGATCCATTAATTTAGTAGAAAAAAAAATCATAACTTACACTTTATAATTATTATTATAACCTAAAAAAATATATTTAACACAACCAATTGAGAACTTCCTCCTTCTTTGAAGTCAGTTTAAAAATAATAATTTCCTCTTCTACTACTAATGCTGCCATCTCTGAACAGACTCTCAAACTAACAACGTCATACATCACTTGGAAAGTGCAGGTTTTACATTTTACCCTTAAGGTTCCAACTTTTACTCTGACTGAACCTTTTTGTGACGAAATTGGATTCAGTGCTCAAAGATGGCGTTTAAATGTTATGAATATATTTTAGAAAGATCCATAAGAGGAGCCCCCACCGGGGGCTCTCTCCATACAAACGTAGTCGACTGTTTTCTCCCAGGATAATGACACTAGAGCAAATATTTTTGTTGCATAAAACTTATAACTGCCATGACCGTCTTGGTTTTTTTCATTTTCTAATTATCATAGAAATTAAAAATTAAAAACTATAAAAAAAAAACATACATACAACCTAATTAAAAAAAAAAGTTATTTAGTAAATTAAAAATAAAAAAATTAACCAAACCTCCTCCTTTTTTTGAAGTCGGTTAAAAAATGGGGCATGAGGCATGGCGCTTCGTCATGGCAGTCATAAGTTTTATTAAATATTTGCCCTAGTGTCATTATTTAGGGAAGAAACAGTCGACTACGTTTGTATGGAGAGAGAGCCGGTACCCTTACCTCTTAACTATTTAAATCAAAAGAATCTCAAAGAAGAATTGATGAATTGAGTTTATAACTGATAAAATTTAAGATGAACAAAATGGTTTAGTAGACATTGGACCTATTCGTAAAATAATGGAGGTTCAATTCCTAGAAACCTTGATTCAAACTATTCTTGCAACCTCTTATTAACCTAGGTAAAGTTTTTATTTGTAGGTAGGTAATTGAGTCTAATTGATAATATTTTTAAGTTTTATATCCAGTAGCTGATGATGCTCTGCATCTGTTGAGGCGTAATGAAACTACACTTTTATTAAGTCCTATTTTGTTTTTCTTTCAGTCCAATTCATGTCACGACCGAACAACATCAACACATTACACTGGCAAGTTACAACCGAGCCATCTTTTATAACGAAGCCAAGACCATCGGGCTGGGAAAAGCCCGGCTTGAAGCCAAAACCGACGAAGAAGTTCACAACGACAACGAGCAAACCGCACAAGAATTATTTGAAGCCGAAGGATCCATTGGTCAATCGGACGGAGGAATTGACGCAGGTGCCGATTGCGACGACATCGGCTACAACCACTATTGGTCAGTATTGACTTTTTATGAGACTCTCATTTGGCCAAAAATCAAAGTCAACATTTCTTTATTCATTTGTAATTATTTGCATGAAATCTCATTGAAACATCTTCACTACATAGTATAAAACAAAGTCGCTTCCCACTGTCTGTCACTATGTATGCTTACATCTTTAAAACTACGCAACGGATTTAGATGCGGTTTTTTAAACAGATATCTATAAATTTAATATAATTTTTTATAGCATAAAAAAAAACAATATTTTTGTGTCTAATAAATTGTTACTGTCATATGTACGATTTCTCTTCTAATTGTAATCATATTTAAGGTTAAATGTAATCTTCAAATAAATATTATTATAAAAACTAAGTTATTACTGTGCTGACAAAAAGCAGGTGAAGACTACTCTCAATCATATTAGTGAGAAAGCTTTAAATAAAATCATTTTAATATTGTGAAAACTTTCAGGCGAAATTCAAGTTTGTAAAATATTTATGTATTGTATCTCACTGTGGGAATTTTAGTTTAGGAATCAGGCAGGTGGAAGCTTTGAAGGCACTATATAAAAGTATAAGCTATAGAAAATAAGTGCTAAATCTGGAACAAATAAGACCACTTTTAAAATAGATCAAGAAACACTTTATTGCACCACAGAATCATTTTGAAGTGAAAACTCGGTACGCATAATTAGATGAGATTAAATCTCTGAACTCGCGACACCGTTACGAGACGCAGCTATAATGTGTGCATATATGCATGTACATATATTTTGTAGTTGTTTAGTAAATAAGTTTATATTTTTTTGAAGTGTTATTTTTTTTTAAGTTTAAAGTTTTTTTTATAAGTTTTCACTTCTGCCGGCACTTCCAGAGTGCAACCGTTTTTTTTTGTGTCAGACATTTTTGCTGCTTGCTACATAGAATTTCCTTGCTACGTACCTATGTTTTTTTTTTCACTGTCTGAAATCGAATATTGGCCGTGCGTGTTACGTAGGTTAATATTGGTTAATAATTAACATAATCGTCTCCGTCTTTAAACGTTTTACTGAGTAGATTCAGATTAGCTTCTTAATAAAGAATGTGGTTAAACAGGCTTAATTAATTCTCGAAATAACTTCTACAGTCTACTCCATGTAAATTAATAAAGAGATAAAAGTAACAACAGAGATTAAGCTGCGTTTTAATACCCCATCTTACCCAATTTTCAGACTGTGGAGTGACAACAATGTGGCCTCGCCCTGAAACCCGTATCATGGGCGGTAAAGACAGCAACTTCGGTCGGTGGCCGTGGCAAGTGTCTGTCAGAAGAACATCGTTCTTTGGGTTCTCTTCAACGCATCGGTGCGGGGGAGCTATTATAAATGAAGCTTGGATCGCTACTGCAGGACACTGTGTTGATGAGTAAGTTATAACGTAGGGGCTCTGAATAAGTCTGGTAGGGGCCCGAATTCATCAACACAACTAACCTAACCTAACCTAACCTACCCCATAAATCGCGGGTCGCTGCTAGTATCTTAGCAGCGACCCGCGATTTATGGGGCAGGTTTAAGGGATTAAAAGTAACCTAATGCCTATTCTTAGGGATTCGATGTAGGTACCTACCTATTTTCATACCAAGTTTCATCAAAAGCATTCCAATAGTTTCGGAGCTTATTCGTTTAAAATAAAAAATAAATTTGAAAGAAAATCTGCGATGTAATTACGAATACAAATGATTTTTTTTATCACAAGTTTTCTTGAAAAATTAAATCTTAGTTGTTTATTATAGTGTAAATTAATTAGGATACAAAATAGTCAGATTGAGGACCTAATTAAAGACTCAAGTAACCAAAATACAAGATATTACATGAAACGAAATGTAGCAGCTACCTTTTTAAGTTACCTCTTGATAGTTGAAACGTATGAAAAACAGGCAGAAGTGAAAACAATAAACTTGTTATTTCTCATAGAATATTTCTTGAAACGATCTGCTACTGCCATCTATTAGCACTCACTTAAACAAATATAGTTTATTTTTTATTCGCTAGATGGCAGTAAAAAATTTAAATCAGCGCCATCTACATTCGAATAGCGGTCTTTCTAGAAACTAAGTTTCTCAATTTGTTTAACTTATACTGCCATCTATTACACAAGTAATAGATGGCAGTATAAGTTAAACAAAAAGACTAACACAAATAAAATCTCATCTGTCGCGTCAAAATCTGTCGCGTCAAAATCTGTCGCGAGATCGGTTGAAAATGCTCACCCACAAAAGTGCCCAACGCGCCATAAGAAGTTTTCACTTCAAATATTTTTCCAATTTTCGTACACCCTGTAACTTACTTATAGGCGAAAGATAGACGTTTTGTTAATAATGTGGTTTAACAGTAGGTATAATAAATACTGATGGATACCATTCCATCGACGAAATAAACAGGCAAGGCATGCATGTTAAATACTGATATCCATCAATACTCATACCCCTCTTTCCCAAAGGGCCCCGAGATCAATAGTCCTATTGGCCCTGGGCACTTGCCCTCCAGTTCCTGCTGTCACTAAACGATAACCGATTTTGATTACCGAAAAACTTGGTCAATTTGAATAAATCGAATCTAAATTAATGACTACAATACGAATGTAAATTTTCACTACATAGTATAAAATAAAGCCACTTTTCGCCGTCCCTATCTCCCTATGTATGCTTAGATCTTTGAAACTACGTAACGGATTTTGATGCGGTTTTTTTTAATAGATAGAGTGATTAAAGAGGAAGGTTTTCAGATATAATACATGCATAATACAGCCGTGCGAAGCCGAGACGGGTCGCTAGTATAAAATAAAGTTACTTTTCGCGGCCCCTATGTCCCTTTGTATGCTTAGATCTTTAAAACTACGCAACAGATTTCGATGCGGTTTTATTTCATAGATAGAGTGATTCAAGAGGACGGTTTATGTGTATAAATTATAGCATATTATAGCCGTGCGAAGCCGGGGCGGATCGCTAGTTTTACATAAAAAAAAATATTTGTAATTAAACGAATAAATTATAGAATAAATAATAAAATAATGTCCTGTCCAACTTATTCTCCTCCTATGCCCAAGGCTTCCAATAGGTTAAATACGGTCTGGTCAATACAAGCTTACACGATCAGTAAACACCACGGTATTTGATAAATACTGATGAATCAAGTTATAAACTGAACGTCTAGCCTACGCCTAAGAAACAAATTATTTTCACCAAAAGGAGTTTGACGTTTGCTATTGGAGATTGCCAATCATCAGAGAACATCAAAAAGGTGAAATTACTTCTAAAGAGCTTTGGAAATTTGAACCTAACGTTTCATTTTTAAAAAGAAGTTTTGTCCTTCGAACTGTTGGAACCGACTAATTGGAAAAACTTTTAGGATGTTCTGGTTTATTGTTGAAATTCAATACCTAAACCTTGCTTTCGATTGGCATGTCTATATTAGGTAAATAGATATGGTTTGAAAGTATTATTTTATATTTTTTTGATGTTTTCTATCGCATGTCCAAAATAATATAAGTTATAAGAGTATTTTTTTTTACAAAACATTACACCTATTTTTTCACTTTGTATTCAGTAGTGAACAGAATGCAAATCAAAACATAAGTAACAACTTTTTATCTCGATATTCCGGGTGAAACCGCGGAGGGTTGCAAGAGACATGAAAAAGAATGCCTTTATAGATGCTAAATATTGAATTTATAGTATTCAAACTAATTGAATAATTTTATTTAAAAAAAAAAGTGATAAGACCTGTCGTCATGTATGGATCGGAATGCTGGGCCGTGAAGAAGAGGATGAGAGAAGATTGCATGCAGCGGAGATGAGAATGTTGAGATGGATGTGTGGAGTAACGAGGATGGATAAAATAAGGAATGAGTATATTAGAGGAAGCCTGAAAGTAGCACCGGTTACTGAAAAAGTAAAACTGAACCGTTTGAGTTGGTATGGACATGTGATGAGGAGAGACGCATGTGACTAGAAGAGTGATGAGTATGAATGTAGAGGGATTGAGAGGAAGAGGACGACCAAAGAAAAGATGGATGGACTGCGTGAGATAAGACATGAGAGAGATGAATGTCAACTATAAGATGACGACTAATAGGAGTGAATGAAAGAAGAAAATATACTGCGCCGACCCCAAATAAGGGCAGGAAGATGATGAGAATAATTTTATTTTAAGTAATATCCTGCTGGAAGTACCAACAAATAACTATACTTACGATTGCATCGTATTTGTTACACACTATATAGTAAGGTAATTTCGCAATTTTCCTTCACGTAGGCGTACAGCAATAAGAGCTGACCGAACCATATCCGTACATTGTTATTCGATTATTGTTGTTCTATCCTTCGTAAACGTTAGGTTAATGTTCGTTGAACAAATATTAGGTTAATACCTACTGCTATACCTAATGGTGATTTGATGTAGATCGATATTGACTAGCAAACCAAACAAGGTAAATGTTTTATTAAGTTAGTATAACTACAAGTTGTTCTGTTTTATAACAATTACACCCTAATGCATTATATTACAATGTTGTTTATGTTGTTTAAGTTTGGGACATTTTGATTATGTTTTGTCACTTATTAACACTTTATCATGAATGTAATAAATATTTATGAACATTCTTTGGATATTTTTTCATAAGTCAGTAAATTGACATTTTATTCTACCGTGTAGTAGATTAGTTCTTAATTTTCCATGTGAAATTTTGCTACCTCCACCTAGTATATTATACATAATTAAAATAAGAGTTATGTACGTACATATTCTATTGTAATATGAATATTTTAATAGACATACAAACAAAAAAATCTCCATAAAACTCCATAGATTTTAATATCAATGACAATATTCAGCGACAAAGTTTGAAAGAGTATCAAAGTAGGTACTTAGAATAATAATCGCCATAAATGTCACTTTACGCCGTTAAAGGAAATACGGGCCCATAAAATGCAGTTCAAATAGCCCTGTGAAAAATGTTTGTAATCTTCACGTTATAATGTCCAGAACGAAATGTAGTTGAACTAAGTCTTATTTCTTAAGGTGGCCATAGACTAGGCACTTTTAGTCGGCCGATAGTCCCCGGCTGGTACGTAAGTATATATTTACTCAAAAGAAATTTACACTTCGCATTTAACATTACAAATAAACATGTAATAATTGTAAATAATAAAAACCTTATGTACATAAAACCTTAGGTAGGTACCTATATATCAAAATCAGATGGAAACTACTGGTCTGATTGCGGTGAAACTTGGTATGAGAATGAATGAGATATTTTTCTCTCGATATTACCACAGCATCGAGACTTAGAGCTCATTCCCACTTGTCGGGTGTCGGATCCGTATATTAATCGGACGTTCCAGTGGCAAAGCAGTTCATATGAAGCTATTCACACTTGTCGGACACCGATTTTGTGTCGGCGCCGACAAAAAATGTCAAGTGTTTTGCCAGCCCTCTACGCCCGGAAAAAAATCGTGTCGGATCTCGCTCGCCTATGAGTTAAGAATGGCGCTGTTCACATTTGTCGGATGTCGGGGCCGGCTACCCTCTCCAATAATACATCACAACAAGAACATCGTCGACGTCCATAGTGTACAGCCGCCTCGCGTAGAGTGATAAAGGCACCACCTTCGACCGTGGCCGACAACGATTATTAACCGGCAAATATAAATAAAAGCGCCGACTTCCGATTAACATACGGATCCGACACCCGACAAGTGGGAACGAGCTCTTACGCGAGTGAAACCGGGGGGTGGTGTTAGTATAATATATACATACTAGCTGTCCGGCAAAAAAAAAATTGTTTGATTCCCAGACCTAACAAATATACACGAAAATTTTCATACAAATCTGTTCAGCCGTTCAAGTGGAGATTGGTAACTAACATCGCGACACAAGAATTATTGTATATAATAGGGTTTTTATTTTATATATTCTTCATATATTTCATTTAACTTCTTTATGTGGCTGTATCGACCGACAAAAAGTCTGTAGCCCGTTTCCACCTTTGAATCAAGTTAGAAACGTTCTTTTAAAACTATCAATTGTAAAGTTTTTGGGTTTTCCCGCTGGGGCTGCGAGTTTTTCTTAGATTCGGGTTTAGGATGCGTAAAAAGAGTTTTGTTGCACGGAAAAGTTTAAAAATATTGCTTTAAAGTTTTTCCGGTTAGCCGCGGTGGCCGCGGTAGCAGTCTAACAAGAGTTACAATTGCAGGTATTTTAAGTCTTGTAGACTGTTGCGGTTGTTTCTTAGATTTTTCTCTATCGTTGTATTCAATGCATTTTATTTTAACTACAATGTAATTAATTTGAAATGTGCTGAATAAGAAATAAAAGTTTTTATTATTATTTTGGTTTGTAATAAATAGGCTCTGATACTACTTGACCGACTTTAATAAAACTTGGTATACCTAATGATAGATAAAATCAGGAGTAACTTAAGTCAACCTTTATCTCGATATTTTCACTGCTAGTCCATTTTTTCACTCTTAATATAAAGAAGTTTGTTTTTGTAACAAATGGACTTGATCGATTTTGATGAAACTTGATATGAGGATACATTGATTTTTAATTAATTTTAACCGTAAACACAGTTATTAAATAAACATAAAACACAAAACCCTTTACGTACTATTTCATTACTGTTTTACACAATTAACAATATTATTCAAAAGGGGTCTCCCAGAGGGCCAAAGTTGCAAACATGTTTTGTAAAACGTGAGCCAATTATTTCTACTCATAATTTTTAAACAAATATGTTTTTTAAGTAATTCCCCGAGGTTTCACCCAAGTATGGTTAGAATAGAATAGACAAACATTTATTTGGACAATCACACGACATAACAAAACAATAAATAATAATAAGGGCGTGTTCAGATGACACGCGTAGACCACGCGCTCGCCACGCGCATCACACGCGTTGAACACGCGTTGACTACGCTTGGAATTTGTTCTATATTTAATTTGAGTCTTATGACACATCAATAGATCTCAAATTGCATTTATGCAAATTAGCTTCCACACTGAAGTGGAATTGGGCCGGCCATATCTGCCGTATGCCGGAAGAACTATGGGCCAAATCAACAACTTTTTGGACACCCACCAACGGAAAAAGAATACCCGGCAGACGCCGTCGAAGATGGCGAGATGATATCGACAGGTTTATGACAGATTGGCAATCCGTCGCACAAGATCGCGATCAGTGGAGGGGGAGTAGAGAGGCCTTTGCCCTGCAGTAGGACACTACAGGCTCTTAATAATATAATGATAAGTAATATTCGATGGGGTACTACGGGACTGATTTATCGTTTTTATGTGGAAAATTGACGGAAAGAACAGATGGTCGATCTCGTATCCTCTGCCGGATGCTGCTACTGTGGTGCTCCAATGTGCTCATCGTACCCTATAACCTGCACAAGGAAATGCATAATGGAGGCCACAGACGTCGCCGTGAATGTGGCTAATCACTGGTCCACACAAGTTCACAGCCAGTAATCTATAATATCTTTACTATCTATACCAACTAATATTATAAAGAGGAATGATTTAATTGTTTGTTTGCATTGAAAAGGCTTCAAAACTACTGAACCGATTTTGATGAAATTTGTAACGAAGATACACTGATTCATTGGGACTAACATAAGCTACTTTTTATCTCGATATTCCCATGGGATCGGGACTTACGCGGGTGAAAACGCGAGGTGTTACTATTTATCTATAGTCAAAAACTTAATACGAGTATAAGCCATTGACACGATAGAAGAAATAGACCCCAACCACAGTAACCAATAAAACCTTATTATCTTTATTTTCAGCCTCCTAACCTCTCAAATTCGAATACGAGTGGGCGAGTATGATTTCTCATCAGTATCGGAGGAGTTTCCATTCGTCGAGAGAGGAGTGGCGAGCAAGTTTGTACATCCGAAGTATAATTACTACACTTATGAATATGATTTAGGTAAATATGCCTATTTATAATGTTTTTACTCTAATGTTTTTATAAATTACTGTGGCAGGCAACTATCATTAGTTCTGTGGTGGCAGGATTTGAATCCATGACTGAGGCCTCAACAATGATTATAAACCATTACCCAATATTGTAAAGTTTTTTGAAATGCTATTTCATTTATTAAGTATATTTCTTTTTAACCAGTATTAACCTTTCACTATGAGCGAAAACCCGGTAGAAAATCACGGTAGAAATTAATAAGATCTAAGGATCAGGTCCAGGTTGGGGGCACACCTAGGCGTCAGCCTGCCCATTGCGCGTGATCGTCGAGTGCTACTCCAGCCAACTCAGCTCCGACAAGAAGTGCATAATCCTAACATCTAAGGATAGATTATCACTTAACTGCATTATAGAAAAAAAAACCTACAAGCTAAACCAGGAAATTTAAATATAACGAAATACCCTAGAATGACATAAAAGGCGGTCTCATAGCTTAACGGCGATCTCTTCCAGACAACCATAAGGATTAGGACAGTAAAAAAAGAGTTCACCCCGTTTCAGTCGTCATAGTGTGATGTTTGCTTGATGTTGAACAAATTGTTTATCTAAGTATCTATTTTTTAGACTAAATAAATACAAGGTTTTTTCTTATTCAAGCTTTGGTAAAGTTGGAGTCGCAAGTGCAGTTCGCGCCGCACATCGCACCGATATGTTTACCAGCGAGCGACGACTTGCTTGTGGGTGAAAACGCAACAGTCACTGGATGGGGGAGACTGTCTGAAGGGGGTGTGTTGCCTTCTATTTTACAAGAGGTTAGTACAAACATTGGACCCTTTATACCAGTCATGTCAAACATACGGCCCCCAGTCCGAATCTAGATTTAAAAAATTTAAGGGTATTTTTTACCCTTAGTTTTTTTTCTATTCTATTTTATTCTATTTATGGGAAAAACTGTTTTCTAATAAGAAAACCACGAAAATGACACCTGCCTGACATAAATTATATTATGAAAAAGAAGTCAAGTTTCCGGATCTTACAGATAAATGTATTTACTTCCCCTTTTTTATTATTTTTGCAAAACTTATTATTGTTAGTGTTACCTACCTATTAAAAAAGTGCCAAAAAAATTACCTACCTCTCCAAATAAACTGAAAAAAATCCACGTGTTTAATTATTTTATGTCTAGCCCGCTAACACATCTGCAATTTGGGAAATGGCCCTATGGAAAATCTAGTTTGACACCCCTGCTTTAGACCCTAAGGCCCTTTTGAGACAATATTTTTATCTCATTAAAAATAAATACTTGCAGTAAAGAAATTGTAATTTGAAAGACCTAAAGGGATTAAATATGTTTTACCACATTATTTATTAAATTGAACATGAAAAATAAGAAACTATAACATGAGCCAATCAGTTTTGGTAGACGATTCATCGTGTCGTCTCATCAGTTTTAAGGGGCCTTAAAAGCCCTATGATTGAAAAATATCATCAAGTACATAATAATTAATTTTTGACGTGATAATATCGATGAACACCGGCATTCACAAAAAAGTGTGACGTCATGCATTACGTTAAGTTATTAACAAGGTAACCATAGCAACGTATTGAAATACCTATGCAAAATGGTTAATGTGTCAGGTTCTGTTGACATGATAGGTAACCATAGCAACGTATTGAAGTATGCAAAATGGTAATGTCAACGGTACAAAAGAGTTCTTATGACATAATCACTTAAAATTATCGCTTATAAACCGACTTTACAGACAACCATTTTTTTATTAAGGTTTTCGCGAATCGAACTATAATGATAATTAATTAAAAAAAACACGCGACGAACAAAGAACTTATGCCTTTTCGAAGTCGCTTAAAATGATTAATGATTCATTAAAAAATAATTAAATAGTTTATTTAACAAAATGATACAAACAGTACTTCGCATTAACAAGCATTATTATATAATTAGCATTTTAGCATTAGCAACTCTCATTCATTTATTTTTCTTAAATTTAGATTTTTATAATAACAAACTGATTACAAAATATACAGGGTTATTGGAAATTATTGACACGGCGTTAAGGGCTTCTTCTGTGCACCTTAACGATCAACTTTTGTTCTACGACTTTTGGAAATTCATTATAAAAATATTCCATACAAAAATAAAAAATTAAATCCAACAGTTCAAATAATACTCAACTCTACGTCTACGTCACAGAATCAATCATAGTAGGTATGGTACAACCCGATCGGGTCGCACGCAGTGCGCCCCGTGCCGATCGCGCGCGCGCACTTGCCGCATAGACATAGAAAATTACCAGACAGTACGAGAAACACTTAAATATTTTTTTGGGATATGAATTAAGTTTCGACAAAAGTCGTAGAACAAAAGTTGTTTGTTAAGGTGCACAGAAGAAGCCCTTAACGCCGTGTCAATTAATTTCCAATAACCCTGTATACATCACTATAAAAACTTATTAAATAATTCTATCGAAGCTCTAAAACCTAACCTAAATAAAATTTAATTTACAAGTTTTAAAAATAATGTATATTATTATTAACATTAGCATTATTATTATAATTATTTTTGTCAATTTCCAGGTTCAAGTACCAATAGTATCGAACGAGAGATGTAAATCGATGTTTCTGCGCGCTGGACGGCATGAGTTTATTCCTGATATATTTCTTTGCGCGGGACATGAGCGAGGTGGGCACGATTCCTGTCAGGGCGACTCAGGAGGGCCTTTGCAGGTCAGTACCATAAGAGAACCATAGATAATAAATCTACTTGCTTTTAAATAGATAAATAAATAAATATTGCAGGACATTCCACACATCACCATCTAGCCCCAAGCTAAGTAACTAGACTTGTGTTATGGGTGCTAGACAACGGATATACTACTTGTATACTTTTCTTGTGTAAATATATACTTATAATACATAGAAACAACCAGACCACAGACAAATATCTAAGCATAAATACTTGTCTGAATCGAACCTACAACCCTGTGTTTGGCAGTCCAGCATGGTGACCATTGTGCCAACTGGGTCATCAAATCCCATCCGTCAAGCCTGAATGATTAGTCGTATTACGAACTTGAAGATGTTTGATTCTCAGACCTAATGAATATACACAAAAATTTAATACAAATCGGTTCGGCCGTTTCCGCCGCAGGAGTTCCTGCAGCGGCAAGAGTTGGGTGACTAACATACGAGAGTTTTAAATATTACTAGCTGTCCCGGCAAACATTGTTTTGCCAATTACAAAAAAATAATAAAAAAATAAAAAATACTATAAACATAAAATACTAAAATTTCATCAAATTTCATTCAAAATCGGTCAAGCTGTTTCGGAGAAGTATAAACACTAAAACTTAAACTTAGATATATAGATATAGAACTAATTTAAACTTGTCAATATATTATGTTTTTACCATTTCATTCCAATAAATATTTGGAAAGCATTTTTCTTACAAAATATTTTTATTTATTATTTTTACTTTTGTGTTCGCAGTTACTTTACAAGATTGTTAATATACTTTAGAAACTCAGGCTCCAAATGTACACTTATTTACTTACATTTAATTTTGAGATTTGGCCTTAATTGCACACTTGTTAGTAACATTTCAATTTAATGTTTCGAGCGGAATTTACTTGCGAAATCGTAAGTGAATATGGTTTATATTTCTTTGACAAGTGTAAACTTAATAACCAATAATTATTAGTAGACTAGCGACCCGCTCCGGCTTCGCACGGTTATATTATGCATGTATTATACATATAAACCTTCCTCTTGAATCACTCTATCAATTAAAAAAAAACCGCATCAAAATCCGTTGCGTATTTTTAAAGATCTAAGCATACAAAGGGACATAGGGACGGCAAAAAGTGACTTTATTATATATTTGTTTTACTACTATTTAGTGAGTAGTGATAAACTGATTATACTATCGCCATTCACTATCAAAAAAGTCATTGATTAAACGCCATCCCTCAGTCGCAACACCTATTAGAAAGCAAGTCAAAATTACTATCACAGTTTTTTTAATTACAGGGCAGTTTATGTCTAAGTATACTTACAAATGTAAGCTCAATTTGTTGTCATTGTATAGTTTATCTCTTCTATAATCATAAATGAATACATACATAGTGTAGCTATGTAGCAGATTTAGATATAGGTACATACATTAATTAGGTAGGTAACTACTAGATTGGGTTTTATAAGTAAATATAAACTTTTATATTTTTATTTTTTTATAGATTACGTTTTTTATATATTTTGTTATTTTTAGGGTTGGCAGGTTTTTGTTCTTGAGAGTATATTTTTCCACCTACAAACTTTCTTTAAAGTTTGGTGGATTTTTTTGTAATCTTTGCCTATTTTCTTTTAATAAACGATTTATTTTTTTTTATTTTTTTAATTAAGTTGTAAATTTCTTTTCCAGGTAAAAGGCAAAGATTCCCGCTATTTTCTCGCTGGCATCATAAGCTGGGGCATTGGATGTGGAGAGGCGAACCTACCTGGTGTTTGTACCAGGATATCTAAGTTTGTACCGTGGATACTACAGACAGTTAATACGAATCAAAAGTGAGGGACCTAAAGAGCCCTATTATGAATAGGGCCCATGAACTGTTAATGTCAATGTGTAAGAAAAGGCTTGGGATGTTAATAATTACTGACTGATATAAGGTTAACCTTATATTATTTAGGTAAATTGGGACGCCAATTTTACAAAAATAGGGTCCTATTAACAACAGTCAAAATATATTTAAATCGAATGCGATTTCAGTATATTTTTATACTTGCAATGAATATAACATCACATTGCGGTTTCGTAATACAATTTAGTCATAAATATTTTGAAAAAAATGATGACAAATTAAATTACGATAATGATAAAGTTGAGAAAGTGACTATAAATATATGACGAAAGCAGTATAACGAGTTACCTTCAAAAATGTTGATTAAATTCAACGTTTTCTGAGGCGTTTTAATAGTCCACCCTTTGATCCAATGGGGTTTTCTATATCCCATGAGGCTCTATAGATCCCATGGGCTTTCTAGATCTCATGGGTCTTCTAGATCGCAAGGGGTTTCTAGATCCCACGGGGCTCATAGGATACGATAGATCCCATAGGATTAATTAAACCCCAAAGACATTTGGGATCTAAATGATCTTGGATTCCAATATGTATTACAGGGTGATTGTATTTTTGGCTTGGATAATAAACGCCTAAAGTATGCTGCTTGATAGCCTTAGCATGTTTTGTAAATAAACATATTTGTATCAAATTACTTTTTTCTTTTACGCGTCGCGCGTCGCTAAAATAGTTGCTCGTTTGAATGCCTTACCAATTAGAATTTTCGGGTGAAAACGGCAGTGACTTGAAAAAAGTTAAAAAAAAAAATTGGTTAAAAAGTAGAACTCAGTAAAAAATGTAAAATAATTTTAATAGAGTCGCCTTTAAAGTCCTGGGTGCTTTTTTTCCCAGGTGCTTAAAAGACACAAAGTGGAATAAACCAAACTTCTTAACGAATTTGTTTTTCAATATTCATAGGTAAATCTCCAAAAAAAATTAAATTTGAAATTAAAATGAAAGACTGTATTATTGTTTTAATCGGATTCCAATTTATTCGTAGACCACATTGTTGCAATGGAGAACCCGAGAATTCAGGGTGCTTGTGTAGGGAAAACTTGTTGGCAATAAATATTGAAGGAATTTTATTGGTCTGGACAAGTTGGATCGATTAGTCAGGCTTACCAGGTGACTTGGGTTAATCGAAAAATCACTAAGATATTGACTAGGTTTTTTTAAATTATTGGTATTAAAATAATAGCACACCAGTGGTATTAAGTTTTAATACCACTGATGTGCTTAAAAAAACAAAACCGGGTTTCCAATAATAATTTTGCATATTAACGTACGTAGGTATATAGGTCAGCGTTTATTGACCAGTATCTCACACGATGGTAAGCGACAATGCGGTGTAAGATTTGACACGCTTTCTTAGAAGATACCTATCAGTCGTGATACAAAGACTACCAAATAAACTAGGGCCTTCGAGAGACGCAAGTGAAAATACGAAGACGGCAGTGAAAGAAAAACTTTTCCGTCCTTCTTTTGTTTTGCTTGGCCTATAACAAATTATGCCATAATAAAAAAAGAAATTGAATATTTTTTAAACTATCGTGTATGTAGTCATAATATGTATAGGTACATTTCTGCTTTTGCCTGTTTTCGTTAATGTATTATTATATATTACTAGCTGCGCCCCGCGGTTTCACCCGCGTAATAATTTTCTACGCAATTTTCTTAATATTTTCTTTCATAAGAACCTTCGCCTGACAATAACAAACACAACAAAAAAAGAATTGGCCAAATTGGTCCAGGCGTTGTTGAGTTATGCGCTTACCAACACATTTTGCGATTCATTTTTATATTATAGATAGAATAGCTATTAGTGTCGTGACTGTACCTAAAATATTTTTTCTTTACACAAGCGCCCAAACTTAATTAAGAATCCAATTATAATATTGTAAATACGAAAACACTGTACTTGATATATCTTGCCTGTTTTTATATGTAAGATTTTGTATGTTTATATACAGTATTATAAATAACTATTATGTAAATATTGCTGTGCTCAATTTTATTTATATTGAATAGTTCCTTTAAGTTTTTTTTTATATTTTTATACCTTTTTGTATTAAAATGTAATTTTGTTTTAGATTATGTTTTTAAGTGACCAACAGTTTAGAAGTTTTACTTAAATCATGAAAAATTAATAAACCTTCTTAATATAAAATGTGTTTTGATACTTTCGCACATCTGTCATTTGTAAAAGTGCGAAAGTGACAAAATACTATTTAACTAAAGAAGGATATTGAAGAATATTAAATGTTTCTGAATAAGGTTTTACGTACGTATTTAAAGTATTTTTCAAAATTAGAACCCTGTTACTGTAAAGCGAGGGTCGTAGATTCGAGTCTCACCGGTGTTTTGTTTTTGGAAAATATTTTAATTGCATGTCATATTTGCCTGAAATTGGAAAAAAATAATTTCCTAAAACTAATTTGTATTTAATACAGTGTGTTTCAACGAGGGTAGTGTAATACAAAAGTGTGTTGTTTTAGACAATTAGGTGAACAACTTTTGTTTTACTACTTTTAAAAATTCTAAGATTTTTCTAAAGGTTATGTTATCTAGAAAATCAGCTGTTTTTAGAAATCAAGACCATTAATGATATTTTTTTTTTTTTTTTAATTGCATGTTCGAGTTCGAGTCTCGTCTTAGTCGCAATTTTTGAAGATGCATTTTTCCTTAAAAATATTTTAAGACCATTAATGTTAAAAATAGTACCTAAGTCAAAAACGCGTTAAACGAATAAACCCAAAGGTCAGTGACCTCAAACTCCAGGAAACAGCTGACATATATACATATTATACATATAGGAAACACCCAGAACCAGAAACAAGAATTTATGGTCAGCATAAATACTTGTTCCCGGCGGGAATCGAACCCGCAACCTTCTGCGTCGCAGTCGGGTGTTCGCCCGACGCGCCACAGAGGTCGTCGTAAAAATAAAAAAATCAATATCGAAAAAATAAAAAATAAAAAATCAATATCGCCGGACAATTTACACAGGACCATCTAGCTCCAAACTAAGCAATTAGGCTTGTGTTATGGTAGCTAGATAACGGATAGAAATACTTAGATACGTTTTTTGTAAATACATAACTTATTATACATTAGAAATACCCGGACCAGAAATAAATATTTGTTAGAGGCAGGAATCGAATGCGTTATGCGTCGTAGGCGGTACGACCGTCGCACCACTAGGCCATCATCGTTACAAAAAAAGCTCGAGAATAATACATTTTTCAAATTGGCAAATGATTTGAATTTAAAAATGTATTTTTCTCCAGCATTTCTATTTTATTTTTTTATCGATATATTGGCCTAGTGGTGCGATGGGCGCTTATTCCAAAGGTCGTGGTTTCGAATCTCGGCTTGGGTTTAACTTACGAAAAATTTATGTGCGTTAATTACATTGCTCTTATGATGAAGGAAAACACCGTGATCACACCCACGGCTTAGCTCCAGACGTATTGCCGAATTCTTTCTTCTGGACATGGTCGACTAAGCTGAGAGGGTGGTAATGCCCAGGCACTACAGTGGTACATTAAAGATGTAAAGGCCAATAATATTTTTATTTGACTTATTATTATATTATATTGACTTTTTAGTACTTATAAATTGTTTGATTTTTATTTGATGTTGTAACAGAATTTGCCCCCGAGCTTTGCGCTTTAAGTTTGTATTATAAAGATTCTATTAGAATTTTTTGTTTTATATAGAGTTTATGACGATGTTAATTACAATTTGTTAGTTTGCACATAGATATTTGTTAATTAATTATTAAAATATTGAAGAAAAATTCCTCTTTTTTTTTACTATTTCATTTAGCTTGCTTTAGGCCAAAATAATTAAAACTGTTGACAGATTGATCTGAAATTTGGTACACACCTTTAGTTCTAATGACAATACAATTAAATACTGATATTCAGTACCGCGGTTTCACCCGCGTAAGTCCCGATCCTGTGGGAATATCGGGATAAAAAGTAGCCTATCTGTTAACCCAGGTCTCCAGCTTGTAACAATAAAAGGGATGAAAACAGGTATTATGCGCCAGAATGAAAATTCCATCAAAAAGTCACTGGTAAGTAATTATTAATTTGATTTTCTAATTTCAATTCAAATTAAATTACCATTAAAATCAATCCATCCACAATTATTATGATAATGATCCCTAGTGTTGCCTAACCATCGATAGTTTTGCTATCGATAGTTTACATCGAAAATCAGCTACTATCGATAAGGTTACTAATTTTTTATTAAATGCAATATACTATCGATATCGGGTTCCGAAAGCACACATCCTATCTCAATTTTTATGACGTTTCAATGTGATTTAATGCATGCTTGTTTAGAGAGTATCAATACTGTTGATTTTAAATAAATCATACAATAGTAACGCCCGATTCCTGAAAGGCTACTTATTTTAAGTGGCGATTTAATCGATTTAATCGGGCAAAAACATAGTATTGTATGATAACATATATTGACAGTGTCGATATTATGCATTTCTGCCTATATTACAGAACAACAAAGCAATCGACAGTACCTACATATCGATAATATTATTAATTTACTAGCTGCCCTACGCGGTTTCACCCGCGTAACTCCCGATCCCGTGGGAATATATTGCCCGTGGGAATTAATTGGGAAATTAAGATGCAAGCTATCCTATCTTTCAAGTTGGATCGAACTGCACATGGTGTGCGAATTTTATTATAATCGGTTAAGTGGTTTAGGAGTCCATTGAGGACAAACATTGTGACACGAGATTTATATATATTAAGATATGCTATCGATAGTATGATGCGATGCTATCCCTATACTATGGTATCGATAGTATCGATAGCCTAATCAATGAACTACTTATCGATATTACTATGCTTAATCATTATATTATCACCTTATATATTTGCAATCCTACTTGAGTAAATTCAAAACCTTCCATTAAACCTGAATCAGTTCTTTTCCATCCAAAAGTTTCCTGGAAGAAATCACTTGCAGCGATAAGGCCGCCCATTTGTGCAACTTATACTTTCTAGCTATTACTTTACTTTGTGTACATCGTGTTCTGTTTCTTCGTGTGTTGTACAAATATAGTTATTTAACTATCTATTATAATGCAATACTATCGATAAGTATATCCTTCTATAGTTGACTATTGATCGGCAACACAAGCAATAACCTATTATCCACAAATAGGTAGTTATTTGAGTCACAGAACTAATTAGTGTTTGACCTAATTTGAATACGATCAATTGCTAAATACAGGTGAGTGTGGTGTGGAGTGGACGTTAAAAGTCATTAGGTGGCTTATAGGCATTACAATGAGAGCTAATTTGGATAATATTCTATTTGAGTCAACATTAATGCAGTTTAATCCCATTTTTTATGCTACTTATGACTTATATTAAATAATATATTAAATATCATTATACTATTTTAGGGCTCCGTACCCAAAGAGTAAAAACAGGATCCTATTACTAAGACTTCGCTATCAGATGGCTATCCGTCCGTCTGTCTGTCACCAGGCTGTATCTCATAAACCGTGATAGCTAGACAGTTGAAAATTTCACAGATTACGTATTTTTATTTCGCAAAACTTACTACTCTTCTAATAAAAATACCAATCAAAAACTAGATATTAGGTTAAATTAAAAATCCTCTAAAATAAGATAAAATTTAATATTGATCATGCATTAATTTATTTACAAATACTTATCTATA
Organism: Idaea aversata; assembly: GCA_907269075.1. Classification (NCBI taxonomy): domain Eukaryota; kingdom Metazoa; phylum Arthropoda; class Insecta; order Lepidoptera; family Geometridae; genus Idaea; species Idaea aversata. The sequence continues at coordinate 2,732,581 of OU026092.1, read as the reverse complement.
CAATTAAAATAATTTCGTATTATTTTTAAAACCATGCTTAATTCTACATGCATTCACGGCCAGCACATGCCCAGTTCCTGCATAGCCGCTGACAACCAAGACTGAAAATTATCAACAGACTTGTCACTATTTAATAATACATATCCTCTATACCAAGACGATATGACACAATCGTAATGAAATAGTAGAATCCTTTTGAAATCATGACGACAACTCTCGAATCCAGGGTGTATTGCCTCTGGAGTGTTCTTACAGTTAATGCTGTTCAACTTCACATTGTAAATTGGTATAGGTCTTGTGATTGGACACTTTGGGATCCCAAATTCTAAGTCCAATATCCAAGACGCATGGTTTTCTACATCTCTCTCCATGCAAAACTCATCGATTATGGCATTCGGGTTTAAAGTTAGCATTCTCGCTGATGGAAACAGATCTTTTGGTAAATTCAGGTACGTTTCTATAGGATCATTCAATGAAGAATCTATCAGTGTTCTGATTTCTACTTCTTGAGAAGCTTCTACTGATGTATCTAAACTGTCTGTGTTAAAACTTGTTTCGAAGCTGTGGTTGAAGCTTGATGATGCTGATATGTTTGTAGGAGGTGGCATGAGAGGGATAGGTGGCATAGGAGGTATGGATAGTCCAAGAGGCAACGGAGGTAAAGGAGGTGGATAATACTGGAATATGGGAGAAGGTGGTGGGGGCATAGAATTAATTATAATAGGTAGAGGAGGTAGTGGTAAAATTGGACATTGTATTGGGATTATTGGAGTCCATTCGTTGACTATAGGATACATTGGTGGGTAAAATGAAGGCATGTGTCTTAGTATATCTTCTTGGTACAAAGTAGGAGTATAGCAGTAGGTATATTCTTTCTTTCTTCTCAATTTAAATTCTACTTTTGTTTGATTTTTATTACACAGTCTTTTCTTGTTTTGTTTTGATTTTTCATCATCTTGTGTTTGTGCTGTTTTGTAGGCCATTTTTTCTCATATCTGAAAGGAAAAAAACGTATTTAAATTAGGTAATTTTTAGAGAGGTCTATATTTCTTATTTTAAATTCGAAAGTTAGTGAACGAGTTAATGTATGTGTAGCTGTTTTTAGATATTAGGTAAGTATTTCTTCACATAAAAAGTATAAAACCAATCTGCGGTGAAATTCAGTATTTAAATAAGAGTTGTAAATCAACATTTGAATACAAACACCCAGGGCATTTGCTATCTGATCATTGGATAAAACACTGGGCACAGTTAGTATGAAATTCAATAATTGATTGGATAATTAGTGTACTTTGCAACACGATAAAGCTCAATATAATAATATCGCACCTCTTTGTAATCAATGGTATTAAAAAAAACACTGATTACTTAAAAAAATAGATATAACTGGTCTGAATCTGAACACAGATTAAAGCAAAAAATAATAATATTAAAAATCTCAATAAGTGCCCTTATAGGTATGGTGCTTAAGGTAAAAGGGTACCGACGCTCTCTCCATACAAACGTAATCCACTGTTTCCTCCCCGGATAATGAGACTAGCACAAATATTTTTATTGCATAAAACCTATAACTGCCATGACTATGCCCCTATGTCTCGGTTTTTTTTTCATTTTCTAATTATAATATAAATTAAGATTTCAAAAACAAATAAGGAAAAAAAAAAACAAAATATAGGGCATGGTCATGGCAGTTATAAGTTTTATTCAACAAAAATATTTGCTATAGTGTCATTATCCAGGGAGGAAACAGTCGACTACGTTTGTATGAAGAGAGCGCCTGGTACCCTATCCTCTTAAAAGGCTGGCAATGCAGCCTCTTTGATCCGCCAAAGTATCAGCCAGTCCTTTAGGTAAACTTGCCTACCTAATATTTCAAATTAATACACACAACCTTTAAAAATCTATTAGCAACCTAAATGTTACTAAACACAAAAACTATAATATAATAAGCTTACCTTTGGATTTACTTTACAAGCCTTTATTTCACATTTAATTCATGCACAATTTAAACATAATTTTAATAACTCCCATGATATTAATTCACATTTTAAAGCATATTTTTCAAATCAAGTAAACAGCATACTTTCGTCAAGACATAATAAAAATGTTGAAATTGACAGATTGATTGACGAAAAACGAGGGTAGGTTAAAAAAATTCGTGTGTAAGATAATTTTAAGTCATTCGGATATCGCACAGCTACATTAAAACTGTTGTAACTCAAAAATGTCGCATTTTGAGTTAACAGCATATTCGGATTCCTGATACGATTACCTACACGGCAATAAAACCGAAGTAATTCAGTTTACTTTAGTGTCCAAGAGATGGCAAGACGAATCAGTTTTGTCTACATCCACTCGTGCAACTAGGGGTTGTATTTTGAGTTACGACAACTTTGGTGAGTAAACTATTGAAAATCTTACAAAGTATTTTGACTTAATACAGTTTTGCTGGTATTAATACACTTTGTTTTGTGATGTATTTTGAGTTAAGTCAGTTTTCTTACTTATTGCTTAACTGATTTGAATATTTATTTCGTTTCAATGAGCATTTTTTAAATTACTCGTTTTCTCATTATCTAAGGCTTAATTTATTACCTGATTAATATCATAATGGTTTATTTTCTAATTCATTTCAAAATCTTTTTACAAAATGTTGCTATCGTGCATAGTTTTCATAATATCAGTTTTTTGCCATTTCCCAAAAATCATGTTTTTTGAGTTACAACAGTTTCGATCTAGGTGTGCGATTGTGACATTTTATGACAATAATAGGAAACTAAAACAAAACATCTATCACATGGTTTTGCTGCTAAGAAAAATCCACCCATCATTTTTGTGTAGTTTTTTAAACATTTCCGGTGCAATTTGGGCTCCAACATGATTAAAAAATATTTACTTGAAAATTCACTGAATTTATGCAAAAGACGTGTGAAGCCATTAGTTTAAAAAAGCGTGGTTTATATTACTTAGTACTTTTTTATGTTAGTTGGTATTTTCTATAAAAGTGGCTCAAAAATTCATTTTTTGTACAAAGTCCATATTAAGTTAAGTACATAAGACTTTGTACCCAGTACCTTAGTATTAAAACTTTCTGCTAAAGAATAAATTTCAAAGAATGATTGTCAAAAGAGATAGAAATAAGTTCTAGAATACTTTTAATGGTATGGTAGCACAAAGTCGAAATAATGTACGTATTCTCAAATAAGTCGTGCACTCGAGTGCGAGACTGCTTTGACCTATCTCACTGTACTTTTCCCCACGTATCTATCGCTTGTGGTACAAGTGAAAGGAGATTGCTTGTCAATTAGGTACTAGTTTTAGTTTCGGGTGACCACTGGGCTGGATCCTACCTCGGATAGCGGATGAGCATCGCTATCTAACAAGGTTAGCCTTTTGGGCATCCCTCCCATTTTAATTTAAATGAAAATCGGTAGCATTTATATTTAACTTTTTTTTATTTTTTTTCCTTGAGTGCTTCCGGTCGAAGATCGGTGGGACGACCTAGGTATCGCTGGAAGGATACAATGGAGGCTGACCTGCGCGAACTTAAAGTCAACAATTGGCAAGAAAAGCGAAGGACAGGAAGCGATATGGAAGATTCTCGTTTCAGAGGCCATGATCCACTTTGAGTCGCTGAGCTAGAGAAGTAAGTGGTAAGAAAGGGTGAATAATTTAAAAAAAAAAAATTTAACAATAAAAATTCAGACAATAAACAGTTGAACTACAACTCAACACTAGGGCTTCAAACTATTGGTCTTGGTCCAACTGCATTAGAATTAATAGTTGGAACACCACCCTACACCCGTATTGACGACCTCTGTGGTCCGGTGGTCGATTCCCGCACTTAACAAATATTTTTGTAAGTATACCTACAAAATATAATTTATTTTAGTTCGATTCCTGTATTGTCTGTATAAGCTTAATAAGCCTAATAAGTTTGAATTTACAAAAGAAAAGTACTACAATGTATTATTAGTATTGTATCCGTTATCAGAAGGCCAATTCTCGTAAATAACATTGTTCAAATTACATTTCAATATCATTTCGATTGCATTTCGATCTCAAATAATACCCTCAAAGTAGCTCAAAATATCCTCAAAGTTAGCTTTTTGTACAAAAAAACTGACTTTGAAGGTATCTTTTGCAATCGAAATGCAATCGGGATGATATTGAAATGTAATTTAAACAATATTATTTACGAGAATTGGCCTTCTGATAACGGATACAATACTAATAATACATTGTAGTAATTCTCGTAAATAATATTGTTCTTCTTCTGGTCACCGTAATACATGTCTATAGGCTTTTTATACAGTAACTTAGCTAATAAGCATGGTATTGGCTTCACGTGGATCAATGCCAAGCTTTAGTATAGGTACTATGAGATAGACATAGTTTTGATTCGGTTAAATATGGTCCCCATTTCTCAGTCGGTTTATGTCGGTAATAGTGTTGTATAATTTTTCGATAAGATTTCTTAACTTGTACCACACGTAAACCGTTCGCCAATTGGCAGTCTTTTCTTTGTATCCTTCGTTTATATTTCGTAAATTGTACTTTTTGAGGGTGATAGTACCAAACGTTTTCAGTTTTTAGATATCTATCTAGCTTTCAGTTTCATAAGAAATAAATACTCAATGCGTGAACAACTTATCTATATTACACAAAACTATATTTGGTTATCCTATGACTGAGACAGTGATGTTTTAGTTATATCTTTCTCTGGTCGCGTATTCGTAGATTTCAGTCTACAACCATGGGAAGTAAATTTTTATAATAAAAATATTATCTACTAGCTGTGCTGAGCCCTTCTCCATCCCCTAACCAAATATTGTCCAATTTCGGTGTTTTTAAGCTATTGCATAGCTTTTATCGCGGGCTTTGAGGCGGCGACCGAATCAAGAAATTCCGTAACGAAAATAAAACCTAACACCCCCCACTCCGCCTACCATGTAGCTCGGCTGTCGTGTATGTATATTGTATATGGTACGACTGTACGAAGCTCGCACGATGCAATAGCTTTACCGCGGCAGTCCCCGAGTGCCACACGTTTTTTTTTAATTAGATTTATTCATTATAACTTAAAATTAAATTATGTACACAAAGCCGGGATATGTTCGTGGATTTATTACATCAACCTCCTTGCCATAAACACATATATAAGAGGAATGTGTATAACATGTGTATATCGATCTACAATGGCTTACCTAGTAACCTCAAATCACTGGAGGGTAATCTTTTTAAGAAAAAATTAAGTATCTGGCTTCTTGAACACTGTTTTTATGACCTAAACGAATTCAAATCATTTAGTAGTAGCAAAATACAATAGAATTTTTATCTTTTGACATTATTATTTATTAATTTGATATTTGACATTATGTAATTTATATTATTTTTAACATTTGCACGTCTGCTTGCGGACCGAATACATGTTCTAATATGTTTTGTAAGACCTTTATGCTATGTATTCCGGCGAATAAATTATGATCTTATCTTATCTTAAAAAAAAAAAAAAAAAAAAAAAAAAAAAAAAAATTCAGGACATATTACACATCGCCATCCAGCCCCAAGCTAAGCAACTTAATGCTTGTGTTATGGGTGCCAGATAACGGATAAACTACTTATATACTTTTTTTTTTTTTTTTGTAAATATATACATATTATACATATAGGAAACACCCAGAACCAGAAACAAGAATTTATGGTCAGCATAAATACTTGTTCCCGGCGGGAATCGAACCCGCAACCTTCTGCGTCGCAGTCGGGTGTTCGCCCGACGCGCCACAGAGGTCGTCAAACCCCACCCCATCTTATCCACCCCTTAATGATGCTTATAAAGAATTTATATTTATTAAATTCTGTGGGGGACAGATCAAACTTTATTCACCCTTTAACGTTATGATTTGTCCCCCTATCACTGCCAGAGGGACAGATCAAACCGTTTAGTCGTTATAACGGTTTGATCTGTCCCTCTGTCAGTGATAGTGGGACAGATCGAACCGTTAAAGGATGAATAAAGTTCGATCTGTCCCTTCGTTGGTAACAATGGGACAAATCAAATTTTTTTGTTCGATCTGTCCCCTTAGTGGGACAAAGCCTGGGGACAGATCGGAATAATTCAAACTAGGTACCACTATGCTGATTTTCATCTAAATCGGTCTAGTCGTTTGATTGTGAAAGGGAGCAAACAAACAAATTAATAAATAAATAAATAAACAAACTTTCAGATTTATAATATTTAAGTTAGGATTTTATTTATTTATTTTTACTTGAACAACTCGTGTTAAAGCCTCTGTCTCTATATGAACTTGTCCCCCAAATTGTTAAGCTCATAACGTTTTACTATCACTTTTATCACTAACAATATCATGTTAGTGTTGTTACTTAACGCACAGTAGGTGTTAGATGTAATAAATGTCACCGTTTATTAACATAATTAAAGTAGTGTTCGGAGTTTTGGTGGGAATGATAAGAAAATGTGACGTATCTACTCTTCTGTTTTAATTTCATTTGTTATATTAAAAATCTATGGATATAATTTATTTAAAAATTAAATTAAAAAGCTACAGCATTTTTTATGGTAGGCGGAGTGGGGGTTGTTAGGTTTTATTTTCGTTACGGAATTTCTTGATTCGGTCGCCGTGCTCAAAGCCCGCGGTAAAAGCTATGCAATCCTACTAATATTATAAACTAGCGACCCACCCCGGCTTCGCACGGCTATATTATGCATGTATTATACATAATATAAACCTTCTTTTTGAATCACTCTATCTATTAAAAAAACTGCATCAAAATCCGTTGCGTAGTTTTAAAGATTTAGGCATACAAAGGGATATAGGGACAGAGAAAGCGACTTTGTTTTATACTATGTAGTGATAGTGATGTGAAAGTTTGTCTGTGCGTTTGTGTGTGTGTATGTATGTTTGCTTAAAAATAGGGACAAGTGTTGAACCTAACCTGTGAACACAATCGATTCCTGTAAACGAATAATACTCAAATTTTAATTTGAACGCGACCGTAAATCTTTGTCTATGGTTGACAGTTTTAACGTGTCGCCATCTTTGTTTTCTGTATTATTGTTAGGGTGCCGGCTGTGAAGGTTTTTAAATATAAGTAATTTTGCTTAATTTAAATGACTTTTACTGTGAAAATACTTACGATATCGGTTTTATTGTATTTACGCTATGTTTGTAAGAATTTTAGTTGAAGAGATTCAGATTATCCCTTAAGATATGTGATATACCTATTAAAAATAAAAAACCTTAACCAATTCAAATAAAATACATGTTTTATTTCAAATTCTGGAAAGTGTCCACGTCATGTCCCGCTTGCCCCTACCTACCTACCTATTTTAAAAAAAATCTATTAATATCATTTACTTAAACAATAATAATAATACATACATACTGCGGGTAATAAGGGTTACTAAAAGGTTTTCTATAAACTTTGATATTTTTGACAAAATAATATCAAAAAATAAACAAATGGTATAGCGACAATTTATTCATCGCCAATGGATACCCAATACACATTTCTGCCTTTTGCCACGTAGAGTCGTAGACCTTGGGCCCGTGGGAACCCGAAGTCTTAGATTTTTATTAAACTATTTCAAAATTAACATTAACTTCAGGTGACCAAAGGGCTGGTTGCTATTTTGGCCAACGGATTGGCCATTGCCAAAGAGGGCAATGCAAGGAGCCTTTTGGGCACCATACCTAGGGAAACTTAGGTATTTATATTTTATTTAATATGTATTATACATATAAACCTTCCTCTTGAATCACTCTATCTATTAAAAAAACCGCATCAAAATCCGTTGCGTAGTTTTAAAGATTTAAGCATACATAGGGATATAGGGACAGAAAAAGCGACTTTGTTTTATACTATGTAGTGATTATTTTATCAATTTAATTATGGAAATATCTGGACATATCTGCCGCATGCCCGATCACATGTGGGCAGAAACCACCATGGGCTGGTTCCCGAACAGCAGGCGCCCCCGCCGCAGGCCCAGAAGGAGATGGCGGGACGAGTTGGACTCACATCGTAGGGACTGGACCCAGCTGGCACTAGACAGGGAACAGTGGAAGGAGGGGAGGGAGGCCTTTGCCCTGCAACAGGGACGGAATAGGCTAAAAATAAATAAATAAATAAATATATTTAATTAGGTTGTAACTTTGTAATGTTTTGTAACTTTAAAAATAAAATGATAATAAACTTAAATTTTATTTAATTATAGCAAATGATTAGTACATACTTATTAGTATTTTTATTTATTTTATTATACGTTATTTTCATTTCCTTTTTTGAAAATAAATTTGTTATCAACACTGACGATTAAAATGGAGTTCCCAGCCTCCGAGAGGACCAAAGCAAATACCAAGAAAATATTTTATTTAATAGCTCGGCCTAACTGGTTACACTGGATACTGTTCCCATGTTTTTTCAATCTATTACAGTTTCTGTTTGTTTTATAACGTGTGATAGTTGTTTATCTGACAGCTGTTGAATTTTAATAAGCTTTAATAAGGATAGGTTTTTTACCCAACCATAAAGAAAAGGTAATGTTTTCATACATCATATTGTTTACGTCTTGTCTGTCCTATTTTGCCACAGCGCCTAGCCACAAATCAAGCAAATATAGGTAAATATTTTTTCAATTCGAACCAGTAGTTCCTGAGATTAGCGCGTTCAAAAAAAATAAACTCTTCAGCTTTATAATATTAAAGTAGATATAGGTACATAGTCAAAGTCAAATTTCTTTATTCATTTAGATGCTTATGTATATATACATTGATCACTTAGAAACGTCTTAAAAACTAAGTTAGGATGTGTGCCTTCGGAACGCGCCCACCAATGAGCAGAAGGCACAAGAAACTCATGGGGTTTTTCTTATGTGATCACGCTCACAAAGGTCAATATTACAAATATTTGAAGGTATTATTTGAAATGGAGCAATTAATTCTTATCATTAAGGTACGAAGAGGTATCATAGTATGCCTTACCACACAATTTATGCTTTATAAATTGTGTGGTAAGGCACACGGGGCGGACGGTCGCTAGTTTTATTATATTATTATTAACTAGCGACCCGCTCCGGCTTCGCACGGCTATATTATGCATGTATTATACATATCGGCGCAATTATGATTATTGACCTAAACTTTGATTGGTAAAACTAACTTTCATCTAGAATTCATGAAATTATTGATTATTCAAAACAATATTGTTGTTTTGCAATAACATGTTTTCATTTCGTTGTAATAATTCTTGAAACTAACGGTTAATTTAAACTACAATAATAAACAGTTAAGAATTTAATTGATAGATCGATTTACATTGAATTTAACTATTAAAAACAAGATTCTAGTGTTTGAAAAACATTCAATTGACTTAAACACAAAATCACTATAAATACAGCCGCAAAACAGTAGAAAAGCCATTCCAGCGCCAGACTTCAGACCGAGCGGACCTCCCTACAACCTGCGGTTTCTACTTAGCACCATCGAAGCTACTATTTGAAGACGAAGCTCCTAATCGAAGATTGGTCTACCTGATGACGCCGGCTTCACTGACGTCATTAATATTTCTAACCAACAACCACTTACAAAAACTACTAACCGAAGAGTCGTCAAGTGGACGATGAGATTGGTGACGTCAGCTTTGCTGATGTCACCGATATTCTTTAAGTCCATGGAACACCTCCTCCGTCATCAGAAGTGGGATCGGAACGGAATCCGATCCTTAACCACTTCCTCATCAGCTCGTATACCACCTGATATCAACCAACAAACTCTAACCTTGCTGCTGCTCCCACCTGGGTTCTGCTTCATAACCTACGGCACCAATAACTTCCAGCATCACCATCGGCATCGGTAGTTGATCTATTTATGGATGGGCTTTCACCACAATCATCAGTAATAATGAAAGTGGTACAGGAAATGTTAAACCATTGTTGTTTCACCAGCTGAATTTAATAATAAGAACGTCAAGCTACAATCATCCAATCCTGATCCACATTGACCATTTCATCTGTTACAGGTAGAAAGCTCCGATTCTTCTTACTTAAAGGGTCTTATATTAACACTTTCATCATCATCGATTGTGTCACTTCAATCAACCAGCTCCTACCGGAAGTAAGCTCGCAGAAGGAGGTCGACCCGGTATGCGCCACGTTCTCGCAGTGACGATTAATTAGTTTTGCCCAACAATTCGCCGAGAATTATGAGTTTCAGCCGAGTTACATCAGCAGTAATCACAACTTGAGAAGCGAAGGTTGTTCTTCGTTGATAACGCACTTCAATGTGAATGCTTCACTAACCTCGAATCCAGACTTTACTCGTTTTAGAGAGGCCTCCACCGTCGTGTGTGTGAGACTTCCACAGCAAACCGTGGGACAAGGTGATGAAAATGTTCCAAGATTCACGATATCTATGTTGATATTGAAAACTACCCGCAAATGTTAATATGCCTGTCGCAGAGTTAGAAGTGCCATCTGTTATCGTGCATGGAAACTTCGTAAATTCAGTGTTGCTGATGTACGAAATAATATTGTCGTTTCGATACTTGGGTTTGATTTAAACAATCAAAGGCAATCTTGTGTTAAAAAACAAGTTAGCAACAGCTTCACTTTTTGTTCGACCACAGACAGAACTGTTCACGTTCCGCTTCCACTGTATTTTTGAGATTTAAATCTAATTAAATCACGCGGATCCTTTGAGATTTTGTGAATCAGATTATTGATTAGACAAAATTAAATATCGAGAAGACTAACTGCGTCCTTATTTTGCTTCTAAATAATGAGTGACGTGGAGTCAGGTTCTGAGTCATATGCCAACACTCACCCCACTGCGTCATACCAATGAAGTTGACAGAAATAACTAAGCAATGTCCACTCTACGGAACAATGGGTAAAGTCCGTAAAGAGTTGTTAAGGCACGTCACAAACAACTTTGGAATGAAGGTTAAATGAAAGTTTAAACCTCTTCTTCGTTAAAATTGTTGTTTATTCATTTCACCCGCTTCACATACCATTCGTGAGTAAAAATTCCTGTCATCTACTAAATGATTCTTATGCAAACAACTTTCTTCGGTCGTTGTCCCAGTATAGTTAAATGACTAGTTATCACGGGTTTTAAATCTGCGATTCTTGACAGCTGCTAGGGTGCTTAATAGCGATCGTTCGTTTCATCTGTTCACAGAGCTACCGTAGATAAATTTCATTTTATAGACGCCACGCCGGTACACTGATAGTGAATGGTGTACTCCAACGTTCCTATCTATTATTCTACTTTTGTTTTCTAGAATTGTTGTTTTCTTAACATGGACCCAATCTTACTTTGATACTTAGGGGTCATAAAACTTGAGTTCTGTTTACCAGCGATGTCTTCATAGAACGAATATTATGGTGAAATGAGATGTTGAGGTATCGATTATGTCGACTGTCTATAGTCACTGTATTTTGCCATGACCTTAACATTCAAAAGAAAACAAGGTTCTGTTCAAATCCAATTAGTACATAGACTTGATTTAGAAGAATTTAGTTATTTGTGGTGATACCTAAGACATTAAGATGAAGTGATGTGGTCATGTCAATGTACCTGTCGCTGTATGTAGGTCACGCCTTTTTAGACAGTGTAGCATTCGGCTTGGTTTGCAAGTAAGGCTTTGCTTAATTGTCTACAACTTTCATCGTTTGTTTATCAAGTTGCGCGACCATAGCTATGCCATTACCCGCAGAAGGGAATAATGTCATCATCACCCCATCACCATCATCCTCCTAGTGGATTTCGACTTCGGTGACTGGTATTTGTTAGAAAATAAAAATAAAAAAAACCCTTGTGGTTCGAATGTTCCGTCCTTAGGTAACTTTTGTAACTTATTTTGTTTACAAAGGTTCATCCGCAGCAAGCACACGTCAGAACTCCGTTTACATAGTTGTAATCAATGGCAGAAGGTGGCTTACTCTTCAGCTGATCACGCTTGTCGTTAAAGCACAACTTTGCGCGTCCTCAAACTTAGACATCTGAGTCTGCACTCACCGCCTCCATTCCGGACGCCTTGAAGCAAATGACTCCCAAGCACAAGGGTCTATGTCGTAATTCTTCATAAGTCTTTTCTGAACATCTTTATAGCGAAGGAACTGGCCACTGCGCTTCCGCTTACCATGTTCAAGCTCAGAAAATATTATGCGGAATAGTGGTAATATTGGGCGAGTCATGTATGCATGGTGCTCGATTTCCTTCTAGGGAATTCATCTGTGACGTCATCGATTGGATCCGCTATGCCCTTTATCTACGGTAATCTCACCTTATTGGGTTGAGAAAGTTTTGGGTACCTACTTAGTTAAAAAAAACCGTAAATTATAGAAGCAGTCCAAGGTCGTTGAATTTGCTCGTGCCTTCATACAGCTGCGCTGACCGAGAGTATTCTAAATTTCATCGAACAATCTCATCGCCACATTCAAATCTGAGAATAGATATCCTCGTGAGTCATGATAATGTAAAGATATTTAGAAAAGACGTCTGTTACTCATCTACGAATATTGCTGAGTATTTTCCACATGACTAGGTTTTATAAAAAAATAAAAATATGCACCAAGGACAGCTTGGATAATAAGGATGAACTCGAGACCATGAAAAACATGCGTCATCAGTTCGAATAAAGCATACCCACTTAAATACGAATTCTACAATATCTAAACGCTAACGGTATTTATTTCAGAGCAAGTTATCTACACCTAGGTATCATATTACCACAGAAGAACCCCTTATGGTTTAAACCTACAGAAACTAAAAAGACTCTAAAAGTCACTGTTACTTGCAGAAAATTTGAAACCAGCACACATTCAATGTACTTTTTAGAAGGCAACGTTCACTAATTTCAAATTGAATTACAGAAACCTCAAAATTGCATAATATCAGGAATAAGCCGAGCGAATGCGCAGACTGAAAAACTTCATCCATCTCACTGTATCAGCCTTTCCTTGTTTAATCCGGGACGTAGGTCTCCATCATCTTTTCCACTACCAACCGTCTTGAACCATTGACGTTCAATCATAGCCTGCAGTCTTTTAGTATCTTCTTTTTATCTAGAAATAAAATAAAAAAAAAAAAAAAAAAGGCATCGCCAAAATTTATGACCGCGGCGAGATTTGAACTCATTACCTCCTGCTTACAGTGTGGGTGTAATAACCACTGCGCTACGCGGCCAAGTAACGCTACAGACCAATTCAGGATATCCAATTATCTTGCTTGTTATAAAAATCAAGGTTTGTTAGAGTCTTTTAAAGTCATTGGTGGTCTATCCCAATATGTGCTCGTGGAGCCACTTAAGCAGTCTTAGCGTCTACCTTTCGTAGCTCATTGTGCAATATCTATTTACGCTTAACAATCACGTTAACTATGTCCCTAACTGTGATCTTTGATCTGAAGTATTCTTCTTACTTGAAAATCTCGAGCATAGCTTTTTCCATACGAAATCAAGATGTGGCATAACACACTTGATGTAATGAACTACAACTTGCAATACGTATAGTTGCACAGTTCATCAAATCACTGGCAGTTTCACGACTACTAACTTCGTTTTGCGTTTCATTTTACTTTATAATGATTAAGAACTATACGAAATCAAGCTGTGGCATAACACACTTGATGTAATGAACTACAACTTGCAATACTTATAGTTGCACAGTTCATCGAATCACTGACATTTTCCCGACCACTAACATTGTTTTGCTCCACAATTTGGTAATTAGGAAACCGTATCGGCAGATGTTAGACAAACTCCACAACTCCAAGAATCTACGAGGAACTACTTAAATTTTTCAGACTCTTCAAGCATCTGCGACAACCCAATAGAACTGTTCAGAATCAGTGAGTATGAACAACAACTTTTCAAACTCAGTACTAAAACTTTAGACTCGCCGAGAACCTGCATAAATCTTCGAGAACCTGCATAAATCTTCGAGAACCTAAAAAAATCTTCGAGAACCTACAAAAATCTTCGAGAATCTAATAAACATTTCTTTCAGAACCTATGAAACCCTTCGAAGACCCAATAACAATTTTTGCTAAAATAACCTTCGGAAACAACAACTTTTCTTACCAGGCTGGTGCAGAGCGCGCACCGCCTGTCAGAATGGCCGTATCGGCGCAATTATGATTATTGACCTAAACTTTGATTGGTAAAACTAACTTTCATCTAGAATTCATGAAATTATTGATTATTCAAAACAATATTGTTGTTTTGCAATAACATGTTTTCATTTCGTTGTAATAATTCTTGAAACTAACGGTTAATTTAAACTACAATAATAAACAGTTAAGAATTTAATTGATAGATCGATTTACATTGAATTTAACTATTAAAAACAAGATTCTAGTGTTTGAAAAACATTCAATTGACTTAAACACAAAATCACTATAAATACAGCCGCAAAACAGTAGGAAAGCCATTCCAGCGCCAGACTTCAGACCGAGCGGACCTCCCTACAACCTGCGGTTTCTACTCAGCACCATCGAAGCTACTATTTGAAGACGAAGCTCCTAATCGAAGATTGGTCTACCTGATGACGCCGGCTTCACTGACGTCATTAATATTTCTAACCAACAACCACTTACAAAAACTACTAACCGAAGAGTCGTCAAGTGGACGATGAGATTGGTGACGTCAGCTTTGCTGATGTCACCGATATTCTTTAAGTCCATGGAACACCTCCTCCGTCATACATATAAACCTTCCTCTTGAATCACTCAATCTATTAAAAAAAACCCATCAAAATCAGTTGCGTATTTTTAAAGATTTAAGCATACAAAGGGACATAGGGATATAGGGACGGCGAAAAGTGACTTTATTTTATACTATGTAGTGATAGTGATAATATGTGTACATTATTATATTATTCTCAATTCGTACCTGAGAACCGTATTTATAATGTTAAATATATCTGTTATTATTCGTACCTAGTTTTAATATAAACCGTCAATTTATAATATTAAGTGTAGATTATTACAATTAAAATTAAAATATAAGGTGGACATTACGGTTTCATGACCCACAAAGTAAATTGTGGTTCGTCACGAAAGCGTTACGCACGCGTTACGCATGTCACGCTCCTAATTTTTGATGGCGGTAAACAAACATGTTTTTCATAGAAACACCTGACAAATATGAGAAAAATACACTTAATTTATAATATTTGTCACGTTTTTTTCATAATAAGGTTTTTAATATGAGAGGTGAGTAAAAATTTGTTTGTTCCGTATTTTTTTCGTTTATATTATTCTGATGATTTTTAGAGTACGAATAATTGCCTTGCTCCACTCTAATCGAGTGAGTTATGGACTCTTGCTAAATACCTACAACCCAAATGGGACGAATTTGTGAACAAAAATATTTTTCTAGTGGCGGGCTTATACCACTCGGTCAATTAAAGACATAGCTTACATGTTGAAAATAATAATCACACTGAGTATACTTTTAATTCAAGTATTTATGTTTGTATGTAACATGAGAAGAAGATCGTAAGTCCAATACTTGTTTATTATTGCAGCAAACAGAAGGCCAATTCTCGAAAATAATGTTGTTTAAATTACATTTCAATATCATCCCGATTGCATTTCGATTGCAAAAGATACCTTCAAAGTCAGTTTTTTTTTACAAAAAGCTAACTTTGAGGGTTTTTGAGCTACTTTGAGGGTATTATTTGAGATCGAAATGCAATCGAAATGATATTGAAATGTAATTTGAACAATGGTATTTACGAGAATTGGCCTTATAGTTCATCATAATCGATTGAGCCGTCTTCGTTAAAAAATCTTTCGTCTTTGAGTTTTTCTACATAACCAAAAACGTTGTTATTATTTGAATAGAATAAAACATTGTAAAAGTGGACCCTACGAGAAGAATCAGCATATATCGAGTGAAAAGTTTGCTATCACTCGAGTCTGAGTCCAGAAGTTTGCCGCCTTGTCGCCTCTTGCATTACACGGTCCATTGGATGGAACGAGAAAGTGCTATGGATTTGGATGTGGCAAATCTTTAAAATAAATATTTATATCACAATCACAATTTATCTGTCTCCGATCCATACATGAAATTTTAAGTCCTGTCTGACTGACAGTATCAGTGACTGATATCAGTGGACGGATCCGGCCAAAATTTGGATATAGGAGCCGAGTGTCAACTTTCTCCTTGTGCCGAGTTTTGTAAAATTCAATACAGTGAATCCGCAGTGCCGACTTTAGGAAATGTCTATGCAATTAATCGCTTATTGACGCTTTTTTATAATTTTTTGTGTTTTATGAGTACTTTGTTTACTATCAACATCGTTACGAGGTACAATTGAATACAAAAATATCTGGAATATTAAAATATTCATATCTGGCCAATCCTCTAAGTTTTCGTAAATGTCCAGTCGCTTGCTCAAAATTCATGCCCAAGTTGCCTTCACTATTATTCGGTTTTGTCTATTTGTTCCAAAATTAACATACGTTCTTCGGTGTACACCGTTTTTTAAGCATATAAACCTATTACTCTTCTTAGACGATACTTTGAAAAATATACTAACACAAATCCTAAATTGTCAGTTTAATAATAAAACCTGGAGTCAAGCTACTCTTCCAATAAGGTATGGTGGTCTTGGCGTCCGGAAAATATCAAGTGTTTCTCTACCTGCATATCTTTCCTCTATTCATAGTTGTAAATGCCTCTTCGAAAAAATTATTAGGAATGACTGTGACATTTCCGTACCTTCCTGTATGTCTGAGGCTATAGATAAATGGAAAAATGAATGTCCAGACTTGAACGTTCCAACTGAGTCTTCATCGCAGAGACTTTGGGACGAGCCAATTTGCGAAAAAATTCAAAAAGAACTATTAACTTCTGAAAACAATTTGGCCGAACGATCTCGTCTCATTGCCTCTGCGAAGAAGGAGTCGGGATTTTGGCTGCAGGCTTTGTCATCTCCCAATTTAGGCACACTTCTAGATAATATCACTTTCAATACTTGTATAAGTCTTAGATTAGGCTGTTCATATATATCTTCCCATAATTGTGTCTGTGGCTTTCAAGTTGATTCCAAGGGTTACCATGGACTTTCCTGCCGACGCAGCGCAGGCAGAATATCACGCCACGCCGCTATCAACGACGTTATTCGTCGGGCTCTTGTTAGCGTCAACGTACCGGCTCTCTTAGAGCCGAACGGTCTCGTACGTGACGATGGCAAGCGTCCCGATGGAATGACGTTGATTCCCTGGAGTCGTGGCAAACCGTTGGTGTGGGATGCTACTTGTGTTGACACACTGGCGGCTTCACATCTTAGCTCCACCTCCAGGGAGGCGGGCTCTGCGGCTGCAGCGGCGGAAGTGACGAAGCGACGGAAATATGCTTCTATCGGTGATGGATACATATTTCTGCCGTTTGCAACGGAGACACTTGGTCCTTGGGGTCCAGACGCCTTAAAATTTTATAAAGAAGTTTCAAAATTACTAGTTTTAGCTTCGGGTGACCAAAGGGCTGGCTCGTACCTCGGACAACGGATAAGCATCGCCATCCAACGTGGTAACGCTGCCAGCCTTTTGGGCACACTTCCTAGGGATCCCCATTTGGACTTTTAATTTAGTGTAAGTAAAGTAGGTAGTTTATTTAATTAATTTAAGTTTTCGTTATTTAATTGTTATTTAGTATAGTTTAGTTACTTTATCTAAAATAATCCTAATGAACTTAAAGTGTAAATACAAAAATGGCATACAGATAGATGACGTAGATATCCGCTAAGAAAGAATTTTGGTAAAATCTACTCCCGCGAGGATGAAGTTTAGGGTAAAAGCTGTGTGTGTAAGCTGTATCACGCTGTATTAAAGTGCAAAAAAATCATTTACTTTTTTGATTTATGTTAGTTATGAAGAGGCTCAGAAACTACTGGAGCAACAAACCTTACATTGAACGCTTGAGAACTAAAAAATCGGAACTTACCTATGCGGCGAATAAAACCACAGGCATGAGCACACCCTGAAGGCCAATTGTCTTGCTATATATACCAAAGTATATATATACTAAATATACCAAAGTCAGTTTTTATAAAAGATCACTTATTTTAAGCTACTTTGAGGATATTTCTTGTAATCAAAATGATATTGTAATGTAATTTGAACAACGTTACTTAAAACAGAATTAGTCTTCGGCTCCTTAAAGGAAAGTCGTTTCCAGTAAATTAACAAGTAATTCCTAAAAGCATTCAGGTCTTCAAAGGGGGACTCGATTCAAATTACCTAAACTCAATCAAAAATATTATTTTCACATACCGTATCCATTTATTTTCCATCTCTGAAAAAAGTTAAAGCTCCAGCTTTACCGCCCAATATCTATTCAAACGACACGTAAAATCCACAAGAGAGACATATTCGGAAAAACAACATATTTAGCTTCCAACTTAGTGGGGAATGGGGTCGAAATACTCCTATGGGAGCCAGATTTAACCAGTTCTAACCAGATTATGGATTATGCTCATGTAACAATTTAGAAATTATTGGTAAAGTTTTGCTTTTTTTCAACGATTTTATTCGAATTAAGTAAATGTTTTTTGATTCAAATTTTATTTAATTTAAAATGAGATTAATTAATTACCTAATCCTTAGATTTATGATCAGTTTAATACAAAGTGATAAATAATTGTACCTACCAATTAATTTTTATAAGTCCGTCAAACAGACAATACTCTGGACTCCTCTTAAGTTTTGTTGTTCATAAAAACGTAAGCAATAACATTATATTCTACTAGCTGTGCTCCGTGGTTTTACCCGCGTTCGATTTTTAAAAGAATATTAAATAAAAAATTAAGTCTTTTGGACGTTATGCGCGTACATTTCGGGGATGCATTTTATTTATATTGGAAGAAGAGAGATTGATTATAAAAGTTTGTCTGTTGGTATGTTTGTTACCTCTTCACCCAAAAACTACTGAATGGATTGATATGGAACTTTGTCTGTAAAAAGCTGGGGTCCTGGGGCCTTATTCTGCTATTTGACCAACCATTGTCATTATATCGAGACTCTATTGATATTATATCGAGATTGTGACTTTATTTGGTATTCTGCTAAAGTTTTAATAACATCGCAATATAATCACTATGGAGTCTCAATGGTATGGTAATATTTACCTTGCAGGTGTTGCCTAGCAACATGGTATATGTTGCTAAGCAATATACCGTTTTGACAACTATCGAGATTCCATTAAGCCACGATTGTAGAGCAGAATAAAAAAGTGAGTCAGTGGTGTGTCAGTGGTGTCTCGATAGAGTTAACGTTAGAAGAATACCAATTTGACATGTAATGTCATATTTTTGACATTAAATTTCTATTACGATTATATCGACACACTATTCAAACACGATTGTATTAGCAGACTTAGGCCCCTGGAATAACACACTGGGTTCATTTTGTCCTGTTTTGAATAAGCGGGTACAGAAAGTCATATAGCATAACAAGTTGCGCCCAGCGGCTTCACCCGCGTAAATCCCGATCCCATGGGAATATCGGTATAAAAAGTATCCTATGTGTTAATCCATGTCTGCCAGCTATTTACATACCGAGTTTTATCGCAAACGAACCAGAAGTTTTTACGTTAAGAAGAAACAAACATAACACAAACATACACACATACAAACACCCAACACACAAACTTACACATTTATAATATTAGTACCTAGTAGTAGAATAGTAGAAACATAGAAACCAAGCACAATTGTTTGAAGCAACTCAATTTGTTCTCTACGACAATTTAGCAACGTTATGCTGTACTTTAGACGCTTCTGTGTTTACAAAACAATTTAACTTTCTCACTTTAATAACTTTAACACTGCGACAAGATTCATAATGAAAATAAGTGAGAGCGCTAATAATAATACGACTTCGCGACCATAAAGGCCAATGTCTACTTTCATAGAAGATATGGCTTGCACTCAAACCTTTTTGACGTAATGACGTCTGATAAATTGATGGAACACCTGTATTTACAAAAAACCGGCTAAGTGCGAGTCAGACTCAAGAACGAAGGGTTCCGTTCTGTTTTTAACCCCGACGCAAAAACAAATTCTGAAAAAATAGATGGCGCTAGTGGTAAAAATAAATGAATGAAGGGTAAATGGCGGTTTACGGTTTATGACTTATTAAAAAAAACTACTTACCAGATCTCGTTCAAACCAATTTTGGGTGGAAGTTTGCATGGTAATGTATATCACATATTTTTTTTAGTTTCATCATTCTCTTATTTTAGAAGTTACTGGGACACACACACACACACACTTTTTACCATTTTGAAGTGTCTCTCGCGTAAACTATTCAGTTTAGAAAAAAAAAACATTTTAGAAACCTCAATATCATTTTTGAAGACCTATCCAAAGATACCCCACACGTATGGGTTTGATGATATATTTTTTTGAGTTTCAGTTAGTATGGGAAACCCTTATAAAGATTATGGTTTTTTATTCTATTTTTGTGTAAATATCTTAATGCGGTTCACAGAATACATCTACTTACCAAGTTTCAACAGTATAGTTCTTATAGTTTCGGAAAAAAGTGGCTGTGACATACGGCAGACAGCGGACATGACGAATCTATAAGGGTTCCGTTTTTTGCCATTTGGCTACGGAACCCTAACAAGTGTCATGGTAAACGTCACTCGTCTCGTGTTTGTTTAATGATAATAATATCGCTCATCTGGGCTTGTGTTATGGTGACGAGACGAATAGAAGACTTATATAAAGACAAAACAAAAACTTCTCAATTTTTCATCGTTATCATTATTTATGAGGTTATCAGGTAGTTCTCTTTTTGACTTCGTTCTTGAACACCCTTGTCACGTTTTAACTACGATAAACGTAGATTGCTATTGTAAAGATAAAAATAGGGTAATCTGGATCACTTAAAGGACTTTTTACTTTTATCTTTACTTAAACTTAAGTAACGTTACTTACGCGTTATTTGTAACGGTTCTGTCTGAATCATTGGAATAGAAAGTTGGTTGGTAATTGAGACCTGTTATCATTAGGAACTTAGAATCATATATTCTTGTGTAATGCTTAGTAACTTTGAAGCAACTTTTGTGAGTTCAATTTTATTCTCACCTCAAACAAATCGACAAAAACGTTTTTTTTTTAATAATTGAGGTTTTTGTTTTTTAAAAACAGCTGTTTTTTGGAAACATGACAATTACTTATTGATTGAAATAGTAATCCTTACTCAATTAAATAAGACTATAAGGTCAATGATCTGTAACTCCAAAAAAAAACGCAAAATGTCGGATAGACACGATGTTAAAATTTTCCGAAAAATATATATATTGAAAAACCTCACATAATTATAAACTGATCTGATGTGAATTTTATTATTTTTATCAAATTTTAATTTTGTAATTTGTAAAAAAAATTAACGAACCACGTAGGTCCACTACATCCACTATCATATGATAGAATGTAGGAAAACATCACAGAAAAACAATATCAACTTAATAAAAGTACAACAGTATAAAACCCGAACTAGAAGTTAGAATACGAAATAAGGACTATCAAGAAGGACCAGTAAAACAAAGCCGCATTTGCAATCTACAAAATTCAATTCTTATTTGATATTTCGATCGAAAAGGCCAATGGAAGACACACATCTATTTATTCTGTCCGGTTCACAGTATCCTGTAGAAAAATCTACGGATACAAATAAACAAATATGCATTCTGCACCCATAAAGTTGGTCCAAGTATTTGGACTTTTGTTTATAAGTTTGTGGTTTGGGTTAGTCTTTTTCAAAACTAGAAAAGAAAGATAATATGTTATTGTCCTTATCAGCATGGATTAAAGTTATTGGCGCTGATATGCAATTTAGATTAGATGTGAAAGACCAATAGATAGATCTGCCCCCTGATTCACAAACCGTCGGATCCAACCGAAACGAAAAAAAAATGCTGCTGCTCTTTCACTCCCGCGAATCTGGCTATCAAAGATCAGTTACGAACGTGGAGTAAAGGGTTGCTATCCGTGTCTTTTCAGTTTTATTCGTTTCGGTAGCCTTCCGATGGTTTGTGAATTAGCCTACTGAGATAGTACAGTTCACTTATTCTAACTAAAAATCCGCAACTCATACAACAGATCCGGCTACCTGATATAAGGTATCAACCGTATATCCCCATCTCTAAGCTAGTCCACTATTATTTATATCTCGTCTCCTCGTAAGGGATGATTTATTTTTACTGCGTCGACCGTTTGATCCCGGTTGATGTTTACATCCGTCTGGGAACAGGGCCTAGCATATATTACCACTACACCAACATTTCCTGAATCAATGTCCCTGTATCAGATACCCTGATATTTTATTCATTGACGAAGTTTTATTTTAGGAGGACACTGTCAGATTGGATATACATAGTTTGACTTCGGTTTGGATGGCCGTGTTTTTTGGAGTTTGATTATGTTATGGCATATTTTAGTTTGAGTGTGTATGAATTATGTATGAGTTTTGTTGTGGGTTATGTATAGTAAAGAGAGGAAATGTCACAAAATATAACAAATGATAAAAATAATGATAGTTTATTATAAGTCATAGTAGTGAAAACATTTAATTTACTTTTTGTTTTTATTGTAATTTCTTACTTTTTTTTTAAGAGCAGTTTGTTTTCCTAAGAAATAAATAAATAAAATGTCATAAACTCCGATAAGTGCGAGTCGAACTCGCGCAAGAAGGGTTCTGTTAAATATTTTTCGGTTTTTAGTATTTGTTGTTATTGTGGCAACATCACTACATAGTATAAAATAAAGTCCCTATGTCCCTATTTCCCTATGTCCCTATGTATGCTTAGATCTTTAAAACTACGCAACGGATTTTGATGCGGTTTTTTTTATAGATAGAGTGATTAAAGAGGAAGGTTTTTAGATATAATACATGCAATACAGTCGTGCGAAGCCGGGGCGGGTCGCTATTTAATACATAATCTGTGAAAATTTAAACTGTCTAGCTATCACGGTTCATGAGAAAATTATAGCCTGGTGACAGACAGACAGACAAACGGACGGACAGTGAAGTTTAAGTAATACAGTGACAGTGAAGTTTAGGTCCCGTTTTTACCGTTTGGGTTGGTTGGTTGGTTACCCTGAGAATTAAATCCCTCAGTCTGCACATAGTAATAAAATGTCAATAAAAACAAAAACCATCACGAACATTTTCCATAAAAATTCTGTAACAAAGGAAATATTAGCCCCATGAATTAAATTCGCCTGCAGCAGTGGATTTATTCATTTAAACATCGTGTCTGTATGCCAAAACAGATTTGGGATGTTTTCGACTGAATGAAACTTGATACCGATGGCATGTTTTGGTCCATTGTGAGAGATTTGTGATGCAAGAGGGACTTGATCTTATTGTGAGACAGGCAGTTTGGTGGTTTACTTATTCTTTGCTTGGACATGAAATTTGTTTTTTTTTATTCGGCTGCGCGACGAAAATGATGGTATTGTTTTTATCGGTATACTAGCGACCCGCCACGGGTTCGCACGGCTGTATTATACATGTATTATATCTAAAAACCTTCCTCTTGAATCACTCTATCTATTTAAGAAAACCGCATCAAAATCCGTTGCGTAGTTTTAAAGATCTAAGGATACAAAGGGACATAGGGACGGCGAAAAGTGACTTTATTTTATACTAGCGACCCGCTCCGGCTTCGCACGGCTATATTATGCATGTATTATACATATAAACCTTCCTCTTGAATCACTCTATCTATTAAAAAAAAATGCATCAAAATCCGTTGCGTAGTTTTAAAGATCTAAGCTCACAAAGGGAAATAGGGACAGAGAAAGCGACTTTGTTTTATACTATGTAGTGATAGTGATGATGATGTATTTATGCATGTTTGTTTCTATGTCATGCTAAACGGTAGGACCGATTATTATGACCGATTATTATGACAATCCATTTGTCTTGTTCGGTCGGAGTCAGAATTACAAACCCACCGTAGAGCTCCAAAACTGCAATTATTAGATAAACTCAGGATATATTCTAATGTTTTGCTCGTGTTCAAGTTTAAAGTCTTTCAATTCATGAATTTATTAGATAAATATTATATAAAATCACTACATAGTATAAAATAAAGTCACTTTTCGCCGTCCCTATGTCCCTATGTATGCTTAGATCTTTAAAACTACGCAACGGATTTTGATGCAGTTTTTTTAATATATAGTGTGATTAAAGAGGAAGGTTTTTGGATATAATACATGCATAATACAGCCGTGTGAAGCCGGAGCGGGTCGCTAGTATAATATAAAACATTAACTTTATTATTCTACAGTGTGTCTGCAATTCAGACTCCGGACGTACGGCCACGTACTTAATATATTTGAAGTGCTGTGAACTTTCATCTCTTTGCAACCTTCTTTCCTTCTAATTATTTTCTGTATCTACCTCTATGTTTCAAACTAAATATATCTACTTATCATGATCATGTTTCAGAGCAAATAGTCGTTATATACTAAAAAAATCTTGGTTATTATATTAGTGTACCTAGATTTAATTCTAACTATGCTACCTTTAATTTTTCTCTACAAATTTTAATTGAAAATCAAGATAAAACAATGTATCCCAATTTAAATCAGACTTTTTATTGCACAAAAATGAACGTACAAAAACATTTACACAACAATTCTTAAAATCTAAATTCTTTTATCTATATTACTTAAAAGCTAAAATATTATTTAATCAACAATATTAATTTTAACCTGTTCCAATAGCTTGGACTTGCACCGGTTAATTTTCTTATATTTAGGATTTGCTTTGACCGAACGTCTAATGCTACTTCTCGTCATTACTCTATCAAAGAGTTCTTCACTAGTGTCTTCGCTCCCATCATCAGAGAAGTGATTATTCATGCTATCATTCATTTTTGGTCTGATCATAATAGGTTCTATTCCACTATCTGAGTGAACAGCTTCTTCTACGTGTGTTCTATCATCATCGCTCATAGATTTCTCATTACTCAGTTGTCTCGAGAACATTATATTTCCTGCAGAAGGCACTTGCAATTGATTCTTCTTTTCTTCTTTCTTCTTTTGGTTCGGTTTGTACTTCATTGGAGAGAAATCAACTCGACTTCGCAGGAAACTGATTGTCTCCCCAAACTTCCTGCTACATTTTCTGGAAGGTTTCACTTCTGATTTTTCTTCTATTTTACTTTCTTCATTTTCAAAAGCTACGCCTGAATCTGAATTTGAATCAGCTAATACGTTTATTTCAGGGACGTTAAAATTGAATTCGTTTAAATTGATTTTTTTGTTTAGCTCCTCTATAGTTTCAGCTTGCTTCTGTATTATGACGTCTTTTTCAGCGAGCTGTGTATTGACTGACTCGGTCCTTATTGCTAGGTTCGTTTCGTATTTGTGCAGTTCGCTCGAAAGGAATTCCAATTCTTTCTTTCTATTTGATTCCAATTTCTTTATAAGTTCGGTTTGTTTCGCGTATGCTTCCTTGAACCTAGCTATCTCCTGTTTGTGTGATGTTTTGAGGAATTTAATAATGTTTATTGCCTCGTGGAGGGTTGTAGGCTGGAGGATATTGTCTTTCGTTACGTTCTCCGCCATTATTGTCTCCTCGATTCTGGAACAATGAAATATCACTTTAAATTATTACGTTCTTTTTACGATCTTCATTTCACATATTTGAAATGACACTTCAATAAAAATAAAAACATTATGGACAATTATAATTAAACTATTTATAGTTAACTTCATTTAAATTGTTGACTTTTTGAACGAGTTTTCTTGACTGACTATGTTAGATCAACGCATCAGCTGAGTTTGTTTGTTAGTTTGAACGCGCTAATCTCAGGAACTACTGGTTCGAATTGAAAAACTATCTTTGTTTTTGTTAGATAAGTAGTCCATTTATCGAGGAATGATAAAGGCTACTTTTTATTTTTATATTTCCACGGGATCGGCACTTACGCAGGTGAAACCGCGGAACGCAGTTAGTAATTCATAAACCAACATTACTACAATTAAAATTTGGATTACAGATAGCTTTTAAGATGTAGGCATCCGCTAAAAAAGAATTTTGGAAAACTCAACTCCTACGCGGACGAAGTCACGGGTAAAAACAAGTCATAACAATAAATACCTACCAATTTATTAAGCTGGAATATCTTTTAAGTAGGTACTTATGTTTGAACTTTAACCTACTCAATTAATTTTAAAAGCACTTAACCAAAATTTAAATTTAAAATTCACCTAACGCAGTGTTATCGAATTCACCTCCATTAACCTAATCATCAATACTCAAACTTGTGTAATAGAATTTCAATTGCTTATCTTTACATCTAATGACTTTTGATTGCCGTTACTATGCAATAAAAGCCATAATAACTTAAACACAAAGTCAATAAAGTTCTAATAGCTTTTCTTTTATATAAAAATGTAAGCGTTACGGAACAGATGCTGGGTAGGTTCAGGTTGACGAAAGCCTGGATACTTTACCACCATCACGAAGAGTTTAGGAATATTTGGCGAATTCCTCACATTCAAACTACACAACCTATCTTATACCTTTATGTACTAACTAGCTGCGCCCCGCGGTTTTACCCCCGTAAGTTCCGATCCCGTAAAAATATCGGGATAAAAAGTAGTCTATATGTTAATGCAGACCTCCAGCTACCTACGTACCGAATTTCATCGCAATCGGTTCAGTAGTTTTAGCGTGAAGGAGTAACAAACATACATACACATACAAACTTTCACATTTATGATATTAGCAAGAAGTAGGATATTATAAAGATAAAATACCTTCTTTAGGTTTTTGTATTATTATTTGTATTTGTTTGTTTTTCTTTTGATAAACAAGTGTGTCCGTGTAGGGGTTAAATTTTTTAAAGTTCTTAGGGGATACCTACGTCATAATAGCTATTTGTTTATGTTAAGTCAGATCTGTCTATTAGTTTAAAAGCTGTGCGTTTATATAAATTAGTCAGTCAGTGCCTTTATTCCCTAAGGTTCAAGTCGTTGGGCGCGCGTGATTAGGGGTGGAGGGGGAGCGGTTTTTGTATGGAAATCTTACTCTAATCACGCGCGCCCGGCGACTTGAACCTTAGTGAATCAGGCCACAGGACTTTGAATATGACTCAGAGGCTCTGAAACTACTGTACTGATTCTGATGAAACTTGGTACTAAGAACAGTGAATTCTTGGTTTCACAAAAGCTACTTTTCAGAATATTCTGATATTATATTCTAAACGGATACAAGGCGTTACTAGTTGAAATATAAAATCGATTTGAAATACTTCTTCGAATAGACAATTGAAAAACTAAAATGGTGGAAACACAATTGTCTAGCCTTGCATAGTTGAAACACAATTGAATGAGCTTGTATTATATAGTACGTATAGTTAATAATTGCGTCAAATATTTTGTCAATACGACAATGTTTTTATACATCATTGGGTCGATCACATGGGTATAATAACATGGTGTTATTGTTATTATCTGTATCTTTTCATGGCTGTACCATTCATGGGAATATTAACTTTAAAACAGGTTGCTAAAGACCACATTCCTACATCTAGCCACTGGACCATATAAGCTGGGAACAGTTTCAATAAACGCTATGGAATTCGAAAAATGTAAGAAACCTGTTTTTTCCATTGCGCCAGAGTGCAAATGTTCTAAAAATAAGTTGAAATTTTTGAAATAAGAACAAGAATATGACATTTAAATATTTACCAGCTGATTGCAATTGACCGGTTCTAGGAATGAATGGACGAGGGTGTTGGAATACCTACTTTAAAACTAGCTGTCATTCCGTTTTACTGGCGTTAGTCTCTCGAGCTATAATCATAAAAAGTAGCATTTGTGTAGTTCCAAAGCTATAGGTAGGTATATATATTTCATCAACCATCGAAACTACCAAATTTCGACGCAATAGGTTCTTTAGTTTTTGCGTGAAGAAGTAACAAATAAAACCAGACACAGCTGTTTGTCATACAAATATTTGCCTACGGTGGAAAACATACCAAAAAATAACACGTGTATTTTGTCTAACTATTGTTTTCGGATGGTTTTAACTCTCAATACCTTTCCGCAGTTAGGCAAAAATAAAAATGTAAACTAGTACTGTCTCGTGGTGTTATCTTCGTAAGTCCCGTTTCAATGAGAATATTAGGATAATCTGACTTACTCAGAAATAGATTTTAACCCGAAAATGACTTCAATCTGAATCATACTACTCCAGAATCAGACTTAATAGCTCAGTCGACTTAATTACAATCAAACATCCCCCGCCTAAATAGAACCACTCGACTACTTTACTCTCAATTATTCAATGTATTCTCACACAAAATTTTACCAAAATCGGTTCAATAGATTCCGAGCCTATTCGTTAATAAAAAAAAACATACATACAACCGAATTGAGAACCTCCTCCTTTTTTTTGAAGTCTGTTAAAAACCAAAAAAATTCGTTCCAAAAAAGTGTAGATTGTAGAAAATGCTCACTATCTTAAAAACAAAATAAAGTAGTTTAAAATAACAATTAAAAATAAATGAAATAAAATATTACCTTCAACAAAAAAAAGAATCCAAACAAAAACTGAACACCAAACAAAACCCACAAATAATATACAAAGAACACTTCCCAAGAACCTTCCTACTCGAAACCTGAACACACACTGATCAATGAACAGAGGAAGACCCCACTAACAGGTAGGCAGGTGATGCTTTCCATTGTACTAATAACTATCTCATTACCAACTCCAACCTATTTTAAATCATATTCCCAGAACCATACAGTCAATTTTAGCACCTCGTGACACAATAGTATATTTAATTAAATACAACTAATTTTAAATCTTATTATATTAATGATAGGGTACGTTTTACCTGCTGGCGATACAATGGTATACCTTAATACGTTTCTAGGTAATTCTTTCTATATTGTTTAGTAGTTATTATATTGATATTGGAATGGTTATGAAGTTCCACGTGATGATACAAGGTTTATTATGAGTAAGGTTTTATAATAAACTATAGGTTGGTATGTGAGTTATGGAAGCCACTTTACCTACAAGTAACTGCCACTACTTGGTAAAGATTCAGATAGATTTTTAACATTGTTAAGAGGAAAGGGAACCGGGGGATTTTTCTATGCAAACTATTACAAACGTAGTCGCCTGTTTTCTCCCTGGATAATGACACTAGAGCAAATATTTTTGGTGCATAAAACTTATAACTGCCATGACCATGCCTCTATTATTTTTTTTTATTTTTATAATCTTAATTTCTATGATAATTAGAAAATGAAAAAAAACCTAAACATAGGGCATAGTCATGGCAGTTATAGGTTTTATAGCACAAAAATATTTGTGCTAGTGTCATTATCCAGGGAGGAAACAGTCGACTACGTTTGTATGGAGAGCGCGCAGGTACCCTTTCACCTTAATTTTTTCTCTATCACTTTTTTAATGAAGTAGGACCTGAAAACCCCCATCCCTTTCCCACGCGCCCAGCGAAATGGCCGTTTTAACTGTTTTATGTAATTAAAAGACTAACATCTATTTTAGTGAAGTATATGACAATACAAAGCATTTCTTCATCTTTACGACAGTACGAATATCATTTTATGGATTTAAGTGGTTGATACCCAAAAACTGTTTCTAAGACACCTCTATCGCGCTTCTGGTCTTACCACTTCGGCTTAAAGCCCCTATTTTAGCTAAAAGTGCGATGGCTCTAATATCGTGAGTTTTATTTAAGGCTACGACAGTAGTTGAGGTCTTAAAAGATGCATCTAGTTTAAGACTATAGGGTGGTAAATTTAGGTTTAGTTAAATAATAATTAATAAATATTCCTTAAAAAAATGGTTGCTTTCATTAAAGTTTGTCCTCTCTAATGCAGTCGTGTGAGGCACAATATCTGTGAATTTTTTATGTTAATTTTATGTGTAGAAAAAAAAATCCTGGGTCTAAATCGCGTATGAGACTATTGACTATTGTAACATAGTTGAATCGTGTAAATTTAATTTTATTAAAAGTTATTTTTATTTCTGTATACGATTTCATCCAAGTAAGACTAGGACCGAATGTCGCGATAAAAAAATGATCTGTCTGTTGGGCCATCCTCATTTATCATAGATACTACACAAACATATTTATATACTTACGATGAATATATAACCTTCCTTTTTTGAAGTCGATTAAATACTGTTTTAGCATTTGTTGCTATAGCGGCCACAGAAATATATAATCTGTGAAAATTTCAACTGTCTAGCTATCACCGTTAATGAGATACATCCTGGTAAGAGACAGATAGACGGACAGCGAAGTCTTAGTAATGGTCTTGTTTTAACCATTTGGGTACTTACGGAACTCTAAAAAGATGAAAATTCAAGCCAAATTTATAATGAACTAGCGATCCGCCCCGGCTTCGCACGGCTATATTATGCATTATGCAGGCATATAAACCTTCCTCTTGAATCACTCTATCTATTAAAAAGGACTGCATTAAAATACGTTGCGTAGTTCTAAAGATCCAAGCATACATAGAGACAGCGGGAATATTATTATATATTACTAGCGACCCGCCCCGGCTTTGCACGGCTGTATTATGCATGTATTATACATATAAACCTTCCTCTTGAATCACTCTATCTATTAAAAAAAACCGCATCGGATCCGTTGCGTAGTTTTAAATATCTAAGCGGTCAAAGGGAAATAGGGACAGAAAAAGCGACTTTGTCTTATACTATGTAGTGATTAATTACACAAAAAATCACCGAAATCAGACGATATTAGGGGCAAAAAAGAGATTTTCTTTTTGTATGGATTCACCCTCTTAAGGCCAATTAATAGGATTACATAGAAAATGTAATTAACAATGGCAATTTGTACAAAGTACAATTATAAATTACTTTTTGGAAAGTAAACAATAAGCGTGACACAATTAGGTTATTTAGACAATTGTAGCGTTAATGATGTTGTAGAAATGGCCCAGACAGCTCACGTAGCCTTAACGATTTCGTAAAAATTTTAATGTCTGGGCTGCAAAGTACTTTCATCTATACTTATATTATACAGCTGAAGAGTTTGTTTGTATGCGTTAATCTCAGGAACTACTGGTTTGAATTGGAAATATCTTTTTGTGTTAGATAGTCCATTTATCGAGGAAGGCTATAGGCTACTTTTCATTTTAATATTCCTGACTGATAAATAAGACAGATTTTAGTTAAGACCTCATTTTTTACATAATTACAGGACATCAAAATTTTCTGATGTAACAGCAGCTATCGGAATAATTTTTATAACTTAGATTAAATCGGACCAGTAGTTTAAAGTTCATTCAAAGTCAAAACTTAAAGTTCTGACTGACTGACTGATTGATACTGCTGGTCTTGGTGGTTTGAGAAATATAGGTATCCACTAAGGAACTACAAATGGGGGTCGCATTTGTTTCATTTTTGTTAACCTCCCAAAATAAAAGAGTCTTTGTGTTGATATTCTTTGCTTTAAGCACAGATTTTAGGTACATATAAGTAAGTAAGTAAGATTTTACTAGCAGCTCTCTGCGGTTTCACTTTTCTGTTTGTCCACCAAGTGTTAAGGTCTCTGGTTCTAGAGGGAGTTAAAGATATTCATGAATCCCGAGTAAAGTTTGTGATAAATATACTGCAAACCGACATAAACTATGTAGGTACAGTACACACTGAAATGTAGGAAAAAAAAAACAAAATACGATACTAAAAAAACCAAAATAAAAAGAGGCGCCCGTTTACGATTTATTCCCCCTTTTAATAGAAAAAGGTTGGATATAAATTCGTGGAATGTGCGTTTCTCGTCCGCAGACAATACAAATATTTGGTTACAACACAGAAACCGCACATAAAAATGATGTATAACCAACGGACTGGCTTTCATAGTGAAATTGGACAATTTTTCTAAAATTTAATCCTCATGGCTTAAGATATTCGTCCATTATACCGGAACGTAAACAAATCGGGATTTTTCGTCGGGTTAACTAAATGTTCTTTGAAAGGTTACATTTTCATACTCCATTTCTATACCAGTGATAGTATTGATTGTTCAGTTATTATGTAAAACAGGCAAAATCAATAGTACAGAAAAATACTATCGAATATTTTCATGCAATACTGCCGATATTAGTTTCGAGAGTATCGATTGGGTAGCTGATTTTCAATGTAAATACTACACACTACACATAGTCTGCATTACCCTTAGCTCGATAATATTGCATTAAATTGATAGTATTACACGCGCCATGTTATCGACAGAGTAGCTAGCTGATTTTCGATTTATACTAGTCTGCATTACCTTTAAGTAACTGCTGTAACCTCAGTAGCATTGCATTATAACGATAGTATTACTACGCGCCATTTAATCGACAGGGTAGCTGATTTTCGATTTATACTAGTCTGCATTACCTTTAAGTAACTGCTGTAACCTCAGTAGCATTGCATTATAACGATAGTATTACTACGCGCCATTTTATCGACAGAGTAGCTGATTTTCGATTTATACTAGTCTGCATTACCTTTAAGTAACTGCTGTAACATGGCGCGTAGTATTACTACGCGCCATGTTATTGGTAGGGTAGCTGATTTTCGATGTAAATATAGTGTTTCTTACCCATACTGTTAACTCGATAGTATTGCATTATATCGATAGTGTAGTTATATCAATAGATCGATGCTATCTATAGTATCAATACTACCGATATGGTAAACTATCGATAGTTCGGCAACACTAGTCTGCTTTACCCTTAATTTTTTTTTAAAATTACATTCGACTTTCTAGAGATCCTACCTTGTTTGGTTTAATTTTAAAAATGCTGATTTTAAACTTACTTAGAAAATAAATGTTACTTTTAAGGCTGATTTATTTTTTTTAATATTAGGTCATTCCATTGTTTGTTTCATTTAATATTTGATTAGAATAATTTGCTTTAATACTGTTATAATAATAGTTGTTACTTTTAAGGGAAGGGTTGTCAAAAGGTGTACCAATCGGCAGTTACCCCTGTAAGCTCAGCTGCAATGGTGTTGTTACAGTGTTTTATGGCCTGTATCTGACCCAGTTCGGTTGATGACTGCGGAGTTTAATTAATTTGTTATGTTTTGTAACGTGTTGACGATGATTAAAATGGTGTTGGTTGTCTGATGTTAAAGGTTTTAATGTTACCCAATTCAACCAATGGTGAAAAAATTCAGTTCAATGTATTTATTTGCTTTAATTGGTTACAAAGGTCTTAGTGTTAGGTATAAGTAGATATTTCAGCTATTATGACAAGTGGATATTGCATGCCTGGACAACTTGATGCTACGACCCATTTGGCACAATGGTCACCATGCCTGACTGCCAAACACAGGGTTGCGGGTTCGATTCCCGCCTCAGACACGTATTTATGCTTAGATATTTGTCTGTGGTCTGGTTGTTTCTATGTATTATAAGTATATATTTACAAAAAAAAGTATTTATGTAGTATATCCGTTGTCTAGGACCCATAACACAAGTCTAGTTACTTAGCTTGGGGCTAGATGGCGATGTGTGTAATGTCCTGAAATGTTAATTTATTTATAAGTCGTAAACTATTCGGGAAAAACATATAAATACATTTTATTTGCTACGTTCCCTTATAGGTAACCGTTGATTAATTTAATAAATAAGAAACCTACCTAGCTAATATACTTACCAAAGGTATACTAATATACACAAATCTACACTATATACAGGGTGGCTCTAAAATACGTTGACAAACAGTTTTATGAATAACTTTATAGTTTAAATTGATACGCACTGTATCAATTTAAACTATAAGTTATATATGTGAGTTCTAAATAATAAAAATATAGTATTATTTTATCTTGAATATTAATTAGTTTTAAAAATAACTGTCTTTTGCTTGGATACACAGGGTTAAACGTTTTCTGAAATTTACAACGATTATCCGTACCTCCTCTTCAGATATTTTATCCCACGCATAAACAAGTGTTGCCTTCAGCGCGTCTATACTTCTAATCTCAAAAATGATAGAATTTACTCTTCTATCCGCCCTGGAGCCACAGCAGTTATTTCTCATCGCCAAAAACCGGATTCAGTTATGGTTTGGGGCGGTATTTGCTCAACAGGCAAAACCCCCCTGGTTTTCGTCGAAAAAGGTGTGAAAATGAACCAAGAAATATACCGACGGGATATTTTGGAGAGTGTAGTTCTTCCTTGAAGCCAGCAGTATTTCGGCGACCAACCGTGGATTTTTCAACAGGACTCTGCTCCATCTCACAGGACCTTAAGCGTGCAGCAGTGGTGTATGGTAAACTTTCCTGGGTTTATAAGTTCTAAGGAATGACCTCCATATTCACCGGACTTAAACCCGATGGATTACGGTGGTGGTCTATCTGTGCGACTTCAAACAGAAGTATAGATGCACTGAAGGCAACGCATATTCATGTGTGGGATAAAATATCTGAAGCGGAAGTACGGAAAATCGTTGACAATTTACGAAAACGTTTAACGCTGTGCATCCGAGCAAAAAGCGGTTATTTTGATATAAATATTTAAGATAAAATAATACTATATTTTTATTATTTAGAACTCATAGCACTGTATCAATATAAACAATAAAATTATTCCTAAAACTGTTTGTCAACGTATTTTAGAGCCATGCACCCTGTAATATTAAAAAAAGAAAAGATTTTTTTTGTTATTATGTTTGTAACGAATAAGCTCCGAAACTACTGGAACGATTTTGATGAAACTTAGTATGAGGATACATAGATTTATCGGGAGTAACTAAGCTAATTTTTATCCCGATATTCCCACAGGATCGGGAGTTACGCGGTTGAAACCGTGTGGGGCACACCTAAGGATAGCGCTGTAGCGTGATTTCTAAAACAAAACATAGATGGCGCCACAGGTAAAATTAGATCGCGCTATCATTGTGTTTTGTTCATTTTGTATGGTGGTCTATGGGGTTTGAGATCGACTATTATTATTATAGTAAATAAAACAAAATACGTATTTTTGGAAAGAGGTCTTGCAGAAAGCCTCTTATTTAGAGGATAATAAAATCCGTGCCTAGCGTGAATATGTTGATATAGAGATATCAACATATTCACGGGAAACACCAATTTTACAGGGCGGTCATTTTAAAGTTTGACATTATTGTCCTGAATCGATAAATTATTTGATTGTAGATGTTTATGTGGCTATGAATGTTATTTTATGGTATCTTTAAAGTGATGCTAATGAATAATTAAAATTTTACGTAGTTTTCACAATATAAGCCATGTCAAGTCTGTAATTTACAGTGAATAAGTTGATAACTCGACTTACAGAGCGTATTTTTAATTAATCAAGTTATTCACCATGTTAGTTATATTGTTTTAATTGTTAAAACGTACATTTAGATTTAAGATTATTTAAAAAAAAGTAAATTTTAAACAAAAATATATGTTTACAATAATAATAAAAGTAGGTAACGATAAACAAATAAAGGTTTCTAATTTATCTTATTTTATCTCGTCCGACAAAAAACTCGTCCGGCAAAAAACTCGTCCGACAAAAAACTCGTCCGACAAAAAAAAAAAAAAAAAAAAAAAAAAAAACTCGTCCGACAAAAAACTCGTCCGACAAAAAACTCGTCCGACAAAAAACTCGTCCGGCAAAAAACTCGTCCGACAAAAAACTCGTCCGACAAAAAACTCGTCCGACAAAAAACTCTGGACTGGAAAAGGATTGTCAACACAATCAATAAAGTTCAATTTAGATTTAAACAACTTCTCCCGTGAGAATTTTGTGTGACGTGAGAATTTTGTGTCTCGCTTTTGTAAAATTTCACTCTCATCATTTTTTCATAACGCGCCTAAAGAAGTATAACTTCAAAAATATAAATTAAAAACTGAGTACAAAATTAAAAACTAAATTAATGAAATTTTCATTGTGTAATGCGCCTAACAATGATCATCAGGTTATGCTAATATTGAAGTTACAGAGTCGTATCAAATTACGACTCAGAAACTTCAATATCAGCATCATCATCATCCGAGCGATGTTCCCGGTTGCATCCCTCTCGGGATACACACACGTACACGTGTTTCAATTTTAATACAAGTTTTATTTACACTTATGCGATCATAAAATTAGTGTCGGTCACAACCAGTCAGTTATAATATACTAGCGACCCGCCCCGGCTTCGCACGGCTGTATTATATATATAAACCTTCCTCTTGAATCACTCTATCGATTAAAAAAAGCCGCATCAAGATCCGTTGCGTAGTTTTAAAGATCTAAGCATACAAAGGGACATAGGGACGGCGAAAAGTGATTTTATTTTAAACTATGTAGTGATGATATAACTAGCTGCACCCCGCGGAAGTCCCAATCCCGTGGCAATTTCAAAATAAAAAGTAGTCTATAACCTTCCTCGATAAATGGACTATCCAAAACAAATAATAATTTTTCAATTCGAACCAGTAGTTATTGAGATTAACGCGTTCAAACAATCAAACAAACTCTTCAGCTTTATAATATTAGTATAGATTCTGTACTTGGTACCTATGTGTCTGAAGTTCTCCTAAACGGCTGGACCGATTTGAATGATTTTTTTGTATGCGTTTGGGTGGCGCTCTGAATGGTTTAGATTCACAAATCAGCCCGGCAGATGGATAGATAGATAGATAGATAGATAGATAAATCATTTATTGCATCACAAAAAGGCACATACATACACATTTATCACTAAATGGCACTGCAGTTGGTATTTTTTTTGTATATGGCAAAACAACGTTTGCCGGGACAGCTAGTATATTATAAAATACTAAAATAAATGATAAAAAATGAAATAAATGATTTATTTATTTATTATTATTATAGGCTTCTTAGAACCATTTTTAAGTTGAACATTTTTAAACCAATCCAAATCCAAATGTAGCCCATTTGGAGTGTCGTTACGTATACCCTGAAAACAATACTATGACGTTCTCGACGCAATTGACGAAGATTGGTCCAACCTAGTCCAGGAAGGATCTTAAGGAGGCCTTTACCCAGCTGTGGGCCAATAATCTAACAAAAAAAACTGGCCATCAGAAAAACTATTTTCGTTTTCTAACTTAAACAACATGCTCCACGCAAGACCTCTATGAGGCGAATTGTGACGCCGCAGCTGCTGCCACTTATTGGGCTGGATACTGTATATAGCATTGTATTATAATATTAAATACAAAAAATTTAACAAAACTAAATACTTACAAAAATATAAAAATAAAAATAGGTTTAACGGAATCGACACGAAAAAAAGAAGAAGAAGAACGTAAACAAGTGTTCTTACGGTGACACCACTGATTGTAACCTGTAGCTATTCAGTTCTTTGATATGCAGGCATATCAAAGAACTGAATAGCTCAGAAGAAGCATAGAAGTCAGGACTTATGGTCGAAATCATTAACCTATCTGTCAGTTGCCAAGAGTTAAAATGCATAACAAACAAAACTTTTTAGGGTTCCTGACCCTAAAAAGTTAAAAATTATATTTTTGTGACATATTTTCTATGGTAAAACTGTCCGTATGGTAAAACAATCAGTTTAATCCTTTGTAACTGATGGATAGGTCACTGATTTCCAGCATTCGTTGAAATGGTAGTGTTGTGTAGCTTTATTTTTAAAGGGGTAGGTACCCTTTAAATATAACACTTATTGAATTCAAAGGGGGCGCCAGTTAGCTATTACACAGATGAAAAAAGTTACTGACGCTGTTGCTACTGCCTGATCCTAATACAATGGCTATAACTGTAATTTTGGTCAAAGAAATTCGTAGACTCAAATGATCGGTTGTTTCAATCGAAATTGCTCGTACTTTGTCCAAAGTAGACGCTTGAAAAGCGAATTTATTGGATTTCTCTCAAAATAAAACGTGTTGTTTTGGAATTTAATTCTAGGTTTTGGTAAAATATCCAACATTACTGAAATACTAAAGTATATTGTATTCCATTGTACAGTTACAGTTTTAATTCGAAATTAAACAAGAATTAGAACGCCTGGTCAAAAACAAAGAGCAAAAACTCAATTTATTTAATTTGTGTAGATTGGAGTTAGCATTATTATAAGCCTCGGTGGTTTTTATGTTACAAGTGATTAATTAATTTTGCTAATTGTGCGTCCCACGGTTATACCCGGGAGAACCATGGGTAAATCGGGATAAATAATGGACGCAGCTAGCCTAGCATGAAGGCCAAAACACGATACGATAAAGCGATATAACTACATCAACTCTCAAAATATGATAGATAAAGCCGCCATGTTGAATTTTTATCATAATTTTTATCGCAATTTATAATAAAAATTCAACATGGCGGCTTTATGTATCATATTTTGAGAGTTGATGTAGTTATATCGCGTGATATAGCTTTATCGTATCGTGTTT
Source organism: Idaea aversata (assembly GCA_907269075.1). Lineage (NCBI taxonomy): Eukaryota > Metazoa > Arthropoda > Insecta > Lepidoptera > Geometridae > Idaea > Idaea aversata. Next base: position 2,694,131 of record OU026092.1, on the reverse strand, counting down.
TGGTCTTCATGCTAGGCAGGCTGAGTGCATTCTCATAGCGCTTGCTCGCGAGAAGGCGGCAAGCGTCAGCAGTTTTTCTTTAAATACTTGAGTTCTACATGGTAGATTTTAATGTTATATACAGGAAAAGTATTTTTGTAGTGCACAAATTTCGGTATGTTTTAAGCACATTAAAATAAAAAATACTGTTGTTTTTATTTTGGAGCTAACTCAAAAACTCTCAGAGCTATAACCATTTAAGTGTTTCTAACAAAACGACGAAGTCCATGGACACAATACTAGCGCCAGCGAGTTTAAGCGCGCTCTAAATGAAGGTAGATACCTACGCGTCACTGTGTGTATCAATACTGAGATGCCCAATAATTTAGAAATTGCAGGAAGTTTTTCACATTAAGTTTTGGTTTTTTTTTTATTTATTTTTTTGCGTAAATGTACTCCACTACCGACATATATTCAGCAGAAAAAAAATGTGCACTACAAAAATACTTTTCCTGTATAACCACGACCTTCCTAGAAAATAGATTTATCTAATGGTGAAAACCGAAGGTTTAATCGGTAGTAGTTTTCCATTACAGAAGAAAAACAGACAGAAATGAATTTTTTAAAACCATAATTTCTAGATCTGCTGCTTATTCTAAGACCCCTAGACTTTTTAATTTGTTTTCAAGTGTCGACAAACCTTTTGTTTTTCCTTTCTTCGTCATAACCTAGTAGCTGTACTTCAAACAGAAAAGGCTTCAAAAGAAGACCAGCGTTAGTCAATAGGCTAGCATTATGCTGAGTTGAGGACAGTTTCGCAACAAAATTATTACAATTTTTAAATTACAGTAGTTTTAATAGCCTTGTGTTTTAGAGTTTATTTAGTCTATAAGCTCACTGTAAGTTTTTGTTGCGAAAATTTTCTATTTCTATATTTAAAGATACGCACGCATAAGTTTCAATTTCGTTGATACCTATACCATGCCTATATGGTGTTTTAAATACGACTTCCTTCACTTTAGCCACTTGGATCAATCACCAAACATATCAGGTCAAAGTAAAAACAAACAAATAAAATTGTCTTCTTTATTAATATTAGCGTAAAGATGCTAGGTACTTCTTTATCCTCCAGAATGTGGACAGCGCACGATAGAGTCAAGCGACTGGCGTTAGATTTCATAATTCTAAATGTCTGCATGGATAAAAGAGTCAGCATTTGACCACTATCTCACACGATGATAAGTGACGATGCGGTCTAAGATCAAGGACGATTTCTAAAAGATATAAGATACGCTCGTGACTCAAAGATTCTTAAATAATCGGCGTATTTCAAACGACGCTACTGAAAGTTAAAAGATGGCAGTGGGACAAAAGCTTCGTTTCCATCCATCATCCAGTTTCTTAGGTCTTTTTAAGAAACTTATCAAGAAATCTCGTTGTTGTTATGTCGTTATGTAATAATTCTTAATTTTATTGTTTGACATTTCAATACTAATTTAGACTAATACACATACCTCAAATGAGGTTATATAGCAAAGTATTTTATTATAATTTGGACATCTTAATACACTATTTAATGTGAATAAATGATTGAATCTATTTGATTTGAAAGATCGAGGTGTCCCGTGGAAATATTTTACTTCCCATATTAATAGTAACTTCATACAAAATCAAATCAATAGTTTTAGAAACTTCTACGACATCTTCTTCTACTATCTACGTCTACGAGCTGTCTCAATAAAATCGTGGTCTCGAAGACTGTCTTACGATCCCTGAACGGGATCACACGAAAACCTCGGAAAAAGACACAAAGCATGAATAAAATACAATAATAAAATACCTATTCAATGTGTCTTTCTACCATTTTGTCGTATGTTTTGACGCTCAATTTATTGTGTACACGATCGGATCTAGAGTTTCGAGCGAACAATACTCGTTCTATTAGATTTCGGTTAAACGTAGCGTCAACAAAATATCTTTATTCGTTCGTACGAATTTGCATGATAAAAATAAGCAGATTTGTAAGTGCTACGAAATATGGCTTTGTTTGCGTATAGAGGTAAACTTTATGCTTATTTGGAGATTTTGTTCAAGACTTTCAAATGTAGTTTTACATGTCATAGACAAGACCATTTTAAACGAATAAGCGACGCAAGAGTGGTAATGTGTTTAGCAGTCTATGTGTATATATGTATGTTTGTTCCTCTATGGCACTCTAGAGGCCAAACACCTGGGTCGATTTTTTTCTTTTGTATAGTCGTAAATAGCTCACCTATTAGTTTTCAGAACGCTCTTACGCTTCGACTGCTACCAGAGATAGCAATTAGGAACAACGGCATTTCTTGCCGGTCCAAGCAAGAGGGAGTAAGCTGGGTACCAGCTACGCAAGTCCAGCAAACGCAGCACACAGCCGACGCGACGGGCGCGTGCGACCTAGTTAAGTAAGTTAAGTTTCTATAATTAATTGTTTTCTTTATTCTTCTATTAGTCTCTAATTAGCTTTTGACAATACATTGTGTTATAAATAAATATTTTTTATTGATTCTTCCGTTCGCCCAATTATAATTAGGGTCTCGACAATTTATTTTTGCCTGTTAATCTGTAACCCACCAAAGAAATGACCAATGACCATGCCAGGCAATGCTTAACCCAATCGACCACGTGCAATAAGACAAGAGCGGTCACTAGCTGATGAACTTTAACAGCTTATCGAAAATATTATTTTTATCTTGTAAAAGTCGAAGTTGGTATAGGCTCTTAGAAAAACCTTTCGGCAGATAAAAATCATGTCCAACATTTTATTTTTCAGAACGAAAACAGACTTAAGGCTGCTTATGCTGCCAAACGCAACGCGCCAGAAATACCTGACGCTTACAACTAGTATTGTTGATTGTAACGAATGTGTTTTCGAATGTGACACCGGTCGCCTTCGTTGGTGAAAATTGTTGATTGTTACGAATGTGTTTTGTTTTTCTCAAAAGTACTGAGATGGAATTGAAGGTGGAATTTTTACCGAAATTTTGGGGTAATTTTGAGGCGAAAATTCTTTGTCGTTTCAAAGCTAGACTAGGTTTAATTCTTAATTTTAGAATAGCTTCAAAACTATAGGAAATGTTTGGCTCAAAATCACACCAAAATGTCGGTAAAAATTTCACCCACAATTACATCTCAGCACTTTTGAGAAAAACAAAACACATTCGTAACAATCAACAATTTTCACCAACGAAGGCGACCGGTGTCAATAGTAACTATTTAGTAGGCTGTGTACCAAGGTCGTTGGCGTATGGACCCCCCTTAAGTCTTTTCCATCGACCGATCTCTTTGCCTATAGCAAAGTCCCAGTACATTTGCCCTTAAACTTTTTATTTGAACTTGAAAAGTATAAACTTGGAAACGCAAACCTTCTGCTGACACTAACTAGCTCTCTGCTCACACTAACTTAATTTAGTTATCATGACTTTTACATGAACTTTTCCAAAAAGAAAAATAATAAAAACACTCGAAGAAAATACAAAAGTTCGTAACTCGATGAAAGTATGAAAATATTGTTGTAATAAATGTTTCGTATTGAGTTTGATATTTTCATTAAGTCAATGTTTTGTTACGTATGAAAAAAATGTTTCAATGCAATTTTCATATGAATACACATTGCATGGAAAGTTTAACCATGTTTAAACTAAGAAAATAGTTTAGAGAATCTTTTATATCCATTTGCAGCTTGTGGACTTCTTAAGAGTTCTTCGTAGCAGATTTTTGAACCTTCAATTTCTATTTGTAGCAACTGTTTAAACCATTTATAACAGCTATTTGAAGCCTATAAATATTCGTAGCAGCTCGTAGGCTCCTTATAATCTATATATTCGAAGTAGCTATTTGAACCTTCAATAGCTATTTGTAGTAACCGTTTAAACCTTCAATTCGTAGCAGCTTTTTGGATCCTCTATAGCTATTCGTAGGACCTCGTAGACTCCTTAAAATCTATTCGTAGTAGCTATATAAACCTTCAATAGCTATTTGTAGCACTGTTTAAACCTTCAATACGTAGCAGCTATTTGGAACTTCTATTTATAGCTATTCGTAGAAGCTCGTAGACTCCTTGAAATCTATTCGTAGTAGCTATTTATACCTTCAATAGCTATTTGTAGCAATTGTTTAAACCTTCAATTTGTAGCAGCTTTTTGGATCCTCTATAGCTATTCGTAGCAGCTCGTAGACTTCTCAAAATCTATTCGTAGTAGCTATTTATACCTTCAATAGCTATTTGTAGCAATTGTTTAAACCTTCAATTTGTAGCAGCTATTTGGACCTTTTATAGCTATTCGTAGCAGCTCGTAGACTCGTCAAAATCTACTTAGAGAATAAAAAAATATTTTATTAATGCCAAAGGTTACGTCTGTGTGTCACAAAAGTAAGGTTATAGAATACCCTTCTTTACGTCATTGTCCATCCCGTATCTATTTGGAGTGGAGCCAATCGTTGCCAACTCAAGATAAGCAATTGGTTACACCGAACTGACTGAGGAGACAATTGCTTTTGGTAAAGATTTGGTTTGTCGTACCTATGTACGTATTCAGGGTTATTGGTTAATAATATACATACTAAAAAATAAATGAATAGACTCTAGGTTAGGTATATACATACGTATGTTAACTGCTTAACAAGAAATAACCATGCTGAGTACACATATTATAAGATATAGTCTAGTTTAAAATTATTTGTTATATTTATCTTATGTACTTGATATGACTGTATTCTGTTCCATTAAATAAATAAATAAATATAAGAAAGCAGTTTAAGAAATCTCTGTGAACCTTAACAATCTTTTGTACTACGACTTTTGGAAATTCGAACATTTTGAGGTTATACCTAATTCGTTTTTTTTTTCATTGTGTAAAAACCACGGTCGATGCCGGATCGAAATTTCAGGTTTACAAACCGTTTATTTGAAAATCAGCTGATTTCTGACCTCATTGTCGCTTCCTAGCAGGTGAGATGAGATCAAATGCAAGCCTATTTTGCATAAAAAACGGTTGTCTATAAAGTCGGTTTACAGACGATAATTTTACATGATAACGTCTTAGGAAAACATTGATGGTAACCACAGCAACGGTGTTAGTTGCTAAACTCCACCTAAACGGCTGAATCGATTTATATAAAATTTTTTGGCCTGAGAATCGAACAACATTTTATTTATTTTTTGTTTTTCCTTTAAATATTTATTTGTGCCTATAAATTTTTTCCTTTATTTTTCCTTTATATTCATAAGACAACATTTATGGTAACCATAGCAACGATAATACGTTGCTATGGTTTCCTTGTCAATAACATAACGTGAGTTCCCGTAACATGATGCATTGTTTCACACTTTTTTGAGAGTGCAAGTGTTCACCAATATAAGCCGTTATCACGTCAAAAAGAATAAATAAAACCTCAATTTGTCAAGTTTTTAATATAATTTGTAAAATATTACTGCAACTATTAGAAGCAGAGTAATTGCAGAGTATTTGTATAAGTAAAACTCCTTAGACTCCCTACCGAGATACAATAGCTTTCTGTTTGTACTCGTATTATAGAGATATGAAATAAATTGCGTTGAAGCAATGTTTCGTAACTTTTGTGGTCGTTTACGGGGATTCAAGTTTACTATTTAGTTAGTTGTTAACTTTGATATTTAGGAGATGTAGTGGTTTTGAGATTGATGAAAAATTAGCGTTTATTGCGTAGAGATAAAACTACTCTCTGACATTTTCTTTCGAGATAATTTTCTTTCGTTTACCGGATTGTGTCACATATTTTTTGTGTTTGTGTTGTGTGTGAATTATACTTGGTGACGACTTTGATTACAAGTGTAATTGAATTTTTAATGATATTCTGTGTTAGCGTAACTCAAGGCTGCTGTGCCGATCGCATAAGTTAGTTTCAAAGCATAATAAGATTGGAATATATTTAAATAATATCTTTATATTGTTTGATTGGGCATGGTCAAACGACTGGACCGATTTGTGGTATAGACAGCATAGTGGTTAGATAAAGACGGTGGTATGCTTAGTGCAACTACAGTTGCCAAACTTTTATTGGCAAACTGGTTTAAGATAATAAAGCTTTTTTGCTTTCCGCTAAAATTACGCTCAACAGAACTACTACTACTACTAAGTTTGATTAGCGTATTATAGATATTTATAAATTGTAATAAACCTAACCTTACCTAATCGGTTTACGCTCACGGAACACTGCGTAGGTATGCAATGTGCATTCACATATTATGTAGCCAAATGAGGTGTGTGACCAGTGACCACAAATAGCTGATACCCTGAACAATGTCCTGGCTAATATATTGGAAGTTTGTACTATCTGAAACAATAGTATTATGTAGACTAAAATTTTTTGATCGGTTGATAAAAAAAGACCTCCAGTGTTCCCTCAATGCTGAGGATCGTGGTACAGTCGATCTACAATGGATGCTCCTCAAAAAAAAAATAAAGATTCAAGCCACGCTAATGTCAAAAGATTGCTATTAAAAAACTAAGACCTAGACCCAGAAAAGGTTGATAAGAAACGCCCCGAATTAAAAACTGAAAGTCCAAGAAAAAAGTGGTAATATTGGTTAAAGATTCGGGTTTTCATTTGTATAGGTACCAATTTTTTCTTTAACCAGGAAGTTAATTTTATTAAACATTTTTCTAAGACTGCGTAACTTCGTCCACGTTGCAGTTGAATTTTTCAAAATCTTCGCGGTTTTACCCGCATTACTCCCAATTCCGCGGGCATATCGGGATAAAAAGCTTATAACTATTACTGTCAATGAATCAATGTATCCTGAAACCAAGTTTCATCTAAATCGGTTCAGTGGTTTTGGAGCCTATTCAATGCAAACAATCAAATCTTTCTTCTTTATCACTACATAGTATAAAATAAAGTCGCTTTCTCTGTCCCTTTTTCCCTTTGTATGCTTAAATCTTTAAAACTACGCAACGAATTTTGATGCGGTTTTTTTTAATGGATAGAGTGATTCAAGAGGAAGATTTATAGGTATAATACATGCATAATATAGCCGTGCGAAGCCGGAAGCGGGTCGCTAGTAATTCTTAATATATATAAATCTCGTGTCACAATGTTTGTCCTCAATGGACTCCTAAACCACTTAACCGATTATAATAAAATTCGCACACAATGTGCAGTTCGATCCAACTTGAGAGATAGGATAGCTTACATCCCGATATTCCCACGGGATCGGGAGTTACGCGGGTGAAACCGCGGAGGGCAGCTAGTATTATTTAGAGACGACCCAATTGGCACAATGGCCAACATGCCGGTCTGCCAAACACAGGGTTGCGAGTTCGATTCCCACTTCAGACAAGTATTTATGCTTAGATATTTATCTGTGTTCTGGTTGTTTCTATGTATTAAAAGTATATATTTACAAAAGAAAAGTATTATAGTTATATGTAAGTATTATAAAGTAGTATATCCGTTGTCTAGCACCCATAACACAATTCAAGTAACTTAGCTATATTAGCTAGATGGCGATGTGTCCTGCAATATATTTATTATATTTTATCAGTACCAACATAAATATTTGTTTAAGGCTTGTTTCGCTGAGTCGTCAAATGAGGTCACAAGGTTATTTTTGTAGATCACTATCAATTTGTAAAAGTATTCAGGCTGTTAGTAAATTATAGCCTCTATTAATAGCAGTAACCGTATCAAAGACTGATTGTTATCGATATTGAAATGTCAAATGTTAGGATTGAGGGTCGGCTGCTAGCTCTGTAGGTATTACTTCGATAGATAGACAGATTAATAATTTATTGTATAACATAAAGGTACATTTAATAACTATTACTATGGCTAATAAAATTATTAAAAAAAATTGAACTAAAGTAGGTAATTATAAAAAACTAAGTCCACCCGTTACTGAGAAAATCGGTGGTGACACACGGATTAGAGAGTGATCTTATAAGGGTTCCTTTTTTACCTTTTGAGGTACGGAATCCTAAATACTTATTCCAAGTAAAAGATAATAAACGTAGAAGATGTGGTAAGCAGAGTATCGCAGTGATGCAAATGTAACTCAGTGTTAGGTTCGCTATAAGAAGCAAAACCCAATTAAAACCCTATCCCCCTTATTCCAAAACGAGGTTAAAGGATAGTCTGAGATATGGAAATAAACCTTTTAGACACACTAACTATAGTCTAAACACTATCCCCATAGACTATAGTTCACGAGTGAATCTTTGTCTAAATCTAAGGTTTAAATCCACATCTCGGACTATCCTTAAACTTCGTTTTGGAATAAGGGGGATAGTGTGCGAACGATGGTCCATGGCTGTATGTACTTGTTAATTGATGGATTGCCATTCTTAAATTTGCCTGTCTTAAAGTTGTCCATATCGTCGCGCGTATTACCCAGGAGACTTCGTGGAATACCATCTACGGGTACTGCTGCCTAATACTTCTTCCTTCATCTAAGGAAGTTGCTGACAAAGTTGTTCCGGACTCCGGCCTACGGCAGACATAGCCACTAGCCAGCCCAATTTGTTCAATCTGTTAAAAAAATATCAAAATGTATTCAGTAGTTCCGAAGATTAACTTTAACTCTTACAAATTAACTCTAACATCATTAACTCTCAAATATTCACTCAATGTATGTGTGTGTACTCAATGCATGTATGTAATGTTAGGATTAACTCTTTCAAATATTCATTCAAACATTATACCTACCTAGTTTATAAAAGAAACCTTTTTGACATCTCAATCTACATAGTAGTTTCGTATTCCAACATCTCATACCCATATCTTCGTATCGCGCAAAAAGTTATGACAATAAACCAAAGCTCAATTCCATAAAAGCTGTTTGCATTCCTATTCTTATTTTTACGATCAATTCTACCTATATAATTTCCTACCATATTCACCTATTTCATAGCAGATAAAAAATGATTCCGCGAACAAAAACCGGGACAATGAAAAAATTCCAGAACGCACACCTATAAAGCTTTTATCATGATTTTGTTTGAAAATGTTCAGGTAAAAGCTATGAATTCACGGTACAGCGAAATGATATTTATATTTTTTCACCATTGATGCTTGTGATTTTGATGTAAAATGGCCATTAGGTTTATGTTCCATTGCACTCTGTTCGACTCGTCTACGTATGTTTCTGTATTTGTTTGAATACACATAGCTGAAAAATGAAATGCTATTAAAAATGCGGTCAAGCCATTTGGTACTTTAATGGTTTTGTATAAATTCTGTGGTTTTTATTTATCAAAAGGTCTCTTCACGACTCTCTGAACAAGTTTGATACAAAATAATTCCAATCCCTTTTCAACAATCCGATTAAACAATATTATTTAAGCCTTTGTTAAGCTTCAATCGGTGACATCTGCCATCTTGTGAAAGTGCAAAAGGTGATTTGTTTTATAGCTTCCGGCCATTTTTCGGCCTATTGACTAAGATCAAAGTAATTCGTTTCTTATTGCCAATCAAACATGATGGAAGTCCTTGTTTTTCGTTTTTGTTTAACTTTAGTTAGAGTTGAAATATAAGATGCCGGTACATTTTAGTCAATTATGTTACCGTGAAGTGTTTAAAAAGTTGCTATAAACTAAGGATCATATTATATTATACTAGCTGCACTCCGCGGTTTCACCCACGTAAGTCCCGATCCCGTGGGAATATCGGGATAAAAAGTAGCCTATGTGTTATTCCAGGTCTTTAGCTATCTAGATATCCAGTTTCATCGCAATCGGTCCACTAGTTTTTGCGTGAAGTAAGAAACATACATACACACACACAAACTTTCACATTTATAATATAGATAGATAGATAGATAGATAAACTCTTTATTGTACCACATTAAACCTTACATTCTAACATAAACTCCTGCTATAAAAACAATAATAAACAAACAATATGGCACAATGGGCGGCCTTATCGCTAAAAGCGATCTCTTCCAGGCAACCTAAACCTACCTACCTATAGTAGGATTATCTGAAGCTTAGGTGGCTATGGACTGGGCATATGGCGCGTCAAACTGATGGCCGTTGAGGCCAGAAAGTACTAGATTGTAGACCATATATCGGCAAACGCAGCGCAAAACTGCCTCCGACTAGAGGAACAGACGACCACGGGAAGCTGTTGGACGGAAAAGGCATGCGATATATCTGTCGGAAGTCTTTAGAGAAGGTTTATGTTTAGCAGTGGACGTCCTTTGACTGATATAATGATGATGATTATGATACTTATAAGGTCTCGATCGCATTATACCTAACTACTACATATGAAACCGAGACTTAGTTGGCTCCAGACGTAGGTATTAAATTATGAATAAATCGTTTATTTCAGGTAACAGATTTAAAAATAAGTACAAACCCATAAAAAATAGATACCTTACAGACTAACATACATACATATAAATAATTTTATATGAAATCACTACATAGTATAAAACAAAGTCGCTTTCTCTGTCTCTATATCCCTATATCTCTTTGTATGCTTAAATCTTTAAAACTACGCAACGGATTTGGATGCGGTTGGATTTGTTTGGATGGATTTTTTTAATAGATAGAGTGATTCAAGAGGAAGGTTTATATGAATAATACATGCATAATATAGCCGTGCGAAGCCGGGGCGGGTCGCTAGTTATTAATATTTACAAGTTCTTTCCTCTGGAAACTTTTTTCCCGATTGACTAAACTGAGAGATATATGTGCTGGGTAAGCCCAAATTCCATCCTCATTCAAAAGGACCCATCAAAAGAGGGTTGATGCGATACAAGTACAACTAATAGTTATTTTTTACCTACCAATTTTACAACGATTGAAAAAGCTGCAAAATGTCAATATACTAACTTAATTAAAATCACAATGACCTAGTTAAAATCAAGATAAGGCTTTATGCGACAGTAGTTGGTATGTTTAATCCCGCATTTACGACCAGCGCTGGTTCCAATGTAAATCCAATAGTTCAGGATTAAAATGAGTTATAATAGTTAGGTTCTACGTTATTATAAACGAGATATTTAACATATTTTTCGCTTTATTGTTTAGTAGTAATATATTGACCTTTGTGTCTCATTTACTATATGATTTATATAGTCGCGTTGGAAACTTTAAACCATGTTATTGAGGGATATTATTGGATGGAATAGATTTGCTCACAACAGGCATGTTATATTATTAGCACACCGCGGTTTCACCCGCGTAACTCCCGATCTCGTGGTAATATCGGGATAAAGGGTAGCCTATGTCACTCTCAATGAATTAATGTATCCTCGAACTAAGTTTCTACAAAGTCGGCCCAGTAGTTTCGGAGGCAATTCAATTCAAACAAACAATCAAATATTTCCACTTTATAATATTACTAGCGACCCGCCCCGGCTTCGCACGGCTATATTATGCATGTATTATACATATAAACCTTTCTCTTGAATCACTCTATCTATTAAAAAAAACCGCATCAAAATTCGTTGCGTAGTTTTAAAGATCTAAGCATACAAAGGGAAATAGGGACGGCGAAAAGTGACTTTATTTTATACTATGTAGTGATTAGTAACTAATTGCGCCCCGTGGTTTCACCCGCGTAAGTCTCGATCCCGTAGGAATATCGAAATAAAAAGTAGCCTAAAACCTTCCTCAATAAATGGAATATGCAACACAAAAATATTTTTTAAATCCGAAACGTAGTTCCTGAGATTAGAGCGTTCAAACAAACTCTTAAACATAGATTAGTATAGATTAAAGGAAAAGGGGACAAAAAATGTCTATACTTGGAAAGAAATAAAAAAATGGGACTTAGATAACGTTGTTTAATATATTATGTTATATAATTTTTCAGGCAAATTGTTCGCCAGCCTTATGTAACAGGAGGTCAGCAGTATTGTCCTATTGTTCTTTCGCAATTCGCTAACAGGTTTCCACAAAAGGGAACCGATTTGATGGAAAAACTCTCTGTAATAAGAAGATGAGATCTTTCTCTTGAGGCCATAGTTTAAGTATGGTTATATTGTTAGCGGAAAGCGAACCGTTATAAACTATTTCATAAAAATCATCATCTAAATCCGTTGACCCGTTTTCGAGTAATTGATGAATATACACAAAAATATATACCTATAAAATATGTATAAAGTATACATAGGGTATACAATGTGTTACGACAAAGGGTTGCTAATATGATATGAAATCGTTCTAGACATCTAAGTAAAACACTTTTGTTCTACGACTTTTGGGCCTTCGAGCTTTTTCTTTGAAAGTTTAAAGGTTATGTATACTGGAAAATCAGTTGTTTTCGGCAATATAGACCACTACTTTTTTTAAATGTTTAAATATAGAAAATTCAGTAAACAAATAAAACCTAAAGGTAAATGACCTTTAACTGTAAAAAACAGCTGACTGTACTCTTGCTTTTATCTATATGCAAAAATGAAATCGGGTAGAGTTGGGATTTTTTGTTAGGTATTTTAAATTAGAGTCGGAATGTAGCCTGATTTTGAGTAAACATTATCTCAAGTCATACAACGAAAGTCATTCGTTTAGATGTCTGAAACAACTACTTTTCGACGACCTCTGTGGCGCGTCGGGCGAACACCCGACTGCGACGCAGAAGGTTGCGGGTTCGATTCCCGCCGGGAACAAGTATTTATGCTGACCATAAATTCTTGTTTCTGGTTCTGGGTGTTTCCTATATGTATAATATGTATATATTTACAAAAAAAAAAAAAAAAGTATATAAGTAGTTTATCCGTTATCTGGCACCCATAACACAAGCATTAAGTTGCTTAGCTTGGGGCTGGATAGCGATGTGTAATATGTCCTGAATTTTTTTTTTTTAATTTTTTTTTTTTTTTTTTTTTTTTTTTTTTTTATATTTTTTTTTCGTATATAAACACTTCGTCCTAAGCAAACCTATGCTTTTTGGAAGACATTACCTGATATGCCAAACTTATCCCAAACTTACTTCGAAAACCTACAACAAATACCTAGAGAAATATATCTCGATTCTATCCGAGTTCAATTATAACCAGCTTACAGAAAATTCTTTCCACATCCTATCTCGGAATCTTGATATACTTACGAGCAATTCTCGCTCTTATCGGAAACAAACCTGAAAATCTTTACCTTGATTTCACTAGCCCCAAGCGGCCTTTTCGCGAAAAAGAATCAGTGCGAACAAAAACGAGAAATACAAGTTTGTTGTCTTTATCATCTTGGTTTATGTAACATTTGGGATTTTGTACTTAAGGGTTTTTTTCCTGAAGGTACCTTACTCAGGTGAAATGGTCATAAAAAGGTGACACAATTTGAACTCTATCCCGTTGATATAGAGGCGTTTAAATACCAGTGTTCAAATACATTTATGAGGTCGTGTCGCAATGTAACAAAATTACAGTTTTTTATTTACAAAAAAGAAGTTAAGGGACCCCAAGCGTGGATTAGTTACCAAGTGTTATTTTTTTGTTTTTTATTTTAACCCACGAATGATAAAAGGGGCGTTTAAAGTAAAATAAATAAAATACCTACCTTTTTGTAGGAACTAATATCTTATTGCAGGAAGCAATATCACTCTTTACCAAATAATTAGTTCAATAAATAAATTACGTTACGTAATATTTTGTAAACAAAGACTAGATAAATTCTTTATGGTAAACAACATTTTAAAATAACATTTAATATAATAAAAACAAAGCTTAAGTCTAAGTATTACAACGTGCGGCCTTATCACTCAAAGCGATCTCTTCTAGGCAACCTTATTATTAATGAAGTAACCAATTTTTACTAGCACAAAATCACCCAGTCTACTGTTACGTTTTTATTTTACGCAGAGTTATGAAACCAAGGACTTTGTAAACCATTTTTTACCTATAAATATATAGATATCCATAGGGATAAAATATATCCAAACGATGTAATAGAAACCTTTATTTTATAGATTAATAAAAAATAATAAAAATAATAATTATTGTTGTAAACGATAATAATATAAAATCCATCCAATTAGTTGCTATTATACTTGGTATTGTAAAAGGCCTCTACGTGTTGGCTTCAGCTCCACCCACGCCTTCCAAAGGTCCGGGGCTCCATAGCCCCGTGATACAGGACATTTAACAGACATCATAGATTAAAGTAAAATCATTATAATAAGTTTGTCAGTATTAAGGCGTTAGGAAAATCACCGAACGATACAGATAGTAATTCATTGAAAAAAAGTCATCTCTACTAATAATTTCTAAATCTCTGACTGTAAATGGCTAAATGAATGTCAACATTAAAATTAATTTGAAAAGTTTTCTCCAATTTCCTCAATTTACGTAGGTTTGTACTTTAAAATAACAGTCAACGCAAGGAAAATTTAAATTGATTCATTTTAAAACTTTTAACGAGGTCAATAAAGATATTTTTGTTAATCGCAATGAAGAAAGAGCCGGATATATTCAATAGGCCAATTACAATTGGCACAAATTTATTATTTGCCTAGTAATAAATGATGACTTTGAAAGTAAAATCGACTTTGATGTTTAGTACCTGTATGTATGTTAGCTGGAATCCTAGAAAATTCATAATTTTTTGACAAATCAGCGCCTAATCCCGGACTTTGTAGCTAGCGGTTGATAAAGCCAGTTAATATAGCACATAATTGCATTGAATAGAGAGAAAAAAAACAGTAGCATGCTCGTAAATACATTTCGTAGCAACCTATGCTACGAAATGAGTTTTACCATTATCATACTTACTTTTACTAACATACATAATATCTACATCCTCAGGAATTAAAAGAAAAAAAGAACAGTATGCTAAAGACATTCCGTAGCAACCTGTGCTACGAAATTACTTTTACCATTTTCATACTTACATACATATTTACATCCTTAAAAATAAACTAGTATCACTTTTTATTTGCTTCTAAATCTTTAGCATCGAACAATTTTTAGAGTCAAATAATTGAAAAATGTTTTACTATGGCAAATATATCCAGTACTTGTCCGTTACTATCTGTCAACATTCATTTTTTGTTCAAGCATTGCAATATAATAATTTTTTATCATAATTCACAACAACAATTAAAAACTTAAGATCGCGTTTTAAACGCGATTAACCAACTGTCAAAGAGTCAAACTGATTCAATGATAAATCAATCTTTATGGTTATTGAAATAGAGTTTGATTTGAGATTAAATTAAGCTACAATTTAGATAAATTGGTTTAAGCACAATATCATGCAAACCTTCCAAAATAGGATTTTTAAATAAGTTTTTACAGTAAAAAAATTAAAAGGTGAATTCTCTATTGTTACTTAAAAATTGGTATTGTTGGTTCTTTCAGATTTACTGCCTTTACAAGAAACAGTACGTAAGGAACTACAGTTAATTTGTAAGACGAAAGATGTCGATCAAATGAATGAACCCCAAAAACCCTTTCTTATCAAAATCATGAAGTTTCCATCACCAATAAAACATTCCAATCATCCCTAAACACAATTAACCGACTCAACATAAACTCAAATTTATGAGTTAACGATAAAGGCACATGGTTAGGGGCTCTCCTAGACAATACACTTCTATCGACCGACAGTTTAAAGGCTATACAAGTGACATTTTCTTTCTAAGTTTTCTTCTATTATCTATCTATACATTACAAATGATTTGTCCTGAACGACTGACTGACTGATAGACGGATCAACACTCAACAATACATACAAACGTACAAACTCTCTCCATACAAACGTAGTCGACTGTTTGGATTCGACTGTTTCCTCCCTGTTGCATAAAAGTTATAACTGCCATGACCATGCCCCTATGTTATGTTTTTTTTTGTTTTTTAAATCTAAATCTCTATGATAACTAGAAAAAAAAACCATGACCTAGGGGCATATTCATGGCAGTTATAGGTTTTATGGAACAAAAATATTTGTTCTAGTGTCATTATCCAGGCAGGAAACAGTCGGCCGGTACCCCTTTCACCTTAGCCGCTGATCGTAGAGACCTGAAACTTGGAGGGTGTGTTCTTTGTATGACGTAGGCATCTGATAAGAAAGGATTTTCCGAAATTCATCCCCTTAGAGGGTGAAAACGGGGGGCTAAGTTTGTGTGGGCCAGCGTGATTCCTTCGTCCAGTCTACTAATTCTACGCGGACGAAGTAGCGAGCAAAACCTAGTCTTCTATAAGCCGTTATCTCATTGTTTACATCCATTTCTCTCATATCCTGTTTCACACAGTCCTCTCATCTTTGCCTAGGTCCTCTTTGATCATAAAAGAACCCCATGAGTTTTTTGTGGCTTCTGCACATTGATGGGCATGTTTCAAAGGCACACATTTTGTCGAGAGTTTAGAGAGTGTGATTCTCGGAGACAAGTCACTCAGGGATCGGGTCGCTCCAAAGCTAACCCTTTCTATTTCATTGGTGGCTTAGAATATACGCCACTCCACACTTCTTCTAGTTTAAGCTGATAAATAGTTTGCAGTCTACAGATATCCTTATAAACATCTAAGGTCTTAATCATGACTATAAACGGACTGAGCTGAGTGGGCGTCGTAAAGCGTACTGAGGTAAACTCAACTCGTAATCAACATTAAGTAATACCTTGGGTTATGTTCCGTATTAAAGGTTTATCACTTCGCCCCAGAGATAACAATGTGATGACTTAAATTTAATTACTTTTTTGGGAATGTTTTTAATTAAATTTTATCTGTGTTAATTGCGACGAGAGAGACAAGAGTCATATGAGAAATATTTTTAAGGAAAAAACATATAAACATATAATTATGTTATAACAAATAAACTCTCTATCAAATTCACGAAAAAAAAAAAGCTAGAGCAAAGTAACGAATCGCAATATTTATTAGCATTTCTGGAAATATAAAAAAATACATTTCCAAAATTTTGTATTGTAACTGACTTCGTGACTTCAACTCGCGACCTCCCGCTTTAAATTTTGAAGATGCATTTTTCCATGGATTTTTAACCAGTAATTAGGTAATGGCATTAGAAATGACAGAGACAAATTCGTTGCATTTCGTCTTAGCAGTTTTTTTGTGGATTTGTAGGACCCTTATTTGCTGTAAGATTAATAATTAGAAAGTTTGCTTTGTTTAAATTTAAATAAATAAAAAAACCGTTTGATATTCAAATAGCTCAACATTCTGAAATCGTAGAAAGCAATAAAGTACTTCAATAAAGTAAATAACAGATTGCTTCACTACTGCCTATAATATCCTTTGTTGGCTATTAGTAATAGGTACGAACCAGAAGCTTTTTACATTTAAATATATTTACATTAGATAAAATATTACTTTCCTACGTCGCCGAATAAGCAGTAGGTAGGTACTTACCTAAATAAAGACTGAGAAAATCAGAACGTAGCTACTTCAGAATTCTTATCAACTATCGAATTGAAATTCAAACACATACCATAATGGAAATTCAGGATTCAGGATCCTCTCTTTCCCAAAGGAAAATGTTAGTTCCCTATTTTAGCTATTTTCTATGCCAAGGGTCTATTCCTCGATGATACTTCGAAACCCTGCAGTTTTGATATTAACTCAAGATTTTTTTTGTGGAACCAATTTTGAGGTAAGTATCCCCTTTCAACAAAAACAACGACAACAAGAAAATATCTTGATCGGTTAAGCTGCCTTCGAGTTATCGGTGATTTTATATATATAACTAGCGACCCGCCCCGGCTTCGCACGGCTTTATTATGCATGTATTATACAAATAAACCTTCCTCTTGAATCACTCTATCTATTTAAAAAAAACCGCATCAAAATCCGTTGCATAGTTTTAAAGATCTAAGCATACAAAGGGAAATAGGGACATAGGGTCATAGGGACGGCGAAAAGTGACTTTATTTTATACTATGTAGTGATATACAAAAACGACGAATTGAAAACCTCCTTATCTTTCTTTTAAAGTCGGTTAAAAAAACGATCTTTTTTCATATTGAAATGTTAAAATATTTACTAAGTAACTAAGCTGCGCCCTGCGGTTTTACGCGAGTATGAACCAATCCTGTGAAGATATTTAGATCTAGCTCTAACTAAATAATATCTATCTACATACAAAGTTTTATCGCAAACGTTTTAGTGGTATTTGCGTGAAAAAGTAGCAAACAACAGACAGTCACTCACCGCATTTATTTCTACATTTCTTATAGTGAGAGTCATCATCATCATCATTATATCAGTCTCAGGACATCCATTGCTGAACAAACGCCTCCCCAAATACTTCCAGATCGATCGGTCCGATGCCCTACGCCTTCCCACGCCATTAATTAAGTCGTCTGTCCATATGTACTCGAAGACCTACCCGTGCTGCTTGTTCTGGTAAGTACCTAGGTCTCTAATCTTTTTTTTATAGTGGGATTAGTAGAATCTTATATAGCCGAAATGCTTTAAGAAACGGACCTGAATTCCTTATTTTCTACACCAACTAAAATCAATAGTGCCACAGATGTCTAGAGCCTTTCTTTAAGACCAATATAACTTTACATTTCTCGCATCAGAACTTTCCAACAAATAATTTGGATTTTCGCCAGAATATGTTGGTCTTGGGATATGGAGAACTTGGAATCCCCGTAAACTATTAACTTTTTATCGGCACACTACAGACTTTAGCAGACTTTCTTTCTTTCATTGGCAGTTCACAAGGCAATCGGAAAATCGTCGTTGCTTGTCAAGTGCCCAATTTGTGCAGCTCTTGTCTAATAAATGTGTATGTTCCATGTAAGTTTATTGTATTAACGTAGTGTCTCAACAAGCTTGCTTGCTTGCTTGCTGGCTTTAGGCGATATACCGCTGTGGCGCACGTTACGCACGCCCACAAACCTATAATGTGACGAAATCACGCAGCTAACGAGGCATGCATGTGTGTAATAGCACCTTTATTTGTGGTAATGAAGTATGCTTAAAGGCGATTTGCGTCAGGATTGGTCAGGAATTTGTACGTACACATTCACAACATACACTTATGAAGAAAAAAAGCCCTATTCCCCGTTCAACCAGATTTTTAACCAGCTACGTAAGAAGACATTGTTACATTGTTGCGTATTGCGACACTTCGTTAAACATGTCCACAAAACACCTGTTTCTATTCTGTGGCGGAAACACGCACCTAACGAAGTGGGCGTGGGTGTCGTGTGGATTATACCATATCCGCATAATGAAATAGGACTAGGAAATGTTAAGATTGTTGACCAACAAAAACTCAGTAGTCTACGGAGCCTCTCAGTAATGATAGGTCTAACTTTGTGGAACTTTAACCACAATATATGTCCAAGTTTGTATGAAAAAGGTTAAGGTATTGGTTGTAGTATGAGATTAAATAAAGTTAGTTTGAATTGTGCGGTTAGTTTTGGTGTAACCGACCATTTTGATATGAAAATATTTGGAGAAAATCATTTATGTGGAACTTTTATTTATTTTAAAAGTTGAATCTCTTAATGAAGTTGAAAAAGACCTGTTAGTCAGAGACCCTTTTTAATTTAAATCCAGAATACGCGTTTAAGACGTAGTTATAAGAGTTAAAGAGTGGTCTTGGTGAAGTAACTACCTTGACTTTCATTTAGAAGGTCTTGGATTCAAATCTTGGACGGCCGGTATCTTTTAACTTAGTTGGTTCCAGACGTATTTAAGATTTTTTCATTTGGATATATGGTCGACAACTGAGAATTAACATTACCTATTTTAAAAACTGTTTTTCAGCAATAAGAAATTGCACCTTAGTTTATTAACAACCTTCTGTCCGTAACTTCACCCGCGTGGCTTACAAGAAATGCAATTTAGAAAACCCTTTCTTAGAATACCTATAAACACACAAGTTCTTGTTTCACTATAGATAACGCCCTTCAAAATCTACTTTTTTATTTTTATTAATTACTAGCGACCTGCTCCGGCTTCGCACGGATAGCCGGCGGATTTGCATAATATAGATTATGCATGTATTATACATATAAACCTTCATCTTGAATCACTCTATCTGTTTACAAAACCGCATCGAAATCCGTTGCGTAGTTTTAAAGATCTAAGCATACAAAGGGACATAGGGACGGCGAAAACTGACTTTATTTTATAATCATAATCATAATCATAATCATTTATTCATTCACACGAAATAGAGTAATACAAAATGGTCTTAAAAAATAATAGTCCGTCTATCTCGCCATGGCTAGGCATGTGAATTTACAGTTTGAAGTTAATTTAATTACAATAATATAGTCAAAATTAAAATGTCAATAGGATATTAGTTAATGTCAATAAGATTATAAGATAATTATTTTACATGTTATGAAATAGATCTATCATTTAAAAATTCTCTGACATCATAGTATCCTTTATCAACTAAAAATATAAATAATTCAGATTTAAACAATTTTAATCTTGTAATATCTCGAATTGTTTTAGGAAGATTATTAAATATAATGACTGACATTACACATACGCTTTGCTTCATTAAAACAGTATTATGACGTGGGATCTGCAGCATGCCTTGCTGTCTTGCACAATTTCTACTAAAAAATAGATGTTTATTTTGAAATATGAATATTGATGTCTCATATATAAAAAGACTAGGTAACGTCAATATTCCTAGTTTTTTAAAATAAGGCCTGCAACTATCAGTTTGCCTCATTTTATACATGGACCTTATGCAACGCTTTTGTGCTTTAAAGGCGTACAGGTTGTTTGTGGATATGCCCCAGAATATGATCCCATACCGAAGGGTAGATGTTACATAGGCATGGTAAGCTATGAGCAATGCATTTTCATTTACAATATTTGATAGTTTAGAAAGGGCATTATACTATGTAGTGATATCTCTTGGTCTAGCCAGTCAGTATTTGGCTTTGAACTTTATATTTTTAGATTGGATAAGTTCCACAAGAATTATGCAATATATTACAATAAATAAATCACACACTTCTCTCATCACTACATAGTATAAAACAAAGTCGCTTTCTCTGTCCCTATTTCCCTTTGTACGCTTAAATCTTAAAAACTACGCAACGGATTTTGATGCGGTTTTTTTAGTAGATAGAGTGATTCAAGAGGAAGATTTATATATTTAATACATGCATAATATAGTATTAGATAAATTGATCGTCCAAGTTAAGAGACATTGAAATTTACATACCAGACGGTAAATTTTCATTTGGTTTCATCCAATTATTGAAGAAACTTTTAGGATCCTAATTGATTCACGGTATCCTATTTGAATTAATAAAATAGTTTTAATAAATTGCTTTAAATTAATATTGAGTATAATAAACATTATTAGAAAAGTTTTGAAATAAATTAATTTCAAAATATTAATTTCAAAGTTTTGTAATTTAGGAATGTAATTTAAAATGTTTGTTTTGAATATATTTGAATTAACCCCTGAATGACAATGTGATAATTTTGAGAGAAAACTGAGAGCAAACTTAAAAAAAATTATGTCAGTAAAATGGCGGATTTTAGTGTTTGTGTTTTTTTAGTGTTTGTTGATTATAGTGTTTGTGTTTTTTTTATCGTTGGACACCCATTGACAATACAAAAACTAGGTCAACAAAATGGCAAATCAGTCGTGACAGAGGTTTTCAAATAAAATGTGGCATTGTGGCTAAAATTAATGAACGTATTTTAAATGAATGAAAGTGCTTCAGCTATGTTTGAAATAACAGTTCAGCTGGTAAAAAGTAGCGTAATTTTTTCCTGTTCATCGACATTTTTGACATGATAACGTCTAGTAAATTCACAAAAAAGTGTCATGGTAATATTGTGTGACGTCATTGTCATGTTCCCATCTCACCGTCACGTCCGTGACGTCATGTCAACAATGACGTCACACAGCACGCAGCAATACAAAACAGACAGTTTGTTTTATATTGTTTAATTTAACAATAATATCGCGCATCTGGGCTTGTGCTATGGTGACGAGTGACAAATAGAAGACTTATATAAAGGAAAAATTATACCTATAAGGGAAAATTATATATCGGTTTCTTATGACATTATCGTGTAAAATTATCTTCCGTAAACCGCAATTCACAGACAACCATTTTTTTTTTGACAAATAACTTGTTGCTGTCATGTTTGCAGTTCTAACATATTGGACAATACTGCACGACAATTCGCACGATTAATCGAAACGTTCGTTATCTATAAATTAATTTGCGTCACAATTTCAAAATCTATAATACGTGTTTTAAATTAATCCTCATAGTTTTCCTCGTTTTTCTTGCCTTAATTCCATTATTTGAGATGAGACGGCGCAGTGTATCATCTTTTTCTTGACATTATTTTCATGGCCGGTCACCTGTTTAACACCAAGTTGTTACAAATGATTTACCTGTTACCACGAGGACCCAACGTGCGATTGTCAGCACTGGGTCTCTTAACCCTTAGTCGTCTTACACGATTCACGCGAGAGTGGTTAGCCCTATTCTATGCCAGGGGTTACACGGTATAGTCTTAATTAAATCGCACAGTACCTACCCTTAATTTAAAGTAAATGTTGAATATAACTGCAGGTAACATAGTTATATTAATAGCTGAGGGGATGAGACAATAATGTGCTGTGATAATATTCATTATCTCTACCCCTTCCGGCGTACATTTTACATACCTACATTTCGCGTTCGCTTATATTACTTACACATGACACAAGAAAGGTTAACTTGAAATCTAAGTAATGTGCATAGTTGTTGAACCTAATGTTAAGTTATCTATCTAGCAATTTTTTTTTAAATGAGTAGTGATGAGTTATGTTTATTTTTTATTTTTTGCCGTCTAGGATTTTTCAGTACTTACTTCCTCCAAAAAGGGGGAAAAGTGAGGCCACTAAATTTCCTTATGAGATTTGATTTCGATTACATATTCTTTTTTTATTTTCAACGAACTAGGATGACCCGTCCACTGAGGTATGAAGGCCTATCAGACCCAAAAACCTTAGAAAAGATGTTTTGGCGCCGACAAATTATGAGAGCCGACTCCACTTGAAATGGGCAGTGACAAAGAAGAAGAAGAAGTATGCAACTTTAAGTTAATCTTATAAAAACTGGTTTACACGCAAGTCCCTCTCGATAGACTTAATGACGGAATTGCTACAATTAACAACGACCTGGCCAAAATCTGTGAATGGAGTACATTTTTTGGCTTGACAGGAAACAATGACCTTTGTTTTCAATGGGTTTACCATTGAAAATAAAGGTCATTTTCTGGGCAGTTCCAGATTGCTACCTAAAAAAGGCTCACTTCGTAAACTTCGGAACTTTCTGCCTAGTGCCACTAAGGTTAGTCTTGCTCAATTCCTTATGCTCCCAATACTTGACTACGCTGACATCTGTTACCTCGATTTGACCGAAGAGCAGCTTAACTTGAGCGACTTCAAAATGTATGTATAAGGTTCATATTTGGATTACGCAAATATGACCATGTTTCCGAATTTCGATATAAACTCAAGTGGCTGCCAATCCGCCTTCGCCGGGATGTCCATACTCTGTGCTTCCTCTACAAAGTTCTATTCTATCCTTCCTCTCCTCTTTACCTAAGAGAACGTTTTAAGTTCCTTAGAATAGAATAGAATAGAAAAACATTTATTTGGACAAGCACACGACATAGGTAAATAAATATTTAGAACAATTTAAGAGATGTTGACAAGCAATCATAAGAACATAAAAACAAAAAATACAAAAATTGAGGAAGAATAGTAAAGAACAAAAAAGTATAAAATTGAAAGACAGAATAATCAGAGAATAAGAACAGCCGAAAAAAAATATCTATTTTAAAAAAAATAAGATCTAAGGAGCCGTGTGCCTCCAAAAAGGCTCTGCCTCAGCAAAAATAGCTGTACCAACATTAAGTTGCTACAGCTGCTGGTCTAGATACAGTAATACAGTATTATTAGAGAGTACAAAAAAAAGAAAAAGGGGAAAATTAAGGAAAAAAAAAAAATATAGTAAGATAAATATAGTAATAATAATAATAAGAAAAAAAAGAATACAAAATAAGGTTAAAGAAAAAAAAAATTAAAACAAGTTCTTTGTGTTGTTGTTTGTTTATGTGTGTGTATGTACCTATGACATTTTTATTCTGTCATTAGATTTTAGTTAGTTAATATAGTTATAATGTTATTTTATAGTAGACTTAAGCGCTACATCAGCGACAGTAGCGGTAATTTTAAGTTACATTAAAAAAAAAAAAAAAAAAAAAACAGCTGCTGGTCTTCCGGCAGGACCCTTTGCGGATGACGCTTCGCACCGCGAGTAGAGCTGGCTTGCTTTAGTTATTGTTCTGAGAGCTGGCGAGTCTCAAGTGTCACAACCATAAAAAAAAACGACCTACGTAAATAAAATAAGAATAAAAAAAAAAAAAAAAAAAATGAAAAAAGATAAATAGTTATGTAGATAAATAAATTAAATATGTACTGTACTTACTGACGCTTGTACTTAGTGACGCTCATACGAGACAACTCCGATCCATTGATACACTTCTCCTTCAAGCTCCCCTTCACAATTCCACTTTCTACAGCAAATCCTTTTCATTTCGTTCTGTTATTTTCTGGAATACTCTACCCCAACCTTTCCGCTCTGCTAAATCCCTACCCATTTTTAAGAGTATGGTAACTGAACATTTACTCTCACTCTATTGTTACATAACTCTTGCCTCTTATTTCTTTTCATTAAGTAGAAATATTAGTATTCTTGTTACTTCTCTTAGAAATGCTTGTCTAATTTTAATTTTATTATACATATACATATATATATATTTTAATGTATTATTATTATATAACTAGCTGTTGCCCGCGACTTCGTTCGCGATGCGGTTTTGGTTTATAAAGAATGCCCGAAGAATGCATTTTCCCGCATAGATACTATTTAACGTTCGGTGTAAGTTATAATAACAAAATAGATACATTGTTTTTAAGCTATATTTTTTTGATTGATTTGGCAAAGGCACTTATGAAGGTAAGTAATATTTATATTTATTTATTTCACTCAAATAGAACATAATATACAACAATAATAAGCTAAAACTAAGTCCAATTCATATTCGCACAAAACTTTCAACATTCTTTGTCTTCCTCATCATGTCATCTTTGGTTTTTTGTAAATTAAAGTAAAAAATAATTATTAACTACCGTTGTCCCTCTATCCATATTTTTGTATTCATAATATAAGAGGTTATAGTATTTATAAACACCAACATCATGCAAATAATAATCTATTTTGGTGCAAATAAAATTTTGTTTTTTATTTTCAAATATTATTAATGATTAAATATGAAAGGCCATTGGACAGAACAGATACTTATACATAAAATAACGTCCTTACCTATTGATAGCGGGCATTACGTTGAACAAAAAATGCTTTCACACCAAACATCTAAAACGTCTAGGAAACGGGGTATTTGAAGGAACTTGATGTCCTATGATTTTACAAAAGTGCACGATGCCCTTAGAGACCTATACCTATCGATAGACGACATCGAAGAAAACAAATAATGCCTTCACACCAAACTTCTAAAGCGTATTGGATACAGGGTTTTTGAAGAAACGTGATGTTCCATGATTTTCCAAAAGTGACTTTGGTGACTTTATGCCAATAATAATTGTGTAAAATTACGGTATGCCTAGGGTTATTTTGTTATGCTAAAACGTTTATGCCAAACTACAAAAGGACATTTTGTTTATGCCAAAAGTGTGGTTCCCATCTAAAACCTCTAAGCCAACCTCCAACTACTAAAGCTTTTGGGAAATGGAATATTTAAAGAAAAATGATGTCCTATGATTTTTCAAAAGTGTGCGGTTCACTTTGAGACCCATACCCA
Organism: Idaea aversata; assembly: GCA_907269075.1. NCBI lineage: Eukaryota > Metazoa > Arthropoda > Insecta > Lepidoptera > Geometridae > Idaea > Idaea aversata. The sequence continues at coordinate 2,668,354 of OU026092.1, read as the reverse complement.
CCTAAATGAACAAAAAATGAACTCATACAAAACCTATAAAGCGTAAGGGCATTATTTATCCATCGGGTCTAAAATCACAGCGCAAAAAACATAACACTGCCACGCTCCCATACAGAATGTCCGGGCCCTTTTTGCAATTTTCTGAATTCTAGACCAGATTGCCAAGATTTTTGCCAGGCTACGTAATTTTGGGGAAAACAAAATAAAAAAGGAGCTGTGACATACGGCAGACAGACAGACATGACGAATCTATAAGGGTTCCGTTTTTTGCCATTTGGCTACGGAACCCTAAAAATTGATTTTTACAAACATACCTTATCTATTATTCACTTCAAAAACTTCAAAAAAGGAGGAGGTTCTCAATTCGTCGCGTATATTTTTTTATGTATTTTCGCCGATTACTTACTCGAAAACGCTTGAACCGATTTGGAAAATTCTTTTTAGGGTTTCGTACCTCAAAAGGTAACAAAGGAACCCTTATAATATCACTTTCTTGTCTGTCTGTCTGTCTGTCCGTGTGTCACCACCGATTATCTCAGGAACGGTTGGACTTAGCAAGTTGAAATTACTGAAGTCTATTCTTAATTTCAACTTGCTGAACATATTGGTGTGGAGCTCGTTGAAATCTGTTCTCTAGGTTATGAGATTACCTGGTTCAAACAAACAGACAAACAGACAAACAAAAATTCTAAAAACTACCCTATCGTGTTCAGCTATCGATTCTAAGACGACCTGTGTATTTTTTTTCTGGATATTTTACAATTACAGATTTTTTTATGTCTACAGATTTATTATATGTATAGAATATTTGTTAATATTCTCATTATGAATAGTATTGCTGGGTATATGCATTGTATTATATTATGTGATATCTATGTTTAAGTATTTCGTTTATAATATCTATTTTACGTTGGTATTTATGAATATATGTGTTTCTTACACCACACGACCTACCAGTTAAGCTAAACAGACCTTCTCCATCCTAAGGTTGCCTGGAAGAAATCGCTTTTAGCGATAAGGTCGCCTGTTTGTACAATTTCGTAGTTAATAAGCTTTCTCGTCATTTTTGTTATTTTCAATGTTTTGTGTGTTGTACAAATAAAGTGTTTATCTATCTATCTATCTAAAGATTCAGATCTTATCTGAGTGATAAACAGAATAGCTCCTCGAAATACAGTAAGAAGGTATATTAATCATTGCAGAACAGTTTGTGTTTGTGAGGTATCCTGCTCTAGAACTGTTAGTTTATTACAATTTAGTAACTTAATAACTTACTTTGAACCCTATTAAGTAAGAAGTGTGACAAAACCTGCTCATGATAAGTATATTTCAAGAACAACATAAGACTTTTCTAACTCACCTGTTTAGATTTCCCATTTCGCCCACTTGTGCCAGCTTGTTCCTACAAGAGCCTTGTCTAAGCACTTTTATATCGAGCTCACCGTTCACACCTGAGTTTTACGTTTATGAGTATGGCTCTATTCACTTTGTACAGGGTGTGAAGTTATTGCCAGGTATCAAATAGTGGACGTTTGCGGGTTTTATGTTAGCTCATTTTAAAAGGACACTAGTGTGTAGTGGGTTAGTATTCTAAGCGTAATATGAAATATTATAAGCGCATTTTGTATCTAGTTCTAAATATACCTAGATACTTACCAACATAATAATCTTAATCTGTGTTTTGAAGATTTTATCGTATTTGGTTTGCCACAGAAAAAATATTTTGTCCTGAATTTCATATAATTCCTTCACTCACTTCTCTCGAAGGTTCCCGATGATTTGTGGGTTTCAAGTCACTTGTCTAATAAGCGTGCTTCATCTTAGACCTCATCTTCACTTACCATCTGGTGAGGTAGTGATGAAACGCGGGCATAATAATATAATAATATGATATATAAATTTTTACGGCAGGTGCCATAGTTCCCCAGTATCTAGTCCACTACCATTCCATCACAATAGCTCAAGTAGTTTTGTCCTGTAGATTATCAATAGTTTTATCCAAACCGGAGGTTGTCCTTGGTTGCACTTTATAGTGTAGACAGGGATAATCGCCGGTTTAGAATCCACCCCATTGTTTGCTATTATACTTGTTATTGTAAAGGGCCTCTACGTGTTGGCTTCGGCTCCACGCACGTCGCACGCCTTCCAAAGGTCCGGGTTCCATAGTCCCGTGATACAGAACGTATAACAGACTAATAATATATTATGTCCGCGTTTAATTTTTCAGGTTTAAGATTCTTTATTCTCATAAGAATATTTATAATTCACTTACATGAGAAATATATAAAAGCTAATTAACTAATAATAGTACATATACAAATGTTCGAGGAGCATACAGGTAAACAATAAAACTTAATACGATGGAAAAAAATTATATAAAAATAAATGTAGGTAGGTTGACGCATTTCTTATCTATTAGTTTGTTCGAATCAGCTGCAATAGCAACTCGCTACAAAGCGGCACAAATACACAGATCTTCGGTAACTAGATGAGACGAGACGATTTACAGCTATAGGTTTTTTTTTCTGTTTTGTTATTGTTTCTTATATAAACACATCATTTGTAAATATATTTATTCATACTTAATATATTATTATATATTATAATACATATACATATACATTAGGTACCAAATTAGGTATTTTTTATAATTTCGTTTGGTTGTGATCCTACACTTAGCGTACTAATAAGGGGTGTTTTTTTTTTTTTAATTAATTTTTTTTTTAAATTATTATATATGGTGGTGCAAAGGCACCGGGAACGCTGGTGATTTTTTTATTTATTTTGTTTTATTTTTTTATTTTTTATATTTATATTTTTCATGATATTATTATTTAAAAAATTAGTATGTAAGTAGTCCTATTTTATTAAATCTTTTATTATACTTAGGATCTTAGGTATATAAACCTAAACTTTTTAGTTTAGGTTTATATTCTTAGGTTAAAATCTCTAACTTTTTGTTAGAGATTTAAAATTTAACTTACCGATACATCCTGTATTTGTACTGTTCTGGGATTACTCTGAAATCTTATTTTTAGTATGATATAAAAATATGTTGGCGTTTCGTGATGCAAATACCTAAATGGAAGCTTTTAGAGTTATTTTTATACTAGTAGTTATTTGTTATTTTTATTGCTCAGAAGGCCAATTCTCGTAAATAGCATTGTTAAAATTACATTTCAATATCATTTCGATTGCATTTCGATCTCAAATAATACCCTCAAAGTAGCTCAAAATACCCTCAAAGTTAGCTTTTTGTAAAAAAAAACTGACTTTGAAGGTATCTTTTGCAATCGAAATGCAATCGGGATGATATTGAAATGTAATTTAAACAATATTATTTACGAGAATTGGCCTTCTGATAACAATAAAAATACCTTGGTAAAACTGTGAAAAAATAACGATTTCATGCATAATCGTGTAAAATCTATAAATATAAATTCTACGTTTGAAGGTTTCCTGTAAGGTACCACTTTCAATGGTAAGGCCGCTTATTGCTTTAATTTTTGATGTATTTTATAACGTAATTGTGCAATCAATTGATAATTATGTTATTGTTATATTTATTGTTGTTGTTGTTATGTTATTAAAGTATGTTAATGATGTTATACCCGACTCTTGTATGAATTAATAAATCTTCATTAATTTATGTTTGCATGCCAAAGTTGTTAAAGTATGTGAGACTTTTAATACTGAGATCTGTACCTACTTACCATACTTTATGCATATAAATAACTTTATCTCATCTCATCTCGTCTCGTCTCGTCTCGTCTCATCTCATCTCATCTTATATTATCTTGAATTCTATCTAGGTATCAATCAAAGTCCTGACTTACTGACTGACTGATTGATGTATCAACGCACAGCTCCAACTAATGGACAAAACTGGCATACATTATAGATTGTAATAAATAACGTAGAAATCAGCTAAGAAAGAATTTTGCAAAATTCTACTCCTACGCAAACGATGTCGCGAGCAAAAACATAGTAATTATTTTCCCGGGTCTAAATCGCGTATTTTTATCTCCTCGCGACCATGACTATTGTAACAAGTCGCAAGGTGGCGAACTTGTCGGCCTTTTACCGGATACATTTCGGGGAGTGTGCAACAGAACTCCACGACCAGACAGGTGTGCGGCACTGATTCATGGTGGACATACCAGACGTTCGCACTAAGCGCTTTGCTTCGTCATTCCTTATTCGTACTGCAAGGGAATGGACTCGGTTGCCTGCGTCTGTCTTTCCTGACATGTACAATTTGGGGGTCTTCAAGTCGCGAATGAATGGGTATCTTCTAGGAAGGCGTGTTACATCTTAGGCCGCATCGTCACCTACCATCAGGCAGGTGTTATAGTGGTCAAACGCTGACCTATCATTATGTAAAAAAAAAATAGTCGAAACGTCGAGGTAAGAGACATAAAAATAAAAATACGCGATTAAGACCCGGGAAAATAATAACTATGTATGAATACAAACGTGTGAGTTTAAAAAGTTTATCTGAAAAACAATATAGAATAGCTATAGGTAATATGATTTCAGCCACATTTTATTCGCATTCAAAAATCCGTACGAATGAAATTCAGTTGAAATAGAACTTTAACAGAAAAAAAAACGATAAATAAAATACATTTCGGTTGGTTCACGTAATCAATTCTTCTTTTCGAGGTTGAGCGAGCAATTTGAGGACAATTTGGAGTTTTTCAACCAGAGTTACTACGCGTTTGCATAATTTATTTTCTTGTATTTGATTAGCAGGAGCAGGAGGGTTAAATCAGTTACTTTTTCGGTGGGTTAATATTTTTTTATGGAAATGAGTTTTCGAAAATTAATTGGAGAATATTTTTAATGTAATTTTAGAATATTTTATTACAGTTTTATAGGTAAAAGAAATTTAAGTACTTAAACTAATAATTTACTAATGGATACCAAGTTAAGTATGGTAGATATAACTCTAATATAATAAAGATTTTTTATATTTTTTGTTTGTAACGAATAGGCTCCGAAACTACTGGATCGATTTTTGTGAAACTTGGTATGAGGAGCTTATGTAACTCCCAATTAATCAATGTTAATTGGGAGTTACATAAGCTACTTTTCATCCCGATATTCCCTCGGGATCGTATCGAGTCTCTTACAATTTTGAAACTAAGCTCTCTAATGAAGGCGCGTAGTAATCTGACTTGATATCATGTGATCTCATTCTATCTTCACTTAGATTTGTAAGTAACAGCAAAGTTTTGAAACCACAGGCCTTTCCAAGAGCCACATCTTGATCGATCCTAAAACAAGATAAAAAATTACGTAAGTACAACATGGGCCATAACACACAAAAACACAAAAGATCCCATTGGGTCGAAGTGTTGCTGGCTATTTGTCAGCCCCCAATATATATATATATATATATATATATATATATATATATATATATATATATATAAGATGGGCCATAAGTAAATGATCAGTTTGTTACAATATTATTATCAACAAGTATTGGAGTTACGACCTTCTTCTAATAGACGTAACAAACAAACTTAAATACTTAAATTAAAAGTACTCTTAAGTACTTTAGTTAGTACTTACATAACTGATTACTCTTAAGTAATCATTTAAGTATGATTATTATTTTCAAGATGTTAGCTATGTCTTTAGTTGCCCGAGTGGTATAAGCCGGCACCCGCTACACCAACCGACGTGGGTTCGATCCACAGGCTACGTTGTTATAATGTTCAAATAGTGCTGCACAGGATTGTAAACGTTACGGTGGGCAGAGATTTTTGAACGTGGATTGGACGTAGGTAAAGTTGAACAAAGTGGTAAATTGCTCATATTTTTGTACCAATCAATAATAACTGTGGAGGCATGCGCTGAGTAACTCTCAGCTCTTATAAAATCACGAAGGTCTGTCGGTAAGCGGGAACTTACTACTTTTTAAATCCCATTGGTTCCGCAGGGTTATGACATAGTTGTCATTGAGTTGGGTTATGACGACCCAGTTGGCACAATGGTCATCATGCTGGACTGCCAAACACAGGGTTGCTGGTTCGATTCCCGCCTCAGGCAAGTATTTATGCTTAGATATTTGTCTGTGGTCTGGTTGTTTCTATGTATTATATGTAGATATTTACAAAAGAAAAGTATGTAAGTGTTATATACATTGTCTAGCACCCATAACACAAGTGTAGTTACTTAGCTTGGGGCTAGATGGCGATGTGTGGAATGTCCTGCAATATTTAGATTTTACTTTAATTAGATAGTAGCACAGATTACTCACATATCTCCAATAAAAAGGACCCGGCTAGGGTCCGACACTCCAGCCCTCTTCATGGCGAATTCTCCGAACATTTTCCCCGGTTTGCCTAGTTGAATGGCTTCTCGTTTTACTTGTTCAACAACTAAATCTGTAAACGCTCCTGTACCTGAAATAATGATGGCATATTTTATACAGAAACTGAAAAAAAAATGATAAAATTCTCAGTGTTTCTAGATTACAATAAAATTTAAAGATTTTCGTCAATCAAATGTGGAGGAAGATATAAGCATTTAAAGTCATCTGTTTTCATTTTCTTAAAGGAACTTTAAGAACATATAACCTTCTTGCAAATCAGTAATTTTTGTTAAAAGTTTTGCCTCATTATTATTTTGATAGACTTGTGTTAAGTTAGGATATTCAAAAAAAAAAAAAGTTTTCATAAAAATCGGTTCAGCTGTTTAGAAGAAATTTGCTAACATTTCAGGGTGATTAGAGGAACTGAAATAATAATTTGAATCGAGTCGCTTTAGAGGTAAAATTCACAGGTGGTTTTAAAGGCTACCCAAAATCATAATTTTATTGGAGTAGCCATTAAGGACATGGGTGCTTATTTTCTCAGGTGCTAAAGTGTCGCATGTAAGCACTTGCGTGATATCACCCAGGTCCAAAAAATAGAATAGACCAAAATATCCAGCTTAAAATTTGAAACATAACATTTTACAAACCGCGCCTTTTGAAAATAATTTTCCAACTATTAAAGCCTTTATTACCTACTTCGAAACTAACCTCAATTTAAATGATAATTATATTTTACAATAATTGACCGTTAATTCACAATATTCATAAACGAAATCTACATTTAAAATTGGAAATTATGTTCAAGCGTCAGAGTTTGCGTGATTTTAGACGACGACCTCTGCGGCGCCTTACAAATCATTACGTATTTATGACGTCACAATAATAATTTGGTTTTTGCAAATGACCCCCCACACTTCAGGCACAGTATGATAATTAATTCAATCCATTTATTTCAGACATTAAAATTTATAAATTTTAATATCTGAAATAAATGGATTATGGAATTAAAATAAATTTATTTAAATTAAAATAAATTAAGATTTAAGATTAAGACAAATTAAGATTTTTTTAATACCAGGATGTATATTAATGTTCATGTCAATCTCGAAATACGACTTCAGAAATAGCTTTAATAAAAAAAAAAGACTAGCGACCCGCTCCGGCTTCGCACGGCTATATTATGCATGTATTATACATATAAACCTTCCTCTGGAATCACTCTATCTATAAAAACACCGTATCAAAATCCGTTGCGTAGTTTTAAAGATCTAAGCCTACAAAGGGACATAGGGACATAGGGACATAGGGACGGCGAAAAGTGACTTTATTTTATACTATGTAGTGATATTAAAAACAATGCATAAGCAATGTTATTTCTGTAATTTTTAGTAATTGCGTAATTTGTGTGTAATTTACGTCAAGTGGGCTTACATAATTATGGTCCAGACCATTTTATAAAATACATCAATTGAGTTAGTCCCGCGCTGCCCCATTCGGGCATTCCCTATTTTTTTTTTCTTACCAATAGCTAAATGCCCATGTTTCAATGGTACATATTTATCCGTAGCTCCGTTCAAGAAATGTACATCTGGTCTGCTGAGGTAAGTGCTAGCTCGGTACAGTTTAGGTATGTTTATCTTGAAGTCACTATCGAACACAACTGCGCCGATTTCAGGATCATCTTTCAGGAATTTCACATATTCCGTGTAGAATCGTTCTTCTATTACATCTGGCTAAAGAAAAACGAGAGTAAAACGGCTACTTTAATACAAATCTAGTTGTTTATTAAAAAATGTATAGGTATTTGTGTTATTATGCATGTATTATACATGTAAACCTTCCTCTTGAATCACTCTATCTATTAAAAAAACCGCATCAAAATCCGTTGCGTAGTTTTAAAGATCTAAGCATACAAAGGGACATAGGGCTATAGGGACGGCGAAAAGTGACTTTATTTTATACTATGTAGTGATAGTGATAGTAAAGATAGACAAGTTCTAATCAATAATTCTTAATTAAGAGCGGCTTGTTGAGATTGTGCTTAAACCTATTTAGTGCATAAATACATTTAACGGGTAAATTATAATTTTATTTTATTTCACTGTCCACAATGTTAATATTATTTAATCAGTTTGACATCTCACACATACACTGTCGGAGAGATGGACCGAAGGAAACTTTTTTTAAATCTCAAAAATAAATATGAAGGAGCTGTTCCAGAGTTATTATAGCTTTATAAAAAACTGGTTGCCTGTAAAGTCGGTATACGGGCGAAAGTTTTACGTGACAACAACTGTGCTCGAGTGGAAGGGACGCGTGCCTTTCACTTTTTATGTCTGTCTCTCTCGCTCTTAGGCGGGCTAACCATGCCCGCGTGCCTCTCACTCGCTCTCATTGTGAGCGCATAACGTGAGCGGAGCGTAACGCAGTTTCTTGAAGTGTCACCCGGCAAACCAATTTATAAGACGTTTGCACGTCAAAAAATAAAAAATATATTGCAGGACATTCCACACATCGCTATCTAGCCCCACGCTAAGTAAATAGACTTGTGTTATTGGTGCTAGACTTCGAATATACTACTTATATACTTTTCTTTTGTAAATATATACTTATAATACACAGCAACAACCAGACCACAGACAAATACCTAAGCATAAATACTTGTCTGAGGCGGGAATCGAACCCGCAACCCTGTGTTTGGCAGTCCGACATGGTGACCATTGTGCCAACTGGGTCGTCGAATTGTTAATAATAAGTTAATTAATAAATAGGTAGTATAATATTATTATGCAGATAAATATTTTGTTTTATTTTATTAAATAAATAAAAAAATATAGCGATTCAAAAAAAAAAATATCTCCCCGTTTACCCTATTTATTTTTGTTGTGCTAGTCAACCTAAATGTCTAAATTACTTACTCCGTGGTCGCATTTCAGTCCATACGATTCCAAAACATTTATCGTTTCCAAACAACTAACGCAGTAAACTGTTTTCTCGAAATTTATTGATTTTAAATATTCAGCTATGGCTATTGATGGTATTGTAAGATTTTCCTGAAAAATAAAGGGGAATTCTTAATAAATTAAGACTCACAGAAATTGAATTTCATGAAAAATACAAAACTTAATTTAATCCCACAAAATTAAATTTAAGCCCCGGTTACACTAGGGGACATTTAGTCCCGCAACCTGACGCGCAACACTCAATCTACATGTAGCTGCAACGTTGCAAAGTGTCACGCAACAAGTAGGTACCGCATAATTTTACGTGACGTAGGACATGTCACTCCCGTTCCGAGAGGAGAGAAAAAATACTTTGACTTTTTTTTATTTAGTTAGGTAGGTAGGTAGGTGTACCCATGGAGGAAAAAAAAAATTCCCCGCCCAGATGGAGTAATAATCATGCCTATTTTGTATCGAAACCTATGCGGCCGCTCAGAGGGGTGGGAGGGTAGGTGGAAGCGGGAGACAGGGTTTGTCTTTTATCTCTATCACATATTTTCATATACGTTACGTTAGAAAAAGATAGAGACATTCATGTTATGACATAACCAATTAAAAACAAAATATCAATAAAGTACGACATTTATTTGTCTTTATTGGCATGTAAAAAACAAGGAACTTCATGGTTGCTGAATTTGAAAATAGTGATGTGATGTGGTATGAAGCGTAACGTATATTTATCGATTATTTACTTATATTTTATTGTTCAGGGGTATTTATTTTAGTTCAAGATCAGACATCCAGGTGGTGAGGATGAAATCTATCACCTATCGAAATTAAATATACTTACCTAAATTGCATGGATCATGTCAAATTTTAAGTGGAGCAATGTAGCGTAGAAAGTCCTCCAAATACTTGGAGTGACGACTTTCGCAAAGTGACTAGTAGCTGTTGGAGGTGCAGAGCGGGGGACCAAGTTCAGTGGCGTGCTATTGGAGAAGCCTACTTGTACTTGTATACGGGCTGTTTTCCGCAATCAGACCTTTCTAGTTAGGTCCCTTTTGCATGAGGTTCCACTTGTCAGGGGGAGAACCAGCCCAGCTCTTCCATAAATTTTGCCACTAGATGTGGCTTCTCAAACATTTTTGGAAGGCTTTTAACGACACCTATAGTCCTGAGTCTAATATCTGTCAATACCATGCAGTCCAGCAGCACATGCGCGGTCGTTTCCTCAGCCTCTATGCACGCTCTGCATAGTGGGCTGTCCGTTATATCCAGGTTATGGAAGTGCTTGTTGAAAGCGCCGGGACCGGTCAAGGCGATTGTAACCAAGCGCATTTAAGGGCGGTTTAAGTTTAGAAGGCGTTTCGTGAGTCTGTTGTTTATGTCGGGGAGTGCTAGTTTGGCCTGCCTACAGCTTTCCGTCGTGGTCCAGAGGTCACGGTGTCGCATTTTAGCGTGGTTGCGGATCCAGGCTTTGAGTTGGTTTGAGGGGATTGGGACGGAGGGTTGAGGCCCGTAACTGACCGCTTCCACTCCTCTTTTTGCCAGCTCGTCCGCAGCGTCGTTTCCCCTTGAGCCGCTGTGTCACTTTACCCATTGTAAGGTCAGTCTATTGTGTTCTCCTAGTCTGTTGAGTGTCTCGTAACATTCGTAAATCAGGGCTGAACTTATAGTTTTACTGTTTAGTGTATGTAGCACCGCCGCGCTATCGGACAGGATTCTGATGTCATGGCTCGAGACATCGCGATGTTTAGGTGTTTAGGTCCTCCGAGAAGACCCCGGATCCAGTGCCCGTGTCCGTTTTTGAGCCGTCGCGTCGGTGTGTATATCCACATTTCACTGGGTTGCGGATAGTCACGTTGTCCTTCAGTCATTTGTATGGTGTAATGTCTTTTGAATTCGTGTCTTTTGGGTATTGGAGAAGCCTATATCCAGCAATTGACGACTAAATGTCGATAGTGTTGATGATGAAATATCCTGCAGTCCACGTGAACGAAGTCGGGGGCACAGCTAGTAGAGAACTAATTATACAAATAAAAATACATCACCAATTTTAAAACAATATTTTTTATTTATATTTTAACTATTTACATTACGTTGTTTTTTATCGTAAATCATCATTAATATTGACATAATATTTAGTTGAGTTCGTAATCTGAGGGAAGCACTGTTTGTTCATGAACCTGTAAGTAGGAAAATATATTGTTTAGATATAGAGCTAATGCTGAAATTAATAAAACACCAATACTTCCTTCAGTATGGTCTGTCTGACTCTGAAGCACAAAAATCTTGCAGTTCTTAGAATCTTTTAGAAAACTGCGATAAATAAATGAAATAAAATAATAATAAGCTGACGATTCGATTCTATATTATTTTTTATCGACTACTTCACATCACTAAAAATCAACAAAATTATTTTCTACTAAAAATTTGACCACGAAAATTGTAAAAACCAAGCGGTTTATTACTTACCAGAAAAATGTGATACCAGAAGGCTTTGTACTTTTGCTTGCGGCATGGTTTCTGCATAATTTCACTGCCCATTTTGTTAATGTAATATTTTATTTGTAATATTTTATGACAGAGGTGATGTCCATGTCACACGCCATGAACGACTATTTGAAGGAAAAATGTGAATGTGTGTGTGAGCTACAAAATTGTATCTCAGCCGGCACCCATAGTATGTTTTGATTACTACTCCATCAGGGCGCGGAAAACTTTTTCTTGCTTCATGGGTGTACCTTATTCATTTTTTGATGTCATAGAAGTTTTATTATATAATTTAATAAAGAATAATTTCGTTGAATTATGTGACATGCATTTTTACAATATTAATATATTTGGTCTCTTTTTTTGGAATCATTGTCATTTTCCTATGTTTCCTTTAAAGAGTTATTTAATTTGACAAATAAATTAATGAATATGTTGTATGTTGTATATTATTATGTTGTTTATTCTGAATGTTTTATGTAATATTATTAAACGTCGAAAGGGCAGAATTTAGCTGTGACACGCTGTGATCAAAAATTGTTATTACTTTACCTAAAAATAAAGTTTTATTTCTTTCTTTCTTTCTTCTTTCTTCTATGTTCTCAATAAATAATGATTGATTGCGAGCGCACGTGTCCCACGTCAGAGTTACGGCATTTGTTACAGAGTGTGGTCATCTAAATATTCCACGGGATTGTCTCTCGGGACATTCACGTAGTTTTGTCAAGCAACATGTAGCCACTGTTTGTCCTCTAGTGTATTTAAGGAATAGTACATTGTTATCCTAGGTGTGAAAGTCACTCATTACAAGTCCCGAGACGGAGTTTGGCGCCCGAGCGTAGCGAGGGCGCTAATAGTTCGAGGGACTTAATGAGTCTTTCACCCGAGGTAAACACTGTGCTTTTTATTACGAAGAATACATAAAATTCATTATAACAACGAGAGTGAATGAGACTATGAGACTCCATACCACATGGGTAGGTACTCATGTGTCCATACTACCCATATACTACCTGATCCTCTTACAAGGTTGGGACCAAAGAGGTTATACATTATGTAGTGTTTTTTTAGGTTTCTGCTATTTGTATTCAATACTTAAATACGGCGGTACCTACTTGCCGAAGAAGTTTTTATTAATGAGTTAATCCAACATTGGGAAATGACGCGAAGTCCGTAGATTTAACTTACAGTTTATGTAACACGGTTTGTCTAGAAAATGTTATTTACAAAAAATACACAATCATAAATGAAAAACCAGATTAAACTTAACACAAAAACATAATAAAATAAGATAAAATAGTTCCTTGTACTAAACTCTGGCAGTATGCATGAGCCGTGCCAAGCCATAATTATTATTCTTTGGTGTAAAAAAAAAGCAAGGAGGTTAGGTTTTTGAAGTTCCTAATGCGTAATGATACTGATACTGGCTACATGCAGATTGCCCAAGTCGTGCGAAGCCATAATTTGACATGACAGCTGTCAGTGAAAGTGAAAAGCCCTAGGGCTGGAAATTTTATTTTCTACACGCTCTTCAGGCATATTTAGACCTACTTTCGGAGTATGAGTAATGAAAAATAATTTACAAATGTTATAAAACTAAACTAACTAGGTAAGTAATATTAAAATCACTCTTTGTTTTTTATATCAGATGGGGTAATTGGGATATAATATTAATACCCTTCTATTTAAAAAGGAAAAATAAAATAAAAAATCTTACGTATCCATTTTCAATACCAGCATCCTTGAAGTTTTTCTCATAGTTCGATTGAGGTCTCAAACTGTTATTCGAAACATAATTAACAGTTTTGCCATGTTTTTTCATCAGTTTAAAAAAATCACCTGCGCTAGGTAGAGGTCCTTTTAATTCCCATATAACACCTAAAAATTTTTTTATCACTTTTGTAGTAAATTAGTTAATATTGACTGTGGCGACGCTTTGCCTTGCTACCAACAGATGGCGCTGGGCCAACCTAGAGCGCGCGAATCGCGAACGAAGTGTTTCTGAGAATCAGCTCATATACGAGTTCCAACGAAACATCGTTAGGCTGCGACCTACCTTATAGAACACCTTTCCAGTGGAAGATCTTCCATTTGAAAGAATTCACTTTATGTTTACCTACTGCGGACTAGCACTAGTACACGGTTTCACTCAGGTAAGTCCCGATCCCGTAAGAATCGGCATAAAATGCAAATGATACTCTCAAGGATTAAATGCATTTCATTTCAAACCAAGGTTCATCAAAAATCGTTACAAACAAAAAAACTTTCATATTTATAATATTAGTGTGGATAAAATACTGCAGGATAAAGACGATTTTCTCAGCTATCCACAAATAAACTAAAACTTGATAATTTACTTATTCATCTGTTACAAGAGATTAAAACATAAGCCAAGCTTATCTTTGTTTATTGAGACGTATGAATTACAGAAATGAGACCCGGTTGAGGTGTTAATTAACAGATGATAGCAAGTAGACGTATGTTATAGAATTTGAACATTATTCGGGTAGCATTCCAGTCATTTTTTCAGAAGGAAAGTGGCAGAGAATCACAGTTTTTAGTATGAGTGAATTCTTTGTTTTTTTTGTTAACATTAAATTGAGCCATTTTATAAATATAAATGACCTTTTTAAATTACCGTTTATCTACATATTATTTTAGAGAGAGAACAGTTTTATGTTTTGATGAAACTTGATACGAGTATACATTGATTCATTGGGAATAACAGAGGCTACAATTTCGGGACTTACCTACACGAGTAAAACCGCGTGGGGCTGCTAGTATGTAATAAAGAAGGATAGACCTGGCCTTAAATATTATCGTGCCATTCATTTGCGATGATAAACTTCATGACGAGTTAATGAGAAATCGGACTAATAAAAATTATAATAAAAAGATAAGCGGTAAATATATAGATAACGAAACACGACCACTGAAATATATTAGAGAACACAACCAATAGGTTTTAAACTACGTTAATAAGTGTACTACCAAAGATCACAAAGGATGATGCCAATAGTGGTACCCACCTCCAATAACGATGTGTAATACGTCATTGGATAGCTCTTTTCAATTAGAATAGAAGTTAATATGGCGACTATTTCGAAATGTTAGTCCGTTCAGAGTTATACTAACTTTTATTAAGCCATATTAACAATGGTGAGACGATGTCTAATTATCATTTTATTCATATACTAGCTGTTGCCCGCGACTTTGTACGCGTGGTAGTTTTGTTTTACACGCTAAAAGCTTTATCTTGAATCACTCTATCTATTAAAAAAAACCGCATCAATATCTGTCAAATAGTTTTAAAGATCTCAGCATACATAGAAACAGACGGACAGCGAGAAACGACTTTGTTTTATACTTACTATGTAGTGATAGTGATGATAATAATATAAACAAATAAATAAATAATAATAAAAAAATATTTCAAGACATTGCACACAACAACTTCTCGCCCCAATTTAAGCAACTAGGCTTGTGCTATGGTGGCCAGATAACGGGTAGAATAGTTAAGTTTATAACTTTTCTTTTGCAAAAACTTCATAATATGCCCCCAACCAGAAACAAAAATCGATTTATACTTAAATATTAATTCGAGGCAAGAATCGAACCCACATGTCTCGTCTGTCCCGTCTGTCTCGTCTGTCTCGTCTGTCTCGTCTGTCTCGTCTGTCTCGTCTGTCTCGTCTGTCTCGTCTGTCTCGTAATAGAAAATTAGAATTTAATTAAATAATTAATTACTTTTAGACATTATTTTATGGTTACTAACATAGCTAATAAAACCTTACTAATAAATGAATTCACTATCTGCATGATTAAAACATGAGATTAACTAATAATATAGGTTATACATTATTCTTACCATCACAATCAGAGAAAACATGATCAAACGAATCCAAAAACTCTTTAAAATCACTATCATCTAACTCCGTCAAATTAACAAGGGCCATTATCGATTGTAACACGAATCGATTAACTTTGTAACAATCGAGTTGGAAGAATCGGAACACGTGTGTTTATAACCTAGCCGTGAAGCGTACTGCGCTTGCGTAAGCGTCTCGATATGACGTAGGATTTGTAAACGGGAACATTTTGGTGTGTGTCCATTGTTGCGTCATTATATTTTATTGTTAACATGCAGCGCTCCGCGGTATCACCTGCGTAGCTTCCGATCCCGTGGGAATATCGGAATAAAAAGTAGCCTAAGTTACTTCCAATTAATCAAGGTATCCTCATACCAAGATTCATTAAAATCGGTCCAGTAGTTTCGGAGCCTATTCGTTACAAACAAAATACAAAAAAAAAATCTTTAATATTATAGATAGATAGAAGATAAGATTAGTAATATAGATTAGTAGGTATAGGTAGATGATAATTATGGAGCTGATAATATTTCAAATTGCCATTTATTTAGCAAAAACATGGTAAATCGTTAATATATTTAATATTAGGTAGGTTTTACTGCAGTACTACTGCATTAAAACCTACCTTAGTACAAAATTACAAAGTTAAAAAAATAATATTATAAAATCAAATAGGTGCAAAAAGTTGCTGCTACTTATGGAGGTGATTAGTTTTTTTACTTTAAGTATTTATTATACAATAATAATTATGCTAATAAAACATTTTAGTACTAATAGGTTGACAAACTTTATATATTCTTATTTTCCTTCTTCGAAAATGTAGGTATAACGAAATGGAATAAAAAAAAACCATAAATTCACTTTCGTATTTAGTAACACCTGAATAAAGATAGTTTATCAATTTCACTATTAATCATCAGTTTACATTGATACCCTTATCAGTTTGGATTTAAAATAGGTAACCCAACCTACTAAAAATAAACGAGAGTTAAGCAACAGTCAATTCGGATTCCGTAACCCTGTTATTCGAAACATATTTAAAATTAGGATTTTTTAAATTGGGAAAATCATCTAATTTTCTATATTATTATAGATGCCAGCGTAAGAATTAATAATGGTGTTGCCACATCATGAACATTCAATAACTGACAATAATTAGAACGAACCCTATCGCGGGTTGGCGAGGGACGTAGCCAAAAAAGAAAAAATATAACGCCTTACAAGAAAGAAAACCGTACAAGAAAGAGAGAATGAAGGAGACCAATGACAAATCTCCCATATTTCATAAAAAATATATTAAAAAGGTCAAGGGACTTCGTTCCAAACGCGTGTCTTACTACTTAAGTAAGTAGTAAGACACGCGTTTGAAAAGAAGGCCAGGATCCACTTCGGGTCGCTGAGCCAGCGTAAGTACTTACTTACGCTGGCTCAGCGACCCGAAGTGGATCCTGGCCTCCGACACCAAAAGCCGCCATTGCACCCTATTCTGCGTCACTTGTTGCCACTCGGCTGCATGAAGGGCTTGCAGGTCTTGTTGGACTTGGTCTATCCAGCGATACCTAGGTCTGCCAACAGAAGAACCAAGATTCGGATTTACAAAACGCGTGTCTTGCGGCACGGTATTTATTTTCAGATACCTATTATAAAGGTTATATCATTTTAAGTTTTCCTCTTAACAAGATCAAATATAAATTACTAAAACATGACGTCACCCACATGCTATATCTTATCTTAAATCAAGATGATCCTACACAGTTCACATGGTTTTTTAAATAGTTGTTTTGTAAATGGCTACATTATTAGTAGCGCAATAATTTAAATCTCATGAAATATTAATGACATTATTCATAAAGTTTTACATTTAACTATATTTTATTATATTACTGCAATAAATATTTTGATTTTTGATTTTGATTTTGATAAATTTATTAATTAAATAAATAAATATTGCAGGACATTCCACACATCGCCATCTAGCCCCAAGCTAAGTAACTAGACTTGTGTTATGGGTGCTAGAAAACGGATATACTACTTATATACTTTTCTTTTGTAAATATATACTTATAATACATAGAAACAACCAGACCACAGACAAATATCTAAGCATAAATACTTGTCTGAGGCGGGAATCGTACCCGCGACCCTGTGTTTGGCAGTCCGGCATGGTGACCATTGTGCCAACTGGGTCGTGGGTCAATTTGAAAGTTTGTTTACATTTTTGTTTGTAATACATAATATACAAACAAACAAACTAATAAATAACTATTCGTGGTTAGTTCCCTCTTTACGGTCAAACGAACGGACGATTTGTATGAAAATTGGCATAGTAGTTGGTAGAAGGTAGAGAAAGACATTGAATTGTTTTTTTTAAGCCGAAATTTTCACGGGATTGGGACTTGTGCGGGTGAAACCACGTTGTGCAGCAAGTATGATAAAAAACAATGTATGTATGTATGTATGTATAATGATTAAAAACTAGAGAGATAAAAATCTGGCCAAATAGATTTAAATCTTTTTAGTTTTTTATTTTTATTAAAAACAAAACTAAAAAGAAACAAGATAGGTACTTAGGTAGCTATTTCAAATCTCCTACCGTTATAAAGAAAACCTGTGGAAAGATAAAAAGTGAATTTAATAAAATAAAGTGTAAGGTAAAATACATGAATGGATAAAAATTTGGTTCACGCTTAAAGGCTCCCCTAACGGACCCTACTCTTAATGGACCCCCTGTTAAGACCTATTTCACGATTATCATCCTCCATTAACTAGGGGAGACAATAAGCGCTAATTTAAAATAAGATCGGAAGGTCTCGCGGACCTCCTATGCTACTAATACACAAAATCCAAGGAAAGTCTTCATACCTATGAAACAATGGAAACGCGTTACTTTCAAATCGATCAGCTGTTCGGTTCCCATGGAAACGGCCTTGTTTACTTCTCTAATTGAAATTAGAAGGTAACTGTAGGAAGTGGCTAGCGATACCACTGATTAGGTTTGATTACTTTTGATTACTATTGTAATTAGTTAGTTACTTAGTAGGTACTCGGTATCGATTTCATCGTAACGCCCGAAATCAATATCAATTACTTGGCAAATTACCAATTCTAATTGGGAATCTCATCGATTTTGGAAAACTCTGAGCTGTGTTGACTTAGTGATAGAAATCTCGACTTTCATTCCGAAGGTCGTGGGTTAGTGGCAAAACTTTGAAGAATAATTACTTATGAAAATGAAAAACATGTGACTTTAAATGCTTATATCTTTTTTCACATCTAGTGCACGAAATACTATCAATTTAATTGTAATCTAGAATAACGAAGAATTTTATCATTTTTTTAAATTGTGTATTATGCTCAAATATTGCTATTCCATCATTCTTTGTGTGCTAATTGCCATAGTTCTAATCAAAGCTTCTAATGGTGTGAGAAAATATCGTTATGCAACCTACGACCTTTTGGATCCAAAGGTATTTAATTTTTGACGTGATAACGTCTAATAAATTGATGAACACCGGCAGCAATCACAAAAAAAGTGTGACGTCACCGCTTTCCGCCCACGTTCGTGAGTGGTTATATTTTCGAAAAATATATTTACTTGCTAGCTGCCCCGGCCAAAAGATTTCTTATAGAAAAATAATATATAAAGGAAAAAAAAATTGTTTGTATAATTTACCGTTGCTTTTAGCATAAGTATTTAACGGTAAGTTAAATACATGCCTTAAACATGTAGGTATATAAGTTGTAAATAAATAAATAAATATTTCGAATTAATTCATAAAATTATGCAAATATTCATCATTTTCTTATGACGTTATCACGTAAAATTATCGTCCGTAACCCGACTTTACAGACAACCAATTTTTTTAAAATAAATAAAACATATTTTTACTTTAATTATATAGATTCTGATAAACACATAAGTAAAAGATCAAGATCTGCACACGATACAAATGCTACAAATAGCAACATAATGGAACGGGTTCTATTCAATTCAAGTTCAATGCAGTCGCCGAGAGACAGAAACAAAATTAAAACACGTACCATTGAAAACGAAATCAGTATTGAAATCTGAATCTGATGACATGTCTTGCACGTGCCTGCGATTTTAGAATACCTAGTCGCATTCTTACGGAGCAGGGTTAGTGTTGCCAGAAGCTAGTTACTTTTTCTCGTATTATGGTAACAAAATTTTGGTATTTTACATGTTTCACGCTCAATAGGAATAGAATCAGGTAAATCACTACATGTATAAAACAAAGTCGCTTTCTCTGTCCCTATGTCCCTATATCCCTATGTATGCTTAAATCTTTAAAACTACGCAACGGATTTTGATGCCGTTCCTTTTAATAGATAGAGTGAAGAGGAAGGTTTATATGTATAATACATGCATAATATAGCCATGCGAAGCCGGGGCGGGTCGCTAGTAAAAATATATAAGTTTGATTTTTTATTGAAATGAACTACACTGACATTTCGTTTTTATGTGAAAATTAAAATCAACCGTTATTCCATAGAAAGTTGACAGTTTTTCCTGTCAATTTGACCCATTCGATGAAACATCATGATTATTATTATAGTAAGCTTGATGCTGTCAAATGAGGTGAGTAATGGGCAGTGGGGCTGTAGGGATAATGATAATGAGCTGATTCGATTGTGAGGACATTTTAAGGTACTTCTTTTTTGCACATGGCACAAGCAGTGTGTACAAAAGTTTACTGAGATTTTTATTTTCATTGATCGTATAGGACTGTTACATTTTGTACAAATGCGACATTTCTCGTACGTCTGGCAACCCTATAGGGTGTCTACTTAACATATTCGTTGTGTAAGGCTTTAAAACCCTTTTTAGTAGCAAATTGTTTTAAGCAATGAATACTAAACTTTTGGCTTATTTGAGCAGGTTTACTTATGCATAACGACGTAGGTAATATTTACTTACGTAAACTTTTTCTATTTTATATATGTCTGTTATGTGTCTCATATCACTGGGCTATTGAGTCGCGGACCTTTGAAATGCGTGCTTGGAGCCGAAGCCAATACGTAGAAACCCTTTACAAGAACAAGTACAATTAGCAAAGTATGATGTAGACACCAAACCGGCAATTATTCTTGTCTGCACTACGCAGCCAAGGACAACCTCTGGTTTGGATAGAACTATTGATAAACAACAGGATAAAACCAATCTTTATGAGAAGAACTCCGCTTCGCAATGCTCCTTACACCTTCTAAAAACAGGTTAAATTTATTTATTCCTTATATCCGTTACAAATGATGACGTATTTATGACGTTACATCCGTTACATTTGATTTTTGCAATGGAATCCCTACCCTACAGTTTTGAATGATTTATTAGAGGTTTACCATCTAAAACTAGTAATCTAAAACTGAACCTATAAGTAATTAAGTACTAAGGTGTTTTTATGCCATGGAATTTATTTCGCAGAATCTGTGAAGGTTGCAGTACCTACCTATTTGATACCTAACAGTAGCTACCCATAGATAATTTAATGTCAGAAACTAATTGATTAAATTACGACTAGAACAATAATATGGTTCAATGGTTTCATTGTTTCCGGTGAATAATCTTAGATTTATTTTTAAATAGACACTAATAAAATTATAAAGAGAAAATCTTTTTTTGTTTGTTTGTAACGAATACGTTCCGAAATGACTTGAAAGATTTTAATGGAACGAACATAGGCTAGTTTTTATTCCGATATTCACGTATGATCATGAATTAAGTGGGTAAAACCGATCACTATAAAAAACGAAATCTTAAATGTGTAGAGAGTTAGCACAATTCAATGTGGCACACAAGTTGTCTCTTTTTCGATCGTCTTCTATTTCGACTATCTTTTGTGTCCGTTTCGTCTTTTGTTTTTGACTGATCAATCAGTTTGTTCGTTTGGAAAAATCCGTTCATCAAAGAAATCTTCTGTAGTTTCATTTCATTCATTAATTATTCACGATATGACGCTTTGACGACGCGATGAAAAGTCTCTTCGCAAAAAAAAGCGTAAGGAATTTCTACCTACTTACTAAATACCTAAGAAGGCACCATTATCTCGAGCCTTCAAAGTGGACTCCATGATTGCTGAAGTTCGCTAAGTGACGATGCAGACTTTGAACTGTTCTGTCAGCCGATTGTCTCAGTGAATAATTAGAAACCTTTAAAAGGATGTCATAACAAATGCCTGCAAAATTCAAATAAAAAAATAAAGTACACAAAAAAACAATTTATTTATTACATGGGTACAATAGTGGTCTTAAATTGAACTTCTGAGCTAAACCGCACTTCACCCTTAAAATATATGAACTTCTTATACTTTATTCTTCTTTTATTATTTTCATTCATGCTTTTTTAAATAAGTTAACAACTTTGCTAGTATATTTATAAGTATTCTATCCGGTGGCCACCATAACACAAGCCTATTTGCTTAGTCTAAGGCTAGATGGTGCTGCGTACATTGCACTTTGATATTTATTGATTTACTTTTTTTTTTTAAATTTTAATGAAATACGTGGAATTGGCATATTTTTAATTGTTCAACTCCTGATGAATCCCCCGGGGGAATATAAAAATTCGGATCCGCGAAGCGCTCCGATCTAATTTTAAATTAGCGCCCGTCGTCTCCCCTAGTCCAGAGGGCCTGACGGGCGACCGTCGGGACTAGGGGATCCGTTAGGGAAACCGACGACGCGCGTGAACCATATTTTTCGCGGACGTTCACGGCATTCCTGCTTACAGCGAGTTTTTAGACTATAGAGGTTTTCTAAGTATTCCTTACAAAGAAACTTGGAAAACGCTTGTTTATAAAGCTTTGAAGTTGTCGGTCGGTGTAAATCTTTAATTTTGGTTTGTTATAAAGATTGTTAAAGCCTTGTGGCTTTTATGTATTTTAATTATAACTTTCTAAGGTATTAATTAATGTTTTGTATGGTTTACTGAAATAGATACGTCGTAGGTTGGTACTTCTAATTATAACCTCCCACATATGTCTGAGAGTCGAAATTAATAATCCTATCTTACTTGCTCTAGCCAGTCGCTGAACGCCGAACGGTGAGAAATAGGCATGTAGCCGTAAGTAAATATTTTATAATTACGCTTATACTAGTTAGCACTGAGCTGTCTATCTAATTCGGACCGAAGTCTTTATATTTAGACGTGAAAATGAGAGAAAAGACTTCTGCGACTGACGGGAGCAAGTAGGATGATTTATCTGATAAGTATGATGAAAGTTGAAAATTATTGATTATTATTTTATGCGATTGTTTTCTCTTCTAAGTGTTTTATTATCATTTCTGTGTATCTCTTTATGTTATTTTATTTGTCAGTGTGCTTTTCCAAATTGTATGTATGATGTAACTGTTTTTTTTTTCACGCGGCTAAGTGCGTAAAAAGACACGTCAAAAAAAAAACAGAGGACACTGAAAAATAGAGACAAATAAAATAGAATATAATAAAATAGACAGAAAAATAGAGCACACTGGTTGTTTGTTTTACAAACAACCAGTGAATAATTGAGAACCTCATCCTTATTTTGAAGTCAGTTAAAAAGTGTAATCCCCTTCCTTGGTCAGCTAAAAACTTATTACATTCAAAATACCTTTCTTAAGATAGGTTAATAAATTTACTCCGGCCATTATTTACCAAAGAATCCTTCAAAGAACCTCCGTATTTCATCATAACACCGTGATACCCTTTATGATTTATGAGCAGTTACGACCTTGAAACCCACGCCTGCCTTAGAACTTTGACCTTTGGTCAAAATGTTAACGGACAGTCAGATTAGACTTGCCTTTTTGTAATGTATCTATAGATAAAATAATAACGACCTCTGTGGCGCGGCGGTCCGTCTGGTACAGATGGTTGCGGATTCGATTTCCGTATCAAACAAATATTTATGAATAGATATTTGTTTCAGGTCTGTGTCATAGAGATTGGTCGCGGATTATTACCACCCACACCGTCCGCTTGGAGTTATGACTTATGATGAGCGCACACCTAGCCGCACCGCACGCACCGCAGTCGCTGCAGCGAAGGAAATCCCCAAGGCCGATGCTGATGACGTCACCAGCCAGCGCTGAGCGCATACAAACGGAGACTGCGGCGCGTGCGGGTAGGTGTGCGCTCACCATACGTCGTAACTCCAAGTGGACTTGTCCGTGTTGCGATACGTAGACCAGTGCAGCCATAAAAGGAGGATAGGTCGGAAAAGTGTTTGTTCCATTGCCGTCTTTTTACCTTCACGTCCCTCGAAAGCCCCTGTTAATTTGGGGGTCTTACAGTGGGCGTCTTACGAGCGTATGGGTATCTTCTAGAAAAGCGTGCTACAACTAAGACTGCATCGTCACTTACCATCGTGTGAGATAGTGGTCAAACGCTGAACTATCTATTTGTTACTAATCTATACTATGTTTGTTTGTTTGAACGCGCTAATCTCAGAAACTACTGCTTCGAATAGCAAAATAATTTTTGTGTTGAATAGTCCATTTATCGAGGAAGACTATAGGCTACTTTTCAATTTGATATTTCCACAGGATCAGGACTTACGCGGGTAAAACCACGGAGCGCAGCTAGTATTATAATAAAGAGGAAAGATTTGTTTGTTTGAATTGAATAGGCTCAGAAACTACTGGATCGATTTTCATGAAAATTGGAAGATACATTATTTCATTGGCAGTAATATAGGCTACTTTATTATTAAAAAAACTTTTCTTATATCGTCCGCTTCCTACTAGAGGAAACCCTAAATATTTTTAAACAACTTTTAAATAAAAAAGCTATTATAATAAACGACTACAACACTCCTATTCGAATTGTAGTCACGTAAACGTTTAGTTAAAGTAGAAGTCAGAACTAACATTTGCATCTAACAACAGATAAGGTTCAGCTTATCTTCTAAGTGAAATCTTCACGTGTAAGTACAACTTAAAGTTTTCTATTTAAAGTTAAGAATAGGTTCACCTCGTGTAAAGTTACATTGCTTTTCTCTTATTTAAGTATGAGTACTTAAATAAATTAAGTAGGTAACTAACATTGAAGTTAAGATTTTCTCTGTTATTTTATTATTTAATAGCAGCAGTATGCGGTTGCACCCGCGTAACTCCTGATCCCGTGGGAATATCGGAATAAAAACCAAGTTTAAATCAAAATAGGTCTAGTAATTTCGCAGCCTATTCGTTACAAACAAACAAATAAAAAAATCTTTCCTCTATATACCTATCATTTCACTATCACTACATAGTATAAAATAAAGTCACTTTTCGCCGTCCCTATGTCCCTTTGTATGCTGAGATCTTTAAAACTACGCAAAGGATTTTGATGCGGTTTTTTTTAATAGATAGAGTGATTCAAGAGGAAGGTTTATATGTATAATACATGCATAATATAGTCGTGCGAAGCCGGGGCGGGTCGCTAGTAATATTAAGTATATTGTAGATTATTTAAGAGCCTGTAGTATCCCACTGCAGGGTAAAGGCTACTCTAACCACTTTTCCCTCTTCCTATTCACGGTCTTGTGCGATGGATTGCCAAGCTGTCTCGAATTTTTCCAAATCGTAAATCCTATTATCCTACTAATATTAGAACAATGTGAGAGTTTCTGTGTATGAGTGTTTGTTACTCTTTCACGCAAAAATACTATACGGATTGCGTTGAAGCTCGGTGTGCAGATAGCTAAAGACCTGGATTAGCATATTCTACTTTTTATCCCGACATTCCCACGGGATAGGGACTTACGCGGATGAAACCGCGGGGCGCAGCTCAGTTAGTTTGAGTTTTTATATAAAACTAAAACTAACTGTACAGAACAGCTCTCTACGTGATGCTGGTTACCACTTAAAACATTTTAATAAGAATAAAATTGTGATGTTTTATTCCGACTGACCCTTACAGAGAGGCGAACATAAAGAGAAATGGAACAAAAACCTACTTATTTATAAAACATCTGCATACTCGTAACTGAACCATTTATCGAGCGTCCGATACGAAATATATTCAGGGAAGGTAAGGGTACTGACAGTGCACAATGATTTCAGCGACAAAACGGCAGAATATAATCCTGCTAATTTAACTTGTAAATAGTTTCGCAAGCAGCAAACCTCGCCACCACAAACTTTGGGGATTTAAAGGGCAGATTCTAGACGCACATTTCTTTATTCATATTGTGCTAGGGTTACTGGTAGAAATCTAAAAGTAATCAATATTTTGCATTTTATGAGCATTTCGAAGATCCCCATAAGATTTTCACCAAATTTTATGAGACTAATTTGAAGCTACTTACTAAAATTAAATAATAAATAACTAGTTGAAAATAATTGCAAAAAATCAACATTTTTTTATTTTTTTATTAGTGACCATGGAAATTGCCAACTTCTGAAAAAAATAACGCAATTAAAAGATGATCTCATTGTGAAAATTTAAGCAACCACTATGTTGCTTACAATTTTGACAGTTGCTATTAAAATTTCAAAGGCGCCAATATATTGTGCAATGTTGTGTATACCTATTATTGGTAAACACACTTTATTTTTATTTCGGTAATGTTTTTCTTTATTCTTAGTATTAGTGTGTGTTACTGTTGGTGTACCTAATAAATAGGTAAATAAATAAATAAATATTCAAATAATTTTAAAACGGCTGCACCAAAGCAATAATTTGCATCTGTTCAAGAAAATTCATGAATCATTTAGCCTTAAAAAAATTGAAATCGGTTAATTCTTTTCAGAGTTACATGCTAATGCTATAACGTTTTTAGTCCTCACCCTGGTGGTGAGGACTGAAAACGTTCATACGTATACTTTTTTCGAAAACTAGAATAAAATGATTCTATTATAAAGAAAAACGATAACATTGTTGGTTTTATAGCGACGATTGTCAAAAGGATGGGAGACTCTTGCCGAGGACCGTGAAAATTGGTGTTAGGTTGTTGCTGAGGCAGTCGTTGCTCATGATACCGCCTTACATGAGCAACTAATAGCGATCAAACGCGCTATTAGACATCAGCGCGCAGAGAACCCCCCGCCTTCTAGTGTTTCGCATATTTGCCAACTGTGTGGACATCACTGTCTCTCTCGTTTAGGCTTCTAGAGCCATGATAACAAATGCCGCCCTCATAACGCTGTTAAAAACATCTTTCGAAGATGATAATGATGTCAACTTGTGGGTAATTTTAAATCTCTCTTCACCTAAAGAGAAAACAAAAATACTACCTAACTTATTAAGAGTAGAATTAGATATAGGCATCTTTGTAAGGTATCGTGTCGCATTACTATACTCTGCGCTGTTATTTACATTCAAAAAACGTATCCCATACGAAAACCATTTTATTATCAACTGCCATTGCCAATTTTTACAAGCATTTGTTACGGCGATTTTTAAAGGTTGCCCTCGGTCACACCGATATACATCTAATTTAATAAGCACTTGATATAGATAGGTATGTGGTTGTAGCACATGCACGTAGCACGTAAAGTTCTTTGGATAAATTGCAGGGCAGTTAATTGTAAGGTACTAATTGTCACCGTAGTCGTAAAATAAATTTCTTTCATTTTCGTCTAAGTTAAGCTATACTTAACACGGACGCAGCCCTAGTGGAGACTAGTATAAGTACTGTAGAATATTTCACATAGCGCAAGCTAAGCTTGTTAAGGTGGCCAGACTTTATATTATACAGGGTTGTTGGTCATATCATAATCATATTAGCAAGCCGAAATCTCTGAATCTCCAAAAAAAATGGCCGAATATCCAAAAACCGTAAAACAAAGGTTGTTTGTTTAGTGTGCACAGAAGTCAACAATCGGTTAGTCATAGTTTTAAGTTATCTATTAACACTTTCAATTTATATTATAAAATTATATATGTTAGTCTATAAGGTATGTATCTATGGGCCTTCGTAGCCTGAAATAAATGATTTATTATTATTTTTATATGATTACCTCTTATATGGAATATAATTTATTTTAAAAAAGGTGCATACAGAAACACTTGGACTAGAAATATATATCTTTACATAAATACTTGTTAGACGGCGAGAACCGAACCCGTTATATTCTGCGTTTCGACTCACACACCAAAAAGTATTTATTGAAGTGAGAAATAATCCTGTTCCTATAATCTATACATATAATAAATCTGTAGACATAAAAAAATCTGTAATTGTAAAATATCCAGAAAAAAAATACACAGGTCGTCTTAGAATCGTTAGCTGAACACGATAGGGTAGTTTTTAGAATTTTTGTTTGTCTATTTGTCTGTTTGTCTGTTTGTTTGAACCAGGTAATCTCATAAACTAGAGAACAGATTTCAACGAGGTCCACACCAATATGTTCAGAAAATACCAGATTAACATTTAGGGTATTTTTCAATTTAACTTTAATACAATAATTATGATATTTGATAAAAAAACATTTAAAAAATGTGAAATCGAAATATTTTTCCGTGTAAAACGTAATCAAACGTCAAAAAGGAACAGTACGCTTAGCACTACTTTTTTACGTATTCGATCAAACATACTATATTGAGTATTTACTATGAAACTTCCTAAAAATCAACTTACTAGATCCATCCGTCTCTGAGAATATCGGTAGTGACACACTGACTGACAGACAGACAGACAAGAGAGTGACCTTATAAAGGGTCCTTATTTTCGAGTGCTTCAACAAGTCATACTAGGCGTACAGGTACATGCCTCCGATCTAAATGACAGTTGTCATAAAACCAAATAGTTTGCATATATCTACTACCTAATGACCTACGTGAAACTGAAAATGAGGTTAGTACAAAGAGGTACTACTACATAAAATTACGGATCTCCTATAGCGAAGACCTCCTCGATGTTACACTTATATCGCGCTCAACTAATTTATTTAAATAGTTTGAATTATGAGTTCAAGTCGCGGACACCTTAGAAAATAAAAACAAAATAAAAAATCCGGCCAAGTGCGAGTCGTACTCGCGCGCCGAAGGTTTCGTACATTACTTTTTATACACCTTGATTTTTATACACATAATAGGGACCATAGACTTCAGTAATTTCAACTTGCTAAGTCCAACCGTTCGTTCCTGAGATAATCGGTGGTGGTCGGACAGACAGACAGACAGACAAGAAAGTGATATTATAAGGGTTCCTTTGTTACCTTTTGAGGTACGAAACCCTAAAAAGAATTTTCCAAATCGGTTCAAGCGTTTTCGAGTAAGTAATCGGCGAAAATTATACATAAAAAAATATACGCGACGAATTGAGAACCTCCTCCTTTTTTGAAGTTTTTGAAGTGAATAATAATAGATAAGGTATGTTTGTAAAAATCAATTTTTAGGGTTCCGTAGCCAAATGGCAAAAAACGGAACCCTTATAGATTCGTCATGTCTGTCTGTCTACCGTACCTATGTCACAGCTATTTTTTTTATTTTGTTTTCCCCAAAATTACGTAGCCAGAAAATTGCAAAAAGGGTCCGGACATTCAGTATGGGAGCGTGGCAGTGTTATGTTTTATGCGCTGTGATTTTAGACCCGATGGATAAATAATGCCCTTACGCTTTATAGGTTTTGTATGAGGGCATTTTTTGTCCATTTAGGTGGGTATGGGTCTCAAAGTGAACCGCACACTTTTTAAAAATCATAGGACATCATTTTTCTTTAAATATTCCATTTCCCAGACGCTTTAGTAGTTGGAGGTTGGCTTAGAGGTTTTAGATGGGAACCACACTTTTGGCATAAACAAAATGTCCTTTTGTAGTTTGGCATAAACGTTTTGGCATAATAAAATAACCCTAGGCATACCGTAATTTTACACAATTATTATTGGCATAAAGTCACCGCGCACTTTTGGAAAATCATGGAACATCACGTTTCTTCAAAAACCCTGTATCCTTTAGAAGTTTGGTGTGAAGGCCTTATTTGTTTTCTTCGATGTCCTCTATCGATAGGTATAGGTCTCTAAGGGCATCGTGCACTTTTGTAAAATCATAGGACATCACGTTCCTTCAAATACCCCGTTTCCGAGACGTTTTAGATGTTTGGTGTGAAAGCATTTTTGGTTCAACGTAATGCCCGCTATCAATAGGTAAGGACGTTATTTTATGTATAAGTATCTGTTCTGTCCAATTGGCCTTTCATATTTAATCATTAATAATATTTGAAAATAAAAAACAAAATTTTATTTGCACCAAATTAGATTATTTTTGCATGATGTTGGTGTTTATAAATACTATAACCTCTTAAATTATGAATACAAAAATATGGATAGAGGGACAACGGTTAGTTAATAATTCTTTTTTACTTTCATTTACAAGAAAACCAAAGATGAGATGATGAGGAAGACAAAGCTGTTGAAAGTTTTGTGCGAATATGAATTGAACTTAGTTTTAGCTTATTATATTATTGTGTATTATGTTCTATTTGAGTGAAATAAATAAATATAAATATTAATTACCTACATAAGTGCCTTTGCCAAATCAATCAAAAAATATAGCTTAAAAACAATGTATCTATTTTGTTATTATAACTTACACCGAACGTTAAATAGTATCTATGCGGGAAAATGATGCGGCATTCTATATAAACCAAAACCACATCGCGAAAGAAGTCGCGGGCAACAGCTAGTTGAATATAAATAGAAAATAATTTCTTGTTTATAGTGAATGTTCTAAAATAGTACCTAAGCAAGATTCTTAATTTTTTAAATTCAAAGATTTTTTTAAAATTAAATAAAGATTACTGTTAATCATTTATTTATTTTGAAGAGATTATTTATTAAAACCAAGAAATTATTCTCTAGTGTCTATGTATAGGGAGAGAGATAATCATTTATCTCTTTAAGAAACCTTTTTACTTACTTAATTAAACTTAATACGTCTAGTCATTTTAAGATTATTTACTATAACGATTGTTCCATATTGTTCTCTCGCGAAAGATAATCATTTTTCACTCAAGAAACCTTTTTTCAGTGGGCACAGTTAAAGAATAAATGATTTCTATTCTATTCTGACATTTCCAGTGTTTCAATAATGAAGTGTTACGCTACAGTGTAACTGCCTATCTATTTTTACGCCAAAAGGGGAAATTGCCTTCCCTGAGTGGTTTCATTCGAATATTTTTGCGAGAAATGTCAAATGGCTTTTAGATTTTTTTATGGAAAGTAGAATACGTTAGTGGGTACGGACTATTCCATAAAAATATCGATGACAACGTTTTTTTCAGCGAAAAGGTAATGTATTGTTGAAATATTGAAATTTAATGGAATTGTGATAATAAATTCTATTGAAGGATTAAGCTTTTTGTAGAGTTAGTGAAAAGCAAGCCTTGTACGTTCGAAGGGGGTACGTACAAGGCTTGTTTTTTAAAAGTTTTTTAAACCTTATTCTTCTAACTAGGGTTGCCGAATTAATGGTAGTTTAACTATCGATATTTTTCATCTGAAATAGCCTATACTATCGATGAGCTTAGCGATGGTATCGATTATTTTAGAGTATCGATAGTCGGCCAATTTGCAATAGACTATCGATAATCTACAATAATCGATACTATCGATAGTTTTTTTATATAAGAGCAATAATACTATCGATAATAACGATACTATCTATAGTATTGCTTCGTTTTGAACTATCGATACTATCGATTATATTGACACTATTGATAGACATACGGCAGACAGACAGACACGACGATTCTAGGGGTTCCGTTTTCTGCCACTTGGCTACGGAACCCTAAATTAAATTAATTTAAATAAATCTTTATTCAGGCAACTATAGACCCTAATACACAGTTTCATTTATTCCAATCTTTTGTACATAAAATAAAATAAATCAATAAAATCATTCAACAGGTATACGGGATAACACAACAATACAAACAAATCAAATTACAGAAATCAATTATGTCAATCAGAATAAAATAAAATAAAATGTCCATTTGGTAAATAAAATGTCAGAAAAATTAATTAAAATCAAACAAAATAAAGTCATGAATCAATATTTTCGGGCATCGGTACGGCGACATGCCTGTTACAGCAATGCCGAATGTAATAACAATCCAGCCTAGCCGCTATCATCGCCAGAACGGTGTTGGAGCTAGCCCCTACTCTGCGCACCATGGACGCGGCACGCCTACGCATATTCGCATGGAAACAGTCTATACGAGCCTCCGCGAGCATACCCGAGGCGCTGCAAAATCGGGGCAGCCCCATCACCGCTCTAAACGAATTATTGAACTGGACACGGAGCGCGCTGTAGCACTTTTTAGTGTAATTAGCCCATAGGCTGCAAGAGTAGAGTGACGTACAATACGCTCTAAAGAGCGTCACTTTTACTTCATTGGAACATCGAGCAAACCTACGAGCTATCATGTTCGCTCTGACTGACAGCGCCCTGCGTTCCCGCTCCATATCGGCATGGTCATTGAGATCGCTGGTCAATATATGTCCCAAGTACTTAAATTTTTCAACCCTTTGCAGAGGAACACTATTTAATTTAACCTGAGGTATGACACGGGGACACTTTGCACCAGCTGCCCCAAACACCATAAGCTGACTCTTACTGACATTGTATAGCAATCCATGACCACAAGCATACTCCTCACAAATCCGTATCAGCCTCCTCAGACCACAGATTGACGCGCTGAGCAGCACCATGTCATCCGCGTAACTAAGATTGTTTACGCACACTCCATCAACATGACATCCGACACGGCTACTACTCAACGCGACAATCAGACCGTTGACATACAAGTTAAACAGGGTAGGAGAGGTCAAACCACCCTGTCTAACTCCACACTCAAGCTGATATGGATCTGACATTGCCCCCGCCCACCTGACGGTGTTGGACTGATGTCCGTACCAATACTGGAACATGGTGACGAGTTCCTGAGGTAGGTTTATGTCTCTCAGTTTCTCCCACATGAGACTGTATCCCACGCGGTCAAAAGCCTTGGACAAGTCGAGAAAGCACGCGTACACGGGCGTTTTTCGATCTGTGTAGTATTTAACGGTCTGTTTCAAACACAGTATGGCACTTTCGGTGGACAACCGCGGACGAAATCCAAACTGATTGTCATGGAGCTTCACGTAATTATTCAACTGTGTGTTGAGCAGACCGTCAAAAACCTTCGCGACAACCGTAGCTAGAGAGATTGGCCTATAATTACTTATATCGGTGAGATCACCCGTTTTATTTTTCACTATGGGCACTACCATTGTTTTCATAAAGTCTTCAGGTAAGTAGGAGTGGCTCACACACAAGGAAAAGAACATAGCAAGCACTCTAGCGATATGTGGCCCAGCGTTCTGCAGGTGCTCAATGCTGAGCCCGTCATGTCCCGGGGACTTGCCTCTTGACATGGATCTTATGATTTTAGTTACGTCTTTTGCAAGGAATCTAGTACACACCTCCTGCCCTTCCACATCAGCACTGAGCACCCCGTTTTTCGGGTCTAACACCGCCCTAACAAGGGGCAGTAATTTTTTTTTTTAAATATCTATGATAAATACTTGTCTATGACGGGAATCGAACCCGCAACCCTGTGTTTGGCAATTCGGCATGGTGACCACTCACTGTGCCAACTGGGTCGTCAATTAAATGAATGCTCACGTAAGGTAAATAATAGATGTCTATAATTATTGTGATGCTACAATAGACAGCTATTAGGTACTTACCTTAGCTTTCATTCTGAGTCTTCACTAGTAGATCTTATTTCCCGCCAAAATTGAACCATTTCATATAAGTAAGTGCGAAGTTAAACGATCATATTTTAGTGGACTTTGTTCTAAGTTGACCGATCACGAACAAATGCTACTAAACGTACTCAATAACTTAGCTGGAAGTTATCTACTTAACTCTGATCATATTTTAGTGTACATTATCATAATATGGTGAACTGTACATTGTAAATGTATTGGTCCTTCGAGGCCGATTTTTATTAAATTTAAGAAATTTGTATTTTTACCTAATATTAAAAAAACTTAAATATTTATAACAATGTGTGGATAATGAAACTATTAGCTAACGCATGATACATAAGCACTTATTTTACAACACACAAGAAACAGCTTTTTAAGAAACAATAGAGGTTTTCACCCGACTGCAAAAAAAGGGTTATGTTTTTCCCGCCTATCTCGTATGTTTGAAATATTTTTTATTCTAAGCAAGGTATTTTTGGTTACTTAAAGTTCACTAGACACACACACAAAATCTAAATTTTTACCAAAATGCCTAACTATATTGCTATTTTATCCAATTTACCTACATCTTCTTCTATATTGCACTTAAAAATCCTATATTCAACCGTACAAACCCCTCTATTAAATTCCGTTTGAAATCCCCAAGTAGCTACCAGCAGTAATTGCAATCTAGATTGTAGATAAAACCAGCAGCGGCATATCAAATGTCCAAAGCTTTGTCGTCAGAAGCTCAACCGTTCACTACAAAGGACTGTAGGTACGATAGCTTTCTCAAAATATGCTTCAAGGTAAATGTTGAACTATGGTTAGTTGTTACTTGTAGGTTTCTCTGAGATTTATCCGAAGAAGTTTATTTTATTACTAGCTGCGTTCTGCGGTTTCACCCGCGGTAATATAAGATCCCGTGGAAAATCGAAGTAAAAATTAGTCACTGAGGTTTAAAATAAAGATTAAAAAGAATACAGGATTACTCAGCATTTTAAGGTTCTGTTACATTATTTGAAAAACAACATAATAATGATGACATCAAACAATTAAGTACCTATTAAAATCTCTAAAGTGTATGGCTATGATAAGAGTGGTTTTTATTCTTTGACACACTTAGGGCGTGTTCAGATGACACGCGTTGACCACGCGTCCACCACGCGCATCACACGCGTTGACCACGCGTTGAACACGCTTTGAAATATGTTCTATATAAAATTTGAGTCTTATGACACATCAATAGATCTCAGATTGCATTTCTGCAAGCAGGTGCGGTGCGTGCGCGTGGCGGGCGTGGGGCGGGCGCGT
Organism: Idaea aversata; assembly: GCA_907269075.1. Classification (NCBI taxonomy): domain Eukaryota; kingdom Metazoa; phylum Arthropoda; class Insecta; order Lepidoptera; family Geometridae; genus Idaea; species Idaea aversata. The sequence goes on along the minus strand of OU026092.1, from coordinate 2,633,753 downwards.
GGCGGGCGTGTGGCGGGGCGTGGAACACTACCTTACAATGCCAAGCAGCGACAGCGACGACTATTATTGGCGTCGTCATTCGACACAAGTAATTCGCGCCGGTAAATCGGCGTAGGTTACTGCTTTTTTAATGAAAACTTAAAGTAGAGGCTTGAGTTGTACTTTTAGATTTAAAAAACTTTGTGTAGACCACTGTGTTTATGGAAATACTAGCTTTTATCCGTTTAATAAGCATAGGGGTTGAATTTTGCAAAATCCTTTTTTTAGTGAATGCGTCATAATCGCTACCTGTACCTATGCCAAATTAATAATGGCAAAACTTTGGACTAACATTACTTGTTTACAAAGAGGTTAGGTTAGTGCGTCAGATGCTGAAGAAGAAACGGAAAAACACGTGACTTTAAATGGTCATATTTTTTCTACATTACTTATATTTTTTCTATTTATTTCAACGGCTTGAGCTGTGCGTTGATATATCAACTTGAGCCAGCCTGCTGGGAGCAGAAGGCAGCCCAAAGTCAGGTGTGGAGGCGTCTCGTTAATCAGCACGTCGCTGATTTGGAATCAGATGTGATGATTAAGACCTCAAACGAGACGCGATAAAACCCAGACCACCCTCGGTCATTCGTATAATTCTGTAAATGGTGTGTTTACGTGCCCGATATGCGGTAGAACATTTTCTGTAAAAATCGGGTACGCCCGTCACCAAAGAGCACATCATAGATGAGCTGCTGAACATCAAAGCTCGTCATCTTCTTATGCAAGTAACCAGAAATAGTCACTGTGGCCGAAATCGGTCAAGGAGACATTATCATCAAGAGTCAGTCAAGGACTTTGAATTTTATCTTTATATATATAAATCTCGTGTCACAATGTTTGTCCTCAATGGACTCCTAAACCACTTAACCGATTATAATAAAATTCGCACACCATGTGCAGTTCGATCCAACTTGAGAGATAGGATAGCTTACATCCCGATATTCCCACGGGATCGGGAGTTACGCGGGTGAAACCGCGGAGGGCAGCTAGTATATTTATAGATGGCAATTTGCAAGTATTGGATTTCCTTGTTTGCCATTAGCATTACGAAAAGATTTTGATATAAATCCATGAGCACTGGATAAAATAATCACTTAATAATTCTCTCTTTTCCTTATTTATGAGGAAACGTTAAAATCAGTAGACTATAAATAATTCTGTTATAAGATTGTTTTCGAAAAACAAAACTTAATACTTACCTCTCCATACAATGTGTTTTAACAAGGGTATTTTAAAACTAGAGGGGATTGCTAGACATAGAAGTGAAGTGGCTTTTGAAGATTCGAAGATTATTTGAAATTTTTTAGGTTATATTTACTGAAAAATCGACTGTTTTTTAGGAAATAAATACTCCTTATCGTTTCAAATAGTTATCTAAATTCAATCAACAAACAAACCCCTAAAGTCAATGACCTCTCCGGCTCTAAAATAACAGCTGATTTTCAAGCAAAAACATGCTCAAAACTTTTACAAATTTTTGAACTACCAAAAATCATAGAACAAAAGTTATTCGCCCGTATATCACTATCACTTCATCACTACATAGTATAAAACAAAGTCGCTTTCTCTGTCCCTATGTCCCTATATCCCTATGTATGCTTAAATCTTTAAAACTACGCAACGGATTTTGATGCGGTTTTTTTTTAATAGATAGAGTGATTCAAGAGAAAGGTTTATATTTATAATACATGCATAATATAGCCGTGCGAAGTCGGGGCGGGTCGTTAGTTATATATAACAACCCTCTTTCACCTTAGAACACCCTAAGCTAGCAGATTGTTTATATACTACAACTTTCTTATTCCAAATTTAAGCTTTCAGAAATACAATATTCACGCATAAAAGACTTTGAAATTAAGTTCTAACTTTATAATGTTTTATTTGAATTACTTAAACACTTAACTAAGTTACCTAAAGACACTTAGAGACATTCACAAGATTCAAGTAATTTGCTTAATCTTACCTAAGAGAGTCACTGCAATGAAAGTTAATGAAACTATACCGTCTTTAAACTTTTGATTTTGATAAAATGTTTATGGTCAACGTACAAAAATATATTTTTGTAAAGAAATTGAGAAGCTCCTTTTTTTAAGTTAGTTAGAGAGGCGAGAATCAACAAAGCTTATTGCGATTTTTTGCTCTACATTTACTTGTCTCTATATATAAAATTCTTGTGTCGCGGTGTTAGTTACCAAACTTCTCCTAAACGGCTGAACCGATTTTTATGACTTTTTTGTGTATATTAAGTCTGAGAATCGAACAACATCCATTTTTTATTATTCTTTCCCTTATTTTTTTTGTATATGGCAAAACAAGGTTTGCCGGGAAAGCTAGTAGAAATAAAAAAGTGAGCCATTTACTGCAATTTCCGTAATTTTCGAAAAAAAATTCCATAAGTTGTGGAACAAAAGTTAATTGTTAAGGTGCACAAACAGTCCTCAACTAAAGTGGAAAGAGGGGGGGAGGCCTTTGCCCTGCGTGGGACGGAATAGGCTATATATAAAATAAATAAAAGTATTTAAGAATTTTACTAAAACACATTACACACAATAAGGAAATCTTGAGAATCCTATATTCTATATTCTACATATATATATATATGTTACAACTACTTATTTAAATAATAATAATAAAATAAATAAATATTGCAGGACATTCCACACATCGCCATCTAGCCCCAAGCTAAGTAACTAGACTTATGTTATGGGTGCTAGACAACGGAAATACTACTTAATATACTTTTTTTTTTGTAAATATATACTTATAATACATAGAAACAACCAGACCACAGACAAATATCTAAGCGTAAATACATGTCTGAGGCGGGAATCGAACCCGCAACCCTGTGTTTGGCAGTCCGGCATGGTGACCATTCTGCCAACTGGGTCATCATTTTCTTAGGTCATAGATTTTATATTGACTATTCTTATTTTCTTTGGTTGAGATACAATAAACTCTTCAAATAAAGTCGTATAAAAATAGAAAACCTAAAAGAAACTGTACAGTGTACAAACGTATAGAGCTAATCCAATCAATCAGTGACCCAATCTCAGCTAACAGAAAGTCAATGTTTGTGCTAATCAACAACAAAAGTTTGAGCTCCCAATACGTGGGACGTATCCTAAAAATTCCATTTAACGACGGCTTAAAAATTTTACATTCGAAACTCATTTAATTTAAGACCTAAACAAACGACTGAAAAGCGGACTTTTAAGCTCTCTATGTCACTCTATGTTAGATTAGAGTTTGTAACTTGCGCGTTTATTCTGTAAACCCACGTAACGTGGCTTACGTGTGAAATGTTTTCACAAATACTACATAAATTACTGAAAAATTAACACAACTATCGACAAATGCCGCCACCCGCTACACCAACCAACGTGGGTTCGATCCACAGGTTACGTTGTTATAATGTTCAAATAGTGCTGCACAGGATTGTAAACGTTACGGTGGGCAGAGACTTTTGACCGTGGATTGTACAACATCATGAAATAGTCAAGCACAATACTGTGGTGGGTAACACAATTATTGTGAAAATGTATTAAAATACTTACCTTTTAGGCTCATTTTTCTCCGAGAAATTTAAATCATTAACATTCCTTAAAGTATGTTTCAAAATCAACGCGAAATTCGGTATTTTGTATAGTTTAAACATAAAATATCTCTGTCTTGAAACGTAGCATAGTATTGTTTGGCAAAACGATTCGCACAATATGTTATACGAATAATGTTAAAGTTCAATGATGCTTATTTTTCTTAATTAAGGTGCCTTTTCGCCTAACAAGTCAACAAGTTGGCAATCAATTTATAATATTCTTCTCTATTTCTAGCAAAGGCGAAATATAGTTTTGTGGCGACGCTTCACATCGCCACCAACAGATGGCGCCACTGATACGATCATTGATCCTAGATCGCGCAAACGAAGTTTTTCTGAAAATAAGCTCATATACCAGTTCCAACGAAACATCGTTGGGCTGCGGCCTACCGGGTATAACACCTGCCCGGTGGAAGATCTTCCCTTTGGAGGTACACACCACCTCGTACCTCCAAACTGGTGACCCCTCATATGAACGACGAGCGCAACCTTCGCCGACATGAGCTACTTCACCTCCGCACCACTCCTACCTACCCCCTGCAGCCAGCCAACAGCCAACCACTCGCAGCCACATCGGTTGGACCACGACGCCTGTATACTACGCAAGCACTGGTTCACCCTCCAACTGCTACACCGCAACTGGGCCTGCAGCACGCTCAGTACGTCCGGCATCTCATCGACTGGTCATCGATACACCGGATCTTCACGTGCTACGCCCCTTCACACGTCCCGACTCACCGTGGACTTCACTGTTCCGACTCACTGGAACAGCATCATCCCGACTCACTGGGATACATCAAGCAACACGTCTCGACTCACTGAGACGCAACTCAACTGGCACACTGGCAAGACAACAAGACTTCGGCATCGACCTCCGGTCTTCGGGGGGAGTGATGTGGCGACGCTTCACATCGCCACTGATACGATCATTGATCCTAGATCGCGCAAGCGAAGTTTTTCTGAAGATAAGCTCATATACCAGCCGCCCAATTGCCGTATTCTTATGCAGCGCGTCTTGACTGCGTTTGCGTCATAACCATAGATTTCGTATTGCTAAGACGCACTCGTCACGCAGTTACTCATGTGGTTTAGGTTTGCGTAACGTGTGCGTGACGAGTGCGTGACGAGTGCGTAACGTGTGCGTGACGAGTGCGTCTTAGCAATACGAAATCTATGGTTATGACGCAAACGCAGTCAAGACGCGCTGCATAAGAATACGGCAATTGGGCGGCAGTTCCAACGAAACATCGTTGGGCCGCGGCCTACCGGGTATAACACCTGCCCGGTGGAAGATCTTCCCTTTGGAGGTACACACCACCTCGTACCTCCAAAGTTTGACTGATCCCTGATGTTACGCAACCAAGATTTTTTCCTCCGACCGACACTTATTTTGCCCGCGTTTCTTTAGCCCTTCATAATTAGTTGCAGTAACTCGTACCTATCATGTCTACATACATGTCAGCAGGTAACTTTTCTTTGTTTGACGGTCTGCAAAAGTAGGTACACGTTTATACTTTACTCGTCGGAGAACCTCAATATTAGTTACTTATTGAGTTTAGTAAAAAGCATCCGCCTATAATATGCCCACATTTCAAACGCCTACACTTTTTCTGAGCTGATCTTCTTTGATCATACAAGCCTTACATCCGTATAGACTATAGAAGAATGGGTCAGATGATAAGTAGGTACAGACGCAATACTTACGTTAACACCTAGAATTAAAGTAAGTGCCTCACACTCACAAATCCTAATTTTCTTGCGATATCAATAACTATCTTATGCAATGACGACTTCGACACGGTGAAATGATTCGGTAATTTTGATTCTATTGTTATATGTTTACAGAATCAGGTCAATGGCCGAATTTCCTCCTACTTTTGAGATATAGTACAAGTGTACCTTTGTAAATTTAAGAGAAACATTTTAATAGATATTTTTAAAGGTATCATGAAATGTGAAATGAGATTTGAGGAACTGAGTAATCAACATAAAGTGAGACGAAACCGCAGGGTTGTACAGCAAAAATATTTAACGACTTTTCACATTTACGTTTTGTGGTCTTATTTTTAGAGTTATTTAGCTACCTTTAAGTGCAGTGCTCGCTTTTAATTGCGTTTTTGCACTAATAAGGTAAGGGAAAAAGATTTTTTTTAGTTTGTCATGAAATGAATTGCTTTGAAACTACTGCACCGATTTTGATGAAACTTGGTATGAAGATTTATTTAATTTATGGAAGTACCACTTTATATACTTGTACACTACTTTTTATTACCATATTTACACGAATCGCTGCTAGTCTTTTATCATTAACTAGCAACCCGCCCCGGCTTCCCACATCTATATTATGCATATTTTAAAGTTCTTATTATTTTAATGACGGTTCCATAATTTCTGGTTATTCTGCGTGCAATACCTAACACTTCGAAAGCTTTAGTGATATTAAGCAGAATAATTTGCAATTACTGAACCGTTATTTAAAAAATTATAACTTTAAAATATGCACCTGCTACCCTCAGTCCTTTTCTGACTGTATCCACCTTTCTTACTATATTATAATAGAAGATAGACCTATACTTATACTATACTGACGACCCAGTTGGCACAATGGTCACCACGTCGGACTGCCAACACAGGGTTGCGGGTTCGATTCCCGTCTCAGACAAGTATTTATGCTTAGATATTTGTCTGAGGTCTGGTTGTTTCTATGTATTATAAGTATATATTTACAAAAGAAAAGTATATAAGTATTATATCCGTTGTCTAGCACCCATAACACAAGTCTAGTTACTTAGCTTGGGGCTAGATGGCGATGTGTGGAATGTCCTGCAATATTTATTATTATTATTTATTATACTATACTTAAATTCATGCTTTTTTTTCGTTACTTAATTGATAACTTGTGTCTATAAGTCGTCATGGTACTTATTTATAAACATTTTTGATTATGTAATATTTTTAGATAGGCTTCCATATCTCATTAATTTAGCTTAAAATTAATCTAAGAAAAAGTCCAACGTAACCGCCATCAACAATTTAAAACTACGATTATACATCATCGTAACGAGAAAACTTTGATTGAACGAATCCTTCAGAAATTCATTAGCACACGTAGCGGTGCGACGACGTTAAAAGTTTCTATAAGAAGAGACGATTTTATTACTCCATACTATAAAATGGGATAAAAAACTTAAAAATTCACAACAAATAAAAGGAATTCCTTAAGGAATTCCTTTTATAGGTACATAATTTATTATTTGACATAATTTATTTTAAAAATCAGTGTTAAATGCCCCTGTGATGGCCATCCTAACATTTAAATCCTTATTTGATATGAAAGTTAGCCAGTTTTTTTGTTACCTTTTCATGCAAAAACTAATGCCTGAATGCCAATTCTCGTAAAAAAAATATTCAAATTACATTACAATATCATGTCGATTACAAAAAATATCATAATAATACGTCTAGAAGAACCCTTTTGTGTAATTCAATACCTTTGTTGGAACTCATTGTATACGCAATTGAGTGTTAAAGCTGTACGCTAGTTTCAAGTTTTTCAGATGTTTGACACTTCTTACAGCAAACGAAGCCCAGCGACTTGAGTCTGTTTGATCGTTGCGGGTATCCTTAAGGTTCCGCTGGTCGATCGTGTTTTCCATACAAAGAATTTAGAGTGTTATCCATTTATTCTTTATGGAATTTGAAAAAACAAAAGTTAAATCTACATAACAAGTCTATATCTAGCCCAAGTAGGCGACGAAATAGACAAATTATATTTATTTATATTAAATTATATTAAATTAAATATTAATTTTATTTGTCTAATTTGTCTATTTCGTCGCCTACATGGGCTAGATATAGACTTGTTATGTAAATTTAACTTTTGTTTTTTCAAATTCCATAAAGAATAAATGGATAACACTCTAAATTCATTTGTGTGGAAAACACGATCGACCAGCGGAACCTTAAGCATAATTATCAGAAATTATTTATATTAAACAGAAGCTTTTAGAATAAAATAAAAGTTTTCAGTTAACTTTTCATCGCTTTTTCCCTAAGCATTTACGCGCTCGCTGTCAAATTTTAATAACTTGGAGTCGGTCTTGTGAGGAACCTACCAGTTGTTATGGACATCATTTTCTGGGACAGTAATATTTTTAAAGTGCTTTAGGATATTGTCGCTGCGTATCGTGCTGTGGAAAAATGTTCAGCCATTTGGAGTCTTGCCAGAATATAGGAATAAAGTGTTAAGTATATTTGCTTGTAAATTGTAAGAACGAGTGGTTTGATATCTAATTGTTTGTTGTAACGCAGCCAAATGATAATTACTAAAGAAAAAAAATATGTAAGTCAGTGCTCTGCGGTTTCACCCGCGTAACTCCCGATCCCGTAGGAATAATAATATCGGTTACCCTATGTTACTCTCATACTAAGTTACCTCAAAATGGGTCAGTAGTTTCGGAAACTATTTTTTTTAAAACAACAAAAAAGACTTACCTTTTTATAATATTAGTAAAGAATAGATTATTAAAGAAGATACTAGTAGTATTTGTTTCATTTCGTATTTTTTAATTTCTCGCTATTGTCGGAGCCTCACAAGTTACGAGCATAAATTTCAAAATATCAAGGTTGAAAACAAAAAGAAAGAAAGAAAGAAAGAAAGAAAATATTTATTTGGACAAGCACACGACATAGGACAATCAGAAAAGTAGTAACAAACATAAAAGCACTAACAAAAGTTTAAAATAAAATAATAATAATAAAAACAAAAAATTTATAGGAAAAAAAAAATACAAAGAAGAAAGAAGATCTAAGGATCCGTGTGCTGCACCAACATTAAGCTGACACAACCGCTGGTCAAAAACATGGTAAATATACTACATTAAATAAATTTAGTAATTAAAATGACCATGTCAGGTTAAAATCCAATATGCTTACACAACGTAAACAAAAAGCTAGAAAGTAAGCTTTATTTAGATTTCAACTTAATTAAGTTGCCAAATATCAATGTTTACACTCCACTTAATGGAATCACACCAAGTGAACGTCCAATTTTCATTAGTGATCAAAACTTTAGCAATAACTGATTACGAATCCTGATTTATAGTTACCAAACAGTTCGTAATAAATTAAACTGATTTACTTGAAATGGGTGTTAACATTAAATTATTGTAACACCTAGCGATTCACCCCGACTTCGCACGGAAAGCAAAGAAAAAATAGTTTAGAAGTTTTCAAATTAGAAAAATAGATGGATAATCATTTACGAAGCGTACACTGAATTCAAAATAGATAGGTATCAATAATTAGATTTACGATTTAAAATTAGACGACCTAATTGGCCATGCCGGACTGCCAAACACAGGCACGGGTTCGATTCATGCCTCAGACAAGTATATATTACGCTTAGATATTATTTGTCTGTGGTCTGGTTGTTTCTATGTATTATAAGTATTATATTTACAAAAGAAAAGTATAGGATATACCACTTGTATATCCATTGTCTAGCACCCTTAACACAAGTCTAGTTACTTAGCTTGGGGCTAGATGGCGATGTGTGGAATGTCCTGCAATATTTACTTAATATTATTTAATTGCATGCTGAAGTGGAAGTGGTTACGTTGCGTACGTCAGTAAAGCTCCCAGTCGGAATTTTTAGAGTTTCTTACTTCAAAAGGTAAAAAGGAAATCCAAAGATCACACTCTTGTCCATCTGTTTTTTTTCTACATCTTCATCAGAAATTCCATATTTCAGTTAAATTACATAAAACCTATGTTTTCCATAACCATGTGTTTATTATAACCATGTTTGCGTGTTTAAATTTTTAGTTTTAGTTACTGGAATATGAATTATAGCTTGATGTGTATTAGGTACAATTCATGTTTTAGATTTTTGGAAAAATAGTAACTAAAAGGTTTTGTTTTGATTAAATTATTAAAAGCCATTAGAGTGATGTGATTTTAGAAAAAACTTAAAATTATATCACTACATAGTATAAAATAAAGTTGCTTTTTCTGTCCCTATTTCCCTTTGTATGCTTAAATCTTTAAAAATACGCAACGGATTTTGATGCGGTTTTTTTTTAATAGATAGAGTGATTCAAGAGGAAGGTTTATATGTATAATACATGAATAATATAGCCGTGCGAAGCCGGGACGGGTCGCTAGTTTTACATAAAACCTTAATGAATTATACATATGAACCTTCTTCATTAATTGCTTCGTCTATTGCCAAAAGTTGTATGAAAATCCATTTAGTATTTTTTAAGTTTATCGTATTCAATCAGACATACACGAATTTGTTATAATAAGTATAGATTTATTAACAAGATGTTGGCAACTTAATTTTGAAATATTATGAAAGTAAATTAAATTGTAAACAAAAGGAATGAAGGTCTGTTTATTTATTATCTTGAGAAAATGAGGTCTGTTGTCATCTTTAATTATCCAATTAAGACGTAAGAAACATAAACAAGATTCTCGGAATGTTATTAATAATTACTACGTTACGTAATAAAGTATTATTTTACATTCTCAATATCTCTTGAATCTTTCTACTGGCACATAGATAACTTTACACGAAAAGCAAGTAAGTTTTTGGTCAATCCAACGAGTGACCTGCCCAAAAAACTCTCCGAACGTAAAAAATAGAAGGAGGCCACTTCCCCTTCACTTGGTGGACCAGCATCACCAGGCTATTAAACAATCTTCTATTATCTATAATCACCTATTTTTTAGTTTTTAGTAAATAGGTTTTGTTTGGTATCCTGAGTAAATTCACAACCTACCATTAAAGCTGAATCAGTTATTTTTCATCCGAAGGCTGCCTGGGAGAAATCGCTTTCAGCGATAAGGCCGCACATTTGTGCAACTTATCTTTCTAGCTATTACTTTACTTTGTGTATATTGTGTTCTGATTCTTCCTGTGTTGTACAAATAATGTTATCTATCTTCCCGAATGTTGGGGCATGAGAAAGTGAGATGAACAGAAAATGCATATCACCGAAATGAAAATGTTGTGATGGTCTGGAGGTGTTACTCAATTAGATAAAATTCGGAATGAGTATATCCGTGGAACTTTTAAAGTGGCAGATATACAGCATAAGATGCAGGAAGGTCGATTGCGGTACGGACATGTGATGCGCAGAAATGAACAGCACATGACGAGACGAGTCATGTATTTAGACGACCCAGACTGTCAAAAACAGGGTCGCGGGTTCGATTCCCGCCTCAGGCAAGTATTTATGCTTAAATATTTCTCTGTGGTCTGGTTGTTTCTATGTATTATAAGTATATATTTACAAAAGGAAAGTAATATAAGTAGTATATCCGTTGTCTAGCACCCATAACACAAGTCTAGTTACTTAACTTGGGGCTAGATGGCGATGTGTGGAGTGTCCTGCAATATATATATATATATAGACGAGGGCAAGAGCAATAGGGAATGCGCCAGGGCATCGATTGATCTATCTATCTTCCCGAACGTAAAAGAGAAAGAGGGCGCCTCTTCTTGACTTGGTAGACCAACATAACTCCACTATTGAAAAAGAAAGACCTGACAACCCAGGACGCAAAGTCTTGGCACCAACAATTTAGGTAACCCGATGCTTAAATGGAAAGAAGTAAGAAAAAATCAAGTTGAAAAGTAAATTAATACTTTGAAGAATATTAAGTTAAAATTTGGTTAACAAATTTTCAGGAAAGTTATTTTCATATTGTGTAAGCTACTGAAAGTCTAGAAGCTTAAAACAACATGAACTAAAACAGCTTTTGAAGGTCTGAAAGCTCTTAAGTTTCTTACATATAATTTATTTTTAACTTTTTTTATTATTTAACCATACAAAAATAATATTTTAGTTCTTTTTTGTGTGTTATATGACAGCTTAATAACTAGTACAACGAAGCAATAATATTCATAAAGAAAAAAATTAGTTAAGGACCTTCTTGCTGAAGGTATTTTTACTCAAAATTTGTTCAAGTGGTCATTGGTCGAGAATTTAAAAATTGTAAACCTTAAAGACGGGTCGCTTGGACCCGATAGGTTGATAGATAGATAAAAAATAACCTTTTGCACACCCTTACAAATTGCAATGTTTAAAATAAACAAAACTTAAATCTAGGTGGCACAAAAGGCGACCTTAAAGAGTGATCTCTACCAGGCAACCTCTACATGGAGGAAATTACAGGAGTAAATATATAAATTGTTCTGAAAAAAAAAAGAGATAGTAACAATAAATGAAAAACGTATAATGAAATCTATACTATGTTTGTTTATTTGCATTAAATAGGGTCCGAAACTACTGATTCGATTGAGATAAAACATGGTAAATGGATACATTGATTCATTGAGAGGAACATAGGCCTAACATATTGTTGTCCCGATATCCCCACAAGATCGGGATCTACGCGGGTGAAACCGCGGATCGCTGCAAGTAGGTACAGTCGGCTACATAATTACAGCCCTAGGTAGAGTTCGAAAATTACTATTATTGGAATGTTTGCATTCTAATAATTTTTGGTGTACGGTATTCACGTAGCCCAGTGCAGAAACACATCATCTGTGAAAATGTATACTGTCTTGCTAACGGTTCATGAGAAACAGCCTGGTGACAGATAGACGGACGGACGGACAGTAGAGTCTTAGTAAAAGGGTCCCGTTTTCACCCTTTGGGTACAAAACCCTAAAAAGTAACTACTTATTATAAATGTTACCTCCATCAATATAGCAATCGAAAGTAGGCTTTGCGATGACAACGTTAATTTTCCAGACTGAAATAACAATTATTTTCTGCAAACTAATAAAATTTACTCCAACCTTAACCTAAAGAAGATAAAGTCTGTTTTCGCTTGTCTTTGTATTTCTAGTTAGTAATGATAACATTGTTTATATCTTGCCTTCACGCTCTGTACATTGCTGTGAGAAAAGTTAAGAATTCTTGTCGACGGCTACGTATGAATTTTAACATCTGTGTGGTAAGCGGTTAGCTACTGTTTCGTTTTCCGACCTCATTAAAATGGGTATACTGACATACCTATAAATGCCAAAGAGAAATAAATTACAGTGTAATCATAGACGTATATTTTTACTTCGTCGTGGTTGAGCCGTCTTCGAGTAATCGTGAATATACATAAATAATATAGGTACGCAAAGAATTGAGAACCTGCCTATTTTTGAAGTAGGTTATTAAATGACAAAATATTATGTAAAAGGCTACAGTTTATACTCAAGACATTGTTCAAAATAAAACGTGCTCATATTTCAGGTGCATAGCCTATATTCAGTTTATTTTTATATAATTTGTGGCCTGATTTTCAGGAGTATGGGCAATCAGTATTTTATAAACAGTCTTAGTTAGTTTTTTATTCAGATGTTGTGTCTATTTCTTTCTTTATAATTTTAAATCTCTTTCGTAATTGGTAAGGGTAAGTGGTAGAACATTAAATTGATAAGTGTTTTGTTAACTACAATCATTTGTGAGGAATGTGGTTTGAATTGATGTTTTAGTACTTGAAATGAAACAGGTATGATTTGAAACAATATGGGAGGTAATATAAGTTACATATTGGACAACTTTTACGAAGCCAACGATGCTCCTATCCCAGTTGCAAGGTAGGTACTAATTTAATTTGTTTAATTGGAAAACCAACAGCTTTTAACCAAACAAGAAACAGACACGCAATTATGGGTTTTCAAGAGTAGAAAATAGAATTCAAAACAAAACAAGCAAGCAAAAACACAAACCATAAAACAGTAAAAAAAAAATATAGGTACGGTCGGCTGGATAATTGCAGACCCACCGTAGAGCTCCAAAACGGCTGTTACAAAAATATTTTCAATACAAGCAAGATTCTAGGTACCTGCTTTAGTTGAAGTTCATCTCATAAATGTATTTATCAAACAAAAATAATAAGAATGAAAACATTCCAATAATAGTAATTTTAGAACTCTACGGTGGGTCTGCAATTATTCTTCCGACCGTACATACAATAATAAAGAAAAATAAAATACACTGATATACAAATAACGAAAAAATAATAACAAATTGGTCAGCAAAAATTTAGCTTAACTTAAAGTATTAGAGATAGATACCAAACGCTTTTGGTATACCAAATGATAAACTGCACTTATTTAATAATAATACCTAATCTGGATTGTTGTTGTTTTTTTATTTTCCTCAGGCTGTTTTTTTTAACTGTTACGGCATCACGTAAAAACAACTGTAGATAACTAGAACACGACAATACTCGTTGGGATGAAATTAAAAAAAAAAACAGGAAATGGGAAGCTGTCGAAACGAAACTAAAACTTTTTTTTATAGGTAAAATTTTTTAATACTACCTACCTATTAGATACTCGTAGATATAGACCAGCCTTTTCCAAAGTGGGTGATAACGCCCCCTAGTGGGCGCTGCAGGCCTTAAGAGGGGCGGTAAGAGACACAAAGAAAAGGGTGCGTTGTGTACTACCTAACCTACTGCGCTCAGGTTTCAAGTTAACTCTTGCGGGTTATAGTAAAAGTTTCGTTTAGAATTAATGTTTAATCTCCGCTAATATAGCTCACAATAATGAATTTAATTTTATGTTAAAGTGGTGAAAAAATAGGGGCGCTAAAAAATAATTTATTCTCAAAATGGGCAGTAGACAAAATAGGTTTGGGAACCTCTGTATTATTATAGACTATTTATTACGACTATTAACTCGGCTGACTGAAACTATCTGGTCTGCCATTATAGCTCTATTATATTAAACACTCATACCATACAATCAAGAAACTTGAACAGTGTAAAATTTAACGATAATCCTTTTAATATTCATAGGAATATTCTGTTTTAGTGCTAACGTACCTAAGTCTGCTCTAATAGCAATTACACTAAGTCTAAGTAACTGCTATATTATCACTTCGTACGCTACATGGATTTACACGGAGTCACTAACACGCATGGTTAATTCAAAGCGAGTAATGAGTGTTGACTGTTGGTTATGGATCCCTGGGGCATAACGAAAACTAGCAGAGGTACACGGTAAAACTTATTAATTTTATAGGTGAATACTTTACCGATAGAATTAATAACTACTCATATTATATTTGATTTGATATCACTACATAGTATAAAATAAAGTCACTTTTTGCCGTCCCTATTTCCCTTTGTATGCTTAGATCTTTTAAACTACGCAACGGATTTTGATGCGGTTTTTTTAAATAGATAGAGTGATTCAAGAGGAAGGTTTAATACATGCATAATACAGCCGTCGAAAGCCGGGACGGGTCGCTAGTACTCAATAAAAACAACTGGTGCACGACAACATCAGGTATTGAGCACGGTTTTTATGTAAGACAATGACATTAGTTACTAATATTATTCATACTAGTTTTTGCCCGCGACTTCGTCCGCGTAGAAGTCGAAAATGGACCAAGGAATCACGTTGTCCCAAACAAACTTTGCCCCCCTTTTTCACCCCCTTAGGGGTAGAATTTCAAAAAATCCTTTCTTATCGGACGCCTACGTCATACAAAGAACACACCCTCCAAGTTTCAGATCACTACGATCAGCGGTTTAGGCTGTGCGTTGATCCGTCAGTCAGTCAGGACAAAGCATTTTATATGTATAGATTATTTATGGATTTTATATTCGGTTTAGTGCTAATGTACTTAATTAAGTCTGCTGTAATAGCAATTGCACTAAGTCAACTGTAACTGCTATAATTATTACTTTGTACTCTTCATATATCACGTAGTTTTACACGGACGTACTAACACGTAAGATTCATTAAAAAAATGGTTGTCTGTAAAGTCGGTTTACGGTCGATAATTTTACGTGATAACGTCATACCATACCATACATACCTCTTTTGTATCGTTGAAATTACCATTTTGCATACTTTAATACGTTATATATGTATATGTCAATAACGGTAACGTGACATGACGTCACACTTTTTTGTGAGTGCAGGTATTTATCGATTTTTGGCGTGATATCGAAGACGTTATCACGCCAAAATGTTTATTGTGAGTGGAGACTTAAAGTTATAGGATAAAACAAGTTTTTTTTTTATGATTTTATAAATAAACCGATTTCGATCAAACATAGCTAAGAACACTCGCGACTAATTCACCTTTCAAACAAAAAAAACTAAATCGAAATCGTCGGGAGCTACGATGCCACAGACAGACACGTCAAACTTATAACACCCTGTCGTTTTTGCGTCAGGGGTTAAATATGTATTAAACATAGTCGACTAAGCTGAAAGAGTGAAGAGAGATAGGTTCTAGGCAGGCCTACATCATCTAAAAGGAACATGTACCAGGCACTGCGTTTGCCCTAATCGTTCTATATTTTGTATTCTTAAAAAGAATAATTACGTCGCTTAACATTTGACTTCACTTAAAAGACACAATTTAAATAAAAAGCGTTGTAAACATTCACAATGCAAAGTTTGCTAGTAAAATGAGAGAAATTTAAATATTTCGTTCGGTATATATTTTCTACTTATTTATAATTTAATTAATGTGAGATAAATGATCTAAAAAATACACTGGGAATTAAATAAAAACATGAAAGTAAAACAACGATAATATTGTCTTTCTTTTTCATGTTTTCAAAACTAAAATGAGAAATTCATTGCTCTTACGGTAAAGGAAAACATTGTGAATATAACTGTTAATTAAAAACTTGATATCAATTTATTTATTCGTGTCTAGTTAAAAAGAAAGAAATAAAACAATATTTATAATCTAAGTTTCCCTACTGTTAATATGTGTCTGTTTTTCCCCTCTATTATCTATGCAATTATGTACAATCGTCGCTCAAAAGTCCACTAGTAGCGTAACGTTTACAATCCTCTGCAGCACTAATTTATACACTCCACACAGTGTAACTACGTCACCTATGGATCGAACCCACGTTGGTTGGTGTAGCGGGTGGCGGCTTATACCACTCGGCCAACTAAACCATAGCTAACATGTTGAAAATAATGATCACACTGAGTACTTTTAATTCAAGTATTTATGTGTGTGTGTGTAACGTCTATTTGAATAACGTTTTAAGTACAATACGGTTCATAGTATCTTTGTAGCGTACTGATAGTGTACTTCTGACGCATTCTGTACAAACGACTAAACCATTGGATAGCTCTTTTTTTCGATGAGGTCGTGGAGAACCATAGAGATATGGAGGACCTTCTCGAAAAATCTAAATGCAAAATCCAAACAAAAAACTGCGCTTGCCTTACAAAATTGCGCTCTGTGGCTACTATTTCTCCCGATTGTCCAACAGAATAAGAACTAACCCTGAAAAGCTTGTCTCGAATAAAAATTAGAGACATAAACTATTGTGTGAAGATGTAACAAAACATACTCTTGGGTAATGACTATTATTATAATTATTAATGTTAGGTACTTAAAAACTATAATTGTACCTATTCATGTGCCAATTGGGTGAAACATGGCCGAACTTAAAATTAGATAGATAGATTTTTACCATTTTTAATTAATTATTAATTACCATATATTTAATATCATTGTAGGTACCCACGTTTATGTATGAGTAAATGAATTATTATGAATTACATAATAAAATTCTCGTGTTAGTTGCCAAACTCCACCTAAACGGCTGAATCGATTTGTTTGAAATTTTTGTGTATATTTGTAAGGTTTGAGAATCGAACACTATTTTATTTATTTCTTTTTTTCTTTATATTTTTTGTAAATGGCAATACAGCTTTAGCCGGGATAGCTAGTTCCCATTAAATTTTTCACATTTATAAATTACTATGATATTTATTAAGCCAGAGAACAATAATTCCAATCCATTATTATGATGTCTCTACTAATAAAGACCCTTATCAAACAAAACATAAGGACAAGGCAATTCACTTTGACCAACGAAACACTCAGCTCATAATCACCCTGATCGGAGATCCGTAGACACTCATAGAGAACGGTCATCGATCAACTTGTCAAAATGAACCCTTCCTTTGTCTCGGGGGTGTTTAGTTCAAACTTGTACGATCCTAACTTGAGTCTTGATGAATTGTGTAGGTACCTACTTGGACTGTTAATTATGGAATATACGGGATTGAATTTTAGAAGTTAAAAAATAACAAAAAAAATGGTTGTCTGTAAATTCGGTTTACGGATGATAATTTTAAGTGATAACGTCATTAGAAAACGATAAAAATTGAGTACTCAAATTGAAAACGACAAAAATCTCAATATCGTTTTCGTTAAATATTTTCGTATATATTAAGATATATTTTTTTATTTTTTTCCTATAAATAAGTCTTCTATTCGTCACTCGTCACCATAACACAAGCCCAGATGAGCGATATTATTATTAAATACACTGTTTCCTAACGGGAACAATGGTACCTACCATGATACATGACGTCACACAATATTACCATGACACTTTTTTGTGAATTAAGGTACAGGTGTTCCATCAATTTATTAGACGGTATCACGCCACAAAGAAGATTAAAAATTGTTTTTCACCTTAAACAATGAAATTTAGCGGCCCCAATGTCACATATCTAAGAACACTTGGACGAATGAGACGAATCTAACGATACCTTAATTAAATAAATTCATCAAGTGGTTTGGCAGTTAAGCTAAGTAAAGTAATGTAAAGTAATGACAAATAAACAAAGATTTCCGAAATCAATAAGGTATCTTTGCTCGCTCCAGTCGGTTGCGGTTAGCTTTTCTGTCATTTTTTGAAAGCTGCGTTCCGTATTGAATGAACAGCGTTTACAGTGCTTATATTCAAATCTCCCAGTTCAAAATCTTGAGCGTACTAAATGCTTAAGGTGCTATGAGCGTGCATAGAGCACGCTAAATGTTAATTTCGAACTGCAGTGCAACTGACTGTACATTTCAACTGTTAGGCTCATAATTCCATACTACCTCTCATATTAACGTAGCCATAATAAAATATAACATTGTGTCATATTTGACGCAGAAAATAAGTATTATTATCAGATGGTAAAAATATGTGGTGACAACTAGTCTTCTTTAATATTATCTGTCTATTAAAGAAATCTTCATAAATATATTCAACTAATTAATAACCCTTGAAAGCAGAAGTTAAGTTAACTACACACATTTTTTTAGTTTTGGTCGTAAAAAATATAGTATATTCTATATAGTATAGCTGTTATCATCCCATTACTCGCGAATGGCTAGATCAATTTTTATTTTATTTTTTTGTCTTCGTTATTGTCACTCAAAAGTGGTTAAAACCGCGGGTTTATTTAAAATTTAATTAAAAAAGTGTATACTTACCTACCACGTTTCAAGAAATAAAAAAAGGTTTGTCATCTATATTACAAAAAAATCAATATTTTCATACGTAATACAGTCCCGTACGTTTCAACCCCATCGATATTTGAACTAGTGGACTAATGTTAGTTGTTGTTGTTCTTGTGCTATATTGAAACCGACACGAACACTGTACTGGTAGGTACCTACATACATACAGAGTTTTATTCAATAGTACGATACTGAGAAATCAGCTCGGAAATATGTCATCAATATACGCCACGACAATACAATGATATTTATGGTCTAAATGAGAAACCTAGGTAGGTTTATGATCAGCTTAAGGGTTAAACTGACATTTTGACAGTATTTTACTACAGGAAAAAGGTCAGATAAATGTCATTTTAATCCCCGGTAGCCGAAAGTTTATTTTTATACGTATGATAGATTGACCATATATCACACCCGCTTGATGGCAGGTGACGATGCAGCCTAAGATGTAGCACGCTTTCCTAGAAGATACCTATTCACTCGCGACTTGAAGACCCCCAAAACGACAGATTATTGATTTCGACTCACCAACTTTCTCTGGGTTTTTTTTAATACTTTTTTATGGAAAAAGAAAGAAAACATTACTATAGGCACACTTCTTAATGTCTTTAAGATTATTAAATTGCGACAAAGTCGAAGCACATAATAGATAATAGTCATATGTCATAATGCGGGAAGATCAGGCGTTGGTTGTATACTCACATTACTCACCTATCTCTACTTCGTACCGATTTCATACATAAAGAAAGTCTGATAGACCGACATGTCTGATTAAATATAGAGATAGATTTTATTTGGGAAAGGGTAGTGCTGATCCTAATCGCGGACTTGCGCAGGTGAAATCGCTGGCGCAGTTAACTGTTACTATCTAAAACTCAAGAGTTTCCGAGCTTCATTCTCAGCGTCGTACTACTGCCTGTAGGTCTAGAACTCATGTTGTATGCTGTATGGTTTGTTTGCAACTTCGTATTATATCTACGGCTAAGGTAATACTAGACATATTGTCTTGGTCTATTGAACTATGATCATGTTTTTAAAGTTTGGAGGAGACACCTCTTACCCCCAAAACCAACTACTAAATATTTTTTCCATAAGTCACATAATAGGGACTGGTCCGATAAAGTGTTGCCGGGATTTGTATATGAGCTAATATATGGAATCACTTCGTATACTTACACAATTTATTTCGACTCAACGCCATCTGTTGGTAACACGCAAAAATATTGCAACACAATCATTTTGATCGTCGCAAAATTATATCTAGTATTTAGATCCTGGAAATTATAGTTATCGATAAGTACATAAATTTTATAAAGAGAGAAGATAAATATGAAATTCAAAGTTCTGACTGATTAACTGATATAACAACACACAACTGAAGCCAATAAACGGATCAGGCAAAAATTTGGCATACCAACAAATACATACACACACACTACACACACACACGACAGACGACAACATGATACACAACACGACGACATGTACATACTATACAGGGTAAATTTTTTATGTGGGCCTTCAGGGCTATATCCTAAACTATAAGAGACAGCAAAAAATGCTAAAAGGAGTTGCGTGCCCGATTTTGATAAAAACTAAAACTGCATCATTAGATTTTTGAAAAAGTCCCCCAAAAGTTGAAGTTACCCTCGCCAGGAATCGAACCTGTTTATTTTGCAAAAAAATAATCAACCTATATTTTATACCTATGTATGGTCTTGCTGATAGAGGTTAATTCTTGGAAACAAACATTGTGTGGTAAATCAAAGAAAATTGCTATGTTTTGTAGTTTTCACCAATTTTCATATTTCCGTCTCTGGCAAAATAATAGCGTATGTAGCGTAGCGACGAAAGTAATATTTTTCTAAGAGAGCGATGTTGGCTTAGTGGTAGATACCTCGACTTTCATTCTGAAGGTCGTGGGTTCGAATCCAGGCCGGCCGTGCACCAATGTATTTTTCTTAAGAAAAATTTATGTGCGCTAATTGACATTGCTCTTACGGTGAAGGAAAACATCGTGATGAAACCCGCGGCTTAGTTGGCTCCAGAAGTATTGACAAGTTCTCTCCTCTGGACATGGTCGACTAAGCTGAGAGGGTAGTTGGTGCTGGGCAAGCCTACTCCATCTTCACGCAAAAAGGACCCAATTAAAAAGGGTCTAATCGCGGAAAACAGCCCGTATACAAGTACAAGTACAATATTTTTCTAAATTTTTAAATAGGTTCTAAATTCTCCACATCACTTAAAAATTAAAAAAAAACAGTTTATGTTTTTTTGTGCAGTAGTTTGTTACGTCATCAGCCATACCTCCTCACTACATTTTTTCAGGGATAGTAGTATGAAAATTACAGAAGACTACAAAAATTTGCTATTTCCTTTGATTTGACATACTATGTATGTTTCCAAAAATTGATATCTATCAGCAAGACTATCCATTGGTAAAAAAATATAGGATGATTATATTTTTGCAAAATCAACAAGTTCGATTCCTGGCGAGGGTAAACTTTTTCAAAAATCTAATGATGCAGTTTTAGTTTTTATCAAAATCGGGCACGCGACTCCTTTCAGCATTTTTCGCTATCTCTTATAGTTTAGGATATAGCCCTGAAGGCCCACATAAAAAAATCACCCTGTATATGCTATTATGACGTAGGCATCCGCTAAGAAAAGATTTTGAAAAACCCATAACTTATAAAGGGTTCTTTTGTTTAGATTAAAATGACTCTGCAACTACTGAACTCATTTTGTTAAAAATGGTATTAAGACGAACATAGGGCTACTTTTTCTCATGTCTGTAACTTATTTATCTTACATTATATTTGTGCTACTGTTTTTTAAATTTAAACGAATAATAATTGTGTTGTCATTTTCTGTAACTTGTGTGTGCAATAAAGCGTTCTATCTATCTATCTATCTATCAATATTTGGAATTTGTTGGGCGTTCTTATGTGGTCCGTTTTAGGATTAGTTAAGTGGTTATGTCATCGTAAACTCAAACGAAATTAAGTCGATACTTACAACAAGGCGAAAACTTTACGCCTATTAAGTAAAAGAGCCTATGTTTGTAAAGTAAACAGCTTTTAAATAACGGTCATTCCCAAACGATAAACAAACACTAAAATCAACGACTGCCAATTCACAAACGGTTTTCTTTTACGACGAATTAACTAAGTTGAGTCGTTACAATCGTTAGTCGTTAGGGCGCGTTCAGACGACACGCGTTGACCACGCGCCCACCACGCACATCACACGCGTTGACCACGCGTTAAACACGCGTTGAAATTTGTTCTATATGTAATTTGAGTCTTATGACACATCAATAGATCTCAAATTGCATTTATCAAGTCCACCCGCTCACGCCACGCGCCCGCCCCGCGACCGCCACGCGCCCGCCCCACGCCCGCCCCGCGCACGCCTCGCGCACGCCCCGCGCCTGCTTGCAGAAATGCAATTTGAGATCTATTGATGTGTCATAAGACTCAAATTATGTATAGAACAAATTTCAGAGCGTGTTCAACGCGTGGTCAGCGCGTGTGATCTGAATACGCCCTTAGTCGTCGTTACGAAGGTTACAACCCTTCTTATTTACAGCCTTGTAAAATGTTTTATTATTATTACAACTGCTTCTATTTTCGTCAGTAGCATTTGGGTAAAATAATAAGGTTTTAATGTATTTAGTGTTTGATGAGTGCTTTTTATTTTTAGCTAAGGGCATACCAATTGTATCCGGCTTGTAATAAATACATGGCGGAATAGTTGAATAATAAAATCCTCGATCGAAATCTACTGACGAGCGTTTTTGACTGAGCACCTACTTACTGATTTCAATTTAATACTGCATGAGTCTGCACTGGGCTTTCCGGAGATATGTTTTTAAAAAAAATCGTCTCCAAAGGTGATCTTATCGCGGTGCATTTTTCATTAAAAAATATTTCAACCTACTTACTTATTCTTTTACTAAGGACTCGATAAATCATTACTTGAAATCCAGGTCAGGATTTATTCAGTGCTTAGTACGTAGTGTAACGGAACATCCTTCTTCCGTTAGGTTATAAAATTAAAATTCCCAAAAGTATTATAAAACCTTTTTGAAGATACCGATCTTTTTAGAAAACAATTTGTATTTTAAAATAAAAAAGGTATTCTTGACATCATTGGAATATTGTCAGGTAAGGTGACAAGAGGAGACAAGAAGTGAGAAGATTTTTACTAGGAAAAATCCTATATATATAATATTCGAGATATTGCATGGTTGAATGAGCATTTAACATGGATTTACATGTGCTGGGATAATGCACCATTCGATTTATGGAAGATTTGAGGTAGGTGGTACTTTAGTACTTTCCTACTGAGCATTTTACTTAATATCTTTCTTTTCACAGATTAATAAATTATATAATTTGGTTTATAGTTCTGTTATAAAATCGTATTCCTGTTCAGTTAATTGTTCTGTATGACCATTATGAAGTGGATTGTTATTGTAGTGGCTTGCTTTTTTAGATTAGAATTCGTGAATGTAGAAATTCTTAGGTAGAACAGTAGCATCTGTGCTGTGTGCACACGAGCGGAACGACGAGCCAGTCACAATCAGACATTCATGGATGGGGTCGTAAGGTCGTACACTGAGTGTATATGGTTACTACTTTCCTATAGATTATTAGTGTGTTTTAGTTACTTACCCTACATTACATTAGGCGATATAACTTTACAGGAGACATGTCTATTATCGTCTGGATATAATATTATAATATACAATATGGAATATATGTTAGTTCCATAACTAGTTTATCTATTTGCCCTGTGTTAGGGATGTTATGATGAAATGCTCACACTGTTTTTCTTTACAGACCAAATGGCAATGATGTCTACCTACCTACAAATGCGAATCAGATCCTAAATATATAGACATGTACAAGTGAACCAAACTTGTATACCAAGACCTATGAACCAGGCTTGTATATTGTAAAACTTGGGGATCGTCAGGTATTAGCAGTTCCTAAATATATAGACATGTGCATGTGAACCAGGCTAGTAAACCAAGACTTATAAACCAGGATTGTATATTGTAAACTTGGGGAACGTCAGGTTTCCAACGCCGCGATGAGAGAGAAAGGTGTTAACCAGTGTCTTCCAATCATAATATTATTATATTATAAAATTATTATGTGACTTATATTAAATTGTCTATATCTTGACTTATCACTATCATTATCATTACATAGTATAAAACAAAGTTGCTTTCTCTGTTCCTATGCCTCTATGTCTCTATGTAAGCTTAAATCTTTAAAACTTCGCAACGGATTTCGATGCGGTTTCTTTTAATAGATAGAGTGATTCAAGAGAAAGGTTTATATGTATAATACATACAAAATATAACCTTACGAAGCCGGAGCGGGTCGCTAGTGATTTTATATATAGTAGACACAGTTATATTCCCTATTTCAGCTCTTTCCTATTTTCCCCCCTTCGCGACAACAGCTCTTTCCTATCTTCCCCCTTTCGCGACAATTTACATACAACATATTAACCTTCCGTCCGTCCGTCCATACCCGTCTTCATTTACGAATTTTCAATTTTCTAATTATTTTCTTAAAATCATAGGATATCTACATACATGATATTTACCCGCCTTCGCTTATGAACTTTTTGGTTTTTAGATTATTTAAAAATATTTTGCTAGGAATATCGAGTCACTAGGACCTGGTTACTACACTTCATATCTAGGGTTTATTTCCACTAGACGTCACGTGCCATATTAAACTACAACTCTCCATAAAATAATAAAATATTAAATACTAAATTTCGCATAAAATAAAATAATAAATACTAAGTTTGTATATTTAAATAATTATAAATTGAGTTTAATTATGTAAGTGATTTTAGATTCAAAAATAGGCAGGGGGGGGTTCTTTACAATTGAATTTTATAACCTAACGGAAGAAGGATGTTCCGTTACAATCGCCCCCCAAAAATTATGACGGCGATTAAGACTCTAAGCCAAAGTAATTTTTCCCAAAATTAACTTCATTGAAAAGTTCTAAAATTCAAATTCAGTATTTCTCTATTATTACCACTATAGTGACCTAATATTATAATTCATTATAAAGAAACCTGAGAATGACTTTAGCGATTTGTATCACTCGCCCCCCGGAACTTACGACAGTAGTGAATCTTTAAACAACGTAAAATAATTCAAACTACTTTTTATTAATAACTAGCTGCGCCCTAAGAATTTTAATTTTATAACCTAATGGATAAAGGATGTTCCGTTACAGTAGTTTTAGTTTCCCTAAGTTACGTAAAAAAAAGAAGTAGGTACTTAACTTCGTTGTGTGCCTTATTTTTACCCTACTATTTTGAAAACCAATCATAATTATTACAACCACGCGTAATGGCGTAGGAGAACTATTCCAGTTTTTGATAAATACGAGTTATTCTGGTCTGATCCCCTGAGCTGATCCCCTGCTGGTATAAATACAAGCTGGAATAGTTCTTCGACGCCATTTTAATCCATTAGGCACTAGAAAAACAGTCACGGCTCCACTGCTTAATAAATTGTCCTCGTCTCTCAGTGTAGTAATCGGAAAAATAAATGACAATCAGTTAAAATGCCTAGGTAAACAAAAAAAAAGATTTCTTGAAGTGGGAAATAAGACACTTAGGAATAACTTCTGGTATTTAGTCAATGTTCTTGAAAAAATTAAGCAATATTCTCAATTTAAGGACATTGTTTTTATACAGATAATACTTACTGCTTAACATAAGATGATTTACTAAATACTAAATTTACCAGAAAATTATTTTTTTACGTCCATGGGGAGAAAATCATTTTTCACTTAAAAAAATCTTATTTTTTAAGTTCTCGTTTTGTGACGTGCTCATTTTGGGAAGTGCTCATTGTGCGAGGTTCACCTTTTGCAATTGGTCCTCAGTTTTTTATGGAAATTTTGTGTCTTATATAAACTTAATACCTACTTCCTCATTTGAGAAGTTCGTGTTTTGACAACTGCCTTGTCTTTTACTCCAAACAATTTAATATTTCAGG
Organism: Idaea aversata; assembly: GCA_907269075.1. Classification (NCBI taxonomy): domain Eukaryota; kingdom Metazoa; phylum Arthropoda; class Insecta; order Lepidoptera; family Geometridae; genus Idaea; species Idaea aversata. The sequence goes on along the minus strand of OU026092.1, from coordinate 2,607,769 downwards.
CAATCCCAACGTACCCGTCACTTTGCTCTTGATGTTAATATTTCGAACTGAAATGTAAGCGTTCCTGGAATAGAATTAAACGTGAAACTATTTGTGGCATTTGGAGCAATATCGCTTTTACCATTACCTGGTAGGTATTCTCGATCGTTTTCCAATAAGGCAGTCAAATGCCTACTCTTTGCGTTGAACTGTTTGATTATTAGATTTTACTGAACAAAATTTCGACTTTGCTCAACTGTATTTATGAATGAAACTGTTAAACATTGAAATTTAGAAGTTTAACACCTCAAATGAATAGAGGGCCAGTTCGACCGATTCACAAACGCTATATTTTTTAACAAAAGCGACTGAAACGGACCTTTTGCTAGAGCACCTGCTGACTGATTTTATTTTTATAGTACGTGATTCTACACTGAGCGCTTTAAAACAAAATATATTTAAAATAAATACGCCACAAAAGGGGGTGTCAAGTGAAACTACCCTAACAAATTGGGGTCACTTATGTGTGAGATTATGAGTATATAGGAGAGTAGCCTACTAAGCCGTATTTGCAGTGCAATTTTTGGAGACACAATAATTTTCCTTAAAAAATATTTCCACTGTTTCAGTTTCTTAGGCACTAGCCAAACTCTTACCTGAGTCTCAGAATTTTAGGTTTAGGTTTAAAGAATCTTTATTTCTCAAAAGAACAACAACAGAAACAGAAACAGTTCGCTTATGTGAGAAAATTATAATGGTTACTTAATTAACTTAAAATCTAGGTCTCAAATCAGTGGAAAAGCATGCAGTGAACTTAATATTTCGTTAATTTACACATATCTTAATTAGGTAGTTTATAACTTTTTTAGACTCCTCTAGTTACATTGTTAAAGAAGTATTTTCGTTGTGTCACCTTAATTATTACCCTATCCATTTTCAAAACCATTCATATTATAATAAACACAACTAATAACATGATTCGAAACAAAAATATCTCCAACCAAGACACGCTACACATCAGTAATGTCTGAGACCATTTTAATCAGAACTCTCCTTTGTTAACTCCTGATACGGATCAAGGAATCAGTATTAAATGGTTACCTTCGTCGTTTCTAACTGTATTGTATTCTAGAACGTTTTTGGATAAGGGCTCTGGAAATTGTTTTACGTGACACATTAATGTAAAGAGCATGAGTTCTTGTACACGATTTGAATCTTGAAGATGCGAGATACAAACGACTTTACGTTGCGTTCGACGCGATTAAATTATATTATTATGTACCTACCTATTTATTTTGCAGTATTTTTGTCTTTAAACGTTGTATTTGTGATCGGATATTGTTTGTTTTAATTTTTGGCACAACTAATTTTTTTAAGTAAGCTACAGTAAAGTGAAGAAATTCTGCCACTCCCCGGGGGGGAGTAGCGAGGGTATGTGGCCTGAAGGTGCTGGGTGGCCAGAGGTTTATCACTACATAGTATAAAACAAAGTAGCTTTCTCTGTCCCTATATCCTTATGTATGCTTAGATCTTTAAAACTACGCAACGGATTTTGATGCGGTTTTTTTAATAGTTAGAGTGATTCAAGAGGAAGGTTTATATGCATAATACATGCATAATATAGCCGTGCAAAGCCGGGACGGGTCGCTAGTTTAATCACTAAAACTCCACCGTTCCTCTCTCGCCGTGGTGTCGGCACAGGGCAAAAGCCTTACCTCAGAAGGGTTAGGCACTAAGATGCCACGAGTGTGTTTTAAAAAAACCGGTTCGCCAAGAATACTTTGGCAACTATAATTGCACTAAGCATACCACCGGCTAATATTAGCTTTGACGGGAAGACGAAGAAAAAATGATGTGCTTTGTTTACTGACTTAATTCAGGTTATATGTCGATAATGTAAAAAAAGTGAAATAAAACTTGCTTATACTACACCTCTACTGTATACTTACATCAAATCTGTGGCAGAGAATAGAGCAAAGTAAGGGCTGATATGGATGGTAAACGGATGGATGGACATCTAAATATCTCGATAATTTAATAATAAGACATCTGATTATTATATTATATATACAGATTATTTATATAGTGCCAGGAACTTAAATCCATCATATACAGGGCATTTTAGTGCCTCGTACATGTTAGATGGAGTAGGCTTGCCTAGAATATATACCACCTTCTCAGTTTAGTCGATCATGTCCAGAGGAAAGAAATTGATAATCGCTATTAACTTTGCTTTCACGCTGAAGGAACACATCGTGAGGAAACCCGTGGCTTAGTTGGCTACAGACTTATTGACGAGTTACTTCCTCTAAAGGCCTATTCTCGTAATTAACATTGTTTTACATTGCTTTATAATTCCGATTGCACTTTGATTACAAAATATACCCTCAAAGTAGCTCAAAGTCAACTTTTGGTATTCTCAAAAATATTTTTGTTTGTAATCGAATTGCAATCGTAATGATATTGCAATGTAATTTGATCAATTTTATTTACGAGAATGGGCCTTCTTCAGAGGTTGGTAAAGGTTTTAGCCAAGCTTAATTCATCAAATACATGTCCCGATCAGTATAATACCGGGTCATTGGGCGTTTCGGACCGCGGTATGAATCGCCCAAAAGCTCGTTTTGAATGGGTTCATTCGAACCGTGGTATGAATCGCCCAATAACTTTTTATAATGGGGTCGATTCGAACCGCAGTGAGGTCTCTTTTCAATGGGTGATTTTGGACAGCGAATATGTGTAGAGTAATTATACATCCCTAGTACAACCATGCTCAAAAAACAATAGTACATACCCTAGGTGTGAAAGTCACTCATTAAGTCCCAAGACGGAGTTTGGTTTGCTAATAGTTCGAGGGACTAAATGAGTCTTTCACCCTAACAACGAGAGTGAATGAGAGACTACATACTACCTGATCCTCTTACAAGGTTGGGACTAAAGAGGATATATACATGTAGTGTTATTCTTCAAAAACCTAACCTCCTTAAAGCAAGGAGGTTAGGTTTTTGAAGTTCCTAATGCGTAATGATACTGATAATGGCTACATGCACATTGCACAAGTCGTGCGAAGCCATAATTTGACATGACAGCTGTCAGTGAAAGCAATTTTCCCTAGGGCTGGAAGTTTCTCTTTCTACACGCTCTTCAAGCACCTTTACACCTACTTTCAGAGTATGAGTAATGAAATAGTACATTGTTATCCTAGGTGTGAAAGTCACTCATTACAAGTCCCGAGACCGAGTTTGGCGCCCGAGCGTAGCGAGGGCGCTAATAGTTCGAGGGACTTAATGAGTCTTTCACCCGAGGTAAACACTGTGCTTTTCATTACGAATAATACATAAAATTCTTCCTAACAACGAGAGTGAGTGAGACTATGAGACTCCATACCACATGAGTAGGTACTCATGTGTCCATAGTCCATACTACCTGATCCTCTTACAAGGTTGGGACCAAAGAGGTTAAATAAGATATCTTGAACTAAATATACCTACTTGAATTTGATTACTGAGAAAAAAGTTACTAAGTACTAAACTCTGGCTGTATGCATGAGCCGTGCCAAGCCATAATTATTATTCTTTGGTGTAAAAAAAAAGCAAGGAGGTTAGGTTTTTGAAGTTCCTAATGCGTAATGATACTGATACTGGCTACATGCAGATTGCACAAGTCGTGCGAAGCCATAATTTGACATGACAGCTGTCAGTGAAAGCAATTTTCCCTAGGGCTGGAAGTTTCTCTTTCTACACGCTCTTCAAGCACCTTTACACCTACTTTCAGAGTATGAGTAATGAAATAGTACATTGTTATCCTAGGTGTGAAAGTCACTCATTACAAGTCCCGAGACGGAGTTTGGCGCCCGAGCGTAGCGAGGGCGCTAATAGTTCAAGGGACTTAATGAGTCTTTCACCCGAGGTAAACACTGTGCTTTTCATTACGAATAATACATTTCTTCCTAACAACGAGATTGGATGAGAGACTCCATACTACCTGATCCTCTTACAAGGTTGGGACCAAAGAGGTTATATACATGTAGTGTTATTCTTTGGTGCTACCTAAAGCAAGGAGGTTAGGTTTTGAAGTTCCTAATGTATAATGATACTGGCTATATGCACATTGCACAAGTCGTGCGAAGCCATAATTTGACATGACAGCTGTCATGTCAAAGGGACTTGTAATGAGTGACTTTCACACCTAGGATAACAATGTACTATAAAGCCTCAGTATCAGCCATCAGTATAAATAGCATAATTATAAAAGTTGCTGGTGCTAAATATATCATCTAGATTACATGTAAATGCCAATATCATTATAATTATTCGCTCCAGCATTTAGACCGCAATAAGCAATGCTACGATTTCGCCCATACATTTTGTAAAACCACATCAATCACATATCAATCGTTTGATGAGGAATTGAAATGTAATTTACGTATTCTATCCGTTACAATTAATGGTATCTCAAAACTAAAGGTACTATGACAATTTATTGTAGCTCACCTACATAGGTAGGTAGCTTCATCACTAATTATTAATTTACCTTAATTAATATTTAATAATTCCGACCGGGTGGGCTAGTGTCGTCACGCATTGGGGGCTGGAGGACGGACGTCGGAATCGAGGCAGACCCCGTAAACAATGGCGTGACGATCTGGATGCATTTGACACAGACTGGATAAACCTTGCCCAGGACCATAATGCTTGGAAAAGATGTTAGGGAGGCCTTTGCCCAGCAGTGGGACGATATAGGCTAACAAAAAAAATATATATTTAGGGTAACAAATTATGACGACTGCCTTCGAAAAGTACACATTTTAGTTCATTTTCAAAGTGGTTGATGGTGATAAAACCCGCGACTCCGTTGACTTCAGACGTATTGACACGTCCGTGTCCTCTTTGTCGACTAAGCTGAAAGGGTAGTAAAGGTTCTGGGCAAGCCTTCTGCATCTAATAAGTGTCTCAGGCACAACAGTGTTTTGATTAGCAGGTTTTTAGCAGCAGATTAGGATTAACAGCTCTATTTCATTAGAGCTCTATTTCATTAGAGCTGTTGACTCTGTTTAAGGTCAACTAGGTCAGATTTAAATCATTACATAGTATAAAACAAAGTAACTTTCCGCTGTCTGTCCCTATGTATGCTTAGATCTATAAAACTACGCAACGGATTTTGATGCGGTTTTTTTAAATAGATAGAGTGATTCAAGAGGAAGGTTTATATGTGTAATACATGCATAATATATCCGTGCGAAGCCGCAGCGGCTCGCTAGTATATTTTAAAACTAGCGACCCGCCCTATATTATACATATAAACCGAATCACTCTATCTATTAAAAAAACCGCATCAAAATCTGTTGCATAGTTTTAAAGATTTAAGCATAGTACAAAGGGATATAGGGACATAGGGACATAGGGACAGAGAAAGCGACTTTGTTTTATACTATGTAGTGATGCTTAATAGAATACATTATAGGATTCCTTGTAAAGATTTTGATCCTTTTAGGATTGATTTACTTTAAATACTTTTGATGTAATGTTGAAAAATAAGTTTTTGTAAAGGTGATAATGTATTTTCTATGTAGTATAAGTATTTTACCTCTATGTGGTAACTACCATAAACAATCCGTGACTATAGTATAAAATTAATTTATTTGTTGTGTCCACCGCACACATGGTCTAAGCTTTTAATTTTATTACGTACGGTTTTGCGGTTCGAGTGGTCCAAATAATTCATTTGAATTTCGAATGACGTTACTAGTGGCGGTTTCTGATTGGTTGTTTTTTTTTATTGTTGTCTAATTTCGATTTTGTTTTTGGTTCGTTTAGTTCGATCTGATGAATAAAAAAAAAGTTTTTGTAGAATTTACTAGCTTTTACTAGTGACTTCATTTGCGCAGATTTCGTTATACAAATTTGAAAATCCTATTTCTTCTCCATTGAATAATTATGAAAATTATTTCGTAGCGGATGCCTACAACATCTACAACCAGACGCCGATATCTCTAATAATAATCTGAATGAGTTTTGTAATATTTGTTATACTTTTCTTAATATGTTTATTTGTTACATAAGTTCTATTCAATAATGTACCTTCCTAATGACTCTTTGCACGTTTTGGTGTAGGTATACTGTAAGTGCAATGAGTAATGATTATAAATAAATAAATAAATAAAGCTATATTTATGCCAAATCTTATCCCGATCATACATACCAACAAATAATTCATTATAGTTATTACTAACTACAAATATCGAATTTCTAAAACTACTTTTTTATGAATCGCTTACATCCTGAAAGAAACCTCCATGCGAAGTTTCAGACTAATAGCTCTTGTAGTTTCAGAGATTTCTTGCTAAATCTTTTTCTCTTTTAAAGACCCATCTTCTTATCTACACATGTAAAATGCGGGAATGAACTTCTAAGTCCTTTTGAGATCTAGAAGTATTGGTAAAAGTGTAAAACGAAATCAAGGTGAAAGGGTACCGGCGCTCTCTCCATACAAACGTAATCGACTGTTTCCTGACACTAGAGCAAATATTTTTGTTGCATAAATCTAATAACTGCTATGACCATATTGACCATGCCCCTATGTTTTTTTTTATTCTTTTAAATCTTAATTTCTATGATAATTAGAAAATGAAAAAACCTAAGACATAGGGGCATAGTCATGGCAGTTATAGGTTTTATGCAACTTTTGTCATTATCCAGGCAGGAAACAGTCGACTACGTTTGTATGGAGAGAGCGCCCAGTACCCTTTAATCTTAAGGCGCTCCGAAACCGCAACGATAAAGAAAACGTGGATGAAGTCGCCGGCAAAAGCTAGTATAGATAAATTGCTTTCAAACCATTTGCTCACAGTTCCTGGGGCCTTATTCTGCTATTTGGCCAACCATTGTCATTATATCGAGACTCTATTGATATTATATCGAGATTGTGACTTTATTTGGTATTCTGCTAAAGTTTGAATAACATCACAATAGAATCACTATGGAGTCTCAATGGTATGGTAATATCTACCTTGCAGGTGTTGCCTAGCAACATGGTATATGTTGCTAAGCGATATACCGTTTTAACAACTATCGAGATTCCATTAAGCTACGATTGTAGAGCAGAATACCGAAGTGAGTCAGTGGTGTGTCAGTGGTGTTTCGATAGAATAGTTAACGTTAGGAGAATACCAATTTGACATGTAATGTCATATTTTTGACATTAAATTAAATGTCTATTACGATTATATCGACACACTATTGAAACACAATTGTGTTAGCAGACTTAGGCCTGATATACGATCAGATCGCGATATAAGTTTTTTCACTCGGAATGATTTATTCTCTGATTAAACTAATATTAAATTTGATAAGATTATCTAATGAAGTAGCAAGTTAGTTAAAGATCAATAATGTGATAATATTATTATCAAAAATACGTGCGTTTTTGTATAGAGATTGATCATAAGTTTTCTGATTAATTTTGTAACTTTCCATTGTGATTCAAGTCTAGAATAAATTAAAGATTTTAAAAAATATAATGTTTCTTAAAAATACCTTTAGTTTGCCTTCAGTGGGAAAGTGGGTTCTATAGTAAATAAAATAATAACTTAAGTAAAGTATTTAGTCGAAAAAAAAAACATAAAATGGGTGCGTCTACGCGCGTGAGAAGTTATACTTCTATTACGTCCGTGTGTCTGTTTGTATGTCCATCCTTCCGTCCATCTGATAATTATATTGAGGCAAGCTTCAACAGTCCAAAAAATTCACGCTTATATTTTTTTTATAACGCGCCTAAAGAAGTATAAGGGCGTGTTCAGATGACAAGCGTAGACCACACGCTCGCCACGCCCATCACACGCGTTGACCACGCTTGGAATTTGTTCTATATATAATTTGAGTCTTATGACACATCAATAGATCTCAAATTGCATTTATGCAAGTCTACCCGCTCACGCCACGCGCCCGCCCTGCGCCCGCTTGCAGATATGCAATTTGAGATCTTGATGTGTCTTATGACTCAAATTATAAATAGAACAAATTACAAAGTGTGTTCAACGCGTGTGATGCGCGTGGCGGGCGCGTGGTCTACGCGTGTCATCTAAACACGCCCTAACTTCAATAAATAATAAAAAAATCTATAAAATAAATTAATAACGCAACAAAGAAACACCGAAATCGGACAATAAGTATGAAGGGTAAAAAAGAGCTATTTCTTTTTTATGGATGTAACGCGGTATAAATGTTCACTTTTCATATCACGTATGTTAATTTCAAACCCAGCTTTTATCCTATGAGGATATTCAATAAAGCGCTACCTCTAGCAAATAGTATTCCGTGTCTTTACTCATAGAATCTAACACCTGTATTCACAATAAACCGTATGGGATTGCATAGTACGCGCGGACGCATAGAGTCGCAAATAAAACTAGAGTGAAGAGAGCAGCACAAAATTGACTAATCATAGGGCCGCATTTAGCGCAGTGCGTTCACTTATCAAAGAGCAACTTAAGTAATGACTGAATACCGGCGTTAATGTCACGATTTTATCAGCATTGATTTGAAAGAAAGCAAAGAGAATACAAATCAACTTAGGTTTTTAGACATCTCTTTGTATATCTAAAGTATTAAGTTTTAACGTAATTACCTACAATTTACTAAACAAAAGTCTTATTTTAAATTCTTATTTCTTTACTTTCATGTATACTTAGTAAAGTTTGTTTTAAGAACTTGAACATAAATAGAGCTTCTAGTTGAATTTGTTTTTACTGCTAACGAAAAGTAAGTAACTTACTTATAGGGTACACTGAAAAAAATAATTAGTAACATACATCAAAAAAATGTTAGTTGTTATCAAGTCACTTGTTTATATACGAGCGCATAAAGCTTTGTGATTAAGGGAATCAAGTCTTCTTGATTGAGAAACGGAACAAACAGACATAGCACATTCAAACAAGTTATTGTCGGCTTGTTACTAAGACTCGATAGTCCTAATTAAGTTAATTGATGACCGTAACATTGTTACACATTTGCTTATATAAAGTAAAGTAATAGTCTAAACAAGTAACTTGATTGGTGTTATTGAGCATGTATCTAGAATCAAATGAAAAACTTAAGTGTTTTTATAATGAAACCTAGTTGAACCTATACAGATGCATAATCGATCTAACATATATAAATGTATCGGTCTATCAAGTATATTATTGCGTTTAGTATGTATAGTATTTGTTTTTATCATACCATAATATTAAAAGAAATGTTATCTTTTTCAGTGTAATCAAGTGCTCTTATTAGAATCAACTAAGATGATGTTATATTCAAGTATTGTACTTTGTTGGGTGCATGTATACAGGATACAGACTGTCACAGAAATACCAGATCAAAGCGTCAGAATATTATGATCAGTCAGTGAAACTACCTGGCAGTACTGACTGATCACCTGTCGCTCTGATGTGGTATTTCTGGGACACCCTGCGCAAATAAACACAATATTTTAAAACATTATTATTTAATATGAAAATTTAAATTTAATCACTTAAACATAACTTAATACAACATATACTTAACTACACCGTCATATTAAATAGTATAGCGCGATCCAAGGGTTTATTCTGTAACTTTAAAGCATTGTAAAAACGAAATTTAAAGTCTCGATGCAGCAGCGCGGAAGCAGTGTAGCATAGCGCTGTGTCCCTGTCACTCTTGCGTAAAATGACAGAGACAAAGCGCTGTGTTACACTGCTTCCGCGCTGCTGCAGTGACGCATAAGTTATAGAATAACCCCCTTTAGTAGTTAAACCTTAGAAACTTCCAGGAATTAATAAACAACATTTTGTATTGGGACCAACCTTTGGACTCGTCAAAAACATCAACTGTTTCATACAAAAATACAATAATAGGTACCTACCATAAAAATATAATTATGGTACCTACTTGACCAAAATGTATGAAACAGCAGATTTTTCGACGAGTATAATAATATAAAGTTGAAATATAATATAATTCCTGAAAGTTTCTAAGGTTAGTAAAATTATCAGATCAGATCAAATTATCAGAATTATAAAGAACTATCGTCGTGCACGTGAGTGACGAACGCTTCCCGGCTTTTGGCTTTCGTCGGCTTCTCTTGTCTTTTACCTTCGTCCTTTTAGCTGATGGAAGGTCGTTACTGGAACTTGAAGAAGTAGACTGACCGGGCAGTAGTACTGCACGGGGGCTAATGAGTTCAGGCAAACTCAATATAGCCCCGAGATTCCTGTTTTCTTCCTTCGTGTCTGAAAGCACAAACATCTATGTCAGAAATCAAACCTTAACAGTCTATATTTTTTTTAAATTAAATGACAGACAACGGAGGCAGGATACTGAACCCTACACATATTACAACACCTACTAATAAAATCTAATAAGTAATTTATCTCTGTACCCTTATAATTATTATTCTCAAAAACATGTTTAAAATGAACTCTAACAAGTAGGTAGGTATACTTACGTTATTCTCAATGTCAATTTCAGCTGATTTTGTAGGCGAAGTTTGCTGCGTTTTTTCCACTGTTATGAGACTACTTCTTGGTAGTAGTAATTTTCAATGAGCACAGGGAGTTTCTGAAATAAGTTTATTGGAATTGAAGTAGGAACCTTCATATTTTAACTAGCTAGCATTCACATTGATAGAATACCTCATACCGAGACACATCGTAACCATAAGGTTATTTTTTATCTTTAAGAAAAATATGAGGTAAGATTTTTTTTAATATCACTAAGGTACCTAATGTTAGTACAATAACCCTCCTTTTGGCTTTGCCATAGTCGGGTAAAAATATTGTAAAAAAGACTAAGTTAGTACTGTAGGTAGGTAGGTACTTACAAAAGACAAATTGGTAAAATCAGAATCGGATTGCTTGGGCCTTGATCGCTTGAAACAGTCCATTGAATTGTCCACGCTCTCCAGCATCAAACAAACAGTGCTATGGTTCCCAATTGAGGAATGATTTCCTTTATGTTGTCATTTGTCAGAGCCGCTAACGACTGCATGTTGATTTCTTTTTCTGTGAAATTAGCAGGGAGAACCATTCATAAACAGAATGAAAACAAGAAAAGAACTAAACACTGAAAATAAATAAGTACCTAGGTAGTACAAACTTACTTGCGAAATCAGGCCCCAGCTCCAGGAGCCCCCAGGCTCATAGCAAATCCATCACCTCTTTCATTTCCACTTCACGAAATCACTGCACTATATAATATTGAACACTAGGCAGGTGTTTTAATTATTTTTAACAAATAAACCATAAATAATTCTAAACTGAATTGGTCGGACGGATGGACGGACTACAACTGATTGCAAAGCGAAACTGACAGGTAGAGTGCGAAAATATGAAACACGTTGTGACTTGCTTGAACATCGATGAAGGTACTTGTTTGATATATCTAACTACCTACATCTTTCAAATAGGCGCTTGTTCATTCTTAAAAAGTTTAGTGATCGAATGAAATAAGAAACTATTCTATTAATTATTTAATAATTATTGAATTAATAAAAATATTTTTTAGATTAACTAATTGATAGTGTAGTAATGTTAAAGCAACTTGCTAGATCTAAATAAGTTGATGATGGAATTCGATATTAATAAAGTAAACTTATTAAATTCAACACATTCGACTTGATAGACGTTCAATCATTTTAGGTTTATTGTGACAAGCAACTGTCAACTGTTGATTTTGATATTTTCTTGAATTACTCAATCACATTTTTTCTAATCAAGCAAAATTGTAACTTGTTTAGCCATTATTTTTTTCAGTGTAGGTAATTGGATGGATTTTAAACATGACACAGATGGGTATTTTTTAGATTGCAGATTGCATTGGCTTTTTTGTTTTTAGGTTTTAGGCGAATAACACCTTCACACACTTCTAACTATATTGGTTCTCGGGTAAACTTGGCCATCTAAAGCATTAAAGCCATCATGCATAATGTTGTCTAGGCATGCCGTTTTCCTTCTAGGCGTGTATGCTACAGCCTCAACCTTATCATCGCTTCCCATCAAGTAGAATGAGGTCAAATGCAAGCTTAGTTTGTTTAAAAAAAAACATCGTTTCGCCATCTTTTCCAAAGTATGCCCAGCCACTTTCACTGAAGAAGTGGCATCACCATCAAACTCTATTTTTATTTGGAATCATACAATTTGTACGCGATCACTTACAAGCGTCTTAAAAATCATCTATCATCTAGTTCGGTTAATTTGTGATGTACTTACCCCAATCTTAACACAATCAGAATTCACGTATGACAGTTAATAATTATTCTCCAGACTATATCCGAAGTAGCGGCGTGGTAACTTTATTAAACGTATTACCTAGTTAGCTCTTGTTCCGCCGGACATTTGAAACTTATGGCCGCCTCAAGGGATTCATGTTCAAGTTTCTTATTAATTTGAGCTGAGATATCTTGTTAGTTATTGGCTTGTCTGTTGAATATAAGCCTTTTAAGGGTAAGTAATTCAGGAATAAAGGTAGGTAAGTAACACCTACTGCTAACATAAAATGGACTGCCCACGTGAGTCGGATGCATCCTGACTTTGGGCTAAGATCGTCACACAATGGATATCAGAAGACGGATGTCTAAATCGAGACAGATGATAGCATGACGATCTGACTGCCTTCGACGGAGACTTGCCAAGTTTTACTCAGAAAAGAGATGCTTAGACAGATGTGAAAGAGTCCTTTACTTAGCAGTAAAACAAAATCGGTTAAATCAAAAAATGAAAACCTACATAGGTGTTAGAAAAAAATCATTATTTAGATCAATCGTGGCAGTTTGGCGTATGTATTTTAATAGAATGTAATTCGCTTTAATACTATAAAATATCTGTTTATTTTTCTGTGTTCAGATTGAAACAAAAATAAAACAATAGTTATTTTGCCGAAATATATTGAAAAAAAAAGCTTTTATACTTATCTTAAAGGGTAACATGGCGCCTAAAATTCAATACCTCGTTAAAACTCAAATTAAAAGTAGAAATACAAGTTTCTGTTTTGATAAATAAGATAATTAGTTAGGTTCTTATATAGACACCGATATACTAAATAAATAAGCAATCGAAATTCTCATTGATGTTATAAACGAAAATAGTTTTTATTTAATACTTTTTTAGTATTCAATTCTAAGATGTTTGTTTATGACCCTGTTTCAATGCTTTTTAAGCATTAGCTTTAATGGCCTCCTTTTTAGCTGAAGGAAAGACTACCTCAGACATTATGAAGGTGATATGGGTCTTCTGCCTGGTCAAAGTCTGGGTGCCGTCCTGATGTTCAACCAGGCTCATAATCTCGTATGTCCCGCTCATTGACGGTGGGCTATTCGTGAAAGCAATTGAACAACCAGGACCGAAAGCGCTTCCAGTAGGATAAGACACCGTAGCAACATTCAATCTATTGGTTGGATATACTTCATATATGACTCCATTAGGGAAGATGACGTTGCAAGTGACGAGGGTATCCAACCAGAGGTGGCCGATGCCGATGGTCTTTGGATGCCATGCGCTGGATATGTGTGAGACTGTCACGTCATTCAGCCAGACTACGGCGGCAGTGTGTCCTGTAACAAAAAAACCACTTTCTCAATTTCCCAAAAAGGACTTTGCGCTCTCCGGCCAGGCAGCCGTCACAGCAGCCACGTTACCGTTGTTTACTCTTTACGTTCTAGCGTTCGTCTTCTTGCTGGAGTGGAAACGTTTTAAGTTAACGCAGATTTAAGTCTCAAAAATGCTGGCTTCAAAATCTACGCCGATATGAACATCATAAAAAGACAATATGAGGGGAACAACACACACAGCATCGACCAAATACTCCGAAATTGCAAATATTTTTAACCAATCCATTGTCGAGATCCATGACGTAGGTAACCATTAAGATATATTTTCTTTTAAGAACCAATTTTGGAATGTAAATTTGCAGAGAAATAGTTCTCAGTAAATCTTATTGTATTTACGGTCTGGTCACGTTAACTAAATACCAAACACTAAGTATAATGGATATCAAAGTCACAAATAAAGAAAACTAAACAATTTATTCACCTTGATACACCATCGCCGCCAAAGCAAGGAAGATCAAAACCTTTGAAGCCATTTTGCAATGTAAGAAGTGTGCAAGTCAATTGACAAAAAATACTTTTCCCTTTTATATGGCCGGTGATCATTATCATTGTACGTGATTATAGTTTAATCAAGTTTAAGATTATCTTGATTTTTTGCCAATTTTTAGGCATATCCGCAGTGATAACGAGTCGGTACTTAGTTCCTTTGAGTGCATGTTAAAAAGATGTTAATAGTTGCGATTCCGTCGACAATTTTGCACGTAATTACTCGAAAAAGTACCTACCTACCTAATAATAATCATATTTTAATGTGTTTCTGCTTCCCGGTATCTACAGAAGAATCAGAGATTTAAGAAGAGATATGGGGAGAGATAGGTATTTTTTATATTTGAAAATGTTGTTACGCTTCTTGGATATTATAAACAGAATTTGTACCTAAGTTTGTCAGCACGTTATTTTCATATTTCAAAAAAGCTAAACTGTATACTTAAATGTTCCCTAACACTATTTGGAACTTTATTTTTACCGTATTTTTCTTTGTTTTTAGCTTGCCTTAGGGCGCGCTGGTTATTTTGTATCATAGTTCAAATTCTAACTTTAATTGATCGTATAAGTTTTAAAGGGTTTCAACTGTGAAATTGTTATATTTCTTAGAAAATAAGCACTTTATAAAGTTTTAAAGCTTTTAAACGTGGCTTTTTTAACCCTATCGGTTTGGTGCTTACAAAAGGCTAAGCTGTAACTGACGAGTGGTTATTCTTAACCGCGTGGTATAAAAATAGGTTCTATTGTAGACGATCGGGCAGTGTTGTGGTTTTTGAGATTTAATAATAGGCAAAACTATTGGAAATTAATTAGTATGAGAGTGCTTTCAAGGTGCCTTTTACATTAAAGGTGAACCTAAGTATATACCTTAGTAAATATACGTAAGCATCTAGTACTTATGTGATACGGTTTCTGGAAATTTTAATCATATTTTCGCATTCGATGCGATTATTTTTCGTTCATTGGTCAGGTAGACTGAACTGACAGGACTTACTGTCGATTTTCAACGGAATAACTGTTGATTTGAAATGTTTTCATAAGAATGAAATATCATTTTGAATTTTTGAGTAATAAATAGATCATAGATTATGTTTATCTGGCTGACGTTTTGTATTGTTTTGTTTCAACAGAGGGTTTTTATTGGTTTGCCATAGGTCAGGCTTTTAACCTACTGCAGTTGAACTAAAATCAACCTGGGACCGAACCTTTTTGAAGTGAAAACTTCTTATGGCGCGTTGGGCACTTTTGTGGGTGAGCATTTTCAGCCGTTCTCGCGACAGACGACAGATTTTCTCGCGACAGATGAGATTTTACACAGATATACAGTTTTTTAATTTGGCTGTGAGTGTATTAAGACGTACATATGGTATTTTTTAACGGACGACTATTGACGGACGACAAATGTCGGACGACTATTTGTCGGACGACAAATAGTCGTCCGACTATTTTTTTTTTCATCTAAAACTTTTTTTGCGTATGTTCTCGCGACAGATGAGATTTTACACAGATATACAGTTTTCACTTCTGCCTGCATTCCCGGAGTGCGCTGTTTTTTTTTTAGCTAACATTATACTTAGACTTGTTGTTCCGGCAATCGTTCTTTTTACATATACAAAAAAAAATTTAAGGAAACAGATTAAAAAATGTATAGTAGCCGATTCACAAAACTACTGAATATACATATAAAATTCCTTAAAGATCGGTCAAGCCGTTTCGGAGGAGTATGATAACTAACATTGTGAATCACTATCACTATCACTATATAGTATAAAACAAAGTCGCTTTATCTGTCCTTATGTCCCTATATCCCTATGTATGCTTAAATCTTTAAAACTACGCAACATATTTTGATGTGGTTTTTTTAAATAGAAAGAGTGATTCAAGAGGAAGGTTTATATGTATAATATAGCCGTGCGAAGCCGGGGCGGGTCGCTAGTAAATTTATTTAATAAATAACGTTAGTATTAATCAAGTGTTTTACGTAAATGCATTTATGGACATTTTAAATTTTGGTGTTCTAATTTTAAAATCTGTGTTTAAAAAAAAAGCATGATTTATGACAGCCAATTAAATTAAGAAAGATTGTGGATTAGCCAGGGTCCACATAATGTTGTAGCGCCGCAACTAGTAAGCACATATCATTTAACAGCTAATGTCATTAAGAGTAAGTAGTCAATCCTCCCGGAACAATTAACCAAGGGTTAGCCATTTAGCTGCCCAAATAGTAGCAATATTGGAAGGATTTTGGTTAATCAAATTAAAGTCATACTCGTATGTACGTATGGTCGGCTGCAAAATTGCAGACCCACCGTAGAGCTCCAAATGGCTGTTATAATATGTTTTGAACACAAGCAAGATTCTAGAGACAATTGTTTTTGTTGACGTTTAAAGTTTTCTAACTCATCAATTTATCAAACAAAAATTATTAGAATAAAAATATTCCAATGATAGTAATTTTAGAACTCTACCGGGGACTGTACCTATGTGCCAGCTTAGCTCCTTAACATAAAATATTTTATAATAATTATAACAACCACAATGTAACACGCTTACTATTTAAGTACAACATTCTTATTTCAAAATTAAATTTTATTTTCTATTTTTTTAGTTGGATTTTTTAAAGCGTGATGTTTTCTTTACATTCTTAAATTCTCAGGAATAAACATTAAAATTATAAACATCTGTCTATATATATAAAAATCAATTGCTGTTCCTTAGTCTCGCTAAAACTCGAGAACGGCTGAACCGATTTAGATGAATTCGGTTTTGAAATGTTTGTTGTAGTCCAGGGAAGGTTTAAACGGTGAGAATTTAAAGATCGGACTTATGCGGGTGAAACCGCGGGGCGCAGTAAGTAAGTAATAATAACATTTATAGGTCTAGAGTGAATGGTACCTTCTAGGCGAGCATGCTACATCTTCGACCTCATCTTCGCTTCCCATCAGGTGAGATGAGGTCAAACGCAAGCCTATATTGTTTAAAAAAAAAATGTTTGTCTGTAAAGTCTGTTTCCGGACGATAATTTTACGTGATAACGTCATAAGAAAACATTGATGGTAACCATGGCAACGATGAAACGTTGCTATAGTTACCTTGTCAATAACATGAGGCGTTCCAGTAACGACGCGTGACGTCACACTTTTTTGAGATTGCAGGTGTTCACCAATTTATAAAACGTTATCACGTCAAAAAAAAACTAGAATTTCACCAGCGTAACTTCCGATTCCGTGGGAATATCGGAATAAAAAGTACCTACCCAATGTTATTTCCAATGAATCGTTGTCTCCTCATACCAAGTTTCAATAAAATCGGTCGAATAGTTTGTGTACTGTTCGGTACAAAAAATCGCTCCTGCAGTTTCGGAGCCTATTCGTTACAAACATAAACATGACGAATCTATAAGGGTTCCGTTTTTTTTTCATTTGGCTACGGAACCCTAAAAACGAACAAAAAAAACTGGTTGCCTGTAAAGTCGGTATACGGGCGAAAGTTTTACGTGACAACAACTGTGCTCGAGTGGAAGGGACGCGTGCCTTTCACTTTTTATGTCTGTCTCTCTCGCTCTTAGGCGGGCTAACCATGCCCGCGTGCCTCTCACTCGCTCTCATTGTGAGCGCATAACGTCAGCGGAGCGTAACGCAGTTTCTTGAAGTGTCACCTGGCAAACCAATTTATAAAACGTTGTCACGTCAAAAAAAATCCTCTTTATAATATTAACTTTAGATTTCATTAAAAATTTAGCAATTACCTAACATTATTTGAATTCTAGCTTAACTAACATTTTAATTAACAGGTTACTGTTGTTTTGGGTACAAAAGAGAATATTCTCTAAATTAATTCATTAAACAACATAAAGTCATTTGGTTGATGTGGGTACGTCGTATATTTTAGCAAAAGACGGTTTACCACTTAGGTAATTCTAGATTCGTGGGTGGCGTTGAAATTTACATTTATAGCATTTTAGACCAGACTGTAAAATATTTGTTTAATTATTATAGTGATGTGGTAGTAAACATTATTTTAATCGATTATTAATGAAATAATTGTTCGTAAAATAATATAGGTCGAGAGAAACAATGAAAAATAAATCTGAAATGGAAAATACTCGAAAGACGACAGAAGACTTCAGTTCGAAAATAAGTCGCCACCATTTCAGTTCAAGTGGGCACAATATTTGTTATTTGGGCATTTATTGTTTGGGCACAATATTTATTACTAGCGACCCACCCCGGCTTCGCACGGCTGTATTATGCATGTATTATATCTAAAAACCTTCCTATTTAATCATTCTATCTGTTAAAAAAAACCTCATCAAAATCCGTTGCGTAGTTTTAAAGATCTAAGCATACATAGGGACGAAAAGTGACTTTATTTTATACTATGTAGTGATTTGTTTTTAAATATTTTTAAAACTCACGCTCGCTCTGATTTATAGACCAGTAGACTATATAAATTAGTTAAAGTTTAAAATATTAATAAGTATTATTAATCAAAATCTTTTTTATTTTATTACAAAAAAAAGACTTTCATCACGTTTTACTTGAACATAGTCAGATCGTAACTGAAGGACCCATCATTTTCTTGACCGCATTTTACCTGAAGTTCCACTCATCTATCGTCGTCGTGTCAAAGACAATTAATGTGATATCTTTGACTGAAAATGTATAGATGTAGGTAATAATTAACAGAAATTATCTGCACTTTTCATAACTGTCTTCAAAATGGCTACAGATCTGTTCGCTTACGAAGGCGCGCCCCTCCAGGGTAAATTGTCTCGGTATGCATTAATATGAGTGTCGCACATGCTAACAAGATGTCTTAATGTGTGTGTGAAGACTATCAGCAGAGACAGCATACAACAGAGATAGAATTATAATATACAGATTATGTTTACAACAACATTCATAAGGTGTGGAAGGCCGCGCCTTCGTGAGTGAACAGATCTGTACAGATTTTAAAAATTGATAGTTTACCTCAAAAGGTAAAAAATAACCCTTTTTTCATTTGTAAGCTTTTTGTATACCTACTTACATATAGACAAGAAGTCTAACAATAAAAAAATATAATATAAAAAGAAACGATTTAAAAAGAGTGGAAAACTTCGAGATTTAGTTATAAAAATAGAGTATTTAAAAACTCGTTCCTTCGTAACGTTCTAATGAACCATTCATAGGTCCATACTTACCTGATTTCTTCTAGTTTTTTAAAGGTGAATAATGTTCAGCGGATCCAGTGCTGCACAATGGCAGCTGACGAGCGCTATTAGCATATCAGTTGCGTCGTTAGAGCGCTACAACGCTGTTTTGTAGAAACGAAACAAAAATGTCCAGTAAAACTTTACTCGAACAGAAAAATATAGGATGGTCTTTATATTCAAACGTAGTTCTGAGGCAGGTTGAATTTTACAGATAAAGTTGTTAGTCTTTTTGTTCGTCATAGTTTGTTTTTAGTCAAAGTAAGTTGTTTGTGTTAAATGAGCTTGTGCGGGAATGCTGTAGACACAATGTTGTGTCTTTACGAATGTTCAGTTGAACTTTATTGTTAAGTAAAATATTTTTTCAGAAGAAAATTGTTAATTGCACGCTTGTTTATAGTAATGATTGTGTTTGAAAATAATAAGTAGTATTCTTAATTGAAGTCTACTGCTTTTGCAATAAGAATTGAGAAATGTGTAAACGAAGCAAACGACGAAAACTGCCTTATTATTATAAGATTTTTAACGAAAACTAAGATATTGTTCTCAAGCGTCTATAGGGAAAGGATTAAAGGGTACCGGCGCTCTCTCCATACAAACGTAGTCGATTGTTTCCTCCCTGGATAATGACATTAGCACAAATATTTTTGTTGCATAAAACCTATAACTGCCATGCCTAATGCCTATGCCTCTATGTCTTGGCTTTTTTCATTTTTTAATTATCATAGAAATTAAGATTTAAAAAACAAAACATAGGGGCATGGTCAATTGGTAATGGCAGTTATAAGTTTTATGCAACAAAAATATTTGCTCTCGTGTCAGTACTCAGGGAGGAAACAGTCGACTATACGTTTGTATGGAGAGAGGTCCCGGTACAATTTCCTCTTAAGCCGAAGTAGTAGGACCAGAAGCGCGATAGAGGTGTCACATTACAGTTGTTGTGTATCAACCGCTAAAATCCATGAAATGATATTACTACTGTCGTAAAGGTGAAGATATGCTTTGTATTATCATACACTTTGAAACACGATTGAAGTGATTTGCCTAAATAGAAAAAAAAATTGAAAATCGTAATTTTTTTTAATTTTCAATTTTACGGCGTTTGTAAAGAAAAAACAATTACAAAATTTATATTTTCGTAAACTTTTTTTCTAATCCCATGAATTAGTACAGATGTTTTTTTTACTAAAATAGATGTTAGTCTTTTAATTAAGTACATAGAAGAGTTAAAATGGCCATTTCGCGGCGCGCGGTGGAAAGGGATAGAGTCATCGCGCGGCGCGCGTGGGTAACAGATAGGGGTTTTCAGGTCCTACTTCACTCTAAAAGAAAGCTTTTTACTGCTGCTATACTAACTCCGAACCTGCTTAATTAAGCTCCGTATAAGTGCCTCAAGACGAAAGTTTACAACCAGTGTGTGTTACCAGTGATGACTTATGGCTCAGAAACGTGGTCTTTCACTATGGGCCTCATAAGAAAGCTCAGGGTCGCACAGCGTGCTATGGAGAGGGCTATGCTTGGCGTTTCACTACGAGATCGAATCAGAAATGAGGAGATTCGTAGGCGAACTAAAGTTACCGACATAGCCCAAAGAATTAGTAAGCTGAAGTGGCAATGGGCGGGGCATGTGGCTCGTAGAACTGATGGCCGTTGGGGCCAAAAAGTCTTAGATTGGAGACCACGTACCGGAAAGCGCAGCGCGGGACGGCCTCCGACTAGATGGACGGACGACTTAATTAAGGTCGCGGGAAGTCGTTGGATGCAGAGAGCATGCGACCGATCGCTCTGGAAGTCTTTGGGGGAGGCCTATGTTCAGCAGTGGACGTCATGTGGCTGATATGATGATGATGATGATGATACTCATTTATTGGTCTTCCTCGATCAAACCATGAAGCTTCGAAAAGTGTAGACCATAAAAATACCTAGTTATTTATGTGCCTCGACTCGAACCATTTGGCATCCTACTAATACTATAAATATCAAAGTTTGTAATGTTTATTACTTCTTCGCGCAAAAAACTACTAGTAGACCTATTGCGATGAAACTAGGTATGTAGATAGCTGAAGACCCGCATAGGCTACTTTTTATCCTGATATTGCAGCGGGATCGGGACTTACACTGGTGTAACCGCAGGGTGCAGCTAGTATGTCTATTGTCTATACATCTTTCGCCTTTGAGCCCGGATCGAGTGTGCGTCAGAGGCTTTACACGCTAATTAGTAGGAAGGAAGACCTACCTGACAAAGGCGCAGACTTTATAACGTACCTGACTGTCTACAATCTGTTAATTCCTCGCCGGAGAACATTTCTGACTTTATAAGTCGAGGTACCTATTTACTGTAGCACAATAACAAGTTTTAAAAGCAAATAAATATAACATTATTAAAAATCTAAAAGGTAAATTAGGTAAATACAATTAAAATAACCAAATAAAAATGTTTGCCTGTATATTACGTCATCTTTTTTTGTGAATGCATATTGTGTTCCATCAATTTATTAGACGTTAAGTATCAAAAAATCAACTTTTACGGCGGTCCCACCTGTCATGTTTGAAAAAAAAAAACCATCTAAAATCAAACAAAAAACGATCGAAACAGAATATATAAATATAAATAAGTATTGCAGGATTTTCCACACATCGCCATCTAGCCCTAAGCCAAGTAACTAGACTTGTGTTACGGGTGCCAGACAACGGATAGGTAATACTACTTATACACTTTTCTTTTGTAGGTAATTATATAGGTACTTAAAATACATAGAAACAACCAGACTACAAACAAATATCTAAGTTTAAATACCCTGTGTTTGGTAGTCCGGCATGGTGACGATTGTGCCGACTGGGCGTCAAACAAAAGATGATCGAAAAAGAAAACAAAAGACGATCAAGCTTCCTTTCGTTTATTGACATTTAAAAATGTCAGAATTAGACCAATGTGTTAAGAAATAATAATTGTAGGTAACAAATAAAGGTACTTTATAGATTCGGCGCCAAAGTTTCAAGGATTTTTTTATAACGATGACATTAACAAATTCCATATATCGAACGCTACACCGGACCTAAAGCCATCAACGTTTCGCGCCAAAATTTTACTACTCCTATCATTCCCACTCGAACGGACCCTAGAATAAAATGACGCGAATTTTACGAGAAACGAATTTATTGGCCAATATCCAGTGAACTGCCTACTGGCTAATAAAATATACAATAAACAAGCATTTAATCTCGTTTTGTAAATTATAACAGTTCGTGCGAGTGTAGCTGACGGGTTACGTTGTATGAATACACTTTATGTCATGTTTTTTTATTGTTTAAATTGTGAGCTTAATTTTTTATTGGCAAGGGTTTTGTGTTGCTCATTTGGGAGTGATGAATTTGGGCATGGTGGGGTTGATAATAAAATAATGTGTGCCCCATGTTTTTTTAAGAATTATTTTTATGGCTACGAATCGAACGAATAATGTCTAATAAGAAAAATTTGTAAAGTTTGTATTTGTTGGTTAAAAATTGTATTTCAGGACATGGGTCCTGAAATAAAAATTTATTCTCAATACCTGTATTAACCTGTATTCATAATCCGAGCGATGTTCCCGGTTGCATCCCTCTCGGGAGCCCAGGGTCCGCTTTCCTACTTTTACGCCTCCACTTCGCACGATCTTCGGCATCCTGGGTTGTAAGGCCATTTGCACGCATATCACCCTTTACGACGTCAAGCCAGCACTTCTTGGGTCTACCCAGTCTGCCACGACCCGGCGGAGGCGCCATGGCAAGACATTTGTTCCCCACGTAACTAGCCGGTTTTCGCAAGACGTGGCCGTACCAGCGTAAGCGACACTCTTGCAATTTATCTGCAATGTCTCGGACATGAAGGCTGCCCCGGATGCGGGAGTTCCTGACGCGATCCTTTCGCGTCACTCCACACATCCAGCGCAACATCTTCATCTCCGTGACACGCAGCTCCTGCTTATGTCGCTCAAGCACCGGCCACGCCTCACTACCATACAAAAGGACAGGTCTAATGATGGTTTTATAGACCTGTCCCTTTAGTTTAATCGGCATTTTGGGGTCGCAAATGACACCAGTCACCTCACGCCACTTGGCCCAAGCCGCTGAAATGCGTGACTTGACGTCGTAATCGATGTCGCCGGACGCGCGAAGCACAGACCCCAAGTACTTAAACTGGTCTGTCCGCTCGACCATATGACCGTCTACGCAGACAGGTGTGGGATCTGTGGTATTGCAAGCCAAGTACTCTGTCTTCGCCACATTCAGTTGCAAACCGCCGTTCTCAAGCGACTCCTTCCACGTGTGTACACGTTGGACCAGCCGCCCCTTATCCGAATCCGCCAGCGCAATATCATCAGCGTACATGAGCAGCCATGGAGGCTGCTCGTGTGCATCCCTGATGGCAACGGACAGTGCATCCAATATTACGCTGAACAGGAACGGGCTTAGGACGGAACCCTGGTGAACTCCAACGGTAACAGGGAAGGGCTTAGTGTCGCCAACAGCAGTTCGCACCACAGAATCAGAATTTCGGTACATGTCTCTGATGATTTCAACATAAGCTTCCGGAACCCCTTTGGACCGCAGCGCCCACCAGATCATCATGCGAGGAACACAGTCGAAGGCCTTCTGCAAATCTAGGAATAGAAAATGCAGAGGCGTATTCTACGTCCTGTATTTCTCCATAACGATCCTTAGGGCGAAAACAGGGTCCATGGTGCCATGCCCGGGGCGGAAACCATATTGACACCCAGAGACAGTGCACTCCTGTCGGATCCGAGAGTCGACTATCCGCTCGTAGAGCTTCATGGTGTGGGACATGACCTTTATACCTCGATAACTGCCACACTCCTGCACCGATCCCTTGCCCTTGAAAACTGGGGTAATAACACTCAATCTCCATTGGGCAGGGATCTCGCCGGTCTCGAGTATGCGGTTAAAGAGGTTGGTCAAGATGCCCACACCACGGGGCCCCATCGCCTTCCACACTTCGATAGGGACTCCATCGGCTCCGACAGCTTTCCGATTCTTCATGCGGCGAAGAGCCTTGCGGACTTCGTCAGGCGTAATCGGTGGCACAAGTCCTTGATTCGGAGGGAGTTCCGGCGGCTGCACCTCTTTGTACTGCTTATTCAGCAGCTCGTGGAAATAAGAGCGCCATCTGTCCTTCACCGCGAGGTCCTCGCAAAGCAGGTTGCCATCTGGGTCTTTTACACAGCGGCACTTGGATATATCCTGCGCCGCTTTTACCCTCGAACGTGCCAACTTGTAAATAAGCTTCTGCCCCTCAGACGTTTCCAACTTATCGTACAGTGACTGTAAGTGGTTCTGTCTGGCTCTGGCTACTGCTCTTTTTGTGGCACGTTTGGCGGCTTTATACGAGTCGCGATCTTCAGGAGAGCTGGACGCTTGCCACTTTTTAAAGAGGGCTTTCTTCGCCTTAGTCTCCCTCTGGACTGTGTCGTCCCACCACCAAGTCTCCCTGTCACATTTGCGTCCACCTTTAGACATGCCCAGCACTGCCTTCGCCGCACCAGTGATAGATGCCTGAATCTTATCCCAGTGGTCCTGGACTGGTTTGTCTTCGGCACCAGCGCACTTGTCACCGATAGCCGAGACAAGCTTCTGGGATTTGGTTTCATCCAGCATCCACCATCTGATTCGGCGACGACATTGCTCAGGGTGTTTGTCTTTGGGTTTCACACAGAGATCCATGACAAGAAGACGGTGTTGATCAGTAAGACTCTCACCGGGTATGACTTTGCAGTTAGCTACGTTGCTGATATGATGTCTCCTGGTGATTAGAAAATCGATTTGGGTAGCGCGCCTTCCACTCTTGTAGGTGATCAAGTGGTCGGGTTTCTTTTTGAAGTAAGTGTTCACGAGGGCCAGGTCGGCAGTGGCACACGTACGTAGGATTTCTTCCCCTTCCGCATTCCGACTGCCGTACCCGTTGCCTCCGTGAACACGCTCAAATTCCACCCCCATCTCGCCAACATGACCGTTCAGATCACCACCCAAAACGATCCCCTGTGACAACGGGATAGCTCCAAGGACCTCACCGAGTTTGTTCCAAAACAGTATCTTATCAGCGTCGCTACAACCGACCTGCGGCGCATAGGCACTTACTAAGTGGGTTACAACCCCCTCAATAAGCACCTTCACGGCCATAAGTCGGTCGCTAAAGCGTTTTACCTCCAAGATACAATCATGAAACCCCTCAGCGAGCACCACAGCCACCCCGTTCTCTCCACCAGGTGCACCCGTGTAGATCAGCTTGTAGCCGTTCCCAATGTGCCGGGATCTGCTGCCTTTCCATCGAGTCTCCTGCAGGAACGCCACGGCCACTTTTCGCCTGGAAAGTACGTCGGCCAGCTCCCTCGCGCGTCCGGTTAGCGTGCCAATGTTCCACGTTGCGAAGCGGAGTTTCTTTTTGTGAGTTGGGGCTCGCGTCTTTGGCCGTGCCCGCCCATGGCACGGTAGCCCTCGTCCACTTCCCACAGGAGTCGGGCGAGGCTCCTGCGCGCCGTTATGCGGCGGCGCCCTATCTGTGGGACAACTTCTTTCGAGACTTTCCATAATTATGATGCGGCTTTATTTTTGACTTTTACGGGAGCGACTGCCGTCTGACCCCCCAACCCCAGAGAGGAAAAGTCAGCGCCAGAGCCTCGTCCGTTTCTCAGCAGGTGCACCAGCTTGCAGGTGAGGTTGACTTGGGCCCAAAGATCTTCGCGGGCCCCATACACCCTCGCGGGCCCCATACACCCCTGCATGTATTAAGCCTGTATTACCTGCATTATTAATTTAGTTTGGGAGTTTCCCAAACTAAAACTGGCTAACTGTAAGTAGGAAGGTCCAAAATTTAAAAAAAAAAGTCCAACAATCAAAATCATCCCTTATTTAACAGTCAGAAAATGTGTGCCTCCGTTTTTTGGGCGTCTTCCTAAGAAAACGTGCTGTCTACAGTTTAGACCGCATCCTATCTTTTGTAAAAAATAATGTCCAAAAACCTTGATGTATCCAAAACCTATGAAATAAATTTACTTATTCTTATTCTTAAAGAATCAAATGTTAAACAACGCTGCCCTGTCATTCATAATTAATAGAGAGTATACCTCAATTGCAATAGATAATATTAATAAAAGGTAAGTATATAAACATAATAATATACCAATCATTCATTCAAATTAGTAGCTTCCTTAGGTATACCTATAAATACTTCTTGAATTATTAATATATCTTACTTCATAATTAATATAAATTGCAGGTTTACCCATAGATAATTGTTATGTTGAATTCTGAATTAATTAAATCGTATTAATTATTGTAACACGAAACCGCTCTTAACCTAGACAAGCAACGTTTGTTAACATTTATAGTAAAACAGCTTCTTTAAAAGGTGCATAAGGGATAACTAAAATTGCTATTATTTTTGTTGCATTGAAAATTGTTGTTATATTGTCATTATAACGAAACAAATAATATAGAATTCTAGGAACTTTTCAATATAATATGTTTAAAGGAAAACCGGATATTGGAATAAGATAGACATAATACGTAACATAAGATAGACGTTGTTTTTATGGGATGAATAATTGAAGACCTCCGAAGTCCGAAGTCGGTTAATAAAACTAGACATTGCACTATGAATTTAGTATACCATTATTCCAGTAACATTGTTATTTTTCACAACAACCGTAACCGGGCCCGACTTTAATCCACGTTAATCTGTAAAACGAAAACTCCGGCCTAAATCTGTCTTAACAAACCTACAAAGGTTTTTTCGTAACTCAATTAGTTAGGTTCCAACAAACGGTTGCGATGGGGGAAATGTGATGAGAATTTTTCCCTTATTTTTACAGCGAAAAAAGGTTGAGATTAAACTTTGATTCGTGATGGGACGTAAAATGCTGGGACTCAATTTCAAGAATGAATTTTGTTTAGTTTTATTATGTGTTAGGTTAGGTTTAACCCTCACAAACTGGAGATTATCTATTGGCCGATAGTTTATTTATACATATAAAATGCTTTGTCCTGATTGACTGACTGACGGATTAATGCCCAGCCTCAACCGCTTATCGTAGATACCTACTTGAAACTTGGAGGGTATGTTCTTTGTATGACATAGGTGTCCGATAAGAAAGGATTTTACGAAATTCTACCCTTTCTAAATTCCATACTTGGTAGGGGGTGAAAAGGGGGGCAATGTTTGTATGGGACAACGTGATTCCTTGGTCCAATCTTATTAGAACCATTTTCGACTTCTACGCGGACGAAGTCGCGGGCAAAAGCTAGTTTTTCAATATAAATAAATAGTCAACAAACGTGTGGAACGCGTTTCCTTTCTGATATATTTATATGGCAGTAGAGGCTTTAAATTTGCTTTTTTAAGCTCTATTCGCGTTACTATGCGTTATTCCAAACAGAGACCGATTTCGAACGAGTATCTTGTGACCATTCCAAAAATTTCCGCCCTCGGAACGCCTCAGTGTGCTCAGCGCTTTAGGCACCTTTAGGTAAGTTTCTACCTAAAGATAATCATTACATTGATAAAATATTAAAAGGCTGATAACCTTGATAATTCAACAGTTCAAATTGTTTTATCTATACCTATCAGCGCTGCACGGTAACAAAATCTAACGTAATATTTAGTTTTAAACTTCAAAAGTGAATGGTTATTTTTTACTTTTGGTTCAAGACGGATGGACGTTTAATTTTGTCAGTTCCTTTTTAAAATAGTGGTAGAAGATAGATTAGTGTTCCTCAGTTGGTTTCTAGCTTCATTTTTATGTTTAAGTACTTTAGTTCGAGAATAAAAGTACTTACCTACTTTAAGCTCTCAGAGAGTTTGCTAGGACATCTCGGGTACTGCCTAACCAAAACTCGAGCAACCACGCATTGTTGCAGTTCGCATTGGCGTACTGCTGCTGGCGACAATTTGCTAGCCATGATGGGCATTTTATTTTTTGATATTTTAATTTTGGAAGTTTATAACTAAATAATAAATAAATATTGCAGGACATTCGACACATCGCCATCTAGCCCCAAGCTAAGTAACTAGACTTGTGTTACGGGTGCTAGACAATGGATTATATACTTTTTTATTGTAAATATAATACTTAGAAACAACCAGACCACAAACAAATTATCTAAGCATAAATACTTGTCTGAGGCGGGAATCGAACCCGCGACCTTGAGTTTGGCTGTCCGGCATGGTGACCATTGTGCCAACTGGGTTGTCATTATGTTAAGACATTATTTTCTTGTTGAATTTTACTTGATCGTGTGAATGTACATAGTGGCAGCCACTCAGTGGCGCTGATAGGCAGATGCTCGGCGCGGTCGCTCAGTTGTTCAGCGCGATCGCATAATTGCTCAGCGCTGTCGCACAGTTATTCAGCGCTATCGCAGAATTGCTCAGCGCTGTCAAGCAGTTATTCAGCGCTATCGCAGAATTGCTCAGCGCTGTCGCACAGTTATTCAGCGCTATCGCAGAATTGCTCAGCTCTGTCGCACAGTTATTCAGCGCTGCGAAGAATTGCTCAGCGATGTCGCACAGTTATTCAGCGCTATCGCAGAATTGCTCAGCGTTGTCGCATAGTCACTCGGCGCTATCACACAATTGTTGAATTTCAATTAAAATGAAAACGAACAATTTAATTTAAAATACAAAGCAAACTGATTAACGAAAACAGTTCACAGCTCTGACCTAACACTCAACATCTTGTTTTATTCATCGAGTCGGAAAATTAGAGGTCATCTGTTGACCCCTATTCAAGGCATATCGAGATTCAGCCCTTCATTTGCACAAAGGGGGCTTAGAGACGGTTCGATAGTTTTTCTGCGGATGACAATGGTTGGTGAAACGCTGAATCTATGAAATGTTCATAGAATAGCTAGGACGGAATTTTATAGGCAGGTTTTAAATATTGAGTGTGTTTTATTTAAATAGACACCAATACAATTATAACTTAGTAAAAAAACTACGAATAAAATATATTGTGGGGTGCCCAGATGGAGTAATTAAACTAGTCGTCCATTGTGACGGAAGGATTTATTCTCCTAGTAATAACCTGACTCCGTATAACAGATCATAGCTTATATACTATACTACACAGATATCTAGATAGGAAAGGGTAACAGTAGGTAGCGCATCTGATATACAAACTATCACGTATACACGTGATATTCATAAGATATGATAAAGACACGTATTTCTGCGGTCGCTATAAAGTATGACGGAATGTGCTGACACACAGGAATGTGTGTCCGCTACATATATATTTACTAGTTATGCCCTACGGTTTCACCCGCGTAGAATCCCGTGAGGATATGGAGTTAAAAAGTAGCATAGGTATAATGTGCTAATCCAGGTCTTTAGCTATTTACATACCGAGTTTCATCGCAATCGGTCTAGTAATTTTTGCATGAAGGAGGAACAAATATACATACTAACATACAAACTTTAGAATGAAAAAACTATAATGAATAATATTTTTTTAACTCTGTCATAAAACTTCAACTGTTATTTTGCAATGAAATTCAGGATTTCCATTTCGACTAAATCAACAAACTAGTTGTGGCGAATGGAACTTTCTGTGCCAATTTTGACTAGGAAAAACATTGTACTTAGGGCCCATTCTACTGCTGTGCTATGAATTTTGGCTTCGTCCCCACTCTACTCGATCCCGTCGCTACCTGAATTAAAATTACCTAACAAAAAATCCCTTACTATAGCAAAAAAGTGTCTTTACAACTTTTCGTGAGATTTTTTTCAGTCTAGCCCCCTTTCACAACGCGTGATAAGGAACTATCGTTCCAATTAAATATCTAATAAATACAAAGCACACATGTTCATATATACAAATCATACAATATGTCGGTTAAACACAAGTATACAAACTTCACACACACACGATTGAAAAGTGAAAGATGCGCAGAATTGGTTGCGCACCAAAAACGTAACGAGGTCATTCATCAGTAGATTTTACTGCTAACATTTTTCTCATACCGGGCGCCTTATATATGAAAATGGATTCTTAAGAAGTAAACTCCAAAAAATCGCGTTTAGTTTATCAACGGCCTTCAGATACACTGGTACAATTTTCATATTCGTACATTTCCACATTGGTACAATTAGAAAATTTTACCCAGTTAGCTAAACCGTGGCCACTAATTGTGTAGATTTCCTATTTACATTAACTATCATCATCATCATCATATCAGTCATAGGCCTCCCCCAAAGACTGCCAGAGCGATCGGTCGCATGCTCTATGCTTATTATAAACATTAAACGACTGGCCATCCAAAAGTGATATGGCAAATTATATAAATTTAACTAAAAATACGCCACTTAACTTATCAACAAAAGTAAATAGCCACAACAATGTTGAAAACATTATTACAACAGAAAAGCCGGGAAATTCCACGAAATCTGTATCAAAAATCCTTCAAAGTCGAAACAAATTAGTTTGTTATTCAGTACACGAAGCTCGTGCTTTAGTGGCTATTCCCTTTTTGATCTCTCCGATGCAAACAACGAAACTCTGTCGCGATACCGAGGCTTGTCTTTGCATAAATTATTATATTCATCCTAGGGCTTTTCCTAAAACATTTTAGCTATTTTATAAACATAATTGTGAAGTTATTGTGTGTTTACCTATTGTTAGACTTTTAAGTGCATTTATCGTACGCTATACCTTTGACCCGCGACTGCACGAGAAACCTTTTAATAGTTTCTTGTGTTTTCTTCTCAATGGTGCGTTCTAAAGACACACATCCTAAATTCGTTTATGAATGAATAAATTTTGACTTTGTATAAGTTAAATTTTCTAAAACCTTTCTTAGCGGATGTCATAATAGCTTTTTGTATTCAGAATTTTCAGTCTTTTGCTTTTGAATTTTATTGGTATTTTTAACTTAGTTACTTCACGACATAGTATAAAACAAAGTCACTTTTTCTGTCCCTATTTCCCTTTGACTGCTTAAATCTTTAAAACTACGCACCAGATTTTGATGGGGTTTTTTTAATAGATAGAATGATTCAAGAGGAATGTTTATATGTATAATACATGCATAATATAGCCGTGCGAAGCCGGGGCGGGTCGCTAGTTAAACATAATTTCAACCTATTTGTAAGTCTAAGAGAGTGTCAGACTTCCATAGACTTCAAATCTTCTCAGGCCTCTAAATTGCTTTTTGAAGCACGTAAAAGGTTTAGTAAAATTGCATAGAAGGTAGATGATTATTAACACTTATGTAGTCTAACAACTTGCTTAATAAAACCCCTATCGTAACAAATACTGTACCAAACTGAATGTGATCAATCCATTTTTTTTTAATTCAAATATTAACATCAGTTTGATGATCAAGGAGTAAAAACTGTGGGATTCACGAGGAAAAGGCCCAGGCTTGTTACCTTAAAAATACGAAATATTGATTTCCCAGTAGCCCCATTGAAATTTATACGACAAGGAAAATGAGAGTGTGTTAAATGTCACGTTTTGGTGTCTTTAACTCGGTTTTATCGGACGGTGTGTTTTGGGAAATTGGGAATATAAAATACATAGATAGATAATATACGAACGCTTTATTTTGCCCAACACAAAACATGGATTATTAAAAGCTACTTAATCGCAGCTTGCAGCAGCTTGTATTATGGTGCCCAGATAACGTATAGGTAAAAAAATATATTTTTATTTATAAATACTTAGGTACTTAATATATCTTCGTACAGAAACACCCACACCTACAATTATATACAATAATAATAAGGCTTTGAGGCAGACCTGTTAGAAAAACAAGTAAAAAATCGTCTAGTAGTTTCATGCTATCAACTATCGGCAGATTTCTAGTCTTTTGTCTTTGTTGGGCCTTATAATTACTTACACTATTAAATTTAGACAACTAAAACATTAAAATACAGCGGGTTATGGAATATTCCACTTCCTAACTAAAATCCCTCAACAACAAACTACCTTAAGTAGCACAGAGAACTGGAACTTTCTGTATTATTTCAGGTTCTACTTTAATTCCATCTAAGATAAACCAATAAACTGAAGTTTGCTTGAATCTAACAGACGGACTGCAAGGATTTAACCATCTCCGTGGGGTACGTTCCTGTTGATGAATCTTTCTGGCCAAACTAGTTTGTCCAAAAGGAATTTTCCTCATAGTCAAACTACTCAACTAAGTGGTTAACAAAAGGCGATCGAAACGGAAACAAAAGACGATCAAAAAAAAAACAAAAGACTTTTGGACAAACTAGTATGACCAGAAAGTTTGATCAACAGGAACGTACCCTCCGGGGCCATGATATAGACAGCGGGTGCAGCGGTTGCCCAAACTCAAATCTTTTTTAAAAACCATGCCCAGACAAAAACGAATACAAAAAAAGCGTTATCCAATTGGGGTTGGAAGTTATGCGTGTACATACTACTTAAGAGGAAAGGGTACCTGGCGCTCTCTCCATACAAACGTAGTCAACTGTTTCATCCCTGGATAATGACACTAGAGTAAGTAAATATTTTTGTTGCATAAAACTTATAACTGCCATGACCATACCCCTAGCTATGATTTGTTTTTTTTTTGTTTTTCAAATCTTAATTTCTATGATAATTTGAAAAGGGGCATAGTCATCGCAGTTATAGGTTTCATGCATAAAAAATATTTGTGCTAGTGTCATTATTTAGGGAGGAAACAGTCGACTACGTTTGTATGGAGAGAGCGCCGCGGTACCCTTTCACCTTAACGGCCATTCATTTTTATTTATCTAAGAAGATAGAGATAGATTAGTATACATCATACTATTGTGTAAGTAAAAATTAATAAACTAAAAAGTAAAATTACTTCGAAATAGTTATGTAAACGATTGGTCAGCATAACAATGTTGTACTTAGGTACCCTTACATAGCGATCCTTAAAACAACAAATGTCGTAAAACCCGTTTGGGCCAAAAATTACTTATCTTCAAGTTTTGAAGCTATATCGATTTGTATAATTTGAAATGTTAAAATTTTAAGAAAATAGATTTTTAATTGGTTATTATAGCTTTAATACTTTAAGACTTATCTAAGAAACAAAGTAACCCATCTTAGATTTTTGGCTCTCCTGAAAAGTGGCTATTTTACTTTTACGCCATTTGTTGTTTTAAGGTTCGATATTAAAAGCAAAATGTCCTAATATCAAAACGATACAAGATTTAAAACTCTATTTTGCCTGATATACAAGATTTTCCTAATTTAGGCAAATGTATTATATTATATTGTTTACATGGTGTGATTTAGTTCTATAGTCATATTTTGCAAAAGCTTTACTCAATAAATTATTCTTATTCTTAAAATGGCCAAGTACCAAACCATCTAATGTCATCATGTGCCTAATTTCGCAAGGGTCGTTTCTGCAGTTGCCTGTCGTGCAGTTCATGCCGTTCGTCTATTACGGCTCTCAGTTGTCATTGTTTCCTTACGCGATAGCAGAACTCGAGACTTACAAAGTGAAAAGTTTTTGCTTCACAAAATGCAAGTGTTGATGGATTTTATGAGAGTCACAAATATTTAAGTAGGTATAAAAATTGTTTCAAATTTACTTTTCAAAAAAGTTAAAAATGATAATGGAGTTTGGAAACTCGGTTTGTTCCTCAAGTGGATTTTTATTTGTTTCTTCGAGTGCATCTTTTTTAAAGATTTTTTTCATAGAGGAAAATGAGTTAATTTGTTATTTTCTTTTTCTAAAGGTTTTTTTATTTCGAAAACATTTCAAGTAAAAACTATTTCCTGAACGTCTTTTTTATTTTTAAGGACAATGATCTTCAAAATACAAGGAACAAACTACATTATTCATAGTAATTCAATATTATCCTGGAATGTGCGTGTTTTAATAATTATTACTACCATGTAATAAAGTTTCAGTAGGTTTAAAGATAACATTAAAACACAAAATTTAAAGTAATAAAAAGTTACCATTTCGTTTTTTTATTATATTTATTGTCTCTTAAGAGGAAAGGGTACCGGAGGCTCTTTCCATACAAACTATTACAAACGTAGTCGACTGTTTTCTCCCTGGATAATGACACTAGAGCAAATATTTTTGGTTCATAAAACTTATAACTGCCATGACCATGCCCCTATTTTTTGTTTTTTTTTAATTTTTCAATTTTTTGAATTTTAATTTGTAT
The DNA here is from genome assembly GCA_907269075.1 of Idaea aversata. Classification (NCBI taxonomy): domain Eukaryota; kingdom Metazoa; phylum Arthropoda; class Insecta; order Lepidoptera; family Geometridae; genus Idaea; species Idaea aversata. Next base: position 2,573,306 of record OU026092.1, on the reverse strand, counting down.
GATAATTAGAAAATGAAAAAAACCAAAACATAGGGGCATAGTCATGGCAATTATAGGTTTTATGGCACAAAAATATTTGAGCTACTGTCATTATCCAGGGAGGAAACAGTCGACTACGTTTGTATGGAGAGCGCGCAGGTACCCTTTCACCTTAACTATGGACGATATACCGCAAGATTTTAGCGTCTAAAAGTCCTTCTAAAATTTTTATTTTGAATGAAAAGAAAAATGAAAATAAAATTAAAATCAGTCTCACAAAATGTCGAAAAAAAAGTTGTTGGCTTTGAGCTTTGACCCATTGAGCATAATATACCAACGATTCAACATAATGAATGTCGACACTTATGCGGACAAAGGCTTCGCTGTACAGTTTTTACGACTGCTAATCTATCTTTTCTTACGTACCTAAGCAAATATGTCATAATTAATCATAACAAATAAGTACTTACCCAACAAACATTTCTGTTAGAACAGGGAAACCGAATAAATCTGGTTAGCGGTGGCACTATTTGACAAAGGGTAAATTTATCGAGTGCCAAACGAAGGTCCAGAATGGTGAGTAAATTATTCTATCTCAAAGATATTAAAGTTACATTGTAGTAGAGAGAGCATCTCAATTATCCCACTAATATTATAAACGTGAAAGTTTATATGTATGGATGTCTGGAGGTATGGATGTGTGGATGTATGGATGTTTGTTACTTTTTAACGCAAAAACTACCGAATGGATTTTAATGAAACTTTATAATATAGCTTATACGTCAGAATAGGACATATGCTATAATAAAATTTATAAAGATATTGTGTGAATTGTCCAAAATATAACGAAAAGTATTGTAAAAATTGGCATCTGTCAAATGTCGATCTGACATCTGTCAAATGTCGATCTGACATCTGTCAAATGTCGATCTGACATCTGTCAAATGTCGATCTGACATCTTTAAAATGTCAATCTGACATCTGTCAAATGTCAATCTGATATCTGTCAAAATGTTACTTTGAAATCTGTCTATCAAGTGTTATTTTAACATCTGACTGTCAAATGTCACTTTGACATCTGTAAAATGTCACTGATTTTTGACATCTGTCAAATTGCTCAGCATTCCGTTTTTAGATTTATGCTTATTAAAATTATGATAAAGAAAATAGCTGTGTTGCTTATCATAATTTATGTGAATAGATTAGTGATAGGTCTTCAAAAATGATATTGAGGTTTCTAGCATCATTTTTTAGTTTACACGAGAGACACTTCCAAAGTGGTAAAAAGTGTATCCCCCCCTGTAACTTCTAAAATAAGAGAAGGATGAAACTAAAAAAAAATATATGATATACATTACCACGCAAACTTTCACCCTCAATTGGTTTGAACGAGATCTGGTAAGTAGTTTTTTTTAATACGTCATAAACCGTAAACCGCCACTTACCCTTCATTCATGTATTTTTATGTGATGATAATGGTACGGAACCCTTCGTGCGCAAGTCCTACTGGCACTTGACCGGTTTTTTGTTAAAAGCCACTTCAATATAAGTGACAGCGGATATTAAACTTTTTTTCATTCATTTTTCCGATATTCGGAAACTTTTTCACCGAAGATCGGATTTTTTTTTTTAATTTTTTTTTATTAATATACAAAAAAACAAAATACAAAAAATTAAATAATAAAGACGCCACATAAACTCATTTGAGTTTTACCGGACGTCAGTGCCATCGACTTAAGATAAATAAAAAATATATTAATCTAAAACTAAAAGAAAAAAAAATACAAGAAAAATAATATAAATTTCATTAAATACCGACATTGTAACAGATAGATTGTACCTACTTATAATAAAAGATAAGATATAATATACATAGCAAAGAAAAATAAAATTAAATAAACCATAAACAAAGCTATAATAATTAACAAATAGTTAGGTAGGTAGGGCGAAAGGAATGCCAAAGCGCACGATAGGTGCATCAGCTGATAACAGGTTACGCAGTCACACATGCAAAACTACTCCGCTTTACGAGTACCTATACCGACCATCCAGTCCGTCAGTTCACATACAGCATGATGTTCTTAGACAAAAACGGTGAGGGTTTTTTTTTAAATATTTTTCATGTATATTCAATTGACAATATTTAAATTATGGTCCTATTTAACTGATCTCTATATTCTGCTATTTCTAACGTTAGATCTCTTTGTTTTATCCCGACTTTTGATTCACAATGTTGTTGCTTATCCATTAATATTAAACACATTCCTCCATTTTGGCCTTTCGTTTCAATGTAAAAAATTCATAGAAGAAAAATAAATGTGAAACATCTAATGCTAAAGTGCGTGCTAGAAATATCTACACGTGATTGGTGGCGCTTTTGTCGCGTTTCTTTTTAATATAATATTAAGTAAAGTTTATTCGTGAACTGTTCTACTTTATTAAATAGAAATAGATGCTAGATGGTGCAAAATTCAGGTCGCTGCATACGTAACGAGAATTTTCCGGACGGAACGGGTTTTATTAATAAATTGTCACGTCCTGTCCGGCACGGTAAAGATCACGTTACGTATGTTTAAAGTCCACGAACACTTTATGAACAATGTATACCACGTCCCTGTCCCGTCCGAGGTTTTACCCCGTTACGTAAGCAGCGACCTTTAGCCGAATTTTGCTAAAAATATGCTTCAATTGTTTAGTACTTATAGATTTACGATTTGTATTTTTTGTTCTGATTAATCAAAGCGGTTTTTAAGGTGTATTTTTAATAATCCTGAGGTCGAATCGTCCCAAATCGTTCGATTTGGAACTGTTTTAATGTTAAGTATATTATTATAGATACTTACTGCTATCTTCTAAACTATAGTCTGTTTCTATATTTCGTCTGTAATTAGCTTTCTGTTCTGTGTGTTTATTTTGTTAAAATATTGTTAGTTGTAGACTTTCCATGTAATATAAAATATAAAATAAATAAAATAAAACTTATGTTTGTAAAAACGTTTCCATTTACAAGTCCCTTTGTTAGACTGACATCAGCAAAAAATGTATGAGTAACGTTCTACACTTTTATTAGACTCGAAACTTAATTGAGTTGGTTAACAAAAACAAAGCCGTGGTTAGATGTATGGAATTAGGATTTTATCTACGTTTTTTAAATGTAAAAGGTTAAACGGACAAGTGGTTGTTCTACACGTTATTTGTTTATCACTACATAGTATAAAACAAATTTATTATAAACTAGCGACCCGCTCCGGCTTCGCACGGCTATATTATGCATGTATTGTTCATATAAACCTTTCTCTTGAATCACTCTATCTATTAAAAAAACCGTATCAAAATCCGTTGCGTAGTTTTAGAGATCTAAGCATACAAAGGGAAATAGGGACATAGGGACTTAGGGACGGCGAAAAGTGACTTTATTTTATACTATGTAGTGATAGTGATAAGTACTTAGTTAAATAAGGTACTTATCTGCGGCACTAAATTTTTACAAATTAATTTATAAATGCTATGAAATTGTGTGGGATAAATTGGGAGTATAACATTGTGTTCTTTTGTTCTATTCATGTGTTGTGAATAAAGGTAAAGTTATCTATTATGTTAACTCACTGAAGTGCAGTCATGAACTTTACTGGTTTAGCTCTTGTTAATTAAAATTTAACATTTCATCAACATAAGGCGCCTTCTCTTTACGACATGTCATTGTGTGTGTTACATCAAGTTAATTAAAGGCACTAGCAATTTTAACAATCAGGGGTGTGACTTAACAAAAGGCTAATAAAACCATTTCACACTACTTACAGCACCGTGCTAATATAGTGAACTGAAATAGGGTTGTCACTCGGTTGACGTGGATTCAATTTAATTATTCAAATGGAGCTGCGAGGCGACTGGGCGCCACGTTCGAGTACATGTTAGATACATGTTTTACGCTTACAATTTGTCGAAACATGTTTCTGCTTTCATAAATTTGTCATAATGTTCTCGTAGAGTTTTATTGTGTTATTTTATTAAACAGCCTCGTAATGAGTTTTTGGTTTATTACTGTGAGCATTTTGCTTTCAAAATTGACGGTAATTTTTATTCAAATTAAGATAAGGTGTGTTAAAATTCAGCTGTGTTTATGTAGAATGTACTAAATGTTGACGCTAAGTGATGAAATTATGAAATATATTCATGAATTCGTCAGGAAACAGACTCAGGCAAGTAATTCCATTCCTTCGTAGAATGTTGTATAATAAACCTACATTTGTGGAATTTCAGCTTGAGAAAATCTTCCCAAATCCGCAGAAATTCTCAACACTTCTGACATATTTTCACCCGCCATCCTTCTGTCTTCATTTCCCCTTATTCCTAATTCTCGGTAACCGTTAAAGTAGTGTTTAATCCCAGGAATTTAAGTTGAAGAACGCGGACGGTGGAATAAAAGAACAAGCACTGGGTATCGCTGGAATGGCATTGCGCCAAGGAATGTCTTTATTGCTCCAAAGAATCTCGCCCAAGGAATTCAATAAATCGAGATATAATATAATGAATTGTGTGGTAACCCTATTGTTTTAAAAATATTTCATTATGTTTTATTAAATAACAAGCTGCGCCTGGCGGATTTACTTGCTTAACAATCCCAATAGATAGATAGATAAATTCTTTATTTTAAACACTATTTTAAAATTATCAAAGCTTAAGTCTAAGTGTTACAAAGGGCGGCCTTATCGGTCAAAGCAATCTCTTCTACGCAAACCTTAGGATTGAAAAGGAGTCCCAAATAGATAATATAATCTTCACTAATGTTATGAGTAGGAAATAATTTTTGGTTGTAACTAAGCCCCTAAAACTACTGGACCGATTTTGGTAAAAATTTTGTCCCCCATATTCCTACAGACATTTTATAAGAGCTTCATATTAGACCGTATCGTAATCGTAACATATAATTACTGTCACCACCATTTATAAACATCACTAAATGGTATTTTAAAGTGTTATCCACACTTACATCTCATCTTGTCATGATTTATCAGTGTAAATTAATATGCCGTGTGTTCTAAGTTGTAATATGAATCACATTGAGCCCGATTCCTGAAAATCAGACCACAATTTGATGTATTAGATAACTTGATACCTACTGGCTATATGCAGAAGCTGTGCTAAGCCATAATTTCTAATAAAAAAACATTGTGTGACTACCCTATTATTTTAAAATATTTCATTATGTTTTATTAATTTAAAGAGTCGAGTAGAGAGGTGTCGTTGAACAATCGATCGGTTTAATAATGTTAATGGATTCTTTTACGAACTACACGTCCGTAAACTAATATGAAGTCCAGAATGTTAAAACTTTTTTCTTTGTATTCATAAAAGGAGGTTTTAACTATGCTATCTGTAACCACTTTCTCATCACAATTTTTTAATGCCTTTTAATGTCTCGGGCTTAATGTTTTTCTACGACTTTATGAAAAAATCGTCAATATTGAGTTTATGTTCATACGATAAGCTGTTTTTTTAAATAAAGATTAAAATAGTCGATAGGTTAATTTTTAATAACAGCGGATTTTCGGGTGAACATAACCTCAAAATATTTAAGTATATTCAAAAAATCGTAGAACAAAATGTTGTTTATTAAAAAATAGTCCATAACTGGTTGTAAGTATTGCTCAAAATAGCAAAATAATTTCAAATTATCTACTTAAATGTTAATTTTGCGAAAAATTAAACACCAATTTATCGGTCGTTGTAGAAAATTGTGTCGCCCATAATATGACAATAATTTTCAAAAGGAAACTTCAGATCAAACAGACAAATTACAAAATTAATATGCGATAGTACCAACTTTCTTCTACAAATGGGGTCGCTAGCCAAGCAGAAACCTAATTTTGAAGTTTCCACGAAAATTTAATGTAACGCGGAGTTTTATACGCAAGACAAAGTTTTACTTATTAATAACTTGCGTGAAGTTGTACTCGTAGGTACGTTTTGTTTGAGGAGTTTCGGGAGAAATTGACGCCGCGAACGTATTATGAAATGCGCTTTGATGGGTACGATGTAGGTACAGGGTGTTTACAAGGTGTAACATCGATAAGGATTTTTTACTGGCAACACTTTATTGTAATAAGTGCCGAAGTAATAAAAATCATGTAAAACTTCTTTGATACTTGTAAACCAAGTCAGTACCTACTAAAATGATTTTTAAAAAATAATTTGCATGATAATTTTTTTTTAATTTTTAGGGTTCCGGTATCTCAAACGATAAAAAAGCAACCCTTATAAGATCACTCTCTTGTCCTTCTATCCATCTGTCTGTCCGTGTGTCACCAGCATTTTTTTCAGGAACGGGTGGACCTAGCAAGTTGTTTTTATAAGTATGGAATTACTTTTTGGCAATTTGTAAAAGATCTAGGGATCATAAATATGTCTTGAAAAATGTGTATTTAAGGCATTTTATTGCAAAGTGTGGGTTAATAGACAAAATGGCATTTAGAATAAAGAAAGATCTGGTTGCTATTCTCCCAAATTCGCTTTAAAAATCCTACAATCTACCAGAATAGTTTTATCAAGAACATATCCAACCAAGACGCAACTCGAGAACATCCTTCAACGAAACTTCGAGCCTGTTTCACACTAGTGTACTACCAATAAAACAATACATATATATCAAAGTATCAAGATAATGGTTTATATAAGTTCGTACGTCTTGTAATGTGTTGTAAGCCTAATAGGAAAAGTTGGCAATTGCTAAAGTTTAATAGGATCTTTAGGTATTGTGTCAGTTTACAAGCGGCGAACTTATTTAAGTGCTTCCCTTAGCGATTGGTGTCACTTATCTGGGAAAAAGATTTGATAAAATTGTGCTAGAATTCCTAAAAATTATAGTTAACCACACAGTTAAATCGATAGTTAGAGGTTGAGAGCTGCGATTTTTAGATTGCAAAAATTAATATTTTAGTTTTCTTGTGCTGGCAATACTGGGAGTATTGCCAGCACAAGCCAGCACTAATTGATTATCATACAAGCAATACAATGGCCGTCCTTAATATTTCTATTACTACTAATTCGACTGTCAATATGACAGGACCTAGATAACAATTAAATATACGTTTTAATGTTTACACACATTCAGTCAGCATTTCATTTCTTCGCTCATAATCCTGTTCCTAATATCCGATTTCCGAACTCAGGCAATCATTCTGCTCATTGTACGTGACCGTCGACTGCTACTTCAGTCAACCCAACCACAACCAGAAGTGCAAAATCTTCCTGGTGTTCTCGGTCTCCACTTCGGAATTTGGTTAATGGTAACGCGTTTAAAATTTGGGGTCTTTAAGTCACAAGTGAACAGTTATCTTCCCAACCACAACCAGAAGTGCAAAATCTTCCTGGTGTTCTCGGTCTCCACTTCGGAATTTGGTTAATGGTAACGCGTTTAAAATTTGGGGTCTTTAAGTCACAAGTGAACAGTTATCTTCCCAACCACAACCAGAAGTGCAAAATCTTCCTGGTGTTCTCGGTCTCCACTTCGGAATTTGGTTAATGGTAACGCGTTTAAAATTTGGGGTCTTTAAGTCACAAGTGAACAGTTATCTTCCCAACCACAACCAGAAGTGCAAAATCTTCCTGGTGTTCTCGGTCTCCACTTCGGAATTTGGTTAATGGTAACGCGTTTAAAATTTGGGGTCTTTAAGTCACAAGTGAACAGTTATCTTCTAGGAAAGCGTGCTACATCTTTGGCCGCATCGTCACCTACCGGTCCTACCTATCAGGCAGGTGTGATAGTGGTCAAACCTATCATTAGTAAAAAATTAAAAACACGATGGGCTTCCACCTCTTTGTTTACACCCCAGAAATATTACGTCAGTTTATTTATTACTCTTATAGGTATTTTTTAATTTTAATATTCTTTGAATTTCTAAAGATAAATCTTCGCAAGACCTTTTAGTAGGCTTTCTACCTCTTCAACGTTATTTCAAAGTCAAATGTCCATTAAATTCATGCTAATTAACGATTTGTATTCAGGACTTCTGTAAAGCACTGCCTTGTTTAAAGAAAATGACAATTTATGATATCTTTCTTGAATAGGAGTTTGTTTTTGAACGGTTGTTATTTTGGTAGTTTAACCTAACAATGAAAGGCGAAGGGCTGATAGCATGTTCGTTTAGAGTTCAGAGGGTCAGTTTAGCTTACCTCATGGGCATGGGTAGATATTTTAAATGTTCAAGGGGATCTTTCCTATTTATATTTTTTGTAATATTTAGTTACCATAGCTTATTCAGTTTAAAATTGTGTATTTGTTATCATGTGTAAAGAAAGATTAATATTATTTACTTGAAAAAGGTAATAATGTAATGAAATTTTTTTCTGACATTCTTCTATCTATTTTTACTTTTACTTGACTGGAAGTTTTGAAAAGTTAAACAAATATCATGTTCAAAAGTAGACTAAACGAAAAAAATTTAAAGGCAAATGTGGAAAAAATACTTATTGTGTTTGTGAGTTCTTTTATAACCTTGCTTTAATCACTCCAAAATTCACTAACAATTCTCGATTCCCTACACGTAAAAACAAATCGTTCGAAACCTATTCAGCTACTAAATACTTACCTGTAGCAATTAACTGGCCAATAAAAAACGAGTCCTGAATTCGTCTTTAATTCCTTCTAAATACTTTCGCTGAGTTCCACAAGTTTGTAAGACAGAGATGAATGGGAGGAGAGGGCTCTGCATCAAGATAGTGTTCAACTTACCTACTTGAGAGTTCTTCAGGTGAATACTTGGGAATATTGCGAGAAGTTTTTTTTGGTCCTCTCAGCTCGTTTAATTGTGTGAGTTTTTTCAAAGATGGCCGTGATAGTGTTACTTAGTTTCTTAAAAAACTTGGTCGTAAGAATTGGGAATCGTGTTTTGGTTGGCATAGATACTGTTTTGTTTTTTTACGAAATCGTCTTAAAAGAAACGATCGTTCTATAAAATAAACTTTAAAAAATGTTATAAGTTACTACAAATGAAGAAATATTGTAGTGTTATCATCTAGTGTGCAAGAATATAACTCTGCCTCGACTGAGCTTAGAAAAGTCATAGATAAGCGATTAATTGCTAGAAAATTAAAGTCGGCACTGAATTTTGCAAAAGTCAGCAAAGTGCGAAAGTCGGCACTTCAGTCGATATAACACCCCCCAACATTTTTGTTTTTCTTACTATCTTGCAACGAATTCCATCAGTTTATTTGATGGACGCGCAATAACTAAAAAAGGCAGGTACTCCCCTTAGTAAAAGCCCCAATAGTTTTTCACCATCAAGCAAATTCGTCAAACAGTTTCACCGTGCTGAAAAACCAAACCAAAAGATATGTGCATTTATTTTGTCAGCAGGACAAACACCAAGTAAACAATGAAATTCATAATGGTTTCGTGCTACGTTGCGATCCACCGATACGACTTTCCGATTTTATAGTGCCGTATTAGACTGTATTACCATTAGTTACTAACTTTACTATTGTTGTTCTAGCTTTTACCGTAAAAATTGATGAAAGTTAGAAAGGGTTTGTTAGTTCAACCCGAGAAATACGTACATATTTTCTGATATTTATCGTATCGATTTAAACCTAACTTGCCCTACTATCATAACTATTTTACATAAGGGCTTTAGGGCTGGGCACTGTATTATCTAAATCGCCATTTCGCGGTGTACTTTTAGGTACTGATTTAACTAGTTTTTGCCCGCGACTTCATCCGTGTAGTCATTAAATTTTCGTAAATCCTTTCTGTGGATAAGGTTCAATCCGTCCAAATCCGTCCATCTAAACCTATATATGTGTTTCTTACACTACACGACCTACCAGTTAAGCTAAACAGACCATCTCCATCCTAAGGTCGCATGAAAGAAATCGCTTTAAGCGATAAGGTCGCCTGTTTGTACAATTTAATAAACTTTCTTGTCCTCTTTTATATGTGTATTATTCAATGTTTTGTTTGTTGTACAAATAAAGTGTTTATTTAGCTATCTATCTATTTTTATCACCCTCTCAATTTAGTCGTCCATGTCCAGACGAAAAAACTTAATCCCCCTTATTCCAAAACGAGGTTTAGGGATAGTCCGGATAGATAGTGTTTAGATTATAGTTCCCTATGCAATTAAAGGGGACAGTGTTTAGACTATAGTTCACGAGTAAATCTACTGTATCTAAATCTAAAATTTAAATCCACATCTCGGTCTATCCTTAAACCTCGTTTTGGAATAAGGGGGTATAGGTCTGGAGTCAATTTAAGCATCCCAGTCTTTCCGTGACCATGATCAATGCAACTCGATCGAAATGGTTGAAATAAAAGGCCAAGTAGTTTTAACGCAATCCCTACCCGTGTTTTGGAATGTTTACAATTACATAAACAGCATTCTATATGTCTCATTTCATTGGTAAAACCCGAACTGGCCGTTCGAACTGATTTCAAATTATTAACATAATCTGGTATTTTGTAGGAATTATTCATTCGGCATTGCAGTTGCATAAACATCTGCTAGAATCCGGATTCCACGTTTTGGATATCGGATGTTTAAATTTTAACTGACGTTGTTTATATAGGTATTTAGCTATTTATTTGTTTTAGATTCTTACTTGATACTGTACAAAACATTCGAGCGGAAATAAATAGCACCGCATCGCGTTCAATTTGCATCAAATCACAGATTTTATTCCCGCGCGATTTTTTACCGCCGATGCGGTTTTATATTTTTCGAAAGACTATCGCAACTGAAACAAAAGAAGATCGTAGGCAGCGACCTGAATCCTACTAATATTATAAACGTGAAAGTTTGTATGTCTGGATGTATGTATGGATGTTTGTTCCTCTATAACGCAAAAACTACTGAATGGATTTTAATGAAAATTTACAATAATATAGCATACATCAGAATAGAACATAGGCTACAATTTATACCTAAAGATATTGTGTGAATTGTCTAATATATATAACGAAAAGTGTCGAAAAATTAACATCAAATTAGTCATCATAGTGACAGATGTCAAAGTGACAGATGTCAAAGTGACAGATGTCAAAGTGACAGATGTCAAAGTGACAGACTTAAATTATCTAGTTCTCTTGAGAAACGCCTCAAAGCTATAAATAATTTAGCATAAAACCTAAAACAACTAGACAAAGTAATTATGTTTTAAATCTGAAACAGAAGTTAACCAAGTAATTAAGCTCTGCCTAAATTATCAAATTGATTTTCATTGAATAAGTATTTAGTGTTATTTCTATTAAATTGAAATTATAAATTCTATCAATAACTAGTCTAGTAAATGTAGACCAGACTTTAATTAAGATTTATTGCTTCAGCTATTATCTGAAATCTCATCCTTAGTTAATTTAATTCAGTCTAGTGTTACAGAGATAATATAATAGTACATTGTTATCCTAGGTGTGAAAGTCACTCATTACTTACGCTAATAGTTCGAGGGACTTAATGAGTCTTTCACCCGAGGTAAACACTGTGCTTTTCATTACGAATAATACATAAAATTCTTCCTAACAACGAGAGTGAATGAGACTCCATACCACATGAGTAGGTACTCTTATTACCTGATCCTCTTACAAGGTTGGGACCAAAGAGGTTATACATTATGTAGTGTTTTTTTAGGTTTCTGCTATTTGTATTCAATACTTAAATACGGCGGTACTTACCGAAGAAGTTTTTATTAATGAGTTAATCCAACATTGGGAAATTACGCGAAGTCCGTAGATTTAACTTACAGTTTTTGTAACACGGTTTGTCTAGAAAATGGTATTTACAAAAAATACACAATCATAAATGAAAAACCAGATTAAACTTAACACAAAAACATAATAAAATAAGAAAAAAAAGTTACTTAGTACTAAACTCTGGCAGTATGCATGAGCCGTGCCAAGCCATAATTATTATTCTTTGGTGTAAAAAAAAAGCAAGGAGGTTAGGTTTTTGAAGTTCCTAATGCGTAATGATACTGATACTGGCTACATGCAGATTGCACAAGTCGTGCGAAGCCATAATTTGACATGACAGCTGTCAGTGAAAGTGAAAAGCCCTAGGGCTGGAAATTTTATTTTCTACACGCTCTTCAGGCATATTTAGACCTACTTTCGGAGTATGAGTAATGAAAAGGTATTTTATTTATTTACCTTGTTGTTTGATTAAATTTTGGGTGGTATTTTTCATTTCTTGTTGCCGCGTTAAGGGCTTCTTCTGTGCACCTTAACGATCAACTTTTGTTCTACGACTTTTGGAAATTCATTATAAAAATATTCCATACAAAAATAAAAAATTAAATCCAACAGTTCAAATAATACTCAACTCTACGTCTACGTCACAGAATCAATCATAGTAGGTATGGTACAACCCGATCGGGTCGCACGCAGTGCGCCCCGTGCCGATCGCGCGCGCGCACTTGCCGCATAGACATAGAAAAGTACCAGACAGTACGAGAAACACTTAAATATTTTTTTTGGGATATTTATTAAGGTGAAAGGGTACCTGCGCGGTCTCCATACAATCGTAGTCGACTGTTTCCTCCCTGGATAATGACACTAACACAAATATTTTTGTGCCATAAAACCTATAACTGCCATGACTATGCCCCTATGTTTTGGTTTTTTTCATTTTCTAATTATCATAGAAATTAAAATTACAAAAATTAAAAAATTAAAAAAAAACAAAAAATAGGGGCATGGTTATGGCTGTTATAAGTTTTATGCACCAAAAATATTTGCTCTAGTGTCATTATCCAGGGAGAAAACAGTCGACTACGTTTGTAATAGTTTGTATGGAGAAAGCCCCCGGTACCCTTTCCTCTTAAGTTTCGACAAAAGTCGTAGAACAAAAGTTGTTTGTTAAGGTGCACAGAAGAAGCCCTTAACGCACTGTCAATTAATTTCCAATAACCCTGTATTACATTTTAAATTAAAAAGTACTTGCTTTCACTTGCTACTTTGTCCGCGTAGGGCTTATTTTCCGAAGTCTGTTCTTAGCGGATAGATACCACATAATAATTTATGCTATCTGTGTGCTAAAGAATGATGGCTTGGCATACTTGAACATATACACAAATTTTAAAAACATATGATGAATTTTTCCGTTTTTTTTCTAAATTACAATGAAATTTCAATGATTTTTTAAAGTGCTAAGCCTGCACTGGGCTATCTGAAAATATTTTTAAGGAAAAATGCATGTTCAAAAATTGCGACTAAGACGAGACTCGAACTCGCATCCTTTGAATACCGTTCAAATGCGTTACCAATTCCGCCACTTAGTCAAGTACCGTCATAGTCGAATTTAAGAATCGCATTAACCTCTTTTCGAATTAAGTTTCGTTAGCGACATCTGTTAGTATGAATTTACATTACATATAACTCGAAAGTTAACCATCTAGTTAACGTATTCGACAAGAGATGGCGCTTTTACTAATCTCAATGTTTTTTTTTATTTTTTTTATTTTTCTAGTTCGAGTCTCGTCTTAGTCGCAATTTTTGAAAATGCATTTTTCCTTAAAAATATTTACAATGAAATTTATAGTATTTCGTGAACTAGGTAGATGTGGAAAAAGGGTAAAAGCATTTTAAGTTACGTTTTCTTATTTTTTTTCATCAACGTCTGACGCTCTTTTACAAGAACCTAACCTTCTTGCAAACAAATTATTTTTGTTCGAAGTTTTGCCATTATTCTTTTAGCCCATTCTCTGGAATCTGGAGTAGTAAAATTCAAAATCCTGAATGCCTCACTAAAATTAGTTAGGCAGTCACAATTTTGAATTTTAATACTCAAAGATACTTTTAAAAAAAATTGTCAGTGTAACTCTCAATAGCTAATAAATAGGGTTATTGATTTCGACCATATACCGTAAAGTCAACTTGTACCATTAATCAAGCCTGTTTGTTCAGAGCCTTATGTGTTTCATCTTAATTTACAAAGATTACGATAAAACCATTACCCAGGTATTAGATTAAAGAACAGACAATGCAAAAGGTAAAATCCGGATTGTACAGGAAATCTTATCTGGTGAGAATACAAAGCCTGCCAGCACTGTATTGTTACAACACAAACCAGAGCACAAACCTTAATCACTGGCTCGCGAGTCTTAGCAATGGGGCGGTTATTACGTGTGGTTATAACTATCGATTGCTATCATCTTAAAACAAGTTGTTATTCGGACTGTTTGAAACTGCGTGACTGTGATTAAATTTGGAATCAATTGCTTTGGGAAAACATAAGTTTATCAATCCTACTAATATTATAAACGTGAAAGTTTGTATGTATGGATGTCTGGATATATTTATGTTTGTAACTCTTTAACGCAAAAACTACTGAATGGATTTTAATGAAACTTTACAATAATATAGCTTATACATCAGAATATAACATAGGCTATAATTTAAAAAGATATTGTGTGAATTGTCTAAAATATAACGAAAAGTGTCGAAAAAGTGACAGATGACATCTGTTAAATGTCACTTTGATATCTGTCAAATATCAATCTGACATCTGTGAAATTGTTTAGCGTTTTTCGTCATATATTTTCACTGGATCAGGACTAACGCGGGTGAAACCGTGGGGCGCAGCTAGTAAACATATAATTTTAAGTCCTGACTGATATACCAACGCATAGCTCAACTCAATAGGTGGATTGCGCACACAGATAGCTGTTATAACAAAGTTATCCGCTCAAAAGGATTTAGGAAAATTCAACCTCTATATGAATGAAATCGCGGGTAAAATTTTGACATAAATAATAATTTATTAACCAAAAAAGAAAATTACATTATACATAACATACGGTAGATTCCACACTAGGCTATGCCTGTGTCGTGGAATCCAAATGAATTAATTTACAATCGATATAAACATTAAGTAGGTAGGTACTCCGTTATTATAAAAGCTTATACAATGTTAATTAGTTGTTAATTTTTTTATTTATTTGAAATGTCATCTTTAACCTGACATTTAAACCATTTAAACCATTTATTTTCCATTACACAACACATATACATAAATAAATTAAAATACACAAGTCCTTAAATATTAAACAACAAGATATGTGTGTGCAATGGAGGGTGCAGTCTCAGCAATATGCTGTGAGATGTGTGACCATCTTACCGCTACTGATTTTCAGCCTGCCCCTCACAAGAGCCTTACATAGCGTGTAGCCGGCATAAACTTAGTAAGTAAGTATGTATTTAGTTATCAATGTCTATTCGGCCTTTCCACACACAGAAAATACTTTTCGCTATATACTTAAATACATACACTTAGACTTTTTATATTTTATGTAATTTAAAAATGGTGTTTGCAATAAAGAATTTATCTATCTATCTCTCTATAAATATACATATTATAATTTTAACTGATCAATTTCGATTAAGTTTTTAAGACGTTTCTATGTGATCCCGTACAAACTGTATGATTACCTATGTTTTTTTTTTTACTTTTTTACTTTTTCATACACAAACTGCAAAATAAAAATTTGGCATACCATCCCTGACCTAAACTTTTGGAAGCTTCTCATTATCCGTACACAATTCTTCCCACTTTTGACTTTTTTGCATTTGTTTCTTAATAAACTGTTTTACGCTATACTGGGAACTACTTTTACGCATAGGGGGAGGAAGGTCATTCCATACCTTGTAGGCTGAGTATTTGAAACAGCCTCGATAACCTTTCGATTTGTGCTTAGGGTTGTTTAGAAGATGTTTATGTATCTCGCGCATGCCCCTGGTCTCTTTGTATATGTCGCTACACCAGTCCAATTTGTTATACAGATATTTAGGCCTCTTTTTCGTGACAACTTTGTGAATCAGGCAAGTCAAGTGCACATATCTCCGACTTCTCATCTTCAGAATATTATGTTCGTTTAGATATGGGGTGACATGAGCACGTCTTGGTATATTAAAACAAAAACGTGCGCAGGCATTTTGCACACGTTGAATTGCCTTTCTTGTCTTCTCATAGAGACGTGGTCCATACACCGTATCACAATAGTTGAATCCTGAAAGTACCAACGAATCAACTAATGTCTTTCTGATTTGCACCGACAAATACTTCCTAATACCATATAGAACTTTTAATCTGTAGAATGCATTTCTTATTTTAGTATTAATATGCTCTATATATCGCAAGTCACTATCTATTATTAATCCTAGATTCTTTGCACTTTCCGTCTTTTCTACGGTCTGTGATTGCACTGTTAAAACCGGATTTTGAGCATTAATTTTAATACGCTGTGTATCTATTCCTAGAATCATAAATTTAGATTTGGATGGGTTTAAGAGCAATGAATTTTTGTTTGACCATTCATAAATTCGGTCGAGGTCTTCATTGACTTCATTTATTGCACTTTCAGTTTCAGCTGGTTTGAAACACCTGTATATCTGTGTGTCGTCAGCATAGAGGTGCACTTTGCAGTTTCTCACCTTATTTGGTAAGTCGGCTGTGTAGAGTATGAACAGAATCGGACTTAATATTGACCCTTGAGGCGTTCCTCTGTTTAGTGTTTTCACACTTGATTTCCGGGCTTCGCCATTGTCCGTTTCCGTCTCCACATACTGTCTCCTATTAAGCAGAAAGTTGTGGAACCATCTACAACTGCTTTCTGATAGGCCGTAGTAGCGCAACTTCTCTACCATCAGATCTGTGTTAATACAGTCGAAAGCTCTAGAAAAATCGAGGAGCACAAGTGCAGTTCCCATACCTTCATCTGATGCCGCTAGTATATCATCTGTAACGTCCGCTAGAGCCGTTGCAGTACTATGTCCACTGCGAAAACCAGACTGGGTTAAAGGCAATATCTCATGCTGCTCAAGGTACTTGGTTAGTTGTCCGCATACGACTCTCTCCAGAACCTTCGACAATAATGGAAGCAAACTTACTGGCCTCAGATCTTTGAGTTCTTCGATTCTCGGATTTTTAGGAATCGGTTTAACTCGAGCTAATTTCCAAGCCTCAGGGAATATACCACTTAATATGGATGTATTTATTATGTGTGTGATTATTGGCAGAGTAACGCTAAGAGTCATGCGAATCATATCCACAGACACACCATCATGTCCGGTAGCGTTTGTTTTAATATTAGCAATAAATTTGGCTACATCAAATTCGGTACAGAGTGCTATGTCGAACCCGCTGTCTGAAAATCTGTTGTGTCTAAAGAAATTTAACTCATCCTCATCTACTCTATCCTCGCTCTGTATGTTTAAAAAGAAATCATTTATTTTGTCTGGATCATTAATATCTGCAGGTATGTCAATTTTTGATTTTCCAGCATTTAAGGGTGAAAAATTTTTTATATGCTTCCACATTTTATTAGGATTTTTCCGGTTTTTATTAACATAGAAATTAAAATACGCAGATTTTTCTCTATCTAATGACGTAATAACAAAGTTTTTTAATTGTTTATAGTAGTTAACATGTGTCTCTTTTCCAGTAGCCCTTGCTCTACTGAGTGCCGAGTCTCGGAGAGACATCATAAGTTTCATGTTATCAGTAATCCAGGGAGGGTACTTTAATTTAGTATTAAATTTGATTATTGGCGCATGCTTATCAAATAAAGACCTTACTAAATTATCAAAGAGAGACAACTTTGAATTAACATCCGGTTCGTCATAGACACTCTGCCAGGGCATATTTTCGAGATCAGTTAAAAATAATGCATTGTCAATTTTGTTTAATAACCTCTTAAAGATTAAATTCGGTTTTTCTTTCTGCTTTTTTATAGTTAGTTGCGCTAGTACCAGAGAATGGTCACTTAGTCCTGGATTAGGGTGTATAGTGATACTTTTACAGAGCCCCGGGGAGTCTGTGATTATCAGGTCAAGTAGAGTGCTAGTACTTTCTGTAACCCGCGTAGCATCTCGTACTACTGACTCTAGGTTACGCTGCGATAAGAACGTTAACAGCTGCGGAGCATACTCTTTATCCAGCTTCAAAAGGTCAATGTTTAGATCACCGAGTACAAATATATGATTACAATACCTAAAGTAGCTGATGGACTCATTTAAAGCCTCGATAGCTGTGCTAACCGATACCCACCTCGGCCTGTATGCTGCACACAGTGCCATACGGCCTCTACCGGGTATCGTAAGCTCTAGCCATATCTGTTCTAGTAGGGAGTCTGGATGTGCCTTCGTTCTCGCGCGTATACCTTTTTTAATGTAAAAACCTACCCCCCCTCCTCTCATATCTTTCCTGCCCCTATGCTTGAACTGATACCCAGGAACGACGGGTGCGAATTTATACTCGTCTTCGCGAAGAAACGTCTCATTTACTGCCAAAATATCAGGCTGGTAGTTTTTCATGCTCGCAAGAAACTCATCTCGACCTGTGTTAAAAGATCTTATATTAAGTAGTCCCAGTTTCAAATTATATTTATTATTCATAGCCATATAAAATAACAAAAAAAGTAAAAGACGCTAATTAGCGGGAAAATATTGTGCACAGTTACAGATATTGGTAGGGATAACACAATTGTATAAAGACTAAAAAAAATTACGACTATAATGATAAAAGAAACCATTAATCGGTCTGATTTTTGAAGGGATGAGGAATAGAAGCGCACATCAGATAATACAGTACATATTATTATTACAAGTAAACTTAATTTATAAAAAACACACTCAAATAAAACGCAAAATTTTAGCAAAAACCTAAAGTACCGCGACTGTCTGTATACCGAGTTACAATAAGTTTTTAGTCTTAGCAAATAGGAAAGATCTAGTAATTTTAATTCAAATTGTAGCTTATACTTTAACTGTTTATGTAGATTCGAGACACCCCCTTCAGATTGAACCAACCTTGACCACTTCAAAAACCGATATGATATCTTTTTCAGTTCGCAGACGATAGCGGGACGTTCCCGATTCCTTCTTGGCAAATATTTTGCCCTCACGGGTCCAGACATACCTCCATTTATACTTCATTGCTGCTTCGCGTGTTTTGTGGAATAGTTGTCTGTTTTGTTTCGTAAGACGTTCGTTAACGTAAAAAGGTCGTGGTTCCCTGGCCAGTCCCATGCCCTCAGTGGTGAGACGGCGCCGCACTCGGGCCGCCCGCAACAGCTCATCCCGTTGAACTTTACGCGCAAGCCGCACAGCTATAGGCCGAGGCCGCTCTCCTTCAGTGCGAACGGGGCCGACTCGCTCTCCGACGACGATATCTCGTTCTTCCAGAGCTATCCCAAGTTTCGTTGCGACAGCGAGCACAATGTGTGTCAGACTCTCGTTTCCTGTCTCCGGTACCCCAGCAATTTCTACGTCATTAACTAGCCTCTCTTGATCTCGGTCATGTAGTTCCATTTTCAGTTGTTCAACCGTAGCTTCAAGGGCCGTAGTATCTGATTTTTGCATGTCTCCGAACTTGGTCTCAATGTAGTCAACCTTTGACTCCAGGGTTTCAATACGAGCATTTTGATTTTTTATAGTGGTTATAAACTCCGACATCGTGCTGTTTAATTTACTGATTTCTGCCCGCATGGCTTTTATTTCAGCCCATAACATCTTCATGTCACCCTCGCTCGTTTGCCTGGAAGACGATTCCTGCGTAGTTTTGAGGCACTCTTGGTCATTGTCCCTCTCTTGCCTCGGACTTGAGCGATCCGGTGAGATTTTTTTACAATCCTCAGGTCTATTTGTCCGCGGTCTGAGAGTCATGGACTTGCCATCACTCTTTTCTCCGTCGGTATCAGATATCGCTGCTTCTTTCACTGGTGTATCAAGGTTTCCTATTTTAGGTTTCTTGCTTACGCACAACGGGCATTGCCAGTTGGATTTCCGTTCCGTATCCATGTCATTAAACCGCCGGCCGCTGACCCCAGCGCAATCCAAATCATATGCTTTTGAACAGATGCCGCACTGCAGGAATGGTTTTTTTTGGAGTTGGGAGTTACAGCCAGAGCACTTAACCGCTGTCCTTGCTTTACTTGCCATGTCTATGTAGAATAAGCGCCCTCTATTGTCAGGAAGTGCTAAATAATAAGTTAGCTACTCGACCAGAGATGGCGCTAGTAGTAGGATCGGTGTTAATTTCGCTACTCGATGGTAGATGGCGCCAGTAGTTAAAATCAATATTGGAATTTAATTACTATTAATTCTGTTTTATCTCTGTTGGCGTACCTGTTTTCAGTTCTAAGCAATAATCCCCACTCAGTGTTGGGCACTACGCGTGTAACTTGCGCTATACACTTGTAATTATCCAAGTCCGTTCACTTATTTAAACGATCACCGCAGGAACTTGTTTTCACAGTTTTAGCGTACGGAAATAGACGCCTACACTTTTACAGAGTATTTATTACACCAAAATCACTTTTATCACTTTATTTAGTACAAATAAGCGCGATTTATATTTATTTTAGACGTTTAAATACGAGACCGATGTTTGTTTACGCACAGCTACCCTCTTCTTCTTATGGTTGAAATTTATGGTTGAAATTGACATTTATTCAATTAGAGTTTACGCAAGTGAACCCGCAGAGGGTGGCTAGTCTGTGATGATTTTCCTACGTATAAAAATCATCACAGACTAACCTAAACAAAATACAGGTTATATTTTAGTCTATTAGCAATAGCAACCACTTCCTTGTACCAAATAAACTTTACGTAATCGCGCACAATCACAGCGTCCTAGAATCCACTAGCGGTGTGATAGAGACAGTAAATTACTTGCTAACGGTGCACCCACTAATTGGTGCCCACTAATATGTCGACGTTGAAAATATTGTACACATTAATCCGTATATTTATTGTAGGAATGTATAGTTATTGGAGCGCATTGAGCCAAAGTAATTGGAAGAATATGGTGAAAGTAGACCAAATACTGGAAGACTACACAGTACTTCACACACACATAACTCATTCCACTGCCGTCTTCCTACCGGCAATTGGGTCTTTCTTATTTGGGGGTCTTTGAGCGTGAGTGCCTGAAGGATGGAGAGGCCTCACTGGATTTTAAGTCATCGCTGGTAGTCCGAGCAAGCAGGCCAACTTATCATTAACGTTCGGCATCCATCCTTCGAGTATTTCTACTCTTGCGACTCCAATCTGGACGGCCGGTGAAGGCAAGCCAGAGGCGGGGGATCGCTTCCTCGTCAATGTTCACTCCGACCAACCAACTAAGGCAAGCCGAAGATGAGGAACGGTGACTTCCCCCTGGAAAACCCGGGACCGCGGGGTCGTTACTCCCCGTCACCTCGCCCCAAAGTGCCCTGCGGGCATAATAATAGGCTGCATAAGGGAGCTCATGAAACATCTCACTACTGGACCGCCGCGCGCTATACACTTGCTGAAACCTAAAATAAATATTATTATCTCAATTTGGCATTATTATTTTTGGTCACCCTTAGGCGCGTCCTACCTATTACTTATAATATTATACTTAGAAACCGCGACATATCCGTTACACTTTATGACACATTTATGATGTCACACCCGTTACATTTGGTTACTGCAAGTGACCCCTAATCTTTTAAAAACCACATAAGTTTTGTTCTCAAATCACAGTCGTCGGTTGGAAATCGATCCGTAGACAAGTCGGTAGTCTGCTTCCATTTCACTAATTGAAATACCGTCGCGAACGTGAAATCGTAAAATGTTGGGATTTTCTCGAAATACTTATTACGGCTTCGATTTTTGGGAAGGTATTGTTCCCAAAAATTCAAGCCAGTAAGCAAGTTTATTAATTACAAGTTAAAAGTACCTTCATGTTACAGAATTCGATTGCGTAATACTTCAGACTCTCTCTCTTCATTAACTCTCTCTGACTGAATGACGCACTCCGTATTTTAAGGACTACGACAGATTCTTGCTTCAATTTAAGTTTATACCTAATATCGTAAATAAAGACAATAACCTCGAAACTTTTCACTCATGGCTTGAACCCCCCAGATTGCACTTATTAGAAAAGGCAGACTCAGGCAACTGATCCAATCCCTTAAGCGTGTCAGAATAAATATAAATATTGCGGGACATTCCACACATCGCCATCTAGCCCCAAGCTAAATAACTAGACTAATGTTATGGGTGCTAGATAATGGACCCACAATCCTGTGTTTGGCAGTCCGGCATAGTGACCATCGTGCCAATTGGGTCGTTGAAGAACCCAAAAAAAGTAAGAAACAAGACAAATAACAATTAAATGCTTTAATAACGTGCTTTAAATATCGAAATTGGACCAATTTAAGCAAAAATGATCCAATCCACAACCTCGCCAATTTCGAGTTATTGTGACTTATGTACTGGGAATAAGGTATATTTTAACATATCAAAGACTCATAATCCTATCTTTACAAATGAGGAAAAACCGTATGGTCCAACCCACAGCTGTTATGTTGAAGACTATTTTTTGTAATGCATAAGTGTTTCATGCTATTAGAATCATTTTTGTATTTTGTTGGTTGCACTGACATGTAACCATTTTTGATTTGCTATAATGATCCAAGGCATTTGTAACAGTTACGCGTTTTATACATTGTGGAATATTTACATAAATCATTCTGCTGAAATGGTCCAATTACCTTGAATCATTTTAACTCAATTCTCAAGAACTTTCCACTTCAGAACTCTACCAATCCAGGCCACATGAATCTGTTTAAAATATAGAAATAAGAAAAAATCAATTCTAAAAAACGATTCTCGGTGTAGGTAGTGTATAGCCACACAAGTGTTTTTAGAAGTTTCAATAAAAATTATGATTAATATCTCGGCGATAAAGTAAATAGAATATTGCCTATATATTCCGAAAACGTTATTAATTAAATAAACATTTATTTATTTGCACCTTCTATTTTTTGTAACAATTTTTGTAACCTAATCCTAATCTTTTACTAAATACCGTAGTTAATAAAATTGTAGGTATTTTTTTGCATGAAAAAGTATTCTTATATTTGGACATATTTATGCACACGGGAACTAACCCACAATTTGGGTAAAATTGAATTAAGTGCATGGCGTTAAAATTGTCATGCGGCATACAACTTGGAGTTTGGAAATACAAAGTGTTGCCAAGTAGTTGTTTTTACTAAATAACATAATTAAAAAAATATATATAAATGAAGTGTTGTTTTCTCAGTAGGTATATAGTTATAATAATAATATAGGTATGTTATTATTTCCACATAAATATAGAGCAGCATAGTTTCCGAAACGGCTTTGATTCCCAGAGGTTTTAAACGGCTTTGATTCCTAGGGGTTTTAAACCATAATCATAATCATCATTTATTGCTTCATGTGTAGATACAGATGGTTACAAAAATATATTTAGACACAAAATGAATCCGGTTGGGCACTACAAAAATATTAGGTATACTTAATTACTTTATTAATATACATATTACACTTCTTATTGCTTTTATTGAGTTTTATGAGTATTATGTGTTATCATTAATAAACTCTTTTATAGTAAATATGATTACTTTATTTTCATTCTTAATGTTTTCTGGAATTTTATTATATATTTTTACACACACTACGTAATATGGACCTGAAGAGTGTAAGGCTAAATTTGAATTGGGTAAGGCTAGTCCGTATGTCCGTATGTCTTTCTTGTCTGTATGTCCGTGTGTCATTTTTTCACAAAGTTGACATGGACAGTTTAAGTGTGGTTAGATATTGTGACCAAACATGGGCGAGCGAAGCAAACTCTTTGTTTTCTAGAAATTAAGATAGACCAACCCAGACTATTTTTCGTCTCAAAATTTACTTAGACTATCGCAATATCCAACCTAACCTAGGTTGGATATTGCGACCAAACATGGGCGAGCGAAGCGAGCGCTTTGTTTTCTAGGAATCAAGATAGACCAACCCCGAAAGTTTTTCTATTACAGAACCGACACTGAAAGGTTAAGATAGATATTGTGACCAAACACGCGGGAGCGAGGCGAGGGTTTTGGTTTCTTTATGGACACTCCAGAATGTATTTTTATCCCAGAACCAACACGGATGGGATCATACTATGGTTTTTAAAGTCTGGTTTTTAAACTGACACGAACAGGATATGTTAGATATTGTGACCAAACATGGGACAGCGAAGCGTGCCTTTAGTCTTCCAGGAGTCCATATAGACCATTTATTACAGAACCGACACGGATAATAGATAAGGAGAGATGTTGTGACAGAACACGTGCGAGTAAAGCGAGCGCCTAGGTTTCAAAAATGCATGCATACCCATCCCGAATGTTTTTCTATCGCAAAACTGACACAAATGGGTTAGGTAAAATATTGTGACAAAACATTAAATATTGTGGCTTGGATATGAACCTTTCAGCATGTTTTGCAATAATAGATGATGTAAAAGGTTATTGTGGTGAACCTGATTTTGGGTAGGGTAACTTTTTTATTATATTTCATCAAAAAAATTAAAAAAAAACATGGCTATACTTTGGAACATTTTTGCATTTTTGTTTCCGCAGCCTACACAGCTAATTTCATACAAAATTTATTTTGTAATAATGATCCAGACGCAAGTTTTTCCGAATATCTACAAAACTATTGCAATTTATTTACTACAAATATGCATGTAAATTAGTTTATTACACATAGAATTACATTTCATTAAAAACACAACCTTTTTCCTTATCAAGCCAGAGAAATACAGCAATAAACTTAAATGTCAATTATCTCGGAATGAGGTTGGTGTGGACTGAATCATTTTTGCTTAAATTGGTCCAATTGATCTAGGTAATACTGTCCACTGTAAAACCCAGATCAAAGTTGATTTACTGAAACCTGAAACCTAAATCCCACTGTTGTCGAAACTTGTCTACTAAAAGTTAACTTCAACAGTAATGATACAAAGCAATTTTCATCGTGTATCTAGTTGCAGTTTACCTACTGTATAAACCAGAACGGAAAGTTTGGGATACAACTTTTTGGTTGGACACTGAAATGCAAATAGTTGTTTGACTGCAAGTAGCTTTTGAAAATGGTCAACCATTCGGATGGAATGAATAATAGAAATTTAAAACTTTTACGTACTTTACGTATATGAGAAAAAAATGCAGTAAACCTTTTGATAGAAGAACAGTTCTTTAATTTGTATCTCCAAGAGAAAGAGCATCCTTTAGTGACGTCAGACGCGTAGGACCCCTAACATTTGAAGAGGCTGGTGAAGGTGACGGAAGAGGAAATGGCGCGATTCGTCATATCGAACCTCTTCACTCTCATACTCATTAACATCATGCTTAAGAACTTATCCTAACTTATATTTTCTTAAGTTCTAACTTATGTTTTAATTTTCATTTTTTTATTCATTTGAATAATTAAGATGGATTAATGTCATCTCATGTGAATCGAGACCTAACCAATCGATTGAGAGCATTGTGATTAAAAAAACGGAAACGGGGACCGTAGCATTTTAAATTACTTTAATAATATCGGTTATGTCTAAAGGCCTTTGACTTTAGACTTTAACTGTCACTACCATGATACCGCGCGCACCAACTTGTTGCGGGAGGCGCCTCTAACACGGACACTGCGCACTATCAATCGCATTGCGGACGATATTGATGTTTTTACGTGTTCTCTGAGTGAATTCACAATAACTGCTCTTTTTATATTAAGTTACAATTAGGTTTATACTAATTGACTGATGATTGGAAAATTAATACCTATTTGCTTATCTATCGCATTGGGACCTACCTGTAAGGATAGATTTTAAGTTCGAAATAAATAAATGAGACGAAACGAAATTAAAAGAAATAATGCGAAAATTAAAAAAATAATAATTATTATTATTGTGTTATTTCGATGTGTCATAATACCTTTGGTGTTATTTCTTAATGATTTTGAAATAAGGCTGAGTAGAACAAACATTGGTGGCAAAATGTAACTTCCTTTTCCCTAAAACATAATCACACATGTAATTTTTACGAAGGAAAAACATTTCAAAGGTTTTTATTAGATTAGAACAGAGATCTGCCAGATAGTCTGAAAGAGAAAGAAGATGAATATTATCCATTTTATCGAATGGTTATATGCCGTGTAAATAGCCATTACGGTCGTTGAAACGAGGTTCTACTGTCAGCGATAACCAGAAAAATATTTAAGTTTAAATAATTAGAATTTTTTATTTACAAGTAAGCTTTTAGCTGTTATACTTATAAATATCTACGCAGTTATTTTGCACTACGAGTATTCATCTGTTAATTAATAAAGTATAAGCCTTCTCCAAAGGTGTTCTGACATTTTACTATACATACTTAACCATACTTGCTTGGCATAGTGATTTTTTGCGCGGTAGATTTTATGACCCATACCTATTGGTAGAGGGTTTAATGACAAACAAATAATGCGCTAACACCAAAATTAAATCTCTTAAAGTGTCTCGGAATTTTAAAGACACGCAATGCGTTCCATGTTTAAAAAATATCCCTTTTTCGAGACGGTTTAGAAGTTTTGTGTTAAGGAATTCGTCCGCTATCGATAAGTTTTGGTATGAAAGAGCAAGGCGGTTTCTAAAGTTGTCTATAGGCCTTTGAGAAAGATTGTCCATAAATATGAAACAGATTAAAAGCCACTGAGTACAGCTAAGCTTTAATTTTTTAGAATTGATCAAACATTATTTATTGACGCACTTCCCATTTTGATCTCACAATTAGTCGTACGTGCGAGAATCTAATATACTATATTATTGATTAGGTAACTAATACTTTAAGATGTCTAATAATGACTTCCTTACTAACTCCAAAGTAGTTAATAAGGACAAAAGTTAAGAACAAAGTCATACCAGAAGTTAATAGAAAAGGTGAACGCAAACCAGATACTATTGAATTGGCTTATAGTTCGCCAAACGTTCAATTGAAGGTAAGGAAAAAACAAGAGGCCGTCAGCGTTTGAACTGAGACGTCCCAGTAGCGTACAGCTGGTTGAGGAGGGCGTCCAACGCCCGCCCTGGCCACAGCCGCCCACCCTAGGGCACGACTTTGTCGAAATAAAAAAAAACGATTATAGCTCAAAAAAATGCTTATTTTAGATCAAAAAAAGAATACCTACGATAAGCCAATAAACAATAGAATATCAAACGTAAAAAAAATAAGGCAAAAAATAATTATAAAATAGTAAAAAACACCAATTAATTAGGGGGCTTTAGTAAATATTCCTTAATGTTTTTTGAGTTTTGTTTTAAATAAAACTATTTAATTTTTTAAATCACTATAAATTTAAATTTATACCCTTTCTATCTATCGGCAGTCCAATAAATTGGTAGTCTATGAATCCTAACTGAAACAAACTCGCTGAAACTGAAAC
Source organism: Idaea aversata (assembly GCA_907269075.1). Lineage (NCBI taxonomy): Eukaryota > Metazoa > Arthropoda > Insecta > Lepidoptera > Geometridae > Idaea > Idaea aversata. The sequence continues at coordinate 2,546,089 of OU026092.1, read as the reverse complement.
CGTACCCTACAAGGCATGTCCGAGACAAATTCTCCCATCGTATCTAATTGTGCTAACATTTACTTCCTTAATCACGTACAATGAACGAATGGCTATAAATAAGTGCGGATCAGACAGCTCGACTTCTTCGAGTACCTTTTATGGTTCTGTTTATATTATCATTATGTCGATGTTTTGTTGGTTTGTTTGTGAAATTAATGACATGGCTTGATAATATTTAAGGAAACTTATGTCAAACATGTATGACGTTCCAGCTCTCAATATTTTTGCATCTGCAACAAGGGGAGTGCTCTGCGTCATGCTTGAGGCTTGTAAGTGCTTAATCGTTTCAGACAAATGAATTAATTTGATGAACTATGCTGAAGTTCTATACTAAGTGTAACGCAAGGTTGTATACGTGGACTTCTTTGCTTTTTAGTTTATATGAAAGACTATTTTGAAAGAATATTCTTTTTTCTAGGATTTTGACATGTTTCTTCTTTAACCGAAGAACAAAATTACCTAAAACAAAAAGTCAAATAAAAACTATTTGTTACTTTTACCTACTTTTTGTTAAGAGGAGGAAAAAACATCAATTCCCAAACATAACAACCATTTCCTCTGGCCCATTAGCGACCGAACCCGTATAGCGGGGCCTAGTATGGCAATATGACCTTAATAAATTACACGAGCTGATTATTTTTATCGTTAGTGGTCTGAAAAGAAAGAATAGGGCAACGAAATTACCTAAGTAAATATTGTAGGAACGGACGAATGGAGTGAAAACGAACAAAAGAAATTGTTATTATTGTAATAATTTCGTATCGATGGATTGTATTTTTTCTGAGTATATTGGGGTAATAGATAAATAATGTATTATGTATGTATTGTTTTTATATTGGTTTTTATTGATTATGAAAATGGATTACATATTACGACACAAGACAAGGAACTATGGCGTCGCATAATAGAGAAATCCAACCTCGTATAACGTGAAAAGTTGAGAATAACGAATTACTTAGACCTATTATACTTTTTAGGGATATATCGTTACCTACTTAGGACTACTAATGTTTGGTAAGGTTGCCTACGTCTATTTTTCCTCGTACCATTTGGGACTCACCAAATCACGAGTGTACAAGTATATTATATTCTAGACGCGTATGCGTCTTAGACCGCATTGACACCTAACAGGTGTGATAGTGGTTAAACGTTGATCTATTATAGTTCGTAAAAAATAAGTAATGAATTATTTAGTACATATTTAATTATTGTCTGTTTTCCTTTGTAGTACCTATTTGATTTTATATTCATTTATTTAAACTTTGTATTTATATACCATTATAATATAGAATAATTTTGTAACAAATGCTGGCAATACCACTTTGAATTTGTGTTAACATAGTATAGAAACTAATATTGAAGCAACCAACTCGTCGTTTTATCTTGAATGTTTAAAGTGCACTTAGGTACCCCATAAACCACTTCGCTAAATAAGCTACGAATGATAAGTAATTGATGTATTTTTTAATGTTCTTAGGGTTGCTTGTCAACATCTTTTAAATGGTTCTTAATATGTATTTTTGTCGTGTGCTTTTCCAAATAAATGTTTTTCTATTCCTTTCTCTTGCTCTACAATAGTTTGACGAGCCATTTGGCACAGTGGTCACCATGCCGGACTGCCAAACACAGGGTCGCGGGTTCGATTCCCGCCTCAGACATGTATTTATGCTTAGATATTTGTCTGTGGTCTGGTTGTTTCTATGTATTATAAGTATATATTTACAAAAGAAAAGTATATAAGTAGTATATCCGTTGTCTAGCACCCTTAACACAAGTCTAGTTACTTAGCTTGGGGCTAGATGGCGATATGTGGATTGTCCTGCAATATTTAATATTTATTTATTTATATTTAATTATTATTTATATCTATTTATTTTGTTGCAATCAAAATTGGTATTACAATTACCAAACTAGCAATCCAAACCAACTTAAAACCAAAAACATGTACCGACCAAAATAAAGGTGATCTGAAAATATTACAATACTAGAAAACAAGCAATTCGCTGGCTTGATTCAAACAAAGAAACAGATCGGTAAACCCAATAATATGGAGATCACAGCGAATTTAAATAGGGAAGTATGGTCTATTCCTATTTCGGAGTAGGTAAACAAATTCAATATGCATTTATTCGGAACTGTCGCACAGTGGTTCATTTGAATAACTTTAGAGGATTTCGTCCTGCCACTACTTTAGAAGCCACCTTTTCTAGATAAAGTTGAGATTTGCAACTACCATTTTAATGTTGGTAATGGTCGATTGGAGACTGTAGTTCTTACGTCAAAGTAAAGTTGCTAATAATTGTGATTCAAAATATGCGGAGATATTCCATACTAGTGGTAGTCTCCTGTGGTTTTACCGGTGATAATCCCGGACCTATGGTAAAATCGGAATAAATAGTAGCCCCAGAGCGGATTCCTAAGGCTTTTTACGTTAATAATTCGGTTTATACTGAATTTTGATGTAAAGTTTACCACGACCTATCCACTTTCCTCATTTCGTTTTTCGCGAACTTCAAGTCAACAATTGGCAAGAAATAGCGCAAGACAGGTAGCAATGAAAGACTCTGGTTTCGGAGGCCAAGATCCACTTGGGGTCGCTGAGCCAGCGGAGTAGTAGAATTTCCAAATTTGAATCAGTTCAGTAGTGTTAATTTTTTAGGTTCATAGCACATAGCTTAAACCAAGTAACATTACAGATGCCTGCTATAACGTAGATACAACTTACGTGGACAAAGTCGCGGGCAAAAACGAATACCTTAAATAACCCCTTAAAAAATGGCTCCCATACGCAGTAAAATTGGAAAAACGTGTGATATCTATCAATCGAGAAGGTCGGCCTATAAAAAGAATAAACTAGCTAAAGAAAACAGTTTAGCTGATATATTGAACAATTTTATAGTTCTAACCGTTTAGCATAATATTCTATAGAAAAAATTGCAAGTAAACGGCTATAGCTTAACCTTTTTTAATGTTATGTTTAAAAATTATTTTGACTATGTGTGTTTTTAAATCGTTTTGGACGCAGAGAACAGGCGACCGATCGCTCTGGAAGTCGTAAGGCCAACCAGGGCCTATGGGGTCTGGGGTCTTAAGGGGAAGGCCTATGTTATGGACGACATAATTATTTATCATAATCGTAAATCCTAATATTTTCTTTTAGATTAATCCTTATCCGATTTTACGTATAGAATTTCAGCTGTTGGTTTTCGATCGAACAAGTCAAATGATTATGATTAAAAACACAGTTTTGATCATCCTAGAATAGTTATTTTTAAGCCGCCTAGATGTGCAGAATTTTCCTACCTTTCCTTATAAGCGAGCATGCTAGATCCACGGTCTTTTATCTTCGATAAATATCGGGTGAGATGGGGTCAAATGCAAGTTTATTTTGTGTAAAGAAAAATCCTTGGTGAATAGGTGCAATCGGCTGCATAATTGCAGCCCCCGGTAGAGTTAAAAAATTACTACATATTATTGACATGTTTTCATTCTAATATTTTTGTTTGACAAATTCATGAGTTAGAAGACTTCAAACTTCAACTAAAGCAGGTGCCTAGAATCTTGCTTGTGTTGAAAACATCCTTATAACAGCCGTTTTGGAGCTCTACGGTGGGTCTGCAATTATGCAGCCGACCGTACCAATCAGTTGCTTGAATTACTTCAATTCCATAAACACAAAATTGTAGCATTATTACAAAGTTAATACTATGGTATTGCAAACTAAAGCACTGAAAACAACATGGTATGTTTGCAGCGATGATTCATACAAATACCTAGCTAGGTACGCTAATACCTAAACCATTGCAACTCGCAGAATACCTGGGTATTAGACATCGAAATTAGTTTTACTAATTGAAATTTGATCTCTTGGTTTTATTATTGTATTTGAAGTGTTTGAAACTGATTTAGTGAAATGCGAGGAGATTTCTGACAAAATAAATGAAGGAAAATGTTGCGATTACTTAATTATTATCATAACTAGAAACTTTTAAGTAGAATTAAGTGTAAGATTACTTAGGTACGTACGTAGGTACCTACGTTTTTTAATAATTTAATATTTATAGTGGGTTAGACACCACTAGTAGGGTGGAGCGAAACAGGCCAAAAATTTTTTTTTCTTTTTTTTAAATCTCCTGTATGGTTAATCGATGACCCTATGCAAAAGCTTCATTCAGACAAAAAATCAAAAGTCTACGACCTTATCTTCAGGTGGCGCATCGTGAAGGTAGTTTATACAAAATTTACTTTTTGACTTTTATATTCTACTCGCAAATTTAACTAATTTCGAAACTTTTTATAATAAAAATACGGTTTTTACTTTCTTCGATGTCTTATCTAAGACGTGAGTGCATTGCGGTCCAATAAAATTCCATACATCAATGTTGAGAAATGTCACACTTTAGGAAATTTTCTTCAATAACCATACCGTGAAACTTTCATCACAGGACTATTAAATTTTGTAATTTTTGGTAGTGATTGGATGCGATGGTACCGCTGTGAACACAAAAACACAAAAAACACCTGAAGCCACGTTTTCAATGGTTTTTGTATTTATTAATGTCAATTGTAAACTATCTGCATGCCATTCATTACCTAGACTCGACTAGTACCACAACATGCCCTAATAGCTTTACTGATAGCTTAGAAAAAAGCTCGAAAAGTGTCTCAACTTAAAAATAGAGTATCTGAACCCATTTGCACCTCCGATCTCTATCTTTCCCGGATTTAAACACTGATTTGTGAAGCACCAATCAAAAATATCTGTTTCAGAGTGTTCTGCTTTTTCTGCTGGTACAGTCTCAAAACCTTAGCTAACAAAAGCCTAGGAAAGGTGGTCTATTCTTGATGATTGACTTGCGCAAATAGGATTCTTCATTTGTTTAATGGAACAGCTGAACTGACAGATAACTTGAAGGAACCTAGCTACTTTCACCATGAAAGTTTACGCACCAACTTTGTTTGATATCAAGTCAATATTTTCTTGTAAATATGTTCCGATTCATGTCTTTAACACTATTTTAAGATGTTTGCAGTAGATTAGGTGAAATAGAAGTTAAAAAAACCTCCGATGTAATAAAATATAGGGACACCGAAATTATGGCAATCATTTCTCTAAGAAGTAATTTTCTTGTCATTGGAAGTATCATAACACCACTCAGGCAGTACAAAGGTGGGTCAAGCTTTCATCAGAGGCTTCGTAGTCTGTTTGTGGACCCAAAGCTACGTAAGGTTTAATTCCCACCAGAATAAAAACCAGGCAAGACATACCACAGTATAACACCAAAATTTACTATTTCTTTCAAAAAAAGATGGTTCTCAGACTTCCGATTTAGGGCATTAAGATATATTTTTTATAATAATTAATTACGTAATGATAAAGTTAATACTTGTAATCGTAATGTTGAGTAGTAATATTGTTAATAAAGATGGTAATTATTATCTTATATTAGCTCTATTGGTAACGCAAAAATTCCCTTTGTTTCAATCTTAAAGTCTAGTGCGCCACCTTAAGATATTAAGTTAGAAGGCTGAAATTTTGCATGAAAACTCCTAAGACTACGGGTCATCAATTAACAATACAGGAAAATCGAATTTCAAAAAAAAGTTTTTTCGCTCCACCCTAACCACTAGGGATTCTAGAAAAAAAAATATTTTCAAGGAAAACTGCATGTCCAAAATTTAGCACCGCGGCTATTGAACTCACGACGGCGTCTCAAGCTTACCGTTTGTGTCGCTACGAACAGTAATAAGTAACAAAAAATATATTATAGATATAAAAGCAACGAATTGAAAACTTCCTCCTTTTTTTGGAGTTGGTTAAGGTGAAAGGGTACCTGCGCTCACTCCATACAAACGTAGTCGACTGTTTCCTCCCTGGATAATGACACTAGCACAAATATTTTTGTGCCATTAAACCTATAACTACCATGAGTATACCCCTATGTTTTGGTTTTTTTCATTTTCTAATTATCATAGAAATTAAGATTTAAAAAATTTAAAAATTAAAAAAAAAACAAAAAATAGGGGCGTGGTCAATGGTCATGGCAGTTATAAGTTTTATGCACAAAAATATTTGCTCTAGTGTCATTATCCAGGGAGGAAACAGTCGACTACGTTTGTAGTAGTTTGTATGGAAAAAGCCCCCGGTACCCTTTCCTCTTAAAAATAGGTAGAATGCATATTTAGATTTCGCCTATGGCGTAGGTAACAGCTTACTGACATTTTGTCACCATTTGTACATTTTGACACTGAGATACCCATTGACAGTTTGACTTTCAAACATTTAGTATCCGGTCCCGTTCTCTGTTGCATTGTAGTTTCGTTTCGTCCAATAGAAAAACTCCCAGAAAGTGGTCGCAAGTCTTTACGATATCATAAACTGTGTCTCTTCATTTTACGAGTTGAATTTTCATCACTGTTTTCTTGAATTCCTTAAAGTTATCTTTATTTTTCGTTTTACGACAGGCACAGATGAGATTTGGAATAATTTAATGGGGTCGACTAAACAGGCAAACAAAATCTAAAAATAAGTAGTACAACTAAGCAAAATTTTGATTATTTTTCACATACATTGTTCGGGGTTTTTAAAGGTTTTTCATTTTTTTTTATAATAAACTAGTTGCGCCCCGTAAATCCCGATCTCGTGGGAATATCAAAATATAAAGTAGCCTATAGCCTTCCCCGATAAATGGACTATCCAACACAATTTTTCAATTCGAATTCCAGTAGTTCCTGATATTAGCGCGTTCAAACCAGGGATCGGAACCGGTTAACAAAAACCGGTTAACATCGTTCATTAACCGGTTAAATTCCGTTCCTCACATAACCGGTTAATTGTTTGAACGGTTATGATACTGACCGAAATGATATCGGTAACCGGTTAGTACAGAGAACGGAACGCTAGCCGATATTAAAAGCTGAATTAACCGGTTAAACTCAGAAATCAACTAGATACAATAGATGGCGTACTATTACCACCCAACCTAACCTAGAGAAATAAATTTAACCGGTTAATTTTGCTCGCTTAATCGGTTATTATTTATAGGTAAACCGGTTTCGGGTGTAAACCCGGTTTTAAGCTTAACCGGTTAAAAACCGATAACCGAAACCTTTAACCGAAATTGATTCAGCTCGGGGTCAATGACCGAAACCGGTTTTAAAAATTAACCGGTTTCCGATCCCTGGTTCAAACAAACTCTTCAGCTTTATAATATACTAGCGACCCGCTCCGGCTTCGCACGACTATATTATGCATGTATTATACATATAAACCTACCTCCTGAATCACTCTATCTATTAAAAAAAAAACAGCGCACTCTGGGAGTGCAGGCAGAAGTGAAAACAATTAACTTGTTATTTCTCATAGAATATTTCTTGAAACGATCTGCTACTGCCATCTATTAGCACTCACTTAAACAAATATAGTTTATTTTTTATTCGCTAGATGGCAGTAAAAAAATTAAATCAGCGCCATCTACATTCGAATAGCGGTCTTTCTAGAAACTAAGTTTCTCAATTTGTGTAATAGATGGCAGTATAAGTTAAACAAAAAGACTAACGCAAATAAAATCTCATCTGTCGCGTCAAAATCTGTCGCGTCAAAATCTGTCGCGAGATCGGTTGAAAATGCTCACCCACAAAAGTGCCCAACGCGCCATAAGAAGTTTTCACTTCAAAAAACCGCATCAAAAACCGTTGCGTAGTTTTAAAGATCTAAGCGGTCAAAGGGAAATAGGGACAGAAAAAGCGACTTTGTTTTATACTATGTAGTGAAGTAATAGTGAAGTATAGATAGTCTAAATAAGGTCAGCGCCTTAGAAGCATCGTGACTATGGTAAATAGACGATGCTTTCTAAAACGTAGCACGCTTTCCTAGAAGATAACTTTGCAAAAAAAGAGTTAAAAGTCTCAGATGTTATTAAAACTGAACTAATTATAATCGAGATTTTCACCATGTTTTTCTACGTTTCCCTCTTCTTTTTGAGGTCAAATATTTAATATAAACCTTTCCGATAAGTAACTTAACTTGATGCGGTTCTGGAACCACAAGGTAAGCAAGTTTAACAAAGAACTTGGTATCTGCTAAGAAACAATGGTACCAACTTGGAATCTTAACGAAATCAACAACTTCTCATTGTAAGGTAGAGCCTACTTAGTGGACGTACTCAGGATATACAAAAAATCTGACAACTTTAAAAGGATTTTTAGCAGATTCAATAGAAAAACTTGGTCTAAACTGTGTTAATTTTGCTAAAGAAAAATAATAAAACTTTTCACCTACTAAACTAATTATTAAATTAAGCGTATTTTACTAATGTATGTCCTACAGCTGAAGGCTTCTTTCCAGATGAAAAAAGAAAGCGCTGACACTTTCTTACATAATCACTACATAGTATTTAAAAATATATAAATAAATAAAAATAAATAAATATTTCAGGACATATTACACATCGCCATCCAGCCCCAAGCTAAGCAACTTAATGCTTGTGTTATGTGTGCCAGATAACGGATAAACTACTTATATACTTTTTTTTTTTTTTTTTGTAAATATATACATATACATATAGGAAACACCCAAAACCAGAAACAAGAATTTATGGTCAGCATAAATACTTGTTCCCGGCGGGAATCGAACCCGCAACCTTCTGCGTCGCAGTCGGGTGTCAACAAAGCCAAGCCAAAACAAAGTCGCTTTCTCTGTCCCTATGTCCCTATTTCCCTATGTATGCTTAAATCTTTAAAACTACGCAACGGATTTTGATGCGGTTTTTTTAATAGATAGAGTGATTAAAGAGGAAGGTTTATATGTATGATGTATATAATACATGCATAATATAGCCGTGCGAAGCCGGGCGGGTCGCTAGTATTTAATTATTACTACAAACAAATTTACAGAATAACTTTAACAACTAACAGGATAGGAAATTCCCTTCCTTCCTTTCTTAGTTAGCTGTGACATTTGCCCCATTGTGTCGCCTCGGGCGGTTTATTCTCCCGCGCTGCAAGCCCTCAATGCGTCCCTGTTCCAGGTAACTCCAACGTGATTTGGTTAAGATTGTAAATCATACTCTGCCCTCGAGTGAAAACTTTTAACTTAGTAACTAAGTTATACCAAAGTAGGTATAAGTATTTGCATTAAATTTAGTCTCCGTACATACCTATCATATTATAATCTTCATAGCTCAAAATAATCCTAATATTAATAATCCTACCTAATCTGTAGTCAGAGACGACAGCCTGACGTATGTAACTAGATGTCTAACAGGTGAACTGAGTATTGATAAACTTTGATTAACTAACGTACTTTGGATTAATCAAAGGATTCCTAAACAATAATTAGTTATTTGATGCCACGACGATGACAAGTTTATTTGTATATCTATCTAACAAATAGAAAGAAAAGCCTCGGTGTGTCACTACGCAATTGCAATGGCAGGGATCATATCGCACACCTAGATCGAAACTGTTGTAACTCAAAAAACATGATTTTTGGGAAATGGCAAAAAACTGATATTATGAAAACCATGCACGATAGCAACATTTCGTAAAAAGATTTTGAAATGTATTAGAAAATAAACCATTATGATATTAATCAGGTAGTAAATTAAGCCTTAGATAATGAGAAAACGACTAATTTAAAAAAATGCTCATTGAAACTGTAGTAAAATGAAATAAAAATTCAAATCAGTTAAGCAATAAGTAAGAAAACTGACTTAAGTCAAAATACTTTGTAAGATTTTCAATAGTTTACTCACCAAAGTTGTCGCAACTTAAAATACAACACCCTAGTTGCACGAGTGGGTGTAGACAAAACTGATTCGTCTCGCCATCTCTTGGACACTAAAGTAAACTGAATTACTTCGGTTTTATTGCCGTGTAGGTAATCGTATCAGGAATCCGAATATGCTGTTAACTCAAAATGCGACATTTTTGTTTGGTACTTCAGTTTAGTCTATAAGGTAAGTATAATCATATTAAATTACATAATAATTAGTTAAAACAAAGATTATGTATTAAATTTAGGTATTAATTGTAATTTGTAATTGAATTTGAAATAAATATTTGGCTACACGTTTAGTCTATTATAAAACAATTGAAACGCTCGATGAAGTTTTTAAGTAAAAAACTGGTTGCCTGTAAAGTCGGTATACGGGCGAAAGTTTTACGTGACAACAACTGTGCTCGAGTGGAAGGGACGTGTGCCTTTCACTTTTTATGTCTGTCTCTCTCGCTCTTAGGCGGGCTAACCATGCCCGCGTGCCTCTCACTCGCTCTCATTGTGAGCGCATAACGTGAGCGGAGCGTAACGCAGTTTCTTGAAGTGTCACCCGGCAAACCAATTTATAAGACGTTGTCACGTCAAAATTATTCAGATACTAATAACTTTTATCTTAGGCAATATGTCATTAAAATAAAAACGGTTAAACCTAGTTTTCCATTACATCTAGAACATTTTCAAAAATTATCAAAATCGGACTTCGTTTATGGGGGGGAAAACGTTACCGCTTTTTGTATGGAAATTGACAGCCTCACACTGGCCTTAAATGTTTATATTATTATGTTTTTTCACATCTAGTACAAGAAATTGATTGAAAATGACAAACAGTTGGCACAATGGTCACCATGCCGGACTGTCAAACACAGAGTTGCGGGTTCGATTCCTCAGACACACAAGTATTTATGCTCAGATATTTGTCTGTGGTCTGGTTGTTTCTATGTATTATAAGTATATATGTACAAAAGAAAAGTATATAAGTACTATAACCGTTGTCTAGCACCCATAACACAAGTCTAGTTACTTAGATTGGGATGGCGATTTGTGGAAGGTCCTGCAATATTTATTTATTTAAAGAGGAACAAAAAATAGAACAAACTTTTACGTCTCTACGCCTACCAAATTTTTTGTTAATCACTTCGGCTTCTCTTTGAAAGTTCGTCCCGCAAATTACAGTGTCCTAGTTCTTTGAAACAGCTCTGAGATTAAGTCTACCGCTGATGCCTAGAAACAAAAGCCACCCCTTGCCTTTTTAATCAGAACTCTGCTTCAAAACTACATGTTACCAGAAATAGTTGGGTATAGAATTGAAATTTTAATTAAAAAAAAAACTGGTTGCCTGTAAAGTCGGTATACGGGCGAAAGTTTTACGTGACAACAACTGTGCTCGAGTGGAAGGGACGCGTGCCTTTCACTTTTTATGTCTGTCTCTCTCGCTCTTAGGCGGGCTAACCATGCCCGAGTGGAAGGGACGCGTGCCTCTCACTCGCTCTCATTGTGAGCGCATAACGTCAGCGGAGCGTAACGCAGTTTCTTGAAGTGTCACCCGGCAAACCAATTTATAAAACGTTGTTACGTCAAAAAAACTATTTGTACTATTATTCTGCCCTCGTCATTAAGAACACAGTACCTTCGAAAATAGAATTTTGAGAAAAACACCGTTAAAGTTTTTTGAAATTGTATTAGGAAACTGTTTACTGTGAAAAAAATAGGTATGTATATACAAAAAAAACTTATGTAATTTTTTCACAGTAAATTATTTTTGATGCTACAACGAACTAGAAAATCAAGCAATTAATATTAAAAATCTTTCATATAATATCTGTTTAATAAAGTCTTTTAACTCAAACATTAGACAAACATTAGAATGAAACATTATAAATAGTAATTTTAGAACTCTCCTATTGCTGTTTCACGTAACTTAAAGTCAAGCGTCTATAGAAAAAACTCAGCAATTAAATAAAATCGTTAAACGTATTTGAAATTTAATTGAAATTAATTTACCTATCTACTACAAATTAAAGATCTCAAAAAGCTAAAAAAAGTACCTTTATCTGTTGATTTTGTAGCGAAACATTTTCATGGCCATTCTACAAAGTAACTTCAATGCTTGTGTTTAATCTTGTACCTATCTCTGAAATTAAATGAAATTCCTTATGAAAGACTTCTTCAAGACATGCCCACAGTTTTTAATACAAATAAATACAATTTTGGACACATCACTTTGAAGCTTTTGAGAAAATAGCCTTTTGTTAGTGGTAGAGTCATTTTAATTCGGCGATTGACAGATGTAACCAAGTTGTAACTGCAATTTTTGTGACATCACAGCGTCTTCCTACATTTCGTATATTCTACCTAAAAAAATACAAAACATTCATGGAGTGAGCTTTCAAAAATAAGCTGGTAACGTTATCGAATATTTTCGTGCAATAATTCAAATTAATGAAGAAAAATGCTTATTTTTTCCTATAATTAATGTTTTTTTCGTTAAAAAAAATTACGGGAACGGTGTTATGTGTTTAGACCATAACGTTATAATACCTGCCTTCTATTATTAAAATCTTGTCCTCAAACGCCCTTGAGGAATAAAGATCGTAAAAATGACTTTACTGCGGCCGCCACATCATAAATTAAATTATCTGAAAATACTTTTTTACCTTTATCATTAGGGTTCCTTATCTATAAATATAAAATTTTAAGTCCTGACTAAATGATTGACTAACTGACTGATATTTCAACCTACAGCTCCAGCCAATGAACGAATTGGGCTAAAATTTGGAATATAGATGTGGCGACGCTTCACATCGCCACCAAGAGATGGCGCCACTAAGCCGATCTGAGATCCTAGTTCGCGCAAGCGAAGTTTTTCTGAAGATAAGCTCATATACAAGTTCCAACGAAACATCGTTGGGCCGCGGCCTACCGGGTACAACACCTGCCTGGTAGAAGGTCTTCCCTTTGGAGGTACATACCACCAAGTACCTCCAAATAGAAAGTTATAATTGTAGCGTAGACGTCATCCGCTAAGAAAGGATTCTGGAAAACACCTACGCGAACGAAGTCGCATGTGAAAGGTAGTCAGAAATATAGGAACTGTTCTGGCTAAGTCGGAGATACTTTAACTTTTAATCTGAAAGTGGTCGGAGTGAATCCTTAAGCTGACAATACATTGATAGACTCTTATATGTGCACATCAAACAAAATGCAATTACGAAGGGAAAAATCGTAAAGAAACCAACATTTGATAGCTTGGAATATTCAACACAGAGTGCCTACTCTGGGCCATGGGTGCCTACCCATGGCGACTTACTGCTAACCTACAGTAATTATTTTTCCGGGACTTAATCGCGTATTTTTTATTTTTATTTCTCTTACCTCGACGTTTTGACTATGTTACAGTTATAGTCATGGTCGCAGTCTCCTCGCGACCATGACATGATGCAATACAAATTGTGTGAGTTTAAAAAGTTTTTTTCATTACTCATACTCCGAAAGTAGGTCTAAATATGCCTGAAGAGCGTGTAGAAAATAAAACTTCCAGCCCTAGGGCTTTTCGCTTTCACTGACAGCTGTCATGTCAAATTATGGCTTCGCACGACTTGTGCAATCTGCATGTAGCCAGTATCAGTATCATTACGCATTAGGAACTTCAAAAACCTAACCTCCTTGCTTTTTTTTTTACACTGAAGAATAATAATTATGGCTTGGCACGGCTCATGCACACAGCCAGAGTTTAGTACTTTGTAACTTTTTTCTCAGTAATCAAATTCAAGTAGGTATCTGAAAATATTTTTAAGGCACTTTAAAAAAATAAAAAAAATCTTCAAGTAGGTATATTTAGTTCAAGATATCCTAGTTAATAAAATAAATGTAAAGACAAAAAGGGTCAAAGCGACCTATGACCATGCCGCGCCGCCCGCGCCCTGTCGATGTTGCTGATGTGGCTATGCGAACGTATGGTCAGGGTCGTACCTTGAGTAAAAAAAAAACTGGTGGGAAATGCTAGCATTTCCAAATTATTTTAATCGTTTTGATTAGTACTATTTTTTGTTATTTTATTATGTTTTTGTGTTCAGTTTAATCTGGTTTTTCATTTATGATTGTGTATTTTGTGTAAATAACATTTTCTAGACAAACCGTGTTACAAAACTGTAAGTTAAATCTACGGACTTCGCGTCATTTCCCAGTGTTGGATTAACTCATTAATAAAAATTTCTTCGGTAAGTACCGCCGTATTTAAGTATTGAATACAAATAGCAGACCTAAAAAAACACTACATAATGTATAAACCTCTTTGGTCCCAACCTTGTAAGAGGATCAGGTAGTATGGACACATGAGTACCTACTCATGTGGTATGGAGTCTCATTCACTCTCGTTGTTAGGAAGAATTTTATGTATTATTCGTAATGAAAAGCACAGTGTTTACCTCGGGTGAAAGACTCATTAAGTCCTTCGAACTATTAGCGCCCTCGCTACGGTCGGGCGCCAAACTCCGTCTCGGGACTTGTAATGAGTGACTTTCACACCTAGGATAACAATGTACTATTACTGCTAACCTAACCTTACACCTCTTGCTCTTGCGGTTTCACACGAGTAAACGAAAGAATATCTAAAAATGTATTTTTAAACAAAATCATAATATGTCTTGTAGTTTCAGTGTTACAATAAACGTATTCTCTTTATAATATAAGAATAGATAAAGGAATCGAGAGTCAGTGAGACGGAAACTTTATTTCACAGCCTAATAAAATATTCATAATACAAAACCTTAAAACATGGAATTAATGGCTGTTCTTGTGATGTAGCATAAATTATGTATGTAGTTTTTAAGAGATTTTTCTTAGGGGTTCGTAGTCAAATAGTGGTTTGAATAATTCTGCTTTGATCTTTTGAGACTACTTAACTACGAAATAAAACTAAAAAAATCTATCAATAGAGAGGTTTTGACTAAGTTTATATGTTATTTTTGTAGAAGAAAATGAAATATTGTGGACATAAGTACTGTATTTCAAGTCAGGCTCAGATGGTCTGTTCGGTTTCTAATTTATTCTGCTCAGATGGTATTTTGCCACATATTAAAATTATACAAGTTTATTGCGACATTTAGTTTAAATTATACTTCAACTATTTTATGTCATTAATATCTAACAAATTTTAAATGCGAAAATATGACTAGTGTTTAAATAACGTGTAGGTATGTATAGTAAGAAATGTACATATTTACAAAAGAAAAGTATAGGAGTGGTCTAATCTTATCTGGTCACTATAACACAAGTTTATTAGGACTAGATGGCACTGCGTGAAACGTCCTGAAATATTTAATATAGGTACTTAATCACTACATAGTATAAAACAAAGTCGCTTTCTCTGTCCCTATGTCCCTATTTCCCTATATCCCTATGTATGCTTAAATCTTTAAAACTACGCAACGAATTTTGATGCGTTTTTTTTAAATAGATAGAGTGATTCAAGAGGAAGGTTTATATGTATAATACATGCATAATATAGCCGTGCGGAGCCGGGGCGGGTCGCTAGTAGTTTATACAAAACCTAAAAGTCAATTTTATACGGAACACTCTTCAAATAAAAGCTGTACTTACCTACACCCTGACATTTTTACCTATTTATTTTACAGTGAAAGCAGATGATGTAGAGTTTAAGTAGGTTTCCTTCGTGTAAAGTGCTCGCTATGTAATCCCTGAGCAGTCGGGCTTATATTTTATAATTTTTTACCTCGGAAAGGTACGTTTAAGTGCCTTTTTTGCCCTACATTTTAAGTGTCGCTGTTCTTAGATAGTAATGAAGTGCATCAGGATAGTGGGTTTTACGAATTATAAAACTTTCAGAGGTATAATTAAGCTTTGTGCACTTTATCATTTTTAAGGATTCCATACGCAAAGGGTGAAAATGGGACTCTTTTACTAAGACTTCACTGTCCGTCTATAATATGTCTGTCTGTCACCAAGCTGTATATTTCTGTTAGTCACCAAGCGTGTCTTATGAACCGTGAGAGCTAGACTGTTGAAATATTCACAGATGATGTATTTCTGTTGGATTTGGGCAGATTTGTATAACAAATCTGTTGATTTGTAAAACAAATCTGTTGCCCAAATCCTTTTTAGTGATGAATTGTAATCTATAATTGAAAGAATGAATGAATGAATATTTTATATTACTCCCCTAACTATTTAACTTACTCTACGAATTAAATACGGCACTGAAGGCCTGTGAAGCTGTACAAGAAAGTAGGTACAATTATCGACAAAAGCGTTAACCAAATTGTTCTCAATTAACAATGAAATGGATACGGAAGCAATTTTACATTGACACTCTTAATTATATTACTCGAAAACGTTTAACACAATTACAGATAAAAGCCTACTCGCGGATACAACGAGAAGGAATCAATTTGAGTCGGACAACTGAAAGAAAAATTGAAAATGCAAAAATTGTAAGATGTAGGACTCTATGCGATTCGTTATTTTTATACAAGATCAAATTTAAATGAATTTTAATATCAGTGATTCCGGGTTAATTTTGGCAATGTATGGAAAAATATTTTGTCATTATCTACAATAATATTAAAAAGAGGAAAGATTTTTGTTTGTTTGTTTGTAACGAATAGGCTCCGAAACTACTGGACCGATTTTGATGAAACTTAGTATGAGGATAGATTCATTAATTGTGACATAAACTACTTTTTTCCCGATATTTCTACAAAATCGAATCTCAGGTGAATCCGTAGGGTGTTGCTAGTAGATACATATATCTAAATTACAAATAATTACGAAATAAACTAAAATGTAACAAACAAAACAATAAAATTAAATAGTTAATATAAGTAGATTATAATTTTGTATCCGATTCTAGTTGTATGACAGCAAATGTACTTAAAATGTATTTAACAAAGCCTTTTCTCCAAAATTCAAAGATCATAAGTCACTTCGCGGCGGGACAATGCATAGAAAGTAGGCTCAACTCGAACCTGTATGAAATAAATTGTAACATTTGACCCTAATAATATTTTAAATAGGAAAGTTTGTGAGTGTGTATTTTACTAGTTGCGCCCTGCGGTCGCACACGCTTATGTCTCGATTGTCTATATAATTATATATTATGATTAGCTTCTATTAATTTTAGGAATACGACTGAAAAATCACTTGTTGTGTACCGGTGTGTAGCGCTATAGACTGACGCTCGTCTTTACAAAGATACTTAAATTGCCTTGGATAAGAGAACGTACTGCACTAAATGCGGCTCTATGATTGGTCAATTTTGTGCTGCTCTCTTCACTCTGGCGAATCAGCGTCTTATTTTCGGCTCTATGCGTTCCCGCGCATTATTGTATTCCCATAGCTATAGGGTTGATTGTGATTCTTTTTGTAACCACATTCTTTTTTATTTATATTATTTTCTTTAATCGTTTTTCTCTTAATCCCTAACACATTGGCAAGTCTCCCAATATTTTAACAGAATCAAGCTGGAATCAAGTCATACGCGAGTGAAACCGTAAGCCAAAGTTCGTATCATATAAATTCTACCATTTGACACTTGCTAAAACGGTGCTCATAGTTTTTCTTTTTATTACACTGTCAAAGGCAAGGCAACGTAAATACATAAAAACTAGATTTTATTAAAGTCTTGAAGGTATCCCTTGTAACAGCTGTATTCTTTTTATAAATGTCAGGTTTTTTGTGTTTTTCAGGTTTATGAAAAAATAGGTTGTTTTAGTGGTCTAATGCTTGTGTTGTATGTTATAATGTTCACTTTGAGCACTGTTTTGGAATGTTTAAACGTTTTTTTCGCGATTGTACTGCTTGTAAAATACTATAATGATGGTGTATTATTTAACATTAATAATGTATTTGGATAATAATAAAATAGAAAATACTAAGTTTACCTATCGTGTTTTTATTGTATAATCCAATGTTTTGAGAAATTTTCAGATCTCATTATAGTTACATAATGAGCTTCTGGTCGCAGCTTCGCCCACCTTCACCCTCTTAGGAATGGGGTTTCGAAAAACTCTTTCTTAGTGGACTACAATTTAATACTGACTCCTACAATTTCACAAAGAACACACTCCAAAGATGGATCTAAGACCAACGGCTTCAGCTGTACGTTGCGACTCAGTCAGGACTTTGAATTTTACATAAACATAAAAAAGAACACAACATCTTAATATATATAAATCTCGTGTCACAATGTTTGTCCTCAATGGACTCCTAAACCACTTAACCGATTATAATAAAATTCGCACACCATGTGCAGTTCGATCCAACTTGAGAGATAGGATAGCTTAGATCTTAATTTATCCCGATATTCCCACGGGATCGGGAGTTACGCGGGTGAAACCGCGGAGGGCAGCTATTTTTTTATAAAATCCTCTAATCTTATAATAAAAGTATCCAGTTTACCCACTGATTGATTAGCTTACAAGAAATCAATTAGGTTAGCGGTAGAAATTAGGCGATCCATCTTAGAAGCAATGCGTGATACAACTTGATCGATGTTGGGATTTATTGATAGGTTCCTTCTTAGTAGGTAGGTACACTTTGTTTTTATTAATTGTTTTATATCAATTTCAACATGGGAAATGGAGATTCTTACTGTAATGTGTGGTTATTTTGCTTATTAAGAGGAAAGAGTACCGGCTCTCTCTCCATACAAACGTAGTCGACTGTTTTCTCCTTGGATAATGACACTTAGGAGTCCATCGCGCACAAACAACGTAATACGTCATTTTTATGTATTAGAATAGAAACAACCAGACCTTAGACAAATATCTAAGCACGAAAACTTGTCTGAGACGGGAATCGAACCCGCAACCCTGTGTTTGGCAGTCCGGCACGTCATTTATGTCAGTCAGTCGAAAGTTTGCAATTTCTTTTTAGGTATAGATTTTATTTTTACGTGTGCCCAATACATAAGACCATTACAGGAACAGAGCAAACCATATTCATAAATACAAAACATAACTATTTCCTTTCAGTCGGGTAAATGGTAGGTACCTATCTATTAAATAAAATAACAACATGCTGAGTTCCCCAAAATTTAACTCAAATTACCGGTCTGAAGATAAGCCATCATGTTGGATAATTGTTTAGTGAATATTTAAAATTCAGTTCAGATCTGTATGCGATACGAGCGAGTGGTGTAATTTTCCAAAGTCTTTAAGCAAATTCGAGTAATTTTATTCTGTTTTAACTCCACAACGAACAAAGGGGTGGTAAAATAGTCAATTTTCTGAAGTTTATTGTTCCATTTAATCGACAATACCCAAAAAGGGTTAATAATAAAAATATTTACCTTCATAACTAATCTATAGATGATTTAACAGCGCCAGAGACTATTCTATGCTATTGAGATCGTTTTAGAAATATAGAACAAAAATAAAACTAAATATCTTTTGAAGTTTGTTTTTCTATAGCATATGGTGTCTAAATAGAGTAAGCTCTCAGATTTTGTCGACGAAATCCAGATAAAAAAACTTGTTAATACGTCTGTAGCCAACAAAGTTGTAGGTTGCATCACGATGTTTTCCTTCACCTTAAGAAGAACGGGTCGAATTTGCCAGCGTAGGGGTTGATTTTTTTATAATCTAGGCTTATTGGATGTCTATAATTGTCTTATAATAATAATTATCTGTATGCCAATTTTAAGCTCGATGCGTTGATATATTAGTCAGTCAGTCACGACTTTGAACTTCTTGAACTTAGGTATGTATAAGTTTGATCTTCAATTGTAGAAATATAATGTATTTCTTTATAAATATAATGTCTATTATTTATAACTTTGGACACTATAATAAGTATAGGTTTATACCATAACTAGCGACCCGTCCCGGCTTCGCACGGCTATATTATGCATGTATTATACATATAAACCTTCCTCTTGAATCACTCTATCTATTTAAAAAACCGCATCAAAATCCGTTGCGTAGTTTTGAAAATTTAAGCATACATAGGGATATATGGACACAGGGACAGAGAAAGCGACTTTGTTTTATATTATATAGTGCTGATAAGTACATAAAGGTTAATTTTTTGTACATATATCTATTTAATATGTAACTTTAAATGAATTTAGAAACATATGACGACCTCTGTGGCGCGTCGGGCGAACACCCGACTGCGACGCAGAAGGTTGCGGGTTCGATTCCCGCCGGGAACAAGTGTTTATGCTGACCATAAATTCTTGTTTCTGGTTCTGGGTGTTTCCTATATGTATAATATGTATATATTTACAAAAAAAAAAAAAGTACCTATATAAGTAGTTTATCCGTTATCTGGCACCCATAACACAAGCATTAAGTTGCTTAGCTTGGGGCTGGATGGCGATGTGTAATGTCCTGAAATATTTATTTATTTATTTATTATATCACTTGAAATACTTCAAAATAGATCCAATGACGTTCCATTTCCTAAGTTGTCGTAACGTAAAGCTGTAAAGCTGTTTTATAGTGTAACAAGAAACTATAAAGTTATGTTTTCGGTAAAGATAGCCTTCACTTTATTTTACTTGTACACGTCTGGTTGTAAAAATACTTTGATAAGCGTCTCGAGTATAGTAGCTACTCGGTTTAATTTTTATCTTTTATGACCACTTCACTTCTTTAAGACTTCGTGAAAAAAAATTATTTATTTTGGAAAAGCAAAGTGGAATTTGGTGCTAATATTTCTTTAGTTTCCTTTTGTGTCCCACGGCTGGGTCAAAGCCTCC
This sequence comes from Idaea aversata, assembly GCA_907269075.1. NCBI lineage: Eukaryota > Metazoa > Arthropoda > Insecta > Lepidoptera > Geometridae > Idaea > Idaea aversata. Next base: position 2,525,549 of record OU026092.1, on the reverse strand, counting down.
CAAATATCATTTTGTGTCACAATTTCTGGCCACTTAGACCACACATTCCTATTCGACTTGTAGTTATTTTATTAAAATAATTTAACGAATTGATCGAGTGAAGTAACTTCACTATCACTACATAGTATAAAACAAAGTCGCTTTCTCTGTCCCTATATCCCTTTGTATGCTCAAATCTTTAAAACTACGCAACGGATTTTGATGCTGTTTTTTTAATAGATAAAGTGATTCAAGAGGAAGGTTTATATGTATAATACATGCATAATATAGCCGTGCGAAGCCGGGGCGGGTCGCTAGTAAATAATAAAATAGGTAAGTACCTAATAAGTAATTACTTAATAGGCAATTATCTGAACGCAGGTACCAATTAATAACCTACAGAATAAGGGGTTGCTGGTAAAAAAGAAAAGTGGTTTAGGGTTCCGTACCCAAAAGATAAAAATGAGAACCTATTACTAAGACTTCACTGTTCGTCCGTCCGTCATTCTGTCTGTTACCAGGCTGTATCTCAACCGTGTTAACTAGACAGTTGATATTTTTACAGATTATGTATTTTTGTTGCCGCTTATGAAAACAAAAACTTAAAACAGAAAAAAAGGGTATCTCTAAAACAACATGGTACTAGTCCGACTTGCACTTGGCCGGTTTTTGTAAAGTTTTTAATGTCTAAAATTCTACATGAAGATGTAATGTCATCATCACAACATTTTCACAAAGAATTTTAGATAGTTGGTATGATCTTACAAAATCGTCAACCATTAAATTACATCGGTGAAGCCATGAAACATTATGCAAAGAAGGTTCATATTTTTCCAAAAAAAGTATTTTTTTAACAGATATTTCATCTCTCCGCACACAAATCAAAGACTATGTTTGTTTAGTTCTATGAGTATGGTCCATTTAGTACTGTGTTGAATTTCGTCCTATTTGCACTATTTTGTTCAATTGGTCAAAATCAAAAAAGTCAAACTTCATTAATCACGTAGGTACTTATTCTTAATCTTACGTCAAATCCTCTCCATCCTAAGGTTGCCTGAGGGTGAGGCTTAAACTAATGCTTTTAGGGTTGTGCTGATCCCCCCGCTTACACGCTGTGCACCCTTTCACTGCTTAGCTGTAGGTGTAGCTTGTAGTTTGAGCCTTCCTTGGAGATCCTTCTGATCTCCCAGGAAGCAAATGGTCTTAGGGGAGAGTGCGACGGTCATGTTGATCCCTAAGACAAGTCAGAGAGATTATCCTTCACGTGGTGCCACCTGTTATTGGTCTAATTCCCTCAGAAATAGACGTAACAGAAATCTCCTGGCGGTAAGACCACAGGGTACCAGTGGCTGTACTCGGTGGCACGACTCACACTAGAATATGTGAGGGTCGGTATAGGGGGGCAGTGGGCAAAATTGGGGGGGCTTATTCTATGGGGGGGAAACGGGAGGGGGGGTAAAGGGGAGGCCACCCGCAATAAAACCTGGTCTGTCCACGGGGTATAAGTGACTGTACTTTGTGGCGAGACTCACACTAAGATATGTGAGGGTCAGACCAGGGTGGGGGGATGGGATGCGGAGGGGGGGAGGTCACCCGCGTGTTTGTGCCGTGCGTGGAGACCCGTAAGAGGGGATGACGGGATCCTGGTGGCTGAGCGGTTTCCAACGCGGCGGTAGTCGTTGGACTCCGCAACACTCCACTTTGGCCCTGATTTCTTTCGAAAACGGGAGGTTGTGGACTAGCCACCCACGATCAATCGGCTAAGGCGTCCGGTCAGACGGCCGCCAGGCGAGTGTTCTGGAAGGGAGGGGTCCGCAGGCGGCGGCGCGCGATTCTTGTCGTCTTGATTGGGCGTCATTGATCTCGTGTCGTGCGGTCTCGTGGGCACTCTCTTCTGGAATGCTATACCGACGTAGTATCCCTGGTGTCTACTTCATAGACATCCCCAATGTTGTGGGCTCCGTGGAGGGTGGGGAGCTACGTTCGGTGAATTCAACTAATTATGATTATGGATCTTTCAAAAACTACAAAAAAATCTACAGATGACCGCAAGGGCGTCAAAAAGGACTTTATGTCATCCGGCGGGAGGTTTACCGACCGCAAAAATAAAGGGCTTACTCAAGTGAGTCATACCGGGCAGGGGACCATTGGGCAGCCTGGCAATCTGCCAAGCACACCCGTTGGGACGAATGCTTCGGGAGGCGAACTTCGAGGAGCCAATCCCAAGAAAAGGTTAAGTGGGGCAGCCAGGCGCAAGATGCTCCTGGAAAGGCGGACCCGAACCTTTTCTAACCAGAGTGCACCAGTCGGGGCAACTTCCGGGGGGGCAGGGGGGGATAAACAAACTGCCACCAAAAGGGCCAGGGAGGTCAGTGATGAAAAGGCCGGTGACTCATCCAAGAGACCGAACCTCAACAAATCATTCAGGGACGCCCTCAACGGATGCAGGATGGCGGTCATCACTGACAATTTCCCGGCCACACAGGTCACCAATGAAGACGTCGGACCGATTGTCAACGCTCTCTGGCAGATGATGGTCGGTTACCCAGATCCTCTGCCTCGATTTAACGTCGGGGCAGTCAACGCGGGAGCACTCCACGTCTTCTGCGAGGATCAGAGGTCGGCAGACTGGCTCGCGGGGATCACTGGGAGGACGATCGGTGGCCTTACCCTTAAAGTGGTAAGCGCCAAAGATCTGCCCAAACCGGTGAAGATGGCGTGGAAGTCGAAGAACGTCTGGATCACAGATCTGCCCAGCGTTCTGTCGATGCTTCAGCGCCTTAACCCCGAGCTGAGGACTGGCGACTGGAAGGTGGTGGACACAATAGTGGAGGCGACCAGTGTCAGAAGAATTGTCCTAATGGACAAGACTTCGGCCGACTACATCAAATCAAAGGACTACTGCCTCTACGCTGGCGTCGACAAAGGCTACTTCAAGCTCCTTGAAGATAGTGATGACAAGGACGAGGACAAGGGCGACGCCAGCGTAGGGGCAGTGGTTCCGCCACTTGCTCCACAGGTGCTGCTGAGCGACGCGAGGCTACGAGACGAGCCGCCCCAGGACATCATCGGGGGCTGCCCAGTCCCTTCTCCGGCCACTTCCCAGCGTACCGATGATGTGTTGGGCGACTTAGATGACCTCAACCTGTCGTCTCCGCTCACGCAAACGGAGACGATGGAGGAGACCGAGGACGCAGGCGGTAGTCAATAGACTGCCGATACCCCCCATTTTCGAAGAACCAAAAATGGCGGGACTAAGGTGTGTACAAATTAACTTACATCACTGTAAAGCGGCGATGGCCCTCTTGGGGCGTCACCTTAAAGGACATAATTTTGATATTGCCTTGATACAGGACCCGTACATGAGTACCAAGGGTGTTGTCTCAGGCTTGGGTAGAGAGGGATCTATTTTCCACTGTACTAATAAAGGTGTAAGGACATGCGTATATGTCAGAAATGGCATAGACGCTATGCCCTTACACGATCTTTGTTCTAGGGACCTTACAGCGGTCAAGGTCTATACGGGGGGAGGGCGAAGTCGGAGGGCGGTTGTACTGGCCTCTGTTTACCTCGCCTACCCGAATGAAGAACGGCCCACAAGCATGAGAGGGATGAAGGAACTAGTCGAGTTCTGCGGCCGGGAGAACCTGGAGCTAGTGATGGGTTGCGATGCGAATGCCCACCACATCACCTGGGGGAGCTCGGACACTAATGGTAGAGGGGAGGAACTTTTCGAATATCTGGTAAGCTCTTCACTTCATTTACTAAATAAGGGCAATGCTCCCACCTTTGTGGAGGCTAGGCGATCGGAAGTAATTGATGTAACTATGGCCACTAATGGTATTTATAGGAGAATTACTAACTGGCGTGTGTCTGACGAAGTTAGTGGTTCTGATCACAGGTATATCTGCTTTAGATACGATACAGAGGACTCCACTCCAAGTGTACGGCGAAGAAATCCCAGACACACTAACTGGGATGCGTACACTAAGGAATTAAAAAATGAGTTAGGATCAGTTAAAGGTAAATTGAACTCTACGGTTGACATTGAACTTGAGGCTGAGCGGGTTGACCGGGCCATTAAAACGGCATGGTACACAAACTGCCCAGAGAAAGCAATAAAAGGAACTAAGGTTCCGTGGTGGACGCCAGAATTAGAAAAGAAAAGACAGGCGACTCGCCGCATCTTTAACGACGCCAAGTCCAAGAGATGTTTCAAAGATTACTCGCGAGCGCTTACCGAATACAATCTGGCAGTTCGCAAGGAACGAAGGAAATCATGGCAATCTCACTGTAAGGACATTAATTCTGTTCCTGAAAGTTCAAAATTGATAAAGGCAATGACTGTGAGTAGAAGTAACACTCTAAATGCTGTTAGAACCAATGACGGGGGACTAACAGAATCTGGTAAAGAAACCCTAAGGATCATGATGGAAACACATTTTCCCGACTGTAATATTCATGATAATTCTGGCACTGATGATCCCATGCCCGTAGAGGAGCAAAATCTGCGAACTACAAAAGCGGACTGGGATGTTGCAAAAAAGGTAGTAGAGGAAAGAAAACTGAGTTGGGTATTGCAAAACTTTCAACCATTTAAATCACCAGGTCCGGATGGCATATACCCGATACTACTACAAAAAGGTCTTCTCACACTAGGCCCGCACCTGATGCGGCTTTTTAAGGCCTGCATAGCCTTTGGATACATTCCAAAGATATGGAGGGAGGTTAAGGTAACATACATTCCGAAACCAGGGAAGGACAGCTATGAAGAGGCCAAATCATTTCGTCCGATAAGTCTCTCGTCTTTCCTACTAAAAACCCTGGAAAAATTGGTAGATCAATACATAAGGGATGGGCCTCTGACACAGAAACCATTTCACAAGCTACAATGTGCCTACCAAACCGGGAAATCAACCGAAACCGCGTTGCACCATGTAGTCACGAGAGCAGAGAATGCTATTGATGGTCAAGAGATTTGTGCGGCTGCGTTCCTGGATATTGAGGGGGCATTTGACCGCACAACATTCGAATCGATCATGAAAGCCGCCAAAGAACACGGCATTAACCCTACCCTCTGTAAATGGATTGACTTCATGCTGAGAGGTAGGAGAATAAGGTCATTTCTATTAGGAGATGAAATTCACGCCACAACAACAAAAGGATGCCCTCAAGGAGGGGTATTGTCACCTACACTGTGGTGTCTGGTAGTAGACTCCCTCCTAACCAAACTAAACAGAGGGGCATGCTACGCTGTGGGATATGCAGATGACATAGTTGTCATGATCAATGGTAGATTTCCGGAAATTGTCTCGGATCTCCTGCAACAGGCTTTGAAGGACGTGGAGGAATGGTGTGTTGAAAACCATCTCACCATAAATCCCAACAAAACTACGATTCTTCCTTTCACAAGAAAGAAGAGGTTGAGCAGTTTGAAGAAATTGCTTTTATTTGACACAGTGTTAGAATGGTCGACCAACGTGAAATACCTTGGCATGACCTTAGACAAGGAGCTCACATGGAATCTGCATGCCAAGAAGGTGACAGAAAAAGCTATAAGGGCCTTCAACATGTGTAGATCGGCGTATGGCAAAACCTGGGGTCTGAAGCCTAGGGTACTGTACTTCATCTACACTACTATGGTTCGCCCAATTTTAACCTACGGCAGTGTTGTATGGTGGACCAGAACCAAACTAACATCATGCGTAAAGGAATTAGGCAAAATACAAAGGATGGCCACTATGGCTATCACAGGAGCGTTTAAGTCTACGCCTACGAAAGCGTTAGATATAATTCTAAACTTAACCCCTCTTCACATCTTCATACAACAGGAGGCAATTAAAACCTTATACAGACTAAAAACGGCAGGCGCTTTTAACTGCAATAGGCCCACAACGAGGCATACAAAAATAGAGCTTAATGATGAGCTTCAAAGGAAGATGAATATGATTAGCGACGTTATGCCGTGTGTCAAAATCTTCAAAAGAAACTTTGAAATACATGTTCCCACAAGGGAAGACTGGACACAGCAACTGCGCTCACCAGACGCAGACTGCCTCATTTGGTACACAGACGGTTCGAAAACTGACTCTGGTACTGGAGCAGGTATTTACTCAGAATCTTTACAACTGTGGAGTAGTTTGGGTCAATACACTACGGTCTTTCAGGCAGAGATGTATGCAATCATAGCATGCGCAGAGGAAAATCTGAAAATGAGTGTAGAGAACAAGACTATCTACATTCTTAGTGACAGTCAAGCGTCACTAAAGGCCTTAAATTCCTGCAAGGTCAACTCGAAATTGGTCCTGAATGCGGTGAAAACCCTAAACAAGTTGGGCCGCAGGAACAAGCTGCGACTACTATGGGTCCCAGGCCATGTAGGAATAACAGGAAATGAGAAAGCTGATGAACTAGCAAGGACAGGATCGGCAAGTGCTATGCTTGGACCAGAACCATGTATGGGCCTGCCAGCATGCACAATCATAAAGGCCGTAAAGGATTACGCTGATAAGAAACACACGCAAGAGTGGGAAATCAGTCGAGGGCTGCTACATTCGAGGAAATTCATAGGTAACAGCATCAGAGGGGCTTCTAAATTTATATTGAACAACAGTAGAAGCAAAGCACGAGCTGTGGTTGGTGCCTTGACAGGACATTACGGAACCAATGACATGCTTTTAAAAATGAAGTTAACTTCAAATAATGACTGCAGAGCCTGCGGTGATGTCAGGGAAACTATGGAGCACGTACTGTGTGAATGCGACGTCTTAGCAGCGAAGCGTATGAGCCTCCTTGGGAATGCGTATCCCAAACCGGAGGAATATAGGTTTCTTCCTCTCAGTGGGATCACCGCGTTAATCGACCACTTCTTCAAAGAGTAAGAAACATCAAGGTAGGGGTAAACACAAAAGATCCCATTGGGTCGAAGTGTTGCTGGCAACTTGTCAGCCCCCATTATATAAGATAAGATAAGGTTGCCTGGAAGAGACCGCTTTCAGCGGTAAGGCCGCCTATTGTGCCACTGTTTTATTTTGTTTATAATTTAAATTAATTGTCTTACTAACCGACTTCAAAAAAGGAGGAAGTTCTCAATTCGGTTGTATGTATTTTTTTTTATGGATGTTCGCGCATATCTTCTTTGTTTATCAACCGATTTTAATGAATCTTTTTTTGTTGTCATTTTGCGTTACTTGTGTGTCCACTAAAGCGTTCTATCTTTCTATCTAATCTTGCATGAAATTACATTGAAACGTTTCAGAAATCCAGTCCAAATACAATCAAAATTCCCAGTGCTAGTAAGAGAACTAATTAAATATGTTTCTCCGCTAAGTCTTTATAACTGAACAGAAGAACTATACCAACTAACTATGCTTCGCATTTTTACAGTCTCATCACAAAAAAACAAAAAACATAAGTTGAAATATGTTTTAGTCGGAGATCCCTTTAAAAACGACCTTCATCGAGCTGTTTAATGGATGAAAAGTATTTTATATCAAATTAAATAGGTCAATAAATATATTGAAATTAGGTTGACTAAAAAATTTCAGTCCAAAAAATTTATTTTTTTGTATTTTTATCCTTTCCCTGGTTTGTTTAAGAGACAAATTCCATGCCAATAGAAAGTGTGAAGCCTATAAAATGTGCAAACGTTAGGTTGACTACTTTTTCCGGTCACAACTCTTATGCAATTACATAGATATTAGTCATTTGCACTGGTCTGGTTAATGAATTAAAGTTAAAATAAAATAAAGATTATTGTATTTCATTGCTACGGATTTTGTCTATAGACCAAACCAGTAAAAAGTATAAAAATAAAAAATCATTCTAGACTGATTTGTTTAGGCAACCTTTTGCAATATACTTATTGACTTATTTGATTACGTATAAAATAGTTTTTATTAAATAGCTCGATGAAGGTTGTTTTTAAAGGGACCCCGTACTATATAGTTCACTCAATCCATTACAACCCAAAAGTTCAAACTGAACTGAAAATCGCTTTTCAAAGACATCCATTTAAAAGTTTGAAACCGTTTATAAAGTGACCGAACGTATGGATATCCGAAGAATGATCTAATCTTTGTCCTTCAAACTGTCACTCAGCATTGTCACGGCACCGAACAGTTTGGTAACCAATCAGAGACTTAAGATAGATTGCCCATGAGTTTGTTCTTAACGGGGACAGTTCCAGTTGGCTCCTGATTTTATTAACAAAGTTAGTTAGCTACAGTTTTTTTTATCCGTTTAAACCAGAAAATACTGGAACCTCACTGCAGTTACGGATTGGTACCGGGAAAATGTAAATTTTGCGATGGCTGCTGCTTTTTAGAAGCTTTTAATTATTTTATACTATATTTTATTATATTTTGTTTTTTTTTTAACACAAAATAGGCTTGCATTTGACCTCATGTAAGCGAGAATGATTTCGAGGATACTACATCCTCGAAATGCAAATGCAATGAATGAAGCATGCTACATGCTCGCCTAGAAAGATGCTACTTGTTCGACGAAGGCAGGAAACGAACCATTTTGCTTTTGCCTTTTGCTTCGCAAGTGGGTTTTTGTTCACCGCGCCAGCTAGTCATTTTGCCACTTTGGACATTGTAACATAATAGATGTTTTAACATGTAGACTTTCTACAAACAATCTATTTTTTCCTTTTAGACATTCTGATTCGGAGCCGCCACTGAGACTCAGTTGTTGCTAGGAACTAAGATCAAAGTCCTACATAGAATGGCCCAAACAGTTGGGGATCTGGTGTCGATCAATCACACGACTCCAGATGAAGACAGAGCGCCTGATTACGGTATAATGACGGTACTGGCCCGTTGAATACACTCTAGCAAATAGTTTTTGTCGCTTAGGCCCGAGATTGATTCCGATGTGGTTTTTGTAATGTGCTGTTGGAGTAAATTGACCTGTTTTTGAGAATCGTGTTAGGTAATTTTGTGGGTAATGAGAAAGTTAAGTTTTTTAACTGATTACTTTTGCTGTCGATTCTTTAATTTAAATTGCGATTTTATGCTGACTTTATTAAAATTAACGTAGAGGAATGGAGAGAAAGAGGATGATCTAATAAAAGATGGATGGCCTACATCCTGGAAATTAATGAATAAGTATTTGATGGACAAGACTTGAGAGAGATGAATGTGACCGATGAGATGACGACTAATAGAAGTAAATGGAAAAAAAGACAAAAAAAATCCGGTTAGATTCGAATCCGTCGCTGCGGAGTGCTCTTTACCGATTAAACTACGGGATTTGAAACCCAACCGGGTACAATTTATTTAAAGATCCGGGACAACACATTCTGTAAAGAATTGAACACAACAAGAACATACCAACTTGTCTAATGAAGATGTCCATTGCATCTCAACAGGCAAAAATTTTATTTTGATTTATTGAGTGTTTAATTTACTGATTTGGACATTTCTTTTATTTTTATTAATTTTAACTTATTATTTGTTATCTGGAACTTTTAAATATATTAATTTGGACTTTATTTTTGATCAATGGACATTTATTTTAATTTTTAATTATTTTGACTTTATATAATTGATTTTTGAATTTAAATTGCATAATATACCTATCCACCTTTTAAAATGACATTCTGACATCTGTATAATTGGTTATAATTTTGTGAATTTGTATACTTATGGGTTTTGTCTGAAATAAAAATCAACTTTTTTATTTTATTAGAAAATCTCACCAAGTCGATACGACTTGGTGAGATTTTCTCTGATACATAAGCCGGTGCAGCCATAAAAGGATGGCTCGTAAAAGTTTTTGTTCTACTACCGTCTTTCTACTTTCACCCGCGTTTCTCAAAGGCTCCTGTTTATTTGGGGGTCTTTGAGTCATGAGCATAATAAAGGTATCTTCCAGACACCGCGTGCTACATCTTCTACCACGTCGTCACTTACCATCATGTGAGATAGTGGTCAATCGCTGAATAGGAGACATCTGGCCCGTAACTCTAAACTGGTCCGGACGAATCTACCCATACACATTTTAAAAATTGGACATTTGGCCCGCAGATCAGTTTTTTCATGGGCAAGATGTACCTTAAACCGACCTATTTACTTTAAAAAATCTATTTTAGTTTGACCTTAAAGTCTCGGCCTACAGTCCAATAGGCTTAGACCCTTAACCTTCGATTAAAACAATCCAAAAATCTATAACCTTATCAAAAGGTTTCCAACAATTAAACATACCTGATACATAAATGAAGGTCACCGTCCACCAGCTTAAATTAATCTACATACAAAATAAGGGAATAACATTTGCTTGGACCTGAAGAGGTTTAATAATACAGTGGAATAGAGAGAACGAGGGAATTGAGTTAGATAATTTATAGTTATGTTTTCTAATACTTGTACCTGAATACGGGCGATTTTCTGCAACTAGACCTCTTAAATTGAGTATTTTTTGCGTAAAGATCAAGTAAGCTTGCCCAGCACTATATGCTACCGTCTTAGCCTAGCCGACCGTGTCCTGACGAAAGAGCTTGTCAATGCGTCTGAAGCTAACTAAGCCGCGAGTTTCTACACAATATTTTTCTTCAACGTAAGACCAATAACAATTAGCGCACATTTTTCCTAAGTCAAATTCATTGGTGCTCGGCCAGCTGGGGTTAGAATCACGACCTCCGAAATGAAATCGAGGTGTCCACCAGCTGGCCAACAGGCTAAATAATATTTAAACCAAGACTAGAAACAAATATCTAAAAATCATTCACCTTTATAGCATGGTGGCCGAAGCGGGTGTTCTTCGCCCACCATATTATTATGCTACAAAGAATACGTATGTTTCTTATACGCAGAAGTAATATGTGTACCGATATTTGTTTGTGTAAACCAATATTTGTTGTTATCTGGGTGTTTCTGTATCTATATAACTAGCGACCCGCCCCGGCTTCGCACGGCTGTATTATACATATAAACCTTCCTCTTGAATCACTCTATCTACTAAAAAAAACCGCATCAAAATCCGTTGCGTAGTTTTAAAGATCTAAGCATACAAAGAGAATATGGACGGCAAAAAGTGACTTTATTTTATACTAGCGACCCGCCTCGGCTTCGCACGGCTATATTATGCATGCATTTTACATATAAACCTTCCTCTTGAATCACTCTATCTATTAAAAAAAACAACATCAAAATCCGTTGCGTAGTTTCAAAGATTTAAGCGTACAAAGGGAAATAGGGACAGAGAAAGCGACTTTGTTTTATACTATGTAGTGAAGTGATAGTGACTATGTAGTGATATATCTGAAAAAAAAATGTATTTCCAAAAGTCGTAGAACAAAAGTATTGTTAGGGTGCACAGAAAAAGATCGCATCCGCTATCTTATGTAATCACCTACCAATAACCCTGTATAATTATCCGAATCTCATGTAGACCGTCACTCTATGCCACAGTAACAGAAATCTCTTTGTTCGGACCGTGTGGAGTCATAATTTAATTTGATCCCCTCATTATCGGATTACAGAGGTTCGTTGGAGACACATATTGGACAAAGGATGGTAAGCTACTGCCCTTTAATTGTAAGTTAGATAAGTTAGCTGTTGAGGGAAGATAAAGGCTGTATTTAGATTAGGGAATTGAAATAAGTGCGGTTTTAAAAGTCATTTTTTTCGAAACACATCGATGGGTTAGCTAAAAAGCTTTCTTACTGATCTAAGGTTAGATGTTTCTAACTATTCGTAATGAAAGTTGCTTGAGTACCTACTGAAAATTGGTTTATTAATTTACTACCCATGACTTTAGGTGGTCAACTTTCCAAAACGGACATGTCCGTGTTCCGATATGTAAGACGGTAAGTGTAGCCGCAAAAATATCAGAAAATATCAAAAATATCAGTTCTCGCTCCACTGCCTCTTCCTACTTTCACTAGCCTCATAAACCACTGCTTATTTGGGAGTCTTTAAGTTACCAGTGTAATGGTATCTTCTAGATAAATATGCTTCATCTAAAACCGCAACCTTACTTACCATCAGGAGAGATTGTGGTTAAACGCTTCTTCTTCTTTCTTTTCGTGTCAGGGTACAGCTTTTAAATTCTATCTGACCAATATTACGCAACAGCCGCAGAAGCAACATTGGCTTTATTAAGTCATCCAGTTTGCAGGTGTTGGGGCACAGTGGAAATTGGAGGAGGTGATCCATCGATTGCGTTGAAGTAACAGTCACAGCACTTCTCTAAAATGAAATCCCCCCGAATCATATAACGCTGACCTATATATTATAACTTTAAAAACATAAAAACAACCAACAATTTATGGTACGTCAAAAACCCGATACTTCTCTGGTTCGATCTGTGAGTTGATAAACCAGTCAGTCAGTCACGTTTCCTTTCTTAAACATTATTAAGAATAATGAGGAGCTACCGATGCCACAAGACAAAGAAAACCAAACCGTATCAATTACGACTTACCAATTACTTATTCCGGAACCTCATAAACACTCCGAAGAAAATACTATCGATCGGAAACACCTTTTCACCGACACGTTCTCAAAAAACAAACATTATACCCTTACCCCGATGATCACAGGGGGTAATTAACAAATTTATACAGTTCCAACCCTACGGCTGTTCGGCAGTTTACACCCCTATCAAACGGAGCCTTCAGCTTTGCCTTCAGTCTCACCGTAACCATCGTAGCGAGTGCACGTCTCTTGCCCCTCGCAAAATATCTGTTCTATACAAACTTAAACTTGTTATGAAGATAGTGTTGTGAAAGTGTGTGTGATAAACTATTTACTACATCAAAAGTGAGTAGATACACTACGTTGGAGCACTTTGCATGTAAAATGTATACAATTTAATCAATTTTATATTATTTCTTTAAAATGTTACTTTTTCTTATAAATTTATTGGATTTATTTTACAAAATAGTCATACATTAAAGAGCTGTACTTCTTTTTCGTGTCTTTATCATTTATTTAGACTAATTGTATTTAACCAAGCCACGTTTTTGCCGTAATTAGGTTTCAGTTGGGTCCAATTAGACCCGTTTTTGTAGACATGATGAGTTATTGAAATTTCAGTGCGGAGTTTTCAGTCATATCAAATGTTCTGTGGAATGTTTCGAGTGATATTTATGTTTCTGTATTTTTGTTGTTATGTCTTGTTTTATGATTAATGTTTAAAATTAGAAAAGGTTTTTGATAATTGTTTTAATTTGTTTCTTTTTAATTCTAAAAGGTTGGTACTTAATTAAAAAAAAATTACAATATAAATACACGATTAAAAAATTGAAAAATTGAAGCCAAATATTACGAAAAAAGCATGTGTTAAGTTATGCCTTACATTTAATACTCGGATTTTAATTACCTACAGCATAATCAAGCATAATATATAACAACATGAACATGATAATTTAATGGATAAATATTGAATATGAAATTATTGTATGATAATAATTAAGTAATAAAATTATAAATTAAAATTACGTTACGATAATTATAGTGATTTGTTTTAAAATACCACATCGTCATATACCGGGTAGGTGTGCTAGTATTCTAACGCAGACCTATCATTTGAAAAAAAATACTGTAACAATATCAGTCTCTCAACATTCGCTCTTGAAACAATTGTTTAGTAATAAGTGAACAATAATCATATTGATTATTAAAAATAATGTATCGAATTAGGAATTAAGTATCTTAAAATACCGCATCGTCACCCACCGGGCAGGTGTGATAATAGTCTAACGCTGACCTATCACTTGTAAAAATAATAATAAAACAATATCAGTTTCTACACATCGCTGTAAACGGCTACATATGATATCAACATACTTAACACAGAAACCAATGGAATGACAGAAATGTCTATTCGCAAACCACTAACTTTCCTCAAATCAGCCCTAGACTTTCACAACTTTCATCTAGGGATCAGAAGTATACCTATCTGGGATTTCAGGCAACTTTTCGCTTACATAAACTTTGCTGTACCTATCTGCCTAATTTAGTTTCTCCGCATCAAGATATCGGAGTCACAAGCAATTGAAGTAAAACTATCTTTTACTATTTTGACGTGGAATTTAAAATCATTGACGAGTGAACAGGTATCTTTGAGGGAAAGGTAGAACGCATAGTCACCTAGCATCAGGCAGGTGTGATAAGGGTCAAATGATTTATCATTTGTATTAAAAAGTCAGATGAGTAGTACATGCATTTGCTAAAACCAAACGACAAATGTGACGTCATAAATACGTCATCATTTGTAACGGATGTTGTAATTTATATATTATATAAATTACAACATCCATCAAGTAATTTATCACCGGATTCGTCAAGACGATGGATGGGACAAGTCAACTGATATTTTATTTATTTAAATAGAACAGATTTGCTACGAGAAACGGGGAGGGGCACAAATATAGGAAAATTAGTTTATTTGACGCTAATTATACTATAATGATAATTCTATTATTTAGATTCCTCGCATAAAAACTATACCTCAATTCTTGATCTTATACGCACTAAAACTAAATATCGATTCGCCTACTTCGCTCGTGAACTAATACGGAAAGAGTCAAAATATCAATAAACCGATGTCTCGCTAGATCTAGACAAAACGCAAAATTTGCAGATTGCGTTTTGGGTACTCAGCGGCTAAAGGAATGAGACAAAGTGTGTTGTTATACTAATAGTGCTGTGAAGACTCTAATTTAGAGGTACTTTCCGTTACCGCAGTCTCATAAGAGACTGAGTAAGGGTTGCACCTCCAGAACAAGCAAATGTATCATTAAGTAACGATGTTGTAACCAGGTATAACTTACTCAAACATTTCTCTCCGTCTCTAACGCCATTTTATTTTCAAGTTAAACTTATAAGGTAAAGAATAACTTAACTAGCCAGCTGAGGTATTAGTTAAGAAGTTTGTAGCTTAACAAGTAGAAGCGAGGTAAGTTGAAATCAGGTGGGTACTGACCTACGTTACGAGGTGTAATGTAATATTCGCATCGAGCGTGTTACGCATAGAGCATGTCGCTGTGTTCTAAAATTGGCGTAACATGCTCGTCAAAACTCTGTGATCCGCTTTCGCCGCCAGTTCACTCAAGATGGTCGATAGCGAGGACGCGTTGGTATCTTTAATTCTACTTAATTATTGTTTCATCCAAATTAAGAAGAAGATAAAAACGTTTCTGGACATCAAACTTATTTAAAAAACAGAGGTGTATCTGGTGGTTTGTCATTGATAGCAATTTTAGAATTCTGTATTTTTCTATAAAATATAGTTTTCTGTATTTTAAAGAAAAATAATAAAAAGTCGCTCGTGACGACTCAACAGCGTACTGACTGAACCGCGTAACAGTCAAAGGATTCGCCAAAAAACCGACAGCCGGGTGGAGCACTCAAAGCGAGCAACGAGCGGCTCGTTGCTTGCTGGTTTTCCCGTAACACGACGTACTGACTGCACGAATGCTCGCTGTGTAACACGTTACATTACGCCCCGTAACGCCGGTATAAGGTATCTTCTAGGTAGGCGTGCTACATCTAGACCGCACCGTCACCATCACACCAGGCAGGTGTGATAGTGGTCTAACGCTGACATATCATTTATAAAAAAAATGGTTGTCTGCAAAGTTGGTTTACGGACGATAACAACGTGATAACGTCATAAACTAACGATGATAAATAAAATATATGATTTCTTCACGTATATAGGTATTTTTTCTTTTTTTTTCTTTTTTAGTTTGGTTTTTTTCCTTTATGTATTCTATTTGTCACTCATCACCATAACACATGCCCAGATGAGGGATATTATTATTCAATACTCTTGTTTCCTAACGAGAACGGACGCGTCATGTTACACAATATTACTATGACACTTTTGTGTGTTACTAATTTAATAGACGTTGTAGTAATGTCAAAAAGTACTAACAAAATTATGTTACTTAAGAATGTAAAACTTAATTTTAAAACAACACAGACAATCTCCAGTTATCTCAGTTTAATTAGGTATCTAGTTCTAAAACAAAATAGTTTCAAACTAACTGAAATAACGTATATAGCTAACAGGATTATAATAAAACCAACATTACTCCGGCAATGTTGTGTTAGGCAATCCCACAGGATCTTAATTTACTATTCTACCCAAAAGAGTTAATTAAGCCAGGTTTGTAAATTAACTATTATTTCATTATTTTGGCCGAGTTTTCGGATGATTATTTTATCTTCGTCTAAATTCAAAGTCTTGACTGACTGATTTATTACCGCAGAGCTCAAACCAATGTGCGTCTTCCCAAAAAAAGGCGTGGATTTTGCATTTTCGAAGCAATAAAGTGCCTTTTTCTACCGTTCGTCTTAACTTAAAGATGGTCACCATGCCGGACTGCCAAACACAGGGTTGCGGGTTCGATTCCCGCCTCACACAAGTATTTATGCTTAGATATTTGTCTGTGGTCTGGTTGTATCTATGTATTATGAGTATATATTTCCAAAAGAAAAGTATATAATAAGTAGTATATCCGTTGTCTAGCACCCAAAACACAAGTCTAGTTACTTAGCTTGGGGCTACATGGTGTTGTGTAGAATGTCTTTAAAAAAACTAACAAAAATTAACGAATCGGGCTAAAATTTGGTATATAAATTGATATTAAAAATTGGGTACCTCTAGATAGCGGTTCTACATAAAGATAAAGAGAGACCTTAAGAGAGCCCAATAGCCAGAGCGGACAAGCCGGGACAGAGCGTCCTGGCGTAATAAAGTGAGGAGACCCGACCCCACAGGGATAAGTGATGGATAAAGAAAGAGAAGAAGAAGAAGAGATAGCTGTTCTAACATAGGCATTCGCTATAAGGGATTTCAAAAAATGAAAGGGGAGGGAGTTAAAGCTTAAAGTTGTGTTACACAGTGACGCTATCTGAGAGACGGCAGACGACCTATAAAGTTACATATTTGTGTAAAATAGGTTAGTAATAGCTCTCGTTCCAATGCCGTCTCCCTACCTTTACTCGCGTCCATCGAAGCCCCCGCTTTTACAAGTGTTTAGGTATCGTCTTGGTAAATGTACTACATCTTAGACCATATCGTCACTTACCAGCAAGCGAGATAGTGATCTGACCTTTGGATTAAAAAAAAACTTGCCTTATCGCACTTTCACGTTAATTTTCTGATTTTAATCAAATAGAAAATGAAGATCCTTTCCCATTTTAATAAATCCCCAATCAACTTTCCTTATAAAGTACAACACGACACTTTGGAAACAACTCTCAATCAACCCTTTAGCAATTAAAGTCGACTCGAAAAACCCTGCAAATGACAGACTTTTTGTCGACTGATAATTTACATTCGACTCCATGTAAGAAACTGTAAGAAATTAGTGGTAAAAAATGGGTTTCTTAAAATTCCTACCATGGTTATATTCACTACCAAACACATACACAGTACATAACTCTAGTCCTGTAAAAATGGTGCTTGAAATAGCATCGAGGTCCACGAAATAAATGGAAAATAATTTAAAGAACTTTTTCTCTATTATTTTTTTGCTTTTATCTAAAATATTTGCAATCTTGACCGAATTTTATAAAAAATTTATCAATTCGCAATCAATTTTCGTGCGGTTAGACCGCAGAGATCACGTCATATAGAAGCATGCGAAATTCAATGTTATTTTTATTAAAAATAAAAAAAATAAAATAACTTGGGGAAAGCGTGCTACATAATATTTAGACTGCATCCTCACCTACCATTAGTTAGATGTGATAGTGGTCAAAAGCTGACCTATCATTTAAAAAAAAAAAAAAACATCGGCCGATAAAAAATATCTTGTTTGCACGGGCTTTAAAGACGATTGTCAATCTTCAACGAACAATAGATAAATGAATTAGGATCTTCGAGGGTGGTGTTAACAACGTCTTACAAAATAATTTCGACTTAAATTAGAGACTAATTCATTACACACCAACGGGACCCTTTGTTCGATGGAAATTACTTCTTGTACGGTGACACTGCTTTTAATATTGCGCCCTGATTTTGCTGAAGTTTTTTTAAATATTTAGGACATGAGAAATAATAAATGGTCTTAATGTACTCTGTACATGGTTATCTATAATAATGAAAGAAATCGGTTAAAAACTTCTTTGGTGCACCTCAATAAATATGTACCTACTTAACTTTTGTTCTTTGATTTTCGGAAATATAATGATTCGAAAATTAAGAGGAAAATCAGCTGTCTCTAACACGGTAAGGTCATAATTATTCTGAGTCCAGGGGGGACGATAATCGTGAGATAGTTTTTGACAGGGAATCCGTTGAGCGTGAACCATATTTCGTCTTTTTGTCTGAAAAAAAAAGCAGCATAATCGAATTAACATAACCTCAAATATTGAGGTACAAAAAAATGTTGAAATTTCCACGTGACGCATTCTTAGCTAATCTCAATAACCCTGTATAAAATGCTCACCTGATTTTCATAAAGATTAACGAAATTTCCTATCTCTACTGATTAAGTTAAATGTCATCGTATTTTCTGCTGACATTTAATTGTAGGTAAATGTCAATCTACCGATCGATCTGGAAATCTTTAGGGGAGCTTATGTTCAGTCACGTCCTGTGGCAGATATGATGAAATGTCAGTAGATATAGATAGTTACTTAAAATGTTACTAGCTATCTAGTTAAATTTTTGCGTTCTAATCTACATTAAACAAAATCAAAATCGGTTCATCCGTTTGGGAGCCACAGACAAACACACACATACATACACACAGATACAACATAGACACGTTAAAATTACACGTTTTTGCATCGGGGAATAAAATGAAAAAAAGTCTGGTCGAAAAAGCTCTGAAACTACGGGAGATACTAGTCTAAAACTTCTCATGAGGGTTGCTATACGTAGGCGGGTGTACTAAGAAAGTATTTTTTGGAAATTTGATATCTACAGAAGTTAAGAGCTGTTAAAATTTGTAGTTAGTAACTATTTTGTATTCTG
This sequence comes from Idaea aversata, assembly GCA_907269075.1. Lineage (NCBI taxonomy): Eukaryota > Metazoa > Arthropoda > Insecta > Lepidoptera > Geometridae > Idaea > Idaea aversata. The sequence continues at coordinate 2,506,625 of OU026092.1, read as the reverse complement.
TGTTTGTAGAATATCAAATATAACTTTAAAAAAGACACTAACTCTAATTAAGAAGAAAGGGTACCGGGGGCTCTCTCCATACAAACTATTAGAAACGTAGTCGACTGTTTTCTCCCTAGATAATGACACTAGAGCAAAATATTTTTGGTGCATAAAACATATAACTGCCATTACCATTGACTATGCCCCTACTTTTTTTTAAATTTAATTTCTATATAATTAGAAAATGGAAAAAAAATCCAAAATATAGGGGCATAGTCATGGCAGTTATAGGTTTTATGGCACAAAAATATTTGTGCTAGTGTCATTATCCAGGGAGGAAACAGTCATCTACGTTTGTATGAAGAAAGCACAGGTACCTTTTCACCTTAATATTGAAACAAATCTTATAAAACAAAGTAGACAGAAAAATCATCTTTAAGTTATCTTTTTACATTTAAAAATCCGTAATGATTCTAAAAAGGCTCGAAAATCTGTTTTGTTAATTGATATGACTTAAAAAAACAAGTTAAAAGTAAATAAACAAATATTAAGAAGTCGTACGAAATACGTAATCCAATAATTAGGAGGATAAATTAATTGGCTTTTAAAATCCGAGAGTTTCCTTGTTATTTGATATCAAATAATTGTGTTAGGTTTAGACTTTGATTTGCCAATTAGAGGTTCATGTTTATTTTTGTGTAAAAAGTATTTGATAAATAAATATTTAAAAAATAGAAAGTATTAATTTTATTGAATGAACAGAAAGGCCGTTAGACACAATAAACATAGACAACTTAAAAAGTCGCGCGGTACAGCTTGAGACCCATATCCATCGATAGAGGGCATAAGGGTGACAAATCAACATCGAGCTATGCTGCGCTGTACTGCGCTGTGCTGTGCTGTGTTTCTTAAGCTACGTTTTTATAACAATCAACATCAAGCTATGCTTAGCTCAGTATATAAGTAATCAGCAGCTCGTGTAGTCGTTTATCTCGTCAAAAATGACTTTATTTAAAAAAAAAAACGTAAACATTACGACATAGTTGAATCCGACGAAGATGAAAGTGAAGAAGTTCGGCACAGCGCGGCTCAGCACGGCGGGTAGCGCGCCTCGCTCGAGACTGTTGCGTTTTTAAACAGAACGTAGCCTCACACAGCGGAGCACAGCATGGTTTTTTGTATCAATAAATTTAAAGACGAGCGAGTTGACCTGACCAAACATAGCACAGCGCAGTACAGCGCAGCATAGTTGCAATCGATGTTGATTTGTCACCCTTACGGTGACCAAATTGATTGGATTGATTGAATTGGAGATTGGTGTGAAGGCATTTCACACCAAACCTCTAAAGCGCTTCGAAAACGGGACATTTGTTGAAACATGGATTGCATCACATTACTTTGAATATTCCGTTTGCGGTAAAAATTTCCAGGCTGGACCTAAAATTTATAGCTTCTGAGGTATAATTTAAACCATACTTAATATATTGACACGAATCACAACAAAAAATCAGATATCAAGTAAGTACTTTTTGTTACTTGCAATGTGCTTGCAGTTACTACCACCCCAAAAGCCAGAGAAGCTTTACTGTCACAAAACCTACACAAATAGGTAAGGTTAAATATTGCGACCAAATACGCATAAGCGAGGGATCCTGACCTACGCAGTTTAAACCAAGATTGCAGTAAATAACAGTGACTCATTTATAGACATACAACATTAGCTTGCATCTATTCAAAGAGAGCACGTAAAATTTTGGCTCGTTCTGTTACTAACAATAGAGCAAGAGTTTAACCACACCATTTGAGTGAAGTTACGACACATTGTTTGCATGCTACTGTTCCGGCCACAGAGAATTTACAATTACGAGCAATCAAATAAGATGTAGTCGGTAGATAAGGCCGGTGCAGCTACAAAAAGAAGACGGGTCGTATAAGTTCTCGTTCCACTGCCGTCTTCCTACCTTTACCTGCGTCCCTCGAAGTTCCAAGCTTATTTCAAAGTCTTCAAATCACGAGTGTATAGGTATTTTCTAGGTAAGCGTGCTACATCTTAGACTTCATCGTCACTTATCATTGGGTGAGATAGTGGTCAAACGCTGACGTATCACTATCATTACATAGTTTAAATAAAGTCACTTTTCGCCGTCCCTATGTCCCAATGTCCCTATATCCCTATGTATGCTTAAATTTTTAAAACTACGCAACGGATTTTAATGCGGTTTTTAATAGATAGAGTGATTCAAGAGGAAGGTTTAGTATAATACATGCATAATATAGCCGTGCGAATAAATTATAAAAGAAGATAAATTCCCTTTTTAACATTTAAATTAACCTCTTCCCACTTTAGCTGGGGTCAGCTCTCCTAATAATTTGTAGGCGCTTGATCATCCTGTCCTAGGTTTCCGCGTCTGATAGTCCTTTCATCTTCAGTAGATGGGTTATGCTGATCCACTACGTCTAGGGTGGGGTTACCTCTGCCTTTTTAAGTTCAGGGAGGTTTAGGGCTTGTTTGAATACATATTCTTCAGGTTTTCTCATGTCGTGACCTTACCACTTGACAGCTTTCAGACAGCTTGTCCGTAAAATTTTATATGTAAAGTAATTTGATATTATTATCTAAGCGATCCAAATGGGTTGCTCGTAAATGTATAACCGTGTCCTGTGCCAAAATACTCCCGTATACCAGCAGGGTTAATGGTAGACTTATGTGATTACTATTCTATACTGTGTTTAGATTTACTATAGAGATAAATTACTATAACGTAGATATCAAGAGGTATCAAATATTCTACAAGGTTTTGGTTATGGTCGAATCGAGTTCAGTTCGGTTCAGGAGAAAGGTCATGGTCAAGTTTTTTTTTGCGAGTGTATTTTCCGTCTACTTACAATTTTTAGTATTAAAAAAACAGATGCTTAGTATGTGTATTGTGTATTAGTAATAAATTACTCTTTTTTAATAAAAAATGATTGTCTGTAAAGTCGGATTACGGACGATAATTATACGAGATAACGTTATAAGAAAACGATGAAAAATTGAGATTTTTTTCCTTTTTTTTCTATAAATGTATAATTTTATTTCCTTTATATTTTTTAAAGGAAAAAGAAATTATATTTTTTAAGGGACGCGTCATGGTCATGTTAATATGACGCATGACGTCACACAACAGGAACGGAACGTGACACTTTTTTGTGAATTTAGGTGTTCATAAATTTATTAGACGTTATCACGTCAAAAAAAAAACTACAAAACATTCTCCTTTTTATACCTTCCCTATATTTTTCGTACAAAAACGAGACTCATCTAGAGCGTCAATACAGTTACCCTGATTGCTCGTTCGCATGACAAAGATATTAATATTGACGACTGTGTGGTCGTATATTGATTGCTTTCGACACAATCAGCCATTTCCTTTGATATTTAGGTATTGAGAAGGTACTTTTACCTATCGATATTGTATAGTATATGTTTTGATTTGAAGGCACAAATAGGCTTCTTACAGTCTTTTGATGATTGTCAATTTCGTTGTCGTCGCGATGCTTGTTAGCAGCTTAGTATCGTTAAGGTACTTGACTAAGTAGGTATTTATACCTTTTAAAATAAATCTATAATTACTAAGTACTAATATTATAAAAAGGTAATATTTTATGTATTTTTTTGTAACGAATAGGCTCCGAAACTACCAGACTTATTTTGATAAAACTAGGTATAAGGGTACATTGGTTAATTGGGAGTAACTTACGCTACTTCTTATAATAAATATAAATATTGAATAGAATAGGGCTACCCCATATTTTCCCGTAGGTGTCGTAGAACGCAATTTGAAGACATTGTCCATCGCACCTTGGGTCCTCCGCGCGTTGGCTGCGGTAGACCATCGCAGCAACAGTATTTTCAAGGTTTAAAAATATTGCAATATAAATTAAAAAGATATACTGCACTGACCTCAGCTATACTAAACTAAAGGGCAGGAGAAGATTATGTTACCGACCACTTTAGAACATTAACAGGTCAATTATTAATAGGCGAATTTATGCTTTAAAATCAAAATTCAGTTGGAAAAGTTTGCATGAAATCACATTAAAACGTCCTAAAAACTAAGTTAAGATATTATGTGCCTTCTGGACGCACAAACCAATAAGAAAAAGACACAAGAAACTGATAGGGAGTTTGTCATTGTGCGTCAAAACCATAAAAACCTTAGCTAAGAACACTCTCAGATAGGTAACTTTTAAATAAAAAAAAAACTCTATCAAAATCGGTCCACACCCACCCACATCAGATGCATAACACCCCTCTTTTTGGATCGAAAATTAAAACAAAACGAAAGAGACTGAACCCAGTACCTACATTTTACGTTAAATCTTTTCAGGCTAATAAAAACGAATGAATAGGAGCTTAATCTGTAAATCACAAAGTCAATTGGCTAAAACTTTATAAAAACGAAATTAAAAAAAAAATATTCCCAAAAGAAAACTATAAAATGAGACATCTGTAATCTTCAATTCGGAACATTAATTTGAATTGCGAATTCATGAATAAATATTTTATATAAAACTTTACAGTCGTAACAGACCAAAGACTTCTTATCGGGCGATTGTTCGGGGATCATTAAAATTAGGAAAATGTTACGTAAATATTTAATTAATGTCGACACTTAAAATACCTGCGGGTAAAATATCAATGTTGATAACATCGGAAAAAAAATTTAGAACTGTCAAAAAAAAAAAAAAGTTAGATAACCTACGCCCAAAATAAATATTCAAAATGTAATAATTAGTAATATCAAAAGTCCTGAATATCGAAATACAGTGCGGTGTTCCTACTATTCGGTTCAACTAGTTGGATCAAGGGACTCAAACTATTTTTGTGGTCCAACTATTAAAAAGGTGAACCACGATCTCTAGTAGTAAACCCAAGTGCGAAGTGGTGGTGTAGTTGATTTCCTATCGCGCGCCTACTATCAAACTTAACCGAATTTTTCAACTTTCTTATCTTATCTTATATATTGGGGGCTGACTGAATGCCAGCAACACTTCGACCCAATGGGATCTTTTGTGTTTACCCCTACCTTAATGTTTCTTACTCTTTGAAGAAGTGGTCGATAAACGCGGTGATCCCACTGAGAGGAAGAAACCTATATTCCTCCGGTTTGGGATAGGCATTCCCAAGGAGGCTCATACGCTTCGCTGCTAAGACGTCGCATTCACACAGTATGTGCTCCATAGTTTCCCTGACATCACCGCAGGCTCTGCAGTCATTATTTGAAGTCAACTTCATTTTTAAAAGCATGTCATTGGTTCCGTAGTGTCCTGTCAAGGCACCAACCACCGATCCTGTCCTTGCTAGCTCATCAGCCTTCTTATTTCCTGTTATTCCTACATGGCATGGGACCCAGAGCAACTTTCAAGATCAACTTTCTTACCCGTAGATATTTTATTTTCGACGTGATTTTGAACGAATATATAATGTTGATAGCAAACAAAAAAAAACAAGTTAACGTCTGCCTACAAATGCCAACAATCGTTGAGCCGTTGGTCGACACCATGAAAGTTTTTAGTTTGTTTCCACCCTTAGCGGCATTCAATAACTTTTTCAATTATATCAATGAAATGTTGCCAAGTTTTGCAATAGGCACGTCGTTTGAATGAAACAAAAACATCAAACGGAACTGTGAAATTTAGCATTATTTTTAGTCAATTGTTATGAACACGATTTAATATAAAACTTGTGGTGGATCTACCAATGACATTTATTGATGGAATTTTAGTTCCGGGTCATTACTGTTTTGTCAATAGTCAATAGTTAATTATCAATAGTTAAAAAATTAAAACAAGATATTATGCCATCCATCGCTTGAATAGTTTGTTTCTACATTAGTGTATAAGTGTGAAACTTTAAATATGCACAGTGGTTACTTGTGTTTCCTTATTGAGCACTAAAAAACGATTTTTGGAAATTAGCACGGGATTGGAAAGTAAACACTAGAAAAATATTTTTTTGGAAACCTATGCGAAAGTGAACATTAAAAAAGGATTTTCAGAAATTACCACGGGATCGAAAAAAAAGCACTACAAAAGGATTTTTTGGAAATTGCCCGTTGAAACAGGATTTTTTGGAAAAATCCCGCTGGATTACCGTTGCTATTTAGGTAAGTATGTGAAAAAGCTATAAAAGTTGTGAGACAGTGCGCAACTATTAAACCATTTTTGGTAATGGATCACCTTGATAGACATATCGCCTTTTTGTCTGACTTTATATTTGAATGAATTTCTATACAGTTTTCATTGAAGTCGTAAAAAGAGCAGCAATAAAAAGGGTATGAAAGAACCTCCGAAATAGGGCTTCTGCAGATAACAGATTTTGTTCGACGACAGATCTTATTTGAATATTTTACATCAGCTGCCCTTTATCAAATGCTTCGAACATGCAAACTCTGTAGGTATTTAAGGTTACCAGGTTTTGTTTATCATTCTATGTTTATTCCGGGTCTTCAGCAAGTAAAAACATGTGGTGTTACTATTAGTACAAAAGTCTTGAGAATTAATATCTCGTACAATTATGGTCATCATCAATCATCATCATATCAGCTACAAGACGTCCACTGCTGAACATAGGCCTCCCCCAAAGACTTCCAGAGTGATCGGTCGCATGCTTGATGGTCGTTGGATGCAGAGATCCAACGACTTCCCGCGACCTTAATTAAGTCGTCCTTCCATCTAGTCGGAGGCCGGCCCACGCTGCGCTTTCCGGTACGTGGTCTCCAATCTAAGACTTTTCGGCCAAAACGGCCATCAGTTCTACGAGCCACATGCCCCGCCCATTGCCACTTCAGCTTACTAATTCTTTGGGCTATGTCGGTAACTTTAGTTCGCCTACGAATGGTCAAACGTCACATCTTACTAATATTATAAATGTGAAAGTTTGTGTGTGTGTGTGTGCGTGTGTATGTATGTTTGTTACTCCTTCACGCAAAAATTACTAAACCGATTGCGACGAAACTCGGTACCTAGTAATATTTAAAGCTTATTTAACCATCACTTTTCTTTAATTTCAAGGGTTCGTATCTACGGATATCGTGATCAGTTTAAAACGAAAAACTAAGTATCTAAATGGATTTTTCTTACAAATAAATTATGTTCGCTGTTAAGAACATTTAGACACGGTTGACTAATTTGAGAGGGTGTAGTTGCTGGGCAAGCCTACTCCATGATCAGTCCTAGGCCCAACAACACCTTGAATAGCATGAGTCAACGTTGATTTCGCTGTTAAGGCCAATATTATGACGACCCAGTTGGCACAATGGTCACCATGCCTGTGCCATATTTGTCTGTGGTCTGGTGGTTTCTATGTATTATAAGCATATATTTACAAAAGAAAAAGTATTTATGTAGTATATCCGTTTATTAGACTCTTGTTAGATGGTCTAAGCTCTCGACCAACAAAAAGTCTGTTGTCTATTTCTCCCAAGGATTACAACCTCTTACGTGAAAATTTGAATAGAATAATCAGTAGGTACTATCGGATTGGTGAGGATTATTTATGAAGTGCTAAGATAAACCCAGATTTGCATTTTTATAAGCGATTTTATATTGAAAGGAGATGTTAAAAGGTTTTTGTGATAATATACAAAGTCACCTTAAAATATTGAGTTTCGATTAGGCGTTGAGGCATTTTATTCATTTGGGACTTTATTAGATACATAGATAGAATGCTTTATTGTACACGCACACAAACAAATATACATTAAATACTAATTTAAAAACTAGCATAATACAATAGGTGGTCTTACCGCTAATTGCTGACTCTTCCATGCAACCTTAACTATTAGTCTTTTAGATCTTACCTGTTTGATAATCATTAGAGATCATTTTTGACAACTAACTTATCTCCTCGCTTTCACCAAAGAAAGTTCGGTATAAAAAGTAGCATATCCTTCTTGGCCGCAAATAAACCTCTTTAGTTGGCTCCTTTTTGCGTGAGGATGGAATAGGCTTGCCCATCACTTAAACTATACTTTCAACTTAGTCGATCATGTTTAGAGGAAATAACTTTTCAATACGTATGGTGCCAACACAGTCACGGGTTTCAGGATGTTTTACCTTCCTGGTTTAGATTCTCGGCAAGCCTACTTTATGTTTCAGGCACTACAGCGCCCTGATTTGCATAGATTAAAGTTGCTGGCGCCGTATATGTAGAATAGAATAGAATAGAATAGAATTCATTTATGTCATGTATTACATGTACTTAATGCATAGGTAAACACAGATACCTACATAATTTGGACATAGTTTTGCTGTTTCTCATAATCCGAAAAAAGAGAAAAGGATTCTGACTAGACAGCTTGCAAAGGAGTTTTAATAGTTTGCACTGGTATGAAATGTATGGCGTTTCGCATGCTTTGCTCCCAAAAAGTTGATAGTGTATTTGCAAAAATAAATAATTAATATGCGAAAAAGGCGAAGTGAGCTGTATTGCAACCGTGACTCTTAGAAACATTATAAAAAGAAAAATGACATTTCATAGGTAAATGTTATAAGTATTTTAGAAAATACTTTTCAACTGCTTACGATCTGCCTCATAGGCGATGAGTGACACAAGCTCTCTATAACCACCTTGACATATTTTATACTCTAAACAGCTTCAAGCCCATTAACAAATACCTACATCATCAAAAGTGAATTTATGTAGGACCTTTCCCTTTGAAATATACAAAAAGAAATATGATCAAACGACACCATATGGCGTCAAAATTAAAATAACGTTTTTCGCGATTATTTGGGAGTGATTTAACCGGTTTTCCGTCCCCTCAGGGGTGAAGGAAAAGGTTCTAAATAGGTTACAAATTTTATATCGGCCGATGCACTTCGATCATTTATATATCAAGGCAGAAATACAATATTTTAATTAATATTTCTCTCCAAATATTTTATTCAATACTGGAAAAAGATTCTCTAAAAGTTTTTTTGTTGTTGTTTGTAATTGATTTAAATTTAATTTAATTATATTTATAGATTTAAGTCATAGAGACTTGTGTTGTTACTAAAACACGTTTTATTTCCTATGTTAATGCAAATACAAAAATAAAACATTTTATAATCATCACAACACATGGTGTCATTTCTTTTCAAATAATGATGAGTAAGTGAGTAGGCTTGGTATGAAGAAATAACTTCAAATTTAACATAGGCTTTTTATCTCGATTTTCCTACGAGATTGAAACAAAAGCTGGTTAAACCGCAGGCACTGTGTCAGCTTACTATGTCAAGCAAGCGATGAAATGTAAACGGTCCATGAGCAATCGTCCAATAGAAAAGTCTGTAATCTATTTCCACCCTTAACCGGTTTCCCGACCCTTCAGGGTGAGGGATAAAAGTCGCGGCTACAGATGTTAAATCGACCGAAAACTGATCTTTTAATCTCGATTCAGAATATTCGGATCCGGAATATTGCTTGACATTTTCTTTCAAGGAAATAAGGTTGTTATAATAAAACTTGGTGAACTGTGATTTTGGTGATGGTTAATTGAGAGGTTTTCATTTTATAAGACTGTTCTTTCTGGGAAGCTTTTGATCATGAATGTCATTCATGAATGATGATGATAATTCATGAATGATGAATCATCATCATTCTATCAACCACAGGAAGTCCACACCTGAACGAACATAGGCCTCCCCTAAAGACTTACAGATTGAACAATCGTATGTCCTCTATCCAAAGGCTTCCCGAGATTTGAATAAACTACTTCCAAGAAAAATCCAATTAAAATATCCTCAAAACTTTTAACAAAAAAAAAATTCGAAAGGCATAAAATTAACCTTGGTACCTAATGTTAATATCTAGGTATAATGTGATTGTAAGAACTTATCTACTTAATATTTTTAGCTATTTTTTTATGTTCAAAAAGTCAAATGATATGTCCAGTCCGTTTATTGGTCGTTCACTTAGCCAAGTTCTTCATTATAATTTTGACATTTTATTATTCTATTTAATGTGAATAAAATGATTGATTTGATTGTTTCTCTAGCTAAGTCATGGGCGTCTCCTCGCGACTCGTCTCCAACACGCGCATCACACGCGTTGACCACGCGTTGAACACGCGTTGAACACGCGTTGAACACGCGTTGAAATTTGTTCTATATGTAATTTGAGTCTTATGACACATCAATAGATCTCAAATTGCATTTATCAAGTCCACCCGCTCACGCCACGCGCCCGCCCTGCGCCCGCCATGCGCACGCCCCACGCCTGCTTGCAGAAATGCAATTTGAGATCTATTGATGTGTCATAAGACTCAAATTATGTATAGAACAAATTTCAGAGCGTGTTCAACGCGTGGTCAACGCGTGTGATGAGCATGGCGGGCGCGTGGTCAACGCGCCCTAAGAAAAATGCGTCGCTTTACATCGCTTAACATTAACAATCCTGAGTCGGAAGCTTTACGACAATGCGTCTAAAAGGGGATCCCAAATAATAAAGAGATAAACTTTTGTATTATATTTCCGATTATTTTGTAACAGAAGAACTCGAATCTCCTTTCTTACCTAAGTAGGTACCTACTTATTTTGTTTTTCTTTGAGTTTTGAAGTGATTTAAAGCAGGAAGCGCCTAGGGAAGTTAATCTTTAATTTGAATAGAGAGTGATTTATGATGAAAAGCTTTTGAAGGTTCTTAGTGGATGAATTTGTCACGATCTTGTTCAGGGATAACCCAGACAATTGACTTAACTGTATCAGTTGAAGGTGTTCCGACAGAATCCAATAACAAAATTGGCAAATTTGTATAAAAAATGGTATTTTTTTATTATGTTCCTGGTCAGTTTCCAACTGAAAGAGTTGCAATATTTTTCACTATTTTTTTAGCGGCAAGGCTCCATGGTTCATAGATTATCGGAATACGCCCTCATTCCGTGTGAATTAGGAACATACCTACATAAAAGATTTTTATTATTATCTATTTAAATATTTGGAACTTATGTCACTAAGTGAACATGTCAGTAAAAAATAAACGCACCAATTGAAAAACCTCCTCCTTTTTTTAAGTTGGTTAAAAAGTAGTCGTTGCCTTCTGGAGATTCAATTTACCACCTATCTATCTTTTAACCGAATTTGTCAAAATCAGTCCAAAGGCTATTCATATATAGATACTTACTGTTAGTACTTATAATAAAGGAAAAGAGGAAAAAAGTCTGATTTTTTAAAAATGGGCCTAGGTGAATTTTATTACAAACTAGCGACCCGCCCCGGCTTCGCACGGCTACATTATGCATGTATTATACATAATACAAACCTTCCTCTTGAATCACTCTATCTATTAAAAAAAACCGCATCAAAATCCGTTCCGTAGTTTTAAAGATTTAAGCATACATAGGGATATAGGGACATAGGGACAGAGAAAGCGACTTTGTTTTATGCTATGTAGTCATAAAACCTTTTTTTTTTTCGTTATAAAAGGTAGGTAAGTACCTAATCTGTATAGGTATGGTATAAATTTATATTTTATTTCGTACTCTTGATGGAAATTTCCAACATATCCTTGGCTTAAATCAATACAGTACATTGATATTGTAACAGTTAAAACCTTTCAGTAACTTTCCTTATTGGATCGAGACGGTGGAACTTTTTACGTAAAACCTGGTGAACGGAAATGTTTTACATTACGTTGATGTGTTGCGAAGTCATCAATAATGTACGCCGGAATTGGCTTGGAGACAGTTTTCCACAAAGAATTTTTAAAGTTGGAAATGGTTGTAAAAAAAATCTCTTAACCATTTTTTTGTCCGAAAAAGAAACATTTTTCTTTATTAATTCGAATTGTCGCACAAAAACAGTCGATAACTTGCGTATCTTCTACTAATGATGTAAGAATACCAATATCCTCTTTCCTTGCCTATATCCGTTACAAATTCTGTTGTCTTTATTGTACGTTTGAAGTTACCCTCTCATCTGGGGCAGCACAGCTTGATGTTGATTGTTAAAAAAACGTAGCTTAAAAAACACAGCACAGCACAGCGCAGTACAGCGCAGCATAGCTCGATGTTGATTTGTCACCCTTAAAGTTTGTCGGATACTATCATAATCCGTGGTAGGGGTACGAATCTCACTATGTTACAGTGTAAATCACATTTTGTCACAAAATCCGAGCCCGGTAAAGCTCTAAATAATAAACCGGAAACTAGGTCACTGTTTTAATACTATTAAAACGTACTCGGACTTACGTACAATCTCATCAGGATCATAACGAAAGTGGTGGGTGGGAGCGCGCTGGAGCCCTCATGGAAACAAAAGACGATCGACACTGAAACAAAAGACAAAAAAATAAACAATTTTCTTTATAACCTCATAATATCGTCCACTGGACGGATTTCCATAATTAATTAATTTGTTCACCTTTATAAATAACATTTCCTAATTAATTATCCACTCAGTATTATATTTGCTTCTGGTCTGGGCATTTCTGTATATATATTTTATTACAAAAAGTATTAATAAGTATTCTATCCATTGTCTGACCACGATTACACAAGCCTAAGTACTTAGTTTGTGGTGAGATGGCGCTGTTTACAAGGCCTTTGATAATTAATTTCTACATCTTCACTATCATCACTACATAGTATAAAACAAAGTCGCTTTTTCTGTCCCTTTTTCCCTTTGACCGCTTAGATCTTTAAAACTACGCAACGGATTTTGATGCGGTTTTTTTAATAGATAGAGTGATTCAAGAGGAAGGTTTATATGTATAATACATGCATAATATAGCCGTGCGAAGCCGGAGCGGGTCGCTAGTTAATTATAAAGTAAAGAGGAAAGATTTTTTTGTTTGTAAAGAATAGGCTCCGAAACTGCTGGACCACTTTTCATGAAACTTGGTTTGAAGATACACTGATTCACTGGAAGTAACATAGGCTACCTTTTATCCCGATATTCCCACGGCATCGGGAGTTACGCGGCTGAAACCGCGGAGCGCTGCTAGTACAACTTCTTAAGGTAAAAGGGTACCTGCGCTCTCTCCATACAAACGTAGTCGACTGTTTCCTCCCTGGATAATGACACTAGCACAAATATTTTTGTGCCATAAAACCTATAACTGCCATGACTATGCCCCTATGTTTTGGTTTTTTTTATTTTCTAATTATCATAGAAATTAAAAAATTAAAAAAAAAAAACAAAAATAGGGGCATGGTCATGGCAGTTATAAGTTTTATGCACTAAAAATATTTGCTCTAGTGTCATTATCCAGGGAGAAAACTGTCGACTACGTTCGTAATAGTTTGTATGGAGAAAGCCCCCGGTACCCCTTCCTCTTAAAAGCCGGAAGATATTTATCATTGCCTCGATTGGCGGTAAAAAATACTTTTTTCAAAGATTTGATTAAGTTCCTTGTCAGGTAGTATAGTACGGTTTATGATATGGAAGTTACAGGATTAATGAAGCTGTTCCAGACTCATGAAGTTTGTCAATTAAGGTGAGCAGTATATTACTACTAAGTTCTTGGTAGAGTGAGCGTCGGATAAGTTTGGGGGTAGTCAAAACAGTTATTTTTCAAATAATGTAAACCATTTATGTTTGTGAGCCACAAAAACATAAAATGGTTTGTTTTTCGGAACTAGAAATGTAAATGATTTTAGTATTTAAACGTTAGCCAGAATTAGGTATCTCTAAGAAATGCATCTCCAAAAATCATCGCAGCGAGATTTGTTGATTTGAAAAAGTTCTAGAACTCTTTAGTTGGGTAATTTTTGCGTGAGGTACTATTTTGGGTACACGAAAGATCTATTCTACTAATAAATACGATTTTTCCTATAAAAAATAAATTATCCTTTTTTTATGTTATAAATTAAATTCTGGGTCTAATGCTTAGAAAGTCTGTAGACTGCAGAGACTCTAAGAGGGTGTTAGTCATTTTCTAATAACCTTGTAACATGTTTATCGATAGCTTATTTCAAGTTTACGTACGCCAATATCCCTCAGTGGATTTAAATTTAGAGATGTTTAAAATAAAGTATAATAGAGAAAACATCATTTTTTTTAAACAGCATATCATCATAATATTAATCAAAGGTCACCCCCTGTCGACATGGTTGACCAGCAAGGTCCGTCTATTAGAGAAGCAAGGCCCGTCTATCAGAGAAGCAAGACCTATCAGACCCAAGATAGGATGGCCTGGTGCCAAAAAGTTATGAGAGCCGTCACCACCTGAAGTACCCACTTCAGGTGGTGACGGCTCTCATAACTTTTTTTTTTTTTTCTTCTTTGCCACTGGGTAGAAAAAGAGAGATCATCATAATAATATAACAATTTCACCATGAGATTTGTCAAAGTAGCAACATTACTTTTATCCTGAAGGCCAATTCTCGTAAATAATATGGTTTCAATTACATTTCAATATCATTCCGATTGCAAAAGATACCCTTAAAGTCAGTTTATTTTTTACAAAAAGCGAACTTTGAGGGTATTTTGAGCTACTTTGAGGGTATTATTTGTGATCGAAATGCAATCGAAATGATATTGAAATGTAATTTGAACAATGTTAATTACGAGAATTGGCCTTCTGGTAACTCCTGTACGAATACCAGGATAAAAACTAGCCCATTTGAATGTTGCTATTCTCGCACGAAAATGAACCAGTTTCGGTACCCGTTAATTACAAAAAAAAACAAAAAAATCTAGACAAAGATGAGACGAATTGAGATCATACCTTTTAATGAATCAGGTTTTGGCAAGAAGAACGCTTTTTGTACCTCAACTTCTTTGTAAGTATGCAAAGTATGTAAGTATGATAAGTATGCAATTCGTTTTTGTATGTAAAAACGGATTGTGCGATCGGAATTTACTGCAGTGGGTCAGGACACGAGCGTATTCATGACTCTTAAGGGTAGCAGCTGAAAATCAGTGATTAGACCCCGACCAAAACAAGCACTGGGGTGTATAACCTATTCAGAATGTATTTTGTTTTAACATCTGTAGGCTTTTTATTTCATTTTAAATGTAATGTGTGTCTTTAGTTTGAATAGGTACTTACACTGTTTATTGACCGAACGAGCGAAGCGAGAGAGGTCTAGTGTTGAGAAGGGTCGGTCGCTCGTATGTTTGTATGTTTGTATGTTTGTATGTTTGTATGTTTGTATGTTTGTATGTTTGTATGTTTGTATGTTTGTATGTTTGTATGTTTGTATGTTTGTATGTTTGTATGTTTGTATGTTTGTATGTTTGTATGTTTGTATGTTTGTATGTTTGTATGTTTGTATGTTTGTATGTTTGTATGTTTGTATGTTTGTATGTTTGTATGTTTGTATGTTTGTATGTTTGTATGTTTGTATGTTTGTATGTTTGTATGTTTGTATGTTTGTATGTTTGTATGTTTGTATGTTTGTATGTTTGTATGTTTGTATGTTTGTATGTTTGTATGTTTGTATGTTTGTATGTTTGTATGTTTGTATGTTTGTATGTTTGTATGTTTGTATGTTTGTATGTTTGTATGTTTGTATGTTTGTATGTTTGTATGTTTGTATGTTTGTATGTTTGTATGTTTGTATGTTTGTATGTTTGTATGTTTGTATGTTTGTATGTTTGTATGTTTGTATGTTTGTATGTTTGTATGTTTGTATGTTTGTATGTTTGTATGTTTGTATGTTTGTATGTTTGTATGTTTGTATGTTTGTATGTTTGTATGTTTGTATGTTTGTATGTTTGTATGTTTGTATGTTTGTATGTTTGTATGTTTGTATGTTTGTATGTTTGTATGTTTGTATGTTTGTATGTTTGTATGTTTGTATGTTTGTATGTTTGTATGTTTGTATGTTTGTATGTTTGTATGTTTGTATGTTTGTATGTTTGTATGTTTGTATGTTTGTATGTTTGTATGTTTGTATGTTTGTATGTTTGTATGTTTGTATGTTTGTATGTTTGTATGTTTGTATGTTTGTATGTTTGTATGTTTGTATGTTTGTATGTTTGTATGTTTGTATGTTTGTATGTTTGTATGTTTGTATGTTTGTATGTTTGTATGTTTGTATGTTTGTATGTTTGTATGTTTGTATGTTTGTATGTTTGTATGTTTGTATGTTTGTATGTTTGTATGTTTGTATGTTTGTATGTTTGTATGTTTGTATGTTTGTATGTTTGTATGTTTGTATGTTTGTATGTTTGTATGTTTGTATGTTTGTATGTTTGTATGTTTGTATGTTTGTATGTTTGTATGTTGTATGTTTGTATGTTTGTATGTTTGTATGTTTGTATGTTTGTATGTTTGTATGTTTGTATGTTTGTATGTTTGTATGTTTGTATGTTTGTATGTTTGTATGTTTGTATGTTTGTATGTTTGTATGTTTGTATGTTTGTATGTTTGTATGTTTGTATGTTTGTATGTTTGTATGTTTGTATGTTTGTATGTTTGTATGTTTGTATGTTTGTATGTTTGTATGTTTGTATGTTTGTATGTTTGTATGTTTGTATGTTTGTATGTTTGTATGTTTGTATGTTTGTATGTTTGTATGTTTGTATGTTTGTATGTTTGTATGTTTGTATGTTTGTATGTTTGTATGTTTGTTCGACGATAACTTGAGTACCGTTGCTCTGATCTTCATGATTTTTGGTATACAAGTAGTTGAGGTCCATAGAATTTTTAAGTTCGAACATGAGCAGGATCGGTCAGGGGGTTACGGAGATAGGGGTCCAAAAGGGGATCTACCTATATGGCACACAAACTATACTGCAAATATACCCGAGTGGGGTATCAAATGAAAGGGCGTAACTTCGGTGACAATAATATGGTACCATGGAACTGATCTGATGATAGAGCTGGAGGGAATCTGCAGGAATTATCTCATTATCCATACTTCATAGTTCATTCATTCAAACTACTCGTCAAGAATCGCCTTGACGAGTAGTTTGTCTTTCAATGGTAACCAGGGTCTGATGATGGGACTGGAAGGTGGTCATAGGAACTTCGCAATGAAACGACACAACCCCATCGAGTTTGGGCTCGTTAGAATCGTCTTGACAAGAAGTTTGTCTTTCAATGGTGACCAGGGTCTGATGATGGAACTGGAAGGTTGTCATAGGAACTTCGCAATGAAACGACACAACCCCATCGAGTTTGGGCTCGTTAGAATCGTCTTGACGAGTAGTTTGTCTTTCAATGGTGACCAGGATCTGATGATGGAACTGGAAGGTGGTCATAGGAACTTCGCAATGAAACGACAGAACCCCATCGAGTTTGGGCTCGTTAGAATCGTCTTGACGAGTAGTTTGTCTTTCAATGGTGACCAGGGTCTGATGATGGAACTGGAAGGTGGTCATAGGAACTTCGCAATGAAACGACAGAACCCCATCGAGTTTGGGCTCGTTAGAATCGCCTTGACGGGTAGTTTGTCTTTCAATGGTAACCAGGGTCTGATGATTGAACTGGAAGGTGGTCATAGGAACTTCGCAATGAAACGACAGAACCCCATCGAGTTTGGGCTCGTTAGAATCGCCTTGACGGGTAGTTTGTCTTTCAATGGTGACTAGGGTCTGATGATGGAACTGGAAGGTTGTCATAGGAACTTCGCAATGAAACGACACAACCCCATCGAGTTTGGGCTCGTTAGAATCGTCTTGACGAGTAGTTTGTCTTTCAATGGTGACCAGGGTCTGATGATGGAACTGGAAGGTGGTCATAGGAACTTCGCAATGAAACGACACAACCCCATCGAGTTTGGGCTCGTTAGAATCGCCTTGACGGGTAGTTTGTCTTTCAATGGTAACCAGGGTCTGATGATGGAACTGGAAGGTGGTCATAGTAACTTCGCAATGAAACGACACAACCTCATCGAGTTTAGGCTCGTTAGAATCGTCTTGACGAGTAGTTTGTCTTTCAATAGTAACCAGGGTCCGATCTAACATATTAAGTTATCAAAGACCAAAAAGTATAAAATAAATTAATAGAATAAAAAACTAAAAAAAACACGCTTTAATAAAAAAAGTCCAACTAAAAAATAGAAAATAAAATCTAATAAATTTGGATTAAGAATATTGTACTTAAATAGTAAGCGTGTTACATTGTGATTGCAAAAGAAAAATAACGAAGGTGTAGCATCACAAATTCACAATGTAACACGCTTACTATTTACAATATTCTTAATCCAAATTTATTTAAATTTAAAATTTATAGAAATTTATTACTTTGCCCCAAATCGTCCGAACTCTCTTTGCTTCATTTCCTATAATTATTTATTTCATAATCATGGGCTGTTTTACAATAATAGTGGTGGATAGTATTAAATAGTAGGAATGTTCGGTTCTAGCCGATCTAGAGACTCTGATAATTATAAAATTTGTGACTAATTTTTTTATAATTTTTATTGACTTGTTATATTTTAGTTTAAGGACTTATTACAGGACATATTGGCCTCAAACTTCTCTAATATATTCTTGTTCTCGAGCTTGTCTTCTCGTTTCCTCTTACGTAACATTATGATAAGTAGATACATAAGGAAGGAAGGAAAGGAATTACTATCTTCTGGATATTATGTTGGACACATTCAAAATGTCTTGAGTAAAAATAAAGAGTCAACGGATGTCCAGGGTGTGATGATTGAGCTGGCCTATGCTTTTAGAACTTAACAACAACAACAAGTTATGCCTATCGTGTTTGGATTCTCTAAATCATCCAATGTCAGATAATAGCGATACTAGGCACCTATCATTCAAATAAGATAGACCTGTCGTATTTGGAGTCTTTCGTCGTTATATTATACATTTTAGTACTTTACGCTGAAATATAATAAACGCTGAAAAAAACTCGTGAGGTCTCAGTTCGGGGCGAACTACTAGTCTATCTAACTAAAAATATTCAAATGTATCCTCTAGTGTAGTAAGTATAAACATTTTTTATCTTTGTTCCCACCCCATTACAGCGGATATAATCTTAATTCCCAATCGCTTTGAGGGATTATTATACTCGAAGATTAAGATAAGTAACATCATAACTGGTAAATTACGAGAGAATTTGTAATGTTAGAAGTGTTGACATATTTAAGCAAAATTTAACCCGTGATGCAAGTAAAGGGGTGATAAGGTTTACGCTTACCTATATCTTTTTGCATTACAATAATACCGTACTTACATAATAGTTCTAATAGACCAAGAACCCGCCTACCACCGAACTATCGTGATTTTAAGGTGAAAGGGTACCTGCGCTCTGTCCATACAAACGTAGTCGACTGTTTCCTCCTTGGATAATGACACTAGCACAAATATTTTTGTGCCATAAAACCTATAACTGCCATGACTATGCCCCTATGTTTTGGTTTTTCTCATTTTCTAATTATCATAGAAATTAAAATTAAAAATATTTAAAAATTTAAAAAAGCAAAAAATAGGGGCATGGTCATGGCAGTTATAAGTTTTATGCACCAAAAATATTTGCTCTAGTGTCATTATCCAGGGAGAAAACAGTCGACTACGTTTGTAATAGTTTATATGGAAAAAACCCGCGGTACCCTTTCCTCTTAATAAAGCTGATAATTTTTTAGCGCATGCCCCCAACACAGCTATGAACAATGTGCAATTATTATTTTGAAATTCTGACCATAGTGGCTTGGAGAGTTATCGTTATAGTTTGATTTTTGGCTTTACTATCTGATAACTCTCTTTCTCCATCACCTGGGATCTTACTCAATAAAAATAGATAAAAAGATCAATAAGGTCAGTGACCTAATTTATCTCAAGTTTTGAAAGAGACTATATTTTTTTGATAATATTTATATTCTTGTTTCTTCTCTTAGAAATGCTTGTCTAATTTTAATTTTATTATACATGTAATATTATATATACTTATATATTTTTATGTATTATTTTATTATATAAAATATTTGTTAATATTCTCTTATGAATAGTATTGCTAGGTATATGCATTGTATTATATTATTATTTAATATTATTATGTATAGGTTATGCTATCTATGTTTAAGTATTTCGTTTATAATATCTATTTTACGTAGGTATTTATTAATATATGTGTTTCTTACACCACACCACCTACCAGCTAAGCTAAACAGACCTTCTCCATCCTAAGGTTGCCTGGAAGAAATCGCTTTAAGCGATATGGTCGCCTGTTTGTACAATTTCGTAGTCAATTAGCTTTCTCGTCATATTTGTTATTTTTAATGTTTTGTGTGTTGTACAAATAAAGTGTTTATCTATCTATCTATCTATTTTTTTCCGAACCCAATTACGTGAGCTTACCACGGGTAAATGATACCAAATGTTAATAACAAATAATATGTCTACTTCATGGAATTGCTATGAAGAGGATCGACAAAACCTTTGACGGTTTAATATTCATTCAATAACCCTCATCGATCGACCTTTCTTGGAACAGAACTTCAAATAAATTTTCAATTTACATAACTCCTTTATAGTCGGGTATGCTTCAGGTAATGTATGACATCCGATTGCGAAATTTAAATAAGTTAATTAGTAGGTATACGTTTATTCAATAAAAGAAAGTAGGTACCTAATACTGGAGTATGATTTCCAGTATTGAGTAAATAAACTTTTAAAAAATTGTGTTTTTTTTTAAATTGGTACTTTATATTTGTACACCAAATTGATTGAAGAGTTTTTATTTTAATTTACTGAGCAATCATCAATTTCATATCCGTTTAAGGTCCGTATTAATAAACCGAACTCAATATCGATTTCAATCTTGAGTTTGCTCTTGAGTTGTTGCGCTGATTAATAAACCTATCTTAAGACGCGATTAAAGAGCGACGTATCACTTGAGTAATACCGTATTAATAAATCAAACTCAGCTCTCAAGATATGTCTCAAGATGTAGTTTCGTGAACTCAAGTCTGATTGCGGGTCATACGTGACATAAGTTAGCTGTTTCGTTAGTTTTGTAGTTCAGGAACATGGAGCTAGAACAAATTTTGTCAGAAATCAATTATTATAATGATATTTTATGCTAATGACTTTTTGAACAAATCATTCGCATTTAAATAATTATTTAGTAGTAAAATCTAACATTTTGTAAATAAATTCACATTAAAAACAAGTTGACAGCAAAATATGACGACACTACCTACCATAGGGTAAGAACATACCATTCAAGGTAAGAACAAAGCGTTACTGTCATTCAATGTCGCTCTCAAGATCAGTTTCAAATCTCAAGAGCGATATCAGCCTGGTTAAAACTTGAGTTTTATCTATTAATTAACGCCTAACTTAAGATAGTGACCGCATCTCAAGACTCACTCGATTGATACGCACTCAAGATCGATATTGAGAGCGATTTATTAATACGGGCCTGAGACTCATAACAAACTGAAATGACTCAAACGATGTGACGTGCGTGTATCATTAACTTTATTGTTATCTAGCTTTTAATAGCGACTACGTCCGCTTAGTACTTGAATTTTTAAATGTCTTTTCTTAGCGGATAACTACTTCATAATAGCTATCGACTGTATGCCAAATTTTAACCTGATCTGTTTATTTTAGGCTGTGCGTTGATATACTAGTCAGTCATTACTTTAAATTTTATTACCTATTATAGGTACATTTGATAATTTGCTAAGATTGCGTTCGAAAAGAGCCATTATGAAGTTTCAATTCTCTCCAATCCAAAATTTTCACTGAAGTGTTTTGTATTCCGTCTCAATCTAAATCTGTTCTGACTTGTAATTTTCTATTTATACCTAAAATAAAATTAAATCAAACAACATCTTTTTTAAGGTTCCGTACCCACATAAAGTGTAAAAACGGGACCATAATAGTAAGACTCCACTGTCTGTCTATCTGTCATCAGGCTGTATCTCATAAACCGCGCGTGATTGCTAGACAGTTGACATTTTCACAGATGATGTAAAGAAAGAAAGAAATAAAAATGTTATTTTCTGAACATATAAAAAAATAATAGACATATAAAAAAGCAACAGAAAAAAGTAGTACAGTGCCCAGAAAAAAGGTTTCGTCACTAGTACCTACTACTGGTAGTACCTACGTTGTATCAGTTGTACTATCAGTTGTACTATCAATGAACAAACCCGAAGGAAATTGCTTGTATTTTTTTAGTAGTACTAGAGAAACAATAAAGTATCATTTGCACTACCAGTTGAACTATTTAGTAGTAGGTACTACTGATCCGGTGCGGCTTGATGCTAGAGCTTGAAGCCCCAGCGCTGATTTTCATGCAATTAATAATAATGATGATGTAATTCGGTTGCCGCTATAACAACAAATATAAAACACAATATAATGATACGGAACCCATCGTGCTCGAGTCCGACTCGCACTTGGCCGGTTTTTTCAACAAACAACTCTCGTACTTTACCTACTTCAAACTTAGTACTTACCTGTATTTTCAGCTCAACTGAATAATTGATATCTTCTTGTTACAGATAAAAATGCAAAGCAGGAAACGTCAAAAGAAAAAACGGGATAAGAGAATCAGTGCTGTCCGATGGAGGGGAAAAATGTAACTTAAGTGCTTGTGTTAAAAATGAAAATGTCGTGTAAACACGTTGGTAGAATCACGAACAGAGATTTGTTATTAGTGATATTGTTCTTGTGTAGGACAATTGTTTGTGACAGTCGGTGTCCAAAGTATGCAGAGAAACCACTTGAGACGAGAGTGCAAGATGCTACAATAGTTTTTAGGGCGGTTGTAATTCAAGCACATTTTCAGGTAAGTTTAATTTATTTACTTATTATACCTATACTGTGCCTATACTAGCAGCGCTCCGCGGTTTCACCCGTGTAACTTCTGATCCCGTGGGAATATGGAAATATAAAATAGCCTTCCTCGATAAAAGGACTATCCAAAACAAAAATATTTTTTCAATTCGAACCAATTAGTAGTTCGAACAAACAAACAAACAAACTCTTCAGCTTTATAATATTAGTATAAATTTACCCGACTGCAACGCCAGGGTTATTATTTCTAGCACCTATCTTTGTACTCTTATTTTTGTTTTAACATTACCTTACCATTAATCACTTATTACCATCTTCATAAAAATTACACCTTAAAATATGTTTACGTTAATAAATTCACAATATTTCATATTTTCTTCGATAAACTTTTCCAAGTTAAAGACGCTCGAACGTTTTCGAAGTTTCGTTGAGTGGTATTTACGTAAATATTAATAAGAGTACCTATTTATAAATATTAGGTATATATAAAATAAGTGCTTTAAAATATTAAGCTTCTTGTACATTAAAATGTTGTTGACTTACGAAGCTTAAATCAACGTTGTTATGTAAATAGAACTTGACTACTTGCATGGGCAAAACTTTACAAATCAAAGTCAAATTTCTTTATTCATTTCGATGTTTATGTATATATACATTGATCACTTAGAATCGTCTTAAAAACTAAGTTAGGATGTGTGCCTTCGGAACGCGCCCACCAATGAGAAGAAGGCACAAGAAACTCATGGGGTTTTTTTTATGTGATCACGCTCACAAAGGTCAATATTACAAATATTTGAAGGTATTATTTGAATATATTTAACATGATAATATAATGTCCAGGATCATATCTTCAGATATTTAAACGTGCCAGCCTGTTGCGTGTTAGCTTAAAAACTACACGACTCGTAGTTACCTTGGAAAAACAATTTAACAACACCTACGTTTTATTTGAACTTTTGGGATATTTGTATTTTTATATTAATATTAACAAGGCATTTTATTAATATGCCAGAATATCACAAACAAATTAAACCTAGTTAAAATTATTCGGCTAGAAAAATATTTTCCATTTTGCTTTAAACTTAATAATGGGTATAAAGCTTATTACAAACGCATCGTGTGTTTAATTAATTATGATACACTTTAATTTTATTAATATTGCGATAATTGAACAGTGAGATTAATGAAACCAGTCAAATCAAGTATATACTTAATCTTAAGTTTCTCGATACCTAAGACGAAGTTTCTTTAAAAAGTGTCCCTGGTTTTAGTGAAACAAAAACATTTAAGATAGAAAATGAATAAAATAAAACACACGATTGTACTACCCGTTAATTTTTAATACCAGAAACTTTAAAAGAAATTATAGGGTACTTCCCGTTGCCCTTCCCGTAATATTTTGATAGGATTCCTATGGGATTCCCATTATTTATTTTATTTTTGTTCCTATTAGCCCGACTGTAGCTTTTATTGATCTACAATGATGCCAGCAGCGGTAAACACTTTAATTATACGTCAGACAAGGCTGTAAGGCAGTGTATGGGCAAAAAGTCTGATAGCTCTGTAAAGGGCAAGATAAGACCAAAAATATGATACTCGAATTGAATAAATACATAAATAAGACGGCTGAACCGATTTTGATCAAACATAGCTAAGAACACTCCCGACTAACTTATCTTTCAAACAAAAAAAACTAAATCAAAATCGGTTCATCCGTTTGGGAGCTACGATGCCACAGACAGACACACACACACACACACAGACACGTCAAACTTATAACACCCCGTCGTTTTTGCGTCGGGGGTTAAAAATACATAGGTACTTTTCTTTGATAAATAAATATACTTAATATTATGCAATATTTATTACACACATCATTTGAGGTGGAAATTGAACCCACAACTTTCTGCCCAGGCGGGTGTTCGCCCGCCGCGCACACGGAAGTCGCCACAATTGTATTCAAAGTTTAGTTAAAGAAACGAAAATATGTTGTCTCTATGACCTTTAAATATAAAATGTCTAAAGTACCTATTGAACAAAATAAACGAATCGAAACGTATTATTTAATTTTAACTGAATGTAATCAACGTCCTTTCACGTATGAATAAAATCATTTCACGTAAACGGATGGTAATACGCATATTTTCAACAATATGGGTGGTGCATTGTATATTTTGTTTGCGTTAATATGTTTATTCGATTATATTAACTGTTAATTTGTAAATTACATTACAATTATTATTGAATAAAACATTGAAATGAAATTGTATAAATTATTCTATAAAAAATTTATACAATTTCATTTCAATAACTATAATATTGGCTTTTACATTTATTTTAGATGATTTATACAGGGTTATTAGTAATTATACTAGCAAGCCGTTGAGGGCTACTTCTACCTTAACAATCAAGTTTTGTACTACGACTGGTTTTTTTTTTGTAAATTATAAGGTTATGTAAATTCGAAAAACAGATGATTATTTTTTAAAAAAAAGGTCATTTAGACTAAGAACAGTAGATAAACCTTAAAAAATAAGTAAAATTTGAAGGTTGATAACCTCTCCGTGTATGGAACAGTTGATTTTCAGGTAAACATAACCTCAAGATTTTCAAAAATTTGAAACATAACCTCAAGATTTTCAAAAATTTGTTTGTTTAGGTGCACGCACAGGGCAAGCAACTTTGAATCTATGCTATTCAATACATTGTGGTGCTTGGAATATGTTTTAGATGGAGTAAACTTGCCCTGCACCTAAAGCACCCTTTCAGCTCAGTTGACCGTGTTCAGCTGAACGAACTAGTAAATCCGCCTGGAGTATTAGATACATCGACATCCATTCCGAAGGTCGTGGGTTTGAATCCCATATGTCGATGCATAAATAGATTTAAAATACGAAAAATGTATGTGCGTTAAACAACATTGCTCTTAAGGTTAAGGAAAACATCGTGATGAAACCCGCGACTTTGCTGACTCCAGACGAGTCCTTTCCACTGGATTGGTTGACTAAGCAAGCTGAGAGGGTGGTATAGGTTCTAGACAATCCTACTGCATCTAGTACATATCTCAGGTACTATAACGCTCTGAATAGCATCTTCTTCTTAGTCGTCATCTTCATTGCTGAATGTCGTGTCTAGGATGAATAATTGTCGTCGATCACTCGGTGCACTATGCCCTTCCAAGTTTTCCTGTCCTCGGCTATGCTGAATAGCACAGATGAAAGCATTTTTATTAGATCATTTATACGCTTGATAAGTATAGAGTAGAATCAAAGTAGTACGTTATAATATTATCGTTTATAAGTTTTTCATTGACGACTTAGTTGGCACAATGGTCACCATGCCAGACTGCAAAACGCAGGGTTGCGGGTTTGATTCCCGCCTCAGAATTTTTTTTGCTTATATATTTGTCTGTGGTCTGGCTGTTTCTATGTAATATAAGTATATATTTATAAAAGAAAAGTATATAAGTTGTATATCCGTTGTCTAGCATCCATAACACAAGTTTAGTTACTTAGCTTGGGGCTAGATGGCGATGTGTGCAATGTCCTGCATTATTTATTTATTTATTCTGACTGTAGTTTCTGTCATAGCGGTTAGAGTTCGGATTTTTGTTAGGTAATTTTAAATCAGGCAGAGATGGGTAGAGTGGGGACGAAGCTCTTACGTTCAAAGCACTGCCATGAGTGACGGTATTCATTCTGGTAACCAACAGACAATTACTTTATACCCACAAACGGTCTTTTGTTTCCAAATTGTACGTACATGTAGCGATGCCTAAAGTTCTATTTGAATAGGCGAGGGTTTGATATAGGTACAAATGAGTGAGTACCGAGAAATTGCGCTCTAGTAACTATCAAACCCGAAACGATTTAAAGGACGCCCAATATTTTACAATATTTTTTTTTATTTTCTTTTTAAATGTATTCTGTGAGATTTAAAAATAACATAGTCTTTTTGTACGTGTTTGTTTACCCAGTTCGTCGTTCCCAAACAATAACTAGGTATACAATATTTTTAGCATCAAAATAAAAATAAATATAAATAAATATTGCATGACATTCCACACATCGCCATCTAGCCCCAAGCTGAGTAACTAGACTTTTGTTATGGGAAAGAGAAGTATATACTTAAGTATATACTTCTCTTTTGTAAATATATACTTATAATACATAGAAACAGCCAGACCACAGACAAATATCTAAGCATAGATACTTGTCTGCGGCGGGAATCGAACCAACAACCCTGTGTTTGGCAGTTCGGCTTGGTGACCATTGTGCCATCTTGGTCGTCAACATAAAAAATATAGGCGAAAATCTTTTCCTTTTTGTAAAGTCGGTTAAATAATGATTATAAATCGTGTGAGTGTAACGTCATTTATTATATATAGGGTGTTCTATAAATCCGTCAGTCTTGCGAAATTCCGGTACCGGTTTCAGTCTCCCAGTCATTTTTATAGCATTTGCTTTGAGCTCGATTTAATCACAAACGACGGGGTTGTTAGTAAGCGTATGCGAGTAAATTGATCCAATCGTTCGTTTCAAACAACCGATTTTATTGTAGAGGCTTCGCAGAATCGAATCTAAAATTCATACATAATATTGATCATGTAAGACGATGTAAGGAAAGTTAAAAACTCTTTTTTCTTAACATAAGTCTTATTTTAGGATTAGTTAATGTGTGTAGGTTTTATAGTTTCAATTAATTGTGTATTTTTGTTTGAAGTTAGTAAATAATGTTAGAGAAAGAATTACTTAATTACCTTTTTTCTATCTAACCAACAGTTTTAGTTTTTGCACTTGGGTATTATTAATAAGAATTTTACATTACCATTTTTAAGGAGTCTTATTAATTCTTTAATAAACTATTCATTTTCATATTTTTTAATAAAAAGTATGTACCTACCTTTAAAAATGGTGTCAACTTTTTGCGAAACTTTATTATTTTTTTCTTTCATAAAAACCTTCTCCTGACAATAAAAACACAACAAAAAAGAATTAGCGAAATTGGTCCAGCCCTTCGCGCGTGATGCCGTGACCAAGGACAATATTATGCATCATGCATTCATTTTTAACCGACTTCAAAAAAAGGAGGAGGAGGATTCGGTTGTATGTATGTTTTTATTTTATTATTTTCGTATGTAAGCCATAAATAATACAACATCGCGGTTTCTCAAGATAAAGAGACAGAAAAAAACATTTAAAGTTGGAAACGGAGCTTAATCGAGTGGGTAATTATGTTTTTACCGTAATAAAAGAAGAAATGTACATCATTATTGGATATAAAAACAATGATTAATGTAACTTTTATAATGCTTGAAGTACTTTAAAACAAAATAAAACATAAGTAGAGTGCATTTGTGAATTTTTCTTTTCTCTGTGTTGTTAAAACGGTGGCGCTACGATCTGGATGTGTTTAACGCAGAAAAGAAATGACTAAAGATCGGGACGCATCGAAATAAACAAGGGAGATCTTTGCCCAGCAGTGGGCATTTGGGCAATAACAAACTTATTTTTTTTATCAAAACTTTAAGGTCTTAAACATGATTAACTGTAAATTGCTAAAGTCAAAGTGTACTCACTGTCAAAGTACCAACTGAGTAATCAACTTTATGTTTTTCGGAATATAATAATTTCATTTTAGATAAATAAATAAATAAATAAATCATTTATTTCAGGTTACAGCCTTATAAATAAGTACAGACCCATATAAAATATATACCTTACAGACTAACATACATATAGATAATATTATAATAAGATAATATTATTATATTTAGATAAGCTCCCGTTAAATGCATTTAGCTGCAATTAAGCTAAATTTGTTCAAGCACAATCTCATGCAATCTGCCGAATGTCGGTAAAATATTGATATTTAGGTACGCACAAACAAAATAAACCTAACACAAATGTTTGTATTAAAACAATTCACGCGCGCACCTGTACGGTACGGGGCTACAAAGTTTACTTTCCACCTACGTTGTCCAAATAATACCCAATAAAACAAAACATAAACAAACACTCAAGGGAGCACCCTTTATTTTAATTCCTTTAACTTTGAAAGGTATAAACTAGTCCCTAATTATATCGCGGTTTGTACCCAAAAGAAAGGTCGAGATAAATAGCGCCATTATTGTTTTTCATTTGTTAAACATCCTGTAGGTATGTTTAAATAAAATGTTTTGTTATTTCATTGTTTACCTCACCACCTACACTTTCTTAGATAGACTAAAAGTTTATGAAGGCATGAGATCTAAATATAATTTTTTTTATAACTTTTGGAGGCATGAACTTTAATCACTTCACTATCACTATCACTACATAGTATAAAACAAAGTCGCTTTCTCTGTCCCTACATCCCTTTGTATGCCTAAATCTTTAAAACTACGCAACGGATTTTGATGCGGTTTTTTTAATAGATAGAGTGATTCAAGAGGAAGGTTTATATGTATAATACATGCATAAAATGCGAAGCCGGGGCGGGTCGCTAGTGTATAATAAAAATATGATGAGGCATTTAACTAACTCAATAGATCTTATTATGGATTTGTTAACCCTCCGGCCATTTTGGCACGTAAATTTCACAACTACAGTTGTCAAAAAAGAAATAAAGAAAAGTTCGTTCTAATAGGATACACTAGCTGCGCTCCGCGGTTTCACCCGCGTAAGTCCCGATCCCGTGGGAATATCAATATGAAAAGTAGCATATAACCTTCCTCGATAAATAGACTATCTAACACAAAAATAATTTTTCAATTCGAACCAGCAGTACCTGAGATTAGCACGTTCAAACAAACAAACAAACTCTTCAGCTTTATAATATTAAACTAGCGACCCGCCCCGGCTTCGCACGGCTATAATTTGCATGTATTAGACATATAAACCTTCCTCTTGAATCACTCTATCTATTAAAAACCCCATCAAAATCCGTTGCGTAGTTTTAAAGATTTAAGCAGTCAAAGGGAAATAGGGACAGAAAAAGCGACTTTGTTTTATACTATGTAGTGAAGATATATGGCCGGTTTGTTTGTTCCCTCTTTACGACCAACCGACTGGACCAATTTTAATTAAAATAACATAGTAGTAGTTTAGGACATAGGATTATTTTACTTCCGAAAATGCCTAATGGATAGGGACTTACGCGGGTGAAATAGCAAGTTGCAGCTAGTATAAACTGAAATGAGAAATTCATCCTTTTTTTGAAGTCGGCTAAAAAAACATACAAAATGAACAAAGTCCTCTTTTTAAAGTTGGTTACTAACCTTTTATTGTGTTTGCTTTCACTTCTTTATACAGGGTTATTGGAAATTATATTAGCAAGCCGTTGATGGCTACTTCTGTGCACCTTAACGAATAACTTTTGTTCTACGACTTTTGGAAATTCGATCATTTTTTCGAAAATTTTGAGGTTAGGTTTATCTGAAAATCAGCTGTTCCTTACACGGAGAGGTCATTAACCTTAAAATTTTACTTATTTTTTAAGTTTTATCTACTGTTCTTAGTCTGAATGACCTTTGTTTTGAAAAATCAGCCGTATTTCGAATTTACATAACCTCAAAATTTTCATTTTTTTTCTCGAATTTCCAAAAGTCGTAGAACAAAAGTAGTTTGTTAAGGTGCACAGAAGCAGCTCTCAACGGCTTGCTAGTATAATTTCCAATAACCCTGTATAAGGGAAATGATCGAAAAGTCGAAAAATAACCATTTAACAACATAATAATGCTATCGAACCTTCGAGACACCATAAACGATTCCATAAAATTATACGATCAAGGAAATATCTATTATAATAATTTCTTAAGCCAATATTCACCATATCGCCTTTCAATAAAGTCGTACTTTGCTTGAAAAGTTTTTATTTTCAATGGAATGGAATTAAGTTCAATATGGATTTTTAGTTATTGTTGCCTAATCACTACATAGTATAAAATAAAGTCGCTTTTCGCCGTCCCTATGTCCCTATTTCCTTTTGTATGCTTAGATCTTTAAAACTATGCAACGGATTTTGATTCGGTTTTTTAATAGCTAGAGTGATTCAAGAGGAAGGTTTATATGTATAATACATGCATAATATAGCCGTGCGAAGCCGGGGCGGGTCGCTAGTATAAAATAAAGTCACTATTCGCCGTCCCTATGTCCCTATTTCCCTTTGTATGCTTAGATCTTTAAAACTATGCAACGGATTTTGATGCGGTTTTTTAGTAGCTAGAGTGATTCAAGAGGAAGGTTTATATGTATAATACATGCATAATATAGCCGTGCGAAGCCGGGGCGGGTCGCTAGTATAAAATAAAGTCACTATTCGCCGTCCCTATGTCCCTATTTCCCTTTGTATGCTTAGATCTTTAAAACTATGCAACGGATTTTGATGCGGTTTTTTAATAGCTAGAGTGATTCAAGAGGAAGGTTTATATGTATAATACATGCATAATATAGCCGTGCGAAGCCGGGGCGGGTCGCTAGTTATATTATAATTTGTTTTTAATTTTGGATACTAGTAGCGCACCGGGGTTGCACCCTGCAATAAATAAATAAAAAATAACATCGTCTATATAAGGCGTCCATGTGGCATAATCTCCAAGTTAGGCTTACCATTTATCAAACAGAATGAAAATTCCATAAAAAAATGGCCTTTAGTAGGTAGGTATGTGATTCTTTTAAATATTTTTTTTTGAACTCATAGGTACCTACTTAAAATAAAAACGCGAATATCCGGCGGTATATCCGTTAAAATATTTATAAGTATAAAAAATATAAATAAATAAATAAATATTTCAGGACATATTACACATCGCCATCCAGCCCCAAGCTAAGCAACTTAATGCTTGTGTTATGGGTGCCAGATAACGGATAAACTACTTATATACTTTTTTTTTTGTAAATATATACATATTATACATATAGGAAACACACAGAACCAGAAACAAGAATTTATGGTCAGCATAAATACTTGTTCCCGGCGGGAATCGAACCCGCAACCTTCTGCGTCGCAGTCGGGTGTTCGCCCGACGCGCCACAGAGGTCGTCAAGTATGAGTACCTATGTAACAAGTTTTCCAATAAGATAATTGTTCACTTGTGACTTGACGACCCCTAAATTATACACGTCGTCGCAGAAGAGACAGACATAGCCAACTGACAAAAAATATCTGATTAAAGATAAAAAATAAACTCAGGTAACTGATACAAAAAAGATACCTTCACACAAAAACTACCGAACCGATTGCGTTGATAGCTATAAACCTGGATTAACAATCAAGATAGATAGATAGATAAAAACTTTATTGCACCATAAAAACAAAACACAAAATTAATTCTAACAAAGTACTTACATGATATTAAAACAAAAGCTAAGTTAAATAAAAAATAGAAAATTATAAAAAACTACAAATGAAGAAATATGGCACAATGGGCGGCCTTATCGCTAAAAGCGATCTCTTTCAAGCAACCTTTGGATGGACAAGAATTGAAGAATGGATGGGTTGTTTATAACGTGATAGGGATTTAAGGAGGATAATAATAACTACCAATTAAAATATACAGGGTTATTGGTAATAATACTAGCAAGCCGTTGAGGGCTACTTCTGTGCACCTAAATAAACAACTTTTATTCTACGACTTTTGGAAATTTGAACACTTTTTTGAAAATTTTGAGGTTAGGTTTACCTGAAAATCAGCTGTTCCTTACACGGAGAGGTCATTAACCTTAAAATTTTGACTTTTTTTTTTAAAGTTTTATCTACTGTTCTTAGTCTGAATGACCTTTGTTTTAAAAAATCAGCTGTTTTTTGAATTTTCATAACCCCTTCAAATTTTAATTTTTTTTTCGAATTTCCAAAAGTTGTAGAACAAAAGTTGTTTGTTTAGGTGCACAGAAGTAGCCCTCAACGGCTTGCTAGTATAATTACCAATAACCCTGTATATTAATATAATAAATATTAAAATATATATCAATATAATACATAAATAATAAAAAATAATAAATACATAACATACAATAAAAATAAATACGTATCTACACATAAATACAATATCATACAATGAAACAATAGGACAACTATATCTTTGATTGTTAAGCTACTTTTTATCCCGATATTCCCAAGGCATCGAGACTGACGCGGGAGAAACCGGGAGGCGCAACTAGTATCCAATATTAAAGACAAATTACAATAATATAGTTAGGCAACAATAACATAAAATCCATTTGTGTATATAAACTCTTCGGAGATAGGTACCTACTATGTACCTATAATAATATTATCATTCATAGAAGTCATCCAAGCTTGTAATATGTAACTATAACCTATATATCATATAAAATATCCTAAGCACCTATAAGCAAGATAGATAACTCCGAAAAATAAGAAATAACCTTATTTCACACATACAAGCGAGAATATACTCTAACCGAACGTCTGTTGGTATGTTTTACTTTAGCAAACGAATGCTTAGTAAGCGATTATTCACAGATGCTCGTAGATGTCGCAGTCAATTCGAGGTATCAGAATTTTCTAGTTATTACTGTTGCTTTGATATATGCTTTTCAATTTTGAGGTTATATCGGTCGGGAATTTATGATGTTCTGTCTAACTGAAGTTACTCTTATTTAAACTACTTTTAACTGAACTTCGCGTGTAGTGTTTTTAACGTGACAACGTCTTTTAAACGATAAACACCGGCACTCATAAAAAAGATGACGTCATCGCTTACGTTTGTCAAGTCTCAAGTATCGAGGTTAAAGTCTCAAGACTCGAGTCGCGGAAAAAATAAAAAAGGAAAAGAACAGGAAAAAGGAAAAAAAACAATCGCATGATGCACGAAGGCTCGCCATCTACAAATGGTGAAAGTTCCAATTTCGCGCACAAAGCGTCATGCATCCACTTTTCTCGTACGCACTGCTAAGAAATGGAACTCTCTACCCGCGCGGCTGTTCCCACAAAACTACAACCTTGCAGTCTTCAAATCTAGAGTGAATAGGTACCTTCTAGGCGATCACGCTACATCTACGACCTCATCTTCACTTCCCATCAGTGAGATGAGGTCAAATGCAAGCCTATTTTGTTTAAAAAAAAAATGTTATCACGTAAAACTATTGTCCGTAAACCGACTTTACAGACAACCATTTTTTTTATCCGCCCCGCGATTTTACCGACGTATGGAAACCCGTGGGAATATCGGGATTAGTAACATAAGTTACCTAATAAAGCAATGTATCCTCACGTCAAGTTAATCAAATCTTCTTGTCAAATAATCTTCTTCTAATATATAAAATTCTCGTGTCACAATGTTAGTTACCATACTCCTCCGAAACGGCTAGACCGATTTTTATGAAATTTTATATGCATATTCAGTAGGTTTGAGAATTGGCTACTATCTATTTTTTATTATGTTTCCTTTAGTTTTTTTCTTAAATGGGAAAAACACCGTTTTCCGGGACAGCTAGTAATGAAATAAATGAGTCCAAATTAGATGTAGTATTAATGTTGCCTGCCTTCTAGGAAAATGCCTCGGAGGGACGTGATAGAGGATATTTTTTGTGATTTTGAATTATATTTTAGAAATAAAAAATGTATAAAAGTTCAATTTTATTTCCTATTAATAATATAGGTAGCTACCTACAGTAAAATATTAATATAATTCCTATTTTTTTGGCAGAAAAATATTTTACCACTACCTAGTCAATCCGTCAATCACCCATATTCGTTCTTAACCTACATCTTACGTCAGAAAAAAGGTCTTTTATTACCGAACCTGGCTAATATTAGTTTCCTTCTAATCATGGTACGATCCAACATACATTTTTGCGGCTTACTTTTCCTTTCTTATTATTAATGGTGAGGTACGTAAAAGATACTTACCTATTAATTATTTATTTAGTAGGAGTATTCGTTTGAGAGTTCCCAATATTTTATGAAACAAAAGTAAAACAAACTGTATTTAGGAAAATTAAACAATATTTCAACAAGCTTGTGTTATGGTTGCTAGACACAAATATATTTAAATATTCTTTTTTATATATAATATTACATAATATACACACAGGCCAGATACAAATAGAACGGGAATGGAACCCGCAACTTTCTGGGTCACATGCGGGTGTTTCCCTAAAGGTCGTAAAATGATGGCCACACGACGTTTAAATATTTTTTTTAAGTGTGAGACCTGCACCTTCCCTTAACTTTGAATTAAACTAGATCTTTTTACTTACTTATTTGCAAAGAGGTTGGATTCCTGAAGTTCCTATATGTGTAACAGCGTCAGAAGTTGATGAAGAAAATTAAAAACTCATGACTTTAAATGCTTATAACTTTTTTCCACATATAATACACAAAATACCAATAATAATGACGACCCAGTTGGCACATTGGTCACCATGCCGGACTGCCAAACACAGGGTTGCGGGTTCGATTACCTACTCAGACAAGTATTTATGCTTAAATATTTGTCTGGGGTCTGGTTGTTTCAATGTATTTAAAGTAAATATTTACAAAAGAAAAGTATATAAGTAAATCCATTGTCTAGCACCCATAACACAAGTCTAGTTACTTAGCTTGGGGCTAGATGGCGATGTATGAAATGTCTTGCATTAATTTCATTGTAATCTAGAAAAACGGAATAATTTTTAATTTTTTGTATATTTGTGTATACGCTCAAGTATTGCCTTGCTATCATTTGTAATGTTATTTGTTTCAGAGTAAGACACTAGATCTAGCTCTAGTGTCGATCTACAGAGGTGGAGTAGAACTTGCTTCAGTCAGCCAATATGCAGGGACACCTTATAACACTACTGATAGGTAAGTTTACTTTTTCTTACCATCGCTTCACTATCACTACATAGTATAAAACAAAGTCGCTATTTCCCTTTGACTGCTTAAATCTTTAAAACTACGCAACGGATTTTGATGGGGTTTTTTTTATTAGATAGAGTGATTCAAGAGGAAGGTTTATATGTATAATACATGCATAATATAGCCGTGCGAAGCCGGGGCGGGTCGCTTGTTTTAGTTAAAATATAAATTACTATTTAATTTCTAATGAATCAATGTATCCTCATACCAAGTTTCATCTAAATCGGTCCAGTAGTTTTAGAGCCTATTCGTTACAAACAAACAAAAAAAATATTTCCTCTTTATAATATTAGTGCAGACTAGCATCACTTTGCTTTCACCCGCGTAACTTCCTATCCCGTGGGAATATCAGGATAAAAATGGCCTATGACACTTACAATGAATCAATTTATCCTCGTACCAAGTTTAATCGCAATCGATCTGGTAGTTTTTGCGTGAAGGAGTAACAAACGTTCAAACACACGAACATTCACATTGCATCACTCTCATCACTACATAGTATAAAACAAAGTCGCTTTCTCTGTCCCTATATCCCTTTGTACGCTTAAATCTTTAAAACTACGCAACGGATTTTGATGCGGTTTTTTTTAATAGATAGAGTGATTCAAGAGGAAGGTTTATATGTATAATACATGCATAATATAGCCGTGCGAAGCCGGGGCGGGTCGCTAGTTTATAATATTAGTAGGAAGTAGGTTGGATTAGATTATTTTTGACGTGACAACGTTTTATAAATTGGTTTGCCGGGTGACACTTCAAGAAACTGCGTTACGCTCCGCTGACGTTATGCGCTCACAATGAGAGCGAGTGAGAGGCACGCGTCCCTTCCACTCGGGCATGGTTAGCCCGCCTAAGAGCGAGAGAGACAGACATAAAAAGTGAAAGGCACGCGTCCCTTCCACTCGAGCACAGTTGTTGTCACGTAAAACTTTCGCCCGTATACCGACTTTACAGGCAACCAGTTTTTTTTTATATTGTTTTTGATATAAATATAAAGGGTGTGTAGATAGCTGGAAATCGGGGTAACATAATATAAGCTATTTTAACACGATTTTATTTGTTTCACCTGTATGTTTGTATGTAACCGACTCTTTTGGGTTTGATTTTGCCCTACTTTGTTTATCTTTATATTGCCACAAGATTTGAACCTACACGGGTAAAATCGCAGGGCGCAGCTAATCACTATCACTACATAGTATAAAATAAAGTCACTTTTCGCCGTCCCTATATCCCTATGTCCCTTTGTATGCTTAGATCTTTAAAACTACGCAACGGATTTTGATGCGGTTTTTTTAATAGATAGAGAGATTCAAGAGGAAGGTTTATATGTATAATACATGCATAATATAGCCGTGCGAAGCCGGGGCGGGTCGCTAGTTTATAATATTAGTAGGAAGTAGGTTGGATTAGATTATTTTTGACGTGACAACGTTTTATAAATTGGTTTGCCGGGTGACACTTCAAGAAACTGCGTTACGCTCCGCTGACGTTATGCGCTCACAATGAGAGCGAGTGAGAGGCACGCGTCCCTTCCACTCGGGCATGGTTAGCCCGCCTAAGAGCGAGAGAGACAGACATAAAAAGTGAAAGGCACGCGTCCCTTCCACTCGAGCACAGTTGTTGTCACGTAAAACTTTCGCCCGTATACCGACTTTACAGGCAACCAGTTTTTTTTTATATTGTTTTTGATATAAATATAAAGGGTGTGTAGATAGCTGGAAATCGGGGTAACATAATATAAGCTATTTTAACACGATTTTATTTGTTTCACCTGTATGTTTGTATGTAACCGACTCTTTTGGGTTTGATTTTGCCCTACTTTGTTTATCTTTATATTGCCACAAGATTTGAACCTACACGGGTAAAATCGCAGGGCGCAGCTAATCACTATCACTACATAGTATAAAATAAAGTCACTTTTCGCCGTCCCTATATCCCTATGTCCCTTTGTATGCTTAGATCTTTAAAACTACGCAACGGATTTTGATGCGGTTTTTTTAATAGATAGAGAGATTCAAGAGGAAGGTTTATATGTATAATACATGCATAATATAGCCGTGCGAAGCCGGGGCGGGTCGCTAGTCTAACATAAGTTCTAACAATCAAAATGCGCTACGGAACACCTTCGTAGCAAATCGTAGACCGTTCGTAGGCCGTAGCACACATTTGCCACGACAACTTTATTCTGATTTGTCTAATGAATCTTTGTCCTCTGGAAAACTTTGTTCGCTCTTTTCGTCAGCGAAAATATGACAAAGCATTTTGCTTAACTAAAGATTTACTATGAAACGTTTTACGTAGCGGTAAATCCCAACAAAGTTAACAATAAAGCTTAGTGCAGACAACCGCATTCCAATCACGCAGCACTTTTGCCCAGATTTAATTATACGGATTTCGATCTGTGAGACTTGGCCTTTAATTGAGTTTGGTACCAATCTTATGGTTTCTTGTAATGAATAATGGTGTGGTACAAGTTAAAAGACAACAGCGATATATATTTTTGTCTAATCCGTTGCGTAGTTTTAAAGATCTAAGCGGTCAAAGGAAATAGGGACAGAAAAAGCGACTTTGTTTTATACTATGTAGTGATAGTGATAGTGAAGTGATAGTACTTTTGCCATTCCCATCTTCCACCTAATCTATCAGTTACACGTTTTACGTTACCCAGGGAACCTACTTACGCGATAGACTTTATAGTCTAAGATCCCTTTAAAAACGACCATTACCGAACTGATTAATACTGTCCCAGTTCCTATAGCGCCCTTAGTACCTTGGATTAAAGTTTCAAGCGCTTAAAAATCATAAAGATTAGATATAAAGGCCAATTTACGGCTTAGTTTCAGTAGTTCGATTTAGGGGAGGACTAAACTGTTGATACTACGGCAATATTGCAGTGTTAAGATCGGTTGGTATACGGTTGGTATAAATAAAAGGCGATGGAAAAAAAAAAGACGATCGAAAAAATATAAACAACATGCGATCGAAAAACATACAATAGACTCTCGAAAAAACACAAGACGATCGAAATAATAAAAAAATAATCTATTTTGGGTCACTAAACCAGCAGATAACTTAAACATAAGTACTAACTTGGAAGTCGGACTGGGATATCACCTTTCGAACACAAAAATAATCATCTCAATCGGTTGAGCCGTCTTCGAATGATCGCGTAACATACACACAAAAAAAAAACATACAGACGAATTGAGAACCTCCTCCTTTTTTGAAGTCGGTTAAAAACAAAATACGATCGAGAGAAAAAAGCAAAAGACGATCGATAAAATAAAAACAATATACCTACGATCGACAAAAAAACGAAGGTCGATATTACGTCTAACTTCCGGAGAAACTCAACCACAAATAGTGATACGATAAACTTCTCGAGATATAAACCGTAACACCGTAATATCGAAAGTTCACAGCTTATTGGTTATTATGATCCTCAGTTTTATTACGTGCAATGATGAAACTTTCGTTTCCAATAACGCCGCTGTAACGACGGAAGCTCGCAGTTTCGGTCTAACGCCGTATTGTTTTAGTCACGTTAACTTTGGAAACTTAAGACGAACTTTCTACAAGGTAAGGTATATACAACTTGCAGTGGTACAGTCACTGACGAAAGTGATAAGTACAAAAATATGACTTTCAAACTTTTTAAAAATGGAAATGGTAAAATGGGTTAAAAGTGTATAATATTGGCCTAAACATCTAATTTAAATCTATACTAATATTATAAAGCTGAAGAGTTTGTTTGTTTGTTTGTTTGAACGCGCTAATCTCAGGAACTACTGGTACGATTGAAAAAATATTTTTTGTGTTGGATAGTCCATTGATCGAGGAAGGCTATAGGCTACTTTTCATTTTAATATTCCCACGGGATCGGGACTTACGCGGGTGAAACCGCGGAGCGCAGCTAGTTATTTATATAGTGTCAGCAACCCATACTATTTAAGGCGCTCTGCACTGCCTGGGACATGACGTGTTAGATGGAATAGGCTTGTCCAGAGGAAAGCTACTCTCAATACGTCTGGAGCCAACTAAACTAACATGCTATAATAAATCGATATCCCTATTAGATTTCACCTATAAAAATTAATATTCTGTAATAAATTGATGCATTAATAAAAAAGTGTCACAAAAATATTGTGTGACGTCATGCGTAATGGTAAAGTTACTGTGCACACCATGCATGTTAGCTCGTCACACCATAACACAAGCCCAGATGAACGATATTATTATTATTAAATACTCTGTTTCCTAAGTAGGAAACACAGTGTTCAATAATAATAATATGATATTATGATGAATAATAATATCGCTCATTTGGGCTTGTGTTATGGTGTGACGAGTGACAAATAGAAGACTTATTTATAGAAAAAAATCTTCATGTTTTCATCGTTTTTTATAACGTTATCACGTAAAATTATCGTCCGTAGACAACCATTTGTTTTTTTATTTTTTAAACT
This sequence comes from Idaea aversata, assembly GCA_907269075.1. NCBI lineage: Eukaryota > Metazoa > Arthropoda > Insecta > Lepidoptera > Geometridae > Idaea > Idaea aversata. The sequence goes on along the minus strand of OU026092.1, from coordinate 2,466,654 downwards.
TAGTGGCTCATCTTTGTTCGACGTTATATCAAGTTTTAGAATAATAAGAAAAAATCATATAATAATATCTAAACATTTTGAAAAATAATACCTATGTATAACAAATAATTTTAACGAGCGTTAAGATAAAGCACTCGGTTATGACCTATAGTCCTTTATCCCTAAAGTATACCCACTCACCAACAAAAGTTATTATAATAATATTTGGACAAAAACGTTCGGCCATCACAAAACTAAGTGACTCATTTAAATTCTTAACAAAACGGAATGTGAGCCCATTATTCTATTGTTATGTTAACCAGCGTATAAATGATGGAAGAATGAATCCGTGAAAACGGTTCGCAGCTGACGATGTCGCTACCTTTTTGTTTTATAGATAAGCGCTTTTGTTGGCAATTATTTTTTGTGATAATCTAATAATTAATTTAAGATAAATGTTTTGGCGGTGATTATACTTTTCGTTATTTAATTTGATTGTTTTCATTGGTAACGATAAAATAAGAAATAGGTACTTGCTGCACACTGCGGTTTTAACCGAGTAAGTAAGTCCCGATCGCGAGAAACTGACGATTAATTTATAAACGATACATTTAAATTTCGGACAGTTGCGCTTTTTTTGAAATTAGCTCACAGATTGGTGTACTTATCAAAAACGCGCTGGGTAGATTTTTGAGTTTTGTTTTTCTCGTAATTTTTCTTTTCATGTAAGTGTACTAACTTTTATTATTATTGTTTTCAACATATTTTGTTTCTCCTCGCTAAAGAGGGTGAAGAGGTACGGGCCGAAGCCAAGTACTTATATTATAAAAATGAAATTGTTAAGTTGTATCGGAATTAAGAAATTTAAATGTAAGGCGGCATGTATTGAGGATCACGGCTTTTTGTAGCTGTAAGTATGTGGATGGATTTATGTTCAGTAGTTTTAGGTTCGTATGGAGAGTTTTTATTATTATTTGTTGTGTTTTGTTTTATACTAACAATTGGACTCTAGATGTCAAATAATTAAAAAAATTATTATTATTATTTGGACCTCAAAAAATTACATTATATCTTTCCTGCTCGCTTCAAAGTATTAGAAATAGAAGTCAGTCACTCACTGCATCATTTTGTTTGAAATTGCAAATAGTGTTAAAATAACTAATTTGACCTTTCGGTCAGCTCTCGGAGCGCTAAATTGCCAATCCCCATCAAATCATACCAACTTGATTGCAAGGAAATGTTTGAGGGGAAACGTAAATGTGAGGTGAGAGCTGGGGCTTAATTTATTTAGTGAATTGAAGTGTGGGTTTGACTAACTTCCTGATACTTTAGCTTCTACTTACTACTACCACTTTACGCTGATTACTGTTATAACAGAGAGAAAAGATTTCTTTTTTTTTGTATTAAAAAGTTTTGAAACTTCTAGACCGATTTTGATGATACTTGGTAAGAAAATACATTGAATTAAAAGAAATCAAAATTAGAATCTACGCCTACGACTTACCATAATTTTAAGCATTAAGAGGAAAGGGTACCGGGGGCTTTCTCCATACAAACTATTTCAAACGTAGTCGACTGTTTTCTCCCTGGATAATGACACTAGAGCAAAACATAGGGGCATAGTCATGGCAGTTATAGGTTTTATGGCACAAAAATATTTGTGCTAGTGTCATTATCCAGGGAGGAAACAGTCGACTACGTTTGTATGGAGAGCGCGCAGGTACCCTTTCACCTTAAGCGTCGGAGTTCTTTGTCGTAAAACCTCTTCCTACCACTTCCTTTTGTCCTCCTATTTCCCCTTTTTTATCTATTTTATTTAAGTCAGTCCAAACACATTTGCTGATGAAGTCCGTCATCGTTTAAACTTCTAACGAAACTCAAGAAAAAAACTGTCAAAAATATGTTTTAATTAATATCCGTAACTTATTCCATATTTTGGTTACCATAGTACAGGCATTTCTGTGAGGTTGTGCTAAAAGTCTCTCAATATTTATTTCTCTCCAGGCAGGTCAATTTAAAAATCAGCCCTCAATTAGGAGGATGTTTCAACTGGAGCATGGCACCGTCACAGAGCGAGTTGGTCGTCTTCTCCCACATCAGCGACCCAGCAGTGGACTTAGAGACTACTCCTCCTGACGGACCCTGGTTGGAGGCTACCTCCGCAGCTGTACCTTGGAGTTTGGGGGTCGATATCGCTATCTGGAATGCTGTTGGTATGTACTTGTATAAAATGTTATTATAATTTTTGGATCACTATCAGAATGCTTTTCATCATTACTTCCACCACACTGTGATTTTTCGGTCACAACTGCCATCAATTCTACGAGATGACCTTTTCGCTGAAATACAAAAAAAACAGTAGCTGTGGCCACGTGGTTCGATTGTGTACTTTTTTTCCCGTCGTAGCGATCAATCGAACGACGTAAACTTCTTATCCTGTTATTCCATCAATCCAAAATTGTCACAGAAACAAAAGCCGATGCAACGGCAACAAAAGACGACCATGGCAAAACAATGATGTGAAGTGAGTGACTAAAAGAATAATAGTCCATTTACTTTTCTAACTAATCTCTCGCGTTTTAAGTTAAAAATACTTAAAATTAACATTTCACGTCAGAAACGTCTGTGTGAAAGTTCCGCAAAACAAACCTCGCAGAAGTTGTGAACTATTGCAATATCTCCCGACAGATTCATCTATCAATATTTAAAGCAGTTCTCTTCCCGTTTGAGCTGCACTGCGGACTCTTGAAACCGGAGGAATTTAATTTTTAAGCTCTGAAGATTTGCCCGTTGCAAGAAGTAGTATTCTTTGGCTGAAGTAGTTATTATGTCTATTTACGAGCAAAACTAATTTTCGAATCACGAATTTTCCTGTTCCGTAAAAGATAAAATAGTTATAATTCAGATCACTTATTTCCATACAGTTATATAGTCCACAGGTTATGAGACTGGCATACATATTCAATTGTTTTATAATGCTTCTGCCAGCGGCTTCGCCCGCCTTTTCACCCTCTTGGGAGTGGAATAAAAACCCCTTTGTTATTGAATACCTACACTTACAAAAACACACCCTCCAAACGTCATGACTCTAGGGTCCGTATTAATAAACCGAACTCAATATCGATTTCAATCTTGAGTTTGCTCTTGAGTTGTTGCGCTGATTAATGAACCTATCTTAAGACGCGATTAAAGAGCGACGTATCACTTGAGTCATACCGTATTAATAAATCAAACTCAGCTCTCAAGATATGTCTCAAGATGTAGTTTCGTGAACTCAAGTCTGATTGCGGGTCATACAAATCTTACATTTTTTTAAATATTTTCACATTAAAAACAAGTTGACAGCAAAATATGACGACACTACCTACCATAGGGTAAGAACATATCATTCAAGGTAAGAACAAAGCGTTACTGTCATTCAAGATCAGTCTCAAATCTCAAGAGCGATATCAGCCTGGTTAAAACTTGAGTTTTATCTATTAATTAACGCCTAACTTAAGATAGTGACCACATCTCAAGACTCACTCGATTGATACGCACTCAAGATCGATATTGAGAGCGATTTATTAATACGGGCCTAGGACTCTAGGATCTTTTAGAGTCAGTCAATCAGGACTCAAGACATTAAAAAATATATATTTTAAAGGTATTATGTAGACCTAATTGGGAACTTTGGTCCTTATGACAACTTATTCAATATCTTATGGTGTTGTTTTGTCCTAGGCTGGGCAGGGTGGGGTGAATGGGGTGCATGCAGTAAAACCTGTGGCGGTGGAAAACAGATCAGAAGGCGGTACTGTTCCAGACATTCGTGTGAGGGATACGGAGAACAGGCAAGGGCGTGCAACTTCTTCGAATGCCAAGGTATGTTAAGATAATACGTACAATCCACGGTCAAAAGTCTCTGCCCACCGTTACGTTTACAATCCCGTGCAGCACTATTTGAAAATTATAACAACGTAAACTGTGGATCGAACCCACATCGGTTGGTGTAGCGGGTGGCAGCTTATACCACTCACACAACTAAATACTATCGGCCAGAGCTGTGCAGTCCCAATTCATGAACACTTTCCTTCGGGAGTAGTGCAACCTACGAAATCCCGCCCTTTTTTTTGTTTGCCAATTAGGGTCCAGTACCCTTTTTTATTGTCAAAGTCTATTGTTTTGAAACATTTCGTTTCAACAACAAACAACACATTTGGCATAAAAAGCATACAAAAACGCTTTAAGGAACGTAGACGTTTGAAAAAAAAAACAATGCGCCTTTCCCATATTGGTCAACAAAAATTAAGAGGCTGGAGAAACAATAGGGCCCTACACAGGATAATCAACCTTAAGGTGGGACCGCGCAGCTCTGGCTGATGGTACATAGCTAACATGTTGAAAATAATAATCACACTGAGTACTTTTAATTCAAGTATTTAGGTTTGTGTGTAACGTCTATTAGAAGAAGGTCGTAACTCCAATACTTGTTGATAGTATTATTGAAGCAAACTGGTCATTTACTTATGACCCTACCTAACGAACTACATAATCAGTGAGACGTAACAGTTATAGAGTGATTATCTCCTAACTTCGCATTACTTTATTATGAGACAATAATTAGAATGCGTGTCTTTGTGCATATTCCTAAACACTTAATTATGGTGAAGTAAGACCTGAAAACCCCCTTCCCTCGCGCGCCCCGAAATTGCCGAATGTAATTAAAAGACTCACATCTATTTTTAGTGAAAAACAGTCTGTACTAACTTATGGGATTTGATGTAAAGTTAATGAAAATATAAATTTTGTACTTGTTTTTTTATTTACAATCGCCGTAAAATTGAAAAAGCTAAAAAAAAATTACGATTTTTAGGATATTCACGATTTTTTTATCGAGGCAAATTTCCCTAATCGTGTTTCGAAGTGAATGGCAATACAAAGCATTTCTTTACCTTTAGGACAGTAGGAATATCATTCTATGGATTTTAGTGGTTGATACCCAAAAACTGTATCTAAGACACCTCTATCGCGCATCTGGTCATACCACTTCAGCTTAAGTTTATGTTGATAAGTTTATTTTGCTCTTAAAACTACCTGATCTGAATTGAATACGTCTCAATTCGGATCAGGTAAGAGCAAAACGTTTTTAATTAAAAAAAAATACATAGCGTAAAACGGCATGGGAACAAAACGTTCTCAATTTAATAGGTACTGCGTTAACCTCTGGTTGACATATCACTGTACATAATGCGCCATGTTCAAAATATACTAACGTATTGTCATTTTGTAAACCTTACAGAAGAAAAAAATAACCTCATGATCTTGTTGATTCTTTTCATTAGATGGATCCCGAAACACGGTTGACAAGTTTTCAAGAAAAAATGTATCTCCAAAATTTTGCATTGCAGCGAGAATTTTAGCGAGAGATTTTTCCTTGAAAATTTTACAAAAATATCTAGCGGAGCAACATAATTTTCGGGTAAACGAAACTTCAACATTTTCGAAATCATATTCAAATTTCCAAAAGTCGTAGTAAAAAAGTGAATTATTATTGATAGGGTGGACAGAAAATAGGCCTCAACTGCTTTCTTTTATAGTTGCTTATTTAGATATTATTAGTCCATTTACAAAAGTAGGTCGTAATGTTACCTTTGCCAACCCTAGTTTGTAGTTATTTATGGCAAAATATCGTAATATTAAACAACAAACATAAAACATTGTTTCATATCCAATGCGAATAAATAATGAAGGATATTTATCACTCCCCTCGGGTTCCGTACAAATTTACACCAATATTAATTTACAAAACGTCACACTTTATTGAATTTTATGTTTTTATTGCTTCTAACACTTAATCGACCGATATGGCTGTTACTTCTCCTTAGGGTTTCAATTTCAATGATTTATTATCCCCATAGGGCAATAATGTTGAGATTTATGAACAAAACGAAATTGCGAAATTTGATTTCGTACATATTTCTTTTTAGCTGTATACCCGAATAGCTATTTTTTCATCGGTTTTTGTTTATTCTTATTTTTTAAGAAAAAATATTGCATTCTTAAAGGAACAAAATGTCCAGTGGGATTGGCAGATTCTTCATCAAAATTTATAATATTCTTTAGGTGTCGATTGTATGCTAATAAGAGTTCTGTTAAATAATAAAAAGAAACCCGTGATCAAGGAAAATTGCACATTTCCCAAAGTTTTTTCAAGTGATTGTAGGATTGACATAAACGCTAAATTACCAATAGATGTGCCTTTAATTATATCTTAATACCTATTTAGGTTAATTTGTACAACAAAAATAAATACGTTTAAGACCCTAATGATTAATCTACTGTCAAATTGATTAAATGTCATCAACCTTAGTTTTTTTACCTAATATTTATTACTTCTGTGGTTTTTTTTATTATTATATACTTACTTAAATAAAAATTGTTGTAAGTAGGTAATTAATTTCCCAACTTTGTTGTTTTTTTTAATATACTTAAATTTAATTTTAGATAACACGTTTAATCCATTTAACGAGTATTGAGCAAATATGTTAAAGCACAATCATGATAAACCCACTGTCAAAGTGTCAAATTGATAATACGAACCTTATTGTTTTAAAATAGAATTCAACTTTATATTACCCATTAAATGCATTTAGCTAGAATTTAGATAGATAGATAGGATACATAAACACTTTATTTGTACAACACACAAAACGTTGAAAAAATCGAAGAGGACAAGAAAGCTTATTAAATTGTACAAACAGGCGACTTATCGCTTAAAGCTAAATAAAATTAATAAATTAAATTAAATTTATTAATTATTTAACTAAATGTATTTAAGCACAATCATGATTAACCAACTGTCAAAGTGTCAAATTGATTGATTAATATCAACCTTGTTGTTTGAAATAGAAATTAATTTTTACATTACCCGTTACCTGAAAGAACAATCATGATTCTGTCAAAGTGTCAAATTGATTGAATAATATCGACCTTGTTATTTTGCAAAATAATTTATTTTTAATTACGTTTTTAAATGTATTTAGTTAAAAATTAGCTAAATCTGTTTAAGCACAATTTTACGACAGGCGATTTAAGTTTCGTATTTGCAAGCGCCCTTTACCACACATGGTTAGATTAATATCCGAACAAAAGGTACCTCGAACTGCAGTAAGTAGGTCGGTACACTATGGTAATGGCTTAGTTTCAGCAGTTCAGCAGTTCAGGACAAACTTGGCAAGTACCCTTGTTTGTCAAGTGTCTAGTTAGAGTTTCGATGTATAAATTCTATATACAAGATATTGTGAAGCAAAAACTATTGAAGCGATTGAGATAAAACTTTGTACTAACATAAAGATAACTAAAGCTATAATATAATTTTAAATAACGATACTTGTTAGGGTTCAAACGGTAATATATTGTATTATTAAAACTTCACTGTCTGCATGGCCGTTCGTCCGTCTGTCTGTCTGTCACTAGGCTGTATCTGATGAATAGTGATATCTAGACAGTTTAAATTTTTTTTTGACTCCACGCATTCGGCCCATTTTGGCAGTTGGTAGGTATATGGGACAAAATCATAAATCACTCTAAATTTTTACAGATGATGTTTTTCTGTTGCTAAACAAATATTAAAAACAGAAAAAAATAATTAAGTGGGGTTCCCATAGAACATAGTAGGAAACCCTTCGTTAGCGAATCCAACTCACACTTGGTCGGTTTTATATCTACGGATTTCTTTATGATTGAGATTCATAATTTAGTACTACACTAGATTTTCCCTGCAACTTCGTTCGTGAAGGGTATTTTCCGAAATCCATAATAAGTATCTGTAGGTATGTAATAGCACCTCTACACGATGGGCCATCACGCTGGACCACAAATATGGGCCAGCATGTAGAGGGCGTAGTGGTGGCTGATGGCGACTGGATGGCCACGGTGTCGGTTTTTCGGTCGCACATCAAAGGAAGTGGGTAACGATGGCTGAACGTGACCATCGTGTAGTTGCGTTTCAATCATTGCATGGCCATCTCGCTGGTCCAGTGCTGAGCCATCATGTAGAGGTGCCATCTTTTAGCCCAATCCATCTATTGGTTTGAGCAGTGCGTTATTATACGTTAATTTTTCTTAACTTTCTTTTCTTTTTATTAACGTTGGACGTTGATATGTCCGTTTTTTTTCTGAACGGTCAAACGAAACGACCAAATATTTGATGAATATTGTACCTAAGAGATAACTCATAGCCTGAGTAAGGATAGGATAATTTTCTTCTTGGAGTAGGCAAGTAGGTACAAAAATCTCATAAGCTTCTCTCTGTCTACGTCTTGTTTCTCGGAGTTTTTGTGCTTGAATTGTATGGAGTTATTACGCAAACAAAACCGCGGGTAATACTCGTAGTTAATACATTTTATATTAGTATTCCGGTGAGAGTGGTCTTGAAAGCAAAATTTTGTTGAAAGCGCGTCGCTAACTCGCCCAGTAGTTTTGGCAAAGGTTCGCGGAGCAACGAAATTTTATTTGGATTTTATTTCCAAACTAGCTAATTCGCCTATCTTTGCTACGGTATACCTAAAATAGACTATAATAGCCACGTAACTGTAAACCGGATAAACTAATTTAAACTTATAGGACATTTTTTTTTCAAGAAGAAATAAACTGGTCTAGTGCGAATCGGACACGTGCACATTTCCATTCAATTTTATTCTGTTTTTAGTATTTGTTGCTATAGCGGCAACACAAATACGTCATTTGTGAAATTTCAACTGTCTATTATAGCTATCACGGTTCATGAGACAGACAGACAGACAGTGGAGTCTTAGTAATTATAGGGTCCCGTTGTAACCCTTTGGGTATGGGAACTTAAAAACAAGACCCTTATGAATTCAATAAGCTAAAGGGCTTTCTGTGTTTAAGACGCTTTTTTTGATGTCCCAGGTGCAATAAACCCTCTAGCACCAGGAGCTAGAAGAAATTTCCACCCCGCCCAAGCCAGATGGGGAACAGTATCTGACCGCCCTCACGCATTCAGTCTGAAGCCTAACTCTTACATCTGGATAGCGTCTTCAGAACTATTCGGTGCAGGGAAGACGTTTCCGAGGGAGTTCACACTTTTCCTTTCTCTAAGGTTACGGCCTGAGGTAAGGTTTAAAAACAAGTTGTTTTTAGTAGGCCTTTTTTTCTACTCCTGCACAGCCTTGAGGAATCTCCTGGGCCAAGCTTGTCCGTTCTCCATCTAAACCGTGACACCATATTTTGACGACCTAGTTGGCACAATGGTCACTATGCCGGACTGCCAAACTCAGAGTTGCGGGTTCGATTTCCGCCTCAGACAAGTATTTATGCTTAGATATTTGTCTAGGGTCTGGTTGTTTCTATGTATTATAAGTATATATATTTACAAAAGAAAAAGTATATAAGTAGTATATCAATTGTCTAGCACCCATAACACAAGTTTAGTTTGGGGCTAGATGGCGAGGTGTGGAATGTCCTGTAATATTTATTATATTTTCCGAGGAATCCAGGACACTGAATTATGATCTTATCTGAAATATATCTATTTGGGACAGCAGTTTGATTGCTTTTCAATATATTTTTTTATGATATTTAATCACTGCGTTTGTAAACTTACTTACTAATAGCGATATTCATTTCAAAGTTGAAAGTTATCAGACAAAAATTTGATAATACAACTAAGTTTCTAGCATAATGTATTGCTTCTAATATCGATATTTTTGCCCCTAGAGTGCCGGCTACGGTCAAGGCACGTTATTCTCTCTCCGCTCCAGAAGACGCACTGGATCCTTCCTCTCATTGGAGCTAGCTGGTCGAGGAGCTGCGCGACTGGTGCACGCTGGTGCTGGATCCTCGAGGTCCATATACTTGGCGGTGCCGCTTTATGACTTCCGTTGGCATCATATTGCAATCAGGTAAACACTTATAAATTAATAAATAAACAAATTAATAATAAATAAAATAAATTAATGGTAATAAATAAAATAAATTAATAATAATAAATAAAATAAATTAATAATAATAAATAAAATAAATTAATAATAATAAATAAAATAAATTAATAATAATAAATAAAATAAATTAATAATAATAAATAAAATAAATTAATAATAATAAATAAAATAAATTAATTTCATTTCATGGATCGCTGCGCAAGAGTAAAAACAGCTCTATTTTTAAAGAGTAAAACCCAACACCTATAGTGTTTCCGAAATCAAAAAACTTTCATAAAGTCTACACATTCATCCATTTAGAAATTAATTCCAGTCCGAACGGAGTTATTTTTTTTACTCTACTTGAAAATACCTGCCCACTCGTGATTTGCAGACCTATAAAGGTTTTATATAAATTGGTATTTTGATTAAAAAATGAAGTTCATTTGAAGCTGGAGCTCAAAAGAAGATATGCGCGAACATCCATAAAAAAAATACATACAACTAAATTGAGAACCTCTTCCTTTTTCGGAGTAGGTTAAAAATATGTAGTAGTTATGCTCCATGCGCTGCGTCATAACAAAAGGCGGTTTTCTCCCAATAGTTTCTTGTTGCAGTAGTCAACTTGGAAAGGCAAACGCACTGAGGACTATTTAATTCCAGTAGTTCGTTTGACCAAACTAATGCAATTTTTCACTAGTAATGGTAAGGTACTTACTTCCGCTTATAACAAAAATTAAAAAAAAAACCCCGACACAAAATTATAATCATTGTGAGATACAAATTATGCCCTTTCATTTAATACCCCACTCTAGCATATTATCTACCTACTTACATTCGGTTTTTAATCCTGACTTTTATCCCCCATAACTTAAAGACGGCTACACCGATTTCGATCAACTATAACTAAGAACAATCCCGACTAATTTACCTTTCAAACAAAAAAACTAAATCAAAATCGGTTCATCCGTTCAGGAGCTACAATGCCACAGATAGACACACAGACACGTCAAACTTATAACACCCCATCGTCTTTGCTTTGGGGGTTTAAGGTGACAAACTGAATTATAAAATGGATCATAAAAGTAAATGGAAAAATACCGAAATAGAAACGATCCTTATATGTAGCTAAACAGTACAAAAATTCTTAATTTACGTCATCAGATAACCCTATAAGAAAGCGTTTTGTTAGCTTCTAATAGTGAACATAACAGAGATAATAGTGACTATTAGGAGACGTAATAGTCGATTCTATCGCGAAAACGTTAAGGGGAAGCAAAGAGCCTTCTTTTGCCAAATGACATCGTTTTGTAAACACCAGTTTCCGAAATGGAAATTTTGTAATTTGGCTGCCGTTTTTGGTCAAAATTGTATTAGTATTGATTCTATGGCTTATTATTATAAAGTTTAATTGTCACAGAACTTCATTTTTCTACTTTAGTAAACAACAGAAGTTAATCTGTATTTGGTTTATATGTATAGTACATGCATAATATAGCCGTGCGAAGCCGGGGCGGGTCGCTAGTATTAGATAAAATAGACTTTCAGACTGAAAAGTATAATTAATATCAAAAATAAATAAAACACAGATTAAATACAATAGCTTGATAGAGTAGTAAATTGAAAAGGGAGATATTGTATCCCCTTTCCCTTCCTTCTTGAAAAAGGAATTTAAATAAAATGTGATAGGTAGTGCGTAGCTGGAGAGATTATTTATAAACTCACACAATTTTTTTTAACGTGTGATTTTTTTTATTTTTACTACCTATAAAGATTTAGAATTTTATAACATTCAATGCAAAGAAAATTATAGCCCTAATTTCCTATGGCCAAAACCGTAGGGCGCACCTCGTGAATAAAATATAGGTTAATGTGTTTACAGTGTCAAACTACAGCAATATATTTTAAAACACATTTAAACAATGTAAAACCGAATTATACTCACAAAAAGTTGTGTTAAATTACTTTATCATAATTATTCACAGCTTTTATAATACAATATTTACCATAATTACACAATGAAATGTAAATAAAGCATTTTCATCGCTAAAAATATGATGTCGACGTTGAACTTAACTTAATTTTACTGCGCTATAAAAACTTTGCGCGAAATTAAATATCTTATAACATTGAATGGGATGATACTTCTCGTTTTTTCATACTTATACAGATAATAAAAAAGCTTTGAGGCTTTAAAAAAGCTTTGAACAAAAGTAATGTAATGACGAAATAGCAATTTTAGACACGGGATAGAAAGTTCTTCCTTTTCTTCCTTAAGCACTTCTAGAGTATCGGATTATTCCTAACCTGAGCTGAAAACGTAACTCGGCAGCGAGCTAGGTTAGGAACAGCAACAAAAATGATTATTTTAATTCCTAACGTAACCCTCTATTTTACCTGATCCTAAATTGTCTTCCTAACTCAACAAAAGAGGATCGAAATTTAAACAAATAAATGATCAAAGTGGATGGAATATGAATATTAGATTGTTTAACTAAATTATAATATGGAGCCCAAAGTAAAAAAATCGCGGAGCTGGTGGGAATAATACACAAATATATCAAGTGGTTTGATTTAAATAATGAATACTTGTGAATACATGTGTTTTAAGAAGAAAGGGTACCGGGGGCTCTCTCCATACAAACTATTACAAACGTAGTCGACTGTTTTTTCCCTAGATAATGACATTATAGCAAATATTTTTGCTGCATAAAACTTAAAACTGCCATGACCATGCCCCTATTTTTTTGTCTTATTTTTAAATATTTTTAATCTTAATTTCTATGATAATTAGAAAATGAAAAAAAAAGACAAAAAATAGGGGCATAGTCATGGCAGTTATAGGTTTTATGGCACAAAAATATTTGTGCTAGTGTCATTATCCAGGGAGGAAACAGTCGACTACGTTTGTATGGAGAGCGCGCAAGTACCCTTTCACCTTAACGGTCTGCCAGAATTGAAGTCAGTGTTGATTACCAGAATCCCTTCCAGAGGTATTATACTACGAGTTAATAACGCACTTAATCTAACAGTCTATTCCACGTTAACGCGGTCGGTCTTCATAACAGGCAACACTTTAGTGCCCTGTGAGGATATGAGGATTTGCCAGGTCTTCAAACACGACCTAATTAAAATTCTGGTAGCCTTATACTTGCTACCAGAATAATAAACGGTACGGTAATAAACGGTGGTGGTGGTAGTATTTCTCACGAAACTTTAAAATTGAAGATATACCTATAGTTTTGAACAATATCTTTGTTTTTTGACTAAAAAATTTTATGTAGATATTTTTATACATATGATAAGTCAGCGTTTGACCACTATCACACCCTCATGATAGCCGGTGATGATGCGACCTTAGATTTAGCACGGTTTTCTAGAAGATACCTATTCACTGACTCGAAGACACCAAATTGTACATAGATATCTGAAATAGACGCGATAGATATAGAGATACGGTTTTAGACTATTTCGCAGTTTGCGTACTGGCTGATTCCAGTCTTGAAGTCTTATTGCAAATCAATACGGTCGAGTACGTAAACAACTTGTGTTAGAAGTACAGTTTTCTACGAGAATGTGCCCTTACACGAGTGAACCCTCAAGCACCAGATAGTACTTATCAGGTACAATCAACGTTCAAAAGTTCACCGGCACTGTAACGTTTACAATCCTGTGCAACACTATTTGAACATTATAACAACGTTACCTGTAAATCGATCCCACGTCGATTGGTGTAGCGGGTGACGGCTTATACCACTCGGCCAACTAAATACATAGCTAACATGTTGAAAATAATAATCACACTGAGTACTTTTATGTTTGTGTGTAACGTCTATTAGAAGAAGGTCGTAAGTCCAAATCTTATTAATAATATTATGATACCAAAACTGATAGTGGACTTATGACGCATGCTGTACAAGAGTGAACCCTCAAACACCAGATAGTACTTATCAGGTACAGTATGGGTCATAAGTAAATGATCAGTTTGCTACAATAATACTATCAACAAGTATTGGAGTTACGACCTTCTTCTAATAGACGTTTAACACAAACATAAATACTTGAATTAAAATTATTTGTAGTTGGCCGAGAGCAGCCACCCGCTACACCAACCAACGTGGGTCCGATCCACAGGTGACGTTGTTATAATGTTCAAATAGAGCTGCACAGGATTGTAAACGTTACAGTGGGCAGAGACTTTTGACCGTGAATTGTACAAGAGTGAACCCTCAAACACTAGGAAGAACTTAACAGGTACATAATGATGTTTTTTTTTTCCTTTTGTCCAGTGTCCACGACGACAACACCGTTCGAGCGTACGTTGACTGCCATTGGCTTAGGACCGACGTACTCGAGAAAGACGCCCTTGACACACCGAGGGACGCAGACCTTATTATAGGATACCTCTTCTCTGTAAGTAAATACGTTATTAAATTATGGGTTATTGGCACATAATATTGACCTTAACAAGCTTTATGAATTTTACAATGTCTACAATTTTAATCCGTGATATTCAGTTAGCTATAGTATCTAGAAATGGGCAAGCCCAGCACCTATATATCTTTTGACGACCCTGTGGGGTGGGCATAATGGTCACCATGCCGAACTGCCAAACACAGGGTTGCGGGTTCGATTCCCGCCTCAGACAAGTATTTATGCTTAGATATTTGTCTGTGGTCTGGTTGTTTCTATGTATTATAAGTATTTACAAAAGAAAAGTATATAAGTAGTATATCCGTTGTCTAGCACCCATAACACAAGTCTAGTTACTTAGCTTAGAGCTAGATGGCGATGTGTGGAATGTCGCGCATTATTTATTTATTTATATCGTTTTGGCGTTTAATGTCCACAATTTAAAATGACCTCTTCTTGGAAAAACCATCTCTCGTAACTACCACTTCTAAAAATGACTTCTTCTAGAAATGACCACTTCTAAAAATGACTTCTTCTAGAAATGACCACTTCTAAAAATGACTACTTCTAGAAATGACCACTTCTAAAAATGACTACTTCTAGAAAGGACAATTTTCTCATGTAATCAGCATCGGCATCGTCACATTTGCTAAAAAATATTTTAAGATAGGTACTCATAATGGGTGCGTGCTTAATTAAGTCGACCATGTCCAAATTAAAGAACTTAGCCGCGGGTTTCATGACACTGATTTCCTTCATCGTAAGAGCACATACATTTTAGAAAAAACGCCTTAAATGTACAAAAAACGAATCATCAAAATTGGCCGTTCATATATCAGACTAAGGCGTGCTGCGTACATAAAACAGTAACGAATGTGTATATACGAGTACATTTAATATTTACGACGTCTATTCACATATTAAGAACCTACCTGTTTTTGAAGTCGGTTAAGTATGAAACCACATAGGCAGTTGTCACATCTTCTTATTGGGTGCAATAGTACAAGTGTGCGCTGTAGACACCAAATATTAGATGATAGATTTAGTTTTTCTGATAAATAAATAAATAAGTAAATATTCAGCGCAGAGCCTACTTTCAATATGAATGCGGCTTACCACATTTGTTGGTGGTTTTCTTGGTAAATCAAGAGGCTTCTAATTCTTTAGCTTGTCCTGGTCATTTTTTAATAACTATTAATATTCATATTCATTTATTTCATAAAACATGGGTACAATTAGTGGTGTTGATTTAGATTAAGTAGTTACAGCCATGTTTCGCCTTATCGGCATATGAAGATGTCAAAAGAAAGAATTTATATAAAAATTAAATGAGTCTCGATATAAAAATAAAAATTTCGATATTTTCGATCAATTGTTTATTAAACTTACAGGTATGTGCTTATGACCCTGTACCTATCACAACCTAAGTAGGTATTCGACAGAACCAATATTTACAAAGGACCGTCTAGAGTTTGTTTTTCATTGCTTGAGTTTTTGATAAATGTATTATTATAATAATGATAAATTAAGGTTTAAGTAATTAATCACATTAAATTAATTAAATTATGAACTTAATTCTTAGTTATGGTACAAGTTTTGTTTAATAATTTTATATGAGTTTTTTTCTTAAATATTGACATGCTAGGTAGACTATTTCAAAATCAGAGAAGTTTGTAAACATAATTTTAAATAAAATATTTTGACTAACGTTTAATAGGTTTTTTCGTGTGTATCTAAAAACACTTGTTTTTCTTCTATGGAATAACATTCCCCGATTCTCGTATTAAAAACCCCGAAACCTATTTTTCTTTATTCGGATATAAAACCTACGCCCCAATCTAATTATCCCAGAAAATCAGATCCGAATTCGCCAAAAAAATACATTTTAATTTCGCTTGTAGGTAGGTATATACTTACCGACTTTGTATAAATTGTTTACCACAATTACTGATATAAACTAAGGGACTGAATTATTTATATTATATAACGACCTCTGTTATGTAGTGCGGTGGGAAAACACCTACCTGCGACTCAGATGATTTCAGGTTGATTCCCGCCTCAAACAGACATTTATGCACAGATATTCATTTGTTTCAGATATGAGTGTCATTAAACCACAAATAAAACATTATTTTATAGCGAAAAAAGAAGCTAAGAGAGTTTATGCAAAAAACTCTCGATGCTCAAAAACTAAAATCAGTAAAACTAATTTGATTATGGGTACATAATATACGAATAATATAAACATTTTAGGTATGTTTTAGGTTTTTATATAACGGATTTAGAAACTAACATTAAATTATGGGAATCGGACAAGCGAAAAATAGCAAAAATTGCCCGTACCTTTCGGAATGTTTAATTTAAAAAACGGCTATAAAATATGCAGAAATCGTGCGAAGCCAAAAAAGGAATCAAAATTACACAACTCGGACACACAAGTGCTATTACATTGCAATGAATATCTATTTAATATTTCATAACTTAAGAGGAAAGGGTACCTGCGCTCTCTCCATACAAACGTAGTTGACTGTATTCTCCCTGGATAATGACACTAGCACAAATATTTTTGTGCCATAAAACCTATAACTGCCATGACTATGCCCCTATGTTTTGGTATTTTTTAATTTTCTAATTATCATAGAAATTAAAATAAAAAAAAATAAAAAACTTAAAATAGTTTAATGCACCAAAAATATTTGCTCTAGTGTCATTATCTAGGGAGAAAACAGTCGACTACGTTTGTAATAGTTTGTATGGAGAAAGCCCCCGGTACCCTTACCTCTTAAGGCTCGGCTCTTTCAGCTCCTGCCAGTCAGTGAGTGGCATTTCATTTGTGGCAACAACCTAAATTGAGTCACGTAGGTTCTTTTGCCTTCGACTTAGTATTTTGGAGGTTATTTTCGGATCTCTTTTCCTTTTGGCCTTCAGAGTAATAAAGTTACGAGAATTTTCTTTCAAAATACATACAAAACACATTTTTAAAAGCGATCTTACAAGGTTATGATCGACTTTGTAGACGAGCACGAATTCAAATCAAAATATTAATGTGTATGCTTATAATATAAATAAATCTAAAGGACTTCTGAGAATTTAAAGGGAATCGGTCATGGTCAATCAAAAATGGACTGACAAAAATGGACGGACTTACTTTTAAAGCACTTTTTATTTGTTTTAGAAAACAACGCCGTAATCTTAAAACTTTTTTTCTTATTTGTGTTTGTTGATAAGAATCTACCTAGAAAAGTGGTCGATTAATAGACAGGATTTTTTGCTATTATTTATTTTTATCATTTAATTTTTACTAAGTTTTTTAATTAAAATTACATTTTGGAGTAAAGTACCTAACAACATTTTATTTTACCAAATTAAAACGAATGAAATATGTTTAACATTAATCAAAATTATAATATCTGGACTGGGCCATTTTTACAAAATATTTTTTATTCCCGTTAATTTATACGGTACACTCTTAATTTGTTTGAATTTTTTTCACAGGGAGACTTGGAACAACTCGTCTTAGTGCCAAAAGCAGGTCAAGCCCAGAACCAGTGCTCGAGCCAAGTGTCAGGGGTACCTAACCCCTTAGTTATTATGAACAACACGTAGCGTAAACGCAAATATTTTGAGCCTAAATAAGTAAATGAAATATGTCAGGTCATATTAAAAAAGAAATGGTTGAGATTTTAATTTCCCTCACAAATTAAAGTTTTAATATTTTAAAAATTAAAATTTTAAATGGTTGATTTTAAGTACCTACCAAAGTTGATTAAACCTAGATATTCGCGATGTTATCTGTAAAAACAAAAACATGGTAGATCTTTTTAAAATCAAAATGTATGTTTAGATTATTACAAACTAGTAAAGTCACTTCATTGTAAAAATAAATTAAAACCATTGTTAAGAAAATTTAGATTTAAATTGGAACAATAATGTATCAAATATTGAAGTTCTAAGCTGTATTTTGCTAACATAACATAAAGTTATACTAGACTACTTAAAAATAAATAAATCTACAATACTCACAAATTTATTTATTTTAAACGTTTATATTAATAATATTGTATTTTCAGCGATACGAGAAAAACACATTAAAGCATATTATTATGTTGTCTCGAATTATATGGTTTTAAATAAATAAAATAAAAAAAATATCTTCATTATGCAGTAATTTAACAATAATAATATCTACGATTTTTGTCATGAAATGTTAATAAGTAAGTATATCAAAAAATAGCCTAGTACTAATAAATAATAGTGTAGCGTTTCTAAAAACTATAGTTGGCCTAAATTGTAAATAGACCTGTCTAAAATACCCTTCTAACTGTGAATACGTATATGGTAAGAATTTATAATATAATAACAAAGCCCTGCGGTTATAAAAAAAAAGTCCTATGTTATTCTCCATACTATAGATCCCTCGGTCGAATTATTTGACCGTGAAGAGAACAAATAAACTAGCAAACTTTCACATTTATAAAATTAGGAAGTTATAGTTTAGTCGACTTTATAGTTTTTGAAAAGGGTCGACCTAATTAGTTGTAACTTTATTAAATCTGTGTCATATTATAGTTTTGCTTGCGAATATTAATTTACTATCTAAAGTTAAATTTGTTTTATATAACTACAATTACAATTTAAATTATTGAAAAATTAAAAATGTTTACGATCTCTGACTTACTTAGAGTAGGTATACTTTTATTTTGAAGTAATAATCAGTGTCTTTTTATGCTAAACTTTGTTGCTGATGGAAGCTATTTTATATTTTAACAGAATTGTCATTGTAAATTGACGGAAACTTCAAGAAAATTAAATAAATTGTAAAATGTTGAAATTATACCTGCGTTTTTTTTACCTGGAAATAATTGATTCAAAGTTGGTGTTTTGCGTAGTTGGTTTTATGTGTCTAAAGGATTCAAACAAACACACGACATAGTAATAACACAAATAGGTAACAAAAAGAGATAGTTACAGAGACAAGTAATCACAAAAAACAAAGAGAATATAATAAATCCACTATAAACAAATCCATTATAATAAATAAGTAAAATCATTCTAGATTTGTAAGATAAAACCATGATAAAATCTAATGTAGGTACCTAACTGACAGAAGTATTCATCAATCACAAACACAATGCTACAAATTCTGTTTTGACATCCTTCCAAACAAATCTGCTTTGAATTATTTGACAATAAATCGATAGTTGGAAGCTTTGACGGTTATGAATGCTACATTTATCACATGAAGCCAGCTGAATCCAATGTACGGATATGCGTTTAGTGTAAGCCATGAATATGGCGTGTCAGTAAAACGTCAATAGTGAGCATGAAGTCAAGATCAAAGTCTTTCTAAAGAAGCATAGAAATCGCAATTTCTCCTACTTCCATTGAGACAAGAGATCAAACTTCAGTCATTTAATTATGTACGTTTGAATAGTTAAGATTAATTTAAGGCTTGTCAGAATTAGGAGTTTCTAACCCCCGAATACTGAAAGATATCTAGGTACAGTCAGGAAAAGACTTAGGGTAGCAGGTGCATATTTTAAAGTTCTAATTATTTTAATGACGGTTCAATAATTTTTGGTTATTCTGCGTGAAATAACTAACACTTTGAAAGCTATTTTTTTTTTGTTAGGAATGGGTTTGCACTTGACCATAATATGCCTGATGGTAAGCATCATTATGGCCTACGATGGAGCGTGCTTACCCAGTAGGAACCGTTTCACTCTCGCTTTGAAGATCGCTAGATTGTAGTTCGCAGGGAACAGGGGCTTTAGTGATATCAAGCAGAATAATTTGCAATTACGAACAGTTATTTAAAAAATTAAAACTTTAAAATATGCACCTGCTACCCTCAGTTCTTTTCTGACTGTACTACCATTCAATCATGAAGTTGTAAAAATCAAGGACATTGAGCAAAAACCACAACATTATTTTTGACAACTTCACTGAAAATCATTTCCATACAAAAAGGATAAGCTACACAAACACTTCACTCCAACAACTACGCAATAGGTTACTTTTTTTTCGTTGGATTTTTAGTGAAAGTAAAAAAATGTTACTACTTTATATATAGAGTTATACTGCCGATGTCCATTGTTTTACTACTTCTATTTAGGTAGTTTAGTTTTGCAGTGTGTGAATTTAGTGTGAAACGTAAATGCTTGGTTTACAATCACTTCTCCGACAAAAAAAAAAACTGGTTGCCTGTAAAGTCGGTATACGGGCGAAAGTTTTACGTGACAACAACTGTGCTCGAGTGGAAGGGACGCGTGCCTTTCACTTTTTATGTCTGTCTCTCTCGCTCTTAGGCGGGCTAACCATGCCCGCGTGCCTCTCACTCGCTCTCATTGTGAGCGCATAACGTCAGCGGAGCGTAACGCAGTTTCTTGAAGTGTCACCCGGCAAACCAATTTATAAAACATTGTCACGTCAAAAACAATCACTTACGCTACAATGAAAGATAAAACAAGTAAGGTAAGTATATATAAATGTACCCCACTTAACACAAATTAGATCCAATTACAAATAAACGTAAAACTTTATCCGACGCTACGACTCTCCTAAATAAAATTACGAGTACGTAATAAAAATTCAAGCAACGATATGTAAAAGTTTGTCTAACTTTTGATACAACCGTCAATTCTCATTATCCTATTTGTAACAAAGTTTTTAGGAGCCACCAGACTAAAAACATAATGTCAACCGATGCACTACAAAAAGAAGGCCATCTTATCCCGCATCATCACCTTTTTTTTTTTATCGAGGAGAATTGCGCCTTATGCACCTTCCCACCGCTCCGGGGGGAGCGGCGGGGATGTGTGGGGCTCCCTGCTGGCCTGAGATGGTAGGCGGCCAGAGGTTTACCCACTAAAACTCCTCGGTGTCCTTCTCTTCACCGTAATCCAGGAGGAAGTAGGAACTGTTTGCACATACAACTACTTCCCCCTGGGGTAACAACTACTTAGCGTCAGGTGTGATAATAGTGAAACGCTCATATCATATCATAATGTAACAAAAATGAATGAACCTGATCAAAAAGGAATTTAATTCGATAAATAAAGCTACGTACGCACTATGCGATCAGCCACAACCAAAAAGATATGTTTAAAAAAAAAAACTTTCTATAGGTATGCACTATGGTCACATGAGTAGAAATTCGAAACTAACCAGGCGGTCGCTATACACACTATAAGCGGTTTGCGGCTGCCTGCGCATTTTTGCAGAATCCTCCATTTTATTTTATTCTGTGCCATTAAGATTAGCTGCAACCGTATAGTGCATACGTAGCCTAAGTTAAGGGAGATTTTTTCAAGTAATAACGTCGCGCGGCTTTGTGGGTAAAGCCTTTGTCGCTATATTTTTATCAAGTTGTAGCTTAAATTGAGTCAAGTAAGTATGAATAAGTTCTGTTTAGATTAAAATAAAGGTGGGTTACATACCTGAACTATGTCTTGGAACCTAAGCGCGCGAAGTCTTGCTCTCATTCGAGACAAGTGAAGTCTTCAAAAGTGAACTGAACCCGAACTATCTGTCGATAAAAAGTTACCAGTATGTAGAGACATTTAGGTAACATAAATACTTTATGACTGTTACTCGTCTTGTTTCTCAATGCCAAAGGCTTTGGTTCGTGATTTTTATTTGAGTGTGAGTGAGGTAGAGTGGAGATAATGATTTATTCTGAAACAAGAGAGGAATTTTGTATTGTGTGCAAAACCGAAAATAAAGTTATCCTTCTTTACTTATGCGTTAAATTTTTCGTAGTGCCTAGCTGTCAACTGTCAATAGCAAGAAAACGTTGTTATTTACCAACACTAGTTGTGAAATCAAAAAGAAGTCCATTGCTCATCTTCTGTTTCTTTTCTTTTCTTTTGGTTATTTATTTCGATCTTTTTTTGTTTAGGTTTCGATCATCTTTTATTTCTGTTTCGATTTTCTTAATGCTTCTGGTTTGACAACCGATTTTATTAAAGAAATCCTATCCTTGTTTCCGTTTTCGTTTTCATTTCGATCGTCTTTTGTTGACGTGACAACGTTTTATAAATTGGTTTGCCGGGTGACACTTCAAGAAACTGCGTTACGCTCCGCTGACGTTATGCGCTCACAATGAGAGCGAGTAAGAGGCACGCGGGCATGGTTAGCCCGCCTAAGAGCGAGAGAGACAGACATAAAAAGTGAAAGGCACGCGTCCCTTCCACTCGAGCACAGTTGTTGTCACGTAAAACTTTCGCCCGTATACCGACTTTACAGGCAACCAGTTTTTTAGTTTCAATCGTCTTTTGTTTTTATTTAGGTTTTCTTATGCTTCTGGTACGGCAACCCTTTTTATTAAGTCGGTTTGGAAAGAAATAACATCGAATCAAATAAATTGTATTTCGGTGTAAAATGATAATATTATTATTGTTGCATAACTTATGTGAAAGTATACTGAACTAATTTATTTCTGAGTTTTTATTTATTTCTGTGGCTTGGCTTTTATGAAGGCTATTGCTTCTAATCTCGGCATTTTAAATTGAATTCTCCATTACAAGGACTTTATTTTATTTCTCACAGCGAATATAACCAACCGTCCAAACTACAGAAATTATAATAACAATAAATAATTTTAAACAAAGAGTAAAAAACAATGAGATGGGCAATTAAAATAACTGCCTACCGCCTACAGTGCGTTCCGAATGAAAATGACGGTAGAATTATTTTAACAAAATTCAAAGGGCGATCTTGAAAACAGTAGATAAGTTGCACTTCGAGGCACACCATCAAGCTTTACGCATTCCTATGACAAACATTTGGCTAATTGCTCATTCTGGCTTTATGCCCTCCAGCTTAGCTGACTCTCTGCTGGCTGCGTGCTATTTTGTGTCATCTAGTTGAATAATCTTTCGGCTATCTAGGTTTCATGGTTTCATGTCACCCCAACATGACTTGTCTTTCCGCAAAAGGTAATTCTGATAGTGACCCTTCATAGCTTTCGTATACTAGCAGTAATCGTTTATAGAGACCGCAGTTACTTTTTGTGGAAAGTTTCCGGTCAACATCCGATATCAAAAAGTTATTTGTTTTTAGTAGATTTTCCTGTGTTTGTTGGCAAACTTTTGAAAACAGAATGTTTCCTAATGATAATAAAATAACAACACAGTACCTGGAATTTTACCTTATTTTGCTAAGAGGAAATAACACTTCAATACGTCTGAAGCCTAAACAAACAACTTTTGTTCTACGACTTTTGGAAATTTGAACATTTTTTTTTGAAATTTTTTGAGTTTAGTTTTACCTGAAAATCAGCTGTTCCTTACACGGAGAGGTTATTAACCTTAAAATTTTATTTATTTACTTATACACTAACTTTTGTTTTAATAAATCAGCTGTTTTTAAAATTTTCATAACCTCTACATTTTAATTTTTTCGAGTTTCCAAAAGTCGTAGAAAAAAAATTGTTTGTTAAGGTGCACAGAAGTAGCCCTCAACGGCTTGCTAGTACAATTACCAATAACCCTGTATAAGATACTCAGGCGCTTTAGTGCTCTCAATAGCATAGTTACTAAAAGTAACTTTCGTTTTACAATTAACTAGATTAAGCCAATATTGATGCTCAAAAGAAAACTGTACAATTTATCGATGATGAACCAAACGATCAATCGCAGACTAATTTGTACTTTCGTGAGCGAAAGCAAATATTTTTTTTAATTGTTTTTATATTAAAATGCTTACCAAAACGAACAGCTTTTGACCTATCTAACACGATGGTTAGTGATGATACGGTCTAGGATGTAGCACGCTTTTCTAGAAGATACCTATACGCTAGTGTAGATCCCCAAATAAACAGGAGCCTTCAAGCGACGCGAGTGAAGGTATGAAAATGGTAGGGGAACAAAAACTTGTCTGACCCATCCTTCTTTTTTCCAACCTATCATCGTTTGAAAACAGTTCAGTTAACGAAATAATCTCTATAATTTGAGAATAAAGCCCCGAGAACTCCACAAAGTAGGTAAAAATGTATTCCTATCACGCATCTCTGTAATTGGAATTCTCTGAGAGATTGCGATCTTATGAAGGCAGATAGACGAACATATAAATCACGCGTCTTCGCTCGTTTAAAGTAATGACATCTCTTAGTATTGAACGTTATAAGACGAAAGCGAATCAATTTGCACTTATGTTTCCTGTTGAAAAAATTGTTTAGGTAAGCTTATTTTTAGAAAGAATTTCTTGGAAATCTTTGGTAAAATTTTGTTGATTTCACGATTTCAGAATTTTAAAAGCTTTGCGTCGATGGTTATTTTCGTTAATGGGATATTTAGGTAGTTTCTAACACTTCAAAAATGAGCACCGTTAAATTTAATAATAGGTATACGTCAAAAACTTTTAAATTACCTTTTTAAGGGATTAATACATATCTGAAAAGTGTGCCTAATTTGATGCGTTATCTTCACTAATATTCTAGAAAGATTTATTTGCTTTTTTTGTTTGGCTCCAAAACTACTGGACCGATTTTGATGAAACTTGGTATGAGGATACATTGATTAGTTAGGTGTATTATAAAAGCTACTCTTATTCCGATATTCCTACGGAATTGGGAGTTACACGGGTAAAACCGCGGAACACTGCTAGTTTACAATAAAATTTACCTTGTTTAAATATTTAAAACGTTTAACAGTTAAATATAGGAATTTAAAAGAGATTTTTAATTACGAGTACGTACTAAAATACCTATAAACTGTTAAAGTAGGTACGTACCTATAACACCGAATAAACAAGGTTGCTGTTTGCAATTAGAAGAAAATCATAGCTTGGCTAGAAATCGTAAGAAGTAATTTCGAGACCTTAGCCAAAAATCTCGTAATTTTTTTGATGTATTTAATTAATAATCTAGTGTTTTCAAAGGTTTTTAGAATTTGTTAAAACATATTAAACAAAAGATCACTAAGTAAATAGAGGTCACATTCATGAAATACAAAAACGCTTTTCTTGAATAAACCTACCTACTCACCTATTTATGTTCTGTTTTTTTCTTATTAGATAGATCTAAGTGGCCCCATGAAAGAAAATATGTTCTAGTTCTTGGTTAACACGAAATTAAGTACTTACGTAAGTCTTAGATAATGCTTAATTAATTAACCCTCTGGGAAGAAACCCTCGACTAACAGTGGGCCACATTCATGAACTATATTAACAATTAAATTAACTAAACCTTAGTAGCTATATAATCTACGCGTATTTGCTTCGAATATCTTATTTTAAATACAAACACCAAACCCTCATTTTAAGATTTAAGAGTGATTTCAGATTTTGTTTTACTGCCAACTTTCTGCCTTCACTCGCGTCCTTGGAAGGTCTCCGTTTATTGGGGGTGTTTGAGTCACGAGCCTATAGGTATCTTCCAGGAAAGCGTGCTACATCTTAAGAGGAAAGGGTACCGGTGACTTTCTCCATACAAACTATTACAAACGTAGTCGACTGTTTTCTCCCTGAAAAAAACCAAAACATAGGGGCATAGTCATGGCAGTTATAGGTTTTATGACACAAAAATATTTGTGCCAGTGTCATTATCCAGGGAGGAAACAGTCGACTACGTTTGTATGGAGAGCGCGCAGGTACCCTTTCACCTTAAGCCGAACTGGTAAGACCAAAAGCTATATAATCTACGCGCGACAGAGGTGTCCTAGAAACAGTTTTTGGGTATCAACCACTAAAATCCATAGAATGATATTCCTATTGTCGATTAGAGTGATTTGCCTAGATAGCAAAAAATAGAATTGAATAGGAACCCGCACACGATTTTATAATTTATACACACTTATTTGAATAAACAAACGTATTTACTTATACAACGTACTTGATATAATATTATGAGAGAGTCGCGAGTTACCGACAAAAGAAAGTCAACAAAATACTTTCAAGGAAAAAAAATGCCGGTTCTGTATGTAAGGTATAAAATATATGAAAAATAATTATTTATATAAAAAGAGAACGTACCATTTAAAACCGGTTAATTTCTAAAAATACCGTAACAATAGAGACCGATTTTATTTTATCAAAAGAACAGAGCGGCTTTGAACAAAACGATAACCTACAAAATTATACAAAAAGTACCAAAAAAAATGTTCGTCCTTGAAAGCCGTAAAAGTTATCATTTTCTTCCTGATTTTACCTTTTTCCTGTAGATAGATACAAATTTGCTTACCTATTGATTTTCTTCGGAAGCTCAAATTTGAAATCTATTCTATTTTAGATTGTGAACAAAGTTGAGAAGTTTCGAAACGGTTTTTTCATAAGATATCTTTGAATTTTAAAAGGTGCTACTCATCAAGATCTGTGTGTTAAGAGCTGTGCACACTGTGGCAGTACCGGGAGTGTTTCAAGAGTCAAGAGCTATGCACCTTGCCACATAGACCGGCCGGTGTTTATGTAGCAAGGTGCATAGAATCTCAAACATTACAAAAATTCCCGCTCTCGGAATGTTTCCGGTACCACCTTAGTGTGTTTTGCACTTTACCTGAAGCAATTAGAAATTGTTAATAACAAAGCAGGCCATATTTTAGGTATGTTAAATCTGCTGGGCATCTGCCTCGCCAACGCATCTCCACAACGTCCTATTACCGGTCTTTATGGACCACGCTGCCCCAGCATGACCTCTTATGTCGTTATATCATCTGGCTGGTGGTCTACCTTCCTATGCTATATACGGATCCCCATTTCTTATAAAAATAGTACCAACTAGGTCTCGGTTTAAATTAAATTAAAACCACTGGATTAAAATGTCTGTCTTCAGATAAAGTCACCGTCAAAAACTCAGTAACCATGAATTTAATTTTAACTTCCAACAAAACTTATTATCTCTAGTGTCACGGAATCACGATTACGAAGCAGAACTGTTCAAACAAACAATGGATACCGGTAAAATAGAGAAACTAAAGTTTTAATGAATTAACTTAACAACTTTTCACTAAAGAGCCAACTTGTGGTGTTCTTATTAAAAATAAACCTATCTACTTATAGCAACAGTATCGACTTTTTAAGCAATGCCTCTCTGAAAAGGGCATTTTTCATAAAGATTTTTTTCTTCTTCTTCGGTTGACAAATGCTTGACGGAAACTATAATTCTAAAAAATCCATTGGCCAGATCCAGGATGGATATAGTGAGACATTTTTTTCTCATTGGATTCAGCTTTCAAATAGTGGATCTTCGGAGATTGTTATTCTTTAGTTGATCCCTGCGCCAGATTCATCATGGATCTAATGAGATATTAATTATTAATCATTGAATACAGATTTCCAGTTGTGGATCTTCTAAGAACTTTCCTTCCCAGTAGATTCATTTTTTTTTCTTGGCCAGATCCTTTATTTTTTTTTTTCATCAGATACGGCTTTGATGTTGTAAATTCACTAAGAATTTATAAGATTTAAAGTCCTGACTGATTGATATATCAACGCACAGCTCAGGCCAATAGACGGATTTGGCACACAGGCAACAGCGATGTTCATAATTTCAACATAAGAAATAAGGATGAACTGACCGTGCCCGGTAGAACTCATGGACGTGACTTTAGTTGCTCCATTTCAAATAATAAGTACTTTCAAATATTTGTACCTAATATTGACCTTTGTGAGCGTGATCACATGAAAAAAAACCCATGAGTTTCTTGTGCTTTCTTCTCATTGGTGGGCGCGTTCCGAAGGCACACATCCTAACTTAGTTTTTAAGACGATTTTATGTGGTCTTTATACAATTTTTAATGTATTAAGCATCCAAAGAAATAAAAAAAAAAGACTTTGACTTTGGGATAATATAGGTATCTATGATGAAACGATGTTGAAAAATTCAAACCCAAAGCCGCGAGTGAAAGCTAAAAAAATATAATATTTTCCTTAAAAAGTACATCTTTTCTAGATGATTTAAATGCAGCGTCAGCAACTTGCGAAAATCCAAATCTGTAATGCCGGAGATAGCAACTTATAACTTAAAATCTGGAAATTCGCCCAAATTGTGTTGTTTTGTTTTTTTAGTTCTGTCAAATTATATTCATTAACTAACATTCGTGCCATTTTCTACTATTTCTTATTTTTAACCGACTTAAAAAAAGGAGGAGGTTCTGAATTCGTCGGGGTTTTTTTTAATGTATGTTCCCCGATTACTCAAAAACGCCTGGACCGATTTGGAAAATTCATTTTTTTCTTATGGCTGTGATAGCAATTTTAAATATTGGAAATTCGAACAAAATGTGTTTCTTTTTTGCAGATTTCTGTTAGAATCCTTTCCGTATCATAATATTTCTGTTCATTACTTCTTTTTAGTCTTCACCAAACAAAGGCACTGCATAAACGGGATAATTATGGTGTCTTTCGAATACTTTGTTAATTATAAAAGTTTTGATGAAATTTGAATTTACTTTGAAATTTTTAATAAAGATGGCTCATTTAATAACGGAAGATTTAATTTGTCAACTGATGTAGATATTATAATCAGGAAAATACTAATTAATTTTAATTATTTTAGTTACAAAAAAGGCGAAAATTTGACGACCTCTATGGCGTGTCAGTCGGGCTTGCGACGCAGAAGGTTGTTTGTTCGATTCCCACCTCAAAAAAATATTTAGGTACAGATATTTGTTCCTTTTCTGGGTATTTCTGTATGTATCATCATCATCCGAGCGATGTTCCCGGTTGCATCCCTCTCGGGAGCCCGGGGTCCGCTTTCCTACTTTTACGCCTCCACTTCGCACGATCTTCGGCATCCTGGATTGTAAGGCCATTTGCACGCATATCACCCTTTACGACGTCAAGCCAGCACTTCTTGGGTCTACCCAGTCTGCCACGACTCGGCGGAGGCGCCATGGCAAGACATTTGTTCCCCACGTAACTAGCCGGTTTTCGCAAGACGTGGCCGTACCAGCGTAAGCGACATTCTTGCAATTTATCTGCAATGTCTCGGACATTATTTCTGTATTTATATCCTACTAATATTATAAATGTGAAAGTATGTGTGTACACACACAAACTGTGTGTGTGTATGTTTGCTACTTCTTCACGCAAAAACTACTGGACCGAAAAAAGAAATTATATTATACTAGATGCGCCCCGCGGTTTCACCCGCGTGATATTTTTCTTCGCAATTTTCTTATATTTTTCTTTCATAAGAACCTTCTCCTGACAATAACAAACACAACAAAAAAAGAATTAGCGAAA
This sequence comes from Idaea aversata, assembly GCA_907269075.1. Classification (NCBI taxonomy): domain Eukaryota; kingdom Metazoa; phylum Arthropoda; class Insecta; order Lepidoptera; family Geometridae; genus Idaea; species Idaea aversata. Next base: position 2,437,156 of record OU026092.1, on the reverse strand, counting down.
TCGGTTCAGCTGTTCTCGAGATTTGCGCTAAGCAACACATTCAGTGATTCATTTTTATATTATAAGAATAGGTACTATCCATTGTCTAGCATAGCATAGCACCATAACACAAGCCTAGTTGTTTAGCTTGGGGCTAGATGGCGCTGTGTGAAGTGCCATATTTACGAGTGTATTTAATTACTGCGTTATACATAACAGGCTTCGAATATGGGTAGTACGAATGTTCTCAATCCCGAAGTACCAAAACTTCGTAGTTACGTTACTGCGAAATAACAAAAAACGGTAAAAAAATTACGTAAGTAGTATTAAAAAAATATCAAAATCAATAACAATTAATTTCTGCAGCTCTACCCGAATGAAATGTTATTTATCACGCTTAAATTAATTTCAAATGTCATAGTAAAATTAATGCGACTATGAGTCTGGGAGACGCCTTGGAGGATAATTTTTTTGTTTTAAATGTAATAAAAAAAATCTACCCCCAATTATTAGGGGAAGCCTGTGTTCAGCAGTAGACGTCCTGTAGCTAATATGATGATGATGATGATGTTGATAATGAATGTAAGTTGTAATTGTTTTTTTAATATTATTGTTTATTTTATTGTAATTATGTCAATGCTCGACTGCGCGACGCAAAGGAGTGGTAATGTGTTTATTTTAATTTTGTTTTACGTTGGTATTTTAAGAGGAAAGGGTACCGGGGGCTTTCTCCATACAAACTATTACAAACGTAGTCGACCGTTTTCTCCCTGGATAATGACACTAGAGCAAATATTTTTGGTGCATAAAACTTATTACTGCCATGACCATGCCCCTATTTTTTGTTTTTTATTTTTTTATTTCTATGATAAATAGAAAATGAAAAAAAAACAAAACATAGGGGCATAGTCATGCCAGTTATAGGTTTTATGGCACAAAAATATTTGTGCTAGTGTCATTATCCAGGCAGGAAACAGTCGACTACGTTTGTATGGAGAGCGCGCAGGTACCCTTTCACCTTAACAAATTAATGAGCCACACCACTATTCGAGAAGAAGAAGAACAAATTAATTGACAATGAAGCATCGAAGTAATGTTCGAACAGTCATTTTTTTTATAAATAAACAATCGAATTGATAACCTACTCCTTTTTTGAAGGCAGTTAGATATGATGTTATAAAATACTACCTACTGTACAGTAGTCGTTCTGCTTACGCGGTAGCCCTACAAATAAACACAAAACTGTAGAAACAACACAAAAAAAGCATCGTAAAATGTATAAAAGTCGTAATAACAAACCAAATCGAATAAAGAACTCGAATAAATCCATTCTCGGATTTTATATCAAACGTGTTAAAATTTACAGATTCATACAGAAGCGAATCGACAACTTGAACTATGAGACCAATAAGTTTTGCCAATTTTTCGGATAAGGCTTCTGACACACTGGAGATAAGCTTGTTATATTTAAATTAGGTACCTTAATTAACCATACTCTAAATAAAATTAAAAAAAACGAACATTTATGACGTTACAATTAAAAATATCGGTTCACCCGTTAAATAGAGAAATATTTATCTACTAGCTGCGCCTTCACCCGCGTAACTCCTTATCCCGTGGGAATATCGGGATAAAAAGTCCATGTGTTAGCCCAGGTCTACATAGCTATTCCGAGTTTCATCGCAATCGGCCCAGTAGTTTTTGCGTGAAAGAGTAACAAACACACACACACTAACATTCACATTTTTAATATTAGTAGGATTTTTAAAACAAAAGCTACTAAGGGCGACTGAAGTGAGATTGTGCTTAAATATAAATACTAGTTTATCGGGTAACCTCAAACTTAAATTGTTAGTAACTAAATTACCCACGTTAGTGTCTTTTTAAAGGTGATATTTATTTCCTACAGACACAGAATAAATTAAATTGCACTAACTATAGCTTTTGGAGCACTTTTTACCACTTGGGAGGTAACATTTTCTAAAATATTTCTTAGTGGTCTTTTTCAAATAATTAACAGGAACCCGCAATCGAAATTTCAGACTTGTAGATCTCGTAGTATAATTACCTAGCTCTGAAGCTAGGTAATTATATGTTAAAAGTGCTATTATGATACTGTCTTAACTCTTAAGTTAAGTACAAGCAGCTCTAAAAAAACTCTACAAAACACATTTTAAGAGGTCATAAAATAAATCAAATTTAGTTACCTAAATAGAAAACATACGCGAATGTATCTCTACCCTAACGTTCTCATATCTACTTGGAGTTGTGCCAATGAATTTATTCGCTAACTTTGGTGTAGGGAAAATTGACACATGCTCCCTGTCTCGTATTGTTTGATTTAAAACATTGTTCTGTTTTTGTTTGTGAACAAACTGAATAAATTACCTACTAACTTAAGTGAGATACCTACCTACGTACCGCTATAATATTATTATATATTATCCGTATAATTTTTAACCCGATAATTTTTCGTGTTCCTTGTTAAATTATTAGCATTGATGAATTAGAGTTTTGGTTATTCGTGATCGCGTGACTTCGGCGTCAAGTGTTTCGTGGTAGAGTGCATTTTATTATTTCACTTAAAAGTTATTAATGTTTTTTCAATAATAAAACTGTACCTAAGTTTAGTTAAGAATACAAACTATTCCAAAACAAAACAGATATGCTTATTTTCTTCCGTTAAATTGCAACAAAATATTAAGCTATTGATATCAATCGCTGGAAGAATTTTTATTTCTATGAGATTTTTCCTTTTGGGCTTTACTTTATTTTGGGGTGTTGGGGCTTGATAGCGCTGTTGTACAAAATCCCGACATCTTTATTTTATATCTAAAAAAAATTATTTGCTAATTGAGTTTGAGACATAGGTACCTATTTCTGCCTGGTCTGGTGACGCCATTTATGAAACTAAATTGTAACACAAACATCTGTAAACTGAGAAATTCTGTAAATTAAGTTAATTTAGCTAGCATTTCATAACGTAAAGACAATTCCATTCTGGTATCATTGCACAAAGGAGTCGACAGCAGCTTTGCAGTGACACAGTGAATTAGAAACAGAGGGTAAACTTTGCGAAATGTTTGGTTATGAGTTACGAATTCAGCTCATTGTACGCTTCATTCGTAGTTTGTAAGTTTTTGAATAATAGAACTAGGTTTTACCCGCGTAGGGATTGAGTTTTCTGTAATACTTTCTTAGCGAATGCCTACGTTATTACAACAACCAAGCGTGCTCATACTAATAATTAAATACCTAAATAAAATAATCGTTTACTATTAATACTTAATAGTAAACGATTATTTTGTTTCTATTAGCTTCGGAAGTAAATTTGGTACGGTTATTAGCAGAATAAGAGGTAGCAATTGGTTTTACTTTTTGTGTGTGTAACTGTTAACTGGTAGGTATCAGTATGCGTCATAAATCCGCTATCAGTTTGCTACAATAATACTTTTAACAAGTATTTGACTTACGATCTTCTTCTGATAGACGTAAATACATAAATACTTGTATTAAAAGTACTCGGATTAATTATTATTCTCAACATGTTAGCTACGTCTTTAATTGGCAGAGTAGTGTAAGCCACCACCAACTACACCAACCGACGTGGAATCGATTCACCAGGTTACGTTGTTATAATGTATAAATAATGCTGCACAGGATAGTAAGCGTTACGATGGCGGTGAACTTTTGAGCGTTAATTGTAGCTATAATAAACAATAATCAGTCCACTGTTACTTCAATACTGTGACAATTTGTATCTGGCAAAACGCCAGTCATGTTTATACGACCTATGAAGGGTATCTGGCATCTTCATGGAATTTATGATGTTGTTACTTTGTCATTATGCATTTCAACTTATGCTACGTTAAACTGACACTTATGAATATTTTATTTATTTATTTATCACTAGCGACCCGCTCCGGCTTCGCACGGCTATATTATGCATGTATTAAACATATAAACCTTCGTCTTGAATTACTCTATCTATTAAAAAAACCGCATCAAAATCCTTTGCGTAGTTTTAAAGATCTAAGCATACAAAGGGACATATAGGGACGGCAGAAAGTGACTTTATTTTATACTATGTAGTGATAGTGAAGTGAAGTGATGATAGTGAAGTGATTAGTGGAGGCAACGAAGGGTCATAGATACAAACTTTAAGGCTTAGTTGGCTTTAGACATATTCCTCTCGTGTTTGTCTTTAAGCAAAAAGGAGAGGTCTATAGTAGGGGAAAACAGCCCATATACAAGTACAAAATAACTGAGCGTGTAAATATGTATTAGCTTATAATTATGTTAGTAGCACTTCCATTTGCACTATGAGTTTATGCGGACTAGTGGGATTTGTCCGCGAAAGCAACGGAACACCACGTCCTTCTGCCAAAAATCCTCTTCCATGAAGTGGAGCAGATAACAGTTTGGGACTTGCGCCATAAACGCCTTGTTTCGGAGGGACTCTAACATTAATCGGCGAGTACTTCAACCTTCATAAAAAACATAAAGTACCTAATGGAACGACTTAGACAAAAAAGTCCAACTAGTTCTATCAATCGAACAATCAATAGAACTAGTTGGAATAAACCTTTTATTCCGGCAAAGGCAGAGGAAACTGACATGCACTAAGCTTGACACAGTTCGAATGCTACGGACATTTGCCAAATCGGAGTAGGCACCCCGTTGTGTCTTACTAGCGCCTCCTGCTGTGATAAGGCCCTTGTCAATGGCCATAAGAAATGAGCTCTCTTTACTTTTATGCCTTTTCTTGACAACCCGATTAGGAATATTATCCAAATTGGTAGGTATAATATTGCCCTCCGGCCACATTGGCAACTGAGATTCACAACCAGTTCCTAAAGAAGAACTAACATTCTTTTTACTCAACTAGTTTCCAAAGACGATAGTTTTTTCTTTTTTTGCACTCAAAAATTTATAAGCACATCTTGCTAACATGATGTTTGTCTACCACTTGTCACTGTAACTTGTACACTTGTAACTCCTGCCACAATGTTGTTGCCGAAACTGCTGAAATGTAATCGTACATTTTCCATCGTACATTATTGATCTCCTGTTGTAGTTGACAAGTAATTTTTCATATAGATGTATGTGTCGGACTGGAGCTGAAACGATCTTGGAAGCGGAAACTCAATTTAATAAAATACCTCTTTTTTATAGGTAGTTCGGAGGTCGGTTTAAAATCAAAACGTTCTCAAAGTGAACCACTTGATATCTTTCAACGTTTAACCGAACTCCAACGACATACTTAAAAAGACAATCACGTTCACGCCTTCGTACACTACCAGACTTCCGATAGTTTGCAGACAGTTTCACTTGTTTATCTGTAGTCTGCGGCGCTTTTAGGACTTATTCACACACAGGACCAGTATTTACACTACCGGTTTAACGTATCGGTCTTTACTGGAAGTTAACGTTCACACAATATTTGCAGGGCCGTCTGCAACGGATCCATCGCCTAATCTAACGTATCAGTCTGTGTATTTATTGAATCCAGAATAGTGTTGCGTATCTGAACACGCTCATACTACTTTTTTTATATCTAACCCTTAGTATACCACTGCAGGGCAAAGGTCTCCGCCATCTCCCTCTATCACTCCACCTTCGGCCAAGCTGGCTCGTCGACAATCTATGCCAATCAAAAGTAGTGTATAGCCCTAATTCATACATCAGTGCGTTTTGCAAGACCTTTATATCGTATAGGTACTTTTTTTTCGGTGATGGCGTGTTTACAACCGACAGAAGTCTGTGCTCTGCGGGAGCTCATATGCACTTCCTCAGTTTGAGCGTGAAATATGACGTCATTTCCGGAGAAGGCGCTCTCTTTCGGATGGCGTCTGGTAGACTTTGTTGACGTGTCCAAAATAATGAGATTTTTTTTCTTGAGAAATGAAAATGAAAACTGTTAAAACACATGTCCATAAGGCCAAATATTACAGCTGGCAGACATATTTGTTATATGACGGTTCGAAAAGAATGACGCCCGTATTCAGAAACAGTACTTTGGTTGCTCTTGGATAAGTGAACGCACTGCGCTAAATGCGGCCTTATGATTGGTCAATTTTGTACTGCTCTCTTCACCCAATTAGCGTCTTATTTACGGCTCTATGCGTTCGCGCGCACTATGCAATCTTATAGAGTTGATTATGATGCGGGTGTGTGATTTTTTCTGAGAAATGAAAATAAAAACTGTTAATAACATGTAAACAAAGCTCATATGCACTTCCTTAGGTTTGAGCGTGAAATATTATGTGATTTTCGGAGAAGGCGCTTATTTATGGCGATTGGCAGACTCATTTGTAAGTTGACGCTGTCCAAGAGAATGATTTTTGTTTTAGAAGTGTTAAAAAATAAATTTACCAATCCCAAATTATATTGCAGCTCTATTTACCACATTTATATTGCATTGCTGTACTCTAGTCTCAAAGGAAACCAGTGAAATTACAGAAACATGAGGTATTCCATTTCCGTCTCTCAAGAGTGACAGCCGCAATGCGATATTATCCTCATATTGCTAAAAGCAGTGACCGAGCTTAGCTTGGACTTGTTGCAGGACAGCAGACATTTGGTCTTATGTCTAACTGAAGTCCGAAACTTGTATACACTAGCTACGCCACATGGTTTTACTTATGTAAGTCCCGATCCCATAAAAATATTGGATAAAAATTAGATTATGCGTCTCTTCCAGGCTATTACCAATACAAGTTGATATTATTATAAGGAAAGTCGAAACGATGGCTTGATTAATAGAACTGCGGAAAGTTTGATTTGTGGTTAGATTGATAGAACTCGGGTGATCGGACCACGACCAATAAACGCGTTATTCAAGGACTTTATCTATATTTCAGCCACTATGATAAGTTAAAGCTAACTCGACAGCTAATGGTTTTATAAGGTGAGTTCCCTAATTCTCTTTGAAGGAACTACCAATACAAAGTAGTATTATTTTTCCGTTAGAGAAAATGCTAAAAGAACTACTGATAACAAACATCGATCGACCGATCGATTTAGACGACCCAGTTGGCACAATGGTCACCATGCCGGACTGCAAACACAAGGGTTGCGGGTTCGATTCCCGCCTCAGACAAGTATTTATGCTTAGATATTTGTCTGTGGTCTGGTTGTCTATGCATTATAAGTATATATTTACAAAAGAAAAGTATATTAAGTAGTATATCCATTGTCTAGCATCCATAACACAAGTCTAGTTACTTAACTTGGGGCTAGATGGCGATGTGTGAAATGTCCTGCAATATTTATTATTTATTTATTTTATTTATTATTGTCTTGTTTTTTTTCGATCGAGCAAAGTGGCTGTTTGAACGTTGTTTAAGATATTTGCTGTTTACTGGTCGACTCGACACACATGATTTTCCAAAATGTGGATCCTGTCCCTTAGTTCTTTCTACATACCAAGTTTTATCAATAGTTTCTCCATGAAGTGGTTAAAAGATTAACACACAAACTTTCACATTTATAGCATTAGGAGGATTGGGATGCCTACTTCATTAAAATATTTATTGAGTCTACCCTTGTTAAACATTAATTTACCCCTGTTTCCAGTTTTGTAGACTCAGAAACAATAAAGTAACTCTTTATTGCAGTTCCGGTTTCAACCAGTAATAAAACTAAGAGGAAATACCGACAAATATCAACCCTCCCGACCAGAGGTTTTAAATTTATTAAATTGCTTTGTGAAACGTTTTATATACCCATATGAGCAATTTAAGTCTTTGAACAAACTATTTTCGTGAAACATGAACAAAATACTTTTGAATTATTTTAATAAACATGTTTAAGACTTTCATACATGTAGAATTTATGTACTTCTACACTACTTTGTATGTTTTTGTTAACTTAAATGGAGCTTTTACTTGCATAAATCAATGGAAGCATGTACCGTCATAAATGCTTGGGAAAGTTGCAGTGCGCACCTCCTAACAAACAGGTTAGATTCGCTACATCGGGAATAATTGTCGACTTGACGTAAGATGATACGTTTCATGAACTGAGGCTGAGTCCCTGAGTTTTGTGCGTTTTTTTACATTGTATCATGTATTATAAGCAGTAGATACCTACTATAATAAGCTTAGAACTTTCTAATAATCCGTATCAAATAGTATGTTTTATAAGTAATTGGTTTTATGAAATAAAATGCATTCTTTTGTTATAGTCGAATTTGTTTACTCTTATATCACCAACAGCCCTTCTCACACAGGAAAAGTTAAGTATTTGATATTGAAAATAAAACCGGCCAAGTGCGAGTCGGACTCGCGAAGGGTTCCGTTCCGTTCGTTATTCTGTTTTTAGTATTTATTTCTACAGCGGCAACAGAATACATCATCTGTGAAAATATTAACTGTCTAGCTATCACGGTTCTTGAAACACAGCCTGGAGACATACAATACAATGGAGTCTTAGTAATATCGTTTTTTTCCTTTGGTACGGAATCCTAAAAATGACTATAAATCCTATTTTATTCTCAGTATTTTATTATGTTAGTGTCAACACCTTCACTTTAGTATTTAAAGTGAGTTTCGTCCAACAGCCCAGTGAGGCAGCAAACTCAATCTAATATGTAAATCAACACTAAGTTACGGTGTGAAATATCCAGACAGTAACTAGAAGCTGACATTTAAAATAAGGTAGACTTTAGTATTAGCTCTATGTCACCAAAGGGCAGGCAGCTACTTTGGTTAAAAGTCAAAGGAGCTAATTTGATTTTAACTTCTTAGGAAAACCTTATTTTTATATTTTTTTTTTGCTTTGCATTAGTTATGTAGGCAGGTATTTGTTTAATTTTGTTTTTTTTTTTAATTTAGAAATAAATCTAAATTATTCAAAAGGAACACAAGAAGTGAATAAGAAAAAGCTAAACGATAAATTAAACGTCATCATCAAAATCGGACAAATTTAAGAAAAGAAAGAAAACTCGAGAACATTCAATAAAAAAGGTTCCATTAATTTAATTAATTTAGGAAGATCCGTCGAAGTTTTTTCTTTATAAATTTGAATCGAATTTTTATACAGTCCTCTGTATAATTATTTCTTTTTCTTTCTCTACTTAAATAATGAGAAAAGTTGACTAGAAGAGAACTAATTAAAATTGTACGACTACATTACTAGACTCGATGAATACTCAAGTTTTTATTTGTTTTTGTTTATAATTCGAGTCTGCTTTGAACTTTTGAATTAAAATAGACTGGAGCTAGTTGAAGGTTTTATTAAAATAATACTCAGCCAATTTACCTAGTTGAAGTATGTATTTGTTTTCAATTAGACTGCTATACTAAATTGAAAACAAATACTTTTAGTATTGAATTTATTTAAGGCGCCTGACAAACTGGTACGACTTGTTGCATGAATCTCACACGGCAAGACTGATACGATATACAGGGTTATTGGAAATTATACTAGCAAGGGCTACTTCCGTGCACCTAAACAAACAACTTTTGTTCTACGACTTTTAGAAAAAAAAAAAAAAATGATAATTTTGAGGTTATATAAATTCGAAAAACAGCTGATTTTTCAAAACAAAAGTCATTCAGACCAAGAACAGTAGATGAAACTTAAAAAATAAGTAAAATTTTAAGGTTACTGACCTCTCCGTGTAAGAAACAGTTGATTTTCAGGTAAACCTAAACTCAAAATTTTCGAAAAAATGTTCGAATTTCCAAAAGTCGTAGAACAAAAGTTGTCTGTTTAGGTGCACAGAAGTAGCCCTCAACGGCTTGCTAGTATAATTTCCAATAACCCTGTATAAACAAACAAAACTTCTTTTACTTCTTATAGGTACCTAGCTAAGTTCTTTCTTTTACTTCCCAAACCGGTAGGTACTTTCTTTTACTTCTCATAAAAGTAATGGTGCAGTTCAACTATAATGTAGAAATTTTAAGGTGCGTATAACTTTTAATCTAAAGGCAGAGATAGCAACTGGTTTCGACTGGTTAGCGTGCATTGAAAAACAAAGAGAGACTCTCTTTGTTTTTCAATGCACGCTAACCAGTCGAACAAAGAGAGCCTATAAAAACATTTTATCAGCCCAGTTTAACTGATCAACAACAATTGGAAAGAAATACCGCAGGATAGGGGGCGATAGACGACTCTCGTTTCGAAGGCTAAGACCTACTTCGTGTCGCTGAACCAGCGGGGTAAGTAAATATATGTAGTTAAATTGATCATCCATAGTAATAATGACCAAAGATTGTATTAATTTTAAGTGCTAGAATAATGGTGATGATAAGCTAAGCTAGACCATGAGCCCTGGAAACTAGTGCCTCTACAGATATCATACAAAACGTTAGAAAAATGTGATCAAATGATAAACTTCTCTATAAAACCCCATTTTAAGTAATGCAAAAAAACAAGAGAAGACGTGAGATCGGATAAGGGCGCATTATCTCGGGGACGCATTTGAGTCTTATTGAAATGGTGGGGAAATGCCCCGTCAGCCGATTTTATTGACAGATTCGAGGACATTACCGTGGTTACGAACCAACTGATAAGTTCGCTGACAACGCACTTGCGTACGTTTAGTTTTTTACATAAATGAATATATATTACGTGTTTATTAAGCATGAAACCCGGATGGTTTTTATTATTATTATCCTTTACCAGTTACTAATATATAATGTAAGGGACTTACAGCACCATACACTCCTAAATAATCTCATTTTATACCGGAAAAGAAAAGAATTATCATCCTTTGACGCATTACTTTCTTGTTGTTTGACAGAGATGTATTAAGGCGAAGGCTGCCGCTTTGTTGTGATCACGCGATCAGTTATGCTGGTTTGTTGAAAGCCTTATTTTTTTAATTACTAGCGAGATTAAAGTTAATATCATTTTACCTTGAATAGGTAAGTATTTCGAAAAACAATCACAGTATAAAAGTTGTCGGCCTAATTGTTAGAATAAGGCCATAAATATTTTAATAATTTCTCAATAACACTGTTTCGATTGTCTTATTTTTCCGTTTCGATTGCCTATTATTATGTTGCGATTGTCTATTATTGCAGTTTTGATAGCCTACGCGCGTGAGTCCATATAAAACGCTTTGTCCAGCCCCTAATCGGCGTATTCTTATGCAGCGCGTCTTGACTGCGTTTGCGTCATAACTATCGTATTGCCCTAATCTCTTAAGACGCTCACGTCACGCAAACCTAAACGTCGCGCGCTCGCCGTATCGCGCTAAATTTTGACGTGACATAAATGTCAAATTAATTGTCACCTAGGAAGATTAGTCAAAAATTTCGTACGGCAACAGTTTGTGTCACGCGTAGGATGCGCGTAGGTGAAGTAGACGTGCAGTTAAGGTAAGAACAGACTGAGCCCACGTACGCAACGTATGCAACGCATGATGACATCTAGACTCTTGAATTTGTATGAAAACCGTTGAATTAGAAACATACTTATCATACGCAACGCTATCACACGCGTCCATCAACTCTTCCACATTGCATAGTATACGTTGCGTACGTGGGCTCAGTCTGTCCTTACCTTTAAAGTAACGGTTACGCGTAGCTTCATTTTACGGTAATACCGATTAATGTTTGCGTGATCGTAGAGACCTGAAACTCGGAGGGTGTGTTCTTATGTGTTACTTATGACGTGGGCATCCAATATGAAAGGATTTTGAAAAATTCAAACCCTCCGCAGACGAAGTACCTAATATAATCTAGACATCCCAGATTCTGTAGATCCGAAAGTATACAAATTACTTCGTTATGTCTGAAGGAGTCTTTACATGCAGCAAAGCCTCTCAGTTTTCAATAGGTCCGGGCATATTCAGGATTACAGGGTATTCAGTCTTCACTTAGCTGCTCTGTACCGCTATTTTGTATGAGATATTACAGATTATATTTTCAGTTTCAGCTTGTGTACTAAAGGAAAATATTGCAAAATACAGAGTTATTGGTAACCATGTTAAAAGCGGTTGCGGCTCTTCTGTACACTTAATTAAACAATTTTTGTTCTACAACTGATGGAAATTCAATTTTATTTTGAAAATAATAATTTTTTGTTACCTGAAATTCAGTTGTCCCTTACACGGAGAGGTCATTAACCTTAAGATAATTCTTATTTGCAATAGTTTGTTTTTGAGAAATACTTAGGCGAAGCCGGGGCGGGTTGCTAGTTAAATAATAAAAACCATCCATTAAAAAACCTTCTTGCTTACAATACATATTGAAAGTCCAAATGAGGAAAGTGCCCAAAAGGCTGGCTGCATTTAGTTATAAAAATCTTTGTTAACTTTGTCCCTAGGTAAGTTTAGTCTATTCTAAAATATTTGCTATTAATTTAAAAGTATACCTACAATTATTTATTGATTCTTATAATAACTGTAGGTTGAATAATCAAGTAAACAATTGACTTGTAGAAGTTAAGAACGTTTTCATGTTAAAACTATCGATATCCGACGCCACCGAGCTTTGTAATGACGAGGACCTCAACTCGACCTGTAGGTCAAGATCAAACCAGTATCTATTATTTACTCAAAGTTATGTAAACTATTTACTGTGTCATAATGTTACCACGGACAGAGGGTGTTGCCTACTAGAGCTTAATTGCTGGTACTTAAACTTTAAAGTTAACAACTTTTAAAGTCATTAAGGTCAAAAGTGTTGCCTATGGTGACCATATCAAAATAATACTATTAGTTCGCCCTCAACTGTGTCCTCAATTTCTATTTTATTGATTTTTACTTTAAAGTGAAAAGTACTAAAAATTTAAAAAAACATTTAAAAAAATATAAAACGAGGTTTAAGGATATTCCGAGATGTGGATTTAAACCTTAGATTTAGATACAGATTTACTCGTGGACTAAAGTCTAAACACTATCCTTATATAATCTCAAAGGAAAGTGTTTAGACTATAGTTCACGACTAAATCTGTGTCTAAATCTAAGGTTTAAATCTACATCTCGGACTATCCTTAAACCTCGTTTTGGAATAAGGGGGGAAGAGTTTAGACTCTTCGTATTATTCTTTGTTTAAACACTTATTATTTCAACTAGATAGTTTAAATGATATTTGCCTTGTACAGCTTTTTTCATCAAACCCTAGACTCCAAATATGTATTAAATTTCCCTCGACGTTCGACGCTAACTAGTTATGCCTATTAGTTTAGTTTAGTTATGCCTATTGTTGACTGTATGTTCAAAACTTCAGGCTTAATCATCAGAACCTGGTTTACCCTAAGATCAGCGTTCTAATCTTAGATTACATCACTAATTATCATTAAGTGAGATACTTAGGTGTCAAATACTTTCCTATTATAAAAAAAAACAGCGCACTCCGGGAGTGCAGGCAGAAGTGAAAACAATAAACTTGTTATTTCTCATAGAATATTTCTTGAAACGATCTGCTACTGCCATCTATTAGCACTCACTTAAACAAATATAGTTTATTTTTTATTCGCTAGATGGCAGTAAAAAATTTAAATCAGCGCCATCTACATTCGAATAGCGGTCTTTCTAGAAACTAAGTTTCTCAATTTGTGTAATAGATGGCAGTATAAGTTAAACAAAAAGACTAACACAAATAAAATCTCATCTGTCGCGTCAAAATCTGTCGCGAGAACGGCTGAAAATGCTCACCCACAAAAGTGCCCAACGCGCCATAAGAAGTTTTCACTTCAATAAAAATTGCTGCAAAACGTAACTTTTTGCAATGAATTTAAGAATACATTTGGGGCTTATTAGTGTCATAGCTACAGTTTTAGTTTTTCATATCATTTACAAATTATTTTTATAAGAAAAGTATCTGAAAAGAACCTCAATAATTTTATTTGTAGTTATTCCCACGCTCTAAAGATTATTTTCGTAAAATACTACTTCGTAAAGCCTAGGCTTTAGTAGGACTTTTCATGAATCTTCAGTGACGGCTTGAAGGTTTATCTAAAATTCATATATGTATGTACAGTGCTGACACCTTGCTCTAGAGAGCGAGATGAGATGAAAGTAGTGAAGTTTGCTATTTATAAAAAAAGGGTTCCGTTAATAAACTTTTTAAATTCACACTATTTGTATTCATAGTATTATTTTCCTAGATCTTTAATGTATATTAAGTGTAACTACTATGTTAATTTATACCTTTGTGAGTAGATAATAAATGATTTTTATTATTATATTATATTATTATAATTATCTTAAGACTCCGGTAAATAATACTATGGGTTCCGTAGAAAAAACCCGTTAGTGAATTTTGTATTTTTTTTTGTAATATCCAAATACTGAATTAGACATACATATTACAGACAGATTGTACTAGATAAATACTACATTTCCCGACGTATTTTCTCGATCTACTTCCGTTTTTCATACCTAATAAGTGGTATTAAAGCTATTAAAAAACGGTATGCCTACCATACTTTTGCTTTTTATTTTGTGGAGCTCGATATTTCAATACTTATACAAGCACCATTTTTACGACACAACTTCGTGAAAAAGATACATATATGTTGTAGGAAAGGCTTTTTGCCGATAGAAGCTAGATCTCTAGGAAGTTTAGTTTGATCTTAATAGGTTTGAAACACAAACAACGGGTAAATAACATGATAAAAAAGGTTCCAACATGAACCACTGATGTGGACGGTAAACATTTTATTACTAAATCAACAACTATTTCGAATATTAGCAACAACTGTTAACTTCAACAAACTAGACAAGAATACACTGTATCAAAAGTATGGAATAGTCTTATTTTATGCACCTTCGAGCCTAACCTTACCGATCGACTACTGAGCAGCAAAAGATAACATAATCGCCTAAGCGCTTGCTTTTATGGGCGGTGGTGGGGATTGGCAATGTCCACAACAAGTTTGACGGACGTGACGTCACTTTTCTGCTAACAGTATCATTATTGACCTAAAAGTACTTTCTTTAAAATGTAAATAATTCATTAGGGGTTCAATAGTAATTAATACACTTTTAAAATTAATAATAAATTATTTCAAAATAATCGCTATCATCTATCAGCATCGAAATAAAAACAAAAATCATGATAATATCCAATTACTTACCAATTAATTAATTAGTAAATTACTATACTTAGTAGTAAAACAACCGTGTTAATTATATAAAAAAACACATTTCAAGTAGGTACTTAATTTATGTTCCTTTTGAAAAATATTGGTCCGTTTTATAAATTTACCCAAGGAACTCTAAGTCCTAGTTAGTCAACTCTTGACGAAATCCTTTAGCAGAATAAAACATGGACCAGGGAATTACTTTTAGCGTTGAAATGACTTGTTTCTTCAAAGAAAGTTTTTTGTACGATATTTCTTAGGCCTCAAGACTTTCCAGGGGTGGTTTTTTAACGAAATTTCTTAGAGCTTTTTTGTGGAAAATCGTTTTAGTTTTTTGTAAGACGCATTGTTGGTTTCCTTTTCTGTAAAGTAAGCTCTTTAAATAATTTGTGTTAAATAAAAAGGTATTTGAATGAATTGTAAGTACCTATATCTCAGAATAGGTTCTTTTGACATATTGGTTTATTTATCCAAATGTATTAAGCATCTCAATTAATAAAAAATGTTGACTTTGACTTAGATATTTATTTGGATTCTGATCGGCGTAGGCGAATAATCGTAAGAGTTTTCTAATATTTTTTAACGACCCAATTGGCACAATAGTCACCATGCTGGACTGCCAAGCACAGGTCCGTTGTCTAGCACCCATAACTCAAGTATAGTTACTTAGCTTGGGGCTAGATGGTGATGTGTGGAATGTCTTGCAATATTTATTTATTTATTTTAATAAATATTCTACCACAATGGCAATGGCCCAAATGATGAGGCGAAGTGCGGAAACAGCCCCGTAAAACTAAACTAAACTAAATATTCTACCAGTCCGAAATAAATGAAAACGTCAAAAGAAAAACAATTATTTTATGTTGTATTTATGTATTGTATAAGTATGTATTTACAAGATTGCATAAGTATTAGTTCCGTTGCCTGGTCACCGCAACACACGCCTAGTTGCTTAGCTTGGGTCTAAGTAATTAAACTGGATATCAAAACAAATTGTTGTACATGACTAGTATTTTCCAAGTAACTTTACTACACTGCACTGCAATTTGACTTATTTATTTATTTTTATTTTCATTTTTATTGAAAACTAGCCAAACTATAAAACTGCCACGCGTACGAAGTCGGGCAACAGCCCGACTTCGTACGCGTGGCAGTTTTATGTACCAAAACCTTCCTCTTGAATCACTCTATCTATTAAAAAAACCGCATTAAAATACGTTGCCTAGTTTTAAAGATTTAAGCATAAATTGGGACAGACAGCAGGAAGCAACTTTGTTTTATACTATGTATAGTATAGTGATATATTTTTTTTATTTGTGGGTCTATTACCTGAATAAATAATTATTTTATTTATTTTTATTATTGTAGCTCTCAGCGTCAAAACGGCAAAAAAGGAATTGATTTTTTATTGATATGACAGTTACATAGTAGGTTAGTTAGTTACATAGAATCATGATACTACTATAAAGTTGGAGATAATTGATCGCAGCACACGCATTTGTTTACAAACGTCAAAAGCTGATCAAAAAGCGTTCCTGCCGAAGGCACACATCATATATTAGTTTTTAAGACGGGTCAATGTGAATGCGAATGAATGTATAAGGGATGAAAGCGAAAAATGAATAAAGGACTTTGACTATGGCCAGCATGGTGCGAGGTAGTGGGCTGAAACCTTCCCTACTACTTAATTTTGCAGTGTTAGCTTACGTCATTAAAATTATTTTCTAATCCGATTGCCCGCTTATTGCTCCAAACCTTATTGTTGACAGACGTTCCCGAACAAATCCTTTTCTCATATTATTGGAAAACAGTTTCCAACCTTATTTCCTTTTAAAAGCGTCTATTTTTAAACATTTTAAAACGACCAATGAAATGTTCTTTACAATGTTTTTCAATAAAACATTGATTAATGAACTCTTTATTGTAAAGTTTCTTACTTTTCATGTTGAAAAACTGGTGTTGGACAATTAATCTTAACGTTTTCCGTTTTAGAAATACGTTCAAATTTCTTAAAGAGAAAATTGTTAGGAGCGTTTGTAAAAAAAAACAAGTTAAATCTTTAATTATACACTTTTTACTAAGTCTTTGAAGTCTATGGATTGTAATTTTCTACTTGGTGATTTAAAAGGCCGGTAAAGTCAATTTGTTTATTTAGAAAGAAAATTAAATCTCGTAAGATAAGTAGGTTGCGTATACCTACTGTATTTCAAAACCAAAAGAGTAAAAATATCATGAAAGACGTAAAAAATAAATATTTACTTATTTACCTAATATTAACAGTCAAAAAAAAATTTGAGCTTGTATTGGACTGAATTAAAACAAAAATAAATAAGTGGGCACTTAACTTGACAGCGGCTTAACATGATATGCACAAGTCGTGCAAAGCCATAAATTAGAAAAAAAACTCATTTCCTTCAAGTACAGTTGAGACTCATTCAACAGGCATATTTTATTCAAGTTCCGTCAAAAATATCTCAAAACTTTTATAAAAATAAAGGCGAACTGTATCATAAACTGAAGATCTTCGAAGTGGTCTGAAGATTTCAGTTTCTTGGGTCGAGAGCCACTCGTGAATCCTGAAGTCTACAGATGCTTGGTCCAAATCATCTCAAGCGTGCACTCGACCAAAGATGTTTACCGTATAAAAGATAGAACATCACAGTACTTTTAACAGAATTTTGTTCCTGATTCGATACACTCAAGAAAGAATCTACACAATTGAAGATCTTTCTCACATTGATAACACTGATTTTATTTACACCCCCGGAAGAGAAGGCAAAATATTTTTTAGCACATACAGCCTTGTCTCGCGTCTTCCGTCTTGTTTCACTTAAACTGGTAATACTCTAAACTGAACCTCTTCTTAATTATAAATACTGCCATAGCAGTATCGTAATTGAATTTCTTAAAAAAATGACTGAAAATATTCATTTTAACTCATAAGGTTTTTAAGGGAGGGTATTTTCGAGGCTACTGGCGGCTTTTTGTCCCAGCGAGTCAGTCTTCCAACTCCAGAGTTGCTGAAGTTGGAAGACTGACTCAGAAATGCTGGCAACATTCCCTATGTTGCCAGCATTTTATGGACATTGCCTCGACGGTGTCACCGAATACTTCCTATTATTTTAGGTTATATTGTAAACTAGCTGCACGCCCCACGGTTGAGAATTATATCCAGTCCATATCAAGTCCAAATAAATGTTTTTTTTTTTTTTTTGTTAGCCTATATCGTCCCACTGCTGGGCAAAGGCCTCCCTAACATCACAAATAAAATTGTAATTCGTTTTATTATGCTTTTATTGCAATGTTTAGTTTTGTTAAGAGGAAAGGGTACCGGGGGCTCTTTCCATACAAACTATTACAAACGTAGTTGACTGTTTTCCCCCTGGATAATAACACTAGAGCAAATATTTTCGGTGCATAAAACTTATAACTGCCTTGACCATGCCCCTATTTTTTGTTTTTATATTTTTTTAATCTTATTTTTTATGATAATTAGAAAATAAAAAAAAACAAATCTTGGGGGAATAGTGATGGCAGTTATAGGTTTTATGGCACAAAAATATTTGTGCTAGTGTCATTATCCAGGGGAAACAGTCGACTACGTTTGTATGGAGAGAGCGCAGGTACCCTTTCACCTTAATTGTGACTTGTAATAGAGTATTTAACTTAAAATTAACTTTTTTTTGTCTTATATACTGCAACCTGTCTTCATCTTTAGGATGTGGCATCTTTGATATATATATGACTAGCTGCGCCCCGCGGTTTCACCCACGAAAGTCCCGATCCCGTGGGAATATCGGGATAAAAAGTAGCCTATGTGTTAATCCAGATCTCCAGCTATCTAGATACCGAGTTTCATTGCAATCGGTCCAGTAGTTTTTGCGTGAAGGAGTAACAAACATACATACACACACAGACACAAACTTTCACATCGTACTAATATTATAAATGTGAAAGTTTGTGTGTGTGTGTGAGTGTGTGTGTGATTAGTGGGATTAGGTACCTATTAAACTCAGTGTATAAACAGAAACACGTAAATGATACACCTACAGTGAAATATACGTCATAAACACACAATCAGATACCCAAAGACTATGCATTGAAAATGCATTGTATTGCATAGCCAATCGAGCGTTATACCATCCTATTTTCTTTCAGAGAATTGAATGGAAATTGTCTGGAAAATTTAGAGGATCATTGTGCATCGAAAAATGAATCGGAAATGATATGGATAAAACTGGTTATTGCGCGTGGTACTGTTGGGATTATACAGCTGACTGGACCACCAATTTTTTTTGCTAATACAGCTGTAGGTACTACGGTTTTAGGGTTCCGTACCTCAAAAGATAAAAAAGGAACCCTTATAAGATCTCTCACTCTTGTCCGCCTGTCTTGAAATTTGAGCAACTTGAAATTTATACCAGATATGGAGGTCCTTATAAGGTGTATAAAAATCAAGGCCCTATAAAAATATATGGATAAATTTTGATTTTCTCGAAAACTTGTAAGTGTTTAACTTAATTTTTAACTTTTTTGGTTCCGTACCTCGGAAGGGAAATACGGGATCCTTATAGGATCACTTTGTTTTAAAGTTGACCAGACCACTTGGCTACTTTATGTGACTCTACCAGACTTTATTGTGATTAGTCTTTGACATTTAAATTGCATTTATGCAAGCGGGAGCGGGGCGTGCACGGGGCGTGTGCGGGGCGGGCGCGTGGCGTGAGTGGATGGACTTGGATAAAAGCAATTTGAGATCTATTGATATGTCATAAGACTCAAATTATATATAGAACAAATTTCAACGCAACGTTCAACGCGTGGTCAACGCGTGTGATGCACGTGGCGGGCGCGTGGTTAACGCGTGTCATCTGAACACGCCCAGAGGCCTTTGTTCAGTAGTGAACGTCTTGCTATAGATATGATAGAGTATCTTTAGGTAGTAGGAACGTAGGAAGTTGTATTTTATCGTTCAAAGCGACGCAGATCATAGATCCGATAGGTCAACGACGCGGACAGTCTCATTTCAGGGCGAAAAACAAGTGTAATAGACCTATTTTTATATATAACCTATTTTTGATGCCTTAAGATCTATTGATGTGTCATAACTCAAATTATGTATAGAACAAATTTCAACGCGTGGTCAACGCGTGTGATGCGCGTGGTGGGCGCGTGGTCAACGCGTGTCATCTGAACGCGCCCTGAAGGCCAATTCTCGTAACTAACATTGTTCAAATTACATTTCAATATCATTTCGATTGCATTTCGATCACAAATAATACTCTCAAAGTAGCTCAAAATCCCCTTAAAGTTAGCTTTTTGTAAAAAAAAAAAACTGACTTTGAAGGTTTCTTTTGCAATCGAAATGCAATCGGGATGATATTGAAATGTAATTTAAACAATATTATTTACGAGAATTGGCCTTCTGGGCTTCCAGAAAGATCAGTCGCATGCCCTCTGCGTCCAACGACTTCCAGCAACTTTAATTAAGTCGTTTGTCCACCTAGTCGAAGGCCGTCCTGCGCTGCGTTTTTCGGAGTTACGAAAGTTAAATCCCAGAGAAAAATTCCGACAAAGCAGATACAAAACTAAGCGGTTTCGCAGTTCTTTTAATTTAAAAGCTTTAAAGCCAACAAATAAAATAAAGTTAGTAAAACAATTTCGGTGTGCAACTCCGGTAACTAACCTTACCTGGGTGTTTTCCTGGAGACAATAATTAACCGAAACCGAAACCACAGTTTCGAGAGAAAAATTACCAAGGATCAGTTTCAAAAATACAACTGTCAAACTGAGATTAATTGTGAAGGATACTAGAGTTGCTATTAAGAAAATATACACACATCAACAAAGTCTATAGGGAACACGGGTAAAATAGTGTTTTTTGGAGATTTTTTTGATTTTTTTGGGTTTTTTGTCTTGAGTGTTGTATGTCAATAGAAGCGGAATTTTATACTCTTTTTAATGCTGGGACTTTATGAAAGGGTTGCCATAGGAAAACATTAAAATTTAGTATGAAAACTAAAATAGTGCCGAAACTGAGAAACAAAACAAGTTTATTTTAATAAAAAAATCCATACACACGTTAAAATTTAATAAAAAAAATTACTCCTAGGAACTTTTTAGCCATCTGTTGGTCCACCTACAGCATAAGAGACGGCTCTATATCAACGCGGCATACTAAGTATGGGGATATCAATCGTTGTCTGAGGAATAATTCTCTATACTCTGAAAAGGTATGAAAAAATTCTTACTCCACGGAGTGGGTTACTCCACATAAAAATTTTAGGAAAATTCCTGAAAGCTCTTCTGCCTGGCAAAGCTCACGCATTTGCTATGTATTGTCATACACTTCGAAACACGAGTAGAGTAATTTGCCTCGATAGAAAAAAATCGTGAAAATCGTAAAAAATCGTGGTTTTTAAAAAAAATTCAATTTTACGGCGTTTGTAAAGAAAAACCAAGTACAAAATTTATATTTTCATTAACTTTACATCAAATCCCATAAGGTAGTACAGATGGTTTTTCACTACAATAGATGTTAGTCTTCTAATTACATAAAACAGTTAAAATGGCCATTTCGCGGCGCGAGAAATGCGATGGAGTCATCGCGCGGCGGGGCGCCTTGAAAAGGCATAGGAGTTTTCAGATCCTACTTCATAAGAGCAAAGTTTCAAAATATAAACGAGGAACAGGCCCCCGGTATTATGTTACCACAGGACTCTTTGCCTTGGGACGTGTATCTACACACAGTATCGTGTGCATGCCTCGAGGTAGATTATTAAAACTAACATTTGTACTTGTTATTATATCCTTTTGTGTTGTTTTAAAACTATCCAACTAATTGAGTAGGATTTCTATGTAACTTTAGTAGTTTAATAGTATTAACTTTTACGTATAATCTAGAAGATTTATACAGGACTAGCAGCGCTCCGCGACTTCGCTCGCGTAAAGGTAGAGTTTTTCTTTGTTTCTTATCGAATGCCTACGTCATACAAAGAACACACCGTCCAAATTTTAGATCTCTACGATCAGCGGTTTAGTCTGTGCGTTGATCAATCAGTTAGTCAGTCAGTTTATATCAACACACTAGACAAATCACTGCGATTTTCGGCCTGTATTATGTTTTTGTAAAGTTTATTTTTGTTTATAAATAAAAAAAATATCAGGACCAAGCATTTTATATGTATAAATTATTGTTTTTTTCATATTGCCACAAAACTTCTTGATTCCTTCATTTATTTATTAACTTGAATATTTGCTTGCTTGAATCGCGCATATACCAGAAAATGGTACACTAAAGCGTGTTACAATTTGTGTCCAACCATTTCTACCAATTTCTTTCTCAGTTCAGGCACTTGATGACTTCAGCGTACTGGCTCAAGTATTTTGCCCGCACCCATCCGCTTTACGTCTTTATTACCATCTAGAACGTCCGTAGCATTAAAATCAGACGTGTGTTTCTAACAGTCCTCAGTCCTCTTGGTATTTTATACTGTCCATTGCACTCAGATGCTTCTGGTTTTTCAATGAATCGCTCGTAAAAGGCAGCTTGGTTCCATGGTCCGTGTTTAATTGTTTGTTTTGCTGTTATTTTGTGTTTAATTTTATTTAAAAACTACCAGAGCAAGTCTGTTTTTATTGGAATAGTTTTAGCGATGGTTTTTTTTAAATGAAAGCTTAATTAAATTGATATTGCACTAACAAAAAATAAAAAAAAACCTCTTTAACAAATCAAACTTAAGCATTAAGTGGCATTGGTGGTCTTACCTCTGGAAGTGGTCTCTTCTAGGCAATCTTAGGATGGAGAGGAAGTTACATGTGTTTTTTTTTTATTTCTTAATAATTTTAATAGTAGGATACCAATACAATTTGATATGAAATCTACCTAAGGATGGTCAGATTGATAGAACCAAAGGCAAAACAATTTGATGTTATTATAATAATTGTCGATCCATAGGCAAAATTGGCCATAGATCGACCAGTAGAATTACGAGATTGGAACACGGGTAATACCGAATGAAAAGAAGTTTTGAAAAGATGGGGTTTGGCTAGTGTACTACTACTTGTGCATTATAATTTATAGTAAGTACGTTAGCCAACACAAGGTGTATCAGATTTATAAAAAATCGTTTTAGTAAGTAAAATAATTATTATATTTATGTCAAAATTTAAATTTGTCTATGATATTATTATGTTTCTAATTCATTCGTTTATTTTTTCCTGACTTTAATCATGTTTTATTAATCTTCTATTATTTTCAGGAATACGACTGTGAATCAGCGCGCTACACACTTATTTGTGTAGCGGTGTGAAGCGCTATAAGTTGAGTTATTATTCTTGTTTGTAACCACAATATGTACCTATTATGTATTTTTATTTCTTTTATGTTTCAGGTACTTTTGCTTACCAATAAACTTTCTTTCTTTCTTTCTAAGTAGGTATGCTAAACCTATCTAGATTTTGTTAAGGATTTTTTTAGTAGGAGTTATGTTTCGTGACATAGTAAATCACCCAAAAAATATGACTTATTGATCTTATCTTTATGATTTTGTGTGATTTTAGGAGTTAATAAGGTCGATACAATGTTTAAGCTTAAACATAGATACTACCTTTTTGTTTCTATTTTTTATCTAAGTATTTTTTTTTTAAACCAAATAGGCTTTCATTTGACCTCGTCTCACCTGATGGGAAGCGAAGATGAGGTCGAAGATGTAGCTTACTCGCCTAGAAGGTACCTATTCACTCTAGACTTTGCAGCGATACATGAACCAGCTATCTTCGTATATATCTGTGGGATCGTTGCCTAGGGGTTCGGGGTGTCTGGGAACTTGGAGATCGAATGGAAACACCTTGGGTCACTTTCAACACTATATTTTGAGAATATCTTCATAAACTTAAATAATTACACAGCGTCGTTCGTCGTCGTCTATCGCAATTCTCTATCTTTTATTTCTCTTTTCATTCCTCTCTCTCTTCCGGCTTTCTTTCTCATTAAACCCACTCCTTCCGTATTTCGTTCAAAAACACTTTCATACTATCACCGAACTAAGTCTTTTCATCCATCATAAATCATTCATCGTTCTTGTGCACAGCATTTCCATTCCTACATATCTATCAGTGTTAACTGTCTAACCACTATACCAAGCACTCGGTAGCTTTACCCTAACCACTTGAAAAGCATGAAAGTCATTGTTTCAATTCTAAAGGTTGAACCACACAAAACGGAAGTCACTCATTAATAAAACTTCGTGTACAATGCCGCCGCATTATTCAAGATTGGGGCCTATTCCTAGAGACAACGCCCTTACTTATAAACATTTAATATGCTTTCGTTAGTTTTTTTAAAAATCATTTATTGATTTATTCCGGTCTGATCCCCTGCTGGTTATTATTTTTTTTTCATTCCGTTCTGATCCACTATAAACTTTATCATGCCGGTCCGATCCCCTTACTCTTTTTGACAGGTTAGTACAGTCAAGAGAAAAACAGTTTTTAATGTAATTTTTTTTAAGTGTTTTACAATCATCACAGGCAATCAGGATAGATAGATAAAAATTCTTTATTGTAAACACTATTTTTAAATTGCACTAAATATTTAAAAAGAAACATATTTTAAGTATAAGTGTTACAAAGGGCGGCCTTGTCGCTCAAATGTCTTCCAGGCAACCTTTGTTATTATTATTTGGACAAACCATAATTAAAAAAATGTTTTGACTTACTTAATTAAATAACATATACAGAAATTAAATTAATATAATAAATCATCTAAAAAATCAACAAAATTAAAGTGTTTAAAATCATCACACTACAGGTAATCAGACTTTTGGATTTTTTTGAACCAACCTAGCTAACCTAGCGCGCGAGTACGACTAGCACTTGATAGGTTTTTATTAATTAAATAAAAACCTATCAAGTGCTAGTCGTACTCGCGCGCCGAGGGTTCTATAAATTAGTTTCAACTCTCTTTCTCTGCCCTTGCAGTGGTATGGTAGTTAGTAGTTACCAATTTACATTGTCAAGTTTAATAAAATTGGTCCAACTATGTATGTATGGGGACACCCTTAAATTTTCAACATTTTTGGAATTTTCCTTTTATTTGTGCTGTAAGGCCTTGTTTTTTGCCAAATTTTGTGATTCTAGGTCAACGGGAACTACCATTATAGGTTTTCGACCCAAAACCTATGGGGTACTTTCGGTTGACTGGGAATTGTCAATTTTGCAAAAAGCAAGGTCATATAGCACAAGTAAAGGTAAAATTCCGAAATATAATAAAGTTGAAAATTAAGATTAATTTTGGTAAAAGTTTAAGCGAAAATGTAAATTTGTCCATATCTTTTTATTGTGTTGGCTCAGGACCTTGATTTTTACACATCTAATAGGAACTAATTTAGTATCTGATATGAACTTCAACTTGCTAGGTCCACCCGTTCCTGAGAAAATATGTGGCGACACACGGACAGACAGACAGACGGACAAGAAAGTGATCTTATAGGGGTTCCTTTTTTTAACTTTTGAGGTACGGAACCAGGACAGATTTTCTCAGGAACGGGCGAACCTAGCAAGTTGAAGTTCATACCAGATACTGAGGTCCTGAGGTTCTGAGTCCCTATTATCTTTTACCTTTCAAGGAACTGAACCCTATAAAATGAACACCAAATCAACGAAGTGTTTAAAATCATCACAGGTCAGACATTAAAACTTGTTATTTTTTTTGGACAAAATTTAATTTAAAAAAAAGTGTAAATAATATTAAAAAGATGCTGTGACTTGGCCAAGACTGGACAAGCCAAGACAAGTAGGGTAGTTGTTCTCCAATACTAAACATTTTCATAACAATGAGTAGTATTATAAACATGTATTTCAAATATTTCGTATTAAATATAATTCCTGAATAAATATTTTGTTGGTGATTGTCCCAAAACTTTGTTAATAGGTAGCCAGGGGATCCGACCGGAATAAAATATTTAAATTTATTTGTGATCCCCTGCACGGTGGATCAGACCGGAATAGTTTTTAAAATCAAATATTTTAAAATAAAACTGATCCCCCAGGGTATCAGATCCAGGGGATCCGACCGGAATAAATCCATTTATTTACCAAAAAACAATTACATAACACACATTCGCTTCACTCCCTTAAAGCAGTAATTGGTTTGTGTGGGAGTTGCACAATCCTCTTACTAACTAAATTTACATGAAATAAAAATGAATGAACGAATTCATTCAATTTCAATTTATTCATTCAATTCAATTTATGAATGATTTAAATTTACATCTATTTTTTTCATTTTGTTTACTTTACGTTTTTTTTTTCATTTACATTTTTTAGTTAAAATGTTGTTTTGGCACTTTCGCACACCTGTCATCTGTAAAAGTGTTAAAGTGAAAAAAATACATTTAAACTAAGGTTTATTTTAAAAAAATACGAATGTTATACTTTAAAAATAAAACTGTCATCATCTTCCTGCCCTTGTCCCAATTTATTTGGGGTCGGCGCAGTATGTTTTCTTCTTCCATTCACTCCTATTAGTCGTCATCTCATCGCTGACATTCATCTCTCTCATGTCTTGTCTTACGCAGTCCATCCATCTTTTCTTAGGTCGTCCTCTTCCTCTCCATCCCTCTACATTCATACTCATCACTCTTCTAGTCACATGCGTCTCTTCTCTTCTCATCACATGTCCATACCAACTCAACCGGTTCCCTTTTACTTTTTCAGTAACCGGTGCTACTTTCAGGCTTCCTCTAATATACTCATTCCTTATTTTATCCATCCTCGTTACTCCACACATCCATCTTAACATTCTCGTCTCCGCTTCATGCAATCTTCTCTCATCCTTCTT
Organism: Idaea aversata; assembly: GCA_907269075.1. NCBI lineage: Eukaryota > Metazoa > Arthropoda > Insecta > Lepidoptera > Geometridae > Idaea > Idaea aversata. The sequence goes on along the minus strand of OU026092.1, from coordinate 2,410,293 downwards.
TTTCACGGCCCAGCATTCTGATCCATACATGACGACAGGTCTTATCACGGTTTTATAGATTTTACCCTTCAGTTTAAGGGGCATCCGTGGATCACAGATGGTTGCTGTGACCTGTCGCCATTTCAACCATCCAGAGTTAATCCGATGTACGACGTCCCGATCAATATCACCATCGCCTTGCACGAATGACCCGAGATACCGAAAGTCGGAGCAGACCAGTAATGGCACTCCCGTAAGGGTTACAGGCATAGGACTGGAGAGACCGCCGAAATCACAAAAAAGATATTCTGTTTTATTTCTACTGACTGTATAATCATAAAAAATGTATGCTCATAAATTTGGCTCACTACTTCTAGTTACTTTCACTTTATTTTTACAAATAATTAATTAAAAACTAAACCCCTTATTTATAGACATTTAACCCTTAAATGCGCATTGTGTTATGTATGCGTCATACCGGAAATCGTTTGATTATATCAAAATTTTATGACTGTATCCGAATTTTATCTGCACAGGCCATAGACAAAATATTTTTTTATTATCTGTCATGGCGGGACATTTCAAAACTTAAAAAAAAAAGAAAATTTTCAGGGTCAATGTCCGCATTCGCGCCAATTATGAACAGTGGGTTTTTGTGGAACATTATTATTAATTTTTCAGTAAAATTGTAAGGTAAGATATTCTTGTTTTTATGTTTTCGTGTAAATTAGTCTACTATAAAAGCAAAACAAATTTAGTTTCGCGGTAATATACAGGTTTCAATTGACTTTTAATAACTTTAACTTTAGTTTAGCCTTCTTTTTTGTCACTTTCGCAGTTTGACAGATAACATGTGTGCGAAAGTGAAATGGGCTAAGCCCCCTAATTAACAAACATTTAATAAGCCTTCTTTCTGTCACACAATAATGTATTTTGTTAGTTAAAATGTGTTCTGTCAATGTGATCGCGTACGTTTGTTGTTCGAGTTATATAACATGGTAAATATCTCGTTTTTATAACTTGTGTAGTGTTTAGTTTTATGAAACAGGACCTTTTTCCGATTATAATGACAGTCATCTGTCATTCTGCAAACGTCGACCGTCAGACCGAGAACGGGGTTTTCAATCAAGTTCTAATAATACTTGGATTCTGTTCCGATGACAAATGTGACTTTGATTCCGGATGCCATTGTTGAATGGGAAAACCGTGTACTATGGAAATGAACATTACATCGTTTTTATTACGCTTTTATTTTCACACCGGGATATTTAGAGTATTCAGTATAATCCCATTTTGTTTGGGTTTCCCATAGACGTAAAATCAACAAGCTTTGAATACTGGTTTTCCGACATTCATTTGCTCCGTAGGTACTTTTTAACCGATTTCATAAAAATAATAAAGTTCTAAATTTAATACTAATAAGTTACATACAAATCTTACTATTTTGGTGACTATTACCTATTAAACACAACGTTCAATCATGCATTTAACTGTCATAGTTAAAAAAATACTTTTAGTTAATCTTAAAGTTACTTATGCGACGAGATTCACTGAAAAAATTGAAACTCCAAATCACTCATAATTGTTCAGTAGAAACTTACAGAACAAATCAGTGATCTTAAAAAATGAACAGACGTTTCTCGAAAGCGGAAATAAAGCTGTTTTGAATAACTGTCTCGTGCCAGAAGGATGTTTTGCCGCAAAAGAAATATGGATGGAACCGACGCAGTTATGTACATAAGTAAAAAGAAATTGTCACAGCTGAGGAGACATAATGAATGACGCGCCAAATATCTTAACTTTGTCTGAAGGAAGATTGGGGTCGTATACACACATACTCAAAGAATGAGGAACTGAAAAAGAATATTTCGTTTTTAACCCATTTTGTCCCATGCCCTAGGCCTGCCTTCCTTCTTTATATCCCCTTCTGTTTAGGGTATTCCTTAGCTAGGCCTTCTTCTTCGTAAATAGAAGGGAATAGAAAGCCCTTCTGTTTAAGGTAGTCAAGGTGGGTCAGACGTTCGAGCCCATATGAGCCCAATTCTTGTCTCCACCTGCGACTCGGTCTACCTCAGAAAAATGATGGTAGGTAACAATTATTTTGTCTACAGCTAAAATAACATGGAAAATGGATAAATAAATAAAAACAAACAATTACAAATGAATGAATAAAAGCAAATTACATAAAAATAATAGTAGTATTTTAGCAGGATTTTGTAAAAACATTACGCGGATTGTAGACCAAAACCACCACTCTGTAGGTGCGCGATCGTACGGCATCTGGGTTTCAAAAATATAAATAAATAACATAACATTATCCAAAATAGACTTAATAAAATTAGGGTCGCGAGAAGCCATTGGGTGCCGAGGGTATCCGACAAATCGCTCTGGAAGGCTTTGGGCGATCCATGGTCCACAATACGGCTTTTTCGGGAAAGCTTTATGGCACTGGCTCCTATGATGTACAGTAAGTTGCCAAAATGTATAGCTCAAGACCTCACAATGATTAAGAGAAAATTACAGAATTTTTTGAAGGAAAAGTCCTTTTATACCCTTAAGGTGAAAGGGTACCTGCGCTCTCTCCATACAAAGGTAGTCGACTGTTTCCTCCCTGGATAATGGCTCTAGCACAAATATTTTTGTGCCATAAAACCTCTATCTGCCATGACTATGCCCCTATTTTTGTTATTTTTTCCTTTTCTAATTATCATAGAAATTAAGATTTATTAAAATAATAAAACTAAAACAAAAAATAGGGGCATAATAATATGGTCATGGCAGTTATACCTAAGTTTTATGCATCAAAAATATTTGCTCTAGTGTCATTATCCAGGAAGAAAAACGTCGACTACGTTTGTAATAGTTTGTATGGAGAAAGCCCCCGGTACCCTTTCCTCTTAAAAAGTATTTACCAATGTATAGAATGTGATATTATCTTATTTATTGAATTTTAATTTTATTATTATTGACATTTTACTACTAATTTAGGCTAGTGAATTAGCCTAATACTTCAAATGAGGTTAAATAGCCAGTACTTATAATTTTAACATCTTATCACTCTATTTAATGTAAATACATGATTGGTTTGATTTGAATGTTCAACAGTGGACGTCCGGTATGATGATCATAATATTGATCCAAAATCGCGAGTTAAACCACTTCCGGCAAGGTTGAAGATATAAACCTCCATAATTTTAAAAAGTTTGTCACTCATCGGTCCAGTGTGTCACATCACAACACCACATAAAGAAAGAACTACTAACGAACCATGTCACACCGTCTGGTGCCTCATTTTATACGGCCATCTGACTTCAACACATAAAGGGCATATGGAAGTTACGACTTATGTTTTGTATCAAGAAAATTATTAGGAAAATATAAGTTTTAGAACTATACTCGATTACTTGTCGCAGCTGTGCATTCTTTCAGATGAAAATACATAAGGTTTTTCTTTGACATAAAGATGAAATCAATGAGACTTAGCCATTTTGGCGTTATTATTAAGTTTTGACCATGCAATATAATAAATCTTGAGAAGATTATAAGATTTGAAACAAACATGGTTATTTTGGCTAATAAAGCGAGCTTCATTCAGCGAACATGTTAAATTAGTAAAGTAAGTACCTACAATCTAGAGATGTTAAGGTGAAAGGGTACCTGCGCGCTCTCCATACAAATGTAGTCGACTGTTTCCTCCCTGGATAATGACACTAGCACAAATATTTTTGTGCCATAAAACCTATAACTGCCATGACTATGCCCCTATGTTTTGGTTTTTTTAATTTTCTAATTATTATAGAAATTAAAATTAAAAAAATAAAAGAATAAAAAATAACAAAAAATAGGGGCATGGTCATGGCTGTTATAAGTTTTATGCACCAAAAATATTTGCTTTATTGTCATTATCCAGGGAGAAAACAGTCGACTACGTTTGTAATAGTTTGTATGGAGAAAACCTCCGGTACCCTTTCCTCTTAAGAATATATTTTTAATAAAAAAAATACAACCTAAATACGTTAAACCCATTAATGGTTCTAATAATAAACCAAAATGGGTCCGATTTCCCTAAATAAAATATTATGGTATGTTCGTTATACTATTTTAAATCATTATCAAATTACTGAAAAACTTTCTGCTTCACTAGTACAGTCAGAAAAGGACTGAGGGTAGCGGTGGATATTTTAAAGTTTTAATTTTGTAAATAACGGTTCAGTAATTGTAAATTATTCAGATTTACAATTACTGAACCGCATGAACTGAATGCTTGATATCACTAAAGCTTTCGAAGTGTTAGTTATTTCACGTAGAATAACCAAAAAGTAGTGAACCGTCATTAAAATAATTAGAACTTTAGAAAAAAAAAGAAAGATAGAAAAACATTTATTTAGTACAGGCACACGACAACTTTTAAATTAACACACACACACACAAAGAAATAGGTAACTTATACAACGAAGAAAAAAGGAAAAACATACATTAAACTTAAGAATATTTAAGAAGTCATATGCTGCCCAAATGGGTCGACCTCAGCTGTAAGCCACAGTCAAGCATAACTTGGCTGCAGCGCTGGTCTTCCGGCCAAACCCGCTGCCGTCGTACGTCGTCAAAATATGCACCTGCTAACTCAGTCCTTTTCTGACTATGTACTGTAGTGTAGTATCATCTTACACATTCCTCAGTATTGTAACTAGTAACCAAAAGAGACATTAAACAGACATCGAACCGAACACACGTAATAACCTTGTCATTTATTATATTTACGATATTACATGGCGACCCTGCCAGTGCTGTCCAGCAGCATGCTGGGTGGTGCTGGCTGCACCGAAACAATAATGTAAGAAGAAAGGAAAAATGAAGAAGAAGCTTTTAGAAGATAGTTAAAATAATTTTAAGAAGATTTGGCACACATTAAAATGAAGAACGAAAATTGGCAAGTCATTAAGAAACTGAAGAAAAACACATAGAAGAAAAAGAAGTTTTATTATAGAAGATTACAAAAAAGAAGATCTTACGAAATTAAAGTAAAGAAAGAAGAAGACACATTAAGAAGAAAATAAAATTGAAAACTTTAGAAGAACCTATATTTGAAGAAAGAAGAATTGTATTTGACGGAGGAGTCAGGGATAGACCCGGCTCGATGACCGACGACACCAGGACCAGGAGGATGGAGCAGGCAGGCAGCCAGTGACAGTGGAAGTGTGACAGTGTGCCAGATTTATAATTATAGTTTTTTTTGTACATTTAGTAATTAGGTAAGTGAATATCGATGCATAGTAGGTACCTACATTAGAAAGAAATTTTCATATACATAGTAGGTACATTAGAAAGAAATTTTCCGTTTTTACATTAGAAAGAAATTATATTTTTTTTAAACAAATTAGACGCGATATCATATTTCATTCGTTTGTTTTACAAAGATTCATAACTTATAGCACCTTGACTCATCGAACTTGACACCACACGAAGTACCTTTATGAAAACTATTTGCAGTGTTAGCAGTCTCATGCGACTACTGAGATAATGTTTGGTACTAATGTAGGTAAAATTTTGTTTTAAATCAAAATTACATTGTTATGTTTTAAACTTTAAAATGATGTACCTAAATGAAATAAGTTCATCTAGAAATAAATGTAATTTTAACTCGGATTTGACATAGTTATAATAATCACGGACTTGACTTATGGACTGAGAATTTTAGTTCTATGTAGACAAAAAGGAATTGTTGAGAGAGATACGTTGTATTGTATTGTTTTCCAAAATAACTGGATTGATCACCCAGGTATTCGGATTACTTTATTACCAGAGACAGAATATGCAAGAGTTTCTATTCAAGTATTAGGAATATCGCTAAGAGTAAATAAATGTTGATATGAATAATCTTCCTTTATTTGACCATGGACAAAACGAGATTTTCCCCGTGGGAATAGTTGGAAAGAATAATTAGTATTGACAATAAGAGTAAAAGACAATCGATGAATTAAAATAAAGATTAAATAAAGTGAGTGAAGAGTATAATAATCTTCCTTTATTCGACCATAGACGAAACGAGATTTTCCCTGTGGGAATAGTAGGAATTAATATATATATAAAAAAAAAGATAAAATGAAGTAGGAGGAGTAGAAAACAGAAGAATATTGAAATAAAAAATAACAAATAAATAAATTGATATTATTCAATTATAAAATGTTAATTATCTATGACAAAATAGTCGTGATATGACTATAGTATAATCAGAATGAGGTAGGAGAAAAATTAAGTATAAGATCATGATATGACAAAAAAAAATGTGACTTTATAATAATTTATGTAAGCAACTAAAATTGAATTAAAGCATAGAGAATTAAAGCGATTGCGATTGAAATATTAAATATGCATCGATATATCACTCATAGTAATCAGCTAGATAATAAATATTTCTTTTATATTTTATACATAATAATACAAAAAAAAATGGATTCTTGTTCTCGTTACACCCTACTTATGTTTGTTTAAATTAATAGGACAAAATATGTTTTCCTCATTGTAAAAAACAAAAATAATATATTGTATTTTTTTATTTTTTTAAGGAAAGGGGGAAGGTGTAGTGTAGTATCATCTTACACATTCCTCAGTATTGTAACTAGTAACCAAAAGAGACATTAAACAGACATCGAACCGAACACACGTAATAACGTTTCATTTAATATATTTACAATATTACAGTACAGTCAGCCTACATTTATGTTATTGATAAAAAGCAATTGTTTTTACGAGTATCTAAGTATTATATTTATTTCACTTGTGATTATTGATGCAGAAACTGTTTCTAACATAATAGAAACGACCCATATCAGAGTCAACGTACGTAAGAAAAATGCTTACTTTATTCTAGTGACGTCATTGAATTTTCATAGGTATAGGTATAGGTACTCATATTATACATTTATCTATTGCATTGAGTACTTACCCAGTAGAGAAGAAATGTTGTATATCAAACATCCGATTGACCGACCAATGATTCCTATATAGATTGTCATCGTACCCCTAGAGTTAAGCTCCAAGCATAGCATTTTCTGTTTGCTAAACAGAAAATGCTATGCTTGGTGACTAAGATAACATTTTATGAAAATAATTATCGTCATTATTAGAATAGAATTTGATAGAATAGACATATATTAGAAAAGCACACGGACAAGTAAAACAAATATTAAATAGGTAGACATACCTAATTACAAAACAAAAATAAAATAAAAAATACAAAATGAAAATAGAACAGACAGAATGAGAAAACAATCGATAGAATTTAATAATAGGCACACAATAATGAAGAGTCCGGGATGCCGTATCCTGTCCTAAATGGACCGACCTCAGCTGAAACGCTGCAGCAAGCATAACGCCAGGCTACAGCGCTGGTCTTCCGGCCAGGCCCAGGGCAACGATGCAGAAGGCACCGCTGCATATCCCCGTCCGTCCAACCTCACGCATTCATTATTCAGTATTTTCCTACCTACTACATACAAGCACTTAAGCACTTAAGTAGTAAGTACTTAATATTTGTTACTGATGTGGGTGTTTCAGTATGTCAATATGTATTTATTTACAAAAAATATTTGTTTTTATCTGTTATCTGGCCACCATAAAACAAACCTAACTTGATTGGGGTTAGATGGCGCTGAGTGAAATGTCCTACAATATTTATTGACGTGAAAACGTCTTATAAATCGATGAACACCTGCACTCACAAAAAAGTGTGACGTCATGTCAAGTTACCGTTATTGACAAGAAAACCATAGCAACTTATTAAAGTATGCAAAATGAAACGAAACAAAAAAGTTCTTATGACGTTCTCACGTAAAATTATCGCCCGTAAAACAACTTTACAAACAACCGATTTTTCTAAATTTGTTTCATCAATACGAAATAGAATAAGCTTATCAATCAAATGAAAAACACTGACCAGTTTTTAATTTTTTGCATATATTACGGCTCTATACTGACTATGTACTCTATGATCCACTGCTATAAAGAAGTAAAAGCTTGAGATATCGCTAGAAAACCATTTGCAATGTCTGAAAATCTTTTTTATTAAAAAAAAACATGCTATATTGTAACTTCTACGTCTGTTAACTCGTATTTCCTCACTTAATTTCACCGAATTTCTCTCTAAGAAAACTTACTCGGCCCTAACAAGCGACAAACAAACCAACACACCCTTATTACTAAGGATTATCGTCGGAAACATCTTAGCTATTGTTTTCTGCAAAACTAAGCTATCTGTCAAAACGTCTTACACACACGAACCCATGTTATGTTATGGTTATGTCGTTGTCAATAACACGAAGGTTTAGAAACATTGTCTTTCATATGTCAGAATGAATACAATATAATTGTAGGTAGTAATAGTACAGGATCCCTTTAGAAACGGCCTTCAGCGAGCTGCTTAGTAATTGAAAAGTTTATAAAGTCAAAGTCATTTTTTTTATTCCTTTTGTACAAAGATAACATAGTATCGTCTTTAAAACTAAGTTAGGATGTTTTAAGCTTTTATTATATTATAATAAACTAGCTGCGCTCCGCGGTTTCACGAACGTAAGTCCGATGTTTCTAACCGTTTAAACCTTCCCTGGACTACGACAAACATTTTTAAACCGTAATCATCTAAATAGACTCAGCCATTCTCGAAGTTTAGTGAGACTAACGAACAGCAATTGATTTTTATTTATATAGATTAAATAGGTCAATGATTATATTGCTATTGGGTTGACTAAAAAAAATCAGTCCAGAATATGAATAGCAATTTTATTTTTAAATATTATACTATTTTGGTTAATGGTCAAATTCCATACCAATCGAAAGTAGGTATGTATCTAATAGAATCAGCGAACGTTGGGTTAACTTTTTTTTCCACAACTTTTTGGGTAGGTTAATGAATTTATTTAAGTTAATTGGAAATTATCTATTAACCAAAACAGTGAAAACTCTAAACAAAAATTAAAAAATAATTAATCATATTCTGGAATGATTTTTTGAGTCAAACCATTTGCAAGATATTTATTGACCTATTTAATTTAATATGAAATACTTTTCATTCATTAAGCATCTCGGTGAAGGTCGTTTATAAAGGGATCCTTTACTATTTCATATGTCAGAATGAAAACAATATAATTTATAGGGAAGTAAGTACTTATATATTATGTTGGTTGTTGCTTTTAGCGATAAGGACGCCCATTTGTGCAACTTATACTTTCTAGCTATTACTTTACTTTGTGTATTTCAATCTCTAGCGTAGCTATAAGGCCGCTCTTTGTGCCAGTCTCTTTTTAATTATTGGTTGTTTAATTATTAAAATGTATACTTCTATACTAATTCTATTAAGCTGAAGAGTTATTTTTGTTTGTTTGAACGCGCTAATCCCAGGAACTACAGGTTCGAATTGAAGAATTATTTTTGTGTTGTATAGTTAATTTGTCGAGGAAGGCTATAGGCTATTTTATATTGCGATATTCCCACGGGATCGGGAGTTACAGGGGTGAAACCGCGGAGCACTGCCAGTGTAAAATAAGAATTAAATATTAAAAACTTAAATTAAATAAACAACCTCCTTACATTTAATAAAAATTAAAAGTCCAAATGGAACTGTGTCTAGAGGCTGGGTAGACCCCCATCCAAATCCACCAAAATCGTTATATTATAATACTAGCGACCCGCCCGGCTTCGCACGGCTATATTATGCATGTATTATACATAATATAAACCTTCCTCTTAAATCATTATATCTATTAAAAAAAACCGCATCAAAATCCGTTGCGTAGTTTTAAAGATTTAAGCATACAAAGGGAAATAGGGACAGAAAAAGCGACTTTGTTTTATACTATGTAGTGATTTACTCCCTAAATAAAATATTTCACATTTTATTTCTAGTACTTTGAAAATGTCTCTTGAAAATGGATATAACCTACCCCTTTCGAACTAATCGCACAATGCTGGTAGGAGGGATAATATTGGTTGTCATCAAATTGCTTTAGCAGCTAAGTATCGTCATACTTCAAAATCTAGAACGGTCACAGTAAATATGAAAACCAGCAGTAGATAAATAAGTCGATTTTCAGATACTTATTTCTTGTCTTTTATATTTTTCGACGTGAAAACTTATTTCATTTCAGTAACGAAAAAGTACTAAGTGTAACGGATGTAACGTGCTACTCGTAATAAAACGTTCCATGTAATCATTTAAATTTTTCCAAAAGTACAAAAACGACACTAAATTATAAGACGTATTATTTTTGACGTGATGACGGCATTCAAAAAAAAGTATGACGTCATGCGTTACATTACGTAAATCATATGTACCTACTGTAAAATATTCTTAAGGTTTTGAATCAACGATTTATTTATTTTTATTTCACCTGGTGAAAAGCGCCAATGAGGTCGTACTCGTAGCATGCTCACCTAGAAAGTACCTATTCATTCTAGACTTGAAGACTCAGTAACAGCTCGACGCAAGCAGGGAGTTCCACTAGTCATAAAGTATCTCATATTCAAGAACCTGAATCCGGTGGTAGACTTTGCTTTCTTCTTTAGCCGTTGGTTAAGATTTTATACGAACGCGCATGGCAAGTTGTCCATTGCGGTAACGGTCAGCTTGGCACTAATGATCCTGTCTAACTTATCCCACTGTTTCCATATAAACTGCATACCGTTTGGAAATCGGCTCACGCCCCCGATAGCTCGATGAACGCCCGGCACGAGTGTCTATACGTGACCATTGGACGATGAATATTTTTCAACAGGCTTTTGTTTTTTGACACATGAGACCATGGGCGTTTTTGATACAAGATTAACAGAAAAAACCGGCCAAGTGCGAGCCAGACTAGCGCACAAAGGGGTCCGTTTTTTTTTCTTCTGTTTTTGTTTTTTATCTGTTTTTGTTTTTATCTGTTTTTGTTTCTGTTTTTATTTTATCTGTTTTTAGAAAAAGTCTCATTCTTAAGCAAAATGTAAGAGAAAGGCTCAGTAATTTCTTTTTGTTACGGTGTAGACTTCAACAAAATATAAATAATGCTTTTTTATCACAGTTGCTCATAAAGTGGTTCTTATTAAACCGCTTTTAGGCTCATAATGCAACGTATTACACACGCGTGCGATAAAAAAAAAGTACCGCTCGCGCGTGCTAAGCCGCCTCGCCCATTCACGACAACTCCGTTCGACAGAATCCCTTCTCCTTCAAGCTCCTCTTCTCAACTCTTCTTTCTATAATAAATCCTTTTCTTTCCACTCTGTCATCCTCTAAAATTCCCTGCCTCAACCTATTCGTTCTGCTAAATCCCTACCCATTTTCAAAGCTATGGTAACTGATCACTACCTCAGTACTGTCTAATATCTGTATATATTCCTGTATTATTTATGTATGTATACATGTATGTATGTATGTACTTATTTGTATGTATCTATGCATATAATTATTTGGTATGTACTTATTAAGTATATATAATTTAATATTTAAAAACCATAATTATGTAAATATTTTATACCATCACCTATTTAAGTTAAGTTATTCACAATCTACCATATAAGCTAAATCAGTTCTTTTCCATCCAAAGGTTGCCTGGAAGAAATCGCTTTCAGCGATAAGGCCGCCCATTTGTGCAACTTGTTCTTTCTAGCTTTTACTTTACTTTGTGTTTATCGTGTTCTGTTTCTTTCTGTGTTGTACAAATAAAGTTATCTGTCTATCTATCTATCTATCTATCTATCTATCTATCTCTATGCAAAGATCAATTTTCCACACTTGTATCGCAATGTACTATTATTCATTTTTACTCAAAGAACATTTAAATTACCCAAACAAAGTTTACACCTAAACAAAATAATTTTGTAGCCCACAAAAAGAATATCTCTTGATTATGGCAAAGCATAATAAAATAGAAGCCGACGAAGACTGAAAACGCAATAAGATTAAGTGTCTTTGCTTTCAAAGGACTACGTAAAATCTTCTTTTGTTAGTCATATCACAGAATTTACACCATTTTGTAGCAATTTAATTAAATTGTTTGACTAAGTTCGTTGTTTTGACGTCTTTGTGTTATATTTTTCTTGGAATTTACGAGTCTATTTGATGTATAAATAATGAATATTTGATTAAAATTTTGGATGTAGGAATCTGGCTTTTCATTTTGTTTTAGGAATATATTATAACAATATAAGCTCTCTTATTTTAAATTAAATAGGTTCTTAAGGATTCTGCTATAAGATCTACGCCCATTACTACCACTGGAGTATCCTAGGTATTTAACAGCACCAACATTTTTATTCGACTGTTTTTGTGTGATGTTTTATTTATGCAAATTCATTTGTCAGTCCGTTTACGTTTCTAATATGCCCGATTTATCAAATGTAAAAAATGTTATCTATTTAAATTGGCTACAAACATTTACCAACATTAAAATTCGTTGTAACATTTATAATTTTAAAATATTTGTAAAGGAAACTTACAAAATCATCCCTTCAACCTGCAAAGAAACATCAAAACTCAGCTTAAATTAAAATAACAACACCAACAAGCCGTGACAAATTCGTTTCCTTAAAACAAGGAGATTATGCAAATATCGTTACGTAACGGTGTAACTGCCGGCCACCTTAAATGCAACGGACAAAGTTGAATCCATTTTAAAGTTAGTTCCGGCGAGGCTTTTAGCGCAATAAATGCCTTCCTTCCTCTACTTTCTTAAAAGTTTCCTTTAAAACAAAAAGATTTGTTTCTTATCCCAAGAACAAACGGCCATTTCTTAACATCGTCGAGTCGATTTTCTTAAAACTATTTCCGGGTAATCCGTATTGGGATTTTCCGATTTCCAGTCTTTGTTAATCCGTTTCTCTTTTTTATACAAAACTAAGCTTAAACAATTTGATTTTGGGACAAATGAAATCTAAAAGTTTTTTTAGTAGGTTTTTTTTCCTTATCGTATCAATAGCCTTATTTTTGGAACGAAGTTGCCTATCGTGGTTTGGCGAGGGTACAGTCAGCAAGGGACTGAAGGTAACAGACGCATATTTTAATGTTTTAATTATTTTAATGACGGTTCAATTTTTTTTTTTTACTATTGTGAAAGCATTAGTGATTTCAAGCAGAATAATTAACAATTACTGAACCGTTGTTAAAAAAAAACTTTAAAATATGCACCTGCTACCCTCAGTCCTTTGCCAACGTACGGTCGGCTGCATAATTGCAGACCCATCGTAGAGCTCCAAAACGGCTGTTATAAGAATGTTTTCAACACAAGCAAGATACCTACTAGATGCCGGTTTTAGTAGAAATTTAAAGTCTTCTTACTCATCAATTTTCAAACAAAAACTATTAGAATGCAAACATTCCAATAATAGTAATTTTCGAACTCTACCGGGGACTGCAATCATGCAGCCGACTGTACCTAGCCGAGAAAAAATGTAACGCGTTACGATAAACCGTAAGAGAAAGACAGAATGAAGGAGACCGATAACTAATCTCCCATAATATATGAAAAAAATAAAAGGTAAGGTTTGCTTTAAAAATAATAACCGTTCAGGGGCCATTTTGGTGGAAAAATAAATCATGTTTTTCCAAAACCAACTCTTTTAATTAGTCACAAGTAAGATAGAAGGAAAGAGTAGACAGAGACAAAGACATCCAAAACGTTGGTCAGACCAAGTAGCAGCTGGAGATGCCAGTTAACGTTTCACCGCAGATGTAAACATGTAATACGAGAAGTCATGGCACGATCATGATACTCAACTTCGAAGGAACGACTGAGAAGTTATCATCTTTGGGGACTAATTTCCCCAAAGATGATCAAGATAACAATAACCAAGGCGCTACACAAGCGGGAAAAGTGATTCGTCATCTGATGATAGTATGAAATTTATTTCTTTATTTTGTCTTACATAAAAAAAATACGCGTCAACTTGAGAACATCCTTCGTTTTTCCGTCGGTTAGAAAACAAACAAACTAAACTAAAGGAACAGGAGTGAAAATAGCCATGTCAATTTAAACTCCTATAACCTTAACCTTAATCGTGTTTAATTTTTGGGTAACTCTACACATACCTATGTCTTCAAGCGATTTGTTAGTTTAAATATTCAAAAACAAGAAAAAACTGGTTGCCTGTAAAGTCGGTATACGGGCGAAAGTTTTACGTGACAACTGTGCTCGAGTGGAAGGGACGCGTGCCTTTCACTTTTTATATCTGTCTCTCTCGCTCTTAGGCGGGCTAACCATGCCCGCGTGGAAGGGACGCGTGCCTCTCACTCGCTCTCATTGTGAGCGCATAACGTCAGCGGAACGTAACGCAGTTTCTTGAAGTGTCACCCGGCAAACCAATTTATAAAACGTTGTCACGTCAAAACAAAGATCTTTTAACCATTTCCAGTAAAAGAATATTAGTAAAAAACGTTTCTCATTTATAAACATTGACGGAAATCCCACTCTCGACTAAGCTTCAATCAAGTCCAGAAAGCTTTTTTACAGTTCTTTCTAAAAGGAAAACTCAATTAGTGGAGCGTTGTCTGTCCGTCTGTCCATCTTATGTCTTGCAGATTTAGAGAAATATATTTAGATAGCCACTTGCAGCAAAATTAAAAGTTTGATGTTATTAAATTTAGACTTTTCATACTATACGGTTTTCTTCTAGATTTGTTGCTTTTTGTACCTGTATTACGAACCCTTAGGACCCGTAAGAACTACTATACGTCAATGAAATAACTTTATCATTGTTCTTGACAAAAATACTACTAAACTTGTATACAGGATGTTTCTTTCAAAGTAACACAACCGATGTAGACAAACCACAAATGACAAGTCCCCCAACGCCCGAGGGAAAACACCGCTGTCTTGCATTTCCCGACTAATTTAATCACGGAAAAATACGTGAGGATCCTTACTATGTAGTGTGAGTGAGAAAGTGACAGAGGACTGTTTCAGGGAAGAATATTGTCGGATTTATTATCATTTGTAGGCAGACCTAGTTAACATGAGAATTATCCTCATTAGTATAGAGTAATGAGGAGTGTTAATACTTCGGTCATAGGAAAAAGTATTAATTACGGCCACAACGACCACTATTGCATTAAGTTTCATCACGATATGTTTTCTTTCACCGTAAGAGCAACATTAATAAGCGCGCATTTTTCAGAATTATTTATGACTAGCGACCCACCCCGGCTTCGCACGGCTACATTATGTATTATACATATAATATAATGTATTATACATATAAACCTTCCTCTTGAATCACTCTATCTATTAAAAAAACCGCATCAGAATCCGTTGCGTAGTTGTAAAGACTTAAGCGGTCAAAGGGAAATAGGGACAGAGAAAGCGGCTTTGTTTTATACTATGTAGTGATTAAACTGAGAAGGTGGAATAGGTTCTGAGCAAGGCTACGCCATCTAGCATGAATTAAAGTTGCTGGCGCTGTATAAAACCATTTAGATTATATGTAAATATTAATATACACCCCTCCAAGGTCGAATACCTCCTGGAGGCCGCTATTAAAACAGCGCGCAACGGTCGCAGATCGGTGATCGGTGGTCGGTGATATTTAGTGAGAATTATGTGGCCTGGCCACTCTAGCCAGGTAATTTATCTTTCTTTTCAATTTTGACTTTAAGCTTTACTTTTTAGGTTCGTTCCTTTCGATATCACACGATCTGTTTATCGGGCAACCGATCCAGAGGGAAAAACAATTCCTAATCCTAATATCAGTTACGTTATCTCTAAAAAGAAGGAAAAATTACATCACGATACTAGTTGTATCAATAAAAAATACACGCAAAAGTGATAACAAGTCACCCAAAGTTAAAAAAAAAACTACTAGACTAAGTACTCAGCCGCAGTCTATCAAGTTGACAGAATTCTGACGGATGTAGGTAACTCCTGAAATTGCAAGGTTTTTAAAAAAAGAAAGAGGTTGATTAGCTTTATCCTCTTTTCTTATTTTTTATCCGTTATATTTTGTTTTGGCAAGTGACTACAGAGAGGCCTTTAGACACATAACACCAACTACGCAAAACGGGCTAGAGAAAAACACGTAAAAATGTACTAACTATGGATTGAATTACAAAAACTAAGTTTTTGATAGTGCAGTTCAATGCCGGAAAGCACGACTAGTGACGCCATTTTATCCAAAGCCTAAATTCATGATATCTATTTCAATTGCCTTTATGCAAATTTATAGGAAACACTAAATCAAAACGAAATCCACTGAATACTAAAACTCTAGTGTTAATCCAAAAGCTATGCTGTCAACACGTAAATCAAGTAGGCACAGTATGCGTCATAAGTTCACTATCAGTGTGCTACAATAATACTATAACAAGATTGGACTTACGACCTTCTTCTAATAAACGTAACACACAATCGCAAATACTTGAATTAAAAGTTCTCATTGTGACTATTTTTTTTCAACATTTTAGCTATGTGTTTAGGTGGCCGAGTGGTATAAGCCGCCACCCTCTACACCAACCGTCGTGAGTTCGATCCACAGGGTACGATGTTATTATGTTCAAATAGTGCTGCACAGGATTGTAAACGTTACGGTGGCGGTGGACTTTTGAGCGTCGATTGTACCTACGCACGTACAAGCCTCTACATTTACATATTTGATTGAATCCGTACCAAATATTGCACCCCTTCATTTTGATCACCCTGTATGATCAAGTGATGTTTGTTGTTTACTAATATGAATGAATAATTGCTGTTGGTTTGATTCAGTTGCAAATAGAATTCTTAATAGGATTAAGGTTGGTAGTTCTTAATCATATTCTGGAACAGTCTTTCCTAAACTATGGGTCTCAACCCACTGGTGGGTTGGAAGAAAAGTATCTCATTGATCTGAGTTCCAGACGTGATATAAATAAATAAATAATAAAACTAAAAATTATTTATAAATATTTATTTAACAAAAATGATACAAACAGTAATTAACACTAACAATGGACCTCGAACTAGGAACTTTATCTCGAGGGTCCAGAAGAGATTACAACAGAAAGGAGAATAAGAGAATAATTAATGCCGTGAAAATTAGACAAAACACTATAGCTCACTTTTTATTCTTACGAAATAAAATAAATAAAAATTATGATAAAATCCCATTTTAAATAACTAAACTGGAGTGAAAATAAGCATATCAGTTTAAAATCCCATAACCTTATTTGTTTGATGATACCATAAAAGTTTGGTTCATAATAAAACTTAGTCGGGAACGGTGGGTCCTAGATTCTTAGATGGGTCCTGGTCCGGAATACTTTGAGAACCACTGTTCTAGAGTTTATAGAATTATGCGTCGTTCTATCAAATATAAAAGGTTATTAATTAATTAGTAATACAACCAGTTAAAAGCTGTTTTTGTAAATCTTAAAAAAACTGTTGAAAAATTGAAAATAAATCTAAAAATATTACGAGTTCATATGAGAATCAGCTGTTTTTTTTTATATAAAAATCGTGATTAGAACAGCCTTTAAAAGTTCAGAAATAAGTAAAAAGTTTGTAAGTAATAAAATTTTGAGGTTGACCAGTTCACTCAAAAATGAGTTTTGAGTGAAATTTTAGGTCTTTTCTGAATTTCCAAATGTTTTAGAACAAAAGTTTTCTGTTAAAAGACGCACAGAATAAGCTCCTTACTGGTTGTATAGCTAATCATATAATGTACACAGGTATGCTAGGAATAATTTAATTTTTAAATATATGTACAGTAAACAACTAAAAACAGTTGTTCCTATATTATGTATGAAAAGTTTATATTCAATAGCATGTTTTCAAATATTTATACCAACCAATTGTAAGCTCGATATTAAAGCCGTTATTGAAAGCGCTATCAACACGAGAAAATAGCTTTAAAAGCTTTTGCTACAATTTTTAAACAAAGTGAAAATTTAAAATCCAAAAGTGAATAAAAGAGTGATCAAAATCCTTTTTTAAATAGCTGTAAATTAATTCCATCGGTTGAAACGTTAAATGATCGATGGTTGAAAGAAAGTGTATGAATCATAATTACTTTAGTACCCAATTTAACTTTAAAAACAAACATACGGACGGACAGTAAAGTCTAAGTAATATAGGGTTCCGTTTTTACTCTTTGGTACAGAACCCTAAAAATAAATAAATAAATAAAAATTACCAGACAGTACGAGAAACACTTAAATTTTTTTTTTTGGGATATGTATTAAGTTTCGACAAAAGTCGTAGAACAAAAGTTGTTTGTTAAGGTGCACAGCAGAAGCCCTTAACGCCGTGTCAATTAATTTCCAATAACCCTGTATACTCTTCTTTTGTAAATATATATATATAGTACATAGAAACAACCAGACCACTGACAAATATCTTAGCATAAATACTTGTCTGAGGCGGGAATCGAACCCGCAACCCTGTGTTTGGCAGTCCGGCATGGTGACCATTGTGCCAACCGGGTCGTCAAAAATGATCTTATCATTTGAAACTATATTTAACCGCATCAAAATCCGTTGCGTAGTTTTAATAAAGATCTAAGCATACATAGGGACATAGGCACGGCGAAAAGTGACTTTATCATACTATGTAATGATTTAATCTTAATTACTTTTCTATCTCATTTCCATTCAAAAACTACGATATTTAGTCTCAAATAAATAACTAAGGATATTACGACCGATTATTCAGAATATTAGCTATCAACCTAAACATAATTACAGTCCCGATTCCCAAAGCCCTCATTAATAATACCTTCAGAACTTATTAATTGAGTTTTAAGTCTATTAACATCGCTACTCTGTGAACTTATAAAAAATGAGGCAGATCCTTTAATCGAAAATCGCCTGTTCTATAATAAATGCGAAAGTTTTTCTGTCTGATTGTGTATAACAATAAAATAAAACAAGAAACAGAGAGAAAGGGTCAGGCTAAAAACCAGCGCTGTGCAGCTGCGTTCCACAGCATTGGCTCAGCCTTTTTGTCATACCTAATTGCTTATTTACTGTTTAAAAATTTGTTATTTAATGGAAATAAACAATAATTTATTTTTATTTATTTAAGAGGATCGACTAAGAGCCACCAGTGAATTGAATAGCACTGTTGACTCCACTGTCGTCTATAGTCTTGGTGGATCAACAACTTCGATTACACTAGGATTCACTGAGTGGGTTCACCTGTATCCACTGATGGATTAAAATAAAACTGATGGTAGTAACTTTTATGAGTATTCAGTGATCATGAATTAAGAATTAAAAAAAAGGGCCTGGTCAATGGTCATGTCAGTTATAAGTTTTATGCACCAAAAATATTTGCTCTAGTGTAAAACAGTCGACTACATTTGTAATAGTTTGGGAAGGGGGCTCTCCCCGTTACTCTTTCCTCGTAACTTAAGTAAAGCAATTATTTATTAGTAATAGAAAATGATGTAAGTGGTGTGAGAGACCTTACCGCTTAGTTCAGACACAGATGTAGGTAACTTGTATTAAACGATTTATTTAATTAATAATTTATTTATTTTTATTTTAAACGTTTTTTTTCTGCAGCGATGGTTGTATTTAGAATTGGTTTGAGTGACTTCCACGTAAGACAATTGCAGGTCAAGGGGGCATCATCACTACATAGTATAAAATAAAGTAACTTTTCGCCGTCCGTCCCTATGTCCCTATGTCCCTTTGTATGCTTAGATCTTTAAAACTACGCAACGGTTTTTGATGCGGTTTTTAATAGATAGAGTGATTAGCGAGGAAGGTTTAGATATAATACATGCATAATATAGCCGTGCGAAGCCGGGGCGGGTCGCTAGTAAAATTATAATTATAATTTATCATTATATTTCCATAGAATCTAGGCAGCTTACACGGTTGAAACCGAAAGGCGTACTAGTATAAAATTAATGGCGAAAGAAATCGCGGAGTCGATTCGATTTATCTTCTATCGATAAAGTTAACGAAGTCTCGAGAAAATTGATTTTGAATGTCCATCGTTTCGATTCGATGTAGTATGCAGATTAGAATGTGTCAATTTTGTATCGAATAGCTTCTGTTTCTTTTTTCATTGTTTTTCTTATTTCTTTTGCTTTAAGTATACCTGAAATGAAAATCTCGATGAGATCTTTCACTTCTAGAGACCATCAATCTGGGATCAATAGTTTCTGTGACACAGCCTTTTAAACTCGACAGCTGTCAATTTGACATCCGTCATTTTGACAGTTACCTGCCATTATGTAGCTGTTTTTGATAGTCTTTGTTTCCATTTCGTTCGTCTTTTGTTTATTTTTTCGATCTTCTTTTGTTTCCATTTCAGTCGTCTTTTGTTTTGTTTTTAATTTCCTTGGACTAGGGGATTCGATTTAGAATTTATAAGGTGGTGTTTTCGTTTCCACTCTACTTTGGTGGTGAAAAAATTACAAGGTGGTGTTTTGCGTATGTGGAATTGTGCGTAGTTGGTATTTTACGTACCTAATTATTACTAAGGGACTAGAAGAACGTACCGTATTATGGAGACTAGACCCAGCAAGCAGCTATTATCTCTCCTTCTCCTCTATGTCTCATACGCTATTATTTTGCCAGAGACGGACTGATGAAAATTGTAGAAAACAACAAAAAAGTGCTTTTTCTTTTTATTCCCCATAGTATGTTTGTTTCCAGGAATTGATCTCTATCAACAACACTATCGATTGATAAAAAATTGGTAGATTATTTTTTTGCAAAATCAACAGGTTGATTACTGCCCAGAACTTGTTCAAAAATCGAATGTTTCAATTTTAGTTTTTGTCAAAATCGGGACGCAACTCCTTTCAGCATTTCTCGCTGCCTCTTATAGTTTAGGTCCCTGAAGATCCTTGAAAAAAATTAATTCTGTATACCTAATATACAAAAGAAAAGCAATAAAAAATCCAAAATAATAAATATTATATAAACAGTTATTTACCTTAGTATTTATAGGTAAGGAAGTAATTTTATTTGACTGAAAGTACTTATAGTAAAACATCTAAGAACTGTCTCAAAATAACAAGTCTTCATTTCAATAGAAAACTATACGAACACAATATTTGCTTACTAACTCAGATCTTCTGAATAATTGAATAAACTAATATTTTGGTAGAATAAGTCTTAGAGATAAAATAAGAACTGTTTAACTTACCTATATATGCGCCCCGCGATTTCACCCGAGAAAGTAAGTAGCCGTGTTGAGTCTCTGAGTTCTTATCTATCCCTGTACCAACATTCATCAACATAAATTCAGTGATTTAGACGTGGCGTATTATTATCAACAGTCGGCAACGAAAAGTGCAGATTCATGCACCGTTGATTCTAAAATTGTTATTATCACAAAGTTTTAAAGGACTCTTACTATCTTCAAAAATTGCGACTGAGACGAGACTCGAACTCGCATCCCTTGAATACCGTTCAACTGCGCTTACCAATTACGCCACTCAGTCAAGTACCGTCATAGTCGAATTTTAAGAATCGCATTAACCTTTTTTCGAATTAAGGCCAAGCACTTTAAAAAATAAAAAAATCATTGAGACTCTTACTATTATCATTGTTAACGGTTAATTCTAAATGTTTCGAGAAAAGGATGGTATGGCCGTGCCGCTTTTTTGCTATACTTGGCTGGAGGCACGGATAAAATTTGCATTATAATTATCGAACAAAAATTTTCAATCAATCGCAATCGTCTTAAAAATATGTTAGTGTGTGGCTTCGGAACGCGTCCGCTGGGGGGGAAGAAGACACAATAAACTCATGTGGTTCTTTCTACACTTATATGGCCTGACTGTGCGTACCTACCTATCGCAAGGCAAAGTTATTGCCTGACGTAATTGTTTAGGGATCATGGAAAAGGTCCCGAACTACGCTTTTTGTAGTATTAAGTGCTTTATATTTATATAGTAGGTAGTTCATGTCAATTTTCTTAGCAATTTGTTTTCATAGACAACGTATTTTAGGAGATTGTTATCGATATTGTTAGTACGATCGTTTAGAAATGAGAAGCTCTCGTTCACCCGATTGATTTCAAGGATAACTGAATAGAGGCATTAGGTTATCGTACAAGTTAAAATTTCGAATAGCTGCAACATGTTAAAAGTGAATTATCTATGTAAAGTAGGGAGGCCAATTGACAAAAAGTCGCTTATTTACGAAGTTCGTAGGACTGAATAGTTTTATAACGACAACAGGTGTCGTTGGAATCAGCGTGGCTTACTGATTACGAAAATGTATGTTGTCGCTTTCTAAAGTTGTGGGGGCTCCATCTATGACGTCACAAAGATGGCGCCGGACAGGTTTAGATTTTGTCGATTATTGCGATAACCATTTATCCGATTTAAACAAACTAGATAGCAAATGATAGGTAGTAAAATTTGTAACAAAACATGCGAAGTCACATTTATTGTAGGTATTATATTTGAATAAATATTTAAAAAAATTAAGTTTTCATGGGATTATTTTTTTAACGCAATGCGTTTGGTATGCATTATCCCAATTAATACTGAAATTAGATTGATACTTGAGCAGTAAATAATTAGGTACATTATCGTAGTAAAAATAAAGAAGTTTGATGCACTACGCTAGTAGTTGTGTTTTGAAAAAAAACTCTTAAAAATTACTTTTTTTAAATATTGTTTAAAATATAATACTTAGAATAAAAATGACTTCACATGTTTTGTTGGAAATTTTATCACCTCTCATTTGATACCCACTTTACTCAAATCGGATAATTGGTTATCGCAGTAACCAACAAAATCTAAACCATCTTTGTGACGTCATAGAGGGCATCCCCACCACTTTAGATAGCAACAGCATGCATTTTAATAATCAGTAAGTCACGCTGATTCCAACGATACCTGTTGTTACTATCTAAAGCGGTGGGCGTGCCATCTATGACGTCACAAAGATGACGCTTAAACCAACAACCGACAAAATCTAAACCTAACTTTTGTGACGTTATGTATGGCACCCTCACCACTTTGGAAAGCATCAACAGGTATCGTTGTAATCAGCGTGGCTTACTAATTATCAAAATGTATGTTGTCACTTTCTAAAGTGTAGGGGGTGCCATCTATGACGTCACAAATATGGTGCCTGACAGGTTTAGGTTTTGTAGGTGATGCGTTAACCATTTATCCAATTTAAGCAAATTAGGTATCAAATGAGAGGTAGTAAAATTTCTAACAATCTAAGCGAAATCATTTTCAATTTAGGTATTGTATTTTAAACAAAAATTTAAAAAAGTAATTTTTCAAGAGTTTTTTTTCTAAACACATTACGTTTAGTAGGCAATATACCCAATAATTATTTCAATTAGATTAAGACTTGGACAGTAAATAATTAGCGACAATATTAAAGAATTTGCTACCTTTTGAATTGTTCAAATTGGTGTAAAAATAACGAACTTATGATGAAAATACAAACCTGCGCACGCTCATTTTCGCCCGAGTTTGATACACTGCGCTAGTTACCTACTACATACCGCTCTGCCCAACCCACCCCCACTACTTTAGCAAGCGATAATATGTATCGTTGGAATCAGCATGGATTACTGAATTTATAAATGCATTTTGTCGCTTTCTGAAGTGGTTGGGGCACCATCTATGACGTCACAAAGTTGACGGCTCATAGGTTTAGATTTTGTCACTTATTGCAACAACCGATCCGATCCATTTATCCGATTTATGTAAGCAAACTAGATATCAAATAATAGGTAATAAAATTTCAAACAAAATATCTTAAGTCACTTTTATTATAGGTAGGTATTATATATAAAAAAAATATTTGATAAAAAGTAACTTTTATGGAGATTTTTTTCTAAACTCAATTAAGTTTGGTATCCAATATACACTGTTATTATATCAATTAGACCAGAATTTGGGTAGTAAAAAATTAAGCACAATTTCGTTGTGTATCCCAAAGTTTAATTTTATTTAATTACTTTCAAAATACCGAAATTGTAATGAAAAAACCCGCGGGTACACTCTTTTCCGCCCAAGGCCGATGCAATACGCTAGTTAACTGTGGCGCTAGGTACGGTCGGCTGCATAATTACAGACCCACCGTAGAGCTCCAAAACGGCTGGTATAAGAATGTTTTCAACACAAGCAAGATTCTAGACACCTGCTTTAGTTGAAGTTTAAAGTCTTCTAACTCATCAATTTATAAAACAAAAACTATTACAATGAAAACATTCCAATAATAGTAATTTTCGAACTCTACCGAGGGCTGCATTTATGCAACCGACTGTACCTACACCACAGTATAGAAACATGGGCTGATGATGATGATGGAAAGATGGGCAACTGCGTCCAATTACATCTTTGCAAGAACCTATCAGTCTTAAAAATTTGGAATGAATTTCTTGCAATTGCAAGACAGGGTGCAGAACATCCCGTTGTGGATGTGCTGACCGGAAGCAAAAATGAATGGCAGATATTTGCCATAACGGGACACCGTTATGGCAAATATCTGCCATTCATGTATGTTTCAATCAATTCAATTATACTGTAGATGATGTAGATTTGCTGTAACAGCTTCACTTGTTTATTAAATACGAATGTTTAAGCTTTTTTTTCTATAAAATCAGTGTCATGACTCATAAGTGTAAGAAATAAGAAGTATTAAATTAAAAAATCTTACCATTACCACCTTTGATATAAATTATTATTATCATTATTATTTATGCTCGAAAAATAAAGTAATTTTATATAAAGGGTATAAATTGTAGAAATAGCGGTACGTAGTGTAGTGGTCATATCCTTTTTTACCGCCCTAAATTTTAGAATGTCGGTTCATGTGCCATCTTTGTGGCGTCATAGATGGCACCGCCACCGCTTTAGATAGTAACAACAGGTATCGTTGGAATCAGCGTGGCTTACTGATTATTAAAATGCATGTTGTTGCTATCTAAAGTGGTGGGGATGCCCTCTATGACGTCACAAAGATGGTTTAGATTTTGTTGTTTACTGCAATAACCAATTATCCGATTTGAGTAAAGTGGGTATCAAATGAGAGGTGATAAAATTTCCAACAAAACATGTGAAGTCACTTTTATTATAAGTATTATAATTTAAACAATATTTAAGAAAAGTAATTTTAAAGAGTTTTTTTTTTCAAAACACAACTACTAGCGTAGTGCATAAAACTTCTTTATTTTTACAGCAATTCGAAAAATTTAATGTTTGAGAAATACTACGATAATTTACCTAATTATTTACTGCTCAAGTATCAATCTAATTTCAATATTAATTGGGTATAAGGCATTGCGTTAAAAAATAATCCCATGAAAACTTACTTTTTTTAAAATATTTATTCAAATATAATACCTACAATAAATGTGACTTCGCATGTTTTGTTACAAATTTTACTACCTATCATTTGCTACCTAGTTTGTTTAAATCGGATAAATGGTTATCGCAATAATCGACAAAATCTAAACCTGTCCGGCGCCATCTTTGTGACGTCATAGATGGAGCCCCCACAACTTTAGAAAGCGACAACATACATTTTCGTAATCAGTAAGCCACGCTGATTCCAACGACACCTGTTGTCGTTATAAAACTATCCAGTCCTACGGAAATCACGATTTTTCAACTTGCCTTCTCTACTAGTAAAGATTTGAAATGATTCCTTTGATCTTTTCCTTCAACAAATTTTTCGACTATTGTGTCTTTTGCGATTAATTTACAATAACTATCTTGTCTACTTCTACCTCACTTTATCCCAGTTTATTTGAGGATGTCTTCTTCTTCCATTCACTTCCATTAATCATCACCTCATCTTCACATCTATCGCTCTCATATCACGCACTCCATCCACCTTTTCTGAGAACGTCCTTTTCCTCTCCATACATCAACAATACCATTACGTGCTGGTTTGTAGATTAGATTTAGACTGGATTGTCCCATTGCTGCACAATTGCCTCCAGAAACGAAACCATCTCTACCGCTTAGCCAAACTGACCGGAGGTCGCAGGGGACCGTGAAGGTAGGAAAGAGATGGGGAAACAAGAAAAAACAGATGAATTCACGTAAATTCTAAGTTGAGTCTCCTATTAAAGTTTTCTAACCTGAAACAAACAAAACGGTAACATCGGCAAATTGGGTAAAGGTAACACAAAGGTAGGCTTAAAAACTCATCACGAGTATTTATAAGAACCATACGCAGAGTACAAACTTCCTGCTGGCCGACAGTTGCCTTCTTTACGTCGCAGCAATCAAAGGCACATGTAGATACTACTAGAATTAGTGAGCTAAAGTGGCAATGAGTTGGACTTCTTGCGCGTCAAACTTATGGCCATTGCAGCTGGAATATCCTAGATTGGAGAACACGTACCGAGAAATGTAACGTGGGATGGTTTCGGACCAGATGAACAAAAGACTTGGGCGCGGAAAGCCGCTGGACGCAGAAAGCATGCGACGGATCAGTTTGGAAGACGTCTACCACCAGAAAAAAAAAATTGAATTTTGTAAAGACGAGGCTGTATGAGCGAACTCAACACCTTTTTGGCTTTTTTTTTTAAAAACATTTTTTTTTTTAGTTTTTGGTAGTGATCATTTTATGTCATTCTATATCTTTGGGACATTTTCGCTGGGAGTGAATCTGGTCCACATCTCTAGAGCTACTGTGGCCAATGATGCTGCAGTAGCTGTGACACGAAAGAAGTGCCTGCCTGCGACTGCAGTCATCTACAAGTTACTTAAGGATTCAGGCACGTAGAAGTGTGGACGCTTTAGTAGTGGCACACTCAATTTACTTTTAAAATCCAAGTTAGTAACTTTGTTCTGATGCCTCTCCATCTATCGGCCAATTGAAGTCGGCTGTCACCGTAAAGGAAACATTGATAGTGATCCTCAATTAAAAGGGCCGAACCTTTGCGATCGATGGCTTGGAAAGGTGCACGTTCTGGCATTAAAAATAAGCTCTTAATATTTTGGTAGGACCGTCTGCAATTCTTCGCGAGATATTTCGTCTGATATTAAATTTCTAAGCTTTTTGTTTAATGGAATTTATGTTTTGAATAGAAATTTTAATTGGGTCGGATGCGTAGTTAATTTAAGGTTAAGCTAGTGGAATGTTATTTTCTATAGCGCTTATTAACCTATTGAGCAGTAACCCTACCTCGAGTTGTAATAGTAATAATATTCAATGATTAAGGCCCATTATACTTGCTTCGTCCTCAACATTAGTGTTAACATGCAGCAACGCGGCTTGTACCCAGTCATACACACTATAGTTTAGATAATTGTATAAAAATAATATTTTTTAAATTTGACACTGGGTATATGCTATCTTGTGGCAACCCCAGTTGGTACTGACATCTTCATTCGCGTTTTAGTGCGCAGTCAGTGTACACCATATTTATCACTTTCTAGAATTTTATTTTAAATACATCAATAGTTATGTCTAAACAAAAATCTAGTTTTTTTTCAGTGATGAATACCTATTTCGAAAAATCAAGAAGTTGGAAATGAAGCTAATATATCTTGGTCGAAATAGTCGCGCAGTTTGTCTTTTGAAAACCATAATCAAAAGTTGTCATGACAACAAGGAAAAAATGGTGTGACAGCATCGTGACATCGTGACAGCGTCTTTCACGTCTATTTACATTATTATGTTATATTATTAAATAAAGGTATATTAATTATGTGTTGAGTGCACGTCCAAAGAGAGTGATACCTTCACAATGTAATTACATGTGTATAGTACCCTGAGTCTATCGCCTTGTATAACGTGATTGAGTGTGCTTACACGAGAGTACTACCTTCCCTATACACGAGGTTAGTTCCTTGAGTCTATTACCTTGTAATATATACACAAGAAACAAATAAAGTAAATAAACTAAAGTGTTGAGTGCATATCCAATGAGAATGCTACCTTCACTATCGCCTTGTAAAACGTGAGTTGAGTGCACTTCCATGTAAGTACCACCTTCACCATACATGAGGGTAGTTCCTTGAGTCTATCACCTTGTAAAATATACACAAGAAACAAATACAAATTGTTGCACATCCAATGACAGTGCAACCTTCACCATGAGTGTATCACCTAGTAAAATATACCTATATTAACAAATAGAAAGTGTTGAGTTCACATCCAATGAGAGTGGTACCTTCACAATACAAAATGAGTGTGGTTCCTTGAGACTATCACCTAGTAAAATATACCTATTTAACAAATAGAATGTGTTGAGTTCACATCCAATGAGAGTGGTACCTTCACAATACAAAATGTGTGTGGTTCCTTGAGACTATCACCTAGTAAATTATACTTATATCAACAAATACAAAGTGTTGAGTGCACATCCAAAGAGAGTGCCACCTTCACGACGCAACATGAGGATAGTTCTTTGAGACTATCACCTATTTTGGTTAGAAAAACGTAGATTAAATAATTACACTTTATCAAAAGTGCTACTTTTACAAAAATATTGAAAACACAGGTTTATGACAACCAACCAGAGGAGGATTCAGGTTGACGTCGAAGAAAACAAACCTGACCAACCCTCAAACATGGATATGCAAATATTACTGTACGTACAACCGTCAACTACCTACTTTATACCACACGAACAAGATATCGTTCTACATGAGAGTCTTCTAGAACTACTCGGCAAAATTCCTTTAATAAATAAGAAGTTATTATGGCCGCATTGTCGAATATTTTAGTAAAAGAAAACAAAGCTTTTAAAAGCAATCAAATCAACTAGCTCTTGCCCTATCGGGTGTAGACCAAGCGCAAACGAAAATCTTTGCAAATCAGTACAAGTATGCAGATACAAGTTATTAGGAGCAGGAAAATTGTTGTGCGACTCTCAATACGATGAGTCGATGTGTTGCTGCAGCTTTGTAGCTTCAACTTCAAGCTTCAACAAAGCATGAAATTCGGCAAAAGCCAAGTCATCTGAGATGTAAAACATTTTGCAATCTGAACGGACGACGTTCCTACTAACAAAATTTAATCTATCGTCTCGTCTCGTTCTTAATACTGGAGAGCTCCGCTCCCTGGCAAGGCAAGCGGCGCAAGTTGGAAGAAGAACAGTCGACCCAAGCGTCTACAGGTCAACTTTGACCGTCGCAAATAGCGTTGTCCTCGCAGCGCTCACGCAGGCGCACACCAGGTATGCCGATAAATGAGGTATGTCCCGCCGCTGCCGCCACCATGTAAGGTAAGCTTTGTTTTACAACAAAATGCTTCTTATTACCAATGACAAATGTCGTGGATCATAGACGGGTATGAAATACCGTTTTAAACCATACATTATGTATACCTTTTATTTCTATTTATTCTAAAAATGGAATTTAATTATTCTCATTTCACAATTAATGAACTTAAAAACTCGAGAACTATAATTGAATGTTAACAATGAATGAATTATTCAATTATTTACAAGTATTTTTTAATACCAAAACCCAATGACGACAACGTTTCATTATAAATCTTTAATCCCTCAACAAGTCAGTAAAACCACATCATTTTCAAATGGTAGATTTAAAATCGACTATAAAGTTGATTTAAACATACTTAAACTTAAAAAGAAAAAAAAAAAAAAACCTAATTAAACTGTTTAAGAGTTCATTCGTCTGACAAGTTAGCTTACTACTAGTCTACTACTGTCCCGCTATTCAATACGGTTAGATTTATACCGAATATTGAACGTTGTTAATATATTGCCTTCAAAAACCTGACGATTACGATACCTAGTTATAATATGTCAGTACTGAAACTTTAGACATTCCGGCCTGCTCTTTGCGCACCGTTAGCTGCTATTACAGATCCGGACGAGCTAAATGGCGGCAATCAAATGTTGTTACATCTGTTAACCCATTGAGAGTTGACTAACTTGTTTATACTATTCTCTGAAGCTAGTACAACAGAAAAGGGGGGGCCGTATTTGGGGGCAGGAAAGTTAACGGCAAATGGAGTAATAATAAATAAACTAAGAACCCAACATTTTTGGACTTTAAATATTATTTTATTTTAGTAAGCAATTTAGACAACCCGAACTCTTTGGACTTATTGGCAACTTAGAATAAATACAAAGACATGAAATGGTTGTTCCTCTCTGGCCAATTTTCAAAAGCTGTGTGTTGTTTTTAGTAATACTAGAAACTAAAACAATTGTTTTATTATCTGTAACTAACAGACAACTTCAGGGCAAAGTGACCCTAGTAGCCGCGAATTATCCGCACGGCACTCTTGAGAAGATGTATCTCTGCAAGTTTTTATTTTAGATAATATGATGTGTGCATCTTTGTCTTTGTCTGATGTTCAAGTTTTACAAAAACTTGACTATTAAGAAGCATCAATCTCTACGATTAATACTCTCTTTTTAGTCTTTGTCCTATATCCGTATATGTGACAGAGTAGTGCACAATTTAGTTTGTTACACTTAAAGATCCGCATTGTCCTTAATTGTCAATATTAAGATAAGGTCTGATGACAGAGTAATTAGACTTTTCAAAGGTTTTTATAAGCTCTACCTTTACGGAAATATGATGTGGCATGAAACCCTGAAATTGTTCTTAACTTCTTAAAAATTTCGTATCCTTACAATGAAACTAATACTAAGAAAGTTGCAACTTTATTAGCGCTTATTACAACACAGTGCAAACTATAAATAAAATTAAAGTTCAAAATATCGAAGTAATTGTAAATGATAAAGGGAAGTAATTGTAGATGCTTTGAACAAAATTGAGTAAGGTTAAAACAACTAAATCACTATCTTATAGTGTTATTTTCCTTCACGTACGCAATAAGAGAACGTACACCAATTTTCATTAAAAAAAAAAAAAAAAACAGTAGTTTTTATCTTTCCTTAGTGTATGTGTGTTGGTGGCTCTGCTAGAGAGAACACTCCACAGCAGTGCCACAAACAAATTTTTTCCTATTACCTTATTTTCTAGTATACCTACTACACACAGCTGTAATGGACAACGTACATCATGCATACGTTCCAAATACATCATTTTAAGATATATTTTTTTTAGATATTTATTATGGTAGCTCTGCTACAGAGCACGACATAATAATATAATCATGATAAAAAAAATAAAAAAAAAAGTAAACAGATTTGTAAAAAACATCCTCGTATTATTCCTTGAAAATCCCAAATGATGTCAAAAGAAAAACTAATAAAAACTAATTGCATAAGAAGAAATAAACAACTTTTCTCCTTAGTCCATAAGCCGTGGGATAAAAGAGGGTTTACATTAAAGTGGTAACTTTATATAGATTCAAATATATTTAATTCTCATTCTACTCACTTCTAAAGCATATACGAACGCTGTTTGTCTAGAAGTAGTTAGAAAAACGGCTGATTGGTTGAAATACTCTTGCGTATTCGCTAGATTCTATCACAATCTGTTATTACTGATATACAGAATAGCTTGGCGCTACACATTTTAAATCAGATTACCTAGAATGACTAGGTATTTTAATCAACAAACATTTATTTTATTATTTTTAAGCCTATTCTGCCCCACTGCAGGCTAAAGGCCTCCCAATGTTCCCTGTCTAGTGCCAGCTGCCAGCTGGGTACAGTCCCTATGATGCGAGTCAAACTTGTCCCGCCCCATCTCCTTCTGGGCCTGCCGCAGAATCTCCTGCTGATTTTGTTTACTTTTTGGTTAATCAAACTAATATTGAAAGCTATTTTTGGTATATCAATTTAATATTAGAATCTTTGGTTTTAGTTACTAAAGATTACATAAAAAAAAAAAAAAAAATTTAAATATATATATATATATTTAAAGTTAATTACAATGAGTTTCATTGTTTCAAATAAGTAATGTTATTTCGTTACTTTCCTTCAGCATCTTTTATTTACTTATAATAAAAGAACTTGATTTTGTTTACAGTTCACATATTTTCTTAATACATATACCTATGTATGTATAATTCCTTTTTTGCTTATATAAAACAATTTTATACAACTCTAAAGATCTGCATGTTAACACTAATGTTGAGGACGAAGCAAGTATAATTAATGATTAAACGAACTTACCTTAAGTGAAGTTCTATCGTAATTATACGAGGCTTCGTCTGAAACATTAGGGTCCCTCCCACCCAAAAAACCCATAAAAATTGTTTAACCAAAAAAGGAATTATCTATTCTCTGAACTAAATGAAGATGTCAGTACCAACTGGGGTTGCCAAAAGATAGCATATACCCAGTGTCAAATTTAAAAAATATTATTTTTATACAATTATCTAAACTATAGTGTGTATGACTGGGTACAAGCCGCGTTGCTGCATGTTAACACTAATGTTTCAGACGAAGCCTCGTATAATTACGATACAACTTCACTTAAGGTAAGTTCGTTTAATCATTAATTATTTTTTGATGCGTTTTTCATTTTTTTTCTTCCTAGATAAATGGGAGCGCTATCAGAGACGATCTCGCACGAAGACGAACGAATTCGTATCCGATCGGCCGACTCATGCACATCTTAAACAACTAATCTAACTAAGGACACTTAAAGGGTCTACCTACTCTCTCCTATGTACTGTGAAAACATAGGGTCATTTCTGCCTTTATTATTGTTTCTGCCATTAATTCCTCCCTGTCCGCGAACTTGAATTCAGGGACAGGCAGGAATATTTTTTTCTGACTGTACAGACCTTAACACACTTTGCCCGCATTCAAACTTAGAATACGAACGAATGAACGTAATCTCTGCTAAGTACGCTGACGTCATCTACCATTATGAATGTAAATAGATTACTAAATAGTTACTATAAAATACAGGGTTGATAGATAAAGTCAATCAACATCGTAATTAACCCATTAACCCTTTAGCAATGGTAACCAGTGTTATCATTAAAGACCGCCTCCTATGATAGGTAGCCTTACGTCATTCAACCAACCCCATCTTTTATAACTCGAAAACGACTGAACTGATTGCGATTAAACTTAGTAGATAATTAAGTAGATAGCTGGAGACCTGATATAACACATAGGCTATTTTTAATACAATATTGAGCTCGTTAATTAATATTTACGTAAAACATATTTTTCCAATCTTTTAATAATTGTAGATACCTAATTATTTAACGGCATTTTATGTGAAAGTTGAATTTACAGTAAGTTTTTCTTTACAATGGTGTTATGAAAATCGGTAAAGACTTTAAAAATATATGAATATATTTTCACACAAAACAGGCTCATTTGTTTAATCATATTTAGAGTAAACTTCTTAGTTAATATATTATTATTGTATTGCAATGATAAAATAATTTCAAACTCAATTTAAAAAAAATGGTTAATTTAGATCACTTAGACTTTTTTAGAAATTCTTTTACTCTACATGTTTTTAATTAATTGTTTTTATTATGAATTGATTATTTTACTGATTTTCTTTCAATTAAAAACATTATTTTTGTTAAAAATATCAATTATTGGAGGTACATTCGGCTGCATAATTGCAGTCCCCGGTAGAGTTCGAAAATTACTATTATTGGAATGTTTTCATTCTAATAGTTTTGTTTGATGAATTACTGAGTTAGAGGACTTAAAACTTCAACTAAAGCTGGTGTCTTGAAATTTGCATGTGTTGAAAACATTCTTATAACATCCGTTTTAGAGCTCTACGGTGGGTCTGGAATTATGCAGCCGACCGTACCTATCTGACATGTTTTCAAACATTTTTAACAAATAAATTTCGGAATGTAAATCGGGATCTTATCTAATAAAAAACCTTGTTCTCCAGTTGATCTAGGCTTTTATTAGAATAGCGGCCTATGTCAAAGATGACATAGGTCTGCCACTCCTGAGCCCCCCGTCAGTGAGGTTTTCCCTTCGCCGCTCCAGTCACGTACCACCATTCATGCCCCCCTGATACGCGATCTGACTGCGAATATCATCTCGGTAGCTGTGATATATAGCCAACTCGCGATCCTAGTCGAGATGGATGATTAAGGTTGTGATGGGATGATAGTCGACAAATATGGGGTTAGGGGATTAGTGGTTTATAGATGAAGCAATAGTATTGATCACGACCTTTTTTGGCGCGCTGAACTCGTCTGCAAACGCAGAAGGTTTTTTAATAACTGAATATTTCAGAACACGTACACAAAGCCATCCCCAAGCTTGCAACTAGACTTGTGTTATGCTGGCTATTTATCGGAATGAGTATAACAAGTAACTACCGGATACGTTTATTTGGCTGTTTTCTCGTGGTCCCAGGATTTTGTCCCATTAATGGGACCACGAGGGAGAACTATTTCTCGTAGTCCCATTACGATATTCAGTAACGTATTTATCCTCCTGTATATATACATTGGTAACGGGCTCGTGCTTCACCTGCCGGTGTTTATTTGTATATCTACACCTACCTACATACCTATAGTAAGAAAAGCCTCGATCTGTCACGCAATTGCAATGCCTGGCAGGACTTATATGTGAACATTGTACAGTCGACTGCATAATTGCAGCCCCCGGTAGAGTTCGAAAATTACTATTAAAGGAATGTTTTCATTCTAATAATTTTTGTTTGATAAATTGATGAGTTAGAAGACTTTAAACTTCAACTACAGCAGGTGTCTAGAATCTTGCCTGTGTTGAAAACATTCATATAACTACCGTTTTGGAGCTCTATGGTGGGTCTGCAATTATGCAGCCGACCGTACCTACTAGAATGCAAATAAATGAAATGAAAGGATGGAACACACTTACATACTTTTTTTTAAATAAACACACCTACAGAAACACGTGTGTATTAACAGAGTTTTTATGCGACATATTAATTAATTTATTATAGTATAATAGCTAATTTCATAGGCGTCTAAAACAACCCCCTTTCGTATTAAAACCCCTAGGCTGAAAAAAAAAATGAAATAAATGAATTCTATTCTATTCTATTCTGAAACACATGGTATATCTAACCATTGCGGTTAACAAGCCCAAACCTAACTTACAAGCCGGTCGCAATATACCTAATTCAGTTTGCTGCAAGCTGGCTGGCACAGCCGGGATCTGGTGCATCGACCACACATCACTCCTTGTCAGGGAAACCCGTAAACCTGTCATGTACAACGTTGTAGGTGAGGACTATACTACCTACAGAATATAATTTACTGATGGAGCTAGAAACATTTTTAGACGTTTGAATTTTTGATATCTTTGCGAAGATTTTTCAGCTTGATTTGTTGACTGTGATTTGATTTGATTCTGTATAGCAATAAGCAGACGTAGATTCATAAGTAACTATTTTTGACTCTGATAATAACAAAAGTACCTAACAATTAAATAAATAATTAAAACTTAATTAATTAATTAATTTACATACCTACCATACCTACCTTTATTTTAATAAAAATTAAAAGTTCAAACGGGGTTGCCTAGAAAGTGTGCCTAAAAAGCTGGCTGCGTTACATTGTGGATGGCGATGCTTAGGCACTAGGTATCCGCTGTCTGAGGTAGGAGCCAATACTTTGGTTATACTCGAAGCTAAAACTAGTAATTTTGAAACTTCTTCATACAATTTTAAAGGCGTCTAGACCCCTTTTGACTAGATTTTTACAAAAATTAATTGATTATGCCTAGAATTATGAATGATCACGAAAACTTTTATTGGCGACTACGTCCGCGTAGAAGTTGAATTTTCTAAGAACTTCCATAGCCGCCCCATACTCACAAAGGTAAGAAAACAAATATTTTTGAATATAATACTTAGAATATAAGAACCCAGCTGAAAGGGCCTTCGGTAGCGGTCCAAGGCCTAGGCTACCTTGACCCAACCACTCAACGAGAGCCTCTTGAGATATTGGTCAAGACTCTTCACTATCGAACGTCTCACATCACGGTAATATCGTGAGTCAAATCAGACTCAAGGACCTTACTATTATTATTAAATAGGATAAGCTCTTTGATCCCCGGTCCGGTC
The DNA here is from genome assembly GCA_907269075.1 of Idaea aversata. Taxonomy (NCBI): domain Eukaryota; kingdom Metazoa; phylum Arthropoda; class Insecta; order Lepidoptera; family Geometridae; genus Idaea; species Idaea aversata. The sequence continues at coordinate 2,374,476 of OU026092.1, read as the reverse complement.
GTCTGTGTACTACGTAAAATTTCTCCTAACGACTGGTAAAACTATTTGCTGAAAATGTATTAAGCGTTCTACTTTGTACTTTATATACGGGCTATTTTCCGCAACTAAAGCTCTATAGTTGGGCTAAACCACCCTCTATACACATACATCACGTACTTTCAGCTTTTGTGAACCAACAAGAGAGGCTTCCTCCGGGTTCCAATCTGCAATGGCCTACAGGGCAGTCACTTAATCGACTCCGGACTCAAGTACGCCATTGCAGACAAAATTTGAGCAAATAGGAGTATATTGCACCGACTGAGAAGCAATGCGAGTGTGGAGCTCCGTCGCAGTCCATGGTGCACCTAATCTAATGTCTATTCTGCCCTAATACCTGCGCATTTCGAAGACCTGGTAGATGTCAACGCTGCTGCAGTTGCAGTTGGCAGGAAAATTTGATTGGTTAACGTCACTGACTCAAAAAGCAGAAGAAAATACCACATTCTTAGCTTAGATCGACCGTGTCCACAGGAAAGAACTCGTCAATTTGAGCCAACACGCCACGATGTTTTACTTTACAGTAAGAGTATAATGTTAAAAGTCCATTCAAGAATCAAGAATTTTGATTGTCCAAATGATGTACAAACAACGGTCAAAAGTCTCTGCCCACCGTAACGTTTACAATCCTGTGCAGCACTATTTGAGCATTATAACAACGTAACCTGAGGATTGAACCCACGTCGGTTGGTGTAGTGGGTGGCGGCTTATACCACTCGGTCAACTAAAGACATAGCTAACATGTTGAAAATAATAATCACACTGAGTACTTCAAGTATTAATGTTTGTGTGTAACGTCGATTAGAAGAAAGTCGTAAGTCCAATACTTGTTTGTAGTATTATTGTAGCAAACTGATACTAAACTTATGGCCCATACTGTACATTGAGATCTTAAAGAAAAATAATAGTTAGGTCACAATCACTTACCCATTACAGGCATACAATATTTACATTGCATTGGTGTACTTTAAGACTCCAACCCCGACCTTCGAAATAAAAGTCGATGTATCTACCGCTACGCTAACACCCCGTCTAAACATTAATTTAAAATATCATGAGGGTTTGCGTATAATTTTCAGAGCTTAGCATTATCGCTCACCATCTTTCAGGGTATTAGAAAGGGACGGACCTCTGATAGGATATAACCCATAATCCTATGGTGATTTGACGATCTTTATCTTTTAATCTTATGTGTCTCACCGTGGATTTATGTGTTTTGGACTATTATTTTAACCCATTTCCGGTTACGAGATAAATCGTATGGACCCTTATTTACTATTTATCCGGGTCCCCCTGATATCAAGGTATTTATAATTTTGGCTTGGGTGTGCCGAAAGTGGGTAAATACTAGAGCATTTACTAATAACTGAAGATCAAGCAATCGCTGTTTTTAAATGTACTTTAGGAGTCTTTGGGTTGACGAGCGTATTTATGTATAATATCTTCTAGGTAAGCGTGCTACATCTTAGACCGTATGGTCGTCACTTTTACCATCGTGTGAAATAGTGGTCAACCCCTGTCATATTTATTAAAAAAAAAATGGTTGTTTGTAAAGTCGTAGTTGGTTGCATAATTGCAGGTCGGTAGAGTTGTTTGAGATCTACTCGGTAGAGTTGTTTGCATTCTAATAATTTTAATTTGATTAACTGATGAGTTAGAAGATTTTAAACTTCACCTGAAGCAGGTGTCTAGATTCTTGCTCGTATTGAAAACATTCTTATAACAGCCGTTTTGGAGCTCTACGGTGGGTCTGCATTTATGCAGCCTATCATCAATAGTTTTCGCAGCGCACGCCATAAACTATTTTGGGTTTTCTACCTTGCTTTACAATATTGCCATTTTCATACGGATCCCTAATTAAAAAAAAAAAAAATATAGTTTATCTAGTGAAATATTTTTTGTAATCGATCTAGTAGTTTCGGAGCCTATTTGTTACAAACAAACAAAAATATCTTTCCTCTTCATAATATTAGTGTAGATAGTGTAGTCTGTTGTAGATTAGTGTAGATAAATCATTCCAAAAGCGTAAAAAGTCAAAAGACCACGATTCAATTAGAGTTTCAAAGGCAAAAACCACAACGGTCCGTGGAAACCTTGCACATCAACTAAAAGGGGATAAGGCTACGTGCACGTCAAAGTTTTGCACGAATTAGCACGACTTTAATGGTGACAACCTTGGAGTGGTCGTGCTGATCGTGTAGGTATTTCGATCTTCACCGTGCTCGCTACCGTGCGTAGCCACAACCTCATCACTATCACTATCACTACATAGTATAAAACAAAGTCGCTTTCTCTGTCCCTATATCCCTATTCCCTATGTCTGCTTAAATCTTTAAAACTACACAACGGATGCAACGGCAACGAACAAAAGTGACTTTATTTTATACTATGTAGTGATAGTGAAGTGATAGTGATGAAGCTGCGCCCCGCGGTTTCATCCGCGTACGTCCCAATCGCGCGAACCACGTGAGTTATTTTTTGAAGTAAAACATCTTTAGACGCGACTAGGGAGTAACTCAGATTTTTTTCTGACGGAAGTAACGCTTACGTAGTTTCCGGTTATATTGACATGTGCTGATCTAACCTCAAGATGACAGCTGACTTAATAGGTTGCATACCTATATTATCTACTTTGTGAAATTAAAAAAGAGGTTAGGGCATAGAGGTACTACACCTTTACCGAAGACCTTCATTAGTATTAGGAAGTTAGTGACCTCAGAATTAGTGACTGTCCGCGATGTTATTCTTCTAATAAATCTATTATTTATTTTGTTTTCTTCAAAATTACGCTTTGAAAAGAAGTTTTACTTCAATCGCGCGTAAAGGTTACACGCACACACTTTTTTTTTAAATCAGAAAGGACGCAAGTGGTGAATTGGTGATACACACAACTTGTTAAAAAAACAATCAAATACTATACAAATTGCGATGAAATTTGGAATGTAGGTAGATAGCTAGATTCTTGGAATAATCCATTATAAACAAAATCAAAATCGGTTCATCCGTTCGGGAGCTAAGATGCCACAAACATGTCAAACTTATAACACACCGTCGGTTTTGCGTCGGGGATTAAAAATATAGTTTTGACAAATAGCCTTATTATCTAGGCAGGCTATTTTTGGGTTCCGTACCCAAAAGGTAAAAACGTCTGTCAGACTTCACTGTCGGTCTGTCTGTACGGCTGCTGTCACCAGGCTGTATATATCATGAATCGTGATAGCTAGAGAATGGAAATTTTCACAGATTATGTATTTCTGTTGCCGCTATCACAACAAATACTAAAAACAGAAAAAAAAATTGCGGCTCCCATACATCATGGCACGGAACCCTTCATGCGCAAGTTCGACTCGCACTTGACCGGTTTTTTTTTATAATTTCCCGGTACACGAGTGTCAAATCCCCTTAATGTTTTATAATTCAGCACGTATATTATAGGGCAAAAGTGACTAATTACCGACCGCATCCTCTCCCGAGCTTGTTAACATAACATTTACATAAATTCTACATCGTAACCTTCTTGAATAACGTTACAGTCAACGCAAAAGCTGACGTTCGTGTTGAATTGTTTGACGAAATACGAAGTGTAACTTATAAATGAATTACAAACTTCATGTTTTAAGGTAATAGCGTTTTAATTAACTAGTAAGTCCTATAGAAGCTCGGGTATTATTTTATAGGTAACTCCTAAGTAGGTAGTTTGTATATTATCAGATGAGTTACTAAGCTCATCTCAGAATTTAGAAAAAAATACCAAGAAAACTAATGATTTGATTTTTATTTTTATTTTTAGATTGGTTTAAATTGTATTGTACGTAATAATTTTTTAATTGCATGTATGACATTCTAATTTATTTATTTTTAAGGTTTCGTACCTCAAAAGGTAAAAATGGAAACCCTATAAGATCACTTTCCTGTTCTTTTAAGTAATTTTTTAATTTTCTAATTGTATTGTTTATTTCTTGTACCTAGTTTAGTTTAATTTAGTTTTACGGGGCCGCACTTAGCCTCATAATTTGGGCCATTGTTTGTACCTATATTTGTTGTATTTGTTTTAAGAATTTAAATGTAATAATTTGTAATAAACCAAACTATTTTTCTAACTTATCCTAATCTCCTAAATTACATTATTACGTAAAGCTTGTCAGAAACATTGACACAGAAAATAATTGTTAAAGAGAAGTACAAAGAAAGCCCTTTTGACCTACTTTGATCTTCAAACCTTTCGACACTTGAGTAAATACGGTTATCGGTATTACGTTTATGGTACGACCGTTTTAGTTGTGCCCCTCTCTATGTAGGCAAAATACGTGAGCTTTACCCACCTGTGAGACAATGTGGGTATATGGCATACAGCCGCAATGTCAAATCGATGACTGATCTTTGGAACTTCGATGTCCAAAACTTTGAAGTAGATGGATAGATCGAAAATAAAATTATCGAAAGTTTCTATAAATAAATAAATATTGCAGGACATTCCACACATCGTATTCTTCTTCTTCTCGTATAGTGGTGTGGCTCACCTATTGTTAGAGTTTTCAGATCGCCTCAAGGCCTCTAACTTGACCTAATGACTGCTACTAGAGGTAGCAACCGGGACCAACGGCTTAACGTGCCTTCCGAAGCACGGAGGGGCTCACGAAAACACATTTTTGCCACACAACTAATTGGCCACCCATCGAAGTAATGACCGCGCCAGGCTTCGCTTAACCCGCACGACCGTAAACGATCAGCGAGCGTCGCTTAGCTGTGAGCCTCCTCATCGTCTTAGTAACTAGACTTGTGTTATGGGTGCTAGTGCTACACAACGGATATAAGTACTACTTACCTTATATACTTTTTTTTGTAAATATATTCTTATAATACATAGAAACAACCAGACCACAGACAAATATCTAAATACTTGTCTGAGGCGGGAATCTAACCCGCAACTTCGTGTTTGGCAATCCAGCATGGTGACCATTGTGGCAACTGGGTCGTCATGCCGAATTAATAAATCTAGTTCATCAGTGCTGAAGTGTGTAGCTAATCCAACCCTGTTAGAAGGTTAAAAGGCAAGAAGCTTCGGATAGCTTCGCTCCTTACCTACCTACAAAGAAGTCTAGTTACGGAATAACAACCCTATCAAGAACAAGTACATTTCATTTTTTTTTTTAAGCTATTGCATAGCTTTTATCGCGGGCTTTGAGTGCGGCGACCGAATCAAGAAATTCCGAAACGAAAATAAAACCTAACACCCCCCACTCCGCCTACCATGTAGCTCGGCCGAGCGTTCGCTTAACGTGTATGTATATGGTACGAATGTACGTAAGTTGATAAAAAATGCTATGCTTTACCGCGGTAGTCCCCGAGTGCCACACGTTTTTAAGCTATTGCATAGCTTTTATCGCGGGCTTTGAGCGCGGCGACCGAATCAAGAAACTCCTTAACGAAAATAAAACCTAACACCCTCCATTTTTATTTCTGTGTTTTATTAAGAGGTTTTTTTTTTGTTTGCAACGAATAGGTTTCGAAACTACTGGACCGATTTCAATAAATCTCGGTATGAAGATACATTTATTCATTGGGAGTAACATACTCTACTTTTATCCCGATATTCCCACGGGATCAGTACTAATTTATTTTATTCCTATACGTCTTTAGAGTCATGACCCATAAAATCTGACGTAATAAAAATAATTTTAATGAACGACTCTTATAATTTATTTATGACGACCTTAATTAATCTAAAGATGGATAATATTTTGGTATAATTGACGTAATTCCGCCTACATTAGGATATATTTATGGGACGTAAAATGTGGCTTACTGTTTGAGACACACGGGGAAGGAAAATGACAAATAGAATATTTTTATTTATTGCTGCGGAAGCTAGTTTTAAAAGGCATAATATTATAATGTGTGACAAAGACGCTATACTTCATCTAATGTAGCTACTTCGGTTAAGTTGCCCAATTTATTAAAAACTTTATCCAGGCTTTATCCAGAATCTGGATTCTGGATAAATTCAGGGTTATCCATTTTTTCCATGTGTAGGGAAATGTACCTTAGGTTTTTATTAGACACTGCATAAAGTGACGTTTCATGAAAATATTGCATGACTCAACATTTAGGCGCTGAGTAAATTGAGGCGGTACTGTGAGCATCCCAGTGGCGGATGTTTTTAAATATTCGAGTTTCAATGCATTATGCCACACAGAGACTGGCCGGTATCTATGTGGCATGGTGCATAAAATGTTAAATATTACAAAAAACCCTGTGTATTTTAAACGCGCATACGACGCGCTTCAATCGAGATTTGAACGCAACTTTGTAACCTCAGCACACGGAGCGCGTTTTGGTCGGAATTATCGAATGTCATATTCGTCATTTCAAGAACTTCTTTTGATTCTAAAATCTGAATTAAGTCGTCGTATTTTGACGACTTAATTCAGAGTATTGAAACGAGCGTCATCTGCGCGTTTAAAATACACCAAGTGCTCAAAGCTAAAATTATAGCAGTTTGTCAAATTATTTGTCAATGTGTCAAAGATATTAATATCCGTTTTTCTGAAGAATAAAAGAGAGTCACGACAAACAATAAATGTCGTCAGAAACAAAAACAAAAGATTCGTCGGAATGAGGACGCGATTTCTGAAGGACCATCAATTTGTCAAACAATTCCGACGTATTCTTGTTGTTTTTGCTATTGTCTATTGTTTGATGTTATTAGAATATTAATTAGAGGAAATAAATGGAAAATGATTTGATATCTTTGAAGTGATGACTATGAAAATATTGTTGGTTACTTAATTAAATTGAACTTAACACCTAATGTAGACCTAACGCCGAGACCTGGTAATTACGTGCTGGAAGTTCCGGTACAAATTCGTAAGGCCCTGATAACCAACGACCGAGTCTTCGTAAATTGGTCCTTAGAGACTTAACACTCGTATCAAAATGCTTTAGATGCCAGCAGTAAAGACAAGCAGCCAAGATATGCCGGGAGGAGGTCAAAGAAAATACGAATATTATGCTAGTAATTAGTATTATAGTTTATTTTATAATTTAACTAGCGACCCGCTCCGGCTTCGCACGGCTATATTATGCATGTATTAGGTATACATATAAACCTTCCTCTTGAATCTCTATCTATTAAAAAAAACCGCATCAAAATCCGTTGCGTAGTTTTAAAGATTTAAGCATACATAGGGACATAGGGACAGCGAAAGCTACTTTGTTTTATACTATGTAGTGAAGTAAGTTCTTATTCGCCTGAGGTACAGCAATCTCCTAGTTCAGGCATAATTATAAATTTTTATTGTTTTCTGTTTAGTTTTTTGATTAAATATATATCCCCCGTCCTGTATCACGGGGCTATGGAGCCTCGGACCTTTGGAAGGCGTGCGTGGAGCCGAAGCCAACACGTAGAGGCCCTTTACAATAACAAGTATAATAGCAAACAATGGGATGCTTTCTAAACCGGCGATTATCTCTGTCTACACTATAAAGTGCAACCAAGGACAACCTCCGGTTTGGATGAAACTATTGATAATCTACAGGACAAAACTACTTGAGCTATTGTGATGGGATGGTAGTGGACTAGATACTGGGGAACTATGGATACTATGGCACCTGCCGTAACAATGTTCAATAAACACGTAAAAATGGCAGGCGGAGACTCGCCAACTCTCAGACTGGGCCACCCTAATTAGCCGAGTAAATTACAGCAAGGGGGCAACAGGAACGTGAGTGGCTTGAAGGATGGAGAGGCCTCACTGGATTTTAAGTCATCGCTGGTAGTCCGAGCGAGCGGGCCAACTCATCACTGACGCTCGGCATCCATCCTTCGAGTATTTCTACTCATGCGACTCCACTCTGGACGGCCGGTGAAGGCAAGCCAGAGGCGGGGGACCGCTTCCTCGTCAGTGTTCACTCCGACCAGCCAACTAAGGCAAGCCGGAGTTGAGGAACGGTTGCTTCCCCCTGGAGAACTCGGGACCGCGGGGTCGTTACTCCCCTTCACCTCGCCTCAAGGTGCCCTCCGGGCAAAAAATATATATTATTATTATTTATACAGCCCCAGCAACTTTCATCGTTACTATTCAGGGCCCTATAGTGCATGGGACATGTATAAGATGGAATAGGTTTGCCTCTCAGCTCAGTCGACCATGTCCAGATGGAAGAGCTCGTCAATACGGCTGGAGCCAGCTAAGCCGCGGGTATTTCACGATGTTTTCCTTCACCGTGAGAGCAATGTTAATTAGCGCACATTATTTTTTCATAAGAAAAATTCATTGGTACACGGCCGGGATTCGAATCCACGACCTTTAGAATGAAAGTCAAGAAATCTACCACTAGGTCAATACCGCTCATCTATATCTATACCTACTAATAATATAAAGAGGATTATTTTTTGTTTTTTTTTTTGGTTTCGAAACTATTGGACCTATTTTGAAGAAACTTTGTTGAGGATACATTGATTCATCGGTTACATAGCCTACTTTTTATCCCGATATTCCCACGGGATCGGGAGTTACGCGGGTAAAATCGCAGAGCGCTGGTAGTTTGCGATAATCCCAGCGATAAATAATGACCACGCGATCAAAAGTAAAATGTTAATAGGAACTTCATTAACAAATTTTCCAGACTTTTCCCCACAAAAGCGTCTCTTTCCATAATTGAATCTTATAAACATGTAAATTACGCAAACAGGCAATATGCTAATGTGACATCAAAATCTGCTTATGAAAATGAAAGTGGCGAACTGTGAAAAACTGGACTAAGGTGTGTATACACAAATTATAATTTCGTAGCTTTAATAAAAGTTTTTTCTTAAGTGATGGCGCTATTTGTAAAGATTGTCTCTAGCCAAGGGCTGGTCAAAGGTTTTTGCGCCATTTTTGCTCAATAAAAGTAATGGCAAAAATATAGGCAAAGATCGTCATGCCGATAGACGGTTAATAGTGGCAGATCTCATAAAGAATGGCGTCTTAATCCAGATGCTTTTGATGAAGACTGGTCAAACACACGTATAGGTTGACAGGCTTAGAAATAGTTGAGGGAGACCTTGGCCATGTGTGGGACAGAATCCGGCACGACGATCCTGTTGCCAAAATGGTCACCATGCCAGACTGCCAAACACAGGGTTGCGGGTTCGATTCCCGCCTCAGATAAGTATTAATGCTTAACTATTTGTGGTGTGGTTATTTCTATGTATTATAACTATTTATTTACAAAATAAAAGTATCTATGTAGTATATCTGTTGTCTAGCACCCATAACACAAGTCTAGTTACTTAGCTTGGGACTAGATGGCGATGTGTGGAAGGTCAAAAAAAAAGTATGTTTCTCTGGATTTTCTTCAATCCTTAACATCGGAAATTTAAAATCAGCTTTTTGTTGGTTAAATAACCTATAGCATGATCATAATTTAGAACATAGTGACTAATTTAACCGCAGATAGAATTTAGCATAGGTTTGGTAATAGGTATTCAGTGTGGAATAAATAAATAAATAAATATTGCAGGACAATCCACACATCGCCATCTAGCCCCAAGCTAAGTAACTAGACTTGTGTTATGGGTGCTAGACAACGGATATACTACTTATATACTTTTCTTTTGTAAATATATACTTATAATACATAGAAACAACCAGACCACAGACAAATATCTAAGCATAAATACATGTCTGAGGCGGGAATTGAACCCGCGACCCTGTGTTTGGCAGTGTTTGGCTGTGTTTGGTATAACTTGGCTCAGTTTATAAATATAAAAAGATTCATCAAAATTGGTTGATAAACAAAGAAGATATGCGCCAACATCCATTATAAAAAATTAAAAAAATCATACAACCGAATTGAGAACCTTCTCCTTTTTTGAAGTCAGTTAAAAATTCAAAGTCCTGACTGAGTGACAGACTAACTAGTCCAACAGTCAGGATTTTGATATATTAAAAACCACAAACGCACAGAACAAACCATAGAATAAATTTGGGCTTAAATCATGGACGGATCGGGCTAAATTTTATAAAATTCAAATTCAAAAAAATTCAAAATCAATTTTTTTTATTCATTAGGATACTTAATACATGGGTACAAGGATAGCTATTTGTGACGTAGGTATATGTAGGTAATGAATTTGGAAAATGCAAACCCTACGCGAACGAAGTCGCGGCTAAAGTTTGTAATTTACAAAAAAGAAACTTGCCCATTCTGCTCAATGTTTTAGCACAAGTAGATATCAAGCCATCGTCGCCATGTTCCGAATGATGTATGCAAAAATATTCAAGTACCAGTAAGGAGGTCTTTAGGTTTATTAATGGACGGATCTAGAACAGAATATTATTATCTATGAGAAGTTCCGTATAAAGAATGAAAAAAATATGTTGAATAATTACAAAATGTTAGTATAACTAGTGGAAAATTGTGTTAAAATCTTACTAGTTTTTTTTTAGTATCTGAACCCGATCCGGTGGGAAATCGTAAAACCTATATACAGTATTCTAGAACTTCAGCTATCTACATACTTAGTTTCACCGCGATTGGCTCAGCTGTTCTCGAGTTACAATTAATGGAACGACGAACACGACACGACGAAGACAAAAAGACAGATAGGCAATCCGTTGCAGAAGATCGCGAACTGTGGCTTTTTCTCTGCAGTATTAAGGGACATTACGGGGTACGAAGAGTCCTCCTTGTTAGTTATGTAATTGTAGATTTTTTATATATTTTTATTTTTCGATTGTTTTTTATTGTGATAGGCTTGAAATAATAATTGAATTGTAATTTAGTTGTGTAATTTGATTTCGTTATGTTCCTTTAATTAATTTGAGTTTTGTTTGTAATTTATAACTATTAACATAACAAATACCACGATTTTGTTTAATAAAATTATAGTTAAGAAAGATAATGATCATAGAATTTAATATTTAGTATGAGTTTTGTTACATAGTAAGATAATCTAAGTACCTACAGTAAGGATTAAAATAAAAATAAAAGTGATTTATACAAATACTTCCGTAATGAAATGTCTCCCAAGGCAATCGTTGCAAAACCCCATTTTTGTTCAAAATTAGCGATATTAATTTAAAACGAACCTCTTCGGATGATAAATGTATTTTGTTTTCAATTCGAAAAGGTATAAGGGAGTTAGTTAAACACTGGGTTTATTCACATAAGTCCCGATCCTGTGGGAATATTGGGATAAAAAGTTCTCTATTTTGTAGGTACATTAGAGCAGTGTTGGCCTAGTGGTAGATACCTCGACTTTCATTCCAAAGGTTCGAATCCCGGTCAACCAATGGGTTGTCTTACGAAAAAATGTTGTGCGCTAATTGACATGGCTCTTACGGTTAAGGGAAACATCTTAGTTGCTCCAGACGTATTGTTTTAAGAAATATTTTAAGATTTTTGACATTTTAAGAAACAATTCTTAAATTAAGAATACTGTTTATTAAAGGGATTTATATGGTTTTATGGTTTATCTGACAAACCAATAGGTCTCACAAAAAATATTAGTTTTATTAACAACTAGCGACCCGCCCCGGCTTCGCACGGCTATATTATGCATGTATTATACATATAAACCTTCCTCTTGAATCACTCTATCTATTAAAAAAACTGCATCAAAATCCGTTGCGTAGTTTTAAAGATCTAAGCATTTAAAGGGATATACGTGGAACTCTGTAATTGGCTTTCTATTGTTGTATTGTTTATATAATTATGTATTAGCTGTTGAGTTTCCTAAAATAAATAAATAAATAAATAAATAAATAAACATAGGGACATAGGGACAGAGAAAGCGACTTTGTTTTATACTATGTAGTGATAACACTAACATTAACAATATAAGTTTGTCAGATAAAACATTTAATTAAATCCCTTTTTCAAGATGGCGGCCGTGGGACAAGGGCTACAATCCCTCAAACTTGGATTTAATTTTAATTAAACCACGCACGCTAAGCCCAAAAAAATGTAACATTTCAATAGACTATTATTATTGTCTAGAACATGCGTCTATAAGAAAGAATTATTTCTCACTTCAAGAACCCTATTTTCCTGTGTAGGTAGTTAAGGACAAACATGAAAGTCTAGTAACCCTATAATCTCTCTTTTCGTATGTAGGTCAAAGATTTTCTCTTAAGCACCTCACGTCTTTGACACATTTCTGGGATTTATCGCGACGAGCAAAGTCTTGAAGATTACCTAGAGTACAGATTGCTTTTGGAAAAATGGTAAGTATTTCTACCCGACTGTAAAGAAAGGGTTATGTTTTTCGCGCCTAGCTTGTATGTTTGTAATATTGTTTACTAGCGACCCGCCGGCCGGCTTCGCACGGCTATATTATGCATGTATTATAATATGAACCTTTCTCTTGAATCACTCTATCTATTAAAAAAACCGCATCAAAATCAAGATAAAGATTTAAGCATACATAGGGATATGTAAGGTATCGTTAGTTTTGTCTCGTTAGTCCAAGTGTTCTTGGATAGTTTCCGATATTTTGTAGTAGTTTTGCATACGTCCATAATCTTCGTTTTTGAGGTTCCGTACCCAAATGATAAAAACGGGACCCTATTTTTAAGACTTCATTGTCCGTCCGTCTGTCTGTTTGTCGCCAGGCCGTATATCATGAACCGTGATAGCTAGACAGTTTAAATAGTCAGAGATGATGTATTTTTGTTGCCGTTATAACAACAAACACAAAAACAGATAAAAAAAATGTTAAAAAACTAAAAGCCGACTACGTAAAAATTGTAGATAAAAAAAAAACTAGGCACCTACATAAAAATCGCACTCTGAAAAGTATGAAACAAGAAAAACACAGAGAGCTAATTCTGTAGGCAATCTCAAAGTGTCGTGTCTCGTGTCGTTCAGTGGATAGCCGTCGTCGGATGCCATCTTGCCCTATAAGCATCCCTTAGTAATGTTTGCATTGCATGAAAAATAAAAATAATGAAAATGTACTGTGTGGGGACACAGTACATTTTTATTTTTTAATCCATGACTCTATGTCCTCTAGAGGGCGCCACATTTAATTTATTGTGACGTCATATAGCCTATAAACAGCGGACCATTGAGACGCTTCTAACGATACCTACCTTAAATTATAATAAGTCGTTTTGAAGTTACGTGGGAACAGATGAACATACATACATACATGTCAAAAACATAACCCTTCCTTATGGCTTCGCCGTAGTCGGGTAAAAATAAAAAAAAACAGCGCACTCCGGGAGTGCAGGCAGAAGTGAAAACTGTATATCTGTGTAAAATCTCATATGTCGCGAGAACATACGCAAAAAGAGTTTTAGATGAAAAAAAAAAAATAGTCGGACGACAAATAGTCGTCCGACATTTGTCGTCCAACAAATAGTCGTCCGACATTTGTCGTCCAACAAATTGTCGTCCGATATTTGTCGTCCAACAAATTGTCGTCCGATATTTGTCGTCCGACAAATAGTCGTCCGACATTTGTCGTCCGACACATAGTCGTCCTACATTTGTCGTCCGACATTTGTCGTCCGTCAATAGTCGTCCGTTAAAAAATACCATATGTACGTCTTAATACACTCACAGCCAAATTAAAAACAGTAGGCCCAGGCATACATTTTCGCCGCGCCGTAGAGAGGGAATAGCTGTCTACTCTCCATCCGTCTTACGCTTTTTCGATCAGGTCACGTGTCCTGACGCGAGTTTAAGATTTTATACCCATTACAGAAAAAGTGCTCAACGCCGCTAAAGAAGTTTTCACTTCAAAAATTGCGAGTCGGACTCGCGCATATTGTATGGGAGTCCAACTCGCACTTGGCCGTTTTTGTTTTTCTATCCATATTAACCCTATTCCATTTACAAACTTTTTAAATAAATGCAAAAACCAAACCTCATCATTATAACTTGATACTTTGCAACGGTAATAAGGAAAGAGAATTTAGATAATTCAATCTCTTTGTTGAAAGGTGCTTTTAGCTCCCAACGTGCCGTTTAAGGAGGTTAGATTCGCTACATCCGTCTAAATTCTGTCAACTTGATGAAGAATGAAAATTGAAACCTTTCACGTATAGAGGCTACGTCCGTAATACAGCCTACCATTTCAGCAATTCCACAACAGTTGTTTGGTATTCTATAGTTTCTTTTTCTAACTAGGTGCAATTTGAAAATTAAACTTCTATTTTTTTGACGTGACAACGTTTTATAAATTGGTTTGCCGGGTGACACTTCAAGAAACTGCGTTACGCTCCGCTGACGTTATGCGCTCACAATGAGAGCGAGTGAGAGGCACGCGGGCATGGTTAGCCCGCCTAAGAGCGAGAGAGACAGACATAAAAAGTGAAAGGCACGCGTCCCTTCCACTCGAGCACAGTTGTTTCTATAAGGGAACTATTAAGTTATATTATTACTAGTGTATAAAAGTTATTAATAAGATATTATATAATTATTCAATAATTAATTATATTTGAACATCAATACGGTTTTAGACCAAAATCAAGTACGTTATCCGCAACCATAGATTTAATAACTAAAACAAGGATCAACATAGATGAAAAATGTTACTGTTTAGGGGTATTTACTAGTGTATTTGTGAGTTTATATCTTTAATAGTTAGATATGTTACTATGTGATGTGTGTGTGTCACTGTGTATGTGTGTATGACTTGTTCTTTCTAGCTTTTACTTTACTTTGTGTTTATCGTGTTCTGTTTCTTTCTGTGTTGTACAAATAAAGTTATCTATCTATTGAGAAATAATTACAACCGTGTAAATAACCCAAAACTTTATTCCATCATGACAGAAGACCGAAGACAAAAACAAGCGAGCGCACAACACCGAACGGCCGCTCTATGGTCGGTAGGTATACTACCTACTTAATACATTACAATATCTCCACTCTTAACTACTACATACCTATAATAAACAAATTTTTAAAGGAAACTAACCTAAAGCTTAATTCTCCAAGTGGCCTCTTTCTAGACCTTACAGCATCACGTACAACCAACGGGTAAAGTTAAGTACGTAAGTATATCATACTAGGGACATTAGTAGATAACAATGTTTACCTTAAGTATAAAAGGAAATGTATTCACAGTTATCACTAATCACAATTTATAATTTACATTTTTGAGGCGACATGTACGTATCGGGCGAGACTGAATCGATTCAGGTGGCAAGGTAGGAGGCGGAGATCTATTTGGAATGGCCTGCTCGACGCAATCCTGGAACGGATCATCCTCAAGCCCGTCTTCCACCCCCGAGGTGCTCGGTCGCGGCGGGCTACTCTGACCGGCACCGTCGCTAGATGTTACTGGCGCTACATCGCAGCTCTCACTAGTGGAAGGACAGATCAATGAACTCAGAGGTCTGCGCTTAAGCTGATCTATGTGTTTATGAGTTTCCCTGCCTAACGTATCGAGAACTCTGTAATCTGTAACACCCATCTTCTCAACAACCCTACCGGGCACCCATCTATCATTGCCCCTATATTGACGAACCCATACTTTTTCCCCCTCACTTAAACTTCGCGTCCCGCTACCCCCGGTCTCCTGCTGACGTGCCTGAGCCCCTCTAACTTTTGACTCTCTATCAGGTCTCAAACAATCTAGCTTCGTGCGGAGTCTCCTACCAAACATGAGTGACGCAGGAGTTTCTCCTGTTGTACAATGTTCAGTGTTTCTGTAGTGTAAAAGGTAATAGTTTAAGAACAAAGGAATGTCTAAGCTACTTCTAATTGCTTTTTTAATTGTTCGTTTAACAATACGCACTGCATTTTCCGCAGCTCCGTTGGACGCTGCATGGTATGGTGGGGAAAATATATGCTTAATACCGTTACTCTGCAAAAACTTTGAAAATTCGTCACTAGTAAATGGTGGCCCATTGTCGGATACTAATTGTTTCGGTAATCCGAAACGACCGAATATGTCACTCAATCTATTGATCGTATGACTAGCTGCTGTACTCGGTACTTGACTAACCTCAATCCATTTAGTCCTAGCGTCTACTAAAACGAAGAATATTTTTCCGACTATTGGGCCCAAAAAATCAACATGAATTCGTGACCATGGTTTTTCAGGCCAGGGCCACGGGCACGGCATGTGCCGCGGTGGGTCATCACCTTCGGCCGCACATATGGTACATGCCTTACATATAGACTCGATAGCTTCGTCTATGCCCGGCCACCACACATAGCTACGAGCGAACGATTTCGTTTTAACTATACCCATGTGAGCTTCGTGCAACTCTGCTAGTACCTTAGCCCTACAGGTGTCCGGTATCACTAACCTATGACCCCACAAAACACATCCAAGCTCTTCGTACAATTCCTTCCTACGGTTATGATATGGCTGGAGTGCAGTAAGCTCTAACCTTCCTGGCCACTCGTCTCGCAAATAATTTAATACTCTACCTAATAATGGATCTCTTTCGGTCTGTTTTTTTAACTCGTTGTAATCTAATAATAATGCATCTTGTGCGAAGTGTAGGTGCGTTTGCTCTGGCGTCGCCTTTATTAAGTTAGAAGCTGTAGAAGAAACGGAAAGAGCTGGCAACCGCGATAGTCCGTCCGCTCCGTTCGACTGCGATCTAACGTACTCGATTTCATAAGTGTAAGCGGATAACTTAATAGCCCATCATTGGAGACGACTCGCCACCATCGAGGGAATCCCTTGTTTCGGTCCAAAAATCGTAACTAATGGTTTGTGATCTGTGCGTAAAATGAAATGCCTACCGTATACATACTGATGTAATTTTTCCAAACAAAATACAATAGCTAACGCTTCCCGTTCGATCTGTGAATAGTGTTTCTCGGCACTGTTCAGCGCTCGAGATATATAAATAACGGGGCGCTCGACTGTGCGGTCGACCGTGGCCGTCGTAAGACTGTTCCCATAATGGCTTGCAGCGGACGGCGACGTCACTGGCTCCAGCTGACTAAGTACGCCCCCTATACCCTTCGAGCTTGCATCACACGTTAAAATCAAAGGTTTATCGGGATCATAGTGCGTTAGCACTTCGGCACTAATAAGTAATGATTTTACTTTTTTAAACGCTGATTCGCAACTAGTATCCCACACCCATGAGACCCCTTTCTTAAGCAAATGATACAATGGCGCTAGGATAGTGCTTAGCCGGTTAACAATTTAGCATAGAAATTAATTGTTCCTAGGAAGGCTCTAAGTTCCGAGATATTGGTAGGGTGCGGTATGTTAACTATGCCCTCTACCTTCTCCGGGTCGACCTTAATTCCCTCTGAGGAAATGATGTAGCCTAGGTACTTAACCTCGTTTGCCAAAAATTGGCACTTTTTAACCTTAAGTTTCATGCCGTTCGAATGCAAACGTTGGAAAACTCGTTCCAAAATATTTATATGTTCAGTGATATTTCCCCCCTTTGTTCCTACTATAATATCATCTAAGAACACTTCTACATTAGGAATATCACTTAAAAGATTAGACATGATTCTTTGGAAAATACCTGGGCTCGAAGCTAGGCCGAAAACTAATCTTTTGTACTTAAATAAACCCTTATGAGTATTAATTACTGTCAAATTATCTGGATCATCTAATTCAATTTGATTATACGCCTGTGATAGATCAATTTTTGAGAAAATGGACGCCCCGTTTAACTTAACCAATAAATCCTCGATACGCGGCAAAGGATACCTATCTACGATTAAGACTGGATTTAGTGTTACTTTATAATCAGCGCAGATACGGAGTCCACCGTCAGCCTTACGCACCGGTACAAGCGGAGTAGCCCAGTCCGCGCTGTCAACGGGCTCTATGACGCCGTCACGCAGCATTCCGTCGAGCTCGGCCTCCACGCGGTCACGCAGTGCATATGGCAGGGGTCGAGCGCGGCAGTACACCGGAGTCGCTCCCTCTCGCACTCTCAGCTGCGCCTTACCTCCCTTGAATCGACCCAGTCCCTCCGTAAATAGCTCCTTATATCTGTCAAGCAAATAATTCAATTTATCACGACTATGTACCAAATTAGAAGATACATAATTCTGAAATATGGGAATTTTTATTTTTAATTCTGATAGCCATTGCCGGCCCAACAAAGAGGTGGTTCCGCCTTTTACAATAAACAAGTCCAATTTTTTTTTAATTCGACCATATGTTACTACAGGTTTTATCACCCCTATAGGCACTATACGAGAACCATCATAAAACCTAAAAGTCATCTGTGACTGTTCAATAGGTTGATGAGAAAATAAACTATGATAAGTTTGTTTACTAATACACGATAACCACGAACCGGTATCAATTCCCATGGGTAAAACCTTACCATCAACCAATAAATCTAAGCTCACCGGTTTATAACCGTTCAAAGACAGTTGGTGTAGCGATCCCTCCGCTGTTCCAAGGTCCTCGTCAGAGGACGGGGCTTCATCCTCCCCAGAAAGCTCTGACCCGGCAGAGTTCCACGACGAAGCGACTGGACCATGGCTCTCCGCTTGCACGTGTGCGACCGTGTTACCGCCGGAACCATAACCCCTCGCACGTTGAGAGCATACCCGTCGCAGGTGACCACGTTGTTTACAGCGTCCGCAAATAAACTTTTTGTAGCGACAGTCGTCCTTGGAATGATTTCCACCACAAGCTTCACAGTTGCGCGAACCGAGCGGGACGCCGCCGCCCCCGCCACGTCGGTTAGCACCGCGCCAAGTGTTGACCGCGTTGATCGGCGTGGCTACTGTTGTGCTCACGCCTCCGCCACACTCTCTCGGGCCTGCTTGTTCTACTGCCGCCGCATCACGCTCTGCTACCTCCATTCTATGCGCTATTTTCACCGCCGCCTCGTAAGTCAAAGTCTCCTCCGCAAATAACCGCTGCCGGATGACCTCAGACCGCAACCCGCAGACGAGCTGATCTCTCAAATTTTCCTCCAACGTCGATCCAAATCCGCAAAATTTCGTTAATTTCTTTAACTCTGAAATATATTGTTTAATTGTCTCACCGCTAATTTGTCGACGTTGACGAAAACGATACCTCTCTGTCATCTGCGATGGAGCCGGTTGTAAATGATCCCCGAGTATCCGCACTACCTCGGCATATGTCTTCTGGCTGGGTTTCAAAGGACTGGTGAGATTACTTAATAATTCATAAGTCTCATCCCCCATAGCTGCGAGCAATGTCGGTAGTTGCATATCCGGTGGCACCTTGTTCACCAAAAAGTAGCATTCAAGTCTCTCTATGTAACTCGCCCAATTGCCGCTATTCAGATAAAACTCAGCAACCTTTCCGATAGACATATTCCGCGTTTGTTTACCTCGTCGCCAATGAGAAATAATTACAACCGTGTAAATAACCCAAAACTTTATTCCATCATGACAGAAGACCGAAGACAAAAACAAGCGAGCGCACAACACCGAACGGCCGCTCTATGGTCGGTAGGTATACTACCTACTTAATACATTACATCTATCTATCTATGTCACTCTATATTGTGCACTAGCGGTTAGATTTCCAACGCATATTTCAATGCAGCCAGATATATCAAGTTGCACTACGTCCGTCGGTCGGTAATGGACTGGGGGTTCAGAAAATTGCGTCGTTTAGACGACAAAGAGTGTGTCTCATTTTATAGTTGGCTTTAAATTGTGAGGAAAATCGGAAATTCTTTTAACTTCTATATCCAGTTACTTATCTAGAAACTTCTTTAATAAAATGGTACTCCACTAACTGATAGATTATGTGCGTTGTGTTTTCTTAGGTTTTAGCGATTTGTACTGATAATCAAACTGTCTATACTGAATTAATAGCATTTATTTTTTAAGTGGTAAAAACCTGACATTTTATAAGGTTTATAGATTCCAATGGCCACAGGCAGAATGTGGTAACACAAATCCTACAAATTATCTAATTAAATTCCTACTAAAGATTTGTGAGATCACCCTTTTTACAAAAAAATGCTTATCTCAATCGGTTTAAATCGGCAAAAAATTGGTGATCATTACACAAAAAATATTCGCTACGAATCGAGAACATTCTCCTTTGTTTGAAGTTGGTTAAATGTCGTCTTATTTACAAAATATTTCAACTAATAAGACCTGCATTAAACAAACATACATACATTATATTAAACACGTATGTACATAGCAAGTTCAATAAATGCCTTTATTAAAAACTAGCAGCGTTCCGCGGTTTTACCCGCGTATCTCCCAATCCTGTGGTAATATCGGGATTAAAATTAATCTATTCTCAATTCATTAAAGTATCTCCTTAGCAAGTTTCATAAAAATCGGTCTAGGAGTTTCGGAGCCTATTCCTAACAAACAAAAAAATATTTCCTCATTATAATATGATGAATATAAAGTAAAGTATAGATAACGAAATTGGTTGCATTCTTCCCACGTCTTCAGATTCCCAATTCTACAGATTTCCAAAACTTCAGATTCCCGTATTAACATAATTACCATATCTACAGATTCTCATGCCTACAGTAGGTATGCCTTTTGACAAGGTCCTGTGGTCTTGTAGAGCTAGTTAGCCAGGCTTTAAAAACTTAATCTCAAAGCGCAAGCCAAGCTAAACTAAAAGTCTAAAAACGTTAAATTTAACCAATATTCCTCACTAGCGACCCGCTCCGGCTTCGCACGGCTATATTATGCATGTATTGTACATATAAACCTTCCTCTTGAATCACTCTATCTATTTAAAAAAAACGCATCAAAATCCGTTACGTAGTTTTAAAGATCAAAGCATACAAAGGGAAATAGGGACATAGGGACGGTGAAAAGTGACTTTATTTTATACTATGTAGTGATTACGTCCCGAGCGAGCACTAAGGATGGACTTTTCCAAATTGAAGTTAAAATTCGATGGTAGAAAATCCCCCTGGGCACCAGGGTTGTTCATACATACAATATAAGTTGATTTTGTCGAGTATTTATTATTAAATAGGCTAACTTTCCTTTTTAATTTACCTCGGAAATGAAGTCGATTAAAATTTACATTACAATTTGGATCTTTTTTACCAGTTTTCCAATATTGTTCCAATTAACCTTTAAGGGGATGAAGGAGGTAGTCGGAAACGATTTTTTAATGACGCGGGAAATTTGAAAAAGTTATTGCAATTAAAATGCTAATATTTTTGTGTCCTAATCTTTAAAAGGGGTTTTGAAAATCTCTTAATCCCTCGTAGTAGCAACCTTACGTAAACAAATTAGAAAATATTGGAGAGTTATTATTGTTTTTGTTTAGGAAATTTTATTCTAAATTACCCAGAGCTTGGGAATTTTCAAAAGCACACATTTATTTACCGTCACCGCCGACAATAACGTTGCCACATCTTAATTCATAAAATAAAAATGGTCATTTTCCCCGAACTTTAACTAATAAAGATATTAAAAAGGTACGTCTTGGCCTTTTGCGTTTTTGGTAATTCACTAACATAGTCATTCATGAATTGAAGAATTTAAATACGCGATAATGAATGTATTGGCCTTTCGCGTTTTTGATCATATGCGACGAAACCTTTTTATTTTTATGCATTTATTTTTAAACTTGTATAAGTAGCTTTACGTATAACTTCTGCACCTTCCTGCATTTGATATTTCTCAAGGATCTTTTTATTTTTTTACCACTATAATTAATGTCATTTTAAATGCTAGAATTAAATTACTCACCATATAAATTTTAGGGCAAAAAATGGAATTGAAAACTTTTAAATATTCCTGTTGAAGTAGCAATGCCAAGTAGCAGTGCCTGTCCATTGCCATTCCAGTTTAGAACTTTATAGTTTTTGTAGTGTTCAAGGTTGGTTAAATATTAAATAGAATTTTAGTGAAACAAATTGACGTAATGATAAGATTTTTAAGATATACTTAACTGAGAGCAATGTGAAATCTACCATCGCATAATCTGATGAAAATATTAGAACAACGAATTTTCATGCTTGCAGTGTTCGCATACTTATACTTAACAAGAATGCTTTTAATAAAAATTTAAAAAAATTAAAGCATTTATTACAGAGAACGTAACCCTTTAATTGCAGTCGGGTAAACAAAGGCATAGATTTTACAACAAAAAACCACCAAACTTTAACCACTCACGCTGAACGACATTAAGAAAGGTTTGGTCTAAAAAAGAGGGAAAATAATAGATGTTATAGTTTTATTTCATCCTTCTAATAAACAACTTTATATGATGTAGGTACTTGTAGGTATTGAATGCACCTTTCGAAACATCTATTTTTTTAAAACAATCATTCGTAAATTAATATCGGTCGAGAAAGACAATGAAAAATAAATCTTAAATGGAAAAACTATGCCAGTAGAATTTTCAGGTCGACACAAAGGCTACCCGTTCCCCGATAAGAATCCCGATAAGAATCCATGGATGTGACTTTAATTGCTCCATTTCAAATAATACCTTCAAATATTTGTAACATTGACCTTTGGGAGCGTGATCACATAAACAATATTGCATAGTAGTAGAAGCACAATAACTGTTAAAATCTCATCTGTCGCGAGAACGGTTGAAAATGCTCACCCACAAAAGTGCCCAACGCGCCATAAGAAGTTTTCACTTCAAAAAAAACCCCATGAGTTTCTTGTGCCTTCTTCTCATTGGTGGGCGCGTTCCGAAGGCACACATCCTAACTTAGTTTTTAAGACGATTTCAAGTGATCACTATATATACATAAGCATCGAAAGAAATAAATAAATTTGACTTTGACTTTGACGTTCAGCATGAGTGGCTAGAGGAAGTTTGTAGGTGGAAAATACACTCTCAAGACAAAATACTTGCCTACACTATTGTAAACGATAAGTTCAAAAATAACCTAGGTATATATAACCTAATGTCTCTTTCTCTACATTAATACATAATTATAATAATACTTACTTTTGCCCGCGACTTCGCGTAAATCACGTTATCCCATACAAACTTTGCCCCCCTTTTTCACCCTTATGGGGTAGAATTTCGGCAAATCCTTTCTTCTCACATGCCTCCATCGTACAAAGAATACACCCTCCAAGTTTCAGGTCTCTACGTTCAGCGGTTTAGGCTGTGCGTTGATCCGTCAGTCAGTCAGGTCAAAGCATTTTATATGCGCATATAGAAGAAGATTGTTTATTATACAGACGACTAAGGTATTAAAAACAAAATAGATACGTAGGTAGTATACCTACATTACAGCTAAAATTACTAGTTTGTTATGAGTTTGTTAGCAAAATAATATCATACCTATTTCGTCACATCACATGCGGGTTCAGAAAGAGGTTGAATTACAGAGCGACCGTACCCCCATGACAGTTAAAATTACGCCGTAAGACCAGACGCTAGTTTTAAGCAATAACGAGAAGTGAGAAGTTTTTGTTTGTTGACTTGTGTTAAAATAGATAGGGTTAGAAAGGTTTCTATGCCTGAATCCGTTACATGAAGCCGACAGGAATCGGGCTGTGCAAAATTCAGTGCTTAACATTAGCACTTGAGTTCTCTTTTACGCTTCCTGTGCAATACTGTGCATGTCCTAATTTACAACAAATCTATCTGAATAAATAAATACCTATTAGAGGACTTTGCACACATAGCCATGTAGTCCCACGCTAAGCAACTAGGCTTGTATTATGGTTGCCAGGCAATGGATAAAATATTTATATACTTTTGTAGATCAGTAAAATGCATCATACATACAGAAACACAAACTGTACACAAATATTCGGCAACTTTCTGCGTTGCAGGCCAACAAATGAATGAGAAAACGCACCTTGTTTTCAACCGTATGACACTTTTTGTTCAGTTCATGTTTTATACATATTATGACGTAGTTCTGCTAGCCATAGGCAAACGGTCTGAGAGAGAAAATTGTATCATTACTGTTAGGTAATACAACACAGGAGTGGTTCGCCGTCCTCTTGGGGCATTGTTGTAATATTTCACGAGATGTTTTCACGATATATTTATCGTTTTAGTTGAGGGCGGTATAGAAATAAATCTAATATAAGAAATTTAAGTCGATTCCTTTATTGTTAAGTTATTTCAGGTAGGTTATACGTAATTGTACGTACTTCAATTTATTAATAGATTGAGAAAAAAAAATATGTCTGTAAAGTCGGTTTAAGGACGAATATTTTACGTGATAACGTCATAAGAAAACACTATGGTTACCTTGTCAATAACAAGACGTTGCTATGAAACGTGACCGATGACGTCACACTTTTTTATGAAGGCCGGTGTTCATCGATTTATAAGACGTTAGCACGTCAAAAATGTGTTTCTTTTCTCTAGTACTTTTGAAGAAAAAGTCTAATTTAAAGTTAGTTACATATTTAAAACGGTAAGTTTAGTAATAATTTTTTTTTAATACCGCGTCGAATTGTAAATCTTTAAAATATTTGTACGTACATAATCTGTGAAAATTTTCAACTGTCTAGCTATCACGGTTCATGAGATACAGCCTGGTGACAGACAGACGGACAGACAGTGAAATCTTCGTAATAGGGTCCCGTTTTTACGCTTTGGTTACGGAATCCTAAAAATGGTTTTTTAATAACTATACCTACTCTGAGTTTTTAGGGTTCCGTAGCCAAATGGCAAAAAACGGAACACTTATAGATTCACTTTTTAAACTCACACGATTTGTATTCATAGTAATTATTTTCCCGGGTCTTAATCGCGTTTTTTTTTTTTTGTTTTTTATTTCTCTTACCACAGACACACGACCATGACCATGTCTCCTCGCGACCATGACTATTGTAACATAGTCGAAACGTCGAGGTAAGAGAAATAAAAATAAAAAAAAAAATACGCGATTAAGACCCGGGAAAATAATTACTTATAGATTCGTCATGTTTGTCTGTCTGCCGTAACTCACAGCCACTTTATTCCGAAACTATAAGAAATATACTGTTGAAACTTGGTAAGTAGATGTACTCTGTGAACCGCATTAAGATTTTTACACAAAAATAGAAACAAAACAATAAATTTTAGGGTTCCCCATACTTAGAACTGAAACTCAAAAAAATTTTTTTCATCAAACCTATACGTGTGGGGTATCTGTGGATAGGTCTTCAAAAATGATATTGAGGTTTCTAATATAATTTTTTTCTAAACTGAATAGTTTACGCGAGAGACACTTCCAAAGTAGTAAAAAGTGTGTGTCCCCCCCCCCCCCCCCCGTAACTTCTAAAATAAGAGAATGATGAAACTAAAAAAAATTATGATATACATTACCATGCAAACTTCCACCCAAAATTGGTTTGAACGAGATCTGGTAAGTAGTTTTTTTTTAAATACGTCATAAACCGTAAACCGCCATTTACATTGGCCAACCGCCAATTACCTTCATTCATTGTATTTTTACCACTAGCGCCATCTATTTTTTATGACTCCTATTTAACAGACGTGATTTTTATGTGGTGATAATGGTACGGAACCTTCGAGTCCGACTCGCACTTGACCGGTTTTTATTTTGAGATAAATTTTGTATCGAAATTCACACGAAATAAGTCGCATAATTTCATCGCTGCATAATAAATTTAAAAAATGGTCATTAATCACATCGTCCCATTTCACCGAACGTTTCAACTTAACTTATTGACACTGAGATTGCATAATTTATGCGACGACAAACTTGCTAAGTGAGCGGAACCATTGCCAAGATGCTGCCCGATAATGTATCTTACTTACTAGCCATCTATAGGGATGCAAACGATTAATTTAACATCGATATTCATGGACGATATATCGACGATACAGTTGGTAGGTATAAATATCGACATTAAACATCAACAAAAAAATCTCGAACAAAAAAACTCGATTAAAAAAAACTCGACAAAAATGATCTGACTATAACGCGACGATATCTTTCTTAAAAAGTTTTTTTTTAATATGTATAAGTGTATATTCTATGAATGCTATTTACTACTTAGTCGCGATTTTTACATCTGTCAGTTTTTATTCGGTACCAAAATGATACTGCCATAGATGGCAGCATCAAGCAAGTTCTGTTTCTTTTGTTGTGATTTTACCTTAATAGATTAAGGTAAAATGGAAATAGAACTTTTTTGTTTGAGTACACCTATCACATTTTGTACTACTCACATTTTGTTTTAATAAATACTATACCTACTTACTTCCCTATATTTGACCTCAATTATAGGTTTATTTGTGGTTTTATTATAAAGTATCTGCAGATAATAAAGTCCACCTGCCACCAGCTAAATATTTAATAAAAAAAATAGGGAAAAGTACTTAAACATTAGATAAATATTTGCTATATTGTTAAAGTGAAAAAAAAAACATTTGTTTATTTTCTTGTTGTTTGTCACTAATATCAGTGTTTTTTTAAAAACCACTCATTTTCCCAAACATCGACATTCCAACATCGATGTTTTTTATTACCGATGTTGCATCCCTAGGAAGGTATGTTAACTTAACTAAGTATATTCGGTGTTCGCACTTCTGTGTTAAGTTGCAACGGTGGTCTTTTGGGAGTAATTTAATTAATTAGCTTGTAAGGAAACAAGGCTTAAGCCCAATTTATCACACCCTTAATTATATAAAGACAGTTTCTCGTGCGCACTGCTAAGAAGTGAAACTCTCTGTCTGTGTCATTGTTCCTCTACCAACCACAAACTAGAAGTCTTCAAGTCTGAAGTGAATAACTGGCTCGCATGCCACTTCTTCGACCTCGTCGTCAAGTCCCATCAGGTTACATGAGATCAAATGCAAGCTTATATTGCGTTATAAAAATGAAGAAAAAAAAAGAGATCAAAAATTTAACATTTTCTGGATTGGCCGATTAAAAGAAGACAAAGTAGTGCAGCATCATATCTACATGACATTTTTTTTTTGCGCGCGCGTGCTCTTTCTCTCTCCAGTGATGGTGCTCAAACCCTTCTGGTCTTCTCTCTCTCCTTCGCTCAGCGGCTTTTAATAAAATATCCGGAAACTAGAAACCATAAAAATCAGTCAAGCAAGTAATACACGAAAGTTTTACTATGCTACACGAAAAGTCTAGAATTATTTATATTTAACACCAAGAAATATCGAATGAATTCCCTCGTAAACTGACGTCAAATTGAAAATTACTGGTCGTATCAGTGTAGGTGGTTCGATTTAAATTCCCTTTGCAAAAATTCCAGGCTCATATCGTAGATATATTTTCCGACAGCAGACATTCTTGGCCTTCCTTGGCATTCAAATATTTACGTTGGGGGAATGTACACACTGGTGCAAAGCATAACTAGTAGATGCCTAAAATAATTTTAAGGAGTGTGGAGGCTGCTTTAAAGTATCTCGGCTTCCCAAAGCAGTAGATTTAAAAACCAATCCTGCACTTTTGATTTTTCTTTTCGATAAATTTATGAATCTTTGTTTGAATTGAATCTCTGTTTTTATTAATGATTGGTCAACGTTTGACCACTATCACATCTTCCTGACGTTAGGTGACGATGCGGTTTAAGATGTATCATACTATCCTAGAAGATACCTGTTCACTCGCGAATTAAAGTCCCCACAAATTGTAAACGTCAGGAAAGACAGATGATATTATATACAGCGCCCGCAACTTTTATCCATGTTATTTAGGGCGCTGTAGTGCTTGGGACATGTACAAGATGGAGTAGACTTGCCCAGAGCCTTATAACACCCTCGCAGCTTAGTTGACCATCACCAGAGGAAAGAACTCTTCAATACCTCTGGAGCCAATTAAGTCTTTCATCATGATGTTTTCATTCACTTGACTGTAAGATCAATGTTAATTAGCGCACATAATTTTTCATAAGAAAAATCCATTGGTACACGGCCGGTCACGATTAAAACCCACAACCTTTGGAATGAAAGTGGAGGTATCTGCCACTAGACAAGGCTGCCTATCCATAGGAGTGGAGGGGAGAGAAACGGAGCCGTTTCCACCAAAGAATTGCATAAAAACTCCGCACACGGAGTTTTTTCGGAGCGCTATTGGTGGAAACCCCGCTCCGTTACCTCACTCCGCTCCTGTGCACTGGCAGCCTATGAATACTGCAATTACGGTAGTATTCATAGGCTGCCAGTGCACAGGAGCGGAGTGAGGTAACGGAGCCGTTTCCACCAAAGAATTGCATAAAAACTCCGCACACGGAGTTTTTTCGGAGCGCTATTGGTGGAAACCCCGCTCCGTTACCTCACTCCGCTCCTGTGCACTGGCAGCCAATTAATACTACCGTAATTGCAGTCATTTAAGCTAAGTACTGCTTTTATTTTTCTGTCGTTTTAAATATTAACCAAATAACCAACCAATTGGCCAGTGTGTATCACAACCGAAGCTCAGATACACACATTAGATTCGCCGCAATCTGCTCCGGGTATCTGCTAAGGATCCTATCATTCGATACGTAGACGTTTAGGTGACGCCCCTTTCAAATACAAGTTGAATCGAGAACCGAGAATCGAATACGTTAAAGCAAGAGATTGGAATCGAAATGGACGAATTAGTTGTGTTGATTTTTTATCGAGAAGGAACATTAAGTGCACACGTGCGATTGATTGATAATTTATATATTTTATCTTCTATACATATAAAATGCTTTGTCCTGATTGACTGATTGACGGATCAACGCACAGCCTAAACCGCTTATCGTAGAGACATGAAACTTGGAGCGTGTGTTCTTTGTATGACGTAGGCATCCGATAAGAAAGGATTTTTCGAAATTCTACCCCTTCAAGATTGAAAAAGAGGGGCAAAGTTTATATTATAGAACAACGCGATTCCATTTTCGACTTCTAAGCGGACGAATTCGCGAGCAACAGCTAGTAATTTTTATATAAGTTTGACAATAGATATAGACATTGAAATAAATAAAACAGAACATTCCTCACACCGCCATCTAGCCCCAAGCTAAGTAACTAGAATTGTGTTATGAGTGCTAGACAACAGATAAACAATTTAAACATACTTTTTTTTTGTAAATACCGTTTTATTACATAGAATCAACCAGACCACAGACAAATATCTAAGCATAAATCAATAAACATAATGGGATGGGAATCGAACCCGCAACCCTGTGTTTGTTGACAGTCCGGCATGGTGACCATTAGGCCAACTAGGTCGTCAAAGATTAACAGAGAGCCAATTATTAGAGAGTAATCATATTGATCAAGGATTAAAGATTGAACCAATTAATGGTAAATTTTTAGCTATCCGTTATAAATAGGTACACTTAATTAAGTTATAAGGTAAAATTTAAGGGGTTATTCCCGTTATCCTCCAAACGGAATCCCAAAAATAGGAGAACATGGGAATTTTACGTGACATCTTTACCCGAATTTTTAATCGGAGAAAGACGAAAGGTAATAGTTATATTTGACTTTAAAATACTTTTGTTATACAGTATAAGCCAACTAACCACCAAATCTACCAGTAATTATTAGTTAGTACTTTAATTTCCTAGGTGATTAATTAATTCTAGCATTGTAAGTAAGAAATACTTCGTGGACAAATGCATCTTTTACTTCATTTTTATTTCATTTTATATAATAAATAGGTCAGCATTATACCTCACACGATGGTAAGTGACAATGTAGTCTAAGATGAAGCATACTTTCCTATAAGATACTTAAACACTTGTCACTCAAAGGCCCCCAAAGCCCCCTCCAAGCTTTGGGAAATTGAATTTGATAGGTAGATAGATTCATTTATTGCACCACAAGAAGCATACAACAAATTCAGATTACAAACAGATATCATAAATTATGAGATGAGTTGTGTGCTCAAGTGGTTCAATTGGGATACTATTTAGGGGAAAATGGGAATACCCCAAATTGAAGTTCAATTAATGAATATAAATAAATCCAAAATAGATAGATAGATAAACACTTTATTTGTACAACACACAAAACATTAAAAATGACAAATATGACGAGAAAGCTTAATAGCCCAATTAAGTAAAGCCAATTAACGAATAAATCAAATAAACTCCTCAATATAAAGCGGATTAGTATCTCAACTCCCACAATCAAGAAAATTAATCAAAACAATTCCTCATTTCCGTTTGTTTACGATGTAAACATTTTCATCCCTTTGATCCCTTATGAAAATAAATTTAATCAATGAAAAGAAATATTATTGCTGAATCTTTAAATCCCTCGTTCAGACTTTGGTAGTCGTTGATTTGTCGTACTCTTTTATTGGTCGTTTAAATATTTGCTGCGATATTTTTTTTATTTTTAAAAATAGTGGGATTGTCTCACTCCTGTGTAAAGGACTCACTCATCTCTTTTCGCGACCCTCTGCGACTAGTTTTGCTCAAAACCGTCGAGATCGTTTGACTGGCATCTTTGCGGCCGACCTCCATCTTGACGAGCGTCCGAGGTCCAGTGTGGGGCTAAGCTCCAAAAATTATGGACTGTTGATGAGACTATTTTAAACGGATTTGTATAGTTTTTGACTCCTATACGAATAATCGCGATCAATAGAATAAATTTAGAGAGGCTTTTGCCCTGCAGTGGGACAATGTGCGCTCTAAATATTAATAGTTTCATAGTGACTTCGAGTCACGAAAACATTAGGCAAAAAATAATTATCAAAACTATTCACGACTGAATTGAAACCTGGAAAATCCCTTTTACTAGTAAGGCCGCCCATTTGTGCAACTTATACTGTTTAGCTATAACTTTACTTTGTGTACTATATCGTGATATTGTTCTATGTTTCTTCCTGTGTTATCTATCTTGCTGAAACCTATCCTAATTTATGGTTTACCCCGGTATGCCAACGGCGGATGAAACCACGGAACGCTTCAATTTGCAAGTTTTCAGACAGAAAGTCTGTGGTCTGGTGTGTGTTCAAGAAAACCCTGATTTATTGTCCAAAATATTCCTTGGACGTAATATTGAAAAGATTCCGTCCCGGGCACAATTTCCTTTATGTCCCAAAAGCACTTTTTAAGAAGATACGCCATTTAGATAAAATGCTAATTTATTCATTGGCAAAAAGAAGAAATAAGCTTGTTGGAGATTCAATTTAATCTTGGGATAGTAATTTATTTTTCATGTTAAATTATAAAGTTGTTTACGGGGTTCTCACAATGATGAGATAATCAATCAAAGGTATGAAAGATGTAGGTAATTAAAATTAAGTTGCCTTTTGATTATCTATCATAAAAATTGTGCAATATACGATGAGGGAGGAAAAGTGTTGTGTGTCTCAGAACCTATGGACATGACTTTTATTGCTCCATTTCAATTTTTTTTTCGTTAGCCTGTTGTGTCTCACTGCTGGGCAAATGCCTCCCCCATTTCCCTCCATGTGTCCCGCTTTCCAGCTAATTTTGGCCACTCTGCGTCGAATGAATTCAAGTCGTCGTACCATCGTTTTTTGGGTCTACCTCGAAGACGCTTGCCGTCTTAAGGGACCACTGGGCGACTTTATTTGCCCATCTTTCGGCAAACGCTCCCACTCCCACTCAAGTCGGGCGGTCTTTTGACCCACCCACGTCTGCGATACCTGTTTTTTGTCGCAGATTGATGTTACAATATAAATAACTTCAAAAATATTTGGAATCTTGAAAAAATCCCATAAGTTTCTTGCACATTCATCTCATTGGTGGGCGGGTTCCAACGGCACCCATGCTAACTTAATTATTAAGACGTCTAAGGAGTCTGCGGCGTCGTCACGTCAACTGTTGATTGCTTGACATTCGTTGGAGTTTTTTTGATATATTATTTTGATTTGTAAAAGCTAAGTTGATTTTATTTTTATTAATACTTTAGCGAGTAAGAAGAACCGTTTTGATCGCCAGTCAATAGTTTTCTCTAGGTTTTCTTTATTTCCAATTATATTTTTTTATATCCTAAAATGAACTTTCTTTTAACGGGTTGAAAGTGATTATTATCCAACAAATAGGAAAAAATACTTATATTTATCCTACACTTCGAAATTAAACTACCAATAAAGGACCACCCACGCTCTCCCGGTTTATATAAACGGCACTAAGAATAGAGTGTTTGAACTATACTTCATACTGTTTCCTAACAAAAGGAACTAATATTGATAATATCCTAACTAATCTATAGTTTGTTTGTTTGAACGCGCTAATCTCAGGAACTGCTGGTTTGAAATAAATAAAATATTTTTGTGTTGGATAGTCCATTTATCGAAGAAGACTATCTACTTCTCATTTTGATATTCCCTCGAGATCGGGAGTTCCGCTGGTGAAACCGCGGAGCGCAGCTAGTAAATATTATAAATGTGTATATATGTTTATACCTGTGTTTAATGTTTAGTTTTAGTTACTAGATAATGTGACCGACTTGACTTGCTTGACATTATATTTTATTTATTTTTAGACTTTTTTATTATATTTTATTTGATTATGTTTACTTTTTATTTTATTGAAATAAATGGTTTTAATATCTAAAATAAATTACTTATTTTTTTACAGCATCTTTTAAAATCTTTTTTTCTCTCAAAGTTTGTTTATTTATTTGTTTGTTTGTTCCGTATTCATCGATTTGGATACAAATCAGCATAAGGGTAGGGGTAAAAAGAGCAGTTAAAGTTTGAGCTTCGTAGTAAATATTATGTAATGTGTTATCACTAGAGGTACTTATGCGAGTAAAACCGAAGGACGCAGCTAGTTAGGTATAAGCCTAGTTACTGGATATTTTAATATACTTACCTAATCTATTTTCATCCCCAGTATTTATTTAGACGCTGAGCACACTGAGGTGATACCGAGAGTTTCCCGGGTACACAATTTTGAAAAAAAAAAAGAATCGAAATAATAATAATAAATAAATAAATATTGCAGGACATTCCACACATCGCCATCTAGCCCCAAGCTAAGTAACAATACTTGTGTTATGGGTGCTAAACAACGGATATACTACATAAATACTTTTTCTTTTGTAAATATATACTTATAATACATAGAAACAACCAGACCACAGACAAATATCTAAGCATAAATACTTGTCTGAGGCGGGAATCGAACCCGCAACCCTGTGTTTGGCAGTCCGGCATGGTAACCATTGTGCCAACTGGGTCGTCAAATAAAATAAAATAAAATAAAATATAAAAAATATTTTCTTTTATTTATAAAAATTTAATCCTATTTTCCTTCCCTATTTTCTTTGGTCAATGGTCGGTCATGGCATCACGGGTAAACGGCTGGACCCAATTCGATATTTTATTGCTGTGTTTGTTATTGTCAGGAGAAGGTTCTTAAAAAAGAAAAGTTGCGCAGAAAATTATTTATAATATTTGTAAAAAAAATATAAGGATTTATCAAAAACATAACACCGAGTACTCCACTAAGATAAATAAATAAGTACCTACTTAGTAGAATTAAAAGAAACAAATAAGAAATACATGGGCACGAGTTTCCAATGCATAGCACATTTTAATGTTGGTAAATGTATTCAGTTAGGCGAGACCATGCAGAAACTGGTGTTCGTATAAATTGAATTTACCTTATCATCTTTTTAATTTAATATTTATACACAGCCAAATAAGGTCTATGAATATTTTATTTTGATACAAGCTGTGCCAAGGGGTTTAATCGCTATTGTGAATATTTTTACAAACTGTTCTCGTTGCTTAACGAAGACGTAAAATATTTTTACCTAAAAATTATTTATATCTATGTACTTAAAAATATACCTTATAATGAGATTCACATTTATGTTCCAAATAAACAGCTGTAGGTAATCCTATTTTCCAAAATGTCTTTTCCGGTAAGAAAAAAAAACTCTTTCCAGTTTTTTTTTTCAGAAATGACAAGACATCGTTTGACCACTATCACACCTGCCTAATGGTAGGTGACGATGCGGCCTAAGATGTAGAATGCTTTCCTAGAAGATACCTATTTACTCGCGACTTGAAGGCACTTAAGTTATACATGGTTATGAAAGACAGACGTAGGTAACTTATTCCATTCCTTTGATGCACGAATAAGGAATGACGAAGCAAAACGCTTAATGCAGGTATCTGGTATTACCACCATGAATCGATGCCGCATCAGTTTGGTTAAACGTATGACGAAAGAATGGAGATGGCAAAAGTTCTGTTGCATCCTTCCCAAAAAGAATCCAATAAAAGACTGACAAGCTTGCCACATTTAATTCAAGGCTCTGAAGCTTTTTGCAATATTATATATCATATAAGTAACAATATAAATTATATTGTTACTAGCTATCCCGGCAAACTTTGTTTTGCCATTTACTAAAAAAAACGAAATGAACAAAATAAAAAATAGATACTGAATATGCATATAAAATTTCATAAAAATCGGTCAAGCCGTTTCGGAGAAGTATGGTAACTAACATTGTGACACGAGAATTTTATATATTAGATTGAGTGATACCTTAACATGAAAGTGTAAGAGTGAATAGGTATCTTCTACTTAAACATTCTTTGATGGCAAACAAGTAGCATAATTTACCCAATTTACTAACAAACATTTTCTTTTATCAAAAACTAAATAATAAACTTAAAAACAAATACTTTTAAATTCAACTCTTACCGTACTCATTAAGGATCCCCGGGAAAACAAGACCAAGAATCTAAGCGATTTTAATGAACGAACTCTCTACCGACTACCGATCGACTCGCGAGTCGCTAAAGTATTCCGAACTTCCCTTAGCTCTACTTGTTAGAAATAAGTATTAAATTTATAAACAAACATTTAAAATTTTCTCCAAGACTGAGGTTTTGATATTTTCCGGCTGATTTTAATAAGTGAAGATTGTGAGAGTTAGGTTTTGGTTGTGAATTTATTAATACATATTTTAAATGTTTTACCGCCTAAAAATTACGTAGGTAGCAATAGCGCGGCGAAGATGGTGAAATACTTAGGACTCCAGACTTAAGAGGGCTATGAGCGCTGTCCAAGTTCGAGGTGCCTTACAATAGGAACTGCAAAAGTAACTATACCAATTTATGGCTTGGTTTCGACCTTATCTCACCAGATGGGAAGTGACGATGAGGTCGAGGATGTAACATGCTCGCATAGAAAAAGTAAGGCAACGAGAGAACGGCATGCTTGAACCATAAATGATGGAACGCGAGGAATCACTTGGCACCATGACTTTATCCAGGGGGTGGTTTTAGAAGCCGCTGGCCAAGGTCTACCACCGCTTGATTGTCTACTTCTTTACAGGGTTTACGCGTAGGATATCAAGGACTAAATCCAACGAATGCGAGCAAACCTAAACCCTCAAAAACCACGCTCTTTAATCTCTAATTTCAAACTATAAGCAGGCTTAACTATTGTTTCAACTATTCAGATTTAACACAAACACACAGGTCAAGTTAACTTGTCTACAACATACACACACTACTTCAAACAGCAATTAGTAGATGCATCACCGAACATTACAGCAAAGCTCAGCCTTTGTGCATAAATCACTGTATTTAGACAGAGAAGACGCTGCCGTTATATGACATTAATGATTATAGTTGTAGTTAGTTAGTAGACCTTTTTTAGTTGGGTCCTTTTTGAGTGAGGATGGAGTAGGCTCGTCCAGTACCTAATCTACCCTCTCAGCTTATTGCACCATGTCTAAAATAACTTGTCAATACTTCTTAAGACAACAAAGCCGCAGATTTTATCACGATGTTTTCCTTCACCATAAGAGCAATGTCAATTAGCGCTCATACATTTTTTATAAAAAAACCCCTTGGTGCACGGCCGGTTGGGATTCGAAAGCACGACCTTCAGAATGAAACTTGAGGTTCTACCACTAGGTTAACAACGCGCTTATATTAGATGCAATAGTCGGTAACAAGACCGTCAATTTGAAATAGGACTGGGCCAGTAAAATGCTCGTAAAATTTTGCAAAAATGTAATTAGCTACATTTTGTTTGTCATTTATTTAAACGGACATGTCTATTGTAAGATATTTTTATATCTGGACGTAAACAGTTAGTCATGGATCTGGTTAAGCATTTTTACAATTGGACATTTTTATGGCTGGACAAAAGGTTTGATTGGACATTTTTAAACTGATGGACAGTTTTCTTTTTGGAAATTAGTCGCTCAAAGGATTCCAACATAAATTGACACAACAAGTTTCTTGGCGACCAGATTAATCATGAGTTTGTTTGGCTTTAGTTGAATTAGTAGTAGCGACGCCTGGCGCGGTCATTACTTCGATGGGATACATACCAATTGGTAGTATGGCAAAAATTTGTTTTCGTGAACCCCTCCCCTCGGAAGGCACGTTAAGCCGTTGGTCCCGTTTGCTACCTCTAGTAGCAGTCGTTAGATCAAGTTAGAGGCCTTAAGGCGATCTGAAAACTCTAACAATAGGTGAGCCACACCACTATACGAGAAGAATAAGAAGTAGAATTTGTATTCAATGCCCTCTTATACTATAGCTAAAACTATACAAGCAAAGATTACACGTACAATGTACATCGTTGTTATGTCAACAGAAGGTTTGCATGCCAGGTTGCAGAAGGTTTTCATGACGTCAGAGAATATTCACATTTACAGGTGTAAATGTGAATATTCTCTGACGTCATGAAAATTAGTATCTAAATATTTAGATAAGTATTGTAGGTCGGTATAGATACCTATGCATTTAATCTACATAAATAAAAATGAATCGCTGAAATGTATGTACGCGCATAACTTCCGGAAGACTGCATCAAATGAAACCATTCTTTTTTTTATGTCTAAAGAAAATTTAAAAAAACGTATAAGAGCGCGGAGCGCAAATAGTATTAAATTTATATAGGGTATACAAAGGGAAATAGGGACAGAAAAAGCGACTTTGTTTTATACTATGTAGTGATAGTGATGACAAAACAGAGAGAGAAATTTAATTTACTAATTAAAATAAACCCTCGACACTCTCTATGCTGCAATAACATTTATTTTCCTGGATTTTTGACATAATAACGTCTAATAAATTGATGGAACACCTGCATTCACAAAAAAGTCATGTCACCATGGTAAACGTCATGCATCTCGTGTTTATTTAATAACAATATCGCTCATCTGGGCTTGTGTTATGGTGACAAGACGAATAGAAGAAAGAAGGAAAAAAAATAGAAAGAAAAAAAAGAAAAAATATATTAAGAAAAAACAAAGAAAATCTCAATATTTATATTTTCCTTTGACGTTATCACGCAAATTATCGTCCATAAATAAACCGACTTTCCAGACAATAATTTTTTTTTAAAGTAAGTACTCACTGTTCATAATATCTATGTGTAGAATCAAAAAAAGGTACTTCTACTTGTATACGGGCTGATTTTCGCAACTAGACTTCTTTAGTTGGTTCCATTTTGCGTGAGGATAGAGTAGGCTTGCCCAGCACCTACTTCCCTCTCAGCTTAGTTTTCGTGTCCGGAGGAAGGAACTTGTCAAAACATCTGAAGTAAACTAAGCTACGAGTTTCATCACGATGTTACCTTCGCCGTAAAATCAATGTCAATTAGCACTTATTTCCTAAGAAAGATCCATTAGTGCACAATTAAACGGCCGAGATTCGAACCCCTAACCTACGGGACAAAAGGCGAGGTATCTATTTCTACATACTTACCTAAATATTTGGGTAATAATAATTTTCAGGACATCTCTGTTGAGGGAAGAAAAGTGTTGTTTTAATTTAATATAAATTTAATACTATTTGCGCTCCGCGCTCTTATACGTTTTTTTAAATTTTCTTTAGACATAAAAAAAAAGAATGGTTTCATTTGATGCAGTCTTCCGGAAGTTATGCGCGTACATACATTTCAGCGATTCATTTTTATTTATGTAGATTAAATGCATAGGTATCTATACCGACCTACAATACTTATCTAAATATTTAGATACTAATTTTCATGACGTCAGAGAATATTCACATTTACACCTGTAAATGTACCTTTTTTAGATTCTACACATAGATATTATGAACAGTGAGTACTTACTTTAAAAAAAAATTATTGTCTGGAAAGTCGGTTTATTTATGGACGATAATTTGCGTGATAACGTCAAAGGAAAACATAAATATTGAGATTTTCTTTGTTTTTTCTTAATATATTTTTTCTTTTTTTTCTTTCTATTTTTTTTCCTTCTTTCTTCTATTCGTCTTGTCACCATAACACAAGCCCAGATGAGCGATATTGTTATTAAACAAACACGAGATGCATGACGTTTACCATGGTGACATGACTTTTTTGTGAATGCAGGTGTTCCATCAATTTATTAGACGTTATTATGTCAAAAATCCAGGAAAATAAATGTTATTGCAGCATAGAGAGTGTCGAGGGTTTATTTCAATTAGTAAATTAAATTTCTCTCTCTGTTTTGTCATCAC
This sequence comes from Idaea aversata, assembly GCA_907269075.1. Taxonomy (NCBI): domain Eukaryota; kingdom Metazoa; phylum Arthropoda; class Insecta; order Lepidoptera; family Geometridae; genus Idaea; species Idaea aversata. Next base: position 2,336,227 of record OU026092.1, on the reverse strand, counting down.
TATCACTACATAGTATAAAACAAAGTCGCTTTTTCTGTCCCTATTTCCCTTTGTACGCTTAGATCTTTAAAACCACGCAACGGATTTTGATGCGGTTTGTTTTAATAGATAGAGTGATTCAAGAGGAAGGTTTATATGTATAATACATGCATAATATAACCGTGCGAGGCCGGGGCGGGTCGCTAGTTTCCAATAAACATCATGTACCTACATTGTGTGGGTCTTAAACCGAAGGTTTTAAGTGCTTTTTAGGGTTCCATACTCAAAGGGTAAAAACGGGACCCTTTTACTAAGACTCAACTGTCTGTCTGTCTATCTATTACCAGGCTGTATCTCATGAACCATGATAGCAAGACAGTTTAATCACAGATGATGAATTTCTGTAGGGGGATACCTACGTCACTGCGAAAAACTTTTCATCGAATTTTGTTTCTTCGAATACTTACTTTTCATTGATATCTCTTACTTACTTACTTATCAAAAATCTCGCGGTTTTTTTTTCGTTTTTGCGTTATTTTTTTAATAAAAAAAAATATTTTTTTAAAAACGGGATTAAAGAGGTTATGGTACGGAACCCTTCATGCACCGAGTCCGGGTCCGGCTCGCACTTGGCCGGTTTTTTTTACAGTGCTTCACATCAGACTTGAAACAGTAGTTATTTTACCTGACTATAAGGAAAGAGTTATGTGTTTAGCGCTTATCTTTGTATGTGTGTTTGTAACATTATTTTAACTGTATATGGTTGTACATTCAGTCATATTGTTAACCTACTAATTCTAAGCTAAGCAGAGCTTGTTTTATAGGAGTTAGTAAGTATTTGCTAGCATTTGAATTTTCTTTATTTAATTCAAATTATCTTAGAAACCTATTCGACCAATTGAACTATAAACACTATTTCTAATTTTAATGGGACTTAGTTTTATTTTTGGATTATAAAAAAGGAATAAATAAATAAATAAATAAATATTTCAGGACATATTTAAACTTAAAACTATTAAAAAAAACTTTAAACTTAAAAAAAACTGATTTACTAAACATGCATATTTGCACACACTGTAGCTGCGTCTCGTAACGGTGTCGCAAGTTCAGAGATTTTTTCACATCTAAAAATACCGCGCTAAAAGAACTTGTCACTTCATAAAAAATATTTATTTATTTATAATCCCTAAGGTCCCTAGGAAGTGTGCCCAAAAAGCCTGGCTGCGTTACCTCATTGGATGGCGATGCTTATCGCTGTCCGAGGTAGTAGCCAGCCCTTTGGTCACCCCAAGCCAAAACTAGTAATTTTGAACTAGTCGAAAGTAATTACTTTAACCGGAAGCTACACGGAAAAGTAAGTTCTAAAACGATGGTTTCCGAAAAACAATTTCCACTCTCCGTTATGGCTTTTTCAGGTCCATCATCGGAAAATAATAATCCCTATTGGACCGAAATAAAATAATATTCGTCGGGTGAGTACTGGCGGTAGACTAGGAATATTTTGCAACACTATCCAATATTCGCTTCACTTTATTAATAACTAGCGACCCGCCCCGGCTTCGCACGGCTTAGATCCTTAAAACTACGCAACGGATTTTGATGCGGTTTCTTTTAATAGATAGAGTGATTCAAGAGAAAGGTTTATATGTATAATACATGAATAACATAGCCGTGCGAAGCCGGAGCGGGTCGCTAGTGTATTTATAAATATAAAAGTTAAAAAAGAAGAAAAAAAAGTATGTTACCCCAGTTAATCAATGTATCCTCATACCAAATTTCATCTAAATCGGTTTAGAAGTTTTTGAGCCCAATTAATGCAAACAAACAAAAATCAAACCTTTATAATATTAGGTGGTCTATTAAAGAATGACTGACATTTATGAGCCTGTAGTATACCACTTCCCCTTCCACTGATCGCGATCTTGTGCGAAGGATTGCCAATCTTCCAAAAATTTGTCCAAGTCTGACATAATAATTTTAATTCCTAACTATAAACTAAAAGAATACTATAAACGGACCAGATAAATAAGCTGCCCTTCACATATTATTGATACCCTATAATTCAAGTACGCCAGATATTCCATACAAAACGTCAGTTATATTTTGTGCCTAATCAGAGCATCCCCGTTGAAAATACTGCGAAACCATTTAAAATCGATATCAAAAGTCGATCGTTGACATGACTATATAGCATTAGTTCCAAGTATCTCCACCACCCTCCACTACTGCTATCAGCGCTAAAATGACAAAAATTAAATGGAAACATTAATGACAGTCGCCTGTCCAGCTTAATAGCACTGGACTATAAGTGCCTGCGTATAATTTGACATCAAACATTTAACCTCATCCACGAGTGTCATAATAGAATATTTAGTAAGGATTTTTGAGCACTCCCACTGGCTTTGAGCATCTGTCAATGTCAAACAATCGCATTAAGGCATCTTAGGAGTTTTTTGCCGCCAAGAATAAAACAATATCTCGTATTTTGTTTTTATTTTGTATCTTCAGTTAAATTAAATAATTCTATGACTTTTATACTTATTTGGAAAATTATATTGAAACTTAGGAATGATAATTATACTGTCCAGTTGCAAATAATGTCCAGTTGCTACTAACCAATGATTATAACGTAATTTCGATAATCACAACGCTTTTATTTATTTAATTTATATAATAAAAAATCGTTTTAAATATAAAATAAAATATAAATATTACAGGACATTCCATACCTTGCGATCTAGCCCCAAGCTAAGTAACTAGACTTGTGTTATGGGTGCTAGCTAGACAACGGATATACTACTTATATACTTTTCTTTTGTAAATATATACTTATTATAATACATAGAAACAACCAGACCACGAACAAATCTAAGCATAAATACTTGTCTGAGGCGGGAATCGAACCCGCAACCCTGTGTTTGGCAGTCCGGCATGGTGACCATTGTGCCAACTGGGTCGTCGTCTGGGTGGTGGTGGGTGGTTTAAATCACCTTAAATAAAATATTTTACATATTTTTCCAGTACTTTTGAAAATGTCTCTTAAAAATCGCTGATCTGCAAAAAATCGCTCTCAATTCGGCACTCTCTCATTCTATACAATCAAATTAGGATCAAATACGAGGTTAACCGCTCCGGGCCTATTGTATCTTTTTTAGACCCTTTGATTGCTTTGATGCATTAAATTAAATTACAAAATCCGAGTACCGTAAGGAAGATCCTACTTATAACACATATAAATGCTGAAAAATCTGTCTGTATCTCTGTTGCTTATAATTTAATTAAACTAAAATTACTTCGTTTTTTAATACCAATAATAATATGTAGCTATTATAGTTAACTAGAGGTTGCTTTCTATGCAACTGGAGAGTTGTTTATTCCAGAAATGTATTTAGATACGTATGTAATTCTCATTTGTGACCTCGTAAGAACTAAACGGCTAAAACGATTTTGACAGTTGATAAGTCGTCGTCACCACTGCGTATCATTAACAAGTTGCATGCTATTATTGGGCAAGTGTTACTTAGTAGCATGTATGTCAAAACGCTATCTTCAAAAGTTTCTAATAATGAGCAAAAGTTTCTAATAAGGTGCTTTCCATATGCTACCTTAAAGCGAGAGTGAAAGGTGGCATGCTTTGAGCCCATCTTGCTAGTAAATGTATGTAAATAACTTACTTGTCATTAATAAATACTAGCGACCTCCTCCGGCTTCGCACGGATATATTATGCATGTATTATACATATAAACCTTCCTCTTGAATCACTCTATCTATTCAAAAAAACCACATCAAAATCCGTTGCGTAGTTTTAAAGATCTAAGCGTACAAAGGGAAATAGGGACAGAGAAAGCGACTTTGTTTTATACTATGTAGTGATGAGCAGCTACTGAGCATGCTAGTAATGATATTGCGTAACAAACACAATAAATTAATGCTGCCTTAAATGACCTTTGGTTTGTTTTGTTTTCCTTGAAAAATGGCTTTTTGAGAACTATGATTCATAGTTTTTTTAAATTCATTTTATCTGTCGAGTTGCTAATCTGTCCTGTTGCAAGTCTGTCCTGTTGATAATCTGTCCAGTTGGTACTGAGCCGTTGTTTGAGGCAAAAAGCAAAAGCATCAAGCCCGATTGACGCGAGTAAAATCACGTGACGTAGCTAATTTTCGTATATTTCTCCATCAGGAAAATAGGTCGTATGAGTACAATGATACGAGTATGCGGGTTCGTTTGTTTGTTAAAGGGGCCGTGAATATAATGAAGTTGACTGAATAATTGATTACTGTTTTCAAAAGGTTGTATTTATTTTTACTCTTGGTTTGTATAGGTCAAAGTTTGTAAGACAAATAGGGACAGTTTCCTGTTGAGCTTCGCAGCTGTTTTTAACCCCCCCCCCCCCCCCCCCCGAACGCAAAAACGACGACGGGATGCTGGATAAGTTTGACGTGTCTCTGTGACTGTCTATGCCATCGTAGCTCCTGAACGGATGAACCGATATTGATATTATTTCTTTTATTTGAAATGTTAATTAGTCGGGAGTGTACTGAAAGTTGAATCGACTGAAAGTTATGTGGGTTAGGGATTTTTAATTTTTTTTTTACTTTTACCTATGGTTGAATTGGTTTTTAAGGTACTTAGGTACTTCCTCAAATATTTGAGTAAGTACCTAGTTCTAAATATTAGCACCACTTTTCGCATAAACTCTTATGTCATAAAAGTCAAAAGGCATAACTGTAATTTCATTAGGCATACTAACAATTAACTTAAACTAATTTGGCGTAACAACTTTTGGCATACTTAATTCATTTTGCATAATTCTTTTTAGCATAAATTAAATCATTCTAAATTATTCTAAACTAGCGACCCGCTCCGGCTTCGCACGGCTATATTATGCATGTATTATACATATTAATATTATAAACCTTCCTCTTGAATCACTCTATCTATTAAAAAAACCGCATCAAAATAAGTTGCCTAGTTTTAAAGATCTAAGCATATAAAGGGACATAGGGACGGCGAAAAATGACTTTATTTTTTACTATGTAGTGATCTGGTGGAAACATGATAGTATAAAATTATCTAGATAGAATATTTTTCTAAGCTGTATTTTCTACAATTATTTTTACCATAGGTAGGTTTATCTAAAATTGTAATCACTAGACCACAATTAAAAACTAGATACCAGACAAAATTGGCATTTTGTAATATTTTCTGATCTGTAGAAACTATTCTGATATTTTGTCAGTCATTGAATTTGTAATTCATGGTTTATCAATTTTGTTACAAAAATGCACTCTCGTGGACCGACCGGATAAGAGGTAGTGCCCAAGCACTCTTCTCTTCTAACTTCTTAAATTCTATCTGACTAATAATGCGGCACAGCTTCATGGGGCTCGTTTAGAGCATCCAAAGTGCAGGTGTTGGAGCACAGTGGATTATTGGAAGAAATTATCCATTGATATGTAGGGGCCCCAAAGTCAAAGCTAAATAACCACTGAGCTTGAATATACCAGCCAAACAGTAAATACTTCAAACCATAGTGAATGACTGTTGACTGACCATTGCAAATACTCAAACAACCGAAGCGTTACATTTATGACAGACATGACCCAAACTATTCCACTTATTGCACCATAAAACCAGAAGTTTAACGACCATTAACTATATAAATACGATCACAACACTAGGATTCACTGTCTCAAATCAAACGGAAAGCTCGCTCGAATGTAAAACGTAGTGAACAAAGTTTTGCACCATTGCACGCTTTTCGAAATTCGAATGCAATTTTTTCGAGACCATCTGGCTTTCGAATTTCGGAGGGCAATTTAGTTGCAGCTAGAGGCTAGGTAACTTTACACAGTAACAAGGGAGTTCCCTGATCGAAAATCGAAAATAGTGTTGAGTGTTGTGACTAGTTTTCTGATGGGATACCTATTTGTAGTAGGTATTAGCTATCACAATACAACGGTTTAGACCTTGGACTTATTCGGGATATGCCTCATTCTGAAAATGCCCTAATCGTGATTATCACCTATTCCATTTTGTACTCATTCGCGAAAAGACTAATTCTCGAATAGATCTATTTTCGATTTGTCTTATTTTTTTTTAATGTTCTTTAATGAAACTATGAATGTACTGACTGATGAATGTTCCACCAGGTTTTAAAAATCCATTTTTTCAACAATAACTTTTGTGGAAATAGCAAGATTTGGAAGAGAGAGAGAGAGATTTGACAGTAACAAAATTAAAAGGTCTATTTTGTTTTAAAATGATCTAGCTACTACTTTTAAAAGCGATGAAGTATAAACACAATAACTCATAACAATTTTTTTTATTTTACAAAATACTTTGAACTTGATCTTCTATCTCTATATTATATAAAAGTTTTATCTAAATCGGGCCAGAAGTTTTATAGCCTATTCGTTACAAACAAACAAACAAAATTATCTTTTCTCTTTATAATATTAGTGTAGAAAAATGAATTGCTGTTCGTTAGTCTCGCTAAATCTCCAGAACGTCTGGACCGATTTGGCTAATTTTGGATTTTTATATATTTGTAAGAGTCCAAGAATGTTCAAAAGGTAAATTTTTTTTTAATCGGGACGAAGGCGCAGCTAGTAAATAAAAAAATAAACTATGGATGGATTTTATTTCAATAACCATTTGAAAATAAAATATGAGTAAATATGGGATCTGATTACTGATGATTATTATCTCTGTTTTTTTTGTCAATAACCATCTGATTATTGAAAAAAATCCCTGTACAATAAGTACAAGAGCTCTCAAGCCCCCAATACCACACAAACAAACAGACAAAAACCAGAAAACTTTCATCATTACAACACTGTGTACTTAACACGGGATCGTTTGAAACTTGAGCTGTAAAAGAAGGTTCGAGTATAAAAACTTAGTTCGGAATTCTTAGGGATACTTCGAGATACTTCGGGATTCTCGGGAATTCTCTTGAATTCGGCACGCACTTCGGTGAAACTTGTTTTTTGTTAGGATGATGCCGAAAACCACAGTAATACGTGCTTTTGTGAGAGATTAACTGAGTTTATTGTGACTTTTATAACATCTGCGGTTCGTACCATCAAAGTACGTTGTTACGTGTTGTTTGTTGACAATTTATTTACTTTTAGAAATTACAAAAAGCCTTTACATTTAAAAAAAAGATCTACATCAAAATTATTTATACAGTGATAGCGACTTTAAGGTGAAGGGTACCTGCGCTCTCTCCATACAAACGTAGTCGACTGTTTTCTCCCTGGATAATGACACTAGCACAAATATTTTTGTGCCATAAAACCTATAACTGACATGACTATGCCGCTATGTTTTGTTTTTTTTTTTTCATTTTCTTATTATTATAGAAATTAAGATTAAAATAATATAAAAAAATAGGGGTATGGCAGTTATAAGTATAATGCACCAAAAAATTTGCTCTAGTGTCATTATCCAGGGAGAAAACAGTCGACTACATTTGTAATAGTTTGTATTTCTTTCAGTTACTTTCCTCTTAATCTATGATATGATTTGCAGCGCTGGCGCCGCGCTACAGTGCCAGACATGTCTATCATGGAGTAGGCTTGCCCAGAACCTATACCCTCTCAGCTTAGTCGACCATGTCCAAAGGAAAAAAAATCATCAACACGTCTGCAAATAACTAAAAGGTTAAGCACAGTATATGTGCTTACTGTGCTTTAATTACATTAATTATACATTAATTATATACTTACCTAATATTGACTCGGCTCGGCTGTGAGTAAGAAGCTTATGAAGCCTTTATTATATTTAGAATCTTAATTAAGAAATAATAAATCTATAAGTACTAATATTATAAATATAAATAAATTGCAGGACATTCCACACATCGCCATCTATCCCCAAGCTAAGTAACTAGACTTGTGTTATGGGTGAAAGACAACGAATATACCTACTACTATATACTTTGCTTTTGTTAACATATACTTAGAAAACATAGAAACAACTGGACCACAGACCAATAGCTAAGCATAAATACTTGTCTGAGGCGGGAATCGAACCCGTGACCCTGTGTTTGGCAGACCGGCATGGTGACAATTATGCCAACTGGGTCGTCAAAAAAATAAAGCTGAATTGTTTGTTTGTTTGAACGCGCTAATCTCAGGAACTACTGGTTCGAATTGAAAAATTGTTTTTGTGTTGAATAGTACATTTATCGAGTCCATTACCATTTACCTTTCTCGTGGGAATATCAAAATGAAAAGTAGCCTATATTCCCACGGAATCGGGACTTACGCGGGTGAAACCGCGAAGCGCAGCTAGTTTACTCATAAAAATATCAAAAGCAAAAACTTTCAACTCTGAATAAAAATCTCAGTGAATACATTTCAGTGCTTAAAATGGCTACTATCAAAAGTCAAACTGTAAAGTTTCAGCACTAATGAGATAAAAGCGCTTATAGAAACTAAAGTTTTATTTACTTACTGATGAGTACTACGAATCCAAAAAAGCAATGCGGTCAGTCTTTTAATCATCCTACGTAGGGAATTATTTGTATTATTGCTTTACTGTTTGTGCTGTGTCTATTAAAATAAGATAATACATCATTATACTAGGTTGCTCTTATTACTTTCATAGTTTAACTGTCGGACCACATTAAAGTTTTATAATATACTAGCTGCCCTACGCGGTTTCACCCGCGTAACTCCCGATCCCGTGGGAATATCGGGATGTAAGCTATCCTATCTCTCAAGTTGGATCGAACTGCACATGGTGTGCGAATTTTATTATAATCGGTTAAGTGGTTTAGGAGTCCATTGAGGACAAACATTGTGACACGAGATTTATATATATTAAGAATTAGCGACCCGTTTGAGCTTCGCACGACTATATTATGCATGTATTATAATATGTACTAGCGACCCGCCCCGGCTTCGCACGGCTATATTATGCATTTGTATAAACCTTCCTCTTGAATCACTCTATCTATTAAAAACCGCATCAAAATCCGTTGCGTAGTTTTAAAGATTTAAGCATACAAAGGGAAATAGGGACAGAGAAAGCGACTTTGTTTTATACTATGTAGTGATAATAAATGCATAATATAGTCGTGCGAAGCTGAAACGGGTATATTATACATGTATAAAACAAAGTCGCTTTCTCTGTCGCTATTCCCTTCGTATGTTAAATCTTTAAAACTACGCAACGGATTTTGATGCGGTTTTTAATAGATAGAGTGATTCAAGAGGAAGGTTTATACATGCATAATATAGCTGTGCGAAGCCGGGGTAGGTCGCTAGTACATATTATAATACATGCATAATATAGTCGTGCGAAGCTGAAACGGGTCGCTAGTATATTATAAAACTTGAATGTGGTCGGACCTTTAAACTATAAAAGTAAAAAGTAAAAAACCTTCCTTTTGAATCACTCTATCTATTCTATCTATTAAAAAACTGCATCAAAATCCGTTGCGTAGTTTTAAAGATCTAAGCATAATAGGGACAGACAGTGGAAAGAAAGTGAAGAAGAAAGCAGAAAGTGATTTGTTTTATACTATGTAATTATAATATACCGCCTAAAAGTTAAGTAACACTTTCTTACTTGACATTACGTATTGTTCGTAAGCAAACAATTAGCAAACAACAAAATTCAAACTCCTTCGACATAGCACCGCCCTCCATCGCGTCGTTCACGCTAACAATATAATGAAAATTAATCATTTAATCAAAAAGTTTAAGTAATTAAAACGGATAATTTCTCAACTGTCAGTAGGAAGGTAGTAAATGTTACAATTGACGGAATTTATGGAAATATTTGTAGGTTAAAAACAGACGACTAATTGCAAGAGCTCTGGGTCACGTGGGGTTCAGCTAATTGGTAATGTAACTGTACTTCCTTTTTTTTAAATGAATTAAATAAGAATAAACATAAATACAAAATATAAACACCCATTAAACCACACGAGGTTTATACTTGTGTACGGGCTGTTTTCCGCAAAAATACCTTTTTAGTTGGTACTTTTTGCGTGAAGATGGAGTAGCCTTGTCCACTACTCTTTCTGCTTAGTCTATAACTATGTCCATAGGAAAGAACTTGTCAATATATATGTCTAGAGCAAACTAAGCTGTGGGTTTTATCACGATGTTTTCCTTGACCGTAGGAGCAATGTCATATAACGCACATAGAATTTTCGTAAGAAAAATCTTGGGATTCGAACCCACGACCTTTAGAATGAAAGTCGAGGTATCAACCACTAGGCTCTTCAGACGACATAATTTACGGACGATTGTTTGCTGTTTCATTGTAGATATATAAAGAGAAACAAAAGTTAAGTTGAAGGATTTCCTTGATGGCTCCTTTTTATTTTATTTGTTTGTTAATTTCCTTTGAGTGTTTTGATGAAAGACGTAAAAGAGTTAAAAGGAAACGGTAAAGGCCTAAGTTTAAGATAAACTTGACTTACGTACTAGCTTTGAAATTCCTTACAATTCTTCAAAACTTGAAAAATACGACTAACAGAATTTGCATTTTAATTAAGTAGTATATATAAGTAGAGTAGTTATAATGTGTCTTAAAAAATATTTTATGACACAATATTATTAATGCTCTTACGGTGAAGAAAAACTCACCACGATGCGAAGGCATGAGACATTTGCCACTCCCATTTATATGTCCCATACATAAATATAAATAAATATTGCAGGACATTCCACATATCGCCATCTAGCCCTAAGTTAAGTAACTAGACTTGTGTTATGGGTGCTAGACAACGGATATACTACTTATATACTTTTATTTTGTAAATATAATACTTATAATACATAGAAACAACCAGACCACAGACAAATATCTAAGCATAAATACTTGTATGAGGCGGGAATCGAACCCGCAACCCTGTGTTTGGCAGTCCAGCATGGTGACCATTGTGCCAACTGGGTCGTCATACGTCATATCACGGGGCTATGGAGCCCCGGACCTTTGGAAGGCGTGCGTGGAGTCAAAGTCAACACGTAGAGGCCCTTTACAATAACAAGTATGATGTGGACACCACCGGCAATTGTTCCCGTATGCACCATAAACTGCAACCAAGGACAACATCCGGTTTGGATAGAACTATTGATAAAATACAGAAGAAAAGTAATTGGGCTATTGTGATGGGATGGTAACATCTCCCACTCCCAAAAATTATTATTTGTTATAGCCACTTACAAAGCGATTTGTTGCATCTTACTGCACTCACTCCTCTGAGACGAAGCCCTAGTCAGGTAATGGGACACATTGATGCTCTAACTTGAACTTTTTTTACCTAAAATTTACAAGCATTTTTTAAATCAGGTTTTAAAATTCAATAACGGCACTTTGACCCTCAAAACTTGGGAACTCCGCAACAAAGCAGTAATAATTACGAAGATTTACGCTGACTGGTATTCAAGTAAAGTGCTTTAGTTTTAAGTACTAAAGATTATACATTAAGTTTAATGAAACAAATGAATCAATTTTGCCAAAATGGTACTTAAAATTTAATTTTCACATTTAGTCAGAAAAAACGTTTGTTTGAACATTATTAAGTTAGATTTTAACAAAGTTTTAAATAAATTTATCAATGGGTGTAGGTAGGTAAATTACTCTTTAAGTTAAGAGGATCTTTGAGTTCCACCCTAAGAGAAATCCTGTATCATGAAGCTCAGTGCCTTCTTTGTTTAGATTTAAACTAGCGACCCACCCCGGCCCGCATCAAAATCCATGGCGTAGTTTTAAAGATCTAAGCATACATAGGGACATAGGGACGGCGAAAAGTGACTCTATTTTATACTATGTAGTGAGTAGTGATAGTGAAGATGGGTTTTTGGCAGGTGTGATAGTGGTCAGCGTTTAACCACTTTCACACCTGCCTAATAGTATCTGACGATTCAGCCTAAAATGAGGCAGGCTTTCCTAGAAGAAAACTATTCACTCGCGACTGAAGACCCCCAAATTGTGCACGTCAAGAAATACAGACGCAGGCAACTGATTCCATTCTCTTGCAATACGAAATTGAGTAGTAAAAAAAACCGTTTAATTTAATTATATCATCGTAAACATGAGTTTAATAAAAAGTTAGAAATGTAACAAATGTTTCATAAATTACTGAGATTTTCGTGAAAGGAAAAACAGCGTTTCGTAATTTCATCAAGAACCCTCTTAAACATTTTAACTCGATATGCGTAGAAACAAAAAATAATTATTCAAAAATGTTCTTTGTTGTTCATTTTGCAAGAATTTAGGATTTTAATTTGATATTGTGGGTATGTAAGTTCACTGTTCATGCCTCAAATTATTTGTTTTTTTTTTCTTTCTGTAGTTGTACAGTCAGAAAAGGTCTGAGGGTAGCAGGTGCATATTTTAAAGTTATAATTTTATAAATAACGGTTCAGTAATTGTAAATTATTCTGCTTAATATCACTAAAGCTTTCGAAGTATTAGTTATTTTACGCAGAATAACCAAAAATTATTGAACCGTCATTAAAACAATTAGATCTTTAAAATATGCACCTGCTACCCTCAGTCCTTTTCTGACTGTACCTAGTCATTTTACATCCATAACACGATTTTCAAGTTGTCTCTTGTAAGATCTCGACGCTAAGCGTAAGCGCTAAGCGCTAAGTTCCTACTAACTACATCTATAACCGGTTAGACCAGTTACACTGTCATTAAAAAAAATTATTGTGTGCATTCGATATAAAAATACACGCATTAAGCGAGAGGACCTTCATGTTGGAGAGACGACGTACGATGGAGTGGCTAAATTTAGGTACCTGGGCTGCACCATAACAGATACCAACACTCGGGAGGAGGAGATAGACATTCGCATCCAGAGCACCTTGAGATGCAGCGCGGCGTTGCACAAGGTGTTAGTGTCCAAGCTTCTCAGCAGGAGTACAAAAATCCGTATATATAAGACAATAATACGTCCAATACTCATGTACGGATGTGAGGCTTGGACACTGACACTCAAAGAAGAAAATAAACTTCTAGTGGCGGAGCGCAAAATCCTCCGAAAGATATTGGGGAGGACAAGGAGAGAAGACGGATCTTGGAGGATTAAGAAAAATGCCGAAATCGAGGAACTGGTGGCGGGGCCGAATATCATCGGCGAGATCAAGGCGCAGCGTCTTCGCTGGCTTGGCTACCTGGAGCGAATGGGAGAGGATCGCAGTGCTAAGAGAGCATATGTGCGTCGCCCAACCGGTCGAAGGCCGGTGGGGCGACAACAATTGGCAAGAAATAGCGCAGGACAGGGAGCGATGGAAGACTCTCGTGTCGGAGGCCAAGATCCACTTTGGGTCGCTGAGCCAGCGGAGTAAGTAAGTAAGTAAGTGTGCATTCGATAACACATTTATTCTGGTATACTATCAAAAAAACAGATTAAAATAATTCCTTCATTTGCAGTTTTGGCATAAAAACAGAGAAAGTAGTGTTTTTATTTTATTTTTTAGCATGGCATTGATATCTTGGAAACCGAGAGACTTTCATAGAACATAACAAATTTTTCTGAACCGGCACAGTGTCCTCTATCCGTAGGTGCCTGCTTATCCATTCAATACCGGACACCCTGTATATTTACAAAAGAAAAGTATATAAGTAGTAGGTATACCCGTTGTCTAGCACCCATAACAAAAGTCTTGTTACTTAGCTTGGGGCTAGATGGCGATGTGTGGAATGTCCTGTTATATTTATTTATTTAAGACTGATCAACAGCTTATCTAACCGGCTGCATAAGCAAGCATCCGCCTTTATCCTTCTATCATTTCTATCCTTTGGCAAATCATAAAAGAAACTCACTTCACACCCTGCCCCAGTTTTATTTCACAGAATCTACTTACATATTCTCACGGGTTAAATAAAAAAGAAGACGCAAATAAAATAACATTCCGTGGTTAGAAATATAATATTAATTCTCCACAAACCTATCTAGGATACGAGAGGCGTAAATCGGTTTACTATCTTCACTTTATTACCCTAATCGCCTCTACAGAATAGAATGTCGAATTGCTTTGTAAGGCAAAAAAAGTGGAGACCCACTATAGAGCTTTAAATTAGCAATATTTTAGTTATCAATACGTTTATCTCAATTATTTTTATTTAAGAAGTATTTAATCTTAAATGGGGCTATATTAAAGTTATAGTTAAGCTGAAACATTATTTTAAATAGCAATTTAATAACTATATCTAGTGGAAACCACCACTAGTGTTGCCGACTTTCTCATCACATTTATATATACGTAGGTACCTACTTATTTAGAAATTATGTTGAGTTGATGAATTTACTGCTTGGCTGGCTTACAATAAACGTTCGTATACCTACTGTGTATTTAATTTAAACGAGATGCTTAAAATTTTATACTATGAGTTGTGTTTGTGGCTCGGTTTAAAATCGTTCTCTTTTTGGACCTTATTTTTCACGTCAGGAAAATGGATTACTACACTTTCATCGCCTTCCGCGAGGTATAAGGGTTTTAAACCGCTAAAGATATAATTATAAACATATTTGAACGGATATATTCGCGTTAAAGTTCCTGAAATAAAAACGCGAATATATCCGTTCAAATATATTTATAATTATGAGTTCAAGTCGCGAATACCTTAGAAAATACTACGCTAAAGATATGTTTGGAGATGTGTTAAAATTCGTTTCCTGTAAGCCATGTGGGCTACGGGTAAAAGCTAGTCAAATACAAAGTAAGTAATCTTGTTTTCATTACATTTATCATATTTTGTTTAAACCAAACAATCTATTATAATAGACGTTTTGATACTAGATCAATTTGATCTTGTGTCATTTTAATTATAGGACTTTTTGCTACTAGTTCATTTTGATCTTGTGTCGTTTAGATATTATGTAAGACATTTTGCTTTTATGTCCTTCCGATATATAAGGAATAAGACATAATGCAATAGGTAGCAGAGACGAATCGGAATAGGAATTCCAACTACGCTTCCAGTAGCCTATCATCAATTCATACAATGTACACCATTTATCATTACTATACCCTACATTTCGCATTTCTCCTGACCTTTTACCATTTTTTCCATAAAAAGTGTCAGGTGTACCTATCCTGTCAAAGCTTGGCTCAGTTTGAATAAAGGACGGGAATTTGATCTCGAGTTCCCTGGTTTTTGAATAATGAAACATTGGTGGAAGTTTGTCATTGCTGAGGTGTTATTACGTGTTATATCATGGCTATAGGGATGAGTCGGATCACATCCCAGTCAATGGATTTTTATTGTAAAAATGTATATGCTCGAATTAACATTACACACAAACAGCGCCATGTTTCTTGTGTGTTTGGGCGATTTGCAGGCGCGTCAAGAAAAAGAGGTTGCTTGATGCACGGAAAGCGCCTGGAGGAGCTATAATTGCTCCTTTATTTCGATCAGTAAATTAACGAGCTTCAGTTTCAAAAACCAAATGTAAGAAATGTATCGTCATAAATTAATTAGATATAATTGCGCAGACTTGACGTAAAATAAGACATTTCACAAACTCTTCTAATGTTTCGTCCCTACCTAATTTATTTGGCGTGAAAACGTCATAAAAATCGATGAATACCTGCACTCACAAAAAAGTGTGACGTCATGTCACGTTACCGCTATTGACAAGGTAATCATAGCAACATATTAAAGTACTGCAAAATGGTAATGTCAACGATACAAAAGAGTTCTTATGACGTTATCATGTAAAATTAACGTCCGTAAACCGACTTTACAGACAACCATTTTTATTGATTCGTTGTATTCCATTGCTCAATGTTGGGCAAAGGTCCCTATAGTAGCAAAGGTATTCATATTCATTTATTCGTCCATAAACATAGGTAATTACATATGGTCTTAATAATTAAAATATGGTACAGCTATGTTTCGCCTATTGACATGTGAACGTTAGTTATACAATTAATTTCAAATTAAAAGAGTGAATACTTAGTTAATTAAAATGTCAAAATATCAAGTGAAAAATAAAATATACTTATCTAATAAAAATTAAAAACACAATAATAACATTATAATAAAAATAATGTCAAAAATTAAAAATGAAAACCAAAGGATATAATTATTGACCGAACGAGTGAAGCGAGAGAGGTCTAGTGTTGAGAAGGGTCGGTCGCTCGTATGTTTGTATGTTTGTATGTTTGTATGTTTGTTCGACGATAACTTGAGTACCGTTGCTCTGATCTTCATGATTTTTGGTATACAAGTAGTTGAGGTCCATAGAATTTTTAAGTTCGAACATGAGCAGGATCGGTCAGGGGGTTACGGAGATAGGGGTCCAAAAGGGGATCTACCTATATGGCACACAAACTATACTGCAAATATACCCGAGTGGGGTATCAAATGAAAGGGCGTAACTTCGGTGACAATAATATGGTACCATGGAACTGATCTGATGATAGAGCTGGAGGGAATCTGCAGGAATTATCTCATTATCCATACCTTATAGTTCATTCATTCAAACTACTCGTCAAGAATCGCCTCGACGAGTAGTTTGTCTTTCAATGGTAACCAGGGTCTGATGATGGAACTGGAAGGTGGTCATAGGAACTTCGCAATGAAACGACACAATCCCATCGAGTTTGGGCTCGTTAGAATCGTCTTGACAAGTAGTTTGTCTTTCAATGGTGACCAGGGTCTGATGATGGAACTGGAAGGTTGGCATAGGAACTTCGCAATGAAACGACACAACCTTATCGAGTTTGGGCTCGTTAGAATCGTCTTGACGAGTAGTTTGTCTTCCAATGGTGACCAGGGTCTGATGATGGAACTGGAAGGTGGTCATAGGAACTTCGCAATGAAACGACACAACCCCATCGAGTTTGGGCTCGTTAGAATCGTCTTGACGGGTAGTTTGTCTTTCAATGGTAACCAGGGTCTGATGATGGAACTGGAAGGTGGTCATAGGAACTTCGCAATGAAACGACACAACCTCATCGAGTTTGGGCTCGTTAGAATCGTCTTGACGAGTAGTTTGTCTTTCAATGGTGACCAGGGTCTGATGATGGAACTGGAAGGTTGTCATAGGAACTTCGCAATGAAACGACACAACCTCATCGAGTTTGGGCTCGTTAGAATCGTCTTGACGAGTAGTTTGTCTTCCAATGGTGACCAGGGTCTGATGATGGAACTGGAAGGTGGTCATAGGAACTTCGCAATGAAACGACACAACCCCATCGAGTTTGGGCTCGTTAGAATCGTCTTGACGAGTAGTTTGTCTTCCAATGGTGACCAGGGTCTGATGATGGAACTGGAAGGTGGTCATAGGAACTTCGCAATGAAACGACACAACCCCATCGAGTTTGGGCTCGTTAGAATCGCCTTGACGGGTAGTTTGTCTTTCAATGGTAACCAGGGTCTGATGATGGAACTGGAAGGTGGTCATAGGAACTTCGCAATGAAACGACACAACCTCATCGAGTTTGGGCTCGTTAGAATCGTCTTGACGAGTAGTTTGTCTTTCAATGGTGACCAGGGTCTGATGATGGAACTGGAAGGTGGTCATAGGAACTTCGCAATGAAACGACACAACCTCATCGAGTTTGGGCTTGTTAGAATCGTCTTGACGAGTAGTTTGTCTTTCAATGGTGACCAGGGTCTAATGATGGAACTGGAAGGTGGTCATAGGAACTTCGCAATGAAACGACACAACCTCATCGAGTTTGGGCTCGTTAGAATCGTCTTGACGAGTAGTTTGTCTTCCAATGGTGACCAGGGTCTGATGATAGAACTGGAAGGTGGTCATAGGAACTTCGCAATGAAACGACACAACCCCATCGAGTTTGGGCTCGTTAGAATCGCCTTGACGGGTAGTTTGTCTTTCAATGGTAACCAGGGTCTGATGATGGAACTGGAAGGTGGTCATAGGACCTTCGCAATGAAACGACACAACCCCATCGAGTTTGGGCTCGTTAGAATCGCCTTGACGGGTAGTTTGTCTTTCAATGGTAACCAGGGTCTGATGATGGAACTGGAAGGTGGTCATAGGACCTTCGCAATGAAACGACACAACCTCATCGAGTTTGGGCTCGTTAGAATCGTCTTGACGAGTAGTTTGTCTTTCAATGGTGACCAGGGTCTGATGATGGAACTGGAAGGTTGTCATAGGAACTTCGCAATGAAACGACACAACCTCATCGAGTTTGGGCTCGTTAGAATCGTCTTGACGAGTAGTTTGTCTTCCAATGGTGACCAGGGTCTGATGATAGAACTGGTAGGTGGTCATAGGAACTTCGCAATGAAACGACACAACCCCATCGAGTTTGGGCTCGTTAGAATCGCCTTGACGGGTAGTTTGTCTTTCAATGGTAACCAGGGTCTGATGATGGAACTGGAAGGTGGTCATAGGAACTTCGCAATGAAACGACACAACCTCATCGAGTTTGGGCTCGTTAGAATCGCCTTGACGGGTAGTTTGTCTTTTAATGGTAACCAGGGTCTGATAATGGAACTGGAAGGTGGTCATAGGAAATTCGCAATGAAACGGCACAACCTCATCGAGTTTAGGCTCGTTAGAATCGTCTTGACGAGTAGTTTGTCTTTCAATAGTAACCAGGGTCTGATCTAACATATTTCGTTATCAAAGACTAAAAAGTATAAAATAAATTAATACTGTAAAAAACTAAAAAAAAAACGCTTTAATAAAAAAAGTCCAACTAAAAAATAGAAAATAAATAAATCTAATAAATTTGGAGAATATTGTACTTAAATAGTAAGCGTGTTACATTGTAATTGCAAAAGAAAAATAACGAAGGTGTAGCATCACAAATTCACAATGTAACACGCTTACTATTTACAATATTCTTAATCCAAATTTATTTAAATTTTATAGAAATTTATAACTTTGCCCCAAATCGTCCGAACTCTCTTTGCTTCATTTCCTATAATTATTTATTTCATAATCATGGGCTGTTTTACAATAATAGTGGTGGATAGTATTAAATAGTAGGAATGTTCGGTTCTAGCCGATCTAGAGACTCTGATAATTATAAAATTTGTGACTAATTTTTTTATAATTTTTATTGACTTGTTATATTTTAGTTTGGGACTTATTACAGGACATATTGGTCTCAAACTTCTCTAATATATTCTCGTTCTCGACCTTGTCTTCTCGTTTCCTCTTACGTAACATTATGATAAGTAGATACATAAGGAAGGAAGGAAAGGAATTACTATCTTCTGGATATTATGTTGGACACATTAAAAATGTCTTGAGTAAAAATAAAGAGTCAACGGATGTCCAGGGTGTGATGATTGACCTATGCTAATTAGAACTTAACAACAACAAGTTAACAACAACAACAAGTTATGCCTATCGTGTTTGGATTCTCTAAATCATCCAATGTCAGATAATATCGATACTAGGCACCTATCATTCAAATAAGATAGACCTGTCGTATTTGGAGTCTTTCGTCGTTATATTATACATTTTAGTACTTTACGCTGAAATATAATAAACGCTGAAAAAAACTCGTGAGGTCTCAGTTCGGGGCGAACTACTAGTTTAAGATGTCACTTTAACTTATCATTTAAAAATTCTCTAATGTCATAATAAGTTTTTTCAGTAAGAAAGCCATTGAGTTCAAGGTCCCTTCAGCTATTTCTAATCACGCCAAAAAACTCTACATAATAAAATATATCTATTGATTCATATCGCAATCTACACGTAATAATCTCCTTCGACGAAAACTTATTTTCGCTCCCATCTTATGGCCACTGTCAATTTATAAAGTCACGGTCCATTTTCTGTCAACCTTTGTCAATTGTCATTTTCTTCAGATTCGCACAAATTAGTAACAGTTCGACCAATATATCCGGACCGGGGGTAAACTTGGAATAGACGATGAAGTAAAAAACAACTGCTATAAAAATAGATAAAATATGAAGCAGAAGCGATGACAGCGACAATGTAATGGGCCAGAATATTTGATCAGATTAATGTCCATAAATAGGTAAAGTCAAAGACTTTCAATATCCTAACTAAAATTAAAGTATGAACTGAACTAAAAAAAAAAGTTTGGCACTCGGGAACTACCGCGGTAAAGCTATTGCATAGCGAATGCTCAGCCGAGCTACATGGTAGGCGGAGTGGGGGGTGTTAGGTTTTATTTTCGTTACGGAATTTCTTGATTCGGTCGCCGCGCCCAAGGCCCGCGATAGGAGCTATGCAATAGCTTAATAAAGTAAGAACTGCTAGAACAAAGCATGGTAGTAGAAGCATTATGTGTGAAGGTGTCTTTTTATATAATGAACTAGCTGCGCCCCGCGGTTTCACCCGCGTAAGTCCGATCTTTAAATTCTCACCGTTTAAACCTTCCCTGGACTACAACAAACATTTCAAAACCGAAATCATATAAATCGGTTCAGCCATTCTCGAGTTTTAGCGAGACTAACGAACAGCAATTGATTTTTATATATAGAGACGATCTTTAAATTCTCACCGTTTAAATCTTCCCTAGACCTCCACGAATAATTCAAGACCAAAATTAGCCAAATCGGTTCAGCCGTTCTCGAGTTTTAGCGAGACTAACGAACAGCAATTGATTTTTATATATATAGATAGATAGATAGATTACCGAATGATGTCAAAAATTGTGAGACCTTAAGATTATTTTTTATTTTTTATTTTTATTTATAAATAAACCAAAACAATATGTATATTCTATGCCTTAATGGCGCCAACAATGTACATTTTCACTAAGTCCGCCAGACTAACTGGATTTCATAATTTAAGTACTTAAATATAAGCAACATAGACTTAAGCTCAATGTAACTGAACTCTGTTCTTTTTGGGTAAATAAAGATTTCGTTAACCTCATCTAATATAATATTATAAATCCGAAAGTTTGTTTTATTTATTTGTTTATCATCTTCACGATCGAACAACTTCACCGATTTTGATGAAAATTGGCGTAGTAGTAGTTTAGAATGTGGAGAAGGACGTAGGTTACTCTTGATCCCGAAATTCTTGCAGCATCGGGACTTACGCTGGTGAAACCGCGAAGCACAGCTAAGTAAATATAAAATTCATAGTTCTGACTGTCTGACTGACTGGATAGGGCTAAAATTTGGCACACAGATAGTTATCATGACGTAGGCATCCGCTAAAAAACAATTTTGAAAAATTCAACCTGTTCGCGAACAAAGTCGCAGTTTTAAGCTTTATATAAAAGAACTAGCTGTCCCGGCAAACGTTGTTTTGTTTTACCATTTACAAAAAAAAAGAATAATAAAAAAATAGATGTTGTTCGTTTCTCAGACCTAACGAATATAGGTACCGACACAAAAAAAAACCTACAAATCGGTTCAGCCGTTTCGGTGGACATAGGTAGCTAACACCGCGACATAATAATTTTATTTATACACTAGCTTTTGCCCGCGACTTTGTCCGCGTAGAAGTCGAAAATGTACCGAGGAATCACTTTGTCCCATACAAACTTTGCCCCCCTTTTCACCCCCTTAGGAGTAGAATTTCGGATAATCCTTTCTTATTGGATGCCTACATCATACAAAGAACACACCCTCCAAGTTTCAAATCTCTACAATCAGTGGTTTAGGTTGTGCGTTGATCAGTCAGTCAGTTAGTCAGGACAAAGGATTTTATATGTATAGATAGATACAGGGATGCCCAGGAACACAGTAAAAAAAAATTTATATCTTTATATTAAAACTAGCTGCCCTCCGCGGTTTCACACGCGTAACTACCGATCCCGTGGGAATATCGGGATGTAAGCTATCCTATCTCTCAAGTTGGATCGAACTGCACATGGTGTGCGAATTTTATTATAATCGGTTAAGTGGTTTAGGAGTCCATTGAGGTTGAGGTCCACAAACATTGTGACACGAGATTTATATATATTAAGATTATCCCTACTTGCTAATACAAAATACTTAGCTGAGTCTAGTGCGAAAGCGCAGAAAACAAAAATTAATCAGCTTTCTGAATGAAAAATGCTATTGTCATCTCTATTATTTCAATCTCTATGGTAAAAGTAGGTAACAAGTCAAAAATACACAGTTTCGGAGTTCCAGTTTATTTGTGCGGCCCCCTACAAATAATTAAAGGAAAAGTCTTTCTACCTTCGTTTTAATATTTTACGAGCTGAGGGCCTTTCTGGATTTTCCATTGTTTGATTTGTTGAAAACAAAGATTTGTGCCGAGGTAAGCTTATAAAGAAATAAGATGAGTAGGACAGAATTATTAAGAGCTCTTGGCTCTGACTGACAGTAGGGATTCATATCAGACGATGATTAGTCGCGCGATACCACACATATTTCTGTTGCACGACCGACACGGACTATGTGTGATTTTTAGTCGAACCACGACAGCTTAATGTTTACCCTTACGCAAATATTAACTATTTAAACTTGCAAGGTTGAGACAAATCGATTAACGTATGAATGATCAAAATCGGCCCACACGTTTGGGCTCTAGAAAGCCATATATGTTCAAACATACATACATATTATATTGACTGATGAACACATTACCACTCATTGCGTCGCGCAGTCGGGTAAAAACGTAGCTCAAAAAACTGTCAAATTTAGATTTTAGGTATTTTTGTGTAGTCGAAATGCAATCGGAATGATATTAGAATGTAATTTGTACAATTTTTTTTTTTTTTTTTTTTTTTTTTTTTTTTTTAGGAATGGGTTTGCACTTGACCATAATGTGCCTGATGGTAAGCATCATTATGGCCTACGATGGAGCGTGCTTACCCAGTAGGAACCGATTCACTCTCGCTTTGAAGAGCTTTGCTTTTTTTTTTTTCGCTTTTTCGCTTTTTTATTTATGAGAATTGGACTTCTGAATGCCGGTACCGTAACAGTCATATAAGCGGCAACATTTACTTATCTAAACTGAACACATATTAGGCACCATGATAATCAATTTAACAGTACAAACACTACTAATCCGTAGCCCTTTAAACCAATCAATTAACATCAATTCAAATCTCTATCCATAATTATTTCATCGTTAAACTAACAGCTTCACCATTAAAGTGACAATGGTAATAGTTAAGATAACTTCAATTCCTAAATTGTTTCCTTTGACTAAAGTTCATCAAATAGATTCGAAGTTTGATAAATGTTAACTTTAGTGTATTTTAGGGTTCACTTAATTTGGTGGAAAGTGTTTGACTTAACTTAAAACCTTTAAGAGGAAAGGGTACCGGGCGGTCTCTCCATACAAACGAAGGCGACTGTTTCCTCCCTGGATAATGACACTAGAGCAAATATTTTTGTTGTATAAAACTTATAACTGCCATGACCATGCCCCTAAGTCTTGTGTTTTTTGTTTTTTAAATCTTAATTTCTATGATAATTAGAAAATGAAAAAACCAAGGGGCATGGTCATGGCAGTTGTAGGTTTTATGCAACAAAAATATTTGCTAATACTTATGTCATTATCCAGGGAAGAAACAGTCGACTACATATTATGTATGGAGAGAGTGCCGGTACCCTTTCACCTTAAGATGTAGAATAGTTAATAGAATCCTATGAAACATTTATAAATAATGAAGCAAAATTCTAATATGAAAAACCTTTCACCTGTGACTTCTTTCGCGTAGGGGTTGAATTTTCCAGCATCCTTTCTCAGCAGATGTCTCGTTCTATACATATAACAATAAAAATATACAAATTTATACCGTGTTGAACATAGTTAAATATTCAGTAACAACGATTAATTAATATTCAAAAGGTGATTCATCTGAATCGATTTAATTCCAGACTATCAAATTATCCATATTTCACGATAAGTTTGTGAACCGTTTAGTTTAAATTCATTGGAATAAAATCGTTTTAATAAGTTAGTAATTTTGGCCTTTTACATCTAATATAGCTACTTTTTATCCATGCTATTTAGGAGGATTCTGTAGTGCTTGGTACAGTACCCCTCTCAACTTATTCGACCGTGTCCAGAGGAAAAAAACTCGCACACAAAGGGATATAGGGACATAGGGACAGAGAAAGCGACTTTGTTTTATACTATGTAGTGATGATAAGATACCTAACGCTATTTAATTATATTGTGTAGGAATATTTTCGAAATTGAATACTAGTTTGTAGCAAATAATAAGGTGATTGATTAAGTAAAGTTACGACGGGCAAAGCCTTCAATTTACAACAAATCTCAACAAACTAAAATCTAATTTCAACGTCAAAGCCCTATATATCCAGTTAATCAAACCAACCATCCACATAGACTCAATGTAAACCAACATATACCTCATTTTGGAATCAGCACACGTTTTCTATTTTACTCAGGAAAGGAACAATTTTAAGTCGAACAAGAAACGCACAATAATTACGCGACAAAATACCTTTCGCAGGATTTTTGCTGATGTGTTAATTTTAAAATTATTCGCAGTTGTTATGCAGCTTTTAGGTTCAAAAAAAATAGAAATATTATAATTTTATATCTTTAAACAATAATAATAAAACCTCGGTCTTCTATAGGTACTTTGAAAACCACACAAATCAAACAATTCTAAAAATCTCCATCGTAAGTGTTTTGTTTTACTTCAATATAATTTTGCATTCTTTTTTCACACATTTTATTTAATAACGCTCCTTTCACATGGTCTGGTCACTGAATTTTCTATTTGCAAACAGTCACATGTATCATTTTAGTGCCATTTGCAAAATATCCTATCCATACTATAACAATAAAAAATCTGCGAATGGAACAAAACTAGTTAAATATAAACGCAGCTCTCTTAGAAAATGAAAGATTACCCAAAAAATTCAACAAATAATACATAAACAATGAGTGATTCGTAAAAACCTTTTTTTACTCGAAATAGGCATATATTAGATCTACAAGCCTATTTTGATATAGCAATTTCTTATGCGCCCATAAATAGATGGTCCTACCAATAAGAAGATCATCAGTAAAGTTGCACTTTACTCGCTCTGTTCGCTTTTTGTCGCTTTGTTCGCTTTTTGTAAATTGTCTTGCCACGTTTTGTTCACTTCAATGTGCACTGTCCATTCCTAATACTGAAGATGGTGTATAAAGGCGCTACGTGGGATTTAAAATCTAAAACTTATATTTCAATTTACTGTTATAGGTAAGGTTTTCCTATAAGGCAAACACCTATATTACTTTCGTAAAAATAGTCTTCCTAATCAACTCCGAAAGAATATTTATCTATCTATCTAACTCCTTGAACTTGTAGATTATGCACTGAGGGAGTTAAGCAATGTGTTACGTTACGGGTGGCATAATGCACCCCACATATGGAGCATTTATTTCTATCCAGTGATTTGGTTCAGAAAATATAAGATGTCCAGGTCCCTATGACAAAATACCTATTTCAACTAAATGTAATTTTGAAATTATCCGCACTGCATTGATGGTGACGCTCACAGTTCTCCAGTATTCCCGCAACCATAGTCGGTGCAACCCGATCGAAACTTCGGGTAAATATAATAAAATAACTAGTAGTTTTCAACCACGACCCATGCTTATAAATAATGAAAATTATTATCGTGTAAGAAATGAGTTTAAAAAGTATATCGCATGGGGATTCCTTCTAAGACGTTCAAGAGTATTAGGAAGGATTTTTGGAAATTCGACCTAGCTAATAGTAAATAATAGTATGTATTCTGTGCCAAAATAACAACAGAATGGTCCCCCATAGGAATGCGACCACGCGGCAGATCAAGGCGACGATGGCGAGATGATTTTGACTCCTATAGGAATGATTGGTGTGCAATAATGACAGATCGTGATCAATCGAAGGAGACCTTTGCCCTGCAGTGGGACAGTGTAGACTCATCACTATCACTATCACTACATAGTATAAAACAAAGTCGCTTTCTCTGTCCCTATTTCCCTTTGACCGCTTAAATCTTTAAAACTACGCAACGGATTTTGATGCGGTTTTTTTTATTAGATAGAGTGCATCAAGAGGAAGGTTTATATGTATACTACATGCATAATATAGCCGTGCGAAGCCGGGGCGGGTCGCTAGTAATAAATAAATAATAAAAAAATCGGTATAATATGTTTCCACGCAATTGACACTAATGCGGCTAAAATCGCGAGGCGCAGCTAGTAAATCATATTAATCTTTTCTCGTCGCTCTAATATCCGAATAAACAACCCTTTAAGTCACCCCTATTCATGGCCCTAACATAATACAAACCGTAATATCCTAAAGGAAAAGAAAATCCGAAGCCAAATTCCCAAAGCAATTCGACATCTATTAGGGCTTGTAATCTTGTAACAGCGAACGTTTAAAACGATTCCGGGAATGTTTAAGTACGTTACTGGGGACTGTTTGGGATATTTTGTAAAAATTAGATCACACATCACGTAATTACCCTGAAATGTGATTTTAAATCACTTAGGTACAAATTTCATTGGAGCTGGACTGCCAAACACAGGGTTGCGGGTTCGATTCCCGCCTCAGACAGGTATTTATGCTTCGATATTGGTCTGTGAGTCTGTGGTCTGGTTGTTTCCATGTATTATATGTATATATTTACAAAATAATAGTAAATTAGTGCTATATCCTTTGTCTAGCAACCATAACCCAAGTCTGATTACTTAGCTTGGGGCTAGATGGTGAGTGTGGTAAATCCTGCAATATTTATTGGAGGTGAAAAACTCTCTTACTCCGTGCAGTTATTAATGCTATTCGAATTGGATGGCAAAATCTGCCGTTCTGATTTTTTTCCTTGACTTCGCTCTATCTGACGCATCGTTTAGGGAAGCTTAGCAGTGTTATAAGTCTTTTTTGACTATGTCTTTCCAAGTGGACAGACATAATAAAAAAAGACTTATAAGACTGCGAAGTTTCCCCAAACAATGCGTCAGATTAAGTATCTGGAGGTGACAAACAATCAAACAAATAGTCGCTAACTTAAAACCATCTCAGAGCAAAGTATCCAAGTAAAAGCCCAAAATCAAAATCAAAATCAGTATTCAAAATCAGATAGGAGAAGATGGGAAGGATAGATGGCCAGTTCAGTGAACAAAGACTGGGTCTCCTCAGCGTATCACCTTCAAATAAATATATATAAATACAATAAAAAATCAGGACTAAATTACGGATAAACTACATATATACTTTTATATATACTTTTAATACATAGAAACAACCAGACCACAGACAAAAATCTAACCATAAATACATGTCTGAGGCGGGAATTGAACCCAACCCTGTGTTTGGCAGTCCGGCATGGTGAGCATTGTGCCAACTGGGTTGTGAATACTTTCATGCGAAAATCCTTCAACATTATAATATTTCCAAAAGAAAGTAAGTACACATTTGTCACTTTTGAAACATCCGAAAAGTAGAAAGCAATCCAACAAAGATTTCAAAGGAAAATGATAAATGGCGTCAAAAAATAAACAAGAAAATCCTGTCCCCTTTTAATAACAACTTTGTAGCGAGTTCCGCAGTAATTATAGCTTCTTTCCCTTTACTCCGATTGTTGTTTATTTCTTAAGTCACTTTACGTTACTTTTCAAATCCGAAGCGTAAAATAAAGTATAAATACATTTTATTACATTTCATACTACCTGATTTTATTTTTGTACATATAGGTTAGCGTTTGATAATAGTAGTCAGTAGTCATGGTAGGTGACGATGCGGCCTAAGATGTAGCACGCTTTCTTAGAAGATACCTATTCACTCGCGACTTGAAGACCCCAAAACTGCTTTATAACCTAAATTTTCGCAACAATATCGATCAGCCAAAATATTATAGGCAATTTGGTTTTTTGCAAAATTAACAGAAAGATTCTTGGCTTTGCTACCTGATAACTCTCCAAGCCGCTATGTTCTGAACTTCAAAATTGCACATCGTTCATAACTGTTTTGGAGGCTCAGTAATTCTCAGCTTTTATAAAATTACAAAGGTCTAGAAGGGATCTTGGTCTATTAGGCATATACGGTTTGGTACTTTTACGTAAATCATGAATTCGCCCACGCAATACCAACTCCATCAAACCTTTTACTTGATCCTTTAAATGCAAAACCCTATAATTGTATTACTAATTTCTGAGAAGGGCCTTTAGTAAAACGAACCACGGCCCACATTAGCAACAAAGGTAACTAGTCCAAATTATTTCAGATTCCATTTAATTTAAACGGTACATATGCCTTTCTGTATCGGTACATTTGGTTTGCTGTGCAATGTTGCGAAAAATTAGGGGCCAGTATAGTAACATGTACATTTTAAATTGAAATCTGTCCCAGCTCGTTGAGTGCCCTTTTGTGTTTAGTCCAAATTAGAAGCGAGTAGCGTTACAACACACGAGCGGTCAGAGAGCGATGAAAGACTCTCGTTTTTAACGCCAAGATCCACTTTGGGTCGCTGTGTCAGCGGAGTAAGCAGTCGTAGCGATAGCGGTAGAAGGTTTTTGCCCACAAAAGATTCGTATTATGTAGGTATATTCTACTTAGTACTTAGAATTAGAATAAAAACCCAATGAAAAGAAAGAGGCAGAGGAAGAGAAAGAGGGGAGAATAAAGATAAAAAAGAACTCGACGAATTGAGAACCTTCTCCTTTTTTAAAGTCGGTTAATTACATTCATTCAAACTACAAATAAAGATACTACCTATAGGTAGTAATATTTGTCAATAATTGTTAAATGATTTTAATTAAAAAGGCTTTTTTATTAATTTATTTAGGTATATCCTTATTTGCATTGTGAAGTAATGGAAACAGTTTGACTCTCAACTTTACTCTATGTTTTAATTGCTATCTTCTAGCTAGGCTACCTACTCTATTAACACATTCAATTATTGTTATAAAATATGTATGTTAGTCTATAAGGTATGCATCTATGGGCCTTCGTAGCCTGAAATAAATGATTTTTATTTTTATTTTATAAAAAAAAATCATCTGATACGGGCTTTCAACTGAGATCGATCCGTTGCAGCACACAGCTTTTTTATTGTTGTTTTTAATTGCTAACATATTATTGCAACTTTTATGTTTTCTTTTTTTTTTTTTTTTGCTTTTAATTACATCCATTTGTAGCAGCATATTGCTTCTATCTATTGTTGTTTTATATTTTGTTTTCAGGTTCTTGTAAATTTTTTGTTTTATTTTTTTGGCTTTCAACTGAGGTTGACCCATTTCAGCACATAGCTTCTTTCTATTGCTGTTTTCTTCCTTATTCTTTTGTTTTACTTTATTTTATGTTTTTCTTTTTTGTTACTTTATTGGTCATGTGCTTGTTACTTATCAAATACATATTTTTCTTTCTTTTCATTATTGTTCACAATCATAACTTATAAAAAAGAAGCAATACTTAATCTTGGACCAAATTAAAGTGTCCGTTATATCTCAAAGTGAGTTGTGCACTGTGAATACGTAACCAAGGTACTTGTGCCCTGAACCTTCTTGGGTTCTCCTCTCCACAAGATTTTTGTGAGCCTTTTCTATGTGATTCGTCTCTATGTAATGATGGTTTGCGTAGTAACGTTGGACTTGAATAGACTTTCCCTCATCTCGGTTTCTGAATTAGGATTTTGTTTGAATAGTGTTCGAAATAATAGAATTCACTCTGGTAGTTTCTAGTTGATTTGGTTTTCTGTTAACTGAGAAGTGAAATGAGATTTAATACAAAATGGTAAATTTTGGTACTTCCAAGCAAATCTTTTGCCCATAATATTTTTTATCGTTTCGACTCAGGACCTTAATTTGTATACCCTTTAAGGGACTATAGACTCAGTATCTGGTATACATTGCTAGGTCCACCTGTTCTTGAGAAAATCGGTGGTGACACACGGACAAAATACGGAACCCTAAAAAATTGATCGATTGTAAATAAATGGATACTTAATGCTTAAATAATAATAAATTGGAAATCCAAAACCGTGTTTATTAATGACGTGTTTTTAAATTGGATTTCCCATTACTATCTTAATTTTTTGGATAGGGGAAAGTGCGCCTAGTTGACCAATTCTTCACTTATTTATTTTCGGAACTGTGATTGATGCCAAACAAAAAAACAATTTTAAACGCAATTAATGCATCTAAATAGAATCATCTTCTAAAAGCACCGATGCTCTCGATCTTTATGCCGATCAATGTTGCTTTGACATAAAATTTACTTTTTCATTTCAGGTTACACTGTATACTTTACACTACCTAATTATACAAATTTATATAAAAACAGTAAAATTTTCTTCTGAAAGCATTGATAAAAAAGGAATAAAAAAGTACTTACCCACATCAATAGTTTTTAAATTGTGTAAAGTAGAAAACTTGGGGGGCCCTCGGATCGCAACCTTCCCCTACCTGGTTATCCAGATTAGAATCAGTAAAAATCACTCCTATCAATAAATGTGATAACAGTTATCTAATAACATTTTAATCATGATTATCTTGCGACTAAAATGGTATAAATAATGTAAAAGACGAAAAACATATTAATTTCTTAGATTACTCTAAAATGAGATCTGTTCTAGTGTTGTGTTCTGTTCTCGTAGCTGCTAATGCAGCAGTCTTGAACCATCCGTATCCAAATGGATACCACATTGACGTCGGGATACCTCTTGCGAAGCAGGTCTATGAAAGAGAATCCGCAATTGCGAGAGGGTCTAGAGTTTTTGGAGGAGAACCTTCACCACTCGGAGCTCATCCGTACCTTGTAAGTCAATGTATCAGTTACTTTAAGAAAAACAAGCTAAGTGTTGTGCAAAAAATTATAGCGAACAACCCATAAAAATATATAATTAATTAAATTGATTTCCTCCTTTTTTTGAAGTCGGTTACAAATAGTAATTACCATAGAATTAGCAAATAAATATGACTCGTATGACATCGCAATAAAAATTTAATTAAATCATGTAATTACATGATTAAATTAATTAATGTTATTTAAAAAAAAATAGTCTGCTCCTTCCTCAAATACTATTGATTGCCTGACAGAACGTCAACCAAAGTGTCCTAACAGCTAGATTTTGATTGACATGATGTCAACGGTGCTGCAGCAGACCTGAACAAATACATTGAACTTTAAGAAGAAGACTCTGAAAGTTGAAGATTAAATATATTTTGCGCTTGTAAATTTACTTTCAAAACAAACATAACAGTGGTAGTTTCTCAAACAAATAATACTACACACACATGCAGTTAGGTCCGGTTCTAATGTTATTCTAAACATATTTAATGTTGTTTTCAGGCCGGAGTATTAACCGACGTTATAAATTCAAATTCCGTCTCAATCAGTTCTGCATCATTAATCAGCAACACTAAGGTCCTATGGGCCGCACATTGCTGGAACAACGGTTTAGATTTCGGCGAATCTAGTACTATCGTTCTTGGATCTGACTCCATTTTCTCTGGTGGTCTAAGAGTTATTACGGATAGAGTGGAACTTCATCCAGGATGGAATCATTTGACTGTTGAGAATGATATCGCTATATTGACCATTGATCCGATTTCTTTCGTTCCAAGTAAGTATATTTTAGAGATTTTTTTCTTACCTTGTTTTAAAACATCGTGATGGTATTTTTTTGCTACAAACAACGCCCATAAAACCTCACTGAAGAAGCATGTATGCCTAAATATCGGGTGACCTACTTGTAACAATTAAATTGAATTACGTTGATCTTTAGAGAATAACACTCGTTTCCTTTTTCTTCCAGACTTAATCCAACCTGTAGCTCTACCTATTGGTGATCTTCAAGATAACAGTTTTGCGGACTCTTGGGGTCAAATTGCTGGTTATGGAGTCACTGGTACATATAAATATTATATTGTGTACTTTACGTCAAAACCTATCAACACCCACAAATAATTATCATGAATTAGGTGATATCTTCTTATGTGGAAATAGACCTCTCTGGTTTCGACTACTCCAGTTGAATTAAAGTATTTTTTTATTATTTATTCCAGAAATGGGATTGCCTCAAGTGCAACACCACGTTAATGTACAAGTCATCACAAATGAGCAATGTAGGAGCTTTTTTCCTTTGAACATATTCGATTCTACGATTTGCACGAGCGGAGCTGGTGGTGTTAGTATTTGTACTGGAGACTCTGGTGGTCCTCTCGTCGTTGAAGTTGGTGGTCAAAATGTTCAGGTTGGATTATATTTCAGTTTAAAGAAACTTCGTTTTGGTATTGGTGAAGAAACAAATCCCAAGCAAAATCGACATAATGTAATAGTTGTACTACATCGATTTTATTTGGAATATTTTATTTATTACTATTACGTTTACTGCGTCAACAGTTTTATCCACATTAGATATTATAATACCTGATCTTTAGATGTAAGAGCGTGGTTAAAATATGTCTTGAAAAAAAAATCATCTTTTATAATAGCAATTACTTATAGCTTTAAAAATGTCTATAGTTTATTTGTTGAAAATGTTGTGGGAAATTATATCTATCCATCAGATTTGATCTTTTTTCTTGTAGGAAAAGCTTCTTCTTCATTACGCCGATATAACATCTCTGCCAGAAATACTTAACCACTTAATTGTCTGTTACTTACACAATAAATTCATTGAAAATCGTTTTCAGGTCGGAGTGAATTCTTTCGGTGGAAGCAGCTGTGGAAGTGGATGGCCAAGTGGATATGCTCGGGTCACCCATTTCTTACCCTGGATATTACAGACGCTTTAAATTCTTAATACTTCTGATATAAATATACAAAATAAACAAAATAATTTCTTCCTTATCAGTGTTTCATTTATTTTAAACGGTATAAGATGTTGGCGCAATGGTCACTATGCCGGACTGCCAAACACAGGGTTGCGGGTTCGATTCCCGCCTCAGACACGTATTTATGCTTAGATATTTGTCTGTGGTCTGGTTGTTTCTATGTATTATAAGTATTGTAACGGAAAAACCTTCTTCCGTTGGGTTATAAAATTAAAATTCTCAAAATTAATACAAAACCTTTTTGGAACAATCAGATCTCTTTAGAAAACATTTGTTTTCTATAAATAAAAAAGGTATTCTTGACATCATTGGAATTATGTCAGAGAAAAGTCAGGTGATAGAAAATTCAAAAAGAACAAGAAGAAAATTTTACTAGGAAAAATGTTATAAACTAGAAATATTCGAGATATTGCATGGTTGAATGAGCATTTAACATGGATTTACATGTGCTGGGATAATGCACCATTCGATTTATGGAAGATTTGAGGTAGGTGGTACTTTAGTACTTTCCTACTGAGCATTTTACGTTTCATTCTCTTTCAGGGAACAAAAATTATATAAGTCGGTTTATAGTTCTGTTATAAAATCGTATTCCTGTTCAGTTAATTGTTTTGTATGACTATTATGAGGTACCTGGGTTTTCAATACCTTGATCACCATTTGAATAGACATTGCGCCAAGTAGGACCAACTCTACTCTACTTGTGGAGGTGCGCTGTGCAAGGTCGATGTGATGACCTGGGGTATGAAATATGATGAGGTCGAAATGCTGACTTAAGACAGTTGCTAACAGTAGTGGCTTGCTTTTTAGATTAGAGCTTGTGGATTTTGAGATCATAGATAGAATGGTAGCATTTATAGTTGTAGGCATTACCCAGTCATTGGCGGCCGGATTGCGGGTACGATATTATCTCCAAGTAGGCGATATAACTTTACAGGAGACACGTCTATTATCGTTTGGATATAATGTTATAATATACAATATGGAATATGTGTTAGTTCCATAACTAGTTTATCTATTTGCCCTGTGTTAGGGATGTTATGATGAAATGCTCACACTGTTTTTCTTTACAGACCAAATGGCAATGATGATCTACCTATAAATGCGAAGCAGATTCTAATTATATAAACATGTGCAAGTGAACCAAGCTTGTAAACCAAGACCTATGAACCAGGCTCGTATATTGTAAAACTTGGGGAACGTCAGGTATAAACAGATACTAATTATATAAACATGTGCAAGTGAACCAAGCTTGTAAACCAAGACCTATGAACCAGGCTCGTATATTGTAAAACTTGGGGAACGTCAGGTATAAACAGATCCTAATTATATCGACATGTGCAAGTGAACCAGGCTAGTGAACCAAGACTTATAAACCAGACTTGTATATTGTAAACCTGGGGAACGTCAGGTTTCCAACTCCGCGATGAGAGAGAAAGGTGTTAACCAGTGTCTACCAATCATAATATTATCTTCTTAATATATATAAATCTCGTGTCACAATGTTTGTCCTCAATGGACTCCTAAACCACTTAACCGATTATAATAAAATTCGCACACCATGTGCAGTTCGATATAACTTGAGAGATAGGATAGCTTACATCCCGATATTCCCACGGGATCGGGAGTTACGCGGGTGAAACCGCGGAGGGCAGCTAGTTATATTATAAATGTATTATGTGACTTATATTAAATTGTCTATATCTTGACTTATCACTATCATTATCATTACAAAGTATAAAACAAAGTTGCTTTCTCTGTTCCTATGCCCCTATGTCCCTATGTATGCTTAAATCTTTAAAACTTCGCAACGGATTTCGATGCGGTTTCTCTTAATAGATAGAGTGATTCAAGAGGAAGGTTTATATGTATAATACATACATCATATTAACCTTTCGTCCGTCCGTTCATACCCGTCTTCACTTACGAATTTTCAATTTTCTAATTATTTTCTTAAAATCATAGGATATCCACATACACGATATTTACCCGTCTTTGCTTATGAACTTTTTGGTTTTTAGATTATTTAAAAATATTTTGCTAAGAATCTCGAGTCACTAGGACCTGGTTACTACACTTCATATCTAGGGTTTATTTCCACTAGACGTCACGTGCCATATTAAACTACAACTCTCCATAAAAAAATAATAATAAATGCTAAATTCCATATCTATATTATAATAAATAAATCCAATTAAGTTAGGTAAGTGACTATTAGGTAAAAATAGGAGGGGGGTTTTTTTACAGTATATATTTACAAAAGAAAAGTATATTAGTAGTATATCCGTTGTCTAGCACCCATAACACAAGTCTAGTTACTTAGCTTGGGGCTAGATGGCGATATGTGGAATGTCCTGCAATATTTATTTTTATTTATTTCAAAGTTACCTTTTTATTTTAGAATTGTCAATAAATATGATAACAGCCTAGTTATCTGTTAACATTTTAATCATGATTAACTTGCTATTTAAAAGCAAACAACACAGTATAAAAAAGCCAACAACACATTAGTTACCTTCTTTTTCTTAAAAAAATGAGGACTGTTCTAGTGTTGTGTTTTGTTCTCTTGGCTGCTAATGCAGCAGTTTTAGACCACCCGTTTCCAAATGGATACCAAGTTGACGTCGGAATCCCTCTTGCGAAACAGATCTACGAAAGAGAATCCGCAATCGTGAGCGGGTCTAGAGTTTCTGGAGGAGAACCTTCTCCACTCGGAACTCATCCATATCTTGTAAGTCATTGACAGTTGCATTAAGAAGAACGAGTGAAAGTATTTGTGTACTAAAATACAAATAGCAATATAAATTGTACTATCCTAAAACTAACACTATACTGAGACTTGGTATTGGGTCCATTACTAAACATAATTTTAATAAAATAGGTATGATATTTTTAATTTTATTTCATTTATAGGCCGGAGTATTAACCGACGTTATAGATGAAGATTTCGTCTCACTGTGTACTGCGACATTGATAACTAACACAAAGCTCCTATGGGCCGCTCATTGCTGGAACAAAGTTGATGATATCGGCATATCTAGTACTATTGTTCTTGATCTGATTCAATTTTCTCAGGTGGCTTAAGAATTGTTACGGATAGAGTGAACGTTCATCCAGGATGGAATCCTTGGACTCTTGAGAATGATATCGCTATGTTGACGATTGATCCGATATCTTTTGTTCCGAGTAAGTATCATTTTAGATTTATTGTGATGGTTAGTTTTAAACTTTAACAGATGCTTTTTGCATTTGCTTTTATAAAAAAATAAAATATGTACGAAGCTTATCAAACATGACTGAAGAGACATGGATGCATCGTTTCAGTCTTGTAACAACTAAATTGACTTCAAAGACGTTGATATTTACAAGGTAATACTGAATTTTTGTTGCTTCCAGACATAATCCAACCTGTGGGTCTACCTATTGGTGATCTTCAAGATAACAGTTTTGCGGGCTCTTGGGGTCAAATTGCTGGATATGGATTCACTGGTAAGTATATATTTATCGTGTGCTTTACGTGTAAACCTATCATAAATCAGCTATCATCTCATTACTGTAATAGACGTCTTCTTCTTTAAGTAAAGACTTTCAATATTTTTTAAAGCTCAACCTCTATTTTCCGACTTCTCCAGCCGAGTCAAAAATTTATTTATTCTTTTATTTATTCCAGAAACGGGATTGCCTCCAGTGAAACACCAAGCTAATGTTCAAGTCATCACAAATGATCAATGCAGAAACTTTTATCCAGTATTTATATACGATTCTATGATTTGCACGAGTGGAACTGGTGGCGTTAGTTTGCACTGGAGACTCTGGTGCTCCTCTCGTTGTTGAAGTTGGTGGTCAAAATGTTCAGGTTGGATTATATTTCAGTTTAAAGAAACTTCGGTTTGTTGTTGGTGGAAGGTACAAATCCCAAGGAAAACCAACGTAGTGCAACTATATTTAGGTACCGTGTCAGCTCAATCAACTTTAGATATAACTACTAAACTTTGGATAATCCTGACACTATTGTCGACACCCCAATAAATTATATGACAATCGTTTTCAGATCGGAGTGGGTTCTTTCGGTCCGGGAACCTGTGGAAATGCAACGCCAAGCGGGTATAGTCGTGTCACCAGTTTCTTACCCTGGATATTAGAGACGCTTTAAGTCTTTAATAATTCTGTACAAATAAACAATATAAACTGAATAACTTCTAACTTCTGTGTTTTATTTATATGAAATTGTAAAATATGTATATTTTGAAATTAAAACAGAGTAACAGAGTATTATGAGAACCATCACTAGCTCCACTCGTTCCTAAGAAAATCGGTGGTGACAAACGGACGGACAGACGGACAAGAGTGTGATCTTATAAGGGTTCTTTTTTTACCTTTGAAGGAACGAAACCCTAAAAATGATAAAGTATATCTTGAGTAAAACTGCAGGGTGCATCTACACCTAGTCGCGACAAGGGCCCAACCTCACCGAGACGTCATCACGGTGACGTCGCCGCCTACGGACGAGTATCCAACTAATTCGTATTGAAATGTATGGTAGATAGTTACTTTTAGCTACCTTAGCTCAACAAATAGAAAGAAAGAAAGAAAGAAAAAGCGTTTATTAAGTACAAACACAGGAAGGAAGAAATAAAAATGACAAAGGAAAAATTACATAAAAACAAAATGGGATTTTTTTTACCAAAAAAACAGGAGTCGTGTGCTGACACAAATATCGCTTAAATGTTGTTCATTTTTACTGTACTTTTTATCATATCGGGTAGAATTGGGACTTTTTGTTAGGTATTTTAAATCGGTTAGAGATGGGATCCGGTAGAGTGGGAGCGAACCCAATGGGTCGACCTCAGCATTAAGCCGCAGTCAAGCATGTACAAATAAAGTTATCTATCTATCTATCTAAGTCCATGGGTGAAGTAGAGAGTGGCATTTTTGACCTTAAATAAACGTCTAAATCATGTCTTGCGCCCATAGAAATCACATATACTTTTATCTCGTAATTCTGTCTTCAAAGACAGAATTACGAGATAAAAGTATATGTGACGTCCACTTTCTTTTACCTTCACTCCTAAAATTGTATTTTGTAAAGTAGTAGCTTTAAATTTTTTATCATGTATCAGTTGATTTGAATTTGAAAATGCTTTCTACAGTCCTGCACACAAAAAAGGAGGCATATACATTCATTTTAAGAACCATGTCAACTAGTGAGGAGACAATTAGCACTTTTCTCGGGGAAAAGTATTTAGAGTACGACATCCTTCCATTGCTAGTACCTAATTAAGATCCCCAAAATTTCCGAAGGGAAATCCCCTTGTACCCCAACATATACTTGTCTATCTACTTAGTAACAACTCTTTTAATCTAATCAATCCTATTGATAGGTTTATTTTTAATCAATCTTATTATTTAAAATCTATACATATAAAATCCTTTGTCCTGACTGACTGACTGACTGACGGATCAACGCACAGCCTAAATCGCTGATCGTAGAGACCTGAAACTTGGAGGGTGTGTTCTTTGTATGACGTAGGCATCCGATAAGAAAGGATTTTCCGAAATTCATTCCCTAACGGGGTTAAAAACGGGTAGTCAGTTATTTTAGGGGGATTTGCTTCAACTCGAACTTTTCAGTGTATTTGATTTAAATTAGGTAAGTACATTTTATTTTGACACATGTTTGAACCTCAATACAATGTTAAGTCAACAAAAAAATCCTATTAGAACTATTTTCGACTCCTGCGCGGACGAAGTCGCGGGCAAAAGCTAGTCTATACATAAAAAATCTTTTGTCCTGTCTGACTGACGGATCAACGCATAACCTAAACCGCTGATTGTAGAGACCTGTAAGTTGGAGGGTCTGTTCTTTGAATGACGTATGCATCCGATAAGAAAGGATTTTCCGAAATTCTACCCCTTAGGGGGTGAAAAGAGGGGCAAAGTTTGTATGGGACAACTTGATTACGTGGTCTATTTTCGACTCTTCCTTATGGATATTTTCGAAGAGGGGAGTCATCGAGGTAAACGCCCAAAATCGATACAGTCGTCGCGTGGGTAAGAAATGCAGCATTAATGAAAAATACATTTTCAATAAATATTTACATCATACATACAATATATCAGAAATACTAATTCAATATTCGCTGTAACCTGTAACGTTGAACGACTTAGATGAGGCCAATGACAATGCCTACCACACCACATGGTGCAGATTTGGTAAGACAACATTTAAAGGCTGCTAAAGAATAAGTGTTTGGTTAATATTAAATTAAATCTATAAGCCTGTATTAAAACATCTATTTTCTATCACACTACAAAATACTGGAAAATTCTGTGACAAAATTCCGTCATCACTCCTGGCACAAAAAGCAATTTATCATGCATGTACGTCCAGTATAGACAATGGAGTTGCATCAAAATACCTACTACATACATAGTATATGCATCTAGGTGCAAATACTACACCTTCTAGTATAGAAGTGTGACTATCAGTCTGTATTTTATTATTCTATTTTTCTTTAACAATTTTCCTTTTTTTTACAAATGATAGGTCAGCGTTGAACCACTATCACACCTACCTGATGGTAGGTGACGGTGCGGCCTAAGATGTAGCACGCTTTCCTAGAAGATACCTACTCACTCGCGACTTGAAGACCCCCAAATTGTACACGTCAGGTCTGCCTGGTTGTATGACGAAAGAAGGGAGATGGCAAAATTCGTGGTTATTATTATTGAGTGCCTTTCTTCCATAGTCACCAATCTGTATTTTAAGACCAATAAATTAACCAAACGCAGCATGTTGTGGTTTACCTTACTGAAGAGTTTTAGTAGGTTAATCGTCCCTAATTCTAAACTAATATGATCGCAGTAGACCACTATCAAAATGCAAAAGGAACAATGGGTATCTGGTCCCAGTTTTGGTATGTGACGTTTTGCTCCCTAAAATGCTAAAGTTTGCGACAATCTGAAAAATTATTCTATACTAATTCTCATTATACTAGAGTAAAAACGGCTTCGAATATCTTGAAAACTTTCTCAGGCAAAACCGAGTGAAGCTATGATATTTCGGCGTGATCGATCAAAGTCTAGTTCTACACATAGGAAAAAATGTCGAAAATGTCCGGAAACTGATGGGCAAATGATTCGAAACAACTGCGCTTTGACGTCCTTTTTAGTGCTGCGAGGATCTCTATGTTTTAGTACTAGCACATCAGAACCAGCTGGCTACAGACTATGTCAATATGTTATAGCAACGACATCGCATATCGGCAAACTGAGTAACAAGATCTCAAGGCAAGTCTTTTGATAAGAAAAGAGAAGACAAACAGTGTATGGTGGTCTAAATTGAATGACAATTGTATATTGTAATACATTTGTCATTAATACAATGCCTTTTGAGTCGAAAGAACAAAAACGGCTTATGGATATGGTGGGCAATACTGGTTGATTAGAAGATCAATTATCCAAGACTTTAATCAAAAAGATTACAAGAAAGATGGCGTATGTTGGCGAAAAATAGTTGTCATGAAAACTGAAAAATAGGACTTTATCATAAAAATAAAACAGACTTCTAAAAACAAAAGACGTTTATAATATGGCAGACGTGGTTGTAATACAGGTTTGCTTAACTGGGCAGTTCTTAAATAAATAAAATAAAATTCATTTATTTCGGACTATAAACAATCCATAGGTACATGTTTTAGAAAATAAAATTGAATAAAATTATTAAAAAATTAAAATTGAAATTAAATTATTAAAAATTATATTATTGAAAAGTAAATAAATTATTAAAAAATTAAAATATATTAAGTTCTTAAAAATTAAATTAAATTGCATTACAAAAAAAGAAATTACTTTATATTAAATAGTGCTGGTCTATCCTCTATATTATTATGCAGGAAGTTCCAGTGCCTCAATATTGGACAGTCTATCCTCCCTAAAATGGAATTCAGGAGGCCGTTGGCACTGCCGCGCACTCGCTGTTGCCAAGAGGCCACTCTTTTTCGAATGATGGCTTTAAAACCATCCATGTTGGCATTGGCAAACATTGCAGATGCACTGCAGTAGCGAGGCAGCCCCACCAGCATCCTAAATCCATTATTGTACTGCACTTGTAACGCCTTGAGACACTTTTTTGTGAAGTTGACCCACAGGCTACATGTATAAAAGGTCTGGCAATAAGCCTTAAAAAGAGTAATTTTAACTTTATTAGTACAGCGGTAGAACCTGCGGGCCAACATATTACATCGCACAGTCAAAGCTCTACGTTCTCTCTCTATGTCCAAATCATCGGACAGGTCCTCAGCAACCCAGTGCCCCAGATACTTAAATTTAGTAACTCTACTTAGCTCTTCTCCACCCAATTTGACCGGCGGTACCGCCTTGGGTTTCTTATTACCTGCATTGAAGACAAGTAGTTCACTCTTCTTTGAATTGTATCTGAGGCCATGGGCTGCCGCGTACCGCTCACAGATGTTCAACATTTTTTCTAGGCCTCTGATTGAAGGGCTCAGCAAAACCATGTCGTCTGCATAGCTAATATTATTAACAAATTGACCGTCAATAGAGCAGCCGACACCAGCTTTGCTGAGCTCATCAATCAAACCATTTACATATAACTTGAACAATCTAGGTGAGCTTAGTCCGCCCTGTCTCACCCCACATTTCAGTGAGTATTCCGTAGAAAAAGCACCAGCCCACCTCACAGTGTTCTTTTGATTAAGATACCAATATTTTAAAATATTAATCAATTCTCTAGGCGTGGTGGTTTCCTCAGCGAGCTTGTTCCACAGAACATCGTACGAGACAAGATCGAACGCCTTCGACAAGTCTAAGAAACACGCGTAGACCGGTGTCTTTCTGCCAGTGTAGTATTGGACGGTGTGCTTGAGTCTTAATATCGCTGTTTCTGTAGAAAGCCCAGGTCGGAAACCGAACTGGGCGTCATTCAAAATGATATGTTTACTTAACTGACGATCAATCAGACCGTCCAATACCTTAGCTATCACCGTCCCCAGCGATATAGGTCTATAGTTTGACTTGTCAGAGGCGTCGCCTGTTTTATTCTTTACAATAGGTACAACGATTGATCTTATAAGATCCTGAGGGAGACAGGTATGACTCAGACACAGATTGAAGAAAAATGACAGCACACGAGGAAGGTGACAGCCCGCATGCTGCAAATGTTCGATGCTGAGGTCATCGTGCCCTGGACTTTTACCCCTTGTCATACCCTTGATAAGAAGTTCAATCTCTTTGGCGCTG
This sequence comes from Idaea aversata, assembly GCA_907269075.1. Taxonomy (NCBI): domain Eukaryota; kingdom Metazoa; phylum Arthropoda; class Insecta; order Lepidoptera; family Geometridae; genus Idaea; species Idaea aversata. Next base: position 2,294,335 of record OU026092.1, on the reverse strand, counting down.
AAGCGTTTTATCTCTCCTTTCGGGCCCGCACCCTCATCACTGACTGCCCGCCCTGGCCCTAGAGTTGGCTCTACTCTAAAATGGTCTTTAAATAAGTTAGCAATCTCATTAGGCTCACATACTCCTCCCACGCTAGCAGGAAAGCTAGACCTTGCTTCCAAACGCTTAGAGTGCTTCCAAAATTGTTTAAAATTTTTTGAGCTATGGTGAGTCGCTAAAATGTCCATTTTTATCTGGTCTTCATTATTCAGACACCATTTCAGTTTGGATTTAAAACGCTGTCTGGTTTCACGCATTTTAACATAAAATTGCCCGTTTTTAGGTTTACCAAGCAACACCCACGTTTGAAAACTTAGTCTAGCCTCCCGATGAGCCTCCTTTACATGTTTATTCCAGCCAGTAATATGCTTCCTTTTCCCCCTATTTTAACTATCTCGCTACTGTCCACCGCTGCCTGCTTTAGGCATTCAACTATCTTTGCATATAACCTCTCAATTACCATTACATGACTCGACTCTCTACATAGACCATCAGCACACTTTGTACACTCCACAGGAAAATCTATCAATTTTAAATAGTCATTACAAATACGCTTATAATTATTAATTTGCTCATCAGTCCTTTCGCCCCATCTTACTCTATTTATGTCTGTTTGCTGTAAAATAACTCTCGGTGACATATCACCAAGACAACAGTATATTTCAAGAGGAAAATGGTCCGACCAATACACACCCTGACACACTCTACACTCACGGATGCATCGCCAAGCCGCCTCTGTGACTACACAATGATCAAGCCAGCTTTCACAGTTGTCGTGGCTATCACTAACATATGTGTAGGTACCTGACGACTCCTGTAACTTAATCACGTCAGCACAGAGCCAACTCCGCTCGTCACAAAAATTGGTTAACTCTAAATAAAACGGCTCTTTAGGATGTGCATTAAAATCTCCTAACATTATAACAGATTCTATATCATTTGCCTCTATCACCGCATTAATTTCACCTAATACTGAGGTAAATTCAAATAAGTTTTCTTGTTTATCTGTGGGCATGTATACAGAGAATACCAAGAAGAAACAATTATTTACACATATTTTAATAGCTACAAGCCTGTCACTATCACAAGTAACTACTGACACGGATGAGAACACACTTTTCCTCCACATCAGTGCCACACCCCCATACGGTCGCCCTCTTAGTAGGCCCGAAGACGTATCCACCGCTGATTTACTGGTAAATTCGAACTCACCGTCTATAGAACCAATAAAGTTTGTGTCGTGAGGTAATAGCCACGTTTCTTGAAGAGCAAGTATATTTGCCGACTTACACATTTCTCGTACATCGCCTACTGATCTTTTAATATTTCTACAATTAAAACTAACTAATTTGGTAAGGTTTTGATCCATAATAAAACATTAAGATATATTACTAGCCTCTGACTGTGAAACACTCAATACACTACCATTTCTAAAGTTAATAAACTTTCTAAACGTAATCCCTTCCGGCCAAAAGTTTTCGTCAAGGAACAATTTAAGTTTATGCTTAGGTATAAATACTTTAAACGCTTTATAGTCCCTATGCCGTTTAATTTTAATTTCTACCAACTGAACCACAGTGCTTGTCTTCTTATATATATATTCAGCAATGTCCTCTGCAGTCGACTGACTATTCACATTATTTATAAACAAAGGAATTTTAGCATCCGCTGCTTTAAATCTGCCCATCGGCTCCTTTGATTGACCCTGCTTAATGATTAAATGACCTTCAAAAACTTTTAACAATGCATAAATAATCCAAAATATAAGTATATTCAAATGTATTATGGTAAAGTATAATATGTTATCGATACAAAATTAAATAACAGTTCCTTGGGACGAAAATCCCTACCCTTTTTTGAACACTTACCTTCAACAATCTTTTGAGCCAGTAAACCCAACCATAATTGACGCCAGCTTATCCTTATCTAAAAAGCATATCTTTCAAGCCCATCATTCGTCCCCATCATTTAAAACACTCAAAAAACATCAATCAATTCAAAACAAGAAGGTGTGTATCAACAGTTAGAAAGAAACCATTTATCTTTAGACATCGTACGAAACAAATTAAACACTTTAATACATGAGGCGTGACTGAAAAAAAGAGGGTGAATGGGGACATGCCCTATCCAGTTTACATTGATACGTTTGCACTGGATTTGGCTTTTCCTATAGATTTTATCAACAAACTTTAAAACTTATTTTTAAATATGGTAAGATTAAAAAAAATCTGTATTATTTGATCTCAAAAATCTCTATTAGGGCTTATAATATTTTGCACTGTGTTTTTAAATAACTTGTCTGCAATCTGTCTTTTTGTTGTTTTCGAACTTGTTGTAATAATATACCGAAACTATAAAGTTTCCTTGTTTGGACTACTGAACCCTAAAATGTTAAACTGGTTTTTAAACATTACTAGAATTATGGACAAAAATATATATTCCTCTTTTACTTTTTGCTCATACATAATTAGATTATTGTAAATAATATGTACTTATAATACATAGAAACAACCAGACCACAGATAATAACTAAGCATAAATATTAAATACATGTCCGTAACCCTGTGCGTGGCAGTCCGGCATGGCATGGGGACCATTGTGACAACTGGGTCGTCAAAAAAATTATGTCGATATTTAGATAACTTAACTTCAAAATTTCAAAATTATTAGTATTAGCTTCAGGTGACCAAAGGGCTGGCTGCTACTTTGGCCAACGCATCGGCATTGCCATCCAAAGAGGCAATGCAGCGAGCCTTTTGGGCACCTTACCTAGGGAGATTTATTTAGATTATTAACATTGTTTTATTTCTTTCTTTTTAATTATAACTTAAATAAACATGTTATAGTACGTAGAATAATACAATTTTATTTGTTAATAAAACTCAAATCTAGGTAACTTATATTTAAATAGTTTTCAGGATCAAATCTCGTAAAAATGATGCTTGCAACAGCATCGAAATATCGAGCTCCACAAGGTAAAAATAAAACATGACAAATATATCGTTTTAAATAACTTTAGATACCTACTCCGTCCGTTTTCCGATTAGTTTTTTTTTTAATATTTTTTACTGGAACATCTAGTAAGATGATCTACTCTCTAACTCTTTGTACACCGTCAGCCATCAGTCGTACGTTGTACTGCGTCGATGTGGGCAAAAAAGTTGGTCTCCCCCAATATCCGGATTCTAAATCCGAAATCCGTCCCCTCGCTTTGACATCTTGAACCTATAGAGACTATTGACGCTTTTATATATAAAAAAGTAGTATATCGATTCGTATAGTCATTATTTTATTAGAATGAAGTTCCTTATCGCGGGTTGGCGAGTAGACATAGCTGATAAAAAATGTTACCGAATACGAAAACGTGAAACGAAAAAAGAAACTAATCTGCGACATAATATATTATATATCTCACACATATTTTATTATGTACCTAATATAAAAAAGTAAAGAAAAAAATTAAACAAAATTTAAAAAAAGGACTTAGGTAGTTCCAAACGCTTGTCCCGCAACATGTTCATTTTTTATTTTATTTTATTAATTGACGTACAATAAATGTACATTATTGAATGATACAATTTTATTTACTATTTATCAGTTTTGGACCATGGTTCTTTCGTGAAATCACACACTATGGATATGGCTGAAAATCAGTGTCTTGCTTCTTCTAGCAAACCTAACACTGAGCTATTGCTGATTTGCATCACTGCGAACTGCTCACCACGTTTTCCATTTTATTTTTACTTTGTTTTCTTTTAGTTGTTTTGTTTTCTTAAATATAATATATTTAGTATTAGCGATAGTTTGTGAGTGCCTTTGTGTGATGAAATAAAAAAAATTCTATCTATCAATATTCAAATGAGCATACTCTTAATAAAATACGAGTAATTGGCCACTTATTAGTTTGTCAGTTACATAATTAATTAAAAAATTTAAGATAAAAATTTATTTTATGAAAGCCGTCTAAAATAAAAATTCCATGAAATGAGAATCTTTTTAAATCTTCTTACTCTATTAAAATGAATGTAACTACCATTTTATCTGAAATGGTATTCAAGAGCTAACAATTTATTCCTGGAACATCGTCCAATCAAAATCTAGATTTAGAACGTCTCGTCTGCTGGACTTCAGACATTTAAGTTGAGATTTGAGTAGAGAATAGGTAGCTCATAACTAAGTGGTTACAGCTGTTATAAATCACTATCACACCTTTTCCTCTTAACACGAGATTAAATAGAGAATTTAAAAAAAAATCATCCCCGTCGCTCGAGTGGAGCTCCTAATATTAAAACTGCAAACAAAATTAGCTATATCCGTCAGAATTGACTGTCAAAATCAGATAGTCAATTCTGACGGATGTTGCTAATTTCAACCTCTTTGTTAGAGGTCTAACTGATGTATCAAAGTTTTGTGTCTCCTCGCGACCATGACTATTGTAACATAGTCGAAACGTCGAGGTAAGAGAAATAAAAATAAAAAAATACGCGATTAAGACCCGGGAAAATAATTACTATGATGTATCAAAGATTAGCTAGATTTTATTTCCTCATATCCCTTAAAAAATTTGAAGTATTTACGAACGCAAATAAACTTAAGTATATCTAAATGAAATGAAATAAAATCTTGCTCAGCTCTAAGCAATTCAAGGATAAAACTCGGCGGAAATGTTCAATAGTATTTACCTAAGTTTTAATTAAGTACATCATACAAAACATAACTTTAAGGACATAATTTTTTGGCGGAAAAGTCCAATAGTATTTACCTAAGTTTTTAATAACATCATACATGACATAACTTTAAGGACTTTTCGCATGTTAAAGACTTTTCAATTCACATTTATTATTAGACATTTTATTACTAGATTCACATACCTAATTCACATACCTTAAATGAGGATATAACCTTGACATCTTCCAACTTTACTTAATGTAAATAAATAATTGATTTGATTTGATTTACGACCAGGATTTTGTAAAGAAAGTTCAGATTTAAAATTTCCCCTAAAATCGTCACAGAAATGCAACAAACGCGCATCTCGTATCGACGTTGTCTTCATTTACGACACGCAGTCACATCTCGTTAATGACTATAGGAACAGTCCATCAGCATTCCTTCGAATTGAGGAAGGAAGTCTATATCGGGACCATCATAGGAGATCACGTTTTATTGACTCGTTTTTATTGTCGCTTTGATCGGAACTTATTGTTTGATGTTTTTAATTTTTTGATGTTATTTTATCTGATCGGGTAGAAATGACATTTTGTCTATGCCAGATAGGGCTGCTGTAATTAAATCTTAATATTTTTTATTATCCTTAACCGACTTCAAAAACGGAGAAGTCTTCAGTAAGTACCTATATTTTTTTACATGCCTATTTTTTGATGTTTTGAATGTTGATGTTATTTTATCTGATCATGTCAAAAATTACAGCTCAGTAGTCAGACACTAAGTACAGCTATGTTTAAACTTTTCGTCATCCGATTATATAACTACTGAAGCCTTAACTACAAAAAAGTATGCATCTTTCATAGAAAATTAAATTAAAAAAAAAAAAACTTTAATAATATACGGTTATTTAGTAAAACTATAGGATTCTTATCAATAAATTTATCAGTTAATATTTTTACATTCACAAAAACTAGTTCATTAACCTCACGGAACCCTCCCTCATCACATGTAGTATTAGGGCACGTCATCCGAACCTTTAAACCGTCTAGTGTGAACGAACCCTAAACAAGACGAGTCGTGGCTTGCGCCGTTCTATATATAAATTTAAATGCCGAGGGCCGACTCCCCCCTTCTTTTGTTCCTATTTTGAATATCAAAAAATAGATACTGAAACGTACTGAAAGCGGGAAGGGTGCGCGAGCGCATGCGTGAGTCAGTGGCGGACAGCGCGCCGGCGCGTGCGTCTCTTCCGAAGCGGAAGTGACGAGTTTGAAATTCGAAATTCCGGTGCAATTTAGTAAATTGTCAACTTGGTAGATAGTATTGTGGTGTGTGGTCATTCTTTTATATTGTTCTAGTGAAAGTGTTGTGTTTCTTTTGGAATTTCTGTAAATGGTATGTACTTATCTCTAATTCCATTTCGTTTTTTTAGTGACAGCTGTTAAACGTATGGTAAGATGAAGAAGAAGAAGTGGTATGTTTTCAAATAATATATTTAAAACATAATAAAATTGTCAGTTAGCTAACTAACCTAGTATTTTAAACTTTAATGAATTGTTTTATGAATACTCTGAAAAACAAGTTTTTCACTGAAAAGTTATGTTAATTTATCTATCATAGACTGATAAAATAGGTCAAGTCTGTAGTTTGAAAGATCAACTCTACCATTGTTTTATTATTATGGTTAAATCCGCCTAAGGCATTTCTAGAAATGCCTTAGGCGGATTTAACCATAATTTAACCATAAAGTTGAAGAAGAACAACAAGGTAGACCTAGGTCTACCTTGTTGTTCTTCTTCAACTTTCCGATATTAATGTAAATTGATTTAAGTTCGACTATTTTCAGCTAAATATCTCTCCCGATCAGAATGTCTAAGCAGCAAAACGTCAAACAAAGCTAAAAGTCTAGTGAGCAATTTGTTTACTTAGCTAATAATTACTCATGCAGTAAAACGTCTATTTAGGAAATCGTCAGCTTTTCATTATGTACACTTATGAACATAATTTGTAATCAATTGAAAAATTAAAACCGCATCCCAATTAAGGGGTTCCAACATAAATGATAGTATACCTAGGTATTTAGTTCAAAATTAAAATTAAAGTGACCAGTCGGCCTAGTTTGGCAAACGTGCGTAATTTTTCTATCCAATTTTTTGCCAGACAATTTTACTCTCTTTTACCTGAATCATACGGTTTAAACGTTTGCAATGTCAGCTTGATCGATTATGATTTCTATGTCTATAGATATAGAGTTTAAAATGTGTTACAAACGCTGACATGATAACGTGGTCAGTGATGAAATTGTAATGTTTGTTGCTTTTCGGTCAGCCGTAGGTGTAAGAGCTCTCGTAGACTTAATACTTTTAGTTAGGAGAGAGTTCAACAACATTTAAAGGTATCAAATAAGGTACAACTGGCTGCATAATTGCAGACCCACCTTAGAGCTTCAAAACGGCTGTTATAACAATGTTTTCAACACAAGCAAGATTCTATGAATTTAAAGAAATAAATATATTAACGCTCTATTCACAATATATTTAAGAAAATTTGCTCTACGGTCACAAAAATCCTGATATTTTTCGCAAAAATAGCTATATTCATAATTTCAACTTAAGAAATAGGGATGAGCTGACCTTGCCCGGTAGTAGCAGCAGTCCGGAAAATAACCAGATCATTATAATAAATTACCTAAAGATGTATATGACATGTCCATTAATAAATTCAAAACTTTTATAAAGCATAAATTGTGCGGTAAGGCATACTATGATACCTCTTCGTACCTTAATGATAAGAATCCATGGATGTGATTTTAATTGCTCCATTTCATATAATACCTTCAAATATTTGTAATATTGACCTTGGTGAGCATGATCACATGAAAAAAAACCCCATGAGTTTTTTGTGCCTTCTTCTCATTGGTGGGCGCGTTCCGAAGGCACACATCCTAACTTAGTTTTAAAGACGTTTCAATGTGATCAATGTATAAGTATATACATAAGCATCGAAATGAATAAAGAAAGACTTTGACTTTAACTTTATTATATTATTGATGTTTAAAGTCTTCTAACTCATCAATTTATCAAACAAAATTTCTATGAATGAAAACATTCCAATAATAGTAATTTTCGAACTCTACCGGGGGCTGCAATTATGCAGGCGACTATACCTTCCTGCTGATCAAACTAGTTTGTCCAAAAGGAATAAATTTCCCAGTAGTCAAACTACTATGTGAATAACCAAAGGCGATCGAAACGGAAAAAAGACGATCGAAATGGAAACAAAAGGCGATACCAATGGAAACACAAGACGATCGAAAAAGACGATTTAAGCCCCCAATACACTAAAGGATATTTTGTCCCGCAACATGACGTGCAACACTAATTGAAGTGTAGCTGCAACGTTGCAAAGTGTTCTGCAATAGATTAAGATTACTTCCGTCAGATTTTACTTTCATAAGTTGACTACTATTTATTGACTACTAGCTGCACCTCGCGGTTTCACGCGAGGGGACCTCGCGTATTCGAGCGTTTATTTATCGACCGCTTCATACTGATATCTAACTATTTGACGACCCAGTTAGTACAATGGTCACCATGCCGGACTGCCAAACACAGGGTTGCGGGTTCGATTCCCGCCTCAGACAAGTATTTATGCTTAGATATTTGTCTGTGGTCTGGTTGTTTCTATGTATTATAAGACTATTTTTTTTTTATTGAAACAAAAAGTATATTTACAAAAGAAAAGTATACAAGTAGTATATCCGTTGTCTAGCACCCATAACACAAGTCTAGTTACCTACTTAGCTTGGGGCTAGATGGCGATGTGTGGAATGTCCTGCAATATTTATTTATTGGCAAAGGAAGTTTGAAGTCTGCAGATCGAATGGTTACAGGTGGTACGTTTCACGTAGAAACAGTAAAGAGGTCAAGTTATATTCGCAAGTTCAATTCCCGATGAAAACAAGTAGGTAGATGTAGGCTAAATAATAATAGTTCGTGAACCTAAAACTTAATTTAGTTCTTCACTATCACTACATAGTATAAAATAAAGTCACTTTTCGCCGTCCCTATGTCCCTTTGTATGCTTAGATCTTTAAAACTACGCAACGGATTTTGATGCGGTTTTTTTAATAAATAGAGTGATTCCAGAGGAAGGTTAATATGTATAATACATGCATAATATAGCCACAATATAATATAGGTCGCTAGTATTAATAAATACCTACGTATGATTACAGATTAAGATATAGGGCAACAAAATTAAAGGTCCATCGTAGAGCTCTAAAATTGCAATAATTAAAACATTTTCGATTTTAAACTAACTATAAATAGCTCTTTTCTCCCATTATTATGGTCCGATTTCGGTGTTTTTTGCGTTAATTATGTATTTCTTCCTTTTTTCCTAATATTTACTTACGCTGGCTCAGCGACCCGAAGTGGATCTTAGCCTCCGACACCAAAAGCCGCCATTGCACCCTATTCTGCGTCACTTGTTGCCAATCGGCTGCATTAAGGGCTTGCAGGTCTTGTTGGACTTGGTCTATCCAGCGATACCTAGGTCTTTTTCTTAATAAAATCACTTAAAAAATAATATCTAGTTATATATTTTTTGTAATAATAAAACATGTAAACCTAGGATATTAGCGACACAGTTTATAACTAAGGCTGATCTTTAACGATTATGTACACTTGTATTTTAATTTACGTTCTGAATAAATATTTTTTTGTATTTTGTATTAACTATTCAAGTGATCCAAATCAGTAACAAAATATTTTGTTGCAATTTAGGGAATGAAAACACGTATACCTCGGAACGAAATTCCATCAAAAAATGTCATTGGCAATGTGATCTTCTTACGTATGTTGCCTGAATTAAATGAAATATACGAGAAATGTTTGACGGTATCCGTTCCGGTGTCGTATGAATTCACGGTGAGCTCCACTGCATAGTCAATAGTCATACTTCGAAATCTGGGCCGATATTTCTAGGTGACGTAATACCGGACTTATACTCAAGGCGGGAAGATCTACTTTAAAATAACTGCACGACACATAATAATATGCGATGGTCTTTTTGTTCGTTTCGATCATCATTTCGATCGTCTTTTGTTTCAATTACGATCATCATTAATCACATCATCATTATGCTACCTACTGGTCTCCAGTTGGGACAATATGGAATGTTTAAAGTCCGTGTAAATCTGTTATTAAATAAAAGTCGACGTGATGGGCAATCGACATGCTGAGAAATCGACATGATGGGCTTAGCAACACTGCATCGACGTTCTGGGAATCGACATACTGAGAACAACTCGATAATTTAATTTAAATTCACATTTTTTTTCATAAAAGTTTCAAGCTCAAAACACAAAAACAAATGATATTAGAATCGGATTCGTTGACCACTGGGGGCCTAAGCCACGACCTCGACAGTAAAGCGCAGTGATTTCGTAGCAGATGTTTAATAGCGCACTTAGTCGAGTTTTTTCACCTTTCATACAATCTGTAGTACAAAGACAACATTACTAAGATCGCATACTTTAAATGCATAGACATAAAATACCTACTTACAAGTTTTTCCACCAAGTTTTTTAGTACCCGAATTTTCGTCAAAGATGATGTCACACAGTCATACAAACTCTTGCGCCGTATTGGCATTTCCATTGAAAAAAAACGTGTGGCACTCGAGGACTGCCATGGTAAAGCTATTGCATCATGCGAGCTTCGTACAGTCGTACCATATACACGGACGACAAAAAACAGACGACATTTGTCGTCCGTTTTTTGTCGTCCGACATTTGTCGTCCGTCATTTGTCGTCCGTCAATAGTCGTCCGTTATTTATCGTCCGTTTTTGTCGTCCGACATTTATCGTCCGACATTTGTCGTCCGTCATTTGTCGTCCATCAATTATAGTCGTCCGTCAATATTCGTCCGTCAATATTCGTCCGTCAATATTCGTCCGTCAATATTCGTCCGTCAATATTCGTCCGTCAATATTCGTCCGTCAATATTCGTCCGTCAATATTCGTCCGTCAATATTTGTCCGTCAATATTCGTCCGTCAATATTCGTCCGTCAATATTCGTCCGTCAATATTCGTCCGTCAATATTCGTCCGTCAAAATTCGTCCGTCAATATTCGTCCGTCAATATTCGTCCGTCAATATTCGTCCATCAATATTCGTCCGTCAATATTCGTCCGTCAATATTCGTCCGTCAATATTCGTCCGTCAATATTCGTCCGTCAATATTCGTCCGTCAATATTCGTCCGTCAATATTCGTCCGTCAATATTCGTCCGTCAATATTCGTCCGTCAATATTCGTCCGTCAATATTCGTCCGTCAATATTCGTCCGTCAATATTCGTCCGTCAATATTCGTCCGTCAATATTCGTCCGTCAATATTCGTCCGTCAATATTCGTCCGTCAATATTCGTCCGTCAATATTCGTCCGTCAATATTCGTCCGTCAATATTCGTCCGTCAATATTCGTCCGTCAATATTCGTCCGTCAATATTCGTCCGTCAATATTCGTCCGTCAATATTCGTCCGTCAATATTCGTCCGTCAATATTCGTCCGTCAATATTCGTCCGTCAATATTCGTCCGTCAATATTCGTCCGTCAATATTCGTCCGTCAATATTCGTCCGTCAAAATTCGTCCGTCAATATTCGTCCGTCAATATTCGTCCGTCAATATTCGTCCGTCAATATTCGTCCGTCAATATTCGTCCGTCAATATTCGTCCGTCAATATTCGTCCGTCAATATTCGTCCGTCAATATTCGTCCGTCAATATTCGTCCGTCAATATTCGTCCGTCAATATTCGTCCGTCAATATTCGTCCGTCAATAGTTGTTCGTCAATAAATAATCGTCCGTCATTTGTCGGGGGTGTTAGGTTTTATTTTCGTTACGGAATTTCTTGATTTGGTCGCCGCGCCCAAGGCCCGCGATAAAGTCTATGCCATAGCTTAAAAATAATATTATACTTACTAATAACATAAGCACATTTTTCTTGACATCGTTAAAAATGGCACAAAATATTACGAACCGTACTCACAAATAACACAGTCACTTTCCGTAGAAACTATTTCTAAAACAGTTTTCATATTGTTTCGCGAAATAATCCGGGCCCATATACAAGAATATAACCTGTCAGCTATTTTGACAAACGGTTCAGAGTTACAGAGTTACACTGAAAATAAAGGGACTCGTATGCGAGACGAAAGATAGAGGTGAGTTTTGAAGGAGGAAACATAATGATAGAACATGATTTAACTTTGATTTGCACTAATACTTTTTATTAAGAGAAGGTAAATTCTATATTATTATTCCAACTAGTGACCCGCCTCGGCTTCGCAGGGCTATTTATGCATGTATTATACATATAAACCTTCCTCTTGAATCACTCTATCTATTAAAAAAAACGCATCAAAATCCGTTGCGTAGTTTTAAAGATTTAAGCATACATAGGGATATAGGGACATAGGGACGGCGAAAAGTGACTTTATTTTATACTATGACCCCTCCAAAAATCATTTATTTCAATCGGTAAAATACTTCAAAAAGTCAGTTCTAGGAGACTTCAAAAAATAAGACCTGAATCAGTAGAAGATCTTAATTTTTTTTATATAAATAGGTTAACGTTTGACCACTATCTTACACGATGGTAAGTGCGACGATGCGATTTAAGATGTAGCATGGTTTTCTAGAAGATACCTATACGGTCGTGACTCAAAGACCCCTAAATATTTGGGGGCCTTCGAGCGACGATGCGAGTGAAGGTAGGCAAAGGGCAGTGGATCAAAAACTTATCCCACCCGTCCTCCTTTAGTGGCTGCACCAACCACCGAATCGGAACGCGGACAAACCCGCTTTGCGATACGACTTAGGCTGATGAAATTCAGACCTGAATTATAAAGTCGTAAAGTCTGTGGTATGTAAACTTCCTTACTACCGTCTGGTTTACGTTGCGAGTCCGGAGTAGCCACCCTGGAGCTGAGAGGGTCCGGAAATTTATCTCAATAGTGTATGCCAATTCTGGAGAGCATCCGTTGTTACATCCTGTATATTGTGGGTAGGACGTGTTTATAATGTTGCTACGTCATGATTAGAGGTAGTTATTACACCCAATGGTTTTGGTAAGTTATGTTTATGTACCACTTACCTACCTACCCTACCACACAATTAAATGTAGAGAGATAGACAAGTGTTGCGTACAGCATGACTTTATTAGATCTCTCTTACTAGTTACACCTCTACTAAAGAGACACTGTGTAGCTCATGCTACGCACATGTCTCTTTAAAAGGTATATTGATTTCCTCCAAACAATAATAGTTACTATTTACTAGAAATTAAAAAAAAAAACATTTTTTTGTGCGCGCCTAGGCCCTAAAAGGAACCCCATGCGAATGCTTGCAATTTCAGTGATTTCTTGATAAGTCTTTCTTTATCTCTTTTGTAGGTATAAATTGATTGGAGATGTATTTATATGCTTTTTTATCAAAGTTGCTCATAAAGTGGATCTTATTAAACCGCTTTTAGGCTCATAATGCAACGTATTATACACACGTGCGATATAAAAATATCCAACTAGTGCTAAAATAAATGTTATCCCGATAAGTTAAATACGTATCTTACTGCTAATTACATGTTAGGTGGATGAAAGATTCTTAATTTATATGGGTTATACTGTTTTGATGTATAGAAAAAAGGTACCAACAAAGAGTTTTTAACCTAGTAAAAATAGTTGTATCTAAAGTCGGTTTATGAACGAAAATTTTACGGTGATATTGTCAGAAAACAATTAAAAATTGAGTTTTGTTTTTATTTTGTTTTTCTTTACATAAATATATTTTTTTCCTTACCATTATATTCTGTTTTAACCCCCGACGCAAACACAAATGGAAAGACCCTAAAAAATATTGTATGTCAGACGATCGGCTATATAGGTTAAAAGTCTTTTGCCTGACCTTTCGAGAGTATAATAAACAAAAAAATATTTCCATAAAAAATTGTAAACATAGACTTATCACAAATATGTTGTTATTTATTATTTTCTTTTCTTTTAAAATATTTTTTTTTATTCGCAACTGTGATAAAAAACATCGTACGATACGCGTGTGGAATTGATCTTTGTATCTCGGCTTTGTAAACCGCCTTTATGCAAAGATCAATTTTCCACACGTGTATCGCAATGTACTATTAGAACAATAGAAATCAACTACGAAAGTGTACAGACGACTTTACGATCCATTAGCCATAGACAATAAAAGCAACTAACTCCAACATAAACAAATCTTTACCGCAGCTGTGGCACTACGTCTGCAGCGAGTAGTTTATAGCAACAATGAATAACCATAAAAGGGATCATGGATCTGCAATTTTAGAACCAATTTTAAAGCTAGATCCTTGTATTTGCATCATAGTCAGATCAGGATTAGGCTTAGTATAATTATGTTTATTGGGTTAGTCGCAAAATGTTCACTTCGCAAAATGAGCGCCGGTTGTGCAAAGTTCACAGTTTGCGAAGTGCACATTTTGCGACTAACCCTATAATTATTTTATACTGCAATATTTCGTTTACCCTATCAGGGTAGGCAAAAAGTGCTGTGCTAATACTGTGTAGCCGTCCTTACAAACATCGTAAATTTTTACTGGTCATACAAATATTTCAGTTCTTTTAACCCTTTGCCAAATATCGATACATAATAAAACTAGTCTTCTTAATTAAGTATTTCTTTGTAAAATATCCAAAGTTATAAAGCACCGTCTAATTAACCGACATCAAAAAAAAAGATTCATCAAAATCGGTTGATAAACAAAGAAGATATGCGGGAAAATCCATAAAAAAAAAAATAAAAAAAAAAAAACATACATACATACAACCGAATTGAGAACCTCCTCCTTTTTTTGAAGTCGGTTAAAAAAGAAAGCGGTTCTCAATCCGCGTGAATTTAATTTCTCGTTTTTTGAAATACCTTCCAGACGCCAGACAAGTCGAAAGATACATTTTACTGAAACATAGACTGAATTCTAGTAAAAACGATGATTCATAAAGTGTTCTGATAATAAATTTCAAAGACGATGTTTCGGTTGGTAAAGAAATTTGATACTGGTGACAAATAGAAAAATTAGGTAGGATAAGATTGTGGTGAAAATAGCCACTTTTGGTAAGCCATTCTCTGAAAATAACAATTTAGTTGAACTCGCAGCCGTCTTTGAAGATTTTAATAGCTTTATTTAATTTTGTAACAAATTCGAATTATACCCGACTATGGTAAAGCTAAAGAAGGGTTGTGTTTTTTATTTGAACCTAAGTAATAAACACAAATAGTTAACAACAAAATTGAATATTGCCAAAATCACTATCACTACATAGTATAAAACAAAGTCGCTTTCTCGGTCCATATGTCCTTATGTCCCTATATCCCTTTGTATGCTTAAATATTTAAAACTACGCAACGGATTTTGATGCGGTTTTTTTTAATAGATAGAGTGATTCAAGAGGAAGGTTTATATGTATAATACATGCATATAATATAGCTGTGCGAAGCCGGGGCGGGTCGCTAGTTATATATATAAAACGTCATCAAAATTTATCAAAACTTCATAACGAACGTAGAAATTAATAACGCCGTTAATAACGACGACAATGAATAATTATTGTCGTTATAATTGAGATAGCCTTTTGTGATCGATGATCGTGACTTCGTTTTGTCGCTATGAATATTTGGAGGAATAATTAATTGAAATTAAATGTTATTTTCTTTAGATTCTCAAGGCGAGTTTTCTTTTTAAGTCCCGTTTCCGTGGGGATATGGGGATAAAAAAATAGCAATATTACTCATAAGAAATTTAAGTATCTTCATACCAAATTTCATCGAAAACGGTCTAGTAGTTTCGGAGCCTATTTACAAAAAAAAATTCCATTTTTGACGTGATAACGTTTTATAAATTGGTGAACAACCTGCACTCTCAAAAAAGTGTGACGTCATGCGTTATTGACAAGTATAACCATTGCAACGTATTGAAGTCAATATTGTCAACGATACAAAATAGTTCCTAGAGAGCGGTGTTGGCTTAGTGGTAGATACCTCGACTTTCATTCTGAAGGTCGTGGGTTCGAATCCAGGTCGGCCGAGCACCAATGTATTTTTCTTAAGAAAAAATTATGTGCGCTAATTGACATTGCTCTTACGGTGAAGGAAAACATCGTGATGAAACCCGCGGCTTAGTTGGCTCCAGAAGTATTGACAAGTTCTCTCCTCTGAACATGGTCTACTAAGCTGAGACGGTAGTAGGTGCTGGACAAGCCTACTCCATCTTCACGCAAAAAGGACCCAATTAAAAAGGTTCTAATCGCGGAACAGCCTGTATACAAGTACAAAAGTTCATATGACGTTATCACGTAAAATAATCGTCCGTAAACCGACTTTACAGACAACCATTTTTATTATACGTGTAGAAATACAATAGGATCGGCAATATAAAATACTATGACGTCTAAATGACGTTAAAGTACGTCAATCAAACGTCCACATAGAGAAAAGAACTTAATATTATAAGCAAAAATAAAGCTAGTAAGTAATATTATTTTACCTACCCAAGGAATGAAATACAAGGAATTCCTTTCTCTGACACAAATTGAGGTTACATAACGTATCTGTCGTCGCTGACGTAAACGTCTTGTACAATATGTGCTACTAGCTTTTACCTGGGACTTCTCTTTAACCTAAACACTTGCTTTGCTCGCACGTGCTTTGTCACAAGATCTAACCTAACCGAAGGTACCTTTTTGGCACCCAATTACCAAAAAAACATCAAAAAATAAAATTATGTCAAAATAATATTTTAGACATAAAACATTTTTTTGTAAAAACACAAGATTTGGCAAAAATAATTATGCAAAATTGAGTTATGCCAATGGTTATTATGCCAAAACCGTTGTACCAAACTACATTAGCACATTATGTTTATGCCAGAAGTGGTGTTTCCTTTTCATTTTTACATCCATCTCTTTCATATCTTGTCTCACACATACCAGTCATCTTTTCTCTTTCACCAGGCAAATGATATGCTACACCGATTCATGGTGGAAAGCCCAGACACCCCGCCTTCATCATTCCTTATTCGAGAGAATGGACTAACATTGTGAAAAATTTCATCCAGATCGGTATAGGGAACAAACACACAGACTTTCCCATATAAAATTAAGTGTATTATTTACGTAAATACCTCTTACATTATTGTATTAATATTGTCGAGATTAACCGAGAAATTCTTCAGATTATTGTGGATGTATGTTTGATATTGAGTGACCTTGTTATTTACCGAATTAAGAATTTACTATGGAGGTTTAAGAATTTATTCGGTTACATTTTAACAAAAATTTAGGGCTCTTCGTATTGCATTCATTGACGACCTCTTTAATTGGCCTCTAAACGTTGAGTAGTTAATTCTCACCGTGGAACGAATATACTAGCAGCGCTCCGCGGTTTCACCCGCGTAACTCCCGATCCCGTGGGAATATCAAAATGAAAGCCTATAGCATTCCTATAGCCTATAGTTCCGCGGTTTCACCCGCGTAACTCCCGATACCGTGGGAATATCAAAATGAAAGCCTATAGCATTAAACGGACTATCCAACGCAAACATATTTTTTCAATTCGAACCAGTAGTTACTGAGATTAGCGCATTCAAACAAACAAACAAACTCTTCAGCTTTATAATATTATATAAAGTATAGATAATGTTATTACAGATATTTGTTTCTTGTTAACATCGTTTGTGATAATGTTCTATGTATTTACAAAGGAAAAGTATATTCTCTTTTATTCTCTGGCAGTCATACCACATTGCTATTACTATAATATATTATGTGCTGTTGCTCAGTTTGGTGCTAGATCATGCTGAGTGCGGTCTTCCTTGTCGAAGTTTGTCCATTCTCTTTTGTCATAGATTCTGTGGTGTTTTCGTACAAACTATTCTAACATAGAAACGGTCATAATCGGCGGAAACTCTAACAAAGAACTTTTGACAACTTCTTACAGTGTACTTTATGTAGGTAAAACGACGGGTTAAATCGTTTTCAATAAAATATTATATCTTTTTTCCCTTTTACAAAAGGTAATCGCACAGAAAACCACAAAAAATAACATCCCAGCGTTAAAACCATGTTAGACTAAAGATTTATAATCGTCTGATATAACCATCAGTAGACTTACTTACTTCTGTGACCCAACTTTTTGTGGGTCTTGTGCTCCTCTACGTTCTTGCGCCAATTGCTTCGATCCCTAAACTTTCCTTCTCATCTTCGGTCTTCTTTCGCGTGGTTTTATCTGCTATTGCTTTGTCTGCTATTGCTTTGTCTGCTATTGCTTTGTCTGCATCATCAATTATATCAGTTTAAAGCAGTGTTACAAACATGTTAGTAAATCCTTTAACTCCCGAAGTTGCCTGTTTCATCTAAATTAAGATGCTTTAAAGCGTTTGACCTTGAGGTATGAGACTATTAGCATACGTGGTTAGTAAGGATGGGGGCAGAGCAGCATATTGGCGGCGTAGTTCTGCGAGCTAGTTGCTCAAACCAGATCGTATCGTGAGCAACTACTCTGTTTCAAGGAGTCGTCCTCTAAAAGTCCCGGATAATTCAATAATGCCTTTGTACTGTCGATGATAAATCGGCCGATTGTAAGTCTGCAGTGTGCTTTATTCTTTTAAGTGAGTGATGCGAACTATCTGCAAGAGAAGTAAAGAACGGAGGGATCAATAGTCGACTAGAATTTATACGTTCAATAAATCGCAAGTGAAAATAATGTAGGGTGAACGCACCATTTATCGTCACGTGTGGGAATCGTGTTACCTTAAGGTGTGTTTGTTAAAGCATAACACTTTTTTATTAAGAAGGTTAGTTATCGTCATTGCGCTTACTCGACTGACCTCCATATTAAGTACTCTAGACATGCGACTGTCATCAATAAAATGCTTTCCTTTGATTTCCGCCATTTTGGTGCCGAGAGCAGTAGTTACGTTTGGAGATAATTGGAACGAATACTAGTCATGTCAACAATCAAGTTTTGAAAAGATAAAAGAGTCGCAGATAATATTCTTAACGACAATGGAATACCAGATCTAGCCTCTTGTACCTAATAGGATAATAGCGGCTAACTAATTTTAGAGAATTCTGAAAAAAATGCCAGCTAATTTTCAAAAACTATACTTTAGGTTTTTACGATCATTTAGGCATCTCTTGCATCTACATACCCCTGCAATAATTACAGAAAATATAGAAATGTCGCACTAATTTATAATTTGGCTCCTATCATTTGAAAAACATTTAAAAAAAAGATCTCTCTTATAATTATTGATCTTTATCCCCACTACTTACACCGTAAGAACTTTATAACTATAGAACTTAATTATGCCTTTAAATTTAATGCCTAAATTCTTAAGTGTTTAACTCCAAATCCAATTGTTACGCTTACTAAACCCCGTCCTTAAACTTATCTCTTTTTCAACTCGATTAGAACAAAAGACGTTCTGGTTCCGGATATGATTTGGAATAGCAATGGATAAGCGTTCATTTCCATACAATTAAACCGGCTTGAGACCGTATAGTGTGAGTCGGAGCAGTGAGCAACGAAGTGGAATTGGAACTTATCATTGGTTATTTACGAAAATGATAACAATGAATTCGAGTCTAAATATGAATAGTCGCCAAATTAAACTAAAATACATTAATTATACAGAAAATATAAACAGTGTAAAAAGGTTGCCTGTAAAGTCGCTTTACTGACGATAATTTTACGTGATAAAGTCATAAGAAAACAATAAATATTGACGCTTTTTTTATTTTACTTTATATGTTTTAAAGTCTTCTATTCGTCACTCGTCACCATAACACAAGCCCAGATGAGCGATAATATTATTAAATACGGACGATAAGTTTACGAAACATTGGTTGCTATAGAACGTGAGCGTTTCGGGAATGTGAGCGATGACGTCACATTTTTTGTGAGTGCTGCTGGTGTTCATCAATTTAATAGACGTTATCTCGTCAAAAATTATTATGGTTTTTATAATATTATAATCAATATTAAAATGAACAAAAGGTCAACAATTGGCAAGAAATAGCACAGGACAGGGAGCGATAGACTCTCGTTTCGGAGTACTTTTGTAATAAATGTCACTTGTGTTTATTTCTCAATCTTTGCAATATAATTATTAGTAGCTGCGCTCTGCGGATTAACCCGCGTTACTCCCGATCCCGTGAGAATATCGAGATAAATTAAGATGTAAGCTATCCTATCTTTCAAGTTGGATCAAACTGCAAACGGTGTGCAAATTTGATTAAAATCGGTTAAGTAGTTTAAAAGTCCATCGCGCACGAACAACGTGACACGTAATTTATATATATTAGAAAAAAGAAGATAGTTAGCAAACAACGTGACACGTAATTTATATAATATTAGAAAAAAGAAGATAGTTAGTTTTTGTATAATAAGTATAACTTATACTAGTCGCTGTATATTGCTTTAAAAAATAAAATAAAACCCTATTAAATTATTTGTCACGCTATATCCAGCGTAAGATTAAACATTTTTTTCCCAAACTCTGCAATTCGTAAACCACGCACTCATTCCGCTTTCAGATATTTGTTTTCATATATTATGTACGTGCAAAACGCTCCAGAAGTGAGAATAGAAAATGAAAATTCTGACTTTTCGTGTTTTCCAAGGAAATATTTGGATAAACGTGATGTTGTTGATTTTTCATTACGCGGTAACTGATACGTGGCAACTCAAACAGAATAAGGGCGAATACATTAAGTTTGTATACTTTATTTATATGAGTGTTTCGAAGTAACCCAGTTCAGTTATGCGACGAGAATTTGTTACGGTGCAAATATTGGTGAGTTTACCCTATTTTTATTTTGTTTATTTTTATTAATTTTTAATATATTAATGACTTTCTTAAAACAAATGTACGGCTGGAGGCATAATTGCAAAACCACCGTAGAGCTCCAAAACGGCTGTTATAAGAATTGAAGTTTAAAGTCTTCTAACTCATCATTTTATCAAACAAAAATATTAGAATGAAAACATGCCAATAATAGTATTTTTTAGCTCTACCGGTGTCTGCAATTATGCAACATTTACCTACATAGGTACTTACGTGAGTTTTACTAGTCTATTGAAAATTATATTTTATTAGGTACTTAAGTACAAAAACTTTATTCTGAATCATAAAGTAGGCTTAAAACTTTTTTTTATTATTTAAGTGTGTTTTTTATATATTTTAATGTTAGTCTACATTCAGTAATTTATTTTTAGTAATATTTTAAAAAAAAATGCATAATAATATACAAAAATTGCACCGCGACAAGATTTGAACTCACGACCTTCATATTGTTCAGATGCACTACCAACCGCGATCATTCCGATGATTAGGTTATTCCTACTTAGCCCTTCTGTAATTGAGGCTTTTTGCAACTAAAATTTGCCTACATAGTCGTTCTGCAATTAAGACATATTGTTTAATCAGACCTTTTACAATCCAAACGTTATGATCCAAACCCCATTTTTCTGAGAAAATATTTCTTGGAAAGTAGGCATTTCATTCACTTTTATACAAAAAGTTATACTTATTTAGAAAAAATACACATAAAGGGTATGTGTTATATCGATACATATGTATAAAGGGTCTGTTTAGAATAATAATAGACCCTTTTCAACATTAAGTTATTTTAACATTATGCCTTCGTTGATTCAACGCCCAAATAAATATAAAGCAGATATTCTGTTTCGATATTAGTGTAAAAGTTTTACTGTCAAAATTATATACCTGCCTATCAATAAATTAACTTCTTCTTCTACTTGCTTTCACTAATTTATTTAAGCACCTTTTTCTTTCTCCTGTATTTTATTAATTTTTAGCCCATTCCGAAAAAAACCCATGAGTTTATTGTGCCTTTTTCTCATTGGTGGATGCGTTCCGAAAGCACACATCATAACTTACTTAAGAGACTTTTTAATGTGATTTCATGCAAATTGTATTTAATAAAGAATTTTAAATTTTTAAGTTTGTGGTAGTCATAAAGCTTTTTACCCATTAATTCAAGATTGGGAGTGGAGTTCCGTGTTCCTGATTTTGTCAATAGTACACATAACTCTAGCTATTTCCTCTAGATACTGGGAAATAATTTGGCAATATTTATGTGCTTGACACCATGGATATGCTGTTGCTGAGGGTGATATACCGCAACCAGGGATTTTTTCTCGTTTGTTGAAAAAATTTTTTTCATTACTGATACTCCGAAAGTAGGTCTAAAGGTTCCTGAAGAGCGTGTAGAAAGAAAAACTTCCAGCCCTAGGGAAAATCGCTTTCACTGACAGCTGTCATGTCAAATTATGGCTTCGCACGGCTTGTGAAATGTGCATGTAGCCAGTATCAGTATCAAAAACCTAACGTCCTTGCTTTAAGTAACACCAAAGAATAACACTACATGTATATAACCTCTTTGGTCCCAACCTTGTAAGAGGATCAGGTAGTATGGAGTCTCTCATTCACTCTCGTTGTTAGGAAGAATTTTATGTATTATTCGTAATGAAAAGCACAGTGTTTACCTCGGGTGAAAGACTCATTAAGTCCCTCGAACTATTAATTTTAATGAGTGACTTTCACACCTAGGGTAACAATGTACTATTACACCCCTAACCCAATAAGGTGCTTGACGTGTGTGTATGTGTGTGTCTGTCTGTGGCATCGTAGCTCCGGAACGGATGAACCGATTTTCATTTTTTTTTTTTTTAATTTGTCGAGGGTGTTCTAAGCTATGTCTGATCAGTTTAATAACGGTTTAGCCGTTGAAAAGTTATATGCAATTTTCCTTATCAGCCGTGGGTTTTGGTGAAATAATTTTTGGTGAAGGGTTTCAGTTACACACTGTGTAATGTAAAATTCATTTATTATTAAAAACAGTTCGTTGAATTTCAAGCTGCTTTCGTGGAATTTTGTTTGCAATATGATATCCCTTTGAAGAAAATTAATATACCTACTTACCTACCTCTACCTATAAGTATATTCATACGGAAGAAGTAATTAATTACGTTTATAATTAGAAATAAGATAAGTATGTATACTGATTAGTAATTAAAAAGAGCTTTGATACTGTTAATTAGTTACATAGATAATATTCAAAAACATATAGGTTTCAAGTTATTTATGTAATTAATATTGAACCTTTATTAAATAAACAAAAACCAACCAAGTACGAGTCGGAAGCACGAAGGGTTCCGTACGATTATATTCTGTTTTTAGTACTTATTGTTATAGCGGCAATAGAAATACATAATCTGTGAAATTTTCAACTGTCTAGCTATCACGGTTCAATAAGATATAGCCTGGTGACAGACAGACAGTGAAGTCTTAGTAAAAGGGTCCGTTTTTACCCTTTTGGTACGGAACCATAAAAACCAAATTAGGAAACAATTTTCATAAAGAACTTATACCCGCGACTTCGTCGGCGAAGGAGTTAAATTTTCCAAAATTCTTTTAACCTACGAGCTATGACATAATAGCTAATTGTAAGCCAATTTTTAGCCCGATCCGTCAGTTTGGTTTGTGCTGTGCGGTTGATACAACAGTCAGTCAGGACTTCGAATTTTATAAGATAGATAAGTTCTTCCATTTTACATTTCTAAATAAAACAACTTGCCTGTTCAAAATGTTCACCTGTTCCTGAGAAAGAGCAAGAATTGGTGTGGTGGTGACACAAGGAAGGACAGACGGACTGATCTTATAAAGGTCCCTTTTTTACCTTTTGATGAAATGGAACCCTAAAAATCATCAAAAGTCTTTCATATGAAAGACTTTCGATGATTTTTTTTTTTTGTATATACAACAACGTGTTTACTTTAAAGATTTTTTTTACTTATTTTTAGGTCGCTTTAAGTACCGTAGCCTTGCCAAAAATACAAAACTGTACAACATTTATAAAAAAAAACAAGTTAACCCAAAACAGTGCAGTAAAGGCTAGAATTGCCCAGATAATTGCCGAATCGCGCATTGCTCAGCGTAATCCGGAAAAAGAATAGCCGTCCGGAAATTAAGCAGGTTGTAACATTCCGGAATTATCTGATAAGAGACGCTGTAGACTGTTAACATTTGTATGGACCTATTAGAATAAAAGTCTAGGTATGTGAAAAAAAAAACACAAGACGCTATGTTTCTATGTTGTATGTGTATGTTAATGACGTATAATGCATATCACTACATAGTATAAAACAAAGTCGCTTTATCTGTATCTGTGTCTGTGTCTTTATCCCTATGTAGGTATGCTTATATCTTTAAAACTACGCAACGGATTTTGATGCGGTTTTATTATAGATAGAGTGATTCAAGAGGAAGGTTTATATGTATAATACATGCATAATATAGCCGTGCGAAGCTGGGGCGGGTCGCTAGTTATGAATAAATGGGTATTTGAGTATTTTTAATCAACGATTCTACTAAATCTCTACTTTATTTATTTACTATAGCTGCGCTCTGCGGTTCCATTCCCGTAAGTCCCGATCCTACAGGAATTTCGGGATCATAGTATTTCACTGTGTCGATTTTCATCCAAATTGGTTCAGTCGTTAGACCGTGAAGAGGGAATAAACAAACAAATCAAATAAACCTTATTTCGTATTTATCATATTAGTTGGGAGTAGTTAGGAGTCAGGATTTGACTTCTTCATCTTCTCGTTTAGTTGTGTGGCTCACCTATTGTTAAAGTTTTCAGATCGCCTTAAGGCCTCTAACTTGACCTAACGACTGCTACTAGAGGTAGCAACCGGCACCAACGGCTTAACGTGCTTTCCGAAGCACGGGAGTAGATTTGACTAATCAGCTAATCACCGTGTAAAAATCTATAATTCGAAAAATCATTTATCAAAATCTGTTCAGTTTTATAGTGTTACATTTAAATGAACAAACATCTAGACCCTCGTGTGGTCGGGTTCAAAGTCAGTTTTTTCTGTTATTAACTAATCGATTTATTGATTTAGTCGACCGATGAATTGTTTTCAATCTATGGCGTAAGTAAGTAAGGTCATATTTGGAGTAAAGCGGAAAATTAACAATATTCCGGGGACATGCTGAGCTGACGTTTCGGACCGGAATCGGAAATGAGGGTAGTAATTTGTGTTTGTATTAAACAAAAATTACGGCCGTAATAGGTAATGTTTTTTGGCTGCTCATGTAATTTCAAAATATAAGTATTTACATTAATAACCTATATTCAAAAACGAAAAACAATATCCGGCGGCTTTAATAAGGAGCTCCGAGAAATGTCGCAAAATATTAATGACAGTATTTTATTTTTAATGGAGTAATTGTTAAATACCAATTTAAGGCACATAGGCAGTAAATAGGTGTAAATATACCATTCGCTTATAATTACTAAAATTGTTAATTATTGCATTGAAAATTATTGTTAAGTGAACCGTTTGTGGGTGAAGTATTTTCCTACATTGTTTTATAATTGAATGACGAAAATTATCTAAATTATAATTTAGAATAGAATATTATAATTTATTTAAACAAACACACGAAATAGTATTACCTACACATACGAAACAATAAGTTTTAGATACCTACATAATAATATTAATAAACTACGCAACGGATTTTGATGCGGTTTTTTTAATAGATTTTAATAGTTTTTTTAATTGATTCAAGAGGAAGGTTTATAATGTACCTATAATACATGCATAATATAGCCGTGCGAAGCCGGGGCGGGTCGCCAGTAAATAATAAGTATCTAAGCAGTCGTGTGTTGCCTCAGCCTCAGCCTCAGCATGTGCTGCAGATACGCATGCACGTCTTCAGCGCTGGTCTTCTGACCGCACCCTGTGGATGACTTATTCACTCCCAGAAAACTGCTATGGGTTACCAAATGAAGTTAGGTAGTTTTGACCTTTTGCATAAGCTTGAAACTGAGTGGAACGTGCAAAAAAATTGTCACGT
This sequence comes from Idaea aversata, assembly GCA_907269075.1. NCBI lineage: Eukaryota > Metazoa > Arthropoda > Insecta > Lepidoptera > Geometridae > Idaea > Idaea aversata. The sequence goes on along the minus strand of OU026092.1, from coordinate 2,268,616 downwards.
GACGAAAGCAACAAAAAAAATTTCAACCCAGGCCAGGTTAATCCACTCTCCTCTAAATCGAGTTACAAAGCGGTCGGCAGCAGCAACCCACAAAAAAATTAACACAAAACTTTCAACACTTCAATATTCCCTGAACATTTTTTTCTCTCACCTAGTAAAATTAGTCTTCGGTATAGGAAAACTACGTTGAGTTGTCTCGCAGCATTCAAAATCTGTTTAAACTTCTGTTATAAATACGTATATCTGTATATTTTGACAAAATAGTTACCTGAAAACCAAATCATTTAATGTCTTTTTAACCCGTACATCATGTGTGATAAAAAATAGATAAATATGTTTCTATGTTTTTCTTTGTTTACTTCAGCTTTTTTGTACTAGTGATAAGTCAGCACTTGACTACTTATACATCTGCCTGATGCTGATGGTAAATGATGATAGCCTGCTTATCTTGAAGATACCTGTTCACTAGTGACTAAAAGACCCCTAAAGTGTACAAGTCAAGTCAAATTGTATCCGTAACCTCTTAAAATGAACTGTTTCGAATTTTTTTATCTGCTATTTTATCCGTCAATCGGCTTTTTATTTCATTGTGTTCAATTTACCATGTAAATAATAATTAGGATAAAAACAAAAATCTATAACTTCTAGTAAAAATGCGTCATTTTCTTACAGTTGACTTTCATTGCAGCCTACTTTTAAAAATCGATAAATGATGACGCAATAGTAGTTTTATTTAACCATTAGTTTGAGAAAAAAGTGACACGAACCACGTAAAAGTGGTCGTAGTATACCAAATCGTAATTTAAAAAAGCAAGCTCTATTTCACCGAAGCGTACGTTTGTTAAAAGCGGATTATTTTACTAGTTTTTCATGAACTCTGCCCGCAGGGTTTCCTGTATTTGCGAATAATTCCGGTTTTCCATTGCGTTACGTCCCTTGGGTAACGAAGTCGATGGAACTCGTAGTAACCACACCGCAAATCGAGGGCAATGCACCCTGTAGGTGAAAACTGTAAAATATAGAAAGTGTAAATTTTTAAATCTACGTTTTTATAAAAAAAAATGCTAGAAGCAAAGCGAACTGCATACTGAAACTTAGGATAGGATGACAACAACATTATGACGAATGGACAGTTGGACATTCTGTGAACGGAATATTTTGCAAAAAATAAATAAAAAAATATATTTGGTGTGGAGCTTCACTCAGTGACGTAGAAGTAGTTCCACCGATACTCTCATTCAAAAGACTGTCCTATTTATTACCCGACTGCGTGACTCAAAGAAGGGTAATGTGTTCATCATAGAGGCCAAACGCGTAGACCTATTTTTAAGATTTTCATTTCAATCGATTCGCCTTTATTTTGCGAGTAGGTGCCACTAAAGACTAATGTGCCCATAGAAATCCATGTTCATACAGACAGAAAAGGAACGAGGGTAGGGTGCATATTTTAAAGTTCTAATTTTTATAATGACGTAAGTTTCTTGCCAGTGCCACAACCAGACATCATATTGTTAAAATAAAATTCGACTAACTAGAGGGGTATCGTTGAATAGGTATTTAAAAATCAACGTTGGGTTAATTTTATCATTTTTCAATTTAAATAATAGTTTATGTATTCTTTATAAATGTCTTGACCTATTTATCAGTTAAATTCTAGAATATATCTATTTTAAACAGTATATACATACAGTGTAACTCCTCAGTAACGTTCTAGTTATTTTTAATACTTGGAATTTACTCGCTCTCATGTTATAAAAACATTATTCTAGCTAGCCAATTAGTAGCAAGACGCTACTTTTTATTTATAGCCATCAGCTGGTAATACAGTACGTAAGAAATCTCACAGATTAGGTTAGTATTCATCGGTTGACACTTCGGTACTCTATGAGTTTGAAAAAGTGCTGATAAATGGGTGGCCTCACCATCTGTAAAATGCCTGCCGTCGACAATTAAAATTTCACATATAGTCTAATTAAAATTTCACATGTAGTCCCTTTAAGAACGACCTTCACCAAACTTCTGATTTTTTTTAGGGAATTCATTTGCAATATATTTATTGACCTATTTAATTTGATATAAAATAATTTTCATCTATTAAGCACCTCGGTGACGATCGTTCATAAATAAATAAAATATAATAAAAAAATAAAAATCATTTATTTCAGACAACTAATATGGTCCATACAAAAAGTGTTAGTAATCAAAAATAAAATAAAATAAAACTTATACGACTAGATGTTAGTAGCTTACATACTAAACTTATGTAGGGAGTAAAAATAAGATCACTTTACACAGGCAGACTAGCAGTTATAGAGGTGGTAGTAAGGGGAACTCTGCTATTACCCTTCTCATTAGAGACTGCCATAGTGGGAGTCATACCTATCTGCCACTGTCTTCAGGATGCTGTTAAAGAGATCCTGTATTACTACAAATAGTACGTCTAACAACATTTTTTTATGAAATAATTAACAATTTTAGTTATACTACGGGATTCATTTTAGAACGATCTTCACCGAGCTGACTAATGGATGAAAAGTATTATCAAAATAAATAGGTCAAGAAACATATTGCAAATAGGTTGCCTAAAAATGTCAGTCCAGAATGAATAATTAGATAGATAGATATAACGTTTAATGTTCTCCAAAACACATATATTGCTATACAAAAGGAATTAATTAAAAAAAATTGACTTTTCACTGGTTTGGTTAATATTGACAAATTCCATACCAAGTAGGTACATATATAATATACATTTCATCAATTAATCACCTCGGTGAAAGTCGCTTTTAAAGGGATCTTAGACTACTATTATAAGATAAAGGTATTATGCTTTTCAGTCCTATAACACAATTATAGGCATATGTTCTTGCTGTGTGTATGGTTTCAAAATATTCTTGATTATAAAATACTAGTGACTCGTCCCGGCTTCGCACGGCTATATTATGCATGTATTATACATATAAACCTTCCTCTTGAATCACTCTATCTATTAAAAAAAACCGCATCAAAATCCGTTGCGTAGTTTTAAAGATTTAAGCATACATAGGGATATAGGGACAGAGAAAGCGACTTTGTTTTATACTATGTAAGTGATTATCGTGGTTTATACAATAGAACAAACGCCATTTTTTTTAAATGTAAGTGAAATAAGCCCGTAACTCGTAAATTTTTGCCAATCATTGCAAATAAAAGAACAAAAACTATAGATATAGTTTCCATACATTGTCCACTCACCGCTCTGATAAATGAAATTTCGCAGCAAACTGACGGTCGGACAATAAATGAAATAAACATCGCACACGTACTTAACTGTTGGCAACTTTACGACAACACTGCAGAAAAGTTTGGGAATCTTTTGAACTAGTACATTGTGTCACTAGGAGAAAAACATGCGTTTTCACGAGTGTCCACTTTCACACAATTACCTAGTCGTGAATGAAAAAATAAGTTTTTACACGAGTTCTAAAACACGACGTTTTTACCATTACGGTTTTAGTCATAATTATAAGGCAACAATAATATAATTTAAAACTGACTGACTGCATGCGTACGATGTGCAAAAAAACCGTGACGTTCTCTATTTTATCAAAGATATAATAGATTTCTAACCTTCATAATAAGGCCACTATATTGAATTCTCAAAATCATGGAAAATAATTAAAACTAATTTTATTTTTGTTGTCTTTATGCTATACGGAAATATCGGGATAAAAAGTAGCCTATGTGTTAATCCAGGTCTCTAGCTATTTACATATCGAGTTTCATCGCAATCAGTCCGGTGGTTATTGCGTGAAGGAATAACAAACACACAAACTTTTACATTCATAATAATAGTAGGACGGAATACTCCAAACTTTTATTTTCTACCTGAGGCCGTGGGCGAAAATGGTCTGCTTTCCTCCCGCATGGTCGGTCAAGGAGGAACTACTTTTAACGAGTGAAAAGCAACCGTTTTGAACAATGATGATAAAAAGTAGATATTAAAATTTGAACGCTAATTTAACTTCATTGTCTAAAACGATATAAATTAATATTTGAATATATTTGATTTAGTATTAACCAATGCGCTAAAACCACAGCATTCGACATACAAAATTCAACCAATCGTGGTTATTGTGTTAATCCGACTATCGCATAGTCGCACACACACCTGTTCCAAAACTGTAGACCGCAGACCCATTTATCATAATACTTATAGCTACTGAGCTCATAATGGAACACCTAAAATATTCAACATCGCTGAACGATTCGATGAAAAAACTCAGTGTTATTCCGTAGGCGACTGCAGGCGACGCCCTTTCGACGCAAAATATCAACTACGCATAACACCAACTTTGATTTAAGCAAGATAATACACCGACTTTGATTTAGAAACAAACAAAAGACGATCTAAACGGAAAATAACGCATCCACTTCGGCCGCATTGGCTACCAAGATTCATTAAAGGTTGTCAAAAAAAATCGTTCTTTTTTTAAGAGGTTCCCTGTCCACAGACCATCTGCCTTACTCTTGACTTACAAGCCCAATGTCCAATCCCAATCTCAAGCGAAAATATGTCAAATGGCACTCTTGAAAACAAGACTAGCGCCACATTGGAATTGAATTGCGTGGTAATTAGTGGAACTAAATGCCATTGGGATTGGATTACGGGATTGAGAAACGGTACTCTTTGACGCTTGTTTGACAGCTGAATATTGCATATATTGATTGTGTTTGTATTGCGGATAGTCCCAATAACTAAAGTGTAGGTAACTTTGTTGAAATTGCGAGTTTTAATTTTCAAGTAAAACTGTAGGTACATATAATGGCTCGTTTAATATTGCACAATGTTATCCTCCGTGAAGCCAAAAGGATGGATTTACGAGAAAGACGTAATTTTCGTCTGATTGCCCTCTACACCGATAAAGCCTTACCTACTATGAACGAAGACGAATGGTGAACTATTGGCATCACCAAGGTAATGTTTCGTGAATTGTACCAAGAATTTGGAGCCCTTGATGCCAGTTACAACAAGTCAAATGATATTAGCTCAAAATACAAGGTTACATAATTAATATTTTTTACGTGTTTTGAACATTGCCTACCACCGTAACAGTCCCTATAGTCCACAGCACATGAGTACAGAAGGACTACAGTCTCCATAGTTCCCTTATTCAGTCCACCTACCCCATCTCAACACATTACTTGTAGTAAAATTTCCACAAACTGAAGAAGAAAGTAATACGTAATAAAAGACGGTTTGTAAAATTCTTTTGAATCATTTTATTTACTATGAACCTGCCATCGGGCTCAGCATTACACATTATTTGCTTGATAACTTCTGTAGCTGAGTACATTTTTTACATTTTCAGATTTTCTGAAAGATTTGGCATCCCTGCGTAGGCTTCATTCACGGGATGCATGTGGCTGTAATACGTCCATCTAAAAACGAAGAAAGGTTTTTAATAGGAAATATTTACATTCAAGGAATGTATACGGGTGTGACGGGAGGTCGTGGGCTTGCCATTTTTCTACAATGAAAAGCAGGCATTTCATTTCATTTGATAACACTTGATTTATTAACTACCATGCACACAATTTAATTTTACATTGTAAAAAAAGATTTTCTTACCTCAATTTCGCAGGGATTTTAATAAAATAATCACAAAATAATTTCAAAACAAACAATATAATTTTTACGACAGGACTTTGACGTGGCTTGTCTCTTTGACGAAATATTTTTTTTCTTGTTGGATGGTCCCCGTACAATTTGCAATAGTGCCATGATTCATTTTTTATTAAATTCTTGTGTAAATACATTTAAATGTTAAGTATATGGTAGTTTTTATTGTAAAATAGCAATTAAAATAAATAATTCTAATATAATATAGTATTTTGCTTATTTTTTCGTAAGTTTTATTCTTTCATTCCATAGAGGTTAGTTAGATGGTCTGAGTTTCGTTCGTTCGATTCGGCCTTTGTTCGTCTGTGACTTTGACGTATGTTACTAACTTCATGTCTTATTTACAATCCCGTCACAATCTCAAGGGTAACACAATCCCGGCAAAATTAATTTCAAGAGTACCAAATGACAGCAACATTGGCCTTGTATTATAATTGAATTGAGCTTGAGCTTGTATTGACATTAAATTGAAGAGTAAGGCAGCATATGTGGTCTGTAAACGGAAAGCACTACAAATCCACAGACCACACGCGGTCTGTTCGACGATACAAATTTGAATGTTTTTAGACCCGTGGACGTAGAGAGAACGGCGTTTATTTGATGTGGACGTGAGAGGACATATCATGTAGAAACCAAAAAAAGTTGGGACGTGAAGAACGGACGTCAAATTATCGAGATATCGTGATTTGAACAAAAATTAACCTAAATTTATGAAAACGGAATATATTTTTGCTGGACGTGTGAGGCACTTCCACTTTAAAACTTGGACTTGGACTTTGCTGTTTGACCAAATTCTTGTTTGACTTTAGTCAGTCAAAAACAGTTTAATTAGTTCAAATCTAACCAGTAGTTTTGATGCTATCTCAAATTGTACCTACTGATTGGCGCCCGAAGTAATCTTTGTTCTTCCCCATCTTAAACTGTCACTATGACGATTTTCATCTAAATCGGTGTAGTCGTTTGGCCATCAAACAAACAAATAAATAATCAAACTTTCGAATTTATAATTATTATTTTAGTTAGGACTAGCTTACACCCGCGATCTCGTCCGCGTTGGAATGGTAGAATTTTCCAAAATCATTTCTTACCGGATGCCTACGTCATAAAAAGAACACACCCTCCAAGTTTTAGGTGTCTATGATCAGCGGTTTAGGCTGTGTGTTGATCCGTCAGTCATTCAGGACAAAGCATTTTATATGTATACATAAAGAAGATTAGGATGTGCCTCCTTCATTAGTATAGATTTTCACCTAAGTGATAAAAGTAGATATTTTCAATACATTTAATTTCTCGTGTGTCCCTCGGTACTACTTAAATATATTTCAAGTCACGAATTAACTCGAGGCGGGCTTATCGCTGTCATCAGTAACAAGTAATCGACGCGAGCTTTAAGCTCTCGATCGGAACATTTCGGCTACATTTTGCAATTTTTACGGACGTTAATATCCGGATTTCCAAATGAAGAATTTTTTTTTATGTGTAATAATTTTAAATGTCATTTTTTAAAAACACTTTGTACTTAAAATAGGTACACTCTATAGAAGCTTTTTTAGTGTAAAAAATTACATACCTAATGTTTCCATGAAACCCCAAAATTACATTATCTACTTAGGTTTCTTTCCTATAAATTCAAAACTAAGATTTACATGCACAGCATAATTAAATACGTTTAAAGAATAACTTAATTAACTATTATTTATCGAAGTGTCAAACTGATGGAATATAATATTAATTAATCTTGTGGTTATTGAACTATAATTTAACTAGCGACCCGCCCCGGCTTCGCACGGCTATATTATGCATGTATTATACATATAAACCTTCCTCTTGAATCACTCGATCTATTAAAAAAAACCGCATCAAAATCCGTTGCGTAGTTTTAAAGATCTGAGCATACAAAGGGACATAGGGACATAGGAATATAGGGACGGCGAAAAGTGACTTTATTTTATACTATGTAGTGATAATACATTAGATTACCCGTTATAATAATTTATGTGTTTAGCTATTATTTCGGTAAATATGTTTAGGTATACTCTAACGTAAGTTGTTCATTTTTTAAAACAAAAGAAAATCGGAAACCGTAAAAAAGAACAAATTAATTATCATCTCGTAATTAGTACCTACAACGAATTTATACGTTTTTTTAAGGTCTAACAGAAATAAACCTAATTAATTAACTACTAAAGCTCCTTGCTATAAATTCTTTCTCCTTATACTTACTTAAATTTTAGTAGTACCTACTTAAATCCTAATAAATATAACTTAAGACAAATTACTCTTTGGGTCGACGAACTGTCAAAGAAAAACATAACACCTGAAAAAAGTAAAAAGTAAAAAAATTGTCATGTCAACATCGTTAAATCTTCTAATGACGTACTTATGGCACCAACTTGAAACCTGGGATCAAATGAATTTGGTTTTCAAATAAAATATAAATGTAATAAACACAAGCACACTTAAAAAATAGTGAAAAAGTTGTACCTAAGTACATTTTTCATCACTAAAAATAACACTATGATAAAAAAAGCAATTTAGAAACTGTGCAAAATTATGCTGGTTTTTAAAACTATCTAAGTACATATTTTATGAACTAACATCATTATTTTTGAAGTGAAAACTTCTTTAGCGGCGTTGAGCACTTTTTCTGTAATGGGTATAAAATCTTAAACTCGCGTCAGGACACGTGACCTGATCGAAAAAGCGTAAGACGGATGGAGAGTAGACAGCTATCCCCTCTCTACGGCGGCGGCGCGGCGAAAATGTATGCCTGGGCCTACTGTTTTAAATTTGGCTGTGAGTGTATTAAGACGTACATATGGTATTTTTTATTCATAGTTATTAATTTCGTGGTAATATGCTGGCCCAAAGATTCAATAGATGTACAATTGATGTAAAATTAACTCTTTTTAACCGACTTCAAAAAAGGAGGAGGTTCTCAATTCGTCGCGTATTATTGTGGTGGTTTATGGACCAGTTTTACGAAAAAGACCTACAAAAGTTTGTGTATTCAGTTGTTGAGGCTGCCTCGTTGGTGCAGCGCCTTGGCTATGTTTGCAGAGGCGCATATAGATGACTTCTATTGTATTATACGAAAGAAGAATGCATCAGTAATAAAAACGTATACGAGAAAGCAACAACAACATCCTAAGTGTGCTAGCTGGTAGGATGGACTCTGATATTCTGTTTCGTTATACTGCTCTTCATGTTTGTAAACCTAAGAGGAGTCCTCGGTCTACATGACTCTGACTTGTTTTATATACAGAATTTATGTACAAAACTTGCAACAGCTTAACCCGATGCACATATACCTATTTATATTTCTTTTTGGGCTTGAGTAGATTAATTAAGGTTTTAGTTTAAGTTTCAATTAATATATTTTTAAATCATGACATGAATATACTGGTAAGGGATTTCATTCATTTATTTTAATTTTTGAAGTGAAAACTTCTTTAGCGGCGTTGAGCACTTTTTCTGTAATGGGTATAAAATCTTAAACTCGCGTCAGGATACGTGACCTGATCGAAAAAGCGTAAGACGGATGGAGAGTAGACAGCTATCCCCTCTCTACGGCGCGGCGAAAATGTATGCCTGGGCCTACTGTTTTTAATTTGGCTGTGAGTGTATTAAGACGTACATATGGTATTTTTTAACGGACGACTATTGACGGACGACAAATGTCGGACGACAATTTGTTGGACGACAAATGTCGGACGACTATTTTTTGTAAGTTTTAATATGGGTTTTCTAGCCTGAAATAAATGTTAATCAATGTTTAATAATTAAACTCAATTATTGAGCACATCATTTTTAGGGTTCCGTACCTCAAAGGTAAAAATAATATCACTTTCTTGTCCGTCTGTCTGTCTGTCCGTTTGTGTTTTTTCTAAGAAAAATTCATTGGTCAGCCGGCCGGGATTGGAACCCACAAACTTTGGAATGAAAATCGAGGTATCTAAACCACTAGGTTAACACCGCTCCTAAAAATAAGGTCACCATGGAAAAAAACCTACTCGTTTCGGAGCCCTTAATCGAAAACGTCCTTAATCTGCTTCCTTGTACACAAATTACAAGGCACAATAGAAAGTGTCCCACTTAAATAAACATAGCATCATCGTTAATCTACCTCTAGCTTGGTAAATGCCTCTCCTGCGCCACATTTCGGCTCTACAGAGCGAAAACCAATAACGTAAATATGCAGCCCAATTTTCAGCTTAACTACAACCTTATTTTGAAGACAGTAAGGTTGACAATAAGTAGCCTATGTATGTAACCGTTGACAAGCATGTCGGAGTAATCTTTGCGCGGAGTTAATTTTGGTTTCTAATTTAAAGCGTTTTAGGTTATTGCAGTAGAGTTTCAAATAGATAGAGCAGCATCTACAAGAAAATAATTTTAAGTAATTTTATATTAGTATCGTAGCTATTCTACATTGTTATAAGGGCTTTATTTGATGTAGACTTTTCCAATTATTGACACAATTCGTAACTTGACTTTAGCTTTTTGTATCAAATGTATAGACTAAATCTAAGTTTAGTGACATCAAGATTTTACAAGTTTGCTGTAAGTAACCCATCTAATTTCCATCAAAAACACAAAAGTGAACGAAGAACAAGTTTCATATTAAGAATATATTGAAGAATTGAAATCTATATTATGGTGCTAAGTGCTTCGTAGAAAATCCTAAAATTTTAGTTACAAGAAGAGTCAAATATTTACAAAATGCAATTATTTCACTTGGAATGTAATTCAAGCTAAAGACTTGGCTAGTTTTCACAAACTTATCATAACATTATCTGATTTTGAGCGTATTTACCTCACCTTTAAATTTGTGTAAAAATATTTTTTTTAGGTAACAATATAATTTACCCATTACAAGAATGCAATGTAATAGATATTTTTTTTTTCCACGACTTTTGAAAATTCGAACATTTCGTCGAAGTTTTCTCTTTTATTTTAGATAAAGTAACTAAACTATACTAAATAACAATTAAATAACGAAAACTTAAATTAATTAAATAAACTACCTACTTTACTTACACTAAATTAAAAGTCCAAATGGGGATCCCTAGGAAGTGTGCCCAAAAGGCTGGCAGCGTTACCACGTTGGATGGCGATGCTTATCCGTTGTCCAAGGTACGAGCCAGCCCTTTGGTCACCCGAAGCTAAAACTAGTAATTTTGAAACTTCTTTATAAAATTTTAAGGCGTCTGGACCCCAAGGACCAAGTGTCTCCGTTGCAAACGGCAGAAATATGTATCCATCACCGATAGAAGCATATTTCCGTCGCTTCGTCACTTCCGCCGCTGCAGCCGCAGAGCCCGCCTCCCTGGAGGTGGAGCTAAGATGTGAAGCCGCCAGTGTGTCAACACAAGTAGCATCCCACACCAACGGTTTGCCACGACTCCAGGGAATCAACGTCATTCCATCGGGACGCTTGCCATCGTCACGTACGAGACCGTTCGGCTCTAAGAGAGCCGGTACGTTGACGCTTACAAGAGCCCGACGAATAACGTCGTTGATAGCGGCGTGGCGTGATATTCTGCCTGCGCTGCGTTGGCAGGAAAGTCCATGGTAACCCTTGTAATCAACTTGAAAGCCACAGACACAATTATGGGAAGATATATATGAACAGCCTAATCTAAGACTTATACAAATATTGAAAGTGATATTATCTAAAAGTGTGCCTAAATTGGGAGATGGCAAAGCCTGCAGCCAAAATCCCGACTCCTTCTTCGCAGAGGCAATGAGACGAGATAGATATTGCCTCTATATAATCATTACCTATATAATAATCATTTACATAATTGGTATAGGTAGATACTTTAAAAAAATACTTTTGTTTCTTCCTAAATTATCATGTTAATCGGTTGATACTACTGCTACCTACTATCGATCGATTGAAAGTCAGTAGTCTGTTTGGGATCGTATTGAGAAAAATTGACACAAACTATTAAAGGTGTTTACAATGAGCAATATTTTTATTTAGTATTAAACTAGCGACCCGCCCCGGCTTCGCACGGCTATATTATGCATGTATTATACACATAAACCTTCCTCTTGAATCACTCTATCTATTAAAAAAAAACCGCATTAAAATCCGTTGCGTAGTTTTAAAGATTTAAGCATACAAAGGGATATAGGGACAGAGAAAGCGACTTTGTTTTATATTATGTAGTGATGATACATGATTAATTTGTTTAGCTTTTAGAAGTTTGGAAAAGCATTGTTCACCTTTATTGCGGTACTGGCGGTCGAATTTTCAAAAGTTGTAGATCAAAAAATGTTCGTCTAGACTTCTAGAATGAAAGGGGGTGGCCCTTTCGTAATATTTATAAATCCTATAAATTAACACAAGGGTAACCCCCTTCTCCTAAAATACGAAATTCACAAGATTTTCTCGTACATACGAACCAACAAACGCACACCGTGGAATAACGTTACGTACCATTTGTAGCTACGTGAATTTCACGTGAAATTTCACATTTCAAACGCCCGAGAAATGTCTGAACTGAAAACTACCTTTGTGAGCGGTTTTACTATTTTATTCGGAAACTGGTTCCGTTGTTCACGGGATGCGTTGCATTGAATTCAATGATTTTGCGTAGTTTTTTTTAACCAAAAATCCCTGTCACCAAAAGATTTTTGGTGTAAAAAGACTTTAGGATTTATTCCTGTTGGCGAATAATTGATGTAACAAATTTTAATATGCATCTCTGTTTGATTTTTTTTTATCGGATGCCTACGTCATACAAAGAACACACCCTTCGGTCAACACAACATCAGGTCTCTACGATCAGCAGCTGTGCGTTGATCCGTCAGTCAGGACGAAGCATTTTATATGTATAGATGAATTAATAAATTCATTGAGAATAAAATAGGCTAATTCTTATCCTGATATTCCCACGGGATCGGGAATTATGCGGATGAAACCGCAGAGTGTTACTAGTAGGTTAGGAAAGGGCCATTATAAAACAAAGGCGGTACCAATTCGGTAGTTTTATTGAACACTCCGGCCCAAGTTAGTGCATTATTTACCTGAACTGGCGTTAATACCCGAACCAACTTGTAAACAAACAAACTTTGATTTAGGGCCGAAGGTTTATTGTTGTTCTTTCCTTGTTTTAAACTCCCGGTGCATAAAAGTTATTTGTCGGACAAATTAAAAAACCACGGTAGAATGAAAAATGTTTATAACTTTTAGAGATTGTGCTTTAACATTAGTATTTAGGTTAACTTGCACAGCAAAAAAAAACGTTTAGAACCTTAAGGTGAAAGGCGCTCTCTCCATTCAAACGTAGTCGACTGTTTCCTCCCTGGATAATGACACTAGCACAAATATTTTTGTGCCTTAAAACCCTTAACTGCCATGACTATAATATGCCCTATTTTTTTTTTCATTTTCATTTTCTTTTTTTCATTTTCTTATTATAATTATCATAGAAATTAAGATTAAAAAAATAAAAAAGAACAAAAGGCCGTGGTCGGCAGTTATAAGTTTTATGCAGCAAAAATATTTTCTCTAGTGTCAATATCCAGGGAGAAAACAGTCGACTACGTTTGTAATAGTTTGTATGGATATAGCCCCCGGTACCCTTTCCCCTTAATTACACATTAATCCTCATACCAAGTTACATCAACAGACGGGTACAGTAGTTTCGGAGCCTATTTGTTACAACCAAAAAACATAACAAACTTTAATATTAGTAGATTGAATCCGGCGTTACTTTTCGGAACTCCATAATATCTGTAATGGAATTTAGTTCCGAGCCTAGTGCTCAAAACACAAAATGCAATGAGCACCGCCCTCCCGCCCACTTGAAGAGGCATGCAATGAGGACAAGCAAAAGTTAGTATTAGTATTAGACAGACACCATTCATAAACCACGACACGTGTTTCGCGTCTACACGACGACGCATCATCAGGATTGGACTCCGACCGCGCTATAAGGGCGACAAACGTTAGATACGACGTCGCTCTCCGAGATTTAATATTAGTAAGTCGTAACTATAGATGACTCGGTAGTTTACTTCCCGAGGTTAACACCAGGTTATAGTAAAACGGGAAGTTTTTCGGGATATTTATAAATAAATAAATATTTCAGGACATTCCACACATCGCCATCTAGCCCCAAGCTACGTAACTAGACTGGTTTTTTGGGTGCTAGACAACGGATATTTACTTTTCTTTTGTAAATATATACTTATAATATATAGAAACAACTAGACCACAGACAAATAACTAGTTTGAGTCAGGAAACGAACCCGCAACCCTGTGTTTGGCAGTCCGTCATGGTGAACAGAGTAACAACTATTAGGTCGTTAAAATCGCCAAATTTGTCTATCAATGGAAATTTTACATGAAACTTTGCCTACTTGCACAGATTCCAATAGTATCTCGAAATAAACACCATAGTTTATGGTTTATGCCAAGTTTTCCTTCTTGACTTGGCAATCCGTCACGTCAGTCGGGTGACGAATGATACAACACGACAATGGATATATGACGTAATGTTGACTGAGAAACGGTGACGTTTATGTGAATTTGGGTCTGGTATCCCTTTGGTGTAGATGGTGTCATTATGGTGATTTTCCTTCTGTTTTGATGCTATTTTAAAAATGTTACATGTATTTTCAGAACGATGCAGATCTGCATGCGTATCTGCAGTACATGCTAAGGCTTTACCCTTTCGGAAAATAATCTAGATACTTATTATTGATTTTCTGTGTGTTATATTTTCTTTTTAATTAATATTTAGCTGTCTATTATTATTTCATGTATATTTATGTCGTGTGTTTTTTTCCCAAAATACTTAATTTCTATTCCTAAGTCTAGTAGTTCTATGAACAGTAGACCTTAGCACAAACTTTTTTGAAACAATAAATAAAGCAATTTACTACATTTAGAGTAGTTATTCTTCTAATCACTTTGATGATCCAATCATCCGATCCGATCTTTTTAAGAGACCAACTTGAAGTTACCACATTTTTAAATAAAAAGGGGTGGAGACATTCAGTATCCCCCTTTTGCCCAATAAGAGATGAGGACGAACAAAGAAAATGAATAAAAATAAACAAAAACATTAAAATCATTGTCATAATTTAAAAAATATTGCAGGACATTCCGTCACAGCGTTATCTAACCCCAAGCTAAGCAACTTTGTGTTGTTGTCATATACATACACTTATTTTTCTTAAATAATTTCATAGCATAAACATAACAGCGGAAAGTTTTTTTAAATCTCTATTAAGTCACGGCTAATTGTACCTAAAGCTAGTTAATTAGCAAGTTCTAAACTATAAAAGAAACAAAACTTAATCTCTTACCTGCAAGGAAATCTAATTAAATGCAATAATAAATTAGTGCTTCATCTAGGTTGATGTTTAACGTTATAAATCCCGAGGGAGGTCAAAAGGCTGTGTTCTAATTGCATCCGCAAAGCTATTCATTATTAAATAACTCAGCCGCTGTCAGCTTCTACTGAAACTAGGCTGTGTATTCTGTTTGAAAGGTGATGTGAAAACGTGTGGAATCGTCTCTTGAACGGATACGACTGCACCAAGCAGAGAGTCTATACTACCGCAAGCTTAAACTAAGTAAAGAGTTTTTAGGGTTCCTTACTCATAAGGTAAAAACAGGACCCTATTACTAAGCCTTCAATGTCTGTCCGTCTGTCCGTCACCAGGCTGTGCCTTATGAACCGTAATAGCTAGAGAACTGAAAAGTTTACTCATAACGTATTTCTGTTGCCGCTATAACAACAAATACTTACTAAAAACAAAACAGAAAACAGAAAAATATATACAACCGAATTGAGAACTTCCTCCTTTTTTTGAAGTCGGTTAAAAAAAAATTTAAGAGACTCGCAGTTGGCCTGTTTTCAAAAAAGAAGGACGTTCGTATATTTTTCGCAGCATCCGTTACCTTGTTAACCGTCTGTCTGGTGGGAATTATTGTGGTTTGAACATGAACTGTGGTTGATAAAGAATAAGGCCCCTGACCGACAACGTTCGTTGTAATCTCTCAGAGTGCACTACAGCCTTAGCCGATGCGCACAATGATATTTTAATTAGAAAATGAAGTTTATTGTATATTTTAGCATTTTATTAAACCTCGGATCGGGCGGCGGGCGCGGTGGCGCTAGAGTGGCGCGGCTAGAGCGGCGCGGCTAGCTACAACGGAATTTTATGTTGTATTTTTGACGACATCTGTGGCGCGATTGCCATCACCTGCCAGCGACGCAAATGGTTGCAGATTCAATTCCCGCGTCTAAAAAATATTTGAGTTCAGATATTTGCTTTTGATTTGGATGTTTCTGCATCTATAATAAGTACCTATCTATTTACAAAAAAGTATTAGTAATATAAGTGTTCTATCCGTTTTGGCTGGTTAACATAGAACAAGCGTAGTTGCTTAGTTTGGAGCTAGATGGCGTGGTGTAAAATGGCTTCGATTTTTTTTTTGTGGCTTTTACAACATGTTTAAGGTTTTTAGTTACGATAAAGTAGTAAAAATTCGTGTGATAAAGTACGGACACCAAAAAAATACGGGTGTGATCGATCTCCTCACAACCACACATAACCAAGCATAACTTTTTCCATTACTGAAAATCTAAATCATCCTGAAATCGTTTTCCGCGGGGAAATTCGAATCAAACTCGAATCTAGAGTAATCTCACGTTTTATTCACCATACGTATCCCAAATACAAGTAAAAACGGTGTAAGATCCGCATAAATTATTATAAGCCGGATGGAAAATTGGAAACAGCATGTCATGGGATGTAATAAGGATAATATTATTTTTAGAGAGTTCATAATTGCCCATTATAAATGGACAATTGCATTACCAAGTACGAGTTTATCCTTCTAATTTATGCGAGTTAGTTAGTGTGTCAAAACAGGCACATCACACTTTAAACGATCTAGACCTGAAACGCCCTAAGAGTCGGCCGAGACCCGCCTACAATGACACCGGTCAGCTCTACTGTGCGACTTGTGACCGGGTGTTTTTTAAGTTAGTTGTAGATCATTTTAGATCATGGGTAGTAAGTATCATTAAATAAAATGCTATTATCATTCGTCATTCCTTATTCGTACTGCAAGGGAATGGAATCGGTTGCCTGCGTCTGTCTTTCCTGACGTGTAAAATTTGGGGATCTTCAAGTCGCGAGTGAATAGGTATCTTCTAGGAAGGCGTGTTACATCTTAGGCCGCATCGTCACCAATCATCAGGCAGGTGTGATAGTGGTCAAACGCTGACCTATCATTTGTAAAAAAAATATATATATCTGCGTTTGTGTGTGAAAGAAATTGCTACGTTCATTCACCGATTAGTTGTTAATACTAATCTATGTATGAGCACAATGAAACACATGAGCACAACAACATATGAGCTCAATTTACACGCAGGGCTAATTGAGCGAATAGCCTTGCCCCTCGCCTTATTACGACCTACCATCTTTAAATATGTAAATCGTTTCCATGACGTCTTCTTCAGTAATTTTCTTTTTACAACCATGATTCGTGATATGTAAATGATATGATTTCAATTTCTTATTTGGTTAAGTAGATGCCTTCTTGACATTTCGACATCCAATGTGGAAACACTTACCTACGTACTTTGTTTTTACCGCTAATCAAAGATAATAAAAATTAATAGGATGTAACGTCTTGTATACAGGGTGATTTTTTTATGCGGGTCTTCAGGGCTATATCCTAAACCATAAGAGATAGCGAAAAATGCTGAAAGGAGTTGCGTGCCCGATTTTGACAAAAAATAAAACTGCATCATTAGATTTTTGAAAAAGTCATTCCCCTAGCCGGGAATCGAACCTGTTCATTTTCCAAAATAATAATCATCCTATATTTTTGTACCAATCGATAGTGTTGCTAATAGAGATCAATTCCTGGAAACAAACATAGTCTGGCAAATTAAAGTAAACAGCTCATTTTAGTAATCTTTTGTAATTTTCATACAACCATCCCCTAAAAAAATGCAGTGAGGAGGTATGGCCAATGACGTAACAAACTGCTGCACTAAAAATATGAACTGTTTTTTACAAATTTTACGTACAGAACTTCATTTAGAACTTATTTTATAATATTTAGAATAATGTCACTTGTCATCTATGTCTCATACTATTGTTTTGCCAGAGACAGAAAGATGAAAATTACAGAAAACTACAAAATTCAACCATTTCCTTTGTTTTGCCATACTATGTTTGTTTCCAGGAATTTATCTCTATCAGCAACACTATCTATTGGTATAATACAGGATGATTATTTTTTTTGCAAAATCAACAGGTTCGATTCCCGGCTAGGGTAATGATTTTTTCAAAAATCTAATGATGCAGTTTTAGTTTTTGTCAAAATCGGGCACGCAACTCCTTTCAGCATTTTTCGTTATCTATCATAGTTTAGTATATAGCCCTGAAAGCCCACATAAAAAATTCACCCTGTATACGTCATAATTTGTAACGGATACAAAGGAAGAAGATGCAACTTCTATCAAACCAGACGACAGACAGACAAGAAAGTGATCGTATAAGGGCTTCTTTTTACCTTTTAAGGTACGGAACCCTGAAAAAGATAATGATGTTGATATTTTTAGACAATAATTGTCTATTATAGAAGTTAATGTGCTATCTGACATGGGTTAGTAAATATTTACTTAACTCATGAAAGTAATCAAACGTCAACGTCATAAAAAACAAAAGACGATCTAAACGGAAACAAAAGACTGTAAAACGAAAGGAAAAGACGATTGAAATGAAAACAAAACACAGTCACAATGGAAACAAAAGACGATCGAAAAACAGAAGATGATTGTTTATCACTATTTATTTTTCTTACTTTAGTAATTAAGTTACGTAACAAGCCAACAGATGTCATAATAAAAAATAGAAATGCAATAGAGAATGTTTTCAGTGTTCATTCCTTCAATAATTGATGATAGATGACAAAAATAATTGGACATTCCTTTGGAAACATGTAAAAAATAACTATTCATGCAGTCAAAGGAAGTTTAGACAGTGTATTTTCAATTTTCATGAAACTGTATATTCATTTCTGACGATATATCAATATTTCAAAACATGACAATTACGGTTTTAGGTTGTTTCGTCCGATGTTTTGTACAGAATTTTGATAAAATGCAGTGTGTAACTTAATCCCCCTTTAGCACAATATACTGAAATAAAACAAATAAAAATAATTGAAAAATATATATCTATATTTTTTAATTTGGGAAAATTAACTTAATTTACACTGAGTGAGAGGAATTTTCAAAATGTAACACTATTATTAATTTAAGAGCTCGCTGTTAACAATAGAATTGCCACATCCTAAAAATATTTTTTGTAGAAGTAGCGTTACGTAAAATTGAATTTAGGTCCTATTAGTAGGTATAATTTTAATAGTTTGAATCGCAAAAGTATTTCTATTTTTTTGTACTTATGTCAATGTTTCGGTTATATTTCAATTTTTCTTTTTTTTTTATGCTTTAATATTTTTCTTGTTTTCTTTATTTGTATTTCTTTAGACTAAAACTAAAATTATTGTACACCTAGTGGTATTGTTACAAAGGAACTATGTTAATTGCTATTTTTAAGAACCTATTACCTGTGACAAACAATAAATAAATTGAAATTGATAAAAAAAAAATTGTGAAGTTAAATAATCTGACTTTTTTAACTTAATTTATGACTTCCTATGACTCTAACATATTATAAGCAATCAAGCATGCAGTTTTCATAGAGCATTCATGCTTACAAGTATATTCGCACTAAAAACAAATAGAGCTTCCTCACATGAATAGTTCACCCATATCACTTTGTTTCTCGTAGACAAGAAAAAATAATAATATGAGAAAAAAACATTCTCGTTTCTCTCAAGTAGGCAAACATATCCCATAATTCCAGTAAACATATATAAGGTAAACTGATCCTGCACACCAGATATTTTTTGTCAGCCGATTGGTCAATTTCTCCGATAAAAAAGTTTGTTGAAATAAACTATTAGGTACTTACTTACAATCTGTGCTAACAATATTTAAATAGACTTCGAAAAATATAGACTTTTTACAGCCGACAGTATTTTTTTCATTAAATGGCTTCTTACGACTTTTGCTTTTGCCAGTGTGATGTAATGTAAAAATATTTTTACGATTTCGGCGAAAAACTCCAGTTTGATGAATGAAGCTTAGCGATTTAGCTACGAAGGATCGATGTCATTCAAATGTGATCTGTCAAAGAATTATCAGCCGCAAGCGCCTCACACAAATCTTAAGACTTAGACTTAAGATGCAAGTATCCTAAGTAATCTTAAGTTATGTTTCTCATAGTAACTAGCGACCCGCCCCGGCTTCGCACGGCTATATTATGCATGTATTATACATATAAACCTTCCTCTTGAATCACACTTAAAAAAAACCGCATCAAAATCCGTTGCGTAGTTTTAAAGATCTAAGCATACAAAGGGAAATAAGGACATAGGGACATAGGGACGGCGAAAAGTGACTTTATTTTATACTATGTAGTGATAAACAGTTCACCCATCCCCCTCAACTTCCTTTACTCTTGTCTATCCTTATGGTTGCCTGAACGAACCCTTAGGCGATAAGCCCTCCCTTAATGCCACTCTGGGTTCCTGTTTTTTTGTTTGTAAGTTCGTATACAATAAGTATACGATTTTTTTATGTTTTATTTCTATGGTACAACAAAGTGTTTTATCTATTTATCTTATGTGTCAAAGTAATCGGCCGACAAAAAGTCCATAGTTTGAGATGGGTTATAAGGTAGTAACAGGAAAATTGAAGGAGAATATGACTAAACACTAAATCATACAGTGCGTGTAATTGGATTATGGTACTGCGCGTATTTTTTACGGGAAGACCTTTGGGAAATACGGCGTACTGTCGAAAAATGGAAGCAATGGTATTATGACGTCATGTAAACTTATGAATTAATAGTTTATGGACTAAAAGTTGTAGTTGAAAGTAAAAGAAAATCTATGAATTTTCTAACCCTGTATTTGTCTTCAGACTATTTTTCGATTCGATCGTTGATTCGACCCATTTGAAAATTCAGGTTGTTTGCGTATTACCTAGGTAGTACTTTGCGTTTCTGGGACTATATTTTGTCGAAAGGGAAAATACAAAGGCTGATAAACACATTACCCTCCTTAACGTCTTCAGTCGGGTAAAAAAAATCTGTGGTGAGATTTTGATGAAAATTTATATTATTATCTTGACGAAGTTTAAACATAACCTCAAAATTTACGAAAAAAATCTTAGAATTTCCAAAAAAAAACGTAAAACAAAAGTTGATTGTTAAGGTGCATGGCAGCTCTCAACAGCTTTCTTTAATACCGACAACCCAGTATATGAGTTTATTTTATGTAACACGAATTTATTTTAAAGGGGGCTAATTCCGTGTTTAATGGAATTCTCGCCATAACGGCTTGAGTGTGACCAAATTGGGATTGGAATGCAAATAAGACATGGGAGGAAGTCGGAACTTTCTTAGAGAGCTTCTCTAACGTTTTCCTAATTTGACATACGGATGGAAAGAACGGTTAACATTTACTGTTTATATAGAAAACATAAAAAAAATGGTATCTTAGATAAGCTAAGATAATAATATAAATACGTAACAATAATTAGTGCTATAAACCATTAGACTTCTAGATAAGACTTCTCTTCTACTTATCTTGTCAACTGGCAGGTTAAAATAAATATGTTTTCCTCCAGGTACATGATATTACTTGATAACAAGGGATACAGAAGCCTTACCATGCATTCAATCCCCCGAAACTTTGAAACTGGAATCAGCCAATAAGCGAGCGAAGATTGCTAATATCCAAAAAATATTATGTAAATTATTAGCTAAGACAAATGTCATAATGTAGCCAGAGACTAGCTTCTGCCTGCGGATTCTTTACAAAGAACACACCTTTCAGATTTATGTTTCTAGGACCAGCAGTTTAAGCTGTGCGTATATTTATAAGTCAATCAGTCAAGACTTCGAATTTTATATTTATAGATAGTTTAATGGGATAAATACAATCGAGTGCGTAATCAACTCGTAGTAGGGTAGGGGTACAAGATATTTTAAATACTTCATGTTTCCGCAATCTTAACCAAATCTAAGAAAAAATATCTCATTAAAAAAATGCATACAACCGAATTGAGAACCTCCTCCTTTTTTGAAGTCGGTAAAAAAAACGAAGGAGTCTCTCAATTTGACGCGTACTTTTTAACACTCTTTTATTATTATTTATTACGATTGAGATGATTCTTTTCCTGTTAGAAAGAAGATACCTCAGGGTATCCCATGGTCACCCATGGATTCCCATGAAAAAAATAGTTTTATTCCTTATCTATTCCACCCGTATTCCCCAATAGTTGGCCAAGAGCCGACCTTCCAAAACACTGCTACAGAAACCCAAATGATCAACACTGTACTAGCTAATTATTGTTTACGGAGCTTTGCGGAGTTGTTAGGGAATGAATTCAGACTTAGGTTTGGACGTTTGTTTGCTTGTAAGCAAACTGTGATAGCTTAACTAGGAAGATAAGCCTTTTTTGCCATACTATACCTTGAGTTCACTATGCAATACTGAAACACGTTTGCACTTGTTACAAGGTAAATTGAACTAATCTTCACTAAGACAATAGTACATTACGATACAAGTGTAGTAAATTGATCATTGCATAGAGGCAGTTTATATGACTCGCAAACGGAACGCAACCGCGTCAAAGAGCTGAGATCCACTTTTATCGAAATCCACTTGACCAAAAAATACACGCAAGAAATTGAGTTCTACTGAATTATTTTTTTTTTTTTTTTCAGTTATGGCTTCGCACGGTTTGTGCATATAGCCAGTATCAAGTAATATTTTGCATCAAGTTATGGCCCGATTTACAGAAATCGGGCTCAAAGTGTTTCAAGATGGTCAAGTCGTCAAGTCACAGTTTGTCAAGTCAGGGGTCATAGTAAAGCGGTGGCTACTTTACTATAACCTTGTAGGAGATTTTGGAGGCAACGAGAAAAGTCCATGTTTAACACTGATTTTTACTTTCACTACACTTGTGCACTTTCACGGAACTAAATTAGATAACTTTCCACCAGAATTATACAATTTAACTCGGTTTACAACTAAGTTTCGTGTAAATAAAACTGCAGCACGACATGTTGTTGGCTCGTTCCCGCCAAAACTCTTCGTTCTACTGAATTATTTGACATCATATCCTTCTACAGGGTTATTGGAAATTAATTGACACGGCGTTAAGGGCTTCTTCTGTGCACCATAACAAACAACTTTTGTTCTACGACTTTTGTCGAAACTTAATACATATCCCAAAAAAATATATTTAAGTGTTTCTCATACTGTCTGGAAATTTTCTATGTCTATGCGGCAAGTGCGCGCGCGCGATCGGCACGGGCGGGTTGTACCATACCTACTATGATTGAATCTGTGACGTAGACGTAGAGTTGAGTATTATTTGAACTGTTGGATTTAATTTTTTATTTTTGTATGGAATATTTTTATAATGAATTTCCAAAAGTCGTAGAACAAAAGTTGATCGTTAAGGTGCACAGAAGAAGCCCTTAACGCCGTGTCAATTAATTTCCAATAACCCTGTATAATATTATAAATGTGAAATTTTGTGTGTGTGTGTTTGTTTGTTCCTCCTCCACGCAAAAACTGAAGAACTGTACAAACACAAATGCTTATTTTTATTTCGATATTCTCACGGGATAGGGAACTAGGTGGGTGAAACCGCGGAGTGCACCTAGTTATTTTATATTCCGTTACGGTTAGCCGACGGGAATCGGGTTGTATGCAACCCTCGCTACTGATACCTATAGTAGCTACTAGTCAGCCCTCTTAGACAAGATTGCTTTCTATTAGCGATATCGCCAATCGATAAACTTTAAATTTATTTGTATGAAATTGACATAATAATATGCTGACGAAAAGTCACGTGAGCGGTAGAGTAAAAAATGGTAGTCAAGTTTAATCTTATGTCAATGTCATACAATAAATTATTTACTTATGTCAATTTCATACAATTAAATCTGTCCATTGGCGACATCGCTAATAGAAAGTAATCTTGTCTATAAGGGGACTGGTTAGATACTGCTTTGATTAACCAAATGTCTATTCAGGAGCAAAATAGCCAATAGACGTCTGGATTGGTCCATCTAACATCTCTCAAATAGACATAAATTATTCATTCTTGTATTAGCATATCCACTTACGTTGATTTACGTATAAAGATCTTCGCTCACTATACCTGAAGCATGTAGGTTGAGGCTTTTGATTTCCGCACGTTTCCCATCTCCTAATATATAAAATTCTCGTGTCACAATGTTAGTTACCATACTCCTCCGAAACGGCTTGACCGATTTTTATGAAATTAAGTATGCCCCGGCTTTGCACGACTATATTATGCATGCATTATACATATAAACCTTCCTCTTGAATCACTCTATCTATTAAAAAAAACCGCATCAAAATCCGTTGCGTAGTTTTAAAGATTTAAGCATACATAGTAGGTATAGGGACAGAGAAAGCGACTTTGTTTTATACTATGTAGTGATATGCATACCTATTCAGTAGGTCTGAGAATTGGCAACGATCTATTTTTTATTTTGTTCCCTTAAGTTTTTTAACTTTACAACACAACGTTTGCCGGGACAGCTAGTATTTAAAAAAATAATTAAAAGATGAAACCATATTATTTCCAAAATTAAGTTGAAAAAAAACGGTAGGTGTGTCTTTTTTTAAATAAATAATATCGTTCTTTACATCTTATCGAAATGATATTTTATGCAACATCCTGTAGCACAATTTTAGGATTCCGTACCCAAAGTGTAAAAACGGGACCCGGAAACGGGATATATATCTGTCTGTCCGTCTGTCTGTTACTGTATCTCATGAACCGTGATAGCTAGAGAGTTAAAATTTTCACAGATTATGTATTTCTGTTTCCGCTATAACAACAATTATAGTTGCACTCGAAGGAGTGCCGACAGAAGTGAAAACTTATAAAAAATAATACTAATTAAAAAAAAACCAAAACAAATATTTAAGCAATAACTAAAGTGTTCTGTGAAATTCGAACCAGGGGCTAAACATTCATACAAGTGTTAAGTAGCGCTCAAAATCACCAAGCCACAACGTTTTATTACTGAGTGACGAAAATATAGTACTGTTTGAAGCCGATAATGACGTAACTGTCTTATTACGTCTCGGTAACATTTTAATACGTCCATGCTCGGTAACGAGTTCAGAGATTTTATCTCATCTAAAAATATGAGTACCGCGCGATAAAGAAGTTTACACTTCAAAAATAACTAAGGCTCCCAAACATCATGGTTCGGAACCCTTCGTGCGCAAGTCCGACTCGCACTTGGCCGGTTTTTAAGTATCTAACAAATACAGGAATGCAGGGTGAACACTTTCAACTTATTCCAAAGTTAACCCTTTCATTCAATATTCGTAACTTGACAAATACCATTATCAATTAAGTTCAATGGATCAAGCACCTAGAAACTAATTAAGTGAACTTAAACACAATTAGTGACCATTGTCCGTCGATTAATTACAATTTCAATGTTAGTTTCATTGATTAACGTTTGATAAATTACTAAAACATAAGAAATATACTGAATTGAGAATTTACTTATAACGCTGACCTATCATCAAAAAATCCTTAAGAGTACCGGGGGCTCTCTCCATACAAACTATTACAAACGTAGTCGACTGTTTTCTTCCTGGATAATGACACTCGAGCAAATATTATTGGTGCATAAAACTTATAACTGCCATGACCATGCCCATCCGTCCATGCCATGATAATTAGATAATTAAAAAAAAGGGGGCATAGTCATGGCAGTTATAGGTATGGCACAAAAATATTTGTGCTAGTGTCATTATCCAGGGAGGAAACAGTCGACTACGTTTGTATGGAGAGAGCGCAGGTAGGTACTCTTTCACCTTAAAAACCACAAATAAAAAAGTAGCATTCAACATTATTTGTATAAAACACATTGAATTCTGATACTTTATGTAGATTGTATAATATTGATTCAATAAAATCGAATAAAAACTTCCATTTCACTTAGCAAAAAACTGCAACGCAATACAATTTCAGACTTTCTATAGAAAAACGCAGCACAATACGTAGTACTTTTTTGCGAATAATTTCTGTAATAGATACTTGAAAATATACTGTGGTCCAAAAGGTGACAGTAGACAACAGATTTTTATTTTTATTTAATTAAAAAACAAACAAAAAAAAAAAAACAAACAAACACAGAATAAGCAGACATTATAAACTGATACCCTATTCTACTTCCAAAAACTTACTAATATTATAAATCAAAAAGTTTATTTATTTGTTTGTTTGTTTACGCAATAAACCGCGAGGCTCAGCTAGTAATAAGGTATATTTTTCATCGTTTGTTTAACTAGTTTATAGTCTCAATTCAGTCCTACAATTCCGGACTTCATCGCACCCACGGAATCCCTGCCTGCTGGCGGCGATCTGCAGTGGCCAACCTGGAAGTCCCTAAATCGCCGGCGGACCCAGGTTGGCCGCTGTAAGGAGAACATGGCTAGGTGGGGTTTTTCCGGTTCGGACACTCTGTGTGAGTGTGGGAGGGCCGCCCAAACGATGGCGCACTTAAAGGCTTGCTCTCTCTGCCCTGTTAGCTGCTCTGCAGACGACCTCAACAGGGCAACAGATAATGCGATTGCCGTGGCTAAGTTTTGGGCGGGAATGCTTTGATCAAGGTGCTTTATATTGGTCGCCGTTGACACGAAGAAGAAGAAGTCCTACAATTAATCCCATACAATTTAGAAACAAATTTTAAATTCGTGTTCATGGGGATCCGATTAGATTGAAAAAGTCATTACATGTTCAACTCCTGACGAATCCCATATGGGATCCGCAAGGTACTCGAATCTAATTTAAAATTATCGGCCGTCGTCTCCCAAAGTTCAGGGGACCCGACGGGCGTGAAAAAGTTCTCGACAGGGGGACGGTCGGGAGTGGGGAATCCGTTAGGGGAGCCGACGGGCGTGAACCTTCATCCCACATTTTGGGATGAACCTCAACCCCAGGGACGAACCCCGGTCATCCAACTAATCATTTTTTTTAATAATTTTAAAAAAACGGCTGATTGCAAACTTTGTAAGCAGTCTGCGTTTCGCCCCAAGTTGTTGTGTGCAATTCAATTATTTTCCGTCCATAATGACGACGCTATTGTTGCAGTTTAATTTGAAAAAAATGTTTTGTGTATTCTGGTTTTAATGCGGTTTTAATTTTTCTGATATTGCTTTAAATGCGTTTTGAGGGTATACGAAAGGAGAGGTGAAAGCGAAGAGCTTTTAGGTGAAGAGCTTTTGTTCTTCATTTTAGAGATTCGAACTCCTCAACTTTAAAAAAAAATTTAAAGCTATCTTACAGGAAAATCAGGTGTTTTTTTTAAATAAATAGAAAACTTACCATTGGTTTTTGAAATAGTAGATCAAACTCAATATAGAAATATAACCACAACCACAACGTCATGATATATAGCTCCAAGAAACAGCTGATTGACGAGTAAACATAACCAAAATTTAATGAATTTTGAACAAGCATTGCTGTACCCTGTAGTTTCACCCACGTAAAGGTTAGCCTATGAAATAATCTATATTCATCTACATGTATTCTATATTCATTCATTTATGTATGTATCATTTATATTATTTTTGGATTATGATTCTAGGATAGTCCAGAGTACCTACCCCTCGCTGTTGGTTGTATTTTTTGATAACTTTCATAAATTTTCTACAAAAATGTTTTTTGTTTTGGTTTCAGATAATTATCAGTGCCGCTACTGGCTTCATTCTCTTTTCTATGTGAGTATCAAAAATTTAAGGTTAAAAATTCAAAATATCTTCATTAGCTCTTAAAAGGGGCGTAAAATGCCCTATTGATTCTTAGGAGAACTAGAAATACCGACATAGCCCAAAAGATTAGTAAGCTGAAGTAGCAATGGGCGGGGCATGTGGCTAGTAGAACTGATGGCCGTTAGGGCCGAGAACACGTACCAGAAAGCGCAGCGCGCGACGGTCGTTGAAAGCAGAGAGCATGCGACCGATTGCTTGGCAAGTCTTTGGGGGAGGCCTATGTTCAGCAGGTGGACGTCCTGTGACTGATATGATGATAATGAAATCAATTTTATATCATTATTCTCTAGACCTTCGACATGCAAACATGATTTCATAGACATAATATCTACGTCACAGGTACCAACGTAATATCACCAAAACATCGCATAAATTAAATGTGAAAACGCTTTTTACGAGGAGTTTTTCTAAATTTGGTGTTGGCAACTGACTTTTTTCCGACCAATTGACACCGTTTGAAAGTAGGATACGCGGCCAGCCGACGTGGGTGTACACAACGAAACAGAGATAAAACTACAGTGAATTAGATAGACGTAGAGGGGACATCTTCTCAAACAGTTTTTGACGTGATAACGTCTAGTAAATATGTGGAACACCTGCAATCACACAAAACTGTCACGGTAATATTGTGTGACGTCATGCGTCATGGTAATAGGTATGGCCAGCCAGACGCGTCATGGTAAGTTAGGAAACAGAGAATTTAATAATAATATTGCTCATCTGGGCTTGTGTTATGGTGTGACAAGTGACGAATAGAAGACTGATTTATAGGAAAAAAAAGGAATAACAAAAAAAAACTCAATTGTTCATAATTTTTTTATGACGTTATCACGTAAAATTATCGTCCGTAAACCGACTTTACAGACAACCATTTGTTTTTTTTACTATTTACGAAGCAATTATATTAATTGATTTATTAATCATTAAACTTAACTTAAATTACACAAACAAAATAAAATAAAAACATTTTTTTTTATCCATCAAAACAGTAACGTCTCATTCACCAAATGCGAAAATAACATCATAAATATTACGTCATAATTTGTAGGGGATGTAAGGAAAGAAGATGTTACTAATCTAACATATTGCAGCTAATCTAACCTCTCGAGGTATATCATTGGTAAAAAGGCTTAAGCGCTGCATCAGCGACAGAACCCATAATATTTACGAGTAAGAAATATGTGAAAAAATAAATAAAGAGAGAAGCGAAGCGGATTAACTGTACAATCAGGTATATAACACAGTAGGTCTGTAATTTTGTTGCCGACTGTATCTTCTAAGAAAGAGTTGTATTAGCTACATCCGTAGAGGTACGTGTCGTCATTTATACCTACAGTCTACTCAATAAGGGAAAAACTATTTTCCAATTTTCTTTACTTTTTGGTTTTCAATTTTCAATCTCACACTTGTAGCCTGACGCATCTAGTTTTAATAAACAGATGTTTATCAGGTCATAATTTTACACAAGAAAAATGCTAGTCGAATGTCTAATTTAAATCTTTTTTGATGAATTAGGTACTTAGCTAGTATAAAATATTATAAAAGCAAGTTTCAGTTAACAAATCTGTACATAGTTTAAGAATACTTTAGATTTTATATCGTTCAAGCATCCCTGAGGCGAAAGCTAATCCGGTTTCGTCTGAGCTAGACTGTAAAAAGAAAAAAAAACTACTGGTACAGCAGATTGGATTAATTTTCCAGGAAAATAGTGTAGGTTATAGAAAAATTTATGCGAAACATTGATAGACATTTTTTAATCATACATACAATCTACTTGGATAATAAATAAAGATTAGTACCTACCGCATATAGACGACGCTTGGATAATTTCATTTCCATCCAAAAATACATTGGACTTGTTCCTTAGTTCGTTCCATTGTTTGGCATTCGTTCCAAAAATACAACACGGTCATATTATAATTAAATAATTCGACTTAAAGACTTTTTTAATAAGAGTATGTACAGTCGGCTGCGTAATTGCAGCCCCCGGTAGAGTTTAAAAATTACTATTATTGGAACGTTTTCATTCTAATAGTTTTTGTTTGCTAGATTGATGAGTTAGAAAACTTTAAACGTCAACTAAAGCAGTTGTCTGGAATCTTGTTTGTGTTGAAAACATTCTTAAAACACCCGTTTTGGAGTTCTACGGTGGCTTTGCAATTCTGCAGCCGACCGTACATTAGGTTTTAGGTTTAGGTTTAAAGAACTTTATTATCAACAAAGACACAAATGTCACTTAAGTGATAACAATAAATTAAACATAATGTAGGTCCTACTTATAAAACATTCGTCGTTCGCTATTATAAATTTAAGTAGGTAGGTAGGTATAACACATATTATTCTATATTCTAACAAAATCTAGATCAATTTGTCAAAATCTTTAAAAACTCTGTTAGTAACTCTCAATTGTCATGATAGAAAAACAAATGAATACAATAGTACAGACAGTTAGTTGTCGCCCGATCAAAAAGTCTTCCGTCAACATTCACCCTATAAGACTCCCTCGAACACTTCACCTCTCCTAAAAACGTTGGCCTCCAAATCCAAATAATTTAAGCAATAAGATCAAATAGAGATAAGCTGAGGGAGAAATCTGAAAAAGGTCCCCAGAAGCAATTTTACTCTCAATACTTCCAACAAATAGGTTACTAGAGATTCTGTAATGTAATATTAAACTAAGAACTTTTACGTACAGTCGGCAGCCCCCGGTAGTTAAAAAATTACTATTATTGGCATGTTTTCATTCTAATATTTTTGATTGAAAAATTCATGACTTAGAAGACTTTAAACTTCAACTAGGTGCCTAGAATCTTGCTTGTGTTGAAAACATTCTTATAACAGCTGTTTTGGAGCTCTATGGTGGGTCTGCAATTATGCAGCTGACCGTACCTATGCAAAACTAGGAAGGTAGAGCGTTAAATCTTTTTATTCAATGTTTGCTACGGCATTTTCTCCCTAACCCAAAAGCCTCGTGAAGTTCGGTCATTGACCTAAGGTAACATTGAATTTAAACGTATCATTGTCCATGTCTGTGATTAGGATCGTCAATGTCGTTGGTATCGCAAGCGTTTCTTCCCGAGCAGGTACCGGAGCTAACATTATGGCGACGACATCGGTGAACGTAGAAATAGTACATTGTTACCCTAGGTGTGAAAGTCACTCATTAAAAGTTAATGAGTATTTCACCCGAGGTAAACACTGTGCTTTTCATTACGAATAATACATAAAACTCCTAAAAAGACTCCATACTACCAGATCCTCTTACAAGATTGGGACCAAAGAGAGGTTATATACATGTAGAGTTATTCTTTGGTGTTACTTAAAGCAAGGAGGTTAGGTTTTTGAAGTTCCTAATGCGTAATGATACTGATACTGGCCACATGCACATTGCACAAGCCGTGCGAAGCCATAATTTGACATGACAGATTCTCCCTAGGGCTGAAAGTTTTATTTTCTACACGCTCTTCAGGCACCTTTACACCTACTTTCGGAGTATGAGTAATGAAAAGTATGAAATTGTCTAGCACAGCGGTGTACGGCACTGGTACTGGCAATGTCGGTATCAACACGATACATTTTTATATATCTGAAGTGGCATAACTGCGCGACCCGACCGCGCCTACCGCGGCTTCTGCACTTTGCCGTGTCAGCTTCGATCACCGATTAGAAGAGGTGCATGGTCGGTGATGAATGGAGTTTGGCCCCAACTATGCTGTTCCACAGCCAAACCACGGCATTCGCAAAAGGCCCGGAGTCCAACTATAAAAGAAAGTTAGGCCTCAACCCCTATGAAACTCATGCTTCAATTTCTTAAAAAACAACATTGCATCCAGGTCAATGACTGAATTTCGCGCTGCTTGTGAAATTAAGTATACATAATCGTGCTCACCTGCTCAATAAATTGCCATAAAAAACACTAACTAACCTAGCAGCTCACATATTAAAACACATCACCAAACACTAGTTAACCTAAAAGTTACGTTCAACAAAGAGAGCTAGACTAATGGAATGAGTCATTAGTGAACGCAATATCATCTAATGCGAGCACCAAGTCTGCAATGTCCCCGTTTTACATTTAGGAAATACTTTACACTTGGGTACAATTAGTTTGGGTCAGTCGACTAACAACTCAAAAACTATGAAGTTTGAAATGTCCGAGTTTGGAGGTCAGGATTCGATCATGTTTTTATGTTAAAAATGTGAAGAAATGAGCAGAAAAGAATGCTATTGAAACAGCTGTTCGCGCCGTTCCGTTTCTCATTCATTCCTACGTGCTTTTCTGTGTAGTACGTAACGTGATAGATAGTGACATTCATTTTCTTCCTATTCAACCATCTTGTATCTTATATAACAACATTAGCTAATACGCAAATAAAAACCTAATTAAATGTATAGTTCCCTAAACCGTCTTTGACATTCGCATAAACAACAGCAATTTATTATATCTGTACTAGCGACCCGCCCCGGCTTCGCACGGCTATATTATGCATGAATTATACATATGAACCTTCCTCTTGAATCACTTATCTATTAAAAAAACCCCATTAAAATCCGTTGCGTAGTTTTAAAGATTTAAGCATACCTACATAGGGATATAGGGACAGAAAAAGCGACTTTGTTTTATACTTTGTAGTAATTACTGTTTTAAAAGGCAAAATATCAATAAAATAAAATTATACTGTTATATCACACCACAGCTCCAAATGGATGGACTGGCAAAAATTTGATTTTTCTATGTTATCACGGCCATTTATTAGCTGTGATAACGCTAAGAAAGGATTTTAGATAATTTATTTTCAACGCAGATGCAATGGTGGGCAAAAGTTGGTATAAGTAATAATAAATGTAATACCTACTTCAGATTACTCGTAATTTATTGCTTCCTTCGACCTAAGATTTGAAAATGGAATATCTGCTTAAAATTTAAACCTCAACTACACCAAATGCCACTTCACATTAATAATAGTTACACTGCTGCTAGATTTTTCGAAGCCGACCTACTGATTAATCAACTGACTAGATACTGTAATTTATTCTTGGTATACTGATGAGAGTGGAGAATCAATAA
This sequence comes from Idaea aversata, assembly GCA_907269075.1. Lineage (NCBI taxonomy): Eukaryota > Metazoa > Arthropoda > Insecta > Lepidoptera > Geometridae > Idaea > Idaea aversata. Next base: position 2,235,922 of record OU026092.1, on the reverse strand, counting down.
TGGTTGTTATAATGTGGAATTGGAGTTCAAACTTTGACGTTCACAGTTTTAGAGAATTTCATGAGAAATGCTTAGAGACATTCAAAGTTACATTAGCTACGCGTAATTTGGTTCAATTAGGTATATGCATTTGGTTTGCAGATGTCTAATGACAGCCAGACCTACGTTAAATATCAAGTTACAGAAGTTTACTTAAGTATACAGTGTGTAACAAAACCCTGTAATCTCTCTTAGATAAGTACTCATCCTTACCCGATAAACATGTCGAAAAATTGAAAAAAAAATCTGGTTTTGGAAAATTGCTTTAACATGATCAGAATTTTGAGATTTTTAAAAATGTGACAACATCATTATTAACATCAGGCAAAGCTTATATTTTTGCTGTAAGACATTATTCAAAATTCCCTGTTATTTTGGAATATAGCGTGCTCTATTAGCGTGCTAATTCGTTGTATGCAAACAAAAATACAAAATAGTTTACAAAAAAAAAACAAACATAATATAGGTACCTACCTAATTATCGGCCAGTTTAATTAAACAAATAATAATCTATTAATTCCACACACAACTGAACTTAATACAATGAGCAATAAGGGATTATTATTTCACGTAGGTATTTGACGGATTTTATTTCGAAGGGGCTTAAATATAGAAAGTTAATGTTACATAAATAAATGATTGCATACAAAAATATTAGGTACAAATAATATATAACTGGCTTGCTTTCTATGCAAAAAGGGTCGTTATAACTTTTGGTCTTAATTTTTCAGTCAAGCCCCCTTTCGCAACGCGGTAAGGATAAGGAACTTTCGTTCCAAAAATAAAATATAAATATTGAAATAATAATAATAATAAAATAATAATAAATATTTCAGGACATATTACACATCGCCATCCAGCCCCAAGCTAAGCAACTTAATGCTTGTGTTATGGGTGCCAGATAACGGATATCACTACAAAGTATAAAACAAAGTCGCTTTCTCTGTCCCTATATCCCTTTGTATGCTTAAATCTTTAAAACTACGAAACGGATTTTGATGCGGTTTTTTTAAATAGATAGAGTGATTCAAGAGGAAGGTTTATATGTATAATACATGCATAATATAGCCGTGCGAAGCCGGGGCGGGTCGCTAGTTATATACAAAAAAAAACATCAAATCGGTCCACCCGTTTAGGATTACTTCAGTGTGACATACACACGTACAGTAGAACTATATATATAAAGATACGCTACGGATTAAGAACTTTCTCCTTTTGTAACTCGGTTAAAAATACAAATATGTCACAACTGCTGCAAAGCTAAAGCTGCACGCAATAAAACAAACCGTCGATGTACAGGATCACCGTTTGAACCTCACACGATAGGTTACATAGTTGTTTTAATCCATACAGGGAGGGAGGGGATAACTGTAAATGTTGCAAGTCAAAAATATTGTTTTATACTATATTATATTATGCATGTATTATACATATAAACCTTCCTCTTGAATCACTCTATCTATTAAAAAACCGCATAAAAATCCGATGCGTAGTTTGAAAGATCTAAGCATACAAATGGACATAGGGATTTATAGGGACGGCGAAAAGTGACTTTATTTTATACTATGTAGTGAAGTGATAACAGTTTACCAAATGGCTTCAGTATGTATATTGATTTGCAGTTTAGACATGTTGATCTTTCAAATTGGTCAGGGGAGCACGCGTCACTTGCAAAATCCAAATGATCGGTGTGACGTCATAAATACTTACGTCAAAATTTAATAAACTTTTTAAACTCACACGATTTGTATAAAAACAAGGTGTGTTTGTTTGTGCTTGTTTTGATTTGTGTTGGATTGTTGATAAATATTAAAAAAAACGCGATTACTACGTTACAATTTACGTAAAAATAATTACAACGTCATATTTTTTTATTTATTATTAAGATTATTGCATGAAAATGAGAAACTTCTATTTACAACATTTATTTTCATTATGCAAGGGCTCTATGATAAATCGTGCATCTAATTTTCACATCAGCAATCATTTCGCATTTAATAGTTACTAACACTGACGAAACCATACTGTTTGTGAATTTGAAATGACTAATGAATTGATAATATTCTTTTGTTTCTATTATACCTACTAGCTGCGCCCTGCGGTTACACCCGCGTATTTCCCGATCCCGTGGGAATATCGAGATAAAAAATAACCTATTTTTATATAACCTATCTACGTACAGACTTTAATTGCAATTGGTTCAGTCATTTTTGCGTTAAGTAGTAACAAACATACAAACACACAAACATTCTTATTTATAATAGTTACTACCTACTAGCTGCGCCTTGTGATTTCACCCGGGTAAGTTCTGGTCTCGATCGTTATAAAAAAAGGCGGCGTAGGTTCAAAAAGGTATTAGCGTAGATTAGATAGCTAGAGACTAGTGTTGCCGATAGGTTTCATCTGGAAAAACCTATACTATCGATTGGCCTATCGATAGTACCTATTGAAAATCGACACTATCGATAGCTCAAAACGCTCGCGCAGACTAAACTATCGATATAGTATCGATCCTATTGCCTCGTTTTGAGGTATCGATAGTATCAATAGTATCGCCTCGTTTTGCGCTATCAATAGTATCAATAGTATTGCCTCGTTTTGAGCTATCGATAGTATTAATAGTATTGCCTCGTTTTGAGCTATCGATAGTATCAATAGTATTGCCTTGTTTTGAGTTATCTATAGTATTTTGAGCTATCGATAGTATCAATAGTATTGCCTTGTTTTGAGTTATCGATAGTATCAATAGTATTGCCTCGTTTTGAGCTATCGATAGTATCAATAGTATTGCCTTGTTTTGAGTTATCTATAGTATTTTGAGCTATCGATAGTATCAATAGTATTGCCTTGTTTTGAGTTATCGATAGTATCAATAGTATTGCCTCGTTTTGAGCTACCGATAGTATCAATAGTATTGCCTCGTTTTGCGCTATCGATAGTATCAATAGTATTGCCTCGTTTTGAGCTATCGATACTATTGGTTTTTAATGAACTATCGATAGACTATCGATTATTCAGCGATAGTCGACTATCGATCGGCAACACTACTAGAGACCTAGATTAAAAAATAGGCGGGTAAAAATAGGCTACATAAGTTTAATTGCAATCGATTTAGTAGTTTTTGCGTGAAGGAGTAACAAACATACACACACTAACACACAAACTTTTACATTTATCACATTAGTAGGATAGGATTAATCACCTACTAGCTGCGCCCTGCAGTTACACCCGCAAAAATTTCAGTCCCAACCGGGACAAAAAATAGCCTATTTTTAATTCCAGGTCTCTATCTCCGTAGCGAGTTTCAACGCAATCAGTTCCGCAGGAAGTAAGATAATGTAAATGTTCTTGCACCGCCCGTTGTTGCTAGAACAGTACAATAAGCGTGCACCTTTATCTCTCCAACAGTGATAGGTACAGAGTGGCTAATTCCAGGATTTCATTCGAAACACACGGAGACAGGTCGGCGACGCATTGCGAATATTAATACGCCTTTAGGATTGTTCACCACTGACATGTAAACTAACGAATAAATATAAAATTCAAAGTCTGTATTGACTCGCCCGAATACCGAAAGTGGCGATTAAATTGACATTTAAGTGTCATTTCTAAATAGGATAGGACGTCTTAAATATTTAGGGGATAAACGTGAGTATTAGGGGATGAATTGATATATCAACGTACAACCTAAATTAATGGGTGGATGCTAAAATTTAGCTGCTATTATGACATAGGTAAACGAGAGCTTTTTGAAAATTTCTACTTCCAAGTATATACGGGTGAAATAGTGGGTAAAAGTTAGTTAAAACCTAAAATAATAGCTACTATGAAATGAGATAGCTAATGGCGGAGCACCCCGTCCCTAGGAATCACACTGTCTAATGACGATTCAGAATACATTTTGAATAGAAATATTATCAGCAACAGAGAGTTGAAGCAAATTTTTAATTTCTTATAATCTATAATTGAAGATTCTTCTTAATAATACTTATACTTACCTAACTATCACATAACACACAAAAAAGGTCTAAAATTCTTAACTGAAAAACACTTTATCTGTACAATACACAAGAAAAAATTAAAATAAACCAAAAGCTAATAAACTACGATGCTTAATGCGTTAGTTTTTAACTAAAAACTCTACGATAGCTCAATATAGAGTTCTACAATTGAACTTCAATTTTTGTTACCCGATTGTAGTTTATATCTTTCAGTGTAAAACGATCTTTATATAATACTGTAGGTATACAAGCTGTCATCTGTTGAGAGGGGTATAAACACGCTTTGTATGATTTATGGACGAGCTGCATCGAATGTATTACTTTGTCAAAACGATGCGTGAATGGGGTGATGGGCTACGAAAGTTTGAAGGTAGAGCTTGACGAATTTCCCAAGTATTATTATAGCTTTTAACGATGGAGATTCTTCTTACGATGATTCGATTCCTGCCGTACCTATCTTTGATGGGTTAGTGGCGGAGCGCCCCAGAATCACATAATTAAATAATCAAAAATGACGATTTAGAATAATGAATAGAAATACCGTCAACAAGAAAGACTTGAACCAAATTTTTTATTTCTTATAATTTATAATTGAAGATTCTTCTTAATTATACTTATACTTACCTACTAGTTACTTAAATATCACATAACACACAAAAAAAGGACTAAAATGTTAAGTGATAAATAAGTAGGTAATTGACGAATCTATCTGTTGACGTAAATATTTTTGACAAAAAAATGCTCTGATGGTACCGAAACAACCCCCGATATATCATCAGGACTATTAAAATTTGCAATTCTAGATAAATAAATAAATATTACAGGACATTCCAGACATCGCCATCTAGCCCCAAGCTAATTAACTCGACTACTTAATATACCTTCTATTCTTTTGTAAATATATACTTATAACACATAGAAACAACCAGACCACAGACAAATTAAAAAAAAAGGTTTAGAGCTGCACTCAATGGCTTTCTTGCTAAAAAGGCGTACTATGACTTAAGGGACTTTTTAAATGATAGAAAATTGTAATAATACGTTAGCCACTTTGACATGTGGATATTTTATATTTAAAAATGACTGGACACAATTAATAATAATTTGACATTTAAATTCTATGAGCCATTTTTTTGACATTTGTGTGATTCTTATTTTTGTAATTAGGTACTTGACACTATTAATATTTTGGTATTCAATTTTGTGAGCCAGTTTCACATAATTAGGTAAAAAAATATTTTTATTATGTATAACCTTTATAGCTTTTAGGATATTTCGCAACCTAGTATTGACCTAAATTTTAAAATAATAATTATAAATGTACCAATAAAATTTCATATGCCAAATAAGGCGAATCATGGCTGTAACTACGTATTTTCTACCACTGTGAACCATCATTGTTAACCCATGTTTTATGAAATAAATGAATATGAAAAATATCTAAGCATAAATACCTACTTGTGTGAGGCGGGAATCAAACCCGCTAACCTGTGGTTGGTAGTCTGGCATGGTGACCATTGTGCCAACTGGGCGTCAGATACTTAACTACTTGCCCTTATCCGTCTCGTCCAGCTGAGTTGACTCTCTACTGATCGAGTGTCTGCTTTTATGTCATATAGCTGTCTTTTAGTGAAAAAATAGACATACTTGTATGAACTTCAAAAGTATAGAGAACTATGGATTTGTAGGTATTTTGGGCTTTTTTTGATCTAAAATTATACCAACGCTATCATCTTAAAGTAATAGAGTAAGATCCCCTGTCCGACAGATTTGTTCGTTATTTTATAAAAGCTGAGAATTACTCAGCGCGTGCCTCTAACACAGTTATCGATGTGCAATTATGAAGTTCAGACCATTAGTGGCTTGAAGAGTTATCAGGTAGCAAAGCCAAGAATCGAACCTGGTAATTCAGCAAAAAAAAAGCGTACATAGTATAGCAAATGAAAGGAAAAGCTCATTTTTATTATAGTTATACTTACACCTCTGTGAATAATCTTTTGGTGGTCTGGTAGGTGTTGGAACTATTGAAAGTGGCTTTTGGGGAAATACCTTTTAATAGTTACCCAAATAACATAAATATAGTTTTTTTGCAAAATAAACAGGTTTAGTTCTTGGCTTTGCTACCTGATAACTCTCCAAGCCACTATGATCTGAACTTCTTAATTGCACATTGTTCAAAACTATATTGGTAATTCTCAGCTTTTATAAAATCACGTAGGTCTTGCGGTAGGCGGGATCTTCGCCTATAAAGTCAGTATATAGGTATGCGCCCTCTACTACACACTTGAGTGAGTGACGTGCCAGCGGTTCCGGAAGTACCCTTAAATGCTGCGGTGGTGCCTTTCCGCAGTCACTTCATTAGAACACGCCTTTATGTTAATGACGTCGCACTTTCTTTGTACATCTGCTGTACTAAATTATACCTGCGGGTGTTGTTTGAAATGGAGGTAAATATATGAAAGAAGAATGGGAATATTTGTTTGATGTTGTTCTTAAATTTAATACAAACACTGAATGATATATTATTATCTAGTAGTAAATAAATTGTAGGACATCTAGAAAATAGTTTTTGCTTCGGGTCACCAAAAGGCTGAAGTATCGACATGCAATGAAGTTTTTGGGCACCCTTCTTAGGGACTCCCAAGTGGACCTTTAATTTATTATGTTAATATTATGTATATGTTTTTATTTTAATTACTGTGGTCCATAAAATTGCAGAATTAGAAAATATTGATAAAATGCTTTGACAAGAACGGATTTTTTTGGCTCATTTTTTAAGACGTTGATCTAAAGATGAGTATAGATAGAGCATTTACTAGTAACAGAACATCGAGCATTCGCCATTTATAGATTTACTAGAACCACACTTTGAACATGTGTCTGGATTGTATTATTCGTATTAAGAACGTTACATTGCTCGGGAAAATGATCTAGTCCATACTCACTTTAAAGTGCGAAATACTACTTTAGCTACTTGCTACTTTTACTTTAGCATTTACAAAAACCTTTATCCTATAATGTAAATCTGCCAGCCATGAACTCACAGTCTACATTGATTATGTAACTACTTACACGAAAGAAATTCCATTTACTTACCTTCTTACCTTCCCACATGTTCCGCGTCACCAGGTGGCCGAATTAAATTGTAACAAAGGTTCGGAAGTCTACATTACATGACATTTCGTAACGAGATATTATCACGACATGAAAATTTATTGGTATGAGTAAATATATTAAAGTTGGGACTCGGTGCTCTGACACAGGACTTTTTTTACAAGTCATAAGTCAGGGTTTGACGACTAATTACACCTTCGTGATGGTAGGTGACGATGCGGTCGAAGATGTAGCACGCTTTCCTAGAAGATACCTGTTTAATCGTGACTTGAGGAGCACCAAATTTTACACGTCAGGAAAGACAGACACAGGCAATGATTTCATTCATCACGATGTCTCCTTTCACTTGAAGAAAAACATGGTTCGCTCGCTCTCTTCCTTGCAAATAAATTGTCAGAAACATTCAGGGTAATATGGAGAATAAACAGTCACAGGTGCGTTGGAGCAAAATTAAATCTACGGGTGTAAGAACGGCCTCAGCATTCATAATTTGCCATCTTAATACTGAAAAGCTTTGGTTTTAATTAACTAAGTTGCGAAATATTGGCCTGTAAAGCGACAGGCGATTTGTATTACAAAAGAATTGCTTTAAGAAGGAGTCTAATGGCACTTGACTGGTCAGTTGATTTTTAGGACCTTTTTAATCTCTGACCCAAATGGGTGTTATTACAAATCTGTATGCCAAAGACAATGACATATGGCCTTTTCTCAGTCGTTCTTTAGTTGTTTACTATAAAATTTATGATTTAAAAGAAGTTTTGTGTGAGGAATGGCGACGCTGATAGAGATACATACTCATGTATACACATGCATGTATGCATACACTTTTCACAGATTGCATTAGAAAAGTGTATGCGTGTCGCTAAATACGATGAAAGTATCACTATCACAGAACGTTACGATTTGACGCTTAACGTTTTGTGATAGTGACTAAACGTTATGCGCATTTGACGCACCCCACAAATCACAAAAATACTAAGCGTCGTCGCCTTCAAAATACCACTGTTTTCTAGTGAACAATCTTAGGTCGAATTAAGTCTTGGAATTCTTGCGATTATGTTCACAGCTCTGCACAACACCTTGCCATCTCGGATTCTAGGCTAATGTCTACATAGTGCTAAGAACACGAAAGAGAATGGAGTTGAAGCCTCAAGCGTAAAACTGTTACTGTTCCCTTGTCAAGTCTTATACTTACCAAGGTAAGGTTTGTTCAGAAATTAACAAGCCTTCGAAAAAAGCATTTTGTCGATCTAGAGCAACTGATTTTAGAAGATTGTTCAAATGTTGACCTTCTCATGAGCAATTTATGCTTTACACTTTTTTAATCATAGCAGAGGCGTTTTACACTCAGTGTGCCATCTGGTTTTATAGACTACCAAAACTTTTAGAAATTATTGTAAATTTGTTGACACAGAAGCATTATTTTGTGAAGAATTTAAACTTAATTTCTAGAAACTTTCAAAATTGTAAACTGAAGCGAGTCGAAATTAAATTTTGTTTATTTTGACTCTGACTTTGTTTTTTCTTTTTAACCGACTTCAAAAAAGGAGGAGGTTCTCAATTCGTCGCGTATATATATATATATATATTTTTTTTATGTATGTTCGCCGATTACTCGAAAACGCCTGGACCGATTTGGAAAAATCTTTTTTTGTATGAAAGGGGATAACTCAGAGGTGGTCCCATAAAAATTGAATGAAGATCTGATGAGGATCTTCGGAGTGATGAACAGAATTGCACCTCGAGAGTGCAGCAAATTGCTCAGTTTTCGTTTTCCACCAGTAGAATTGGGCCATAAACTAATAGTTACCGATAAATGGAATATCTGAAACCACCTTCTCATCAGAAAACTCTTCAATCGGTTACGATTACAGGTTACAATTTGAAGAATTTAGTCGAATTTAGTCGCCGGACTGGGTTTGTATGAATGTTGACAGAAAACCCTATCTTCAATGAAGATCTGATGAGGGTCTTCGGAGGGATGAACAGCATTGCACCTCGAGAGTGCAGCAAATTGCTCTATTTTCGATTTCCACCAGTAGAATTGGCCCATAAACTAATAGTTACCGATAAATGGAATATCTAAAACCACCTTCTCATCAGACAACTCTTGAATCGGTTACGATCACAGGTTACAATTTGAAGAATTTAGTCGAATTTAGTCGCCGGACTGGGCTTGTATGAATGTTGATAGAGAACCCTATCCTAAATGAAGATATGATGAGGATCTTTGGAGTGATGAACAGATCTGCACAGCGAGGTTCAGCAAATTGCTCAATTTTCCATTACCACTAGTAGAATTGGCCCATACACTAATATTTACCTATCGACGAATGGAGCATCTGAACCTTCTCATCACCAAACCCTTCAATGAGTTACAATTAGGTACAGGTTGCAATTTTAAGAAATAGTCGCTTTCGCCTCATGGAGTAGAATTTTCAGTGTCAGCGGCACTAAAAATGGTTAAATAAAAAAATAAATTAAAATTTAAAAAACCGACTTCAAAAAACCTGAAAACAAAAACTAAAAAAACTTGAAAAAAAATCCTGGTAACAAAAACTAAAAAAAACCTGAAAAAGAAACCTGAAAACAAAAACTAGAAAAAGACCGAAAAAAAAAAACTAAAAAGTGAAAAATAATCCATTTCGGGTCACTAAAACAGCAGATAACATAAACATACTTGGAAGTCGGACTGGGATGTTTCCTATAATACCTCTCAACATTCAATCTAACCCAGTCCGACTTCCAAGTATGTTTATGTTATCTGCTGTTTTTTCATAAAAGTGTTCGTGAAAGGAACAAAAATATATAGACTTTCCCATTTTAAGAGCTTAATAATTTTACCTTACGACTTGTTCTTATGTAACCAACAAAATTAAATGGCTAGGAAACGCTCTCTTACACCATATTGCAACTTATTTAAGTTACCTTAAGTTAATGGGCCGAAAGGGTAGCGATATAGTCCGGATTTATTTTCCATTCGATTTTATGAAGATCGAACATTTGACTTATTACCTGACCCTGTAAGTCATTTGAACGGTTATGTTGGTGAAACGAGGTGCTTCATTTTTTTATTAGACTTAGTATTAAGTCGTTTGATGTGTTATAGAAAGATGCGTTCCTGTAACAAAGCAATTTTTTTTGTTTTTGAAAAAAATCTAAAATTAATCCGAATTTGTTAGTCGTTATTCTATTTCCTATTTAACATTAATTAGTAAGTAATCAAATTGACATTGAAAATAATTTAACATTTTAATAATTCTTCTTTATAACCACTTATGACATTTATAATTTCAATTCGTAATCTTGTAAAATTAACGATTTCTATAATATTAATGTCTTCGTAGTAAAATTTCGTATGCCTGTAAGGCTGAATATAGAGATGCAATACGTGTAATTATGTCAACTGTACCACCTATATTCACGAATAAATGATTATGATTATGAAATAGTAGTAGGTAGGTACCTACTAACACACAAAATTTCATTGAAATCGGCAGAGCCATTTTCCATTCTTTGCACGACGAATTATAGGTACTAGCTAAGCCCCAATTTCGGTTAGGATTGTCTATTCTTTACCCCCGCCTATTCCCCACCCCCTCTTAAGTTATGGACCTAATGCATTTTATGCTTGTCACTTTAAAGCGGAAAATTAGATCGTAGGCAGTGAAAATCTAATTTGATTTATTGACAAATGTAATATTTTGCGTCTTTTTCTTTGACACCACAAGATAGAAAACAGTGTAAAAATAAATAAGGTAGGTACTTTTCCAGATGAAAAATTCCAATAATTTAATTCATTTTAACTACTATCTAATATTAATTTTAAGTTACAAATTTTCGTTAAGTACCATTTTTATGTAATAAATAATTATCTAAGTATTTATCACTACATAGTATAAAACAAAGTCGCTTTCTCTGTCCCTATGTCCCTATATTTCTATGTATGCTAAAATCTTTAAAACTACGCAACGGATTTTGATGCGGTTTTTTTTAGTAGCTAGAGTGATTCAAGAGGAAGGTTTATAATAATATGTATAATACATGCATAATATAGCCGTGCGAAGCCGGGGCGGGTCGCTAGTTATTTAATAAATAAACTTTCAACAAACTTACCTGTCTTTACAAATTTAAATCTTAAAACAACCCATCATAGTTTTACTGAGACTTTGCATGAAAATTAATTACCCCACCGCATCGGAACTTTGCGAAATAATGAATTTAATAACTTACCCGTAGCAATATCATCTAAAAGTATAATTTACTTTACGCCATTAGCATAATCAGGAAAGTTTTGAATAGATATTCTCCATAACATGTTTCCCGCAGGTTGATTTCTGTTAAATTACACGTGACTTTAATTACTTCTATGAGTTTTGTAAGTTGTAATTGGAAATTTAAAATTATAGGTAGATATATTAAGGTGAAAGGGTACCTACACTCTCTCCACACAAACTTAGTCGACTGTTTCCTCCCTGGATAATGACACTAGCACAAATATTTTTGTGCCATAAAACCTATAACTGCCATGACTATGCCCCTATTTTTGTTTCAGGGAGAAAACAGTCGACTACGTTTGTAATAGTTTATATGGAGAGAGCCCCCAGCACCCTTTCCTCTTAAATAGCCACATTTTATATTATGGTTGCCGAAAAGAGTTCGCCCTTAGGCGATAAGGCCGTCTTTTGTGCTAATTTAGGATCTAGGACGAATCTAGGATCGTTCTGTATATTTAGGTTTCCTTAGTATTTATAATATAATTGGTTATTTTTATCAACTTTACCATGGTGTCATTTAAATGGTTTGTCATTTTTAGAGTTGGACAATTTTATTATTGGACGTCGCCTTTTGGACATTTTTTCTTTTTCATAAGCCCTTCAGACTGAAAAATGTTTTCTATTCTATAACATACAAAGTATTATCTATCCATACAAGTGAATGAGTTAATGGGTAAACTCGTTACAGCTCAATGATCACAAAGAGCGAATCCGAGGATAACCTTTGATCTCCGTACCCCTACCACGTGTTACTGTTGTGATTGTAAACGGTGAATAATACTTCATTCGCTGCATCCGAAAAGATTTTACTAAGGTAGTTTCGCTTCGCGTATACGGCATCGAAACTTCTTTAGAGCTATAAATAAAAGAATAAAACACCGGTCAAATTTCACTTCAGGTAAGTTTGTTTAACCTTTAAAGTTATGACCCTATCTACAACGACCCGCGGCCCAACCAGGATCGCCCAGCCAAAATTTCGTTGTTTTAAAATGGAATTATTTTAACGGATATAAAATATTCGCATTTATTTTGAAAACAAAGTTCTAGAAACGTCATGTTTTTTTAAATTTTTTTATTTAATTTTAATTTTAATTTATAGCCCAGGACCGATAGGTTTGGAAACAGATGAAGGAGACTACTGCAGGGCAATCCTTGCAGTGGAAGACCATAGGTTAATAAAAAAATATCGTTGTCGATGTGTGTGTCGCGTTAATCATTCTGCAACGAGATGCGACGAAGTGCCGTTTTTATTTTTCATAAGCGATGTATTTATCTGTCAAAGCACTAAAAGTTCACTGCAATCAGTAAATAATTTGTATAGTGCTTTTACAGATTTCACAGAGACGTGCATGCGTTTTTAAAACAGTCATCCTTAAAATCTGGATGATTATTTTGAAAGTACACGCCTGCGTGTCCTTGAAGGTTTACATATTTTGTGGTAAAATGTACTGTAATTTGATACTTCATTGGTAGGTACCGTTCACTTAAGATTCACGTCACGTGCAGTTTTGGTCGCAAAAAGTCGCGTCGCTCATTTAGGACAACGGTTTACTATTAACGTTTGTCGAATACTGTTAAAACCTCATAGTAGGGGTACTGTCTGGTTGTATGATAGAATAACCAACGCCAACATTAGGTATAAAGGTTTATATTTATATAGGTTAAGGGCCCGCTGGCAACCATCTTTATTAGCCTATTATTTTTGAACTAAAATACTTTCTTAACTGGGCCGTTAAATTTAAAAAAAACCTTTTTAAATTTAGATCCCACTTATTAAGAAATGGTTAACACAAAAATAGTGGTTTTGTCCGTAGGGTGGTTCTACCGATTTGTCTCCGTAACCCACTCTATAAGATAAGTGCTCGGAGAGTGAAGACACGTTTTAAATATTGTAACCTAGCTTTCAACCGACTGCGTTCGCATAGGGGTTAAATTTTCCATCACTCTATAATATCAGTCAGCCAATCAGGAGTTTGAATCTTATATTTACAGAAGAACTTAAGAAAAATTTCTAATTTCGATATAATTTTATCCCAATATTCTAATAAATTCAATAAAATTCTAATAACTTCTCCAAAGTTTCAATGCAACAGTATCCTAAACACACAAGCTTTTGGACTTCGTTCAAAGGCCCCCTCGAAAGCCAACTTTAGTTTACTTTCAGCTTATCCTAACTTGGAAACATAAGCAAGTCATCACTTAACTAAAAGCCTAGCCGGGTTAAATTTACTTTGAAATCTGTTTGCTGTTAACAGATGCAGAGACATGTGTGTGATATTTATACATATTATTTACTTTAGCAAGGGTTAAAACTCAAAGAATCAAGTTAAAATTTAACATGCCGCAAAGACCGCAAGATGTAAACCGTTCTTACTTAGAACGGGTGACAAATCAACATTGAGCTATGCTGCGCTGTGCTGTGCTGTGTTTCTTAAGCTACGTTTTTTAACAATCAACATCAAGCTGTGCCGTGCTTTGCGTACTTCAGTATAAAAGTAATCAGCAGCTCGTGTAGTCGCATATCTCGTCAAAAATGACTTTATTTTCAAAACAACATAAACATTACGTTTGGCAGAGCTGGCGGAGCATGGCAGAGCTCCATAAAAAACATAGCACAGTTCGGCACAGCCCGGCTCAGCATGGCGGGTAGCGCGCCTCGCTTGAGACTGCTGCATTTTTAAACAGCTCGATGTTGATTTGTCACCCAAAACAGCTGCCTGCGTCTGTCTTTCCTGACGTGTACGGGGTTTGCAAGTCGCGAGTGAACAGGTATCTTTTAAGAAGGCTTGCTACATCTTAGACTGCATCGTCACCTGCTATTAGGCAGGTAAGATAGTGGTCAAACGCTGACCTATCATGTTGAAAGAAACATGTCATACAAATTTTAGAAAACACGTTTCACGATTTTTTTGAACGTCACTAACGCAGAACGGAGTAAAAAAGGACATATTTTAATAGATCAGCAAACTCAGCTTTTAGATGAGAATAAAACGGATTTTTGATCCTGGTGACAAATTCACCTTAATTTTATAAAGTACTAGCGGCCCGCTCCGGCTTCGCACAGCTATATTATGCATGTATTATACATATAAACCTTCCTCTTGAATCACTCTATCTATTAAAAAAAACCGCATCAAAATCCATTGCGTAGTTTTAAAGATTTAAGCATACAAAGGGATATAGGGACAGAGAAAGCGACTTTGTTTTATACTATGTAGTGATAGTGATAGAGCTATTTTTGCTCATACGATGAAGGAAAACAACGTGATTAAACCAATAACCAGTTACTGGTTACCAGTTACAAGTCTTCTTCAAGGACCTATGGGTGCACATTTTTTTAGGTACTGAAAGGAAACTAAACTGTCCCCTGGGTCACCCAAGTCCTTCAAGTGGAATAGACCGTTTTGTTGTCATACAGATGAGTTATTTTCCTCTTGACAAGGTCGACTAAGCGAGTTTGCTATAGGTTGCGCATCTAATACATGTCTCGAGCACTACTGTACAATCCACGGTCAAAAGTCTCTGCCCACCGTAACGTTTACAATCCCGTAACCAGGGGCCCTACCGCGGTAAGTGCGTCGGCTTCAAGCCGACGTCGATATGCCAAACCCCGTCTCACAATGGGCCAATTTTTGAGCTAGCTTTTCATAGAAATTTTGAATAATTAAGTAGTGTTTTTGTGTGTTTTATGTCTGCAGGATTGCCAGGGACTTCAAAACTTTCAAAAATAAGTGATTATGGTATTATTATTTAAAAAAAAACAAAGTCATATTTCGTAGTGTTTTTTAGAAATAACAAAACCAGAATAACTTATTTTTAAATGTTTTGATGTATTCAACAATCCTGCATTCTTAAACACATGACAAAAACCACTTAATTTTTCAAAACTCCTATGAAAGACAGGCTCAAAATTTTGCCCAGTGTGGGGCGCGGGACGGCGTAAACCGACGCGTTGGTTTGAAGCCGACGCACTTACCGCGGTAGGCCCCCTGTGCATCGAAACCACGTCGATTGGTGTAGCGGGTGGCAGCTTATACCTCTCGGCCAATTAAAGACATAGCTAACATGTTGAAAATAATAATCATACTGAGTACTTTTAATTCAAGTATTTAAGTTTGTGTGTAACGTCTATTAGAAGATGGTCGTAACTCCAATACTTGATGATAGTATTATTGTAGTAAACTGATCATTTACTTATGACCCATACTGTACAGAAGTTGCTGGAACTATATAAATCATCTAGATTCAATGTAAATAATATTATGCAATATAATACACTGAAGGTAGTCATTAAATAAACCTATACACTTCGGAAACTGTAAAAATCTTAAGAATTCCGTAAAATCGTATCCCGGCCAGGGTTGTCACGTATTCAGTTAACACGTTCACCTTTATTCGGATGTCGATAAAATTTCTCATTGCGTTTGCACCCCTACCCCTTATTGAGTAAACAGTCTACATACATTACATCGGCCGATCACAGCTCGTGTCCGCAACACCTAACGCCCTTAATCACAAACAGTTCTTAAGAGGAAAGGGTACCGACACTCTCTCCATACAAACGTGACACTATAACAAATATTTTTGTTGCTTATAACTTAATAGCGACCCGCCCCGGCTTCGCACGGCTATATTATGCATGTATTATACATATAAACCTGGGATATAGGGACATAGGGACAGAGAAAGTGACTTTGTTTTATACTATGTAGTGATAACTGCCATGACCACGGCCATGCCCCTATGTTTTTTTAATAAAAAATTCTATGATAATTATAAAATGAAAAATAAATTAATTTTATGATTAGAGTTACCTACCCAGTTCGTTTTTTTAATTATATATTTTAATTTTTTGGAAGTACATAATTTAGTTAATTTGTAACAAATATCTGTGTTAAGTTAGGTTATCGGTCGATAAAAAGTATGTTGTTTATTTTCTCCCTTTTCACCTTATTGACCTTTATTTAAGGAATATGGTGAAAGCGTGACATCATATCATTGGATTATTAAACTTACTAGCTGTGCCACATGGTTTAACCTGCGTGGTACGCAATGTCGTTGGAATTTTCGAAAATATTCACTACGGACAACAAAAGTTCCTTTTAAAGTACGAAACTCTATATTTTATATAATTTTTAATTCTCTTCACTACATAGTATAAAACAAAGTCGTTTTCTCTGTCCCTATATCCCTTTGTATGCTTAAATCTTTAAACCTACGCAACGGATTTTGATGGGGTTTTTTTTAATAGATAGAGTGATTCAAGAGGAAGGTTTATTATGTATAATACATGCATAATATAGCCGTGCGAAGCCGGGGCGGGTCGCTAGTAATTAATAAACAAAATTAATTATGATTTATAAATTTTATAATTCAGTTTTCAAGAACCGATTTTTTTTTAATTTGATGAATGCTTTTTTTTCACTTAAGAAGGTGAGTGGGTATGGATTCCTCCACACAAATATATAAATACACACTCGCTCCGCTTCTGTGGACGGGCAGCCTTAAAGTCTATTTAGTAGCCCAACAGGGATTTTTAATTTCCAAAGTACAAATAAAATGTTCCAACAAAAATCCCAATTCCGAAGGGGGAAGTCAGAAAGAATGAACCCATAACAATACATCTCATTTAAATGTGAAATGTCCAAAATACCCTCCCATTAACACGACAAAGGGCACGTGCAATACAAACTCGATAACCTTTGTGGCGCGTCGGGCGAACACCCGCCTGTGACGTAGAAAATTGCAAATTCGATTCCTGTCTCAAACAAATATTTTTGTACAGATATTTTGCTTAGGTATATATTTTCAAAAGAAAGGTTTGTATTTATTCTATCTATTGACTGGACACCATAACATAAGCCTAGTTGATTATTTATGATTTACGCCATTAGATGATGGCGCTGTGTAAAGTGCCCCACAACATTCATTTATTTTTAAACTATTTAAACTGATGTCTTTTGCTACTCTGCCTCGAGATACTTTGGTCGCAATTATATTTGTGATAGCTTTTGCCCGTGACTTCCTCCGTGTTAGGGTTGAATTTTCTTACCGGATATCTACATCATAATAGATATCTGTATGCTCCGCCGCGCCGATCCGTCTATTGGTTTGAGGTGTGTTGATATATCAGTCAGTCAGGACTTTAATTTTTTTAATGTGAGGTATCCTGCAATATTTATTTATTTATACAGAGTTATTGTTAATTATATTAGCAAGCCTTTGAGGGCTACTTCTGTGCACCTAAAAAAACTTTTGTTCTACGGCTTTTGGAAATTCGAACATTTTTTTGAAAATTCTCATAACATAACATAGGAAAACTGTCAAAACCAGCATCGCTTATTAGCATCAAATTGAATTCTGATATCGGCCCAATCCTGCGTACTAACCCAATGTTACTAGAACGCTATAAGAAACTAACCAATTGTTTTTGACGACAACTTTTGAAATGCATAATCCGTAGATTTATCTTATTTATTTAACTGCATTTTAATTGTGTTTTTTTAGGTCTTTTCTAGGTGGAATTAATAAATTTTAAATGTAAAAATAAACATTTGAATTAATTAACTAATTGACAATGTTTGATACTGAAGAATCGTCAACAACAATGTGTTATAAACAAAACTCTTGTATGGCACGCGTCCAAAGAATCCAAATTACAAAGCCGATGGATTTTAATTTTCTACGTTTTTGTGTTTTATCAAGTTTTTCTACTGTTCTAATTGTTTTCCTTTGACGATTTAAAATTTTAACACGCGGTTTTTATTTAAGACTAGCAACCCGCCCCGGCTACGAGTATTATACATATAAACAACAAACAAACAAAATAACTCTTTATTCAGGCAAATTACACCCATTTACAGATAATTAATTATATAAACCTTCCTCTTGAATCACTCTATCTATTAAAAAAAACCCCATCAAAATCCGTTGCGTAGTTTTAAAGAGTTAAAGAGAAAGAGAGAAAGTTTTTTTTAGTTTTAAGCAGTCAAAGGGAAATAGGGACAGAAAAAGCGACTTTGTTTTATACTATGTAGTGATGATACAAAAAACAGTTGCAAACAAGAATTTCCTTTGCAACGTTTAAAGTGAGCACTGAGCAAGTGAGCATGAGTAACCTTAAATATTTGTTTAGTAGCAGAATATCGAAATGATTACATTTACACCGATGCGTCACACATTGAATCTAAATTTGTATTTTATCAAGAACTAGCAGTGTTCTCCGGTTTCAGTTAATCAAGTGAAGATCCAAGGTACTAATAGGATAAAACGTTACTCCGCAGACTTCAATGTAGGTATATTTCTAAGGTATACTAGATACCAAACTCTCCCGATCAGCACTCCTAAATTACAAAACAACTTTGTGTTTTGTAAGAAACACAATGTCTAAATTACAAATGGCAAAATGTCTAAATTACTCATGCCATGATGTCTATATAAAAAAATATATTTTGTTTATCCTATAGTCACTTGTGAATTTACTTAAGCACCCAGGTTCATAGGGAAACTCGTTGCCTGTAACTAGTAAATTTATAAAGGCGAGTTCTGAAAGGCGACTCCATTAAAGTGATTATTTCGATAAGTGTTGAGTGCTTAGTACTTAATTCATTGTTACATGACTGTGTAAATGCGCCTAGCGGTAGACAGACAGACGGGCGTGACGCGACGGGAAGCGCCGGCGGCCGGAAGTGAACTGCTGCGTTTCCGCCGTCGTTCGCCGCGCGCGCAAACTTGATCACAACATTGAAATTGGAATTCAGTTTTCAGTTGATTTACTTTACCAAGTTCTCTACAGTTAGTTGTGGCGCCACCATCATTGCAATGCTTAAGTTCTTGTTTAAGTTTATTTTAGTTCCAATTTTATCCACCTGAACGAATAAGTTGCAAGAACCAACGTTTCTAGGAAGCTTTATTGATGGAAATGCAAGGTGTTTATTTTTCTTTAGGTCCAGTGCATTTCAGTTTCAATTTGTTTGCGAAGCTATTTGTTTTGTTGGTGTTTTCCTATTACATGGTTTGGACAAAAATGTTCATTTCAAAGCAGCTAAGAGGATAAATAATTAGACTTACCGAAATCCGATGCTCACTGACATCTTTTGATAGAATTTTCGTTCCGGGAGTACCTGATTTCATCTCTGCAACAATAATTGTGTTCTTAATGATAATCGCTTGAATAGTTCGTAGGTACCTATTCTAAGTTAACATGTTTTATTATTTCAAAAAAGTAGGTAGGTATACCTACTTAATTTCAACTTACAACTTTTAAAAATAATTGTATAGATACTTATAAATACTTAATTTATTACCTACATAAATTATTAAAATTAAGAAATTTTCAAGAAATTGCTTTACCATTATTGGCAGCGAATCTTTTGGTAAATACCGGTGTTGTTCCATTAAAAAAAATACCGATATTCTGGGTAAATAAAGGTAATCATACTAAATTTTTTTTTAAATATGAAATTTTTGGGGGAGGTCCTAAATACTAAAGTTAAACATGTTTTTTGTGGAGCTCGATATTTCGATGCTGTTATAAGCATCATTATCACAAAACCTTGAATTTTGTAGTAAACATAACCAAGTTAGTATTTAATCCTTTATGTTTCTACTACATGTGTTTTTTTTCACACACAATATATTCTAAAATACCTAGAAAAGCAAAATCAAGCGCAAAAACACCAACTATTATCATTAATCGTCACTCATGAACTATTTAAACTTGGAACAAGCAAGGGTAAACCACCCAATTACCGTCACCGAGAACGGTATGACAGGCCAACGTCCTGGACCCCCTGCGAACGGATGCGACGCGCGCGCACGCTTCCGTTCCTAAAATAAGTACACACAAATAGACAGTACGTAAATGACTCGTTTTGTAAGGGCCATAGGAATTTATGTTGTTTTTGAATGGCACGCTTTGTTGTATTATTCAGATGTGTTTTGAAAAATATTCTTAATTTAGAAAGTTACTTGAACTTATATTGATTTTATTTTAAAAAATCTGGGTTAAAATCTAGAAAATCTATTTGGAATTAGATGGCTCACTTAGTTTTAGATGTGTTTATCAGCATATGTATTTATGTACCTATGTATTTTGTAAGATGTTTCTTCTGTGTAAAAGACAATAATTTGTAAAGTTATCGATTTTTGTAATAATTTTAAACTCTAGTAAAAACATCCTTTGTAGTAACTTCATAGTAAAAACATCCTTTGAACTTAAAAGTACAAAATTTCAGCCAAATGAAACTTAAAATAAGTTGATTTCCTCATTTTTAAACGGAAATGATGCGCTTAATTACCTCCGGTCCGTGTATCCACTCGTCAAAGTGATGTCGATGCCAGTTTTTGGGCAGACACCCTACTCAATTATAATACTAAATATTATTTTTTACCTCAAGTGTGGCCTTTTAGATTTCATTTTTATTTAGAAACCAATTTACTCAATTTTTTTATAGGTAGAGGGTAAAGCACAAAATTATTAAATGGATACTTTACTTATGTTAATTTTTAGTTTTATCCGATCGCGGGACGTAACGAAGGGTAATGTATTTATCTATCTATCTTAGCTATTGGGGGCTGACAAATAGCCAGCAACACTTCGACCCAATGGGATCTTTTGTGCCTACCTTAATGTTTCTTACTCTTTGAAGAAGTGGTCGATTAACGCGGTGATCCCACTGAGAGGAAGGAACCTATATTCCTCCGGTTTGGGATACGCATTCCCAAGGAGGCTCATACGCTTCGCTGCTAAGACGTCGCATTCACACAGTATGTGCTCCATAGTTTCTGTGACATCACCGCAGGCTCTGCAGTCATTATTTGAAGTTATGTTCATTTTTAAAAGCATGTCATTGGTTCCGTAATGTCCTGTCAAGGCACCAACCACAGCTCGTGCTTTGCTTCTACTGTTGTTCAATATAAATTTAGAAGCCCTTCTGGTGCTGTTACCAATGAATTTCTTCGAATGTAGTAACCCTTGACTGATTTCCCACTCTTGCGTGTGTTTCTTATCAGCTGTATTAATGTATTTAGGTATCAGATGTATTGTATTTACATTTTTTTAGAAGAAAAAAAAAGCACTATGTAACCAGACTTTATAGACCAAACGCGTGGGCCGATTTTGCTGATTCTTACGTCAATCGATTTATTCTAATCAATATTATCTTATGTATAAATAAAACATAATTTATACGGAAAAAATATAAATAGAAACTTTTCCCTTACTTATTATCCGTTTATACGGGGGATCTTTGAGTTACGAGCGTATAGGTATAGGATCTTCTAGGTAAACGTGTTTCATCTTAAACCGCATCGTCACTTACCATCGTGTGAGATAGTGGTCAAACGCTGACCTATTTATTATAAAAAACTAAATATATCAGTACCTACTTACATCTTAAGTATGGTATCTATAAATAAAAATCTAAAAATAGTTCTAAAAAGGTACCTAACGTATGCCGACAAAATCTGTCCCCTTATAAATCCTACATATTAAAAAGGTATCCTTCAAACTAAATATAACCTATATCCTATCAAATAAGCTACTGTATAAATATTTGATGTAACATCCATTCTTGGAAACTTTCGCCAATAATCCTTTAGCAACAAACTGGCGAATCAATTCACGGGATTCTGTTTGCTTTTGAATAATATTTTCTTTTTCCACTCGAAATATTAATGTTTGACATTTTGTTGTGATAGGACGAAAAGATTTTGAGATTAATCTTTAGGAGCTGTCAAACACTGAAGCCAAAGAGCTAACGAAAACCACTGAGTAATAAACGAAGTTCGGGAAAAATAATTATTAAATTCTAAGGGCCATTTGACACTTGCAGTAAAATAGTTAAATTATTATATAATAAACCTACACTTATCCATATATTTTTAACAGAATTTGAAATTCGATTTTAGCTTTCGGTCAAAATCAAAGAGAGAGAGAGATTGTGCATAATTAGCTAAATACAATTTACGGGTATAGGTAATCTTAAATTAATAACCACACGATTGATATTAAACCTAATTATAATCACAGATGATTGTGTTGTGTTTGACACTTTGACAGGGGGTTAATGATGTTTATGAACATAATCAATATTTTGTTGAAACTGAAAACTAAAATCTAGGTTTAGTAAAATCGCGATATTGCATTTTTGCTGCAAGAGGCCCTAAAACAAATAAGCCTAAGATAGGTAGAAGAAATTCTACCTATCTTAGGCTTAAAAAATAGCAAACAAACAATAAAAGTAGCAATAGTAGCAATTTTCCCAAAAAGTTTAAGTTTACCTTTTTTGCACAATTGATGGGCTTGTATTTGACTTCATCTCACCTGATGGAAATCGAAGATGAGGTCGAGAATGTAGCATGCTACCTACTATTTGTTCAGTATGCGTCATAAGTCCACTATCAGTTTGCTACAATGAATACTATAAACAAGTATTGTACTTACGACCTTCTTCTAATAGACGTTACACACAAACATAAAATATACTTGAATTAAAAGTAATCAGTGTGATTATTATTTTCAACATGTCAGCTATTTCTTTAGTTGGTCGAGTGGTATAAGCTGCCATCCGCTACACCAACCGATCGATGTAGGTTCGATCCACAGGTTACTTTGTTACTTTGTTAAAATGTCCAAATAGTGCTGCACAGGATTGTAAACGTTAAGATGGGCAGAGACTTTCGACCATTAATAAAATTGTACCTATGTTTTTCCATCACAAATAAAGTTTTGATAATTAAATTGAAATCATAAAAAAATCTATTAACAACCTTATAGAAGCAAGCCCCTTTTTCAATTTCCTAAAACAAACATTATTCATTTTAAACGCTGCTGAGTTCCCGCGATTTCGATTATCCTTAGAAATTGAGTAATACGTACCTACTTTGATGAAAAAAACTCAGCAAACTCTTTGAAAATGATTTAAGAAGTGTATACTGTATTAAAGTTGTTAGATTATGTTGCTAACTTGGTTTTTAGGGAGTCCTTAGCAATTTTCTTACTTGAATGACGCTTAAAAGGAACAGATTGAAAATAGAACGTGACAAGTAATTTGTGAAACAAATTGAGAAAACCGAGTCGATTGACATTGTACCTAAAAAAGATTATAAAGGTGTTGCTTAAAACACCCACTCAGTTTTCAAAATAGATTCGGACTGATAAAGTTTTTTTTTTACAAAAGATTTGCCATCGTTTGACCACAATCACACCCACCTTGTGGTTGGTTACGATGCAGTCAAAGATGTAGCACACTTGCCTTGAAGATTCCTGTTCACTCGCAACTATTTTGACTTCTCTGATTCATTATTTTCGGAGCTACGATGCCATGTACGACAAGCCAATCTAAAACACCATTTATCATTATAAACTTATTAACTTTTTGTACATAAAAAGAGAGTCTATATTCCACCAACAAACTTTCTTTTAAAGTTTGGTGGATTTTTGTAGTAAACCTATTCGTAATTTTTTTGTTACAAATGATATTTTTTATATATTAACTAGCGACCCGCCCCGGCTTCGCACGGGTGCAATGCTGATACTAATTATACTACAGAATGTCTTTATATACAATAAAAAATTCTCAATAAAATAAATAAGTATCAATTTGACAGCAGCACAATCCCCATCTGAAAAAGTTTTAATTTGACAGCAAAATGCCCATTAACAAAATGATCCGCCATTTATTGAATTCATTTGTTACAAAAAATGTGAGAAATGAAGAACCGTTTGACCGATTTTATGCAAAATTCACATAAACCATCTACTAAATAGTTCGAACAAAGCTTAAACATTTGGTTTGGATAGATGAGCCCGTTCTTGAGTTATAAAATTACAACGAAAAGTGGCATTGATTTTTATATATTATACTAGCGACCCGCCCCGGCTTCGCACGGCTATATTGTGCATGTATTATACATATAAACCTTACTCTTGAATCACTCTATCTATATAAAAAAACCGCATCAAAATCCGTTACGTAGTTTTAAAGATCTAAGCATACAAAGGGAAATAGGGACATAGGGACGGCGGAAAGTGACTTTATTTTATACTATGTAGTGATTATATAGATTTGATTAAATTAAGGTGTTTGTGTTTATACCTCAGTCTATCCCATATTTTGTACACCTAGACCTGAAACAAATATTTGCAGTTCACACAAACATTTATTTACCTAGTGGTTAACTACCAAAATAATTTAAACCAATGTATTTCGGAAACCGTTATATCTACCGTTTTGGGTTGGAATGTACAATTTCCTACCTTAATGGTATTATTAGAGCAATAATAATGGTAAGTAAACTCTATCTAAGTATTTACTCTAGTAAATTCTTACATAGCTTCTCAAAGTTAAACCAAAATTAGGTTATATGCTTTTATATGGAATAAACGCGTCTGCCCCCTTCAGGCGGCCATTTTTTTTCGACATTGCCAGTCTAGCGCTACTAGGGGGCGCCACCTCTGCCAGCTGAAAATATAGAATACGTACACACGTTACAAAACAAATAAATTAGAACGCAATAACAAAACAATAAATGAGCATAGAACTAAAATTAAATTACTTAAAACCAAGTGGTAAAAAAAAACATTTTAAATTAAATTATTCTATTTAAATTGCAATAATATTCTTTATTATTTTCAAGTAAAAATATATGCATAATTTTAAATATTTTAAACCAAACTACCTATCTCATAATAAAACTTTAATCCTTTTATTAGTATTTACTTATACAGTACTTACACACACAGTTGTTTAGTACAGTACTTTTATAACTGGTATTAAATCTATGTTGATTTCACACTGAAATAAGCTTAAATTCGCTGAAATAAACCGCTTCAGGATATTAAACTCCTGACTCGTCTTATCTGTTGTTGATAGAGTTTAATCTTGTTTTGTTGGTTAATTTAGGTTTAAATTGTAGCGAAAATAGTTTTTAATATATGGAATTCAAAGTTCTGTCTGATTAACTTACTGATGTGGGTTATCCAACCTCTTTGATGGCCAGGTCTGTAATAATGCCTATATCGCAGCCAACTTGCCAACTAGCGGCCTGAATGATATTCAGTCACTTGATCAAACATCTAGGAAAATGACTTGGATCGATGACGTTTCATTACTTGCCTAGCTTGTTCATTTGAATTTAGTTCCACTTTCTATCGAACGAATAGCCTAAGCATTAGCCAGCCTTATTATTAAATGTTGTAACAAACACTACAGCAACAATCAATTGGGCCGCTAGTTGAATGGCGCTGTTTAGTAGAAAAGGCTAGGCTGTTGATTGAACGGCCAATTAAGCTAGTTGGCTGCAATACCTATCTTACGGAGTTGGCGATCTGTAATACAGTCATTACGCCGATATCTCGGATATCCAACACCACAATAATTGTAACGTAGTCCTCACCTATTAAGGGTAGTAAGTTCGCTCTTTATGAATGTAACTGATGCAGATTATTTACCAACCATTCCGAGACTTAAAATTGATAACTTTGTTTCTGGAATTACAGCATCGCCCTACTCTCTCCAATCACACGGTCTCTGCTGAAAATCAGCGTTGCATGCAACACATACCTGAGCAGGAGCCTATTTGGCGGCGACACTGTTACTGTGTTACATATAACATAGCTTAAAATATTTAAGTTAAAGTCTGTTATTTTTAGTCATATCAAAAATAAGTTGAGTTTTGTTGTTGGCCAAATAAAGATATATCTATTTATCTATCTTTTTTTGAATACGTTAAAAAGGTGTCCAAATGTTAGTAATACCAATGGATAAACTAAAGATGTTATCCAATGTTTATATGTTTATAAACTTGAAATAAATTTCGATTAACCCTATATAAATTTACATTTAATTTCCTTTAGATTCGACGTCGGGAACAAAATATCTCTCAAAATTGCCAATCCCATTTCACGGTTATAAATTAAATTTATACCAAAACGGTTTCTAATATTTAATTTATATCGGTTATGATTTCAATTCGGTGTTTTTATGAATTTGTTTTGGGATTGTTATCCGTTTGTAATTTGGGATAAAATTATAAATATTAATGTTGTCAATGGGGGAGTATAAGTACCTACTTGTGAAAAAGGGTTTATGGCAAATACGCTGGCATTGGTGGTTCTTTTGCAAGTAATACCTATAAACCTGCAATGAAATATAATCACATCATACTTTGCTATTAAACTTGTTATTGGTAAGAGCCTCTACAATTGCCTTCAGCTTCACGCACACCTTTCGAAGAACCGGGCTTCATAGCCCCGTGATATAAGACTTAAAACAAACAACAATTAAATCAGTTGTTTCTGTTTACTACTGGGCAAAAATCAACCTTTCATCCCTCCACAAACCTCGATGAATAGTGCTAACTGGCCAGTCTTTTGAATAGGCGTCAAGTTCGTCTTTCCATATACGTTTGGGTCTGTCGCGCGTTAAAATTCCACAAAAATATTTACCATGCAATTTTTTTCAAAGTAAACTAAAAAACATTATTAGACCCTCCTGAACTGAAAATAAAATACCCAACCACTTCCAACACGCAACGAAAAATTCCAACAAAAGGCAAATTCATAATTTCTTCCCAGAACTTTCAGCTTGTAACATGGTTCCAGAACAAATCTTTATTCATTTTTATTATGAAATATGTGTGCACTTTGCTAAAAGCCCGTGATTTATCTTGAAACAGCTTTGGAAAGCTCGTTATAAAATTATGTGTGCGATAATGTAAATAAGAAATGGGATAATGTGAAGTGTGTGCGATAAATGAGCTTTTACCCTGTTCTGAGCTTTTAAGGGCTTTTACAGCTTTGTTTGTTTCTAAGTTGTTTCTATTACCTATAAAGAAGTAAGTACTTTCATATCTCATAATGTTAAGCTTTTTTTGGTTTGGTTTTCTCACAACGCAACGGGACAATTTCAGTTTATAAACAAAAGTCTAAGTTAGATGAACACTCGCCAGCTTAGCAAAAAATATTTATTTCGAATTTCCACCAATTAAAAATATACCAAGTCATAATAAATATCTTTCAACGAACAAAATTTCAATAAACTTTTCAGCTTGGAATCCTTTCAAAGCATAAACTAAAGAACTTTATTGAAACCCACGGGTTCTATTGAAGCTGCTTTCGAATATAACTTTAAACATTTCTAATCTTTAAAGTAGAGAACAAACAACCGTTGTAAATAAACGCAAGCAATGACTTTACTTCACTTACGTAGAAAGAAACCTTATTTTAACCCTATCAATATTCAGCTTTCAAAAGCTTTCAAAATTAAATAGAAATCGGTTTATTTGTTTTGAAGCTACGGATCGCACGACAAAGACAAACAGAAAGAGGTGAAACTTATAAGTCATCTTTTTTTCAGGGGGTTCTAAAATAGGTAATTCGTTAATTTTTATTAAATTACTAGCTGCTCTACGCGGTTTCACCCGCGTAACTCCCGATCCCGTGGGAATATCGGGATGTAAGCTATCCTATCTCTCAAGTTGGATCGAACTGCACATGGTGTGCGAATTTTATTATAATCGGTTAAGTGGTTTAGGAGTCCATTGAGGACAAACATTGTGACACGAGATTTATATATATTAAGATGTTTACGTGAGCCCCTCCGTGCTTCGGAAGGTACGTTAAGCCCGGTGGCTACCTCAAATAGCAGACGTTAGATCAAGTTAGATGCCTTAAGGTGATCTAAACACTCAAAAAATAGGTGAGCCACACCACTACACGAGAAGAAGAAGAAGTAAATTAAAATAGGTCGGACAAAGACTCTTTCTATGTTCAATAGAGTTCGATCCAAAGTGCCTTAATTTCGTTTTACCCTTTTATACATATTCCTAGATATCAAAAGGACGTGTCAAAATACCTTAATAGCGTCCTTGGACCTTGGAGTTTTCAAGTCTAGAGCGAATCCTTCTAGGCGACCTTGCTACATACTCTAACTCATCTTTGCTTTCCACCAGGTGAGATGAGGTCAAAATATGCGACCCTATTATGCGAAAAAAACCCCAGAAGGCCTAACTTCTTAATCCAAAATGCCCTAATTCCAGAATTCCATTTTTACTCACGGCATCGGATTTTTAGTATTATCTTATTTCCTCTAAATTACCGTAAATAGTGACAGTTTAATCGTATCATCACTTCACTTCACTACATAGTATAAAACAAAGTCGCTTTCTCTGTCCCTATATCCCTTTGTATGCTTAAATCTTTAAAACTACGCAACGGATTTTGATGCGGTTTTTTTAATAGACAAAGTGATTCAAGAGGAAGGTTTATATGTTCAATACATGCATAATATAGCCGAGCGAAGCCGGGGCGAGTCGCTACTTAAAAATACATAAGTTTCGTCACTTCTCCACATAAAACTAAATGAAAGTTAACTAGTTAAGTAAATACTAATTGTAGCTATAAAATAATTATTAACTCGAGTCCAAGCTCGGCCGCAATTACACAGACCTATACAAAATTCAGTGAAGTGGCTTACGTTTCAACCTTCGTTTTGAAAGACAGCTTTCAGGGGTCAACGTTTTTCTTAAGTAGGTAGGTAATATAAGGTTTTATAATAAACTAGCGACCCGCTCCGGCTTCGCACGGCTATGTTATGCCATATTATACATATAAACCTTCCTCTTGAATCACTCTATCTATTAACCGCATCAAAATCCGTTGCTTAGTTTTAAAGATCTAAGCATACATAGGGACAGATAGCAGAATGTGATTTATACTATGTAATGACTACCTGCGTCCTGCGGTTTCACCCACGTAAGTAGCGATCCCGTGGGAATATCGGGATAAAAAATACCCTAAAGCCTTCCTCGATAAATGGACTATCAAACACCAAAATATTTTTTCAATTCGAACCAGTAGATGTGCAGCAGAAGATAATCAAAAAACTTATTTTAGCACATCTGTAAATGACGAATATGTAACTTCAGGTGGTTTTCACAACTGCATCAATATTTTGTAAAAAGGCTTTTAGACTTTTACGACCAATTTTTCATCAAACTTTCTCTTTCGATTAATCATTACATCTCCATACGAAAATTTAATAAATTTCAATAAACTTGTAATATGCCTCATGAAACCGATATCGAATTACGCGTAAAAGCCTTACTGAATAATGATGAGGCACTTAGCTTTAGAACACCGATGCGTAATAAGACTTTATATTATAGCTGAGTACATTCAATGAGGTTGTTCAGGACCTTATTCTTGTAGCAATAGACTTCGCGGTTCCTCAATGATGAGGAACGTTACGTCATGCTCTAACCATAATATAGTAGAAAGTCTTTGTAGGTGCATACTAGCTGCAGCTCCAATAATGTGAAAAGATTTGTGCGATAAGCGGTTCTAGGTATCTGCAACATACGGAGCAATACCGCATTCTAAAAGCGTCCATTAGTTGCATATACTGAAATATATCTTCTACTCAGATCTGTATCTTTTGATCATAATCTATATATATAAAAGAGAAAATCACTGACTCACTCACTCACTCACTCACTCACTCATCACGATATCTCAGAAACTACAAGTGCTAGGAGTCTCAAATTTTGCATGGGGGTTCCTTTTATGACGTAGGTGCTCACTAAGACGGGATTTTGCGAAATTCGACCCCTAAGGGGGGGAAATGGGGGGTCGAAGTTTGTATGGGACAACGTGATTCCTTGATCCAATCTACTTCAAATTTTGCATAAACATTCTTTAACAGAATTAATGGAACACGTGTTTCGTATTTTATTGAAATTCATCCCCTAACGGGGTTAAAAAGGGGTAGAAAGTTATTTTGTGAGTGATTTGCTTCGAAGTTGATATCAATACTCTTTAGTTCTTTTGGTTAGATTGGCAAGACGTCACCTCAAGCTGACAGCAGCTGATGTTAACGTAAAACCAAAGAGGTTAAAAACTTCGAACATTGAACTGAAAAAAAGGTGTCTTGCTATTTAGTACTGGGAACTTAACATTAACCAAACTTCTAAACCATCTCGGAGACGGAATATTTGTTGAAACATGGAACTGTTATAGGATAGCCGCTGGATCGCTTTTTTTTAAAAAGATTATGTTTTGGCTAAATAGAAAATGTTTTATTAATAATTAGGATTTAGTAAACAACTAGGAAATAGAAATTATGATAATTAAGAAAAGTCGTCTTTCGGCAGTCGCGGCTGGATTAAGACTGATGAGCTAATGACGTGTTTAACTAATCAATGGCTACTGTTGCTGAGGCAGCAGTAGTCAGCTTAAGTACCTACATGTAAGGGGTATAAAATCCCATTTCCGAGACGTTTTAAAGATTTGGTGTGAAGGCATTATTAATTTGTTTCTATCTATAAATATGGATCTTAAAGTGCATCATGGCCTTTTTAAGTTACTGTATCTGTTGTGTCCAAAGGCCTTTTTCCTACTTCATGACGTTCATGGTCACAGTTCGCGGTCTTCCATATTCTTTTTTATTCGTTTTGGCTTCATAGAATTTGACGTTCGTATTTTTTTATTGGCTCCTCGAACCACATGAGTAACTAAGACTCATGTGCTCGAACTGCATACAGCCAATGTCATGTAAATCTGGATGCAATCCGTGGTAAAGAGATTGCATAAATAAAAACCTGGCTTGGATACCTTCTCCGAAACGGTAGGAGGTACCTTTATGTGAAGAAAGCTAAAGGCGTAAAGGAAAATAAATCTAGAGATACAAACTGAATAACGTATTGAGTAAAACCATGAGCATAAAAAATAGATATACCTAGTAAGAAATGAAAATACAATTATACTAAGTATAAACTTATCTATACTAATATTATAAAGCTGAAGAGTTTGTTTGTTTGTTTCAACGCGCTAATCTCAGGAACTACTGATTCGAATTGAAAAATTATTTTTGTGTTGGATAGTCCATTTATCGGGGAAGGCTACTTTTTATTTTAATATTTCCACGGGATCGACCCTTACGCGGGTGAAACCGCGGGGCGCAGCTAGTAATTAATATATCTCTAGTAGAGTGAATGAATGAAGTATTTAGTTCTCCATGGTGTATCCGCCAAGGGCAAATACCTATGTTAGATGATGGACTTTGACTTACTTGTTAACAAGTTTATGTTGCAAGAATGACAGTGCAACTAGCCTAGCCAAGGCATAGAGGTAGTTCGATGCTCTAAGAGCTAAGGCGATTTTTCCTAACAAGGAGTTTAGCATTGAGATCTTTCAAGCGACGCTCTTCAAAGGTGCTAACAGCCTAATGGATAGTTTTACGTCACTCTGGTCTCTGCTAGATTCTAGTGGAGTATTATGCAAGCAACCGTACCCGCAAGCACAGAATAATAGTCGTACGCGAACATTAAAACGCGACTTCAAGATGATATTTTTATCTACCACAATCAAAAACGTACGCTTTAAGAATAGCCCCTAGGATATTCAAAAGGCTTTAGACGTACCTATTATTGTTATGAATCCTGAGAGGTTTAACGATGTTTTAAATTAGTTTACAATTATTAGGTATAGTAAAATTGTCCCTGGCACTATTTCAATACTTTATCAAAGTGTGGGAATGTTTTAACGACACACAAATTAAATTATTAGATAAATAATATGCTTTATTGTAAGTAAAATATTATGAACTTAATTCTAGGTAACATTAATTTCTACTAAGAAGAAAACCGTATCCAAATCGGTCCTGCCGTTTTGGAGATAAATGGGAACATTTGAGTGCACAAACTAACACCCTATCACCCGAAATGCATATACAATAGGCGGTCTTATAGGTAAAATCTCTTCCAGGAAACCTTTGAATGGACAAAAATTAAAGAAGGAAATTGTGGGTGGGTTTCATTACATAATAGGAATACAGGAAAAGTATTTTTGTAGTGCACATTTTTTTTCTGCTGAATATATGTCGGCAGTGGAGTACATTTACGCAAAAAAAAAAAAAAAAAAAACTTAATGTGAAAAACTTCCTGCAATTTCTAAATTATTGGGTATCTCAGTATTGATACACACAGTGACACGTAGGTACCTACCTTCATTTAGAGCGCGCTATTAAACTCGCTGGCGCTAGTATTGTGTCCATGGACTTCGTCTTTTTGTTAGAAACACTTAAATGGTTATAGCTTTGAGAGTTTTTGAGTTAGCACCAAAATAAAAAAAACAGTATTTTTCATTTTAATGTGCTTAAAACATACCGAAATTTGTGCGCTACATAAATACTTTTCCTGTATAAGCAGGTTTTTAAAGCTACAATTTCTTTGGAATTCTGAGAACATCTATGCCTACACTGTAAATACCTACCCACGCAACTCAATATAACTTTCTCAGAATTGTTAAAATACCTACAATCAAAGTCAAAGTCAAAGTCAAATTTCTTTATTTCTTTCGATACTTATGTTTAAAAATACAATGATCACTTGAAATCGTCTTAAAGAACTAAGTTAGGATGTGTGCCTTCGGAACGCGCCCACCAATGAGAAGAAGGCACAAGAAACTCATGGGGTTTTTTTTTATGTGATCACGCTCACAAAGGTAAATATTACAAATATTTGAAGGTATTATTTGAAATGGAGCAATTAAAGTCACATCCATGGATTCTTATCATTAAGGTACGAAGAGGTATCATAGTATGCCTTACTGCACAATTTATGCTTTATAAAAGTTTTGAATTTGTTAATGGACATGTCATATACATCTTTAGGTAATTTATTATAATAGAGCACACATGTACTATTAAACGACCTGCTTATTTTCCGGAGCCTACCGGGCAAGGTCAGCTCATCCCTATTTCTTACCATATTTCTTAAGTTGAAATTATGAATATCGCTATTTTTGCGAAAAATATCAGGATTTTTGTGAACGTAGAGCAAGTTTTCGTAAATATATTGTGAATAGAGCGTTAATATATTTATCTCTTAAAATTGTTCTCTAAGTGATTCCCTGGGGCCCATTTTATAGATAATCTTTGTATTCATATCACGTAAGTACGTCTAGACGTAGGCTTACAGTTTTTCTTCAGTAAAAGATTATTCTATTTTTAACCTACTTCAAAAAAAGGAAGAGGTGCAATATAACTTTGCCAATATCAGGACAGTGAAGTGAGATTACAATCTGTCTGTTTTGTTAAAGCAAGTTACAATCTTTAACGAAACCTAGCCATGGAGTTTTTTGAGACAAATAAATTATGTCAGATAAAACCTTTATTTAATGTTAGTTAACTTGTATAGGTACTTACCCTAATTGAAACATTTAAGCTGTAAATTATCCAAATAAACAGAAAATAAACCAGTTGAAGAGAATAAAATCAATTTCCTGAGTCTTTCTTTCCTGACATGTACAGTAAGGGTCATAAGTAAATGATCAGTTTGCTACAATAATACTATAAACAAGTGTTGGAGTTACGACCTTCTTCTAATAGACGTTACACACAAACCTAAATATTTGAATTAAAAGTACTCAGTGTGATTATTATTTTCAACATGTTAGCTAAGTCTTTAGTTGTGTGAGTGGTATAAGTCGCCACCCGCTACACCAACCGAGACGTGGGTTCGATCCACAGGTTACGTTGTTATAATCTTCAAATAGTGCTGCACAGGATTGTAAACGTAAGGGTGGGCAGAGACTTTTGACCGTTGATTGTACATTTATTGACGAATGAACATTGTTGGTATCTTCTACATATTATGCTTGCTACATCATAGACAGCATCGTCACTTTCTATCAGATGAAATAGTGTTTAAAAAAATAGGAAAAATAAATAAGAACATCCGCCATCTTTTATTGCAAAAAAATATCTCAGCTAAGTTTTTTTCTTTTAATTTTTTTAAATTTAAAATGAAACTCCTTTAAAAAATCTAAATTGTTGTTCACGGTTTTTAAAACTAAAGCGTAATCACAGTAAAGTCAACATTGCTTCAATTAGTTTTTATTAAGCTTTCCTTCACGTTTCTCTATAAAATTGAGAGTTAAATTTCATACTTTGAACACTATCACTTTGCTCGTGATGCAAGCTTTCTCAAATAACCTATTCTTTATGTTTATCTCTTCTAACGAGCGGCATTGAGAGGAATTACTTGAGGAGGCTCACAGCTAAGCGACGCTCGCTGAACGTTTACGGTCGTGCGGGTTAAGCGACGCTTGGCGCGGTCATTACTTCGATGGGTGGCCACTTACTAGTGTGACAAAAATGTGTTTTCGTGAGCCCCTCCGTGCCTTGGAAGGCACGTTAAGCCGTTGGTCCCGGTTGCTACCTCTAGTAGCAGTCGTTGGGTCAAGTTAGAGGCCATAAGGCGATCTGAAAACTCTAACAATAGGTGAGCCACGACACTATACGAGAAGAAGAAGACTTGAGAAGTCAGGACCTGCCTTTGAACCAAAGACTTTCAATGTATCTTACCAAAAATAGACTAGACAACAGTAA
This sequence comes from Idaea aversata, assembly GCA_907269075.1. Lineage (NCBI taxonomy): Eukaryota > Metazoa > Arthropoda > Insecta > Lepidoptera > Geometridae > Idaea > Idaea aversata. Next base: position 2,201,098 of record OU026092.1, on the reverse strand, counting down.
CTAACTTTACTCCTAATTTTTTTGTTAATTTTGTACGTGGAATACAAAATAAATAAATATTGCAGGACATTCCACACATCGCCATCTAGCCCCAAGCTAAGTAACTTGACTTGTGTTATGGGTGCTAGACAACGGATAAACTACTTATATACGTTTTTTTGGTGCATAAACATAGGTATTTTTGCAAAGCCCCAAATTTCTTCACACCACGCCCTTTCAGCGTGTCGAAATACCAAACCCGGAGCGTTGCCGTTGTTTAAAACTATTCCTTCCCAAAATAATTAAGCCAAACAATCACCCAAATTAACAAAACCAACGTAAATCAAAAACTAAACAACTTTCTGTAATAAATAACTCGAGCCGTTTTACAATAAATCAGCCTTTTCAGCCTTTCAGGATTTTAGGCATTTTCAGGTATAATAACACCACAGAAGATAAAAGAAGCATTGAAATAGAATACTCTAGCATTATATAAAGGTTAATTAGGCACCTACGGGCTATTTAACTACAAATTTTGAGATTTGAAGTGCTTTAAGAGAGAACATACTACGTTTTTTTGTAATCAATTTTAACCAAACAATAACACTATGCTTACTTGAATACTGAAAATGAAGTACTATAAGTATAAACATTAAAAATGCTTTTTGCTTCAAGCTTATTAAGCTCAAGTGTCTTTTCTAATTTACCTTATTTATTTTCAAGAACATTCCAGATTATTTTCTAGCGTCTGTAGGGAGAGGAACTTGCTTCAAGAAACCTTTTTCTCTGTGTACTTTTTATGATGGGAAAATGCATTAGTACTAAAGTCACCCTGCCAACTTGAGCTGGCGAGGGCATATGGGGCTTACTTCGATTTGGGGATGAAATGCAGACAGAGATTTACCCAATAACAACCTATCAGTGTTCCGACAACAATCGGGGTCCAAAGGAGTACGAGTATCTTACAAAAGCCATCTGTGATTCCGCCGGTGATTCGTCCATTGGGACACAACTTCGAGCAAGTCCTACCTAACTTGCTCGTCACTAAAAAAAACCTGCAAAGAGGAAAAAAATACTGCGTGCAGCATCTCTCTGACCCATTAAGGAACGGTCTCCCCGAAGACCGCCATCCACGTGTATTTATACCTTATCATCGACGGAAAATTAAAAGCGTCTCCATACAATTCTAAATCATTTTGCATTAATCATAAAGACCCCATCAACCGTGAATACTTTAAAACCGAGGCGTGGAGAACGCCTTACCTAAGGGATATTGCTTATTTAAAGTCTAACACCTACATCAGGAATGGGCGTTAAAATTGTAAACTTCTATAAATTAAAAGCAAGCAAACCAAATAATGAAGTAGGACCCTAAAGTTTGTAGGAACGCCGCCCCGTGACTTATTGTCGAACATAAATTAAGGTAAGTTTTGACGATAAATCGTCGAAGGCTTTATCAGAAGTGGGAAGTGATTTCTGTTCTCGTGTTTTGTTGAAATGTTGGTACGGGTTGATATTGAAATCAAAATACTGAATCGATATTATTGACTTGTTTTTGATACGATTAAAATACAGTTCCAGGAGATTGATAAGCGCCGAATATTACAATCCAGTGTCTAATTTCCGCTGTTAGACGTTTTGCTACTTACACGTTCTGCTTTAAGTTAAGACCATCTTATAGCTGGTCGTTTTGCTACATGGACGTTTAGCTAATTATACATACAATTCATAGACGTTTTACACAATTGTACGTTTTCCTACCTAAACTTTCTGATTAAGAGGGGGAGGATTCGTTGCAAAATTGAAAAATAAGCCTTGATAAGTACCTATATCAGAGCGATCCAATTGACCTAAAAGAAAACTACTTAATTTAATTCGTTTTTATCTGTTAAACCTCTACACATTTCTAGATAGAAATCGCAAATGCTCACCCGATGCAATCACAGTTTATACTGAGCTAAGCTGGTACGTCTGTCGCCGTATCCTCAAAGCAAAGACGGGGAAAAATTCTCGAATAGGTTCTAGCCAACCTATAACAAACGTGTTCGCAGTATTACGAAACATTTTCTCTAGAATTGGTAATAGAAACATGTGTAGAGAAGTATTCCGCCATTTTAGAAAGAAAGACTTTAAAACCAAGATTCGAATTTTAAACCCGTATTGCTATTCTTTATTATTGGTCTTTAAAAAGAGGTTTTAAGGCTGATAAGTTTTTGTGCATATAGCCCCCGTCAAGTAATAATATTTGCATAAAATGGTAGCCCAAATTGAACCAAAAAATTCAATATTTCCATGTCCGATAAAATTGATCAACAGACAAATAATCGTTTGTTTTAAAAATAGGTATTTTATCACATTTCACACAGCGCCATCCAGCCCCAAGCTAAGCCACTAGGCTTGTGTTATGGTGGCCAGGCAACGGATAGAATACTTAGGTATATTCTTTTGTAAATATACAAAAGTCAGACCAGAAACAAATATCTGTAAATACATACTTGTTTGAGGCGGGAATACTTCCTTCTGTATCGCAGAAGTCGTCAAATACGCTTCGCAATACGCTACGAAACCGGAACTTCGTAACCGCACGATACGCACGTTACGAACTAAACATAGTTCGTCCTCCTACGATACCAATTACAAAAAAACACGTATTTATCTTTACAGGAAGCTAGGTTTCTAATTCGTAATCAGTTACAGCGTAAGAATAAACGTTAGTTTTACTTAACTACATAGAATAGGCTCCGAAACTACTGGACCGATTTTAAAGGAACTTTGGTATGTGGATAGATTGATTCACTGGGAGTGTTACAGGCTACTTATCCCGATATTCCCACGGGATCGGGACTTACGCTGGTGAAATGGTGGACTAGTTATTAATAGAGATGATATTATTTTAACCAATTAGCTGCCTTTTTTAACATACTTATTTCAATTTGTTATCGTAACAACTGTCATGTACCGAATTCCTACGTATATACGTATATTTTATAATGCAAGCCAGTTTAGCTGAAACACAAACAATCCCGTAACATTGTTGTCATGAAAATTATTTGTTACCATTGCCTGATCGAATTGTTTGTTTTGTGAATGCAAACAGTGGATTCGGATCGACATATTATTATTGCCTAGAGATTTTATCAAACACCTGTTACAAAAATGGAAATATTTTCAAGCATTGGGTTCCGTACCCAAAGGGTAAAAACGGAACCTTATTATTGAGACTTCACAGTCCGTCTGTTCGTCGCTCCGTCTGTCTGTCACCAGGGGCCTTATTCTGCTATTTTGCATTAATGAATTTACCATTGTCATTATATCGAGACTCTATTGATATTATATCGAGATTGTGACTTTATTTGGTATTCTGCTAAAGTTTTAATAACATCGCAATAGAATCACTATGGAGTCTCAATGGAATGGTAATAGATACTTTACAGGTGTTGCCTAGCAACATGATATATGTTGCTAAGCAATATACCGTTTTAACAACTATCACGATTCCATTGAGCCACGATTCTAGAGCAGAATACCAAAGTGAGTCAGTGGTGTGTCAGTGGTGTTTCGATAGAATAGTTAACATTAGAAGAATACCAATTTGACATGTAATGTCATATTTTTGACATTAAATGTCTATTACGATTCTATCGACACTCTATTGAAACACTATTGTGTTAGCAGACTTAGGCCCCAGGCTGTATCTCATGAACCTTAATAGCTAGAGAGTTAAAGTTTCACAGATTATGTATTTCTGTTGCCGTTATAACAACAAATACTTGTCCCTTTGAGCGCGAGTCCGACTCGCACTTGACGGATTTTATTATTATTATTGTTGTTTTTTGCTTTTTTGGGTTATTAATAATTATACTAGCAAGCCGTTGAGGGCTACTTCCGTGCACCTAAGCAAACAACTTGTGTAAATTCGAACATTTTTTTGAATTTTTTTAGGTTATGTTTACCTGAAAATCAGCTGTTCCTAACACGGAGAGGTCATTAACCTTAAAATTTTACTTATTTTATAAGTTTTATCTACTGTTCTTAGTCTGAATGCCCTTTGTTTAAAAAAATCAGATGTTTTTCGAATTAATATAACCTCAAAATTTCCTTTTTTTCGAATTTACAAAAGTCATAGAACAAAAGTTGTTTGTTAAGGTGCACAGAAGTAGCCCCAACGGCTTGCTAGTATAATTACCAATAACCTTGTATTGTCTATAACGAATCGCCCCGGCTTCGCACGGGTAGCACAGCAAAATCCGTTTAGTCGTTTTGGACAACAATAACCTTCCTAATTAATCACTCCGTCTATTGGTGAAAGCCGTATGAAAATCTATTCAGTAGTTTTTGTTCAACATCTCTTAGGTCATAATACGAACTTGTGCAACTTCATACCAAATAAAAACCTTATTACATCTGATAACTACCTAATACTTTTCTTTACAAAAATTCAGTTCGCACTTTTTCATTGGATATAAAAATATCGTAAAAAAAGTACAATAAAACAATTGTTTTATAGTTTTCTAATAAAATATTGTAAGGTCCTTTTTATGTGGCTAATAACTAAGTTCGGTGGAATGGGTGTTGAACTGGTCTTAATCATAGATTGGCTTTGAATACAGGCATGAGCTGAGCGATAAAAAAATAAAAAACAGCGCACTCCGGGAGTGCAGGCAGAAGTGAAAACTGTATATCTGTGTAAAATCTCATATGTCGCGAGAACATACGCAAAAAGAGTTTTAGACGATAAAAAAAAAAATAGTCGGACGACAAATAGTAGTCCGACATTTGTCGTCCAACAAATAGTCGTCCGACATTTGTCGTTTAACAAATTGTCGTCCGACATTTGTCGTCCGACATTTGTCGTCCGTCAATAGTCGTCCGACAAATAGTCGTCCGACATTTGTCGTCCGACATTTGTCGTCCGACATTTGTCATCCGTCAATAGTCGTCCGTTAAAAAATACCATATGTACGTCTTAATACAATCACAGCCAAATTAAAAAAAGTAGGCCCAGGCATACATTTTCGCCGCGCCGTAGAGAGGGGATAGCTGTCTACTCTCCATCCGTCTTACGCTTTTTCGATCAGGTCACGTGTCCTGACGCGAGTTTAAGATTTTATACCCATTACAGAAAAAGTGCTCAACGCCGCTAAAGAAGTTTTCACTTCAAAAATAAAAGTATTTTTAACTGATTTCAAAATAGGAGAAGATTCTCAATTCGATGCGTATGTTTTTAGGGTTCCGTCCGTACCCAAAGGGTTAAAACGGGACCATTTTACTAAGACTTTACTATCCGTCTATTTGTCTCATTAAACTGATAGCTAGATAGTTGAAATTTTCACAGATGATGTACCGCTTTAACAAATTTTAATACTGAAAATAATATATACCGGTACGGAACCCTTCGTGCTCGAGTCCAAGTACTTCTTTCCTTTCCGATTTCGATGATTCTTTTTTATAGGTAAGTAAAAGCGTCTTGCTTAAAAACTTCTTATTAAATAACCCAAAGAGGTTGTTTTATCAAGATCCGTTACAAATTATGACGTACCTACTTATGACGCAAAAACGACGGGGTGTTATAAGTTTGACGTGTCTATGTATTGTGTGTGCGTTGTGTGTGTGTGTCTGTCTGTGGCATCGTAGCGCCCGAACGGCTGAACCGATTTTGATTTAGTTTTTTTTTTGTTGGAAAGGTGAATTAGTCGGGAGTGTTCTTAGCTATGTTTGATCGCAATCGGTTTAGCCGTCTGAAAGTTATGGGGGATAAAAGTCAGGATTAAAAATCAATTGTAAGTAGATATGTGGTACTACTACTAGGTCCGTATTAATAAACCGAACTCAATATCGATTTCAATCTTGAGTTTGCTCTTGAGTTGTTGCGCTGATTAATAAACCTATCTTAAGACGCGATTAAAGAGCGACGTATCACTTGAGTCATACCGTATTAATAAATCAAACTCAGCTCTCAAGATATGTCTCAAGATGTAGTTTCGTGAACTCAAGTCTGATTGCGGGCCATACAGATCTTACATTTTTTTAAATATTTTTACATTAAAAACAAGTTGACAGCAAAATATGACGACACTACCTACCATACGGTAAGAACATATCATTCAAGGTAAGAACAAAGCGGTATATTCAAAGTCGCTCTCAAGATCAGTCTCAAATCTCAAGATATCAGCCTGGTTTAAACTTGAGTTTTATCTATTAATTAACGCCTAACTTAAGATAGTGAACAAATCTCAAGACTCACTCGATTGGTACGCACTCAAGATCGATATTGAGAGCGATTTATTAATACGGGCCCTAGAGTGGGGTATCTATAAATGAAAGAGCATGATATGTACATTACAAATAGCTGAGTTTGATCGAAATCGGTTTCTGCATGTGATGTGATCTCTATCTGTACTCTTCTGTACCCCTACTACGAGTTGTGTAAGCACTCGAACAAACGTATTGTTTTGGGTATTTACCTCGAAACTTCCAAGACCAGAAGCCGCGGGATAGATAGCTTAAAACAGTATCTCTGTATCTATTTCATTTAAGCTATTTACAAAAAATAAAGTTTAGGTCACCCTAAACAGAAATTATTATAGTATAAACATTTTAATTTAGATACCATAACATAAAACATTAAAATAAAAACCATATAAAATACAAACTAAAACAGAAAACTTAAAAATACAGAGATACTGTTGTTGCGAAATCTTTAGTTCTTTAAGTTTAAAAATAATATTTTTGAAGTGAAAACTTCTTATGGCGCGTTGGGCACTTTTGTGGGTGAGCATTTTCAGCCGTTCTCGCGACAGACGACAGATTTTCTCGCGACAGATGAGATTTTACACAGATATACAGTTTTTTAATTTGGCTGTGAGTGTATTAAGACGTACATATGGTATTTTTTAACGGACGACTATTGACGGACGACAATTGTCGGACGACTATTGTCGACTATTGTGTATTGTGTATATTTTTTTTTTTCATCTAAAACTCTTTTTGCGTATGTTCTCGCGACAGATGAGATTTTACACAGATATACAGTTTTCACTTCTGCCTGCACTCCCGGAGTGCGCTGTTTTTTTTTTTATCTTTCTTTTGTTTTTGGAAAAAACAGTGTTGTCAAAAATAGCTGTAGCTTAGCTGTGACAATAATTTCAATATAAACTAATTTCTTTCTAATCGTCATATTTTCATTTCATACAGTCCACAAATCGTCCACAACAACTGTTTTTAAGCTATCTATCTCGGCTCACGTATCGTCCGATTGCAGTTATAAACGTGGGGAAATACTCAATAATGGAGTGCGCAGACAACTCGTGGCAAGACCTCTGACAGATTTTAGACAAGTCAAAACTCAATTTTCGTAGAGTTCAGTTACGAATGTGGACGAAAGGCATAGATCCTCTGATATGTCACTCAATTTAACTCTATCCCCCGTCTTGGCACCCCACGTATAGCAACTATTCATAATCCATCAAGATAAGCTTGCAACATGTATTTTTACCGTCCGTCCCATTGTTCGTTCAGAGTAGAGCAATATTTTACAGGACACAGACATTTTTGTGAAACACATTTTTAAATGGTTTGCTCACGTACTGAATTTAATACTTACCTATATTAAGTAGTTCTATTGCATAGTTCTCTGATAGAACCAGAACTTCTAATCTGACCAATCGAAACCGACCAATGAGTTGTGCCGAATGGAACTAATGAAGGGATTTTTGAGCGGTGTTGGCCTAGTGGTACATACATACCTCGGTTTTTATTATAGAAAAATGTATGTGCGCTAATTGACATTGCTCTTACGGTAGACAAAAGTATTAACAAGTTCTCTCCTCTGGACATGGTCGACTAGGCTGAGGGAGTAGTAGGTGCTGTTCAAGCCATCTTCACGCAAAAAGGACCCAAGTAAGAGGTCTCATTGCGGAAAACAGCCCGTATACAAGTACATCTGGAGCCAACTAAACTGAAGGAAAACTAACTGAAGCAAAACATCAATTACGCAAGCCAAATTCATTGGCGCATGGTCGGCTGGAATTCCAACGTCTACCACTAGGCCAACATTACTCTCAAAGACTGTTTTGTTTTTTATTAAAACTAATGTCTGTAAAATATCGCGTTTCAAATAACTTATGTGATGAAACTTCACATTTTTTCTCGTTCCACTCGTCACCATATCACAGTCTAAACTAATCTAGCTCCACAGAATTTCATGGCCAGTTTTACGATACGTTATTAACAGCCAGTGACTGTCAAATGAGATAATACACGACTTTACTCTTTCGTTAAACCTTTCAAGCCCGTCGTAATGTAGTTTTATTCGGAAAAACTTAATTTAACCATCTCCATTCTTCTGTCATACAACTACGCAAACTGTGGCACTGATTCACGATGGATATCCCAGACACCCGCATGTTTTTCTTTGTCAATCTTCTTCTATGCATATAAAACGCTTTGTCCTGAATGACTGATTGACTGACGGATCAACGCACAGCCTAAACGGCTGATCGTAGAGACCTGAAACTTGGAGGGTGTGTTCTTTGTATGACGTAGGCATCCGATAACAAAGGATTTTCCGAAATTCTACCCCTTAGGGGGTGAAAAAAAAGGGGCAAAGTTCATATGGGACAAAGTGATTTCTTGGTCCATTTTCGACTTCTACGCGGACAAAGTCGCGGGCAAAAACTAGTCACAAATATAATAATATCTTCGTAGATAGTAAAGTTACCATAAGAATGGAAGCTCACGAACTTTTTTCTGTTTTCTTTTTTGGTTGTTTTTATAGCGGCAACAGAAATTCATCTGTATTGACTTGAAGTTAGTATAAAACAAAGTCGCTTTCTCTGTCCCTATGTATGCTTAAATCTCTAAAACTATACGTAACGAATTTTGATGCGGTTTTTTTAATAGATAGAGTGATTCAAGAGGAAGGTTTATATCTATAATACATGCATAATACAGGGTTATTGGAAATTATACTAGCAAGCCGTTGAGGGCTACTTTTGTGTACCTTAACAAACAACTTTTGTTCTACGACTTTTGGGAATTCGAACATTTTTTCGAAAATTTTGAGGTTAGGTTTACCTGAAAATCAGCTGTTCCTTACACGGAGAGGGCATTAACCTTAAAATTTTACTTCCTTTTAAAGTTTTATCTACTGTGCTTGCTTAGTCTGAATGACATTAATTGTTTTAAAAAATCAGCTGGTTTTCAAATTTACATAACCTCAAAATTTTCTATTTTTTTTCCAATTTCCAAAAGTCGTAGAACAAAAGTTGTTTTTTAAGGTGCACAGAAGTAGCCCTCAACGACTTGCTGGTATAATTCCAATAACCCTGTATAGCCGTACGAAGCCGGGGCGGGTAATCTTTATCGCTTTATATTATTATTAATCGCTAGTAATCTTTAAAATTACAACTGTCTAGCTATTCGGTTCATGAGATGCAGCCTGGTGGCAGACAGACAGAGTCTTAGTAATATGGTCCTGTTTTTACGAATACGGGTACGGAACCCTTAAAATACATTCTCATTCGGGCATTTAATGTTATTTTTTTTTTTAATTGAATGGTTTATTTTCTTAGTTTATTTTGTTTTGATATTGAATAAAGAGTTTATTCTCTTTTATGTATGTACCTATGGCAAACTAATTTATATTTTTCTCGATGTTTTAACTCTAAAAAAGTAGCGTAACTTCTTCTACAGCTCACTTTGAACTTTACCATAAAGGGACCGATTTGAATTACATCGTAAAAAAACAAACAATTTGTTGAAACCGGATATTGAAAGCCAATATTTCCAATCGTTATCTATTAACTTCTGAATCCTTTTTGTAAAGAAACTCATCGTCTGTGCCGGAAATGAAGATTCCACATCCGGGTTGGGACTGCGGTTTAGTCTTGGTAGAGACATGGGATAGATTTTCTATACAAAAATAAGTAGTTAAGTAAGTACTTACTTTGTTTACAAATGGTAATCCTAAGGCCTTATTCTGGTATTTTGCATTAATGGATTAATGTCATTATATCGAAACTCTATTGATATTATATCGAGATTATGACTTTATTTGGTATTCTGCAACATCGTAATATAATCACTAAGGCGTCCCAATAGAATGGTAATAGATGCGTCGCTAATGTTGCCTAGTAACCTGGTATATGTTGCTAAGCGATATACCGTTTTGACAACCATCGAGATTCCATTGAGCCACGATTCTAGAGCAGAATACCAAAGTGAGTCAGTGGTGTGTCAGTGGTGTTTCGATAGAATAGCATTTAGGAGAATACCAATTTGACATGTAATTTTAATGTCATATTTTTGACATTAAATTTCTATTACGATTGTATCGACACTCTATTGAAACTGAATTGTGTTAGCAGACTTAAGCCCCTGGTCACCATAATTCAAGCCTAGTTGCATAGCTTGGAGCTAGATGGCGCCGTGTACAATGTCTTGCAATATTTACATAAAATTATGTAACATTTACCTACTCACTTACGTGAAACCTCGGCACAAGCGCGTGTTTCACTTGTACCTACCTATAAGCTTTTTTTCCTAAAGTGTACACTTACTTACAGCTTTACAAAAAGGTTGGTTACAAATTATCTACCTCTACTTAATTGTTTTTTATTAAATCTATATAAATAAAAATCAATTGCTGTTCGTTAGTCTCGCTAAAACTCGAGAATGGCTAAACCGATTAAGCTGATTTTAGTCTTTAATTATTTGTAGAAGTCCAGGGAAGGTTTAAACGGTGAGAAAGATAGGACTTACGCGGGTGAAACCGCGGGGCGCAGCTAGTATAATATACAATGTGTTTCAGCGAAGGGGTATTAATACAAAAGAGGGTTGTTCTAGGCGTCTAGACGAACAACTTTTGTTCTACGACTTTTGGAAAATCGAATTTTTTTTTTCGATAATTCTGCTGTTTAATACAAAAACTTCGAACAAAATGTTCGAATTTCTAAAAGTCGTAGAACAAATCGTCTAGAACAACCCCCTTTCGTATTAATACCCCTTCGCTGAATGACATTGTTTATTGCATAGAATATTTAAATTGAGTACATTATTATCGATTTACTACATACATACTGGTGTTTTATTTTTGTACAAAAAAATAATGTTGAAACAGTGCCATCTATGGGAGTTTAGGTGAAACACATCGTGTGTAAAAATGAAACCAGAACCGTGCGCGTGACGGTCTCTCTTTACTTAAACCAAGTAATTTTAGTACGTAATCCGCTACGTGTTTACTAGATGGCGCTGTTATCAATAACTCAAAACCATTATTTTTACCAATTAATTTTTTACTAATTTATTATTTTTTCTTGTTACAGATCGCCCAGTACACCACAAAAAAACGAATAATTCCAAAACTTAGTCAAATTCAAAGTTCCTAAAGCTTAGTTTAGAAATAGACAAAAATGCAGTCGTACACTTCAAACGAGTTCCTAAGCAGCGCTGGAGTCAGCCGGCAACAGCAAGCCACAGGCGAGACTCCTTCCCAAAAAACAAGTATGAAACGACGATCCTGTGAAGTTCCATTAGGAGAAATCTCTTCTAACAACTTCAAAGTATCATTAGGTGATTTATCTAACGATTACGACTGCAGATCACTTAGGTCCGTCAAATCTGAGGACTGCCGATTGCGATACCGACCCATAGCGATAGATAGTCGTAGTGTTAAAAACTACAGGTCGTCTTCAGTTGATGTGTCAGGTTTTGGGCTATCAAGGCCGCCGAGTTATGATCAGTTATCGCGAAGGTCTTTGGTGGAAGATGGGCAGGCGATTACTTCGAGTATTGAAGGTGTACTGTGGTCTGATGAAGAGGAGACGGAATACTTCTACCATGAGAATATTACGGCTGCTTGGAATCAAGGTGAGTCTACAGACTTCTTTTTTACTAATCCTAGGCAAGGTATCTATCTACTATACTTATTATAGGTACAAACTTGACTACTATTTCGGGATATTGTGATACTTTTTTAGGCTAGTGTTTGCTAAATCCGAAGCTAGCTTCAGTGTCACTTTTACAGTCGTAGCCAACTCGATTTACATCACCAAAACAGCAGCAAAGCCAACTTTTCCAAGCACGTACAAGTGAATAAGTCAGGCAGACACATTAAACAAACTGTAGTTTAAAGATTAAATATTATATAGGGTCAGATAGAAAAAGCGACTTTGTTTTATACTATGTAAAGAAGATTTAAAAACTCTACGGCCTCTACTTTTGTTTATATATTATAATATTTCTAAAATATGTATATTTTATCTTTAATGTATCATCATCTTTACTTAGAAACCGTTTAGTAACAATTTCTACCTAAGTACAGGCCTAAGTAACCTTTCTAGCAATTTGTCAACCAGTAGGAGGGCTAAAAGGAGATCACTCTGATCTGTTTTTACTTAAAGAAATTGTACTAAAGTTTCTCTTCTAAGATACGATCTTGATTGATGTGTGAGCAACGATAATGTGGATCAATCCGGTTTGGAGTAGGACTTGTTTAGAGTAAACTGTTTTTCATGGTAGCTTACTTGGGGTTGTCTAGTTATTGGTCATGATTTTTGACCTTTAACATCGATATTTTTGGCTTATTATTTAATTATGTTATTTTTCTTAATTATTCAATGCTTTTTAAATTATTTTATATTGTTGACACTCGATTAATTATTATTTGACATTACATTACAGTACTTTAAATTTTTATTAACACTTTACCTATTTGCATGCTTAGCTAAGTGGTGGTGAAATAAGTTGAACTATATATATTTTTATGTGACATATCTATACAATAATTCGACATTCATTAATTTATTCAAATTATCATTTTAGAAAGGTAGTCAAAAGTAAAAAAAGTAAACAAAAATAATTTGGATACTTTACACATTTGTACACGGATCTCATAGAAACGTCTTATGGTATGTTTTATCCAAATTTATTTGGTTGACACTCAACGTCTCCCCCAACGAACCCGTTTAGGGTTTTTCACTCTCATCAGAGCTAATTTAACACAGTAAAGTCACAAATGTAACAGATTATACTATAAAACATTTTGTATTTTATTTGTCAATTATTCAATAATCAGCCATTTTGCTACAAGTGCTGGGCAAATACCTCCGTTTCGTCTTTTCACACACCCCGGTCTATTGCTATCTGGCCAGTCTTTGGAATAGGCGTCAAGTTGAATCCCCTGTTCGACGGGTTCAAAGCTTTTGAGACCAAGTTTTATTTATTTATCTGTATTGAAAATTCCCCAATGCTGAAAATATACGAAAGTCCTTTTTATTAGTTTATTGTTTGCTTCATCGTTAAGCTCTTTGATATAATTTTATTATTATGAGCCTATGGCGCCTTACTACAGGGCAAAGGCCTCTCTACACCCCATCTACTGATCCCAATCTTGTGTGATGAATTGTAAATCTGCCAGAAATTCATGTCCAGGTCATCTCGATACCTTCGACGGGGTCTGCTAGGTAGTCGCCTTCCTATGGTTGGGGTCTAAAAGGTGATGTAATAGCCGAAAAAATAAAGTTGTAAGAAAGTTTATTAAAATACTTACGTAATTATTATTTTTTTACATAATAAACATGATGTCATTAATCCTTTACTTCATTATCCTTATTTTTTACTTAAAATATGGCTGTACTTAAATAAGTAAATTTGTCTCGTAATATAGTTAATTCCTAAGAAGTAGGTATTAATTGAAGTGTTTAAAATGACCGCTTACCGGGTGGCGGATTAACTTTGAGATAAAATTGAAAGTTTAATTAATCAGTTACCTTGTAAACGTTTAGTTAACGAATTTGTGAAATTACTGATGTTTTGAAAGATAAAAAAAAGCGTAGTTTAAAAACTTCTGAACTCTAGCATTCTTACGTATAGCCAGGACCTAGATCCAGGTTTTAGTTTGGCCAGTTATTTTCCCCTATTATTAATAAAACATTTAATTTTGATCTTTTTCAGTGCAATTAAATTATTGTACTGAAAATTTAACTCAATCAGCCGACAGAGACTAATTACACCCGTAATCGTAACTTATTAAGGAGTTTTGTGATGAGAAGGGCGGTGCCAGATTCTCCATCAATCCTACCTATAAGTTTGAAAATGAATCATATCAATCGATTTGGTTTGGTTAATTGACGACAAATTCACAACCTATCGATGACACTGAGCGTGTTTGCTATCTATACTTCTGTACTTCACTATCACTACATAGTATAAAACAAAGTCGCTTTTTCTGTCCCCATGTCCCTATGTATGCTTAAATCTTTAAAACTACGCAACGGATTTTGATGCGGTTTTTTTATTAGATAGAGTGATTCAATAGGAAGGTTTATATGTATAATACATGCATAATATAGCCGTGCGAAGCCGGAGCGGGTCGCCAGTGATGAATAAATGATTAATGTAGTTTCATAAATCCAAAATAGTTAGGCAAATACATTTTTTCTTAAAAGGTATTTTCCACCAACAAACTTTCTATAAAGTTTTGTGAATTTATTGTTGTAAGAATCTATAATGCCTTTTTTGTAATAAATGTGACGTTGCATTTGAAAACTTCAGGTACGAAATTGTACTTTAAGGGGGGTCCATACGCCAACGACCTTGGTACACAGCCTACTAAATAGTTACTACTGGCACCGGTCGCCTTCGTTGGTGAAAATTGTTGATTGTTACGAATGTGTTTTGTTTTTCTCAATAGTGCTGAGATGGAATTGTAGGTGAGATTTTCACCGACATTTTCACACCGATTTTGAGCCAAACGGGGCGGGTCGCTAGTAGGTATTTTATTAAGAAGAAAGACTCGATTATTTGCTCCAAAACTACTGGGCCAAGGTTGATGAAACTTGGTACGAGAATAATTTTTATCCAGATATTCCTACGGGATCGAGAGTTACGCGTATGAAACCGCGAAATGCTGCTCATTAACAATATTTTCAGTCATATCTGTACCTTACCCAACTAATATGAAACTGTTCCCAAGTGGGTAGTATTAATAAATGTTATTGAATCAAGAGCAGATCCAGTTCATCCACATCCGTAGACAAGTAGGCTGACGACGTCTAGACGCCTGACTAATACCCGGTTTTAGAGGAATGAGTTGTAAGAACTAAGCGGGATTGAAATTATGTTTTATATATTGGTGCGAAGAAGTTCATGTACCTTTATTTGTACATAATATAGTGCATGTATTCAGTTGTACATCCTGATGTATCAAAATTGTCATTGTATGTATTGTAATTTGTTCATGAAACATAAATACTTAGTACCTGGGTGACCGAGCTTTTCTCGGTTATTTTATGTTTTTTTATCTCGTCCCCGAAACCCCCCATACCACATGAGTAGGAATACACTAAATTTCATGAAAATCGTTGGTGCCGTTTCTGAGATCCTGATTACACATAATATATATTATAGAAGAATTTGCTCGTTAAAATATATTAGAAATACTTACTTCCAACAAAAACACAGTCGGTTACATACAAGCAAACATATAGGTGAAATTAAGCGTGATAATAATAAAAATTAAATATAGAGAGAAATTAGTGTTGATCTAAATTAATCTCACCCCTCTATTAATCTATGTTCCTCATTGATTAATGATATTATATAAGGAAGGCTTCTTTTAAGTTATGTATTATAAATCAACTTACCAAAGAATAAAAGTAAACATATTACATCCTAAACATACCTAATCGTGCTTGCAGATGCTTTAGTAAGTATTATGTATAGTTATCCAGAATCTAACGCTCCAATAAAATTCGCTAAGTTTCCACATCTGGCCCACACGCCATCACTTCCCTGAATTTTTCTTGTCTAACGTTAGTAATTCAACTAGTTTTCTATTAAGAGCCAGTAGGTAGCTGACCAAGTGCATCCTATCATCATAAACCGTGTAGAATACAAGACCACTATGTATATGTAAATTGAGAGAAAATGTGAGTAATAATTTATCCAGTTGATTAAGAGTTTATTGAGGGTTGGTCATTAAAGGCTTCAAGTTCCTACTTACTTTCTTTAGTTACTCTATGTGGGCCTCTATGTAGGCCTAATTTTATCAAAGACTAGCTGCGCCCGCGTAAGTCCCGATCCCGTGGGAATATCAAAATTTAAAGTCATAAGCCTAAAGCATTCCTCGATAAATGGACTAAACAACATAAAAATATTTTTTCTATTCAAGCCAGTAGTTCTTGAGATTAGCGCGTTCAAACAAATATATAGATCTGTATAGTATAGATTTGAGACATGACTTGACTTTGAGACTCTGTCTCTGTTCGTTCTTCGAAGATCTAACTTTTTTCTATTCGTGGCTGGTCTTCCTCCACACAAACTTTTCGACATTTTCTTAATAGACTGTTGTTGAGGAGTCTATTTGGAGATGTTCTTTATTACTGATCTGAGTTTAATAAATTAATTTAATCATGGTTTCATTTTATTTTTGGGTGGGGCATTTTAGTTTATTTTGGAATTATTGTTTATTATTTTTGGTTTTATACTTTGTGTAATTTGATTGGATGTACAGTCGGCTGCATAATTGCAGACCTCGGTAGAGTTCAAAAATTACTGTTATTGGTATGTTTTCATTCTAATATTTTTGTTTGATAAATTCATGAGTAAGAAGACTTTAAACTTCAACTAAAGCAGGTGCCTAGAATCTTGCTTGTGTTGGAAAGATTCTTATAACAGCCGTTTTGGAGCTCTACGGTGGGTCTCCAATTATGCGGCCGACCGTTTATGACTGTTTATGATGAATAAATGATTAATCTAGTTTCATAAATCCAAAATAGTTTAGGCAAATACATTTTTTCTTAAAAGGTATTTTCCACCAACAAACTTTCTATAAAGTTTTGTGGATTTATTGTTGTAAGAATCTATAATGCCTTTTTTGTAATAAATGTGACGTTGCATTTGAAAACTTCAGGTACGAAATTGTACTTTAAGGGGGGTCCATACGCCAACGACCTTGGTACACAGCCTACTAAATAGTTACTACTGGCACCGGTCGCCTTCGTTGGTGAAAATTGTTGATTGTTACGAATGTGTTTTGTTTTTCTCAATAGTGCTGAGATGGAATTGTAGGTGAGATTTTTACCGACATTTTGGTGTGATTTTGAGCCAAACATTTTCTATAGTTTTGAAGCTATCCTAAAATTAAGAATTAAAACTAGTCTAGCTTTAGCCCAAAATATCGGTAAAAATTTCACCTACAATTCTATCTCAGCACTTATGAGAAAAACAAAACACATTCGTTACAATCAAAAATATTAGTTGTAAGCGACGGGTATTTCTGGCGCATTGCTTTTGGCAGCATAAGCAGCCTTAAGCATTCGAGTTTATATTATTAAAGGCTCTCTACCGTACCATACTAGGTGGTCTCAGGTTATGGGTTCGAATCCTGAACATGTACAAGTAGAGTTTCTATTCGAAAGGTTTAATGTGTCTTGTAGTTAGCTCTGATTTTATTATAGGGTTATTAAGAATTAATAGCGAGTAGGCAAGTAAATACTTTAGTGTAGTTTATGAGCAGAATTAATATTTTCAACTGATCATTAACATCCATCAGGAAAGTAAAAATATATACCTACTAACACTTTGCTAGCCTTAAGATATGGTAGTTTTTAGTCATAAAAAAGTTAAATAACATAGTGGAAGACACATAAAAGTTTATGTAGAAGCTTGTGTTTGATGACTTGATTAGAGAATCCGTAGACGAATAGCTTTTACCCACATATTTTTAGCCCTAGCTATAATCAAAAGACCAGTACACACTTGCTATAAGCCGCAAGCATGATCTTGCGCAAACGTCATCAACGATAATATCACTTCTTACTTGTTGTAGGACTTTTTCCCGACTGCAAATAAAGGGTTTTGTTTTTCACGTTTATCTTTGAATGTTTGTTGGTTATATATCTTTCAAACCACTCAATGGACTTCTTTAATTAAGGGATCGTTAGATTCGTCTCATTAGTTCAAGTGTTATTAGATACCTACGTGACATAAAAATAAATTTCATTGTTTAAGGTGAAAGGGTCCGATGCTCTCTCGTACTACAAACGTAGTCAACTGTTTCCTTCGATAATGACACTATAGCAAATATTATTTTTGCATACAACCTATAACTGCCATGACTATGCCCCTATGTCTTGATTTTTTCAAGACATAAGGGCATAGTCCCACTCTTAAGGTGATTTTTTTAAGGTCTATTATACCACGGGCTATTCATAATGTCTGACAAAGACTATCGTAGTGTAATAAAGGTCAGGCTGTATCTAATCTAAGTAGACCGCTATGAGTGGACTCGGCTGCGCTTACTAGTTAGAATATCGCGTGGTCTAAACGCTGCGCACACACACGGACTTACATAATAGCATGCTCACCTTAATGTCTGTATTCAGAAGTTTAAAAGTTATTTTTTAAACTGTTTAAAATTTTTGTTCCAATTAGGTACAGGCCCAAAAATAGGCTAACAATAGGCTATAAGATTTTATTCATTGACTTTTTTGGAATGTGGGATCATGACCAAGTGAGATCATGACCTACGAGTGAACTGCCGGTCACCAAACTTGTATAAAGCGAGCCTATTCATAAAATTAACTTGAAAGAAGTTGCTTGTTCTAAAAGTTCCAACATGCGTAGGCCACTACCCACAACTGGTTCCCAAGTGCGACACCGATACGCCACCTGTTGCCGCCTTCGCAAAACCTACTTACAAAGTACCAACCTACTTTAATGATAGTTTAAGCCAACTTTAGATTTAAATTTTTATAAACTTATCTCTAACTTTGTCCTAAAGAAATTATAAGGCAGAAAAAAATTAAACGGGCTCGAGTAAAAGCAAAAATAATTTATTCTCGATATCACATCAATATTTAAAAATAATTTCACCAAACATTAATTTTTACCTAACTTACCTAATGTTTTTCCACTTTTAAGTGTTTAAGAACTTGTCACATTAAAAAAAAGTATTATGGTATCCATTAGATCTTTTCTATAGTGTGTTTTTTCACATAGTGTATACTAGACGAGTAAATTCTGTTAAAAACTCTACAAATCTAGAGCTAAATAATAATTAATAATCCTAAGTTTAATGTTTCTGAACTTTTCTTCGTCAAATAGAAAATACTTTTAGGCTTTGATAAAATATAATATTAAAGGAAATTTAGAGACAGACTTTTTAGCTTCGCTTGGCTTCTATGGGAAATATCGCCTAAATATCTGTCATGATTTTTTTTCCTAAACAAGAGAGTGCCTCTATGTGAATTTTCTAAAGAATTAATACTAATACTTTTTCGTCTTAATTATAGCCCTACATCCCCTCACACAGTTAAAATTAGACAACACACTGGCACCATAATAAATAGACTTATCTTTATTGATATCACACTGATACCTCATACACTATTACCGTTTATAAACTTGAAAATTAATAACCCTAGTCTATCAAGGTTTAATTAATCTCCAAGACAGATTCTTATAATAGAATATCTAGAAAGATAGAGGTTTGTTTGTCACAAAGGCGACTTCATTATTAAATAGATACTTGTCAAACGCTTTTGTTTTGTTACAATTAAGATAAATCAGATATAAATTTTATCCTTATATAAAAATAAAGCAACAAAATTATAAAGACCTGAAGACTTGTTATTTTAAACGAGTACCTATTTCAGATTGTAAGTAATCGTATTTTCTTGTTTTTTCTTAAATAGGTCACTATGTTACCTACCTTAGAGCTTTGATTACAAAAATAATTAATAATAGCCAAAAATAACACTTTAAGCATTCGATCAAAACTATGACATAAGACAAACCAATCCTGTATCTTTACCTAGTATTATGCGTTATCAGTAGTATCCAAACGGACTCCCAGTACCACTTTCTTCGACTTTCCACTGTAGCGCTATAAATAATAAGCTTCACATGTACCTAATGCTCTGCAAATAAATAGGATTTAGACACAGAGTTCCTGGACTATGTTTCACTGGAGATGACACAACGATGAAATAGTTTGCAGCAATTTTTAACAGCAAAACTAACAACACTTCATTGGCAGCAAAGATATTAGAAGGGACTACAGAACCTGGCAGCAAACATTACAAAATGTGGGTCAGTTTAATAGTGGTTTTTGATATCGTTGCGCATCTGTTGCTCCTTTATTCTATATTTTTAACGTTTGAAAGCTATTGACAGCACCAAAACTTGGGTATATAAAATGACAAAATCGGTGACAGATCAGAATAAGAGAATGCGGCGCATCCTCTGGTCCCTCATTGGTTCAAACATTTTCTCTGTTTTGTCACTTCCAACTTCAACTTTAGTAATGGCCTCTCTACAGGCTAATAATAACGCCGTAGATTTGCCATTTGTTACGTGTGGGAAAATAAGTACAACATAGTAACTAACTTTAGATCCAAGATTAACTAAGTTGACTACATCATGGTCACTTGATTAAAATGCTCTGAAAGCCAATACTCGTAAATAAAATTGATCAAATTATCATTCCGATTGCATTTCTATATTTTGTTGTAATCTCATGAACACTAAAAGCTGACATTGATTAATTTATTAATATTGGGTATTTTGAGCTAGGTACTTTAAGGGATGTTTTTGTAATCGAAATGCAATCATGCATTCAATCAATCGGAATGATATTGTAATGTAATTTAAACAATATTATTTACGAGAATTGGCCTTCTGACTACGCTGTCATATATTAAACTTAAAGCATGATACTGAAATCTTAAAGAATAGTAACATCAGCACCTTACACGGTCTATTAAGAAATTAATTTAAAAAACCACAGACGAATTTTATGTTACCCGTCGAGGAGACGCATATGACTAGAAGAGTGATAAGTATAAATGTAGAGGGATGGAGAGGAAGACGACCTAAGAAAAGATAGATGGATTTTGTGAGATTTGAAATGAGATATATGAATGTGAACGGTACGATGACGTCTAACAGAGGATTATGGTAAAAGAAACATGCATCGACCCCAAACAAATTGAAGATAAGGCTAGAGGAAGAATAATAGTAAGGAATTTAGTGTTTATGACGATCGTCCACTGATCAGAACAAATATCAATACATCGCATGCTACTAATAAAGTTTACCTTCTAAGCTCTCTAAGCTGTTTGCAGTCCAATGCCAGTACAAGCACAGTATTTTACATACGTTACATGCTTTCAAGTCAATGTTTATGATGCTAAGGATAGAATGTGAGATATCTAACGATGTATGTGTGATTTCACTGATACGGGTTAATCTTTCTACTGATTTGTATTAATTAGATTTCTTAAGTAAGGACAAGTTTACGTAACTTGTTTTTGTGAAATCAGTACGTATATTAGCTGTTGAGAGTAAGTAAGTAGAGAAGTTAAAACGAATCACATGCTACCTAAAGATGCCTTCGGTAAATCTGTGGTATTTTTTTTTAAACTGTAGAAACTACAAAGCAGCGATCATTTTTTCTATATTTAAAATTTATCACGAAGCACGCGCAAATTGGTTGTATACTTACCTAAAACTATCGACGCACGAATAGCGCATTTACCAAAATCTTAACTGCTCAAAACAGTCAAAAAGTAAAAAAACAGTGCACTCCGGGAGTGCAGGCAGAAGTGAAAACAATAAACTTGTTATTTCTCATAGAATATTTCTTGAAACGATCTGCTACTGC
This sequence comes from Idaea aversata, assembly GCA_907269075.1. NCBI lineage: Eukaryota > Metazoa > Arthropoda > Insecta > Lepidoptera > Geometridae > Idaea > Idaea aversata. The sequence goes on along the minus strand of OU026092.1, from coordinate 2,179,452 downwards.
CATCTATTAGCACTCACTTAAACAAATATAGTTTATTTTTTATTCGCTAGATGGCAGTAAAAAATTTAAATCAGCGCCATCTACATTCGAATAGCGGTCTTTCTAGAAACTAAGTTTCTCAATTTGTGTAATAGATAGCAGTAAAAAAAACCACATAAATAAATCTGTTCCAAAAAGGAATTCTTTCAAAAGCTTGCTCCATAAAAGCGACGTTAATTATTTTTTTAAATCAACAGATCAATTTTAAAGCTCAGGAAGTAATTACCACGAGACAAATAAGTCCAGTTATTTTTGAGTTTAATTAACAAAAAATAAGTTTAAATTAATAAGCAAAGTCAATCACGCGAAAGTATTTGCTTTCACTAACTTCAAATCAATTCGCCATTTTGATTTACTTAATTTTAAATTTAGAACGAATTGGTTTGGAATGTTAATTTGATGTTCTTGTGTATGTTTTTTTATGACGTAATATCATCTACCCACTAATTGAAATGTTTGTTTTTCTAAGTCTTCTTTATGTTTACTACCTTCACTCCGCGGTTTCAGTCGCGATTCCGTGGGAATATCGAGATGTAATGTAGCCTTAGGAACTTTTGGTTGGTATTATAATATTTGAATGTCTATATTTTGCATACTATTAACCACACTACTTACCATTGAATTTTCATTTTCATTGTAACTGGTAGCGCAGTTTGTCTATGACAAATACAAAAATACTAGTACTTAACTTTTTGAGAGACAAACAATTTTTAAGTTAATGTTTACCGTTCCGCAGTTTTAAAAGAAAATTAAAAGTGACGTTACAAAATGTTCGCTATTAGTATATGAAATCAAATAGTCTATAAAACTTCCATATTTATTGACAGAGAAACTTTTCGCTATGCAAAAACTTTCAACATTGCTCTCAAAATTACAAAAAGATAAACACAATAAGGTAATAAACTTTCTAAACCTAACATTTTATTTGATATCGCTGACATCTTTATTAATATAGTAACGGTACTGTGAAAGGAACAGAGCGTTCATGATTTCACTGATTTATGGGTAATCCCGCCTACATTTATCAAAACATTCATAACTCTAGACTACAATGTAAACTTGGTAATTTCACTGATCAAACACTTCGCAGCTATAATCTTCTCTGTTGCGTTTTGAACAATGGTGTCTTTTACAAATTAATTTGACTTTCAGCACCACGGACTTTATAAACAACTAGCTGTACCCTGCCACGCTTCGCTGTGGTTGCGGTCGCGGATATGTGACTGATGCAAAAATTAGATAAAAGCAATCCTTGATGCGGATTATATTTCATTCTAAAATTTCAGCTCGATCGGTGCAGAACTTTTTGAGTTTTTGAAGCGTACACAAACCAACATAACATTTTTATATGTAGCTTCGCTTGCTTTATAAAGTCTGTGGTGGGCCTAGTGGTAGATACCTCGAATTTGATTCTAAACGTCGTAAGTTCTAATTCCAGCCGGCCGTGCACAAATGGAATTTTCTTAAGAAAAATTATGTACTAATTGACATTGATCTTACGGTGCAGGGGAAAATATCGTGATTAAATTGGTTGGCTCTAGAAGTATTGACAAGTTCTTTTCCCTGGATACAGTCGACTAAGCTGAGAGGGTACTGGGTTGTAGATGATGAGCAAGCCTACTTTATCGTCACGCAATAAGAACCCAAGAGGACTAGTTGCGAAGAATAGTCAGTATACAAGTTAAAGTCCAAGTAGGGATGTAAATTTCATGCTCAGTTTCTTCATATTGGTTTTGAGAGGCTTTAGAGGTTGGATTTTATAGTATACCATAACTTTCTAACTTTTGACGTGACAAACACTTGCATTCACAAAAAAGTGTCACGGTAATATTGTGTGACGTCATGCGTCATGGTAATATCACCAGACGCGTCATGCTAACTTAGGAAACAGAGTATTTAATAATAATATCGCTTATCTGGGTTTGAGTTATGGTGACGAGTGACAAATAGAAGACGACATATATAAATGGAAAAAATATAGAAGTAAAAGAATAAAATAGAAAAAATATATGAAGGAATAAGGAAGAAGGAAAAAAAACTTAATTTTTCATCGTTTTTTTATTTTAGCACGTCCATAAACCGACTTTACAGACAACCATTAAATTATTATCTATATTCTAATGAACTTCTAGTCTGACTAGTCTGAAGTCAACATTCGCCCTAACAATTTACAACCATTCAAATAGCTTCCCGTTTAAAAGAATGCATTTACTGCATTGTATATGTTACCTGCAATGATATTAATGCTATTTTAAACAAACCAGATGGTATACACGGATGCAATGTTTATATTTACGTAGGTATTTGCTTCCCTAATGAAAATTTATTTCCATAAAAAGGTTTCAGTTACAGTTAAAAGTTCTGTTCTTGATTAAAAAGTATAGTTTGTTTTTATACTGTTCTGTTTATTAAAGCTTTTAAAATTATGAAACTGTTTTATGCGTCGGTCTTTGGAAACTTTGGTACCTATTTACTTACATTGAGCTTACATCATGCTTTGAACAACCAGTGGGTGATAGGTTTTCTTTAAGTCTATCCAAAGGACGCCTATGGAAGTGATTAAAAAGGCCGCTCTTAGTGATGAAGTCGCCCATTTTTTTATTCTTATTTGGTATAATAAAGCGCATATTTATTTATCTGTGATTCGCCTTTACTACCTCGAGGATCAAGCAAACAGTCTCCAGTATCATTGGGTAAGCGTAAAGCAATTATCACTTCCCATTGGCTGTAGGCAATTTTTCAGTATTTTAGGCTTTCGCAGCATCATACTTGACGCTTAGTGGTTTATTATTGATCATGGCCGCAGCGTTTCATTTCGCTACTAATTTGGAAAGTCAAAAAAGAGACTAAAGCAATCAAATCAATCATCGTCAAAATAAAACTCAGTTCTAGCCCATTAGTCCATCAGTACAAATAAATAGTCAATCAAAAATTGCGTAATAGCAATTTGTCGTAATCAAATAAACGTAGGTCATTCTATTGATGTATTGTTTCCTTATGGGTGAGGTCTAATGGTTGATGGACAAGAATTTTAAGCTATGTACGTATTATATATCGATATAACTATCTATTCGATAGGAGCGATATCCACGAATTAACAAATCATATAAGTCACATATAAGTACTTCAGGCAATTAGTATTATTTACTGTTCATTGACGGTTGAAATGGAATTAGCTATAAAATACTGTAGCATTCAGATTGCGTAAGGATTGTTTAATAAATTAATCCCTATTTATTAGGTTATTACAATTCATGGATAAGCGTTTGACCTGCTTGATGGTAAGTGACGAGGCGGTCTAAAATATAGCACGCTTACCCAGAGATACCTATGCCTAACTATTCAATTATTATTGTGAAGAAATTGAATGAAAGATGACACTTAAACGTAAAATAAAACTGAAACCGAGACTGTTAATTAATTCTATTTTTAATTATAAAAAAATATATTATTATAATAACACATCTAAAATAAAACATCGTAAATGGTCCACAAAAGCACCTGCGGTCGATAAATAAAATCACTTTTTTGACACAATAATTTCAGCAAAGTCAAAAGTTGACGTAAAAAATATGATAGATTGTAGACACTTGCTATTAAATAGAATATGAAAGAAACTCGTGTGTCGGGAACACAAGGGAACAGGTTGTGAGGTACATAAAGTGAGCAATTTACTTATCTCAATAGATAGTCTAAAATGGTGCTTTTGGAAAGAAACTGGTAAATATCAATAAATGATTTTATACGGGAGCTTGAGGAAATTAGGGAGGCTCACTAGGATATTCTAGGTAAGTTAACTTAAATATTAGTTTTTGTTGATATGATAATTTTAGACAATCTTAAAGAATTTAATTAGGGGCTAGAGTGTAAAAGAGGTTTCATTAAATATTGATTCTACACAAAGAAACAGGGATAAAACTAAAATATATATTTAATTCAACAGTATTTTAACGATTAATTACGTCAAGTACATCAAAACCTAAATCAATCAACTTCAAACGACACCTTTACAAAGTCTCCTTTTAATGCAAAACAATCTTCAAATAATACAAGGGCCAGCGGTATTTTAACACTGCAAGGCCAGTTTTTGCAGCGATGAGTCAGAGAGTCAACGCTCCTCGATCCTTTGATAGACTTCGATTTTTTTTAATACCGTGGTGAATCTAGAGTTACTTATTTATTTACATTAATCGGTCAAAGATAAGAATCTAAATTTTGAATAATGCAATATTTTGTGAATATTTATTGAACATTTTCTTTTAATGAATGGTTTTGAATTAATATAGAAATTAGCTTAAGTAGATACTATATCAATACAAAACATCATTGTATCGTTGTTTTTAGAAACCTACTACCTAAAAATTATCATGCTTTAAATAAATTTCACTTAGGGTAAATCTGATTCATACTTTACGAAGTATTCGTTTACAATTTCTCTCTTCTTTATCCTAGCCTTATCCTATTATTTGGGGTCGGCTTGTTCGTTTACAATTTGCTTTAAGTTTATTTGAATTAGCTTTTGTTTTATCATAATAAGAATTTTTACAACATTTTCATTTGCCTGAAACTGTCCACTTAGAGACCAGGGACCATAGGCACTACATATTATTTTGATGTCAAATGCCTAGTGCCTATAACTTAACAATGCAACTTAAAGACAAATTATTGTTTTGTCTCTTGTTACTGTCACAAAACATCGTGTAGGGCCGATAACAACCTCACTAAATAATAAAGAACCAACCAACAACAATCCGATTCTACGTGATCAGGATACTAATACTAACGAAATATTTCAAACACCACTGATATTTAAAATTCCATTCACGATATTGCCCTACTTTTTTTTTAATCTTTCACAGATTTTATAGTTTTTTTACACCAGAACATTTTAGTATTCAAGTCCAAAATATGGTGTCATACATTTCATAATCATAGCAATTAATCTTTGAAGGTTAAAACAGAGAGTGAGAAATTATGATGCAATAAAGTTATAGATAAAGATCTAGTTAATATGAACTGTTTTATTTTTAAAAGCTATTTCTGTGTCCTTGTTAATCCTGTGAGATTATGAATTTCATTTATGAAATGCCTACGATGTTTATTTCCCTTTTCAACAGTCATAATTTAATTTTAATTATTTCTACGTTCAAATGTGACGTAATTGAGTTGCCTTGGGGTGACGTATGTATGCCATCTGAATATGTCCCTCCCGCACTCTATTATTAGTTTAGAAGAGTTAGGCACGTTATCGTCTGTCATAAATTTTACTACCCTAGAGATACTGATGTTTTTCTTAGAAAAAACGACAATAATGTAATAAAATCAACAACCTCGATAAAAAAAATTAAATGGCTTGACATTTGATTTGACAAAAAATAACAAAAGACCAACGCCAACCACAAAAAAAACTCATGGGAAAGCCTGAGATGGCGGGACGCCTAAAAATGTTAAGAGTGCACCTCGAACTGAACTTGACAAGAATTTAAAGCAGCATTGTAAGCAGTTACCTTTTGGGGAAGACGGGAATGCTTTGGTGTCCAAAAACTAAGGATTCCTGACGAAGCCGTTTAAATGTGACCTTCAAAGGTTTAGTCTGCACATTCTTTAGATGCCTTAAATACCTTGAAACCTTGCTACTTGACGTTTAATTTCATCAAGTTGAAATTCACTGGCGTTTTTAAAGATGAACGCTATACCTGTAGCTACGGTTGGCGCAAAATTTAAAATAGTGGCATGTGCTACAACTTGCATAACATGGCTTTTACAATATTATATCAGTTACCCGGGAAGCCTTGAAACAGCAATTTTCACTATATAATAATTTACGCCTACTTCCATATTAAATTATGTCAAAAATTATAAAATATCCAAGTGTCTGTAATAAATTTTATTTCAAGAAAAATACTCAATAACTTAAAAAGAATGGATCATTATGCAAATTGAACATAATGATAAGTTTTCGAATGGCGACCATTAATTTTTGACACGATATTCGTAAAAGGACCGATCTAGTTTAAGACAAGACTGTATTTATTAAAGGTGATGATTATTAATGAATTTTGTTACGCAACTTGACAGCTCCGATATAGACTGAAAGGTTTTTTAATCTTGCTTCGGTGTCAAACTTTCGGTGTTATGTAAAATGGTAGAGTCATTTGTAAATTAAACAGAGCATATTGAAAAATATTTAGCTGGACACCCTGTAATACTAATTCATGCACGGAGTATTTCTTGTATTATACATAATGTTTATTACTATTGTATGCTTTTAAATAGATTCAATTATAATAATAGGGACGTTGATAAGCAATATGTAATAAACTCCAAATAAAGCTTGTAAAGCAAACAATGATACACCTACCTGTTGATGACTTTCACTGTTTTCGACTCGAATTGTCATTCTTGAATATCAGTTGATGATTAATGGCTGACGAAATTATATATTGGACGAGAGACGAAATTGCGTGGAGAATCATAGGGCCTGACCATTTTGGGGCACCAAAAAAAAACACGTCGTGGGAGCGTCCCGTTTTTTTGTCGGCTATCTTGAGGATGCGTGTCGATTCGATCAAGGTTTTACGAGCATCAAAGATTTTTATAGTAGTTTTGATTTTAAAATCATCAAACAAAGAAAGTTCTTATGAAGCTGGCGTATGCGTGAAGAACTTAACTTAAATTTGGCAGACCGAACAAGGATCTTGGTCATTTGATACAAGCACTTTATTTCAGGAGCATTCATTTGTGCAGTTTTATGCTTGAGTTTTGAAGTTTTAAAATATTTAGAATATTTTTACTTATAACTTTTACTTTATTATGTTTTTAACAAATTTTCGTTATAAGTATTAAACTTGAACTTCTACAATTCATGTTAAATTACAATAGGGCCCGGATGGTATTGTTAGAACATTTTCGGCGCATGCGTGCTAGTGAGAACAATGCGTAGATCTACTATGGGAGGGGCGCATGCGGCACGACCCTTGTTCTCATGTTTTTAGTATTGTTACCACGATCATTGCAAACTTGTTTGCTTCGCGCTTAAGTTCGCATTTTTAAATTAGCATCTCTTGTATTCTGAATAGGAAGTTAAATGAAGTTGTTTTTAGATCGTAAAAAACGTTGTTGCTTACATAATATACAATATACTCCAAAATAATAATCAATCGGTTATGGTTATCGATATCCAGTTTGTTTCTCTTGAATCACCGCAATATGAAACCATAGGTGCTGAAGTACCTTAGTTATCGATGCCTTTGTTCGTCTAATCAATGTGTGCATAGAACTTAGCACAAAGCGAGGTGCACTGTGTGTATAATCAGATTAGCAACATGCAGGTCAGTGCAACATGAATCTAGGCACACGTTCGAAACGTATGAAGCGTTTATTCGGTTCACTCGCGTCTGATACTCGCAGCGCGCCGGTCGTAATCTGCGCGTGCTACAAACCGTTTCAAATTCAAAAATTTAAAAACGTTCGAAACAAAATTTACTGGATTCAGTGACAGTGCGTGCGATAAGTGATCTAATTCTTTTTTTAAACCGATGATGTGGATTATTTAAATAGACAAGTGTGAGTGACCATAAAGGATACATTATACATGGAAACATGAATTCTAAAAAGCTCGAGTGTTTCGATGACGATGATTCCGTGGATGGAAAGTCAAGCCTCAGCTTTTTAGGTAAGTTTTGTACATTCATTGAGTAAACTTATAGTAAAGAGAGTAAATCTCTCTTAAGCCGATAGTTGGTTCATAAGTAACAGATGAACGATTGTAACTTACTTTTTTGTTACATTTACAAAAGTGATAGCATCTCTACCGTGGAAACTGTAAAGCTTCCAGAACGCCGGGACTAAAAAAATACGATTAGTCCTATAAAAATAATCAATCGAGAAAGCCTTAGAAAATTGCAATGAGATCTGGAAAATTGTTTGTTTTTTTTGTTTGCATTTAAAAAACATGGTCGGTGAGCCATTATTGATCGGTCGACCGTTTAGTAAACAGTCTTTATTACTTGTAACTTTAACAAAATTGTTGATAACTTCTGACATTTTAATGAGATATTTGTATTTGTTGATACAAGTGTCTTGAAGGATGATAATAAAGTAGGAAGTTATGTGTCAGACTGGGGCGCTATACGTACATATTAATATTTATATACAGAACGGTCAAGTTGTTTGTGCGATATCATATTGCATGAATTTATTATCAAGGATCTTTCGATTTTATTGCTTATTTCTAGAATAATAATCGTTCGATGCAAAACAAATAAGATAATAGTTTATGATTTGATTAAATACTAAGAACTTGTTTTTGGAAGATGGTTAGCAAATTACTTAACCATCAATGAACAAAATTAAGTGAAGCTAATCATTCGAATTTTAAAACAATTTAACGTGAAGTTCGCTACCAAATTGGCCTGCTGTATTTAAATTTCGAACTGCTGTTATTATTTTCCCACGGTTTGTATAAATGCAGTCTTCCAAAAAGGTTCGTTCCGTTCATTCAGAGTTTTCAATATGAAAGTGTGCGTGGGCGCACACTTGTCCCTACTCGCCTTGCCTTAGCTGATTATTATATTAGACTTGCATAATGTTTTGTCATTCTGTCATTAACGCGGGGGAGTATTACTCACGGATTTCAAGGTATACTTGAGGATAAGGAAATTGGGTTGGTTTTGATAAAATTACCATCAATATTTACTTTGTTTTGCAACAAAAATTGCGTATTTAAAGATATAATAATAAGCGTTATGATTTCCTAGCTATCCGCGATTTTATCCACGTAAGAGTTGCATTTTTCAAAATCTTTTCTTAGCGGATCCCTCATAGCTCCCTATGTAAATAATTTAACCCGATCTTTGATTTGAACTGTGCGTTAATATCAATCAGTCAGTCAGGAATTAAAATTTTATATTTCTAAAGATGACGTAACGTCAACTGAAAGTCTTGAACTGATCTTATTAGACCCCAGTTAATTTGCTCGACAGTGTTTGGACGCATTTACTAGGCTGAGTCAGGTCATTCATGGTCCTTCCTACGCTGCCTGTCTATCAGATAACTTATTTTCATATGTGGGAAGCGTGATCGAAATTCAATATTAAACTCATATCTAAAAAAATACAATAAATTCAAAACCCTCCAATCCTAATAGCTGTACCTACATTGGCTGACCTGATGTCAGCTAATAACAACGCCAGGGACCTGGCAGCTCACTGGAGTGGGCGGATCTGACCCTACATTATCAATTCCCCCCCCCCCCCCCCTTTAATTTGTGCTATCGATACGAAGAAGAATTCAAAACACTATTTCTATTCTTAGAAGTTTTATTCAATTTTGTTTAAAACAGCTTCAAACTATTTATATTTTTATGTTAATGCGAGGATATTTATACACTGCAATTGATTATTTTAATCTTGAAATTGAAACAAGAAAATTTAAAGAAACGGGTAAAGTAAAGGCTCAGACTAAAAAAGTATAGGATAAACGAATAGACAAAAACGTCTATAGAAAAACGATTCATGACTCAAGGCTAGAATCAAATGGCGAAGGGATTACAAAAAGTTAATTGGTTTAAATTTTGCCAACTTAAGTTAAAATTCAAGGTGAATGACTTCGACAAATGGACATTTTATTGTTCTTATAATGAATGGATTGTAAGCGTAGGTTCGATTTTAGTTATGACGTCATGTATTTAAGTTAGAATTATATTTAGCTGACTCTATTATGATAAGTTTGATTAATAACTTCCTGGATACAAAATAATAGGGTCTGTTTTTAAGTTTGATTTATAAGACTGTTTATTTTTTGATTAATTACTTAGTTTTTCTTCTTAATTTCATAAACTCAAGTTCGAGAAAATTGAAAATCTTGTTGGAAATATTATTATTTTCCTTTTAGGTAATAAAATGTATATTTTCAGCCCAAAATACTGGTACCTACATACTTGAACCATGGCTTTATAAATATATTTTTATAAGAAAATTCATTAAATATAAGTACTTTTTATTCTGAACTAGCTGCGCCCTGCGTGGGAATATCAAAATAAAAAGTAGCCTTATAGCCTTCCTCAATAAATTGACTATCCAACACAAAAAAAAAAATCCTGTTCCTGAGATTAGCGCGTTCAAACAACCAAACAAACTCTTATGCTTTATAATATTAGTATAGATTTATTGTTTTTAAAGTCTGTAATATTCTTAGTTAACTACCCTATGAAAAAAATTGTATTTTAATTAAAACGTTTACCACGAAAGGTAAACTCTCGTTAGCATTCGAAATAGGTTTTTAACAACTAGCTTTCACCAATGCCAAAAACTGAGGAAAGTTAAAAATTTTATGAACACAATTTAATTTTGCTAATTGCTCGCGACCTAAATGTTTTTAAATCAATAACCGATTAAAACCGTTTTTTTTATGTTGTTTAATCACCTTTTATCGAGAGGAAGTAATTATTTTAGAGTAGGACCACTGACATTTTGTGTCAATTCAGTTGATTTTCAACAATATTTAAACTCCCTCTTCTAGCGGTTGAGAAAGTTTCATTTAATTTTCAGGGCTTCTTGTCTCATGCATTGGAAACTTTGCAAAAATTCCATTACAATATAATGTCGTATAATTAAATACAAATAAAATCAAAAGCAAATAAAACTAAAAAAAACCACAATCATTAAAAACAATAAACAAATACTTAAATCAATACAAAAATAGATAATTGATAATAATTCGATAATAATTAATAAATATTCTCGTATTGATTATCATAACTTTTAGGCATTATCCATGCTAAAGAGTTAAAAAAATATATTTTGTAAACAAATCCCTAATAGGTAAGTGAAGTGAAGTAAGTAGGTGGTTAAGATCTTATTTACCTTATTTACTAAAGAAGAAGAAGAAGACTTTGATGATCCTATTGATTCAGCTAACTCCGCACAATACAACTTAACTTCTTGGTAGAGCAAGTACGCTCTATCAAGAAGTTAAGTTGTATTGTCCTAAACCAAAACAAGTATTATTTATTCGTTTGTTATCTAAAAGACACACGAGATTTTTGCCGGAAGTCGTCAATGTCAATGATAATTCAGCGGTTAAGCTATTGCCTGTACCTACCGTTAACTTAAAGTTTAAATGTGTATTCGAATGACATTTTTAATGGGGTGTGCGGGGTTAGCTGAATTAATAGGATCATCAAAGTCTTATTTATTTATTATTTATTTATTTATTTTCATCGAATCAACAGCTCTTAAGTATAATTTAACAAAAACAGATAGATAACACCAACAGCCAATAACAGATTCGCACTATTTATGTTTAGCAAAATGAAATACTTGTCGTAGAGAGTAAGTTTATGTTTGTCTAGTATGTATGCCAGAAATAAGAAGCTTAATATTAATAAAGTATATATGTATAGTTCCTAATAGATAATAATTAGATGGAATAAATATAAAGTACCTATATAAATATAAATAAAATATCTATAACCCACAAAACAAGCTAAAACTTACTTTACATTATATAGTTAGGTATTTATTTATTCATTTTTTTGTTTTTATGAGAACGTATTATAGTGTATGGTGTTCTTCTTCATATTTAGTAAATAAGGTCTTATCCACCTACTTCAGTATGCTGCCAAGTCTAGGCGTTGTTATTAACTAACTTCAGCCTCTTAGACAAAATTGCTTTCCATTATCGATATTGCCAATCGTTAGACTTTATTTTTGTACGAAATTGACATAAACCAACGAAAAGTCACGTGGTACTGCGTTAGAGAAAAGAAATGGTAGCTATTTTCATCTATTGCCAATTTCATACAATGCTTTATGTCACATTCATACAAAAAAGTCGGTCGATTGGTGATGTCGCTAATGGAAAGTATTCTCGTCTAAAGGGGCAGATAATCCAACGATAAGCTGCTAGGGCTGCAGGGACAGTTTATGAAGAGGAATAAACCGTCTTGGTATCAAACCAAGTAATAATAAATAAATAAATATTTCAGAACATTCCACACATCGCCATCCACCCCCAAACTAAGTAACTAGACTTGTGTTATGGGTGCTAGACAACGGATATATACTAATTATATACTTTTCTTTTGTAAATAAATAGTTATAATACATAGATACAACCAGACCACAGACAAATATCTAAGCATAAATACTTGCCTGAGAAGGGAATCGAACCCGCAACCCTGTGTTTGGCAGTCCAGCATGGTGACCATTGTGCCAAGTGTCGGTATCTTGTATCATGGGCACAGCCGCAGATAAATTCCTAGGTATATTTACATCCTTTACAGCATAAAATAATAACAACTCTCGTTAAATTTTGTGCAACGAATTGATTTGTTGTTAAATTTAAAGTTATTGTCAGGTCCCTCCGGTCTATATTACGAGTATGCTGTTTTAGTCATTTAATTCATTCATAGATTGGTGTAGAGTTATAAATACAACATTTAATTTTATACTATACTAGCTGTCCCGGCAAACGTTGTTTTGCCATATAAAAAAAAACTAAATCAAAATCGGTTCAGCCGTCCGGGAGCTACGATGCCACAGACAGACACACACACACACAGACACGTTAAACTTATAACACCCCGTCGTTTTTGCGTCGGGGGTTAAAAATCATACAAATCGGTTCAGCCGTTTAGGTGTAGTTTGGCAACTAACACCGCGGCACGATTGACATCAATATTTATACGTCACTCAATTGTTTTGCCTTCCCGGCACCTCTCCATTAAAACTTGAACTTTATGTTATGGTATTAAAGTTCTTATTGACTTGTATTATTACGAATCGTTTGTATGGTATGGAGTATAGAAAAGTGTTGTTTTTAGACATTTTCAGGCAATTTTTTAAATTTTTCTCTCCGTAAGAACCATCCTCGTACCATATGGAATATTCTAAAAAAAGAATTGGCCAAATTGGTCCAGGCGTTGTTGAGTTATGCGCTTACCAACACATTTTGCGATTCATTTTTATATATAAAGATGAGTGTTATAGTTTTGATTCGTTGTTATGAAATATTGTATTTGTAGACACCCCAATATTGCGTAATATTGCGTAAGGAAATATTTGCCATAACAAGATATCAAAGTTTGATTATCAAATAAATATAAGTAATAAGTTTTATTTGTCCACTTATTGTATCATACTAGGAATATACCCAGACCGGCATATTACGTATCATCACTACATAGTATTAAATAAAGTCACTTTTAGCCCTATGTATGCTTAAATCTTTAAAACTACGCAACGGATTTTGATGCGGTTTTTTTAATAGATAGAGTGATTAAAGAGGAAGGTTTTTAGATATAATACATGCATAGTACAGTCGTGCGAAGCCGGGGCGGGTCTCTAGTTACATAGTATAAAACAAAGTCGCTTTTCGCTGTCTGTCCCTATGTATGCTTAGATCTTTAAAACTACGCAACGGATTTTGATGCGGTTTTTGAATAGATAGACTGATTTAAGAGGAAGGTTTATAGATACATGCATAATATAGTCGTTCGGAGCCGGGGCGGGTCGCTAGTAACAAATATTATAAACATTTATTTTTAACGCTGCACTACATCTAAATCAAAAATATATTATAATTTTACTTAAAAATAAATATTTATTTTTTTCTCGACTACTGCACCCTCATCATAGATAGGCGCAATAGCTGATATAAAAGGTTTTTAGTGTGATTGCCAAGCTTTCCATTTGCATTGAGGTTTACTGTGGTGAACTTTACCTAAAACGCCAAGAGTTCTTTGGTCAAAAACGATGGTTCGATTGATAGAACCACGGACAGTTTTATTTGCCCGTGGTTCGATTGATAGAACTCCGGCAGTCGGACCACGACCAATAAACGCAAATATGGTGTTGTAATAGTAATAGCAGCTAAAAAGGACGTCTTTATCAAATTAATGCTTCCGCTGGACGTTGGCCACTACATCTTTGCATCCTACACTCCATTACATTCTTGTCCTACCTTGGAAATCATCGTCATGCAGGTGCTTTTTTCGGTCATATTATCGGCGTAGACCCTAAATTAAATAGAAAAAACAAAGAGTGTCTACTAGAAAAGTACGCGACATTTGAAAATAAGAAAGGATAGAATGAACAGAAGAAGAATACTTAAGTAAATACTTAGTACTAAGCTGTGTTTCGCTAGACAGGATATGTGACTAGCAGTTACATGAACAGTTACCTAGTCTTCTAGCGACACTTCGTCATACTAAACAAAAAAACTTAAAAAAAAAATACGCGTCGACGTAAGAACCTCCTCCGTTTTATTTTGTCGGTTGTTAGATAAGAGAAATGAACGGAAAATTTAATAAAAAATCACTATGGTACAATTCTAAAGTCCTAACCTTACCATACAAACTTTACTCTAAGACGTAATTTATCAATAAAGCATCACTATCACTAAACTGACGGAAACCCTGAAACCTTGACCCTCTCTATTTTCTAACCGCATTAAAATGTGTAAATTAAGGAAACCAACGTTTTTAAAGTAAACATGAAAAAATAGCAAGAAAAATTAAAAATATATTTTTGTCAGAAGACACCATCGTTTCCATATTTGCAAAACACTTTTTAATGGAATACCCAGAGTTTGATAGTCTCCAGAAAATGTATCATCAACGTACAATGCTCTTATAATAAGTTTCTGCGATTCTGTATTGTTATTACCACCTTATTGGTTTTTGTATTTCTTACTGCATCCATATTAACTTCATTAATTCAACTCTATTGCTTAAATTTTAAAGTTCAGTGTTGTTTAACACGATTGTAATTGTCACTTCAGCTCTCAGGGTGTCTCGAAGGCCAGACAGACTAAATGCATTCCTTAAGAATCTTATGAAACCTGTTTTAATACTCACTTACTTTTCTATGTTTAATAAGTAAAACAAAGACTCCTAAATAAACTGACAGTTTCGGAAGAACATACTAATTTGTTCTATGAATATTTGTTCAGCTTTTACTCCTTTGGGATTTAAACAAAGATGTTTGGAGTTTTAAAATGCTTGTGTCATTATAATCTATGTGTGATCAGGTGTCTTGGTGTTCAATGTAGATAATGATAGATACGTGACTTCTTTATGTTTATGTATTGAGTTTATTATGATAACTTTCTTTGTACCGTTTAATATTTAATTTTATATTTGTGTCCGATATATTTTATTACCTTTCCTGGATAGTGTGGGAAGTCTTATAATTTGTCCAGTACTAATGTTTTACAGCATCTGATTCCATCGTTTTGCTCTGTCTGAAATACTTATTTAGTTTTTAGGGTTCCGTACTCAAAGGGTAAAAACGGGACCTTAATACTGAGACTCCACTGTGTTTATGTCTATCACCAGGCTGTATCTTATGAACCGTAATAGCTAGACAGTTTTAATTTTCACAGATGATGTATTTCTGTTGCCTCTATAACTACAAATACTAAAAACAGAATATAATTGTACGGAACGCTTCGTGCGCGAGTCCGACTCGCACTTGGCCGGTTTTTTATCTGTAGTAGAAAAATTGATATCTGTTTTTGTTTTACGAAATTTTAAAGTGGCTAGAAGGTCCTTAAAATTATTACCTGTTCTTGCATCAATATCCAATATGATAAAATTAATTTGTGTATAAACTGCATGGAGGGCTGATTACTGTCTCCAAATATGGATGCATTTTTAATCACTCTTGATCAAGTAAGACATGATAATGTTCAAGTTTTGCTCTGTCTTAACTTGTTATAGATAATTGTTTTAAAAAAATCACAGGGATCATTTTTTAATACTTAATATTTTTTAGAAAATTGACTGCTTGCAGTTTGACTAAATGATAGTTATTTTTTGATAGATTGAAATTAAACCGTAAATATTGTGTATTATTACATAATATTACATAATTTCCAAATCATAGCCAACTTTATTGAAATCATATTGATAACTCCAAAAATAGTTTAATACGCTTAAAAAGACAAACTTTAAAACCAAGTTCTTAATTTTAACAAATCAATTACTACTAAAGATATGAAAACTTGTGTCATTTATTTACTGCAACTGAACCTTACTTTATCTATGCCTAAAAAACGTCTCAAGCCAATTCAAAAGGAATAGTCAAGCTGAAATTGTACTAACAATCTATAATAGATATGATTGACAAGCCAATCGTAATGGCTCCTATTTGACCCATAACGTTATGTTACTCAAATAGAAAGTTAGAAGATATGCTGAATCGAAAGGCCTGCAGACATATCTATGGAGGTTTATCTTTGATTTCCTTATCTTTGAAAACTGCAAAAGCAAATAATTTCCTAGAAACAGTCATTACTATACTTAGTACTAACGACTATACAAAATAGAATTACCTACTAAATGCCAACAAAGAAATTGGATTTTGTTAAACATATTTGTAAGATTATTGTGTTTTTATGATTTTTCAAGAGTAATATACATATTTTAATAATAATATTTTTCTATATAAAAAGATTTAATATCTCAAACTTGATGATTACCTACCCTATTGCTAAAAGGAAAAAGGCATGTTACACTACATAAGTTATCAAGTAACTTTGCAAAATCGATGAGAATGTGTAAAGTCAACGAAAGAAATTATTTCCAAATGTTTCGACATAGGTAAATAGTTTTAGATCGAAACGTGACATTTCGCATATTTACTTACCGACTTTAACGGTCTTGATCAAAATGCCGAACCCAATATACTTACCTACAAAACAACAATACGTGACTGACCCACCGATACACTAAACATGCCTACTCATTCCAAATAACTTGGCACCTCCCAGACCCGTCAATTCTCACGTTTGTTTCATAACCCTTTGAATTTATGCACTTTGTAGGCCTCTGGTTGTATTGAACGTAGAGTCAAAGTTGTGTGGTGTGTACTTGTACCTACTAGAGGTTTGCTTTTTATATTAGCAGCTAAGATGTTGGGTGCAATGGACTCTGGTATAGAAATAGCTCGTTCATGCATACATGTTACGGCATAATAGGCTTTTAAACTGTTTTCGATATCATTGAACAGAACATACTTAGCTGTTCAGTTAGCATCGTCAACAGCAATGGCGAATAGATATTGTCTTTATGCTATACTGAATTAATTATAAGAATTATACTGAATATAAAAAAATAAAATGTAACGTTTATAAATGTCAATAATACATATTCTTTCATTTTTCTGGCTCTATGTTTTATAACGACATACCTATGCATGATTAGAATCATTCCTTTGAACTTTTCATTACCTGCTTACATTCGTTGATTACCATTTTTATTACAATTAACAGTTTAATCCTTTATCACTATAAAGTAAAGAATGTTAATTAAAAATTCAAATTGGTTATTATCAAGCAAACGCTTTCCTTATTTTTTAGTATTTAGAGTATCTTCATTAATAATTCCTTGGCACGTTAAAACTTTGATATAAGGATGCATTCATACAACGATAGCATAAATGCATCTTAAGTTTTCTAATCTTACGTCAATAATTATTCCATTCAAATTAGTTACATTTCTTTAATTTCAATCTCACAATTATCAAGTTCCACTTAACTCTAAACAACTTTGTTATTAACCCCAGACCGATAAAATTAACCTACAAATGGTTCTAAAACACAGAGACCATGTTCACAAGAATGTCTTCAACGTATTAACACTGGTTAATTGAAACAAGATCTTAGAATAATCGCAGACTGTAGACTTTGTGTGAGCTGACAGTTCAGTATCAAAATTACCCTGCCGATATACGAGTGAACGCTTGCATTAAAATGCGAACTGTCGCAGAAAGTATATTAACACAAAGTCTGCAGTCTGCTGCGGCTGATAAACCAACGGCAGGTATAGGATCCTGTAGGCGTAAGTAATAAGTTTGCGCTCTCATTCTTACTTAAAGGAAAGAAAGAGATGGGTGATTATGGTTTGTTATGGCTAGGTAGCCGATTAGCGGTTCTACGGGAGTCATTAAGTATTGTCGTGATATCGGATATTCTGATGTTACGTAGCAGTGAAATATAACTGTGCCCACCTTAGGCAAGTAGGCACACACATAATGATGGTAATGAAGTATCATAGTATTTTTAAACAAATACTTATTAAAATTGATGTTTACCAATAAGCAAAAATCTAAAAAATGAAACAAAATGTTTAGTTTGTTTCTAATGATAATGGTAAGTGACGATGGTCAGCGAACCAAAGTAGTTCTTGGCCTTCGAAAAGAGAGTCTTCCATCGCTCCCTGTCCTGAGCTATTGCTACCCATACAATGACATTCTGTTGCCATACACGCTTGCCTAGATAATACCTATGCACTCGTTACTTAAAGATTCCCAAATTGCCCACGTAATATTATACATTTAAGTATATTTATATGTCAAACAAACATTTGTAAATAGTTTTGATTATAGGTATGTTAGGCATTGCATATTTGTTCCATTATTCTTCTTTGGTAACTTAACTTTGTTCACCATTATAATCTCTTTATGATACACTTATACCAAAGACTCCTTCTTTATATCACACAACCAAAAGACACCCTTTATTTATTTTATTACCTGTCGATAAAAAAACTCTAAAGAAACCGAATAAAAAACAACATCTGCCCCGTATTGTGTTTCTAACAGATGCTAATTGAAAAAGGTACGTCAGTATAAGGTTTTAACGTGGTTTTATCACTTTTTAAATTGGATTACTGTTCGGTGAAATTGATCAAGACTATGCTGACAGTATTTTGATTTTATACATAACCTTGATAGTTTTACATAAAAGTAATACAGCTTCTTATTTCTTTATAGTAGTTTTATTATTCTTTTTGTTTTAGTGTAAAATGCTTTATTGTTATGTAATAAACGCAAAGTGTTTTTATTGATTGGACAGTAATCATTAACTGTTTTGAAACTGCCAAGTTCAAGATTACTTTTCATTACGTTATAGTATGAAGTTTCAAATCAATACATCATAGTTACCTTATTGGTATTATGTATTAATTTATCAACTTTACCATGCATCTCTTTAGTAGATAAATTCCTAATTACCGAGATGTTCTTTCAAACGATTTCCATAGACTTTCCCTGCGTGTTGCCCCTTCATTAACAAGTCCAGGATTATAATTTAGAAAGCATTAAAATCAACAGATTAAATCCTATAATGCATTATCATTACCATAAAGTATTTTAGACTTTACGTCTCTGCGTTAAAGTCTATTTCTAATTTATTAGTAACGATTTGTCTCTCAGTTTTGCTAAGATTTATTACTTAAACAATTAACTGTTGATTACTTATAATATAGTTCGCGTTTCAAACAACAATTCATTATACAGATTTTGGTTGAAGATTACTTAATTAAAATGATCTGTGTGTTAAGTTTATTTGTTTATTTATAGTTTTCATCGTGATGTATCTTGTTATATTTTACAGGAAATGGTTTTTTAATAAGCTGTGGACCCCACACCGTTTTGTATTTACATAAATCTGGTTTGTATTTTGGTGCATAATGATTGTTTATATCATTAGTGGTACATCTATCATTTTATTTAGATGGTAGGAAATTAAATATATAAATATCTAGTTGCGCCATGCGGTTTCTCCTTAAATTTCAATCCTGTGAGCATATTATCGGAATGTAAGTATCTTAAGACCTTTCCAACGTTTGGATTTTTTAAATTTTCATCCTCAAAGGTCGTTTGATACTGACGACAGAACAAATAAACAAACGAGTGAACATCGCATTTATAATCTATTTTGGGGATTCACTTAAGCTGAGATTGTTTTCGAATGATACTTTGTATTTTTACAATAAAATTGCAAATAAAAAGAGTTACTTACGTCACTAGTTATTCTAATTTACTCTACTAGTGAAAATTTATTAACATATTACGATTATAACTTAAATTAAGTTCTATTACTACGCCTGGAGTCAAAACCGCAGTATTAACATAAAATATAACTGTTTTGCATGAAATATCCGGTACAGTTAAACCTTTCATTACTTCTATGGGTACTTACATAGTGTTAAATTTAACAGTTCCTTTTTACGTGCCACTAAAGAAATGTTATCGTCCATTTCCTAACGTTAAAGATGTAGAATTTCTATGTATTTGTAAGTAAAGGTACTTAATATAATATGTAAAAGAGATATAATCTATACAAATATTATAAAGAGGAAAGATTTGATGGTTTCTTTGTTTGAAACTACCCTACCGATTTTGATGAAACTTGGTATGAGGATACATTGATTCATTGGGAATGTCATTGCCAACTTTTAATCCAATATTCCCATCTTGAGTTATGCGGGTGAAATAGCAAGGTGTTTATGTATAGGTATAACTTATGTATCTCTTTTATAATTATTAGAGTTTGCAATTCGATTATCGCGTTATAAAGTTTGATTCGTCTGAGTGTCGTTTTTTGGTGTGCAAGCGCTCGTATATCATAACTATATCATTTCGTCTAAAATATAGCGGTGCTGAGATATTTTGACCTGATGGCCAGGGGGCGCGCGAAAAGCTGCACTCACGCAAGTCGTGTCCGAAGCGTATTGGTTCGACATCGACATCATTGAGTTATATCTTATTGCTTCGTAAGTTTATGCTAGAAAGTTTTCTGATGTCTTGAGTATTGTTCTGTGATGGGAGTCGTGAATTATCTTAACGTTCTATTCAAAGCTTGGGCTTTCTCCTGTTATAATGTAGGTATATAATCAAAGTCAATGATAATATGTAAGTATTTATAAGACCAGACTTCTTTCAAGCTTAACGTGGCTTTATAATGGTAACACCAGCGCGTTATTTGGTAGGTTTCTTAACGGGCATGTAGAAACAGAGGTTTTGACATCACTGCAATAGTGCGAAACTTCGTAGCACTTCAGGTGCTTGTTATGCGCTCTCCAGCATCTTTCTTTAGCACCTACCTTGTTCAAGGAACTCACTCATTTGCGTCCGCTATTAGAGAAAAAGCCTAATGATCTCTATAAGCTACTTTTTCTTGACCTCTTATTTTTTATTGCTTAAATAAACATTTGCTTCTATTTATTTATATGTATCATAAATAAACTCAACTTTACCGGATATTAATATTATTATGTCTAAATTGGTTTGTATAGCATTAATTCACACCTTTTCTACTCCAAGTTTCCACTAATTGACTATATTAAGAGTAATTACGATCATTTCCAAGAATATAAAAGTTTACAACACTTTCGCTGTTATTATGTTTGTTTTAGTTTCTTCTAAATTGATAGTGATTAAGTAGTTTAGTTCAAATTAAACTGAATTACTATTGTGATTGGCTAATTAAAGCACAACCTAGCCTGGAAATATTAAACTTCTTATAATAATGATATTAATATCACTTTATTTAAAACTTTGTAAACATTTATGTAAACTCAAAATTTTAAATAAAGTAATTATAAATGAACAGTGGCTAAAACATTAAGATTTACCTAGTTGAAATCATATTCAAACTAGCAACCCGCCCCGGCTCGCACGGCTATATTATGCATGTATTATATATATAAACCTTTCTCTTGAATCACTCTATCTATTAAAGAAACCGCATCAAAATCCTTTGCGTAGTTTTAAAGATTTAAGCATACATAGGGATATAGGGACAGAGAAAGTGACTTTATTTTATACTATGTAGTGATAGTGATATTATTTTAACTAGGTAAATAAGGTAAGCGTACTTTCTGTTCGTAATATTTCATCTACTGGTGGACAAGATAAGTATAACTTGACCACGGTAGATTAAATATTATGCGTAAAAGGCCTGCGTAGGCGCAGTCAACGGTAAAATTGGGAAGCTTCCCATAGCGTTAAATACTTCCGCCTCTGTCCAACTTGATTGGTCTTTCCTTATTAGGTTGACGTCTCAATTGATTAAAGAAAGCCTTGCTTGAAGGTAAATAATTTTTCGTAAAACTTCCATGTGTGCATTTTTTTTACAGAGTTTTCCTTTTATAACTGGTACTTCAATTAGTAATGAAACGTCGAATGAAAATTTCAAATAATTTTACGACCGAAATGGTTGTAAAAATGAACAGCCACAGGTTGCAGTAAATTTGTTTACGTTTTCACTTTTTACTATAACACTAGTTTTAGTATTTATTTTCGAAGGATAAAGAAACATCTGCGAATTTTTTTCAAAATTAGTTTTGGCCAAAGTTTAACTTTAGTTTCTTAGTTTTGTTTATAGTTTATGAAATATACTTAATAAGAAATTGCCTTCTGGAAATTAAAAAATATATACGTGTAGAACTAAACAATAACCAATTTAAAAAAAAGATTTTAATTTAATATGATTCTTTTCATATTCCAACATTTCAACATCACCAACACCAACGTCCAACATTTTATGTTTCTTGTCGAGCTCAATAACAAGTGAGAAACATCGTAAACATTACGTTTATAATAACTATATTTATTTACAAATCTACAATATTATAATAAACAAATCATCTATTTCATGCTTGGAAAACCCTAAAACATCAAAACTGAAAATAAACAACAAAACTGCCTATTTCTCCTTTAAAATACTTACTCATTCCGATGTCCATTGTACTACAACCAGCAATACTCATTATAACCGCATTCGGGACTCAGAACTCTAGCATTTGTATCAATACTGCATTGGTAGAACGCGATGGCCGATGCGATACCGCGTAATAAATTGACCGCCGACGTCGAATCATCTGAATGCATGCACCGTTAACTACTAATAGATAAAGGCACTTGTAGAAATGTATGCGAAAACTCTGGTAATGTCCGTCCAAGTTACAAGTCTTGTCTTACGATTCAAATCATGACTATTAGACTAGATTGTGCTCAGTATATTAAGTATTTCAGTCTTATTTATTTTGTAATTTTGGTTGAACTTTTAGATTGATTTATTAGCTGGAATATAAAATTAAAGTTGCTATAATTTTTTATCAGAATTCAAGTTACAAACTAGGTAATCAATGTTTCAAAGTTATTTCTAAAAAAATAACATGATATTAATAAAAATACATAGGTAAGTACTTGATATCATATTATTATCACTATTACAAAAGGCAGTAAAATAAATTTATTTATTTATTTCCAACTTATCAAATCATTACAGGTCCACATGACCCAATGCGATAGTGAAGTTAAATGCAATATCTTAAAAGGTATGCCTAATCGGGCTTGCTTAATACAACTGTCTATAGAACATTGATTAATGAAGGAAACTCTTTAAACTGATACAATGAGTCAATTAGATGTAAAAAGACTCGGCTCATTTATTATTTCTGGAATTTAAAATAATAGTCAATTAAAAACTTTACTGTTTTCATTTTATATTTATCGGTTTTTTACCGTATGTAAAATGTCATAAATTTAAAGTACGAGATTGTTTTCTACTAACTTTGATGTAATTTGTAATGTCGCTGAAAATAGCTGATGCAGCTTATATTTGAGTTCATTCATCAGCAGTTTAAATAAAATAAACAATGAATCATGAAACAAGAATGTAAGGCCTCTAACAAGATATTAAAATAAATTATTTTCCAAGACCTTTGGAGAAATCCAGTAATAAGTATTGAGCGTTTGAAGCCCTTCAGTTTTAATGCTTTCACTGCATTGATGTATGAAGTTATAGGTGAAATAGATTTCATTACACCATAAAACCTTTCATCTTTTTAAAAATCAGTTTTTGTAAAAACATTTTTATGACTAACTAAACGTACAAAGTTTAAAAAGCCATTCCACCTAAAGACATATTATTTTTAATTTATTTTTTAATGTCTTTTTTTTGTTTACAGGTAAATTGATTTTCTTCTCTTTTAAACTATCATCAGGTAACATTCTATATTAACATTTTTATTTATAAATATTTTAAAGATTAATATTTCAATCATTTTTGTTATTAAATTTATCTTTGCTTTTGTTCTCTAAACTGTTATACTAAAAACAAAAACTCAAATTTCGTTTAAATCAAAGCCTTAGTTATTGTGATCTATAGCATCACTATGATGCACCTGCTTACACCTCACTTACATGCAGGTACAAAGATTTCGTAAGCGTCCATTAAACTTTGAGCAACAGCAATCTAATCTCCAACTTTGATGTTTTATTTCCTGTGCTTATCTCTCAGTAGTTTATTAGTTGATTTTTGGGTCATGTTCTGAACGTGTCCAGAATCGATGATAAAATATCTACTATGTTTATTGCCTTGCGACATAAGTTTGCTTACCCACTATTTTGATAGTAATTAAATGTTTATTGATGCAACCATCATTCACGATAGTTCTTATTCTGTGGAAATTACTAGCACTAAAAACTATAATTATTTTATTTATTTCATACTAATTGTCTTTAGAAACTCAGTGAAAACAAATAACGAGTAAACAATCAGAATAACATCTCCGTAGGTAATTAAATTAAAATTGATAGAATAACATAGACATTTTGTTCTTACTTTCTAATCCAATTACATTTTCTTGATCTAAGGGATAAACAGGCAGACATGAAAGTTGTCTTAATTAAACGCAATTAATTTTAAATATATACCTAGCTAGTTTGACGTCACACAATTGTAGAAAAAACAACAGCCATCTAGGTTAATATACCGCACTGCTACACTGACCCAGCAAAAACAATTGTATATTATATTAATAAAACTTCTGAAAAACTTCTGAAAATATTTTGTGGATCTTTAGAATCAGATCTAAAAAAATTAAAATTCAATAATAATTCATAACTGCGTTTTAAACGTACTAAAAATCCTATAGTTATTAAAATATTTGTCAAGGTAGTGACATCTGTTTTCGAAAATAGAGGACCATTAAAATGGAAATCAAGATCCGATCGTGTACAAGTTAATTATATTGGATGGAGAGATCCTAGATAACGAGCAATTGACGGAATTGTGCTGATTGTATATAGATTTTACGGAACTTTCTACTCTGTGTTTGTTTTCTAAGCAATTAATACAGAAATTATTGTTCTTGCAACTAAAGGCTCAACAGTATTTCAATTTCATTTGTCAGACATGATTTTCCGCCCGAGTGGATCCTGTCAATGTTTGATTGAACTAATTAAAGGGTTGCGGTCATGTATAAAATATTTGTGATGAATCGCTATTAGACACAAACAGAGCAATTGATTATGACGACCTTTGTGACGTAGTGATAAATCAGGTGGTGGATATTGTATGGGAAAGAGTACCTAATATTAAAGTATTAGAAACTAAAATAAAAACAATAAATATTGTTTGTAATGAAGTGCTAGAAACTGCACTGCACAATAAGAAGCTTTTCTAATACCAGCCACTGAATGTTATACCAGTATAGATAGAAAAGAAATGACATGAGTTTAAATAAATATATTTGTATTTGTATTTGCTATATAATTAATTTAATGTTTATTGTTTCAGAGTAATAGTTTTGCTCTCCTGCCAATAGTTCGTTGTTCAATAATAATCTGGGAACTGATTAAATCACAAACATGCTTTGACGTCGTAAGAAACCTTAAATTGTTTACATTAAAGTGTGCGTGTATCAAAAAGTCCTTTTTAAAAAATAATCCGAGTGTCGTCTTCCAAAACCGAGTAACCAACATATTCATGAGGCATTGAATACCTTTTAAGGTTAGTTTGAAAGTGATCCCGAATGCGCTTCACTTACCGAAAATGGCAGCGAATAATTCCGAACCAGTTACTAACAGAATCAAAGAAATTTAATGTAACAGTTCAATTAAATTTAATTCTTTTTAACACGCTTTTATTAGTTTCACCTGTATGTTTGCTTGCTTGTTTGTATGTATGTAACCGACTCTTTTGGACTCGATTTTGCCCTACTTATTTTGTATAAACTTCAAGTACATCGTCTTGAAGCTGACGAGACCGCAGTATTACCTACCTATATCAACCTATTAACAGTTTGAAGTACATTTTCGATTTGCGTTATTGACACTCGAATTGGAATGAAAGTTTTGCCATAGACTTCATTCAGTCACAGTTTTCTTTGCTGTGGTTTTGCAAAGGCAAAGAGTCGGGTGTTTTCTCAGTTCTACTTATACTTAAATATCTTTATACTTAACAGAGCTATGTCTCAGGCTGTGATTCTGGATGCGATGTGAATGGAGATCGTTTTTGGAGAACAAGCAAGCATGATCTGATTTAAATTGTGCGCTTACAATGTTTTAAAAAGGGAAGTTAGTACGTCTCTTTCCACTTAGAGCATACCTTATTTATTTTATAACTAGCACATTGTATTCCTCTGCTAAACTTGGACTCTCTTCATATTTTCAGTACCTACGTCCTAATATCCTGTTATTTCTGGCGACTGAGGTTCCATACGTTCAGGTCATCGCGCTATCGCTGCAGTGGTATTTTTTATTCAAATAAAACGTTCGGTGCACTAAAGCAGCATCCTTATCAATAATTTATAACCCCTCTCATCACAGCCAATCTGTTAACTCTTATCTTTATCTCGTTCCCCTTAAACTACATAAAGCTACTCTATGTACACCATTAATATTATGAATTGTTACATAAATTGACCACCTGGCGTTGGCAATTATTGCAGTTGATTGATATTTACTGCTTTACATTATTTATTTGCTGATGTTATTGGACTTTATGCCACTGTGGGATTTTAGTTGAATTTAGCCGATTTTCATCGTGACATAAACGGTGATTAATAAGGAGTTATTTGCATAGTAAATTCTTATTAGGATGTCGTACATCATCTTGACCTAGTTCATAATAGAAATACTACAGAAATACTAGACATATTTTACACCCGATTTGGGCTGTTTACAATTCTGTAAAACCAAATTTTAAAAAATTCAAATCTAATACGCGTTTGTTTTCAAATTGGTATTCTAGGGATAAATCGAATACACACTAACAAACTTGGCGGGATATTTGATGATGATGATGAACTTGATGCAAAAATATTACTGAACAATGGCTTATACTTAAGAAAAAACCATTACTAAAGAAAAAGTGGTTAAGTACCTAAAACACTTGGTGAGACTTTACTCACTAACGTCGCATGTGTCACACTGGCGCGACAGAGCAACCTAAAGTCGTGCGACAACATACATTCCACTACCTCAAAGCCCAGTAGTTCAGCACCAGTCAAGTCTAATACCAGCAACAAACCATTCAATCATTATGCAAGAATGCTATTTGTAATAACTAGTAACGTGTCAATCTTGACTCTGATGACGGTCGGACACCATGCATGGCTAACCATCAACCAATCATGTTAATGAAACGTTCGATTCCTTGTTATTAATTGAACTGGACATTATTAGGTAGATCCAAGCGGATATTACGTAGGTATCGTAGTCTATAAAAGTAACAGTTCATAACATCATAAAAAATTGTATTAATCTTAGCTAACTATGCCCGGTACATGACAACTTCAAACTACAGTATTCCAGAGGGTTGAAAATCAAATTGAACTCTCAAATAGGCGTAATCTGACATTTCTATTTCCTATTTGCCTCTACGTCTCGTGGAGAATTTTATTGGAAATGAAAAAAATATATTATGTAGGTGTTTTTGTTTTAACATCGTAATATTAGTATTAGTTCGCGTTACATTTCATAGTTTTCGTTTTTCATGCTATCTCAGTGATAATGATGACACATAAATGGTAGATTCTATGACTAAAAGAATGATGGCTAAACTTTAAACTAAAATTACTTGTTCGCAAGGAGGTTACGTTCTTGAAGTTCGCCAGAAGTTCTTGAAGTTGAATGGCGTCAGATGATGATGAAGAACATGAAAAACACATGATTTTAAATGATTATATGTTTTTTTCACATCTAGTTCACGAAATACTATCAATTTCATTGTAATCTAGAAAAACAGAGAATTCATCCTATTTTTTCTATTTGTGTATATGCTCAACTATTGCCTTGTCATTATTCTTTGGATTGGAAAACACGTCTCAAGTATTTTGCACATCAAGCAAGTACTAAAACTCAACCGTTTTGGTTTAGCATTTACGAGTGTGTTGTCTCTGTTTGACGGTTGAGGTTAAGGCGCTGTTTGAAGGTGTAGGTACTAAAAGCTTAACATTAGTACATAACCTAATTTGATCCAGCTTCCTTCATTGCAGTGAAAGTAATCTCTCTAGCAATTGAAAATGCACTTACCTATTTTAATCAATAGTTCACAATCATTCAAACATAGCCATAGGCATTAGTCTATACTTCCCCAACAGTTAGGTGACCTTTACCAGGTCATCTGCCCATCTAATGGGGTTCTTATTGCTTCTTCCGTGTTATCTGATATCTTATGTAATGTGTAAAACTGAAAGGCTGTGTGTTTAATGGTTTTACGTATGCAGCTATTCTAATGCGCTGGGAATTCAAAAATAACCTTTTTATGAATAACTAGCTGACCCGTGCCCACTTCGTTGGGCATAATGTTTATAAATTAAATTATATAAACTAATATTAAAAAAAATACTTTTTGTAACTTAAATATAAAAGTTAGACATATGCTGTCTTTGACTTTTTTGTAGGCATTTTCAAACTCCACATCTTTTCTCTAGAACTCAAAAATATATCTTTTTCATTCGACCGTTTTTTCTCCCATTCACTTTGCAAAACGGACTACCACGTAAAAGGCTTTTTATTTTTCGGTTTTTTATATAACCTATGACACTCAACAATAATGTGGCTTTCTATTGGTGAAAGAATTTTTAAAATCGGTTCAGTAGATCCCGAGATTACCCCTTACAATTTAACAAATATACAAACACACAAACTTTACTTCTTTATAATATTATATAGTATAGATTACACTTTCCCACATACTTAACGGCCCAGAGGGAACAGTGAGTGTACCTAGGTCTAGTGGGCAGAGAGAGGTATACAAACTATAAAAACCTGAGCCTGTTCCACCTTTCCACATTATATATAACGCTGGGGCTATTTTAAGCGCTGGAGCAGTAAATCCATAAAACCCCAGCAGTGGATTCTGATGAATGGTTTTAGCCACTTTATACGAGCAAAGCAGGATGGAATATTCCGCCGCCCCTGAGGCTTTTGGTTTGTCACCAACTTTGAGAAATATTAATTTTACCTCCCTATTTTCTAAAATTGGTTCAGTAGCAGATTCTTCCGTTCGCAAGTAGTCACTTTCATTTTCACTTGCTGGTAGAGACACATTTTTAGCAAATGAAATGTCTCAGCCATAACAACAACTCACAGTAGAAAGTAAAGTAACGATCAGCCACAGATCTTGTCTCGCGCTTCTCACATTTACCTACTAATACGCTATTGTATGGAAAACTCATCGTGGGACTGTGGTTTTGTATGGTTTGTCTACTTTTTGTGACAGATTGCTTTGGAACTCTACTGGGCAACATTTTTTTTGTGTTTTTCCTGCGATTATTGTGGCATTCACAATGCTAATAAATTAAAATTTATGCTTCATCCATTATCTAACCCTTTCAGTCTGCTTGTCCTGTAAAATCTTCTTTGAGCGTATGTTATACTTCTATCAAGTCGCGCGTCATTGCTTGAGTCTCACTAGTCCTGTCTCGTATGTCAGTATATATAAATCTCAATGAAATCATTAAATCCGAATTACTTTAATCTTATCTAGTTCACCATTTTACTAAAATCAGCACAACTAGTTTTCAAAAGGAATTTGTTTATCTTTAAAAGATTAGATTAGAAAAGTTAGTTCGCTAAAATATTCTAAGTTTATTATTATGGTCAATTTAGAGAGAATGTAGGTCATAGTTTTAATATTCACGTTTTATTGCATATTATACTAAATTATATTGTTTCTTGAGGTTTCACTTTTTGTCATCTCGCATTGCTGTTTGAGAAACGTAGTACTAACTCGAGAAGATCACTTTTTATTTTTACGTTAAATTAATTTTAAGTTGCGATTGATTACAGTACATTCAGGCTTCTTAAGAAAATAATGTAATTAATACAATTTAAAATCGTTCTAAAGATAATTTCTTTAAATAGGCTTGACGGGTCATTTTTTTTTAATTTATCAGATAGAGAAATGGCTGATAGATCTTCGAGATCGATTTTGTCAATAAACAAACTGCATTCTTCGATTTCTAGACAAGTCAAAGCTATAGTGTTGCTGATAGAGATCAAATTCTGGAAACAAATATAGTTTGGCAAATTAACAGTTTATAGTTTTCTATAAATTTCAACAACGATTTGTGTGTTGTTAACCTTCACAAGCTCCTACATCTAGAATCTAGATCATTTACCGACGTGATCTCAGTTTATAAATATTCCTTTCATAATAATATCTATTTGATGTATTTGTTTCTCGATGAATAATTGATAAAGTCAGTATTTATGGTTTTGCTCCAATGATAATTTCTATTCGTATATTAATATTTTGAATGTAAAAATCTATATTTTGTTTGTTTCTGTTTTACGCAAAAACTACTAAACCTTTTGCAATAAAACTCGGTATGTAGATAGCTGAAGACCCTAATTAACAAATAAGTAATATTTTTATTCAAATAATCCATGAAATCTGGACTTCCGCCTGTGATACGAGACCAGGGGCTCAACTATGAAGGTGTTTATAAAAGTTAAAAAACAAGAAATTGAAATTGATACTTATGAATTGCATAAGTATCAATTTCAATTTCTTGTTTTTTATGAACTTTTATGAACTTGTACTTAATATTTTGTTGTTTTTTTCAGGTAATTTCAACAGAAAATTTACAAAATAGAATATAGACAATGTAAGTTCGAAACATTATTAAAAAAACAAAGAATGATTTCTACTGTTGGTAAATTATAGGTAAGTAGAGTACCTAATAGGTAGAAAAGTATTTTTATTGATAATTTTGCATAATACATTTAATTTTAATTTTAATGTAACGGTAACCAAAATAATTAAATGCGAACTAATGTTCCTTAAAAATCAGCGTGTTTCCGAATAATTTACTTACAAACTTAGTTAATCGCTTTGGTAGGCAGACATTATCAGTGTATTAAAATGGGTCATTACAAGTATTTGTCTAAGAAAACTATAAAGATAACTTATCACGATTTGTCAATGACCCCACTCGATAATAATTTCATTCACAATTAACAAAATACTACTATATTGAATAAAACAAAATTTATTTATCTTCTAAACATATAAAATACATTGTCCCGACTGACTGACAGATCAACACACAGCCTAAACCGCTGATTGTAGAGACCTGAAACTTGGCGGGTGTGTTCTCTGTATGAGGCATCCAATAAGAAAGAATTTAAAAAATTTAAACACTACGCGGGCGAAAGCTAGTTTATTTAAAACTTTAGGTACCTACTAAAAAGAGAACGATAGCCAAACTTACAAGTACAAAGCAAAACGCAAGAGTGTACTTTTAATTAGCTTAAGCGTGCTTGGAGCTTCATGCTTGTTTGTATAAGGACCGATAACACATAGTAAGTTCATAATAAACAACATAGTAATGAAGCAGAAACAGTTTCGATCTCATTCCTACAAAGTTGTATACAATTTCTTGCATTTACAGTAAAATGAATAAGTGATGATTAAAGCTTAAGATTACTGTTTCTTGTTAATTTGTAACTTACTTTCACCCACGGCGCTACTACCAGGCTTAAGTACTATTAAGTACATATTTAAGTGTTTGTTTATTTTAATTTTTCAAAATTATTATTTCGGACTTGAAACAAAAATTCTATGATAGTCCTCAATAATAACAACTTATTTCTAAAAATAAACTATTTTCATCACAAATTTTTGTTTCATCGATAGCCTGACACCATACTAACGTAACTTAAATTTTATCAAAAATTAGGTTTGAGAATTGAAAGTTTAAATTAGACCTCAATGAGAAAGTGGTACTAAAGTTCAAAAGATATTTACCTATTATCATGGGAAACAGAGTAGTATTGTTACATTGTATTTTCCTTCAGTTGTGCAGTCTGTTTCAAGCAAATTATTAGGGTCTTTGAATGATTATAATGGACAATTATATCAATGTATTTTCGTCCGTAACTATAAAATTATTAGTACAGTTGAGGACATAAAATTTTGTCACAGAAATCTTAAGTAGGTAATTATCAAGTTTCAGAGATTCTCGTTAAAAAATTGCGAAGGAGTTAATCCCAATGACGCAGAATTAAGCCTCAAAAGTAATACAATTTCAGTAAATCATATCGACTATAATATTATTATAACACATCGTTCTGCTCCTAATTGGCTATAAAGGCCTCATAACCCCTTATAAGGATTTAAACAAGATAAAGCATCTGACATTTCTTCAACGTGGGCTGTAATCACTAGTGACACAAAAAACAAACTCATAAACACTGATACAACAAAACGAAATGTTCTTTAGAAAAAACGTTGGTTGCACAGTGGCCGAAAATTTGCACCCACGCGTCAAATTCACATGTCTTCGAGATAAAGTCCAAATTACCTGTTCAATTGGTGATGGCGCTAGTAACTATTCATTTTCATTATTTTAATATTTGTTATGTTGACTTTTGTAAGCACGATCACAAAAAAGAAAAAAACTCCATGAGTTTCTTGTTCTTCTCATTAGTGGGCGCGTTCTGAAGGCATACATCTTAACTTAATTTTTAAGACGTTTCAAAGTGATGTAATGCACTGAATGACACCTATTGAATAAAAAAAATTGAGTTTGAGTTTAAAATACTAAAGTAAATTAATAATACAAATTTTATAAACACGAACATATAAGTTTGTATGATTGTAAAATCTATACGGGTCTTTATATTATTGGCAATAATGGCAATGTTAAAGGTCCGTCATATATTTACATTGAGGCTTTGAAATGCATTAAATAGCTTATTGAAGACAGTATCGTACCTCAATTGGGAAATTGTATGCGAAGTTGGCGCCAACGTTATTGTCGAGTAATTTTCACACAATTTACAAATCGATGGTTTATATTCTGAAACACTTTGTAGGTCATACTTTTTATCTTTAAACTCTTTCCAATCAACCTTTATTACGTCATCATACAAAAATCTGCATTTTCTGTTAATAAGAGACAATTGCAACTTTTTACTTGATTCCAAGCACGTATTTACTTGAATGGGAATAAACTAGTTTAATTCCTACTAATATTATAAATGTGAAAGTTTTGTGTGTTTGTGTGTGTATGTTTGTTTTAGTTGTTCTTTATATTGATTTTTTTCCCGGGTCTTAATCGTGAATAATCTATGAAAACACAAATCGAAGAAAAGAGTATTATTAGTTCTTCTCTATTTACATCTTTTCATTAAATGGAATGTCAATAGTATTTATGTTAAGCACAAACAAAATACAAGATCAGTGCTAATTTTGCTCACTTAGGTACATGAAGAAGTAAGGTCAACTGCACTCGACAAATAATTAGGACTATTACGTATTATTTATAACCAAACAGACTTTCAATGGCAAATTTCATAACGTATTCGCATACACAATCCATTGATAAAAACGTGGGCGGACTTGAAACCATCCATTCATGAGTTGGGCAACGCTAGCCTACGCGGCTAACGGCTCACATATACAAAACTACTAAATTATCGTGCTAATTAAAACAAATTTGTATTTTTCAATATAAATTTTAACGGAACTCGGGAAGTGGTTAATCAATGTGTAAAACTTACGTTCGTGTTCATGTCGGCTGTGTCTTATTTATGGCTTTTTTGAAAACTATTTCTTCATTGACTAATCTTTTCTACTATATGGTATAGGTAGGAAATTACCTATACCTAACTACTTATAGTATTAAATCAAAGACAAAAATTACCTACCTCAACAATTAATGATTTTTTATGAAACGGTATTAATATATAATCTAAATACATATTATATTTTTATGTTCTGTTTTTAGATCCTATAAACATTTAACTGCTCATAAAATCGAGATAACAGTAAACGTTTCCAGTGCCACAATAAATATATACGGTCAAATTACTCAATGATATATTTCTTGTACCTACTCATATTATAAATAAATGCAAAGATCCAAGGCGCACGCACAGCCGTACTCTACTAAAGGCTTTTATCTGGGGTAGTAGATAATTAAACTACTTTGTGTAGCTACTTAAGTATGTAATAAACCCTCTGGTTTATTAATTTTTAGCCTACAATGTTAATAATTATTAGCAAAGATAACGAAGCATGTATTTTACTCCAGAACCTTTAAAATGGGAACATTGAAAAAGCAGATTTGCAAGTTTTATACTATAAACATACACCTGTAATTTCATTCCACAACAATAATTGAATCACGGCAAACAACATTCTTACAACAACCTTCAAGGAAGGTTTCTTTGGCGCCCGTCGAGATGCCACAAAGACAATTATTCAACATAATAAAATTCATAATTACAGTCGTAAAACTAAAACGTGTTATATCGATTAATAAATTATAAAAAGATGAATAATAGATTTGAATTTCGATGATCAGTGATCACTAAGACAGTAAATTAAGATCATAACTATAAATAATGTAAAATGATATCACCATCCTTTCATACGATTATAATTCCGTGAAAGGAAAGGGAAGTATAAATTAAACGATGAGATAAACTAACCCATTGTTGACAAAAAGGCATAGATTTCAAGCTGAACTCCGTTCTTGTCCCAAAATTCAAACAACACGGGAAAATTCGCAAAACAAAGCTTGAAATATACGGAAATGTTATGGTTTTGATTCAGAGCTTAGTTCGATCATCAATTTTGAATTATCATGAACATTTCCAGACCGCATGATTCTTAGTAGCTTTCTAAAAGGGCATAGCTGTTTTGATCAAGTATAGCAGCCATTCTACACTTGACATCAGTTTAGTTCAACG
Organism: Idaea aversata; assembly: GCA_907269075.1. NCBI lineage: Eukaryota > Metazoa > Arthropoda > Insecta > Lepidoptera > Geometridae > Idaea > Idaea aversata. The sequence goes on along the minus strand of OU026092.1, from coordinate 2,144,623 downwards.
AAACCAAATTAAGCAAGATTTCCCACATGCTCCATTACTTACTATTTTTAAAAACACTCACCATACAAGTATTTAGTGAGCCACCTATTTCACTTGCCACTTCATATTTGACCAAATGACTGGAGTAATCACCCACGCGATGTAAACAAACTGACAGTACACTTACGAGATATTAATTTAGATCATCGACAAAATAAAAAATGGACACTATCATAATTTAGTCTAAAAGTATGACCTTGTTTAATTTGGTAAAGTTGAAATTTATACTACACTTAAAAAAAGTAGGTTCTTATTTATTTTTGATTATGTTATTGTAATCTGATGTTACAATTTTCAAGTGAATTGTTAATCTGAGTTTTATTTAGAATTGGTATAAATTCATTGGTCGCAAGAGTACAGACGATTTAATTGGGATCTTGATACGATACTGGTTTGATTTCGATAGTAACTTGTTTCTGGTGTTTGATTGCATTTGTATTTTTAATTTTGTGGTTAGTAGTAGGCGCCTGTGTCAAGATATGAGTAAATACACCTAATTAATTTGACGTTGCTGAGATACATCGTGATAGCTTTAACTGATAAGAACAAAAAAATATATAAATTGGTAGATTGATAGAAACATAATATTTCTCAATTATGTTTTAGATCACATAATACCTCAAAAGTTAGACTATTGCTTTAAGAATTAATAGCAAGAATATTTTTAGACTCATAAGCGTTTGTCAGCGGCTCAAACTGCTATAGCATTGAAAGTAATAATTAAATCTTTAGACATTTAGGCAAGTTCTAGAAATAAAACTTCTCCATAATCATTATAATTTATTACTTTTTAACGAAGAACATTATTAATCTCAGTTTCTTCTGCAAAGTAGACATACAACATGTTTATCCACACCTTTCTAGTCTCTTATAATTATCACCATTAGCACCAACTCTCGATCTATTAAATAAATTGCTGTTCAAACAAAAAACTAGATCGATTTCTATAAAGTGAACGTCAGTTTTTGTGGAATACTTGAGGATAATTGTATATTGAACAAGACAAGGTTCCTACATAACTACGTAACTCAGGAACTTCTGAGATTTCTAATAATGGGTTGGACTGACATGATATGACAGATTTAATTTTCCTGATAGCCTTAGAAGTCTTCGGATAGAGTTGGATTCCATTTTATAGTATTGTAAAAAATCGAATTGTTTAACTGAATATATTGCGTTCATTTTTCTCTTTGTGGAAAGGAAGCTGTACCATTCCATGGACACAGCAAGTTTGATACGCTATAGTCTCAGCTAATACTTGAATAATTACCAAACAACCTTTTTGTTTACAAATTACACGATCAGTTATTATTGATAGAAATTTGCCATTTTACTAACGTGGTTTTTTATTGGTTTCCCTTTTTAAATTTTACTTTCCAACGTTGTTACTTTGTAAAATAACTTTTCAAGAGAACAATATTTTTATGTCTAATTACACCTTTATTCTACTTAATAGTTTCGTGTCTAGCCGTATTATTTAATAATTATCAGTATAAAACACTGTTATAGACATTTTCAATTCCAACTACATTGGATAAAGTAGGTATCAAGAAGTAATAAAACGTTTATAAACACAGATTTACGTTTACCGTTTCCCTGGAAACAGGTTAGCATTGTCGCTAACGTTTCTATCAGTGATCAGTTAGCCATTGTGTTCGGACTTTCGATCCCTAGTGGTCTACGGGGGAAACGGAACCATTGTCTATCTGCAATAAACCTTTTTATGTCAATGGCCCTAATTTTACAACAAATATTTTCTGATGATTGGTTTTCACTGTGTGCATTCCAATATTTAGCAAATAAAACCCACAACCGTGTCTGAGGTCACGGCAGAATGCTAACAAATTTTAATGAATTCAATTTTGATTTTGCATACAAAAAATAAACAGACGAGGAAAAGTACTTACCCACGCCAAAAAACACCAAAAGACGCCATTGCACCCTATTCTGGAACGAGAAAAAGTGCTTGTAAGTAACTTAAAAAAACATCAGTCTTGGGGACTTAAACAAACTAGTAAGTAGTTCATAATAATTAATCGTTTTGTAACTTACAATAGAGTTTAAGTAGTGCAATTTGCGTTTTAGAGGAGCAAACTGATTCACAAACCGTCGGAAGGCAACCGCAACAAAAAAAAACTGTTCTTTCACTCCCGCGACTTTTGACGTTTTCCTTGTCTTTTCAGTTTTACTCGTTTCGGTAGCTTTCCGATGGTTTATGAATCAGGGGGCTGATAGTTGTACAGTCACATTACCAATCAGCTGAAAACTCACTCGCAAATCTGTAAGGTTGTAAAGTAATGTTACCTGATTCTGTTTTTTTTAAACAATATACTGTACAATACAATAAACAATATATATAAAATATACTATGTAGTGATAACTATAGGTAAATACTATATTTTTTACAGATATGCGAATGAGCTCTGAGTTACTTTGGGTTCAGCTAATTGGTAATGTGATACTCAGTAACACGTGGTAATCTTATATATAAAAATGAAATGAAAAACGCAAAATGTGTTGGTAAGCGCATAACTCAACAACGCCTGGACCAATTTGGCCAATTCTTTTTTTGTGTTTTTTATTGTCAGGAAATTTCGTAGAAAATTATTACGCGGGTGAAACCGCGGGGCTCAGCTAGTCTATAATATAAAAATGAATCGCTGAATGTGTTGCTTAGCGCAAATCTCGAGAACAACTGAACCGATTTCGCTAATTATTTTTTTGTTGTGTTTGTTATTGTCAGGAGAAGGTTCTTATGAAAGAAAAATTTAAGAAAATTGCGTAGAAAATTATCACGCGGGTGAAACCGCGGGGCGCAGCTAGTACTAACTAAATATCTTACTTAACTAGCCTACATTCACTGTTAGCTTGTCTTGTCAAAGCTTTTAAACCCAATTCCCGTACCGGCGTACCTCAAAACCCCTATTAAAACTTACGTAACAGTATCGAACTATAGTTAAGTTAAAGTTACTTCAGACTTTCTCGTTGCAAGTTGCACTGGCCCACTTATAAGAAACGCGATACGTCATGCAACCTTCCAATTAACGTGTGTAACTTAAAATTGTTAATTTTATGCGCACGAGCATTGATAACTTGGATTGTTATTGATTTTTAATTATTAGTTAAACGTTGATTTTGTAATGCTTTTTTAATTTTCAAAAGATACGTTGGATTTGTACTTTATAAGTCACCGAGATGTTTTTAAGGGTTCCGTACCCAAATGTTAAAAACGGGACCACTTCACTATCTGTCTGTCTGTCCGTCCATCTATCTGCCTGTCACAGGCTGTATCTCATGAACCATGATAGATTTTCATTTGTTATGAATTAAGCTATAGGTACTATGAGGAATTTTAATTTAAGGTTCCGCTGGTCGATCGTGTTTTCCATACAAATGAATTTAGAGTGTTATCCATTTATTCTTTATGGAATTTGAAAAAACAAAAGTTAAATCTACATAACAAGTATCTAGTCTAGCCCATGTAGGCGACGAAATAGACAAATTATATTTATTTATATTAAATTATATAATTTAATATAATTAAATTAAATATTAAATTATATTAAATTAAATATAATTTGTCTATTTCGTCGCCTACATGGGCTAGATATAGAATTGTTATGTAGATTTAACTTTTGTTTTTTCAAATTCCATAAAAAATAAATGGATAACACTCTAAATTCATTTGTATGGAAAACACGATCGACCAGCGGAACCTTAACACAGTTATTTTCAGTACCCACTAAAGTTTTTAAAACATTATATTACCATAGCTTTTCCCATTTGTGGAGCTAAAAATATAAATGTTATAAAAAGCACCATTTATTATTTACAAGACGGTATCGAAATCCACAAAATAAATGAACATGTAATTGTAGACATACTTAAGTTATTAAATACGGGTAATAAATATCCCGTATAACTTTAGTTTGTCTATAATTGTAGTTTTGTATTTTAGAGTATATTTTCTTAAGATATTATTTAACCTAAAGATCTATATCGTATTCTCTTCACGGATCTATTCTTATCGCAAGAACCTACTGTACTGATTCTGTTTTGTTTACATACTAAATATTTAGGTACATAGTAATAGTTTTTGTATGTAGATAGCTGCTGCTAGTATGATCATCAAAATCCGTTGCGTAGTTTTAAAGATTTAAGAATACATAGGGATATAGGGACAGAGAAAGCGACTTTGTTTTATACTATGTAGTGATTAAATAAGTCAATAAATATATTGCATTGGCAATAGGTATATTTATTGACTGAAACTGGACTACTCATGTGGTATGATCTAACAATTATTTTAACAAATTCCTTTCTTATCTTAAGTATATTAAACTTTATCTGAAGAATTCGCAATAATAACACTAAACCTTAGCATGATTAATTATTCGCCAAATTCCAATTTCAAAGTACTTAATGGTTAAATCGGTATGAAGACTGTCCTTAATACCGAGATTTTTAATAATCGCATGCGCAAGTTAACGATTGACATTTAAACGAAATTGGTTCGGTGTTGTAACGGTATTGGATTACGAGTGCTTGTTACATGTGTCTAAAACTTCATATTAAACGTCTTTAGTATATTACCTACTGTGCATATTTTTATACTATATAGGGTGATTTTTTTATGTGGGCCTTCAGGGCTATATCTTAAACCATAAGAGATAGCGAAAAATGCTGAAAGGAGTTGCATGCCCGATTTTGACAAAAACTAAAACTGCGTCACTAGATTTTTGGAAAAGTCATTACCCTAGCCGGGAATCGAACCTGTTCATTTTCCAAAATAATAAACATCCTATATTTCTGTACCAATCGATAGTGTTGCTAATAGAGATCAATTCCTGGATACAAACATAGTCTGGCAAATTAAAGGAAATAGCTCATTTTGGTAATCTTCTGTAATTTTCATACAACCATCCCTGAAAAAATGCAGTGAGGAGGTATGGCCAATGACGTAACAAACTGCTGCACTAAAAATATAAACTGTTTTTACAAATTTTATGTAAAGAACTTCATTTAGAAATTATTTATAATATTTAGAATAATATCACTTGTCCTCTATGTCTCACACTATTGTTTTGCCAGAGACAGAAAGGTGAAAATTACAGAAAACTACAAAATTCAGTCATTTCCTTTGTTTTGCTATACTATGTTTGTTTCCAAGAATTGATCTCTATCAGCAACACTATCGATTGGTATAAAAATATAGGATGATTATTTTTTTGCAAAATCAACAGGTTCGATTCCCGGCTAGGGTAATGACTTTTTCAAAAATCTAATGATGCAGTTTTAGTTTTTGTCAAAATCGGGCACGCAACTCCTTTCAGCATTTTTCGCTATCTCTCATAGTTTGGGATATAGCCCTGAAGGCCCACATAAAAAACATTCACCCTGTATACCCATAATATTGTCTTCTTCCTTTTCTTTTCTCACTGGAGTCGGTGCCGTGGCACAACATGACAATGTCATCCTTTTTCACTCTATTCAGAATCAGAAAATATTTTATTGTTGAACTGGGTGCAATATGGTGTAAAAATTGAACTTTGCCAGTCTCTAACTCTTCAACAAACAAACAAACAAATAATAATAATTAAAATACAAACTCACCATGCCGGACTGCCAAACACAGGGTCGCGGGTTCGATTCCCGCCTAAGACAAGTATTTATGCTTAGATATTTGTCTGTGGTCTGGTTGTTCCTATGTATTATTACAAGTATATATTTACAAAAGAAAAATATATAAGTAGTTTATCCGTTGTCTAACACCCATAATACAAGTCTAGTTACTTAGCTTGGGGCTAGATGACGATGTTTGGAATGTCCTGCAATATTTATATTTATTTATTTATTTCAAAGTAAGGACATTAAGGTCAATGCATGTAACCTTAATGTCCTTACTTTGAAATATTAAAAAAACCGTTACAAAACAATTTGTCAGCTTTTTAACCCCCGACGCAAAAACGACGGGGTGTTATAAGTTTGACGTGTCTGTGTGTGTGTGTGTGTGTGTGTGTGTGTGTGTATGTGTGTGTGTGTGTGTGTGTGTGTCTGTCTGTGGCATCGTAGCTCCCAAACGGATGAACCGATTTTGATTTAGTTTTTTTTGTTTGAAAGATAAGTTAGTCGGGAGTGTTCTTAGCTATGTTTGATCAAAATCGGTTCAGCCGTCTTAAAGTTATGGGGGATAAAAGTCAGGATCAAAAACCGAATGTAAGTAGATATACTCGAGTGGGGTATCAAATGAAAGGGCATGACTCGTACATTACAAATATCTAAGTTTGATCAAAATCGGTCCAGCCGTCTAAAAGTTATGGGGGATAATACTCAGGATTAACAACCGAATGTTAGTAGATATGCCCGAGTATCAAGTTAATTTGAGTTTTTTGGCTTCGTTTGGATCTTTTTTACTTTTCTTTCCATTTTTTTATTATATTACTAGCTGTGCTCCGCGGTTTCACCCGCATAACTCCCGATCCCGTTGGAATATCGGAATAAATTAAGATGTAAGCTATCCTATCTTTCAAGTTAGATCAAACTGCACACGGTGTGCAAATTTGATTAAAATCGGTTAAGTACCTAGTTTAGGAGTCCATCGCGCACAAACAACGTGACACGTAATTTATATATATTAGAGAAGATGTATAGATAACCTAGATCTAGACGTCTTCTTCTATGTATACTTAGGTAGTTCTAATATTTAATAGCTATGAAATACCTACTTGTAGTTGTAAAAGTTGAATATCTAAAAAAAGAATACCTTTAATAAAAAAACTGTTTAGGGTTAAAAATAATCTTCACTACATAGTATAAAACAAAGTCGCTTTCTCTGTCCCTATATCCATTTGTATGCTTTAATCTTTAAAACTACGCAACGGATTTTGATGCGGTTTTTTTAAATAGATAGAGTGATTCAAGAGGAAGGTTTATATGTATAATACATGCATAATATAGCCGTGCGAAGCCGGAGCGGGTCGCTAGTTAACTATAAATTAATAATAGTTATTGTTTACTTACACCAAATTATCTGAATCATAAATCGCAAGAAAATAAAGAAATAAAATAAAAAAAATTAAAAAGTCCCTCCCTACAAAAAGGATGAAATAAAAAATTAAATTAAAAATTTAAAAAACCCCCGACACAAAATAATAAAAATAGTATGAACGTAAAAAGCCTAAAACAAGCAAAAAAATACTATAAAAAGAAAAAGCCACAAAAAGAACAAAAAAGGTATAAACGTGAAACCCTACAAAAAGAAAAAAATAACCTCGAAATTATGATTCTACTACGTAAGTACATGTGAATTTTTTTGATTAAATATTGTCGCGTCGGGGGACCGCTCTTTACCTATAGAAACACCTTCCTAAGTAAAATGATATTAAAATTTCAACGAAAATGTTAAAGTATTAAGAATTACTAGTGATAAAATGCTAAAATAAAAATGTTAACATTAAGTATATTAAATTGACTCGAAAAAGAGCGGTCCCCCGACGCGACAATATTTAATCAAAAAAATTCACATGTACTTACGTAGTAGAATCATAATTTCGAGGTTATTTTTTTCTTTTTGTAGGGTTTCACGTTTATACCTTTTTTGTTCTTTTTGTGGCTTTTTCTTTTTATAGTATTTTTTTGCTTGTTTTAGGCTTTTTACGTTCATACTATTTTTATTATTTTGTGTCGGGGGTTTTTTAAATTTTTAATTTAATTTTTTTATATAATCATTGTCCGAAATTGACTGCCATAAAAAGTTTAGACATCTGCACGAAAAGGCTACCACCACTTGACTCTACGGAAGCCACAAAAATAAACAAAAAAATTAAAACAATGAACCTTACACAAAAGGTTTAAAGTTAAAATTGCAACAGCAATGTTTTTTTAACCGCCTGTGACACTGTAGTGCAATTTTTAGGGCAACGAACTTAATAGTTTTTGGAATAGCAAACACGTGAGCAGAAATTATTTGATTTGAAGTTTTACGTACCTAAAAAAATACAAAATGAACATGACTCACCAAATTTTTAATCGTCCGTGACACCAATGAAGTAAAATTTTAATGTATAAACAATAAATTACACGAGATCTTTTGCTACCAAGTGAGGAAATAGCGTCGTTTATGTGATTTTTCACCCCACTTCGGCTAAACCAAAAGGTTAGGTTATGTTTTGTTTAACTGATGTATCTTGAGTTCTGTAAAAATGAAGCAGTTATCTTTGCTTCATTCAGCAGACTCAGCACAAATTATACGAAAGTAAAAATCAGAATTTAAAACTACTATGGTTAAGAAAAAACATAATAGAAATACCGGTTTAAGATAACTTTAAAAACAAAAATTAATAAACAAATAAAATGGCGTTTGTGTTTAATTACCTATTTAAGAACAAATAAGTCATGCACCAGATACAGAAGTATGATTAGGCATCTCAATCAATGCACGATTCAATGTTATTTGAAGTCAATGATCGTATCTTTCAATCTGAATGAATTTATTATGCTTTTAAATTTTGAAACAAACAAATGAGGATCAGACATTATAAATTCAACAGATATCCGAAATATTATGTAGGTAACTTAATTTTGCATAAATATGAGATACAATATTTTTTCTATAAGGTTTCGATATGCACTGATATAAATGCTACTTTAATGTCTAGTAGATTCTAAAGTTTATTAATAGTGTTCGACTTTTTTCTTTCTATGGCTATCCACTAAAGATATTTTAATAATTCAGATTGGAAGTAAAATTTGAATTTATTTTTGATAAAATTATGCCAAAAATATTTAAACTGTTGCTTGTCCGCAAATCGCCGGACCTAAAGGAAATATTTTAATAAAACTTAGTTTGAGGAATATTGAATCCAAGGAATTACAAAATTAAATGCTACTTCTTATCCCAATATTCTAAAGCAGCTTACGTGAAACCACGGGGCGCAACTAGTAGATAATAATTTTCTTTCATACCAAGAATGATTATTTCAAAACGCATAATAAACGTCTGTTTTCTATCAGTCTCTATTTCAAAAGATATTTACCATACACAGCTTATAGAGCTCACGCAGACTGACAATCTGTCGATCGATAGTTAGCCAAAAATATACACTACTAATAATCATAAAAACCGTTAATTTCTCGGCATCTTAAGTAACAGAAAAATTGATAGGACTATAAAATTACCAATGAGACCTCTGTTAAAAATTAAAGTATGACTAGACTTTGTTAAAAAAATCCTGAATTACAGATGTATCAACAGTAAGTGATCTATACATATACAATTTTAGGTCAGTCTGATTTATCAACGCACAGGTCAAACGGACGGATCGAGCTAATTTGGCATACAAATAGCTGTTGTAACGTTAACGATAGTAGGCATCCAATAAGAAAGGATGTTGAAAAAAATCCTACGCAGACGTAGTCGCGAGCAAAAGCTAACACTCATATGAAAGGTGTAAGATAGAAGATATTAGTGATACCATCATATCGACTGACAAAATAGTTTCTAGTCCACAGCGGCTCTTTAATATCCCCACGAACCTTATAAAACATTTTCTAACATCATCACACCATCTGTGCAGTAAATAATTGTTAACTACCCTCTTCTGTGGAATCCTCATAAAAACTGTGAAGGCACGTCCTAACACGTGGCAAGGAAGGAAGTATTAAATTAGGGCCGGTGTCTATGAAACAAAGGTCACGTTTGAATAGTTTTTTTATGCTAAATATAGATACTTGAACTTATGAAAGCATTCTCACTGTGACCGTAAATTTTATACTATTACTAGTCTTTTCCAGCGAGTGTGTCCGCATAGGGTTTGAATTTTCTAGAATCAATTCTTAGCCTTCATTGTAACAACTATGTGTATGCCCAATTCGTTCTTTGGCTTTGGTTTGAGCTGTGTTTTGACATTTCAGTCAGTTATGCCATTTTTAACCTCATCCATTCATTGGTTAGATCTGGGCTGGATATCAGTCAGTCAGTCAGGGATATTTATTTGTGATGGGAAATATTCAGAAGTAATGAACTGATCGTGATTTAGGTATGACGATATTTGATGAGACTTAGCACTTACGCCTTTGATACTGCCTTATAAAGACCCTATCGCGCAAAATACCCCAACAACAAAGTACAAGCTACCATTCCGAACTAGGTTTTCCCAACAACAAAGTACAAGCTACCATTCCGAAATAGGTTTTATAACCCTTTCCAATCTCCGCCTCTATAAACGTTTGCCGAACCTAGTAAATACGAAAGTAGTTTTGACATAGAAATTCACTTAGTAAATCAATCTGAATAGTAGAGTCTATGGTAGAGTTGCCCTCGCTCGACCTGGCTTGATGTTATCTTATCATAGCGATAAAGTTAACGCACCTATTTCAAAGCTCTGAAGCTACTATGCTTGTGGAATAAAGTAGGCAAAGTTACAATTTGTTGTATGGACGCAGACATGGAATTCGATCGTCCTTTGTTTACGTTTCGATCGTCTTTTGTTACTATTACGATCGTCTATTGTTTCTGTTTTCATCGATATTTTTGTTGAATTAAGATTGTGAAAAACTTAAACCGTCCAACCAGTTTAGTCACAACTGGACAGATTTGCAATTAGACTGATTAGCAACTGGACAAAGTTGGTATTGGTAATCGAAGTATTCCATCTCCCGTTAGTTGCATCTGACAAGCTTTCAACGACGACGTCGATCTGTAAACAAATAGCTACACCTTCCAAAATATTGATATGCGCCCTTTGTGAACTTGGCTAGTTGCTAATCGCTCAGGTGCCATTCTAACGGGTGCTCTAGGTGGACTACCTCAAGCCAATGATTTGTAGTACCTTGAGATCAATGGGTAATGCTATAAACTTATTTCAAAATCTGTATTGTGTAATTATTTGAGCAGATGTGCGAAAGATGGTTAAAAAAATAATAAATTACCTTGATTATTAACTTTTGTAACAACGACTATTGATTTTACAAAATTATCATTATTATATTTTTAATTATGAATATTTCCAATATATTATTTTACTTTACCATCGTCAACTTTAAAGATATTAAGTCTGTCGTAAGAAAAATCCCGTAAGCTTGCAACGCAATCAAACCGGTCATTGTCCTTTATTAAAGCGAACTCATTTTTCTTTCTTTCTTATTATGCAAAATACTTTTTTTCTGCTGAAGTAAAATCAACTGTACCACTACTGGATTAAATCACTTTTTGTTGATCGTTATTGAACTTGTTTATAGGTCCCGATAAAATGATGTAAGTAAAAACAATGAGTGCATTACTGCGCTTAATTTCATTATCTCCGACATTATTTTCTGATTTAATTAATTTTACCGTAATGTTAGCTTCCTGATTTTGAGAATTCATTCTTTAAAATTTGATAGAAGTAAGTCAAGAATTAGTGTAAGTACTGTTTTACCCAGAGATATGTCAACCAGAGGTAGATACGTCTTTGCAAAATAAAGTTGGCTACATGAACGGAAGGTAATTGACAAGCGTTGATTCATTCGGGTTCCCGACTCCTTTATGATCACCCACAAGACGTCATTTAAATAGTTTTCACAGTTTTTCGCGAGATAACATGCCTTTGTGCGTATTCAGGAGATGTACAAATTATACTGGAAACACATGAGACAAAAACATAATCATTTATTCGTAATTAACAGTGTAATTTATTTAAAATTATTTTTCAACAACAAAATTTTCAACATGTATTTTAGTTGTTTGCTAGGGGAGAATGGGGTAAAAAAATCTACAAAATTTATTTAAAAATAAATATTGCAGGACAATCTACACATCGCCATCTAGCCCCAAGCTAAGTAACTAGACTTGTGTTATGGGTACTTAGACAACTTATATACTGCTTAAAAACTTTTCTTTTGTAAATACATACCTATAAAACATAGAAACAACCAGACCACAGACAAATATCTAAGCATAAATACTTGTCTGAAGCGGGAATCGAACCTACAACCCCGTGTTTGGCAGTCCGGCAGTCCGGATGACCATTGAGCCAACTGGGTCGTTATTTGTTTTCAATTATTTGTTTGATTATTATTATAATTATTTATTAATGCAAAGGTTTGTATGTGAGTAGGTATGTAAATGTGTGTGTATCTAAGTACGTATATTATTCCTACACGCATAAACTACTAAACAGATTGCGATGAAACTTGGTATGTACTCATTGGTTGTAGATGTTGGATGAAGTAGATAGGCTACTATTCATTACGATATTCTCGCGGAATAGGACGGGACTACGCGGATAAAATGGGGTAGGTACACCTAGGGATTTTAATATTGTTCATATTCGATTACATTTTACCTAGTGACGGTTTAATGAAACAAAAATGGGTTAAAATAATCAGGACTCAAAGATACGAGGATGATTGGATGCCGAATAGATATTCAAGAACGTGCTCGATGTAATTAAAAATAAATTAGTTTCATTTTAAAATAAGGTATTTGAGTAAAGATTTATTTGTTAAATTATTTTATTAAAAATAAATGCTAACAATAAAAAGTTTTGACTTTTGAAATTCATTTAACTAATTATTCATTATTTTTATTTTCCTAATACAATTAATTTACACAATCAATTTGGTTTATGTCGAACTTCTGCCTCCCCAAATCTGAAAAATATTCAGATTACTTGAAAAAATAAACCACTGGTCCACTGATTGCCCCATATCCCCTCAGGTACTTTCTGACATGCACGATGACACGCATTCTAATTATAGTGACATCTCTTTCTAACATTGCTCAAGTCCCATTGTCGTGGACATTATAGAAAGAGATAACCTTCTTTTCGTTCAATTTTTTCTAGCATAAATGTAGATTTGTATATGTCATAGTTTGTGTCACATTAAAGTACTGCGAAGTTCGAACATAACCACTCTATAACTGTTACATTCTCTCTGGTTTTACCTTTAAAAATTTAATCAAAATCGGTTTCAAAATCAAAAACGTTTCAGAGAATATTCGAAAAAAGTAAATATCCTGACGAATATTTCTAGTTGCAGAAAACAGCCCAAAACAACAAGACTAATGTCATCTCTATCACCTGTGACCAGGAGAACTACAAAGCTCTCGAAACCTCAGGTTTTGCCATAAAACAAAATGCATGCTATTATATTTCGTTAAAAGAGTTTCATTATGAATACATTTTGCATTGTGGTACCATCATCAGCTGAACTGACTTTAACATTGAATTCAGCAAAGCCATTATATTGGCAAGTCTAATTGTCTAGAATTAACCTTGCGTAGACAGCAGGATGTCATACAATAGGCAATGTCCAGTGTTGTCCAGTCCAGTTGGTATCATTCCACATATTGTTTGTATCTAATTACTGACTCATACAGTTGGGGTCACTATGTGAAAATTGTGTGAAAAATGCTGTTATTAGGCGGCAAAAGTGTCACCGTGTTTTATATAAAACTAGCAACCCGCCCCGGCTTCGCACGGCTATATTATACATGTATTATACATATAAACCTTGCTCTTGAATCACTCTATCTATTAAAAAAACCGCATCAAAATCCGTTGCGTAGTTTTAAAGATTTAAGCATACATAGGGATATAGGGACATAGGGACAGAGAAAGCGACTTTGTTTTATACTATGTAGTGAAGTTGTTGCCGGTGACTTTATACTCGTGTAGTTTTGTTTTAATAATTACAAGAAAGAATGAATTACAAGATTGTCCAGCTTTGCACCGGGAACGCTGGGGAGGGGTTTGTTTGACTAGGTTTAGATTTAATTTTTTTTTTTCTTCTGATTTTTTTTTTTTGGTTTTTATTTTGTTATTGTTTTATGTACTACTTATTTTTGTGTATGATAAATAAATTAAATATTTTAAGGTGAAAAAAAAAATTTACAAGAAACACTATTTATTGGTGAAAACAGCATGAAAATCAGTGCAGTAGTTTTTGAGTTATAACAGACACAGATATAACATCGTTGCAGTAGTTTTTGATAGCGATGGACAGACACGGCAGTGGACTTTATTTTATATTGATAACTTTGTTTTAGTACTTACATCAGTCAGTTGTTTTGTTTTATTTTGTAGTTGGCCAAATAAAATCTATCTACGTTTTTAAAAAGAAAGGTCAACGCCGACTAAAAAAGGTTTCTTAAAGTGAGAAATAATCCTTTCCTTATTGACGCTAGAGAATAATAAAATTTCTTGTTTTTAGTAAATGTTCTTGAAAATAATAAGCAATGTTAGATCAAGGGCAGTAACAATTGGACAGATATGCAACTGGACAGCTTCGCAACTGGACAGATTCGGTAATGAACAGATTTGCAACTGGACTGATTCGCAACTGGACAGATTCGCTACTGGACAGATTCGATATAGGACAGATTTGCAACAGGACTGATTCGTAACTGGATAGATTCGCAAGTGGACAAATTCACAACTGGACAGAACGCACAGTCCATGACATAATTTTGATAAATAAAGCCTGTTGTATTATATCCCGTTTTATATATTACAGCTTTGTTCTCGTAGTTCAGTTGCAAACAGTTGCGGTCATTTCAATGAATGAATATGGACAATGGAAAATATTAATTTATCACATAACTAGGTACTAAAAGAGTATGAATTTTCAATGACTGAAAATGACAATAGAAAATACATTATATATTTCTTACATACTTAGTTAGGTACCATAAACAGTACGGATTTTCAATGAGTGAAAACGAACAAAGGGAAATATGAATTCGTTACACAGCTACAAACACAAGATAAAGCTTCGTACAAACCGAAACGACGTGACTTGAGCAAATTATCAAAATTATATTTATTTATTTTTCGGTTTATCCCGACTTAGCCCGAGTCTTACACTAACTATACTAGTATAAAATTAAAGTAACCTTTTTTTTTAAATAATGAATAGATTAGAGTCGTGATTATAGATGAGGGCAAGAGAGGCAGAGGTCGCCCACCAACTACCTGGACTAGAACCATCACCAAGGATATGACGATGCTAGGCTTAACGCCTGCAGTGACTCAAGATCGCAATATGTGGCGATCAAGTATCAAGAGGGCCGACCCCAAATAAGGAATGCGCCAGGGGATTGATGGTTGCTTGATGAATGAATAGATTAGATTATTGCGGAATATCAGAGAGTGGACAGGGATACCGAGTGCCACAACTTTTTAGCTTTGCGAGAGATCGAGTCAAATATTCTGAGCTGACTGCCAACCTTCACTAGTTGGAGAGGCACCCTGAGAAGAAGAAGAAGAATGAATAGATTATTATAGTACTGGTCCGATTTTGATGAAACTTGATGTATCCCCTCACATGAAATTATCCCCTTAAGTACTTAAGGTACTTTTTACTCAGATATTTCCATGGGATCTTCACTAATGCTATCTGAACTGTCGGGCTTGGTTATAGAGCACGATAGAGCAACGTGACAGTCGCGTGGAATTCTATTGGTCGCTACAGTCACTTCAATGTGATACAGCTCTTAGTTTTAGATGAATAATGAATCATTTTGATCTCACTGACTTTACTGAATTAAAGTGCAAACATTTATGAAATGGAATTTCATATGATATCATGTTGTGATGCCATTTCTGATAGCGACAGAATGAACAATACGAAGTAAACAATACTCATTCATTTCAAAGTCACAAAGGTTTTAATGGAAAGTATATTTAGTACCTAAGTTCTTAGGAAGTACATGTGATTCATTATGAGTTCGGCTAAGTAGTAAGTTCCTGATCACTGATTACGTTTTTATTTGGAAATATTTTTTTTATCTTGGGTATTTCAGTGAAAATAGGTGACAATGACAATGTAGTGAAATGGGACATTATGACAATAAAATCAATTTTAGTCGTTTTGATGGACTATTACGAGTAAACATGAAATATGAAAGTTTTCTTTAATTTATACAAAAGTTAGATTCATAATATTTAGTTCCCAGTGCGTGCAGATTTTAATCATTACCTAGATATTCAGAAAATCTAGTCTAGGAATTGCAGAAACACGTTTCTTGGCTTTATAGTTGTGGGAGAGAGTCGCAGTTTATGTTCTTTTCACGAAGTATTATTATGTGTCTGGTTTTTACCCACGACTAAATCGTATTGTGGTTTACGTTAAGCTGTAAATATAAATACATAAATATGCCTTTGTTGCGTTGACTCAACTTTCTTGTTTGATCCTTGAGGCTCTGAACAAATTATAACATTGCTAACGGCGCAATTTAAACAAAACTATGAGATGCTTTGAAGTAACAAATGATAGTGTAGCGTTTTAGTGATTTGCGTCGTCGCTCGCGTCGCGCAAATGTAGTAAATACCCGAATAGACATAGCGCCAAAAACACTTCTGCAATCCAATCTTATTTCGCATAATTTTGCAAATAAACTAGATCGTTTATATATCTAGTGCAGTCTACATACATATAATAAGTGTATTTTAAATCATGTTTTAACCATCTAGGCAGCTGTGAAGCAAACCATTTGCCTAATCATGGCAATCTATGCTGTCGGCAATTTTAAGATCTAACGTAACTTGGTGATTTTATCATCATTAGTGATCAGCATGAGCTGAGCGACTTCGACTAATCTAGTCCCTTTTTGATAGACTAGTTATTTGTGTACCTGCATTTACAATTATTTGTTTACATTTGTTTGTATCATATGTATGACTAGCAACCCGCCCCGGCTTCGCACGGCTATATTATGCATGTATTATACATATAAACCTTCCTCTTGAATCACTCTATCTATTAAAAAAACCGCATCAACATCCGTTGCGTAGTTTTAAAGATTTAAGCATACAAAGGGAATAGGGACAAAAAAAGCGACTTTGTTTTATACTGTGTAGTGAAGACTAATAGATTGATAATGTTTCTTAGGTTTTAGCGATTAGAACTCTCTTAAACTTGGTAACGTTTCGATTTAATTTTGCAGGACTAATGTCATAACAAAATTCGATTTGCAGTAAAAAATTATACTCTGACTGGATATTGGTGACAAACAAAACAAAGATAGTGTTTGTCTATTTTCAATTGTTGCTGTCCGAGTCACATGGATAAACGTAGCCAATCTATCGCCCTTATTACGTTTATTATCGCCTTATTTGCTTACTTAACTGAGTACTTACATAGTACTAAAATTATAATTGAGAAGCTATCAAAAACAAATAAACACAGTTTAACAGACTAATGTGTCGCGTCGCCCACCATATCACTTGCCAATAAATCATTATTAGCCACAACTTATGTAATTGGACCATTATCTTATCATACACGAGCATTCTTCCTGAACACGAGTTTGATGGTATCGTAAAACTGGTTGTACATTATCTTTAATCTTCAAGTTGACTTGCAGCTGCCGATGTAAAACCGGCGATGGATGGAGTTGATGGGATTAACGGATGTCCTCGGCATGATGGCGCCGTGTTATCGCCGGCTCACACCTTGATACACGCATTTTAAAATAAAACATGCTATCTTATTACTTTAAGAGAGAGGACTGAGCGGTTGTATACAATGAATCAAAGACAAAAATTCAAGCGACAAAAAAAAACTAATTAAATCTTATAGACAAAATAGTGATGCTCAAAGTAGATACTTTCAAGTAAAATTTACAGCGGTCACACAAAGTAAAGCTTGTATTGCAGGAGTTCAAACCAATTAGAAAAAGAATCGCGGGAAAGATTCCATTGATAAAACCTATCCTGATTTCGGATTAATAATCCAAATACCTCATAATAATAGTTACTAATAGTTAGTTCTTAAATTGTTTTATGTCGCATAAATGAATGTGAGCTGTTTAGTTCGGTAAAGTAAGGACTAATAAAGTTAATATCGAAGTAGGTTATACAAGTGGCAATAAAATGATACAAAGAACGTTATGTTAGCAATGTTTTCGATAAAATTGCAGCTGTGAAAGTTTTTGGTTGCCTTTTATTAAAAAGAAATTGTTCAATTATTTATATATATTTTTTTCCTTAAAAGTTATTTAGTAGATAATGTGAAAAAATTGTGATAAATTTCAATTCAATTTTTAATGACAACTATTTTTATTTCATTTGTTTAAGTCACGTCGTAAGGTTCACGCGACTTGGTTTGTACGGTGCCTTATTCCGTAGCCACTTTCATTTACGCAATACCATAATCATCTCTCTTTAAATTTAGTTCATCATCAATCATACTGATTTCTGTAACGATAAAAAGCAATATTTACATAAAGGTCATCATGATTTCGTGACAGATTTCAGATAAAAAAAAAAATGATCTTTAATGATTTTTATTTGAAGGTGGAATGGGAAATTGGGCAATTACTTAGTTAATTGGACAAAATTAAAAAAAAAGTTGACTGATGATAATTTAACTCTAAACAGAATTAGTTCTCTGAAAAGCAGGGTATGACAAATGGTTCAGGTTATTATTAACAAAATCACAATAGTTTTATTACGCGTCGCGCCTACTCGTGCCAATTATGACTCTAGTTTTACAAACGGCCATGAAATTTTTCAAATAGAATAAAATTGAATTCTGAAAATTGTTATCAAACGAGGTCATATCGTTATCTATTCTGTGAAGCAATCATAATCCTATCAATATTATCGGCTATATCTTTATATCTACACTGTGTTATATAAAAAAGGTATATTATGTTATTACATTATGTATTTTTCATATTCTTATTCACTTATTCATTCCTTTCATGAGTAACGATTACTTACCTACAGAATCATCATAATTTTATGTTTAAATAAATTTGTTTATTTTATAATTTAAAGCCTTTAAACTGTTATTTTTTACCTGGGAGAGCCACTAATATGTCCAGAAATATTTTAAAATAAAAATTCGGGCTTATGCATAGAAAATTTTAACTTTACCACCAGCATCTTGGGAACAATGCCTCGAGAGGGCGGCATAGCCGACGGCTTCTTATTTTAGGCAGATTTATAAAGATTTATGTTTCATTTATTTGTTTGTAGACATTTTCTATGTATTGTTAATTTTATTAAATTATTATTTTGATTTTACAAAAATAACTATACTACTTTTTTATTAATTATTTTATCAATTAAGTAGCTCGTTAGTCGCGCATATCACGTCGCTTTAGCCGAGCGATCTACCGGTTTGTCGACAGCCTTATATTCAGATAATTGAGATTCAGACAGAAAGACAAACTTTCGCATTTACCATCTATAGTATGTTTCCTTCTTGACAATACATATTCCTATGGCTTGTTAAACTTCTATTATTATGTAATATCAATTAAATCCCTTGCATAACTGATTTATTTACAACAGGAAACAATATAACCGGTTGAATTGAATAACAATCCTAGAAACAAACGGAGTTATTATTTATTCATACAGTATCATCGACCACTACTACAGTATGTAACAAAAACCATATCATAAGACGAACGCTTCATCACTTGATAGACTTGCAAATTTGACGATACGATTTTAAGACACGTTGCGCATAAGACAATTTGTGTGGCCACATTGCGACTTTTTGCCAAAAAGTCATTATTTAGAAGAAGACAATTTGTGTTTTGGCCATTTAATACCAATATTAACCCATCTCTAATAGGTACTT
The DNA here is from genome assembly GCA_907269075.1 of Idaea aversata. Classification (NCBI taxonomy): domain Eukaryota; kingdom Metazoa; phylum Arthropoda; class Insecta; order Lepidoptera; family Geometridae; genus Idaea; species Idaea aversata. The sequence continues at coordinate 2,125,006 of OU026092.1, read as the reverse complement.
GTATCTATCTAGGTATCTCCAAAACATTTAAAAAAAAAATTATTTGGATGGAAATAAAAAAAACTATTGTTATTAAAAAGTTGGGGAAAATTAATCTGATTTAGTAAAATTTTCAAGATGTGGCCAACTATTATATTGTCTTTTAGATAAAAAATTATTTTATCTCATTTTAAAATTTCTTTAAACTCTGAAGTTATATTCAATTCAATTCAATACATTTATTTCAGATAATTAAAATCCATAAAATACACATAATCACACTAATAAAATCAATAAAATAAAAAAAAATAAAAATAAAAAATAAAAAAAATAAAAATAAAAAAAAATGAGATAATAGAAACCTTAAAAAATGTTTTGTTTTTGTAAGGACCCGAGGTGATAATATTTATTATGTAAGTAGGTACCTAAGACGCATTACATGGTTTTCTTTACACACTGTTTAATATTTATTGTTTAAATACTAAATTCGTAGCGTTATCCTGCCAAATAAAGATCTATCTAATCTATCAAAATTCTTAGAAAATTATACACATAAATATACTTTTGTTAAATGATAAAATGGCAACACTGATAAGTTATCATTATATCACTTAATACAATTCGATGGTTATACGACTCACAGGCGCCGCTTCATAATCTTCTATAGATACTAATATTACAAAGAGAAAAAAATTGATTGTTTCTTTGAATTGAATAGGCTCCTAAACTACTGAACCGATTATGATGAAACTTGGTATGAGGCTACATTAATTCATTGGAAATTACAGGCTACTTTTCATCCCGGTATATCCACGAAATCGGGAGTTACGCGGGTGAAACCGCGGAGCGCTGCTAGTAATAGGCCTTACTGAAAAAAAAGACTAATGTCAATATCCCTCGACAGATGACAGCACTACTACCTACTGCATAAATAAATTGGTTCATAAACAACATAAAAAATAAATAAAAATTTAAAAAACCGACTTCAAAAAAACCTGAAAAGAAAAACTAACAAAACCTGAAAAAAAAAACCAAAAAGTGAAAAATAATCCATTTCGGGTCACTAAGACAGCAGATAACTTTAAACATAAGTACTTACTTGGAAGTCGGACTGTTTTCTTTATACCTCTCAACATTCAATGTAACCCAGTCCGACTTCCAAGTAAGTACTTATGTTTAAAGTTATCTGCTGTCTTAGTGACCCGAAATGGATTATTTTTCACTTTTTGTTTTTTTTTTTTCAGGTTTTGTTAGTTTTTCTTTTCAGGTTTTTTTGAAGTCGGTTTTTTAAATTTTTATTTATTTTTTATTTAACCATTTTTAGTGCCACTGTCACTGAAAATTCTACTCCATGAGGCGAAAGCGACTGTTTCTTCAAATTGCAACCTGTACCTAATCGTAACCCATTGAAGAGTTTGGTGATAAGAAGGTGTTTTCGGATGCCCCATTCATCCTTTTTGTGTATGGGCCACTTCTATTAGTGGAAATGGAAACCTGAGCAATTTGTTGAATCTCGCTGTGCAGATCTGTTCATCACTCCGAAGATCCTCATCAGGTCTTCATTTAGGATAGGGTTTTCTATCAAAATTCATTCAAACCCAGTCCGGCGAGGCAAAAGCGAATATTTTATTCAAATTGTAACCTGTAATCGTAACCGATTGAAGAGTTTTCTGATGAGATGGTGGTTTCAGATATTCCATTTATCGGTAACTATTAGTTTATGGGCCAATTCTACTGGTGGAAATCGAAAAATGAGCAATTTGCTGCACTCTCGAGGTGCATTTCTGTTCATCACTTCGAATATCCTCATCAGAACTTCATTTAAGATAGGGTTCTCTATCAACCTAGTCCGGCGACTAAATTTGACTAAAATCTTCAAATTGTAACCTGTAATCGTAACTGATTGAAGAGTTTTCTGATGAGAAGGTGGTTTCAGATATTCCATTTATAGGTAACTATTCGTTTATGGGCCAAATCTACTGGTGGAAATCGAAAACTGAGCAATTTGCTGCACTCTCGAGGTGCAATTCTGTTCATCACTCCGAAGATTCTCATCAGATCCTCACCAAATTTTTATGGGACCACCCCTGAGGTATCACTTTTCGAACACAAAAAGAATCATCTCAATCGGTTGAGCCGTCTTCGAATGATCGCGTAACATACACACAAAAAAAAAACATACAGACGAATTGAGAACCTCCTCCTTTTTTGAAGTCGGTTAAAAATTATACTCGAACAGCCATAAAATAAACGATTTCGTAGCGGAATGCCTATTATCGCACTTAGCCGAGTTTTTTTACATTCATAGAATCTGTAGCACAAAGACATCATTACTGAAATCGCATACTTTAGATCGCACCATGCCTACTTTTCCGTTAAAAAACATACTATTAAATAAGTTTAACCGAATTGAGAAACTCCTTCTTTTTTTAAATTCAAATTCAAATTCATTTATTCGCATGAAGTAGGTATAAAACAGTTGGTTAAGTACAAGGTGGTGCCTTACTTCGTCGAATCCTTCGACGTACGAACATTTAAATACATTTATTAAATATACACAGTCAGTTACATATTACATTAAATTGAAACATATTTATATGTTATAAAGTTTGTTATAAAATAGATTATGTCAAATTCATCACACAATAAATTAAATGTCAGAATAAATTGATAAATAGAATTAAATAAAATGATCAAAACCGCATTAAAATATTAACAATCTGGCAATAGTTCTTTAATTTCATAAAAACATTTTTCGACCAACCATTCTTTTAACTTTTTAAGAAATTGTATGTACGGAAGTTCTTTAATGTTCTCCGGTATCATATTGTAAATAGAACTACACATAGCAAAACAATTATTATGATATAGTCTTAAATTAGGTATCACCGGTAAGACGAGTCGATTTCCGTTTCTAGTATTTTTTGGAAACTTTTCTTTAGCAGTCACGAAAAAATAAGGGTGTTGCTTAACAAACTTCGCGGATTCCAAAATATACATACTGGTCAGGGTTAGAATTTTATATTTCTTAAATAGGGGTCTGCAAGAAATTTTAATCGGTATAATCGGAATTGAAGTAGGTAAGCATTCTAGTTTTATTAGAATTTCTCTGGTTTGGAATTTTATCCCAGCGCTATCTGTCGTGTGATTCGGAACTAAAAAAGAAAAATTCAATGAAGTTCATTAGAAATCTTTTCAAAATAATTAATGATTTGTGTCGTTATCAAAGACTTCCAAGATTTAATTTTGTTTTGTTTTCCTTGAACAAAAACTTTTAGACTTGTTTAATTTCTCGACTGTACTATGTCCAGTTGGTAATCTGACCAGTTTTAAATTTGTCCAGTTGCTACCGAGCCCATTTTGCGTGTTACTTGAATCGCGCCGCGCAACTAGTCGTGTTGGTCTGTCGAAAGTCAATTGAAATTTAATTATTCTATTATTGAAGCACCCTGAAATGTAGCAGTTACGAGATTTTGTTATTTATGAAAAAAAAACACGAAACAGATGACCTAATAAATTTTTATTTGTTTTGAAATTATATCAAAGAAACTTTAATCTTTTCTGCCTTGTTTAAAAGTTTAAAAAATTATATCTTCTAATAGAACATTTATAACAAATTGATAGAGATTTCTTTTGCATTTTATTTATTTTATATTTATGTTTCAGGTAAGACGAAAGACAACAAGCGAAAAAAAGAAAAACACATTAAGGTATTCTAGACTCAGTAAAATATAGGTAGGTACATAATAATCGGGAGCGGGTGGGAATACGCCAAAAATACTGATAAATATCAGTAGCGAGGGTTGATATTTCTTTACAGACAAGCTGATAAAACACCAATAAGCAACAAAAATGATATTTAGTGAGAGTGAAGAACCCGCATTTATAATGCTACACCACAGAGAGCCTATGCCTAAATCCGTAAAGGTAAACCGACAGAATTAGTTTATAATGGACCCCTCGGCAAAATCATATTTTTGACCATTAACAAGATAGACGAACTGCTTTGAAGGCAAGTTTCTAGTTGCGTTTTAAACGAATTGCTACTTTAGACTACCTGAGAGTTAGACGAAATGCTTTTAAGACGAGTTCCCAGTTGCGTTTTAGACGAGTTGCTACTTTAGACCACATGAGTAACTAGTGCTTTAGACTACGTGAGAGTTAGACGAAATGCTTTTAAGACGAGTTCCCAGTTGCGGTTTAAACGAATTGCTACCTTATACTACAAAAGTTTGCGACGATTAGAGGCTTAACGCACTTCACCCCGTACGCACTTTACCCCGAATTTGCTAATGTCGACAAAAACTCTATTGAATCATGTAAGTATTTATGCTTAGATATTTGTCTGTCGTTTGATTGTTTCTATGTATTTACAAAAGAAAATTATATAAGGAGTATATCCGTTGTCTCGCACCCAAAACACAAGTCTAGTTACTTAGCTTAGGGCTAGATGGCGATGTGTGGAATGTCTTGCAATATTTATCTTTTTTAATTATCCATTGAGCTTAAAAGTCGATACTAAACTCCACTACTAATAGGTACCTATAGGTTAGTAAGTCTTTTCAGTTATAAAATTCGTATTTCAAAATAATAGACGTAAAAGTCGGCAACATAAAACGATAATATTAACCCCTACTATTTGTTCACACAACCAAACTCGACACGTTTATCTCTCACTATCTTACTTTTCATGTCATATATTTATGTCAGAGACCGTTTTGAAAACATTATAAGGCATATTTTTCTGTGACAACATAATAATTTGATATCGCAGTGCGTCCTGTATTCATGTTCTTCGTATTTACATTTGATAAGTTACTTTGTGGATTCATGCTTCCTAAGGAATATTTTAAGAATAAATTATCTTAAGTGATTATTGTGGACTTATTACTTTAGGCGTTTTCGAGGCTGTTAACTCTTTTATGAGGGCAATGGTCCTAATAGAATAGTGTAAGTATCTACATATTAGTTAATGTTTTGGGCCATCAAACACTAGGCATTTTTTGAAAATATTTTTAAGGATGTGCAAATCCAAAATTTTTAATGATTATCACTACGCTACCATGAATTAATTGTTCCATTTCAAATCCTTCAACTGTATTTGTAATCTTCACTTTTATGAGTATGATCACAAAAGAAAAACCTCATGACTTTCTTGTGCCTTCTGCTCATTGTTGAGCGCGTTCCAAAGGCACACCAAAGGCACACATCTAAACTTAGTTTTTAAGACGCTTCAATGTGTCATATTGACTTATGACTTTGACTACGCGGTCAATTTAGGTAGGTACGTCGCCGGCGAAATTAATATATGCATTTCACTTGTTCTCCTTTTTAATTCTACTGACAGAAGAATTGTTAAGTCTTTACTTACCTACTTAATAAATAACTTACAATTATTCGCTCCGATTATTGTGAATCGTAAAAAAAGTTGTCAGAGAAAAAGCTTGTATTTTACATTGTTCAGCTGTCAGAAGTTATGGTCAGTGACTTTTAGTTTTATTTTGGCGAAATATATTATTAAAATGTACGACAAAGAGAGACGAATTGGCATAAAAACTAGCAGATTAATGCCCAGTTATTTGATTTTATCTACACTTTACTATCAATAGTAACATATTTTGTTTTTATTTTTATTTTTTATTTATGTACTTAACTTAATTTTAATTTGTGTGTTTTTAATTTTAATATTTTGAAATAAATATATTTATTATAGTAACATACTGTTAGGAACCTAAATAAAACAAGATCAAAATATACTTAAGAAGTTCTTCTACTGGTCGATCCATAGGCTTTTTTCTGCCTGTGGTTCTTTCAATCTAACCACGAGCATATCAAACTATCCATAGTTTTATCAATCGGATTATGATGATAATTTTTATGTTAGAAAGGGAATTATACCTCAAACTCGTCCAATCGTAGGCCTGTTAAGTGGGACTAATTTAGGGTTAAATATAATTATATATAAAAAAATAAACAAATAAAAATTAGCCTTAAATTAGTTCAATAAAATAAATAAAAGTGTATTCACTTTTCGAAATAATGCTATTTAGACAACAGTGTGAACTGTGTGTCATGAACAAAATCTAAGTTTTAAACAAAATAAATCTTTAGGTTAACACTATCGTGACTTCAATGGCGTTAGCGACTGTGTTTAGTTAAATTTATATGTAGCAGTTAATTCTTAATTGTCGGTTTTAGTTAATAAATATTTAGAGTAAAGGTAGAGTCGATGTGAACTCACGCTCGAGGTACGAAATGAGGTTAATGTTTTGTTTACTTGTCTGGTAAAGTTTACTGGATGTTTATTAAAGTTAGAAGAAAGTTAGCATTTTATATAGATAGATAACTTTATTTGTACAACACAGAAAGAAAAAGAACACGATAAACTCAAAGTAAAGTAAAAGCTAGAAAGAACAAGTTGCACAAATGGGCAGGGTTATTGGAAATTATACTAGCAAGCCGTTGAGGGCTGCTTCTGTGCACCTTAACAAAAAACTTTTGTTCTACGACTTTTGGAAATTCGAACATTTTTTCGAAAATTTTGAGGTTAGGTTTACCTGAAAATCAGCTGTTCCTTACAGAGGTCATTTACCCTAAAATTTTACTTATTTTTTAAGTTTTATCTACTGTTCTTAGTCTGAATGACCTTTGTTTTAAAAAATCCGATGTTTCTCGAATTTACTTAACCTCAAAATTTTCATTTTTTTTTCGATTTTCCAAAAGTCGTAGAACAAAAGTTGTTTGTTAAGGTGCACAGAAGTAGCCTTCAACGGTTTGCTAGTATAATTTCCAATAACCCTGTATAGGTATTATAAATGAGAAAAAACTGAGGAATTTTTTGAAACTATAAAACCTGAGAGTCTGAAACTTCGAATGGGGTTTCAGTTTTAATGGCAGGCGAAGGGGTAAAAATGCTGTTAAAGTTTGTAGTTCATAGTAACTGTTATGTATTATTTCACCCGCGTAACTTCCGATCCCGTAGGAATATCGAGATAAAAAGTAGCCTATGTTTTTCAATGAATCAATGTATCCCTATACAAAGTTTTTCATCAAAATAGTTTCGGAACCATTACATTATCGACAAAAAAATCTTCTTTATAATATTAGTATGCGTTTGCTAAAAAAAATATATTACTTACTTTTGAAAAGACCACTAACGCGGGTAAAACCGCGGGCGCAGCTAGTGTTCAGATATTTGTATCTCTATGGTTTAGTCACGACTCGGATGAAGCCAGACGACAGTTAACGGTACAATGCTAATGCAGGACAACCATGCACAGGATTCTTAACATTTTTTACAAATTAAAAAAAAATGCAACTAAACCACTGACCTTCTCCGTACCGCTGGACTGTTTGCGATACACTGCAGATCTGCCGGCAGATCTGCAACCACTCTTTGGGCAACCACTGTTTACATTGCAGAACGACCAAAGTCACCTTGGTAGATTGGACATTATTCTCTGCAATGTGGTAGGTAACCGCTTTATCAATTATTTGTTTACATTTAATTTTTGATGTTTTGGCGCTAAGAGCATACTGCTCTTAGCGCCATTATGTATATTAGCAGTATTTGGGTATTTCTGGTTTCTCTTCCACAAGATGTCTACCATGAAATTGTTGACTGACCTATCTCCGTCACTTCTAAACTTAAAGATCGGTGGTGACACACGAACAGACAGACGGACAAGAGAGTGAACTTTTAATGGTTTCTTTACTATCGGAACTCTACAAATGATAAGTAACCCTAAAATCCGGCATTATATTTTTTCTTCAATTTCTTATTCTAAAGTCTAATCAAAATAACAACCAATGCGATGTTATTTGTAAGGATACTATCATAAATTGAATAAAAATCCAACACAATGCTCTTGAACCATTTCTCATCCGGAATCACTATTCTTTTGAGCTTATTCAAATTCGGGTCACAGATTCAATAAAATGAAACGCTTGTATTTTTATTCATTTCACTATATCTCGAGCACGTAATAATCAGATTTATATGTAATAAATAAAGTTATTATTTAAATATTATTATGACAGTCGTTTACTATGTACAAAATATATTATTTGTTATTTAAATCATTAACTGTAAGTATAATCTTTTAACTATTTTGATCGAAGCGTACCGTTACATTTATCTTCAGCCAGTCTGTTACAAAAAATTTGTAATCTCTCCTAAGTATGTTTGGAAGTGTTTTAAGTTTTCTTTTAAGTTGTAACTAATAAATGGCAAAAAAAGTACCCCGGTCCACACTGTTTTTTCAAGTTTGGGAAAAATACCCTAATTTACCCTGATTTTAGGGAAATTCTAAAATTGACAACACTGTTCCCGAGTTTAAAATTAAAATACTTAATTCTTTTTTTACGCAAACATATTTCTGAAAAACCTATTTTTTAGGGTTCCGTACCTCAAAAAGTAAAAAAGAACCCATATAAGATCACTTTCTTGTCCATAGTAATGATTGACCAACGAAAAACCCCGTAAAATATATATATTTTTTGCCATTTACCTATTACCACTTAAAACTCCACAAAGAAATTTAAAAAACATTAAATACCTACTTAACCTAGTACAGCGAAACCACTAGGGCTTTTTTTCCAAAACGAGGTTTTGAGTATCCTCAAAACCTCGTCACAACGTAGACGTACGGACGTATGTAGTCAACGTAGTCCACATCTCGGACTATCGTCCGAGATGTGGATTTAAACCTTAGTTTTAGACACAGATTTACTCGTGAACGTCTAGACTATAGTTTACGAGTAAATCTGTGTCTAAAACTAAGGTTTAAATCCAACTCTCGGACTATTCTTAAACCTCGTTTTGGAATAAGGGGGCTAAGGTTTATAATTATGCTAAGAAGATTATATAAAATAAGTTACTTAAATTATTTTAGAAGACTTCAGAAGTGGCTATGAGCTCTTCAAACTCTGGCTTAAACTTATAAGCATACTCATAAAGCAAGTAGGCACGTTCAACTAACAATCCATCAAAAAGATTATCTCAAAAAAATACAATAGCCTAACCTAATAATAAATTACGAATCATTACAAGTGATGACATTATCTATATAAATTTAATAATACCGTTCACGCATTAAACTCAATAATCTATCAATCGCAATATTAATAGAAAGTGACCTGGAAACAATGTAGGAATAGAATATTATAACACACACACTTTGCACGATTAATTTCACTTTTTGTTCGACAGAATCTGAACATGAATCATTTAATTAATTATTAAGTAGGAGAGTGACTAGACATTTGTGGGCCGGCGGCGCAGCAACAAAAGGAAGATGGGTCGGAAATGTTTTTGTTCTACTACCGTCTTCCTACCTTCACTCGCGTTCCTCGAAGGACCCCCGCTTATTCGGGGGTCTTTTGAGTCATAAGCATACCTTATAGGAAAGCGTGTTACGTTCACGTACTATCTTAGACCGCATCGTCACTTACCATCGTGTGAGATAGTGGTCAAGCGCTGACCTATTTATTGATATTGATTGTTAGGTAAGTATAGTGTTTCTGTTTTTCAGTTGATTTTGTAAATATTACGTAGTACAGTCGGCTGCATAATTGCAGCCCCCGGTAGAGTTCGAAACTTACTATTATAGGAATGTTTTCATTCTAATAATTTTTGTTTGATAAATTGATGAGTTAGAAGACTTTAAACTTCAACTAAAGCAGGTGTCAAGAATCTTGCTTGTGTTGAAAATATTCTTATAATAGCCGTTTTGGAGCTCTACGGTGGGTCTGCAGTTATGCAGCCGACCGTACCTATAAAGCCATACATACATACCAGCCAATATATACCAGTGTATAAAGCGCTGTAGGTACTCTTATAGGAATCCTCGGATATTAGACTAAATAGAACGTGGAGCCCGCTCCCATCAATAATGGTGCATGTATTATAGCAAAGCTAAACTTTAATGAAAAAAAACGTGTTGCGAGACACGCGTTTAAGTCCCTTTACCATATTTCGGGTTGATCTCATGCCTCTAAAGATCATATTTTTATCATACATTGTATCTCATGCCTTCAAAAGTTATTTAAACAAAAATATAAAATATTATTTTAGATCTCATGCCTCCATAAACTTTTAAAGTACGGTTAGCATAGCAAAATATGGACCGTTTTTTCATATTTACATTTGGGAGATTAGTTATCGGTCTCCTTCGTTCTCTCTTTCTCTTACGGTTTTTCGTGACACGTTTTCGTAACGCGTAGCATTTTTTTTGGGCTAGGTCCCAAAATTGGTCCGAAAAAATTTTGCTCTATAGGCATTACTCAGAAAAGAAACAGCAGAATACAATCGCACAGAGAAAGCAATACCCGTGTAACCTCTTAAGGTGAAAGGGTACCGACGCTCTCTCCATACAAATGTAGTCGACTGTTTCCTCCCTGGATAATGACACTAGAGCAAATATTTTTGTTGCATAAAACCTATAACTGCCATGACTATGCCCCTATGTCTTGATTTTTTTCATTTTCTAATTATCATAGAAATTAAGATTAAAAAACAAAAAAAAAAGAAACGAAAAAGAGAAACATAGGGCCATGGTCATGTCAGTTATAAGTTTTATTCAATAAAAATATTTGCTCTAGTGTCATTTTCCAGGGAGGAAACAGTCGACTACGTTTGTATGGAGAGAGCGCCCGTTACCCTTTCCTCTTAAAACTGATGAGTGATAACAAAGCTATTTGCCAAGATATCACCTAGACAATCCATTTTCGATTTCACCAACAGCACCGGGCACGCCTTCCGATGCGTCCGATGACATTTTACTCCGTACATTGTTCTTACTGACAACTTCGATCAGATATAAACAGTTTTAGTTCGTGCCGCGAATTTATGCGGGATAATGTCTTGTTGATATTGTTTATCTTTTGAGTTGACCGGTGAAAGCGCGAGAACAAATGGTAGGGGGTTTAGATCCTAGTAGATACAAACTCTTTGGATTAGATTTGGTTTTCAATTGTCATCTTTTGCAACATTTAGACTTATTGGCTATAAAATCACTGTTTTTTTTATGCGGGACCCTATTACCACACTATTACTACGACTTCACTGTTTGTCTGTCACCGAGCTGTATCTCATGAAGCGAGATAGCTAGACGGTTTAAATTTTTACAGATAATGTATTTCTGTTACAGAATATTTTACAGAATATTATGGTATGGAATTCTTCGTGCGTAAGTCCGACTCACACTTAGCCGGGATTTTTTCTTAGTTTGTAATGTCCCACCGCTGGGCAAAGTCCTCCCTTTCACCTCTCCAATTAGTTCGGTCCTGGGCTAGGTTTGGTCAGTCTTGCCCAAAGTTTAAATTATTTTAATTAATAGTTTTGATATTTTGTTATTTACTAGCGACCTGCTCCGGCTTCGCACGGCTATATTATGCATGTATTATACATATCAACCTTCCTCTTGAATCACTCTATCTATTAAAAAAACCGCATTAAAATCCGTCGCGTAGTTTTAAAGATCTAAGCATACAAAAAGACATAGGGACATGGGGATATAGGGACGGCGAAAAGTGACTTTATTTTATACTATGTAGTGATGATTTGATTTGACCAGTATTTATTTTTTTCAAATTAAATACCTACGTGACTTTAAACACTGTTGGTCGTTTAAGTATACTCTGATTTTCCTCTGGGAAAAATCAATTAGTAATATTAACTATAACTTGGTTTACACGTAAGTATAAGTGTCACAAATTAAATTGAAATCTCTAAGTATACTAAGTTGTCCGCAACTAACAAGACAAATTACACAGTTAAGTACTTAAATGCTAAGTGAGTGCCAAGTGAAGTGACAAGCAAGTTAAGTAGGTGCAAGTCGAATATCTATTTCAATCACGTAATAACCTATAGTTATTGATTTCTCAATGGTACTATTACTTACGTGACTATTTCTTCAATAGCATTAAGGAGAAAGGTTACCGGCGGTCTCTCCATACGGTTACGTATCATAATAACTAAGTTCAATATAACTATGTTCGAAATAACTACGGTCGATTCACATAAGTTCATAATACCTAACGGTCGATTGGGCTACACATTATAATAACTAAGTTCAATATAACTATGTTCGAAATAACTAACGGTCATAATACCTACAGTTTAAAATACCTAATGGTCGAAATACCTAATGGACGAAACACCTACGGTTAATTTAACTACAATTAATTCAACTACGGTTTTTCACCTGCGGTTTAAAAAAATCAATTTTATAAAATCCCTAACCAAGTAAAATGGGTAGAATTCGCTTCTAGCACTCGCCGGCCGCTACCGCGGCACCGCTCGCTTCGCTCGCTCGGCTCGTGCGTTGTGGTCGCAGTTCTAACATAAACCTAACCTATCCATGTCGGTTCTGGGTAGGGAGTTTTCCGGGTGGGTCTTTATATGCTGCGTTTATCACGCAACTAGAGACGAATTTTACCTATTTGACTTGATTAGGGAAGCATATAAAGACCCATCCGGAACACCCCCTACCCAGAACCGACATGGATAGGTTAGGTTTATGTTAGAACTGCGACCACAACGCACGAGCCGAGCGAGCGAAGCGAGCGGTGCCGCGGCAGCGGCCGGCGAGTGCTAGAAGCGAATTCTACCCATTTTACTTGGTTAGGGATTTTATAAAATTGATTTTTTTAAACCGCAGGTGAAAAACCGTAGTAGAATTAATTGTAGTTAAATTAACCGTAGGTGTATTTTATAAAATTGATTTTTTTTAACCGCAGGTGAAAACCCGTAGTTGAATTAATTGTGGTTAAATTAACCGTAGGTGTTTCGTCCATTAGGTATTTCGAAAATATGCCAAACAACCATTAGGTATTTTAAACAGTAGGTATTATGACCGTAGTTATTTCGAACATAGTTATAATGAACGTAGGTAAATTAACCGTAGGTATTTCGTCCATTAGGTATTTCGTTCATTAGTTATTTCAAAAATATGTGAAACAACCATTAGGTATTTTGAACAGTAGGCATTATGACCGTAGTTATTTCGAACATAGTTATATTGAACTTAGTTATTTTGATATGTAACCCTCCACACAAACGTAGTTGACTGTTTCCTCCCTGGATAATGACACTATAGCAAATATTACGCATAACACCTATAACTGCCATGACTATGCCCCTATGTCTTGTTTTTTTTCTTCTAATTATCATAGAAATTAAGATTAAAAAAAACAAAAAAACAAAACATAGGGGCATGGTCATGGCAGTTATAAGTTTTATGCAACAAAAATATTTTCTCTAGTGTCAATATTCAGGGAGGAAACAGTCGACTACTTTTATATGGAGAGAGCACCCGGTACCCTTTCCTCTTAATGATAGACGGTATATCCTAGCAGAACTTTCTCCATACAAATCTATTTCATTCTCGACTTTTTCCGTACAAAATGTATTTATGCTATTTCATTCTCGAATAATGGAACAATCTTTCTATTTTATAACCATGCCGAACTGCCTAACACAAGGTCGCGGGTTTGATTCCTGCCACAGACAAGTATTTATGCTTAGATATTTGTCTGTGGTCTGGTTGTTTCTATGTATTATAAGTATATATTTACTATGTATTAAAAGTATAAATAAATAAATATTGCAGGACATTCCACACATTGCCATCTAGCCCCAAGCTAAGTAACTAGACTTGTCTTATGGGTAATACTACTTATTCTTTTCTTTTAGTATATAAGTGGAATATACGTTGTCTAGCACCCATAACACAAATCTAGTTACTTAGCTTGGGCTAGATGGCGATGTGTGAAATGTCCTGCAATATTTATTTACCTATTTATTTAAATGCCGTCCATTAGTTTTTTGAACCCACCACCTTCGAAATGAAAGTCAAGGTATCTAAAACTTTGCCAACATCGCTCTTACTTCTTATTTTTATTTACTTGTGCTTGTAAGTATACCTTGCTCTTAACCAAATCGCATTTTACACGTTTGCCTTCAAGGTTTTAATAAAAACCATCTCAAACCCTCATAAACCTACATAATAATTTGGAAAGTTAATCTGTCCATCAGCAATAAATGTAACCGGAATAATGAAGACTTCCTTCGAGAACATGAGAGATATCAATCAGGCGAACTAAGAAAGTAAGATTTATGACTTGCAAGCTTCATACGCTCGCGAGTACGAGTATGTATGATGGACAAGCAATCGTAGCTTTGACGGCCTCTGATTCAATTCCCACCGTGGAACTTTATTTATCTACATACTAGCAACCCGCCCCGGCTTCGCACGGCTATATTGTGCATGTATTATACATATAAACCTTCCTCTTGAATCACTCTATCTATTGAAAAACCACTACATAAAAATCCGTTGCGTAGTTTTAAAGATTTAAGTATACAAAGGGATATAGGGACAGAGAAAGCGACTTTGTTTTATACTATGTAGTGATAGTGATATTTGTTTCTGTACAAACCTACATTTCTACAAACGAAAATTCGAAAAAGGGAAAATATTTTTTGTTTTTTTTGTTTGTAACGAATAGTCTCCGAAACTACTGGACCGATTTTGATGAAACTTTGTATGAGGATACATTGATTTATTGGTAGTTACATAGTCAACTTTTTATTTCGATATTCCTACGGGATCGGGAGTTAAATAAATACATTTCGTAGAACATGACTGCTTAGTTTTGGGTGTCATCTAGCCCAAAACTAAGTAACTAGGTTTCTGTTAAGATGATCAGATTAGACAAAGGATAAAATACTTATACCATTTTTTGTGGGTAATTTACATTAGCTGTTATTATTTGTTGAGGTAGGTGCATAAACAAATATCTATGCAGATGGTATTGAACCTGAACTTTTCTGCGGGTAGATTGCCATATACCTAACAGAAATCGAAAGCTCTTCTATTTAACACTACCATTTTTAATTAAAAAAGCCCTAATAAAACAAGTTAACCTAGGGCTGCCATCCGTAAAACGACCTCCGGCCCCCGTAATGGGGTCCAGCGGTGGTAGACTCGGGGGGGTCTGCCGCCGTACAAGGACCCAGGCGGCGGGCGCACCAGGGTTCCTGCGTGCGTCGTCTAGAGGCAAGAGGTCAATTGCCACTGTTTACCTGATGCTGGGGCCCTCCTGTGGGCCAAGAATGGGACACCGCTCCCAGGTCACCAACTTTGGGCGAGATAGAGAACCCGGTGGAGTTTTAGTGGGTAAACCCTTGGCTGCCTACCATCTTAAGCCAAGGGGAGCCCCACACACCCCCGTCACCCTCCCCCGGAGTGGCGGGTTAGAGCATAAGGCTGCATTTCTCCACAAAGGGATGCCATCCGTCCGGGTTTCCCCGGATTTGTCCTATCCGCCATCCGGGCGGGGTTTCATTATTAGTCCGGATAATACTGGGACAAATGAAACCCCGACTGCTGACACATAAAAAACTAAAAATTACGTGGGAATGTCGTTCGCTACACTAAAAGTTTCGAGTCGCTTTGCCCGCACCGCCAAATAAAACCCTGGACGTCCGTGGTAATTTATATGATTCCGTGCTTGAACAACAAATAGGTACTAAAAACAGAATATAATAATGGTACGGAACTCTTCGTGTGCGAGTCCGACTCGCACTTAACCAGTTTATGATTTATATTAATTACTAGCGACCCGCCCCGGCTTCGCACGGCTTTATTATGCATGTATTATACATATAAACCTTCCTCTTGAATCACTCTATCTATTAAAAAAAACCGCATCAAAATCCGTTGCGTAGTTTTAAAGATATAAGCATACAAAGGGATATAGGGACATAAGGACAGAGAAAGCGACTTTGTTTTATACTATGTAGTGATAGTGATAGTGATGATGATATAAAAATGTAAGACTGACTAATATTAATAATTTTTTACAGGTTATGTTTAAAATAAATAAAAAGTTGTTAAGTTAATAGTTCGGTTTTTTGCGGATTGTCCGGGTTTAAGCTCCAAAATCCGGGGTTTTCACGCTATTTGTCCTAGTTGGTGGATTTTTGAGACGGTAACCCTAAGTTAACCTAATTTCTTTTCTAAACTCCAACTTGAACTAATACTTCCTCACAACTGTACCTCCATATTAGGTGTGAACTACATTCGACTTACGGCGTGTCGATGTGAAACGTAAAAGGATATGTAACGTTACTTAATGAAGGGAAGGTACTCAAACTAATATGGCCGCTCTTGTTATGATTTAGTGTGAAGAGGAGATTAGAGAAAGTACTGAATTGAATAAAGAATTGAATGAAACATTACTAATTAGCTGAACCCCACGTGGCCTAGAGCTTACTCGCATATCTGGAAAAATATAGTATTTACCTATTTTGTTATTTTTTTATATTGTACTAGCGACCCGCCCCGGCTTCGCACGGCTATATTATGCATGTATTATACATATAAACCTTCCTCTTAAATCACTCTATCTATTAAAAAAAAACCGCATCAAAATTCGTTGCGTAGTTTTAAAGATCTAAGCATACTTATGGATATAGGGACATAGGGACAGAGAAAGCGACTTTGTTTTATACTATGTATTGATATTGTATGTAGGTATAGAATATTGTTTAAAAAAATATAATCAGGTAACATTACTTTACAACCTAACAGATTTGCTAATGAGCTCTGGGTCACGTTGCGGGTTCGATTCCCGCCTCAGACAAGTTATGCTTAGATATTTATCTGTGGTCTGATTGTTACGATGTATTATAAGTATATATTTACAAAAAAAATATATAAGTAGTATATCCATTGTCTAGCATCCATAACACAAGTCTGGTTGGAATTCCACATAGTAATTCTACAATATTTATTTATTATTTTAAAGCAAATACGTTGATATTCTAATATGACGTTTGAGTTTTACACCGAGGTGTCACTCTTAATAAAATAAAACCAAGGACCAAACTTTAATGTAAAAAAAAATCCTATGCCATCTCTATTAATTGTAATTTAAATCTCTCAGATCCAAACTCCTTTCAACAGTTTATGGGTTGATAATAACATAGTTCAGTAAGGTAGGTGTATTAATCACGAATAATCACGATTAATCCATTTTGATATTTAAATGTTAACCCGATAATCTATGTTTTGTGCGTGGTTTAATCACGAAGTTTCATGTTCTTAATATATTTATGGTTGAAATCAATAATCTATCTATCATAATCTATCTATCAACGACCACGAGTTAAACTGATTTTTCTGATCTCTGCATGATTATAATAAACAGCAGATTTTATTATAATCATGCAGCAGAAACAGAACATTTCTATTTCAATTTCAAATATCAGCTGTTTCTTAGAGTTAGCAGTCATTGGCCTCTAGGTTTTATTAATTTATTGAGTTTCGACTACTATTTTAAGGGGTGTCCATACCCCAACGACCTTGGTACACAGCCTACTAAATAGGTACTATTGGCACCGGGCGCCTTCGTTGGTGAACATTGTTGATTGTTACGAGTGCGTTTTGTTTTTCTCAAAAGTGCTGAGATGGAATTGTAAGTGAGATTTTTACCGACATTTTGGTGTGATTTTGAGCCAAATATTTCCTATAGTTTTAAAGCTATTATAAAATTAAGAATTAAAACAAGTCTAGCTTTGAAATGACAAAGAATTTTCGCCTCGAAATTACCCCAAAATATCGGTAAAAATTTCACCTACAATTCCATCTCAGCACTTTTGAGAAAAACAAAACACATTCGTTACAATCAACAATATTAGTTGTGGGCGACGGGTGTTTCTGACGCGTTGCGTTTGGCAGCATAAGCAGCCTTAAACAAGGTCTTTATTGCCGAAAATGATTTAGGCGGGGAATGTTTGATTCTAACTAAGTCGAGTTAGCTGATTTTTCAGTATAACAAAACTTTAAAATTTTCAAAGAAGTCTTAGAACAAAACTTGTTCGCCTACACGTCTAGAACAACCCCCTTTTGTATTACAAATCCTTCATCCAAACACATTGAATAGTACCATATTATCTATACTAATTTATACTAATATTATAAAGAAGTAAGGTTTGTGTGTTTGTATATTTGTTAAATCTATACTAATCTATATCTATACTAATATTATAAAGAAGTAAAGTTTGTGTGTTTGTGTGTTTGTATATTTGTTAAATTGTAAGGGGTAATCTCAGGATCTCCTGAACCGATTTTAAAAATTCTTTCACCAATAGAAAGCCACATTATTGCTGAGTGTCATAGGTTATATAAAAAAAACGAAAAATAAAAAGGCTTTTACGTGGTAGTCCGTTTTGCAAAGTGAATCGGAGAAAAAACGGTCGAATGAAAGCGTTTCTTACGAACGCTGCCTTAACTATGAAAGATATATTTTTGAGTTCTAGAGAAAAGATGTGGAGCTTGAAAATGCCTACAAAAAAGTCAACGACAGCATATGTCTAACTTTTATATTTAAGTTACAAATAGTATTTTTTTTAATATTAGTATAGATAATTTAATTTAGTGGGCACGGGTCAGCTAGTAGTATATAAGTTGATAATAATTACTATAAATCAATGAATAGTATTTTCAATCAATTATTAAGTACATTGATAAGGGCTGTCGTTCAAAGGCTTTTAATTAAAGCTTTCTAAGCACCGTTATAAAGTCCGTTTGAACCAGTAAAAGTACAGTCGTACGCAAAAGCTGCTTCGAAAGCTCAGTCAGGATCTATAAACACACTTTTTTCTACGCAAAATAGCTCTACATAAAAGGTCGTGATAGCTGGATTTACACTAACGCATTTTCACAAGCGTAATTTTTTTAATTTATTTATATATTAACTAAAATAAACTTAAAAAAACATAATACAGGCCTAAAATCGCAGTGATTTGACTGGCGTGCTTTAATTAAATACGTAGACTATAAAATGCAGCCAAGGACAACCTGCGGTTCGGATACAACCATTGATAAACTACAGGAGAAAAATACTTGGGCTATTGTGATGGGATGGTAGTGGACTCGATACTGAGCAAATATGGGTATCATGGCATCTGCCGTAACAATAGGTATCCAACAAATACGTAAAAATGGCAGAGACTCGTCAACTCTCAATTAGCTAAGCAAGATTACAGCAAGGGAACGGTAACGGCTAAAGAATGGAGATGCCTCACTGGATTTTAAACCAACTGATCACTAAAGTTCGGTATCCATCCTTCGAGCATTTCTGCTCTTTCCATATAGACACTACCGAAATTTATTAAAAAATAATGAATTAATATTTATATTAAAAGCTTATATTATTATTATTATTTAAATAATTAGCTGCCTATTTTGGTAATATAATTAGGTAGCTTTATCTTTCTCTCTTTATAATCAAGGATGTAATGAGACAACGTATTTTTGTGCCTGAAAAAACAACATGTGTAAACCCAGTTAATAAAATAAAAGTACATCAAGTTTTTATTGTTGACTGTACTTGGTACCGTCAGCAAGAAAATCGGAGATCTAATCAAATGAAACGCTGATTCCTTAGTGCATCCATAGAAGGTATCATTGAGGACTTTCTTTTATTTAATTAGGGTTGCCCTTTGTTTATGATCAAGGTTTACAACATTGTTAGCTGAGCAAATTAGCAGTTCTTTATAAAACCGTCATAGATACTGTATTAATAATCTTAGATGTTGATAGGATAGGTATCTTAGGTACAGTCGGCAACAGAACTGCAGACCCACAGTAGAGTTCTAAAATTCCTATTATTAAAAAATACATAAAAGAGAGAAAAAGCCTAATGAACGAATCTCTGAAACACAAAAGCTACGAATGTAAAACTTCGCAAACACAAATATATTTAAGTATTTATTTCTTTTTTTTTTGTAGGACGGAGACGAGCCCCAAGAAATTATTTTTGGAAATTCGTTCTCGAAAGGGAAAAAAATGGCTGATATTTATTCTTGAGAGCACGCGCTACGAAAATTTCGTTCGACACTTTAACACGAGTTAAAAGTTATTATTCGTCTGCTTTTTATAAATTACCGCCATATCATTCAATATGGAAGCAAAAGTATTTTTTTTTGACCGAACGAGCTTTGCCGATAGCCTGCGTTCGCCCTTAACCTGTAATTGAGAATCCAATCAATATTCTAGGATAATGGCCATCCGAGTCCCATATATAAGGTTGTTACTCGTTATTAAGCCAATCATTCTTCCACAATGGCTGTTTTTATTCAACTAATCTAATTAAACTTGAATATAGTTTTATTATTTACCTTTACGGGTGGTTTTAATGAGTGTTAATTATACTAGGTCTGCTTGTTTAGGTTGTTAGTATGATTTCCTGCCTGTCTGGGTTTAAAATCTGCGAAAATTTGTTAATGTTCGTTTTCTTCCCGTGGCCCTACCAGACTACCAGTAGTGATGCGGGATAAATTTCCCTTGAGCTATAGGCTATGTATCAATCCTATTTATGTAAAATTCTCGTATCGGCAACTAGCCAAGCTCTATTTAAATGGCTAAGCCGATTTGTATGTGTTTTGTGTATATTCGTTAGGTCTGAGAATCGTATAGGTACTATGTATTCTATTTTTTTTTCCTTTTTTTTGTAAATGGCAAAACAATTATTCATATTTAAAAAAAGACTCATCAAGAAAATTCTGAAACTACAGGAGCTAATACGAATCCAAAAATTCGTATGGGTTCTTTTTAGAACTAATGTCAGTGACAAAACGAAAACGACTGAATGAAGTCAACAATACAGTAATTAATTTGATGTATACGTCAGGGCGCCGCAATCTTGACTATAGTTTTGTGTCTATAAATAGGAATAAATTAACGGAACGTGGTTCATTCTGTCGCAGTAGCTTCATGATGCCTGAACCTTTTCATGGTCGCACAATTTATTTGAGTTTATTAGTTTAATACCTTTTAGTGAGTGGATTAGGCGTTGTAGTAAAATAACGTCGATGGATTTTTAATTTATATGATTAAAATATGTTCTAATGATATGTGCCTTTAAATTTATGTAACCTTACGCTCAGATTTGGTTAAAATAGCTAGTCCTTTATACTAAGGTGACTACTAAGAGAGATTTTTTGGAAATTAAACCTCTAAAGGGGTAACTATTTATATATTCTTTGTTTGTATTTAATATCACTTGACAAAATTGAATGCAAACGTCAAAAACATAAGACGATCTAAAAGAAAAGGAAACAAAAGACGATCGAAAAAAAGCTGAGTATCCCCGAAAATAACTGATTTTAATGTTTTTTTTTTAATCTGAAAGCGTCTTGAGCAATCTTGACTTTATTTATATTTTTAAAAAATCGGTTCATTCTAACGAAATAACGTCTTACAATGTTAGAACGTATCCTACTAATATTTATAATACTCAATAACAATCAACAAGAGTCGCCTGCGTCTGTCTTTCCTGGCGTGTACAATTTGGGGGTCTTAAAGTCGTGAGTGAACTTCTAGGAAGGCGTGCTACATCTTAGGCCGCATCGTCACCTACCATCAGGTAGGTGTGATAATGGTAAAATGCTAACCACTCATTAGTAAAAAAAAATTTAAACGGTATTGATCATTTTACGTTGTTACTTACAAACCTGCGCAGACGCCATGCAAATAACCCTTCCAAGATTGTTTGTCAAGATGTTTTTTTATTTACATCTGTCTGTCTGTTGCTATTTTTGGACACAAACCGGTTGTGAAACATCCCTTTTTTGAAAGATCACTATCGGTTCTTGGAAATGTTAATTTGTTGAGTTTGCTATGATTGTATATTTTCTATGGTTATGTTGTTGGGGCCGTAATCATACGTTCAATATAATAGACAGAATGAAATATCTCTTACTTTTCTATGGCACTACCAGTTGTAATACGGGCAGAAAAAAAATCCGTGCAGACACGGGATGTTTTTTACCTAAACCAAAACAAAAACTAAAACAGACAGAAAGACAAATGAAATTAAAACTCTATATATTTTTGTTCTAAGTACCTACCTTCTACTTTTTCTAAGTCTCCGAGACTCTTTTTTTTAAATTTGCTTCCAAATACAGACGTTTTGTCCTATCTTCCTTCATTATAAGTATAGATAGTAATATGCTGTCTATTTAATTAGAAATGAATTAGGCATTGTACTTTATTCAGTCTCTTTTACTCGAAACTTAGTTTTTATTTTCTTCTTCATTGTCCTGCAAACCTTGGTTTTATGAAAAAAGTATGATTGCTCGTAACGCATATTCAAGAAGTAAATAAGGAAATACATTATGTTTGGAGAAATCGCGGCAGCGTCTTAATACACAAAATAAAGAAAAACATGATGTAGAGATACACACATTCTTACACTAAATAATGTACTAAATAATGTGTTAAAGTGGTATAAGATAACCCCTTGTTTAAATGTAGAAAACGGCAAATATTGCTGTAATTATTCCTTGCTTAACTGGTATTTAATAAATTGACAACACTTGCGACAATCTAGATAAATGGGAAAATGTCAAAATTGCACCAAAAGGTTGCTATGGAACGTGGGAATTTTGTGTTTTAAAATTCTGAATGTTGTAGTCAATTTAGGTTTAATGTGAATTTAAACTATGGCATCTTTTAATCTAGAGCTTTTGTACTCGCTAGTGTAGTAGTCACCCAAATAAGCATTACCATAGCATTCAATATTTGGCATGATAAGGAGTTCCTCGATCCTCTGGCTCCGGTCTTCTCTCAATGCTGAGGATCGGGACTCTCCAGGCGCAGTCCATCAACTGTCTTACTCCGATGGACTTGTACGATGCCTGATTTAGAATCGAGCTTCGAGGTATATCCAGCTGTTCGGCTGCCTGGTCAGTCCATCTCCGTCTCGTGGTCTTTTACGAGTACCCTAAGCCTTCCCCATCACGATATATGCCTCGACGGTAAAAAAAAAAGAATTTAATTTAATAGACGATTATCTATGACTACGAGTATCTTGAACGTTCCGTATTCAAAATCCGAACAACTGCCTTTTTAAATCACAGTCTTTAACTATCAGTACCTGGGTGATCGAACCTTGCTCGGTTATTTTAGGTTTTTATTTACCTCGCTCCCAAACCCACACCCTCCCACCCCCCCATACTAAATCGTTGGAGTCGTTTCCAAGATATTGATATATACAAGAATTGCTCGTTTAAATATATTACATAGTTATATATCTCACAAATATTAACTTTTTACGAACGTTAAAACCTTAAAATGGAGATAATTTTGCGACTGATTTAGGGTCGCCTAGGTGCTTGTCCAATTCTTGATAGTCAGGTTGGTTTGGTATCATAGCATAGCTAATTGCAAGCCAAGTACAAGCTTTCACATGCTTTGATAACACTTCGCTTAAGATAGGTAACTACTTATGTTAAGACAGATTTACGACTCCTACTATCGGTCAATAGTTGTTGCTAGATGTACAATTGTACATACTAATGTATATGTACTATTTATATAGTGCATATATGTACTTTTGGATTGAGTAAACACTTAAGTGTTATATCTTTATGTATTTAACAATATTTTATGGGTTCTTTTATTGTTTTTCGGTGTTTACTTTGTTTGTTGTGTAGATAGAGATTCCATTGAACAGCGCCATGAAATGCTACTGGCGTAGTTACTATCTAAGAAACAATGCAATTCTGATACAACGTCTTATTTGTCTTTAATATTATAAAATGTTTAGTAGTCAAGTTTATTAATAATATAGTAATTTATTAATCTTATTGTGTGGTCAAAAACATAAAATATCAAAATAATAGCATTTGTGTCAATATTATTATATTAATAAATTTTTGCTTATCACAATAAGTACCAAGTACTAGTAAGGTATCTAATTGTAAATTATTATTTAGTAATAATTTAAAATCGAGATGTCAGGCGCATAATATCATAAGTAAAAAACTTCAATTTCTCGGGACATATAAAATAGGTGTTAATATTAAAAGGAATGCAGTTTCATCATACAATAGCAACCTTTTCAGGGTTCCATACTAAAAGGGTAAAATCGAGACCCTATTACTAAGACTTCACTGTCCGTCCGTCCGTCTGTATGTCTGCCACCAGGCTGTAGCTCAAGAACCGTGATAGCTAGACAGTCGAAATTTTCACAGAATATGTATTTCTGTTGCCGCTATAAAAACAAATGTAAAGTGAGGCTCCCATACAACATTGTACGGGACCCTTCATGCTCGAGTCCAACTCGTACTTGGCCGGTTTTTTGTATGTTGTAATCTCTTTTTGAATTAAGTACTTAATTATAATTGAGCTACTGAATATTGGCTTTAAGATTTACTGCTCTCAATATAGCAATTACAATTTAGTTAATGAATATACGTGGGTAGTGGTTGAACGAGAATGCTTACACCTAATTTGAATGAAGTACCGTCTACATCATAGATATTATGAATTTAGAAGAAAAATTTCGGACTTTGTTTTTGTAAAACTCGTCTTATAGAAAAATTACCAGTTTTAACAAATATCGTGCCAGCCTCAAAAGCTTTTTTATTATGTAGTTACTAGCAGCGTTTCGCGGTTTTACGCGCGGGCTTCTGATCCCATTAGAATATCGGGATAAAAAAAATGAATCAGTGATATACCAAGTTTAATCTAAATCGGTCTAGTAGTTTCGGAGCCTAAAGCTGGGGACACATTGCTCGGACGCGTCCGCAGCCGCGACTTATAGGCATCTGTGTAATTAAATGCAGGTAACTGTGCACACTATCGGACGTAAGTCGCGGACGTAACCTTTGGCCGCCCTTGAGCATTCGGTCGTCCGCGGACGTCCTAGAGCGATCTGGACCGCTGGATGCCAAACGACCGTGCACACTAATCAGTCGCGGCTGTCGGACGCGGCTTACGGACGCGTATAATATGTTCACAGCTATAACGTTTTAACAAACATAAAAACAAAAAATCTTTCCTCTTTATAATATTATTGTTGATTCGACTGGAAAACCGAGAAACACAGTAGCAAAATTGGCAAACTTTCTCAGATATTGTCTGTGTCAACATAAAGTGTCGGCAAAAAAATCTCTTCACAAATGTCAAAAATTGCATAAACACACCAACAATGTAACAATTCTAAACAAATATTTAACACTTACATTATCTTGTCTGTAATTGGCAAAAACAAACATAAGTTCTTGAGTATATCTATAGATAGATAATGGTTTTCACAATATTGTGCATACTTTGTGTGTCTTAGCTCCTTTTTTGATAGACGTGGTGCTAATTCGTTGCTAATAGTGATATCGAAGCTTGTTAAACGAGCGATAAAGAACCATTATAACACACTAGCTACGCCTCGCGTTTCAGCTGCATAAGTTCTGATACCGAGGGAATTTCGGAATCAAAATTCCTATGTACTTTTGCGTCCCCTAAACTACCAGTAGGTATGCCGATTTTTATCCAAATTGTTCTATTCATTTGACCGTGAAAAGGGGACAATCAAATAAACGAACTATCAGATTTATAATATACTAGCTGTTGCCCGCGACTTCGTACCCTGTCGCTGAGAGGTTTTAGCATTATAACTTCGAGATTGGTGAAAACAGCATGAAAATTAGTGCAGTAGTTTTTGAGTTTATAGCGTACAGACAGATAGACAGACAGGTAGACGCGGCGGAGGACTTTATTTTATAATTTTATAGCGACCCGTCCCGGCTTCGCACGGCTATATTATGCATGTATTATACATATAAACCTTCCTCTTGAATCACTCTATCTATTAAAAAAAGTCATCGCATCAACCGCATCAAAGTCCGTTGCGTAGTTTTAAAGATTTAAGCATACATAGGGATATAGGGACAGAGAAAGCGACTTTGTTTTATAATATGTAGTGAAGTGAAGTTATAGTGATAGTGAAGTAAGGATTAGGATTTATCTCACTGCCATGCAATAGTCAAGTGTTAACAAGTTACAAAAGTATCGGATGAATACATCCCGTATGGTATTTTTTAAATCTTCCAATTTTAATTTGGTTTCAATATTGAATTTTAAATTCAGTTTGATTGGTTCTTTTTGGTGATTGGTTGACATTCAATTTCATTCATTAGAAAAATAAGACGACATTTACAATGTGTTTTGACGTACACACTATATTAACAACGTTTTCAATTAAATATTCCTATTCAAGTGAACAGTAAATAATGTTATCACTTAAATTAATACCTCAGAGGTAGATGTTAATTACTGATAAGTACTTATGGTAATAGAAACTTGGTTCATTTCCTGTTTTAGATGAGATGATTTGCCCTAATAACACCAATTTGTTGTATTAGTGATTGTTGGTTGGTGTTGTACAAGTACAACACAAAGAATGCCCCAAGTAGCACGTTAGTGAATTTTGGAACTTATTTTGCAACTGTAGGTAGCATATTAGTGATGCAAGAGTGTTTGGTATTACTTAAAGATGCAAACAGCACTCGAATTTGCAAATGAGTAACTCTTATCACTAATGGTTGCTTTAGAGGGATTTTTGTTTCTTCTTTATTACCTATGGTAGCATTAAGCCGAATCTATTACTCATAGGCGCATAAAGGTTTTTATTTTCTCTCTTTTAGAACTCAAAGAGGCATATGACATCTTAAAATCCCCCCTAAAGAACTGTGCCCTAATAGGTGGTATTTTTCCCTCATTTGGCACCTTTAGTACTAAATAAGTAGTATATATGAGTTATTTATCACTTGTAGTGGCTTAAGAGTTATTATTGAAGCTCATTTGGAACCTTAGTGTAATTGCCTTTGTAAGGTCCAATATACTCTTATATGCCACTGTAAAGCGTATATCGGTTCCATTTTTTTCTCATTTAGAACCACAAGATCTAATTAAAATAATAACGGGTCGAGTGCGAGTCGTACTCACGCGCTGAGGGTTCCGTACATTAGTTTCATTCCAGACAGTTACAGATAGTGTCAGACAGTTCCAAACAGTGCCAAACAGTGCCAGACAGTGCCAGACGGTGCCAGACAGTACCAGACAGTACCAGACAGTACCAGACAGTACCAGACAGTACCAGACAGTACCAGACAGTACCAGACAGTACCAGACAGTACCAGACAGTACCAGACAGTACCAGACAGTACCAGACAGTACCAGACAGTACCAGACAGTACCAGACAGTACCAGACAGTACCAGACAGTACCAGACAGTACCAGACAGTACCAGACAGTACCAGACAGTACCAGACAGTACCAGACAGTACCAGACAGTACCAGACAGTACCAGACAGTACCAGACAGTACCAGACAGTACCAGACAGTACCAGACAGTACCAGACAGTACCAGACAGTACCAGACAGTACCAGACAGTACCAGACAGTACCAGACAGTACCAGACAGTACCAGACAGTACCAGACAGTACCAGACAGTACCAGACAGTACCAGACAGTACCAGACAGTACCAGACAGTACCAGACAGTACCAGACAGTACCAGACAGTACCAGACAGTACCAGACAGTACCAGACAGTACCAGACAGTACCAGACAGTACCAGACAGTACCAGACAGTACCAGACAGTACCAGACAGTACCAGACAGTACCAGACAGTACCAGACAGTACCAGACAGTACCAGACAGTACCAGACAGTACCAGACAGTACCAGACAGTACCAGACAGTACCAGACAGTACCAGACAGTACCAGACAGTACCAGACAGTACCAGACAGTACCAGACAGTACCAGACAGTACCAGACAGTACCAGACAGTACCAGACAGTACCAGACAGTACCAGACAGTACCAGACAGTACCAGACAGTACCAGACAGTACCAGACAGTACCAGACAGTACCAGACAGTACCAGACAGTACCAGACAGTACCAGACAGTACCAGACAGTACCAGACAGTACCAGACAGTACCAGACAGTACCAGACAGTACCAGACAGTACCAGACAGTACCAGACAGTACCAGACAGTACCAGACAGTACCAGACAGTACCAGACAGTACCAGACAGTACCAGACAGTACCAGACAGTACCAGACAGTACCAGACAGTACCAGACAGTACCAGACAGTACCAGACAGTACCAGACAGTACCAGACAGTACCAGACAGTACCAGACAGTACCAGACAGTACCAGACAGTACCAGACAGTACCAGACAGTACCAGACAGTACCAGACAGTACCAGACAGTACCAGACAGTACCAGACAGTACCAGACAGTACCAGACAGTACCAGACAGTACCAGACAGTACCAGACAGTACCAGACAGTACCAGACAGTACCAGACAGTACCAGACAGTACCAGACAGTACCAGACAGTACCAGACAGTACCAGACAGTACCAGACAGTACCAGACAGTACCAGACAGTACCAGACAGTACCAGACAGTACCAGACAGTACCAGACAGTACCAGACAGTACCAGACAGTACCAGACAGTACCAGACAGTACCAGACAGTACCAGACAGTACCAGACAGTACCAGACAGTACCAGACAGTACCAGACAGTACCAGACAGTACCAGACAGTACCAGACAGTACCAGACAGTACCAGACAGTACCAGACAGTACCAGACAGTACCAGACAGTACCAGACAGTACCAGACAGTACCAGACAGTACCAGTCAGTGACAGACAGTTGTACAGACAGTTGCACAGACAACAGACAGTTGCACAAACAGTTGACAGACAGTTGCACAGACAGTTGTACAGACAGTCCTCGACTTTACAAAATAGTAAATTTTACTTTTTTTTTACTTTATTAACCTTCACAATGGGTTTTGTACCCGTCTTGAGGATCCCCAATTCAAAGTAGAGACAGCAAGACCTGTGAAGTGAAAAATATCACTACTAGGTACTAATGAGTGATTTTTGGGCTTAAGAGTTCCAATAAGGTAACAAATGAGTGAAAATAAGAACTAAAAGGTCTACTTTAAATCGCCATGTTTAAAAATAATAACCTTGAAAAGCATTTTGTTTAATGGTATTTTATTACAACAACATTTAACAAAATAAGTTTTAATAACTGTTGTTGACATTATACTTTTTGTGAAACTATAATGTTAGGTTTTTAACAACCAAATTGTTGTAAAGTATTATCTTATTTATTTGATCAGCATATATTTTTTGATATTTTTTGATTAAATTGTAGGCGCATCAAAATTTACTTAGTAAATATACCATGGTTTCAAGATAAAAAACCATTTGCAAGGGCTCAATGATATTATGCTGCGGTTTACACGTACATTTTTAATACTCACCAAATAGATGCAATATGGCTGTCACAATTAACACAATAGAACAAAGCACACCGTTTTTCGTTTATCTCCGCCGAAAATAAGACTAGTTATGACAAATTAATCACTCAACGAATGAATGTATCGCTTTATCGTTCAATCATTCATTCACAGCGCGCAATTTGCACCGTTAGTTCCAAGTACCACTCAGGGTAACAATTCGAACTCTTATGCAACGCTTCTGCAACTATAAATGAGTTGCAATTTTTCTCCCTTTGGTAATATATAGGTTGCATATAGGTTCTAACCACCTATATAGAACTTAATCAAGGTGGATTTTATTACTAAAGGTTCCAAAAAAATACTATATGCAAGCTATTTGTTACCAAATGTGTTACTTGGGTGCTTTTGACGTGACAACGTTTTATAAATTGGTTTGCCGGGTGACACTTCAAGAAACTGCGTTACGCTCCGCTGACGTTATGCGCTCACAATGAGAGCGAGTGAGAGGCACGCGGGCATGGTTAGCCCGCCTAAGAGCGAGAGAGACAGACATAAAAAGTGAAAGGCACGCGTCCCTTCCACTCGAGCACAGTTGTTGTCACGTAAAACTTTCGCCCGTATACCGACTTTACAGGCAACCAGTTTTTTTTTGCAAGTTAAACTTAAAATAACCGACACATCTCTTACTGCACTGAGGTGGTTTTTTAAGAATGCAACAAGAAAAATATTTTTATCTAAGAATACTTCGACAAATGAGACAAATGAGACGACCTCTGTGGCGCGTCGGGCGAACACCCGACTGCGACGCAGAAGGTTGCGGGTTCGATTCCCGCCGGGAACAAGTATTTATGCTGACCATAAATTCTTGTTTCTGGTTCTGGGTGTTTCCTATATGTATAATATGTATATATTTACAAAAAAAAAAAAAAAAGTATATAAGTAGTTTATCCGTTATCTGGCACCCATAACACAAGCATTAAGTTGCTTAGCTTGGGGCTGGATGGCGATGTGTAATATGTCCTGAAATATTTATTTATTTTTTATTTATTTAATCTAACGATACCTTAAAGAAATCCATCGATCAATATGAGGGAATAAAGAATATTGCAAACAAACAAACAAAGATATTCGCGTAAAACAAAACCCTTTACTTGCAATCGGGTAAAAAATAAAAACAGTTTCATATGCAAATGATTACATGCAATAGATATTAAAAAAATTGAAATAAAGAGAAATAAGATGTACATAAATACAAAGAAGAGAATATAAAAAACATAATAATAATGAGACAAAAGATCTGTGATAATAAAATTTGATTAAAGTATGATTGAAAATTCGAGTCGTCAACAATCGATAAAACAAACACCTAATTCCTATAAAAGTTTCTTTAAAAATATACAGTACAAGCAGCCCTCCGCGGTTTTGCCCGCTACTCCCGATGACGTGAGAAGAAAAAGTAGCATATGTTACTGCCAATGAATCAATGTATTCGTGAGGATACATTGATTCAGTGGCAGTAACAGAACTAATTTTGACTGATTTTGATGATACTTGTTGTGAAACAAATATCATCAATATCATCATCATGTAGTTTCTTAGCTTATTCGTTAAAAACATAAAAACAAAAAAATATTTTCGCTCTCTAATATTAGTGTAGATATATTACAATTTGTACACCCGTTACATTTCAAATATCAATAGGTTCAATTGTACAGTTCGCATTCTTTATTCTGGCTTTTTATATATCTAGGTAGATTGGTGTAGAACCAATGAAACCAAAAAACTAATGGTTGTCTGTAAAGTCGGTTCAAGGACGATAAATTTAACGTGATATGAAAACATTTATATCGCTATGGTTACCTATCACTAGTTTATGGAGTTGGTTAGTTTTACAATACCACTAGCTGCGCCGCTTTTTCAATTAGAACCAGTAGTTCCTGAGATTAGCGCGTTCAAACAAACAAACAAACTCTTCAGCTTGCTTGATTTAAGTCTAATAAGACGTTGGAACTTTCAATCGTAGAGTGTACAAAAGTCCTTTTCCAACGCACCCAATTATCAACGCCAATCAGTTAAAATTACTTGAAATAAAGAGCCTTTCATAAGAAAGTGCGGAGTCATGCCAGCTTATTTTACATTTTCATCGCAAATAGACTTTCAATTTCGAATGCAATTCATTGTATTTGAATTAAAATTGCTAATGGAGAATCAAAGGTGCCGTTAGAGATTATCGACCTAAATATCACAGCCGCTTACATACAGAAAATATAGATAACTTACAGACTTTAGAGTGAATGTAATGTTTTGAGAATAGTATTTTTTAGCTATGAAAGCGTCCATCGTAATTTGAAATTAAACTCGAGAAAGTATCAAGTATTGTGCGATCAATATTGGTAATTTTCAAAAGAAAGAAAGTAGTTCGTATAAATAAATATTTTTAGATAATACCTACAGCGATACGATTTGTTATTCTAAAGCTTGGGTTGATTGAAACTTGACACTGATTTTGCATTCTTAACACAAAAGTTTTAAAATTAGTTTTTTTAAGCTCATTTTTTAACTATGGTATTTTTTACCATTCTTAGCGGAAGTCTTTCATTACTAAACCTGCCACATGAACTAGGTATAGATACGTGATACACCTTAGTCGTTTAGCTTTGCAAGCGTTTAACCGCTAAATACCTTTGTAAGCATTTAACCGCTTAGGCATTTTGCTTTATAGGTTGGGATACCTTTAAGTAAACTGCTTGTTACTCACTTTCGCATTTCAGGCATTCTGCTTCAGTGGCATCTCTAACTTAAGCCGAAGTGGCATGACCAGAAGCGCGATAGAGGTGTCTTAGAAACAGTTTGTGGGTATCAACCACTCTTTGTTTTTTCATACACTTTGAAACTCAATTAGAGTGATTACATAGAAACATCGTGAAAATCCTAAAAACTCGTCATATTTGAGCTTTTTCAATTTTACGGCGATTGTAAAGAAAAATCAAGTACAAAATTTATATTTTTATCAAATCCCATAAGGTAGTACAGATGGTTTTTCACTAAAATAGATATGCGTCTTATAATTACATAAAAGAGTTAAAACGGCCATTTCCGGCCAAACCTTCCATTTAGCCATAATGCCTTTGGCATTCCGCATTTTAGGTAACTATATCATAGGGGCATATTTGTACCTACACTAGACGTACATAAATCCAAACCTTCATGACACATCACAAACAAACTTTCAGAGAAAATCTGCTCCAAGGCAGTCAACTTGCTCCAAATCAATGTTATACTTGTTACAACAGAATATTAACATACATCAGTATTGTAACAGCCCGTAAATGGTAGACGAAAGCGAGAGTTCACATAGTTTTAGGTTGTCGCCCACTAAACAGCCACTCATTCAATTGTTCCATTTAAGCAGATTGTTATGGGTAGGGCTGGAGTGCTGGCGAGAAATTATAAATAGATCACGCCCGCCATGATCAAAATCTTTTCTAGAATCAAGAATTAATCTGAATCTGTGAAGGAGAAATTATAAATAGAATACGTCACGACCAAAATCATCTCATGTCTCAACAATTAACAATTAAAAATCAAAAGAATCTGAAGGTTGGAATCAATTGCTAACACTTGATACACACTTGACCTGTATTAATACAATAACTTGTCGTTATTTACCAGCTTGCGATATAACTTACTTGCTTACGAGACCTAAGTCTAATGAAATTGGCAACTTCATAGAAGCGCAGCGGAAGGTTTACCACCAATATTTCATGCAGAGTTTTTGCAGAACACTATTAGTGGAAACGCCACTCCGCTCGTACAAGCAGCCTCAAGCTTGCCTCTCTGGTTCTTTTTTGAACCGTATAGAAATATTCATCAGCTCTCACTATGACCATACCCTACTAACTCATAAAAAATTAGCATTTCCTCGCTTGAGTTAATTGTTTAAATTCTGTGCGCTTGCGCATGTTATAAATGTGTGTGTTACTGTTGACACCACACCGGACTGTCTACAGATAACGGGACCCGGATTTACTTGCGTTTTAAACAAATAAGTAATGATGATTATCTGTACGTTTGCAACCTGATTTTGTTTTTGAACTCTCACTTGCAGAATGCCGTTATGTTCTTAAAAGCAAATTCGTCAGTATGTCCTGTTACCAATTTTTATATAATTTATGATTAATAATAAATAAATAATAATAATAATAAATAAATATTTCAGGACATATTACACATCGCCATCCAGCCCCAAGCTAAGCAACTTAATGCTTGTGTTATGGGTGCCAGATAACGGATAAACTACTTATATACTTTTTTTTTTTTGTAAATATATACATATTATACATATAGGAAACACCCAGAACCAGAAACAAGAATTTATGGTCAGCATAAATACTTGTTCCCGGCGGGAATCGAACCCGCAACCTTCTGTGTCGCAGTCGGGTGTTCGCCCGACGCGCCACAGAGGTCATAATCATGTTGTCACGAGATGTGTCATTTTTTAGTGCATTAAGTACGAACAATCTGTCTAAAACGCACAAACTAAACCACTACCTACATTTAAAGAAATAATTACTTTTTGTGGGGATTGGATTTAATATTTATTAAGTTGTGGTTTTCTGCAATTTGTAGCATGAACTATATAATAGCACACATGCTCAGTTATACATGTTTTTTAATCTCTTACAGTTGTTCAATAGTTTGTAAGACAGTTACTATGTTATCCGCGGTAGATGACAACAGTGAATTAATCTGTTGGGCACTCATAGGGCTCAGTTTTCTGTAACTCTAGCACTATAGTCGAGCTAGTCTTATTCACCACAGTACCCACACACCTGTGCCTAATGCATATGAGTCACTGCTTAAAGGCGCCCGCGCAGGCGCCTCATACACCGGATACGGTGTGGTGACAGCTGCTGCATATGGCAATGCTTGCGTAATTTTAAACTGTATTAGCGATAATAGTGTTTATAATATGAAGAAGAAAGTGTATAAACGGAACTTACAATTGTACCATTTTTGTAAATGTTCGAGTACCCCTTTTTCTCCATTCTGGGCTTAGGTAATTATGCCTTTAGGGACCAGAAAAGTTTAGGGCTGAATTGAAAGAATTCGGGTAAAGTTATGTAGGTTACTTTCTTAGTTTAATTGTTAAGTCGAGACTTAATTTTGTTCCGTTGTTGTGTTAATTAATATTTATATCTTCCCTTTCTTTTTACCCGACTGCAAGGAAAGGGTTATGTTTTTCTTCAAAATGTATGCAAGTCTGAGAATTTACCTAGCTAGGAAATTCTAACCGGTATCGTCAGCATATTTGTATGATTCAGTCTTTTAGTAAATAAAGTGCAACCGAATGAATCATGTGCGAAAAATGTTAATATGATACCTTCGTTTTATGGTACCTACCTAAATTTCTTAATTATGATCCCGTTTTATTTCGGCACAATTGAAATGGTAGGCGTTTTTATGATGATCTTTTCATATCTTTAAATTATTGAATTAGTTTTGGTTTAGTTTAAAGTTTGGTTCTTTGTGTTTTATCAAAATAAATATCTAATTTAGAATATTTACTTAACACATTAAGGTTCTCAGCGCAAGAATTATGTATTTAAAAACTTGAAAGTTTGGAAATAATTTTAAAAGACAGTATCTCAAAAGCTCATTATCATTAAACACTTTAGACCTGCATCGATTGATATAAAATTATTACACGAATAATAATTTGTAAGATATTCAATTAATAATACATAAAATTTTGTTAAATATTTTACACAATCTATTATCGTAATAAAAATTACAAAGTAACACCGCTTTCGGTTTCACATAAAAACTGTTTTTAATTCATTCAGGTAAAGTGCAAAACTGAATTAAATGTTTCATAAAATACTTTTACGATATATTAATGAATTTTTCAACACGTTTACCAAATTACAGCTGCCCAAAGGTAATAATACCAAGTAATGTAATACGAAGTAGCTAAATTATGTGTTTAAATAATACACAATATTTAAGAAATTTCAAAATTAAAAAGCAACTTCCGAAAGTTTTTAAGATTTTAAAGCTTTGAAATTTTAATAAACAAAGTTTAAGCATCAAAAATACTTTTAAATTTTAATTAATGAATTACTGCTTTACTCTACTTTTACATGACTTGGACAACAAAAAATAAATTGAATTAGGACATTAAACTACTGTCAATGTTTCAAACTGATTAAATAGTATCAAACTTGTGGTTATTCAAATATTTATTTAGATTACCCGTTAAATGCATTTAGCTAGAATTTAATTTAATTTGTTTAAGCATAATGTAATACAGTATTAATTTTATCGTTTTTTTGTTTCAGGTATAAACATCTTTATTTAAAATGCTACAATGGGGTATGTTCATAGATTAAAAAATCGGAATAGGTATATCAAACTTTAACTAGTCTTGAAAATACAACATTACCATACTTAAACAACATAGAGAGTTCAACTTTGTATATCTAATAGATATTATACTACACAATGGTACCTACTTAGTTACAGTGTAAACTACATAATAGCTGTACATCATTTATTGAAGTTATACTTCTTTAGGCGCGTTATGAAAAAATAATGAGAGTGAAATTTTACAAAAGCGTCACACAAAATTCTCACGTCACACAAAATTCTCACGGGAGAAGTTGTTTAAATCTAAATTTAACTTTATTGATTGTGTTGACAATCATTTTCCAGTCCAGAGTTTTTTGTCGGACGAGTTTTTCGTCGGACGAGTTTTTTGCCGGACGAGTTTTTTGTCGGACGAGTTTTTTGTCGGACGAGTTTTTTGCCGGACGAGTTTTTTTTTTTTTTTTTTTTTTTTTTTTTTTTTTTTTTTTTTTTTTTTTTTTATTACATAGTTCTACTGTTAACGTCGTAGGTAACTAAGCTACTTTCACGATGTTGCTAAGTGAGTAATAAGTCTAGCTTTACACCAAAAGGTGCCAAAAATAGTATTAACATTGATAAAACTTGGTTTCTAAGGGCACTATGTTGGCCTTAAAAAGCAGTTGTTTTATTTTTTACAAAAGTGGAGTCTTTCTAGGCACCTTTTACGAAGTAATGATCGGTCGGAGTCAGAATTGTAGATCCACCGTACAGTTCTAAAACTACCTACTATTATTGGATTTTTTATTTTAATAATATTTATGTAATAAATTCATGAGTTGAAAGACTTTAAACTTGAACTCGAGCAAGACCTTAGAATCTTCTTGAGTTGAAAACATTCAAAAATAGCAGTTTTGACCGTGCCTAAGAGATGTCGCACCTCTACAA
Organism: Idaea aversata; assembly: GCA_907269075.1. NCBI lineage: Eukaryota > Metazoa > Arthropoda > Insecta > Lepidoptera > Geometridae > Idaea > Idaea aversata. The sequence goes on along the minus strand of OU026092.1, from coordinate 2,088,604 downwards.
TCACTATCACTACATAGTATAAAACAAAGTCGCTTTCTCTGTACCTATATTTCTATGTTCCTATATCCCCTTGTACGCTTAAATCTTTAAAACTACGCAACGGATTTTGATGCGGTTTTTTTTAGTAGATAGAGTGATTCAAGAGGAAGGTTTTTATGTATAATACATGCATAATATAGCCGTGCGAAGCCGGGGCGGGTCGCTAGTTTACTATAAATAGCTGTGAAAAACTATTAACAAATTCTAATTAAAGTTAACAAGTTTCTTACATAAAAGGGTAATTGACAGGAAGACTTGTGATTAATATTAAAACATTATCACACCTAATACTTTTATGGAAACTTAATTTATGTAAATCGATCATATTCTAAGCTAACACCTAAGTAAGGGTTTTATTTTAATAGTGTTCCTTTTATGTTAATGTAATTTTAATATATCCGTTTTAATTTGCTATACTTACTCTTTTTAAGCTTAAAACCCTCAGGATTAGGGCCATCGATACGAGCTTTGCGCTTATGTGATGCTTTACATGTACCCTATTACAAGGTGATTTTAAAGAAACGACCTGCCAAATTCAATGCTTTTTGAGTATTTTGTAAAAATGATCCAGTCTAAAATCGAAATCTAAAATATTTTGTGCCTAATCCACGCATCTAGAACATAATTTTCCAACTTCTAAATTCTTCATTAGGCTTTAAAACTATTCCTTTAAATAAAAATATGGTTCATGAAAATAGCCGTTAATTACTATATTTTTTAACCGACGAAGAAAAAACGGAGGAGGTTCTCAAGTGACGCGTATATTTTATTATTGTTTATGTATGATCACGCATAACTTTTTACAGAGTGGTTCGATTTTGATCATTTTTTTTTTATTTTATTGACACTGTTATTTAAATACGCGATATTTTCATATCCAAATAAAGAAATTAGTAGTTAAAAATTATGTTCTTCCCGCGGTTTACACACCGCGTGAAGAACATATGTGAACATATTATGTTCTTCACGCGGTTTACAGAATAATTCTAATTTCGATTTCAAATTAGATAATTTCAATTTCATGCATTTTTTACAAAATAAAACATTTTCAGAATGCCCTTAGGTATATTGTATAACGTACGTTTTACGTAATTTACTTTAGCTGCGCTCTAGCATAGACTTAATTCAGCATAACATTTACTTAAAGGATTAATGAAATTAACTTAATCGAATAACCGTTTAATTCATATTTTAACGCAACTGTGGTGCAAACGTGTAGAACGCTGGCTATTTGTATAAAATTAAAAGCAAATCAGATTTGTTTATTTAGTTTGTAACCTCTTTTGTAGAAAACAAGTTGAAAGAAGTATGTGCAAGATTTGTTTGAATTAAAAAAAAGTAAAGAGATAAAAGGTTAAAAGAAGCTGATTATTATTTGAAATAAACTATGCTTAGTTTTCTGTCACAGACCGTAGAATAAATATCAACTATACTCGTATCAGGGAGCCACTGTTGATGTTGTGAAAACAAAGAAGTTCTCATTTTTATTTAATTTTTGCAATTAACTCTATTGTACCTCTATGAATGAACTTAAAAACCCGTAGAGGTTAGATTAGCAACATCAGTTATAAATTATTATGATATCATAATCCGTAATTTAGTTTTTGCAAGACTCTTCTTCCAACTTACTCTTCTGACCTATTTTAAAAGGCCATAAAAAACATAAATATTAACAATAATTTAAGTTATTTAGAACATCCTTCTTCAAATTTTCAAATCGATGATATTTATTTTCCCAATATAAACTTAAAATCAATTCAATCAAGAAATAAGTACCAAAATATTGACAATTGTTGACTTTCAACGGATACAGCAATTGGTTTGTTCCCGATAGGCTTCCGTACTCGATGCATCGATGTCGCGATTTCATATTATTTTTGAATTGATTAAATTCGATAATGCCTAGTAATAACAAATATTTTAACTGTTTGTGTTACTATTTGCCTGTCTTTTACGAATATCTAAATAAACCTACTTAACTTTTATTAGGTGCTTCTAAGTAGGTAAATAAAATGAAAAAAAACTGGTTGCCTGTAAAGTCGGTATACGGGCGAAAGTTTTACGTGACAACAACTGTGCTCGAGTGGAAGGGACGCGTGCCTTTCACTTTTTATGTCTGTCTCTCTCGCTCTTAGGCGGGCTAACCATGCCCGCGTGCCTCTCACTCGCTCTCATTGTGAGCGCATAACGTCAGCGGAGCGTAACGCAGTTTCTTGAAGTGTCACCCGGCAAACCAATTTATAAGACGTTGTCTCGTCAAAAAGTCATACAATTCCTACATAAATAATTATTATTGTGGGACATTTAACACAGCGCAATCTAGCCCCAAGCAACTAGGCTTGTGTTATGGTGGCCAGAGAACGGATAGAATTAATACTTACTTAATATTATAAACTTAGGTGCTTACTTATTAAACATGCATACAGAAATACCAGAAATAAATATCTATCTATACTTAAATATTTGTTTGAGGCGGGTATCGAACCCGTAACCTTCTGCGTCACAAGCATGTGTTCTCCCGACGCGCCACAGAGGTCGTCAAAATCGTCGTCATTATAATAATTATGTATATTTTTTTCAATACCTAACATTTCCCGAGGTGCAGACAATTTGCAGCATTCTTCAGGAATAATGAGTTAAGTAACTCAATTTTCGACTTACCGTGTGTAATTGCTTTTTTTTTTGTCACGACTCAAAAACATGGTAAGCGAAACAAATGGCGTGTGTGAAATTTTAAATTTGAAAATGTTGAAAGAGTTGCGTAAGTACTTATTATATTTAATTTTTATTTATTTTAAACAGCAGTGCTCCGCGGTATCATCTGTGTAACTCCCGATTCCGTAGGAATATCAGGATAAAACAATGAATCAATGTATTCTCATACTAAAATCGGACCAGCAGTTTTGGAGCCTATTCGTTAGGGCGCGTTCAGATGACACGCGTTGACCACGCGCCCACCACGCGCAAATTAGTTCTATATGTAATTTGAGTCTTATGACACATCAAATAGATCTCAAATTGCATTTATCAAGTCCACCCGCTCACGCCACGCGTGTCATCTGAACGCGCCCTTATAAACAAAAAACAAAACAAAAATTCTAGACGTTCAGATGAACAACTTTTATTCTACGACTTTTGATTTTTGAACATTTTGAGGTATTGGAAAATCAGATGTTTTCGGCAATAAAGACACTTCAACAAGAAAGAGCTGATTTTTGACAAAAAAAATGTCTAAGTATAAAAATGTTCTAAAAAAGTTAGATTTTTCGAAAGTCGTAACCTTAATCTGTACCAGGCACAGATCCGATCGTGTATGGAGTACTGTGGGACGGAACCGCCAAATACCAGCTTGAGGCTCTTGATTCCATTGACAGGCGTGCCAAGAGGCTGATAGGCGATGACGCGCTCGTCGAGTCACGCCTTCTAAGTCTAGGACACCGTCGTGAGGTCGCCAGCTTGTCGGTCTTCTATCGGATTCACTTCGGTGAGTGCTCTCAGGTACTCCATGAGCTCGTTCCATCCTGCCCTTTCTTCCACAAGACAACGAGGTGTACGAAGGTTCGCCATCCACACATGGTGAAAGTTCCTATTTCGCGCACAAAGCGTCATGCATCCACCTTTCTCGTACGCACTGCTAATAAATGGAACTCTCTACCCGCGTCGCTGTTCCCACAAAACTACAACCTTGGAGTCTTCAAGTCTAGAGTGAATAGGTACCTTCTAGGCGAGCATGCCACATCTTCGACCTCATCTTCGCTTAAAAAAAAAAAAACCTAATTGTTTTACTAGGTTGCGGGTTCGATTCCTAACTCAAAAAATATGAATTTTTGAAATTAAGTTTAGACACATCGTCATAATGTAACCCATTTTTGGGAATTCTTTCTTACCCAAGTCACCACTTTTAATAAAACAGAGTGGGTAATCAACAATCAATCACTACCACTAATAAAAGTCTAATAAACAATCTTATCTTTCGATAGTTCTACAAATCAAAGTGATTCAACAAAAAATCTATAAATAAACGTGACACACGACTTACGCCAACGAAAATAAACATTAAAATTCTCAATCATAATTAAATTAATTAGTGTTAATTAGATTAAATTTCTTTCCGATTAATTAATTCAATTTAGTAAAAATATTAAAATTAACATAAGTATTACTGACGTTCGTTGAATTTGGTAAGAAAAATGTATATTTATTCAGTTTTTAGTTGATTTAGGTCAATTAAGAAGCCCACGACAGATTTTTAAATAAAAATACCAATCATTTTCTATAATAATTGATTCAGAGGTTAATAATTTATCTGACTTTCTATTTTAAAAATTTTGGGCCTATTTATTGATGTTACAATTTGTTTTAATATTTATTTTAAAAAAACTGGTGAAGTGGCATTCGATGTAGTAAAACTGACCTTTGTTGTTACAATTCTTTATTTAAACAGGATTTATTACGAATTAAATAACTTTAAAAAATTATTGTGTCTTCTGTGTGTATCTGTACTTCTGCCTTTATGCTAATCTGTCCTTCTGCTAATCTGGGATTTTGCGTATCTGTCCTTCTGCTACAGAGACTTTTATTCGTATCAAAAAGTATTTGTGATTGTTTGATTGACTTTCTGTTTCTCTTTCTTTATCTTTTCTGTAATTTTTTACTGTAGACTTTTCATATCATATTAATATAAAAATAAATAATAAATGGCCGTTTATTCTGGTTACCAAAGTCTCATAGTTATACCTTACTAGAGATTTAAATAATATGTATTTATTTGATTTTCTAATAATAATACTAAATTTTCCTTTCTACGTCCCTTTATTAGGTCATGGCATACACCATCTGTCTGTTGACATGCTAGGCTTCACAGGATTACAACTAATCTCATAAGACGGGATTAACCAAGATTTTAACCAAAGTATTAATTAGAGTGACATAGTTATAGCATTTAATAAGATAGTCTACAATTAAATTTTAATGTAATGGCAACTTTACATCGATTATTAAATTAAATTATCAGAATTATTTGATATAATGTGGCTATAATAAAAATTTCAGGAGGTTTGGAGTGATTCATTTCTCGTCCTATAGGTATTACATAAGGCCCAAATGGGCCGACTGCGTGGACTGAATTTTTTTTAATATTTTCACTGTCAAGTACAGTCAGCAATGGAGGTACGAGATATTCACCAAACCGAAATACCTACCTATCTATGCATGGTTGGCCGATATAGTTAGCGTCTCTTTATTCTGTAGTGGGACTTGTTATTAATGTCTGGATCAGATAAATAAGTAGGTATATATTATACATCTACTTATTATTCAAAGTATATTTTTTTATCTGCCAAACTGGGTAAGATTAATTTCAAACTATTTTAATTTACTAGGCAAAATACGACGTCAACAGAAATTCAATAAAATTAATTACTTTTTATAGATGTCATAAACATCTAATAAATCGAGGATGTTTAATTAAATTGCCTAACTTACTACTGGAACAGTTTCGCGTAATAAAAAACAAGAAACCGTTATTTTTTAAGACTATTTCGGTCTTTAAAACTAGTCCATAAACATTTGGCAAAAAAACCATCTAGAGGCAATAAAGTCATAAAAAACTAGCGAAAACTAAAACACCATGAACAAGATAAAATTATAATAATTAACAATTTTTTTATTTACTGACTGTATTTTAATAATATTATTCTTACTGTTTTTTTTTTTTTAATTTTTAATGGTCCCGGGCAATACCTTAATTTAAAATGTGACCAAAAAATCGTCTAGATTACAATTAGATTAGATGGTTATTCAATAAATATGTTTTTAAGTTTATTGTTTTATTAGTCTGTGTGTCACGACGTTGGTAGGTACTAAGCTTGTTGTAAGAAAATAAGTATAAATAAATAAATATCTATGTTTTAGGGTCGCTTAATTTTACGGTTGTTGTTGGCCCTAGTACTACAAAATGTCTACACTAACGATACCATTGCAAAGACCAGATGTCACGTTAGTTTGCTAAAACTGAACAGAAAGAACTAATAATACATGCTTGTATTTGTAATAGTGAGGCGCCATGTTATCGTCACGTCTATCGATAAAACAATATGGGTCGCGTTATCGACAGTCGATAATTTGTTAAATATGCTACGCGATTGGTCAGTCACACTATAACCGTTCGATAACATTTTATGATCGTCTTAAGTAAAATGTTACGGTGTAATTAACACAAGTAGAAACAAAATGACTAATTAGGTATCAATAGTTTTTTCGCTAACTCTGCTATAGAAAGTTTACAACAAATTCAATTCTAAATGGAATGAAGTATAAAAATAAGTTTTTACGCACAATTTGTTGTAAGCAAATTCTAAAGCTAAAAAGAATTTTTAAAAAGTAAACCCGACTGAAACCGCAGAATGCAGCTAGTTGATCAAGTTTAATTACCCTGATAACATCCACATCAAATCTTTTTCATCTTCAATCACACAATTTAAAACTTTCGATCGAAAGTCAAAACGAATAAATCAGTAAAAAAATGCGTTTTATCTGAATTTACGACAACAATAAACATTAAAATGTTCAATAAAACACTGGCGTAATGATTCTTGTTTATCGATAATGTATTTGATGACTCTGTGACGTAGTGAGCGAACAGAACGACACAGACTAGAGGATTACAAGTTATATTCCTAACATGGCACAATTTTCAGTATACTCTAAGGTCCGTATTAATAAACCGAACTCAATATCGATTTCAATCTTGAGTTTGCTCTTGAGTTGTTGCGCTGATTAATAAACCTATCTTAAGACGCGATTAAAGAGCGACGTATCACTTGAGTCATACTGTATTAATAAATCAAACTCAGCTCTCAAGATATGTCTCAAGATGTAGTTTCGTGAACTCAAGTCTGATTGCGGGTCATACAAATGTTACATTTTGTAAAATATTTTCACATTAAAACAAGTTGACAGCAAAATATGACGACACTAGCTACCATAGGGTAAGGACATATCATTCAAGGTAAGAACAAAGCGTTACTGTCATTCAAGGTCGCTCTCAAGATCAGTCTCAAATCTCAAGAGCGATATCAGCCTGAGTTTTATCTATTAATTAACGCCTAACTTAAGATAGTGACCACATCTCAAGACTCACTCGATTGATACGCACTCAAGATCGATATTGAGAGCGATTTATTAATACGGGCCTAAGTAACTTACAGATATTTTATAAACGAACTTGTTACACGATTATATGTAAAAAAATGTAGCGATCACCAAATTTCCAAAAATATTAAATCCAGAACATGATTTTTAGTTATGTTTTTTTTTAAGTAGGAATATAGTTATATATCATATCTGTTGTCTGCTATCTGCACTTAATACAAGTTTAACTTAGTTTAAAACTAGATGGCGCTTTGTAAAACATCCCTGAAATTTTATGTATTATTATATATGACGGAGGGAGTCTTCCATGGACTAAAAGAATATCGGTGACCAATCTCATCGTCCACTTGACGACTCTTCGGTTAGTAGTTTTTGTAAGTGGTTTTTGGTTAGAAATATTAATGACGTCAGTGAAGCCGACGTCATCAGGTAGACCAATCTTCGATTAGCAGCTTCGTCTTCAAATAGTAGCGTCGATGGTGCTGAGTAGAAACCGCAGGTTGTAGGGAGGTCCGCTCGGTCCGGAGTCTAGCGCTGGAATGGCTTTCCTACTGTTTTGCGGCTGTATTTATAGTGATTTTGTGTTTAAGTAAATTGAGTGTTTTTCAAACACTAGAATCTTGTTTTTAATAGTTAAATTCAATGTAAATCGATCTATCAATTAAATTCTTAACAGTTTATTATTGTAGTTCAAATTAACCGTTAGTTTCAAGAATTATTATAACGAAATGAAAACATGTTATTGCAAAACAACAATATTGTTTTGAATAATCAATAATTTCATGAATTCTAGATGAAAGTTAGTTTTACCAATCAAAGTTTATGTCAATAATCATAATGGCGCCGATATATTATAATATTATCGATATTTTAATTTATCGATAGGTTTACCTAGAATTTTTATTTGAATTGATAAATCCATACTATCAATTAAAATTATCGATACTATGTTACTGACATCACTAGCAGTATGGAGTTACGACCGGTTGTTGATCTTGTAGAGCCTTCTCGACAATTCTTGCGGTAATTTTATGTTTGTGAGGAAAGTATGCACTTCAAATTATGGAGCCGTGTTGTGTATGGAAATGAAATGGGATAAGGTATGGTTATGATTGTGAAAACTCTTGATAGAAATCTAGACAGAATTTTTATAAAAGTTCAAAGAGAAGGGAAAGGGAAGTCAATTTATTTACATTTCTTTAGTATTTTATACGAATGATAAGATACATGAAAACAAATATTTTAATCCAGCATTTTTAGTATAGGGAATAAAAAAATCAAGAAAAAACTGGTTGCCTGTAAAGTCGGTATACGGGCGAAAGTTTTACGTGACAACAACTGTGCTCGAGTGGAAGGGACGCGTGCCTTTCACTTTTTATGTCTGTCTCTCTCGCTCTTAGGCGGGCTAACCATGCCCGCGTGCCTCTCACTCGCTCTCATTGTGAGCGCATAACGTCAGCGGAGCGTAACGCAGTTTCTTGAAGTGTCACCCGGCAAACCAATTTATAAGACGTTGTCACGTCAAAAGTTACTTATAAAGTTAGTATGAGGTAATTTTAAAAAATCTTTTCGTTGAATAAATTTTTTATGGGATACTCAATTATCTTTTTTTTCTATAAGCTAGTTCCAAATTGCTCTATAGATGGCCAGCTTTACAACCACCGTTGTCTCGCTGGTTTAGATAATCTACACTAATCTATAATCTAAGATTTAAGATTTTTTTTTGTTTGTTTTTATGTTTGTAACGAATAAGCTCCGAATATACTGAACCGATTTTGATGAAACTTAGTATGAGGATACTTTGATTCATTGGAAATAACGACCACCAGAGGTCGTCACGTGGACGTTTGACGACCTCTGTGGCGCGTCGGGCGAACACCCGACTGCGACGCAGAAGGTTGCGGGTTCGATTCCCGCCGGGAACAAGTATTTATGCTGACCATAAATTCTTGTTTCTGGTTCTGGGTGTTTCCTATATGTATAATATGTACCTATATATTTACAAAAAAAAAAAAAAAAAAAAAGTATATATGTAGTTTATCCGTTATCTGGCACCCATAACACAAGCATTAAGTTGCTTAGCTTGGGGCTGGATGGCGATGTTGTAATATGTCCTGAAATATTTTTTTTATTTTTTTATTTTTAATAACATAATATGCTGTTTTTATCTCAATATTCCCACGGCGCTAGTGATATAATATTTTTACGCATTCTGTATTTTTATAGTTTTTGTCTAAAAAAATATTTACCTTAATTCCATTAACTTACAGGTGAATCATTTCATATCTCTCGATCAAAAGATCAAACAACCAGATGTTCCGTTTCGATAAATCAATTTCACAAAAACATAAAAGAGCTAATCGCGAACCGGTTATAAAATAAATCGTAATACAAAACGTAATAAATTCAAAATTTATTGTAACTTTCATTTTTAGCTTCAAGCTAAAGAAGAGAACGAGTTTTCAAAATTACTATTGTACAATCCACGGTCAAAAGTCTCTGCCCACCGTTACGTTTACAATCCCGTGCAGCACTATTTGAACATTATAACAACGTAACCTGTGGATCGAACCCACGTCGGTTGGTGTAGTGGGTGGCGGCTTATTATCGGCCAACTAAAGACTTAGCTAACATGTTGAAAATAATAATCACACTTAGTACTACCTACTTTTAATTCAAGTATTTAAGTTTGTGTGTAACGTCTATTAGGAGAAGGTCGTAACTCCAATATTGGAGTTGATAGTATTATCGTACCTATACCTAGAGAGTCTGACTATAGATTTTATACTAAAGTCCGATCGTGTATGAAGTACTGTTCTCACCTCTAGGACCGTTTAGCGAAATATAAAGTTGGAGGCGTTGGAGTCCATTGAGAGCCAGGAGACTCCTAAGCGACCGTGAATTTGCCAGCAAAAGGCTTCAGAACATTGAACATCGCCGAAAGATAGATAGATAGATAGATAAACTCTTTATTGTACCACATTAAACCTTAATTCTAACATACATTCTGCTACAAAAACAATAATACCTACGAAAGGTGGCAAACTTGACAGTCTTCAAAACTAGGTTACTCAAAATTACACAACTATAGTGCCATGTCCATTCTTTCGTTATTAAACAAGGCAAACTGATATGCGACAGTGATTCATTGTTGGAATTCAGTAGTTTTTGCGTAAAGAAGTAAAAAAACCAACACAGAAATCTAAAAGCATGTGGGTACTGTTTCAACTACTCTTTCCATCTAGTTCAACCACGGGACTCTAAAAAAGGCCGTCGTTCAACTATAAAAAAAGATAAATTACAATCCCTAGAAAGTGGCAGAAGGGAACGAAAACGGAAAATAAGTGTTTATTAGTAACTGATTACAAAACAGTGAAGAAAATTGTTTTTACATAAGTTAGTTACCAAAGTGGCTGAAGGCGTTAGAGAACAGTGTTCCAATTTTCTTAAAAAAAATAAATTTGACTTGCGATCATACATAAGACGTCTTGAACAAAAAAAAATCATGAAATAGGGTTATTAACAACAAACTTATGCCCGAACATTTTATATATACAATCAAATTCAGAACCTGCTTTTTTTTAAGTCGGTTAATAAAAACAAAGGACCTACTCTAACCGTCTCGCCGTCTAGGAGGCAAACGTTACGCGAACAGGTTCCGCCATTTTTTACGGTAGAAATAATGAATTCACTAATCATCACGATCAGGTGCGATGATTCATCAGATCGTATTATGTCATCGACACGACTAACCTTGGACTGTGCAGGTTATAAAATAATATCAAAGTTAGAGTGAATAATTATAAGTAGGTAATTACATAATAACTCGCATGCTCTCTGAGTTGTTGGACGCAGAGGGAGTCTTTGGGGAGGTCTATGTTCAGCAGTGGGCGTCCTGTGGCTGATATGATGATGATGATGACTTAATAACTTTGAAGTGTTTAATATTAGTACTATACAAAGCGATGCATGGATGGATTTAAACGATTTTTTGATGTTTGAAAATCGTGAAACTTAGTTGAGTATTTCAGTTAAGCCATTATTGAGGGGTGGTTAATACGCGTTTCTAATCATAATAATTTATGTGCAATTTACAAATACATAATACAATGATCATTATTTTAAAATATTATACTAGTATTAGCTTCAGCTGACCAAAGGGTTGGCTGCTACGGCCAACGGATCGGCATTGCGATCCGAAGAGGCAATGCAGCGAGCCTTTTGGGCACCCTAACTAGGGAAACTATTTTAGATGTTGTTATTATTATTTTCCAAATTGTGAATTTGTAATGTTTTGGAACTTGTAAATAAATAACATTATACAAAAAAAATGATAATTTGACTTTTATAGAGACAAGACAAATCATTTTTCAGACTAAGTGTTCTAGTTAATAACATTAAAAAGTACACGTTTCCAATCATGTATTCAGTTATTTTTAGCTATATCACAACAAAGCTATATCACAACACCCTAAAGAACATAGGCTAAACCTTTGGCGAGAATACCACCCGCCCCCCAGTGGTTGCAATGAGCTGGCAGAAAAACTGCCCCCTGGTCACAACCTACCGTGGGCAACCTGGAAAACCCTTAACCGGCTCAGAACTCAGGTGGGTCGCTGTAAGACCAACCTTAGTCGATGGGGTTACACCGACCCAGGAAATGTCTACTGCCATTGTAACCCTGGTCAAACAGAGCAGACTATGCCTCATCTGCTGGAGTGTCCCTCGTGTCCGGTTTCATGCTGCACACAAGACCTCTATGAGACGACTGATAATGCCGCGGCTGCAGCTACTTATTGGGCTGGATACTGTATATAGCATTATAATAATATTAATAAAAAAAAAAAAAATCAAATACAAAAAAAAAAATTAAAAAGAAAAAAAAAAACAAAAAAAAAAAAGAATTGTTTAACGGAATCGACACGAAAAGAAGAAGAAGTTATTTTTAAATACGACGATGGCATAAATTTCATTAAAACATCGACTGAGATTAAAATCTCGTCTACGGTTTCTACTTTTTGTCTTATCTTCGATCTTTAGTCGATTATCATGAAACTGGTCGCTAGTTTTGCTACTGGGCACTATTAAATACATCTTATTGGGACCGCCCATTTAATAATGGTTTCGATAATTATTAAATACGGTTATTTTTATGATTTTTAAGAAACCCGTATGGTTATGAAACATTTTAAGATGGTACCGGGATATTGCTTCCTTCATAAAAATGTGTTCACCTTAAGAACATTTTTTTCTGATAGAACCTAGGTTTCATAACACATGCCCCTATGTTTTCCTATTTTCTAACTACTGATACCTAACTAAAGAAAATGTGACCCTCTAAAATCAATAAAAACATAAATACAAGTTTTGGGAAAAAATAACAATTAGGTACCTACTCTTGAAGTAAATATTCGAAAACATTCGTATTTAGAAGGCGCAGCTAGGTCTTATCTTTTAAGTAGGTATAATAATGTAAAAGGACAAAAGCAGAAGAGTAGTAAGTTGGTAATATTATGTTGTGCTCTGAGTATGTACTAATTTCTTTTGATTTCAAAGGACGTAAGCTGTTATTAATTCAAATCAACGCAACTTTCTGGGAGCATCTGCAAACAGTCCTCGGACTGTGAATAGAAAGCTGTTTTTATTCAAATCAAAACATCTTACATCAATACATCTTTCTGGGAGCATCTGCAAATAGTCCTAGCACTCTATGAACAGAAGTTTTCTGATCTGGCATGAGACCTTTATCGAATTCTCTGATCATAAGACATCTCTATGCGCTTAAGTCGCTGGTTGTAGGTTTAGTTCATCAGCTGCCGGGCTTGTTAGATCGTCAGCTGTTTTATCTTGATATCTCTTTGCAGAAACTCTTATTAATTAACAAACAAATCTTTTGCTTATATCGGATGTTTGTTGCGTTTTACTATCTTTCAAATCAACATGTCAAAGTATCATTCGATTTATTCTATGTATGGCTTTAAATAATTATAATTATCTTTTCAATTTATTTTGAAATATTATCATGAGTAAAAGAAACCTAAGTCGACCATAACTTAGATTTAGTATTACAATGAAAAGTTATGTTTTCTCGTTACATTTAATGATTTTCTTACGGTAAAAGCCATAAATAGGTAATAACAATAATTATGTAGGCACTTTACATATAACTTAAATTACTAAGTTATTTTATGTACTTAAGTAGAAAGGTTTTTATGTGTACCTACTTATATTAGAAATCCTTTTAAATGTAATAGACTTATTTATATACAGGGTTATTGGAAATTATACTAGCAAGCCGTTGAGGGTTACTTCTGTGCACCTAAACAAACAACTTTTGTTCTACGACTTTTGGAAATTCAAACATTTTTTCGATAATTCTGAGGTTAGGGTTACCTGAAAATCAGCTGTTCCTTACACGGAGAGGTCAGTAACCTTAAAATTTTACTTATTTTTTAAGTATCATCTAATGTTATTGGTTTAAATGACCTTGGTTTTGAAAAATCAGCTGTTTTTCGAATTTACATAACCTTAAAAATTTTCATTTTTTTTTTCAATTTCCAAAAGTCGTAGAACAAAAGTTATTTGTTTAGGTGCACAGAACTAGCCCTTAACGGCTTGCTAGTTTAATTTCCAATAACCCTGTATAATAAATACGATTACGTTTTACATTATTTATAAGAGAAGTTAGAAGTAGATTAGTCATAAATGAACTAAACTTAGAGAAAAATCTAGATTATAAATCATAGTACAACCTTGTTCTTGTCTTGTAACAAAAATGTCCATATATGAAGAAGAAATAACTACGTCTTAGCATTTTAATAACTGAATACCCTTGAAAACCAGACAATTATGAATATTTTCTGCTCAGTTGTGCAGCAAAAATGTGACTTTAAAATACCTAAAGTATACACTCGCATATTTGTATTTATTCATCGCAAGAATCTGATTTAAATTTAACCAGTTAAAATTGAAAAGTCAGATTTGATTTTTGAACACAAGGAAAAAAGTTATTTTTATAAGCGTTTCGTTTTATGTTGCTTGTGTGTTATACAAAAAAGTGTTTCTATATCTGTCTTTCTATTTATTGAAGATTAATAGAATAAACTTAAAGACAAACGGAGACTTTTAGACAAAAACCAATAGCTGACCGACTACTAAAACAAGCGATTATTATAACAAATAGCGTATTTTTTTATTTTCTATTTCTCTTAAAAAGCCATGATCGCGAGAAGAATCTCGCGATTTGTATTGATCGCGAGCCACGACCGCTATCAATACAAATCGTGTGAGTTTAAAAAGTAAAAAAAAAACAAGTGAATAATATTTTTTTCTAACAAATTATTTAATGACCCAATTGGCACACCATGCCAGACTGCCAAACACAGGGTTGCGGGTTCGATTCCCACCTCAGACTATTTATGCTTAGATATTTGTCTGTGATCTGGTTGTTTACCTAAGTAGTATATCCGTTGTCTAGCACCCATAACACAAGTCTAGGTTACTTAGCTTGGGGCTAGATGGTGATGTGTGGAATGTCCTGCCATATTTATAGATTAGCGTTTGACCACTATCACACCAGCCTGATGGTAGGTCACGATGCGGTCTAAGATGTAGCACGCTTTCCTAGAAGAAACCTCAGCTTTCATATTAACTATCAACTATGCTATGTAGTATACCATCCGTCAAATGCTTAAGTATCCGAAGAGTCATTAGCCCATTGCCATGCGTTCCCTGACCAGGAATTTTTCTCTTGGCATCTTCAACTCATTCCCATCGAAGGATAACTATGTAGTATCTATAGAATGTTTATTTATAGCTGTTACCTAGGATCGTATTGTCGTGACGTAATTAAATACGTTTATTATGTAGTTAAGTTTTTATAGTTCGTTAGTCGATTGGTACTTATTTAACTGTTGATAGAAGTTATAGAATTATCTTTCAACCGAGAAAATGATGTAGATTCTTTTTAAAGGTAAAAATATTTGATACATTATTGTCATTTGAAAAGTTTTAAGTTTAGTAATTTTACTGTTGATATTGGTAGAGTTATTTTCAAATGAGAAAACGAAGTAAATACATAGTCTTAAATTAAAAAAAAAATTGAATTACATTATTGTCATTTGTTAACTACAATTGTAATTTTAAGTTTCTAATTCATATTTAACTAGCTGTTGCCCGCGACTTCGTACGCGTTGTATTTTAAATACTTAAACCTTCCTTAAGAACCAGTTTAACATTAGTGAAAACAATATGAAAATCAGTGCAGTAGTTTTTTAGTCTATAGCGAACAGACAGACAGACGCGGCGAAGGATTTTTTTTTATAATATGTAGTGATAAATGTATAGATTGATCAGAGAAAACATTTCATAGTAGTCTCTCTTTCTTATGCAGATTTAACAATTAAAATTCTCATTTTGGTAACTTAACTATGTTTTATTGATAATTTCGATACTAATAACTAAATTTATAATATGGCTATTAAACGGTAATAATTCAATACCCTTGACAGAATATTATTTGGTATTTATGGGACCGATAATAATAAATAATTAATAAATTAATATTTATTTCTTCCTCTTAATTTAAATACACTTATAAAGGTAAGTACACTGTGAAAATAATAATTATGTAGAGGAAGCTGGTGTCTGAATAAGGTATCAAAATGATACCTGTTTCACAGAATCACCAGGACCCCCAAACTCTAGTTACATTATAAATAGTAGTAATTAATGTGACTTGAATTTAAGTAGATTTAAGCCAACTGACATATTAATAAGTTTGAATTTTAAATTTGATGTAAGTATAATAATTAAACAAAAAAAAAAATGTTAGGATTCATAGTAGGTTAGGTATACAAAATAATATTAAACAAAAATAATAAGATAAATAATAGTAAAAAATAATATTTTATATAAATAATAAAAAATAATTAATAAAGATATTATAGATAAGTACATATTACTATACATGCGAAAAGTTAATTATATTTATATATTTTTATCCGTCTACAAGTGTGTAAAATTGTATTTGAGGGCCCTCCCTCAGGCTCCAGCCTCATACGAGTTGGGCAGGGAGGGACTCCACACCTCATAGTATTGTGGGTGAATGTTTGTGTATGTGTGTGAGTGTGTGTGTGAGCGAGTGTGTTTGTGTGTGAAGGCCTCGGCCAAGCCGATGGAACTGTCCATGAGTATGTGTAAAAGTGTAGAGTGGGGTAGGGTGAGAAGTGTCTGTAGATTGGCGCAGGGCGGCTCTATTCCATAATTAAAGGAGTTATTTAGTTGATTGAATTTTATAACTTGAACAAACTATGCAATATAAAATAAGTATAATAATAATATAAGGCCGGCTGCCACCATGCAAAAAATCGCCAGAATCAGTGTCGTTCAAGATTAGTTGGTATATTATAAAGTCATCGGCAAATTCCAACGGCCTTGCCCAAAAAGACAACCAGTACAAGCCGGCGCGGGCGCGGTTGCCCACAGCCCGTCTTCTAACTGAGTGCGGCCCATGGCAAATAATAAAATTAATTGGGAGCTTATGTTTAAGGTGTGATGTTTGTGATAGATGAATGGATGAGGCTATTAGGGTATATTCAATGTAAATTAATTTATAATAAAGATTATTAGTTTGTGTGTAGTGTGATTGAATTTCATAAGTATTGTATGTGGATAATAATATGTGTAAGTATGAATAAGTTAAATATAATAATAATAATAGTTGTAATATAAGGGGAACAATATGAATAAATTGAGGAACTGGACTATGTTTAAGATAATTATACAACTTAAATATTTTTCTCAACAAAACAAATAGTAAACAATTAGGAAAAGGACTCGCAAAGACTAGTCATGAAATGGTTTTTATATTCTTGAGGTCATCTTCACATCTAATTCGAATCGCCGGGCTGTCTTCAGACTTGCGCAAGTACAGATTACCATGACTTGTCCAACAATATCGGAATACATTTTTATGTGCGAAGTCCCTGGCTAGGAAAAATAGACGTTTGGTCCTCGCTGTTAAATTTTCTGAGATGTAGATCGGTACCGTAGGTCCCGGAATATTTAGGTTTCCTGTATTTAATTGTTTTTTATCGATGCGATATTTTTTCACCGCGTTTATGATGTCATCTTTCATGGATTTACACGAAAACTCAACTATTACAGGCTTCGAGGTAGTTTTATCAAGAGACGTGGTTTTTTTGTGGACTCTAAAGACATTTTTTATATCATGTTTTTCAATATTAATATTCAAAACGTTTCCCAGGGCTTTGACGCACGTCGTAAGGTCACCTTTAGTCTCTGGCTGACGTTTAGGTATGTTCCTTAACTCGATGCTGGCCGAGCGCGCACTCATTTCCAGGGTTTCGATTCTATCCTCTAGAGTTTTCACGTAGTTTTTGTGTTCCCTTTGCTCAGTTTCCAAAATGCCAACCTTGGTTTGAAGCTCGTCGCACTGGGCAGAAAGAAACTCCAGTGATTTTAGCAATTCAGTATTTTGCTCTTTAATTTCTTTAAGTGAGGATTGGACAGATTGTAACTTAGTTTCTTGTCGGGTGGTTTGACAATCAATCATCGATTTAAGTGATTTTTCTAATGAACCGATTCTAGACTCCTGTTGTGCTGCACTGTGAGCTATTAGCTTCTTCATATCCTCCATAAATTCTGCCAAGCTGCCCGCGCCGTCATCATCTTCCAATTTCCTTTTGAGATGTTGTTTATTTTTCGATAGTTCAGGGTCCGAAGCGCATATTTTAGGCGGTGTACGACGAATAGACATTTTGCTCGTAAACTTTTATAAGGCGCTTATGGAATTAACAATTTATATTGGAACTGTGGGGTAGTCACTAAGATTATCACTTTGTGAGACGAAATATTTTTTGGTGATTTACAGTTTAATATCAATATTATCGCACTTTGTCACTGCTATAACGTTTGATTAATTAGTTACACTGGCTTTAATCAGTTGTTCAATGGTTACCAACACATCAAACCACTATAAAAATATATAATTCTCAAGCGTAAACAAAACACGTCCGTACTGAATGAAGCCGAAGCGGGGGGGGCAACCGATGACTTATGGTTTCATTCACCTCTGCAAAAACTGTTTTTAAATACTTTATTTTGTCAAACAGAATACGATATACAAATAATATTTTATGATATTTGGATTTTGAGTGTCAAATATGATTGGATTTTATTTCCTTTTATGATATAATTTAGAGCCTTCTACATCCTTGTTAGATATTTTATGATTTATTTAACATTTTGATATTTTATAAGCTGCGAATTTAAAATAATTGTACTATTTGGAAAGTGTTCATAGCTTGGGTATCGTAAACAGGTTAATTTTAAATCTTCTATACATATAAAATGCTTTGTCCTGAATGACTGACTGACGGATCAACGCACAGCCTAAACCGCAATCGCATAGACCTGAAACTTGGAGGATGTGTTCCTTGCATGACATAGACATCCGATAAGACAGGATTTTCCGAAATTCTACGCTTTAGGGAGTAAAAAAGGAGGTCAAAGGTCCATTTTCGACTTTTACGCGCGCGAAGTTGCGGGCAAAAGCTAGTACTTAATTATTATAAAAGCTTAAGGTTTTCCACGCGTTTATTCAATTATTTCACTTCGGTATATTTTGTACTTTATGACCAAAAATTACCCTCTAACTTTAAATTATCTATTTACCTCTTCAACTTTAAGTTTATCTTTACATGTAATATATTGAAATAAGAAGGTACACATACATATTTAAATGGCACAGTAAATGTTGACGACGCAATTAAAGTAATCTGCCATGTCACGGAATTAGGACAGCATGACTCACGAATAATCACCCTAGGTTTCTAGTTTTAATAGATCTAGATTCAAGCAAGACTGACTACATTCAAATTAGTTTTATAATAAACCTTGAGATTGCTTGTCATTAGTCAAACGACACTAATTAGGTTTATTTTATAACTAGCGACCCGCTCTGGCTTCGCACGGCTATATTATGCATGAATTATACATATTAACCTTCCTCTTGAATCACTCTATCTATTAAAAAAACCGCATCAAAATCCGTTGCGTCGTTTTAAAGATTTAAGCATACATAGGGATATAGGGACAGAGAAAGCTACTTTGTTTTATACTATGTAGTAATGATGTGCCTTTTAAGTGACAAAAATTAAGTCACAGTGATACTAAAAATATCATCCTTTATTATTTCGAAGGCATACATAATACTTTTTTATGTATAACTAGCTTTTGCCCGCGACTTCGTCCGCGTAAAAGTCGAAAATAAACCAAGGATTCACGTTGTCCCATACAAATTTTGCCCCACTTTTTCACCCCCTTAGGAGTAGAATTTCGGAAAATCCTTTCTTATCGGATGCCTACGTCAAATAAAGAACACACCCTCCAAGTTTCAGGTCTCTACAATCAGCGCTTTAAGTTGTACGTTGATCCGTCAGTCACTCAGGACAAATAAATTTATATTTTTAGATGACTAGCAAACCCGGCGAACTCCGTTTCGCCCGGTTCGCTGAATTTTCTTTGCTATAAACCTCACGGAGTCCGAGACCTTTCCAACGAATGCAAAACCGTGGAAATCGGTTTGTGCGTTCTGGAGTTATAGCGTCAGGAAGGTAAACCCGACTTATTTTTATATAGTAGAGAAGACAACAGTAGCTGAATTTTTAGACAAATAACTAGACGCATAGACCTAATTTTACTTGAGTAAAATAACTTATTTGAGGAACTCAACAGTTGAACTAAGAAAGTAGACGTTAACTACTCTTGCTATAATTGGTGGTCATTTTTTTTCAATCCATCGAACATCTGCCAACCATTAATTGAAACCAGAGATGACCTTTCCTTTATGATGACGACCTTTAAGAAGGCACTTTTTTTAAAGCACTTTCCCCTATAATTATATTAAATAGTCAAAAATCAATTATAGGCACCCTTTATATTATTTATTTTAACATTTCTACAATTTGTAATGGTTCATGACATTATATTATAAAAAGTAGATTTTTGGAAAATCGAAATTTTGGCAATCAAAATTCGCAAAATGTTAATTATGCTGGGTTCCTACCACTTATGAAAGGGGTTACGTGGTAATAAAATGTATACCCAATTAGGTACATAATATTGGGGAGGTATTTTTTAGATTTTATTTTAGCATTTTGTCAGCGTGATTCATATTGAATTAATGTCAAATAACAGCTTTCTAGTGCTAATAGTCTCTAAGCTAAGCTGCGGACGGAGGGACATAGCAAAATTATAAGGGTAGCTTGTTAGGGCTACGGCACCCTAAAAAGCCTAATACCTACTTTGAAATTATTGAGGTTTTTGACCTTTTTGTCATTTTTACGTCTAGAAGTTATACGTCCGTCTGTCTGTCTTTCCGCTCTGTCAGATATTTATTTTGCGGGCAGCTTCAACCTGTTACTTTTGTGTTACGCAGCTTCAACCGGTAACTTTTGTGTTACAGTGATGCGAGTATTTTCAAATTTCCCTCTCATCATTTTTTAATAAAGCGCCTAAAGAAGTATAACTTCAAAAACGTAAACGCCTCGTACCTACAATGTAATATAACTACTATTTCTACACAATTATTTGCCCTTTAAAATCGACAGATATAAATCGAATCGGTTAACATGAAAGAGTGCAGATAACTTTGCAATTTCCATATCGATAAATCGGTATACGGTTGCCCACGCGCACTTATAAGGGATTAAATTATCATCGATGCTTTTATTAAATAACTAGCCAACTGAAACCTTACTTAATTTCATTTATTTTACCGACATTAAACTAAGATAAATAATAAATCTTTTTACTAACTTAAAAAAGGAGGAGGTTCTCCTTTATTCGTCGCGTATCTTTAATGTGATTTCTCTATTTAATACAACAAATAACATTTTGACAATCGTAGGTCGTAGGTATTTGAGATGAGTCCAAGAGTCACTCAAATTATAAAGCATTTTCATAAATACTTAGCATTAGATAAGTTTAAGGCGTTAATAAAATGGGTGCTCAGTAGGTTAAGATACATTGCCTTAGATAATACGAGTAATAAAACATCCAATTAAGTAATGAAATCAAGATAAAACCACAAACAATATTCTCAAGGGAAAGTATCCCACTTCTGATCTCATAATTCCCTCTCATCACGAATACAACAATAAAGCAATTACTAATTACGTAACAATTTCACGTTTTTCGGCCTTTTGTTTTTTTATTTAACTCTCACGCATGCGCTTTATGTACCAACAAAAATTATATTTCATTTAACATCGTTTACCGGCAAATTAATTTAATGACCCATCAATTTGCGTGTAATATGCCCAATGTTATTTAGGGAGACGCAAACAAAAGACTAATCAGTCGGCCGATAAGTCACCGAATGCCACATTTCATAATATGTTGAACAATGGGGAATAGTAGATTGATCCAATTATTGTTTTAAACTAATTCTAACTAGCTTGATGGAAGGCACTTTTACTTGTATATTTACTTTTCTGCTGTAAAAGCTTTTAAAGCAGAAAAGTAAATATACAAGTAAAAGTGCCTGGCAGGGAAGGCAGGGAAGGCAAAAAGTTAATTATTAACACATACAGCCTCATTACACACTTCCTAGATTTTATTGGACATAGAAATCTTTATTTTTTTTAAATTCTAAAACAAACTTGGTCAATACCTATATATCGAGTAACATGGCACTATTTCTTTTTTTTTTTTTTGAGTAGGTTATTCTTATTATTTATAATTTCAAGTCTGTCGTCTGCATTCGCTCATACATAACCAGTAAGTAAAAATACACGTAAAATTCAGTTAGTAAGCAGGCATTTTGGATATTCGATTACTTGGTATTATCAATTTTTCTGGCAATTATTCGATTGTGTCAATCGATAAATGACAGGCTTTTTAAGGTTTTTAGGTCCAGAGTGCCCTTAACGCAAGTACCTATTATAAGGCGTAAAAATATAGGTATGATTTACCTACTTAATGATGACCAGTGGTGATGACATGAAACTTTTTCATAAATAAAGTATTTTACTTTTAAAATAAAATTAATTATAAATTCCTAACGGTATACAGGGTGTATTTTTTAAATGGGCGTTTAGAACCAATACTTAAACTTAAAAAAAAAACGAAAAACACTGAAAGAACGCGCTTGCCCGAATTCGACAAAAACAACTTACAACTGAATAATTTTGAACAGATACAGTTATTTTATAATGTAGTTTTTTTTTGTAATGAACGGGTTCGATTCCGAACTAGGTTAATTTGTTTTTAAATTCCAACGATGCAGTATCCAAAATTTAGAATCTTGCTATGAAAATTGTTTTTTCGCGGCAAAATTAAATTCTTATTTGAATACGGTTAACACCCTCATTATTGGCAACCTACAAGCCTTTGCCAATAAATCATTTGGTGTCTAACGTATACAATACTTATATGCCTTATGGTAAAATGCACGTTAATCGTAGGCTGTTGACCTCTACCGGTTCTCTTAGCACTGACTTGTTCGCCGAAAATAAATATGCTAGTGTTCGTCCCATGCAAAACTGGAGACATAGAGGGATGGAATTTAAACAACATTTGTAAACGAAAATTCTGGTGATGAGAAACTTGAAGTAGCTGCAAAATGGAAGAAAGACTTATTGTGCCTTTCCAAACAAATTGGGATATAGGGGGCACGAAGAAGAAATAGTAGACTGACTGTAATGATGATCTTGGTATTAACATTGGCGTATAAGATCAACGTGCTCGGT
Source organism: Idaea aversata (assembly GCA_907269075.1). Taxonomy (NCBI): domain Eukaryota; kingdom Metazoa; phylum Arthropoda; class Insecta; order Lepidoptera; family Geometridae; genus Idaea; species Idaea aversata. The sequence continues at coordinate 2,065,637 of OU026092.1, read as the reverse complement.
CCCTTCAACCGCCGGCATCTCTTCCGGATTTTTTGCTTTCTGGGAGAACCTGTGATGGTTGGAGTGACAAGTAGGATATTATATTCTCACACGCAAAATGGGCCAAATGATGAGGCTCAGTGCGGAAACAGCCTCATAAAACTAAACTAAACTCTGGCGGAAAACTCAAGTGACTCCGTTGATATAGCTAAATTAGAATTTTTGACAATTTCTAAATACATAAGTTCCAAATTATTTACTTTGGGTACGTAGTGAGATTTGGATGTGAAAACTAACCATAATTTTCCAATGCGGTGTAGGTGCACTTTAAACTACCCAATACCCATGGTATCCAATGGTAGGTCCAACCGGAACTACTACTGCAGTAGTAGTTCCGGTTGGACCTACCATTGGATATCTGTAAATCTGTAAACGTTTTTAGGGCCTCGTTAAAGAAATTTTTAATAAATAAGACATATTACTCAATTAATGAATTCCTTGATGACAAATCCATTTTATAACTAAACTTGACTAGATATGTAACTAATAATTTTGTGTTGTGTTTTGTTCTTTGACATTATATTAATCATTTCATTATCTCATTGACATTTATATTATTACTTAACATTATTATTATTTGCTGTGTTTAATTCAAATGACATGTGATTCTTGAAAAACTAAAATGTGGCTTAATACTAAAATTATTGTACACCTAGTGGTATTGTTACAAAGGAACTATGTTATGTTGCTATTTTTTAAGAACCTATTACCTGTGACAAACAATAAATAGATTGAATTGAATTGAATTGAGATATCAACGCAGACTGTGTCAAATTGGTCACAAAAAGTATAAAAGACTTTACGACAATTTTCGTCATTATATTTACAAGTAATTTTAACCCCCGACGCAAAAACGACGGAGTGTTAAAAGTTTGACGTGTCTGTGTGTGTGTCTGTCTGTGGCATCGTAGCTCCCGTACGGATGAACCGATTTTGATTTTGTTTGTTTTAATTAGTCGCCTCTTAAAAGACATTTAGGACATGAGATGGAGACGGCCTATTCAAATCCTGAACTACCTAATAATGTTTGATTACCGAAAGAAAATATGTTGTTAAAAGTTCTAAAACTATTTAAATTTATTTTTACAATATGCAAAATAAAGCATTTTAATTAAAGCTAATCAACCTACATGACCATGTGTATCAAAAACATTCGTATAACAGTGAAATTGTCCGGTCACAGTCGATAAGTAACAGTTCGTCACGACACACGCAATCTGATAATTGTGGCAATTAAACGCGAGCTTGATCTCTGAATCGCGATGGTAAGTGCAGGCTGTTGGTTTGTTTTAGTTATTGATTAGTTTAATAAATATAACTGGATAAGTAACTACCATTTGTTTCCCTTGAAACTATTAGTAATGCCATGAAAGATTTTTCTTTCACGTGACTCTTCTATTCTCATTGGCATCTGGTTGAAACCAACAAACAGACAAAAGACGATTGAAACGAAAACAAAAACATGGAAGGGGGAAGGGGGGGGGGGACATGGGGGGTGTTAGATTTTATGTTCGTTACGGAAATCTTGATTCGGTCGCCCCGCTCACAGTCCGCGATAAAAGCTATGTAATAGTGTGGTAATAGCTTAAAAAGATCGAAAAAAAAACAAAAGGCGATCTAAAAAAAACAGAATAAAAGATTTAACACATTTGAGTCATTTTTAATGTTATTTTAGGTCTCTATGTTAACTTAGTTACAAAATAGAGACCTACAAAATTGAAACCTAAATATCGTTAAAGGCGATTCATCCTTTCGAAGAAAATACGACCCCGAAAATGGGATAAAGCTAGGAGGAAGAAAGAAGAAATAAAATTAGAGTAGCAAGTATAATACCATCCAAAAAATTATTCCCCGCAACAGCATTCCCAATGAGGGTTGGTGTTGGGTAGAGCACGCGGAAAAAGATTGTCAACTTTTTTGCAGATACCTATTTAGTGGAGTAGAAAACGTACTGGGCAGACCCCAACCCAAAAAACGAAACGCTTCTCTACAAGTAACCGTCTAGGACCTTATCTAGGGCACGCTAAGTAGAGCAAACACGACTGTACCACCCTATTCTCAAAGCAACTCGCAGCTCTTTTAAGCCCACTATATCTTGGGTTTTACACCTTACATTAACTGCCTCCAAAGTGATTGCACAAGGGACTCGAACTTACACAACACGCTTAGTACAGCTTTACCATAAAAGCTCTGACAGTATTAACTTGCTGACATTTTAATTCAAATGTCTTGGAACATTAGTTCCAACTTGTCGACGTGGAAGCGACATGATTTTAATGATAATGGTGTTTTACGTCTTTTAATGGGTCTATTCCACTTCAAGGACCAAGGTGGTATCACCCAGGTGCTTATAGGAAATATAAGCTATTTAGTATTCTTCCAGCACTTGAGAAAATAGGCACCTGTCCTTTGCTGTCTAATAAAATTAAATGTGTTTTTTTTTTGCGAAATGTATCCTAAGTTCTGCATGGTCTAGTTTTTAACATGATCAATAAAATACCTTAATAAAATTTTTAATTACTGATAAATAAAATGCCTACAAATTGAATCATCCTTCATTAAGCAAGGTAGGTTTTTGTCTTTCTTACCAAAAATAAAAAGGTTTTTTTAAACTGTCTTGTAAGAATGGGTAACAAATACTTTTTATAACATAATTCAATAGAAAACATTCAATGAACATTCCAACATATTTCTTCTTTCAATCTGATCCATATTGAAATCAAAGTGATTCAGAATGTAATAACAGGGAGTTCTAATGTATTTAAAGATTATCATTTGATTATGCACTATTGTATTCTATGGACTACATACATCAACCGGCTGAATGTTACATTTGCCTGTGCCACGAGAAAGCGTTTGATATATCTGTGCTTTTGATTTATTATCTGTGGAAAGCCACCATGTTTGTTTGTTGCTTAGCAAAATTAAGCGTTATTTTTAAATACCTACTTAACTTTAGATTTTTATTTTTTTTCTTCTTTTTTTGTTTCAGGTAATTATCAATTTCCGAAGCAATGGTTTAAATAACACTGGGACAACGAGTGGGATAAGTATTTAAACGTGTAAATTACGAAAATCTCTTCTAAAACGTTGTTCTATTTCTCGTTAATGCAATTCTATTCAAAAGTCAATTTAACACTCTAGAACACAATCGTAGTACATTTTGTAACAGTGAGAAGTTGACATTTCAAATAATTCCATCCCGTGTCACAGAATAATTAATAGTACAAGCCCGTGTGAACCATTTAGCAAGGAGGTTCGTTCTAATTGAACTCTTTGCTTAGGTTCTAAAAAAGTTAATTCGTAGGTATAAAAGTATGGGAACCGCTCACTTCCTGTTGTGGGTACATCCACATACGCAAGTATGAAATATGGATGATCTACAGTTTTCTTTTGCAGGTTTTCCTATTAGAATAGATAGGTAGACTGTTTTTAAGTAGCAGGTGTCAGCGCCCAAGTGTCGATCACGTGGGAATATCGGAATAAAAAGTAGCCTATGTTTCTTAGTTTCGGATTTAATGCATTCTTATAACAAGTTTCATGAAAATCAGTTCAATAGTTTCATAGTAACTGAAAGAGTGTAGTGATAATGACTTTTCACGACCTATTCATTCATTCGTCAAATGCTAAAATCTACTAGAATTTAAAAAATCAGTCAAAATTTTAAAGGATTAATCCACTTTTGGATCAAATTTTCTCCAAGCTAAATTATTCGACACACTATTGGTATATGAATGACCCGTTAATTATTTATTTTTCTCTCTATTAAAAACGACATCTATTAACGTAGGTAATTGACTTATGATTGACTGTAAATTGCCGGCACGGTTTGATGCTATGATTGGAAATGGCTAATTGGCGTCGTTACTGTGATTTAGCGGACGTCCGAGTGTACAATTAAACGTGCACGAAAGTTAGTTATTAAAAAAAGCTCTTGGGAAACTTTCTATGGCACTTTTCCGAGATGAAAAAGATATATTGGCAATTAATTTATCTACACATAAAAAAATATATTTCTTGAAGCACAAAATGAAGCCTATCCTTATAGGCGTCAGAATAATTAATTAAGTAAGTATTTGTTCTTAAAAAATTATAAGCAGTAATTATTTATTTAAGAATATTGCTATTTAGGAAAGCTGCCTATCATTTTTAGGATTTTTTAAACCAAGAAGTTATTCTCGAGCATTTATAGTGAGAGGATAATTTTGAGTTTCAAGAAAGCTTTCTTTTTGTTTATGGTCAATATTGGATAAATAAGTATAGGTACTCGTCAGAGGTTAGATACTGCTTACCAATTACCTAGTTTATTTTACTTGTAGAAATTTACTGATTTTTTAATATTATTAATATTTCCATTCAATTTACTGGCAAAGTATTTTATTTTAAACAAAATTTCCAGTATAAATTAAATAAATAATTAAATATAATAAAAAAAATACATCCAAATTAAATCAGTTTTCAACTAGGTATATTGAATCTGTTTGAGATCCAAAATGGGCATAATTCTTTAGGATAATAATAGTTGTTTACTTTTTTCATCAGTTTTTTATGGCAGTTATTTTACATGCGTATTTCATTTTTTTACGACCAATTTTAAAAGGTCAAAACTTTAAAGTACTAAGTAATAAACATTATTAAATTAATTTTCACAGAATAAAACCTCACATTGACATTACCAGAGTTCAAGTACGGAAGCCTGTCAGATGAACTAAGATCGCAATATTTGATAACTGCATATAGCCTGTTGAATACTAAAATTACATTATAACGACCTTATAAAGTCGATATAAAGCCGCAATGAGCTTTAAACACGATATTATGCGGCCTTAATAACTGCTGTTAGTATTCAATTTCCAAATAATGCAACCTGACAATCACCGGGTGGCGAATATGACATCGTTCGATATCGATCGAACGATATCGGACGGGTCGGAAAAGTTTTTTTTCCACTGCCCCCGTTTATTTAGGAGTATGAGAAACGAGCGCATAGGTATCTTCTAGAAAAGCGTACTACATCTTAGCCCGCATCGTCTCTTACCATTGTGTGAGATAGTGGTCAAACGCGGACCTATCTATAATATTTAAAAAAATGGTATCTATGCTTATTATTTGATTTATAGCAAAAGTTCTTTTCATTAAAGTTTAAATAAGTACCTAAGGACCTTTGGTTTTAGAAATAAAAAATCAAATGGTTGAAGAATCTACTTAGCAATTAACATTTAAACACGATATTATGCAGTCTTAATAACTGCGGTTGGTATTCAATTTCCAAATAATACAACCTGACAATCAGATCAGGTGATAACCTCACCGGGCGCCGAACATGACATCGTTCGATACCTATCGCTCGATATCTCCCAATCGGTTGACACTAGACGTGCGATAAATATCGCGACGAGCCACGAATAAGAAGCAGTTGTTCAACAATTCGTGCAAACATACGAATTTACCGTCACGATTGAAACACAGATTTTAATCTTCAGAGTTCTCTTTACTAGAAGACAAACAAGTCTCGATTTCCATTATTTTATCAACAAACCAGATTTTTGAATGTTCTTAGCATAAACAATATATTTACTGTATTTTTTTAGACTAGCGTAATTGTTTATTTTGTTTTTTTTTCTTCCGTCTGTTGTTTTTATGTCAACAGGACCATGTGTGACCTAATCTTTAATAGTCGAGCCATGGGGTCTTAAAGTTCAATAGTAAAGGTGAGGCAACAAAAAAAGTTCACGTGGTTCGATCGAATCCCGCAATCGACTACGTGGGAAAAGCCTGATTTCTACACATAATGCGTTTTATAAAAATATACGACAAAACCCTGTGGGTAAAGCACAATATATTTACTTTTTCGCACGTCGCATTGGAGACGCATTTAAATACGTTATTTTCTTTATTTTTTTTAACTCAAACCTTTGGTGGTCCCATAATTTAAGTAGGTGTAATGGTTTGCCACAATAAACATATTTCAAATTTGTATTTTTCGGATGTTCTGAATGCTCAGCGATTTAGACGCACCTCAATAAATAACATCAAGATAAATATTGGGTTTTTGAATTCACAAACTCATTTTTTGTAGGTTGTTGTTGAATTAGGCAGTCAGCGCAAAGAAAAAGTTCATTTTTGCAGGATATTCTCCATACCCAGTCTCATACCCAAAGGATAAAAACGGGACTCCGCTGTCGGTATGTCCGTCTGTCACCAGGCTGTACCTCATGAACCGTGCTAACTAGACAGTTGAAATTCTCACATATTTTGTGTTTCTATTGTATATATTTTTCTGTCATCCGAGTAGTTTTCTAAAACAGCAACTTTGTTATTGCAGTTAATTTATATCTCTTATTAAGTAAGTGATAAATGAAACAAATTAAACCCATCAAATGATTCAAACATCCATGGGAAACATTTTTATGGCCATTTTTAATTGATGATACTCAGCCATTATACCTACGCAGGTACTGACTGGTAACTGCAACAAATTGCTTGTGTGAGAGAAGAAATAAAATATCACTTTACTTCGAAAGTTATTTGAAATTAGCTACGAAATGGGGACTTAAGCAAGTGAAACCGCAGGGTTTACTTGCGTAAGTCCCGATTTCTTAGGAATATGGGGATAAAGAGTAGCCAATGTGTTAATCCAGGTCTCCAGCTATGTGAGCAATAGACGACAAACTTATAAAAATGCAATTTGAGAAGTGAAAAAATGCAGAATCTCGAACACATTTCATAGAAAATTTGTTAGATGGAGTTTTTTGTTGTGTAAACAGTCAGTTAACATAAGTTTATGAACCATAATATATATTATTGTGAAATAAAATACCTTCGAAACCCTACATAGCATTTGGTTTTTAATTCCAATATTGACACGGGATCGCGACACGCGATGTGTCGATTTTCAATTTCCAATTTTCCAAAGACATTGTTGCATCACTATCACTACATAGTATAAAACAAAGTCGCTTTCTCTGTCCCTATTTCCCTATGTATGCTTAAATCTTTAAAACTACGCAACGGATTTTGATGCGGTTTTTTTAATAGATAGAGTGATTCAAGGGGAAGGTTTATATGTATAATACATGCACAATATAGCCGTGCGAAGCCGGGACGGGTCGCTATAGTATTGCATATTACAAACGTTTTAGTCTTTATATAATACTAGCTGCGCTCCGCGGTTTCACCCGCGTAACTCTCTATCCCGTGGGAATATCGGGATAAATTAAGATGTAAGCTATCCTATCTTTCAAGTTGGATCAAACTGCATACATACGGTGTGCAAATTTGATTAAAATCGGTTAAGTATAGTTTAGGAGTCCATCGCGCACAAACAACGTGACACGTAATTTATATATATTAGATAGATATAATTCTACTGTATGTGTGTATCTCAATGAACTTCTGCTAAACGGCTGGACCGATTTAAAATAAATGTATGCGTTTGGGTGGATAGCTCCCTTAATGGTTTAGATAAAGCAGCCCTGCTTATTTTTTTTTAATGGCAAAACAACATTTGCCGGTACAGCTAGTATAATAAATAGTAAATAAATCACTGCTTAATATGCATTATGCAGCACTAAAATAACAATTAGAAACAGTTAGAGAAATTCGAAAAGGGTACAAATCTCAACGCCGCTAGTAAAGAAAGGAGCGTGCGGTGAAAGTGTCAGATTACGAACCTGCCCCGTGTAATGGTCAACAATAATTCTTAGTTAACATTCGTACTGTTGTAAGTAAATATATTTAAATTACATGGCATGATAGTTGAAAGAAAGAAGAAAGAAATAAAGAAGAATATATGCGTCATAAGTCCACTATCAGTTTCTACCATAATACTATCAACAAGTATTGGACTTACGACCTTCTTCTAATAGACGTTACACACAAACATAAATACTTGAATTAAAAGTACTCAGTGTGATTATTATTTTCAATGTTAGCTATGTATTTAAGTTGGCCGAGTGGTATAAGCAGGGATCGATTTACAGGTTACGTTGTTATAATGTTCAAATAGTGCTGCACAGGATTGTAAACGTTACGGTGCCGGTGCATTTTTGAACGTTGATTGTACCTATACATAGGTACACATGTAAATAAAAAAACAAAACAAAAACAAGAAAATGTAGTACCTACATCACCCATAAAAAAGGTTCGTCCTCAGCACGATGCTAGACCAAGAACTCCTCGCGGTGATTTCTCATTTTCAGTATACGAACCTTAGGTAGGGCCTGATCAGCCCACTCTAGTATGCTGCCAGGTCTTTGGTGTTGTTATTAGCTGATATTAGGTCAGCCAACGTAAACTGTGTAGAAAAATATAGCCTACTTTTTAAGCGAGTGAAGATATTATAAAAAAAGGAAAGATTTATCTGATTTTTGTTTGTTTGTAAGTTTTATAACGAATAAACTCCGAAACTACTTAATCGATTTTGATGAAACTTGGTATGAGAATACATCGATTCATTGTGAGTAACATATCATTACTTTTCTTCCAATATTTCTATTGGATCGGGACTTATGCGAGTGAAACCGCGGGACGTAGCTGGTGTATCATGATCTTAACAAGTCGTTTGTAAATCCAGGTCACTGAGTACAATGTTAACCACATCATTGTCAGTAATGACTACTTTAACATGTATGTATACGTAGTTTATTCTTGATGTTGACAAATAAGTAGGACTTAGCAGACTTGTGGCAGACTTTAACTTAGATAATAATATACAACCACAATTAACCTATTTTTGTTGTATTTTTTACACATTATTCAATAAAAATATCGGTAAATTAGTTAAGTGGATGAAGAAATGTTAGATAAGTTAATATAATCAGAAAAGGTCTAAAGTAAGGAAGGCAGTTAGAACAGTAGGTAGATTTCAGGTTGATTATTACATTTTAAAAAATAGTCGACGAGTAACGGAGTTTCGGCTTGGCCGAAACACAAACTGAACTGAAGCTGAACTGAAACCGAAACCTCGGTCGATCATATGAGCAATATATTCTTCCTACTAAAATTAAGATGGTGAAAGTTTTGGTTAGGTACTGTGTATGTTTGGTGCTCCTTCACACAAAATGACTATGCAGCTAATCGCTGGAGCTCTGGAGCCAATTTCTTATCCTGAAATACTTATCGGGAATTACGCGAGTACAAACGCGAGACGTAGCTAGTTTACATAAAAAAACATGTCCTATGATAAACTATCACGATAACAGCATCACGTTACGACGATGTTATCATTTCCATAAAAAACTGGAAGTTTCTTTTACCAGTTCCGTTCTTACAAGTTTTGTTTTCCGTTTACTTTCGACTCGTTATTTGGGTTCCGTACATATGTTTATTACTAGTTGCGCTTTACGATTGCACTCGCAGAGAGAGCTTCCTTACTTCAACGCTTAGGTATGCTTAGAGACTTACAATAAGACTATCGAAATACATGGAAACAAAAGACGATTAGGTACCTACCAATTATTTAATTTGAGATTCGAATGTGTTTCCATCAAAATATACTAACGTAGAATCAAAATTGTAAATTCATCTCTAACTTTTACGCTGAGATTTATAGAACGGGTCAATTTAACTTTGTCCATTGTGTTTGTTTCACCATTCATCAAAACTGATACAAAACGTCTCATTTACCCCAAACAGCTTTATTTGTACCAAATAATTATTCGTTCAACGTCCGAGGACAACAAACGGCACCGAATATAGCCTAAACTAACAGGTGTACGATCAGATAACGATTTCTATTGGCGATTGTTGGCCGAGCTGCGCACGCGTCGCTGAATAAATCTACAGCGCAGCGGTTGATCGAAAAGGCTATCGGGACTAGAGAGATCGTAGTTGAATTCTAGATCGTTTTAAGAAAATCATATATCGGTTTCATGCCCTGCTAAAGTTATTTAAAACAGGATATTTATCATATTTTTTTTTGTGGGCTTGATATTTCGATTCAGTAACAAGCATCATTTTCACGAGACTGGAGTGTGCGGGTAAATATTCATAATTAGAGACGACCGTATCTGACTACCCCTCGCCATCGTCGTCTTTCGTTCCTTTAATAGTTTCGTATTGACAATACCCAAATTTCGTAGAAATTTGTCAATATCGTTTTCTGAAGTTTTTAATTGAATTTTAATATATTGTACTATTTATTTTTACACAAATCAGCCTGGATCCATACTCTTGTTTTTGTCAAATTTTTCACGTTCTTTCGCTGTTGTTATCGCTGCCAGGCCATTTTTTTCTTAGTCATAAGAAAAGATTTTTGTCAGAAAGTATTTTCAAATAATTATTTTCTTGTTTAGGTACAATCGAGAGAATGGGACTTCGAAGTTTGTGAGTTATTAAATTGTAAACCCTAACTAATGTTTAACATTTTAACCAGGGTTTATGGTTTTAACTTAACAAAATTTAATAAGAAATAACCATAATGTTTTGACTAACTTTCAAAGTGATTGTTACCTAGTAGCACAACGCAATCATGATCCAAATTTATGTGTGTTTTGCTACTGCTGAATAAAGAAGTAGAATCTAGCAGCAGCAGTAAGTAGAATATTTGTCGTTTCAGTAACTGAACGTTTTGGATTTTTGGCGTTTTAGGAAATGGACGTTCAGGCTATTTGTCGTTTTAGTATCAGGCAGTTTGCCAAATGTAATTTAAGTAACTATAAGTTTGCTTAATGTCGCTTTAGTAACTAGACGTTTTGACTATTTATCGTTTAGTAACTTAACGTTTTGGCTTTTTGTCGTTTTACCAAGTGGACGTTTTAGATTTTTGTCGTTTTAGTAAATTAGCGTTTTGGCATTTTAGTAACGGGAAGTTGGCTAAATGTCATTATAGTAACTAGTAGTTGGCTAAATGTCGTTTTAGTGACAGACGTTTTGGCTGGTTTTCGTTTTAGTGACTGGTAGTTGGCTAAATGTCGTTTTCGTAACTGAACGTTTTGGCTATTTGTCGTATTAGTAACTGAATGATATGATAACAGGACATTTTGACAATTTGGAACCTATTATTTCCTTTTACTAATTTACCAAAATACCAACTTTTGGATTAATACCCCCAGAGGCGTACCTTCTAATTCGAATTTTGGTTAAAATATTACAAAAATTAACATTCAAAATATCAGTTTTACATAGATAAGGAATACGAGTTATTATAATCTGAATCTATAGATTATGATCTAAATTACTATTCAAAGAAAACGATCGTTTTAAGACATTTTAACACGAAATAAATTGACATTTGAATTAATGAATGCAATTACAAATGTTCGTAGAGTTAATTAGAGGCAATTACATTAACATAGGTTAATTAACCGCGAGTTACAGTTTAACTTGTAGCTAGCGTGTAGGTACCTACTGAATAGAGCTAATTGTAGCTTTAATTTGGTGCCTATTAGATGGTATGGTTTTTTGGAGTTGATTTTATCAATGAAAGTTGATATCAGACTTTTTGATGTAAAGCATTTAGCATGAAATAAAAAACCGGCCAAGTGCGAGTCGGACTCGTGCACGAAGGGTTCCGTAATTTTATATTCTGTTTTTATTAGTATTTGTTGTTATAGTGGCAACAGAAATACTTTCATATCCTCTGTGAAAATTTCAACTGTCTATAACTATCACGGTTCATGAGATACAGCTTGGTGTGAGACAGACAGACGGACAGTGGAGTCTAAGTAAAAAGGTGCAGGTTTTTACTCTTTGGGTACGGAACCCAAAAAAAACACAAAAATATAGTGTATATCAGACGAGGCTGTATAGGTTAAAAGTCTTTTGCCTGCCCTTTTAAGAATTTAATTAAGTAACAAAAAAAAATATTGCCTTAAAATAGTAAACTTGAAATTAACCTAAAATTCTTAAAAACATACCTACTCAAAAACATAATTATTAAGTCAATGTCAAAAACATATTTACTTTTTTCTGTTTTTAGTATTTATTGTTACTTATAGCGGAACAGAAAACATCATCTGTGAAAATTTCAACGTATCTAGCTATCACGGTTCATGAGATACAGCCTGGTGACAGACAGACAAATGGACGGACATCGAAGTCTTAGTAATAGGATCCGTTTTTACCCTTTGGGTAAGGAACCCAAAAAAAGAGATTTAATTGAATAGAATAGAAACGAAATTAATGTAAGTAAGTACTTATTCCTCGTGATAAGACCTGTCATCATGTTAATATAAGGATCGGAAAGCTGGGCCGTGAAGAAGAAGGATGAGAAAAGATTACACGCAACTGAAAGAGTCAATAACCATTTATCGCTGTGTAGTGCCTTCATAAAATAACAACGTAACGTATAGAGTTTCGTTGTCGTAGTCTGATGCTTAGGTACTCATTTTGTAAGGTACCTACACTAAACTCGGTCCGTGTTGTTGGAGCGCGAGCGGCAACCGATATCATAGTCAAATCTTGTTTTCATTGTCCTTTTATTACATCACAACACATAAACACACTCGTACTTTAAATTAGAAAACAATTTTGTCAGTTTTAGTTAGAACTTTCCCGAGAATTCACACGCGAAAACCGATCACAACAAAACAACCGTATCGAGCCGCCATAATCTCGTAAACCATAGATAATCTTCTAGCATCCTCTAGCAATGTAGCCAACCTTCTAACCAAAATTACTGCCAAAACAGATGTTGCCAACTTTTGAAACACAATATTTTCTGTATCTCTGTAATGTTGCAAGGTGCATAAAAACTAATTTCACTATTTTAATGTAAATCCTAGTAATCTAGCTTCCACAGGCGGAGATGAGAATTTTGAGATGAATGTGTGGAGTAACGAGGACGCATAAATTAAGGAAAGCCTGAAATAGCGCCAGTTACAGAAAAAAAATGGTGTTCGGTTTATGGACGATATTTTAAAGTTTTAACGTTGTAAGAAAACGATGAAAAATTTAAAAAAAAACCTTTTTTTAATTTTAATTTTTTTTTCTCGTTTACCTCTATTTTCTTTTTTTTATAATAAGTAATAATCTTTTAATCGTCACTCGTCATCATAACACAAACCCTTCACAGACAACCAATTTTTTTTCGTTTAAGTATATTTTATTTTTATTTTTTTGAATTTATTATAATTTAATGTTATTAAAGCCAAATACAGTTTTAAATAATCTATAATCTATTTAAATAAAAATGAAACCCGTTTTCCGTTGTCACGGCATCACACGTGAACGGGTGGACCGATTTCTCTAATTCTTTTTTTGTTGTGTTTGTTTTTGTCAGGAGAAGGTTCTTATGAAAGAAAAAAAATAGAAAGTTGCGTAGAAAATTATTTCGCGGGTGAAACCGCGGGGCGCAGCTAGTTGGAAATAAAAACATACTTTTTAGGGTTCCGTATCCAAAGGGTAAGCGGGTAAGGGGAACCCAATTACTAACTGTCTGTCCGTCTGTCTGTCAACAGGCTATATCTCATGAACCGTGATATTTAGAGAGTTGAAATATTCACAGACTACGTATTTCTGTTGCCGCTATAACAACAAATACTAAAAACAATTAAGTGGGGCTTCCATACAACATGGTAAGGAACCCTTCGTGGACGAGGTCGACTCGCACTTGGCCGGTTTTTATTTATTCGTCTTCCTTTAAAGACTGATAGTAATCACTAGATCAAAATAATGAAAGAAAGTTTAAAGTATAAAAAATAGACACAACTGTACCTAATAACACCGTCTCACCTCGATAACCGTATTTAGACTTTACCGACAAAAAACCAACGACTTCATAATTGATGAGTTCTTTCATTCAAAATTACTTTAATGTAGCTGCGAGTGACCTTCGGTCTTCTAAGTAATAAATTGTATCTATCACTTGTCTAGCTCCTCTATTTAAATATTCTTAATCATATTTATGTAAAACTAGCATCAACTCGCGGTTTCACCCGCGTAACTCCCGATCCCGTGGGAATGTTGGGATAAAAATTAGCCTATAACACTCCCAATGAAAATGTAGGGAGAAATTAATCATTGTCTCATTCCAAGTTTCATCAAAATCGGTCCAGTTTCGAAACCTATTCAATTCAAACAAACAATCACTTAAATAATTTCCTATAATTTTAACTATTTTTAAGCGCTGAGCACACAGACGGCTGATTTTGGCATGATGAATATAATCTTAGAACACCTAGACCATAACAAATATTTGTTTACAGCAATAAATATCTGGACACAAATATTGGCTTTCTATTCCTTGTCACTTTTCTCCATCCATTCCGAGTTAGGTATCCTTTTTCCGCGCAGAAATGTTTCCCCGATTTTGTCAAAACTCTCAGTTATTCCTCCCTCTTCCTGAAATATTAGCTAAAACCAACAAAATCTCAAGAAAAGATCACAAGAAACAAGAAAAGAATCATTTGAAGGGAGAAGCAAAATACCTGACGCTGGCAAGATGTGCAGCATAGAATATGCACAGTCCTTGTGAGGTACGAACTCAAATTCTATGGCGCAGTCGCATCCGCCATTATAAGAAGAAAAAAAATTGGCTTAATGGCGGGAAATAATGACGCGAACCCTCAAACTTCTACGTGGCGTCCCAACGTTCTCCTCCCACTTCACAGCGGTTCGTCTCTATAGGTTCAAAAAAATAATTTAAAATTATTTTTATTAAGTTTACGTGCCATTCCTTGGACTCAGCAAAACAAAAAGCTTGAATATGGATAAAGTATTTACCACGTAAAATCTCAGTCTTGATTAAAAGCCGAGCTGTCGACTATATCTACTCTCAAAGTTCAATTTAGTATTTCTTATTGGTTTTACTCTAGATTACCTTGTTTAGATATCGGCAAATTATACGGGTGGTCTGGCAAATATCTAAAATTATAACCTGTCAGTTAGTATTTTATTTTCAGCCAGCTTTGAGATATTGCTGATTTAATAAACTGCATCGGTTAGCAACGAAACTTTGTTGTGGAAAAACGTTCTACAGTAAAAATTATTTTTATTATTTACTGTTATCGCTCTTCTGTTTCCCCTGTGTAAAAAGCAGCCTATGTTACTTACGTTTTTTGCACAAAATAGACTTGGCATTCATTTGGACTCATCTCACCTGATGGGAAGTGAAGATGAGAACAAGGAAGTAACATGCTCGCCTAGAAGGTACCTATTCACTCTAGACTTGAAGAAACCAAGGTTGTAGTCAAATAGACACGCTTGGTTTTCATACATTTTGCCGTGTGGACTCGGCGAACAGTAATTTCTGTGGAAATCACTGTTAGCCGTGAATCTGACAGGTGCAGTTTTTTTCATAGAACGTAAACATCTTCCCCCTTATTCCAAAACGAGGTTTAAGGATAGTCCGAGATGTGGATTTAAACCTTAGATTTAGACACATAATTACTTGTTAACTATAGTCTAAACACTATCCCTGTGGATTATTTAGGGAACTATAGTCTAAACACTATTCCTATACATTATTTAGGGATAGTAGTATATAGTTAACAAGTAATTATGTGTCTAAATCTAAGGTTTAAATCCACATCTCGGACTATCCTTAAACCTCGTTTTGGAATAAGGGGGATTAATCAAAAATTTTGCCATAAATTAAATTCTACAAGACAAATTGGTGATTGTTTCAAGAAAAGTATTTATTTTTATCACTTGTTAATCACTCGGAATCGAAACATAATAAAACATAATGTCAGATCGTAAACAATTTACACTGGAGGGGTCCGTTTTCACTTTCCTTGTGTGACCTTTCAGTTTATGTTGAGACAGAGGGAAAAAAACCGGTCAAGTGCGAGCCGCCCCACGCACAAAGAGTTCCGTAACATTATATTTATTATGACGACCCAGTTGGCACAATGGTCACCATGCCGGACTGCCCAACAAAGGGTTGCGGGTTCGATTCCCGCCTCAGACAAGTATTTATGCTTAGATATTTGTCTGTGGTCTGGTTGTTTCTATGTATTATAAGTATATATTTACAAAAGAAAAGTATATAAGTAGTATATCCGTTGTCTAGCACCCATAATACAAGTCTAGTTACTTAGCTTGGGGCTAGATGGCGATGTGTGGAATGTCCTGCAACATTAATTAATATTTATTTATTATTTATTATATATTGTTTTTAGTAAGGTACCTGCAGCTACTAAAAGGCTTTTAAAATGCTTGATATTAGTGACAAAAAACAAGCAAATAAACAAATAGGTAGGTACTTCAATTGATTTTCAGATCATTACTATCACTACACAGTATAAAATAAAGTCGCTTTTCGCCGTCCCTATATCCCTATGTCCCTTTGTATGCTTAGATCTTTAAAACTACGCAACGGATTTTGATACGGCTTTTTTTAATAGATAGAGTGATTCAAGATTTATATGTCTAATACATGCATAATATAGCCGTGCGAAGCCGAAGCGGGTCGCTAGTTAATAATAAAGCAAATATTTATATCATGACCTGTTTTTAAGTAATTTTTCCTGTTTTTTCAAAGAAATATTTAGTTTTTAATTAATGTAGCAGCTCTCCCATATTACTCGCCGGTAGGTACCTTATTTGTGGTCATAGAGGCAACAGAACATAAGTGAAAATTTCAACTGTCTAGCAATTACGGTTCATGAGATACAGCCTGGTGACAGACAGACAGGGCAGACAGTGGTGTCTTAGCAAAAGGATCCCTACCCTTTGGGTATACGGAACCCTAAAAAACATGTTTATGACGTTACCAACGTGTTACATAAAACTTAAAGCATAATTATTGATGTTTACGTTACATAAATTATGCTATGAAGGACAGTGTCGTGGTTGATGCATAATAAACGGTTGTGTTGTTGTGATGTATGATTTACAAGCTTATCATTATAAATAACTTGTAAGTATAAACATCTAGATATTATAATAAATCAATACAAACAGAAAAAAATGACTCTCTATGTAGACGATAGAGAATAATTTCTTGATTAAAGTCAAAATTCGGCCAAAACCATATAACCAATAATGACCAATAAAAAAAAAACTGGTTGCCTGTAAAGTCGGTATACGGGCGAAAGTTTTACGTGACAACAACTGTGCTCGAGTGGAAGGGACGCGTGCCTTTCACTTTTTATGTCTGTCTCTCTCGCTCTTAGGCGGGCTAACCATGCCCGCGTGCCTCTCACTCGCTCTCATTGTGAGCGCATAACGTGAGCGGAGCGTAACGCAGTTTCTTGAAGTGTCACCCGGCAAACCAATTTATAAGACGTTGTCACGTCAAAAAAAAGCGAACGCTTGGCCGAGCTACATAGTATAGGCAGAGTAGGCAGACCTAACACCCCCCGTGTGAGGTTTTATTTTCGTTACGGAATTTCTTGATTCGATCGCCGCGCTCAAAGCCCGCGATAAAAGCTATGCAATAGCTTAACACAAAAAAATTTTTTATCATAAAAGGTTCTGAAGTAGTAATCTTTTTCATCACAAAATTATCTACTTATTGTTATAAAAAATATAATAATATAAAAAAAAACCTAGACGCCTTTTAAAATTATTTTATCAATCCAAATTAAAATATTCGTTAAAATCAGGGACCATAAATCTTGCTTCCATATTAAAGTGTCTGCCTCTTACTAAGAGCGCTAGCATAGTGAAAACTTGACTATGTCGTAAAACTAGAGAGAAATTACCAGGGTAAATAAAGTTTTACAGCTAAATGAAACGATTACCTATTGTTCTCCGTACATTTACTTAATCCCTTCTTGTCCTTTAACGTCGTTTTGTCTCATGGTACTGACAGTTTAAAAATAGGTAGGTAGCTAATCGGTTCACGATTAACCGTCCCCCTAACGATCCCCCTACGGAAAACGGTCAAGAACTTTTTCACGATTAATCATGTAATTATTTAGTCGAAACGAAAAGACGTTGTATGTTGATAAATAATTTGAAAATTCTATTAAGGTTTAGTAGTTAAATTAAGGTTTGAGTAGTTCGAATATTATTTTCACATCGCAGATAGGAATATAACTTTAATTATTTCGATTACTAAGATTTACCACTGGAAAAATCATTTCAGTCAATATTTTTTAATCACTACATAGTATAAAACAAAGTCGCTTTCTCTGTCCCTATTTCCCTTTGTATGCTTAAATCTTCAAAACTACGCAAAGGATTTTAATGCGGTTTTTTTTAATAGATAGATGATTCAAGAGGAAGGTTTATATGTATAATACATGCATAATATAGCCGTGCGAAGCCGGGGCGGGTAGCTATTTATATTTTAGTCATTTGCGACACACCCCCAGGCTCACCTATTTTTTTCTCTATACAGTCGCTCTTAATCGATACACAAAGTAGGGACCTGCTGCCACATAATAATGGCCTGTGTTTTTTATAGTTTTGTAACAATTTATAAAATAAATAGGTTTCTTCGATTACATAAATACTTTATGTGTAATTGAAAAAGTAATAAAGGTGTTAATGTTTTCATGCAAAAGGAACGTCGTAAAACGTGATTTTTATCTCCGATTTCTTTTAAAACATTAATAGTGCCTTCTCGTAGTTATTAAAAAGTTATAAATTTATAAGTTAAGTAACTACAGTAGCTATGTACATTTTTTATTGAAGGTTACGCAACTTACAGTGTACTTAATGTCAACTGAAAGTTACTTTCTGAAAGATTTGTTCTAGATTAAAAGAATTTAATCGTCACACAGTTTTGTTAAAAATCGTAAAAAAAAAATGTGGTTTGTGCACTTACTTCACTGATGAGACGAACAAAAAGTTTTTACCGAAATGTGTCAATTAATGTTGTATGTTTAACCATGAACCGCAATCATCTTCAACCGCAACCGTTGTCATCTCAAGTGAACTAAGAATTCATCATGCAGCAGTAGATTGGGAAAATAATGCTTTTATTTATAGCCACCTAAATTAATAATATGTTAGTTGCTATTTGAGCAATTGTGTCATTTTTTGTTAGCATAAATTAGATTAATAAATTAGCCTAGCAAGTAGATCGTTATCTGTCAAATTTAAATACCGAACATAACAATGATATCATAACCGGAAAGAGAAAAAACATAATGATTAAATCACGTAGGTTATATATACGGTAGCTAAGACTTTGGCTTTTGTTAGTAGGTAGGTACGTGAGATAGCATAATACCTCTTTAATTATTAAGATACTTACCTAAAAATATTTATTTTAGATCAAATCTTGTTAAATTTTGAAGCAGTGAGTAATCAATGGTTAGTGGTTAAATAGAGTTAGTAAACATAATTATTTTATAGGGTAGGTACAGTTTACTAATGTATTTCTTAAAATCTGTGGACTGTGAGTCTATGACCACACTTCGTCGATATTAAGTGTAACATATTTTTTATTAAACTGGTCAACAGTCAACAGAAAGTTGGCCTTTAATACACATTGAAGTCAATAGAAAATTATAATATTAACATTTTTAGACGCATCCGAAGACAGCCCACCTAATAATAACGCATTAATATCATATGATAATCCGACATAATGATAAAATACAGACACAACTTTCTTAACTACTGATGGGAATAAGAAAAAGTTATAAATCGCTATAAAGTAGGTATATGCGCATTCATCGGTCAATCTTGCCCTAATGTCATTTGTCGACGTCAAAACAAAATAGCCACGGAATATATGAAATTCTTGTAGTGTGAGATAAAGGTACAAACTGATGTTTAATTATGGATCATGATTTACGAATCACTTAATTTGAAAGTGTTGATTTAAGGGCTAAGTCAGATCACAGGCTTTTCGATCGGCTGATGCATACTCGTATGACTCGCTTAGGTACCTATACTTCTGCGGTGCTTTAACTCTTTATAGATCTCGGTCTTTTCTTAGTTCTTGTGCCACTCGCTTTGAAATATGGTCCGGACGAATAGTACGATCCTTAAGAAAACTAAGAGTCATATCATTCGTTCACCACCTGGAGAAACCTGGTTTCCTTCCCCAGTTGAAGAAAAGCTACATGGCCGTTAGATTCATCTCTTTTTTGGCCTCCTGCATTGTCCTTTTGCTGAAATGCGATCGGTCGGTCGAGAGTAGTGTTGACCTAGTGGTAGATACCTCGAGTTTCATCCGGAAGGTCATGGGTTCGAATAACATTATAACGAAATACATTTTTCGTACAAAAATGTATGTGCGCTAATTAATATTGCTCATAAGGGGAAATAAATCATCGTAATTAAACCCACGGTTTAGTTGGCTCCAGACATATTGACGAGTTCTTTCTTCTGATCGTGCTCGACTAAGCTGAGAGGGAGGTTCTGTGCAAGCCTTCTCCATCTAAGAAATACATGTCCCAAGCACATAGTGCCCTTCTTCTTCTCTTCTTCATCAGCATGTATTAGCCCACTGCAGGGCATATGCCTCTCCAACGCCTCTCCACAACGTCCTATCACCGGTCCTTCTGGACCACACTGCCCCAGCATGAGCACTTTTGTCGTCGGACCATCTGACTGGTGGTCTTGCATGGATTAAAGTTGCTGGCGCTGTGTAAAAAAACTTTATTAGATGTAAAGATCATTACGATCGGCCCATTAAAATGTATGTAGTCTGCATTTACCCTTACTTTAGACTGGAGAGTGTGTACAGAAGTTATCACTGGTCTCGACTATAAATCAGTTTTACTTAATGAAACCCCTTTTCGAATTAAATTCGCTGTATTTTTGGCTCCGGCATGAAAGTTATTAACGTAAGGATTGCTCGGTGACTGTGGTTATTGATGACGTGCTGTTTTGATGTAGAGAAACCTTTATTTAAGGATTGTTAAGACACTTGTTGAATTATAGACCACCCTGATGTCTGAGAGGAGACAATTCGTATTATTGCTTCAACCATCAATCGATCATGAATTAATTTTTCTGGGGTAGTAAATAAAACTTTCTCATCAAAGTTTAACTCCAGAGCTGCTACTAATGGCACTTAATGGTTCCAATTTCACGTCATAAAATCACGGACATTTACAAGCAATAATCTAATTTAAATTCCGGAGTGTCGTCCCCACTAACATAATTGTATAACAGTAACAATCTACGTGTCGATACGAACACGAATTCTAACATTAACCTTCGATAGATTTTCAAGGGTCGTTAGTGTGTAAATTGATTAATACTTCGCGACGTGAATGCATTAATAATGTATATCTGGACTGTATCTCTTGAATGTCCGAGTACAAAATTGTATCTAATATTGGGTTTATTTGTTTCAGACCTCGCGGCAATCAGACAGCTGCTGGACAGTGAGACCGGAGGCACCACGTGTCACAGTTGTAACATGCCCTTTGACAAGGGCAAAAAGAGAAAGCTGATCGATACCTGCGGACATGAACGTTGCTACTCTTGCATGTTCCGAAACGAAGCGTGTCCTTTATGCGCAAGGAACAATCAACGCCGACCGGTGATGGAGCGGTACACCCCGTCTCCCCAGCGGCCCGACGACTGGCAGAGTCCCATGCGCCTCCCCAAACCTCCGAAACAAACCACCAACCTAGTACAGAGCTGTCCTACACCACCGCACACGAGGCGAAGATTCTTCCTGAGTCCAAAGTCGCTCCGGAGCCCGTTCGGGCAGCGAGCCAGTCGCCATTCACACGAGAACCACGTGCCTCTATCTGGTAAGTTCGAAATTTACATACCTGCGAGCTAGCGACCGATTTATATTGCGCAAGCCATCACGCAATCAGGTTCACTTCATTGATGCCTTGTTTGTTGGGTAAAGTCGCAACTTCATTCACAAAGCCTCTCACTTCCCGCTAGGCCTCTATCAAACCATCGAGGATTCAACTCGTCGCGCGTCGTAAATACTAGGTTTGAGTGACAGTTTCAACAGGGGTGCGCCCACGCGGCTCCCGCGCCGGATGTACGTAGGGGTTCCACAGGGGACCGGTCTACAACATTTGTTAGTCAAACGTATAAATTCTAAACTTTTGCAACAGCCAGACAGCGGGCCGGCTCCGCTATCGCACGATCTGTTACATTTTCTATTTCCATTTATTTATGTGTAGGCCTCCACTGTTGTAATTGAAATATTCCCTTCACAGCTGGGTATCTATTGGCTAATAAACTATTAATACGGCACGGCCCTTGCCCCTTTGATTAAATTATCTATTAAAAGCAACATATCTATTTGTCAATACGACACGTTACAATATTGTTCGGTTTCAAATTTGAATGATATCGTATTGCGTACTCAAATCACTGGCATTAAACCAGGGTTGTGGTGTTAACAGGGCTGCCGGAGGAAGGTCCGCGAAGCGCGGCCTGGCACAGCCTGGTCTTCAATAAGATCAGGTCGCTGTGGTCGGCCCACTCTTCGGTGCCGCAAGGCCTCAACCAATTGACAGGCACGGTTCAATCAACCATCAGAATATGGACTCAATTCCATTAGGCACTCATCTAAATCATTTACGTATAGTAATTTACTGAATTCTCAGACAATAAAGAGACTGTTTAAATTGATTCATCGGAATCGAGTCCACATTCCGATCGCATTGGTTTCAGCACGGTCGCTCGATTTTTGCACATCTTTTTGCCTGTTTGCATACAGCGTCCGATTTATGGCACCAGCTTTATTTTTGCATCTGTGTGTTTGAGTTTGCATTTCAAATGTGTGGTTTTATCATAATGCACTTGGTCATTATCATTAACATTCGTTTAGGTTACTTCGATGTTTTAGGGTTCCGTAGCCAAAGGGTAAAAACGGGACCCTTGTACTAAGACTCCACTGTCCGTCTGTCTGTCACCAAGCTGTATCTCAGAACCGTGATAGTTAGACAGTTGAAATTTTACCACTATAAAAACAAATACTTACTTAAAACAGATATAATGGTACGGATCCATTCATGCGCGAGTTCGACTCGCACTTGGCCGGTTTCTTTACGTCATCGCATGAGTGATAGCTGATAGCTCTCCCAAAAGTGATGTTAGAAGTATTGTCGATTTGGAATGATAAAGAAATGACAATGGTGCTAGTGGGCGGCTGATAACTGATACCACAAACACCGGGATACAAGATAAATCCAATACTTATAACTTTCCGATTGTAAATGTAAATTAATGTCCGTACGAGACGAAAGGTCTCAAACACAATCAAAAGCGTTTTATTGACATAATAAACTTAGAAAGGGGATAAATGTTATCTTACTAAGAGATTATATTAGATTTTTAGAAATTGCTGCGTGGATATTAAAATGTAGGTAAGTAGTAATAAATCATTGTAACACTGTTGTTAATTCCCATGTATTTTCTATGGAATACATAGTTTATAGGATCATTACTAAATAATTAAATACATGACTATCAATAATTTTATAGGTATATACATAATATTGCTTTCGGTAGATAGTAATAAAAATAGCCGACGGCTAAATTGTTGATTTTTGCATGGAAAATTGTTGAATGATAATTGAATTTAATTGAAATTAATTATTTTGTGAACCGTCTGTAGGTGAGTTCCTTTGGCTTTACACAAATAATTTTCTTCAAATTGTACCATAATAATATTATTAGTAATAAAAAAAAACTCACCTTTTATGCGCAATACTATAAGAAGCGGCTATTTTAAAGGGCAAAAGTTATAAAATTTCATTCTAACTGTAAGTAGTTCAAGTCCTCTATCCGTAAGAAGATTCTAAGGTCTGTGGTACAAACGTGCCTGTAAATATCTTATAATATATATTAGGTAAAACATAAGTAAAACCCACTCGCCAGCAGGCTGTTTAACCTTGTACCGAAGCCTACAAAGTTACCAACATAATATGTAAAACTCTCGCATCAAATACAAAGTGTCATGATTATTGATGAATGAATGGAGACTAACGCCCTCCATCTGGGCCATTGAATATTGGCCTCTCTTTCGCGAATTTGTAGGTGTCAGAAATTGAAATCGTATTAGAACGACATTTGATAAATTAATGAAAACTACAGCAGATAGGTACCTTTGACGTAACCTTTGAACAAAACAAATTATAATATCATTTATCTGCCTCTGAACAACACAGAATTTAGGTTAGACAAGGGTTGGTGTCAACAAATCAACATAACATAACTCCTCAGTCAGGAGTCAGATCCCAACCAAACAAAGACCAGCAGTTAGGAGGAACACTCCCCTATCATACCTCCGCCCCCCTTACCAAACTCCCTGTAAAATTCGTCTCCAACAACGAAAAAGAATCGGAAAATATGTTTTCTAATAGCGATAGGGTTTGTTTCTGTTTTCAATCTCAATCTGCTTTCAATCAATAGGTCAGAGATAAAATAATTGTGGCAGTAGTTATATTTATTCATCAACTAAATAAGTGGTCGTATAATTAAAATATCAAAATCATAAACGCTGACAGCTAGAGACAGCACCACACCTGTACAAACGGAATGGGTTAGATAAGTTTACTGCCCTCATTCATATTCTGTTTTATCCTGAATCGGGCCGATTCTTCTTGTTCGTGTGCAATATCCTAACGGATGTCTGCGACCATCTTTTGAAATGTCTCTCTCCTGAACTGCTCTGCTTAGAATAGCTGTTTGAGCAGTACCGGTCCACGATCTTAGCTAGTCACCCCATAGGCCCTTTTGGTTACTACCCCTTTTCCTTGTGTGTTTAAATGACGATTAAAATATATATTTTCAGAAAATTAAAGTACCCACCTACTTAAATTTACTTAAAAGGAGTGGTCGCTTTATTTCTCTTAATTTATTACATTATTGTGCATTCCAATAAGTTCAAACGGATTTACGGTCGAGCGCTAATTGAAAATCAAGTTCGAGTTTATTCACTTCAAAATTCCTCCCTATATTTGGTTCACAAAGTACCCCAAAATGTAACACTACATAAATCTCATCAGGTTTAAGGTCCTGCAGACTATAAACTTTTTATAAGGCAATAATAGTAGTATCAGTTAGAATGATCGACAAACAACGATTGTCTTCAAATGTGAACGGACTAATAAAAAAGTGTACCTACTTACAATTTGGGGAGTCTTCAAGTCGCAAGTGAACAGGTATCTTCTAGGAAAGCGTGCTACATCTTAGACCGCATCGTCACCTACTATCAGGCAAGTGTGATAGTGATCAAACGCTGACCTATCATTAGTAAAAATATTTATTTCTTTAATCTATTCTAATCTGACAACCAAATTAATCCTATGTGTGACATCTGCATCAGGAAACTCATTATCACCCGATAGAAACTCTTTAGTTTGTGTGGACGGAAGTCGGTCAGTTCATGCATCAAGAACACCTGTTGTATTTACTACCAAACTATGACATGAGAATTAGATGTTATTTATGTTTTTATGGACAGATTATGTTATAAAATAGGCATTATAATTTCGTGTTTATGTTTTCTGAAATGTCATTTTTATGATGATATCTTTACTAGAATTGAATTCGAAGATTTACCTACATTTTAGTGTGAGAAACTTAATTTTCTTTCACATGTCTTACTCCATCTTAATCAATAAAATGCGGAATTTTATAACATTCCAAGTGCTAATGGAATTTAATTAAATCCAACACCAACACTTAATACCTTAACTTTACCTTTCTAATAAAGTGTACAACTTTAATGCAAATGTAAAATAATATAGGACCTAGGTTGAAGCCCTAAGCGACACCGAGCCGCTTCGAGCGTGGGAGTGCGCCCTTTTTGCCGACGATCCAGAATCCGAACAAATAAACTAGGAACATTTACTGGGAATGGTTTTTGTTTTAAATTGTTAACATTGTTATACAATAGATGTAGAAATTCAAGTAATGTCATAGATAGAAACTTCGTTCAATGCGAAAATTAAAAACAATAAATGAAAAGTGTTTATATTATTGACAGTATCTTTAGTTAGGCTTATTTTTAGCTTCCTGAATAAATATTCTAAAAATTTAATGTGAATTTAATTGACCACGGCTGCTTGCCCACCCCAGAATTCCGAATAAAAATAAAAACGAATTACCTCATCTAAAATAAATAGGGTGTATTATAACAATTTCACGCAACCGTATCGGTGTTTGTTCCCACGAAGTAGTTTCCGCAGGTGCACAGGCTCGCGTTACTGCGGATACTGTGGCCGCACCTTAACCTTGGCTAGATCTTATGTAACAAGGATTTATTGAGTTTATCGATTGTTTTAGAAAATTGATAACATCCGAATGGTGTTGAACAAAACTTTTTCGTTTGACGATACTTAATTTAGTAACTGTTAGAAACAGTACCTATAGTTACCAAAGGGTTGACTGTTATTATGGCTAACGCAATGCAGCCAGCCTTTTGGGCACCCTACCTTGGGACACTATAATATAATAATATTTAGCAGTATTAGTTTAAGGCACTGAAGGGTAATTTTTACTTAAATACCTACCTCCTTATAAAATACTAGCTGCCCTACGCGGTTTCACCCGCGTAACTCCCGATCCCGTGGGAATATCGGGATGTAAGCTATCCTATCTCTCAAGTTGGATCGAACTGCACATGGTGTGCGAATTTTATTATAATCGGTTAAGTGGTTTAGGAGTCCATTGAGGACAAACATTGTGACACGAGGTTTATATATATTAAGAAGATAGGTTTAAAAAAATAACGCAAGTTATTCTTAAAATTTTTGTATATATCTATGGGACACTTTCGGCTTGATACTGCTTTAAATTATTACAATTTTGCATCTAATGCCAATTGATTTACTAGATTGAAATGTTTCGCACCTATAGGTTAGTTTCCATAACAATATCTAAACCTATTTACATTCAATATGGAAAAAAAACACTGTAAATAACCTTGACAATGTCCGTTCTTTTGTAAGCAATGGACATTGGACAATCACAGCGGTATTTAGTACATCAATTTAGCTAAGAGATCGAAGTCATGGCCGTCACACAATGCACTATTATAAAAATCTTATGTAATTTATTGTTACTACATTTATAATACTTTATTATAGGTCTACTTACTGACATTGCTCTTGCGGTGAAGGAAAACATCGTAATGAAACCCATGGCTTAGTTAGATTCAAATGTATTGATCTGGACACGGTCAACAAGTTGAGAGTGTAGTGTATGTCGGTACTTTTATAATTGTCACCTACGCTCTAGTTGTCAATAAACAGTCTGAATCGAATATCCGTGCCTTTCATTTCGGATGCCTTAACTGGAGACGCGGATGGGACAATGTTAGAGAGAAAGGTTCTGGGCAAGCCTATCTAATATATTGTATCCATATCCTATCCTAAGCGTTACAGTGCTCTAATTATAGTTCCTGCCGATATTATAAATTATACAGATTAGGTTTTAATGTCAATACGACTATACTACTTGCAGGTGCTTTGTTAAATATACATTCGCTAAGGAAGGATACAAAATGAGCAAGATATTTCGAAAATATACTTCATAAAATGTGGAGAATTTAACTCTTTTAAATGTTGTTTGGTTTCGTTTAGCATCGTGGTCTAAGTATGATTTCCTTTTTCATTTTAATCAACATCATATTATATAGCATGAACTTTTGTATTTCGTCATTGTATTTTGTTTGAATTTGCTGCAAGTTTACTCTGAAATATAAACAATTTGTGTAATTTAAAATTATTATCTTTTACAGACGATGAAGGTGGTCATATAAAGCAAGCTGGTTACGAATCTCGACGGCAGAATGACCTCTATATGAGGTTGGGACTTCTGCTCGGCGAGCGAAGAGGTTCCCGAAGTAAATCCAGAGAGAGCTGCACTTCGCTCGCTTCGCTCGATGCACATACACTAGCCTCACATAATACTAGTCCAGTGAGTATGATAAAGACATCTTTTTTGTTCCCGACCCCTATAACTTAATAAAAAGAAATAGTAACAGAAAGCAACAAACAACAAAATAAGGAGAAGCAAAATCGTAGTGTATTCCGCTTCTGATTCTGAAGCCAACAGACAATCACAAATAAATTTATTTATAGGAAAATATATTTATGTAAGTTTGTAAAGAGTTTTGCCCTATTTGAATAAAACTTGCAGTCATCATCTTCCTGCCCTTATCCCAATTTCATTGGGGTCGGCGCAGTAAGTCTTTTTCTTCCATTCACTCCTATTAGTCGTCATCTCATCGTTTACATTCATCTCTCTCATGTCTTGTCTCACGCAATCCATCCATCTTTTCTTCGGTCGTCCTCTTCCTCTCCATCCCTCTACATTAATGAATAAAACTTGCAGTCTGATAGCTTAATTAGTAATATTAAAAAATCAATTAGTGAAGTAGGATTCACATATTCTGTATATTAAGTATAATTTCGACTTCAGTTTTCTAGCTAATATGGGAAAAGCTAATAAATCTCTATATAAATCCAATTCCAGGTGTCAACATTAACTGGTTCATCAGAAGTGGACGCTGCGACGCCTCTAGGGCGAGACTCTCTCGGCTCCCTCGCTTCCATGAGCCTGTCTGCTGCCAGCAACTGTTCCTCATCCAGTCCAGGTAGCAGACGACATTCAGTTAATGGTAAGGCATGATTTATAAGATACGGATAAGGACATTTTGAGTGTTAAGTTAATACCAAGCCTTAAATGTTACGCGCTACGAAAACGTGAAATAAAAAACTGTAAGAGAAACTAATCTCGCACAAACCTACAGATATATATCTCAAACATATTATATGAAAAAAAAATTAAAAACAAAAAGGTAAAGGGACTTTGTTCTAAACGCATAAGCCGCATTACATTAATTCTTTTTAAACCTATGATTAAACCCCTTTGTAGTGGATTTTACTGTTATCTTTATTTCATAATTTCTATCAATGAATCTTGTAATTTAACCACCCCAAATTTTAATCTTCAGCCTTACAAAATGGAAGATCAGAGGAGCTGACTCGGATGTCCAGCGGTTTCTTTAAGACTCGGAAGACTGCCGCCAGAAGATCAGCCAGGGTCAGCACTAAACAGTCTACCAACTCTTCAGAAATTAAAAAAGGTTGGGAACTTCTCATAATACCTACTTTATATTCAAGAAATTGTTTTTTTCCGCCAAAAACTAGGCATAAAGCGACTACTATTGAGACGTTAATGGTATTTTAAAAGCATTATCATTGGTTGGCATATCAGTTGAAACACGGGCAAATCGTGTAGGTAGTTTATCTAGATTTTCAGGGACAACTTATTTTACTCTTAGATTTAATAGAACCTAAATTTTACAAATCTTTCTGTACATTTTCCAGTCCACCCCTCACCCCAGCTGACGCTTCGGCCCTTGTTCTTCGAAGTGCCATCAGCGGATAGCGGGTACTTTGCGGGACGACAGTGGCTCATGAGAGATATGGAGAAGGCACTTGATTCCAGCTCTGCAGGTTTGTTACATAAACTGAATTACATAGGTACTAAAAAGCCAAAGTTCATTTCTAGAAACCTCAAAAAGCTTAATCATGGAGTATCTTTGATGTGACATAAAATGACATTACTTAAATTTCCAGCCCGGAGGCCTTTTCTGCCACAATTGGCTTATGTTTTGTCTCCAATACTTTTCTAACATTTTTTGCACTTATTGGGCATGTTCAGTCCGATATACTTAGTCATAGACCTTTATAAATATCTGCTACCCTACCCCAGATATTCAAAAATCGTCATAGATTGTCAGCAAAATGGCCAAAAATATTGGTTCGTGAAAATAGCAATAAGTCTTCATCAAATCTAACAATGAACACCCTTTCTTTCCAGGAGTCATAGTATCAGGGTCACCAGGCACCGGCAAAACCGCGCTAATACTCCAACTAGTAGAATACTCCTGCTTCGGTCGGAAACGGAATTACGAGTACGAGGAGTTGCGAGAACAGTCGGACATCAGGGAAATGCTCCCTGAAGAGCTCACTGCTGGGCTGTTCAATCATCTGGCTTCATGTGTTGTGGCTTATCATTTTTGTCAAGTGAGTTTTTTAATTGTGGCTTTGCAAGACTTTTGCATGGAAACTAAATCGATGTTTTGCATCAATTTCATTTCAAGGCAATATCGAAACGTTTGGACTTATTACCTATAGGTGGTATCCGTTCGTCTTTTAGTAGTGAGTCAAGAGACTATATCTAGGAGCTGAGAGAATAGTGAATACTTTATCATTAGGCCTTGTAATTGTTCCTCTCTATTTCTTGACAAAATCTAGGCATAATTTGATAGCTAAATTAAATAACGCAACGGTGTTTCAAAACATCACGAATAACCAACATTCAGTGATCACGATGTTTTGTTTGTTTATTCACTTGAAGGTTGTTCAACTTACCTAGGTATTACTTTACTGAGTACCTACCAGTATGTAAATGATTCTAACGAGCCGTTGCTAACAAAAGTTGAATGTAGTCTTACCAGTTGGAATAACCACTATGTGTAATTATTTAAAACACTCTAAGTTCTTGATACAGTATGAAAATATTTCTATTTGATCGCTTGAGTAATATCCAACCGTACTTGTTTCAGGCGGATAACAACAGCACATGTTTAGTTGGTGAATTCGTCCATTCCCTTGCAGCTCAGCTCTGTCAAGCCCCAAGACTCCAAGCTTACAGAGAGTATCTTCTAAGTGAACCACATTTACTTGCCTGTTTGTCTCTAAAGGAATGTATAGCAGATGCAGACCTTGCCTTTATGAGAGGGATCATTGAGCCTCTAGTCTTCTTGCGAAGAAATGGAAGTATAGATTCCAGCAACAGCATTATTTTAGTTGACGGGCTCTGTGAAGCGGAGTATCACAGGCCAGATCATGGCCACACTTTAGCCTCATTCCTGGCAAGACATTTGCCAGAGATGCCGATATGGCTCAAAGTTGTAGCTACGGTCAGAACACAGTTCTTAGAGTTGACGAAACAATTGCCATACACGAGACTTTGTTTGGACGAGTCAGATAATGTTAACAAGGATTTGTTGGAGTACTTCCATGCGAGAGTCAATGGAGCGCCAATCATAGAAACAAACATCAAATGTTCTACGGGAAAATTGGAAGGAGTCCACAATTCGGTGATGAAATTCGCACAGTACGTGCTTCACCTGAGCCAAGGCTCATTTTTGTTCCTAAAATTAATCTTAGACTTATTAGAAAAGAGCCATATCGTCGTCAAGTCCACGAACTACAAAGTCGTGCCGATATCGTTAGCACAAATATTCCTACTGCAATTCAATTTACGATTTCCGACAGTACAATCGTTTGAGAAAGTGACACACATTCTGAGCGTCTGTTTAGCGGCGCTCTACCCTCTGACATTAGTTGAGATTTACTACTCTGTGAATTCATTGCTCGTTAACCGTTTCCTTCCATGGGAAGAGTTCTGCCACCGATTCGAAAGCCTATCAGACTTTCTAGTGAAAAGGATGGATAACACTTACATGTTCTTCCATCCGTCGTTTAGGGAATGGTTGATCCGACGAGATGACAATGAAAGTTCCAAGTTTTTGTGTGATTTGAGGGCAGGACACTGTGGGATTGCCTTTCGATTATCTCGGGTTCAAGCACCTTTAGATTCTGAAAAGACGATGGAATTGGGACATCATATTTTAAAGGCGCACATGTATAGAAATTTGGGACCGGCTCAACTGGGATTATGTCCTAGAGATCTACAAGCAATGATGATAGCGACAAGTTCGGTAAACGTTGGTGAAGCGATAGCTAACTTACGAAACATTTACACTCCAAACGTAAAGGTTTCACGCTTAATGTTATTAGCTGGAGGATCTCCAAATCAAATAACGGAGTGTCTAGGTCATGCTCCGTTACTGTGCATGTATGCATACCAAGGAATCCTTTCCATGGTTGGATTGCTCATCGAATTTGGAGCTGACATAGAAATGGCAAATTCTCAGGGATGTACCGCTTTATCTTTGGCTTGCCAAAGGGGGCATACTGATGTTGCAAGAAGGCTTATAGCCGCCGGTAAGTTTTGACAACAGTCAACCATTTAGCTACTAAATCATAACTTTACTCTCTCTTACTCTTAATATTTGTTGCAGGGGCATCATTAAGCCATACAGACACAGCTGAGCAAACTCCCTTAGTCCACGCAGCAAAGAATGGCCACAGAGATACAGTCATCTACCTCCTTGGTTGCCAAACCGGTAGAGATGATAGGAACTCTTTGGACATAGATGATGGAAGCATTGAGCAATTGGTACCTGGCTCCAGACATGCTTTAATAGCAGCTGCTCAAAACGGCCATTTGGATATCGTGGAGTATTTATTGGATACTGCAGAGTTGATTGTAAGTACATTTGAAGACAAAATAGCAAATATAAGAAAACTTTTAAAGTTTAAACAACATTATCCTGTGATCACTTTAGTTGAATAATTGCATTTTTTCAGGTCTTCTGAGCTGTTTACTAGTTTTTCTATTTATTTTTCAGCCTGATGGTATATGCCCAGTAACAGGCGAGACTGCTCTCACAGCCGCCTGCTCAACTGGCAACGCTGCCATAGCCGACGCTCTCATTATCCGCGGAGCAACACCATATTCCTTGAATGCTCGTCAAATGTCTCCATTAGCTCTAGCAGCCAAGAATGGAAGAACAGCCTTAGTACTAAGGCTATTAGATTCTGGAGCCGATGTGATGGGTTCAGGGGGGAAAAGTCCGCTAATATTGGCAGCGGCTGAGGGTCATGCCGATGTTGCGGAGATGCTTTTGGATCATGGTAAGTTTTGTATACTTTAAAGCTTGTTTTGACATACACTTTGAATTTAAGTTTCACAATATCTTCAAAATTCTAGTTGCCCAAACTAATATTATTTTTTATTTAAGGTGCTGACCCTGATGCAGTAGACAATGATGGAGTTTCTCCGCTCGGTTGGGCGTGTCTTCGATCTAGAATACCCACTATGATCGCATTACTTGATAGAGGTGCTACTATTGGTAAGCTTTTATTTAGTAAACTTAAAAGACTTATAATTTTATTGAAAAAATAATGTTTTACTTAGTTATGTTTTATTGACGGACGACCTGTCAACGCCAAAAAACTGTTTCGAAACCATTTCTAAACCGGAGAAATAATGGAAAAACTGAAATAAGATTTGTTAGTTACCAAATGTAAATTTGATGCCATAAAATATTGTTCATAATTCCAGATCAACCAGACGGTAACGGTCGGACCCCACTAGGCCTCGCCTGCGGTGGCCCGGCAGAGCTGGTGGACATTTTACTTGAACGAGGAGCCTCTTTAGAGAGAGTGGACCATAGTGGACTTAGACCTTTAGATAGAGCCATTGGACAGAGAAATGTTCCCGTAAGTCAATTTATTGAAACTACTTGACTTAGTCATTGAAATTAAAATGTATGAGTTTCTCCTCATTTCTGAGCGTGTTCCAAACACATCTCCATTATTTATAATTCAGGTTTTAGTCGTCTTTTGTAAGTGGTCATATAAAAATGATTTCATTTAAAAAACATTACATTTTTGAGTATTCGATAAGAAATGTTTTGTATTTAATTCCAGGTCGTCAACTGCTTTTTAAGGAAAGGCGCTAAACTAGGCCCTACAACATGGGTCATGGCATCAGGCAAACCAGAATTTATGTAAGTAAAATATATACGATGCAAGAAAATGGTCCCAATATTGAACCTTGTGGAACAACAAATACTAGGTTCACATAAACCTGAAAATAGAAAGCAGCCCATTTTTTTTAAATAATTTGACATATTAATATACCTCTAGTTATAATAAAAGTTTATTAATATTAATTTAACTCTATTTAAAAACTGCTACTAGTCAGTAGTTGCAACAAAGTTGGTTTTTTTACAGTCGACAATTTTTACAAGTTACACTTCGTCAATTTTTGTTCTCAACATCATCTATTATTTTTTCCAGGCTAATTCTTCTAAACAAGCTATTAGAAGACGGGAACATGTTATACCGTAAGAACCGTCCTTCAGAAGCAGCTCACCGCTACCAATACGCTTTGAAGAAGATCAACCCGTTGATCAGCGATGAAGGAGTGTCGACGCCCAACACGACGCCCGTACCACACGAGCATATATCAGCTTTTGTACAGTTGAAGACGAATCTATTGTTGAATTTATCAAGATGTAAGCGGAAATTGAATGTGAGTTTAATGTAATAACAACTTCATACTAATTAAAACTAAACTAAACACAGTCAAAATCTGTAGTAAAAAATGCGTATTATGGACAACTCAATGGTTTAAAAAGCTATGAAATATAAACGCTCGGTCCTCGGAATAGTTTCAAATACTACACAACACAAACTTCCTAAATGAAAATAGTAAATGTAGTTCGCGAATATTGTTTGGGACCAGCGAGTGAGTTCACTAGCTACCATCATAGTTAATAGTGGCATTCCATTAGATTAGTAAAACCGCTCTTGACATTGCTTTTAAATATATTTATTGAAACTTACCCATTATTTATTTTCAGGAACCATCAGAAGCTTTGGACTTAGCAGCTCGCGCCTCCGTCCTTCGACCAAACGCCTTCGAATGCGCATATGCAATGGCCCGAGCTATCCTAGCCTTAAACAAGCCTTCAGAAGCACTCCCCCATGCAAGACGGGCCTTATTACTTGCTCCACAGACAGATTTCTCAGCTGTCCGAACATTAAAAGCTTTGCAACAGGAGATTCTCACAAGGATCAATGCTGGGTCCCATCTTAATAGTGATACACGGTCTATGAGAAATTACGATAGCATAAGTCTTAATTTGCCTTGAAGTATTGTAACGACGGAATGCAATGCTGGAACATCGGGATCCCGCAAATACCTGAATTTCACGTTGAAAATATTTGATTTATTCAGCGGGATTGCATTCCTAACTTGTAACTTTTGCTTAGACATCTGTATAGATAGAGTTATTTATATTTTAACTTGACCACACATTGGATTTGCAAAATTGAAAGTTATTTTACTAATTGTCATTTTTATTGATGGATAAAGAGTAAGCCAGAGGCTAATTTGATATCTTATGTTTCATTTACTGTATTTTTCTTTTTGACAGTTTTATCTGAATCTAATTTAATTGCTATTTTTTGTAGATAAATAGCTTTTTTAAATTATGTACCTAATGGATTGTATGTAAATATTTATGCTACATTATGTATAATTGTATAGACTTATATACTTTTTATCCTCGAATATGTTTTGTTTGTTTGCTTTCTTTGTTATTATTTCGAATCATGACAACATTAAGGAATTAAGGGTTACTAGAATTTTAGTGCCTTCAAAATGCAATATAAAAGTTTTATTTAAATTTTTGAGTTAAACTCACATGCCCATTTTCTTGCTTTGTAATTTATTTTTTAAGAAAATCTTTCGTTTGAAACTTGGTATCCATTTTGAGTGATCTAGATTATAATTCTAATTTTATTATACTTATTTATTTCAAAAAAACATTTAATCGATTTAGTACAAAAATAATGAAAAATCCTGTAAAAGCAATTGTGTTTGGTATAAAAAAAATACAGGTGAAAATTGTTGAAAAATATTATGTATAATTTAAGACTGATCAAAATTGGTGACATTACAAATTGAAGATTACTGTATAACTATAGAATAGGTATTTTAAGTACAATAGTTAGATATTTTATCAGTAAATAATTATATACACTTTTCATATTGCTTCAAATGTTTCTTGTTTTATTTTCTTATTATTAGAGCTTAATTAAATCCCTTGGACATATTAGAATGACAGTATCATATTATCTCCTTCTCCATTCTTTGAAATATCCCTCTGTAATTTTTCATCTAAATCGGTTAAGGCGTTTAATAGTGAAGTAGGAACACGCAAACAAACTTTGCATTATTTACAAGTTGGGATTTTTGTTTACATTTTAATAGTTGTATCTAGAATCTAATGAAATCCTACTAATATTATCAATGTGAAAGTTTGTGTGTGTGTTAGTATGTTTGTTACACCTTCACGCAAAAACTACTGAACCGATTGCAATAAAACTTGGCATGTAGGTAAATAACTGGAGACCCGGATTAACATAAAGATAGATTAATAGATAGATAGATAAATTCTTTATTGCAAACACCATTTGTAAATGGCCCAGTTGGCACAATGGTTACCATGCCGGACTGCCAAACACAGGGTTGCGGGTTCGATTCCCGCCACAGACAAGTATTTGCTTGGATATTGCTTAGATATTTGTCTGTGGTCTGGTTGTTTCTATGTATTATAAGTACCTATATATTTACAAAAGAAAAGTATATAAGTAGTATATCCGTTGTCTAGCACCCATAACACAAGTCTAGTTACTTAGCTTGGGGCTAGATGGCGATGTGTGGAATGTCCTGCAATATTTATTATTTTATTTTATTAAATTACAATAAAGGTTACTTTTTATCCCTATATTCTAACGGGATCGGGACTTACGCGGATGAAATTGCAGTAAAAACACTAGTCTAGTAACTTTCAGTGGTAGGAGTAAAAATCGGTGTATCAGTTGGCATGGCAGTGGTATAAACCGGTTTATTGGTTGAAGTGGTAGAAACCGATTCGTGAGTGGGAGAAATAGTGGAATATTTAAAATTTAGACCACTATTTTTCCAAAACGGACGGTATAACAAATTGTTATTATTGGACCTAATAAGTAAATTAGTTTTAGGAATTATTAAATAAGAAACTGTAGTAGGAGAAATCGGAGAAGTAGTAGAAGTAGAAGAAATGGTAGAAACCGTGGTAGAAATGGGAGAAATCGACTGCCCGTCAGTTTGTGCTGAATTTTGAAGCCATGGGCCACTTCTTAAAGTACTATCATGAGGTCTTAAAACTAAATTAGTATTTGGAACTCTCATATAAACAGGCAACAATACAAGAGGCTTTTTATCTACTTTTCGTGTTAAATCTATAGTTTCAACTTTAGGCGCGTATTTCGAATTCAACAAGCCATAGTCATAGAGGGGTTTCTTTATGATTTTCGATGAGTGTTTTTTGTGATATTTAGTCGGTGTGTACGTTGATGGGGAATAAACGTGTTGGAAATGTTTTTTGTGCTCCTGTGTGTCTGAATTTGGTGTTGATCGCATGTTCTCGGATAACTTTGAGCATTGAGAAGTTTGATTCCTTTTTGAAGGCGGACATGTCTGAAAAATTAATAAACATTAGAATTCTTAAAGAATAACATGAAGCTGAAAATGTTAAAATAGAAAGACATTCATCAAAACACTTAGGTACATTTAAAAAGTTTTTTTTTACGACATTTTATTAAGCTTCACTTGTCCTGTTTGTCGTCAAATCTTGTTTTATAACAAACTAGCTACGCAATTTTCTTAATCTTTTCTTTCAAAAGAACCTTCTCCTGACAATAACAAACAGCGAACAAAAAAATATTTTGCGAAATCGGTTCAGCTGTTTTCGAGGTATGCTCTTAGCAACACATTCAGCAATTAATTATTATATTATAGACTAGCGACCCGCCCCGGCTTCGCACGGCTGTATTATGCATGTATTATATCTAAAAACCTTCCTCTTTAATCACTCTATATATTAAAAATCCGCATCAAAATCCGTTGCGTAGTTTTAAAAAATGAGATAAGAAAAGAAGTGATGAAGATAGTGAGCTGCAACTACTAGAGTGATTTTGATAAAACTTGGTAGGTATGACAATACATCAAATCTTTGAAAGATAGGCTTGTGTTAGTTTTTGACGTGACAACGTCTTGTATTTCGAAAGAGCCGGCTGCACGCACGAAAAAATGCGGCGTTACCTCGCTCTGAGGCGTTCCATGTAAGGCTTGAAGTGCAAGCGAGAGCGCGGAACGAGCGACAAAGAAGCACAATCGAAAGAAATTAAAATTTTCTTTTGAAAAATGCTACCATTCCATCAGTATTTTCTTAAGACGTTGTCACGTTCAACTATCGTCAGTAAACCGACTTTACAGACAACCAATTTTTTTTTTGCTTAATTATTTAGTTTGGAGGCTAGATGGCGCTGCTTGCGGTATCGTAAAATTTACTTACAAATAGCATAGTATCAATCAAATTCAACAGTTTCCTCTGCGAATTGCAATGTTCTTTGTAAAGTGGTGCGTTTCTAAAGGCAGCGTCGTAAACGGTATCTAGATTGAAGCCGTCAACCGGATGAGGTAGGCTTTTAAGTAGATCTTTCATCTTGAAGTAGTCCATGAAACCGTACTTGTTTAGGACACCCATCTTTGTTAATACGCAGCTCGTTTGTGGTGTTAAGTCTTTGCACTGGAAGAGATGATTTTATAACTTACTATTTGTTGCCCGCGACATCGTTTTAATATACGTAAACCTTACTCTTGAATCATACTATCTATTTAAAAAAAGTATTATGCAGAAAAGAACAGATTGTGATAAAATCGCAGTCGATTGCGCATGGCGACGCGTCGCCATGCGCAATCGACTGCGTACACACTACTGCATATAGACTGTATATATATACCATCATATAGCGTGGCGACGCGTGCGTGCCACGGCATGCGTCGCCACGCCAGAAATCGGTTTTACGTGCGGCTATAGTGAGCTCTAACGATCTGCATCGAAAAACAGCCCTATGTCCATCAATTGCAGTTTCGACCCACTGTGCGTCGCCACGGCAGAAATCGGTTTTACGTGCAGCTATAGATGTTTCACATCAAAAAACCGCATCAAAAATCCGTTGCGTAGTTTTAAAGATCTAAGCATACATAGGGACAGACAGCGGAAAGTGACTTTGTTTTATACTATGTAGTGATTTATAGTTATTAAGATTTAAGCACGTGTTTTTCATCAACATCTGACGCTATTACACATACTAAAGGAACTTCAAAAACCTAACTTTCTTGCAAACAATTAATTTTCGTTCGAAGTTCTTCCATAAGTTATTCTTTTTGAAACTAAGTTCTTTATCGTAGGTTTTGGCGAGGACCTAGCCGATAAAAAATGCAACGATTTTTTTTTTAATTACACCAATCGATAGTTTTGATATTCCTGAAAATATTTATTAAAAAAAAACCCGGAACCTGGAAATATTTAGGTCTGGATTATTAGAGATATCAAACTTACCCCTTTCTTAGTAATCTTGTTTTTCTTCGTTGTATTATAAAGATTAACTTGTTCGATTCTACTCAACGAAGTTAAACCGCATTCGTTCAATGTTTCATAGTTCACTAACTCTGGTAGGTTGCAGGTTCCACGACGATGTTTCTGTAACGGAAGCTTGTACTATGGTCACATGGGTATACAGTGTGAAATAAAAACCTTGCAATCCCTCTTATGTACCCCCAAGACATTACCAATTTTTGTTTAAATGAAAACCAAAATTCAAAGTTAGTAAAAGAAAATAAAAAAATATGAATAGGTATGATTGCTTGAATATGATTTCAGTATTTTTTTCTATTCTTGTATTAGTCTATTACAACTGTTGGTGTACCGAATAAATAAATATTTAAATAAAAAAACTTGAGCAGTTTTTCCGAGTTGTAAAAAAAAATTGTTCTGTTTCCATTAAAAAAAAATTGTTCATATCCTGAGGGTACAAGACGCTTTAGATGTTTCGTATGAAGGCACTATTTATTCGCTACTAGCTGCACCCCACGGTTTCACCCGCGTAAGTCCGATCTTTAAATTCTCACCGTTTAAACCTTCCCTGGACTTCCACAAATAATTGAAGACTAAAATTAGCCAAATCGGTTCAGCCATTCTCGAGTTTTAGCGAGACTAACGAACAGCAATTGATTTTTATATTATAGAAGATAGACTAGCTGTCCCGGCAAACGTTGTTTTGCTATTTACAAAAAAAAAAAATGTTGGCCGATTCTCAGACCTACTGAATATGCTCACAAAATTTCATGAGAATCGGTCGAGCCGTTTCGGAGGAGTTCAAGTTCGAACCCCGTGACACGAGAATTTTATATATATAGAGATATAGATAATGCCCTCTCTAGAATGGTTGGGATCTTATGTCAAAAGGGTTTTGATTGTCACCAACCATCTGGCGCTGCCTTAAATTTTATGCCCAAATGTTGTTTTTGTTGTTTTATGAAATTTTTTGAGATATTAGGTATATTCTTTTTTCAAATTTTTGGAGGTTTTTTTAGTATGTACTTACTGGTCTATACTTTGACGAACTTATTTGACATATTCTACCATCATTTGTGTGCCTGAAACATTATCAAAATGATTATTCTTTATACGTAAGAGTTATCGAGGTATTGTAATAGGAAATGGGGTTTTTCTAGACGTCTTAACGACTCATTTTTCCCGGAGAATTCTTTTGAGGGTTCCGTACCTCAAAAGGTAAAAAAAGGAACCCTTTAAAAACTTTCTCTTGTCACTATGTCTGTCCGTGTGTCACCACCAATTTTTTTTACATACCTAATATGATATTAGCGTTTGATCACTATCACATCTTCCTGACGACAGGTGACGAGCAAAAGTTGAACAAAATCGAGCAAAAGTCGTAAAAAAAAGTTGTTAAAAAGTCGAGAAGAACGTTTCATACGCTACCCTTTTCGTAACACATTGTACTCACTTGCAAGGATCGTCTTTGATAGCTGTAGGGCAGTTCTGAAAATTTAATAAATATCCCATCAAAAACATAAATAAACTAGCGAACCGTCCCGGCTTCGCACGGCTATATAATGCATGTATTATACATATAAACCTTCCTCTTGAAACACTCTATCTATTAAAAAAAACAACATCAAAATCCGTTGCGTAGTTTTAAAGATTTAAGCATACATAGGGATAATATAGGGACAGAGAAAGCGACTTTGTTTTATACTATGTAATGTAGTGATGAATATTGCAACCTCTAGCACCAAGCTAAGCAAGGTAGCTAGCTACCATAACACAATCCTAGTTGATTATATCATTTATCATATCATTTTTATTATATCAGTTGCCTAGACAACTGATATAATTTTCTTTTGTAAATACATAGATATTTTATATATAAAATTTGTTTCAGCGAAGGGGTTTAATACGAAAGGGAGTTGTTCTAGACGTCTAGGCGAACAACTTTTGTTCTAAGACTTTTGGAAATTCGAACTTTTTTTTCGATAATTCTGAGGTAATTTTACTTGAAAATCAGCTGTTTCAAACAAAAACTTCAAACGAAAAGTTCGAATTTCCAAAAGTCGTGGAACAAAAGTTGTTCGCCTAGACGTCTAGAACAACCCCATTTTATATTAAGACCCCTTCGCTGAAACACATTGTATACCCAGACCACAAACAAATACTGTACACAAATATTTGTTAGAGGCGGGAGTCAAACCCAAAACCTTCTGCGTCGTAGGTAGGCCCGCCACGCCACTGAGGTCAAGTCTCTCAAAGCAACTTTCCGCTATCTCTCCCTATGTATGCTTAGATCTTTAAAACTACGCAACGGATTTTGATGCAGTTTTATTTTAATAGATAGAGATTCAAGAGGAAGGTTTTGGTATATAAAAAAAACTACCACGCGTACAAAGTCGCGGGCAATAGCTAGTCTGAACTAAAAAACTAAATACGATTGAGATGTCTTCGTATAGAATAAGAATAATTTAATAAATAAAACTTTTATAAAACATTATACTATAGAGCTAAATCACTACATAGTATAAAACAAAGTCGCTTTCTCTGTCCCTATATCCCTATGTATGCTTAAATCTTTAAAACTTCGCAACGGATTTTGATTCGGTTTGTTTTTAATAGATATAGTGATTCAAGAGGAAGGTTTTTAGATATAATACATGCATAATATAGCCGTGCGAAGCCAGAGCGGGTCGCTAGTACAATTTAAAACAATAAATAATAGATTTGCTTAAACTAGGAAATCCTGTGTTACAGGCGAAAAGGGACTTAAACAATTACCTATAAATTTTATTAAATTTAGGTACTACTTGCAAAGAAAAATATTCAGGGTGAATTTTTTATGTGGGCCTTCATGGCTATATCGTAAACTATAAGAGATAGCGAAAAATGCTAAATGGAGTTGCGTGCCCGATATTAATAAAAACTAAAACTGCATCATTAGATTTTTGAAAAATTGATTACCCTAACCTAAAATTGAACCTGTTGATTGTGCAAAAAAATAATCATATTTTTTTTTACTAGCGACCCGCTCCGGCTTCGCACGGCTATATTACATATAAACCTTCCTCTTGAATCACTCTTTCTATTAAAAAAAACCGCATCAAAATCCGTTGCGTAGTTTTAAAGATTTAAGCATACAAAGGGAAATAGGGACAGAAAAAGCGACTTTGTTTTATACTATGTAGTGATAGTGATACCAGTGGATAGTCTTGCCTTTTTCAAAAATCTATTGATGCAGTTTTCGTTTTTATCAAAATCGGCCACGCAACTCCTTTCAGCATTTTTCGCTATCTCTTATAGTTTAGGATACTTAGTTTAGTATAGTTTAATAAACTTACCTCTGTCAATACATCAAAGATACAAGTCAAGACCCTGTTGATCTCACAATCTCCAACGTAGTCTAAAGGTCTGTCCAAACATGTTGTTATGGCACGTCCTTTAGCTCTTTCCCAACCTGGGTTCATCTGCGAAATATAAACATAAATCTATAATAATATGATAAAGCTGAAGAGTTTGTTTGTTTGAAGAAGCTGATCTCTGAAACTACTGGATCGAATTGAGAAATTCTTTCTGGGTTCGATAGTCCATTTATCGAGGAAGACTTTAGGCTATAAAACATCACGCTGCGACCAATAAAAGCGAAGAATCAATGGGAAATGTGGAAAAAACGGGGAAAATTATTCATCTTAAATGTCTTTCGTTTTTTGTTTGAACGCGCTGATCTCAGGAACTACTGGTTCGAATTGAGAAATTATTTTTGTGTTGTATAGTCCATTTATCAAGAAAGGCTTTAGGCTATAAACCATCACGCTGCGACCAATAAGAGCGAAGAATCAGTGGGAAATGTGGAAAAAACGAGGAAAATTATTCATCTTAAATATCTTTCGTT
This sequence comes from Idaea aversata, assembly GCA_907269075.1. Classification (NCBI taxonomy): domain Eukaryota; kingdom Metazoa; phylum Arthropoda; class Insecta; order Lepidoptera; family Geometridae; genus Idaea; species Idaea aversata. Next base: position 2,022,810 of record OU026092.1, on the reverse strand, counting down.
TTTTGTTTGAACGCGCTAATCTCAGGAACTTCTAGTTTTAATTGAGAAATTATTTTTGTGTTAAATAGTCCATTTATCGAAGAAGGCTTTAGGCTATAAAACATTACGCTGCGACCAATAAGAGCAAAGAATCAGTGGGAAATAAGGAAACGAGGAAAATTATTTATCTTAGAGGGCTTCCGTTTTTTGTTTGAACGCGCTGATCTCGGGAAATACTGGTTCAAATTGAGAAATTATTTCTGTGTTTGATAGTCCATTTATCGAGGAAGGCTTTAGGCTATAAAACATCACGCTGCGACCAATAAGAGCGAAGAATCAGTAGGAAATGTGGAAAAAACGGGGAAAATTATTCATCATTCAACCGCATCAAAATCCGTTGCGTAGTTTTAAATATTTAAGCATACATAGGGATATAGGGACAGAGAAAGCGACTTTGTTTTATACTATGTAGTGATGATATGATGATGATGAGTATATCCGTTGTCTAGCACCCATAACACAAGTCTAGTTACTTAGTTTGGGGCTAGATGGCGATGTGTGGAATGTCTTGCAATACTTATATATTTTATATTTATTTAATAATGGACGGCCTCTATGCTGAAATCTGGACGAAAAAAGTTGTAAGTAAGTACTTACCGATGTGAAGTTGTCCAATAACTTAGCAAATAGAGCTACATTCACTGTGTTCGAATCGCTTAATATTCCGAGTTTCTTGAATACGCAAGTCTCTTTTTCACACTGAAAAATAGAAAATTACATTAAGAGGAAAGGGTACCGGGAGCTCTCTCCATACAAACTATTACAAACGTAGTAGACTGTTTTCTCCCTGGATAATGACACTAAAGCAAATATTTTTGGTTCATAAAACTTATAACTGCCATAAAAATTTATTTTTGTTTTTTTTTTCAATCATAATTTCAAGAATTAAATATTATTAAAAAAATTGGTTGTCTGTAAAGTCGGTTTACTGACGATATTTGAACGAGACAACGTCTTAAGAAAATACTGATGGAATGGTAGCATTTTTCAAAAGAAAATTTTAATTTCATTTGATACTCGATCAAAACATGTAAATGTACTATAGTATAGCAGCTGTCCACGCAGACGCATCGCTCAGTCAAGTAGGAGAGAGACGGATGTCGAACGCTGCCGAACGCAAAGGATAAATGTATGTAATTTGAGTGGTTTACTATTTTATTTTTTATATTCATTTTAAGCTTCATTTGGTGGCGTATTTATTAATTTTTATTTATTTATTAATTTTTATTTTATTAAGTTTACTTTTATTTTTACTTTATTGAAGCCTCTGTCCGGTCGGCTTCATGTGAGCTGATATTATTAGGCAGATAATGATGTGTCCTGTTACGCTTTAAGTCTTCGTGTATAATTCTATGTTTTTTTGTTTTGGATTGCTTGGTTGTTATTTATAACATTTTGGTTTTCTTTATGGGCATTTTGCTTGTTTTTTGTAGACATTATTATTTTCAATCTATATTTATATTTATGGTTCTAAAGACAATTTAGAATATATATATCATTTTTTTGTTATAAAGTTAGTATCAGTGTTTCCTGCCTATTATAACAGAATTACAGCATCGTCCTACTCTCTTTAATCACAGGGTCCCTGCTGAAAATCAGCGTTGCATTTATGCAACACATAGCTGAGCAGGAGCCTATTTGGCGGCGACATTGTTATTGTGTTATAAATAACATAGCTTAGAATATTTAAGTCAGTCTGTTATTTTTAAAAATAAGTTTTTTAGTTTTGTTGTTGGCCAAATAAAGATATATCTATCTATCTATCTATCTATCTATCAAAGGCCGATTGTGCTTCTTTGTCGCTCGTTCCGCGCTCTCGCTTGCACTTCAAGCCTTACATGGAACGCCTCAGAGCGAGGTAACGCCGCATGAGTCATGTTTTTTCGTGCGTGCAGCCGGCTCTTTCGAATTATAAGACGTTGTCACGTCAAAATCTAAAAAAGGTTTCCTTAGATAGAAAAAAAACGCAAAAAGCTGACTGCATTGCCTATTTGGACGGCAATCAAATGCCGATCCATTAACCAAAGTACCTAACAGTAGGTATATAATTTTTTTTATTGTAAGCGACGTATTATTTTTAGCCAAAAATGAGCATAGGTTACGTAAATCAAAAGGCACTTACTATCAAATTATCTTAAAATAACATAAATTACATTACTATAACACCTAATCTACTCTTAATGGGTAATAAACTAATTAACTCAAATAAATTGTGCGACCATAAAAAGTTCAAGTTACTGTGAAAGAATGAACCACGTTCCGTCATTTTATTCCAATTTATAGACACATACCTACAGAGTATACAAGATGGCGAAGATTTATTTCTTTAATTTTATTGCGACACAATCGCGCTCTGACGTATTTTTAAACATAAAGCCATAGAACTTTATGCTCAAAAAAGATATTATATGAAACTCATTCTAAATTACGTATAGTAGGTAAGTAAGGTAGCGCCATCTAGAAATAAGGGGTATTTTTATGTTATGAATTTTTGATAATGATTCGCAGTCTATTTCTGGTAAATGTTTGTCTACGTCGTGAGAATCGTGAGCTCTCGACACGCGGCGCGAGTAGGTGTTTTCAAAAATAAATAAATAAATATTTCAGGACATATTACACATCGCCATCCAGCCCCAAGCTAAGCAACTTAATGCTTGTGTTATGGGTGCCAGATAACGGATAAACTACTTATATACTTTTTTTTTTTGTAAATATATACATATTATACATATAGGAAACACCCAGAACCAGAAACAAGAAATAAAAAAAAAACCCGAAAAAAAAAAAATGAAATGACCCGTATCGTGCGATAGAGAGAGTTTAAGTTCGGACGTAATTGCCCACATTTTGCTTTTCAAATAATGTTGCGGGCCGTAACGTTTTTACCCCCTTTATCCTTCACAAAATGAAATAAATTTGATCTCATTCATTTTCACTGCATCTTATTCTAGGTTTATACGTTTTTCTTTTATGGTAATTCTAGTCTACTAATGGTAAGTTTTATGGTAAGTTTAGTCTACTAAAAAACAATTGAAACGCTCGATGAAGTTTTTAAGTTAAAAATAAATATAGATATTCAGAACTTTTATCTTAGGCAATATTTATTTAAAATAAAAAGGGTTATTAGGGTTATTATCCATTACATCTAGAACATTTTCAAAAATTATCAAAATCGAACTTCGTTTATGTGGGGCAAAACGTTACCGCTTTTTTTATGGAAATTTACAGCTTCACAGTGGTCTTTATACTTACAGTCTGCGGTAACAATATAACATCTCTATGTACGATCGGCCTCTCGGATGTAGTCGTCGGTCCCTCTGTAGCCAAAGATTCGTCTATGATCAATCTATTTCGACCGTCCCATATCAGTTTAAAGTCGCATTCTTGACGCCATATTGGTTGTATGAAGTTTGATACGTCGCAGCAGTTTAGGGGATCGAGATTTGCCTGGGAAAAAAATGTTTTTTTAAGTACCTATACCAAATATCCGTGTTTCATAAAACTACAAAAATCAGCTATTTATGAAAAGTAGCCTATAGCCTTCCTCGATAAATGAACTATCAAACACAAAAATAATATTTCAATTCGAACCAGTAGTTCCTAAGATTAGCGCGTTCAAACAAACAAACATACAAACAAACGAACTCTTCAGCTTTTTGATATTAAGTATGGATTAGCCATACTATGTTTGTTTCCAGGAATTGATCTCAATCAGCAACCCTATCAATTAGTAAAAAAATATAGGATGATTATTATCTTGGAAAATGAACAGGTTCGATTCCTGGCTAGGGTAATGACTTTTCCAAAAATCTAATAATGCAGTTTTAGTTATTATCAAAATCGGGCACGCAACTCCTTTTAACATTTTTCGCTATTTCTTATAGTTTAGGATATAGCCCTGACGGCCCATGTAAAATATTCATCCTGTATAATGTTTATAGAATTGCTATGGAAGGCACGTTAAGCCGTTGGTCCCGGTTGCTACCTCTAGTAGCAGTCGATATGTAAAGTTAGAGGCCTTAGGGCGATCTGAAAACTCTAACAATAGGTGAGCCACACCACTATACGAGAAGAAGAATATAGGAAATTAATACAAAAATATGTTTTAATTATGGAAAAATGCGTCTTCAAAAATTGCATCTAAGACGAGACTCGAACTCGCATCCCTTGAATATCGTTCAAGTGCGCTTACCAAGTCAAGTACCATCATAGTTGAATTTAAGAATTGCATTAACCTCTTTCGATGGCCCAAATAATGAGGCTAAGTGCGGAAACAGCCCCGTAAAACTAAACTAAACCTCTTTCGAATTAAGTAAGCAATTTTTGAAGACGCATTTTTCCATAAAAAACTATTTTCAGATAGCCCAGGTCAGGCTATGCACTTTAAAAAATAAAAAATCATTGACATTAATAAAACTTTTAAACAGACACTAACACGGATAAAACTATGTCCTGACTGACGGATCAACGCACAGCCTAAACCGCTGATCGTAGGGACCTGAAATTTGGAGGGTGTATTCTTTGTATGGCATCCTTTATAAAAGGATTTTCCAAAGTTCTATGGGGTGCAAAAGGAAGGCAAAGTTAAATATAAATAAATAAAATAAATATTGCAGGACAATCCACACACCGCCATCTAGCCCCAAGCTAAGTAACTAGACTTGTGTTATGGGTCTTTAAAATTGGTAATAACATGGTAGATAAGGAGGTAAGTTAGTAGGTAGGTACCACTTTACCTAGGGTTTCAAGGGTTTTTAATTAAAAAGGGGAGACTTTTGTTCGACAACTTTTGAAAGTTCTAACTTTTTTGAAGTGAATACTTCTTATTATTTTAAGATGTGATAAAATTGCTGAACTCGCGACACCGTTACGGTCATGCAATATTTAAATTTATACTAGCTGCGCCGCGCGACTTCGTCCGTGTATGTGGATGTCTAAAATAGACTAAGGAATCACGGTGTCCCATACAAACTTTGCCCCCCTTTTTCACCCCCTAATGGGTAGAATTTCGGAAATTCCTTTCTTATCGGATGCGTACGTCATACAAAGAACACACCCCCCAAGTTTCAGGGCTCTACGATCAGTGGTTTAGGCTGTGCGTTGATCCGTCAGTCAGTCATACAGGACAAAGGATTTTATACATAAGGTACATGATACAAATAAGGCCTATGCTCTAACAAGGCCTAGTATGCCTAAAACCCAAATAAATCGTGTTGAAGGCTTAAATACCGTCGCACATAATTATTTATAAGCCCTACGTATGAGGAGGGGTGCGCGGGCGGCTCTCTCTCGCTCCATGGGGTAGTGCAGACGAGTTTGCGGTCGGAGAAGGTTGTTTCGTGCTCCTAGTTAAAATTTCTGTAAGTTCGTGGTAAGTTTACAGTTATTTATTACTTGTTTCAATTAAGATAGTTTTCACAATTGCTAGATAACTATTTTTTGTGTTCATATGTCGCTTTTAACTGTTAATTTAAGATTAATTGAATATTTTGAAGCCTTTTCAACTGTACAGCTCGTATTCCACAAACAAGGCCTAGGCCTTATTTGTGGTTGGTAGGCCTTGTTACTGGAAAGTAGGGCTATTTAGTGATCTTAGCGTGTATGCAACATTTTTAGGGTTCCGTACCTCAAAAGGTAAAAAAATGAAGCCTTAATGAGATCACTTTCTTGTCTGTCTGAATGTCCGTGTGTCACCACCAATTTTCTTAGGAACAGGTAGACCTAGCATGTTGAAATTCATACCAGATACTGAGGTCTATAGTTCCTATTAGGTGTATAAAAATCAAGGTCCTGAGTCAACATGTTAAAAAGATATGGGAAAATTTATCCGACACCCGATTATGGACATATCAAAACTTGCCCAAGGAAAAAGGCTTTAAACTATAACGGTCAAAGGGTGACTAAGGATTAATTCAATGATAATGAGACTAAAAACAAGAAGAAAACTAAAGTTGTACCTAACAAAAAGTCAAAGCCGAATAATAAAAATAGTAAAGAACTTCCAAAGGAAACCGATGCAACTAAGAAAACGAAAGGAAAACTATCTAAAGGTACAAAACTAAAAACAACTAAAAAAACCAAAGATAAGAATAGTATTAAAAAAAGGGAACTGAAAGCTGGTACTGTCCGGCTTGTCGCGAAGACAGAGTTAGACATGAGACCTAGGCTTGTACCGACTGCGCTACATGGTATCACGATGATTGTATTGGTCTAACAAAAAGTGATTCAGAGCCCTTTTTATGTCCCGATTGTGATATTTAAAATAACACTTACTGTCTAATATAAGCATATTTCTTACTTTTATGATTATCTTTGCATAAAGACTGATTGAATGTTCCTAATACCTTCTATATCCCAGTTTTTTTTAAGGGGCCTTATTAAAGCACTATGTTCTAGTAAGGCCTACAATTTTCTCATTTTTTTTCGATTTTATTATATTGCTATATGAAAGTATGTTGATTTATTTTAGTTTATTAGGCCTATCTTAAAAACATTGTGATATTCTGCTTTTGTTGCTTAATATGAAACAATAACTCTGATTTGTAATTTTAGTAAACTTACTTTACATTTATAATGTTGCAAATTCTATTAGCTGATTATGTAACAGTGTCTGATGACAAATTTAAAGTTTTTTTTTTCATAGGTTCTTTAATTTTAGAGATTTTTTGGAAGGAAGGCTATAGGCCTTGTTACATACGGGTGATTTATTATGACCAAAATGATAGGTTTACTATTTGTTAGTTTTTGTTTAATTTTTCTTAAATGTGTTCCTGTTTAATTAATATATCTTGTAGTACACAAATAAATGATTCTGATTACCCAAGGTTGCATTTATTTCAATAAATATTTATTATGATATTTGAGTCTAAAATAAGGTAGGCCTTATTTGTATCATTTACCTTAGTATAAAATAAAGTCACTTTTCGCCGTCCCTATGTCCCTATATCCCTTTGTATGCTTATATCTTTAAAACTACGCAACGAATTTTGATGCGGTTATTATTAATAGATAGAGTGATTCAAGAGGAAGGTTTATATGTATAATACATGCATAATATAGCCGTGCGAAGCCGAGACGGGTCGCTAGTGTGTGCGCTAGTGGTATAGATTATATTTATTTATTGAAGACATTCTTCGTAAATGATAATAACTGACCTGAGCAGGCGTAGGATGAAACTGTCCATAATCAATGACAGGCTTGTGTGTATAGTAGGCTAACATTGCAGTAAACCCACACTCAGCTAACACAGTCGCGTTGAATAGCAGTGGGACATCGCAGCATGCTGTGTTGAAATACTGGAAGATAGATATTTTGACTTGACCGCCTTGACCTGCTTGACATTGCTTTTTTTTTCATTTTGACATATTTTTTTTGGGAATGCGTATCCCAAACTGGAGGAATATAGGTTTCTTCCTCTCAGTGGGATCACTGCGTTAATCGACCACTTCTTCAAAGAGTAAGAAATATTAAGGTAGGGGTAAACACAAAAGATTCCAATGGGTCGAAGTGTTGCTGGCTATTTGTCAACCCCCAATATATAAGATAAGATAAGGATTCAATGTAGCTTACGACCTTCTTCTAATAGACGTTACACACAAACTTAAATACTTGAATTAAAAGTAATCAGTGTGATTATTATTTTCAACATGTTAGCTATGTCTTTAGTTGTGTGAGTGGTATAAGCCGCCACCCGCTACACCAACCGACGTGGGTTGATCCAAAAGTTACGTTGTTATAATGTTCAAATAGGGCTACACAGGATTGTACGGTGGGCAATGGGCATATACTTTTGACCGTAGATAGTACATACATTTTTGGCGTATTGCGTATTTAAATTCGTCAATGACCATGTTAGTAAATTACTAGTAGTGTAGTTTCTAAACTAACTGGATTATTGAGCCAATAACGTCAGCGGGCGGAAAAGTGCTATTTTTCAATCCATGGGCAAAAAAGTACTTTCAGTTAAGATAACACGGGTGAAAAGCGACCAATAACACGGGTGGAAAGCGACCATTATGAAAATGGTCCTTTGACCGTATTTTACTCGGTTAGTAATACGGAAAATTATAGTTGTACTTACGTGTTTTAAAAACCACATAGGCCTTGCCTCTTGCGGGAGATATGTATACATATTTTTATATCGACTGTAAACAATACAAACGTATTAAGATTTTCCCACGGGATCGGGACTTACGCGTCTAACGGTCATTGGGGCACAGCTAGTATTCAATATTATCAAAATTTATTTAATACTAGCTGCGCCCCGCGGTTTCACCCGCGTAAGTCCGATCTTTAAATTCTCACCGTTTAAACCTTCCCTGGACTACGACAAACACAACAAAAAAAGAATTGGCCAAATCGGTCCAGCCGTTCTCGAGTTTTAGCCAGACTAACGAACAGCAATTGATTTTTATATTATAGACTAGCTGCGCCCCGCGGTTTCACCCGCGTAAGTACTCACCGTTTAAACCTTCCCTGGACTACGACAAACACAACAAAAAAAGAATTGGCCAAATCGGTCCAGCCGTTCTCGAGTTTTAGCCAGACTAACGAACAGCAATTGATTTTTATATTATAGATAACTTTACCTCTGTGTAAACATATTTGAAAAACCAGCAAGAGAATTGACCGGCGCGCACCCATCATGTGGTTTACTGAATTCTGGTGGACAATTCTGAAACGATAAACAATTTTCAACTGTTAAAATAAACTTAGGATAGCTGATAATTTGGTTCTTGATTAATTGTGTACCTACTCTTTAAATAAAAATGGTGTGAATTCCACGATAAAAATAGTCTACCCCCAAACTATAATAAATAATAATAACCGAGAGCTCCCGACCGAGAACTAAAGAGTTCTACGGAGAGCTCTAAAACGGAATGTTTTCAACACAAGCAAGATTCCAGGCACCTGCTTTAGTTAAAGTTTAAAGTCTTCTAACTCATCAATTTATCAAACAAAAATTATTAGAATGAAAACTTTCCAATAATTGTAATTTTCAAACTCTACCGGGGGCTGCAATTATGCAGGCGACTGTACATTTATTTACCATAACCTTACAAGAATTATTACATCACAGATCCGCCACACTAGGCCTGTCCTGTGGGGATATTATCTCTAAGTACGTAAAATTTTATCCACTGGTTTCGAAAATTACCCCCTACAACCTTTTATAATATTAGTATTAGGTAACTAGATAGATTTAAAAAATATAGAAGATTTTTTTATTGGCCACATTTCAGGAAAACGGGCTTTTACTAGAAATAAGAATAAGAAATTGGTTGGTTATGGACCCCGGAAGTCGTTGGATGCACAGAGCATGCGACCGATCGCTCTGAGAGTGTTTGGGGAAGGCCTATGTTCAGCAGTGGAAGTGTTGTAGCTGATCTAATGATAATGAGGGAAGATAGATTTTATTTGTACAAGACAGGAAGAAAGAAACAGTAACATAAAATATTACGGAACGCGAGACACGCGTTTGAATCGAAGTTCCTTAACGTTTTGGGATATACAAATACGTTTTTCTCGGCTAGGTCCCCTTGTCAACTCGCGATAAGAAACTTCGTTAAAAAAGCAAAAAAGCGGGAAGTAGGGTTGAGTTAGGGACTTACGTTATTCAGCTGATCAAAAGCACAATGCATCAACGCCTGCCCGGGGCATGTGTTAGAATACCTCCTGCTTCTGTTACTGTAGCATGTTTCCACCACCTGTTCCACCACCTCCTGCCAGGAGCCAGGGGGGAGGAGATTATGGAGGATGCTGGAGAAGTCCTCCTTAGGAGGTAGCCCGTCTGGGAGGTTCAGTTTATTGTTGATGCAGACCCATTGGTGACACTGAAACATTAGTTAAGGTGAAAGGGTCATTGCGCTCCCTCCATACAAACGTAGTCGACTGTTTCCTCCCTGGATAATGACACTAGCACAAATATTTTTGTGCCATAAAACCTATAACTGCCATGACTATGCCCCTATGTTTGGTTTTTCATTTTCTAATTATCATAGAAATTAAGATTTAAAAAAATTATAAAATAAAAAAAAAAACAAAAATAGGGGCATGGTCATGGCAGTTATAAGTTTTTACACTAAAAATATTTGCTCTAGTGTCATTATCCAGGGAAAAAACAGTCGACTACGTTTGTAATAGTTTGTATGGAAAGAGGCCCCGGTACCCTTTCCTCTTAAGAAGCTAGGTTAAAGATTTAACTAGCTCTGCGATTTCTGCTGCGTAACTCCCGATCCTGTGGGAATATCGGGATAAAATAGCCTATGTTATTCCCAATGAATCAGTAGGTAGTTTCGGTAAGTACTATTTTTAAAAATACTTAATCGTAACATGGTATTTATTGCGCACATTTTTTCTACTAATTCAATTATTGACTTAAATGTCAATATTATTTAATGATAAGAACGTCAGATAAATAGGTGATTCTACTCAAAGTTCAAACACAATCTGTTACTACAAAACACTACAGAGACAGAATAATGTAGGCTATGCAGAGTATAGAATACTAGCAGCGCTCCGCGGTTTTACTCGTGTAAATCCCGATCCCGTGGGAATATCGGGACAAAAAGTAGCCTATAATACTCCCAATGAATCAATGTATCCTCATACCAAGTTTCATCAAAATCGGTCCAGTAGTTTCGGAGACTAATCAATGCATACAAACAATGAAATCTTTCGACTAATCTTATATATAAAATTCTCGTGTCACGGGGTTCGAACTTGAACTCCTCCGAAACTGCTTGACCGATTCTCATGAAATTTTGTGAGCATATTCAGTAGGTCTGAGAATCGGCCAACATCAATTTTTTATTTTGTTTCCTTTAGTTTTTTTTTAAATGGCAAAACAACGTTTGCCGGGACAGCTAGTAAAACTATAATACTCACCAATTTGGATTTTCTCATGTAAGCTCTCCCAAAGCCAGCTAAAGCTAGAGTCTGTAAACGAAACTTTAAAGTTATAATGAAGGCCCATGTGGTAAGTTATTTAGGTATAAATGAGCTGTTTACAAATTAGATTAAAAATTGGGCTTTCTTTTTTAAATATTGCAGCATATTCCATACACATAGCCATCTAGCCCCAAGCTAAGTAACTAGACTAATATAATATATTTATAATACATAGGTAGAGACAACGACCACAGACAAATATCTAAGCATAAATACTTGTCTGAGGCGGGAATCGAACCCGCAACCCTGTGTTTGGCAGTCTGGCACAGTGACCATTGTGCCAACTGGGTCGTTAAAAACTTATTTATGAATGGGCCCTTTTTTATTGATAAATTGTTTATTTTAGAGCTTTTAGTTATGTTGTATGGTACCTATCTACATGTTTCAACACATGTAGATAGGTACCATACAACATAACAACATAACATATTACTGTATTTTGAGTGTGTATCTTTTTTAAATCCACAGCGGAGTAAAGAATATTAGAGTAAAATTTAACACTTGTTAAAAAAATATGTAAAAGGAAATTATAAGGATGTTGAACATTTCATAATGGGCATTCAGGTACTTTTTTTTAAAATCAAATACCTACAATATAAAAAAAGAATGTTGGAACCCTAAGTTTAGCGGAGAACTTTGAGAAAAAGAAATCCTATTAGTTCTACCATAGAATTATTTAATAGAACGTGTGGAACGAACGTGCATTATATAGACAGACATAGGTAGGTAGTAAAATACTTACAGTCTGTATAACTAAAATGAACCACAATAACTTCATGTTCACAGCACGAATGTTCAAGAAAGACTGTTCGTTTGTGCACTAATTCACTAAATGTTAAGGTCTGAGGTCAAAATAAACACTGATAATACGTTTTACGTACTACGAAATACTTATTTATTCGATGATATGTAAAAATCATGTGGATAGAACGTACATAATATGAAATTTTTCAAACAGTTTTTACCATTTCTGAGTAGGTACCTACCCTTTTTTCTAAACAAATAGAAACATGGCAATGCCCACTGCGCAGCACGGAAAAGCCTGAATATTAAATACTAGCGACCCGCCCCGGCTTCGCACGGCTCTATTATGCATGTATTATACATATAAACCTTCCTCTTGAATCACTCTATCTATTAAAATAAAAACAGCGCACTCTGGGAGTGCAGGCAGAAGTGAAAACAATAAACTTGTTATTTCTCATAGAATATTTCTTGAAACGATCTGCTACTGCCATCTATTAGCACTCACTTAAACAAATATAGTTTATTTTTTATTCGCTAGGTGGCAGTAAAAAATTTAAATCAGCGCCATCTACATTCGAATAGCGGTCTTTCTAGAAACTAAGTTTCTCAATTTGTGTACGTCAAAATCTGTCGCGTCAACATATGTCGCGAGAACGGTTGAAAATGCTCACCCACAAAAGTGCCCAACGCGCCATAAGAAGTTTTCACTTAAAAAAAAGCATCAAAATCCGTTGCGTAGTTTTAAAGATTTAAGCATACATAGGGATATAGGGACAGAGAAAGCGACTTTGTTTTATACTATGTAGTGATAGTGATAGTGATGATGATGATTGAATGATTTTACTTGCGGTTATCAGCGGGCCTATAATTTCTCCGTGATGTCATACCATGGGGAAAGGAACGTCATACACAATGCGTATAATAATAGATGAAAATCAGTGTCTTGCTTCTTCTAAAATCACTGCGACACACTGAACCAGAAGTTCCTGGGATTAACGCGTTCAAACAAACTCTTCAGCTTAAAACAACTAACGACGTGATGTTTTTTATCGAATTGACAAAAAGAAAACAGACGAGTTAATTGAACTGGCTAATTAGGGGTTTCGACCAGTCTAAAGCAGAACAAATGTAATCCAGATTTGAGGAGAACAATTTCCGACTATCAGGCTTTTTCGTACGCTATGCGGTGTAGTGGGAACTGGGACGAGAAAACAGCATTAAGGTGAAAGGGTACCTGCGCTCTCTCCATACAAACGTAGTTGACTGTTACCTCCCTGGATAATGACACTAGCGCTAATATTTTTGTGCCATAAAACCTATAGTTTGTAGTTTAGTTTGTATGGAAAAGTCCTGGTACCCTTTCCTCTTAAGGGGGGTCCATACGCCAACGACCTTGGTACACAGCCTACTAAATAGTTACTACAGTCACCGGTCGCCTTCGTTGGTGAAACGTGTTGATTGTTACGAATGTGTTTTGTTTTTCTCAAAAGTGCTGAGATGGAATTGTCGGTAAGATTTTTACCGATATTTTGGTGTGACTTTGAGCCAAAAATTTCCTTTAGTTTTCAAGCTATCCTATAAAAATTAAAACTAGTCAAACTTTGAAATGACAAGGAATTTTCGTCTCAAATTACCCCAAAATATGGGTAGATTTCACCTACAATTCCATCTCAGCACTTTGAGAAAAACAAAACACATTCGTTACAATCAACAATATTAGTTGTAAGCGACGGGTATTTCAGCCGCGTTGCGTTTGGCAGCATAAGCAGCCTTAAATTGAACTGTTTTTCGTCGTGGCAAACAGCATTCATTCAACAAGAGCACTATTGGTCTAGTGGTAGATACCTCGACTATCATTCCGAAGTTAGTGGATTCGAATCCTGGCCGCCCGTGCACCAATGGATTTTTCAATTACAATATTGCTCTTACGATTATAAAAGGCAATGTAATAAAACACTCAAATATTTCTATAACATAGTTTATTGGATAAATACATAAATAAAACGAAAAAAACATATCCAACAGTGAATACTTAATTACAAGCTCAAACACAGCAAAATTTATTGCATCTTTGCTAAATTGATTCAAGTTGCAGCAACATGAAAAGTTAATAAACAGCGAACTCCACCAATCAGATCATCGCATTTCTGTGACGTGAAATATAGGGATGCTATTGGTTGATTATTAACTGAACATTTAAAATCGACCAATCAGACGTATCATTTAAATTACATAAGAATAAAGGCATGTCATTGGTTGTTTAAAATTTAATATAAATTTTGTAATGGATTAATCACATGCTCGCATTTTAATAATGTAAGAACAAAGGCATGTTATTGATTGATTTTGAATGAAATATTTATAATCGACCAATCGGATCCTCTCATTTTATTATTATTTTGGAGTTGAATATTTATAATTGACCAATCAGAATACATATCACTCCAAAGGCATTTCAATTTAATTTTTGGTTATGGCATCTGTTAAGTATAGCTTATGCCCAACAATTCTGCCAATGTCATTTGAGATTCAATCAATAACAATAGAAAGTGTTCAGTTTATTAAAAACAATGAACAGTGATAAAGAGAGGGAAGGCATTTTAAAATAACACGAAAATAAAGAACTCCTATTGGTTGATTTAAAAAAGACGTGTATAAACGACCAATGGTAAATCTTCCCAACTGTATTGCTTGGTATATAGGGGTTGCTTATTAGTCAGATTAACCGAGCATAAAAACACAAGCTATTGTTTGATTTAAAATGGACATTTATAATCGACCAATAGGAAAACATCTCACTCACAGTAATATACTAGAGATCTCACTGTTCTGCTTGGCTGTGTTTTTTAAAAGCGTTGTGGTATTTCATATAATCTACTGGTATTAAAAATATCAAATACATTGCTTCTATTCTACAATTTAATCTAACTATTTCAATTAGGTACCTTGATAGGTAATTCCTTGCGAGAAATGTCTGTAGGCGATTATTGATCTATAAGAGGTAAAGTTTCTTGTTTTGTTGTAAATTCATCTGTAAAGAAATGATAAAAAAATTATAACAATGTTTTATTGTGAGTAAACAAAGAACAAAACCTAACAAAACAAGCCTGTATCCTGCAGTTTACACTCCGCAATACTAATAATCACTATCACTACATAGTATAAAACAAAGTCGCTTTCTCTGTCCCTATATCCCTATGTATGCTTAAATTTTTAAAACTACGCAAAGGGTTTTTTTAGCGGTTTTTTTAAATAGATAAAGTGATTCAAGAGGAAGGTTTTTATGTATAATACATGCATAATATAGCCGTGCGAAGCCGGGGCGGGTCGCTAGTAATATTATAAATGTGAAAGTTTGTGTGGCAGTATTTATGTTTGTTACTTCTTCAAGTAAAAACTACTAAACAGATTGCGATGAAACTCGATATATAGATCGCTGGAGACCTGGAATAACATACGTAACATAACGGCTTGCTAGTATAATTACAAAAACCCTGTATTTTAACCACATAAAATTATACTGACTTAAATAAAAACGGAAATAAAAGGGAATTTTGCATAAAAACGAGATGACCTACCTATATCCTGAGTATGATCACAGGAAGGCCCCGAAGCCGAACGCTCGCTTGATACTATCAAAGTAGTACCGTCTCCAGTTCTCTCGTGTCTGGTCCACTGCTGCAGTCGGGACCAGCTCCTGTTTGAGGGTCACTAGAGTGTGGTCCTCCTGGAAATATATACATTGAAGATTTTATTTGTAGTTTTTAGGGTTTTATACCCAAAGGGTAAAACCCTATTACTAAGACTTCACTATCTGTCACCAGGCAGACAGGCAGAAAATTTCACAGATGATGTAGGTACGAGTATATACCTAGTTCTGTTGCCGCTATGACGAAAAAATACAAAAAACAGAAAAAAATTAAAATTCTTTATGTATTCATTTGGAATCATACAACGCATGACATCACTTTAAGTGTCTTAAAAACTAAGTTAGGATGTGTGCCTTTGGAACGCGCCCAATAATAGGACGAAGGCACAAGAAACTCATGGGGTTTTTCCTTTAGCGATCATGCTCACAAAGGTCAAGATAACAAATATTTTTGAAATGGTACATGTAAAAATATGTTAATAACAAAACATTTTTGTATTGTTGCGCTCCGCGGTTTCACCCGTCCGAACCCGAGGGAATATCAAAATGAAAAGTAGCCTATAGCCTTCCTCGATAAATGGACTATCCAAACACAGAAAGAGTTTATCAATTCGAACCAGTAGTTCCTGAGATTAGCGCGTTTAAACAAACTCTTCAGTTTTATAATATTATTATAGTATAGATAACATACCTTTTCATCAATATTAAATGTAACTTCAGAGTAATGTTGTTCGGGCCACTGCTTGTATCTCCATAACTGCACGATCTTCTTGCCGGGCACGAGCTCTCGGAACTCACCCGTCACGTTACCACCGAATAGGGCGAATTTACCACCCTTATCCGCTTCCATTTTTACATGGCCCTGGGGATATAAATAAATAAATAAAATATTAAAAATATTGCAGGACAATCCACACATCATGAAACATGTGACTTTTGTGTTACAGATGCGCTTAAAATTTCACTACGATAAAAAAATTTCATTACGCGCCTAAAGAAATATAACTTTAAAAAGCCAGCATTCAGGTTAATAATAGTATATAATACTTATTTACAAAAGAAAAGTATTTATGTATTCTATTCACTGTTTGGGCACCATAACACAAGCCTAGTTTATTAGCTTGAAGCTAAATGGTGATGTGTGAAATATCCTAGAATATTTAATTATTTATATTATATAGCTGCCCCCCGCGGTTTCACCCGCGCAAGTCCCGATGCCGTGGGAATATTGGTATAAAAAGTAGCCTATGTGTTAATTCAGGTCTTCAGCTATATAGATACGTAGCAATCGGTCCAGTAGTTTTTGCGTGAAGGAGTAACAAACATACATACACACACACTCACACACAACTTTGACATTTACAATACTTACACTAACTTAGGAGGATTAGTAGGATAAGTACACTAGCTGTCCCGGAAAACGTTGGTTTGCCATTTATAAAAAAAAATTAAGTAAAGGAAAAATAAAGGAACAAAAGTTTGATATAGTTCGATTCTGAGACCTTACGAATATACAAAAAGTTTCATACAAATTGGTTCAGCCGTTTAGGTGGAGTTAGTAACTAACACTGCGACACGAGAATTTTATCTAAATAGGGAAGTAAAATACGATTAAATGAAAAGTTTTGACGTGACAACGTTTCATAAATTGGTTTGCCGGGTGACACTTCAAGAAACTGCGTTACGCTCCGCTGACGTTATGCGCTCACAATGAGAGCGAGTGAGAGGCACGCGTCCCGTCCACTCGGGCATGGTTAGCCCGCCTAAGAGCGAGAGAGACAGACATAAAAAGTGAAAGGCACGCGTCCCTTCCACTCGAGCACAGTTGTTGTCACGTAAAACTTTCGCCCGTATACCGACTTTACAGGCAACCAGTTTTTTTTTTATATCCTTGCAACACTCAGAACAAACAAGGCAGCATGGCCAGTTTCGCTATATTATTATGTGCACTAACCTGCGTAAACGCAGTAACCATCTCTATTCTAGTCATAGCATCGTAGAACTCCTGAGCACGACACTGGAACTTCTCCGACAGCTCAATGCACTTCGTATCCAACTTGCAACCAATCTGTTGCTTCGTTTGTTGAGATACGACCGGTTCCATTGAGACTTTCTTATTGAAGCCGCTTGTTATAGTGGAGACGTTGTCGGGTTTGATTTGTGGTTCACCTTTGAATAAGATTAAGTAAGGTTAGGTGGAGAATGTGCGTTGGGGATGATTCGTATTAGATCGGTCCGTGTCTCGGCTGGGCCGAGTCTGGAAAAGAGCCCGTCGGTGCTGCATGTTTATATTACACCGGGTTAACAGCCGCCGAGAGGATGTCACGGATCTGTGGAGTAGACGGGCGTCGTCCAGGCCACGTAACGCTCCGGTCTAATAAGAATCATCCCTTAGCCTGTAAGGGCTTCAAATTTTAAGGAATAATGGCAAAACTTGAACAAAAGTTACCTAACCAAGGAGGTTAGGTTCTAGTTATTTAAAGTTGCAATGTTACCTTTCTTGGGTAAAATTAGTCCTTTAGAGAACTCCTCCTTGAGGCTCCTGAGATACTCATTGAGCTGTTTCCGGATTTCTTCTTTACCCTTATTGTGCATAAAAGCTTTAAGTCTCTGAGCTTCTTCACCGCTTGTTTTTATTGTAACTGTCATCTGGAAAATAGAAGTTTGTTAGTTTAGTATGTTGAACATATTTGACGGCCATTTGTCTGCCCCATCCACTTTGACGGCACTAAAGCCAATTGTCCATGCCCGCTAAACTAAGTTAGTTTAGCTTAGCTTTTCATACATGTGACATCCACTGAGAACTATGCCAGCTTAGCTACGAAACACTGATAAACTGCGAGCTAAGCTAAATTAACTTAGTTTAGTTGGGGGTGGACGGTCAGCTCTATGGCCAACGATACAGTAGATTGCTGATACAAATCCCACCATCAAACAAATAAATCCTCGGTGTATGTATGTATTTAAAAAAGAAAAGTAAATGTGTTTTATCTATTGACTGGCATCTATACAGGGTTATTATATTTTTAATTTGTTTGGATTTTTTGATTGTTACTAAATTATTTTTATCTGCTAACCAATGATATATTATGTAATAGTTAAAGAAGAGCGGAGTCTTCTGACACAAGCATTTCTATGCATAAAAGAAGATTCCAGCGACAAATATTGATGTTATATTGGGCTACAGAATAAATGATTTATTATTTATTTATTGGTAATTATACTAGCAAGCGGTTGAAGGTTACTTCTGTGCACCTTATCAAACAACTTTGGTGCACAGAAGTAGCCCTCAACAGCTTGCTAGTATAATTACCAATAACCCTGTATTTTATGTCTGTTTGCTTAGTGTGGTTAGGGCTAGAAACCAACAGACCTAAGTAATTTTGAAAAGTCTAAGGTGATATACTTATTATACACATTTATCGATCATTACAGCTTAACTCGAAATTTTTCATAGCATCATGTTCTGAAGGTAAGTTATTAGGTATAAACTAGTGTTGCCAATCGAGTCTATTGATAGATTATCAGTGAATAAATGTTTGTGGATTATTATTGTGTAAGAGATCATAGAAATTCAAAAAATGTCAGTCTGTAGGTGTTTTCTGAATGTTTTAATAACATTAAATCTGTTTTTCTTGCTAAACTTTACATTAAAATCGAATTCTAGTTTTTTACAGTAGTGCCTACTTACATCTACTTCGCTGATATCATTTTCTTCAGATAAATTAGGGATATGAACTTCTCCTTTCACAGTTTCAGTGCCTCCGGACAAGGTGCCTTCCCACTTTAGTTTAATGTCCCATTCGTAGAAAAATATTAACTTTCCTTTCCTATTATTAGCTGTTGCTTCACCCTCTATCTTTTCCACCTCAGAAACTTTACAGTCTATCCCGTTTTGGGCTATTTTTAAGTTGTTTAACAATTCTTTCAGTCGATCCTTCGACCAGGGTCCTGCGTTTTTCTCCGTCCAATGCCAATTGTTCACGTTAGTAGCGTCAGGGCGCTCCTCCACTATCCACCGAGGATCCCCTTCGCCCCATTTGGCCATTTTTATACACTTTAACTATTGGTAGTCAGTCACAAGGTCTTGAAACGGCAATGATTCACAAAAAATCAAGTCTATCACACAGGTCGAAAGTTTTCAATGAATACTTATCAAGATCACAGAAAAGTTTGTTCAAAATAATTTATCACAGTCGCGCTGTATGCTGGAGCTCGTGGCCACATAAATTAGCTAAACAAAACCTCGCAAATTCGAGAAACGTCTCTCCGTTCAACGTGAAACTGCCATGCTTTTTTTCGTTCACTGACTTTGGGGAAATGAGGTTGACAGACCAAGTGTTGCCGTAGTTATTTTAATGTTTTCCACTGTTCGATACTAATATTATAAAGCTGAAAAGTTTGTTTGTTTGTTTGAACGCGCTAATCTCAGGAACTGCTGGTTCGAATTGAAAAAATATTTTTGTGTTGGATAGTCCATTTATCGAGGAAGGTTATAGGCTACTTTTTATCCCGATATTCCCACGGGATCGGGAGTTACGCGGGTGAAACCGCGGAGCGCAGCTAGTAGACCAATATTTTGTGTAAATCATGCGTAAATCTTTTATTTTTAAGCTATTGCATAGCTTTTATCGCGGGATTTTATTAGGGTATTCGTGCTGTTAGGATAAAGTATTGTCAGTTTCCGATGAAGTAAAGAGAGAGACGTACAAGCTTATAAATATTATTAATATTCTATAATATTAATATTCTTTAATAGAAAAGGTCCTAGGTCTTGGCATAATATTAAAATATTAATTTCTAAAAAGGTTTATGTAGGTAGGAAGTAGAGCATACATATATTTTTCCCCATTTGTCTGATAATGTAGAAAGTCTAGCAACATTTGATTAATTTCTATAGGTTTCTAGAAAATTAATGCCAACATTACCCTACCAATTTCCTTCTGTCAATGTCAATAGCAATCGTAAAAAAAACTAATTTTTCTAATAGATTTTTTCACGATCCGTCTCAGCTGTACGTCAACTCAAAGACGCGCGCCGCGGTGCTGGAGACGGACGCAGCAAACACCAACATTATCGTGTGCGCGGAGCACACATTTTAACAACTAACAACGAGCTAACAACCCATGCTAACAACCCGCCGAATTCAATTTTTTTTCAGTTTTTCGTTTTGTTTTCTTTACAGATAATCTAGTGGTTTTCTGAGTTATTGAAGAAAAACCTTTTTGTTTCAGTAGGTAGGTAATTTGATGGGCACCTGCATTCCCTGTTTCGATGGGCCCGTGACCGTGTCCTGCCCAACGTGAAAAAATCTCGACATCAAAACCAAATGGTCGCATATTCATTAGGTATACTTACGCTTTTTAGTAAAGCTAAATTAAACTTTTAACTCAATATTGATAAAGGATTTCAATTAAGACAACTAATTTGTATGCTCGATTATTTGAGATCCCGAGAGTGAGACTTTTTCAAGCCCATTTCTACTGTACTTTAATACCTAGAATTTAGATCTAGAGAAATCGTTGATTTTGTACCTATCTGAGGGAGCAATCAGTTTGGTTGTTATATGCCTACCTACTGACTTCGATAGGAAAGCTTATCAGGCACCTGGCACATACCTACACATATCGCTATTATGTGACTACATTCATATTTTGTATTTAATTTCATGATAAGGTCAACCAGGCTAATTGCGTCTATGGGGCAAATGCATCTTTTCGAATTAATTTAAAAACTGTTCAATCTATGTAAACTGCTGACATCTAGTTCTACTGTCTAAAACTAAATATTTTACTCGTGGTTACTACAGATGGCGTAGTAGTTCATTTATTTAAAAAAAAAGCCTTTTGTTTTTTGCATGGTTTTGGACAAGTCGACACTGAGAGAGGGAAGTAAATCTGTGTTAATCATATGTTTTCTTCAGTTGAATGTTTTTTATCAATTATGACTGTAATGAATAGTCAATGGGATGCTTACACATGCAGTTATTTTTAATAAAACAACATTATTTGTAGAAATAATTACATTTTCATTTTTGAGGTTGGGATTAATGTCTTGGGGCAAATGCGTCCGCCTTTACGGGGCAATAGCGTCTCTGCTAACGCATTTGCCCCAAAACAGAAATCGTCAACCTTTTTTACACCTGTAAATTTTAAAAAGAAAATATTATAGCCAGCCATGGTAATATTAAAATATATGGACATTACAAAATAATCAGGAAATACATAACTAAATATGAAATTCAAAACTTTATACAACAAAGACTTGTATGGCTATGGCAAAATACTCATTTTATTTTGTCATCTAATTGTTTTGAATGTGGAGAGCCAACAAACACACCCAAATCCCTTATCATTTTATAATGGATGATAAAAAAATTATAAATACACAAGTTATGTTGGAAAGCTTATTTTTCTGGTGTCCATTTTGCTCCATTTTTACTATAATATGAACACTATCCTTAAGACGAATGCGAGTGTTGCCAAGTAAATATATTAATTACCTGCTATTTAATTTCATCGCGTAATCAGATAATATTTAAAAAATAGATTTTGATATTTTATTTAAAATTGTTCATTCATTCGCATGTCCATTCGTCATTCATGTTCATGACAAAATCCTTTGGGCATAGACAGTGGCACCACCATTTTTTACATAGGTAGCTTACATATAAATAGTAAGGGCGAGGCACTCACTTAAAAAGTTGACAACATCTGCATTTAGTATTTGCATAGGTATGGGGCTAATGCGTCTATCAAAATAGGCGCCCATTTTTCCTAAATTGTTTCTGGATGCGTCAATTATTATTTTTGTCTAGTTTAACTTTCACTTTATTGCACAGAAATTTGGCCCGAAAAAGACTATCTTATTTTCCTTACGAAAAGCTTACACTTTATGTACTTATTTAGGAAAGACGCATTTGCCCCAACCGAAAAAAAATAACTAAAAATTCAATATAAATAAAACAATCAATTTTACTAATTTTTAAAACTCCAGCGAAGAACTCACCCTGAGTACTTTGTACAAAAATATCAATAATATTGAACTAGAGTTTCAAAAAGAGGATAATTTAAGGGAATCGCTCATAATATGGCGATAACTTAGGTGATGGAGAAATATGACGCAATTACCCCGGTTGACCTTATAATTTTGTCGGATGTCATTGCTTGTTGTCTTGTTTATTGAAAATAATACTAAAAATAATTATTAAAGGTAGGTAGGTACCTACACTACCTACCTACATAAACTTTTATGCTCTATTAATTAGACTACTTACCTAGTTAATTGAGTAGGTACCTAAGCTATGTAGGAATTGTTCAATAAATTGAAAAATAATAGGTACCTAGTGTGTGTGCATGCACTGTGTACTGTAGGTACACTGTTTTAAAAAGTTTAGAGCGCTACGGTTAAGCCCGGTTAAGCCTAATGTCCCTGGTGGCATATAAACCCATGACCCCCATGGTTTTATATGCCACCAGGGACATTAAATTATTATTTTTAGATACCTAAACTGAAGGATTTTGTTTTCTATAGGTAGCTAAATGGATACCTACTTACTGAATTTGTTGGCAATTGAGTAAGTCTTTATTGAGGTACCTACTGATTTACCATATTTGTACAGCTCAAATTCAATTTTAAAGACCATTATAATTATTGTTTTATTGCTAGCCACACATTACCTATTTAATAAGTAGGTAGGTATGTGTAGTACCTATATACAAGGTCAATTCATAAAATATAGCCGATCAATTGGTCGAAATGTCAAAGTTATCTTGTGTGAGTGAGATAACAGGCCAGAGGAATTCGAAACGAAACCAGTCGGAGTTGTTTCGTCGGCGCTCGCGCAGTACAAGCTAAACCGCACACGTAAATAGAAATTGATATAAAAACAAAATGATCCCATTACGTCGTGTTGGTACTAAGGTGCGCGCGAGTGAAATAAATTTAAAAAAATAAACAAATATAAAATATTGCAATTCGGAATTCAAATATAGTTTTTCCAGATTTTGGAGCAATGGCGAGCGCCGATCTCTGTGAGTGCAAAGTCGCAAAAGAAATGCTACAGCACAGAGGGTCCGAGACCTTTGACCCTGCTCACTGACGATGAATTGGCCATGAAAGAAACAAGTAAGCAAATCCTTTTTCTTGTAAATCAACCTCCTAAATGTTGTTTCACTGGACAGAGATCTTTTCCATCTATTATGGGCAAATATTAACCTTGCCTATCGGGTGCTATCGGGGAAAATGCTTCATGGCCTGGTCTACAAAACCACTTTTATTAAAAAAAATACAACATCATTGGCTAAAATGTTGCTTGTTTTATACATACTTTTACACACCCCGGTAACTCCACGGTCGAGTGACTGTAGGTACCTACCTAAATACAGGTTACATGACATGAATGCGAATTACGTACCTACCTAACTTAGGTACAAGCTATATGGGTTGTTGCAAAATAAAGTATGTATAAGTGCCTACTTGCTGATACCGTATTCTACATGAATGTATTTAGCAATTTATGTAATAATCGGACGATATTCAGATTCTGAATTACTTATTGATTCCATGTTTTCGTTATATGCACATTTAGTATGTGCGTGAACTGAGTGCCCTTCTTCTTCTTGTGGAATCAATAAAAACTTAAAACGAATTAGTTAAAAATAGTAAAAAGAGCAGCACAGGACCACATTATATCAGTCTAAATATGTTTGTCTGTTTCTTTGTGGCACTCTGGAGACTGGAGATCAAACAAGTGGGCCGATCAAATTAAACAACGCTTATTTCGCAGAAAAAAGCAGTAGTTACATACATAGTATAGTAAAAAATAGTGGAAAAAAAAAGAAAATAAGTTCATAAAATAACTAGGTAGGTATATAGGTACCTCTCAGTTATACTTCTATTCCAACTTATACAAATAAGCGCTACATTTGATAAGCCTTATCATCAGTTTAAATGAAACAAACAATGGTTCGCACGTTTAATTTTACATAACTTCAACCGTAAATACTCAATTATCTACGAGAATTTTGAATAAATTATGCTTTGTATAGGTCGGGAGAATCGGACAATGACTCGCTATGCCGCAGTTTTGATCTTCGATTTTCACTTTGTAGGTTTTTTTTTTTTTTATCATTTATTTACCAAAAACAATTATAAAACACAAATTCGCTTCACTCCCTTAAACCAGTAATTGGTTTGTCTGGGAGTTGCACAATCCTCTTACTAACTAAATTTTACAGTAAACTACCGTTACTAATAACTAAATCACAAACAAACAAAACAAATTTTATCGAGCGGGTACATATTCGTATAGGTATAACACCTATAAGTATTAAAATACTGTATACATAGAAATATTGCTTAAAAGACACCCTGAATAATTCCCTTTACAATTATGATACTTATCAAATATTAATTTAAAATCTAGATAAGATTGGCATAAGATGCTTTGACTTTGAAATCACCTACTGATTTCAAAGTCAAGGCATCATGTTTTTTTTGTCCCACTGTAGGGAAAAGGTTTCTTGTCCTTCAAGGCATCATTTAGCAAAATATACCTACTTTTGAATTATTTTCTTGACTATTTGCACTCGCAGTTTCACTTATCCTTTGAAATAAATACAGAACGCATTTCCGTATTATGCACCGCGTGCTCGACAGCGCTTTTTCGTTTTGTTGGTTACTGCAGGCTATCAGGTGGATTTTGATGTAAAGACTACCCCAACCGTCCCAAAAATAGAGCTATCCAAAAGTGAATACCAGATTTCAATAGGTCAAATTTAAATATTCCATTGCATACGTACCAGAGAAAATAATTATTATAATTTAAAAATTATGAATTCTTATTCTAAGACCTTAGACTTGATTTTATTTGTTTCCATTTTTGTACGGTCATTTATGGACTGTCCTTTCTTACTTTATAAGTGTAGATAGAAGATAACAAACATCAGATAATAATGTTTTTCATTTATGTACTTCTTATCAATGTTAAAATTTTATTTAAATAGTTATTATGAAGTGTAGTTTGTGACGCAAACACAATGTTCTTCGAATAAACACGAATTAAAATAAGCAACGCTCGCTACGCGGTTTTACTTTTAAGTCCCGATTGCATGGGTCATTAAAATTATAAAGAACCTTTAACCTACACATATATCAGGATACCTTTGTATCCATCATAACCAGCAGTTTAATCGTATAAAGAGAACCAACAAACATTCACCTTTAAAATAATAAGTAACAATTCAAGTAGAAAACATGACATTCTGCTAATCTTATCAAGACATACCCACGAATGACCCTACGTCATGAAATGTCACAATGATGTAAGTTTTAACTCAAGTAAGTAATTTACTCATTCTATGCCATCGGGTAGATACCAACTCATACATATAATTTATAGCAGCGGGCCGCGTTTCATCAGCGTAACTCCCGATCTCATAGGGATATTGGGATAAAAAGCCGATGTTACTCCCAATGAATCAATGTATCCTCATACCAAGTTTCATCAAAATCGATCCAGTAGTTTCGGAGCCTATTCGATATAAACAAAAAAAAACTAAAAATCTTATAAAAAATCTTTATAAATTAGTATACCTAAATGGGGTTAGAAGCTTTATGATTCCACCTCGATGACTAATAACAGAGCTAAACTGTTTGACAGACAAATTCGTAACCTATTTTACCAGATTGACTTAGAGTACCTATTATTATAGAGGCAAAACACTTAAACATTTTGGTATAACTTAAAGACGAAAAATCCTTGTCGTTTCGTTTTGAAGCTTATCTAAACTAAAACCCCTCCCACGAAAATGAATGTGACGAAAACTCTACAACAGCAATACAAGCGATATATTATCTAGGTAGGTATTTTACAACATTTTCACAAATATCTTGTTGGCAACAGAACAGATAATTTCGCTACACGTACCTGTTTGATAAGATTATTTCTTTTATTAAAAACAAGCTGAAACAATAAAATTCGATGATAGGTGTAAGTACCTACTTATTAAACTTCTTACGAAGTTTTTATAAAGGCCTTGAACTTCAACGCATGTTATCTAAACAAATTTAGAAATATCTATATATACGAATTTAAAAATATCTACCTAAACTGTAACCTGCAAGGTAAACTATCTCAGACATATAGTTTATGTTTCTCATCAGAAACCAAAGTACCTATTACATTCTGTAGTTTAATAACAAACAAAACTCACGTGATAATCTATCTATCTAGTCTGGTTTAGTTGCATGAAAAGTTTGCCAGAAGCACACGTAGCGTCTTATTGCCTTACTGCCCTATAGAAGGAGAAATGTTCTTTATCGCGTAATTTTAACTTTTCAGTCAGAAAATTGGCGACCGAACAAATAGCTCCTCTGGTCAAAAAGATGGAAGACGAACACAAGATCGACGATAGCATCAGGCAGATGCTTTTTGACAATGGGGTAAGTAAATGGATAGAGAAAATTTAGAGAAAATGACAATGCAGTTCAAAATATGGCACGCTAACCTAGAGAATATCTACTGATCACAGTTCAATACCCCTAAACTACTACTTGTTGAATTCCGGTTGGTTAATGTCCTGTAGTGGTTTTTATAGGTCCAAGAAATAGGTTACCGTGTAACCAAAAGTTTTCTCAAGCTCAGAAGGCATGTTAAGCCGTTGGTTTATGTCGCTAACTCTGACAGCAGCTACGTTAAGGCTGCAAGGGAAGAGAATCAGTAACCTTCGTGTCTATTCTGGTGTGAACATTTTGTGGGTCTTTAAGTCACGACTTAACAGGTATCTTCTAGATAAGTGAGTTAGGTAAATTTTTCGTAACTCACTTACCGTCACTTACCATGTGTGATGGTCAAAGTAAACGCTGAACTATCATTTATAAAAAAGTACTAGGGCGGCCTGAATCACAACTCTAACAATAGGCAAGCAGAAGAAGGAGAAGCAGATAAATAGACATTTTACACCAATAAATTATTACAATACATACTGAACATGAAAAAATATGATTTATTAGTAGGTACCATTTTATGTATTCCGCCTTACTAATTACGATTGTATTGTTCTCCAGCTGATGGGTATAGAAACCCCGACAGAATACAGCGGTTCGGGCTGCGGTTTCCTAACCATGATGTTGGTAGTAGAAGAATTGTCAAGAGTAGACCCTGCGGTGGCAGCATTAGTTGACATTCACAACACACTGGTCAACTCGCTGTTCATGAAGCTCGGCACCGAAGAACAGAAGCAGAAGTATTTGACTAAACTTTGTACTGAATATGTAAGTACTTAGGTACGGTAAATCAATAGCGCATTTACCGTTGAGTCGTTTTCTTTAGCTAAAACTGGTTTTCTGATTTCTTGCAGAAAGAATATCAGTTTGTTTTTTTTGGATCGTAAAAATAATCTAAGAACTGACAATATTGTAAAAACATAAAAAGCGGCAAAAATTTAACAGCTTTAATGATTTTAAATGGGATGTTTCTATTGTCTAGCTTTTGACGACATAAAATAGCAATTAGAAAAACACGAGGTTAGTCCCATAGCTGAATTCTTAAGTGGGTTGCAGAAGGTTTCAAAATTAAAAAATAGGAAATTTGGATTTTGATTGTGGTCTCCAAAGTAAAGGGCGTTTCTACTTACCCGATTCAAGATCCTTTTATCGATGGTTTTTTTTATTTGATGCTTCAATTTACAGGCCGGCAGCTTTTGTCTCACAGAACCGAGTTCAGGATCTGACGCCTTCGCTTTGAAAACGGTTGCCAAGAAAGATGGAGACCACTTCGTCATCAACGGCTCTAAAATGTGGATATCCAATTCTGACATTGCTGGAGTATTCCTTGTTATGGCAAATGCTGATCCTTCTAAAGTAAGTATTTCGATACTTAAGGCCAATAATAAAGATGAATATTATCGATTTTAAAGCACTTATGTTTACAACGGAAATATTGTGATAAAATAATTTTATTTTCAATTGCCTGGCTTTAAATGACACTCATATTGATAACACAAAGAGTGCAAAAAACGAAGATAAGTGCATGTTTGAACGTATTGTGAATTATGAAGGTCAAATAAGTACATCAAAGTCACTGTTAAGTTAAAGAGTAAATCCATATTACCTACATTAAAAATGAATTCTTAACTACAAATAAACTTACACAAAAAGAATTAGGTATATACTTATTTAGGTACATTGTTTCATGCCCGCAGCTCTAATGGGTTGAACGACCTGAATTTGCGTACGTATTTGCAATGTTGAATGGAGCCAGAAAAATAAAGTATAACTTCGATGACATACCAACATGCCCTAGAACCTAAAACAGCATGGGATATTCGCCATTCGAAATTAGCACCTTTGGCGTTTTACTAACAACACTCCGCGTAGAAGTGCACGGCAGTACTGGGTCATAATAAAATTATTCGTTACCGGTCTTTATATTTGCAAATAAAAATTGCAGCATTTGCGTACCTTTTCAGCCTTAACGCAAAGCAATTTACAATATTGGTCATATTATTATTAATTACTGGGCTTTATAAGAATTGCAGCACCAGTATTTGCGCACATTATCAGTCTTAACGCAAAGCAATTAATAATATTCCAGGGTTACAAAGGCATCACCTGCTTCATCGTAGAGCGTGACACCCCGGGACTGAGTGTAGCCAAACCTGAGACCAAACTTGGTATCAGAGCGTCTGGAACCTGTATGGTACACTTTGACAATGTCAGGGTACCAGAGGGTAACATTCTTGGAGAATATGGAAAGGGGTAAGATTTTATTAGTTATTTCATGAGTTATTTTGTCTGGACATGTTCGATTAAGCTAAGAGATTGGTATAAATGCTGGGCAAGCAAGCCAACTCCTTATAATACGTCATATCCCAGGCACTTTAAGTCCTGAAAAGCATGGATTAAAATTTACTGGCACTGTATAAATTGAAGAAGAAAATAGATTAAATGTAACGGTCAAATTATTAAAGAGTGACTAATTTTGAAAATTTCTTTGAATTATAATAAAAGTTCAAGTGCCCTAGCATATCATGACCGACTATGATACTCTACTTTCACCATCTTAATTTCAATTTGAAAGTAGTTTGTTCGAACTTAAATAGTTTTATATGATAAATATGTACGTTAAGCCCCTTCAGCCACTTTGGTAACTAACTGATTCGTAACCAGCTACGTAAAAAAATTTTCTTCACTGTTTTGTAATCAGTTACTAATAAACACCTTTTTTCCGTTTTCATTACCTTCAGCTACTTTGGTAACTAACTGATTCGTAACCAGCTACGTAAAAACAATTTTCTTCACTGTTTTGTAATCAGTTACTAATAAACACCTTTTTTCCGTTTTCATTACCTTCAGCTACTTTGGTAACTAACTGATTCGTAACCAGCTACGTAAAAAAATTTTCTTCACTGTTTTGTAATCAGTTACTAATAAACACCTTTTTTCCGTTTTCATTACCTTCAGCTACTTTGGTAACTAACTGATTCGTAACCAGCTACGTAAAAACAATTTTCTTCACTGTTTTGTAATCAGTTACTAATAAACACCTTTTTTCCGTTTTCATTACCTTCAGCTACTTTGGTAACTAACTGATTCGTAACCAGCTACGTAAAAAAATTTTCTTCACTGTTTTGTAATCAGTTACTAATAAACACCTTTTTTCCGTTTTCATTACCTTCAGCTACTTTGGTAACTAACTGATTCGTAACCAGCTACGTTAAAACAATTTCCTTCACTGTTTTGTAATCAGTTACTAATAAACACCTTTTTTCCGTTTTCATTACCTTCAGCTACTTTGGTAACTAACTGATTCGTAACCAGCTACGTAAAAACAATTTTCTTCACTGTTTTGTAATCAGTTACTAATAAACACCTTTTTTCCGTTTTCATTACCTTCAGCTACTTTGGTAACTAACTGATTCGTAACCAGCTACGTAAAAACAATTTCCTTCACTGTTTTGTAATCAGTTACCAATAAACACCTTTTTTCCGTTTTCATTACCTTCAGCTACTTTGGTAACTAACTGATTCGTAACCAGCTACGTAAAAACAATTTCCTTCACTGTTTTGTAATCAGTTACCAATAAACACCTTTTTTCCGTTTTCATTACCTTCAGCTACTTTGGTAACTAACTGATTCGTAACCAGCTACGTAAAAACAATTTCCTTCACTGTTTTGTAATCAGTTACTAATAAACACCTTTTTTCCGTTTTCGTTATATTTTATAACTAGTTATGAAAAAATAGCACGTCATGATCTTACAATAACGAAAACATTATAAAGAGATCGACATGCCCTAGAATCTGTGCCTAGAACTCACCAATCCGGAGTAGGCACCCGTGGCGTCTTACTGCTTAACGTCTCCAAGAAGAGGTTCACTAACAGCTAACAGGAATGGAACATACTAACTTTACTCTTAAAAGTAAAACCGCTGTTTAATAAGATTACTTAACATAATAACAATCATACACAAAAATAAGTAGTACATAAAACAATAACAAAATAAAAAAATAAAAACCAAAAAAATAATCAGAAGAAAATAAAAATAAAAAATTAAATCTAAACCTAGTCAAACAAACCCCTCCCCAGCGTTCCCGGTGCAAAGCTGGACAATATGCAAGCAGCGTTACCCCTCTGAACCGCTATCGACAATCTTTGCACCAGGAATGCCCCGGAACGCGGATCAAATCCCCTGTCCCGGAGACGACGGCCAATCTCTCTCACAAATGCCAAACCCTCGGCCCCCCAACTCCCAGACGTCTCGACCGCCACAGGCACAAAAATATAATTCTGAGCAAGCGGGGCATATTTGGCGTGCTTACTCCCTGCAGCAACTTCGGCCGCCGCACCAGCCACACTCTTACTCTTAATAATAAAATCATTTGTATTTAAGTTACAAATACGCGGCCGGTTTCCTGAACGAGGGTCGTATTGGAATCGCCTCGCAGATGATCGGTCTATGTCAGGGATGCATGGACGCTACTATACCTTACACACTGGAGAGGAAACAGTTCGGAAAGAATATTTACTCTTTCCAGGTATGTATACCTAGATGAATGTTATCTTAGACCCAAAAAATTCTGGAACGCAGTTCCTTATCGCAGGTGAGAAAAAATTGAAACGCGTTTCGAAAACCGGTAAGAGAACGATTACGAAAAAAAAAAAAAAGGGACTTGATTCCAAACGCGTGTCCCTTCTTTCTAAGAAATACCTAAGAGAGTTTATCTGCCATTACAAGATTATAGGGTTATTCTTAAAGAAAAAAACGGTATTTTGTATAAGATCACTTGATAGTCCGTCAGTCTGTTTGTCTAGACCGTTTTTCTCAGAAACTGCTAGAGATTTCGTTTTTATTTTGCAGGGTATAAACTATCAAATTGCGCACTTGTCAACTCAACTAGAAGCCGCTCGTCTCTTGACGTACAACGCAGCGCGACTCAAGGAACACGGGATGGAGTTCGTGAAGGAAGCCGCTATGGCTAAATATTATGCTTCTGGTAAGGATTACAATAACAATCACTATATAATTTACAAGCAGCTCTCTGCGGTGTTACCATGAATCAATGTACCTATCCTCTTACCAAGTTTCATCAAAATCGGTCCCGTAGTTTCGGAGCCTATTCGTTACAAATAAACAAGAAATATTCATTCTTTATAATGTTCGATAGATAGGTATAGATGAATATTACTAGCTGTGCGTTCCAGTTCAACCTTAGAAATTGATTAACCAATTAATTTTACATGTTTACTCCACTTGTGTATTGACTTACGTACCAAAATAACACAAAGTTGATAAGTATTATAATTTACAATTTTATTTCAATAAAAATTATTTCAGAAATCGCCCAAACGTTAACCTCGAAATGCATCGACTTCATGGGCGGTGTAGGCTTCACCCGCGACTTCCCTCAAGAAAAATTCTTCAGGGACGCCAAGATCGGCACCATTTACGAAGGCACCAGCAATATGCAACTGCAGACCATTGCCAAACTTATAGAGAAAGAATATACGCAATAGGGGTGATCTTTTTTTTATTTAGACCCTACACAGTTACTGCATTTTGCCAATATATCTCGTAGGCTTCTTGTGTCACCAGGCGGCGATACGTAAAAAATGTCTCTGAATTATTCAGTCTTCGAATTTATTGAATTTTATTCCAGTGATAAGGCTGATGTAATAAGTAGGTAAACAATATATTTAATTATATATACATATAGAGACATATACCTACACATTATTTCATCAATTTCATTTTAATATTTAAGTACTTTTATAAATACCTACTTACTTACCTAAAGTAGGTAGGTATACCCCGCGCAGCGAATGATGAGCGCTGGAGTAAGTGGAAGGGGTATGTGCAGAACTCGAAATTTATATGAAAATTGAGTTCTGCGCATAACCCTTCTACTTTCCATCAGAGCTCATCAGTCGCTGCGCGGGGTATAACCTATATTTTTATATTTGTCCAAAAACTGCAGTAAAACGCTTTGTAAATAATATAATGTTCATTCCTAATTTTAGAATAAAACTGTTAGGTAATACCTATTCGTTGTTTTAATTTCCCAGGGGTAAAAATTAATTGAAATAAAACGTTTTATGATTACCTACACTAATTTATTTGAAAGCAAGCATATCTTTTTTACAAAGTTTTACAATAGGTACTAATCATAATTACAAGTTGTTTTTAGAAAACCAAGCAATGTTAATTAGTAAAAATGTTGACTGTATTAATTATTTCAAGATTGTTTTAACTAAATAATATACTGGCTGCCAAAACCGTTGACCCACCTCCTCGTAGGTAGTTTTTTAATTCAATAGGTAGGTATCATTTTTAATCAATAACGTTATTTGTTTTTCACAATAATTTAAGTAGGTAGTCCTTCAATGTTGTCTTGGAGATGGGAGATTATTGATGGATAAGGCTCCTAATGCACCTCAGACAAAATTGTAGGTGTGTTGAGATTTTTATGGCAGCCAGTGTAATTACTCTTTTTGTACTAATATCTAACGTTACTACTGCTTGAAAGAAGTAACATTTATTTAGGATCATGAGGCAATTTAAATCCGACCATCTTCGCAGTCTCTTCTACCGATCTTTCCCCTTTCCCTTTGAATTCTGCATTAATTTCCTTACATAGTCTAGAGTTTTGAAGGTAGTTCACATAAGTTCTAGCTTTGAAGTGCATTTCGTCGATTGCTTTACATAACTGCTGATCTGTTGTTTGATATTTACGGTACTGAGCAAGCACATATCGTGCCATCTGATTGTCTGCCAGTTTTTTTGTCGAGCTCTGTTTGCGTAATTCTGACAGCAACTGTCTTAATGTAACCAGTACTGGTTTGCTTGTTACCGATGCCATTATACCTTCAAACAGATTAGATAGTCAGTTTTTCGATCATTAAAGATGTTATGAATTCCTCTGTGTTTTCATATGTTGGTTTACTGCCTTTATGCCAAAATACGCTATTAAGGTTTGATAGATTTTCGAGTGGGAAGTAATGAAGCGCTGTGTCGTTAAATATGTCAGTGAATTTGAAGTTATTTTGTATGGTTATCTCCTTTGTATGAGGATGGATTTTATAAATAAATGGGACAGATTCAGAGATGATTCTATTGGGATTGTTGTCAATCAATGTGGTAAAACTATTGCATATAAGTAAACAGTTGTGTAATTTGATGCCCCAGTTGCACCAGAGAAAATTGTTGGTCAATTGCTTCGGGCAATGCGGAAAATATGCAAGTGTAACACAATTGTCTGATAATGTATAATTGCCTTCACAATTTTCTTCTATAACTTCTAAATTTAGCCTTTTTAAGATATTACACTCACTTTTAGAGAAAATAGGGTCATGTACGAGCACTTTAGAAGGAGATAAATAGTCTTTTACGCATAAAAGGAAGGCTAATTGGTATCGCGAAGTTTGGCAGTCAGAAATGCGTCCTAAACCGAAACAGACTATTTCTACTACTCTTTTAGCTTGTAAAACAGTACTCACAGCTTCACAGAACTCTTTTAAATACTCAGAAGTCTTCAAATCTTCAACAGCAGCTTGAATTCGTCTGAAACAAAGTTATTCAACATAACCTCCACAGGACAAAAATAAATACTTAGGTATTTGTTACAAAATGAATAACTTCTTACCCTAAAACTTTGTCGACATCCACAAAACTGTTTTCCCTTTCAAACTGGAGATTTTTAGGTGTCTTGGGCTGTTTATTTTTAGAATTTCGCTTGGATTTTACGATTTTAAAACCATCTTGGTCAACATCTGATTTTGACATTTTCTCAAAAAATATTTCCGTCACGCTCACTGTCAATGTCTAAAACGATGCTACCAACATAAAAACATCACCACAATGACATGTCACAACAAAAATATTTTTGATCAATGTACCTATGTGAACCGGAACGTAATAATTAACATGGAGGTCCTTTCGCGCTCAAACTCATTTTAAACTGGGTTATTGATTCAAACTGGGTGATCGACAACAAATATGGAGCCATGGTTTATTAATAACACATACTGCTAGGATGACAGGCTAGGGCTAATAGATTTCAAAACAAAATGCATACCTACGCCTAAAATAATTTTTAGCAAAATCTCTTGGTGATAGGGTACCTGCGCTGCGCTCTGTCCATACAAAAGAAGTCGACTGTTTCCTCCCTGGATAATAACACTAGCACAAATATTTTTGTGCTATAAAAACTTAACTGCTATGACTCTGCCCCTATGTTTTTTTTTTTAAAGAAAATTATATTTAATTTAAAATTTAAATAGAAATTAAGATTTAAAATATTAAATTAAATTTATTTTATTTATTTCTTTTTAATTATAACTTAAATAAACATGTTATAGTACGTAGAATAATACAATTCCAGATTTAAAAAAATAAAAAAATAGGGACATGGTCATGGCAGTTATAAGTTTTATGCAGCAAAAATATTTGCTCTAGTGTCATTATCCAGGAAGAAGCAGTTGACTACGTTTGTAATAGTTTGTATTGTATGGAGAGAGCCCCCGTACCCTTTCCTCTTAACTACTTGTACATAATATATATTCTGTGGTTCAACATAAAAGTTGGTAGGTAGTATGTCGATTTTAATTCGTAGAGTTTTTTAACTATTCGATTTATAAAACAACATTTTAAATAGAAGTGTTGGTAAAAATTTAGTAAAAAGGTACCTACCTACACCTACACAGCTGTATAAGAGTAATGAAGGAATGACATTAAATAAATAGGTACTTACTTAGTATTTTTTATTATCATTAACCGTTATAAGTATAGTAGTTACACAGGTGTACAAGAGCAATAAACAAATAGGCTGTCTAATTCTATGACACTTTTAAAGATTTTTTATTTTTTGTTTGTTAGTTATGGTCAGGTTCGTGGTTAGGATATTTCGTACCGATTCAAAATTCGTCTCCATGAACTCACCCATACCTAAACTTCTTTTTAAAATTAAGCCAACATTTTGATAGATAAATCATATTTAGTTAATCTAGGTAGGTTCACTTATTTCCTCAGCAGTACTAGTGTACGAATCGGGTTAACACCAGTTAGGCAAGGTAACAGTCGTATGGTAGGTTAGTAGGCACAGAAGGCAGGCAACCTAGATCAATTTCCCAAAAATTGAGGACAATTCCTCATTCACACTGGACGTCCTTGCAACAGGTTGGTTGGTATTTAGGTCAGAAAAATTTACTTGTACCACACAAACATGTCTCGTACTGCGCATAAAGAGTGGCTATTGTCTGCATTGTGTTCGGGACAGTCGAACCTATGTCATAGGTATCTATTACTTTAGAATTCCAGCCACGGACATATCGTATTCGTTCCACCAAATAAGGTTACCGAGACAACAAAACAAGCCCATAGCTGATTTTGAATTTCGAATTATTTGCTACCAACACTCCGGTGTACGACGACGTAGAATTAAAACCTACCCGCAGAATTAAAAATAATAAATAAATTGCAACACTTTCTACAACCAATGTGGTTGAAGGGAGAACGCATAAACCGTGATTTTAATTAATACGATTCGGTTCGTTAACTTTTATGTAATATTTTAATGTTAGAGATTTTAATTTTCGTTTTATTTTTTAACTAGTTTTGCCGCGAATTTCGCGAAAGACTATCGTGTTATATACGACTGTGCTAAGTTTTTGTAATTCTAAGTACTTATGTTTTTGATTTGAGTGCTTGTTTTAAAAAAAAGTGAATAATGGAACGGTATGCAGTGGCTCGCAGGTCGTCGAGTAAACGGAAGAATTCTGGATTTTTGGCCAAATGGCGAAGAAAATATGTGAACGGGATCTTGAATAAAAGGTCTTGGATTACTAGTGGATACGATCTGAATGTAAGTTGATAGCTGTAAGCCTTCTTTCTTCCAATCTTGTACTGTTTTCGGCAACTGGACCTCTTAAAGGTCCTTTTTGCGTGGGCAACGTGGGCATGGATTATGCTTGTTCGGCACCTACCTATAACCCTTTCGCTTAGTCGACCGTGTCCAGAGGAAAGAACTTGTCAACAGCAGTATCGTGGGAAGGTTAAAAATGTTCGGTCACAGATATGACCGGATAAAGAAAAAAAAACAGTGTCGTGTCTGACAGAGATGCACGCTTCGACGTGTTTCACAAGGCATTTTTTAGAGACAAACACAAACAGCCTGTCAAAATTGTAGTGTAGAACGTCTACTTGCTTCTTCTTCGTGTCGATGGCACAGACTTATTTAAACAAGGTCAAATCTATCCACTCCAGTACGCTGCCAGATCTTTGGCATTGATATTGGCTACAGTCGATCAGCCAGCTACTTCTAAAAACGATTTTGCAGGACATTCCACACATCGCCATCTAGACCCAAGCTTGTATTATGTTATGGGTGCTAGACACCGGACATACCTACTACATAAATACTTTTCTTTTGTGAATATATACTTATAATACATAGAAACAACCAGACCACAGACAAATATATAGCATAAATACCTACTTATCTGAGGCGGGAATCGAACCTGCAACCCTGTGGTCAGCAGTCCGTCATGGTGACCATTGTGCTAACTGGGACTTATAGTTTTACTTGCTGTTTGTGAGAGACAGACATCGAATTCATTCTACGAATACCTAGCTCGTTGTGTTTGCTATAGACTAAATAGCTTTCCTATCTATAGATACTTACCACCTTATTAATATTTAAGTATCTACTTGTATTTCATAAGTTTATGCTGTTTTGCATAAACAGTGATTGCGTAAAGTGTTAATGAACATCGTGATTGAATTTTACATTGCAAATGAAGTAGTTATGTACCTTTATGAATACGAACGTCTAACACCTAACTCTAATTACCTTACGTATTATTTGTCTGGTCCGAGCGCCACCATGGAACTGTTTTACGCAAGCATTGATAGGAAATTAAGAGCAGGTCCACCGTTGCTTGTTGGCATGTTGGGCATGCCTACAATCTTAATGGATACGTCACCCTTTTACGGTCTATCGAATCACACTATCACTGAATAGTCTTCCTTCATCATCATATCAGCCCATACACGTCCACTGCTGGACATAGGCCTCCCCCATACGACGCCACAAACAGTGGTCCTGAGCCGCCTCCATCCACCGACTACCCACGACCGCCACAATGTCGTCGGTCCACCGGCACCGGGCAGCTGGTCTCCCAACAATCCGTTTCGCTTTACTCCCCAGCCTCTTCCTTAATCGAACTAAAAATAAAAATAAACGTTAACATTGTCCGATCGGTCGGACCAAATGGTCTTAAATAACGATAATCCTCATATTCCGATTCCTAAATCAAACTGAAAGTAAAAAAAGTTAACGTCGTTCGATCGGTCGGAATTAGCAGTCGGATGAGCAGTCGGAGCTACCACGTGTTCACAGGGGATGATTTTGCTCTCTCAAATTCGTCTCATGTGGGCATAATGGACGAGTTCGAGAGTCACTTTGGAACAAATTCGGGTGGCTGTGATACATTTTTTTTAGGGCTAGATCTGCGCCTGATCTGAGTTTATTACGGACTGCGACTTCTGTAACGCCCGACCTCCGACCTAGTTCGGGTGCCGCAAAAAAGTTAAAAACTTTTTGCGAATAATTGCTCAATGATTAAGATCCTTGGCCTAATGTTTTTTGACCGAAGAACGAACAACTTTCCATTATTAATTTGATAGAGAGGAGACGTCAATGAGGAAAAAGAAAAGGAGGCGAACTGTTCCCGTTTTTCTTCTTTTTGTGTTGGATAGTCCATTTATCGAGGAAGGTTAGGCTACTTTTTATCCCGATATTCCCACGGGATCGGGAGTTACGCGGGTGAAACCGCGGAGCGCAGCTAGTTAGATATAAAAATGTCGAAGAAATTATTCAATTTAACTTCAAGAAGATAATATTATTTAAACAAAACATCCATATTATTTATCTTGCGCTTTGGCGGCACTTACTTTATTTGTATGTAAGTAATTCAGTCGCTGTGAATTTGTTGGCCAGTTATCTGATATCCTCAAAAACTTAAGCATTGACACAAAAAGAAAAATAAACAAATGCGAACCGGACTCGCGCGCGATGGGTCCTGCCTGTACCATGTTGTGTGAATGCCCCACTTTAATATTAATTTTTTTACCCCCCCCACTTTAATATTTAATATTTTTAGTATTTGTTGTTTAGCGGCAACAGAAATACATAATCTGTGAAAATATCAACTGGCTAGCTATCACGGTTCATGAGATACAGCCTGGTGACAGACAGATGGGCGGACAGTAAAGTCTTAGTACTAATAAGGTCCCGTTTTTACACCTTGGGTACAGAACCCTAAAAGCAGACGTAAATAAAACTAAAATAAAAACATAACGCATTAAATATTCTAAGCACCTCTTCACTTTCTCCAGCACATAGAATTATCGTCTCGTCTTGAACATTTGCATTGCACTGGTGCGTGACCAAACGCTTCCTTGTGGTAACCAAAGCAAGTATAGGTAGAACAACGAATCATGGCCCCCAGCGGAAATTGGTGGGGATGGCTTGTACTACCGCGGAAAAAATGACTACAGCCAAATCGTCATACTTTACCCCCGTTTAATATTTTGCCCAACCCGAAAAACATTCCTTTAAATTAGAAAATTAGGCAATGTATTGCACCGGAACTCAAATGACATTGAATTTTAATGCATTACGTTATGCAATTTTTCAATTTAGACTTAGGCAAAGTTAGGTCTGTGTGGGTTTTATGTGCACGACAGTACTTAGAAGACTAAAGACGTGTAAGAGCGGGACAGAGCGCGGTGCTAAAAATTTAATTTTTCGCAAACCCCTTCCACTTTCCGCCGGGGGCCATAATTCGCTATTCGACCTATAGTTTCCTATTGAAATGCTGTGCCTGCCTTGATATGGTAATGAGCACTACTGACACTGTATTTAATGTAAACTGGAGTAATATTAAGTACTCATTCTATAAAATAGCACAATAGGTTAGCAGGTGGTTTATACCTATAGGTTACCTAGTTTAAGAGAAGGTACCAAAGTTTCATGGAATTTTCTTCAAAAAAGTCTAAATTCTTTTATTTATTTGGAATCATTCGTATTGAATCGTCTTAGAAACTAAGTTAGGATGTGTGTATTTGTGTATATACACAAAAAACAGGTTCATATTAGGGTTCCGTACCTCAAAATGTAAAAAAAAGATCATTCTCCTGTCCGTCTGTTTTTTTTATGATTATGTTCACAATTAGTATCAAGATTACAAATATTTGTGAAGGTATATATTTGAAATGGAGCAATTAAAGTCATTGCCAATGGGTCCTTATATAATATAATAATGTTTATTTCTCAAAAAATTGTAACATTTTAAACACTAAAACCTAAGGACTCGAACTATGCTAAATTCATAAATAGTGTTTTTATAAGACTCAGACACCCACGATAAGATTTAACTTGTGTTGAGGGTGTCTGTTCTTTCACAGAAAAGATTGAGGCTATGTTGCAGGAGATGGGCGGTACATCCTTATTAATACTATATAGAAAATTAACGATCTATTATTATAATACACCTTACAGCACAATTGCTTTATAAAAGTTTTGAACCTGTTAATAATAGGTAATCTAAGTAGAGAGTTAGATGGATTTTGTGGCCCAGGTCTAGTTGAATATGACTATGGTATCCAGTGGCGTAGCTATCGTAGGGCAAGGTGGTGCAGTGCACCAGGGCCCAGGACCGCAGGGAGCCCTCTAACCTCAGCTTTAAAAAGAGAGAAGCATAAAAGAAAAAGAGAAAAAAAATGTTGTAAGCAAGATTTTTTTCAGGGTCCTCTATTTATCGATACGTATGGGTCACAAAATGCACCGCCCATTTTTGGAAAATCATAATTAGATTTTCCAAAAATACGTTTTGTTTCGTTTCCAAGACGCTTTAGAGGTTCACTGTATACCGTCTATCGATTGGCATGGCAAAAAAATCACTATGCCAAGTTCCCATAAGTACTAAATGTCCGAACCCCCTTGGAAACCAATATAAGTTCCAGCTAAGCGGTAAGCGTAATGAGGGCCCGATTCTTTTCTGCACCGGGGCCCAAGTCCACCAATCTACGCTACTGGTGGTATCCTCTGCTCTTCGTAAAAGGGACCAATATTATAAGGTATCGCCATGGGAAGCCAGCGCTACAGGAACTTATCTTATATTGAACTCTACAATTTACGGTTTTCTAAACGGAAACGGCAGAAACTAGTAGATAAATATCTTTCTACGTACTCGTACCTTGTACAATCAACGTCAAAATATAACTCTACCAAGTATTACCAGTAGGTAGGGTCCATAAACTATAATTAAATAAATATTGCAGGACATTCCACACATCGCCATCTAGCCCCAAGCTAAGCAACTAGACTTGTGTTAAGGGTGTGCTAGACAACGGGGATATAAGTACTACTAGACTTTTATTTTGTAAATAGAAACAACCAGACCACAGATAAATATCTAAGCATACATGTCTGAGGCGGGAATCGAACCCGCAACCCTTGTGTTTGGCTGTCCGGCAAGGTGACCATTGTGCCAACTGGGTCGCCAATATCTGACGCAACAGAACAACAAAGTTTTTTTTATTTAGTACCTACACAAACTAGGCTTGCTGATGGGAAGTGAAGATGAGGTTGAGGAATTAGCATCCTTGCCTAGAACTTACCTATTCAATCTAGACTTGAAGAATCTGTGGCACAATCAATATGTTTATTGACGTGATAACGTCGAACACCTGCATTCACCAAAAAGTGTCTGACGAAATATTGTGTGATAACATGCGTCATGGTAACATGACCATGACGCGTCCGTTCCCGTTAGGAAAAAAATATATGTAAAAAAAAATATATAATGAATAAGTAACAATTGGAACAAAGTTTCTTATCGCGCGTTGCGAAACGGGCTTGACGGAAAAAAATAAGACCAAAAGTTGTAACGACACTTTTTGCATAGAAAGCAAGCCAGTTATTTTCGTTTCATCTTTCTATTTCGCATTGAACAGTAGTGTGGTCGCGACGATTATTTACACACAAAAAAACAGACAACCATTTTTTTTAGTTATAATTGTATCCTTTATCTCAAGCACTTGAAAACTTTTCTAATAATAGCATTTTTTAAAATCTACGGTTCTATTTATACTGTCGACTGTACTTAGCTATAACTATATTAGAAAAACTAACCATGAAAGTGACGAAGTCTACATGGTCAGGTTTGGCCGGAAGGTAGCTAGACCCGCCATAAATGTTTCAACTCGTTTTTTTTAATTATCTTTGATCAAAATAAGATTACATGTACGAAAAGTAAAAGCAAAATACCTACCTGTTAGTATAATTTCATACATGTATCTAGGTAAGAAGCACATACCTATTTATCTACTTACTTCAAACTTTTTAATGTAAATACTAGCTAGGCCCCGCGGTTTCACCCGCGTAAGTCAGGATATTGAGGGAATTTCGGGATCATAATTACCATTTATCCTCCATTCCTTAAATTAGCACTATGCCGATTTCCATCCATTTCGGACCGTGAAGACGGAAACAAATCACTGCATAGTATAAAACAAAGTCGCTTTCTCTGTCCCTATATCCCTATGTATGCTTAAATCTTTAAAACTACGCCACGGATTTTGATGCGGTTTTTTTAAATAGATAGAGTGATTCAAGAGGAAGGTTTATATGTATACATGCATAATATACCCGTGCGAAGCCGGGGCGGGTCGCTAGTCCCAAATAAACGGGGGTCTTCGAGGGAAGGCAGGAAAAGGGCAGTGGAATAAAACCTTTTCAAGCAAACTCGGTCTACTATCTATTAAGACATCAGGAACCAGTCTTTTTTTTTAATTCCGTACGCAAAGGGAAGGGTACCTTTTTACTAAGCTTTATCTGTCACCAGGCTGTATCTCATAAACCGTGATAGCTAGACAGTTGAAATTTTGTATTACTTACTTACGCTCAGCGACCCGAAGTGAATCTTGGCCTCCGACACCAAAAGATGCCATTGCACCTTATTCTGCCAATCGGCTGCATAAAGGGCTTGCAGGTCTTGTTGGACTTGGTCAATCCAGCGATACCAAGGTCTGCCAACGG
This sequence comes from Idaea aversata, assembly GCA_907269075.1. Classification (NCBI taxonomy): domain Eukaryota; kingdom Metazoa; phylum Arthropoda; class Insecta; order Lepidoptera; family Geometridae; genus Idaea; species Idaea aversata. The sequence continues at coordinate 1,979,822 of OU026092.1, read as the reverse complement.
GCAGTCTCCCCTGAGGCCGTCCTCCTCCATTCTCTCGACGTGGCCAAGCCAGCGAAGTCGGGCCGATTTGGTCTCGCCGATGTTTGTCTGTTGCCGCCAAAAATGCTGAAATCAGAATACATATATAATGGTACTGAACCCTTTGTGCGCGAATCCGACTCGCACTTGGCCAGTTTTTTAATAAGCCTTATTCTACTTGCATGCAACATGAATATTATACAGATAATATGACTGCACATATTACGATATATCATTGGTAACCACAACTGCGCGTATGTTCTCACGAATATTGTGTCTTTGTTACAAGTAGATAGGATACTAGCTTATTTCATTAGATTACTATTTTTTGCCAATAAAGTTTTTTTAGTAGATCTAAAGTAAACATTCTGAGGCCTTACCACGAGTCGCTTACGCATCTCGATCGTTGAAATCTTCAGTAGGTAATAATATTACAAAGAGGCAAGATTTTTTTGTTTGTTTGTAACGAATAGGCTCCGAAACTACTGGAGCGATTTTGATGAAACTTGGTATGAGGAAACATTGATTCATGGGGAATAACATAGACTACTTTTTTTTCTCGATATTCCCACGCGATCGGTAATATAACGAGAGCTCCTATAACCTATGGACGCCTGGTATATCAGCTTCATAAATCTAAGTTGAAGCGTTGCTAAGGTACCTACGACTGAATCGTTGCTATGTAAGAAACGATTAGGAATAGGTGACTATTGAAAATGTTGACAACCATTTGAAACCACTGGTAATGACTGGCATTTTTTCCCATTCGTTCATAATGGGTAACGTACAATCCACGGTCAACAGTCCTCTGCCCACCGTAACGTTTACAATCCTGTTCAGCACTATTTGAACATTATAACAACGTAAACTGTGGATCGAACCTAAGTCGGTTGGTGCAGCGGGTGGCGGCTTATACCTCTCGGCCAACTAAAGATATAGCTAACATGGTTACAATAATAATCACACTGAGTACTTTTAATCCAAGTATTTAAGTTTGTGTGTATCGTCTATTAGAAGAAGGTCGTAACTCCAATACTTGTTGATAGTACTATTGTAGCAAACTGATCATTTACTTATGACCCATACTGTACTTAGGCAGGTAAGAATAGCTAGGAACAAGCGGATCAAAAAACTATTACAAACGTAGTCGACTGTTTTCTCCCTGGGTCATGACACTAGAGCAAATATTTTTGGTGCATAAAACTTATAACTGCCATGACCATGACCCTATTTTTTGATTTTTTAATTTTTTTAATTTTAAAATCTATGATAATTAGAAAATGAAAAAAACCAAAACATAGGGGCATAGTCATGGAAGTTATAGGTTTTGCAGCACAAAAATATTTGTGCTAGTGTCATTATCCAGGGAGGAAACAGTCGACTACGTTTGTATGGAGAGCGCGCAGGTACCCTTTCACCTTAATATTTCCGATAAAACCTATACGGGCCAAAACATAACCTCACCGTAGTCGAGCAAAAACTCTAGTCAATTAACTTAAACTTTTTCCTATTTTCACGCTTTTCTGAATTCACTTTCATTATTTCGAGGTCACTTCTTAATTAATGCATCCGCTTAAACTTATCTCAAAATACGATCTTGAAAAATTTGAATTGCATTTACAAAACAAACTTTGTATTCGCGAATATGTTAACATGGTAATTTAGATTTTATTCCAAAGGTGTTAAATGTTATTATTGCATTGGTACAAGTTATTGCGACAGTCAATTCAATACAACCTGTTGTGGTTCAAGTCATAGTTTTGTACTTAGTTTAGTCAGTATGACGTTAGAAGGGAAAGGCCCATGTTACATGCAAACACTGTGATTTTTTTATTAATAATTATAAAAAAAATTATTAAATATTTTGAAATATCACGATTCAGAAATGACATATAAATTCAGTGACAAAAACAAAAAGAATTTTATCAATGGATAATTTAATTTCTTTTAATTTTAATTTGTTTAGAACTGTGCTTATCGGATTGATTTGTTGGAAAAGTGTAATTTTTTTTTTATAAATAAGTGAAGTGAGTTTAATAGTGAACAATATGCCCCAGATTTTCTTCAAAAAAGTTATGGTTGTCGGGGACACAGGCAAGGTAAACGACTTTCACTTTCTGGTGCCTTTGCTTGGAGCGAACTTCGAACTCCAGATATAAAGTACCTACCTAGTAGTACCTACGTAAAAGGTATTTTGCGAGTAGGTCTAGACACTTATTTCGTAATTTCACGAACAAAAAAAGGTTTCTTGTGGTGAGAAATATATTAATTTAGTCGCTCGAATCGAATAGACGCTAGAGAGTTATTTCTCGTGTTTATTAGTAAATGTTCTTGAAATATAAGCAGTATTCTTATTTGAAGATAATTGCTTGAAAATTAAGAATACCTACTACTGCTTATCATTTTAAGATTTTTTACTAAAACCAAGATACTATTCCCTAGCGTCTATATTAAATAGTTAAGTCAATTTTTAAACGTCTCTAAAAATCAGTCAGAAGCAAGTCACTAGCAAAAACCAAATGCGGATAAACGTCATAAATAATTTGTAACATGTTTGTAACGCAAATATCTAGGAAAGTGTTTCGTTTATAGCTAATCTCATCTTTTCGCTCCTTATGAGCAAAGAGGTTTGACTTGCTACATCCGAAATCTGTCGACTGAGTTGAGAAGTTTCCAAACAGAGGCTATACCTACCTAGTACCTACGTCTTTGAAGCCTACCAATCTTTTTATGACATAAATCTTTGCCAGAAAAGGTCAAGGAAAAAGACAAATTTTAATATCAAACAGGTGCTAAGATTGCGACTGTCTGTAGGTTTCTATGAATAAATATTCCTGGACATTCCACACAGCGCCATCTAGGCTGAAGCTAAGCAACTACGCTTGTGTTATGGTGGCCAGATAACCTAATATAACCTATAATATATACAAAAAAACGTAGACCACAAACAAAAATCTGTATCTACCTCTACATAAATATTTTGTTTGAGGCGAGAATTGAATCCGCAAACTTTTGCATCTGGGTGTTCACCAATATGTATTAAAAATTATACTAATCAAGTTTCATCAAAAGCGATTCAGTAGATTCAGAGTCTATTTAATGCAAACAAATCAAATCAAAAATTCTTTATTCATCATCATAAAATCTGCATGACATCACTTTGAAGCGTCTTAAAAATTAAGTTAAAATCAAATGAAATTAATCAATTTTTTTCTCTTTGTAATATTAATAATGATAAATTACTTATTTGTAGGAAATTTACATATTACATAGGCAATATTACTGGAAAAACAATATGCAATTAGTGTAGGCGAAAAATGTTGTTCTATGAATTTTGATACATACATACTTACTTACCAATTAATTATTAAAACCTACGACAAGTCATTAATCACTAGTAATCATCTTACTTTACTTAAATATAAATTATATTACTATACATATACGAGTGATTTTTCTTTATGGGTCGTCAGGGCTATATCCTAAACTTTAGGAGATAGCGAAAAATGCTGAAAGGAGTTGCATGCCCGATTTTGACAAAAAACTTTAACTGCATCATTCGATTTTTTTAAAAGTCACTTCACTACCTTAACTAAGAATCGAAACTGTTGATTTTGCAAAAAAAATAATCAAACAATTCAATCCAATCAATCCTATATTTTTATCAATCCTTTAGCATAATAATCAATCCTATATTTTTAACCCCCGACGCAAAAACGACGGGGTGTTATAAGTTTGTTATACCAATCGATAGTGTTGATAATAGAGATTAATTCCTGAAAAAAAACATAGTATGGCAAATCGAAGGAAATAGCTTATTTTTGCAGTTATTATCAGGGTTATTGGTACTTAATTAATTATACTTGTAAAAAAAAACGTCTGAAGGCTATTTCTGTGCACCTTAACCATTAACTTTTGTTCTATGACTAAAATTGAATTTTTTTTCGAAATGAGGTTATCCAAAATTCCGAAAATCAGCTGTTACTTTCACCACAGCTTCGACGAAAAGATAATACTTATTTTATTTATTTTATCGACTTTTCTAAGTCTTAATCACCTTTTTATCCTCACTAATACAATAGGTAGATACATGAGTGTTATAAAGGTTATTTTTTTAATTTTATTTTTTCAAGAATTTATGTTTTTAAAGATTTTCTTAGTAAATTAATTTAATTGATGTGCTTCAGACGCGAGACGTAACAAGGACTTTGTCTCCCACAACTTCTAAGCTTATAAAACATTAAATCATTTGATACATTGTATTGAATGAATAACAATAGATTTCAAATAAGTTGGTAGATTGTTTACCTTTCATCTTATTGTTACTCGTCGAACACGCAACCTTCTGAGTCGCAGGCGGGTGTTCGCCCACTGCACCAAAGAGTTTATTACTAGCTGTCACACAAACGTTGTTTTGCCAATTAAAAAAAAAGGAAATAAATAGATGTTGGTCGATTCTCAGACCTAACGAATATGTTTTTAATACCAAATATAATACAAGACTACTAATTTATACCCATTATTATCACGGGATCGGTATTTAGGTACGCGGGTAACCGCGGGCGCAGCTATATAGTTCTCAATAATTATACGCAATAATTATACGCAATAATTATACGCAATAATTATACGCAATAATTATACGTATAATTATACGCAATAATTATACGTATAATTATAGTAATGTTAATTCTGACGACCTCTGTGGCGCGTCGGGCGAACACCCGACTGCAACGCAGAAGGTTGCGGGTTCGATTCCCGCCGGGAACAAGTATTTATGCTGACCATAAATTCTTGTTTCTGGTTCTGGGTGTTTCCTATATGTATAATATATGTATATATTAACAAAAAAAAAAAAAAGTATATAAGTAGTTTATCCGTTATCTGGCACCCATAACACAAGCATTAAGTTGCTTAGCTTGGGGCTGGATGGTGGTAATATGTCAATCCCATAGAAAATCAAATGAAATGATCTACTGATTAAAATTATCAATGGAACGAAATGTTCAATTACATATAGCAAATACGAAATTCCATTAAAAAAGCCATTTTACATTTAGCGTTGTTTGTTTGCTTTATAATTATAGGTGTTTCAAAGAAGCTAAATAAAATGATAATATTTTTCATACTTATTTTTGTGATTGCAAAAGCAAAAGAAAATACGGAGTACGTTGATTTATTGCAAAATTTGCTAGAAATAGAAAAAGAAATATTTTTAGATAGAATTGCTCAAAGAATCTTTAGCCATGATAGACCAGAGCTTAGAAAAAAATATGAACCTGGAAAAATAGTTTTTCATAAACACCACCATAAAAAACGAAAGCAATTTGGTGATACAACAGACGTAAAAAATACACAAAGCGAAGAGAAACTTACAAATGAAACACTTGCTATTCAAGAAGCTTTATTTAAACGCTTACAGGACGAATATGAAAAAGGACTTAAGAAAAAAAAAGAAGAAGGTGCAAACAAAGAACCAAAGAAAAAAGAAGATGCAAAAATAGTCATACATAAATTAGAATACAATAAACCAAAGCAATCAGGTGATAAAATAAAGGTTGAGAATAAAGAAGTTACTAACGAAGAATGGGATAAATATAAAAAAATCAATGAAAAATTGCAAAAAAAAGAAAATATGAACTCAGAACATTTAATTACGCAAAGTGAAGAAAAACTTACAAATGAAGCACTTGCTATACAACAAAATATATTCAAACGCTTACAGGAAAACTATGAAAAACTACTTGTGAAAAAAAAAGAAGAAGAACGAGAAAAAGTAGTTGAAATTGAGGAAGCTATTAAGCAAGCATTGGATTGGTATAAAAAACTCAGTGAACAATTACAGACAATTAAAAATGTGGAGTACGACCATTTAAATACACAAAGTGAAGAAAAAATTACAAATGACGCACTTGCTATACAACAAGCTATATTGAAAAACTTACTGGATAACTATGAAAAACTACTTGAGAAAAAAAAAGAAGAAGAACGTGGAAAAATATTTGAGGATGAAAATGCTACAAACCAAGAATGGGATTGGTATAAAAAAATCATTGAACAATTACATAAAAAGAAAAAAGTGGACTCAGAAAATTTAAACACACAAATTGAAGAAAAACTTACATTAAATGAAGCACTTGCTATTCAACAAGCTATATTGAAACGTTTACAGGAAAACTATGAAAAACTACTTAAGAAAAAAAAAGAAGAAGATCGTGAGAAAATAGTTGAGACTGAGGAAGATATTAAGCAAGCATTAGATTGGTATAAAAAAATCAGTGAACAATTACAAAAAAAGAAAAATGTGGACTCAGAACATCATAATACACAAAGTGAAGAAAAACTCACAAATGAAGTATTTGCTATGCAACAAGCTTTATTAAAACGCTTACAGGAAACCTACGAAAAACTGCTAAATGAGAAAAAAAAAGAAGAACATGGAGAAATAGTTGAGGTTGAACAAGGTATAAACCAAGCATTGGACTGGTACAAAAAAATCAATGAACAAATGCAAAAAAAAGTTGTCTCAGAACATCTAAATCCACAAAGTGAAGAAAGACTTACAAAGGAAGCACTTGCTATACAACAAGCTATATTGAAACACATACAAGACCTACACGAAAAGATTGAAAAAGTACGTGAGGAAAAAAAAGAAGAAGACCGTCTAAATTATTTAGAGTTACAACTAAAATTGGCAAATGAAATGGCTGAATATTATCCTCCACTACCACGACATCCTGCTTACTATACTTATGTGGCTTAGGTGAATATTTTGAACTAAATTAAATAAATAAATAAATAATGATTTATTCAGTAAATAGTTACAATATTCAGTTACATCTGTGTCTGAACTAAGCGGTAAGCTTGTATCTCAGACTACAGCGCTCTTCATCCCTTATACTATTTTCTATTTACTTAAATAATAATTTTAATGTTCTTACTTAAATTAAATTAAAAATTACTGTAGGTACTTCATTAAAATAATGTAGGTACTATAAGTAACAGGCAACACGAGATTTGTATGCTTAGACAAAATAAAATAGGTAGGTAGGTAGGTATCCTATTTATCCACAATACGAAAAAGCTTAAGTTGATGGAAATTAAAACATTTACAATAACAAGCGCTCAAACATTTACAAGTACTCACATAGTTCCAGGATTATGCAATTTAAATATATTGACACAAACATCACAAACTTCAAGGTAGGTATTAGTGGTCGGTATTTATCATTCATTTGCTGCACCTTACACACACTCAAAAAAACAATAACACAAAATCAAACTATATTCGGGCCATATTAACACAGAAACTGTAACAATTTAAAACTCGTAATTTATCCAGAAAAACTAAAAACTACAAAGAAAACCAAAAACCAGTCGAATCTCACACAATAACTTGACAAATTATGTAGGTAGGTTCGTGCGGTAGGTACCAATATCGTAAACGCTTGAACTAACAAAGATGGCATTATACTAGATGTGGCTCATCTTCATACTTAAAGATCGGCAAACTTAAATATTTTAGTATTAATAAAATCGTGAGAAGTACTATTTCATATATTTTAGGGAAATAGACTAGAGTATGTGTTTACTATTTATTAATTTATTAATATATATATTTATATAAATAGATTTTTTTTTTTTTTTTTTTTTTTTTTTTTTTTTTGTAAGAAATAATTTATTTTGACGCTTGTAATAAAAGTTCTGTTTCGTCGTATGTGAGACTTTGAAGCCAGATAATAAGTTTATTTTTGCATTGATAATTATTTAAACGAATCAAGTCTAACTTTGTGTGCAGTTCGTTATATAGATATGGTCCCATGAAACAAAAGAAACTGTGAACAAAGGCATGCTTGAACGAGCAATGGAGTAGTGCATTGTAGGTACGACGATGACTTAATTTAGCGTCCTTAAAAACCAATTTATGTTGTTTTAAAACGACGTTTAAGATAAACAACTGTCTAACAGTGAGAACTTCACAATTTTTGTACAACAATTCCGTTGGATACAGTTTAGGCCTGGAAGTAGCAACCTTTAAAACCGCTCTTTGAGCAGTTTCAAGCGCAAAGAGTGTGGTTTTAGCAATTCCACCCCACGCGGTGATGCAATACGTTAAGACAGACTGACAGAGAGATAAATAAACCTGTTTTATCAGTTTAGTGTCAGCGACTTGTCTTAATGTTTTAAATATGTACATCAGTTTCCGAACCCTACTTGATATTAAGTCTATGTGATCTTTGTAATTTAGGTTTTGGTCCAACATTACACCTAGATATCTGATTTTATTTGTTCGGGCAAGAAGGGGGCAAGTGCAGTTCAGATTATTCGGAAAACTACATTTGTGTGCTATGAGGGAAAAATCTGGTGAGGGCTGGGTAGAGTTACGCATAGAAAAAGTTAGAAATTTTGTTTTGTCAGGATTAAGTGTGAGCATATTTAGACGAAGCCAACCTGAGACTCTATTGAAACCTCTTTGTGCTATGTCAAATACTTTGCTCCAACTTTCTGCAGAAAAAAGAAGGGCGGTGTCATCCGCATATGCTATAATTTTGCCACTGTCGATATCTATTCGAAGGAGATTGTCAATGTACACCAGGAACAAAATCGGTCCCAATATACTGCCTTGAGGCACGCCAATGGTTACAGGGAGATCAATACTGCAGTACTCGTTGATTTTGACACATTGATATCTCTCAGAAAGGTAATCTTCAAGGAGTTTCAGTTGATTACCTCTGACGCCAAGATGTTCTAGCTTATTCAGTAACATAGGGATGCTAACAGTATCGAACGCCTTGGCTAGATCTAAAAAGATACCTAAAGTTTTGCGTCCGTTATCCAGATTCCTAACAATGTAATCAGTAAGTTCATGGACAGCATCATCTGTTGATCTTTCTGACCTAAAGCCGAATTGGCAACTTGACAAAAACGAATTTGCTTCCAGATAGTCGATAAGTCTGGAGTTGATGAGCCGCTCCAACAATTTCGATATAGATGGCAAAATCGATATTGGCCTATAATTATTAACAATACTTTTAGAGCCTGACTTATGAACCGGATGTATTATTGACTTTTTTAAGTAGGCAGGAAAAATACCACGCTCTAAACAAAGGTTAAAGATATATGTTAGTGGCGGAATCAGGAACTCTTTATGTTCTTTCAAAAAAGTGTTTGAAATTTTATCCCAACCTACTGCACAAACGTTTTTTAAATTTAAAATCATGTCCTCCACCTCCTTTTCATCAGTCATCAGAAGAACAAGAGAAGTAGAAGCTTTGTTATTTTCTGTCATCAGCCTGTCTTGGTCAAGATATTTGTATAAATTTATATTGGATGCTAACTGGTTACCGATGTTAGTAAAGTATTCATTTACAACGTCCAAAGATTTCTGTGGGGAGGAAGAGTCTATTAGTTCATTTGCTTGATTTTTAGCTTTTGTCGAGTTAGTTATTTGTTTTATAGACTCCCATATTTTTTTATTATTACCACCTGCTTGTTGCAATAAATTCCTCTCATACTCTCTTTTTAAGTTCTTTAGTAACTTGGTACAGAAATTTCTATACCTAGTATATGTTAACTGCAGAACAAGATCGTTTGGAAATTGTTTACTTTTTTTGTGTAAACGGTCTCTGTGCTGCATGCATCGTATTAAACCGGGTGTTATCCACGGTCTAAAAATTTTAAAACGGCGAGTCACTTTAGTTGTCGTCGTATTATTCCGAATAGCCTGCATAAGTGCCTCAACTAGATACGCTGTACAAAAATTTGGATCTACAGATTTGTAAATTTGATTAAGATCAATATTGCTTATATCTATTTTAAGTTGAAAATTATTGACTTTAGTTACGTAAGATTGTAATGGGGCTCTTTTTTCTTTATGTTTAAGACAAAGCAGGACAGCATTATGATCTGTGATTGTAGAACTGGTAACCAGAGCTATTGCAGTGACTTTAGTTTTTAGAATGATGTGGTCTAGACAAGATTTGTTCATTCTTGTGGGAAGGTTATGCGCAGGTAACAATCCATATGTCGCACATAATTCAAGATAATTTTGGTAATTTGAATTTTTAGTAGCAGGGCAAATATCTATATTAATATCGCCAATAATACAGATGTTTTTAAAAGAGGTTAACTTAGATAAAACTGATTTAAGTGATTCGTAAAATGTATCCAAGTCACTGTACGAAGGTGATCGATATATGGCTATAAACACAGTATCCGGACCTACTTTTGCTATGAGACAGTTACCATCTAGGAATTGCGGTTCCTCAACAACAACTTCTAAACTGTTTTTAATATATAATATTACACCATCATTCTGAATTATGTTGTTGGTAGTGGTATGACTATGATAACCCTCCAAAACTGGGATTTTTGGGTCACTCTTTAACCAACATTCAGTTAACACCATTATGTCACAGACTATATCAAGTCTATTTAACAAAACCAGAAATTCGTTAAAATTTTTGTTAACGCTCCGAATGTTTTGATTTAGAATTATCAGATTATCAGACCTTTTATGAATATAATTTTTAGAATTTTCTACATCGCAACACAAAGACTCTGCCACCGATATGGAGTCTAAATCTTTAATTATTTTATTAGCCATTGGGTATATCGAATATAGCCAGTGGAGCAAATCGTGGGTTTAAAAACTAGATTTTGCATGAAAAGAAAATACTTATTTTCATTACTCATATTCCGAAAGTAGGTCTAAAGATGTCTGAAGAGCGTGTAGAAAATAAAACTTCCAGCCCTAGGGACAATCGCTTTCACTGACAGCTGTCATGTCATGTCGTGTAGATATATTTTCAAGATATCTTATTTAATAAAATAAATGTAAAGACAAAAATGGTCAAAGCGACGTATGACCATGCCGCGCTGCTGCCGCCCGCGCCCTGTCGAGATGTTGCTGATGTGGCTTTATGCGACCGTGTGGTCAGTGTCGTTCCTTGAGTAAAAAAAAACTGGAGGAAAATGCTATGCATTTCAAATTATTTTAAACGTTTTGATTAGTATTATCTTTTGTTATTTTATTATGTTTTTGTGTTAAGTTTAATCTGGTTTTTCATTTATGATTGTGTATTTTGTGTAATTAACATTTTCTAGACAAACCGTGTTACAAAAACTGTAATTTAAATCTACGCGCTTCGCGTCATTTCCCAGTGTTGGATTAACTTATTGATAAAAATCTCTTCGGTAAGTACCGACGTATTTGAGTATTGAATACAAATAGCAAAAACCTAAAAAAACACTAGGTACATAATGTACAACCTCTTTGGTCCCAACCTTGTAAGAGGATAAGGTAGTACTTATGGAGTCTCTCATTCACTCTCGTTGTTAAGAAGAATTTTATGTATTATTCGTAATGAAAAGCACAGTGTTTACCTCGGGTGAAAGACTAATTTAGTCCCTCGAACTATTAGCACCCTCGCTACGCTCGGGCTAAACTCCGTCTCGGGACTTTTAATGAGTGACTTTCACACCTAGGGTAACAATGTACTATTTAATTTGAAGTTCGATAAAAGTACCCCTTAGAAAATGTAAGGAATTTTCAACCTCAACATTTTGTATTAACTGAATAGTTTGTGTTTTAAGCTATTGCATGGCTTTTATCGCAGGCTTTGAGCGTGGCGACCGAATCAAGGAATTCCGTTACGAAAATAAAACCTAACACGGGAAGTGTTAGGTTTTATTTTCGTAACCCCGCCTACCATGTAGCTCGGCCGAGCGTTTGCTTAATATTATGTATATATGGTACGACTGTACGAAGCTCGCACGATGCAATAGCTTTACCGCGGCAGTCCCCGAGTGCCACACGATTTTTTTAATGTGACAACTTCAATCGCATTTTTTGAAAAATCACAAACTCTGGGTAAATGGGTAATTTAATAAAAAAATAGATATTCCTACTTTCCAACCCACATACATACACCATACATACAAAAATACTTAATACTTTTGACTTCACCGTAGTCTGGTAGAAATATCAGATTTTAATATCAAGATAAGTAGTAAACTAGAGATTGCCACGAATAGTAATCTAATAATAGGCTCTCGGCCGAATATCCGAATATTCGGTGACATTTAGAACATGCCGCGAGGAATCCTTGCAAATAGTGGTAAAAAACGCAAAACAGCTAGCAGAATTTGCTAAGATTTATTTATCAACTCTCGGTTGCCGCGTATTTATAGAATGGCTGTTTTCGGAAGCAAGAATAATTTATGAAGAAACTAGCGACCCGTCCCGGCTTTGCACGGCTATATTATGCATGTATTTTACATATAAACCTTCCTCTTGAACCACTCTATCTATTAAAAAAAACCGCATCAAAATCCGTTGCGTAGTTTTAAAGATTTAAGCACACAAAGGGAATAGGGACAGAGAAACGACTTTGTTTTATACTATGTAGTGATAGTGAAGCGCAATCGTTTGATAAGACAAATGCTGAAAAACATGTTTTCCTCTTCACTAGTACACTAAAATTATAAAGAGGATTTTTTGTTTTTAACGAATAGGCTTCGAAACTACTGGAACGATTTTGTTTCAACTTTTTAGGAGGATATATTGATTTATTGAATATAGCATAGGCTACTTTTTATCCCGATATTCCCACGGGAACGGGAGTAACGCGGGAAAACAGCGAAGTGCTGCCAGTTTATCATATTTTACTACTTATGTATAGATTTTAAATATTAATGATGCTGATTTATTGTTAAAATATTATTTTACCTCCTTTTTTCACGTGGTCGAAAAAATGAATAGGTTTAAAAAAATATAAATGATACCGAATTTTGAAAAAAGTATCCAAATAGGCCAAATAGGCCGAATATGAAATAGTTGCCGAATGTTCGTGGCATCTCTATACTATAGTAAACTAATAAATTATGTTATGTGAGAAATTAATTGCAAAATGTAGCCGACCTCGCTACTTTGATCGAGTTTTCAATCTAAACTTGTTTATTATATTGCAATATAGTATAGGTAGGGTACCTACCTAAGTACCTACCTACTTACTTACTGACATATGTATACCTACCTATAGGTATAATATACGCCGTAGTTGTACTTGTATACGGACTGTTTTCCGCAATTAGACCCTTTTTAATCGGGTCCTTTTTGCGTGAGAATGGCTCTTAGCTATGTCCAGGCGATAGAGAACTTGTCAATACTTCTGGAGCCAACTCATACACTATACCGTACTTACCTATGAGTTATAGGTGTAATTTTCAAGCTACATCACAAACTTTTCGTAAAACTCACCAGTTTCAATAAATAAAGATCACAATGCCTTAGCTAAAGTTGTCGTCGGTCGTCGGCTCTTGGGCTATAAATTAAGCTTTTCTTACTTGAAGAATGTTTAGCGCGCCTGAAACTAAAATAATATGCAGTCGTTTCGGACTATTTGCCATGTTAATTTTGGATGTGACTCGTTTGAAGTTAATAAGACTGTCTTCATTACTTGGGAGTTGTATAAACGAGCTATAAATAGCTGTTGTTAGTGTAGGTATTCTACACAGAAGAAAAGGTTTCAACAAGACATAATATTTTCCATAGAGACACTAGAGGAAATTTCTTGGTTTTAGTGAAAAATCATTAAATGATAAGCAGTAGGTATTGTATTTTTGCATGTATGTTTTGTACTTCTTTAATTTTATTGCTTAATTGTTTTTTTTTAATTAACAAAAACAATATTCTATAAATTAAGACTATCGCTTTTTTTCCAGAACATTTAGGTTAAACAGACAGAAATTATTCACTAGCTTCTCTTCATTCGAAAATTGATGAAACCTATACGTGTGGTATCTATGGATAGGTCTTCAAAAATGATATTAAGGTTTCTAAAATCATTTTTTTTCTAAACTGAATAGTTTACGCGAGAGACACTTCCAAAGTGGTAAAAAGTGTGTGTGTGTGTGTCCCCCTGTAACTTCTAAAATAAGAGAATGGTGAAACTAAAAATAATATTTGATATATATACATTACCAAATATTTGATATACTTCCACCCAAAATTGGTTTGAACGAGATCTAGTAAGTAGTTTTTTTAATACTTAGTACGTCATAAACCGTAAACCGACATTTACCCTTCATTCATGTATTTTTACCACTAGCGCCATCTATTTTTTTATGACTCCTATTTTTATGTGATTATAACGGTACGGAACCCTTCGTGCGGGAGTCCGACTCGCACTTGACCAGTTTTTTGTAAATGGCAAAACAACGTTTGCCGGAACAAGTTAAAATATAAAAAAAATAGTAGCTGCGCTTTGCGGTTTCACCCGAGTAAGTCCCGATCCCGTGGGAATATCAAAATGAAAAGTAGCCTATAGCCTTCCTCAATAAATGGACTATCCAACACAAAAACAATTTTCGAACCAGACGCTCCTGAGATCAGCGCGTTCAAACAAACAAACTCTTCAGTTTTATAATCCCTATAGCCTTCCTCGATAAATGGACTATCCAACACAAAAATATTTTTTTAATTAAGAAGTTTTCTTTATTTTTGTGAAATATTTAGTTTTAATTAAAGTGGCAGATGGCCCTTATAAGCCGCAGTTATAAGATTAACATTATTAAAAGTATGATGAGTAGAAATATATAAAGAGTAATAAGATGAGTAGATAAATGAGTAAGAAGGTTCTATCTAATTCAAAATTCCTCAAAGTTTGTGCTAGCGAGATAATAAATAATAAAAATAATAAATATTGCAACACATTCCACACATCGCCATCTAGCCCCAAGCTAAGTAACTAGACTTGTGTTATGGGTGCTAGACAACGGATATACTACTTATATACTTTTCTTTTGTAAATATAATATATATACTTATAATAAATAGAAACAATCAGACCACAGACAAATGTCTAAGCATAAATTCATGTCTGAGGAGGGAATCGAACCCGTAACCCTATGTTTGGCAGTCCGGCATGGTGACCATTGATCTACTGTTCACGTCAGAACTACTAGATACAATAACAAAATAATATGTTACAACAGTGTAGTGAAAAACTTCATTTAGATGTTAACAGGTAGGTAGGTATAGTACCTACAAAATGGTGAAGATGTTTCTGTGAAAGCTTTTACGCAATGTTTATTATTTGTGGTACAAGTTACTAGAATTAACTTTATAATTAACTAGCGACCCGCTCCGGCTTCGCGCGGCTATATTATGCATGTATTATACATATAAACCTTCCTCTTGAATCACTCTATCTATTAAAAAAAACCGCATTAAAATCCGTTGCGTAGTTTTAAAGATCTAAGCGTTCAAAGGGAAATAGGGACAGAGAAAGCGACTTTGTTTTATACTATGTAGTGATGTTGTATTATCAATCATCAAGCCTAGTGTTTTAGCACAGAATATATAATAGTGCTATAGAGTAACCAGACATGGATAAAAAAAAAACTGGTTGCCTGTAAAGTCGGTATACGGGCGAAAGTTTTACGTGACAACAACTGTGCTCGAGTGGAAGGGACGCGTGCCTTTCACTTTTTATGTCTGTCTCTCTCGCTCTTAGGCGGGCTAACCATGCCCGCGTGCCTCTCACTCGCTCTCATTGTGAGCGCATAACGTCAGCGGAGCGTAACGCAGTTTCTTGAAGTGGCACCCGGCAAACCAATTTATAAAACGTTGTCACGTCAAAATATTTAGTAAAATACCTGCTGATAATAAAGGCAACTATTTTTTTTAAAAGCGCAAAATGACAAGAAAATATACAATTTATTTGTTTTTTTTTTTTAGATTGACAATAAAGCAAATATTCGTTTAATGAATAATTTTCCTAATTTTTAATTAAAAGGTGGCCCTGTTACCTTATATATTTTTGACGTGATAACGTTTTATAAATTGGTGAACACCTGCAATCTCAAAAAAGTGTGACGTCACGCGTCGTTACTGGAACGCCTCATGTTATTGACAAGGTAACTATAGCAACGTTTTATCGTTGCCATGGTTACCATCAATGTTTTCTTATGACGTTATCACGTAAAATTATCGTCCGGAAACAGACTTTACAGACAACCATTTTTTTTTTGTAAATTATACACACGTGAACATACTAAATCAGAAGATAAATGTTCGACACGGAGATTAAACCCGCAGCTTATTGCGTTGCAAGCGGATGTTCGCCCACCGCGCCATAGATGTCAAAGTTATAACGAAAAGGGGTTATTCTACATGTCTAGGCGAACAGTTTTGATTCTGCGACATTTAGGAATCGTGTTTTTTTTTAATTCTGTTTACTGGAAAACCTTAATAAATTAATGGGCTTTTAAATTAATATCTATTTTCAAATAACTTAAAAAAATCTCATGCGACCATGGTCTAAAATAATCAACTCTCTAGCTATCACAGACTGGAGACAGACAGCCGGACAGACTGACGGACAGTGAAGTCTTAGTAATAGGGTCCCGTTTTCACCCTTTGGACACGGAACCCTAAAAAGAGCCCGCTACTGTTTATAACTTTTACCAAACAACAAAAGGTCAAACAATATTACGTTCTTTGCTATGTTATGTATTTTTTAAGTTTTATTTTCTCTTTTCAATACTCGAACGTGACTTAACAACATTTGATGTGTTTAGTTGAAATAACGAGGTATTTATTGTGGACTCACCGCTTTGGCCTACTGGTGGGTCCACAGTTTGGACTCTGCACAAGAGTGGGACTACAGGTAAATATCCCTCAAAGATCCCGCCTACTACCGTGATTTAATAAAAGCTGAGAATTTTTCAGCGCATGCCCCTACCAACACAGTTATGAACGATAATGCAATTAGATTAGGTATGAAGTTCAGACCATAGTGCCTTGGAGAGTTATCAGGTAGCAAAGCCTAGAATCGACCCTAATCATTTTGCAAAAAAAAAGAGAAATCGCCCATCGATAATGTCGCTAAATAGCCAGACGTTTATAAAATCACTTATTTTTCTTGGATCTAGGTCTGTAACAAAACCGCCTTTTGACCGTGGTTCCACGGCTGTAACCGTTCGAGTCTTCGAGTTCGAGTTCTACAATTGTGCCATTCAAAAACAAAACAAAAAAGAAATGAACATATCTTGCTCGAATTTCAATTCAAGAATAATTGAAGATGCAATGGAAGACGCTCGTTTCGGAGACCGAGATCCACTTTGGGTCAGCAGTCAGTTTAAGCCAGCCGAGTTAGTAGTAGTTTTTACTTCGTTTCAAAGCTGTTCTGGAACTACATTGCGACCGTATATCTACTTAGTAGATTATTCGAAGCCTATGACCTATTTACCTAGTATATTGAGGTACCTTACTCCAATTTAACCAACATTGTTTAGAAGCGAACAATATGCCGCAGCCGACCTTTACGGTTAACTTGGTTTTCACGGTTCAACTGAACAATTGTGACCGACCGGCCGGCTAAGCGGTGCGGCACTAAACTCTACGGGATTTCACTTTCTGATCATAATATTTTCACTTCTTCATTGATTTAGATAAATTGCGTAGTTTCACGTACTGTGATTGTTACTGTTGTTGATTGATCAGCCCCTGGTAGAGTTCAAAAATTATTGTTGGCATGTTTTATTCTAATATTTTTGTTTGATAAATTCATGACTTTAAACTTCAACTAAAGCAGGTGCCTAGAATCTTGGTTGTGTTGAAAACATTCTTATAACAGCCGTTTTGGAGCCCTACGGTGGGTCTGCATGCCGACCGTACGTAGATAACGTAGTCGACTGTTTTCTCCCTGGATAATGACACTAGAGCAATATTTTTGGTGCATAAAACTTATAACTGCCATGACCATGCTCCTATTTTTTTTAAATCTTAATTTCTATGATAATTAGAAAAAAAAATAACAAAAAATAGGGGCATAGTCAAGAGCGGTGTTGGCTTAGTGGTAGATACCTCGACTTTCATTCTGAAGGTCGTGGGTTCGAATCCAGGCCGGCCGTGCACCAATGTATATTTTCTTAAGAAAAATTTATTTGCGCTAATTGACATTGCTCTTACGGTGAAGGAAAACATCGTGATGAAACCCGCGGCTTAGTTGGCTCCAGAAGTATTGACAAGTTCTCTCCTCTGGATATAGTCGACTAAGATGAGAGGGTAGTAGGTGCTGGGCAAGCCTACTCCATCTTCACGCAAAAAGGACCCAATTATTGTGCTAGTGTTATCATCACTCACCATCGTGTGAGATTTTTCGTGTGAATTATTGTCTGACGTCTATAGGGAAATTATGACTTCAATAAACCATTTTTAGGGTTCCGTACCCAAAGGGTAAAACGGGAGCTTATTACGAAGACTTCACTGTCTGTCCGTTTGTCTGTCTGTCACCGGGCTGTATCTCATGAATCGTATTTCCGTTTAGTAGAGTTTTAAATGTTCTTTAGTTGTAGAGATAATTAATCTACCATTTATGGAATAGTACCTATTGTTAGTCCAAAGCATAAAATCAAAACCGTGACTATACAAATTCATCACAATAGATATTTCTAACACTTGAATGAATGAATCTGGCGAACTCACGTCTCGTGTCGTTGTAAATGTTTTATTACGCAACGGTTACGTATCTTATTGTCAATAAATACTTGGTAAACAGTTGGAGAGGATAAACTTTCTTAAAAGCAGATGTAACCGACCCAGACGCTAAAATAAAAAAAAACTTAAAATTCGAATTTAACAAACCTCTGACTTTTATACCCCATAACTTTCAGACGGCTAAACCGATTTCGATCAAACATAGCTAAGAACACTTCCGACTAATTCACCTTTCAAACAAAAGAAACAAAATCAAAATCGGTTCATCCGTTCGGGAGCTACGATGCCAGACACACACACAGACACATGAAACTTAAGTTAATTAGCCTTTAAATATTAAATATTCCACTGCTTACAATAACCACTTTAATGTCCTTTGAGCAACTGAGAAAATAAAAATTAAATTAAATTGAATTGATTTTTATTTTAGGCAAAACCCATATACAAATTCACTAGCACCCAGATCCTCAAAAGCCACTCCAATAAAATTATGATTTTGGATGGATACCCAAAATCAAGGATAAAGAATTTTAGGCACCTTATATATACACTAGCGACCTGCCCCGGCTTCGCACGGCTGTATTATGCATGTATTATATCTAAAAACCTTCCTCTTTAATCACTCTATCTATTAAAATAAACCGCATCAAAATCCGTTGCGTAGTTTCAAAGATCTAAGCATACAAATGGAATAGGGACAAAGGGACGGCGAAAAGTGACTTTATTTTATACTATGTAGTGATAGTGATAAGCATGAGTGCTTATGTATATATAAGGTGCCTAAAATTCTTAATTAAGAGCCGAGGCTCTTATAGGACATATACAGATAACTGCGGCCCAAATAGGACGAAAAAATGGATCAACAAATATAAATACTTAAATAAAATATAATTGTCTATAGATAATCAAAACAATTGACCACTTGACAGCCTATGTACGGATATTGGTTTCTGGTCTGACACCACCATAACACAAGCCTAGTTCCTTGGCATGAGGCTAGATGGCGCTGTGAACATTGTCCAGATTTATATATTTACTTGCGTTAAAGTAAGCTAAGATGTTTCAGCACCAAGGCTTTGATTAGAATTAAAGAATTTATCCTAATTATCTATGCTCATTCAGATGTTTCATCAAGACCTCCAAAAAATGCATCCAAAAATCTCAAAAGCTTGACCTTTAAAAACAAAACGCAATGCATTTCCGATACCGTTGCTCCACCTTCAGTAACTTTTCACGTTCCGTTGAGGTAAGACGTCCGTGCAGTGTGCTTACAACTTTTTTGTTTCATTAAACCGGTTAATATAAAGTTTTTGTTCAGTGATTGTGTTGTGGTTCTTGGTTAGTCATTTTCTAAGGATTTTGGATTCGTATTATTAGGTAAGATTGTTAAAAATGTAATGTTAGACTACCGGTTGCGCTTTGTGCAATAAAACCGGTATTAGTTCGGGATAACTTAATTAAGCGGTTTAAGTTGGCGTTAAAATTAATGTTAACTAATTTTAGTTTGTATATTTGAGTACTTAATCTAAGAGATTAATTCGGTGTGATTGTTTTGTAGTTTTATAATAATTAATGAAATTATTGATTTGGTAATACATACTACTAAATAAAAAAATTCCGGTCGCATGCAACAAAATTTTATAGTTAAATTTAACTTTATGTTATCATAGAAAATACATATAACTTTTTAACCGATTTAAAAAAAAGGAGGAGATTCATTCGTCGCGTATTTTTAACTCTAACTAATCTTTAAAGCTAAGTTACTATATAATTCACTTTAGAAGTCAAGATTTGTTCATTAACAAAGTGAATTGATATGAAAATACATATTATGCGACATGATCCACTTTTATATTTTTCACGATTAAGTGAATACAAACCGGTATTACTACATCCTTTTACGGGTATCACCGAGTATCACGTTCCTTTTCACAAAGAATTTATGAACCTTTATCATTGTTTCATTGCAATTTAAAGATTTAAGTACCATAAATTAGCTCTGGCATTGAATTGTTTGCGAATATTCGTGATTCATTCTTTTATTTTATGTGTGAATTAAGTTTTTAAAGTTAAGAGGTACTATGAAAACGGGTATCCAATTTCCCTTCAGCCGCATACGAAACCAGTTACTAATGAAGTAAAAAACAATGTTCACACTTGTTCTAGCAGCGCTCCGCGGTTTCGCCCGCGTAACTCCTGATCCCGTGAGAATATGGAAATAAAAAGTTATGTCACTTCTAATGAATCAATGTATTCTTATACCACGTTTCATCAAAATCGGTCCAGTAATTTCAAAGCCTATTCGTTACAAACAACCAAAAAAACAAAAACTCTTTCCTCTTTATTACATTACTAGCGACCCGCCCCGGCTTCGCACGACTATATAATGCATGTATTATACATATAAACCTTCCTCTTGAATCACTCTATCTATTAAAAAAACCGCATCAAAATCCGTTGCGTAGTTTTAAAGATTTAAGCAGTCAAAGGGAAATAGGGACAGAAAAAGCGACTTTGTTTTATACTACGAGTATGTAGTGATAGTGAAGCGTAGATTGTTTCTTCAATTTCATCTTCAATACCTCATACCTACTTAAATGACTGGTTTGTTGAATAGAAGCTGCGCATGACCTCCACCTCCGAACCACCGTTACAATCGATGAGAGTTTTTATGTTCCCAATCACAACTATATCTGTATGTTTAAATACACTTCCGCCATCCAACGCCGCTGTCCAGATGCCTTACCACAAGTCGATAGTGCACTCGAACAAACGTACCGTATAAAATATTGCCCACGAAACTATAAAACTGGAATCAGTAAAAACGCGAGCCGAGATGAATATCAAAATAAAACATGAAAAAGAGTGATAGGATCAGGCTGAAAACCAGCGCTGTGTAGCTGTGTCTTACAGCATCATAATATGTCGAGCCTTTTTAGATTACAATTAATTACAATAATAGTAAGTACTGTTTACAATTATTTGTAACTAGCTGCGCCCCGTGGTTTTACCCGCGTAAGTCCCGATCCCGTGGGAATATCAAGATAAAAAGCTATCTAGATACCGAGTTTCATCGCAATCGGTCCAGTTGTTTTTACGTGAAGGAGTAACAAACATGCACACACACACACAAACTTTCACATTTATAATATTAGTAGGATAGGATTGTGTCATAATGGCAATTAACAACCAAATTTTATTGGAGTCGCCTTTCAGGACCTCGGTTTTTATTTTCTCAGGTCCACAAAGGACACTAAAGTGTCACCTGGGTGAAATCACCACTTACTTATTTGTCTCGATTTAGGTTGACAAAATATTATTATACCTAGATATTATCTGAAATAGACGGTGCGATAAAAACAAAGATACTGTTGTAAGCTTTATTCTATTATATTACACAGACTTATTGACCGATTCCAGTTTTGGTGTTTCATAGTTAATACTCAATAATAGGCATGGAAATTAATGCTATTTTTAAATCATTGCTAATGTGACAAATGATTTTATTTTTCACAGTGTGTATGCTAATGCTACTTTTCACATCTGACTGAAAAATAGCTTTCACACGGGTGACAATTATTTTTCACATCTGAGTGAAAAATAGCTTTCACACGGATGACAATTATTTTTCACATCTGAGTGAAAAATAGCTTTCACACGGGTGACAATTATTTTTCGCAATTTGTCATGGTCTGCTATTTGTGCTAATGTAAATGATTTTTCACTTTTTTTTTTTTTTTTTTGAGAAGCGAGCCAAGAGGATCATTGGAAATGACGCTTTGTGCGAGGCGAGGCTACAGAGCCTCGAACACCGTCGCAAGGTTGCCAGTTTGTCGGTCTTTTACAGATTGCATTTCGGTGAGTGCGCTGCGGAATTATACGAACTTATTCCGCCTGCCCCATTTTACCATCGGACGAGCAGGGAGACAGCAAGACGACACCGTTTTTTGATCCAAGTTCCTAAGACTCGAACTAAGCGGTTTGCATCCACTTTTATTGTGCGCACCGCAAAGTTATGGAACTCCTTGCCTGACTCCCTGTTCCCCACGAACTACAATCTAGCGATCTTCAAAGCGAGAGTGAATCGGTTCCTACTGGGTAAGCACGCTCCATCGTAGGCCATAATGATGCTTACCATCAGGCACATTATGGACAAGTGCAAACCCATTCCTAATAAAAAAAAAAAAAAAAAAAAAACTTTGTAATTATTAGCGATTTCAATGAACTGTCCGTCATACTTTAACAGGCTTGGGACTGTCAATGTCTTTTCGCTCTAAATAATAAATCAAAGAATCTTACTGAGAGGCTTGCCGCTAGTCTCATGTTGAGTTAAGCAACAAGCAAATAAAAGCTTAACACGGTTAAAAATACGATTCAACTTCACTTAAACACTCTCAAATCAAGCAAATCGCATCTTAAACGCGTTGGCAATAAGATTCAATTTAATTTGACAACCCGCGGTACATTAACAGTACTCGAACCACATGCTCAAGCTACCCAAGATGGTGATTGCGAAAAAAAATAGCATTAGTAGCAGTCAGAGTGATTTTTTGTAGCATCTGCTACTTGCGACTTTTTTTTCACAGTGTGAAATATCGAGTGACATGCTATTTTTGCCATGACTACTCAATAACAAATCGTGGTAGGGGTACGGATGGCTGTGTTCCCGTTCGTAACCAGGAAGGTGGTTCTTGAATAGCTGCGGTTAAAACGGCTTGCCTGTGTATTGCTTGAATGGGCAAAACGTGATGTTTGGTCTACGGAGTGCTGAATTGTTTAGATTCTTAAGATTATTTTGAGTTAAAGTTAGCTTTAATAAATCGGTAGCTATAAGAAGGTTGGAGTTTTAATTGCCTTTTTAACACTGTTAGAAAGATGGATTGATAACTTTATCTATATTAAAACACAGGATGATGGAACATGAAACAAAAGGTTTCTTGAAGCAAGAAATAATCTCTCCTTAGAGACGCTAAAGAATAATTTCTTGGTTTTTAGTATTTATTTGTATTTAGTAAATGTTCTTGAACATAATAGGCAGAATTGCTTTTAAATTAAGAATACTGCTTATCATTTTAACATTTCTTACTATACCAAACCTATAAATAATTATCTAACAGCTATTTGGAAAGAGGATTAGTTCTTTCTTCACGAAACCTTATTTATTTTTTATTTATTGAGAAAACCAACAGCAATTCACTTAAACTAAGCTTAACTTAAGTACCTATTGTAATAAGACAGCCAATTACAGGTTTTCCTATTTAGACTTTTAAAAATTATCCTATTCGGTATGAAAATGAAATACAAGTTAGGTTTGAAGTTACACAAAGCGTTTCAGCGAAGGGGTTTTTACGAAAGAGTGTGGTTCGATCTATAGACGTCTAGGCGAACAACTTTTGTTCTACGACTTTTGAAAATTCGAACATTTCGTTCGCAATTTTTGTATGAAACAGCTGATTTTCAAGTAAAAATTCCCTCAGAATTATCGAAAAAAAAGTTCGAATTTCTGAAAGTCGTTTATAGAACGCAAGTTGTTCGCCGCTGAAACACATGCTATTAAAAAGAAAATGAACTGTATCCAAAGGCAATATATCTTTTATCTAAACTTTAGTCTAAAGCTTGTAGTTTTTAAAATATTGTAGAACTATTGGCTTATTCCACAAATCCTCTTAGATGAAGCCCTGCTCAGGAGATTTCACTCAGTAAAATTTTCCGCGAAAAAATTATTGAAGGACTCTGAGTTACACAAAGCACACAGGTCAGTGGACCACGATTGGCTATCTGTAGTGTATCCTATGAGCCAATCCTTTGTGCCGCGATCACCACAATGGAACACTGTATCAATTACAGAATAGTATGGAAACGTTCTCGTCATGCCGCTTGCGCCTTACGACATCGCATATCGTTCTCTTATATGAATGAGGTGACATTGCTCTTATTTACTTCAGAAAATAACTCCGATTTTAATTGCAATTATTTATTAATTTATCTAGCCACTATCACCGCTCTGCGCTCTGCGCTCCCGATCCCGTGGGAATATCGAAATATTAAATAACCTTCCTCGACAAATGGACTATTCAACACAAAAAAGAATTGTTCAATTGAAATCAGTAGTTCCTGAGATTAGCGCGTCAAACTGTACGGAGGGCACTATGATTTAGATACGGTTTAATATTTATTTTAATTAATTACCGACTAATAAGAATATAAAACTCATAATGCTCATGTCCATAATCATTATGTAATAATGGGATGGAACCTTGTCAAAGTAAATCGAAAATGACTTTTTTGCTAACGCTACATTTCTGTCATTTTCGATTTACTTTGACAAGGTTCCATCCCATTCTCATCACGCGCGGATTAAACTATGAAATTAAACATTAATTTATTTGTCCAAAAGTTACCTTATGCAGTCAGTGCAGTGTAGAAATCAGTGTTTTTTTAAATGTTTCTAAATCGCACATTTGTCAGAGTTGGTGTTCAGGGTGACGTATTTGAATTCTATGATGTAACAAAATCTACATGATTAATCCAAAATCTAGGTCAACAGTCTAATGATGAGCCATTTATATTAATATTATTAAAAACCGATTCGTCTTCCGTGTGCATCTCGAATCTTGATCAAAGTCATACGAAATTAATAATGCAATTAAAAAGAAACACGCTTCGTGGAGCAATAAAATACTCTTAAGTGGATCACATAGTACCAATGATTTTTAATTTAATTCTCGTTCCGGGGCACGGCTGTTTTCATCTCATAAATTGCAACAAAGTATTATGTTATTGATTTTAATCGCTTAAATATTTTCTTCTTCAGACTTACATATTTTATTATTTATATCGCTTAAATATTTTCTTCTTCAGACTTACATATTTTATTATTTCAAAAAAAGTCTCTGGTAACTTTTAAATGTACTAAAAATGAATTAATTACTCAAAAAAAAAAGGAATATATTGTTTAGCCCGATGCGTATCGTAGAACTTAGAATTGTATATTTACTAATTCTCTTCATTTTATCTTATAGTTTGCAATTTTGCAAAAAGAATTGACGTAATTCTAGTTCATAGAAAACGTAATAAACAAATATTATACAAATGTAGCACAGAAGGGTCATATTTCAAATTAATTTCATCAATAATTAATTACAAAATCGTAAATTTATAAATCAAATATTCATGATAAGCATATTTTATATTAATATTCTTGTGAATTATGTTTCTAGTGGTTAAATCACGTATAATATGTGATATCTATTAGATAACACATCGTAACACTGATCTTTGCATAATACTATTGGTTTCATCCATTTTTTTTTATATATTTCTTTACAAACAACAATAAAATTCTCGTATTTAACTATAAATAACTATGTAAAAATAAAAATCCTTGGGAACTTTAAAAAAGATAGCAATATTTATATTTACCTTAATAATTAATACCTAATCGTAACTGCTTTTTAAGAATTTATAACGCAAAGCAATTACAAAAAACAATAAGACAATCAGTGAAAATGTTGTGGAAGTCCAAGTTCATGTTGCGACTGTATGGTATAAAATGTGCTTTCTCACAAATTGGCAAATAAAACATAAGGACCTGTGCTAAGTACGGTCGGCTGCATAATTTCAGACCCACCGTAGAGCTCCAAACCGGCTGTTATAAGAATGTTTTCAACACAAGCAAGATTCTAGGCACCTACTTTAGTTGAAGTTTAAAGTCTTTTACTCATGAATTTATTAAACACAAATATTACAATGAAAACATGCCAATAATAGTAATTTTTGAAGGGGGCTGCAATTGCAGCCCACTTGCAATTGCAGGTACAGTGGCTGCATAATTATGCAGCCACTGTACCTAGCTACCCACTCAGTAATTCAATCTGAGACAGAATAATGTTGTGTTTAGAAGAATCTGTAGGTAAAACAAATAAGTTAACTTAACTTTGAATAGAATATAATATAATTAAATGATTAAAGTTCCTTAGTTACATATTAAGTAACTTGAAATTGCAATAGAACTGAAGTAACTTGCAAATGCTAAAGTTATAATAGATCACATAAAGAGACTTGATCATTAGATACACGTTGGCATATACTGACCATTGCAATTTGACCGCAATAAGCTGCACCTTTGCTTCAGCAAAATAAAGCAGTCTACACAATGATCAACAATGCTATTTTATTAGTAGAATTTTTAATTTGTATGGCGTTAAACGCGAGCTTAAAAATAATAGAAAATGAATTCCAAATAACAAAAATAACAAAAATATAATTTAAAAAAATGACCATGTTCTTTTTTAATAAAGAGTAGACCAAAAAAGGTTTCTTGAAAGATAGGAATAATCCGACGCTAGAGAATAACTTCAAAAATTAAAAAGATAAGCAGTACCTATTCATAATTTTAAAACAATATTTTAAATTTTAATTATGAAGAATAAAAAAGAAGCAGTTAGAATTATTAATTTAAAAGAAATATTCTTACATTACGATTATTCTCAAGCGTCTTTATAGGATTAAGTATTTCTCTTTTCAAGCAACATTTTTTTCTGTATGTACCAATAATAATATTACTGGCCTTCACATCCAATCTAAATGATTTAACAGTAACTTTAATCTATGTAATTCAGGGTACCAGGGGGGGTTATAATTTATGTTGTATTAACCTACCTGCTAATTTTCACTTTTAACCAATTATTTATTAAATCAATGAGAAAGGAACCTTACACCGATGTAGGCCATCAACGAATCTGTGGCTGCACAACGGTACCGCAGAATACCGGTTGCATCTACTCTAATAATCACTATCATAAGTAAGCTAGTGCTAATACGATGACTGAATCCAATAATCGTATACTACGCTCCGGTATTTTAATATCTATATTTATACAAGAGAAAATCACTGACTCACTCACTCAAAATGAAATGAAATGAATTTATTGTCTGTGGAACTAGGTAAATAACAGATGTTAAAGGTACAAAATATAAAAGCAACTCTAGTTCCCGCCTCTTGGGCTTACAAACATCTAGATCTTTCTTACATTAATGACTGATGGATGAGTCCCTTTCACAATTTTAAAATAAGTAGGTATACATTATAAATCAGAATAATAACATTTACGAAGCATAAACAAACAAGAAAACACAAAAACTGCAAGTGCTAGGAGTCTCGCATTTTAGGGGTTTGTTTTAGGACGTTGGTACTAAGAGCTACGAAATTCGCCCCCAAAAGGATAAAATGGGCTGTTGAAGTTTTTAGTTCGTAGCAATATCACTTTTAAAGTGACACTAATACCTGGTAAAACTGCAAGGTTCAGCGTTTAATCCTATAGGCAGACACTAAAAAAACACATGAGGACAGAAAGAACAATAATTTACCTATTTAAAAACAAACACGAAAAACATAGCTGTTGTTTTTACAAGTGATAGATCAGCGTTTTACCATAATTACACCTGCCTGGTTAAACTCCTAAATAGTAAATGTCGGGAAAGACAGACGTGGGCAATTGATTCCCTCGCAGTACGATGGAATAATGAAACAAACGTTTAGTGCGGATGTCTGTGACTTCCAACAGGTTTTTGTACAGAATAAGGAGACGTAAAATCATAAAAGACACAAAAAGTAACAGTGTGTTGCCCGGCAAAGCCTTTAACTTTACTCGCGGTAATAATGCCACTCTATGTTTAAATTTTGTTTTTTTTTATTATATTTGTTATTTATTTTTCTGTGTGCAATGATGCGTACGCCACATTTTTAGGGTTCCGTACCCAAAGGCTAAAAACGGGATCTTATTACTAAGACTTCACTTTCTGTCTGTTTTTCTGTCACCAGGCTATATCCCATGAACCGTGATAGCTGAAATTTTCACACATGATATTTCTGTTGCCGCTATAACAAAAAATACTAAAAACAACATATAATGGTACGGACGTCCAACTCGCACTTGGCCGGTTTTTTTACTCCTAAAACACCCATAAAAGGTTAATTTAGGTAAACGATGGTATAATGGTTGCGTGGGCCAGAGTAAGGTCGTCGGATGCATTATTCTTATAACTCATACATAACATCCTGCGTGGATGCGTGGTTGTAACCTTACACTTGCTCCATTTAATCAGGGCTGTCGGAATCGCCAGTAAATATTTGAAAACTCTAAGCAGAAAGATGGAAGTCAATTTTTTGTTGTCTATACATAGTATTTTTCGCAACCTTTCCTTTAGCGTGAGGTTCTGTTTGACCAGTATAACTCTTCGTTTTTTTCCTTCAAAATTGAACTCTGTTGTCTTGACTAATCATCCTTAGTCAGTACTACATGTTACCTACACAGAAAAAGGGTTCTTGAAGCAAGAAACAATCCTCTCCCTATAGATACTAAAGAATATTTTTTTTAGTTTTTAGTAAATATTCTTGAAAATAATAAGCAGTATTCTTAATGAAAGAATATTGCTTTTAAATTAAGAATACTGCTTATCATGCTAGCGTCTTTAGGGATAGGATTGCTTCTTGCTTCATGAACCCTTTTTTTCTGCGTGTAAAATCCAGGAGTTAAGTTCCATGTTGAGCAGAACTGTGAAATCTGGGTCATTCATAGCTTTTTAGTTACAGAACTAAGCCCCCTAAATTGATAGGCCTGAATAAATATTTTAATGAGACATTTCAAATGATTTTAACCGCCCGGGTAACCTCTTAATTACCGGGTATAATCTTTCTCCATACAAATATATTCCCCTATATCCTTCCTGAATAATGCCACTAAAACAATCATTTACACACACGATACTGTGTTTTACTTTTATCTAACTACTATTTACTGAAGAAAATATGACCCTAAAAACCCTAAAATAAATAAAAAGTAAATCACAAAATGTGTACACCAAACCTTAGTTTGATGAGCTCTTGTATTATTCAGTAAGTAAATAGACGAATACTTTTGTATGGAAAAACCGCAGTTAGGAGTCTCAGTGATAAATCTTTTTTTTATCATTGTTTTCAATAAATATTCTCACCTTCCGGAAAGTCGGTTAAACGTTCTCATACAGTTATTTACACAGTAGATACTTATTATAAAAGAGGTAAATGTACCAGCTTTCTACCGATTGCTAGGTGTATACTTTAGTTACCGATAAATGTATGGCCCCAGGCAAATACTGTACCGGTAAGTAACCGTTCTTAAGATTACAAACATAAATAACTTAGAGAAAATTAATTTAAATAGTAGGAAGCTATTTTTAAATCATATTCAAGGTGCCTATTTGTATGACATATTGTAACACAGAAGAATTTTTTACTTTTATAAAATCTGTAGCACAAATACAACGTTACTAAAATCGCATACTTTATGGCCCCTCTTCATGATGGGCCCTCATGCTGGCCAACTAATATGGGCCAGCATGTAGAGGGCATAGTTGTTTCGGATGGCTTATGGTTAGTGGGATGGCGAATGGATGACTATGGTGTCGGTTTTCGGTCGCACATCAAAGGAGGTGAGCAACGATGGCTGAACGTGGTCACGTGTAGTTGCGTTTCAAATCAACCATCGTCGCATGGCCATCTCACTGGTCCAGTGCTGGGCTATCATGTAGAGGGGCCATTAGGTACGTATCTGCCCATTCAAAAATGTCTGAGGTAGAATTGTATTTTAGACCTTGCTTTAAAAAAACATAGACCATACCAATATACTTTCTATTTCCAAGAAAATTGTGATGTATAGGTATGTGACAGGAATAGTTTCGTTGTATTGATTCGATTCCTCGTAATCTGATTTGCGATTATGACCTTGCGATTGTCTGTCACTCAATTGAGTCAGACCGTACTCAGACGGATGCAAGAAACGTTTCTATTGATTTGATTAATGACATATTAATAACCTATTTATCAACGACCAAGGGTTAAAATTGCAAGTGCACAGCCATAAACTTCGGTCTGCGACTGAAGAATGTAAAAAACTGGTTGATATAAGATTTTCTGATATTTCTGAATTACTGTCATTTTTTGCTAGTTTATCTTGATCGTTGTTATTTAGATTATTGATTTCAAATTGATATTGGTAATAAGTTTATGGGTTCTGTACTGAACCATGATAGCTAGAGAGTTGAAATTTTCACAGAGGATGTAGTTTTAGGACCGTGTCCTAAAGGAAAGACCTAAACGAACTCGACAATCAATACGTCTTGAGTCGCGGGGTTCAACACGATATTTTACTTCACCTAAGAGAAATGTTAATAGTAAAAGATGGAATATAAAAAACCATCTAAATTAATTTTAAGAGAATAATAGATTATTTCATGATACCTATATGTACATATTTATGTATTGTTCAGAATATAACGTTCAAGATAATCTGCCTGTGAAAGTATTGTCCCCAAGTAGGTAAGTACCTACCTACCTACCATCTGCTTGGAGATAACTGTCACTTCTTTTGTAGGTGATATGAGATAAATATCTTACTCGTGCTGATTCTTTAGCTGTAATTTACTATCTGAAAGATTCAATAATGAACTAGTAGAATGCATTTTGAAATCGTATTATCGTCAGACGCATCAGAAGGTTTTTTTTTCAATAATAAAGTAGCTTTCGCTGGCGACTTCGACCACGTAGGATTTGAATTTTCTAAAATTCCTTTACATCATACAAAGAACACACCCTCCGAGTTACAGATCTCTACGATCAGCGAGCGGTTACGGCTGTGCGTTGATCAGTCAGTCAGTTAGTCATTCAGGACAAAGCCTTTTATACGAATAGTATAGATATTGATACGGTTTTTTAATAGGTAGAGTGATTCAAGAGATAGGATTTAGTATATTAAACAAAACTACCACGCGTACGAAAACGCTAGTTCAATGTAAAAAAAAATCTTTTTAAAAATTAAATATTATTAATTATTTATTATTATATTATTATTTATTATTAATTATTTTATTATTATTTTTTTTTTTAAATTTTAAGTCTTTTTTTTTTCAGTTTGTAATATTATGTGATATGATTTGGTAGATAGTTTACTACGCACACTATATTTACTTACAAATGAAATTGTCCATCACTGCAGACCTAATGCCTATAGAATATTATGTGTTAACTTCTAAAATAACAACCTTGGTTTGAACTCGCAGTTATTATAAACTACACTAGGTACTATAATGCATTGTTTAATATGATTCATCTTTCTATTATTACTACTAGACACGTTGGATTTATTTCCAAAATATACTTAGGTGCCTACTTGTCAATCGTCAATTGTTGCTGCTGTAGGTGGTCGAGTGTGGTCGAGTATTGGCTTAGTGGTAGATACCTCGACTTTCATTCTGAAGGTCGTGGGTTCGAATCCAGGCCGGCCGTGCACCAATGTATTTTTCTTAAGAAAAATTTATGTGCGCTAATTGACATTGCTCTTACGGTGAAGGAAAACATCGTGATGAAACCCGCGGCTTAGTTGGCTCGAGAAGTATTAACAAGTTCTCTCCTCCGGACATGGTCGACTAAGCTGAGAGGGTAGTAGGTGCTGGGCAAGCCTACTCCATCTTCACGCAAAAAGGACCCAATTTAAAAGGGTCTAATCGCGGAAAACAGCCTGTATACAAGTACAAGTGGTCGAGTATTACGAACGTCAAATTCTGTGGCTAAATGGTAATGTGTCAGGTTCTGTTGACATGATACCGTGGGATCGGGATAAAAAGTAGCATATGTTACTACCAAATAATCAATGTATCCGCATACCAAGTTTCATTTAAATCGGTCCAGTAGTTTCGGAGCCTATTCGTTACAAATAAAAAAAACAAAAATAACGTCTTAGGAATTCTTTTGTATCGTTGACATTAAGTACCATTTTGCATACTTCAACACGTTGCTATAACCAAAATAGTAAATGTTTACAAAGCACTATCATTTCTTGGAAACCGAAACACAATTAGAAAATGTTGACTTGATAAAAATCAATTTTAATCTTTTCATAATTTTACAAAGCAATACACATTTTGAGGTGGTTGTTGATGGAAAGTATCAACTTTAGGTATTTAGTTTTACCTATAGACATTCGAATTGAAAACCTCATCATTTTTTGAAGTCGGTTAAAATAATTGACCAATCCCGTAAATTCCATCAAGTAAATCAACTCTGTACAGAATGTGTTTATACTATAATATCCTTTGACCTTCCCACGGCACACCTCCGCCATTGATTGTGACATGTCATCCGTAACTACCTATTGACCATGGGAGGGACATGGGAAAATTTGATTCGTTACTCATACAGCCACTGACTATCGGTATGTAGTATGTTCCTTTTGTCATCTGTGTAAAAATACTAGTTCCATAGATGGCAGACCTATTTTACTTCATGAAAAAACATACACACGTTAAGCGAACGCTCGGCCGAGCTACATGGGGTGTTAGGTTTTATTTTCGTTACGGAATTACTTGATTCGGTCGCCGCGCTCAAAGCCCGCGATAAAAGCTATAAGCTTAAAAATAGTAAAAGTAAATCTATGGCCAGTTAAAATTGACGAAGTGTGTAACGAGGCTGTACCTATGATATTATGAGCTTGTGCCTTAGCAAAGACAATAAGAAGAAAAAATTGTTGTTTGACCCTGGAACTCAAGACCTTTTACCTAATCTAATTTGAATCACTAAGGAATCACTCAATAGACGAGCGATTCGGAACTAGATAAGAAAAAAAGCCCATCTCAGTTCTAGGAACCATTTGTTGCATTTCTACTATAGACAAGAAAAGCTTCAGATATTTTTAATCTAGCTGCACTATGCACCCCGCGGTTCTTGCCGCATAAGTTCCGGACCTTTAAAAATCAGGATAAAAAGAAGCAAATGGCTATTCCAGAACTCCAGGCTATCTACATTTAAACATTCATCGCAATCTGTTCAGTAATTCTTGTATGAAGAGCTAACTAACCTAACCTAACAAAAACTTTTACATTTGTGATATTATTAGTATTTTTAGATTGAGTGCGCCCGCAGCTACCAGTTGTTTTGTCTCACAGCAAAATGATATCATCAAAATGTACATTCAAAACCATCCCCTAAAATAAAGATATTTCAATTACGTGATAGATAGATAGATAAGGGATGACGAATACCTGCCTGTTTTTAAAGGGGCTATTAGGGGGACACCATTTTAGTTTTATTAAAACACGTTCCGTGACTGTAAATTGGTTTGGGTTCCAAAAAATAAATGACTTGCATATCTAATTTGTTCCGTGTGAATGAACGAACTTGCTTGAGTGTTGAAGCAGTTTAAAATCTTTAGTAAGATATTTTAATTGCGGATGTTTAAACGCACGAACTTTAAGAATAATCTCAAGCCTTTTTATAAAAATTACGCAGGGACACGTACTTAAAAACAATGCTTGGATCAATTGCTATTTTCCAAGCTTTTGTTATCTCAAACGAAAAACTTTGACTCAATCCTTTAACATAACAGTTAAAAAAAATTGAGTAAAGCAAAATTTTTTCGAATAATCTTGTAGGTATTGAAGCATTTCCTTTTAAAACCATTGTTATTACAATCAGTATTATTATTTCTGAACACCCTGCTTGCTTGATAGCTAACCAACACCACCTCAAATAGCCATTAAAAGCATCTCCCATGCTCATTTAAGCCTCACTAATGACTAGCTCTATGGGTGCTATGGGCACCTATGGGTATACAAAAGAGCTTAATAAATTAGGGTTACCATAGCTCTTTGGAACCAACACTTTTAAATTTTTGACAGCTGTTTTCTGAAATTACTAAGTTCTTAGTTGGGGATGGATTCGTTAAACAAGGAAGATTAAAAAACAATTTACTTTGAACTATGAAATCTACCACCCCCTGTATAATTTTTGAAGTGAAAACTTCTTATGACGCGTTGGACACTTTTGTGGGTGAGCATTTTCAGCCGTTCTCGCGACAGACGACAGATTTTCTCGCGACAGATGAGATTTTACACAGATGTACAGTTTTTTAATTTGGCTGTGAGTGTATTAAGACGTACATATGGTATTTTTTAACGGACGACTATTTGTCGTACGACTATTGACGGACGACAAATGTCGGACGACTATTGACGGACGACAAATGTCGGACGACAAATGTCGGACGACTATTTGTTGGACGACAAATGTCGGACGACTATTTGTTATTTGTTTTTTTTTTCATCTAAAACTCTTTTTGCGTATGTTCTCGCGACAGATGAGATTTTACACAGATATACAGTTTTCACTTCTGCCTGCACTCCCGGAGTGCGCTGTTTTTCTTTAATTCACCTATTTGAGAACAGTTGGACTATAGAGACGAATCTTAAGATACCTTAATTCAAGAAATCGATCGAGTGGTTTTGAAGATATGAGGGAATAAAGAATACACAAAGATAAGCGCGAAAAACATAACCCTTTCCTGAAGAAAAGGGTTGTTCTTCAAAGTCGGGTCAAAACTGGTTAATCTTTTCGAGAAATACTTACGATGTCACAAACACACACACAAATCAAAATAATCCCCCTTTGGATCGAAGACTAAACACTGGACAAATATGGTCTAAGTAGCAATCATGGACGCAATAGTCAAATACGGAACGTATGGCAACCCTGTTGTATTGATAATGAAACATGGCCGTGAACTCTCCGGATGTGAAAGAAAACAGACTCCGTTGTAAACTCACTAATTAAGTACAGGAGAAGTTGTTTGGTGGTATAAAAATAACGTGGAAATACATGGAAGGGAATTTTGAACGAAGACGTTTTATATTTGAGAAGTTACGGGAGTAAAAATCAAAAGATCAGTTACTACATAAAACCTCAATGGTCAGTTAGGATGATTTAATTTTTTTTCTTTTTTTTTAACCTGATCCGAAAACGTAACCTTTATGCCGGGTACGTAGCGGGTTAGGTTGGAAATTGCAAAAAAAAATTAAAAAAAATTGTTCCGAACGTAAGCCTCTTCTAAACCTGAACCGAAATTCGGGTTAGGTTAGGACTAACCCGAATTAAAAAGACGACCAAAATGGAAACAAAGGGCGATCAAATTGGAAACAAGGCATTAAAATGTTCTATATCGACATTTTTTTTGCAAAGGAGTAATTTTATATTTTATATATTATATATTATTATATATATTATATATTTTATATATATATATATTTTATATATTATAATTTAAGCCGATAAAATGAATTTTGTATCAAAAATACTCAAAAAGAGATAAAATAAATAAAATAAATATTTCAGGACATATTACACATCGCCATCCAGCCCCAAGCTAAGCAACTTAATGCTTGTGTTATGGGTGCCAGATAACGGATAAACTACTTATATACTTTTTTTTTTTTGTAAATATATACATATTATACATACACCCAGAACCAGAAACAAGAATTTATGGTCAGCATAAATACTTGTTCCCGGCGGGAATCGAACCCGCAACCTTCTGCGTCGCAGTCGGGTGTTCGCCCGACGCGCCACAGAGGTCGTCAAATGTTATGATATGTTAGATATGTTATGTTAGATATGGCGAGATTAACACCACTCTTGGATTTGATTAAGATTCTAATTTCATTTGTTTGTTAATTAGTAATATATGAAGCTGGTTACAAAAATATGTTGCATTTTCGACGTACAAAATTCCATTGCTTATAATTTAAAACCCACTGTATTTTTATAATAATAAAGTCTATTCTTAGTAAAATAAACTTCTTAGGGGGAAGTCGATTCATGGCCATAGCCATTCATGTTATTCTCCATTCTACGTTGTTAATACAATTTATTGGAATTGTTTATGTTATGGTTAAAGGAAATTGTGTAAATTAAACAATATTTTTGACGAGGCGTAAGTACCCATTGTTACTCTATGGAATTTATTTTACCCATTGACATCCTTTACTGCGCCAACAACTTGTAAATATACTCAAATTAATGTTCTACGAAAACACATTTTAAAAAAAAGTTGAAAAATAAGCTTAATTTTGGTACAAGTTTTCGCGAAAATGTAAATTTGCCCCATATCTTTTTATCGTGTTGACTCAGGACTTGATTTTTATACAACTCATAGGGACTATAGACTTCAGTATCTGGTATGAATTTCAACTCTAGGTCCACCCGTTCCTGAGAAACACGGACAAACAAAGAGACGGACAAGAACGTGATCTTATAATTCCTTTTTTTACCTTTTGAGGTACGTTACCCTAAAAATGAGGTAACCCAAAGTGCACTTACTTTCTTGTTTCCCAAAACACTCAGGCATATCAAGTAGCCAGTTCAGCCAAGCGTATCAACCTTCCAGACGATTGACGCCGGCCGCTCCCACGGGTTTACATCCTTCTTTGTGAACCAAGTAGGTTTGTTCACTTTCTTGGTGGCCAGATGAAGAAACCTTGTAAAAAGTTTTAATTTCAATAAGAAACTTATTGGTATTTTTCTTGGTGGCCAGTTTTTCGAATAATTTATTTAAACAAGAAACTTTTTGGTTAGTATGTTTTATTTCTTGGTGGCCAGAGAGCTAATTTTGTGAAAAGTTTTCATGGAACTTTTTGATGTAGACTTTTTTGTTGGCCAGTTCTAATTTTGTAGAAAAGTATAAGAAATATATAGAAAGTATAGATATATAGAAATATATATAGAAAAGTAGAAAAGTATGAAAGTATGAAGTAGAATTAAAACTTTTTGCTGTAGGTAGTTACTGCCTACTTCCTTCTTGGAAATTGTAAAGAACATGCTAGGGAATTTTGTAATTTTTTTATACTTTTTATTATGTTAAATTGCCTTCTTAAAACCATTAGCCAATGCCAAGAAGTTAATCTTTGCATCCAGTAGGTACTGTTAAATATCATCTAACTTTTATAATTTAACTAGCTGTCCCGGCAAACGTTGTTTTGCCATTTACAAAAAAAAAAAACTGAAAGAAACAAAATAAAAAATAGATGTTGGCCGATTCTCAGACCTACTGAATATGCTCACAAAATTTCATGAGAATCGGTCGAGCCGTTTCGGAGGAGTTCAAGTTCGAACCCCGTGACACGAGAATTTTATATATATAGAGATAGGAATATAATTTATAGTATGTAAGTAAAGTACCTATAAAATTCCATCCACCACTTCCTACCCAGGCTACCACGTAATAATAATTACAAATTTCAATAAAAAACCTATCAACCGTCACCATCGTGATTGAACTTACGAAATTTAAAACCTCATCAAAAATTGTGCAACCAAAAAGCTTTCATCTCGGACTTATTAAAGCTAGAGGAGTATAGTCCGGCCAGAGGGAGATGAAAGAAGGGTCATTGTACTTGAGGACCTGCAGAACTGGAGTCGTCGAAGAAATATGGGGATATTTCGTAACATGTGATAGATATAGTTAATTTTGATGTTGTGTAGCTTAAATTACAGAAGACAGCGAAATATTATTGTGTTTTTGTCATCATTGCTCAAATTGAGTCAAACTTTTTAAAAGTACTTATGTCATTGTTTCCTCGTCAGTCATGTCTAACGTGACGTCCCACTTTGGGCGGGACAGTCCCGCTTTTAAACTGTGTGTCCTGCTGCTGCAAGGAAAGAAATGTCCCGCTTTCATATTTAAATAAAGTGTCCCTAAACATCGTGATGACTTTCGAGGAAAACAATGCCGAAGATCTATACTAATTTTAAGTGTTGGAAACATGAAAAATTACTTGGCGTAGTTCTATGAAAGTTAGGTTAGAAGATCTAGCTCAACATTTCTTTGAACAAAATTCAGCAGTTGTCCCGCTCTTTCTATAAAAAATTATGGTCACGTTAGTCATGTCCAATTCAAAGAGTATTATAATAGTTTCACGATAATGGCAAAATGTGTCTTGAAGCTTTAGACTTTAGAGCATCAAGAAAAATCCATGGTATTGCGCTTTTAAATTTTAGCTTCCTGTCCTACAGTTGTTAAAAAGTTCAATTAATCAAATTAGACAAAACAAAACACACCATCTTTATGACCAAAAATTCCGCTACACTCGCTACACACGCAAAAACTCTACCTACTTATTAACTGTTGTAATTTTTCTTCTATAAATAACTTCTTCCAAATTGGATAATTCTCTTTTTTGTGTTCGTTACTATCAGGACATAGTTTGTATAAAACAAAAATCGAACGCGGGTGAAACCACGGGCCTCAGCTAGTTTGTAAAATTGCCCACAAATGTTTCCATATAAATGTATTGTACCAAACAAACACAAGTATTGCTGTAAGTAGATAGTGAACGTACCTCATTGAACCTCAAATCCGGGTGTCGATGTCGTGCACAACTAATTTAACAATAACTGCATATTTATTTACCGTGGAAGTTTGTAAAACTCGACGGCCTTGCTTAATGATAACAATCTTGAGAAATAAGGGAAATATAGACGCTTCGATAAGTAGCCTTTTAAAGTGCTAGTGTAAGTTTTTAAAGTGCCTTTTGATCGTCTCGGTGGTGGCACCCTCGCGCCCCCCGATACTGGGAATATGTTTCCCGATAATGGAACATATTCTCAGTAATTCTGAAACTGCTGAAATCACTGAAAATTAAAATTCAAAATCCGCTTCTAGAAAAGATAATCCCGTGCTTTCTTTGTAACAACTTCTCACCAATAAAGGTGAAAAAGGTAATTAAGGCATCCGCTGAGTAAGGATTTTGGAAAAAAATTGCCGACGCCGACAAAGTGGCTGATGAAAGATTGTCAAGTCCCAAATTCAAAAATAAAATTACTTATTTCATTATGACTCAAAAACAAAAACTCAAAATCTAAGATCGTTCGGCACGTAATTGTAATAATTAGATTAGCAAGTGCACACGACTGTATTTACCGGTAGTTGGGGCACGAAGACGTGTAAGTCCCCATGCTTCACCCAGGTGAACCACCTAAGTACAGCACGGGTACCCATATTTTCTTAAATATTTTCTATGGCTCTTTATCCTTTCTCCTACATATTTAATTACATAAGCCATTGCTTACCAACTCATACATATATTTTGAAAGTAATTAGTTTTCTCACAATTGTATCAACGTTGTTTATATTTTGAAATATGTTTTGAGAACTTTATTATAATGGCAGCAAGATGTGACATTCCCAAAACTTTCTTGTTTATGTTAGTTAATTAATTCGAAACAATTAGTAAGTTGTATAGTATTTCTCAGAATCTGGGAACCGTAAAAGTAAGTCTTTGGACTTAACGGTATTTTGATCAACACATGGTGTGCGTATTGTGATTATTTTGCAACGGCCTTTACTGAAATTCTTTTTTATAATCACTAGATTTATTTATGTATAGATTTATTTATGTATTAGGTATATTTAAATCGCAATTTATTCTAAACTAGCACGCTGCGTGGTTCTACCCGCGTAACTCCCATTCCCCGTGGGAACATCAGAATAACAAACAAAAAATCTTTCATCTTAATAATAATAGTGTAAATAAATGGATTAGAGGTGGTAGTAGTATTTTTTTGTATTTTTTTTTTAATTCCGATATTCCCACGGGATCCGGAGTTATGGCGCTGTTAGTATATGAATAATAATTTAATCATATCACAAGAAAAACTCAGAAAAATACAAAAAATGGGTAAAAATCGTGTTAATATTATTCTTTTAACTTTTGAATGCCAATTGATAGTGTAAAATGTAATTTAATTTTTTTTTCTTTTATTTTCAGGTAAGTTTGTCATCATCATCATCATCAAACTATACCTATTAGTATATTGGTCTACTGGTCATTGTACTCGCCTAATAAGCGCCTTAGCACCCTGTCTTCAGCTTAAGTTAGTCAACACTCCAAGAAGTACCTAAATGGGTATGTTTTAGTAGGTACTTTTTAAACACAGAATAAGCAGTAAAAAAATAAGGAATTTCTTTGAGTTTGAGATAATCACCCTAATTTACTAAGAGTTTGGGAAAAATTCAAAATATGACAATAATATTATTTACAGAGCCGCCGCCGGTGATAGAGTTGTCACATCTTGCAAGTTTCAATTTTTTTTTCAGTAAATTTTTTATTAATTAATCAATTTTCATGTATTTTTTGGTAGGTACCTATTAAGAAGAAGGGAAATGACAGATTTTTTTGTTGTACACATTGTATAATAGGTACATCTAAATAATTGAAGCAACATCAATATTTAATATAATCAAAATAAAACCTTTTAAAAACTTCCTAATTATATTACTAAACAGCTGAAAATGGGCCGGCTTGACTATTTTCGAGAAACAGGTGTTCATATCCTATTAACACCTAGCCAAAAATTTAGGTTATGTATGACGTAGTTTGGTTAGTGCATGTAAATACCTAAAAAAGTAGGTTATAACGATTTGCAAACATAATTGAAATAGAATAAGCAGATACCTTAAGATACGCGGGAATTTATTCTTCATACAAACAAAATTCCCCTATTTTATTCCTGAACAAAATAAATATAAATAAATATTGTTTAACAACAACACTAATATTGCTCATCTGGACTTGTGTTATGGTGACGAGTGACGAATAGAACACTTATACCTGTAGGTACTTAAAGGGAAAAAAGGAAAAAATAAAAAATGGAAAAAATATATATAAAGAAAAAAAGGGAAAAAAAAACTCAATTTTTTAATCGTTTTCTTATGACGAAAATTCATCGTCTTGACTTTAAATACAAACATTTTTTTAATTTATGGGCTAGCCAAGTCAAGTATTGAGGCTTGGATTGCTTGATGGCCAGATAACGGATAGAATACTTATATACGTTTTTTTGTATATACCTACATAATATACATACAGAAACACCCCTTTAATACTAAGTTGGTATATAATATTATTTCTTAAGAATATATATTTAGACATTGGTTGTTAGTTACATAATATTATGTAGTTAATTTTTATCAATAAACTACACATAAAAAATTTCTATTTTTAAACAACAATTCAGAAAATATCAAAAACATGTACATTCGTTTTCTCTCTAGAATCCAGGAAAGAAAACATTTTTAGAAGAAAAAATATTTTTCGACATTTTTCTTCGAAAGCATGATTAAGACTATAACCATGACTAAGCCGATAATGATAAATATTATTTATCTAGAACAGTAAAAGAGGATGTTTAGTCGGTAACCGTTTAACTGGACACGTCTGCTATTGAATCACGCTTGAGTGTTTTGAAATGATGCCAAATTGTATGAATAAGTTTTACACACTCATTCAATGTTGCCCAGTGGAACGCATATCGTAGTTTTTTTTACAATTTGTAACACAAGCACACAGGCTTCAACAAAAAGTCCAGCGGAGGAGATAAAAATAAGGTGGAAAATGAAATAAACACACAAAAAAAACAACCCATCAAAAACATAACTTGTAAAATAAAAACCAAGTCTCGCAACCCAGTTCTTCTACCGTAAAAAGTTGTGAGATCCATATAATACCAAGTCGGTTAAAATCTCTTATGTTTTAAATAAAAAGATTGACTTGGCAATCGCATGAAAACACAATGTATCTCGCAAGCAATACATATTATATTAAATTAGATTTTTAGTGCGATTGCCAAGTCAATCTATTTATTTAAAACATAAGAGATTTTAACCGACTTGGTATTAAGTACATGGATCTCACAACTTTTTACGGTAGAAGAACTGGGTTGCGAGACTTGGTTTTTTTTTTACAAGTTATGTTTTTGATGGGATCTCATTCCTTTTTGTATTCGTAGATAGTCCTACATTTTTTTCCTTTCCGGTACCTTCTACTTCTTGAATACCTACAACGGGTTTTCTTATATAGGTACACTGATTCATTGACTGCAAATGTAACTTTGTAATCCTATATATTTATAAGGGATTACAAAGTTATTTATGCAGTTGGTGTATCCGGAAAACTGGACCGAAATTGTATAATATTTTAGTTTTTCCTTGATTTATACACTAAACACTAATTGTATTCAAAATTTGAAGCTTCTATGTCTGCTAGAAGTACCTTAGACTTTTGATGATCGGTCAGTGAGTGAGTGAGTGACAAAATTAAGAAACTTTGACTAGTTATAATTCTTAAACTACTTGTTGAAATTAGATGAAATTTGATTGGTATCTGAAAATTCAGGCTTTTAGTTTTATCCACAACGAAGTTATAGGGGGTCGAAAATGGCCTGAACTGTTTCGAGAAAAGAATGTTACGGCCGTGCCGCTTTTTTGCTCGACTTGGCGGGGGCACTGCCGTGCCCCCAGATTTTGGTACGATCGGCTGCATAAAATTGTAGAGCTCCAAAACGGCTGTTATAATAAGAGTGTTTTCAACACATGCAAGATTCTAGACACCTGCTTTAGTTGAAGTTTAAAGTCTTCTAACTCATCAATTTATCAAACAAAAATTATTTGAATGAAAACATTCCAATAATAGTAATTTTCGAACTCTACCGGGGGCTGCAATTATGCAGCCGACTACCTATGCGCGGAATCGCGGCTTAGTTGGCTCCAGGCTTGACGAATTCTTTCCTCTGGCCATAGTCGACTAAACTGAGAGGGCCTGGTATAGGCTCTGGGCAAGCCTACACCATCTAATACATGTCCTGACTAACAAGGATGTTAAGGCCAATATTATTTTTGAAATTTAAGAAAACTTTGAACCAGTATCATTAGTGGTTCAAAGTTCAGTCCGATACTGCTGCTTCTAATTGGATTCACCCGCAAACTCCAGTCCAGGGGCCTTATTCTGCTATTTGGCCAACCATTGTCATTATATCGAGACTCTATTGATATTATATCGAGATTGTGACTTTATTTGGTATTCTGCTAAAGTTTTAATAACATCACAATAGAATCACTATGGAGTCTCAATGGTATGGTAATATTACCTTGCAGGTGTTGCCTAGCAACATGGTATATGTTGCTAAGCGATATACCGTTTTAACAACTATCGAGATTCCATTAAGCCACGATTGTAGAGCAGAATACCGAAGTGAGTCAGTGGT
Organism: Idaea aversata; assembly: GCA_907269075.1. Classification (NCBI taxonomy): domain Eukaryota; kingdom Metazoa; phylum Arthropoda; class Insecta; order Lepidoptera; family Geometridae; genus Idaea; species Idaea aversata. Next base: position 1,936,395 of record OU026092.1, on the reverse strand, counting down.
GTGTCAGTGGTGCTTCGATAGAATAGTTAACGTTAGGAGACTACCAATTTGACATGTAATGTCATATTTTTGACATTAAATTTCTATTACGATTATATCGACACACTATTGAAACACAATTGTGTTAGCAGACTTAGGCCCCAGTTGAAAATGATGTTCGTCACAACATCGAAATATCGAACTTCACAAAATAAAAACAATGATACATTTCGGCCGTCACGGAACCTTAATTTTGTAACCAGTTACGAAGGAAACGTAATTATTTTTTATACGAAACTGGTTTCGATCAAAAAATGATTTGTTCCTATCTGTAGCGGTTCGTTGGAGGTAAAGTTTTAACATTTAAATATTTTCTACAGCTTGAGTACCCTTGGTCCCCAGTCGTGTGAACGGTGTGTTCGGATATTCCTTTTTAAATAACATGGCTATATTATGCATGTATTATACATATCAACCTTCCTCTTCAATAACTCTATCTTAAAAAAAAAACCGCATCAAAATCCGTTGCGCAGTTTTAAAGATCTAAGCATACATAGGGACAGACAGCGAGAAGCGACTTTGTTTTCGTACTATGTAATGATGATTAATAGTTTTGAATGAAATTTGATCTCGTGGAAGTATACTCTTAAAAGAAAATAGTCCAATAAGAAAAACCAACCCACTGTGTGAGTTTTCTATTAGTCACAATTACAAGTTGCCAATGGCTACCAGACGTGCTAAATATAAACAAAACAAGGTGTTTGAACTCTCGACCTATTTTCTTATGTAGGTAGCTAGGTACTAAATATCCCGTAGAAGCAACTTCTTATGTATTTTGACTTCTTATTCTACTAAATGTGAAAGTTCATGTTTGTTACTCCTTCACACAAAAAACACTGGGCCGATTGACCGTATGCGACTGACTAAAACAAGTAAAATTATCAAGTCGAGGCCATGGTCATTGAAAAAAAAAACTAATTCAGAATTTAAAATAATCATTCGTATAAATTATGCTAGCTTATATGGTCTTTAGTATAAATAAATAAAAGCTTGTTAATTATATTAGCTATTTTTGTCGATTGTCGATTTTTTTTCGAATTTCTAAAAACAAAAGTTATTTATTCAGTTACTGTTGTGCAGAAGTAGCTATCAACTGGTTGTTTTAACCCCGTATAACTACAATCTTAGATTATTGGAAGGAACAACCAACAATAAAAGTTAATTTAATATCCATAAATGCTAAGTAGAAAACCGTAGTAACCATTAAATAGCAATAGGGCCGTAAAAGCAATTGGAAAATTCAGGAAACACCTCTAGTTGCACAATCAAAATGAATGTCACCAGAGATTTACTTAAAATAAACAGTTTATTTTCAATGAATAGAAATTGACTTGTTTGTCGTTAAATTGGGTATTTTAAACGGAGAAAGGGGTTACGCACTGGGACTTACATTATAAATCTGAATTTCTGAAATAAGGTTTACTCCTATTTCTAGATGGCTCGATAGACAACAGCTATTTGCCACAGGATTTAAAAAATTAAAAGGTATATAATAGTGTATAGCTATGGCCAGTAACTATCGACGAAGTGGGTAAAAAGTCTGTATTGGTGTTAATGATTACCTGAAAAGATGGCACTTTAAACTTCAACTACGCTAACACAAGCAAGATTCTAGGTACCTACTAGAATCTTGCTTGTGTTAAAAACATTCTTCTCTCAGCCGTTTTGGAGCTCTATAGTGGGTCTCCAATTATGCAGCCGACCGTAACTAGTTCTGAGTAAAAAGCTAATTCTGCTACGATTTATGAAGCTTCCGAAGCAGGAAGCGGTACTTATACTCGATATTTTTTACTCTAGTAAGTACCTGCCTGTTATTTCTCGTACGTGTTGGAATTTTTAGAATGCTTGAATCAGTAGTTTTTTGTCCCTAGAAGGTTCAGTTCCATTCATTTAAAACACTGGCGAAGCACCTCGGTTTTGCCTAGTAAGTCGCGTCTTGACAGACAGATGCGGCGAGGAACTTTGCATTATGTCATAAAGATGTTTTATCTTTTGCGCATTTTGTCTAAACGTTCTAGTGTCAGAATGTCTATTACTATGATTCTTTGTCTTTTGTACTTATCAACACTCGAACACACATTGATATTATACACATTGAGACTTTTATACATTTTGACATTGAAACTATGGTACTCGTACCTATTGATATCTTGACCTCGAGACATTTGTTACCCGGTTACTTGTTTTATAAGTATGATTAGGAGCGACTTGCAATAGAAAAGTCTGACTTATTAAACTGTAAAAAAAAAGATCTGTCATAAAAAGTACCTACTTACAGAAATTTGACATAAATTGTGCCTTATTTTGACCAATTCAAAAACGTCAAGCAAAGAAAGCTTCTTTTCTTTGTGGCTGAGGACTCGAACATTTGAAGGTAGTTAAAATTAAAACTATTTTAGGTTAAATGAATCAAAGTGTATGATTTGTCTAGGTTTAATAAAATCAAGATATTTTCCATTTTTATATAAGCCTTAAGTTTTTACTTCTAAATATTCTCAGGTACCCTTGAATTATGCAGATAAACAGTGCATACATGTCACAGTGTTATTTTATCATCATTAAGGATTTAAGAAGTGTAATCATTTATTTAAATAAAATTCAATACCGTAATTTCTACGTCTATTGACCATGACAACAAGGTTGACAAACACAAGCAAAAATTGCACTTTTTAAAAATACCGTCACAAATTGTACCACGACCAATTCGAACATTTACTCTGTTTTTTACACTTTATACGAATAGGTAATTCGACTATTTCATTGCGTAATCGGTCTTTTATTAAAAACTTATAATAAACTTCCGGATTTTTTTAGTTAATTTTTTTTGTTGATGAATGGCTTCTGTGTGTTTACAATATCTCCAACGGACGTAGTAGAGAGATTACAATTTTTCTATTTCGCTTAATACAGTGACAATGTCTAACGAAACCTATTCGTAGAGTTTATGTGAGTCAATAAAATTTCAGATTTCGCTGAAATTCATCCTCGATTTAATTCAAGAACAAAAATGAAAATTAAAGACATCCACCATCTTTGGCGACAAAATAAACTCTTGTTTATAAAGATTTGTGTTCGTCATAGAAATCGCATGTTATAAAATGGCTCCTAATTGTATGGTTTTAGTTTGGCATAATTCTAAAGAAATCACAAATGTATCCATTCATTTCTCTTTGGCAATTGACAATTTAAACCTGGGAAATAACATAGGGTACTTTTATCCCGATATTCCCACGGGATCGAGATCTATACGGTGAAACTGCAGAGCGCTGCTAGTACCTAATAAATCTAGAAAGATCATATAAAACTTTTCTCAAAGTAATTACTAATGAGTTTTGCACGACTCAGTAAATGTTTAGGCAAATAATTGTAACCTACTGGTTAAAATAAACCGAAGTAGGTCAAGCTTGATCCGCGAACCGTTAAGCAGTTCTCTATGTGGTTTCGCTTTTGTAATCATTTCTAAGCTATTATGAAAACTTAATAAACTATGATACCATAGAAATGTTACATACTTGCCTACTTTTACAATTAAGTGAGTAATTTGGGCAAAAGAAACTAAAGCTAAATGAAGAGGTATAGAGGTTGGTCATTTCATTGCCACCCAGGGAGGAAATTTAGTTGGCATTTAGGCTAATTCGTGCCAGGGACGATTTTTTTACATAGGAATGGATAGCCGTTCCGGGTCGTTCCTGGTGCAGAGTCTGGCCATAGCTATTCAGCGTGGTAACGCTGCCAGTGTGATGGGTTCCTTTGCGCCAGGGGTGACTCAGGGCGGTTTGATTGATTAAGTTTGTAATTGTTTTCTTTGTACCTACATACTTATTTGATTTTATTTTAACTTTGTGTTTGTTTTAATTTGTATTTTTAATAATAAAGAGGTTATTTAAGTGTATTAATTTAATTTGTTTCATTAAGTTAGGTTATGTTTATGGTTTGTTTTCTTTTTTTTATTTAATTTTAAGTAATTAAGAATTCAAACTAATTAAGTCCTTTATTTCTTTCCTGAATAATGTCTCTTTAGCAATTTTATTTTCAATTTATCTTATTACTCTATGTCCAGTATGCGTCATAAGTTCACTATCAGTTTGCTACCATAATACTATCAACAAGTATTGGACTTACGAAGTTCTTCTAATAGAAGTTACACACAAACATAAATACTTGAATTAAAAGTACTCAGTGTGATTATTATTTTCAACATGTTAGCTATGTCTTTAGTTGGCCGTGGGATCGATTTACAGGTTACGTTGTTATAATGTTCAAATAGTGCTGCACAGGGTTGTAAACGTTACGGTGCCGGTGGACTTTTAAACATTGATTGTACCTATACAGGTTTAGGAATAAAAAACCCCTATAAACTTTATTTTTAAAACAGTATACTTAGTAACATAGTTATGGTTTAGTCGTTTTGTGTCACGGATCTGTCTTGCACTGATGATGGCATTTAGAGAAATGTTATTTCATGCTTTCATAATGCAGAAAAATGTTATATCATTATGATTTGTGACATTCAATCTGTCTAATCTTTGAATTTCAGAACTGAATTGTAATGAGGATGTTATAACAGTTTGTAAGAAACTAAATACAAACCACAGTTTTACCCGTATTTAATATATTTTAGGGTTAAGTTTTTGAAGGTTAAAGTTGTTAAATAAAAATATTTTCTTTCTTTTTTCTTTCTTTTCATACATCCGGGATCAGGATAAAAAATAGTCTATGTGTGTATATGTCTATAAATGTCTCATGACTCTACAATCTCTACATACACAAAATTGATCAAAATTAGTTCAGCTTTTTTTATGCGTAAAACAGACATTCACTGACAGTACCTCATATCATTCTACTTGTTTTGGTATTCGTTTTTACTTGGTACTCGTTCGGAATACAATATTTATTACGATAATAAACAATACCATTGGTATTGGTTTTTGGTACTGGAAAGGAATAGATCGACAAAATTACTTTTGTATTTTAGTTAAGTCCATTGCATTAATGTGGCATGAATTCATACTTCAAACGCATTCAATTTCCAGTGAGCTTCACAAATGGCAATCAAAAAGGTGCAAGGCCAGACTTAAGCTCACCATAAGCTGCTTCAGTCACAGTCACAATGTTGTGTACAAGAAAACTTTGTAGCTGTCATAATATCGCGAACGTTCTAAATAAAACAAACCACCACGCGAACGAAGTCGCGGGCAACAGCTAGTTCATAATAAAAGTACATAACTTATTAAAATGCAGAATAGGAACTGAGCTACAGAATGCAGCTTAACTTCATAACTTTATGCGGTTTTATCTTTCGCTTTCTTTGAAATTGAAAATGACATTACCAAGCCGTCTTTACAATCATTTCTTTGTACACATTTATTTCGTCATATGACAAGAAGTGCACTGACGTCATTGGTACACATGAGGTTATCAACGGCATCCGCTTACGTCACGAAAATGAAGAACATACACAATTAACTTCTGTTACTAACGATTAATTTTATGTGGTGACTGTTTTAGTTAATGTAGCACCTGCTTAGCTAGACACACATGTTTAAAGTTGTGCATCGCTAATCACTATATCACTACTTTGTATGCTTAGATCTTTAAAACTACGCAACGGGTTTTGATGCGGTTTTTAATAGATAGAGTGATTCAAGAGGAAGGTTTATATGTATATGCATAATAAAGCCGTGCGAAGCCGGGGCGGGTCGCTAGTGATAACTAAAAGAGCCCTTTAGTTATGCGAATGAGAGGAACGTCTCTGCTTCAAGTCTGGCAAAATTTGCTTTACTCCGTCAGTATTATATTTTTTTATTCTACACGGTTATAGAAAATACTGTGAGCCCCCGTCTTTACAAACGTCTATCTATCCTATTTGAACATGACACTTTTAATGTCAATTTAATCACCACTTAAGATAAGTAGCCTTTCAGTAGGTATTCGACTTTCAGTATTATACACGACGACGTTATTGACTATCCGGTCGAAGGGCCAAAATACGTCGAACTTTCGTTGCTGTCAAAGTCGAAACTGCCACCTGGTGGTGGGTAGAGACAACTATACTATTAATCAATAATCTGTCACTATCAATTGTCAGTTTCCTGTCAATCGCTTTTTCTTTTTTTGTCTTTGGCGCGAATTTAAAAAACGCGAACTATTCTGTCCTGCACAACCACAGCACAACTATATATTTTTTACTTTCCTACATTGAGATAGATATTACCTTTCCTAGGTGTAAAGATGAAAGCACAATAAGATGGAACTTAGATAGCCGAAATATACCTAATTCAGTTCGATGACTCAAAAGCAAAATACCGGCAGCTCTAATATGGCTATTTTCGAAGACAAATAGTATACGAATCGTAATACGAATTGGATCTTATTTTGTGTGATATTTTTAAACCGATTTAAAAAAAAGAGGCTGCGCTCCGCCACTAGAAGTTGATTTTCTTGAAGCCTCAGATGCGTATACACCGCGCGGCAAATGATGAGCTTTGATGGAAAGTAGAAGGGGTATGCGCAGAACTCAATTTTCATATAAATATCGAGTCCTTCGCATACCCCTTCCACTAAACGCGGTGCACATCATTCTCCGTGAGGGGTATACATGAGTAATGAGTATCAGTCATATTACGTCCTTCTCTACTCATGTGATATTATTGTCTTGTATTCTTTAAGTCAAGCAGGAAAGGGAGCGACAGAAGACTCTCGTTTCGAAGGCCAAGATCCGTTTTGGGTCGCTAAACCAGCGGAGTTAGTAAAGACATTTCATAAGTCCATTCCACAAATAAAAGAGTTCATTCACACCAAACAATGTCAATTGAACAATGTCCCGAGACAAATTGTCAGTTAAACTAACATACTTTAACTTAACCCTCAGCCCTTGGTTAATTGATTGTTAAACTCAAATACCAATCGTATAGTATTGTATAATGAAACGTAACAATAGCCTTTGTTTCTGAACACGTGTGTGTTGTTGTATGTTTGTCTTTTTTCTGCGAAATATTAGTAGTTAAAGGTCGATAGTGACTAAGTTGATAATACCTATGCCGCAATGCAGTTTTAAGTTGATTATTGCCTAATTGCTAAAAATCAATTTTTATCATTAGGATTCTGTACCTACCTCAAAAGGTAAAAAAGAAACCCTTGTAAGCTCACTTTCTTGTCTGTCTGTCTGTCTGTTTGTCACCACCGATTATTTTTGGTTAAATTACCCATTTTGGGGCGTTATTTTATACTATGCGGGTCTGTTACTTAATTTATTAACTCGCATAACTAGACCTTGAAAACGTCTTAAAAAAAGAAGTCTGTAAAGTCGGTTTACGGACGAAAATTTACATTGAACATAAGAAAACATTGATGGTAACCATAGCAACGATAACACCTTGCAGCCTTGTCAATAACATGACGTCGCTATGGTTACTGGTCAATAACATGACGCATGACGTAACACTTTTTTGCAGGTGTTCATCGATTTATAAGACGTTATCAATGCGTCAAAAATATGCAGATTCTAAAAGAACGTGACATTTTGATTTTATACTGGGACTTTTTAACGATAAAATGATAAAAAAAACTAATTTGGCACGCAGAATGTTATCGGCTGTAGAACTATATAAAAATTATATTTTTATCATGAGAATATGAAATCTGAAACCCATGAAACTATCAAAACACCCAATAAAAGGTTCAATATTTATCATAATTCAAATTAATATTTGATTTGTAGCAAGGCAAATATTGGTTGAAATACAATACCTCAAACAGCTGGCTAATGGGTTCGATTATCTCGATAAATATTATAGATTCCTGAATGTTATTGCAAAATAGATGTCAGAACAGCTATCTAGATCCAGTTCAGTTAGATCATAAAATATAAATCCAATAAATAGTTCATTCAACGGCAACATTTCTTCGAAATATCTGTATAATAAAAATATTATCTTAAATGATAGTATTTATGTAAAATATTTATTTATCATAACATCCTTTTTAGGAATAACACTTACTAGGTTACTAGGTAGGTACTTTTTAGGTTTACTTATCGCATTTGCACGCGTGGCACTTGCATTTTCAATGTGAATTTCTAACACGTTCCAAAATCAAAAGTATATTATGCAGCACTATTTAATTATTATCATAATTATGTGCAGATTCAACTGAATTCTGAATTACAGTTCTACTTTCTAAAAATTGCATTCACTTTAAATCTTTCTTGTGTAATTTGAACTGTGTCATTTATATATTTTTATTATGTAAGTACCTACCTTCCTGAATTACAATTTGAAGCAGCTGCGTTAAGTACGACAGTGGGTTCTAGAATCCCTTAATACAGGCCTCTCGGACTAATTTAGGGGCTAATTTTCCTACAAATAAACTAACATTTATTACTAGTAATTACCTTATTTAAATTCAAGTTCTAGACTACATTCTCTCTTCTTTTAAATGTATTTTCCCATATTATTTCCTTTTAAAACGTGTACAAACAGTAAAACATCAGGCATAAGCATTCAAGAGTTCTACGAAGTTATTTCTACATATGCAACTTCCTTTTTGTTTTGTTTGAGCGCATGTGTTTTGAATTATATACGGTCGTTAGTCGTTAGTATTTCTTGACTCCATTACACTGAAGTTAGAATATAATTGTTGCTGTTTTAGTTTCTTTATTAATTTTGCTACTGAGTGTCGTCTTTGTTTATTTATGTTTAGGCGTTAAGTACTTAACGAACTTTGTTTCAGTCTTGTTTTACTAAGAGAGCTTTCCATTAAAAGTTAAACATTTTCATTGTCGTTTAAAATGCTAAAGTTTAGTATTTAGAAAGAAAGAAAATCGTTAAGTACTACATACGTCGTCTTCAATATCCCTGTGTAAATATTTATAATGTATAAGACATATATTTTTAAAATTAAACATGGTGTCTGTATAAAAAACTAAATTGACATGATTTAAAAGACAAGCGTTAACCATCGTCAATCATTCACTCGTTCACATCTAATCTCATCATAACGGTATCGAAAACGTGACTTTTTATACATCTTGTTTTATTTTATCTCCGTTAAACAAATATGAACACTGACGCAACTTCAAATCCAAAAAATAAGTTTGCGAGATGAAGAATAAAACTATTTTTATGGATACGTTAACTCTTGCAGCAGAGAGCGAAGGTCTTAGAGGGCGAATTGAATACACACACAATAAAAGTTTATTTAAGTCGCCGACGAAGCTCGCAAAGGTCAACGATAAAGAAGGGTCTAGCGACAAAAAAGGGCAAAATAATAAAAAGCTGGTGCACCATTCATACAGTGCGAGGAGAAAACGTGCGTTTGAGAGAGCGAGGGAGATTGCATTCCTCGATCGTTGAGGCATTGGTGCGCCAGCGCCATTCAGCCCAGCGCAAACGCGAGCGCAAAGCCATCGCCACTCACTGTCTCCCGCGCGCTCCCGCTGCGCACACGCCCGCGTCCGCGATGCGCTCCTAACAAAACCCAACGACAATTTCATAATCGATAATTCGACTTTTCCGGTGATATCATAAGTGGCACAATATTTTGGTGATTTTTATGTGATGTGATGTGTAAAGAGAAGCCGAGGAAACTTTCACTGGACTGAAAGTTATAAAACATTCTTTCGGAGAACCTCTTAAGAAGGGACTGGAATCCGGAACACGGAAAGGTAAATATTAATATAAACAAAGCATAAAAGCTGAAGTAGTTATATATTGTATTGTAAATTTTAATGTAGGAGACTCGTTTTATAATAAAATTGAAGACAATGATAGTGAAACTTTGTATAATCAAGACGTTAACTCAAGCGGTGAAGACACAGAAACTATTCCTCATACAAAATGCGACGTCTCCGCTGTCGTTTTAATTAACAAGCAGTTTCTTTTACATATTTAATAGTTTAATAATAATTTTACGTTTTTAATTACATATTGTCTATTTTCACTTGTATACGTATTAAGTTCAACAACATTATGAATGCACATCTGCACGTTAATAACTGTCTTATAAACATTTTCACTGAATAAAACATGATATTTGTTATCATTGGAAACATCTGATCTCATTGTTTATGTTGGAGATAAGAGATAAATATTTTCTTAAGACTGTTAACGCCTACCTACCTTACTTTGTTTGTTTAAAGGGTTTTCCCCTACAATTATGTGTGAATAAGATTTCGAAATATGTCAGTTGGAAAAGTAAAAATTTTCTGACCATACAGCAGATTCCTGCAGGACTACTTGTTCTACTCTAACAATTGGAATAGCAGTATTTAGAAACAAGCCATTTAAAAGTATACTTAAGAAAAACTTTAGATTGACTAAAATGAGAGCTTAGTCCTCGTTGTCCACTGCTAAGCAGTTTGATGGGAATACCGGTATTAGTGTAAGTTTTTTGAATAATAAAGCATTTCATATTAATTATTTAAAATAAGATTTAGGTAATTAATGCTAGGATTTAGAAGAAGATATGAATATAGACGCAAGTATAAGAATTATTTGAGGTGATAAGTAAATGGAACATGCAACTATTGATTGTGAACAAACAATAGCTAGTTAATCAGAGTATGTAGTGCAGTCAATAAATCTAATTTATTTATAACCATAATAAACCAGGAAACCATAAATAAAAACTGGGTAATTGAGTTCAATGAAATATAAAAAAAATCACATAGCCATTTAGAGCCATAAAAATCTTAATTAAAGCAGTTGATTGGAAGAATAATTCGTTTTTTTTTAATATCGGTCAATCAGGATCTTAAGAGTTATTAAAAAAAATAAAAACGTCAGACATACAAAAATATCTATTTTTTATACTAAACGGAAAATACGAAAAAATCTGTTGCTTTCGTGATATTGTAGATTAGGATTGCGTCACAAACAAAATACACTTCAAAATGATAAGATGTCCAATTTTTATCTACAAAACAAATAACTTCAAAGAACGTCCCAATTTTGGTCGACAACCGATATCGTCAAGATTAAAAAAAACTTTAGTATCTGAAACTGTCATCTTGTTGTTCTAAAGGTCATCTGCCTCCATCCCTCATCTTTCAAAATGTCGGCTATCAACCACATTCCTCATAATTTATCTCGCACCCAATGTTGGTATTTATTTCACCCTCTTGTTTTTTGTGAGGAAGCAATTTAGATTATTTATTTAGTTTCTTCCTTAAGTGTTACAAATCTGATAATTTCCGTTAAAACATGTGTAAAATTCAGAAAAAGAAGGCCATTAATTTATCCGTCATTGGAGTTCACATCTAACATGAGAAGATCGTGAGTATTCGTAAGTCGTGACTTTCGACGTCTTTAACAAGTGGAATTTCAAACCACTACGCTAAACAAACAACAAACATAACTGTTTTGTAAAATCTCGACCAAAATAATTGTCTTATACATCCTAATAAGAGTTCCATGTGAACTTTTAATAAAAAGCCAACCGTGGTCGTGTCAAGCAACTTGATGAAAAAGCGGTTGGACACAACCGTCGTCGTCGGTTTCATTTTTAAGATTTACGTATTATTTGAAAGTGTACTGAACGAGTTTGTTTTTTGAGTCTTCTTTAAAGAGTTACAAGTAACATTCACCTCGTTATAAGTTATTGCATAAAAATAAAGCACACGATATTAAAGAACAGGTATAAATAATAAAACAGAATACCAGTAAACGTGCAGACGTTAAACATACCAATTTTAATGATCCTTTTGAAGTATTCTGTCAACATTCAATTAAGTAAGAAGGTAGGTACCTAAGCATTCTCGAGCCTCTTATTAAATTACATAATAATATTATAATGGAAGAAAACCCGAATCAAAGTGAAAGCGAGAATCATTATGTGGAACTCATTGACACCAAAAAAGTTCTATCAATCAAAACATTATTTAATTCCGAACTATCGATGATGTAATGATTGAAATGGAGACATTGGAAATATACATAATTTTTGGAAGATTTTGGCTCGTGTAACTTTAAAGACCTTTTGACACGGAATTATGGAGATTCGTGTCAATATTTCCTTAATAAGTGATATAATCGAACTAGGAAAGTTAAGTGTTGCAGCACTCAAACAGGAAGGAAGTTTGAAGCAATAATATCTATCAATATCATTAATAATTGGTCTTAAAACGGGATTTAATTTTTTAAATAATAATCACCATTTTGAAGTTGAAGGTGTTATCGTCAAAATACAGTTAAAGTAAAACAGAAAACATTACATAAACCAAAATAGAGTTAGATCAGCATTAACCCCAAATTTTAAATTTGTAGGTACATGCTACAAATAATGATCTTAATTCGATAATTCGTATCTACTAAGAAAGTAGGCTTAGGTACTAAACTTTCTCATACCGGTTATTAAAATAAAAAAGTTATGACGGATGCCTGATCTGTCTAGTCAATACATAGAATTAAAATGAAGCCCACATGGTTCAGTTATTGTACAGTAATTGGCTCAACAGCGAGTTGGGCTCACTTTCAATATGATAGTAATGATCTAACAAAAGGGCAACGAACTGTGTAACCCAAGTGTTTCACAGGTGGTAAATATTGCCAACCGGAGTGGAAAACAATACGTCTAAAAATATTCATTGAAAATTGCCTGAATTATTATATTTAACATGTTTGTCTATTACCTAAAAGATATGGTGTAATTTGAAAGAATATCTACCTTCTTCTTTTGGTAAATAGATGAGCAGAATATTATTTTTTTGTGGACCGCATGACTAGCCAACATTTACAACTTACAAAATCATTACACTGCTGGGTTTATACATGCTTATTTATTTCAATATTATCGATGGTTTCCGCAACAAAGGGCGTAAATGCCATTTTGGCCATATTGAGTTTTATATGCAGTTTTACTCAGTTTTTAACGCTCTATCGATCCCTATTTTTAAAATGGCGCTACGATGAAAAAAAAAGATGTTACGACCTACATTTTTCTAATGGCTAAACATTGAAAAGGGGTCATTAAACAATATTATTTTTATATTGGGAAATCAATTTGATGTAACTACACTGTGTTTTTACTTTTTAAACGACAAACGGCGTAAATACTCACTAAGATCTCACTAATGTGTTTTACGCCCTGCAACAAAAAATAATCCTAAAAGAACATAGGTTGTATCTCACCTATGTTATAATAAGTAACATTTACGACTGTGGCATAAATAATAAATATGCTAAGATTAGGATGTATAATTAGATAAATTTCAAAATACAATTTAATAACCTGTTTTGCGCCGTAATGTATTAGTCTACTTGAAAAAAAAAGTATTTATTCCCACACGTGGCACTATACTTCTAAACTTACAAGTGATCCTAGCTGTCTTGTTCTTGCATAACTCACGTATATTAAAAGAACAGAGACGTAACTATACCTTTATGTAATTGGATAATGCTTGTGATCTTACCGCAAGTATAGCACATGTCTTCGCTTGTTTGTTTACGGTGTAAACGAAATCAGTTCGCGGTCAACGCCGTGCCGGTCAAGATAAAATAACTTTGTCATATTAATCTACATCAAATCTGCACACATATCATCACCAACAATGTCAAGCCAGCACTTCTTGGGTCTTCCCAATCTGCCACGACCTGGTGGAGGCGCCATGGCAAGACATTTGTTCTCCACGTTACTAGCCGGTTTTCGCAAGACGTGACCGTAGCAGCTTATGCAACATTCTTGCAATGTATCTGCAATGTCTCATGTAAGCTGCCTCGGATGCGAGAGTTCTTGACGTGATCCTGTCGCCTCACTCCACACATCCAGTGCAACATCTTCATCTACGTGACACGCAGCTTCTGCTTTTGTCGCTCAAGCACTGGTCACGCCTCACTACCGTACAAAAGGACAGCGCTAATGATGGTTTTATAAACTTGTCCCTTTAGTTTAACCGGCATAAACCTGTCTCTTTAGTTTAAGCGGCATTTTAGGGTCGCAAATGATACCACGGCACTTGGCCCAAGCCGCTGAAATGCGTGACTTGACGTCGTAATCGATGTTGTTGGACGATCGATGTCGAAGGAACACAGTCAAAGGCTTTCTGCAAATCTATATAAGAATAGAAAACGGCGGAACGGGGTCCATGATCTGTGTGGTAACTATATGGGCACCAAGAGACAGTGCACTTCTGTCGAATCCAAGAGTCGACTATCCGCTAGTAAAGCTTCATGGTGTGGGACATGACCTTTATACTTCGATAACTCCCACAACCTTGCACCGATCCCTTCCCCTGAAAACTGGGGTAAAACATAGGGATCTCACTCGAGTATACGGTTATAGAGGTTGGTTAACATACCCACACTTCGAGAACCCATCGCATTCCATACTTCAATAGGGACTCAACTCATTGTACTGCTTATTCAACAGCTCGTAGAAATAAGAGAGCCATCTCTCCTTCACCACGATGTCCTCGCAAAGCAGATTACCATCGGGACTTTTTGCACAGCGGCACTTAGATATATCCTGTGCCGCTTTTACCCTCGAACGTGCTAGCTTATAAATAAGCTTCTGTCCCTCAGACGTATCCAACTTATCGTACAATGACTGTTAGTGGTCCTGTCTGGCTCTGGCTACAGCTCTTTTTGTAGCACGTTTAGCGGCTTTATACGAGTCGTGATCTTCAGGAGAGTTGAACTCTTACTACTTTTTGAAGAGGGCTTTCTTCAATTTAGTGTCCAAGGCAATCAATATGACAGGAAAATCAAGTTTCCTTGTCATATTTGAGTCCATCTTAAGACATCCCAAGCACTGCCTTCGCCGCACCGGTGATCGATGCCTAAATTTCATCCTAGTGGTCCTGGACTGGTTTGTCCTCGACACCAGCGAACTTGTCACCGATAGCCGAGACAAGCTTTTAGGACTTGGCTTCATCCAGCATCCACCATCTGATTTGGCGACAACACCGCACTGGGTGTTTGTTTTTGGGTTTTACACAGAGATCCATGACAAGAAGACGGTGTTGATCAGTGAGACTCTCACCGGGTATGACTTTGCAGTTAGCCACGTTGCCGATAATTATGATGTTTCTTAGTGATAGAAATCGATTTGGGTAGCGTGTCTCCCACTCCTATAGGTGATCAAGTGGTCGGGCTTCTTTTTGAAGTAAGTGTTCACAAGGGCCAGCCGCCCAATTGCCGTATTCTTATGCAGCGCGTCTTGACTGCGTTTGCGTCATAACCATAGATTTCGTATTGCTAAGACGCACTCGTCACGCACACGTTACGCACTCGTCGCTCACTCGTCACGCACACGTTACGCAAACCTAAACCACATGAGTAACTGCGTGACGAGTGCGTCTTAGCAATACGAAATCTATGGTTATGACGCAAACGCAGTCAAGACGCGCTGCATAAGAATACGGCAATTGGGCGGCAGGTCGGCAGAGGCACACGTACGTAGGATTTCTTCTACTTCAGCATTTCAACTGCCGTACCCATAGCCTCCATGAACACGCTTAAATTTTACCGTCATCTCGCCCAAATGACCGTTCAGATCAACACCCAAAACGATCCCCTGTGACAACGGGATGGCACCAAGGACCTCGCCGAGTTTGTTCCAAAACAATATTTTATCAGCGTCGCTAAAACCTGCGGCGCGTAAGCACTTACCAAGTGGGTTACAACCCCCTCAATAAGCACCTTCACGGCCATAAGTAGTTTTTGGCCTCCAAGATACAGTCATGCAACCCCTCAGCGAGCACCATAGCCACCCTGTTCTCTCCACCAGGTGCACCTATGTAGATCAGCTTTTAGTAGCTCCTAATGTGCCGGGATCTGCTGCCTTTCCATCGAGTCTCCTGCAGAAACGCCACGGCCATTTCTCGCCTGTACAAAGTACGTCGGTCAGCTCCCTCGCGCGTCCGGTTAGCGTGCCGATGTTTCACGTTGCAAAGCGGAGTTGATTTTTATGGGTTGGGGCTCGCGTCTAAGTAAAATCTACTCATATCAGGTTAATATTTTGCTAGTATAGTCATGTATTAGTATAAATAATACGGCGTATTTACAAATTTTGAAACAAAACAAGGTCTTTACTACAAATGGTTTAGTCTTACATGGCTTTTACTGTAGGTACTTTTTGCTAGACTGTGTATTTATGGGGTGTAACTACATATTTTTTTCATTTTTAGGGATTTACGCCCTTGCTAACTTCTAAACTAATACTCGTACAGTTCTCTAATTAAGCGAGGCAATAGCCTGCAAAAATCTAAGAAATTTCTTCCTAGCACATTTTTTTATAATTATAAGAACAAAAAAGATATTTAAGAAATATTTTTTTTTATTTCGTTTTTTGCTCATTGCCAAAAGTATGCAAAATGGAGATACGCCCTTTGTTGCGGAAACCATCGATATGTAAAACATATTCATGCTTTTAAATATACCTTATAAACACTAGAATTGCTGCAGTTTAAAAATCGAGTCGAGGCAAAATCGAGACCTACGCAATTATTTTTGCTACAATTTCTTCGAACGTAGTCGTCAATGTAGATTTACTTCCACGCGAAATGATCGCGTGATATTAACTTCTCGTTACGTATGACCGGAAGATGGATGCGGGTGCACTTCACTGGTCACCGGTCAATCCCGATCATTTGACACTAACTGCCAGTCACTGTACTGTGTCTAATGGTCATTGGTCAAGTGGTCAGTGCAAGAAAATATAGTGTGCATAGTTCAAGCATAGCATTGATAATAGTCTGGTTCGAGCCCTTGGTTATTTATATCATTGATAAGAAGATTGTGAGTCCAGACAGTAATAATAATGTAACTATTTATAACCATTAAGTATGTACCTAATGAAAACGTAGGTACTATTTATGGTTTAAAGTGGATGAAGAATTAAAAAAAAAAAGAATGAGTTTTTATTTCTATCTTGAAATCAGAAATATTCAAACATATTAGTTGTTTGTATCAGAATGTAGAATGTCATAAAACTATAAACTGAAAGTAGGCACCTTAATGTTGTTTTTATTAAAAACAGGTCCTGAATTCTTAACATTTGACCTAAACTCTATCGTCTTCCGCATGAATACAAGACAAAAGAATTCGTCAACACAACTTTAAAATGTCTCCGGCAATCAAGGAAGTCGCTTCTGAAATAAATTCTCCCGAAGGAAGTTTTATATTTAGTCGAGGAAATAGCTATTCTCAGGCGCGAAGTGAACTCGAGTCCTCATTCAACAAGCTCACTCCCTCTATTTTTATTTGTGTAGTTCGAAGCCATGTGTTGCCAGCCACTTAAATTATATTCCCATAAAGTATTCGGAATGATAAACTTTATTACCATTCTGGAGAAATAAATAACACTTCAAAAAGTGATTGTGTTAAAAGACTATTACGAATAATTGTTTGAAAGTTTTTTACTTGCATACATACGACGACTAAAAAGGAGTGGTTATGTGCCTTCTTTATTGCTTACTTATTGCGTCTTGCTTTACTTTATGCCGTGGAGACTTTTTCGAATTTGATGAATGACTTACGGATTTCACTTTCAAGTTATTCTTGTCCGTCTGCCTGTCATACTTTTGATAAACGTTTTTTCTGACGGCTTTTCTTGACACGATCGATAGTCGTGTCAATTTACTTAGATACTTATCTCTTACGTAATAATATCTATTCATATACGTTTTCATAGAATATGATCGCTCTATATCAACAAATGAAAACAATGGACTTTTTGACAAGACATAAGACAGAAGAATTAAATTAATGTCAAGGAAAGATGCATCTCCAAAATTTTGTACCGCCACGAGACTTACCACGAAGTGATGGCTTATGCACATAAAAATAATAAAATCATAAAGAAGAACGTTAAGGATAATTTAAAGGACAAATAAAAGCAATAAATACTCGTATCATTATATCATAACACAATCCGGATACAGAGTGACCTAAATGAGGTAGGGTCAGTTACGAAAACGTCACGGAAATGAGCTCTCCAAAGAGAGAATAACTATAGCGATCGTAAAGGAAATTTTCTTTATTACACTCCAAATACTGGCGGTAATTTTATCGTAGGGAAGTTTATGGGAGTCGTAAAGAGAGTAAATGAATAAGTTGGTGACTATCAAAGGATAATATATCAAGTTATACTTGATATAATTAATAATAAGACTCTTGAAAGTCTCTTGAAAATGTTCAAGTATCAACCTGTATTTTAACAGTTTTGTAATTACATAATAATACACTTAAGAACAGAAAGTATGTATTTAAAAATATGTAAAAGAAATTAACAGCAAAGATATAATAAATAAATAGTAAGTTTATACAGCTGTTGAACTCTTGTCGTTTGTAATCCGAACTGTGGTTAGTTTAGGACTGCGTGTTACGTTAAATGGATTAGGATAGGTTGCTTTGAAGATTAAATAAACCATCCCATAATAGATGCACATTTAGAGAGTACATCAATTATTAAAAAAAAAAAAAAAAATTACCCGACGAATGGCATAAAAGCAAAAATATATGCATTTGAAAAACGTACTTTATTCAAATAACGATTTTGTTTTTCAAATGCATAGTATATATTATTTTCTTTATTAAATAAACCATCCCATAATAGATGCATACTTTTAGAGAGTACATCAATTATTTAAAAAAAAAAAAAAATTTTACCCGATGAATGGCATAAAAGCAAAAATATATGCATTTGAAAAACGTACATACTTTGTTCAAATAACGATTTTGTTTTTCAAATGCATAGTATATTTTATATTCTATAATATTATTTCTACACGATAAAAAGTGCAATCTATTGAAATCTGATGTCAACACAAAAAACACTATCGAATTGAATAAAGATAACCAAAAGTTTCAATTGAAAACGTGTCATTGTCAAGAAAGATTTGTTCATGTTACATGAATCATTTATTGATAAATAATTACAGTCAACATGCGATTATCAATTTAGAATTAGTAAGTGTTTTTATATTGAATTGGACAGTATATTGGTAAAGTATTGTTGTTTTAGTGGTAAAATTTAGTGTTAATTCAACATGTTTAATCTAGGATCATTCAAGTTCTTTGGTTCGGTAAGTTTTTGTTTATTTTCTAATATACTACTAGTAATATAATTAGTATTTAATTTTAAATACTACTTATATTATTAGTATTTAATTTTAAATACTACTTATATTATCTATCTATTTTGTTATGTTAAAGATAAGCATCACTATTGTCATAGATTTATTTGTTACCTTCCTACCATTTTGATTCCAAAAAAATATTATTTCTATTGGGTGAGTAACAGCCTAGGCACCAGGATGTTTAATTTTAATATTATTTGTACCATAGCATTTTCCTGTCTTTAATCACGTATACATATTATATGTAGTAGTTAATGTAACTACATAATCTTAATATACAATTAGGTTTGTCCTATGTCTTGATCTTGCGTGTTGTAAACACTTTAATTTACCAAAAACATTTATATTAACACAACCTAAAAATAGTTTTTGCTTTCCTTTATCTATGGATATCGCAAGTACCTAATCAAAACAAAAATTAGTCATACTAATACTTTTTATCATTCCATTTAAATCCGTTCATGATTCCTATTATTTACTAGCGACCTGCCCCGGCTTCACGCGAATTGCAGAGCATATACATACATCTACTTTTTCTCCTATCATATTATTTTAACCAATTTACCCTTAATATGCATTTTAACTTTAGGTCCCCTTGAATCACTTCGTCCATTAGTGAAAATTCGTTCAGTAGTTTTTGAGTTGGTTGCGTTCAAACTTTGGATGTTATTTTATCATAAGTATATATAGTTTAAATTAACTAGATAATTGATTGTCATAATATTAGCAACACAGTCATACAGCGCACACAATATGATACGGAGAAAGCGCGACAAAAAACTTCACTTTACGTCATCGAAGCGTCTCAGTTTAAATGGTGCTATTATGTGATCTACTTTACTGTTTACTGTATTCTGGAATAATACTGAGAAATACATGACAATTGGTTACTGTTTCTCAATGCATATTTATGCAGTTATGTACTCTATAAATGGGTTACGAGATATCGAGAAGTAAGAAGTACTACGACTGCTAAGTAAGATAATGTAGAGGCAATCAATCAATACGTAGATACAGTAAAATTATAACTTGACACATACAGTTATTTTCAATACTTGTAACGAAGCTTTCATTATCATCATTTTGTAAATTTAGGTGTAAAATAAATAAATATTTCGTTTCATTAAAGTTATAAGTTGATGAATTTTATATTAATGCTGACTTAATTAAAGACAAGGAAGCGTCTTTAATTTCTACAAACAATCTAAAAAAAACAGAACAGCATTAATTCCCAACAAATTAATAAAAATTAATACTTAACATAAAAACTAAAGTGGCATAATCTATTGAATGCTTTCCGGCTAGATATCTGAGAAGATGGAAGATGTCCCTTCAAACTTGACAGCTACCTCCGCCATGCCGTTCTTAGATGTCAAAGCGACGTGCATTTCCGTTATCTGATTCAAAATAAATATTTGAAGAAGAAATGTAGAGTCATCTAACATATTATTATTTAAACGAGCAATTCTTCTATATTTATTAGGAACTCGGGGTTTCAGGGGCGAGGTAAAAAAAACGTTAGATAACCTAGGTACCTAATATTACTAAAAGGCAGATCTTCTTACGGATTTCTTCGGGAATCAAACCTGCAAAGTTCTACCACAGTTCTACGTCACAGGCGGGAGTTCCACCGCGCTGAAGACGTCGTCTAATATACTCCTTAACCCATATCAAGAGCACGTAAATCTAAACATTCATAGAATTAAACATAATCATGTACCCGCCTATGAACTCTAGTGGTTTCAAACACAGTGGCAGTCGACAGTCGGCAGTGCAACCTGTTTGTTCCGGTGATCATAATCTATTCTATGTTTCTAGATACTTAGGAAGTAGGTACCTACCGTTAAAACTGTAGATTACTGGATACTGTTAATTGAGATAGTGCCAAGTTTAATTGGAAAATAATGTTTTGACAAAAGCTTTCTTTAATAATTGAGCTGTCATGCCTCCAATGATTTATATTTATTTGCTAAGTTTATGCTGTGGTTAATAAATGACTGTTTGATTGCACGTGAACTTTTAAAAAAAGGGTCTGACCCTCGGATACAAAATTTACAATTTCCCTGGCTGGGTCTACTATAGAAATGGCCTTAAAAACTGGCACTCTCGGATCTCAAATAAATGAGCATACATAATTATAGCTGTGTACTTATAAATATTAACAATAATAGAACGTTCAATTGATTTGACAGTTTGATTTTGCTCTCCTCAAAAGTCGTAAAAATGGATATTAAACCTTTTGGTTTCAATGTCGAGAATTATCGCCGTAAGTAAGTATTTGTGACTACCTACGAACAAGTATTTCACCTTTGTGATTTTATTTTATTAAAAGTTATAACATTTTGAACAAATACATAAAACCTTCTTGAACTAAACCTAATAGAAACCCCTTCTTCGACTTCCTTTTTTTTTTTTTTTTTCAGTTATGGCTTCGCACGGTTTGTGCATATAGCCAGTATCAAGTAATATTTTGCATCAAGTTATGGCCCGATTTACAGAAATCGGGCTCAAAGTGTTTCAAGATGGTCAAGTCGTCAAGTCACAGTTTGTCAAGTCAGGGGTCATAGTAAAGCGGTGGCTACTTTACTATAACCTTGTAGGAGATTTTGGAGGCAACGAGAAAAGTCCATGTTTGACACTGATTTTTACTTTCACTACACTTGTGCACTTTCACGGAACTAAATTAGATAACTTTCCACCAGAATTATACAATTTAACTCGGTTTACAACTAAGTTTCGTGTAAATAAAACTGCAGCACGACATGTTGTTGGCTCGTTCCCGCCAAAACTCTCCGACTTCCTTTTAATACTTACTTGTATTGAAATATTTATCATTCCACACACTTCCCTGGCTCGACTTAGAATCAACAAGATTTGCTTCGATCATGCTTCCCTAGTTTGTTATGTTTTTTTCGGCATGTGATCAAAGTTTTGCCTGTACGGTCGCACGCCAGTCTCAATTTGGATCTAATTAGTTGGTGGTTTTAAAATATTAATTATCAGGCTATGGAACTTTAATTATTTTTTACATAGCTACTTCCTATTCTAAACAATAAACAAGGTCATAACTACCTACCATATTCAAGTCTTGAACAATTCATTAAAAAATAGCATTCAGAATTAGAATAACCGTTTCGCCAATGAACCGCAATCTGTTTTTTATTCAATCTGTCAAATAATACGAGGTACCTATATTCTTGTCTATTAGATAAATGTCACGGTGGCCTTGAGAATTAGCTGGTGAAGTAAAGTGCAGACGGCCTTAGTTTGTGATGTCATGCGTGGTAGAACGGTGTTATTGCCTCAGTTTTTTATAATTGTTAGATGCTGAGATGTTTCTACCCACTTATTACTTTTATTACTAACATTTAAATTACTTTTTCGAGAACTGAATCTGACTCATGCAGTTTTATCACCAAATTAATTATTCAAATGTTAAAAATCCTTCCACTCCGACCAACTGAAACGGTTCAACTATTTTCTTCTCAGCGATTCAACTCTTTTGGTTAGTCCAATAAGAATATTTTATTAAATTCTGTCCTACCACTCTGACCAATTGAACCGACCAACTGAGGATAAAAATGCAGCGTATTTTTTGCAGTTTTTCTGTAACTTCCGTATTTTTTTATATATTTAAATCTAATGAAATAGTTAAATATTTTAAACTCAATTAAGGCAACTTTTACTATACATTATCATCATTTCCTGCCCTTATTTATTTATTTGTTTGGGGTCGATGCAGTATGACTTCTTCTTCTATTCACTCCTATTAGTCGACATCTCATCGTTCATATTCATCTCTCTCATGTCTTGTCTCACGCAGTCCATCCATCTTTTCTTAGGTCGTCCTCTGCCTCTCCATCCCTCTACAATCATACTCATCACTCTTCTAGTTACATGCGTCTCTTCGCTTCTTATCACATGTGTCATGTGTTTTACTTTACATTATTATAATAGGTACATATTTTATACTTATTTTTTTTTAATAAAACGTGACGGCGACCCACGTTTAATTATTTTAAAAATTACCTAGACATAATATCAGCATAGCATAGCATGGCTTTGCTTTGTGTATATCGTTTTCTATGTTCCATTACTGTGTTGTACAAATAAAGTTATCCATCATATTTACCTACTTACATCTGCCGTGGTTGCGAAAATACCTATGCCTGTTTTTTTGTAATTTCTAAGGTTCCATACCTTAAAAGGTAAAAAAGGAACCCTTATAATTATTATAATAAGCAACAGGCGTTTTACGTCTGGCTGCATCTTATTTGTTTCAAACTATGCAAAACTCCAAAGAAAAAAAAGACACTTTTTCAAAGGTGACCGGTCAAGATAGTGCCTCACCTTTTAGTATTATTCGTTTATGGGAATGTTAACCTTATCAATATGTAAAAATAAAGTTCATGATGGTTTAACACTTGTTGACATTTAGGTTTTTATTTTAGCATCGGTACATTAGCGTGCTATTTATGTTTCGTACAGGTTCCAAAATATGTTAGGACACCTTGTTTTTGTAAACATATTTTAGGAATTTAAGTCACAAACGACTACAAGCAACGCTCTGTTGTCTTACCCTTGTAATTTCCGATCGTAGACAAAAATTTTCTATTTTTTATTTACTAATGTAGGCAGCCATTCTTCTTCCAAAGGTTGCCTGGAAGAAATTGCTTTTAGCAATTAGACCGCCCGCTTATTTGTTTAATTTTTGCTTTATTTTACTTGAGTATTAATAATTTTCTATGTTTTGTGTATCCTCCACTCCAGCTACTTCATACCAAATTTCATCGTGATCGGTTTAGTAGTTTTTATGTAGGTAAAAAGTTAACGAACACTTATTTATTTACAACTTTAGTGGACCTATCAAGAGTGATTGAATTAATTACAACACTTGAACCAATCATTCAATTTAATTATTTATCCTTGATTAAATTAAATGAACCATTCACTTTAACTACAGCTCCAGTTTCTTACATATTGGCCTTCACTACATAGTATAAAACAAAGTCGCTTTTTCTGTCCCTATTTCCCTTTTACTGCTTAAATCTTTAAAACTACGCAACGGATTTTGATGGAGGGAAAAATACATTGGTGCACGGCCGGCCTGGATTCGAACCCACGACCTTCAGAATGAAAGTCGAGGTATCTACCACTAAGCCAACACCGCTCTTATTCACTGTAAGAGCAATACTAAAAGTTAATCATTTGCTAACAGTACGCCTAGAGCAAACGTCTTTTGTTTCATTTTTCGATCGTCTTTTGTTTCTTTTTTCGATCGTCTTTTGTTTCTGTTTCGATCGGTATTTAGTTCCTCTTCGATTGAATCTCTTGGACCTGGCGGTGTTCCATCCGCAGATTAAAGAGGAAAAAAGTATCCATATACCGGCGAAGCTTCATCATTGGTCTCTAATCACTATATCTACATAAGAAGAAATCACTATATCTACATTGTATTAAACATAGTCACTTCCCGCTGTATGTACATATATATATTTAAAACTACGCAACGGATTTTGATGCGGTTTTATTGGATAGAGTGATTCAAGAGGAAGGTCTATATCTATACTAATATTATAAAGAAGTAAAGTTTGTGTGTTTGTATATTTGTTAAATTGTAAGGGGTAATCTCGGGATCTACTGAACCGATTTTAAAAATTCTTTCACCAATAGAAAGCCACATTATTGCTGAGTGTCATAGGTTATATAAAAAACCGAAAAATAAAAAGGCTTTTACGTGGTAGTCCGTTTTGCAAAGTGAATCGGAGAAAAAACGGTCGAATGAAAGCGTTTCTTACGAACGCTGCCTTATGAAAGATATATTTTTGAGTTCTAGAGAAAAGATGTGGAGCTTGAAAATGCCTACAAAAAAGTCAACGACAGCATATGTCTAACTTTTATATTTAAGTTACAAAAAGTATTTTTTTTAATATTAGTATAGATAATTTAATTTATTAACATTATGCCCAACGAAGTGGGCACGGGTCAGCTAGTGTATAATACACGCATAATATAGCCGTGCGAACCCGGGTCGCTAGAAAGAATATAAAACTCAATGCAAAATAAATGTCTAGCTAGCTAGACATAAACTTAACTGAAGTTACTCTTAGTTCGTAGTAATTTTATAGCCTAAGCATCACGTAGGATTGTGGTAACCATCTAATAGATGTTTCGTAATAGCCATTAGTCAGACCGAGACGTGATTCATTGTTAACTTAGGTGCGAGGTAGGTATAATTATGGACGAATACCTACTCTAAATCTATAGAATTAACCTCTAAATAACTTATTCTGAAAGTTGATACAAGATTTTCGTTTAGACTAATATCTCAAGAGATGACTGATCAATAAAATGTCCTTAAATTATTATTGGCAGTGTAAGACGCGTGCAAAATTATTTTGCAAAAAATTATAAAAATATATTTGAGGCAGCTTGAAATTTTAATAGAGTATTATTTATAACTAAAAAAAAATATTCTCAAAAAGACAGATCATTTTGGTGGGACTTTCTACCTGCCAGGTGATCTAACAAATTATGGATAGGTGCGTCTCGCAATGTTAAAACCCCGACTACCTAAATCGTCTGGCTTATTTTTTTTGTATTCATTAGGCATTACACTGCAACATATAAAAATTGCATATTGCCTCAAACATATTTTTGAGAAAAAAAAATTAATATTGTAAAAAATATAGGGGTCCATTTAGCCCCGCTAAGAGATAGAAGAGGTATGTGACAAGTTTTCAGCTTGCCTCAAATACCTACCCAAAAATTGGTACTAGCTCTCGGACTATAAAGGCCAATGGTGATAACCATGGCTATAATATTCCATATGATGGAACGCTAAAGATGACTTCAGCAATCGCGCTTATTTCAAAATTAACAGATGTTTAAAAAATTATAAAAGTCACTGGCTGACTATGTTTATCTATAGTTTGTTAGTAATACCTACCTATAATACTACCTATATACGTAACCCATAAGTGTTACATGAAATCATAGCGTGAAGTATTCCATGCCTAGCCTAGTCTTGGTTGAGTTTCTATGTGAAATAACAAGAGCCTTAGGTTTCTAGATGTCACTAAATGCAAATCATAATTTGGTATGTAGCGTTACTTGGGAGGTCGCGAGTTCAAATCTCGCCGCAATGTTAAATGTATTTCTAGATGCTACTAGTCTTGAATTTCACCTAAAGTTTCCACTCTTAAAACCTGTAACGTGTCCATTTTAAAACATTAAATCAAGTCTTCTGATCTCGATTTCATACTACAAGTGGTTTTTGCGAAAATCTACTTTCTTCAATACAAATTCTTGCTCCTAGAGAAAACATGTGAAACCTAGACACACGTCAAACTTGTTAGATCTCCCTATTTACTTAGAGAATGTTTAGTTACATAGTCGACTCTCTAGAAATGGTAGAAATAGTGTATTTTCACTTTTTTTAAGCTATATTTAGGAACGGGAAAGCCACCATGGGCAAGTCTAAGGTCCGTATTAATAAACCGAACTCAATATCAATTTCAATCTTGAGTTTGCTCTTGAGTTGTTGCGCTGATTAATAAACCTATCTTAAGACGCGATTAAAGAGCGACGTATCACTTGAGTCATATCATATTAATAAATCAAACTCTGAAGATATGTCTCAAGATGTAGTTTCGTCAACTCAAGTCTGATTGCGGGTCATACAAATCTTACATTTTTTTAAATGTTTTCACATTAAAAACAAGTTGACAGCAAAATATGACGACTCTACCTACCATAGGGTAAGAACATATCATTCAAGGCAAGAACAAAGCGTTACTGTCATTCAAGATTAGTCTCAAATCTCAAGAGCGATATCAGCCTGGTTAAAACTTGAGTTTTATCTATTAATTAACGCCTAACTTAAGATAGTGACCCCATCTCAAGACTCACTCGATTGATACGCACTCAAGATCGATATTGAGAGCGATTTATTAATACGGGCCTTAGGGCGGCTTGCTTGAGATTTTGCTTAAGTATAATTAGCTAAACACATTTAGGAACAGGAAAGTCACCTTGGCCAAGACTTAGGGCGGGTTCCTTGAGATTTTGCTTAAACATAATTAACTAAACACATTGTGGAACAGGAAAGTCACCATGGCCAAGACTTAGGGTGGCCTGCTTGAGATTTTGCTTAAGTATAATTAGCTAAACACATTTAGGAACAGGAAAGTCACCTTGGCCAAGACTTAGGGCGGGTTCCTTGAGATTTTGCTTAAACATAATTAACTAAACACATTGTGGAACAGGAAAGTCACCATGGCCAAGACTTAGGGTGGCCTGCTTGAGATTTTGCTTAAACATAATTCACTAAAAATCTACTAACTAGGTAAATACGATTTATGTGTAATCTAAATTAAATTATATATTTCAATAACTAATCACAGATAGTTGTATATTTGACACTTTGACACGTTAATCATGTTTAAGGTCTTAAACGTAGTTCTAGAATTTAGCTCTAGAATTTTAGTTTTCTATTAAAGTTCCTACATTTTTCACATATAAAAACATGTTACTTCAGTCGCTAATTGAGAAAAACTGTAAAACATCGTAAGTACCTATTTTAATTTGTCAACTCTCTATCAAAGAAAACAATCGTCATATTAAAATAGTTCAATTGAAAAAGCAAGTATTTTTATTAAACAAAGAACAAATCAAATTAACTTAGTATAATTACTTACACATAACTTAGTCTTTAGAACAATAGCTTTCAACGACACTTCGTTATTATTAAAATACTTTAATCGAAACAAAAAAAAACAAGTATTTTTATTAGCCAAAGAACAAATCAAATTAACTTAGTACAATTTCTTAGACATAACTTAATTTTTAGAACAATACCTTAAAACGACGAGACACTTTGTTATTATTTACCCTTAAATGCGCAATTTTTATAACTTTTAACCGACTGCAAAAAAAGGAGGAGGTTCTCAATTCGGTTGTATGTATGTTTTAGTAAATTATTTTTTTATACTTTATTAAGGTAGGTATATAGATTTGGAAAAAATAGTTAAAAAGTTTTGATATTCAGTTACACTTTAATCGAAGGAAAAAGCAAGTATTTTTATTAGCCAAAGAACAAATCAAATTAGTATCAACGGTTAGGCATAACTTATCTAATTCATCAACCATAGATTGCTTTTTATTGTAGGTACTAAAAAAAAGTTATCTATCTAATGTACTACAGAGTACTGAACGGTTATTGCATTCTAATCGACTCCAGAATAAGGAGGATGTTCTCAATTCGTTGCGTAGGTATAGGTACATATTTTTTAAGATGCCTAAGATGTCAATAACAATTTGAAATAAGTACAACGATAACAAAAGAAAAACAATATTGTAACATCGAATAAGTTCCAGGGTCCAACAACCATTTTTTTATTGCCTTTTCAGGAAAGGCAAATTCTTAGCCCATACAGACTCATCGTCGTGCGTTTCACTGGAAAATTGATTAATCCTGCAGCGAGCTGAGTCTGCCATCTATCAAAGAATCTATAACAAGTCCTTTTTTTTTAGTTTGCGTTTCGTGTAGGTAATAAAGAAAACCATAACGTAACTTAATTTACTTAAATGCACTGAACACTTAGTTATTGCATTTTTCTACGTAACATTTTAAATTAGCCTCACAGATTATTTTATTAAGTGTAAGATAACGTGAGAACTTTTTTAAATATGCTCCCACGAGCTTATTGCTATGAGCTTTAATTATCTTAATGTTTTTGAACTGCCGTTTTTGTGAAAGGGCTTTCTGTGAAGAGGTTAGTGGATAATTGTCTTAATTTTCTACTGGGGTTCTTCTCACAGTTTGGTAGTTAGGCTTCGTATTAGATTGGTTCTTTTGAACGGGGCTATGGTTTGTTAAATTATTGTTAACAGACATTAAATAATAACCCCCTGCAGCGGGAGTCGAACGTAACATTAACAAATTACAAGTTCCATCTATTTATTTTTGGAGGTTATTTATTTAGATTAGGTTCTTATTATTGAATTATTTTACTATTAGTTTATTTAATTTTAAATTTAATATCGATTGAAATTTATTTTTTTAATGCATAACTTACTGGTACGGTCGGCTGCATAATTGCAGACCCACCGTAGAGCTCCAAAACGGCTGTTTTAAGAATGTCAACACAAGCAAGATTCTAGGCACCTGCTTTAGTTGAAGTTTAAAGTCTTCTCACTCATGAATTTATCAAACAAAAATATTAGAATGAAAACATGCCAATAATAGTATTTTTTTAACTCTACCGTGGCTGCAATTATGCAGCCGACTGTACCTACTTAGGTAGATAATTATTTCCAAAAATAAGCGTAACATATACGCTTGCTTAAATTGACCGACACTAAGTAAATATGTAAGTTAGTGTTACGGAAATATCCATGATTTGTTATTTATACTTGACAAAAAAAATGTAGTACCTACCTATGTCGGTCGGTGCGGTCGGTTGCATAATTGCAGACCTACCGTAGAGCTCCTAAACGGCTGTTATAAGAATGTTTTCAACACAAGCAAGATACTAGACACCTGCTTTAGTTGAAGTTTAAAGTCTTCTAACTCATCAATTTATTAAACAAAAATTATTAGAATGAAAACATTCAAATAATAGTAATTTTAGAACTCTACCAGGGGCAATCATGCAGCCGACTGTACGTT
Organism: Idaea aversata; assembly: GCA_907269075.1. Lineage (NCBI taxonomy): Eukaryota > Metazoa > Arthropoda > Insecta > Lepidoptera > Geometridae > Idaea > Idaea aversata. Next base: position 1,906,609 of record OU026092.1, on the reverse strand, counting down.
GTTAGACTAACTTTGATCTATATGTACGGTCGGCTGCATAATTGCAAACCCACCGTAGAGCTCCAAAATGACTGTTATAAGAATGTTTTCAACACAAGCAAGATTCTCGACATCTGCTTTAATTGAAGTTTAAAGTCTTCTAACTCATCAATTTATCAAACCAAAAATATTAGATTGAAAATATTCCAATAACGAACAAACAAACAAACGAACTTTACCGGGGACTCAGACTTGCGCACGAAGGGTTCCGTACAATTATATTCTGTTTTTAGTTAATTAAACAGAAATACATCATCTGTGAAAATTTCAACTGTCTAGCTATCACGGTTCATGAAATACAGGCTGGTGACAGACAGTGGAGTCTGAGTAAAAGGGTCTCGTATTTACAGTTTACGCCATACATACAAAACGTGACAAAGTATTATGGTATGTATGTATGTAGTATCAAACGCAAGAACTGTGTGTTTTATCCCCACAGATTTCAATCTAGATTTAATAGGTTTCGTCCTGTCCAAGAGAAAGTTCTTCCCAAGTAATAATTGTATCCATTTCCTGACAGTATAAATACTAGCTTAACAAATATCAAGTAATAATAGGTTACTTTGTAAGAGATGTAATTTAGCCCTAAGCTAGATTTAACGGATAACATTAGAGGAAACGGTAGGTTTCAGATAAATTCATGCTTTATATGTTATGTTCATAATTTGTAAATATGTTTTAAATTACTTCGTTATTTCTTATGCAAGGGAAAGAAATCGGTATTTTTCTTTTTAAATCTATAAGTACTAATATTATAAAGCTGAAGAGTTTGTTTGTTTGTTTGTTTGTTGGTTTGAACAGGCTAATCTCCGGAACTACTGGTTCGAATTGAAAAATTATTTTTGTGTTGGATAGTCCATTTATCGACTTTTTATTTTGATATTCCCACGGGATCGGGACTTACGCGGGTGAAACATCGGGGCGCAGCTAGTATACCTCTATATAGCAGGACAATGCACACAGCGTCTATCCTAAACTAAGCAACTAAGGCTTGTGTTATGGTGACCAGACAACAAATAGAAAACTTATCATTTCATTTGTAAATACACATACTTTATTAAACAATAAACATACAAAAACACACAAACCAGGAACAAATATATGTACATATTTATTTTTTTAACCGACTTCAAAAAAGGAGGAGGTTCTCAATTCGTCGCGTATATATATATTTTTTTTTTTTATGTATGTTCGCCGATTACTCGAAAACGCCTGGACCGATTTGGAAAAATCTTTTTTGTATGAAAGAGGATAACTCAGAGGTGGTCCCATAAAAATTGAATGAAGATCTGATGAGGATCTTCTGAGTGATGAACAGAATTGCACCTCGAGAGTGCAGCAAATTGCTCAGTTTTCGTTTTCCACCAGTAGAATTGGGCCATAAACTAATAGTTACCGATAAATGGAATATCTGAAACCACCTTCTCATCAGAAAACTCTTCAATCGGTTACGATTACAGGTTACAATTTGAAGAATTTAGTCGAATTTAGTCGCCGGACTGGGTTTGTATGAATGTTGACAGAAAACCCTATCTTCAATGAAGATCTGATGAGGGTCTTCGGAGGGATGAACAGCATTGCACCTCGAGAATGCAGCAAATTGCTCTATTTTCGATTTCCACCAGTAGAATTGGCCCATAAACTAATAGTTACCGATAAATGGAATATCTAAAACCACCTTCTCATCAGACAACTCTTGAATCGGTTACGATCACAGGTTACAATTTGAAGAATTTAGTCGAATTTAGTCGCCGGACTGGGCTTGTATGAATGTTGATAGAGAACCCTATCCTAAATGAAGATATGATGAGGATCTTTGGAGTGATGAACAGATCTGCACAGCGAGGTTCAGCAAATTGCTCAATTTTCCATTACCACTAGTAGAATTGGCCCATACACTAATATTTACCTGTCGACGAATGGAGCATCTGAACCTTCTCATCACCAAACCCTTCAATGAGTTACGATTAGGTACAGGTTGCAATTTTAAGAAATAGTCGCTTTCGCCTCATGGTGTAGAATTTTCAGTGTCAGCGGCACTAAAAATGGTTAAATAAAAAAATAAATTAAAATTTAAAAAACCCGACTTCAAAAAACCTGAAAACAAAAACTAAAAAAAACTTGAAAAAAAATCCTGGTAACAAAAACTAAAAAAAACCTGAAAAAGAAACCTGAAAACAAAAACTAGAAAAAGACTAAAAAAAAAAAACTAAAAAGTGAAAAATAATCCATTTCGGGTCACTAAAACAGCAGATAACTTAAACATACTTGGAAGTCGGACTGGGTTAGATTGAATGTTGAGAGATATAATATAGGAAACATGGTGTCACCCAGTCCGACTTCCAAGTATGTTTAAGTTATCTGCTGTTTTAGTGACCCGAAATGGATTATTTTTCACTTTTTAGTTTTTTTTTTTTAGTCTTTTTCTGGTTTTTGTTTTCAGGTTTCTTTTTCAGGTTTTTTTTAGTTTTTGTTACCAGGTTTTTTTTTCAAGTTTTTTTTAGTTTTTGTTTTCAGGTTTTTTGAAGTCGGGTTTTTTAAATTTTTGAGGCGAGAATCGAACCCGCAACCATCTGTGCCTGGCCAGGTCATCAAAGAAGTGATACAATCAAATAAAAATTCTGTACCTATTCGTTTGAAATCATACAAATTGCATAACATCACTTTGATGCGTTTTAAAAATTTTGGGATGATGATAATCCTCTAAGGGTTCCGTATCATTAAACCACCTACATTTCAAACCAATGAACCCTAAAACTCGTTTCTTCAACAGATAGAATGACATAAGCTCGTGAGATCACGGTCTCTACTGAATAAGGAATCTTGTTCCATAGCCTACCTACCTATCGAAGTTTCCCAATATAGGTAGGTATTGAAGTAGGTATTTCATTAACATTGCTTTATGGATATAGTAAGCACGTAGGTTACAACTAATTGCTTTAGAAAAGCACGTTTAGAGTTGATAAGCGTTTTATAACTTGAAAGCGGTTTATATTTTTACCTGATTACGGCGAAGGCAAAAGGAAAGGTTATGTTTTTGACCCAAAATAATAAATAATTGTTTTTTTTTTTCAAGAGTAATTGACATTAATTTTAATAACATACTAGCTGCGCCCCGCGGTTTCACCCGCGTAAGTCCGATCTTTAAAATCTCACCGTTTAAACCTTCCCTGGACTACGACAAACACAACAAAAAAAGAATTGGCCAAATCGGTCCAGCCGTTCTCGAGTTTTAGCCAGACTAACGAACAGCAATTGATTTTTATATTATAGACTAGCTGCGCCCCGCGGTTTCACCCGCGTAAGTCCGATCTTTAAATTCTCACCGTTTAAACCTTCCCTGGACTACGACAAACACAACAAAAAAAGAATTGGCCAAATCGGTCCAGCCGTTCTCGAGTTTTAGCCAGACTAACGAACAGCAATTGATTTTTATATTATAGACTAGCTGCGCCCCGCGGTTTCACCCGCGTAAGTCCGATCTTTAAATTCTCACCGTTTAAACCTTCCCTGGACTACAACAAACACAACAAAAAAAGAATTGGCCAAATCGGTCCAGCCGTTCTCGAGTTTTAGCCAGACTAACGAACAGCAATTGATTTTTATATTATAGAAGATTACTATTTTGTTGCATAGGGTAAAAACAGGTAGGTATAAACGAGAATTCTATTTAAAAAATGTCATTAGTATGCGATTCTCTTATCGTGATAAGTATCAATTTTTAATAAGTAGGTAGGTATTTTTTTTATTCTTTATTTAATAAAAAGGTTTTTACTATTCAGTTCTTGTATTTCTATGAATAAAAAAATTGAGTACCTACCTAAGGGACAATTTTCCATGTTTTTCAATTTTATTTTAATGAGCTCGACATCTGTTTTTATAATGTCATTCAATAATAAATAACTTTAATTGAATAAAAATATACTATTCAATAAAAATACTAAAGCTGTATGTACACACGTGGCAACTAAAGCTGCGTACACACGCTTCGGTTTCACCTCACCTCGACCCAATCCAGTTGAAAACATCTGTCGACCCGAATTCTGATACTTTAAAAGGCTATTGTGATCGAACAAATAAGAGTATAATTCAAGTAGGTAAGTATATTCAATAACTTAAAAATAAATCAACCTATTCATGAATCTTACTAGGTTTTATTCGTGTCTTTGCTTGCGTTATACATGTACCTACCTACCTATCTATACATATAAAATTATTTGTCCTGACTGACGGATCAATGCACAGCCTAAATCATCGTAGAGACCTGAAACTTGGAGTGTGTGTTGTTTGTATGCCGTAGGCATAAGAAAAGATTTTCCAAAATTCTACCTCTTAGGGGGTGAATAAGGGGGTCAAAATTTGTATGGGACATCGTGATTCCTTGGTGTAGGTAACTAATTCTACGCGTAGGAAGTCGCGGGTAAAAGCTTGTTGAAGAAAAATAATGAATCGTGAACTCCTAATTGAGCATAGAAACCAATCGGACATGTTTATTTGGTTATCTGGTACCTTTTCTTTTAGTAAGAAAAGCCTCGGTCTGTCATCACGCAATTGCAATGCCAAGCAGGAGTCATATCCCATGATCCATTTACTAAATACAATGATGCTGCCACTCGTAAAAGCATTATGGAATAAGTATTTGTTTTTAGTTAAACCCTATAATTTAAAAGTCATTTGAAAAATTGACAATTACTCCTGTCTGTTTACTCCATTTGATTAGTAAAATTTAATTAACATCATCATCTAAAATATTTAATTATTTCAAAACTCTACCGACAAATATCATAAACTCACGAACTCATTAAGGTCTATTATTCACGATACCTAGTAATTCACACAAATATTTACACTCGGTGAAATTTAATTTACACTTAATGATCAAAATCCGTGAAAAAGGAACGTAAAATACCAAAACCAAATTATGAAAATTAGCAACGTATCTTCGTGGATGGCACACTTACCTTTTACCGAGTCATCTCCTATTGTTGTACGGTTAGCAACATAAGCAGATTTCGTTAAATTACACAACTACCTCGCGTCTCTATCCGATACTAATATTTAAAAAAAAACTAACAATCCAAAATTTACATTTTGTAAAACGTGCCTTTAAAAGCATAATTTTCCAACTATGCTAAACTTTTATTTGGTTTTGAAAATTACTGTCAATTATTATTGTTAATTATGTAGAGTTTGGATAGTTTTTAACCTAATACAGGTTGTATGGTAGGCGGAAAGTTATTTCTATATACGATTTTTAATAGAGATTAAAAAATAAATTATGCTCTAAATACGAGTTTACTCTAGTTCTAGGGATGTAGGTATGACTGTACTAAACCAAATCTTCGGACATTTCTCAAACGGCAAACAAAATAAACTGCGTTTTAGGCAATCACACACGATCAAAACAGTGACTTTACAACCTAAATACGCAATACATTAATTCTAATTAACTACATAACAGCACGTATTATACTGTTTGCTTGTAACCTGTTGTTGCCGACCCTACCATTAGCCAGCCAAGGATGCTTGCTCGCGATGGCTGCGTGCAATAACCTCGATATAGCATTGCGAAAGAGAATGTGGTAAACATAACTTTAATAGGTAGGTAAGTTTATTTGATAGTTTGATTCGAATTAAATTTTAATAGTTATTAGGTTATTAACTAGGAGTGCCCTGCGTTTTCAGTTTCACCCACTAAACTCTTAAATTCCTATCGCGTAGTATACCTCCCGCGTTAAAAGTAGCCCATTACTCCCCAGTTTTTGATGATTATATCCTCATTACAAAATTTTATCGGTTACTGTTTTAGAGACTATTTATTACAAACAAAATCCAATTAAAAAGTAACATTTTCCTTGTTAAAGCTACTTATAACTACGTTTTTACTAATAACTGCATATTGATCAGTAAAATGTCTCAGGAAATAAACTAAGTAGGTCGCTTTTTTGCTATCTGTCCTACACATGAAACTTTTTAACGATCTGCCACTTGACAGGTTAACTGACTTCAAAAAAGGAGGAGGTTCTCAATTGGCTGTACCTAACTATGTTTTTTTTTGTATTTATCATCAACTAAACACGGGTAACACACAGTTTTTGATATCACCTTGGTGGGGAAAAGTTAGCAAAATACCTTTAGAAGTAGGTAAGATATAAAAAATATATTCTTTTATATCCAGATTAAATTACAATACATTTTAGTTTAAAACAATTTTTTGGTACTTTTGTTCGCCGACGACGACGGCAGTTTTGTTAGGAAACAAAGACTCAAGCAACTGGAATCTATTCCATTTATAACTTACTTTTTCACTAACTAATCATATTTCCTGCCATTACTAAGAATGAATATTTGATCTGATGTAAAATAGCACCCATATTGACTAGAGAAAGCACATACTTACCGACCACTGTGCATATTAACAGTAACAAGGTATGAACGAAAGCGAGTCGAAAGTTAAGGTACCTACCTACTAATGACTCACATGTCATACTTTGTGACTTTACTTTTAACCACTTTTAAAAAAGGTGATCCTTAATTCGACTGTACCTATTTTTATGGCTGTTTAGACTAAACTTAAAAAAAAAAAAGGTTCTCTTTAATTCATCACGCATATATTTTTTATACCTCCAGAAGATTAACCTACTAAGAAAATTAAAAAAAAATGTTTTTGCATGATAATAAAATATTTTTTTTCAATAAAGTTCGACATTATTAATCTAATAAGCAAAACCAATATAAGCAGCGGGAAATAAGGTTAAAAATGCTCTTGTCACATTTTACAAATTCACCAAACTCTGGGTAAATAAATACAAGGTTTAATTACGAAAAAACTTATTTTTCCAATAGAATTAGTTTGTTTATTTCACTTAACCTAATTTTCTTACATCTTTACCTATAAGTTTAATAATATGCTTGAAAGATTACCATCTGAATCTAGGTGATGTTAAAAATATCTAGACTTAACATACACTGTGATAAGATCTGACCTTAATTTTAAAACTTTATTTACCGTGACTGATTGCTAATTTCTAAAGGTAATAAGTACCTAGCTACTTTTCAACAAGTAAGTAGATATGAAATTAAGATGACTTAAATGTTGTACCTACACACAATCTTATCAAATTAAAATGCAAAGAAAGACATCATCTATCACGTTTGTGATTATTAAATATGCACATTTCACGTAAAAACAAGGTCTTTAAGATGAGACCTTGGTAGTTTTGCTGCAATAAAAACCTAATTATTTTCTTGGCTATATTATTGATATTAACAGTGATTTAAATTCCAATTGACCTGTCTTCAAAGTCTTCTATGCGGTGATAGCTTGGGTTAATTTTCTTCGTTAATTTCTGTATCCAAAAGGAAAAATAGTGTTGAATTTTTGGTTCCTTATCAAAAGGTCTAAATAGCAAAATGTTCAACAGTAGGTACGAAACGTCTAATAAGCTGCCTAAATAGCCAAACGTCCGTGTAGCAAAACGACCAACTATCAGATGGTCTGTAAAGCGAAACGGCTATTTGTACATCGTCAGATTTGACTTCCCTCAGTAAGATGACGATGTAGTAATGCCATAAAATATGTACCTACTTACCTAGTTAGACTTAATTATAGACATGTAGTCCATAAATAGCAATCTAAATAATAATTTGTAGTTCTTATGCAACTCGTTCTTTTAGTAAAAGAATTAATTATTGACAGTTGTTAAATACAACATGTCGTCCATAACATAACTAGTTAATTTCACTGACCTGTCTAAGCTACCGTCAAAACGCCAATCAAGTCAAACAATACAAGGCTTACGTATGAAAAATCGATCAATATAAACACGCATTTTTACGTAACAATAAACAAGAAAATCGATGCAATTGTAATACCAATAAAGAGATATTCAAATATGAATTTCCATTGAATAGTTGTCAAGTACCGCATTGGTTTTTAATACAAAACGCGTAACTTCCTTGTGTTACGTGTGACTGACATCTTTTACTTGTAACTCTTTCCCATACATTACTGTCGGAATCAATAAGTGTTTTTACCTCTGCGATGAAGCTTCTTTTATTAATTCTTCGTTTCTTTCTTTCCAGAATGCCAGTTACGTGATCAACCGCCGCTATTCCAGAGACAAAATGTCGCCAGTCTGCCACAACTTCGTACAGAATGCGTGGAAAAAGGACTTCTGCTCCAACTGCTTCAAATCGCGCGAAGAACACCTAAAGAGCAACCAGACTGACAATGGGAAGTACATTGCCGCTCCATACCACAACAAGGGCACGTTCTTTAAGAAAAATCCATCGAGTATACTAAAGATACAAACTAAGAAAAAGAACAAAAGAAATGTAAGGTTTCCAGAAGAAGTCTGCAGTGTTATTGGGTTCGGAGGCGATGATTGGTCGGATGGAGAGGAGTTCGAGGTATCAGAGGACAATGAGGAGGACGACACTTTCCCCGACACTGAAGAAGAGAGGGAACTCTACAGAATAACGAAATCGAATACAGACTTCAATACCGTTAAGGCTAATCTACTGGGCGATTCCGCTGCAAAGTCATATACCTCATTAATGTTAGGCAGAGTGCAAACAGATTCCGACGGTAAAAAGAAAACTCTTCTAGTATCAGTGACTCCTTTCGGACAAGAGAACAAGCCCAATAACGTCAAGTCCCACACACGTAAACCCGCCGTTATTAACATATCAGAAACACCCGCTGAGAACGTACAAAGTAATTATAAAACGAATATAATTCTCTCTACGTACGTCAAAGAAACAGAAACTATAATAAGTGCCGATAATATTACGACAGCTGCCAGTATTTGTACAGAGAAATCGTTACTAGAAGAAATATCGGAGACGTTGGAACAGAACAGGAGATCCACTGGCACTGAACATACGTTATCGCAAGGAAATACGAAGCCGACTGTCGTCGAAGAAAAGATGAAAGAGAGTATGTCTGACGAGCCAGAGAAAAAGGAAATGACTGAGATAAAGAAAAACGGTCTCGTGAGAAAATCACCGTTAATCAAAACACAAGAGAGACCCAAGGTTAACCTAAGTAGGTCAGAGTTTAAATTCTGCAAAATTAACATTGAAAGTAGCAGTGTTGACTCAGCAGTCAGTACGTTGAATTCCACCGCAAATAATTCACTCGCATCCGATGACGAGAGCTTTAGCGGTCGAACCGACTCCGATAATGATGACAGCGGTAATTTCTCCGAGAGCCAGAAATGTGAGGAAACCGTTAAAATAAAGGTATTCAGCGATAGCGATAAAAACACTAAAATGTCACCGATCGGGCAACTTAGAAAAGTAGATGGACAGCCTAATGGTGGTTATTCGACATTCCAAAGTCCAATTATGGATTTGCCTCAAATATTACCGAAGCAACCGGACAATATTTTCTCTGCGGAAGCCAGTCGAGAGTTGGCGGGCGAGCCTGATGGCAGAGCCGACCCCGACGAGACCAGCGAGGCACCTGCACTGCCCAAGAGTCCAGTCCCACCTCTAGATCCCAGACCGTCATTTTTACACGGAATGATATCTGACATAATGCCGGCGCATAAACCGGCCCTGCCAGAAAAGCCGAAGCTACCCGTCAAACCAGTTATAAAACAGACTACTAAAAAAACATCGAGCACAACACAAATATCTATGCATTCGCGGCAAATGACAAAAAGCGATGATGAAACAGTTACGAAATCGAACGATGAAAAGCTTAGTGAATGTGAAGACGACAAGTCGGACACGTTATATTATGCACAGCCGGTCCTCACTAAGCAGGACAGCGATTCATCGCTCAGTAGTCTAAGCAAGCGCAAGGCGCCCACTCCACCGACGTCGCCGACGGTGGAGGAATACCCGAATATTTACCAAAGAAACTCGAATAATTTTATGAAGTCTGACTCTCCAGTGGTTCGGGAAATGGAGAAAAGAGAAAGAGCAACATTGTCGTCAGTTCCCAAATCCAAAACAACAGAGGAGATCGAAACTAAAAAAGATACGGCGCCAGAGCCCGCTCCTCGGAGAAACATATCGTTATCACACGATAACTTACTCATGGATGATAAGAGGAAAGGCAAGCTTAAGTTCTCAATCAAGAAACTGCTTCGAATCGGTTCGTCTAAGGACTTAGATAAGAAAGAACTGACAGTTGCACCAATTACAAAGGTGACCAGCAAGAGCGAAGACATTTACGATTTAACACCGAAACCTAAGCCCCGTCTTGTGATCATCCATCCTTTGGACATTAACGGTTCGAATGTTGAAGTTGTAAAATCGAATTGCGAGATCACTGAGTTGCGACGATTGAGCCATGATGATGTGTCGTCGATCTACAGTGGAAGCAGTTCAGCGACGGACCCTGACACTCCTAAGGTCCTCAACAAGCCTCCTCCTCCGCCGAGGCAATGCAGTGAGGATCCAAAAACAGCAGCCAACGTGCCAAAGCCAACCAGACCGCCACCTCCCAAATCAGTTGCTTTACAAAAGAAACAGAAGCAACAAGCTTGGATAGCCTCTTCTAACAAACCGGATAACATTTACGCAAATCTCGGTGAGTTGTTCTTAGATTTTATCTATTACCTATTTCTTGACTTGTAATAAACATGACAAACAACAATCACTTTTAAAGCGAAACCTTGAAAATAATACCTACTTACTACAGTTATAATAAAACATTACTTATACAAATCCTACATAAAAAACTAATTAGCTAACCAAATAATAATAATAGTGTGTCTTAAATTGTTTTCAGGAGAGATACGATCAGCACTAGCTCCTAGAAAACCTGAACGTACAGCGAGCATGCGAGAAAGGGAAGCACATTTAGAACTTCCTAAACGTCGAACTCCTATCGACGACGATAAAGATGACGAGGACGATGGCCCTCAGGAACTTGTTCAAGCTACAAACGATACCGTCATACATAATTACGATGACGTATACAACTCAGCAAAGTACGACGAAGAGAATTGCGATTCAGCGAAGAACAGTGACAGTGATTACGAATATGTACACCACGCACGTTCCAGCTCCCCAGAATGCGACGCTGCCATCAAACCCAGAGAAAACGTCACGGAAAGCAGGAACGAAAATAGGAAAAGCGATGAAAGCGCTGTCACGTACAACAATGGTATGTTCAATAGAACATCCTTACCTTACTGCGGAAGCGAAACAGAATCAGAAATATACTCGCCGTACAGTTTCTACAGCTCAAACGACAATATGGATAACACAGGGAGCGAAGATTATTCTAACGATATGACTCCAAAAACTACGACGAATAAACTCCGAGTACGTAAAGGAAGGAGTGTAGTGCATAAGAATTTGGAGGACAATTACGGAGCTGTAGTTATAGCGAACCACGAAGCGCTGGCGCAGGTTTTAGAACAGGTAATTTACAAGCTCCATTAAACTGTCAGTTAGTATATTATCTAACTGACAGATTTATGAAATCTAGAATTGTGTAACTAGCTTCTTTATTGCATAACGATTTGTTTTTAACAAATATTTAAAATTTTATAGTTTCAAATTTGAATCGATTCAAGTCACTTTCACATTTATTTAAGCCTCATCTAAATTAAGTAACACACTGTTATGTATTGGCAATTTCCAATTCTTACCTAAAACTGTAATTTTCCAGGTCCAACAGAGTGCAGCAATGCAGCCATCCTTACGAGGACTGAAAGCTTGCACCAATCTCCGATGGAGCGACTTCTGTATCCAAACATCAAAGGGTTCCTTGAGGTCTGGCAAGCGGATCTTCTACCCTGCAGTGTGGAACTCCAGTCAGGGTCCAGTTAACGTGACTCTGATGATGTACAAGGAGCAGATGGCGTCACAGATTGTATGCCAGCAGTCGGTTCAGCCGACGTTGAGTCTAAACGCTATTACAGAGTTCTGTGATCTGGTACCGTTGCAGCAGTTCGAAGAGGATGGAGAGGATCTTGTTCAAGGTTAGTTTCTTTTGGCTGCTACTCAAAAAACACCAATATTTTAGATGAATCTACAGCTACTGATCTGACATTTGAAAATGTTAATCAGTATAGTAGTTCTGCTTATAGAAACTGTAATTTATCTTGTTACCTCTAAATGTTGTTTATAAAAATGTCACAGAATAAATATGTCAATGATTAAGTTCATGGCAAAGCTGTTTAAAAGGTAAAATCGACCGGACATTCACTCATTTGCATACTTACCCACTACATACCTACTGAGTTTTATTATATTAAGTGGATAAGACTAAACAAGTTCCCTTTTACAGTTAGTTTAGTTGTTGATGTCTGTTAACATAAATATTTGAATTTGATACGATAATATAGTTCATTTAATTAGTAATATTATTTAGAGTACCTACACAGCGTTATATTTTCATGCTTTAGAGAAAAGGGTACCGGGGGCTCTTTCCATACAAACGTAGTCGACTGTTTTCTCCCTGGATAATGACACTAGAGCCAATATTTTTGGTGCATAAATCTTATAACTGCTATTACCATGGCCCTATTTTTTGTTTATTTTTTTATATTTTTAATCTTAATTTCTATTATAATTAGAAAATGAAAAAAAAAAAACATAGGGACATAGTCATGGCAGTTACTTATAGGATTTATGGCACAAAAATATTTGTGCTAGTGTCATTATCCAAGGAGGAAACAGTCGACTACGTTTGTATGGAGAGAGCGCAGGTATCCTTTCACCCTAACACGTCTTTTTATCGATTCATTCTGCTACAAATTGTCATAAGAAATCTACCCCCAAATGTTCTATTCTATCTTTCTTCTGTTCTAAAATAGTTTTACCAATATTCTGACCAATTTTCGCAACCCTGATGTTATTTTAAACCTCAAATCAGTAGAAAATGTAATCATTTTTTCTCTAATTCCAGCAACAATAGTAGTCCTGGCACAATCACAAATCGATACAATCCAGACATACGGCGAAAGCCTCCACTCAACCGAGGGACTAACGAAAGAACACCAACTTGTACAAACTGAACAAATTCACGAGGCCATATTTATGATGCTTCAGCTAATTAATGGACTGAAGTGTCTTCAAGCGCGAGGAGTTGAGGATTTACCAGAGAGTTTAACGACGTTTATCACCCTCAAAGATATGGGTAATGGAACTACGGTACCAGTGGCCGAGGATAGGCTGAGTTCGCTGTCTGCGCCGAAAACTAATTCCTATGGACGATTGTGTATATTGCAAGGGTAAGTTTAAATCTTTATTTAAATTAAAAGTAGCTGTACGTCCGCAGGACACTATTCAGGATTTTCTTTCTAAATAGTGTCTCTTAAAGAGATTCCCTTTTTCTCCGAAAATATCAGTGGTTTTTCATAATGATCAATCAGAAAGTTTGCTTATTTATTTGTTTGTTTACTCTTCACGGTAAAACTACTGGCCCGATTTGGATGAAAATCAGCACAGCGGTAATTTAGGGGATGGATAAGGACATAAGATACTTTTGATCCCGAAATTCCTGCGGGATCGGGACTTACGCGGGTGAAACCGCGGGGTGCAGAGGCCATAAAGATGGAGATAAAAGAAGCAAAGTATAGGTGCTTGTCGGCACGAATCTTGAACGCTGAGTCCAATAGGCACAGATGCTGATAGTATTAAGTTCTCTAGATCAGGAAAAAACATCGAAAAAACTTGTATCAATTCACCCGTAAATTGTTTAAGAATTCCTAATTTAGTTCAAAACAATATTATTACAACTACTTTTTCTTCCACAGCTTAAGCGACGAGATCAATTGCAGCAAAATGGCCGACGAGGAACACAATTCACTCTGCAAATGCGCGATAAAAGCTTTACAAATTCTACTCCCAGGCGAAAAACTAACGCCTCTACTAAAAGAAATACTTCAAGAAGAACGCGCCATTTCTTTGAACCAAGCGAAATCTGTGTTGGAATTTATGTTATGGGGACCTTTGGATGTAGTTCAAGGAGTGCCTGTAGAAGAAAGGGAGCTGAGTTTACAAAGATGGCTTGACTTAGAAAGGGCAACAGTTTTACATGGGTTAGTTAGAACTAGGGTTCAGTTGAATGTGTTTGAGCAATTACATCTGATGTTCTTAGTAAGATCGACTGCTAAAGCTATGTGTGAAGCGTCAGTGTTGCTAGAGAAGGCCAGTGTTTATTGACTCGAAAGATTTTTATGCTGGTATCATTAAAGAATAATGTTTCTACAGTGTTGCCAATTTATCTGGCACTTTCTTGTCAGTTTTTAAAGACCTTTTATTTTTGGAAGAACTTCTGCAAAGTTAGTAAGAATCATAGGTCCAGATAAATTGGTTAGACTGTAAGTTGTAAATAGTTTTTTTGTTTAAAAAATTTTAGGTACTCGCTTTACCTACGTCATATTTTGAGAAAAGATGATTTAAAATATACTCAAATTCGCATAAATCTATATTAAAAATCTTGCATGTTTATTTATTAAAACTTTTCAATTAGTAAAGTAACTAATTTTAGTTCTATTTTAGTTTTAATTAGACACCTAATTAGAAACGACTGATAGGTGTCATTTTCTCTTTAATTAAAAATATAGGGCTGAAACTTGTGTTATGCGGAAGCCTGCGATGTGCCCAAACAAAATGGCCGTCGTGGGGCGAGCGATTTTGTATGGCCCGTTGTGGGGCATGCGATTTTGTATGGCCCGTTGTGAGGCATGCGATTTTGTATGGCCCGTTGTGGGACATGCGATTTTGTATGGCCCGTAATTGTGGGGCTTACGATTTTGTATGGCCCGTTGTGGGGCGTGCGATTTTGTTTGGCCCGTAATTGTGGGGCATACGATTGTGTATGGCCCGTTATGGGGCATACGATTTTATAGGGACATGTCGCGGGCGTCTGCGTAACGCAATTTCAGGCCTAAGGGCCTCTTCCTCTCCATAAGGTACGGAACCCCAAAATCATATATAACTTATATACTCAACGTATGTATTCTATGTATGTGTACCGGTGCCTTATTTACTGTAATATAATGTACATTTTTAAAACATTGAACTCATTTTAAGACAAAGAGTTCAAATTACTTATTCTATTTTTATATCTAAGTAGGTATACTTTAAGGATTTTATCGAATATAAATTACTTATTACTTGACATTTTGTTTAATTTAAAACGAAAAAATTGTATTTTAACTATCGTAACTCCAAGACGACTGAAACGATTTTAATGCTACTTAATTTAACTGAAATAAATAGTAATTTTCTTTCAGATAGTTACACATGTCAGTTTTTTTCTTATGAAATCAATTTGCGTTTTGTTTCTATGGTGCAATAATATGTTTATTTATTTATTTGAAAGTTGGGTATTCCGTGTGTATTCCTAGGTATGTTTAATGGAAATCAATTGAGCCGTTTAAAAGTTATGAGCATTTTAAACATTTTGATCCGGCTCGAAGAACCATTTTTATAGGGATTTAAATAAAATATATTGTTAATCATTTCTAACAGTTTATTGTCTTGTTAGGCATAATATTAGTAACATTTGCAATTTAATATCAATGTATAATACTAAGTAAAAGATACAACGCAAATAATTAAAAGCAATGTTAAAAATACCTAACTAAAAGTAAAACAAATGTCTCGAAAAGGCTTAAATTCTCCAAAAATTCTTAATTAGGCTTTAAAAAAGCATTAAACTGCGTAAAAGCATTAGGTAAGTACTTAAATCAACAAAATTCATTAAAAAATCCTAACATTAATTTAGCTTAAAAAAATACAAAAAGCAACTAATCGGAATGTCGATTATGATTAAAAGAATTAACAGAAATATGTGCAAATAATTATAAAAAAAAGTTAAAAATTCAACAATCCAATAAAAAATAAACAGATCCAACAAAAATACTTAAAAAAATACCATTTTCGCTTAATTTTAAACAAAAACTAATCACAGAAAAATAATAACAAAAACATACTTACTTATATCTTAACAAAATGGCAACCGTAAGCTAAAGAAAGGTAACGACATTTAAAAATAAAATATAAAAAGAATACTTATTTGACTTTTTATTAATTTTTTCGTGTTTTTAAATCCTAATAACAATAAACTACAAACCTAAAATTTGTGAGATTCGCGTTTTTTGAATGTTTCTAATAACAATAATTTAGTTCCCATAGTACAAGCGGGAACTTAATTAATCTACCAAATGTCCTGTATAGTTTAATTTTCTTTTATTCATAATTTAGTTATTTATGTAAGTACCTCTATTTTATTTAAAAGTACAGTCAACAAAAACATTGAAATGACTTAGCTTGACCTAGTTTGAAACTAGGTCATTCTCATTCATTCATTCATTCTTTGTATAAGTTTCAATATAAATTATAAACGAATTAATATTGCAAAATAAATTCGAGATTACTTAAAAAAAGAGATTTCACATAGAATAGGTTCGATTAAATAATATCAAATGCTATTTTTGAGAGCTTATTTACCCTACGTTTAGATGATTAATGCCAAAACAATTTTCAACTAACATCGTGTTAGCAAACCATAGGTTTCCTAAATACTATGCTTGCAAACGGGCCTTAAGGCAGCTTGCAGGAATATTTGTTATAGACTTAGCTCAATTTCAGCTTACAATCTTATTAAAAAGCTTAAATCGTGCTTTAATTATATTTATTATATATAGCAGCAAAATTGCAAAATCTAGTTTTTTATGAAATCTAGACTTTTCTATACATTTTTTGAATTAAAACTCGATTTTAACTTTCTATCAAAATTGGACTAGGCTTAGTTTTCTTACACATCAGCGTTTGACCACTATCGCACTTGCCTGGTGGTATGACAATGCGATCTAAGATGTAGCACCCTTTCCTAGAAGATACCTATTCACTTGCAACTTGAAGACCCCTGATTCTGCAACTGATTCTTGCTTGTTTATATAAAATTGTTTTTTTTGCAATTTTTCTGCGAACCGTCCTTAGTATAAAGTAATGTGATAAAAATGTCGTTACCTCTCCTACTACAAGTACCTATATTATTTAAGTTTTAATAGTATTTACAGTCCTTTATTGAAATAAACATACTGAGGCGGTTTTCCGTCTGTATTCTTGACTATTTCATCGTAGTTCTCCTTTTCGAAACGCTTGATTGTGTCTATTGATATTTTGCTGAAAAATAAATAAATACATATGTTTTTACAAGTTATAATAAGCAAAGGATAAATAAAAATATTGCAGGACATTCCACACATCGCCATCTAGCCCCAAGCTAAGTAACTAGACTTGTGTTTTGAGCCCTAAACAGCGGACAAGTGATAGATAGATAGATAGATAACTTTATTTGTACAACACAAGAGTAAACAGAACACTATATACACAAAGTAAAGTAATACTTGAGTAAGTGATACTTGTTAAGTAATATTATTCTTAGAAAAATGCATATAGAAAAACTGCAATTCGTAAAGTAAACGAAGTCAAATGCATAGCCGGAATTTCACCTGCGGTGTAGTTGGCGTAGCACTTAATTTTTTTTTATATGATACTTTTTTACTAATATTTAAAAAAAACTCACCATCTTTGTGGGAAGATTGCACAGGCCGTTGGTACCATAAATGTTAGGCTGAAATTGAAACAATATGGTAACACTACAATCTTAAAAATGTAAGTAAAAAAAATTATGGACCTCATATTATTAAACAAAAAAAAACAGCTTACAACGGTTTTCAACGTCACCAAATTCTTGTCGCTTGTTTTATATTTTTCTTTTTTCAATTCATTAACGCTTTTTCGAGGAAAAGGATAATTGGAAAAGGTCTAAGATAAAATTTTTGTTTTTAAAAAAAAGTTAATAAAAACAAAAAATAGGGGCATGGTCATGGCAGTTATAAGTTTTATGCACCAAAAATATTTGCTCTAGTGTCATTATCCAAGGAGAAAACAGTCGACTACGTTTGTAATAGTTTGTTTGGAGAAAGCCCCCGGTACCCTTTCCTCTTAACAAATATACTCACCACATCGAGCGGTATTGGCTTAGTGGTAGACACCTCGACTTTCATTCTGAAGGTCGTGGGTTCGAATCCCGGCCAGCCGTGCACCAATGTATTTTTCTTAAGAAAAAATTATGTGCGCTAATTGACATTGCTCTTACGGTGAAGGAAAACAACGTGATGAAACCCGCGGCTTAGTTGGCTCCAGAAGTATTGACAAGTTCTCTCCTCTGGACATGGTCGACTAAGCTGAGAGGGTAGTAGGTTCTGGACAAGCCTACTCCATCTTCACGCAAAAAGGACCCAATTAAAAAAGGTCTAATCGCGGAAAACAGCCCGTATACAAGTACGGTCGACTGCATAATTGCAGACCCACCGTAGAGCTCCAAAATGGCTGTTATAACAATGTTTTCAACACAAGCAAGATTCTAGACACCTGCTTTAGGTAAAGTTTAAAGTCTTCTAACTCATCAATTAATCAAACAAATAATATTAAGATGCAAACATTCCAATAATAGTAATTTTTGAACTCTACCGAGGGCTGCAATTATGCAGCCGACTGTACAAGTACTCACCACATGCCAACAATAGCAGTCTGTATCCCGATATGTGCCCACTTGATCCTCTGCATCCAACGTTTAGGTTCCAAACGTTCCATTATAACGGGCAGTAGCAGCATGCCAGGGGCGCACATTACTATCCTGAAATAAACGCAAAAGTTCCTTCACTACATAGTATAAAATAAAGTCGCTTTCTCTGTCCCTATTTCCCTTTGTATGCTTAAATCTTTAAAACTACGCAACGGATTTTGATGGGATTTTTTTTAATAGATAGAGTGATTCAAGAGGAAGGTTTATATGTATAATACATGCATAATATAGCCGTGCGAAGCCGGGACGGGTCGCTAGTTTAGTATAAAATCCAGCAAAATTCCCATTTATTTTAATAACGTGATTTTTAACCGTCTTCAAAAAAGGAGCTTTCTACCATGCTGCAACAGTCATGATTGTCAGTTTCTTCGTGACCTATTGCAACCTAATCGAAACGTCGAGGTAACAAAAAAAACGCGATTTAACCCAGGATAATAATTATTATGAATAGTGTTGTCGATTGATTCATTAGTTCAATATAAAGAAATAGTATCGATAGCTTGATGCGTGATAATATTATCGATTATTCAGTTGTATTGTAATATGGGCAGAAATCGATAGTACAGAGCAATCGATAGTATCGATATTATGAACAGTAGGTACGGAATGTTATCATGAATTTCTATCGATAGTATTTACTAGCGACCCGCCCCGGCTTCGCACGGCTATATTATACATATAAACCTTCCTCTTGAATCACTCTATCTATTAAAAAAACCGCATCAAAATCCGTTGCGTAGTTTTAAAGATTTAAGCATACATAGGGAAATAGGGACAGAGAAAGCGACTTTGTTTTATACTATGTAGTGATGATTAGATTGGCATATCGATAGGGTAGCTGATTTTCGATGTAAACTACAAACACTACCATGAAATTGAAAACTAATCATGTGAGTTCATAATGTTAATAATTGAACCTTGATTTAGTTCGTACATTTGTGACACATATAAAATGAAATATATTTTTGATTCAACTAAATCTAGATTCAAATATTCCTTCTAGTATCTATAAGTATATTTACCTAGAAGTGACGACTTGTGAGATCCCTTTGACAGGCGCTAACTGTGACTTTCCAATAATTTTACCGTTCTCATCTTCTACGTTTAAACCTGAAATATTTACATTATTTAACACATATTAAATAATAAATTAGCTGCGTTTCGCGGTTCATCTGCGTTAGTGTCTCTTTAAAAGTGATACTTTTATGAACTACAAACTTTATCAGGGCCTATATTCACTAAGGTTCAAGTCGTTGGGCGCGCGTGATTAGGGGCGGAGTGGGGGCAGTTTTTGTATGGAAATCTCGTCCTAATCACGCGCGCCCGACGACTTGAACCTTAGCGAATAAAGGCACAGGACTTTTTATCCCTTTAGAGGACGAATTTCGCAAAAACCGTCTTAGTGCTCACTAAGACGGGTTACAAAATCTACGCCCATACAAAATTTAAGACTCCTAGCACTTGTACTTTTTGAAATTTCGTGATTGGTGACTCCGTGATTTTCTCTCAACAGCAGATGTTTAATTGGATTTATGTTTTTTTGAGTGAAACCTATTCCTCTAAAACGGACAAAGCCGTAAATAATTCCAAATAATTTACCTAATAATATTTCATTTTGCCTCATCAATGGAATGTTGACCCAGTTAGCTGCTGCCACAGCTACGAATGGCACGAACCTCTGGAAACAAATTAGGGATGATATTATCTCCAATCAAAAACACTCGGGGACTGCCGCGGTAAAGCTATTGCATCGTGCGAGCTTCGTACAGTCGTACCACATACTACATACACGTTAAGCGAACGCTCGGCCGAGCTACATGGTAGGCGGAGTGGGGGGTGTTAGGTTTTATTTTCGTTACAGAATTTCTTGAATAGCTTAAATATCTAAAATATTAGAAAAAATAGAAGTGGCACCAAGAATGAAGGGGTATTTTTGTGTGACGCAATTAACTTCATGACAGGCAGTATATTTTATCTCTGATTATTCTTTGTGAATGTCAATTGTAAAGTAACTTACAGCAAGTATAGGATTGGTGGCACGTTTCTGTACACCAAACTTGAAGACCAACGCGGTCCCCATCGCTGCTGACGTCGCCGAGACGTAAGCCACGCCCATCTGTGTCGTCGTCAGCGGAGAGTTCGCGTTGCGATTCGTGTAGTTGACTAGCGCGTTGAATGATTGGTTAACCCATTGCCAGAACACAACCGCTGTCGCTGTTCTGTAAATTATAGCATTAGAATAATTATTCCTATAATTATAACTAGTGATTAAGGTGAAAGGGTAGCGACGCTCTCTCCATACAAACGTAGTCGACTGTTTCCTCCCTGGATAATGATACTTGTATAGTAAGTATATTTCATAAAGTCATTATAAAACTAAAAATAAAATGATTATGTTCTAACCTGTACCACTGCAACATAGCCCCAGTAATCAAACATCCCCCAGGCATCTGGAAGGACATCCGTCCAAACACATTCTGAAGTTCCCCACTGTCCGGGTGGAACGCTGACTCGTAAAGCTGTTTGGCTCTAACAACTTGCTCCAACTTGGTACCAGTGGGTTCTTGGCCTGCTCTGTGGAATAAGGATTTAATAATTAGTCTTAGATTATTAGTGTTTTAAAAGCTATTGTTGTCCAAAATTACATAGTCATCACTACATAGTATAAAATAAAGTCACCTTTCGCCGTCCCTATGTATGCTTAGATCTTTAAAACTACGCAACGGATTTTGATGCGTATATTTTTTAATAGATAGAGTGATTAAAGAGGAAGGTTTTTAGATATAATACATGCATAATACAGCCGTGCGAAGCCGGGGCGGGTTAGTAAATAATATTTTAGTTTAAAACTAGCTGTCCCAGAAAACGTTGTTTTGACATTTACAAAAAAAACTAAAGGAAACAAAAAAAAATAGATAGTAGCCGATTCTCAGACCTACTGAATATGCAGATAAAATTTCATAAAAATCGGTCAAACCGTTTCGGAGGAGTATGGTAACTAACATTGTGACACGAGAATTTTTTTAAGTTTAGATTATTTTAGTTTTATTAGTTGATTAACTAAGTTATAATTAATTACAGTGTAAAATAATGTTACACTGTAATTAATTAAGTTATCAAGCCTTTAGAACAATTTTTCAACTGTTTGTTTTTAGGGCCCCAAAGGGTTAAAACGGGACCCAATCGGCATAGTAGTAGTTTAATAATGTGACACTGTTACACTGTAATTAATTAAGTTATCAAGCCTTTAGAACAATTTTTCAACTGTTTGTTTTTATGGTCCCAAAGGGTTGAAACGGGACCCAATCGGCATGGTAGTAGTTTAATAATGTGACACTGTTACACTGTAATTAATTAAGCCTTTAGAACAATTTTTCAACTGTTGGTTTTTAGGGCCCCAAAGGGTTAAAACAGGACCCAATCATCATATCATAATCTTTTATGAGATGGAGAAGGACATTTGATCCCGAAATTCCCGCGGGATCGAGACTTACGCGGGTAAAACCGCGGGGCGCAGTTTATTTATAAAGTCAACTTACTTATATTTTAAATACAAGTCCTTAGCCTCATGGAGTTCCTTTTCGGGCACCATAGACAGTAGTGGGTTAGATATGAAGGCAAAATGACGGAACCTTCCATAGAATGTGCTTTGGTCCCATAGAGGTTTGGTGATGTCAATCCTTTTTTCTGCAGCCATTCTGTAATAGACAAATCACTACATTGTATAAAATAAAGTCACTTTTCGCCGTCCCTATATCCCTATGTCCCTTTGTATGCTTAGATCTTTAAAACTACGCAACGGATTTTAATGCGGTTTTTTTTAACAGATAGAGTGATTCAAGAGGAAGGTTTATTTATGTATAATACATGCATAATATAGCCGTGCGAAGCCGGAGCGGGTCGCTAGTAATTTAATAAATATTGCAGGATATTCCACGCATCACTATTTAGCCCCAAGCTAAGTAACTAGACTTGTGTTATGGGTGCTAGACAATAGATATACTATTTATATATTTTCTAACATATTATTTATGAGACAAATGACGGCAAACACCTGGCAGCACACTGGAGTGGTCGGATCTGACTGTACCTAATCAATTCCCATTTAATTTGTGCTACCTTTACAAAGAAGAAAAAATCCCTTCTAGGGCCATTGTTGAGTTTTCACCAAAGACTCTCATAGTTTATGGGACCTGATTAGAGCTAATTAAAATTAAATTAGAGGATCTTGTAGCTCCCTTTTGCATTCTTAGGGGAGTCTTTGACAGTCAACCAAAATGTTTCTTAAGTAGGTACGTTAGTTACAGCTGAACTAATTTTCATGAAACATCTAAGGACAATCACAGAACATTGAGATTTCAGGTAAAATTATTGATACTCAAATTAGTTGGACTGAAAACTGTTTGAATGAAAGGGTAATAAATTAATTTTTCCTTTGGGTAAAACTACGGTTAGTAGGTATCTACAATAATTTTACAGTTACCTATACCTACATATTCTTAGAAAAATGTTGTCTGAAACCGGTACTTAATTACCATTCGAAGACCTTGAAGTGAAGATAGACAAATAAGCTCTAAGTTTATTTCTGTGAACATTATTGTTGTTATGTAAGGCGACAATCAATAAATTAAACTTGGGAATTTTATATGAAACTGGGATAAAATATTTACCTGAAACTTGTATGTCCTGTACAAGATTTATCGTTATATTATTTGTTAAATTATTTGAAATTTACGATTTATTTTTGCCGCAAAGCAACCCGAACCCACTAATTTATTGATTTCGAGAATATTAAATGTCAAGTCAAAGCAATTCAATGTTTGTCAAAGTCACATTCGCAATATACTGCAAAAAAATTATAAACAAAAAAAGGGAAGTCTACACGATGCAAGCAAGATGCAAGTGATTTGCTTTTTTTTCTCATTAAAAGCTTTTTTGACGTAACAACACCAATGCCAGTTCTGAAAAATATCTATGGAAAATCCAATAAAATATGGCGGCTGTCGCAGCAACAGCCGATATGACTATTCAGAAGAATTCCCAGATTTTAGTGAATGTTGAGGAAGCTTTGGCCGACTTACTAGTTGTAACTTATTCTACAGAGGATAAAAAGTTTCAGGGTGTGCTCTTGGATTCCAATAAGGGGTAGGTTTCATGGATTTACGCAGTGTAACATTATCGATTTGTACCCTGAAATTCAGAACCGTTTAGCTTATTGCGTTGTGTTTTTCCAGTAATTTGCCTTTCGGAGTGTACAGCCTTCACCCAGCATTCACAAAACAAGATACCCCGGCTGATACCAAGGATGATAAACTACATTCCGCTAGTCAAAGGTTCGTGTACCAAGAGCCTCAGTATGCGACTGAACATGGCCAAAAATCGAAGAAACCAGGGCCTAAAAGTAAACCACAGCCGCGACAAAAGATGACGGTGAGACTGAGACCGAGAAAAGTGTTGTGTTCGAACTGCCAAGGCATTTGTAACGAGAACAGTGAGAATGTAGACGTGTCCAAGAAACGGAAGCTAGATTCCGATGACGATACACCTCAGGAATCTGAGTCATCTAAGGTCGAAAAGAAATATCTAATGGGCAGTATGCTCATACCCAAACTATCGCGACTTCAACCGAGTGAAATCACAAGTGCTATCAAAAGTGCGTCCAAAAAAGCTAGTGAAAAAAACAGTTCTAAAGTCAATAAAAATTCTGATAATGAGAACAGTGCTGCTCCGGAACTGACTTTTGTTAGTGTAACAGACACACAAGAGGCTGAAGACCAGGACAATAAAGGTGAAAACGATGTCTCATACAATTCCATGTTTTCTAGTGCAAGGACTCTCAAAATATGTTTCGGGGAGGGTGAAGGAACAGTCGTAAAAATACCACCTTTGTCAGGCGAATATAACGAAGATTCGGGCGTCTCATGCGACATGAACAAACCCCCGAAACCAGACTCCAAAGCAGCAAAGAAGGCTCTGAAAAAAGCTAAGAAACAGGCGAAGAAAAATAAAACCGTTCCGGCACCAAAACTTAAAGGAGCTTTATCACCTCGGAACAATGTCTCTGACAGTCCACCATCAGACCCGTTAGAAAGAAGACATAGACACAGGGTAAAACACAAAAAGAAATATAAATCAGCAGCAAAGAAATGTGATGAAAACACAAACAAAGACTCAATAGATTACTTTAGTGATATAAAGGAACATTGTATGAATCAGAAGTTATCTATTAGCTTACGACGGCTGAGTAGCAACTCATATGAATGTTCCGAACAAGCTGAAAGCGGTGACGAGGAATGGGAAGGTGAAACTATCCCAGATTTCCCTGCAAACAGTTCTGAAGGGGTAGGTGGTGACTTACTTAGGGTAACACCTGGTGATATAGTCTGGGGTAAGATTGTTGGGTTTCCTTGGTGGCCAGGCCGTGTTCTCAGTGTGACCTCAGCCTCTAGGGCTCACGTTGCCTGGTTCGCTTCTACTACATCATCTATAATGCCATGTGACAGCTTAAGTCCATTCTTAGAAGATTATAATGTGAGTTTTATTAATTTGATTTTTAATTTTTCATGCTTATCATTTCATTTTACACTTCACAAAATAACAAACTAAATATCTGCACATCTTTATTATTGTGCTTTTCTTTTTACAGATTCGTTTCAACAAGAAAAAGCGAGGTCCGTACAAAGAGGCAGTGAAACTGGCCACCGTTGAAGCCAAACAGAATGAATCTCAAGACGACCCACTCGCAAGCCCGACCCTTGCCAAAGTATCCCCAAGGCCTATCAATGTGTTCTCGTAATTGTGATGTACACTGAATTTATTTCAAAGACAATATTATGGCCTAAATATTGTCTTTGAATTATTCAATTTGATGTGATATTTGTTTTTACTCGTTGCACAAAATATTGTGTCCATTTCATTCTAGGTTTAACGGTTGTGGAATAAGTAAAAGATTTTATTTAAATTGGAACTATCAATGTAACTAAATTCAACTCAAACTGTAGTTTTTTACAAAAAAATTGGAAAAAGGAATACAGGGTGTCTTGATTTTTTTTTCTAAAATCCAAATCAGTTTTCAAAAATATTATCATATATTTTACTAACTAGGTAACCATTATCATTCTGTTCACGAAAATAGACACTTAAATATTATAAAAACATGTTTACTTGTAGTGTGTTATTATTAGATTAGATTAAATTTCAAATCTAATTAAGATTTGAAACAGTTATACCACAACAGGGCAATTTATTCATACAACACAAGTTATGTTAAAGATATAATTAAAAATAGGTTTTGGTATATTTTTATTATTATTACTAAACCAAAAAAAGGCTTTGTACTCTAAAACCTAATAGAAAATATCTTTTAAATCAGTCTGTAATGTTCATTAAAATACATAACTCATTTAGGATTAGTGTTAATTATGATATTTAAGTATTGTAAAAATAATTATAATCGCATTATCTTTGTGTCTGTGCAATAAAAAGGCCATAAACTATGATCATAATGTTACAGGGGTCCTACCGCGGTAAGTGCGTCGGCTTACGTTTACCCGCGCCCCACACTGGGCGAAATTTTGAGCCTGTCGTTCATAGGAGTTTTGAAAAATTAAGTGGTTTATTTCATGTGTTTTAAGTATACAGGGTTGTTGGGGACATCAAAACATTTAAAAATAGGTGATTCTGGTTTTGTTACTTTATAAAAAACACCACAAAATATAACTTTGTTTTTTTTTTAAATATAACCATAATCACTTATTTTTGACTGTTTTGATGTCCCCGACAATTCTGCATACCGACCGCGTCGTCGGTCGGCTTGAAGCCGACGCAGTTACCGCGGTTGGGCCCCAGATTAGGTGTTGGACCATTAAATTATCTTAAACTTAGTAAATGTTCAAGTAATCTATATTCTACTCAATTACAGGATATTCCGAAATAATGTAAAATTTAGGTAGAGTGCCCACTTTTTCCTTGGCACATTTATTTTTCATACTAATCTATTTCCACATTTTTATAGTCTTTTTAAAAACATTAAATTATAGCTTTGTATGTATTACTTTTTTATTTTTAGCATTTTATTAAATAATTAATGTTACTTATTTTTAAGTTATGTAAGTGTTAACAACCATTCCTTCTCTCTTGATTTTCAAGGTAATTATAATTAAAAATAGAAACCAAATTTAGGGAAATATATTGTATTAAATTAAAATGTATTTGCATATTTTATCATTATAAGTCCTATGCAAAGTTATAATTGTTATTTTACTTGTTAATTGTGCTATTTTTGCTTCGAAAATTATGCTTTAGTTGAAGTTCTTCTTGCAAGTGTTGGCTGAGACCGTAATTCTTAACAACGCTATTTTTTGATGATTTATTTTACGAATTTCACAGTGTATCAAATTAATGTTGTACTTATTTTTATTCTATAACTGATTCAAATTCCAGACTCCACGTGCTCCCACCAGTTAAAGGGTTAACCAAAGGCCCAGTTCTTACATTTAACTTGTTTTAGATATTTGTTTTATTTTTTTCTGTTTTCTGTCTGCTGTAAATTTAAATTGTAAAGCATCTGAGAATTGTACAAAAATGTGTTTAAATAGTTCCATATATTTTTATTTGCATATTTCTGTATTCTATTTTTCGCTTGAGACTTGCATGTATTTAAAACTAGCTTTTGACTTTTCTTAAATTTCACAAATAATTATGTTAAAACTGCCAAAGATGTTTGATCTTTGACGTAGAAAATGTTCATTAAAAATATTATAATAATAAAAAACTTTTATGTAAATAGGGGTACGTAATAGTTCCACTTAAAATATTAATTCAGAACGTGGTATTATAATCTAACGTAGTCTGCTGATGTTATAAATAAGCAAGTTATAATTACAGCAAAGTGTATTTTTAAATAAAAACTTAAAGAATATTTTCCGTTTTTAATTTTGGCTAACCTTAAGATAATTTCTAGCACATTAAGTTGAAAGGGTACCGGCGCTCTCTTCATACAAACGTAGTCGACTGTTTCCCATAAATAAATAATAATAAATACTATACCGTAAATCATTCAAGATTATATTATAAAAATATGTTTCAAGTACCTACCTAACCCTATTTTACTTATTGAACAAAATTTTAAAACATCCTATTAATAGTTACGTGACATTACTTTTACTACTCCCTAGTTTAAGGTAGAAATTCCCTAATGTGGCAACATTTATCTGACAAACCTTTTACATTTTTGAAGTTGACGTTAATGACAGTTGTGAATTTTGTTTTAATGTTTTTTTGAATTTTCTGTGAAGTTATTTTTATGTATCACTGAGATTCTTGATATTATTATAATAAAATTCGGTTGTTTTATGTATTTACGGTGTAAAACAAAATGAGGAAAACGTACAGATCGAAGAAGGACATGACTGGGACGCTCGACCATCGAGATGTTCTGCAAAATATGGACGAAAAGAGTTCGGCTTTCGATGCTTTTTACATTCAAAATATCAAGCAAACGAAGCGTGAATTGTCCTGTGTTGGATCATCAAATCCCTTAGGAATAGCTTCTAACAAAGTTCGTAAAAGGAAATACGTGAAAAGGATAGTAAAAGAGGCAGAAAATTTGAAACAAAAGCAGAGTATGTCTCCTGTTGCTTTTCTGACTCCAGAAAGATCTTTTCGGGTGAACAAGCCGTTAGATCCATTTGACTTGCTTCTCAATTCATCACCTACGTGTCAGGTACTTACGGCACCTGTAAAAGTTGATGTCTTTAAATCGTCACAGCCTAAAAAGTGAGTAATCTGCTGCATTTAATCATAGTAAAATGGAGAAGTTTGTGGTGGTAACACCTATTTCAGGTGTGGTGTAATGATTAAATTTAAGCAGAAATTCATTTTGTACAAGACTTATATTGTATGCAATTCATTTAACCAATCTACAATCATTTTTACATATTTAAGTATATAGATAACAATTTATTCAAACTAAACACACATTACATTTAAAAATGTATCAGATAATCTATAATTTTCAGAGCTGGGAAAGCATATACTCGAAAGAAGCTAAAAAAAGTAAAAAAGGTTAACTATTCCAATAGCGACAGCTCTGGTGAGTCAATATACTATTCAAAATATATTTTGAGTTCTTTAAATACTTACCTACCTATGTATAACATGGCTGTATTTTTGTTTTTTCCTCAGACTCTGGCAAAGAAAATTCGTCATCACAGTGTAATATCACCGATATCAGATCTCATGAGTTACTCGTTGAACGAGAACCAAGTAACAGTCCCAAACACTTTGACGCTTCTATAGACAAAATTGTCAACAACTTATCTCTTCTTAGTAATATAGAACAGAAGTCTAATAACACATTCAATACTTCATTTAAGCATATCAAAACGAGACTATCCCGAAACAATTCACCGATACTACTAAAGTCACCTCTTTGTAGTACTCCCTTCAAAGAAAAGTATAGAGGAAAGTCTATTTACGCTTTCTCACCAATTTCAATTAAAAGACTAAGTGATAGCCCCAATTATGTAACAATAACTGAAGAGAATAATGATACAAATAACAGTATTCTATCTGTTACTACTAGTAAAGATCCTAAATTATCTAATAAGTCTCATGAACCAGCATCCACAGTAAAAGTTCCTAATATTGATGAAAAAATGACAAACTGTGACAAGATAAAAGATAATATAAAAGAATTGCAAAAATCTGATGATATGTTTTTAGGTGAAATTGACATAGTTATGCCAGAAAACTCATTATTTGAGAAATTTCCTGATAGCATGGAAAATAAGTCTAAATCTAGCATAGATGATAGTTTAACTGATGGACTTAGAAGTACAATGATTGAAAAGAGTCCAACACCATCTTTGACTAAAGACAAGTCCCCTAACATTACTGAAGTAACACCATTTATAGGATTTTCCGAAATGAATGAAGCAAATACAGACAAAAATACACCAGAAAATACTCACATCGTTTCTACAATCATTGACCCAACCCTACAAACAACTGAGGCTGAATTGTTTTTAGGATTTTCTAAAGTAAATGAGTCACTAATTAAAGATAAAGAATATTTACTAGAACATTTAGAAGAAGAAGAAGTTAGTATAATAGAGACTAATGAAAATGACTTTAGTAGTATTATAGAAAGTAATGAAAGAAGCGAAAATGACAAGACTACTGTTGATAAATGTGATAGTAGCTATCATCCAGATGATTTAATTGCTTCCTTAGATGATATTTCTGAGAGAGAATCTATGTATGATACTTGCAGTGACATGAGTTCAGAAAATATACAAAGTGAAGTTATGAAAGTACCTGTTGTATATGTTGAGCGAATGAACTATGAATTGATTATGAGCTATTATAACAAAATGCATTCTGATATTAATAATCCTACCAATTCTATCAGTGTAAGTGAAAATGACGAAAATGAAAATACGTCTAATGTAAGTGATCCTGATTATGCATCTGAAGAAGATAATAACGATGATTCCAACAGTAGTATAAATGATAATACGCCAAATAAGAGTAACAACGATAATAATTCTGGTATTAGCGAAAATGATAATACTATATCTAATAACAGTGATCCTGATTATTCATCTCACTTTAGTGAAAATGATGATACTATTAGATACAAAAATAAAAAGGCGTCTAACATTAGTAATAATGATCATTCTGATGTTAGTGACAGTGAAAAAATTAATATTATGTTCAATAAAAGTGATACCGATAATCTGTCTAACAGTAGTGAAAATGATGAAAATGATAAGGAGTCTAACATTAGTAATAATGACAAATCTTATGTTAGTGAAAATGATAATTTATCCATCATTAGTGAAACTGATATTGTAGCTAACATCAGTGAGAATGATGACGACAATACATCTTTTATTTCAATAGCTACTGACTCCGAAATTGAACCGAAAAATGGAATAACTATAACTGATTCTGATGATATTGCTTCAAATGATGACGCAAGTGAAGAAGAAGCGTATACTAGTTTTGTTACTACTAGAAGAAGGAATAATTTCACTAAAGATTCTATGTTTATGTTTGATAATGACAATTCCTTTGTAAGTAGCAGTACTGATTGTGATAAGACTGTACTTAGTAATAAAGTTAATTTAACTAGACAATCTATATGCCTTAATGAAACTAAAGAAGAATTTGATATTGAAACTGAACCAAATAACTTTAAAGAGGAAACAGTCGATGGGTTTAATATAAATAATCAAGTAACAGTAAGGAAAAGTACATTGGTAAGACAAAGTACTGTAGATTTACATAAAAGTAATAACGTTACTCTAACAGAAAACGCTGCAGATGATGAAACTGAAGTCATAGAGAATGAGTGTAATGAAATACAGAAGGAAAATGATAGATTATCCTTTGTTAGTATTAGAAAAGCTAGTGCTAATTCTTTCAGAGAAAGCAATGTAAGTTGCATGGATTCTTCAAGAGTAGAAGTAAAACCTAATATAGTTTTACAACCAGGGAAGAAATGGGAAAGGTCACTGAGTATTTATAGAAGAATGACCATGATGACTGATAATTTTGATCAGTCTTTTCTTGATGATGAGAATCTGCAATCGAAGGGAAGAAATTATAGGCAAAGTGTTATAAGTACCATGGAAATGCAAGGTGAGATTTGATATTTTATGAGGTTTGGGGATTCCTTTCTTGTATTATGAAATATTTAATTGATGTTGATGTAATTTAGTAAGAGTAGGAGTAAGAGGAGTAGGGACCTGAATCTTGGAAATTAACATGGGGTTTAAATTATAATACCTAATTCTCTAATTATATCAACGTAAACTGTATTCAATCCTTCTTTGTGGATTTGAAATACTGGCAGAAAATAAAACCGTAATGGTGTCACAAAAAAGTTAAAATGACACTTCCATCCAAAGTTTTAGTGTAATGTCAGGTTTGTTATATTTTTTCTCTAAAAATAATGAAAAATTTCTTCATTTCTGCTTACTATTTATTATTTTGCAGATTCGCTACATAATGAATCAATCATTAACCGAAGAAGTACTTTTGTGTCAAAACCCAGTAGATCAACTATTAGATTTGTGAAAGTAAGTTTTTCGATCTAAATATTAGACAACTATAGAAATATCTTAAAAAACGCATGATTAATCCATTTAAATAATTTTGCAGGATACTAATGGTAATGATTCCCGTGTGAGCTTGAATAATACGACCGTTTTCGATGATCTGAAAGGTACGACTATTTTAAAAATATTACCATTTTAGTAGTTTGTAATGCATAAATTGGTAACACCAGACTCAAATCTACCACGCGCCATGTTTTGTCATCTGTGGCAAATTGTGCGTTTCGCGGAAGAGGACGCGTCGTGTCGTGGTCTGACCGAGAATTTTTATTTTATTTTATTTGGTAATTGCGTGTTGAGTACACAGCCGTGTATTCTTTGACACTACTATTACTAGATAAATAGTAGAAAAAACTCTTATCTTGTGCAATAAAGTGAACTTTTAAATTTGTAATTTGACTGCCATTATCCGTAACGGGATAATAGCTTGGTTCTGCGCCTTTGTTCTGTAAAAAAGTGTCTAAAGCCAAGTGCATGCATCTTATCCTGCAATACAAAGGTTAGTTGAAGGATAGTGATGAAAAAACGGGTAAATAAAACCATCGTGTGATATTTAGTTGCGTCAACGATTACGCGACGCATCGTAGAAAGTTGATGGTCGACTTCCTCGTATGTGTCATGTGGTGATTAATGTCGTGTTTCCCGCAGGATTTTTGAACGAGGAGTGTGATGATACTGTTATCGAGCTATCAAAACTCTCGCTCGCTGATTCGCATCACGAGGTCACTGTATTAGAGCCCTTCCATGAGTCTGAACGTGTGACTACCGCTAAAGATTACGTGTTACGTCGATGCAATCAAACGGAGCCGCTACTATTTGATGAATGCTATCCGGAGACGTGAGTACTATTTACAATAAAACCTTTTTTATTAATCAACCAAGGATAAATAAACCTCGCTTGCTAAAACAAGCTCTGTTGGCTATGTAGGTCAAATACAAAATGGAGGATGAGTATGTAAACAGATGTTTTTTATACTAATCAACCAATGCTTTATTGTTTTGAATACCTGGGTGCTAAAGGAAAACACATGGCAAAATTGGTATTGAATATTCCTATGGAAATAGGAAGTTAACATGTGAAGAATTTAAAGTAATTAAATACTATCAGCCTTCTGAATTTACAATTATTTATATAAATATCAACAACAAAATTGCAAATAACAGCATAATCAACATGGTCAAAGTCATGTCCATAAATAAGTATTACTTATACTTAATGTAAAAAAACCATAGATAAAGCAATTACGGCCTTGTATGAGACTATTTCTGTACAATGAGTAAATAACTTGATATAGACAAAAACATGAACTTATAGGGTGATATTTTTAAGGTTTTATAGTACTAGCGCCCTGCAGTTTCACTCATGTAAGTCTCAAGTTCGGGATTGAGATAAATGTAGCCTGTTTTTCTCTAATCCATCTCTATTAGTACCAAAATTCATCAAAATTGTTTCCGCAACTCAGATGTAGGAGGAATTCCTAATAAATTCCTGTAAAGCCGATATCTGTACATTAAAGGGAAAGGTTTCTTTTTGTGAATGAACATGCTCTGAAATTACTAGACTGATTTGATATAACTTTGAGAGTAACATAGGCTATGTTTTATCCTCATATTCCTACAGAATTAATACCTACACATATGCAACCGTGGGGCGCGACTAGTCTAATATATATAAATTATGTGTCATGTTGTTTGTGCGCGATGGACTCCTTAACTACTTAACCGATTTTAATCAAATTTGCACACCATGTGCAGTTTGATCCCATTTGAAAGATAGGATAGCTTACATCTTAATTTATCCCGATATTTCCACGGGAGTTACGCGGGTGAAACCGCGGAGCGCAACTTGTGTTTTAATAATAATAAACACATGCTACTCAAGATACCAACACATTTACGCCATGCAGGAACATAATGATGTAATTATCAATATCTAACAGCTGAAGAGTGATTCATACCCTAAACAGTTAAATAGAATCGTTTAGCAAAATATAAACAGCATGAATCAGAATTTTCTTTGAAATGATTGCTAACATTTCTCATTGTTTTGATTACTTCATTAGTAAATTATACTTTTTACTTGTTGTTATTGGCTTTATTTCTCATCATCATCATCATTATAATATAAGCCACAGCATGTCTACTCCTGATTATAGGCCTCCCCCTAAGACTTTCGATAGATATTAATATTTAAAATAATTAAATATTGCATATGACACAGCACATAACACAATGAAACATTTATTCAAAGACTTAATTGTTCCTTTAAAATATGCCAAGAAATGTTCTGGTGCAATGATGTTGAACTATAAATTTTTTAAGTGACATCTTTGTACCATATTTCTTCCAAATTTCTTGCAAACATTCATTCAACAGCCCCTACATTCTCTTTGTGTGGCATGGTGCATTATAACCCATTACAAAACTCCCGGTACCACCTCAGTGTGTTCTGCACTTGAGCAACTATGCTAGTAATATGTGTGCCAGACAATGGTTACAATACTATTCTTTTATCATTAAACATACAGAATCACCCAGACCAGAAATAAACAACAATTTGGGCTCATATCTCTAATTTAATCTGGGGTTTTACTATTTGTCGAACAAATAACTCTTTTAAGTAAGTGTATATTTGCTTTAGTTTACTGGGAACATCTGCCAACAGTCCTAGAATATGAACAAATATGAATGCTGATTAGAGAGACCTCCATCGGAGTTCACTGGTCATATCTTTGTGCTTAAGTCGCTGGTTTCACTTCATCATCTGCTGGGGTTAGATAGCTAGTCTTGGTATCATTCTCCATCACTCTCATCATAGATTTTAGTTTACTAAAAGAGAAATTGGCCCGGCCGGTTCCTAGGTTAGCCAATTTACAGAGTTTCTTAATATTTAATTATTTGGAATCATGCCCAATAACCAATACTGACGCAGCCCAAACACACATGTGTTGGACTATTTCCAAATTGTCTATTTATTTACCTAATTTATTGTCTGTAAAAGCATTGTTTTATTTTCATAGAAAAGTCATTCACTTTGTTCATTACTTTCTGTGTCCCGCGGTTTCACCTGCGTAAATTAAAGTTTGTAGTTCCTAGTAACTATTATGTATTATGTGTTTGTAGGAAATCATTATCACTTTTGAAGAGACAATAAAGCGCTAAGCACACAGGCGAATCTAGTTGCATATGACCTTACTATTGACCTTTGTGAGCATCTCACAAAAAAGAAAAACCCCCATGAGTTTCTTGTGCATTCTTCTCATTGGTGGGCGTGTTCCGAAGGCACAAATACTAACCCAGTTTTTAAGACTCTTCAAAGTGATGTCCTATTAAATAAAATAAAAATTGATATTTGAATAATTTTTACTTATTATTTGTATTATATGTCATTTGTATTTGTGTATATTTGTACCGTTGTCTAGCAAGC
Organism: Idaea aversata; assembly: GCA_907269075.1. Taxonomy (NCBI): domain Eukaryota; kingdom Metazoa; phylum Arthropoda; class Insecta; order Lepidoptera; family Geometridae; genus Idaea; species Idaea aversata. The sequence continues at coordinate 1,871,442 of OU026092.1, read as the reverse complement.
ACCCATAACTCAAGTCTAGTTACTAAGCTTGGGACTAGATGGCGATGTGTGTAATGTCCTACATTTATATATATCTTATATATAAAAATGAATCGCAAAATGTGTTGGTAAGCGCATAACTCAACAACGCCTGGACCAATTTGGCCAATTCTTTTTTTAGAATATTCCATATGGTACGAGGATGGTTCTTACGAAGAGAAAAATTTAAAAAATTGCCTGAAAATGTCTAAAAACAACACTTTTCTATACTCCATACCATACAAACGATTCGTAATAATACAAGTCAATAAGAACTTTAATACCATAACATAAAGTTCAAGTTTTAATGGAGAGGTGCCGGGAAGGCAAAACAATTGAGTGACGTATAAATATTGATGTCAATCGTGCCGCGGTGTTAGTTGCCAAACTACACCTAAACGGCTGAACCGATTTGTATGATTTTTAACCCCCGACGCAAAAACGACGGGGTGTTATAAGTTTAACGTGTCTGTGTGTGTGTGTCTGTCTGTGGCATCGTAGCTCCCGAACCGATTTTGATTTAGTTTTTTTTTATATGGCAAAACAACGTTTGCCCGGGACAGCTAGTTTTATTATATATTTATTTGTTCCCAAGGGTCCTAAAGAACTGCCACAAGATCGGCGAAGGCGTATACGGCGAGGTATACTTGTGGCGCGCTCGAGATGGCCGCGCTCGGGTTATGAAGATAGTACCCATCGCTGGAGACGTGAAGGTCAACGGGGAACAACAGAAGGACTTCCATGAGATCATCTCGGAGATTGTGATTGCTATGTAAGTCATACATACTTATATTACATACGGTTTCACCCGATCCCGTGGGAATATCGAGATAAAAAGTAGCTTATGTCAGTGTTCTGTAGCAAGCCCAATGAATCAATGTATCCTCATGCCAAGTTTCTTCCAAGTCAGATCAGTTGTTTCAGAGCCTATTCGTTATAAACAAATCCATCTCTCCTCTCTATAATATTAGTATAGAAGTTTAGATACAGCTGTGCCATAGCAATCCCTTTGAAATGGGATAAAAAGTAGACCATAGACCAGCAGTTTTTGGAATTCCCTTGAAAAATATTATCTTTTTACTAAATCCAATCCTACATTTTTCAATAGGGAAGATGTCAAAAAAGTATCTAACCCTTAGGCCGTAACTAATTTCTAATATGAAATAATTTATTGAATCAAAAACAAACAGATTAAGGAGACGTAATAAACTAATATCCTATCCTACTTTCTACTTCATCATAACCTTCTAATATTAAATTAATTAATTAAACTACCTTCTTAAATTTACTAAAAGTTGATATTAAATTGATTTTGACCGTTATACGTTAGAGAACTAATAAAAAGATCCCTTCGCCTAACATTCTTCAACCTACAATCGTCAGACACTTATAATTCCGTTTCTAGATTGGACTCACAATAAACGAGACAAGAATCCTTTACAAATAACCTGAATGACTGCATTGATCAACTGTATAGATAAATGATAAAACATAACCAGTTCTATTGTAGTATAATATCCTCTATCAATTGACTTGTGTTAATATCTTGCACGTGTTTCTACCAAAGTACTTTATAAACTCCTTATAGAGGAACGGTTTAACCTTCAGTGCGTACAAATCGTACCGCTTCGGCCATATTCCCGGCCATGCGCCAATTGGGATTGGCCCTTTTTTTTAAATTAAAATTACAAAACCATTTGGAGACCCTCTACATTATAGATAAACATTTAATCAAAAATAATCGTTGATGTAGCATATTTTCCATTAAATATGTTTGACCTTCACTTGCACTCTGATAACGTCACCATCGGCTTATGACGAAATCGACATGTGCCATACCTAATTTAAAAAAAACAAATGACTGCCAACTAATAAATATGGACACTTTTTTTTTGGGCAATGGAAGACATTGGTATTACGCCATTGGCGACGTCACCACGTTCAAAAGTCTAGAAATATTCAAAAATTTATTAAAAAAGAACTAGTGAGAAAATATCAATAATATTCAAATTAGTATCTTAAATTAGTCTATATTTACGGAAAGCATAGGTCAAAAAATTTGACAATCCCAATTGACATTGCTCTTACGGTGAAGGAAAACATCGTGATGAAACGCGCGGCTTAGGGATGATTTACATTAGACCGGGCCATGGACGTGAGCACTGACCGGGCACGGATTTGAAACGTTCCATACATTTTGTGTGAAACAATTTATATTACACAGCGTCCCCGTCCGTCCACGGCCCGGTTTAATGTAAATCATCCCTTAGTAGGCTCCAGATGTATTAACTTGTTCTTTTCTCTGGATACGGTCGACTAAGTGGATAGAATATTTTATGTGCTGATACTGCTGGTTAAACCTACAGAAACAGAGACGTCAATGGAATGGCGGCTTTTGACAGCATTGAGCATGAGTTGCTCGCACTAACACAGGAAAAAAAGTGTCTAAAAAAGAAGAAAAGCGGCAATTAATTGAAAAATATACATTTTTGTCGCATGAAAACAGTCCCATGACGTCACTAGCTTATCTCTGAAGGCTCACTCCTTGAAGATATTAATTGTTTCCGGTAAAATGTACTGCAAGTAGACGCTGTGACGTCATGCTCTTGGCCCCGCGGTTCGTATCTTTTAATCAACAGGCACATTATCGTAAATTTATTTTACGAAAATAAAACATTAACAAAATAAATTCGAAAAATATTGTATAGTTATTTATTACCTACTAGATGCGCACCGCAGAAGCTTCGATTTTTTAAATTTTTCTTTTACACAATCCTAGTCCTGAACATAACGAACTCAAAAAAAAAACAATTTAGTGCAATCTTTTGGAAGTTACGTGCGTAATTTATATAGATTTTCAACATAGGTATTTGATATTTTATCTTTACAAGTCAAGTACCAATTTTTTAATACAAGCCCTCGTTTGACTTCTATAGTCTATCTATAACGCGTATGTACAATGTACATATTTAATTTTAACCTTCAATAACTCCAGCCTTCAAAAGATCACGAATTCACGACGAGTCGTCGACCCGAATAACACACAAGTTCATTCACTTAGTTTCTATTTGATAAACAGATTTTATACATGTAGGTACATAAACTAAGTGTGAATCTCAGAACTACGCAGTTCACTAAGGGCTATACCGAAGATACATCGCTCATCACACATCGCGCGTCACACATCGTTTTCATATCCATATAAAACAAATATATGGAAATAGAGGCGCACGTCAAAAGATGCATCACTGCGATCAAATCAAATATTTTTTAAGCTATTGCATAGCTTTTATCGCGGGCTTTGAGCGCGGCGACCGAATCAAGAAATTCCGTAACGAAAATAAAACCTAACACCCCCCACTCCGCCTACCATGTAGCTCGGCCGAGCGTTCGCTTAACGTGTATGTATATGGTACGACTGTACGAAGCTCGCACGATGCAATAGCTTTACCGCGGCAGTCCCCGAGCCACACGTTTTTTTAAGCTATTTTAATTTACTTAGAATCATGTACTTAAGTACATATGTTCACTTCGAATAGTCTTAAAAAATTAATATATCTGTTATGCTCTGGCTCGTGATTGGTAAAATCAAGGACACCCCGTGCTCGCACCTCCATGTAAATAAATGGATGGAAATAGCGGACGTCGAAAGATGCATCACAGTGATACATTGATAAATTCATCTATCTATGTTCTCTGGTTCGTGATTGGTTAGATCAACGACACGCCACGCCGCCTCGCATCTCGCGTGTAAAACAAATGTATCGAAAAAGAGGCGTACGTTAAAAGATGCCTCACTGCGATACATCTATGAAGTTCATCTATGTTCTCTGACTTGTGATTGGTCAAATCGTATCTACTTGTGCGATATCGTTGTGCAATGCATCTTCGGCATAACCCTAAGTGAACTGCGTAGTTCTGAAATTTTCCAACGAGCTCTTTGCATAAATACTTCGCAAGAAAACAAAATCCAACCTAATCTAAACCTTACTCATCAGGACAGGAAAGATCATTTTCGTGCTGTGGTTTAAAGCCATTTTCTTCTCTTTGTCTCTTTATTAAATTGTAATATCGTGTGCTTGCGAAAGCCAGAAAGATCTTACTAATATTTAAACACTCTTTAGGCTATTTTTTAACCCCGACAAAATCGGATAAATCGCGTGTCGTTGTTAAAAATAAATTCTAAAAAACCTCAATTAAGAACTCGTAGTCCGATTAAAACGAATTCTGTTGCTATTTGACAAAAAGACGACGCGGAAGTGTTTCTTATCAGTTATTTGGCCCCAGCCCAATTTTCGTAAAATAAACACTAAACAGATAGCGTTTACATCTGCTATTTACATTTTTCCCCAGATTTTGCTAGATTTTTAGTTTCTTAAATATTCTCTTTGTTGAGATAAATATAGCTTCTCACCTAACCTTCCATGAACCAAGAAAGTGACGTGCTTTGAAACGATTTACTTATCTGCAAAATATTAAGAGGGAAAAAAATATTTAGAATTAACTCTGAAACTACTGGACCGAATTTGGTGAAACTTGGTATAAGGGTACATTGATTAATTGGGAGTAACACAGGCTACTTTTTTTTCCCGATATTTCCACGGGAGTGACAACAAAGGCCTCTGGTTTTGCCTAAGCAACAATGAAGGCTTATGATATACTCGCCAATTTTACGATTGAGCAATTTCCTCTTTACCGCGAAACTTTCGCGCATAATATTGCGTATTTGTGGTTTCTCTTTATGTTCCTTCAGTAACCACAAATCATAAATAAGCCAGCTTTAATAAAATACGTGATTATGGTGAAAACAGCTGTCTGTCTGTACCACTGATTGATGGTACAGTATATGATTGTATGAGCAGTTTCTCTTTTAAACTTTCATATTAGTGAAACCATTGTATTAAAAAAAATACAAACAAAATAGTTGTGAAACAGACCATTACAAAAAATGCTGCTAATACAAATCCTTTGATATGTTATATTCTATGAATTAATTACTTTTAAACTAAGATAAAATGTATTAAATGATACTTTATGACAGGCGGGTACCCGCCAATATACCACCTGTTGCTTCCAGAGGCCTTACCACCAGTTGTCGATCAAACGTACAGTTTTGATCATTTCCTTTAAAACTATTATCGGCCAATACGCGAGCATAGCGAGATACATATCTTAAGAAAACAGTATCTCTGTCTCTGTGATTAACATTTCAATATTTTGTGTAGATAGCCGAAAACGAAGGCGCGACGTATTAGCCAATTCTATTCTTAAAGTTTCATAGAAAATACTCAACAATATGTTTAATAGATTAATTATCTAAACAACTCGTTGTAAAGCCATAGAACTATCATTTAAATTATAAATAGTTAACTAAGCATTCTACCACACACAACACAAGGCTAGTTGTTTAGTTTATGTCCAGATGGCGCTGTGTGCTGTAATATTACATTTGTTTTCAGGGAATTAAGCGCCCTGCGCGCTCCTATAGCTGAAATCGACCGGCACCTTGAAGACGGGAAACATATCGATGAGGTTGAACTACACGCTGTCGAAAACGCCACTGATGTCTTTAATGAGGTCAGTTTATTATACATAGAGGGCTCTACCTCACTGGGACGCCCATTAAGGTCGATCCAAAAGGATCGTCACCGTATCACCTCGCCGACAACCTAACGTAAGCGCGATACCAAGCGATCAGCAGCTCCGTACCGCGGTTCGTGAGCTTGTCCCGAGGCGAGGCAATTTCATTACGATTCCGATTAGTGTGCTTTGCAGTAGGGAGTTTCATACAAAGAATACTGAACTGCTCGAGTTGATACTTTTCGTTTACGAGTTGATATGTGTGCTACGACCTTTATACAACAAAGTCCTCCGCTATTTTTAACCCCCGACGCAAAAACGACGGGGTGTTATAAGTTTGACGTGTCTGTGTGTCTGTCTGTCTATGGCATCGTAGCTGCCGAACGGATGAACCGATATTGATTTTGGTTCTTTTGTTTGAAATGTGAGTTAATCGGGAGTGTTCTTAGCTATATTTGACCGAAATCAGTTCAACCGTCTGAAAGTTATTGGGGATTATAGTCAGGGTTATTTTTTAATTCTAAATTTAAGCTTTTATTTATCCACCTCGGCTTGCGTATTGACCAATTCCAGACCACAAGTTTCATAGTAAAAACTTGTGGTAAGGTCTTTGCTCGGGTGTATTATCATGGAAATAACATAAAACGTAGTTAAATATTTACAAGCTAGCTGCATCATACATAAATACGCATTATCACTTATCAAAATAACAAACTGTCTACTGGAAAATACAGAATTGCATCATCTATCTATATACATATAAAACTAAGTCCTCCGCCGCCACGTCTGTCTATCTTAATGTGATAAAACTAAAAAACCATTAGACCTATTTTCATACGGTTTTTACTTAAATGGACGGAGTTGATTCATGAAGAAAGTTTAGGTGTATATTTCATTAAGGTTTTGTTTAAATTGGCTGAAATAAAACATAACTAAATATTATAAAACAAAGCCCCCACCGCGTCTGCCTGTCTGTCGTTCTGTCTCAACACGATAAACTCAAAAACCATTAGACCGATAATTTTCATATGGTTTTCACTAATGGCTTTCCCGCTCCCGCTCAAACTGCGCGTGCGCAGATTTTAAACAAAATTCATTACAAATCGCGATAAAAACTTCAATTACTGACTAAATTCCAGATCAATAACTAAATAAGTACTGTAATGACTATCTCTACAAGAAAGTTTCATGTCTACTCGCTATAGTTTTTTACAATACATCATTAAAAAAATTATTTATAAAAATCTATCAAAAAATGTTATGCTTACATTTTTCACTAGATGTTAAACTATTCAAAGATACATTCTAAATTAAAATTTGCCTTGTATCTATGTTGGAAATTGCTTAAAATTTCATTTTAAAAGAGATCTCATAAGAAAAAACGAGGTTTATTTATTTACCCGTGCGAAGTCAGGGCGAGTCGCTAGTAACATACAAATAAACATAAAGAAATGACGCATGACGCATTTTTCTCTTGGAAAAAATTTAAATAACACGTCCGTGTGACAAGATCGGACTATCGTACGTCACAATTCCACGTAACAATAAAATTAAGAATAAACACGTTTGTAAATACCAGATAGGCAAATAGGACAACGGCTAACTGGTCATTGTCGTCATATTTAAATCTAGTTTGGTTCGTCATCGATGTTTATTAAAGTCGATATTTTATTGTCTTTTACTATATTACTGGCGACCCGTCCCGGCTTCGCACGGCTATATTATACATGCATGCATATAAACCTTCCTCTTGAATCACTTTATCTAATAAAAAAAACCACATCAAAATCCGTTGCGTAGTTTTAAAGATTTAAGCATACATAGGAACATATGAACATAGGGACAGAGAAAGCGACTTTGTTTTATAGTATGGTAGTGACTAGTTGCTACCCGCGGTTTCACTCACGTGTGTCCGTGTCTAGAAAAAAATGTCTAGTTAGGGAATAGAGAATACAATCCCGGTTATTTTCTAGTCCCGAAAATCCCGAGCTTGAAATTAGCTAATTTTCGGAAATGCCAGTATCAAGCTCTTGTTTGCATTTCACTACGCCTTAAAAATGCGGCCTTATCCGAAATTCCCACGGAATCTTTCACAGTAAAAACTTCTAGTACATTTTTATAAATATAATAATATTTCCGGCTTAAGTATAGATAACATGGGTCAACCTAAAATAGCATAGTAATATTAATTGTATGATAACACAGAATTATCGCTTATCACAAACTTTACACACGGCACACGAATAAAGATTACAGTCTGAGAAACTTCAAGAAATTCTTATTAAATAACTGACTTCGCCCGCGTAGGGGTTGGATTTTTCACAATCGTTTCCTAGCTAATGCCTACGTTATAATAGGCTATTTGTATGCCAATAGCCCTACCTAACCGAGACGATATGGCCACGTCGCCGACTACATATCAAAATAATTCGTATTGAAATGTATGAAAGTTAAAACTCACCTGGTGGCGTAGCTTTTGTAATTTCAAAGGTTTCTTGATGAATAAGTTTATCTTTTATATAAAACTAGCGACCCGCCCCGGCTTCGCACGGGTATATTATGCATGTATTATACATATAAACCTTCCTCTTGAATTACTCTATCTATTTAAAAAAACTGCATCAAAATCCGTTGCGTAGTTTTAAAGATTTAAGCATACATAGGGATATAGGGACAGAGAAAGCGACTTTGTTTTATACTATGTAGTGATAGTGACTAGCTGATGCCCGCGACTTCGTACGCGTGGTAGTTTTGTATTATATACTAAAACCTTCCTCTTGAATCACTATCTATTATAAAAACCGGCTCAAAATCCGTTGCGTAGTTTTAGAGATCTAAGCATACATAGGGACGGTTACATATCATAATAACTAAGTTAAATATAATTATGTTCGAAATAACTACGGTCATAATACCTACTGTTTAAAATACCTAATGGTTGTTTCACATATTTTTGTAATAACTAATGTACGAAACAACTACGGTTAATTGAACTATGTTCATTATAACTATGTTCAAAATAACTACAGTCATAATACCTACTGTTTAATTAAAATACCTAATGGACGAAACACCTACGGGTAATTTAACTACAATCAATTCAACTACCTACGAATAATAATCATCTATGGCTTTTCTCCTACGGTTTAAAAAAAAAATCAAATTTATAAAATACACGCTCCCTAACCAAGTAAAATGGGTCGAATTCGTTTCTAGCACTCGCCGGCCGCTGCCGCGGTAGAAACGAATTCTACCTATTTCACTTGGTTAGGGAGGGTGTATTTTTTAAAATTGGATTTGTTTTTAACCGTAGGTGTTTCGTACATTAGATCAATCGTTCGTTAGCTCAATTAATTTTAGTTGAATGAAACTTAGGTATATTAAACAGTAGTTCAATCGACCGTTAGGTATTATGAACATATGTGAATTGACCGTAGTTATTTCGAACGTAGGTATATTGAACTTAGTTATTATAATGTGTAGCCGAATCGACCGTTAGGTATTGTGAACTTATGTGAATCGATCGTAGTTATTTCGAACATAGTTATATTGAACTTAGTTATTATGATATGTAACCATGGGGACACAGCGGAAAGAAACTTTGTTTTATACTATGTAGTACGTCCCGGCTTAACCCTGGCGCGCCCTGCTGCACTTGGTCAAGTTTAGCTACATCTTCGCTTGTAGTTCCTATGCAAAAGAAGACAAATGTACAATATATAAAATGATAAATAGCATAAAATAGTAAAACAAATCGTAGTAAACCATCTTATAGTGTTAGATAAGCGACCCGGTTTCACCTTATCAGCACACATGTTCGTTGAGTCATTATTAGGAAATACGGTACGTTATTTCATTGTAATAGTGACTAATTTCCTGTGAAAGTTCTACTAATCGATCTGCATTGCGGTCTGTTTTAGGCATGACCTAGTTTTGATTATCTAAGGGCATAGAGTTTACGCTCGTCTCAGTCTTAATTAACAAATAGCTTCAATCGTATAAAATTTTTAAGTTCCGACTACTGACTGGAAATATCAACACACAGCTGAATGGATCAATCAAGCTAAAAGAATGATGGCAAGAAAATACTTAAGCATACACAAATAGAAAAATATATGATAAAATTCTCAGTTTCTAGATTACAATGAAGTTATAGTATTTCGTTGTGGAAAAAGATATAAGCATTTAAAGTGTTTTTAATTTTCTTCATCAGCATCTCACGCCATTACACACATAGTAACTTCAATCTAACCTCTTTGCAAACAAGTAATTACTCCTTAGTTGTTATTAAACGTAGACATCCGCTTAGAAGGTTTTTGTAAGATTCAAAATCTTAGAAACTGAGATTCTTGTTCTAGTGCTTTTATTCTGAGACCTTTGGACGTATATTTTTTTAATTTTCTTATTATAATGACTGTAGAATCTTTGTTAATAAATAAATTGAGATCACTTTTGGTCCTTTCTTCCTTTACCTTGAAAAATTCGTCACATAAGGCTTAAACTTATTTCACAATACAAAATTCCTTTATAATATAAGAAAGACTTCTTTTATCATTAAAGTAGACGGACAACCCACGAATTCCTTTCATAAGCCAGGTAGAAAGAGATTCCTAAAGTTATTCATCATCGCAAGAATGTAGTTTTTTGTTAGGTTTTTTCGTTGCGTCCTTTGTGATGTTATAAAAAAAATCCTTGGAGGTATTTAAGTCTTCCTACATTTTAGGAACGAATTACTGAGGTATATGTAGTCACTTGAAGATTTATAGATATATTTAATTTATGACGTCACAACAACCCGTTACAATTCGTGAACAATAGATTTGATTGTTTTAAATGAAAAATGAACACATTGCGTGTTTTCGGGTGATAATTTTTTTACACAAAACTACGCTAATTTTATTAAAAAAGTCGTTTTTGATTTTCCGTCTTCAAGCCATACCACAAAAATCTCAATTCATACAAAAATTCGATTTTATATAACCAAATTGCATATAAATTCGCATTTTCATTGTCTGAAAACAATTACCCACTTGCATAAGACTTTAAAACTAAGGATGTAAAGCTTCGGAAGAAACTCATGAGGTCAAAAGTATCAAAAGTAATCATTTTTCCACGTTTTGCATAAATGAAGCTACTAAACTGAATGACCATGTTTTATTTTAGCTCTTTCTTGAAGAGGTGAAACTCTGAGGTGTAACTAATACAGAAAAAAACTAATTGAAATTTTTCCATTTTTCCAATTGTTTCCATTCCGACAGTAATTGAAAAATGAAACAGATACTGTCGAATACTATGTAACGTGAAATTACGCGTTAATTAATAACATTGTTTGAAACAATGAAAGTACATATAAATTACGAAGTTGTGATACAAACTGTGTATGTACTTGTTTGGACCGTTTGTTCACAGTGTGCATTAAACATTATCCATTGTTGGAGTGAATCACTTGCTTTGTATCGATGCAAGCGTGTTTAAACAAAGATTGGTTACATATTGCATAATGTACAGGTTGTCTGTACTATTGCACCATAAAAACAAAACGCAAAATCTATTATCTATACATATAAAATGCTTTGTCCTGACTGACTGACTGACGGATCAACGCACAGCCTAAACCGCTGATCGTAGAGACCTGAAACTCGTAGGGTGTGTTCTTTGTATGACGTAGGCATCCGATAAGAAAGGATTTTGGTAAATTCTAATCCTACGCGAACGAAGTCGCGGGTGTAAGCTAGTCTATAAAAATAAAATGCTTTGTCCTGACTGACTGACTGACGGATCAACGCACAGCCTAAACCGCTGATCGTAGAAACCTGAAACTTGGAAGGTGTGTTTTTGTATGACGTAGGCATCCGTAAAGAAAAGATTTTCCGAAATTCTACCCCTTAGGGGGTGAAAAGGAGGGCAAAGTTTGTATGGGACAACGTGATTCCCAAGTCCATTTTGGACTTCTACGCGGGCAAAAGCTAGTTATTACATAAAAAATAAACAAAATAAAATAAATTCTAACATAAATAACTAAGTATCTGCTAAAAGAAAATCAATATTTAATACCTAACAAATGGCACAATGGGCGGCCTTATCGCTAAAAGCTATCTCTTCCAGGCAACCTTTGAATGGACAAGAATTAAAGAAGGAGATGGGTGGGTTGTACATAACGTAACATACTTTACTGTTGATTGTAAGAGCAGCGCTTAGCTGTTTTTAACCTGTATAAATCACGATACTCGTGGAAATTACATTTTTATATTAGTTTAGCCTTTTGTGTTCTTCTGCTAGCCAAAGATCAGTACCATTTTCTTTTACGTGTCCCGATCTCCAGTTATTTCTGACCACTCTGCATCGAATGCATCCAAACGTGCCACCATTTTTAGGGTCTTAATTGCGACGACGTTTACCATCCAGTCACTACCTCAATATTTCTATTATTTCAATATCGAAAGTCGAAATGACTAGTATTAGTATCTTCACCAACCTTCTACTTAACTAGCATTTTATTGATGACTGTCGCCTGACTAGCGGCGTACTTCTACTATTGAGGTCAGTGATGTTTGCCCACCTGACTAACTGTATTGATTGCACGTGGGAGTTCACCCCACTCCCCCTTAAACAGGGCGGTCTTAATGCCCGGAAATAACATGAAACAAAACTTATTGCGTACTGCACCAACCCTTTGATAACATCTCATGATTCGGGCGAGCACACATTAATCGATACGACACGTGACTGGGACGTGCCTCCATCGCGGAACTGCTGCATTTGACCTTATATAATCGTATCGATAACATTGTACATTGAATGGTAGGCACTTTTACTCGTAACTGTCCCGACTAAAGTCCACGACCGCACGTTTCTCTCGATAAATGTATCGATTGTTAGAGACCCCGCAGACAAAAACGTAGGCGGATAGTTTGACAATAAATCGCCATAACCGCTTTTAACTCTGGCGGCCAGATCTACGGAGGTTTTAGTGAATAACTTTGTCTTTGGTTATCCATCGATGATATGTGTCTTGCCAGGGCCATAATACAGGATATTTTTTTACGTAAGCTTTCAGGGCTATAAGAAATAGTGAAATATGCTGAAAGGAGTTGCGTGCCCGATTTTGATAAAAACTAAAACTACATCATTCAATTTTTAAAAAAGTAATTACTCTAGCCAGGAATCAAACCTGTTGATTTTGCAAAACAATAATCATATTTTCCTATATTTTTATACCAATCGATCGTGATGCCGATAGAGATTCATTCCTGGAAACAAACATAGTACCTATGGCAAATCAAAGGACATACTCGTAGCTCCTTTTTGTAGTTTTCTACAATTTTCATCTTATAGTTTAGGATAAATAGCCCTGAAGGCCCACGTAAAAAGTCACCCTATATACCGCGTAGTATTCGCGAAATATCGGTAAAACTTGTAGGGGTTACAGCCTGTCTGACCTACTATGTCGTGAATCTTTCCTGAAATTGATTATTGGCTGATAGAAACTGTAGCTTGTATATAGTCTCCGTTAATTGAGTAATCGCTTCTGCTATCGATTGCAAACTCGATACGTACTTTTGTTCCACAGTTATGTGAGCAGTTGTGACGATAAAGAGACCTTCGTGTGGTCTGATAGATTGACTGACTGGGTCAAACTGCATGATTGATAAGAAACTAGTACTGTACAATTAATATTTACATATTTATTTTAAAAATGAAGAGAAGTCATCAAGGTTAGGAAAAGGTTAGCTCAAACTGTGTCACCTTGGTTCATCCGCGTATATTCCGACTTTTTTGTAATTTTCTATGATCTCTTGTAAATTTCACATCATCCTATTAGTCAGCTAAGAATTTGTATAATCTTTACATACTATGTTTAAAACTACGCAACGGATTTTGATGCGGTTTTTAATAGATAGATTTTTAAATTTTAATAGATAGAATGATTCGTGACAATAATTGTATGGATTTAAGATAAAATGTTTCCGCAAACGTTCAGAACATAATAGAGATTGCTTTAAAGTTGCCCTCATTGTAAAGCCTAAGACAGGGTCGACTTATTTATGCCAGCCAATCCGGAAACACCTAGGTCAAGTTAGGTCACGGAGCGACAAAGAACCTGAACTAAATCAAACTTTAATGGGCATTGGCATCGCTCCACTGTGTACAGTAATTTATTGCGCGTCTTGTCAGTTGTACGCTTTGCCAATTGTTGCCATGCCCACAATATTACTTGCCATAATGACGTTTTGTATGGATTGAAATTATGCTTTGTGTTTTTCGACGAAAACAAAAAACGAACACGTATATTAAAAGCTTTTATTAAACTTGCAATGTATGTATGTTTGTTCGGTTTGAATCTTGTTTTATTTTATTTATATGTCGAAGACAGCTCAACCGATTGCGATGATTATTTTTGTGTAATCTCCAATTATTTTACAATTATGCACTTTACCTTGCTTTGAACATACTTTTGAGACCATTTGGGGTGTAAGAAATAAACCACAATTTTGGTGAAAATAACCCTGACTCCAAACTAACCATCAACTCCAGGTATTCCGGCAATACTCTCCCCTGTCTTGCAAGACACTAAACATAAAAAAAAATTATGTTAAGTAGCTAGGCTAGTATATTTTCGGTGCGCGGCACATTTTCTCATAGTATAACTAGCGACCCGCTCCGGCTTCGCACGGGCTATATTATGCATGTATTATACATAAAAACCTTTCTCTTGAATCACTCTATCTATTAAAAAACATTGATGGTAACCATGGCAACGATAAAACGTTGCTATAGTTACCTTGTCAATAACATGAGGCGTTCCAGTAACGACGCGTGACATCACACTTTTTTGAGATTGCAGGTGTTCACCAATTTATAAAACGTTATCACGTCAAAAAACCGCATCAAAATCCGTTGCATAGTTTTAAAAATCTAAGCATACAAAGGGAAATAGGGACATAGGGACGGCGAAAAGTGACTTTATTTTATACTAGCGACCCGCCCCGGCTTCGCACGGCTATATTATGCATGTATTATACATATAAACCTTTCTCTTGAATCACTCTATCTATAAAAAAAACCGCATCAAAATCCGTTGCATAGCATACAAAGGGAAATAGGGACGGCGAAAAGTGACTTTATTTTATACTATGTAGTGATAGTGACTAAGATCTAGTTGTCAAAGTATTTTCTACAAGTTGTCAAAAGTATTTTCTACAAGTTGTCAAGTATTTTCTAACCAGCTTATCCCTTCTCAGGTGTTAGCAGTCCGCTGTGTGTTCGGGCCCTACCCCTCCCGCCTACTAGACCTGTGGGAGCTATACGACGAGTGCAAGGGCAGCGAGAACGATAACCCAGCAGCCTTGCCCGTCGACCAGCAATACATCGTGCTGGAACTAGCTAACGCTGGCCAGGATCTCGAGAGCTTCCAGTTCACCAGCGCTCAGCAGGCACATGCATTGTTTCAACAGGTTTGTTACATTCATTACTTATGTTAGATTGTTTTTTTTTTTTGTAATAAAAGTGCATCCACATGGCAGTTGCTGTATGTTGAGCAACGTATTATTATTATGAGCCAACACTTTCCACTGATCGCGATCTGTAGATTTTGTATAGCTAATCCACGTCATGCCTATAGGAGTCAAAATCATCCCGGTATCGTTGCCTTGGTCTGTCGCGTGGTCGTATAATCGTATCCCTATGGGGGACCGTTTTGTTTTGGCAACACAGTATAATAATAATTATTGATTATTTATAAATGTTGCCATATTTTTTCCAACATTTGAGAAAAAGCAATGTCTATCAGAATCGATAACATTTGTACTCAATGTTTTCCAGTCAGTCAATGCCTTGCAACTTGCTTGTTGTTAAATGTTACCTAATGCATACAAAATGTAAATTCAATCTGGTCTAAGTTCAGTGTACAATAAATTAAAAACACTTTGGAATCTTTTTGTAAATAAATAAAAATAAAATAGAGTATGTAATCATGTTGCATAATTTCGCTCAAAAAAGTTACTGCAGTGTGGATACACCATAATGGCTTGGCACGACTTGTATAAATTACGTGTTCGCACACTTGTTTCTAAATTACTAGTCCGTTTGAATTAAAAAATGCATGTATTATTTTTTGTTTTGTTTGTTGTTTTTGTTTTCAGTTTTTTTTTTTCAGTTGAGCATGACTCTCTCAGATGATAATTGAATTTCTAGTGTCAAGTTTTAATAAACCATTCTTGACTAGATTTTCACTTATCCTTTGCGTGAGTGACTACAACGCTTTCTGTGTTGCCCTCGTTTGAAGATGTTCATTTAACCGACTTCGAAAATAGGAGGAGTTTTTTTCGTTTTTAAGTTTTGGAAGCTGGGAGCAATTTTTATTTTTGTATTCCATACCTTTTTATCAAATTTTTGCTTAAATCGAGATCAAAATATTTCTGCAAATCGTCCTAAGTGCAATGTACTATCAGGGGACAAATTGAAAGACCACCGTCACTAAGTTAAAGTCTAAAGTACAGTACTACTTCAATGTTTAGTAAAAGGTTTTTTTTTTCGTTCCACTACCTTCTTCCTACCTTTAATAACGTCCTTCGAAGGCGTCAGTTTATTTTGGGGGTTTTTGAATCACGAGCGTATAAGCATCTTCTAGAAAACCGCGTTACATCTTAGACCGCATCGTCACTTACCATCGTGTGAGATAGTGATCAAACGCTGACCTATTTATTATTAAAAAAAATTACCTATGTAATAAATAACATAAACTCGTCGACTAATGATATCTTTTTACAAATATATTATTAACGCTTTAACTTAACGAAGGTGTGGTTATGCAATTTTGTTCCCTAATAGTACCTAGTTGTTAATAAGTAATTTTAATTAGCTATAATTAATTTAAAGTATTATATAATTAAATTTTTAATGGTTTTGTTGAAGCATGGATCATTATTAACATTCTTAATGAATTTTTTGTTATGAAACAACGTTTTTTGTCTACCTTTTTTTTCTTTTTTGTTATACCTTTAGAAATTATGAATAAAACGTCTGCGCACGCAAAAATTAGACGAAAGATTTTTTGTTTGTATCGAATAGGCTCCGAAACTACTGGACCGATTTTGATAAAAGTTTTTATGAACATACATTAAATCCTTGGGAGTAGCCTACTTTGTAATAAGTATTTTGTTAATAACTATATATGTATAATTAAATAACGGTATATAAATCTATAAAATAAGTTTATAATTGTAAATTCGTTTTAAAATGTTTGTTTTATTTGAGTGTTTGTAGTTCTTTCGAATGAAGTAATTTAGATAAATTTAAAATGATTTTACTGTATCTATTAATATTAAGAATACTATTAAGAAACTTTAAAATTTTAGAGCTCATATTGTGAAACTCCTAAAACATTTTAGGTGTATTTTGTTTTGTTTACTTAATTTTTAGGGTTTCATACCCAAAGGGTAAGACCGGGATCCTATTACTAAGATTTCACTGTCCGTCCGTCCGTCCGTCCGTCTCCGTCCGTCCGTCTGTCTGTCACCAGGCTGTATCTCATAAACCGTGATAGCTAGATCTCTTGAAATTTTCACAGTTTTTGATATAGCTTTATTTGAAACAGAAATACATGTTGTATTTCTGTTTCCGCTATAACAACAAATACTATACACAGAAAAAAAGTGGGGTTCCCATACAACATTAATACCTACAGAACCCTTCGTGCGCGAGTCCGACTCGCACTTGGCCGTTTTTTTCTTTTTACTAAAGTTATCAGTGTTATTAAAACCTTGGTAAATTCCTATATTGATTTATTTATGTAATGTTTCAGATTGCCTTTGGTTTGGCCGTGGGAGAGGAGGCGTTCCAGTTCGAACATCGTGACTTGCATTGGGGGAACGTTCTGATTGCACCCACTGAACAAAAGGTACACTATTTCACACAAATATTATCTATCACTACATAGTATAAAACAAAGTCGCTTTCTCTGTCCCTATATCCCTATGTATGCTTAAATCTTTAAAACTACGCAACGGATTTTGGTGCGGTTTGTTTTAATAGATAGAGTGATTCGAGAGGAAGGTTTATATGTATAATACATGCATAATATAGCCGTGCGAAGCCGGGGCGGGTCCCTAGTTATCTATAAAATATAAAATGTGGACTCACTGATATATCAATGCACAGCTCGAACTAATAGGTGAATTGGGCTAAAATTTGTCATACTTAAAGCAATTATAGCGAAGGCATCCACTTATAAATGTTTTTGGAATATTAATCTATCATAAAACTAGATGTGCCCTGCGGTACCACGCACCGGTGCGAGAGTCCTTTTAACTTTGTTTTTGTTAACTTTAACTATTCCTGTTCTTGTTTCTGTGTTGGCGTGTATTGACATTTTCTTCTAGTTAAATTCAGTTCCAACTATCATCTGAACGTGATTCAACAGTTAGAATTTTACTAGCCCATTCACCCAGTCCTTTAACAAAGTAAAAAATTTATATCTATTTGTTTTATCCAAAAATAAGTAGTCTAAAAATTCCCATCAATCTCGTTCAGTGTACTATACACGTAGACATTTAATTATACTGTTATCAGTCACTGGTTGATAACCGAATAAGGTGAAAGGACAATGCACTGATTGAGACAATATTTGTTCTTACTTATCTAAAGTCTTGGATAAAAAGTATGAGACACGTGACTTGCGATTATATTGGTCCATTTATAAATATAAAATTCCTGACCGACTGATTTGTCAATGCACTGCTTGAACCAATGGACAGATCAGGCTAAAATTTGACATACTTGTTATAACATAAGCATCCGCTAAGAAAGGATTTCGCAAAATTTTGACGAAGACAGACGATGTACAACAAAAACTGCTGGGTCTAGTGACACGGAGTTTTGCTTAGATGTTTATAGACAGCGTCGCAATTTTCTATATGGAATAGAATATTATTTCCATTGCTGGCGGCGAAAAAAAAACGCTAGTTTTCCTGTGTTCCCATAGCTATTAATTAGTGGGAACAGAGGAAGATTTTTTTGTACCCATAGCCGGATAACCCGACCTAATTGAAATTTTTTCTCCATTTGGTATTTCCATGGAAATAGTGGAATACTCCCTATTGGAACTGACTTTTGTTTTCTTCTTGGTTTTGTATTATACATCCAAAGGGCAGTTGAGAGGGGTACTAATATCTTAATGTTATCTTAAAGGTGGTTTATTAATTATATTGTTGTATGTTCCAGTACGCGACGTTCGTGCTCCGCAACGTAGTTCACCGCGTGCCGCGCGGCGGTGTCGCAGCCACCATCATAGACTACTCACTGTCTCGCGTGTCGCTCGCACTCGCCGGGGACCGTACTCGGGCTGATCTATACAACGATCTCGCTACGGACGACGCGCTCTTCGACGCTGTAGGCGACTACCAGTTCGAGGTCTATAGGCTCATGAAGGACAAGTTGGGGTAAGTCACTCCATAGACTACTCACTGTCTCGTGTGTCGCTCGCACTCGCCGGGGACCGTACTCGGGCTGATCTATACAACGATCTCGCCACAGACGACGCGCTCTTCGACGCTGTAGGCGACTACCAGTTCGAGGTCTATAGGATCATGAAGGACAAGTTGGGGTAAGTCACTCCATAGACTACTCACTGTCTCGTCTGTCGCTCGCCCTCGCCGGGGACCGTACTCGGGCTGATTATACAACGATCTCGCCACAGACGACGCGCTCTTAGACGCTGTAGGCGACTACCAGTTCGAGGTCTATAGGCTCATGAAGGACAAGTTGGGGTAAGTCACTCCATAGACTACTCACTGTCTCGTGTGTCGCTCGCACTCGCCGGGGACCGTACTCGGGCTGATCTATACAACGATCTCGCCACAGACGACGCGTTCTTCGACGCTGTAGGCGACTACCAGTTCGAGGTCTATAGGCTCATGAAGGACAAGTTGGGGTAAGTCACTCCATAGACTACTCACTGTCTCGTGTGTCGCTCGCACTCGCCGGGGACCGTACTCGGGCTGATCTATACAACGATCTCGCTACGGACGACGCGCTCTTCGACCCTGTAGGCGACTACCAGTTCGAGGTCTATAGGCTCATGAAGGACAAGTTGGGGTTAGTCACTGCACATATAAATGGCCAGGGCTAGTTATTCCGTATGACTATTTAATGATGTCGAGCGCTAAATACGACTTAACCGCGTTTATTTAAAAAAAATATATATTGGATTCCAGACATAGAATTTTAAGATACAAAAGCCACTAATGGATGTAGGTTGTCACTCTAGAATCTTTCCCTATTTAAGTTTCTTTTTTATTTTTAATCATTTTTCAATGAATTAAGTACCATAATATCCTTATTGCGATAACTACCTTAAATGGGCTTATAAAATGCTTCTTATCTATTATATAAAAATGAATCGCAAAATGTGTTGGTAAGCGCATAACTCAACAACGCCTGGACCAATTTCGCTAATTCTTTTTTTGTTGGGTTTGTTATTGTATGGAGAAGGTTCTTATGGAAGAAAAAATTAAGAAAGTTGCGTAGAAAATTACTACGCAGGTGAAACCGCGGGGCGCAGCTAGTAATAATATAAATTTGTTGTATTGTTACAGGAACGAATGGAAGAACTTCGAGCCATACACTAACATACTCTGGCTGCACTACACTGTTGATAAAATGATAACGGCCCTACGCTACAAGAGAACAAACACCAAGATACACAAACATTACATCGACAAGCTCTCGGGGATCAAGGACAGGATCCTTGCATACGGAAGCGCTACAGACTACGTACTCACACACAACGATATATAAACTACATACAACGAACAAACTATGATATATTTTTCTAATCTACCCTCATATTATTAAACAAACAAATTAGTCTATTTTTGTATAACGAGTCAATAATGGATATTTTTTGCTGTGGTTGCGAGTCTGACATGACAAATTGTAATGTAAATAGAAATTTACGTTTTAAAGTTAAATTTATAGACGCCAAGAGAATTATTTACAATAATATTGTTGTCTCATTAGAACAATATCGGTTAAGAGGTGCCTTCTTAGATAAGGTAGTGCCTTGGTTCAGATTAAATAAATTCATATGCAATGTTCCAATATTCACGTCTTTTATTTTTATTTAATAGGATATGCATGCCTGAATGAAATAACTTTATGGACTATGGACCTTATATAAGGTACCTTCATAGTACTTTGTATCCCTTATTCCATAATACATTCCTACTGACATATCCCCGAAGGGATTATATCAATAATTGTTAAAAATGCGTTGTTATACATAATAACCTCACGCAAAGAGGACCTAACTAGAAAGGTTGATTGCGTACATACGGTACTATGAAGGCACCAGTAGTATTAAAGGAGGGAAGGTTGATGGAAGGCACTGACCTATGGATCAAATTGAACGCTGTCCTAATTTATCAACAGGGTGGGGCTGCGTGTAAGCGATTGATAAATTTATATTCTTGTCTCGCGTAGGTCTAAGAAACATCAACGACGTATTTTAGAAAAGCATGAGAAAAATTTGAACCTCCTAACGAGCCCTTTAACATGGAAGCCTTTAACCCACTAGCTGTGGGTACTTCAGAAACTTGGTAGAAAATGAATACATTCCAACTGGCCACCCAAAACCGACTTTTTAAAAGTTTGGTTTTGTTTCGCAGAGGCAGGCAAAAAACTTTTAGCACATACAACCTTCGTTACGTTACCATCTTCGGTTACCACCTATGTGGGCGCCATAGACGTAGTACGTCCTCATGTCCTTGGAGTGCGTTTGATGAAATAGCTTCAAGAAAGTATTTGATTCATAGAATTTGAGTTCGTACATTTGATTTGATTATGTTACCAAAGCACATGAGTAACTTACTCATGTGACCAAAGCACGTTACCCCATCGTTACCCATTTTTGCTTAAAACTATAAAAAAAACTAACTCCACTAAACTAATGTAAACGCGGCATGATCATAGACAATTATAATACTGTCAATGTCAAGTCCAATTGATTTGATTGGCAGATGTCAGCTGTGTCGAAAAAAAAATCAGAAAAAAACGAGTCGATAATGTTCGTTTGTCGACTGTCGTTGTTTTCGCGAATTTCTGGGATTCTTTGCTGCGTTATCAATATACCAAGATCAATTCTCTAGAAACAAAGTCTAATTTATCAAATTAACTGAAGAAACTATTTGTATTATGTGTTTACCTCTTATTCTTGTTATATGAAAAAGACAACTTCACCCTTAGATACTTCGATCAAATACTCGAAGGTTTGCGTGTTTAAATCTTAATGTAAAATCAATTGTATCGTAAAATCTATCGCGAAATGGAAGGTAGTAACGATTCCCTATCTGGTAAGTACGATTTGCGTGCGCGATGTTACGTGAATTTACGAGAACAGTGGATTTCTAAAACGCAGTAATATGGTGTATTCTAGTGCTGGCTCCTACAATGGGTGGATCTTCGGCTGTTCTCCTGACTCCTGGCCGTACGAGGAACATTGCACAGGACATGGAGGCTCTACGACTATCCAGACAAGACAATCCTTACCTTCAGGTAACTCAACTTACATAACTTAGGATGCAATAAAATTTAATTGCATTGAGTTGTTTAGACGTAGTAAATACCTCCTTTTTTAGATTAATCTGGCAAATGGGTACTATTATTCTGTATTAATGTCCATAAAAAACACCCAGACTCTATAATTTGATAAAATCATAATGCCTTTTCAATTATGCAAACTAATGTACCACAATTTTATAAACAAGTACTTACCTACCTACATTATGTTATTTCAGCAAGTAATGGCAAGCCGAGAGAGTTTGATAGACAGCCACGCTGATGAATGTGAATCTGATGACACCATACTTATGACACAGGTATTATTTAAAGTCTTCCTTTACACTTTATAAAGATTTTTTGTGTATTGTAAGGAGTTTTTCATATTTTGTTATGAGTCGTTGTATCGTGACCACAGTCTTTGCAACAGGATCGAAACATAGTTATAGGGCCAATACATTTAAGTACTCTTAATAAAATTGAAAATAAAAATAAAATAATACACAAATGAGTGAAAATTGTATTACTTTAAAAGTACTAGATACTTAGATGGCCTTTTTAAAGTGTTAAACCTGTACTCTAGGATTTAGATGTAGACATATAGGATTTTAAAATATTAAGATTATCAAGCTCCATAAAATAAAAACAAAAAAGGTATAAGTTGCATTATTCCTTCTGTATTATATTAATGACTACTTCTCTCTTTGAAACTGTTAGTACACTATTAATTACCTTCCGTTATATTATTGCCTTTCCCTAGAGGTCTGTCGGCAGAAAACTCTTAACAGGGTTAGACTCACCTTAGTAATAACTTTATATTGTATATATCTATTTTGTTTGTTTCTTGTGTACTGAATATATTAAATAAATAAATAAAAAACATGATGAATTAACATTTTTAGAGGTACTATGGTGAATAGTGGTCATAGTTTCAAATCCCAGATCCAAATCCCAGTTAGTTTCAGAGACAAATTTTCAAAAAGCATATAAATTCCTAAAAAGTTAAGTCCCTAATATTATTGTTTACATATTCTATTATGATTAATATTGCTACATATGAAGTAATTTGATTGTTTTGTTTTCTTTACTTATCTTTCTTTATCATTTTGATATGCAAACTTTGTAGTACCCATATACTTTGTTTACTTATCTACTTGTTCCTTTATTTAATACTATTTTATCAGTATTCAAAAATTCAAAATTATTTATTCTTATCAAACATTGACAAAACACAAGGTGTGGGAGCTTCTCTGTTAAGTTCATAGAACTTGTGTTAGAGGAGTCCCCTCTTTGCTGTGGTCCGTAATATGCACAACAATGCACTTAAATAGCTAAAAGTTTATTAAACTAACATACTTTACAATTATAAGTAAAAGGAAATCAACTTTTCTTCAAATAATTTTCAAAGCTAAATTTTAAAGAATACATGAACGAATCAATCAAACAAAGGTAAGTAGGTACAATTTGAATTTAGTAAAAAAAAAATTTTTTTTAGTAAGGTAGGTAGTTTAAAAAAATCTCATTGATTTTATTAACTAATCTTGTACTTACTGGTAATTAGACTTATTTATTATGTTAATGATGCTGAATTATAAAAGAAATTGTTAAAAAAGTATGTGCTTTTAATTTGTCTACAATTTTGACAGGGCCTGAAGAACTCTGTATTGGTATGGTTTTATTTATTTTTCTAGTATGCTATGAAATATTAGTAAGCTAGTTTTCTGACATTTAACTTTGGTAATACTTATTTATAGAAACTTGTTGGTTTAATTAAGCTAAGAATTGACTACTACTTAGAGAAATAGATAGATACCTGCTTTATTGTACCATATAAACTTGATCTAACATCGAAACATGATCACAGTATGACACAATTTGCGGTCTTGTCGCCTAAGGGCGATCGTTTCTAGGCAACCATGATACCCTTTCTAGTGGTATCTATAATATATACTTTACTTTGTGGATGTTCTATTCCATCTTTGTATTAAAATTTATCAAAATTGATTTACGTAAGAGTTGCTATGGCATTTATAATTGAGTCTGAAACCTTCTCTATGTTTGAGTTTCTTGTGTTACTTACTTTTTATATGTATTTTTTTAAATGTTTTATTTACGATGTAGTCAAATTATGATCTATCTCTTTAGTACTTTTTATCCTAATCCTGATCCCGGATTTAAGAGATACAACCGCAAGATGTCGCTAATTGTTCATGAACGAATTTCTTCACAAAATTTCAGGAATTCGGCAGCACAGCACTAGATTTTGTCGAAGATGATCCACTTACGTTGAAAGAAGTTCACGAACACATGATACGTTCTCCGCCGCCCATCACTAGCTGGCCTCATGGTGAGTCACTCATTCAATTTCTACATAAAGCCTCATTTTAATAAACCTGGTTATATTTTTGGGACATGTTAACGGCTTAAATCCCCAGTAATGTGATTATACTATGGCTTCTCAATAATTAATTCAAGGACATGAATGACTTAACTCTGGAATCCTATTAATTTATGTACCTAACATATGTATAAATCCATCAGATAATTGGCTTGTCGTTTTGTCAATACTTGGTCAAATAATTTAATCAAATATCCAGTCTATTTTGGCCCAATGCAGATGATGGACATTACTTACTAATACGCTTTCTTTTCCCGCTCCTATAAAATCTAGAATTATCTACCTTCCTGAGTCTACTTTGTTTACTTCCTTATTATCATATTGTTTCTTCTCACTTTCTTTCTCCCTCACTTCTTCCTTTCTTTTTATTTAACCCTTCTTCTTTCCTTTCCTTTTCTCTTCCTTCTTAATTTTCTCTCTTCCTTCAACTCTCATTCTCTCCTACTTTTCCCTTCTTCCGTCCTTCTCTTTTCCTTTTCCCTTCGTTCTACCTTCCTTCTCCCTTCCATCTCCCTTCCTTCGTAAACCGTGGTCCTATATTATCAATAGCCTTCTGTAGCGACATAATATCTTATAGTGTGCTATAATAACATACACCTAACCTACCTAACAGACTCACTCTCGCACCGGACATCGAGCGCATTCGAGTTCGGAGTCGACAGCCGACTCGCGTATAGCGCTTACTCGGTCGATTCACACGATAAGGTTCATTTTAACTAACTTTATTTAATGTATGTTGTTATGTTTTGTTACAATTTAGTGTTTCTTTTAGGTTTTCGCAATTTAAACGATTGTAAAGGAATTAATCGGGTTTTATTCGAATGAGGCTAAAAACTTGATAGAAAGCGTTGTGTATCTATAAGATTGTCTGTGATTAAGGGTCGGCCATATGCTATTTTTTTTAATTACCCCCTTTTTTCCACCCATCGCGGTCCTCTGCGATTTCTGACCAGTTTGGTTTAAAGCGATTTCGTGGCCGACCTCGATGTCGTCGAGCATGCTATTTAGAATGTAATTTTTTTGATGTAACTTGGTTTTAGGATACATTGATTCATTGGGATTAGCATTGGCTACTTTTTATCCCGATATTCCAACGGGATCGGGAGTTAATAATAGAAAGATATTTTAGCTAGGGGCTCATAACCGTCATAACTTTTGGTTCCAGACCGGGGGGTAAAAAAACTTGGCCAGCCCGACTAGAGTCCATCTTGCTACACAACGCAAACTAATTGTTCTTTTTATTTAAAAGGTCTCTTTTATTGCGATTTTTTGACGTTTCGGAAGGCTTACAGCAGACTAGTAACGCGATTAATTCCGTTATAATCGTATGTAGTTGTAACACTTTAAACATTTGTTTGTTGTGCTCGTGTTTATTAATAGTTGTTTTTTGTTTCGTAGTTTTTGTAGCTTTTGTT
This sequence comes from Idaea aversata, assembly GCA_907269075.1. Lineage (NCBI taxonomy): Eukaryota > Metazoa > Arthropoda > Insecta > Lepidoptera > Geometridae > Idaea > Idaea aversata. The sequence continues at coordinate 1,845,477 of OU026092.1, read as the reverse complement.
AGCTTTTAAGGAAATGGGTATTGGATGCGCGTGAAATATCAAAAAAATCTAGTTGTTCGTGAAAATGACTAAGTTTAAAATTAAAACGTAATTTTATTTTGTAATCTGCTATCCTGGAACATAGTTTTTTTTAACTACGTAGGTATATATATAACCTTAATTAACGACTTCTGTCAACAAGTCAACAATTGGCAAGAAATAGCGCAGGACAGGGAGCGATGGAAGACTCTCGTCTCGGTCCACTTTGGGTGGCTGAGCCAGCGGAGTAAGTAAGTAAGTAACGACCTCTATGGCTCAACGCACCCGCCTGCCTGCACCCGCTGTAAGTTGCGGGATCAATTCCCACCTCAAACAAATATTCATGTACAATCCACGGTCAAAAGTCTCTGCCCACCGTTACGTTTACAATCCCGTGCAGCATTATTTGAACATTATAACAACGTAACCTGTGGATCAAACCCACGTCGTCGGTTGGTGTAGCGGTTGGCGGCTGCTACCACTCGACCAACTAAAGACTTAGCTAACATGTTGAAAATAATAATCACACTGAGTACTTTTAATTCAAGTATTTAGGTTTGTGTGTAACGTCTATTAGAAGAAGGTCGTAACTCCAATACTTGTTGATAGTATTATTGTAGCAAAGTGATCATTTACTTATGACCCTTACTGTACCTATTTATTTATTTCTGGTCTGGATGTGTCTGTGTGTACATTAAGTATTACAAAAGAAAAGCATATATTTATTATATCCATTGTATGGCCACAATAACATGACAGTAATGTTCTGCATTGTAAAATATTAAGCTTTCAATTATCTCATATTTAAATGTGCGAACTGTTATTCGAGTTTACTATAGTTTTGAAGGCTGTTAAGGTAATTAATAGTTGAAAAATTATATTCTAAAATCGCAGAATACAAAAATAACATTATACATTTTGCAATTTTTTTTGTTCAATTTTGCGGGCTTCTAGTTCAGTTTACAGATTTTCTTGCCACACTGTAAAAAATATTTATTAAGTACTTATCAACTAATGCGCCAGTAATTTCTCGCATAAGTATTTGTATATTGTGTTTATTTTAGTCGCTAAAAAGTCGAAATGCATGCAGTAGATCTTGTAATAGAACACTGGATGGGTATATCTTTCAGATTTTTCTGCATTCTGAAAAAAATACTTACTTAAAGAAGATGTAATAAATATACTTATATTTTTAATTCGAAGGAAAATTTCTATATTATCGAAGAAAATCCGGACAACATCATCAATCAATCCAACAATGAAAACAACAGCGTTAAGGCTATTTATGCTGTTAAACGCAACACGGCAGAAATACTAGTTGCTTACAACTAACATTGTTGATTGTAAATTCTATCTTAATTCCATCTCAGCACTTTTGAGATAAACAAAACACATTCGTAACAATCAACAATTTTCACCAACGAAGGCGACCGGTGCCAGTAGTAACTATTTAGTAGGCTGTGTACCAAGGTCGTTGGCGTATGGACCCCCCTTAAAACCCTCAATATGTTGTTTTATCCAGGATATAGGCGGTAGATCACCGCGACGCGCACGCGACGATTGTACCAACGGTTCGCGCACGCGATCCTCGCGCTCCGCCTCGCCACGGTCACACGATCTGTCGCTGTGCGGTCGACCGTTGTCGCTACCTGGTCAGTATATCCTTTACATATGCATAATTACGCTGGAGTCGCATCGATCAATTTCACGGCATTTGTGGTGCGAGTCCCGAACTGCTATCTACCTCGCGTTACGGATGAAAGCTTCTGGCCGAAGGACGTGGAATTCCGTCTATTCCGCGGACAAATTCCACGCGAACGTACTAAGACGAAAGTGTAGCGTCATGGAGTTACTACTAACATAGTTTTAAGCTATCTATTAACACATTCAATATAAATATAAATGTATCTATGGGCTTTTGTAGCTTAAATTGAATGATTTATTTATTGTTTTATTTTACGACAGCGACGTTTCCAAGACGATAGACACCATAGCCAACTTTTGAAAACGAATCACACAGATGGCGGTGTAATAAAGAATTAGAACACTTTAAGATATTGGAGTTTACTCCTTAAGAATCGATTTTCATATATAAGGCGCCCGGTATGAGAAAAATCCGAGGGGTAAAACCTACTAACAAGTAACGAAATCGTGTCACACTTTTTTTTATTTATTAGGAAATGATTCTTCTTAGATTAAAATTAATATTTCAACAGGAGCTAAATGTTGTTATGCCCAAAATATTTTCATTTAATGGAAAGGTAAAATTATGGACATGTGATGAGAAGAGAAGAGACGCATGTGACTAGAAGAGTGATGAGTATGAATGTAGAGGGATGGAGAGGAAGAGGACGACCAAAGAAAAGATGGATGGATTGCGTGAGACAAGACATGAGAGAGATGAATGTCAGCGATGAGATGACGACTAATAGGAGTGAATGGAAGAAGAAAACATACTGCGCCGACCCCAAATAAATTGGGATAAGGGCAGGAAGATGATGATGATGGAAAGGTTAAATTATTTTTTTGAGCATAGAAAACTTTGGAGCTACCTAATTCATTTTAAACTGAGAAAAATACCTCTAATTAATAAAAATAATATCTCAAAGCTCCTAATTCTTTATTACAACGCCATCTGTGTGACTCATTTTCAAAAGTTTGAAAATTTATTTAGATTTGATGGCGTCACTAAAATACACATACGCTATGTTCTATGGGCAGTGCTTTTGTCTATGGTAATGACTTTAAAGCGCTATGCACACTGAAGCGTTCCGGAGGCGAATTTTTGTAATGTTTTAGTTTCCGGGTACCGCCTGGTCTTTGGAGGTAGTTGGTGGATAACACCTGCCCAGTGGAAGATCTTCCCTTTGGAGGTACCAAAGGGAAGATCTTCCACTGGGCAGGTGATATATCCGGTAGGCCGCAGTCCAACGATGTTGAAACTTGTATATGAGCTTATCTTCAGAAAAACTTCGCTTACGCGATCTAGGATCTACGATCGGCTTAGTGGCGCCACCTGTTGGTGGCGATGTGAAGTGTCGCCACAGGTCTCAGTGTGCTTTAAAGTCTTAGACAAACGTAGCTTCCTTTTACAGAGAGCGATGTTGGCTTAGTGGGCCGTGGGTTCGAATCCAGGCCGGCCGTGCACCAATATATTTTTCTTAGGAAAAATTGATGTGCGCTAATTGACATTGCTCTTACGGTGAAGGAAAACATCGTCATGAAACCCGCGGCTTAGTTGGCTCCAGAAGTATTGACAAGTTTTCTCCTCTGGACATGGTCGACTAAGCTGAGAGGGTAGTAGGTGCTGGTCAAGCCTACTCCATCTTCACGCAAAAAGGACCCAATTAAAAAAGGGTCTAATCGCGGAAAACAGCCCGTATACAAGTACAAGTTTATATTACAAAAAAGAGCTGTCCGAGCTATCTATAAAATGGGCCCCAGGGAATCACTTGGGAAAAATTTAAAGAGATAAATATATTAACGCTCTATTCACAATATATTTACGAAAACTTGCTCTACGTTCACAAAATCCTGATATTTTTCGCAAAAATAGCGATATTCATAATTTCAACTTAAGAAATAGAGATGAGCTGACCTTGCCCGGTAGTAGGCTCCGGAAAATAAGCAGGTCGTTTAATAGTACATGTGTGCTCTATTATAATAAATTACCTAAAGATGTATATGACATGTCCATTACCAAATTCAAAACTTTTATAAAGCATAAATTGTGCGGTAAGGCATACTATGATACCTCTTCGTACCTTAATGATAAGAATCCATGGATGTGACTTTAATTGCTCCATTTCAAATAATATCTTCAAATATTTGTAATATTGACCTTTGTGAGCGTGATCACATAAAAAAAACCTCATGAGTTTCTTGTGCCTTCTTCTCATTGGTGGGCGCGTTCCGAAGGCACACATCCTAACTTAGTTTTTAAGACAATTCCAAGTGATCAATGTATATATACATAAGCATCGAAAGGAATAAAGAAATTTGACTTTGACTTTGAGTTCTTTTAAAGCCTCTTTTATCTCTGGTTCCAGGTGAAAGCCACCTCCGCACAGCGTTAAACAAGAAGTCATGCCAGTCCAGCGAGAGGTTCTCCCTCATCCCTCACTCGCTGCCTCTCCGGTCGCGTCGCGTGCCTCATGTGCCTCACACGGACAGGGACGACGATAATGTGAGACTCGTGAGGCATTGCGACTAGGTAGGATATTAGCTGTAGTGTTGGATTGTGCTCGGATTGGAATGCCGATTTGTGATATAACTGTTCCATTTCGTTCCCATACCCCCTTGTTCCAAAACGAGGTTTAAGGATAGTCCGAGATGTGGATTTAAACCTTAGTTGTAGACACAGATTTACTCGTGAACTTTAGTCTAAAAACCATCCCTATAGATTATATAGGGAAGTATAGTCTAAACACTATCCCTGTAGATTATACAGGGATACTATTTAGACTATAGTTCAAGAGTAAATCTGTGTCTAAAACTAAGGTTTAAATCTACATCTCGGACTATCCTTAAACCTCGTTTTGGAATAAGGGGGATGATAGTGTTTATTGAACATTCGATTTCAAAATGATGAATTATTAGCACTCTATTATAATTATTTATCGATAAACACCGTACTGCGCTCGAACAAGGTAACCATAGCAACGATAATACGTTGCTATGGTTACTCATGTTTTCTTAAGACGTAAACTGACTTTATAGACAACCATTTTTTTGAAAATCCAATGCATTAGTGTTCATTTAATGCAATGCGTGCATTCAAAGCCACTTTGATTGTATTCTTGAATTATAAGGTATTTGAAATGTGTAAAATACAGTCAGAGATTGAAAGCATTAAATAGGAGCAGAGAGGCGCTGGAGTACTTAAAAACCGTTTATACAGGTTTTCAGTCAAAATACCGGTATTAAGCGGAATAAACTGTTCTATTATTAAGAAAAGGGACGCGTCACGCTCGGAGCAGTTACCGGTTTTTTTTATTAATCTATGTTGTCCCACTGCAACGCAAAGCTCTCTCATCTGTTTCCAAGTTTGTCGGTGTCTGCAATGTTTGGCTGGTCTTCATCACTCCAGATCATCATACCATCTAATCTAACAAATTAATATCGATTTATATTAAAGTTTCAATTTCGTTCGTGCTAAAACTGCGAGCTGAAGGCCAATTCTCATAAATAACATTGTTCAAATTACATTTCAATATCATTTCGATCATAAAAAATACCGGGAAAGTAGCTTAAAATACCCTCAAAGTTAGCTTTTTGTAAGAAAAATCTGACTTTGAGTGTATCTTTTGCAATCGGGATGATATTGAAATGTAATTTAAACAATGTTATTTACGAGAATTGGCCTTTCTGTACAGACCGATAAAAACCGGTAAAAATTAACCGGTACACGACCCTTACCTTCAGTAGGTTAGTAATTTTAAATATGTCCAATTCGAGCATTATTCGTGGATAGAGTTGCCACTATTTATTAGAGAAGTATTTCGTTTAAAAGTCAGCCTTAAGTAGGTTTATTTTTATTGTCAAATTCGAATATTTACTTTAATTTCTGTTGATGTTAATAATTGATTTGTTATTCAATAATTCTATGAAATTGTTTCTTATATTAAGTATGAATTAAAAAAAATACATTTACTTAAACTTAGTTTTTGAAAGTCGAAATTTGATTTCGTTAGTTGAAAATATTACCTAAATAAAAAAAACTAGGAATTGAATTAGTGAAAGCATGCCAAATAGCACGCAATATGTATAAATAGTATAATTAATTATTATAGGATTCCATAGTTCACTATTTAAGTAGTTTTTTTTTTAAAGAAAACTATATGTTTACGACAAGCAGGGCCCTGCGATTTCACTCGAGTAATTCTCAATATCTGGTTAAAATGTAGCCTATGATATTTCCCAGGTTTCAATGTACGGTCGGCTGCATAATTGCAGGCCCACCGTAGAGCTCCTAAACGGCTGTTATAATAATGTTTTCAACACAAGCAAGATTCTATGCACCTGCTTTAGTTAAAGTTTAAAGTCTTCTAACTCATGAACTTATCAAACAAAAAATGAAAACATGCCAATAACAGTAATTGAACTCTACCGGGGGCTGCAATTATGCAGCCGACTGTACCAAATCAAATTTTATTTCAAATCGACACAATTTTAACAAATGTAGCCCCATTGTTAACTACTATGTTAAATTAGCTACATTAGGTTCTTGCGAAAAGAGTAGGGCTTCTGAACGCATTGAAAAATATTTGACGTAAGAAATCTCTTTATAATTTTAGGTACAGTCACATTACCAATTAGCTGAACCCTACGTGGCCCTCTCGCAAATCTGTAAGGTTGTAAAGTAATGTTACCTGCCTGCCTAGCATGAAGACCAAAACACGATACGATAAAGCGATATCACGCGATATAACTACATCAACTCTCAAAATATGATAGATAAAGCCGCCATGTTGAATTTTTATTATAATTTTTATCGCAATTTATAATAAAAATTTAACACGGCGGCTTTATCTATCATATTTTGAGAGTTGATGTAGTTATATCGCTTTATCGTATCGTGTTTTGGTCTTCATGCTAGGCGGGCTGATTCTGTTTTTTTTAACAATATACTATCATCACTATCACTATCATCTCTACATAGTATAAAATAAAGTCGCTTTCTCTGTCCCTATTTCCCTTTGTATGCTTAAATCTTTAAAACTACGCAACGGATTTTGATGCGGTTTTTTTAATAGATAGAGTGATTCAAGAGGAAGGTTTATATGTATAATACATGCATAATATAGCCGTGCGAAGCCGGGACGGGTCGCTAGTACAATACAATTAAAAAAAAAATAACAAAATAGGTAAATACTATATTTTTTACGGATATGCGAATGAGCTCTGCGTCACGTAGGGTTCAGCTAATTGGTAATGTGCCTGTAGTAAGTAATTTCTAAGTATAAACTCAATTACCCGGCTTCGTGCAAATTAAACACATACTAAAATAATTTTAAAACTATAGTTTTTAGTGAAAATGTATATCATTGGTTCAGTAGTTTATAGCTTTGATATTCTATAAAAGGATTTATTAGTTAGTAAAATATTTAATTCTTATTCCGAAACACCAAATGCTCATTGTAGAATTAAAACTAGAATAAGACAAATTAGATGTAGGTGGCTACGATATTGACACTGGCTATATGCACTAGTGGCGCGAATCCATTATTAAAAAGAAACTTATCGGTAAAAATACCGGTAATTTCTGGGATGGGAAACCGAAGGCTGCAAAAAGAACAATATTTTTTCTTTAATTTTAAGTTATTTTTATTGGCTCTTTTATGTTTTTATGGCTGTATGAGTTTAGTCAGCAATCTTTGCCTTCCCTGGCCTAGTTAAATAAAAAAAAAAAACAATTGACAACGGTGACTATAAAGCCCGCCATTTATCGAGCGATTGGAACGCTTGGAACGAAGTCCCTTTAGCATTTTTTTTTAATTTATGTGAGAGATTAGTTTCTCTTAAGGTTTTTCGTTTCACATTTTTGTAACGCGTAACATTTTTTCTCAGCTAGGTTTCTCGCCAACCCGCGATAAGGAAGAAATAAACCAATTGATTATCCCTCATTTGTAATGTAAAATTGTTCATATATTAAGGTATTTGTTTGTTACCAAAGTTATTCCCTAAGGTGCTCATTGATAGTACGAGCTTAGATTATTTTTTCAGGCTTACTAGATACTAGTTTCATAATGTCTTTATAGATGGCGCCACCGTCTAATTGTACCAGACTTAAAAAAGAACTGTACATAAAGTCTAACCATTAAAAATCGAACACAAGGCTGTATAGACTCAGAACCATTTGCCTTCCCTGACAGGGTACAATTAAAAAAGAAAAAAGTAAACCGAATTTTATGATTATTTTTCTTAGCCATTAGGCTTATGTGCTCCAAAAAGTCGCAATTTACCCAATATTGTTTCCAAATAACATAACCTACATTCTTTTGACTAGATAATATTATGGTACAATTAGATCTCAAAGCTATCTGTTGAGCTATTAGAAACTAGTTTAGAAAAAAAGCAAATCTAGTAAAGCCCATTGTTAATTTTATTAAATAATCATATTAAATCTATTATTAATATTTTATACGATTCAAATAATAATAAGGACCGATTTCTGCGACGCAAAAGGTTCCCGCCGTGATTTTTTTTATATTTTATCTTTATATATATTAATTGTTTCTGATTTGGGTGGGTCAACCGGGGTAATCGCGTCTGGCGGGGCTAATGCATCTTTTCGAATTTATTCAAAAACTGTTAAATCTAGTTGCAATTTGCTTAAACTAAATATTTTACCCGCGGTTAGTACAGATGGCGTTGTAGTACAGGTTTTGAATAAATTTGAAAAGATGCATTAGCCCCGCCAGACGCGATTGCCTCGGTTGACCTATGTATAATAAGTATGTATTATAAAAGAGAAGTATGTAGATATTTTGTCTGTCGTCTAGCACTCATATTACAAGCTTAATTGCTTAGTTTGGAACTAGATGGCGCTGTGTGGGAATATTTAAATCGTACTATATTCCTTGTTTTGTTTGTAAAATTATTGGATATTTGAAAAGTATTATAATTATTTATTAAGTTTTTTGTCATTCCAATGTTATACTTGACTATTAGGGCCCCGTGGTTTTACCTGCGTAAGTCCCGATCCTGTGGGAATATCGGGATAAAAAAGCTTATATTTCTCGCAAGGATTAAATGTACACTCATAGCAAGTTTTATCAAAGTCGGTACAATAGAATTTGTATTGCAAAAATACATACTTACAATTTACTTACCACTTTTTCAATTTATTTTTGGTGAAGCATCACTACATAGTATAAAATAAAGTCACTTTTCGCCGTCCCTATGTCCCTATATCCCTTTGTATGCTTAGATCTTTAAATTACGCAACGGATTTTGATGCGGTTTTTTTTAATGGATAGAGCATAGAGGAATAGGTAAATGGTCTAAGGGATAGAGTGATTCAAGAGGAAGGTATATGTATAATACATGCATAATATAGCCGTGCGAAGCCGGAGCGGGTCGCTAGTATTTTGATAAAACTTAGTGACATAGTAGTATTTCCGTTGTCTAGCACCCATAACACAAGTCTAGTTACTTAGCTTGGGGCTAGATGGCGATGTGTGGAATGTCCTGCAATATTTATTCATTTATAAGGTTTTTAAGGGACTTAAGCAAGTGAAACCGCATGGCGCTATTAGTTTTAGATTAATTTTGTTGATTATATTTCCATGATATTTGTTAAGTTTAAGTCTCTTTTTCTGTTATTATAATTATTATAAATTTTAAAAGAAATACTTGTACCTGTTGTAGTGCTTTATTCAGTTTAATTTCTCCTTAGTTAAGTTTGTAAAATAATGTCAAGTATTTAATGATTGTTTCTGGCGATTCGCTGGTCGATTTATCCCAGATTTATAGATAAAATTAGAATAATAATAAAAATGTGTACATTTATGTCTGTATTTTTATTTGTTGAAGCCGATTCCCTGTGGTTTTGTTAGCTTATTCCATAGGATCCGATGATCTCCAGCTATATTCTAAACTTCGTGGCATTTTTGTATATTTTATGAAAATCGGTTTTGTAATTTAAATACCCATTCCGAAAGAAAATTTTAAAAACATAATATTAAAAGTGCCTACTTAGAAAGCAAAATGCCAAACTCTTAAATTTACTCAATCTAAGTTAGTCTGCATATATTTAGAATAACGCTAAAATTGAGTTTATAACGAACTACAGGAATGTTAGGAATACAAAAAAATAATTTGAATTGCAACCAACCACGAATCCACTCCACTCTTCCTTGCTAGTCGTTGGTCTGTAAAAAGTACTAGGCAATCAGAAGTCAGCAGAAGGTATAAATCACACTTATTACTTAGATATCCCTCTCTTTCGTTGTTGTAGTCTGTAAAAACTACTAGGCAATCAGAAGTCAGTAGAAGGTATAAATCACACTTATTACAGAGATATCCCTCTTTCGTTGTTGTCTGTAAAAAGTACTAGGCAATCAGAAGTAGTAGAAGGTATCAATCACACTATTACAATATGTCTATCTCTCTCTTTCTTCAGTTTGTCTCATGACAAAGTATGTACCTACAACAGCCAATCACATGCCAGTACAGCTACTGGCATAATAATATGATTGGCTGAAGATTACCTTGAGCCATTTTGTTAATATTTTATTATCAAAATATATGAGGCTTGTACCAGGCTGCAAGAACTCTGTAGGAGGTATATTGATTCCTACAATTTCCATTACTGTGTAAATTGTTTGATAGTAATTGGTCTGTAAGTACTAGGCTATCAGAAATAAGTAGGAGGTATCCCACAAAAAACTGTCAGATATCTAATGTGAAATTATGCTCCAGATATTTCAATTATTTTTTAGCTTCTTTCTATACCTAAATGGATTTCACATACTTTGTCGGGCTAATAAATAATAAAAAAAGAGACTTAACGTAATAAGTGTGATTTATACCTTCTACTGACTTCCGATTGCTTATTAAGTACTCTTTTCAGACCAACGACTTTTTTAAACAGCAAGGAAGAATGATGTTGGATTCGTGGTTGGTTGCAATTTGAAATCAAGGGTGGCCGATGGGAATAGACCGGTTTTGTTGCGATGCTGCTATATTAAGTAGGATTTGTAGTATATTTGTATCATTTAAGAAAATCGGTTCAATAATTTTAATACCGATTCCGAAAAAAAAAATTACATATTTAAAGTTCTTAGAAAGATTTTGCAACAAAATCGTAAAATCTTGTCAAGATTTGTAAAATTCAGATTTATAAAAAGGGTAGCAGGAGTTAACTCTAAAATGATCGTGACGTGGCATTATCTGATTGGTTATTATGTAATATGTTCTCTCATAAGTAAGCTAGGTATTTCTATGAAATAATACAACGAAAATATTTTTATTTATAATTTTATTAAATTAATTCTATAACCTTTTTACATTTAATATAGGTGAGTGCAACGTATAATGCTGCCATGTTGCATTAGCATGTCACAAGTACCTATGTTTGCCTCTACTCAGACAACGAATCACTGCATAGTCCGGCTGCGGGTAGTTCGCAAAATTACGTTCGTAATATCCAAACACTTGTTTATATAACTCTTTTGTATCTGTCACATGTTGCCTTTCGTAACAAGAAATATGCTATTTTCCAAATTAAGGAAACTGGTCCTAATTTGGTCGGTTTCGTGATTTTTTGCGAACTACCCGCGGCCAGATAGTCGGCGCTTTGTCCGGATACCAACCGCGTCCGGGTTAAAACATCCCGGAAGCGAGACTAGTTTCCGGACAATATCACATCCGGTGTGCGCTAGCGCCGACAACAGCCCCGCGCCCGCCCAACGCCGACTCACGCTCAACAAACTCCAAGAATATATTTTTTTATGAATAATTTTGTATAAAAATTTTGGCTCCAATATTTACAACTGATATTTTTACACGCCCGGACTAATTTTTACAGCGACTAAGTCGGGTAGAGGGTGCCTGTGAGCCGGCGAGGGTGCGGACCGGGGGAGGGGGTTCGGTTCAATTCATTTCTAATAACATTTCTTATCTAAGTAAGGTGCGCGCGTACAGTCGCTCGCACATTCTATACCCTATCGTTACAGTGATGCACGTGACCGTCACGTTCGTTGCCATGACGACCGTGACGGGCCGACAAGGAGGGGGGAGTCTCGCGCTCTCACTACACTACTACACAACAAAGTAGGAAGATTTGCAAAATAAAGTCACTGTAGCAATAGGATACGGATACAACGTATTTAAGAAGAGACAACATCGAAGGCAGACATCGCCGCCCGCGCTACTTTACCCGAAACGAAACGTCCCAATATTCACCGCTTCTCGTGATTTAAAACATTAGTATAAACATTGAAGTACGTAGGGGCTTATACAGAATTTGTACTCTTTACAGCGTCCCGTCGCCGCTTGCTCCCAATCTATACGATCACAGACACGGAGTGTTTATAACAAACAGGTGCCCGCGAGTGAGCCCTGATTCTACCAGAAGCAAAACACTGGTACGTTTAAGCGCTCGCTTCACGATACATCTTGCTCGCGATCATCGTGTATCTGTACGAAACATTTGTCTATGGTACATACACACAAGCGTACTAACAGTAGAAACTACGTCTGTGTGGGATAATGATCACCCGAGCGGATTCATAGTGAGCAGCGCTTATTACCGAGCACAACTTTTTCATAACGTAATTACATAAAAAAATAAATAAATTTTGTGATACATAAATAATTTCCAAATGTACGAGTAAATATTATTTCTTGTCATACAACGTGGTGTTGAGTGTTGGGGCTTACAACGAATCGTGAGTCGTATACAAGAATCATCATAAAATACTCAGCGGAGACGAAGAACTTTTTGTCCCTGTTTGGGCGCCAAAGTTTATCATCTGTGCTGGGTCAAACCAAAAAAGCTGTATGTCCGAAATGGGTTCTAAATTAGACCTTACAAAGTTGTACAATAAAGTCTAAGCAGTAACCGACCAGATAGAGAAGCCATAACACCCATCCATTACCATAAGAGATCATTTTTATAAAAACAAAATATTACACTTATAAAATGATAAAAACTATTATTAACATCCTAAACAATTTACAGTAAGATTTCATGTATTTATAATAAAAAAATTAACATTCGATAAACGACATTGCGTTTCATAGGATGGCGATTTTTATACAATTAAAAATACAAAAAGTTCAGTCAAATACGTCAAAAAAATTAAAAGTTATTTTTTAAAGAAAATCATCGTGTACTAATGTCCCATGCAACTTTTAGTGTCCACTCTTGTGTAATTTGTATTTTTTTTTTGGTAATATTTGTCAACGAAATAAAAGGTCAAACTATGTAATTGTGTCAGTCTGAAAGAGTAACGCATTTAAACACAACTTTCACACGAAATGAGAATTTTCTTCTTTTGAAGACAACTAAACACTACAAACAAATCAAATTATACTTTAATTTATATCGAAAAAACTAAAAACTTAGGCACGTTTATTGAAAAGAAAAAATCAGGTTGGCTGTAATCGCAGTGGAATTCATGAAACGTCTATCTTACATCGAGTCGACCGAATTAACAAAGAGGTTGGAATAGCTACATCGTTACATTTGGTTTATCCAAGTGATACCTACCTCTTGTGACCGATTGGACGTTTCACATAGGCTGTATGGGCTTAGAACCCTTTGCCTTCCCTTCATAGGGTTAAATTGGAACAAAATTGAAAGTAGGGAAAAATAAACTATAAAATTATTACATTTTAAAACGACCGACACATTTACAAAGCCGACTGTGTGACAATAAGTGAGATCATCATTATTCAAAAATTAATACTAAATTAAAAAATGTTTAGTGATGTTGAGTTTGTATGTCAATAGACAAAGTCTACATTAAAACAATTCTAGGTAAGTCGAAAACGAATCAATGACTTGACCCATTTTTCATCATGATTTCATTTCCTTCCTGTGCAAATAAGGAATGACGAAGCAAAACGCTGAAAATCCCAGAGATTTTCACCATGAAACCGATTCATGGTGAAAATCCTAAACCCCAGTTTATTTTAACCAGATACGCGTATCAGTTTGCCTGGTTAAAAAATACCAGGTTGAAAATGAGTCTGGTGATGGATTCGTTTTCGACCTAGATGTATTATATAGACGAAGTCTAATGTCAAAGCGTTTTGTTAGCTATGTAGGTAAGTATGTAATACTAACTGAAGGCAACGTAATGTTGTAGCATTTAACCAATGGACGGCTTGGTTCGATATATTTTAGAACGAATGCAGACAGACTGTACCGCCTTATTCATAAGCTATAGTTAAAATTAGCTTTGCAGTCACACAGTGTCGTTAGTAATGTAAGCGACTACTAGACGGCAAACCTGATGGTTGTAGGAACTGACGCAGGCCTAAGCTCAGGTCGAGAACGACATCAAAGGGGTGTATCCCCCAATTCCCATTTTTTATTTCCAGGGAAATTGGGAGATACACCCCTTAAAATATAAAATGGAAAAAGTAGGACAAGCGTTTTTCCAAATTAAATCTCATTATTTCCATTGCGGCAAAAACGCAATTGTGTTATTTGAGAATCTTTTTCCACTTTAATATTTATTACGGCCTGATAATTTACTGATGTTGACAAAATGTTGGGCAAGCAATGTGTTGCCAGGAAAGGTTGCTCGACAAAAATCTGCAATGTGCACGCAGTCCTTCATACTGAACGGTCTTGTCTGCAGGTTTTCGATCTTAGTAAAATATTGTCACAAAACTTTTGAGGTTTTACGGTTGGTTAAAATGACATTAAAATATTTTATTTTATTTAGTTGGTAATTTTTTTTTTTTTTTTAACCCTTAAGGTTTTAATGTTAAGGTATATTTTTCTAATCTACAGTAAAAATTATTTTAGAAATCATTTTAGTTACCTGAATATTTGCAAAAAATATAAGACACGTATAAGATATTTTGAATAACTAATCAATACACATAAAAGCTTCTTTTTTCTTTACAGTTGCCTTCAGGACCGGACAAAATGCTCAAACAACCACACTGCAGTACAAACTAGCACACAATTTCAGGATCTATAAGAACTTAGCTTTTTTATATATGGCAATCATTCATAACTAAAAGTTGAAATATTACAGTAATAAAATGATTACCTATCAAATAAAAAAAGATATCTTAAAACATTTAAAAAATCAACAGTCACAAAAAGCTAAGCTCGTATAGTTCGATGAGTATATCATCATAGCCACAGTGTTAGAATACAGTGTGTAGAGAAAACCCTATTATCTTTCTTAGGTATATAAAGGTACTACTAGCTCCAGTCGGCAACATAACACCCACCATAGAGATCTAAAACTACTATGATTAGAATGTTTTCAAGTTAAGGTGAAAGGGTACCTGCGCTCTCTCCATACAAACGTAGTCGACTGTTTCCTCCCTGGATAATGACACTAGCACAAATATTTTTGTTCCATAAAACCTATAAGTAATTGCCATGACTATGCCCTTATTTTTAACCGACTTCAAAAAAGGAGGAGGTTCTCAATTCGTCTGTATGTTGTTGTTTTTTTATTTATTTTTTTCATTTTCTAATTATCATAGAAATTAAGATTTAAAACAAAAAATAGGGGCATAGCAGTTATAAGTTTTATGCGCCAAAAATATTTACTCTAGTGTATTTTTAGTAGTAAAAAGTAGTTAGTAGAGAAAACAGTCGACTACATTTGTAATAGTTTGTATGGAGAGAGCCCCCGGTACCCTTTCTTCTTAAGCAAGGCTTTAAAATCCTTCTTGATTTAAAGTAAAAATTTAAACTAAAGCATGATCTTAAAGTCCTACTTGTGTTCAAAACATTCTAATAATAACAATTTTGAAACTTCACTGTGGGTCTGCACCAGTGTTGCCAGATTATACATACGAGCCTTACTCAAAAAAATTGAAAATAAAGATTATTTTAAAGTTATTAAGAAAAAAATAACCTAAAGTTTACCCACCATTTCAGAAATTTTCAAAATGTGAAACACTATTATTTACGTAAGGACTTGATATCAATAATACTGTAGCCACATTTTATAAATTCCATTTACAGTAAGTTAGCGTAGTTTTCCAAAACTTTAAATAATTGTTCTATTAGGATTTTAAAATAACTTTGTAAATTATTTAAATTGGAATATTTACCATGTTCTTTGTTTTGTGGGGAAAAACATGTTAGGTACATATTCCGTTTTATAAATGTAGTAATGTGCTAGGGGTACAAGTACCTAAGAGGTTTACAGCGTTTTCTTTACACATTGTATAATTCATATCTGAATTTAATGATAATTTAACTAAACATTTTTTGGTGGGTGTCTTTGTAAATCGAACCCAATTCATCCGAAAAATATATAACATACAATCCTCACAGATCTCTAATTCTATTTGATTAATTTATACAAAATAAAATTAAAAATACAAAATATAAAATTGATATTTTATACAACATTTTTTTTTTGCTTTTGCAGCAAGTTCAATGGAAATTAACAGTTAACTACGGAGTTTTTTTTTTTCATATTTTCAATATGCCCAGTAGAAAATGATTAATTTGTAAATGTACAAAAATAATATTGTGATATATTGCGGGGCACATATTTACTAATTTTATTTACTACATATTTTTTTTATATGAAAAGCCAATACTATAAGCCCCCGAAGAGTTAAAATAAAGATTTTTTAAGAATAAAGATTTAACAGTGTTTAGAACACAATGGAAAGTAACATCGTATTGCAACTGAAGCGAGCCAAGCTCGCGAGACAAAATAGACAGAGAAATAATAAGAAAATGGGCCATATCTAATAGAAATTGCACTTAAATTTGCTTTTTTTTCTAAACTAGTTCAGAATCAATCGATAAACGGCACTGGGATCTAATTCCAGGATATCTCCGGTCAAAATAAATAAATAAATTAAATTAATTAATAAAAAAAAATGGTTGTCTGTAAAGTCTGTTTCCGGACGATAATTTTACGTGATAACGTTATAAGAAAACATTGATGGTAACCATGGCAACGATAAAACGTTGCTATAGTTACCTTGTCAATAACATGAGGCGTTCTAGTAACGACGTGTGACGTCACACTTTTTTGAGATTGCAGGTGTTCACCAATTTATAAAACGTTATCACGTCAAAAATATTAATTAACCCCTGACGCAAAAACGACGGGGTATCTGTCAGTGGCATCATAACTCCCGAACGGATGAACTGATTTTGTTTCGTTTGTTGAATTAATCGGGAGTGTTCTTAGCTATGATTGATCAAAATCGGTGCAGCCGTCTGAAAGTTATGGGGGATAAAAGTTGGGATTTTTTTTACATATTCTAAATTTTATTACTTCTAAAGTTTGTCAATTTTTACTGTTACCAAGATAGTACCGCCATCTATCCATTTATAATGAAACTAGTTGTCTAGTAAGCCCTAATTACAAATAATATTCTACAATTACACATGTATTTCTGTTCAATAAAAAGTACAAGTTACAAAATTGTCATTGTGGAAAATTTACTCTTTACCATTATACCTGACATTTTATATGGGAAATTCTGTAAAAATCAGTGCGTTTTTTTTTCAGAGCAGTTTGAAATATTGATCAATCAAAAGAGGGCGTTGAGAGAAATCCAAAATCACTTTTTCAAGATTTAGAGACGATATTAATTTTTGTAACCTTTTTATAACTATGTAGTTTTCATTAAACAAAATTACTGTCCAATTATTATGTAAATGTTAACTTTGTAACTTTTATTAGATATGCCCCTAATCGAAAGTAAATAGTAGTCGAAACGAACAAAATAAACTGATGTTTTTTTTGGCAATTTTGTACTTAGTGATGGATCGTAGAGTGTGTTTTACAAAATCAACACGTGCTTGTGTATAGAAGTGTGTGTCGGTGTGTGTGTGTGTGTTGTAGAATGTGTGTATAGCGGCGCGGGCGCAGGTCGTCATAGTTCGTGACGTATTTCCGTTCGTCACAGTTCACCGTCACAGAAACAACGTTTGCCTTAGTACATGTATCAACAAAATGTTCTACTATTTATACGTTATCGAGATGGTACCGAGCCGGGGCTCGAACCCGCGCCGCGCACCGAACACCTGGAACAACAAACAAACACTCATTACTTTAGCCTTCGAAAAAGAAAAGAAGGGTGGTATAAGTTTAATAACCCGTTGTGATATAAAATAAATATTATAAATATATATCCTTATCCTCAATCGTTCGTCTGTTTATCTTGTAGGTACCAATAGTTCCCTTGTTTTTAGTCCACTACCATCCCATCACTATAGCCCAAGTAGTTTTCTCCTGTAGTTTATCAATAGTTCTATCCAAACCGGAAGATGTCCTTGGGCTGTCATTTTATAGTGCAGGAATAATTACCTTTTTAATTAATAATTACTTTGCTTTCCACTTATTATTGTAAAAGGCCACTTCACACGTCTTCCAAAGGTCCTGGACTCCATAGCCCCGTGATATAAGACATATAACAGACAGTATTAAAGTGTTACCTAGACTCTCGTGTTTCTCGCGGCGCGCCTGGGACGGGCGTACGCTGTCTGCGTGTACGCATACTCGCTGGGCGAGCGCGGCCGGCGCGCCCGCGCAGCTACCACGACTCCAACGCCGCTGTCGCCGCTGTGCCCGGACACCAGCGACTCACTGTCACTCTGGTTAGATGTGTACCCGATCACATCCACTTCATCTGAAATTAGATACATGAAAAAAATTAAAATCTTTGTTCAAATATTAAATTTTTAGCAGCTGTTAGGTACCTCTTTAGTTATCGGATTTGTTTCCCAAAGAGGTATGCTTTTTCATATTCACATACGTAGGCGGAAGATCTAGGTTGTTATTTAGTATTTAGGTTATAAAAGAGAGACAACTCGAAACTTTTAATTATATGTTTAAAGATGGATACGTCGTCTTAAGTCACATAGATAAGTCCAAGTGGAATTAAAATGGTAGAGACATACCTACGTAAAAAAATGGTCAATTCATTAATGGATTTTTGATAGGTTGAGTTTAAAAAGATTTTCAGAACTAGCGTAAATATCGTGTTAAATAAGAGGAAGTACAGCAAAAGCAATTAGAAGACTATAACAAACATCCCTAATCACGATTTATCGTTCAAATATCTCGATATTTTCCCGAACGAAATATAATCGTTCGTTAATTACAATCTATAGTAAGACAACAATGTGCCGCATCGTTATATGTACAGTAATCCTTGCATTTTCAGATGATATTTATTTTTTTCGGTGTCTGCTTGGAGCTCACGGATGGAGGATTAAAGTAGATTCGTCGCGTCGCACCCCCGCACACCGTCGTCATACCCCCCCGCACCCTCACGTAGGAATATACTCGCACACCGCGTACAAATACATTTAAATTAGGTACAGTGGACGAGAGTGAATATTTGATCCTTTCGACTGGTGAAACTTTAGCACAAGGCGTTGCTAAAGTTTCTACAGTAATCTGACCAATTAGTATCTTTCGAAGAAATGAAAAATTGACGCAAAAATATTAGATTTTGGTACTTTTTATCCTTTCTTCCTTTATTATTATAATATGTTTAGAGTATAGTAGACTAGCATCTACTCGCGGTTTCACCCGCGTAAGCCCCGATCCCGTGGGAATATCGGGATAAAAAGCCTATATTACTCCCAATGAATCAATGTATCCTCATACCAAATTTCATAAAAATCGGTCCAGTAGTTTCGGAGCCTATTCAATGCAAACCAGTCAAATCTTTCCTCTTTATAATATTAGTATAGATAAAAAATATCGTTTTAAAGGGCAGATGTTTCCTCTTTTCCATTTTAGGTAATGTGAAATATCTTGGACCGCGTATCGAAACGTGATGTCGCTTGCGTTCGTCGTGCCGTTCCTACTCTTCTCAGATAAGCCGCTATGGAAATTTGATCTACGAGATTTTCACTCTTTATTGAAAAAGAAAATGATATTCCTTTGATATCATCGTTAATACTAAAATAAATTCTATAACATAACCCAAACTATTAACTAGGTGAAGCTACGCTTCGAAAGCAATAACTGAAAGCGAAAAGCGAACGGAAAATGCTGAGAAAAATCGTTTATCGAGTACAAAATGTTAATAATTCATTCGTTATTTTCTTTATACTAAAAGCTTTCGGTCTAGTCTTGGCTCGGATGAGGGATGGATGTAGGTAATTTGTGTTATAAAGGTGAGGGCTATTTTTATATATACCTAAGTACCTACTTGAAAGTTTAACATCAAAATATAATTTTAACATGCCTACTAATATTATAAATGACTTTGTCTTTTGTTCCCCTCTTGACGGTCAAACAGCCCGAATAATTTCGATGATAATTTGTCTATAATGTAGGAAATCGTTTATTTTTTACGCGAGTAAAGCCACTGGGCCCTAACAATCGAGTCAGGCGTAAGTCCGAAATGGAGTAATGGATAGTTTAGTTTTACGGGGCTTTAGCCTCTTCATTTGGGCCATGTGCATTGTACTGTGCATACATCTAAGCTGTCGAGAAACAAAGTACAAATGCGCGACGCTTGCTGGCTGGCGACAACTTCAAGCGGTGTCATGTGCCTCTAATTCGCCATTCATACGTACAGTACACCACTATACAACGTATTCCGTTTGCCGACTAGCAAATACAAACTTGTTGTGACTAATTATAGCACAAACGCAACATTCGAATTGCAACGGGTGGTGGTTGCTCGCACCAATATTCTGCAATACATGTTAAATGACGGGCAATCTACCGGGCGAATGCCCCCCCGCCCCCGACCCGAACGAACTCCGCCTGCCCTTTCCGCCACTCGTCCTCAAGGGCCGTTTGATAAATGGGATGCAAAAAAACGTCTTTCATTCCCTCGACCACGACTCCGCTGGTGAGTTTTTTCGTCAATGCTACGCGAAACTCATCGATGGCTCTCGACTCTCTAGTCTCTGTGATAAGACACGAAAACACATTAAAAAGTTTATCTTGTGACGTCTCTCCTCCGCTACGAACTTTTGTGATTCGTTACTTCGTCATTTTTCCCTCGAGAGTTCGAGATAAAGCGACTTTATGGAGTGGGTAAATTCAAAATGACTTTATTTAGTCAACGTTTTTGAATGGTGAAGTTAAATGAAGGTTGGGGTAGATCGAGAGGTGGAGGCAGACAGTCGTCATAGCGAAGTGGACACGATAGGTAATCGATACTTGTATATCAGCGACGCGCAATGTGGTCCGACACACCCGGGTAGGTATCGTTCATATAACGTGTAAAGCCGCCGATCTACTTACACCAGTGTTTTTCAATCTGTGGGTCGCGACCCCAAGGTAGGACGCATAGTGTCACTCGAGGGGTCACGAATAAACAAAAAGGTAAGGTGCTAGTAGGTCCTACGCTATTATAAAAACTATGATTTCAATGAGTGAAGATGTCTATTTTTTACAATTTATCAAAACGTGGCTCTATTTTAGAGACGTTAAGGATCCAGATAACATTAATATTTTGGGAATAAAGCACCATTTTGAGCATGCCGTCAGATGCTATCCTTGTCTTTTTGATCAATATAGGTCTCCTCAATATAGAGAAAGTTAAATACAAACTCTTTAAAATAATGGCGTAGTTTTATTAAGGATCTGGGGGGTCGCTAGATATTTTTAACTTGTAAACGCGTTTTCAAGAAGATTGAAAAACACTGACCTACACGTATCTACGAGTAGATGCCACCTTTGATCGCGCACCGAACGGCCAGCGCTTCCCGGATAAATGAGCGCAAATTCCACATTCAATAAACTGTTTTGTTTGGTCCGAAAGCATCATCAGTTTACAGTTCGCGGTGCAATATTTCGACAGGAGAATTTATTTCAGACAGAAATTGAATATTAGAGTGAGGCCGCAACGTTATATCGTAAACTACGTTAAAATATCACGCGGACGAGCACGCCAACTCTAACTTAGTTATCGGAAAATACTTAAAAATGTATGTGTCGTGCGTCGCTATGGCTGTATATATATATGTCGCATATTATCGTTACCAGATAACGCAACAACAATATTATATTTCGTTTATACAAAGAAAAACAAAAATTCCTATAAAAAACACTAAAAGAAAACTTCACTATCTATGTTGCAGAGAAGCCTCATAATTCACAAATAAATTTTCCTATTTCAAATTGAAAGAAAGTAACCAACCTACTTAACTTTGAAAGACTTCGATTTAATGTAATAAATAAAATAGAATGTTACCAAATGTTCACAAATAACTTATATAGGTTGGTAAACTTAAGCGTTTGAAACATGATTTATTAATGGGCCATTACTGGAAGTCTCCTCACCAAAACTATTACAAGCCTGATGTGTTCATGCATTTTGTATGAATCGTGTACCTACCTCTATATGGCTTGGGGTTGTCTTGCAATACTTATGTCATTTTTAATACATAATGTTCTTTACCAAGTTATTGGATCGGGTTTAATATATTTTTTTACAATAAAAAAGAATGCACTAACTATAGCAGATACCTCGTGTTTTATTTTATCTTCTCACTAGCAGCGCTCCGCGGTTTTACCCGCGTAACTCCCGATCCCGTGGGAATATCGGGATAAAAAGTAGCCTACAGCCTTCCTCGACAAATGGACTATCCAACACAAAAATATTTTTTTAATTCGAACCAGCAGTTCCTGAGATTAGCGCGTTCAAACAAACAAACAAACAAACTCTTCAGCTTTATAATATTAGTATAGATTCGGAGTCGTTCCGAAGACACACATTCTAACTTAGATTTTAAGACGATACAATTAAATAAAAAAACTTACTTTACAATTTACTAAGTATGCTGCTAATATTATAAATGTAAAGTTGTTAGTTTGTTCGTTGGCTTTAATAATGAATGAATATTATCAGTTTTTTTACCCTTTTAGAGGTAAAATTTTCATATATCGTTTCTTTGTGCTCGCCTACGACCTAAAAGAAATCCCAAAGCGAAGTTTCAGAATGTAGCTCTTGTAGTCTCAGAAATTTCTTGATAAGTCTTTTCTCTTTTATATTGGTCTTTGAGTCACGAGCGTATAGGCATCTTCTAGGAAAGCGTGTTACAACTTGGACCGCATCGTTACTTACCATCGTGTGAGATAGTGGTCAAACGCTGACCTATCACTATCACTACATAGTAAAAAACAAAGTCAGTTTCTGTCCCTATATCCCTTTGTATGCTTAAATCTT
The DNA here is from genome assembly GCA_907269075.1 of Idaea aversata. Classification (NCBI taxonomy): domain Eukaryota; kingdom Metazoa; phylum Arthropoda; class Insecta; order Lepidoptera; family Geometridae; genus Idaea; species Idaea aversata. Next base: position 1,822,635 of record OU026092.1, on the reverse strand, counting down.
TAAAAGTACGCAACGGATTTTGATGCGGTTTTTTTAAATAGATAGAGTGATTCAAGAGGAAGGTTTATACATGCATAATATAGCCGTGCGAAGCCGGGGCGGGTCGCTAGTTTGTTATAAAAAAAATGGTTGTCTGTAAAGTCGGTTTACGGACGATAATTTTACGTGATAATGTCATAAGAAAACGTGAGATTTTTTTTGTTATTCCTTTTTGTTTTTTTGTTATATTTTTCCTTTATATAAGTCTTCTATTTGTCAGTCGTCATCATAACATAGGCCCAGATGAGCGATATTATTATTACATAAGTAGGTACTCTGTTTCCTAACGGGAACGGACGCGTCATGGTCATGTTACCATGACGCGTAACGTCACACAATATTACCGTGACACTTTTTTGTGAATGCAGTGTTCCACCAACTTAATAGACGTTATCACGTCTAAAAAACAATATAGAAGATTGCAATATAATTGATTATTTAACATTACTAGATACGTAATATAATGAAAACTATTACCTAAGAGACAAATTTATGGCGTTTTTATACAGCCTGGACAGGTGTCAGTTAAGTGAGTCCCATAAATCAATGGGCGATAATTTAGCCATTGTTTGTCCCTGGCGGTCGTAAATCGCGCGACGTCAGAGCCGGCAGCCGAGGGGGTTATTCCTGATGGCCACTTACCGCGTCTTACTTGTGACAAGGTATAAAATATTCATAAATATTTTTTAGGAAATATTTAAAAACTGACACCAACTCTTGACAAATGTTTTTACTTTTGTAGCTTTACTTAAATGATATATTTATATATTTTAGGGATGAATCCAGTTTTTTAATATTGAAAATAGGAGCGGAAAGGTGCCCGAGTACATAAAATCCATTCGGTTTAATTTTTACCAAAACCCGTTTACAGCAGGTTAACTCTAAAAAGCAAAAAAATAATAGTTTTCGCTCAAAATACCGGTATTACCCAGAATATTTCCGTCGTATATACCGGTAAAATCAGAATAAAATGACCGGTCCAGGATAAATGATACAACTATGTCCCTTTCCAAACGCATTCCTCTTATAGCACCCAATTTTTCTTTCTTTCTCACGTTTTCTTATACTTCTTTTGCTTTTTTTTCAACGCGATTGCCTGAGTCACGACAGCAATATGATATCATAGAATAGTCTAACAGAATACAAGGCAAGGCCCAGTGCGAAATTTTGCACCTTCAGATAAAACCGTATTCGAAAAAGTTTCGTTATTTATTTGTTTTGCTTGTAAAAATTATATGTCGAGACGAAACTCAACTGAGGGGAGAGAGTTTCGAAAAACCTCCGAATTCTTTTTCTCAATCGTATTGCTTAGTTAGCGAATGTTAGAAACTTATATAGTAAGGTTATACCGTTACATATTTTCCACGTTGAAAAGCAGTTGTTATTTAGGTTTCAGTGACAATGGTGTACCGTGACTTGTTAGTTGTTACCGGTAAAGTTTGTTCAAGAACCGGTACCTTTTTGTGATGTTAATTTTATTTGCAATTTTGTAAAGGTGAAACAAGAAAGTTAAAGGTATTTAAAATGATATAATCGTGTCTTTGGGGGTCCGGTTGCCATGGAAGCACGTCCGCGGTAACAAGAGAATTGATAAACAACTTTATTTTATAATTGAACTAGCTTGGTCGCGTGGTTTTACTTACATAAGTCCTGGGACGACCCAGTTGGCACAATGGTCACCATGCCGGACTGCCAAACACAGGGTTGCGGGTTCGATTCCCGCCTCAGACATGTATTTATGCTTAGATATTTGCCTGTGGTCTGGTTGTTTCTACGTATTATTAGTATATATTTACAAAAGAAAAGTATATAAGTAGTAAGTATATCCGTTGTCTAGTACCCATAACACAAGTCTAGTTACTTAGCTTGGGGCTAGATGGCGATGTGTGGAATGTCCTGCAATATTTATTTATTTATAATCTGCTATTTTTGCATTAATGGATTTACCATTGTCATTATATCGAGAGTCTATTGATATTATATTGAGATTGTGACTTTATTTGTTATTTTGCTAAAGTTTTAATAACATCGCAATAGAATCACTATGAAGTCTCAATGGAATGGTAATAGATACGTTGCAGGTGTTGCCTAGCAACATGGTATATGTTACTAAGCAATATACCGTTTTGACAACTATCGAGATTCCATTGAGCCACGATTCCAGAGCAGAATACCAAAGTCAGTCAGTGGTGCGTCACTGGTGTTCCGATAGAATAGCTAACATTATGAGAATACCAATTTGACATGTTATGTCATATTTTTGGCATAAAATGTCTATTACGATTCTGTCGACACTTTAGTGAAACACGATTGTGTTAGCAGACTTAGGCCCCTGATCCTATGTGCGAATATCGAGGTAAACAGAAGGCTCTTTAGTAGGCTCACCCTACGAGCATTTAGCCTACAGGGTTAGTTTACGAAAACTCAACCTACAGAGAAAATTAAATAAAAATCAATAAAAATGCCTTGCCTTGTCCTTCTCCATACTATCCCGTTTTCAAATCTTTATCTAAATCGGTCGGGTTTTCTTTAATTTAAAGGAAGGGACATACACATTATAAACACACTTTCATATAATAATAATTTAATTTTTGGATTTAATTAATTTTTAGTAATCTAAATAGAGAAGAAGAACGTACTTCGCTAAATATCAAAATTAGGTCAAATTATATCAATCAATCAATCATTTATTTGCGAGTAAAGGTTGATGTAAAGTTTGATGTTATTACAAATGTATTTACTCTGCCCAAGAGGCGTGCAAATCTTATTATTTATTTTTATAAAATTATAGAATAAGTCTCATATTGTCTAGTTACTACAAAACTCCGAAAGGTGGTTTTTTTAAGAAGTGCTAAACAAGAAGATGGAATAAAGAAAGCAGAAGAAATTACACGTAGCTATGAGAAGTAATAAAAAGCTCATTGATTTTCCTTTTTGAAAATAAATATAAAAGAAATGAACTGTAATAGATTAACATCTGAATACAAACCTTTTTAAACTCAGACTATGTATTCATAGTAATTATTTTACCGGGTCTTAATCGCGTATTTTTTTTCTTAATTTCTCTTACCTCGACGTTTCGACTATGTTACGAGGAGACTGACCTTGACTATTGTAACATAGTCGAAACATCGAGGTGTTCAGGTGTTAATCTATAACTGTTCATCTCATTTTTATTTATTTTCAAAAATAACTATTAACCTATTCAAAATTACTATTAACCTCAATGATTTTTTATTTTTTAAAGTGCTAAGCCTGCACTGGGCTATCTGAAAATATTAACTATTAACCTCTTTAGTTGGAAGAAAACATTTTCAAAAACTAGGCATTAAATCAAACACATTTAAATCAACAACAAAATTATGTCCACCGGCACAAATATTCACTATTCAATTCCACACAAAAAACCCTAAAAAGGGGAAAAAAGCGAAGGAAACAGAAAGCCATTTGCGTAAAATTAGGATCTCATAAGACGTTTGACGCGTAGGGAAATTCAATTCTATTGAAATGGAAGGGCAAATTAGGTTGTTTCGGGGCAGAGAGGTGCTATTATTATATATAACTTGCAATCGAGATTATGTTGATAACTTAACAATATCAGGCTATTGATTTGACGTTAAATATGACTGACTTCAGATTTGTAAATCAAATTATCCACTTTTTGAAATAGGTTTTCAAATATAATCGGAAAAAGGGATTAGATAAGTCTAAGTACCTATTTCTTCAGATTTCAACACGTTATTTGAATCTATTTACGAGTTTTGTGACGAGAAGTAGCTTCAGATGTTCGCTGTGAAAGTAATTTTTACGTAGAAATCTACAAAGTAGAGAAATTTCATGCACTCGAGAGGAGTATCAAATAGAATCTACATCCTTAAGATTAAGAATTATTGAAATCTGATTTCATAAAGGTATACGACGTGAACAAAACTAGCTATCATGGTTCATGAGATACAGCCTGGTGACAGACAGACGGACGGACAGCGAGGTCTTAGCAATAAGGTCCCGTTTTTACCCTTTTAAACACACACAATCTATTCAATCTATTTAATCTATTCTATCAGTCTATTTAACATATTCAATTATTGTTATAAAATATGTATGTTAGTCTATAAGGTATGTATCTATGGGCCTTTGTAGCCTGAAATAAATTATTTATTTATTTATATTTTATTTATTTTGGTACGGGACCCTAAAAACTAACGTCTCCGAAAGCACTCTCACAATATTTATGATACACAAATTTTAGCAAAAATTCTGTTTTTGTTCTCTTTAAGGTGAAAGGGTACCTGTGCGCTCTCCATACAAACGTAGTCGACTGTTTCCTCCCTGGATAATGACACTAGCACAAATATGTTTGTGCCATAAAACCTATAACTGCCATGACTATGCCCCTGTGTTTTGGTTTTTTTAATTTTCTAATTACTTATCATAAAAGTTAAAATTAATAAAAAACAATAAATACCGGGGGCATGGTCATGGCAGTTCTAAGTTTTAGGTATGCACCAAAAATATTTGCTCCAGTGTCATTATCCAGGGAGAAAACAGTCGACTACGTTTGTAATAGTTTGTATGGAGAAAGCCCCCGGTACCCTTTCCTCTTAAATTATGCTCGTTGTCACCTCAACTAGATAACAATAATAAACATTTCCACAACAATTTAATTGAGTGTCCATTAGCAAAAGCGATTGGTAAAAAAACAAAATGGCCGCTCTACAACTACAAAAAAAAGCCTCTGACAAAAGCCCATTAGAAGTATAATAATTCTCGGAGACATTTAGAGGCTTCTGGTAAGCAATTTAGTTAATATCCCCCTGGGTTTAGGTACGCCTAATAGAAACTATTGTAACATTAATACCAACCACTTTTTAAATTAGCTTTAGTCATGAAACTAACTTATATTAATGATCAGGTGCGTTGCTTGAGAAATTTTAATTAACTGTGTGAGTTATAAGGCGACTTGCATGTCATTGTGCTTAAACAACTTTAATTAACTGTGTGAGTTATAAGGCGACTTGCATGTCATTGTGCTTAAACAACTTTAATTAACTGTGTGAGTTATAAGGCGACTTGCATGTCATTGTGCTTAAACAACTTTAGCTAAATTCTAGCTAAATGCATTTATGGGGGAATCTTAAATTAAATTCCTTTTCAATAACCACAAGACAAGGTTGACATTATTAAATACTAGCTACCCGCCCCGGCTTCGCACGGCTATATTATGCATGTATTATACATATAAACCTTCCTCTTGAATCACTCTATCTATTTAAAAAACCGCATCAAAATCTGTTGCGTAGTTTTAAAGATTTAAACAAAGGGATATAGGGACATGGGGAAAGAGAAAGCGACTTTGTTTTATACTATGTAGTGATAGTGAAGTTTAACACTTTGATAGTTGGTTAATCATGTTTAAGGTCTTAAATCATTTTATTTTTTGTTGTGCAATTCAACCTTAAAGGTTTTCTAATTTAATTGTTTTTTGGAACTTGTTTTGGGAATATGAGATCAACTGCAATGGTTTTATCACGAAGTAAGCCCTTGGTTTTAATGTCTCCAGTTAAAACCGAGAATTCTTTCTCCAGGACATGGTGTACTAAGCTGAGAGGATGGCCGCGCAAGCCACATTTCCCAGGTAGTGCAGCGCCCTCTATAGCATAAATTAAAGTTGCTGTAACTATGTAGAATATTATGTTACCCGATAATAAATCAGAATCAGAATCTTTATTTGCTAAAAACACAGGTATAAATATTAGATGGTAATTACAAAAAATAGATCCTTAAGTTCTACCTTACAAAGGCATGCAAATGTTTATGAAAAGTAAAATCAAAATATTTAATTAATGAATATGTCTAAACATTATAACAACATAATTTTATAGTCAATTAGTTCATAATAGATTATCTTATTGTCAATTTATTTGAATACGTCAATTTGTTATAAATCAGAAAAACACTCGATATAGTTAAACATGTAAAAATAAAATAAAAGCAGAATTTAATAATATAACAGAATAAAATAAAATTAAAACTCCCTTCCCATTACAACGCCATGTCAGTTAATGCTTAAAAATTCATTAACGGAATACCAGCACTTTTCGATTAACCAGTTATGAAGCTTACGTTTCATTTGTTGCAAAGGAAGATCTGTAATATCACTCGGAGTATTGTTGTAAACTGAATAAGCGACGAGGTGATCTAAAATAGGTATTGCACGCCTTTCTAAACAATATAATACTAATTTAAATATTAATAAACTGGTTACTCTTTAAAAAGAAAATGTGGCTTCCTCTAAAAAAGAGACAATTTTTTGTCCCATCTCGTTTACCTCGTCAACAACGTCTAAAATAAGTAGAAAACAAAATGATGTTGGCATAACTTAGTTTTTACAAAATTCTGTAAAAACACCAGCCTGTTTTCATGGCTGAAAAATTCCGGAAACACACGGTACCCTGGAGACTAAAAACATTTCCTGACAAAAAATCGTTGCCTTTTACATAGGCAAGGTACAATCGACGCTCAAAAGTCCACCGCCATCGTAACGTTTATAATCCTGTGCAGCACTATTTGAACATTATAACAACGCAACCAATGGGTCAAACCCACGTCAGTTGGTGACGGCTTATACCATTCGGCCAACTAAAGACATAGCTAACATGTTGAAAATAATAATCACACTGAGTACTTTTAATTCAAGTATTTATGTTTGTGTGTAATGTCTAGTAGAAGAAGGTCGTAAGTACAATACTTGTTTATAGTATTATTTTAGCAAACTGATAGTGACTTATGACGCATACTGTACCTACTGATAAATTGTTGTCGTAAGTGTTTCTGTTTGTTTTATTTATGTATTTACAAAAGAGAAATATTGAAGTTTTCTATCTGTTATGTAGCACCTACTCGTATGTGGCACCAATATTAAACGTAGGTACGTAAGAATGTATTTATTTTTTTTTCATTTTTTTTTTATTGAAATATATAATAATAATATATAATATTATAGTTAAAATAAGGAACCCGTATAAAATCACTCTCTTGTCCGTCTGTCTATCCGATTTTTTCAGGAACGGGTGAACCTAGCTAGTTTAAATTTATACCAGATACTGAGGTCTATAGTCCCTATTAGGAGCATAAAAAATTAGGTCCTAAGTCAACACGATAAAAAGGTATGGGCAAATTTAGATATTCCCGAAAACTTGTTTCTTTTGTATTTGCATGTATGGATTTTTCTAACTTACATATTTTGTTCGCACGGGAAATATATTCAATTTACACAAAATCATTATGTCAACTTTCCTCATGAAACACTCAGTCCATCGGTGAAAACTCTATGATAATCTGTTTAATAGGTTTCGCACAGATAGACGCGGAACGCCCCCCCGTTCCGCGGGGAAGATTACTACTATTATAAACTAAGTCCCCCCACTTAGTTTATAATAGTAGTAATCTTCCCCCATGTAAGCAAAGGGGTAACTCACGACCTAATTAAGCAGTTGGTATAATTATGACGTGAGCACACAAGAGACTCGCGACGACGACGCCTTCCGGTTCTGCTCATGATGTGCGCGTAGCTTTAGTTTGTTAGCGGCAGTGTTTTGAGTTTATGTCAAAATAAATACCGCCACTAAACGTAAAATCGAAGGGCACAGGTAGTTCACGAATACAAACAACTAAAGATTTAAAAGAACCTTCCATTTTCAAATTAACTTTAGCCTTTCCTTTAAAACGGAACTGATAAGACTGACGTTATCTTCAAGCATCAAGCTTCAAGCTTCATTTCAAGCTCACGCCATCCACGAAGCAACTGATCCAACTGATAGAGATAAAAAAAAACCGAGGTGATTAATTGATTCCACAACGTCAGCTTGAGGTGTTTTTCCTTGTTTTTCTATATTTATTGGGGTTTTATTTTGGGGTTGCAAATAATGAATAATATGTACTTATCTATGGTAGATTAAGTTTTACTTTATCCTTTAGTACTTAGGTAAAGCATGTGATGTTACTTTTATCTAGACTGTAGGACACTTTACACAGCGCCATCTATAGCCCCAAGCTCGTGTTATGGTGACCAAACAAATGATAGAATACTTATACTCTTCATGCAATATGCGAAAATATCCGAGGTATATTATGAGTCAATTGCCTTACTGTCGTGTGGTTAAGTTAATGTCGCAAAGACGTATCTACCTCTGGTTGACATATCTATACATATAAAATGCTTAGTTCTGACAGACTGACTGACGAATCAACACACAGCCTAAACCGCTGATCGTAGAGGCCTCAAACTTGGAGGGTTTGTTCTTTGTATGCCGTAGGCATCCAAAAAGCAAGGATTTTCGAAATTATACCCCTTAGGGGATGAAAATAGAAGGCAAAGTTTGTATGGGACATGATACAATCTACTTGAAATTTCGCCATAAATATACTTTAACAGAATTGATGGAAGACGTGCTAAAAAAAATCCAATTAGAACTATTTTCGACTTCTACGCGGAAGAAGTCGCGGGCAAACGCTAGTGTATACATATAAAATGCTTTGTTCTGACTGACTGACTGACTGACTGACTGGCGGATCAACGCACAGCCTAAGCCGCTGAGACCGTAGAGGTCGTAGAGACCTATAACTTGTCACTGTATAGAAAAAGACTTTGTATAACCCTATACACAAAAAAAAACCCGAATGAAACCATCTTCCCTTTCACAAACACATGAATCGAAAACTCATTCATTTATTCGAAGTCAGTATAATTATATTGGGTACGGGAGTTGAATCATTAACACTGAATCAATGTTCACACATCGGTCTCGGCCAATCAAAGCATCAAAGAAAACCATTACCAAGTTTTTCCGAGGGAAAAATAAACAATGTCGTTAACAGCAGTTGGTTGGTTTCGTACTTACAATACAACAGTAGTGTGGTTTATTTATATATAGTTAGGTATATAGGTAAGTGAGCTCGCAGACGGTTGACTTTCGTAGGCTGATTTTTCAGGCTTATTTCCAACGTATGAATAATCAGGAAGGGAAAATTGGTGGTGATCAAGGAATTAATTTAAGCAAGACGTGAAAATAAAATCTTCAATTGATCTGTACCTACATATAAATTACTTTGTCCTCACTGACTGACGGATCAACGCACAGTCGAAACTGCCGAGACCTGAAACTTGGAAGGTGTGTTCTTTGTATGACGTAGGTATCCGATAAGAAAGGAGTTTCTGAAATTCTACCCGTTATGGGGTGAAAGGGGGGTGCAAAGTTAATGAGACACCGTGATTACTTGGTTCAATCTACTTCAAATGTTCGAAATCCACGCGGACGAAGTTGCGGGCAAAAGCTAGTCTATAAGTACTAATATTATAAAGCTGAAGAATTTGTTTGTTTGATTGAACGCGCTAATATCAAGAACTACTAGTTCGAATTAAAAAAAATGTGTCGGATAGTCCATTTATCGAGGAAGGCTACAGGCTATTTTTTAATTTGATATCCCCACGGGATCGGGACTTACGCGGGTGAAACCGAGGGGCGCAGCTATAACGAAGCTTTTCCTAGAAAATGAGCTACTTAATTGCACTATTGGAGGTGATTCCTTGGAACCTTTTTAAAAAAAGGGAGTAACGTAGATGAATAAAATTGACGAAGTTAGCTAGTATATTACATTTAATTTCGCTGTTCAAAAACCTTCAGTCTTTCGTCTGCAAAGCCCTTTAGGTATTGCGTAGGTGGTAGGTATAGGTGTAATTAATAAAACGAGAGGTGGCGAGAGTCCGTGATAAGCCGCCGGATCGTAAATCACGTGGGCTAATGACTCTACGAGTGCGACCGTTAGAGGGCGCTGTTCACTGGTCACTTTTTTTCGTTTATTTTTAACTAGCGACCCGTCCCGGCTTCGCACGGCTATATTATGCATGTATTATACATATAAACCTTCCTCTTGAATCACTCTATCTATTAAAAAAACCGCATCAAAATCCGTTGCGTAGTTTTAAGGATTTAAGCATACAAAGGGATATAGGGACATAGGGACAGAGAAAGCGACTTTGTTTTATACTATGTAGTGATTCTATTTATATTTGCTCAAGTATTTTCATCAAACGGTAGATTCTCTCTTGAAAGAATACCCTGCAGTTCCCACAAATACTTTAATTTTAACGCCCCGCGCGGTACAAGTTTTTAGTGGGCAAAATCTGGCTGAAAATGTTTCCTGACCTAAAAAAAACGCTTTTCTTTCTTCAAAAACGATCATCCCTAAAAATGTTAAATAATTAAGAACGGATTTCTGTGTTCAATGGAAAAGGCCCCAGATTTCCTTTTTTAAACTTTCTATTCAAAAGAGTTTGATTCGGGTAAGGAAGAAATACCCTCTGTTCGGAAGGCCGAACAGAGGGTATTTCTTTTAAATCGTAAGGTGATTATCCACCGAATACGAATGCGCCCAAACTTTACCACTTCAATCCGTTTTAAGTGCACGTTTTTAAAACGATGATCGCCTCCCTGTAAATTATTTCAACGGATGAACAGTTTCCGAAAGTTCTGCACTTAAAGTGTTTAATTGCTGAATAATGCTTCTTTACGATGTTATTCGACGGTTAATTTTATTTTCGCAAACATAAGGTTTTTTAGCTTTATGACCGTATGCAGATATTTTTTTTTTAAGTTATTATTTTAGCATTCCCCTTCGAAATTTGATACTTTCATACAAACATCGAATGATGCAGTTTTAGTTTTTGTCAAAATTGGGCATAAAAAGTTTTTCCATTATACGAAATCCATGAACATTTTTCATGGATTTCGTAACTGTCAAAAATGTCAGTGAATGGGCTGACATTTTTTGGGCTGGGCTGGAATATCTTATAGTTTAGAATATACCAAGCCCTGATATATAAAAAATACCCTGATATTTATATAGTGGGCGTCGACACAGTCTTAATAATAATTATGTAAACATATAATCAAGGTATACATATGTAAGTAAACCAAAATGATCAAACAACTTAATAATCCAAAAGCAATATCGGTAAACGCAAGCCCATAGAGGGTGAAATTAATAATTAAGGCATTTCATGTAAACAACATACTAAACTCCGTACTTAATCATATCAAAGGCAATCGACAATAATTAAATTATCAGTTGATTGAAATATGAAATACCTTACCTACTGGAAATCTCATATTCATAACTTTTGAATGGAAATTCTACTAATTTAAATGCGAAGGGAACGTATTTATATCCGTTCATCGATAAAGTAAAAATATAGAAACTAGCAGCGCTGTGCGATATCACCCGCGTAACTCCCGATCCCGTGGGAATATCGGGATAAAAGGTAGCCTATGGTATTCCCAATGAATCAATGTATCCTCATGCCAAGTTTCATCAAAATCGGTCCAGTAGTTTCTCAGTCTGCCTGTGACCTGTAAAGACCAGACTTTTCCTCGTGAACCGTGGTAGCTAGACAGTTGAAATTTTCACCGATGATGTATTATGTTGCCGCTTTAACTAAAAACACATAACTAAAAACATAACATAATGGTACGGAACCCTTCGTTCGCAAGTCCGACTCGCACTTGGCCGGTGTTTGAAGATTGCTAAATTTTAGCCAGCTAGTTTGAGCTGTGGGTTGATATCAGTCAGCCAGGATTTCGAATTTTATGTTTAAAGATGGTTTTAACCAATTTAGCATAAGTAACTTAAACCTAGCAAGTTAGTAAGCAATAAATGTTTGATGGATCGAGATTTACACGGGTGAAATCGCGCGGCGCAGCAAGTATAAAACGCCTTATTCTGTAAATCTCATATTCATAACTTTGAAATAGAAATTAAATCTCCATTGATAGATTTATGTTACAAGTGCTAATACCAAATAACTTTAGGGCTATCGTATACAACAGACTACGATCGCCCGATAGTTAGTTGACCTTTCATTTTGAAGGCAGAACTTTCACTTTGGACGATTATATAGTTGCTAATGTCCAAAAATAAAATTATAGCCGCAATAGATTATTGACTTATGTATTCAAAATTTGTGAAAAATTCAGCTTAGTTAAAATTTCAAATTTATTTTATTGAATAAAAATATATCTGTAATGGAAGTATTAATATTTAGTTTTTAGTTCCGAGGCTAGTGCCAAAACACAAAATGCAATGAGCACCGCCCTCCCGCCCACTTGAAGAGGCATGCAATGAGGACAAGCAAAAGTTAGTATTAGTATTAGTGACACCATTCATAAACCACGACACGTGTTTCGCGTCTACACGACGCATCATCAGGATTGGACTCCGACCGCGCTATAAGGGCGACAAACGTTAGATACGACGTCGCTCTCCGAGATGTTGCCTCGCTGAACGCTGGAACTAAATATTAATACTTCCATTACAGATATTATGGAGTTCCGAAAAGTAACGCCGGATTCAATCAACTGAATAAAAATATGTTAGGTTTGGTCCTTTTTACGTAAAGATGGAAAGACTTGTCCAGCATCTATACTACCCTCTCAGCTTAGTCGCCCGTGTCCAGAGGAAATAAGCCGCCGGATCTGGAGCCTACTAAGCCGCGGGTTTCATCATGATGTTTTCCTCACCGTAAGAACAATGTCAATTAGCACACATAAATGTTTCTTGACAATAATCCATTGGCCGGTTCACTCACGAAGGCGCGCTCCTCCAGGGTAAATTTTCTCGGTGTGCATTAATTGAGTGTCGCACGTGCTAACAAGATGTCTTAATGTGTGTGTGAAGACTATCAGTAGAGACAGCATACAACAGAGATATAATTATATACAGATTATGTTTACAACAACATTCATAAGGTGTGGAAGGGCGCGCCTTCGTGAGTGAACAGATCTGTAAACCTTATAGTAAACTTGTTTTTCCTTTGCCTTCAAATTGAACGGTCGCCGAGCTATCAGTCGACAAAAAGTTGCTTGTCTACGTGTTACCAGTACGTGATTTAATTAAATAACTTGCTTCAGGAATGTATAAAATTACAACGGCAGGTAGTGAAGTGGGTTCCGTTTGATTTAAATACAACAGGTATGAATATTTTATTAGAAAATTAATAAATATTCAAAACTGCTATATTAGTGTTTTCAACTGAAGCAAGATTCAAATGTCCTGCTCAGCTCGTGGATTTATTAGACAAACGTTATTAAAATGAAAACATTCCAATAATTCTAATTGTACAACTTTACGGTGAGTCTGCTTTGGTACCGATTGTACAGTCACATTAAGTGTATAGTTGTGCCGAAGATACATTGCACACCGACATCGCACAAGCAGAGATGGGACGCTACTGTTACCTTGATTTGACCAATCATTAGCTAGAGCAACGAAATGGCATCGATATAACGCAGTGAGGCACATTTTGAAAACTGCCTGTGCCTTTTTTGGAATAAAGTTCATTATCGCGGGTTTGCGACAGGACCTATTCTATAAAAAATCCGGTTCAATCCAGTTCAAGCGTTACGAAAAAAATGTGAAACGAAAAACCATAAGATAAACTAATCTCTCACACATATATGTGTGTGTGTGTCTATCCGTACTAATATTATAAATGCGAAAGTAACTCTGTCTGTCTGTCTGGCGAAAGGAACTTCGTGCGAAACGCGTGTCCCGTGACACGGTTTGTTTATTCTTTAGATTTGTTTTACATGGATGTAACATCGACGACGTGCTATATGTGATCTGCGATGCATCTTCGGCACAGCTGCACAGAAAACTTATTGCATTAAATTATTTTCTGTTAATACTCTTCAATTCATTAAAATTAATGCTCGTTAAAGGGGTATTTAATTAACAAGGAAGTTTTAACTTAACAAGGTTTAATATTACACGGATGGATTCTTATGTTTATTTATCATGAAGAACCCATATAATAATAAATTAATAATCAATCATATCGAATTACAGCCCGATTTACCCTGTTCATAATTACATCGGTGTAAATTCAGAACTCATTACGTTGAAATGAATAGCTCGGTATAGGAGAACCAACTCTTTGTTTGTGGCATAGGGTTGATTTTCAATCGGCATTGTAATGTAATATTAATTATAGGGTGAGCGCCCATTGCCGCAAGCGATGCTAAGGCGACGCAAATTGACGCAATCGTATTACTGTAATCACGTGTGAGGTGGCATATGAGATGCGACGCGACGCGTGGCTTACCGCAAGCTAAATTTAACGCACAATCTGTATTACAGGTACAATCCACGGTCAAAAGTCTCTGCCCATCGTAACGTTTACAATCCTGTGCAGCACTATTTGAACATTATAACAACGTAACCTGTGGATCGAACCCACGTCGGTTTGTGTAGCGGGTGGCGGCTTATACCACTCACACAACTAAATACATAGCTAACATGTTGAAAATAATAATCACACTGAGTACTTTTAATTCAAGTACTTCAGTTTGTGTGTAACGTCTATTAGAAGAAGGTCGTAACTCCAATACTTGTTGATAATATTATTGTAGCAAACTGAAGGCCAATTCTCGTAAATAACATCGTTTAAATTACATTTCAATATCATTCCGATTGCATTTTGATTGCAAAAGAGACCCTCAACGTCAGTTCTTTTTTACAAAAAGCTAACTTTGGGGGTATTTTGAGCTACTTTGAGGGTATTATTTGTGATCGAAATGCAATCGAAATGATATTGATATGTAATTTGAACAATGTTATTTACGAGAATTGGCCTTCTGATTATTTACTTATGACCCATACTGTACAAAAAAAGGCTCATCACGATATCTGTGAAACCACAAGAGCTACGATTCTGAAACTTTGCTGGTGGGTTCCTTTTAGAACGTAGACGAGCATAAAGAAAAGATTTTTGGAAATTCTACCTCTAAATGGATAAAAGGAGCTGATAAAGTTCTAATAATCTATACTAATATTATAAAGCTGAAGAGTTTGTTTGTTTGTTTGTTTGAACGCGCTAATCTCAGGAACTATTAGTTCGAATTGAAAAATTATTTTTGTGTTAGATAGTCCATTTATCGAGGAAGGCTATAGAGTATATATTTATATATATATTTATATTTTATAGTATATAATTTTATGTGTGTGTATATTATGTACTTACCTATTTGTTTAAATATGTATGTATTTATGTATGTATGTAAGTTGCGTTATTTCTTCTATATATTATATATTTATGATTCAATGACTACTTTTCTCTATGAAACTATTTGTACACTTTTTAATTACCTTCCGCTATATTATTTCCTTTCCCTAGAGGTCTGTCGGCAGAAAACTCT
This sequence comes from Idaea aversata, assembly GCA_907269075.1. NCBI lineage: Eukaryota > Metazoa > Arthropoda > Insecta > Lepidoptera > Geometridae > Idaea > Idaea aversata. The sequence continues at coordinate 1,807,345 of OU026092.1, read as the reverse complement.
TAACAGGGTTAGACTCACCTTAGTCATAACTTTATAATGTATTTCTTTTTTTGTTTGTTTCTTGTGTACTGAATATATAAAATAAAATAAAATAAATAAATACATATATTGATATTCCCACGGGATCGGGACTTACGCGGGCGCAGCATGTAGTAATTAAAGAACACTACGGTGAGTCTCTTCAATCCCATCATATTTCATTAAAAAATAATTTATTGCACAAAGTTGCATTGTCAATATCTTAAAAACAATTGACCATTTGCAAACATCAGTCATAATTTATTATAAGACGTAACAAAATAAAACCTAATTTTTTTGCAAAAAAAAACACAAATCAGGTCTCCAAATGTAAACTTAGCAGACTATTCGTAAATAAATATAGGTACGTGTACTTTAATGTGCGTTTTTCTCGTGTATGTATAAGTATGTGTGTAGGTAGGTATAGGTACCTTAATTCGTTTAAGAGTCGTTTATATGATGATCTATATGCCATATTCAGAGACAGTTTGCATTCCTGCGTGGTTGTCGTAAAAATATATATTTGCATCGCTATTGAATGTTTAGGATAAGTAGAGGATCAGAACGTCTTACAATATATTTCTTTTTTCAAGATATTTGCCTACTTTTGTTTACTTTGTTGAATCTTATGTTTTTTTTTTCACAGAGAGGAAGGAACTTTCAGCCCATACAGCCTCTGAAGGATTATTTATTCTTCTATTTTACAAAACCAGTGACACTTATTTAAGTAAACCTCAGTTTTTAAACTACAAAACAATACGCTATATGCTTGAATCTCAAAAATGAATTGATGTTTTTAATCTCGTTAAAACTCGAGAACGGCTGGACTGATTCGGCAAATGTTTTGAAATATTTGTAGGAGTCCAGAGATTTTTTTTAAAAATCGAGATTTACGGTTAAACCGCAGGGCGCTGCTAGTCTGATATAAAAACCTCTTAATAAAACCAATATATTTATACCGACCTAATGACACGTTTAATCTCTCCCAACAAACTATATATCTGACCAATAAAATCCGAGTCCTGCTTACCATATCAATCGAACTAGAATAAAACACCAATAAACGGAAGAAAGCCGCCAACATTTTCCCTCTATAAGCCTCTATAACTGCTGTATAACTACACAAAGATTAGAAATTTACGACCGGGGAGGTCCTATAAAGGTTCTATTGCAAAAGTTAATGCATAAATAAACGGCCACAAAAGGTGGGCCGAGTGAGGAAATGGTGGGCAGAAAGAAAACACTAAGAATTCTTGCAGACCATAAGCTTTAAATCAGACGATTAAAGTCGAAAGTTTACTGCGGTTTCTTGGTAAACCTGGATGGAAGAAGGTTCAAGTTTGAAGGGAAAAAAACTGTTTACTTTAATGATCAATCTACATCACTAAAAATCGTTTATTTCTAAGAAAATTCGGACTAAAGATAAATTAAAGAAATCTAACTAGCGCAAGTAGTTAAAAAGATATGTATGTTTGTTGGTATAAAGAATATTACAAACAAACATACAGAGATAGGCGCGAGAAAAACAAAACCCTTTTCTTGCAGACGGGTAACGAAACTATATAATGAAGCTTAGTTCAATTTAGCTTATGGTGAGTCGACATAGTAAAAATTTAATAACTGGAAACGTGTTTCGATGTGGCTTAGTGAACCCAAACTATTCATCCTCTTCCAGACACATGTCTCCGGCGACACTCTTCCGTCTCCAAGACAACGTCAACTGTCAAGGGCGATCTGTTAAATTTTTTATTTATACGCGGATATTAATTTGGTTATTTTAATTATCCAGGGTTTTTGGGTATCAGGGATAGGGTAATCATATTAGCGGTTGAGGTTAAGAAATAATTTTGGAAAATTCAACCCCTACGCGGTGAAGAAACAAAGGTAAATGGATTGCAAACCCAAAGTCAAAATTCTCTATTCATTTGGAATTATTAGCATGAAATCACATTGAAACGTCTTAAGAACTAAGTTAGGATGTGTGCCTTCGAATAGGCATTACATTAATTAATTAAATAAATTATTATGAAATTAAATTAATTATAAATAATTAAATATTGCACGACATTCCACACATCGAAATCTAGACCCAAGCTAAGTAACTAGACTTTTGTTATGGGTGCTAGACAACTGATATACTACTTATATACTTTTCTTTTGTAAATATATACTTATAATATATAGAAACAACCAGACCACAGACAAATATCTAAGCATAAATACTTGTCTGAGGCGGGAATCGAAACCGCAACCCTGTGTTGTGCCAACTGGGTCGTCAAACTATTACCTACTATCGCCCGATAAGTTTGTAGTTTGCGAGAGAGTACGAAAGTTTATTGATTACTATAATGGTGATTGATAACTCATTTTACTGCTTTATTGGTGTTGTTATAGTAATTTTATGTTAATGAATGGAACGTAAAAATGTTGTTTCGGGTTTTACTTCGATTCTATTTATTAAGTTGTTACTTAAATTAGTGCTTTTTGATGACATTTGCGTGTTACTTTTACGATAGTAAAGTAAATTGGTAAAAGGTACAGATAAAATAAGTAGGTAGGTACGGTCGGCTGCATAATTGCAGACCCACCGTAGAGCTGCAAAACGGCTGTTATAAGAATGTTTTCAACACAAGCAAGATTGACTGTTTAAAGTCTTCTAACTCATCAATTTATCAAACAAAAGTTATTAGAATGCAAACATTCCAATAACAGTAATTTTCGAACTCTACCGGGGGCTGCAGTTATGCAGCCGATTGTACATCAGCCGACTGTACATTCGGCTTAGTAGAGAAATGTTCTATTCGCCAAACGCTCTACGCCTAAAAGAAGAACATATTCGCATAATGAAGGACTTGTTCGCAAAATAACCTTGATCTTCGCATTCTGCGAATAGGTGCAACTACTACTAGAAGTCGTTTTGCAAATGGGGCATTTAATCTTCTAGGCCGTAAGTTCTAACATTAGAAAATTTCAAAAAGTTCACTGAAATTCACATACGTATCAATATTCTTTAAGTATTAGGTTTTCAGTCTATGTACGTGTATGAAATTAAATTATATTTATAAGAGTTTCACTTGGCCCTATGTTTAAAAAATCAAAACTAATGATGACACATGGGTTAGACGTTTTTAAGCTTCATCACTTGTCAATTATTTCATATAAAAATAAAAAATAAAATCAAGTTAAAAAAATCTGCAATCAATTACAGCGTTTTACATCATTCACAACCAACTGTGGCGCGTCGGGCGAACACCCGACTGCGACGCAGAAGGTTGCGGGTTCGATTCCCGCCGGGAACAAGTATTTATGCTGACCATAAATTCTTGTTTCTGGTTCTGGGTGTTTCCTATATGTATAATATGTATATATTTACAAAAAAAAAAAAAAAAGTATATAAGTAGTTTATCCGTTATCTGGCACCCATAACACAAGGAGTCCATATATTACGAGACCACGTATTACACGACCCGATATTACGAAGCCAAAATGTACTCGTAATACGTGACTGTGTAATATTTGGTCGCGTAATACAGGTCGTGTAATACGTGGTCGTGTAATATTTGTCCGCGGTGATATTACGAGTCCATATATTACGAGACCCAGTATTACACGGCCACGTATTACAAAGACATTGCCATAGACCTATAAAACCACAGAGTGGTTCGTCGTAACCAAGTAAAATGGGTAGAATTCGTTTCTAGCACTCGCCGGCCGCTGCCGCGGCACCGCTCGCTTCGCTCGCTCGGCTCGTGCGTTGTGGTCGCAGTTCTAACATAAACCTAACCTATCCATGTCGGTTCTGGGTAGGGGGTGTTCTGGATGGGTCTTGTATGCTGCCCTAAAGACCACGTATTATTATGACCTGACGTCATGCGCCCCGCTTCAGGAACGGGACGCGTCATGTTACCGGAACATGACACTTTTGTGTGAATGCAGGTGTTTCATCAATTAACTAGACGATATCGCACCAAAAATGTAATAAAGAAAGTCCGAATAACTTTTGAACTTTCACACACTCACATAGACAGCACAATTCATAGAGACGTTTGAACCACTCTGTGGTTTTATAGGTCTATGGCAATGTCTTCGTAATACGTGGCGGTGTAATACGTGGCGGTGTAATACGTGGTCTCGTAATAAGTGGTCGTACATTATTTGTTCAAACCTATAATACGAAGCCTGTACACGTAATATCAGGTCGGGTAATCCATGGCGTCGTAATCCATGGCAGCGTAATATCATGTACACGTATTATTGGCTCCCTAACACAAGCATTAAGTTGCTTAGCTTGGGGCTGGATGGCGATGTGTAATATGTCCTGAAATATTTATTTATATATTTATTTTAACTGCCCTCTCGTATGGTCTAACCGTCAATATTTTCGAAAATCCAACTTTTCCACATTAACAATAAAGAGCATTTCCGCAGCAGCACCTTTGAGGGTTCTAACGAAGTTCAAAGAAGTTCTTAAAGTATATTTCAACTTTTTAACAAACAGGTTAAGGTTCATTTTAGTTTCTGTTCGACAAGCAATCAGGTTCGAAGGTTTGATGAATGAGTGAGTAGTGATAAGCGATCACGCAAAGCGTTGATTCGATATTAATGACTTGTCAAATTTACTGCCAACTAATGTGGACACACTTGTTTTTTTCGACGATAATTCACTATCGTGACTTTTGAGAGCGTAAATAAATAATTAGAGACATGTCAAGTAAATATAGGTTTAAAACTGACATATTCATAAACCTTAATGATGTGAGAAATATTTAGGGTTTACGTTTTCGTGATTTGGAAAATAACTTTAAGAATATATATCAAAGCTAAAAGCTTTTAAATAATTATAATATATAATAAATATTATAATTATTTAAAATCGCGTCTAAGCCGCGTTTTGCTACAATTACGACTAACCCATAATGAATGAACACTTATAGAGTGAAGGGTTTATCCGTTTAACAGTTAGATTGGAGGACAGAGAGAAAATAAGAAATAATCTATAAATAAAAAAATTGAAGTCCTGACTGACTACTATTATATCAACGAAAAAGTTAAACCAAAATGGACAAATCGGGATAATATTTGGATACCTACATTGTGACCGCTATAATAATCAGGAGGATTATTATAGCGGTCACTAAGAAATTCAATTCCTCTAACGGATGATGTCGTAGGTAAAAGCTATTGGAAAAAGATTGCATATTGTTATAAGCGCCTTTAAAAGACGTTGAAACATATTGCAAGAAATGTCTTCTCTTCTTCTTCAGCAGCATGTATTAGCCCACTGCAGGGCATATGCCTCTCCAACGCCTCTCCACAATGTCCTATCACCGGTCCTTCTGGACCACGCTGCCCCAGCATGAGCTTTTATGTCGTCGGACCATCTGGCTGGTGGTCTGCCCACACTTCTCTTCCCGATTCTTGGTCTCCATTCGAGAACAGCTTTGCTCCACCTTCCGTCTCCCCTTCGACACACATGTCCAGCCCACGCCCATTTTAATTTAGCGACGCGGTACCCTACGTCTATTACTTTGGTGCGTTGTCGAATGATGGTATTGCGCACTTTGCAAGAAATGTAAAAGATATAAAAAAGTATTAACCACAAGAACAATCACTCAATTACATTATTTTGATATTATAGAAGGCGTCCATTTTCACAGAAATATTCAACGGATAATACCTAACATATAATTCAGCAAATGTAGAAAAACTCCTAGCTAGTTCCAATAATTATATACGTGGTGACACCGATTATGTGTAGTGGTATAATATTCACCCGCTATTAGAAACATTATTTAACTGTCGTTAAAGAGGGGGGAAAGGGGGGTAAAATTAGCTACATATGGTGTTAAAAAATAATGTGTAAATGTACGATAAAAAAGTTTACAAGTTTCGTGTTATAGTTTGTAATGTAGTCAGTACGATAGGAAAGTTTTTGAATATGATATAACAAGCTGCGCCCCACAGTTTCACCAGCGTTGGCCCCGATCCCGCGGGATTTTTGGAGTAAAAGTATCCTATTTCCTTCTCCATCTCCTAAACTATTACTATGCCGATTTCCATCCGAATCAGTCCAGTCCATGAAGAGGGAGCAAATAAACAAACCTTCGGATTTATTATATAAGTTAGGATTAGGATTTTGGTGCTGGCCGTGCACCAATAGACACTTTGACATCAGTCAAATGTCACTTTGACATCAGTCAAATGTCACTTTGATATCAGTCAAATGTCACTTTGACATCAGTCAAATGTCACTTTGACATCAGTCAAATGTCACTTTGACATCAGTTAAAAGTCACTTTGACATCACTCAAATGTCTATATGATTTTCGAGGATTGAAAATTAACATCTGTCATGTTACTTAATTTTTCTTAAATATTTTCACGGGATCGGGACTAACGCGGGTAAAACCGCGGGGCGAAGCGGAGCTATATAGTTGATTTTTTTACCATTTTGCGCTTTTACCGTTTGGCTTCTTTTAACTTTGTGCGCTTTTACCATTTTGCTCTTTTAACTTTGTAGGATTTTACCATTTCGCTCCTTTATCATTTTGCTCTTTTACCAGTGTAGAAGTGTTATTTCCTATAGCAATATGAATTAGTCTTAAAAAATCCTTCTGATCTGTCAAAGTATGTAGGTATATTTAAGGGAAGTTTATATGAATAAAATTATGATATTATATGATTAACTAAGAAGTCGGAGAGTACCTACGTTAAGCTTTAAGATGAGGCGTTTAACATGGTCTCCACATTTAAAGATTAATTCTAATTTTAATCACAAAATAATACAAGAGAATACAATTAGACTCAGAACGAAACTGTTCTCTGTGTTGAAATTTTGTTTAATACGATAAGAAATAAAGGTTCTATTGGAAATTTTCTCAAGGAAAAATGCATCTTTAAAATTGAGTATCACGGCGAGGTTTGAACTCGCGACTTCTAAGCACAGTGGTCAAGTAACGCCTCGGTTAAAGGTTCTATTGCATAGAGCTAGAGACTCACCACTTTCAGAGACGGAGGAGGGCGATCTGTCCGCAGTAGAGACGCCCGAGGATGACTCGAGCGATGAGAGCGAGTCGGCACGCGTCGCATGCGCATGCGTCATCGAGCTCTCGGACAGCGTGCGCGAGTCGCGCGGCGACGACCGCAGCTGCGCCAGCCGCCGCCGCAGGTAGCGCTGCTCCCGCGCAAGGTGCTCCTTGTGACTCGCATTTTTCTTGTCTCTTTCTTCCAGACTCTGGAACAATTTGGAATTCCAGCATCTTACATGGGCCACTGCACGTGATAAGTATGTCTCTTGTATTTACTTTGTGGATTCGAGGTCTCACGAGACTAACCAACCATGTTAGTTTAAAATCCTAGAACTTACATGGGTCTGATAATATTTTCTAGACATGGAATATGGCTAACCCATCTTCTCCCGGAGTGTCATAAAATACGACTAAAGCTTACTTTAGAATCTTGGGATCACCATGTGGTAGCGGATTGGTATCAATCAGGCAAGCGGGCGTAAAATAACGCCCAATTGTAGCCATTTTGTAGCTAAATGGACAAAGAAGAACTCTGTGCAGCCTCTATTTAAATAAGGGGAAGAAGAAACGCATGGTGTTTGTGAGAGACGAGACAGTAATAATACTTACAATGTGTTATACTTTTGCCGATGAAAGAAAATACTTTTAGTTGAGAGATATCTCGGAAAGTTTAGGTAACTTTCAGCAAATTCACTTTACTTCAGTGTAGACACAAAAGTTTGTATCGGACAAAACACTTTTATAAATAGAAACTACAAGACTGACATCATAGAAATAAGGACCTACCTAACTGTAAACGAAAACAACATTGTGTCTCTGAAACAATGAAACTGTTCGTCTAAAAGCCTTCGCTAACTACGTTTTAGTTTATTAGTTTTGCAAAGATACTAAGTTATTAAGTGCTAAATTAGTTTAAAATAGCAGCGCTCCGCGGTTTCACCCGTGAAACTCCCGATCCCGTGGGAATATCGGGATAAAAAGTAGCATATGTTACTCCTAATGAATTAATGTATCCTCATGCCAAGTTTCATCAAAATCGGTCCAGTAGTTTCGGAGCCTATTCGCTACAAACAAAAATAAAAAAAAATATTACTTAGTACAGATAACTTTAGTATACTTAGCAAGCAATAAACTATTGATTTATTCATATTCTATCAACCGATATTATGGTATTAGTAGCCAGCCAAATTTGATGATTATCTTAAAAGTGTTTTGTTGGCGAACTGTCAGCTAACTGTAAATTTTCAGTCTGTTCCACCCAGTAGACCTAGGTCGACGTTAATATCTGATGGAAATATATCGGATTTATCCATTAAACGGCGTTTGCCGAACAAAGGGTATTAATCATGAAATTGATTTAACAATACCGAGAAACAATAACTCGTAATCTCAGTAATAAATCTTTCAACATTTCACAATGTTTGGTAAAGTATTTTTAATTGTACAAAGAAGAATTTGCTGAAATTAACTTTTATGAACAAAGGAATGTAGTCACGAAGCATAAACGAGTTTAACTATTCAACTCTCGCTTTGAGCACTAAAATTCGAAACAGCAAACACACGTCGACAACAGAAAGGAATTTCTGCAACCATATTTCTACGCATGAAAGACAAAGACACAAAAATTATACCGTGGATATTCACACCAGTTTTTTTTTTCCGAGGGGGGTAAGGGGGAATCGCATCACGTTATCGCCCGGTGGCCGCAGATGAAAAATCCCCACATAAATCTGGTTCGCCCACCGCCAGTGACCGCCGCCGCCCGCCCTACGTTCCTACTGGACTCTGTGAAATAGTTTTCAGATGCAATTTGCTTTCGGCGCACCATGCACGTTTGGGCGACAAAGAGATTTACGTATAGGATCTTGCATGTTTCCCTGTGATTGGACAATTGTAAGCGACTTGCCGAGGGCTTATGGTTTTTACTGCTACATAATATTCTTACAGAAAAATCATCAACTCGGTCCTGTGTGGAAGTGTTGACGAATACAAAAATTATAATCTTTCTTGTTCATCTCGCGTCTTGCCTTTTTTAATAGGATTTTTTTTAATTAAGCCATTTTTTATTTTAAATATTTATTCATGTTACATATCAAAACTTTTGTTTAGTAGTGTGAATCTGCAGTAATTGTATCTGGAAGTGTTCAGTTCACTACTATATATTGCTACCCATTATCGGCTGTCGAAGGGCTCAAGATTATCAATATCACGTCAGAAGGGGACCTCTGGGTACTTATTGATTACCTGTCAACGTTAGCAACCAATACATTATGTATTTATGTACGTTGTCGGTATATAAGGTACATAGTTTCACAGTTCGTTGGCGAATTCCTCTCATTTCCTTCAAATTTCCAATTTTCGAAAAGGTTTTCCGGTGAAATTATCATATTTAACAATCTTTATGGGAAATGAACTCTGTGTAAATCTAAAAGATGTTTCAAAAAGTCAAAAATTTGTTGTGAAAACCAGAAGTTAGAACAGCACCTCATTTCCGAAGATCATTATTATGATTCTCTATACACCCTACGTTGAAGGCACCCCTCAACTGGCTGAAGCGAAGTGAACACAGAAACCCCGAGGAGTCCAACTGCGTCCGACTCACGCAATAAAAAGGGTACAAGAAATCTAAAGGTATAAACATGCAAATAAGTCCGCTGATGAATTTTAAACATTGTATTCTCGAGACAAGCAAAGTATCGGTTATAATTTAATTGGTAATTTGAAAAGTTTTCCAATCTACATGGGAAATGGAACGGCTCTTTTTGTTTTGGAAACTTTGAAAATGTATAATTACTGCAATTACTGATACGATAAGATAGAGATACTGATTATGATTTAGAACATCTGAAGGAAAGAAGGTTGTGGGGTCGATGCTCGCCGTGAAACTCATAGCATTTGTAACCTAGCAGTGTCTCCAAATTTCTTATGCGTAATTTCTTGGAAAATAATATATCTTAATAACCTTGTCTTCGTGAATAATTACGAGTTGTGATAGAAAATAAACCTTAGCAAATAGAGGTTGAGTGAGACTATAAGTATAGCCCGCATTTTACTCGCATTAGTGTCTTTTTAAAACTAATATTAATTTTCTACCAACAAATAATACATCATAGTAACTACGAACTACAAATTTAGCATCATTTTTTACCCCCTAAGAGATCGCAGATTTTCAAAAATCCTCTCTTATGTCCTGAAAGGAACCCCCATGCGAAGTTTCAGATAGACAGGAGTAGTTTCAGAAATTTGAAAGAAATAAAGAAAGAAATGAAATTTCGTGATCAGTCTTTTTATCACTACATAATATAAAACAAATTCTTTGTCCCTATGTATGCTTAAACCTTTAAAACTACGCAACGGATTTTGATGCGTTTTTTTATTATTAGATAGAGTGATTCAAGAGGAGGGTTTATATGTATAATACATGCATAATATAGCCGTGCAAAGCCGGGGCGGGTCGCTAGTATAATTGTATAGAGTCTAAGTTATATATTTATTAGTTTGCATAAATATCCCCCAAAGACTGTCTGCTGGCTGAATCTCCATTTTTTGAAATATCGACATCAAAAACTTTCAAATATGGCGAATGCATGACTTTCATGAAACTTTTTTAAGTTCTCTCAGTGAAAATGATAGATGGGTGTCCTATCACGACTGGTGACACTTTTTCACTCAAGAAACTTAGCTGAATATTATGCAATGTGTTTGGACGTAGGGTTCTAATGCGAAAGGGGGTTATTCTAAACGTCTTGGCGAACTAGAAATTATTAAATTTTGAGTATACTGCAAAATCAGCTGTTTTTGGGTAGGTTAAAATAGTAGTCGAAACAAAATAAACAAATAAAACTCAAAGGTCAATGACCTCTTTACTCTGAGAAACAGCTGATTGGTAAACATAACCTTAAAATTTTCTAAAACAACTTCGAATTCCAAAAGCCGTGTAACAAAAGTGGTTCGTTTAGATGTCTAGAACAATCCCCTTTCGTATTAGAACCCTTTGTCGAAACACACGGTATAGTTTGTCAGTATTATAATATAGTCCGTAGTATTCTGTATGTACGTACAAAAGTTACGAATTCAGCGTACGAGTATATTACATAAGTTGAACAAGTACGAAGGAAATGGGAGAGAAATAATACAACTAAGAATTGTGGCGTTGCGGTTTAAATATTACACTCGGGTTTTAAGTTAAATATTTGAAATTATAGTGACAGGTTTTAGTAACGGAATGTTGAGATGGAGGGGTAACGAGGATGGATAAAATAAGGAACGAGTTAGAGGAAGCCGGAAACTAGCATCAGTTACTGAAAAAGCAAAAAAAAACAAATGGTTGTCTGTAAAGTCGGTTTACGGACGCAAATTTTACGTGATAACGTTACAAGAAAACGATTAAAAATTGAGATTGATTTTTGTTATTCTTTTATTTTATTTCCTTTTTTTCCTTTATACAGGAAAAGTATTTTTGTAGTGCACAAATTTCGGTATGTTTTAAGCACATTAAAATAAAAAATATCGTTTTTTTTATTTTGGAGCTAACTCAAAAACTCTCAGAGCTATAACCATTTAAGTGTTTCTAACAAAACGACGAAGTCCATGGACACAATACTAGCGCCAGCGATTTTAATAGCGCACTCTAAATGAAGGTAGGTACCTACGTGTCACTGTGTGTATCAATACTGAGATACCCAATAATTTAGAAATTGCAGGAAGTTTTTCACATTAAGTTTTGGTTTTTTTTTAATTTATTTTTTTGCGTAAATGTACTCCACTGCCGACATATATTCAGCAGAAAAAAAATGTGCACTACAAAAAAGTCTTCTATTCGTTACTTGTCACCATAACACAAGCCCAGATGAGCAATATTATAACTGTTTGAGTTGGTATTGATGATGAGGAGACTAAAAGAGTGATGAGTATGAATGTAGTGGGATGGAGAGGAAGAGGACGATCTAAGAAAAGATGGATGGACTGTGAGATAAGACATGAGAGAGATTAATGTGAACGATGAGATGACGACTAATAGAAGGGAATGGAAGAAAAAGACACAAAGACACCCAGACACATCTGTAATGAAAACTTCAGTTGTCCAACTAAAAATATAAGAAAGGCACTTACTGACATGTGCTAATGCAGTGCCAATCTCAACCGCTAATAGGGATATTTGCTAATTAAGTATTTGGCCACACTATTTATTTACGATACTATTATAGAAGAAATACAAAAAACCTGTTCTAGTTGAAAACCCTGTGCCAATTTCAGTATACCAATAATATTCTTAGGCATATGACAACACTATAATGAAAGAAATGAAGAAATGGTAAGCACAAAATTTAAGGAGCGTCGAAAGCTAGATAAAACTAAAGCTACCGACAGTTCTCGATGCAGGGCCCATCTCATATCAACTTAAAAAGGTTGATAAACCTGGCAACACTATATAATATACAGTATGTAGTAGAAAATTTAGGGCGTGTCGTTGGTAACTCAAGTTGCGAGCAATTCAGCTGGCTTATCGAGTCACAAGGGAAGCGGGATTAGGGTTGTCATATTTTTACCACATCTTATCTATGTTGCCGTGTTATCTCATAATTTAATATTTAATATACAATGTTTGATAATGCTATCGGGATAACATCTTTTATAGCAGAGCAGGTTTACTTATAATATAAATTGTAAAATGTCAGTAGGTAAAAAAATAATATAAAATAGAGGTTGTAGTCCCACTGCAGTGCAAAGGCCTCCCTACTCCCGTTCCATAGTTTGCGATCTTCTGCGACGGATTTCCAATCTGTCTCAAACTTGTCTGTAGTTGTCAGTAGATTCTCTTAAAAATTGCTAATCCCGTGAGAATACCGGTAGAAAAAATATCTTATATTACTCTACTCCCCAGGTTTAAATCTATCCCTGTACCAATCTTCATTAAACTAGTCATAGTTTCATTACAAATCTGTTTTCTTTAAGATTTGGTTTTTAAAATTATAAAGTAAAATACGAGATGAAGTATTAAAAATATTTTATTTTAAATACCTTCAGCTCTTCAGACCAGGTTCTCATTCGTGTACAAATATCAGTATTGGTATAAATTTAAATCATTACATTGACGTACGTTTATAAAAAACCATAAGTATGTAAATGTATTGATATTTTGAAATGAAATTCACAAAGTTAACATTTCTAAATAGCACATCCATGAAATCGAACATTGACTGGTATAAAATGAACTCTGTATAAGCCGCAGCCCTAAAGCGCGCTACTCATTAAACCGGCCGTAGTGAGCCCCATAATCTTGGATTTACGAGCGAGCGCCGCTGACTTCACTTTACATTCACCCTGTATACACAGAGTATGTATGTCGTATCACCCTGTATACGTCGCACTCAATCGGAAACGTTTTAATTAGGATTCGATGCCAAATGTGCCGAGTTTCAGATATCAATTTGTTTGTAACATTATATCCAAGCTCTTAGGAAATATAATCGGTAAGTTCTATATTTTATCATGTCATCGAAGTTCAGTTAATTCATAAGGCAAGTGCCTCCTTCTAGAGGGAACAGTATGGTCGATCGCCTTCGGTCAAATATTCGATCGCACTTTGAGTTTGAATACCTAGGTCACACCTAGGTCGTAGGAATATAATTGTCTTTTGTTTTTTATGGAACTACGTGCGCTCCCATATACCTTCAAAGGTTGGGATTATTCGTGTATTTACCTACGATTGTCTACTTCAGATATTCCCATGCCATCTTAATATTATGACTATAAATTTTTTTTTAAACATTTTAATTATTTCACTCAGTAACCGTTTGTTTTCGCAACATATTTACAGAAGCATCGTCTGGAGTAACATAACCGTATACCATTCTGAGAAAACACGTGGCTCCTTCGGGAATTGCGAATAGTGTTGAATTTTCAAGAGTTAAAGGATGACCTCATGACCCGGATTAACCAAGCGTTGGTTAGGCTTAAAACTACGGCCATGATCAAGCCTCAAGCCTCCTAAAAAGTGCTAGACAAGTTCCTATGGTAAAAAAGAAATGATAACCACTTTTGACGGTTGTGCAACGCCATGCATTGCTTGATCGTCTCCGGGCCGTTTAAAGAGGGCAACATGAAAGTACCAAAACATGCCCCCGAAACAAATAAGCAACTTCTTAACGTCATTTATAACATTAAAAGTGGCAAAGTTGAACAAATACCATCAATTATAGTAAGCCCTTCACGTAGCTAAGAGACGAACAATTACCGAGGCCCGGGCGTTTCCGAGACCAAATGAAAGTGCCGCGGCTGAGTCGCCACGATGGCATACCGTTTAATTAGACCCGCATATTAATCAACCGAACACCGAAGAATAAATTGGCTAAACTAAATTGCGCCTCTATTAACATATTAGATTCATTCGCGCGGAAAAAGGACAGTAGTTTCTTGTATTTCGTTCATTCCGCTGGCTGCGGTGATTGTCTGTAATTTTGTCTTGTGTTAAATTGACAGTTAACAGTCAGCCCCATCGAATAATATTCTTTTCATTTTCTTTTATGTCTCCTCAGTACTTTTTCTGGTTCTGTTAAAGTTAAGTGAAATTGTAACAATTGACATTCAATTGACGCGCTCGAGTCTTGATAATTTTGTCCTTTCAACTATTATGAAAATAATTCTGTGTCTCAATTTTGTTAATCAATATAATTCTATAAAATTACAAATACAAACTCAGTCAAAAGCTTTCGCCAGTAATAAAACTATTCAACTCTATCAAACCACGTTAGAATCGGCACTAAAATATAATATCAATAGAAAATCGCGAGCACCGCAATATTAACAAAATCGACTTTTCGATACAGGTATTCAATAAGCTAATAGTTAATTTCGAAACCAATTCAGCTACAATAAAGGTTTAACTTTGAATTGTATTCTAATGAAATAATACAAAGCAACCGACCGTCTAAAATACATTTTGATTGGAAAACTTACTTTGTTTAATTTAAATTCAGTTCGGAAGACGGTGGATGTTTGAGTATCCGTAGTTAGGTGGGTACTATCGAGTTCCATTATCGGAATGAAACCATTCAACGGCGAAACATATTAAGTAATTTATGTAACGGTAAGTAGGTGTGAATAAGTTCGCTTTTCGGATGATGATTCTGCGTTCTAATACACAACCATTAGTATAACAAGTTGTGTTAATTGGACGTCATTTCCAGGGGAAATTGTTGTATAATGTTCCGTGGGATCATTGTCTGCAGTCGTTGATATGTACTACAATTAAAACTCTACTTCAAAATACATTGAATTTAAAATGAGCATTTACGTTGTTCTATAAATACTTTATATGGAACTTTCTGTAATGAATAAATAGGTTTGAATAATTTAATGCAAAATATTATTTCATATGAATAGAATTCCGCATTAATTGCGAACAATGAAATACGGAACCAGCACCGTCTAAAGTGTGTTTTCCGATTTCCGACAATTCAGACTCAATAATACGTTTGCGGCAGACCAAGTTTGCTTTAATAACAAGCCCGCTCCTATGACAGCGGTTTACTTTACACTCAATTAGCGAAGCGTCATACGTGCCCCTTCTACACCCCCCTTTTACCCAACTCCTTCCCCCGACTCATCCAGTCGTCAGTTGTTCCGAGTTTGTTCCCTGAATTAATGCTCTTGGGAACAAATCGCTTGCACTGAATTCGCTTTAAATTATGATGAAATGTGTTGTGCGTATGAAATATTAAACAGCGGTACAAGAACCGCGCCTTGAGGTACACCGACATGCGTTGTTGTTGCCGGAGTTTCAGGCCAGAGAGCGCCGAGTGGCTTGACGTGACGGAAATGTGCGGTTAACAGAGGAATTACATATTTTTAGACTATTGTTGACGAAATGTGTCGCTACCGAATTTCGCCAACATAGGTAATAGCTATAGTCACGTTATCAAAAGCTTTGTAAAGGTACGTTTTGTGGATGCTTTCACGAGATATCTTAATTTAAAGATGGGAACCGGTTGCCGTTTTCCGTAAACGTGCCTTAGCGTGAGATGCGCTATCGATGTACAGATCTCCCCAATTACCACGAGTGTTCTAATCTCAACGTGGTATTTATTTAAAGCACCAACGACCAGACGGTCACGTTTTTATTGGGGAAATTTTATCCATACAGATCTAGGGAGGAGATATTAAGATTAATATTACTGTATCGGTGTTTATTAAAGTTACATAGGTTGATGTTTACAAATAACATAATTTACCTTCTCTGGATATTTTTATTTCAAAATGTTGCGTTTAGTTAGTTCTCTAAGCATACATTGTACTTTATTTCACTACCGCCACTTTACGAGGGAAATTGTGCGTTTAATTAACTATACATAATATCAAACCGTTACTTAGTATTTAAGCATGCTATTATATTTTTCAAAATAAACACAAGAAGCGTGCAGTGCGGCGCAGCTCGAATCATTATGGATTTTATGGCCCATAACGCGATCCCAACCTTATAATTCGGAGTTTTTTTTACTACGTGAAAACAAAAATAAATCACGACATCGATGTCAGGGGGGATTGGAGGAACCCGCCGAGTGCGACGTGTGTGCGACATTTCAGATTCACAAGCGATATATTACTGAAAGGTTATACGTATTTGTTTAAACGAAAATAATAACACGGAGAATTGAATAAAATCTACTTGTAGGAAATATCAACAAAAACCCGACGCAAAAGTCCAAACACGTTCCGAGTCATCATCCCGAAACAAGTTCAAATTGTTTCACTATATCAAAACGGTCGCGTATAAAACTAAGGAATGATCTCCTCAATCACGCCATCACGGCACGACACGTGACAAGAATACCGTAACAATGTCACGTCACAATTGCATCTCTCTGCATCATGAACTTGATCGCACAGTTCAAGTGAAACTGTCGTCACGTCACACCGATGCAGAGGAATCGACAAGACATGCGAGTGATAAACTCTATGCCAGTGACACATGTCGCGATTTAGAACCCTGATTTGTGCTCAGCTCGAAGCAGAGATCGTAAAATCTGAGACGTGATACTCCATAATTGACATTCAACTAGAGACGGTACAGGATTCAGAAGCGTTTTGTTCAATCGTATATCCCTACCTATAAGGTATGTTATCTAGATTGGTTAGACATCAAACAGAAATACCTACCTATATCAAAGTCAATGGAAAAAAATCCGCACAAAATAAGGAGCTAAAAGTAAATAGAAGTTTCTACCTTCAGGAACGTATGGATAGTAAGGTAATTTGAAGAGAATTTGGCAAACTCAATCCAATAGATATTATCAGAGCACCACAAACATTATCAAGAGATTTATCATAGTAATAGGGTAGGGGTACAAGACGTACGTACATGTTATCCGATAACTGCATGGCCGACAAAGGCTGGCCGCGACCTCTCGAACCGTATTAACATAACTCAGGTGGTATAGGCACGGGCACGGGCATGGGCATGAGCATGGGCACGGGAGGAGCAGTGAAAGTGAAAGCGAACGCGCCCGCCCGCCTTAAGTAGTGATAATTTAGGCAGCGATACGGGCCCGCTCCACCGGGCCACATATTAATTTCACCACAATACCAACGTCCCATTTAATGGGTGTACTCGTTCCCCCTGCCGCCTGTAATGTCCCTATCTTTCTGTTTATTGCCGAAATTTTCTTTATTGCCCAACTTATGAATGGCCGTGGGCCCGCGAAAGCGCACTGCGTTTTTGTTGTATCATAAAAAAGAGAATAATTAAATCTTTCAGAGCTTTTCCTGTTGCGCGCAGGGATTATTTAATTATACATTTTTTTACGTCGAGGGTCTTTGGACGGTTTAAAACTGTCGTTTAAGAAGTTTTTCTCGGATTTTTTAAAGTGCTTTAGAGTATTTGGGGGTATTGTGTTTGAGGAAAATGTGTCTTCGGAGCCCATTTCACGGAGTGCGAAGAGCGCTATGTCACCGCATTATTAATTTATACGATTCATTCATTACGAATCTGTCTGTGGAAAATGTTCACCTGTTGTACTCGAAAAAAATGTGATAGAGAAGGCATTTACGGGTTCAATACGTATTGATATTAGGATCATTTTAACATCAAAGCGCAAAGTGTTATAAACCCAAAAATAAAACAACATACGAACGAACCGCAACTTCAAAGGCGAACAAATACAAAGTAACAAAAAAGGTGAGGGTGAAAAAAATCCATTAAACAAGCAATCTATCAAAACTTCACAAGTCAATTCGATATCACCTAATAACGTACGGTGTAGATATAAATCGTTTGACTGGGGTTCCTTCCTATTCACCAGTGTAGCAATAAACCTATTCACAGGCGACTACGAGTGTGCGAGCTGCGACTCGAGTGCCCGAACCTACGACCAAATTTATTATCTCCCCTTTAGACGTCATAAATAGTTTTCATCGATTGCTATCATGTTCGCGCGTCGTAAACATGCTTAGTGGAACAACTTACGGCATATACCATAGTGTTATTCCAGATAATGTTCCATTTTCATGCTATCCGAACGATTTTGCGAATATTGTTCCTGCAATATCCTAATATTATAAATGTGAAAGTTTGTGTGTGTTTGTTATTCCTTCACGCAATAACTACTGGACTGATTGCGATGTTACTCGGTGTGTAAATAGTTGGAGATCTGGATTAACACATAGACTACTTTATATCCCGATATTGTCACGGGATCGGGACTTACGCGGGTGAAACCACGGGTCACAGCTAGTTCTATTTTATTCTACTAATATTGTAAATGTGATAGTTTGTGTGTGTGATTGTTATTCCTTCACGCAAAAACTACTGGACTGATTGCGATGAAACTCGGTGTGAAAATAGTTGGAGACCTGGATTAACACATAAGGTACTTTTTATCTCGATATTCTTACAGGATCGGGACTTAGTCGACTGAAACCGCGGAGCGCAGCTAGTTATTATAGGAAGACAATAACAGAGGTAATGTTACATGAACTTGATTTATATAAAATAGAAAAGATCTCGTATTAGAAAAAACCACGAATAAGAAGCAGAAGCATCCGTGAAGAGCCTTCAATAAACAAAATAAAGGCTCCACACAAAATCTGAAATTCATTTAAAGAAACCACTGATCTACAAGGAAAACAGTCGGCAAACCCGCAAAACGAGATTTATGCAAATCGAATTCTTCCGGCACTTTTTATCCAACATAAACAGGTGCTAGTATTGTTATTACATCAAAACGTGCCTGTAAATCTCGATTTAGTTTCGTATAGAGAATTTATTAGGTACCTACTTGAATAAAGATTACCGAAATAATAATAAACAGCCGTTTTTGTCTCACTACTAGGTAAAGACCTCCTACATCCTAAGGTTGCCTGGAAAAAATCGCTTTAGCGATAAGGTCACCTGTTTGTACAATTTAATAAGCTTTCTTGTCCTCTTTGTTTTTTTTCAACGTTTTGTGTGTTGTACAAATAAAGTGTTTATCTATCTATCTATCTATCTATCTATCTAAAGGTTGCTTTTTAAACACACCCGATTTGTATTCACAAAAAATATTTTACTGGGTCCTAATCGCGTTTTTTATTTTTTATTTCTCATACCTCGACGTTTTGAGTAAGTTACAATAGTCGCCAGGAGACACGCCAAAAACCGCGTTTACGGAAAATACGCGATTAGAACCCGGTAAAATAATTACTGTGAATGGTTACTTTCTTTTACTTCACTTGCGGTTATCAACCTTGGACCAATCGTTCGTGATGTCACCGTTAAGTTCCGTGAAGTCACACATTATAAGTAAAGCTGAAAATTAGTGACTTGCTTCTTTTAGCAAATTTTACACTGCCTATTTGCATAACAGCGGCACACTGGTCACCACGTTTTGTACGAGTATGTTATACTTTTCTTTTAATTTTTCCAGTGAGTGGTTTTTTTTTGTATGCGATTTTTTGACCAGTCTTTTGAGAGTAAGCGTCAAGTTCGCCTATAGAAATTTTAATCAGCCGATCAATTC
The DNA here is from genome assembly GCA_907269075.1 of Idaea aversata. Lineage (NCBI taxonomy): Eukaryota > Metazoa > Arthropoda > Insecta > Lepidoptera > Geometridae > Idaea > Idaea aversata. The sequence continues at coordinate 1,787,304 of OU026092.1, read as the reverse complement.
AAAAGCAAACAAACGCTTCAAATTAAACGGTCTGCGAGCTATCGGCCGATATAAGTGTGTAGTGTGTAGTGTGTGTGTAGTGTGTGTAAGTAGTAAGTGTGTTCTCCCCAAGGCGTCGGGGATCGGTGTTAAATAATTCATAGTGGCCCGTGGCCTTTTCGAACGAGCTGCATCTCCAATGGTGCAGCTTATTGGTAACTTTGGTATAACGATATTGGGTGTATTGAAAGTTGTCTGGTCTCACCCCCGTCTCTGCCTCGTCCCGATGGAGATGGTTTTCAACTCATGACGGAAATATGTATGTGTGTCCCGGTAAAACTCGATCGAGTTTTGTGTCATTGTTGTAATGTATTATACTATGTATTTTTTAATGTTAATAAATCTAATATATAAGTTACGTTGTTTGTGCGCGATGGACTCTTAAACTACTTAACCGATTTTAATCGAATTTGCACACCGTGTGATCAAACTTAAAAGATAGGATAGCTTACATCTTAATTTATCCTGATATTCCCACGGGATCGGGAGTAACGCGGGTGAAACCGCGTAGCGCAGCTAGTAAGTATATATTTACAAAAGAAAAGTATATAAGTAGTATATCCGTTGTCTAGCACCCATAACTAAAGTCTAGTTACTTAGTTTGGGGCTAGATGGCGATGTATGGAATGTCCTGCAATATTTATTTTAATGTCAATTAACGCACATACATTTTTCAGGTAATGTTATATATAATTACGACGTATATCTTTCACACAAGTTATCCTATATATCAAGTTAACACTCGAGGGGGCAGTAGCTCGCCAGTCGCTAGTCCCAAACCCATAAAAGACCTGCCCTCCTTTATTCGCACCATTGACTCGAATAAAATTAATTATATGTCCTATTATTTCGCAAAGATAATTCTTTGATCGCGGGCAGCGAGCGAGACAACTGAAGACTTCAACTTTATAAAGACAGACCTTTTTTGTTACAAATTGAAAGTTTTTTTTCTGTTACAGTAGAAAAATTATGAATAAAGTAACTAATATAAACTTTTAATTACTACATTGTATGTTTTATGTTCTAAAGTTGTAATTCTTATAAAATGAAACATGTTAACAACTTCTGTTGTAGTACAGAAAACTTGACTTATGAAGACACAATTTTGTTTTAACTATACATATTTTTATCTTAACAATTTTTAGTAATTTACATTTATGTTTGTAGAATAGTTGTTAGCTTAGTGGAAGATACTTCGATTTAAATCTAAAATGCGCAAGTTCGAATATGTTTGGATTAAAACACGTTTATAAATAAATAAATAAATAAATATAAATATTGCAGGACATTCCACACATCGCCATCTAGCCCTAAGCTAAGTTACTAGACTTGTGTTATGGGTGCTAGACAACAGATATACTACTTATATACTTTTCTTTTTTAAATAAGAAACAATCTGAAGGCCAATTCTCGTAAATAATATTGTTTAAATAACATTTCAATATCATCCCGATTGCATTTCGATTGCAAAGATACCTTCAAAGTCAGTTTTTTTTACAAAAAGCTAACTTTAAGGGTATTTTGAGCTACTTTGAGGGTGTTATTTGTGATCGAAATGCAATCGAAATGATATTGAAATGTAATTTGAACAATGTTATTTAATGGTTATTTACGAGAATTGGTCTTCAGACCACAGACTAATATCTAAGCATAAATACTTGTCTGAGGCGGGAATCGAAGCCGCAACCCTGTGATTGGCATTTAATTTGGGTCGTAATTTACATTTATGTTTGTAGAGTAGTTGTTAACTTATAGATACTAAATGGAAATGGAAATAACGAAGCATACTATAAGTATAGTTACTAAACTATACTTATAGTATGCTTCGTTATTTCCAAGCCAATAGTTTTAAATCATTCATCTGTAAGCTACCGACCTATCTACATCAAACAGGCAATTAACATACTCCAAAAACGATCCCCTATAAAATTCCATCCCTATGGTACCCTAGAGGTTCCCTACCTTAAAGATATTCAATATATACACAAGAATAGAGAATATTTTCTAAACATTTTTCTGAACCCACAACTGACTTAGGTACTGATATTAAGCCGAAATATGTCTCAAATTCAATTTTTTTTTTCGATAGGAGTCATGCAGGGCATTACATCACCTTAAAGCGTCTTAAAAATTAAGATAGGATGTGTCTCACTTACTGATTTTGATGAAGTTTCATCGGTATGAGGATACATTGATTCATTGGGAATAATATATAATACTAGCTGCGCCCCGCGGTTTCACCTGCGTAAGTCCCGATCCAATGGGAATATCGGGATAAAATGTAGCCTATGTGTTAATCTCGGTCTCCAGCTATCTAGATACCGAGTTTCATCGCAATTGGTCCAGAAGTTTTGCGTGTAGGAGTAACAAACATACATACACACATACAAACTTTCACATTTATAATATTAGTAGGATTAGGATATAGTAGGTTCAAAGTTTTTAAAGGTAAATAATTGTTTAAAAGCTCCTGATGTTGCCTCTATTGTATTTTAATTTAAATCTCAATGCCCTACGTACATAAAACCCTGTTCATCGCATCAAATCCTTTACATTTTTCCTTCGTCTCTTTAATTAGTATCAGCTTTATATTTATGTGGAGCAAAGGCCGCGGCCGGGCCTCGAGAGTGACACAGATTAATAACCAGTTACATACAACGTAAGGTTGAAGTCACACCCTCAATATTAACACAGATTAGACACTTTACGATCGGCCGATAAGCTAGCCGATCATCCAACAAACATTCAAATTAGGTATTATGATTAGGGTTTTTATTTTTCTAAATTAGCTTTGAAACTTCTAAATAAGGAATCATATGTCCATTTGAATAAAGAATTGTTAGTTGCCAAAGGCCGGTAAAACTTTCTTGCAGCCAAGGGTTTTTTTGGCAGTCTTAAGGTAGATTTCTAATTTTTTCTAGATTTTCCCCGAAAATTTAGCGATTTCCCTTCAAATAGTAAAGTTAAGTACATTTTTTTGTCACCTTATTGAGAAATACCAGTTTCTTTTTCTTTTAAATAAAGAGTCTTATTCTATGGCTATCGGCCGATCGAAAAGTTTAAAATATGCGTTCGCTCTAAAGTTAATTACTGAGGTAATTCCCACTACCCACTAGATCAGCCGGTTTTATAAATTGAAGGTTTATACTTGCTTGTGAGACGCGTAATCGTACGGTGCGTGTGATAGGGGGGTTTAGTTTTGAGTTAACGAAGTGTAGTGCGAATTAGACTTTTATTAATTAGTGTTTATGTTATGCAGAAACTATAATAGCATCGTTTTAAGTAATACTTTGCTTTTTTTTTTACAATATTTTTTTTTTTCAGTTATTACTCGTAGTTTTAGCATGCACTGTGCAACCAATTGTATGAAAATATAACAAAGTAATATCATCCTTACTGATTTACGTTCAAAATAAAATGGAGTAAAAAATAGATTCCATGTTTATCGCAGCCTCCGTAATCAAATATAGTCGCAGCCTGGGAATAACCCATCTTCTAGCGTTACTGATATTTTTATACAATTAAACAAAGTAGACGAAATCATAGATCTCATTCGAATTGTCAAAGTCAAGGTCGAAATTCTTTATTCATACAATTTGCATAAAACAGTGAAACGTCTTAAAAACGAAGTTAGGATGTGTGCCTTCCGAATACGCCCACCAATGAGAAGAAGGCACAAGCAACTCATGTGGTTTATTTTTCTCAGAAAGGTCAAGTTTACAAATATTTGAAGATATTATTTGAAATGAAGCAATTAAAGTCACCGTCATGGGTTCTTATCATTAAGGTTAGATGAGTATAGTATGCCTATAATGGTATCCCAATTGAATTTATAAAAAAACTTACGACGCTACAACTTATTGACAAATTCGTGTAGTTCTACTCTATTTAACAGAAAGTCAAGGGCCGTTTGTAGGCGGTGGGCTTAACTGGCTCAAGTAAGTACCTACTTTTGGAATACCAAGTGAGGTGTCAGTAACAATTTGGCTGTTCCTTGATACCGCGTCACCGTGACATCACAGACAATTTCACTGAGTGGTTTCGCATTGGTGTAGTACAGGTACCTAACCTACTTATACGTAGATGTTCTGACTAGATATGCAATTTTGAAGAAATTTGTTAACTAAACGCGTCTACTTGACTCAATTTTTTAGTAAAAACGATGATTTTTATATTATTTTTTGGAGCTCGATATTTCGAAACAAACACTTGTGCTTACGCTGCAAACACAGTACTGGTACTTTTTCACAAGCCTGGACAACCTTTATTACAGGACAAGAGTTTAGTTCTTTGTTTTTTTTACTTGTCGATTAATGTATAAGTATAAAAGTCCTAATTTCCTGACTAAGAGATATATTAACGCACAGCTCAAGCCAAAAACCACACAGAAAGCCATCATGACGTAGGCATCCTTAGAAAGTATTTTGGAAAACATTCAACCTCTGACGAAGTAGCGGTTAAAAGTTGGATTGATAAAAATTACCCATAGAGGCGATCGCCTAAAAAAGTAGGACAAAATCGAGTCCAAAAGAGTCGGTTACATACAAGCAAACGTACAGGTAAAACTAATAAAAGCGTGTTGAAAAAAAATACTATAACTTCGAGCAACACGTGGGATCAAACAATATTGAGCTCACAGTCAAAGAACTGGTAGAAAATTGAGTAGTTAAAATTGTAAACGTAGGATATTTTTACCTGGTATCTTACGGGTGAAGTCGCGGTTAAAAGCTATAGTTACAATATAATATTTGATATCGCAATGACGTAAGATGTTTGATGTCAAATGAATATAGTTTGAATTAGGGGTTGAAGGGTTTCGTATAGATTTGAAAGGGGTTCAATTGATGTTATGGTTTTCGTTACAGTTGGCTTGCTTGTAGCTATCTTGCTTGATTTGTATTCTCAATAGAATATTGAGGATCTATCTCAATTATTTAGAATAGGTACTTGAATAAATAATGGTTATGTAAACAGTTAGTTTGTAAGATAAATCATTATTCAATTGATAGGTAAAATAGCGCATAACTTTTTAACGACTGAAAAGAAGAAAGTCTAAATGAAGAAATAATAAACAGTCTACTCAGTCTATATTACATATATAATATGTAAAAAAAAAATGATTTTGTGTTTTGTTTTTATGGTGTAAAATGTTAATCTATCTATCGAGATCACACGGGTAAGCCAGTTTGAGTAGGTATTTATTTATTTATTTCATAAATAAAACATAATACGCACCCCTTTCTTAGAACCAAACCTACGTAACTATTATTACAACTGCTGAGGTATGGTTATTATTTTCGAAGAGCTCATTTTCTATTTGACTAGGAGCTTATCTGACAAGCTAAGAAGTTGATGATTGAAGAACTTGACAAATTAATTATTTGACCTTTTAAGGTTTTCATCAATCTCTAATTTGATGAATAAAGGATTTGACGAAACCGTATAAGAATATCCAGATGGCGTATACCCACAGCGTTACAAAATATACCACGACTTCTACAATCAACACAAACGTTTAATAAAATGACCCACATTTCAAGCCGAAAGCCTCAAGGAAATCAACAAATAACCCCAAAAAAGACCAGGAAACTAAAGAATTCGAGCTGACCCTTACTGAAATATAAGCTCGCATCTCCACGGTACATTTGGCCGCACTCCGGTTAGCCGCGATCGCTCAATGTCGGACATTCGACGTTCGACAACGAGATAATAAATAAGTTATTCTTTGCGACGAAATTCGACAGTGATCTATTATGAAGAGAAACCTTTTGCGTGTACCGAGATATTTTGGTGCAAAAGGGGTGTCTGACGCATCCACTGGGGACTACTCGACGATGTTTCCTTTTTTAGTTCTCGTGTTAGGATAATGGTTACGAATATGTTAAGGTAATTTAAGTAAGTATCTTTGTCAAATTCACTGTTTTATTTTTGTTTCGAAATTTAGTTCAACAAATTTACCAATTATTTAATTTGTTTGACGTGATAACGTCTAATAAATTGATGGAACACCTACATTCACAAAAAAGTGTCACGGTAATATTGTGTGACGCCATGCGTCATCGTAACATGAGGGATTCTTTATTGTGCAACCATTTTAATGCGCACCCAAAACTGCGCACCCAAACTATTCCACATTTGCGCACCTGTTTTGTTGCGCTCACGATAGGTATACTAAACTTTTGAATAGAGATGGGAAAATGACTGAAACTATCGATAACTAGTTATACACTTTATTTTTTTTGCAAAAACTTAGGTATAGAGTTTAAATTGATTTTGAAAAAAAATAAGGTCATCCTGGTGAAGTACAGTCATCAGAATGAACATAATGTTTTCAGTCGTTCCCACCTAGGTACGTTCCTAGGTGGACACGAATGAAAATTGGGAAAAAAAAATGGCACTAAACATTTTTAATAGTTGGCTATTCCCAGTCATTACTAACTTCTAACAACGCTTCTACTTCATTAAAAGATTTATTATTATGAAGCTAATGTACCAGGCCTCCATAGGTTATAAGGTGCTATCATTATCTAGTATTTGAAAGATTTTTTTGCAAAAACAGCAGAATTAAGGACCAGGCGTTCATAAGTTACTGGCGGTGTTTTTCCTAATCATCCTCAGTCTGTGCCTCAGTCAACTAAAATCCTATTTGTACGTTGTACAGAACGAAAAGTACCAGGAGCTTATACTTAGCAGGAGGTTTTAATTTATTGGGCTCCTTGTGTTTTCCCACACTTCTTAATAAGCAAGACATTGGCGTGGAATTTTTTTTATTAAATCAGACTGTTACTATAGAAACAATAGTAATTATTATTAAACAATACAATAATTAAACAAAATCAATTGTAACAAAAAATAAACTATACTTGATTTGTAATAATTACTATTTAGTGTCAGAATGGTTTAAGAGAATTTATGATTGAGTATAATTTTATGAGTAGGTAGTTCATTTTTCTGAATCGGCACAGTGTCCTCTTTCCGTGGGTGCCCGCTTATCTATTCATTACGGGACATCCTGTACATATTATACTAAGTGATTTTTTGTAAAATTAATATTTAGTTATTAATTACTTTTTTATCTAAATATTAATCGCCAATCTATAATCGCTTAATCACTCATTTTTGGATTACTATAAGTCATCATGTTACGACGAATGTCTGTCTCGCTATTTGTAACCGACTTCAAAAAAAGGAGGAGGTTCTCAATTCGTCGGGATATTTTTTTTATGTATGTTCCCCGATAACTCGGAGACGCCTACACTGGAAAAAAAAATTATTTGAAAGGGGATAATGGAATTTTCAGTGACAGCGGCACTAAAAATAGTTAAATCAAAAAATAAATTAGTGTGAAAGTGTAAAGTGAAAAATAATCCATTTTGGGTCACTAAGACAGCAGATAACTTAAACATAAAGTACTTACTTGGAAGTCGGACTGGGTTGTATTGAATGTTGAGAGGTATAAAGACATCATGGTGTCACCCAGTCCGACTTCCAAGTAAGTACTTTATGTTAAAGTTATCTGCTGTCTTAGTGACCCAAAATGGATTATTTTTCACTTTTTTGTTTGTGTTTTCAGGTTTTTTTGAAGTCGGTTTTTAAAATTTTAATTTATTTTTACAAATCAAGTATAGTTTATTTTTTGTTACAATTGATTTTGTTTAATTATTGTATTGTTTAATAATAATTACTATTGTTTCTATAGTAACAGACTGATTTAATAAAAAAAATTCCACGCCAATGTCTTGGTTATTAAGAAGTGTGGGGGAAAACACAAGGAGCCCAATAAGTTAAAACCTCCTGCTAAGTATAAGCGCCTGGTACTTTTCGTTCTGTACAACGTACAAATAGGATTTTAGTTGACTGAGGCACAGACTGAGGATGATTAGGAAAAAACACCGCCAGTAACTTATGAAGATATTTTTGCAAAAAAATCTTTCAAATACTAGATAATGATAGCACCTTATAATCTATGGAGGCCTGGTACATTAGCTTCATAATAATAAATCTTTTAATGAAGTAGAAGCGTTGTTAGTAGTTAGTAATGACTGGATAGCCAACTATTAAAAATGTTTAGTGCCATTTTTTTTCCCAATTTTCATTCGTTTCCACCTAGGAACGTACCTAGGTGGGAACGACTGAAAACATTATGTTCATTTTGATGACTGTACTTCACCAGGATGACCTTATTTTTTTTCAAAATCAATTTAAACTCTATACCTAAGTTTTTGCAAAAAAAATAAAGTGTATAACTAGTTATCGATAGTTTCAGTCAGTTTCCCATCTCTATTCAAAAGTTTAGTATACCTATCGTGAGCGCAACAAAACAGGTGCGCAAATGTGGAATAGTTTGGGTGCGCAGTTTTGGGTGCGCATTAAAATGGTTGCGCAATAAGGAATCCCTCCGTAACATGACCATGACGCGCGCAATATCGTTCATCTAGGCTTGTGTTATGGTGACGAGTGACAAATAGAAGACAAAGCAATATATCTATAAAAAAAGAAAAGAAAAATAATCACAATTTTTCATCGTTTTCTAATGACGTTAAAAACGTTTAAATTATTATCGTTCGTAAACCGACTTTACAGACAAATATTTTTTTAATTTGCTATTTAACTATCATAATGTCAATAAGATTGCGAAGTCACTTTAAGATTGGGCTTTCAGTTTCTAAAAAGGGTTCTCATCATTTTATAATTAGGTACTACCTACCTACTTTTCCGTCAGAATCTTCTTAAAATCTATTAACTTACATTAGCTTTTTGCTGAAATTGACTTATATGTATTCAAGTATATCAATCTGTCAAGTCAGTTAGTCTGTCAGGACTTTGAGTTTTATATATAGCTTTTGCCCGCAACTTCGTCCGCATAAAAGTGAAAAATTGACGAAGGAAGGAAGAATCACGTTGTCCCATACAAACTTCGCCCCCCTTTTTCACCCCCTAAGGGATATAATTTCAGATTGTCGTACAAAGAACATATCTTCCAAATTTCAAGTCTTAATGATCAGCGGTTAAGGCTGTACGTTGATTCGTAAGTCATTCTGGACAAAGAATTTTATTTATATGTATAGAAGATTATGTTTATACTAACGATATCATTATCGTTAAGGTAAAAATACATACAAACAGAAATCGGTAGCTTCCAAATTACCTTCCATTCCTTACCCCACCCCCCTTTCTCTCTCCCTTCCATCCACGTCTACTTGCGGAAATTGTAAATCTTGATGTTGCCTTCTCTCGGATTTATTACGCCATTAACTAGGCAAAAGGGGAAAAATTGATAATTATTTTGCAGTTGTATAGATAGTTGTAAATTATGTATTTACTTAATAGAATTGACAGCAGTGACTGGTTTTTAAGATACAATAATTACATTTTCTCGAAGACGTAATAGAAACCCTTACCGCAGCGAGAAGTTTCATTAAAAATGTCACTGGCTTCTAACGAAACAAGAAAATGAATTAAAGAAACAATACAGGACATCCGGAAAGAAAGATTTAAATTGACACTGACTATATGCACAAGAAGTCATACATAAGATTTTATTTTCTAGCGTCTATAGGGGAGACTATTATTTCTTGATTCAAGAAACTTTTTTATCTGTGCAACTAACGCTATGCTGGCAAAAATTAATCCGTAGAGTGAGCGTAGAGCTTTTTATTTAAGTTTGTAAAAACTCCGTCGGATTACTGTCATTGAAGGAATTAAGTCTCCACTTTTATGCTCATTAAAACAGGATTTCCATTAAGGTGCATATAGGGGCTAAACGCAAAATGCCCGCCGCCTAAAAGTCTTAATCGTTTCATGAGAAATTATTGTTGAGTGTAGTGCGACTTTTTGAAGTGAAAACTTCTTTAGCGGCGTTGAGCACTTTTTCTGTAATGGGTATAAAATCTTAAACTCGCGTCAGGACACGTGACCTGATCGAAAAAGCGTAAGACGGATGGAGAGTAGACAGCTATCCCCTCTCTACGGCGCGGCGAAAATGTATGCCTGGGCCTACTGTTTTTAATTTGGCTGTGAGTGTATTAAGACGTACATATGGTATTTTTTAACGGACGACTATTGACGGACGACTATTGACGGACGACAAATGTCGGACGACTATTGACGGACGACAAATGTCGGACGACTATTTGTCGGACGACTATTGACGGACGACTATTTGTCGGACGACTATTGACGGACGACAAATGTCGGACGACAATTTGTTGGACGACAAATGTCGGACGACTATTTGTCGTCCGACTATTTTTTTTTTTTCATCTAAAACTCTTTTTGCGTATGTTCTCGCGACATATGAGATTTTACACAGATATACAGTTTTCACTTCTGCCTGCACTCCAGGAGTGCGCTGTTTTTTTTTATTGGAAATCGCCTATGACTTTCCCCAATAAGAGGCAAAAAATCACAACAGAAAAATTGTCTTTCAATTACTTAGTTACACTAAAATTGGTAGGCACAAGTAATTTAAAGACAATTTTTGTTTTGTGATTTTTTGCCTCTTATTGGGGAAAGTCATAGACGATTTACAACAAAAAAAGCCCCAACGACAAAAAATTTTTTATTGGCTAACCTGTAAACCAAGTTTCATCCAAATCGGTTGTAAATTTCATATTTCAGGTCGTCCTGTAGAGAATTACCAACAAATATACATACTGACAGAGGAATATACATATTGACAGAGACGCTTGATCGGTCAATAATTATTACTTTTGACTCCTATTGGCACCTTAAGTAAATTAAATGCAATTATGAAATGACCACGTGTCGTAATTAACATTAATAACACAGGGTGTTATTATTTTACAAAGTTAATAAGCGAGGGTGTTATTAATTGACTAATCTTCATTATCATACTAGCGTAATCCCCTTCGAGGAGATCGCATACTAATGACTTTAAGTCGCCCGATAGTTGATAGTTGGTATCACATAGATGACAAGCTCACTAAACCAAGTAATAAAATAAAATAATTTTGACAATAGGTTTATAAAGTAGTGCCCGGACAGCCGTAAAAAAAAACAATATACAGGGTGACATTTTTAAATGGCCTTCAGGGCATTTCCTAAACTATAACAGATATCGAAAAATGTGCAAAGGAGCTTCGTGCCTGACTTTGACAAAAACCAAACTGCATTATTAGATTTTTGGAAAAGTCACTCTTTTTGAACCTGTTATTTTTCCAAAAAAATAATCGATCGTGTTGCCGGTTGAGATCCGGACACAGACATGGAATGGTATATAAGGAAATAGCTCAATTTTGTACAGGTACAATAAAAAGAAGGGAATAACAACAAAAAAGCACAAGAGAACAAAGCCGACAAAAGATAGAAACCGCAAAAACAAATGAAACTAGAATCTATTTAAGTAATCGTGCGCTGTCCAAATGGGTTATATGATACCTACCTCAGCTTAAAAGCCCGGCAGTCAGCACAAAGATTCTTCTTTTTTTTGTTGCCTTGTGGCGATCGGCGAGCTATGTGCCAACGGTTTAGTCTCTAGTCTGCATTTACCCTCAGGGCGCGCCGTTACCACTGACGGGGGAAATCCAAAGTTAATTTTTAATTTTATTAAAATCGAAATATAATTTTCTCTGAATTTAACATAATTACATAATCTTCTTAGTCGTTATAAACGTTGTTATGGAAATATCTTTCGGCCTTTTTGAGTGTTATATTGTAAGGAAACGTTTTAAGGACAATAATAACAGTCACTAGCTCCGTCGTCTGGTTTTACCTGCTTTAGATCTGATTCCGTCGAAATATCGGTAAAAAAGTTTTCGATATAAAAAATAATCATTATATAGATAATCTAATCATTATGTGTATAATAGAGTTTTTGATACCAAGTAAAATGGGAGTTAGTTCTGGGGTTTTTTTAATTGACAAATAATAATAATAATAAATCATTTATTTCAGAAATTACATTCCATAGGTACTTATAATAATAATAGATTAAATGACTTAGTTGTACATAAAATTTAAGAAATATCTGACAATTTCTTGTTGACGCAAAGGCTTCACGTTGTTGTTTTTAAAAAGATTTATTGGATTTAACGAAAAAAGAAGATGGAATTAAGAAGCTGAATGAAATATACCAAAAGTTAATTGAAATATACTGAATACACAAATAGTGCAAACCCAAAACTTGAAAGAAAAAATATATCGGGACAAAAAAACAGCCTACAGTATTCCAGCTTTGTACTAAAGTACATCGATTCAGTAATATCGCGATTAAGAAACAAAAAAATAAACAAACTTTCATAATATATTATTAGTAAGTAAAAGTAAAGTAGCCATGACACTTTACACCATAAAAACATAAAATGTATTATAGAGTAAGAGCCATTTTCTCTTACAAAGATTTTTCCGGGTATTCCGGGTTGAAAAGTATTTTATATGCTGTTCCAGGTCACAAAATATGTGCGTGCCACTCATTCCGATCGGATTTGCAGCGTGGATGCGAATATCCTACTTATTTCTAACAAAACGTACATATACAGTGGAAAATTGTACAATTTTATATACGTAGAAGTATTTGGTAGAGAACTCTATGTAGAGAGAATTTAACTCATAAGGAAATCGAAAAAATATATTTTCACCTTTCCATCTTAGATAAATTTTTGAGAGGCTATGATTATGCTCTCCTGGTAGCACTCTGCAGTTTAGTTGCTAGTTCAACCGTGCAACTATTTTGTCCAAGTAGTTTGGTCCGAGGAGACAACCGAACTGTTGAGACTACTTTATCCCAGTTCGATTGGCTGAATGACTGCAATTTTTCAGTGTAAGGACCCGTTGATACATAAACAAAAGACGATCGATAAGATTGACCAGTGTGTCTTGAATCGTCATACCCTACTCCAGCCTTTTCCATGTGGGCGCTGCAGGTATAAAGGGGGGCAGTAAGATACCCAAAAAATGGGTGCTTTGAGTACTATCTAGTGTGCTCATGTCACAAGTTAACTCTTACGGGTTATAGTAAAAGTCTCGTTTAGAATTAATGTTTATTCACCGCTAATATAGTTCACAATCAATAATAGAGGCGGTTCGATAGAGGAGGTGGCAAAAGCCGAGATGGAATGATCAATCCACACCTGTATCGTACGACGTTTTTTATCACAGTTGCGAATAAAAAAAGACTTGTTAAAATAATAAAAAGTTTTTAAGAATTTTAGGTTATGTTTACTATTTTTTGTTAATTACACTCCCGAAAGGCTAGGCAAAAGACTTTTAACCTATACAGCCTCGTCTGACATACAATATTTTTTAGGGTCTTTTTCATTTGTTTTTTCGTCGGCGGTTAAAAACAATATAATGGTAAGGAAAATATATTTATGTACCTAAAGAAAAAACAAAATAAAAACAAAACTCAATTTTTAATTGTTTTCATAGACGTCATCACGTAAAATTATCGTTCGTTATCAGACTTTAGAGACAACGTTTTGAAAAGAAGAAAAAAGGTACCAACAAAGAGTTTTAAGCCAGCAAGGCTTAAAAACTCTTTAATGGTACCTTTTTTCTATACATCAAAACAGTATAACCTAGATAAATTAAGAATGTTTCATCTACCTAATATGTAATAATTAGCAGTAAGATACGTATTTAACATATCATATTATTTAACGTATTTAACATAGGTTATTTATGAGCAACTGTGATAAAAAATAATTTACTCTCAAAGTGGGCAGTAGACAAAATAAGTTTGGGAACCCCTGCCCTACCCAATCTATAAACATATATTTATACGTGCAAATATATCCAACGGAACGCGCAAACTAAGTTCCATACGAGCTGAAATTCAATATGCCAGAGCCGTGCAACGACCGGATACCATTCTAATTGAATACTACATGTCTATGTCCTGGGTCAGGCTTTAAAATCTGATAAGCGTATTGTGCTAGCTAAGCTAATATTGGCATTGACAGGTCCCTCAGGCCGCTTTAGACCCCGAGGCGCCTTTGAACTAAACGCAGTACAGTTATTCTGATATGCGTGCGCCTATTAATTAATCCTAAAGAAAAATAGATCAGGGTGTCTATGTGAGCAATTTGTAAGGTATTTTTTTTAATTAGTTTTTTTTATTCCGGTACGAATAGCTTGATAGATCTAAATAAAAAATTGTGTCTGGCTAAGGGGGTAAGTTTTATGCGTTCAAGATTCCGATGGATATTTTTTGCGTTCATAATTAAATAAGGGAGTTTTTGGTAGTCCTTTGGCAGATCTTAGTTTTTTTTTGGAAATTAGAAAATGTTGGAGCACCATATTTCGATGCTGTTGCAAGCATAATTTTCAATGAAGCTGAATTGACAGCATCAAAATATCGAGTTGCACAAAATAAAAACATAGTTTGATGGTGGTTCATCGGCTTACCTTTAAATAAATTTCGCCCCTCGCTACTGATTGTAGGTACTCATGCCATACAATTTATTCGGCTGACAATAACAAATAACTATATCAATTTCGTAGGGTCAGCACAAAAACACAGTTATATCATATCGGGTGATATCTCGTGCGTAGCGTCAGCAGCGTCATGTTTAATGTGATGTGTAAAACGAATAGTGCTGAGAGCAGGGAGCCTTACTATCTGTTCTCGAATGTTAATCGAAATATAGGTAAAAGTATAAATAAAATAATCCTTTCAACGCATCTTCTTCGTATCGATAGCACAAATTAAAGGGGGAATTGATGGAATTGATGAATAGTAGGGTCAGATCCGACCACTCTAGTGTGCTGCCAGGTCTTTGGTGTTGTTATTAGCTGACATCAGGCTGCTTTCGACATAAAACGAAATACGCGAAACACCACCTTTAATTAACAGTCTACCTCAGAAAATACCACTTACATAAAATAAAAACTGCGCATAACACCAATTTTGATTTAGAAACAATAGGCGATCGAAATGGAAACAATAGGCGATCGAAATGGAAACAATAAACGATCGAAATGAAAACAATAGGCTATCGAAATGAAAACAATAGGCGATCGAAATGGAAACAAAATAATAATTCCAAGAAGGTCAGGTTCAGTTGAGGCTAGTAAAAGTGAAATTGATGAGGAAAAAGTCACAATAACTTTGGCAGGTAACATTTTAGACGATGATTTTAATAATTGCTGGTGCCACGTTGTATCTTCGGACCGTATTATCTTAATTGAAGACGTTTAGTCGTAGTATTTATTAAAATATGCAAAATTTTAAACGAAAACATTACAGTTGGGTACATTTTACATTCACATGCAACCAGCGGAAAAACCCAACACAATACAATGCTCTGTCCGAAATTCAGACATGAATATTAAATTCAACAACGCCTCCAGACCGTCGGACGATTGTTCTCTAAACAGTTCTCTCGTATCTCGTATCGTTTGACAGTGGGTTATCAGGACCGTGGTAGGGGGCTTCGTAGACAATGTGGGTTGACGAATGCGAACTGCGTCCGGCCATCGGTCATGGACGATAGCCGGACAGTCCGACGGCCCAGCCCGACGCCCGACACCCGCCGGACGTGTTGCTATCGCTTCTCACTTACACACATGGTTTGCATAATATCAAGATACTACCTACTCTTTGTTCCTGAAAAATGTTGTGACTGCACGCAAAAAGTATCATACATAACACCCATAAATCGTTCAGTAACGAATATAATCCCATATATTTTTCCCCGAGCCGTAATAACCCAAAAACAAAAACATTATTTACTCAACAGAGAAATCGAGTATATCCACCGGGGCGTACTCTCCGATATTGTTACGAGATAAATATGTTGCCGTGGCATGCGCCGCACGCCGCCCGCGCCGCCCGTCTCGTGGCAGGAATCTATTCGGAGCTATCGTTCCGATGACAAAGCACTCACCATTAGGAGAGCGAGCGAGCGACTCGGAAAAAAACATGGCAGTCGCGAGGGGGCTTCCGAGAGGAGGGGGCCGGAAGTGACGGGCCGGAAACGGCGTCGGCCGGAAGCGCGAACCCTTTGCCACAGCCCTTTGTTTATCGAAGGTTTTCTCACAACTATTACGCAAAACGGGAAACGGACGTTGTACGCCGACACCCGCGCCCCGCAAGCCCCGAAACCTAACTCTCAAGATAATGAAAAAACTTTTTTAAAGAGAATTTCCTACTTTATATTTCGTTGGCACTTCGTAAACAGGTTCTGTAGGTAGTTAATAATAATGACGTTTCAGGAAACAAGTCCCTGTAAGCATCAGATGTCAGCCGCCGCCACTCTGTGCTCCCAGCTTCGAACCCAGCCTTTTATCTGCCGCTTCTCAAACGCAATGTCAAGTGTTCAGCGTTTTATTAAACTTTTTACTCACACTTTACTAAGTTTTATTTTTATTAATACTTACTCGTATTTTACCGTTTTCGGCTGTCGTTTGTTTATGATGAAAATATTCCCAAAAGCCGTATATTTTAAAAGTTTTATTTGAATTAACTTTCTTTTAGTTTCTACCTTTTTGACAGTCGTCTCTAGAGTTTTCTTTAACACATTTTTATACACGTACTCAGAGATGTTTGTCCGTCTACATTGTCCGTTACAAAATCACAGTGACCTAAATAAAATACCCAAACCTTACGTAGAAAGATCTTAATTCATCTCCCTATGTTTACTTTGGATGCAACTTGGCTGCAAGCCACAGGACTGTTTAGTTTCAGTTGTGTGATCATGCTAAAATCACACGCAGACAGGACTGTTCGTCTGGTTAGTATCATATTTTGTTATTGAGATTAATCATGAAAATGTTTAATATAATTTATATAGCACTGATGCAATTTTGCAAGGGTTTAATGAAACATAATATTAAATTTTTAAGTAGAAATTGACATCTAGTCTAACATCCCTTTGAGAACGACCTTCACTGAGCTGGTTAATGGATGAAAAGTATTTAATATAAAATTAAATAATTTCAAATGGATTGTCTAAAAAAACGTTGTTAATTACCAATTAGATATCCGATCAATTAAATATTCGTTCCGGGTCGTGCCTGGTGCAGAGGCTGGCCATAGCTATTCAGCGTGGTAACGCTGCTAATGTGATTCAGTCAGCGGGTTCCTTTGCGCCAGGGGTGACTCGGGGCGGTTTGCTAGATTAAGTTTGTACTAGTGTCTATAGGTTTTTATTTAATTAATTGTTGTTTTTTTTCATTGTAAAAAAAATAAAAGTTAATTTTTTATCGAAAAGACGATTTTTTTAAATTTATTAATAATTAATAATATATTTATTGACCCATTTAATTTGATATAAAATATTTTTCATCGAATTAACAGCTTGGTGAAGGTCGGCCTTAACTCTTTACTCTATCCTATTCTTGATTGTGATTGGCTGAGTTAACACCTATTGATGCCCCGAACACTCCTGCCATTATATGAAATACACGCTCACTAAATCTTAATATATATAAATCTCGTGTCACAATGTTTGTCCTCAATGGACTTCTAAACCACTTAACCGATTATAATAAAATTCGCACACCATGTGCAGTTCGATCCAACTTGAGAGATAGGATAGCTTACATCCCGATATTCCCACGGGATCGGGAGTTACGCGGGTGAAACCGCGGAGGGCAGCTAGTATATTTATAATTTAAACTTCGTCCAATAGACAATAGACATCAGAGTCGTAGTTTCAAGGTCTCAAACCGTTTCGTTCGTGTACGAACAGCCGTAATTATGAAACTTTCATCACATCAAAACTAATTTATCAATTCGGCTTTCGTTCTGACAGCATTGTGGCGTAATTTACTCACTGTCCGTGAAAAATTGAATTATGAAAAAAGTTTCTATAATGAAAAAAAGGTAAGTAGGAATCGGTTACGAGTGAAAACGGGTTGAAAATTTGGTTATTATATTTTAACGACCAAGGGGAATAAAATTGAGAAGTAATTACGATATTCTTTTTTTTTTACAATTATATTTCGCATTTTCTTCTTTTTGTCTTGATCCATATTTTGTACGTAGTACGTCTTCTACTTCAGTACTCATTTAGCCATCTCATCGTTCACATCCATCTCTCTCATATCCTGTCTCACACAGTCCATCGGCCATTTTTTTTTCAAAGTCTCCATCTTTTATGTAAATACGAAATTTGGTTAGGTACAGGTATTTTTGAGAGTAATTTAGATTTTTGTATTATTCGTCAGCATTGATGATGATGATGTCTCCTTGATTGATTTTGGCACACTGACTATTTCTGGCTAGCTATGCAGAAGATGATGAGCATTGACTACCATCCTGATACGGAATACCAAGTCTTATGTCTCTAAAAGATCACTTCACTTGGCAGTTGTTATATTAAGCCAGTTAATAAAAATCTTTATCTTTTTTTCCATATAGTGAGTACGACCCGCCCCGGATTCGCACAGCTATATTATGCATGTATTATACATACAACCTTCCTGTTGAATCACTCTATCTATTTAAAAAACATCTAAATCCGTTGCGTATATAGTTATAAAGATCTAAGCATACATATGGACGGACATAGCGGAAAGTGACTTGTTTTTAACCGACTTCAAAAAAGGAGAAGGTTCTCAATTCGTCTGTATGTTGTTTTTTTTATAATATGTAGTGATAGTAAAATAGTGGCTCCATCTATTGGAGACCATGTATAGTACACTTACCTTTATAAACCTTTTGGCTTTTGTTAATAATCCTAATGTTGTGTGTCTTGACGCTTCAGGGCCTAGTGGGACCATGTCTTTTAATTTTTCCAAGCAAGTTCTGAGGTGTGCTCTCCTGTAACAATTGAAAAACTTTCATGAAAATCTGTGGTAAATATGAAATGGAATCAGTTGCCTGCCTCTGTCTTTAGTGACCAAAATGCACCCCCATTTTAGTCACTAAAGGAGGGGTTATTAAAGTCACGAGTGAACAGGTATCTTCTAGGAAAGCGTGCTACATATTTTAAACTGCATTGTCATTTACGCATAATAATAGTCAAATAATGACCATTTGATTCTCAATTGTTAAAAAAGAAACAATTTTGTATTTAAGAAAAGCCTCCGAAATTCAGTGATTCAAAATCTGTCTTTCAGACGTGTAACTTTTCTCTCTGCTGACGCGCAGTTATGTATGGAATTGCTAGACAAGCAATAAAGGTCCACATGTAACATCGTTACTAAAATACGCCGAGCGCTTATCCAGTTTACGCTTTAAAAAACCCAAAATCTAACAACCAGACTATTTCAAATATATTTATAACTAGAACACATTGTTAGATTCCAAAGATCAGTCGAGTAAACCCACAGGCTTATGTCTGGTTTAGAAAAACTCCACAAAAACTGGATGAAGCGCAGACATGCATGAGCCCATGTCAGACACACCACACTACTTCTTTATTTTGTCGAGTTTAAAAACTATTTCCTTTGATAAATGATTCGAATGGACTCGAGCTTTTGGTAGTTCGTTTGTGATGGTAGAATTTCGAATGGTAGAATTTTTATTTTTAGAACTCTTTTACATGTATAAATTGCAATGTATGTAGAGACATTCTTATCAGACAGACTTGTACAAAAACTTTCCTCTTTATTTACGAAATAAATATTGTAGAACTTTGCACACAGCGCCATCTAGCCCCAAGCTAAGCCACTAGGCTTGTGTTATGGTGGCCAGACAACTAATATAATACTCACTTATAAGTATTATTTATGGAAAATATACTTTAAAATACAGTACCACCCAGAAATATTTACATACGATGGCGGGAATTTACTAAAACAAGAAATTATTTTCAAGCTTTTAATATAAATAAATAATAAATAAAATAACTCTTTATTCAGGCAAATTACACCCATTTACAGATAATTAATGTTAAAAGATATCAATACAAACAAATCAAAATAACATAATTTTCAAAATAAAAATAAAAATATGCAAATTAAATATTAAATGTGAAATTTAGTAAAAAGTCAATAAGTAAAATATATTATGATAAGTCAAACAATAGATCAAAGTAAAAGGCAATTATAAATATCATTTCAATCCAAATCATTATAAAATACAAAACATAATCCACACACAAATAAGATATACTAAAATTACTGTTAATAGAGGATTATTTCTTACTTAAAAAAAACCTTTTTTTTCTAAGCAAACCGCTCTTGCACCTCGCAATCACCGAAGGAACCTCCTAAATAACTCGCTACCTTACTAACAGTTATTCCAACTCAAAGCTAAGTAATCAAACGACGTAATTAAATATTTGTTTGAAATAAAGCACGATTACTGAACGTGCGTATCACAAAGGCTAATGCGTTAATTATAAGCACTCTGTACTCCTACTTATACAATATATATACATACAATATAACAGTATAATTCAATTGTGTTCTGTATATTACATTTATAGACGTTTCCACGTTTCAGCACAAACGAAATGTAAGGTTTCTGTTTTCCGTTATGTTACTAATGGTTCTCGAATTAATAAATTAATATTTACTAGCAACCCGCCCCGGCTTCGCACGGCTATATTATGCATGTATTATACATATAAACCTTTCTTTTGAATCACTCTATCTATAAAAAAACCGCATCAAAATCCGTTGCGTAATTTTAAAGATTTAAGCATACAAAGGGATATAGGGACATAGGGACAGAGAAAGCGACTTTGTTTTATACTATGTAGTGATAGTGATAGTGAAGTGATACAATTTGTTTCAGCGAAGGGGTTTTAATACGAAAGGGGGTTGTTCAACTAAAGGGGGAAACAACTTTTGTTCTACGTGTTTTGGAAATTCGACGACAAAAAAAAAACAGAAAGATAGATAGACAAATTATTTATTGTAAACACCATTTTCAAATAACATTAAATAAAAAACAAAGCTTAAGTCTAAGTGCTACAAAGGGCGGCCTTATCTCTCAAAGCGATCTCTTCCAGGCAACTTTTGGATGGACAAGAAGTTGAGGAAGGTGAAGGATAACAGCTGATTTTTTAAGTAAAAAATACCTCAGAGTTATCGAAAAAAAAGTTCAAATACCCAAAAGTCGTAGAACAAAAGTTGTTCGCCTAGATATCTAGAACAACCCCCTTTCGTATTAATACCCCTTCACTGAAATACATTGTATTAAAGAGAAAAACATTCGTCACTAAATCCCTGAAACTACAAGAGCTACGAGACTGAAACTTAGCATAGGGATTTCTTTCAGGACGTAGTAAGCGAGCACTAAGGATTTTTGGAAATTCGACCTTTAAAGGAATAAAAACCGGCCAAGTGCGAGTCGGCCTGTTTTTAGTATTTGTTGTAATAGCGGCAAAATAAATATATAATCTGTGAAAATTTCAACTGTCTAGCTATTTCGGTTCATGATATACATAGTGGTGACAGACAGACAGACAGACAGTGAAGTCTTAAGAGGAATGGGTAGCGACACTCTCTCCATACAAACGTAGTCGACTGTTTCCTCCCTGGATAATGACACTATAGCAAATATTTTTGTACCTATAACTGTCATGACTGACTATGCCCCTATGTCTTGTTTTGGAACATTCGACTTCTTTTGTATGAAGAGAGCGCCGGTACCCTTTCCTCTTAAAAATAACTGATTGAGTTTAGAGTTCATAGTAACTATAATGTATTCTGTGTTTGTAGGGAATCAATATTCCTTTTAGCTCTAGGTACTTATAGTGGCAGTCACACTGCGAAGGCCGCCAACAGTCAATAGTCGTGAATTGACAACAAAAGAGATTCAATTTATTGATTCGCGACGGCTACTAATTCGAGTCAGTATCACAAATAACTCAATTACCTGACGTCTATCGCGTCGTTCGTCGTAGTCGGAGCTAGCCGCGTTCCGTTCGAGTTCCGGTGGTAAAGGAACAAATAAGCTTTGTTAGTGAACGGTAGGTGAGGTCTCTCACAATTCCCCGCACTCCGCCCAGCTTTGAACCGAACCAACATTCACTAATTTCATTCCGCTACTTATTTTTTTCAACAAAGTTGCATTGTTTTAAAAAATGTAAGATGGTATTCCATTCATTTGACGTCATTATCTTAATTCTGTTTCATTGTACAAAGCCAACCGGGCTTCGGAGCTGAGTCTAGAATAAAATTGGAATGTCTCGAGTAAGATAATGGTTTTCTTTATTTTCTTCTATTTAACGTCATTTGAAAGTGGGTGCAGTAATGTTGCGATGAGCTCACTTAGTGTTCCTTCTCTTGGTTCAACTCTTGCATACTTTTATGTTACTATGCTATTAAAATAACACTTATTCCTCGACTATATTTTTATTTTATGAGTTTACTTTATGAGTTTGTGAACTTTTATTTTAAGCACGTAGTTTGGTATTTTAACACTTTGATAAGCCGCACAAGTCTGGGTAACACTGGGCCCTACATTCCCTTCATTTTTTTGGAAAAAGAATATTTTACACATGGGAACAAAAGCATCAGGAATCCACGGAACAATTTTAGCCTTAGTATGGGGACTGTCAAAGTGTTAATGTCCTATTCCATTAATATTTGGGTAGCCTAAGGTTGACACCGTGTATAGTTTTATATTTAACGCTAAGTTAAAGATGCATCTTATTCTGGAGATAATTAGCTACATCTAAACGATAGTGTAGCCTAAAGTTTAGGCGAACTTTTTGTTCTTCTAAAACTACTAGATATTCCGTCAATTTTAGATGCGCCAGCAAACAGCACTTTACTAGAAATAATTCACAAGAACCGAAGCAAGGTGGGTTCTTTATGACCAGTAATTCTTTAACCACATCCAAAAGGCAGTAAACATTGAATCACTCCTAGAAATACAACCTAACACAGCCATATCCGCGTGCAGCATTTCGTCGTCCACCATTAATTCTTACCGGTGTCGCCTAAACTACGACAAGAATCTTGACGATCGTGGTGAAAAAAAAAAAAAAAATATATATTTTCCACTACAAAAAAACACCAATTTATTATAATAGCACATAGTAAAGTAAGTACTAGTAATTACAGTGTAGTTTATTTAATGGAAGAACTGGTGCTTAAACTAGGCCGAGACCTATATTTCAGAGCTACCAAGACCCACTCTCACACTTGCCGCAGCTGTTTTGGAAATGTAATACAAATATTTGGTAAATTTATAGTAATTATATAAGTTTATCTATACTAATATTATAAAGCTGAAGAGTTTGTTTGTTTGTTTGAACGCGCTAATCTCAGGAACTGCTGGTTCGAATTGAAAAATTATTTTTGTGTTGGATAGTCCATTTATCGAGGAAGGTTATAGGCTACTTTTTATCCCGATATTCCGAGATCGGGAGTTACGCGGGTGAAACCGCGGAGCGCAGCTAGTCAAGAATATACATAATGTGCTGTCATCTATAAATATAAAATTCAAACTACTGACTGACTGATCATCTCAGTTCAAACCAATAGATGGATCTGGCTAGATCCTAGCATCCGCTAAGAAACGATTTTGAAAAATACAACGGCGGAAAGAATAATCTTATTTATTAAATTGTATAAATAAAAACTTTCGCGACTAATTCACCTTTCACTGATAAATATTTTAGTAAAATTCGATTAGGTAATTTGCACTATGTCGCTTTTCACTCATTTCTTTTCAATCCGACAAGGACCAATGATTAGGAACAAGTAGCACTTTAAGAACAGTCTGTAATGAACTAGAACGCTCTCACTAACGTTCACTAAGTTCCTTGTCGCAATATAACACTAGCTCCTGTTAGATAACACCGACATTACCTACGAATATGGGAATGGCTATAGATACCTAACCACCTACCTATATGTATGTATAACTACCCTCATTACCTATACTGGCAGTAATACCGACCGCGTCCTTACTTTATCTTACCTCGTAAAAACTAGTTTGTAAGAGCATTCGCAGATTGCAGACTGTCTATCGTGACTTTAGTAATAACTGTTTTAACCGAGTTTAAAGAAGGAGTTCTTAATTCGTCATGTACTTATTACTTATCTATACTAATATTATAAAGCTGAAGAGTTTGTTTGTTTGTTTGTTTGAACGCGCTAATCTCAGGAACTGCTGGTTCGAATTGAAAAATTCTTTTTGTGTTGGATAGTCCATTTATCGAGGAAGGTTATAGGCTACTTTTTATCCCGATATTCCCACGGGATCGGGAGTTACGCGGGTGAAACCGCGGAGCGCAGTTAGTTAGGGATATTTAGGCTGATGTTTATATTTTTTGAAATATTATGATACTTCATCGTACCTTAATGATAAGGACCCATCATAACTTTGACCTTCGTGAGCATGATCACAAAAAATAAAAAAACCCCATGAGTTTCTTGTGCCTTCTTCTCATTGGTGGGCGCGTTCCGAAGGCACACATCCTAACTTAATTTTTAAGTGATGTAATGCACTGCAAAGCACCTATTGAATAATTTTTTTTGTTTTATTTTATTTTTCTAGATTTTTCTCAAAAATTCAGTAGATCCAATGCATCTAGCTTGTGATAGTGGGAGTTCGATAGGCCTACAATGAAAAGTCAGCCGATCGAAAGTCGACAGTCCGCTAAAGTCATATAGTTAGTTTGTAAGTGTATTTCTCGGGACATAACTAATTTATTGTTATGTTATTTCTGAGAAAAGGCAGCGGTTAGAAAAAATGTATACGTTCGCGGTACGTTTATTAGATAAATGTAATAAAGTGAGTACTTACCCCACTGTTCTCGCAAAAGGCTGGGTTTACTTCCCGGTCTGTTATGTTATGACCGCTGTTTTTGTGTGGTTTCATGTTCTTGCACAAACCATAATAAAATTAACAAAAAAATATACTATGAAAAAGTGACGGAACGAGGAAATAGTCTGCCTGACGAGGAAATGGCGCCATCTATAATCATCTTGTAGATAGATAGAACGCTTTATTGCACACACAAGTTACAGAAAATGACAACACAATTATTATTCGTTTAAATTGTAAATTGTGATGAAATACTTATATTTTTATTACTAGTTGTCGCGGCAAACGTTGTTTTGCCATTTACAAGAAAAACTATAGGAAACAAAATAAAAAATACATAGCAGCCGATTCTCAGACCTACTGACCTCTGTGGCGCGTCGGGCGAACACCCGACGCGACGCAGAAGGTTGCGGGTTCGATTCCCGCCGGGAACAAGTATTTATGCTGACCATAAATTCTTGTTTCTGGTTCTGGGTGTTTCCTATATATATAATATGTATATATTTACAACAAAAAAAAAGTATATAAGTAGTTTATCCGTTATCTGGCACCCATAACACAAGCATTAAGTTGCTTAGCTTGGGGCTGGATGGCGATGTGTAATATGTCCTGAAATATTTATTTATTTATTTATGAATATTCATATAAAATTTCATAAAAATCGGTCAATCCGTTTCGGAGAAGGATGGTAACTAACATTGTGACACGAGAATTTTATATATTAGACGAGATTTATATATATTAAGATATTAAACTAGCTTCTGCCCGCGATTACATTCATGTAGGAGTCGAATTTTAATATTAGCAAATTCCTAAGTTATAAAAGCTTTCTGTATGTCAAATAGTCCGATCCCTCCATTGTTTTGAACTATGCGTAGATACGAATATACCAATCAATTAGTCAGTCAGGAATCTGAATTTTATATCTATAAATTAAATACAAACAGTACAGTGGAAAGATATCGGGGAGACCTTTGCCTAGCAGTGCGGACAATTCAGGTTAATTAAAAAAATTTTAGGAGGCTGACAGCTAAGCGACCCTCGCTGATCGTTTACGGTCGTGCGGGTTAAGCGACGCCTGGCGCGGTCATTACTTCGATGGGTGGCAAATTAGTAGTGTGGCAAAAATATGTTTTCGTGAGCCCCTCAGTGCTTCGTAAGGCACGTTAAACCGTTGGTCCCGGTTGCTACCTCTAGTAGCAGTCGTTAGGTCAAGTTAGAGGCCTTAAGGCGATCTGAAAACTCTAACAATAGGTGAGCCACACCATACGAGAAGACAAAGAATTAAAAAAAATTTGCACATTGAGTACCAAACCAGAAACAGATATCTGTACATACAAACTCCACGGCGGGAATTGAATTTGTTACAATATTAAATAAATTACAGAGGAACTGATAATAATTATTTAACGTGTCTAATAGACAGTCCTTAAGGAGAAACGAGTCTAAAATTACCATTAATAACAACGTCAATAATTAGTCGGACAGTTCACCGCAACGGTAGCGAAGACAACTTCCGGCGGAAGTAGCTCGCACTGCCTCTACACCTCACGTTGCTTTGCATATAACTATTCAGAAGGCTAATTCTCGTAAAAATCATTGTTGCAATTACTTTTCAATATCATTTCGATTGCATTTCGATCACAAATAATACCCTCTAAGTAGCTCAAAACAACCTTAAAGTCACCTTTTTTGCAAAAAAAAAACTGACTTTGAGGGTATTTTTTGCAATCGAAATGCAGTCGAAATGATATTGAAATGTAATTTGAACAATGTTATTTACGAGAATTGGCCTTCAGGTTTATTTTAGGATTATTTGCTGTATTATATGTGAATTAAGTCGTTAGATTTGTATAGAAATGCTTATTTATGTAGGTTTTTTGTATTTCTTGAACATATTAAAAATTCATCTTAGGTACTAGTAACGCACATTCATATAGGTCCTTGTTAAAAATGGTTATTCATTTTATTAGTTTATTTTTACTGCGATTTCAAAAATTAAAACGATTTATTCGTAATCCTTTTTAGCACGAACTGTCCACTGGCTTGAGCTATGCGTTAATATATCAATTAATAAGTCAGTCACGGCTTTGAATTTGTGCACAGCACAAACCATTGGACGAATCAGGCTATGGTTTGACACACAGATAGCCAAAATTTTAATGCCTCCAAGGCGTGGGTATAGTTAGAAAAGCTGTTTTAATGTTATAAATTCTGATCTGAAATGTATTTTATTATAAACAACTAGCTAGCAGTACTTCGCGTAAGTCCCGATTCCATGGAAATATCAGGATATTTTTATTGTAACAAAAATTCTTCCAATGAACAGTAAAACATAACCTTCCCTTTTGGCTTCGCCGTAGTCGGTTAAAAAGACAAATAACTTGTTTACCAATTTAAAACTACCTATATTTATTCCCTATTGTTACTATTCGAAAACAAATAACGAAAACAAACTACGAAGTCATTAAAAACCAATTCCCTCTCAATTCGTCTACCAAAACTTTAATTTGTAAGCTGTAGTATAGAAATAACTGTAACGCTGAAACTGTTAATCAAAACATAGTCAGCTACGTCTTGGGGCATTAAAATGTTTATGATCTGCTCTAACGAACCCGAGCGGGTGATATTTCATTACACGAGACGGCACGACTAAGTTAAATTGTTTTCGGGGGGCGTACTTAAAGTGATTATAATCATTATATATACAGGAAAAGTATTTTCGTAGTGCACATTTTTTTTCTGCTGAATATATGTCGGCAGTGGAGTATATTTACGCAAAAAACAAAATAAAAATAAACCAAAACTTAATGTGAAAAACTTCCTGAAATTTCTAAATTATTGGGTATCTCAGTATTGATACACAGTGACACGTAGGTACCTACCTTCATTTAGAGCGCGCTATTAAACTCGCTGGCGCTAGTATTGTGTCCATGGACTTCGTCGTTTTGTTAGAAACACTTAAATGGTTATAGCTCGGAGAGTTTTTGAGTTAGCTCCAAAATAAAAAAAAACAGTATTTTTTATTTTAATGTGCTTAAAACATACCGAAATTTGTGCACTACAAAAATACTTTTCCTGTATAATTCTACTGTCCATGTGTATGTCACTGAATTCCTCTTAAACGGCTGGACCTGTTTGGATATATTATTTTTGTATGCGTTTAGGTGGCGCCCTGGATGGTTTAGATTCACAAATCAGCCCAGTTTCTTTTTTTTTTGAATGGCAAAACAACGTTTGCCGGGACAGTTATTATACTTATATATAAAATAACCCCTATTTCCCTTGATGACGCCGTAACTTGAGAACGACTTTATTGATTCCATCCATCTTTTCCTAAGTTTTCTAATAAGTACTTCGTAAAAGGTATTTTTTTACGATAGTTGCGGAGAAAGTTTTAAGAGAGTGAAACCGCGGGGTGCAGTTAATTATAAATAGTTAAAGATTTTAAATCAGAAAAGCTATATTACATTTTATTACAAATGTATTTTATTATCAAAAGGCTTACTCAAAAAAGGACTAGTTTCAGATACCTCGGTAGATGCCAGACCCAGTTTGCTACAGGTAAAAATTTTTAAAGATATCTATGGCCAATAAAAAACGACGAAGTGTGTAACAAGGCTGTAAAGGCTAATAATTAAACCCTTTTTTTTCCCTGAAAAGCAAAAAATAAGAAAAAATGGTTGTTTGACCCTGGAGTTATATCTCTGCGCCGTCTTTCGCATTGTATAAAAGCAATTGCCGTCAACGTGTAATATGAAAGCGCTCCATGCCCGACTCGCGGTCTCAGAGTCTAGAGTTAATTTATTACATCATTTCGAAGACTTGCTCTCTGAAATAAGTTAAATTTATAATAAAGACCCGTTTCTTTCTGTCAACCGCATAGTACCTTTTAATTAAACTTAATTATTCATTAAAGTCTCAGGCTATTTCTGCTAGTTTAGTACAACTAAAATGAAATTTTATAGAAAATAATATTTACGTAGTAAAATTTAATTGCTTGGTTGTGGAATTGGATTTTTCCAGGGCTTTTTATAATTTCCACTTTATAATATTAATAGAGTTTTAAAGTGTTCTATTAAGGATTAATGTATTATTCATTCATTTTTCTTGTAAACTAAAAACTGAGCTATTGAAGAATACATTAAAGGATTGACATCATAATTATATTATTTATTTATTGCCCCTTCAAAAATATCTTCCTGTATGTTTTACAGGGTGATTTTTTTAAAGGGCTATGTCCTAAACTATAAAATTTAGCGAAAAATGCTAAAAAAAGAGTTGCTTTGCTAGTTGCAAACTAAAATATATCATTAGATTTTTAGAAAACACATTACCCTAGCCAATAATCGAATCTGTTAATAAAAAAATTTGTACTCCAATTTTTTTGTATCAATCGATAGTGTTGCTGATAGAGATCGATTCCTGGAAACAAAATAGGAAATGCTCATTTTTATAGTCTTTTGTAATTCTCTCCTTCTTAAGGTACCTCTCCGATTAGCGACAGTCAATATAGAATATTCTTCTTTATTTCTAACTAGCGACCCGCCCCGGCTTCGCACGGCTATATTATGCATGTATTATGCATATAAACCTTCCTCTTGAATCACTCAATCTATTAAAAAAACCCCATTAAAATCCGTTGCGTAGTTTTAAAGATTTAAGCAGTCAAAGGGAAATAGGGACAGAAAAAGCGACTTTGTTTTATATTATGTGGATAGATGGATATTAACTATTATGACAACAATTAAAACATTAAAAAACAAATACCACCACTTGACTTTTTAATATAAAAAAAACAATAACAATTAAACTTTATTACTTTTAAATATCGCAACATTTGAAGGTTTTATTGTCTATACGGGGCGCAAGTGTTTCGAGTTTCTCTCTAATAAATGTCGACGAAATGGCGGGAAAGCTTCGCGCATTATTTACGGCTTAATATTCAAAACAAGTAACACTTTAGCCAGTCGGTAAAGTGGAAACTTGCGCGCGAATCTTCTACGTTTTGCGTTTATCACTGAGTATTATTACTTTGTAATGACTGCGGTGGGGGATGAAGGAGGAATTAGAGATATTGATTACTAACCCGGGTATCTTTTTCGCCAGGCCAAAGGGTGGGATAGTCTATATCTCGTTTGACAACGAACAACGAACGATCTAATGTACAGAATCACTATCACTACATCACTACATAGTATAAAACAAAGTCGCTTTCTCTGTCCCTATGTCCCTATATCCCTTTGTATGCTTAAATCTTTAAAACTACGCAACGGATTTTAATGCGGTTTTTAATAGATAGAGTGATTCAAGAGGAAGGTTTATATGTATAATACATGCATAATATAGCAGTGCGAAGCCGGGGCGGCTCGCTTGTATGTGATAATTCAGAGTCAATATATTAGGTTAATATTGACTCTGATTTATCACATATTTTATACTGTGTAGTGATTCTGTAATCTGTACATCTTGATGTTTTCATACCTAGACCATTTTCGTTGTTGTTATCTTAACTAGCTGCGCTCCGCGGTTTCACCTGTGTAAAAATTTTTTGTGCAACTTTCTTATAGGTACCGTCTCCTGACAATAACAACACACAAAAAAAACAAATTAGCGAAATTGGTCGAGCCGTTTACGCGTGATGCGATGACAAAGGAAAATAGGGATTCATTTTTTCCGAATCGCATACACCGACATTTCCGAATCGCACAAAAAGTTGTCTATGGAAACATTGTTGCGAAACCTCCTACCAGTTAATTGGCACCATAAACAGCGGGTAGGTATTATAAACCAATATCACCACTTAAAACTTTCCTATGTGCGATTGTAAAAAATTCGAATTGTGTTAGTATTTGAATAAAACTACCATATTTATACGACATTTTGGGTATTAAACATATCGGTAATTAAATATTTTAATATAAATCGGACATTTTGAAATCGATGGTATTTTAGAAATGGGACATTATAAACTTAAATGGCCAAAGGGCTGATACAAGCTAAAAGTGAATCCATCCCTGAAACTATAAAATAAATATATAAATATTCCAGGATATTCCACACATCGCCATCTAGCCCCAAGCTAAGTAACTAGAATTGTGTTATGGGTGCTAAACAACGGATATACTACTTTTCTTTTGTAAATATATACATAAAACATAGAAACAACCAGACCACAGACAAATATCTAAGCATAAATACTTGTCTGAGGCGCACAGTATAAGTACAGTAATAAATCGGGCAGTTTACTTACTTTAGTTACTGTGGACTGTTGCCCACAAGTGGGGCAGGATGTAATTACGATTGTCCACTGTATTATCATAGTGGAGTGAGCCCAATTTCGACTTGATGAGTTTTTTACGAGTGCCACGTAATTTATGACATAATAAAACTTTGCCCGCGGCCGTTTTGTACGTTGATAACAATGTTTGTGACTGATATTTGAAAGTTATTTCGTTAGGTTACTGTTTGTTTTTACATATTATACATACTTATATGTTTGTTTTATAGGTCATTGTACTGTAGTGTGTTAACGTTAAAAGAGTTTTCTTTCGAATAAATTTCCACTTCGATGTTTGTTAAATATAGTAAAAGATTAAATTTTGAAAAAAATGTTAAAGATTGGCTTTAGCTAAGCATAATGAACAGAAGGCCCGATCAATACGTTGTGAAAAATTTATTCCTATGGCTACTAAAAAGAGGGGTAAAGGATAAACCTTATAGACGACAATTTGACAAATGACCAAAATGCTTTATTCATTTGGAATCACACAATTAGCATGCAAACACATTAAATCGTCCTAAAAACTATGTAAGGTTGTGTACCTTCCTTTAGAACGCGCCCACTAATGAGAAGAAGGTACAAGAAACTCATAGGGGGTGATCATGCTCACAAAGGTGAAGATTACAAATATTTGAAGGTTTCAGAAAGTTGCAATTATGAATATCGCTATTTTTGCGAAAAATATCAGGATTTTTGTGAACGTAGAGGAAGTTTTCCTAAATATATTGTGACGTTTCTAAATCCCTGGGGCCCATTTTGTAGATAGCTCGGACAACTCTCTTCTACACTAATATTATAAAGAGTAAAGATTTTTTTGTTTGTTTGTAACGAATAGGCTCCGAAACTACTGAACTGATTCTGATATTACTTGCTATGAAGATACATTGGGAATATCATAGGCTACTTTTTATCCCGATATTTCTACGGGATCGGGAGTTATGCGGATGAAATCGCGGAGCGCTGCCAGTTTGCAATATGATAACATTCACAATCTAAGAAAAAAGCAGTGAACAATAAAACAAATACGTAGGTACAGTCAGAAAAAGACTGAGGGTAGCAGGTGCATATTTTAAAGTTTTAATTATTTTAATGACGGTTCAATATTTTTTGGTTATTCTGCGTAAAATGACGACCAAGTTGGCACAATGGTCACCATGCCGGACTGCCAAACACAGGGTCTCGGGTTCGATTCCCGCCTCAGACAAGTATTTATGCTTAGATATTTGTCTGTGTTCTGGTTGTTTCTATGTATTATAAGTATATATTTACAAAAGAAAAGTATATAAGTAGTATATCCGTTGTCTAGCACCCATAACACAAGTCTAGTTACTTAGCTTGGGGCTAGATGGCGATGTGTGAAATGTCCTGCAATATTTATTTATTATTTATTAAATAACTACCACTTCGTAAGCTTTAGTGATGTCAAGCAGAATAATTTACAATTACTGAATCATTGTTTAAAAAATTAAAACTTTAAATATGCACCTACTACCCTCAGTCTTTTTCTGTCTGTACCTAAGTACCGATTACTTAACATATATTTATTTGTCGTCCCGACCCATAAGCTAAAAGAAGACTAACGACAAGTAAAAACTTGTAACGTTCGAACAAAAACTAAAGGAACAAAGTAACAAAGATATATGTCGTGGATACAAGTTAGCAATCACAATAACGAGGGCGTTTATAACGGTACCTAACGGGGGCAGCTATGGGGATAGTGCGTATGATGGATAACGAAGGGGCGTCCGAGGCGTACGACTATCCAATTTTTTTATACATTTTTTTATCATTTATTTTTTAAATTTATGATTTTTTTTTTCAAATACACACAAATCACATTTGATATTTCAGATTCCACAAAATTTAATAATTAATATTATTAAATTTAATAAGTCACCCATCCAATTATCACCGCACGAAACGTTGCTTTACTAAAACGATCGTTACCGATCAGCGATAGCTGCCACTAAAATCAAGAATGTCAAGAAATCTACAGAAATTAATTCCGTAGCTAACCCGTAGCATATCGCTACGACACGTTCTACGAGTTACATCGTAGCATGCTACAGTTCGTAGACACTTTGCTACGAAATGTCTACGAATACAAAAAAATAAACATGCTATTTTAGACCGTCTTTTATTTGGGTTTCGTTCTTTATTTTTGTTCATTCACTTCTATTAGTCGACTATTCTTCTGTCTTTAAGTGAATCAGTCATAAGACAACTTGAATCTGTCGTAAAGCTAAGTTGTCCATAAGCGAATTAAATTACTATATACTCAATACTCTCCTATTTTACGTTTGTTTATTAATTTATTTACTGTATTGATGCTTTAGAATTTTTGCAAAAAAACACGAAATCTTTGATTTATATAAATTTAAAAAAGACGTGCCTAACAAACGGTTTCGAGATCATATCACCCAAATTTATTGGTGATAGCCTATATTAGCCAATTGCATCATCACTAAAAAAAAGTATAAAATAAAGTCACTTTTCGCCGTCCCTATATCCCTATGTCCCTTTGTATGCTTAGATTTTTAAAACTACGCAACGGATTTTGATGCGGTTTTTTTTAATAGATAGAGTGATTCAAGAGGAAGGTTTATATGTATAATACATGCATAATATAGCCGTGCGAAGCCGGAGCGGGTCGCCAGTTTACAATGAAATGAACATACCAAAAACATATTAGTTGCAATGTAATCGAATCGCAAACAATGTTCTTCGTTCGAAGTAAATTCCGGAGCTGACACGGGAACATAAAGTTTAAACTAAGATGGTAGATGTATCTCGCAGTCCAAACCGTTTTGTATGCAAAACGTTCAGACTCGAACAGCATGCAAATACTGTAGACTTACTCTATCTATGCTTGTAATATCAATTAATCGTTACCATATATTTAATTTTATTAAAACATGTATTTTAATAAATAAATAATAAATAAATATTGCAGGACATTCCACACATCGCCATCTAGCCCCAAGCTAAGTAACTAAACTTGTGTTATGGGTGCTAGACAACGGATATACTACTTATATACTTTTCTTTTGTAAATATATACTTATAATACATAGAAACAACCAGGCCACAGACAAATATCTAAGCATAAATACTTGTCTGTGGCGGGAATCGAACCCGCAACCCTGTGTTTGGCAGTCCGGCATGGTAACCATTGTGCCAACAGGGTCGTCGTTTTGAATTAAATTAAAAATTTAATTTTAATATTAGATTTAATTTTAATAAATTTATTTTTTTATTTTAATATCAGGTTCAATTTAATAAATTAAATAAAAAATTGATATACTTAATTAACATTTTAATCATCACCACATAGTATAAAACAAAGTCGCTTTTTCTGTCCCTATTTCCTTTTACCGCTTAGATCTTTAAAACTACGCAACGAATTTTGATGCGGTTTTTTTTAATAGATCGAGTGATTCAAGAGAAAGGTTTATATGTATAAGTTTTTAAGACGATTTTATGTGGTCCTGTATACTTTTAAGTATGAAGCATCCAAAGAAATAAAGATTTTTGATTTGATTTGATTTATAATACATGCATAATATAGCCGTGCGAAGCCGGAGCGGGTCGCTAGTTTTAATATAAGATCACCAAGCAGCATGGCACCAAAAAGTATGAATTGGATTTTTTTTTTAAAAACGTTGGTTATCTCGGAAACCGAGATACTTTCACAGAGCATAACTTTTATTTTTTCTGATCCGGCACAGTGTCCTCTACCCGTAGGTGCCTGTTTATCCATTCATTACAGATCACCCTGTAAGTACCTATACAGGGTTATTGGAAATTAATTGACACGGCGTTAAGGGCTTCTTCTGTGCACCTTAACAAACAACTTTTGTTCTACGACTTTTGGAAATTCGAACATTTTTTTGAAAATGTTGAGGTTAGGTTTACCTGAAAATCAGCTGTTCCTTACACGGAGAGGTCAGTAACCTTAAAATTTTACTTATTTTTTAAGTTTCATCTACTGTTCTTGGTGTGAATGACCTTTGTTTTAAAAAATCAGCTATTTTTCGAATTTACATAACCTCAAAATTTTCATTTTTTTTTTCGAATTTCCAAAAGTCGTAGAACAAAAGTTGATCGTTAAGGTGCACAAAAGAAGCCCTTAACGCCGTGTCAATTAATTTCCAATAACCCTGTATAATAAAGAGAAAAGATAATTAAGCTTTATAACTTTTAATTTAAAGCGTTATAAACTCATCGGTCAAAAAGCAATTTACTAAAATACCTTAAAGTTTACAACAGGGATGGTTGAAGGTTGTAGTGTAAAACGTAACCGGAACTCCGTCAGCGATTAATTCACAAACTTTAATTTAAACCGATTCGGTAATTACCTAGATTCGTCTAACGTTCATACTATGGTTGTTTTCAGTTTCATATCTATCAGTAACACTATCTATTGGTATAAAAATATATAATATGTTTTTTTTTGCAAAATAAACAGGTTCGATTTTTGACGTGACAACGTCTTATAAATTGGTTTGCCGGGTGACACTTCAAGAAACTGCGTTACGCTCCGCTGACGTTATGCGCTCACAATGAGAGCGAGTGAGAGGCACGCGGGCATGGTTAGCCCGCCTAAGAGCGAGAGAGACAGACATAAAAAGTGAAAGGCACGCGTCCCTTCCACTCGAGCACAGTTGTTGTCACGTAAAACTTTCGCCCGTATACCGACTTTACAGGCAACCAGTTTTTTTGTAATATTTTTTTCAAAAATCTAATGATACAGTATTCGTTTTTTGTCAAAATCAGGCAACTCCTTTCAGCATTTTTAGCTGTCTTTTATATTTTAGGATATAGCCCTGAAGGCCCACGTATAAAATTTACTCTGTATATTAATCCAGGTTTTCAGCTATTTATTACATACCGAGTTGCATCGCAATCGGTTCAGTAGTTTTTGCTTGAAGGAGTAACAAACATACTCAATTTTCACATCACTACATAGTATAAAACAAAGTCGCTTTCTCTGTCCCTATGTCCCTATGTCCCTATATCCCTATGTATGCTTAAATCTTTAAAACTACGCAACGGACTGATGATGCGGTTTTTTTTAAATAGATAGAGTGATTCAAGAGGAATTTATTATATCTATATCTATACTAATATTATAAAGCTGAAGAGTTTGTTTGTTTGTTTGTTTGAACGCACTAATCTCAGGAACTACTGGTTCGAATTGAAAAAATATTTTTGTGTTGGATAGTCCATTTATCGAGGAAGGCTATAGGCTACTTTTTATTTCGATATTCCCACGGGATCGGGAGTTACGCGGGTGAATCCGCAGAGCGCTGCTAGTAGTATTATAAAGCTGAAGAGTTTATTTGTTTGAACGCGCTAATCTCAGGCACTACTGCTTCGAATTGAATTTTTTTTTTGTGTTGAATAGTCCATTTATCGAGGAAGGCTACAGGCTAAATTTTACTTTGATATTCCCACGGGATTGGGACTTACGCGTTTGAAACCACGGGACGCAGCTAGTTTATAAATATTAGTAGGATAGGATAGCAGGATAATTATTTATTAGCAACATCATGCCTACTACATACCGAGTTTTAGTGCAGTTTCAGTGTTTTGTAGTTTAGCATAGTTGAAAACAAACAGTATATAGGGGGAACCAAATAGTACCGACACGGTACAACAGTTGCCAAAACTCTATACAATAACTCGCCGAGTTTTCTATTGAAAACTGTGGGTTTAGACAACTACAGTTAGGTACCCTAGGTATACTCGTTGTTAAAGTTTAGTGAAAAAAAATCTGGTAAATTTTGACCGTATATTCAGGTCATTTTAATAGTTAAGAGGAAAGGGTACCGGGGGCTGTCTCCATACAAACTATTACAAACGTAGTTGACTGTTTTCTCCCTGGATAATGACACTAGAGCAAATATTTTTTGTGCATAAAACTTATAACTGCCATGACCATGACCCTATTTCTTGTTTATTTTTTTAATCTTAATTTCTATGATAATTAGAAAATGGAAAAAAAATAGGGCATAGTCATGACAGATCGATATATTTATGACACAAAAATATTTGTGCTAGTGTCATTATCCAGGGAGGAAACAGTCGACTACGTTTGTATGGAGAGAGCGCAGGTACCCTTTCACCTTAATTTAAAAGTTAGGAGAGATGAAAGATCTACTCACCTAAGGGTCCACCTCACCGACCATGTTCACTTAGAACGGCTACTTCAGACACTTCTTTGTTGCCAATATTCCTAAACCGGGCCGGAGCCCGGAGGCTTAGTTAGCCCAGGCGCTCACCACCAGTTGTATCCTCGAAGTCGCTCCAAGGTCCAGTTAATACAATAGCCCTCTTGGACCTTACAGACCGAAAACAAGAAGTCGCCAAAGAATCGTCTGTCCATATGATATGAGACTCCTCCTTATCAGAATGTACGACATTCATTACTGGTGAATACTGATTACCAAAAAGAAATATTAAGAACAACATTTTAACCAGCACTGTTAATATTCTATACGGCCCAAAACGTACTTGACCGCGTGGCGTAATTAATAGCGCACCTGTACGGCGTTGCGAGTTCAAGTATCGCTGCAGTGATTTAGAAAAGCATTTTTTCCCGAAAAATATTTTAATTAAATCGTCCGTAAAAAATGTACGGAATAGATACGCGAATTCCGTACATTTTTTTCTATCAGTTGTGCGTTCACAAAATTTTATTACACATTTAAGCTAGCACAAAGGTTCGTTATCAACATACAATGCAATAAAGAAGAACAATGCAACAGTACAGGGGCGTACAATGCAAGTTGGAATGGGCGCCCTTTGTGTGTCGAGTGGCCGTGCTCCGGTGCCCGCTTCAGGAATAGGCAAGTGTTCCTATTGAACATTCTAACGTATTGGACGGACGGTAGCTGAAATTCTGTAACGGGAAAATGGAAATGTTACATAAAGACCGAAAACGGTTTTTGATAAAACATTATAGCTATGCAGATACTACAGTGTAAGTAAAAAAGTAATTTTCAGTATTTCCTTTGTCATCGCATCATGCGTGAACGGCTGGACCGATTTCGCAAATTTTTTTTTCGTTATCAGGATGTACTAACTTTGCTTTGCTTGCTTTGCTATTACTTTACTTATGTTTACGTATTTGTTTATGTCGTGTTTTGTTTCTTCCTGTGTTGTACAATTAAAGTTATCTATCTATCTTGTATTTGTATACAGGCTGTTTTCCGCGATTAGACCCTTTTTAATTTAGTTTTTTGCGTGAAGATGGAGTAAGCTTGCACAGCACTTACTACCCTCTCAGCTTAGTCGACCATGTCCAGAGGAGAGAACTTGTCAATACTTCTGGAGCCAACTAAGTCGCGGGTTTCATCACGATGTTTTCCTTCACCGTAAGAGCAATGTCAATTAGCGCACATAATTTTTTTCTTAAGAAAAATACATCGGTGTACTGGATTTGAACCCACGACCTTCAGAATTAAAATCGAGGTATCTACCACTAAGCTAACATCGCTCTCATTGTTGTCAGGATAATGTTCTTATGAAAAAAAAATGGGAAGCGGGTAAAACCACAGGGCGCAGTTAGTCTAGTTATAGGACAGATTAGCTTTCACATGACTACGTTCGCGGAAGGGTTCAATTTTTCAAAATCCTTTGTCAGCGGATGTCCGATGCCACTGTGGTCAAACAGAGCAGACCATGCCCCACCTACTGGTGTGCCCTACAAGCCCTGCCTCCTGCACCTTACAAGATCTCTACAAACCTAGTGACGATGCCGTAGCTGTGGCAACGTATTGGACTGGATTTGGCATGTAAATAATTGTAGTAATTAAAACAAAATACAAAAATATAAAATCCATAAATAAATAAAATAAATATATTCGGAATCGACACGCAAAGAAGAAGAAGCGGATGCCTACATAATAGTAATCTATGTGGCAAATTATACCTTGATCCCGCCTTTGACTTGAGATTGTTGACATATCAGTCAGGACTTTAGAATATATATTTAAAAATAAAAGCAATCAAAATATAGGGTAATGTCATGGAAGTACAGTTCGGTGGACCCGTGATGATCGGAACACGCAATCCAAACTAACGCGGAGGATCCACATTGATCGACTAATATACCTTACAGCATGCAAACGAGCGGCAAGGACGGACAGGGGTGGGTGAACGCGCCGCTCACCGGAAATGAGCTTTCGATATCCGCCCGCCCTGCGCCCACTTTGTCCAAATCAATTTCGCTTTACGCTCACGCCTGCCTCGCTTCCACCCTTAGCCGGCCCTGACAAAAATGCATCGCAAATATTTGCGAGGCTGTCAATTTAATTACAGTTTTTTATATCGGTGCATTTTTCGGCTTTACAGGTGAATTTAATTTTGACAATTCGTCGGTTACCAATTAATCCGTAAACATATAACTAAATATAGCCAAGTATAATCCTTTTAACTTTTTAAATGTGAAATTTTGCGTGTGAGTTTGTATGTTTGTTACTCCTTTAAGCAAAAACTACTGAATCGATTGCGTTGAAACATGGTTTGTAGATAGCTGGAAACTAGAAGTAATAAATACTTGTTATCTCGATATTCCAACGGGACTCGGACAAACACGGAACCGTATTTATATAAATTAAAACAACAATATAACACAAGGAATACTTATGTTAGTAAAACGCGTGTCGCGAGTGTCGTCTTTTTATTGTGTTGACTTGAGGAACGGGTGGGGTTGCGGCGGCGGCGCGGGCGGTAGTGTTCAATTCGCGAAGTTCGCGGCTTCTCGAAAGCTAAACATTCGATTGAACGATAGTAACAAACAGGAAGGGAAGGCAGAGCGGTTGCGAAACCAAATATCCGTAGCGGTAGCGGTAGAGGCGAGGAAGCTGCACATTTCTACGTAAAAACTCCGCGAGTGCACGGTAACAGTGTTTGTTGAATTTTCTAACGGACTAGATTGAATTTAAAAGTTGTTGAACGTCGGCGGACAGCAGTCGGTGTCTTACCTTACCGACTCTGCTACTGGGAGTTAAGCGAGCACTTACTCCGGGACTTTGTCCGCTTTTTTAGTTTTTATTTATTGGCGCTACGATAGCTCGAGGGCGAACGTGCTTTCAGACGTTTGATCCGCAACTTTCCAACTCGGATGGCGTCAGTTTTTGCGAATTAGTAACTTGATAGTCGGCAGACAAGCGGCGAAAATGAGAACTTTAAACTTGTCTGGATATTTTCACGATGAAAGCCCGAGCTTCAAAAAGCTTTAAAATACCTAACTTTAACATAGCGTTCTTTGTGGAGATGACAATTGAATTAATGGGAACTCGGTAACCAAAAGCTCTAATAACAATCAGAAAGCACAAAGCTAAATAACAACATACGACAAACGTTCTTATTTGAAATTCTATCTCTCAGAGAAGCATTGTTAGACGTTGTTGAAAATAGACATTTCTTTACTTCAATACAATACTAATTTCTTCTCCCGAGCTGCTACAAAGACGCCGTTTCTTGATTTATATTTCTCACTATTTGACATCAGATGTATCTTTACGAACGAGCCAATCTATACATAGATCACCTTCATTCTATGTTCGTAACAATGAAAATGTTAACAAGAGAAACTATATTTCGTAGTCAATTTCTATTTCTAAAAATGGTTTTGGTGATATTGATAATTTTCTAAACGTTTCCACAGGAGATAATTCACTTAAATATACTTTATTGGCATTTGTCATTAGTTAAATAACAGAGATAGTAGAACTCACCACCTTTGTGTAAATATCAACTGTGTTGAATCGTTAGTGGCAATTCTCCTACAGTGGCAAGCACGAGTTAATAATATGCCATCAAAGTCCTCATTATAAGTTTCTTTCTAATTATTAAGGAGTTCCTCCGGCGTGTCTGTCAGTCTGAACGCGATAAACTTCAAAAAATATACTTAACGGATTTTAATACGGTTTTTATCGTTATGATTTAATTCATAAGGAATGTTTTTTGTATAATATTGGCTTAAATATTACAAAAAAATGTAAGTACTACTCTACTATACGTGCGATGTCGAAGCGGGTCGCTAATTTAATTATTCTTCTTAATTTTTTACGGAAAACTGCAAATTTTACATTTTTCTTTCTTTCCTCTTTCAGTCATAATTACAAACACATACCAATGTGACTTTAATGACAGTGTATAATTTGGCTCACGAGAATCAAAAGTGAGTCACTCATCCCTCCTGCAAATCACACATCAAAGAAAAAGCCAAATAACACATCAGTGAAATGACTAAAACGTCCCCTTCGAAGAAAAAGTCCCCATGTCATAACTTTTACTCATATTACGGGGCGCTTGTTTAATGAAAACTGAAGGAAGATGAGACATGCAAGTAGGTTTGTATAAGTGTTTTGCTATTTCCTTAAATTTACTGGGATAAAGGATATTTTTGTCGTTTCCAGAAATGTTTGTCGTAACATTTTAGCAGTCGTTTGATTTTCGAATATCCGTAGCGTGCTTTCTGAGGTGCGACTTTGAGCGCGTCTTGTTAGCAAATGTATGTAACAAGCAATCTCGTTGCCAGCGAATGAATAGAATAGAAAATAAATTGTACGCTGCACTTAACAGATAAAATAATATAAATAATATAGATTTATGGCAGGCACACATAACTCATTACAAAAACAAAAAATGCATACAAAAGATTAAAAGATATTAAATACATTTTATTAAAAACCAATTCTTTCTGTACGTATTTCTCTACCTATCATGACGTCATTATTGTTCGTATTTTTCTTATTTCTCTCCACGTGAACCGATATTCAGTGCCTAAGAATCGAACTCCGGAGATTGTCTGCAACCGCATTAACAATTTTATTTCCTGAAGCATGACACGTCCCCAGAAAGACTCTACCCTAGATCTTACTATCGGGAATTCCTGCCTGAGCAAACATTGTAGGATATAACCTAAATTTAAATGTGCTTCAGGGTATGCTAGTTTAAAGCAAGCTATCTGGTTTAAACTTAGCATGAGTGTCTTTAAGATATTCCACGGTATTCCCACCCCCAGAAATGATTTATCTCTTGTCAAGCGCCCATACATATGTCAATCATAATAAACCAGCCCTGCGAAGATTTGTGATCCATTCACAATTTCGCTCCTGACTTACGGATATCAAGTTTAGTAGGCACCGGTTTTTTTGTGGGGGCGGAGATGGGTGACAAAATTGTCGACGGTTTTCCATTGTGGTATTGGTTCACCTTGACACACGAATAAGTTCCGACGTTCTTTGGAAAATATTACACATGAATTTTCGTGATTTATTTTATGTAAATTCCGATGATATTGAAATATTCTATAGCTAGTTGTGTATAAAAGTTGAAAGGTACTGTACAAGCAGCTCTTTGTTGCATTTCTCCATGCATAACCGTTTG
Source organism: Idaea aversata (assembly GCA_907269075.1). NCBI lineage: Eukaryota > Metazoa > Arthropoda > Insecta > Lepidoptera > Geometridae > Idaea > Idaea aversata. The sequence continues at coordinate 1,744,939 of OU026092.1, read as the reverse complement.
TTTTCTTTGTAATTTGCCCTTTCGCGTGAGTTTTAAAATATTGTACGGAATAAAATATCGCTGAAGGAATTTTTAATGGTAAGTAGAGCTTACTCGTTAATGGGTACGCTAACCTAGGATTATTTTTACAGCGAACCTGAGGGTAGACGCAGACAAAAGACTTTCTGTTTCCCGATAATTTGGTATTAGTACGAAGCGGCTGGTAAAGTGAAGAAATATTGGCAAACTACCAGCTAACAAACAATCTGTAGTCAGCGAAGGTGTAAGATTTTTTATAATTCTAATTAGCAGGGATTTTCGTCCTGATCCCGTGGAAAAATCCATTAAATAAATGCTCATTCAGGATTATGATGTAGCAATTATATTTTCTACAACTAATTATGGCTTAGCAGTGAGCACTACTTCCATAGATTAAAGTAAAGAAATGAATCGTAGAAATATTGCATTAAACGTTGGCCCACCAAAGTAAATGACCACCAATTAATACGAGGCTCCTAAACAAATTGGAAACTTAAACATTTCCCAAGAAAAGGGAAGTAAAATAACTTCAAAAACAGTCGTAATTGTTACACCGTTTGTCTTATATCTGTACCTACTTACTTAACTACTTATTGCTAGAGTTTGAACGTTTAAAGCGAATGAACCGCTAACCTTTCCAAAGCCTAGTATTTCAAAGAGGGTGGATTAAAGTCGGTAATTAATCAGGAGTGTTCCTGTTGGCACCGACGACGGGGGTAGGGGGAGGAACCCCCCTCTTCTTGCCACACTGTCTTGTCGTTCGTCTTTGTGAGCTTTATTTTTAATAAGTACTTATTTCGAAATTATTTCTTTTCATTTCAAATTACAGTATCAAGTATACAAATACTAGCGACCCGCCCCGGCTTCGCACGGCTATATTATGCATGTATTATACATATAAACCTTCCTCTTGAACCACTCTATCTATAAAAAAACCACATCAAAATCCGTTGCGTAGTTTTAAAGATTTAAGCATACAAAGGGATATAGGGATATAGGGACAGAGAAAGGCGACATTGTTTTATACTATGTAGTGATAATAAGGAGGAAAGATTTTTTTGTTTGTAATGAATAGGCTCCGAAATTTCTGGACCGATTTTGATGAAACTTGACATGAGGATACATTGATTCATTGAAAATAACATAGGCTACTATTGATCCCGATATTCCCACGGGATCGGGAGTTACGCGGAGCTTGATTTTGACGGGATTGCAAAATATATTTATTACTACTTAAGTTTAATCTGGTCTGTGTGTTTCTGTATGTTTAATACGCATAAATTTAAATAGAAAAGGTATATAAGTTCTGTCCATTGTCTGACATAACAATATTACCATACCATAAGAAAAGTAGTAGTTGCTTAATTTGTGGCTGGATGAGATCATGTGTAATTTCTTCTTTATTATTATTGCTACCTATAAGTAAGCTTATAAGTAGCTATAAGTAAGCTTATAAGCTTTCTCTTAATGAATGTTTACTGAATTATTTTGCGATAGATAAATATAAAACGATTTATAACGTGTGTGCACACGTTATAAAATTCATCAAAATAAAACTTTAAATTAAAAAAATATCAACAGTAGCACAGTGTAAGCGGCCTTACCACTACATTAAAGAAACATTAAAATATAGAGGATTTTATAAAAGATTTATATGTGGTGAGATGCGAAAAAGAAGAGATAAATAGATGAAATGCTCTTTTTTTCATGTTTCTCTGACTAAGCAGCTGTTTAAACGAGGTCCCTCTTTATCAGAATAGAACTAACCCAGGATCATTTCACAAACAGTTCATATAATGGAAATACCAAAATAGTTTTAGTAGAATAGCGATTGAGGTTAATTTCTCGTCCTTACATATCACTAATCAAATAAACGTTATATCTATCTATCTATCTAATCAAACAGTCTAGGTTTAATATAAGTGTTAGTAGAAACTTTGATATTCGGTAACAATTGATGCGTGTGATTATAGATCGAATAATATTGACCCAGATAGGTATCTACTTAATAGTTTTACTGCTATATGTGGGACTAGTTACTTTGCTCTACAAACGAATTGAGTGCAAATATAACTAATACTATTGTCTCGTATAATGTGCAGTTAAGTTGCTGTAGACTTAATAGATAAATATACTCAAACTTGCTTCAAAACGCGGATATGGCCGCGTGACGTATATTACTACAGGACTTTGAACTTGGAAAAAGCTTCTTTGCCACTTCTTTCTTGTCTCTAGAACTAGCAGTGCATGGATACTAATCAGCTAGTCAGGAATATGAATTTAATATTTATAGATAAGTAAATACAATCTCAAAACCATTCATCTTACCAACTGCAAGTAGAGATGATTCAAGTTTGTCATTACCTGAAACAAAATGAAGTTTTTGTTAGATGACAAACACAAATTACAAAGTTTTTTAAAAGGACTTTGACTTTTTTAATGAATTAAAATCCTTTTTAAAGGGAATTTAAAAATACACGTATTAAAAACTAAAATAATAGCAATTAAAAAACTCCTCATTTTTGCTTGTTTGATCATTCAAACACACATTTTGTATGATTGAAAAAAAAGCTTATGCTAAATTAATCTCCTTCTAGGCGAGCATGCTACATCCTCGACCTTATCATCGCTTCCCATCAGGTGAGATAAATATGATTTAAAATAAAAATACTAATCCTCCCTTTTGGCTTCGCCGTAGTCGGGTAAAAAAATAGAACCAAGAAGAAGAAAAGAAGAAATGTAACGGTATCGACACGAAAAGAAGAAGAATTTGGTGTATGGTGTAAAAAAAAGTAGAAAAAATATTCACGAGTATGTAGACAAAAGCAAGTCTAAAATAATATAGTAGTTGAACAGAGCTCAACGGCCACCACTCACACCGCACCGTAATTGCGATGGGAATTGTCTTTACTTTCCACTTTAATTCGCCGAATGCCGCGACGGCTTGCAGACAAATAGGCGGTGCAAACTTACTTTTGTACTCCCAACATCCTATCTCGGAGGTATAAACCAAAGAGATATAATAATTATAGTACAATAGAGAGTCTCGTCGAGCAACGACGAAGACTTGGTATCACAGATGTGGGCTAAAATATCGCCCGGCTTATGTAGAAATGGGCTTGGTCGCATCTGCATTTAGAGAGAAGTCGGACCCGAGAAACGATGGCGCGACTATCTGGATGCATTCGAGACACAGAGTAGCCAGAAATAACTGGAGATCGGGGAAATAAAAGGAAATGGAGAATGACTTTTCTCGAACACTAGTTGAAAATGCGCGACGATTTGGAACTAAGCGATCAGGAGCAATGTCAATTGGCGCGCATACATTTTATGTAAGAAAAAAAAACACTATCTATACCTATACGTCAGCCATTTATAATTCGTGTCACTGACACCTTACTCCGTATAAAATTTTTGAATGTACTATCTACATTCATATAAATTGTTTTATCTCTATATTATAAACGCTTTCGCGTGTACAGTGTACACAAGCCGGATTAGTTACATTGTATCTAACTTTAAACATTTATCTGAGTGTTGGCGGTGAAATAAAAATTAATATACTATAAACTAGCTGCGCTTTGCGGTTTTACCTGCGTTAGTCACGAGTACGTGGGAAAATTGGGGATAAATACAGATCACAGAGCACATTTTCAGACACACACTTTCTACTTGGTGGATTTTGATATAAAGTATACCGAACTTCTCGGAAAATATAACTATCCAATAGATTTAATAATTTGAATAGAGATATCCAACAATTAGATTCAAGAGGACACACAATCTAAAAATCTAAAAATATAGGTATACCCAGTTTGAAACTCAATACCTAATTATTACAAAAACAATAAACTATTAAGAGAAAAAAAAAAAAACATTTTCGAGGGCATCCCTACGAGGCGTCGTTTCCGGAAAGCTGGCAACATTCCCCCTCTAGACCGACCTTATACGCGAAAGCTACCAGTCCTATGCCAAAACTAAAAAAATATACCGACGAATTGAGAACCTCCTCCTTTTTTTGAAGTCGGTTAAAAATTTACTAAAATGTATCCATTTGGTGTAACTTTCATTACAAACCCGGCACCATCAATTCCCAATTCAGATCACACTTCTCGAAAAAGCCCATTAAAATTCAAAACTAACCAATATATTTCGTTGCTTCTGTTTTATTTGTCGTCCCATTTCGCCGGCACATGCCCGGAACGGCCGATATTCGGCGAAAGCGACGATTTATCGCCGGCTCTTAGTATACGCTGGCCTTTAGGTGTGTCAGTGTGCCTCGCTCGTGTGGGCACACCTTTACATCACGTTTTATTATTGGTCCAAGTGGTGATCGAAAGTCGTACGTTTTGGAAATGGAATTAATTTTAAATATTTGGTTATGTTGAAATCTATCTTTACCTGATTTAAAAGCAACTAGGCTTGTCATAAGGATCGTGGAAAAATAGCTGCACCAGCGAAATGTTGGTGCAGCTATTTTTGATGAAGCAGTACCTTTTTGGAGGCACACGGCTCCTTAGATCTTATTATTATTTCTTTTGTAATCACACTTTTATTGTTATCAGTCTTACTATAATTGTGCTACTATAATGTTTATTTTCTATACTTTTTTCGTTTTTTTTTTTTGTGTTTTTTATGTTAGTGCTTTATGTTTGTTACTTATTACTATTCTGATTGTCTTGAGTCGCGTGCTTGTCTAAATAAATGTATTCTTTCTTTCTTTCAAATAGGTGCCTGGAAGTTTGAAAATTCAACACCTTTGCGGACGAAGTCGCGGATGAAAGCTAGTCTGTGTATCAAGCATTTGTTTCACGGCAAAAATAGAACCTAGAAAATAGAATATTTGCGAGTGTTCAGCTCGCCATCGTGCATCGTCAGAATAATGATAAGCTAAAGTAAGTCTTGATCCATAGGACAAATCAATGTAGTATAATACTTTATTATAGCAGTGTTTATATCTCTCGATATTATTACTTAAGGTAAAATAATATAAACAACTAGGTACATTCGTATCTCGCTTGTTTGGCTTTGTCCGTTAGTTCGTGTTACGCGCCCGAGGGCGTTTTATAATCCGATCTGTAGCGAAAACTCATTTCCAATAGGTATCTTCTACCCATTTCACAGAACAAACCCTTGAAGCAGAAAACTTATGAAATTTCATTCTGGAAAGATTGTATTTGGAATAATATTTCGTTAGGACAGTGGATCTTAAAGTAGTCTGGGGGAACGGCCCATCTAAGAATTCATTTTTTATTTTTATTTATTCATTTATTTATTAAAAACTAAATTATAACACCATAACAGTTTAAAACCAAATCGATGTTATAACTAAAAATTAAAAATAACTAAAAATATTACTAAGGAATTAAGTAATCTAAAAAACCTAACAACTACTGATTATTTTTCCAAATAATTTTGACTTTCAATCAACCTATGGGCCGCTTCTGTGAATTTCGACGCTGTACAGCCGAAGATCCCTCCGACGAACTTCCGTTCGTTCCGTTCCTCCGTTCGACTTCTGAAGTCAGTAAGTCATAGTTTGGGACCCACCGTGTCTAACTTAGTTTAAATATGAACCATGGCTGAAAATCCCACTTCACATAACTATGATGATGATAATAGTAAAAGGACTTCCATGTACTCACTAAACAGACAAGGTTTGATGATGACATGATAGTCTCAGGTACTGAAATCTAGAGTTTTGATAGTTTTGTTTGCAATCAAAAGTGTATTTAGCTACTTATCTTCTGATATTTAGAACAACTCGTTCACGAGATATTCCGGCTGACAAAAATTGGGCGATATTGACGTTTTATGAGGTTTATGAAAGTTTGGGAAACACCGATGTAGAAAATGTTTCATAGAATATTGAGGTTAACATTTTAGGATTTCACGGCTTGTTTTCGTAGTCGAAAATTATAGAAAAAGGTCAACTGTATTGGGTAACTAAATCTATCGCTAAATGGCGAGAAATATTCCGATCCTCATAACCGCAGTCATAACTTTGTAACGTACAGTATGCGTCATAAGTACACTATCAGTTAGTTACAATAATACTATAAACACGTATTGGACTTACGACCTACTTCTAATAGACGTTACACACAAACATAAATAGCTGAATTAAAAGTACTGTGTTATTAATCAAACATGTTAGCTATGTCTTTAGTTGGCCGAGTGGTATAAGCCGCCACCTGGTTACGTTGTTATAATGTTCGAATAGTGCTGCACATGATTGTAAACGTTACGGTGGCGGACACTTTTGACCGTTGATTGTACATACGTTCTTTAGAACATCATGAATGTGTTTAGTTTGTCTAAAACTAGCGACCCGCACGGCTATATTATGCATGTATTATACATATGAACCTTCCTCTTGAATCACTCTATCTATTCAAAAAAACCGCATCAAAGTCCGTTGCGTAGTTTTAAAGATTTAAGCGTACAAAGGGAAATAGGGACAGAGAAAGCGACTTTGTTTTATACTATGTAGTGATGTATTGTATACATATAAATAGTTTCCATCGAACAACAGGGTATTTAAAAATATATCAGACTATACCAACGCCCTTACATTTATTGATCCTTTGTTAGCAAAACTTTTCTAATTAGAAACACCCACTCATAATGTCCTATAACATGGCAGTAATTTGTCTGAATGATACAAAAATAATTTATAATACCTCGTAATATCATATTTCGAAATACAAAAAGCATTCTCATTTTATATACTGTTGAAAAACAAAGCTAATAATTTCTGAGATTATTATTTTTTATCTTTGGAAAGATATGTTGACTAATTGCCAATTTACCTTCGGAGATATTAAAACAAATTAAATAGAAATAAAAACGTTATAATTTTCTGAAAGAGTCTGGAACATTTCTTACGAAGGCCTTATGAGAAAAATAAGTATTATCCTGAATTTTTCGAGCGTTAAAATCAATCGAATAAGTTCAATGAGTTATCGAATATGACAATTTTAGTGATGTTACAGTCTATAACGAAAATAAAACTGAATGAGCTTAACTAGATTGGCTTTTTTTCTAAATTAATACCGAATCGGTCGATTGATGTCTCTGGGATTTAATCGTGCCATAGTCAGGTAAAATAAAAAATCTGGTGGAGAGTTTTTATTTTGCCTGGCCATTGAAGGTAAAGATTGCTGAGTGTGCTCATACAAACTCCGTCAATTTTCACTGGTTTCATAAATCCATGAACACCAGCATTCACAGTGTGACATATGCGTTACCTACATTCCTTTATTGACAAGGTAACCATAGCAACGTATTGAAGTATGCAAAATGGTAATGTCAACGATACAAAAGAGTTCTTATGACGTTATCACGTAAAATTATCCGACTTTACAGACAACAATTTTTTTTAATGAGAGGCTAGCTTACGGCCTCTATCACGCCTACCTGATGGTAGGTGACGATGCGGTCTAAGATGTAGTTTCCTACAAGAAACCTATTCACTCACGACTTGGAAACCATCAAGTTATAGACATCATTGAGGTTTTTAATCCGGTACAATGGTGCTGCCACCTACCGAGGCATAACGGAACTAGACTTTTTTAGTAAGTCCTATTATTAATTTTTAAAAGCGAAATTCCTCTTAAATATCGTAAGAAAACTGACTAACCATAAATAGACATAACATATAAATCCTCCAGTAAAGCCGTTAATTGTCCAGTTTTGTTTGTAATATTAGTAATCACTACATAGTATAAAATAAAGTCACTTTTCGCCGTCCCTTTGTCCCTATTTCCCTTTGTATGCTTAGATCTTTAAAACTACGCAACGGATTTTGATGCGGTTTTTTTAATAGATAGAGTGATTCAAGAGGAAGGTTTATATGTATAATACTCCGCAAGCAACTAGCGACCCGCTCCGAAGCCGGAGCGGGTCGCTAGTTGCTAAGAAAATAATCATTATAATGATTATGAAAGTAAATCAAACGCAATTATCAACCAATTAGAGTCCAATGATGTCTGCAAGATTTAGTTGAAAAATTATCCAGTTTTTTAATTGTTTTGGGAGTCGGCAGTGCAGGCGCCTAAATGATAGATGGAACACATAATTCAGTCATTAGACACTGCAGCAGGCAAAGATTAATGAAACAAAAATATATTTCCGCCATTTAATCATTGTTATGAATGTTTCTTTCTGAAACGAGATAGGAAAAATGCGGAATAAAGTTTCATCAGAATGATTTTCCTTATATAAAGCTCGTATATGTTGGATTTTAACAAGCGAGGTTTTAACAGTAGTCAGAGTAGAATTGATCATAAGGCCAATCCTCATAAATAACATTGTTCAAATTACATTGCAATATCATTTCGATTGCATTACGATTACAAAATATATTCTTGAGAATACCAAAAGCCAACTTTGAGGGTATTTTGAGCTACTTTGATGGCATTTTTGGAATCTATATGCAATCGGAATGATATTGCAATGTTATTTACGAGATTTGCACAGCACATTGCACATTGATTCATTAACAATTTTACAACGTATTTGTACACTTCATAAAGCGTAACTTAACCTAAGCCCTGCGTTGCTTGGTGAAATCCAAAACTGTATAAAGTACATTATAAAAACACACATACAGTACATTATAAAGCTGAATCAATTCTTTTCCATCCAAAGGTCGCCTGGAAGAAATCGATAAGGCCGACCATTTGTGCAACTTATACTTTCTAGCTATTACTTTACTGTGTTAATAGTGTTCTGTTTCTTTCTGTGTTGTACAAATAAATTTATCTATCTATAATATTGGCCTATTATATGTAATCTAGATAATTTATACAGCGCATGCAACTTTAATCTATGCTGTTCATGCTTGGGATATGTATTAGATAGAGTAGATTTGTCTATCCAGAACCTATTATATCCTTAGCTTAGTCGATCTAATGTATATAATATCGAAGGAATAATCCTTCCATAATTTATTTTAATATTAAACTGACACTGTCTTCGATGGGAGAACGCCAGGACACCGTCGCGTCGTGTTCAGTGTGTTCACGATATCAGCCAGATCGTTCTAATCTTATTAGTGATTCGCTGACCCGTCCTTTTGGATGATTACCTCACTTCTTATTTTATAACGAAACGAGATACCTTTGATCATTTTAGGATTATTGCTATTTCAGAAACAAGAGTGACCTTTACGTGCCCCCTTGTTCATTTCACGCCTGCCTTGTGCCGTGTCACGGGGGCCGGTTTATTAAATTTCCAAAATGATATAAAAGGTTAATTGAGACATAAATCTCGCGCGTGTAGGCCTCACAGATTTTAGAAAGATTATTGTGAAAGTATTACGTTTTGTTTTAGTTTTAATTTTTAGAGTTAAATCTTGACCACTTATTATTTATACTGTAGTTTTGACTATGTGGAGTGGAGATGTCAGTAAAACAATACCGTCTTATAAATTACTCTAACAAAAACGATAACTTTCAAAGCTCAACACAAACTATCTATATTTTTCCAAAATTACTTATGCTACGAAAAACTACGAAAACTTGAGCCAAAATGGAAAATATTATTAAAAGAAGCTCTCCTAGTGACTGTTCCATATTTCTTCCCACCATTTCCATTTGCTTTAGAAAACTATTGTTCAGTTCTAATAAAGATGTCGTGTTCAAACTTATGTGTTGCAGCAAATAGCTTCGGGGACTTTAAATTCTCGAGCTTTTTTCAATGAAAACAAATCTCCTAGAGCAATCCAATTATGAGATTAGTTAGAAATTTTATTTGTGCCCGGTTTATTTTTTTAATTAGAAAAATTGTGATAATTATGGAACTCGTTATTTTTACTTTTATTACATTCAAATGAATAATATTTTTGATAATTCTAGGTGAATTGAAGTAAATTAAAGGTGATAGACATTTTAGGTGTCTTTTTAAGCAATAAAGTTGTTAATTTAGCCGTACAAGGTCGTTCCAATCCAACGGTAACACTTAAAGAGATTACGCGCCAGATCATTATTCAAAGAACATAATCTCGAAAGAGAACAACAATAAATAATAGCTAAATTAAGACAAATTTTCCGACTAAATTACTTCACAAACAAGTACAACACTTTCTTTAGCCGGGTCCGTAACACGAAAACACTTTTACCTACCTAAGATATTATTAGAATTTTCATCAAATATTTTCATTTTTACCGAGAATTTTCTTTCGGGAATATTTTTTTCGTGATACCTAGTAAGATTTTCTTGTATAACAGTGAATTAGATATCACAAATGGAATAGACAAGTAGATTATTATATCTATACATGTAAAATGCTTTGTGTCCTGACTGTTAGCGTAGCTAATAACTGTGATACACAGACCGGGATTCAAACGCACGACCTCTCGACGCACCAGACTAGTAATATCCTAGGTGTGAAAGTCACTCATTACAAGTCCCGAGACGGAGTTTGGCGCCCGAGCGTAGCGAGGGCGCTAATAGTTCGAGGGACTTAATGAGTCTTTCACCCGAGGTAAACACTGTGCTTTTCATTACGAATAATACATAAAATTCTTCCTAACAACGAGAGTGAATGAGAGACTCCATACTACCTGATCCTCTTACAAGGTTGGGACCAAAGAGATTATATACATGTAGTGTTATTCTTTGGTGTTACTTAAAGCAAGGAGGTTAGGTTTTTAAAGTTCCTTATGCGTAATGTTACTGATACTGGCTACATGCACATTGCACAAGTCGTGCGAAGCCATAATTTGACGTGACAGCTGTCAGTGAAAGAGAAAAGCCCTAGGGCTGGAAATTTATTTTCTACACGCTCTTCATGCATCTTTAGACCTACTTTCGGAGTATGAGTAATGAAAAACAAATTTATTTCAACTCAACTCTATCAATTCTCTATCCATTTGGCAAGCGGTAAGCTTTTAGTTTATAGGCATGAAATAATTCGTGTCAAAAATGTGAACGTCTTGGCACTGTCCGGGTCCGATTTAAACATAATTCAATTATATGAATACTAGCTGCGCCCCGCGGTTTCACCCGCGTAGTTCCCGTTCCCGTGGGAGTATTGGGATATAATATAGCCTATGTTACTCGTGGATAATGTAGCTTTCGAATGGTGAAAGAATTTTTAAAATCGGTCCAGTAGTTTTTGAGCCTATTCATTACAACCAAACAAACAAACAAACAAAGTTTTCCTCTTTATAATATTAGTGTAGATTACGCGTCGGTGTAACAGGGGACGCGGGTTCTATACCATAGATAACAGAACATTAATTAAGATTAAGCCGACAGAGAACTAAATTCTAACAAATTGCTTGCTCTTGTAAAAAATTAAATTATTGTAACAAAAGGGTGATGTTAGTTTATGCAGATTATGAGAATATTTCTGTTAATTATACGGATTTTGTTTGATAAAGAAATGCTTCTTTAGCAGTTTTAGTAGAAAAACCATCGTATAGTTTTTGTTCGAGGAAGTAGTGTCACCATATCATACCTTTTTCGACGTACTTTTTACGCAATTTCTGTGTTTTGATTTGAATGGGGATGTCAGTAAAATTAATTAAATAAAAATCATACTTATTTACACCTTCTCCTTCTTTTGAAGTCGATAAAAAATTAATATCATGAAGTAGGTATCTAAAGTATAAACTAAGGCTCAGGCCAATTTAGCCCATGAAAAGATTTAACTGCAACGTTTTAAACTAGTTTTGCAACTAATAAATAAATGCCTATATATATACCTATTTTAAAACAATTGTCGACGTTACTGTGCACACAGGTGTCAAGTTTGTGCAGTGATGCCCTTATTACAGATTATATTGTTTAATCTAGCTAGGGCAACAGTTTTGCACCACTTTTATGCTACAAATTAGCCTTACGCAATTATATTTAACTTAATGTTCCTATAATTATTATTGTACCTTACGAATGCATAAGTTGTTTTTGGCATGAATAAATTTATCTTTTTAAGTTTGCCGCTATTTTAGTCCATTTGTTCCTGTTCTTTCCAGAGATATGGCCCAAACAATCTTTCCGAATTAATAATCTTAATCGCACGTACACACGAAAGAACATCGATACAACATAACAGCAATAACTTCTAACAATCTAAACAGGCAACCCTCTCCGAACATTATCCTACATAATCCAGTAAATTATGGCCACACCAGCACCAACTTTCTAAGGAGAGTAAGAAGTGCGTAAAAGCGTTTCGGTGAAATTGTCCCGAGCTATGTATGGTCACGTATTGCAAAGTAGGTAACTCCTTACAACTTGAACACTGTCGTAACGTGATAAGCCTAATAGAACGTTGTAAGTGTTACCTTACCTACTAACTTACTTTACTTCACTTATTTAGTTTAGTTTGCTGTTTTTTTTTCTTATTTCTATATAATAATGACTAGTGACGTAGTCTTGAGATTGAACCAATTGGTATTGTTGTACAAATTAATAAATTTTACCAATATGATAGATGAAGCATCTTACCTCACATTTGATTGGAATTGATAATATATTATACACTAGCTGCGCTCCGCGGTTTCACCCGCATAAGTCCCGACTCCCGATCCCGTGAGAATCAAAATAAAAAGTAGCCTATAGCCTTCCTCGATAAATGAACTATCCAACACAAAAAGAATTTTAGTTCCGGAGATTAGCACGTTCAAACAAACAAAAAACTTTTCAACTTTATAATATTACTAGCGACCCGCCCCGGCTTCGCACGGCTATATTATGCATGTATTATACATATAAACCTTCCTCTTGAATCACTCTATCTATTAAAAAACACCGCATCAAAATCCGTTGCATAGTTTTAAAGATCTAAGGATACAAAGTGATATAGGGATATAGGGACGGCGAAAAGTGACTTTATTTTATACTATGTAGTGATGATAGTGATAGTGAAGTGAAGCATAGATTTGAACGAACTGCTAAGAATTTAAACGGATGGTGATGCTCCTGTCACTAAGTAAAAGTCCATAATTGGGAATGAAGTAAAAAAAATGTGTGAAGGTATTTTTTAATTTCTTTAATAAAAAGAAAATATTTTTCTTTTTTTGTTTGTAACGGAAGGCTCCAATTTTGATAAACCTTAGTATAAGGATACTTTGATTAATTGGTAGTAACATAGGCTACTTTTTGTCCCGATATTTCCACAAGATCGGAACTTACGCGGCTGAAACCACAGAGCGCTGTTAGTCCCCAAAACACCCTAAAACTTCATTACAAAACCAGTAACACCATACTAATAGGAAACAATTTACCGTATGAAATTCGATTGTCCTATGGTACTTAGGTTAGGTTAGATGGTAGTAATTTGAGCAATTCGAGCGATTCATGCGTCCTGGTCAGGCTAATTCGATAACGTTTCGATTTCTGGCTCGGTTGAACTTTGTAATGACCAACTGGGACATTTACAGCGGGACAAGAATCTTAACGAACGCGTGCAATACAGGAAATATTCTGTCATCTATACTTATACTAGCTGCGCCCCGCGGTTTCAACTGCCTAAGTCTCGATCCCGTGGGAAGTAGCCTATGTGTTAATCCAGGTCTCCAGCTATCTAAATAGGTACCGAGTTTCATCGCAATCGATCCAGTACTTCTTGCGTGAAAGAGTAACAAACATACATACACACTCACGCACACGCACTCAATCTTTCACATTTATAATATTAGTAGGATAATAAACCTGAAAAAATTGTTTGTTTGTTCAAATGCACTAAACTCAGAAACTGCTGGTTCGAATTAAAAAAAATATATTGTGTTTGATAGTCCATTTATCGAGGAAGGCTATAGGCTACTTTTTATTTTGATATTCCCACGGGATCGGGACTTACGCGGGTGAAACCGCAGGGCGCAGCTAGTTATCAATTTTATGAAAGTTGAAGGTTTACGTCCGCTAGGAGCGCCTTTTAACTTTTCATAAACTATTAGCAGTTTTCATAAAACGTTTGCTATACGAAAAAAACTCTCCTATGGGTTCTGGAGCTGAGCCCACGTTCACTAAGATCCTTTTTGCAATGTACACATGTGTTACAACCCGGCCGGGCTCGGCCGAGCGAGAATTAATATCGTTTTGGCGTAATTGCTGTATGTATCCAGAACGGACATTAGGGGCATGTAAGTACTTGCATAATGATAATAAACGCAACAACCGTTCAAAGAAACGTTTACCATACATAACCGAGCGTGTGCCAGTTACTTTTTAACTTAAAAAAAAAGAAGAAGGTTCTATTGTTTTTTTTTTTACCGATTTTGATGATTCTATTTTTGTTGGGTTTACCTTTAGGGTGGTCCCATACAAAAAGTGGGGAGGATCTAACGAAGATTTTAGGAGTCATGAACAGAAGGCATTCCTCGTAAGTAAAATTGTTTAAATTACATTACAATTTCATTTCGATTGCAAAAAAATACCCTCAGAATTGCTGAACATACCCAGCAATTCTGATGGTATTTTCTTGTAATCGAATGATATTGAATAACTGATATGATATGGCCCTGAACAGTGCAACAAATTGCTCAATTAAGAGGAAAGGGTACCGGGGGCTCTCTCCATATAAACTATTACAAACGTACTCGACTGTTTTCTTCCTGGATGACACTAGAGCAAATATTTTTGGTGCATAAAACTTATAACTGCCATTATCATGCCCCTATTTTTTGATTTATTTAAATTTTTAATTAAAAAAAATAGGGGCATAGTCATGGCATTTATAGGTTTTATGTCACAAAAATATTTGTGCTAGTGTCATTATCCAGGGAGGAAACAGTCGACTACGTTTGTATGGAGAGAGCGCCGGTACCCTTTCACCTTAAAATTTGTAATACTCGAATTGACACTTAGGGCGGCTTGCATGCAATTGTCGTTAAATCAATTTTGTTAAATTCTAAAATTGAAGACTATTTCAATATCCACAAGGTTGATATTATGTAATCAGTTTGACACATTACCATTTGCTTAATCATGTTTAAGGTCTGACACTCGTATGCACAATCAACCCTATGCGATTGCATAGTGCGCGGGAACGCATAGAGCCGTAAATAAGACGCTAATTCGCTACAGTGAAGAGAGCAGCACAAAATTGACCAATCATAGGGCCGAATTTAGCGCAGTGCATTCACTTATCCAAGAGCAACTTGAGTACTGTTTGTTAATACGGGCGTTAAACGCATTTAATTTTTGTTGTGCAAATAAAAAAAAAAAAATATTGCAAGACATTCCACACATCGCCATCTAGCTCCAAGCTAAGTAACTAGACTTGTGTTATGGGTGCTAGACAACGGATATACTATCACTTCACTTCACTACATAGTATATAACAAAGTCGCTTTTTCTGTCCCTATATCACCATGTATGCTTAAATCTTTAAAACTACGCAACGGATTTTGATGCGGTTTTTAATAGATAGAGTGATTCAAGAGGAAGGTTTATTTGTATAATACATGCATAATATAGCCGTGCGAAGCCGGGGCGGGTCGCTAGTATACTTATAATATATAGAAACAACCAGACAAATATCTAAGCATAAATACATCTCTGAAGCGGGAATCGAACCCGCAACCCTGTGTTTGGCAGTCCGGCATGGTGACCATTGTGCCAACTGGGTCGTCAATCAACCTTTATATTATTTTGATACTGGATATTTTGTAAACAAATAGTACGTAAACACTTGATGCCCCATAAAACTGCATCAATCATCTGAATCAAAATTAATTGACCCTCTACACACAGCTAAACAACACCGTCTCGTACAAACGCGAAATTACATCCATTCATCATCAGGGATGAAAATTAAAAATATTTGAAAGATGGACGAATTTTCTTAGAAAATTAGCTGTGAGGAAAGCAGGAAAGTTAATTTTGTAGGAAAATTCGCTTTCCGTTAATACACATGCACATTTTTAATAGGTCAGCATTTGACCACTATCTCACCCGATGGTAAGTGACAATGCGGTTTAAGATATAGCTCGCTTTCCTAGAAGATACATAAATCTACAGTTTGGAAAATTCCCTTAGAAAATTAGATGTAAGGAAAGTAGCAAAGTTCACTTTTCGTTAATAAACCTGCATATTTTTTAATAGGTAGAATAACACTACCTCACCAGATGGTAAGTGACGATCTGGTTTAAGATGTAGCTCGCTTTCCTAGAAGATACTTGGTGAATTCCCTTAGAAAATTGGCTGTAAGGAAAGGAAAGTTCACTTCATTAATAAACCTGCAGATTTTTTTTAATAATAAGGCCTGCGTTTGACCACTATCTCACCCGATGGTGAGTGTGGATACCTTAAGCATCACATAAAAATTTAGTGAGATCTCTTTGGTGTTTTGGAATGATGCACAGAATTGCACCTCGAAAAGATGTACAATCCACGGTCAAAAGTCTCTGCCTACCGTTACGTTTACAATCCCGTGCAGCACTATTTGAACATTATAACAACGTAACCTGTGGATCGAACCCACGTCGGTTGGTGTAGCGGGTGGCCCCTTATACCACTCACACAACTAAAGACTTAGCTAACATGTTGAAAATAATAATCACACTGAGTACTTTTAATTCAAGTATTTAGGTTTGTGTGTAACGTAACTCCAATACTTGTTGATAGGATTATTGTAGCAAACTGATCATTTACTTATGACCCTTATTGTAGAAATTGATATTGCACAAAAATAGCTTTTTTGTTGCAATTTTATTTTAAGTATTTTCATTTTAGTCAATAAGTAAGTAGGCACATTTATTCTGTTTTAATCTTTTGTCTTTTTTTTAATTTTTGTATCGAATTGTATTGCTTTATTCCTATTAAATTAATTGTTTAAAATGTACACAGATATGAAGGTGCTGTAATTTTTCCCTTGTTATTTGAAGTCATTTTTTTATTAAAAATTAACTATGTAAAAAAAACAGCAAGAATATTGATACTTAGTTGTTTTAAAAGTCGTTAAAAATGTTGTTCACCACTGGGTGGAATTTATCGAGTGGAAAAGCTTTATCAGCTAAGTGAAGTGTAAGCAATTTCAGTTATTATGGCCAACTTATAGGTAGGGTAAAATTTATATCAGCATTCATAAATAATATATTAGTAGGTGAAAATGTTTGCAAACTGAGATAATTATCATAATTCAGAAAGTTTACGATACTTTTAAGATTACTTTTTAGGGTTTCGTACCCAAACGGTATAAACGGGACCATAATACCAAAACTTTTCTGTCCGTCCGTCTGTCTGTCACCAGGCTGTATCTCATAGGCCGTGATAGCAGGACAGTGGAAATTTTCACAGATTATGTCAAAGTCAATTTTTTTTATTCATTTGGATGCTCAACACATTTGTAAACAGATCGCATAGAAACGTCTTAAAAACTAAGTTAGGATGTGTGCCTTTGGAACGCGCCCACCTATGAGAAGAAGGCACAAGAAACTCATGGGGTTTTTTTTCTTCATGTGATCACGCTCACAAAGGTCAATATTACAAATATTTGAAAGATTATTTGAAATGGAGCAACTAAAGTCACGTCCATTGGTTCTTTTCATTAAGGTAAGACGAAGTAACGTAGTACGCCTAACTACACAATTTATGCTTTATAAGAAATATATGTATTTTTGTTGCCGCTGTAACAACAAATAAACAATAAAAACAGGAAAAAAAATTAAGTGGGTTTCCCATACAACATGGTACGGATCCCTTCTGCGCGAGTCCGACTCGCACTTGCCCGGTTTTTTTAAGTTCAGTTATTCAGGGCTTTGAATGTTATATTTATAGAACAGAAAGCGTAAGAGCGTGTTCAGATGACACGCGTCGACCACGCACCCGCCACGCGACTCACACGCGTTGAACACGCTTTGAAATTTGTTCTATATATAATTTGAGTCTTATAACACATCAATAGATCTCAAATTGCATTTATGCAAGTCCATCTGCTCACACCACGCGCCCGCCCCGCGTCCGCCACGCATCCACCCAGCGCACGCCCCGCGCCCGCTTGCAGAAATGAAATTTGAGATCTATTGATGTGTCATAAGACTCAAATTATTTACAGAACAAATGTCAAAGCGTGTTCAACACGTGTTCAAAGCGTGTGATGAGCGTGGCGGGCGCGTGGTCGACGCGTGTCATCTGAACACGCCCTAAATGTTCTTATCAACAAACCCCAGTGAATAGATATAAGTACCTATAGAAAGTATAAGACATGAGAATAGATTCAAACGGGGCACCGCTAACGCGATCCAGTTTCGGTAATGTTGTACATAGATAAATGTCACCTGGGTCCGCCCATCCGTTGTACCCGGGGAGTGGCTCTTCCAACAGACAAACGCACAGACATTAGTACACAACGACGCAGACAAATAATATAAATTGTTGTGCATTGTGGTGAATACGTGCAATTTCCTTTATTCAATTGCAAAGTTTTATCATACATTTTCAGTGGATAGGATTTTTCTTTTTCTGTGTCTGTCGTAGCTGACGTGTGGTTTACAATCAATTATTGAATGCTGGTATTATGTTGTTTGTGTAATCTAGATATTGGTGTTTCTAAGTATATCAATATTATCACTACATAGTATAAAACAAAGTCGCTTTCTCTGTCCCTATATCCCTATGTATGCTTAAATCTTTAAAACTACGCAACGGATTTTGATGCGTTTTTTTTAATAGAAAGAGTGATTCAAGAGGAAGGTTTATATGTTTAATACATGGATAATATAGCCGTGCGAAGCCGGGGCGGATCGCTAGTTTGTATTAAAACGAAACGTAATAGGAAACGGTGTAACTTTTACATTTTATTTACTCGCTTACGCTGTACCTACCTAAAACGTAGTGAGCCTTATTCGCGTTATGTCTAAATATATATTTTAATGCGTTTGGACTTAGTAGTTATTAGTCTACTCGGAACCACGGTAGTTGTAACTCTGCCGAAACGTCGGGATAATTTTCACAATAATTCTCCAAAACGCAATCGCGACCCGTTTTCGTTATAATAAATATTAACGTCCTGCGTTAGTAGCGTTAATATTTATTATAATTTTAACAAAGCGCAAATAATTAATTTTTGCCATTAAATTTATATTTTATATTAATAATTAATATTACCTACAGATAAGCATTTGTTAGTGATGAAATACACGCCCTGCCCGTATTACAACAGCAAAGTTCACCTGGGTGTACCAGGGGAAAATTATTTCCCGTGGTGGTCCACTTCGAGATAACTGATTTTTTTTCCCAGAAAAAAGTAACAATAAGTATTCTATCCGTCGTTGTCTGGCAAGTGTCAGTCATATTACAAGCCTGTTTGTTTGATTCTAGATGGCGCTGCATGCAATAGTGTTATTTATTATAGTTATTTATCACAGTAGCCACGGAAAGGCCCATTTACCAATTGTGCGTATAAATAACAATACAAAAACTGTCTACAATGGTTTTTCATAGTCATAAAGCATACACATAGGCAATGCTTGCCAAGCGCCAGTCAGATTATCTCATAAAACAACTAAGAGCTAACGCGGGCAGGACACTTTCAGTCGGGCGATACTGTTAATAGCAAGTATTTTTCCTTTCGGTATCGATGGCACAAAAAATAGGGGAACTGATCAGGTGAGTTCAGATCGGCCCAGTCCAAAAGGCTGTCAGGGCTTTGGCGCTGTTATTGGCTGACCATTAGTCAGTCATTAGGACTGGAGGTGGTTGGAGATCTCTATCTCCGTCCGTCCGGTATGGTCCGTCCGTCCGTCGTCCTAAATTGTGCATCTCCTAAACTCTTTTAGGAGATGCACAATTTAGGACGGACCAATTATGCCCCACGTTCACTCTTTGGCTTTGACGCAGTCGAGTAAAAGCAACGACAGCTTTCCGTGAGATAGTGGTCAAACGCAGATCTATATAAAAAATCAGGAGTGTTTAAGCGTCGGCGTGTTATCGCCCAACTGTTTAGTTTTTTGTTTGCGTTTGCCCAAAATAAAAGTTTTTTGGAGGGAAACACCATAAATCAGGGTAGCTATTAAATTATGCAACCGAGGGTGGTTCGGAGTTCGGACACGACATACGAAATTACTATCGCCCGCTAGATAACCGACATAAGTAACACATAATATTGTAAATTCTGTTGTGTTAATTTATTTATTATGTATAAACTTTTCAAAAACACCTAGCGATGTATGTACTTGTCTGTAATCAAAACAAAATGAAGGCGGTTCCCCCTCCGCCGCGCATACTTAGCGTAATAAATTCTTTGATTCTTTAGTTATTCAACGATGTAATTGAAATTTGAATGGTATTGATGGATGATAGAAATGTAGCTGCAACACTAAACTGTATCCCCCATTTTGTTATCAATTGTTTTTTTTTAATTGCTTCCATAGCAACGCAATAAGGACGTGTCCATATCAAGAACAATAACGCAAAAAAGTGGTAGGTAATGTGTTTATAATATTAGTATAGAAGTAAAGATTATTTGAGAAGTTGGGGTAAAGCACGTGGCTATGATAGATGGCTTAAAGCTATTTTCATTTTCGTCAAAGCATATTTTATTTATTGCATAGATTTTTATAATTTAGCTTAGCTGAGGTACACGGAAAAAAGTTATCTTGATGTCAGAAATAATCCTCTCCTAAAGACACTGAAGAAAAGTTTCTTGTATTTTTAGTAAATTTTCTTGAAAATAATAAGCAGTATTCTTAATGATTTTTTATAGAGCATGGCCTGCACTGCTGCATCTGGAAATATTTTTGAAGACGCATTTTTCCTTAATTTCTTTTTCAGTATTCCTAATTTAAGAATATTGCTTTTAAATTAAGTAAACTTATCATTTTAAGATTGTTTAATAAAACCAAGATACTATTTTCTCTATTATACTTTTTAAGGAGAGAATGATCACTTGCTTCAAAGCAACGTTTTTTTTCTGCTTACTCGTTATATCTACACCATCGCCGAAAGCTTTATTTATTTATATTTTCCCCATATTCGGAGAAGAATGTAATTAATCTATTTTTAGGGTTCCGTACCCAGGGAGTAAAAACGAGACCCTTTTACTAAAACTCCAATGTCTCTCCGTCTATCTGTCTGTCCCTAGGCTGTATCTCATGAACCGTGAAAACTAGACAGTTGAAATTTTCACAGCTGACGTATTGCTGTTGCCGCTATAACAACAAATACTAAAAACAGAATATAATGGTAAGGAACCCTTTGAGCGCGAGTCCGACTCGCACTTGGCCGGTTTTAGTATCAAGTAAAATGGTTATACATTGTGATTTATTGCTGGTATATAAATTACCCCACCTGACCCCTAGTTGTAATGATAAGCTTCCGAAATTCAAAGGGCGGAGGCGTCGATAGACCATTACAAGATAATTTGAAAATATAAAAAAACCGGTTAAGTGTGAGTCGGACTCGCGCACGACGGGTTCCGCACCATTATCTGTTTTTAGTATTTAGAATAGAATATTATTTATTTGCAACAAAATAAGAGATTACAACGTTTTTAAAGCTTAATAGCTAACAATTGTTGCAAAACGGACCCCAACTCAGCTAAATGCTAGTCTTCCCTTAGTTGAAGCTGTTCCGGTGACACCGCACGACAACATAACACAAAAACTAGCAAACACCAAAACACAATTGACGAACTGGATTTTTATGTATAATTTGACGAATTGTATTAGATAGGTAGATAACTTTATTTGTACAAGACAGGAAGGAAAATGAACACGATATATAATCACTACATAGTATAAAATAAAGTCACTTTTCGCCGTCCCTATATCCCTATGTCGCTTTGTATGCTTAGATCTTTAAAACTACGCAACGGATTTTGATGCGGTTTTTTTAATAGATAGAGCGATTAAAGAGGAAGGTTTTTAGATATAATACATGCATAATACAGCCGTGCGAAGCCGGGGCGGGTCGCTAGTATACCTATAAGTTGCAAAAATAAGCGGCCTTATCGCTGAAACCGATTCCTTCCAGGTAATTTTTCTAACCCACTTACTTAGGCACTTAATCATATCTCAAAGTTCCTAAAGAGCTGATATCGTGTAAAACAATATTAAATCAGAAATACCAACAGTAAAACATTTTCAGAAATCTCTAAGGCTAACTAAACACAGTGGAATCGCGTGACATTACTTAATAAATATTTTAATGTGAAAAATGCTACATACATTTTTACGTATTTTTTTTTTCGAATTTAATCAAAGCTCATGCACGGCGTTGTGTACATGCATGCATAATCCGGGGAACGCGATAGCAACATCAATTCCTGCCAACCGGCAACACTACGCTACTTCCAGAAGGAACACGGAATGAAAAACCTCTAAGACTTCTGTTAAATTTCAAATCTAGGAATGTAAAAAGGGATTTATTTATATGCAAACAAGACGGTAATTCCATATATTAAATTGGATGTTGCTTTGCGTAAGATACACATAAACCGGAAGCACCGATTGGGACATCTACTGTCAGATTAAAAAACAAATCGATTAGTATTACGTTAAGACCTCTAACTTTTGTTTTAGGACTTTTGGAAATTAGATCAACTAATTTCAAAAGTTTGATTCAGGAGCAGTAAGACGTATAATTATAGAGTGGTTTTCTCCGAACTTCGCATTTATTGTGACACAATATTTAAAATGCGTGTCTTCGTGCATTTTCGAAAGCACCCGAGTGATTAAAAATAATTATGATGTAGTGTAGGTATTCGGAAATAAGGATCAATCCTACAAATCACTATCACTACATAGTATAAAACAAAGTCGCTTTCTCTGTCCCTATGTCCCTTTGTATGCTAAAATCTTTAAAACTACGCAACGGATTTTGATGCGGTTTTTTTAATAGATAGAGTGGTTCAAGAGGAAGGTTTATAATATGTATAATACATGCATATTATAGCCGTGCGAAGCCGGAGCGGGTCGCTAGTATTATTATCAATGTGTATGTTTGTGTGTTTGTATGTTTGTAACTCCTTCACGCAAAAACTACTAGACCGATTTGGAATAAAACTTGGTATGTTGATAGCTTGAGACTTGGATTAACACATAGGCTACTTTTTATCCCGATATCCCCACGGAATCGAGACTTACGCGGGTGAAACCGCGGGGCGCAGGTATGTTAATAATAGTAATCTAAACTTAATAAACAAATAAAGGCCCCAAGATCCAAAATTTTCGACAAGTTTCAATATTCAATAGTTGTAGAACAAGAGATGTTCGCTTCGACGTCAAGAACAACTCCATTTCGTCTAACAATGCCTTTGTTAAAACCATTAATTTCTTTAGACAAGCATATTAGGTAATTCAGTGTGATCTTTTAAGAAAACCTGAAGTAATGCTAAACTCTAGCACTTATAGATATTTAAGGTACCTACTTACTTTGTATCTGATAGTTTATTTTAAACTAATTTAACCATTAAAAGATCCCCTTAAAATAATGTCAAATGCCAATCAATTTCCAACAACCCTGCAAAAATGGAAGTGAGACTTGTCCTA
Source organism: Idaea aversata (assembly GCA_907269075.1). Lineage (NCBI taxonomy): Eukaryota > Metazoa > Arthropoda > Insecta > Lepidoptera > Geometridae > Idaea > Idaea aversata. The sequence continues at coordinate 1,721,477 of OU026092.1, read as the reverse complement.
CATTAGCCTTTTAAAGCGGCTTACGGAAACTATTACATTAGTTTTGTCAACACTCTGGTTTATTTACGTACATCAAGTCTAGTGTGTTTCTGTACGTCGGATCCATGTACATACAACTATCTAAATAACATACATACTTTTGTATCTAAGGTATATTTACCTATAACAATGTTGAAGGATGTAGGGATGTTAGTAACAGGTCGACATTTCGCCAAAAATAGCAATATGCATGATTCAGACCGGATATGATTCTAATATGATATTATCCAGTGGGCGTATATATAAAATAGGTTAATGTTTTGCTGGTATATGTATTGTAGGCAGTAAACAAGATGTCCGTCCCATGAAATCAATAAACACCCGTTGTTCCGGATCAAGGAGCGCGGTAAAGTCCGCATAAAAATCCGTCGCCCTTCCTTCCGTTTAATTTACGGTTCCAGTTAATTGGTAGGACAAGAGTCCGCAATCAAGCATAATACGGGGACCGACGTCCAAATAATGAGCTTCGACGTCGGAGCATCATACCATAAAACGGACGGTTTTACTGCCAGTTTTACGAGTATATTTGAAGAGGCATCACCCACCGTCCCCGACGCGCCTCGGTTAAGTGATTAAAATCGCGACTGCTGCACCGAAACAAAGCGGGCGAAATGTTCAGATGAATTTAAATGGAGGCACGAGACAAAAGAGCGGGAGTGGTATGCGCCGGCATGTCATCTTGTAACGAGAGGACTCGCCGACGACGCGGCGACGCCGCCTCCGCCGCGCCGTGGGCAACGCCGCCGTGCGCGCTACACCGAGCCGTTCGTCGTACTCACTGCACTCCACCGCGCCCAGGAAATGCCAACCCTCTGCACCTGAGCTATCTCGGTCGCTACAAGCCTTTTCAAAGCCTCAAAAGATCTTGTTTTACGACTTTTTATTAATCTCAGATTGAGTTCTCGGCTCCTTTAAATTTCGCAGACTAATTGCGATTTCGTCTCGTTCCGTTTCTATTTACATCTGAATTCAGCTTTAATTTGGAACCTTGTTAGATAAAATAGCAATGTCACTTCAGAATTTAACCGAGATTTTCAAATATGTTGGTACTTGCGAGAAAACGTGCCTATGTAAAATGTTTTCTAAGCTACTTAGCGTTCACCAGTCGACGACGATTTTGTTATGTTCAAAGTTAAATAAAAGATCGTAAAAGGGAACCTCATTTTCATACATAAACATTTCTTGGAGTGTTTTTCATCATTACTTATTACAAAGCCTGACATGGGTCTTTTTGAATTTGAAGAAGGACGCCAGCGTCCTCACAACAACCGGTTTTTTTAGCTCATTTTGTGCCACTGCAGGGCAAAGGCATCCCTTCCATCTTTTCACTCCCTTCAATTTGAAGTAAATATTCAATGTTAATGACGCATTTGTAATATGGGAATACAAAAATTCTCTTTATTTAAGATCCTTGTCGTGCTGTATGAAGGAACTTTTTTAGAAACCGTCTTTCAAATGACAAACCCTTATTTCACATAACGATGTTCAACATGACATGTTTCTGTTTATTTTTGTAGACAGGAAGCAATTTTGTTCCTCGTCAATACAAAGTACGTAATAACGTCAGATATAATTTGGTCAATAAGGAGACAGTAAGAGAGACTAGTAAGCGGCTATCAGAATTCACAATAGTGTGCCATTTCGATGGAAAAATACGAAAATATAAATAGTTATCGGATTTTCGCAGACAATAAACAGCGATATTGACAAGCGCGGAGTGTTACGACGCCAATGCTGCTGGCGATGGCGGCCTTTCCCAGGGATGGGGGCGTACTCTACCATTGACATACAAAAACCTATCGATAAACTCAACACAATTTTTCACATTATAATTTATGAACTTACTGACTAATGACGACTCGAATTGTTAATGGCAGACCAAGATAACTTGAATAAAAATGCTATTCATAAGTTTTTCAATAACCGACACAAACAACTTTACAAAAAAATGTTTTCCCTTAGTAACTTTGTGACTTATTTGTTAAGCAAACTTTATTCGTTACCCTAAATCATTCCAAGTTTATCGATTTCTTAACTTTGAAAGTGCCTAACGGACCTCACAGTTTTCTTTTTTTAACAATAAATTTTCAACTAGATAATAATAACGCATGCCTTCCAAAGGTCCGGGACTCCATAGTCCCGTGGTATAGGACATATAACAACACACAAGTACAAAAAAAAAAAAAAGTATATATGTAGTTTATCCGTTATCTGGCACCCATAACACAAGCATTAAGTTGCTTAGCTTGGGGCTGGATGGCGATGTGTAATATGTCCTGAAATATTTATTTATTTATTTATTTATTATTTATAACAAACAAATAATAATAATAAATATTGCAGGACATTCCACACATCGCCATCTAGCCCCAAGCTAAGTAACTACACTTGTGTTATGGGTGCTAGACAACGGATATAATACTTATATACTTTTCTTTTGTAAATATATACTTATAATACATAGAAACAACCAGACCTCAGACATATATCGAAGCATAAATACTTGTCTGAGGCGGGAATCGAACCCGCAACCCTGTGTTGGCAGTCCGGCGTGGTGACCATTGTGCCAACTGGGTCGTCGCAGATAACAAGAAAGTGTATCTAAATTCTCATGTAGATAACAAACACTTCATTAACAATATAATAAACACGTATGTGCTGCAGGGGCCTAAGTCTGCTAACACAATTGTATTTCAATAGTGTGTCGATAGAATCGTAATAGAAATTTAATGTCAAAAATATGACATTACATGTCAAATTCGTATTCTCCTAACGTTGACTATTCTATCGAGACACCACTGACACACCACTGACTCACTTTTGTGTTCTGCTCTACAATCGTGGCTTAAGGTTCCGCTGGTCGATCGTGTTTTCCATACAAATTAATTTAGAGTGTTATCCATTTATTCTTCATGGAATTTGAAAAAACAAAAGTTAAATCTACTTATCAAGTCTATATCTAGCCCATGTAGGCGACGAAATAAACAAATTATATTTAATTTAATATAATTTAATATAAATAAATATAATTTGTCTATTTCGTCGCCTACATGGGCTAGATATAGACTTGTTATGTAGATTTAACTTTTGTTTTTTCAAATTCCATAAATAATAAATGGATAACACTCTAAATTCATTTGTATGGAAAACACGATCGACCAGCGGAACCTTAATGGAATCTCGATAGTTGTCAAAACGGTATATCGCTTAGCAACATATACCATGTTGCTAGGCAACACCTGCAAGGTAAATATTACCATACCATTGAGATTCCATAGTGATTATATTGCGATGTTATTAAAACTTTAGCAGAATACCAAATAAAGTCACAATCTCGATATAATATCTATAGAGTCTCGATATAATGACAATGGTTGGCCAAATAGCAGAATAAGGCTCCAGTTCTGATCTCACAAGATAATGTTACTTAGACGTCAAAGCAGCCCATTAACGTTATTCGATAAAGTGATATCGATACAAATGTAAGTACGTGTTAATATTATCGACAAGCTGAAGTATCGACATATCGACAAGCTAGCTGTCATATCAAAAGAGCAAATCCCGCTGAACGAACAGTTTATTATCGCTAATTTTCATAGAGAATTTTATAATATGAACAACGCGGTTTTAGCCGATCAAGATGAACCAACTTCTGTGATCGATCTGCAGTACATGTATTTAAGTGTTAATATCGATATATCAAGAAACGAGTATCGATACTATGTAAGTGTATGTGTCGATAGTATCACAACACTAGCCTGGAGGATCCAATTAGCTGAGCGTTGTACTCCGCAGTGCTGGGCTAATGATTTGCATAGCTCCATGGTTGGGCTTGCCCTGAATGCGCCTACAGCCAGTCTTGGCGTCTGCAATGCGTTGATTACTTACCCCATATGTTATGTAACGATATGATGGGAATTTCCTTTGATTATTTGGTTATTGTGTTTTCGGATATACAATAGATGATTTATCCAGCAACTTTAATCTATGCTATTCAAGATGTTGTAGTGACTGGGAAATGTGTTAGCTGGAATAGCCTTAGCCAGAACCCATACCACCCTCTCAGCTTAGTATACCGTGTCAAAAGAAAATAATTCGTCAATACATTACAGCCCACTAAGCCGCGGGTTTTATCACGAGGTTTCCTTATCTGTAAGGCAGTGTTAATAAGCACACATTCATTTTTCGTAAGAAAAATCGGGATTCGAACCAACGACCTTCGGGATGAATGACAGTCGAGTTATCAACCAATAGGCCAACACAGCATGTATGTACATTAATTAAATATAATAAATAATTTGTGCGCGGAAAATGTTTTTGGCATTTTTGCACTGCATTGACTTGCCAACAAATGTTGCCAGAGGCAAAATAACGGATAGGATCGCGAGCGAAGCTGCGCGGCGTAGCTAGTAACGACATAATGACATTCCTGAGGAATCCACCCGTTACAAATTGAATGGTATTTCAATTTACATCGAAAATGCGAGTTTTGATGCAAACACGACAGCTGGAGCGATCCCCGAAAAGGGAAATTGAAATGGAATTATTAAAAATATTACTTTGATAACGGACTGAGAAAATGAAACGTCAATGTAAGGAATTGAAGATGGAATTGAGGAAAGTATGCCGTGGACAGAATCACCGAACCCAAGACAGAATAAATTATACTACAGCCTAAGGGTATACAGCCATAAATAGATGGATATTAACAGTCGAAAGTTACAAGAAAAAATCTCATTCCGATTGAAAACAAGATGGTTTTTAAAGAAAACAATAGATAGATGCTATACAGGGTTATTGCTAACTTTATAAGCAAACGGTTGAGGGCCACTTCTGTGCACCTAAATAAACAATTTTTGTTCTACGACTTTTAGAAATTCGTTTTTTTTTAAATGTTCTTGTTATGTTTACCTGAAAATCAGCTGTTCCATACACGGAGAGGTCATTGACTTTAAGATTATACTTATTTTTGACGTGACAACGTCTTATAAATTGGTTTGCCGGGTGACACTTCTAGAAACTGCGTTACGCTCCGCTCACGTTATGCGCTCACAATGAGAGCGAGTGAGAGGCACGCGGGCATGGTTAGCCCGCCTAAGAGCGAGAGAGACAGACATAAAAAGTGAAAGGCACGCGTCCCTTCCACTCGAGCACAGTTGTTGTCACGTAAAACTTTCGCCCGTATACCGACTTTACAGGCAACCAGTTTTTAAGCTTTATCTACTGTCTTAAGTCTGAAAGTTTGTTTTAAAAAAATCTGCCGAAATTCGAATTTACATAACCTCAAAATTTTCTATAAAATCCCGTGGGAATATCGGGATAAATTAAGATGTAAGCTATCCTATCTTTCAAGTTGGATCAAACTGCATACGGTGTGCAAATTTGATTAAAATCGGTTTAGTAGTTTAGAAGTCCATGGCGCTCAAACAACGTGACACGTAATTTAGATATATTAGATTATAATTTCCAAAAGTAGTAGAACAAAAGTTGTTTGTTTAGATGCTCAGAGGTGGCCCTCAACCTCTTGCTAATATGATTACCAATAACCCTGTATAGAGCGATCTGTATACCAGAGTACTACAAAATCTAAGTATTCCCAGTGCAGTGTACAAAGTTAGACGTTCGCCTTGTGTTACGCAATGCCCTAACTAATTGTACGTACTGCTTACACCCCCTCTAGGTACGTACTAGTCAGGGCTGCCTCCCTCCTTATCACACAAATGCACGGCACCTCGCTGTTATTAAAAAGAGTCATTTAAAAGCGATAATATCGTGGGTGGAAGGTTAGGGTTCTGATTCTTTTCAGCTTTTGATTTTGAGACATAAAAGTATAGGTAGTTTTGGTGTTATGAGCGTTTTACTTTTAGTTATTGTCAATTTTGAAGCGAATTTAAAAGAAATTTTAAGTATTATGTCAGTTTAAATGTTATCAAATTCTGTCGCACCATTTTACTCACAACTACTGCTGAGAATTTAGTGCTTTATTTAGCGATTTCCCCGTTTTAATCCCACTGACTCACATTGCTTAATTAATATTTAAAGACGGATTTCAAGTCGTGACAACCCTGTTCTGCAACTATTCCCTTACTACGTCGACCCTCAAGCGTCATGAATTAATTATCAGGCCATTTTACATCCCGACAGTGCGCGCCTCGCACAGACTAAATCACTATTCGTACTTTGTATGCGCGCTGTGTGTACTACGCTTAATGACTATTACTTTGTTTTTTCTTTTGTTAACCTATTTGAGCTATGGATGATCACTCTTCTATGACGGAGTCGAGCTTATCCTGTCATCGCCTTCTTAGCTGCCACCTACCTTTTGTAGAGTTGCAACAAATTGCTAATTTGCCTCAGTGTTCTTTTGACCTATGGCAGACATAATTGGATATACATATTTTGCACAAGACCATGGACTTGATTTGATTAATTTCATTAAATCCTTAATCTGAATGACTATCTCAATATATGAGGACTTGTTCAGGTGAAATCGTGGGGCACTTGCTAGTATTTAGTATCTTCTGAGTAAATAACATAGATTTTATGATTAATTATGTCTGGTTCTGTTTAATATAAGGATTTTATGATATCGCCGACATCACGTTCGCTGCGGAGTTGGTTTATTTTAAGGCAGGTTTATGTCGGAAGTAAACTTATATAATATAGTACCTACCTAGTTGCGAAGCTACGTAGATATTATTTGGAAATGAGGATAAGTGCTTTTCATTTATTCATATACCTAGGCATCAAGTAGCGTAAGTCATATTGCAACTTTAGGTATACGGTCTCTTCTTCTTTCTCTTTACACGTAATATGGGTCCGGCACAACATGTCATCCTTCTACACTCTACTCTATTCCCCAATGTCTTCTCGCACTACAACCATTTACTTCCAAGTCTTGCACTCTTCTGGTGACATGAGTATCCTTTATCCGCATACCGTGACCGAACCACGTCAGTCAGTAGAGTGACAGTAGCAGGGAAGTAACTCTCCAACTAGACCATGTTTTGTGTCAAATATCACCCGTTTGTGATATAAATGAATCATATTTCTTCGCCTAAATTTCAATATTCGCCTTGAAACTCCTTCAAACCCTTCTAAGCAGCTTCAAGCTGGTTAAACTCAAGTTATTCAAGTCGTCATGTGCAAACTGGAGTGGTGTTTACACATACGAGTCACGTCCGCAAACACTGGCCGTTGCTAGGCCGCTCGTTTGGCACGGACGGACTTAGCGATTGAGCCTGATATAAGCCTAGTGCAACAGTTTACTAAGACTCTCCGATAAAAGAACAAGGGTTCTTTTAACGGATTTAAATAATAAGTTTTCTATCGTTAGCCCTCGAATTTAAAAGTGGGGTGTATAAGTTTTTAACTAGAAGCTTGTGTTCATGAAAATCGGTTCAGCTGTAAAAGTCACAAGCATCTTTAATCAGGGATCAGTCGATTTACTGAAAGAGTGAGATCCCGCCTACCACCGAACTTTCGTGATTTTATAAAAGCTGAGAATTTCTCAGCGCATGGTCTGAACTTATCAGGTAGCAAAGCCAATAATCGAACTTGTTAATTTTGCAACATCTATGCGTTTTGGCCGGGCTTAAAAGTGTTGTCACTGATGCTGTATATACAGCATCAGTGACAACACTTTAAAGCCCGGACTTTTAAGAAGCACAATCTCGTGAAACACATATGTGTTTCACGAGATTGTGCTTCTAATAAAGTACGAAATTTTCTGAATATAAACTTGATAGTGCCGAAGGACATTCTATCGATTTCGTTCGAATAGGTACCGTCATGCGTCAGTTCAGACACATAGGTAGTCAATCATCGTATTATAACTTCATCCCATCAAGAGATCAGACGATAGCCGAAGTTGCCCGGTCGACATGTCAAAGGCTTAGATTGATGGCGTTTTGATATCTTACGACCAGTTAAACCTTATAATCACTAAAGTGTTTGGCATTCCCGTGTAATATAGATAGATAGATAGATAAACACTTTATTTGTACAACACACAAAACATTTAAAAAAACTGGTTGCCTGTAAAGTCGGTATACGGGCGAAAGTTTTACGTGACAACAACTGTGCTCGAGTGGAAGGGACGCGTGCCTTTCACTTTTTATGTCTGTCTCTCTCGCTCTTAGGCGGGCTAACCATGCCCGCGTGCCTCTCACTCGCTCTCATTGTGAGCGCATAACGTGAGCGGAGCGTAACGCAGTTTCTTGAAGTGTCACCCGGCAAACCAATTTATAAGACGTTGTCACGTCAAAATCAAAGAGTACAAGAAAGCTTATTAAATTGTACAAACAGGCGACCTTATCGCTTAAAGCAATAAGGAAATAAGCGGAAGGAATAAGCGGTAATATGAGGATCTTGGATAGCTTTTGGAACTACTTAGGGCTTTTTAGGGCTATTTTTCACAAAAACTATAAATATTCTACACATATTTCTTTAATTTAACCCTGTCAGGAAGAGCAAAATGTACTATGCTCATATACAGCCTTGTCTTGACAAATTATAGATTATAGAAAACTTACCGCTTTTTCAGTAAGCGTTTTGTCTAAGCGTGAACGTACCTGAAAAAAATAAAAATGTCATAAATATTTACTGCTTTAACATATCACAGCGCCATCTAGCACGAAACTAAGCAACTATGGTTACGATATAGCGACCTACATTCATTTGTTGTCTACAAATGAATGAATAAAACTATTCTGTGCCATGATCATCGTGCAAATATTTGCCTTGCGTTAATCGTAGTTGCCCTTCTTCGTGTTTGCTTTTATTACACGGCAAAACTGAAAGCTTCATTCTAATAACTTCATAAAAGTAGGATATTAAATAATATAATTAAACTGCGTTTTCAAATAAATTATTTAACCTAAAAATGGCGGCAAAGAATTATCAAAACGTGGAAGCGCAAAGGATTATTTCTAACCTGACCCGAAAACCTAGAAGTGGGTTAGATTCGGAACAGCTAAAAAAGATTTTTAAAATTTTAAACGTCATTCTCTTTTTAACCCAACTTCAAATTATGTTCCAACGACATAAGAGCGCAAGCTGGGACAGCGTGGTCCACAGACTGGTGATATGACGGTGTGGAGACACATTGCAGAGGCATATGCCCTGCAGTGGGCTAACACATACTGCTGAAGAAGCTCCAGAATACGAGACCAAGAAGCGACAAGGACATTTTTAACACAAATCAGCTGCAATTTGTAAACATTTGTTATACTTGGCTGGGCTACAGCAATCATATTATTTAACTTAGATTAATTTATTTAAATTAGAATAATGTATACTTGTATGCGTACTTCAGGCGTTTTGGCGTAGCCTGTAAGCCTGAGAGCAACTGTTTAAAATAAATAAGGAAACGTACTAACCAAAACAAAACCGGACATGTACAAACAACCACATCCCCAAAGCCCACTGAACCGGTTGCGAACGTCGCGATTTACCGCAAAGTGCATCACTTGCACTACATCCGAGAAACGAGAAGCCCTGTCGGTATTATATTACAAGACACACCTTAAATTGAAAACGGGGTTCTATGTATGGAATTACGTGATAAGCTGATGCCCGTCGCCTTCGGTGTAGGCCTAGTTGTAGGTACTTCGACTTACAAAAGGTCCTGGGTATGAATTTCAGCCAGCAAAATCATTGGTACTTGACCAATGATTTTTTTTTTCAAAAATTGTATGTGCGCTAGAAAACACCGTAATGAAGCAGCTCAGTTGGGTCCAGACGTAGATTTAATACTACACCTATTCTGTTAGGTCTTAGAAATTCGGGATAATTTCAGAAATCTTTTTTTAATTGGACGAATCCAAACAATGGGATTTTTAAGGCTGAATTTTGACTATAGCGTATTGACGACATCTTTTCTCTGAACATGGCCGACAATTTCGATTTTCTTAAAGTGGTAGAATTGGCACGTGAACGCCCCTCTTTCGGCATACATTACCCTCACTGCTATATATCTATTTCTTGAAACTTGTAGAATGGGCACCGTCTGCAGACACCACCTTACGGTTTAATTTCGATTCGGGAAGCCACAACAACGCTAGCCTCGCTGACCAATGGATGGTTTTGATGGGTAAAGTTATAGCGGTGGTTTAACAGCGATTTGTAGAGCTGCAGGGTTATTAAACGACTGGCTGTGCGCTGCGGTTTTATCCGTATAACTCCAGATTCCCGTGGGAATATCGGGATAATAAGTAGCAAATAGCCATCTAGAACCAATGGACAATTTCTGCACAATTTTTTATGCAAATCGGTCAATCGGTCGAGTTTTAAACAGGGAATAGGGAACTAACAAACTTTCGTTCTAGTAATACTAGTTAAGTTAGTTAGTTAAGTTACTAAATATTTATGGCTGATTAAGTGATATTTTGGTGTTTATTTTTGTTACATACGCAGTTCTATAGTTGTTTGTAAAACATGAATTGTCATTTCAATGGATATAGAAATAATATTGAAATTCAACAGAATCAAAACAAATATTAACTTAAAGCCTTATTTGTATAAAACAAACTTTACGGTTAAGATACGAGTACATATAAAACACACACACGCTCGTGAGATACGAGTATAGCACACATGGTTGTTAAACTTATAAGTACTCCAATTATAATCACGAAATAGACAAAACGAGCGAACAGTTCTTGTGTGCCCTTACAAAACTTGAGTGCCCGCTTTCCGCTCGAAGTGGCACCGAACGAGTTACTCCAGAAATTGAAATAGCTACTGAAGTACTCGAGTCAATCTATGGTCCGGGGGTTGGTAAGTTCGCGAAACAACTCGCCCAAGTAACTACGAGGTCTGCGATATAGTACGATTCTTGCGGTCCTTTTGTGTAGCCTATTTGATTAGGACGCTTCAACGGTTTCTTAGAGCAGCTCGTAGTTATAAGATGAACTATTATAGAGCTTCTAGTTGTAGTGGAGTCTTGGGAAGCTTAATGTTTTGAATAAGTTGATTTGGTTTGTAGGAATTCAGAGATAAGAACTACAGAACAGTACAGAACTGCATTTGTATTTCTGTAATTATAATAATAATTAATCTTATGATTTCAATTCAATTCAATTCAATTCAAATTCATTTATTTCAGACAATTACAGTCCATATGTTGTTAGTACAAAAACTTACGAAAACTATGTTAGTAGGCATTAATAGGATAAAATAATTAAAAACTAGAAAAATAAAAAATAAATTAAAATTTCACGTACCGTGTAGACAAATTAATCAAGCGATTACCGCCCGAGTGGTTTTCTACGGCGGCCATCGCTCGATCAAAATGCCTAAACACACGTCCGTGCGGATCATCTGCCACCATTTTTAGGATGCTGTTGCTACTCTCCCTTAACCTCCTAACCAATGATGCTACTTTTTGATACCAATGATTTCGTTTTCTCATGTTCATTTATTTTCCTGTATTTCATATGTTTTTTTGTCCTTCGATTGCTAAAAAATAACTTTTAACGTCCACTACTTTGCAGGACTGGTAAGTAGAACACCTAACTGAATAAATCTAACCTAACTGATTTATAAATTTAAGTTCCTCCCACTAAGCTATGACTCACATAAATAGTTTGAAAAAATGTACAGACAAGCACAAACAAGTAGAAATTAAAATAAGCGCCTTAAAAGCCTCCTTTGTAGTATATTAAACACCTGCTTGATTGGTCAATAATTAGTGTGGAATTAATAACTAGGCAAGTAGGGAGAACACAAACTAAGAACTTTTTTATCGTCTGATACTAGTAGTAGGCCGACCACTTCAATTTAGGGGTAGAAAAAACAGACGGACAAAAAGCGATCTTATAATGGTTCCTTTTTTACTTTCTGAGGTACGAAACCCTAAAAAGACATGCATAAAAAAACTGAACTGAAGTTTTTTTATCATCAGTTTTTTCCAGCTGGTTAAGGTGAGGCAGAATTCCCTTGACTAGAAATATCCTGCAATTAGATCCAGTGCCTCGATTGGGCGATTTGAAATTAGTTTAAAAAATATTTAATGTGAACACATACAGATTGAAAGTGAGGGACAGAAAGGACTTTACAGTGGTTGCGAGTTCAAATCTCGCCGCGGTACTAAATTTCCTTGGAAAAATGTCCTTAAGGCCAATTCTGGTAAATAAAACTGTTCAAATTACATTGCAATATCATTTCGATTGCATTTCGATTACAAAACATGTTAAAAGCTGACTTTGAGGGTATTTTGAGTTTGAAGTATTTTGAATGATATTATTGCAATTTCATTTACACAGTGTTATTGAAGTGAAAACTTCTTTAAGCGCGGTACGCATATTTTTCTCTGAAATAGCGACACCGTTACGAGACGCAGCTACAGTGTGTGCATATATGCATGTACATATATTTTGTAGCTGTTAAGTAAATAAGTTTTTTTTAAGTTTTAAGTTTTCACTTGTGTGGGCACTCCTGGAGTGTAACCGTTATTTTTTTACGAGAATTGGTCTTCTTGACTTTAAAAAAATATGTTCGCCATCTTTGATTGGTGATAAAAATATATAAAAAAGTTTATAGTCTGCGTTCTCTATGACAGTTAAGAAATTACAATTCCCTACAAAGTACGTGATAGGCGACACTTATTAATAAGTGGGTTTTTTTTGTTGAACACATACAGAATTAAACTAAGGGACAAATAGTACGTTACACTTTTTAAAACTCCTACGATTTTAATTCATTGTTTATGAATACGGGGTCGCGATCGCGTTTTTGATAATTATTTTTCCGGGAGCCTTAGGGAGCATTCTTTTTTTTCTTACTGTATATGGTGGACATTTCGATAATAGGACGTTTTGTTACTAGGTCGTTTGGATCTTGTGTGGTTTTGATAAGTAGGACATTTTGCTTTTAGGTCCTACCAGTATGTGTTTTTACTTTATTTAACTTTATTATAGAAAATCAGCTGTTTTTAGTTTTACTTAATCCAACCAAACTCAATCTATACTTCACTATCACTACATAGTATAAAACAAAGTCGCTTTCTCTGTCCCTATGTCCCTATATCCCTTTGTATGCTTAAATCTTTAAAACTACGCAACGGATTTCGATGCGGTTGTTTTTAATAGATAGAGTGATTCCAGAGGAAGGTTTATATGCATAATATAGCCGTGCGAAGCCGGGGCGGGTCGCTAGTATAATAATATTATAAAACTGAAAAGTTTGATTGTTTAAACGCGCTAATCTCAGGGACTACTGGTTCGAATTGAAAAATTATTTTTGTGTTGGATAGTCCATTTATCGAGGAAGGCTATAGGCTTATTTATTTTGATATTCCCACGGGATCGGGACTTACGCGGGTGAAATAGCGGGGCGCAGCTAGTAAACAAATAAAACCTCAAGAAACAGCTGATAATCAACCAGAATGAACGTTTCTATAAACCAAGTCTGAATTAAAACTCTTTCAAATAATTTATTTCTAATTTACTTTAGGTAATTACAAAAAGCTTGCGTGCCCGACATTTTCACTTTTAACTAAAGACAGAAATGCAAATACCGAGTTGTTGTATCAGTAATTTAAGGTTAGCTTACCCTACTAGAATGCAATTAGGAAAGTAGGTACTTGTGTCAAACGCAGACAAAAGCTTATTTCATTGCGCGATACTTTGTGCTAGAGGAATCCGATTTTTTACATATGATAGGTCAACGTTTGACCACTAACACACCTTTTTTTTAGGTGGAGAAGTGTAGCCGTCCCGCTACCCTCGGGGGAGGAGTAGCGGGGATGTGTTAGGCTCCCCCTGGCTTAAGCCTGATAGGTGGCGATACGGTCTAAGACGCACGCTTTCCTAGAAGATACCTGTTCAGTGTTCACTCTCTTCTACACAAAACGTCAACTATATTTTTTGCCTAAATAAAGCGCGACAAATCTGAAAAAAATCTTTTGGCTTTTTTATTATCTCAGTCGATTGTAAGTACATGATTTCTGCCAGACTACCATTGGACGTTAAAGAGCTGTTTTAATTTCTGTTCATTTATTTTCCTTAAATGATTTTAGGTATAAAATACCTACTAAAGGTTTTTATATTTCATATTTATTAATCTTTAGTAAGTTTTTTGTTTTTATGATGGGCGTGTGCCTGCAATAAATCTATTTTATTTTATTTATTTTTCTGATTATTACTTCAAAATTGGATGGTAAGACAATCTATCGGTAGATCGAAAAGTTTACGGTCTACATTAGATCTAATGAATAATACATGTACGAAAGTGCAGTTTGCTTTCTTCTGTAGATAATTTGGTTGTAAATACTAAGGTAAGGTAAGGAAAGTTCTTAACAATGCCTTTGGTTAGAATAACTTAGTAGCCATTAGCCGTTTAGGTCATTTGGTGTTTCACCGTCTTTAATTTAATTAATGTCTACCGGTTTTATGTATTGCCAATCAAATATGGCGGACGGCATAGTTCTTTGTTTAAGAGGATAATAAATGTCAATGAAACATGTAGGACGAATGTTTGAAATTTTACACAAAAAAAATTTTTTCGATCGCCGTTTGTTTCCGTTTTGATCGCCTTTTGTTTCCGTCGTTTTTTTTCGTTTAGGCAAAAAAAAATTGTATAAGACCTGAGATTAATGACGAAAACTTTGTTTAGACTACCCCCTATGTAGACGAAATTGAAGTTTAGACCATCTGCATTTAGGACGAGTTTCTACCATAGACGACCTGAGTTTGCGACGATTTGATACTAACTCATTTATTTATCTAGAGGAACTTCATTATAAAAATGTTAAGAACTTATACCTACCTGTCAACATACATACCGAGTACTTTTCCTATTCTACTAATACAGGGTGGCTCTAAAATACGTTGACAAACAGTTTTATAAATAACTTTATTGTTTCTATTGATACAGTGCTGTAAGTTTTAAATAATCAAAATATAGTATTATTTTATCTTAAATATTTATTAGTTTTAAAAATAACCGCGTTTTGCTTGGATGTACAGGGTTAAACGTTTTCTGAAATTTACAACGATTTTCCGCACCCCCTCTTCAGATATTTTATCCCACGCATGAATTCGTGTTGCCTTCAGCGCGTCTATATTTCTAATCGCAAAAATGAAATAATTTACTCTTCTATCCGCCCTGGAGCCGCAGCAGTTGTCCCTTATCGCCAAAAACCGGATTCAGTTATGGTTTGGGGCGGTATTTGCTCAACAGGCAAAATTCCCCTAATTTTCGTCGAAAAAGGTGTGAAAATGAACCAAGAAATATACCGACGGGATATTTTGGAGAGTGTTGTTCTTCCTTGGACCCAGCAGCATTACGGCGACCAACTGTGGATTTTTCAACAGGACTCTGCTTCATCTCACAGGACCTCAAACGTGCAGCAGTGGTTTTTGGTAAACTTTCCTGGGTTCTAAGTTCTAAGGAATGGCCTCCGTATTCACCGGACTTAAACCCGATGGGTTACAGTGTGTGGTCTATCTTAGAGGCGAGGGTCTGTGCGACTCCACACAGAAGTATAGAAGCGCTGAAGGCAACACTTATTCATGAGTGGGATAAAGTATCTGAAGAGGAGGTACGGATAATCGTTGTAATTTTCAGAAAACGTTTAACCCTGTGGATCAAAACCAAATGCGGTTATTTTGAAATCTAATAAATATTCAAGATAAAATAATACTATATTTTTATTATTTAGAACTCACAGCACTGTATCAATATAAACAATAAAATTATTCCTAAAACTGTTTGTCAACGTATTTTAGAGCCACCCTGTATTATAAACTAGCGACCCGCCCCGGCTTCGCACGGCTATATTATGCATGTATTTATTATACATATAAATTATACATATAAACCTTCCTCTTGAATCACTCTATCTATAAAAAAAACCGCATTAAAATCCGTTGTGTAGTTTTAAAGATTTAAGCATACAAAGGGATATAAGGATATAGGGACAGAGAAAGCGACTTTGTTTTATACTATGTAGTGATAGTGATGTGAAAATGTGTGTGTTAGTATGTGTATATGTTACTCCTTCACGCAAAAACTACTGGACCGATTGCATTGAAACTAATAAAACAAATCGTATGATTTCAAAAATAATTTTGATTTTAACTTTGTTGCAATTCACGACCCCCTAACAATTCAGTCTGAGACTAAAACTTCCATCCTAGATAACACAATATTACATTTACCCTAAACAGGAGCGGAACGGGCGTGCGGATCACACAAATACGTCATAAACCATAGACATAAAACATATCTAGAGTACTATCCATCAGAACATTTTCAATGTCGCAATTTTGATCCCGGTTTCAAATGTCAGTTACGTCTTTTTTTATCTTATACATATAAACTTTCCTCTTGAATCACTCTATCTTTTAAAAAAACCGCATTAAATCTGTGGCGTAGTTTTAAAGATGTAAGCATACAAAGGGATATAGGGACAGAGAAAGCGACTTTGTTTTATACTATGTAGTGATACTAGCAACCCGCTCCGGCTTCGCACGGCTATATTATGCATGTATTATACATATAAACCTTCCTCTCGAATCACTCTATCTATTAAAAAAACTGCATCAAAATCCGTTGCGTAGTTTTAAAGATCTAAGCATACAAAGGGACATAGGGACGGCGAAAAGTGACTTTATTTTATACTATGTAGTGATAGTGATGCATAATATAGCCGTGCGAAGCCGGGGCGGGTCGCTAGTTGTTTTATAATATGTAGTGATTAGTGTGGCCGACATATTGATAGAGTATTCAGATCGCCCTTGGGCCTCTAACTTGGTCAACTAAGCTGAGAGGATGGTATAGGTGCTCGACAAGCCACCTTAGTCCTATGCATTGCAGCGCTTATTAAACCATTTTAGATTAATAGAATAGGTATTTTATCTCTACGTCATAAAGTGAATTCATATAACACAATTATACAAATCTCGGTATAAATATGAGACATAATGTAAAACAGTTCGACCCTGTACACTTATACACAAAAGCGCTTAACGAATTACGAAGATAAGACATTCAATCTTAGAGTCTCAAAATGACTGCATGATTCATATTGGTTAAGGGTAGAAAAGTTACCGCTTTAACACCAGGGGCCTAAGTCTGCTAATACAATCGTGTTTCAATAGTGTGTCGATATAATCGTAATAGAAATTTAATGTCAAAAATATGACATTACATGTCAAATTGGTATTCTGCTAACGTTGACTATTCTATCGAGACACCACTGACACACCACTGACTCACTTTTGTATTCTGCTCCACAACCGTGGCTTAATGGAATCTCGATAGTTGTCAAAACGGTATATTGCTTAGCAACATATACCATGTTGCTAGGTAACACCTGCAAGGTAAATATTACCATACCATTGAGACTCCATAGTGATTATATTGCGATGTTATTAAAACTTTAGCAGAATCTATAATATAAAAATGAATCGCAAAATGTGTTGGTAAGCGCATAACTCAACAACGCCTGGACCAATTTGGACAATTCTTTTTTTGTTGTGTTTGTTATTGTCAGGAGAAGGTTCTTATGAAAGAAAATATTAAGAAAATTGCGTAGAAAATTATTACGCGGGTGAAACCGCGGGGCGCAGCTAGTACCAAATAAAGTCATAATCTCGATATAATATCAATAGTCTCGATATAATGACAATGGTTGGCCAAATAGCAGAATAAGGCCCCAGGTGGCGGTTTAATCGTTTTTCAAATATCCAAATTTTTACTAAGTATGTCAAAAATTCTACTTAGTAACACTAGACACATAAGTGTTAAGAAACATTCTTAATAACGTCATAAATAATGTATTTCAAGAGACATTTATCTAAAAAATCACTGTTAAAGCGTAATTTTTTGTCTCATACTTTATGAAATTCTCAGCACATTTAGCAGTAATTGCGAAGCTACTTTTCTCGGCGACTGTACCGAGCTCGCACCGAAATCCATTATGCCGTGCCCTCATGATATATGGCAGAAAACTGTCACAGCTGAATTATCTACCGTTGTAAACTAGGGCTGGCCAACGTTTAAAATCTACCTGCAGAAATTAACTTGAGACCTGACTCTTCTACAAAATAAACGCTTTAAATTAAAACACTACGTAAAAAAACTGAAAAGTAACATTTAACATACTGTGTATTGCTATTTATGTTACATTTTCTCTAAAAAAAAACAGTTCTATCACTACATAGTATAAAACCAAGTCGCTTTCTCTGTCCCTATATCCCTTTGTACGCTTAAATTTTCAAAACTACGCAACGGATTTTGATGCGGTTTTTTTAATAGATAGAGTGATTCAAGAGGAAGGTTTATATGTATATCTAATACATGCATAATATACCCGTGCGAAGCCGGGGCGGGTCGCTAGTGTTATATAAATCTAATTTAAAATTCAATATTATGGCATTACTTTGCGCTGTCAGGTCTCAAGATAATTTCTGCGAGGTGAACATTAAATTTAAATTATTTTAAACCAGGTTACCGTCATAAATGTAGAGCAGAATTGAATATTCTCTTATTGTGCGGGTATGATTATGTTCAAGTTAAAGATAAATTAGATTTTTCGTGTTAGCTATTTACTTACAAAACTTTTCATCATCATCACTATCACTACTCACTACATAGTATAAAACAAAGTCGCTTTCTCTGTCCCTATATCCCTTTTTATGCTTAAATCTTTATAACTACGCAACGGATTTTGATGCGGTTTTTTTTAATAGATAAAGTGATTCAAGAGGAAGGTTTATATGTATAATACATGCATAATATAGCCGGGGCGGGTTGCTAGTAATGAATAAGTAAGTACTTAGACCAAATTCCGAAACCCTGTACAAACTTTGTAACTTACACGATTCATATTCTTCATTGTATTTAGCAACTCGCGATCGCGTTTTTGATAATTATTTTAAAAACCTTTAATAAAATAATTAAAGTTAGAATACTTGCCTACATAACAACATTATTTTCATTCAAGCCAATTTGGACGAATATTTCCTGTGAGGATTTTTTGAAAAAAATAAATAAAGTGACTTTTCCGTTTCCGTATTATATATTTGTAATAATTACGTATATGAATTACAGTTGGCAACCCTCACACTAAGTGTAAACGGGCCCCGGATTGGCCTTCCCATACAACCAAAGCTTTGTACGACCAAAACCATTGGAATCGTTCACGATATTAATCTGTATTTTGACAACTTGTTTGTATTTTCCATTTTTGGCCATTATTTATTGATGGCGAATGGAAATGGCCGGTGGAAAATGCGTTAGAATATTTCATAAAGCCACTGAGTGCTTTTCAAATGTTGACGATTCATGATT
Organism: Idaea aversata; assembly: GCA_907269075.1. Taxonomy (NCBI): domain Eukaryota; kingdom Metazoa; phylum Arthropoda; class Insecta; order Lepidoptera; family Geometridae; genus Idaea; species Idaea aversata. The sequence goes on along the minus strand of OU026092.1, from coordinate 1,702,139 downwards.
GCTATTGAAAATTACAGTGGAGTTGATGGATAGTGGGAAGGTGTGAAAGTAACTAAATTGCTATTGTTTTACGACTAATTTTATGTTTGACTTTTATGCTTTTAGGCGAATAAACACTGTGTATGACATTTGATTAAAATAGTTCTAAGCGGTTAGGCCTTAGCGGCTATCATCATGGACAAAGTCATGGTGTCAAGTGATTCATCGCGTACCATCGTCCTCTTTGTCTAGGCGAGCATGCTACATTCTCTACCTCATCGTCGCTTTGCATCAGATGAGATGAGTTCAAATGTAAAATGAACACACTTATAAATATATATGTGTAAAAAAGTTAAACAAAATTAATCTGTTATGCAGGTACTCTATAATATAAAAAATCGCTGAATGTGTTGCTAAGTGCAAATTAAGAGAACAGCTGAACCGATTTCGCTAATTCTTTTTTTGTGTTTGTCATTATCAGGAGAAGATTATGAAAAAAAAAATTAAGAAAATTGCGTAGAAAATTATTGGCGCGAGTGAAACAGCGGGGCGCAGCTAGTTTTTAATAAAATAAAAAGGTCTTCAAGTAACAACTAAATATGTATATGTGTAAATAAAACTACCTATCGCTAAAGATAAATTGAAATACACTAAGAAATTGTTCAATTTAGGTAGGTATCAGTAATAGTGAAGGGTTAGCAAAAGGGCTTTCCCCTATGGATGTGTTCACCCCTTTTTAATGTCAAGATTACGAATTATGAAGCCGTCGAAGAAAGTGTATTGGAGTTTTTTTTTTCAAATAACTGTCAGACTAAAGATACAGTCATATGCTATAAACTATCGGCCAATTTCAAATCTGTAGTCTTCTTTTTAATTAATATCAAAGTTTAAATTATCTAAACCATGCATTACTTTTGTTTTATAAGCTGGCTTTGAATTTTTATAAGCTTTTAATTTGCGTCTGATTTTTAAATATCTATGAAATAATAAGATATAGTAAAAAATTAACAATTTTCCAATTTATTTGAGGATTAGTTTTTTTCTTCTATATTAGCTATCATCTCATTGTTCATATCCATCTCTCTCGTATCTCAAGCATATTTCAGACAGTCTATCCATATTCTCCTAGGTCATTCCGTTCCTCTCCACCTCTCTACGTTCATGCTGTTCTTGTTTCATATTTTCCATGCCAATACTAACGATTACCTTTCATCTTCTAATATGGCACCAACGCAGACAACACCTTTGCAACAACTTTGGCAGCTGCACTGCCTACTCTGGGTCTCGCAGCTTACTCTACTTCTTCAACCATCAACTTCAATATGGCACCAATAACAAGTCTGTCGCTTCAATATTAAAATCACGTAGTCATAAAATCACGTGTCGAAGTAAACAGATCCTTACGAAACAAGAATCATAACTTATCCCCGAGGAGCACGAACTTAATCCAAGTAGAATCGTTATTTACAAGTGGCATCTCATCGTAGAACGCAGAAAGTAACGTAGCAACTTTCTCCATCTCTCATTAGCAGACTTATGGCGCTCACACATTTTAATCCGAGAAACGATCTCTGAAGGAAATCCTACCTCGCCATTAGCACGCGTCAAACTTTTAATGTTATCGATTCCTAAGTTTGAACCGAGTTGTCTAATTACGGCGCTGGTGCTAGAACGAGACAGACGCAACACCAGCTCAGGTATATACAGTTGTATGAGAGAGACAACGTCGGTACCCCGGTATCAGGTTTCCGCGTCATTACTCTCCGTGCATTCATGTTCTGTATTGTTTCGTATGAGCATGTCACTTACTGTTATCTCACTCGGATTATGTTTTGCTAAGTATTAAATTTAATTTAAACTTGTATTCCGGGTTCAAGTTTGGATTGGTATTTAACAATCCTTCCTAAATCAATACTACGTCTGATGTAAACTTTGAAGTTTATTTAGGGAAATAATTAATTACGAATCTTCTATTTACGTAACAAATAATACAAGGGAATTGAACAAACATTTCTTTTCTTTTGCCTGTAAAGGAAGACGTTACAAAAAGGTCGATAAAGGAACTGTCCATAATAAAGCTGAAGTAACTCAGTAGTTATATCGTACCTTATTGTTATACAATTGTCAAAGGCATTTAGACCAATAAAATGATCAGTCTCTAAGATATTTAAATTTCAGTGGAACAGAGGAAGCATCTGAGGGATTCGGGGCACAATGCTACATTTGCATATATATTAGATTCACAAAATAACACATTATGAAATGTCATCAGGTCGGACAACACATTATGAAATATCATATAGCGAAACCCCACAAAAGCATATAGCCGAAATAGCCATTTTTCATAATGTCACATTTCCGAAAAGGAAAACTTTGATTTCAATTCGAGTGTCAGTATCGCATCAGCAGCGTATAAAGTAATTCGAAGAGATATGTTACAGTACCGTATTGATGCAACTAATGTTCTTTTGATCTCTCTCTTTTTCAGCCGGCTAGGCGGCTGTATCCCATCGCTGGGCAAACACCTCCCCCATTACCATCTATGCGTCTTTATCTCCAGCTGTTTCTGGCTACTCTGCGTCGAATGCTTCAGGATTGTCTTCTCGAATGCTTCAAGATGTGATTCTTGGGTCTACCTCGTAGATTAATTTATCTTGTCATGAATGATCCAATGTTCTCTCTATTTCTCAATAATGTTATATCTCTTTGATCAGTCCCTTTTGAAATATGCATGATAAAGCGACGGACGAAGACTTGATGGCTCGTCAAACGTACTGACAACGAGACCGACACAATGCTAAGTTTTTATTACAGTTTAATCTAAGGAGAACTGTGTCTCTTACTATTGAATAGTTTAGCCTGATGGCAGTTAAGGGAACTGATTGTAGTCAAGTTGATTTACGATTATTATGGTATTTGGACGGATGGGTAAAGTTTGTTGGTTTGAAACTACGAAACTACTGACCTGATACTGAGATTACCTCATACTCGTATTTTATCGTGATATTTGCACAACATATAGACTTTTAGAGTACGAACAATCGAACATGCCAAAGACGCCCCACAGTTCGCAGATTGCAGTACGCACCTCGATGTGAAACGAATGAATGGTAAGTAATGGAAATACAACGCACATGCCAATAGCTACCTCGTGAAGCTTAAATTTTTCAGCATGTGCATTGTGCGTGCGTCTCCATTTGTTTTTCATGGAGGTGACACCGAAATGTGAGCTACGAGGCATCTTTGGCATATCCGTACCCTTATGCCTGAAACCGCCTGCGCCTGCTAGTCTATTGGATTGTTGGATTTTTATGTTTGAAACTATTGGACCAAGTCACATTCGCGGGTGAAACCGTGGGGCGCTAAAGAAGAAACTAGCGGTATTCACAAACGAGGTACTTGTGTTATGTTATGAATTTAGTTATACAATTAGTTTAGGGGTGTGTCTCAATCTAGATCTAGATTACTCGAGAGAAACTATATAATAACTCACAATTTCAATCAGCGTTAATCCCTTCTACCCAATAACAGTTGCCAGCAGCCGCTACAAATCAATTAAAGTTAAAACTAACTCGAATCGACTATAATTACAAAGCGTAACTCTCTGCTCGGTGCCTTCATTTAACTAATATCCACTGAATTTCCATATTTAGAAGGGAAAACAGCATTATAAGAAAGTTTCTACTGGCGACCCAGGGCCTGATTAGGGCTCCCAACGAACCAGGTGCTCGATATTTAAATTAAATGGAAATCGGTACGCATGACTCGACGTTACCTTACGTCTTACCAGTTCACCTGAACTTTGGATAGATTGACTTTACCCAAAGACGTTTAGCATTTATTAGTTATAGACTGAAGGGCTCATGAACTAGCTCTATCGTTTACGTTTGTTCAGGGTCAGTAACGCCTGACGAGATCATTGTTTCGATTGGTGAATGGATTACACCTTTTTTTCGTGTTTCTAAAAGTGAACTAAATACAAATTTGGGATAGTAATTGCCTATTTAGTAAGTATTTAGAAATTTTGTATTTCGTTTTAGAGTTTCGAATTATAAAATAACGTTAGGTTTCAATTTTTTCCGACAAACTTTAAGTTTATTCGAATTTGGCAGACATGATATTATAAAAAAAGGTTCAGAATGCTTACTCTACTTAACTGTAATTTAAATATCTTCAACTTTATCGTTATGAAAATTCTCTAATATCGTACAAAACAGTTTGTAATAGTAAGGGAATTTGCTCGTACCATTTCGAGTTACCCTACAGAGTATTAACTTTGTCGAGTTTCACGTTTCGTGCGCTGCATTCATTTGAAACTTAACGTGTCTTGAACTCTGAGACATCGTTCTAAATGCATCGCATTCAATCCTCTATGAACGTTAAACTTTAGATGATAATGGAGATAATAAAACAGTTTATCCGACTTGAAAAAATAGGTAATCAACTTCAGTTTTATTCTCTGGAATAAGCAGCGAATTGCGATATATTTTGAAATTAACTTTTGCTCGCGATGTCGTGTAGAGTTTGTAGAACTTTCCAAAATTCTTTATACTTTTATATTTAGAGATGTCACTTCAGAGATACTCCGAAACCGATGGTTTTTAGGCAAAATATTATGGGAAAAACTAGAAGCTTTTCATTAAAAAGTAATCATTGAAATCGTACTTTACTTATTGCCAGAGTCAAACGAATTAGGACCCTCTTCCATTTATATAAAGTCGATTAAAATATTTCACCCATACGTTTGTATAAAAATATCGGCTCCGAAGCGACGTAACGTAATCACCACCTTGGGTTGGTGTAATCAAAGCAAATTGTAAGTTTGTACCCAACATTTACACGTTACATTGTATGCACGTGGATTTGTAAGGGAATTATGCACGGCGTCGGAAATTAACGTATTTTCTAGTGTATTTCTACCTGGATTTAAATCTAGACTACTAAGTGTCCCAAGGGGAGACGGAAGGTGGATAAAAGCTGTTCTCGAATGGCTACAAATAATCGGGAAGATAAGTGTTGGCAGACCACCAGCCAGATGGTCCGACGACATAAGAGCTCATGCTGGGGCAGCATGGTCCAGAAGGACCGGTGATAGGACGTTGTGGAGTGGCGTTAGACGGGCATATGCCCTGCAGTGGGCTAATACATGCTGATGAAGAAGAGGAGGAGATAAGAAGTGTCCTAGAAGGTAAGGGTATCCTCTCTGAGAAGTAAGGACAGACTCAACTAGCGCCTTCTCCGGATTAGCAAAAGTCATCTAACTGTGGTTGTATACCTACTTCTTTAAAATTAGAACTGAGATTTTTTACGCCTTGATTTGTGCAACCAAATATCCCTGAAAATATTAAGTCCTATTTTACGCAATTCCTGTACCAATTTCCATTAAAATCGGTCAAGCCGATGAGAAAACAAACAAAGTTATTTTCAATTTAATCAACAATTTCCTTTAACATTCGAGAGAATATTACTAAAAAAAGAAAGCCTATTGACTTTAAATTGTGTTTAGAAAAAAAATGTATAAAATGGACCCTCGACACATAGGCTCATTCCATTATACGCAAACAATTCAAACAAGCTATTTTGCTTTCGTAATCTTTGTTATCAAAATTAATGAAGCATTTTATTTCAACTGATCTTTCGAAAATGTTGCTTTAAAATCTCAAAGTGTGTGCCTTACAGATATTAAAGACAGTGCTGCCTTGACACTATTTATTTTAATCATATTAGCAAGCGATTTAGGGGCATTTCTGTGCACTTAAACAAAAAAAAATGTTCTACGACTTTTATAAATTCGAACATTTTATTGAAATTTTAGGTTATGTTTACCTGAAAATCAGCTGTTATTTACACGAAGAGGTCATTAACCTTAAGATTACACTTATTATTTAAGTTTTATCTACTGTGCAAAGTCTGAATGACTTTTGTTTTAAAAAATCAGCTGATTTTCGAATTTACATAACCTCAAAATTTAAAAAGAAATGTTCGAATTTCCAAAAGTCGTAGAACAAAACTTGTTTGTTTAGGTGCACAGAAGTGGGCCCTCAACCGTTTGTTAATATGACCAATAACCCTGTCTACGGTAGTTAGGTTTAATAAAAGGAAGGTAGGTACATATTCCTCAGTTGTATGAACACTTGAATCCAGCCCGAAGGACCAGTGTTTGCGCCACATCGTGCCGTCGTCGTTGGCAAGCGCAAACCGCCGAACGTGACTTTGCTTAAGGAAAGTAATGCCGACTGTCTACAAACTACAATGTTGAACCACGAACGAGAGAACACCAGTTGGATTAAATGTTTTATTTTACTAATACTGTTGCAAGCGATCAGTGGCACATTTAGACGGTTTAATTTTATGTTTAAGTTACGTTTTAAGATAATAATTACTAAAAGCAGTCTTTCCGGGAATTAGTCTTTATTTATACAATTATATATTTACTAGCGACCCGTCCCGGCTTCGCACGGCTATATTATGCATGTATTATACATATAAACCGTTCTCTTGAATCACTCTATCTATTAAAAAAAACCGCATCAAAATCCGCTGCGTAGTTTTAAAGATTTAAGCATACATAGGGATATAGGGACATAAGGACAGAGAAAGCGACTTTGTTTTATACTATGTAGTGATTATATATTACATTATTTATATCATGAGTATTTCACGAATAGGACATTTTCAGAATGAGGCATATCCCGAATAAGTTCAATATCTACCAAGTAAGTGTACTTACTTAAGTAACTTATCTATATCAAAGGTTTGAATTCCAATTGAATTCTGTTGAATTGTTAGTTAGTGAGGACACTAGCGCCCTCTATAGAGTTGTCAGGCATCAGGTTGTGGGAAGAGCGTATTTACATCACGTCAATAGACGCAGAATTTCGTAAAATCGTCAGTCAGACGGCCTCCTCTCTCGCTTTGTAGTTTTTTACGTATAGTTTAGCAAAAAACGTAGGGAATTCAATTAAAAACTTTTTGAAACTAATAAATTCTAGCCAACTCTGAATTCAGTAACGAAAACCCTGGATATTTTTCAGAATTCGTGGTTTCACGAACTTTTATTTGACACCGCACACCGTGATACTTTTTTCGCTTCAGATTTTAACCCGAAACTGAGTAATTATTTAAGTTTTGAAAGCTCTACCCGCTTATAATTGGTGATTGGATATAATTTAGCTACTGATTTAATTTGACACTTAAAATGAGAATTTTTATAACTACTTTTTAAAATTTAATTACCTTTACTTAAGGTGAAAGGGTACCTGCGCGCTCTCCATACAAACGTAGTCGACTGTTTCCTCCCTGGATAATGACACTAGCACAAATATTTTTGTGCCATAAAACCTATAACTGCCATGACTATGCCCCTATGTTTTGTTTATTTTTCATTTCCTAATTATTATAGAAATTAGGATTATAAAATAAAAATAAAATAAATAAAAATAGGGGTATGGTCATGGCAGTTATAAGTTTTATGCACCAAAAATATTTGCTCTAGTGTCATTATCCAGGGAGAAAACAGTCGACTACGTTTGTAATAGTTTGTATGGAGAAAGCCCCCGGTACCCTTGTACAATAAGTCTCCAATAATAAGTCAGTAAATTAAATCTGTAACAGAAGCAAGAGGAAAGGGTACCGAAGGTCTCTCCATACAAACGTAGTCGACTGTTTCCTCCCTGGATAATTACACTATAGCAAATATTTTTGTTGCATATAAAACTTATACCTGCCATGCCTCTATGTTTTGTTTTAATTTTAATCTTAATTTCTATGATAAGAAAATGAAAAAAAAAACCAAGACATAGGGGCATCATCATGGCCGTTATAGGTTTTATACAATAAAAATATTGGTGCCAGTGTCAGTGTCAGTGATCCAGCGAGGAAACAGACGACTACGTCTGTATGGAGATAGTGACGGTACCCTTTCACCTTAAGTTCTTCAAAATTAAATTTATGAAACAAAAAAGATCGAGCAATCCTGAAAAAAAGAAAAACATTGTAGAAAGAATCACAAATAGAAAAGACTGCAACAAAAACAATCAAGTAATAAAATAAACGAACAGATAAAGAGACATCGTTCTGTATTGACAATGTAGACCGTACTAAAAATTTACAGCCGCCACAACTATAGAAGGGTCCAGTTCGGCGCGGATCCAAATTGGACAATTTTCATTACAACTCTTTAAAAGAAATCACCGCTTATAAATTATATTTTCAATTACTTTCATACTTATAGTTGTTATATCAATAAATATCTAAAATGCTGCGATAAAGGGATTTTACATCGTTGTCGTGCTGGGGAACTGGCGACGATCCAGCAATGCATGTTATGTTGCTATAGCAGTCAGATAAGGAAACAGCCCTTTATTCCGACTTCTCAACTAATATTTGGGTAAAACTTTTGTTGGAATGGATTCTGTTGATTTTATTTATGAACAGTCAGGCTTTTATCTTGAAATATGCATGCTACAGTCTACCTACTACGTCAACATAGTTGTATTATACAGCAGTAAGTGTTTACTTACTGCTGTATAATACAAAATGTTTATTTTACATACAATGTTATCCCTTTGTAGTATTGTAGTATTACATCAGAACAAAATCTACAAGAAAAAGAATGAAACCAAAAACACAATGTCTATTAAAAGAGATGAAACACGTGTTTTTCGCTTAGAAGTGCGCCGAAACCGTCACATCAAAGCCATGTTAATTCTGTAAGAATCGATATGGCACAATGGATGTTTAAGACGTTTTAATACATGTGTACGTATTACGTTGAGCCTCCATAATATTCAGCAAACACCATTATCGGGAAACTCTTCAAACATAATCGCTATGCGTCTCTTAAAAAATCGCATGCGGGAAAAAATCTCCCGTGGAGTTGCGTAGTTAAACAGGGTGGTGTATTTACATGTGTTAGCGACCGAGTGCGGTGCTGTAATGCAAGGGAATATAGCCTTTATGTAGGTGAAACTGAGCTGGGTTCGAGCGAAATTGGAGCGAGGTCGTCGGCTGCAGGCCTTCGATACCGGGGGAGGGTCGTGAGTGGCACGGGGACATGTGCTGTGTACCAAACAACGCCACTTCAACACCGACTCATTATACTTCGATACTTGCACTCTTTGTTTGTTGACAGGCATGCCCTATAACACGCCTAGGTTGATTGGAATTACACATTATACGAAATGTTGATTATTGTATTATGGACTGTATGAGTTAAATATACAATTGTTTATGGGTGTGTGGGTGATATATAAACATAATCTGGTATGCACGTGCGCGGGTGAGCGGGTACAGGCCCGCCCGAGCCCGACAATATCGGCTTCCTAACGACGCCGTATCATGTTTATTCCTCGTCTAAAACTTATCGTTTCTACATCGTTAACGTCGCCGACGAATGAAGCACTAAACGATCCCCCTAAAAGCTGTTTAAGGTCCATTATGAGCGAAAATATCGAGGCACTTAAGTCGAGTAAGGATTCCACAGAAAATTTTCCGGAGTACTTTTTTGGATTAAAATTTTGGCATCGGCGGTCGCGGTGGGTAATGAAACGGGCACGGGCCATTAAACAGCGAACCCGTGGACCATTAGTTGTTCACGTTCGCAATTACACCGGTGTTGTGAGTTACGATTGATACGCGTTACTCGCCCCATGTAGACCAGACCATTCATGTACTGTCCGTCCAACTCGCCGCGCCCCGCAGTGTGTTATATTACACGACTAGCGACCCGCCCCGGCTTCGCACGGCTGTATTATGCATGTATTATATCTAAAAACCTTCCTCTTAAATCACTCTATCTATTCAAAAAAACCGCATCAAAATCCGTTGCGTAGTTTTAAAGATCTAAGCATACAAAGGGACATAGGGACGGCGAAAAGTGACTTTATTTTATAGTATGTAGTGATGATACACATTTTTGCTAAATAAATATACTAAAAACACTAACCTGAATCTTAAAAAAAATAAGTTTCGGCCAATCCGGCACAACTAGTAGCGTTAACCAAACGACGACTTAATGTGCATCATTACCCAGTTCTCGCATTAAAATTCTAAGTTAAATATGCAACAGGACACATTAAACAAATTGGACAACGAATATAAATTCCAAAATGAAACTACCGGTACATTAAAATAAACACGGTACATTTATCGTCCCCGTATTAGTCTAACATCTAAGGCCAGTGGGGAGTTGACCATAAACTTGACATCTCTGGACGTTTACCCCGCACAATTACACACGATAACAACACATACGTTGTAATATATAACTACAGGACAGTCGTACATACTGTACCTATATACCGCTACCGTACATTATATACAACCAGGCCCGTAATAAAACACGAGATGTGCTAATGTGCCCTTACAATTTATAAGCTAAAGTCGTCTGAATACAAAATGTTTAATGAGTGACGCGCGCCGTGTTATTTTTAATAGCTCTCTATAAAATTTCGTAATAAACCCTTACGAGTGAGGTGTGTGATACTTATTCATATTTTATTTCTAGTTATGTGTATACGTGTCATGTATTTTGGCGTAAACGCGCTTTAAAGTGACGGTTGACGTTTCGTTACTGGATTTAATTCTTGTCACCAATTATTAAGCATTTACCTATATGATTTTATACGCGCTTTTATATTCAAGGCGATTTGATTGATTACATTTCCCCAGAACCTATACCAAAACCGGAGGATGTCTTTGGCTGTATTTTATAGTGCAAACGGGGATAATTGCTATTAAACTTGCTATCATAAAGGGTATCTGTGTTGGTTTCGGCTCCACGCACGCCTTTCAGGTTCAGATATTTCAATACCATTCTATAAGATCTTATAGGACCATAAAACATTCCTGAAGCACTAGACGATATCCAACACAAGTGCCATACATCCAAGTACTTCCAAACACCTTAAAGCTACCAAGTGCCCATAAATAAGAACACTTTACAACGCCCCCCCCATAAACATCCAACATGTGGCCTACACGGTTCAATAGTTTGATTTTAATACAAATTCAATTACGTTGCAACCACGTCGGCGTAATAATCAAGTTCGATAAAGAATAATGCCCACCAATCCTCGAACCGGAGGCCATTCTCGTTTTACTAAACAGAAAATATGTAACTAAATTCTATTCTGGTTCTGTGGGCTGGAAAACTGTGGCTTTAGGGATGGGCGTGGCTTTAGAATAATCTGTTTAATATCGATATCAAATTAATACTTTTAATCACTCTTCGTAAAAAAAAACTTTAGCCTGGATTTTCCCACTGCTGGGCAAAGGCCTCCCCCCATGTCATCCTCGCGGTCCTCTGCGACTTTCAGCAAGTTTGGCTTAAAATTAATTAAAAAAAAACAGGTCGCTTTTAAATCTTCTGCAAGTTCATGTGCCATTTCGTTTAGAACCAGAAACCGTGGAAAGACCCGCGAAATGATCACTGTTTTATTTTGTTTTCGATGTTTAGACCGAACTCGAGATTCATAAATGTATGAGTAAGCATAGCAGTCCTAAATCGTATTTTATCGATAATTTTGAACCGATTTCTATTTAAGTTTTCCCATCCCTCGAAGGAAGTGAAGCTCGATATGAGAGGAAGAACTCTCAATAGCGCATGCCTGACTCACGTAGGATCAGAGTTAAGAGGATTAAGCATTATTTCCGGTAGAGGTGCGCTTTGCAATGTGACGAAACAATATATCGAGGCGACGAGCTGATTTGATGGTTGATGGTGACGGTGGAGACAATGGTGGTTGGTGGAGTTTTGGGTCACAAGAGGTTTCAATTTTAATTTGATTTAGATTGTGTTGAAATTACAACAAAAGTACAAGTATAAGGTTCGGAGGTGTTAAAGTCTGCTGTCTTGCAGCGCCACATTTTACCCGCGTAAGTCTCGTATACCCGCGTGAATATTGCGATAAATAGTAAACAACATTACACCCAAGATTGTATCCTCATACCAAGTTTTATCAAAATCGGTCTAGCAGTTTCAGAGCTTATTCATTACAAATCTTTCTTGGTAGCTATTAGCTATCTTTGCCTTGAAGTAAGTAGGTATCTACAACAACTTATGCCACAGATAATAAAAATGTCAGTAGTACTGCTTTAAACACTGAATTAATGAGATAATAAATTAAACTTTACACGAATCCCTGAATCCTTAGTAACAAACTAACCGAGATAAGAGTAACGACATAAAGAATAAAACTAACAGCTACAACAATTCCGAGCGAGCACCTACTTAAAACTAAATCACTCTTACAATGTTGCCGTCTCCTCTAAAGGCACCCGTTTCGAGCACAAAACTGCTTTTTCTAAATGGCCTCAGTTGTAAGTGGCCTTTCATACATATACAGGGCGAGGGCGGAAAACTTTTGTGCTACTCCACATAGGGAAGTATATTAAAGATAGCTGGTTTTTAGTCAGTGCGAAATATTTCTGTTTAAGGTTGCCTCCTTGTAAAAGATGGTGAATCCTCGCGTGATAATCTAGTCCTTTCTATAAATACAAAATCCAAAGTACTAATTAATTAACGACACATTGTGGCGGTCGCCGGTAGTCGGTGGATGGAGGCGGCTCAGGACCGCGGTTTGTGGCGTTGTATGAGGGAGGCCTATGTCCTGCAGTGGACGTGTATGGGCTGATATGATGATGATGATGAATTAACTAACGGATATATCACCGCATAGCTGAAACCAATGGACGGATTGAACTAAAATTTGGCATAAGTACCTGTTATTTTAATGAAGTAGGTAAGGTTCGTTTGGAAGAGTATTTTATTTTAAGTGAGTGTCATTTCTGAAAATATTGCTATAGATCAAATGTGTATCCCCAAAAAAAAAGCAAAAGGTCGCAAGTTTTCATTGCGTTGCAATTTAGCACAAGTGAATTTTTCTAAAATAATATTTCTAAAAGTCCATTTTCTTAATTCATCCATCATCTTGAATTTATACAAAATTCTCGTGCCATAGTGTTTGTAACGGAACTCCTCCGAAACGGCTTGACCAATCCTTATGAATTTAATTGTGTATATTCGGTAGGTCTCAGAATAGGACGTAAACTATTCATTTTATTTTAATTCTAAACTAGCATCGCTCCACGGTTTCACCCACACAACTCCCGATCCCGTGGGAATATAGGTATAATAAAAAGTAGCCTATAGCGCTCCCAATGAATCAATGCATCCTCATACCAAGTTTCATCAAAATAGATCCAATCGTTTTGGAGCGTATTAACAAACAAACAATCAAATCTTTCCTCTTTATAATATTAGTATAGATATAGATATAAGTATACTTAAAACAAAACTATCACGCGTATGAAATCGCAGGAAACAGCAAGTTAAAATGTATATTTAAATTCAAGTAGCAGTTAAGATATCAGCCTGTATAGTTAGTATACGGGTACACAATGCATTGCACTTGTTGAGTAGCAATAAAGTTAGACTCATTTGCTATAAATCGTTCGTTGCATTCATGTTCAAGTTGCAGAGTAATGCACAGATGGTCGGCGAGTACTTGTGTGAACTGTAATAGGTTTGAGAGTTCGTTGATCAATGGTTACTGAGGGCTGGGACTGTTGATATGGTTATTATAGAAGTTTGAGCTGTGGACTAGGAATTGTAATGACATGAACGAATTACCAAAAGGCAAATCTTTGTATATTGCAAGGGATGCGGCTAGTGCAATCACGAAGACTCTTCACTCCACCATATGATTTGGTAATAGCGCACGACCTTGAGCGCCTGACTGTGACAGGAAAGGTGGACTGACCAGGGGCTTATTCCAACCAGAAAACTGTTAAATAAATAAACAAAAAAAGAAGTTCACAGAAATAATTGTCAACAATAATAAATTTCTATTACAATATAGTTCATTTCGTAATGAGGTGAAAGATCGTAGTTTCTCGGTAGAGTAAAATCTTCATTTCTATTTCTAAATTTCATAGTTGCAGTTTGAACATAGGTGAAAACATACCGTTCTTTGACTGGCCGCATACCTTTCGCTGACAGCTGAGCTCGCTAAAAAAAATAATCAGAGGGCAGTTAAACGAACACCATTACCTCTCAGCATGACACTACCAGCCAACTGATAGAGACCGGGTAAAAAACTGTTAAACGCGGAAAACTTTTTCTCGTTGTCGATTTGTTTTTATTTAGAAACCACCGACGTAGTCAAATGTTGACAATCCTTTGTCATATTACATCGTGACAGACAATCGTGATAACAACGACAACAGAGCTTACATGCGGGCTCTACGTACAGACAAATCGATGTTTTTTACAAACTTCAAACGGTTCCGTTTCATGAAAGCTCGTCATCCATACAAACATCACAGAGACATAAAACATACGGTTAGGTATAACGGAATGTTGTGTTTTGTTTCGTTATAGGTATATATTATTTACCTTTATCCTACTTCTCATTCATTGGAAGCAATTATTGAAGAACCAAGCATCTATTGGGCTAGGCATGGTCAGTCCCTATCAAAGACAGAGACAGTTAACGTCAAGCTATGTTTTATTTACAAAAAGATATTTTATTGGATTTTTGAACAAAGATTAAATCTGTAAACTGTAAAGTGTAGGGCAGACGAGAGAGCAGTTCGCGGGGCGGGTGTAGCGCGGCGCGCAACATCTCTGTTGTTAGCTCTTAATTCCGCCACACGTCGACAAAAGCTCGTAAATTAGCCCCAGCGACAATACACACCCCGCCGACCACACGCCACAATACACACCCCGCCGACCACACGCCACAAAATTAACATAATAAAAAGGGTGCACATTCATACCCAGCTCATAAATAAAGTTTTATAGCCATCGGTCTAATGCGCCGAAAAATGTCGCCAGAAACTGTTGGGAGATCCGTGCAAAGTTTACGTACGCCGAAATATTCAAACCGAGGTGGCTGCGGCGCGTAGGGTCGCCATGATAAAAAATTCAAAAGAAGAAATCCGGACATTCTTCCAGTGCGAGGCGGATGCATAAAAAATGGCGAATAAAAAATGCCATTAAATATACCGGAGGTGATGTATAAGCGGAGGTTGTATTTTGCGATGTCGCCTTAGTTATTTACTTAATTTTTAACGTACTTTTTACGACTCCTAAATGGAACGTGACCTTTTTAGATATTATTTTTAAGGGTTTTATCCGATATATCTTAAAGCGTTTTATTATACAGCTGCAAACATAAATAATGTATTTCGAGATCTAGTTTTAAAGACATATAAAGTTAATATTGAGACCCAACTTCGATTCACATCTTAGGATTTATTTACCAAATAAAAAGTCTTCAAAAGTGTGTGAACCATGGCCAGTCTAGTATTTATTATGGACGATTAAGCTTCTGGCGTTACGATGTCCAGCATCTTTATTTTTAGTAAATGGTTTTTGCAACTTTAGGGTACGTTTATTTCAATAATAAAATCGATATTTTCACCCCCCGGTGTGGCGAAAATTGTTATTATTATCGCTGACATCGCAAACGTTTTGAGTGAAATGAGCTTTTTATCAGGAGAAAATGCACGTTGAATATTTAGAGATTGATTTTATGGTGCGCAACGAGAAAGTAGACAACTTTTGATGGTTTACTTACTCGTAGGTTTTTAACAGACTTCAATAAAAGGAGGAGGAATTAATTAAATTGTAAATATTTTTTATGGCTGTTATTTGTTGGAGTTTAAGTACAACTCAGTAGCGCGGATAACGTGCGCGCATATATGGCATGTATGTACCAAGAGTAAATATAAATTGCATCATATACGAGTATGTCCACAGGACAGTGGTCCAGCTGCCTTGATTCCGGATTAAATGGCCCTCTCATTTAACGCGATTGAATAATGTTATTTGTTCACTGACGTGTCAGAATTAATGTGATAAACAGGGGATGTGTTTTTGTACGTGATTTAGTTTTAAGAAGGTGCACGCTCGATATTATATTAGCTGTTAGTTACGAAGGATTCAGGAATTGTTAAGACGTTTCAATGTGATCTTTATAAAAAAAATGACTTTTGACTTTTGTGTACAGTTGATTTTATTTATTAAATGAATATTTATTTGTCCTCAATTCTGACGATTGGTTGCAGACCCCACACTAGACGAAGTCTGTGTCATAGGGTTTCAAACGTTAAATATTTTCAAATAAGTACCTATTTATAAGGTAATATGCGACCAATAATTACAGATAGAAATAAATAGTTATGAAAATACAAAAGAAATACATTTAAAGTTTTTTGTTACAAGAAAAACAAAAACTACTGAACCGATTTATATGAAACTTAGTTTGTAGATACCTGAAGCCCTGAAATAGCATGTAGCTTACGTTTTATTTAAATATTCCCACGGGATCGAGACTTGTGCGGGTAAAATAGTGAGACGCAGCTACTGAAATCATGAGGGAATAAATTTCCCTATGTCAAAGTTATAATGGAGTTTTGTTGGATAGTATTTAAAGTAGAAGCATGAATAGTTCAACAAACTAAATGGTGAGAACACCATCAAGTCTTCGTTCATGCTTGTCGCAAGCATTTATATCAAATTATCAAGCTACGCACCCAATATTTCAAAATAAAATTGCCATGCAAAGAGGTAATGCAGCCAGCCTTTTACCCTACCTAGGGAAACTTATTTAGATTATTAATATTGTTTTATTTCTTTCTTTTTAACTAAGAACATAGTTATATTGAACTTAGTTATGATATGTAACCTTAATATTTTAAAATGTTTTATTAATGAATGATGTTTTCCGCTAAAAAACGATTTTAGAAAATTCAAACGAAAAGCTTTTTCAAGATATTCGTAGCATTCACAAAATTCACTTATGTCTGAACAATAACTAGAAGCTTGATATAATTTTATTCTTAACGTTTGAAATACGAAAGGAAGCCAATTTCGTCAGGGTTAAGTCTAGTAATACATTTAATACTGCATCCACCCGACTTGTTTACTAAAACAAAATGCAAATAAGCCTGCAGTTTCAAAGCATTGTAAGACAGAATCCAGCCAGATGTATCTTCCATAAATATTTCAGAGGAAATGTATACTTTGAAAAGAATTGTGTTCGTCACAAAGCGAAGTACGGTATACTATGGTATAGTCGGGGGCGCATTACGTGTTGCCAACATAGACATTCAATACTAATATTATAATAGAGTAGAAGCCGTCAGGGCATTTTTATAAGCTATAAGTCTTAAAAACTGGGTAAGGTTGTGTGTTAAAACCACGCCCTCTAATAGAAGATACAATGAACTTATGGGTACTTTTTTGTGGTTCTGCTCACAAAGGTCACTTGATATGCTGTCAGATTTGACAAAGGCAAAGTTATTATCTGAGGTAAAAGGGCTTGCCAACTTAAAAAAACAACTAGTTTCATATTTATTGATATATCAGCATCATAGAACTAGTTACTTTTAACAGACGAACTCAGTAGAGAGAAAAAGCCTCTTAAAAACACTAACAATAAAATCTCCCTTACATTTTTACAATCGCAAAAAATTGGCCGCAAATAAAAAATAAATAAAAATTTAAAAAACCGACTTCAAAAAAACCTGAAAAGAAAAACTAACAAAACCTGAAAAAAAAACCAAAAAGTGAAAAATAATCCATTTCGGGTCACTAAGACAGCAGATAACTTAAACATAAGTACTTACTTGGAAGTCTGACTGGGTTAGATTGAATGTTGAGAGGTATAAAGAAAACATGGTGTCACCCAGTCCGACTTCCAAGTAAGTACTTATGTTTAAGTTATCTGCTGTCTTAGTGACCCGAAATGGATTATTTTTCACTTTTTGGTTTTTTTTTCAGGTTTTGTTAGTTTTTCTTTTCAGGTTTTTTTGAAATCGGTTTTTTAAATTTTTATTTATTTTTTATTTAACCATTTTTAGTGCCACTGTCACTGAAAATTCTACTCCATGAGGCGAAAGCGACTGTTTCTTCAAATTGCAACCTGTACCTAATCGTAACCCATTGAAGAGTTTGGTAATAAGGTGTTTTCGGATGCCCCATTCATCCTTTTTGTGTATGGGCCACTTCTATTAGTGGAAATGGAAACCTGAGCAATTTGTTGAATCTCGCTGTGCAGATCTGTTCATCACTCCGAAGATCCTCATCAGATCTTCATTTAGGATAGGGTTTTCTATCAAAATTCATTCAAACCCAGTCCGGCGAGGCAAAAGCGAATATTTTATTCAAATTGTAACCTGTAATCGTAACCGATTGAAGAGTTTTCTGATGAGAAGGTGGTTTCAGATATTCCATTTATCGGTAACTATTAGTTTATGGGCCAATTCTACTGGTGGACATCGAAAAATGAGCAATTTGCTGCACTCTCGAGGTGCAATTCTGTTCATCACTTCGAAGATCCTCATCAGAACTTCATTTAAGATAGGGTTCTCTATCAACATTAATTCAAACTCAGTCCCGCGACTAAATTCGACTAAATTCTTCAAATTGTAACCTGTAATCGTAACCGATTGAAGAGTTTTCTGATGAGAAGGTGGTTTCAGATATTACATTTATCGGTAACTATTCGTTTATGGGCCAATTCTACTGATGGAAGTCGAAAAATGAGCAATTTGCTGCACTCTCGAGGTGCATTTCTGTTCATCACTTCGAAGATCCTCATCAGAACTTCATTTAAGATAGGGTTCTCTTTTAACATTCATTCAAACCCAGTCCGGCGACTAAATTCGACTAAAATCTTCAAACTGTAACCTGTAATCGTAACTGATTGAAGAGTTTTCTGATGAGAAGGTGGTTTCAGATATTCCATTTATCGGTAACTATTCGTTTATGGGCCAAATCTACTGGTGGAAATCGAAAACTGAGCAATTTGCTGCACTCTCGAGGTGCAATTCTGTTCATCACTCCGAAGATTCTCATCAGATCCTCACCAAATTTTTATGGGACCACCCCTGAGGTATCACTTTTCGAACACAAAAAGAATCATCTCAATCGGTTGAGCCGTCTTCGAATGATCGCGTAACATACACACAAAAAAAAAAAAAAAAAAAAAAACATACAGACGAATTGAGAACCTCCTCCTTTTTTGAAGTCGGTTAAAAAACCAATCCTCATTATTTTGGCCTGTATAGTTTTTATTGATTTAAGTATATATAATTTAAAACTGCATAACTTATTACACTGTAAACAATGCCACAAAAACTTGAACCATTTGGATCGAGTTTAGAACTAGTTAAGAAAAAAAAAGAATTGAAAAAAATCTATTGTTTGAAGAGCACATCTTGTTTTGATGTACTCTCTATTATAGTATAGATATTTTACATCTACGGTCGGTAAGGCAAAGCAAGGCATGATAGTTTCCTTTATTCGCGTTACGCGTTCGCACCTCTACGAAATGGTTTTAGCCGTATTGTACAATGTTTGGGTGCATCTCGAGAGTGCTCCCGGAGAAATGTGATTAAAAACGACAATTTCTTTTGAAAAAGAGAGTCTTTTCTTCAGTTCTCTGCTTTGTCCTGACATAAATTGTTGTAGAAATCACGCGCGTTTCAAAGGGACTCGTGGCCAATCTCATAATTGGTGTTTTTGCTGACAAGTTAAAATGGCAGTTTGTCGTTGTTTTTTATGGTTTTTTATCTATTTTATCTTGAGTTAATATAAGTAAAAGTGTAGTCATATTTAACGTAACAACCCCAAGCGAGAATTCGTTAAAGATACTCACTCCCCTTTATTCCAAAACGAGGTTTAAGGATAGTCCGTGAAGTGGATTTAAACCTTAGATTTAGACACAGATTTACTCGTTAACCTATCCTGTCTAAACACTATCCCCATATAATCTATAGAGATAGTGTTTGGACAATAGTTCACGAAAATCTGTGTCTAAATCTAAGGTTTAAATCCACTTCTCGGACTATTCTTAAACCTCATTTTAGAATAAGGGGACTAGGGAAACAAGATGTATGAATAAAGAATGAAAGTTACAAGAAATGTAATTTTTCTATCTATCTAGCATTTTTCTTAAATATAAGGTGGTCCAGTTATGACAATTTCAAACTTGATTTTAACTTTCTGTCACAACTGTATGGACTAAATCTAGATTTTACAATTTGGTTGCAAGAAGCCCTATAGTTCAAATTTGAATGGGTACAATAAAAATCAGCAGTTATATTGTAAGAACTATAATTCTGTGGTCCAACGTTGAATTTATACCGTAGGCAAGTCCGCCTCCTGAAATGTATCACCAACTATCCCTGGAATTCCAGAAAGATTCCTCCATCGAAGGAAACTATAAAAGGTTCGCCTCTTGGGCTATATCTTACCCCGAAATAGGTATTTTTGTCTTTAACAACGTCTTAATATCAGATATTCGGTGTGTTTTATTGGGAAATATCTCTATTGTAGGAATCTATGTTATTTGGTACGTTGAGATCTTCATTTTTATGTGTTCAATGGTTTGTTACAGTTTTATTACAATTGTCTTGGTGAAAGAATGGGTCTAGTTAAGGGTCAGGAAGTTATGATCACGATTGGGCCATTTACTTTGATGGAAAACTTTTTTGGTGCTATCTATTGTTCGGAATCATTTTCCGACGGTACCATTGTCGGAAGCAAGTAATAAATCGATGATCGTAATGATCTGAAAATTCTTATACTTATATAGTGTAATGATGCGTGTGAAATCGTAAATTGTAAATAACAATAAGTATAAATAAGCAGATAAGTCTAGAGTGTATAGGTATCTTCTAGGCGAGCATGCTCCATCCTCTACCTCATCTTTGCTTCCCATCAGGTGAGATGAGGTCAAATGCATTCCTTGTTTGTGTAAAATTAAAAATTGTTTGTTTATTATTAACTATTTTATTCTGATTTATTTTTATTTATTATAAATTTTATTTATAAATCCATTTTTAGCTGATACCTACGTCATAACAGCTATGTTTATAACAAATTTTAGCGCGATTGGTTTGAGCTGTGCGTTGATTTATCAGCAAGTCAGTCAGGACTTTACATTTTATATTTAAATTACTGGATCGATTTTGATAAACAGTAACACAGGTTACTTTTATCCCGAAATTCTCACGGGATCGGTATACGGTTCCCATGAAACACTATCGGCAGCTCGTTGTGTGAGGATTGCGAGTTAACGATTATGCGATGACTCGGTGCAGAGATTCGGTTGTAGTGTTAGTCAGAGGCGTTAGCGGAAGCGTAAGCGGTAAAACTAGCAGTAGAATTAAGTGCATGTGAAATGTGCGAGCAGTGCTCAGGGAAGTAGATCCTCTACATCTGTTACTGCCGCCAAGCACTGCGTGGTTGCAGTGGTTTTACTTGCGTTAGTGTCACTTTATAAGTCATATTGTTCGTAATTAACAATAATGTTTTCAATTATGTTATGTTTTGAACTACAAACTTTATCAGTCATATTTACCACTTTAGAAGTAATTTCTAAAAACCCTTTCTTAGTGGTCGCCGCTCAGAATATCGGGTTAAATATTCTGAGCTGACTGCCTACCTTCACTAGTTGGAGAGGCACCCTGAGAAGAAGAAAAATAGGTATGTACAGATATAATCCTTAATACTTCACCGCTGTCGCTTCCCCCTGTGCCTAGTCCCACACATCTCCCCCGCCATCACAATGGCTCGGTCATCAGTTGCAGCTATCTCGAGCTAGTGGAACTTCCACGAAACTTTCTCTAAGCGATTACAATCAATTATTTACACGCGGCACTGGCCCTAACTGCTTCTGTTCGCAACTGTACACAGCCTTATGTACCGTTGTGCACAATATACTTTCGCATAACGGACCTGGCTAATGGTTAATCAAAGATTGGTGGTGTAGGTTTACGGGTTTTATACGTGGATGTATCAGTTTTGCTGCTAGATTCCCTTATTCGCAACTTGTTCGATTTTTTTATTATCTAGTCAATGTTGATGTAAAAAGTACATTTTCTAGGGTTCCGTTCCTCAAAAGGTATAAAAAGGAACCCTTATAAGTTCACTTTCTTGTACGTCTGTCTGTCCGTGTGTCACCACCATTTTTTTTCATATGATATAGGTCAGCGTTTCACCACTAACACACCTGCCTGATGGTATGTGACGATGCGGCTTAAGATGTGGCACGCGAGTCTATAAGATACCTATACACTCGCGACTTGAAAACCCCCAAATTGTACCTATAATTTATTAACCCTTAAATAAACAAAAATGTTTGGTTGTCTGTATTGCGTATTTAAAATTGCTTCCAGTATTCAGCCCTGCCACCAATCATATGCGAGAGGACTTAATAGCATTATTTCAAATAACCCTTCAGGACCATTATGTTAAATTTGCAAAATGTCTAATTATTTTTCACAAAATATTGAATCTCAAAAAATTGAATATTGAATAGTTCCCTTCCGCTATTTCGCCCTGATCAGAAGGCCAATTCTCGTAAATAAAATTGTTCAAATTACATTTCAATATCATTTCGATCGCATTTCGATAATAAATTATATCTTCAAATTTATTATTTATTAATTATAGCTCAAAATACCCTTAAAGTTAGCTTTTTGTAACAAAAAACTGACTTTAAGTGTATCTTTTGCAATCGAAATGCAATCGGGATGATATTGAAATGTAATTTAAACAATGTTATTTACGAGAATTGGTCTTCTGGTTGCGTATAATTGTTTAAGAAATAATCTTTTTAACGCTTATTAGCTCACCATTAGGTAAGACATTGAATATTTTTCTAGAGCATCCTTAGTTACAAGGAGAAGGTTCAGTCAGTCAGGTACTTAAAGCCTTATTAAGTCAGAAAAAAATGCAAAAATGTATAATACAAAAAATAATTTTCATACTTCAAAGCGGACGAGAGTTAATTTCGTAGTTAGAGTTTTAATCGTTTATTCGGTTCAAAGGGTAGACAAGAAAAAGGGGTACTTTCCTCCCCTTTAGACTGGGGGTAGTAAAGTAAAAAAGGGGTATATTATCTATAATTATTCGAGAAAGGCTAACGTGATTACCGAGAAGGGATAATAGGGTTGTCGTTTAAGTATATTTTCCATAAAATATAATAAACGTATGTTCGTTAGTCATCAATATACTTTCGTATAAATTAATCGTAAAAAAGTAATATTTACAATGACGCCTGATAAGCGGCATAAACGGTTTTCATTAAATATAGATAATGACAATCACGGGACACTCAGTCAGTTTTATTTTTTTAGGAGCTACGATGGTATTTTCACAGACAGTGGGACAAACCTAATCACTATAAAATATGTCTCTTTCAGGACATTGCACACAGTGCCATCTAGTACCAAGCTAAGAAACTCCAACGATAGGACAACCAATGGAATTATTTT
Source organism: Idaea aversata (assembly GCA_907269075.1). Taxonomy (NCBI): domain Eukaryota; kingdom Metazoa; phylum Arthropoda; class Insecta; order Lepidoptera; family Geometridae; genus Idaea; species Idaea aversata. The sequence goes on along the minus strand of OU026092.1, from coordinate 1,678,865 downwards.
ATAGGTTTCTTCAGTAAAATGCCTGCATAAACGGGCCTTCAACGCTATTTTCTGAATTCTGAAAGGAGTTGCGTGCCTGATTTAAACAAAAACTAAAATTGCATCATTCGATTTTTGAAAAAGTCATTACCCCTAGCCAGGCTCCTTTCAATATTGTTCGCTTACAGTTATAGGAAATGGCCCTAAAAAGTAAAAAACACCCTGTTCAGGGTTAAAAAATCAAGTCTCCACCCAGCACAGCCCTAAAACGAATTGGCTAAGTAATTTTTCTCAAGTGACGTTGCGAATACTAGGCATTTGTTTGAAAGTGAAATGGGGTATTAACTTCGAGTTGAAAGCTTCTAATAAACAAGGTCTCGAGGTGGCAAACGAATTGCCGAATCATCGGGCCGATCTTGTTATGCAATTGATCTTGAATATTTGTGTAACAAGGGTTATTCTGTTAACTCTGAAGTAACAAACAAAATGGTGTTACAGAAACAAGAGGTGCTTTGAACAGGAACATTGAATAGTACAGATCTTGGAGCAAGCGTTTTGTAGAATAGTTTGACGGGACGTGTCAGTTTAGTCGGATTAATGAAAGGAAGATAAGAAACAGCCTGAAACACAATCTTTTAACTACCATTAAAGACTGGATTATTGAAGAATATATCAAGTTCTTTTTACCCCTTTAGAAGCCGAATCTTTTCTGTGCAAACTCGTAGCTCTTGTAGTTTCAGAGCTTTCATGTTGAACCTTTTTTACTTCATCACTACATAGTATAAAACAAAGTCGCTTTTTCTGTCCCTATTTCCCTTTGACTGCTTAAATATTTAAAACTACGCAACGGATTTTGATGGGGTTTTTTTAATAGATAGAGTGATTCAAGAGGAAGGTTTATATGTATAATACATGCATAATATAGCCGTGCGAAGCCGGGGCGGGTCGCTAGTTAAGTATATATAAATAAGGTACCTATTACCCGCCACCTACCATCTTAATTAAAACCGAAATACTTCGTAAAAATACGAAAGACTACTTGAAACAGGTAATTAGATAGCTAAATATTTACATCAATAAAAAATCTTTTGGTGCCCCTTATCACCCGCTGGTACAGTCACATTACCAATTAGCTGAACCCCACGTGACCCAGAGCTCATTTGCATATCTGTAAAAAATATGGTATTTACCTATTTTGTTATTTTTTATATTGTAATATTGTATTGTATAGTATATTGTTTAAGAAAAACAGAATCAGGTAACATTACTTTACAACCTTACAGATTTGCGAGTGAGCTCTAGATGACGTGGGGTTCAGCTAATTGGTAATGTGACTGTACCTAAGATATTATTTTCGACAAATAAAGTGTTAGTAAGTATTGTAAAGAAGGTACACTTTAAGACACCCTTCACAAGACAAGTGTAGGTTACAAATTGTAAAGATAATGAATGGGTTCCACTTCCATCGACCTTTAGGGGTCTAAGGTCCGTATTAATAAACCGAACTCAATATCGATTTCAATCTTGAGTTTGCTCTTGAGTTGTTGCGCTGATTAATAAACCTATCTTAAGACGCTATTAAAGAGCGACGTATCACTTGAGTCAAACCGTATTAATAAATCAAACTCAGCTCTCAAAATATGTCTCAAGATGTAGTTTCGTGAACTCAAGTCTGATTGCGGGTCATACAAATCTTACATTTTTTTAAATATTTTCACATTAAAAACAAGTTGACAGCAAAATATGACGACACTACCTACCATAGGGTAAGAACATATCATTTAAGGTAAGAACAAAGCGTTACTGTCATTCAAGATCAGTCTCAAATCTCAAGAGCGATATCAGCCTGGTTAAAACTTGAGTTTTATCTATTAATTAACGCCTAACTTAAGATAGTGACCACATCTCAAGACTCACTCGATTGATACGCACTCAAGATCGATATTGAGAGCGATTTATTAATACGGGCCTAAATCCAGCACTAGATGCTTCTACCCCTCCGTTCATTAACCAATGTAACTAAAACATTATCCACTCTATAATGTCAACATGTAATTATTTCTATAAATAGAGCGATGTCAACCTACTTTGGTTTGAGTGAATCATTGCAAGTGATTTCTTGCTTGTTAATGAGGGATAATCCATGAAATTCTTTTTAAAAGCTTTTTTTAAGCTAGTTCCAAATTGATCTATACATAAAATATCAATACTTATAATGAAGAAAAATTTTTTTTTTTAATCTGGCCAAGTGAGAGTCAGTCTCTCGCACGCAGTGTTCGGTACCATTATATTGATTTAGTACTCGACTCGTCAAGTGCAAAAACAGTTCTGATTGGTCAAGCGTGTTTTGACCTGACATTTTGGTTCTCATTCGTCAAGCAATGCATAAGTTCTAATTCGTCAAGCCATAATTTTCGGTTTTTTTATTTATGTTGTTATAGCAGCAACAGGAACACATAATCTGTAAAAAGTTAAACTTTCTAGTATCACGGTTCATGATATACAGCCCGGTGACAGACAGAGAGACGGACGGACAAAGGCAGTAAAATCTTAGTAACGTTTTTACCCTTTGGGAATGTAGTCTACACAGCGCCATCTAGCCCCAACTAGGCTTGTGTTATGGTAGCTAGACAAAGGATAAAAAACTTATACACATTTATTTTCTGATACATAATATACATATGGAAAACTCAGTCCAAAAACATTCTTTTACATAAACACTTCTTTAAGGCGGTTCGCCAAAATAGATAACCCTTAAAATGTATTTAGCTAAAACTCAAGCAATCCGCCTTAATCAAGTACATATTAACTTAAAAGTAAACTCTTAACTTAATCCATGCAAATGGTAAGCGAACCTACAATGACATACTTGTACCAAAATCAATATAACAAGCAAGTCTACCCATTAGGCTTCGAATTATGTATTGAATACAAATACGTGAACTGACTTATACGAGGTAAATGACGCTGATATATTCTGAGGTTAATTTGCATTATAAAATAGGTGTTACAGATATAGCACGACTACGATGTTATTATTTTTAGCCTTAATTAGATTGTTTAAGAGAGTATTTTAAAATTAGTCCATTGAAAAGTTACATTTAGGGTTGCATTTGCCAGAGGACGCAATTTTTTTTTTTTGTGTGTATGTTACGCGATCATTCGAAGACGGCTCAACCGATTGAGATGATTCTTTTTGTGTTCGAAAAGTGATACCTCAGGGGTGGTCCCATAAAAATTTGGTGAGGATCTGATAAGAATCTTCGGAGTGATGAACAGAATTGCACCTCGAGAGTGCAGCAAATTGCTCAGTTTTCGATTTCCACCAGTAGATTTGGCCCATAAACGAATAGTTATTTAGATATCAGGGGGGTCAGTTTAAAGTTAAATACAAGCTTGAGGGATTGCAGCTCATGTCCCACGGCCGCCATCTTGGAAATAGGGGTTAAAATGGTTTATCTGACGATTATATGTATGTATTATATGTATGTATTATATGTATGTATTATATGTATGTATTATATGTATGTATTATATGTATGTATTATATGTTTGAAAAAAAAAATTGTAACATTTTTTGTTGCAAATAAGACTATCTACAACTTTTATGAAGTCATCATCATCATCCGAGCGATGTTCCCGGTTGCATCCCTCTCGGGAGCCCGGGGTCCGCTTTCCTACTTTTACGCCTCCACTTCGCACGATCTTCGGCATCCTGGGTTGTAAGGCCATTTGCACGCATATCACCCTTTACGACGTCAAGCCAGCACTTCTTGGGTCTACCCAGCCTGCCACGACCCGGCGGAGGCGCCATTGCAAGACATTTGTTCCCCACGTAACTAGCCGGTTTTCGCAAGACGTGACCGTACCAAGCGTAAGCGTAAGCGACACTCTTGCAATTTATCTGCAATGTCTCGGACATGAAGGCTGCCCCGGATGCGGGAGTTCCTGACGCGATCCTTTCGCGTCACTCCACACAACCAGCGCAACATCTTCATCTCCGTGACACGCAGCTCCTGCTTATGTCGCTCAAGCACCGGCCACGCCTCACTACCATACAACTTTTATAAAGTAACTCTGACAAATGCACGCTAAGCTTAAAAAATGTAACATTTCAATGGACTACATGTTTAGGTATTTCTGTTAAATATACCTAACCTTTAAGTTTTGAACTGTGACGTCGTCGTATCTTGTAGACAAATAAATAACCACTTTGCAATAATATTTTAAACCAAGAAGTATAATTATTGTATACTTATCTATTTTTCACTTTTATAGATCAGCGTTTGACCACTATCACACCAATCTCAATTTTTCATCGTTTTTTTTATGACTTTATGACGTAAAATTATTGTCCGTAAACCGACTTTACAGACAACCATTTGTTTTTTTTTAGTGTAAGTAAGTACTGATTTGTATCTAAAGCACCTTAAACTTACAAGATGATGTGGTCAGAAATCACGAATATCTTCTATACTTAGTTGTTTTACCTGAAACAAACAACAAAAATAAATAAGTTTGGGATAATTCATTATACTACAAATAAATGTAAAAAACGAAAATTTGTATAAATTAACTATTGAAAACCTCCTCTCTATTTAAAAAAATGGAAAAATGTTTTATAAAAAAATTCATCGCTGTAGGATTTTATTCTACTATCGCATTAGCGATGTTCTTTATCAACCCGTTCTATGGAGTCGAAATATATTTCTTTGTCAGCTTAACTTTTCTACCTGCACTGCAGGTTTAATTGGGTGAACTACACTTTAAAAGTAATAGGCAGGGCCCTCATATTCACCCGCGTAAGTCCCGATCCTGTGGGAATATAATATTCGCATAAAAAGTAGACTAAGTATATATTACTCCCAATTAACCAAGTTTCATCAAAATCGGTCCAGTAGTTTCGGAGCCTATTCGTTACAAACAAAAGAAACCCAAAAAATATTCACTATTTTAAATATTAAATAGATAATATCTAGCCAAGTATGCGCAACGAGAATGACGCTCGCTGCCGCGCGGACTGACTATTTAAATTTTAATTGTTAATCTTTCCTCTCAAGTGAACTCCGTCACAGATAAGCTAAGAGGGTTTTATAATCACTAAGTAGGCACTTCCTGTCTTGAATTTTATCATCACTTCTCGTAATAAAGGATTTGAAAGGACACAGCGCGAAACTTTTGTAGATAGACATTTATTTGCTACTAGCGACCTAATCCGGCTTCGCACGGCTATATTATGCATGTATTATACATTAAACCTTCCTCTTGAATCACTCTATCTATTAAATCACATCAAAATCCGCTCCGTAGTTTTAAAGATCTAAGCATACATAGGGACAGACAGCGGAAAGTGACTTTGTATTATACTATGTAATGATTAGCACCGCCCCGCGGTTTCACAGATAAAAAACAATAAATATGCTTAGAGTTATTAATCTTTAAGGAGGATATATAGTATTTTTAATACACTTGCATATGATTTTAAGATTTTTACAACACACTCTGATCAATTCTGCATACTTGTCAAGCCTTCAACCATTAGTAAAACGCCTTTATAATAAGAATTTGGATAAGCTTTAACTGTTTGTTTGTAATCAAAATAATACAAATTAACATAATATCAAAATCACCGAAAGGCAAACGGTATCAACCACAAAATTCGCCTTTCTCACTCTACCACAGTCATTTTGTAAAATAAATAATTAGAATTTGTAATTCTGAGATTATAAATCAGGGCTAAACCTCCGAATCCTTGAATAATATTACATATATATAAGTGTCGGGAGATTTATTCTTGCTAAATCTTAATATTAAACAAGGTCTATAATTAAAGCGAATAACTTGAGAGTTAATGTAACTGAAGCAAGGGTTAGGGATGCAACGTCGTTAATTGAAAACATCGATGTTTTTAAACAATGAAACATCCAACTTTAATTAAAGACGCGGCGAGAATTGTACTCGCTGCCTCAGTTATAGTTGCTAACACACTATCTATACTTACAATAAAAGAAGAGAGGACAAAGAGTCTGATATACTTGAAAGCATGTAAAAAAAGAGTCGATGGACTTCTATGTGTACTTATTTAGTAAATAAACAGTAATATGGACCATAATAATGCTTACACAGAAAAATGTACTAATTCCTTTATACCTGGCTAGATGAGGGCAGCACACTGCACACTTTTGGTACCGAGAACCGAAAACCCTGAAGATTTCTGTGCTCAGTAAAAATCAACGAAGTTTGTGAAGAGTTTCCATAAATGGCGCATTTGTTTAAAAAAAAATGTTTTAACAACGATTATTATTCATGAACATCGATTACAAACATCGATATTTTAGAACATCGATTTAAGTTTGCATCCCTAAGAAGGGTTGGTTGGTAGATACGTCCGCAATATTAATCACTGCCTATTTAAGTATCTGTGCCTCGAATACCTCCCCCGTTTAATATTTCCAAATTCCCATTTCGTTATCGCTCCGTCACTAAAGATATAAAAAAGCAATATCCACGTTTTGAATGTTGTTATTTCTGATTGGGAATAGCTTTTACTTTCGACCTGTAATCCGTTTTATCTCTTTTCTTTCGAGATAAACATAAACACATAAAACTTTGACTGACAGACGATCTTCGAATACGAAACGATAAGAGGATACGATGAAAAAAAACACGTTTTACTACAGAGAATCAACTCGCAAAATCAAACGAACTGAATAAGACATATTTAAGGAAAGTATGGCTGTAAGTGTGTCCATGAAAACAGTTGTAATAAGAGTAACGACTCATGCCGATTACGTTCCATTCTACGTGACAGACGTTACATCAGGACACGAGGCAATTTGATTTACGCAGAGTGCTTACGTAAACACGAAAAACATTTTTACTTCCCGCTTCCCATAAATAACGTATCTCTTTATTGCGCGACTTGTTATATACGCAATAGATTTATTCATAGTATGTAAAACAGTACGGTTATCATATGCCATAAGTTTTTCCTATCAATTGGCGAAACGGAACGTTCAACTAGATGTTTCGAGACTTAAGGGAGACTCTTGACTTGCTAGAAAAGTGACATTTTATGTCGATACTTGCATAGATAAAAGATAATCCTAAAGCCTATAGCGACAGCTAGACTTATCATCACTACATAGTCACTACATAGTGTATAACAAAGTCGCTTTCTCTGTCCCTATATCCCTATGTATGCTTAAATCTTTAAAACTACGGAACGGATTTTGATGCGGTTTTTTTAAATAGATAGAGTGATTCAAGAGGAAGGTTTTTAGATATAACACATGCATAATACAGCCGTGCGAAGCCGGGGCGGATCGCTAGTATAATATAAAGTCAATAAGACTATACCTTAGTAGGAACTTATAATGCGTTTTCGTGTGGACTGCAAGACACTGCTTGTTTAAAAATAAATAAATAAAAATCAACACTAATATTATAAAGAGGAAAGATTTTTTATTTGTAACAAATAGACTCCGAAGGTACTGGCTGGACCGATTTTGTTTAACTTTGGCATGAGGATACATTGATTCATTGGAAGTAACAAAGCTTATGCGCTTAAGCGCTTAAGCGCTTAAGCGGCTGTAACACAGCTTACGCTAAAGCAGCTGGTAGGGCTAAATTTGAAATGTAAATATTTTTGGTGTTACAATAAAGATTTTATTATTATTATTATTATTATTATTATCCTTTATTCTAATATTCCCACAAGATCAGAACTTACGTGAGTGAAACCGCAGATCGCTGCTAGTGTGAGATAAAAGCGGAAACTCGTAGTCTTTTAAGATTATATTCTTTGAAATTGACAAACAAATGTACTGAAAAGGGATTTTCTCCGTAGATAAAAATGCCTTAACTATACACAACTATATCTAAAATGTAAAATTAAACCAAAGTTTTATCGCATTTTACAAAAATATATTGTGGTTCTGAATCTCTGCACCGACATTCATTTGCCAGATCTCCAATAATGTTCGATTCGGGAGCTCTGGTCTGAACAAAGGTGTCAAATGTCACTCGACCTCGGTGTAAAACCGACACGCCAATATCGACCTAATGGCAAACAAACTACGGTATTAAAAGTATTACGATTAAAATCGGCCGATAATTCATACTTAGTACCAAAAAGCTTAATCACTTAACACCTGCATGTTAGACGACTTCAATGAGGCCAGTGATGCTGCTGTAGCTGTGGCGCAATATTGGTCAGATATAATTTAAAAAGGCTGTACCTTAATACGTAAAGAAGAAGACTAAGGACTCAGGTTGGTAGCTGTAGAGTGACACTGAGAGCCAACCTTATCTCAGCTAAAAACAAAGCCAAAGTCCTGGCTGCATACTGGAATGGGCGGCCCTGACCCCACCCTATCATTTCTCCCCTTTAATTAGTGCCATTGATGGAAGAAGAAGACCAAAAAGCTAAAGTTCGACGTCGCGTTCTCCCTAATTCTCTAAACCCCATACGCGCTATTAAACAACCATTTTCAACCTCCATAGAACAAATAGGGTTGTTATTATAAGTTTGACCCTTATGTCTGTCTTTGTACACGCCATCATTTTTTGAAACGAATGAACTAATTTGTAGTTTTTTATCCGAAAGCTGATTGTTCTGTAACTATTCTTATCCGTGTTTTAAATCGATTCAGATGTATTATTATTATATACATCTTAACTTATTAGTTATGAGCAGTTTTCTTCGGGTTGATACTAAACCTTCGGTCTATCAAGTTTAGATACAATAACAAAGAGGTTCTACATGAAATGAGCCTTAAAGTTTATGCATACAGTTTTACAGTATGTAATCAATGTAGAAACTTAAACAGCACTTAAATAAATAGCTTAACCGTAAAACCGCGTCCTGAAACTGATGAAATCAGAAGGAATATTTCCCTCTTTCATGTCGTAAATACTCGTATCGCGAATCATAAAACGTGAAAAGAAAGCATAAACCCCTTTCATCTGGCTGCACATTTTAGAAATTCTTTTGAAATGCTCAGTGTAGTGGTACCTATCTGAGATCGCGGACGTAAAGGACAAACTGTTGGACAAAGCCGACCGCAGTGGGGGCGAAGTGGTCACACCGCAGGCTTTAAAAGAAAACTGTGTGCGGGCGGGTGAGGCGACCAGTGCGGCCACCGATCGCGATAGCCGCCGAGACATCGTCGGATTTATCGCCGGCCATACCCCCCCACCCGCGCACATCTACCACCACGGGACGCGAAAAACGAAACTTTAAACTTGGATCAACGTCCATTCACCGAGAACACATTGTCACTTTTATGTCGCATTCACTTTACGAACACTTTATTTTTTTAACAATCACGTCTCCACAATAAAGCTTCCGAGCTTCCGAAAATTTTATAACTCTATCCAATACGTTTTGTTACAGCAACAAATCGCTAAACAGTCTAAACACATTTTCTCCGGTTTCACAACGGAACAAGACCAGTTCCTTATGCCGTATTAGGAAAGCTGAATAGTAAAGAAACGTTTCAATAGGAAATACATTATTTGCAGCAACATCACGTAAACACACACAGTTTTATTAATCAACAATTTCTCAACAAGTATACACACATATACGTTATAGTACTTTATCAACCCTCAATGTGCCATCGAGTCATTTTTGCTACAAAACTGAAACCAAGAGCAAGATTACGGCGTGGTCAGTCGTTGTGCCTACGAAAGGCCGGGGGTCGGGTCTCGCAGATAAATTTACGCGATTTAGCTATGATTAATGCCCGGACCCGCCTCTTACACTCAATAACGATCGTGATATAAGCAGAATTCCGAAAGACCCACGGAATATGTACCTTTGCCGGAATATTTACTCTGATCTTTATGGGCAGGCGTAGTTGGATACGTTTTTGGTATGTTCCGTACCTATTTGGAAGGAATAAAGGCTTATATGAATTTTATTTTTTGATACAATTTAAAATTCTTGTACACTACAACAGTTTGACGAATAAGGGACGATTTTCAGACAATTTCTCATTTTCTTCTTTGCCTACTTTAGATTATTCCTTCCTGGGTTGTCAGGTCTGGTAAACCTTCTCAAATAGCCGGTCATGGGTCATGCATGTCAACGATCTTCTGTAAACACAGTAGGTACCTACATTAAAACATTAAGAAAACCCGACCCGAAAAAATAGAATTCAATATCAAACCGCCCATCAATAAAAAAGGTAAAGTAAGAGAAATAAAAAACCAAACGACAAAAAGAGCCTTGAAATTTTTAAGCAAAAATAATGGTCCAGAAGATTAGGTAAATTATTTTACCACCGCGTAAAGAATTAAAAGTGAAACTCGAATACCGCACACGGATTTCTTCTCCTTTTCGTATCAGATAAATTCAGCCTTTAGCCTCATTAAGGTCTTCCAATGTTATGGCACAATGGACAGATATTAAAGCACTATTGCTGCTATTTCACTCATGTTTTGTCTGCAGCGGCCTATTTGAGTTTGAAGTCAGTAAAGCAACTTCCACACGAGGGGATGTAAAAGGGAAAAATCTATAAACTGGTTGGTTGTAGGCTAAAGAATCGAAATGACATAAATTGTAAAAAAGGCAATGGCGGAAGAAGCCGAATCGTCAAATGGTGCGGACGAGATACATTTTAGATATAGGTAGGGTTGTCACATTGTCAACTTTGAACGGAAAATAGGAAAATTTAAACGATTGAAATATGATATTGATAGGGAATTACTTGATTATTTTTAACCGACTTCAAAAAGAAGGAGGTTGATATATTATCAGACTGACTGACTGCTGTATCAACGCAGAGTTTAATTAAACCAAAAGATGAATCGGGATAAAATAGCTGTTACAAGATAGTAAGTAGATTATATTGTAGTTTTGTGATAAAGGATATGTTGACTGATGATGATGATGTATTTTGGCTGATTTCAGTCACAGTGACCATTTCTAGCTACCTATGCATCGAGAGAAAACCGTTGACGGGGTATGCACTTGCACATACAAACCAAAAAATCTCAAAATATGGCGACAATTATTAAGCTTTGTTACCTAAAGTTTCAGTTAGCTGTATTCTCCCTAACCAAAAATAACGTAACAAAAACACAACACGAACAGTTCTCGACCTAGCAACGTTCCGGTAACTAAGTAGCTTTGCGATAGTTCCAGATTAGGAGTAAACAAAGATTATCTTTGTAGCTGTTTGTATTTAGAACAACGACCTTTACTGGTCACTTTATTGTTAGTTGTTACAAACAACATTGGGATATTTACGTTATTGTTATCGTCTTTGACGTGGTGACGTCATTTGGGGACAAAGCTAAAAGGTAACGTCACCTAAAGTTATAGGCCCAGGAACCTTTTTCAATTTACTTCAAAACCCCTCAATGCCTATACTAAATAAATAAATAAATATTGCAGGACATTCCACTCATCGCCATCTAGCCCCAAGCTAAGTAACTAGACTTGTGTTATGGGTGCTAGACAACGGATATACTACTTATGTACTTTTCTTTTGTAAATATATACTTATAAAACATAGAAACAACCAGACCACAGACAAATATCTAAGCATAAATACTTGTCTGAGGCGGGAATCGAACTAGCAACCCTGTGTTTGGCAGTTCGGCATGGTGACCATTGTGCCAACTGGGTCGTCGAAACTATTTTTCAAAACAAACTATCATTCAAAACAATTTTTTGACGTGTTATCGTCTTATAAATCGATTAACACTGGCATTCACAAAAAAGTGTGACGTCATCGCTCACGTTCCGTTATTGAATGTTTTTTTAAGACGTTGTCAGGTAACATTATCGTCCGTAAACCGACTTTACAGACAACCAGTAGTTTTTTCATACAAAAAGGTTTTTCAAACAGTTTTATTTAGCTTGCCCTGTTTGGGTATTAATTAATTTAAATTTTTATCTCCTTTTTATTGACGGATTAGGTATTTACATTAAATTATTTTTGTGCATAGAACTAAAGAGTGTGTTAGTCGAGAGATTGTTTATGTAAATCGGGGGTTCAGATAAAAAGTAAGGAGAATTCAGGCGTATCCCAGCCATCTGACAACCCTAGCGACAAAGGGCACCGGAGCAACTCCAACCGCGGCGAGCGAGATGTATGCAGAACACTGCCACGATATTTATTTAAGAACAACCACCTCTAATACCAAACACTTTCTTTCTTTCGCGACGAGAAAACATTCAAATTAGCTAGGTATCATTACGTCTGCTTGTATATCACACAAAAGTTCACACAACAGCTGCTACACATTGATAACCATTAAAAACTGAAAAAGAATCATCACGATCGGTTGAGTAATCTTCAAGTAATCAGTATAATACATCTATTCAGCTATGTATATCTACACTAATATTATAAAGAGAAAAGCGTTTTTTTGTTTGTAACGAATATATAGGTATAGGTATACGGTAAAAAGATGGATACATTGATTCATTGGTACCATAGGCTTTTACTTAGGCATGGGCTTTTTATCACAATATTTCCACGGGATCGGGAGTTACAGCGATCAAACCTCGGAGATATATAGATAGATAGAGCGCTTTATTCACGCTTTATTTATTTTTATTTTATTTTTGTTTTATTTGCTTTTTTTTTTATTTATTTTTTTGAATGTTTTTTTTTTTTTGCGGAGCTCAGAGTTAAGAAGAGATACTTATTTATTTTTGTTTCGTTTACTAAAAGTTTAGTAGTTGGAAACAACTGGGAAAATTTCAAGACATTTTTTAACGGTCTCTATCTCCTTAATAAAAATCAATGCGCTTAAATCCCAGCGTTCGTTGCTTCAGTTTTCATTATAACCTTTTATCATAATAAAGTAGGTAAGGTTTCAGGTACGGTAGGTATGAAATCCAATTTCATTTTAAACTTCCCTTTGAAATGTGTTTTATGACGGGCAAAGAGAATTTTTACAACGAATGAATATTTAAGTGGAAGACGAAAAATCATGCAATATTTTTATTTAGTTTTTACAAATAAATGATTAATTTTTTTTTAATACTGCTCAAAGGATTGTGTTTTATCAGTTGCGAACAGTCACAATTTAATATAGTTCATCTTTGTATCTTAGCAATGCGATGTGAACAGAGTTATATTGCTATGAAAAGGGCAGAGGCCATGATTGTTCTAATGCTGATTACTACCAGGCTTAGTGCTTCCGTCAAAGCGTAGTAAGACTATATTTAATCCACTAAGAAAAAAACCAGCGGACGACGATCAAACAGCATCTAAAGATCATCATTTGTCAAATTATGTTGAGTAGTTTAGAAGTTATGCGAGAACAGAACATACGGGCCAAAATCATAACCCCGCCTTTTGGCTTCGTCTTAGTCGGTTAAAAATAGATACTTATTCAAAAAATAAACCGAAAAAAATGCATTTAAATAAAATAATGAAATGAATTACAAACAGAAGAATATTCCTTACTCCATTTCCACTCTGCCAAAACGCTTTATGAACGAATACAGAATAAATATCACAGGAGCACGGTGCATCAGTACGGATTTTATGATTACCTACCCACGTTTTGTTGATTTCTTTTTGCGACGTATTCACGTAGACGGGGAGTGTTAATTGCCAATTTACTTTTATACGGTTATGCCGTGTCTATACTCTATAGTCTATACGATTTGCAATGAAGAACAATGAATTGTGATATGTCGGGGCTTAGCACCGTAAAGGAATAGACAATCCTAATAATAATATTATGAATGAATACGAAAGTGTTTGTGTTGGTATGTTTGTTACCTGCAGCCAAAAAGAAACACTAAGAACAGCTAGTAACGAAAATATAATTTTATTTTTAAACAGCTTTTTATCTTACAGGAAAACCACGTCCAAAGTGTTATAACAACAAAGCATGACGAATTAAACCTGTAATCTATTTTTACCTCCACGGCGATGTCACATATCAACAGTCAGGTGCTTCTTATCTCTTAACCTTGTAGTGTTAAAGCTTAAGTTTATTTTATACTAGCTGCGGCCCACGGTTTCACTCGCGTAAGTCCCGATCCCGAGAGGATATCGGAATAAAAAGTATGTGTTAATCTAGTTTCTGCTATTTACAAACCGAGTTCCATTGCAATCCATTCAATAGTTACTGTGTCAAAGAGTAACAAACATACATACAAACTAACATACAAACTGTCACATTTTTAATATTAGTAGGATACCTACGAGATCAAAACTTACGCCAGTAAAAACGTGTGGAAAAAAAAAAAAAAAGAGAGTGGTGTTGGCTTAGTGGTAGATACCTCGACTTTCATTCTGAAGGTCGTGGGTTCGAATCCAGGCCGGCCGTGCACCAATGTATTTTTCTTAAGAAAAATTTATGTGCGCTAATTGACATTGCTCTTACGGTGAAGGAAAACATCGTGATGAAACCCGCGGCTTAGTTGGCTCCAGAAGTATTGACAAGTTCTCTCCTCTGGACATGGTCGACTAAGCTGAGAGGGTAGTAGGTGCTGGGCATGCCTACTCTATCTTCACGCAAAAAGGACCCAATTAAAAAGGGTCTAATCGCGAAAAACAGCCTGTATACAAGTACAAGTACAACGTGTGGAAAAGCTAGTCGTATAAAAGCAATCGTCATACCACACAACGTCAAACAGTTCATTCACCATACCTGCAACAAAGAATATAATTTCATTAATATCTCGACTCAATTGTAAGCAATCAAGGTAGAAACAAAGAACTGCAATACAGTTCCGCTTTTAAATTACATAATAAGTCAGTAAAACTAACATCTTTAGTGGAACACTGAACAAATTACTGCATTGAGTTGAAGGCACGCCCTCAAATAAATAACTTTTCCCGTATATTACTGTTACTCACTTTTATAGTAATAGTTCTACTCATGGATGTAGTTAAAAAAAGGTACGCTTATAATATCCGTGTATTACCCGATCTCTTGGATATATAGGAATAAAGAAGTTGCCTGTCATTCTCAAGGATCCAAGCGAGCAAAGCAAGTAGCAAGCAAGCAAGTAAAGCAAGCAAGCAAGAAACAAGCAAAGCAAAGCAAACAAGCAAGCCCTCATAGCAAGTATAATTAAAATAGGTTCAGTAGTTTCAGAGCTCACTATAAATGAATAAAAAATCGTTCCGCTTTATAATATTGGTGTAGAAGATGTAGATAAATAAAAAGTTTCGAAATGAAGCAAATTGCTGTAACAAAAAAAAATGTGACCATGTTGTCTTAGGTTATCGTCTTTTATAGCTCACATAATATGGTTAGGCAGAAGCCTAACAGGCTAAGCCAGCAGTCTAGGTAGCAGTCGTTAGGCCAAGTTAGAAAACCTAACGACTGCTACCAGAGATAACAGAGATAGTGACCTGCACTGCCGTAAAAGATCAGCAAGCGCAGCACACCCATCAAGAATTATATATCCAAATACACACACACCTCCAAACTTAACAGGAAACACAGATTGAGGCAAACGATTTTATTCTTTTACATTTTTTACATTACATTTCCTTTATCTATTGGCCTTCTCCTCTTGCTGAATAATTTTTGTGGACTCTCTTACACACCGCAACCTTGCGTTCTCACAATTATACATAGGTACACATTCACATTAGTTAATAGACTTATTTTGTGCCTTCACTCATTATTTTCATCCAATATATCACACCTATACCTACTTCCACTATTAACTTATCTCTTTTTCTATTATTATTGTTATAAGTTAGGTTATTTCTTCTTTAGTAAAGCAAACTTATTAAATTTAAGTTTTACCAAATTTCCATGGGGTGGGACCAGGTGATCTGTATCACAGGTTTAGTGCCTATTTCAGACACCTGCTTCCCACTATCATCTTTCTTGTTTATCTTTAATTCTTGTGTTCTTTGTTATAAGTGGGAAGAAATAAACGATTTATTATTATTATTATTATTTGTCTTTGTTACGGCAGGTGCCATAGTATCCATAGTTCCCCAGTATCTAGTCCACTACCATCCCATCACAATAGCTCAAGTAGTTTTGTCCTGTAGATTATCAATAGTTTCATCCAAACCGGAGGTTGCCCTTGGTTGCACTTTATAGTGTAGACAGGGATAATCGCCGGTTTAGAATCCACCCCATTGTTTGCTATTATACTTGTTATTGTAAAGGGCCTCTACGTGTTGGCTTCGGCTCCACGCACGCCTTCCAAAGGTCCGGGGCTCCATAGCCCCGTGATACAGGACGTATTATTATTATTCCTCTACATTTCATAAAGATGAATATCAAATCAAGCATAGTATATAACTGCTTCTTTTATTATTTTAATTTCTCTAAAATCAACGCTGCTGTAGGTATATTTCTAGAAAATCTGACAAAGTTAATGGGTACTGGCATAGACCGAGCGAGCGCTGCCAAATTATTAACATAAACGCAAAGCTCGCGGGTGAGACGGCTTATCAACTTTATTGACTACCCGGTTTAGCTACCTTATTTCTTTCTACACGTTTAAATAGCAAAAATGAGGTTAAAAAAGCATTTTACAGGAGGATAAATACGTTACTGAATATCGTAATGGGACTACGAGAAATAGTTCTCCCTCGTGGTCCCATTAATGGGACAAAATCGTGGGACCACGAGAAAACAGCGTTTCTGCTGTTGTGTTCGAGTTAAGTAATTTACTTATCAAATTGTAGCAAAAGTCCATTAAGGCTTACTTTTCCTTTATCTATAATATAAAAATCAATTGCTGTTCGTTAGTCTGGCTAAAACTCGAGAATGGCTGGACCGATTTGGCCAATTCTTTTTTTGTTGTGTTTGTTGTAGTCCAGGGAAGGTTTAAACGGTGAGTACTTACGCGGGTGAAACCGCGGGGCGCAGCTAGTAAAAAATATAAATAATAGTGGCCTCAGTATAGTACCTTGTAGCACTCCTACAAATTGATTTTTTAAAATATTTGTTGTAAAAATGTTGTCCTTTGCAATTCAATTTACTTTTAATGTAAAGTTTAGACAATGAATAGTATTAATCTCAAATAGAATACTTTTCGCGAACATTTGTGAAATGCTTAAAATAACGAATAACTCTTTCGTGACACTACCAGTTCTTTGAACATAAATACACAAATCACTCGACAGACAGACATAAAGAAACTGATCAATCAACATATGTTTTATAAAGTTGCAATATTACAGACTGGTTCAGTTACATTTACATCACACATAAATACATAATAATAAGTATAATACGTCAAATTAGCATTTGAACCAGACGTTTCCCATAGATTTTTTTGCAAATTCAATTTGCATTGAAAATAGAAACGTAATTTAAAAATAGGTTGTATTTTTTCTGTATATTTTACATACGATTGTTCTGCTGATAATATTATTTTACTAGGTATATTATGCATTTGAAATATTGGCTGATACTGATTCATGCATTGGGAATATTCAAATTTGTAAATCCTGGGGCCTAAGTCTGCTAACACAATAGTGTTTCAATAGAGTGTCGATAGAATCGTAATAGACATTTTATGTCAAAAATATGACATGACATGTCAAATTGGTATTCTTCTAACGTTAACTATTCTATCGAAACACCACTGACACACCACTGGCTCACTTTGGTATTCTGGCTCAATGGAATCGTGATAGTTGTCAAAACGGTATATTGCTTAGCAACATATACCATGTTGCTAGGCAACACCTGTAAAGTATCTATAACCATTCCATTGAGACTCCATAGTGATTCTATTGTGATGTTATTAAAATTTTAGCAGAAAACCAAATAAAGTCACAATCTCGATATAATATCAATAGAGTCTCGATATAATGATAATGGTTGGCCAAATAACAGAATAAGGCCCCTGTTAAGCGGCATACAGACTTAAACCTATGTAGGTAATGGACTTTGTGCACTATATTTGTCTTCTTCATTTTATTCCTTTTTATAATGTCGTGTACTTTTTTTTAACAAATCATAGGTCAGTGTTCCACCACTATCACACCTGCCTGATGGTAAGTGACGATGTGGTTTAAGATGTAGTACATTCTCGAAGAAGATACCTGTTCTCTCGTGACTAAAAGAGAAGACCTTCAAATTGGAACGACAGACGCAGACAAATCATTCCATTGTTTTTGTTTCTTACTTGTTCAAATTTATGGAGAGTTCGGTTTACGATACTGGAAGGAAACTTAATAAAAATAATTACTTAGATGATATTGTAGGAAACGTTTATCGGACGAACAAAAAGTTGTTATCTTTTATTATTTGTGGGTTTACGATTTCAAGGAACTAGAAACGTTTTCTCAATTAAAAATATTTAATAAGAAAAATCCTTTATTTGTAAGCGATAGCGGTGGAAAATATGAAAGCGAATTTATCAGGAAACTGTCTCCGAGAAATGTGTCCTTAATCATGCCAGTGCATATTTCATCAAATGAATATGTGGAATTTAATATTCAGATTTTCACCGAAACATTTAATAATAGCTCAACCTTCAAGCTCTTGTAGTCAGATATTTTTTGATGAGTATTTTTCTCTTCGCTAATATTATTTATTCGTAGATTTAAAAAACTAATTTTAATATATCAGGGACATATAATTATTGTATTCATAATTCGCCACAAACAAGAACCACAAAAGACAAGTTAAGTAACTCACCATCAATCCAACAAAATAAAGAAACTCCCAAGAAATGTTCACAAAGCACGACCTAAATAGAAAGATCCGGGAAACCTACTTTAAAACTGACATCAGTAGGTAATAAAAACGTGGCGACAAGTTTGCACAAGTAATGCCTGGGTCAACAATGGTTCGCGCCGAAGGGAAAAAAATCTCTTTTTTTCTCTGGCAAGCTGCGAAAATGGGAGCAAATAAGACACGTCTATTGCAGACCGGTTTTTTCAGATGTAGGCGGTATAGACATTTCTTGCTAGATAGGAAATAGGTAATAGTATTATTAAATGCTGATCCTAATATTTAATAGCACTTGTGTTCTTTAATACTAATACTATTCAATCTATTTACCTTAGTAAAGGATGGCTTTTGTTATGTATTTGGCCATCTATGCACAGATAAAAGGCGCTATTCCACCACAGAACAGATAATAGCTAATTCGTGGGCGTATGTTACGTATGTAGCATGCGTCGCAATGAAGTAACGCCTTAAAACCTGTATCTGGATCTTCTTCTTCTTCTTTTCGTATCAGTGACGTTCTACCAATCAAATTTTTCCCGCCCAGTAGCTAGCCACTGCAACTGCAGCGGCGTTGGCCTCTACCAGGTCCTCCAATGTGCAGGTATCAGGGCACAATGGGACTTAATCGACTCCGGACTCAAGTAGGCCGTTGCAGACAAAATTTGAGCAAATGGGGATATATTGTACCGACTGAGGAGCAATGCGAGTGTGGAGCCCCGTCGCAGTCCATGGTGCACCTACTCCAATGCCCATTGTGCCCTAATACCTGCTCTGGTAATCTGGATGCTATGTCTGATGAGAGATTGGGTAGACTTTTGATCCAAAATATACATCATTATCAGTTAGGAAATACAGTTACCTACATAATAAGTCAACATATTTTATCAGAGTGCTATATCTGGTAGCAATCGATAGATTAAGTAAAATCAATACGAGAAGAATTAAATAATCACAATCCAATGATTAATCTATTATATGTAATTATCCTTACAAGAGTACCTATTTTCCATTCAGAAAGTCACATTATGTAAACCCTATTTAGCTTGTAACATTTCTATAGGATAGTACCGTATTGAGAGGAGATCACAATGGGGAATGCATTTGTTCCGTCAACACGAGGTGTCCATTCTGGCTCTATAGTGAGGAATGCCACTCAGAGATAGGGAACGCCTTTGTCGGCTGATGTGATTGGAGGATTTGCGAGAAAGGACGTTTTATATTTGTCATAGAAAAGTGTTGGTTTTCTATTGATAGAGAAAAACGGAAGCACAAACATAAATGTACTATGTATTTTGGAAAAGTATTGACAAATCTGGCTTTCTTTTCAATGGGTTTGTTTTGTTGTTTTCAATTTTGTTTATGGCGAACCCGGCGACTTCTGAAAACTTCCTTTTGTGGTTCTTAATACACTGGCACGACTAGTCAAGCAATGAAGCAATGTGGTAGCATCAAACTACTCATATTTCCAAATGAGTGGCTGTTTGTTTGTCTCTCTACAATGGTCTAAATACTATATGGTATCCATAGCTTCACAACGGATCAATCAGAAAATTCCACGAGTATTCGTAGATATGTTAGAAGCATTTTACATATAAAAGAATAGTTTTTTAATTTTTCTAAATAAAAAAGTGGGTGTCTGTAAAGTCGGTTTACGGACGATAATTATACATAACTAGCTGCGCTCCGCGGTTTCACGCGCGTAACTCCCGATCCCGTGGGAATATCGGGATAAAAAGTAGCCTATAACCTTCCTCGATAAATGGACTATCCAACACAAAAAGAATTTTTCAATTCGAACCAGCAGTTCCTGAGATTAGCGCGTTCAAACAAACAAACAAACAAACAAACAAACAAACTCTTCAGCTTTATAATATTAGTATAGATAACGTCATAAGAACTCTTTTGTATCGTTGACATTATTGACTTACCAAGTTATCACGTCAAAAAAAAATTGCAAGGTTATGAAAATCGAACATCTATTTACAGAAAACATCTATTTTTTTTAGACCACAAGCATACAGAATCGAGTTTCCTGGTTCATTAGATATATTGAATACCGAGTAGGTTCATTTCATTAGTCTCTCACATATCAATCTTGTATTCATCCAACCTCTTAATGGGGGCCAGCGATACGCGTTCAGTTCACCCTTCTTGCAAATTGCAAACAATCGGATACTTACAAAGTTCATTGCAGTGCAAAAACTGCACGCAACGATAAACTGTTACATTGTTAGGAAAATTTTAAAAAATCGCTGGCGTATCTTTAATTCTAAAATTCAAAGTTCTGATTGACTAACTGACTAATATATATCAGCCTTTACTAATGGATGAATCGTGTTAAAATTAGGCATAAAGATAGCTATTATGACGTAGGCATCCGGTGAGAAAATATTTTGAAAATTTCAACTCCTACGCGGATGAACTCGCGAATAAAAACTAGTATTACAATATTAGGCCAGCGTTTGACTAAAGCATAATCACATGTGCTGTGATTGGCTAAATTGCAGCTTTTTGAGGTGCAGAAGTTAGTAAAGTAGTAGAATGTGTCAAATTGAAACAATTTTTTTATGGAAAATTATGTGACAATTTGATTGACTTTTACTACATAAAGAAAATTTTGTGAGCTTTGCTTTCTAAATCTAGTGTAATAACTAAAGTAGAAGTTAATAAAAATATAGGTAAATTAAAGATTTTTTAGTATTTCCGTACTCTAAATGAACTCTGACCAAAACAGTACCTATAAAATTTGACTTGGTGATCTGTCTCTGTCCTCACTAATGCTGTTAGAGAGGGATAGCAGACGTAATCAGGGTACCCAATGCGATCGGAAACGATCATTTTCGATTCTTTTCGAGTATTTTTGTATAACTCAGTTTCTTAAACCATGCAGAAAGCTTTCAAAATTTATGTACATAACTATGTAATAAATATAAATATTTTTTATAAATTTTAGCAGCTAAATCAATAATAATAATTTTTAGCTATCGATAAAAGAAAAACCTCAAAAATGAATTGTTTTTTGATTAATTCCGAGCATTTTCACTTCATTTTTTTGCAACTAAAACTGCTTGGTTAAGGAAATCGAGTGTATTTTCCGGGTTCCTTTGTCTTCGGTGGGCGGATTTTTACGGATTAACTTATCAATTTGTAAAATATGGTTCTTGGTCCGTGAAAGATGAATTGTAACGCTTTTAGGGCGTAATTTCGTTGAGTATCTGTGCTTCGCAGCGCGGTTAATAAATTAAGGATTTTTCGATGATTAATTTTATTTATTTTTGTACGATTTTTTTCCTTGAAAACCTTGAAAATGTGGCCTGAAATAGCTGATAACGGAACGCATGAAAGAAACAATTGGATAAGCTTTTGACTAGCAGTGGGAAGCAAAAGGTGACGATGATTAAGTGTAACTTAGCCGAAACATCGAAGTAATTCACAGAATAATTATCCGAAACACGATCGCGATCCGTGTAACTGAAACTTAAACATAAATCTAGAAACTTCGATCACTAGAAACTAGTGATATATCCCAAGTTGTAATCCCTTTGCAGATCAATATCATCCGGGATTGAAGTTCATACGATTTCATACATCAGGGTCTTCAAATGTATCATGTGCCTATCAGTGACATCAGCACGCATAATAGAGATCAAAGCGTTACATTTTGGTTATTGGACGGTTGTAGTGTGGTGTAATAGGTTTCGGCTAAATGGATTGGAACGACGAACACTTGTTTGAAAGGAAACAGTAGTAACACACTACTGCTTCTGGAGCAGTAGTGTCCCTTTTGATAAAATTACTATGTATCACTTTATAAAAGTGGCGGGTAGTTTCACCCATAAGTATGTACGGCATATTGTCTCATATTTATTTAAGCACTAGCTGTTCCGGCAAACGTTGTTTTGCCATATAAAAAAAATGAAAAAATAAAGAACCGCTCGACCGGTTTTGTGCAAACTTCACATAAACCATCTAAATAGTAAATACACTAAATAGTACGAAAAAAACTTAAACATTTGGTTTGGATAGGTGAGCCTGATCTTGAGTTAGAAAATTTCAACGAAAAGTGGCATTGATTTTTATATATTATATAGATTGACAATTTTACTTTGTAGCATTAAAGCACTCAATTAGATCAGACATGTCGCATTTATTAAATCAGTCATTTACATAGATCATATCATAAATGTGGGATTTACACACCACATTTTTCTTCAAATCGGATCATTTTTCGTCGATCAGTTGGACATAATAGATCATTTTCTATCAATACATTGCAGTACATAACTAAGTATGTACATGTCATTATTTAATTTTCTTTAACTATTATATAAATTGCTATTAATATAGTTTAAATAACAAATGTACCTAATAGATCTGTCTTATCTGAGTGAATAAATTGAATTGTAGCCAAATCCTTACCAGAAAAATGTATCCCGCATCAATAATCCCCAATTCACCTTGAATTCTTTCCATATCTTCTTTACCCAACAGTTGACCACGGCAGGTTGGCCACCTTTGGTCCCCCAAAGTGCGGTTAGTGCACAATGGCCATTGTAAAAATACAACCAGGAATTAATATTAATGCATGGCTGCGTTTTATTTAAACGCAGTAAACTCCATTCAAACTATGTACATTCAGTGAAAAGCTTTCCCAACTCAACAGAGAAACGTTTACAACTAATTTCATAAAACTGTTGACTTATTCGTTATTGCGAAATTATTCAAATAAGTGTTGACTAACATCAAAGGATAAAGTTGTAAATGCATATACGACAAACCCACAAATGCAGGGAACGGCTTGTTAATACGGCTTATGCTTGGAAAACTCACAGTTAGTTCTGATGTTTACATCCGAAAACTAGATGCTACATTTATTTAATGCTCATGCAAGTATTACAGAGTCGCGGTGACAATTCCTTTGGATTAGTCGTCACAGAAAACCTAATATCTAGTTTACTACAACTAATAAGTTTCAGAGTGCAAAAGCTTTGAGATAACTGCAAATCTTAACTTATTCTACTTCATCTTCGTCGTCCAGTAAGTTGCCAGATCTTAAGCACAGCAACTAGGGCTGGAGGAGCAGGTTAGTAAGTGATGTATGCATGGTTTGCTCAGAAGCCCCGGAGTCGCACTGTATTTGGCATGGGTCAATCATGCCTCACTTTACCAGATTTACCCATCAGCGACCAACCAGAGTCCTCAGTCTATTAAGTGACTTCCACACTGGCCATAGCAAATCATGTCCAGTGGAGAGGATCTCTGCATGGTCCAGGATGTACGAGGGTGGGGCATCTTTATCCTTCCAAATCTAAACTGAAATCTATTTGTATTTTAGAATAAAACGTCAATAAAGTACCTGCTATCCACAATTGTAGTTATCTCTTTCTTGGTTAGAATAAGAATAAACAGTTTTCAAAAGGAAATAGCCAACAGAGAATTTAAGCAAGTGTTTCGAATACAGGTTTTTATTCCAAAACAGATAGAAGCGGATATTTACGAGAACTGTTGTTCTTGGAAACATTCTCAACTTTTGTTCGGTAGCGTGAAATTTCATCAGGTACTTGTGGGTATAAAGGTCTGAGCCCACTGTATCCTAAAACACATTTAAACTGGGCAGGAATTTGTGGTTGTAGCGACCATCTCTAAAGGTATAACGTTTTTCATGCAAACCACTATGTTTTTGGCACTTACTGCAAAAGGTGCGTTCCGTTACCAAAATGGCAATGTGGCTGTAGGTAGACTCTAACATAAAAGTTTTTTTGACCGGAATTGACTACTGAAACAACAGCATAAACAAACTAGTTAAATTCCAAAAATATTGTTTTGTTTTCTGAAAAGTTTGGAAAGTTTGAAAAACAAGTCATTGTGTCGATATGAGGAACGGGGTTGCATTTTTGGGACAAAGCCGGTGTTTTGCCGAATCCTGGATAATATCATTTTACGTATAAAACCGCTAGATTTCGGGCTTTTGACACACTGCAATAAAACTTAATGGGATCCGCAATGGGTTGGCAATATAGTGATCTTGGGTACAGTTAGTTTTTTACGTGTTAACGTGTTTGAAATCGGTCAGAAGAGCCACTAGGGATACGCTAAAACCAAATGATAGATGTGACGTCATAATTTATAACTATCCGACTTCTCTGGATTATTAAGTTTATTGATTTTATTACTACTTTGAGAAGAACTTGGACTTCTTTATGATTTGGTTTGATTTGATTGGACATTAATTATTTTGTAGTGCAAATCGATGAGCAATGGAGCACCTCACGAGCTATCTTTGACCATATTTTTAGTGCAGTGCATTATATTTAAACAGTAAAACGTCAAGCAATATGACGTCCATAATCAGTTTTTGGTATTTTTGAGTATCTGATACGACAGAAGAAGTTAGTACTTAGTAATAAAACGTTGTCCCTATATACCTAAATAATGTTAAAACATAATTCACCAAAACAATACCTCTTGCTAGTAGGTATACAACAACGATGTAATTTATCTAACGCTCATAATTCGTATACAGACCTGAATTTATTGCGGGCAAATTAATTTGGCCGACCGACATTACTAATCCAACCGCATCTGCTCCTAGTATTGATGTTAAAAACGTTTAAGACCTGTGGATTTTGTGGAGAATGAACCATTATTTAATGGGTCGAAGCTTTGAAAGTGATCGGGTACAGTATTGCAACGTTGTACGCGCTTCATAGAACCAATTATCTTACCATGTAACCAATTTGCCTTATGAAACCAACTTTATCAAAGGTTTCCGCTGAATATGAAATAAATAAATAAGATAGGTAAGTAATAGTAGATTATGCATCAAGGGCATAAAGCAATGTCTTATGTTGTGGATGGCATATTGATCCCCAAGCGTAACGAGGGACTCTCGAGTTAACTCCTCAGCGAAGCGAGGGAGTTAAGTAGAGTCCTGAGTGAAGCGAGGGGTTCAAGCCGCCCAAGACGAAGACATGCTTTTTCCCGAGGTGCATACTCTACTTTTCATACCGTCAGTCCAATTTTTTTTTAATTCTTGTGGTGGCCAGTTCCCAGGTCACTTTAAAAAAAAATGGGGCAATTGCAATGATATTGTAGCATGATAGTAAATATTTGGTAGGTATTAAAGGCAAAACATATTTGCTTAGACCTAACGTAACAATCAAAATAAAAAACATAAATCGTGGCCTGCTAGATTTTTGTAGACCAATCAAATTACTTAATATAAATAAAACTTATTTGCTGAAACCTTCAAAATTTAAACCAAGAATTTTCACACGAATTTCAACGTTCCAAATTCAAATCACTTTATTCCCTTGGGAGTTTCATACAACATTATCTCCCTTGGGAATAAAATCTTGCTTTAAGTTGAGGCTAATAGGGCTTTAATCCGTGATTAAAGTGCTGCAGGTGTGAAAATTGATTTTAATTTTAGGCTCATATACAAATTCAATAAAAAATATGTTATAATATGATGAATTATATTATTGATGTATAATATGATCGTTTCAGTATCGGCACAGCGGCTAACTAAAAAAAAGGACTATTTCATTTAAGAATCATTCGATTAGGTACTACTATTTTAAGATTAAGCCACGAAAGACCATTAATTAAAAGAAATATTTCACACAATTAACTATTACTACCATTAAGATAAAATATTTCTTCTGATCGTTCGTGTTACCTCAATCGTGACGAAACCATTTACTGAATTTATTGATTTTAATTTCTTGAAATCGTGTTGGTGAAAATGTTTGCAGCTAGCACAAACTTTATCCTTTAATTTACTGATATTTTTAAGTATGTAGATAAATAGAAAGATAGGTTTAAGATTTTTTCATAACAAAGGCACAAGACAAAAAAAACACAAAGTAGAAAGAACAGTTCACGGTGAATGCGAAGATTCGAAAAATTTAAATGATTTTAAGTTTTTCAAAAAATTACTAAGTCACTAATCGAAATGCTACATTATTTTGTTACACGTTACGTTGAAAAACAGAATTATATTTGGTAAATGCGTTTACCAATTGTAACATTTCGACTTCTATTACCTCCTTCAACTTCTTGTCCATTCAAAGGTTGCCTGGAAAAGCCACTTATAAGCGATAAGGCCGCCCTTTGCGCTACATTAGGTCTAAGTTTATGTTTTTTTAAACAATGTAATTTGGGTTGAGGTGTGTGCAATAGAGAATTTATCTATCTATCTTGTAACTCGGTATTTTTTTTCGGATCTGACGAATTTTCGGTGCTTTCTGAAGGCATGTTAAGTTCCAGGGGCCTTATTCTGCTATTTGGCCAACCATTGTCATTATATCGAGACTCTATTGATATTATATCGAGATTGTGACTTTATTTGGTATTCTGCTAAAGTTTTAATAACATCGCAATATAATCACTATGGAGTCTCAATGGTATGGTAATATTTACCTTGCAGGTGTTGCCTAGCAACATGGTATATGTTGCTAAGCAATATACTGTTTTGACAACTATAAAGATTCCATTAAGCCACGATTGTAGAGCAGAATACAAAAGTGAGTCAGTGGTGTGTCAGTGGTGTTTCGATAGAATAGTCAACGTTAGGAGAATACCAATTTGACATGTAATGTCATATTTTTGACATTAAATTTACTATTTATTACGATTATATCGACACACTATTGAAACACAATTGTGTTAGCAGACTTAGGCCCCTGGTAGCTATCTCTAATAGCAGTTAGAGGCTACCTGACGAAAAAGGTAATAAAATGAACCTCATCGAGCAATGTCAACACTAATATGACTCGAGTGATATCTCTCTGTGAGAAGGATCTCATGTAATCTGTTATTTTACCGGGACTCTCCAAACCCTCAATCAATACCCGTAATATTTAGTGCTTAATATTCACACGGAGCCAGGAGATTAGCTAGTATTATTCCATAGAACTTAGGAAACAAACCACAAAACTTAAATAGAAAAAAAAACGAGAATAAAAGGTCATGTTGATATCACGGTTTGCTCAGTTTGAAACTAGATGGCGCTACTAGTACTGAAATCATATTACGCTACAACAGCTGATCGCGCCCCACCTTGCTTTGTGAATGTGGTGAATGCTCTTTCTCGCTCGCTCTCGAACAAAAAAAAGATTAATCGAATCTTGGGAATTCCTGGGAACTAGTTGAATGGACTTGAAGTTTTTGAGGGATCAAGCCATATTAAGGTCTGCCATAAAATGAATTTTTAACAAAGAACATTTGTAAAATTTAATCGACACTAATATAATAGAGAAAATATCTTTTTGGTTTTTGTTTGTTTTGTATGTTTGTGACGAATGGGCTCCGAAACTACTAGACCGATTTTGATAAAACTTGGTATGAGGATACATTGATTATTTGAGAATGTAACTCTCTCAGGTTACTTTTTATCCCGATATTCCCACGGGATCGGGAGTTACGCGGGTGAAAGCGCGGAGCGCTGCTAATAAGAAATAATGGTGTTACGATCTATATGCCGTTGATGGAAACTGATTCCCCCTTATTAAGTTTAAGGTTTAAGGATAGTCCGAGATGTGGATAAGTGGATTTAAACCTTAGATTTAGATTGACTCGCGAACTATAGTCTCAACGTTATCTCTATTAATCCATAGGGATAGTGTTTAGACTATAGTTTCCTATATAATCTATAGGGATAGTGTTTAGACAATAGTTTACAAGTAAATCTGTGTCTAAATCTAAGGTTTAAATCCACATCTCGGACTATCCTTAAACCTCGTTTTGGAATAAGGGGGATTAAGTTTAAACTAGGACCGAGAAACTTGGAAAGGTATTAAGAATAAGTATAGATTAAATTAACTTTTTTTGCCATAAATTATCTTTTTGTTATTCTTTTTTTTACTCAAATAACTTTTTTAACAAAAAATAAATGTCGTTACGGTCTAAGCCTTTAACTGAAGCTGTTTGGTTTGGTCCAGGATCTTGATACTAGAAGCTAAAAAAAAAGGAAACTAATGACCAGCAGTGGAACAACAAAGAATACTTTTCCATTAACTTTTCAATAAAAACATATACTTCAAAGGTAATAACAATTACTTTTAACAGTAATAAAAACTATCAGAAACTCTCACTGAAAGTTATAATTAAAAGAAAAGTTGAAAGTGCAATCGTCACGAATTGTGTGCGATGAATAGATTTTTTTTATTGTCGCATTTATAGTCCGTTAATAGTCAGGTTGTTTTATGGGTATAGTTGTGGATGTCTGAACTTAGTTTTATTTAAACAGGATTAATTAATTAATTGGGCTGTAAATTAGCTGGGAAACAGGCGATTCAAAATTTAACTAAAAAGCTCTATTGCTATAATTAATTATCTACTAAAAGCTCTACGAATTTTAACTTATAAAGTGTCGAATATGTCCTAAGAATACATTTCAATCGGACATCTTAAGTATCTTTATATCACTGACTAGCTTTTGCCCGTGACTTCGTCCGCGTAAAAGTCGAAAATGGACCAAGGTATCATGCTATCTCATACAAACTTTGCCCCCCTTTTTCACCGCCTAAAGGGTAGAATTTCGATAAATCCCTCCGAGTTTCATGTCTCTATGATCAGCGGTTAAGGTTCACCGTCAGTCAGTCATTTCGGACATTTTATATGTATAGAAAAGAAGATTTATAAACTTTGGCTTGGTTATATAATAGGGGTGTGTATTAAGGATTTTCTTTGTTTGAAATAAATTAATAGACTTAAATATTTCAATTCCAAATACGGTCTGTATTTGTTACCCGACCACGGGGTAGTAAAAAGTTTTTTAGTAAATAGGTGAGTATAGAAGACGTAGGGTAGGAAGCAATTCAACTATATGTCCAACTGTACTTAATTTGGTAAAAAAACAGAATTTGTACTATCCCTATATAGGAAAATGAGGCATTCGGAAAATTAAGAGAAGGTAAAACTTAGACTTCACAAAAAATAATCCGTCCCAATAATAATTTCGCAAAATATCACACGGGGAAAATGAAATAGGAACTAAACTCCGACAAGATATTTCTATAGGTATTGTGTTTGAACTCGTTTTTATTTTAAATATCTGACAATTCAACGATCAATGACTATACTTTACAGTTTCCATGGTTATTGAAGTGACATTAGTCTAAATTATTAGAATCGTTACGAAACTAGTCTAATTACATAAAGTCGAAAGGTTTCCTATGTAAGTACGCAGAATTGTTTGAATATTTAGTTCAAATGTCCCTTCGAAGGTTCCTGGAATGTATTGCCTCTGTGACAGCTAAGGGCAAACGCAGATCACAGACATAGCTCACGACTAAATGATCGGCCGATGAGAAATAATTTTGAAATGTAAAAGTATGTAGTTTAAATTAAAGGGGCCTCTTTTGATAGGGCCTCTTCCAATCTTCACCATCGCTTCCTGTTTTGTACCAATCCAATTGTCCCCTCTGCTGTCATCGGACCACCGTTCCTGTGATCGACCTTATGTCTCCTCTTTATCGACCCTTTTATTTCAAGGAAAACAAAAACAAGTCAATGGTTTGGCCAACCGAACTAGTGAGACAAAAAAGTCTCAATAGTACGGTTGTCTTCTCGAACACCGAAATACTAGGACAAATGAACTGCAACAGTTTGGTTAGCCAAACTATTAGGTCAAAGCTAAATAAATAAATTATTTATTATGTAAACAGATACAATGACTAACTGAGTAATCCTAATGATAGGTAGATTTAAAGTCTAAAGTCTACCTTAACCCGAAGTTACCACGAAACGGCCATGTTTTTGCAACAAAGTTCGAGTTTATAATACTCGAGGTCTCCATTATACCTAGTCATTAATAAAGTTTAACGTAACAACTTACAAGCTTTTCAATTAAATCACAGCCGCAAATCATTTTATCGATTACAATAATTTGTTTCGATACAATGTTGGTAAGTACATATTCAGAATAATTCAGATTTACTCAGGACATGATGGCCTTCTTCCACATTCGGTCCAAACCGCACTCCCAGGGGAGTGTTAGAAATGATATAGGCACATTTTTATACTTGCTTGCCCAGAACCTGTACTGACTTATTCCACAAATCCCTTTAGATGAGCCTCATTTTAAAACTTTTTTTAAAGAACTAGTCAATGCGTTGGGAGTCAAGTAACTAAGCAGCAGGTTTTATTATGATGTGTTCCTTCGTCGTAATAGCAATGTTTATTAAATGATGCAAACATTTATCAACATTGCCTTACTTAGTAGTAGTCCAAGAACTCATTACAAACGTATCTTACTGGATCCAAACTTTACCACCTTAAATATATATATATAAAAATCAATGCCACTTTTCGTTTTAAATTTATAACTCAAGAACGGGCTCACCTATCCAGACCAAATGTTTAAGCTTTGTTCGGACTATTTAGTAGATGGTTTATGTGAAGTTTGCACAAAATCGGCCCAGCGGTT
This sequence comes from Idaea aversata, assembly GCA_907269075.1. Taxonomy (NCBI): domain Eukaryota; kingdom Metazoa; phylum Arthropoda; class Insecta; order Lepidoptera; family Geometridae; genus Idaea; species Idaea aversata. The sequence continues at coordinate 1,647,808 of OU026092.1, read as the reverse complement.
CTTCAATTATCACATTTTTTATGGCAAAACAAAGTTTGCCGGGACAGCTTGTTTTCTATATTGTTTATTAAAATTGTTGTCTATATTAATATTTTATACCTAACTGGTATAAAATATTAATATAGACAACAATTCAGTTGGCATATACGTATATATGTTCGCAGAACCTCTCCCTCTCAATACGTACTCAAGTAAAGTTTACTTGGAATAGAATAACATCACAGGATAATTTACGCTTAGTCCTATTCAGCGCAGAGTTATTTGCTCTCGTCAAAGTAAGAAGTATGATGCTTACAAAGCACAATATATAATAGAAAGACAGATAACGTACGATTTATGATAAGAAAAATACTCGTGTATGCCCATACTCATCATAATATATTTGATGAAAGCGAAAAAAGATTGTCATACCTATTAGGTTAATAAGGAAAGAAGGAAACAGACCACATTTGAAGGGAAACGAAAAACAAGAGATCAATCGTATAGCTGCTTTATAGATCATAACTAACAGTTATCGTCTGATTGCAAGTCCGCAGACTACGTTTGGGTTCCAAATACAATGATATTATCAGGAGTTGCCAAGCTACCATCCGTCTTCAGAAGTTTTATGTTCGAATCGAACCTCTTTCTGTAATCCATGGGTCGAACACGTTCGCATACAAAACGTCTCATTTACCGAAACGAAATGCTTTCAATCCATACAACTACCAAGTATTGTCTTTGTCAGGAATGGCCAAGAGGTCGACCGCGAAGGAGATAGCCCGCGAGACTTGATGAACTAAATAGAAAAATAACTTTAGTTTTTAATTGACATATTCACGCCAACTACATACTAGCTTCACACGCGCGTTCGTCCGCAGTGGAATGATACCCCCTTTACATGTTTGTTTCGTGTTTGAGTTTGCAGTGGCCAATATCCACCCAAAAACGTTAAGGCTTAACATTATTGAGTGGATGTTTGACACCCAAAAATTGTTAAGCGGAACGAAAAATGCGAATTTTGTATTTTATTTATAAATAAATAACAAAGTTATAATTAAAATGCTTTTTCACATGTAAGCTTTTTTACCTTGCAGTCGATCGCAAGAAATATTTTTAAACCTTACAAGTCAAAAGTTTAGTGACCACTAGTCTATGTCATATGAACTTAGTAAAAGGGTTCCGTTTTTGCCCTATGGGTATGGAACCCTGAAAACAAATACTCTCGAAAAAAACTTTCAATATTAAATAAATAACTAAATATTGCAGGACATTCCACACATTGCCATCTAGCCCCAAGCTAAGTAACAACAACCAGACCACAGACAAATATCTAAGCATATACATGTATGAGGCGGGAATCGAACCCGCAACCCTGTGTTCGGCAGTCCGGCATGGTGACCATTGTGCCCACTGCGTCAACTGGGTCGGATTATATTAAAACGATAATTATTTTTAACGTCTGTCAAGAGAACAAATTTCGCTAGTTCCTTCCTTAAGTGTTGCCAAAAACGTCATCCTGTTCACTTATACACATTATTACCATAATCTGTGACCCTGTAGAAGTAACTCCTCCCATTTAACAAGCTTTTATCCAAATTGGTCGGACCGTTTAGGCTCTGGCATCAAACCAAAACTACTAACAAACAATGCCTGATAAAGATACGGTATAAAAAGTTTGCAACTATTATAATGCATATTCATTTTGTTTTATGAGTGTGCTGCGATAAAACTGTTTTGAAGTGATTGTCGTTGGTTGCAGTTAGCTTGATTTTGTTGAGTTATCTATATGGCACATATGGTAGGGCATAACTTCAGAAATTCCTTAGGTAAGTACTGAATGGCTGGCTCCAATGCCTTTTATCTTTAAGGTTGAGGCTGGTCTTTTTTTAAGGCCGGAGAAGTTGTAGTCGGTAATCCCTAATTTCTGCCTTTAAGATTCAACCACAAACACCACCACATGATTTTCGAGATGTGTTTTTTTTACAATGACCACAACCAGTGATCTTTTTCGCTCAGTGAGCGTTTTCGTCTTTGAGGTTAATATAATGACTGTATATTCTAAGTAAAGAAATAAAATTAAGTACCTAAATGTGGATTAGACTGTAGACAATGTAAATTCTTACGAAAAATGTAACCGGTACAATTCTGTAAAACATTAGTGTTGTATAAGTTATAAGTGTAGGTACGTGTGAACCACGTGCCTCGCCTTGGCGTGATGCAGTCTGCATCGTGAACGAGATCGTCGAGGTCGCATCTTAGGGCTGACACTAAATACTTACACAATCTTAAAAAAAAATCCTAAATATTATAAACTAACGACCCGCCCCGGCTTCGCACGCTCGTCGCTTTCTCTGTCCCTATATCCCTATGTTTGCTTAAATAAAGCTTCCTCATGAATCACTCTATTAAAAAAACCGCATCAAAATCCGTTGCGTAGTTTTAAAGATCTAAGTATACATAGGGACAGACAGCGAAAAGTGACTTTTTATCCCATCTATTCAAAAACGGACATTTTATTCGCATATAAGTGCACCTAAAGTAGTACGTTTAGGTTCCCTTCAATAAGTGCGACTAAAAGTTGTACTGAAATCCATCGCAAAAAATGTAATAGACAATCTTTTACCCACTAAATCCCGGGAAATTTTAAAAGCCTAGCAGTTTCGTCGATTGGAAAAATGCAAAAGGAGCAAAGACTTTTTCTGAAAATGTGTTCCTGGCTTATTTTCAAGATTTAGCTAAATTAAAACAACCTTCTACACTTTGGAGTAGGTTCAATGCTTAAATCTACAGTCAGCACTAATCATATGTATTACAGCGATTTCTTGTTTCATTTTCTCATAGAGGGGGATGAAAAATAGAGTGTAACACGCGGCATTAAAATTATTTTTTCCTCTGTCGATTTTCTTTGAATCCCTCTCTCCGTTCAGGATTCAAAATAACGCCCTCGCCCTAAAAATACAATTTTAATACCTTGTGATACAATCTACTATTGTTTTATACTATGTGTAGTGACTTACACAATTAAAATGAAAAATTCCTAAATATTATGAATGTGAAAGTTTGTGTGTGTGTGTGTGTGTGTGTGTGTGTGTGTGTGTGTGTGTTTGTTATTCCTTCACGCAAAAACTACAAAACCAATTACAATGATACTCGGTATGTAGATAGCTAGTGACCTGGATAAACATATAGGCTACATTTTATCCCGATATCCTCACAGGATCGGGACTTACGCGGGTGAAACCGCGGGGCGCAGTTTATATATTTTATTATAAAAATTGCCAAGATGCTTTGTTAGACAACACATTAGGAACACGCTGGTTGCAATTTAGTAACGAGATTGGTTGAAACGTATAGTTACCGAAGAATAGGGCTACCCCATCTTCTCCCGAGGGTATCGTAGTGGTTTGGGGACATTGTGCTGATCATCGTACTTTGGATCTGCCACGTTTTGGCGAGTGTAGTTACGACTTCATTAAAAATTCAAGGCCAGTAACCAATAATCTTCAATCAATTGCTATTTTAAGCAAATTTATCACTGAGCAGTGACTTATCTGCACCATTTCAGCACACAACTCTCAATTTAATATAATTTGTTGTATTCTTGTGATGCAGTAAGTAAATGTCTATCTTAGTCTAATTTTCTTTTAAAAATTATCTTATCATTATTTGGATTTTTCAAACTAACCTTAACTTACATAATAGTAAGTACCTAATGTATGATTTTTGTTAATTTGACCTGTAATGATCTTACCAATAAATGAGTATTTGAGTATTTAATAGTCTTTATTTGTAATCCTACCCTAAGAAGTTCAATAGTCAGACAAATGGAAAGGGCCATAAAATGTTTCTATCTATTTCAGGTCCGATTTACATAACAGTACCGGTAGTGGTCTACAATCCCAAACGTTATCTCTGATCATGGGCGAAGGTTCGTAGCAATGGACCTAGATGGGGTGGATCTAAAAGAGGAGTCGACCTGGAAGGGTGGGCTATTTTGTCTATAGTTAGAATCAAACTAGATTCTATTCAATAGACTTAGCTAAACTTTAATGGAATAAAAGTTAGTTAGTTGATTAAGATCTTGATTGAAAATTGTGAAGCTATTAAGCTATTGTGTTCCAATGTAGGCTTCATGCCTTATGCCTGCTTAATAATAAGTTAAATAGAATTGCGATTTTTTAAATTATTTACTGTGACTTCGATAAACGACATCATACGACGCGCAGGACGAGGTTGAATCACGATAACTTAAGACCTTCAGAATTTTTTATTTTATTAATAATTCACACAGCAGATTACAATCACAGTAAGTAGTGAGATATACAATTGCATAACAGGTTATGATCTAGCTAGACTGTAATCCTAAATGCGAATATGAAAGCTTGTCATATGTTACAGTAATAATAATTAGAGCAGATAAACATTAACTTACAAAACAATAATAAGTAGTATAATAAGAATTGAATGAAGAAATTGGAATAGAATTAAGGTCTACGTTGACGGTTGGTGGAATAGTTTAAATTTTGAAGACTGCGTCGATAAGGATCTGAGGGATGCTTCACCAACCAGAGAAAGAAAGCCAGGGAGCGATGTGATTAGCACACGTGAGGGAAGCGAAGACCGTGAGCACATTGAAGCGGTATCGGAAGCTTCCTGGGGGCGGTCATTTTTGTAATTTTGAGTTTCTTTGCACTATGCCATAGGTATACACACCGACCAGTCTCTAAGTAACATGGTGCTTAAAAGGAAAGAAGAAAGGGTTGTAGCGCCAATCGCAGAAGTAAGTCAGAAAGTAGATTCAAGTTATAAAACTGAATAAGATAAATAAATCAGTTTACCTGCCAGCCCTATTAATTAAGAGCAACCTTCTACAATGACCTGCAATGACCCCAGTGCCGATTGTAAAAACAACTAGGTATAAGTACATCTGTTCAGTTATATACAGTTTCTAATTAATTGTAAAAACTGAATTTTGCGATTTCATTATGTTTGTTCAAGTGATACAGAATTTTAAAGTTAATTGTTTTTTATTTTAAATTTTAAATAATTACGTTAACAGTTTACTGTGCCCGATGGAATTTGTCATCTGTAACCTCTTTAAATCACCATTCGATTTTAAACCTAAGAAAATTTAGAAAAAATATTTAAAAGTTTATGTTGAAGCTCTGTCATTGTCACAGACATAGTATAGCTTATATTAGTGTTATAAATGTGTTAATTTATATTGTCCTAAATGCAGTGAAAAGGTCTCCTTTACAACAAAGCTCCTCGGTTCTGGTTAAACTTGTCAAGTGTCCATCGAAAGCACGAAAGCATCGTCAACCGGCACGCCATCCTTTTCACCCACCACTGGGGGGACAAGGTTTTTACCTAAGGAATTATTTTAAAACGTCCTTAATTAGTAAATAGTGATTGTTTGAAACTTAACGCATTTTTAAGAAGTGAGCCTATGCTCACTTGTCCGAACGACGACTTGATCGCAGAAATTCAGGTTCGTCAGAAACGCGTGTAACTTACAGAATACGAGTGAGTGACAGAAGAAAACCATTTAAATGTCGCAAGAGCGGTCTCAAGTGTTATGATGAAAAATTTTATATTGAAAAAATTATATGTATACGTAATTGCCAGCCCTAGCATGTCCGCGTGTGCGCAGTGTCATTTGTCACGTCCACAATTATATGACGTGTATCGCACACGACGGCGACGCGACCGCAACCAGGCTGGTGCTTATCGATTGCACATTACTTGCTCAAGGAATAATGGTTTGATATTTAAATTTATAATTTTTTTACACACGACATATTATCCTAATCCTAAATCACTATCACTACATAGTATAAAATAAAGTCACTTTTCGTCGTCCCGATATCCCTATGTATGCTTAAATCTTTAAAATTACGCAACGGATTTTGATGCGGTTTTTTTTAATAAATAGAGTGATTAAAGAGGAAGGTTTTTAGATATAATACATGCATAATACAGCCGTGCGAAGGCGGGGCGGGTCGCTAGTTATATTATAAATCCGAAACTTTATTTATTTGTTTGTTCCCTACACGGTCAAATAACTGGACCGATATGGATGAATATGGCATAGTGGTATGTTAGAGGATGGACAAGGCAGAGGATACTTTTGATCCCAAAATTCCCGCGGGATCAGGACTTACGCGGGCGAAACCGCGGGGCGCAGCTAGTCAATAACAACGTTAAAGTCAATTGCGGCAAGGAAAAACGTTGAAAATGACAGAAATCCTACTTTAAAGCATAAGTAACTAAGACGTATTTTACCGGTTAAAATTATATATTCTTTATGCTCTATTATACATTTTAATCACAATCTCGGTTAAGGTTCTTGTGACATTGCGCGCGCGCATTGACTGAACAACCTTCGCATAATATCTTGCTCTTATTTGTTTGTCTCAGAATACGTGATTATCAAAAAATACCATTACATATTTTAGATTCCTGGAGGTACTCCAAATAGATCCTGAACAAGAACAAGAACTGAACATTTCTAAAAAAAAATATTAATTAAAATTAAAAATTATTAATTGCCGCATCATCTCACCTACCATCAGGCAGCTGTAATAGGGGTCAAACGCTGGCCTACCATATGTAAAATTTAAGTGTGGCTACAAAAAGGCAAACGACTCAGCATAAAAATCCATTCTTAGTTAAACTAAGTAACTTCTGTGCATGGATATGGCTCAGTTTTGCTATCTACAAACCGTTATGACACTTCAGGAAATCATGTGACAGAATGTCATGACGAAAAGGGATGTTTATAAAATATCCAAATATCGAAACGTGGAACTAATTCAGAAGATGACTCAAACCCCCTTATTCCAAAACGAGGTTTAAAAATAGTCCGAGATGTGTATGTAAACTTTAGATGTAGACACAGATTTACTCATGAACTATAGTCTAAACAATATTCCTATAGATTATATAGGGATAGTGTTTAGACTATAGATCCTTAAGTAACCTATAGGGATATTGGAACGATAGTTCCTTATTGTTTAACTATAGTTCACGAGTAAATCTGTGCCTAAATCTAAGGTTTAAATCCACATCTCGGACTATTCTTAAACCTTGTTTTGGAATAAGGGGGGAATAAGGGGATTTACAGACCTAGGTGGTTTATTAGTCTACTAGCAGCGCTGGAATAGCGCTGCTAGTAGACTAAGCGCAGGAATAAGGGGGTTTACAGACCTAGGTGGTTTATTAGTCTACTAGCAGCGCTGGAATAGCGCTGCTAGTAGACTAAGCGCAGGAATAAGGGGGTTTACAGACCTAGGTGGTTTATTAGTCTACTAGCAGCGCTGGAATAGCGCTGCTAGTAGACTAAGCGCAGGAATAAGGGGGTTTACAGACCTAGGTGGTTTATTAGTCTACTAGCAGCGCTGGAATAGCGCTGCTAGTAGACTAAGCGCAGGAATAAGGGGGTTTACAGACCTAGGTGGTTTATTAGTCTACTAGCAGCGCTGGAATAGCGCTGCTAGTAGACTAAGCGCAGGAATAAGGGGGTTTACAGACCTAGGTGGTTTATTAGTCTACTAGCAGCGCTGGAATAGCGCTGCTAGTAGACTAAGCGCAGGAATAAGGGGGTTTACAGACCTAGGTGGTTTATTAGTCTACTAGCAGCGCTGGAATAGCGCTGCTAGTAGACTAAGCGCAGGAATAAGGGGGTTTACAGACCTAGGTGGTTTATTAGTCTACTAGCAGCGCTGGAATAGCGCTGCTAGTAGACTAAGCGCAGGAATAAGGGGGTTTACAGACCTAGGTGGTTTATTAGTCTACTAGCAGCGCTGGAATAGCGCTGCTAGTAGACTAAGCGCAGGAATAAGGGGGTTTACAGACCTAGGTGGTTTATTAGTCTACTAGCAGCGCTGGAATAGCGCTGCTAGTAGACTAAGCGCAGGAATAAGGGGGTTTACAGACCTAGGTGGTTTATTAGTCTACTAGCAGCGCTGGAATAGCGCTGCTAGTAGACTAAGCGCAGGAATAAGGGGGTTTACAGACCTAGGTGGTTTATTAGTCTACTAGCAGCGCTGGAATAGCGCTGCTAGTAGACTAAGCGCAGGAATAAGGGGGTTTACAGACCTAGGTGGTTTATTAGTCTACTAGCAGCGCTGGAATAGCGCTGCTAGTAGACTAAGCGCAGGAATAAGGGGGTTTACAGACCTAGGTGGTTTATTAGTCTACTAGCAGCGCTGGAATAGCGCTGCTAGTAGACTAAGCGCAGGAATAAGGGGGTTTACAGACCTAGGTGGTTTATTAGTCTACTAGCAGCGCTGGAATAGCGCTGCTAGTAGACTAAGCGCAGGAATAAGGGGGTTTACAGACCTAGGTGGTTTATTAGTCTACTAGCAGCGCTGGAATAGCGCTGCTAGTAGACTAAGCGCAGGAATAAGGGGGTTTACAGACCTAGGTGGTTTATTAGTCTACTAGCAGCGCTGGAATAGCGCTGCTAGTAGACTAAGCGCAGGAATAAGGGGGTTTACAGACCTAGGTGGTTTATTAGTCTACTAGCAGCGCTGGAATAGCGCTGCTAGTAGACTAAGCGCAGGAATAAGGGGGTTTACAGACCTAGGTGGTTTATTAGTCTACTAGCAGCGCTGGAATAGCGCTGCTAGTAGACTAAGCGCAGGAATAAGGGGGTTTACAGACCTAGGTGGTTTATTAGTCTACTAGCAGCGCTGGAATAGCGCTGCTAGTAGACTAAGCGCAGGAATAAGGGGGTTTACAGACCTAGGTGGTTTATTAGTCTACTAGCAGCGCTGGAATAGCGCTGCTAGTAGACTAAGCGCAGGAATAAGGGGGTTTACAGACCTAGGTGGTTTATTAGTCTACTAGCAGCGCTGGAATAGCGCTGCTAGTAGACTAAGCGCAGGAATAAGGGGGTTTACAGACCTAGGTGGTTTATTAGTCTACTAGCAGCGCTGGAATAGCGCTGCTAGTAGACTAAGCGCAGGAATAAGGGGGTTTACAGACCTAGGTGGTTTATTAGTCTACTAGCAGCGCTGGAATAGCGCTGCTAGTAGACTAAGCGCAGGAATAAGGGGGTTTACAGACCTAGGTGGTTTATTAGTCTACTAGCAGCGCTGGAATAGCGCTGCTAGTAGACTAAGCGCAGGAATAAGGGGGTTTACAGACCTAGGTGGTTTATTAGTCTACTAGCAGCGCTGGAATAGCGCTGCTAGTAGACTAAGCGCAGGAATAAGGGGGTTTACAGACCTAGGTGGTTTATTAGTCTACTAGCAGCGCTCTGCGGTTTCACCTGCGTTTGTCGCGATCCCGTGAGAATATCGAGATAAAAAGTAGCCTATGTTACTCCCAACGAACCAATGTATCCTCTTACTAAGATTCATTTAAATCAGTCCAGTAATTTCGGAGCCTATTCGTTACAAATAACTATTTTCTCTTAATTCGTTTAAAGTCGTCAATCAGTACCAAGAATATCTATACCAATATGATATAGCTGAAGAGTTTGTTTGTTTGAACGCGCTAATCTCAGGAACTACTGGTTCGAATTGAAAAAATCTTTTTGCGTTGGATAGTCCATTTATCGAGGAAGGCTATAGGCTACTTTTTATTTTGATATTCCCACGGGATCGGGACTTACGCGGGTGAAACCGCAGGGCGCAGCTAGTGGCAAAATAAAATGATAATATTTATCAAAGAAACGCGATATCTTTGTACACAAGCAATAAAAATGAAATGTCCAATGTTCAAACAAAAAAATAAACAAACCAGTAGCAAAATTACAATATGCATGATAATATAAATTTTTTTTTAATACAAATTGACTCATAACCACGAAATACCAAACAGTTCAAGGTCTGATAGGTGTCAAACAAAACAAAATAAATAGCAAATTAAAATCGATATATCAGTAAACAATACCTCTTGTTTTATTTTTGTTTTTATTAAACACCTGTTACTATATCTTTACTATAAGTTTTCGAATTTAATTCATCGATTCGATCGATTGACTGATGAACTATATTCTATCTAACCAAATATACAACATCTTTATGGGGTTTCCTCAAGTAAAGGTTAGCCTTTACCGTACACAACATTTGTTTATGGTACACGCACATATACGCAAAAACAATGAAAAATACAGGTTGTGCAGCGAATGGTGAGCGCTGGCGGAAAGTGGAAGGGGTATGCGCAGAAGTCAATTTTTAGGTCTGTTTGGGCGGGGGGACAGGAGCGAAGGGAGGGTCAGTTGCTCACATCATAGCTCTCTGTTCCGCACACACGTCTTTAGCCGCGCTCTGTCCCGCTCCCGCACGTCTAAGTACTGTCGCGCACATAAAAATTTACCATCACTCGGTTAACATTGCAGCCGCGTAGCTAACTTTACCCAGATCGAAAATTCAACTTTATACAGAAAAACTGGTAATCATTGGTGCAGGCATAGAAATCCATGTTCGTACCTTTGTTCAGTAAATGTACAGGACAGTATTAGTTCCGTGGTTTGAAGTTCGCGCCAAAAACAATAGAAAATATAGATTTGACAGCAATCTGACAGTTTAAAGTGACAGTGACAGATTATCGATCAATAGAAGATCAGTAGTCAATAGGTAGTTGTTTCATTAAAAGGTAATTACATTAAAAGATACCAAAAAATATGTTTATTTAATTTGAGTTCCATATTAGTAGTCTATCTATAGTTTAATAGTGTAAATTACAGTGAATAAATATACTGTTTAATAGTAATAGTATATAAATGAATGTTTTTCTGGTTGAGCAAAATCATATACGGTATGTAAACAAAGTATGACGGTTTGGCTGTAATAATTCTGTGCGCGATTGTACATGCGCAAACCATCCCCACCAATTTCCGCCAGCGCTCACCATTCGCTGCACAACCTGTACGTCTGTGTGCGTGCCAAAAGTGACGGATCGACCACATCGACGTCGGTGTAAATACCACTTTAACTGCATCGTCATTTATCGTATTTTTTATTTAGATAGTCTTTTGATTTATTTTATTAAGATCGCCTTTTGTTTTTATTTGATCGTCTTGTTTGTATTTAGATCGTGTTTTATTTTTATTTAGATCATCTTTTGTTTTCGTTTCGATTATCATTTGCTTCTAGTTCGACAACCCTTATAAAGTGGGGTGGAGGAATAACTCCACTTATCATTAGGCAATATCATGACACGTGTTCAAATCACACTTTTTCTCGCTCTTGCTCAGCTGTCAAGCGTGCGCAGCGTGACGGTCTTTCAATTAATTTTATGAAGTGTTCGAACGGTACTGTATATAAGTAAAATATATATAGTAGCAGTTCTGACTGTGCCCTAATTACCCAGTAATTCTAGTCAGTAAGTCACGCGATTTTTTTGTCGAAATTCAATCGAGTTTTTGTATCGTAGTAACGCCCTTCAATGTCAATGTCAAGAACGTTGCTAGCACATGTGTCGACGCGTGCGTCACCAATTAACACGAATTTAGTTTACTCTTTCTCTCTCCCACTATTATGTAATCGTTCTTATATTTTAGAAACAGATATTAATATAATAATCTCTATTTATATTAGAAATATTTTTGACATCGGTTGATTTGAAGATGGCGCCTATGTAATCTTGTGAAGATCTTGTGTGTGGATCCTTTGAAGTACGAACGTCAAATTCTATGAAATGGATTGATGTCAACATTTTGACGTAATTTTGCGTGTCAGAATCGGAACTAATCAATGATGTTTCGACTTTTGTCGTTTACCAAACGTCATAACATGTTTGTGTCATCGTCTCGCCAAAAGTTGTAAAAGTGCAGGCATGGACGAATCTGAAACATGATGAAAGCGCAACCAATATACTGATTCACGACCTACCAGTTAAACTAAATAGATCTTCTCTATCTTAAGGTTGCGTGTAAGAAACAACTTTAAGAGATAAAGTCGCCAATTTCTAATTTTTAATAAGTATTTTAAATAAACCTTTAATTTTTTTTTAAATGTTTTTTGTGTGATGTACAAATAAAGTGTTTTTATCGGAGATCCGAGATTTATCTATTAAATCACCCTATCTGACTACTTAAGTAAATCGTCTTGTCATGAAAACTTGTCACAAAAGTAACCCCTTAATTATGTTCATAAGGTAAATGAGCATTATTTATTATAAGGTATTTATTATCTCTATCTTCTACTGACTGACTGACGGATCAACGCACAGCCTAAACCGCTGATCGTAGAGACCTGAAACTTGGAGAGTGTGTTCGTTGTATGACGTAGGCATCCGATAAGAAAGATTTTCCTAAATTTGACCCCTTAGGGAAAAAGGGGAGCAAAGTTTGTATGCGACAATGTGATTCCTTGGTCCACTTTCAATTTTCGACTTTTATACAGACGAAGTCGCGGGCAAATGCTAGTCTTCAATATAATATTATACAGGCATTGAATGAACTGCTTTTTCACCGTAATACCTTAGCTTCATTAGGTACCAAACGAGCGGTATCCATCCATGAAATTATACCTAAATATCTACCTAAAATACGCGACCATTTGCCCTTCAACCTCTAAACCAAAAATATTGAAAAAAAGTAGTAAAGAGCGAATCGGACTACGCTCATTAAGAGTTCCGTAGTTTACATAAATCAAACGTCAAGATGATCTTAAATAATCTTAATTCATGAGAGACGCATTAGTGCCAGGGATATGTAAAGTTACTGTTGTTTCTTTAGTTTTCAGGGTTCCGTACTTCATAAGGTAAAAAAAAGAAACCCTTATAAAATCACTCTCTTGTCCGTCTGTCTGTCTCTCCTTGTCTATGTTGTGTCTTTTTTTCTGCAATTATATTTGGGTTTCGTTCCAAATAAACTATTATCTCTTATCGAAAAACTTATCATAGACATAGACATTGAAATTTAAAATAAGTTAGTTTTAATGGTTTCGCTGTCGTCATTTATTAAGAAGTTTATTTTAATTGGAATTGGAAAACGAAACCCTAAAGAACCACGTAGGTACTTACCAATGACATAATATATTAATCATTAAAGAATTTGGCATTGACGGACTTCAATGTCATTTGTTTACGACGAAAAAAAACAGCCGTTTCATTTTTTTCTGTCATAAATGTCGGTCGTCGTGATATGCGCTCACGACTTGTATTCTGTTTTCTGAACGACGACAAAAGACCGACGCGATCATTTTATTCCATTTTTAGGGTTCCGTACCCAAAGGGTAAAAACGGGACCCTATTACTAAGACTCCACTGTGCGTCCGTCCGTCTGTCTGTCACCAGGCTGTATCTCATGAACCGTGATAGCTAGACAGTTGAAATTTTCACAGATTATGTATTTGTATTATATAACCGACGACCCAATTGGCACAATGGTCACCATGCCGAACTGCCAAACACAGGGTTGCGGGTTCGATTCCCGCCTCAGACATGTATTTATGCTTAGATATTTGTCTGTGGTCTGGTTGTTTCTATGTAAGTATTATAAATATATATTTACAAAAGATATCCGTTATCTAGCACCCATAACACAAGTCTAGTAACTTAGCTTTGGGCTAGATGGCTATGTGTAGAATGTCCTGCAATATTTATTTATTTATTATTTCTGTTGCCACTATAACAAAAAATACTAAAAACAATATATATTAGAACAGAAGAAATTATATCGACTCGAACTTGGCCGGATTTTTTATTTAATAGGTTAGTAAGAAAGTAAAGATTTTATCTGATTAGAGCGAAATAATGCTGCGGCATAAAAAATAGCAACCGGTCACTCTGAAAAGATATTTTTACTACCACAGTAGTAAAACAGGTAATTCCATTACCTTTGTTACTTACTACTGCAGTTCGTAGGAAATAAAAAATATATAAAAAAAATTGCAAATAGACTAAAAGAAAAGAGTCAACTGCTGAAAGCTGGCAGGTTGTTAAATGCGATGTTTTTATTCCTTTTTATTTATAAAGCCCGCGGCGGTACAGAGGGAAAGACATGACAAAAGTTAAAAGGAGCCTTAGAAACAGCAGTGGAACAAGAATTTATTATTAATTCATTAAATGCGAAAAAGAGTAGGTACATGAAATTAATAAATAAATAAATACCGCAGGACCTTCCACACATCGCCATCAAGCCCCAAGCTAAGTAACTAGGCTTGTGTTATGGGTGCTAAACAACGGATATACTACTTATATACTTTTTCTTTTGTAAATATATACAATACATAGAAACAACCAGAGCACAGACAAATATCTATGCATAAATACATGTCTAATGCGAGAATCGAACCCGCACCCTGTGTTTGGCAGTCCGGCATGGTGACCATTGTGCCAAATGGCTCGTCAAATTCAGTCAATTAATGTTACTAGAATAGTAAAATCAAAGAATCACTTAACTTAGCCATAAGGCATGCAACGTTTGTTTGTGTCATATGTTTTCACTTCTATTTAGACAAACAAATGAATTGTTTTTCAAATTGACAATAAAACAAATATTTATCTAAGAAGTTTTCCTATTTTTACGAAATATTTACTTAAGTTGGCACAATGGTCACCCTGCCGGACTGCCAAACACAAGGTTGCGGGTTCGATTCCTGCCTCAGATAAGTATTAATGCTTATAATATTTGTCTGTGGTCTGGTTGTTTCTATGTATTATAAGTGTATACTAGCTTTTGCCAGCGACTTCGTCCGCGTAGTAGGTAGTCGAAAATGGTTCTAATAGGATTAGACTTAGGAATCACGTAATCCCATACAAACTGTGCCCCCTTTTTCACCCCCTTAGGGGTAGAATTTCGGAAAATCCTTTCTTATCGGATGCCTACATCATACAAAGAACACACCCTCCAAGTTTCAGGTCTCTACGATCAGCGGTTTAGGCTGTGAGTTGATCCATCAGTCAGTCGTTCAGGACAAAGCATAATATATGTATAGATTTAAAGTAGTATATCCGTTGTCTAGTACCCATAACACAAGTCTAGTTACTTAGCTTGGGGCTAGATGGCGATGTGTGGAATATCCTGCAATATTTATTTATTTATTTAGGTGGCTTTTATTACCTACAGGTACCTAATAAAAAACATAAGATTGCGTCAGTACAGAATCTAGTTTGAATAGTTGACGTCGTTGTCTAGTGTATGAATGTGCATTGAGTGGACAAGGTTGTAGGTATGACGTCATCGGTCACGCCATGCCACCTCGCTAAGGTTTCACTTAGCAACTGCATTGATTGTTATTGCTGGCTTACGTTTTAGACGCACTATTTGCTACTATGAGCTAGGTTTCAATATGTAATGTACTCAGTATTGTTTTATTCAATACTTGCGACCCGCCGCGGCTTCGCACGGCTATATTGTGCATGTATTATACATATAAACCTTCCTCTTGAACCACTCTATCTATTAAAAAAATCTCATTAAAATCCGTTGCGTAGTTTTAAAGATTTAAGCATACATAGGGATTATAGGGACAGAGAAAGCGACTTTGTTTTATACTATGTAGTGATAGTGATAGTGACTAGCAGCGCTCCATTTCGCCCGCGTAACTCCCGATCCCGTGGGAATATCGGGATAAAAAGTAGCCTATGATACTCCCAATGAATCTATGTATCCTCATACCAAGTTTCATCAAAATCGGTCCAGTAGTTTCGGAGCCCATTCGTTACAAACAAAAACCATCTTTATAAGATTAGTATTGACGATCATTTTACGATTTAGTTCCTATTCAGCACTAAAATGTATGCGGCGTTGGCCTAGTGGTAGACACCTCGACTTTCAATCTGAAGGTCGTGGGTTTGAATTACGGCCGGCCAGTGGATTTTTGTTATTCAAAAATTTTATATGCTTAAATTAAATAAGATTGAAAATATTTGTATTGCATTGCCAAAATACTTGTATTTCTTTTTGCATTTGTATAGGAGCTTTAAAGCTTAAAATGTTACTTGATTTAATCCCTATATAAAATTCTCGTGTCGCGGTGTTAGTTACCTATATCCACCTAAGCGGCTAAACTAATTTGTATGTTTTTTAATGTATATTCTTTAGGTCTGAAAATCGCGTTCCTTCCACTCGACACCACCAAAACGACACCACCGGTGGTGTCGTATGGAATCTCTAGTCCATACGACACCACCGACTATTAGTGAGGTTACCTACATACAAAGTTGTTGAAATGAAAACTCCAATTAAGTTCAAGCAGTTTCATTAATGAGGTATGTCATTTGATAAAGTTTATATTTATCTGTCACTCAAATGGTCATCTTGACATTGTTCATTGCAATTTGCATATTATTGTCTTTCCGTCCGAATATTTTAATTTTTCACAAAGGACATGGATACTAATACTGACGACATAAAAGCTAATAGCGGAACAGCTTTGCTAATTATCGTTTAACTAGGTATAGATAACTTGAAATAATAACTTTGGGGTCGGATCAATGTATGTGATGTTGTCTGATATTTATTTATTTATTTTAATGAACTGGGAGCTGTTTGTCAAAAACACGCGTGTCTGGACATCACTAGGGTGGTGTCGTATGGACTAGAGATTCCATACGACACCACCGGCAGTGTCGTTTTGGTGGTGTCGAGTGGAAGGAACGGAAAATCGAACAATATCTATTTTATTCCCCTTTTTTTTGTAAATGGCAAAACAACGTTTGCCGGTACAGCTAGTCAAATTATAATAATTAACCAAATTGATATCAATGTTACTTAATTTTCTATTGGCAATTTATACAATCCTAGGGGAATACGTATTCCCCATGACCGTGTTATGGTTACACGTGAAATACACATTGTTTTAAGCTACAAATGGTACCAATCAATCTAAGGCCTCCCCTAAATAAATAAAAACGTCGGATCATTTAAATTCATCTACTTAATAAACGAAGTATAAGGTAAATAAGGTGGAATATGCTAAAACAATTTCCTTGCAATCAAGCTGATTGATAACATCAAACGGGAGGCCGATTCTCTGTCGAGGTGGTAACACTGTGATTCGGATTGTGGTTTACATCAAGAATCGGCCCCTTAGACAAGATTACTTTCCAGTATCGATGTCGGCAATTTTTTTTTGTATGAAATTGGCATTAGGCTACCGAAAAGTCACGTAGTCTTGCGTTAGAGAAAACAAAATGGTGGACAAGTTTTATCGTGACGATTTAAGACAATTTCATACAAAAAAAATCAGCCGATTAACGATATCGCTGATGGAAAATAATCTTGCCTAAGGAGCTTGGTCACACTGTTGTCTAAAGCAGAATTAAGATCAAGAAATCAGGCTACACTGTGATCCAGAATGTAATTAGGATCAAAAAATCAGGCTACACTGTGATCCAGAATGTAATGAGGATCAAGAAATCAGGCTACACTGTGATCCAGAATGTAATTAGGATCAAGAAATCAGACTACACTGCGATCCAAAATGTAATTAGGATCAAGAAATCAGGCTACACTGTGATCTAGAATGTAATTAAGGTTATACGTTTTCCCTACTAAATGTTTTAGAGATTCCTACGTTTTATACTGAGATATTTAACTTATTATGACTTAAAGTAGGCCTAATTTAAGCTATTGTAGGGGCAGACCAAAAATATCACTGTTTAACATCCAGGAAGTACTCTGTTTCAGCGTGAAAAAAGAGACCAATTTTACGTATGTAGTGGTGCACGGTTATATTGACGTATGGTCATAGTGTAAGTGACGCATAGATGTGTGGAAACACGCGACGTTGTCGCTTTGTGTGTGGAAGCAGGAACACGCAATTACGCTAGAGCAGAGCCGCAATACAGTTTGCTGGATAAGGGCGACGTTGCCTCTCCGTCTAATCTGTCTAATAAAAATCAAAATATTTTCAATTGCATGATATTCAACTGAGTGCTGCCAGACCTACACCTGCAAGATTTTATGTAACTTTTGGCACTGTCGCGTCACTTTTGATACTTGAATTATACGTTATTTTGATAGACTTATCAAATTATCACTTTACGTATATAATAAATAAATAAACATTTATACTTGTTTGCATTTAATTAATAGTATAAAAATATAATAAAATATAAATGAAGTATAGTAATTCGCGAGAAAAAAAACCAAGCAGTCTTGTTGTTTTTTTGGTACTGTTTGTTGTACACACTGGCAACATACACCCAGTCGATACTTTGCCTCGCACTAGATGCGCGCTTGTTACCTAGGTAACGGAGAGTCAACAGAGATGTCAAGTAGTCAATAAATAGAAAAACCAAAAATAAAATATTATAATCATTTATTATATTCCTACTATTGTGTTTAAAGTGTCATCCATCTGAGCACCTACTGAAAATAAACCTTGAGGAAATTTTAGTGTCTTGTAAGTGATTGAATTATTAAACACAAGTTGGGCCGTAGGAACAAACTACGACTACTCTGGGTCCCAAGCCATGAAGGAATAGCAGGAAATGAGAAGGCTGATGAGCTGCAAGAACAGGATCGGCAAGTGCTATGCTTGGACCAGAACCATGTACGGGCCTGCCAGCATGCACAATCACAAAGGCCGTAAAGGATTACGTTGATAAGAAACACACGCAAGAGTGAGAAATCAGTGAAGGGCTACTACATTCAAGGAACATAGGATTTTTCCTCTTAGTGGGATCGCTGCGTTAATCGATCCCAAGGGGTCGAAGTGTTGCTGGCTATGTCAGCCCGCGATATAAGATAAGATAGAACTAATTTTAAATAAATAAACCTTTTTGTACATTCCTTTGTCTTTATTTTTCTCTTTTCATTCAGACCTAGTACAATTTGCATAGTTCAGAATTCGTCCTAGTTTAAAAAAAAATTATTACTAACAGTACCTACCATAAAATTGATCCTGTTTTTGAAAATTTATTCAAAAATATATTTTCATTAAAAAAAAATATTTGTATCGAGATTTGAACCGGGGCTCTTCAGAACACTATCCCGCCGCTCTAAATGACTACACCAATCGGTATCTGTAGGACTACGTCAAATATAGTCTATAGTTGCTACAGTTTATTGTTTTGTATGTGTGCGTGTCATTTATATCGTGACAAGAGTTAAAAATTGTACTTTGGAAATACATTAAAATGTGACTTCCAAAAAATTAAATTATGTTTGAAATATGTTCAGAGCAAACTAGAAAACAGGCAACATATATACAAATACTTTAATTCCACGTCAATCATAGCAAAATAAAATAAAAATATACTTTCGGGGAAAACAAGCGCCATCTAGCGGAATACTTTGCTTAGCGATACGAAACATTCAACCTTAAGATGAAGAAATCGGCTACTCTGTGATTAAGATTTGGTTTGGATCAAGAAATCGGGCTATTCTGTGATCCAGAATGTAATTTTGATCTTGATCTGGCAATCAGCTACAATCACGATAATTAAGAATTTTAACTACTATTTTAAAAATAAAAGTCATCAAAAATCATTAGAGTCAAAGTTCGTAAAAAAACACACCCCAAACGTAAGGAATCAGTACAACATATAGAATAATGCCCTAAGCCCAACCAAGTAATTGAATCAAGTAAATTGACGAGTAATCATTAAATCGATACACCTTTTGCGGCGATTTGCATAAAGGCATCGAGTTTCGAGTAGGGATGTGGTCGTAACCTAGTTTTGTTGAATATCGATACTTATTTTACAATAATGATTGAATAATTTATTAAATTTATCGATAAATCGATTTTTATTTGTCAATCAAGACGGTAAAATTGAATTTATTTGAGACTAAAATTTAATATTCTTACTTTTGTTAGTTAGAATAATATATGTATGTACTTATATTAAGTTACTTTATTTAGAGTTGACAATTGAGTTCATTCTATGTATCCACATAGATGTATCCCCTTGGATGAGATGCAGAGAGCATGCGACCGATCGCTTTAGAAGTCTTGGGGCGAGGCCTATGTTCAGCAGTGAACGTGTTGGCTGATATGATAAAGATGATCCATGTGGATACATAGAATGCTGAGAATGATCACATGTTAACAATTAAATCTCGATATTCTGAAAGCATCGAGATTCGGGACGCAGCTCGCAGGTGAAACCGCTAGTAAAAACATAAAACACAACAACGCATGTTCACATTATAATCCCACTAATATATCATAATAATTATGCCTCATAAACTCTCAACAACTACACACCGTATCATAATTTCAATACTAAGTTAAAACGCGAACATTCAGCCGCAGAATATTAAACAGTGTCTACCGAGAAGCGTTGCCAAGCCAGACGGCCTGGCGACCGAGACGCCCCGGCAAATACTAACGTAGTACTCTATATACTGAATTTTCTAACCCTAGCAGTTGACGAGAATCAATCATCTGACAGCGCTAACTGCATTGTTATGTAAACCAAGTGAAGACCTTGCAAAGCGTTCAGGTAGAGTTGAATTACAGTCTCACACAATAAGCACGAAATTACGAATACCTGAACGTGTAAATTTACAATTATACAACTGCTATGGTAATGCGATCAAATAGATACAGGTACCAACTAATTTATAAAACAAATGGATTACTACAATTAAGCACTAGCTTGGTAGGTACTATAAAATGAAGCAATTTTTATACAATTACCTAGGTAAGTTAAAAGGAAATTGTTATTTATAAATAAAAATTCAAAACAATAGAAGGTTCGGGCTTTTGGCATACAGGTAGCTGTTACAGTTATAACGTAGGCATCCGCTAAGTAATGATTTTGAAAAATTCAAACGAGGTCGCCGGCAAAAGCTAGTATTTTTATGTTTTTAAAAATGTAAGAAACTATTTCAGAAATATTTCATTATTTATTTATCAGTATTAGACTTTTAAAAGCCTTTTTAATGATTATAAATAAAGATAAATCTTCGCGTTTTGTTCACAGAAAAGCAAAACAGCAAAGCTAATAGCTGAAAAGACATCGCGTTGAAACATCACATTTATTATTCCAATGTTTTGATTAATGTGAATTATCGATTTAATCGACAAGGTTATTGTATAGTTGCACATCCCTAGAGTGCGTGTCTGGCAGACCGCTTGGCGACCGAACGGCCGACTAGCGACTGTTCACTCATATTAAAACACAATGGACATCGGCCCTGCTTTCTATTTATTATTCACATTTTTTGTTTTTCAATACAAAATACATTTACTAGTTCAATGACTGTGTCTGTAGGTATTCTGTAACAGAATACATTTACTTGCGAAGAGATTAAATGTATTCATAGAGAAGGGAATTAGGACAATTTTCATACAAACACATTGTTCTTGTTAAACTTTTCCCCTTATTCCAAAATGAGGTTTAAGGGTAGTCCGAGATGTGGATTTAAACCTTAGATTTAGACACAGATTTACTCGTGAACTATATAATCTAAACACTATACCTATATAATCTAAGGGGTAGTGTTTAGACTATAGTTCCCTATACATTCTATAGGGATAGTGTTAAGACTATAATTCACAAGTAAATCTATATTATCTTAATCTAAGGTTTAAATCCACACTTCGGGAGAACATAAATATCCCCCTTTGTGTTAAATAGCGTTAAAATCCTACAATCGGCAATTTGCATTTCCTTTGGATATACATTTTTTGTTAAATATTTCTAGCAATTGTTCTTATTTAATCTGCCCAGAAAACAAACGTCACGCGATCTAGTACCAGTAAGTACAAAAAAATTGAGACAAAAGTTTATTACCAGAATCATAAAGGTCTACTTCTGGTAGTATATTTTTGTTTACTTAATGAAATAATTTTTATACTGCGAAGGAAAACATCATGATGGAAACATAGTCTTAATTATCTCCAGACTCCAGACGTATAGAGAAGTTATATCAACAATATAACAAAACAAGCAATGAAGATAATCTAAATATAAGAATATAATATCAGTTGTGAATGCTTGTCCTTTACTGCCCTTGAGATCACAATTATTTGTGCCCACTCACGTGATAACTAAGCGTTCACACTTATTTCACTAGAGCAGTTAAAGCGATCATTATTAATGATGTTGTATATATCAAAATATAGAGCTTTTTCGAAAGCCACTTTGTTAGTAAAAATGAAAATGTTCAGGTTCGTAAAAATAAAATGCCATATTCAGACGTACCTATTTCGTTTTTGTTTCGATCTTTATTCGTTTTTCCATTGTCCAGTTGTTTTTCCTGTGCTGATTTGTGATTTTTGACGCGTATTTAAACATTTAAAAAATCCAAATTTTGAACATTTATCTTGCTGAACGTTAAGAAAAATGTCTACATACAAAAGGGCCATGCTATGAGAAGTTCCAGACTCGCAGCTAGCTCTTGTAGTTTCAGAAATTTCATGATAGTATTTACTCTTTTATATACAATCCATTTGTTTTTGCGTGAATGAGTTACAAACAGACACACACACAAACTTTCATTTTCATTTATTATATTAGTAGGAATGTAGACTATAATGATATTTGTCATTGATGAATTAATAAACTACATGGTAGGCGGAGTGGTGGGTGTTAGGTTTTATTTTCGTTACGGAATTTCTTGATTCGGTCACCGTGCTCAAAGCCCGCGATAAAAGCTATGCAATAGCTTAAAAAATTGTCAACCAGTTAACCCGTAACCGAATGTCTTGCCACCGTTCGATAAGGTGGAATAAAGCACGGAGACTGAGAACAAACTGGTACGTATGCAAAAGAGCCTCAAAATCGGTAGCGTTTGCCATTAGAGAGTATTTTACAACACAAAACTTTAAAAAAGCGAATTATGAATATTGCATGAACATGATATCAAGAAAAATTTCACAGCGCATTACTCAAACCGAATCAAAAATATAACTGAATTTTCCATCTGGATTCTTATTACACTAAACGACGTGAAGTCCGGCTATCCGACCATCCAACCACTCGTATTACTTATGCATAAATTCAACCCTATGTAACCACATAGGATCGCATTGCACAGCAATTTAAATAATAACCTTCTTCTTACAAAAACTGCTCTCAGATAAACAAGGAAAACGTCGTGGCAATTATGCAAATGTATTATGCGAGCATTGTATTGTGGCACGTGAACTTACACACGTTAATAACAGGCAGTGATATCAATTGAGCACTTTTGGTGCTAAATTTTGCATTCATCAAGAAAGCTCTAAAACTAGAAGAGTTACGACTTTCAAACTTCGCATAGTGGTTCCTTTTGGAACACTTTTTTTTAAGTTTCTACTCAATCGTAAATGAACATAATATAACTACCATAGACAAGCAAATCAAACTACTTTACACTTTAAAAATTAGAAAGAAAATGGCGAAGTTTAATTTGGCATTTTTTTCGTTTCTTTTTATTAACATTACATAATTGCAATGAAAGGTGATTGCTTAAATAATAAAAAACGGTTGATGAGAAATTGACAGTCGAATTCACATTCGCGGTATTTTTTTTACTTTTGGCACATTTTCTTAGTTTGGCAATAATTTAGGACCTTTTATGTAAAATTGTAAATCAATGTGGCAGCACTGATCAGTAATATTGTAGGAGTTTTATCGTCACGTCTGCTACATCCACAGCTATCCTATCGATATCTTTAAGAAAGAACGATACCCATCACTGACTTTGTATCTCTATGGAACAAGAACTCTCACGAAATAAGAAACTAATCGAACCGTGAATTGAGTTCTCTTATCTTTAACAAACGATGAAAATCACGTAATAACACTAGATCGGTTTTATTTTAATAGTAAATATGGTCTATTTATAGGAATTGTAAGTAGGACCACTCAGGTAAAAGAAGCCAGTTCAATCAGACTCCGTAGCTCCATTTGCCTGACGAAAATATTTTTCTTCAGGCAAAAAAAGCCATTTGGTTACTTAATTTGCATTGCAATGTTCTGTTAGGGAAAAACATAACCCTTTCCTTGCAGTCGGATAAAACGGTTTTTTTACAAGATAGGTCAGCGTCTGACCACAATCAGACCTGAATGGTGCTAAGTAACTAATTATGTAGATATTTTAACAATACAATGAATAAATATTATTTATCTATCTTATCTAAATAAAACCATGTAATCATTTTTTTGGCACATAATATGTCGGTATTCCATTTTGTGGTACCATTTGACCAACTCAAGTCAGGCAAAAGAAGCCTCTTCATTTTATCTAATTAATAATTTACAGGCCCTAAGCCATGTAGTTATGAAATAATTAAACTGTTATGATAGGTTAGTTAAGCTATTCTAGGCGGTCAGTCAATGCATAATTCGTATCGTCACTCGATTTACGTCAAATGACTAGATAACCCTAGCAATAGTGTTATTGATTTACGGTGTTGAAATAGAATTGTGACTTCATTTGATAAATTACAAATAAGGCAAAAGAAGCCTCTCCATTTCATTCCTTACAAGCCCTGCGCCATCTAGATATGAAATAATTATGGTATAATAATAATTACAGCTTATCCGATTCTAGACGAACGGTCAGTTAATGTATAATACGTATCTAAATTCAATGTATTCTGTACAATTTACGTCGAGAGGCTAGACAACCGTTGCAATTGGTGAAACAGAATTGTGGCTTCATTTGATAAATTTCAAATAAGGCAAAAGAAGCCTCTCCATTTCATTATTCAATTAATAATTTACAAGCCCTGCGCCATGTAGATATGAAATAATTAAAATAATGATAGGTTAAGCGATTCTAAGCGAACGCGCGACGGTCAGTCAATGTATTATTCGTACGGAACTGCATTGTATTCTGTACGATTTACGTCGAGTGACTAGACAACCGTTGCATGCGATAGTATTATTGATTTCACCCGGTGTTAAAACAATGTTATTTTTGATCGATGACTGCATTGCATGAACGTTTCTGTGCGACTCGACTGTGGAAACTGTAAAAGAATTTATGATAAACGGAAAGCGACAGGAAGGAACTCGTACATAAGTTTCTTTGTTGTATCTAGATTTAAGTGGTATTCTATGAAAACTTGCAGTATTTGTGGTGGTTCGTATTGCTCGGGTTCGTGGGATTTAGCCCCACATGTCTCACACGTGACCCCTGGGTGGTGTTAGAGGAGCAATCTCCTGGTGGAGGCCTCGGTCTAGGCTTAGTACCATCCACCGGCCTAGGTCGCATCGCCAAGTGGACTTTGCCCGTGTTGCGATAGGGTGCAGCTGCATAAAGAGGACGGGTGTTCCACTGTCGTCTTCCACCTTCACACGCGAAGTTTTTACCTTTTTTTGATATCAAAAGTCGATTGCTGACATTGTGACGACATCGTCGCACAACTTCATTCATTCATCAGTCACATCACTAGCGTTTGCTAAGAGAGAAGTGGGACATCACTAGAGCGTCTCGTGCTCTCCCACTTTCTTTCTTGCGCACGACCCAAAAATGGCGTTTGACTGTTTGTTTATAATTACGTCTATTATTATATAATTACTTATAAACGAGTGTTTTATTATACTCTACAAAACGGGGGACCCAATCCCCAAAACATGACTCTTAGTTCCAAGTACCTTTACCACCCTTTCACTACTGCTCTCAGCGCTAAAATGGCGAAAATCAAATGGAAGCATTTTATTGATGACAGTCGCCTGTCCAGCATACTATTACTAAGGAAGTTTAGTGCAGGAGGTTTAAAAAAAAACTCGACCAAGTGAGAGTCGGACTCGCGTACGAAGGATTCCGTAACATTATATTCTGTTTTTAGTACTTACTGTTGTTGTACTTACCGTGATACACAGTGAAAATTTCAACTGTGTATCACGGTTCATGTGATATAGTCTGGTGACAGACAGACAGACGGACGGACGGAAAGTGGAATCATAGTAATAGGGTTTACCCTTTAGGTAAAAAGTAAAGTAAATTATAAAGGTTTACAAACGGTCCCAAATCAGGATATCCTAATGCCAAAGACAAAATAGTTGAAACAAAGGGTTCGGGGTTCGAATACTTATCTGGCTCATACAAATATTTGTGTTGGCACTGGAATCGAACCGGGACAGTTTACTCTCCGATAGCTATGCTTTATTCATTAGTTTAAAGTTAACTCATGATATTATCTACGAATTATACTCCTTTATATTACGGAACCAGAGATATTACTTTTGATACTTCGAATTAAGGTAAATAAATATATTGCAGTGCACACAGCGCGATCTTTCCCGAAGCTAAGCAACTAGACTTGTGTTATGGTGACCAGACAACTTATACAGGGTTATTGGTAATTAATTATATAAGGAAGCGGTTAAGCGCTACCTTATAAATCTTATAATCAAATTTTGTTCTGCGAATTTTGGAAATTTGAACTTTTTTAGAAATATTTGAGGGTATGTTAATTCGAAAATCAGCTACTCTTTTGACCGATTTTCAAGATATTCCCGCCAAAAAAGCAATATTTTGTAAGAAAACGTCAAAAATTGGAAGCTAGTGGTACTGTAACGTCATTACAAGACCAGAAGACTATGTGTACAAAAAATCCCTAAATCCCCCTCAATGCAAAAGAGGCCTCTATTGAAGAAGGAAGGCCTACCAGACTCGAAACCAGGACAAGACAACTTGGTGTCAATTCAGGAGAGCCGACCTCATCTAAAAGGCGAAGAAGAAGTCACAGATTCGAACACAAGTTTTTTTTACCCTAATAATTTAAGAGAAAACTAACTTTTCTTATATAAAAAGTCAATCTCATTTCTAAGAAAAGAATATTGAAAAAAGACTTTTATATTTTCACAGTAAATTATGAAAAGAAAGCACAAGATAAGTCCACATTAATTTCAAGGCATGAACGTTTAAAATTTAATTATGTAAGATAGACCAAGACTTGAAAAGGCGACTTAAATTAAAAATATACCAAATAGCGTTTATAAGAAAGGACTTTTATAAAGTTGATTAATTAAACAGTTACTGAAATGTACAATAAAATAGAATAAATTATGAGACGTAATAGCTGTGGTGATAGTGTAACAGAACTGTGTTAAACTTTCATTCTGAAGGTCGTGGGTTCTGGGTCGGGCGTGGGTTCTGGGATTTTTCTGATAAAAAAGTTTGCTTAAGTATAGGTTTTTCTGGTGAAAAAGTTTCCTAAAATAGGGTGCCCAAAAGGCTGGCTGCAATGCCTCTTTAATAGCAATGCCAATCTCTTGGCTAAAGTAGCAGCTAGCCCTTTGGAGCCTTTGAAGCATTTTTATTTAGATTTGTCAATTAAGTGCTAACAAACAAGGAATTTTGCACTGGAATTCCTAAATAAGTGAAAATTTGAAAATTTCAGTCATACATGCAGAAAATTCACACTAGTGAACCAACGAGCGAGCCAATCAATTTCATGAAATAAGTGTGACTTAACAACAAGGTTTTCAGTGCAATGCAACTCGAACCTCATTTAAAATTCTAACTTTATCAAAAGCCCGATAAAAAGCAAATCATTAAACAAACAAAACAAGAACAGTACAAAAATATTTTTTAATTAGTTTCGTGTTAAGCGCGTTACCTACGAACACAAAGGAATAGCTCTTTTCTCCCTTTAATTTTGTTTTATTTCGGCGTTTCTTTTTCTTTTACATTTTTTGAATAACTTAAAAGTTATAAGTCATGCTTTTTGGAAATAATAACACGTAAGTAAGCCTAGACATAATATAAACTATTCAAACACAAAATTTCGTTCCAATTTAAGTGATGAAAATTACAGGTATGCCCCAGACCGAAAATTACAACCAAATTGGTATGTGATCCTCTTAATCTAAAGCCGTAATGTGCATTTAAAATGGGCGATAACGCAAATAAGCGTATTTGCATCTAATTAAAGGAACATCGATATTTTGCGAGTATTTCACTAAAAATAAGCGTTATTATGCATATAGCTGCAGTACAGTGAAAGGTCAATTTGTATGCTAATTATAATTATATACTAGTCGTTTTTCCTTCTGCTCATTTTTTAACCAACATCAAAAAAGAAGGAGGTTTTTAATTATTACGTGTACTCGTACCTATAGGTACCTATATATTTTGTTTCTATCTATGTTTGAGGAGAATTCTGGGACCAATCAAGAGAGAAGATGGCTTAGGAGTGTAAGAAAGAATGTAGGATGATCCAGCAGTCAAAAGACCGTATCTGCTGCTATTAAATATCAGTTAAAATCCCGTTTACTTACTAGTAAAGTACTAATTTCTGCTTTAAATGGCCAACCAGCTTACCTGCAACAAAACAATAAAAACTTATTATTACCGCATCAGAGAGATTTTCAAAGCCATGCAGTTTAAGCACGAATATAAGGGTATCTTAATTATGAAAATAGGTCCAGTAGTTTGGACGATAAATGAGGTAATAAATTTTTTACAAAGATTGGCACGAAAAACAACCCTGTCCTTGCAGGTCGTAATAAACGAAGCCGCCACGAAAAAAGCTTTCTTCAAAAAAAAAATACAATATGAGGCTCTCCTTTAGCATCTACTGCAAATCTCCTACTGGTAGGAGCATGGGGACATAATATTCCTCGGCATCCTATTTTTAGTAGGACTACGGAGCGTTTTTTATTTAATCCTGGTGCTCACATTTTTAAAAGGCACTCTCCTACCAGTAGAAGAACGAATTACGAGTTAAATTATTGAGAGAATGCGCCATCATGCCCATAGAATATCTCCTACACGCACCGTGGGCCACTCAAAAACTTATTTTGCATCCTTTGTTTTAAAACTGCATAGTTACAAAAACCGAGCACTACCAAGGTATTGAAAGTGCTTAATTACAGCGGACACGGTGCCGGTGTGCGATTTACATTTCCACGTCGGAGTGCGCGGTTATTATCCGACGACTAAGTTAAACAGCAATGAAATGTTTGTGCTGCACTTTATTCAGCGCGAACCTGGCGTAGGGCTGTCAAGGTATAGGGGTGATTGATTGATTAGTTAACTGGTGTTTTTAATTAAACCACTTTAAAATGAGGTTACGAATTCGACACGTTTGTTACATAATTTTACCATATCGCATATTGGCTAGACGAACACTTCACAATAATTCATAAACTACGAGTTTATCTTTTACTAGCGACCCGCCCCGGCTTCGCACGGCTATATTATGCATGTATTATACATAAAAACCTTCCCCTTGAATCACTCTATCTATTAAAAAAAACCGCATCGAAATCCGTTGCGTAGTTTTAAAGATTTAAGAATACATAGGGAAATAGGGACAGAAAAAGCGAGTTTGTTTTATACTATGTAGTGATTTTCTTTAAAAAAAATGCGGCTGACTGTTACTTTCGGCCGTTCCTAGATATAGTTTTTACTAAATAGCATAGCAAAAAAAAATCAAGGCCGAATTTATCAGTAACTAGCGACCCCGGCTTCGCACGGCTATATTAAAAAAACCACATCAAAATCCGTTGCGTAGTTTTAAAGATTTAAGCATACAAAGGGATATAGGGACATAGGGAGAGAGAAACCGACTTTGTTTTATACTATGTAGTGATAGTGATAGTGAAGTGAAGTAAATAAAAAGATAGTTTTTGAAGTTTCCAAGGGATCGTGAGTGGACGGACATACCCACGGGCGTACTAACTTCTGCGACTAAACACAAAAAGTTAACTACCTAACAATATAAAATAAAAACAAAGCTAAATAAAATACAATCATTTAAACAAAAAAATATACAATATAAATCTAATTATATGAACGAGACGAAAGAGTCTTTACATTTAATTACTACCTACTGTTGGCATTACAATCCAAGAGATGCATTCCCGGAGAGTTATTACCAGTTTAATTAGCTAGCTTGTTTGTGAATTCTGGTGAACGCTAAATTGCTAACTGGCTTTAGTTTAGTATGGACTAGCAGCGCGCAGCAGCTTCACTTGCGTTAGACACGAACAACTAGCTATACATACTCTTAATCAACGATTACTTTTTTTTACGCAATCATCTTACCGCATCTCCAGTACAACGATGACTAAATCACATCATCATCATTGGCCTTTATCATCTTCGAAAGATGTTTTTCACAGTGTCGTGAGTGGCGGCATTTGTTCTCATAGCTCAAGAGACCTATACGAGCGAGGCAACGACGTCCGCACAGTTGGCAAATATGCGAACCACCAGAAGGTAGGGGGTTCGCACAAATCACAAAACTCGTAAATATTAATCACATAAACAGACATAAAACTTTCTTAAATTAATATTATAGAGTATGAAGTGTTTTCAGTGCTCTAAACATACCTATATCCTCCAGATTTATGTTAGATATATTCTAGTGTAGAATTTACAATTTTGAATCCACTTGTAACGTAAAACAATGGTTGTCAAGAGGTATCTAATTGGCTAAATATTATCTCTCATGAAATTGTAGGTAAAACAAATACCTTGTTTAAAGTTGAATAACTAATATTATATTTAGTAATATTTACTGCGTATAAAATAGAAACATACCTATATAGAAATAATTTCGGATTTGTCCAGACATTTTATGGAATCGATAATGGAGTCAACCATCAAATATCATTGAATAACACTCATAACGTCTCGTATAAAAAAATAAGAAACACAGTAAAGGAGTCCGGCTAAAACCAGCGCGTTGTAGCTGCATCTCACAGCATAAAATATGACTGAGCTCCTTTTGCCATGTTTTCTTTATAATAAATTCAAATTGTAAATGACAGCACTTAGTTTTATTAAAATTGTAATTGTATTTTAATGTGAACATGACAATAAACAATTATTTATAACACTAGGTTAGTATATTAGTAGAATTTAATAACAAAAAGTTACCAAACTGCCGAGACAATGGCAACCCTGCGCTGCCGTCGGCTGTCTCGCATTACAAATAAACGCCACTCGTTATATTCCGAGATGAAAACGCAGACTAAGGAGCTGTATAAATATTGCCAGCTTCTGCAGAATACCACTACCAATCACTATCTCTAAACTGGACAAAAAACATTTTAAAGAGGTGAATAAGTGAAATAATCATCCCTAAAATGTCTTGTCATATAAGCAAGCATATTGTCACTAAACACCAGTCAAACGCTGGCCTTTATGTTTCATCTGAAATTAAAAAGCCCGAAGTTTTTCTATCTTGTAATTTCGTCTCTGACATAAAAGCTGTTCAAACAAATAATTCGCATGAAATAACATTCGAGTAATATTCGTTGCGAGCAAATAGTAGCGGTCCAGGTGGGCGCATTCGTCTCGAACCGTATAATATCGATTCGGCAATAACATCTCTTTGTTACTTTACATTTATTGGCCGGGCTGAGTCGGCCACGTCGTTATTGCAGCCGACAATACAGAGACCGAGGCCCCGTATTATTTATCTCAGTTTTCTAGCTCTATTGCCTCCGTTGTTATCGGAAACACTATTAATGAACGTTCACTGGAATTTCTTTATGAATCGTCTGCTGCTTTATAAATGAGCCAGTGAGTTCTACAAATATTTTATAGCGTTTTCCGTTGTGTAACGAAGCGATTCCGAGAAATACAACAATAAACTTTACGGTACCATCTATTGTTCCTCGATATGACACACCTCATTAACGCCCTATGGGAATTTCTCCGGTTTAAATATACAATATTGAAATTAACTAAACTGAGAATGAAAAACAGGTCTTGTACGACATCTGTATAACAACATAACTGTACGGATAGAGCGCTCGATTAATTAAAATATTTATGCAGAAGGGGGTGCCCGGTGACTCGGTAAGAGCCAAAATATTTTGTTTAGAAATCCAACCCTAAAGGGTATCAAATGGCACCGCATAAAAATACAGTCGTGTGAACAATAGATCCCAAAAGTAATTTATAGATCAAGATAAGGGTCAACTGGTCGTGACTGTCCGTATGTCACACCCTGACCGATGCGATGTAGGGAGCGAACGAGGTTTCCGCGGTCAAACTGAACCGAGCCGAGCCTCGTGACAACCGCACCACTGATACACCACTTTAATTAACTGAATTACAATATATTTAAATAGAGAATTGTTAGAAAGCGCTATAAATAGAGCAGTTGCCCGTGCGAGCCGGAAAGTGGCATAATTTACGTGAGCGTAACTCTTTGATAAATCAACAGTGCGTAAATAAAAAAAATAACTAGGCCAGAGTGTTGATGACGGTTATCTATGAATAATTTAGGATTAAATTATAGTGGAATATTTATCGGCGCACGAGGTTTAACCGGTGACTGTGAACATAACGAGTAAACATGGTGTTTATCAAAAAATTAACAGAACGTGGTATCTCGAACGATATTATACCCGTAATACAAACACCGAATTGCCTTGAACAATAAAAATTAACAGACAAATATAATTTGCATCGAAATAATTTCATTACTTTATTGATAAAATCATGGAACCACCTGGCCATTTAAACGTTATTACGTTACATAATATAATGAAACAGTGATTCCGCGATATTATTTGAATACACGCAGAATATAATTCCTTTTGTAACACGGCTTTTCCATTGTGCTCTCGTCCTTTGGGACTATATTTTACAAATTATGAACACTTATTTTATCACATAGGTTTTACTTATCATGTGTTACTTGCTTATATTAAAAATCATATTCACATGACTGTGCGTAAACATAACGCTAAAATTTATTCGTATATTATTTTTTAGAGTCGACAAAAAATAACGCATTAATTTTTCGATTTAGCAAAATGTTTGTTAATTCCGTAAACAAAGATATCATGATGTGATGTTAAGGCATAGTGAAATTTGTTAGCACTATATCTAAAACTGTCAAACACAATCCCCTAATGACTGCTCACAAATAGAAATCATTAATCCTAGAGCGGATGCCGGGACTATTTCTAAACTAGACCATAGTAACTGCTAGTTAATCCGTGACACGTGACTATTTCCGTATCCGACCTTGACATTGGCGGGAAACGCGATCGTAACGCTCTATCGAACACTCCTGCGCATTATACTCGAACCAATTTAACTTCTGTAATTCATGAGGGCGGTGTATACGTGGAGTTAACATCATTTGTAATCACCAAGCTTTACTATCTTATTAAACAGTGCAGTTAACATTTAAGCTGGAGAAAGATTGGAACTCTCACAAAATAAATCTGATTGATGATTGCTCTGCCACTGCAGAAAACATCCTTCTCCCATAGATGGAAGGGTTAAGCAATGACATGCGCCAGAACATCTACTCTGGATTGGCGAATTTCCCTTATCACGATGTTTTCCACCTCTCTGAAGAGCCCACACTATCCTACTGCAGGGCAAAGGCCACCTCTCTTCCAATGATCGCAATTTGTAGCATTATTGCACACCAGTCATCGTGTCCTAGCTTCTGAACAAGAGATGACCTGTTGGAAGATATAGTCACTTAGATTAGATGTGGCTTAGCCTTAGATGTGGCTAGTTCTATCTACGTCTAAAAAATTGACTATAAGCCATTGATACTATAAGAAGAATACACCAGTCCACCAGTCTATAGGAGTTAAATTCGCCTATTTATCTGAATCAGTTTAGTTCAGCTCAATTCCGCAATGAGTGATAAGTTTGTAGAACTATTAGATGATCTAATGCTGCCAACAAGGTTAACAAACAGGCCCATTGTGTGCCGCCATTATGGCTAGCTAAGTTTAATGTTAATGCTAATTTAGAGGATTATCTGTTACGTGGCATCTATTATGTTTTATCTCGTAATTGGTCTTGTTTAGTTGGTATGAGCAGTTTGGTTGCTATGGCTTTTTGACGGGTATTTTAATGGCGTTGAAAATTATGTTTGTATTATAAACTATTAGTAGCACCACGTAGTTTCACCCGCGTAAACCCGAACCCGGTAAATGTCGGGGTAAAAACTAGCCTGTATTACTCCCAAACAATGTATCCTCATGGTAAATTTCATCAAGTCTATTATTTCTTATAGATTTCGAAGCTTCGATAAACAAAAAAAATCATCTTTATACTATTAGGGTATATTGAAACAAATAAGTTCTTGTAAGTTGTTTACGATTAAAATGCAAGCAAAAAAAATGTGAATCAAGACGCCACGTAGAAGAAACAGCTAAGGGTCAAACTTGCTATCTTTGGTCAGGAAAGTAGATACAATATCATAATTTGACCCCCGAGTTTGCTCAGCGAGCACTCCTATATACATTTGCGCAACGTTATAAAAATGGCAAAGTTTAATATAAAACTTATACACATGGAGTCGTAAAAAGAAACCTAGTTAACAAACGTGTTAGACTATACTAACATTTGTAAAATATAATCAAAATGTAGCTTCCATCGTGTAAAACCACTGTAAAACTGCGCTCGCGCCACGCTCCATGCGCGTGACCTCGAACTTGACTTCCATCCAAGGTAACGTACGCAAAAAACTACAGTATACACGATCGATCGTAGATATAACTTAGCTTTTCCTAATTGTTTCGTGATTTCAGTAGAAAAATAAATTGGATTTGTAAATATTTAAAAAAGATGCCGATGGAGATGAACACTGAAAAGAGGTTTTTTGAATGGAGATATCCGCTAATGATCCCGGTCTTCTTCATCTTCTTTAGCAGCATATGCTAGCCCAATGATACCGTGATCAGTGGATGCTGAATAAGAAGAACGAGATCATCAGCGGTGAGTTCGATACAAAAATACACTTCTAACCGATTTAGCTGTATAATATAATCAGCTCATACTTTTAGTAGAAAGCAAGAGATTGCTATGGTTTTATCATATTGAGATGTATCACTCCTGCTGCGAAAATAGTCAACATGTTACATGCCAAGAACGTTGTAAACAACATTTCTATTACAAATTCTAAACATTAAATTCTAAGAATTTATGAAGCATTCGAAATTAAGACCGCACCTTCAAACAGAAGTTGTATTATTAATCTTAAAGCGATACAACTGTAATGAAATTACAAAAATACCTATCCCAAAATAATGTTTGTTGGCACACGGTTGTCTCACATCAAATCAAATTAACGTAGGTTAGTTAGTCATGTAACTGTCACTGTCATTTTTGACATTGTTTTTCTAGAAGCTAGAATAGTACATTGCGATACAAGTGTGGAAAGTTGATCATTCCATAGAGGCGGTTTATGACGTGCGAGCGGAACGCGAGCGTGGCAAAAGCCGAGATGGAATGATCAATCCACACGTGTATCGTATGACGTTTTTTATCACAGTTGCGAATAAAAAAAAAGACTTGTTAAAATAATAAAAAGTTTTTAAGAATTTTAGGTTATGTTTACTATTTTTTGTTAATTACACTCCCGAAAGGCTAGGCAAAAGACTTTTAACCTATACAGCCTCGTCTGACATACAATATTTTTTTAGGGTTTTTTTCATTTGTTTTTGCGTCGGCGGTTAAAAACAGAATATAATGGTAAGGAAAAAATATATTTATGTACCTAAAGAAAAAACAAAATAAAAACAAAACTCAATTTTTAATTATTTTCAAAGACGTTATCACGTAAAATTATCGTTCGTTATCAGACTTTAGAGACAACCTTTTTTCTATACATCAAAACAGTATAACCAAGATAAATTAGGAATGTTTCATCTACCTAATATGTCATTAGCAGTAAGATACGTATTTGACTTATCGGGATAACGTATTATTTTAGCACTAGTTGGATTTTATTTTATCGCACGCGTGTATAATACGTTGCATTATGAGCCTAAAAGCGGTTTAATAAGATCCACTTTATGAGCAACTGTGATAAAAAGCAATTTGCGTCATTGGATATAAAACTAGCATAATATGAGAAATTACAACACATTTACAAAAGCATAATTTAAGCAGAGTACAAAGAGAAAATGTAGAGTTTTAAATTGCTTAATGCGCTGCAGGTGTCGCAATCAAAATATTTGAAAGTCTAGGAAATTTGTCAACGTTTTTTTAAAGAAATTGGGGTTTTAATGGAATTAGGTAAGGTTTTTATATTTTTTTAAACAAGCATAATAGAAATTGACTGCATTTATTTACTCAAATTTTTAATAAGACCAGGGTAATCGTTTTGAATTATATTTATTTCTACTGAAAATTTCGGGAAAACAAATTTTAGGTAAACATGCAATCACGTAGCGTAGTCAAATCAAATCAAATCAAATATCTTTATTTTCTTTGGATACTTATTACTTAAAAGTGTACAGGACCACATAAAAACGTCTTAAAAACTAAGTTAGGATGTGTGCCTTCGGAACGCGCCCACCAATGAGAAGAAGGCACAAGAAACTCATGGGGTTTTTTTTTCATGTGGTCACGCTCACAAAGGTCAATATTACAGTATTTGAAAGTATTATTTGAAATGGAGCAACTAAAGTCATGTCCATGGGTTCTTATCATTAAGATAAGACGAAGTATCATAGTATGCCTTACTGCACAATCTATGCTTTATAAAAGTTTTGAACCTGTTAATGGACATGTCATATACATCTTTAGGTAATTTATTATAATAGAGCACACATGTTCTATTAAACGACCTGTTTATTTTCCGGAGCCTGCTACCGGGCACGGTAAGTTCACCCTTATTTCTTAAATTGAAATTATGAATATCGCTGTTTTTACGGAAAATATCAGGATTTTTGTGAACGTAGAGCAAGTTTTCGTAGATATATTGTGAATAGAGCGTTAATATATTTATCTCTTTAAATTTTTCTCTAAGTGATTCCCTGGGGCCCATTTTGTAGATAGCTCGGACAGCTCTCTTTTGCAATATGAAAATAGCATCAATATCTGCAGCACACCCCCACAGTAGGATGCCGTACGACATGACACTGTGGAAGTAGCCGAAATAGACTAGGCGAGCAGTCTCAAAGTCCGTGTATTCGCGAATTTTCTTAACGGCGTAAGCGGCAGAACTAAGTCTATTGGACAATGCTTCCACATGTGGGCCCCACTGAAGCTTAGGATCTAAAGTTATACCTAGAAAGACAGCCTTACTGACTAATTCAACTTCCTCATCATTAATTTTTACAACAGTTTTTACTTGTTTTACATTTGGAAGTGTGAACTGAATTAATTTAGTTTTGGATCCATTCAGTAATAAATTATTGGAATTGAACCAATCAACTATTCTAGAGAGAGCATTGTTCACATCGTCAACGTTGGACTGACGCCTTTTAACCTTGAACACCAAGGAGGTGTCATCTGCGAACAACACTATCCCATGGTTGTCCCTTACAAGGTAAGGTAAGTCATTTATATAAACTAAAAACAGGAAAGGTCCTAATATGGATCCTTGAGGAACCCCCATTGCTATCGCAGATCCGGGGGATCGTTTCCCGTTAACATCAACACTCTGGATCCTACCGCTCAAATAAGAAGAGATAAGATCCAGGGCGCCGTCCCTAATACCGTAGTGGTGTAGTTTCATGATCAATGTATTATGTTGAACGCAATCAAATGCCTTGGATAAGTCACAGAATATGCCATACGCATCATGTGACTCCTCCCAAGCATCAAATATGTTTTTAATTAACGCTATACCCGCATCAGTAGTCGAGCGCCCCTTACTAAACCCGAACTGTTTATTATGTAAGATATTATTATCATGGAAATGTTTCAGTAGTTGCTTTAAAATAAGTTTTTCAAAAATTTTACTTAACGTGGGTAGTACTGATATTGGTCTAAAATTGGAGGGGTCTGAGGTACTACCAGATTTAAACAGTGGAACTACTTTACTCAATTTCATTAAATCAGGAAACACACCACAATCTATACATCGATTAAATATAATGACTAGTTCTGGTATAATCAGTTCAATAATTGATTTAACAATCGGGACAGACATCCCCCATAGATCTTTAGTTTTCTTGAGATTTATTTGCTTAAGCACTACAATAATGTCATGATTTTTAACATATTGGAATTTAAATGTTTTATTACAATTTGGTACATTCGTTTTTAGCAAAGCTTCTGCAATGGGGGTAGAAGAATTTAAAGCCTTCGTCAAAGTAATAGCTACATTACCGAAAAAAATCTCAAATTCGTTTGCGATATCTTGATCATTATTAGTTATATTTCCATTAATACTCAATTTAAACTCGGTGTTTTTGGCTGCGACTCTCCCTGTTTCAGTTTTAGTATAAGATCGAATGCCAAAGGACCATAATAAAACCACAATAATATTATTCTATAGAGCTCTACGTAATAATATTGGACTTTACATCTAATGCAGATGATTTATATAGAGCCAGCAACTTTAAATCAATGCTATTTTAGCGCTGTAGTGCTTGCCACATGTACTTATTAGATGGAGTAGGCTTGCCTAGCACCTATAACACCCTCTCAACTTAGTCGGCAGAGTTCTTTCCTCTGGGCATGAGAGGAAAGAACTCGTTAATATGTCTGGAGCCAACTAAGCCGCTGGTTTCATTACGATGTACTTATATTCCTTCACCCCTAGAGCATTGTTAATGTTGAAGCTCTCTCAACTTAGTCGACCATGTCCAAAAGAAAGAATTCGTCAATACGCCTGAAGCCAATTCTCTTTCACAGTAAGAACAATGTTAATGTTAAAGCTCTACCAATTTAGTCGACCATGTTCCAGGACCCAGGTAGCCGACGTCACCGAAAAAGCAGCCACATTAAAGTGGAACTGGGCCGGCCATGTCAGTCGCATGCCCGATGAACTTTGGGCTAAAATAACAAACCTTTGGACCCCAACTAACGGAAAACGACAACCCGGCAGACCACGCCGAAGGTGGCGCGACGACTTGGACAAATTTCTGGCAGATTGGCAATCCGCGCACAAGATCGCGATCAGTGGAAGGGGAGTAGAGAGGCCTTAGCTTTTGCAGTGGGACACTACAGGCTCATAATAAATATTAATATGTCCAGAGGAATTCGTCAATGCGGCTGGAGCCAACTAAGCCGCTGGTTTCATCACGCTGTTCTCCATCACCGTAAGAGCAATGTTAAAATTCTACATAACAACAGCCAAAGCAAGCTTAGTAACTAATTAAATATAACTGCATCAGTGTAAACACAGCACTGCAAACGTTATATAAAAGTTATTGCGTTTTTCTGTTCTTAAAATAAAGTTGTTTTTCGAATTCTTGGTATTGGACGGTGCAGTCAATCTGATGGCGACGAGGCAGCCTGACAGAGCGACAGCAGTGTCGTATGTCTCCCGTTCAGACAACAACTCGTAATTAATATATTCCGGTGAATTTATTGTTTTATTTCATTTAATTAGATTGGTTTAGTGTTTTAAGCTATAGTTAGTAGCTTTATTTTTTTAGAATAGATTGAACGCCAAACTTGAAATATAATATCTTCGAGTTATATATTACTATTGATAATTTACTATTGTTTAAAATGATAAATTTTTACTCTTTTATTATCTTTATTATTTTGTCCTTATACACAGTTTTACACAATTATTGTTTCTCGTTATTGAGAATCACTACATAGTATAAAACAAAGTCGCTTTCTCTGTCCCTATATCCCTATGTATGCTTAAATCTTTAAAACTACGCAACGGATTTTGATGCGGTTTTTTAATATTTTAATATAAAGGTTTATTATGTATAATACATGCATAATATAGCCGTGCGAAGCCGGAGAGGGTCGCTAGTATAATTATATTTTGCAGTATATAATTTGTCGTTACAAACACAGGAATTCCTAGTTTAGGCATATAACCATATTTTCTTGTAAATAATTTAGTATGTAAAATGAATTTTAAATAAATATTATATATGGATCTAAGGATAGGTTGTATCGTCGAAATCTATTTTATTTAAGTATTGATACAATGGAGAATGTTTGCAACATAATATATATAATTTTATAAATATTTTTCAACTCTATTCGAGTAGTGGGTTAAAGTTTTGACGTTATCATGGCTATCTAAGGCTCCGATCCTGATAGGTAAGTAGCTGATAGCGATCTAGTGATAAAGATAATGGCATGTTGTTTTGCATATTAAAATGGATTCATCAGATATATCTTTAGATAGCTTTAAACGATTCAGTCGCCCATTGTCTTCTTGCTAAAACAGTAATAGATATCTGATAAATACATGATAATAAATAGTATCAGATAATATACGGTCTCATAGAATCGATGGACGTGATAAACCTGTTTTTAATTAAAATAGTAGTTACAACCTTCTACTCCAAAGGTGCCGATTTTTTTAAAAAGCTGCGAATTATTAAACCACTTCAAAATAAACCAAATAAACTTTTACGATCTCATAGAAATGGTGAACATGAAAAACCTGTTTTAATATTAAAATAAATATTAAAAAATAGTTTTAAGTG
This sequence comes from Idaea aversata, assembly GCA_907269075.1. NCBI lineage: Eukaryota > Metazoa > Arthropoda > Insecta > Lepidoptera > Geometridae > Idaea > Idaea aversata. Next base: position 1,607,671 of record OU026092.1, on the reverse strand, counting down.
GTGATGTTTAAATATGTAAATACATAGGTGCCTGCAATTTTAAATTACCTCTTCCTATTTCGAAAATAAGGTAAACCTAAACACGTTTATACTAAAATCAAAGCCTACGCTGTTAGTGTCCAGCCCACGCAGGTCATTGGTCACGGTGAGCGGGCGCGGGTTCGACACCCGGCACCGCACTGCGACTTTACCGAATTTACCGTTGTGTTGTTACCCAAGGATTGCTGTATGACAATTTATTCCGACAGGCGCCTAATCGGTTTATAATGATTATGCTTGGGGCATATTTTTTACCGCATACTTACCTGTGTATTTTACAAAATTTAATTCTAAATAAAATACTCAGGGTTTCCCCAGACTGATGAAGATTATTATTATTATATTATTAAGAGCCTATGCTGTCCCACTGTAGGGCAAAGGCCTCTCTACCTTTCTTCCATTGATCACGATCACCAATCATTCCTATAGGGGTCAAAATCATCTCGCCATCGTCGCCTTGGTCTGCCGCGTGGTCGTATCCCTATGGGGGACCATTCTGTTGTTATTTTAGCCCATCGTTGATCTGACTTGCGGCAAACATGTCTCGCCCAGTCGTATTTTAGCTTAGCGGCTTTCTGGGAGACGTCAGCAATGCGAGTTCTGGGGCGCAGGTTCGTGTTTCTGATGCGATCGGTTAATTTAAACCCCAGCATGCTGCGCTCCATACCTCTCTGACTCACCCCGAGCGCGGACCTCTGTTGTTGGTCAAAGACCAAGTTTGGATATTTATTAGAAAAGCACAAGTCTATCTTAGACATTTATTTATCAATGAATATTTCATAAACTAGTCGGTTTAATAGGTTTATGGCGATAATTTGGCTTAACAATACCAACAATAAGAGTAAATCTCTGAACCACATTTATCTAAGCCAGTGCACCCATAAATACGACAATAACCAATTTCAATATATTAAATAAAACGTGTACAATAGGCACTCGATAAATCTCAGTGATTCATTGCCGAAATCAAACGAAAGAGGCTGAAACTCGACCGAATCAGTATTCTATGTGGCATTGAATAAAGATAGAATGGGAAAATGACCAGGGCCATATTCCTCAGAGATACTCCTGATTTTGGGATTAGTCAACTATTTATATGTAGACTAGCTTCTGCCCGCGACTTCGTCTGGGTAGAAGTCAAAAATGGTTCTAATACATTTTTATTTTACCAAGGAATCACGTTGTCCCATACAAACTTTCCCCCCCTTTTTCACCCCCGAAAGGATAGAATTTCGGAAAATCCTTTCTTATCGGATGCCTAATTCATACAAAAAACCCACCCTTCAAACAGGTCCTTACGATCAGCGGTTTAGGCTGTGCGTTGATCCGTCCGTCAATCAGTCGTTCAGGACTAGAAAATATTTTAAACAATCCTAGAAATATAAATTGTGCAGGAACAATGCGAATTAAAAATCTATACTTATATTATAAAGCTGAAGAGTTTGTTTGTTTGTTTGTTTGAACGCGTTAATCTCAGGAACTACTGGTTTGAATTGATAAATTATTTTTGTGTTGGATAGTACATTTGTCGAGGAAGGCTATAGACTATTTTATATTTCGATATTCCCACGGGATCGGGAGCTACGCGGGTGAAACCGCGGAGCGCAGCTAGTAGGGTTATAAAATAAGCACAAGAAGGTAAATTATTCGATGGCATTGGAATAAACCGACGAGGGACGTCCTAACAGGAAAGCCCATCGGGCACATAGCTCAATGAAGTACCAATCTTGATTCGGTTGTAGGATAACAATGTATTCTGTAATTTGTCCCTTTAGACCATCAAAACAACATAACCGCAGCAACTATGGGACAATCGTAAATCAGTCATCCTTATCGGTTCGACGATGCTTCGACGTTCGTCAATGAACGACGCTTCCGACATTCAAACTGTAACGTTCACGGGCCGTTAGCGACATCGTTGCAATCAAGTTATTACTACAGTACAAAGAGATCTAAACTTCAGGGGATAGAGAGAAATAATCATCTGACAAGTCTGGAACCCTCTGGCAGAAGGAAGCGGTGACGTCCCAAACAAACCTGGCGGTGACAGCGGACACGAAGAGCATTAACATGGAGAGGAAGAAAGCGCGTAGCTCTACTCTGCAGGTGACATCGGGACATAGGACATAATGCCCAAAAGTCCTCCCTCTCAGCTTAATCGACAAAGCCAAGATGATAGAACTTGTTCACACGTCTGGAACCAACTAAGGCGCAGGTTTCAATACGGTGGGTTAAGGTACTTATAGATGTTCTCCTATCCTTAGCAAAACTGTAACCCAGTGTGTGTGTCACATTTTGTCGTATTCCAAAGTGAGTTACATTAAAAATGCGTTTAAAAGGTTCATGGTATTTTATCTGTAATGTTATTGACACGGTCAACTGGGAAACTTGAGAACTTCGATAGTACATGCTAATAACTATCCAGTTGTCCACCGACTTCAGATATTGATAGTCCAAGAGTCTTAAGTCATAAACTGAGTCGTTATTTTTTCGATTTCTGGACCAAAATTGTTTTAATGAAGAAATGTCGTCCTTTCTTAAAAGGGAAGTCATCACTAATATTGTTTGTTTTTTTCTCCACGCAAAAGTCTCGACCGAAATGGATGAAAATTTGCTTTTGTTAGATTTTATATTAGGACATAGGATATTGTTTTTCATTACAGCAGGGATGATTTAGAAGTAATTACGCAGATAAAGCCACGGGTTTAAGCACGTTGTAGATTTATCAAGACTCGAGAGTCGTAAACCGAGCAATCGATAGCTTATTGAAGATATTGGTTTTCTTTAGGAAATTTCCGGCGAAGGCCTTGTCTTCCTGTTAGAAACGGTGAATTTATTTCCGGCTCGAAGCTATTTCGGACTATTTTTAACAGTCCTCTCTCAGTGATGTAATATAGGCGTGTGATATGAACAGGTTTAATCGACAACGTCTGCCTGTTCAAGTGTCAGTTTACGATGTCAGTGCTATTACAGGGTGACAAAGATCTTAATGATCGTTGTCAAAAAAATGTCGGATAAGGTTCTAATTGTATTGGATTGTTGGATTAGTGAAGATGCTAGCGCCGCACTTACGTTCGTTAAGATCCTTGTTTGTTATAGCGTTTTAGTTTCTCTTTTAGTGCGCGATCGAGCGTGAGCTGCGCTCGGCTACGCAGATTTACAGGGTTACAGACACTAGATGCGGCAGTAAAACACTTTATTGCTTGTCACATTGGGATGTTTTTGTTTATTATTATCGTAGGCTCTGTAGGCTTTATTGGATGTTTGTCATCAATGGAATCCTTCCAAATAACGTTTCATCTCTGGTATTGCTGAATATTTTTCGCACGATTTTACGACTTACATGGAAATAAATAATAAAGTAGGTAAGCAATGTTCAACGAGAAAAGTTAATAAGTTAATTGAAAGTTATGAGCATTATTTAATTAGAAATTAATCGGATTAACTGACATCGAATCCGTTGCGTATCCAGCGGTAACTCGATTCATTGTATCGAATATCAACTTGTTACTGTTAACGCGTAATGACTATTTCATTGGGCCGTAAAAGCCTTTATGTCATTTATGTGCAATGTACACATTGTTAGAGCCTGTTTTATAAAAGAAGTATCGCAGATGCAACGCACTTTACAACTTAAAGTAAGTGGTTCCCAAAGTAGTCCGGACCACATTCTGAAAAATCCCAGTACATCCATGATGGATCTGGTGAGAAATCGACTAAGAAAGAAAAGTCTCAGTAGAATTTTAAATTTGGACCCAATGAGAAAAAAATATCGTTGGATCTGGCCCATGGATCTTCTGAGGATGATCCATTTAAAAAAATCACAATTCTGGACCTACCGTTCCCAACTAAGTTTTACCATGGCTGAAAATACCACTTCACAAAAGCATGAAGATATAAAGGGGAAAAGGCCTCCATAGCCTCAGCAAACAGACAACTCAGATCTCAGGTAGGTAGTGATATCTAAAATATTAAAAGTTTTGTTTCCAATAAAAAGTGTTTTCAGCGACTTATATTCCGAATATTTAGACTAACTCGTTCGCGAGTTACCTTCTTCAACTCACAAAAATTAGGCGAAGTTGACGTTTTATGACGGGAGTCCTCAGTTTCGAGCTCTATCTAAAATTTGCTCCCGATCCACCAGTGGGTAAGACTGCCAAAGACCCACAGTTTGGGAAAGACGGACTAAGGCATTTTGAAACAGCACTTTGAACACGATTAATTAACACGATCGCAGTTATTTTATACCTACTAGAGTTTTTATTTTCGTACCTACTTACTATGTATTTTTTCTGTTGTTGTTTTTTATCTTTTTTACTGTGCCTTTTGCCTGAATAAATAGTTGTATATATGCTTGAAATTCTTGTTAATATCGTTCGTACGAACATCTAAGCAAATATTTGCAATTATTTCCATCAATTGCCACGGAGCTTCTTTTCTGAAATGCACTATGTGTGCTCTTGATTTATCATTTTGCGTGGTATTAGAAGTCACTGTAAAAATGCCATAACAGTGCTCTGTCGTGTTGTAAAGGTTGGCTTTATTTGTCAGATACCAGTGTGGGGTTAGCCCATTCGGTTTTATTGATGTGCCAGACAGTAACTGTTCTGTAATTGACAGTTTTAGTTTCTCTATAGCTTTGTTTTCGTAATAAAAATTGTTTAATAAACTATTGAAAGTAAGACATTTTGTATTCATAGTTTTAATTTCTAGGGTTTTAATAGCGTTTTTGATAATTATGAGATAATAATTGCGAAGGTCATTTAAGGTTTTAGTAGTTGAAAATTATGTTCTAGATTCGTAAATTATAAAATTGAGTTACATTCCGATTTGTAACTTTTTTAGGGTTCCGTGAACGGGATCCGTTACGTTACGTTTTACTAAGACTTCACTGTCCGTCAATCCGTCCGTCTGTTGAAATTTTCACACATTTCTGTTGCCGCTATAACAACAAATACTTAAACCAGAGTAAAAAAAAATTGTGAGGCTCCCATACAACATGGTACGGAACCCTTCGTGCGCGAGATCGACTCGCACTTGGCCGATTTTTTTCCATTTTGGCCGGCCAGATGTACTACATTCCCTTTTAAATAGCTTTGTAAATTCAGCACGAAACGTAAAAGCATTTTACCTGAAGTCGTAAGCGATTAAAGAGTGGATAACAAACAGCAGTCGGGATAATCCGCGAGTCTGTGCAGGCATACAGCCAGCTGCGTAATTACTAGGGCTTTCTTCTACTTACGAATTAGAGCTTGCGCAATCCGTAAGGAAAAACGGAGATATATCAGTTGGATGGACATGGAGATATGTATAGGCACTTCTTGAACTTACGATAAATAAGGGTGGATAGGTGGAGATCAGCAACTAACACCACGAGAATTATTAATTAAATAGATTTGTAACCATGTCTTTGTAGACTCTGAATAATTTGATTCGAATCCTAACAAAAACATTTGAAACACTGACTAGACCTATTTAAAATACTAAGGGCTGCTTGCATGACATTGCGCGTATAGCTAAATGCATTTAACGGTTAATCTAAAATTAAATTATATTTCATTAATCACAAGGTTGATTTTATTTTGACACTTTGACAGTTGGTTGATAATGTTTAATGTCATCATTTTTTTTTGTTGTGCATGTTAACCTAAGTGTTAGTTAAGTCTTTGGTTTTATGTATGTTTATGGAAAGCGAGTGGTTTCAAGGGAGATAGAAATTAAAATAAATAAATAAATTTAAGTATTGCAGGACATTCCACACATCGCCTTCAAGCCCTAAGCTAAGTAAAAAGACTTGTGTTATGGGTGCTAGACAACGGATATACCTACTTATATAGTTTTTTTTGTAAATATACTTATAATACATAGAAACAACCAGAAGGCCAATTCTCGTAAATAATATCGTTTAAATTACATTTCAATATCATCCCGATTGCATTTCGATTGCAAAAGATATCGTCAAAGTCAGTTTTTTTTCTCTAAAAAGCTAACTTTGAGTGTATTTTGAGCTAATTTGAGGGTATTATTTGTGATCGAAATTCAATCGAAATGATATTGAAATGTAATTTGAACAATATTATTTACGAGAATTGGCCTTCGGACCACAGACAAATATCTAAGCATAAATACTTGTCAGAGGCGACAATCGAACCTGCAACCCTGTGATTGACAGTCCGGCATGGTGACCATTGTGCCAACTGGGTCGTCAAAAAGCAGACTAAGAAGACACTTTGCAATAAAGATATAGATCTTCAAGTAAATGTATCCCGATGAACACAACTGTAGGTAGAAATTAATCGTACACATCGTTGTTACCTCACCAGTTACCTTATGCCTAGTTCGTTCTAAGGGTTCCTCACAGTATAATCCTGCATGTTTTTAGTTTATTTAACGACGTAATGTCTTGTGAACCGTCATACGTAATAGGCTTATAGGAACTGATTTCCGAGGATCGTCTGAGCCTAAACTAATGTTATTAGGGTAATTGATACTGATAGCTTATTTATTTAAACTATTTTGTCAACTAAACGTCTTGTTTATGGTAATGCCGACGATTAGTATAAAACTATATTTTTAAGGTAGATAAATTAGTGTGCCCTTAAGCAATATGTAGTCGGTCCTACGGGAAAAGCAGCGAGGGTAAGTGGCGCTCCCAGTTTTGCAAGTTATAAGAGAACAGCTACTTGCACAGAATTACCTGATAATAACTAACATAATCAGAAGATTAGGAGATAAATTTTCATGCAAAGTCAAGCTTCATCAAACTTTTACAATTATTATAAATATAAATAAATAAATAATGTTTATTTCAGGTTGAACCCATATTATTACACTAAGCTAAGGACACAATAAAAAATAAAAAATAAACATTAACGTAAAATTATTTACGACGTACCTTAGGTATATAAACAAACTATATAGGTTGTATTACCTGACGTTCGCATTCCGGTGGACTTGAATCCAGTTTCTATTAAATATGTAGCATTATATTTGCTTTACTCTTTGAAGACTTTATATTCCTTATGTATGTTTGTTATTCGAACTAGTAACAATTACTAAACATGTTTTAATAGATAGATGAATTCCTTATTGCACACACCTTAAAATAAAATTACGTTTTAAATAAACACAAACCAATCTATAAATATAAAATTAAAAATCTTGACTCACTAATATATAAACGTTTAGTTAGACTGATCCGTCAAGCCTATTGGTGGATCAGGCTAAGGGGCGACTATTAGGACGTAGGCTAAACTAAGAAACGATTTTGTAAAATTAAAACCCTACGTGGAAACAGTCGCGTGTGAAATCTATGTTTGATATAGAGAAAGCTAACCCTTTAATAACAACTAGCTGCGCCCCGCGCTTTCACCCGCGGAAGTCCTGATCCCGTGGGAATATCAAAATAAAAAGTAGCCTATAGCTTTCCTCGATAAATGAACTATTCAACACAAAAATATTTTTTCAATTGGAACCAGTAGTTCCTGAGATTAGCGCGTTCAAACAAACAAACAAACTCTTCAGCTTTATAATATTAGTATAGATTAAGCTAATGTCCATTCCAATATTCTACGGAACTGAGAATGAAGCGAATGAAACCGTGAGGCGCAGCTAAGTCTCTACAATCTATTGTCCTTTGCTATCAGTTTACTTTCATGCGTAATTTTGCTTTCAAAAGCATATTATCTTTATTGTTTACAATTTCGCGTTGTATTTAACATTTATCTGGTGGGTTGAACGAACCGGAGGCGAGTTGTATCAACTTGTATCGTACGTTTAATATACAACGTATTCCGCAGTAGCTATGTATAGTTTGAACTCCGTTGACTTGGCCCTGACCTCGCCAATTGAGCCTGTACCACGACACTCCTTCCAATTCAGATAAGATAATTTGGGTATTTTATGGTCGAAGAAACTAAATACATAATATTTTTGCACTAGTTTAAAATTTATTTTTATTCCTGTCACTTATTAGTTTTGCCTCTTCCCACTTTAGGTGAGGTCGGATCTCTTATTGCATTGGTGCTAAGACATCTTCTCCTGGGTTGTCGGGTCTGGCAGGCCTTCCTTCTCTCATAGCCAGGTCATGCTGGTACCCTATCGACGGGACATCTTTATAACGATCTGACTGGTTGTTTAGCGATGACCAAATAGTCTTATTATAGATCTTATTTCTTCTTTGTATTTTTTTCCTATTATTTTTTTGTTTTTATTATTATTTTGTATTTTATTTTAGTGCTTTTATGTTTGTTACTACTTTTCTGATTGTCTTATGTCGTGTGTTTGTCCAAGTAAATATTTTCTTTCTTTCTTTATTTCTTTCTTTTAGTTCGTTAAGACCATACCAGGAAATAGCAGCATTTAAAGCGGCGTCTATTTTTGGCTTTCATCATAATTTGTCTACGGCAGGTTATGGCACGATAGATGGAAATGCATACGTGCTTCTGCTTTGAAGTAGGAATATATAAGTCTGATATACATTAGTCAGTCTAGTATTTAGAATGTAACTAAAGACTTTAGCAAAAAGAATCCAACGCAACAAATATCAAATAAAGAAACATAACGTATATTTAGAACCAAACAGGGTAAAGTAACACATGTACGTATTAGATACATATCAAACTCCCACCGGAACAAAAAGCGAGACCACACAAGTAGTTCAACTCTAGAGAACGAACGAACGAGAGCTAGTTATCAATAACATAGTAAATCTAATACGGCCAAATAAATCACGATGGTCGACACTAATCCGCTGTATATCGTAGAATAGATAGCAGTAAGTAGGCAAGATCTTGCTGGAATACTGGTTTGGTGAGATGTTAGGGAACCTGTACAATATACATCAAGTTCTATTGACGCTTAGTCTTTGGTAAAGCTTATTTTTTTACTTTATTGAACGCTTATCAAGAAAATAATAGTTAATGATAGGGAGTGAATCAGCCAAAGCAAAGATTAAGAAACTTTTCACTTATTTGTTCCTTTTCTGATAAGTTATTTTAATAGTCAATTATTATTTACTTCAAAAATAAGCACTGGAATTTGACCTACATATTAATAGGAACTTTCTTTTTAACTTTTACCCGAAAAGTGAACTATTTTTTGATTAAACTTTTTAGCAGGAAAGAATCCATACCAGTCAATTGACAACAGAAGTGGTTCAAAATCTACCAATTGACAGATGACAGGTTGTATATTTAGTAAATATACACAACCTGCCATGAAAGCTAAATCAGTTATTTTCTATCCAAAGTTTGCCTGGAAGAAATCGAGTTCAGCGATAAACCTTAGTGCAAATTTCTAACATTTTTAAGCATTAAATAATTAGAACTAACTAAAGTTAGCTGTGATTCAAAATCTGCTAAAGTTTGGGCTCTTTTAATGTGCAAATATCTGCCTAACATTTTTGACAGGAAAGGATCAGAACTAATCGACATGAGAAGTAATTCAAAATCTGCCAAAATTCAGGCCATATCTGATTAATGTTCTAAGAGAAAAGAATTAGAACCAATAGACAACAGATGTGATTCAAAATCTGCCAAAATTCAGGCTATATCTGATTAAAGTTCTAAGAGAAAAGAATCAGAACCAATAGACAACAGATGTGATTCAAAATCTGCCAAAATTTGGGCTATATCTGATTAACGTTTCACACAGAAGAGAATCAGAACCAATAGACAACAGATGTGATTCAAAATCTGCCAAAATTCGGGCTATATCTGACTAAAGCTTTAAGCAGAAAAGAAACAGAACCAATAAGTAACAGATGTGACTCAAAATCTGCCAAAATTCGAGCTCTGCGCGAACTAATGTGCAAATATCTTAAGCGCCATCGGTTGTCGAGCGCTAACGGTAGGCGCCTATGAATCGTTCACTCACCTCTCTACCAGACTACCAGATTACGCAGTACCCACGCAGTACGCACCACGTGGTGAAGTCCGTTTGTTTGTCTACTGTCATAACATCCTGACACTTAAGAGAATCACGGGTGTTTTTCCATGAAAATACAAAATGGAAAAAGTGGGACAAGGTTTTTTTTTTCAAATTAAATATTTTCATTGCGACAAAAAAAAACGCAGTAAGTATTGTTATTTGAGAATCTGTTTCTAACAACATTCTAAAGAGATTTTGGAATAGATAGATATTAAATAAATAAATATTGCAGGACATTCCACACATCGCCATCTAGCCCCAAACTAAGTAACTAGGCTTGTGTTATGGGTGCTAGACAACGGATATACTACTTATATACTTTTCTTTTGTAAATATGTATATAGGTACTTATACCTAATACATAGAACCACCAGACCACAGTCTAATATCTAAGCATAAATATTTGTCTGAGGCGGGAATCGAACCCGCAACCCTGTGTTTGGCTGTCCGGCATGGTGACCATTGTGCTTACACAGTAAAACTAGCGCTTTTTTGGTCGCCACCGCCATGACTGGGAATAGTGGAAGAACCTGTCCCCAGTATTTCCATCAATGGAAATAATGGTAATAGTGGTATACACCCAGAATCACATACCACTGAGATTTGATGGAATTTTCGTTCCGGCGCACAGCTGTTTCCCTCCCTTAAATCGCAACAAAATGTTATGTTATTGATGTCAATCGCTTATATAATTTGTATTCTAGACATGTTTTAATATTAAGTACTACTATTACTATTACGCCTACTATAAAAGTAAAAAACAGAGGAGCAACTAAACGTAGAATTTCAAACCAATCTAATCTTGCAAAAAAAAAACCAATTCTTTGATGTTGATTTGATGAAATCGGAAGGGGTCATTTACATTTGATTTGAATTTCTATAAATAAACTTTCTATGCCACGGGAAATTTTAAATTGTCTTTTGTGTTGTTCACAAAAGTTGGCCATTTAAAGCTACGGTGATCATCATCATCATGCATATTTTAATGAGTTGCTAGATCGTCATCGTAAAAGTCTTTATTTTTATATGGAACTTGGCTCATTTCATCATTTAAGTTTCGTCGTTATGGGTTTATCTACCCAAAAAAACCTATCATAACCTTGTTCAGTTTTATGAGTTAACTTGAATTTAAGTCTGACAATAGTATGTGATTTTGAAAATTTCAATAAGCTTTCGAAGTGTTAGTGTTTTCTTACAAACCACCAAACCACAAACCAAACTTCAAAAATTGGGCTTTCCCAGGCAGGAATTCCGATTCCTGTTTGTCCCCATTTGGGGATAGAATTTAGGGACCCCTACCTGTCCCCAAATGCTATGCCCAAATGGGGTCCCATGACCCAGTACTTCGTGTAACTGGATACTTAGCAATTGTGACATATGTACATTATGTTCCTGTTTGTTGAGTCGAGTTGATTAAGTACAGGAGTAATTTATAATTCCTACTTACGAAATAGTAAACTAAGTAATTCACTTAGTAACTGGATTACAGCAGAGTTACGCAAATTAATCAAATGGTAGGTACAAAGCGTTCGTTTAATCCGGGGTCCTTGCCCTAATCGTGCCGCGTCACCGACTCTAAATCACTAAAACATCTTAATTTTACAAGATATACGAGTAAAGATATTTAAATTAAAGTAGAATAGACAGAGCATCTTGAACCTTTTCTTTAACAAAACATTCAACTGAAATCGAATCTCAGTTACATCTCAGTAGTTGCACATTTTGAGGTACTTCAAATAGATAAACTGTTTTAAAAGGCTTTTACTTTGTAATGTTAAATCTCTGTATACGAGCCAAAACTGGATACAGTGGTCTTGTAGCAGACTCCAGACATCAGCATATAGTCTTTATTCCCTCGTGATAAGATATATGAAAGATATCAATGCTACATTGTCCATAACCGGTCGGTGAGGACAACAACATCTAAATTGACTATAGCGATGTTCTAGCAATAAATTATAGTCTAGAGACCAGTATCTGATGCAACTTACTGCTTTAGACGATGATAGATAACATACCTGAAACAGAAGATACAATAAATGTTAAATTAGGTTAAAATATTGGTGTAAGGAATAAAGTCTCTAAGCTTAGTAGATAAGAGAAATTTGGATTTGAATTTTCATACTAAGAATAATTCGGAGCAAATGTAAGTAAGTACACAGACAAGAAGTTGTCAAAATAAACAGAATTTAACCAAGTCTGGAGAGAATGCCGGCATCCCTTTATCGCGAAAGTGTAAAGCCGAGCGAAGAATAAGCAACGTAAACTCAACTTTTCAATCAAACAAGACAACTCCATTACGCAACAAACGCGACAAATTGAAACATAAATTGATATGGAATAAGTGTAGATAGCGAACAACAATCCGAACACGTACTAAATAGAGAACAAACAGCTCCGCTATTCAGCTAGCTTACAGACGTTTTAAGCTGAGTGTGGAAACAAACAATCGTAGATCGCTCACACCCTCACACCGCACCGTTATCTATGTGTGACGATACACTAATCATATTGATTTTATTGTAGATAACACATCTGTCTGTCGACAAAGAACATGCCAGTTCAATTGTTACACAAACAAAACAATCGTACAAGAAACAGTTTCTATGCACATAACGTATCAACTGCTTGCGTAAATGCGACGAGTGCCACGCAAACCCGTATGCGCTTCAATTATTACAATACATATACTAGCTAACTTGTTGGAGTTGATATTACCTACTAACGTGGTCGGTCGTTGGCGCTTGACAACTCGCTACGTTGGCAGAACATCGTCGCCTTTGACCTACAATACCAATCTCAGATCTCACTACAATAAAATACTCTCTACTTTCTCCACAACTAAATATAGAAATTTCTATGTTCCAACGATTAAGAACACTCAGTGTATAGCAACGAATGAAAAGGTCAGAATATTATTTCTTATCGACTTTTACACTACACGATCCCACTGGAGGGACATCGGCCTTCACGAAAGGGTTCAAACCATTCATAATCCGCACCTCGGGGCCCTGTTGGGATTGATGGATATCGCGAGCCCTTACAATTTTTTGGTACCAAAACGTGCCAGAATCTTCCGAGTTAATTTCCGTTAAGGAGCTACAGACGATTTCGAGTATTGTTAGGAACGACTTTGAAATATTGAAAATGTATAATTAAAGAGGAAACAATATGAAAAGAGAAACAAAGCTCGATGGTACCATTGTCTCCCTCGAAGATCGTAAGAATATCACTCAGCGAAATAAGAGGTCCGTCGAGTGTCTCGCGAATCGCAAATTTCAGGAACTTATGCGCCTTTTCGAATATCCATTAGTAAATTACTATTCTTCCACGAGTTTTACATAATTCCAGCAATATGTCCAGATATAAAACGGAACGATATTTCATCTCCTACTTTTGTTAAGTTATGATAATGTAGATGGACTCGCGATAAGCATAAATTCACTTTGAGTAGGATTTGCCTTCGAGATTCGGCGGGCGTCACTAGTAATTTTACGATCCCAGTGATTTTCATACGATGTATATGACAAATGTCGTTCACCTCTTGAGCGAGCATCGAACGCGAGCAGAGCACACGGCTACTACGGGCAGCATGGCAGAGCGGTCGGCGACGGCGGGGGAACGTCATACCCGCTCCACTACATAGTCTTGGGATTCAATTATCTGAATTATTTCTGTTATTCCGTTCTGCTTCATTTTATTTTTAATACAATAAAGCTTTGTGGGACTGACATTTTTGTAACATTAAGAATAAATGAACCGGATTCCGAGTCAATGTTTAAAATATCTTTACAACATTTTTTACATTTCGTGAGCTTCTTTTTAGACACGAGTACCAAGCACGATTGTTACAAAAATGATGAATGGAATCAGCAATATAAAAATAACTCAACTTGCGGATCAAAAGGTAAAGGTATCATCTGGTGATGTTATGTGACGTTTATTAGATTTTTTTAAAGTGATGTGGTAAGCAAAGGGAACTAGCATATAGGGTGTATAAATTACAGCACAATCGTCAGCAACCCCGGACGACGCAACTATCTCAAATCGTTGTTGAAAATTCAATGACATTCGCTCGAGGCGAACGCTCCAGATATCTTTTTACGAGTCACAAAAAAATTGGTAGAAACTTTTTATCGGATCCAATTTTGTTCAGTAACTATGCCGGGTGGATTCGTGATAAGCTTTTTATAACAAGGGTGGGTAGCAGAAAGGGCTTTTAGAGACGGAACGCCCCGGTCCGGCGGCGCGGCGTGGTCGAGCCGTGTCGCCATAGCAATCACAACGGGACACATCCTATGTCCGATGCCTCGTTCGATAAAAACACAAACAACCTTATATTGTACCACCGGAACGTTCCACGGTATAAAATGTATCATTCTGTCTCGGAACGCAATTGCCGGTAGAAATAACCCGAGCGAGATGTGTCGCTGAAGCAAACCTCTACAGATCGCAACAAATTCCATCAAGTGACTATATGAAAACCTATAAATACGTCAGCGAACCGAGAGAGAGTACCGAATAGCGACATCCTCGCTACTATTTCATTTGAACTAGTACCTACTACCGCCCGATGCAACCTTTTCTCGGTAAACAAGAACGGGAACAGACATATTTATTTCAATTTCATTACGAAGAAGAACGACGATGATATGCCGGTGAAGTAATGGTCCCACCACAAAAAACGGCCTTGGCACGTGGCCTAAAGAAACCGGATCCTTGATAATATCATGTACTCAGTAATTAAAGTAAACACAGTGACACAGCCGATACATACGACAGTCGGTCATTTCATATTATCTTAACTAATGTCATCAACTTACAAGAAAGTATTTTCACAAAAAGCCTAATTTTATTTTAAATAAAAACTTGATTTGCATTTACGACTGAACATTCATATTAAACGACACGTTTATAAGCTTTTTAGATGCCATAAAGTTGTATATTATTAAGATAACAGATAGAGGCATAATTATTCTAAAAGCGTACAACTTAATATACTGTACTAAATACTAGCTGGTGCCTCGCGGTGTCATCCGCATAAATCTAGATCCTGAAGGAATAACAGAATAAAGAGCAGCCAGCCTGTTATTGTCCATTCTAGATATCTTCAAAATTGGAATAATAGTTTTGAAGATTCCACAAACAAACTCACAAACTGTACCTGTTTCTAATATTAGTAGAGTAGATTGACGTATGTAGTATGTATATCTAACCAGAACGTAAAGGACTTTAAGACCTCGGGAAAATTAAATGTGGGCCCTGAGGTGAATGACAAATGAGGCTGATGTTTTATGTACAATCAGCTACAGGATTATACCATAGGTCAACATTGTACACACGACAGTAAACCTTGAGAAGAGTTACAACACGGTTGACAATAGCCCGCACGCACATCCTGCCAAACTTAAGCTTATAGAACCGGCAACACCTTTAAACCGACGAAGAAAAAAATATTATGCAAATTGAGATTTATACGACCGAAGGGTGGATTCGGAAACTGAAATATGAAAGACTTGTATAAATAAACAGTGTCTCGGAAAACATACCACAGTAAATATAGGAGACGCGAATATTGCTCGATTCTCTAGTGACACCACAAATATTATCGAAGATATTCATATATTGATCCGAAAATGTGTACATTATATTTTAAATAGATTTTAGATACGCCTTTAGTAGATGATTTATTGGAGATTAGTAAATTCTGAACTATGTTACAACGTGGTTTAATATTAGTGGATGAAGAATTTCTCTACAATTATAAGGGATATTAAAATTTCCTCTCTGAGATATCTTAAGCTATTTTATGACAAGAAACGGCAAGAGGCCATAACAGTAGGTATATTCATTGATGAGCCAATTTAAATGTTTTCAAACTTGATGTTTATAATTAAATTTTCATTTCGGAAAGGGCTTTGTTGCCTCGTTTGCATTTGAACTTTCGTCGACCGTGAAATAAAGCAACCACTAAGGCGCAACAAAATCTATAGAACCTATCTAATAAAACTTTAAGCGGATCGATAAAGTATCTACTGTAACCGAGTATTTGAGTATTTAATAAGAAACGCGTAATTATCCGCAAATCCGGCGCAAGGGAAGGGTCCATATCCGTAAAGAACTTGAGCAAACTCGCTCCGAGTACGCTCCGGTAATAACTTTTTGGCCAACTCAACATGGCGTAAACTCAGTTTTCGCGTAAGCCATCTATAAAAATAAAGTGACTTTAGAGACATCCACCGAGATGAATAATGCTGAGGCCTCTGTATAACGGGAGTAATGTATGAACCCGTATGTGTATATTAATCTTAGGAGACTTATACAAATGCTCTACCGAAATTAATTTTTGTGTTTTTATTTTTTACATAACGAGTATTACGTGAGATTATTACTTCCGAGGAAACCACTGTATCATTGAATGTCTTGAGTGAAAAGTGGCTTCACTTTGTGAGAATTTCTCTACATATTCCATCTCGACCGTCAAATATATTCACGCGATGTGAATATTTTTGAGGCGGAGAGTGCATATGCACATTCGCATGTACTTGTACGTGGAAGGTGTAAAGGACAGGATGCATGCATATTGAACCCTTTCAGAGTCTGCAGAGGTTGGTGCCGTGCCGGCAATCACTCAGCAAATTGTCGGTGCGGCGCCGCCCACTGCTCTCTACCCGCAAATTGAATCGTGGCGTAATATTTAACGTAGACATTTTGCGGCAGCTACCCTCGCCCGGCGAAATTACGCGACGCAGCGTTGCCCGGGAATAACTTATCATGTACCTCGTTTGGCTCACCCATCAATAAGTCATCGTCGAATAATTTTATTTTGATGTCGCCTCGTAATCGCCGAGCGTGTAATTCGTTTCCTTAAAGTGAACTCATGTAGACGATTTCGGGCAGATAGAGCGGGGGTTGCTCGGCGACGGCGGTACTTTATTATTATAACAAAAATAAAAGCTGATGTGTTTCGAGAACGCCAGCCGACAACGGTTGCAGTAAAGATAAAAGCAAAACGGCGAAATGACGAAAACGCGGCGTCTCGATGGGGTCTTTCGTCAAAAGTGTTTGAAGCCCGTGGACGCTGACAGGGCTCCGGTGAAAAATATGATCACGCTCGCTTGCCCCGCTCGACGCGGACGCTCGCTGACAACGACACTATGCTTTTTAATTGTCTGCCATTACGATTTACGCTGACAAATGAGCTTACGTCGCATCTATTCAACTTAATATATCAGCCGTCGAGTCTACACACGAAACGGCGCATGGTTTTATGTGAAATAACAAACGAGTTGTGATGGAGCACAGATATGTTTGCGTGAAATGCATTTGAGCCGCGAGTATGCACAAACATGCGCCGGTTTTTGTGAGCGACCCTTCAGCCTTCGTGTTTGAATATCTGCAGTCGGCATAGACGACTGTGTATTTGCACGTGCTCGGAGAACAGCTAAACAAACACTTGTACCAAAGGATACAACAGAAACAATTGTTAGCATTGCTGTCTTGTTATCGTGACAGTTTCTTTTTACCGGTTTACAGCTAGGAATTTATGTCCGCTGAACGTTGTTATTGTACGTACTGTATTTATTTAACTAAATTAGACCAAAAACATCAATAACATAATATAGTCGAATGAATATAGAAACAAAATTAAGCTGTGGATAAATCGAATGTGAGGGTTCATTCCGAAGGTCGTGAAGTAAACAGTATAAGCAACGTGGATCAGTAACCGTTCGACGCTGGCTGAGCCGGCTGTCCGAACCAATCGAGTTGCTCAGCGCTGGCTGTCATATCTGAGTGCACGCCAATTACTCACCACCTGCGGGATGGAGGGGAACATCCCCGCTTTCGACACTTTAATCTCACTGTAACTTGTTTACGTCGTCGGCGGGATATTTAGGTAGTACCCGACCGGTACCCGGAGCTCAGTTTTTTCTACCAATTCCAACCGAACTTAGCAGTTTTAGCACCCTCGAATAATTGCGGTCGGCCCCGAAAGCCGCATGCTTGCGAAATTGCTTTTTCTATTGATGGATGTCATCTTTTTTTGGGAGCGTTGCGGAGATTAGACGGTATTTACACAAATATAGTTTAAATTGGTTTATTTGTGAAACTAAGAGATAAATAGAGAAGAATTTTTACACGTCAAATCCATTTATAGAGTAATGCATATACACATTTGGTCATCTTTACATAGCGAGTGAATAGCTATTTTTTTAGTAGATAAACTCTGACTGATTGGCTGGCTAATATATGCACAGCACTAACTAATGCAATAGACGGATCGGCCTAAAATTATATACAGGTAGTTATTATGACGTAGGCATCCGCGTAGGATTTTAGTAAAATTGTACTCCTACGCGAACGCCTTATAGATAATCTTCATAAGCTTAATTAAAGATACGACGAATGTAACCAAAACTATCTGGATCCCATCTTATCCCGTTCAATATTGAAATACAAGCTTGTCTTATACAAATAACTAAACCTTCTATCGATCGACCTTAATAAGTTTACTTAGTGGATGAAAGATCAATAGAGACTGCGGTAAATACCTCATATTCATCGAACTAAGATTGAACTTCTTTGTGAACAACCTTGACTGGAAATTTAACAATATGGTCCAAAGTTTCTGTACCTACTTCTAAATTAGAAGGTTATGAGATTCACATTGGATTGTCTCCTTGAAAACTAAGAGTACCTATCACTCCTGAAGTAATCCCTATCCTTATTCCCTACTCATATTATAAATCAGAAGTTATCTGTTGTCTGTCTGTCAATCGTTACGATTTCACGCCTAAACCGATAAACTAATCTTGATGAATTTTGATATAGTAACAGACCTTAGAGAAGCTTGGCTTCTTTTTATTTTTTAGATGGACTTTCATAACCTTTTATATTTTCATTTTTTATTTTTTTCTAGTATGCCTGCAATAAATCAATTTCATTAGTTTTTTTTTTCTTTACCAGAGTCTCCATCCCGACCAAAAATGTACGTTCTCCATACTTGATTTCAAGAAACAAAATTACACTCGATTATTGTATAAAAAAACAGAGAATTCAAACTGAAATGCGGCTGTGTTCGGAAATACTAGTAAGTAGATACTTACAACGATATATTTAACAGGTTTCTTCAATAATTATTTACATTTTCAGTTCTTTATCTTCCTAAAAGTACATATAGAAATAAAATAGGCTTATAACACGTGAGTCGAGATAATCAACTCAGGAATATAAATAGATAGTGTAAAATAAATATACGGTTTCAAATAACTATATTGCTTCTCCAATCATGTATATTAAACGGAAAGCATTACAAATTAATATTTATGGTTTTGTTTACAGAAACCTATCATTAGGTATGTTTGTAGTGAACAGAATATACGTATTCGATTGCATATTTTAAATTACTAAAACTCCTGGTTTTATCCGTGTTCTCCGTTAGTATAAAACCGGTACGGCTTTGAAAAGATACATCGCACTTCACACATAGTTTAGTTTAATGTTAAGTCAATTCAAGCAAATGTTCGGTCTTGGAACTAGGTTTGGAATAGCGAGATCATCGAGGGCGTCGAGGCAGACCCGTTTTCGGAGCTGCACCGATTTCCACGACCCTCTTCCGGCAAGATCTTACCTCATCGATTGATGATTTCTACTCAACTAAATCCAAACAAATGACAATAATTATCTGCCTCAGAAACTCAGAGACCCAACAGTAGGCTAATGGGCCAACCGAAGAGGATTTCAACAAACAATTAAATACGAAAACGGTTAATTATTACCAAAACGATGGACCACAATCGTTGGGGGTTTAATCGAGCCGAGCTTATCCCTCCCTAGGGCCGGTCCGTAATAAAACGTACTTAAAGGTGGTCGCTTGCAGACATTTAATACCATTTGCTTCAACTCGACTGATTTACGAGCGAAGGCTGAAAACTCGCACACGTGATCTGCACGGCTTCATAGATAAATTACTTAGTTCGACGTTTCTGTGTAACCGTACGTTCGGCGGTAACACCGACCGAAATGTCCACGGGATTGGATATGTAAATGTGGCCGACACAAAGAGAATAATTACGTACTTTCAAAACATGTTTGTTCGATCCGAATTATTTCTAGTGTCGTCCGTCCGGGCTGACGTTTCAAAGGATAGACGAAAATCAAAGCCGTATTTATTGACTGCCGACCTTTTGAAGCTCATCGGATAAATGATGAATTTAAACGGTTGACAACACCAAACGGAATTATATATAAACTTATTTCGCTGGACATTGCTTTCACTGAAGTTCGACTATGGTGAAATATGTTGATTATGTCCCATCATTTCATTACATAGTATAAAACAAATTTCACTTTCCACTGTCTGTGCCTATGTATGCTTAGATCTTTAAAACTACGCAATGGATTTTGATGCGGTTTTTTTAAATAGATAGAGTGAATCGAGAGAAAGGTTACATGCATAATATAGCCGTGCGAAGCCGGAGCGGGTCACTAGACAGAGAGCCAGCGGTTCTCGACGTACTCTCTTACACAAAATTAACACAAAACAAACTACCATCAAAACCTGTGAAGCGTTCGTGAAATTGCTGTAAATCAGTGTTACTATGCTTTGCAGCTTTACTATACGAACGGTAGGAGCTTGCGAGACACTTTGCCACGCAAGCCATGCCGTACCGGACAGGAGGGCTACAAACTATTTCATGCGAGCGAGCGCACGTCCTATGGTAACGTTACACATTTCAACGGATATTGAGCGAACTGTTCAAAAATTGAAATCGATTTTAATTCTTTTCAGATATTTTTGTACCTCAATGATCATTGTCATAGTCTTCAAGAAACAAATTTTGTACGACGAACCAATGATTCGATTTGGTCACAATATACCTTTATATCATGGATCTTTTATTATATTTTCTAAACATCGATCACTTAGATCTGAATTTTCTGCAAAAGGGCAGTCGACTCAAGAGGAAACGTAACGATCTCAACCGAGCGGTCAACTCCACTGCAAAGCAACCAAGACCAATCTTAACAGAACTTACACTGTTCTTTGACAAAAAAAAAATCTTGAACACCAGAGAGATTTTCAAAGAGAGGCCGCTTATACCGACACCAATCAATGATTCGCTTAAGGAGTTTAACGACAGCTTAAAATCACCGCACATCAGTAGTAAAAAGTATAATTTGGTAAGGTTATAGGGTAATAGTTGTAGCGTGACAGTAAAATTCTTCACATTTTAACTCGTTTCGTAAGCACATTTTAATGTTATTATATGCCAAAACGCTTAGTTTTACATATTTGCTGCCTCTACAGATTTTTAAAGAGATTCCCTCACTTTGGCACAAAAATCTTAAGGCAACCTAAGCAAAATTTAATGGTTCTACCTTACACAAAGGCATAAACTTCTCTCGAAGTCGACTATTCACGACTATTATTATATTTTCCAAGGTAAATGTGACACCGGCGCGGAGGTGGGAGATATTCTTATAACCGCTACCTCACTACCCTCACTCAATGTTCAGTATTCCCATTTGAGTGAGGTTTTAAACAGAACATTTTAGTGTAATAGGATCTCATTGTTTTGGTTCGCTTTTAGTGATTCTGAAAACACAGTTTTACAGTTTGAGGCTTTAATTAAATCAAGCTTGTTTAAGAGTTAGGAGATCTCGTGTAATGAAGAATTTGTTGGTAGTTTAACGTGGGCGTATTATATTGTTACTATTAGGGTATGGAATAAACTAAAGATAATGTACAAATAGACATACAGTCAGCCACAAAAGGACATCTACTTGCAGATAACGATTAAAGGGTTTTTCACACCTGCAGCACTTTAATCACGGATTAAAGCCCTATTAACCTCAACTTAAAGCAAGACTTTATTCCCAAGGGAGATAATGTTGTATGAAACTCCCAAGGGAATAAAGTGATTTGAATTTGGAACGTTGAAATTCGAGTGAAAATTCTTGGTTTTATTTTGAAGGTCTCAGCAAATAGGTTTTATTTATAATAAGTTATTTGATTGGTCTACAAAAATCTAGCAGGCCACGATTTATGTTTTTTATTTTGATTGTTACGTTAGGTCTAAGCAAATAGGTTTTGCCTATAATACCTACCAAATATTTACCATCATGCTACCATATCATTGCAATTGCCCCATTTTTTTAACACGCTTTTATTAGTTTCACCTGTATGTTTGCTTGTTTGTATGTAACCGACTCCTTTGGGCACGATTTTGCCCTACTTAGAATGATCAGATTTAATTCAAACTTTGCACACTTGTCAAAGTCCGATGACAATGCAATATTATGATAACATGGTGCTGATCTGATGATGGAGCTGGAAGGTGGTCATAGGAACTCTGTAATAAAACGACGAAACCCTATCGAGTTTGGGCTCGTTAGAATCGTCTTGACGAGTAGTTTGTCTTTCAATGGTAACCATGGTCTGATGATGGAACTGGAAGGTGGTCATAGGAACTTCGCAATGAAACGACACAACCCCATCGAGTTTGGGCTCGTTAGAATCGTCTTGACGAGTAGTTTGTCTTTCAATGGTAACCAGGGTCTGATCTAACATATTTCGGTAATAAAGACCAAAAAGTATAAAATAAATTAATAGTTTAAAAAAACTAAAAAAAACACGCTTTAAAAAAATACCAACTAAAAAAATAGAAAATAAAATTTAATAAATTTGGATTAAGAATGTTGTAAATAGTAAGCGTGTTACATTGTGATTGCAAAAGAAAAATAATGAAGGTGTAGCATCGCAATGTAACACGCTTACTATTTACAACATTCTTAATCCAAATTTATTAAATTTTATTTTCTATTTTTTTAGTTGGTATTTTTTTAAAGCGTGTTTTTTTAATTTAAAGTGGATTTTTTTAAAGTGGCCAGGGCCAGTAATACCAGTTATTAAATACCTATAGATTTTACCAATGTTATTTACGAGTATTGGCCTTCAGCTGGTTGCTGTTTTAGCCCATTTATCACTAGTTTTATTAAATGTTATATCATCAAAGTATCGTTTAATATGTAATTTGACAAGACCCCCGCAGTATTCACATAATCCGATTATGAACAGTTTTGAATGAGGTCGTCCGAGTTCACACTAATCTTGTTACCTTACTTTTGTAAGCTGTATTAGCACGTAGATGAATTTGTTTCCTAAAACCGGAACAATACAAAATACGGAAAAGCCGAATTTCCGGTTCAGGGACGTTTTTATTGAAAAAGTTTGAATTACAAAGAAAAAAGATGTACAAGTTCTCGACAAATACAGACTGGACATGTATAAAAGCAAATTTACCGAAAAAAACACGTAATAAGTCTAAGATATAAGAAATTTTAAAGGACTCTTGTTCATATAATCCCTAATATCAAATTCTCGTGTCGCGGTGTTAGTTACCAATCTATTCCTAACGGCTGAACCGATTTGTATGTTTGTGTAGGTAGGTATATTCGTTAGGTCTGAGAATCGAAAATCTATTTTTTATTCCTTTTTGTCCTTTATTTTTTTATTTGCCGCGACAGGCTTATACATAAGCCTATTACAAAATAAAAGCTTTCCTTTTTTCTAAACTAGTTCTAAACCGCTCGATAGGTGATAAATCCGGGATTATCTGGTCAAGTACTTATGCGGGTTATGAGATATTGAAATCGATACAATGTCAAATTTTGAGTATGATGTTAACGTTGATTTTAGGGTTCCGTACCCAAAGGGTAAAAATAGGACCCTTTTACTGAGACTCCACTGCCCATCTGTCTGTCATCAGGCAAGCTCTCATAACCGTGATAGCTAGACTGTTGAAATTTTCACAGTTAAAGCCGCTATAATAACAAATACTAAAAACAGAATATAATAGCGCGAGTCCGAATCGCACTTGGCCGGTTTTTTCTTGGTCATAGAGTTTCAAAAATCTTTCAGTTTTCATCCGATTCCTAAATCTGCCGCCATCTAGGTAGGTATAAACGCAATATAACGAGTATAATTTCGAAATGAAAGTAATACGTAGTACAGTCAGTAAAGGCTGAGGGTAACAGGTGCATATTTCAAAGTTTAAATTTTTTAATAATTGTTAATTATTAAGCTTAATATCACTAAAGCTTTCAAAGTGTTAGTTATTTCACGCAGAATAACCAAAAACTATTGAACCGTCATCAAAACAATTAAAGCTATAAAATATGCACCTGTTACCATGAGCCCTTTGTTGACTGTACAAGATCCAACAACAAGGTAATCTAAAAAGTCGAGCAGTATACAGCCATTTATTTATCAAGGCTTGTACCTTCCACAGTAAATCCATTGTGGAGACTAGTGGATGCCTCCGCTTCCATTCTAAATAAAATATCACCGTCCAGAGTGCCCCTACGATGCTCTTTGCAATATTTACTAACGTGCATCTATTGGATGTTAAGGCATACTTGATAGCTAGTAGCCGCTTCTCTAAGATACATAGGTACTACGATATTTGTGAAATAAACTTCGCCGTGGACGTGGAGAAACAATTACCTTTCATTCATTCTTAGAGCAGCGTTGGCTTTATGAGGAAACGTACCCGGCTCTCTCTCCTTACAAACGTAGTCGACTGTTTTCTCCCTGGATAATGACACTAGCACAAATATTATATATTCCAACTAGCGACCGCCCCGGATTTGCACGGCTATTTTATGCATGTATTATACATATAATCCTTCCTCTTGAATCACTCTATCTATTAAAAAAACCGCATTCAAATCCGTTGCGTAGTTTTAAAGATTTAAGCATACATAGGGATATAGGGACAGAGAAAGCGACTTTGTTTTATACTATGTAGTGATTATTATAGGAAGTAAGAGTCTTAAAAAACAAAAAGTAAGACATAGGGTCATGGTCATGGCAATTTAAGGTTTTATGCAACAAAAATATTTGCTGTAGTGTCATTATCCAGGGAGGAAACAGTCGATTGCGATTGTGTGGAGAAGCGACCTGGTACTTTCATCTTAATGGGACTTTTAACTGGGATTTAGAATTCCGATTCTAGGCGTACAGCAATGGGTTTTTCTATACGATAAAATATATTCACATTTTAAACACGCTATTATGGTAAAGGAAAACATCGTAAAACTCAATACATTCGCCAATCTGTACCCGTGGCATCTAACTGTCCCTAAGAAGAGGCCCACGGTTTGCAGTGGAGTACAGTACACATGACCCTGTGCTTTCCTATTTTTAAAACAACTAATTACTAAAGAAAATATAACTGACTAATAACCTAAAAATGCGAAAACTAACCACTGAGAATTTACACCACTATTGCTCTACCTAGAGGCATAATGCTTTGTATGCATAAAGCGCTCTTAGGATACCGTTTCAATAGGCTAACTTTACTATTTCTGTAAATGCGCGTATGGTGTATATGTTGCAGTCAGAACTTTTAATCAATACTACTTTTGACTGAGAAAAACTATTTTGACCAAAGAGATTGGTCAAAAGCGGTCACTCGCGGCCAGCGAGTGCCAGAACGATTCTACCAATTTTACTTGGTTAGGGAGCATAGACTAACCTGGAAATCGTCATTTTGTATCGATATAACCAGTCAAAACGACTTGTATTTTTGACTGCTTTTTACAATAGATTTTGACTTCTTTTCTCAGTCAAAAGTATACAACACGTCATAATAGTTCTTCTCTTAGTACGTATCTATAGCTGTACCCACTCACTGCATTGCCGTTATCTTACCTGTAACAAATAAACTTTCATTAGACACAGTGTCTGGACGGAGTACCTTGGGGACGGACGCTGTTAGAGCCTGTCTCTCTCTCTCTCCAGCCGGGAAATACGCACATTTCTACTCAATGATTTACTTTACTTTCAGTCTTGTTCATAGAGATTTACTTATTGTATAAAAGAGAGTGCATCGGAGAAATTTAATTAGCATAAATTTTATCCGGATTAAATGTAAGTTTGAGTTATTATTTTATTTATTTTTATAATTGATAAATCAGCGTTTGACCACTTCGCACCCGCCTGATGCCAGGTGACGATGCGGTCTAAGGACATTTTAGACGCTTTCAGATCTTAGACGTGCCCGCTTTTCGAGAAAATACACAATTTTTTTCGCGACTTTTAGACCCACCCCCAAATTGTACACGTTAGAAAAGAGAGACGCAGGCAACTGATTTTATTCCCTTGCGTTAATAATGAATGACGCAGCAAAACGCTTAGAGCGGACGTCTGGAATACTGTCATTTTACACCTGATGTAATTGAGGATTTTAATTGGACTTAATTGGAGCTTTTTTTTATAAAACTCGTTTCGCATGGCTTGATAGATGGTGCGAACTAAACGAGAATTGTCTTTAGCCAAAGGCCGGGAAAAGTTCCTTGCGGCTAAGACTGCAAAAACATTTGGAATCGTAAAAAATACGGGAGCTTTTAGTACTTAATATACAATACAATTGGTTAATTTACTTTCTTCTTGGGAGTTGTACGGATTTCCTCTGGATTTTCTTTTAAAATTGAGAGATTTCTCATGAAATAGGAGAATTTAAATTATCTAATCTTGAAAAAAAATATATCTTTATTTCTTCTATGAGCAGCACCATTTATCAAGGCATATGCAAATAGTTATTATTATTATTATTAAGAAAAACTCATCGATTAAACAACTTTTATCTACTATACTCTCTAATATAGTATACGTAGGTATTTTATCTCTATATTTAGGTGTCGTACAATGGCAAAGGATCCTTTATTCGGAAATTTTATACGATTCTTATAAATATTTTTCCTGCAATTTCTCCAGCTATAAACAGCTGAGTATAAATAAGGTTTTCATTAAGTAAATTAGACGAAAATATATAATTTAATTGCAGTAAGTTATAAGTTAATAACTTTGTGCAATGAAAACAGAACGGTAATTGAAGCGTTTGATATTTTAACGCGATGGAACCAAACGTTCGGGACTTGGGAGCGACGTAGAGGCAAACAAGGGGGCAATTCCATCGTTCGGTCCGTCGCTACCCTGGGTATTGTGTACATTGGCTGGTACTAAGATATTTAAACAACAACTTAATAGATAAAACATCTGAATTTTTAGAAAAACTTTGAACTCGATTGTTAGCAATGGTGTGGGTACGACGCAGTTACTTTTTGACTCACGATAATGATTGTAACAGGCATTGATTATCAAGATAAGCCTATATCAGGAAAGTATGCTGTCAGAGAGGTCGCCTTGTGACATTTGTTGTAAGCAACAGACTGAGATTCGAATAAGACACATGCTGACGTAAGTATTAAGTAAGTATATCTTTATTTTAAAAATCTTTATTGCATTATCTACTCGCATTCGTCTTAAAAACTAAGTTGGAATGTTATAATGTAGCTATGTAACGTGCACCCAATTAAAAAAAATTATAAACAATTTAAATTTCTTAAAAACAAAATAAAAAAAATATTCAATTTTTCCCGTTTTAGTATTTGTTGTTACAGAGGCAACAGAAATACAGCATCTGTCAAAATTTCAACTCTTAGCTATCATGGTTCATGAGATACAGCCTGGTGACAGACAGACAGATGGACGGACAGCGAAGTCTTAGTAATAGGGTCCCGTTTTTATCCTTGGGGTACGGAACCCTAAAAAGGCGAAACTAAATTAATTAATTACATTTGCAGGAAATAATTAAATAAATATTACTGGACCAAAATAAATATTTAAGTTTCAAATGTAATCTCTATACAGGTGTAACATGAAATATCATTGCGGCGTAATTGTGCACAGTGGCCGGTATTGTGCAGTATTGTGGACAGTAGCCGGCATTGTTGCCCGTTGTTGCCCGTCGTCGCCAGAGGTGAGAATGTACAGGTTGTAAACAAGTGCCAACTGTCCACTGTTTCTATGGGGAAGGGTTCGCGTACATTCATGGAAATATTTTATATTCACGAATCAATCAAAATCTTTTAATAATCTTTTGTTTAGGTATAGTTTGGGGTTCCTACGGGTTTCGACGCATAAGACCAAAAACGCGAAGGCCAATATGTATATGTACGTAAAAACAAAAACGAGTAATCGCTTAAACGCAAGAGGCCAAAAACGCATTTGGCCTAATTTTTATTACACGTTATACCAAAAAAGTCTGATATTGTAGAGGGCCACTTCTGTGCAAATAAAAACAATTTTTGTTCTACGACTTTTGGAAATTTGAACATTTTTTTGAAAAGTTCGAGGTTATTACCAGAAAATCAGCTGTTCAATATACTTATTTTTTAAATTTTATCTACTGTTGTAAGTCTGAATGACCTTTGTCTTAAAAAAAATAGCTGATTTTCGAATTAACATAACCTCAAAATTTATAAAAAAAAGTTCGAATTTCCAAAAGTCGTAGAACAAAAGTTGTTTGTTTAGTTGCACAGAAGTGGCCCTCAACCACTTGCTAATATAGTTAGCAATAACCCCGTATCAAAGCAAGCTTTCGCGGCCTCAAAATGTAAATCATTATCAATTTGTAACAGCTAAAGCACACATCTGTACCGTACAAGTAGAGATAGTGTTTGAGAGTGTGCGTGCCCCTAACCTTGCCTGCATTCGATGCAGAAGGCAAGGCGAGGTGAGGCCCTGCGCAGGGCCGCCCTAGGGCTCGATCGATACCGCTCACGTGCGCCCCACGCGGCCCGGTTACCATTCTTTGTTCTCAGCCGGGGCAGCCCAGCCAGCCTTCCCGGTAACTATAGGGTTACCTATATTACTATGTTTATTATTTTACTATCTATTAGTATTTTATAAGGATTTCGCGACTTATACCTTACTGTTGCCCACGACTTCGTGCCTTCCTTCCTTCCTCTTGAATCTATCTATTAAAAATCCGCATCATAATCCGTTGCAAAGTTTTAAAGATCTAAGTATACATAGGGACAGACAGACGGGAAGCGACTTAGTTTTATACTATGCAGTGATTAGTATTTACTAAGGTTTTCGCGAGTCATACCTAATGAAACGATTTTAACGATATATCAGTTTTTTTATTTCTTGCAAAAACTTAATGTTTCGAGAAGTTTGCAGTTCTCATAGTCATAGACAGACTGAGGTACTTAACAGTAGTCTTGCACAAACATTTGAGATGTTGTTAAACTACCGTCCAATTAAAATTAAAAACCTTTTTAACGCGGAGTTGGCTGCATTGACTTGAATTGGACCTGCAAACTTCAAAGTATACACCTACAAACAAATTGAGAACTTCCTCCTTTTTAAAAGTCGGTTACAAACACGAGAACGACAAATAATTTTTAAATTGCGCCAAAATCCTCTACATTACTTCATATTTCAAAATACACTAGGAAAAAAATCAACCTTCAAATTAAAATAACCTAGTTGAAATAATAGTCAAATCCGATAAAATCGTGTAATAGTTTAACAAAGACACGTAAATATAGAAAGACAACTGTCAGTAGAAAGCTAGTGGTCCTGTATAAAGGGTGTGCACAACGTGTTCGAGAAAGGGGTGACCGTTGGATTCCAGAGAATCTCATTAATCTTGCACATCTACTTACACGCATTTAATAAGAGATAGCCCCTCTCTATAACCTACAGAATACTTAACTATTTTGTAACAATACGCCTCCGTTTGACCACTATCTCACGCTTGCCTAGAATTTACCAATTTATTCGCCACTTTTGGCTACCCTTGGGACCTAATTCTGTTAACATACTTAACTTATCTAACATGTGACACGGTACAATATTTTCATGAATATATCTTATACGGTAATATAGTAACAAATTGAAACAAACTATCAACAAACATAGTCTTTTGTATTTAAATATATCTAAAAACCTATCTAAAACCTATCTAAAAACCTTCCTCTTTAATCACTCTATCTATTTAAAAAAACCGCATCAAAATCCGTTGCGTAGTTTTAAAGATCTTAGCATACAAAGGGACATAGGGACGGCGAAAAGTGACTTTATTTTATACTATGTAGTGATGTGCGCTAATTGACATTGCTCTTACGGTGAAGGAAAACATCGTGATGAAACTCGCGGCTTAGTTGGCTCCAGACTACAGACATATCGATGACTTCTTTCCACTGGACATTGTCAACTAACTTTAGGTACGGATCCCTAAAAATTATTATATCCCTCGCCTGGTCACCATATTACAAGCGTGGGTGGGTTGGCGGTGTGTGCGATGTGGTACAATTATGTTTTATATGTGGCGATACGGTCTAAATGCTTCCCTATTTGGCCCTCTCATTTTGAACCAATTTTTACTTATTTATTTAATCGTATGGCATAAACAGTCGATCAATATTACTTCGAGTAGGTTGATCGACTGGAAGCTGTGAGGTCATATAATAAGACAGTACAGCAGCCAAAAGGTTGTTGTTCGTTTAGCGCCACCCGGAGGATACGTGCAGGGAAATTGGTGGCAGTTCCTGCGGACGTGAACAACTTCATCCTCCAATTTTTACTTTTAACATCTTTGTGCAGCGCAGGTATAAAAATAACTTTTACGTGTAAATGAAGTTGTTTAACTTGAATGTAGGTCACAAAAACAAATAACTGCCAACGAAAATTATAAATAACGAGACGTCAACTTTGATAACTCAATAGCCCCTCAAATTACAGGGGAAAAATATAAAGAAAGTAAAAAAATATGTTCGAGTGACTGCGACTTAAAGCGCACGCTGACAACAAACTTCGATATCGGGCGATTCCTTGCCAATTTTTTCATTTGAAGAATAAAATAGGTGCTTTATTACACCTAACCTTAACACTAATACCGTTATCCCCCCAAACTGCTCAGCAATTTGTCGGATAGGACTAAGTTCTCATTTTTTATCTATAAACTAGCGACCCGCCCCCGCTTCGCACGGGTATATTATGCATGAATTATACATATAAACCTTCCTCTTGATTCTCTCTATCTTTAAAACAAACCGCATCAAAATCCGTTGCGCAGTTTTAAAGATCTAAACATACATAGAAATAGCGGAAAGTGACTTTGTTTTATACTATATACTAATTTCAAACTCCAGACTGACAGATATATGAACGGACACCTCAAACTCATACACGGATCGGGCTATTTAGATTACTGATAAATAATATTAAGTAGGCATCCGATAAGAAAGGATTTGTAAAATTCAAACCCTATACACGCTAGCAAAGTCGCAGGCTAAAACTAGTCATTTATAAAAGTTATAAAACAATAAAAGATTTTATAAATAATATATTAGGTCTGCACGCTTTCTTAGAAGGGTCAATTTACGAAATAATAAATAAATAAATATTGTAGGACATTCCACACATCGCCATCTAGCCTCAAGCTAAGTAACTAGACTTGTCTTATGGGTGCTAGACAACGGATATACTACTTATATTCTTTTCTTTTTTAAATATATACTTATAATACATAGAAACAACCAGACCACAGACAAATATCTAACCATAAATACTTGTCTGAGGCGGGAATCGAACCCAGGAACACAGGGTTGAGCTGTGTTTGGCAGTACGGCATGGTGATCATTGTGTCAACTGGGTCGTCAAATGCGGGCTTCGAGAAGGTAGGTATGGAAGATTTAATGATGGTATTTAAAAAAACTCGTCCGATTTAAAAGTGTGTTTGTGGTCTACATTAGCCCTCATCGCCCTTTATTAACCCGCGAGTTATACGCGTGTCTATAACACTGCTTGTTTAGACTACTCCTAGCTTGTTAATAAGTAGGGACTCCCAAAGGGAATACTTACGTAAGAGGGACATTTTCGCTGACTATAATGCAAGCAACTACTTTATACAATAAGGATTTAAATTGTATTTTAATCAAAGACACAAAGAAGAAATACAATGTTTGTTTTTGTAATTTGAAACCAAAATGGTAAGTTAGGGTCACTTGTAAATAAAAAAGACTGGAATTTATGTATTGAATCTGGAATCCTTCCTACTAATTAATTATTATTATAAATGTGAAAGTTTGTGTGTATGTTTGTCACTCCTTCGAGTAAAAACTACGAGACTTGGATTAACACATAGGCTACTTATCTTTATCTTTAATTTTTAACTTTATCCTGATATTCCCACGGGATCGAGACTTACGCGGGTGAAACCTAATACTAATTAATTATTATTATAAATGTGAAAGTTTGTGTGTATGTATGTTTGTCACTCCTTCGAGTAAAAACTACGAGACTTGGATTAACACATAGGCTACTTATCTTTATCTTTAATTTTTAACTTTATCCTGATATTCCCACGGGATCGAGACTTACGCGGGTGAAACCGCGGGGCGCAGCTAGTTAGTCCATACAAATTTGCCACAATAGACGCAATTTTAAAACAATTTTTACAAAAATGTAGTTCCGAAAGTTGTGTGTATTTCCGAAGATTATCAATTTAAAATTTTGGGTGTACCTTTTCCCCCTTATTCCAAAACGAGGTTTAAGGATAGTCCGAGAATAGTCTAAACACTATCCTTAATTATTATATATATAGTGTTTAGACTATAGTTCCCTTTATAATCTATAGGGATAGTGTTTAGTTAGACTATAGTTAACTAGTAAATTTGTGTCTAAATCTAAGGTTTAAATCCACATCCCGGACTTTCCTTAAACCTCGTTTTGGAATAAGGGGGTTTGTGTTTAATGTTTAAGTGTGACTAACTATTTGCTCCAAATCCAGTAATTATTTCTAATCAAATACCTAAAGGTGTGACATCAACTCCTAAGCAGTTAAAAGCTAAGAGGAGTGATATAAATCAAAGTTTCATGTAAACATTAATTTTAAAATACTTAACTTAATAATACCAGAAATTCCTCAAATTTTCTAAAAAAAAAAAACAGCGCACTCCGGGAGTGCAGGCAGAAGTGAAAACTGTATATCTGTGTAAAATCTCATCTGTCGCGAGACCATACGCAAAAAGAGTTTTAGATGAAAAAAAAAAAATAGTCGGACGACTATTTGTCGTCCGACATTTGTCGTCCGACATTTGTCGTCCGACATTTGTCGTCCGACAAATAGTCGTCCGACATTTGTCGTCCGTCAATAGTCGTCCGTTAAAAAATACCATATGTACGTCTTAATACACTCACAGCCAAATTAAAAAACTGTATATCTGTGTAAAATCTCATCTGTCGCGAGAAAATCTGTCGTCTGTCGCGAGAACGGCTGAAAATGCTCACCCACAAAAGTGCCCAACGCGCCATAAGAAGTTTTCACTTCAAAAAGACTACTTAGATAATATTGATAAACATCGTCTGAGAAAGGCCCCTCGCATTCGAAATCCATGTACAGTCAGACCGGAAACAAGAGAAAACTAAACCACTCCATTCATTTATCAAAAGAAATGTCGACATTCCACAATGAACTAAAGACTAAAGACGAGACGTTGTTTTGCCATTAAAAAAAAGATGTTCGATTCTCAAACCTAACGAATATAGGTACACAAAAATTTCATACAAATAGTTTCAGCTGATTCCAATAATATTTTTTTTAGCACTCTACAGTGGATCTCCAATTATGACTCCGACCCTACCTAAAAAAAGATTACTTACAGGGTTTTGTAACACTGCATCATTGCACAGCACTTTAAAAACACGCGTATACTTTGGAACAGAAATATGAAACATAGATTAAACAGTACATA
This sequence comes from Idaea aversata, assembly GCA_907269075.1. Classification (NCBI taxonomy): domain Eukaryota; kingdom Metazoa; phylum Arthropoda; class Insecta; order Lepidoptera; family Geometridae; genus Idaea; species Idaea aversata. Next base: position 1,574,086 of record OU026092.1, on the reverse strand, counting down.
AATTGGTTCATCAATAAACTCACTCAATTCTAAAACGCGTAACAGCAAGTGAAGTGGCAATAAAACTTTAATGTTGCGATCACGTGCTATTTGGGTTCAGGATGCGATCGAATTATTGCTTTAGTTACACTGATTTATTATCATTTCTTTATATTCTACTAGCTGCGCGTCGCGGTTTCACCCGCGTAAGTCTCAATCCCGTGGGAATATCGGGATAAAAAGTAGCCTGTGTTAATCCAGGTCTCCAGATGTCTAGAGTTTCATCGCAATCGGTCCTGTAGTTTTTGCGCGAAGGAGTAATGCTAAGGATACACACGACACTGACACTCGACACAAATGTCGACACTAGTGTCGATAGCGTCCACACGGTAGCAATTTTCAATGTCGTGTGTATCCTACACACGACACTGACTCTCGACACAAATGTCGACACTAGTGTCGATAGCGTCCACACGGTAGCAATTTTCAATGTCGCGGCGGTGGACACGAGTGGATACTCTATGTATACATCAAGTAGACATGTAGATGTATACATCAAGTAGATACTCGATGTATCCATCAAGTGTCTACTGTCAAGTGTCGTCGTGTATCCTTAGCATAACAAACATTCTTACACACATACACACAGAAACTTTCACATTTATAATATTAGTGGGACTAGCTGTTTCAGCAAACGGTGTTTTGCCATTTACAAAAAATAAGGAAGTAGATGTTGTTTCATTCTCAGACCTAACGAATATACTTACACAACAAAATTTCCGCGATTTTACCTACGGTGGTGTCTCAAGTGTCATTTCAATTTCCTAAAGACACATAATACATAATCACTACATAGTATAAAAAAGTCACTTTTCGCCGTCCCTATTAGATATTTAAAACTACGCAACGGATTTTGATGCGGTTTTTTTTAATAGATAGAGTGATTCAAGATTAAGGTTTATATGTATAATACATGCATAATATAGCCGTGCGAAGCCGGAGCGGGTCGCTAGTAGTTACTATAAACTTACAATTTTAACAGTCCTTTTTACTCATTTAGAAGTCGAATTTCCAAAGATCATTTCTTAGTCCTACGTCCTAAAATAAAACCAAGAAGCTCTTGGAAGTTTTAGAGCTTTCTTGATGCTTAATGAGATAAATATCATAATGTTTAATTCTATAAATATAAAATTTAAAGACATTTTTATATCAACGCTCTTCGCTGCTTCGGGCTATTATAACGTACACAGACATCCGCTAAGAAAGGATTTTCAAAATTTGAAACCGTACGCGGACGAATTCACGAAGAAATGCTACTATTTTATATATTCATTGGTAATCCACCCAGTTATTAATTTCCATTCATTTATAAATCTATCAAAACAAGAGTAATCCAAACATATTTTAATGGAATTTCGATGAATGTGAGAGCTTTCACGGAAAAAACCGGATTTAGAGCTTTTTCAGAAATAAGCTGCTCTGTTTGTTTGAAAAATGTTCAATTAAATATAGTGAAAGTTCTTTTTCAGATATTCCGTTTAGTTTTACGAATTTTTTGTTTTATTTCATCTACAACACAATTGATAAATATTGCAGGAAATTGTACAAAGCGCCATCAAGCCGAGAGCTAAGCAACTAGGTTTGTATTATGGTGATCAGATAACAGATATAATACGTATATACTTACTTTTCTTTTGTTTTCAGCAACGAACCAAAAACAAATATCCCTATATTAAGTTTTTTTTAGGTGGGATTCAAACCCACAACTTTCTGCGTAACAGACGGGTGTTCGCCGCGCCACAAAAGCCATGACCAATATTGACCAAAATTGATAGGTTAAAAAAAATACTTAGTTTAAAAAAAATCAGGACTGAATACGGTTCAGTTGGCTAGCACAACAAAAATAAACATGTTTAAACTCATGATTAACCAATGTCAAATTGTCAAACACAACCACCTGTCATTAAATAACAACAAATGGTGATTAAAGAAATATATGACTGTTTTCTCCCTGCATAATGACACTAGCACAAATATTTTTGTTGCATAAAACCTAAATCTGCCATGACTATGCCCCTATGTCTTGGGTTTTTTTCATTTTTTAATTATCATAAAAGTAAGAGTTAAAAAAAACAAAATATATATCATTACATAGTATAAAACAAAGTCACTTTCCGCTGTCTGTCCCTATGTATGTTTAGATCTTTAAAAGTACGCAACGGATTTTGATTTTAAATAGATAGAGTGATTCAAGAGGAAGATTTATATGTATAATACATGCATAATAAAGCCGTGCGAAGCTGGAGCGGGTCGCTAGTAAAAAAATAAGACATAGGGGCATGGTTAGAGCAGATATAAGTTGTATGCAACAAAAATAATAATATTTGCTCTAGTGTCATTATCCAGGGAGGAAACAGTCTGTGTGGAGAGAGCGCCGGTACCCTTTCCTCTTAAGGAGTGAGATTTTGTTTTAAACATATTTAGCTAAATGCATTTAACGAGTAATCTTAAATTAAATTCTATTTCAATAACCACTAACTATTAAATCTCAAGCAAGCCGCCCTTTCAATCATGAATTCTTTTTTTACGTGGGATGATTACGAAAAAATATCAACAAAATATAAAATTCTCACGCCACGAAACGTAACTCGATACAAATACCTAAATCGAGTTCCGTATAATCGATTCAGCATTCGCAATCGTTACCGAATATTAAAAATATTGTCGACGAATGATTTATGGTGATAAGCAGACCACAAACTTTTTCATCAGCAGATAGGTCATGTAACGTGTGAGTGAACTGTCGGGGTATTCCTTCTTCCAAACCTCATGAACAGCTCTTTTTACCACTTAAGAGGTCGAATTTTCAAAAAATCCTTTATTATTGCAGACTTGACGCTTATTAGGCATGCAAAGTTTCAGCCTGGTAGCTCTTGCAGTTTCAGAAATTTCTTGATGAGTCATAATCTCTTTTTTACCACCCCAAGCTGCGACAAATATTGAACGGCTCAATTCTTATTTTACATCAAGTTGGCGGAATGCGGATAAATGTAGCTAATCCAACCTCTTTGTCAGATTAGCTAAATCATCTTTCTTTATTTATGTTCAGCCTATTCCATCACTCTTTCCACTGTTCCCAGTGCCGTGGAAACAGTGGAAACATCGTAGGGACTGGTCCCTACGATGCGAGTTTAATTCGTTCCGCCATATTCTTATATCAGCTGCGCTCCGCGGTTTGACCCGCGTAAGTCCCGATCCCGTGGGAATATCAAAATGAAAAGTAGCCTATAACCTTCCTCGATAAATGATAGTCCATTACAAAAAGAATTTTACAATTCGAACCAGTAGTTCCTGAGATTTGCGCGTTCAAACAAACTAACTCTTCAGCTTTTTAATATTAAGTATAGATTCATTACAAATTATGACGGCGTCAGTCGGTCGATTGAAAAGTCTGCGGTCTGCGTTCACTTTTAGACGATGACACATTTATGTCAATCAACATTAGGGATGGGCTGATGCCATCGGTTTTACCGTTCGAAGGGATTCTCGTGAAATATTAAATAGGGTAAAATAATAATAAACATTAAATTGTATCCAGCCAGGATGAATTTGAAATGACAGGACGAGAATATTAAATCGTAGCAATAAGGTAACAAGACTAGAGACCCACAGTGTAGAGCTCCAAAATTGCTATTATTAGAATATTTTCAATTTGAGCAGGATTTTAAGGTCCTGGGGCCCCTGGTTGAGATGAAGTTCAAAGTCCTTCCACTCATAGGAGCTCCTCAATCTCTACGGGCCCCCGATTTCTAATCTGTGTGAATGGATAGCGGCCGTCAAAACAATGCCTTGCAATAAAATGGGTTTGAAAGGAGGCTGCGCAACTAAACAATAATGGCTGACGTTTACTATGCCAGATTGTTACAACCCCTTTAAACTATCTAGTCATGGACATCTTTGAATTTGGGTTTTTTTAGTTCTAGCAAGGCAAATACCTACTACATTATTTATTACAAAAATACTTTAAAAAAAAAAACTGGTTGCCTGTAAAGTCGGTATACGGGCGAAAGTTTTACGTGACAACAACTGTGCTCGAGTGGAAGGGACGCGTGCCTTTCACTTTTTATGTCTGTCTCTCTCGCTCTTAGGCGGGCTAACCATGCCCGCGTGCCTCTCACTCGCTCTCATTGTGAGCGCATAACGTCAGCGGAGCGTAACGCAGTTTCTTGAAGTGTCACCCGGCAAACCAATTTATAAAACGTTGTCACGTCAAAAGCCTCATTAGCAGTAAAAAGTATTAAAAAACAGTGATTATACCTACCACATCTAAAACCTCGATTGTATCTATGTAGGACAGAGTAATTACAACTTTAACAAACTGTATATGTTCTAAAAATAACGCTATTACGGTACAACCGTTTCTATTTTCAGATATATTTTATTAGAGTTAAACTTGCGACATTGTTTTAAGTGTCTGTTAGATTGAAGTGGCCAAGGGCAAATATCGTGAGGGAGTTGACCAGCAGACTCTTGACATCAGATATTGTGTATAAACACTGGCAAAAAATTGTAATTGACAATATTACCCACTAAAATACCTTAAACTTAACTTAACCTTATTTGATGACCCAGTTGGCACAATGGTCACCATGCCGGACTGCCAAACACAGGGTTGCGGGTTCGATTCCCGCCTCAGACAAGTATTTGTGCTTAGATATTTGTCTGTGCTCTGGTTGTTCCTATGTAATAAAAGTACATATTTACAAAAGAAAACTATATAAGTAGTAGGTATATTCGTTGTCTAGTAGGGCTAGATGGCGATGTGTGGAATGTCTGGCAATATTTATATACAAATACTACTCCAATATAAAAGAGAATTGATTATTAAAAATCTTATTTAAATATACGAGCTTAATGCAAAAAAAATATATTAACAATAATATTATGTACCCTTATTTGCAATAAATGAATTATGAAATTACCCTAGATAGGGTAACCCAAAAGGTTGACTGCATTACCTCTTTGGATGACAATGCCGAACCGTTAGCCAAAGTAACAGCCAGTCCTCTGGTCACCTAAACCTAATATTATTATTATCCTAACCCATTTGTTTAAATGTTTTATAACTTATGTGTGCGATAAATCGTTCTGCGTATCGCTGTGACGAATTCATGCATGACTATTATCTTCTTTTATCCACAACACAAATTCACGATTTGAAACTAATTTAGAACAAAATATTGAAAATGCCCTTTAAAATATTTGTCTAACTGACCCCTATTAAACAGTTTTACTATACACAATAAGCGTTTAAAGATCCGTTCCTTGTAATTAAATTTCAAGTTCAATAACAAAGGAACTTAAATCAATCATCATCAGTAGGTACTAGGTACTACTGTTAACTTCGCATTCTACACCCTATGTTTTACAACAAAAGGTCTACTTTAAGTCACACATTAAATACAAAGGACTAGTTCAAGCTCAACACAGACCTTCTATGGTATGACGTTAGTGACGTCATTAACAAAAACCTTTTGAGGCTTCGCAGACTAGAAGACTTAGTGTCGGTTGATAGTTTGATAGTAAGTAATTAACAGTAAAGCAACTAGCCTAATTAAGGTCTCGGAAATCCGTTGGACGCAGAAGGCATGCGAACGATTGATCTAGAAGTCTTTAGGGGATGCTACATCACACTGATACAAAACTATATATTCTTCCAACTCAAACAAGGGACACGAATTTTATTTGAATCACGTTATACGAAGTGTACGACACGCTGGGAATCTGTGCTTTGATCACTGTCCTTTAGGGCCACTTGTAGCAAAATTGTATAATTTCGATATTATCCAATCTAGATTTAATTAATACATTTTTGACACAATCGTTTCAAAAAGTCGTCTATTGTGTCAAATATGTATAATAATTTTGCTACAAGTGGTCTTGAATGTTATTCTCAATATTTTGAAAGTTATTCCGAATTATTGAGACTACTTGTTTTCGGAAATAATATGATATGATTTCCGAAAACAAGTAGGTCAAGAACAGTAGGTAAGAAAATATGTCAAAATTGGCGGGAATTAATGAAACAGCAGCTAGTTTTTTCTTTGTTTCGAACGCCTTCCGAAGGTCTGCAGATAAATCCTCACGCACTTCAACAAAACTATCGGCTGATATAATATTTTTAGTTTGTTCTGCCTTTTTAGGATTAAAGAGGATATTAATATCGGAGCTCCGTGGCCCAAGGGAGCAGCCCGAGTCATTATTGTACGGGCACCGGATCAATCAATCGTTAACCTGAGTTTATGTAAGACGGGATTAACTCGTACACTTAATGGTACTTTTACACAACACATTCTGATGTAGATAGATATATAGGTACAAGAGTTATGGGACGGATTCTGCTTGAGGGGATTCGTCACCGGATGAACAGGAATAATTTTTGAACCTTTTTCATCTTAGTTATTTTATTTTTGGCCCCACCACTTCCTCATGAATTTGGGAAGTAAGTAAATCTTGAAGAGATGACTTCAAAGTTTCCCAAACAATTCACAACATGCATTATTCGTTATTCAGCAGTGAAAGAATTTTAAGTCGAGTACAAAAGTAATTTAAAACTTTTAAAACGTCCAAAGTCAAAAGTTTATGAAAAGCATCATTCCATATCCAAAATTCCTTAAACATCAACAACACGCAAAAGCTATTAAAATGTAGAGCCTCTAAACTCGTTTACCGGACGCGGACGTCCCAAAAGTTACAAAACCTACGACGGTTTTCATTAAGCACATTCTGTTAGAAACCACGGGCGCGGGTGAAGGCGCGTCAACTCCGGAAACTGTCCAAAACTCTGTATCATTCAGCCCATAAGTTATAAGGAAGAGGTTGTTTCAAATAATACAAATATCTTTAGAAATACTGCCACTTACGGAACGCCAGCAGTCAGAAACAATATCGATGATAATTACAAGTTTAAAGCTTTCAATACACCGTCAAACAATAAGCTCCAATCTCAAATGTTAGTCATGAAACTTTAGACACTGGGTACTTTAAATGTTTGGACCCAACCGAAGATGTTTGTGACGATGATGCATTTGAAGCAAACAAGAGCATCAATGCTGAAGTGACATTTCACTTTGGTATTCTTCTTCTTCGTGTCAATAACACAGAGGTATAGATCACAAGATCCGGGTCAAAAACTTAGCTAAGGTGTCTACGCCATCTGTTGCTCTGTTGAGATCAAATACAGAGCAGCTAACAGGTTGTGATATGCAACATCGTTTGGACCATTATCACACAATTACACATCGGGTTCGATTCGAAAAAAACCTACCTTGCCAGTTGGGTTTCAGCGAAGGAGAATAGGGTATGCCAGATCTGAGTTTACTTTGAGAGATTTGGCATTTGGGATTCCGCATATGCGCAGTTTCATGTTTGATTTAGTTTTTGAACGTATACGGAACGCTTTACAAGCAAACCCTTCAAAGTGTCGCAACTCGCATAACTATGGTTTTGTAATTCTTGGGGTCAGTTGCAGACAGATACTGTAACAGTAACTAATCACTTGGGTAAACTAAACTAACTTCGGTGGGAAGTGGAACTATGTTCTGGAAGTGTGGCACATGTGTCGAGCGGGGACGGGGATGGAGCTGAGTAGTTATCACAAACTTATCATATAAATTTAGGGTTGACTCCGGTGAAGTCAATGTTTAGTTATGATTATGATTAACTCTTACATTACACACATTATGTATACGACAAATTGAGGAATTCTGGACAACTTTATTGTGCTTTGATAAATGGTCTTTAGAAGGTGGACGGTAAAAAAACAAACTGAATAATGTCTGTGATGAGAGACTTTAAAAATATCGGATTTCAAGAGATTTTTTTAAACAAAATAGTCTTTTGACCTCAAATGATGGGAAGCGACGATGAGATGGAGGATGTAAAATGTTCGCCTAGAAGGAGAACGGCATGCCTGGACAACATGATGGAACGCGACGAGTCACTTGACACCATAACTTTATCCAGAGGATGATGTTAGAAGCCGGCCAAGGTCTACCTCCAAACTCTTTCTTAACTTAAGACTTTGACTATAAGTCTGAATTTTTTCACAAACGTTAAAAATGACGATGTGATTTTATTCGACTGCGTCATCTATCAAGCGATCCGGAAGTACTTTAGAAAGAAACGAATTTTGAAATAGACGTCATATTAAAACTTATTCAACATTTCAAGATCACGTTATCACAAGCCTCTCAGAAGGAGAGGGAAGTCTAGTGAAACGTCGGCAATCAGTCATGTAGACTCGCGTGAACAAACATAGAAGTTAGTCCAGTTAGGTCGTTAGGCCGAGTCATTAGGCGGCCAGATTACGTGATACCTCCATGAACGGACGTATCGATTGCCTTTAGAGCACCTTCAGACCGCAGACTGCCCGCCGACAGTTTGATTCTACTAATATTTTCATACTACAGCGGTTTAACTACATAGGCCACAATCCTGCGGTAATATCAGAATAAAAAGCCTCAAGAACCAGCGTATTCTCTTACCAACTTATATCGAAATTAATCCAGTAGTTTCAGAGCTTTATTCATTACAAACAAAGAAATATTTTCTCTTATTATCCAAAGAATATGTTGGTATGTTTGTTACACTTTAATACGGATAGATGGATTTGTATGTTTGGAACAAAAATAGTTTGAAAAAATAGCATGGACTTTTTACTTTCATCTTGATGTTCCCACGGGATCGGACTTATGCGGACTCCACGTAGCACAGCTCATAAAAATTACAATTCGGTATCGGTAGACAAAAAAGTTTGACTCCACTGTTACTATTGATTGGTTGGCTCAGTGTACAGTTGAGAATAAAAATAGAATACTTAGAAAGATCTTTATTTTGGAATCACTTTGCACGTACACACATCAACAAATAACAGAAAAACTTAGGCTTAATTTATTAGGATTGCCTGATGGTATCCAAAAGGAGATGTCCTGTTTTTCTTTGTCTTCTCGTTCTCCCAAACCTACTGTAAGTTCTCCTTTTGCTATACGTTTTTAATGCTGGCGAGCAGTGAACAATCTACTTTTAAAGTGCTTAAAACAGTCCTGCAAGCACAGGCCTTTTTCCAATTTCCAAAAATCCTCATGCAAAGTTTGGGACTCCCTGTAGTTTCCGAGATTTCGCGATCAGTAAGTAAGTCAGCCAGTGATTTTCTCTTTTAGAAGATCATCTGCCAACCCTAAAATTACTGTTTGCAGTTTAATCCAACTAAACTATCGTCCAATATCCAGTCTGAAGTGTACAAGGTGTCCTACAAGGTATATGGAAGCTAATTCACCGCCAAACACACAAACTACGTATATTAATGCTGATTTATGACTATTAATAATTAATTATGGATATTTATTGGTAGCGTGTGTTCATCGTTTACGACTTAATGATATAAATGCACAAACTACATCTAATTAAGTAAGTAATATTTAATTGAAACTCATCGAGTAATGGATAGTATTTAGTATATTACTAATATTATTAATGTGAAAGTTTTTGTGTATGTTGTAACCAACGTTCACACAAAAATTCTAGAACCTATTACGATTAAGCTTGAGTCCTGGAACTACTTTTTATAACGTTTGGGTGAAGTTATTATACATTCATTCAGATTACCGTATAAAATAATATGAAAGACGAAATGTGGGATAAAATCAAAACTATGTTCCACAAAACGTTAAATGTCCGCACGGAAGACCCAGACGAAGATAGAAAGACAAACTTTAAGCCTATTTCAGACTGGCCAGATATAGCAATTTATCGGGGAGGCCTATGTCCAGGAAAGAAAAAATCACCTATGAAATTAATATCACAGCCATTAAATTAAAGAAAAAACAATAAAGGGAGACAGAACAGAGAGCTAGCTGTCTGCAATCACATTAACTCTCATAAAATAAACGTGAATAATATTCAAGAAATTATTGATCAGAATTCATTATGTGAATAACCGAACTTTATCGAATAACGCTACACGTGCCGGTGCCGGGCTCATATCGCTGTGTTGACAACAAACGCATGCCAAATAAATCAGAATCAAGGTCGAAAGTTATTTTAGTAAGGTTTTAACACACTGCGGGTAAGTGAGTAAACAACATATGAAAAAGAATTTCAAAATCTATTCGAAAATTCAAATAATATGTGGTATGGTAAGTACGAACAGAGGTCCAGAACGTCAAAATGCGAAATCGGTAGAGTTGCCCTCAAAAATCGGTAGATTTTAACCTAAAATTCAAATACAATTGAAAAACCTTAAATCTATTTTTACGGGACAGTTTAAATAGTTTGGTTCGTTCGTTGCAAATCATTGTTTTCTTCAAGTTCTAATTTAGCCTCCGTTACGACATTACGTGTGTTTATCATAAAAAATTACCCCTCGGATTTTTCTCATACCGGGCGCCTTATATATGAAAATCGATTCTTAAGGAGTAAACTCCAAAAAGAAATGATTGAAGTAGGTACTAAGGTTGACTTGCAAAACAAATTCGTTTAGAACCTTAAACGTGATTAACCAACTGTCAAACTGATAAAATAGTAGTTAAATATAGTTAGCATTATAGTTGTTAAAATGAAATTTAATGTAAAGTTACACGTTCAATGCAATTAACTAAAATTTTGCTAAATTTGTTTAGCAGTCTCATGCAAGTCGCCCTAAGTGATGAAGTTGGTGATACAAACGAAAAAAGGATTTTCATTTTAGTTTAGAAAATTTAAAAATAGGTAAAAAGTTCAGGAAACATTACTTGTTCCTACTTAGGTTTTTGAGTACTTACTTATACTTACAAATCGTGGAAAATTGACGACCCAGTTGGCACAATGGTCACCATGCCGGACTGCCAAACACAAGGTTGCGGGTTCGATTCCCGCCTCAGACAAGTATTTATGCTTAGATATTTGTTTGTATGTAGTATATCCGTTGTCTAGCACCCATAACACAAGTCTAGTTACTTAGTTTGGGGCTAGATGGCGATGTGTGAAATGTCCTGCAATATTTATTTATTTATTTATATTTAATTAATAGATTTCGGTAGCAACCGTAATAAATACCGAAAAATCAGTAAGTTCGACACCACTGTACTACCTAAATTGGTGAATCAATGAGGCTTTCACTAGATCTTCTCTATCTCTATAAACAGGTATAGCTTTCAATTGAAATGTCATTCACAATTTCGTGACGGCACTAACTTTGCGTCTCAACCAAGGAAATTAATTTCGCTTTGTTCGCTTGTCAAATAAATTGATGATATAAATGACATTAATGCTATTTCTAGCTAAGCTATTAATAACCAAAGTAATTTAATTAGATAACTGTGAATTAATATGACCGGAGATTGGGGATTACCGTTATGGTATTTCTCAATTGTAATAGTTCTTAATTTTTAACTGACTTCAAAAAAAGAATGAGGTTCTTATTTCGGATGTTTAATGTTTTTTACGCGACTTTATTTTATAGCTGTTCGGGCATAACTTCATTGTTCCGATGTTTGTTCTTGAACCGATTTTAATTATTGTTTTTCAATGATGACATAAATGAAATACAACTACTGGTACCACCATGGTTATTTTCACTAATAAAGTAATTTAAAACGTGATATTTACCATGCTCGATATCGAGCTAAACAAAATAAAAACAATAAACATGGTAACATGGTGGTCCGTTTTGAATAATTATTAGAAGTTTTTTTTTTAGATTATTAGAAGATTCTTATAGAAGAAGATATAAAGAAATTTGCGGCAAGCTCGAGTTAAAAGAATTTGCCTTTTTAAGTTGAGTGAATTATCACTATCACTACATAGTATAAAATAAAGTCACTTTTCGCCGTCCTTTTACTTTATCCCTATGTCCCTATTTCCCTTTGTATGCTTAGATCTTTAAAACTAAGCAACGGATTATGATGCGGTTTTTTTTAATAGATAGAGTGATTTAAGAGGTAGTTTTATATGTATAATACATCCACAATATAGCAGTGCGAAGCCGGGGCGGGTCGCTAGTTTCGTATATAAAAATGTAAAAACAACAAATCATAGAAACAGAACGCGGCTAAACCATATCGCTCACCGAAATCCAATAGATAGATGGAAACAAATAGAGTTTGAACGTTCCATAAACCTTAGCTGATTAAGGCTCCTTAACCCTTGTCAACCTGGCTGGAGTAACGTCACATACATATTTATTATAAGGGAATGTGGACCATTGAATAGGCTTAGGCCTTGCAAAGGCTGGAACGATTGGGCTGTCGGCCTTCAATAGAACCCATTCATAAGATATCTCGAAGGTCTGTTACGAAGATTCATTAATAAAGGTTGGAATTCTGATATTATGTCAAAGGCGGAAGGTATAGATTAAACGTACTTACCAAACTTAAATCATGTTATAGAATTACAGTGTTAGGAGTGGGATATTGCTTTATCCACACAAATTTAAACTCCAACTAGCTGCACCGTAAGTGCCTATGTCAGGAGCCCGCGAGAATTTTTGAATTAAAAGTCTTTCTCTAAACTACCACTATGATGATTTTCATCCAAATTGGTCCAGTTGTTTGACCGTAAAGATGGACGATCTTTAAACAAATAAACTTTCGGATTTATATTATTATTAACTAGCGCCGGCTTCGCACGGCTGTATTATGCAATTATGCATGTATTATATTATTATCTAAAACCTTCCTCTTTAATCACTCTACCTATTAAAAAAACCGCATCAAAATCCATTGCGTAGTTTTAAAGATACATAATACATTCTAAGCATATTATATAGGGACATAGGGACAGCGAAAAGTGACTTTATTTCATACTATGTAGTGATAGTGATTACGAAGTAAGGTGATCCTTTCTGAAACTAGCCTTAAATTTTTTTATTTTTATAAAATTTAGGTGTGATGTACAAGTGAATACATACATGTCTATCTGTTTACTTTTTTTCTATTATTACGTTAGAAAAAGGAAAAATTCCCGTGTCAATTAAATATTCTTGCTTATATGGTGAAACTGGTTTAGGACTTAAACGGAACCTAGGTGGTGCCATAAACCTAATGGTATAAAAGCTACTTGAACTATCAATATTAATAGTTTGTCAATAAAGTTTGATGGTGTGGACCTTGCCTTAAATGCACGTTTTAAATTAGTGTATTTTTTTATCGATATAATTGTAAACCTTTTTTGTAGGTAGCGCAGAAAGGTATGGCAAGCTGAATAAAAACATTATTTTTATTTTATCTTTACTAATATTATAAAACTGAAGAGTTTTTTTGTTTGAACGCGTTAGAGTCAGGAACTACAGGTTCGAATTGAAAAAAAATCTTTTTGTGTATTTATCGAGGAAGGCTATAAGGCTACTTTTTATTCTGATATTCCCACGGGATCGGGACTTATGCGGGTGAAACCGCGGGGCACAGCTAGTTATTTTATATGGACATTTTGTATGTAGCGTAGGAAGAGAGAAAAAAAGTTTGTACTCAGCAACATAAAAAAAAACTTCTAAAAAGTAGTTTTGGAATAAAATCGCGATCTTTTGCGACGTATTGATATAAAAACTGGGTAATGATTATTAATTATTGATAAATGATTTAATTGCATTGCTCATCTACCAGATATTTGTCATAGTCATCTCGCCACCTTCGAACGAGTAAACATATAAATAATAAAGAATAATTTACAATCAACATACAGTCCTATAATAAACGTATAAGTAGTTAGTATAATATCATTAACGTAACGACCCGTGTAAGTCGATACGACATCCTGTCTAACGATACTATCTTAATCGACTACTAGCTATTAATCAGCTGCTATTGCAGCTTAGAATCGACCTCCTTCAACTGAATTAGCTGTATAATTAAGCTTTATCGTGATCATGTGTCTTGTTTACGGTATTTTATTTTGAAAAACGCTGTCCGAGATGAAATGTAATTGGGTAATTCATTATGTGTAAAAATACTTGTATGATATAGACCAAACTTCTCTTACCATCAGGTCTAACCTCATGAGTTTCTTTTGTCTTCTTTTAATTACTGGGTGCGTCCCGAAGATACACATCCTAACTCAGTTTTTTACGACGATTCACTGTTACTGTTATCCCATGCGAATGATTCCGACTAAATATATAAAAAAGACTTTGATCATGTAAAAAAAGAAACACCTATTTCTGTTACTGTTCAGAAACACTTCAGTCCAATTAAACTTGCTGCAGTAGACTTGAACTGATGTGTTTCTGGAAACATAGGCATGAAACATGAAGGCACTTTGAAGGCACAGATCTTCAAGTATCGGTGTTGTTCCAAATTATCAGACTCATCTCTCCTCTTAAACATCAAGGATTCTTCCAGCTTGTTATGAACAAAAATAACCAGATTTAATTAAAAACTGAATTTTTAAAGACTACTTCACAAAAATTTCTACGCAAACATCTTGAATTTTCTTTTGAATCTATAAAAAAAAACCTTGTTAATTCTTTTGAAGAGCCCAAGCACTTTAAGAATCCATCGATAGGAGAAAACCAATAACAATTTATTTATGTACAAATAAACAATCGTAGTCGGAACCCCAGTAGCTCCGTAGTCTTGTTAAAGGTAATGGTGGTATTATGTGTTGCGTAATAGCGCTTTTGGCTATAAATTGGTGTTTTTTACAGCTACTTTTATGTGGTGACGTCGATAACGTCGATCTAGTGTTTTAATGTTAAGCGATTCAGTAATAAAATATGATTTATGTGTTCCATCACTAGAGTAATTTATAATTTTGTTGCTGAAGTTGTAAGACATAAAAGTTCGGTTCGATTTTATCCGAGTAATTGCTTTGTTTTTATCTGATGATAAATATTTTCCGAGGTAATCTCTCGAGAAGATAACAAAATTTTGTCTAAGTATAGAAAAATCTGTACACGTGTACAGCCTACGCCTTGAAGAGATACACGTGTAGGTCATTAGTATATTTACTAGTTCAATGGCGCTAGTATAGATATTTTGTTTGTGTAGATAGTAGGTATTTAGCGCCTATGATGTCTAACTTCCTTACCGACCTTTTCATACAAACTACGTTCTTAACTGTATTTAAACTTTGAAAGTTTTTTTTTTAATCTAGTCTACTTTGTCCCGGTTTCTAGCTTTTTCAAGCCACTCCGCGTCGAATGAATTAAGATCTTCGCATCATCATTTGAAAGTCAAAAGTTTAAAAACATGTAAATTAATTTTAAAAAAATAATATCGCAGAACATTTTATACAGCGCCACCTAGCCCTAAGCTAAGAAACTAGGCTTATGTTAAGGTACACAAAGTAGCATAATAGAAGTGAGTAAGTAAAGCCACGGTACTATTCATACGTATTGCAGACAAAAGTGTCCAACCGGTCCAAGCGCGAAAGCTTTTCAAATCTTTTCTGCATCACCTACATTTGAAAATCTTCTAAGTACTTTGAAAATAAAAATATGTACACTTTTCCCAGCTTTAACGGTTGAGATCACGTTGATCTAACTAAAATACCAACCTAAATAAAACCGGCCAAGTGGGAGTCGGTCTCGCGCACGAAGGGTTGTTGTTGTTGCCCCACTTAAATATTTGTTTTAAGCTATTGCATAGCTTTTATCGCGAGCTTTGAGCGCGGCGACCGAATCAAGAAATTCCGTAACGAAAATAAAACCTAACACCCCCCACTCCGCCTACCATGTAGCTCGGACGACCGTTCGCTTAACGTGTATGTGTATGGTACGACTGTACGAAGCTGGCACGAATCCGCACGATGCAATAGCTTTAATTTTTCCGGGTTTTTAGTATTTATTACCATAGCGGCAACAGAAATGCATAATCGTGAAATTTTCAACTCTCTAGCTATCACGGTTCATGAGATACAGCCTGGTGACAGACAGACGGACGGACGGACAGTGAAATCTAAGTAACAGGGTTCAGTTTTTACCCTTTGGGTACGAAACCCTAAAAAATTACGAAACAAATACCTACAGATAAAAGTCTAGCTTAGGTTAGGGACTGAAAACGAAATTATTCAGTCGTTTTTTTACAAAAACGCTAGTAAATTCATAAAGTTCAAGACCATTTTCTCCGTCTCGGAGCTACTTAATTCCTCGGCTTTTTCTCTTTTAAGTTTTTATTTACGTCTTATGTAACAAGTTATTTACTGTACCGAGTTATTTCAATGTACTTAGAGAACTGGAATTTACTCGAACAAGATGTCGTTTAAAATAACTGAGGGTTTATTTTTATTAAGTGTAGAGAGGAATAGGGATAGAGCGCACTTTAAAATTACGCGATTTTTATTCACTATCTTATTTAAATTTATACGATTCGCGATTGCCTTACGCCTACGCGATCAAGAATATGACTGAATATCAGATTGAAAGTATTTTAACGGATATAATCGCTTTTATTATTTTGTTTTTTTCTACCTGTGACCAAGAGAGCTGTAAAGTTCTCGAAACATCAGGTTTTAACAAAAAAAAAACTCTATCCGTTAAAAAAGTTTAATTATGAGTTCAAGTCGCAAAAAATTTTAAATGAGTGAATGTTCCAGTCATAAAACTTTTCGACGAAAGCTAAATCTGTTTAATTGTCCAGGCAGTCCCTTGTAACAGTCGTTACGTCAAATTAGATGCCTAAATACTAATAACTTAATAACCCCCTTAGACAAGATTACTTTGGATTATCGATATCGTCAAATCGACAAAAACAATTTGATTTTTTTGTATAATATTGACATTTAATAAACCAACGAAAAGTCACGTGGTCTAGAGGAAAAAAAGGTAGACAAGTTTCGTCTTATATATCAATTTCAAACAATGCTTAAACGCAAAAAATCGATAGATTGGAGATATCTCTAAAGAAAAGTAATCTTGGTTGGCAGTATGTATATAATATGTCAATTACATGGCAGACGGTGCAATAGAACTCACAAATAATTTCCTTGAGTTCTTAAAGAATAACAAGTTAGAATACTTAACAAAACGTTGAGACGATTACACGAATCGGCAATATCCATTGCTCGATATGCAACGCCTTCAGATTGAGATAGTAGAGCTCGGGGTCGTCGACCGGTGCGCTCGCGCAACCAGCGTACTCGGTTATAAATACACTGGTGACGTCACTTGTTTATCATAGTAAGCAAGGTTACGCGCTCGGCCACGAGTCGACCATGCTGAGTGCCGGCAAGGCACGGCAGTTCACGGCACCAATAAGAAAAAAATATTTCGGCTATGGTCTTGGTTGCTTTCTCTACGTAGCCATACTCGTACTAGCGACGTTTAGAGAACTGCGTGGAGCGACCCTACTAGGTAAAAAGACGGAAAACTCCTAAATTCAATAAATCATAAGCTGCGTGTATCGCATCGTTTAAATTTTTTACCCGACTTCGGCGAAGCGAAAAGGGAGGGTTGTGTTTTTTTACATATCTACAAGTAGGTACATAGGTGGCTAGTGTAGTTGTCATAGATACCTATGTTCCTAGAACTTATGTACCAAAAAAGCATACTCTACCGCAACACGGAGGTAGTTGTCACTATTCTGCTCTCACTTTGAATCAAATTAAATATTTAGTACCCAAAACGCATGTACAACAATTCCTATTACTAAAGAGGTAACAATGCTGCTAAAAATTTAATATTTGGACTAATAAAGATTCTAAGTCCACTAGACTCATTTCTTTTTATTTGCTTCCAAGTACAGACTCTTCGACCTATCTTCCTTTGTCATAAGTATAGATTTAAACAGTTTTACCAAAATCACAGCACAAAAAAAGAAGAAAGGTAAAGTTAGATTTTCCAAAACAAATGATTCGCATCACGAACCAACAACTAGACCAAAACGTGATACCTTCGATAAGGAACCAAACAAAACACAAAAAGAACACTCTAACATCCCGTATGACGTAAATAGATAAAAAGAAAAGAAATGTCACGTAAATAAATTATATAAGTTGTAAAAAGTTATCAAGAAATTGATATCGTTAACAACAATCTTATCATCGGTGAATGTCACATCATTGACCGATATCTACATCAAGGTCGCCTCGATTCAATATTTGGAGATTGTGAAAAAAAATGTTATATAATAAATCTTGTTGAAAAAAACAGGACGAACAAAGTTGCAAGGATAAACGAAGATTACGAAGCAAAGGCACCTTGTAACACAGAAGATAGTTTTGTTGACAGACAACAAAATTTGATAAAACTTTTCAATAAGAAATTATCAAAACATCTACGGTACTAGGTACTTTGGGCCGTTGGTCTTGGATAGTAGCTATCTCTGGTATTAGCTTATGACCTAAAAATTCTAAATAGCAAAAAAAGGTAAATGAAGTAAACAAAACAACTCTTCCAAATAAAAATTCCAAGTCCACAGTCGTAACGGAGCAAAAACGAGACATTATCAACGTCGCCCTAATGACATTACTAATTTCAATGTCAGATTTTAGGGAACGACTCGGAGTTAAATATTAGACTGAAGGAAATTAACATTCAAGTCAGGAACCCGGTTTCGTGTCGGTTCCAACGTTATTTTGACGGTATTATACAGAGAAACAATATTGACGAAACATTTTATTGTACCAGCTAATAAATAAGAATTATAACCTTTAATATTAGCAAATAAGTTTCATAAACAGGGTAATTGTGGTAGAATAAACCCATTTCCTTACAAACCGGCCATTAGAACGTAGGTAAATATAAAATCTTTATTCTAATAACTCAACATCGTGAGGAAATCGATATACCAAGGGAATGGAATAAGTTGCCTGCGTCCGTATTTCCTGAGATATGTACAATTCGGGGGTCTTAAAGTCGTGAGTGAACAGATATCTTTGTCAATCTTAGACCAAATCGTCATCTACCGTCAGGCATTAGTGTGATCAAACGTCTACCTATCATTTGTAAAAAATACCATAGAACCCACCACGATATACGGCATGGGACATTAACCCAACCTAAGGAGCCCTTAGTGGAACTTATTAGCCAACTTTAACTTTTAACAAGACAATGCTGGACTACGCCCTGCAATTTGTTGTCAAAGCAATGTCATACCATCAAATCGAATGAGGCGTTACTTGTAGGCGGTTATGACAATGTCAAAGTGTCCCAAAGAGGTACGATGACCGTTAGCTGGACTCATGAACTATTTATGCCGAATGGCTGACGGTTATAACAAAGCATTGTGGTTTGAAGAGTTCACGCAGAAATAAATGATTAAATTTATAGCTAGAATTAAATCAGGTTATTATTATCACTAAGATTCATTGTAAAACCTATTTCGATATCATAAATATAAATAAACTTTTCATATTAAAGTTATTTATTCCTCTTCTTCAGATATAATATCTTTTAACTTACAAACTTGGACTTACACTTGTCTATAAAGTATCACTAATAATGTAATACAATGTAAGATTATGTAAAAATAAACGTTATTAATATCATAATTAATTTTGATGACCGTATTAGTCTGCCACCAAAAAGGGAACGTTTACGTATAAGGCATTCATAAATCGGACTGTATGATGAAAAACGGACGAATTATGCACATAAATTAGCTGATTATGAAGCTATAATAGAACGATTTGTTTCTGAGTTCATTGGAAACTTCATTGCCTCATTAACAACATGTGTCTTACAATTACGTTTCTTAGATTTCGAATTTTTATTGTGTAAATAAATCTTAGCCGTTATTACAATTAATGTCTTCCATGTGGCGCTTTGTAAATTCTTTAGGATAGTTCTCATCAAGTTTGAACAATATATTTTGTTTTCTTTTTTTAAGTCAGTTTAATGTCTTGTTTGATCTTCTAATCTAAACATTTAAATCGCAGCGTATCAGTTATTTTAAATTGATTTTATGATTATTCCATTTTCAATATTATACTACTGATATTTTTTTATCTTAAAAGTTTATGATTAGTAAAAGAATTATCAATTTATGCTTATCTTTATAACTTTCACTAAAGTGTGGGTGGTGTGAATTTTATATATTATATACCGTATCTGAAGCGAAGTGAATATAGTTACACCTACTATAATTTATACTACATTTATAATAGTTATAAATTCAGCGTTAATCTAATCTTCTTTCAACTAATAAGTTTTTACTACAACTGAAATTATAAGTTGTTGGGTTTGGTGAATGTTTATATCACAATAATTAGAGTCGTAGTTAATATCAGTGAACAAACAAAACACTGCAGAGTTGCAGACCAAAGCAAAAAGTTTCATAATTTCATTGTGAAAGCTTTTGTTGAATACCGTAAACCAGATAGCGAAATCAATGCGACTAAAGCGAAATATTATAACTTATACCCATTACAATGTTTTGCATTACAAACACAATATTGTTCTGTAAATTAAAACTTCAGTGGGCGATATAGTAATTTCAAACAATAATGACCAGCCAGAACAATTCCATACCACTTCTAGTCGACGAATGTAACACTGACATACATAATTCCACCTCTAAACGCGTCGTCGTAAAAATATGTTTCGAGGAAACCAAAAATTTTAAAAGAACAAAGGGATTTTGTAAGCCGGTAACAATGATGAATGGTGCCCTGCAAATAATTGTCCTTCGGAGGGGTGTGTAGCGGGAAGCGCGGGACGAAGGCGGCAGCAGAGCGGGCGCGGCAGGGCCGTGACGTCACGAGCCCTGCGGTCGTTCACCCGACCCCGCGAACAGCTGACAGAAGGGCGTAGCTGCCGATGAGATGTGAGATGTGTACGTAACTAAGGTGCCACAAGAAGTACCAACGACTAATTAGAGCGTTATTGGAGTCAGCGATCGCGAGGTTTCTCGAGAAAAGGCTTAATAAACAGTAATGAGTTTATTAATCATGTCGCGTCGCTCGTTCACAGAGCTTCGAACGCGCGGCACGTACACAAATAGTAGACAGGCATCTATTTGCACATATTTGTTAATATCAGCCATACCAGCCCACATGTAAAGTGTAACAATGACACTATATTAGAAGCAGGTTAATCAACAAGTTTATTCATCAACATTTTGTTTGTCGTGGCGCATAGCGAGGTCGCTTTCCATCAGTTAATTAAAGACTATTAATCAATGTAAACCTCATCAACAATGGCGGACGAAATAAAGAAACGTTTGTCACAATCAGAACGAACTGAGCAGAGTGACCTCCCGAATCCCTCTGGTTATTTCAAATATAGACCCTTTCCCGAATCTTTACTCAGCCCACTGCCGCTAGGGTCCCTTAATTTAAATTTGAGGCTATTTACAAAACCCTGCGTTATCCTAAGAGTATTATAGAGTTACTGGGCCGACCTTTAGTTCTATAAGATATGTTAATGAGCTGTAAGTCCAAGTTTCGGTTGGTATTACCGAGTGACACTTCAAACACCAAACGACTTCCATGCTGGCAATAATCGTTTATGATAACTTTACCTTTGGGATTAAAAACTCTGCTTCTTACCTGAAAAGATAAAGCAAAGTTTAATATAAACAGACATTCATAAGTTACTATTTACCTACTTTTTTCAAACTAAACTATTTACCTACTTTTTTCGCGCTTCTGCCTACTAGCACATGCGAGCCGTCGGCCGGCAAGTTACACACTAAGTTTGTTATCTCTGTAACCTATTACTATAATTATGTACCTATAAACACCATTACTTACACCTGTTCGATTCCTAAAGCTTTAAATTCGATAACATAAACATAAATACCGATCTAGACCAACTAGCTGTGGCTACATCATTAAGTACATCGATTGAAAATTGTGACTACCTAATAAACAAAAATAAAAACACATTTAAAATAATTTCGCAAAATATTAGAAGTTTAAACTGTAATCTTTCGAATCTTTTGACATTACTTAAAAGGACAACTTCAAAATGGGACTTAATTATTTTAACGGAATGTTGGCTCTCTTGCACCCACAATATTCCGCACATAGATGGGTACAGTTACACAGCAACTAAAAACAATATTACACAAAATGAAGGCGTGGTTATCTTTTGTAGAAATACAAGGCAATTTAAAATAGAGGAATTTGATATGTTGGATGCCAACTGCTTAGTTATACAAATTGACCAGAGTACAATAATATTTGCAATCTATAGGCCGTATGGTTATAGAAATACAGCAAGATTCATTGAGTCGCTAGATATACTACTAAACAAATACTCTTCCTGTTCTAACATACTAATCATAGGTGATATAAATATAGACATTACTCTGCACAATAAGGACTCAAATTCAGCGGAGTATCTTAACCTACTAGCCTCTTACGGCATCTTACCAGCACATACAATTACGAC
Source organism: Idaea aversata (assembly GCA_907269075.1). NCBI lineage: Eukaryota > Metazoa > Arthropoda > Insecta > Lepidoptera > Geometridae > Idaea > Idaea aversata. The sequence goes on along the minus strand of OU026092.1, from coordinate 1,551,801 downwards.
GCATGACAAGACGTGCCTAGATCATGTCATGATCAAATCCAAATGTTTAATAGAATGCTTTATTGCTGAGACAACTATAACCGACCACTACACTGTTTCAGTCACTATAGATAAAAAAATAAAACAACTAAAACACACATTCAAAGAAACTAAAAAAATTAACTACTTGCAATTGGACAAAGACATTCAAAGTTTCGATTTCTCACCTATCTACCTTATTAAAGATGCCAATGATGCTATAAATTTCTTTATTGACACTGTAAACAACATTTGTATATCTAACACTAAAGTTATAAAAACATCTTACAGAAAACGAACAAAATTGCCATGGATAACCCCAGGTTTACTAAAATGCATGCAATTAAAAGACAAACTACATCTTAAGCTGAAAAAAGACCCAAATAATCAAATATTAAAAGTAACTTTTAAAAGATACAGAAATTTTTGCAAAAACCACATGAGAAAACTAAAAAAAGAATATGAAAGAAATGAATTGGAGGAGGCATCTAAAATAAGTAATAAAAAACTCTGGGAAACTATTAAAAAAGTTACGTTTACCACTAAACATAAAGTCCCACCTTTTGAACTGCTTGCTAACGATGATAAAGAACAAACTGTCAATGACATTAACACATATTTTGTTAATATAGGTAGGGAACTAGCCGAAAGTATCCAAACTGTTAATATACCCTATAAAGCAGACGATGTGCATAACCTAAACTGCTTTGTCCTCCTCGAAACTGATAGCAATGAAGTTGACCTTATAATTCACAATCTAAAAAATAGCACTTCTATTGGTCGAGACAATATACCAGTATCCTTATTAAAACGACATAGCAAACTAGTTGCACCAGTATTAGCTTATATCTCTAATTTATCGTTTACAACTGGTATCTTCCCAGATATTTTAAAGCTTGCAGAAATTCATCCAATACATAAGGGGGGGGACAGGGACTGTGTCAGTAATTACAGACCGATTTCCGTATTACCCACGCTATCAAAGGTCTTAGAAAAATTAATTAATAATCGTCTCACCAAGTACCTTGAATCAAATCAAATTATCTCTAAATGTCAATTCGGTTTTAGAAAAAGTATTTCTTGTAGCGATGCCGTCAACGAACTAACAAATTTTATTGTAAATAACCTAGATTCTAATCGCAAAGTAGTCGTTATTTTTATTGATCTCGCCAAAGCATTTGACACAGTCTCTGTCAGTCTCCTCTTACACAAGCTACATAATCTTGGCGTCAGGGGTACACAACTAACGCTTTTTGAAAACTACCTCACAAATCGCTTTCAGAGGGTGAAGGTGGGCGATCTGTGTAGTGCTGACCTGAGAATCACCCACGGTGTACCACAAGGCAGTATTATGGGCCCAACGCTATTTTTAGCGTTTATTAACTATCTCTGCGAATTAAAACTGGAACAGGGCAAAATAATCACCTTTGCAGATGACACTGCCTTACTGTTTCAGGGGAAAACCTGGGAAGAGGCTCACTCTTTTGCACAGGCTGGATATAATCGAGTATGTCAATGGCTTGTTCAGAACAAACTTACCCTTAATGTTTCGAAAACCAAGTATATACAATTCTCAATTACCAATAACAAAAGAAGTACCCAACACAAATGCTCCATTATATCCCATAACCCGACATGCCCTCAGTCTATACCATGCAGCTGTCCCAAACTGGGCAAAGTGGATAGCATTAAATACTTAGGTATTCTAATAGACAACACCTTAAGTTTCAAGTTTCACATCAATATGCTTACGTCAAGAATACGTAAAATGATCTTCATTTTCAAAAACCTTCGAGATATAGCTAACAAAAAGATACTTGAATCTGTTTATTTTGCGCTAGTACAAAGCATACTTACCTACTGCATAAATTCGTGGGGAGGGGCACCTAAAACTACACTGCTTCCACTGGAACGGGCTCAAAGAGCTATCCTAAAAGTGAGTAGGCGATTACCCTTCCGTTTCCCCACAGACGAATTGTATAAGCAGAGTGCGGTTTTAACAGTGCGACAGCTATTCATGCGAGATATCGTTATTCAACAACACATAAATAACGATTATAAACCCGAAAAATTCGAAAAGGTTAGAAGAAACTACACTGTCTGTCGAGCGATACGATGCAAAACAAAATTTTCCCATAGATTCTTTTGTTATATTGGACCTTACTTGTATAATAAATTCAACCGATTAATTCCTATCTATTCTCTTACACGCAAGAAATGTAAACGTGAAATAAGTATTTTACTTCAAAAATTAAATTACTATGACACAGAGGAGCTACTAAAGATCTTAAGCTGATTTAATATCTTTATTGTAATTTTATCCACAAGTAGGTATACATAAATCTCACATATACATAAACAATACAATTAACTCACGCACAAACCTAAACACACACACACACACACAACCAGACATAACATGCACTTTCATAAATTAACACACCTACACACTTAAACAGGATTTTTCTGATATTGGTTAGTATAAAATCGTTAAGTAAATTAAATAATAAAAAAATAAAAACAATGTAGTAAAATATGTAGGTAGGTTTACCTACCTCCATAATATTTAGAATCAAAAACTATTCTCATCCCTATTGTGAACTAGATAAAACTTTGTAATTTGAATCTCCGTACTAATCTAATATTGTTCTTCTTTTTACTGTAATGGTTCCTAACTCGCTGCCTGGATCCGTTGATGGAGGCCTGGAGACTTGTAAAACGGGTTACCCAAACCTTAGTGCGGGCTCCAGTCTCCACAATAATTATTATATGTGCACCATACTATTATAAGTGAAATAGCTTAATTAAGTTACGTATTGTGGAGAAGTCAATAAACAAATTATTATTATTATTATTATTATTATATAACACACAACGAATCTTGACACACCCTCCCCTGTGACATTAATCTTATCTCATTGGGGTAGTCCTAAAATATTTGCATTTTATGAAACCTCACGCAATAATATAGTACGTGTGCCAATTCCCATCTTTTCATCTATCAGTTCAATCCACTCTGATTAAAACGTAAGTATAATCCTGTGATCCGAAGCCTACTCCACTTCTATATTGAGGAAACAAAAAGACCATAATCGTTTTCATTAAAACAAATGTACGCAATACGCGTTTCATTAGCAGATTTCCATTTCGTATTTGTCTTTCTGGATGAAAAAGGGAAAAAAATTCAAAAGGAAAAGAATATCCTTCGATGGCCATTAGCGTAGTACCCGAGGACCTTAATAATATAGCAAACAATGGTATTAAATGAGATCGCGGTCGTTATTAAACCTCATAAGTACGTAGACAAACACTCTGTATTGTAATCCCACTGTCCTATATTTAGAGTTTGAACAATAACGCTCTTCTAAACTGGCGGCGCGGGGGGGAGGTGCCTTGATACTAACTACTACATAGACAGACGCAAGCAATGTAATATAATATCAGGTCATATAACACTCACACACATACGAACTCGATTGATATGGGAGATGGATGATCAAAATAGCTCTCAATCAAATCAATCCATCAATTTAATTACTAGAACTACAAATTCATAACATGGAAGGGGGAGAAAATTTGAATAATCTACAGCTTATTCTGCATATAAATGCAATTCAACATTTGAACGGATTAATGCAAGTTAAAGCACTTTATTTCATTGCAATTAAGGCTTAGAAAGGTCTCAAAAGTAACTTCTCGGAGCAACATCGCGTCATTAACCGTAATCTGTTTAAAGAGGAAAACATCCAACGCTTAACAGTTTCAAAGTTCTCTAGTTAATATTTATTCAGTTTAAGAACATAATGCTACTAATGCAGGTAGAGTTGAAATGGCAGACATACAGACAGGCTGACAGCTAAATGTGAAGTCGCGATTAAACCCACGTTAAGGGCAAATCTATGTAACAACTTTATTTATGTGGATGTAATTTATGCGACTTTTGTATTTACTACTGTAAAATGAAGTCAAAACAAGTCACGGCAGAATTATTCGCCAGATGCAATAAATAACAACCAATTTGTTACTCTAGGGGTCCAGATATCTACGTGCCAAAATTCATCGTAATCGATTGAATTGTTTTTGCATGCTTGAACCACAAATATATAGAAAATACCAGTTCCAACTTTCGCGTTTATAATAACAGGGTTGATAATAACATTGTTTTTTGTTTGTTTCAAATCAATGAGGTAGAATGTTGCGGTGCAACGGTCGCCTACATGGTGATAACGATTGAAACAGACGATGAACACTCACGTACTGTTCGAAATCAGTGAGACCTACTTACTATTTTTAGAAGTTATATTGTTGCATGCATATGCGTGTACTCGTATTTTGAATCAAAAACATTATTAAATCAAGTTTTAAATATAATATCAGCTTGCGTTACCCTTTTTGAAACATTGTAATTAGATCAAAATTATATTAAACGACAAAATTAAGAAGAGCAAGGAAAAAAGTCATGATTAAAAATGATATCTATACAACAGCAATAAAATGTCACCTCATTAAGATGACACGGATTACATAACATAGAAGCATGGAATTCATAGATTATAACGTCATAGATAAAATAGAGAGCCACCCCGGAGAGGCTCGCGAGTCAAAGGCCGATAGAGTAAACAACAAACATTGATACACGTGAGAGTTACGTAAGCACACATATTTCGAAGCCGAGGGAGCCCTACCGTAATGTTGTCTACACTTTCAGGGGCTATCCGCAAATATGGGGGAAGTAGGTAAAGAGGTAAAAAAGATCCTTTCCTTTTTTAGAAGAGTCTTGTAGGAAATCGATAACATGTTTCAAGATATATGAAACAAAGACTTTTGAGAACGGTATAGGGTAAAGACGATATCATTTTGAAATATTTACTTTAGACCTCGTCCCTCTTATTACAAAAAAACTGCAAAACCATAGTTTAAACCTGTACTAAAAGATCTAGGTTTTTGTGTTAGTTTTGGTTTAAAATTGATTCTTATTACAAAAAGTAAATAGACCAAGGACCAGAAGATCCATGGTTTTAGTCGCAACCATAGACAATAGATAGCAAACTCGAAACAAACCATTCTTTTGTTCGTTCAGCGTTCGAAACACCGTTCCTTTTCACAAAATGGTGGTAAGTGAGTAAATATTAAAAACTTATTTAAGAAATCGAATACTAAAGTGATAAAAATACAAATTGTGTGTTCAATTATTGTGAAATAGTGTGACTTGTATTTGTTATTCTATGTTTGCGATTACGTTGTTGTATTTAAATACATCAATTTATGTAGCGTATATCGGAACGCGGCTCGAGTTAAGCCTTTAAGCCTTTTGCCTGCCCCTTTAGAAGTATAAAAAAAAAATACTACCTAAAAAATAGTAAACAAGAAAATAACCTAAATTTCTCAAAAACATAAGAAAACGTAGTGATTATATCCTCTTTGAACATAAGTACGTACTAAAAATATTTACTTATTTATGTTTTTAGTAGGTTTACGTAATATGTTGTTAAAATCTGTGAAAATTTCAACTCTCTAGCTATCACGGTTCTTGAGATAGAGCTTGGTGACGGACAGAAGACGGACGGATAGCGAAGTCTTAGTAAGAGGGCCCCGTTTTTACCCTTTGGGTATGGTACCCTAAAAAGGAGCGAGAATTGGAGTAACAAGGAAAAGGTGAACGTCAGAATTTAATTTTTTGAGGTTAGAAACTTCGTACTAAGTTAGTTAAACTAGGGTGCTCGGCAGTTTAACTTTGACAGGACAGAAAAACCTGGTTTTAGCGGTAAACTTTGTTTTCTAATAACGTTTTTCTAAGTCCATGGTTTAAATGTCATTTAAACGTAGTTTAATTTTTAGACTTCGTTTTGGAATAAGGGGGCGTAGGTTTATTAACTCTGATGATAGTATTTCTATTTGTCTGGCTATAATTCCTGTTAAATCTCGTTTGCAGGCAAATTATTTCTATGTATTCAACTTAATGCACTTTAGTTGAGGTAGGTCTCCGTTTACGAAGAATACGTACAGTGTTCCAGGTAGATTTACCAAGATAGATAGATTAACAAGTATTTACCAAGGTATATACCTACCTACAGCATGCTAGTAACTATCAAGTGCATCGTGCAGCCCACGGCGAAGCACTAAGTAGATTATGCATAATTTTTGTATCAGCCTCCGTAAGCCAGCGGCGACATGCAAGCATCTTAGTAATTCTACGTTAACTAGGGAGACCATCTTGTTACACTTGTTTTTAATTTGTAAAAAACGTCTCTAAAATCTAGAATAGTGTCTGCAAGATTTTAACTCGTGTCTTTCATTGTACATAATTCTTAGTAATAATAAATTGAGTCAATGCAAAAGGATGGTCCTCATTTTTCAAATCCCAAATAATCTAGGATATTTTGTTGTATAATTGAATTTGATCTCCGAAAGCATTTCTATCTTAAAATTCTCCAATCAGGTCCTAACGATTTTTTCATAAGGCCATTGTTATTGGAAAACATTCAAAATATTTCCAAGTTCATTCCGGGACTCCATTGACAAATGAAAATATTAAAAACAACTAGCTATGTCCCGCGGTTTTATCAAGCAAGAATAGGTTAAAATATCAGGATATAAAGAAGGATTTAGTAAGTGCAGGGGTCCAGCTACCAACCAACTAAATATCGTAATCTATTCAGCACTTCTAACGAGATTGATCAATATAGAAACAAACTTTCGCATTGGAAATATCAGTAAGAAGGATAAACCCCTCTGAGTCGTAATCAAAATAGAAATAATTGCTGATTGAGATCCTTTTCGAAAGAAATTCCCCTTTTTCGTTGAAATAGAATTAAAGTACAATTTGCTTTTCAATTTGCGTCTGTGATGGTTTGGTGCGAACAGGCTTTTCTGCTGAGTAAGACGACACATTCGTTCCGATGAATCAATTTGTGTTGGTACTGTATTGATGTTGGTACGTTGAATGGTACATTATCGGAATTATACGTAAATGTGAGTTCCTTCAAATAGGTCTAGGGGTACGGTCGGCTGCATATTATTACACCCATCGTAGAGCTCTGAAACGGCTGTTATAAGAATGTTTTCAATACAAACAAGATTCTAGGCACCTGCTTTAGTTGAAGTTTAAAGTCTATTAAATCATCAATTTATCAAACCAAAATGATTAGAATGAAAACATTTCCATTATAGTAATTTTTGAACTCTACGGTGGGTCTGCAATTATGCTGCCGACTGGTATCGAGTACCTTATTAACACGATTGAAGTAAATTCGCATATTTATATTTATTGTTTGACTCAAATGATGGTAAGGGACGAATTACACCTAGAAGATACCTGTACACTCTCCCAAACTGTACACGTCAGGAATGACAGAATCAATGCAGTATTTGATGGAAAGTAAAACAAAGAATAACAATAAGATCGAGGAAAGCAGAATGCTTGGTCAGGAGGGATTCATTATGTCCTTCAAGACTCCGAAGTGATCAAAATATGTTGTAATTGAAATCTCAAGAATCCAATAAATAGGTAGGTAAGTACGATCAAGTAAGAGTACAGGACTTTGAAGTCCCTAAAAGGAGGTGGAGGGATTGCATTAGGGAGGATATGGAGGAAAGGGGAGTAAACGCGGACTTTACGGGAAATATAGCGGAGTTGAGAACGACGACAACTTGAGGGAAGAAAGCAGAAGCGGTACGACCAAGTTAATATTGTTTACGTTAAACTGCACTGGTGATACCGTGCGGGTACATAAAACAAAGTAATTATCGTTTTTACGGCATAACAAATTTAACGTTAGCCTCGGAAAGTTTACAGGCTATGATTTATGTCCGCTCACGTCCATTACACTGATGATTGTTATCTCGGAGAGATATGGACCACGATGCGGGCGGCGAGGCCAGTGGTGTCTATACAACCTGGGGCCCGTGGTAAAATCATCGGATAGGGCCCTTTTTAGGTCCCCAATGTTAAGGAGTTCATCCATATAGTTGTGGTTTCTTTTCAATAACTATACTGCGCGAGCCCGTTGCAATTTAATTGAATGGGGCTAATTTGAGGTTTCCAAATGTTAAGGAGCTCGCCATCGTTGTGGTTCAATAAATCACTAAGTAAAGTGCTTACGTGGTAAGTAAACTACTTAACGCAGCAACGTAAATTACGTTATCTTTTTGAGGTCCTAATTACCGCCGGTTCAAGAACTAAAAGATCTTGAAATATAAAAATGAAGAAAATGGAGCGGACGGAGCCAGCGACTGAAAATTTTGCGAATTGGTTGGGATTGTCCCGTACCGTGGCTCTCAGTTCTCATCGACAAGGGACAAGGACCCTGGCATTTTCCCACCTGTGCTAGGTTTTTAATATTGTTACGCCACTGGTCCTAGACCATACCTTCACTTCTAAAGTCGTGAATTACATATTATATCTAGTTAAAACTTCACAAACATCTTTACTTATATTTCGAAACTGTTTCCGTTCAACACATTTATTCAGTTCGAATTTAAAAGGCAGAATATTAAAGATACCGTTGTAAATTATACGACACAATGGTTTTAGGACACACAAGGCGCTTCGGACATTTGCAATACACCGCAAACGTTACGAGCTTAAAATAGCCTCATATGGAGACCAGCACGAGTAGAGCACCAAGTGATCGTGGATTCACATCGCGTCGGTCGCTACCAGCCACTCGCATCGCACACACTTATACCAGTTTATAAACAGATTTGACGTGTGTTGTTTCCATAAAGAAGTGGTACAATCAATTACCTACGCCTCTGTGCGTTGTGAAATCGTCAGTTTAATTAGTAGATAGAAACAGCTTGCATAACCGTGGATCTGCGGCGCTCGTACCCGTTGCTACTACGCTATTCACACACACATATCAAACATTCGCAATTGGTTTTGTACCTAACGCTATAAAAAGTACATTGACTCAGCCAGTGTGAATTGGGTGCGTTTAATTTAATATGCTAAGCGTCGTCGTCGTCGAGTTAGTATTTGAAGTGACGATTTCGATCGGTAATGGGAGGAGAGTCGTTCGCTTCGGATGACAAACAATGTTGTGCATTAGAGCTAACCGTATTTGTGGGTCGGGTACATTACGGCGCGATGGCGATGGCGCGGCGCTGCGATGTGTCGGTGTGAGAGCGTATCTAAGCTTGAGCAACCGACGACGTGTCGAGTTCGTCGAACCCACTTTTTGCGTATTGAGGTTGCAGCGCGATTTGCGCAAAGACGCGCGTGCATCCGATGCGTACGCGTTATCGACGACCGACCGCGCAAAGGAGTAACGGGTCAACCGGGCCAAAGTAAACAATTACGATAGCACGCAGCATTGTTAGTGAGGCCGTTGACCCTCTACCTACGCCTATTACCAAATAGCTAGCGAGTCGAGGCGCGCGCGGCGTTGCGCGTACGCTACGCGTCCCGCTGTCAACACAAGCGCGGACTCGCAATATCATTTGCATGCGAAATACGTGATTCACCGTTTTAACCCGGTCCATGCCGTATACTTAATGCCCCCAGACAGTGTTAACCTGACCGAAATCGCATCAAGCAGGTCTTTGATCTGAGATAAACTCCGCATCACTGATTCAGAGAGAATACTCCAGATTCTTGGAGTACTTATCGGGCACGTGTAAGTTCCACTTTCGATCCGTGAAAGAATATACGATAAGCAACTATGACAGAAACAGTAGAAAATGTACCTAATCAAACGTGGTCCGATTGGATCCGACAAGCACCTGAAAAAACATTGTTTCATTTATCACAGCATTCACTTCATATTTCACGTTGTCTCGTCTCGAGGCGCGTTCTAAAATCTTGCCGGCGGAAAATATCTTTCCATTTTCCCAGGGCTAAACAACGACGGTGATCTGAGGAGGGGAAACGGGTGTCGTTTTTTTTTCGGTGTGTAAAATGCCGTCGGAAACTCGTCAATATATCAGAATTGTCGGACACGGTAAGGAGGGTGAGTGCGGGGTTGCGATGCGCAGGGACGATAGTTTCGTGAAAGACGATAATACGCCGACTACCGACCAATTTACGCACCGAGGGTAAGTAAATTGCGGGACCGAAGATATATTCACAACCTTATACGAGACAGAAAGCGACCACACTGAATTACATCACGCCTCGAAAACTAAGCAGCCAACGAATCCTTATTCACACATAGGTAGAGCAAAATTGACTATTATTATGTCACCAGAGAAAACATGCTCATTACTGAATCATAATAAATTGAACAAACACAACTTATGGTATTACGATTAGAGCAACATCATAAACATATTAAATGACAATCAAGCTATAATATAAAATTTTACAAATGGCCTATAATTTATAGTAGTAAATCAAATCAAGGCGTCATTGTTGTAACTTGTAATTTGTAATGCACGATCGTAGTGAATCAAATAGGCCGCAAACACAATACCACAAATCAAGTTACTTTATAGTAGGATAGTACGTAACGAGAAAACCACAGGTTCATTACTCAAGTACCCTTTGAAATGCCACAACGGCCGCAGATATCAAAAGGTCATGTAATAGCATTGCGATGTAACCGCTATTCCCTGAGCCATGATGAAACTTGAACTGATCTGATCCCAACAATACGTGAAGCGAGTTGATCACAATTTGTGAGCGTCATTCTCGGAGGTCACACGGGACACTTGACAACCAGACAATGTTACACATCTACACTGTCAACTCAAGTCGCCATCGTTCCTGCTTTATTATAATAAGGTAAACACTGGCCAATGATAAATCTCTTTACTAAGTGATCGTGCATCCATGTCTCTTACAAAACAGTAAACGACCGAGAAACATCCCACATAATGATTTATTAGAAACGATACATTTAGTAAAAAAACAACCCTACTTTCATTGAAAGCGCTTTCGGCAATATTGAACTGATTTAATTACGTACATTATGCCAAATATATGGGCCACGCCTTTAATAATGTGAAAGCCAATAATCCAATTAAATGGATTCGTATGAAATAGTAACCCTATCACATAAATAAATGTAAAGATAGATTTATTTGAGGCTGTTTCCGTGAAATTCGTAAGCAGCCCCATTCGAATAGATTAACTAAATATACGTAAAGTATTATTGAATAATGTTCAGAGAGCGAGTGAACGAGCGGAGCTGCGGAGCGCAGTCGAGGTAAGACGACGACTATGACGATGGTCGGTGGATTGCGTTGCTCTGCGTACGCTACCCCGTCTACAAACAAAGTAAGAAAGTAGGTACGTATTGTACGCAATATGCGGCCGACTCTTTGCTAGCTTCATGAATAGAAATCGCTCACTTTAACAATAACTTTCTTGCGACAAGTCAGCTCCCTCGGTAATAGCGCAGTAATAGACAACTCGACGGAAACCAAGGGTCGCCTTATCCACTGCCGGTTTATTAGCGCCATCCATATACATGATACGTGCCTAGAGGGCGGATGGGTTTGATTCTCCACTCCGGACCCTAAACTTCTTTCATTCCAAATCTTTGATGGAGCTCACCGATTTTTATGACTCCTTGCCTTTTCGTCCATTATTGGCGAGAGAGTCCGAACGGAATTCGCCAATAAGAATATTAACATTGTGAAACATACCAGTAATCTAATACTGTATAACAAACAAAACAGAAAGATATGCCCGACATCATTTAATTTATCCTCGCCCGACACGCTGTTACATTTTACCCCTTTCATTTCGGTCTTGGTAAGTCATGAAAACATAAAATTATTTTACTATTTTGCTGGGTTAATTCGTTAACAGAACACGGGATAAATCCGTACTAAACAATAACATTAGATGTATGGGTTACACGTTCGTATGGTCTTGGTGCTATGCGGCCAAACCTGTTACTATCTCTACGCAAATAAATAAAATAAAAATAAAATAAATATTGCAGGACATTCCACACATCGCCATCTAGCCCCAAGCTAAGTAACTAGACTTGTGTTATGGGTGCTATACAACGTATATACTACTTTTATACTTTTCTTTAGTAAATATATAGTACTTACTAATAATACATAGAAACAACCAGACCAAAGACAAATACCTAATCATAATTACTTGTTTGAGGCGGGAATCGAACCCGCCACCCTGTGTTTTGCAGTCCGGCATTGTGACCATTGTGCCAACTGGGTCGTCTAAATCATGATATAAAGCGAAAAAATTAATACATCCATCGGCAATGGATACATATTTCGCCTTTTGCCACGGAGATCCTGGGCCCGTGTAGACCCGAGGCTTAAGATTTTTATCAAACTATTTCTAAATTATTCGTATTAGCTTGGTGGTGACCAATGGGCTTGTTGCTACTTTGGCCATCGGATCGGTGTTGCCATCCGAAGAGTCAATGCAGCCAGCCTTTTTTTGATAAATTATATTCCGGAGTTAAATTAAAATTTCCGCCCTCGTACCCATAGGTATTTCAAAAATGTTCTTGTCAGGATACTGTTAAAGTTACTGACCTAATTTAAGAGAAAACAAGTCGGTGTCACCGCTATCGGCAGCGTGAAGGTTTTCAACTTCGGAAAATACGGTTTTCTTCGTAAATATTTGGAGAATATTTTCAATTTTAACATCGATATAGGTAAGTATATTTACTATGTTTTTGCGTATGATGAGGTTTTACTTCGGTTAAAAGGAACTGAAGAGATTGGGATCAGTGAGTAACGAATAAAAGTTTGTCTATTGTGAGAGCGTTTTATCTAGCTGGGGAGTGGTAACGTAAAGTAAGTGGCTTACGTAGGTAGTTGTAGCGTTTACCTAGATTATAAGGATAGATCGAGTCACGTTTTTATCTTTGGTCGGGCAACCGCACTCTGTTCGTGCGTCGTTATGTTATTGCCTCCTGGCTCAGGGCGTGATCACAGCGCGCGCTATTACCTCGCGTCGCGTACGCCGAACAATCTCGACTCCTCATAAGAAAAATAACCACTCGCAATAGCTCCTTTAAAGAACGACTCGAACCGACCACAGAAAGCGAAACAAACTAAGCATTAATACAACATAATAAATAATTGTGATGAATGGAATAAGTTGGAAACTAAGGGCAATGCAGTAAAATACGCCTCGGGCGGTAACTTCAATACGATACCGAAGAAAAACAATAATAAACTACAGTTTTATTCATCGTGAGCCGTCTCCGGAACAGGGTGAAATGAACCGCCAGTTTCGTTAGTCACATAAAAAAACAAGAGCAATCGAATACCATTATGCAGGGAACACTAATTAAATGAAGCTTCGCAATGAGTGCACTGCTCTACCCCGTATTTTGATTGCTTCCATGTAAATTAATTCTCTGCTGTTATTCGTATTCAGTTCTAAATGAATTTCGTGTCCGACGTCACCCAACCGCAACGGGCCGCCCCATCGCCATCGGAAACTTTATAAATTATTATTACACAGAACAAAACAATCTACAAATTCGAACTAGGTACATGCACTGGCTCTGCTCAAATTGAATTGTAAAAGTTCACAATGTAACAGACACAATCCGGAATGAACCTATGTTAGCGCTAATTGACGAAGGTGAACATTAACTTTGTACGATGTTCATTATGAAGATAGCGGGGCGGGACCTCGTCGTCGTTCGAGTGAGCCGATACAATCCTAGTGTCGGCATTCCTCTCGGTGTCGACGTGAGAATTAGGAAACGATGCGAACGCGAGCTCGGCGGCATCGTAATGTACCTCGAAGTTGACACGTATTAGTGAGGGGCGTGCGAGGCGCGGCGTGTGTGTGACTCGAGACATCAGATGTCACCCTTTACCGCAGTTCTGTAGAGGGACGATATCTGTAACGAGCGTCACAAGTAATTAAGAAGCGAGCTTCGCTTTGTCCCGTCGACGGTCCCTAGGGTGTACCGCGCCTCCCACTTACATAATTTCACCTAACTGTATAATCGATATAAACGTGACGCTCAGCGCTCTCGTCTCGTCTAGACGTTGACGCGTTCTGCTTCAGAACTCAGCTGCATCGGATTGCGTTTCGAGTGGGCCAAACCTTCAGAGTCCCGCCCTCGTCTCGCCCAGAACATGAGTGTTTTCGATGTTTAGCCTCACAAACCACGCGAGAATGCCCGACGCGACGATCGATGTGCATCATTAATATAATTTTACATTGATACGATGGATACGCAATGCCCAATCGTGCGAGTAACGTCTTATAGAAGAAGCGGAAAGTATCTATTGAAGATGAATTAATTGACAATGAATGTGGAAGCGTAACGGCACGCGAGAGGGTTGGGAGCCAAACGGAGCGCGTCTCTGTGTTAATGGGGTCAACGAAATTGAGAAAAGTGAAACGGCGGAGTGGGCAGGACAGGCATTCGTCGTAGAGTCCCCGGGCGGCACCCTCCCACACCGGACGACTAACACGTAAACCGGTGTCGATCCAGATCCTCAATATACTGACTCGGAAGATTTGACCGACGTTAATTAGGAAATTCGTAAATCTGCCGACTCCCTCGTAACCCTCGTTTAGGGAGACTTCGCGATCCAGCCGCGAAATTAAACCCGACATAAGTCTAGAGATATCTTCCTTTATAAGAACTATAAATAATTAATTAGCCTAACTCTCCGGAGCGCTACCGTTCACGTTCACTATACCCACATCAAGCTTTTGACATTTTAATGACCTTTTAAATGGGTCGTCCACGTGACTCTGTTTCGTCTCGGTGGTGAACATAAATAATTGCACAATGGACGACACAAAGATGCAGGCAGAAAAGATTGAATATGTTTTCCGGTTCCAATATTCGCAGGCAGTTCAGTGAGTCGAGGCCGCGTCGTGTTACGTAGCGCAACGTTCATAAATCGGTGTATCTAATCACGGCCAGCGGCGACGCGCAGCCGACGACGAGACGCTCGCCCGGTAGATACCGAGTTCAAAATCAGTTTGCCACTATTGAATTATACGAGAGCTGCAGCCGGGATGTCATACGCCAAAGTTTAATCTCCCGGAGCGGCGGACAGGCTTATTATGCAAATAGTCGTCGAGTCTCCTCGGTCATCTCGCAGTCACGTACGTTAGCGGCACGTCCACGTGCACGACGGCGCACCTCCGCACCGCACCTCGTGCGCTCTCTACCCAGCCTCGACAAATACTTACCCAACCTGAAACAAAACATTCCCAACTCGCAACCCTTCCTACGAATTAAACACCTTCAT
Organism: Idaea aversata; assembly: GCA_907269075.1. Lineage (NCBI taxonomy): Eukaryota > Metazoa > Arthropoda > Insecta > Lepidoptera > Geometridae > Idaea > Idaea aversata. The sequence goes on along the minus strand of OU026092.1, from coordinate 1,536,621 downwards.
TACCCAGCGCTCAGGAAATGAAAGTAGATGAAGATAAAATGATTTGACTATCAAAAGATGAGACGAAACTTCGACGACATCAATTTATTGCCTTCGAATAAAGTCCGAGTTGAAATTGGAAATGAAGAAGGCACCGGGCGCCGGAAACAAACGGGAGTGAGAGGAAATTCTAACTCTTTCTGCGAAGGAACGTCAACCCCAACGAGCGTTAATTAAGCGAAAATCGAAACGTCAAAGCTCGGGCGCGGACTTTATGTAAATTCGCAAGAATTGACTTTCGTGTAGACAGAGTTTAGAATTTTTACCGCTTTTCAGACAATTGTTTGAACAAGGTAATTAGGATGGTATAGAATAGAAACGCACCGCTCGAAGCTCTTTGTTTCGTTACTTTCACATGCCTGGTGATTGTGTCTAGCTAGCTAGTTAGTATTATATGTACGTAGACGATTGTTCGGGTATATTTGCTAGGTTAGTAAGTAGCAGATGGCGCATGCTGCAGAAGCCGAGCGTTGAGCGGTACCATTGCGTACCGTTAGCGGACTCCATCGCGCCCGCCCACCACTACCGCAACCCTGGACGAGACCTACCACCACTCCTTATATAATTCCATAATAAAGTCACGAACGCACAACACACGCGCCTATAAAAACTTAGGTAATTACTATCGAAAATTAACACCAAATTCGAGCAACAATATAATCGGCAAAGGGGTAGCGCGCGGGTTTTTGTTCACCTGCCGTGAGAAGGGGCATTTAGCGCTTTAGTTATTTGAGGCATATCGCGTGATATCATTAGAACATTATAGCTACCACAAATTTCTTTGTCACTTAACCGGCAGTGGATTTGTTGGATTTATTGAGCGTGACGGTATGCCACGGATGGTTTAGGAAATTTCGTAGCTGTCCCGAATAACTGGGCACACCCGCTGTTTCTCGGTGAAATACACGGTCGCCGGAGCCAAAACGCCCATATTTGGTACAAGACGTTAGAGCAAAACGAGTTTGTGAGCACGCACCATTGAATCGCACCGAGCACCGCAGAATTAAATAGGATTTTAAGTGTATGTACCGTCGTCGGCGTGTGCAGAAATATGAAGACAGGCGTGCAGTGGGCGTGACATTTGGCTTGCACAGCGAGGCGGCAACGAAGTGATAGCCAAGAGTAGTTGGCACCGGAGCGGCTCAAATCAACGTCAAACGCTGCTGGAAAATAACGGATGAAAGGAGAGCAGGTTCGCTCCTAGAAGCTTGCCGCATGCCGGCGACAGCAAGCGACTTCGCTTCGCCTCGCGCGCCGCGTCTCTAACTTTACGTCGCAAACTAGCTCGAAGATGCTTCCGTGGAGTTTGTTAGCAAATTGGGGAGATTCGAAACGAGAGCTGCTACGAACATTCGCCACTTGCGTAATCACTTGAAACAACACCCATATCATAAACTTAATACTAAGCATTCCTATCTAAGAATTTTCAAACGAGGAATTAAAACTGTACACCTAACTCATGTTGTTCAGATACCAAAGATATTAATGCAAAATCCCTCGTCAGTGTCGTAATAGAAGTATATAGCTAACAATTAAAGGTTTCAAAATACAATATAAAAAGTGCTCAGGGAGTTATTATGAATGTTATTTGTTCCAACAAATGTTGTTTGTTTTGACTGACTTTGCCTCCATCTCCTGTTCACATCGAATCGGTTTTACTGGAATTGATATTGTATTTATTGTTTTGTACACAAAATAATTTGTTATTGACACAGAAACTGATATTTTACGCAAGTGGGTGGTGTACTAAATAAATAAACGTATCAAATTTCTTTTCGAGAAGGCAAGGGTATTATGGTTCGAAGAACAACAGAGATGTAAAAAGTAAACAACAACAATACCCTTCGGATAATACAAAAACACGATAATATTGTATTTAGTGAAATTATAGGCAGATGATAGATATTATACACATCTTCATGTTACAGATTGATAGACGCATTGTTATGGCCAGAGGTTACAAGGCGGTGGACATCGATATAGTTACATTATTTTGCTCGCAAGATCACTAACCTCTCAAAATGTGTGAACATCATAATGAAAATCTTACAATTTTACGTCAACAATAAATGAAGAAAGCAGTTACGAAATAATCCGGCACGATACGACAAGCAAAAGGGAAATGCAAAGAGTAAGTAAATATTGATGAGCTACAAGGCTATATGCAACTCCAGCCTCACTGTCCTCCTAACAATATACAATTTCTGGAAGCTTTTCATTTTCCTGGAAATCCTCTTTAACGTCAATTTATTAACATTGTAGCGAAGTTTATTTATTCAAGATATTCCCCTGTTTTGTTGTTAATATTTTCCCGTACTGAAAGTGCTGTGTCGTGTTTTAAGAGCTCTGAGTGGTATACCTACATAATTGTTAAAGTATGCAGCACATAACATAAGACCGAAATGTCTACATAAGATACAAAGATATAACAACGAGATATAATAACGGAAAATAATTTTTTCCGCTCTTCCGCGACCCTCCCTCGCCTCGTGACTAATTACAAAATCTTTTTGTTCCATAAAAGACTCGACAATTCTTCTTTTTCCATTCAAACGCAATTATCCTCGAAACGAGCCTAATCGGATTCGTGTATTTCGTGCAAAAACCTTTCCCTTCAAAGGTAGATAGAATTGGTACCTCTGCAGGTTTGATCACTTGATTCACTTGATAGAGGAACTATTGAACATATTTGATAATGTCAATTCGCATGTTAATTCCCTTACAATGTTTTCGGTGTTGTAAAAGTTTCGGCCCGTAATGGACAAATAATGTGCACGATTATTATAATGTTATTTGAGGGCAAACAATAATTGCTGATACTAGCTGTTGCCGAGACGATACAGTCCGTTCGACATTTGACTTGATATTCTAAATAATCTTTGATAAATTAAACAAGATATCTTTGGCTGCGGTCGTTGCGATTGCACATAAGGACTTTGTGAAAATAAATATAGGTATTTTGGATGTTTAATCTTAATTGTAGGTACGGTTTGTTAAAAGCGGTGCGGTGGTGAGCGGTGGCACGTGTTGATCAACGTGTGCGAGCGGCTGCTACTAAAATTGCCCGTTGTGTTTCTGTGGGTAATATGTTATCTTTATTGTTGCCACTTTTGAGGACGAGTGCTCGTGGAATTGCAAAATATCACGCCGGAGGAATTTCTTAATTTAACGAGGAAACCTAGTGCTATCGGAATTTATGGATGTAATAAATGAACAGTAAACTTTTCATTTGTTATGCTTACAGAATAAAATCATAAACGTAGGTTAGAATTGGCTTGTTTAGTACCTTTTGACACGTACTATTTGGGGGTCTTCAAGTCGCGAGTAAATATAAGCAAAAAAAATGGAAAATCTCGATTTTAATACGATCACAATTTAGAAGCGAAAGGATGCAAGTTAAATACGGGTCAAAAACATAACCCTGCCTTTGGGTTTAGCCGTAGTCGGGTAAAAACTGAATTGTACTGAACTGAATAAAATTGTGAATTGTTTTATACATCCCTTTTAATTTGTTAAGCATCTTCATTTACTGGTAAATAAAGATGCTTAACAAATTAAAAGGGTACTTACTATGTGGTAAAAGAAGCTACAAGATTATGAAAAGTTAAAAATAAAGAATAAATGCACTAATATTTAACAGCAATTTTACCAGGTGAATAATGCAACCTAAACGTAGTGGCCAAAGGAAACATAAGAGACGAAATGTAACAGCGAAAATTAAAAAATACCGAAACTCTCCCACACTACGCAATCACCTACGGAACCAACTATAAATCACACAAAATTGTACAAAAAATCTCTCTCTATATATCGCGTAGGTAATATAACCGAGGCAGCGTAATAAGGCCAGGGCACAGTCTATCGCGAGTGTCGTACATAATCCTCGCTGGTGTATGCATCAGGAGGGTTGTAAGAGCCTAATTACCACCAAGTCGGCTAGAGACAGGATCGGCACGCCCGCCTCAGCTTCACAACAATTATAAATTCACAGAACTTGCGCTCCGATGGTGGTTTATTATCAAAGGGAACTATATAAACCTATTATATTAACTTGAAGTTAGATTACTATAACTTAGATTACGTAGTTGCATTTTTAAATACTGTCAGGAGTCAATTTGGTATTTATGACGGCAATTTGTCACTTACGCAGTTTCATCATGATTAGAAATGTGTTTAGTTATTACATTAGTATAAAATATACCTACACAGCAAAAAAGGTTTCTTGAAGCAAGAAATAAACCTCTCCCAATAGACGCTAGAGAACAATATCTTGTTTTCAGTACCTTAATGGCCTTGAAACTAAACCAATGCAGAAGCCATGCCAAAAGATAATGAAATCATCATTTTCACAATAACGTATTTTTAAACCCCTTTACATTACGCACTAATCTTAATTCAAGAATATTGCTTGTAAATTAAGATTACTGCTTATCATTTAAAGATTTTTTACCTCAACCAAGAAATTATTATCTACTGTCTATAGAGAATAATTTAATGCGTCAAGAAACCTTTTTTTTTCTATGTATTTAAGCGTATGTCAATAATAGTATGAGCAAATGTGATATAATATAAAATTTTCGTTAATGATTTGTTCCTGATAGTAATTTCATAAGTACCGAAACGAAACTAAACCAATTCAGAAGCCATGCCAAAAGATAATGAAATCATCAAGAGTTTCACAATACGTATTTTTAAATAAAATTTTGCAATAAAATAGCAATATCGTTAAATTCCAATTTGTATTTTGATGGTAGGCTACCTAGCGAGTGCGAGTCGTGTCTTTGAAAGCGTTCCACTATTTTGATGGTACAGAGCGGCACTCGAGGGCGTCTGGCTTTCAGCTCAGCTGTTTTCATGCTGTTAGGGCTGCCAACCGGATTTATACGAGACGTCCAATAAAGCTGCAGAATAAAACACTACATACTATATTCCAACGTAGTTTTTACTTCGTATTGTTTTTGTAATTTTAAACTAAGAACGGTTGCAAATTGCGAAAGATTACAAATGCTAATTATTCCCGGGTCCCAATAGCTTGGCTTAGTTCCGAATAGCTGGATAGATGACGAGCTTTAAAGCCACCGTTGTCTCTGGTCAACAGAACGATTTTTTTTTAATTTTACCCGATAAGGGAAGGCTAAGACTGCTTTGCGAGCCCATACAGCATTGTATTTACAAAGTTCGTCTATGTTTACTATAGTCATAGACATCTTTCAGTTTTTTTACCTTCCTTGATGTAAAAACGGCACTCCCATCTATCGAGGTATCTAAAATTTTTATCCTGCGACCAGGATCGGTGCAACCCGACCGAAACGTCGGGTAAATATTAAAATAACTGAAGATATAACGCAAGCCGTGTAATTTTATAAAATGAATATTTAAAATCACGAGAAAAAAAATTATTTATCCTGATTTTTTTTAGTAAACTTAATTGCAAATGATGCCAAATAGAATCGTTCTATCAAATCATTGCAATAATAACAGATATTGCTTCACGAATTAATAGTGTTATTACAGAATAGCTAATGGTGTTAGCCCTAAACATAGTTGAGGCGAAAAACATTAATTTTTAATGCGCACCCCATGTTCGACGCGGTAAATGATGACAGCTCGATGAGCGATGTCTGGGGAAACACATAGTGAATATACCTCTAGAAACATTAGGTAATACTTTGACCTGAAGTTTCAAACACTAAAGTTCAAATCCCGGAACCAAATATTAGACGGTGGTTGCCCAGTAATGCTCAGTGGTAGATAATTCGACTTTAATTCCGAACGTCGTGGGTTTAAATCACGGCTTTATTATGCATGTATTATACATGTAAACCTTCCTCTTGAATCAATCTATTTATTTAAAAAAACCGCATCAAAATCTGTTGCGTAGTTCTAAAGATTTGACCAAACATAGGGACTGACAGCGAGAAGCAGTTTTACACTATGTAGTGATAGTGATGCTGTTGGCTCCAAACATTCAGAGAGAGTGGTAAAGCCTAGAACCTACCGCTATCGGAACTTACGCGAGTAAAAATGGGGGGCGCAGCTACTAACTAATAAACATGAATGATCAAGTATCTTATACCTACTCTACCATTAATTCATTCAAGTAATATTAGACAACTTCAAATGTAAGTACCTAATATTCGTAATTTCATCTTTGTACTAATCATGATCGTATCTTATTCACTGTGTAATTGAAATCAAAGGATTAACATATACCGATTCCATAATACCTAAATTATAACGTACCAAGTCTAGTCTTGTCTTGACAGACAGACTGGTGCTTTCAACATAATTCAATATGTAGTTGTTGAATATTATGTAATTGACTGTACATAATTCTAGGAACGTTATGTTAGAACTTGTCAAGTAATCATGCTCAAAGTGGAAATGTATTATCCTATTAAGGTCTTAGATCATTACGTATCGCTCACATTTTAAATTAAGGAATTGAAACAAAATCTATACTATTATTATTATTTGAACGACCCAGTTGGCGCAATGGCGGACTGCCAAACACAGGGTTGCTGGTTCGATTCCCGCCTCAGACAAGTATTAATGTTAAGATCTCTGTGATATCTGTGGTCTGGTTGTTTCTATGTATTATAAGTATATATTTACAAAAGAAAAGTATATAAGTAGTATATGAGTTGTCTAGCACCCATAACACAAGTGTAGTTACTTAGCTTGGGGCTAGATGGCGATGTGTGAAATGTCCTGCAATATTTAAATGTGTAATGGCGTCAGATGCTGATGACGATAATGAAAACCACGTGATTTTAATTGCTTATATCCTTTATCCTTTTGGAGCAAAGTAAGCCGCGGGTAAGTCACGATGATTTCCTTCACCATTAAAGCAATATCAATTAGCGCACATCAATTTTTCATAAGAAAATCGATCGATTCTACGACCGGTCGTGATTAGAACCCACGACCTTCGAAATTAAAGTCAACGTAACTACCACTAGGCCTACACAGCACTTGTTGTTAGGTATCACTTTCAACTACATAGTATAAAACAAAGTCGCTTCCCGCTGTCTTGTCTCTATGTATCTTTAAAACTACGCAACGGATTTTGATGCGGTTTTTTTTATAGATAGAGTGATTTAAGAGGAAGGTTTTGGTACATAAAACAAAACTACCACGCGTACGAAGTCGCGGGCATCAGCTAGTATACTATATAGGTACCTATTTAGTTGATGGTTTCATCGATCTGTCTGGTCTAGAGTGATAGATAACTGATAAGATAATTCCATGTTGTAGGTAATAACGTACTACATTGCGTATACCGTACTAAGTACTAATTCGTCGACAAGTCACTGACTGGAAATGTCGGCCTTTTTAAGGCTCTTTGGGCGACTCATTCTATGCGTACCACAGGATCAGTTGACGTAAGTACATACATGCATATTTTGGATCAGATTTACGAAAAAAAAACAGAAACGTTTTTAACGAACGAGCTGAAAGAAATTGGATTAATTCCTTTTTTGCAGTTTTGGCATCAAAAAACATAGAGAATTGCTGATATCCCTGCAACCGAGAGACTTTCATAAAACATAACTTTCAACAGTGTCCTCTATCTGTAAGTGCCCGCTAATCCATTCATAACCGGACACCCTCTATAATAGTACAAGGTAAAGGACCAATATTTAATAAAATATTTTATATAGAATTATTAATATTTACAAAAGTTAGATATGGCCGTTCGTTCGCCGCTCTCCGTTCTTCTCGACGCGACGTTCTTACACGTGGGTTTGAATGAATGTACTACTTTACTTTGTACGGATGATTCATTCCTAAAATATACCTTTACAACTTTGTTGTATCGTTATTTATTTTATCAATAGGATGTTTTTATTAACCCATAATAAATAAATACATTCCATAGCCTAACATAGAATCACCAGATGTTAATCATCACTACATACCACAAAACAAAATCGCTTCCCGCTGTCTCTCTGTCCCTATGTATGCTTAGATCTTTAAAACTACACAACGGATTTTGATGCGGTTTTTTTTAATAGATAGAATGATTCAAGATGACGGTTTTAGTATATATACCAAAACTACCACGCATACAAAGTCGCGGGCAACGACTAGTTAACACAGATAAAACGCAGTCTTAAGAGGAAAGGGGGTACTGGGGCGCTCTCTCCATACAAACGTTTTCAATCCTGGATAATGACACTAGAGCAAATATTTTTGTTCATATAACTTATAACTGCCATGACCATGCCCCTATGTTTTGATTTTGCTTTTTTAATCTTAATTTTAGAAAATGAAAAAAAAAACAAGACATAGAGGCATAGTCCCTATTAATATTTGACGACCTAGTTGGCACAATGGTCACCATGCCGAACTGCCAAACACAGGGTTGCGGGTTCGATTCCTGCCTCAGACAAGTATTTATGCTTAGATATTTGTCTGTGGTCTGGTTGTTTCTAAGTATATATTTACAAAAGAAAAGTATATAAGTAATATATCCGTTGTTTAGCACCCATAATACAAGTCTAGTTACTTAGCTTGGGGCTAGATAGCGATGTGTGGAATGCCTGTAATATTTATTTATTTTATAGTCATGGCAGTTATAGGTTTTATGCAACAAAAATATTTGCTCTAGTGTCATTATTCAGGGAGGAAACAGTCGACTACGTTTGTATGGAAAGAGCGCCCGGTACCCTTTCACCTTAAGGTATGACTATGCCGAAGATGCATTGCACATAGACATCGCATATATAGGTAGATACGAAGCAGTGCGGCGCGAGCTCAGGTGACCTTTTTTTTTCTCTCTTGTTTGGCCCCAGGAACTTATGCCATTTTCATTTTGTTCTTCATTTTCAGCAGGTTTTTTTTTTCTTCAGTTATGGCTTCGCACGGTTTGTGCATATAGCCAGTATCATGTAATATTTTGCATCAAGTTATGGCCCGATTTACAGAAATCGGGCTCAAAGTGTTTCAAGATGGTCAAGTCGTCAAGTCACAGTTTGTCAAGTCAGGGGTCATAGTAAAGCGGTGGCTACTTTACTATAACCTTGTACGAGATTTTGGAGGCAACGAGAAAAGTCCATGTTTGACACTGATTTTTACTTTCACTACACTTGTGCACTTTCACAGAACTAAATTAGATAACTTTCCACCGGAATTATACAATTTAACTCGGTTTACAACTAAGTTTCGTGTAAATAAAACTGCAGCACGACATGTTGTTGGCTCGTTCCCGCCAAAACTCCCTCAGGTGACCTTGATTTGACGAATCACAAGCCAGAGCACATAAATGAACTTCATCAGGGCCTATATTCACTAAGGTTCAAGTCGTTGGGCGCGCGTGATTAGGGGCGGAGTGGGGGCAGTTTTTGTATGGAAATCTCGTCCTAATCACGCGCGCCCGACGACTTGAACCTTAGCGAATAAAGGCACAGATCTTCACAAAACTTTTATCGGACCAAACGGGCCCATTGAAAGTTTTAATAAAAAAAAAGGCATCGAAAGAGGGCTTTTTCTGTGCACCATAACAATCAACTTTTGTTCTATGACATTTACCAAAATAGTAAATGAAAATAACTTACTGACGAAAGAGGAATGTGACTGGTCTACACAGTTTTCTCCTTTAGAAAATGGTCAAAAAACGACGACGACTGACGATATCGGAATTGGACAGATACGTCTTAAATCGGAAATTCTTTTTTTTTTCGATTTTTTTACTAAAATAACTTTGTACACCTACTTATGCCGACATCTCCACCTTCTTTTTTAAAAGCCGGTTAGAAATAATATTCAACAAATTGCACCGTAATCTCTTTTATAATAATAACAAGCCATGTCTACGTTATGACTATCGCTGCTAATTATTAACACAATTAAGATAACCTATCGTCTTACATGCTATATTTATCGCCATTCGGATACAATACTGGTGTATGCTTCAAAACCAAGTATTTTGAGTTATATGCACGGTGGTATAGAATTGAATTATGACACTTTTATTACATAGTTTTAGTATTTACTGTGCAGGAATCTCATTAGGTACACTTACGAATAATAAAAAAACTACGTATCTTAAGTGGCGATTAAATTGACATTTAAGCGTCATGTTTACATAGGATAGGAGCATCTTAAATATTAAGAGGACCCCTAATTTTTTTAGTATTCAGGCATTAGACACTGCTTTCTGTGCGTAACCTACGACTACCTAACTTTTTTTTGTAGTGAATTTGTTGTTTTTTTTGTTAGATATAGTAGTTAGCCAGTTCAATGCATAATAAGGCTTACCTACTTAGAAAAAAAACCTAGTTTCAAATGCGAAATGCGATATGTAAATCGATAGCAGCATTTTTATGAATATTAAGAAAGGTAAAAAACGGAAAGAAACTAAAACTGGTCAATAGATAACGAAGTAAAGACGAGGCTGTATAGGCTAGTAGTCTTTACCTTCCCAGACCTGGTAAATTAAAAAATATATATCATTCTCTTGACCAGACACAACGGTGGCTAATGGGGCTATAATGTCTGGCTTCTATAGAGCGGTACGAAACTAGCTTTAAAAAAATAAACCAACCTATTTAAGTACCTTTCTTTGTAAGCAAACTCAGAAGACTCTTAAAGATAGAAGATATAGTAGATGGAAATAAATATAGTATCCATAAAACAGTATAACCGTTTCCATTTTGCAATTTCCTAGGAATATACTGGTCGTTCGGCAAGATCATAATACCATTGAGAAACAGGGTCCAGTTTTACATAAAATCACAGAAGATACTTTAAATATTTTATAGAGCAATAAATAACGGTGATTTGCAACGTCTTTCCTTAACTATTGCATAAAAATCGAAGCACTAAATACTGGAATTGTTACAAACTTTATACGTTTTTTCAGGTTAAAAGATTAACAGATTTCGAGAACATTGTGGTCATGGTAATATTTGTTTTGTTTATTTTTATATTTAGTACTTATGTCAGTTTTTATCGGAATTCCAAGACATCAAGATTTTGTTATCATTGCCTTTAGAAGTTTAGATAAATGAGATACATGAATTGTAGCTTATATTGACCAATTCAAAATTTGGTCAGACATAGAAGCTGCCGCCTATTGGCTTATTTTTCCTGAGGACTCGTTCATTTATCTATATTTATAAAAAAAATAATCCCTATTGCTCTCAGTCACGCCATAACTTGAGAACTATTGGACCAAAATGGCTAAGTTTGGTTTTAAAAGAGTTCAAGGAAATTTTAAATGGTGAGAGAGACTACACTATAGATAGATAAAAAAAATAAGATCGAGACCGAAAAATAAACAGTGGGGCGCAGCTAGTTTTAAATAAAATACGCATGTTGGTCTAGTTTTTTTTCTACTTGCTCCATTTTGAAATCCGTTACAGATTAAAGATCACGCAATCTTCTCAACAAATGACCAATACAGTTAGCTAGGTGTGAATAAGTATCAGAAGCCTTCCAACTTCCCTCCCTCCCTGCATTAACCTTTTTTATTGAATTGTTTCATAATATAATTTACTCGGAAACTTATTATAATTATGGACTTCCACAAAAGTTTTGTAAAGTAATTTTCTTGTAATTTAGGTGGTTTGCATCTAATTATTTGAGCTGTTTTAAATACGTAATGAAAATATAGATTAATGTTTTAAAATTAATTTATAAACTTGCCTGTATAGGCATTTTTATTAAATAAAAAAACCTAACGCTTTGCCGTTAAACCTGCTAAGTAAACATACAACCAGTTTTTGGAACACCTACTCATCATTTCAACTTGAATGAATCGTATGTATATCATTGTCTTTAAAATGTATATATGTATTTTTCTACATAATACATGTGTAGAAGTCAGTGTTCTTGTTTTTACAGTAAACTTCAACCATATAATCACAATTCTATCCAACTTTATACAAATTCCATTTTTATACTTACTGATAAAGATTAGTTTGGATGTATGGATTTATGTTCGATGTTTTGGGTAGTCTTTGGAATTATTGAACCGATTTTGATAAGGCTATATTTAAATTGGTATTAATAATAAAATAATAATAAATAAATATTTCAGGACATATTACACATCGCCATCCAGCCCCAAGCTAAGCAACTTAATGCTTGTGTTATGGGTGCCAGATAACGGATAAACTACTTATATACTTTTTTTGTAAATATATACATATTATACATATAGGAAACACCCAGAACCAGAAACAAGAATTTATGGTCAGCATAAATACTTGTTTCCGGCGGGAATCGAACCCGCAACCTTCTGCGTCGCAGTCGGGTGTTCGCCCGACGCGCCACAGAGGTCGTCAAATTGATATTATTTTTCATAAAGTACTTAGTTAGGATATTTGTTAATAAAACCAAAGATAAATTAATAACCCGCAACCTACGACGACGTACAAGACTTATTTTTATTATTCAACAGAATGACAATGACTATTCAAACAGGAACACGTCGAACCCTTTTATACCAAAGGTTCGTATATTTGTGTACTAGTAGGTATAAAACGCGAACAAAAGCCTCCAACATCTCTGGAAGCTGTTAAAGCTTTCACAATACAAGGTATACGAATCACGACATCTGATGACCTACAATAGCAAAACCAACGACAAATAAATCGCCCCAGAAACAAAGGCATTGAAGCTTTTCACACCCTTACAAAATAAACATCCGAACAGAACATTCGGTGAAACGTACGCAAAACTTATGTTAAAAGAAACGCGTATTACAGCTACTTAACTATAAGAGAGTAAGATAAAAAAAGAAATATTATATTCTTTTGTGGTTGTAATATCGTGAAAGGCGAAACAATCGAGATTATATGATAACAGAGTCTACGCTACGGTTAGAAGTAAACATCAAAAAACCTGCTTTATATTCAATCGTTTGTAGACCGGTTGTGGATGTGTAATAGAATTTATTTTGATATTCATATTTTTACGACCGTAAAGTGGGAATTTATGCAATATATTTACCTATTTTATCAAAGCAAATGGATATATTATCTGGTCGAGTCTTTGTTCTACGGTACACTTTCCTAGTAATAAGATATAGGGAGACATTTTCATTAAAATAAAACAGATCCCGCTAGAAATATTTCCTTATTTGAATATCGAAAGACAATTAAAAGTTTCCATAAAGGATAAATAGGAAAACAAAGCATTTACCAACAAACATGTGTTTTACTAGAGGAAACTCTGTTAGAAATCACAATGAGATTTCTCCCTGGAAACCGATAAGTTACATCAAATTCAAGTAGTGAACGAATGCGTTTTCCTTTATCTGGTTGTTATTTAGTTAGTGACGGGGGGTGGTGGTGCGGGAGGGGTGAGGACCGGCTACGTGTATTGATTGATGGCCCAACACGTGCACTAGGGCTGGCAACCGATGGACATCACACAAAAACCTGCCGCGCTCACCTCTATACTACCCTCCTATATCCACCGTTCGAAGCGCAGCTATCCAGCCAGTCGCTCGAGAACCGTGAATTAATCAGTGTATCTCATGAAATAGTCAATTAACATCCGTGCGCGGAGACCGGAGATTATCCGAAGCGCGTTACGTATCAGATCATCGCACAACGCCAAACCTTCGCGTGCCGACGACTGCTTCCCGACTAACACAAACCGAACCGAATTAAAAGGGGTCGAATTGCAATTCAATCACAAATCCAATCACCTACGTATGAGGGGCTGCGTTAATAACTTCCACCGATGTTTATTCGAAGGCATACCGTTAAATCACCGCCGAGATTTTTTAATGTTCTTTTACATTAATTGAGAATAGGACAAAAGCGATGTTGAAGAAGCGAGGATTTCCTGAAGACAATAGTAGTAATCAAGGCGCGAGTCGGCTCGCGTGATTACCGCCACCACGCCGCCCTTCGCCCGCCCGCCTCCGCCCTCCGAACCTCGCCTCCGCACACAATTTATAAGTTTACGATAAACAAGCTTTACACTACAACTTCTACCTAAACTAAACCCAAATATAGAGCTGTACACAACTGAAAATCGCCCCCGGCAACGACTAAAAATGTAAACGAACAACAAAATTAACACTGTGGTAAAATACAATATTTTATAGACATCGTAAAACCGAACTATTTTTGTCGCGTGCAAAGTAATTTCAAGGTTATAAATTGCAGTGTGCAACAAAATGAACGTGACTAACAAAGTAGCGCTTAAAGAGCGTTTATGTCAAATTAAACAAACAGTGACAAAATTATGTGACCTTTATCGGGCGCATCGCTACCATCGAAGATTCCGATGCACGAGCCAAATTCAATTTGCAATTCTTCCCCGAACAAGATGGGTGCGGGCGGAGGTGGGATCAATTTGCACAAGCGTCTAAACGAATTACGTCATTCGACTGCCGAATATCGTAACGAGAGAAAAAAGTGTACAAGGCCGGCTGTCAGTGCAGTCCGTTCACTTGCGATTTCGACCGGTCGCGGTCGGGATGGTGATACAAAAACAAAATCAAGCCAGTGCGCGGCGAGTGATTCGCGCGCCAAAAGTCAAGGTGAACCACTTGTGTTTACTGAGATCGCTGTTCACGACTACATTACATACAATATGTACGAGTAGGTACGTATCCGTTGATAGCATGCATCGCCATTGCTTGCATTTATTCTATTCCCTTGTTCTCAATCGATATAGGTCCCTCAATTAGTCATAGACACGTGGCAGTTCGCATCGTTATAATGAGTATGACAACGATTCGATCGGGCTTCGCGGTTCGAAGTGCGAACTCGAACGAGGTCGGTGAAACTGTCGGTCGCTCCACAATTTTCTTCGCAGTTAGCAAGACAGCTGCCTGCAGAGTGCAGTTTTCACAACAATAAAAGCTGAGTCAACAATGAGTCGACCGCATGGCGATGAATGCAATCAAATTGGTTTACCGCACTCGTACGGTTCTCGTGATGTGCACTCGACGGTTAAGGGCCATGTTAAGATCGCGGTGTTACTCGATAAGAGCGAGCGAGCGTCGCATCGTCGTCGACCGCAGCCCGCAGTAATGACTTCGCTCGCGCTCTGCCTGTACTTTTCTAGGTTAAGCATCATCTCGAAAGTTGTCTACGCATACTAAACGGGTCCCACACAAATAAGGAAATAATAATGAAAACGCTCTCAGCGCCATCGAAGGACTGAACGACTAATAAAGAGATAAAGTAACGGAACTGTCTTCTACGCGCCGAATATTTTAATATTTCATTCTTTTGTGTGTTCGTTCATAACGGAGCGGACCCACCGTCAGGAACACTTACTTCGTGCATTTTCCCCATTTGCAATTTTGTAATCAAATCATTTATTCAGTAAATAGGCCGCAACGGGCGTTCTCACACGTACATAAATAAGTTAAAATGGAGTCATTTTAACAGAGGGCGGTCCGCAATATGCCATCAGCTAGATGAAATGCCAAGGATCCCGGGTGCGGCACGCGGCAGATGGTTTCGGGGCTCGGGCGAAGTACTCCTTCAATTAATTCAGTGTTAGCAAAGCCCCAGTTAATGTGCACGATGCGTTATCAGTGCTGTCGCTCGCGCTCGCTGCCGCGGCTACAGTCTCACCTAACGCTATCAAGAGACGCCTCCGCGCAACACACTCGATATTCGTTCTATTATTGTAATAATTACTCACTTTACTACGACCATTATCAAACATGATAAACTTTGTTTATTCATTTGTTGAGACACCACAACGGAACATTATTATAACTTGAAGTGCCTATACTATATAATCGAATGTTCGAGAGTCGTGGCGTGGTCCACGAACGCCCGCTCATGTTGACATTTTGTGTGATATTTCGAATTGTTTGTAGAGACAAAGTAAATTGGTGATAATAACCTATGGGAATGTTTCTTTGACGATGTTTGTAGAAATCATTACGATTTTGTTTGTTCAAGAACTTCATTCAATTAGATATCGATAAAAATGTTTGAAGTTGTCAATTTTCCTTCCTAATTGGCAATGTTGTGCATATAGCCTACTAACACATCGTTGTGATTACGTATGGAAAAGAAATTCCTTCGTTTATTATATGATATATTATGCCTACGCTTACGCACGCAATTTCAACACTTAACGACGCGAGTTAAGATATTCTTTCGCTCGTTCCCTACAACAAACAGCACCATCAAATTGGAAATACATCACGCAGAAAAATTTGATTTGACATCTTCATTCGAAATAACAATAACATTCCTATGATTGTGAATCGTAAAGTCATATTTATTTTATGACTGAACTGTGATTCTTTCGGTACATAGACATTATATAAAAAAACTCCGCTTCCGTAAGATGCGTATAAAAAAATATTGTTAGTTTAGTGGGCATTTATTTTATAGGGTTTTTGTGAGTTTATATCTGCCAACGTTTCTAGTAAATAGGGAAAGTAAGTAGTTACATAAAATTTATTGTACGGTAAAAGAGGGATAGTGGTAAAGAGAAAATATTACATTAGTGTGTTAACGTGGAAGTATTGCCGACATAACGTAGCCGTAGTGTAGTTCTGGCGAAGGTACGACGACGGATAAAAATAACATTAACCGAGAGAACATAGATCGTCTCGTTTCATGAACCATCATACTTTACGTTTTATTTAATATCTGTTTACTCACGCACGTAAATCCACTTCGGAATACCTACTTACTTTTAACGATGCCTTGTGAAATACTAATGGTCCTAAATCCCAATACCAGCAACTCTACCTCCAGCCAGATCCACCGAGCGTTACCATCGTAATCGTTTCAATAAAATAACAACTAGTCGTTCGCTCCAATTGATTTACTTCCTGCACTAAATCATACCTCGAAAAATTGACACTGAAAAATAAAAATGAATAATTTCGTTTTGTCCGTTTTAAATTTTAAACTTTTAATTTGTTTGTTCTTGAAGAAACCTCATAAAAACTTGAATTGAATAGGTACCTTGATCACGAATTCTGTAGGTAAAAAAGTTTTAACTACGCCGCTCATTATGCTTAGAAATAAAGAAGTTTTTACGGACTTGAACTGGTCATTAGAATTTTTATCTCAATATTGGCACTCTTTTATTTAATTATTCGGATATAAATTGTGTTGATGACAGATTAAATACATTAGGAAACTTTATATATACATAAGTTTCCTAATGTATTTAATCTGTCATATATACATATTGCTACCGTGATTAGCAAACTAACAGTTAACTGTATTGAATATTGGTTTATAAATAAACATGTTATTCGCACTTAAACAAACACATAAACTTTAAAATCTACCATTGCCCTAAAATACAAAATAGTCGATCCTATTTAAATTATTACCTCTGTTAGCAACACTAAATTTAAGTTATCTTAATATTTATCGGCACCTGTCTCCTAAACTCTACATTTATGTCCTCTAATTACAATCTATTTGCATACCATAACTATTTTAGTTTTCAATGCGTGTAACTAAAATAATTTTAAACCTATTTCAAGTATTTATTACCAAAACAATAGATAAAATCGTCGTTTAAAAGGTTTAAGGTTTTACAATTTCATTTATGTACGTAAGCGTAGCAACTTGGCGTTCGTTTGACCATTGGCCTTACTCTCTAGAGTCTAGAAGATAATCTTAATTGCACAGATGTTTATTATTACATTAAATGCATAGGATAGCCATTAGCCGTATGAAATTACTGAGTTCCGTTAAAGTCGATTGCAAACATACATAATGCTAATGTTTGCAGCTATTTTTATTTTACCTAAGAGAAAATGCTGTCTGAGTTAGAAAACCTTAGACAGCATTGTTTGGCAAGTGAAATGTATATAGTAAACACCTATTCACTCGCCACTTTGGAAACCCCCTATTTTACTTTTCTTTAATTATGTCAATACAAAAAGAAAAGTGTATATTTTTCTATTAACTGAACAAAACACATTTAAAATTCAAAAGCGTATCAGTGAAATTTGCAAGGGCAGAATGGGAACATGTTTTTAAGTGCTCAAAACTATCTCTTTTGCATTTTTATCACTTATGTAGCATTTGCGACGAATGTTAAAGTTACGCATTCATGTTGAAACGTAAGAAGGAAACTGAAGTATTGATACCAAGTACTTACAAAATGACAATATTACAAATTTCAAAATTTTAAAAATAAATGGTCATAAACAGCTGATTTTTCACTAAACCTAACCTTAAAATTCCAAAAAACAAATTATTTTTATTTATTTTATTATTTTCAAATATTATAACTTAAGGTAAACAATAAACCATATCCTTCCGTCACAAAATTTACATTTTCCAAAATGTAAATCTTATTTTACCTTATGTAAAGCAAGAACACACCTAAGTATTTAAGGAAACTGTGTCATCATAGCATAATTTAACGTTTATTGATCATAATTTCCGTGTTTTAATGCAAATAAATATTGCATAATTTTCAAAGTCATGGTCGGTCATCGGTTTTCAAAGTCATGTTGCGTTTTGAGGCTAGCGCGAATCGTTGTCTTTAAATATTGACCTAGAGACCTAGGAGAAAGAGCCAGAAGACCGGGACCTTTAGAGGACGACTCTCTGGGAAGGTTTAAGCACCTAGCTTGCAAGCGTGAACAACGTCACCAACTAGCTGCTCTAGCCCCAACATCTCCCGGAGCATATACTTGCGACATAATAATATTATGTAGGTGATATCACTCCCGCATCGGTGTTACTAGCCACGTACGGAAGTGTCGTACCTTATATTCATATAATAGATGAAACTCATTAATGATAAGTCAGTTATCTGATTTATGTCTTTGTCTACTCTGTCGAAGAACTAAAGTTTGCAAAAAAGACTTAAATCGTGTATTAAGGCTTTATCATTTTTGACACTTACTTCAATGATTCTCCTGAAAAATGTTAGTTTTTGTAATACGGTCACTGTCGTACTGGTGGCGCGATATATTAATACAAACTGAGACGTTATCAATTCGTTTAAAAATGTGTTAGACGTAAATAATCTATTAGTTTGTTAACAGAAACTGTTATTACTAATATTAGTTCCTGTAATTCATTGTAATTAATACGTAACCGTAATTAAATACTTTAATTAGCGAATGAAAGTGCATGACATATGTATGATTGAAACGGCTCGGGCGCGTAGGCAAGGAGTGCCGTTGAATTTGTCTTGTAATAGTACTTACATTTTAACGTAAAGAGTCGTCATTTCAGCTGATATTCCGATAATTACGCATTCTAATTTAAATAAATGTATGAACTTCATACTATGAAGTGGTATTTCTACTATACCTATTGCTTTTTGTCTGTCGTGCTAGCTCGCTGTTAAAGCCTGAGATGTTGGTACCCATCTACAATTTCGCGAATAGGTATCTCATGCCATTTTTTCAGTTAGTACCAAACGTAATTCTGATTCCTCAGTGTAAATTGAGGTTTACAGTCAAAGTGTTTTGCTAGATTTTTAGGGTATTTTGAGCTACTTTGAGGGTATTTTTAGGGTTTCTTACACAAATGGTAAAAACGGAATCCTATTACTAAGACTTTGCCGTCCGTCCGTCCGTCTGTCTGTCACCAGGCTGTAGCTCATGAACCATGATAGCTATATAGTTGAAATTTTCACAGATGTTGTATTTCTGTTGCCGCTTTAACAACAAATACTAAAAACAGAAAGTAAATATTTTTTTAAGAATTTTATGTTATTTGTAATTATAATGCGGGATGATTTTGTAATGTAATTTGAACAATGTTATTTACGAGAATTGGCCTTCAGGTAGCTAGGTACCCATAGCAGTGACGTGTCCGTCGTCTCTCACAACATTGTCGAAGCACCACAATGTATGGGGCACAGCGCGCGCGCGGGCGTCGTCGTCGGTGTGCCTACCGCGATCGTTATCTAACACCTAGCAACACAACACACACCGTGTCACATACAACTTATGTTTAACATACAGTATGGGTCATAAGTAAATGATCAGTTTGCTACAATAATACTATCAACAACTATTGGATTACGACCTTCTTCTAGTAGACGTCGCGCACAAATTTAAATACTTGAATTAAAAGTACTCAGTGTGATTTTTATTTTCAACATGTTAGCTATGTCCAGTTAGCTTTGACGACCCAGTTGGCACAATGGCAAACTATGCCGGACTGCCAAACACAGGGTTGCGGGTTTGATTCCCGCCACAGACAAGTATTTATGCTTAGATATTTGTCTGTGATTTGGTTGTTTCTATGTATTATAAGTATATATTTACAAAAGAAAAATATTTAAGTAGTATATCCGTTGTCTAGCACCCATAACACAAGTCTAGTTACATAACTTGGGGCTAGATGGCGATGTGTGGAATGTCCTGCAATATTTTTTATTTTATTTATAAGCCACCACCCGCTACACCAACCGACGTGGGTTCGATCCACAGGTTACGTTGTAATAATGTTCAAATAGTGCTGCACGGGATTGTAAACGTTACGGTGGGCAGAGACTTTTGACTGTGGAATGTGTGGGCAGAGACTTTTGGCCGTGGAATGTACATGTATGTATACAACACTATTGTTTACATAATTACAACAATTACTGTAACTATTCATGGTAACGATATCGACATTAACTCAACTATCATGACGACCTCAGTAGCGCGGCGGGCGAACAATCGTCTGCGAAACAGAAGGATGCAGATTCCATTCCCGCCTTCAAACCAATATTTATGTTACAGTATGTATTATATTCGTTGTCTGGCTATCGTACCATAAGCCTAGTTGCATATTTTGGGGTTAGATGGCGTAGATGGTATATTTATTTATTTATTACCAAGATGGATTCCACCGCATCAACTTTTTAAGAGGACTACATACTAATGACATTTTTTGATTGATGATGAAGTATGTAATTAAAAAGTAGAAAAATAAGTCTTGTTTACAATGAATTAATGAATAATATAACAATAGGAAACAACGATATAAGACAATATTAATTAAAGACAAACACCCTTTCACCCTAAATGCATATACAGTCCTCCGTTCCGTAGCGGGTAAAAATACTTATTTCTTATTGTATAAATAAGTACCTACGCGTGATGTAGATGTAAGCCTCTTAAGAGCCCGCAATATTAATTGCCTACAAGCCTTTACTCCTCATAAAACTTATACTTAAATTGTAATTAAGAATTTTAAATACCTATCACACAATCAAATTAGATATGCAGAGAGATAATGGTTAGAAACGAATAACCATCTCGTAATTCATGTGATAAACTGTAATTATTCTCGTGTTTCCATCAATTCTGTTACAACGAAATGCGTCCGTGACGGCGCGTATAGAAAATACCTTCTGTAATTCACGTTTCGGTTAAATTAAAATAATGGACCTTAATTTATTTGTAGACGGTAGTTACCTACTCGCCCGCCTCTTAATGGAAACTGCAGAGTGGCAACGCCAAGCCGCCGACCACTCACAGCGCTAATAAGAAAAAGTTCTCGATTCGAGCACCTATCCACAAAAGTATAAATTCTGCAAATTCTGTCGACGGAACGTTGCCGAACCGATTCGACTGGCTAATTGGGAAAATTCTGTTAATTACGGTAGATATATTATGAAGATCGGTGGAACGATATTAACTCAAAGCAAACTTATAGTGTTTTAAAAGTAATTCATTTTTAGTTTTTTTTTAATAAAAAACTAGCGACCCGCCCCGGCTTCGCACGGCTACATTATGCATGTATTATACATGCATAATGTACTCTATCTATTAAAAAACCGCATCAAAATCCGTTGCGTACTTTTAAAGATTTAAGCATACATAGGGATATAGGGACAGAGAAAGCGACTTTGTTTTATACTATGTAGTGATAGTGAAGACTCAGATATCGAAATCTAACATTATTTTGTGACAAGCGCTTTTATAGCATAATTTTTCACATTTATTGGACTTTGAAACAGCGATTTCGATTTCTAACCAAGTTATGTTTTTTTTACGAATTTGGTGGGCAAGTTGGCCGATATATCGTTATTTGATTTGAGAAAGGACCGTCACACCTGCGGAAGGAAACAATACTCTGGTTACGTTTAAGGCAGAACTTTCAACATTGAAAAATAATTTCGCTTCAAAAAATAAGACATCTTTATAAACAAAGTTCGCACAACTACAAGTAAGCAATTTCCAAGATAAATGAAGAGACGGGAAGGAAAGCGTTAGATAGGAAGGGCACGCCCTTCCGAGGCAAGTTTGTAAACGGGGAGCAAAAGGATTTTAACAGAAATACCTACTTAGATAAGATCGTAAGAGTTTACGATAGTGCTCCGGGATTTATTACTCAGTATTTTAGGGGCATCGTTGCGCTACTGCTTATATTTTCTGGTCTCTGTGTTTGGTTAAGGTTGAATGTTTCGTATCGCTAAGCAAAGTATTCCGCTAGATGGCGCTTGTTTTCCCCGAAAGTATTGTTTTATTTTATTTTGCTATAATTGACGTGGAATTAAAGTATTTGTATATATATTGCCTGTTTTCTAGTTTGCTCTGAACATATTTCAAACATAATTTAATTTTTTGGAAGTCACATTTTAATGTATTTCCAAAGTACAATTTTTAACTCTTGTCACGATATAAATGACACGCACACATACAAAACAATAAACTGTAGCAACTATAGACTATATTTGACGTAGTCCTACAGATACCGATTGGTGTAGTCATTTAGAGCGGCGGGGTAGTGTTCTGAAGAGCCCCGGTTCAAATCTCGATACAAATATTTTTTTTAATGAAAATATATTTTTGAATAAATTTTCAAAAACAGGATCAATTTTATGGTAGGTACTGTTAGTAATCATTTTTTTTTTAAACTAGGACGAATTCTGAACTATGCAAATTGTACTAGGTCTGAATGAAAAGAGAAAAATAAAGACAAAGTAATGTACAAAAAGGTTTATTTATTTAAAATTAGTTCTATCTTATCTTATATCGCGGGCTGACATAGCCAGCAACACTTCGACCCCTTGGGATCGATTAACGCAGCGATCCCACTAAGAGGAAAAATCCTATGTTCCTCGAATGTAGTAGCCCTTCACTGATTTCCCACTCTTGCGTGTGTTTCTTATCAACGTAATCCTTTACGGCCTTTGTGATTGTGCATGCTGGCAGGCCCGTACATGGTTCTGGTCCAAGCATAGCACTTGCCGATCCTGTTCTTGCAGCTCATCAGCCTTCTCATTTCCTGCTATTCCTTCATGGCCTGGGACCCAGAGTAGTCGTAGTTTGTTCCTACGGCCCAACTTGTGTTTAATAATTCAATCACTTACAAGACACTAAAATTTCCTCAAGGTTTATTTTCAGTAGGTGCTCAGATGGATGACACTTTAAACACAATAGTAGGAATATAATAAATGATTATAATATTTTATTTTTGGTTTTTCTATTTATTGACTACTTGACATCTCTGTTGACTCTCCGTTACCTAGGTAACAAGCGCGCATCTAGTGCGAGGCAAAGTATCGACTGGGTGTATGTTGCCAGTGTGTACAACAAACAGTACCAAAAAAACAACAAGACTGCTTGGTTTTTTTTCTCGCGAATTACTATACTTCATTTATATTTTATTATATTTTTATACTATTAATTAAATGCAAACAAGTATAAATGTTTATTTATTTATTATATACGTAAAGTGATAATTTGATAAGTCTATCAAAATAACGTATAATTCAAGTATCAAAAGTGACGCGACAGTGCCAAAAGTTACATAAAATCTTGCAGGTGTAGGTCTGGCAGCACTGAGTTGAATATCATGCAATTGAAAATATTTTGATTTTTATTAGACAGATTAGACGGAGAGGCAACGTCGCCCTTATCCAGCAAACTGTATTGCGGCTCTGCTCTAGCGTAATTGCGTGTTCCTGCTTCCACACACAACGCGACAACGTCGCGTGTTTCCACACATCTATGCATCACTTACACTATGACCATACGTCAATATAACCGTGCACCACTACATACGTAAAATTGGTCTCTTTTTTCACGCTGAAACAGAGTACTTCCTGGATGTTAAACAGTGATATTTTTGGTCTGCCCCTACAATAGCTTAAATTAGGCCTACTTTAAGTCATAATAAGTTAAATATCTCAGTATAAAACGTAGGAATCTCTAAAACATTTAGTAGGGAAAACGTATAACCTTAATGTTTATTTTTCTTTCATCGTCGTCATCGTAGGCGTGTGAACGGGTATGCTGCCGTATAGTGCTCAACCCACGCCCATACCACACATACGACTGCTCAACTTAAGAGGAAATATACCCGGCTCTCTCCATACAAACGTTAGTCGACTGTTTTCTCCCTGGATAATGACACTAGAGCTAATATTTTTGTAGCATTAAACTGCTGCCATGACCATGTCTTACATAGTATTTTATAAGACTTACTTCCTGTGATGATTAGGATATGAAAAATAAACAAGACATAGGGGCATGGTCGGTCATGGCAGTTATAGGTTTTTAAATGAGGAAACAGTCGCTACCTTTGTATAAAGAAAGAGACGATACCTTTTCCTCCTAAGGGCCAAACGCTAAAAATACCCGTCGATAATAAATAAAATTCATAATTGTTGCAACGATAATTGGTGTTGTGAGTTCTTCTCCTACATTTTGGTTTAAAGACAAAAATATTTATCGTTTTTAAGCTTATCTAAAGTTAACCGACATGTCGTTTTATTTTTGCTTGAGTCTGGATAAGCTTAAACGAAAAGAAATTTACTTTTTTTTAAATTATATCAAAATGTAGGACAAGTCTCATCTACTAATGGTACGCTCAACAACAATTTTCCATGCGATTTCGTACACTCGTTTTAAATTTTCCAAAATTCTTTCTTAGATGCCTAGGTTATAACAGCTATCCATATGCCTACTATGTACTACATAGTACATAGTAACTCAATGTTTTTTGGTTTGAGCTGTGCGTTTGATATATGTATAAGTCAGTACTTTGAATTTTATATTACAGAAGGTATTTTGGTAATGGCTCCTATGCGCCTTAATACAAAACCACAATCTCGCTTCCTTCAAACTGAATATCGAAGAGGTTGGTGATGACTGTCTCCCGGGTAACGGATATTTACACCGTCGTCGACCTTACAACAGGTATTATAATTTAGAAAGATTATTCTCGACGGAGGAGAATCTCACAAATTGCTCGGCTCTCGGGGCTTTATTCGAAAACAATGTTCAATTTACGTTTCATTAATAAATAACGAATACTTCGAAATTATCGAGCCTACGTAATAAGATTAGAAGATCTACACTTATGTATTGTCTCCTAATATCAATATCCGTTCGAGTAAAAACAACACTGGCCTCTGATATCATTTAAATAATGCCAGTCACTGACAACACCAGGGTCGTGTTTATAAAATGAACTCAAACAACAAATAAGTAAGTACCTACTCACTTTATTTTATCGAAGTAATATTTCGTAATAGGCTTATGCTCCCGAGAATAGTCAAATCCCTATTAGAGACGGTTCTTAGAGTTATTCGTAACAGACAATTTCATTAGATATTTTGTTTGAAATGTTAATAGTAACGTCAGGGTAACAGTAGTCGATCGTATTTAAATGATATAATGGTAGTCACAGACTAATCACAACAGAAATGAAGGTTATACATTGTAACAATAATGATACCATTAAAACGGTCACAGCCGAATGGGGACGCGTAATGTATATTGCCACTACACTAAAATGTAAACAGCTATCGTATTACTTACCTACCTCAGTTCTGTGCATCGAACATAACAGACAAACGTTCATTGATATTGCCTACTTTATTCACGTTTGAATTATTGCAGTTCATAGCCCGAATCGACTGGAATAATGTCAGAATATGTTTGGATCATTTCATTACACGTGCATGACGTGCATATACCGATAGGAATCTCTTTAGAGATGTGTATTTCGAGAACGATTTCCAATTGTAATGTTTGGTAAATTTACCTAGTTAACGTGAAATCCTATTAAAATTACGGTTTGTTTTCAAAACATCTATGGTAAACCGAGACGATGACAAATTCGAAGTGGAGTTGGCAACTAGCTCATTGCAAGTGAGCGAATGGGAAGATCGCAATTATCGTGCGAGCGGCGAACTAGCGTCAATCGCATCGCAAAACAACGCAAGATGAGAGCTGTGCTGTTTACTGTGTCGGAAAATTACTAGTAAAGTTACCGAGGAGAACGCGGTTCGGTGCGCGGGCGCAGCGCTGTCTCCGCTGCGGCCGCCACGTCATCGACTGATCATAATCTCTACCTACTGCTAACGTTACCTCATACATTATTTATCATTCTATTTATAGAGCAATTCTCGGAGAGGTGAAAAATAAGCTGTTTTCAGTACCTACTCGTACCTTCGAAGGTTATCTCGACTATCAAATATCGTAGGTATAGTTAGGCTCGAAAACAGGCTTGACAACAACTCGCCTATCTCGAAGTTTCTCTCCGGCACAGGATGCCTTACATGGATGTGGTTACTGAACGGGTATTTGATTCTAGGATTGACGGTCACATTCAAGATTCTTTTTATTATCAGATCTACGCTTTTCTTCGCCATGATCTTTTTGAGCCGTGGCTTTATATCGCTGCCTTATTTGAAAACGGATAAATGTGATATTTGTAAGTAAAATATTGAAGCTTATTATTCAACGATCGTTTCATAGAAGCCAATATTGTTTGTAGTCTGGTTATACGATAGACCAATGAACGGATATAGTGAAACGTTTGTCCGATTAACGACATTCGATACGCTTACGCAGTGCACCAAACGTTTTAAACGCAACAACGCATAGTAAAACGATGCGATAGTAGTCTCGTGCGTGCAAACAAAGTAAAAGAGAGTTGTGGCCATGAGGAATTTCATAATTGACTCTAACTACTGTTTCACCATCGACGAAAACGAAATTAAATTCTGGACGTTCTATTCGTTATAAGGGATAAAAGTGAGGATTTTAGTAAAGACCACGAAGCCGAGTCTTCTCGAGCATCGGTACCGGAATGACATCGTTATTATATCGTAGCCGTAGCTGCTCAACTTGATTAGAGCGAGTAATTTCGTCTCGGAAACGAGAAAAATCCTCGAATTACTATTATAATAATTTAAGCCGACATTTTACTTACCACCAGATCTTTTCTCGGACGTTGTTATCGTCCAGTGATGAAGTAATTCCGTCTCTATTACTTAACCGAAAATAATCCGTTCAAACTACAAAAATACAGTATTAAGTACTAAAGTAAACGAAAAGACTAGCCAGACTTCGCTTACCAACCACTTACTCTGAAACTTGGTACAACCTGAAAAGCCGAATTCCACATGCGGATATAAAAAGGAGAGAAAATACATTATATCATACAATAGCGCGTTTATGTAATGTAAGTGTCCATCAATCACGCTTACATTTCTACCTAAAGCGTTATAAGAAAATTGTTCGAGTCGGATGTACCTTTTTCCGCGAATTTCCGCGAATATCGGGATATATTACCTGGTTATGCGTCTAAATGCTTATTGAATGGAAGTCATTTAAATATCGTTTAAAGTTATGTGATGTGTTAAAAAAAAAAAAACGTAAACCAATTTGAATCGGTGGTTAATTTATAAACTAGCTTAAAAGAGGTTCAATTCTGCTCATTATTTGATATAAAACTTTTAACAAATATCAGCCACGTGTCTGAAGAAACAATCCACAAAGTAAGAAAACATAAATATTCTTGAAATAACGAAGTCACGATTCGTGGAACGGTTTAAGAAAATACTGTTTGTAGAAACATAAATATTCTTTGTGGCTCCTTAAAATGACATAAACATCACACACCACAGTTTGTGTCTCATTTTACATTTAAATGTTTATGTAATAATATGTTTTAGAGTAAGGTGCGCTCTTTATTTGCTTTTGTATTAATAATATTAGCCTTGACTTGACATGTAATCTGGTCTAGATGACTTAATACAGCGCCAGCCACTTTAAGGTGAAAGGGTACCTGAGCTCTCTCCATACAAACGTAGTCGACTGTTCCCTCCCTGGATAATGACACTAGCACAAATATTTTTGTGCCATAAATCCTATAACTGCCATGACTATGCCCCTTTGTTTTGGTTAAAAAAAAAAATGGGCATGGTCATGGCAGTTATAAGTTTTATGCACCAAAAATATTTGCTCTAGTGTCATTATCCAGGGAGAAAACAGTCGACTACGTTTGTAAGGAAAAAGCCCCCGGTACCCTTTCCTCTTAGTAACGCCGTCAGAAGAATCAATTAGTGCATATATTCGAATCTCCGAAATTCAAGATTTCTACCACTAGAAAAACACCGCTATGTATTATCAGATTTAATTTTATTAAAACAAATTAACTTATTAGAACGCGATATAATATCAAGGGAATTATTATTAATCATACGGAATTGCATTTATCTCTTTGGAGTCTTGGAAATTTTAAAGTCACAGACCTATGTTTCCGCCATAGAGTAAATTAACTTTTTACAATGCGTTTAGACATCAGGGGCATTAATCATAATCATATAGTATTGACGCAATGAGCGTAATGACTTAGTGGAAGATATATCGAGTTTTCCAAAGGTTCGAATCCCGATGGTGCCCATCGATTAAGTGTTTGTTAAACTAAAATTTTAGTTTTAGGCGGCCGGCATTTTGCGTTTGGTTCCTTATACGCAACTAAAGTATTGAATCAATGGTTTCTAACCTTTTCAAACTGGTCACTCCAGGATATTAATGAAGTTGAAAAACTCTGCTTGATTTGAAAACATTCTAATAATAGTCATTTTGAAAATCTACGGCGGACTTTTCAATGCCATTTTAAAAATGTAATTGCACATAAAACAAACCATCTGTATGAAAATCATGTTCATAATGATTATCAATCGACTTCTGCCTGAAGTATGTGTTTCTGTGTAGTATAAAATCACTACATAGTATAAAATAAAGTCGCTTTCTCAATCCCTATTTCCCTTTGTATGCTTAAATCTTTAAAACTACGCAACGGATTTTGATGCGGTTTTTTTAATAGATAGAGTGATTCAAGAGGAAGGTTTATATGTATATAACACATGCATAATATAGCCGTCCGAAGCCGGAGCGGGTCGCTAGTATAAAATAAAACTACCACACATATAAAGTCGCGGGCAACAGCTAGTAAAATAAAGCAGTGTTAAATGATCAACAAGAAATGCAACGTTCGCGTATCACAGGTACGGGTGGTTTAGGTATATAGTTAGCGATAAGAACATGACGTTGATTAGTGACGATTTTTTACAACTACACTAACTTACACGTGTAATATCAGAGAACACGAGTTCGGTTTTATGTAGATAATTGCTTAAACACGCGCGACGTAACAGACACGACTTAATACTCGACGAATATAATACTAAGTATTCAACTTAATATGAGAATTTTACGTCCCCTACCTCAGTTGTGTGGCGGGCGAACACCCAGCGAAAAGAACGTTCCGGATTTGATTCCCGCCTCAACAAATATACAGGGTTATTGGGAATTTTACAAGTAAGCAATTGAGGGCTTGTATCCACCTTTATAATCAAAACAATGGAAAACTGTAATAATTACTAGCACCGCTCTGCGGTTTCACCCGCGTAACTCCCGATCCCGTGGGAATATCGGGATAAAAAGTATGTTATTCCCAATAAATCATTGTATCCTCATACCAAGTTTCATCAAAATCGGTCTTGTAATTTCGGAGCCAAATTCGTTACAAACAAATAAAATCCTCTGTATCACCACATAGTATAGAACAAAGTCGCTTCTCGCTATCTGTCCCTATGTATTCTTAGATCTTTAAGACTAGGCAACGGATTTTGATGCGGTTTTTTTAATAGATAGAGTGATTCAAGAGGAAGGTTTATATGTATAATACATGCATAATATAGCCGTGCGAAGCCGGGGCGGGTCGCTAGTTATAAAATAAAATAATAGCTGTCCCGGCAAACATTGTATTGCCATCAACAAAAGAATTACGAAAGAAAAATTGATGTTCTATTATCAAACCTAACGAATATACACAAAAAGATTTCAAATTAAATCGGTTCAGCCGTTTATGTGGAGTTTGGCAACTAACACCGCGACACGAGCATTTTTATTTATACATAATGTACATAGACACTATTCTTACAAACTAACAGCGCTCTACGTTACCATTCCACCCATGTAACTCCTGATCCCTTGGGAATATCAGGTTAAGATTTCAAATGAATCAATGTATCCTCATACCAAGTTTCATCAAAATCGGTCCAGCAGTTTCGGAGCCTATTCGATACAAACAAACAATCAAAAAATCTTTTCTCTTGATTATATTAGTGTAGATGGAATTCGAGTTCATGTTCATTTTTGAGGTTTTTTTGTTACGAAAACTTACGCTAATATTATCTGACTATGTTTTGAGGTTACCTTAGAGTTAAACTAGAGGGCATGGCAATAAAATATATTAGACAAACATGTATTAGAATGAAAACATTTCAATCCAATAGTAAGTTCAGAATTTGTCTGTCTGCAATTTTGTTGCCGACTGTACTACAATTCAGCTAATTTGACTACTTGACGTATAACTGTCTGACCTATCCTTACCAAGTAAATAAAATAAGTCAGAGCAATATCTAATCATTTAATAGGTATGAAATACCTATTCGCCAACACCAGAGAGGTATTTGAACAGATGTAATAACAATCAGCTGTTTACGATTCGTCCATATGTGATTTATTTATACATAGCTTTGTGTTACACTCGGTTTTACCCGTGTTAGTGTATCTTTAAATGTAAAATTAATTTCCTACAAAAATAATACATAATAGTCGCTAGAAACCTCAAAATTTATAAGTCTTTTTTCCTTTTCAAAGGTCGAGTTACCAAAATTTGGCAACAAGGATATTGATCATCCTTTCTTAGTACTTGCCTGTGTCCTAAAAGGTGTGCTAAGTACAATGGCTAGTTTCAAACTCGTGGCTCTTATAGTCTCAAAGTTATCTTGATAAGTCCTTTTAGAAGATTCGATAGAGCCATTTATTCGTGAAGAATGAATTCTTCGAGCGTTGACTGATTTATAAGATACTTACATTAAAAACTAATAAGGAAAGAGGTAAAGGTAATTAAAGAGATATTTATATGAGAGAAGTAATAGCTGCGCTCCGCGGTTTCACCCGCGTAACTCCCGATCCCACGGGAATATCGGGATAAATTAAGATGTAAGCTATCCTATCTTATCTAATTTATATATATTAGAAAAGATTAGAGCCTTTTCAAACAATACCTTCATATTTTAAAGCCAACTAGCGAATCCAGCCTTAACTGAACAGAATCTTCCAACCAAAATGCCGTATTCCACTCAAAAAAAGCTACTAATGTGCATAATTTCTTACAAAGCGTTTAAGAGGCTTACAATGAGCTTATTGGTCCACCACTGTCAGACAGCATAGAAATGAGCGAGATGCGAGATGGTGTGCAACTAATATTCTTTGGTTAATGTAAATTAATCTTAATCCCAAATAATGAAACAGTCTTTTGGCAGTAATATCAATAAATCAGAATGATTAGATGTATTTTATTACAGTTTCTACTCGTTAAATGACTTTTTGAAGAGATATTTCTGTTTTTTTAAGCTATTGTATTGTATAGCTTTTATCTCGGGCTTTGCGGCGACCAAATCAAGAAATTCCGTAACGAAAATAAAACCTAACACCCCCCACTGCGTCTACCATATTATGTAGCTCGGCCGAGCGTTCACTATGCAATAGCTTTACCGCGACAGTCCCCGAGTGCCACACGTTTCTTTTTTTCTATCAAATTAAAAAAAAATTGTAAGTAATAAGTTTTGAGCACTGTATTTCGATTGTATAATCGTAAAAAATATACATACGTTTTTTGTTTTGAGTCACTGAAGTAAATTATATTTTACACGTTATAATACTAGCGTTTAGGTCCTGTCTGCCCCTTAAGCTGACGGTTAAGTATGGATAAACGAACAGACAGATCGTTTATATTATTAGTAAGGTTATAGTTAGGTATATTTAGGTACCTATAGTTATATCAGTAGTGCATGCAAGTCACATTGCATGTGGAATGTATGTGTGAAATTTTATGCGCAAACATGTGTCGAAAAATATACAGTTTGTTTGAACAGTTTTAACTAAAGTACTTTACTGTAATTTTAAACGTTTTATGCTAATAATTGTTAATGTTTTCTAAAAGGTGCAATATTGCTTTTTTGGAAACTTATTACTAGCTGCACCTTGCGGTTTCACCCGCGTAAGTCTCGATCTCAAGGGAATTTCGGTATCAAAAGAAAACTACGACTATGCCGATTTACATCTAAATGAGTCCAGTCGTTTGACCGTGAACAGGGAACAAACAAACAAATAAACTTTCGGATTTATAATATTAGTTAGGATTAATAATGTGAAAGTTTGTATGCTTGTTAGGTACCTACTTCTTCACGAAAAAAAAACTACACTTATTGCAATGAAATTTGTAATATAAGTACCTAGATAGCTAGAATCTTGGAGAATCAAGTAGGTACCCTATGTGTAGGGGTACTTTTAATCCCGATGCATGTCCCCAAGGGATAGGGACTTACGCGGATAAAATAGGAATGTCTAGTATGAAATATAATCAAATATGGTCAAGCTGAAGAATAATTAATTTTTCAAGTTCTATCGTTTCATCGTCAGCCATCGTATAAATTTTAAATACTTAAATACAAAATTAGGTTTTAGTACTACGCTTGGTTTTGTCGGTTTGATAATTTTAATCATCACAATATCCTAAACGAAACAAAATTTTTCGTAAAAGACGATATTTATTCATGAAATATCATATGACTTAACATGAGTCATTGAGTGACTTGTTCTAACTCATAGAAAGAACAAAAGGAGCTATAAAAGTTTACGATGCCTAGGTATAGCCTACTTAAACTTCCCTTCTTAGAGATAAAGCCATAAAAACGGGCCCGATACAAAAGGAGTTCCTTAAAACCTCGATATTGTATGGATACTCAAACAAAATTATACTATCAACATGTTTCAAGCTAGTCTGTTCCAAAACCAGAGGGAAATTAGGTCATCGACCTCAGTAACTATAGTATACTATACAGTATACATATACACTAATAGAGAGGAAAAAAATTGTTTGTTTGTGACGAATAGGCTCCGAAACTACTGGACCGATTTTGATGAAACTTGGTATGAGGATACATTGATTAATTGGGAATAACATAGGCAATTAAAAATAAATTTTTATCACGATATTCCCACGGGATCGAGAGTTACGCGGGTGAAACCCTGGGGCGCTGATAGTCAGTTTATAAAGCGATAAGTAATAGCTCTCTCTCTACACATATTTAATTTTCGTTTTCTCGTCGAATTGTCTTGTATTTTGATAGTTGAAGAAAATTGTACTGTCAACATGTTTTGAGCTAGTTTATTAGAAAACCAGGGGGAAATTAGGTCATTGCCCCAAGGTACTATGTTACACGAGTATAAAACGATATGTATCGCTCTACAAATATTTAATGAATGGCTTTCTTACTGATAAATTTAGAGTTTATTATGCTCTAACTACTAACTTACTAACCACAATGAATATAAGAATAATCACTGACTTTGATTTGTATTATAGTCATGCTACGTCAATTTTACTGTTTTAACAATTTGAAAACTATTCTGGTGCTGGGCTGGATGCTGCTTCGGCCAACGGATCGGCATCGCTTTCTTTGTCTTAAAATATTGATAGTTGATGAAAATTATCTACTAAACATGTTTTATCTAGTCTATTTCAAAACCAGAGGGAAATTAGGTCATTTACCTAAGCACCTGAGGCTGTGACACGGAAATCAAATGATAAATTTCTTTCCCCATATACTATTTCCTTATTTGTCTTTTTTGTCGTTAAGCTTCGTTTAGTGTCTTATAATATTGGCAGATTAAGGTAGTCCAAAAACTTAAAACTAACCTAATCTGGTTTAACCTTAGCGTATTAGAAACAATTAGAATATTAGTGGTTCTATACCTTTGCTTAGTAGAACCATTTAGAATCTTAGTGGTAAAGGTTTGCTCAATCCTCTCACTTCAACCCTATTCAAGGCAAGCTCTTTAAAAAAAACTGCTCCAGCGAATGTGTCATTGATGTTAAAAACTGATTGAGAAAGTAAAGACCGTATCGCAATGGAACGAATACGCCTTAAAACGTAGATCTCACTCGATGGATCTGTCTCGTAGGTCTTTGCCATAAAACGTATATAGACCAAACGAGTCCAAATGGGCGTACGTGGTACACGTGGATCAAAAATTTAGTTCTAACTTCAGTTAAAGCTTACACATACTATTTTGTACCTACTATTGGGGGACATAATTGCATAGCCACTTTCACGAAGTTAAAAGTATAGATAGATATCATAAAGTCGATGACTAAAATAGGTATGTCAGTATAGGGTGGTATAAGTAAATACTATAGTGTTTTCTATACTTTTAATAATTAACTGAGAGATGTTGCTATCGCAAAATAATGATCTACACGTGCTGCACCAAGAATTAAAGGAATATTTGCATCTTGGGTGCGCAGGTCAACCGTGGGACCTGGTTACCCTCATGGAGGCGCCTAGTTTTAAAGTATTCCAGAACAACAATAGTAGTTCTGGACTCTTGACATCTTTATACAGAGAAATTATACACACTTTAGCTAAGTGACGATGGTTATGCAATTTTGTACACTAATAGCACCTGTAACTACAAACATAATAGTACCTACAACGTGCGAGCTAGCGGTACTTATCTAATACAACTACTATTCAACTCTATTAAATCATTGTTTCTACGGGAAATAGATACACATAGCTTGCTATGTAAGTAGGTAGGTACGTATACTCGCTTTGTTTCACAAACTATCTCGATGACTCTCGACTCGACCTATCCAAACACTATTCGTATAGTACCTAGGTACCTATGTATAGGGCGTTGTAACAACGGTATTTTACCTAAGCAAGTACCTACCTATCAACATATCCTAGAATTTGCTAAGGATCAAACTTTACGGACTTTCGCTATCAAGAAGCAAGACAATATTGTCTATCTATACCTTCCTTTTGGAAAGAGGCCTGAGTCCTGCAGCGGAATTCTAATGAACAGAAATTACTTTGTTTGTTACGTGGAAGCGAAGGTGTGTGAGGGGTGTTGTTAGATGACGATGCCATCGGGAGCCTATTCGCGATCGTCTGACGTAAGAGAGTGTGATGCGAGCGGCCGACGACGGCCGTGGCAGTGCTGCCAAATGGGTTACAAGCCCCCGCTCTTGTGACATTACGCTCAATGCACTCTTCCCCGTGCCGGCGGCGCGGCGGGCGGCTGCCAAGGTCACTGCGCCACGCGACACCGCCACCACCCGCTCGGCACCATCTCATCATCACAACAATGTAACTACACTACCTACAACTATTGCTAACCTTACCTGTTCTTTTCCAACTCGTTATGGGTCGTCCTGCAACAGAAACGACACATAAATCACGGTACACTTGTCACAAAACACTTTCACCGCACGCTATACAAATTAACATTTCACAAAAGCCGGTTAACCTAACACAATATAGTTGTAGATCTTAGCTCACCTGCTTCCTTGTGATTTCTTCGTCTTGGGCCGCTTGCTTCCGGCCCTAGGTTCCTCGTAAACCGGCCAACTAGACGCGTATCCGTGCTCCACTTCTGCAACAAACAACACTGATATTCCGTCAAAATCAGCTGATCGCGCCACGGCAAAAATAGACGGGAGCCATGTTGACGTGTGAGACGTGCGTATACTGCACTCGATTGACAATTCAAACAAAGAAAATCCAATTCACCTCTGTCGCGCCTCTCTAGGTATTCAGCGGCTTGGATCAGGTCAGCAATACTCATATTTATTATCCGGTAGTCGGCACAGGTATTCACGAACGGAACGCGAATTTATTCGATTAAAACTATAAATAAAGTATCGGAGCGCGACCGAGACCGGCGACTGTGTGCACCGAACGACACAAACACACTGGGCGAGCGAGCGAGTTCGCTCCGAGCGGAGGGCGACAACGACGAACCTGAACACAGCGTTCGGCACGCCTCGGCTACAGTCGGCCAATCGCCGCGCGCCGCCTTTACCTGGGTCAATCACGTGAACTCGCAACACTCGCACCGCTGTTTCCAAACAAAACATTTTTTTCAGACTTCACGAGAGTGTATCTACTGTGCAGTATTCCTAGGTAGGTAGTTAATATTTCCTAGGTTCTAGTGAATGTATGGTGCTTAATATGTGTTCGCGACCGCGACTTCACACTCGCAATACTGACTACAGTGCAGTCAATTATAAAATTTTACTTTAATTTACTATTGTGTTGTGATTTTATTTATATTTCATTTGAATTAAAAAGTATCTAAGTACATTTGAAAAGAAATCAATATAGGTAATACCTACTTTTAAAAAACTACCTTCTATTGTTTTGTTCGAAGCCTACACCTTAATATTTGGGCTTATTTATGAATATTAGTGTGCTAACTTCACCCTCCATTGTCCCCAAGATTCTGACATTGGCAACATTCCCTCTATAAGTAGCTAGAATAATAGCTGGAACGTAAAAAAAACTATAGCTCTGATACATCTCTGGTATCACAAATTTTTGCGACACTTTATTTCTTGTACTTATGAATTTAATCTTTACACATTTTGCATTACCCTCCTTTTTGACTTTGCCGTAGTCGAGTAAAAATAAAATAGATGAGTGATTTCGAATAATAAAGTTACTTGCGCAAAGATTTAAGCGTCAATGAACAACTTCTTTGATAAGCTATTAATTTTGCTTCTCAGTGACAATAAAAAACTGAATAATGAATCTGCATTTGCGAAAATCGATACCATCAAAAATAAAAACAGAAATAAGCATAAGCCATAATTAAATAGAATTTAATTTTAGATTACTTACCTATGTTAAATGTATTTAGCTAGAATTTAACTTAAGTAAATATATTAAACACAATTTCAAGCAAGCCGCCCCTAATATTTATGAATAGAGGTGGTTTGATTTTACCTAGATTTTAAATCATCTTACCCTAATAAAATATTATGTAGTTAATAACTCCTCACCCGTTAAATTGAAGTTTTAGTTCTAAATAATAAAAATCCAATCACATTTGCGACACGCTTTTAATGTTTAATATTTTCAAGCAATTCTTGAGTATATCGTTTAATATTATTAGCATGTGCATTCTGGCATATATTTGTGGTAACAGATGCTGCCGCGGTTCCTAAAACAAACACAAATTATAATAAAAATAGTAAATAAAAAAAAACAAGAAATGCTTTTTGTTAACGATCAATTTTGCTACCTATCAAATTTTCATCTGGAGGCTTTAACTAAAATCAATTAAGGGGGCTCCATACGCCAACGACCTTGCTACACAGATTACTAAATAGTTACTATCGGCACCGGTCGCCTTCGATGGTTAACATTCTTGATTGTTACGAATTCGTTTTGTTTTTCTCAAAAGTGCTGAGATGGAATTGTAGGTGACAATTTTACCGACACTTTGGTGTGAGTTTGAGCCAAAAATTCCTTATAGTTTTGTAGCTATCCTAAAATTAAGACTTAAAACTAGTATAACTTTAAAATGACAAGGAATTTTCGTCTCCAATTACCCCAAAATAGTGGAAAAGATTTCACCAACAATTCAATTTCAGCACTTTTGAGAAAAACAAAACACATTCACTACAATAAACAATGTTGGTTGTAAGCGACGGGTATTTCTGGTGCCTTACGTTTGGCAGCATAAATAGCCTTAAGGATTGTTCCAATTGGATTCTTTTTGTCTTATTAGATTTCTATAAGTACTAATATTATAAAAAAACATTCGAAAGATTTGATTGTTTGTTTGTTTGAATTGAATAGGCTCTGAAACTACTGGACCGATTTTGATGAAACTTAGGCTACTTTTTATCCCGTTGTTAAATAAAATAGTGATAATAATATATAGAAAATGGTAAAAAGCGCCATCTAGCCGAAAGCTAAGAAACTGGACTTAAGTTTTGACTTATCTAAGTACTACTTTTATACTTTTATTTTGTAAATATATAGGTAGGTACTCATTATACACGGTGTAACGAGGGGGTGGATCATCGGTTGTTGGGGGGTATACTTTATGAAAGCCAGTAGTTTTTAAGATAGGTTGCAGAACAAAATATTCTGTGAAATATTTTTTTTAGAAGCATACAAAGATAATGTAAACAAAAAAAGTTTGGAAAAAGTTTGGTTTTGTTAAAAAAAATGGTTTTATTTTGAGTTTTATAAATCTAAGAGTCTGATTGGTGTAGGGGTACAAAAGGTCGACTATTGATCTTGTTTCACAAAAAAAGGCAGAATCGCAGACCTGATAGTTTGGCTGTAATTGCGAAGTTCAGGGTGAAATCTGATTTTGACTAAAATTTCACTAAAACCCAAATAACTTTTGAACCACTAATTATTGCAGAACATACAGGGGGGTAAATCGATAGGTACTGAGGTCCCCCACCCCCCAGCAACCGATGATCCACCCCCCCTGTTACACCGTGTATATACAGAAAACCCAGACCAGTAACAATACAGTAGAGCCTCGATAATCCGAACTACCAAAAATTACCCCTGTTCGGACTCACGGACCGTTCGGATTATAGTATGTTAAAAATGCAAGTATATTTTGACAAAATATATTTATTGAGGTTATTCTATCATACATATTTAAACAACAGAATACGTTACTTATTCATAAAGTCATCAATTTTAGTTTGACGGGTTCTATTTATTGACCAAAAAAGGGCTTTATCCCTCAAATTACTCAGCATCATCTTTTCGGATAAGGAGAAGTCATTTTCATCAGCCCAATCCAAACCAAGTCAGCAGTTCGGATTAGCCTGAGTACTGATTATTGAGGCTCTACTGTATCTGTATAAAAATATTTGTTTGAGACAGGAATGGAACCAGCAGCCTTCTGCGTCGCAGAGGTTATCAAAGTATAAAATGATTAAACATCATAATTAAGTATATTGTCAAATACCTACCAGTAATATTCTAGTTTTCCTATAATACTGGCTGATAACCCGGACCATTCCATTCAAAAACTGACAGATAAAATGCGGCCTGAACTCGCAGCATCTCTCGTTGATCTCAACACACTGCGCCAGCATTGATGGGAAGCTCAGTATGTAGTTGAATATGAGATGCCATTCGTCCTGTTGGGAAAAAGTTACATTTAACAGCTTTCTTAGAAAATATTACTTTCTATTAGCGATATTGGCAATCAACAGATTGTTTTTGTATAAAATTGACGTAAGCCAACGAAAAGTCGTGGTCTTGCTCGTCGTGGTTAAGGAAAAAACAATGGTCGTCTGTAGAGTCGGTTTACAGACGATAATTTTAGGTGATAATTAAGTTTCTTTTTGTTTCTCATTTAAAAAGTCTTCTATTCGTCTCGTCACCAAAACACAAGCCCATATGAGCGATATTGACGCGTGGTAAACGTCGTATTTTTTCGTCGCCATATTTTTTGTTAATGCAGGCATCAATTTATTAGACGTTATCACGTCAAAAAATTGTAGACAACTTTCATCTTATGTCAATTTCCTAAACAATGCATATGTCAATTTTATACCAAAAATTAGCAACATCGCTAATAGATAGGAATCTTGTCTAAGGGTTCTGAGTGATTAATTTGTGGGACAGTAAGGCAGGGGCCTTATTCTGCTATTTGGCCAACCATTGTCATTATATCGAGACTCTATTGATATTATATCGAGATTGTGACTTTATTTGGTATTCTGCTAAAGTTTTACTAACATCACAATAGAATCACTATGGAGTCTCAATGGTATGGTAATATTTACCTTGCAGGTGTTGCCTAGCAACATGGTATATGTTGCTAAGCGATATACCGTTTTAACAACTATCGAGATTCCATTAAGCCACGATTGTAGAGCAGAATACCGAAGTGAGTCAGTGGTGTGTCAGTGGTGTTTCGATAGAATAGTTAACGTTAGGAGACTACCAATTTGACATGTAATGTAATATTTTTGACATTAAATTTCTATTACGATTATATCGACACACTATTGAAATACAATTGTGTTAGCAGACTTAGGCCCCTGGGGCCTTATTCTGCTATTTGGCCAACCATTGTCATTATATCGAGACTCTATTGATATTATATCGAGATTGTGACTTTATTTGGTATTCTGCTAAAGTTTGAATAACATCGCAATATAATCACTATGGAGTCTCAATGGTATGGTAATATTTACATTGCAGGTGTTGCCTAGCAACATGGTATATGTTGCTAAGCAATATACCGTTTTGACAAACGATTGTAGAGCAGAATACAAAAGTGAGTCAGTGGTGTGTCAGTGGTGTCTCGATAGAATAGTCAACGTTAGTAGAATACCAATTTGACATGTAATGTCATATTTTTGACATTAAATTTCTATTACGATTATATCGACACACTATTGTAACACAATTGTGTTAGCAGACTTAGGCCCCTGGTTTTAGAACCGCCGTAGCACTGTAATACAGTATTTTAACTAAGGGGTGTCTTTGAATTACATACCTAATGCCACTCAGTTTATAAAGACTTGGTAGGATTGCCCAATGAGTGTGTCTCCTGGGTAACTTATTTGATAATGCAATTTTAGATATATTTCATAATTATTACCTTTTTCTTAAAATATATTGCTGCTATAAAATAGATTACTAAGAAACTAATCTGAGGGCTGGTTCAACCAGAGATTGTTTGTTTGTTTGTATTGAGTAAGGCTCTGATACCACTGGACCGATTTTAATGAAATTGAGTACCTATGAGGATACATTGAGACCTGCCCCCTTAGACAAGATTGCTTTCTATTAGCGATATCGCCAATCGATAGATTTAATTGTATGAAATTGACATAAAGCATTGTATAAAATTTGCATAAGATGAAACTTATCTATCATTTTTTTTCTCTAACACAAGACTATGTGACTTTTTGTTGGCTTATGTCGATATTTTACAAAAAAAATGTAAAAAAAGTCTGTCTTGTCTAAGGGGGCTGGGCAGTAACCATAGGCTATTTATCCTGATATTCCCAAGGGAAATGTACTTACGCGGTAAAAACCGCAACGCGAAGCTAGTTTATATTTACCTCCTCAGTAAGCAGAGTAAAGTCTGTATCTTCAAACTCCGGTAATGGTGGATAGACTCCCTCCAACACTTTGTCATTGTAAGTCCTTATTATGGTCTCCAATCTTGCACAGTTGTACAATATGAAGGAAGCACCTGGAAGCAAGATATTATTCATTTAATAACACATTTTTATTAGTCCGAAAGTAGATAACAATAATGGTATTAAATTTTTCCTAAAGCCTTTTTAGGGTACCCAAAGTAAAAATTTTAAAAAGTAAAAATTTTTCCCGTACCCAAAGGGTACAAACAAGACCCTATTACTAAGAATTCACTGTCTGTCCGTCTGTCTGTCACCAGGCCTGATATTTTCACAGATTGTTTAATACATTTTTGCCAGAGAGATTGAAAATACAAAGAATAGAGACATTAAAACATTTTATAAAATACAAAACTTTACTGTTGATTTTATTTTCTGCATAGTGTGGGACCTCTAGTGACTAGACTGAGTGATTTTATACTAGTAAGTAAAAAAAATGTGACAATTTTATTGTTATCCAGTCTACTTGTGGTAATACAATTTGAAAGTATTTGATTCTCCCTTATCATATTAATCTAAACAATAAATACATTATATACCTTTGCTAGACCCAGCAGCAACATTATCGAAATTAACCTTCAAAGCTGACGAAGGCTTACACTGCAGCAGTTCAAATGCCACAGCTGACTCTCCGAGGTGAGCGAGGAAGTCATTCCATTTTGTATCTGATGTGACTCTTGCTCCGTACTTATGCTGGGCTATTAGGGTCATTTCCGATTGACGTAACCTGGAATTTTAGTATAGAAATAATTAGGATTTTGTTTAGATAAATGTTGATAAATGATGTTTAGTCTTAGAACCTCTTTTACAATGTTAAATATTATTTGTTGAGCATGCAAAAATTATTAGTTTCTTCCGAGATTGACTGCTATAACTACATGGGTGCCTGTTTAAAACAGGTAAATGTTCTAGAGCTTGTTCTTTTACTATAATTATACGTAAATAGAACTCATATTTTTTTTTATTGAGTTCCCTACTGCTCGGCAAAGATCTCCTTCAAGCGCTTTTAAACCTGGTTGTGGTCTAAACTTGGCCAGTCTCCAAGGCATTGTCAATGTACCTTTTATTCCAGGATCTGTTTCAATTTTGTCATGACATGCATCTAACTCACATGGCCCGCCCAATCCTACTTTAAAATGGCATACACTTTAGAATACAAAAAATCTATAAGTGAATGCATGGTCACAAAGCTTAAAATAAATTTACCTAATAAATTCATCAGCATTTATATTAGATTCTTTCAGGTTTGTCTTTGCATTCAAAACGGCCCCACTAATAACAGTTCTACCATCATTTTTGCAGCTTTTTGAAGATACTACAATTTCTGATAATTTATCACAGTCATTTGTCAGAGTACTAAGGTTCTCAACAACCTTCGCTAAGTATTTTACACGTAAGGAGGTTATGTCGTTGGATTTCTCACATTCTGGATCAATTATTACGTGACATGGCCGCCTTTCATTCTTGGAAATTATCAAATTGTTATGTAGCCCTTCCTTTAAACCTGTATTAATAGCTGGAATCCGCTCCACAAATAAATAAACTCTATCGTTTGTTATCTTTGTATGTTTCACTCTAAACGTCCAACTTTTCGATTCCTCTACGATGTTCTCTTCATTTTTCTCCAGATACTTTAGTAAGGTATTGTCCTCGTTCAGGGAATCGGGGTCAGCGTTGATACAACCGTGCCAGGACTTCAGGGAATTCGTGAAACTAAACTCTCCATGACTGCGAAAGTTTTCAGAGTGTTTCTTTACTAACAGTCCTCTTATTTCTGGTTTCCCTATTAGAAATTGGAATATACTTTCGATGAATTGTTCAACGTTGTTTTTTAACATTATTTCTCGTTTTATTATATTAATTCAATGGTTTTTCTACTGAAACTCAAAGAGGATATAATAATAAACTGAAAATACCACATGAACCGAAACCAAATCAAAACATGTGTTTTTTTGTAACTAATGTCAATTTATCATTTTACTTTGACAGTAACATTATAGAATGAACGTTACGTTGTGGGGTAAGAGCAGCACAAATTTTTTTGTTTTGGTTGGTGTGCAATTATCAGACCAGTCGGAATAATTAATGACATGACTGACGTGTATAGTGAGTGACGTTGTCAATGTCATTCAATTATCATTTGTGTGTTGGTTCTTTAGATCGTGGCAGTCGGTCGACCGTAATCTTATAAAATCGAAAAATTAATTCTAGTCACAGAACTCAGCATTTATATTAATTAGACTATGCATTAATCATCATTATGGATCTAAAATTTAAGTGGGTATTTCTAACATATCTTCAATGGCAGTTTATAGACGTGTATGGTGCTGACCATCTACTCGAAGGTATTTACTGTGGAAAAGTGAACTGCTACGATGTTCTCGGGATCACAAGAGAGGCTACGAAGAATGAGATCGGTAAAAGCTACCGGCAACTCGCCAAGAAGTTCCACCCGGACTTGCATAGAGGCGTCGAAGAGAAGAAAGTTGCGGAAGAAAAATTCAAAGAGATAGCGACTGCATACGAGATTTTACGAGATGATGAAGAGAGAAGTGACTATGATTACATGTTGGACAATCCCCAGGAGTACTACGCTCACTACTACAGGTATTACAGGCGGCGGATGGCGCCGAAAGTTGATGTCCGCATCGTCCTAGCAGTCACTATCACAATCATATCCATAATACAATACTATAGTGCGTGGTCGAAATATGATACCGCTATAAAATACTTTATGACTGTCCCCAAGTATCGTAACAAAGCTCTAGAAATTGCCAAGGCAGAAATAAAAGAAAAAGAATCGAATTCAAGAAAAAATAACAAAAAATCTAAAGCTGAACAGAAGGAAGATCAAGACAGGATAATTAGAAGAGTTATCGAGGAAAATATGGATATCAAAGGTGCTTATGCTAAGCCTGAGATCATAGACATACTGTGGGTCCAATTATTGATATTACCGTACACTGTAGCATGTTACATTTACTGGTATCTCAGATGGTTATGGAAGTTTACAATATTAAAACAACCTTACGGAGAAGAGGAGAAACTGTACTTAATTAGAAAATATATGAAACTCGGGCGGCATCAGTTCAATGCTCTTGAAGATAAGGAAAAACAGGAGTTCCTTGACGAGGAACTTTGGGTAAAAGAGAACTTCCTGGTTTGGAAGGAAATTAAGGATGAGGAAGCGAAAAAGGCTCTAGCAGAAAACAACAAATACAAGCAATATAGAAGATATATCAAACAACACGGTGTTGGCAGAATGACATTTGATGATTCATGATCTTGTACAATATTTTTACTAATTTATGAATAAAAACATGACAATATTTAGGTAATTTTTCATTTCTTAATCTCTTGGGTTGGTAGAATCATGCAAAGGCAGTATCAGGTCCCAGATTTGCACTAGCATGTGCCAAGTAAAAAAAAAACAGTAATGGTTGATTTATGTCTGGGCTGTGTCATGGCAATTTAGGCATGTATTGTCCAATTGTTTTGGTGAAAAATATCCAAATAAACCTATCGCGAATTTGAAGACACTGAAACACTCTTTCACAGTCATTAGGTGAACAAAATAAAACAGATTATCTATACACAATTTGTTACTTTATTTCTTTTATATCTAACTAACTCAACATGTACTATTTACCATTAAAATATAATCATACACACATTGCTTTGACTTTCAATCACAAATGGCGATAAGGCATACATAAA
The DNA here is from genome assembly GCA_907269075.1 of Idaea aversata. Lineage (NCBI taxonomy): Eukaryota > Metazoa > Arthropoda > Insecta > Lepidoptera > Geometridae > Idaea > Idaea aversata. Next base: position 1,491,634 of record OU026092.1, on the reverse strand, counting down.
CCACATCACACTGTGCTCAGCACACATACATAGGCAAGTAAATAAGTAATTAACACAAACAAAAACAGCCTTCTTAGACAAGATAATAAAAACCTAAAACAACATGACTTTACATTTATGCATTATTTTTATTGGCAGTGCATTTTGATTATATAAGAGCTGATAATGGATTCATGGAATGTCAGAAATTTACCAATGTAATGGCATTGTCATTTAAAATAAAAAATTAAAAGAACTTAGCATCATAATATTAAAGTGACTGTTAACTATTTCAGACTTAAACATTGAAAAAATTATTTAAATAGATTAAAACGGTACAAACTTTGAATTAGAAAGTTATAAGAAAAAGCTCTCTGAATTCAGTATGATTGTACTGACAAATATCCCATTTATTCACAACAAAAACTTTATTCATCTTTCTTATGTATTTTTGGAATGTAAAATCTTGGACATCCGAAGGTCAAATGTTATCAAATCATTTACGTTCAGATATGTAAAATACCTATCTACAATTTTACAAAAAAAAATTCTGTTTAAAAAAAAAATGCTAGGATAAAATAAATGCATTGAATTTTAATTAGGTACATTGTCTCACTTTTGAAACAATAACATCGCAATAATTAGGCAAATAATTTTTGTAACAACTGAATAAACTTAAGAAATCAACATCTCTACTGCCTAGTACAGTTGCTTTCTCTTTCAAGGAAATTTTAAAATCAGCCGACAACATAAAAACATAACCCTCCAGTAATCAGATAAAAAACGACTGATTGGTGCTAATCTCGAATATTTCATTTCAATTCCTATATAAAGATTCGAAATGTTTATTTCAAGTGTCAAACGTTTAGTTTGACACTTGAAATAAACAATTAGGTGATTAAGTTGAATAAGTGTCAAACGTTTAGTTTGACACTTGAAATAAACATTAGACTAGGCTTATAAAATGGGGGGTCAGACAACGGAAAGAATACTTATATGGTTAGTTTTTATCAAAACATATTATTATCCATACAGAAACACCCACATTACAAGCCAGTAACACGCTTAATCAATTGCATTGAAAATGATAGCAACTGTAGTAATTTCAGCAGTAGAGGTATTAAAAACAGTCACTAGAATACGAATCGTTAGAGCGTAAAGTGGGACAAACAAAACAACAACAATAGGTAGGTACTGTTTCTTTTAGTTAGTCACACTTTCACCATTACTAACTCAGTAGGTAGGTACCTATAAAAAAGAAATTGCATCGTTCATTTCACACCAAAACAGGAAGGCTATAAATGAATTTGGCTGTCTGCAAGTCTACTATTTTGGTTTGAAATGAGGCGGGGTCACTGGGATTTTATAAAAATTGATAATTAACCCAATCTGAGTGGTACCACGCTAACTTTTTCCTTACCGTAGACAAATCACAATTCAAACAGCGCACTAACGAGTATTTGAGTGAAAAAATCGGACAAAAATATTTAATTTATTTATATAATTTTATGTGCAATTAAATTAAATAAAACACAAAGTTTGACCAATATAATAATTATATATTTAAAATTTTACATCTTTTTACATTTTTAGGATTCTTCAACTTCTTCTTCGTCGGAACTTTCGTCTTCGCTTTGTCTATTTTTAAATACCGTGCTGGCAGACATCATTTCTATTGCCTCCTTTGAGAAAGGCTGTCTTTTTTTATTTTGCGTCTTTCTGCTGCAGCTGATAAATGGATCTGAACTTAAAAGAAGTCTGTTTATTATATCTATGTTGCAGTCTCTGCGCGAAAATTTGCGGGAAAAATGTAATCTGTATTGCCTAAAATGTTTGTTTCGGGCTTCAGCTGCCTCTTCCGATAACTGGCCAATAGGTAGGAGTGCATGAGCTATTACTTCACCTCCATGTATCAAAATTTTGTGTATGGTTGGTGACATGGGATGCCAACCATACAGATCGACATATATTTTTGCAGTTTCATTTGCGTATGCTTCAAATTTTTCTACATCAATGTTATTGCCACTTGATATTACTTCTAATATGACTTTAAACCTTTTTATTAAATCGACATTGATGCCAGTTATTCTTGAGGAGCGTTCCGGATCTGCAAAAAATCTCCTTGACGTGTTCCCAAACCCTGCTTTGGGAACATCTACGAGTAATCCCATTTCCTCTTTAAAGGCTTTTTGTAGTTTTTCTTTAGTCTCTTTTACAATTCTTTTTTCTTCTGTAGACCGTGCTTGCCATTTTTGTAAAGGCAATTTATAGGCTAAATGTAAAATAGATTCGAAAAATCGAATTCTTGCGTGAAGAATTGATAATCCAAACTTCAACGTTTCTACTTTACTTTCTTTTTTAATTAATTTATTAAAATCCTTCGAAGTCTGTCCGCAAATGTAGCATCTCATTGTAGATGAGGTGTCTGTAGCAGCATTACATACCTTGCCATCAATCATGGTAAGTAACAGTTTATGTTTTATTTTGCTGCCATCAATTTCTGTCTCCTGAAGCTGTTCGGCTTGGTTTTCAATGTATTGTATTTCTTGTTTTGTGATATCTTTTGTTTCATTTATAAATCTTATACGTATGGGTCTGCAGAATCTGACTGAAGACGGAACCGGATTTTGCCAAATGATTTTTTTCTCCTCTTCTTCAATGATAACAGATAGTCTTAGAGGCACTAGTGAGCTTTGAAAAATATTTGCATCACTATCTCCGTGATTTTCGAATTTTTGCTTGTATTGTGTCTGCTGAGATCCGTCACATCCCCATTTCGAAATTAACACCATATTTTGTTTTTCTTCTTCAGTGCATGACGTATTGACAACCTCCGCTATATATTTGTACAAGCGCAATGCAGTGTGATTTAGTAATGCTTGAAGTTTAACTTCTGCGCTTGTCTCAGTGACATGTATTGATTCTTCCTCGGGATAACATTCAATCTTAGCCATTTGTATGACAGAATAGCATGGGTAAATAGCTTTACCAGATCTGTGGATTATTTCCCATTGTCTTCTAGTGAAATCACCTTCAACAAAGATAGCCAGTGCTTCTGCTGGCGTATATTTTTTTACAGTTGTTTGCTTCTTGGTACTAGAAATAACTTTTCTAAGTTTAGTAGCTCTGGTGGGTGAAGCCATTAATTCTTTAATTATTTTTGATGCATCTTTATTTCCTGAAGTGCCCTGACTCACGCCAGCAGCATAAGTCAACTCCTCGACAGATACTTGTTCACGCAGATCTTTTGTTTTTCTCCGTTTGCTACGGTCACACACATCTTCAAATGATTTTTTTGGACGTCCAGGTTTTGGTTAGGGCATTTCAGGCCAGTTAGGTAATTCCATCGAAGATGTAAGCCACACTTCATTACTTTTAAAAAACCGTTCTTCTTTGTATGAAGCTCCTCTCCACTTCTTTTTGAATTCACTTTTAAAGTGCTTCAAACCATTTACCATTTTATGTTTCTCATGTTCCGGACAATTTGTCAATTGGACAAGTCTATCTTCAAACAATGAAAACTTTTCTTCTATTTTGTGGCCCTTGAATTCATTCAAGATCTCCCACAATGCTCTTCTAGTAAATATCTTGATAGTTCTCGAATTATCTGTACGACAAATAAATAAATATATTAACTTAAAATAATTGTGTAATTTTTACGTACAATTTAAAAGTCATATAAAACAAAATGGCGGACGTAGGCGGATGGTTTTATTATGATTTACAATAGCCAACAAATCAATTATTATATTGTTATAAAAGTTGTAGCCCGACAAGACACGACATATACATAAAAACACGATTGTTTGAAAAAGTAAAGCAAAAAAATGTACCTAAATTGTAACTGTTTTCATATCACATAAAAATATAAATTTTATACGACAAAGTAATCATGTAATATTTTAAAATGTAGTACATACCTTCTTCTGCCATATCCAATAAAAGTTTTTTCTAAATTGAACCACACAAACACACAACTGTGAAGCGAAGTTATAGTGCGAACAAAAGTGCCGAAAACAAAGACATGCGACTCCACGAACGGCTGAGTTTCGACTGATTTGTTAAAACAGGTCTAGGGCGGGGGGATTTTTAATGGCCGCCGTCTAAAAGGTCGGTTACCTGGCTATAGGAACAATAGCTTACATGACACTTTTGACTAAGTTGCGCATTTTTACTTATGTCCGATTTTATTGATCTAATAATCGTTAGTGCAGCGCCATCTATCTATTCGGAACTAGTAAAAAACTGATTTAAAAATGTATTAATTAAGCAAATCAAATCGATTACTGATTAGTTAACAATAACTCTGCTAAATTAAGCGTAACTCAATAAACTTTTAATTTAATTTCGTATGTAAGTACCTACATTTAATTTGAGTTATAGATGTAAATTGGAGGACCATTTATATACAGCGCCATCTTGCCCCAAACTAAGCAACAAGGTTTGTGTTATGATAACCAGACAAGGGAAACAATACTTATTTACTTTTTGTTTTGTAAATATGTTGTTGACGACCCAATTGGCACAATGGTCACCATGTCGGACTGCCAAACACAGGGTTGCGGGTTTGATTCCGATTGAGGGTGCCTCAGACAAGTATTTATGCTTAGTCTGGGGTCTGGTTGTTTCTATTTATTATAAGTATACTAGCGACCCGCCCTGGCTTCGCACGGCTATATTATGCATGTATTATACATATAAACCTTCCTCTTGAATCACTCTATCTATTAAAAAAACCGCATCAAAATCCGTTGCGTAGTTTTAAAGATCAGAGAAAGCGACTTTGTTTTATACTATGTAGTGAAGTGATAGTGATTATATTTACAAAAGAAAAAGTATATAAGTAGTAAGTATATCCGTTGTCTAGCACCCATAACACAAGTCTAGTTTACTTAGCTTGGGGCTAGATGGCGAGGTGTGGAATGACTTGTAATATTTATTTATTTATTATTATGTTATTTTACATACGGAAACAACCCAGACCACAATTTCCCTCCCAAGATTCTATCTGTTGTCCCATATAACAAGCCTATTGATTAGCTTGAGACTAGATGGCGTTGTGTGAAATGTCTGAAAATATTTATCAACTAAATTACAAATTAGTTCATATAAAAATCAGTGACAAATTAACTAAACACATTCGAACTTCACTAAGTTCGTTTGATTATTTCAATCGTTATTGCCCTACTCTTCAAGTTTCATATTCAATATTAAATTCAGGTACACATTGTGGCTCATAATTTTTCATTAGAAACTTGACGAGTTAGAACAACAAGGTTACAGTGAGACCAACATATCTTGGGGCCAACTATACGTACTTATAGCCAACGAATTTGACAAAGGAAATTACAAAAAAAACAAGGCGCCTGGTACCGAAAAATAGGAAGTTTGTCCACAAAGTCATAGAAGTCGTTTTAACCGTATAAGGGATGATTGTTATTAGACTGCACGTTTATAATTACACCGAGTTATCAGCCGCCTAGGTGACGGGGCGGATCCGTGGAGTACTTGTATTTGTATACGGGCTGTTTTCCGAGATTAGACCCTTTTTAATTGGGTCCTTTTTGCGTGAAGATGGAGTAGGCTTGCCCAGCACCTACTACCCTCTCAGCTTAGTCGACCATGTCCAGAGGAGAGAACTTGTCAATAATTCTGGATCCGCGGGTTTCATCACGATGTTTTCCTTCACCGTAAGAGCAATATCAATTAGCGCACATAATCGGCACGGTGTTATATAAATTGCTTCATACAAAATGTATGTAACGTTTCGAATACGTGCCCCGTCCGGGCCCGGAAACGGTACGCCACGGGCACGGTCTGGTCTAATGAGAATCATCCCTAAGTTGGTCTAACTATGTGCTATCGGTTTTTATGTAAGTTCGTTTGCAATAATCGTCAGTTCTCTAGCTTCGGCTAAGTCAGACATGTTCGCAGCACTGTACGCGTTTGAAATTAGAAATTCCAATATGGCCGTCTTTCGCAACTACCTACATTATTTTGTACATACAATAGGTTCAAAACGATACAATTTTCTACCTCTGTACTTATTTATTTACATTCTAAGTACTCAATTATACCGCTGTGTTAAGAAAATTACTATTTTTTATTTTCAATTTTTTCCATATCCTTTGAATAAAAAATCTTAAGGCAATTAAATGACAGTTCTTCTGATTAGTGAAGACAGCCGCGCGTCATTGGTTCGTCAATATCTATCAGTCCAATAAGACGACGGAGATTCGACTGACGAACCAATAGCGTGAAACGTCTAGAAATCCGACCAATGAAAAGTATACATTAGGCATACTTTGACGAAAAATGTAGATTTTTTAAATAAAAACAGATACAGAATTAAAAATCGAAATGTTATATTACTTTGTTGACAATGGTTGATGGTTAATTCAAAAATGATACTTAATTTTTTTGATATTGATTAAACACCTAATAAATAAATTAATAGTTGGAAAATTATATTCAACATGCGCATTAATAAATAACGTAACATATCGATTATTAACTCAATAGTAAATGTTATGAAATACTGAAAAAGAAATTGAATTTAGGGGACCGTCACTTAACAATTACCTTAAAATGACTTGTTCATAGTTATTTGGAATATTTAAAACTATAATAGATAATCAGCTAATTTCCAACTGAATATTAGCTGCAAGTCCTTATTGTATCTGCAAACTATTATTTATTTCAATAAATATTTATTCGTAATTTAAGTTAAGAATAAAGTTATCTGACGAATAAAGATTTTCAGTCATTTCTGTATTTTTATACACGAAAAACCTCGTAATATTATATAAAAAAGGCTAAAATTGTTCCGTAGAGTCCTGATGTTTTTGTTCCGGTGTAATACATGTTTTTTCCAACGATGAATATTAACCGGATATTTGCGGCTTGTCTACCTAGAGAGCCTATCAAAATGTTAATCCATCAAATAACTTGATTCGCAAGTTAAATAGAAATAGTTTTATTTCGAAGATAAAGAGCGACACAAAACAACACGCAGGCGAACAACAAATAAACAATTTAACATCAACCATCGAATATACTCAGGAACATTTACTTCAATTCACAATTAAAGTGCGACAAATATCTTAACGAACGTAGCCTGTAAAGAAATTATAGTTGAGTTATTGACTCGCGGCGAACTGGGTCATGAATTATCGAATCATCAAAGTTGGAAGTTTGCAGCGCGAGTGCATGTTCGCTATCATTTTTCTTAAGTCCATTGGCGTTAAATACATATTTTCTTGGGAAATAGGATGAAAGTAGAAGGTAATTCTACTTTCATTATTAGGCTTTTTTATTCTCTTTTTATTAAAAAAAAACTGATTTCGTTGGAGATTGTGCTCCAGTCTAAGTCAAAAATTGTCTTCATTCAACAACTGGAAAGTTCCTATGGTCGGGAGATCTTATTTTATATATCTATAGAAACTGGCTCATCTGCATAAAATAATTTGGAAAAAGCCTAATTAAATTAACACCATCTATCTATATCGATTTCAGTTATACACATCCCGCCGTGCATCATGCTGCTTAGTATAAGAGAGAGCTTAATATTGCTGTTCCGTTCCTATGATTTATGACCCAGTTCGCAACGAGTATATAATTCTACTATAACTTAGTTATTTTCGGTTTTCTCACGTCCATCAAGATGATCATCGCAGAATTAGTTACTGACTAGTGACTCTACCCGATCGAGGCCTAACTTCTGGCCAACATGGCTAAACTTAGACATGCTAGTAGTTCATTTATTTAATATAACACTAGTGTTTTAAATGATGTTTTGATAATCTTGATCTGGTGACTATCGCTTAGCACGTTTTCCGCGCACTGGTCTCGCCCCCACGTGGTCGTGGGGAAGGGTCCCCACGTGCTGTGGGGATCCCACGGACACGTGCTGTGGGGATCGCACGGCAACGTGCAAGGCGCGTCCTCACACTGGCGTCTCGTGATCAGCCTCTTCTATCCGACCTAAACGCCATGCGTTTGGGTCTGTCGCTGGAAAATATAGAGTAAATGTTAGATGTTGAGTTTCATATTTCTACCTTTTTACGTGCTTTTAAACTTCAAACCTGTATGACACTAGACCAATATTAAAAACCAGTAAAACTATATCAGGTCATTTCTTTATAAAATTACTAGCTGCGCTCCGCGGTTTCACCCGCGTAACTCCCGATCCCGTGGGAATATCGGGATGTAAGCTATCCTATCTCTCAAGTTGGATCGAACTGCACATGGTGTGCGAATTTTATTATAATCGGTTAAGTGGTTTAGGAGTCCATTGAGGACAAACATTGTGACACGAGATTTATATATATTAAGATTAGATTTTTTTATGTACCTACGTAATGGTTACGGGGTTTAAATCACTACATAGTATAAAACAAAGTCGCTTTTTCTGTCCCTATTTCCCTTTGACTGCTTAAATCTTTAAAACTACGCAACGTATTTTGATGGGGTTTTTTTAAATAGATAGAGTGATTCAAGAGGAAGGTTTATATGTATAATATAGCCGTGCGAAGCCGGGGCGGGTCGCTAGTAAGTAATAACACGAAAAACACCGTAAAAACATATTCAAATTACTTAGGTCAGTCTTATACCATTGGCTTCACAGTTCATGTGTGCTGATTCAAAGTAAAAAATCTTAGGATATTATCCGTAAAGTTGGTTTGCTGAACTGGCTATCAAACGCCAAAATGGCCATCAAACCCTTTAAAGCCCGCGCGGTTTAGCAAGAGACATTAAGGTCATTAAAAAGCTAACTGACTTTTAAATACCGGTCTCATGTCATCAAAGCATTCGTTGAGTTTAAATTTCGTGTCCAAACGATACCCCAGTGCAGTTATTAAGCTGCAATTTTGCATTTGCTTGTAAAGAAACTTAATTTCCTTGAGTTATTCAAGCCTGATATTATTTTAGTATGTACTTACAAAATCTATTTTAAAAGTAGTCTAAGTAAGTCTATTTCTTAGTATTTTTTGTGTTTTTAAGCGTGGTTTTTTAATTCTTTTTACTAGCCAACATTCACACAAAGCAAAACTTTCTGTCGTTATTTTTCAGTGCATGTGACGACACGACGATTGTATAAAAACCTAAATTACAAAAATGTAAAAAATATATGAGTGAAATAATAAAGTACTACATAAGCGTTGTATGTAAAGCGAACAATATTTGTGTGGATGTAAACTAGTAAATGAAAACAATTAAGACAGAATAAAGTTATGTCATTTTTCCAATTAGTGAGGTACATTTCAAATTGGATTGCAAAGAACATTTTTGTACTTATTTAAAATTATAAAACATTATTTTTCAATTTATGATCGAAATTAATAACCTATATCTTACTAAAAAGGTCAGTTTAATGACTTTTATAGTCAGTTTCATGACTTTTAAAATCAGTTTAATGTCTTTTAAAGTCAGTTTAATGTCATTTTAAGTCAGTTTAATAACATTTAAAGGCAGTTTTATTATATTCAACGTAAGTTTAAAGACGTTTAAAATTAATTTAATGACATCTAAAGTCAGTTTAATGTAAGTTTAATGACATAACTTTTAATCTGTAAAAGTACTTCGAACATTGACTTGAAAAATGTCAGCTCTATGGGATGTAAACAAAATAATGAAAAAACATAAAATAATTACCTCTTACAGTTGATCTTCATGCTTTCGGAATTATTGGGAAAGGAGGAATCACTGGGATTAAAGGGTTAAATAAAGTTTGTAGGTATATTAATAAAATAATAGGTATGTGAAATTATATAGATTATCTGGGGTTTAATAAAGCTACAAATCCATACTTATAATAAAGGATAAAATGTCAGTACTTGAAAGCAAATAAAAAAATGAGTCTATTCCACAATAAATTAGATAAAATATAGGGACAAAAACTACAATATCTCTAAAATAAAAAAATCGCCTCGGTGGGTTTTGAACTAACGACTCCCGCTTCACAGTAGCTCTACCAACTAACTGAGCATCGGAGAACGCGTCCCACCAAGTCGAAATTACTTTAACATTTTACGTAATATTAGTTGTATGTTTAAACTCCTTTGATCCAATTAATATTTTGATTAATCGTGACTTGTCTTAGGTTAAGATTAAGAGGAAAGGGTACCGACGCTCTCTCCATACAAACGTAGTCGATTCCTCCTTAGATAATGACACTAGAGCAAATAATTTTGTAGCATAAAACTTATAACTGCCATGACCATGTGTTTTATAACTCTTACCCCAAAATACTGAAAGGCTACTTAATCTTAAGTGGCGTTTAAATTTACGTTAAGTGGATGCTTTGTATAGAAGCATACACTTAAATTTCAATTTAAACGCCACTTAAGATTAATTAGCCTTTTAGTATTCGGGGGTATTTAAGACTTAAAAAAAAACAAAATATATAAAAAATAAGACATAGGGGCATAGTCATGGCAGTTATATAGGTTTAATGCAACAAAATCAGTTTTTGCTATAGTGTCATTATCCAGGGAGGAAACAGTCGACTACGTTTGTATGGAGAGAGAGCCGGGTACTTTTCCTCTTAATATGTATGTATGTACTTATAATATCTATATTTTTTGTACTTTTATAGCTGATAGAGAGCCGTTAGAAATATAGACTAGTTTAATACTTTGTTAAGTTTATAGTTATTTCTTTAAAATAGAAGAAACATTACTTAAATTTAATACGATATTACTATAAAAATATGTAACACATTCATGCACAAGTAAGTACCTAAGTACTTAATTATTAATTTAAAACTCTAATTTTATGCGTTAGTATGGAAATTTAATGATGTAGATACATATAATATACTACTTATTATTTATGCTAAGCTATGGCATTATACAGTGTTTACGATTTATTAGGGCTACTTTTGAACCTCCATTAAAGTACAAAAAATGCATACAATCTGCATTTTTTGTACTTTATTGATGGTTCATTCACAAGGCAGTTATTTTTTGATGGTCAACATTTTTAAACACATATAAATCTATTCGAATTAAAGTGAAAAATACTCATAACAAAATCTCTGAAAGAATAAGAGCTACGAGTGTAAAACTTCACATGGGGTTCCCTTTAGAACTCATCATCATCACTACATAGTATAAAACAAAGTCGCTTTCTCTGTCCCTATATCCCTTTGTATGCTTAAATCTTTAAAACTATGCAACGGATTTTGATGCAGTTTTTTTAATAGATAGAGAGATTAAAGAGGAAGGTTTTTAGATATAATACATGCATAATATAGCCGTGCGAATCCGGGGCGGGTCGCTAGTAATAATATAATTATTGCATCAGATATTGCCCGGAAACGTTGCTCAACAAAAAGGAACTGCAGTTCAACGGTTAGAAATCAGCCCGTATTTTAGAAGGTAGCCATTCAGAGACACACTGTATAGAGGCATGAACATTATGGGCGGGGTACGATGGACTTGCTAGGCAATAGAAGCCAAGATATAGGCGCTATGGAATAGGAGGTAGGCGATAGGAGCTATGGAATAGGGGGTAGGCGATAAGAGCTATGAGATAGGCGCTATGGGATAGAAGATAGGCGATAGGAGCTAAGATACAGGCGCTATAGAGTAAGAGCTAAGATATAGGCGCTATGGAGTAAGAGCTAAGATATAGGCGCTATGGAATAGGGGGTAGGCGCTATGGAATAGGGGGTAGGCGCTATAGAATAGGGGTAGGCGCTATGGAATAGGGGGGTAGGTAGGCGCTTAGGCGTGCGAGGCGGGCGCGACGCGGAGCAACGGCGACCGCTCCTCTGTACAACATACAACGTCAGGCTCACGACAACGACGACATCGAGGCAACGACAACGACACATCACAGACGACAGACACACGATAAACGATTCGATATATTTGGAATTGACATAATGAGGGATTCTTTAAACTAAGTAGTTCCATTATGCCTTAGATGGCGCTGCTCAAAAGGCGAACAGAAAAAAAAACAAAAGATCCCAAACAAAATAAGAAAGAAAAGAGGATGTTCTTAATTCGTCGCGTATTTATTTATTTTCATTGCTCTTCTGACAAGCACCATCTAACGAGGCAAATCGATTCTTTTAAAGCTTCATTAGCAAAAATAATCGAAACGTGAATTGTGGCCTTAACATCGAATTGAATAAAGATAGGCCTAATGTCTGATTTCATTTGTAAAATTAATGATACATTAAGTTTGCAAGTTTTTTTTTCTATTTAGTAATATCAAAATCAAGTTTTGCTTTATGTGTAATGTTGCTAAGAATAAGTACTTATTTAGTTATCAAATACTACAAAAGTTTAAAAAACTATATTTGTCAAACAACATAGTGGACATAATAGCACCGGAAGCGTAAAAAAATATTGTTTTTAGTTTTTTTCGTAAAAAAATATTACAAAAAAAAAACAATATTTTATAATTTGCAACTCTAGAACATAATTTTCGAACTACTAAAACCTTAATTAGGCATCGAAACAAAGCCAATTATATAAATATAGGTGTCACTTACGAAATAGCAATCAATTTTCGTTATGTGCCATTCGAATTTTAATTTAGAATAATTTTCAAATTCTAATTACAAATTTATTGATTGTAAAATTACGTTCTAAAGCTGAATACGTACAAAATTGCGATTTCAACTACTTCTTCGATACTTTTACGAAAAACCAATAATAAAATTGAATTTTACGGACATCCGGTGTTGAAACTCTTTACGAAACTAATATACGTATTTATCGACTATGTAAGTAAAAAAGTATAAAAAATATCTATTGTCTAACTGCTGCACTCATAAACGGTGCTTAGCGAGTTATTTGTAAATATCTATACTAATTTTAAAAAGTTCGTTTGTTTGTAACGAATAGGCTCCGAAACTACTGGACCGATTTTGATGAAACTTGGTATGAGGATACATTGATTCATTGGGAATAACATGGCTTCTTTTTTTTTATCCCAATATTCTCACGGGGTGGGAGTTACGCGGGGAAAAACCTCGGAGCGTTAAAATCATATATGTAAAATGTAAATATTATTCGCTAAGCAGCGCTTATGAGTGCAGAGCGAGAGCGGTAAAATACTTAAAAGGGTTATTGGTAATTATTTAACAAAGCAGAGAGCATTTTTGTGCACAAAATTTCCAAAAAATGTTCGAATTTCCAAAAATCGTAGAATAAAAGTTGGTTGTCAAGGTGCATAGAAATAGCCCTCAACCACTTTCATAATTACCAATAACTCTATATAAAATAAATATCAAAATGCAGTATAAATTACCTTGCAACTGTCGATTCAACAAGGCAGTGATACCCGGTCCATCTCCAGCCTTCTTAACGACCAACATCGGCTTGTCTTCACCTTCCTCGTAGCTGTTAGGCAGGTGACCATTGCTAACTCCCATCGTTTCGCTTACCTGGAACCGTTTACCAAAACAATCATAGTCAAAATCATTTATTTTCAGAGAGAACAGAAAAATATCTATCATACAAATGTACAACTTGGTGAGGTTTGGTATTTTGAACGCAAATTTTCAGATCATTTTCTAAATCTTTAAAATTCTAAGCCTTCTCTGGAGATCGGTAAGTTAAAATTGTCTGGTAACCAGGGATAGGTTTCAGGTTTTCCAAAAGCTTATAACTTCCCTGGTGCTTATCGTGTTGTTAAGTTGGCAGCCTTTGAGAGACGCAATTCTTTTTATATTAGGCACTCGAATAAAATAAAAAATATTTATACTTACGCGATGAATTCAGAACCACTATCTTTTGTAGAAAAAGCTTCAGTACACTAACCTGAGCAGAACTATGTACTGATATTATAAAGATTTTAAAAAGAATAGGCTCCGAAACTACTGGGCCAATTTTGATAAAACTTGATTTGACGACACACTGAATCCTTGGGAGTAACACAGGCAAATCTTATTCCCATATACCCTCGGGAATGAGACTTATGCGGGAGTAACCGCAGACCACTGCTATTAACTAGATAATAGTGTATTCTAATAACCTGCATAAGTTTATGAACAACGTCCCTGCCCAGTATGTGATCGAAGACCGCCTGCAGGAAGCCATCAGACATGATGGACAGCTTCAACTTATCGCGGTGCCAGACCAGCACTCGCGACTCTTCCATCGCCATTATTGACACCTGGAACACCATTAGATACATCTATTACAACGATATATTATTATTCCAGAATATCTGGAAATATCAGTGATGTGTCAAAAATATCTGGATCATAAAAACCGTCTTTACAATACCAGCGCTAGTCGAAAACTGTCATATCGCTGATTTGTGGTTCGTTTTGCAACAATTCATTAGTACAGCTTCTTTGTATTTTTTTGTTGCAATATGTGATTCTATTATACTTATTCTTTTAATTTCCAAATATTCTTACAGCACATTACAGTAAAAATAAAATTGATTTAATAAAGTCGCATGGGACTGGATGCGTTCGATGCAGAGTAGCCAGAAATAACTGCGGGGGTCGGAAGACATGGAAGAAAACTTAGACGGCCTTTTTGCCCAGGAGTGCAGCCAATGACAACTTCCGGTTTTAATAGAACTATTGATAAACTGTAGCATAAAACTACTAGGGCTACCGTAACCATTCCAGTAGTGAATTGAATACTGGAAGATATTGGGACTATCGCCGCTGCCAAAACAACTATTATAGGTTTAGGCACTCAATTAATATCAATCGAAAAATATATGTAAAACGTAAAAGACTCGGAACGACACCAGAAGATTTTCAGGTCTGAAATAGGTCAACTCCAAAGCTTCCATTTCTGTTCAAGTAGATATTTTATGCAATATTTCTTATTTTTAGACTATTGACATTCAGCAGAGAGTGTAGCAAAGTCATATATTTCGTTGTTAGTTATGCTTTCTCTCTAAGACAGTAAATGTTGGTAACATAATTGATAACAAAAAGCTATAAATAAGAACCACTTAATTACACATATGTTAATTAATTAATTAAGCAATATAGTTACAACCCGCATATTGTACTAATATCACTTTCTATTTCTTTAAAGGTTAAATTACAAATTTAACATAGGTAAGTACAATCCACGGTCAAAAGTATCTGCCCACCACCGTTACGTTTACAATCCCGTGCAGCACTATTTGAACATTATAACAACGTAACCTGTGGATCGAACCCACGTCGGTTGGTGTAGCGGGTGGCGGCTTATACCACTCGACCAACTAAAGACTTAGCTAACATGTTGAAAATAATAATCACACTGAGTACTTTTAATTCAAGTATTTAGGTTTGTGTGTAACGTCTATTAGAAGAAGGTCGTAACTAAAATACTTGTTGATAGTATTATTGTAGCAAACTGATCATTTACTTATGACCCTTTCTGTACCTATCTACTCTTCTTACTTCAAACAAGATTATTCACATAAGTACTAGTATTGTTAAAATGATTTATTTTGTGAACAGAATACGAGAAATAACAATAGGTTATAAGATTAAAGAAATAAAGATATGCATCGAGCCATTGTTTGTTTTTAATATTATTAAAACTGGTCAATGCCAATCGCATGCGAAAACTACTAATAACGATAATTCAAAGATCTAGGCCATTCATTACAACATACAGACAAAGAGTTTTATACTTAGGTTCTGCCAGAATTTTCTTAATAACAGTTATTTCAATGAAATTGCATAAAGCTATATTTATGATTTAATACTGGGTCGCTACTTCCTATGGTGCAATGCTTTTAATCCAGTTTTGAATGCAGCCTTGCTTTTGCCATGCCAAACAGGTCACTTTAAAATACAATAGCCATTTCCTCTAATATTATATAAGAGAAATGTTTGTCTGCTTCTTTGTTTCATTTACGTTCGGTATACTTAAATGTAGATCACCTATTTCGCGTTATGTCTAGTCAAAATGAAAAGTAGGCATAAATATAGTTAGACCTATTTCGATATGGGCTAGTATTGAGATAAATATGCGTAGGCAATATGCAGGGAAGCTTAGGCATAGACGATTTAGGGTTGTCAAAGCCGATTTAGGGATTTGAAGACCTTTTTTACAAATGATAGGTCAGCGTTTGACCACTATCACACGTGCTTGATTGGTAGTAGTAGGTTAAGTGGTGGCGATGCGATGCCTAAAGCTCAGGATACACGACGACACTGACACTCGACACAAATGTCGACACTAGTGTCGATAGCGACCACGCTGTAGCAATTTCTAGATGTCGCAGCGGTGGACACACACGGCTAGTGTCGAGTGTCGTCGAGTATCTTTAGCTTAAGATGTAGCACGCTTCTCTAGAAGATAACTGTTCACTTTTGAACTGCAATTAAATTCACCCCCAAATTGTACTCGTCAAGAAACACAGAAGCAGGCAATTGGTTCCATTTCTTTGCTATTGTGCTGGCTGGTTCACACCTTTGGTCATTAGAATAAGAGTAGTAAGAAGAATTTTGTACAGGGATTGTAACGCGGACAAAGTCCCGCTAAAAGCTAGTTTACTCATGAATGTCTCTCACAAAACTAATTACTTTGCAATATTGTACTTCGTCGCCTATTATATCGCGAGAGAACTTCAAATAGACAGCGTTTACTCACTTCAAGAGATCTTAAAGCGCGTCACATTGCATAGCAACGTGAACGTTTCAAAGCAATAGCTTCAAGTTATAGTAGGTATTCTAGAGTCTGAATTCTCTGGAGTAACTCATCTTACTGAAATCAGTCATCTGCGTAAAATGTCGCATTTTTAATTATGAACGTAGTGGTACAAGAATTTCTCCTTTGAGTAACGCGAGTTAATGAGTTTCTAACTTTTCCGATACGACCTTCAGCGTTCTATAAGTTGGTATTTATATTTAGTGAAAAATCACTATTTATATTATGAATAGCTCTCACCAGCGACTTATCGTCCTTCGTTCGTAGTAGAAAATTGTATTTTTCAAAATCTTTTCTTAGCGGATGCCAACGTTATAACAGTTATTTATTATTTGTAATGTATATGCCAAATTTTAGACTGATCCGTCCATTGGTTTTGAGTTTGAGTTGATATTTTATCAGTCAGCTAGGGCGAATCTACGGGTAAAAGGTAGCAGTTCTTCATTTCAGAGTGATCACTACATAGTATAAAACAAAGTCGCTTTCTCTTTCCCTATATCCCTATGTATTCTTAAATCTTTAAAACTACGCAACGGATTTGAATGCAGTTTTTTTAAATAGATAGAGTGATTTCAAGAGGAAGGTTTATATGTATAATACATGCATAATATAGCCGTGCGAAGCCGGGGCGGGTCGCTATAGTTTAGTATAAAACGTAACGCCTGTTATGTAGTAACTAGACAACCGCGAAGACCGCCCACGAAACAAATATACCAAATTTCCATGAGGGCGTTCTTTGTTAGAACTTCCGCCGCTTTATTATACTAAGAGAAATAATGCCGGATTACCGCCGCCCGCGCCGCCCCGTTCATAACAAGTTTTTTTACAAACGAACCAAAGAGATAAAACCACAGGATTAAACCTATTCATAGATTATATATTATAACAATTTTCATACTAATTTATTTCTTAACACCTGCATTCCCAAAAAACATGAAGTCATGCGTCATGTTCCGGGAATGCGTCATGTTATTGACACGTATTATCGTCGCTATGGTTACATCAATGTTTTCTTATGACGTTATCACGTAAAATTATCGTCCGTAAACCGACTTTACAGACCGCGGGCTTTGAGCGCGGCGACCGAATCAAGAAATTCCGTAACGAAAATAAAACCTAACACCCCCCACTCCACCTACCATGTAGTTCGGCCGAACGTTCGCTTAACGTGTATGTATAATATGGTACCACTGTACGAAGCTCGCACGAAGCTTTACCGCGGCAGTTAAAAGTAGCTGGCGCTAGATTATTAATCTATATTTTATCATTCATTTGTATTTGATGAAATTATAAATAAATTAATATTTTGATTAGATTTGAAATTATATAACTTTGAAGTACTTACATCTTACTTTAAATAAGTCTAAACTATATTATATAAGTGATGGAAGGGCGAAAGCACTTGTTACAAGTACCCCCATTAGGTGCTTAAAAAGTGCTTTCATAAGTATAAAATTGTAAATTTAGATTAAGAAATTGAAATAAATATTTTTATTATTATATTATATGTAAAGGTCAATTTAATAAGTAGAAAATAGATTTTTTACCTAGTGATCGGTCTATTATATGCAACATACATATAAGGTATATTTACAGTCTTTATTTCAAACTGTAACACAGTTTTTTTTTTCTCAGTATTTTGCATCGAGTAGTATGAAGAGGTTTTTGGATGAACTACCGACACGTCCCGGCTTCGCACGGCTATATAATGCATGTATTATACATAAAATTCTTCTTGAATTACTCTATCTATTAAAGAAAACCGCATCAAAATCCGTTGCATAGTTTTAAAGATCTAGACATACATAGGGACAGACAGCGGGATGCGACTTTGTTTTAAACTATGTAGTGATGTAGGATAATCACAGGATAATTGAATGTTTTCAATGAGGTAATTTTTGGAACCACTGGACCGATTTGGAAAATGCTCTTACAGATAGTAAGCTACATTATCAAGACGTAAAAATGCCTACTATTTATTCCGATATTCCCACGGGATCGGGACTTATGCGAGTGAAACCGCGTAGCGCTGGATTTAAACAAATTATCAGACAATGCGATCAAATATGAACTCAACAATAGATACTGCTATTACGTATCTAGATAGATATTAGACGAATCACTTCCCATGACGAGATTTAATTGGATTTGTGTAGGTTGAATCAGTATAAGGTAAAAACTCGTTAAAAGTACGAACTAAAATCGGAACCCTCATTATGGAAGATAAATATCAGGTTGCAGTGGGGGACGCGACGATATCATTAAAATGGTAAATGACATTACGAAATATAGGCACATAGGTTTTACGGATTTGAAAGAAGACGTTCATTTTTAGATATTAGGACATAACATAATCCTCTTAATTTTAGTCTATGTTTTCAAATATCCATGCACATGGAACGAAACAAAAAACACTAAGAAAATAAAATCTATGCAAAACAATCAATATTGTAAAGAGACAGTTTTTAGGGTTCCGTACCCAAAGGATAAAAACGGGACCCTATTACTATATAAGGCTTCACTGCCGTCCGTCCGTCCGTCTGTCTGCTGACTGTTACCAGGCTGTATCTCATGAACTGTGATAGCTAGGCGCAGCTCTTTTTTTTGTTTGTATGAAAAGGAATTAGACTGAATACTGGACAAATTTTGATCCTCGATCTCATTGTAGTCGTCGCTTCGATGAGATGAGGTCAAAGGAGACCCTTTTGCGAAAAAAATATTGATGTAACCTAATTTGAGGACATTTTTAAAACCTGATGAATAACATAAGTTACTTTTATCCCTGTTATTACCACGGGATCGGGACTTACATGGGTGATACCGCTGGGCGCAGCTAGTAAATACATATATGTCTATGCCTACCCTAGAGGCATGCAGAAATGTGCTCATTTCCGCGCACTCTGGCGCTATTTCCTTCCCGACTTCTAGGAAGGAAACGGGACGGTATCCTAAGCCACATAATTTTCCGGCTTGATTTTATTACAGGCTTTGTCACGTCCACCATTGTACAAACGTACATAATACCAAAATTTACCATATATAGTCTCCAATTCCTAAACATTCTACCGTATTCGGTATTAAAATAAGTGTTTTACTAAGTTTCCTCATAAATCTATAGGTACTTCACTACATAGTATAAAACAAAGTCACTTTCTCTGTCCATAGGTCCCTATATCCCTATGTATGCTTAAATCTTTGAAACTACGCAACGGATTTTGATGCGGTTTTTTTATTAGATAGAGTGATTCAAGAGGAAGGTTTATATGTATAATACATGCACAATATAGCCATGCGAAGCCGGGGCGGGTCGCTAGTATATTATAAAGCTGAAGAGTTTGTCTGTTTGAACGCGCTGATCTCAGGAACTACAGGTTCGAATTGAAAAAATATTTTTGTGTTGGATAGTCCATTTATTGAGGAAGGCTAAAGGCTACTTTTTATCCCGATTTTCTCACGGGATCTGGACTTACGCGTAAAACTACATCACTACATAGTATAAAATAAAGTCACTTTTCCGTCCCTATGTCCCTTTGTATGCTTAGATGTTTAAAACTACGCAACGGATTTTGATGCGGTTTTTTAAATAGATAGTGATTCAAGAGGAAGGTTTATATGTATAATACATGCATAATATAGCCGTGCGAAGCCGGAGCGGGTCGCTAGTTAAATATTAAATTACGTTAGTATGGAAAGACTCCGCTGGTCCCATAAGCCTCGCAGCTCAGTAAACACAGACATGTTAGATATGATATTTCTTATACTGTTTTTTTCTTCAACATTTGCGACATATCACGTCTTTCGTTTAACCTAAATTGTACATTTATATTCTGTGACCAAAATCGAACACTCATTTCAGAAGTATATAAGTATTATTTCTACCAGAAGTCCGAAATGTAACTTTACCAATAAAACACGTGCCCAACCTCCAAACTTCGTAAAGATAAATACAAGTACTATTTATTGGTAACGTCAAAACATTTCATTGTTCTGAAATACTAATATTACTGGTAGAAATAGCTTATTCATAAGGCAAGATATTTCATTTCTCAAAGGATAAAGTAAGTAATATTTATTACTAAGTAGGCTAAGGATACGGCTATGCAGAAGATGCATAGCACATCGACATCGCACAAGTAAAACGAAGCAGAGGGGCGGGCCCGAGCTAGATGGGGCGCAGTGCCCTTACAAAAAGTAATATGCAGAAAAGAACAAATTGTGATAGAATCGCACAATCGATTGCGCATGCACACCGTACCTATACACTACTGCATATAGACTGTATATATACCATCATATAGCGTGGCGACGCGTGCGTGCCACGGCATGCGTCGCCACGCCAGAAATCGGTTTTACGTGCGGCTATAGTGAGCTCTAACGCCCTTCATCGAAAAACAGCCCTATGTCCATCATTTGCAGTTTCGACCCACTGTGCGTCGCCACGGCATGCGTCGCCACGCCAGAAATCGGTTTTACGTGCGGCTATAGTGAGCTCTAACGATCTGCATCGAAAAACAGCCCTATGTCCATCATTTGCAGTTTCGACCCACTGTGCGTCGCCACGCCAGAAATCGGTTTTACGTGCGGCTATAGTGAGCTCTAACGATCTGCATCGAAAAACAGCCCTATGTTCATCATTTTCAGTTTCGACCCACTGTGCGTCGCCACGGCAGAAATCGGTTTTACGTGCGGCTATAGATGTTTCACATCAAAAAACATTACGTCATAACTCCCCCCCGATGTAGGTCAAAATAATTTTTGAGAGTGACTTGCGTAGTCAAGAATAAAGCAATCATTTTGACGTCAGTATTTTCTCACATGCAATGACGTCCACTGCTGAACATAGGACTTCCGCAGCGACTTATGTTTAGTATTTTCTGAGTGTATCAAACGGCAATCCTGTACATCAATTTACGGTATTTTTGACGTACCTACACCATCAACTAATAGATAAACTTTATAAAAGTATCGCGGTGATGCATTTTCGACATTTGCGTGCGCCTCTATTTCCATACATTTGTTTAACATAGAGTTGACATCGATGTTGTGTGACATCATGACGTGGTTTGTGTGATGTGCGGTGTATCTTCGACATAGCCGTAACTTAAGTAATAAATAATTCGAAGCCATGTGGCTTAGAGTTTCACTGTGAATTTACTCGTATATCTCATGATTTAAAGCAGCCACTCTAATTCTACAAGGACTAATCAATATGAGAGACAGATGGCAAATGTTGCAAATATATTTCTTTGTTTACGAGTCTGAGTTTTTGACTCCAACTTATTTGTTAGACAAATTAGAATATGCCGCTTCAATGAAAAATGTTCATAAATATGTAAGAATATAGAATATTCAGCATTCAGATAAAGTAAACAGATGTGTCTAGCTTTAATCTAGATGGCCTTCACTGTCGGCCATGGCATTGTCTATTGTGTTCTGGGTTCTAAAAAATATCTATTTCGTTTACAGATGTATTCCATATTTGTCATATTATTGATCTAGAGATCTCAAAGAGACCGGCGATGCCTATTTTGGGTATGAACGGCTCGTGACATAGAGAACTTTTGGCAGAATTGCCGCTAGACTAAATAGTCACACACAGGGTGCGGCCGGAAGACCAGTGCCGCAGATGTGCGTGCGAATCTGCAGCACATGCTGAAGCTTTACCGATTCTGGCAACACACGACTTCTTAGATATGTACTTATTTTTTGTTCACTGTTTTTTGTTTTTAATTTATTCTGTAATCCCTATTGTTACATCAGGTCTTCATCAGGTCCTTTCTTATGCAGAAGGTAGGGCACGATGGGCAGGAAAGCAGATACGCCATGTCTTGTTTTTGAGCTCTGCAGTCCCACTCGGATCGCGACGAGTATCCCCACCTAATCATGCTCGATCAGCACCGACCTAACCCGGAGCGAAGTCGATTAAGCGTCCACCAAGTCATTGCAGGCTACTTACCCTACATGACCCTAATACTATGATCGATAAAGTAAAACAAAAAGAAAGAAGTCAATATTTACCTGGAAGTACTCATCAGTCGAGACCCCGAACCACTCCGGCGAGTCTAAGAAGTGGTGAGGGAACACTATGTGCAAAGCTCGCTGGTTCTGTGACACCACTAATCTGTAACATAGAAAAATTAATACATATTAATAAATATGATAACTAGCTGTGCCTAGTGATTCCACTGGGTTATGGATGGATTAGTAATCCTTTGGTTAATGTAAAAAAAAATCATAAAGTACTGTCGAGGAAATAAGTGTAATACTAAGGTAAGTTGTAATTGTTCTAAATAAAGTTTTTTTTTTAAATCAAGCTATAAGTTCTTTATTTAAAAGAAGTTACGATTCCTTGGTAATATCTACAAATATAAAGTTCAAAGTCTTGTCTGACTGACTGATATTATCAAAGCACAGCTCAAACCAATGTATTGGGCTCTCAAAAAAAGGAAAGATATGGAACTGGTGCAACAAATACAGATTTATGGTTTAGAAGACGATTATAATAAACATGATGGCGTCTTTATCTAATGTATGCAATAAAAACAAGCCAACTCTATAAACAACAGTTTCGCTATGTCAGCTACATTTTTCGTGACGTCAGACGTGTGCCTGTCCGCCATATTTGCCGCGCTGTTCCTTACGGTTTAAACTGTCACTTTGCTTTTGAAACATGGAGGTATGAAGGGAGTAGGGAATAAGCAGGGTCTTCCCCCTCAGGCTAAGTACATTGGCCACTGGTCATCTACGTTATATAAAACTAGTTGAAGCGATATCAAACGATGTTGTTGGTGATTGTGTCGCAGTTACGAGCTCCTCCAAAATGGTGAACTGCGCAGTCAATTCGTTCAAAAGGCGATCAGAAAAAAATTCACGGTGTTTCTTATCACAACAAAGTAAAAATTATGCACCGGCACGTTTTTAGGGTTCCGTAGCCAAATGGCGAAAAACGGAACCCTCTTAGATTCGTCATGTCTGTCTGTCTGCCGTATGTCACAGCCACTTTTTTCCGAAACTATAAAAACTATACTGTTGAAACTTGGTAGGTAAGTAGATGTATTATGTGAACTGCATTAAGATTTTCACACAAAAATAGAAAAAAAACAATAATTTTATCTATATTATTATATTAATAAGATATCGCTTGAACTAGTTTTATTTAACGTAGATGACCAGTGGCCAATGTACTTAGCCTGAGGGGGAAGACCCTGCTTGTTTTCTCCATTTGTTTCTACCTCCATGTACAAACTACAACGTTGTACAACACTAAGCAGCCATGTTTAGCCGCGTAGGTATGCACGTTTTTTTCGTGGTTAGGGCCCTTCTATATCTTTCCTTTTTCTGAGATTGGGCTAAAATTGGTATACAGCTATTATGACGTAGGCATCTGCTAAGAATTTTGGAAAATTAAACTCTTACGCAGACAAAGTCGCGGGTAAAAGTTAGTCTGGGTTTCAGGGTTCCAATCAGAGTAACAAATGAATTATGTACTAACACACAAACTTTCACATAGCAAGATATAAGTACTGTACATGTGTTGAACTTCTGATGTTTTGTTGATACTTCGTATAATAGATCTATAAAAGTACTAAATTTTGGACACCGTAATGTTACCCTGTGGAACTGTCCTATATTCTAATGTCTGTAACCACCTAACAACACCCAACTGGAGTAAGCTGTAAGTGTAAATTTACTGTGAGAGATATGACTATGAGTAACTTGGGGTTTGCGCAAAAATGGAAAAAAAAGTTTATTGCTGGAGTAAACTAATTTGATGACCTCTGTGATGCGGTGGGAGAACGCCTGCTTGCGACACGGAAGGGTTTGATGCCCGCCTCGAACAAATATTGGTTTCAAGTCGTGAGTGTTTCTGTTATTTAGCCACCGTTACACAAGCCTGGTTGCTTAGCTTGAGGTTAGATGGCGCTGCGTGAGTTGTCCTGCGATATTTTATTTTTTATTTTTCAGTAAGTATTTTATTTTTTATTTTTCAGTTTTCTTTAATATCTTATGAAACTGTGTAAAAAAGGAGGACAATGTTAGTCGCAAAAGGTCAAACAAACCCCAGTAACAAGAAACGAGACAAAAATAGGTCAAACATAAAGGACCGAACTGATGAATCAAAAATTACAAAGGAAACCTCAACCCACCTTTACTCCTACAATTCTTTTATCAGAGGCACCTTCATTGACATTGATTAAGTCGGCTATACATCCAGTCTGATGCGTGACGTTGAAGGATACCCCTTCTGAAGAACTATTGCAGACTAAAACATTTCTATCGGCCGATATGACGGTGATGGTATTCGCAAGAAATTACTCTTATGGGCACTGATGCAGGTTTGTCTGCAGCAAGCATACGTAGGACCACTTTCCTAATATTACCCATGGACATTGGACATATTTTAATTGCTCTTCACTACAAAGTATAAAATAAAGTCACTTTTCGCCGTCCCTATGTCCCTATTTCCCTTTGTATGCGTAGATCTTTAAAACTACGCAACGAATTTTGATGCGGTTTTTTTTTAAAGATAGAGTGATTAACGAGGAAGGTTTTTAGATATAATACATGCATAATACAGCCGTGCGAAGCCGGGGCGGGTCGCTAGTGTTTAAATATATTTTCAAATAAAAGCTTGTATAAAATTAAAGTTTGTTTGTTTTAAATTAAATTAATTAATTAGTAAATCCCGTGACTTTCTTGTGGCTTTTTCTCATTGGTTCAAAGGCACATCCTTAGCTTTTAAGACGAATTCGTCTGGTATAATCCGATTTGAGGCCCTAAGAAAAAAATATTTTGATAATAGATAAATAAATACTTAAATATTTTTTTATTGTAACCCAAATAAATATACTTATACATTTCTAGTTAGCTGCTTTAGCGTAAGCTGAGTTACGCTAAAGCAGTTTAGTTCAGATGGCGTTCGTACTCTTCATCAGATCGCGTTTGTTATCTATAGGCACTTTTGAACTCAGACATTTGTGCATACACATGTCGGCATCATTCCTTTTTCTTGGAAGCTTAGTATCAGCCATTAAACCGGAGACGACAAATCGATATTTCCTTTAAAATGTAAACTATAGTTAAACTGTAGGCTGAGAGTCAGTTTTTAGTCTGCAAAAGCTTTAAACCCCACAGAACCTCTGCATTAATCACAGACATTCAGCACAATTATATACGTTAGTTTGTTATACCTATTTAGAACACGAAGCTTAATTGCTTAGTTTTAGAGATCGAATAAGTTAAGTCGAATGGGGTTGGTGTCGAACCCTGAAGAGCAGGTTTAGATGAGACAAATGAGTTAGTTAGCTAGCTAGAACTGCTAGAACAAAGTATGGTAGTAGAAGTATTATGTGTGAAGGTGTATTTTTAACACGCTTTTATTAGTTTCACCTGTATGTTTGCTTGTTTGTATGTAACCGACTCCTTTGGGCACGATTTTGCCCTACTTAGAATGATCAGATTTAATTCAAACTTTGCACACTGGTCTAAAACCGATGACAATGCAATATTATGATAACATGGTGCTGATCTGATGATGGAGCTGGAAGGTGGTCATAGGAACTCTGTAATAAAACGACGAAACCCTATCGAGTTTGGGCTCGTTAGAATCGTATTGACGAGTAGTTTTGCTTTCAATGGTGACCAGGGTCTGATGATGGAACTGGAAGGTGGTCATAGGAACTTCGCAATGAAACGACACAACCCCATCGAGTTTGGGCTCGTTAGAATCGTCTTGACGAGTAGTTTGGCTTTCAATGGTGACTAGGGTCTGATGATGGAACTGGAAGGTGGTCATAGGAACTTCGCAATGAAACGACACAACCCCATCGAGTTTGGGCTCGTTAGAATCGTCTTGACGAGTAGTTTGGCTTTCAATGGTGACCAGGGTCTGATGATGGAACTGGAAGGTGGTCATAGGAACTTCGCAATGAAACGACACAACCCCATCGAGTTTGGGCTCGTTAGAATGGTCTTGACGAGTAGTTTGTCTTTCAATGGTGACCAGGGTCTGATGGTGGAACTGGAAGGTGGTCATAGGAACTTTGCAATGAAACGACACAACCCCGTCGAGTTTGGGCTCGTTAGAATCGTCTTGACGAGTAGTTTGTCTTTCAATGGTAACCAGGGTCTGATCTAACATATTTCGGTAATAAAGACCAAAAAGTATAAAATAAATTAATAGTTTAAAAAAACTAAAAAACACGCTTTAAAAAAAATCCAACTAAAAAAATAGAAAATAAAATTTAATAAATTTGGATTAAAAATGTTGTAAATAGTAAGCGTGTTACATTGTGATGCTACACCTTCATTATTTTTCTTTTGCAACCACAATGTAACACGCTTACTATTTACAACATTCTTAATCCAAATTTATTAAATTTTATTTTCTATTTTTTTAGTTGGATTTTTTTAAAGCGTGTTTTTTTAGTTTTTTTTTATATAATGAATTACCAAATGATGTCAAAAATTGTAAGACCTTAAGATTATTTATAAATAAACTAAAACAATATGTATATTCTATGCCATAATGGCGCCAACAATGTACATTTTCACTAAGTCCGCCAGACTAACTGGATTTCATAATTTAAGTACTTAAATATAAGCAACATATATTTAAGCTCAATATAACTGAACTCTGTTCTTTTTGGGTAAATAAAGATTTCGTTAACCTCAGAATCATCGGGTTCATATACCTACTCTCTGTCTTACACATCAAATATCGCAATAGTCAATGTGAAAATATAACTATATGCTTTTTAGCTAATGATCTTATAGTAAAATATCTTCCATGGTTTTTTTTCTTCCAGGAAACTTTAAGATAAACCTCAAGTATATTACATCTAATCTAGGTAGTTTATACAGCGACACTATTCTGGGCACTGTAGTAGTTCCTGGGACATCTTTTAGAATAGGCTAACCCAGAACCTGTACCACCTTCTCAGGTTAATCGACCATGTCCATAAGAATGAACTTGTCAATACGTTTGGAGTCAACTACCATCGCTACGATAACTCTACATTGGCTTAAACCGTTGTCTAAACCAAGAAATAGCCACAAACCGCTCAGTTCCCAAACGGTTCCCACCACAGTCTTAAAGTCTTCATCTTATGACGTTACATGCTACGATTGCGGTATATTTAAAGCAAGATTCTCAACTAACTAGGTAATCATATCACATAAACCTACCGAATAAAATAATAACTTTTTACGAGATATCAACAAAGTTCTAGTTTAGTTAATTACATAAAACGTTACGAGCTTATGAGGTTATCTAATGTTCTTCGTTATTAGAGAACCCTTTTACCCGAATGCGGCAAAGCCAAAAGGTGGGTTTTGTTTTTTTAAAGTTGAGCACTCAATCACTACATAGTATAAAATCATCACTTCATCACTACACAGTATAAAATAAAGTCGCTTTCTCTGTCCCTATTTCCCTTAAAACTACGCAACGGATTTTGAAGCGGTTTTTTTTAATAGATAGAGTGATTCAAGAGGAAGGTTTATATGTATAATACATGCATAATATAGCCGTGCGAAGCCGGAGCGGGTCGCATCCCGCATCAAAATCCGTTGCGTAGTTTTAAAGATTTAAGCATACAAAGGGAAATAGGGACAGAAAAAGCGACTTTGTTTTATACTATGTAGGGATTAGTAGGATCAGTAATATACTGATTTAATTAGGGGCCTGGAAACACACTCACGCTCTTTATGTTGTTCTTTAAATTTAAGACCATCCTGGCAACATAAGTATAGTAAGTTAATTTCTACTTTAAAAAACCTAATCAGCATTTCATACTGGCTATTTCAAGACATTAAACATTGTAGGGCTGGCCGTATTACAACATTAAACACTATAGCATTTTATAGTCAATATATAGGACACTTTTTATACGAAATATTTGACCTCTTTTCATCTGATGGAAAACGTCGACCTATTTACTCGAAGATTTTAAAGGGAACAGCGACACGGGCAGAGAGTTCGACTTCATACTTGACATTTTCAGCCTGAAAGCTTCATCCTAAGACCAGCTGTTGAACCTCGCTTTTATCTACGCACTAAAACAAACGAGCTCGTCAAAGTAAAACCACCAATAGTCACGCCGAACCCGAAACACAAGTAAAACCTGACAAATACGTTACGAACATTACCATTAACATTTTACACCTCCGAAAGGAGAAATACCCGACTAATGAGGGCCGTTTCAACCCTTCGCAGAAAAAAAACGAGAGAGAGAAAAGTTTAATAAACGAAGTTTAATATACCCTCAATGAGAAGGCGCTAATTAAACTGTGTACTCGCTAGACTGTCGAGCGCAGTGCGGCCTGGGATATAAAGGCACCAATATATTTGGCACGATATTACTTAAGGATTTATGTATATTTTTCTTGTGAATATTCTAGTCTCTTAGAAGTTTTGCACATGCGTTCTGAGTGCGCTCTAAAATGAAAATAAGGATCAAGGCAATCAAACAGCTAGTTATAAGAAAGTACTATAAATTCAGACGACCTAGTTGGCACATTGGTCACCATTGGACCGCCAAACACAGGGTTGCGGATTCGATTACCGCCCTAGACAAGTATTTATGCTTAGATATTTGTCTATGGTCTGGTTGTTTTTATGTATTATATGTATAATTACAAAAGAAAATTATATAAGTAGTATATCCGTTGTCTAGCACCCATAATAAAAGTTTAGTTACTTAGCTTGGGGCTAGATGGCGATGTGTGGAATGTCCTGCAATATTATTAAATTAAATACTAATATTGTGTTGTGATGTAAGAGTGCCTGGTAGCAGAATAACAAGCATATCGTAGATTTGAGTGTTTCTCAGTGATAGCATTCTGCTTCAGTGGCATCTCACGCTTATGGCAAAACTCCTATTTAGGTATATTAATGCTTTCATTGGCATCCCGCATTTAAGGCCATCATAAGAGAAAATTACACCTATACGAAATTGAAGTCAATGTATGTAGTCACCTTAAAAATAGTTCTCTCAAATAAAACCACTGGCACTGGGCTCATGCCGCCCGCCCCAGTAAGCTGACCCGCCCATACCTCAAACAGTAGCGTAGATTTGTAGTGTTCCACAATATGAACTCTGCCTTTTATTTACAACTTGCTGCACTATGTTTCACCCTGAACTAGTAGAAAATTCCAGTTATAAAATATCAAGACTAACGCAAAACGTCGAGAAATCTAAAATTATTTTGGCAATCGACTCAAAATATAGGCAATCAAAATCCGCCATTTTATTGGGTAAGTTTTGAAAAGTTTGCTCGCTTTTCGTAAGGAGTTTTTTAAGGTCTTTGGAGTATATCTGTGCCTGACACATTTTCTGATTATTAATCATCTCTTTCTAACATTCCATAAATCAAATCTTAGAGAAAGACGACCTTGTTTTTACAGTTTTTCGACGTGATTACTATTTTTAACTAAAGAATATAGCGAAAATATTTTATAAGAAATGTTGCTTTCAAGGACTCCAATGTATCCTCAAAGGTACCATATAAACTTTCAACAAAGTCCAGTCCAGTAGTTTCAGAGCTTTTTTATTACAATCAAATCTTTCTCCATAATACATATATTAGTGTAGACTAGTATTAACAACTAGCTGCATTGTGTAGTTTCAACTGCTTAAGAAGAAAGGGTACCGGGGGCTTTCTCCATACAAACTATTACAAACGTAGTCGACTGTTTTCTCCCTGGCTATTGACACTAGAGCAAATATTTTTGGTGCATAAAACTTATAACAGCCATGACCATGCCCCTATTTTTTGTTTTTTTTTTTTAATTTTATAAATTTTTAAATTTTAAGTTCTATGATAATTAGAAAATGAAGAAAACCAAAACATAGGGGCATAGTCATGGCAGTTATAGGTTTTATGGCACAAAAATATTTGTGCTAGTTTGTATGGAGAGCGCGCAGGTACCCTTTCACCTTAACCCGCATCAGAACACAATATTTTCGGATTCCTTACAGAGAGATTGACACTTCAGGACGAAATGTTTTATAATGTAAATAGAGGAATTATATTAATTTAATTTTTCATTAATTTATTAATTTGGTTCTTACAGAATCAACAGCAGTCAAAAATACTAGGTATTATAAACGTTAAACAAAGCATTCTGCCAATAGCAGATTCTATTTTTTGTTACATTAAAATTTAAATTGCAATAAGATATAGACAATATTTTCTTTACACTATATGAACTACTAGCGACCCGCCCCGGCTTCGCACGGCTGTATTATGCATGTATTATATCTAAAAACCTTCCTCGTTAATCACTCTATCTATTAAAAAAACCGCATCTAAATCCGTTGCGTAGTTTTAAAGATCTAAGCATACAAAGGGAAAAAGGGACATAGGGACGGCGAAAAGTGACTTTATTTTATACTATGTAGTGATAGTGAAGTGAAGTGATGAATTTTGTACTTTTGTACACACAAAACATGTTAATTGGTTTTGCTTTTGGACCGAAAAGAGGGGACAGCGAACAAAAAATAAAAAAACTAGTCGCAATTAAAATATTGTATTCATATCCGGTCCGATTTTCGAATTCCCTGTATTCCGATAACTATATTCTGGGGCAAGGTTTTATTCCATGAAAGTCGATTATACGACGACCTTTCCGTGTCGCGGTTTCAGCAATTGTGTTCTGGGAAGAAAAGCCTTCGAATGTCAAGGATTGTCACTTAGCCACTTTGCAAGATAAATCCCGGGAAAACGGGATTTATTTTGAAATTTCATTTTTGTTTGTGGCGTTTGGATCTCGGAATATTAAATTAACTTCAGATCTATTTCATTGACGTCTGAAGTTGGCATTTAGGCTACTTACCTTACCCGACTGCAAGAAAAAGGTTTATGTTTTTCGCGCCTATCGTTGTGTTTTTTTGTTTGTAATATTCTTCTTACTTTATAATATTATCACTACATAGTATAAAACAAAGTCGCTTTCTCTGTCCCTATATCCCTATGTATGTTTAAATCTTTAAAACTTCGCAACGGATTTTGATGCGGTTTTCTTTAATAGATAGAGTGATTCAAGAGGAAGGTTTATATGTATAAAACATGCATAATATAGCCGTGCGAAGCCGGGGCGGGTCGCTAGTCTTTTATAAGTTACACGCTGTTGACCGCGACTTCGTACGCGTGGTAGTTTAGTTTTATATACCAAAACCTTCCTCTTGAATCACTCTATCTAATAAAAAAACCGCATCAAAATCCGTTGCGTAGTTTTAAAGATTTAAGAATACATGGGAACAGACAGCGGAATGCGACTTTGTTTTATACTATGTAATGATGTTTATTTACTTTAATATCCTGCTTGAATGAACTCACAACCAACCATAAAAGCTAAATCAGTTCTTTTCCATCCAAAGGTTTCTTGGTAGATAAGGCCGCCCATTTGTGCAACTTGTTCTAGCTATTACTTGGCTTTGTGTATATCGTGTTCTATGTTCCTTACTGTGTTATACAAATAAAGTTAGCTATATATCTATTCTTTATTATTCCGATATTTCCACAAATCGAGACTTCGCGGCGCGGGTGAATCCGCGAATAATAAAGACTCTTCGCTTAATAAAACAAAACGTCTAAGATCCTAGGACAAATCATTTAACACTGGTCTCAAAAGATCAGGACCTTAATTGGCACTCTAGATAATGTAAGTATTAACGGCTACACTTGCAGCCAAATAAAAAAATATTAATCCTAGCCTTAGTCCTTACAATTTTTAACTAAATTGTTATAAGTCATTTTTTTATACTAAACTAGCTGTTGCTCGCGACTTCGAACGCGTGGTAGTTTAGTTTTATCACCATTACATAGTATAAAACAAAGTCGCTTTACCCTGTATGTCCCTATGTATGCTTAGATCTTTAAAACTACGCAACGGATTTTGATGCAGTTTTTTTTAATAGATAGAGTGATTCAAGAGGAAGGTTTATATGTCTAATACATTCATAATATAGCCGTGCGAAACCGGGACGGGTCGCTAGTTGTTTTATACTATGTAGTGATAGTGATCTTGAGATTTTCCAGTTTGCTTGCAAGAAGCCCTAAGGTTTTATTGTAAGTAGAGCACAACAAAACAACACAAATATATACAACTTACCAATTCTAATTTCTCTTTACAAAGCAACCCACATTCTCTAGATAACAATCAAATCTGTGAATTTGCATCTTTCTACCAACCACTCCGAGGCAACTTACACCAGTACCTATTCAAGGGCAAAGTAAAGTCGCTGGCGCTAATGTGTTTGGACGAAAGTTTTTGAATAAACGTTATATCTATCTATCTTTCTAATACGAAAGGGGTTTGTTCTATGACTTTTATAAATTCGAAATTTTCGGAAAAAACAAAATTCCGAATTTCCGAAAAAATTTCAAATTTTTTTCCAAATCGGTCCAGGCGTTTTCAAGTAATCGGCGAACATAGGTACATTAAAAATAAATATATGTATACGCGAAGAATTAAGATCCTCCTCCTTTTTTGAAGTTAAAAAGAAAGGTTCTAAAATAACAGTCAAAAATTCTTAATTCTCAATTTGCATGAAATCACATTGAAACGTCTTCAAAACTAAGTTAGCATGTGTGCGTTAGACGTTCTTTCCGAAAAATGTTCGAATTTTCAAAGTCGTAGAACAAAAGTTCTTCGCCAAGACGTCTAGCTAGAGCAACCCCCTCACGTATTAGAAACCCTTACTCCAAACACATTGTATAAATCATCTAGATATAAAGGCCAATAATATTATGACTAGACGACTAGACTAGACAAATGTAGGTTTAGACATATTTGGAAACTTTTTCAAATCTGTACTAATATTATAAAGCTGAAGAGTTTGTTTGTTTGTTTGAACGCGGTAATCTCAGGAACTGCTGGTTCGAATAGAAAAATTATTTTTGTGTTGGATAGTCCATTTATCGAGGAAGGTTATATAGGCTACTTTTTATCCCGATGTTCCCACGGGATCGGGAGTTACGCGGGTGAAACCGCGGAGCGCAGTTAGTTGAAAATATTTTTATAGAATCGAATCCTTTTAGTAAGCATTGTTGAAAGATTGTACTAAATAAGTATGGATCTCATCTCTTAAGAGGGTTATATTTTCTTTGGACTAGGGGATACGATGAGATTGAACAAATCTAACAGTTCAGGTCTTAACGTCTTCCCTGGCATAGCATAGCGGAGCATCCGCGAGGCCCTCCGATCTAATTACCCGACTACGGCGAAGCCAAAAGGGAGGGTTATTAAATTAGCTCTTCTCGTCACCCTGGTGGAGAGGGGACGATGTGAGTGATAAAGGTTTAAACGGGGGTCCGTTGAGAGTCAACATCGATTTCGCTGTTTTTCTTGTGTATACCTAATCTTATATTATTATTACATTTATTAAACACTAGCTGCGCCCTCGGTTTCACCCGCGTAAGTCCCGATCCCGTGGGAGTATCGGGATAAAAAGTAGCCTATGTGTTAATCCAGGTCTCCAGCTATCTACATACCGAGTTTCATCGCAATCGGTCCTGTGGTTTTTGCGTGAAGGAGTAACAAACATACATACACACACACGCACGCACACACACGCACACAAACTTTCACATTTATAATATTAACATATTAACAGGATTAACAATAAGCATATCAGCTAACCAAAAATCACAATGATTTGTCCGATTATAAGTTAAGTTCGTTACAGTAACACAGAATAAAAAAGTAGGTTAGTAAGTTACTTCTTTTATAGATCACTTAAATTTTTTATATTTTTTTAAATAACGTAAGCCTAGAATACAAACTATTTAAGAGATTGCCACCAATAACATAATATATTATTGCAACTTATAAGCGATGAAAAACAACCATGCTCTGCTAGCCTAGCATGAAGGCCAAAACACGATACGTTAAAGCGATATAACTACATCAACTCTCAAAATATGATAGATAAAGCCGCCATGTTGAATTTTTATCATAATTTTTATCGCAATTTATAATAAAAATTCAACATGGCGGCTTTATGTATCATATTTTGAGAGTTGATGTAGTTATATCGCGTGATATCGCTTTATCGTACCGTGTTTTGGTCTTCATGCTAGGCAGGCTGGTACGAAAATTCCATCAAAAAATTGTCATTGTTATGTGATTCTCTTAACACGATCGATCTGGTCAAGAAAGTAAATGAAGGCCACTTAGTAACGCCTACTGCTTTCAAAGTAGATTGGTTTCTTTAGCTTACAGCTTTCAGTTTGTTATTTAGCGATCTCCAATTTGTAATAATACCTTTTTGACCTTATTGTTAGCGTAACAAAAAGGTTCCTTGAAGTAAGAAATAATACTTTTCCTATAAACGCTGGGAAATCTTGTTTTTAGTAAATGTTCTTGAAAATAATAAGCAGTATTCCTAATTTAAGAATAGTTTCTCTTTTAGTTTAAGTTATTAACACTACTTATAAATTTAAGAATATTTCTTTTAAATTAAAAATACTACTTATTCATTTAAGAATATTTCTTTTAAATTCAGAATAATACTTATTAATTTAAGAATATTGCTTTTAAATTAAGAATACTTACTACCTACTTACTTTAAGAATATTGCTTTTAAATTAAGAATACTACTTATAAATTTAAAATATTGTTTTTAAATTAAGAATGCTGCTTATTATTTTAAGATTTTTGACTAAAATCAAGAAATTGTTCTGTAGCGTCTATAGGGATACGATTTTTTTTCAAGGATTCCATGTATCTTCGTACTATGTTTTATTAATAGGTCCACTAATTTCGGAACCTATTCGTCGTGCAGCTATCAGTAAAATCATATTATTTTCGATTTATCTAAAGAAATGAAAAAAAAAGACATGATATCGTATAAAATGAACAGAGACACTTCTGGCGAATCAATTATTCAACAGCTTAGCGAAGGTTCTTACTTGATTTATTGTCTTACTTCGAATACCACAATATTGGAAAGGTTTATCTTTCAGTTACCAATAATAGCATTTCAGGTATATTATTATATACGACCCATTTGGCACAATGGTCACCATGCCAGACTGCCAAACAAAGGGTTGCGGGTTCGATTCTCGCCTCAGACAAGTGTATTTGTGCTTAGATATCTGGTTGTTTCTATGTATTATAAGTATATATTTACAAAAGAAAAGTATATATAAGTAGTATATCCGTTGTCTAGCACCCATAACACAAGTCTAGTTACTTAGCTTGGGGCTAGATGGCGATGTTTGACAATATTTATTTTTATTTATAGGTATGTCATATGACCCGGCTAAGTGCGAGTCGGACTTCACGAAGGGTTCCGTACCATGTTTTATGGGAGCCCCATTTTTTTTTTGTTATAGTATTTGTTTGTTATGTTATAGTATTTGTGATGAGTATGAATGTATAGGGATGGGGACGAAGAGGACGACCAAAGAAAAGATGGATGGACTGCGTAAGACAAGACATGAGAGAGATGAATGTCAGCGATGAGATGACGACTAATAGGAGTGAATGGAAGAAGAAAACATACTGCGCCGACCCCAAATAAATTGGGATAAGGGCAGGAAGATGATGATAGTATTTGTTATAGCGGCAACATAAATACATAATCTGTAAAAAATTCAACTATCTAGCTATCACGGTTCATGAGATCATGGGTTGGGGCGTGGTGACAGACGGACAGACGGACGGACAGTGAAGTCTTAGCAATAGGGTCCCGTTTCTACCCTTTTGGTAAGGAATTCTAAAAAGAGATTGACGGATTTGTACGAATTTTCAAACCAAAATTAGTCATGTCAAAAAGAAACTATAGTAGGTAAATAAGACGTATACGTAGACGACAGACGTATATGAATTTAATGACATACACTTAAATACCAAAGACTCGTAACATAACGAACAATAACGTAGTAAATAAAACCTCAACTAATGAATACCTATGTTCACAGTCCAAACAAAAACAAGATATAAAACACCAATTAACGTTTACGTATTTACTGCCTCATTACCTGTGTAGATACATACTAGAGAATATATACAACTAGCGACCCGCCCCGGTTTCGCACGGCTATAAATAAATAAATAAATATTTCAGGACATATTACACATCGCCATCCAGCCCCAAGCTAAGCAACTTAATGCTTGTGTTATGGGTGCCAGATAACGGATAAACTACTTATATACTTTTTTTTTTGTAAATATATACATATTATACATATAGGACCCAGAACCCAGAACCAGAAACAAGAATTTATGGTCAGCATAAATACTTGTTCCCGGCGGGAATCGAACCCGCAACCTTCTGCGTCGCAGTCGGGTGTTCGCCCGACGCGCCACAGAGGTCGTCATGTATATTATGCATGTATAAACCTTCCTCTTGAATCACTCTATCTATCTATCTACTCTAAAAACCGCATGAAAATCCGTTGCGTAGTTTTAAAGATTTAAGCATACAAAGGGATATAGGGACATAGGAACAGAGAAAGCGACTTTGTTTTATACTATGTAGTAATGATAAAGTGATGATCCACAAAAGCCATATGGTATATGTATGTTATTAGGTATTTATATACTAGCTCCATCCCGCAGTTTCACCCGCGTCCTGGATTGACATTAGAGTAAGAAATCGATGTTGACACACGGACAGACAGACGGACAAGAATGATCTTATTTCCCTTTTTTTGCCTTTTGAGGTACGGAACCCTAAAAGCAGCCCTTTTATAAGGTTCCGTTTATAAATATAAAATTTAAAGCTCTGACTTCTTCTTCTCGTATCGATAGCACAATGGAGTGGGGTGACAAATCCTTCCACCACGATGGCACAACATCGCAAAAGGTCCTTCCTAGGACCAAATCAAAGTCCTGACTGATATCAGTGACCGCACAGCTCAAACCATGGATAGATAGATAAATTCCTTATTGCAAACACCATTTTTAAATTACATAAAATATAAAAACAAAGCTTAAGTCTAAGTGTTACAAAGGGCAGCCTTATCGCTCAAAGCCATTTGAGGGATCCGGATAAAAGTTTCCAATTAGGCAGACAGATCATGCCGTAGGCATCCCTTAAGAAAGGATTTTGAAAATTTTTGCTTGGTGGTGCTTGGACTCCTAGAATATCCAATTTCTGACTTTTAGTGGTGCGTGCGTACTTCAACGAAACAAGAGTGTGATCTTAAAAGGGTTCCTTTTTTACCTGAGGCACGGAACCTTAAAAAGTAAAAAAAAAATGAAGCAAGTACCTACTCTTATCGGAAAAACCTACAAACGTTAAAGAGACGAAAGTTGGCAGCTTTGGATAAAGTAGTTTTTTAATAGTTGAAAAGTAGCAGACAAACTTATCGAATCGCTCTGAGAACAGCTTAAAAACTCTTAAAGCAAGGCAATAAAACTTTGCAATTACACCCTTTACTTTTGTCCCAGCTTACTGTTCTGTTGATAACAAAGATATTTGAGTTAGAATAGAAAAGAGACAACATCAGAATATTATTAAAACCTTTAAAAAATACATTTGAGAACTAACACCCGCTAAACACAGAAACGAATGGAAAAGATAAAGAGAATTAAAAAAACCCCTTGAATTATAAAATCCACTAACCCGTTTTTTTTATATCACCTATCTAAGAACACTTGGACTAATGAGACGAATCTAACGATACCTTAATTAAGGAAACCATTGAGTGGTTTGGAAGATATGAGGGAATAAAGAATATTACAAACAAACATATAAAGATAGGCGCGAAAAACATAACCCTTTCCCTGCAGTCGGGTAAAAAAGGAGAAGGTATTTTCTTCCTGTCTTACACAAAAAGAATCATTTTAATCGGTTGTGCCGTCTATAAGTAACTAGCGACCCGCTCCGGCTTCGCACGGCTATATTATGCATAGGGATATAGGGACAGAGAAAGCGACTTTGTTTTATACTATGTAGTGATAGTGATGATAGGTGACGACGTATTTAGGGTCTCCGATTTTCGTAAGAAAAATCTATTGGCGTACAGCTGGCTGGGACGCAAACCCACGAACTTCGGTATGAAATTCGAAGTATCTACCACTAGGCCAACACCACTCAACCAAGAGTGGTGTTATAAAATATTTCCTCTTTATAATATTAGATGTATCTACTCTACACTAATATTATAAAGAGGAAATATTTTTTATTTGTTTGTTTGAAACGAATAGGCTCCGAAACTCCTGGACCGATTTCTAAAATTATTTCACCGATAAAAAGCTACATTATCAGGGCATAGGCTTCATATTTAATATCTTTATTACATATGTATGTTTATAGTTAGCGGTAGACATTATTCCCGTAAAACAAAGCACTTTTCTGTAAGTTGATGCTTTAAAAGCCTCGTAAATAGGGCCGGTAATTACACTTGCGACATCTTACTTTTCGAACCATAAAATTGACTGTTTTACTCTCACTTACCTTGACGTTTATTTTGTTCAACGTAAAGGTACAGTATGGGTCATAAGTCCACTTCAGTTTGCTACCATAATACTATCAACAAGTATTGAACTTACGACCTTCTTCTAATAGACGTTACACACAAACATAAATAATTGAATTAAAAGTACTCAGTGTGATTATTATTTTCAACATGTTAGCTATGTATTTAGTTGGCCAAGTGGTATAAGCTAACCGACGACGTGGGTTCGATCCACAGGTTACGTTGTTATAATGTTCAAATAGTGCTGCACAGGATTGTAAACGTTACGGTGAGCAGAGACTTTTGACCGTTGATTGTACCTGCGGGTAATAACCTGCCAAAATATCACCTAACTAGCAGCGCTCCGCGGTTTTATCCGCGTAACTTCCAATCCCGTGGGATTGGAAGTTACGCGGATGTATATATCGAAATATAAAATAGCCTATACCTATATAATAGTGTATAGTATAATAGTATATAGCCTTCCGATTCGACAAATTGACTATCCAACACAATTCGAACCAGTAGTTCCTGAGATTAGCGCGTTCAAACAAACACTTCAGCTTTATAATATTAGTAAATTATAGTTAGTAGTTTTGAAGTTAGGTGAGTACAGATGATAATAATACATACGAGTCAAAACATAACCCTCCCTTTTGGCTTCGCCGTAATCGGGTAAAAATAGGGAAATCTACTTAAAAACCGGTCATTACATAAATATTTGCTTTATTTTCAATCTGAAAAACAATTGATTTGTTTATTTTCTTGTTAATTTGTCACTAATATTAACGTTTTTAAAAAACCTTTTAGTAGCCCTTATTCCACACAGGCACCTTATTATTAACATACAAAGTAGTGTTTAATGAAGTTACTTTATAATATAATTTTTTTTACATTTCTTTGATCATATCTTTTCTTGAAAATTCTATTCTAGGTTACTAAATAATGAAAAGTGGTTGAAAATAATTATCTTGGTCCTACTCTTCCAGTAAAACTATTAGTCTATTACAATTGGATATTACTATAACGATGGTTCGATTGATAGAACTGATGACAGTTTGATTTGCCCGTGGTTCGTTTGATAGAACTACGGACAGTTTGATTTGCCCGTGGTTCGATTGATAGAACCACGGACAGTTTTATTTGCCCGTGGTTCGATTGATAGAACTCCGGCAGTCGGACCACGACCAATAAACGCATATCTCTAATTAAAGTCTCGCGATATCTTTCAACTTCTTTACGTCACTTTTGTGTTATAATGCTTTCTATGTTTTTTTATGTACAATTATTAGTTGAACCAATTGGGGTTCAGCTAATTGATAATATCACTGTACCTATATCATATTATTATGTTTTATTTTCTGTGTGTTTGAAAATCATACAGACGGACAAGAAAGTGATCTTATAAAAATGGAACCCTAAAAATCTTTTTTTATAAATGATACGTACCTATGCGTTTGACCATTATCTGAAGGTATGACGATGACGAAGAATAATAAATCTTTCGTTTGATAATATCAATTTGCAAACATAAATAAAAGATTATAAAAAAATCTAAAGTAACAGTGAATTAATTCATTAAATGAAAGCATTACGAAATCTAAAATCAAAATCGCTTTACAAAGCTCTACAAACTCATCAATTAACAAATTTTAATTGAAGCTCATAGAATATTTAATACCACAGAACCAACGCAATAACGTTTCATTATTAAATGTAGATAATGTAGGCATAAAGGTATGTATAGTACAAAATGATCCGTTAATCTTAATAGTCAAACAAGTCAGAAAATTGCTTTTTATATTTCATACTGAAGCAATGTTTGTATAGGACCTTTTTGTTAAAAACTCTTTGGTTTAGTAAAATGTATAGAGAACGCGATTACGATTGATTTTCTGTGTGTGAATTGTTCGAGTTTCAATCATTTCCACTCTAGGAAATCAGAATTTTGACAGCGACTGACACTTGTTCAATCATATTGGTAGATGAGCAATCAGTTAAATCAATCACGTAACGATTGCCTTGCGATTGTCTCGGGGGAATTTTTCAAATATCTTTTATAATAAAATAGGTTAGTGTTTAACCACTATAAAGCGGACCCCGGGCACACCCGGGCTCCCGAGAGGGATGCAACCGGGAACATCGCTCGGATGATGATGATGATGAGTGTTTGACCACTATAATATCACACGATCCTAGAAGATACCTATACGCTCGTGACTCAAAGACCCCCACTTTTAAGCAATAACACTTATACCTACTTAGTTAAAAGTCAGGCTTTGTTTTACCATAGTTAGACACTAGAAGAAAGGAGAAACTAACTATTCTTTTGCCGTAACCCTTTGGAGGTATAAAAACTATTAATATTAAATAAAAAAATTAATATAAAGGCTTTTGTTAAAATTATAATAGAAGCCCCGCTACCAAATTCAACTGTTAAGAAAAGTTTTATCTATAGACAAATAACTCTTTTGAAAGCAGCAAGACTTCTACTTCTGGCAGAAGTTACTCAATAACGGACTGAGTATAAGATTTTTATTCTATCGCTTCCAACATCATCATAATAGTTCAGAACATCAATACCAGATTATCTAATTACCTATTAATTTCTCCTGCCGTAATTGCTTTATTGAACTAATTAATCAACTAAACAGCAATTAATTTTAAGATACGTACATTAATAGATGAAACTAGGTTAAGAGATACGTCTTTGATCTGATGAAATTGAGAATGGAGTGTGGGTTGAATCGTGGGATGGTAATGAGGCACAGCTGTTTGTACAACATTACATAAGAGTAAGTACTGGGACATCGGAAACAAACAAGATAGAGAAATGTATAGCCTCAACGTAGAATTCCCGGTTATTCTGACTCGACGCCAAAATGAAAAGCCTATGCCTAACCTATGCAAAATGCGACAATTAAGGTTTCAAAATGTCAGGTTTTAAATAATAGGTATTGTAGGGCATCACAATTAACGCCTTCTGGCTTTAAACTAAGCAACTAGGCTTGTAATACTGGCATAGATAACGAGAATGGATAGAATTATCATAATACATATACTTTTTTTTGTTAATACATACTTATTAAAACACAGAAACATACAGTAGGTACGAAAGAGTTCGTAGGATATTAAATGCGATTAAATATGAATTAACATTAATGTGTCAGTGAAATGATTGATCCAATTCGAATAAGCACAAAACAGCAAAACAGCCTCCAAATAAATTGGGAGTCGGTCAAAGCCATTCGACCAAAATCGGTAACCAATTTCAAGGCAATCTCGCGCCATATGTTCAAACTTGAGTAATACGTGGTAATACGAACAAGATGGATGTCAGAAAAGTTTTATATCAATCAAACAGTTGAAAAAACAGCGGTTTTTTTCGTGTAAGTCCTGATCCTGTGGACTAACACGAGGGTCTCGGACTCTAATAAGAACCCGGACCTATAAGCTAATGGTCACCGGAAATTCATTTTTGGGAATATCAGAGCATAAAGTTACCCTGTTTTTTACCACATTATGAACTAACCCCGTACACATTTTAATCAAAATCGTATAAGCCGTTTGTCGGTACAACCGAAATAAAAAAAAACAGAAACTTTTGAATTTAAAGAGTAACCTAAAACACAAACAAAAAATCGGTGGTGACACACTGACAGACAGAACCTTAAAAAGATTTCACTGAAGAAGAAAATGAACATCGATCGACGGACCAAAATAGCAGACAATTCTGACAACTCTTATTAGATTAAATTCAATAGATAAGATGATACTACGAACCACTTTCACTAAAGTACTTTGGATCAATTTATTGTTAGGGAAAATCCTTGTGAAATATCAGGTAAGCAAAATGGCAGACCGCAATCGTATAAATGGAATCGCGTTTAAAATAATTAAAGAAAAATGAGAATCCACAATTTAACGTACCAGA
Source organism: Idaea aversata (assembly GCA_907269075.1). NCBI lineage: Eukaryota > Metazoa > Arthropoda > Insecta > Lepidoptera > Geometridae > Idaea > Idaea aversata. The sequence continues at coordinate 1,448,671 of OU026092.1, read as the reverse complement.
CTTTAGAAGTTATAGAAATGTTTCAACGAATGAAGTTAAAATCTTTATTATAGACTAGCTGCGCCCCGCGGTTTCACCCGCGTAAGTCCGATCTTTAAATTCTCACCGTTTAAACCTTCCCTGGACTACAACAAACACAACAAAAAAAGAATTGGCCAAATCGGTCCAGCCGTTCTCGAGTTTTAGCGAGACTAACGAACAGCAATTGATTTTTATATTATAGACTAGCTGCGCCCAGCGGGTTCACCCGCGTAAGTCCGATCTTTAAATTTTCACCGTTTAAACCTTCCCTAGACCTCCACGAATAATTCAAGACCAAGATAAGATAAATCCGTTCAGCCGTTCTCGAGTTTTAGCCAGACTAACGAACAGCAATTGATTTTTATATTATAGATATATTATAGATATATTGCGAGAAAATTGTGTAAAAACAATTTTCTTTCAACTTTCAATATAAGAAAGCGCGTGACGACAATAATATATTGGAGATAAGCGTGCGTGTCGGCTTTAGGGAAAGCCTTTCCACGATGTTTAACAATCTTCTCATCATTTATCAAAGGAAAATTACAGAATTTCATCAACTTTTAAGCGAATCTTTGAGACAAGCCAGAATCGAGATTAATGATGACATTCATGTAAGTAAATGTATTTTATTACATTTTATAAAAGAAAAAACGTAAAGCTCTTGATATTTAATAAAAGATTCCGAAGGATTCCAATCCTGAAACAACAGGTACTCTGGAATCTGAGGATCAAAATATTTTAGCGATTGGAGATATTCAATTCAATGAATGCTTTTGGCAAGATACCGTAGAAATCGAGACGAGACGAATCGAGATGGCATTAGTGGAAAAGATCACTGAATATAGATAAAATTGGGAAAGGCTAGAAACTACGGAATAAGGCCAAGATCGTAAATCCCTTTTTCACGTTTTTTATTTAGCACTTTTGATAAATTGCTCTTACTCTACACTGACCGTTTGATCCTTCAATCATGTACAACATTCCAGATAAATTTCATCCAATTCTTTGTATCATATACACTCCGTCTCTCATAAACTTTCGTATTTCTAAAATTATAGGTAATAGACCAACGCTTTCAATATATTGGTTTACTTACCGGACATAGGTATATGGCTTTGCAAAGAAATATATTACTCTACTTCTTGGGCACGTAACATTTTTGCTATCATAAAGCAAAAATAATCTTTACTTTTTACTTTTACTTTATAACAGATATCAAAAAAGCAGGAAGTTTTTGAACGCACAATCACTTAGATTATTTACTTAGCATTTCAATTTAAAAACCTTTTTGCATTTGATAGTTAAATTCTTGAAGAACGTTATAGGCTGTTTTTGTTTCCCGGACTTACGCGGATGGAACCGCGGGCAGCTGCTAGTAATAATAATCAGGTCAACGGAATTGAGCTAGATTCTTTGAAAGCACTCTTAGTTCGAATATATTACGAGCGATACAGTTCCAAGAATTTTGCTTATGAGCGAAGTTGCTTTGTTGTAATATTTTCGACGCTAAAGACAAAGTTACAAAGTTCAACGAACAAGCGAGATAGTTGAACTCCTGGAACATTTCGATATTCCCACTGGATCGGATCGCGATGAAAACCGCCTCGGGCGCAGAGCATCATATAAATTTAGTCAACAATAAACAATCGTCCGAAATCCAGACCCAAATGTAACAACTCATGCATTATTCATAGCTGTACAATTTATAGAGATCGAGAGACCCACAGACTTGGTGACACGATTCGAGAGAGGACTTCGCAAAGGATGCAATCGGTTTGTGCAAGGTAGCCGACTAGCGCTAGCCGGGTCGACAAACGTGTTCTGTTACGTCATGATTACTTAAATCTGTATTTACCAGCTGAATGTTAAGTGAAGTGAACACGAAACTCAAGTGATATGTGGTATTTTCTCGTTTACGCAAAAAAAACTTCACAAAGAGATTTTGTCAATGTGTGTCACTAGGTTTTAGCTGGAAGATGGAAGAAAGAAGATAAATGAGAGAAATACCAATACTTGATACAAATATTACTTGCAAAGACATAACTTGAAAAAAAAATGCTTTAATAATAAGGTTTAAAGTAACCATTACTTAGTAAGTTATTAAACTTGTAACGTTAATAAATTGAGGAAATTCAAACCAATCAGGAAATGTCTGAATATCCTATCATGATTTTAACCAACAAAATATTAGCTATCTAAAGTTTGTAATTCTCTGCGAGACGACGACGACGCCGACGTTATGAAAATGAAATGTAAATATGCCGATAAAGTTAAGTATCAGCCTATAACATAAAAATTCAAATCACCTTATTACGAAGGACAATTTCTACAAACAAATAGGTACTTACAAAACGCTTTCAACCTTGTTTACCTCTTACAAAATCAATACGATTGAGAGTAATTTGAAACAAAACCGATCAATTTCGTATACAATTGTCAAAGGTTCTGTAATTAATACCAATTACCTAATAATAAAGCTAACAAATTAAACAATACGCTCATATAATTATTTACAAATGGTGCCGTATTTTGTTAAGTTACGTATGAATGCATAAAAAATAAATTATACATTCGCATTATCGCAGCGATAAATTAAGTGACATAAGTATTCATAATAAATATTCATAAGATTAAAACAGTAAAATTAATGAGGAATTCGGTCTCATATAATGCGATAGCAATTTTTATCCACATCATGGTGACATTGAACTTATAAAAAAACTAGTTGATAAACGGTGGTGACATTGGCAAGTAGTTTTTAAAACAGTAGTAATCGAATATTCAATTCATGAACAATTCGGATATGCTTTGCGAGGATCTCGCGGTGAAGGAGAGATGGCGCTCTTATTTCCACGACCTGCTGAATAAGCAGTACAAAGAGGTGCAGCCGCCGGAACTCCCTCCGAATCAAGGACTTGTGCCACCGATTACGCCTGACGAAGTCCTCAAGGCTCTTCGCCGCATGAAGAATCGGAAAGCTGTCGGAGCCGATGGAGTCCCTATCGAAGTGTGGAAGGCGATGGGTCCTCGTGGTGTGGGCATCTTGACCAACCTCTTTAACCGCATACTCGAGACCGGCGAGATCCCTGCCCAATGGAGATTGAGTGTTATTACCCCAGTTTTCAAGGGCAAGGGATCGGTGCAGGAGTGTGGCAGTTATCGAGGTATAAAGGTCATGTCCCACACCATGAAGCTCTACGAGCGGATAGTGGACTCTCGGATCCGACAGGAGTGCACTGTCTCTGGGTGTCAATATGGTTTCCGCCCCGGGCATGGCACCATGGACCCTGTTTTCGCCCTCAGGATCGTTATGGAGAAATACAGGACGAAGAATACGCCTCTGCATTTTCTATTCCTAGATTTGCAGAAGGCCTTCGACTGTGTTCCTCGCATGATGATCTGGTGGGCGCTGCGGTCCAAAGGGGTTCCGGAAGCTTATGTTGAAATCATCAGAGACATGTACCGAAATTCTGATTCTGTGGTGCGAACTGCTGTTGGCGACACTAAGCCCTTCCCTGTTACCGTTGGAGTTCACCAGGGTTCCGTCCTAAGCCCGTTCCTGTTCAGCGTAATATTGGATGCACTGTCCGTTGCCATCAGGGATGCACACGAGCAGCCTCCATGGCTGCTCATGTACGCTGACGATATTGCGCTGGCGGATTCGGATAAGGGGCGGCTGGTCCAACGTGTACACACGTGGAAGGAGTCGCTTGAGAACGGCGGTTTGCAACTAAATGTGGCGAAGACAGAGTACTTGGCTTGCAATACCACAGATCCCACACCTGTCTGCGTAGACGGTCATATGGTCGAGCGGACAGACCAGTTTAAGTACTTGGGATCTGTGCTTCACGCGTCCGGCGACATCGATTGCGACGTCAAGTCACGCATTTCAGCGGCTTGGGCCAAGTGGCGTGAGGTGACTGGTGTCATTTGCGACCCCAAAATGCCGGTTAAACTAAAGGGACAGGTCTATAAAACCATCATTAGACCTGTCCTTTTGTATGGTAGTGAGGCGTGGCCGGTACTTGAGCGACATAAGCAGGAACTGCGTGTCACGGAGATGAAGATGTTGCGCTGGATGTGTGGAGTGACGCGAAAGGATCGCGTCAGGAACTCCCGCATCCGGGGCAGCCTTCATGTCCGAGACATTGCAGATAAATTGCAAGAATGTCGCCTACGCTGGTACGGTCACGTCTTGCGAAAACCGGCTAGTTACGTGGGGAACAAATGTCTTGCCATGGCGCCTCCGCCGGGCCGTGGCAGACTGGGTAGACCCAAGAAGTGCTGGCTTGACGTCGTAAAGGGTGATATGCGTGCAAATGGCCTTACTAACCAGGATGCCGAAGATCGTGCGAAGTGGAGGCGTAAAAGTAGGAAAGCGGACCCCGGGCTCCTGAGAGGGATGCAACCGGGAACATCGCTCGGATGATGATGATGATGATGAACAATTCGGATATGATGTCACGGAATGAAAGTGTTATTCATAGAGTGGTTAAACTAAATAAACCTTAGTTTAGTCACGTTTATGGAAAAACAATTTAGCAGGAGGTAATTAACAATATTAGTAATTCACTATTAATAAACCTTGGTAGTTTAATATCTCGTATTGGTAAAGCTGCGTCTCGCTGTTTCAACCGCGTTAGTCAGGGAATTTTAGGGAAAAAGTTGCCAACACAAAAATATTTTTCAATTCGAACCAGGAGGTTCCTAGGATAAGCGCGTTCAACCAAACAAACTCTTTAGCTTTATACCTAAAGTTATAAGTCCTATAGATTTAGTACTCAATGAAGTTTTTTCAGATAAATACGTGATGGTGTAATCAGATGGTTCAAATAAGCATAAAAATACAACTCGACGGATATCTCGGCAACATGAGGATGATAGATAGATAGAAACATTTTATTTGTACAATACAAGAGAAACATTTAAACGAGACGAAAAACGAAAGCTTTAATAATTGTACTAAATAGGCGACGTTAAAAAGGTGAAATTTTTCATGCGCTTAGAAAATAAAATACAAGTTTTGTCTCAAAACAGGTGCTGAAATCATGTCCATCATCTGTGTGTCCATCCATACTGATTCTCATATAAAAATTCATGCAGCTGGCAACACCTGCATCGAACCATGCAATTTAAATTAGGCTACGTTGCCAGGTTGCTCGAAATAACTAATTTAGCGGTTTTAGCACCGATGACACTTTTCACGAAGATAACAAAAGTATGTAACCGAATTATCCGCAAAATTAAATTAGTTGTCAGATTTGCAAACCACGTGAATTCTTATCGAAAATGCATTAGCAATTTTATCTGATTATTTAATGGAAGAATTGTCGGCTGTTAGTTGGCATTACGTAATGGAGTCATTATCTTAAGCCTCAGAATTTAATTTAAGACCGAAGCGTCAAACATTGTTTACCGAAAGATTTTGTACTTTATAATACACAATTTCCTTGCACATAATTTGTTTGATCTAAGATTTCTTCGCATAATAGACTGGCGGCAATTAAGAAAAATATCTCAAAGTCCTATGGAAAATGAAGGGAGATTAAATTAAAAAGCCGTAACTCAATACAAAGTCTCCAGAGTTTAATGGTCGGAATGGAAGTTAATTAATTTGAACAATTTTCTACAATAAAACCGGGGTTTAGGCACAAAAAGAGCGATGAATCACCACAAATAATGCTTCTTTCTTTGTACAGCCTATCGGACTGCAGCAGGTACATATTACGAATACGTTGGCATTTCCTGTATTTATAATCTGGGAGCTTATTTTGATTCACGATTTCGCGGAGTTTTTTTTGCCATGTTATAATTTTTGTTAGCTACTAGCTGCGCCTAATCGTTTTACCCGCGTAAGTCCCGATACCATGGGAATTTCGGAATAACAAATAGCCTTTGTGTTATTCTGACGCTATCTGCATACCAAATTTCATCGCAGTCAGTTCAGTAGTTTTTGTGTGAAGCAGTAACAAACATGTTCATACACTCCCTAAATTTTAGTTGTTTCTAAACTTTAACTTTTTGTGATTTTAATGTTTTCCGCTGCGCCTGCATGTTATCTTTCCAAAATCATGTCATAGAAAGTAAAAATCGACTTCGTTATTGGCTTGTTCTGCACGCGAACAAATCGATTCAATCAAATGAACCATCAATGTTTTAAACACAATATTACAATGACAGACTTTCTTGGCCACATTTTAGGATGAACAAAATACAGTTACTGTAATTTTTCACTGCGCCTAATCGATAGGCTTAACAAAGGATAATGCGTGTAATATTGAAAACCGATTTTGACATTGTAAACTATCTTTGAAACTTGTGTTTCAAGGTAAAAAAAAACACCTTAAAACTGCATAGTTTATCATCACGTGAGTTAGTGGTTGAACGCTGGCCTATATTCTAAAAAGTATTATTAAAATAATAGGTTTAAGTTGCTTTAACCCAATTTTCCCAGCAAGAAATATATTTTAAATGAGAAAATAAAAAATTAGGTAGCTGGAAAAGCTTTGTGGTGAGTCAGCAAGTATGATAATATAGCATACTTATTGTTGATATACGATACCTGCAGGGGACTGGAGCTGTCAAATAAAGGACATTTGGACATTAACATTTAATACCCTTTTATTAAAATTGGTGTTATTAAGTTAAATTGAAAAGGGAGGGAAAGATAAAAATGTGGTTTGATTTTGAACTTAAGTTCTACAATTATATTTATGAACATTCTATAGTAAAAAAATTCTGCTGAAATACTGACTCGAATACCAAAGAAAGGTATATTATCTCTTCTTCTACACTTTTGGCATAAATAAAGAAATTATTATCTCTTCTCAAAATGTATTAAATTCTGTCTGTGGATGTTACTCTACAACACAGGCAGAATGAAGATTCACATTTTAATTGATAAGAAATGTCTTTTCTTGTCCAGGCGTACGGAAGTGCACCCGGCCAGTGACCAAGCCTTAGACAGACTACTTCTACCTAGCTTCACACATAGTATTTGCTATTTTAACTTACTTGCCCGACAGCACCAGCGAAAGGCTGTCGACTTTGGTGACCTTCTCGTGCGCGTACAGCTCGTGGCACTTGAGATGCCTGACGTTCCTCATGCACATGAGGACCCGGCGGAACTGTCGTCTCGACACTCGCAGCGGTTTGAATAACGCAACGTATACCTGGTGAAGATACACAGTAATCTATAAATATAAATTAAAACTCCTGACTGACAAATTGGGTGACTGATATAATCAATGCACAGCTCAAATCAATGGACGTATTGGACTAAAATTTGGCACATGTATAGCTATTATAACGAAACTAATGAAACGCGGAAGAAGTCGTGGACAAAAGCTAGTAAACTTAAAGTTCTTATAAGATGTTCGTTTATTCAAATGGCATTACCAGTTCCTACTGACTTCTGATAGCCTGGTACTTTCAGATACTGGGTACTGTGATAAATTATGTCGCAGAAACACAATGACACTGCGATCTAATTACCTAAACGGGTATATTCTTAAAGCATTACGTTAAGTTTTTAATCGTCTTAGCTCACATCATTCTCGCTCAGACAACGGGCTTTGTTAGCATTTAACCTTATTAACTGCAAAACAAAAAGGTGAGTAGAATTTTACTGAGCTTTCAGTACAGAAACATAAGACAGACTATTAGGTATGATTATTTTATGATGAGATACGGTTATTGCACAAAATACTTCATAAAACAGATAATTAACAAATACAAAAGACTCAAACAGACGACGTTTAACGGTACTCCGTGTCAGTTCTAGGTATTTTAATTGATTATTTTACAGTGTCTACATGTACACGGTACAAGGCCTTCAGGAAAAACCACTTCTGTTAACCTCTAAACTTTAATCAAAAAAGGAAAAACAAGTTTCAAGAAAGTTTCACTTGTATGGAAAACTGGGGCTCGCTCGGCTATGAATTTTTCTTTTGGTCGCAGAAACGTGACCGAATATATCGAATATCAATATTCCCCCCCGTGATCCCAATACGGATGAGAATTATTTCGGATTCGGACATAATATTAGTTCACAGGATTCTCATTACAGACCCACAGGAGAAAAACCCAAATTGGGTCAGTTTAGGTACTATGAATTAAAGCAAATGTAGCAACTTGCTATTCCTCAATTATTTTTTGACGCCAACTTGCTGTAAAACATTACTTTTTACCAGGGACCGAAATGGTATCTCAATAAGCGGTTTTGATCGGTATTTTTAAGTGATACTCGAACGCTTACTTTGCATTTTAAGTACCACAAATAATGATATCTATAAATTGCGGTACCACTAGTTTCGGGTACCCAAAATCGTAAGCGGATACCCGAATATTAAACCCTAAAAGTGTCTTCTTGCGCGTTGCCAATTCTACGCGAAAATCCTTTCTCTCTTTTACATATGTCATTAGAAAGGGTTAAACGTAATCTCTGCCGTGCACGTGTATGTTTGTTTATTAATTGTCAATTTCATAGTCTAGGTCGTTTTTAATACAGAAATTTTAAAAATAACTATTCAGAATAATGTTTTCATCATTAAAAATTCAACTTTAAGAAACGGTAAACTATTTCTTTGTTTCTGAAAAAACTGTCAATCCTAGCAGCACCACTTTGGAATCAAATTGAAGGTGATTTTAGTATCTACAAATGTATTTCTAATAGTTTTTCCTATAGGACTATTACTTCTCCTATAGGACTAGTTTTCTCAGAAACAAAGAAATAGTTTACGGTTTCTTAAAGTTGAATTTTGTTTAATGATGAAAACATTATTCTGAATAGTTATTTTTAAAATTTCTGTATTAAAAACGACCTAGACTATGAAATTGACAATTAACTTCTCAACTGGCCTACAAACCCCCGAGCGATTTTCTTTTCGGAGCAGAAAGTAGCCGTTGACTGGCCAAGTCGAAAAAAAATGGCCGCTTGAAGGGGGCAGACCCGTTTATGCATATAAATTAATTTTGGTTTGACTAATTCATAACATTGATACCTTTCTGCATTCAGAATGAAATTTCCTATTTAGATGACATAGTTTAAATATTAGTACTTGAACAAATAATGTGAGTAATTGCAGAGTGAAGTGCAAATTTGCAAAATGCACTTGCAAAAAAATTGCAAAAAAAATTCCTAAAGAAACTAATATCTCCTGCGAAATTTATGAGTTAATAATACAAAGTGAGGTGATCTAGTTACCCAGGCGTTGTTTTATCACAAAACACAACACATAAAACAAATGAAAACAATATTAATTAAGTCGAAACGCGCACTGTCCAAAACAAAAGCAAACAAACATGGCCGTCAAAGGCAATTGATCGAAGTGACATTGACATTGAACGATTATAACCTTACCAAATTAAGTAGTATGGTTTTATATGCAACTCATGTACATCCCAGAATAGGTTGGCTATACTTGATCTTGACATACATTCATTCATTAGACGTAAAAAACATCAAAATACGCCCGAAACCCCCGAGCGGTTTTGGCCAGTGTAGCGTTTCGGCCGAAAAACCGCTCGGGGGTTTGTAGGCCAGTTGAGAAGTTAATAAACAAACATATAAAACAAACATACCTGGAAAACGCTTTCAAGGGGTAGTTTTTCCTAAAAAACTAAAACACGTGCCAGATAGCACCATAGGAGAAGCCCAGGGTTTTCAAGGATGACAACTCAGGAATAGACTACTCTCGGAGGGTCTAATAACATATTAAAATTTTTTTTTGTTTTTCGATGTATAGCGTTTTTGTGTCCATTTTTACTGACCGAATTGAAAGAAAAGTAAGCATATTTCGAAAATTATAAGTCCGATCAACATACTTCCAAGACAATTATTATAGAGAATTTAATGAAGAACAAATTGGTCATTGACAGTTTTGATGTGGCTTTAATCGTTTTTATAATAAAATCAAAAAACTCATTAGGGTTGATACAAAACAGGGTCGAGGGGGCGTTAAAATCACTTACAGCTTCTAAACTATAAGTCCGATCTACATACTTCCAAGGAGATTGTTGTAGTGAGTTTAATGAGGATCATATTGCTCATTGACAGTTTGGTTGTAGTTTGAACCGTTTTCATACAAAATGCAAAAAACTCTAATTTGGCACAAAAAGGGGGGGAAAAGGGGGGAAACAATAATTTCTCGACGTGCTTCCATATCGAAATTGAAGCACATATATGACAGCTACGTTCATGCCAAGTTTCATGCTTTCTTTACGATGGGACCATAAAACTGATTTTTGTTAGGACTGGGAGCTGCACTAGATGTAAATTGCTAGATTCAGTCGAACGAAAAAGCGACGTTGCCATTTTTACAAACATCTCAAAAATACTGTTCATGAACGGTTCATAAACCATTTATTTTTAGATACCAAAATTTTGCGATATCATTATTTTTGGGTACCGTAATTCTATTTTAAATTAAGATATCTTTGCATAGGGGTATCTGAATTTCAAGTATCCTAAAATATCGGTTTTTCGGTCCCTGCTTTTTACCAATAGTCGTGAGCCTACGTCGTAGCTAAAAGCTAAAGCTAAGCTAAAATCAATTCACCATATAAGAAAGTATATTTATTAGTATCTAAAGTAGGTATAATCTACAATTTGAGGAAATCAGTGTCCCGTTGAAAGTAATGGGGTAAATCTTAAAATATTGCAAAATAATAAGGAAAACGTAAGACTAACAACGAGAAAATTGTATAAAAGGGCGTCCTTTGATATCCTCAGAGACACGTGTTTTGTAAATAGAAAGCAAATAAAATATCGTTTGTTGAACGAGTAAACAACTTATTTTTCCCAGGAAATCAAAGCTTATAATGTTACTCTTTCGACATTACTCAAAGGCCTTATTTGTCGTATTATGCGACGCAAATAAATAAGATGAATAGTATTTATTTGATGAATGTAGGACGTAGGCACCTCGTTCAGTGGAAACTTCTCAGAAAACACATTAATAAACAAGAGAGCTCTAAGAAAATTACTATTTATAGTACTGTAGGCAAGAGATTCGGATATATATGTTACTCGAATAGTTAAAAATTCAAAGAGTTCCATTGGGATTTCGTTTCCAGATAATTTTAACCAACCACAATCCGAATTCAGGTCAGACAGATTCGATTGAAATTTACGTTTAGTACTGTCAATTCCTATAGAGATTTCTACGAGATTGTGCTGTGAAATCGAAAATACAGCTGAAAATTTAATTTTAACATAAAGAGCAGGTATACTCGAAGCTAATCTTGCTGAGCGCTGAACTGCACCTTCGCCTGAGAGTCAAAACAATGGAACCTTTTTAGAGAACGTCGAAATGCCAGACTCCATATTGCTCCATGCTATTGTATCAGAACCGAGAGCGAAGAAAAATATTCATCTCGAGTCAACATACGACTGTCTGTTTACTTCAATCCTGAGGATAATATTGACTCGCAAGACGCTGCAGCTGTTCCAAATCATACTTTGAAAAATAAAAACTTGGTTTTAATATTAAGCTTGCCAATGGATACCTATTTACTAACCAGTGCCGACTGACTCAGTAGTATTATGGTTTAAAAACATTAACTATGTGGTGATTAAAGCATGAAATAGAACGCAAATTAATAATGTAGGTATTTGTTGGATATGATGATCATCGATCATGTGAGTTTATATGCACTGAAATCTGAAACTCAATCAATAATGCAGTTTGCATAAATAAAATCCGAACAATTAATCAGTAAATACTGAGAATACGTAAAACAGGTATTTCGAATTTATAAGGGTAATCGTTGAGTCTTAAATTTACCAAAGATTGAGGTTAGTGCCACAGGCAGATTTTTATTATTGTCTTTTAACCATAATAAATTACCTTTGCAAGGTTTTATGAATTCACTGTAAACAAATCAGATATTCCCAAATGCATGAATATTTTGACAAGCACTTAGCTTATAGTGACTTCGCGAGGTGTTTTCAAGTAAATTGATTTAACCTATTTGAGAAATGCCACTAAAGGGCGTAGCTATAGTGTTTGTTGAAGCATATTGAGTCTTTTGTGATATAAGGTCAGCGCTAATGACTGGCATAGCGAAGGCTAGTTTTAAAACTTAGTAAATAAACTGGCTGAACCTCGGAGCCTCATTCGAGTAAGGTCCTTGGGAATATCGGAATAAAATGAATCAGATGTCCTTCTCGAATCGATTGACCGGAAAGAAAAACAAACAATAAACTTTCCATTATTAACATTAAATATTTGAAATGCCTTTTCTTTCGTGTGTGTCATGATGGAGACGAAAGGAAAGGCATTTTACTATTTGTTATTATAAATTTGAAATGTCATAATATGTTACCTCTTTTGGTTGTCAATAAAGACAGTTGATGCATGGATGTCGTTTCTATAACATACAGATTACGCTCTTCAAAACCCTTCAAACTTGACCTAACTGCTAACAAAGCTAGGTCCTACAGCTTCTGAAGCCCCCTATAAACCATGATTGTCTTTACAAAGGCATCCTAAAAAGCAATTAAATTAACAATGCCACCGTAACTTAGTCGAATGCAACGTTAACAGTTACTATTGTCAGATCTATTGTCTGCATGTAAATGAAAATTGACAAAAAGGGTATTCACGGTCGTAGTAGGAACAATAGAAGAATTGTTGGGAATATACTGAACAATGATTGGAGTAATCAACTTCTTTACGAACTGATAATAACAGTAATGTCAATGAAACAACTGTATATAGTTAACAATAAAGAGATGTAAATTACACAGGAATAGACAATGCATCTGAGCCGCGAAGTCCTCGGGCTAACCTTTAACCTATCTCCTCTCGTGGGACTTCTACAAGGCGACTACAGGTTTTGGGAATGTTGTATTGACTATCGACCTTAGATCCTTTGCGTAGTGACGGGTAAACCATCTGCAACTAAAGGAGGATTTGTGTCCAATTGTAAAATATTGGCATTTTATTTTTCAGTAATAGAAGAAGCCGTACAGTTGAAATAAATTGGGATAAGGGCCTCAGATCTTCTAATCTCAGTTTCAGATTCCTGAAGCTTTTTTTTAGTCAAACCTAAATCTTATCGTATCGATTAGTGTCAGTGTCACACTTTGGCGTATTTTTACACGAATTATTACATTGTTAGAACTGTTTGTGAATTTCTATTTTGGTGGCTTTGTCATGTCTTTAACTTGTAAGTTAAATCTCTTTGGAATGTTATATTGAACTGCGGTAAAATAATAAGGAACAAATCCAATTAATTGTTAAGTTGATTACTTGATTTTTCTGCACTTGTTTTTCTTTTAATTTAAAAGCCGACAGTTTTTTATAATTAATTGGCGTCTCGCGTCGCATCGTTTTAATTACTGCAACATATTAATGACAACATTGTTGAATAAAAAAAACTGTGAGACTAACAGTTTTTTTATTCAACAATGATGAAGATAGAAACTTAGCGTGGTGGAACGGCTGCTTCATTTTACCCGATTACGGCGAAGTCAAAAAGGAGAGTTATGATTTTGATTCGTATGAATGTTCATCTGTTTGAGCATATCTTAGAAACTACTTATTATAATTTACCAAATAAGGTATCGTTATAATGATAGTCGAGAGTAAACTTCGAGGATTATTTAATTAACAAAACCATAATAATACCCTTTTCCCTCAATATGTAAAGTCAAAATAATATTGTTCTACTGTGTAATATGAGACAAAACCACAAATACATTGCACCGTGCAGTCAATAACTCTAGCAAAGTTTGGGTGAATTGTGGCGAAACGAAGTAGGGCAACTTGAGTAGTAGGCAGATACCACTTTACTTGAAAACAGAGTTGATTGAAAAGATAAAGAAACTACCAAGATAATATTTTTTGTAGTTAGGAAAGATAATGTTACTTCATAGTAGTTTAGTAGTATCCGTAGTTTTTAGTTGCATCTTGCATTTTGCCACTTAGCTCGGTACTAAAAACTAAATATTAATACTTACTTGCTACCGTAATTTTTATGGAGTTTTGAAAAGTAACGCTTGACTTATTCAATTATCTAAGGATATTGTTTAAAATAATGCCAAATGAAGTAAATGAATAGCAAGTTTTTTAAGATTTTACCTACGAGAAAAATCAGGAAGTACATCCCAATGTTATTGACTTATTAATAACTAGCGACCCGCTCCGGCTTCGCACGGCTATATTATGCATGTATTATACATTCCTCTTGAATTACTCTATCTATTAAAAAAAACCGCATCAAAATCCGTTGCGTAGTTTTAAAGATCTAAGTATACAAAGGGACATAGGGACGGCGAAAAGTGACTTTATTTTATACTATGTAGTGAAGTCGTTAAGAATATTATCTATTAATGAGCATCGACAGAGTTTTATTAAAAAACTCGTGGCTTGTTCCTTTGTTAGTTTCACAAAATACAGTGATATATAAAAAACTTCTGTAGGTTAATACCTCAGGTAAATAACACAGGTAGAAAAATCCCTGATGCAAAAAAAGGTTTCTGCTGTTTATAACAGCATTAAGCAAAGTGGTTGAAAACGAGAAACAAAGTGAGGTAAGGTCCGACTTTTTTTTCGAGTATTCTGCGGTTTTATTTCAACTTTACGTAAAACATTATCGCAGCTCGAGTACGACCCATTTGGACGCCGAAATGAAGAGAATAGGAACCCAAATGCAATAAACAAGTGAATCTTACCATAGAATGTAACAGCTACAAAAAAAAGAGATAAAACCCAGAAATAGACGGTTCCATATATCTTTTAAATCTAAACGAAGGAACTAGCAAAATAAGTAATACTTATTTTTTATTGTTTTTTAAACTGAAGCAACAAATAGCGCAGGAGTAAGTACTCTCGCTCCGGATGCCAAGATCCACTTCGGATGAGCTTGCACCGAGCTAGTGAATAAAGTAGTATATTTTTCAAAGAATAATGACAAAACTTCGAACAAAAATTACTTGTTTGCAAGGAGGTTAGGGTCTTAAAAGGCCTATAAAATATGTGTAAAGATGCTAATAAAGAAAATGAGAAACACGATTACAATGTACGGAAGACGGTTGCAATTCCTCCGGAATACTTTACCAAATAGAGCAATAAACATTATTTATCGTGACATGGTTTTAAACGCTCTACTTTATCCAGAAACAAATTGGCCAGAGGACTAAATTATTAACGATTTGATGGTCTTAGCTTCCCGAGAGCTTAAATTGTTTCTATCTTATTGTGTGGATTTAACATTATTTATGCAGCTGTGCAATTTTGCAGTGCATAAGGCGCAGTGGCATTGGTGCTGGGCAATACTTCATCTAATACATGAGTCAGGCACTAAAAAGCGCTCTAAATTAAAATAAAAGTGGATTTGGGGGCCGCAGGCCCGGGCCCCAAAGCCTACCCACCCCGAAAAAGCATGGATTAAAAAGTTGCTGGGGATGTATAAACGTCTAGATTAGCTATAGGTCAAAATTTTTATTAAGACTAAGTGGTAATCGTAACATTTTTACTAGACTTTAATAAACACATTACTGTCCTTAGAGCCGCACAGTCGGGTAAAAAGAAAGAGATTCTCAATTCGGATGTTTCTATCTTTTTCTGGGATAAAATTTTTCGAACTTACGTATGATCCTAATCTAATTGCTAGCTTTGCCCGTGACTTCGTCCGCGTAGAAATCGAAAATGGTTCTAATAGGATTGGACCCAGGAATCACGTTGTCTCATACAAACTTTGCTCGGTACTAAGGAGTAGAATTTCGGACAATCCTTTCTTATCGGATCGGATGCCTACGTTATACAAAGAACACACGCCCCAAGTTTCAGTCTCTACGATCAGCGGTTTAGGCTGTGCGTTGATCCGTCAGTTAGTAATTCAGGACAAAGCATCACTTCACTACATGGTGAATAAAGTCGCAACCGCTATCTGACTGTCCCTATGTATGCGTAGATCTTTAAAACTACGCAACGGATTTTGATGCGTTTTAATAGAAAAAGTGATTCAAGAGCAAGGTTTAAGTAAATAAACACATCCACGCGTACGGAATCGCGGGCAACAGCTAGTTTTATATAGGTATAGTATATGTTAACAACAATATTGTTCTCTAAATTGCAACCGACACGGTTATGAAGTTCTCAATAATTCCGTGTACAACATAGTAACTGTCTGTCACAAGGCGGTCCCTAATCAAAACATAAGGCGCATGTTCTTGGAATTTATTAGATTCGGTTCACAACAAAGATTTTGCATAAAATCGATAGTTTAGTCACCGCTACGGCACCCCTTCGATGTTTATCATAAAGTTTGTTGTTACCTGGTTTAGATGCACAAGTTATACTAACAGCTCTCCACGGTTTCACCCGTGTAGCACCCGATCCCGTGGGAATATTGGGTTAAAAAGTAGCCTATGTTATTCCCAATGAATCAATGTATCCTCATACTAAGTTTCATCAAAATCGGTCCAGTAGTTTCGGAGCCTATCACTATCACTACATAGTATAAAAGTCGCTTTCTCTGTCCCTTTGTATGCTTAAAACTACGCAACTGATTTTAATGCGGTTTTTTTAATAGATAGAGTGATTCAAGAGGAAGGTTTATATGTATAATATATGCATAATATAGCCGTGCGAAGCCGAGGCGGGTCGCTAGTTATATATAAAAACAAAAAATCTTTCCTCTTTATTATATTAGTGTAGATAGGTAGTAATCGGCAGTATAGCATTGTGATTGACCTGTGGTGTTTATGGCATCTAGACATCTAGACCCATTGGACATTTTGACACTTGGGTCAATTCAGGCCCGAGGCTATGAATGTAGGTGCAGGCTAATTGCCAAAAAACTGCATTTTCTAATCATGTTAGGGATAGAAATGGCTGTTCCAATTTTCATCTTATTACGCTGTCTGCAGACATACTGCAAGTTTCCAACAAAACCGCTCTGGTGACAATATTAGTGACTAGCGACCCGTCCCGGCTTCGCACGGCTATATTATGCATGTATTATACATATAAATCTTCCTCTTGAATCACTCTATCTATTAAAAAAACCGCATCAAAATCCGTTGCGTAGTTTTAAAGATTTAAGCATACAAAGGGATATAGGAACAGAGAAACCGACTTTGTTTTATACTATGTAGTGATGATAGTGATTGTTCACATAGAAAATCTTTTCTACTTCTCGTAAAGTAATGTGGTTCTACTACCACAAGAGTTTTAAGAGTTTTCAGGTCACCATAAGGCTTCTATCTAACTGACCTAACGATTGCTACCACAGATAGCAACAGGGACCTGCTTGAAACGAGCCTTTCGAATCACAGACCGGTTCGCGAATTTTCGCTACAATTTATGGGTTAGTTATCGAAGTAATAAAGACGTAAGGTGTTGCTTAACTCGCTAGGCCATCATCCTGAGGTATAAAATACTTACAGCGGTCCACGGTTATATCCATGTAACTCCCGATCCCGTGGGAATATCGGGATAAAAAGTAACCTATGTTATTCCCAATGAATCAATGTATCCTCATACCAAGTAGTAGTCGGTCCAGTAGTTTTGGAGACTTTTCGTTACAAACAAAAAGAAAATTTGCCCATTTATTTTTATAGTTTTGACTCAGGACATTGATTTTTATTGTATATAGGAATTATAAGACCGCAGTATCTGGTATGAATTTCAACTTGATAGGTCTACCCGTTCCTACAGACAGACGGACAAGAAAGTGATCTTATAAGGGTTCCTTTTGAGGTACGGGACCCCAACAAAAAATCTTTTCGCACTAAAAGATTAGTAAAGAAGGTAAAATGTTGAATACCTATGCAGTTAAGCACCGGTTAATGTATCAGACTTTAATTAAACCCTCGATGGGGTGCAGGCGAGAAGTGACGTCATCACCCGAAAGGTCATTCACACTGACTTGCTTAGTGCTTACCCCACTGACCCGATCTAGAACTTACGCTGCCTAACCAAACGATCCATTTTGCTAGTTTTGAATTTAGCCTCATTAAACACCATCCATCAAAATGTTCCAGTAGTTAGCAAGGCGGCATTAAGCTGGGGACATATTATCGGCCGCGGCTTACGGACGCGTACGATTGCCGCGACTGATAAGTGTGCACGCTCGTTTGGCATCCAGCGGGATCGCTCTAGGACGTCCGCGGACGTCCGAACGCTCAAAGGCCCAAGGCTACGTCCGCGACTTACGTCCGATATTGTGCACAGTTGCATACATTTACATTACACAGATGCCTATAAGCCGCGGCTGTCGGACGCGTCCGCGGAAGCGTCCGAGCAAAATGTGTCCCCAGCTTTAGACGCGACCGTCTGGGTTTACATTGACGACGTATTCAAGCCTCAACAACTTGTAGTTATAAAAACTGGCCAAGTGCGAGTCGGACTCGCGAACGAAGGGTTCAGTACCGTTATATTGTATTTAGTATTTGTTGTTATAGCGGCCACAGAAATACAACATCTGTGAAAATTTCAACTGTCTAGCTTTATGGGTCCATGAGATCTCTGGTAATCGACAGACAGTGGAGTCTTAGTAATATCCATTGCTACCTTTTGGGTAGAACCATAAAAATATTAAAGTAACGGCACGACAAATTCAACATTTTGTGAATTTTTGTAAAAATTACCTAGTTAGAAATCTAATTCTAACATTATTTTGTGAAACGCGCATATTTTCCACATAATCTTCCACTACTACAACCTTAAGTAAAGGCTTTGAAACTATGCCAAATTGAAATGAAAATGTCGTCTTTGAATTTTGGAATCTTTAAAAAAAAATTGGATAGTTCCAAAGCATAATTAAGGTTTAAGTAGTTGGAAAATTAAGTTATTAAAGCGCGTTTCACAAATATAATGTTAGATTTCGATTTGTAACAAAGCTATTAACACAAAAATAATTGGTGGGAAAGTAGATTGAAATATCCATAACCAACTAGAGAAAAGAGAACCATTCTACAAAGTAAAAAAAAATTAAATTAAAATAATTAAAGAAGCCCCTGCCCTGGATATTTAAAAGGCTTCCTCCGTCACCATTCTCGACCAAATTATGGTTTTTATTAGCGATAGTTTAATCAAGGAGGTTAGTGCTTATATGCTGTAGAATTAAGTATGTGTGAAATTAAAGTTTAATTTTGTTTCAAATTATCATTTACAAAAATGGAAGAGAAATAAAAAGAAATTACGAAGCAACATAACTATCCCTGATATATTTTTCACGTAAATCGTCGTAGGAATTAGGATCGTTAATCAAATTCGCATTGAATGAATCACCTACGCCGCCGCGCCGCGCGCCGCCCCGTGGTAACTACCAACATAAATAATTGTGCATGCTATAGCTTGTTGTAGGATTTATTTAGCAAGTTTGTAAGAGCATTGCGTTGGTGACTTATTGTGATGCAACATCGGATCGGTATGAATGCGCGGGCGCTGTATTTGTGGTGCAAAAGTCATGTGTTTAGCGGAATAGCTTGCCTAAAATGTATAAAATTATATACAATTCAAAGTTCAGGCGGTTTAGCACACAGATACCTATTCTGGCATAGGCATCCGCTAAGACTTTTGGAAAAGGAATGTAACGCCTACGTTTACGAAGACGCGGATGAAAACTTTGGTCCTAATATTAAATTACCCCATCAAAGAGTGGGCTTGATTATTTAACTAGCAGAAACTGGTTGACTGGTAGAAAATACCTAACGGCATTAAGTCCTTCTTTGTTTCTTTATAGGGCATTAAGTATAAATACAGAATAATAAAATACACCAGTAAAAATCTTATTCGCGAGTTTTATTCGTAGTAATATTTTTTCTTAACATTTAAGTACCGTGTTTTTAGGGTTCCTTACCCAAAGGGTAACAACGGATCCCTATTACTAACTTCACTGTCCGTCCGTTTGTCTGTTTGTCGCCAGGCTGATGCCAGGCTGTATCTCATGAACCGCGATTGCAACAGTTGAAATTTTCAAAGATTATGTATTTCTGTTGCCACTATAATGCACTTTAACAACAAATACTTACTAAAAACAGAAAAAAAATTAAGTGGGGCTCCCATACAACATGGTCGGAACCCTTCTTGCGCGAGTCCGACTCGCACTTGGCCGGTTTTTTCCCTCTATAACTCTACATTATGATATTAATCTCAAGGTAATTTCTCAATAAAGATATCTTATTAACCGACTTCTTTTGCTGTAAGTAGTTGAATTAATTATGTAGGTACTAGCGACCCGCTCCGGCTTCGCACGGCTATATTATGCATGTATTATACTTATAAACCTTCCTCTTGAATCTATTAAAAAAACCGCATCAAAATCCGTTGCGTAGTTTTAAAGATCTAAGCATACAAAGGGACATAGGGACGGCGAAAAGTGACTTTATTTTATACAATGTAGTGATAGTGAAGTGATATTTTTCACGTTTTAATCGAATTTAGTGCAAAACGCCAGCCATTCAAGGTTTGCACGTGTTAATAAATACCTAGAATACCTACTGCTGAATACTGGTTCATGCGACGATGTTTGCGAAATGGGATGATTCATAAATCCGATGTATTTGCTTTGAGTTGAATGGATTTATCGATTCGTTTGTGCTCGCTTGTCGTTAAATATTGGTTGCACTTTCATTTGTGTGTGGTCGGCTTTTTATAGGAGTCTTTGGGTTGGAAATGATCAAAGGCGATGCATCGCGACACCATCGCCAGTTGTGTGTGAGGGCTTTAATAAATGAAATTGGTGTAGGTTTCGTGAATCGATCATTTAAATCACACAGTTTGCTACAATCTTCATCGTCTATAGATTATAACTAGGTGCGCCCCGCGGTTTTACCCGCGTAAGTCCTTATCCCGTGGGAATATCGGGATAGTAACTACATAGTATAAAATAAAGTAACTTTTCGCCGTCCCTATGTCCCTATATCCCTTTGTATGCTTAAATCTTTAAAACTACGCCCCGGATTTTGATGCGGTTTTTTTTAATAGATAGAGTGATTCAAGAGGAATGTTCATATGTATAATACATGCATAATATAGCCGTGCGAAGCCGGAGCGGGTCGCTAGTAATCAATAAAAAGGAAAAAAAAACAATCTTCTTTTTTTGAAGTTGGTTGGTAAAATAAATAATTTTGAACAACACTGCACAATATCACCTTTATTGTTCATTTATCATAGTAGTTTTATGATCATGTTACACCAGCAATGCAATATGATACCTAATCGCAATAACAAATATCCTACATGATTGGTGACGTTTATCAATATCAATTATAGCAGAAGAAATTACTTTTTAGGGTTTCGTATCCAAAGGGTAAAAACGGGACTCTCTTAAATTAAGACTTCCCTGTCTGTCTATCACCAGGCTGTGTTTCATGAACCTTGAAAGCTAGATTGTTGAAATTTTCACAGCTTATGTATTTCAGTTGCCGCTATAACAACTAAAATACTAAAAACATTGCATACAACATGGTACGGAACCATTAGTGCGCGAGTCCGACTTCCACTTTGCCGGTTTTTTATTTAGTTTTAACCAGCGCGTCGCGGTTTTGCCCGCGTAAGTCGCGATTTTGTTGGAATACCCAGTTAATGATACCTGCTATGCTATGTCATATTTTAATAAGTAGAAGATATGCGGAAACATATGAGCCAAAAACAACCCTTCGTTTTGGCTTCACAATAGTCGGATAAATAGTCGCCAATGTTACTGTTGTGGAGGAACATACAAAAAATATTCTCATCATCAAAATCGGATCAGTAGTTTACATAGCTTAGTTATTACAAACAAAAAAACAAATATTTTCTCCTTGTATTATTATTATAGATAATCAGATAATCTATAGGTCATTAATTTGCTGATAATTTTAATCTTTAACTGATAATTTGTATCTTGAATAATTCTATTAATCAAGTATTAATCTGCATTATTTCCTTATAAATGTATTAAGGTAGCCATTTGTAGGTACTCAGTTCATAGTACTCAATTTTAAAGGTCAGATACTGACTATCATCGTAGTAGAAATTTTCTTGTTAAGTTATCTTTAAAAGATCTTGATACTTTTAGAAGATTCTTCCTTAGGTATAAAGAACTCTTCACAGGGTTTGATTGACTTACCAGGACTTAACTTAGAAATAACTTTATTGTGTGTCTCTGTTTTTTGTGTACTGAATATCTATATTAATATTATAAAGGTGAAGAGTTTGTTTGTTAGTATCAGGAACTACTAGTTTGAATTGAATAATTATTTTTGTGTTGGATAGTCCATTTATTGAGGAAGGCAATAAGCTACTTTTTAACCCAATATTCCCACGGGATCGGGAGTTACGCGGGTGAAACCGCAGAGCGCAGCTAGTATTAAATAAATAAAAAATATTTTAAAAGATTATAACTATTTTTAGATTTTTGTAGGCTGTGAAACAACTGGACAAATTGGTATGAGGATATTGAAAGGTAGGCTACTTTTCATCCCGATATTCTCTCGGAGTCGAACCCCATATCGGGGTCAAAATGCAGGACTATTTTAATATTAAAATAAATGTTAAAATGTATTGTAATGAACTTACTTCTTCAATCTCCTTATGAAACTTGATAGGCCTCATTAGATACAACTGCACAGCAAAGTAAATAAAGTTTATCACAACAAATGCACTGTTCCACACCACCGCATCAAGGTAGCACTCCACACTCATCGCCCAGAGCCCGTAGAATGCACAGCCGAGCATCAACGCGGCTCTCAGCCATATCAAACCACTTGAGGTGTGAGGAGCCAGGAAAGATAGGAGGAAGAAAACATTCGCCACTTGGAAAAATATGTGGTTGACCGGGCGCCAGCGCGGGCAGTGATTTAAGTACATATCCCACATCGAAGGGCGATCTTGTAGAGTTACGTTTACGAAGTCTCCTTCTGTCTCGCCAGCGAGTTTGGTCGTCTCGACAAGCCCCATGCCGGTGCCGCTGGCGATGGACGGGTCAGCGACGTCAGTGGCCGGCACCTCCGTGGTTACATTCGCCAGCCCGCTCAACATCCCGATCGCTAAGGCACTCACGAACAGCATCGTCCTGCCGCGATCCCGCGAGCACCTCGATAACACCGCTCATCGATACACAACACGCGATTACCATTTGTTTATACTTCTAACTTCACTATCACAGCTGATTTTCACCAGGTCTAAGCAAAGCGAGTTTTTTATTTAACAAAATAAATTAAAAAACGTTAACGCAGCACTGCACGTAAACATAGGGTAGGATAGTTGCCGCATAAAACTCAACTAATGTTCAACATAACGCGACATTTTACTAATTAATATTTGGCAGAAATCGAATAATAAAACGATAGCGATAGGAAAATAGAAGCAAACAATCGAAGCACAAAATGACAAACAGCACCGATCTATGACAACAACCATAGCCAACTAAAATTTTAGGGATGCTCCACTATTGAAATACCATTTTCCGGAACGGAAAAGTTTTTCATTCAGTTTGCGTTTACTGAATAATTTATAATGATTATGAGTTGGTATGACTGAAATCCTTAGATTTTTTTACGGAATGTTATATTTTGTGTAGTTTTCTACTAAAGAGCAAACTTAATTTTCGTATAAAAATAAATAATCTTTGCAAGGAATTTATGTTGGCGTCAAATAAAACCTTTGGATACGGAAAAATATTTCCGGATTTTAAGTAGCACATCTCTATTTGAAAGGGTTTGCGAAGATGGTTTGGAATCTCGGAGGAACTTAAAATATAACAGAAAAATATTTAGATTTTTTTTATTTAACCGAAGAAAATAAAATCTTTTTCATAGTTTTATATTTAAAAGCTTCATGAATGGTACACTGTAAACAGTAGAAAAGAAAGAAACAGAGGAAATCCTAACAATCTAAGCAAGGCGAAATCGAGCATTCTCCGCAAACGTAAACAGGCTGTCAAATCAGAATAAACGTCATCGTCCACAAGCTGTCAATGTCATTTGCGATCAGCTGTTATTCTTTTGTGTTGTTTTGCAATGATGGATCCCTCCAAAAAGTAACGATTAAATATTCATCAATTATGGCCGTTCCGTGTGAAATGCTATTATATCCTGAACTGTTAACTAACGAACAACTAATAACCATCATACAAGAGGTAAGTTAGTAAGAAACCAATAAGATATCACCCAATTTAAGAAGTTAACTTACTTATTAGATTTTTTCTGTTTTAGAGGCATTTAAGGATAGAAAACATTGAAAGAATGGATCGCTGCGACCTTATAGAGTTGTTCAAGAACTACTGCGTACCGCACGGGCAGCGGAAATACAGAGATAGTGGGCGAGGAAAAGTTCTTAATAAAACACGACAAAGCCCCGAACCGGCGCCAAAATTAAACGTATTTAACCCCAACCGGGGTAGAAAAATGTCAATTGATGGTTCTGAAAGGTTAAAACCGCCTCCAGATCTGCTCTCTGGGCATATGAAGAGGATAAAATTAGAAAATAACATTCATATTGATGACAAAAATTGTAAAAGAAAAATGTCTATTGATTCTGTAAGTACCTATATTATTATGTTGTATTTTGCATAGACTGCTGTTCATGTCCAGACAGGGCTGTTGTGTTATATAACTAAAGGGGTTGTTAAGAAAAATGACAAAATAACACTTGTTAAATGTTGCTATCTAAATTAAATAGTAATTGTATTAAACCTCAAAGAGTAATGAAACATACAGTCAAGTTTTTTTTTGCTTTTTTAAAAAAAATGTAGATTTTGGTAGTCTTAATTAATTGAAATTGGAAAGTCAAGATTTTTTGGTGCCGTTCACCATAAAAGCGACACTATTTATAAATAATAAATTAAGAATAAGTACTTAAGAAGGTAGTCACCGATAGAGTCACAGAAAGCTTGTCTAAGTATAACTGTACTCTGTTGTTCTTCGACTGTCCATAGATCAGTTTTAGTAAGTAAATTTCAGTCCTCTGCTATCGCCAGGCTGGAGGGTGCCCCTCAAACCCCCGTCACCCCTTTGAGTAGCAAAATAATGCAGTAATGCCTTTTTCCCTCATTAGCAAAAATGTACTACTTTAAATCAAATGTGTATTAACTAACCAGATTTTCATATTTGTTTTCAGTTAACTTCAACTACAGACAGTCCACCTGCAAAGAAAGACAGAAAGCCAATAACATGGCCTTAATTTACAATCTTTGTATATTTATGAGAGAAATAGACTTATGAAGAAAGCTCTCTGAACCTAGCAGAGCTACACGTCTGAAACTTGGCATGGGGTTTAGAACATATGCATGCACTATGAAATGATTTTTGGAAATTCTACCTCTAAAGAGGTAAAAAGACTGTTAAAGTTTGTAATTAAAAGTATTGTGTGTTTGTAAGAAATCATTATAAGTTTTAAAGATACACTAACGCGTGTGAAACTGCGGCGCGTAGCTAGTTTTATCATAAATTCCTAAGTAATAAAATCAAAAACAAAATTATAGTTTACTAGCGACCCGCCCCGGCTTCGCACGGCTATATTATGCATGTATTATACATATAAACCTTCCTCTTGAATCACTCTATCTATTAAAAAAAACCCCCATCAAATTCCGTTGCGTAGTTCTAAAGATTTAAGCAGTCAAAGGGAAATAGGGACAGAAAAAGCGACTTTGTTTTATACTATGTAGTGAAGTGATAAGATTTATTTCCTACTAGTTACGCTCCGCAGTTTGATTCGCCTAAGCCCCGCGTGAATAGCCTATCTACAAACCCAAGTTTTATCTCAATCAGTCCCGTAGTTTTTGCGTGGAAGTAATAAAAATACACACAATTTTATTTATTAATAGCAACATGCAGCAGTGAATCATTGAGATGTATTTATTATTTTAACTACTGAAGATTTGTATTCTATCGAGTTTTAGGAATATCTTTTACAATTCAACTTCTGTTTTTATTTTATATGTCAGATGATAATATACTCAAAGCTCAAAAAATACAATTTTTTTTACAATATTTTATAAAATGTGATTAATTTTAATTTGAACAAAAATGCAGTTAATTTAATATGTACTTATACAGTAAAATTTTAATATAGGGTTTAAAATAAGTAAAAATGGATGTCATTAAATTAAGACAATAATTTTGTGTTTTTTTTAATAGTAAGTATACTTGACAGACGTTGTCTTACCCGCCCGAACGCCGCGCGCGCTTCTAATTTAAACCATACAACCCTTCAAACAAATGTAAAAAGTCATCAAAATCGGTTGAGCTATCTTCGAGATTTTGTGAGACCGCACTGGGGCGATAGAAACCTACCAACCCTACGGTTAAAATCAATGACCTATCTACCAGCAACTACCAGTTACTTTACAGATTTTGCTATAGGAAAAATTTAATTTTAACCACCGATAACCTACAGTACTACATGTTCCTGCTGATCAAACTTTGTGGTCAAACTAGTTTGTTCAAAAAGAATAAATTTCCTCGTAGATAGATTACACATTCCCTTTCCATTAGTAGGTACTAGGTACCCTGTTAGTACCTACCTACCTACTCTAAAAAATAGAGTAACTCTTTTCATTTGACCTCCGAAAAACTGTCATTAAAAAATAAACTAAACTGTCAAACAACTATCAATCAGTTGTCTTGCATTGTATGTTTATTTATTTTACAAAAATAACACGCAAATAAAACGAAAATGAATAACATAGCCCCGAAACCGATAACATCTGTGAAAAGTCAGCTGGAAATTGATCCAAATGACAATATACCACATTCTAGATCTTTAAACATGTCGAAGACCCACTCACATTTCTTAGTGCCTTCGGAAAAACTTGACAAGGTAACCATTTATTTAAGTTCTAGTCTCACTGCGCATCCCCAGACAACACCCCTCTTGTTTAGGGGTTTCAAGTCACGAGTGCTTGGGTTTAGGTAAGCGTGCGTACATCATACACGCCGTCACTTACCCTCGGGTGAAATGCTCGTGAATTGGTCAAACGCTGATCTACTTACCTATAAGTACCTAAATTAATTTAAAAATCATTCGGTAACCGGGAAGTGGATCAAATTTAATTTGCAAATTTTGACGGACAACTTACTTACATAAGAACAATGCAAGTTAAATAAAAGCTTGTAAAAAAGCTATGAATTGTTAGAGCCTCTCCAGAAGGCGCGATCCAGAGCTACATGCTCATGCTTATTATTTATGCTACATACATTCCGTTTTATCTGGACACGAGTTGATAAACAGATGAACATACATAACCACATGCAACTATAATAAAGATTAGCAAACCAAATTAGTTTAGTAGTTTTTCCAGACAACTGAAACTAAGCCTAGAAACCGAGGTCCAGTGGATGTTTATATCCATTTTTCCGGAAGAATCCCGCCTACACACTTTTCAGATTTTTAAAGCTTTATATCTACTACTGCATTTTAAATATCTTCAAAAGGTAACTCGCCGTGTGATTGCTCCATACGCTCAAATAGAAAGGAAAGGGGTAAAAGAGGAAGCAAGAGGAAAATACCTGGATATCAATAGGTTTAACGTGTTCTTAGAGGATACTGTTGATTTGGACTCGCTGTTGTACGAGACTGCTGAAGTTTTGAAAACTGTCACTGAAAGTTCCGGTTAGTTGTGTTTAACTAGCTGATACGCGCTGCTTCGCATGGATGGGATATCCAATTGTCTTAATTCTTCGTCTTAAATCCCTCTATTTAATAGTGAAAACGTGATAAAAGCTTCCCTAGCTTTTATAGGGAGCTTTTATTACGTCAAGGGAGGTGGTTTGTTAGCTCAAATATCCCTAGATTTGAGCTAACAAACCACCTCCCTTGACGTGATAAACCACCACCTCCCTACCCTCCCCCCGACCTTCCTTCTTGTTGATTGAAAGCTTTTGTCCTTTTTAAGCAAAAATAACTGAACCGATTGCTGTGAAACATAATAAATGTAGATAGCTAAAGAACTGGAGTAAGACTTAAAGGCTACTCTTTGTTTCGATATTCCTAAGCTACGGGATTGGGAATTACGTGGATTATGGAAAAAATTATAAATGCGTAACTATCTTCATCCCGTGTTTGTTTGTTTGTAAGGTATTTCCTTTATTAAATTTATGTCTAGGTGTATTCGTCTACGTAGTAGATCATGTGTTAAACGAAATAGTTTTGATGTCGCACCATACGAAGAACCCAGAACGGCATGAAGTTAATATACCTATTGGTCAGTATATTTTAAGATATCCTATGTCAAACTAAGTACCTACACCTGTCTTAAAATAAATAAATAATGCAGGACATTCCACTCATCGCCAAATAACTAGACTTGTGTTATGGGTGCTACACAACGGATATACCTACTCTTGATATACTACATAATATATACTTACTTTTCTTTTGTAAATATATATAATAGGTACATAGACACAGCCAGACCACGGACAAATATCTAAGCATAAATACTTGTCTAGGGCGGGAATCGAACCCGCAACCCTGTGTTTGGCAGTCCGGCATGGTGACCATTGTGCCAACTGGGTCGTCGATTATTTTCTTATTTATACTTTACTAATCCGAAACCCAGGGATAATCACCTGTGTGTGACATACCTACCTACCTATAGGTACTGCACAAAAAAAAAGTTTTCTGGGAACAAGAAATAATCCTTAGAGACGCTACAGAAATTTCTTGGTTTTAGTACAATAATGTTAAACTGTTAAGCAGTACTTATTCTTAATTGAAAAGCAATCTTATAAAGCTGAAGAGTTTATTTGTTTGAACACGCGAGTTTCAGAAACTACTAGATCGAATTAAAAAAAAATCTGTTGGATAGTCCATTTACCGAGGAAGGCTATAGGCTACTTTTTATTTTGATATTCCCACGGGGTGAAACCGCGGAGCGCAGCTAGTAGGTATTCAATTACCTACTGCTTATTATTTTCAAGAACATTTACATAAAACCAAGATATTATTCTCTAGCATCTATAGGGGGAGGATTATTTATCTTTTTTTCTGTGTGCATTAAATTCTTGGTGATCTCCAGAGGAAGGTAAAGTACCAGCGGCTCACGTAGCCTACACCAAAGAGTTCCTACTGCTGGAAGACGTGCAACGCGACAGACGGTTCGCCGAAGGTCTCAAGTGGGTAGACGCGAAGGTAGCACTGTGTATGCCGGTCCTGAAGCCTGATGGTGATTGCTACGCTGTGTTGGAGCTGTACAGGACGTTCTCACAACCGTATGATGCTGTTAGTTCATTAGTTACCTACGTATTTTTTTAAGCTATTGCATAGCTTTTATCGCGGGCTTTGAGCGCGGCGACCGAATCAAGAAATTCCGTAATTTGTTATTTTCTTGTATTATAGGACCTCGGTCAAAGAATAACTATAATAATACCCATGGTGGATCTACCTAGATATGTAGGTACGGTCGGCTGCATAATTGCAGACTGACCGTACAGCTCTAAAACAGCTGGTAGATGAATGTTTTCAACACAAGCAACATTCTAGGCACCTGCTAAATTAAAGTGAAAACATTCCAATAATAGTAATATTAAAACTTTACGGTGGGTCTGCAATTATGCAGCCGACCGTACCTACCTGCACCAGCTGTTAGAATTTCCAAAAATTCCATATTTACGATGAAATTGTTTAGTTATTTTTAGCTCGGCAAAAAAATATGGCGTGAATATTTTTGGAAAAATTCACAGGTTCGATTCCTGGCTAGGGTAATGACTTTCCAAAATAGAATGATGCGGTTTTAGTTTTTGTCAAAATCGAGCATGCAACTAATTTCAGCAATTTTTCTCGCTATCTATTTAAAATTCAGCCTGTTCAAAATTTTCACAATGTGTAAGTATTATATGAATATTGATCGTCCCCAGAACACCCTATACACAGTGGTGAGCGTAGCGTGCTGGGCCGGAGCCGGCGTCCACCAGGCCCAGGCTCGCATCACCCTCCAGAAGACGACACATCTCAACTCGGAGCTGAGGAATCTACTGCAGAACTACTTCTGTGATCTCGCATCTGTTGATACTATGCTTACTGATATGTTGGTAAGGATCGTACTTAGGTACTTCAGGTATTAATTACTGAAGTAACCCACATTTATTTTATTTACCTCTGTGGTGGGGTGGTATCTGTGATGCAGAAGGTTGCGGGTTTGATTCCCACCTCAAACAAATATTTATGTACAGATATTTGTGTCTGGTCTGAGTGTTTCTGTATGTAAATTAATTATATATTTACAAAAGAAAATTATATACTTAAGTATTCTATCAATTGTTTGGCCACGTGGCCACCATACCACAAGTCTAAGTAGCTTTGCTTGGGGGCTAGATTGCGCTGTCATTATTTATTTACTACCTACTAGCTGTCCCGGTAAACGTCGTTTTGCCATGTAAAAAAAATGTGATAAATGAAGAAAATAAAATACCGCTCGAGAAAACCCCCCGGTCGAACGTCTTACAACAAAGACGAACGTCACAGAATACACAATAGTGTAGCATACTTTTATATCCCGATATTCCCACGGGATCGGGACTTATGCGGGCTTATATGCCTTATATAATTCGTATATTTAATTTCACCCGCGTAAGTCCCAATCTCGTTTGAATTGAAAAAAAAAAAGTATCCTATGTCCTTCTCCTGGCTCTAAGCTACCTCTCCATCAATTTTCAGCCAAATCGGTTCAGCCGTTCTCGAGTTATAAATAGTGTAGGTAACTAACACGACTTTCTTTTATATATATAGTTTTTTTTTTTTTTTGTTTGTGAAACTGCGAACCGCTTTGTATAGAAATATTAAGAAATAAAAACAAAAATCTCAATCAATCAATTAAGCCTTAATTGAATAAGTACCTAGGCAATCATCATCTCCCCACAAAACCTTATAGCCCGCTAAAGAAACTCGGTCATTCTGCCTTACGTTGAAACTAAAAATTGTAAAATCTTAAACGTTTTTTTGTTATCACCCTACAGGCAGTAGTAAAATCTTTCATAGGCGTAATGAGAAGCAGTTTCTATATCCTAGACAAGGAACACCTCGGAGAGCAAACGTACGCTGATATGTGGGACGAAGGATGGACAATAGATAAGTCTACCATGCCGAGAAAGAAGGCTAAAGTTAGGTTCGTTCATATTTCTATATCACCGCGCTCCGCGGTTTCACCCCCGTAACTCCCGATCCCATGGGAATATCGGGATAAAAAGTAGCCTATGTATTCCTAATGAATCAATGTATCCTCATACCAAGTTTCATCAAAATCGGTCCAGTAGTTTCGGAGCCTATTCGTAACAAACGCAAAAAAAATGTAGATAAAAATAAGTGGAGTGGAAAAGTGTTGGCTCCTTATAAATAAACGAGATGCGCCCCGCGGTTTCACCCGCGTAAGTCCCGATCCCGTGAGAATATCACAATAAAAAGTTGCCTATAGTGTTCCACGATAAATGGACTATCCAACTCAAAAATATTTTTTCAATACGAGCCAGTAGTTCCTGAGATTAGCGCGTTCAAACAAACAAAACTTCTGCTTTATAATATTAGTATAGATTAGGTAGAATTTTGTTAGTTACTGAAAGGTAATGCAGTAGTACTTAAATAGAACTCACAGAACTTAGAATGCAGACCGCTGCCAGCATAAATGGAAGACGGCTCCTTCCACGCCGTCTTTCTTTCTTCACTCTTGTCTCTCCCCTCTTATTTGGGGGTCTTCAAGTCACGAATGTTTATCTTCTAGGTAAGCCTGTTTCATCTTAGACCGCATTTCACTTACCATCGGGTGATATAGTTGCAAACGTTGACCTATGTATATTTTAAAATTAATACAACTTGATAGAATTACAGAAAATTATACTTAGGATTTAGTGATGTGATGGTATTCAGAAGTCCCGTAGAATCTAATTTCAAACATTTCAACAAAAAAGGGTAAAACGGGACCCTATTACTATAAGACTTCACTGTCCGTCTGTCTGTCACCAGGCTGTATCTCATAAACCGTGATAGCTAGACAGTTGAAATTTTCACAGATATGATTTCTGTTGCCGCTATAACAACAAACAAACTAAAAAAAAAATAAGTGGAGCTTACATTAACATAGTATGGAACCCTTCGTACGCGTGTCCGACTCGCACTTGGCTGGTTTTTTTTTCTAGCATAAACCTAGAACAGAGCACAGTGGGCCTAGTCGTGAGGACTGGTGAGATGCTAAACGTGAGAGACGCCTACAAAGATCCTCGGTTCTTGAAGGAGATCGATCCGACTACTGGGACCGTGGTCAGGACATGTCTCGTTGCTCCGATCAAGGATAAAGAAGGTGTCATTGGTAAGACTGACGATTAAAGTTCGCTGCATGCCTAACGTAATTTTTCTCGGACGGAACTTTATATTTTAATATGAAACGATGTCAAGAAATCGTCACGTCCCGTCCGGCACGAGAAAAAAATCGTACAGTATAAGTATATATACTTACCTATGTTTAAAGATCACGAACGATTATGAACGATGCACGACAGGTCTACGTCCCGTGAATCGTTCTTAAACGATTGTACCAGCGTTCTCCGACAGTCGTTTCGCCTTTGGACTGATCGCCGATAGGACGTTTCATTTCTGAGAGGTTCGCCGTCAGAACCATTCACCGTACAGCATTATTCGTATGTGCATTATTCGTATGTGGCTGTTCGACGACAGGACTTGTCAACTATGGACTATTCAGCGATAGATCGTTTCGTGTACGATTTTTTTAACTACGTAAAGTCATTACTTTCAAAAACTAAAAAGTTACGAAAAAGATAATTAATACTTATCATGTTCTATAAATATTGTAAGATCTGTAGTAAATACGCCGCGCGCACGCGCAACGTGCGTCCGCGATGACCGCGCTCAAGCGCGTGTGCTCTTTGACGCATAGACATAGAAAATGGCCAGACAGTATTAGTCAGTCGTCGTCGGTCAGGACTTTGGATTTAATATTTTTAGTTTATAATTGTATGGCCTAGTGTCTAGTAGAGCATTTACCACCTACTTAAATGGCTATGTTATAAAAATACAATATGTTTTTTTATTATTATTTGTAATTAAGCTCTGAAACGACTGTACCTACTGATTGTGATCAAACTTTGGTATCTATCTATGATTATATTATAAACCTGGCGAGCAATGTTAATGCATATTTTTTTCGTAAGAAAAATCCTTTGGTACCATTGGTAGGTACACCAATTAATGTCCCTTTGTAATGTTTTGGTTCACAGGTGCAGTTCAGCTGATAAATAAAATCAACGGTTTACCATTTAACACTGAAGACGAGTATATTTTTAATGTTTTTGTCAGTTATTGTTCCCTTATTGTCCACTTTTATAATATGGAGCGGAAAAAGATTTATCACGTGAGATTTACAACATTTCATTAGTAAAAGAAGGACCTAAGTACCTAATTAAGATATTTTTGACGTGATAACGTCTAATAAATTTATGGAACATCTGAATTCACAAAAAAGTGTCATGTTCCGGTACCATGAAGCGTCATGGTAAACGGCACGCGTCTCGTGTTTGTTATCTGGTCGTCTGTCGAACCACCTTTTAAAGGTCGATATAAAATATTGCGCATCTGTCGCGCCACCTTAATAAGGTCGATCATTTGGCGGGTATTTCAACGACGAAGTCAAGCATGTACATTATTTCTATCCTTTTCGAACATATATACACTGTGAAATCGTCCGTAAATCGAGTTTACAGACAACCCTTTTTTTGCAATATCGTCGTATCTTATTAAATGGAAGCTAGAGGCCTTTTGTATCCACGGGGCTCTGGGCTGCAGCTCATACAACCCTTAGGTAGATCCGCCCCTGGCTTGTAGAGTAATTAAGAGCTATTATTAACTGTGAGCGTAATGAGCTAGTACCTTGGCAACTTATTTTACATGAAATGTTTTTAATGGAATTGACATATTTCTCAACGCCCTCCAGGAGAATCTAAACAAGATGTACTCTCAACTAATGTCCCTCCACCTAAAGCCATGTAGACACGACTTGGATGAACTCATGGAGACCAACGGCATCAGGCTACCGCCAAGCAATTTTAGAAGGTTACTAATATTTTCTCGCGACTTTAACATCATGCGACCGATCGTTCAGCATTGGACGTCCTGTGGCTGATATGATGATGATGACTAATATTTAATAAGGCTTTGTCTCAATAGTTCGGTTGAGTGAACAGTTGCAACTTTTTTGGCCCAGTACTTCGTTTGGGGTCTCTAACGACGTCTCTAAATCATTATGGGGAGCCCCCTAACTATGACTTTCGTGATTTCTACTGCCCTTAAAAAAAATTTTTGAAGTGAGAAATGATTATCTCCTTTAAGACGCGAGAGAATAATGTCTTGATCTTAAAATGATAAGCAGTAGGTGGGTATTCTTAATTATAAAGTAATATTCTTAAATTAGGATTAGGTACAGCTTTATTTTCAAGAACATTTACTAAAAACAAGAAATTATTCTCTAGCGGGAGATAATTATTTATCACATCAAAAAATATTTGTTTTCTGTTATCAAGAAAGCTATTGAATTTATTATAAACTTTTCAGTTTCGACTACCACATAAGCGAAAGCGGTAGTAAAGACGATATGGCAGGTCTCGTCTGCTACATGTTCACAGAAACATTCGCCGGTAGAAACTTCGAACGGACACATCTCGCTGACTTTACGCTTACCACGCTCAGGTGCTATAGGTCTGTATCT
Source organism: Idaea aversata (assembly GCA_907269075.1). Taxonomy (NCBI): domain Eukaryota; kingdom Metazoa; phylum Arthropoda; class Insecta; order Lepidoptera; family Geometridae; genus Idaea; species Idaea aversata. The sequence continues at coordinate 1,413,997 of OU026092.1, read as the reverse complement.
CTCTTACTATGGGGTATTGTAACTATGAAACCTTTAGTTGGGTACTTTTCAACCGCCAGCATCTCTTCGATCCGATCCAGACCCAGTTGGCACAATGGTCACCATGCCGCCGGACTGCCAAACACATAGGGTTGCGGGTTCGATTCCCGCCTCCAATAAATATTTGTTTCTGGTCTAGGTGTTTTTCTATGTAGGTACTTATAATAATGTAAAATGAAAAGTATGTACAAGTACTAACACAAACCTCATTGTTTGGTTTAATAGTACTTTTTTAGCTATAATATGTTTTTGTTAATATTTAAGTAATAAATAAATAAATAAATAAAATAATGTAAGTATCCTATCCGTTATCTAGTCATAACACCTTTAACCATAACACCTTTAGAGTTGCAGGCGGTTTTTTAATCTAGCCTATTGCACCCACTGTTGGACTAAGGCCCTCCCCCCTCCATATGTTCCTATCTTCTTCAATCATCGCGCCATCGTTTCTTAGACCTATCTATCTACCTCGATAACGTCTGAATTTATTATTATTTTGTTGACAGAAACAACCCGTACCATAATGCCGATCACGCTTTCTGTTTTACGCACACCATGTTTCTTATATTGGTCAATAATTGTGGCTTCTTCGACTTTGATGAGGTGAGAATTTATCAAGTATAGTTATTAATTCCTGGAAACAAACATAGTATGGCAAATTAAAGGATATTACTCATTTTTATATCTATACCTGTAACTTTGTGGATTATCTTTCGGTGGTCTGCAAGGTGTTGAAACTCAACGATTTGTTGAGTTTCAACATACAACATGCCTCATACTTTTTTTATTAGTTCTCTGTTGCGGCGGGCTGTAAGCCACATCGAAAAAGTATGGTATTACGCTACTGCCTACCTATAGTTTTTTATTTATCGACTATCGGAAAATACAAGCATTTTTGTGGAACAAATCGCTCGACTTTCGTTATTTAGCCGACACGTTCGATTAAGGTCCACGCGATTGGGCCGACCCGGTACCAGCGCTATGACCATCATTTTCTTTTTTGTCATTCCGTAATTAGACCCCTGAAGGAAGAACCGCCATACTGGTACAAATGATTAAGTCATTTTTGTCACCATCTCCCGGTCTAATTAGCAACATTATCGATTAGTATAAAAATTAGTATAAAAAAGCCACTAAGTTCTGAACTTCATTATTGCACATCGTTCATAACAGTGTTGGAGGCATGCGCTGAGTGAGTATAATTCTCATCTTTTATAAAATCACGAAGGTCTTACTCTAGTATAATTATAACTGACTGTATCAAATGCCTTGTTTAAAACGATGGAATCGTAAGTAAATGAAAGTTCCTTCCCTCCAGACAGCCGCCATGATGCTATCAGGTCTCTGCCACGACTTGGACCACCCAGGTCTTAACAACAATTTCCTTTCGTTGACCAAACATCCCCTCTCAAGGATGTACAAGTCTTCATTGTTGGAGTATCACCACTTCTTTCTGGCAAAGAAGATCATTGAGGTACTTACCTACATTGCACATTGGTTTTTTTTGGAGGTAATGCTGTTAGGACTTTGTCATGGCCACCCCAGATTATGTGTTAGTGCTAGTAGATTCGTGCACATTGTGTTACTTTGGAGTTGATGCAGTCAGGATTCTGTCATGATTTGTACCACCCCAGATTCAGAAACTCGTTCGAAACAGTTCCTATAAATTTACAGAATGGACATCAGGCAACAAACTCACTGTAGAATTTTTAAATTGCAATTTTTTTATATAGGTAATAAAAAACAGATAATATAAAACAAACTTGTTTAGCTATTAGATTATTTAAGATTTAAGTCCGTCATCTCTAACAGGACTTTAAAGCCCAGTTTTAGTTGAAAACATTCTAATAATATGAACTAAACTGCTTTGGGCGGCTCCTTAGGTCTTATAATATTCGACCTACCTACTATCACCTCTACTTCTTATGCCGAGTTAAATGTTCCAAAGCATCAAACCTCTAAAACTTTCATCTTTTACAGGATAAACAATTATTGTCCAAACTGCCGATCGCTGATCGAGATAGAATCTTAGACGAGATGAAATACGACATCCTCTGTACAGATTTAGCTGTTTACTTTCAGGTAAGAAACGACTGTATTCGACCCTTGTATTTTTTTTTAATTTAATAGGTCAGCGTTTGACCACTATCACACTTGCCTGATGGTAGGTGACGATACGGCCTAAGATGTAGCACGCGCGTCAGAGATACCTATTCACTCGCGACTTGTAGACTCCCTAATTGTACACGTCAGGAAAGACAGACGCAGGCAACTGGTTCCACTCCCTTGCAGTACGAATAAGGAATGACGAAGCAAAACGCTTAGCGAACGTCTGGTATTATTTCCATGAAAATGTCCATGTTTTCTTGTACTACGGAAATATGTTAACTCTTTGCGCGAAAGCATAAGTACATAAAGTGTTTGAATTGCCTTCAGGTGCGTGCGCAGCTGACGCCTCTTATAGCAGATCGTGCCTTCGATTGGAATGATAACTCCCATCGAAGAATGCTAAAGGTATGTGTAGTGTACGGTGTTAACCTTTTAACCACAACTTTTACCCCCTCTTTTTTAACCCCTCATGTTCAAAGATAGGTGTAATACGTGACGTGTCTGTGTATTTGACTGTGCCAAACGGATGGACAGCTTTTAATTTAAATTTTGATGAAAATCGGTTCAGCTTTTTAAACGTTATCGTATTTTTTTCTCAGTAAATCTATTTCCAGAGCGATCATCGCTTCCTTAGGTAAACCGGTCGTACCTAAGGATTTACGTATTTAGACGATGACGAAAAATTTGAAGGGATTTTTAATTCACCTTACAAAAACCTTGTTGAATGATCTGATTCAGCTGCTTTTCGATTACCTGTGCCTTGGATTGTACAAGACTCGGAGAAGTCCAAGTGTGAGCGAGAGCTACGTGTTTGGTCTGAAAAAATGAGTTAAAAAGTTGTAACAGTTCAGGGTGTTGTGTTTCAGGGTATCTTAATGACAACTAGTGATTTGTCAGGTTGTTGCAAACCTTTCGGTGTAGCTAAGGCTATTGCTTCATCGGTTTACGAAGAGTTTTATAATCAGGTAAAGACATCCATGATGAAATTTTGTTTGCCATTCTTAAGCTGCAGTAAAACCTTCTGAAGAACAGAAACCGTCTACCGTAAATGCTCAAAATTTATCCTCGAATCTTCTGAAAATATATAGAACTAATTTTTTTCCTTTCTTTTTTTCCACTTCTCTCACAGCCTCTCGTTGTTGGATTGCAGCCAATACTATGTGAAAGATCTGGTAACACAATGGCTTTCCGCTAAAAATGCGTTTGCGCTATGATCGGCAGAAATTTTCTTGTTTGCATTGGTATAAGAATAATCAGTAATTTTGTGTATGGGACCTATACAACACTGAAACGAGCTGGATCTAATTTGAGTTACATTTTACTTTGTCCCATTGACTTGCCGAAGAAGAGAGGCATAATCCTCCCCACGTTGACTCATCGTCATCGTGTTTCCAGGGCGACCGTGAACGTCAAATGGGCTACACACCACTAAGCATGATGGACCGTCGTCGCAGCGTGAACCAGCCCGCGGAACAGATCCAGTTCCTGTCGGTGGTGGTACTGCCCTGTCTGCTGCTGCTGCAGAACGTCTTCCCTAACACTGCGGCGCTCACTGACAACTGCAGGTGGTTCTTTAATGGCAGAAGTCAATAACCTATTTATAATTTAAAGGTTGCGGGTTCAATTCCCGCTTTAACAAATATTTATCTACAGAAGATATTTGTTTCTTGTCTATTACTAAATTAACGCTATTTCTAATATTAGCCACAATCTTATCTTTAAAAAAAACAAGACAAAAATGTGGAAGACTTACTGTAGGTATGCAGTGTCGAACCCAACCCCTTACTGACCGACGACTGAGCAGCTAATAAGAGCGTGCTTGACCGGGCCCGGGCGCTTGCTTTTATAGGCGGTGAATTGGGGATGATCGGCAACAACCACAGAAAAAAAAGAAGAAAAAAAAACGTTTTTCTGTAAAGGGTTACGGACGATAATTTTACGTGTTAACGTTTTATGAAAACGATAAAAAAATTAAGATTTTTTTTGTTTGCAAAAAAATTTGTTTGGCTTCTTTTAACGGACGTGATGTCACTTGGCTGCATACAGTATTATGTCTGTTATCTCACACCCACAACACAACCATTTTTGCAGAAAAACCCAAGCGGCGTGGCATGAAGAGATCGAGATACGAGGCCAGAAGCTGTGGCGGCAGGATGACTCCTTGCCCAGGGATAAGAGCAAGTTGTTCGCACCACGACACAAGTCCGATCTAGACTTAAATAATTAGATATACTTTGTGTAGATACACAGAAAACCCGGCCAAGTGCGAGTTACTCGCGAACGAAGGGTTCCGTACTATTTTATTCTGTTTTTTTACCCGACTGCGCAACGTAAAGGAGTGGTAATGTGTTCATCAGTCTATGTATGTATTTAAGTTTGAACCTACGTGGCTCTCTAGAGCCCAAACGCGTGGGCCGATTTTGATGATTCTTACGTTAATCGATTCGTCTCAACCTGGCGAGTGTTACTATAGACATTTCAATGATATTATAATAATAAAAAATGACGAGTACAAGACGCCATATTGTCAAAATTAATTAGTATTTGTTATAGCGGCAACAGAAATACATCATGTGAAAATTTCAACTGTCTAGCTATCACAGTTCATGAGATACAGCCTAACAGACAGATAGCGGAGTCCCGTTTTTACACTTTAGGTACGGAACCCTAAAAAGGTTTACCTAGAGCAAGAAATAATCCTCTCAGACGCCATGTGCATATTTTTTTGGTTTCTTTAAAAAAAAATCTTATGAATTGTTTGGGAATATTTTTGTAATTATTCTTGTAAGTCTTAATCGCGTTTTTTTATTTCTCTTACCTCCGACGTTTCGACTATGTTACAATAGTCATGGTCGCGAGGAGACACCCCCATGGTAGAGGAGGATGGTCTCCTCGCGACCATTACTATTCGTGCGGGTTTAAAAAGTTTAAAGATTTTTTTTGTAATAACCTGTTTTAGGTAGTTTCCCTATTTTTGCGAAATATTTAGTTTATAATTAAAGTGCCAGGTGCTCCTTTTTAGCCGCAGGTACTCCAGGTACCTTACTACATAATATTTTCAAGAACTTACTAAAAACAAGAAATTCATCTCTATATAGCGTCTATAGAAATATTTCTGGCTAGAAAACTTTTTCTGTGTGGAGATAGGTAAATTAAGCAGGTACAGTCAATGGCCAATATGTCTAGTATCACCTCTAGATTATATTAATATTGACTCTTCGTCAACTAGTCTAAAGAAAATCGGTTTACGCTAAATGATTGGAACTGCTACTTCACTTTTGAACTTGAGTGTACCTTATTTGAATAGTTAATACTGAAACTGTCTCGAATTTTAATTTTAATTTTATAAAGGAGTGTTGATTATGTGGGAGTTAATTATAGTAAATATATATTTTGTTTTACAAAATTAGTTGTTTTTGACGTGATAACGTTTTATAAATTGGTGAACACCTGCAATCTCAAAAAAGTGTGACGTCACGCGTCGTTACTGGAACGCCTCATGTTATTGACAAGGTAACTATAGCAACGTTTTATCGTTGCCATGGTTACCATCAATGTTTTCTTATGACGTTATCACGTAAAATTATCGTCCGGAAACAGACTTTACAGACAACCATTTTTTTCGTCAATTTACAATTATTACCTACATGGGCCAGTCTCTCTGCATAATGCCTAAATCTACAAGGATAGATCTTTTATTTGTTTGTAACGAATAGGCTGCGAAACACAGGACCGGGAACTACAGGAAAGAAAAGAGATAAGATCTAGGTGTCATTTATTTATCTACTGAGTTCTGATAGCCTGGTACTTACAGACCAATTAGGTACTACTGTATGTGCTACTGTCAAACAATTTACAAGGTAACAACAGAAAGAGAAAAATCGAAGAAAGAGAGAGAACGATATATCTCTCATTTATACCCATGGACGTAATAATTAAGGCTTTTACACACGTTACGATTTGGTCGTCCCGACCAAATTGACACAACCAAATTGGGTATCGATACACACGCTACGATTTGGTCGGATACTATTCAGAGAGTACATTGATACACATCGTGGTCATTAAGTAGTTTCTGGGGTTCCATTCCTCAGGGGGAAAAACGGTTACTATTACTAAGACTTCACTGTCAGTTCATCAGTCCGTCCGTCTATCAGTTCCATCCGTCCGTAAATCCTTCCGTCCGTCTGTCTGTCTGCCTTTCTGTCCGTCTGTCATCCGGTTGTATCTCATGAATCGTGATGGATAGAGAGTTAAAATTTTCACAGATTATGTGTGTCGCTTTACCAACAACTAAAAAAAGAAAAAAAATGAAGTGGAGCTCAAATACAACATGATACGGAACCCTTCGTGCGGGAGTCCGACTCACACTTGTTTGTTTCGAACACGAAGTTGGGTCCGATGCGTACACACGTCCCGATTTGGTCGGATACAACCAAATTGGGTAGGCGTATCCAATTTGATCAATTAATAATAATTAAGTCTGCCCGACCACGATACACACGTCCCAATTTGGTTGTACACCCGACCAAATTGTATGTCGGACCCGACCAAATTGGGACGTGTGTAAAAGCCTTTATATCTTCTACTGAGTTCTGATAGCCTAGTACTTACAGACTAATTACTGTCAAACAATTTACTTACATACACGGTAACAGAAAGAGAAAATTGAAGAGAGAGAACGATATATACCTTATACCTTCTACTGAGTTCTGAAGACCAATTCTCGTAAATAACATTGTTTAAATTACATTTCAATATCATTCCGATTGCATTTCGATTGCAAAATTTTCCTACAAAAACCTAACTTTTAGGGTATTTTGAGCAAGTTTGAGGGTATTATTTGTGATCGAAATGCAATCGAAATGATATTGAAATGTAATTTGAACAATGTTATTTACGAGAATTGGCCTTATAGCCTGGTACTTACAGACTAATTACTGTCACAATTTTCACGGTACCGGAAAGAGAAATAAGAAGAGAGAGAGAGATAACAATATAAGTGTAATTGATACCTTCTACTAAGTTTTGACTACATACAAACTACAGGACGATTTTGATGAAACTTGGTATGAGGATACATTGATTCAGTGGGAATAACATGGCTACTTTTTATCCCGATATTCCCACGGGATCGGGAGTTACGCGGGTGAAACCGCGGAGCGCTGCTAGTAATGGATAAAAAAATAACTTACCATAATATCTATTTAAATAAAATTCTCGTGTCACGGGGTTCGAACTTGAACTCCTCCGAAACGGCTCGACCGATTCCCATGAAATTTTGTGAGCATATTCAGTATGTCTGAGAATCGGCCATTTTTTTTTTGTAAATAGCTAAACAACGTTTGCCGGGACAGCTAGTTAATTTATAGTATTTTCTAAGCTTTTCGCGACTTGAACTCATAATTATATTTACTTTTACGGATATCCGTTAAAATAAATATAATTATAATTAATTTATTATTATTGAGTAAATTAGCGATACCGATGGGACCACTAATTAATAAAACACATCTGACATGATACCAAATTTATTTTAACCTATTACGGTCGACATAATACACATGTGGGACCAAAACTGATGTTAAAACATATTCACAAAACAATCACGTAAACTTTACATTTTGTGTAACCGTCAAGGATATCACCTAGTGATAAATATACGGTTCAAAGCTACAACGACAGTTAGCACGCTGTAGCCTAAATATTGCCAACAATACAATTTTAACTAAGATATAGAAAATACATTTTCGTAAAAAAATTCTTCCTGGCGGGGAGTGAACCTACTATTGTAGGTTTTCACTGTTTCATGCGAATGTGACCAAGTCGAATTCCTGAAAATGTTTTCTCTATTAACGAATTTTATTCCGTTTTTTCTCAACTTTTTTCAGCCAATTTACATAATCCAATAAATACAAGTAAACTTATCGAAATAAACAATATTAATAATTAATAATATTTTATGAGATTTATTAGGCATAATTAAATAATGGCAATCCACGTAAATTCTAAATGAATCAGGGACCGTAACTCTCAACAATTCCAATAATAATGACATTAACTAGAATAATAAAATTTGTTCTAATTTACAAAATGTGTGATGATTTATTGATGTAAGATCTCGTTTATACTGCATTTTGATAACAGATTTACAGCTTGCGCACTGCGCAATGTATCACCAGCATTAAGCACGGTTAAAGCTAGTTGTAACCAGTTAAAACTAGAACCGCCTAAACCAGTCATGTCAAACATACGGCGCGCGAATCATAATGATGCGGCCCGCAGTAGGAATCTAAATCTCAAAAATTTAAGCGTATTTTAAAAAAAATCATTTCTCTCGCACTTGCAATGACCAATCTGCAAGGCACCCTTGACTTTGGAGTATTCGAAAAATTTTCATTTCTATTGCACTGGCAGTGACCGATCTGCAAGGCACCCTTGAAAATTATAAAAACTGTCCAATAAATGTACCTACCTACCTCACCAAATGAAAATGCACTTGTTTAATTATTTTATGTCTGGCCCGCTAACACATCTGTAATTTTCGAAATGGCCCTATGGAAAATCCAGTTTGACACCCCTGGTCTAAACCTTTGCTCATTAGACCGGGTTTTATATTACACCGGGTTATCAGCCCCAGAAGGGTTGGGGCGGATCCGTGTAAGGTGAGTTAATTTCCATACATTTCAATACGAGTTAGTTAAATACGTAGCCAGCAACGTCGCCATGCCAGTGAGGCGCCCTAAATCAAATTTTTGACCGATTAAACCTAGGTTTAGCCGTTATATGAGCGATATTGATGCAGTATAAACAAGATTTTAAATTATAAAAGTAGTATTTTTTTTACAAAATATAATCTGTGGAATGCAGTGCTGTTTTTATCTCAAGTTGCATTAGGTATAATTTATGTATAATTTCTTTTTTTAAACATTATTGCAAAGTGTGATTATTAATAAATACTCCGCGTGCTATGATAATGCGTTACGCGTCCTAGTCTTAGCCAATCAACTTATTCTTTGGATTAAATGTAGGTTTTATTGCCTAAATTATCGTTAATTTCATGATTAGTATTTGTATTCCTGGGTTGCGAGATCTTCCCGTGACCACGGCTATTGAAACATAGTCGAAACGCGTAAAGACCGCCGATTCATGGTCCGTTTCCTTACTTTCTGATACATCAACGCATTGTTCAATCCAATGGACGGATGGGGCAAAAATTTTACATACAGAAAGCTGTTTTAACGCAGCCCTAAGTTTTTTTTTAGAAATTTAAACCCTACACGGTCGAAGTCACGGGGAAAAGCTAGTTATCATTATACCTGGTAGTATTTGATGATTTAAACGCTATTGGTAAAACTTTCTTTTAACACCAAAATGTTCATATTCAGTCAAAAGTTTTGTTTTTAACTACATATGACGCGGAGTAGGTATTTTTTTTCTTTTAATTGTCACAACTGCAATAATATTCATAGTTTTAATTGTTTGTGAACCTTCTTACAATGGATTAGTCATTCAGTTTTTAATAGAATACAAACGGATGCTTTATTGTCTTAATGTACAAATGTTTAGATGTTTGTTAGTTTAAAAATTATCTATCTATAAAAAAAAACGATTTTTTACCTTCTTCCTCTTACTCCTAGCGAATGTTTAGCAAATATTTGTTATAACTTCTTTATATTTTACTTTTGTCAACGTTTGACCATTATCTCACACGATGGTAAGTGACGATGCAGTTTAAGATTTGCATGCCTGTGGAAGACACCTTTTCACTTGTGACAAGATACCCAAATAACCAGGGTCCTTAAAATATTATATTTAAAGCTTTTAGAAACGATTAAATTAACTCGATTTGCATTAACCAACAAATAAAGATACTGCATAGTATAAAACAAAGTCGCTTCCCGCTGTCTCTCTCTATCTATGCTTAGATCTTTAAAACTACGCAAAGGATTTTGATGCGGTTTTTAATAGTGATTCAAGAGGAAGGTTTTTAGTATATAAAACAACACTACCACGCGCACGAAGTCGCGGGCAACAGCTAGTTTTAAAGTAATAAAAAGTTCACAAACAGTAAAACGATAATATTGTAAAAGAGACGTAGAGCTATCATTATGTGTTTCTTATCTTTCCTGGTACATAGTTCTTATCAATAGCCTGTTCCTGAAGGAACATGTGAAGGCATCGCTCGTTCTGTGCAAGCGGGTGACCTGCTATTTTATTGATGAATACTTCTAGACCTGGAATTAATATAGGTATCACTACATCACTACATAGTATAAAATAAAGTCGCTTTCTCTGTCCCTATTTCCCTTTGTATGCTTAAATCTTTAAAACTACGCAACGGATTTTGATGCGGTTTTTTTAATAGAGTGATTCAAGAGGAAGGTTTATATGTATAATACATGCATAATATAGCCGCTTAAACTTAAACTGCCCCTTAAACTGAAGGGTAAAATCTATAAAACCGTGATAAGACCTGTCGTTATGTATGGATCGGAATGCTGGGCCGTGAAGAAGAATGATGAGAAAAGATTGCATGCAGCGGAGATGAGAATGTTGAGATGGATGTGTGGAGTAACGAGGATGGATAAAATAAGGAATGAGTATATTAGAGGAAGCCTGAAAGTAGCACCGGTTACTGAAAAAGTAAAAGGGAACCGTTTAAGTTGGTATGGACATGTGATGAGAAGAGAGGAGACGCATGTGACTAGAAGAGTGATGAGTATAAATGTGGAGGGATGGAGAGGAAGAGGACGACCGAAGAAAAGATGGATGGACTGCGTGGGACAGGACATGAGAGAGATGAATGTGAACGATGAGATGACGACTAATAGGAGTGAATGGAAGAAAAAGACATACTGCGCCGACCCCAAATAAATTGGGATAAGGGCAGGAAGATGATGATGATGCATAATATAGCCGTGCGAAGCCGGGACGGGTCGTTTGTTATAAAAATATTTTAATACTTCTTAAAAACTAGTAGGTACCCATAAAACCTTGGGCGTAAAAAGAACTCATAATATATGAGAGGACAAAAATTGTGTAATAAAAGAAAATTAAAAACTGGCCAAGTGCATACTCGTGCATGAAGGTTTTTGTGTACCATTATATTCTGTTTTGAGTATTTGTTGTTTGTTATAGCGGCAACAGAAATACATCATCTGTGAAAATTTAAACTGTCTAGCTATCACGATTCATGAGATATAGCCTGGTGACAAACAGTACAGTCTTAGTAATAGGGCCCCGTATTTACCCTTTAAGTACGAAAAATTAGTTTAGGTTTTATAAAAAGTAGAAGAACGTCAATTCATAGTTTTTAAAATTAATGACTGTCTGTCACTTAATTGAATTTTTATGACTAAAATATCTGCTGGAAGTTTGTTACTCAACTCACCGGTCACATTAAGCAAACCAATCATTCTCCTTAAACCGTTATTGGCTGAACTCGTCATTGGCAGAATTGTTTAGCTTAAGCTATACAGAACGCCATAACAAAAAATTGAATTGAATTGAATTATATACAAAAAATTGTGACCACTTTCCAGCGAAAAGCAGAAGCACTCTGCGGCTACTATTTATCCAGACTTGGCACAGGTGAAACAGTAGAATGCAGCTAGTTTAAAATATTTCTTACCTTTCCTGCGGTCCTCAATGAACTCCTCTTCAAATATGCCATCGTCACCTCGGAACGGAAGTTGTCTCTTCAAAGCCTTACCCGGTAAAGGTGGTACCACAATCTGGAAAAACCATAACACCAGATTTATTTTATACTCTATACTAATACTAGCGACCCGCCCCGGCTTCGCACGGCTATATTATGCATGTATTATACATATAAACCTTCCTCTTGGATCACTCTATCTATTTAAAAAAACCGCATCAAAATCTGTTGCGTAGTTTTAAAGATTTAAGCATATAAAGGGATATAGGGACAGAGAAAGCGACTTTGTTTTATACTATGTAGTGATTATAAAGGTCGTAGCACACATATCAACTCGTAAACGTATCAATTCGAGCAGTTCAGCATTCTTTGTATGAAACTCCTTACTGCAACGCACACTAATCGGAAACGTAACGTAATTGCCTCTCCTCGGGACAAGCTCACGAACCGCGGTACGGTGCGTGGTCGACTTGATTTGGAGCTGCTGATCGCTTGGTATCGCGCTTACGTTAGGTTGACGGCGAGGCGATACGGTGACAATCCTTTTCCGAGTTGATATATTGTGTGCTACGACCTTAAAGAGGAAAGATTATTTTGCTTGTTTGTTTGTAACCAATAGGCTCAGAAACTTCAGGACCGATTTTAATGAAACTTAGTATGAGGATACATTGATTCATTGGGAATAACATAGGCTACTTTTTATCCCGATATTCCCACGGGATCGGGTGCTACAAGGGTGAAACCGTGGCGCTGATAGTTTATATTGCGAGTTTGATGAGGAGTGGAACAAATATTATGTATAATTTTTTGAATGATCATTTGGAAATTGAACAGTTACAAAAGTCCAGTCTACTCACTACCACGGAAAGTGCCACAAATAGTTATTTTGCCAAATACTGAATATTCTATTAGGCTCTCGGCCGAAGCATTTGAGGCCAGAATTTCTGTGATTAGGGCGCAGTAGCTAATATTGCTAATGCTGCCTATATATTCATATAGCATTCCGCCTTCTCAGTTTTTCTTGTTTATGAGCTGTGCAGCAAGTGGTTTAGGGCAGGGAAGTGATCGATATGCCTCTTTCGGTATATGGCATCATGACATCATAAAACTATATGGTTAATTTTAATTGGCTTTGTATAATGTAATTATCTAATTATAATAACGACTTTTCCCGATCATTTGCATAAATATGAGCTCACTGGTGTTTAGAATAATATCCAGTATCAATAGAATCCTGAGCATGTCAGTTAATAAGTTTGCAGCTATGTTTATGGACTTTGAGTCGCTGTAGAGACTTTGACTTTGAATCCAAAGGTGGTGGATTTTTGAATCCCGGCCGGCCATACACCAATGGATTTTTCTTATTAAAAATGTTTTGATGAAAACATTGTGATGTAACCTGCAGCTTAGCTGTCTTCAGACATGTTGAGTTCTTTCCTAACTAAGATAGATAGATAGATAAACACTTTATTTGTACGACACACAAAACATTAAAACATATCAAAAAGGACGACAAAGCTTATGAAATTGTACAAACAGGCCAACTTATCGCTTAAGTGATTTGTGATTTCCAGACAACCTTAGAATAAGCCGGGAGAGTAGTAAAGATGTTGGGCAAGCCTACTCTATCCTCATGCAAAAAGGAACGAAGTAAAGGTTTCTAGTTGTAAATAGCCCGTAAACAAGTACAAGTTACATAATTTTAGTTAATAAATTGTACCTTTTTGTATGTACGTACTAATCCATTTTAGTTTTCCTGTGCTAAATTGTATTTACAGTTAGAAGGAAAGCATTTTATCAACTATATTTAGTATTTGGTAGGTAGTAATAACCTTTAACAATGAACAAAATTTTAATTTTAACGATACATTTGATAAGGAAAAGTGTAATGACAAATAGAGCAAATGAAGTTAAAAATAAACTGCTTGAAAACAAAGAATGTAGATGTATTATTACTAGCTGCATACCCAGGTTTCGTCCACATAAAAAGTAACTGATATAATTCTACATACTATGGACTAACCTTATACAACTTTCGATCAAAATCGGTTGAGGCACTTGATTGTGAAAAGGGAATAAACAAATAAAACATTTCACTTAAATTAATTGGAATTGAGATGTATTTTTCTTAGTGTTGAACTTTATGCCAAGAGATAAAAATATAAGCATTAGTCATTAATGAAATATTGATTAGATATGAGTTAATCTGGAAGACCTGAATGCTTTGTTATTATTCAACGTAGCTTGATTAACCTTGTAAACAAAAACTAACATTGTGGTGAGTAATTTGTGCACAAGTTCAGCTCAAAGAACTTCAAGAATATTGTTCATTACAAAAAACTATTGTTAATCATACTTACTGATAACGTATTCGACGGATGATTCCACCCAATTGATGAGTAATTAGGATGAAACTGTGAACTTACCTTGCTATCTCTTTCCAGTTCATTTCTCAGCCATTCAAAATCACTGTACCGTCTTCTAACGCTGGATTCTTTCACTTTGAACACTGGTAGGTTCGTCTGGAACATACGAGGCTTATTATTTAGCGATAAGTAGAGATTGGGAGCACGTCGGCATGGCATATCCGCCCACCGCTCGGGCTAAGTTCGGCCGCTGTGCGTGCACAATGAAACCACTTAATTCAATTATCTACGGCGAATAATGCACCAGCTACTTACCCTCATGCGAACTTCGTAATCCGTATAGCGTTTTTTTCCTACACCCATAGTCGTGACTGGATTTACTACGTCGATTTCTAGGAAGTTTGCTGGCGCCGCGTAAGCGTCGTCCAGGGTCTGTTTCTTAACGTTTAAACGCTTTGTCGCGTCGGCTGTTGTATCCTCAGCCATCATTACGATTTATCTAGTTCTAACAATCACAAAAATATGAATAGGACGGCCCACAAATCAAAAACTAAACGAAAAATGACAGGATTGAATGAAACATCGTTGACGTTTGCTTGTACAATATGGCGCTTGTCAAAAAGCCGATTTCTACAAAAGTTCACAATGAATCCTACCAAAAATCTGTGAGATGCTGTAAAATAATTCTATATTATTAGACAATATTTTAGCGAAATTGTTTTGTAAATGTTTGTAAAAAAAAATTTCAGGCCGGATTTAATTCTATTAGAAATATTTTGTCTAACGTGCAAAAAAAAAATCTACTATTTCTACCATTTTCCTAAGATAGCAACATTGCAGCAAGTTAAGGTCATCCGCACCCGCTAGTAGTCCGTGATCCGCACGCACTCGGTTTTGAGCATGTTGCCAAAAAATTCAATTTGTTGGGCAAACGGATTAATAAACTTCGACCATCATTTCTAAAAAGCACAGATCACTCTTAGCCTCTATACTCCTAGCGGTAAAAAAGCAGCAGAAACTCCTTTTGAATCTGATCCTGGATAGAATTTCTGTCACGCATCCTAAGTCCTACTATTTTTTGCTTATAATAGGATAGGTATAAAAGATTTGGCCCTTAATAATCGGGAGGCATAGGTTTATTTTTATTTTGGTATAAATAAATAAAACGACAATCTTTCTTACATCCTAAATATATATATAATTTACACAACAACAATCACTCCTCCCTAAACTACAATATGAATTGGTTCATAGGATCCTCATCCCGCTTCCGTTTCATCTGATAAGCCTCGATCTCTTCCTCCGTGGGTGCCTTAACTTCATACATGGAGTTGTAAGGCCGCTTCCGTTCCTCGACCGATAGGAGGTAACTGGCATGCTTCTGGCTACGTTCTTCTTTTTGTAACGCCTGGAATTTTATTTAAACATAAATCACTACATAGTATAAAACAAAGTCACTTTCTCTGTCCCTATATCCCTATGTATGCATAAATCTTTAAAACTTCGCAACGGATTTTGATGCGGTTTTTTAATAGATAGAGTGATTCATGAGGTAGGTTTATATGTATAATACATGCATAATATAGCCGTGCGAAGCCGGGGCGAGTCTCTAGTTTATAATAAGGATTTAAAAAAACCGGCAAGTGCGAGTCGGACCCGCGCACGAAGGGTATTATTAAATTCTGTTTTGAGTACTTGTTGTTATAGCAGCAACAGAAGAACATCATCTGTGAATATTTCCATTATGAGATATAGCCTGGTGACAGACAGACAGACAGACAGTGGAGTCTTAGTAAAACGGTCCTGTTTTAACCCTTTGGGTATGGAACTCCAAAAAGACAGGGTTGATTGTAACGTATTTAAGACGTCATTTCACGTCACGTCAAAAGCATTTTGTTGTATAATCGTGATTTTATAATATTTAATACCTTTTTCAATTTATCCTCTTCCTTCTTATCTTTCTTGGCGTTTTTCTTCTTCTTCTTAGATTTCTTCTTGTTTTTCTTTTTCTTACTTGTCTTCTCCGTTTTAGATCTGATTTCCTCTTCAGATTCGGAACTTGAACTTGAAGATGAAGAGGTTTCGTCTTTCTGTTGTGGCTTTGGTTTTTCTAGAAAAAAATATGAATTGAACTTGAAGATGAAGAGGTTTCGTCTTTCTGTTGTGGCTTTGGTTTTTCTAGAAAAAAATATGAATAATTTTTAGCAAAAATGTCGGCGCTTATCGTGTTGGATAGTAAAAATGTATCTATTGTACATACATATACATGAAAAGTATTTTTGTAGTGCACATTTTTTTTCTGCTGAATATATGTCGGCAGTGGAGTACATTTACGCAAAAAAAAAACTGGTTGCCCGTAAAGTCGGTATACGGGCGAAAGTTTTACGTGACAACAACTGTGCTCGAGTGGAAGGGACGCGTGCCTTTCACTTTTTATGTCTGTCTCTCTCGCTCTTAGGCGGGCTAACCATGCCCGCGTGCCTCTCACTCGCTCTCATTGTAATTCATAATTCATAATTCATTTATTTCATTTCATACACATGGGTACATATTAAGATCTTAAATCGAAAAAGAGTTGGTGCCACCATGGTTCACCTTATAGGCATATGAAAATTTACAATGTGTTATTACTAATTTACAATGTGTTATTATCCAAATGTCAATAAATATTTAGAATATAAATTAATCGAATAGGTCAGTCAAATCAAAATAAAATAAAAATAAATCCATTACAAAAAAATATAAGTCAAATAAAAATATAAAAAATGTCGAAAAAATAAACAACTAAATATTTAACTTATCGTTTAAAAAATCTCTTAAATCATAATATACTTTTTCAGCAAGAAAGCCATTGAGTGCGGTTTTGAATCTTTTATTGTCACTTATATTTCTAATTGTCAAAGGTATTTTATTGTAAATAATAGGTCCCATAATGTCCACACTCATTCTACTAGTAAGACCCGCACTCCTACGAGTTACCATTATAGAACCTGCATGACGGCTCGTGTTAGGATATGCCTTGAAGTATTGAGGGTATGTTCTGATAAAATTAGCAATTTCACTTATGTATATTGAAGGAAGTGTAAGTATCTTATGATCACGAAAGTAAGGTATACATGATTCGTCTGAGGCTAGGCCAAACATAGATCTGATACACTTCTTTTGGGCTTTTAAGACAATTGTTTTGTCTGTTGTGTTGCCCCAGAACATAACACCATATCTAAGAATAGACGCAACGTACCCGTGATAGGCTGTTAAGAGTGTTTTAATATTAGACACTTTTCTTAACATATAAAGTGCATATGAAAATTGGTTCAGTCTTATCACTAAATCATTAATGTGCGGTTTCATTGTCAGCTTATTATCTATAATCAGACCTAATTTGTTAATTGTGAGCGCATAACGTGAGCGGAGCGTAACGCAGTTTCTTGAAGTGTCACCCGGCAAACCAATTTATAAGACGTTGTCACGTCAAAAAACCTAATGTGAAAAACTTCCTGCAATTTCTAAATTATTGGGTAACTCAGTATTGATACACACAGTGACGCGTAGGTACCTACCTTCATTTAGAGCGCGTTATTAAACTCGCTGGCGCTAGTATTGTGTCCATGGACTTCGTCGTTTTGTTAGAAACACTTAAAGGGAGGGAGCTGAACAAAAAAGTTTACAGGACATAATAAAAATCATAAAGGAATTTGACCCGGACTGCCTACCTATGTTTGCGGCTATCAATTTGAACAAATTGCCGCCGGTGACATTCGATCACATTGATGTTACATCGTTTCTCAAGGAGATGACACTGCTGAAAAACGACGTAGCCAATATAAAGTCGACTAGGGTACCCTCTTGCGAGGAGTCGGTATCTGATATTGTGTGTATCAAGAAGGAGTTAGAAGTTGTGAAACGGTTACTGCGAGAACTTCATTCGGTACCGCTGCCGGCACGACCGGCGTCGTCGGCGCACGGCGTGGATGTGGGTCTCAACGAGAATCGTAACTACGAGCACTCGTTCTTGCCTAAGTCTTATCGTGAAGATAAGAACCCCGAAAAATGTACTAATAGTACACGTAAGAATTCCGATCGAACCAGTTACGATGCTGACGTCACGAACTTAGCTTTGTGTGTTTCAATTCAACCCTCAGTGATTGACGTGAATGCCGGAGGTACTGAACTACATGCGGAGGAGGAATGCACAAGTGCACTGCGAAGCGAGCACGCGCCGACTGCGTGCATATCGAAGGACTGCGCTAGCGTTCGAATAGACAAACAGCTGACTGCTTTGGATAGCGGGCGGTCGACGTATATACCTACTTATAGGGATATCACACGCACCGCCCGCGCCGGCGGTAGCGGGCCGGCTCGACAGGACAACGATATACTAGACAGCGAAGGTTTTATTAAGGTGACGACGAAGAAAAAACCATATAAATATAGGAACTCACGTGGAACTTTACAAAGTACGAGTAAATTACAATCGGCTGCATCACTATCGTATATCTATTTATCGCGAGCTCAGAAAGATGTAAAAGAAATTGACGTCAAAGATTACATCTCGAGTATGAATGAAGAGTGCGTAGGTGTGCAATTGTTAAATCAAAATAGAGAAACTCATTTTAACTCTTTTAAAATTACGATTTTGTCAACGAAATTAAATGTTTTTCTGACTAAGGAATTCTGGCCTGCGGGTTTAGTTTTTCGTAAGTTTAAGCAACCGTCTGTGAATACCGCCTTTAAACTACCTAATAATGGATAAGTCTATTCATAGTGATATTAAATTAGCGTCGTTTAATTGTAAATATGTCAAACGATCTGTACAGCATGTTAGGGAGTTATGTAGAACGAATGATATCATTGCGCTGCAGGAGACGTGGCTGCTGCCACACAACTTAGATTTTATTGCCGACATAGACAAGGATTTCGCCTATTTTGCCAAATCCTCCGTAGATACGGGTGCAGGTGTGTTGCGGGGAAGGCCGTACGGGGGTTTGGCGTTAATGTGGCGAAAATCCGTTTTTAATAATGTAACTATAATTAATTGCGATAACGACCGTATTTCGGCTATAAAAGTGATGACTAATAAATGTTCTTTTATCGTGCTTAGTGTATATATGCCGTGTGACAAAGAGGAGAATTTTACTGAATTTACTAGTTGTTTAGGTTATATTAGAGCTTTAATTGAGGAATGTGACTTAGAAATGGTATTTGTGTTGGGCGATTTCAACGCACGCCCTTACTCATTGTTTGGCAACGAACTCGATCTTTTCTGTAGCGAGCATCAATTAAGATGTGCAGATCTAGACTTTCTGGGAAAGGATTCTGAGACCTATACATATTTTTGCGATAGTAGGGGGACGCGCAGCTGGCTCGACCACTGCTTAGTCACTGAGGCGGCGTACAGTGCGATAACTAATGTATGTATAAATAACAACACGGTAACTTGGTCGGATCACTATTCACTAACAATTACTGTTTCTATGCAAGTTGTGGTAAATAAAACTAGCTGCAATGTAACTGATAAGAAATTAAATAAAATTCACTGGAATAACAAAAGTACCGATCAGATTAACGTGTATGGTAAATACTGTGCCGAAAATTTGGTAAACCTAACAGATTCTAGTCATTGCTTGTATTGTGATACTGACAGCCCTTCATCTAATTTTAATTATACAGAATGTCCTAATTTATTAAAACATAAGACTGATATTGATGAATTGTATTTTGAAATTATTGATATATTGCAGAAGGCCTCCCTAGCTAGTAGTAGTTCTTGTTCGCATTCTGGTGGCAAGAGGGCCAGACGGGTCACTGGATGGAATCACCATGTAAAAACCTACCACGAAAAAGCTAGAATGCACTATCTGACTTGGGTTAGTCAGGGTAGACCTAGTTCTGGTCTTATCTTTGATACTATGTCGGATAGTCGTAAGGAGTTTAAACGGAAACTTAAATGGTGCCAGGACAACGAAGAATCCATCAAAATGAGCATACTAGCGTCTCACAGATCCAGTAAAAACTTCGTAAAATTTTGGAAGGCCACTAAAAAGTTGAGTAAGAAACAACAATTGCCAGTTAGCGTAAACAACCTTCAGGATCCCACCTTGATCGCGGACTCTTTTGCTAAGCACTTTAAGATTGAACCTCTCGACGCCGGGTGTGTGAACGAGACTGAGCACTGTCAAGATTACGGCCAACAATCAGTTATCAGGTTTTCACCTCGTGCGATAGCTCTGGTAGTGAAAGGTATGCAGCGTGGAAAATCGCCAGGACATGACGGGCTTAGTCTCGAGCACATACTATGGGCTACTCAGCATATTTATAATGTTTTATCAATTCTATTTAATGACTGTATAAAATACTGCTACTTGCCCTGTGATTTAATGAGAACGGAGGTGGTTCCCATCGTAAAAAATAGGACCGGTGACCTGTCTGACCTCAAGAATTACAGGCCAATATCCTTGGGAACTGTTGTAGGCAAAATACTGGAAAGACTGTTGCAACCCGAACTGATGAAAGGTACAAACGTTAGCGATGCTCAGTTTGGCTTCCGTGCCGGACTCTCAACAGATTCTGCCATATTAAGCCTGAAACATACAGTGAAGTACTATACATCTAGAAACACATCAGTGTATGCTTGTTTCCTAGATCTTTCCCGTGCCTTTGATCTTGTCAACTATAAACTGTTATGGAGTAAGCTACTTTCCAACAATCGCCTTATTAATATCGGTGCAGTAAGTCTGATGAGATTCTGGTACGGAGGCCAAACGAACTACGTTAGATGGGGTGACGCGCACTCTAGCGATTTTAGGTTAGAATGCGGCGTTAGACAGGGGGGCCTGACCTCTCCGGACCTATTTAACGTTTACGTAAATGACCTTATCGAGGAGCTGAGAAGAGCTGGTGTCGGTTGCCAAATTGGTAATGTATGTGTTAACAATTTGAGCTACGCTGATGATATGGTTCTTCTCAGCCCCTCGATAAACGGCATCAGAAAGCTACTGGCAATCTGTGAGAAATACGCCACAACTCACGGATTGAAATATAATGTTTCAAAAACGGAGTTGTTGGTTTTCAAAGCTGGTAAGGGTCCGGAGATGGTTCATCCAGTATACCTTTACGGGTCACCAGTTCGGGTTGTAAAGAGTTTCAGGTATCTGGGCCACATACTGACAGACAATTTGAAGGACGATGCCGATATCGAGAGAGAGCGTAGGGCTCTGGCCGTAAGGTGCAACATGATCGCGAGGCGCTTTGCACGGTGTAACGCTGAGGTTAAGCAAACTTTATTTAAAGCTTACTGCCAAAGCTTTTACACGTGCCAGCTCTGGACCAATTATACGAAGGCATCTTACAATGCACTCAGAGTGCAGTACAACGATGCTTTTCGTATAATTATGAAGCACCCCAGATACTGCAGCGCCAAGGCCATGTTTGCAGACGCCAGAGTCCCAGATTACTACGCCATCTTGAGGTCTCGAGCAGCATCGGCATGGGACAGACTACAGAACTCCTGTAGTAACTCGATCTTGACAGCAGTAGCTCAGGACTACTGCAACATATTCTATAGACACTGGATTCAAGTCCACCGGAATGCGAACGTCAGGTAATATAACATATATAATGTTTTTTTATGTAAGGTAATACGTCGTAAATAATCTTTCGTTTACGTTAATGTTTATATTTTATTTTTATTTTATTTTATTGTGTCCTTAGCTTAGTGTAATATGGGTCAAACCTGAAATAAACATTATTTATTTTATTTATTTATTTTTATTTTAAATGGTTATAGCTCTGAGAGTTTTTGAGTAAGCTCCAAAATAAAAAAATCAATATTTTTTATTTGAATGTGCTTAAAACATACCGAAATTTGTGCGCTACATAAATATACTTTTCCTGTATAAAAATGAAACCCTATTTCCCTTGGTCAAGGCATCACGCGTAAACGGCTGGACCTATTTGGCTAAATCTTTTTCTGTTGTGTTTGTTATTGTCAGGATAAGGTTCTAATGATTTTTTTTAGGTAATTTCAGGCGTTTCACTTACCTTTCTCAACAAATTCACTTGAAGTGGATGGTTTATTTAGATCTGGTACTTCTAATACAACAGATTTACCAGCCTCGCCCACACAATATGACATCTGAAAATAAATGCGAAATCGTTTTAGAATGTCTCTACAATTATCATTTCTATAGCTCCTAGCATCTCTCTGTAGATCTTTAATTACTTTTATTTTGCTCTAGTTTTTTGTGTTCTTTAATATTCTCTTCATTTGAACTTGATTTGTTCTTACCTTGATAAATGAGTGGCAACACTTGTAGCCCCATTGTCCCTCGCGCCAGTACGAGCCCCACACTCGTGTGTGGTTGTTTATTAAAACGTCTTCTTCGTATTTACTCCTGTAACAATACAATATTGCATATCAGATATAGACAGATCTTTGTCTACGATTAGTAACATAATGTTTAGTTTGCCTCTAAACTTTAGAAACTTTAAAAACTTTAGTTTGCCTCTAGCCTTAAACTATAACTGTTAAATATTGCATGAAATTTTTTTATTGTTTTGTTATTATGTGTACCGATTGTTAGTTTCTTTCCAAAGTTTTAGGTACGCTACGATGGGCATTTAGCGTTCGGTCCCTATAAACACCCTTATCAATGTTTTGACAAATCTTAGACCTGGGAAAGCCTTTTGACACTGTCTCTAACAACTTACTGTTAACAAAACTAAGATTAACTATGAATTAGAGGTCTATCTACCACTAACATTTAATTCCTTAATCATCTGACTAAGAAAAGGCAATGTCTGCGGTTGGGGTGGGAAGCGAGGAGGAATTTGTTGAATTCGGCGTTCCTCAGGGCAGTCCTCGGTCCTTCATTATTCTTATCTTATATAAATGACTTTAGTGCAGTTTTGGCTAAAAAGTTTTGCTATACAGACTGGACGATACTGTTCTAAAAAGCGTTTAACTTATAACACCTCTTATTTGACATTTGAGGTTTAAAACAAATGCTTTTTATTAATTATTTTAAGACGTAAAATATACATACTTAGCCAGTATCTTCTCAGGTCCGTTAACCAATGTCCCATCTCTATTATATCTTGAGAACACTTCTGTCTGCGCCAATAGCAACTCCTTAGGTGGTGCCTTGAGGTGTTCTTCGCCGCCGTATTTCTCCAGAATCGATTCTTTTACCTGTCAAATAAGTAAAACAAACCAAATTAATATGGCATGATATTGCGCACACCGCCATCTAGTGCTAAAAAAAGTAAATAAGAAGTCAGAAAACTAGCATTTGCCAGTATTTGTAAATACGCTCTTATATCCTAGTGATAAACTAGCCTTTGTCCGCGATGTTGGGTTTAAATTTCCCAAAGTTCTTCCTTAGCGAATGCCCACGCCATAACACCTAACTATATGCCAATTTTTAGCCCCATCCCTCCATTGTTTTGAGCTGTGTGTTGATAATATTAGTCAGTGTTTAGAGGGTTTTAGGCACACACCGCATGTTCTTCACAAAAGGTTGCCCAAATGTAAGATAGGATATTTCGCGTTAACATTGTCTGCTGGATATTAAAGTTAGTATGTACCTGTGATTTAAATTGTTCCTTCTTGTCCATGTATTCGTTCTGCAAGACTTGCAGCTTAGTCGGTTCGGCCAGCAGATGCACATCGAGTCCCTTGGCGGAGGCTTCCCACGCAAAGACTGCGGCGGCTGCGTGGGACCGAGTGTCGCCGCTGAACCTAACCCAGTTCTCACCGAGGTACTCCGTTCTGAGGGGATTATCAAACATGTAAGGTTAAATATTTATTTTAATAAAACTTGACGAGACTATACCTCCATATTAGTTTTTAAATTAAATTGAAATATTGCTTAAAAACCTTAAATACAGGATTAAAACCTTAAAAATATCATTAAATTTTATATTTTACTATTTAAAGACAATAGTTACACAAAGTTATACAAAGTTTTGAATGAATAAGCAATCAATCATAGGATCTGTAATTCTGTAACACTGCGTATTTTTGTATTAAGGTCGCTTTATACGTATAGAGAAAAACCTCGGACTGGGACGGAGACGTGACGTGCATCGTTAATAAAGTGTTTGTGGTCTTTAAACATAAAAATATGTAACGTGATTTTTCGGCACGAGAAAAACTGCAGATTTCTTTATTGCGCTGGTTTTTAAACAGGTTAACATTAAAAAATCAAAGTATATCTTACTCTGTGTTAGGATTAGGATTGTCTCTCATAGATCTAGTCTTAGGGTCGTAGTACGCCGAGTTGGGGTCCAAGTTGCGGAGGTACTTCGCCGTGTCCTCTCTTATACGGAGATTGCGGACTGTTATACGCTGTTTAGAATCCACCTGTGACACGGAAACGTACAAATTAAATATACCTTATAATATAGTAAGCCAGATTTTTATGGAATAGACGACACCATCACCACCACCGAAAAATCACCATTAGTTTCTTGTGTCTTGTCATTGGGTCCCGAAAACACACTTTCTAACTTACTTTTAAGACTTTTGAAAGTTATAAGATGCAATAAAATTTTGAATTTTGACAAGGTGTTAGATTAGAAAATCTTAAAGGTGACTTTTTTAAATGAATTTTCAGGTCGAATTCCGAATTAAAACATAAAGCTCAAATTCAACAGGGTTTAGATTTTGTTCAATAGGCTTGGGTGTCCTTTCAGCACTTTATCTTTCAGAATTTAGGATTACGCCCTAAAAGATAAATACTAAATAGGTATAAAGCTTGGTGTATAAGTTTTATATAAATCAAAGATGTATTTGATTAAAACTTTACCTTTGTCCCCGGCATGTCAACTTCATCAACATATTTATCTTCATCTTCTTCTGCATTATCATCATCTTCTGTTGCAGTTGGGTCTGTAATTATAGTTGTCATATAATAGCCAAGACTATAAACTAATGTTAGTCAATTGTTACATGGGAAATTGTTGTTAATTATGTGTGTTTTTGCATGTATCGTTTGTAGGTGAAATTTTAGTAGGCCGTTGCAGACAAAATTTAAGCAAATGAGGATATATTAAACCGACTGAGGAGCAATGCGAGTGTGGAGCCCCGTCGCAGTCCATGGTGCACCTACTCCAATGTCCACTGTGCCCTAATACCTGCACATTGGAGGACCTGTAAGAGGCCAAAGTTGCTCCAGTTGCAGTGGCTAAGTACCTACTGAAAAATTTGACTGGTCAAACGTCACTGACTCAAAAAGAAGAAGGTGAAATTTTGACCTACATTTTGGTTTGATATTTTTTTTTCTTCTGAGTTTGAACTGGAAACCACCATCAGGCTAAAGGAAATAAGTTGTAGGTCTTCAGTGAATTGAAGCACTGCAATTGGGCATAGCTATGACCCCACTGGGCAAAGTTGGTTTAATTCAAAGACGAAATTGTTTTGTCGCTATCCAAAAAGTAAAATCTGTGGTGACACACGGACGAACAGACGGTCAGATAGACAAGAGAGTGATCTTAAAAGGGTTCAATTTTTACCTTTTGAGGTACGGAACCTTAAAAACACCAATGGCGTCTTTTTTCAATAAGATTTTTATTAATTCTTACCTTGTTCAAGTTTCTTAGCTCGGAGCTCTCTCTTAGCCTCCTCCACCTTCTGATACTCCTCAATGATGGCCTTGTGCTGGCTCGGGTCGTAGCCGTTCCACCTGTCTCGTTTGCCATCGTAGCTGAGAGTCAGGTTCGGCTGACTGAACTCATCAGCTGATATGCCTGCATTCGTGAATTTAGCTCCAATCTGAGAAAAGAGAGAACACTTAAAAAACAACTTCAACAAGCTGTAATGCAAATAAATTGCCAATTGAAAACATTGTGATGAAACCTGCGGCATATTAGATGGCTTGAGATATATCAATAAGTTTTTTCCTCTGGACATGGTCCACTAAGGACAACCCTCTCAGGGTTGTATAGATTGCATAGCTTTATTTTATTTGAATGCTTATAAATGAAAATGGTACCATTGAGGGAAATCCCTTATCCCCATAATCAAAGTTCATAGTTCAAAAGTTCAAATCATATAATTGTGGAACATACTTTTCTTGGTCTATCAAGGCAGTCCTTTTTCTTGTGTGTCATCGCTCCACAATTTTCACATGCACCTTTCCTGTATTTTGTTGATAGTTTGGTCTGAAAATAAAAAACATATAATATACAAATAAACAAAAATAAAGGATCATTTTATTGGCATCAGATGTAGGGATGGGCCGAAATTCGTTTCACATTCGGTTTAACCGAACTTCGGCAGTTTAAACAGAACTTCGGCATTCGGCCGAAATTCTGCTAAAATGCCGAACATTCGGTATTTGATCATATCCAGAAAAAAATAAACAACTTAGCTGTTTTAAATCCTACTATCCTACTAATATTATAAAGCTAAAAGTTTGTGAGTATGTATGTATGTTTGTTTACTCAATCACGTAAAAATTGCTAAACCGATTACCATGAACCTTGGTATGTAGATAACTGGAGACCTGGAATAACACATAGTTAGGCTACTTTTTATCCCGATTTTCTTTTTTTTTCACTTATTTAACAAATCTAAATTCTAATTTCTAAATAAATATCTTAATTTTGATATTGAAACATTTAAATAATTATCGTCTTAAATCACTACATAGGAACTTTTAATTTTTTTGAAAATGGTTTGTTGATTGAAACCGTATTATACTTACCTATTAGTATTTAAAATTTACCAATGAAAGGTTATGTTGCAAAAACACTAAGGATTTGGCTTTATCAGGCAGGAGTCTGTTGCGTTTTACTTCATACACATTTCCTGCCTCTGACAAAAGTCGCTCAGAATATACGTAGCTTCCAGGAGGAGATAAAAATATTTGTGACAAAAAACTCATGCAAGGGAACTTATGATTATTCTTGACCCAAAAGCCATATGGACATTGACCTTTAGGCAGCAAAGTTTCATTCAGATATCTATCTAGTTCTGTTGCTATTGGACTTCTGGTTTACTCTATATTGGGAAGCTTTGCTGCTGCCAGTTCCTCGTAGCAGCTCTAAAACGATTTATGTATGTCTTCGTTAGATTGTAAGAATGACTGTGTGGTCTGGACAACTTCTTCGTCACTACTTGAGCTTTCATTCTCTACGCTTCTTCTTACTTATTCGGCTAGAAAGATTCTAAACAAGATTCGACATGTCAAAGTGTAGTAAAAATAACAGAAGTTCAGCCGAAATTCGGCCGAACTTTTTATTTTCACCGAACGTTCGGCCGAAGTTCGTATTCGGTTCAAATCACATTCGGCCCATCCCTAATCAGATGGCATCATAGCACAAGCACACATCTTTTTTTTTTGTTGTTCTTAAATTCCTTGAACAATTTTGATGAAGCTTGGTATAAGGTTCAGCAATTTAGGTGAGCTTTTATAGTATAGAGATACTCACAGTGTCAACTCCTTTGTTGTAATAAGTGTCAAGTTTAGTGAACTTTGATTCTGTATCTTCCTGAGGTCTTTGATGTTTGAGTGTTGGTCCTGCGGTGCCGTAGTACCAAGGGGCCGATGAAATGTACTGTGGTATGTGGGGGTTTATGTCCTTTCCTGTTGAATTGACAAAAAATAATACATTATTGTAAGACATGTAACACAGCACCACGTAACAAGGCTTAGAATATGGGTGCTAGACCACGAATAGCATACTTATTCAGATACTAATCACTTGATGAAATTCCATTAAAACCAGATCAAATCATATGAGCTCCATAATTTTCATAGGTTAGGCAGTTATTGCAGAATATTTTTCTATTCAAGTGTCTTTGTAAATACCTGTTTCATCAACGGCAGCCGGTGCAGTACCAGCTTTTCTCGCCTCCTCCAGTTCCTTTGCCTTCCTCCAATCTTCTCGTGACTTCTTCTTTGGTTCGTCATCTTCCTCAGCTGTTTCATCTTTATTTCGCAATATCTGCGATACGGCCACTCGAGTACTTGTTGTCATTTTAGCAGTATACACAACACTCCTTTATTATATCAATATTTTACCAGTAAACAGAAGAGGAATTCAATAAATATTAAAATTTTCTTTTACGCACGTAAATAAAACATTCTGTCAAAGTTACAAGTTTCAAGTGTTGCCTGCCCTGGTAGGGGTTAATAAGTACTAAAAAATTGTCAATTTTTCTATTCTCACTTTAGAAACACTTACACTTACTTAGATTTATCTCTAACCTTTGCTCACACTTAAAAAAAATAGATCATGAATATTATGTAGTGTAAGGAATTTAGATATAATTTATAGACATTAATAAATTAAACAAAAATATTAAAATAAATGTGTTGTTACTGTTCTTATTTTGGCAACACTAAACTGACAGTTTGTTTTATTAGGTTGGCAAACTTGAGACCATTGATTAAATTCCACAGAGTAAAAATACAAAATTCCTCGACTAGTCACGATATTTTAGTCGATAAAGTTAACCGCACACCGGTTGTCTAATAGTAGGGTTCGACAGCAACTAAAACTAGTAGTAATCATAGAATCTTTCCTTATTCTGAGGTAGTAATCTTCATCAAAAAAATAATAGCAGTGGTGTAACATACTGTCATAGCATACTGTATACTGCGCAAAGAGTATTATATACTGCGGCTTCACCAGTGTAAGTCTCTAGGTTTCTACTTACTCAAACAAACATCAAAATCGTCAAAATCAAAATCGGGCCAGCAGTTTCAGACCCTAAATTCATTGCAAACAATAAAACAAATCATTTTATGTTGTGGATTAGACAATGTATTTAAATTCTTAACATTAAATCTCTTAATAATCAATAATAATAACAATCGTTAGGGTACTAATAGACCATCGAATTTGATGCGGACCGAACACACTCTGCGCAACAGACGATTGCACGATCAAGTGGACTAATATTTTTTAGTCAATCCATTTAGTATATTTACTGATCTATTTAATTTGATATAAAACGCTTTCGTCCATACGAGCGAACTTGGTACGGAGCGCACCGCGTTTGATGTGCAAACGATCGAACCGACCGCAACGATGTTAATAATTATAACGTGGGGCGAACTGCTCTACACACGATCAAATATGGTACGGAACGTACCAAGTTCGCGGTGTGTTCCTCACCAAGTTCGATGCTCTGTTACACAAACTGATTTTTGTGTAACAGAGCATCGAACTTGGTACGCTGTTGAAACTGGAAAACAATAGCGCTATGTCATCGCTGTGTTTACAATTTTTAACACAGTGCCATCTAGCTGGTCCAGGTAATATAAATTGTTAACACGTTTATGTGCATGACTAAAGTGACGTCAGTTAGAATACGATTTAATTTGAATGCCATAAATGGCGCATTTACAAAATCGATAAAATACTATCAAATCGAGGACATAGATGTCGTTATAATAAATTTCCATTCCAGCTCTAGCTCAACCTTGATGTATATAATAGCTAGCATAACTTTCCAGATGACTCGACTAGCGAGACACGCGTCTTGCTACGATATATATATTTGTACCTTATAACTAATAAATAATATATTGTTATATACAGGTTTGGTGATGGCGAAAGAATGCATGTTTTGTCTGGTGCAAGAAATATAATCTTCTTTTTATAAACTTAGTTCTGAATCGCTCGATAGATGCCGCTGGGATCTAAGTCCCGTAGATTTTATATCGAGTTATAATGAAATTATTTGTGTATGGCACTGAATCCTACAGCTTGCGTCGCGCCCTCCCGCGGTGGTAGGACGGTCTAGGAACGTATAGCCGCTCGTTGCTGTCGCCAGTATGCGAGAGGGACTCTTCTAGAGGCTCGGCTCTGGGCGTGAACAGCTTACGACGGCTTCGAGTCACACTGGAATTGAATTCAACGAAATATTGTGATACTTACATTTACCAGCGCCTTCGTTTGCGTAGGAGTTGAATGAAAATTATGCGGTAGGCATCTTAGACACTAAATCCTATCTTAGCGGATGCCTACGGCATAATGGCTATTTGTATGGCAAGTTTTTGAGCTGTGCGTTTATATACCTAGTCAGTCAGGACTTTGAATTTTTATTCAAAGTAGCATAATATAAAAGGCTAAGTTTTTATAGAAAAGATTTATTTCAAATATTTAATTCTTAGTGTTCAGCGCTTCAAATAAACTTACAAAAAATCTTTCTTAGCACTCAATTACATGGTTTAGGAAGTCATCGTGTAATATTTCATGTTTTTAGACAGCTCTAAAAAGCATAGTTTTTGAAAATATGCGCCTGTCAGTCGATTCTCTAGAGATTCGTAATTTACTTAAAAATAAGAGATTCTCAATAAGTGACAAGAGTTTATTTGGAAGATACCAACCTTGCTGCAGGACAGCTCATTGCTCCCATTGGCGGCGGTACATTCTCTTCACCATCTTTCTCAGGTGATTGTATATCTTTAACAACCTTTTTAACGGCTGGCAACCCCATTGTAACGTCAGAAAACTCCTTTTTCAAGTTCAACAAGTCCTTTAACTTATCGCTTTTCGATTCTTGATCGGGGTCAGAGTGAGTTTCTTCACCGTCTTGATTCTTACGTCTTCGTAATCGTAGATTTCTTTTAGGTTTTACTTCACATTTATTTGAACTTTCAGCTATAATTTCTATAAAATCTACTTTAGCTTTTTTGTCGTCTGAAGTGTTATGTACTGTTTTGCTTTTCTTTCTTAAATTATATTTAGTTTCTTCATTTTTATTCATACCGGTTCCAGATTTAGAGTCATCAATATTTACATCTTGTTTGGCCAGTAAATCAAATTCAGTATCTCTATGCCTTGAGACATCTTTGTAAATATTTTCGAATTCTGCGGTAGTGTTTTGAGTTTCGTTTAACGTTTGTTCAGGGATTGTTACTTTGGGGTGTTCAATTTGTTTTGCTTCAGTATCTGCAATTTCTATATTAGTAGGAATAACAGGTTTATTAGAGTTTTGTTCATTTTCTTTTGATGTTGTTATTGTTTTAGAGTCTTGCTCATTTTCTTTTGTTGTTGTTACTGTATTAGAATTTTGCTCATTTTCTTTTGTCTCAACTTTTACATCAGTTATTATAACTGCTACTTTACTTTTTTCAACTGCTAAATTAGCAGTTTTAACAATTGGTGATTCCAATTTATCGTTCTGTTTTTTATTCTCTGTATTTTGAACTACAAGTTTTTCAATTGACTTTCGAACCAATTCTACTTCGTTAAGTTTTTTATCTTCAACTTCTTGATTTTCTTTTGCTTTATCTTGCATCAAAGCTTTAAAATACGGTGAATCCGGTTCAAATAAGTCTACTGACTCGTGTTTTTTATATAGTTTTTGGACTGACATTTCGTCTCCTAGAATTTTCTTACTGGTACATAGTTCATAGACATGTTCAACATCATCTTTCACTATGGAAGGCGATCTTTCTTCGTTTCTCGATTCTTTTACATCGGCAACAATTTTGTTAGCAGTATCTATATGTGTAACTATGTTGTCAAAGTAAGTGCGTTTTGGTTTTATAAGATTTGACACCAGAATTCCTTCTGTTATATTTTCTATTGGATTAACAATGTCATTTTTAATCTGTTTCGTTATTTCATCATCTTTTTGAATAGATTTCGAAGGAACTTTATCAACAGCTTTATCTTCAATAAAATCATTAGCAGCTTTTTCGAGTTTTTCGAATTGTCTCAAAGAGCTATCGATCGAGTCTTGACTTTTTGTCGATTTTATTCTTTTATCAACTGCTGTCTCTAAAACTTTTGTTTTTAAACTTTCAATTTTGTCTTTTGGAGAATCTTGAAACTTATTAATAACTTCTAAAGACATCTCTTCAATCAAATTATCTTTGTCTGTGTCGATAGATTTATCTTTTACATCGTAATTGAAAGACTTAGAAGAATCTGTATCTTTTACGAAATAAGTACCCCTTGCGATACGTTTTTTACTTTCGTTTACTGAATTTTCATTAAGGTTAGATTCATTTACGCTTATTTCTTTAGCAGCTTCTGTAGTATAGTTTTCAGATACATCGTTTTCACTTTCCGTCTCATCAAAGTTAGAATTCTTAGACATAGTATCACAATCTTCGAATTTCTCAGCATCTGATGACTTATCTGTCTTACTATCATAGGAAGTAGTATCCAAAATTTTAAGTTTACTGATATCTTTCCTGAAAGTCGGTTCAAGACTTTCGTTGAACGGATCCTCCTCATCTTCACTATCTGTTATTAATATTTCGTCATCTGATTCTTCTTGACTTTCTTGTTCTGTTGTTTTTTCTATTGTTTTTTGTTCAACTGTGGGATAATTTATTACAATTATTATTACATCATACAGTAGTTGCGCCCTGTGGTTTTATTCAAGTATATATTTACCATCTCGTTCATCAAGGCAAGCACGTAAATGTTCAACCTCTCGCTCAGCGATCGCCCTTGCGAGTTTCTCTTCAGCTAATTGGTCCTGTAATTTTCATTTATAGTTCTTATAAAATATATTAGAATAATTAAGCATCGTATTTATATAAGGGTATAAAATCCAACACACCTCTAACACTGCTATTCGCGTCATCAATTGAGCAACCTGAAAACAATAAACAATTAAAAATATTTAATACTAATAAAAAAAATTGGTACTGATAAATCATATAGCTAGATAATAGATGTTAGGGCAATGTAATGTAAAAAACGGAGTGTTGGGAGATCAGCTGCCCGGTGGACCGACGACATTGTGGCGGTCGCTGGTAGTCGGTGGATGGAAGCGGCTCAGGACCGCTGTTTGTGGCGTCGTATGGGGGAGGCCTAATGTCCAGCAGTGGACAGATGTCCAGTATGGGCTGATATGATGATGAGGCAATATTATATTGTTACCTTAGCCGGCAATAATGGAGATGTGACAGTAATGTTGTGACGTTTCGGTGGCGATGACAGCTCAGCCAGTTTACTTTCGTACTCTTCTTTCATATCTTCCATCTGTAATGAAATCAAGAATATATCCTAATAGTCTAACACCCGTATTCCCAATCAATAAGATTGCATAGTGCGAACGCACAGAGCCGAAAATAAGACGCTGATTGGCTAGAGTGAAGAGAGCAGCACAAAATTGACCAATCATAGGGCCGCATTTGGCGCAGTTCGTTAACTTATCCAAGAGCAACTTGAGTACCTACTGTTTGTGATTATAAGGGCGTAAATATAAATATATTGCAGGACATTCCACACATCGCCATCTAGCCCCAACCTAAGTAACTAGACTTGTGTTATGGGTGCTAGACAATGGATATATTACTTATATGCTTTTCTTTTGTAAATATATACTTATAATGCATAGAAACCACCAGACCACAGACAAATATCTAAGCATAAATACTTGTCTGAGGCGGGAATCGAACCCGCAACCCTGTGTTTGGCAGTCCGGCATGGAGACCATTGTGCCAACTGGGTCGTCAAAATGTAAAGTTTGTTTGTATGTTTGTTACTCCTTCATGCAAAAACTTATGGACTGATTGCGATGATGTAGATAGCTTGACACCTGGATTACGCAGGGACTCTGACTTACGCAGGTGAAACCGCGGGGCGCAGCCAGTAACTGATAGATTACTTATAGACTTCAACTACTTAAAGAGCAAAGATTTTTTTGAAGTGAAAACTTCTTATGGCGCGTTGGGCACTTTTGTGGGTGAGCATTTTCAACCGATCTCGCGACAGATTTTGACGCGACAGATGAGATTTTATTTGTGTTAGTCTTTTTGTTTAACTTATACTGCCATCTATTACACAAATTGAGAAACTTAGTTTCTAGAAAGACCGCTATTCGAATGTAGATGGCGCTGATTTAAATTTTTTACTGCCATCTAGCGAATAAAAAATAAACTAAGTATATTTGTTTAAGTGAGTGCTAATAGATGGCAGTAGCAGATCGTTTCAAGAAATATTCTATGAGAAATAACAAGTTTATTGTTTTCACTTCTGCCTGCACTCCCGGAGTGCGCTGTTTTTTGTTTGTAATGAATGGGATCTGAAACTACTGCACCGATTTTGATAAAACTTAATATACATTGATTTAACCCGATATTCCCACATTGAGACTGACGCGGGTGCAAACGCAGTGCGTTGCTAATGCATATTTTATAGAGGAAAGATTTGATTGTTTGTTGGTTTGAATTTAATAGGCTCCGAAACTACCGGACTGGATGGTAATATTGTTAGAAGAAAAAAGAAAATAAAAAAAACAGCGCACTCCGGGAGTGCAGGCAGAAGTGAAAACTGTAAAGCGAACTGCGTACGGCAGCTCGCTGCGAACTGCGTACGGCAGCTCGCTGCGAACCTGCACCATCCACCGAGAGATGTCGCTGTTAACACTGTTGTACAGAAGTGAGTATCGTAGTTCGGCCGTTTGCACAGAGATGGCGCTGTTTTCAATATTGCATAGTAGTAGAATAAATAAATAAATAAATAAATAAATATTTCAGGACATATTACACATCGCCATCCAGCCCCAAGCTAAGCAACTTAATGCTTGTGTTATGGGTGCCAGATAACGGATAAACTACTTATATACTTTTAAGAAGCACAATAACTGTTAAAATCTCATCTGTCAAAATCTCATCTGTCGCGAGAACGGCTGAAAATGCTCACCTACAAAAGTGCCCAACGCGCCATAAGAAGTTTTCACTTCAATAATAAAGATTTTAAGGTATAAGTTACAGCGGCTCCTGCACTAAGCAAGCTTGTCTCGCAGAAGCCTGACAAAAAAATTAACAAGTAATTATAAAAATAATATATTCTCGGGAAACCATTCGCCCGGTAAGGGGAGCATTTCCTCAATCACCGTGTTATGTGCATCGGTACATCGGGGGAGTTTACGTCACCCCAGGATCTAAAGACTCTAGGTACGCAGATGTACTCCCGTCCAGGATCCATTGATATTTTTAAATAAATAAATATTTCAGGACATATTACACATCGCCATCCAGCCCCAAGCTAAGCAACTTAATGCTTGTGTTATGGGTGCCAGATAACGGATAAACTACTTATATACTTTTTTTTTTTTTGTAAATATATACATATTATACATATAGGAAACACCCAGAACCAGAAACAAGAATTTATGGTCAGCATAAATACTTGTTCCCGGCGGGAATCGAACCCGCAACCTTCTGCGTCGCAGTCGGGTGTTCGCCCGACGCGCCACAGAGGTCGTCAAAATACATACAGAAACAACCAGAATACATGTTTTAGGTACAGCAACAATCTGTACACAAATACTTGTTCGATGGCGGGAACGGAACCCGTAGCCTTCTCGCACCACAGGCGAGCATTCGCCAATGAAATATTAATAAAACTAACATCAGACTTCAACATCTGAATCTGCGACTCGTAGTAATCCTTAGTCATGGCCTTAGCTTCCTCAACGAGCTCAGTCATTGTATTTGCAGATTGCTTCTGTGTAGCTTCCAACGATGCTTTCAGCTCTTTGTTACGAGTTTGTGCCCTGAAACAACGCTCAAATTCACATAATCTATACATATAAAATGCTTTGTCCTGCTGACTGACGGATCAACGCATAGCCTAAACTGCCGATCGTAGAGACCTGAAACTTGGTGGTTGTGTTCTTTGTATGACATAGGCATGCGATAAGAAAGGATTTTCAGAAATTTAAAATTCTATCTTGACATACGCGGGTAAAGCCGCATGTCACAAACAAGTCAATAAACAAATAGTGTAAACTTACTGCATTAGTTCGAAATGCAACATTTCATTATCGGATCTGAGTTTCATGATTTCCGCATTCGTTTCCATCGTCGTGTCTTGACTGTCGATGCTGTCAAGGCTGAGTGTTGACGCGGCGAACATTGTGTTGTTTATCTCTGGAATGTATAAACTTATTATTAAAATGTACTTAGATTTTTTTGTTTATTTGTTTGTATTTGTGTTTGTTTGTATTATGTAATTTTGATGAAACTTGGTATGAGGATACATTGACTTATTAGGAAAAACATAAGTTACTTTTTATCCCGATATTCCCACGCGATCGGGAGTTACGCGGGTGAAATATTAATAATCTTTTCTACATACCTACAGAAACACCTAGACCAGAAACACCAGACAGGCCCGAGCCCAGGAGAGTCAGCTTGGACTCCCAGCATTATTTCAAACACTCACGTATATCCGTAGCGACTGCAGCGAGCGACAGCACGTGTTTGGTCTCCTGCGCGAACTGCGGCGCCGGGTTGAGCGTCACCACCATACTGACGGCCTCGCCGCGACTGCCAGACAGGCCCGAGCCCAGCAGGCGCGTCAGCTTGGACTCCCTGTAAGGCACGAGCGCTACATGCTGCCTCTGCTTCCTCCTGAGCGTGTGGAGACACCGTTCGAGCACGTGGAGCGAGGTGTTGATGGCGCGGGACTCCTGCATGCGCGCGCCCGTGTTGCGCGTTGCGCGCGCGCGCTCGCAACCAGCCAGGTCGCATAGACGGATGTGGGACGTGCGGATCTCACCATCTACAAGTACAGAATCATCATAACTATCTTATCTGAAATCAGTTGTCTGCATCTGTCTTTCTTGAGGTGTATAATTTGGGGGTCTTCAAATCGCGAGTGAATAGGCATCTTCTAGAAAAGCGTGTTACATCTTTAGCCGCATCGTCACCTGCCACTAGGCGGGTGTGATAGTGGTCAAAAGCTGACCTATTAAGTAAAAAAAAATCTTCCTACTAATATTATAAATGTGCAAGTTTGTGTTAATGTGTTTGTCTCCTTCACGCAAAAACTACTGGACTGATTGCGATTAACTCGGTATGTAAATAGCTGGGGACTTATACATATAAAAGAAGCCTCTGTAGGCTACTTTTTATTTAGTGCAGCTAGTGCATTATAAA
The DNA here is from genome assembly GCA_907269075.1 of Idaea aversata. Lineage (NCBI taxonomy): Eukaryota > Metazoa > Arthropoda > Insecta > Lepidoptera > Geometridae > Idaea > Idaea aversata. The sequence goes on along the minus strand of OU026092.1, from coordinate 1,376,954 downwards.
TCTTTATTATTTAGGTATAGATGGTAAAAACGGAGACTTACCAGATTGTGTGAGCATAGTGATGGTGAATATACAATGTGACCTAGAGGAGTGTGCGTGTACACCGGTCGCAGCGACCACTAGGTTCTGTTTGCCGGCAGCCATCACATCGTATGCTTCCTCGCCGGAACGGACGAACGCTTGGGTCGCATCCTGCACACAATACAAAGGGAATAGGGATAGAGAAAGTGACTTTGTTTTATACTATGTAGTGATTTATACAATAAAATTGGATATACCAATGTATATATAATAAAAACAGACAAAGCTTATCTATTTACTACTTATTTTTATATTGTTTCTGTAGTAATATCTTAAAAGTGATCAAACGGATCTCTATAATATGCATTTTTTGGTTTTTCAATGTAAAATAAATAACTCAACAATGGTTGATCGTAGCTCTTTGTTGCCTTATTAAACATTGTTTAAAATGTTATACTCTACAAGATTGAAACATTTTTTTTGACTGGCTGGCATTTTTTTATTATGGGTATTTTTTGTTAGAAACATGAATGATCTCCTTTGAAGATATACTAGAAAGAAACTGACCATTTAAATTTATTGTAGGTAATATAGAAAACGGGCTATCGTTATCGGAATTATATCATGGACTGTACACTTTCTGTCCAGTTGCTCCTCAACCCTACCATCAATATGAAGCCTGCTATGCTAGCTATACAACTGGTATAATATTTACCTTGACATAAACATTTCCCGATGAATCCTCCCTGATTCTTAGCTTAGTTCGCTTCTGTGGCGGCGCGAGGAGATCGTAGATCGCCTCGTTGTAGATTTCTAGAAACGATACCTACACACAGAGACAGGTGGATACCATATTATTATACATACTAGCGACGCAAAAAGGACTCAACTGAAGGGTGCGTGAGAAGTTATATGTCCGTCTGTCTGTCCGTCTGATATTTATTTAGCAGGCAGCTTCAACCTGTTACTTTAGTGTTACAGTGATGTTTGTTTAACTATGAATTCACGCAAATTTCACTTTCGCAGCTTCGACCTGTTTTACTTTTGGGTTACGCAGCTGCAACATGTGACTTTCGTGTTACTGATGCGCGCGCATCTTAAAATTTCACTCATCATTTTATCGCCTAAAGAATGCGCCTAATGCGCCTAAAGAAGTATAACTTCAAAAAAACAAGATTAACTGAATTATTTATAATAAAAAACTGGAATTAACAGATCGATTATCTTGGGTAACATTCATTTGAAGTAGTAAAGTAACTCACCCAGACATAATGTTTAGTTCTGTTTGAGAGATCAAAGTCACTGTCTGTTAGATCATTATGTAACTGAGCACTCATGCGTCTATACTTGTCCCTCAGTGGAGCTGATACTTGACGGAGACGTTTCACCCACTGGAAATATACAAAATAGGTACATAAATAATATTTTAATGATTTTAATAATTTTATTTTAGCTGTATTTTATTTGTTTGTATTTTAATTAAGTATAATTAAGATAGTTTTATTTTATTTTTTTATTTATGAACATAGAATCAACAGCACTTAAATTAAATTATAAACGAAAAACTATTAAACTAAACTTACTGCCAATTACAATTATAATATGCGTCCAACGCGCTATGATGTGCACTAGAAGAATAAGGTGAAAAGCTCGAGAGGGAGATAGAGGATTAATGGATTAGGACAAGAGGAGAGGGGTATCGTATCTTTATTTCAATCCTTAATGTATGAGATGACATTTTATTGGAGTTTACTGCTTTATAATCAATTTTATTTAGAGACCCTGCTATGTTTGATGGGTAGTAAAATATAAACTTAACCAAAAGCGAAAGAGGATTTAGCTCATCTTACTTCTTTGTTAGAAGGTTTCGGGCATGGACAGAAGAGCATAACTCAGACAAAAACAGACTCGACAAGGAATGTCCATATCATATATTAACACATTAACAGTGGAGCTACTAAATGTGCGGTAAACACATTTTCAATTTTTTGTAACTATAATGTTGATTTTTTGGTAAACTTTTTTATAGTTCATTGTTCACACATGTATGCAAAAAAATTAAAATAGACACACATGTAAACTATGAAATGGCTTCAAATTTGTATTGAGTACTGGCCCACATGTAGTGCACGCACTTGTCAGAGTGACTTCAACATTACCCACATGTGGTGCATCCACAGAGAACATGTTAAGACAGTCTACATGGGCAATCATACGGTCATTGGATCAGGGGAATGATACACATCTCACAGCTTTACCTGTAGCTCAAACTCCTGCTGTACTGCATTCAACATATCAGCTCCTGTATCCGATGGTTTATACAATGGTTTCTGAGCAGCATCAACAAGTTTGAACACATACTCCAGTGACCGAGGTACCAGCCCAGGTGCATTCACAGTTCCCATCAATGTGTACGTCTTACCGGAACCCGAGGCTCCGTAAGTCAGGAGCGTGTAACTGTGGCCTTCGGGGAGCTTTTTTAGATTTTCTTTAACTACTTGTTCAAATAATTCCTGTAAGTGAAATGACTTTTGAGATTGCATTCAGTACAATTTCTAGACTGAATCTAATAAGAGTTGTGGGTGGGATTATTAATGTTAGTAGAATCCTATTTCACACAAATACTACTAACATTAAAAATCCCAATTAGTATGTTTGTTAGTTCTGCAACTTTAAATAACCGATTGCGATGAAACACGGTATGTAGAAAGCTGACGAGCTGGAATAACACAGACTACTTTTTGTTCTAATATTCCCTCGGGATCATGACTTACGGGGGTAAAACGACTAGTTTATCTAGTAGGATATATTAACATGTTAGGTACTTACTTTCTGTGAGGCCTGAGCTGTAAATATCTTTGAGAACGTATACATTCGGGAAACATTTTGTTGTGTGCGTCGGCCGTGCCCCGAGGTCGTCGTATCAAGAGACGTAACAAGGCACTTCTCTGATCGTATATCATATAAATTAGAAGGCACATTGCACGGCCTAATACGAAGGTAAACTTGCACTAACTCAGGCTCTTCTGCCTCTGAATCTTCTTCGAATAATTCCATTAGATTTGTCCTTTTCTGAGGGCGAGGTCTCATGAAAGGATGGTGTATCAACGGAGGCCTAGGTTCGATAAACGACGGTATGTCCCGCTTCGAACGATCATCTTCTGATAAACGTAACTCTGTCATTAGTTCAAATCACAATAAATAACGAGATATGTTTGTAAAACAAGTCTTTTCTTCCAAGTTTCCAAGTGACGGTTGTCAAATAATTTTTCAAATGTTTTGAAATTGGTTTTTAGAAGTTGGTAGAAGTTTATCGACTTGTGAGCATCTGTGGCAAAAATATTGCTAAGCACTAGCCACAGCCCGGACGTGCGGAGCCATTAATTTAAAAAAAAATTGTTGAAATTAAAAAAAATTACAATGTCGGATGGACGGACGGATGTTCTCGTGAATGTGTATTGTTTCATTGTTTATTTTGTAATTTAGCTTAGAATTTGTGTTTATTTTATAATATAATGGACTTCAGTTAAATTGGTGCATTAATTGATAAATCTACGAAGTCTTTACTGCCGAAAACGCGAATTCCTTCATTTATGAATTTGAAGAATTTGTGAAAATGTGATAGTTTTTCGTATTTGGCTTGGTGCCATAGTTTTAATTGAAGTTTTAACGGAAATAGGAATAATGAAGTGGTTTTGTGTAATTGTTTTGGCGACGGTATTCGTGCACGGTGTTTTTGGGTACTGTCCCTCATTGTGTTCGTGCAAGAATAGCAAGGGGTCTGACGGGGCGTTAACGGAGCCCCAGCCGGGGGAACTGTTGAGGCTGAAGTGTGGAGGGAGCCCTACCCAGATCACTGAACTCAAAGAAATAGATCTCACCAAGTTATGGACTATTGTTGTCAGTTTGTAAGTACATATACCTATCTAGCAAAATACATCTTCACACTTACTAGTACATCTACATCTACTTAATATTGGAATTTCTTTTACAGAAACCTATCGGGAAATGCAATCTCAACGTTATCCAGAGAACTTTATTTGCCAAATCTGCAAAAATTGTGAGCAAATCATATTAATTTTATTTATTTATTTATTATTATACCTTAAAAGGTAAAAAAAGGAACTCACTTTCTTGTCCGTCTGTCTGTTTTGTCTAAAACCATTGTAGAATAACCTGAAGGCATAAACCTTGGCTAAAATAATGAAGTGGCTTATTACAAACACTTCATTGATATTCAACCTCTTTCCAGGGACCTGAGCAAGAATCAGATAACTCTAATAGAAACAGATGCATTCTACAACATGACATCCTTACAACGTCTCGATCTATCCTTTAATCAAATCAGTAACGTGAATAAGGAAATGTTTAAAGGACTCGTTAACTTGGAACGTCTTATTTTAACACAGAATCACATATCTGTGATGGGAGCTGGCACTTTCGACTATTTGATTGGATTGAAACAATTGTAAGTACTTTAAAGATTGTTGTTATAATCTGAAATACAAAGTTTCCTTAGGTTTATTTTAAACCTAACCAAAATGAACAATTGTATATTATTGTATGTGATGTATGTTTAATAGATATATGATCTATTAAAAATACATCAAATTCTAAAAATATGTATGTATAAAAGTGTAGTGTAGTTAATAATAATCCAAACAAATAAAAGTATATCAATCACTACTACCAATTTGTGTACTATAAATTTTGTCAGACTTTTTCAGTGTCAGCTATGCATTAAATTGTCAACTCTTATTTCAGAGACATAACAGAAAACCCTCTAATATGTGACTGTGAACTACTCTGGGTCGGTGATTGGTCCAGAAACACCAGTGTCAAACTAGTCGGCAACCCCAAATGTGCATTCCCCGAGAACATGGTTAACAAAACAGTCAGAAAATTGAAAATATTCTTAGACCTATCAGCCTGTGCTAACGCTCTACCATCAACCACGTTAATAGTAAAACCAGAGTACGATCAAGTCGTTTTCGAAGGCGATACACTAGTCTTATCATGCAATGCTCCGTTTGCTTCTGTCATAGCAAAATATGAACTGAAATGGGTCCATCCGATGCTTGAAATATGCGATGTAAACATAACAAACACAGACATGCAAGAAGAAGGCTTAGCTGAAACTACAGCATACTTTCCGAACATAACAAACCATCATACTGGGAATTGGACATGTGTTTACTTAGACCAGAATCATTTTCGACACAATCATACTATCCAAGTGGTAGTTTTATCGAACCAAACTCAATACTGTAACACAACATTTAGTACGAACAATAAAGGACTGTACTCTTGGCCGATGTTGTTAGTGAATCATACTGCTACTGTCTCGTGCTCAAGCGGAGAAGGCTTTGCTTACAGACACTGCAACGCGGAAGCTGTATGGAATGAAGCGAACACTACTGAATGTTCTTATTTAAGCAACGTGACTAAATTACTCCAACAATTTGCATTATTAAATGTTAGTTTAGTACAATATTCAGCCGTTAATGCAACGGAGAGGCTTGCAATGTTGATACGGGAGAAGACATACCCAGTGGCAGAGATTTCAGACCCGGATGATGTTATGTTTATTGCTCAGGCTATTAGAAATTATATGCAGTATATTCCAGAGGAGAAAGAATTAGGTAAGTAGAGTTAACTTGTTTACTAGCTGTGCCCTGCGATTTTACCCGCATAAGTCCTTAAAAAGCAGCCTGTGTGTTATTCCTGAGCTCAGGAAATAACAGGCATACACATACTAAGTTTCATCACAATCAGTAAAGTATTTTTTGCATGAATTAGTAACAAACACAAAAATTGACTGCAAATTATTATTAAAACTATTTAGTTATATTTTATGCTGAGTTGAGGACCATTTCCCAACGAAAATAGTTTTTTCGTGATTTATAGTTTATATAGTCCATAGCCTCACTGTAAGTAAGATTTTTATTGTGAATAAATTAATTATATTCTATAAAATTTCACATTTAGAATATTAGTTTATGCCAATCGAAAAAGTCACCAATTTCTTTTAAAATTCCAGGTCCAGCACTACTAGATGTGATCAGTGCAGCAATGAACATTACAATAACGACCCTGGCCCAAGCGGAGACACAGTATTCATCATGCACTGATATGGTGAAGGCAGCTGAAGAAATATCAACCTATATCAGCAACGTACAGGGACAGAAGGTAACATATTCAACTAGCTGCGCCCCACGGTTTCACCCACGTTAGTCCCGATGCAGTGAAAATATGTGACGAAAAACGCTGAGCAATTTCACAGATGTTAAATTGACACAGTTTGACATCTGTTAAATGTCAACTTTGACATCTGTCACTTTGACATCTGTCACTTTGACATCTGTCACTTTGACATCTGTCACTTTGACATCTGTCACTTTGACATCTGTCACTTTGACATCTGTCACTTTGACATCTGTCACTTTGACATCTGTCACTTTGACATCTGTCACTTTGACGTCTGTCACTTTGACATCTGTCACTTTGACGTCTGTAAATTTTTCGACCCTTTTCGTTATATTTTAGACAATTCACACAATATCTTTATAAATTATAGCCTATGTTCTATTCTGATGTATTAGCTATATTATTGTCAAGTTTCATTAAAATCCATTCAGTAGTTTTTGTGTTAAAGAGGAACAAACATCTATACATCCATACATCCAGACATCCATACATACAAACTTTCACGTTTATAATATTAGTAGGATTATCCACATTGCAATTAATTTTGTTTACCAATGAACAAATGTTTATTACTTGTTAGCCTACATTTCATTTAGTTAACATGGAGTATTCTTTACTTCAATACTAATATTATAAAGAAGAAAGTTTTTTTGGTTTTGTGTTTGTAACAAATAGGTTCCGAAACCTCTGGACTGATTTTAACGGAATAGAATTCATTTATTGTCAAACTGTGTACATGAGCCGATGATAATGCTTAAAATAGTCACAACAGTCCCGATATTATCCCGATATATCGACGTGAACGGGAGAATAAAATATTATGTTGCGAAAGTTTCCTCATATTATGTTTAATTATGCCTATTTTATGTTTATTTTTTAGTTATAGCTGTTGGTTCTCCTATAAATAAATAAAATAAATAATATCTTTATATGTATTAGCAAAATCGAAAAGAATACCTAAATATTTTCTTACATAAAGAAATACCTAGACCAGAAACAAATATCTGTACTTGAATACTTGTTCGAGGCGGGAATCGAACCCTTATACAGCATTGCAAGGGGGTGTCCGCCCACCGCACCACTGAGGTCTGAGTATTGAAGACAAAATATGTCGGTTCATCTTTGTCACATTTAATTTTCCAGGAGAACTTAGCTGTCGAACATTTCCGTGTGACGGAAGGCTTCGGTGGCGCCACCTGTGTGTGGCTGGGCGACGTCTCAATGAGGATGTTACATTGTACCGCCACCAACAGGACGGTGGCGCCCTCTCTATCTGCCCATCGACAGGCCATCTATGCTAGTGTTCAGGTTAATAATAATTATCTATCTTAATTAGAGAGTATAAAATATCTTGATAGATATAGACTTGAACAGGTAATACATATTGGTATATGTCAGGTATTTCAAAAACCCTGTGAAACCCTATGTTATCTATGCATAAAATGCTTTGTCCTGACTGACTGACAGATCAACGCACAGCCCAAACCGCTGATCGTAGAGACCTGAAACGTGGAGGGTGTGTTCTTTGTATGACATAGGCATCTGATAAGGATTTGCCGAAATTTTACCCCTTGATGTGAAAAAGGGGGACAAAGGATTCCTTAGTCCATTTTCGACTATTACGCGGACCAAGTCGCTGGCAAAAGCTAGTAAATATTTAAGATATGTGATACAGGATTTTATATCTATACTAATATTATAAAGCTAAAGAGTTTGTTTGTTCGAACGCGCTAATCTCAGGAACTACTTTTTGTGTGGGATAGTCCATTTATCGAGGAAGGCTTTAGGCTATATAACATTACGCTGAGACCAATAGGAGCGAAGAATCAGTGGGAAATGTGAAAAAAACGGGGAAAATTATTCATCTTTGAGGGTTTCCATTGTTTGTTTGTACACTCTAATCTCAGGAACTATTGGTTCGAATTGAATTTTTTTTTGTGTTTGATAGTTCATTTTATCGAGAAAGGTTAAAGGCTTCTTTTTATTTTGATATTCCCACGGGATCAGAACTTACGCGGGTGAAATCGCAGGGCGCAGCTGGTACTTAATAAGTATGTGTAACTAATTTCAGATACCACAATCCCTCCTTTACTCTACGACCTCAGAAGGCATCCCCATACACACGGCCCCCCGCGAGCTCGTCGTCTCTATATACGAGAACGCCGCGCTCTTCCCACGTCTGCCCCTGTTCGAGGACGACGGACGACTGACAGGACATAGGACCAAGGACTACTACGGCAGGAAGACTATGAGGGAAGATATGAATATGGAGATTACGTCCGCTGTTGTCGGCTTTCAAATACGTGAGTTTTATATCTTTGTGATTGTTAAACGATAACTTGTGCACCGTTGCTCTGATCTTCATGATCTTTGATGCTACTACTCTGTCACCAGAAGAGTACAGCACTTAGAAGTCATTGGTCGTAGCGAGAGGAAGGCAATAGAAGAGGTGGAGGGATTGTTTTGAATGAATGAATGTTATATTTTATTTGCTCGAAATCTATACTGATATTATAAAGCTGAAGAGTTTGTTTGAACGCGCTAATCTGAGGAACTACTGGTTCGAATTAAAAAACTATTTTTGTGTTGTATAGTCGATTTGTCGAGGAAGGCTTTAGCCTATTTTATATTTCGAAATTCCCACGGGATCGGGAGTTACGCGGGTGAAACCGCGGAGCGCTGCTAGTATGGTATAATGATGTCACATAAGAATATAGTTCAACATATTTCACCAGCACTAAGCATGCAAATTTTTGGGGAGTAAAAGGGAGAAAACCAGTCTTTATGGGGAATAGAGTGGAGTGGAGAAGGATGATATGATGAATCGATCCTACATATTGGAAAAAAAGAAGTAGTAGTTGTGGTCACTAGAATTTTTGAGTTTGAACATGAGCAGGTTTGGTGAGGGGAGATAAAGAGAGGATGGAAAATTAAAAGCGCGAACCAGTTTAACATTCGTTTATGTTCCAGATGGTGTGACGATGGAGTCGGAGCTGCTGGAGCCGGTGCTGGCGACGGTGCGCGCACGCGGCGTCGGTGGTGACGCACGTGCAGCTGTCTGGGACCCCGTCAATAGACGCTGGCAGGACAATTCCACTGGTTGGATACTATTTTACAACTAATATTATGCTCTATAGATTTCCCTGCATAAATCAATGATCGGTATAAAAAGTAGCCTTTATGTTATTCCACAATTCCAGCTATCTTCTTACCAAATATTGCAATTGGTTAAGTAGTTTAAACCTATTCTTGGAGTTGTCATTTGGCCTCTAATTTGACCATAGAAATTACAGAAACCTACGGAAATAATTTTATTTACTTTGTGTCTATATTTCCAATATTCTATGTTTCAGATTGCAAAGTAACCCACACATTATCCGAGATGATTATAATAAGTTGCTCGAAGTTGGCTTATGTGGGCCTTTTGCAAAACGTCGAGACTGGCATCTATGGAGCACGAACCGACGGCGCGAGATTCAAGGTTTCACATCCTGCCGTCTACGTAGGCAGCTTGATTCTGATTGGCTGTGTCAGTTGTGCCACTCTTACGTACATTATGTGCTATCCTGCTATACAAATGGCTAAGAAAACCAAACACGCATTGATAAATTCTTGGATCGCCATCGGCCTGCTTTGTTTCCTCTACACGCTTGGGATTTACCAGACGGAAGATGTCAAATTGTGTCAGGTTCTTGGACTTTTGATACATTATCTGTCGTTGTCGTGTTTATTGTGGATGTGTGTTTCTGCAAGTAATATGTATAAATGGGTGACGAAAACACACGGACCCGTTCGAACTCCCGATGATGAATTACCCCCTGATGTTCCCGTACAGAAACCTATATTAGGTCTGTATCTAGTCGGTTGGGGGATAGCGTTGATTGTCTGTGGTATATCAGGAGCAGTTAATTTGAAAGATTACGCCGGTTATTCCCAGTGTTTCCTGAGTACCGCTCCGGCTTTAGCAGCGCTGTTTGTCCCTGGAGGAATTTTACTGGTGTTCCTTCTTGTCTTGTTTCTGTTAATAAGATGTACGATAAGGAACATGAATGTGCAGCTGTCTGAAGGGACGCAGGCGACTGAGAATGTCGACTTGGAGATGTGGGAGCCCCAGCCGAACGATAGGACAGATAGACGTAGTGTCAAGTCAGTGTTGGACTCAGAAATAGAGGACATTGAACATACTCCAATAATACAATTACGGGCGCAAGTCATTGTCATGTGTCTATACTTGTCCGTTTGGTTCTGTGGCGCGATCACAGTCTACCGCCCTCTTCCGGCGTATCTACCCTACCAAGAAGATATCTGCAGCATAGTATACGCAGTGTGTGCGACTGTACTCGGAACATTTATATTATTTTTCTACGGGATAGCGCGTAGTGACGTCAGAGCGCAGTGGTCAATGATGCACTGTTACTTGCAAAAGAGTAAACAATGCTGCAGAAACAGAAGTGTTTTTGACGCCAACCAGCAAGCCCCAGCATCGCAGGCTGCCCCTATAATGCAGACTTTGCAGCCTATACCCAATGATAACAGATCACGATCTGGCAGCAGAAGTTCCAATAGAACCAACTCGAAAACCAACAACAGTGGAACTTTCAAAGGTGGTGCAGAACTAAACGGGCAAACGTTACAGAAAGAACTCAAAAACACTAACGGAAAGACACCAAACATAAACCTGGTAGTGCTGCATCGCCAGCAATACAGATCTAATAACTCGATGATGACATATCCGGACACCGGGACGATGGGCCCGGAGATGTTCTACAACCCGAACCAGATGAACGTCGCCAAGAAGTTCTTCAAGAAACAGAGGCAGCATATGAAGAGGAACTGCCTCGAGTTGCCGACGAGGCGGGACTGCGATAACGACTCGCATTTCTCTCTCCCTCTGCCCACGAAAGAAGCTTACAACGGCGTCGCTAACATCATCAACTCAGGGTCGAAAGTAAACAACACCAATATCCACGTAGAGCGATCGAACAACGGCATCAAAGAGACCAGACACACTATCAATCCCAACTTACTAGAAGAAGATCAGAAGGAATATAAAAACTATTCCATCGATAGAAAATCTTGGAATAAGAACGAAGATCCCAAATCAAGTCGGTCCCAGATTATGAACATCTACACAAACGTACCAGAAACACAGATACCACAGCACCAAGTTATAAAATCGAATGTCCCGAAGACGTTTAACGGGCAAAGAAGCAGTGTTTCCGAAGAATGCTTGCAGAGCCAAGCGGAACAGCCGGAAATGCGAACTATATCCCAACAATGCAGTTTGGAATACAGCTCCGCTTCGGAAATAGCGATGCCCCACACTTGTTCGGACCAAACTTTGAATACCCATTCAGAGTTGACCTCGTTCCAAGAAACACAGAGTGCTTTGTGTTCTACAAACGAAATCACAGACACTGAGAGTTTTGGACAGTATATTGATTATTTACAACCTTCTAAACAAGACAAGGACGGTCTTGATAAATCGTTACAAGACATTTCTGAAGAATGCACAATGAACAGTGATGAAATCAACCGTTCTAGTACGCCCCAAAAGTTAGAAGCTGAATGTGGAGAGTTAAAAAACTTACTGCAAAAGGAAATCGGTTCCAAAGAGAAATTGGACGATGATAAAGAAGCGTTTTTCGCTGCAAAAACTACGTATGACTTCGAAACGTGCAGTACGAACGCGAGCGAACAAGGCTTTGAGAATGAAAGCGATATTTACTGCCCGAACTATCAAATGTCAGAAGTTAGTATTCGAAGTCATGGGCTTTATGCCCCGTCTCCATCTTCTATGTGTCCGAACGAGATAAGCTTCAGCAATGAAGACGTCTCAAATATAGAGAGCCAGTACGTTAACTACGATCCTGGCTGGCGTAAGACAATAAAAAGCAATCCTAAATTAGGTAAATACGTGCCAACTCCAGCAGTGAGTTGTCCCGAAGTTAACCGGGAAAGTCCGGTATCATTCGCGAGTGAAATCGACGAACTTTACACACAAATCACTAGTAGGGATAAGAAAGATAGACCGCACAGAAAGGACACTCATACCGGTTTAGATGTAACATTAACCAGTGACGTGACATTAAAAGCTGACAGTGATAGTTGTGTCAGCGAAGCCATGTCAGACGTGGAAAATAAAGGTGAAACTACAGTGTGACCTACGGCTTTCTTTATCGAAGTAACGGTTTAGCTTTTGGACTAGCTTTCTGTGTAGAATGAAGTGTAAAGTGCCATCTAGCGGCTTTTGTGGTTGAATAGTTTAAGAAATAGATGTTAGGGTGAACTGGGATCTAATTAAAACCAGAAGTATTAGCGGCAGAAAAGTATTTGTTAAAAAAATAGTGTCTTTTACAATGTTGATTTTGCATGATCTTCATGGAGTATTAATTCATTTTTTGAACTCTTTGGAAGTATTTTTTACCCAGTGAAAAGCAATTTAATACATAATCGTATTAGTTATGAACTGACTGACCTATCTCGTACTAAGTTTAAGTGTTCTATGTATAAATATAACTGTACATTTTTATATTGTAAGTTTATTAAAGAGATTTTAGATGGAAGGGGAATAGAGAGAAAGTGTCTTTTTCAGAATTATTCGCATGAAATCAAATTTGCTCGTTTTTAAAACTAAGTTAGGATGTCATAATCAGCCGGTGTCAGTCCAATGCTGGATGTACGCCTCTCCCCAAATGCGCCATTGAACCCGATCTTCGACTCTTGCCCCCTTATTCCAAAACGAGTTATAAGGATAGTCCGAGATGTGGATTTAAACCTTAGATTTAGACACAGATTTACTCGTGAACTATAGTCAAAACACTATCCCTATAGATTAAATAGGGATAGTGTTTAGACTATAGTTCACGAGTAAATCGGTGTCTAAAACTAATCCACATCTCGGACTATCCTTAAACCTCGTTTTGGAATAAGGGGGTTTGGGTTTTTCGACAAGCGCCGTGTTCACAAAATTAAAGTAATGCAGATAGATTTTGACAGAGATCCACAGCATAAAATTAAAAACATAGTAAAAAATAATATTCGTTTGAAATAACTCAGGGGGTACTATGATAATAAAAGTTTTGCTAAAGAAAATGATCAGTTCTTTCTCTCTATTCCGCTGATTGTAATTTAATAATTTTCGATGTTTGTTTGAAAGATGTTGCTTATTATATCTTTAGGAGCCTTACTTACGTGCCAAATTATAAAGTGTTCAATTATGTAATATAAGCGGTGTGTTTTAAAAGTCCTGTAATCCTTTTTAGATGCTTTGTAATAATTAAAAATAAGATAGGTACATAATAATATTTAAAAAAAAAATATTATTTCGGGAAAACCACCAGAATTCGAGAAATTTCTAAGATGAGAAGAAGCCTTATGATAAATAATGGTGTTGCCATATTTTGAAAATTCACCAAAGAAACTTATGTTTATTTAGATGGAATCATTTTCATGTAATCACGTTGAATCGTCTTAAAAACTAAGTTAGGATGTGTGTCTTTGAAACACGCCCACTAATGAGAAGAACACACAAGAAACTCATGAAGTACTTATTTTGCCACGGTGCAATTTTTGGATTTGTATTTTTTAGAATAGAACAAACATAAAAGTTTTGATTCACTTTTTTTACCTACATAAACTAAGGATGGATTTCAAGGTTTTTAAAACACACTGCTTTATTGGCAGCTTTGATTTTGTGAAAACGACTGAAAAATTTCTTCCCGCCTTTCTCTAGTCTTCTAGATTGATGTTAGTTTAACTTTAGTTTAACTAACTCCGCGAACAAATGTTGAAAACGAATCGAAAAGTTTATTAATGATGTAAGTAGCCGATTAGGCCGAATACCGCACATTACGTTAACAATCTTCAAATCAATATCTTCTATACATATAAAATGCTTTGTCTTGAACGACTGACTGACTGACGGATCAACGCACAGCCTAAACCGCTGATCGTAGAGACCTGAAACTTGGAGGGTGTGTTCTTTGTATGATGTATGTAGGCATCCGATACGAAAGGATTTTCCGAAATTCTACCCCTTTGGGGGTGAAAAAGGGGGGAAAAGTTTGTATGGGACAACGTGATTCCTCGATCCATTTTCGACTTCTACGCGGACGAAGTCGCGAGCAAAAGCTAGTCATCAAATAAGCTTTTAGCCATGTATAGTAAAGACAATAGCGACGGACTTATATCAAGATTTTCTAAATGTTGTCTAAATGAACTTTTCCAGTGAGAATTATTTGGCGAAATGTCAGAGACCTGCGGCCTTAAGTGGGCCTCCACACTGAAAGAGCCCCAAGCACATGAATTTCTTCTCGAGTAATTTAAACAGGGCCCCAAATATATATTACTTCTCGAGTAACTACAACGTTGCTCTTAAATAAATCCGTAAGCACCTAAGCTACCTACATAACTTTGGTTTATGATAATTATTATTGTTATTTTCCCTCAAACTAATTTAAATGATTTCGATCCTGAATTCTGTACTATATATTTACAAAATAAAACTATTTATGTATTAGATCCGTTGTCTGTCCACCATAGCACGAGCCTAGTTGCTAAGCTTGGGGCTAGATGGCGCTGGGTGAAGTGACAAAAAATGTGCTGGGGGCGCCCTCTTAGGCCGCAGCCGCGGGTCTTTAGCATCACGTCACCTTTGCTACACTAAGCTCCTTTATGTAAAAATGGGGCCTCAGTCGATGAATTTGCACCGGGCCCAGGCATTTTGCTCCCTTTATTAATTTAAACTTAAAAAATATCAGTAATTAGTATTTTAATGGACGTGTTGTAAGTTGTGCCTATCATTGTTGCTTGTTGGCCTAATGTTGAGCGGTTTTATTTTCTACAGGTTTGAGCAAAACTAAACAAAACCAGAAATATATTCTAAGAAAAATGCAAATACAAAAATTCACCTGCATAGTTGGCCGCGTAGCACAGTGCGTCTCTAGGTAAGGTCGCAAATTCAATTTTATGCAATTTTTGGACTTACATTTTACTTAGAAAGTATTTTTAAGAATCAAAGCAAAGTGTAGTGTAGACATACGTACTTTAAAAGTTACTAAAAATACTACCTTGGTTTTTGGAAAATTATGCATTTTAAGTCTTATTTCGATAACGATAAACATATATTTTCCAGTACAGTTACGCTGAAAAAAAAGTAGCAGCACCCACGCCAATGAGTAGAATCTAAAATTACTATTATTGTAATGTTTTTATTCTTATAATATTTATCTATTAAATTCATGAATTGAAAGAGTTTAAACTTGAACTCGAGCAAGGCCTTAGAATCTTGCTTGAGTTGAAAACTTTCTAATAATATCAGTTTTGGAGCTCTACGGTGGATATGCAATTCTGTATCCGACCGTACCAGTGTTTCAGATTGCATTTATTTTGCTCAAAACTGTACTTACTTAATTTGTAGTATTTATTTGGAACAATTTCTGGTAAACCATGTTATTAGTTTTTTCACATAAACTTAACACCTTTTTCATATATATAAAATTCTCGTGTCACGGGGTTCGAACTTGAACTCCTCCGAAACGGCTCGACCGATTCTCATGAAATTTTGTGAGCATATTCAGTAGGTCTGAGAATCGGCCAACATCAATTTTTTTATTTTTATTTTTTTTGTTTTTTTGCCGGGACAGCTAGTCTTTATATATAAAATTAAAAATCTTGACTGACAGATATATCAAACCGCATCTCTAACCAAGTAACGGATCGGGCTAAAATTTGGCATACAAATAGCTATTATGACGTAGGGTTCCGCTACGAAAGGATTTTGGAAAATTCGACTCCTACACTACACGGACTAGGTCGCGGGTGGAAGCTAGTTTTCAATATGCAGAAAAAAAAACTTTAAAACAGAAGTTGTTTCAAAATATGTATTTTAAAACAGTTTTGTAAAGTAATCGTAACGAATATCTATAAAAATAAGTAAACGAACTTTTGTGATAAAAATAATATCTTCCTAACGGACTCTCACCGTTTTGTATTCTAATACTCTAGCTAGACGTTCGTAGAAATTTCTAAATATATATGATTTTGTAATATATAATGATAGTGAAAAATTTATATTATTGATAGCTTTTTGTGAGGCATTTTGCGTAATAAAAGGCATTTGCACTTTATATGGAATTTTATTTATATACATTTAATAATATTTTTTATATATAAATTAATCTGTATACCAACACTGAAAATATAAATATATTTTATATTACATACCTAAATAGATATAAAAATGGTGTAAAGAAAACCACGGTAGCCCTCTAGCACACGTAGATCTAGCTCGGACCTTACCCAAAAAAAAAGAAAATGTTTGGAAAAATACTAATTTACCTAGAATTTAGGGAATTTCCATAATATAACAATTTCGTTGTGCTTTTATTTACGTAAGAGTGCGCTGTCAATTACAGTATTGCACATCTTAAAAATTATAACATCTTGAAAGTTTTCCCGAACTTTGATTTTTTTTATGTCAATGCAAAATGACAAGACCATTATTAACGTAAGTGCCCCCTCGCTCTTAATAACGGTATTGACACCGCTTAAAAATTAATAATAATAATAATAGTCATTTATTTCAGGCAGATCACCCATATCAGAAATACAATACAATACAAATATAAAATACTTAAAATAAAATAAAATAATTAAATTAAAATTAAAATACAGATACATATCTAATCTAAAAAAAGTTGTCAAATAAAAATACATATACCTACACTATAAATTGACATACAATAATATTTTAATATTGTGTCTGCCTATTTTCGGTTGGCGTCCCGCTGCACAGCGTGCCAGTGAGCAAAAATAGGGCTGGTCATGTCGTTATAAATGGCTTTCAGGATAGCGTTCTTGGTATCACGTAGTCTAGACCAGAAAGAGGTGACCCGGAGTCTGATGACTGCGAAGAAGTCAGGGAGTCTTCCTTCCGCGAACATGCCTGACGCGCTGCAGAATCTAGGCTTTTTCATGTGAATACGGTATGCGTCATTATACTGTATTCTCATGGTGCTGTAAGCTTTCCGCGTGTATTTGAACCACAGGTGGCAAGTATAATGTAATTCTCCCTAAATTAAAAATATATATTTTTATGTCATGCCAAAATATTTGGTTTTTTTAATGTCCTGCCTACCTAAAAGGAATTAGGTACATGGTTTTTGTAACACATTGTAAAAAATAAAATATTTTAGATAAAAGTAAATAACTTTTTAGCAGTTAAAACTATATACCTACCTACTTATTATGCTATATGATTAGGTGTAATCATACCATGAATAGTTTCATACTTATCATTTATTATTTCAATGCTGTATGCTCTATTATCATTTTACATTTTCACATATCACTAGATTAAAATTAAATTAATAATTCCATGGCCATGGTAAATTCGAGTTATCCTATAGTCTATCTCTATCACAACAAGTGGGTATAGATATATCAATTTATGTTGACGCGTGGATTTATGTGTGCGTGAGTAAATATGCAGCTTTGTGTTCAGAGAACTTACCATGAATCGTTTATGTACCAAACGTACCGAATTAAAAAAACCAATACGCAAGCCAAGGTACCTAACGGGTTTAAAACAGTATTTCTGTCTCTATCGCACTGGCTATTTGAGGGTAGGAACACAAAATAATATTTAAATAAAATTTTAATATTCACGCTAATGACAGAGACAGAAATAATCAACTTTTAAACCTACACGCATATGACTGTTTACAAAATAGTTTATCGAATCGAGAGCGATACTCGGACGTACCCTCAATTATCAGCATAACATTATAACGCTCGCTACTGCTCCAGCCAGTCTCATCGCGACCATGACTAATGCAATATTAAAAATTTTAATAAATATAAAAATATAAATATAATATAGTCGAAACGTCTAGGTAACAGAAATTCATAACATAACACGATAAGGCCCCGGAAAATATTTGCTATGAACTAGTTTTAAGCTATGTATCTCGGCTCGCGTATTGGCTAATTGCAGTCTTTGAGTTAGGCGAAAATAACTCTTGGTAAGACCTCACACGACAGCTGCCGACGCGTCTTTCGCACACAAATGAAAGTTGCATTACCACACATAATCTGGTCCATGGGCCAGAATGGTCCCAGTCGGCTATCCACCATTTTCTACAATCGCAATCTGGTCCCACACGCACACATAGATCAGCGCGCCAACATGACCTGAAATACCTGTACATAATTGACTAAGCCTGTGCAGGTTGTAAAAGAAGCCTCTGAGAAGACAAGAGCTCGCGGCTTCTTCCAGCAACCGCTCCCAGCATACGACTCACCAGGGTACGGGGGACCTCTTCCAATGATTCTTTTTCTTTATCTGAACGAACATAATAACGTTTTAAAATGAAACTGCTGGATTATATTTTGCTTTTGGTTCCAATTAGAGTGCAAACAAACATAAAAAGTAAAAGCAAAAGTAGCCGCGGAATCGAAACGATAAGAACTTAAAATGTCAGCTCATAAAGGCACTTTTAGCCTGATTTACAGTAAAATAGGAGCCTTATAATTATGCACTATGATATGTCTGACTACCAACGTTCTTTGCCAAAACCTAGAGGCTTTCATCATCATCAATATTTAAGCTATACTGTTTGATATTGGCCTCCTCTTCTGCGTCACCACGCTCAGTTTTGTGCTAGACGAATCCATTAGCTGCCATCGGGCAACTGCCGGCAACTAATGAACTAAAGATTATCTCACGTCCTTCGGCCACCATTCAGTCGCTGCCTTGGTCCTTTAGAGTAGTCTACCCTTACCTATTAAGAAATCCAGCAGCACGCTCGCCAGCCCCTTGTCCTGCGGCTCAGGACTTGATACAAGTCTCAGTGTAGAAGTAAGGCAGTAGGTCGCGCTGGAGACCAGTTGCGCTGCACTGTGTTGAGAACCCACCAGGAGAGTTGGTGCTGCGATAGGAGTTCTCGGCTGGACACGGAACCAGGCAGCTCCTGGAGACAACATATCAAATTGTATGGAGGTCAGAATCTTCTCTTTATAAAAATACAAGTAATTTAGATTGACTTCTTTCAGTATAGAAAGCGCGCAAGGACTTGAGGGTCATAGAGACATGATGACTGATACCAGAGATAGCAGTCGGAACCAAACGGCCTAATTAAATACCTATTGTTATATCTACCTACATACATAAGTAGATAATGTCTATTGAACTTTGAATCAAGTGTACCTCTAGGTACCTACCAATTGTTGCCTAAATTGGACTTTGCTAAGTCCATATTTATGACATTTTGAATAGTGAGCCATTCGCAATTCGAATTTCTACGGAGATTGATAAGATTATTTTAAATTTTCTAATAATTTGCTGTATAATATCAAAGTATTTTTCTTTGTTCAAATAGAATGATGTTCCTCTTTTCTTGTCGTGTTTCCTCACCTCTGACGTAATTGAGAGCTCCATTCCAGTCACAAGCACGGGAACTGCTCCATTTACCTTCATTTTGTATTTCGCCTTCTGCCAACCATCGCTCTGGGAGTATTGGCCACTGAAATGTTTCATTAGATTAGGTAACTATGTACAAAATATCTACCTTTAAAAAAATGACTTCCTAAACCCAACGAAATAAAATAAACCCAAAGAAAAGTGGTAGGTAAGAACCTAATTCGATTTATCATGATTATTTTTTACGAAGAAAAATAATGATGAATCAATTTGCACAATTAAAACTTCCAGGAAGTAAAGTGCTCATCTTTTGATAAATTAGGCATATAAAATGACCGTAAAGCATTATTTTATTAAATAGGTCTGTACCTATACCAATTAATTACTCGGAAGCTTCTTGTCAATGTCCTTAAGATTGTAAGTATTTTTCCTTTTAATTAGTGTCATAGGTAATTGATCACTTTTATGGATAGGTCCAGAGTACGGACCACTTCGATAGGCAGGTAATTATATTGTTAATTGTCCTGATTTATGGAGGGCTATAAAATGACTGATGATAAATTCAAATTGAAAAATTAATAATACTGACATTTTTTCTTATCAAGTGGCATTTTAAAGCTACCACTCAGTGTTGGCTAAAGTTCCTTTAACATTATGAATGTGAAAGATTGTGAAAATCTGTTTAATTTGCTAAACGGATTTATAATAAGACTAGCTTTTACCCGCGACTTCGTCCGCGTAAAAGAAAATGGACCAAGGAATTACGTCCCATACAAACCCCTTTTTCACCCCCTAAGGGGTAGAATTTCGGAAAATCCTTTCTTATCTGATGCCTACGTCATACAAAGAACACACGCTCCAAGTTTTAGGTCTCTATGATCGATCGGCGGTTTAGGCTGTGCGTTGATCCGTCAGTCAGTCAGGACAAAGCATTTTATATGTATAGACAGAAGATTTGAAATGGAGATATGTAGCTCAAACTCTGGAGGGTGAAATCGAATTACCTACCTGTATAAAATGTAAAGCGCCATTACAGAACTGTGCTGGAGGATACTGCCAGTAGAGGTTTGGATGTGGAGCACCGATCACAGCCAGCTTGTAGATTAGATTCCCATGACAGTGGGCTAAGTACCTGTAACATTTGGGTTTAAACATATAGGCAGAAAATGGCAAGGTAGCAAATATGCTCGTATCGAGTGGGTGAAAATGAAAGATTCGTGTGTTCTATACATTGAGATAGTTCTATAGAAACTAATTCAAAATAGAACTAAAAAACTGCTTTTTTAAACTGTTAATAACGATACTTTCAACACTTTTCAATCCAAACTCGTGGATTTGAATCCCGATGCTGGCAGAGTTCCAATAGCTTTTTCTACCTATTCGAATTTATGTACCTACACAGAAAAACTTCGTGTGGAAGAAACCGATCTAGAACTCAGGATAACATTGTTTGAAAGCCTAGAAGGAATATTTTTCATTTCAGAGAAGAACGCATTCGTGGGCATAAAATGATGGTAAAACACCAAAAACAACAACAAAAATGAGTAAGAAATAGCGCAGGGCATGGAGAAAAACTCTCGTTTCCTCGTTTGGAGGCCAAGATCCATTTTGAATTGTTGAATCAGCGGAGTAAGTAAAATACAAACTAAATCACTAAGAAACTTTTAAAGAAAATAATGATGCTAGAGTTAAACAAAGGGCGGCCTTATCGCCTAAGGGCAAGCACTTCCAGGCGACCATAATACCCAGTCTGTATGCGGATTCTAATTATAAGTTCTTTAAAATCAATTAAATCCAGCAGACAGTTCAGTCACGGAACTCCACCCTTATCAACACACAGATAACCCTTCAATAGGTATATATATATCTACATTCCTATCATAATTCTTTCATTACAAATGCTCGTGGTTTATCATAACTAACAATCTATAAAGTGCGTGAATTTGACTCACATTACTCGTGGCGCTTATTACAATACAAAGTAGATAAATATTTATTATTAATTAAGTAGATAATAGTTGAGCGTAGTCTTTCTAGATTAGCTTTTGAATGACTTTTGACATTTTGTTTGTTATTCTTAAACTATGGTTCGATTTTGATGAAATTTGGTATGGTACCTATCGCTCACGTTGAACGACAAATGAAAAGTGAATAGTGCTTGGCGCGAAAACTGCGTCGCCGCGCGCTACGCCGTACACAGTTTTATTTAATTTTTTGATAGAAAACTACATGTAACATAATAGTGTTTTGAACGCACATTTTCAAACATGTATTTTGTTGTGGATAAGGGGACATTGAAACCTGGGAAGCAGAAGCTTAGGTATATTAAAATAGGTATATAGATAACAAGAATATTGTCCAGATATTTTTACCAGACTTAGGCCTATCAACTAATATTTCTTGACCTAAGGACTAATACCAGAGATAACAACCGGAACGGCTTAACGTGTAGCATGAAGTCGAAATACTACCTAAATCTTTATAAAAAAATTAAATACGGTCAAAGTTCAATGCGCTATTAATTTTTCAATTACTGTAAGATAAACTGCTAGGTAGGTATATCACTTAGGTATTTGATGTAATATCGTATGTTTTAATACCGATACGTCACGCTTCTCGTCAATGCGTGATGAAATCATTGATACGAATAAGAATACTTAGTAGGTCTAGCTAGAGTGATATTGATTGATTATATTAGGTACCTACTGATCATTGTTTTGACGTAAAACTTCTTAGAAGCATTGATTTAATTTATTAAGATACTAGCGACCCGTCCCGGCTTCGCACGGCTATATTATGCATGTATTATATCTAAAAACCTTCCTTTTTAATCACTCTATCCATTAAAAAAAACCGCATCAAAATCCGTTGCGTAGTTTTAAAGATTTAAGCATACAAAGGGACATAGGGATATAGGGACAGAGAAAGCGACTTTGTTTTATAGTATGTAGTGATGTGTTTGTGACATTTTTTGTAAGCAACAGACTGAGATTCGAAGACCCAAGTACGAATTGGTGTGAACCCGATCCTTACGAAGTAAATGTTATAATGTCTATATGCTTAGAAGAGCAGGGGCCACATGCAAAATCTAAATGGAACGGATGTAACGTCATAAGTGCGTCATAACGAGTAGGTTACGGATGTGGAAGAAGATGTAGCGTAACGAACTGGAGCTACTTGCCTTCAAACAAAGAGATAGAATAGTTATATCCTTTTTAAAGACAGAACATCTGAGTTTTTAATCCTGTTAGTTATGTAAAAGTTCCTGGTGTCTTCTAGGTAAGCGAGCTACATCTCAGAAAGCATCGTCACTAACTATCGGGAGAGATAGTACCTACCTAGTTCAACACTTTGTAAAAAAAGTTACGTAATGTTTGCTACCTGCCTCATCATAGGATTATGGTAGGTAAAAATTAATTATTACAAAATAAAGGGTTGTATTCATAAACCACTTACCAAGCCAACATTCCTCCGATTCCAAACCCTATGACCGCTGCAGGTCTTGCCGATGATACGTCAAGTGCAGACATCAGCGTCGCCAGTTCTTCAACAGCTCTCGGTGGAGACAGGTCACGCCTGGAGCCACCTTCGCTACCACCCGTTCCTCGGAGGTCTAGGGTGATTACATGGTAACCTGGGCAAACGAATGAAACATTATATATCATTAGTTGCACTCCGCGATTTCACCCGCTTAACTCCTGATCCCGTAGGAATATCGGGATAAAAAGAAGCCTATGTTACTGTCAATGAATTAATGTATCGTCTTACCAAGTTTCAGCTTAATCGGTTCAGTTACTTCGGGGTCTATTCAATTGCAAAAAATAATCAAATATTTTCTCTTTATAATATTAGATGGTATAGATATTATATGCGGCGAATAAAAACATCCTATTTTCGAATTCTATTAATATGTTTTTCGGAAGTTTATAAACTAGTTCAAAGTCAAAGTAAAAAAAATGTAAGTATTCATTTGAATGCTTAATACATTTGTACACAGATCACATAGAAACGTCTTAAAAACTAAGTTAGGATGTGTGCCTTCGGAACGCGCCCACCAATGAGAAGAAGGCACTAGAAACTCATGGGTTTTTTTTTCAAGTGATCACGCTCACAAAGGTCAATATTACAAATATTTGAAAGTATTATTTGGAAAAGAGCAACTAAAGTCACGTCCATGGGTTCTTATCATTAAGGTTCCGCTGGTCGATCGTGTTTCCATACAAATGAATTTAGAGTGTTATCCATTTATTCTTTATGGAATTTGAAAAAACAAAAGTTAAATCTACATAACAAGTCTATATCTAGCCCATGTAGGCGACGAAATAGACAAATTATATTTATTTATATCAAATTATATTAAATTAAATATAATAGACAAATTATATTTATTTATAAATTAAATATAATTTGTATGTATGGTGTATGGAAACACAATCGACCAGCGGAACCTTAAGGTAAAAGACGAAGTATCATAGTACCTACGCCTTACTGCACAATTTATGCTTTATAAAATTGTTTTCTATCATACAAGGTTTTACCAGTGGTTTTGTTCCTGTAGAATTCCTGATTCCATACCGTAACTAAAAGAAGCCGTGTCTTTTGACCTTATAGACTGAAATGGGAATAAACCGATTTTCGCACCTCATCACGCAAAAAACTACTGAACCGATTCTTTCCATACAAACTATTACAAATCCACGACAAGCATTTATGCTTAGATATTTGTCTGTGGTCTGGTTGTTTCTATGTAGAAGAAGTAAAGAAACGACGACCCAGTTGGCACAATGGTCACCATGCCGGACTGCCAAACACAGGGTCGCGGGTTCGATTCCCGCCTCAGACATGTATTTATGCTTAGATATTTGTCTGTGGTCTGGTTGTTTCTATGTATTATAAGTATATATTTACAAAAGAAAAGTATATAAGTAGTATATCCGTTGTCTAGCACCCATAACACAAGTCTAGTTACTTAGCTTGGGGCTAGATGGCGATGTGTGGAATGTCCAGCAATATTTATTTATTTATTTAAGAAAAGTATATAAGTAGTAGGTATATCCGTTGTCTAGCACCCTTATCCCAAGTCTAGTTACTTAGCTTAGCTTGGGGTTAGATGGCGATGTGTGGAATGTCCTACAATATTTATTTATTTTAGTCTTAAGTACCTGCTTCAGCCAGCCTGCGGACCACGTTGGTCCAGGTCGGACACCACAGGTTCCCGGAGTCTGGAGCATCACCAAGAATGATCACGACTTCTCCTGACTTTGGACCAGTTTCCACGTAGTGATATTTTACGCCCTGAAAATATTTCGTAACAGTATTTAATGGATTTTTAGCATCGTGATGAAACCCACGTCTTAGTTGGCTCCAGATGTATTGACAAGTTATATCCTCTGGTCGACTAAGCTGAGAGGGTATAGGTACTCGGCATCGGGGCAAATTAACCGGGTCTAGCAAAAGATTTCAGAGAGCTAAAATGGGTGTAAAATTCACAGAGTAACAATGAATTTCAGGTTTGAATTCGTTTAAGGATCTTTCTTTTAGAAAAAATCCTAAAAGAAATGTTAAAGAAAGAAAGACAAAAAATGTTTGTTTGTAGCCAAACTTAGGTAAACACTATGAAAATATATAAATATCTTCCATACAAACACCATAATATCCAATTGTTTACTCACCAAAAACAGACAGACAGACGGACAAGAAAGTGATCTTATAAGGGTTCCTTTTTTACCTATTGAGGTACGGAACCCTTAAAAGGAGGAGTGGTATATACCCCGACTTTCATTACGTAGGTCGTGGGTCAATAGATTTTAGGAAAAATGTGCGCTAATTGATATTGCTCTTACGGTGAAAGAAAACAACGTTACTTGATGAACCCACGGCTTATATGACTCTAGATGTATTTACAAGTTCTATCCTCTGGTCGACTAAGCTGAAAGAGGAGTAAAGGTTTTGGGCACACCTACTCCATCCTCATACAAAAAGGACCCAACCAACGAGGTTGTGGGAAAAAGCCCGTATAGAAATACCTACTCACCAAAATCTTGATATAACAATGAGTTCCTATAGAAGAATCAATTGTTAACTCCACCTGTTGGTTATTCTTCCGCTTCTTTCTATGGCCCTTCCACAATCTCTTTACAGAGATCTGGATAACTTGCAAAATACCAAAGAACACACATTTTAACACTAATTCCACGGCAGGCCAGCCAGAAATCACTTCAAGGACACATTTACTCGCACCCATAGTAATGTAAAGATTAAAAAAATGAATAAAGTGTTTAAAAAGTTGATTAAGTATATAAAATGGTCCGACAAGCTCAAAGGTCTTGCTGGTAGTGTTTGATAACGCATACCTATTTAGTTGGAACGGTTATCGGTTATTTTATTTATATTTATCAATATTTTTATTGCTTGCATTTGTAGTTGTGATTGAGAAATTACAATGTAGGGTAGAATATGTTTTTTTTTTAATATTATCATGGGTTTTGTTTATACTCGAGGAGAATTAGTACCTAGAGTACCTACTTTTTTTTTTTTTTTTTTTTTTTTTTTTTTCTCTTTATTTTTAAGGAACTTTTATATTTATAAATACATGACAGTTCCGTTGAGTCAAAACTTAATGCTACCTACTAATAAAATCTCAATAAAACAAAACAATATTCATCTTACCTAAGGAACAAAATATAACTTAAACAGAGACACCTCCTACCAAAGACAAGCGTAAACGCATTGCCTGAAAACAAAAAAAGAAAAGTTTCTCAGCCTGCTCAGAGCATGGACTCGCTAACACAGTTGAAAAGGCTCCCACATCACTAAGATTTAATCCCAGATCCCTGACCAGTTCTTTCCTATCATCCTCGTATTGGACACACTCCGCTAATAGATGCTGCACATCCTCTATGACACCACACGTCATACAGTTCGGTGAAGGAACTTTATTCATAAGGGCCGCAAACTTGTTTAACGGAACATGTCCGGTCCTTAACCTAAGTCCTGTTACAATAGCTTTTCTACACAATCTAGTAGCACAGACCCATGAAGTGCGAGGAGGCTGACATTGTATCGTCTTGTACCAAATTCCTTTTGTTCTTGACCTCAAATCAAAGTATTCGTTCCACATATCAGAACATGTTTTGCGGTATTTAGGTAGTAATTCAAAGAAATTAGGTAATACATCAATTGGAATTCCCTCTGTTATTCCTTTTTTAGCCCTAATGTCAGCCTCCTCATTACCTCTAAGCCCAATATGAGCTGGTACCCATTGTAATTTTATTTTAATATTACTAATCATGAACTCATAGATCAACGATAAAATACAATACGCTAAAGATGTGCCCGTATGTCCATTGACACAACTAATCAAAAGTTGTAAGGCACTTTTGCTATCAGTACAAATAATAAATTGTTGAACTCCTAGTGATTCAGCATAAATAAGGGCTTTATAGATAGCTATAAGTTCAATGGACATAATACACAAATTAGATGAGGTTTTAAAACAATTAAGATCATTTGGATTAGTAGGATCATAAACAGATGCACCTCCGCCCTCACTACTCTTTGATCCGTCGGTATACAAGAAGAACCATCCATTGTATTTAAACCGCAGCTCAGCCGATACAGCATATTTGATTACAGTAAGATCTAAATTTTCCTTCGTGTCTTGAACTGAATCTAAGGATAGTGAGACTATATCACTAAGATCTATATTGGATGGCCAGGTTTTTAAAGAGAACATTTTTAAAATTTCTGATTTTTCTACTACATCTTCTTTCGTCTTATTAAAAGCTGTTACTAACAGTGGTATCTTCTTGTTCCGCCAATAGGATCGTTCACAAAGAGTACTGAGTTCAGTCAACAACTCGATTACCCTACTATTCTCCCGCGACTGACTCTTCAAACAAAATTTAAATGCTAAAAACGCCCTTCTTACCTGCAGTGGAACTACACAAAGTTCGCTCTCCATCGTATGAATTGGTGTACTTTTGATAAAACCCCCAATAATTCTGAGTGCTTGATTTTGTATAATTTCTAATTTACGGAGATGAGTGTGTGCAGCATTGTCATAGAAATAACTACAATAGTCCATTCTACTTCTAATAACCGCAATAAAAATACGGCGTAAATGTTTTGGATGCAAGCCCCATCCTGACCCAGCCAATACCTTTAGCAGATTTAAATACTTCTGACATTTTTCCACAATTTCATCAATGTGTTTTCCCCAACGAAGTGCTTTATCCAATCTCAGCCCTAAGTACTTATAACTATCTTCATACTGGATTAATTCATTGTTTAATCTTAATTGTATATCATGTCTCTTATATCCCCTGTTAAATAGGCAATATTTAGTTTTAGATATGCTTATATTCAGACCTAGTTCGTCTAATCAGACAAAAGAGGTACGCTCTTGCAGTAGTTTTAAGACAATGGAGATATCCTCTAGCACATTACCAAGTAATAATAATAAAAAAAATTGTTCAGATAACAATATAAGCCAATTATTGATTTCATTATCTAACGAGTCAAATAATAATGATTGCTGGAATAAATGCCCTAAAATAAATAAAGTAAATAAAAATTATGAAAAAAATATTACCCTGGTGCATCAAAATATCAGAGGGATGACAGAGGGCAAAATACTAACACTGGAATTGTACATGAACGCTGAGGATATTGACATTGTATGCATAACCGAACATCATCTCCGGGCTCACCAGCTCATGTTCAATTTCAGCAACCACCGGGTTGGCAGCGCATTCTGCAGGGTAAACACGGCAAAGGGGGGGTCTCTTATAATACTGAACAATAAATTAAAATATAAAGAAAGAAAAGATGTCGTGTCTATGTCTGTGGAATGTGTAACGGAAATATCTTGTGTAGAACTGGAGCAATTAATAGTAGTATGTGTATATAGACGACCTGTTTTTGAAAATTTTAAAGAATTTATTGAGATATTGGATGAAATGCTAACAAAATTATCTAAATCAAAAAAACAATTACTTGTATGTGGGGATTTTAACGTAGATTTACTGAAAATAAGCACCTTTTCCACGAAACTTCTGAATTTGTATAAATCACACAATTTATCTAACGTGTTTCTGGAGCCTACTAGAACCACTGACACTACTGCGACATGTATTGATAATATTTATATTACCGATAATATATCCACGATTAGCAAATCTATCATTAATAAATTAGAATCAGACCATAGTGGTCAGTTTGTCAAATTTGCTATTGTCATAAAATCGATACCAAAAAGGAAAATAAAGTACGTACCGGTGACTGCTGCTCGTCTGGAGGAACTTAGATTGAATTTAGCTAACGTTTTACCGTTTCTGCCTTGTGATACGGATCCAAATGTATTATATAATAACTTTTTTTCGGTTCTTAATAACCAATTTCAGTCTATCTTTACATCCAGATCTATGGTAGTCTCCGACAAACGCGAGTTTAGTGACTGGGCAACGGTTGGTATTCACCGCAGTAGACATAAACTATATGAGTTATACGCGGAAAGACAGAGTAATACATCAGAGGAGTTTGGAGCCTACGTTAGAAACTATTCAAGGATATTTAAAAGAGTGTGTATTTTGGCAAAATCTCTCTTCATTAAATCTGTGATTAAAACTAGTGATGATAAAATAAAAGCTACATGGAAAGTAATTAACGCTGAAACAGGGAGAGTCGCAGCCAAAAACACCGAGTTTAAATTGAGTATTAATGGAAATATAACTAATAATGATCAAGATATCGCAAACGAATTTGAGATTTTTTTCGGTAATGTAGCTATTACTTTGACGAAGGCTTTAAATTCTTCTACCCCCATTGCAGAAGCTTTGCTAAAAACGAATGTACCAAATTGTAATAAAACATTTAAATTCCAATATGTTAAAAATCATGACATTATTGTAGTGCTTAAGCAAATAAATCTCAAGAAAACTAAAGATCTATGGGGGATGTCTGTCCCGATTGTTAAATCAATTATTGAACTGATTATACCAGAACTAGTCATTATATTTAATCGATGTATAGATTGTGGTGTGTTTCCTGATTTAATGAAATTGAGTAAAGTAGTTCCACTGTTTAAATCTGGTAGTACCTCAGACCCCTCCAATTTTAGACCAATATCAGTACTACCCACGTTAAGTAAAATTTTTGAAAAACTTATTTTAAAGCAACTACTGAAACATTTCCATGATAATAATATCTTACATAATAAACAGTTCGGGTTTAGTAAGGGGCGCTCGACTACTGATGCGGGTATAGCGTTAATTAAAAACATATTTGATGCTTGGGAGGAGTCACATGATGCGTATGGCATATTCTGTGACTTATCCAAGGCATTTGATTGCGTTCAACATAATACATTGATCATGAAACTACACCACTACGGTATTAGGGACGGCGCCCTGGATCTTATCTCTTCTTATTTGAGCGGTAGGATCCAGAGTGTTGATGTTAACGGGAAACGATCCCCCGGATCTGCGATAGCAATGGGGGTTCCTCAAGGATCCATATTAGGACCTTTCCTGTTTTTAGTTTATATAAATGACTTACCTTACCTTGTAAGGGACAACCATGGGATAGTGTTGTTCGCAGATGACACCTCCTTGGTGTTCAAGGTTAAAAGGCGTCAGTCCAACGTTGACGATGTGAACAATGCTCTCTCTAGAATAGTTGATTGGTTCAATTCCAATAATTTATTACTGAATGGATCCAAAACTAAATTAATTCGGTTCACACTTCCAAATGTAAAACAAGTAAAAACTGTTGTAAAAATTAATGATGAGGAAGTCGAATTAGTCAGTAAGGCTGTCTTTCTAGGTATAACTTTAGATCCTAAGCTTCAGTGGGGCCCACATGTGGAAGCATTGTCCAATAGACTTAGTTCTGCCGCTTACGCCGTTAAGAAAATTCGCGAATACACGGACATTGAGACTGCTCGCCTAGTCTATTTTGGCTACTTCCACAGTGTCATGTCGTACGGCATCCTACTGTGTGGTGTGCTGCAGATATTGATGCTATTTTCATATTGCAAAAGAGAGCTGTCCGAGCTATCTACAAAATGGGCCCCAGGGAATCACTTAGAGAAAAATTTAAAGAGATAAATATATTAACGCTCTATTCACAATATATCTACGAAAACTTGCTCTACGTTCACAAAAATCCTGATATTTTCCGTAAAAACAGCGATATTCATAATTTCAATTTAAGAAATAAGGGTGAACTTACCGTGCCCGGTAGCAGGCTCCGGAAAATAAACAGGTCGTTTAATAGTACATGTGTGCTCTATTATAATAAATTACCTAAAGATGTATATGACATGTCCATTAACAGGTTCAAAACTTTTATAAAGCATAGATTGTGCAGTAAGGCATACTATGATACTTCGTCTTATCTTAATGATAAGAACCCATGGACATGACTTTAGTTGCTCCATTTCAAATAATACTTTCAAATACTGTAATATTGACCATTGTGAGCGTGACCACATGAAAAAAAAAACCCCATGAGTTTCTTGTGCCTTCTTCTCATTGGTGGGCGCGTTCCGAAGGCACACATCCTAACTTAGTTTTTAAGACGTTTTTATGTGGTCCTGTATACTTTTAAGTATTAAGTATCCAAAGAAAATAAAGATATTTGATTTGATTTGATTTGAATAGAGTGAGAATGATATGTAACGCTTTTTGTATGTTAGTTTTACTATGTTCTATATCTCTATCTCTAGTAAATAAAACAAAATCATCCGCATACTGACACATCTGTACCTCCTTAACAGTTTTTCCTAATTTATGTGTAGCTAAATTGAAGAGAAGTGGCGATATGGGGTCACCCTGCGCTAGACCTCTGTGAGCATGTCTCATTATGAATCTGTTTTCATCAATATCATCCTTTATTTTAAGTTTACGGTCTATTAAAAAATTCCAAATATAGTGACACATTTTCTTTCCTACTTTAATTTCATCTAAAATTTTAACCAAAGCTTCTACTGTAACATTATTATAAGCGTTTTCCACATCTAAAAAGCAAGCTACAGTTGGCGTACTTTCCGAAAAACCTACTTGTATTTCAGTTACTAATTTAGCCAAGCAGTCATGTGTAGATTGTCCTCGTCTAAAGCCACTAGCACAACTTGGGAGAATTGAGTTATTTTCTGTAAACCATTCAAGGTGCCTTCCTATCATTAAATGAAATGTTTTACATACACAAGAAATTAAAGATATAGGTCTTAATTTTAATTCAGACCCCGGTGAGTTATTACTTAATTTTGGAATAGGAACTATCAATATATCTCTCCACTGCTCAGGAACAACACCACTATTAAAAATGTTATTAAATAGTTTCAACAAATAAATTTTGCCCAAAATAGGAAGATGGTAAATCATAGAATATGTCAATCCATCTATACCCGGTGCTGTATCTTTCTTTTTTAAGCAATGGTCCAACTCCTGCATAGTGAAGCTATGTTCTAATTGTAAGTTTTCAGAACTTAGTTGAGGAACTAACGGGACTACATAATCAGGAGCTAAACTATGCAGTAATTCCTCTTTATTTTCTAAAGAAACACAAGTTTTTTGTGACTTATAACCTTTTATCCAGCGCATCCTTCTCCACATATCTGTAGAAGATGTACATTCGTCTATACCATTGCAATGCTCACGCCAGCTATTGGAAGAAGCTTTCCTTATACTATCTTTAGCCTCTTTGATTCTATCTTCTAACGTCTTTAGATTATCAGGAGTTGGGTTTCTTCTAAATTGTTTTAGGGCTAATCTACGTAAAGCTACTAACTTTGAAATTGAAGGTGACCAATAAGGCTTAGGACTAAATTTTGATGTTGGATTATCGGGTATTTTAATACTAGGAATGTGCTTATCAGCTGCAGTATAAATTTCCTGAACCATACGATCATATGCAACTTGAACAGAATCAACATCTGAATATGTTGCCAAACTTATTTCTAAATCATTACAATAACCTTTCCAATCAGCTCTTTTAAAATTTAGACGCTTGTGAAGCCGTATCCTATCACAGTAATTAATTTGAATTTTAATACAACAATGGTCACTGCCGAGAGTCTCATTCATAACATTCCAATCGCAACTAATAGCAATGTCATTTGATGCAAAGGAGATGTCAGGCGAAGTACTTTGTAACCGTCCATCTACTAACCTTATTCTAGTAGCAACGTCCTTATTAATTGAAATGAAATCGGAATCTACTACTGAATCAAATATTTGTCTTCCTCTAGTATCATTTTTGCTTGACCAAACCCTATGGTGGGCATTGAAATCCCCGAGTATTAAACATTTAGACCTGAACAAAGAGAAAAGCTCCTCCCAATCGGATTGGCAAGTATGTACCCACTGAGCACAATAAATTAGCATTACGTACTCAATTTTAGAACAGTTCAGTAGTTTAAGACAAAGTACCTCTATATCGGAATTATTGTTGTTAATGTGAATTTCCTGCACCTTCAAAGACCTATGCACAACAGCTGCTACACCACCGTGGGAGTCCCCTCTATCCCGACGATAGACATTGTAATTATGGATGTTACAATTTATATCGGAACCTAACCAGGTTTCTGATATCAAAGCTATATGAAATTTTTCTTGCCATAACAACAACTCGAACTCACGCAATTTAGGCTTTAAGCTTTGTGAGTTCCACTGCAGTATATTCAACTGTATGACCTTATCACTATTATTATTCATAATTAATTAATTTATATACTTTGTAAAAAAAATCATTTTTCCTTATAAAACTCATTGCAAAATTCCTAATTTCTTCAATTACTAATCGGAACACCATATTAATTTTAACTTCTAGAGTACCTTGTCCGAAGCAAACGTCCTTTATCTTTTGTAGTAGCTTCTTCAACAGCGATTTATCTCGAGTTGTGCTTGTTTCCTCTTCTTCTTTCTCTGTATCGGCTACCTGTGTATCTGTTTCTATGTTTTCTTGCATCTCTAGTCTTTTCTTCTTATTATCTTTTTTCTTTTTGGATTTATCTCCCACACTGGAGTTAATGACTTCTTCCTCTTTTTCTTTATGACCTTGCTCCTCCTCCTCTTTTCTATTTAACATGCCTACTAAAGCATCTTTGTAAGTCTTCTCTTTACTATGCGTTTCCGTAGGAGTGCTCATAATTTTACTATCATCTGTTTCCAGTCGTATCTTGTTCTTTGCCAGTAGGTAGCTAGCTAACGCTTTTCTGTAGGTAAAGTTCTCTTGAGACATAATGCATCTGATTTCTTTCTCTTTTTTGAAGTAAGGGCAACTTTTATCCAACGCCATATGGGGTCCACTGCAGTTAATGCATTTGTACATGTTGTTGGGAATTTCACAGTTCTCGTGTTTCTCGCCACACTTTGGACAAACTACTTTTGGACATGATCGTCTCAAATGTCCAAATTTCCAGCACCCAGAGCACTGAGTAACTGGAAAGGTGAACGCCTCCACCTTAAACCGATACCCGTATCCGAAGACGTACGGGGGCAAGGTGGGGCCCTTAAACGAGACGCGGATGGTTTCACTGTCCACCCATTGGCCATTCACTTGTCTTTTGAGTCGTTTGATCGCCAAGATCTCAACATCACTCTTGAGTATCCTTGTCAACTCATTCTCATCTAATTCAAGATCTACCTGTTTTATAATACCATAAGATATATTTGTCTCGTTGGCCAACTGACATTTGTACTCCAATTCCTTAATTTTCTTACAGTAAATCATCCTCAGCGCATTATCTCTCGTATCGAACTCTATTAGGATTCTGAATGCACTTTTATATTGCATTCTTAGAACACCGTTAATGCCTCGCTCTCTTAGCAGTTTAGCCATTCCGAATTGCTTAGGCAAATTCTTTTGGGATGTCATGGAGACAAGGATCCGATCCAGGTCCACGCCGCTGCCCTGTGGTGGTTTGCCCTCTCCATCGCGAGTTATTCTACGCCTGGCCTTCGCAATCACCTTCATAAAACCATCCTCGTTATCATTATTGTCTGGTTCTAAGTTGTCTGCACTTTCTCCACTTTCTCCACTATCCTCTCTTACTCTTTTCACTCCCTGATCCTGTTTCACAGGCTGCTCCTGAGACTGTAATACGATTTGCTCCTCTTCAGAATGTTTTCCTTCTTGCGTTTGAGTCAAACTCTGTTCTTCACTCCAATCCTCGCCCTCAATCTGAACATGCACAATTGCGTCATTATTAGGTACTTCCCGCTCATCAATTTCGCTCCCCGAAAGTGTTGTATAACGTATATTATCACTATCTTCGTCGTCCATTTTTATTTTTTATGTGGGTACTCGTAAAAAAATATCGCTTCCGAACTACACGTATCACTAGTTCGGCACCTCGCACACGACTGCGAGAGTACCTACTTGATATACTATTTTTAATATTAGTCAACCACATAATAAAAACTCAACGCGCCCCTCTATTTTACCCGCGTAGTCTCGATCCTATAGAAAAATCGAAATAAATAATTGTAGTTGCAGAGTATTGCATAGCTTTTACCGCGGGCTTTGAGCGCGGCGACCGAATCAAGAAATTCCGTGACTTAAATAAAACCTACCATGTATTTCTAAAATAGTCCCTACCATCGTTCCAATAAGAGTCACTACGTCCAGCCGGCTGTTCTTATCTATGCAAAATTACCTAAAATGCGTAGATCTAGATGATTTACACAGAACCCGCGGGATCATAAAGCTAGTACTATCTAAACTAAACGCATACTAAGAAGGAAGTAACCTCTCAATACAAATGTTCACTACCAAACCATCAATTTATCCATTCAACGCGAAATGACAGGCCCTAAGAAAGGCAAGCATTAAACCTTTGCCAAGGTAACAACGCTAGCAAGGTACCTATTTTATTTAATAACAAATTAAGCTGCCTTCCACTCAGCACCAGCGGAGTAATGACAGCGATGACAAATGCGAAATGTCCAGTCATTGATGCTAACGATGTCCCAGGATGTAAGGAAAGGCCACTTTAGAAATGTGCACGGTACCTATACCTACTCCTTCGATGACTAGGTCTAAAGTACCTAGAAGTCTACAGGTAGGTAGGCACCAATCACAAAAGAACCTTTTGGAAAGAATCAAGGTAATTTGGTACCCATAGGGCTGAAGGCATCAGTGACGCGGCGCAGAAGCACGCTGAAGGTTGCGGATTCGATTTCCACCTCAAAGAAATATTTATAATTATTCAGATTGTGTTTCTGGTTTTGGGTGTTTCTGTATGTAGGTAACCTATATTATGTTTGTATTTATAAAAACACTAGCGACCCGCACCGGCTTCGCACGGCTGTATTATGCACTTATTATATCTAAATACCTTCCTCTTTAATCACTCTATCTATAAAAAAAACCGCATCAAAATCCGTTGCGTAGTTTTAAAGATCTAAGCATACATAGGGACATAGGGACGGCGAAAACGACTTTGTTTTATACTATGTAGTGATAGTGTTGATAGTGATAGTGAAGTGATAGTGATGTACCTACGTACCTAAGTATTTTCTAACGTTAAAGGTTCCAATGACTAAGGCTAAGGTAGATTTGCCCTGTTTAGCTTTTACTTAAAACTTAACGTTAGCTAATTTCGCGTTTTCTCTAGACCTAGACCTAACGAGAGATCGGTAGTTTCATATTTAGACCCATTGCATATTAGTTCATTAGCGAAGTAGACGAATTGAGATTTAGTTTTAGTGCGTATTCGCTCAAGCAAAGGCTGGTTAATTGATTAATGTAATCGAACTAAATATTATCAGAGAGTCGACTGCGTTGAATAGTACTAATTGATTTCATATTCAATCGCCTTTTTAAAATGTAAGAGCAATGGTGGCCGAGCAAAATAAGTATAATAAACGTGATCCTTTATATCTATTTGTAAGTCCTGAGTTCAGTATTGTGTCAAGTCATAGCATTCTGTATGCCTTTTAGCGGTAATCATCATTTCATTGCTGATGAAGTGACTTGATGATTACAGAGAAGTAGCAAAGGAAAAATGATGGTGTTCTTGTGTGGTCATTTTGTATTTATAAGGTTGAGGCTGAATTCAAGGTGGTTGAATAGAGAAAAAAAATTGTGCTGAATTTAGAACAATTTTTTGTTTTAATGCAGGTAAGTACCTACTGTTACAGTATGGATACTTTGTTTTTTTTTTTTAATCGTCTTGCAGTTTAGGGGTTTGCGTTAGTATAGATAGGTATACCTTCCTACTAATCGAATGTTCTGGGCTGACGCAGTTTTTCGTTGTTTAGGTACAGATCCTACTTGTTGAATTTCAATGCAAAGTATACAACGAACCAGAACTAAAACCAGATTTCAATAGTTTCACTTTTTTAATCCCCGACCCGTGGCATCGTGTGTCTGTGCGTCTGTGGCGTCGTCGTAACTCCCGAACGGATGAACAAATTTTTATTTGGTTTTTGTTGTTTAAAAGGTGAATTAGTCGGAAGTGTTCTTAGCTATGTTTGATCGAAATCGGTTCAGCCGTCTGAAAGTTATGGGTTATATAAAAGTCAGTTTTTTTTAGAAAGATAGACATACAAAAGTTTGAGTAACTGATTTAGATATAGTAGCTTTAGATATATTTATTTACCTATCTCACAAGTAGATACAATAGATGCGTGGGCACGTAGCAACCCTCTGTCTTTCTCTCTTGTCGTCGCGGTCGTCGCGGTCGTCTGGAATACATAAGGGGAGATCTCGACACGCAGATTATAAAAGTATTTTTATTATTTTACGCACGATTTCATCGTTTTGTGTCCGATTCAGTTGAAAAATATCTAATCTACCTATTCTCAAATCTATGTAAGAATAAAATATTTGATAAATAACTTTAGAAGTATGTAAATCTTTTTTTTTATGGTTCCGTACCCAAAGGGTAAAAATGGGACCCTCAAAGTCAAAGTCAAAGTCAAATTTCTTTATTTCTTTCTATGCTTATGTATAGGTATATTGATCACTTGAAATAGTCTTAAAAACTAAGTTAGGATGTGTGCCTTCGGAACGCGCCCACCAATGAGAAGAAGGCACAAGAAACTCATGGGGTTTTTTTTTATGTGATCACGCTTACAAAGGTCAATATTACAAATATTTGAAGGTATTATTTGAAATGGAGCAATTAAAGTCACATCCATGGATTCTTATCATTAAGTTACGAAGAGGTATCATAGTATGTCTTACCGCACAATTTATGCTTTATAAAAGTTTTGAATTTATTAATGGACATGTCTATACATCTTTAGGTAATTTATTATAATAGAGCACACATGTACTATTAAACGACCTGCTTATTTTCCGGAGCCTACTACCGGGCAAGGTCAGCTCATCCCTATTTCTTAAGTTGAAATTATGAATATCGCTATTTTTGCGAAAAATATCAGGATTTTTGTGAACGTAGAGCAAGTTTTCGTATATATATTGTGAATAGAGCCTCTTCGTCCGGGTCTGTCCGTCTGTCTGTCACCAGGCTGTATCTCAAGAACCGTGATAGCGAGTTTAAGGTAGGAAGGCTTGCTATTTATTTATGCTTATTTTTATTAAGAGCCTTTCTTTCATTGATCGCGATCTGTAGCTAATTCACACCAGTAAGTTATTCCTACATCCTACAAAAAAACTCAAATTTAAAACACATGCCAACGTTACCAGGTTTTTAGTTGAAGTAATTTTAAACGCGATATTTATCATGTTTTTTTTTGTCGAACTTGAAATTTCTATGCTGTTTTGAGCACCATTTTCATAATAGTAGATCTTGATAGTAAAAAAAACCGGCCAAGTGCGAGTCAAACTTGCACACGAAGGGTTCCGTACCATTATGTTGTGTTTTTGTTAGTATTTGTTCATAAGATACAGCCTGGTGACAGACATATAGACAGACTGTAGAGTCTTAGTAAAAAAATGGTTCCGTTTTTACCATTCGCTTGCGTTTACTGCGTTAGATTATTATCGGTCGAAAATCAGTATAAATCCTATATTAAGTTAATATATGAATCCAGCAATATATAATAATTACGATTCGTGTCACGGTTCGCGGCGGGGACCGAGAGTGGCACCACGGGGAAGCTGTCACCTCCTTGCATTTACATCACAATCTGTCCCTAGAGGTGGCCAGCCCTTATGTAGGCTGCCATGCTGCCATAGAGACCGATAACTTATTATTACATAGAGATAATAGAGGGCATATCTACCATGAAGAATACCTATACCTTGCTTGCCTTTACATCTAATATAGATGATTTCTTCGGTAGTTAAAAGCTTCGGTAGCTAAGAAAAGGTTATTCGAAATTGCACCTGTAAGGGCAGGCGAAGCCGCTGGCAGAAATCAGTTTTGTATAAATTATCTTGTAATGATGTATTTTTTGTTTATAACGAATGCCTATTCGTTATAAACGAATAGGCATTCGTTATTACTGGACCGATTTTGATGAAACTTGGTAGGAGGATACATGGATTCATTGGAAATAACTCAGACTACTTTTTATCCCGATATTCCTACGGAATCCATGGAGTTACGCGGGTGAAACCGCGGTGCGCTGTATTTAATGATGCAATTTTAAAAGAAAAAAAAGATAGACTTAGTATTTTATTGTTGTCAAAATAATATATTTTCTATAATATATAATTTATATTGCTGCTACCAATACTTTTCACTCTGTGTTCTCCAAGATTACTAAGAAACGAATCCGATTCGACCCCTTTGTATAAAGTTATAACACTATTACATTTCTATACTGACCCCTAAACCATTAAATCTAACATTTCTAAATAGATTTGCATCGAAAATCACCATTATAAAACTAAATGTAACACAAACGTATAGCGCATTACCCACTCAATCTAACACAATTAAATAACTCAAGTCAATGACAGTTCCACGCGGACGCGGCACCCCACTGTAAGCAAGATGGCGTCACTGTAATTATACAAGTACCTACTACCGGCAGTGCTCATACTCGGATAAAATACTTTCTTATTATATAGTAGGCTGATGTTGAGAATGCATCTCGGGAGGTTTCTTGTTTCGAATAAGAATGAATGTTCGTTTGGGCCAGTGCTGGCTGGCCCCAGTGCATTTGTATGAAAACCGACGCGTCAACAACAAAAGAAGATCGATAAAATACGGTCCAATAACGTTCCTTGTATCGTCAATGATTTATTTAATACTGGCGACCCGCCCCGGCTTCGCACGGCTATATTATGCATGTATTATACATAAAAACCTTCCTCTTGAATCACTCTATCTATTAAAAAAACCGTATCAAAATCCGTTGCGAAGTTTTAAAGATCTAAGCATACATAAGGACAGACAGCGGAAAGTGACTTTGTTTTATACTATGTAATGATAATGACTAGCTGTGTTACCCGCGACTTCGTACGCGTGGTAGTTTTGTTTAATATAAAACCTTCCTCTTGAATCTCTCTATCTATTAAAATAAACCGTTTCAAAATCCGCTGCGTAGTTTTATAGATCAAAGCATACATAGGGACAGACTGAGAGCGGGAAGCGACTTTGTTTTATACTATGTAGTGAAGTGTAGATTTAGATTTGGAATTATTTGCATGAAATCACATTGAAACGTCTCAAAAACTAAGCCAGGATGTGCGCCTTTGACTGCCCACCTATGGTAACTTAAGATGCTTGGAAATGGATTCACCCTCTATTTAATAGGAAGTAAGGCCGCGAAATAGGCAATTGTAGGTCGAGTCGAGTATGAGTTTGAAGGCCGACCCGTAGGCGAGGACTTTAATAATACGACACAAGCAATTATTTTGCCATTTCTACCGAGGCATATTTAGTGCTTTTCTCAAAAAAATGCAGGGTAATAATAACACATACTTACTTACCTACTTTTTTCTAGTTTTTCCAACTCATAAAATTTTCACATATCTACCTACATACTTTCATGTAAAGTATGTTAATATCAAATCATCACGAATATTTAGCCTTGCCGCTATATTTAGGGTTCCTTACCTAAGGGGTAAAAACGAAACGCTATTACTAAGACTTCATGAACCATGATAGCTAGAGAGTTGAAATTTTCACAGATGATGTATAATTCCTGTGGCCGCTATACCTAACAAAAAAAACAGAAAAAGAAATTTTTTTTTTTAGCAAGAACCTATGTTTTTTTAAATTTATTTTTATTCGTACTATTTTTTAGGCAATATTTGTTTGTTAATTACACTCCCAAAAGGTCAGGCAAATAACTTTTAACCTATACAGCCTCGTCTGACATACAATATTTTTAGTGTTATTTGCAAGGCCAAACGCATTTATGGCTATATACAGCCAAGCAAAGAGACTTACTTTGGTATACTTTAAAAAAAAATGAGATCCAAGCAAAGAGTATTTAATAACCCCAGCACGCCGTTTCATACAACATTGTTTGTGGTTAGAACGTTGTATTGTAATGTTCTAAATTCAAACAACGCTATTGCAATAATAGATTTTCTTTGTCCGTAGATTCGATACTTTGCGTGTTCTTTTAACGAAAAAAAGACAATATTTCCATGCATTTTTGAGAAAAATATCATTCTGGCGTATTATACTTTTTCGCTCACTACCCTCACACATCTTAAGTTCCAATTCTAACCGGATTTAACCTACCTTTATGGAGTTGGTCTCGAGTCGTCGTGGCGATCGGTCGAGTTATTGTTGCGCTCCCGCAGATGGAGCTCCCTGAGAGGTTCGTGTCTCTCAGAGGTGGCTCCCTAGGAGAACGGTGTCTCTCTGCGGTCTCTCGGCTCAGAGGCGCCGACCTCTCAGAGGTGTCTCCATAAGAGAGGGGTGTCTCCCAACTGTGCCTCTTGTTGGGAGCCGTGGCGGTTGGTCGAGTTTTCGTCGCGAGTGTAGTGTCTCCAAGTGGTGTCTTCATAAGGGAACGGAATGCATTGTGTTGCAGTGTGGTGTGGTGCTGTGATTGCCCCCAGCGGGCGGTCATCGTGTCGTAGATGGTGTCTCACCATCGAGGATCGCTGAGGCAGGGGTGAGGAGCAATGAACTTTGTGAGTTCTCCCCCGGAGACCCGAGCGATCCTCCTCCGCCTCCTCATCCTCTAACGTAGTGATGAGGAGGGACCCCCTAGGAGGTAGCAGTCGGTGAGTCGTATACAGAACAGCTCTGCACCAGCACAATCTCATGTATTTAATGGAAGCGGGTAGTGCGCGGCCGAGACAAGTTAGAACCTGTTGGAACCTGTTTTCCGATCTTCCGTACCGTACCGGTCTCGTAAGTAAATTACGGTCGCTACACACACCATCTATTTTTTTAATTTTCCGTTACTTACTTTTTTTTTGTAAATGGCAAAACAATGTTTGCTGGGACTGCTAGTAATTTATATAAGTTGGTAGGTTGATGCTTTGAACTCTCATCGCAGTCGGTTAGTGCTAGGTATCCCATAATAGTGTTGGTGTGTTTTCAAATCTATGATGGTTTGCGAGAAGTTGATAATGACAGGATGGTGAATGGTGGGTAAATTTAATTCTCAGTACCTATTTGATCGAGGCGACACCTCGACAGTGCTTTGGGCGGCAAAGCAATTTACAATCAATTATGTGACAAACCATTAAATTGAACCAACCATTGGCGCGCTCGCCAACAAACTGCACTTTGCAGTTTGGCGGGAAATTAGTAGGTATGTAAGAAAATGTGTATTTTTTTTAGTTTAATAAATAATAAAAAATTACACAAGGGCTACTTCCCTATTAGTTGAAGAAGCCTCCTTCAAGCAAAATGAAAGAAGAGTAAAAAAGAAGAGCCTTGAGCAAGAAGAAAGAAGAGTTTAGCAAATCAAGAAAGAAAAAAGAAGAGAGAAAGAAGAGCCTTTGGGAGG
The DNA here is from genome assembly GCA_907269075.1 of Idaea aversata. Classification (NCBI taxonomy): domain Eukaryota; kingdom Metazoa; phylum Arthropoda; class Insecta; order Lepidoptera; family Geometridae; genus Idaea; species Idaea aversata. The sequence continues at coordinate 1,334,459 of OU026092.1, read as the reverse complement.
GATCCATATACACACACACAGCTGCACCAAACCTCAGGGAGGGAGGCTACTCTCTCAACACACATAGCTTACTGACTCCTAGGAAGTCAAGAAAGAAGAAAGGCCTTTGAACAATAAGAAAGAAGAGCCTTTGAGCAAGAAGAAAGAAGAGTCAAGAAAGAATAAATAGCCTTTGAGCACAACCGTACCACTTATTAAATAGCTAGCTATCTTTTACCCGTGGCTTCGTCCACGTTTTTTTCAAAATCCTTTCTTATCAGATGCCTACGTCATACAAAGAATATACCTTCCAAGTTTCAGGTCTCTACGATCAGCGGTTTAGGCTGTGCGTTGATCCGTCAGTCAGTCAGGACAAAGCATTTTATATGTATAAAGATTTGCATCTTAAACTTTAAGATATGTTAAATGACAATATCTTTGTACCATATTTCGTGCAATTAGATGACATTATTTGAAACCCGAAAGAAGAATAACTAGCGTTTGTATTTCACATCACCGTTTTCATAGGTATCTTCCAGGAAGGCGTGTTACATCTTAGGCAGGTGTGATAATGGTCACACACTGACCTATAATATGTAAAAAAAAAAAGAAACCTAGACAAAAATTTCCGAGATGCATCCTCAAAAGGGTCCTCTGTACAATGTAGACGCAATGTGATTACAGATTACATAGAGTTATATGCACACAATGGAGCACAGTAGGTGGAACCCTGGATGCTGGGTGTAAAATAACATTTTGAATAAATCTGTTACAAGGGGGCGCTTGTAATAGACATTGCGCTGGTGAGTGGTGAGCGGTGACGCACCCTTGGTGAATCAAAGTACGGGTGCTTGTATTAGAGTTAAAAGGACACTCTGTTCAATCAGGCTGAAGTAATTTTTTAGGGTTCCATACCCTAAGGGTAAAAACGGGGAACTAAGACTCCATTGTCCGTCTGTCTGCCTAACTGTCTGTTACCAGACATTTCTTTTCTTTTGCCGCTATAACAACAAATAAGTACTAAAGTAGAATATAATGGGTTTTTAACTATAGTTCAGGAAAATCAGCTGTTTTTGGAGTTAGATGACCTTAGGGTCTTATTTGTTTATTAAATTTAGACTACTTTTTACTTAACCTTAAAATTTTCAAAAAAAAATATATTCGAATTTTCAAAAGTCGTAAAACAAAAGTTCGTCCATAACTCCTTTTGTATAACAACCCATCGAGTTCTATAATTTACTCATGTGCCCATCGTTAGAAATTGTATTTTTATGTAACAGTTTAATTTCTAATGTCCGTATCGCTCTACAGCATCAGACCATCAGCACCACAAAGCAGACAAACGAAGTTACTCAGTCAAGTATGTAACGAGAGCCCTACTACGCCATACACAGCTAGCTAACACCATAGAAAATACAACACAAAATGTACCATAAAACCCTTAAACTTAAGGGTGTAAATTCGTGCAGCAGTTTGCGGCCCGCTCTGTCTGAAAGTGGTGTAATGCGTTTATGAACTCGGTGCATGTTAAATATGAAAAAAATTGAATGTCCGTCTAACTTCCGTTCGCCATCAGACCAGCCATTTCACTGCAAACGCGTTCGAAAAGAAAAAAAATTATTTTTAACCGACTTCAAAAAAGGAGGAGGTTCTCAATTCGTCTGTATGTTGTTTTTTTTGTGTGTATGTTACGCGATCATTCGAAGACGGCTCAACCGATTGAGATGATTCTTTTTGTATTTGAAAGGTGACACCTCAGGAGTGGTCCCATAAAATTTTGGTGAGGATCTGATGAGAATCTTCGGAGTGATGAACAGAATTGCACCTCGAGAGTGCAGCAAATTGCTCAGTTTTCGATTTCCAAAAGTACAATTGGCCCATAAACGAATAGTTACCGATAAATGGAATATCTGAAACCACCTTCTCATCAGAAAACTCTTCAATAAGTTACGATTACAGGTTACAATTTGAAGAATTTAGTCGAATTTAGTCACCGGACTAGGTTTGAATGAATGTTGATAGAGAACCTTATCTTAAATGAAGTTCTGATGAGGATCTTCGAAGTGATGAACAGAATTGCACCTCGAGAGTGCAGCAAATTGCTCAGTTTTCGATTTTCATCAGTACAATTGGCCCATAAACGAATAGTTACCGATAAATAGAATATTTGAAACCACCTTCTCATCAGAAAACTCTTCAATCGGTTACGATTACAGGTTACAATTTGAATAAAATATTCGCTTTTGCCTCGCCGGACTGGGTTTGAATGAATTTTGATAGAGAACCCTATCCTAAATGAAGATCTGATGAGGAATACGGAGTGATGAACAGATCTGCACAGCGAGATTCAACAAATTGCTCAGTTTTCCATTTCCACTAATAGAAGTGGCCCATACACAAATACGTTTATTGGTCGTGGTCCGACTGCCGGAGTTCTATCAATCGAACCACGGGCAAATAAAACTGTCCGTGGTTCTATCAATCGAACCATCGTTTTAATTTCTATTGGCAGTGGTTCTATCAATCGGACTATCCTATAAATAATATCAACTTGTATTGGTAATAGTTCTACTGGAAGAGTAGGACCAAGATAATTATTTTCAACTACTTTTCATTATTTAGTAAACTAGAATACAATTTTCAAGGAAAACAAAAGACGATCGAAAATAATAAACAAATTACGGTCGTAACAGAAACAAACGACGATCGAAAAAATAAACAAATGAAGATCAGAAAACAAATGAATTTGGATAACGGCGACAAATGGCAAGTAACTGTCAAAATGACAGACGTCAAAGTGACAGCTGTCAAACTTAAAACTGCTATATCTCAAAAACTATTGATCCTAGATTGACGGTCTCTTTGCAGAAGTGATAGATCTCATCGAGATCTTCATTTCAGATGACAGCTGTCAAACTTAAAACTGCTATATCTCAGAAACTATTGATCCTATATTGACGGTCTCTTTGCAGAAGTGATAGATCTCATCGAGATATTCATTTCAGATGACAGCTGTCAAACTTAAAACTGCTATATCTCAGAAACTATTGATCCTAGATTGACGGATCTTTGCAGAAGTGATAGATCTCATCGAGATCTTCATTTCAGATGACAGCTGTCAAACTTAAAACTGCTATATCTCAGAAACTATTGACCCTAGATTGACGGTCTCTTTGCAGAAGTGATAGATCTCATCGAGATCTTCATTTCAGATGACAGCTGTCAAACTTAAAACTGCTATATCTCAAAAACTATTGATCCTAGATTGACGGTCTCTTTGCAGAAGTGATAGATCTCATCGAGATCTTCATTTCAGATGACAGCAGTCAATCTTAAAACTGCTATATCTCAGAAACTGTTTGTCCTAGATTGATGATCTCTTTGCAGAGGTCTCGTCGAGATCTTCATTTCAGATGTTCATTTTAAGTTTGACAGCTGTCATCTCAAATGAAGATCTCGATGAGATCTATCACCTCTGCAAAGAAATCATCAATCTAGAACAAACAGTTTCTGAGATATAACCGTTTTTAGTTTGACAGCTGTCATCTAAAATGAATATCTCGATGAGATCTATCACTTCTGCAAAGAGACCGTCAATCTAGGATCAATAGTTTCTGAGATATAGCAGTTTTAAGTTTGACAGCTGTCATCCGAAATGAAGATCTCGATGAGATCTATCACTTCTGCAAAGGCACCATCAATCTAGGATCAAAAGTTTCTGAGATATAGCAGTTTTAAGTTTGACAGCTGTCATCTGAAATGAAGCTTTCGATGAGATCTATCACTCCTCTAAAGAGATCGTCAGTCTGGGATCAATAGTTTTTGAGCTATAGCAGTTTTAAGTTTGACAGCTGTCACTTTGACGTCTATCATTTTGACAGTTACTTGCCATTTTTCGCCGTTATCCAAATTCATTTGTTCTCTGATCTTCATTTGTTTATTTTTTCGATCGTCGTTTGTTTCCGTTACGACAGTCTTTTGTTTATTTTTTTCGATCGTCTTTTGTTTTCCTTGGATTCTAGTTTACTAAATAATGAAAAGTGGTTGAAAATAATAATCTTGGTCCTACTCTTCCAGTAAAACTATTACTCTATTACAATTGAATATTATTATAACGATGGTTCGATTGATAGAACTGCGGACAGTTTGATTTACCCGTGGTTCGATTGATAGAACCACGGACAGTTTTATTTGCCCGTGGTTCGATTGATAGAACCCCGGCAGTCGGACCACGACCAATAAACGCACAAATAGGTACCGATGAATGGAGCATCTGAAAACACCTTCTTATCACCAAACTCTTCAATGGGTTACGATTGTTGCACGACAGGTTGCAATTTGAAGAAACAGTCGCTTTCGCCTCATGGAGTAGAATTTTCAGTGACAGTGGCCCTAAAAAATAGTTAAATAAAAAAATAAATTAAAATTTTAAAACCGACTTCAAAAAAACCTGAAAACAAAAACAAAAAAGTGAAAAGGGTTCTTCTTTTTCAGGTTTTTTTTTGTTTTCAGGTTTTTTTGAAGTCGGTTTTTAAAATTTTAATTTATTTTTTTGTTTTTAACGATCAGGGTTTTCCGCACTAAATTTTTTTTTTTTCGTTACTATTCTAAGCATTATGTGAACAAAAAAACCAATGACCTCTAGAAGACTACATTTACCAAATAAATTAATATGCGAATAGTTTATTGCATACTAGCGACCCGCTCCGGCTTCGCACGGCTATATTATGTATATATTTTACATAAAAACCTTCCTCTTGAATCTCTATATGTATTAAAAAAAACCGCATCAAAATCCGTTGCGTAGTTTTAAAGATTTAAGCATACCTAGGGATATAGGGACAGAGAAAGCGACTTTGTTTTATACTATGTAGTGATAAACTAAATTTTTAAACAAAGTTGCCTGTTAGATTGCCATGTTTCAAATTGAATTCCTAGTTAGATTCTTTTATGAACCAACAACTCGTAAAGCGGTTTTTAACTTTAAAAAAAAATGGCGCTTTTCTTCATGCTCGCACATGCTTGTGCTTATAATATATAAAGTACTTATTTATTATATGTGAAAATGATATCATTTGACATTAACTACTTTCTATTCAATATTGTTATTTGTTAGGTTTCCTTTAGCTATCCTTTTCCTTTTGTATATTTTATTTTCCAACTTCCCTGATCCTATTATGTTCTTTTTTTCGATAAGTCCGCGTTTTTTTTTTGTAAAATACGTTTCACAAATGTTTTCCAAGTCCTTCCCAAATCACGCTAAATATGAAGAATCAAGAGGATGAAAATTGAAAGATTATTGAACATATTAAGAAAATTTAGAGAAACAATGAAAGTGCATAACGTTCATGGGGCCAAACAAGAAAAGAAAAAACAACGTATAAAAACCATTGATCTGTCAGTGACAGTAAGGTGGCAGTGGCTTTTTTGGCGGGAACTCGCTAACGATATTAATGCCGTGCTACAGTTTTATTAACCGACTTCAAAAAAGGAGGAGGTTCTCAATTCGTCGCGTATATTTTTTTTTATGTATGTTCGCGGATTACTCGAAAACGCCTGGACCGATTTGGAAAATTGTTTTTTTTTTCATAAAACTTAGGTAGTTGTAATTCGATTTGAATTGTATAATTCTGCTGGAATCTATACATATAATAAATCTGTAGACATAAAAAAATCTGTAATTGTAAAATATCCAGAAAAAAAATACACAGGTCGTCTTAGAATCGTTAGCTGAACACGATAGGGTAGTTTTTAGAATTTTTGTTTGTCTGTTTGTCTGTTTGTCTGTTTGTTTGAACCAGGTAATCTCATAAACTAGAGAACAGATTTCAACGAGGTCCACACCAATATGTTCAGAAAATACCAGATTAACATTTAGGGTATTTTTCAATTTAACTTTAATACAATAATTATGATATTTGATAAAATTGATTTGAAATTGAAATGATTAAAAAATGTGAAATCGAAATATTTTTCCGTGTAAAACGTAATCAAACGTCAAAAAGGAACAGTACGCTTAGCACTACTTTGTTACGTATTCGATCAAACATACTATCGCCCGAATACTGAAAGGCTACTTATCTTTTCGACTTCGTTAAGCGTTAAATATTTTTAAGTTGGATTAAAATTTTTAGTGGTATTCACAAAGGCTATTTACGAGATTTAAGATTATACTTAACAAAGCAGGCCTAAACTTTTACCAAATGGCAACATTTTAACAAAAAAGTTCGTTTTCTATTACAATTTTCTGCTTGATCCGTGATTGCTAAAAACAAGTTTCGTTTCACGCACTAAACTGGAGTAAAAGTTGATACATTTAATAAAAATAAACGTTTCTTTACACTCTGTGATTGAAAATATTTGACAACAAAATAAATATTATTTTGTTTATTGTTTACAAGTTTTTTCGATTTCGAGTTGTTCTACGTGAATAAATATTACTGTAACTATTAAAAATGTCTAGCGTTACGAAACAGAAAAGGGGCTGCAACTACACAGCCCCAGAAAAACAAATATTGGTGGATTATTCACACATACTCAACGGGCCTGCATAAATATTTTCATATTGTATTTTCTTCTGTATTTTGGAACATCTTGGAAAATAAGGAGACATACGGTAAAAAAAGGAGTGTGGTGGAGAGTTGCTGAGCAGTATTAGAGCAGCTAAAGGATGGAGAAACGTCACTGGATTTTAAACTGCTTCCCCGTCAGTTTTCACTACGACCAACCAATTATGGCAAGCTGGAGATGACGAACGGTGTTTTTAAGTGAATGCATATTACTGTGAAATGTCTAGCGTTACAAATAAAAAAAGGTGCTGCAACTACACAGCCCCAGAAAAACAAATATTGGTGGATCTTAATCACAATAAGTAGGTTTTATAAACCTATACCAATGATCAACTCGACGGGCCTATCTGCTTAGTTAAACTCATATTGTATTTTCTTCTGGATTTTGGACCATCTTGGAAAATACGGAGACAAACGGACAAAAAAGAAAGTGCTGGTAGAGAGTTGCCGATCAGTGTTGAGCGGCTAAAGGATGAATAGGTGTCACTTGATTTTAAACAGCTTCCTCGTCAGTGTTCACTCCGACTAATCAACTAAGGCAAGCCCCAGATGAGGAATGGTGACTTCCCCTTGGAACATTGGGGACCGCGGGGTTGCTACTCTCCGACACCTCACCTCAAGGTGCCCTGTGGACGTGTACTTATTATTATTTCTGTATTAAATTCCTGTTTAATTTATCGATTATTGTTTTATTATAGACTAGTTAATCATGATCCCTCAGTATTTTAAAACCCAAAGGTTTCAGTGGACTATTAGGCCTTCTGTACCTAGAGAGCGAGTCTTTTCATATAACAAACATTGTAAAGCATAGCGGACCTAATACGAAGCTTTAACTTTCCATACAAATTTAATTTAGTGAGAGTAATGTTTCTGAAAAAACTCCCATTATGGGCTCTGTTAAATATCAATGAGTAATATGGTGTATTCATAACTGACCTCCCGGTGCTGATATCTTGGATCTAGTGATAAAACCTGGAAGAAGGCTTTAGGAACACATTGTCTCAACAAGATAGGCCTATCATGCTTGGGTGTGCTAAATTATCTGATTCCAGGGTCAGATGATAACGATAGGCACCTATCATATAAACTAGATAGACCTCTAGTACTATTTGGAAAAGGTAAGTACCTAGGTAGGTACCTATTTCGTCGTTTGAATTATATTAGGTATTTGTTACATTACGCTTATAAGTAAAAAAAACTCGTGAGGTCTTCAGGGCGAAGTACTATTTATTTAAGACTAACTGCACCCCGCGGTTTCACCCGCGGAATAATTTTCTGCCCAATTTTCTTTTTTTTTTCATTAGAACCTTCTCTTGTCAATAAGAAACACAATAAAAGAAAAATTAGTGAAATTGATCCAGCCGTTCACGCGTAATGCCGTGACCAAGGAAAATAATCCATCAATTTTTATATTTAAGATAGCTTCAAAGCACTCTTAAATTTGTCAACCACTTATGATAAATAAGTGGTATTTAAGTCAGCTGTCAAACGCTAATTGTCGTTTCTGTATACCAAATTTACTTAAATTAACGAATAAGTGGGACTTAAAAGCATGGCCTGCTAAATTTTAAGTGGTGTTTAAATTTACGTTAAGTGTATGTTTGCTATTAAAGCGTACGCTTAAATATCAATTTAAACGCCGCTTAAGATTAAGTAGCCTTTCAGTATTCGGGCGTATATTGAGTATTTACTATGAAACTTCCTAAAAATCAACTTACTAGATCCACCCGTCTCTGAGAATATCGGTAGTGACACACCGACAGACAGACAGACAAGAGAGTGACCTTATAAGGGTTCCTTATTTTCGAGTGCTTCAACAAGTCATACTAGGCGTACAGGTACATGCCTCCGCTCAAGATGACAGTTGTCAAAAAACCAAATAGTTTGCATATATCTACTACCTACGTGAAACTGAAAATGAGGTTGGTACAAAGAGGTACTACTACATAAAATTACGGATCTCCTATAGCGAAGACCTCCTCGATGTTACACTTATATCGCGCTCAACTATAGTTTGAATTATGAGTTCAAGTCGCGGACACCTTAGAAAATAAAAACAAAATAAAAAAACCGGCCAAGTGCGAGTCGTACTCGCGCGCCGAGGGTTCCGTACATTAGTTTTTATACACCTTGATTTTTATACACATAATAGGGACCATAGACTTCAGTAATTTCAACTTGCTAAGTCCAACCGTTCCTGAGATAATCGGTGGTGACACACGGACAGACAGACAGACAGACAAGAAAGTGATATTATAAGGGTTCCTTTGTTACCTTTTGAGGTACGAAACCCTAAAAAGAATTTTCCAAATCGTTTCAAGCGTTTTCGAGTAAGTAATCGACGAAAATTATACATAAAAAAATATACGCGACGAATTGAGAACCTCCTCCTTTTTTGAAGTTTTTGAAGTGAATAATAGATAAGGTATGTTTGTAAAAATCAATTTTTAGGGTTCCGTAGCCAAATGGCAAAAAACGGAACCCTTATAGATTCGTCATGTCTGTCTGTCTGCCGTATGTCACAGATATTTTTTATTTTGTTTTCCCCAAAATTACGTAGCCCTAGCTACCTAATTAAGAAAATCTGGGAAATTTGGTCTAGAATTCAGAAAATTGCAAAAAGGGTCCGGCCATTCAGTATGGGAGCGTGGCAGTGTTATGTTTTTTGCGCTGTGATTTTAGACCCGATGGATAAATAATGCCCTTACGCTTTATAGGTTTTTGTATAAGGGCATTTTTTGTTCATTTAGGTGGGTATGGGTCTCAAAATGACCGCACACTTTTGAAAAATCATAGGACATCATTTTTCTTTAAATATTCCATTTCCCAGACGCTTTAGTAGTTGGAGGTTGGCTTAGAGGTTTTAGATGGGAACCACACTTTTGGCATAAACAAAATGTCCTTTTGTAGTTTGGCATAAACGTTTTAGCATAATAAAATAACCCTAGGCATACCGTAATTTTACACAATTATTATTGGCATAAAGTCACCGCGCACTTTTGGAAAATCATGGAACATCACGTTTCTTCAAAAACCCTGTATCCTTTAGAAGTTTGGTGTGAAGGCCCTATTTGTTTTCTTCGATGTCCTCTATCGATAGGTATAGGTCTCTAAGGGCATCGTGCACTTTTGTAAAATCATAGGACATCACGTTCCTTCAAATACTCCGTTTCCGAGACGTTTTAGATGTTTGGTGTGAAAGCATTTTTTGTTCAACGTAATGCCCGCTATCAATAGGTAAGGACTTTATTTTATGTATAAGTATCTGTTCTGTCCAATGGCCTTTCATATTTAATCATTAATAATATTTATACACCAAAATAGATTTTTTTTTTGCATGATGTTGGTGTTTATAAATACTATAACCTCATATATTATGAATACAAAAATATGGATAGAGGGACAACGGTTAGTTAATAATTCTTTTTTACTTTCATTTACAAGAAACCCAAAGATGAGATGATGAGGAAGACAAAGATGTTGAAAGTTTTGTGCGAATATGAATTGAACTTAGTTTTAGCTTATTATATTGTTGTGTATTATGTTCTATTTGAGTGAAATAAATAAATATAAATATTACTTACCTACATAAGTGCCTTTGCCAAACAATGTATCTATTTTGTTATTATAACTTACACCGAACGTTAAATAGTATCTATGCGGGAAAATGCTAGGCATTCTATATAAACCAAAACCACATCGCGAACGAAGTCGCGGGCAACAGCTAGTATTATATAATTTCGTTCCGTAACAGTGTGCAAGGGTAGTGAAAGTGAATATCAGTGTTGGACATGAACTTGTCTCGTTGCTTCCAAGTCTCCTATGTTGGATGTATGGTTTACTCATGTATACCCCGCGCAGCGACTGATGAGCTCTGACGGAAAGTAGAAGGGGTATGCGCAGAACTCAATTTTCATATAAATTTCGAGTTCTGCGCATGCCCCTTCCACTTACTCCAGCGCTCATCATTCGTTGCGCGGGGTATAGTTAAGGTAAAGATTGAGCCGATTTAAAAAAAAATCGAACATAACTTGGCGTGCGAGTGTAATAGTGTACTGTGGTGCGAGTGGTCACGTAGCGGACCTTCGTAGACCGAAGCAGAAGAATAAAAGGTAGGTAACAGTTCCTTCTTTGTTTACTGATTTTGACTAAGTTTTGCAAATAGGGTCAGCAATGTTTTAGTGCATTTTATTGTCCTAGTGAGCGAAGCGTCTAGTGGCGAGACGCTCAGTCGTTCGTAATGTTTATAGGTATGTTTGTATGTTTATTCGATGATAACTTTAGTATCGATGCTCTAATCTTCATAATTTTTTCAAATCTTGATTGATTTTGTAATCACGATTTTGTTATCCCGTAAAGCAATCAAGATTTTTTAATCTTATTATTAATTATTATTCTTAGGATTAAAATTTTTTTATTGCGCTCAACGATGACTTTGTAAATCTAAGAAAACGAATCTAAGAAAAGAAAACGTTTTTTCACCTGCCGGCCGTCCCGTCACGTTCCGTCCCGTCCGATTTCTCGTTACGTATATTTTGTTACTGTATTTTATATGATACGATGTCAAGAAACCGTCACATCCCGTCCGGCACGAGAAAAATCACGTTACGTTTGTTTAAAGACCATGATGCATGTCACGTCCCCCGTTACGTATGCAGCAGCGACCTTAATTCCTTCAAATTGAGTAAACGTTTCTCGAAACCTTTTTTTTATATAAAATCTCTTGAAGTTCAAGAATAGCATCATGTTACAATATAATGGATGACGCCCGTCTTTACCTGCGTTTCGGTTGTGGTTGTAATATGATAAACATCTCAATATCTCAATATATTATTGTATAGTGTTATATAATATGATTTGGTTAGAAATATGAGCTTGGGTTACGATTTCATACCCGCATCACAATCCTTAGCGATAGAGATATCTTTATTGATATTGACAACACACACGTAAATCAGTAGAAAACCACTATGAAAGAAAAATATTTCTCGTGGACGAAGGGTGTTTGTTTTTAATTAGAGTTGCACACGACTTTACTTACCGGCAGTTGGGGCTCGAGGACGTGTAAGTACCCCATGCTTCACCTAGATGAACTATCTAGGTGAAGACGAGTCTGTACCCAATAATAAAACAATGGTATACATCACTCCGAAGATCCTCATCAGATCTTCATCCAATTTTTTATGATCACCTGTGAGTTATCCCATTTCAAACAAATCGGTCCAGGCGTTTTTGAGTAATCGGCTAACATAAGATAGGTACCTACATAAAAAATATAATAATAATATATGCGACGAATTGAGAACTTCCTCCTTTTTTGAAGTTTGCTTAATTAGCGTATGGTACATATATACCATACGCTCATACATATATCTAACTATGTTATGTAAATCTTACTATCAGTACATCTCAAAATAATAGTAACGTTCCTGCTATCGAACTATATAATTGACCAGCTTCCGCCGTTTTTTCTTTTGTTGATAACATTAGTGATAATACTATTAAAATTACTAATAATACCTACTTAACTGTCACGTGTATTAGACAAGTAGGTATAAAAAAAAACAGCGCACTCCGGGAGTGCAGGCAAAAGTGAAAACTGTATATCTGTGTAAAATCTCATCTGTCGCGAGAACGGCTGAAAATGCTCACCCACAAAAGTGCCCAACGCGCCATAAGAAGTTTTCACTTCAAAAAAAAGTGTGTGTGTCAGCTCCGACGCACGACTGGAGTTTACTCCTTAAGTACGAGTATCTAACCATACGCAAAAAGAGTTTTAGATGAAAAAAAAAAATAGTCGGACGACTATTTGTCGTCCGACAAATAGTCGTCCGTCAATAGTCGTCCGTTAAAAAATACCATATGTACGTCTTAATACACTCACAGACAAATTAAATAAAAAACTGTCTATCTGTGTAAAATCTCATCTGTCGCGAGAATCTGTCGCGAGAACGGCTGAAAATGCTCACCCACAAAAGTGCCCAACGCGCCATAAGAAGTTTTCACTTCAAAAACATCTTTTAAATTAGACCAATTTCGTGCCAGTCATTTTAGTCAGGTCTTCGTGAAGCTGTATCCATAAAAGCAACAAATCTAGGCTAACCTAACTCAGTATCTGTTAACGAAGGTAATTTTCCTACCGCCTCCACATCGCCACCCGCCCGCCCAGTTTTCTGTCCGTTTAATGAACCACTCACAGACTGTTAATTTTATCTTTTTTCTTTTATCACCACGAGAGCCTCGTGACGAGTTTAAATGATTTAGAAAAGCTTGGAAAATGTTGAGATTTTATTAAAATATTAGAGGTTTTATTATCTGCCGGTTTTGGATTAGGTACCTATTCAATAGATAGGTAATTAGTAATTACTTGATTGATTTAGAGCCAAGTTGAACAGCTTTTATTTTCACATTTTTAATACCTACGTGTCACAAACACTATGCATAGAGGACCATGAATAGCATGGATTTAAGTTGCTTGCCTAGAACCTAAATACCACCCTCTCAGCTTAGTCGACCGTGTCCAGAAGACATAACTCGTCAATATCTACGTCTGGGGCTAACCAAGCCGTTGCGCTGGTTTAATCACGATGTTTTCCTTCGCCGTAAGAGCAATGAGCAAAATTCATTGATGAACGACAGGACAGGCTTTATACTTAATATAAGGCGTGCGTGGATCCAGAGCCAACATAGAGGCCCTTTACAATACCAAGTTTAATAGCAAAGCGATGGAGGGACAATTGCCGGTTTGGACCAAACCGGCAATTGTCCCTGTCTGCACTATAAAATGCAGCCAAGGACCACCTCCGGTTTGAATAGAACTATTGATAAATTACAGGAGAAAACTACTTGAGCTACTGTGGCATTAACAATAAGTAAAATAAAGACCCACTGTTATTTCATTTGATATTTTTCTCATCATTTAATTTTGACAGACAGATGGCAGTCAAGCAAGTGGCTTCGTTATATCGTGAGAGCTCTCTCGCCTCCCCAGACGCTAGTAGGATCCAGTAGAGCGCCAGTGAAACTTTATGTAGTCACGTTTTGATATCTCATCGAATAGGTATTATACCTATATTATACCTACTGTATATAGTAGCATAGTAGCGCCCGGTAGGTACTTATAACTTCAGTTGTGAAAATGTAGTTCAAAACCCTATATCTTAATAAATATTTTTTAATCAAAGTCAGAATTAAAAATCAATCTAAATAAAACAAAAAATAAAAATGGAAATAAGGTAAATTTATGTCAAAATAAAATACTAATGTAAAAATAAAATGACTTTTCGTTACCTTCACTGGACCTATAGCTACAGTTTAAATCAATCTGACCAATAAAAAAAAACAAAATTATAGGTTAAAATCATCTGCCTCGCACTGTCCTAAATGTTGTCCTTTAATTTTTAACCGACTTCAAAAAAGGAGGAGGTTCTCAATTCGTCGCGTATATATTTTTTTTTTTTTTTTTTATGTATGTTCGCCGATTACTCGAAAACGCCTGGACCGATTTGGAAAAATCTTTTTTTGTATGAAAGGGGATAACTCAGAGGTGGTCCCATAAAAATTGAATGAAGATCTGATGAGGATCTTCGGAGTGATGAACAGAATTGCACCTCGAGAGTGCAGCAAATTGCTCAGTTTTCGTTTTCCACCAGTAGAATTGGGCCATAAACTAATAGTTACCGATAAATGGAATATCTGAAACCACCTTCTCATCAGAAAACTCTTCAATCGGTTACGATTACAGGTTACAATTTGAAGAATTTAGTCGAATTTAGTCGCCGGACTGGGTTTGTATGAATGTTGACAGAAAACCCTATCTTCAATGAAGATCTGATGAGGGTCTTCGGAGGGATGAACAGCATTGCACCTCGAGAGTGCAGCAAATTGCTCTATTTTCGATTTCCACCAGTAGAATTGGCCCATAAACTAATAGTTACCGATAAATGGAATATCTAAAACCACCTTCTCATCAGACAACTCTTGAATCGGTTACGATCACAGGTTACAATTTGAAGAATTTAGTCGAATTTAGTCGCCGGACTGGGCTTGTATGAATGTTGATAGAGAACCCTATCCTAAATGAAGATATGATGAGGATCTTTGGAGTGATGAACAGATCTGCACAGCGTGGTTCAGCAAATTGCTCAATTTTCCATTACCACTAGTAGAAGTGGCCCATACACTAATATTTACCTATCGACGAATGGAGCATCTGAACCTTCTCATCACCAAACCCTTCAATGAGTTACGATTAGGTACAGGTTGCAATTTTAAGAAATAGTCGCTTTCGCCTCATGGAGTAGAATTTTCAGTGTGTAGTGCCGCTGCACTAAAAATGGTTAAATAAAAAAATAAATTAAAATTTAAAAAACCGACTTCAAAAAACCTGAAAACAAAAACTAAAAAAAGCTTGAAAAAAAAATCCTGGTAACAAAAACTAAAAAAAACCTGAAAAAGAAACCTAAAAACAAAAACTAGAAAAAAACTGAAAAAAAAAACTAAAAAGTGAAAAATAATCCATTTCGGGTCACTAAAACAGCAGATAACATAAATATACTTGGAAGTCGGACTGGGTGACACCATGTTTCCTATAATACCTCTCAACATTCAATCTAACCCAGTCCGACTTCCAAGTATATTTATGTTATCTGCTGTTTTAGTGACCCGAAATGGATTATTTTTCACTTTTTAGTTTTTGTAAAGAAGATATCGCACCTCCGCTCCGCTCAAATAGTGTCATAACTCAAAAAAAAACAAAAACCGGTTTTATTGTACCATTGGATTCGCAATCCTTCAAAGTGTTATCTCAAAAAGCGTCACGTCTATAGTTCAATTGTTTGACCGTATCAGGCGCTAGTGTCATTATAATGTTAACCGAAAGTAATGACATGCCAAACACGAACAGTGTCACCTAAATGACTTGGGCATGGTAGTCCAATATCTAAATCTCATATAAAGTGTTGTTTGTCGGTTTATGACGGTGCATGTGAAAAGATAATTTTAAAACAATCTGTGGATTTGCTTAATAAAAGTGTAGTATCGATATATTTTTTTTAACAATAACATAGTGTCACAATTAAAGAATAATATAATTCTTTTTCACATTTTCAGGAAACCTTATTATTACACCATTTTGTAAAGCTTAAAAAATCATTCAAACCTACTGAAAAGTTGATATCGCTAATTCTATTAGTTTTCAAATAAAGACTAGAAAACCGAAAAAAAAATTAAGACCATAACTTTAGACACCTTTTTCTCGACATTTTCATTTTTTGACTTATGTCGTTATTTGAGCGGAGGTGCGATATTTTCTACTCATGTAAAAACAAACCCTGACATTCAGGACAGTAAAAATTAAAATAAGGACAGTAAAAATTTCAGATTTAGTTATGTATGTAGGTACTCATCATTTTTATAAATTAAGGTTTTATTTTGTAACAACAAACATTATTATCTACCATACAATGAGGTTTTCTGTTGAACCGCTTTAAATCTCGAAATCATTATAAACTTCTATACAGTCTTCTTGTAGATTTAGTTTTCCTTATTTATAACAGATGGCAGCAGTAGTATCAACTCCAGTTTTTAATACAGCCTAATTTTTAATACGCTTGTTTTTTTAAACGTCCATTGACCAACTTATTGGTCCTCTTACCGGAAAATATGGACATAATTGACCATATTATATTATTATTTAAATAAACTGACGAATAACTAGAACACAATTAAAATTCAAGTCACCATATCATAACAAATGTGTCACGAACGATCCAGTTGTACAAATACAGCATCCCAGTTTGTTTTGATTACCATTCAGATGAATACGGGATATTTAAACAAACTACATTGAAACCAACATTAGTTTACAGACGGAACTTTACAGAACTAAAATAATTCTAAGCAAATTAACCCTTTGCGTATACACTAGCGCCAACACTAAACTTAAAATAACTTGGTTGAAGTGGCTGCTTTTTGGGTCATTATTGTCCACCCTTCGCGTGGTCAGTTTTTTAACAGATGGCCGGTGACAAGGTGTTACCTTAAAGATTTTGGATAATGGCGGACGTGACCATAGATAATGGCGCCAAAACTCGAGTATTTTTCTAAAGTAACGGGTTTGAGTATCAAAGTTGGGTTTAAAATTATTTGTTGAATGAAAGGCAAATTTTTGTGTTTAATTAGGTAAGTTTATTTGTACAATTTCCCTTAGAATATTCAATTTTGTTTTTATAAAAAAAAGTTATGCGAATTACTTGCATTTCTAAGACGCATTTCTAGCAGTTTATTTTCTTACCATAAAATGGAATTGTAAATTTGTAAAATAAGCTGCTTTATCAACCGGAAGTGGCTGCCGTTTCCGGTGCAGACGTACCTTATCTATGCTATGTCTAATAACGACTATTGTTTATGGACTCCTAGATAAATATATTTATGATTTTCATTGTGCTGGTAGTTTAATAATTTTAGTTACAATACTGGGGTATATTTATAGAAGATTATGACTTTAAAAGCTCATAAATGTAGGTAGTAGGTAAGGTTACCTATTATGTATAAGGAACATTAAGTTTTTAATCCATGGCTTTTGTGCTGTTACGATGTGCAATTTCGGCCAAGGATTGGCCAAAGTTTTTTCTGGACAAATGTCAATGGTCAAAATCGCGAAACAGTCAATGACAAAGTTGTTATTATTATGATTTTGGTACCTAGTCTTTCTATGTCTATCCAAAAATGTTACTAGAGAAAAACACCTTTGCCGTCTATTTTCGACTAGAAAGTTTAAGTTTAGAAAAGGCAAATAATTTTCGTCTATAAATTAGGTATGCCAAAATGTAGGAAGATAACTCACTAACAAAATTTTAATTTAGGTATGTATTTTATGTTTTTTTTAAATATTTTACGTACCTAATGGCTTTTGACTTTTTATGCTTCTATAGTTAGTCCTTACAAGTAGTTCCTTTACAAATCTGATTTATCTGTAGTGCTTGGGACATTTAAATTCAGGGTGACAAATAACTTAGTAACGTTAGAGCTTTCAGTGTAGTAGATACACTGAAAGCTCAAACCATAGTGGTCGCTATATAGGCTATCTACTCTACTTTCTAACGCCAATCTAATAGAAATATCCGAAAGCGTTTGATTGGCCGCGTACCTCTTACCCATATCGATTACAAACACTATATACCGTGGGAGGACTGGGTAGGTACCGTGAAATGGATAGCTTACCCTACTGGGCGGGGTTAGCAATAACCAATCCTGTAACTGATACTCTACTTCTTCTTAACAAAACACATTCGAATCAAAACTCTGTAGCTTCTGACCTATGGTTGCTTTTCCCTTTTCGTTTTAAAAGGATCTTGTAAACGATACCCTAGTTCTTTTCGAATGTTTGTAAATGATTGTGTGTTTTATTCTGTTGGAAGAGAGTTGGGATTTGTTTGGGATGCGTTTGTAATTGATATGTTACTGAAATTGGTGTTATTTGAATAATGGTATGTTTTTAGGTTTGTGTTATGTATTTGGAGTAGGTATTGGTTTAAGAATAAGTACCTGTTTATAACTTGACAGACTGATGGACCCATTTTTCTCAAGGTACAACGGAAAAATCTTCTATCTTCTTCAGACTTCTTTGCCTAAGTTCTTGTAATAAAAGAAGAATATACAAAAGGCTGTAAGTAGGTATAGGTTAGGTTTAAAAAAAACGAGTATAGGTGTCTTATAAAAAGTAGTATTTACGTCCTATCCTTATATTTATTAATAGGTACGCTTTGAGGATATGTACTATTTATATAGTTTTTCCTATGGATCAGGATTACAGGGTGTATCCGCGAGGCGTAGCTATAGTTATTAAATATGATTGCAGTTTCATTGACATTACAAAGTCATTAAGTAGGTATATTAGGTATTACCTTGTGTCCAAAGGGCTGGCTGCTACTTTGGCCAACGGATCGGCATTGTCATCTAAAGAGTATAATGCAACGAGTCTTTTGGGCATTATTTTTGCTTTAGGTATATTATTTATGTATCTAATAGTTAGCTGTTTAAATTAGTTTTCTATTTTTTAAGTCCATACTTTTAAGTTAGTTACAAGTTAAAACTAAGGCATGACCTAACCTGCCTACCATTATTCGGTCACTCTACCATTTATTAACTTAATTTTCATTTTATCATAAAATTATCATCATCATTAGAATATCTATAACGGTAAATCATAAATCTCACGTACCTAAAGTAAAATTAAAAAAATGATATTATGTTATGGTAAAACCATTCAAAAGCATAAAAATTCCGTTACAGTTGCTAGCTTTAACTACAGTAGGTCAACGCTTACATTCTGTAACGAAAAAAATCATTACAATAGGGGAGGTAAGGCACACCTGATGCCGGAAGTCATTAGTAAATAGATGGACACGATGGCGATAACCTCCCCCCAAAATTATACTCTACCAAATTAACTTTACCATGCAAAAAAAATAACATTGACCTTTATTTGGTTAACGTTAAGGTTTATTTTTGTTATTATTGGTTGAATGTAAAAGTTGGGTAGTTTTATAAAAAATGATATTGTATGGCAACACCCTAATGTTCAAGATTCATTGTTGCGATATCCTTTTGTGTAGATAAAAGAAAGAAATCCATGTAGGTTTTCTTTTTGATTGTTAAAGGTTTTTGGGATTAAGATAATGAGAAATAGGTTTTTGAAAAGGACATCATATTTGGCAAAAATAATTTCAATTTAATTCGGAACTAGTTTAGTAAAAAATCTATTACGAAAACCATATTGTACCTTGTTCTACAATCAATATTTTCTGAATCATGTTCTTAAATCAAGTTATTTTATATTAATAGGGTTTTCTAAAATATCAATCAAGTGGGTTTCTAGTCAATTTAACCCCTAATAGTCAATACTGACATGCGGTAGGTCGCGTCTGCGGATCACATTCGACCCCGCACTTGTCACACGCCCGCTAGAGGGCGCCACAACCCGTTCCTGATTATTAACTTACCAAAACCAACAATCGTGATTAAATCGCGCGTGAACTAATAAAATAATAAGACTTTGCTCTCTAATGCTTGATGTTGGGATAGGTTTATATGACCGCCGTTTATAGGCAGTTAATTTGCACATAATATGTAACTACCTACAAATATGTTATGTACCTTAAAGAAGTCATCACGTAAAGTAAATAAGACACCGCATAGGTAAATAAAACTCAGGTATAGACACAATTCTTGTACTGAGACCAATCATTGCCAGTAAACAGAATCTTAGGCACTATTTGAGGGCAAAAGCGGCCTTTCCAAGCCATATGGAAGGAAGCCATATGGAAATCGTTGATAGATAGGTACTCGTATTATGTTATTACTAATTATCGCCTAAATTTAAGCCTGCAGTCAGTGGTTTTTAAGCACCATTACTAAAAGTTTACCATAAAAAATATAGGTACTTAATTTACAGAGTTAATATTATGAATCTCGTTTTAATTTTAAGACACAGTAACGTGTCATATAAACCTGACCGTTTACAAAGCGGGGCGAGACGGGAGGTGAAGGGCGTAAATTTCATTACAATTAGCTGTGACATCGCATGAATTATTCAGACGGGGCCGCGCGGGCCGCGCAAACACTGAAGGGTTGATTGTACGCTGTTTGCCACGCTCACTCACATGGACGAGACTAGATGGACGGTCGCGGGGTTAAAAAATGCACAGAGCGATTACGCACTGAGCATAAAATCAGACACCGCTTGTAACGTGTTAAAATGAGAACAACGATGTTGGCTTAATATGTTCAGAATGGCGTATTTACTGTAGATACGATTGTGATTCTAGTAATTTGTCGGCCGTTGATTAACGCGGATTCTGTCTGTTTTGTAATGATTTGGTGGTGATTGCGTGAAAGATGGTCTGTGGTTGGCAGGTTCGTTTGGGTAACCGTTTAGTTTCATTACAATGTTAGATTATATAAACATACTATAGAAACTAGGAATTTACAAATGGGACCTTCAATAGGTAGGTCTAGGAAATACAACAAAATACCTATATTAATAGCAATGTCCAAAGAGTTCTTATTTTACACATCATTTGGCTAAGAAGTTTGCATTTCTTTTATCAAATTACTACTGGCAGCATAATTGAAAAAATATCTGTAATTTAAAAAGAAAATAATTGTCCAAAGAGTTTAAGACATCCATCCTTAAAGTTTCCATGCCCTTAAAAAATACTGGCAGCATATAATTTTAAAAAATGTATACCTATAAAAAGAAAACAGTTGTCCAAAGAGTTTAAGATATTCGTCCAAGAAGTTTCCATTCCCTTGAAAAAAATCTGGCAGCATATTTGAAAAAAAAAAAACTATAATTCAAAAAGAAAACACTTGTCCAAAGAGGTTTTGTTTTATAGGATAGATATTCGTCCAATAAGTTTGTACCTATTCACTATTTAAAATTACTGGCAGCTATCTGTAAAAAATATCAACCATTTTAAAAAGAAAACAGCTATACAAAATGAAGTTTTGTGAAAACCGTTTGCAGTTTGCATTTATTAAATGTTTTTTTTTTCAGAATACACCGAGTCAGCGTCTTTCCACTATTTTACACGATGGTAATTTTAAGTGACGCTTTATTAATTATTTTAAGACTTTGAATTATATTATCATTTTAACGTATGCCATGAGCACTCCAGGGTATTAATTTTCAGATAAAAAGCCACTAAACGCTTATAAAAAAAACTTTTTCAGACATTGGTATTTAAACATTTGCAACTTTAAAATACCTTTATAGGTTTTTAAGCTATTGCATAGCTTTTAGCGCGGCGACCGAATCAAGAAATTCCGTTACGAAAATAAAGCCTAACACCCCCCACTCCGCCTGCCATGTAGGTCAGCCGAGCGTTCGCTATGCAATAGCTTTACCCCGGCAGTCCTCGAGTGCCACACGTTTTTTTTTATGATTTTTAATTTGTTTTATTTGATTAAAATAACTTTGGTACTTAGGTAGGTACTTATACTCAATAACTCGCAACCATAATGTATTTTCAATCAAATTTTCCACGTAATACAACAGTCCAGATGTTGTGACGTGTTTGTGACAGTGATATGAGGTTATATTTACCCGGTGGAAGCTGGTGATGTGTTGACACCGCATTTAGCAGTTCATTACTGAGCTCGTCAGCGTCACCTTCCGATCCTGAGTGATCAGGTTACCTGGTGTGGTACAAGTTGAGAGCGGATGAGCTGTTTAAAACTTTATGTTGAATCGTTGAAATATTTGAAACTACTGACCTCTTGACGATATACCACTATCTGTAATGATTGTCAAAATTGGTTCAGTAGTTCTGAAGATTATCTCTGTAAAATATTCATTCATTCAAACTAAACCTCATTATAAATGAGGTAGATGACTGTGAGTTTTAAATATACAATAGACCGGACAATGTTGCAATATTTCGTATTTATAGTACAAAATCACTTAGTTTAGTGTGACGTTTCTGTTCTGCGCAGACGTGTCGCAGGTATAAAAACAAAATATAATAAATTTCAACTTGCTAGGTCCACCCGTTCCTGAAAAAATCGGTGGTGACACATGGACAGACATACGGACGAGTGAGTGATTTTTAAGGGTTCCTTTTTTAACTTTTGAGGTACGAAACCCCTTAAAATTACCTAATGTCATATCATCAGTTTAAAGTTGAAGACGGACTACACTTTACATATTTTAGCTTGACGAAATAAAGTTCGTTCAGTTCAAAACTTCCGCCAAAGTTCATTGCTCTATTTGCCCGCTTTCATCTTCAATTTTACCCCACAATAGATGCGTGTACGCATGCGACACGTCCCAACTGCGCTATGGCCTGCGCCCGCGCCGACCGGTGGTGGCGCCACGCATCCGTCGTGTCATCCACGCTGATGCTGTCAAGCTTTAGGTTGACTATCGGTGTACCATTTCTTGGTACCTATTGGGATATATTTATTATTGTGTTAGACAAAAGAGGTTTTATCTTGAAGTTTTTGTAAGAAGTGGCTATTACTGACAAGTTGAAGAGTGGTAGACAGGCGTGGTTCGGTCATACTCATATCAGAAGAATGCAGGACTTGGAAGTAAATGGTCGTAGAGCGAGAGGACGGCCATATAAGAGGTGGAGGGATTCCGCTAGGGAGGACGTTGGGCGTTAAGAGAATTAACGAAGACTTGACGGCGAATAGAGTGAAGTGGAGAAGGACGACATGCTGAGCGGAGACCATACATAGTGAGATAAGGGAAGGTAAAAGAACTTTGGGGAGAATAAACATTGGCATAAGTACAGAGTTGTGATACAGATAAGACTAAATTAATTGATACGAGAGTGAGAGACCAGATAACCTTACCTATATTATACATTTAGTTTGACGTCTCTACTAAGTTTTCTTTTTATTTCTTTAACGAGTTGTCTAGTAATAAGAGTTAACACATTTGAGCATAGAAATCGCAAGTTCTTATAGCACTTATTAATTCTATGTATTTGAGACAATCTATTGTTCTATGACAGCCTATTATTGCCATACTAGCGACCCGCCCCGGCTTCGCACGGCTATATTATGCATGTATTATACATATAAACCTTCCTCTTGAATCACTCTATCTATTAAAAAAACCGCATCAAAATCCGTTGCGTAGTTTTAAAGATTTAAGCAGTCAAAGGTAAATAGGGACAGAGAAAGCGACTTTGTTTTATATGTACTATGTAGTGATTATTATATCATCTCGATTTGAATAAAACTTTCAATAGAGCTGAAGGTAACAAGAACTAAAGAGCAAGGTGGATCCCATGGGTCTCCATACGCCGTGTTTGCAATAAAAACAATTCCAACATCCTACAATATTTAGATACGGTTCCGTACAAATATTATCGTCCATTACGGTCGAAAACCCTAAACAAACACGTTTTACTTCCGATGTGACATTAAACTTTGCAAAAACAAAAACATAAAGTTGGTTGATATTGTATTACCGACAGTTGCCGCGATGGGGCTCGGTGGCGCCTGTTTTTTTGGGGATCAAGTGCGTGAGATGACAGTTTCTTCTGTCTGTCATCTATTTTAATATATTTGAAATGTTTATTTAAGTATTTTGATCTTTAAGAAGCAGCTAAAGAAGAGAATTCTCATAATTACACAAGCATTAAGTTGCTTAGCTTGGGGCTGGATGGCGATGTGTAATATGTCCTGAAATATTTATTTTTTATTTTATTTAATTAAATAGGAATTCGGCATGATTTGCTTGTCTACCACACTTAAAACCATACTTCTTGAAAACTTAATACAGCTCTCCCTCGATTATCTAAAGTATTCTAAAGGATAAGGTGTGGCCTGTGGCTTATAAGGTTTTTTTTTCAATACCTTAATTATTAGTGACAAAATGACAAAAAAACCCCACAAATATATATCGTTTATCAGTTGGTCAATAAAGCAAATATTTGTTTAATGATCTGCATGATTTTAAGTAGTGTTTTTTTAATTTTTACGAATAATTTAGAATTCAGTAGCCGCAGGTTATTATTAATAAAGGTACTGGATATTTTGACCGACTTGACTGGCTTGATGTTGGTGTTTTTTTTTATTTTGACATTTTATTTTATTTGTTTTAATTATTACTATTATGATATTGTTGTGTATTGTGTTTTTAAGAGTTATGTTAAAAAAACAGAATTGCTTAACTCAAGCAAATAAGATGTGATTAGTAAAACTCTGCTAAGTGCGATAGTAGGCATCCCGCTACAAAATCGTATAAACTGTATCAGTAGAATTAATGTACTTTTTAATAATAAAGGTAGGACATCGTCTTGACAATAAAAACACCACCTTTCACAAAAAAAAATATCAGATCGATTCAATCAAAAGATAAAAACCAATTACTCATGTGACCAAAGTAAGGTCATTAAGTATTAACTTAACCGTTAATGAACACATCAGTTTCAAGTCAAACTTCACGTCATCATGACTTTGGGCAATGTATCAAGTTATTTGCAAAAAGTATAATCTTTTTTTAATTAAAGGAGGTCGGGGAAATGAAGTTGTCTTGTATAATTACAAAGGGGAATGCGAGCAGTTCACTGTTTTAATGAATTAATGTGAATTTGCGGTGTGCGTTGATAGGAACCACATTCCACAACAAATTTTTTTAGGAAATTTTTGATAAATAATTATAAACTGCAATGGTTATTTTCACTATTAAATCGAAATCCACAAAACAAAGACAATAAACATGGTTAATATTAAATTACTTTAAATTTTAGATAAAAGTAATGAAGTGGAAAAGGTCAAGTTTTTGTTTCCAATTAAAGCTCGAGTCAGTTTCAGCGGCTATATCTTATACAGGGTTATTGAAAATTATACTAGCAAGCCGTTGCGGGTTACTTCTGTGCACCTTAACAAACAACTTTTGTTCTATGACTTTTGGAAATTCGAAAAAAGAAATGAAAATTTTGAGATTATGTAAATTCGAAAAACAGCAGATTTTTTAAAACAAAGGTCATTCAGACCAAGAACAGTAGATGAAACTTAAAAAAAAGTAAAATTTTAAGGTTACTGACCTCTCCGTGTAAGGAACAGCTGATTTTCAGATAAACCTAACCTCAAAATTTTCAAAAAAATGTTTGAATTTCCAAAAGTCGTAAAACAAAAGTTGTTTGTTTAGGTGCATAGAAGTAGCCCTCAACGGCTTGCTACTATAATTTCCAATAACCCTGTATATAGTGTTGACTTCAACTGCTAGATCCTAAAAGGTATCTAAAAGTATAATAGTTGACAGCCTTTAACCCTTTACCATCATTTTACTAACTTAACTTATATATATATTCAAATTAGGTACTTATTTACTAAATATTAGTAAAAGTTTGAATGGATAATCTCCAGAACTACCGAACCGTTTTGAACAAAATTTGGTTTGAGAAATACTTGGGCCATTGACGACCTCTGTGGCGCGTCGGGCGAACACCCGACTGCGACGCAGAAGGTTGCGGGTTCGATTCCCGCCGGGAACAAGTATTTATGCTGACCATAAATTCTTGTTTCTGGTTCTGGGTGTTTCCTATATGTATATATTTACAAAAAAAAAAAGTATATAAGTAGTTTATCCGTTATCTGGCACCCATAACACAAGCATTAAGTTGCTTAGCTTGGGGCTGGATGGCGATGTGTAATACGTCCTGAAATATTTATTTATTTATTTTATATCGTAACTTTTGCAAGTGAAAAAGCGGGGCGATACTAGCAAATAGATAGAACTACAGTCACTGAAGTAGCACAGTGAGTAGACAAATGGAGTAAACAAACTGCTCCGTAAGATACCCGCGTGTTTATTCCACTCTAAACTCTCACTATGTTTTAAAACAATGCTATACTCTCTCTCAAGTTTCTGTGCTTTAGGGCTGTCGTACATTTTCTTAAACAAAGTAGATTGGATCTAGACTGAATAACGTTTGGGAGCAAATTAAGAAAATTACGATTTTATTAGATCTATAGACTCTATGTACCTTTGAATTTTTGTTACAGAAAATTTACCATTCCTATTAAGGTGAAGGAAAATATCGTGACTAAACCTACGGAAAATTGGTCAAAAAATAATAATTTAAACTTTATTTCCCCCTTTTCAATTTTCACATCAACAACTCTGACGATAATTGAGAAAATTATGGTCATATTCGTGTTATTGAATATCAACATAGTTAGGATGGACTTTAAATGAAGGAAAACCAGTTAAAATCGTTACGTTTCTTGTCCTAAAAGTATTTATATGCAAAACTGTGAACATAAATCGGTGTTAGTTTCTCTTCTGCGGCCAGCCAACCCTAAAAACTACGAAGTTCTCCGTTGACATATCTTTAAAACTGTGTAAATACGTGTGTCTCGAGTTACAGATCGATTTTAAACAATATTCCCGTGTAAGGCGCCTCAGAGCAAACACGACATAAAAACAAGAGAAAAAATTACAAAAAACAAAGCGACTTGAAAGTGAGTCCCCAAATGGACCTGTCAAACATGACGGGGAAAAGTAACTTGAAATCTTGAGTTATTTTATTATTAATCAATAACTTTTCTAGTTGTAACTTTGATTAGTTAAGTTTACTGTCTGATATATCTTCGCGAACATCAAATTAATAGGTACAATTATTTAGTTAGTTTGACACAATAGTCATAGTACAACGGTGTCATTCTTCGGCAACATTCATGCATTCGACCTCGTCGTAAATAATGCGCGATTATGCTATTACGCGGACAGGTGGTCGCGCAAAAAGCTCGGTTCGATCGTTCGCGAGAAAAACAATCAAAAGGCGCCGCGCTTTGCCGCTGTATCCGACGAGCCGCGCTTTGATCCCGACACAATTACCCCCTCCCCGCCTAACCCCCCATTCACCCACACCCGCGAGGAAACTCATTTTCCAATGCCGACTCAACCTGCGCTCTTATTAGGCCGCGACAACTTTATCCCTTCATCCCGTTCTCTACCAAAGCCCATCGCACAAAGTCGAGTTTCGACCATCTCGAAACGTTTACACTCTTGACATTTAACCGCCAACAACACTGCGTTTTCAGTTAACACGACTCCGTTTGACACTTATGTAATTGAATTACGGTCCATGCTCGTTCGACAAGTTTTTTGCGTCGAAAAACGGTAATCGTCATATGATTTCTCGCGCCGCGAATCGGGCCGTCAATCATCACAGCGCGCACCGATACGAACACTGACAAAGGAAAAATCCTTTTGCGACACACGAAATAACTTGCGCGTGATCAAAGCGAAAAGGTGACACCGTAAATAAACTCCTGTTGAGTTAATTTCGTCTGTGAGCGAATTTATAAAAGCGTCTGCGAACAATTCCCTAATAAGGTGGCAATAGGACTTGCAAATCACCGTCGAAAGGTGTTCCAGAGAAATTGTATTTTTTGTGCGGCGACAAGCGTCTTAAAATGGAGTTATGAAAATTTGAATGCAATAGCAGCAATAGTGACTTTTTTGTCGCGTAATGAGATGCAATGAACTGTTCGTATAGGTAGTATGTAAGGTACCTACTGCATCAGTTCTTCGTCGTCGTCTATTTGTCGGTCGTTAAACAAATAGCTAATTGATGCGTTGACATTAGCTTACTATGGTGATGGCGGGGCGGAAGCTCGCGAGTGTCGCCGAGTGCACTCACAATGCAACCCCAAATGAGCATATAATGGTTGCGGTGATTTCTCATCAATGAAAAGGGTATTGTGCCGAGGAAACGGAGCAACGAACATTATTGTGCGGCGTCAAACGATGCCGATTTGTATTCAAGTATTTCAGCGAAATAAATGAGAACGGCAAATTGGTAGGTGAAATTAGTAGGAATGGTTGTCGCGTCAGTGTATTGTGGCTGAGGGTTATCGCATTTCGCGAGGCATTCAGCCGACTGTCGACAGTCTATCCGATGAATACCTCCTCATGTTTTGTGGTCATGTTTCATCGGTATTCGGCCTCTGTTTTGGTATTGAATGACTGACGGATTATTTTAATTTTTTGATGCGAATTGCATTCACACTTGTTTTGTTCTCGATTAACGAATATAATGGCATTGTGTGGCTGTGAGAAGGGTAATATGAAATTGCAACCAAAGTCTTTCAAGGTTGATTAATTATGGGCTGTAATTAAATACCTTAGCAACGATTATGACGGCTTAATTTTCAAAATTACCTTTAATACTTTTACACTGGACTCCCATAATGACCTCTCATAACTATACAGGGTGAATTTTTTATGTGGGCCTTCAGGGCTATATCCTAAACTATAAGAGATATCGAAAAATGCTGAAAGGGATTGCGTGGGCGATTTTATAAAAACTAAAACTGCATCATTAGATTTTTGAAAAAGTCATTACCCTAGCCGGGAATCGAACCTGTTGATTTTGCAAAAAAAATTAACATCCTATATTTTTGTACAAATGGATAGTGTTGCTGATAGAGATTAATTCCTGGAAACAAACATAGTATGGGAAATCAAAGGAAATAGCTCTTTTTTGTAGTTTTCATTAATTTTCAGCTTTCCGTCTCTGGCAAAATAATAGCGTATGAAGCATAGAGGGGATGTAATATTTTTCTAAATTTATAAATAACTTCTAAATTCTCTACATCACTATAAAAATTGAAAAAAAAAAAGTTTATGTTTTTCTTGCAGCAGTTTGTTACGTCATCAGCCAACCCCCTCACTACATTTTTTCAGGGACAGTAGTTTGAAAATCACAGAAGACTACAAAAATTACCTATTTCCTTTAATTTGTCATACTATGTTTGTTTCCAAGAATTGATCTCCATCAGCAAGACTATCCATTGGTATAAAAATATAGGATGATTATTTTTTTGCAAAATCAACAGGTTCGATTCCTGGCGAGGGTAATGATGTTTTCAAAAATCTAATGATGCAGTTTTAGTTTTTATCAAAATCGGGCACGCAACTCCTTTCAGCATTTTTCGCTATCTCTTATAGTTTAGGATATAGCCCTGAAGACCCACATAAAAAATTCACCCTGTATATGGTCACTAATCAAAATACAGATACTAAAGTTGCTCCTCATAACAACGCTTTCTCACTATGAATATTTGATGATCAAAAAGCTCGTATAATCATGGTATCAGGCAATTATCTGATCTAATGCAACTATCAAGTATAAGTATCATGCATGATCGCCTCTAAACTAATTGCCGAGTAGCGTAACATAGATGGAGCCACGTGCCGCGCCCGCGCCAGTGTTCGTCAGTTCCTTTTGTATAAAGTTACTAGAGTACGTGAGAAATTGCTGGGTAAAGGATTGCTAATTGAGGTATAGTTTAGACAATTTTGGGGAAGTTCAGTGTTACTTAGAGAAAATCTACAAAGGATAAACTTTTGACCTTATTTGATGGAGAAGGTTCTACATGGAATCTAATCTAGGCTAATCTCCTCTTCCACATTTCTTGAATCTTGCTGAAAGCTTTCCATGTCCAGTGTGGTCGTCACATAAGTAATAGATTTAGAATTTAGGTGGGCAAATCTACGAAGATGGGCGATGATAGATTCATGCCAGATTCAGTGAGATTGCGGGGATCCGAGGAAACTATGCAGCACTTCCTAATCTATCCAGGATTTAGGTCGTGTACCTTAACACGTCAAGAAGTTTCGGGGCAACAAGAAAAATGATTATCCTTAATAACTGGCCTAAATTGATTTAAAATTCCATTCAAATTATGCAAGTTGTCGTAAATGAAAACTTACACAACGTTTTTTTCTTTCACCCAAAATCCCATAGTTATTTTTCTTTTTTCAATCGTGTTTCAATCTTCAAGAAGCAGATGTCGCTACCGTAAGTTATATATCAAAGTTTCCCCTCGAACGTCAATCCCCGGGTGTAATTGTCAAATTAGCGAGTCGTGTACCAGATCAAAGGATTTGAATCGGAGCGTTTTTGATAATGTGATAAGTTTCGTACACAATTACGTCGGGGGGTGTGGGGTTCGATTCTAATAATAATGTTACAGTACAGATATGGTATGAAAGGATTTTTTGACAAAAAAAGAGTTACTGGTTTTGCTCCGATCAGTTGGACTTTCTGGACCAATTCCTAAATTATAACAGATTGCAAAAAATAAAGAATGGGAGTCCGATTATGGCAAAAACTACAACTGTATCTTTAGATTTTTTACTCAGAAAAAATACTCTCAAAACTAACTCAAAAAATACTCGCAAAATTCACAGGTACTACAGTGTACCTGTGAATTTTGCGAAAAAACCATCCTATATTATTGACCTATCAAAGGATATGTTGCTTTCTTCTTTTGTCCTTATCCCAATTTCTTTGGGGTCGGCATAGTATGTCTTCATCTTTGCTTATCAAGATAAATTCTTGGAAACAAACATAACATTAAAACATCAAAGGAATTAGTACATTTACATACAGTTTATATACTCTTTAGTTTTACTGAATATTTTGCCTAAACAAGTTTGAAACTGTCATGTTAAAGTTAGTAAAAGGTTATTCTCACCATAAAATGTGATAAAACACGTATAAAACACATTAGTTAACACTCAATTACCTCAACATATCCCATAAATAAAATAACGTTGTACATTTTAACGCTAACCGCTTGAAAAATGTAAAATGGTCACAAATATTTGCTGATTAAAATGTCGTGAGGCGGTCCATCCTGTAATTATTTATAAGCACGTTAATAGAAAACTAAATTAGAAATAATGCAGCTGTGTTCATTACTGTAAACGTTTAATTGGGAGTTAAATTGTTGAAGTTTATCGAAAGGTCTAACTATCTGAGTTTACTCTTGTTAACAATTTGCAAAGTAAATAAATGGCTACTATTAAGATTGCTTTACTTAACACTGGTCAATACTGCATAAGCTTTGCTATTAAAATTACAAAAAAAAGGTTGTCTGTAAAGTCTGTTTTCGTGCCCACTGGTAGGTCCTACTAATCGCCACCAGAGCCTTAATGAGCCTTAATTCTGAGAAGTATTAAAAGAAAACACAAACTATCGGCAAACATTATCTTTAAATATTTATTCTGTGTGTATTTTTTAAATAAACGCGATTGGTTAAAGTCGTATTTCGCGATCGACATCATCATATACCTATAGTCATATGGAATACTAGCCACTAGGTAGGTACCTAGTACAAATTATATACCTATATAATTTGTACTACTTATTTATTTATATAATTTTATCAACTTCATCGTTCCACCACCTCGTAGAGCTTCACACGCCAACGAAGTCTACCATAATTACTTCTAACGTTTCAACATTCAAAATATTATTGATGTTTATTTGATTAGAGTAAAAAATACATACAAACGGGCCAGTTAAATTATATTTAGTAGGTCCACTGATCCGTTCGTTGGACAATACACAAAATAAACGCAACTAAACGGAAGCTTCTTAAATTGTTTTCTAAAAACAGTTTGATCGTTAGTTATTTTGTTTAGTCACTGGTGACGGGTGGACAAAGGGTCTTGACAGCCTGGCCGGGCTACTGAAGCCCGGGGTATTACCAGGGATGGATCTAAGGCAGTAGTGGGAACTTTGTAGATGTTTCATTACGAGTTTGTAGTGAAAGATTATGAAGGGTTAAAGGGAATTTAGAATGAGGTTGGATGACGTGCGTTTTGATACAATATGGACTAATTTAGCTATCGTTTTCATGGTGTTCTAAACTATAAAATGAATATCGTGAAAATAATTTACTAAAATAATAAAAGATAAAGTAAAGTTAAGATTAAAGTTTCATTTCTTTAACAACCTACACATCTTACTAATATTAACATGTTTTTTGGATTTTGTCTACAATTGCGGAATCAATTTTGAGAAAACTAGTGAAATCTTAAGTTAGGTTAGGCTAGGCTCTTCTTATCCAAATAATCCTACAGAATTGAAACTGCTTGTACCCAAAATGAAACAACAATAAACATAATCCACTTTATTCCAAAACGAGGTTTAAGAATAGTTTGAGATGTGGATTTAAACCTTAGATTTAGACACAGATTGAACGTGCTCTATAGTCTAAACACTAACCCTATATAGTCTATAGGGATACGAAGAGTAATACGAACTATAGAAAACACTATATTCTTATATAATCTATAGGGATAGTGTTCACGAGTAAATCTGTGTCTAAATCTAAGGTTTAAATCTACATCTCAGGCTATTCTTAAACCTCGTTTTGGAATAAAGGGGAATAAGTTCTATTTAACACAAAGTTTTCAATGACAGTAATAATCCTATTTCTGAGTCTATATTTTTCCCTACCCTGAATACAGCTCTGTAAATTATTATTTTATTTATATATAATAATAATTCTCGGTCTGACCTGCCCAGTGCGAGCAATGAGTAGCGGTTTTACTAAGACGGACCATAATGACGGACGGTTTATCTTCGCTTTGTTATACAGAAATTATAGTGGATACAATTGAAAGCAATCATTGATAGTTTATTTAATTAGGAACAGGATACTGCCGGATTATATTCTAGTTATTTATAGATTAACTTAGGTATAGGAGACTTAGCAACAGTGATCGAGAAAGTAAAAATCCGAAATCGGTAGAGTTTGCCCTCAAAAATCAATTTTGGTAATTGGTAAAAAATTGGTAGAAAATCACAATTTTCAATGAATAATGTTTAAATTTTGTTTAAAGTATGACATTTGTATAGTTTTTTTTTATAATTTCGTGTTTGGTGATTTGATAGATCCTTGTAATTTGTAATATTGTCATATAATTTTTTATGGGTTAAATGACATCTTACATTAATAAAAATAAA
This sequence comes from Idaea aversata, assembly GCA_907269075.1. Taxonomy (NCBI): domain Eukaryota; kingdom Metazoa; phylum Arthropoda; class Insecta; order Lepidoptera; family Geometridae; genus Idaea; species Idaea aversata. The sequence continues at coordinate 1,301,617 of OU026092.1, read as the reverse complement.
CATTAGGTAAATTGGATGAAATAACCTTAAATCTACGTTTACTAAGTGGTGACAAATAAACATAAATAAAATAGGCTACCAACCAGCTAAAAATGTCCAATGTCATTTTGGAAATAATCCACGTAGGTACTTTACTCAAACCACCTCAAACATCGTAAGAAAACTAATTTTCGGTAATTAAGACAAAAAATCTTGAGAAGTTCTGAAAAATCGGAAGGCTCGAGGGCACTGCAAAAAACAAAAAAAAAACAAAAAAGCAAAAAAAAACATTTTCAAGAAGAGAAAGTAAATTTTCCTTAAGATACTTGAGAAAGCCAAGACTCACAAAGGGTTGTAGTTTGTAGTATTACAGGAAGTTAGTAAGTACACATAAATATTCAGGAGAAGATATAGTAGAGAGTTTTGAAACATTTTGAACATGACTTCAGACTTGCTGAAAATGAGCTGATGAGATAGTTATAATGATGTAGGCATCAGCTTTTGAAGGATTTTGGAAAAGTCAACCCCTACGTGGACAAAATCGGGTGTCAATACTAGTTGGTATATGTATATACCTGTCACTGGTCCTCAATCAAGAAAATGAAGCCCTAGTAGTCTAGCTAGGTAATTTGTTGGTAAACGACCAATGGTCGACGAGCAGGAGTCACAAATGGACCATATCCTGTACAGCAATGAGGATGCTCCGATCATGATGATTGGCGGATGTGGATCCTCCCCAAGTCCATGTCAATCTTTATTCTTTGTTAACTATAGTCTATACTTATTAGGTGTTTGATAGAATAACTTAAGTATATTTGGCCTTTACATCTAACTAGCTGCGCCCCGCGGTTTCACTCGCGTAAGTCCCGATCCCGTGGGAATATCAAAATGAAAAGTATACCTTAGCCTTCCTCGATAAATGGACTATCCAACACAAAATCAATTTTTCAATTCGAACCAGTAGTTCCTGAGATTAGCGTGTTCAAACAAACAAACTCTTCAGCTTTATAATATTAGTAGGTATAGATTTTTGTGATTAAGGCACTAGCTGTCCAGGTAAACGTTGTTTTGCCATTTACAAAAAAAAAGGAAAAAAAAAAGGGGGAAAAAATAGATGTAGTTCGATTCTCAGACCTAACCAATATTCACAAAAAAAAATCATACAAATCGGTTCACCCGTTTAGGTGGAGATTGGTTAGTAACACCGCGACACGAGAATGTTATTTATATATTATTCCACAGCGCCATTTAGGGCACTGTAGTGCCTAAGTCATGTATTAGATGAAGAAGGCTTGCCTATACCACCCTCTCAGCTTAATAGAACATATCCAGAGGAGAGAACTCGTCTATTCATCTGGAGTTAACTAAGCTGTATGGTGGAAAAAGAAGATAAGATAGTTAATTTATAAGTTAAATGATTGAAAACGTTTGTCCTCGAAAGGCATCAATTAAATAAAACCAATTCTGTTAAGATTTATTTAACACTGTCACTGCGACGACGGCAATAATTGCGAACGGAACTCGACCACCCGAAACAAACCTTACGTAAACTTCATTTTACGTATTTTTAGGGAAGTCATAAGCATAACAAAAGGAAGCCAAACGGCGTAACATTTCCTTTGTCCCTTGATTAACGAACGTAATTTCTAAACTAAACAGAAGCTAAGAAACGTGTCTATCAAACTAAATTATAAAAAAGCACAAAGAAAAAACAATTTAAAGCTGACAGAAGCTCATTGAACAAAACGTATTCAAATATCGAAAATTGTTGACAAATTAAGTTCCCTGTCCGGAGTCGAACACCCTTACCACTTGAGAACTCGACGAAATTTGACTGCCAGTCCACTTCACTGTACATTTTAAAATTATTCACATATCCCTTACTTTTTAACTAATAAGGTTCAAAATTCAATTGTAAACCTATCCGCAGCGGCAATGTTAAACTTGTCAAGTTATTCGGAGGGACGTTACAGCCGTTCGTTTTACTAGTTACTCAATTAGGGCCTTTGTATTTGTTTATCTGAGTTTGTATAGCGTCAGAAAGGGACGCAAATACACATAAATACGTGAGGGAAAAAGACGAACGATGCAAAGTAATTTGAGACAGTTCTTTTCACTGGTCGGTAATACGTTCGTATTTTGAATGGCAACACGAAACGGCGGGAAATGCATTTAGTTTTTTTTTCTAATTTGTGTAATGGGTAGACAGTGTTTTCTTTGATACGAATGTTTCTATTTACGGGAATCCTTTTTAAATTGTGGTTGTAAATAAGACATTACTTAAAAGTAGCTCACACTATTTAGGGTTAAACTAATTTATACTCAGTTTATAAAAATCGGTATAAACGAAATAAATCTCCAAAATGATGTAAGTACGGGCATAACTTCCGAACGACTGTCTGCACCAAATTGGATAATTCTGTTTTTTTTTTTTCGTATTATATTCGTTACTGTTAGGAAAAGAAAATTTTAAACGTATAAACCTTAAAACCGCGGGGCACAACTAATTTGTCACAAAGAAATAAGCTTAAAAAATCTATTTTTGGCTAGCCCTAATAGGCAGGCAGATTTTTAAAAGAAAAACGGTTAATAAACGAAATGGTTCCGTCCATAAATGGCAAATAAGTCCTGGAGGTAGAATTTACGGATCTCTATTTGGAATCACGTTAGCTAAACGAAAGGTATGATGAGGGATGCAAAATGGATTTACCTATGCAAACGGGACGGTAGCATACAAAAGTGCACAATAAAATTAATAAAAAAATGTGAAGTTACTTTTAACCTCGATTGATTTTAGCAAGAGGTTTGACGTACGAATGCATGTAATTCTAAAGTTTTGCTTGTTTAGACTAAGAGAGAGATTTTCTCTGAGAGTTTTTTATATGACTTTTAGTGAAATATACAAACAAAACAAAAGGATAGGTACAATAGAATAGCGTTTATTACGTTGCAAAAACGAAAAGCTTAAAGACTTACTTGTGTCTGTCTGAAATCAAGCTTAGAACTAAAAAAAAATATATATATATATATATATTTCAGGACATTATTACACATCGCCATCCAGCCCCAAGCTAAGCAACTTAATGCTTGTGTTATGGGTGCCAGATAACGGATAAACTACTTATATACTTTTTTTTTTTTGTAAATATATACATATATTATACATATAGGAAACACCCAGAACCAGAAACAAGAATTTATGGTCAGCATAAATACTTGTTCCCGGCGGGAATCGAACCCGCAACCTTCTGCGTCGCAGTCGGGTGTTCGCCCGACGCGCCACAGAGGTCGTCAAAAGACCTATGTCTATCTATAATTTGTATATACTTTTATTTAAATGTTAAATTGTTGTAAAACAAATGTACTGTTTTGCGTGACGATTTTGGCTTGCCCAGTACCTTCTACCCTCTCAGTTTAGTCAACCATGTTTAGAGGAAAGACCTCTTCAATACTTCTAGGGTCAACTAAGCCGCGGGTTTCATCACGATGTTTTTCCTTACCATAAGAGCAATGTCAATTAGCGCACATACATTTTATTGGCAAATTCATTGGTGAACGAACAGCCGGCTGGTTTAAACTCACGACCTTCGGAAAGAAACTCAAGATATCTACCACTAGTTGCACACCGTTGCCAGCTAGAGGTTTCTTTTTTTAAAGTTCTTGTTTCGCTCTTACATAAAACTATAATTTTTTCATAGAGTTGTATATTTTATGCGCCATCAGTCGTAACGTCGCGTCGCTGTCGTGATCTCGAAGTCGTATTACTATATTTGCTCAATCACACGGTTCGAAGGGAGAGGGTGCATTCTCTCTTTATCTGCCTTTATCATGATTTTACACTTTATTTTACGAATCACTTGCTGTTTTCAAATCTTTTTACACCCTCTCTACTAAAAGATAAACATTAACACTAAAAGATTGTAAGTATTTCAAAAGAAGAATAGGACCAGTCCTATATGCTTGCTTGCTTATCTGCTATGCTTATTCACTGTCCGAAGTAGGACCTGGGACCTGGATCCTACTAAGCATAGCCATCCCACGAGCTTTGGACATTTGGACTTTTTTATTTTATTAAATAGGTTTCTGTACCCAAGTAAAAAAAATGGGACTCCACTGTGTGTTTGTCACCAGGCTGTATCTCAGGAAATGTGATAGCTAGACAGTTGAAATTTTAACAAATGATGGATTTCTGTTGCCGCTATAACAACAAATACTACAAACAGAAGATAATGGTATGAAACCCTTCGTGCGTGATTCCAACTTGCACTTAGCCGGTTTTGAAAAATGAGAACGCTTTGGCCAAGAAGTACCAAAAATTAAAAGTTAAATAAAAAATAAAAAAACATACATACAACCGAATTGAGAACCTCCTCCTTTTGTTAAAGTCGGTTAAAAACAGACTTGGTGGTAGTACTTCAATTTTACAAAACTTTAAAAAACAATTAACTAACCCTTTCCCACGACAGAAATTAATAAAAATCTATAACAAATTAACAAAATCAATTCACTCCTATGCGAAAGGCACTTCACAACGAGTGCTGTTTGCAAAATACAGTTAAATTGTGTAGAAAAGCCAACTCTTTGTCTTGATGCCCTCAAGTGGTTCCACTTCATCGTGAGGACATTCGAGGGTCATTCAATACTTCAATTGACCTTTGACTAATTGACTTTGTAACGAATTGCAGGGTCACTTAAATTTACTTTTTAAAGGATTGCAGGGTCATATAAAATGGGATTTTAATTGTAGTTGTTAAATTGTTTAAAAGTTTTTAACTTGAATGCTTTAGTTTTTGACTTTTGCTCGTGAGAAAGGTTCCTTGATTAATTGTAATTCTGTATTAATATGTACCGTGTGAGTTTTAATAATTCAATTGATTTTTAGTTATTTATTTCTTTGACTTTTGATAAGAGGTTATACAATGTGTTTCAAAGAAGGTATTGTAATACGAAAGGGGGTTGTTCTAGATGTCTAGGCGAACTTTTGTTCTACGACTTTTGGAAATTCGAACATTTTCCGAAAGTTTTGTGGTTATGCGTTTACTCGAAAATCATAGCTATATTTCATCAACTGGCAGATAGATGGCGCCATATTAAAAATGTATGAAGAAACCCCCGAGCGGTTTTTCCGCCAGTTGACAGGTATTATTATTTAATTAAGTATAATTGCTTTGAAGTTTGCCACTTCACACAAAATAGATATCTACATTTCTATTTTATATACGATTTAATATTCAGAATTTTTGCCATGGTAACGTCTTAAAAATCAATGAACACCGGCATTCACAAAAAAGTTTGACGTCATGCGTTACATTACGGTACGTTATTGACAAGGTAACTATAGCAACGTATTGAATTATTCAAAATGGTAATGTCAACGATACAAAAGAGTTCTTATGACGTTAATTATTACGTAAAATAATCGTCCGTAAACCGACTTTACAGACAACCATATTTATTTAATCTAATTTAATTTGATTGACTATTATATTATGTCTACATATTTAATTTAGATTTTATACACGCTATTTTGAGTTAAGTATCTTATATCTACATAGTACTTAGTAAAATCCCAATCAGTGACAGAGGTTGTAGGTAAACTGTCGAAATCTGTTAGTTCCTAACAAGGTGTTACGAATGGGAGTTTTTCTCGTTGTGACCCGTTTTTACGTTAATGAATGCTTGAGATTTTGGACCGAGGTGCATCGTTAAATGTTTCAAGAGCTCGTTCTGGCTTCTACTTCATTATTTGCATATACAGTATGTTACAAAAGCCCTGTAATAACTAATATGTCGGTAACCCCGGACATTACTTAAAAAATATATAAGAAAAAAACAAATTAAACTATTGGTGAAAATTACTCTAAAATTTACTGATATAGATTTTGGGGAATTTACAAATTGTGACAACACCATTATTTATCTAAGGGCTAACAATTGTGTTGCCATTACCAAGTCAAGATAATTCCTAAATTAATTTAAAATTACCATATGGTAATAAAATTTAAAAATTAAATAATTTCATTCATATTTTTAATAATGTCCTGGTGGTTACAATATGTGTCTAAGAGTGAAACTTATACAGTGTGAAAAGAAAATCCATTACTCTCCTTAAGAACATATAATTACTTACAGGGTTTTCTTTACACACTGTTTAACGTATCCGAGAGAACAGTTTAAGAGGTTTCGATGTCATCTCTAACGTGCCTTCAATCTCTTTGAATCCCATACATCTTGATATCAATCAGTTCCCACACTATAAAGATTCGACATTTTGACCCCTGACAAATTGATCTTTACAGTTGACAGTGGCGCTAGTGTCTCTGTGAATGAGAAGCGAAAGTTTAGTTCGCAGTAAATCCGTCTGTATCAAGTTGTTTGACATTTACAACAGCATCTCATAGACAGTTTGGTGAATTGTTAAGGTGAAAGGGTACCTGCACTCTCTCCATACAAACGTAGTCGACTGTTTACTACCTGGATAATGATACTAGAGCAAATATTTTTGTAGTATAAAATTTATAACGGCCATGATTATGCCCCTATGTCTTGGTTTTTTCATTTTCTAATTATCATAGAAATTAAGATTTAAAAAACAAAAAAAAACAAAACATAGTGGCAACTGTAATTTTATGGAACAAAAATATTTGCTCTATAGTATCATTATCCAGGGAGTAAACAGTCGACTAAGTTTGTATGAAGAGAGCGCCCGGTACCCTCTCCTCTTAAGGTGCCTATCGATGCTATGAATGTAAGGGTCACTCGTAAAACTATGTGTTTTTAAGGCTTAATACAGGGTCTTTTTAAACGGCCGAGCAATGTGGAAAATTCAAGCAAGTGCGAGTCGAACTTACGCACGAAGGGTTCCGTATGATTATATTCTGTTTTTAAATCTGCGCAAAAAGAGGGATCTGTGTTTCTGCATGTGGCATCGTAGCTCCCGAACGGATGAACCGATTTTGATTTAGCTTTTCTGTTTTTAGTTTTTGTTGTTATAGCGGCAACATAATCTGTGAAAATTTCAAAAAGTAGAGTCTGTCACCAGGCTTTATCTCATTAACCAATAACGATTCATGAGATACAGTCTGGTTACAGACAGACGGACGGACAGTGAAATCTTAGTAATAGGGTCCCGTTTTACCCATTGGGTAAGATACCCTAAAAAATGGCCACTGATACGTCAAGAAGAAGACTCAACACCGGGATTTCCCATTACTTTGAGCCTTGGATTTCCCGGGACTATTCCTTAGTAGGTATACAAACCTAGACACAGATGTAATACAATACTGATGCTATTGTTCCCAAATCTCAGCAACATTAGATTGAGTCGACGAGACGTTCGTAGAACCAGCCTTATTTGATTACACTTCGCTCTTGCACTTACATTGTTTGGCTAGATTTCAGATACGATCAGCAAAATTATAACATAATACTATTTGTTGTACGTAGGTATGATTCATTCATTAATCAAATGGACTGTAAAATTTCCTCAGGATTTTAAAATATTAATCAATATTTTAGTTTTAGTTAGGGTTTTATGAAAGACCAGTTTTTTTAAACACAGACTACATAAATGAGCATAATGATTGCTTTGATTTGCCACACTGTTTGTTTTCAGGAATTATTGATCCTCTCTTAGGAACACTATCGCTTGATACTAAAATATAAAGTGATTATATTTTTGAAAAATTATCAGGTTCAATTCCTGGCTAGGGTAAAAACTTGAAAAATAATCTAATGGTGCAGTTTTAGTTTTTGTCAAAATCGGGCATACATATCGGCATTTTTCGCTATCTCATAGAGTTTAGTAGGTATATGGCCCAGAAGACCGTTTAAAAAAATCACCCTGAATTGAAAACCAGCTCCTTTTTTGAAATCGCTTAAAAATGAAACAAACTTTTTCTCAAAATTGTCAAGTCAAAAGCAAAAACTTTCAATTTTTTTTTCTTCAAAATTCAATTCCTATACCTAAAAATATACACATTTTCTTACATATTACAAACTGTTTTGTATAGAACCTCAGTGGACAGAACAAACAAAGCAGACTGTACACCCCGAGGGTAGATACCTCGTCTCCAATATAGTAAACCGGCGGACCGAGTCAGATCTCATTCCAGAGAATATTGTATCTTTATTACATTACACAGTACAGTCTCATGCTTCAGTTGTATTGTAGAGCTCGCTTGCCTAGTAGGGTTATTTAAACTGACTGCTTTCATTTCATTTCGGAATGGTAATTTGAAAGTAATGGTAGGTATGCCATAGGAACCAAAAAATGTTGTTAGATTTTTGAATTATAATACTGCTTGTAAAGGAAGGAACAAAATCGGTAAAATTAGCCATGCTTCTAATTTGTTTGCGTTTGTCTATGATAAGATTGTTTTTTTTATTCGTGATTATCTTAAAATCCAATTGCATCTTTACCGGGTAAGGTAAGGACATATATTGATTTTTGATTGTCCATACCTATAAATACAATGTGCAAAAGATTAAAACTTAATATGATTTTACCCAAAATATTAATAATTTACGTATTTTTTTAAAATTTGGAAACATTACCCCAACTAACGTAAACGATGGGCACCAACAGCAAGTTGTTGGCAATCGAGGGAAGCACTTCCGACCCCAAGCGGAAACTAGAGAAGACGCTTCTCGAAGAGAACATCGCTCACGCAAACCTGGATTGCGATAGCCTGGCTGCTTACCAAGCCGATACTTGGCAACCTAATAACACTCCGAGAGGCGTGCCAGACTCCAGGAAGATTCTTAGCTTCTGGTCGGAGCTGGGTTGTACCTAACAGTCAACGATTCTTAACCAGAATGATTGCCCGAGTGCGAAAATCGGAGCCGTCAACCTATATGATTCCGTGTCGAAATATCTAAATCCAAACAACAAAAACCATGTTAAATATTCCGTTTTAAATAACTTTAGTAGTAAATTAATGTAAAACCCTCCACAGCCTTCCGTATTATCCGGGCCCACTAACATGATTAAGAAGTTATTAAACCGCTCTGAATCGTCGACTGTCGTCTAATGTAGACGGAATTGTGTTTCGTTTTCAGGAAACTGGCGACACAGAGCACCTTTGTATCAGTAATGGCTGCCCTCAGGGTTTATATCCTTTGTACTGGTGGAAACAAAAGTGTTACATAACAGTTAATAAAATTTATTAAGAGCCTATATTTTCCCACGCAAAGGTCTCTCTCCTTTTTTATTTTCAGTGAAAGCGATCTGTAGCTATTGCTCACCAGTCGTTCCTATAGGAGTCAAAATCATTCCGCCACTGCTGTCTCATTGGCTTGCTGCGTGGTCGTTTCCCTATGGGGGACCATTCTGTTGTTATTTTGGCCCATCGTTAATATGACATGTGGCAAATAAATTTATTCATGCCAACAATTTATGTTTACAAACCATTTAAGAATAAAAGTTGTTTGTCTAGATATCTATAACAATCCTTTTTCGTATTAGAAGCACTTCGTTGAAACACATGATAAAATACAGTCTTAATAAAAGAAAAGAAATTTATTTGCACAAAGTGGTAACGAAGTACAGAAGTTTCACTTTGAGTACCTTCTCCTTTAAAAATACCAACGACTTATCTACACAACTGTACTTACAAAGTGAAATAGCAACAAACGCTCCAACATTCGAGCTCTTAGCGACGTTTATGATAGTCGTCTGTGCCTGATGAGGAACTGAGCTGAGCCGTGAATGATGTGGTTAACTGACGACAGAGATTACTGATAGCTCTCATTAGCCGAGGATCGTGGTAGAAATTAGAAATTAGGGTAGATTTACGTACATTTTGGTAAGTAGAAATATTCTCTCACCGTAGAATTTTTTAAATTGCTATTATTTTAGTTCTTATCTGTAGGACATTTCACATAGCCCCATCTAGCCCCGAGCTGAGCATGGCTTGTGTGACCAAACAAGGGATAGTTTTCTATCCGTTGTCTGGTCACCATAAAATTTCTTATGATATTATTTGATCTGCTTTTTTCTGAAAAAAAAAAGAGTAAAAAAAAATTAAACTATTAAGGTAAGATAGGAGGACAGGGTTAGGATTTAAAGCTATTATTTAAAATTGAAATCCTTTAACTGAAGCATAATTTTAGAACCCTGGTTTCTAATAATAGCATTTGATAAGTGAGCCTCCACTTTTGTTGATCACTGTACACACTGTACTTTTAATAAAATACAGAATCGAATTAAAAAATTAAAAGTGACATGTAAAACGGTTGACGGTTTCCCCTAATATTTGACTTTCCCTTCACTGACCTAAATTGAATAAAATTCCACAAAAATGATGTCAGAGCTTTCTTCTCGTTTCTGCCAAAACTATTTTTAACCCCTGACCCAAAGGTGTTACTTATTATAAGTTTAATTTTGTTTACCTTTACATTTAAACGGTCACATTTAACGATAAAAATTCAGTCTGTTTTTCAATACATTTTCGTATTCATAAATTCCACACAAAATGCTTAATTTTCCTATAAAACGTCAAAATTGTGTTAAAGACCAGTTCTTTTTTAAAATAAATGGCTTCATTACACCGCTGCGAACGGAACGTCAACAAAAAAACGTAGACGTATATCGATAGGTAATGGAATGAAGTACGAGCTGCGAACGGGGTAATTGTCTCCCAATATGGATGTGAACATAAATGACCATTTGATCGTGTATGGGATGATAAAATGACCATTAAATGTAACACTTACTTTCGATAATGTGACCATTCGAAGGACAGCAAAACTAACTGAAAGATGTCTTTCTAACAACTGAGAGAATTAACAACTTTTGGATTTTAAGGAAAATCTCTGAATTTCCAAAGAAAATCTAGATGCTATTCAAACATGCAGATATTCGTAAAGATACAAAAAATCTGGTCATAGGTGAAATGGCTTTTTTTACCTAGCCTGTTGTGTCCCACTCTCTCCCCTGTTCCCTCTGTGTCTCGATCTCTAGCAATTTTTGGCCACTCTGCGTCTTGATTGCATCCAAATCGAATGCATCCATCTTTTTTGGGTCTACCTCGAAGACGTCTGCCCACTGGATGATGGGTAGTCACCCACCATCCAGTGGGTTCTTCAAGACGAATGCATGGCAAAAGATGGGTAAACAAAGTATTGTCATCTATTCGCCACACGTGGCCAGCCCGAGTGGGAGTCCCCAGGTGGGAGTCCATCTAAGCCGGGCGGTAGATAAATCGTCCAAAATCCCAAATTTTCTTCTGAAATGGGTTATTCCTAATAATTTACATCATCTGCTAGGGTGTAACAGAAATGAAGTAATAACTCTCACCATATTAACATAATGAGTGCTAACAATTGTATTCAATAAGGGAACATATTAAGGCAAGGCGGCAGATGTTGTGTTTTTATCCCAAGGCTGCGGTTACACTAACTAAGTTATCTGTACATTGTCTCTCTCTTCGAAGTTATTTATTTGTGTTATTTTTAGCGCATCGTTAGTTTATTTTAAGACTATTGGATAAGAAATGGGTTCATAAAATTTTTGTTAAAAAATATCTATAAATCACGTAAAATTATCGTCCGTAAACTGACTTTACAGACGACCATTGTTGTTATTTTATTTTAGAAAACACATTTTTTTACGACAGTTGAAAGTCCGCTACATTAATTGATAGTGAGTCTGCAGTGTAAGCACTAAGCAGAGTCGTGAGTTCAAATCTTGTCGCGGTGCAATTTTAAGTTAAACGAAACACAGGAACCTCCTAGTTCAGGCAAATGTGTTTGTTTAGAATCTTTAGTTCAGTAGTTTACATTGTAAAATGGTTTTAAATACATTTAATTAAGTATTTATTTTGATACTAAAGTATAGGTAAGTACATAAGTACATGTATTTTTTATTATTAACTAGTTTTTTTTACATGATATGTATAACGTTTAACTACGATCACACCTGCCTGCATGATGGTAGATGATGCGATGATGCTAAGATTTAGCGTGCTTTTCACTCGTGACTTGAAACTTTACTTGTCTTTTATCTTTTTACTATCTACACGGACTATTTTATTTAATCTAATATTGCATGTGATTGTCTTGTGAACGAATCTCAAGCAATGAATACCTAGGTACCTACGTGTGATGTGACTGCAACTGTTTGCATTAATTGATAGGTTTCCGGTGATGGAGTGCAATCAATTGACGCCTTCGACGACAATTTGTCGCCGGACAATTTGGGGTTAACTGTATGACCTGCCTTATAATGTTCTAAGAAAACAGACCGACTAGCGACTGAAAGGGTTTTAATTTAAAAACTTCTAACTATTTAGCCTCAAGGTACGTAACTAGACTTGTGTTATGGTGACCAGAAAACAAAAACATCTCTATCGTAATTACTATTTTTTTTTAAATTAAATTATACCTACGTACAGAAAGTCTTACTCAAAATTATTTGTGATATTTAGGTATCTTAAGTACTTGATATGACAGTAATATTCTGTTTTGTGTTCCATTAAAGTAAAATAAATCGAAACACTTAGTCCACAATAATGATTTTTTTTTAAACATACACACAAATACTTATTCGATGGCGGGAATCAAATCCGTAACCTCCTGCGTCCCAGGCGGGTGTTCACTGTTCACCTACCGCGCCAAAAGTCGTCGAAAAAAAAAATTTAACAGTCATAAAAAATTTGTAAGTATTACATAGGAACTTCCTCCTTTTTTAAAGACAGTTAAAATGAAAACTCAAACCAAAAACTACTAGGTACCAAATATGCTGCACTTTAAGTAAGTTCTCTATTGTGTACAAGTTAAATACATACCTAAGTCAAAAACTGAGTACAAGATCATTAATAACCAAAAATCTCACCTATGTTATCCTAATATCAGTATCACAGGTCGGTGTTATCTTAAAGCAAGATCTCACAGACGTTGGGTGATATGAATCGGGATTTATTCCTCACCTCCAGTGGTCCACGCCTGCTGTGCCGTACTTAGGCCGAGGGCAAGGGTGGGCAGTAGGAACACTCACTCCACCCTGCAATATATTAGAATAGTTGTAATTAAATTTTAACGTGTGACATGTCTTTAAAATCTGATTGGTTATTTATTTGACGACCCACTTGGCACAATGGTCACCATGCCGGACTGCGAAACCCAGGGTTGCTGGTACGATTCCCGCCTCAGACAAGTATTTATGCTTAGATATTTGTCTGTGGTCTGGTTGTCTCTATGTATTATAAGTATATGTATATTAACAAAAGAAAAGTATATCCGTTGTCTAGCACCCATAACACAAGTCTAGTTACTTAGCTTGGGGCTAGATGGCGATGTGTAGAATGTTCTGCAATATTTATTTATTTAACCTACACTTTGCCACTGCAAGGCAAAGCCTTTCTACATATTTTCCATTGATTGCGATCTGTTGCTATTGCACACAGTCATTCGTATAGGAGTCAAAATCATCCCGGTATCGTCGCGTCGCCTTGGTTTGCCGTGTGGTCGTATCTTTAGGGGGGACCATTCTGTTGTTATTTTGGCCCATCGTGCATCTGAGATGCAGTGATGATAAAACATGACTTTAAATAGACGTAGTTCAGCTTATCTGCATTCTCAGAAAGGTCAGCAAATTGTTAAATATTTTCACCGAAATTTAAACGAATTGAGCATTTGTACTAATCAAGAAATTGTACCAACTGCTCATTGGTAATTAATTTTAGGGAACTACTTTGTTGTCTTCTACTCGCCCCTTGGACAAACAGATAGGTACCCCCTGACTAAGTTCCTAGTGCCGTCCCTGTGCACCTCGCTTGCAATGATATATCATGGCTAACCACATATCTGGTGATCAGATGGTACGTATTTCGGTAAAAGGTACCATTTGCTTACCGGTTCCTTGAATTTTGCAGGGTTTTAATGAGGGGTGAACGAATTTATGAGAAAGTGCTGTATGAGCGAAAGAGGTAGGTAGGTATATAAGTATTTCAAGATGTCTGGTTACCTGGTTACACATCCTTTGATGGATTTGGTCACTGAATAAGAGTGGAACAGAGTCACATGTCATAATAATCAAAACAATTTTAAATAGTTTTCATGGTATCAAAAAAGATCTGCACGGTGAGAAGAAGGTCGATTTCTGACTGATTTCATTGTAGTGCAATTAAAAAAAGCATTTCTTTTAGAATATTTCGAGTAATGCGGATGAAGTCACATTTATAAGCTAGTCTACTACAGCACATGTCATCGCCGACGGCGGCTGGTGGCGCGGCAGGCGGCGCGGGCGCAGGCGTCGCTCGCGCAATCACACCAAACATCAGGCAATAATACACCGAGGTGTTACATCGTACCCCCGAGGCTTAGATAACACATCTCACTGTTAAAGTAATTAAGACATCCATATCTTAATAATACGGCTATTACTGACCAAACTGTACCATTATGGTATAAATCAAATAGTTTTTGAACCATTCGTTAAATGCATTCCTTTTGAAGAGGGAATCTTCTAAGACTTATTTTGAAATTGGTTTGAATTTGTCAACGTCGTGATTTTCTTATTTTTTTTACTTAAAGGTAATTTGGTGGAAATTATACAAAAAGTTCACCTGTGTGAATCCTTGATCCAATAAGAATCATAATTCTACTTCCTACTAATATTATAAATGTGAAAGTTTGTGTGTATGTCGGTTTAGTAGTTTTTTGTAACCGATTTTAGTGTAACCGATTGCCATGAAACTCTAATAACTGGAGACACATAGGCTACTTTTTATACCAAAATTCCCACGGGATCGAAACTTTTGTGGGTGAAACCGCGGGGCGCAGCCATATTTTTTATAAGAGAAATGACTCATCAAGAAGTCTCTGAAACTACAAGAGATACAAGTCAGAAACTTTGCAGTGTTGTTCCTTTTAGGACATAATATGATGCACCCGCTTAGAAATTATTCAAAGAAAATTCGACCCCTAAGGGGTAAAAAGGACTTACGCGGGTGAAACCACATTGCGCAGTGAGTATTATAATATACTTATTTAAAAACAGCACTTTATTAGAACCAGAGTTATAGTTAGAAAGTATAGTTTACGATTGCATGTTCTCATTGCACTGTAAAGGGGTGTGTTCACATATCGATTTCGTAACAAAAGAGGTAATAAAAGGCAAGTGCGGGCGGAAGAGCGTTAGCCCATCGCCCTGGGCGAGCGAGCGAGGGCGCGGGGGCGGACTGCTTATATTTATTGACAATGAGATAAAGACCCGAATATCTTCATTAGCGAATCGCCGCTCTGAGACATAAACGTATGGATACTCCTTTTATTATTATGAGCCTGTAGTGTCCTACGGCCTCTCTACTCCTCTTCCACTGATCGCGATCTTATGCGACGGATTGCCAATCTGCCAGAAATTTGTCCAAGTCGTCGCGCCACCTTCGGCGTGGTCTGCCGGGTTGTCGTTTTCCGTTGGTTGGGGTCCAAAAGGTTTTAATTTATTAACAAATTAATAATAGTTTTACCAAGCTCACACGATAACACAATAAATTATTTTCTCTGGACACGGTTGACTAAGCTGAGAAGGTAGTATAGGTGCTGGGCAAGCCTACTCCATCCTCTGCAAAAGAGGTCTAGTTGCGGAAATGATTTATATAGTGCCAGTAACTTTAATCCATGCTATTCATGGCGCTGTAGTGCCTGGGACATGTATTAGATGGAGTAGGCTTGCCCAGCACCTTTACCACCCCCTCAGCTTAGTCGACCGTGATCAGAGGAAAGAACTGGTAAGTATAAAAAAAACTTGAGAGGTGTCAAGGGACACCCGGATGGAACGAAGTTCCTTTCGATTAATTAGTGAAGGAATTGTAATTTTTTTAAATTTTTTTGTAAATAATGCGAAAAGAAAGACGAAACGAAAAGATATTGCTGGTTTAAGTTTGACATCTGTCAGTTGAAATGTAGTCCTCGACGAGACCTATCACTTCGCTAAAGAACCACTAGCCCAGGATCAATAGCTGCAGAGATATAGCTGTTTTAAGTTTGACAGCTGTCAGTTGGAATGAAGTCCTCGACGAGACCTATCACTTCCCTAAAGAACCACCAGCCCAGGACCAACAGCTGCAGAGATATAGCTGGTTTAAGTTTGACAGCTGTCAGTAGTGTCGTTACAAAAGTGTCGTTACATCTTTTAGTCTTATTCTTTTTCGTCTAGCCCCCTTTCGCAACGCGCGTTAAGGAACTATCGTTCCATCAATCCTTTCGCTCACGCGCACGCCGCACGGCTTACCTCTGTACGGCTTGTAAGTGTCGAAAGTGTCGCTACAAATTTTGGTCTTAATTTTTTCAGTCTAGCCCCCTTTCGCAACGCTTTTTCTTTTTTTTTCACCCGAATGAAACTTTCAGGGTTTATTCTTCATGAAATCTAGTAGTTTTTAAGATAGGTTGCAGAAAAAAATAAATTTTTGAAATATAGTTTTTGAACCATACAAAGATAATTTAAGCATTAGATAAAAAAAAATTGGTAACCCAACTAAGGTTTCATCACGATGTTTTCTTTCACCGTAAAGCTTTCACCTAAGGTGTATCCACATTAAGCGTGTTCCTACAGCCCCACCAGACCTGTAGGTTCACCGACTGACCTCATAATTTAACCGACAAATCTTAGGACCCCATTACACGTAGCAAAAACCGATAAGTTTATTCTCAATACCATTTTAATATAAGGTGACCAAAGGGTTGGCTGCTATTGGCATTGCCATTCAAAGAGGTAATGCAGCGAGGCTTTTAAAGTTTTCTATCATTTTTGGCGTGATAACCTCTAATAAATTGATAGAACACCTGCATTCATAAAAAAGTGTCACGGTAATATCGTGTGACGTCATGGTAACTTAGGAAACAGAGTATTTAACAATAATATCGCTCATCTGGGCTTGTGTTATGGTGTGACGAATAGACGACTTAAGTATACCTATATAGGAAAAAATATATAAAGAAAAATCTTTTTACATAAAAAAATCTCTATTTTTTTAAATTAAAAATAAAGATTTTTTTGATTATATTATTGAATTACTTAATTAAAATGTCAGTGTGTTTTGAATGCTGTTTTTTTACCAATATAATAGCTAAAAGTTCCTGATTGTTCTTAGATGTCATTTTATCACGACTTATTAGAGTTATAGAAACGGTTAAATAAATAGCGTTAACAAAAAGCGTTACATACAAAAAATTTAACTAATCTAAATTAAAACAGGCTAAGTGCGAGTTGGACTCGCGAACGAAGGGTTCCGTACCATGTTGTATGGGAATTGGGGTACCTTCCACCAATTTTTTTTCTGCTTTAGTATTTGTTGTTATAAATACAACCTGTTGACAGACAGCAGACGGACGGACGGAAAGTAATATGGTATGGATTTTATGGTAGGTATATGGTACAATAAAGAATTTATTCATGTATCTATATTTAAAAAAAAAATTCAATATACTTTAGACCAAACTAGTGTGCACTGACCTTTTTGTCCATATTAGGGTACTCTTGACACGGGGCGTGTCAGACTTGGGTAATTAACTAGTTTCCAACATTTTATTTACCAATTACCACCCTAAGCTTTGTCAATATGGTTTATTTTTCAATGTAAGTTGGACGGTGTCTAATAACAATTTTGTAGTGTCTGTTTGTTGGTAATTAAGGTGATTTCTGTTGTAAGAGTGATTAGGTGTTGCTTAGTGCTTAGTTTGTCTGTGGTTAACAACCGACTGCAAAAAGCAGGAGCTTCTCAATTTCGACTGTGATTTTTACATTTATTAACTCTTCATAACTAAGTAGGTATACCTAAATTACCTACTATTTACTTTAGCTTAATATTCAGAAGAGTAGAGTTACTTGGGAAAACCAAATGTAACGAATTTAACGTTTTAAAAGCGTCAGAATATGTAACGAATCTGGATGGATATTTTCAGGTATCAAAAGACACTAAAGTGTCGCCTGTACCTGGATGATATCACCAAAGTCCTCAAAGTAGAATAAATCGTGTAATTTTTGTAGTTTTTTTAATTTTTGACGGACTACTTTCTAAGTTTAACATCGATTGCGATCAAATCTCACAATATCTTAAGTAAGTATTCTAATTCTTAGTTACTACACAATGCACAATGGTAAATAATGGTAAATTATAGGTTCCCGGGTGCCCGCGAAAATCACATTTTTTGTGTTCTTTTGCAAAATGCAATATTCAGAATTAGAAATGTAAAACTAACATTATTTTGTAATACCTACTTATATTGAACTAAGTGTATGCCTATTGAACATTTATTAGTTACGCTTTAAAACTATTCAAAATTAAAGTGCAGATAACCATAATTTGACATCATCAAATGACAGGACAACTGTCAATTGTCCTGCATCATTTTCGGATAGTTTTTAAAACCTAATTTGAGTAATTTTTTAACTATATCCTCAATATCGTTTGTTAAGTATCTTGTTGAAAAATTACTCGAATCACAATATACCATCACATTTCGATATTTATAATTTACGAAATACTAAAAAAATATTTATTTGGCAGGCCGTTAGTTCGACATCACCTTGTATAATACTAATAAAGTTTAGTATCACTTCTTTACAAATCCCACGGTGTATCGCACAAACACATAATTGGCAACAAGAGCGTAATTATCTCAATCATACACCAGCGTTTTTGGGTGCTGTTAACACTCCCGCGCACCAATTAAGGCGGCCATTTTGTTATAATTATCTTAACAAGATGGCGGCGAACATGGAGCTCATTGAAGAGTTTTTGTGTCTTATGGTAATGTGACACGATTGAGTGAGTTTTAATATTTCTCAGCCACAGATTCTAATCAATAATTTATTGGTTCGTGATATGAGGACATAAACTTCACAATGATAATAATATGGTAAGAAATGGATAGCTTACAGGAAATTGCTAAACCTATATCTGTAGGTAATGAAAAACATTGTATTCGGAGTTATTGCGATTACTAAGTATTTTTACATCCTTACCTATTTAATTAGTACAAGTAAAGGTTTGTTTATGATATTTTGATTACTAAATAGCACATGTGTAGTGTATAAACTTTGTAGGCTTCTATTTGTGTTATTTTACGACTTTGTTATTGAACTAAAGGTACTGACAATCGTATTAACATATAGGTAGCAACTTTTATGACGATTGTAAAGGTGCTTTGGCCTACGCAAGCGATAATTCACAGCAAGACAGTTATTTTCGTTTCGTCTTTCTATTTCGCATCGAACACTGAACAGTGTGGTGTCGCGACGATTATTTAAAAAAAATAATTACAATTCCTCCACTAATTAATCGAAAGGAACTTCGTTCCATTTGGGTGTTCCTTTTTTCCATATGATTGGTCATACGCTTACGACGACGATGCGGTCACGAAGCACGCTTTAGAAGATACCTATTCACTCACGACTTGAAGACCCCCAAATTGTACACGTCAGGACAGATAGGCATTCCCATTCCATTGCGTTGCGGTACAAATATGGAATAACGAAGCAAAACGCTTATTGCGAACGTTTGGTATGTCCACCATGAATCGGTGCCGCATATTAGTTTGCCGAAATAATGGCGAATAGAAGGCAAAATTAGGTCGTGTAGGGCCAGGTCGGGTTGTTTTTGGACAATTTAGCTTAGGCCATCTACACGAAGAAGATCTACACCAAAGAAAAGAAAGAAGAAGAAGAAGATGTTCTATCTGTCTTTATAAGCCAGCGACGCAGAAGGTTGCGATTATATATATAGATATATGTTTCTTATCTAGGTATTTCTATTTGTATATTAAAGTATTTATTTATTTACAAAAGCATTATAGTATCCATAAGACAAACGTACTTGCTTAGCTTTGAGGTAGATGGCGCTGTGTCCAAAGCTCTATCTACTTGTACTTGTACTTGTACTTATATACAGGCTGTTTTCCGCGATTAGACCCTTTATAATTGGGTCCTTTTTGCGTGAAGATGGAGTAGGCTTGCCCAGCACCTACTACCCTCTCAGCTTAGTCGACTATGTCCAGAGGAGAGAACTTGTCAATACTTCTGGAGCCAACTAAGCCGCGGGTTTCATCACGATGTTTTTCTTCACCGTAAAAGCAATGTCAATTAGCACACATAAATTTTCCTTAAGAAAAATACATTGGTGCACGGCCGGCCTGGATTCGAACCCACGACCTTCAGAATGAAAGTCGAGGTATCTACCACTAAGCCAACACCGCTCTAAGCTCTATCTATCTAAGATTGTAAGTAATATTATAAATAAATAGTATTGGTGTTTCGTAACCGCTTATACAATAATTTTATCCGTAAGTAGTTAGTTCCCGTGACGGAGGACACGGTGCGCCCGCGCCGCCCCGCGCTGGCCGTTACAACGCGTCTGGTCAGTTTTTGTAGCGAGTTTACTATGTGGTGTTAGTGTTGGCGGGTTTTAATCGCTGTCGCTTAATACTTGGACAAGGAGGGTAGGCTATAACTATATTGTTTAAGGTGAAAGGGTACCGGCGCTCTCTCCATACAAACGTAGTCGACTATTTCCTCCCTGGATAATGACACTAGAGCAAATATTTATGTTGCATAAAACCTATAAATGCCATGACTTGGCCCCTATGTCTTGGTATGTTTCATTTTCTAATTATCATAGAAATTAAAATTTAAAAAACAAAAAAAAAACAAAAAAATATTGGGGCATGGTCAATGGTCATGGCCGTTACAATTTCCTCTAGTGTCATTATCCAGGGAGGAAACAGTCGACTACGTTGGTATGGAGAGAGCGCCCTCTTTCCTCTTAAATCCTTTATGATCGAGTTACCTAAAAAGCGGAATGCCAATGAAGGCATTATGCCTAAATGGATGCTTTTCGCCCTATTCGAGAGATTTCACTGAAGCGGAATGCCTGAAATGCGACAGTGGCTAAACGGGCAGTTGTTGTTTAAATTATCAGTAAAGCAATTTGCCTAATACTTAAACAAATTAATGTGCATATTCTATCTATATTTATACTTTTATCTATTTAATATTATAAATAGGAAAGATTTGATTGTTTGTTTGTTTGCATTGAATAGGCTCCGAAATTACTGAACCGATTTAGTTGAAACTTGGTATTAGGATATAAGGATTCATTGACAGTAACAATTTATTCTATCTTTTTATTACGATATTCCCACAAGATTGGGAGTAACGTCGGTGCAGCCACAAAAGGAAGAAGGGTCGGAAGAGTTCTTGTTCTACTTTTTCTTACTTTGACTCGCGTCCCTAGTAGGTCCTCGCTTATTTAAGGGTTTTCAAGTCAAATGTGTATCTTTTAGGTAAGAGTGCTACATCTTAGATCGCATCTAAATAATTATAAAATTCAAGGTCCTGATTGTTATATCAACTCACAGCTCAAACAATGGACAGATCGTGTCAATAATTCTTGTTACTTGTACCATACCACAGTCAAATCAAAAATCAAAATCAAAATATTTATTGCAGTAACCAATAAAACATACATATGTACATAGTTGTGGGAGCCACCTTTTAAGTAAGAAATACTTGTGATAGATGGCCCCGCTCTTCTATAACTAGTATTAAACTTAAGTATGATTTATGGTACATTAAGATTAGGTAGGTACTTAAAATTAATTAAGTACTTATTCAATTAGTCAGTAATTATAAAACACGCGCTCGCTCACAGTGTAGCCACACCAATAATCGCAATGTTTTTGTTTATTAACATTTAATTAGAAGATAAAGTCATAGCTGTGGTGATGTCCCATTCATTATTGAACTTATAATTAAACGCTTACTGGTCACTTTTAGGTATAAAGGTAAATATTTCACATCTACTGACCATTTTCAGAGCTGACTCATGAAATTTTTTGTAAGATAATTTTCTATTCAGCATATAACCCTGTAAAACATGTAGGTTCTTCCGGACCTTACCTAAAAGAAATATAATAAAAATTGAAAAAAATAAAATAAATTTAAACAGGGTGGATTTTTTATGTGGGCCTTCAGGGCTATATCCTAAACTATAAGAGATAGCGAAAAATGCTGAAAGGAGTTGGGTGCCTGATTTTGATAAAAACTAAAACTGCATCATTAGATTTTTGAAAAAGTCATTATCCTCGCCAGGAATCGACCTGTCGATTTTGCAAAAAATAATCATCCTATATTTTTATACCAATGGATAGTCTTGCTGATAGAGATCATTTCTTGGAAACAAACATAATATGTTAAATCAAAGGAAATAGCTAATTTCTGTAGTCTTCTGTAATTACTTGCCATCTTTATTATTAAAAACTAAATATTTAGTAAAAATATGCAAAACTACTAAAAAACAGGTTATTAGATAAATCACTAAAATCAAGGTTTAAAAAAAACCTTTTAGTGGCCCCGCAGGTAGGTACCTACCTGAGATATAAAAATTCCCACGGGATCGGAATTTACGCAGGTAAAGCCACGGGGTGCAAATAATAAATCTAAAAGAGTGAACTTTATAAAAACCTAGTAGGTAATGGAATAAACATACTTAATTAAATAAGCTATCTTTATCATGCACAAAGTCACCGCAAACGGCTTGCATGGCTTGTTTTTAGGTCTTAGATTAAATAGTTAACGCTCGAGTTATTTTAATTCTGTCGGCGTGGTAAGCCCAGAAGCGCGATAGAGGTGTCTTAGAAACAGTTTTTGGGTATCAAATCAACCACCTAAATACATATAAAGGTATTCCTGACTACTGTCGTAAAGGTGAAGAAATGCTTTGTATTGTCATACACACGATTAGAGTGATTTGCCTTGATAGAAAAAATCGTGGAAATCCTAAAACATCGTAATTTTTTGAGCTTTTTCAATTTTTGCGATTTAAACAAGTACAAAATTTATATAATTATAAACTTTACCTATATCAAATCCCATAAGGTAGGTAGTACAGATAGTTTTTCACTAAAATAGATGTAAGTCTTTTAATTGAATAAAACAGGTAAAACGGCCATTTCGAGGCGCGCGGGGTAAAGTCTTACAAATAATACTTACTTACAAATAATAGTGTCAACAGATTACTCGAATCATTTCGAGCATACAATTTTGGTGGATGGAGTCCATCTCATCCAACTACATCCATTGGTGGATGAAATGGGCTATTGTTGTTTGATCAGTGTAGTCAGTTGAGAAATTGTTGGCCTGACTTAGGTACAGTCGGCTGCATAATTGCAGCCCCCGGTAGAGTTCGAAAATTACTATTATTGGAATGTTTTCATTCTAATAATTTTTCTTTGATAATTGATGAGTTAGAAGACTTTAAACTTCAACTAAAGCAGGTGTATAGTATCTTGCTTGGATTGAAAATATTCTTATAACAGCCGTTTTGGAGCTCTACGGTGGGTCAGCAATTATGCAGCCGACCGTACTGATGAGAGGTGGTGAGAGACTTTTGGAATGTTATTAGGATAGTGAGGGTTCATCTTTTTGAACCACAAAAAGATGGTTCACGATTAACGGTCCCCCTGTCTTTGACTTGGACTGGGGGGCCGATAAGCGCTTATTGAAATTTATATTATATTGCACTGACTGCTCCCTGCTGTGTCACTCGCCGCGTCTCGATCTCGCGGAAATTTCGAGACCATAATTATCCTATATCCGGCATGGTCGTAAGTAGTTAACGGGATGGCCTTTAACTACTTACGACCATGCCGATTTTAATCCAAATCGGTCTAATAGTTTGACCGTGAAGAAGGAAGACGCAAACAAACAAACAAAAACAAACTTCCCGATTTATAACATTAGTTAGGATAGCTTAAGATCAATTAGGTAATGTTCAGAGATGAGTTAAAAAAATATTTGAAAAAGAGCAAAGGCATTTAACGGTAAATAAATTAAATTGATTACGGTACTCTAAAAAAGCTGTTAACTTCATCATTAAGATAAATAAAGTAATTAGGTATAATCATTGTTAATTGTGAACAATAATACACAAAGAGTTACCGACGAGCGAACAAAACGAACGGAGGCAAGTAGGCAGCTCATACTTGTCCCACAAAATCGCAACAATTATATCGATGGAAGGTGGAATGCGCGAGCGCATCGCGCAAAAATACTGCGTTTCGGTCCGATCCATACCGCGACGCTACTCACAGATGTACTAGTACTAAGACAAAAGGTTCCGTATAAAATATCCAATGTGTTTCAGCGAAGGGGTTTTAATACGAAATGGGGTTGTTCTAGAAGTCTAGGCGAACAACTTTTGTTCTACGACTTTTGAAAATTCGAACTTTTTTTTTTCGATAATTTCGAGGGAATTTTTACTTGAAAATCAGCTGTTTCATACAAAAACTTCGAACGAAATGTTATAATTTATAAAGTAACATTTTTAAATAACAATATGTTTTGTTGGACATTAAAGTTTAAAATTTCGTTTTCATCACACGGTACCCCAGAGCCAGTTCCACAATTCGAATGTACCATAATATGTTTTTGCGTGAACATTTAATTGCAGCGTATCATCGCATACTAAAATGGCCTTTATGTTTTTCCAAGCCGCCTGTATAATGACATAATCGCAACTCGAACGATGCTCTCGCATATTTGAAAAGCTTCCCTTCGAAGTAAGCGTTATTCCTTAAAAGAAACCTGTGAGATTTGTCATTATTTCTTTTGATCCGACTCGAAGGACCACATATTTTCCTTCGGAGCAGTATGTCTCTAATAGGTGATTTGATGAAAAATTTGAGCTCATACTGCAAACTATTCTACAGTTATAATTTATTATAACTGAAGAACTGTCTGTAAAAACTGGCCAAGTGCGAGTCGGACTCGCTCAGCAAGGGTTCCGTACCATTATATTCTGTTTTTAGTATTAAAATTTGTTGTTATAACGACAACATAAATCATCATCTGTGAAAATTTCAACTGTCTAGCTATTCATGAAATACAGCCTGGTGACAGACAGACAGACGGACGGACGGACAGTAGAGCTTTGTAAAAGGGTCCCCTTCCTACCCTTTGGGTACGGAACCCTAAAAAAGTTAAACTATCGATCGGCAACACTAATAGTATCGTTACAATGTTGGTTGTAGAGATAATATTATTATCATAAGGTAGGTAAAGAAAACAAAGAGGTTCAGTACATAAATAGTATACTAGAGTATGGCTAGAGTAACACTACATAGTTATAGAATGCTAATGTGAATCGTCGTCGTCCGTTAATGCTCAAAATAAATAAATAAATAAAATATTGCAGGACATCTCACACATCGCCATCTAGCCCCAAGCTAAGTAACAAACAATCAAAACAATAACATAAACGTAAATCAATAACATTACAGTTTTGTTATAGAAAAGATGTAAATAACACCGGCCAAGTGCGAGTCGGGCTCGCACACGAAGGGTTCCAAACCTTAATATTCCGTTTTTAGCATTCGTTGTTATAGCAGCAACAGAAATACAGAATCTGAGAAAATTTCTATTGTCTAGCTATCACGGTTCATAAGATATAGCCTGGTGACAGACAGACAGACGGACAGACGGACAGTGGAGTCTTGCAAAAGTTATGAAAAACTATTTAGAAAAACACAGTAAATTGTCTTAGGAGCTGTGTGTCATCGTCTGAGAGAGCTACATCTCAGCAAAAAAAAAACTGCAGAGCAGAGAAATTCTGCCGCAGCGCCGCGCTGCTCTTCCGGCTAAATCCAGTAGATACAAGACTTTTCGTGGTTCTGATGCACGTACTCTCCATTGTAGAGTAAGTGCACCCAAGTATTCTATCTCTAAGCGATCGATGAGGTAAAACGAAGGTCGGTTCAATGAAGCGTATACCGGTATAATCACTAATTACCAGTCATAAAACCGACAGTAATGCAATTAATACGCAAGAACCAGATATTTAGCTAATACCACTTTGAACTGAACACGTCTTTGGAGCTATCAGAGTGGAAAATTGCTTCGATCGAGCATTGATCTGACTATAGTGTACTACTGAGGATCAGACAAACATGGTGTGTTGGAACCCAATGGGTCAAAGAGGTTGCAACTATATACTAGGTAGTTATAGAGGGTTTCTTATCTGACTATCAGTGTGGAAAATTGCCTCGATTGAGCAACGATCTGACTATAGTGACTACATATTCTGACCAGGTAAACATGGTGTGTTGGAACCCAATGGGTCAAAGAGGTTGCAACTATATACTAGGTAGTTATAGAGGGTTTCTTATCTGACTATCAGTGTGGAAAATTGCCTCGATTGAGCAACGATCTGACTATAGTGACTACATATTATGACCAGGTAAACATGGTGTGTTGGAACCCAATGGGTCAAAGAGGTTGCAACTATATACTAGGTAGTGATAGAGGACTAAAATCTGACTATCGGAGTGGAAATTTGCCTCGATT
Source organism: Idaea aversata (assembly GCA_907269075.1). Lineage (NCBI taxonomy): Eukaryota > Metazoa > Arthropoda > Insecta > Lepidoptera > Geometridae > Idaea > Idaea aversata. Next base: position 1,275,297 of record OU026092.1, on the reverse strand, counting down.
GAGCATCCATCTGACTATAGTGACAACTTATAACCAGATAAACATGGTGTGTTGGAACCCAATGGGTCAAAGAGGTTGCAACTATATACTAGGTAGTGATAGAGGACTAAAATCTGACTATCGGAGTGGAAAATTGCCTCGATTGAGCATCCATCTGACTATAGTGACAACTTATAACCAGATAAACATGGTGTGTTGGAACCCAATGGGTGAAAGAGGTTGCAACTATATACTAGGAAGTTATAGAAGACTCATATTTGACTATCAGAGTGAAAAACTGCCTCGATTGAGCATCCATCTGACTATAGTGACTACTTATGACCAGATAAACATAGTGTGTTGGAACCCAATGGGTCAAAGAGGTTGCAAAGATATACTAGGTAGTTATCGAGGACTCAAATCTGACTATCAAAGTGGAAAATTGCCTCGATCGAACATCGATCTGACTGTGACTACTGATGACCAGATAACTATGGTGCATTGGGTCAAAGAGGTTGTAACTATATTAGGTAGTTATAGAGAAATCATTGCTGACTATAGTAGCTACTGAGTATCAGATATAAACATGGTGTGTTAGAAACCAATGGGTCAAAGAGGTTGCAACTACTTCTACTAGGTAGTTAAAGAGGGATCATATCTGAGTATAGTGACTACTCAAGACCAGATAAACATGGTGTGTTGAAACCCAATGGGTCAAAGAGGTGGCAACTATATCTACTAGTTAGTTAAAGGGCTCATATCAATGCAATCAGACACCTTCCGAAGCAGTTATAACATCGTATTTTATACAACAAGGTAGTATTTATTGACTTCTATTACAATGTAATTCTGAGTCAATGTAACTTATTTAGTTGGATCATACGGCTCACAGAACAAGTGATACGGCTCACTACGCTAAAATCATATCAAGCCTTAAGCTTCAACCATAAAACTGCGCATGCGTCTATTTCCCAGTTGTTTTATGATACGGGAAAATTGCTTGGGAGTGGTATTATATAGAGTTAATGCGCTTAAAAGATCAATTTCATACGATTAATTGTTTAAAGACAGTTGAATGTTCCAGGCTTGTCTATTATTAATGTTTATGCACTTTGCATTAACTATGTTTGTTTGTTTTTACTATGAGTTTTCGAATTAAACTCGTTCGAATTACCTAATAAACGTGGGACATAAAATATAATAAGTCGGTCGTATTAACATGCATTTTTATAATTTTTGTTATAAGGTTGTTAGAATTCAATTAAAATGGCAGTGGTAAAAAAACCTTAATTTTTTAAATAAATCGGCTATTTTGTAGGGTTCCTTACCTCATGAGGAAACGACGGAACTCGGTAGTCTGTTTTTATTTCCTTTTATTTGGATAGGTACATAATCGAAACATACCCTTTTAAACTCCAACCACTTTAATAGGTCAGCGTTTGACCACTACTACACCTGCCTTTTTTTTTTAAGGTGGAGTAGTTGGGGGAGGGTATGTGTGGCTCCCTGCTGGCCTGAAGGTGTTGGGCGGCCAGAGGTTATCCACTAAAACTCCACCGGTTCCTCTCTCGCCGTGATGTCGGGGCTACGGGAACGGGTGCGATTCGACCGCGGCACCCGACGACGGCTCTATCACACCTGCCTGCCGGTAGGTGACGACTTTCCTAGAAGATACCTATTCACTCGCGACTTGAAGACCGCCCGAAGAATCAGGCAACTGATTCCAATCCGTTGCTGTACGAATAAGGAATGACGAAGCAAAATGCTTACTGCGGGAACTAATTATAAACAAATTTTATTTAAATAATTAAATGTGTTGACAGATTTAAAAGGATGGAAATCAAGAACGAGAATACTTAGTAAGCCCACACTAATTCTTACAAGACAACAGTCTGTGGACTACTACGTGATCGATTTCACACCTATCATTTAACTGAACGTTTTAATAAGAGACAGGGTTGCTATTAAATAACTAAGTATAACTCTGTAATTGCAAACAACTGTCAGGCCGTTGTCCTTTGTCCTCAACTGTGTGGTTATACTAATTGCTTTTTTATAATACACTGTAATAGATAGTAAACTTATTATTGTTTAATCGATATTGTGAGTTTTACACGACTATTGTAATTTTAATGGATAGGAGCGGTATTTTTGAATTGTACGAAATGAATCCTGAATTCGTATATGAAAACTGTGGTGTATGAAATTCGTTTCTAATGCACCTTATTTTGTGGATTTTTGCCTCATTCGAATTCGATTTGCCTGTAAATTAGATTATTAAAAGAAATTAAATTGACTTTTTAACCCCCTGATGTAAAAACGACGAGGGGTGTTTTATAAGTTTGACGTGTCTGTGTGTGTGTCTGTCTGTGACATCGTAGCTCTGATTTTATTTCTTTTGTTTAAAAGTTGAATTCGTCAGGAGTGTTCTTAACTATGTTTGATCGAAATCAGTTCAGCCGTCTAAAAGTTATGGGGGCTAAAAGTCGGGTTTTTTTTTTAATTCTTATCATAAAGAAGAATTCGTCCTGATAATAACAGGCAAAATTTCACACGTGGAAAATTAAGAATTATCTGACTCGGGGGAAACTTCACAGACTAGTGTGTTATAAATTCAAGTATGTTTGATTATCATAGGCTCGCAGTTAATAATTAGTTTGTAAGTGCAATGCAATAAATCTATAGAAATCCCGCGCGTTCCGGTATCGATCGATATTTGCATGCGTTCGCGCATCGGTAATCAGGTGACCATGTTTCGTGACTAGGTTCACCAAGTATACATTATTTTATAGGACATCCCAATTAAAATAGCTGAGGTCAGCCCATTTGGGTCAGCAGATGACTCCTCATTTAAGTTTTTTCTTTATCACTTTTTTATTTTTTATGTAATTAATTTTCATTGTCATGTTCATTTCTACATTCCTGTGTTTGTATTATACCTACTCAATAAAAGCTTTTCCTTTCTTTCAAATATAAACAAATTGAAAAATATACTAAATACGAATTTTAAATGTTCTTGTGTTTGTATGTCGTTTGCTTTTGTTCTGAATAAATCTAAATTTTGATCAAAATTTTTAATTTTTTTAATTTTTTATAATTTATTATTACTTAACTAATACATCCACAATCATCATATAATAAAGAGCATTTTTTTGGTTTTTTGTAATGAATAGGCTCCGAAACTACTGTATTGATTTAGATAAAACTTGGTATTAAGGTGAAAGGGTACCTGCGCTCTCTCCATACAAACGTAGTCGACTGTTTCCTCCCTGGATAATGACACTACAGCAATTTTTTTTGTTGCATAAAACCTATATCTGCCATGACTATGCCCCTATGTCTTGGTTTTTTTCATTACCCTAAATATCATAAAAATTGAGATTCAAAAAACAAATAAAACGAAAAAAACAAAACATGGTCATGGCAGTTATAAGTTTTATGCAACAAAAATATTTGCTCTTGTGTCCAGTATGTCTAGTTTCACTATCCAGGGAGGAAACAGTCGACTATACGTTTGTATGGAGAGAGCGGCCGGACCCTTTCTTTTAGACCACTTCACTTTATATCCCTATATTCCTACAGGAAAGGGATTTACGCGGGTGTAACCACGGTTTGCTGCTAGAGTTATGTAACGTAGTGTTAAGTGACAACACTGTGGCGTGGCGGGTGAACACCGCCTACGACGCACAAGGTTGTGAGTTCGATTCCCAAGTATTTATGTAAATATATTGGTTTCTGGTCTGGGGGTTTCTGTATGTATATCTCTATATATATAAAATTCTCGTGTCACGGGGTTCGAACTTGAACTCCTCCGAAACGGCTCGACCGATTCTCATGAAATTTTGTGAGCATATTCAGTAGGTCTGAGAATCGGCCAACATCTATTTTTTATTTTGTTTCCTTTAGTTTTTTTTTCAAATGGCAAAACAACGTTTGCCGGGACAGCTAGTTTACTATAAATTTACAATAGAAAAGTATTTGAGTATTATATCCGTTGTCTTATCACCATAAAACAAGCCTAGTCGCTTAGCTTGGGGTTAGATGACGCTGTGTAAAGTGTCCTAAAACATTTAAACTTTTAACGTGCAAGTAAAAATTTTAAATTGTTCAGTTAATTTTATATGACAAAATATTAATTCTACACTTCGATTCTACATTTTATTCGACTTAAAATATTTTAGTATTTCTCATTTGCAGCACCGTCATCAAGTAATTAACCTATAAGTGAAATAGTTAAGATAATATTATATGTAGGATATTTTATAAAAATTTTTACAGAATGTATGGTCACTAGATCGTAAAATGCGCAAACGCAACAACCCCGAGTTAATTAGGTATATTAGTCTCGTAATATTCTACCTTTTAATAACCGAGTGTTAACCACTTTGCAACTCATATTAGAAAATTATTGGTAGATAGGTAAGTATAAAAATTCATTACCTTAAATTCAATTATAATGCAAATATTATTCCAATAAAATAAAATACCGGACAAGTGCGAGTCGGACTTGCGCACGAAGGGTTCCGTACTTGTTGATTTATACAGGGTGATTTTTTTATGTGGGCCTTCAGGGCTATATCCTAAACTATGAGAGATAGCGAAAAATGCTGAAAGGAGTTGCGTACCCGATTTTGAGAAAAACTAAAACGGCATCATTAGATTTTTGAAAAAGTCATTACCCTAGCCGGGAATCGAACCAGTTGATTTTGCAAAAAATATTATCATCCTATATTTTATACCAATCGATAGTGTTGCTGATAGAGATCAATTGATGGAAACAAACATAGTATGGCAAAACAAAGGAAATAGCTGAATATTGTAGTTTTCTGTAATTTTCACCTTTCTGTCTCTGGCAAAACAATAGTGTGGGACATAGAGGACAAGTGATATTATTCTAAATATTATAAAATAAGTTCTAAATGAAGTTCTTTACATAAAATTTGTAAAAACAGTTCATATTTTTAGTGCAGCAGTTTGTTACGTCATTGGCCATACCTCCTCACTGCATTTTTTTCAGGGATGGTTGTATGAAAATTACAGAAGATTACTAAAATGAGCTATTTCCTTTAATTTGCCAGACTATGTTTGTTTCCAGGAATTGATCTCTATTAGCAACACTATCGATTGGTACAAAAATATAGGATGATTATTATTTTGGAAAATGAACAGGTTCGATTCCCGGCTAAGTTAATGACTTTTTCAAAAATCTAATGATGCAGTTTTAGTTTTTGTCAAAATCGGGCACGCAACTCCTTTCAGCATTTTTCGCTATCTCTTATGGTTTAGGATATAGCCCTGAAGGCCCACATAAAAAATTCAGCCTGTATAGCGGCAATGGAAATACATCATCTATGAAATTTTTAATCGTCTAGCTATCACGGTTCATGAGATACAGCCTGATGGTGACAGACAGACAGTGAAGTCTTAGTAAAAGGTTCCCGTTTTTAACCTTTGGCTACGGAACCCTAAAAAAAGGAATTCACAAAACCGTTGCACAATAAACTAAGATTTTTATAAGATATGACAAATATTTAGAAGGGTTAACAGTTAATAAATTTTTACTGTGACTGCTTATAAACGTCATTCGTGAATTTTAAATGTTATTTAAGCATTTTTCACTTCATTTGCAATGGTATTTGTTCAGTTAATTGTGTAGGAAGTTGGTTTTATTAATAGGAACGTTTTAAATAACCTATTTATTGGAGTAATTTACGTGCATGCGCATGCGCACGCTTGGAAGTAGGTTATTAATGCATTACCATATAGGTAGAAAATAACTTTAGGTAAATGTCATTTTCATAAATATATCAGGGTAAAAAATATATTTTTAATTTCTTTATATAACATTTATTGACTTAGCAAAATATTTTACTTTTTAAAGACTTAGTTAGGTGGACAACGACATTTAAAAATGATTAATGAACGACCTCTTTTAGTAAACAAAAATCCCAGACTCTGGGTAATAGGTAATGGAATAATTATTTATTAAATAAATAAAAATCTGGATAATATGTTTGGATCATAAATATTTACAAGAAAAGATCAGTTAGTATATAAAATATAAACAGTTTCTTATTTAGATTTGCAACACAATTACACAGATAAGCAATGTTTTTACCCTCCTGACATTTACAGAGGTCGGTTTAACATTGAACAAACATTAAAATAGCAGCAAGTAACAGATACCTATTAGCAAATTAAGTTTCATTGTACAAAATCCATTTCACATAATAATGTGTCATTTAATTAGCGACGGTAATAAACTTCGCAATTAACTTGTATTGCGGACACGAAACATTTTAACGATTACCGTGGCTGTAACACGCGCATTTTACTTTAAAATTATTTGTAAAAAAGAGAAATGTGAGGACGATCGATTGAAATTGAAGTGTGCCCGTGCTCGGAGGTTGCGGGTCGCTAATTCAGACAATCTCGTTTTATTTATGTCTTCATACGTGCCGCCGATAGTACCTAATTACGCAGCCGACGCAAAAACGCTAATCGTACACTATCACAAGATTATTATTTCTCCTAACAAACCAATATCGCTACCATATCAATTTATATTTCACACACTTTGAAACAGGGCATGAAATCGAAAGATCGCATTTTGCATTTACATCTTTTTGCTATGAAAACGTAAATCAATATCGGCAACGTAACGCTGTAAAAGTGTTATACTATAAAAAGCAGAAATTGAACCGTAAATTAGGGAAAAACAGAGTTACTTTTTGATCAGCAAGTCTTGTTTGTTAAAGATATATCACTGTGTCTCCGGTAACAATATCTCTACAAAGTAGTTTCAATTTAAATCTTATTACAATGGTTTAAGTTAAATTTTCAAATGTGTTCTTAAAAGTAAGATAGGCCGATTATAATTCCGATAGAGAGATGCAGAAGCCAAGCGTTAATGAGCTGAGGTTCCTTCGGATTCCTTAACAGCAATGTTAGTGCTTTTGTCGGCGACATCCAGAGTTTTTGCGATGGCCAATGATAACAATGACCGGTGTAGACATTGCGAATTTCTATAGAGATAACAAGAAAAGAGATAATGGTGGGTTAATTAATTAATGTTTTTGTGGGTAGACGAAATTGTATAGGCTTTTATGTGAGGTGGCAGGCTGGAACGGTGCTTTTTGCAGGATTATATTATAAATGTTCGATTACGAGGACGGATAGAGAGTAGATACTATCTGACCTCGTTCTACGGTTTTTACGACGGCAAAAAGAGTTCACAACTATTGTAAATTCATATTGTAATTGGGTGTACCAGAAAGCTCGAACTCTAATGGACTTAGAGCAACTTAGAGCTTTTTTTCTCTATCTAAACTTTATTCGAAATATGATTCAGGAGAACTATTGTCTATAGCTATCGGGATAAAAAGCTTATGTTATTTACAATGAATCAACGTATCCTCATACCAAGTTTCATCGAAAACAGTCAAGTACTTTCGTAGCCTATCAAACAAACAAAAAAATATTTATTCGTAATAATAATTAGTATAGAGTAGGTATAGATATACCTAGTGTGTAAATATGTAAGTGTATGTATGTACATAGAAATGGAAATGGTCACGTTTGACCACTATCTCACACGATGGTAAGTGACGATAGGGTAACACGCTTTCCTATATTAGAAGATACGCTCGTGACTTAAATATACCCAACTCCTTGGGAATGCGTATCCCAAACCGGAGGAATATAGGTTTCTTCCTCTATAGGTCACTTCTTCAAAGAGTAAGAAACATCAAGGTAGGGGTAAACACAAAAGATCCCATTGGGTCGAAGTATTGCTGGCAATTTGTCAGCCCCCAATATATAAGATAAGATAAAAATACCCAAACAAAAGACACCTATCGAGGGACGCAATTTTTAAAATTTCATTTTAATATCTTACCAGAACTTATCTTTAACTCATAATCCCGTAATAAAGTGTAACTTGCACGTATGACGTATTCTTATCACGTTTAAAGCATTACAAGTACAAAAACACCTTGTAGGAGCTACGAGTAAGAAAAAGAACTAACAATAATGAATTTATAATTAGGCAAGTAGGTATATCTACCTAAGTTAATATCGAACACAAGTTTTAATTATCAAGACAGTATTAAGGCAAATTGTTCATCTGTCTACTGTAAGATCCTTTACTTTGCGAGAGAGATAGAAAATACAAAATAATGTGAGTTTTGATACTCACAAACTTTCCTGACCATAATATTTATATCGTGTTAACTTAAGAACTTTTGTTTTTTACACCTTTGATATAATTTACTTTTTAGGGTCCCGAACTCAAAAACTCACGAAATAAGGGTAGGTACTTAAGTGTTAGAACCTCCAGAAGGATTCTTGTAAGAATTCATCTAAGTAGGATAATTATTTTCAAATTACGAATCCACAGACAAACACCACCATAAAAATATTAAAATTAACCAGCAAATCAACCTGGCAACATTGACAGAATACAAATAAGTATGGCAAGCAACTGATGGTGAAAAAAAATTGTATTTTAAACATGATGCTAAGTGGATTATTATTGCAGATATAGAAGGGTGGGTAGTGAACCGTGTTAGGATCGTAGCTTGCATGCTAAGTTACCTAGCTTTAGGTATAAGGGTTGGGACCTAGGCTAAAGCTATTCTTGTAACGTTTCTTTAGATATGAAACACATGAAAAAAGCTATTGCATAGCGAACTCTCGGCCGAGCTACATGGTAGGCAGAGTGGGGGGTGTTAGGTTTTATTTTAGTTACGAAATTTCTTGATTCGGTCGCCGTGCTCAAAGCCTGCGATAAAAGCTATGCAATAGCTTAACAATAAAATAATAAATGATGATTATGATTAATCGCAAAGAATAACTACAAGACTCTAACTAAAATAAGGCAGAAGGCTGTTACCTGAAATAACGATTAATTATTAATAATAATAAATTTAAATATAACCTTGTAAACTGTCATGGAATGGCATTTTTTGATTTAGGTATTGTTTTTATGGATTTGAATAACTGGAATAAATGAATGAATTGAATTAAAACCAAATTGTAAGAATCTGAGTGATATAAAAAAATAAAACCGTTTTTCCATTTAAGCGTAGTTTTTCACAATAAATAATTTAAGTAAAAAACGTAATACAAAAAATCAATGCTTTCCGTCCATCTTGCATTCTGCACATCTGCTCAAGAGAGGACCTAATAGGAGTCACAGACTTCACTACTTCCTGATCAGGAATTGAAGTTTCATTAACATTGAAGTAATACGATAAGAAGAAATCAATAAATACAACAATTGATATAACGTTCATAAAGATAGCACAAGCACTTCAAAAGGCCGTCGTACTGTTATGAAGTCATCAATAACACTAGTGCCAATTTACCAGTAAATAATTATCGATGTCCAAACGAACGTTTATCGACAATCGAGCCAAATGGAGTTATTTAGCTCTAGGGATGTGCGTAGCGAGATATTATTATCGATATTATTTATACTCGTATATCAGAACGGGTACCGTTAGTACTTTTTAACATGTATATTAGGGCTTGTAGATTTACAGCTGAATAAAGAGATTTGATACCATATGAACAGCAGCGTTATGACCAGTAAGATAAGCTATGGCAACCTTTTTACATTAAATGTTTTTACAGGGATATTAAATTTTTTAATGAGTAAGTACGAACATTTTTACGTGTCCCTCTCCATCGTCATTCCAATCCATGTAGTGCTGGCACTACATGAAATCCTTTTCCACTGCATGCTATTCCCATTTCTCAACACAATCCCTTCACCTCTTCTTTGGCTGTCCTTTTTATCTACGACCATTTACTTCCAACTTCCAAGTCTTGTCAAATCAAATCCTAGAGCAGCTCAGAGCTTTCGTTTTCACGTTACATATCGCTTTCAATTACATGTGTGGTTTCCGAACGCACCCTCTATAGAGAAAAAACCTATTAGGTTTGTTTTTTCTCCCAATAATGGTGCTCACAAACGTCAATATCGACATCAAGTATCGACTTATCGACATGGGACAAGTCCCTTCTCTAATCAAAGTCTGCAAACTCGTCCGGCATGAGCCCAGTAGGGTTTAATTATAAGACATAACTCAACGCCCGCCTACACTTTCGTATTTGTTTATTTATTTACACTAATTTGTTTTAATACTATCTGATGAGCCCCGGGTTTGCTCAAGTATACACCACTTGCGAATTTTCGAATAACTTTTTCTTAAACATTAATTCATAACATAAAATCGTTTTAAAATTTCCTGTTTCTTAACTCGTAACTCCCGATCCCGTGGGATAAATTAAGATGTAAGCTATCCTATCTTTCAAGTTCGATCAAACTGCATACGGTGTGCAAATTTGATTAAAATCGGTTAAGTAGTTTAGGAGTCCATCGCGTACAAAGAAGGTGACACGTAATTTATATAAATTAGAAAATACTAAGCTGAAGTGTCTTCTTTTTGTTTAAACGTGCTAATCTCTAGAACTACTGGTTCGAATTGAAAAATTATCTTTGTGTTGGATAGTCCATTTATCGAGGAAGGCTATAGTGAAACCGCGGAGCGCTGCTAGTTCAAATCTAATGTTTTCCTACCAATAGCGAGGAGTGAAATTTTCTTGATGGTCAGCCGTTAGACCATCACAGAACCCACAGGACACACACAACAAACTAATAAACTATAAGAAATTTTGCGAGGCGATTTTGGTAATTTGACGTTATTTTATTTGGTGACTCTTGTTAAAAAACGTATGCCTAAATCCGTGAAAGGTACTCGTAGCTGGCATAAATCGGATTGTATGGACTCCTCGTTATTTTCTTCGCCCAATATCCTATTCCACACATTCCTTATCTAAAATATCTTTAGGAACATTTTCTGTAAGTTTTCATACATACCAGCGTGGGATGTCGGTAAGTTTCCTTCAAAGGCCCAGCATTGTAACCACATCTCAAAGCCGGTTGATCAAATTATGAATTTAACACACGTAACATTCGGTGGCGACGTATCTGCTATCAACATGACAAATTACACTTGAATTTAGCACGCAACGTTCACGCATTACAATCCTGTTTCTTTTAATGCAATAAGAAATAAATTAAAAAGGTACCTACCTATGTGATACCTTGGACCGGCCATAAATTGCTCGATTTCAAATAATACTATTAAATATTTGTAATCTAGACTTAAACTTGTAAAGTAAAACCAAGAAATTAAAACCCGGGAATTATTCTTGTAAGGTTTTTGATAGTTATATGATCAGAACGCCAAGAAAAACGGAACCGCCCGGTCCACAATTATTTATTTGCCCATCATTTATAACTAGGAACATTTAAGGCTCAATCAACGTCTCGATCTCTTTTAATAAATATATATTTCGCAAGTATATCATCAGTCGGCAATGGAGTTATGATACCCCAGCCCGGCATTAACGATAAACGAATGATTTTTCCTTTTGAACCGGCACCGACACGTTTAACATACATACACCACAGATCAAATAAAAAACTGACATTTATTACTGCAGACGATTTAGTTAACACGGCAGAAAGTCTCAGTATCTCGAGATATCATAATTAAGTCTTATGGCGGCATGTTCAAATTAAATTATGTTCAAATTAAACGTTACGGGGGCAATAAATCGGGTGTTGCGGTTGCCGTGCGCAGGCGCCGCGGTTGTGCGCACCCGCGTGATGTATCGACCGACACTCCTATCAGATATATTAACTGCCCTGGGATAAGGGGTGAGACTTCGAAAACCTGTCTCGATCCAGGTAAACTACGACTCAAAGACTGAGGGTACGGCTATGCCAAACACGCCTCGCACAAAGCACGATGAACAAATACCATATCATCTTCATTTATGGAAATAGAGACACTCTTCGAAAGTTGCCTCACTGCGATACATTAATGCAAGTTCATCAATGTGCTTTGGCCCTTGATTGGTCAAATCAAGTGCACCGCGCCCCATCTAGTTCACATCGCAAAGCTTCGCATCTTCTTGTGCGATATTGATATGCTATGCAATTTTGACATAACCGGACCCTAAAAACATACCATTACAAAACTAAACAGATTCAGAAAAAGGTCTAATCAATTTGTTTCTTGGATATTTTTAGCCCGCTCCAAGCTCCAACCTTACACCACAAATCGAAATGAAAAATACAACTTAATCGGCAAGTACGGCTTCCATTTAAGCGGCTGTTTGTTTTATTTCTGCGAATCAATAAGGAGTTCGGTAACTGCGCTCGCGCAAACATCGAGCGAAGCCGACTTATATCTCCATCGAGATATCGGGATCCGTATAACTTGTTACATGTGAGAGAATAAATAAGAAAGCTAGATAATATTCTATTTAAATGCAAAATTGTGTAGGCTCGGTCGTTCGGGATTGATTTGATGCCCATTGCGCCGGCGCTATGTTTTAATTAGATGACGAAGTACCCACCGATGCCGCATGCCTCTGTAAATGCCGTGTGAACTGCATCCTATTTTGTTTGCGGCTTCCATCTTAGATGAGATTCCATCTTATTTGTATCCAAACCAGAAATTAACGACACTAGTCATGTAAGATTTAGTTTTTTAACGAATAATCATGGTGTAAATGAGTGACGTAATGAGGAGAAAGGAGACGCATGTGACTAGAAGAGTGATGATTAGTATGTAGAGGGATGAAAAAGAAGAGGACAACGTAAGAAAAGATGGATGAGTGAGACTTGGAGGTGGATATGACCTATGAGATGACGACTAATAGAAGTTTAGTGAATGGTAGACGAAAACGTACTTTGTTGACGATGAGCTAAAAGAGAGCCAATGCTAGCCGAGCTGTTTGATGTCAAAACCAGACAACGTATCCTGATGACAATCCAGTGTTCATTAAGTTTAAATAAAATAATAAATATTTCACTACATCGCACATAGTGCCATCTAGCGCCAAGCAACCAACTAGCACTGATTAAAATGGTAACCAGATCACGAATAGTAGGTATACTTTTTTGTATGACTCGCAATGACAAACAAGTATGTGATAAGGCGTATTAGATCTTCAGTATGTGGGAATTGCGGAATCTTTTAGTGGCTGATCTCTAGCAACACCAGATATTCAAATGAAAGTTACCCGTTCCCAGATGCAAAGCACGTTTAGATGTGAAAATGTATTGATTTAATTAACGGTACATGTAATCTAGAAGTGAACTCATTAAAACTTATCATAAAAACATTGTTTCATAATAATTAAATTATGTATTGAATATTTTCTCTAGTCTGGTTGAGACTGAGGTGTGGTAGGTGTATTAGCGATTTATCATGCATAATGAAACTAATAGAATTCATTCTATTGCAAATTATTCATGTTTTTAAACAAATACCTCTTTAGAATCACAGCATCGAAATCCGTTACGTAGTTTTAAAGATCTAAGCATACATAGGGACATAGGGACGGCGAAAAGTGACTTTATTTTATACTACTAGGTGCCCTACGCGGTTTCACCCGCGTAACTCCCGATCCCGTGGGAATATCGGGATGTAAGCTATCCTATCTCTCAAGTTGGATCAAACTGCACATGGTGTGCGAATTTTATTATAATCGGTTAAGTGGTTTAGGAGTCCATTGAGGACAAACATTGTGACACGAGATTTATATATATTAAGATGTAGTGAAGAGTATAAATAAAAAATCAAAATCCTGACTGTCTGACTGATAAGAATACAGGGTGCTCTTACCTGCTAGCCTTGGTTTGGTTGGGATCCAACTCCTGGCTGCGGAGTTATGCCAAGTTGTTTTTTTTTTAATTTCCAGAATCTGGTACTCAAAGTCGAATAAAACAAAAACGCATCGTTTTTTCAACCATATTCCCTTAGATTCTGATAACGGATATTATTGTCTTTTATCTAATAATAAAAAAGCTTACCAATTTCCAGGTTCTGAAAAAAATTTTGCTTCAAAACTGGTTTTTATTATGCATGTATTATATACATAAAAACCTTCCTCTTAAATCACTCTATCTATTAAAAAAAACAGCATCGAAATCCCTTACGTAGTTTTAAAGATCTAAGCATACATAGGGACATAGGGACGGCGAAAAGTGACTTTATTTTATACTATGTAGTGAAGAGTATAAATAAAAAATCAAAATCCTGACTGTCTGACTGATAAGAATACAGGGTGCTCTTACCTGCTAGCCTTGGTTTGGTTGGGATCCAACTCCTGGCTGCGGAGTCATGCCAAGTTGTTTTTTTTTAATTTCCAGAATCTGGTACTCAAAGTCGAATAAAACAAAAACGCATCGTTTTTTCAACCATATTCCCTTAGATTCTGATAACGGATATTATTGTCTTACCAATTTCCAGGTTCTGAAAAAAATATTGCTACAAAACTGTTTTTTTTTGTATTTTACACTAAAAATTAAAGGAACCAGGAACTTCTAATTATAACTTACAAACAGATATCTTCCAGGAAAGTGTGCTACATCTTAGGTTGCATCAATGACCACGACGGGTGTAAGAGAAATCAAAAGCTGACCTATTTAAAAAAAATCTTTAGTTCGAGACATTTCTGATGAATTAGCACATGGCTGCAACTCCTTACATTTTCATACCGGTGTGTTAGAAATTATAAGCTTGATTTTTATAAGTTACATTGTAATAAGTTCGCTGTTGGTCTGCGTGTGCGCAAGACCGCGGGAGCGTGTCGCTGGCGTAGCTCATATCGGCCTCGTTTTTGCGTCTACCCACATTATATGCAAATGGCATGAAAGCAACACCACAAGTTGCTGACTGCTTTTTGCCAGTGGCTCCGGTTCTAGTTAACCGATTAACTATTGAGTTCATTTGGTTTCTGAGACCAGGGTGTTAAGATTTTCTTCGTAGTCAGCTACTGGAAGGCAGACAGTCGAACTCAATGTTTATATAGATTGATTAGAAGTTCTTGAAAGCCTCATGTCCTGGAAGCTTTGGCAAACACTATGTAAACTATTAAAGTTAAAATGATACTTGAAACAGCGAAATATCGAGAAAACGTCACGAAAGGTTTTCTTCTTGTTTATTTAGTTAAATACCAACGTATTCATAGCAAATAGTTTTCCAAAAAAACCCGTGCATATTCCTATAAACATGCGGTATGTTAACAAACAATGTACAATGTGCGATAACCTGACCGGAGTCGCGGTACCACACCATAGTTTATTGCATCGTTTGTATCTCTAGGTGCCGCAGCGCATCAGATGCACCGACTTCCGTATGCGTTTTACGATGTTCCTACCGTGGTACTCAAACTTTACCACCACGAACCCCTTACATAAGACGAGTTAAGACGACTGCAGGGTTATGAGTATGACCAATACCTAAACAACCTGCAAGAAATCGAGAACTTCAAGACTTCAAGAAAACGGCTGCACTTTTCACTGCTCAGTAAATAACGGTGCCCGCAGTCGTGCGTTCGTGTTCAGATGTGGGTGGGGGGAGTCGATGGCGTGTGATTGTGGAGCTGCTTCACAGGACGTCGTACATATAAATGAAGATTGTCCTCTTACGAAATATGATGATGACATGTGGATTGAATATGCAATTTTTCCCGTGACGAAAATTTTGTTAACAACCCCCGACGATGGCAAACCTCTGGGGGTCCACGAACCTCAGTTTGAGTATCACTGAGACGTACGACCTAGGACAGCGTGCACACTGACAGTGGACAATGGTTTATGTTATGCCCGTGGGAGGTAAACTATGGACTTTCAGAGGAAACTGTAGTTTTTGCTAGTGATGGCGTGGTATTAACTGCCACTATGATGGGTTGTTGGACTTACGTAAACGTATATATCTATTTATTTAATAACTAGTATCAAAATATGATTTCTTTCAATGAAACTTGGAAGATTTTGATAAGAATAGTTTTTAAAAATTGGTCAGAGGAGAGTAGGGGTCACTTTAAAAAAACAAATGTAAAGGATGTAAGGAGAGAGATTGTAGCTAATCCGACCTCCTTGTCTGAATGTTCCAACATAGAGATTTGATAAACTCACTTGGCATACGATAGGACGTTACGTTTTACGAATTATACTGCTGCTGCGTCCCTGATACAGGGACTTAAAACGTTATCCATAACAGAATGTTTAACGTTATAAAAACGTTATAATAGTATCGGTATCGCAGCAAACATTTCGTTATCGATCTTTTGTATAACGTTTTACGAGTAACAGAACGAAATTTTAACTGCAAAAATAACGTTATTATAACGATAAATACGCGACGTTGCCAAACTTATTCATTTTACAAATCCGCGCCACGCGCGGCGGATTTTGCGCATTAGTTGGTAAAAGCGAAATGGGTCGAAAAAAAATCATCAAAGTTTACAGATATTTCAATCTTGAGGATAATAATAAGACCTCAAAATGTTTAGTTTGCGAAAAAGTTTTAAAGGTAAGTTAAGAAAGAAGTAGATAGTAAGTAGGTAGTAATGTGTAGTATTTTCTAAACGGGAGTGCAGGCAGAAGTGAAAACTGTATATCTGTGTAAAATCTCATATGTCGCGAGAACATACGCAAAAAGAGTTTTAGATGAAAAAAAAAAAAAACAAATACGTCCAACAAATAGTCGTCCGACATTTGTCGTCCAACAAATTGTCGTCCGACATTTGTCGTCCGTCAATAGTCGTCCGACATTTGTCGTCCGTCAATAGTCGTCCGTTAAAAAATACCATATGTACGTCTTAATACACTCACAGCCAAATTAAAAACAGTAGGCGCGGCGAAAATGTATGCCTGGGGCATACATTTTCGCCGCGCCGTAGAGAGGGGATAGCTGTCTACTCTCCATCCGTCTTACGCTTTTTCGATCAGGTCACGTGTCCTGACGCGAGTTAAAATTTTATACCCATTACAGAAAAAGTGCTCAACGCCGCTAAAGAAGTTTTCACTTCAAATAAAAACTAATATTTTCTAAGAAAAACGACTTATTAATATTTATTTTTTTACAATAATGCCGATTTCCTTAGAAAATATGAATGTTTTCAATTTTTTTATAGAATCTTTTATGTTTCTCCGAAGAGCCCTTGCGATAGGCAGCAATAAAAAAAATATATTAAAGATTGCTCATAATTTTTTTACTCTAAAAAATTAAATGCTCCGCAAGTCGCAAATGGATCAAGCTGTTTGTGTGGTTTGTGGTGCCTTATTAAAGGTAAAGAGTTGAACTAACACGCCTCAGTGATGAAAGTTATCGACTTTGGTTTTGATGCTAAAGGCCAAAATTTCTAGTACTTTTTTAAATAATGCCGATTTTCTCGGAAAATATTAATGTTTTGAATGTTTTTATAAAATATTTTATGTTTTTATAAAGAAGCTCTAGCGATTAGTAAAAAAAACCACGATAGGTAAAGATTTGGTCATAAAAAATTCAATTGAAAATAGAGTATTTTCAATGGCTTCTATTTTCCAAAGTCATCGATATAGCAAGCTGTTTGTGGTGTCAAATGAGAGATATGAGTTGAACTAACATGCCTAAAAGTTAGAGTGCGTAAGCTGCTCTGGTTTGTAACCTAGAGACCAAAACATGTGACGTTTCATACATTTTTTTCATATTTTGACGGCTTACGATCTGCATCAAAAACAGCCCTATGTCCATCATTTGCCGTTTCGAGCCACTGTGCGGTAGCGCGCGCGTGCAACGTTGCCGCCGTGTGCGCGCGAGCGGTGGTACCTGGTAGGTACTACCGCTCGCGCACGGTTTCGAACGCAGCGGCAACGTTGCTTGGCCGCAGAAGAGGTGGTTGGTAGGTATTAGGTATATACTAATTGCACTGTGAAAATTTATCGCTACATAAAAAAACACAAAATACATAAAATTTATCGTTTTGATTGGTTTATTTTACTTTTAATCGTAGATTCACTATGATAAAAAAATGTGTTTCGGAAATTTTACCTATTCCTACTAAACATATATCTAACACCAAAGTAATAGTAAATTTCAGGACGTTATGTAACCTTTAGCCTTCTTCGATATTTGAGATATCCAACACTAGAAAAATTATTCAGATCGGTCCAGTGGTTTTGAAGCAAATTCAATACAAACAAACAAAAATGTAATCTTTCCCATTTATACTATTACATAGTACGTACATGTACCTATAGATTACACCCTTACGTAGCCAGAGAGAGCACTGCGTTCGATAGTTCACACGAAGAAAGAGTAAACATTACTTTGAGTAAAAGAGATAGCATAAAAACAATAATTATAACATTATTATATGAATAACAATATTTTTAATAACGTTAAATTGACAATATAACGTAACGTTATTATAACGTTATACATATTCAAAGCTTTGAATAATATCGTTTTGTTATATCGTTTCTCTCACAAATAACGTTATCTTGCAATTCCACAGATAACGTTACTGTATTTTACCGGTATTTAAGTCCCTGCCCTGATAAAATAAGTGACACTTTAGCACATCATGTAACAGAATATTATGTGCTCTATACAAATAAGGTTCTATCGTGTAACAATAAATTAATGAAGATCTAACTATGCCAGTTTCCTAAGCCCTTTATGTATAAATCCTAAGCCAGCATCCAGTTAAGGCTATCTCACAATACTCCGTTCCCAAACAATTAACATTTACCCCAAGAGCGCTAACATCGGATCAGTACCTTGTACTTCTATATATTCTGTGTCAGTACCAGCTACCAAAGAGTTCTAACATAATAGGGTAATAGAGAGAACAGCTCAACCTTTTAAAACTTACTTACTTCGCTAGGTCAGCAACCCAAGTTGATCTCAGCCTCCCAAAAAAGTTGATGTTGGCATCTTCCATCGCTCTGTGTGCCATTTCTCAGGTATTTTTTCTTTTCATTATTAATAGGTCAGCGTTTGACCATTAACACACACTAGAAGATACTTATACGCTCGTGACTCAAATACCCAAAAAACGGGGGCTTTTAAGAGACGCAAGTGAAGGTAAGAAGTCGACAGTGAAACAAAAAATTTGGTCCCGTCCTCCTTATGTGGCTGCACCGGCCTACGTATCGGAACACGGACAAGTCCGCTTCGCGATTCGACTTAGGCTGGATTTCCTAGGTTTTCCAGGATATCCCAGGACGAACACAGTAGAATTTGACCAGCATGAACTTCACGTCACCTTTGCACACAGTTACATCGATCGAAATAATTCATTTTGGAACGACCTAAGTATACAAATCAAGTTAGAGAGTTAAAGAGTCCTGGAATAACAGATAGAATGTCGATATTCCCACGGGATCGGGACTTAAGCGGGTAAAACCGCTGGGCGTAACTAGTACGTCATAATATGATACCATTGAGGCGGCTGACACACAAATATTAACTCTCTTTCTATATTCCCTTGTAATTTTAATATCGTCGTTACGCATAGGTTAATCATGCACTTGCGCAGGCGGCGCGCGAACAAACATGGGTGTTTGTTGATAGCTCGTTGTAACTAACGGTGTTCGCGGTCTTCGCGGACAAGATACATGCGTGCCCTTTCTACTGACCTACATCTTGATAGCCAGATGCCTAATAGAGTCATTATTTGTTTATAATTCGATTGCTTCTAGTTATAACGATAAAATGTGAAAGATATTGGAAATGCTAGCAACCCCCTAACAAGTATTGGTTTGGATTGTATAAACATATCTACACTAATATAATACAGAGGAACGATTTTTTTGTTTTTTTTTTGTTTGTAACGAATAGGTTCCGAAACTACTAGACCTATTTTGATGAAATTGGTTGATTGGTATGCGGATACATTGATTAATTGAGAATGACATAGGTTACTTTTAATCCTGATATTCCTACGGTATCAGCAGTAACGCGAATGATGAGCGCTGCTGTTTATTATAAAACATTACAATAAAGAAAGAGACACGAAAAACAAGATGAAATAAGGATACAACCTTCTTCAAATGAAAATATAATAGGTCAAGGCTAGAGTAAAGGTAATTATTGTAACATTGTCTCATAAATAACCGGCTTCATTGAAACAATATGGCAGAAATCAAATACTTACAACAAAAAACTGCCTTATCCCGGTAGTTCGGCTTTTTTACACAAAATAGGCTTGCATTTTACCTCATCTCAGCTGATGGGAAGTGACGATAAGGTCGAGGATGTAGCATGCTCGCCTAGAGGGTACCTTTTCATTCTAAAGTTGCAGACTCCAAGGTTGGCGGTTGACCGAACTGTAGATACTTTTTTGTCCAGTTGGAAACAAATATATCTATTCAAAACTACGAGTACATAGTAAACTATAGCACTAAATATATAAGAAGACAATAAATAACTCATAATGCCTGAACTAGGAATTCCTGTGTTGCAAAAGGTTAAAACGACTCATCACGCTCTCCTGGATGCAAGTGCTGAAACTGATCTGTTCGCGGACGAATTGAGATTGATATTGTCAGTATGTTTGGGGTTTTGCGGGAGAAATGTATGAATGATTTGTCCTAATTAGTCAACTGCTTTAATTGGTTTTATAGTCGTGATAATTGACTTTAATAAATAAATAAATCAAGAATATCTCTGAAACTACAAGAGCCACGGGTCTGAAACTTGCGTGGGTTTCTTTTAGGACGTACAGGCGAGCAGCACTAAGAAAGGATATTTGGAAATTCGACTTCTAAATTGTTAAAAAGAGTTGTTAAAGTTTGTTTTACTATTATGTGTTCTGTTTATAGGAAATCAAAATCACTTTTAAAGATAAGTACACAAACCGTGGGGCTCAGCTATCTTATAAAATAAATTACTTGTAAAATATTAATGAAATTCTGTGCTAATTGTCAATACTAATAAAGCTATAGACTTTGTTTGTTTAGTTTATTTATTTATTTATTTATCTATCAGAAAAACTACATCTATCATTACAGGATTCCCCAATGCAATAGCGTAGTTAAAATAAATTTAAAAAATTTAAATTAATTATAACAAATAATCCATAAAGATACTTTTTGGAATTCACTCTTCCCGCATGTAAATACGTCAATTTGCTCGGCAACTAGATTTAGTGTGTGTAAAACCCGCGTGATTGGTGATTTTTTGACTAGGTTCGTCCTACCATGGGGTACCGCGAATAGTGCCGGTTTTCGTGTATGGCGCCGCTTTAGGTACTGATTCGGAACATATAGTTTGACCGATTCCAGTATGGTTGGATTACATATGTTACCTCTCTTTAACACCTCCAAAATATAACTTGCCAGCGCCAAGTCCCTTCTTGTTTCCAACTTGGTGTACCCAACCATGCCCAGCACGAACAGAGTTGGATACATCAAGGGATAAAAAGGGTAGACTCCATACAGACGCAAATATCTCCAACATCGTAGTATACTTGGCTTCATGCGGTGACCATATACTAGCATTGCATTCGAGCTGGCTTCTTATAAGTGCATTATATAATGTTGACACTGCTTTGATGTTCGTGAAACCTTGCGCACGCCGTAGAATGAAACCTAGACTTCTATACGCCTTCTTACAGACATTTATAATGTGTTCTCTAAATGTCAAATCAGTGTTCAGAAGGATACCGAGGTCTTTAACTTTGTTGACACGCTCTAATGCCGTTCCGCCTAGTTGATACTGATAATGAATTGGTGCAGTGGCTCTGCTAAATGTTATTACTGAACATTTGTTAACATTAAACTGAAGCTTGTTGTTCACGCACCAATCATTAACCCTATCTATGTCTTCCTGAAGACGACAGCAGTCATTTTTATCTCTTATTGCAAGTAACAACTTAAGGTCGTCCGCGAAAAGAAGACATTTAGCGTTTCTGACTACGTTAGGTAGGTCATTTATCATTATAATAAATTCCATTGGACCCAAATTACTTCCCTGACTGACTCCTGTTCTCGTGAAGTATGGCTCTGACTTATAACCTACATATTCTACGTATTGACGTCTGTCTTTCATATAACTGGCGAAGAATTCCAGAAGCTTAGATGTGCATCCAACCTTGGAAAGTTTCGACAGCAAAACATCATTGTCTACCAAGTCAAACGCCTTTTTTTTAGTTAGTTGAACGCGAAAATCTCTTTTTGATGTGAAACATCTATAGCCGCACGTAAAACCGATTTCAGCCGTGGCGACGCACAGTGGGTCAAAACTGCAAATGATGGACATAGGGCTGTTTTTCGATGCAGATCGTTAGAGCTCACTATAGCCGCACGTAAAACCGATATCTGGCGTGGCGACGCATGCCGTGGCGACGCACAGTGGGTCGAAACTGCAAATGATGGACATAGGGCTGTTTTTCGATGCAGATCGTTAGAGCTCACTATAGCCGCACGTAAAACCGATATCTGGCGTGGCGACGCATGCCGTGGCGACGCAGACGTCGCCATGCTATATGATGGTATATATATACAGTCTATATGCAGTAGTGTGTACGGTGTGGTGACGTCGCCACGCTATATGATGATATATATACAGTCTATATGCAGTAGTGTGTACGGTGTGCATGCGCAATCGACTGTGCGATTCTATCACAATCTGTTTTTTGTTTATATTCTTACAAGTTTGAAACTTACTCGGGTGAAACCGCGGGGCGCAGTTAGCACACTGTAAGTAGACATCACTACATGTTTTTCTTCTCATGTATATTAACAGTTAGCATTAATTCATGACAGTTTTGTCACGACATTAACCCATAACTTATTTCCGTAGACCCGTAGACTAATTGCGTGGAATCATTGACAAAAACTGTCTGTTTGTCTGTCTCGATTCTATGGGAATGCGGATCATCGTTCGATTTTGTTCAATTCTATTCGATTCTATTGTTTAGTAAGTGATTAATAGAATTAACAATAGGTTTTAGTGTCTCATAATCTTAAGCATCACCATTGTTTGTTTTAGCTCTCATAAATTATGGGTTTAAGTAGGATCTACACCTACCTATCACTTTTTTTTGTATTATCATGGTGGTATGGGTTCTGGGCAAGCTTACTCCATCTAATACATGCCCCAGACACTACAGCGTTCTGAAAAGCATGGATTAAAAGTTGCTGGTGTTGAATCATCTAGTTTCGATGTAAAGGCTAGTCATCATTCAGCCACTGACCTCCACTCCTGAACATGCGAATCCTCCAAAGACTTCAAGTTGCATAAAGTTTTGGTATTTCTCCAACTTTGCATTCATTTTCATCATCCTCAAGCGCGTCTCCCCGAGGCATCGTTCCGAGAAGGCTGGCAACATTTCCCCTCAGGATGGCCAGACTGACCCTTTTCTCTTTCTTCCATCTTCTTGTTTAGCTAATACAGGCCTCACCGTAAAATGACTTTGAATTTTCCCAATTTATTCCAGCTACCAAAATCCGAGATGACCCCATTTTTATTTTTAACCGACTTCAAAAAAGGATTAGGTTCTCAATTCGTCGGGATGTTTTTTTTTATTGTATGTAGACCGATTTTTGTATTATTGTTTATCAATTTTTTCACCACATCGTCAAAATTTAAAAATCAAGAAAATTGAGAAAGCTTGGATTTTTGGTACCTATATTTTCTCTCGAAAACCACCCTCCACCGTGACCCTCGTGTGGTTCCATTCCACCGAACTTACCTACCTATATTGCAATGACCACCATTGGGAATAATTTCCAATAAATTAAATTCTCTTTCAAATCGGCCCGCTATGATGGACTCACAAATTGTAGGGGAGATATAATCGACTTTTTATAGCTGGCAAGTGGATATTTTACCTTTTTGGCCGGTGATATTTTAGAGAAAATTGATTTTTGCATTTGAAATTTATTCTTGGTGAACAAATGAAATACAGGCCAGGCCACAAAAATCAGGATATAAAGCCAGTGTATAAACAATACACAGATCACGTTTTTGAAATTTAATGAAAATTGGTTCATAGACCTCACGGTTTGCCTCAATATGCGCATCATTTTAAAATAATCACTCTGATATTAAATTTTATTCTTCAAAAAAAGGAAAAGATTCTTAATTCGTTTCGTATATTTTTTATATCATGTATCTTAATTCCCATGCGTCATCGTGTCACGGTTTTTTTTTAATTAAGTAGGAACAATTGAACTTCAAACTTTTTATCATAATAAACTTGGTTCGACAAATTACATAAAAGGAGTCAACAATACAAGTCCGAGATCCAGGAGCTTTCAAACGAAGAATGGCTGTCACCTCGAGACGGTGAGAGTGAAATTTAATTTACTCCGCACCTGAAAACGAGGGTAGTCCGTGGATTATGAACTGGGGGTGTATTACGTGTGATAGTTGCTATTACTATTGCTATGGGAATCACAAATATGGGATACATACTCAATGGTCCGTCATAGGTTATTCAAGATACCTACTGAAAAGTATATAACTGGGTACCCCTAGTAAAAGAGACAGCTTGGAAGGACTACATGAAGGATTTGGTTGCTCTGAGTAAGAAGACCAACTGGAGACATCTGGAACGGAGATATAAACTGTTAAATTTTGGAAGATGCCAAAACTCTAAATACCTAAGGTACAGACCGGCGAAACGTATAGGTACTGTATAGATACTAGAAGAAAAAAAAGAAGAAGGCAGATAAAACCAATTAATTAACTAGAGAGAAGGATGGGAATCAGTTACCTGATATTTGGTACCTACCTACCTGGTATTTTTCCTGCCGTGTTAAATTTGATGGTCTTCAAGTTGCGAGTGAACAGGTATTTTCTTGGTAACCGTTGCTACATCTTAGACTGCATCGTTAACCTACGTGCGTGATTTTGCCATTTGTAAAAAAAAATATACTGTGTAGATACAAGATAGATATTAGATATTAGATATTAGGATGGTATTTACGTAATAAGTGCAATGTCCATAAGTCCGTCAGGGGTCGGATAGTCGTGATTTTCACTGAATATTCAATTTATTTACAAACACGCCAGTGTAAAGCTGTACATTCAATTTTCATGCATTTCTGCCACCAAGGAACTCACTGTCTCACTGTAACTCGTAGATTTTCAACTAGGAGTGAAAGAGAAAGGGGTAGGATAAGGAATCAAAGAGAGGGACTTAGTGGGAGTAAAGTGGACAGATGAAAAGTTGTTATTCCGGGGAACGGGATTTCTTTGTTAATAATAATGCACTGTACTGTGATTAGAACATAAAACCTGCGATGTTTCTGTTTAAAGTGGATTTAATAAGTCGTAATGTTGAAATATGCCCCGCCTGCAGAGATATCCAATTTGTATCCAACTTTTTTCATTTAAAATTACTAAATATTATGAAAAAAAGAGACTTGTCTTTGGAATTTTATTTGCATTTTAGCTCTAAACTGGTATGACGATACATAGTAGGTAAAAGTTCTTTTCTAGTTCCGCTACAGAATTGATAAATAGATGGTTCGTGGGCATGTGATCGTAAAATTCCCATGGGGATTAAGGAGTTAGTTCTTAATTATTAAATAAATCAATTATTAGGCTTTCAATCGTAAAAAAAAATTAGAGTGCGGAAAAATCACACAGTCCCATACCTAAAAACCACGTCCAAATCCAAAAGCAAACAAGGAAACAAAAATAATCCTTCAAAAACACTAAAACAAAACTACTTACTACCCACCCATTAACAACCGATTACATTTCACTAAATATTTCAAAAACAAGAGGGTTCCGTCGAAACGAGCAACGCAGTTCAAATGTACATCGCATTTACGTGAAGTGAGGGGCGAGTTAAGACAATAGACGTGAAGTGTGCTCAATGAATGAGAGTTCCAAGTATTGTTTGTTAACTGACAAGCACTGGAAGGTGCTTCATGGTAATAGATTATTGATGGAAAATATAGTGATAGCTCGATATGCCACTGTCGCTTAGGTAATCCATTTATTATTTTATTTTTTTGGAAAAACAGCCATATATGCAAAACAAACAACATAGCATAACAATGATCGTAAGTTAAACATGGACAGTTAAGTTTGTTGCAGTGTATCACAGGCTTAAACTTATAAACAAGTATTAATAATAAAATCTTAAGCGGTGACCATTTTACCAAGTTTATAAGTTTGATTATGTACCTAGTTATAATAAAGTATTTTTTATTTATCTACTAACTTCTTACGGCTTGCTAAAATAAATCTTCACTTATTATAATAACAGTTTTCATACATTTACTTAAAAAATAGAGTCAAAGTACAAAATGTTTTATTCATTTGGATGCTTACATTTGTGCTTGCTTACATCACATAGAAATAATTGAATAGAATTGCATGCTTACATCACATAGAAACGTCTTAAAAACTAAGTTAGGATGTGTGCCTTCGGAACGCGCCCCAATTAGAAGAAGGCACAAGAAACTCATGGGGGTTTTTTTTATAGGTAGAATAAATAGAGTTCATAAAACAGTAAACTATTATAAAATATTATTAATCTGGTAGGTATAGGTACTTACAGTTTTTTGTGTAATTTCTTCATATCTTCGTCAATTTTAAGTTCGTCTAAATTTTAACAACATTTATACTTAATTAAAATCTACTTTTTGCTTTGTATAAAAAAACCAATTGATTCATTCACTAAGAAGACCAAAATGTTCTTAGATCAATGTTTACAAACAACTATTGGTGAATGTCAAACACCACAAGTCCTCTGAGCAATTCCACCAAAATTGTCCCAAACACTTAAAAATCCAAGTAAGCCGGAATCAATAAGCGACAAATGTTTAGCAAACAAGTCAAAAGGTTTGATAGTGACGTTTATAGAGTAGGTAAGTACTCTGGAGTCCGGAACCCCGGAGTAATCCGGACTGAGTGTTTACAGTGAGGGGATTGTGACGTTCCGTGTACTTCCGGGGTTTGAACTACGGTGTAATATTAAGCATCTAATCTAGGTGATTTAAAGAACGCTAGCAGCTGTTCGGGGCGCTGTAGTGCCTGGGACATGTAGGTACCTATTAGATAGAGTAAGCTTTTGCAAAACTTATACCTCTTAACTTAATCGACTGTGTCTAGAGGAAATAATTGACCCAACTAAGCCGCGGATTTTTCACGACACGACGTTTCCCTTCACTCCAAGAAAAACTTGAGAGTTGTCAAGGGACACCCGGATGGAACGAAGTTCCTTTCGATTAATTTGTGAAGGAGTTGTAATAAGTAATTTATTTTTATTTTTATTGTTTTTTTTTGTAAATAATCGTCGCGACGACGCGACATTACACTGTTCAATGCGAAATAGAAAGACGAAACGAAAATAACTGGCTTGCTTTCTATGAGAGAGAGAGAGAGACAGGCAGAGAAACACGCGCACGCCGCACGGCTTACAACTATAGCAAAAAGTGTCGTTACAACTTTTGGTCTTAATTTTAACGCGCGATAAGGAACTATCGTTCCAAAAACCATTGGTGCACGGCCAGCCGGGATTTGAACAAACGACCTTCGGAATAAAAGGCGAGTCATGTACCACTAGGCCAGCACCCCTTTTTAACAAAGGTTATCCAGTACCTTTTGACGAGATACGTACTTGACGACTTACCAGCAATACATTGCATTCTTGAAAGCTTGACAAGTATGCGTGTATTGGCTAGCGTTCCCTGAACCAGCTGGTGGAAGTATCACTATCACTATATACTCGTATAATAAAACAATGTCCTCCGCCGCGTCTGTCTGTCTGTTCGCTATAGACTCAAAAACTACACCGATTTAATTGCTGTTTGCCAATGGATAGAGTGGTTCTCGAGGAAGGATTTAATTATGTAAAACAAACCACGCGTACGACGTCGCGGGCAACAGCTATTGTATAATATAAAACTTTGTATAATATGTCCTCGGAATGACACAATATGTAGGTAGGTACTTATTCAAACTGATGAGAATAAAGCTGAATCAAACTCAGAGCTACGAACTGACGAGGTAGACGACGATTGTTTGTGGTTCAAGGCATAAGCAGTAGCGGTTGTTATTTTAAAAAATCAATTTTTAATCAAATTAGTTGAGTGGCAGAGGAAAATAAAGTGCGGCATCTATTTGAATATCAACATAATCAGTAACCAAAAATTCTAAGAAATAGACATTCTTCTTTTGATTCCTTACACGCTATGACTTATTTATGACGTTTTATGACGTCTGTTTTTGAAATTAACCTCCTACTTATAACTCATTTTATTATAGGTATTATTTCTTTATGGAGGAACAAATACCTAAGGCTTACTTACTTACTAACAAAATTACAAGTTCCTTAGGTACCTAAGTACCTATGCTTCGATATAATAGCAGTACCACTTTAACATCACTAGTATTGTTTAAGAATTGAAAGATGACCATGACCAGTAAAAACCTATTTGTATAAAATGAAATTTA
The DNA here is from genome assembly GCA_907269075.1 of Idaea aversata. Taxonomy (NCBI): domain Eukaryota; kingdom Metazoa; phylum Arthropoda; class Insecta; order Lepidoptera; family Geometridae; genus Idaea; species Idaea aversata. Next base: position 1,247,041 of record OU026092.1, on the reverse strand, counting down.
AAAAATATAAGTAAGAGTGTGTTCTACTTACTCCGCTGGCTAAGCGACCCGAAGTGGATCTTGGTCTCCGAAACGAGTCTTCAGTCGCTCCCTGTCATGTACCACACACACACATCAACAAAGTCTCCCTAGACTTTGTTGATGTGTGTGTGTCACGGTGTAAGAGTGGCCTGCGCAGTTTGCCGATCTCAATTCAATTGAATATGCGTGAGCTTTGGTAGGCAGAAGAGCTTTCAGGAATTTTGCCCAAAATTTTAATACGGAGTAAGAACTTTTTTGCACTTTTTCAGAGTATAGAGAATTATTCCTCAGACAATGATTGATATCCCCAAACTTAGTATGTATGCCACGGTAATTTAAAGCCGTCGTTTATGCTATAGGTGGACCAACATATAGCTTAGAAGTTACTAAGATATATTTTTTAATTAAATTCTTACTAATCAATAGATTTTTTATTTAAATAAACTTGTTTTGTTTTTTTATTTCGGGACTGTTTAAGTTTTCATAATAAATTTCCTTTTTTTATGGCAACCCTTTAATTAAATTACAGCATTAAAAAGAGTATAAAATCCCGCTTCTATTGTGTATGACACTTATGACAAAAAACCTAAAAAAGTACTATTATTCCCAAAAAATTTAACCTCCCTAAACTTTGTTGATGTGTGTATTTCTTGTTGCCAATTTGTTGTGTTGTATACAGGGTTATTGGAAATTAATTGACACGGCGTTAAAGGCTTCTTCTGTGCACCTTAACGATCAACTTTTGTTCTACGACTTTTGGAAATTCATTATAAAAATATTCCATACAAAAATAAAAAATTAAATCCAACAGTTCAAATAATACTCAACTCTACGTCTACGTCACAGAATCAATCATAGTAGGTATGGTACAACCCGATCGGGTCGCACGCAGTGCGCCCCGTGCCAATCGCGCGCGCACTTGCCGCATAGACATAGAAAATTACCAGACAGTACGAGAAACACCTAAATATTTTTTTTGGGATATGTATTAAGTTTCGACAAAAGTCGTAGAACAAAAGTTGTTTGTTATGGTGCACAGAAGAAGCCCTTAACACCGTGTCAATTAATTTCCAATAACCCTGTATAAATGATAAATTATTTCCTATTCGCATATATCGAGCGATCGCAATGTCTTCTAACTTATTCCACCGCACCATGTCCAATATGAACTGTCATCTACAAGCCTGCTCGCTTGATTAATTGAAGCATCGACGACAGACAGACAGTACGGAGCGGCGCAGGCGCAGGTGAGCTTCGACTCTCATTTGCCAACTCTTTAATTGCAACGTTTGTACTGAAACCTTTACAACTCGGATTAATAAACCATTGTTGCTCTGATTACATTCCGCCACCATTTGTCATTCATTTCATTCGGTCTGAACGAAGTATGAACGAGTTTTTGTTTAATTAGTCGGTTTTTGTATAGGTACCTCTCTTTTGTATTTTGTAGGTATTAAACAGCGGGCCGCGATTTCACCTGCTCAAGTTACCAAGTTTTATCAAAATCGGTCCATTAGTCTCAGAGTCTATTCGTGACAAACAAAAAATGTCTTTCTAATATTATGTACAGTCGGCTGCATAATTGCAGCCCCCGTACCAGTAGAGTTCAAAAATTACTATTGGCATGTTTTCATTCTAATATTTTTATTTGATAAATTCATGGGTTAGAAGACTTTAAACTTCAACTAAAGCAGGTGCCTAGAATCTGGCTTGTGTTAAAAACATTCTTATAACAGCCGTTTTGGAGCTCTACGGTGGGTCTGCAATTAAGCATTTACCAGCAGCGAGCAGTCCCGATCCCGAGGGAACACCGGAATAAAAAGTATCTGATATTTTATTCCAGGCTCATACCAAGGTTTTTGCTTTCAAAGTTAGGAAATTAACAATAGGAAAGTTGGATAGCTCTTCATTCTTAATAAGTTGACTAAATAAGCTAATTTTAAAACAGGGATTTTAAGATTGGAAAATTAAACATATAACAATAAAATACAAACAAATGCTTCATAAAAAACCAAACGTGCTTATGTATTTCTTAAAAACATTAACATCTTGTAATAAATCAAAAGTGTAACCTAATCCTATTCTAAACATTTCCATATACAATCCTCATTAAAAACGGCTCAGCATCGACGAGCTTATCTAAATGCTGAATTTGTTTTATTTTATTTTCTTACATTTGTTGAATGATATTTGATAGCTCCAGTCACTTGTTAGCGCTAAGAAATTAACCGTCTATAAAGAACGAATGGTTTAGTTTCCATTCAAGGAATAAATGAGTAGAAATGTGATATCGGTTAGCGAGCTAATGTGCTGATTCAATCAACTTTATTGAAATTAATTTAAGCAAGGATAATAAGAAATTGTAAAGGTATTATTTACGTAAAAAATTGTTTTAAAGATCTCTAATTAAAAACGTTTTGATTCTTATTGAGTGCCTACATGTATTTCCCCTACAAAGTGTTAAATAGATATGATAATACCTATTTTAAGTTTTATGGGAAATCTGACGTTTCGAGAGCTTTGCAGATCCCATGGTCACAGAGTCACAGGCATGATAAAAATAGTTTTATTTTGAGTTCAAGTCGCGAAAACCTTAGAAAATACATATTTTTAGGGTATAAGTATCATATTACGGAAAAACCTTCCATTTAATTATTTTCAAATAGAACAGATTTTAGTTACTGCAGGTCACACACTATAAAATAAAAATATATTTTACTTTTGTGGATTTTAGAAAATAGGTAGGTACTTGACATATATCAATGAAATTTGGTATCAGTTTATTAAGCCTATGTTTGTAACATAGACTAAATTTGACTTGAATGATAATACCATAAATGTAAAATGAGTTTCTTTTCCAAAGTTAAAAAAAAACTATTACATTATTATTTCATTAGTTCTGTTAATCGAGTTCTTCCTTCAAAACCACAAACTAATTTCACCGTACACGTAATAATATTTATCATCTGTTGTCCCCATCGGTCAATCTGCGGTACAAAGCCGGTCACCACAGACTGTCAAATGCACTCATTCGTTCACACGTTCGCTCTCCATAATAAGCCTCCTACTGTTAAATAACAGAATTATTGACTGCTCTATCCTTGGATTATGAACTTTATTTGTGATGTTATAGAGATGAAATTGTTTTGTTAAAGTTATGAATCATATTTGGATTAAGAGGGGGCTATTCTGGAATACAATCGAAATAATGTGTCAGTGTCGAGCATTGTTTCGGCGATAATAGCGTGTTGTTTTTCTTACTAATTGGACAAGAAATCAATGTCTTCAAGACTATTGGGATGTGTTTTTATTGATTTCTCTTTTATACGACGACGTGGGAAGTAGGGAAGCGATTCTTTATTGACGTAAATGTACCTACTCTACTCCAAGGAATTCTTATTAAAAGAAAACATGATGTCTTCCTTGCTGCATTTGTGTTAATTAGCGTTAAATTCATGGAATATTTTATTCATTTCAATGCCACATTATATATCACTAATTTAATGTAAAAAGTAATAACTTTGATCACCTGAAATTAAATTAAAAACGCGTAAAATTGCATCATTTTTTTGGAACTTTATCTTATTCACTGACCTAAAAATGTTTGTTTTTACAAGCTTTTATTTAGCTTCACCGTCATCGAATCTGATTTTCATGTTCTCATTTGCACTGGTCACTTTTTACCCGACAAAGTCTAAAGGAGGATTATGTATTTATGTAGGTGCTCCATTTCTTTGAAAGCAAAAGTCTCAGGTTCCTATAATTCTTGAATTAAATAAAAGCTTAGCATTTCCGAGTGTACACTAACATAACCACCCACGATAGGAATTAGCAATTCCTTTAATAATGGTTACTGTTCAGTGTTCGATAGCTTTGTAAATACGCAGCCGGAGGTAACTGTCAGTTGAGTTTATTTAGCAAATAGGTAATACGCGGTATGTACACTTCTATTCATACAGGGTGGATAAGTTGAGTAATGGCAGGTTCTAGAACCGCTGTACATAAGAGAAGAGACTCTTGTTTTTAATATAATTGACATCTGCATTTTTTTTTAAAATTTTATATATAGTAGGTAAGTTATACCGAGAAAAGTGTACCGATTTTGGTTAAACTTTTGACCCACTTTGATATAACTTGGTTTGAGTATGCATTAATTTATTGCATGGGAGTGACATAGGTTATTTTACTAAGTTTAATTAAAATCTGTACTCACTACTCGCTCAGTTCTTTCAAAACCATCAAACCAACGTGGATATCAATTCTCCTACTTCGCGAGCTAATAATATTCAATGTGTCTAAACATCAATATTGCCGAAAACGAAATTAGCAGACTGCGTTTGAGGTACCTACTGAGCGACTCATCATCTTCCTGCCCTTATCCCAATACATTTGGGGTCGGCGCAGTATGTCTTCTTCTTCCATTCACTCCTATTAGTCGTCATCTCATCGTTCACTTTCACCTCTCTCATGTCTTGTCTCACCCAGCCTATCCATCTTTTCTTAGGTCGTCCTCTTCCTTTCCATCTTTCTACATTCATACTCATCACTCTTCTAATGCGTCTCTTTCCTTCTCATCACATGTCCATACCAACTCAAACGATTCCCTTTTACTTTTTCAGTAACCGGTGCTACTTTCAGGCTTCCTCTAATATACTCATTCCTTATTTTATCCATCCTCGTTACTCCACACACTTACAAAGTACTGAGCGACTAAAGGTCAACAAAGACCCAGTCCCAGTTCAGTCCATCCAAGCATCACAACAAGACCCAATAAATCATACGTCCTCGACCACCCCTTGATTTAATATTGTCATTATAATAAAAACTGTGAGTTAACGCCCGCCAATGACTTAAAAGCAGATGTTTGGTTGTGGCATTACTAACACCTTCGTTTTTCATTTATAATTTAAAGTTATGTTTTTAATAAAAGTTACTTACTCGTATTTAATAAAATACATGAGTAACTAGTTATCTCGATTTATTAATACTTTATAATAATAAAAGTCAATTTTTGTCGGAACTGAACAGACATGCAAAAATTTAACTTTTAGGAGTTTTAGGTTAAGAAAAATAAAGTAAGTAGTTCTAATTTAGCTTACAAGATTTGTCCTAAAAAACCTAGGTAAGTACAAAAATTATAATAAAAATACGTAATATTATTGTCAATGGACAGCGTGTCGGAGAAGTCTTGTCGAAATTGAATCTTTCAAGAAGAATAAAGTCTTGAACAATAAGGTATTAGAGATTCAAATTATTTAATATTAGAAGCTAGCGACTGAAATTAAATCCTCATGTTTTTTAAATAGCTCATTTTTAGGTGTAAGTAATTGTTCATTTTAATTTTCTGGCTACATTACGCCAAAAACTGCTTAGTTAGTCTCGCGAAGTTTATTGTCCAATAGAGTTTACAGCAACTCCCGGACCGTATATCACCGATTTAATGTGCCACTATCATTGTCTCTAAGACTTTCATTTGTTTTTAACAGCTTTAAAACAACAGTAAAATCGTAATCTCCGTTTGTGGTTGTAAAGGAAACGATGTAATCACGTCTACCTACACTATAGACAATGAGTGGTCGTTTTATGATGACCTTTTTTGTACACTTCGGCAAAGCTTTTGACACCTGCCTTGATAGGTTTAATGTGGAGACATCAATAACACTCAGCTACTGGTAACATCGTTCAGAAAATACGCTTACCTACATAAATACATTCCTGATAATTAGCGTTAAGTTGCATAATTTTGGTGGAAGTTTATTAAACAGCATAGTGAAGACACTAGTGTGCAATATTTTCGTCCATTTTTTACTTTAACCAAAGGTAATTTTGTTTTTTGTATCTGAGTCTTCGCCATAATTATAACTGTTCAAATTGATACGTTAAGGGTGATCCACCCTTAACGTATCAATTACTTTCTTTTTTTGTAAATGACAATGTGTTTTTTTTTTGTGTAATCAATTTTAAAATGTCAGATAAGTTATTGATCGTGTTTTGGATAACTTTATTTAATTTTTAATAAAGAATTAAATATTATTATTGTTATGAAATAAAAATATATATTCTTAAGTACCTACTTATACCTTTAATTACCACTTCAATATATTTTTCTATTTAACTAAATTTATTAGCTACAACAAATCTGACTGTAACAACTTTCTCTAGATATTTCGGGTAACTTTCTCTATCTATGTTAGACCAGCAACACGCTGCGGTTTCACCGCGTATATCAAAATAAAAAAGTGGCTGTGACATACGACAGACAGACATGACGAATCTATAAGGGTTCCGTTTTTTGCCATTTGGCTACGGAACGATAAAAATAGCCGATGTTGCTCCCAAGGATTCATCAAATCGCTCCTGCAGTTTCAGAGCCTATTCGTTAAAAAGACCGCGTAGAGTTTGAATTTTAATCCTTTCTTACAGGACTAGTTATAATTAACAGTTATCGGTGTGCTAAATAGCCCAATCCGTACTTTGATTGGAGCTGTGCTATTGTTGTGTTTCTATTCTATTCTATATCAAACTGTCTGTCAGTGAGGTCTTTGAATTTTATATTTATAGATAGACTAGCAGGGCAGAGCGGTTTCATACGCAGAAGTCAAGATACCGTGGGTATATTTACATATTCTAGTCTATGTTTCTACCAATTAACCAGTATTACCAAGTTTCATTTAAGTCGGTTCTGTAATTTCGTTACAAACAAACAAAAATATTTCTCATATAATATTTTAGATATCGATTTGGTATAGGTAACTAAAAATCGATCGTTTTCTTTCTTGTACCTCTATCTTACTGTCAGGTAACTAATTTTAACAATAACTATCTATCTCATTTAATACCTTACGATCCCATCTCAGCAAGCCAACCAAAAAGGGTACTAACACACGACCGCTCGCGCTGTCCGACAAATAAAGCAACTACCGTTTTTGCGCACAGAATACCGATACTCCTTACCTTGCAGTGAGCACTCCCATCATTTAACCACAGAAAAAATTAATCAACGTGAATCGTAAAGACATGCCGCTGTATTCACAGCATCCTTATAAGCCTACACTTGTATGTGGAACTATCTATATACTGGGATATTGAAAAATATTATAGCCCGTCTTGTGAAAGGACTTGACGAGATGTCAAGAATTGATAATTATTTTATGATAGAAGTGTTAATAACATCTCAATATGGAGACCGGGATAGTAGTCTGTGCCAAAATATTACAACTCCTTTTGAAAATATTTTATCAATTTCGTATTTTGGCGGAAATGATCAAACAACTTGACGTGTTCTTGTGTTATTGTTAATTCGCGTTAAATTGCATCATATTAGGTGGAACAATTTATATGAATAAGGACTAGGTATTTATTAATTTGTAAAAATATTTAAAGGCGAAGAAATGTTTATTTTAACCGATTAAGTAGGTACTAAAAATATTATTACTTGACACTGCCTATAATACACAGTGTAATGAACAGAGTCATTACTTAAAAAAAATCGGCCAAGTGCAAGGCGGACTAGCGCCATTATATTTGGACTCGTTTCGTACAATTATTATTCGGTTTTTAGTGTTTGTTGTTATAGCAGCAACAGAAATACATCATCTGTGAAAATTTTACCTGTCTAGCTATCTCGGTTCACGAGACAGGTGAGCCTGGTGACAGACGGACAGTGCGGAGTCTTAGTAAAATGGTCCCGTTTTTACCCTTTTGGTACGGAACCCTAAAAATAATCTTATACCTTTTTGGAAAACAGTTTCAATTATACGGACTCTATTTTTGAAGTATTTTCGTAGGCAATTTCACCCAATACTTGTACTTACTTCGAAATGAAGAATGATGATCCATAAACTTCTTTTTACTGGACATTCATCAGTTTCGGACTGAAATCGGCTATCATAATATATTAAAATTATCACCGGTACATTTGTGTGCGCGCGCGCCGAACGGAATGCGTGGGGAATTCGGGGTGGCAAGTAAAAAACGCGGCTACATGTCACAGTGTTTTGGTAGTTGGTATAAGACAGAAGCTCTTCTCCCAATATGTGGTTCTTCTCATCAGCATATCAGGACGTCCTCTGTTAAACATAGGGCTCCCCCAAAGACTTCCAGAGCGATCGGTCGCTAGCTCTCTGCGTCCAACGACTTCCCGCGACCTTAATCAAGTCGTCTATCCATCTGTTCGAGGCTGTTCCGACTAGATGGACAGAACGGTTCTTCTCGCCTTAATGTATTTCTTAGTTAATTTCGAATAATGATGAAAAATCGTTCAGACAGGCTTTATCCCGGTATTTCGGTTGAGGGAGAGCACCGAACGACAAAAGACAAAAGTCTTCAATCAGTGCGTCCTACCTGAGATGACATAAGGAGCCGAGACGTGGACACTCACAGCTAGACTAGTCCACAAATTTAAAATCGTTCAGCGAGCTATGGAGAGAGCTAGGCTCGGTGTTTCTCTGCGGGATCGAATTCGGAACGAAGTAATTAGCCAGAGAACTAAAGTGATCGACATAGCTCAACGGATTAGCAAACTGAAGTGGCAGTAGGCTGGTCATATCTGCCTCAGGAATGATAATCGTTGGGGTAAACTTGTCCTGGAGTGGAGACCGCGAATTGGCAAACGTAGTGTAGGACGCCCTGTGAATAGGTGGAGCGACGACATACGCAAAGCGATGGGTAGTGAATGGAAAAGAAAGAGCCGAAGATCGGGTTCAGTGGCGTATCTTGGGAGAGGCCTACGTCCAGCAGTGAACTGACACCGGCTGATGATGATGATGAGAGCACCGAATCATACTCTAGTTATTTCCTCCCATCACTTGAACCACACACACTCTTAATGCCAAGTTTGGGAAACATTTAATACAACGTGTGGTGGTAACGATTAGTTACGGACGACACTTCACGTCATTATGAACCTCACACCGAACACCTATCATGAGATGTAGATGAGAACTTGATGATCTATAGCTAAGGTACCACATTCTTTTGGTAAGATAATTAAGAGAGGAACTACCTAAATTACTATTAAGGATGCCGCCGAAGAGGAGTTCGTAAAACTCGTCATACAAATACAAAGTCAAAATTAGATATTCATTTGGACTCACTTGAAATCACATTGAAACGTCTTAAAATGCGTGCTATTGAAACGCGCCCACCAATAAGTAGAAGGCGCAAGAAACTTTTGAATGTATTTTAAAGGTTTTGTACCTCAAAAGGTAAAAAAGGAAGCCTTATAAGATCACTTCTTGCCTGTCTGTTTGTCTGTTTATATTTACGGCAAATCGTCACGATTCTGACGCGCGCGCGTGTTTCCAACTTCTTCGTTAGAAGGTTCCCTAACCTTGCCTTAACCTTCTTACAAAAAGATGGCATCCGTTACACATTATGGCGTTACATCCGCTTCATTTACTTTTTTCAAATAAACTCTGCTTTTCCAATTCATTTTAAAGGGTTTCACGTCTAAATATTTCAAACACTGATGATAGCGACAAATAGCACCGCTATTGTAGGTATGTAGAAATGGTTAAAGAAACCACATGATTTAAAAAAAGGTTGTCTGTAAAGTCGGTTTACGAACTATAACTTTACGTGATAACGTCATTATAGTTTATTACAATCACAATAGTAAACATTGATGGTAACCATCGCAATGTATTGTCGTTGCTATGGTTACCATCACAGGTTACCATCAATTACTTTGTTCCCGGAACATGACGCATAACGCCATGTTTTTTGTAAATGTAGGTGTTTTTGAAATAATTTATTAGACGTTATCACATCAAAACATGTTTCCTTAACCATAGTTAATTTTCTTTTAACTTCATGAAGTTTTCGCGCGAATAAACCGCGCTAAAACTACACAGTCAACAAACATTCATGATTCTCTTTCAAATAAATCGTTATAAATATGCACGACATCAAATAAAATAATATTAACAAACCATTTTCCCGGATAATAAATTAGTTACACGACCTTGCCGTATTTCAATTAGAAAGGTTTTTAATATCCATTAATCATTGAGGTTGTAAACGTAGCCCTAATGACATTATTTTATTCATATATTGCATGCGTTTTGCGAAATGTCATCTGTAAGTAGCTGTTTTCAATAACCATAAAGATTATTTATCGATCGATTGAACGGTTCAGCGAGATCCGCCCTTTGTACCGCGGAACGTCACACTAAAGGGGTTTTCCCACTGCAACGTGTTATCCTTATTAAATCTGATTGGAAGACCATCTAATTAATAATAATAATTTTGCCATTAGCTTGTTATTGTAAATGCCTCTACGTGTTGGCTTCGGTTACACGCACGCCTTCCAAAGGTCCAAGGCTCCATAGCCTCGTGATATTGGACATAATAACAAACAATAATAATCATTTATTGGCACAATAAAAACAATAAATATTAAATTAGACTTTTTTCCCAAACCTAATTGTCTTTCTCTAATAATTCAAAAAGATTGTCACAGTTTTATACTTTAATTTTAGGCTACAAAAATTAAAAAACAAAAGACGATTAGAAACTTCATTGTATTTAAAAACATCTTCAGCTGAAGACTTTTCTGATGGTGATATACTTCATGGCTGCAACTCCTTAGATTTCCTTAACATAATACCTATTCGGTCAACAAATTTTATGGTCAAATATTGCTGTTTGGCTCCATTTCAGACTCCTTTTCACCCACACTGCTAGATGAATCTAGGATATACTACATATATATATTTTTCAGCCCTAACATATTGTTAGTATTCGAGAGCAGATGGAATTTATCCATTAATCAAGTAGTTTATCAAAAGAACTTTAACTCCTAACTACCGATCCTTCCAGTGTCTCATTATTACACAAGAATTAAGTATGTAATCTGAGATCCGTTAATATGCGCTTTGACCGGTGCGCGCGCGCCGCAAACTTCGCTTTAATTAACGAACACTGCGCAAGATCAGGATCTATCGGTAACTATTGATCTATAGTGTTGCCACTATGGTACTTATCATTACATACTAATGTTAGTGTATATTTTGCTATTTAAAGTAATTTTAAAACAAAAGACACAAAAACAAACTGGCTGTTCCCATACAGAGCCACAATATTTATGTTCTTAGATCCATTACCGTCATCCTAATACTACCTAGGAGGCAACTCAGGAACTGTTTGATTATCAAAATGTCTAGACGGAGAGTAAGTTTCTTTCTTGAAATTATACTCTATTTTCCCTTGACATTTTTCCATTATTATTTCATTGGACAGTTCCGGAATGGAGTCATGAAGTTCTGAAATGGAACTACCTATATGTATACTGCACCTCATATAAGTTCGTTTGTGGATTTGAAGGCGATCCGAACAAAAGCAAAAGACGATCGAAACAGAAACAAAAAACGATTTTTTGGTTTTCCCTATGATCTTCTTTTGTTTCATCTTTTTATTTAATTTGTATATACAGGGTGTCCCGTAATTAATGGTCAAGCTGGCTCACTTTAACAGGAATTAATTTTGTATTGAATGCTGGCAATACCACATATTATACCATTTCAGAATCTCAGTGAAATAGGCAAGTTTTTTTTTTATTTGGCACTAGGGTGACCATACATTTTTTTTACACCAGGAAAGGTTAAAGTTAAGATTAAAAAATTAAAAAACCATGAAGTTTGAGTTAAATCTTAGTTTAAAAAAAAACTTTCAATGTGTCATAAAAAATATTGTTTGCATTCGATAGCACATTTGTCCTGGAATACTATCCAAAAAACAGATTGGGATAATTCCTTCATTTGCAGTTTTGGCATCACAAAACATAGAGAAAGGAGTGAATTTTTTAAATTTCTTTAAAATGGCGGATATCTCGGAAACCGAGAGACTTTCATAGAACATAACTTTCGTTTTTCTGATCCGGCACAGTGTCCTATATCCGTAGGTGCCCGCTTGGCCATTCATTACGGGACACCCTGTATAACTGAAATATTTTTTTTGGACAGTTCAGTACTAATTAGCTGGCGTCAATATCGTCAGAGTCCCACTAGGTAACCTAGTAACCACTAGGTCTGTAGTCTACCTGCCACCGGTGTTTGTCATCCGACACCGGCTCCGTTGACCACCGACCACTGACCACTGACCACCTGGCCAACGTAACTTGTTGTAACCTTACCTCGATCGTTTACCGCCATTTACACGGGTAACTTCATTCAGATTTTACTCGGAGGTACTGATGGTAAAAAAACTAGTTCATTATTAATAATTTTATCATTTTTTGGCGGGTTGAACCTATTGGTTGAAATAATCTATTACTAATATTATAAAGCGGAAAGATTTTTTGTTTGTAAGAAATAGGCTCCGAAACTATTTGACCGTTTTTGATGAAACTTGGTACATTGATTAATTGGGAGTGACATAAGCTATTTTTTATCCCGATATTCCCACGGGATCGGGAGTTACGCGAGTAAAATCGCGTAGCGCTGCTAGTAATGGAAATACATTTCAAATTCTTCTCCTTCTAATTTATTTTAGCAATAAGTCTCTAGTATTTGAACTCATACTATGTGTCCTTCTTGGCAATGCTGTTGTTACATAAGGTATATCGTAGCCATGCGTGGGATACACCTTTTTTTAAGTAGGTCAGCGCGTGACCTCTATCACAACTGCCTGATGGTAGCTAACGATGCGGTCTAAGATATAGCACGCTTTCCAAGAAGATAGGTACCAATTTACTCGCGTTTGAGACCCCTAAATTGTATACGTCTGGATAGACAAACGCAGGCCACTGATTCCACTCCCTTGCGTTCCCTTATTCGTATCGACACTCACGGTAAAAGACTGGTTAGCAAAATCCCACTATACCAGAAACTTAATAATAGTGCATTTTTACACAGCGCCGTCTAAAAAACTTACCAGAATAACTTACTATCAAAATAACGAGTAAATTACAACCTACTTTTTGTAATTAAGAACATAAACTCAAACTCAAAATTCTTTATTCATTTGGAGTTAGGATGTATGCCTTTGGAACCTGCCCACCAATGAGAAGGCACAGAAACTCATGTGGTCATGCTAACAAAGGTAAAAATTTCGATTTTTTAAATTTTTTAAGTTAGAGCCATTCATTTTAATTGATTATGAGCTGCTGTAGGTACAGCTTCATGAATTAATAATATCTTAATCCACTTTGAACTAAGTGAAGGAAGCAGCTATCAGTGGAGGGTATTAAGAAGCTGCCCGATGCCCGTACAATACTGATATCATGTTACTGAAAATCTGCAGCGCACGGCACACTGCGGCCGTTTCGCGGTAAATGTGTTAATAATGCACTTGTTTGTATACAGGATTTGTTATAAACTAATAGCGTTTTTGTAAAAACGCTGTCAGTTTATAAAATAAACAATAGTATAGATAACTTTATTTGGACAACACAGTAAGGAACATCAACATCTTCTTACCCTTATCCCAATTTATTTGGGGTCGGCACGGAAGGCACGGAATGGAGGCTATAATTAGTTGTCGTAGTAAGGAACAGAACAGGATAAAGACAAAGTAAAGTATAATAGGTTGAAAGTATAAGTTGCACAAAATGGGCAGACTTATCGCTAAAAGCGATCATGCTTGTTGTATTGACCTTTACATCTAATCTTAGGACGCTGTAGTGCCTGGGACTTGTTTGTCTTAAATGACGGAAAACAGAACTCGTAAATACGTCTAAAGCGCTTAAGTTTATTGCAATCAAATGAGAATTCTTTGATTATAAATATATTCACAAAAGAAGTTTTTAGTTTTTACGTCTCTATTGCGGCTACGTCACTAAAAGAGCCTACCCTTATTTTTTTATCTTTCTTATTTAAACAAACTCGCTTCCTCTCATGCCTCGAATGTCCGTAACGCGATCTTCTCTCGGCTCCACTATAGCCGCATCCTGACCCTAATTTTATGGCTCATTAACTAAATATCCTTGTCCTTTTTGCATCGAATCATAACACGCCTCGCCAATTTCCGTGTTACTTTAATTTCATTATGTTTATTCGTACCATAAAATATAGTATCGGTTACAGTAATTAATATATCGGTTATTACGTGAAAAGAAACGTATCGGGTTCTAATATGTTGTTATAAATCATTGAAAGTTGCAAACGTATCGAATTCCGTTCGGTTTGGTGGGAGATTACGATCGTTTGCTTTTTTTTTTGAGGGGTAATTAAATTTCACCCATGTCTTCAAAAAAGTACAAAGACACATTTTGCATCTCTAAAAATAAATAAAAGTCAGACTTGCTGATATTATATCAAAGCACAGCTCAATAACGAATGGACGGATCAGGCTAAAATTTGGCACCCGTTAAGAAAGGATTTTGAAAAATACAACCTCTAGGTATATTTGTAGAAGAATTTACAGGTGAAAGCTGAATTTATTGCAGCAAATTCAGATAGTTACAAAAAAAATATTAACTTGCTAAAACAGTAGGTTCTAGAATAGAGTTAAGTTTGCATTATTTTAAACCTTCCTTAAAATAAAATATTTTTACAGTGAAAAATGTCTGCAACTTTGTAGACGTCTTTTGTCACTTGTAAACTCTAGTAATCAAAAACCGAGCGAGTGCCAGCTCACTAAAAAATAAAATACCCTATTATATTTCTTACAAGATTCAAAATCTATGGGGTGATATTAAAGAACAACTGAGATAGTATGATACCAACGAATTTCTCTCAAATTTTCCGGACAATCAACACAGATAAGAAAGAGTGAGCGTTATCAACTCAATCAGCGACAATTGTCGGCTCGCTGCGCCAGCTCAGACGGAGGCGCAGAGCGAGCCTGTCTCGTTAACATTGCGCACCACAATTACACTGAATTGCGTCCGCGCACCGTTACTGACAAAAAATAGTCACCAGTGATTATACTGTAGGCAAGGGACGCACTAAGAAAAGGGGATCTATAGTGTTTAAAAATTATTTCAGCACTAACTGCGTCCATAAGTCCCGATCTCACTTAAAAAGTAGACTTCTAAATCCTGAAATAATATTATGTTAATTCAGAATGTGTTTTTGAATTTTTTGGTAACACACATGCACATAAACTTTTACATTTATAGTATTTAGGGGGTTTTATTCAGATTGAGGTAGGTTAATAACGGAAATTTGTCCTACAATAGTTATAGTTATATAGTTAATTTCAAACATTCCCTACACAAAATATAAATAAACTCATATAAAAATGTCCTCTACACAAAAAATACTACGACGACTTCACCTAGAGAGAAAAGTGGACGAGACGTGACGTAGAGTGAAAATTGACCTCAAGATAACTCTGAATACAGCCCTTTAGTTCAGTTGTTTAGTATGAACGTAGTTACAAAGTCAGCACAAGGCGACAATGAAGGCCCAGTTTCACGCTAACTACCCAGAATGCTTTGCGACTGCTTTTTGCGCTTTCCGACCCGCTAATTGTCGCATATTTTACGCTTATAATTAATTTTTGCTAGTGTTATTACTCTAAATTATTGCGCTTAATTAAACTGATAGGGAAGAATTTGCTTTGATTACCTACTTTAAGTGGTTGCTTGCAGTGAAATGCCTGAGGACGATCGCGAAGGGCTTTTTCTGTTGGCAGCACATCACTTTCTATAGCGGCTTTCGTGAGAATAGACAAAAATTGTTAAATCTACACTTATGGACATTTTAAACAATGAACATTTAAAAAACCTCTTAATTTATGTCACAATTCATCATAACCGCATTTTTCAAAATATTTAAGTTTTAAATTAGCAACATACTAAGAATGTATTGCGGTGTGAATTTGTTAGTATCTAACTACTATTATTTTACAAAGTTTAAAAAAATACTGTACTATGCACTGTGCTTTGTATTGTGTAGGTACTTACCTACCCACTGGCCTACAGATAATCCAGCAGGCGGCGCGGGCGGCGGAAAAAAACCGCAAATCCCAGCAGACCGTGCTCATATCACGTTACGTGCTAATGGTCCGTGAATGATCCTCGCTCGTGTGCTCTGCTCTTTATTAATAACAAAACGTTTTCTAAACTCAGACAATATGGATGATTTTGATGCATTATTTGATGAAGATGATTTATGGTTAAAATAACGTTTTGAACATCAGAAATTATTGTAAACCCAACTTGCCAGGTAGAGTTGGGAAGCGCCAGATATAATAATCCATGCTATTCAGGATGCTGTGCATGGGATATGTATTAGATAGAGTAGACTTGCCCAACACCTACCACCCTCTCAGCTTTGTCGACCGGGTTCCTAGGAAAAACTCGTCCAATACGTCTCGAGCCAACTAAGAAAATCCATTAGTGCACATCCGGTGGGGATTCGAACCCAATTGGTAAGATTTCAATATTAAAGTTGTCGCGTTCTATCATATTGTCTAGGCATGCCGTTCTCCTTCTAGACGAGCATGCTACATCCTCGATCTCATCGTCGCTTCCCATCAGGTGAGATGAGGTCAAATGCAAGCCTAAAGTTACGAAACCATTACGCTCGGTAGCTTACAAGCACCCATTTAACGCAACAATCGCCTCTTTTCTCTAGTCTCATTACGAACAAAACGACTCGGGAGCCCAAATATAAACAAAATTGTTTACATTGACAGATCGAGATGCATCCAACGACGCCCCACAAATTGCGTTTTAATTTTTTAAAGTGACAACACTTAGCCGTCGGACCGTTATTGGTTGGGAGGAGAGATAGCGCGCGTCATTTATTTTAATTTGTCGGATTTGACGCGTGTCCCATGTTTGACAGGTCGAAGTTACGCTCAATGGAACTGCTGTCCCCTCGTTGTCGTTAATTGAACTAAGAGATTACAGATTGAGTTGGAATAACAAACTGGAGGCGTGGGGATTTGGTTCAACTCTAATCCTTGGACTCGACAATATTTGATTAATTTACTAGCGTATGCTCGTCGTTATGTTTGGTTAACTTTTCTATTACATCAACAAAGACACTTCTTTTTATTTATTCTATACAAACAACTATTTGTTAACATACTTGATATAAACTCATAAATATAACAATTCGATTCATCAATACAACAATATTTTATAATAGATACTTGATCTCAACTATTAAATAGCATAATAATATCTAAAAAAATATCTTGTATTCTCTATTGAAACCCTTTCAGTAATAAAATACAGTAGCTAGCTTTACCATACCCGACATGAACAAGGGAGTCAAAACCGCATGAATTTGAGGGTATGTTGAGTCTGCAGGGTGTTGTTTACAGGGCATTTGTCCGTCAATCCGGATTATTTACGAATTGTTGGGTAAGTAAGAGCAGAAAAGGCATATTTTTGGGAAAGGAAGGAAGAGATTTGAAGGTAAATCACCGCTTGCCCATACGAAAATCGAAAATTTTATTGCCCTGGAAGTTAAATATGTATCTAGTTTAATTCAAACAATAAGCAGTTAGTTTCAACAACTCTTATATGAGAAAAACAGAATTAGAAATCAATCCTATGGACACCAAAAATGACAAAGACTGCAGATAATAAAATTCATAGAGATTGAAAAATCTTTCTAAATAAAGCTTTGAAGCTTTAGTTTATTATCATCATTAAGCATGAGGAAAAAGTGAAGATTACTTACCGAGTCTGATGTATCAGAACACCATTGTACCACAAATATCTCATGCCAAAGGGTTGGAGTGGATAATGAGGGTCCAACAATGAATTCAATACCTAATCTTACTACAGTTTACCATCATGCTGTGTTTAACATGTTACTTATATTAAAATCATATCGCATTTATTATTTTGCTTCATTTTATTGATAGTGGAACTTCATCGTGGGTACTTTAAAGGGATGAGAGCACTTCAGCTTTTGTGCAGTTTAAAATAAAAAGCTACATGAATGGAAAAGGATGTTTGATAATTTTAGGATGAAATAATATATTGTTATAAATACGATTTGAATCGTAAGATGTTGATAATAAATGTTGCTAATAAAAGTTCACTGTAATATCTAATAACTTTGATAGTTGTTCCATGTTTTGATTGAGGCTAATGAATCCTAGTTTTATTTTGCCTCAAAATCTTACTGCTTTTTTTTTTCAAACCATGACGCATCGTTCTCTTCAAAATAACTACGTTCACCTTTTACTAAAGAAATTGGACCACAAAAGGTATCAAAATTCAAAAGCAAACAAATAATAATGTAAATATTATAACGTACGATCGGATGGCCAATATAAAGTATGGTTTCACCGAATTTCTGCAAGTCACTGTCCAACATGTGCCGACTTCAAATTGAAACGCAAGCTATATTTTTTAAACTTTTTTTTAAAGAATCGAAGGAGTCATTAGATCGTAATTTTTAACGGACGATGTTTTTTGTCGCACTGTCTCGGACCCCGAATATACTTAATGTCAGGTGCGTAGACAGTAGTCGTATTTTCGATTAAATATTTATTTGAAACAATAAATTAAATGAACATTAAAAGATAGCCATTTCTTGCGAATTGATAAGAAAGTAAATGAGTTTTTAATCTTTATACGTTTTTAATTGGCAACACCAGGATTGAATCATTTGTGTTTTGTGTCCTTCTTTTTTCAAACCCGTATCAAAGTGCCAATGTTTTCGCAACAGACAAGAGACGTTTCGAATAATCAAATCGAATGAACGATTGAATCGATCTAATATTTCATAACAAATTACAGATATATCAGATTCGATACACGACATCGGTCGATAAGCGCCCGCCGAGAGCCTTCTTAAACAAAAACAAGCCTTCATCTCACAATGGATGAACAAAAAACCGGTATATCGGTAACACAATCTATACATATTAAACATACAATACAAACAATGCGATGTTGATTGAAACGTCAAGCAAATGACGTTCCGATTGATTCGGAACGCACCATTGTACTTATTAACAACGTAATTACGGCACGCTGAGATATAACTATTTATTTTGTGTCCAAAATTGAGACGATGAAAAAACAGATCAAGCTACAATGATTCGTGATTTTTTGATCGGCTCCGTCGCTATCTTGGTTTATATCGATTTCTATGTATTGATGGACAGCGTTGTTTTTCTGTGTATCGATTTTTATTGATGATCGGACCATAATGTATTCTAGATGGAATGAAAATTATCTTTTGTAATTGTTTTAAAGGTTATTTGTTTGGAAAGTTAACTTTCATTCTCATACAATTTACTTAAACGCGTTTTATTTTCAATGCTATCAAAAGCGACAAATCGAAAATGGAACCTACAAAAAATTTCCGTTATTTTATGAATGAATGAATGAACTTAAACCTTCATTGATTCCTACAAAAAAAACACAAACTGAACTGAGTAATTTGAAATTTTAATAGAAAAATCAATTTGCAAAACATCAAGTAAAAAGTATATGATTGCCTTAAAGGTTCACATGCCATAGCAGGCTTGATAGAGGCTTGATAGAGACGTGTGTCAGTCGTGCTGATCCATCTGAACGACTCGACTGACGGATAATGTAAATACTGATCAAGATATGTTATTAGAAATCAACCTCGTCTTGTTTTAGTTTTATTATTTTATTGGGAAGAGGATCACACCGAAAGGTATTTTTGAAAGAAAATAGGAAAAATTGTTTGTTTGTTTGGTTCAACGCGCTAATCTCAGGAATAATGGTTCGAATTGCAAGAATATTTTTGTGTTGGATAGTCCATTTATCGAGAAAGGCTATACGCTACTTTTATTTACTAACGCAGCTAGCAACTTATATTTCAGACATACTCGGTCATACATTATATGCTACTACTCATAACTTGTAATCTTAATAAAGCTTGAAATGTATAAAACGGCAACTTTGTACCAACACATTAATATGGAAATGAACTATTTATTTATTTATGAAAGGCTGCCTTTTTGATTAAGATGCAAACACTCTGCAATCCATATTTACAAAATTTAAACGAATAAAGTTAATTTAATTAAAATCAATATATCTAATGAAATTTCTATGTTAGGTATCGTTTATTATGTTTTCGGAGGTGTTGATTCCGTTTTCAGTCTCCGTTTCTGGATCAGAGTTGACAGACATAATTGTCATCTTTTCGATGGTGGATATCTTTTATAGGGTTTTCGGTTTTTTTTTCTTCAATAATATGGAACTAAAACACTTCTTAAATGTGGTATTTTTACAATTTTTTTTGTTTTCTTTTAGAAATATTTAACTATTTATTATTTAAATACAAGACCGTTACGATTCGGTGTAACACAAACCACAAAATAATCCCATTGATTTCTAATCTTTCATAACGTTTTTTTAATTATCGACCATACTACCTTGATTTAAAAACTATACTTATTAATGCAACTTTATACTTAAACTTGTATAAAAATGAGTAAGATGTTTTTGTCAAAGGAGAGTTTGGTGGCTTAGATGGCGCCATGAACGTTAATTGAAAAGTTGTAAGGTATATAAAAGTATTTTAAATGTTTGTACCATTATGCTTGTGTTATTTCAAACGTCTCATTTTGGAACATTGTAATTTTAACGATCCAATCATAACGTGGAATGTGGAAAATCAATAAATTAATATAAAATTAGAAGTCATAGTTTACTGATAATATATTTTTTACGCGAACGAAATCGCGAGTAAAAGCTCTTCGTTAGTATAAGTGCATTAGTAAAAATTGCTGAAAATTGATAAGCAACTTCATATGAAGCTAATTGACGCGATGTAACGGATAGATTTTCTTGTTGGAATAACATTTTTCCGCGGAATAGAATAATTAAGGTGCCGTTTCTTATCACATAAAATCGATTTCCGTTAGCCGATACTTACCTGCTTGCATTGATAATTAAACAAACACCTTATTATATCGGTTGAGATATTATCATCTTACTTACTAGGGTTGCCATACGTCCCGGTATATACAGTGAAATGTAACAGTTATACAGGGGCTATCTCCGAACGTCGCATTCCTTTATTGTGACACAATAACTTGACGTATCTTCACGCAATATGCGAAAACACCCGAGGGGATTATGAGTCAATTGCCTTACTGTCGTGTGGTCAAATTTATACAGCAAAGACGTATCTACCTCTGGTTGACATTTCACTGACTATACGGGACTGTCACTGTTCAACCTTCGCGTCCCGTATTTTTATTGTTTTGATGTAAAATATCTCCCATATACATAGTTACTATGTTCAGATGCTCGATATTGACCCCAAAGTACTCCTTCTTTTCTTACTTCTTTATCCAAAAATCACGCAATTCGGAGAATTCCACGGGTATAGGTCAGAGGAATCAGGAATCGGTAATTTACAAAAAAACTATGTAACGGCATAAATACCTCATAACGTTTATCGGATGTAAAAAGAAATAGGAATTGTATCCGTATTGGTTTAATAAGTTACAGCAACCCTATCTATAGTGGCAGGATGCGAGGATACGAAGTCTGTCGAACCTTCTTTACGGGGTGACTGCATGAGGCTGACTTTCGTGCCAGTGGTGTCTTGGAATCTCAAAAGCTGCCTTGTCATTGTGGCTTTAAATAACGAATTAATAAAGCGAATTAATCTTGTAATTCTAAGAAATAATTTAAAAACCACCGAGAGAACCATATTTTAAATGAAAGAGTAACATTTTGAGGCTTTGAAAGTTTTGGACCGATTTTGATGAAACTTGTTGCTTTTTGCTGTTTCTTATTTGTGTCTATGTCGTGTGTTTGTTTGAATAAATTCTATTCTATTCTATTCTATTCTTTTTATCCTGATATTCTCACGGAATCCGGATTTTTGCGGCTGCTGGCTGTCAGGTAAAGTAACAGGTAAAAGATAGTGTAAAAATAAATAATTTCCCACAGCATGTTATTGGAGTCGTCTTCGGTCCTCCTGGTAAGGGCGAACGCAGACGACCAACTTTTTGCTTGACTGATAAGCCATCATTAATATTATTATTTACTTCGTAAGGACCGAGTAAACTCAAATTAGATAGCATACTTTCTTCATATAATCAATCAATGCTGATAACATGTTTAATTTGTAAGCAGATATTCACTTTCAAAACTGATGTAATTTTAAAAAATACTAAAAAATATTTTCCAGCTTGGATCTGAATCTTCAGCGGAAGCCACATCAGGTGCAAAACCTGCAGCGAAGAATAAATTTTGAATAGTTTTTGATTTATTTTAATTAAACCCTCGGTCAGTATGATTTGATGGTTAGCAAAATCGAGTGTTAACGTATTAAGGGTTCCAAAAAACATTCATGCTCCGAACGCATCGGAGGCAAATAGGAGCTGACACGCTCAATTATTGAAACCAATTCCTATGGAATTCATAAATTAAAAAGTCCTCTAAGAAACTCCTAGGCAGGATCTGGATCTGAAATTTTAGGCTTTTTTTTAGACATAATTGTTATTTTCGTTCGCCTGCAAATCGAATGGTCAAAGATAAATCGGCCAATAAAAAAGTGTGCAGCCTATATTTGTTCTTAGTGTAACAAGGTACGGTGACGTCACCCAGTGGGCTGTCAAAGAGCATGGGAAACAGAGGTGGTAAGTGGACGGGCACAGATTAGGTAGCAGTTTGTTACAGACGGTGTGTTGACACAGTGGAGATGTTTAGATGGAGAAGGAACGTTTCTGTGAAAGTGGAATTCGACTTCATTGCATTGCACACACCGCCATCTTGCCTCACACTAAGCATCTAGGCTTGTGTTATACTTTGCTTTCGTAAATTATATACATAATATAGATAAGACACATAGACCACTTAGACCAGAAACAAATAGGTATCTGTACATAAATACAAGGTTAAGGCGGGAATCGAAATCACAACCATTTGCATCGCAGGCGCATGTTCGCCCACCGCGCTATAGAGGTCGTTAATTTGTTGATCTCATCATGCCTCCTTTTGATCATATTTTTATTATACATTGTATCTCATGCCTCCAAATCGTCGTCAAAAGATTAAAGAAGAATTTTGTCGAATTGACGTTGATGTTTTAGAAACTCTACTGAGGCTACAGCTATGATACAGACTACTCCTATATTTAAATGAAGTTATACATACCGTTGTTCCCCCACTGCCTGGCCGCACTACCTCGCTCCACTGTGGTGTTAGGATGACGGTGCAAGTGCCGCGGCGCCAGCGCGGGCGCATGATTACCGCGTAATGGCTGCCCGATGCCCCAACCAACAACCAGGAATGTCTTAATGCGACAACGTGTTGTTGGGAATTGACACAATATATATCGCTGAAATGGACAGAGGAATTTAAAGGAAAAGATTTATTACGAAATCTCTGAAAATACATGAGCTACGAGCCTGAAATTCCGCATGGGGGTTCCTCTTGGGATGTAGGCGAGTACAAACAAAGGATTTTTGGAAATTCGCCTTTAAAGGTGTAAAAAGGTCGTGGCCACATGCAGACAATGAGAGCCATGAGAGCTGCAAAACAAAATAAACGTGATTATAAGTATACATACCTATCCGTAAAAATAGTTTCATGATGAGTTCAAGTCGGGAAAACCTTTATAAATATCTATATCTATCCAGGGTTATTTTTTTATATGGGCCTTCAGAGCTATACCTGTCTTAATTCTTATAGCGAACAATGCTGAAAGCAGTTGCGTGCCCGATTTTGACAAAAACTTAAAGTGCATAAATCAACTATTTTAGGTATTTTAATCGCGTATTTCTTATTTTCATTTCCCTTACCTCGATGTTTTGACTATGACTATGTAAGAGCGAATAAGAAATACACTATTAAGACCTGGGAAAATATTAATTATGTCATACGTACCAAAACTCCAATCGACTTAATAAGATGATTGTCCAACGTCTCGGTGGGCGTCCACTATCCAGTCTACTCCATCACAAAATCTCAACAACATAATCGTCGGTACGGCTTCCGTTTAATACTAGTTTTGGTAGATTTTTTCTACCATTATAGTAGTAAATTGTTACGTTGGTTTGGGTCCACTCGATGCGTGGCGCCAATGACGCGATGGAAACTCCTCACGATCTGTCAATTAATGTGGCTTCAGGAATGTCGAGATCGGGGATTTTGGATGCTTTGTGAAAGTTGAAGATGCCACCTTAGAGTTTAGAAACTTACAGTTAAAGGCGGTAGGTGAGGTGGTTTGGCCTTTTAAGCCTATTGATACCTGGGTCCGATATCCAAATCAGATTTACAATGAATATTGTTCGAGAGAATTTTTTTGGGAACTTCTGTAACCCGAACGGATGTAAGTAGTATAGAATAAAATTTGCTACGAAATACGGTACAACGACGAATGTTTCTCTTTGATTCCAAAGGCCGTGGGTTTGAATCCCGGCCGTAGTAATAGATAGATAGATAGATAGATAGAACGGGACTTACGGTGAAACCACGAAGTACAGCTAGTATCCTACTAATATTAAAAACGCGAAAGTTTGTATGTATGAATGTTTGTTAATCTTTCACGCAAAAACTACTGAACCAATTACAATGAAACTTAGTATATAGATAACTAGTGACCTGGAATAACATATAGGCTACTTTTTATCCCGAAATTCCCGCGAGATCGAGACTTACGTGGGTTAAACCGCGGGGCACAGCTGTAGTCCTGTATATTTGGATTACTTCTTAGAGGTTGTAAAACATTTTTTCTTTCTCCCTCTTAAACTTTATATTCAGTTAACATTGTAATTTAAAGAATAACAATACTACCTATAAGGTGATGTTATCAGACAGTTGTTAAGAGAGAGAGGTCTCAAAGAAAGTTGATAAGCAAATAACCATCGGTTCTCATCCGATGTTACATCAACTTTGAGTTCAGTAAATCGAATCAATACAGCTTTATTTATGGTACATGTTGTAAGATTTAGCGGGCTGACTGTAATCTTACACATGATTTTTAGATAATTCAACATTTTAGCAGCTTTTTATTGCTAAACGATCCAGAAGGGGAACGCAACTTGCAGCTTGGGAATTTGGGTCGGGGGGATGACGCCTTATTGGAGGACGAAGTTTTTATTTTTAGATTTTGTTTGTTTGTTTGTACCTATATTCCTAAGGCTAGAATATAAATAGTTATTAATTAAGTAATTTTTTTTGACATTTGTTTTTGTAATTCTTCAGTGTGACCAAGACGCGCGAAAAAAAAAGAAGAACGAAGATAGGAAAACCTCATTAATGGTTAAGGAAAACTTAATTAACATAAACAGGGCAAATAAAATAATAAATCGCTATAATCTCAGACCTTACACTGCATGGATGGAGTCCCTGCGAGGGTGTGTGAAGAGAGCGCGCGGCGCGGGCGTACGGGATAGAGGGGTGTGTCAATCCCTCGGGATTTCACTCCTCAACTCCTCAACCTCTCTGTTATTGTTTCAATCTCTCGCCGCAAACTTCAATACACACGCTGAATTGAAAAAGTTCATTCAAAACGGTTTGTTTAACATTTTTGTTTCTTTTTCTTTTATTATTTTTTTAGGTCTACGTAGGTGAGGTTACTTTTGAGAGGTTTTGTTTAAGAAAACGTTTTTCTTGACATTAAACAATATTAATAACACAAAAAATACATTTTAAAATAATAATTACAATTGCAATTAATTACTTATATTCTTTGAATTCATCTGAATTCTAAATGATTTATACATGCAGCGCTAGCAATTTTAATTTATACTGTTCAGGATGATGGAGTGCCTGCATATTAGATGGAGTAGGCTTGCCCAGAACCTATGCCACCATATCAGGTAAGTTAAGCATGCCAAGTGCCAACTCGTCAATAAGTCTGAAGACAAAATCCTACTCCTACTATCCTTAATCCTACTAATATTATAAATGTGAAAGTTTGTGTGTGTGTTGTTTGTTTGTTTGTTACTCCTTCACGCAAAAACTACTGAATCGATTACGATGAAACTCAGTATCTAGATAGCTGAAGACCTGGATTAACACATAGGCTACTTTTTATCCCAATATTCCCACGGGATCGAGACTTACGCGGGTGAAACTGCGGGGCGCAGCTAGTAAACTAATAAAAATACATTTTCTTTTTACATTAGTAAGTATATAAGTACAAGAGTTTCCCCAATAAAGATCAGTTAAGAGTTAAGAATTAACAGTTGAGAACCAACTACGATCGTGTTATTTTACTCTATCCTTTCTCATTGCTCATTGACAAAACCACCCCGCGATACTCCCGGCCAATACATATATGCAAAAATAAAGCAACATTCACCGACTAATTTCTTACCTACTGAAAATAAAATAAATCCGTGACTAAAATAAACCGGAGGAGCCTCGTTGGTGGATCCTAATGGTATGAGCCATTTTTACTATTATTAGTATTAAAACTCATGATAATTCATTGTGGTTATGGTAAGGCCATTAAATTTTGAAAATTATAATAATTAGATACCTCTGTTATTTGTATCAATATATTACTAACCATTTTGTTTTTAAGTTTATTTTATAATCTTATCTATCGATCGATAAACATTCACTGAATGCAAATCAACAATTTTACAAATAATAAACCACCTCCACTATAAAAATGTTAAGCAACTACTTATTTTATATAACACTAGCGACCCGTCCCGGCTTCCCACAGCTATATTATGCATGTATTATACCTACATAATATAAACCTTCCTCTTGAATCACTCTATCTATTAAAAAAACCGCATCAAAAGTTATTCAAAAGCCGCGTAAGTTACGATTCCGTGGGAATATCGGAATAAAATGTAGCCTATATTACTCCCAAGAATTCATTGTATCCTCATACTAAGTTTCATCAAAATCGATCCAGTAGTTTCGGAGCATATTTGTTACAAACAAAAAATCTTTTCTCTTTATAATATTACTAGCAACGCTCCGCGGTTACACCCGCGTCAGTCCTGATCCCGTGGGAATATCAGAATAAAAAGGAGCCTTAATCGATAAATAGACTATCCAACACAAAAATAATTTTTAGTAGTTCCTGAGATTAGCACGTTCAAACAAACAATATTAGTACCTACAGATATATTATATTATTTGGATAAGTGACAATTACAATAGACATTATGCTTATCACTTCTATATGCGCCTTAAGAAAATGCTAAAATACACAAGGATACAAATGAATTGCTAATTTAAGTGCATAAAAATACTTAGAGTACCTACAAATCATAATAAACCTCCATTAGTATATTATTCATTATTCCACAAGGTCAGATTTAACGACCATATTAATGCGCAAGAGCACTAAACTACCTATTTTTAAAGAATTACCACGTATCACTGCATTTAAGAGAACAAATGGATTTCGTGATACAAACGTTTAGAGCGACCTTCGTTTTACTTGAGGGTATTAAAATCACATTAGAACTTTATAATGGTAACTAAGCATTATTATGTAACTCCTTCGAACCACATGGTGCTTCGAACTGCGTAGGGCCCTGCTAGGAAACAATTGAAGATTGCGCAGTAACTGCTCGCCAAATTCAAACATTTTCAGTTTCAAATGATCAAGTTAGAAATCGAAATCTAATTATTTTGAATACGCACTTATTAGTATTTATAAATGAAGATTATTTGTCTTATGGGAATTTCGTACCGGATTCCCGCAAAATTCTAAAAATGATTTTTATTTGGATATACCTACTACTAGTTGAAAATCAAAATGTTACAAAACCTACTACTAAGTACTCTATAGTGGCTTTGAAACTTTTCTAAATTTGAATAACTGTGAAATTAACAATAAAACATAACCGACATGCGACACCTCCATTTAGACATGTTTTTTTTAAATCGAATAAAGGAATAAGTGATAGGAAAATTATGTTCTAGATGCGCGGATTACAAATTATTTCCAAAACTATTTCCAACTTTGTAATGTTTACGAAAAACTAATACTTATTAGATTGAATTTGGCGTGCCGTTGATTCAACATCACTTTATAGACACCTTACTCAATCAATTATTATTAATCATTCGTAGAAGCCTCTCCATCCTAAAGTTGCTTGGAATAGCCTGCTTTCAGCGGCAAAGGCGCCTATCTTGCCATTCCATGTTTAATGTTTAAGCTTAATTTCCTTATTTGTTTTTATTCATCTATTAATTAAGAGTTATATTTATCTAGATAGTAGGTGCCACGATGCAACGCGAAACGGAGTGTTGGGAGACCAGCTGCCCGGTGGACCGACGACATTGTGGCGGTCGCGGGTAGTCGGTGGATGGAGGCGGCTCAGGACCGCTGTTTGTGGCGTCGTATGGGGGAGGCCTATGTCCAGCAGTGGACGTGTATGGGCTGACATGATGATGATGATGATGAGTAGGTGCCAACGCAACAAATAGTTTAACACAGTAAACAATTCTTCATTTAATTTTCGTTTTCGATTGAAAAGAGGTAAACAAGTTGAAATCTCCTTCGTTACATACAAACCCGATGCTCTCACCTAGTTTCCGCGACGGAAGTGCGCAGCCTGGCACCGGAAATACATCAGATTGAAGAAAAATTGGTACCATTCGCGCTCGCCTCGCTCGATCAATGTGTTACGAATTCTGATTGGCCCACTGGTTCAATTTATTGATGAAAATGAGATGACCTACTGATTGGTTATTTTTGAAAGTGAGTTTTGTCAGATTTCGCCAGTGAGATGTAAGGTTGACATATCACTGGATTTCGCTATAATTTTCAACCGACTTCAATAAAAGGAGGAGGTTCTCAATTCGGTTGTATGTATGTTTTTTTTTATGGATGTTCCCGCATATCTTCTTTGTGTATCAACCGATTTTGATGAATCTTTTTTTTTAGAGTTAAATTTCATAATTTAGTAGGTACGATACCATGAACTTATAATTGAAATACAAAGTGATTCTATATAAATAAAAAAGTCGATGGCGACCCTTGCCGGCACTGGTCGCCTTCGTTGGTGAAAATTGTTGATGTTGTTGTTCCAATATGTATTGTTTTTCTTAAAAGTGCTGAGATGGAATTGTAGGTGAGATTTTTACCGACATTTTGGTGTGACTTTGAGCCAAAAATTTCCTATAAATTTGAAGCTATCCTAAAATTAAGAATTAAAACTAGTATATCTTTGAAATGTCTAATGTGTAGGTACACTAAAAACAGTATTAATAGTAAAATTCTAATCACACACAAGATGCTACGTTGTAGAACCTTATTACAACGTGATCGGACTTGAAATATGTTTATAATTACTTACCAACATAATTATTGAAAAACCGGCCAAGTGCGAGTCGGACTTGGGCACGATGGGTTCGGTACCATTTTGGGAACCCCATTTAGTATTTATTTTTTTCAGTTTTTAGTAATTGTGGTTATAACGACAACAGAAATACCTACATCATCTGTGAAAAATTCAACTGTCTATCAATTACGGTTCATGAGATACAGCCAGGTGACAGATAGACAAACGGACAGCTGTAGAGTGTTAGTAAGGTCTTAATAGGGTCCCGATTTTAACCTTTGGGTACGGAACCCTAAAATTGTACCTTAATTACAACTGAGCGACAATTCTTATCATTCACTAAGAAATATCTACACGTGCCCCGCGTCGAATTACAATCAATAATAAATAAATAAATAAATATTGCAGGACATTCCACACATCGCCATCTAGCCCCAAGCTAAGTAACTAGACTTGTGTTATGGGTGCTAGACAACGGCTATACTACTTATATACTTTTCTTTTGTAAATATATACTTATAATACATAGGAACAACCAGACCACAGACAAATATCTAAGCATAAATACTTGTCTATGGCGGGAATCGAACCCGCAACCCTGTGTTTGGCAGTCCGGCATGGTGACCATTGCGACAACTGGGTCGTCATAATAGAGTATTTAATAGAGAAAGAGATGGATGTGAACGATGAAATTGACGGCTAGAAGATTCAATAAATAGAAGAAGACATTCTGCGCTGTCACTAATATTAATTGGGATAAGGGCAGGCAGAAGAAGAATAAAAATAGAACAGATGCAGAAGTATCTACCACGTACTTAGAAATCAACAACGTAACAAAAAATGGAGGTGATTTATTTTACAAATGATAGGTCAGCGTTTGACCACTACCACAACAGCCTGATGGTAGGTGACGATGCGGCAGGTGATTAGGTATCTTCTAGGAAAGCGTGCTACATCTTTCGTACGCTTTTCTTTAATATCCGCGTGCGTGAGTCGTAACTCTTTATTTTATACATGGAGCTGAGACATCTATGTGTGATGTGCGATATATCTTCGTCATAGCCCTTAGTACATAATTCAACCTAAGTTAAAAATGTCCACATTATTTCTCTACCATGCCATATGAATATAAATTGAAATAATTAAACGAAACATCCATTATCTCACGTTACATTTTCAGAATAATCACACAAACAATAGCAGTCACATCCAAAATGGGCGAGCATTACAAAAACTAACATTATGCCAACGTATTGGACATTTATAGGACCCTTTGCTACATTTTATACGACAAATAAGTCGACTGTTTGTCCAGCCTGCTATTGTTTACAGCAATTATATTTTATCAAAATGTGATAAGTAAAAAGTGATGGTTTTATGAGGCTTTAAATTGTTGAAGTGTTTTCATTTCTCATGTGTTAGTGCTTATTCAAGTAAGTAGGTACCTATATATACAGGGTGAATTTTTTATGTGGGCCTTCAGGCCTTTAATTTACCATATTATGTTTGTTTCAAAGAATTCATCTCTATCAGCAAGACTATCGATTGGTATAAAAAAAATGGGTGCGTGTACTTATGTACGCGCGTGAGAAGTTATACTTCTTTGGCATTATTAAAAAAAAAAAAAAAAAAAAACAAAAAAACAAAAAAAAAAAACTCGTCCGACAAAAAACTCGTCCGACGAAAAGTTCGTCCGACAAAATACTCGTCCGACAAAAAACTCGTCCGACAAAATACTCGTCCGACAAAAAAACTCGTCCGGCAAAAAACTCGTCCGACAAAAAACTCGTCCGACAAAAAACTCGTCCGACAAAAGACTCGTCCGACAAAAAACTCGTCCGACAAAAAACTCGTCCGGCAAAAAACTCGTCCGGCAAAAAACTCGTCCGACAAAAAACTGAGAATGAACTGAGATGATGAAAACTGTGAACTTTGTAAAATTTCACTCTCATCATTTTTTCATAACGCGCCTAAAGAAGTATAACTTCAAAAATATAGGCTGATTATTTTTTTGCAAAATCAACATGTTCGATTCCTGGCTAGTGTAATGACTTTTTCAAAAATCTAATGATGCAGTTTTAGTTTTTGTCAAAATCGGGCACGCAAATCCTTTCAGCATTTTTAGCTATCTCTTATAGTTGCGGATATAATATAGCCCTGAAGGCCCACATAAAAAATTCACCCTGTATACCTATATAGGTACAATTTTTTTGACGTGATAACGTCTTATAAATTGATGTACACCAGCATTCACAAAAAAATTTGACGTCATGCGTTATTGACAAGTAACCATAGCAACGATTAATTCGTGTCTACCTATTACCTGAAAGAAAATATTTTTTAGCTCCATGATAGTTTTCCAGAAAGTATTTTTAAAAGTGGCAAATTTTTATTAAACCTCTTACAATTCATTATCATTTAAAAAAAAAACTTTTGGTAATTATTTTGGTAAAATGCATTTTCTTCATTAATATGAATTGTCGCATTTAACTTTAATTGTTAAATTATTAACTTCTATTTAAAACATATTTCATTGTTACAACTGTCAAGTAGGTACTTAGGTACTTACCGAATAATAATTGTAAGTCCTGTGTGCTCATGTAGATATTATATTTTTGTAAGCGTTTGATGTTCTCGATAGTTTCAAAGTCTATTGAGTTTTCAAATTATGTTCTATACCAGAGGTGCCCATACGGTCAATCGCGATCGATCGAAAAAAACCTACGGACTTACGCGGGTGAAACTCAGGACTTTGATTTTTATACACCTAATAGGGACTATAGACCTCAGTATCGGTATAAATTTCAACTTGCTAGGTCCACCCGTTCCTGAGAAAATCGTTGGTGACACACAAACGAACAGACGGACAAGAGAGTGATCTTATAAGCGTTCCTTTTTTACCTTTTGAGGTACGGAACCCTAAAAATGTCGATTACTTAATCATAAATTTGATGCTAAGTCGATCTCCTTAAGAAAAATATGGAGAAATGTAATGTTATTTTGTATAAAATAACATTACATTTCGATTTCTAACTGGGTCATTTTTAAAGCTCACAGATTTAGATCAAGCGGTCACTGCGAAATCAATTATCTCCCCTTTAAGTCTTGAATTTTTTAATGATGATTAATTACTTCAAGTGACAAGTTAATTTTAATTAAGCCTTTTACAGTGTGACACTAAAAGGTGCTAAAGTCTTTTGAGACCATAGACAGAAAGTCAATGAATAGAAACATGCATACTTTTACATAATATTGAACCTGTACAATTTTAATTACTATAGTAGGAACTAGCTAGGTTCCTTTATGGTTATACTGTTTTTTCTTACGGTCTTTCGATTGTATTAACTCCTAGTATCTAGTATCTAATAAGACATAATAACGTGATACGTCCTTCAATTCGGTCAGTTGAGTACAGGGTACTTTAATAACCAAATGTAACTAAAATTCAATAAACTTAATGAAATGGTTGTGTTAAGTTTATTGAATTTTAGTTTCGATCTGCGGTTTCAAAAACTAGCCTATGTTAAGACACAAGGTCCAGCTAGCTATCCGACATATTTCAACATAGTTTTATCGAAATCGGTTAAGTAGTTTCTGCATACACAAACTTTTCACATTTATAATTTCAGTAGGATACAAAAATTAGAACTCTTTAGTTAGTTATTTTATTGACAGAAACACAAGACGTTTTGCTTAGGTACTGCATCAGTGGCTGCATCCACTGATGGGCCCAATTTAGAGGAAAGGCATCTCTTCCTTTTTTCCATTCCCTTCTCTCTAGGGCCAGGGTAGGCTAGTCGTTCCTGTATCATCTGCGATTTGGTCTGCCTCGAGAGCGTTTTTTACGGGGTTGCCATTCTGTTGAGGACTTTGTCATTCTGCGTTCATGTCGTGGCCTGATACATAGAGATAGATAAACACTTTATTATACACATCACAACCCAAATTACAATTATAAAAAACACAAACATAAATCTAGGTTGCACAAAATGCGTCCCAGATTTTGTTTTGCCAGTCTAAGTTCACCCGATTTTATGTTGGTCTATATTCTAAGTTTGCTCAGTATGTCCCTATATTCTTGTAATTGAACAGGGTGGCCTAGTGCCCGAGGGAAGGCAGGATATTGTGCCGGTATTACTATCTGTATTACTGCCAGCCATTCTCGTCAGGGACCGGATATTTGGCGTTGATAGTCAACAGATATTCACACTGTTCATTTTATAGGTATTATTTGTACGACCGATCGCTCTGGAAGTGTTTGGGGGAAGCCATGATCCAGCAGTGGACGTCTTGTAGCTGATATGATGATTTGTACGTTTCTTGAAAATAGGTCGTATTTTGTACCTACTGTTAATTAATTAAAAGTAGATTAGAACTTTTACAGTTGTTTAAAACGCGATATTTACCATGTTTTTTGTTTTTATTTTATGGAGCCTGGGTGCATATCCCGTTTTAAACTTTAATAGTGAAAAATAACCATGGAAGTAAACTCTTAGAGAATATTTAGATTTAGTTTTTGTTTGTTTATACCATATTATGCTATGGTACTGCTATATCACTTTTTATGACACCTGGTATCCAATATATCAAATTGGAGCTTTAGGAATAACATAAAATATTTTTTATCTCGATATTCTCACGGGACAGAGTGCTGATAATTTTTCAAAAACTTCTCATAATATACGTCGGCAGGTTTATTTTTTGTAAAATTTACATAAAACCAACCATTTATCTACCTACTTACCTCCTTTTCAAGATATGTTTTCTTTCATAAAAAGCTCTCCAAAACTCCCGACAAATTAGTAAAACGATTCCCCGCTGGATTTGAAATGCGATGTAATGAAATATTAAGTCCCCTATAGCCGACGGCAATAGGTTACTGTGTCCCCTTGGACTATACAAGCAAAATATAACGACATTGTGGGGTATTTAAAAAAACTACAGTTTTGTTCTAGTAATATTGTTCCGTTAATAATATAATTATTGCTAATATAATATAATTATTTATAATTATTCCTTTTGATTCTGAAGGTGGATCATCTCCTAATTCTATGTGGTAGATACATCTGTTGAAAGACATTCATTTAATTTTAAAACACAAATACTGACTACACATAATATTTTCAAAATAATTTACCTATAAGTAAAAATAAATTTAATCTAAAACAAATACCTATTAGGTATCTCTATTCAAATAAAACCAAGTTGCACCAAAATCAAATCAGCAATTCGAACACGTTATAACATTTTCTTTGATCTAATTACAAATGAATAGAAAACACGATGTAACGACGAAGTCACCGCGGGAGACAGAGGGGCGAAGCCCGGGGACTCCGAGGGTGCCTCGATCGACATTATTCAATTATATTAGAGGTACTGTGACATTACTATAGGTAGATGCACCCGGCAAATCGCAATCACGCTGCGTGCGAAAAAAATACAATTATTCCAATAAAGTAATAAAAAGTAACAAAAATAATAAACTGTAGGGTCAGGCGTATACTGAAAATCTCATGGCGTGACCGAGTGAGTATAATATTGAAGTCCTCAATCGAGTCAAAAAGAAGGCGGAACTTATTAGCACAATTAAGCGCCGAAAGTTATCTTATTTCGGTCACGTCATGAGAAATCAAAAGTACAGGATGCTCCAACTCGTCATACAAGGAAAGATTGCTGGAAGGAGAAGTATTGGCCGAAGGCGCTACTTTTGGTTGAAGTACCTGAGGGATTGGTTCGGCTGCAGCACTAACCTCGCTCTTCAGAGCGGCAGCCTCGAAAGTGAAAATTGCTCTGATGCTGTCCAACCTCGGATAGGGGTGGAACTTAAAGAAGAAGGTCAGGCTTCTGCCATTCTAAGTAAGTTTGACACATCGATTTTTAGCCATGGCCACCTACCACACGTATAGCAATGTATTTTAACTCCATTACCTTTCGTCTTTTAGACGGCCCAATTGGCACAATGGCCACCATGCTGGACTGCCAAACACAGGGTTGCTGGTTCGATTCCCGCCTCAGACAAGAACATATTTGTCTGTGGTCTGGTTGTTTCTATATAGTATATAAAAGTTTATATTTACAAAAGAAAAGTATAAGTAAAAAAAGTAAGCAAGGAGTAATAAGTAAGTATAGGTATAATGTATAATACATGTATAAGGAGTATATCGTTGTCTAGTACCCATTACACAAGTCTAGTTGCTTAGTTTGGGGCCAGGTGGCGATGTGTGGAATGTCTTGCAATTCTTATTTAAGTATTTCTATCATAACATTGAAATTAGTTCGAATTTTTTTATAAGCAGTAATTTAAATGAACTATCTATGCTTAACTTCCTGCATAGATAGTTCAAACTTGCCTGGACCAATTTGGCCAATTCTTTTTTTAGAATATTCCATATGGTACGAGGATGGTTCTTACGGAGAGAAAAATTTAAAAAATTGCCTGAAAATGTCTAAAAACAACACTTTTCTATACTCCATACCATACAAACGATTCGTAATAATACAAGTCAATAAGAACTTTAATACCATAACATAAAGTTCAAGTTTTAATGGAGAGGTGCCGGGAAGGCAAAACAATTGAGTGACGTATAAATATTGATGTCAATCGTGCCGCGGTGTTAGTTGCCAAACTACACCTAAACGGCTGAACCGATTTGTATGATTTTTAACCCCCGACGCAAAAACGACAGGGTGTTATAAGTTTAACGTGTCTGTGTGTGTGTGTCTGTCTGTGGCATCGTAGCTCCCGAACGGCTGAACCGATTTTGATTTAGTTTTTTTTTATATGGCAAAACAACGTTTGCCGGGACAGCTAGTTAAGGATAAAATACAGTTGCAGTTGATATTATGTCGCCAATATCTTACCTCGGCCTCGAACAGGAAATAATAGGTTCTTAAAAAATTTGGCGTTTGATATTTCTGTGGGATCAGGAATTAAGCAGGTAAAATAGCGGGTCGATAATAGTGGGAACTTGTCGCATTTTTTTAAAAACAAAAATGTAAGTAAATAAATCAGGATTAAAGTCACAATCCTCAGGATTAAAAATATGACCGACGAAGATTCGACCCCGTGAGTTTTTTTAACCCTATGAATTTCCTTAACACCATGAATTTTCCTAACCCCGTAAATTTCCTTAACCCCCCATGAATTTCCTTCACACCATGACCTTTCCTAACCCCGTGAATTTCCTTAACCCCCTATGAATTTCCTTCACACTATGAACTTTCCTAACCCTGTGAATTTCATTAACCCCCTATGAATTTCCTTCACACCATGAACTTTCCTAACCCCGTGAATTTCCTTAACCCCCTATGAATTTCCTTCACACCATGAACTTTCCTAACCCTGTGAATTTCCTTAACCCCCTATGAATTTCCTTCACACCATGAACTTTCCTTACCCTGTGAATTTCCTTAACCCCCTATGAATTTCCTTCACACCATGAATTTTCCTAACCCCGTGAATTTCCTTAACCCCCTATGAATTTCCTTAACGCCATGAATTTTCCTAACCCCGTGTGATTTGAGTATTTCCAATGATTAATTTACAATAAATTCATGGGGTTAAGGAATTTTCCTAACTCTGTGAATTTCCTTAACCCCAAGAGTTATTGTGTCCTATTCTCATTGTGTGGTGCGTTAAATTCGAAAACACAAATCTTACCATACTTTTAAAAAGATTCAATGCGAACGATGCCAACTAAATAAAAACATTTGACTTTAACTATATTTACTTGAACAATGAAACAAATACTCGAATAAATAGCAATAGCACGGAACTAGTATCAAACAAACAACACTACGCGTGCGTTGTCAAAGGTATTTGAATCCCATGGGAATGTAACATCCCATAGAGCACTCGATGTTGTCGTGGAAATGTACTAAACGTCGGCTTACGGTGTTTTCCGACACTTCCCTCGCTCCTTTCACAAATAGCGGTTAATTGAAAATGGACCCCTGTGTGTGGTGTCCGGTATGAGAGGGAGCGGAAAGCTTACAACGAACGTTAAATAGTCTTACGAGATATTTATACTTGAAGCTATACCTATCAAGTAAATATTTGTATCAAATATTAATATTTTATTTTTTCGAACTGAATAAATACCTACCATGTGAATTCCATACTTATTAACCGACTTAAAAAAAAAGAAATAGATCTTAATGTTTTTAGCGGAACTATTTCTTCTTATGCTTTTAAAGTTTTATTTAAGCTTTCCTTTTTTTCGTGATTCCCTTAAAATTTAATTCGTAATTTCTTAAATTAAAATGTAAGTACTTACTTATATTTTTTGTGTGTGATGTTGTAGGTTTTGAAACTATTAATAGACCGATTTTGATGAAACTTGCTAATAAGATACTTACATTAAATCCTTAGGAGTAACATCCCGATATTCCTATGGGATTAGGTCTTATGCCGCTGTTAGTAAATAAACCTATTAATCATTGATGTCTAAGACCGTCCTGTTTGAAAGTATGTTTAGAAGGCCTTTTGCCAGTAGTGGCACAATTTAGGCTAAGAAAAAAATAGACGTCATTCTAATAACAGAAAAATCTTCTTACTTAGGGCACACCCCCTCCGTCAGGAGTTCAGAACCCTGCAGTTGGAGTGTTGCCTCTAACAACAACTTTATTGAGCCCCGCTTCGTCACCCCTGAATGAAACCTTTATACTAAATAGCCCTCTTACACTGTAAAATATTTTCCTAAGCCGTGTATAGAGTGTTTGTAATATAAACAGGTTTTATTGGTTTACTTAATTCATTGATCGATTAACGTTTCATTTGTAATAATACCTACATTGTAAGAGAGGTTTAGTAGATAAACTCTTTATTGTACCATATTAAGCCATAATTCTAACATAAATTCCTGCTAAAACTAAAATAATACAAACAATGGGCGGCCTTATCGCTAAAAGCGAAAAATCTCTTCCAGGCAATCTTTAGTTAGACGTAAGAGAGTTACTCAGCTATATCTTGTAGGTATGGCCGAAAATCCCAGCATAGGCTTAACCAAACTAAAGTCAAAAAAGACTTAAGTGTTTTTTTACTTTCATTTGGCTAGGTTTATAATAGAAACGTCATGAAAATTCGGCTTTAAATTATACCAAAATGTAGTAAAAAGAATCACAAAAAATTTAACATCAATTTCTATGTAATAAAATTACGGCAACAGGCGTTTAAAAAAATACTAATTAAATTAATTAAAAACCATAAGAATTAATCTAACCTTTAAAAATCTAATTAATACATCGCCTGCAACAACAACTCATAATATTTAAGTACGTACCTACTCATCTAAGACACACCTAGTGAAAATATATCCAAAAAAATAAAAATTATTAGAACGTTTTTAACAACAGCGCACGCTACACACTAAATAAATTATTAAATTAGTTTTTTTTATTTCTTTTTCCCGCTTATTTTTCTCTTCGACACACAAACTAAAAATATGTACATGAACACGTAAGTCTTAGAAATATTCATTAAATAAAGTAACAAGCACACAATGCAGTCCAAAGTGGTATCATAAAACTGCTACTTTATAGTAAAAGTGACAGCTGACAGGAACGCCACAGGATTTATGCGGCTGCGGTCTGTTGCCGTTGTCAGTGTTGCCACAAGGTGTCGTTGGTGCTCCGGTACCCCTGATGGACGAGGCAGGACTGGTAAACTGAGAATTAAAGTTTAAAATACGACTTGGTTATAAGCTTTAGTAATTTGATAGTGCTGTGGTAGGTAACAAGGCTTAAGTACTAACTACATTTTGGTTTTAAAATAAAATTATGCCTTAAAGAAGCGGTGTTGGCCTATTGGCACAGAAAATATATGTCGTGGGTTAAGTCCCTTTTTTTTCCGGTGACCCTCCTCGTTGCAGCTTGGAGGCCCGGGGATTCATTTGAACTCTCCGGAACCTCCATGCACCGCGTTCATCCCGGGAAAAAAATCCCCCCGTTTTCAATAGGGTGGCGCGGGGTCACACCGCAGCCAGTCCCAGGTCCGCTTCTTCGAACGATCAAAGCTCCCGCTCTGACGCTCAACGGACCAGATCCCCTTTTGGCAGGCCGTGCATCAATTGATTTTTCTTACGAAAAATGTATGTCCATTGCTCTTACGGTGAAGGAGAACATCGTGATGAAACCCCCTATGCTTAGTTGGCTCCTGACGTGTTGACGAGGTCTTTCTTAGAGACATGATGGTCTAAGCTGCGAGGGTTAAAACACAAATTGACGTTAACTTTATTTAAAAAAAATAACCTTTATGAAAACAGTTTGTTCTCACTTACTAATTTCAGAATTAATGAGAAAATTATTGCTTTTTACGAGCAATCATTTGTAGTGACGTCAGAATTCGCGTGTCCGTTGTATGATGGATGAATGACACATCCGTCATTGCTCACCCTCGGGCAGGTTAATTTACTATCTCCGGGGTGAATCCGAATTAATTCCGCCTTTTTTTGGAGCTCTTGATGTTTGAAACCACTAATGGCCGGTGTCCTTTTGAGAGAGTGTTATGATAATTTATTATGAACTAGTGAAACGACTCGGCTTCACACAGCTAACAGAGAAAAATCCATTGAGTGGTTTTTTTTGAGTTTACGCGCATGATTTTTCTGACCTCTTCGACATCTTTTATTTTTTTACATATTCAATGATAGGTCAGAGTTTGACCACTATCACACCCGTCCTTTTTATGGCAATTTGTACAAAATCTTAATGAATAGGTACACATAAACCCTTCTGAGAAATCACTCGGTCCATTGGTATAAACCGTATGAAAATCAGTTCACTACTTTTAGAGTTTATCGCATTCAAACAGACAGACAGACGCGTCGTTTTATAACAAGTATAATTAGACAAAAACATGTTGTCCAAAGTGTTAGTGACAATTAACTTTCCACTATCAACTTTTAAAAAAAATGGAGACTCTTACTTTATACCTACGTGTTTTTACTAACTGTAAAAACAAAATAAGCGGAGAGCCAGTGCAAAAAAAAATTACAAACAATTTATTAGCGCTAATTAACATCGCTCTTACGGTGAAGGAAAATATCATTTTATGAAATCCGTAGTTTATAGTTGTCTCCAGGCGTAGGTTTGACTAGTTCTTTCTTCTGAAAACGGTCGACTAAGCTGAAGGATGCACCCATCCCCTTCTTTAATTCTTGTCCATCCAAAGGTTTCCTGGAAGAGATCGCTTTTAGCGATAAGGCCGCCCATTGTGCCATATTGTAAGGTATTATTGTTTTTGTAGCAAAATGTATGTTAGAATTAAGGTTTAATTTGGTACAATAAAGAGTTTATCTATCTATATATCTAAGGATGTAATAGTTTCTAGACAAACCTGCTCTATCTGTTACATGTTCCAGGAACTACAGCGTCAGGAATACCATGGATTATAGCTGCTTCCTCTGTATGAATAATCAAAATGTAGGTAAAGGCCAATATTCTTGTTAAAAAACAAAATTAAGTATATATATACTCGTATCCGTTACATAAACATTTTTTTAAATAGTACATATATCTATTTATCCTATCTATTAAGTATTTATCTACCTATTTATCTTTCTATTTATCCTATCTATCTATTTATCTTTTTTTTTACGCAAATTCGGTCTTACGAGCCACATTAGAGCTCTAGAAATGCAAACTTATAAAATTAATAGCTTTTTCGCCGTATTCGATTCAATTATTTATCTATGCAAAGACATTGGCAGAGGTACCTATATTATCCTAATAAATTCCATGCACAAATGTAACAACATAGAGCTGTCAAACAAAATGACAGGCGCCGGCGCCGGACTCTGATGGAGACGTCAATAGGCCTAGGTACATTTGGAAAAACAATCATAAAAATCGTGATTCTGTGAGATTTCTACAATAGTTTTTTTTTATTGACAAAAAAATAGCCTAGGCCCATTTTGTTGTGAATTTTTTTTTTCGTTGCTGGCAAATTACCATAAAATTTATTCGTAAATTATTTTTTTAATTTACTTCCGAATCGCTTGAAAGATGGCGGGATAAATATTTTGTTTTATTTTTCCCGTCCGGAAAGAAAGGTCTGTTAAGTGAACTCATAGCCTCGTCTTTACAAATTTCGCGATTTTTAAGCGACTTCAAAAAAAGGAGAAGGTTCTCAATTCGGTTGTATGTATGTTTTTTTTATGGATGTTCTTACTAGTCATTTTTTAGTTTGTTTACCTTTATTGATGTAAAGATGCTCCTGTCATCTATTAAGGCATCTGGAAAGACTCTTTGTATTCCTAATTAAGTAAAACTTGTAGTTGGTATATTCCTCGTAAAATGTTTTAAGCTGTAAAATACAGTTCAAATCACTCAATCTATCCTTAACCCTACAATTTTATCTGTCCACCCATGCCCACCTGAGTCATCCACATACCTCATTAGCTAACCATCCTTCAGTTAATTTGTTTAAACTGCAATTAACATGTCTACTTTCCATCACTACTAAAAACAACCTTTTAAAAAAGGAACGTTCGATTTGACAGCTCACAGAGATCCTTTCGAAAAAGTTTCTAATCTTAGTCGAACTCTTTGCTCTATCTCTTTGAAATAAGGTTTGATATCATATTGTTAATGTGATATGTTTAGATGAATATTACAGGCCAGTAATAATCGCCTATAAGTGAATACAAACAGTATTAATACATTGTTTTGTTTTTTATCGTGTTAAGTTAGAATAAGACATGTTGACGGTTACGATATTTAAATATGTCCCATTTATCTGTCGGATTTGTCCAGATCAATACGAAATGATCTATGAGGTCCTACAGGCTTACAATTTCAAGTTGGCCGACTAACGACAAATTTAATAGCTCACTCATCTCTTTCAAGTGAAACAGCCCAAAGAAAAAATACAGACAGGCAAAAAGTGATCTTTTAAGGGTTTCTTTTTTTTACCTTTTGAGGTACGGAACCCTAAAAAAGGCCAGCGTTTAACAACACATAACTGACAACCAATAAAATTGGTCTATTTAATTAAGAAATTTAAAAAGTTAAGAAAAAGGGTTGTAGTATTAGTCAATTTTAAATTAATAGTATGGGTTTGCTGGAGCTCATTATAATAAACTTGAGTCAATAAATGAGGAATGTGACATTTATTCGGTAACGCAAAATACTCCACGGCAAGGTTTCCTTAGAGATTGTAGGCAGGCTTTAACAAATCAAGAAGATGGAAGAAAACAATGAGTTAAAACAACTAAGAAAATCTTCACACCAAATATTCTATGCAAATTGTTTTGATGTCAACTTTTCGGCACTGTTGCAACCGTCATATTCATGAGATTCTTGTAATTTTGTACGATAATAAAACAGTTATTAGCTGAGGCTGATAGCTGATTTAGGACAACACGCGGCTTCTCTTTCTTTTCTTATTTTAAATGTGGTTTCATCCATCTCCTTGTCAATTTTTGTAACTGTTTCTTCTTTAAATACATTTGTCGTGTATTTCGTCTCAAACATACCAATCTATTTCTATGAATTTAAAGATGGCGTAAAGCTATTTATCGACAGTCGGCAGTAACGAAGGCTTCAATTAAATATAACGTATTAATTGTACCGTCTACTTATGGTCTGCGTCAACTAATTATCCACCTTTGGACAACAAACACCTAGAACTTCATCAATACATCAATAATTACTTCATTTTCACAAAACTAACAAGGCAATACGTAACAACAATTAACTGCCATATGAATGGCATATATTTTTTAATTATTACCACTTTTATGGAGATTTCCCTCTTTGTTTGCATTTATTATATCCATTTCTGGATAGTTTGAATGATGGGTGGGTATTATTAGAATCGTAATTGGTATAAATTAATATTGAAATAGTGTTTGCACTTCGAATTATTACATACACATGTGAATAAATGTGATTGAGATCGTGAAAATGAAAATTAACACTATAATTAAGTAGGTATAGAATTCTAACATGATTTTACTACCGAAGTTAAAAACGTTAAATGGGATATTTGCTTTTTTTTCTGAAGTTTAATTTTTCGATGCCCAGCATAAGTAAGTATACTTACTTACCTACCAGTAGGTACTATTCAGACAAAAATAAATGAAAATAGAAAGACAAATATTTGACTTTAGGTATTTTCCATTGCTTCAAATTCAAAAGCATCTATCTAAATCACTACATATAATATTGTAGTACAAAGTCCCGCCATAACTGTCAAAATCCAAACCTTAAAATGTAATGAATGGATTTTCATACGAACGGAGTGAAGATTTAGCTGTTAAAGTCACTGTAATTTCAGTGTAATTTTATAGGCGCAAGGTAAATTTAATAAATCGTCATAACCACAGACATTTTTTTGTCTTTGATCATAACATGATACACAAGTAAAAAGTAAAATTAATCATAACACATAAAATATACTACACAATTTGTTTTGATAGGATGAAATATGACGGTAAAATAAAGGTACCTATATGCTGTGATACCAGTGCTAAGCCAATGCGGGTCCCTATATGAAAAACCATTGTCTTTTCTCATTTTAATTTTAGTATAATAAAATAAATTTTAAACAGTCTTATAATAAATAACTTTTAAAAATTAAAAAAAAAATAAGATTTCTCTTTAACCATAATATTAAAAATTAAAATGTTTTACGGGATGAAATAATAACTGTGTGGCTATCGAATAGTGCTAAAATCGTTTAGCCACTTCAATTTTTTTAAGGACCTGAAACGCCTAAGAAAATGGGCATTCTCCATTGCACTAAAAAAAATGCTCTATTCTATCTCTACTAATTT
The DNA here is from genome assembly GCA_907269075.1 of Idaea aversata. Classification (NCBI taxonomy): domain Eukaryota; kingdom Metazoa; phylum Arthropoda; class Insecta; order Lepidoptera; family Geometridae; genus Idaea; species Idaea aversata. The sequence continues at coordinate 1,203,122 of OU026092.1, read as the reverse complement.
CACTTGAGTAGAATAAGTATCAATTAACCATCTTTCGCTACCAACGGATTAAATTCCACTAATCAAATTCTGATTCTTATCACTAATCATCACGCAAAATCTTAATTCAGTTACAAGAAATATGTACCAAAAGTGGAATTACTTTTACAAATCTCGTGTAATCTCAACAAATCCTTAGTAATCCATTATGAAGTTAAACCGAAGAAAGTGTGGGAAAAGATGTAATCGGAATTTTAATCATTCTTTTATGTAAATATATAAGTACGTATGTATTTACTACAGTTACAACTTTATCTACATTATGCATGTATTATACATATAAACCTTCCTCTTGAATTACTCTATCTATTAAAAAAAACCGCATTAATCTAAGCGGTCAAAGGGAAAAAGGGACAGAAAAAGCGACTTTGTTTTATAGTCGTACTATGTAGTGATTACTGCAAATGCATGACAGCTAAAATAATCAATAAGCTTTACTTTTTTTAAATTAATTTTTAATTCGGATTTTTACCTAAGTAAGGACTTACATATTCCTATATTAGTTTATTAAATCCGTTCCCACCTGGTCTGGGTAATGTCTTTCTTTATTTCTTTGATATTTTTACAAATACAAAATTTACTGACTGACTGAATGATAGGAATAAAACGCACTATTTATACCGCTAGTCCTAGAGACATGTTCGAAGGGTGTTTTATGGTGATGTGTAAGAGAAACCTATAAATTCTGTGATGAAACTAAGAAAGGATTTTTCGAAATGTCACCCCTAGCACCCTATGCTAGTTCTTTATACAACTGACGAGATAAGACGTTCTACGATTAAAAACCGTAATAACAATCAAAAATAATAATTAAATAATCAGGAATAAATAAATTAGATATCTATATAACCTTTATTTACCATCATGCACACTAACTGCCCGTGTTGGTCACTTCCTAGAACTTTACATATTAATATAACAAATGTTTGATCATTGCTTATTTATTGCATGCGCGTGCGCAGGATCGAACACTAATTACTTTAACGACATTTGTATTAACTTTGTAACAAACATTAATTGGATAGGTTTTTCTATTAAGACATAGAAAGGCAAATGCCAGTCTAAACAAAAATGTAAAATAAGTAAAAGTTATGATCCAACTACTTTAAAAAATATACAAGGAATGGAATTGAGATTCTCCTTATTTTTTATAGTTGGTTAAAAAGGGTGAGATAATAGAAAAGCAACTAAAAAAAACATTTTTTATTATAAGTTACCAGTATTTCCTTAAGTAAGTACTTCTACATGGCTTTCCATATTTCCGGCTTTTGATATTCTTAGAAAAGTCATGTTCAGACGCCTTATACATTCTATAAGGCACAAAGGACGTTAGAATAATATTTCTACTCTTTATCATCGGTCACTCATACTCATCTTCGCATATCCCCCTCTATTACTCACTCCATATTTCCTTGATTCCCCCTATACCTATCTTAAAGGTAAGAATTTGTTTCAGCTATTGTTTTGGTTAAATGTATTAGTTTGAACTTATTTTAAATTAGTGGTGTTGATTCTGTGATCAAATAAACAGTTAAAACCCTTCATCTTATTTAATATTATCTTCAATTATTTCATAACAGCTATTATTACATAATTACTTTTTGTCCAACTCATTGAACTTATCTTTTAAATGTATTAGTTTGAACTTATTTTAAATTAGTGGTGTTGATTCTGTGATCAAATAAACAGTTAAAACCCTTCATCTTATTTAATATTATCTTCAATTATTTCATAACAGCTAGGTATTATTACATAATTACTTTTTGTCCAACTCACTGAACTTATCTTCCAACTTAATTCTTGACATTTTTCATGTATTGTAATCATTTATAATGTGTTCTTATTAACGATGCATTGCCAGTGTGTGTGGAGAATTAATTATGTCTGGACGTAGGGCACTAAGAGGTTATTATGTATGCCCACTCCTAGATCCGTAACTTAATGCGAAACACACTAAACCGACGAACGAAATATCGAATGAAAGGCCGGACGGATAGATGGACAGTTTGACGGTAGTTTAATAATATTTTAAATAATTTTCTAAGACTAATGTCGCCTCAGTCTGCCTGTGCGTCATATCATAACGTGTAACAGATGTAACCAAAGAGGATTTAGCATATCTTTTCTTTTTGTTAGAAGAGGTTGGATTATCTACATCTAGTCAAAATTATGTCGATCTGACTCAAGATGAGAATTCACTGCGGCTTCGTCCCTGAGACGGTCTGCTTGTTTTTTTTTTCTTAATAGGTAATCTTCACTATAAGTTCAATGTTTCATCCCTAATTGATTTTCACTTTTTCGTTATTCTTTGTTTTTGTATTTACAATTTAGTTTCACGACTGCATAAATCTTTTTGACGTGATAACGTTTTATAAATTGGTGAACACCTGCAATCTCAAAAAAGTGTGACGTCACGCGTCGTTACTGGAACGCCTCATGTTATTGACAAGGTAACTATAGCAACGTTTTATCGTTGCCATGGTTACCATCAATGTTTTCTTATGACGTTATCACGTAAAATTATCGTCCGGAAACAGACTTTACAGACAACCATTTTTTACCTTCATTAATTTCATAGTAAAATCGTATCAATAGTTAGATGATCTAAGTATCAATATCACATCAAAATAGGAATAAGAATCTTATTTTAAGCCTCTTTGTTAAGATGTCTCTATGTCATAGTAATACCAAATAGGTTGTCAAGATATATACCTCTTTGGATAAAAAAAATGAAACTAAGATCTCAATGTCAACTAGTTGACATTCAGCCTCCTTGTTTAAAAACATGTTTTGATCCGTTAAACCCTTGGTTAATATAAATAAATGTATCTGACGTTTATGATCTGTATACTTAAATGCAATGTGCCTAATGGTCTATAATATAGATAGACCAATAGGCACATTGCATTTAAGGTTTAATTTAATTTAATTTCCTATCTAACAGCTACCAATTGTTAAACTGTCAATTTTTCAACAGTTTTGCAATAGAAAAGATGTCAAAAAATGTAATTTTAACCACCCCGAGACGACAGAATATACACAATATAAACAGACAGAATATTTGTTTATTTTAGTAAGCTTTTGGACTTTTTTATTCAAAACTTAATGATAGGTTTTTCATGACTTAAGTAAATGTCTTGTATACTATCTAAAGAATTCAGAAATTTTAATTTGAAACGTATGTGGGTCTTGATCACAAAATTTATTTTGATTCCACAGAGTGTGCCATCTTGCGTCTGTTTTTTAAAATCCAATGTTCTTTTTGTTTTTTTTTTAAGAATTTAGATTTAGTATTAAACAAGACGTTCTAATCTGTAGAAAGATTTTAGCAACAAATGTTGGAAGCGCGAGTTTGAAAATATTTTATCCAATACTAGCGACCCGCCCCGGCTTTGCACGGCTATATTATGCATGTATTATACATATAAACCTTCCTCTTGAATCACTCTATCTATTAAAAAAAACCGCATCAAAATCCGTTGCGTAGTTTTAAAGATTTAAGCATACATAGGGAAATAGGGAGAGAGAAAGCGACTTTGTTTTATACTATGTAGTGAAGTAATTCAGTTTATTATAATGAAAACAATAATTTCACTTATAGTATATTATTATAGTAAGTATATAGATTTTGTTTATTTTGTGTCTTATAATATTTTTCTTCTTCTGTTCATTGTCTCCTTTTATTTTCAAATTAACATGCTTTTTTATTTAAAAAAATCTTTTCTCTCTTAACTGCCTACCGGTATTAAATCATGCTGTCATAATATGTCTTTTAATTTGGTAATAGAAGGTATTTTTTTAGCATGTGACTATTTATTAATCTATTTATTATTAGTTAAACTACACCCCAATTGTAAGAGTAGGTAAATTATATTTTCTGATGTGTCATCGTCATAAATAATACAAAGTTAGATTGTTTACGAATATAATTTTATTAACAATTTTAATTAATTTAATGACTGTAATGTAAGTCGATAATATTTACAATTTGCGTTCATTTATTTTATATTTAACTATACATTTATACAATTCTCTCTCGAGTCTGCCAACTAATCTATCGCCCGATCTATCTTAACAATATACAAATTATATATAGGTATTCAACAGAATTGAGTAAGTAAGTGATTACCTATTGTTTTGATACCATTAACATTTATTTCCGCTGTAGAAGGGCCAAACCTAAGAAATAGGGCAAGTTTTTAAATAATATTTTTTTTCGAATATAATACTGATTTAGGTATTAGTCTATTTTTAAGAAAAAAAGACATATATTCAAGAAAACATAGCTGTGAAACCAACAAAATATAATAAAAGACATGGGAAGAACAGAATAAATAGACCTATGAAAATTTAAGAAAGTGTTAAAACTGAAAAAAAACGAGAAATAGTTGTTGATGACGATGTTTAAAACCTTTGTTGTAAAATCAATTCAGTCATTCTTTTGATAGAATCATTGATTCGTAAGAAAGAAAAATCCATGATCGCTAATTATATAATAATCTGATGATTAGAGTGTGATGGACATGACAATGATATAGGATAATTACCCTATTGAGACACATTGTTTATTCTTGTCTAGCCAGATGTCATGATAATGGATGACCAATACATTCAATATTTATGTAGAACTTGAGCATTAAATTAGCATTTATCTCGTTTAGTTTCCATGCAAACATGCAGTCTTCACTGATATGAAACCATTTCTGATAATTATTTTTAACGATGTTGGAATTTAAAAAAATCTTAATGGCAAGAATGAAATGGTCAAAAAAAATAGAAAGGGAAGGGTGGACAAAGGACAAAGTGATGTCAAACAAGTCCTAAGTAAATATTAAGGAGTCGTTGAAGTTAAAAGATAAATAGGCCTAAACATTGAAATGGATTTACCTAATCGCCCTTCTACAGCTTGAAATGAACAGAATCACAAAGAAATGTTATCAAGAGTTAAATTAGCGGATGGCTCAGCCTCGGCGCAATGGCAAGTCACACTCAGGTACAAACCTTCATAGCATAATCAAATAATCTACGAAAGTAAATATCTACATTATATATAGGTAGTAACTATAACGTACATACAACTAAAAGCTGATATGATAAATAAAATCTATATTTATTGGTAAAATATTTAGGAATTATAAATATTTAGGTAAGTAAATGCTCGCGAAAGGCATTCCTAACTATTCGCATCTTACCATATTAGAATCGAAATCAAATAAATTAAATTCTAAAATTCTGAGTAAAGGAAGCAATTATTAAATTCAAAATTAACCCTGTTAACCTCAACAATCAAGCAATATACTTTCAAATTCAAAATGAAAGGCTGTTCACAGTAATTCATAAAAGGCCTACAAGTCGACAAACGCCCTCAATTATCAAGACCTTTAGTTACAGTTGAACTTTATTAGTTAGTACATACCTGAAGATACGCAGAAATGCTGATACTTCAAGCACTTTAACACTTCAACGACAGATTAAAACGCCCTAACATAACATCAATTGATCACATACATCACGGACTCTGCGATTATAACTATGATAATAGATAACATCTCGTCTATATTGCATCGATCGCACTCAAAACGTCTCTAAAATTTGTATCACGTTAGGTTTATTTACACTAGATCAGTCTGTTGTTTGCGGTCGCTGTCGCGATCGCGATGGATGCTACTCCTCGTCGACGTTGATCTCGGAGTCAGCCGAGTCCTCGTCGTATGTGGAGGAGGAGGCAAACCCTCGGCCGAGCAGCGCGGAGCGGTTCTTAGCGGCGGCGGCGCGGTCACGCTGCCGTCGGTTCTTGAACCAGTTGCCGACCTGCGTCGGCGTTAGGCCCGTCGCCGCCGCCAGTTCACGTTTCTTCGTAGGGTTGGGGTATGGATCCTGCAGGTACCACTCGCGCAGCAGCGACCGCGTTCGCTCCTTAAAACAGTGTGTCTTCTGTTCGCCGTCCCATATCGTCCGCGGTAGTGGAAACTTCTTCCTGACGCGATATTTGTCGACAGGACCGAGCGGACGCCCTCGTAGCCTTTCCGCCTCCTGATAATGTGCTTCTAGCCAGAGCGCTTGCAGTTTAGCGTGGCTCGACCTCTGAAACCGATGTCGCTCGAGGATCGAGTATAGCTCGCGATGTCGGCCCGCATGGAAAGCAACGACAGCCCTCGCACGCAGCACAGCCTCGCAGCGCTCCAGCTCGGAGACGTTGGGGTGCGCTACCGGCAACGACCATAGAAACCTCGCAAGCCGTTCCACATCGCCACTTTCCTCGAGGGTCTCGCAGACGGTAGCGACCTGCGCGGCGCTGAAGGAGAGCGTAGGTAGCGGCAGGAGCGGCGTCGGAGCCGCCAGCTCGATCGGTGGTGGCGGTGTAGGCTCGGCGCAGGGCGCGGGCTCGGCGGCGCGATCTGGCGCTGCCGGCCCGCGGTGCGCCTCCAGGATACGCGCGTGTAGCGCCGCCGTCGTGGCCTCGTCCCAGGAGCCGCGCATCGGAGCGAGTGTGCGCCGCGGAGTCGCGCACCGTGTGAGCCGGCGGCGACGAGCGCCCGGGGGCGGGCGCTCAGCCGTCGCGCGATTGGCTATCGGTTACCGCGCGCGGGGCGTACCGGCCAATCCGGCTCTGCGCCCGCTCGGGGGGCCGGATAGGTTTCGAGCGTGGCGCGGCTCGTATCCGGCGGGCGCGTTTAACGAGGGCGGCCCCCCCCCGCGCCGCCATGATCCGTCACGCATACCGCGCCCGCGCGCCCGCGCACACCCACAGCGACCGACTCGATATGATCCCACGAGCTCACAGCTTCGACCTCGATCGATTACCTGCAAACCTGCAATTAATAGCCTCCACGCAACCATCCGGGTGGATTACACGCCCTGTGTTTGTCCTACCTATCGACATACTAACGGCTAAACATCATTTCACTCGTCATTTGCATGAACAACGGCCCTTGCGACGCACCTAACATTAACTCGGAGCTCGGTAACGGGTTCTTGCAGATACAATCCTGGTTTAAATGAATACCTATTATAATAAAAGACAGAAAACGATTACTTTTAAAAATGTAGATGATCTTCAAATTACTTAACTATTTAGCTTCATTGTATTCGGTCTAAAAAACATTTATTTCATTCAAATATGAAGATTGTTTTGTAATAAATAGTAATAGATAATCGTGTTTATGTGGATGACATTTTTGTGTTACTAAATGTATTTAACCGTTGGTAATAAATTCTTAGGTATAAGTGGGTAAGTAAGTTGAAAGGTACAATTTGAATAATCTGCCAACAACCGCAAACAAATCTTTACAAATCAAAAAGAAATAAATATTTACAAACCTTACAAAAAAACAAAAAATTAAATGTTCAAATATCAAGATGAGTGAATCGGTGTAAAGTAGAGCGAGATTTCAGCGTGAAAGCCTTTCGAGAGTATTAAGTTATTGAACGGCAAACCACACCCAAGCGGCTGTAACGCTACACAGGTAGCCCCCCCTTCTCTGGCTACCCCCCAAGCCACCCAGGGGGGCCTGCCTAACCCCCCCGTGGGTCGAGTTACTCTGTTTCCAACCATTACGTGTTGAAAAAGATATTGGATTTTTATATTGTTGTAGAAAGTAAAATATATATTGTGTTTGGTTGTAGATGTATTTGGGGTTTCAATTTAGATATTACATGTTTTGCTACTTTTGCGTTAGGTACTTAATAATAACTTTTATATCAATAAAGGTTTTTGTGCTTTAAAAAAAATAGGTACAAATCACCGAATTGAGCACCTCCTCCTTTTTTTTGAAGTCGGTTAAAAAAAGAGCCTAGTGCTTGAAGAAACAGTAGGAAACAGGTTAGAACTTTGAAAAAACCGTTTATATTTCTCCTATTATTTTAATTAATATTAAAATAATTTATCTAAGGTAGCTATTTATCCCTACTTAATATTTTACTCAACTACGACCAAGGGAGAGTTATGTTTTTGACTCGTACCTATGTATGATGTTCATCTGTTCCCACCTTACTTCAACACTTCCTTGGTATAATTTATGAAATCTTACGTAATAAATCCTCAGTGTCTCATGTTGTTTCTAGAGATTTGTGCTCGGGTGCTCGGTATTTGCAATTTTTTTTATCGGATTCTGCACACCGCCGTCGCTTCGGGGTCGGGGCAGGCTTTCGATTTGATTATTGCATCCGTTCGTGTTAATCCGATGTCATTAACATGAGGTTACACAGAATGGGTACGTTTTTTTTTTTAATTTTTGGCTTCGTCATGATTTGTGCATCGTCATTAATTAGGGCTTGTATATTAGAGCATTTTTACCTATGTTTTTCGCGCCTATCTTTGTATGTTTGGTTGTCATATTCTCTATTCCCTTAGGAAAAAACCTCTTGTTAAGAAACTGGTTTCGTAGGAAGAGGATTTTTTCTCGAAGGGTTTCAAACCGCTTGATGGTATTTTTTTAAATAAAGGTATCGTTAGGTATTCGTCTCATTAGTCCATGTGTTCTCAGATATGTGACATCTTATGTGAAATCAAAATATGGGGGCTGCTAGATTTCATTCTTTCAGGTGTTTTTTTTTTCAATTCGGGAATTTTGTAAAACCGGAATTCTGGAGCAAGTCTTAATCGTCATTATAGTCGCAGCAATGTCAAGCAGCAAAGATTGATTGCTATCTTTGCATCAACGTACTTCTAGGTACTGTCATTCATCTTCTTTCTTCCATTTTCTTGTTTTATAAAAGCTTTTGTGACACTTTTGAATGAAACCTATAATTTTTTACAAAGGGTGTTTTTTTTATTTTTTTTACAAATGATAAGTCAGCGTTTGACCACTATCACACCTGCCTGATGGTGTGACGATGCGGCCCAAGATGTGTCACGCATTCCTAGAAGACAAAATTAAAAAGAGAAATTACATTAAAATTTATCATCACTACATAGTATAAAACAAAGTCGCTTTCTCTGTCCCTATATCCCTATGTAGGTATGCTTAAATCTTTAAAACTTCGCAACGGATTTTGATGCGGTTTTTTTTAATAGATAGAGTGATTCAAGAGGAAGGTTTATAATATGTATAAATAATACATGCATAATATAGCCGTGCAAAGCCGGAGCGGGTCGCTAGTACTAAATAAAATATCTTGACTTGAATATAAAATAATGTTATATATTTGTAACGTTTACAATGTAGAATCAGCATTAGGTACCAAGGAAGTTTGTTATTTATTTAAAGCCGCTATAATCTGGAAACTCCCGTCGCCGCCGGCGCGGGCGGAGTTTGAGTGAAAAGTTTCATAAGAAACTCTACTAAGCAAGTACTGTCGACTCGGGTGTCGCTCCAAGAAACTTCGGTTTAAAATACTTACCTATTCTTGGCGAAGATTCTTGGATACTTTGAAAACTTGATGTTGGAGCGCTCGCTGCTCTGTGTGAGAGAGCCTGTAAATATGCAAGACTGACGTAAATCAAGGCTACAGACTGTAAAAAAAAGGTACGTTCCTGCTGATCAAACTTTCTGGTCAAACTAGTTTGTCCAAAAGTAATAAATTTCCTCGTAGTCAAACTACTCAACTAAGTGGTTAACAAAAGGCGATCGAAACGGAAAAAAGACGATCGAAGAAAGAACAATCGAAAAGCCTTTTTTGGTCTTAAAAACTCACAGCATTTCATTATAGTTTTTTTTATTAAATGTGATTTTATCTGAAGACTGAAGGAAGGCAGATTTTCAGATTTCCTCTAGATTCGTCCAAAATGTCTTCAGCAAAATATCTTAGAGAACCAGCTACTACAGGTTACAATAAAATATGAAGGTACCTACATAGTTTATTGTAACCTTTGTATTGCCAAATAAAGATTTTTGATTAATGAAAATTCTTATTCGGCTGTAAAGTTATTTTCTTTGTTTCTTTTTTCATCACTCTTCTAAGCAATACCCAGGCATAACATTTGTATGAAACGTCATCAACTACAAAACCAAATCGACAATAATAAATGAAAAAGTTTTTGTGTTTGTTTGTTCCTCCTCTACGAATATACCAATAAACTGATTTCGATAATTTTGTATAAATATTGGTACCGTTTCAAGTATGTTTCGGTACATTGGACACAGGCCTTTAGCCTCCAAACTACATAAAGTAGGTACCTAAGTAAACCATAGGTAGGTAATGCCCCTGTGATATCGTTAAGTGGCCGAAGTTACCCAAACCTCCCCCGGGTGTGATATTCGGATCGTATTCCTTCGAAGCCTTCTGTTCCAGTAATAGGGGAGGCTGGGGTCGATCGATATCACCAGCCACCACCGAGGCGGGGGTGCTATCTTTGTTTGGATGTTATAAAATCTTGGGGGTGTGGCCATGTCATCTCATGATTGCTCCATTCCTCCATCACTATGATTTATCTAGTTGGATATTCATTTGTTGTGGGTTTGTTGAAATATTTTTTTGTTATCTGATTGAAATATTATAGTAAGTAAATAAAGTTGACACCCAATTACTGAGAGTGAATTCGAAGTCATGAGTATTCGCAGTGTAATGGATCGCGTATGAAAGTTATGATTCATCTTATACCACACTAGTTTTTGCCCGCGACTTCGATTGCATAGGCTTTGAATGTTTCCAACGTCCTTTGTTAGACGCTGAATTTTATACCTATTTACCTAAAGATTGCAGTTCTGTTCTTTCGATATTTAAATTATTTTGTCGTTATTTTCAATGAATCGCCTTACACACATCGCAGTTCTTTAGAAGTCTTTGAATTTTACGGTAACGTGCATCGCGTCGCAATGAAATGATTCGCAGTACCGAAATACAGTCGTAGATACACCTCCTACCTACAGTAAAAGTAACCCAAATTATAGTAATTTTAAACCATCCCAGAAATCACAAATAACCCTACGAGCGCGCTCTGAAAACGCACGCAGTCTCATTCCGAACACAATGCTCTATTCCCTGTTCAAATCTGAGACATTCCGAAAATCCATCCAATAAACAGTTCAATCGTCTAACCGTCGAAAGAATATAGCACTATAACGTCTACCTACCACCTCGAACAATATGCTATTTTACATTTGTAAATTTGAAAGTAAAATCTTTGATGCTACTGTGTCGCAACTAAGTTACAAACCATCATAAATGTTATTTCAAACAATTTTCGACTATACTCAGTCGAGTTAACCTCTCGAATGCGCGTACACTTCCCGACCCGCTTTGCGCTAACTTTGTGCGTCGAACAATACGTAATACGTCATGACGCGAGTTTATGGTCGCGAGGTATCGCTAGCGGTTTGACACGTCGCTTAGCGTACATGATTTGTGAAGGGTTAAAATCCTCGGATGAATTGATCATTCTCGCTGAGAAATAGTTTAGGAAATGAGACGTGAATTTTATTGCTTTTTAATAGCTCCGGTTTTCAATCATTCGGACCTTTTTAAGATAAAGTTACGTGTTTTTGTATAAACCTTATCCGTGCCTTAATAAGTTAATGTTTTGCATCAACGTACCATGTTGCAATGTCATTCGTTGCCACATTAGTTTTATCAAAGCATCTCCATCAAGTTCGCAATACATCAAAGCAAATTGTTCGGTCAAATCTAGAAATAATTTAGAGACGTCAAAGAGTCTAGATTTTAAATCCATGCAGCTGATGTTTGCATTTTTATTACATTTTCAGATGATTTAGTAGAACTTACAAATACCTAATGTCCGCGTTGTGGCGTCATAATTACCTACGTCATATTTTGTAATAGATATTGATACTCCAACGTTTTTGGGTCATTAAGTGAAAATTATTATTTTAAGTGCATATAGCATAAGCCTGCACTATTATGAGACCTATTTATGACGTTTTATCAATAGTTTTTTATGACCCCAAGTGACCCCTTACTCTTCTGACCAATTTTAAGGACGTTTACAGGTCAAAATTCAGCTGCATGGTTAGTAAAATCGAATATAATGTATTATGGTGGAACGTATGACAAATTCGTCAACCCTTCAGCACGGTTAGTTAACCGCTATCTCATCACGATCATCACAGGGTTAAGAGTAATTGCACATGAAATTACATGTCAATGTCGGGTTTGTAACCCTTTATTGGTACTGGTTCATGTTTCGTTTGTTTTGTTCATATTTTTGTGATTTCGTGAAGATTTCAGTTGGGTTTAGGTACTTTAATGGGTTAGCGTTTGACCACTATCACACCTGCCTGATAGTGACGAGGTTGGTGATAGAAGGTCTAAGAAGATAGTTCACTTACTTCTTCTTCTTCTTCTTGTCGTATAGTGGTGTGGCTCGCCTATTGTAAGAATTTCGCGGCAGATCGCCTTTAGGCTGCTTATGCTGCCAAACGCAACGCGCCAGAAATACCCGTCGCTTAAAACTAATATTGTTGATTGTTACGAATGTGTTTTGTTTTTCTCAAAAGTGCTGAGATGAAATTGTAGGTGAAATTTTTACCGATATTTTGGGGTAATTTCGAGCCGAAAATTCTTTGTCATTTTAAAACTAGACTAGTTTTAATTCTTAATTTTAGGATAGCTTCAAAATTATAGGAAAATTTTGGCTCAAAATCACACCAAAATGTCGGTAAAAATATCACCTACAATTCCATCTCAGCACTTTTGAGAAAAACAAAACGCACTCGTAACAATCAACAATTTTCACCAACGAACGCGACCGGTGCCAGTAGTAACTATTTAGTAGGCTGTGTACCAAGGTCGTTGGCGTATGGACCCCCCTTAAAGCCTCTAACTTGACCTAACGACTGCTACTAGAGGTAGCCACCGGGACCAATGCAACGGCTTAACGTGCCTTCCTTCACTTACTTGAAGGTCCCGTAATTGTACACGCCCAGGAGACTATTTTGGCCAAGCACAGAGTTCGGTTGACTGTTACGTTTTCACACCCAAACTACTGCACCAATTTTAATTAATTTGGACAGGTGGAACCTTGAAGAAGGACGTATTATATTTTTTTATCCTGAAGGTAAATTCTCGTTACCCTTTCGTAACCATAGCAAAATGTAACCTTCAATTGATATAGCTGAAATTATATAGTAATTTAACTTTCAATGGGTATTCTGCTCAATTTTTATTTATTATTTATTAATTAGGCATCTCAATTACATCAGTGTCAATGTCAACAATTTGTCTTTAGAGAATATATCGTTCTGCATGAGTCAGTAAATACATTAACATTTCATGTTGATATTTTAGATTAAGAGGAAAGGGTACCGGGGGCTCTTTCCATACAAACTATTAGAAACGTAGTCGACTGTTTTCTCCCTGGATAATGACACTAGAGCAAATATTTTTGGTGCATAAAACTTATAACTGCCATGGCCATTGGCAATTCCCCTATTTTTTGATTTTTTTTTTTTTAATTTATTTTCTAAATCTTAATTTCTATGATAATTAGAAAATGAAAAAAAAAAAATTAAATCAGCGCCATCTACATTCGAATAGCGGTCTTTCTAGAAACTAAGTTTCTCAATTTGTGTAATAGATGTCAGTATAAGTTAAACAAAAAGACTAACACAAATAAAATCTCATCTGTCGCGTCAAAATCTGTCGCGAGAACGGCTGAAAATGCTCACCCACAAAAGTGCCCAATGCGCCATAAGAAGTTTTCACTTCAAAAAACAAAACATTGGGGCATAGTCATGGCAGTTATAGGTTTTATGGCACATACATATTTGTGCTAGTGTCATTATCCAGGGAGGAAAAAGTCGACTACGTTTATATGGAGAGAGCGCAGGTACTCTTGCACCTTAAGAGAATACCAAAAACCGAAGTTGATTGAAGTTTTTGTGATCGAAATTGAAGTGTAATTTAAACAATTTAAACGATTTACGAGAATTGGCCATCAGATAAGTACTACGCTCTATAATAAGTTCGGAATTCCGCAGCCATATGCCACGAAATATCCTATACCGACTAGGTAGGTATGTAGGTATAGAAACGTATAGGAACACAGTGTATTGTCCACGAGGATAGAATGGGAATACTGCATGACCCATTGTGAGGACCCCACAAAGAGACAAGCGATGGTCCAAGCCTTCCGTAGTTACGCATCGTTTTGTTATCGTTTCTAGTATGGTGCAAGGTAGAGGGGGTCGACGATGTTTTGAGAGGTTAAAAATCGCGTTATCTATACTAATATTATAAAGCTGAAGAGTTTGTTGGTTTGAACTCGCTAATCTCCGGAACTACTGGTTCGAATTGAACAATTATTTTTGTGTTGGATAGTCCATTTCTCGAGGAAGGCTATAGGCTACTTTTCATTTTGATATTACCACGGGATCGGGACTCACGCGGGTGAAACCGCAGAGCGCAGGTACAATATAATAGCGAATTTGATGAAATGGAAAGCCTCCAGACCGGCTTGGTCACCACTCTACCCGATTAAAATTACCTAACAAAAAATCTCAACTCTACCCGATTTCATTCTTGCATACAGAAAACAGTAAGAGTAAGAGCCTCGTCAACGGGGCACATGGCAAAAAGAGTTTCATCGATCAACTTTCGTAAATATTGATAACACTACGCTTTTATTGATTTACTTTAATTTGTCAGCCTCTAAAAAATGTACACACCAACTAATCCCGTAGAAGGATAAGTCGACCAAAAAACAGATACAAACAAAATATTGCAGTCATTTTCAAGTCCTTTTTAGCTGAAGTGATATGACCAGAAGCTCGATAGAGGAGTCTTAGAAACAGTTTTTGGGTATCAACTACTAAAATCCATAGAATGATATTCCTACTGTCGTAAAGGTGAAGAAATGTTTTGTATTTTCATACACTTCGAAACACGATTAGTGTTATTTGCCTCGATAGAAAAAAATCGTGAAAATCCTAAAAAAACGGCATTTTTTGAGCTTATTCAATTTTACGGCGATTATAAAGAGATAAGATTTATATCAAATCCCATAAGGTAGTACAGATGGTTTTTCACTAAATTAGATGTGAGTCTTTTAATTACATAAAACAGTTAAAACGCCCATTTCGCGGCGCGCGGGGGAATGGGATAGAATCATCGCGCGGCGCGCGCGTGGGAAAGGGATACTATACTTCACATTAAAATAAAAGTTTTAAATTTTCGATCGGTGAGCCATTATTGACGTGGCGCTCACGCTCACGCCTGTATAAAGGCTATAGAATATTTTTGTGAAGACTAAATAACCTAAGTATATTCTTCTTTACACAAATCGCAGTTTCCCATAACTTAAAACACGACATTCGCAGATAGTCAGACGAGCCGTTTTGTCCATGGGTAGTTTAGCGCAAGCAATTTACTGTTTTATGCGCCGCTACAGATATGCAGCCAGCATACAAATTCTACAAAACAATCATTCTAAAATATTACACGTCATACAACATATTTTCACAAGACATATGGAGTCCAAATTGCAGTTTAGCTGCCTTTGATGCTGAGTTGAAAGCCGCGGGAGTTTCTTTCTATACCGAATTCCATACCTAATCGAATTAGGTAGGTAGGTATACAATATGTTTGGACGCAGGATTTCTAATACGACAAGGGGTTTTTCTAGACGTCTAAGCGAACAACTTTTTTTTTACATATGATAGGTCAGCGTTTGACCACTATCACACCTGCCTGATGGTAGGTGACAATGCGGCCTAAGATGTAACACGCCTTCCTATATAGAAGATACCTATTCACTCGCGACTTGAAGACCCCCAAATTGTACACGTCAGGAAAGACAGACGCAGGCAACCGATTTTGTTATACGACTTTTGGAAATTCGAACTCTTCTTCGATAGTTTTGAGGAAATTTTATCAGCTCATGCATCATCATCATCCGAGCGATGTTCCCGGTCCGTTCCCTCTCGGGAGCCCGGGGTCCGCTTTCCTACTTTTACACCTCCACTTCGCAGCACGATCTTCGGCATCCTGATTTGTAAGGCCATTTCCACGCATGTCACCCTTTACGACGCGCGACGTCAAGCCAGCACTTCTTGGGTCTACCCAGTCTGCCACGACCTGGCGGAGGCGAAGACATTTGTTCCCCACGTAACTAGCCGGTTAGGAAATGTTATCAGCTATCCTACTAATATTATAAATGTGAAAGTTTGTGTGTGTGTTTGTTACTCCTTCACGTAAAAACCACTGGACCGATTTCGATGAAACTCGGTACCTAGAAACTTGGATTAACATATAGGGCTACTTTTTATCCCGATATTCTTACGGGATCGCAACTAAAGAGAGTGAAACCGCTGGGCACAGCTGTGGCACAGCTATTGATAATAAATGCAAACTCGAGCTCTAACACCCTCACTATTCCAACGAAACCATCCCAATTTGTACCATCTCCAGCATGACCACGACGACGACATCAGTATAGGAGGGACACAATGACCGATTCCCATGTCATTAGGAACTGTCGGTGTATATCACTCCATGATTAGTTTATGATGCAGGACTGGCTCTGTGGTCGCTCGCTGCGCTGCGGTCCACGGTATTTGTGGTTTACAGTTGGTACACGCAGAGAAATAGGAGTCAACCAGAAGTACAAAACTGTAAAGTTAAATTAGTTTACGACAATTTTAGTCTGAAATACTGTTTTCTTGTAATCTCTACGATTTTATTTTGAACCTCACTAAATGTTTATTAAGGTACACTAGAAAAATATTTTAAATCAAAGCTACAATAATTTTGTATTTAAAACAATAATTCTTGCTTCATAAACGAAATGATTTGTATTGTTTACTAGAATAAAATGTACAGTTAACGAAGTTAAGTGTTCTGATTAATGATCGTCATGTTGGTAATGCACTACGAAGTTGCCTGTAACCACAACAACATTATTTTAATTACTACAAGAATGTATAATTATCCTTACTATTCTGTTTGTTTCTGAAAATAACTAAAACAAATTGTTATAATAACAAAATAATTAAGTTGTCATAGATGAATATCATGTTAATTTAACACTGTGTTCTTTTATATATACAACAAAATTATTGTTAAAACTACAAGACTACATTTTTGTGAATGCAAGAATATTCTAGTTGAATAATTATATTTATGTGTACCTACTTGTTTATTTAGTTTCATGAGTCGTAACTAGATGGCACCAGTAGTAATTTTAGATCGCGCTATCGTTGTGTTTTATCAAATTACCTTAGTCGAGACGAAAATTTTGTTTAGTATCGCGGGTGCGTACGGATTACGGACTCCGCACTTAAAGCAATATGTGGCTATACTCCACTATAGCCATAAGTGCTGCATTACTCGTAGAGCGTGCAGACGCGTAGTCTACGAGACAATGTAGTCTTACTTTAATATTCCTTTTTGCTGTCTAGGATTTACTATACTTAATTGATTTATACATCAAACGCAATTATCGGAGCTAGAATATTTTATACACTACAAAAATATCTAGTTACATTTACAATAACCTAGTAAACGTAACTAGATTGTTTCTCCGTGTATACTAGTAGACTAGTAGTGTGTACAATAATTTCTAGTTGGTCCTCAATAATATTTAAAAATATTTGGTAAAGACAACTAGTGGGTACTGCTGTCACGGATCCAAACAGAAGTTCTGGTTGCACTTACGAGATTTCTCGTACGTCTAACAACATTTTTCTCTGTGTGTATATACGTATTATTGACTGCTAAAACATTCTAATAGATGGCTATGGGGACCTCATGTCACTAGTTGTTAGCATTTTCGTATTCTCTTATGGTCAAAATCAATCTATCAGCTATGAAGGGTTGAAACGGAAATATTTTAACAACTGGTAGCCGAGAGATATTAATTTTAACCATTATCACTACATAGTATAAAACAAAGTCGCTTCTCTGTCCCTATATCCCTTTGCTTACATCTTTAAAACGACGCAACGGATTTTGATGCGGTTTTTTTTATTAGATAGAGTAATTCAAGAGGAAGGTTTATATGTATAATACATGCATAATATAAACAATATTTACGAATTAGATCTAATATCGTTATTTGTTTTATTATACTTAGGTACGTGGATCGTGTTTGCAAGTCTGCCCTCGTAATAAGAACACAATATCTTCTAAAATAAAGTTTTGAGAAAAACGCTGATAAAGATAAATTGTTAAATTGCTAAATTGTTGCTAAATTGTGTTTGCAATAAAGAATTTATCTATCTAAATTGTGTTTGCAATAAAGAATTTATCTCCTTTTACTTTTATAACTTTTTTTTAATATTTTATATTTGTTATTTTTAGGGTTCCGTTCACAAAGTGTAAAAACGGAACCCTATCACTGAGACTCTATTGTCTGTTGTTGTATTGTCTGTCTGTCTGTCTGTCTGTCACCAGGCTGTAGATATTTCATGAACCATGATAACTATAGACAGTTGAAATTGTCGATCAAAGTTCCTTTTGGCCAGAGATGTCAATATCTCAAAATAAATAAATTACCAACATAATTATTTTCCGTTCATCGATTTGATATTCATTAAAAGGAAAATTCAAATTTCCCTTAAAATGGAAATCAGAAACACCGGAGACCGTGAGCCAATGATAACCAAATCTACGTAAAGCTTGGTGTATGGGGTGACCGTTCATTGAAAATAAAAACATAAGTTATGCCCGACATTCAAACATAGAAATTGTCGACTTGAGAACCTTTTTTGAGATCGATGAAAATAAAAATATCACAGAGTAGAAAATAAAAATAATATAAATGTACCTACCTATGTTTTATTTTGTTAAACGCATTAGCTAAGTGCATTAACATTTGCAAAATAAACCGTCCCACACACTATTTGACGAGTAACGGTAATCCGCGGGTGTGCGGCTCCATTGACGGTATATTTTTAATGACAATTATAAATTGTTTTTAGAGTAATTGTTGTTTATTTATCCTTAATATAAATTTAATAAATCATCAATTAAATCATTTTGAACATTTCAATGCAATTATTTTAGTTATTGATTTACTTAGATAAGTATTCCAAAACGAGGTTTAAGGATAGTCCGAGATGTGGATTTAAACCTTAGATTTAGTTAGACACAGATTTACTCGTAAACTATAGTCTAAATACTATCCCTATAGATTATTATAGGGAACTACGGTCTAAACACTATCCTTATAGATTATATAGGGATAGTGTTTAGACTATAGTTTACGAGTAAATCTGTATCTAAATCTAAGGTTTAATTCCACATCTCGGACTATCCTAAAACCTCGTGTTTAAAAAAAAATATATCGAGTTATCAAATATAATAAATTAAAACTATACAAAACTAATACCTACATACATAATAGTTTGGTATATATATATAAATATAATAAATTACTATAAAACCTAATAAACACTTTAAAAAACTTAGTAACTTAGATTGCTTTTTTATATCGCTGTTTTACGTGCAATCCTTATGCTGGGTCTAATTTATGTGGTAAAAAATCTTTAAAAAAAATCACTGCGCAATATACCTAAGTAATATTCCAAATTAATATTTTTTTAAACTAGTTCGATAGATGAAGTTCTAATCTTAGTCTAAAATTATCTCGGATAAAAGCTTTTGACATTGTCACATTGACACTTGACTAAGTTTTTGTAAGAAAAGAAATGAATTGGAAAACTTCCCATTATATCTTAAAGCGTGACAACGTACAAAAACACAGCGCACCCCGTTCGCTCGCAAGTACAACCCCTAGTTGCGTTTACATTCAATAATCTCTAATACCTTGTAACAACAAACCGAGACAGATTAGAACCCAACCACCCGCTACATTCCAGCTTTGATTCTAAATTAACTTTCATTAAATTTATTTTTAAACCCACACGACTCGATGTACCGGTATTTTATTTATTTTATTTCACATTTTTTTAAGGTTACACACCTTATTAGCTAGTCTATTAATGGGTTCTAACTTCTACAGACATAAAAATAATAGCCAAATTGATTTATACAGAGCCAGCAACTTAAATCGACGCTTTTCAGGAGGCTGTAGTACCTGGGACCTTTATTAAATGGAGAGGGCTTGCCCAGCATTTATAGCACATATGCTGGGCAAGCCTACTCCATTAGACAGACACTAGACGTATTGACGAAATCTTTTGGAGAGGAAAAAATTTCGTCAAAACGTTTGTGTTTAGACTCTAGTTCACGAGTAAATCTGTGTCTAAATCTAAGGTTTAAATCCACATCTCGGACTATCCTTAAACCTCGTTTTGGAATAAGGGGGCTAAAGTCTATACTCGACTAGGTGCGGGTTTCTTCACAATGTTTTTCCTTTACCGTAATATTAATGTAATTTTTTTTTCTCTTTTTTTATTATCAATTAAAAATGACAGATTAAAAGCACACATAATTTTTAGTAAAATTAATTATAAAGGTGTACGGTTGCTAAGGATTCGAACCCACGACCTTCGGAATGAAACTCGAGGTTTGTACGACTAAAACAACACCGCTCAACTTGCATTATATTGCTAGACATAAACGAAACATAAGCCATTCATGACGTAGGTCTGCCAGTCATAAACCAACGGCTAATATTTTTAAACGACCATAAAAAGAAGATAAGTTTTTAACTAGACTATGTTTTTAATGGCAGTTCGGGCATAACTTCTTTGTTTCTCTGTTTGTAATATTAGTATTGTTTGTCTATAAAGAAATCTCATCAAAAAATGAAAATCTCATCTCTCAACCCAACCATGCCAGATTACATCACCCCATGGGAAAATTCAGTAAACCACAGCTAAGTTGTGCTTAAATATTGCTCGTATAATTCCCGATAACCCTAACTTAAGCCTTAAGTAAACAATAACATTTACTATGTATGCAGTGGTGTGGTGTGTTACTATTAGGGGAAACGCGGACTAGGGACTAGAAGTCGGTCGATAGGTTATCTAGTCAGATTACCTTTCGGCAGACTTCTCATAGTAAAAATAATAATAATGATCAGCTGCTACGAATTGTCGAACGTTAGTGAGTAGTTTGCCCGCTCGCTTGGCACTACTACCAGTGATGGTTTAAAATCCAGTGAAGCCTCTCCGTCCTTTAGCCGCTCACGATTCGCCGCGTAATCTTACTCAGCTAATTAGGGTGACCCAGTCTGACAGTTGGCACTTTTTACGTGTTTACATTGTTACGGCAGACGCCATAGTATCCATAGGTTCCCAGTAGCCAGTCCACAACATGCCACTACTATTCCATCACAGTAACCTAACTACTTCTTCTTCTAGTAACTTCTCCTATAGGAGAACCACGACCACCTATAAACTACAGTTTATCAATAGTTCTATCCAAAACGGAGGTTGTCCTTGGCTGCATTTTACAGTGCAGACAGGGATAACCGCAGGTTTGGTGCTCACATCATACTTATTGTAAAGGGCCTCTACGTGTTGGCTTCAGCTCCATGCACGCCTTCCAAAGGTCCGGGACCCCTGATATAGGACACATATCAGTTGCCAGACTAGCTTTCCCATAGCTGGTAGGCAGAAGTAGACAAGCGTCAAACTTTTTTTACCTACGGCGAACGACCGATCGTTCAGTTTTAAGTCTGCGTACGCCCCTTACAGAGTGATGTCGTGATTAGCACCCTAAGTCAGCGAATAGACGTAGAGTGCTGGCCGAATGTTGACCCTGTGGGGTAAAAGAAAGGTTGATTTGTTTGTGGTTTTGTTGTTTTAAATCAATGTCTGAAAGTACATGTTTTCTTTCGTAATTAGACGGATTTTATAGACTACTAGCTAGGGTATAAATAAAGTCCTGAAATTTCCCGGTACTTTTAACCAGCAAAAGAACTGGAAAACAATTTAGATTAGATATCATGTTTGTATCAGCCAGGGCGTCCACTGCTATACATATAGGCCTCCCACAAAGACTTCCAGAGCGATTGGTCGTGTGCCCTCTGCATCCAAGGGTTTCCCGAGACTAATTACTACACTAAAATTATTATTTATTATTATTATTATATATTATTAAACTAAGGGCTAGAAAAACAATAATAGTTAGGAGATAGCTTTTTAACAAACATTTAAAGCTACCAAAGAAATTTTAACACAAGGTATCCATCCATGCTTCTTCAACAGAATTAAAGCTCCTAATATATTTTCTAATCTAAGTTTTCGTTGCATTTATGTGTCTAAAAAAACGCTTTATTCATATTTCCCTCCCCTAAAACCACTAATAACATCCATGTAATATTTTATGACTTTCTGACGTACCACTAACACCGTCCCATGAGACCATAATATTCAGTGGGTAGGATAGGAACACATGAGCACGGAGTCCGCGTGAGGGGGGCGTGTGAAATCCGCTTACATTGATTGATATCTGACAGTTCTGTCAGGGGGCTGCCAGATACCCTGCCAGTGTTGGAGTTGGTACCAGCTGGTTTCGTTATTTCGAAGCTGGGATATCTACTCACTAAATGTTAGGCAGATATATTTTCTGAGACTTTTTTAATAAAAACATTTGTGTTCAATTCATTTAAGAATATGATATTTATTTCTAATATTAACCCGTATTAAATCTATAGGTAAATATATATATCACGATTTTAATGGAAATAATAATAATATTAAAAATCTAAATCAAATTCCTATTTAGGGTGCCCAAAATGCTGACTGCATTGTCTCTTTGGATGGCAATGCCGATCCGTTGACCAAAGTAGCAGCCAACCAGTCCTTTGACTAATTTAATACCTACTAATAATTATTTTACTAAACTTTTAACCTAAGTTCATTATCAATACAAAATTCACAACCAACTCCAAAAACTTTCGTATTGTGCACATTCTAATAGCTTCATACATCAACTAAAGTGGATTTTACTGACCGAAATTTAGAAATTTTTCTTCATTAAATATCAAAATTAAATAATAATATATTTTTCTACTCTTTATCTAATGATTTTATATCGGGACAATCATCTGCATGATGCCATTAGATTTTATTTTTTAGGAAACGTAGAACACTATACTTTTTTTTTAAATATTACAAATTACATAGAAGGCAGCTGACGATGGCTAAGAAAGTAGCAGCGTGCGAAAACAAGATTTAGTTAGTCCTTCTTGTAAATTAAATAAAATCCATCCATCTCCTAATCTCTTTCAAGTATATTAAGGCGTATTTGTTTTAGAGTATATTAATAACTTTTAACCTAAGTTCATTATCAATACAAAATTCAACACCAACTCCAAAAACTTTCGTATTGTGCACATTG
Organism: Idaea aversata; assembly: GCA_907269075.1. Taxonomy (NCBI): domain Eukaryota; kingdom Metazoa; phylum Arthropoda; class Insecta; order Lepidoptera; family Geometridae; genus Idaea; species Idaea aversata. Next base: position 1,179,935 of record OU026092.1, on the reverse strand, counting down.
AAAAAGCTTCATACATAAACTAAAGTGAATTTTACTGACCGAAATGTAGAATTTTTTCTTCAGTTACACTTTCAGTCTTCGATCCTAATCATTGCTTAAAATGATCCTGACATCCTCTTTAAAATTTCTACTTACAAAATGATTCATACTCATATCTTAAAACACATCAGTCCACAAAAGCGATTACGCAAAAAATATGCAAAAAAATCCAAAAATCCAAGGCACGTTTAACAGTGGACAATAAATAAGATAACCGTGGTGATAATCCTGGATTAGCTGATAAAAGGTGTTAACACCAGGTATTGTTGTGCTTCCATAATGGGTTCTTACATTGGAACTTACTTTAGGTGGGTATCCGACCGTAGAGTTTGGAAAGCAGAGCAAACATTTGTCAAAGATTTACCTATCTACGAGTACTTACTTCGTTTATTTTAGTTAAAATAACCTACTGATGTCTTCTGGATAACATTCACTGAAATTGCTTTTCAGTAAGTCTTCAAGTCGCTAGTGAATCTTTTGGGGAAGTGTGCTGCATCTTAGACCGCATCTTCACCTACCATCAGGCAGGTGTGATAATGGCCAAATTTGACCTATAATTTGTAAAAGAAAAAATATGTACTCGTAAATAGGATTCTAGGTGAAAATGTAATCCAACAATGATATGTCCAATTCTTACTTCCTAAACGTTATATTTTGCCTGCTGAAAAGGATTTTTAAACTCATACGATTTAGTATTTTTATAATTATTTTCCCGAGTTTTAACGCGGAATTATTTTTATTTACAATCTGGATTGATTGTTATTACCCCAAATATAATAAATAAACCCACCACTACATTTTTTGTACGTTATCTATATAAATTCCAGTAAGCTTCTACCGCCGTATCACTCACTGCATATTATGATCCATCTCATGGTGTATAAGCGGATTGTGTTCACTTATTAGCTACGGTCCGACGCCTTCAGTGTCCGCAATGTCGCACGCCGTATAAACAGCTGCTGGACACTGTATAAAGAACCAAGTGATGGATAAATATCCGAAAACCAAATCATGATCCAAGGAGAATGAGATTTTTTTGCTAAATTCTGCAAAATTTTAGGCGGTTCTTGGGACTACATTAAAATGTTAGAAGAAGGTTATGCGCGTTTAAAAAGCGACTTTATCCCCCACATCCTCTTTCACGCAACCTGCTATTACTCAGAGTACACTCAGTAAACGTTAGCCCTATTATTTCCCTGAAACAGAGCCTCATTTTCCCAACTATTGTAACATAGATTACAGTGGTCCACGTTGTAATCGGAGTAGGGCGGTCTAAACCAGTTTCAGCCGGCTACATCCAGAATTATCCACTAATGGCCGGTAATTGAGTAGAATAATACGTTAACCCGACGCCCGAGCCACGCTTGTTTGTCTAACGATCTATCGATTTACAATGTTTAAATATATTAACGAATTACGGAACCCTAGAGGTGTCCTGTTACGAGGTTCCGTCGTCGGTAATTAGATAATTGAGTAAGATTGTGCGGGATATGAGGAAGTAACATTTTGTTGAAATACGAGACTGAATTTTTGAGAAGCAGTGCTATTTATGTGAGATTAAATCTATTAATACAAATTGAGTACAAAATATCATCAACCCAAAAAAAATTCAAAACACACTCAATAAAAAAGACAATCAATAAAGTCAATAAAGTAATTATCAAAATTAAATAGTAAATTATTGTTCTACTCTTTATCTAATGATTTTATATCGGGTAGTGTTTCTATATCGGGCGACAATCATCTGCATGATGCCATTAGATTTTATCTTTTAGAAAACGTAGAACACTATACCTTTTTTTTAAATATTACAAATTACATAGAAGGCAGCTGACGATGGCTAAGAAAGTAGTAGCGTGCGAAAACAAGATTTAGTTAGTCCTTCTTGTAAATTAAAATCCATCTATCTCCTAAGCTCTTCAAGTATATTAGGGCGTATTTGTTAGAGTATTCGTCGCCCGAAAGCCTCCAACTTAACATAACGATAGCTTAATCACAGAGTTAAAGCAATAGGTACGTAAAATGCCTCAAAATCACTCTAAATGATTTAAATATAACGTTATTTCGACACAAAGCACATCAGAGACGCCTCCGAGGCATATTTCGGCCATTTTGGCAACAACTGCGTCGGTAACATTTGTACACGGGGTGTCATTGTGTGCTCTGTAATTATTGTAGTTATATAAAGAGGGTGTCGCGAAGGGTGTCACTGTTCAATGTGATATTTTTGTAATGTGATTCGTTATGTATGTTTGGGGTAGAATTTTAGATTCGTTGACTTTAATGCTTGGCGAGTTAATGACGAGGAATGGTGTTAATGGATTTAAAACTAACATGGTTATTTTCACTATTACAGTTATTTAAAACGGGATTTTACCATGTTTTTATTCTGTGGAGCTCGATTTTTTGACATTGTCTCAAACGCTATGTTCACAAGAGAGTTTTGGCGGATATGATGTCTCTCTAATTAATATAAAGTTAGTATTTAATTCAACGCGATGTTTTAATTACTAGCGGTTTTAGTGTCTCCACACGGATTGAAGCACAGTATAGGTGCTGCGCAGGCCTACTCCATCTTATACGCGTCCAAGACTGCAGCGCCCTGATTAGCATGGATTTAAGAGATTGAAGACTCCAAAACAAAGCAGAATTTTGTACAAAGATTGCACAAGGTAACCAAAACAATCAACAATTGCTCATTCATTAACTGGGTAGGTAGATCTTTAAAATCCTTCCGGTTTTTAACAAAACTCTGTTTTGACACAACATTATTTTAGACAATACGTTTTTTTCGCACTACTGTATCTATTCCGGACGTATGGATTATGTGGTCTTAACCTATATTCATCTTCAGAAAAAAAAACTTTAGAAAAGGTGACAGATTTACCGTAAACGAAAATCGTTTTAAATACAACGGGATAGAGTGTGAAATATCTTGAAAGTTTAGTTCTTTTAACTAGTAGCCATCATAATGGCTCCTGCAGAAGTATTGGGTTCATTCATACAATGGTTTATGGATTATGCGTATTTATGTTCCTTTTAAGGATTAGAGATAAGATATTATTATGGACCCTGTGAATCATTTCACGATTTAGGTAAGTACTTACGATGACTTTTTGATGAGTTTCATAAAGGCAGGTAAAGTAGTGCATGCACGAACGTTCGCGCGCACCCATTGCATATCCTCACGTGACTGACTGACTGCGAGCATAAAACCAGTAGAGATTTTAGTGGGTATAATCCTCAGACTACCTATCGCCATCAGTTATTCGTGGCCGCATTGTTAGGCGTGATGATTTTCGGCATAGCATGCATTCGTTGTTTCATGGTTCATACTCCTTAACTTTCTATAGGCAAGGCATATTATGGCTTTCATTTATGGGTATTTCGCTACCTATGTCACTTTCAGGTCAGAGAGAACCCTGCACAATTTGACTGCTTCCACACGGGAGTGGCAGAATGATTCATAAGGTAACATTGTCTGACTTTGAATAGAGCTGACAATAGGTATAAGGCGTCCTGAAAACTCTCACTAACAAACTAAACCATAGTCAGTTTAAAAGAAGATAACCTAGTTAGCAAACGGTTAAGAATACATTCGTTAGATTCTGTTTTACTAGACAATAAAGTATAATTTTTAAGACCTGCAGTGCCCAAAATGACAAAAAACGTTAAATATAACGAACCATTTACTTCCTCAATACGATAATTAAGCCATTATTTATTTTAATTATTAGCTAGTTTTATACTTTAGATTTGAACTCCCCAACACCGGTTGAGTCTTTCAGCTCATCCAATCGTAATATCCTTTTCTTATTTAATGAACTCTTACTATTCTTAAACCTACCACTTCACATCATTAAAATAAACAAGCTACATATCGCACCCTAGAGTTCCCAGCATAAGTACCATAGATAAACCAAAACGATATCATTATCATCCACAAATATTTGTCTCTGGCAATCACCAGATTTGCGACTATAGACTTTAATACGAGTAGACGTGTAGAAAAAACATCGCTACCCCGTATTAACGCGGGACAATGATACCACAATGCGCTTTATCCTCACTATTTACTTACCAGAATAATACACAAATAATAAATACGTTTTTGCACCGGGTGGTGTCAAAATTGACGCCGTTCAGCGTTTGTATGGTGGCTATGAGTTTTTAGTTTTAAATATAATTATTGAATAGCTGGCTACACCATGGCAGGCTATAGCGAGATAGGAGGACAAGTTGGAGTCATACCATTAGGAATCAGAGGGAACAGTTGCATTTCCCTGGGTGGATAGTTTAATAGGCTAAAAATTATTAAATAAATAGCTGCTGCTGCTATTCGTTGCTGTCGTGTTAATGTAGATAGGTAGGAAGTACTTAGTAATATTTAAATTTCAGAAATATTAGGTTTTTTCTAGATACAATAACTTGAAATGATTTGTAACCGTTTCCGTATTGTTGGACTTTTAGTTACTATATTTGGACCTGGTAGAGGCCAACGCCGCTGCAGTTGCAGTGGCTAGCTACTGGGCAGGAAAAAATTGACTGGTCGAACGTCACTGACACGAAAAGAAGAAAGAAAGAAAGAAGAAGTTACTATAATCCTACTAAATAGTTTGTGTGTTAGTTATTACCTATGCTTGTATTTGTTAAGTAGGTACTTCTTCACCCGAAAACTGCTGGATCGATTACGATAAAACTTGGTAAGTAAATAGCTAGAGACAAAGATTAGGCTACTTTCTTACCCGATATTCCCCAGGAATCGGGAGTCACACGAGTGAAACCGCGGTGCGCTGCTAGTAATTCTAGAAGTTATTCTAGAATGAAAGTAATAACTGGTCACCTTACACTATAAAAGCGGGGGATTATTCCGAGATATCGATCTTTCAACGACATCACAATGAGATCGCGAGGCACGGTGCGTTCGCGTCATTTGTCTGGCCACAACAACGTCTAAAGAGGATTTACTATAAACTATCGAAACACAAATAAAAAAAATATAAAAATTAAACCTTATGTTGCTAGAAATAACAATGTAGTAAAATTATGATATTATAAAGTATATTGTGCGGTTAATAAAATTGACGAAGCCTGTTGTTTTAAGAACTCAACAGTTTTTAGAATATATTTTTTGTCTCTATGATCCGAATAAAACTCAAAAAATCTGTCCATGACTAAAAATGTTGGTAAGTAAGTACTTACAAGTTTTCGCGAAAATGTAAAGCCAATATTTTATCTTTATATCGTGTTGACTCAGCCCCTCTAGCATGAGCGGCACGATATAGCGATTTATCGACAAAAACTGTCAAAATATGCTATATAAAGCCGCCATGTTGAATTTTTATCGAAACGGCGAGCATGGCCCGTGTGTGTGACGTCACGTGTTACGGTATGTTATGATAGACAAAAGAGCGAGCACGACAGTCTCTTATTTATCGAAAGGTCGAGCATGACCGAGTAATTGTCGATAAAAAACGTGAAAAGTATCGATTTTTGACATTAAGGCGCGTTATTTTATCGACAACGTTTGGAGTGTGTGATAACTTTATCAAGTTTATTTAGCTTTATCAAATATTAACTTAAATCCATTATTTGACTAGAATGTAAGAAATATTTTGTATATAAATGTGCATATATCCAGTGTCGAGTTACTATTTTCGCACTGTCACGAAATTAAATTAAATAACTTACCACCGAATTGTGCAATTTAACTCGATTATCACAAAGTTTTGCTAAAATTAAAATCAGCGCGCCATGTTGCTCTCGCGTTCCAAAACGCGATTTGCACGAAAACGCCAACACTCAAACACGATGATAGCACGATTTGAAAATATAAACATTGAAGAAACTCTTGTTTGATCGTTGTGTCAACAAAGATGTGTCAAATTCAGCCACAGATTGCGTTAAAAGTTGCAAAAAAAGAAGAAAAGAATGAATGATTAATGTTATTACATTGGCAGTATTGAAATTCCTATCACGTGGATGTGACGTAATTTATCATCTCATAATGCGTGATAATATTTTAACTTATCATAACGTACCTTTGATCAGCGAAATCGATAATTATGAAGGTGTGGATATAATACTTTATCGTTTATCATATCACGAACAGTCGTGCTAGGGGGGCAAGGACCTTAATTTTTATACACGTTAGGGCCTATAGACCTCAGTATCTAATCTAGTATGAAAAATCAACTTGCTAGGTTCACCTGTTCCCGAGAAAATCGGTGGTTACACACGGACAGACAGACATACTGACAGACAGAAGAAAGTTATCAAAGGGCTTCTTTTTTTTACCTTTTTAAAAAGGGTATCTTTGTAAAAATTTAAATCCTTCAACATGCGCAAGAGTGTCTGCACTCTTGGTGCCATAATCACCTAGTTTCCCAAGACTCAACACTCAATTCCGTTGAAATACAATAGAATAAGAGATTGTCAATGGCATTGTTCGATTTAAACACGAAAATTGTTACCTAAATATATTTATGTTAATCATTTCTTGCACAAGTAAGAATAAGTAAGCTTTAGAGAAAGGATAATGTTTATGGACTACAGAAATCGAAATGGAGAATAAATCTTTTCTTCTTCTTCTTCTCGTATAGTGGTGTGGCTCACCTATTGTTAGAGTTTTCAGATCACATTAAGGCCTCTAACTTGACCTAACGACTGCTACTAGAGGTAGCACGAAAACACATTTTTTGCCACACCACTAATTGGCCACCCATCGAAGTAATGCCCGCGCCAGGCGTAGCTTAACCCGCACGACCGTAAACGATCAGCGAGTGTCGCTTAGCTGTGACCCTCTTATTACTTGTATGAATTGGTTCCTATAGTATGAAAATTACAGAAGACTACAAAAAATTGGTACCTATTTACTTTGATTTGTCATACTATATTTGTTTCCAGTAATTAATCTCTATCAGCAACACTATCTACCAGTTCGATTCCTGGCTTGGTAATGACTTTTTCAAAAATCTAATGATGCAATAATAGTTTTTATCAAAATCAGGAAACGTAACTTCAGCATTTTTCGCTAAGTATCTCTAGTTTAGGATATAGCCCTGAAGGTGCATGTAAAAAAAATACCCTATAGGTATAAGTACCTCTGTAAGCGACGAATTGAGAACCACCTCCTTTTTCTGAAGTCGGTTAAAAAGCCAATAATTACAAGACGCTGTTTCCATTGTAGTGTTTTGGTTACACGTAAGAAACGTTTTAACATGCTTTAAACACACATCATAGCAAGACAATCTAAAAAACCGGCCAAGTGTGAGTCGGACTCGCGCACGAAGGGTTCCGTACCATTATATTCTATTTTTATTATTTGTTGTTATAGTGGCAATAGAAAAACATCATCACACGACAGACAGTGGAGTCTTAGTAATGGGTGTGTGTGTAATAAGTATAAAGCTTATTAACGGATAGTATAATATCACATTGATATAATTTTTAACTTCAAAAAAGGAGGAGGTTCTCATTTCGTAGCGAATTTTTTTCATCATCATCACTATCACTACATAGTATAAAACAAAGTCGCTTTCTCCGTCCCTATATCCATTTGTATGCTTAAATCTTCAAAACTACGCAACGGATTTTGATGCGGTTTTTTTAGTAGATAGAGTGATTCAATAGGAAGGTTTATATGTATACATAGTATAAAACAAAGTCGCTTTCTCCGTCCCTATATCCCTTTGTATGCTTAAATCTTTAAAACTACGCAACGGATTTTGATGCGGTTTTTTTAATAGATAGAGTGATTCAAGAGGAAGGTTTATATGTATAATACATGCATAATATAGCCGTGCGAAGCTGGAGCGGGTCGCTAGTATGGTATAAAAGCAAATAACCTAATTTCATAATCTAATGCTACACTTCATTTATATAACCATAATTTGTAACGCGATAACGTTTATTTATAACGTTCATGTCACGTCATGTAGGGTCCCGTTTTCACCCGTTGGGTACCTACGAACGGAACCCTAAAACCAAAGCTATAGGTATGTCGGTAGGTACATAGATATAAAAGCCCTCATTATCAGATGGTGCGGACACGGGCCGGTGGGTACGTTAACTATCTCCTTCTATATCAACATTATTACTATCACGAATACATTTTAATATTTGTTACAAAATATTTCAACAGTTCCATAATACGTATCATTCTACCTTTGGTAGGGACTTAGTTATATTCTCAAATTTCTTGGAATGTTTTGCTAAAGTTACAGTAGAGTTTCGCTGATAATAAAGCTGCTTGGAAGCTGATAGGAAAAGCTTATGACGGTTCTGTTTTCCTAAAAAGATAATTAAGCTGCTAACCAAAGGGTCGTTTTCATCCCCATCTCCCTCCATTGGTCTCAGGTCACAGTTTGGCCAAGCTGGCCCGAGGCGAAAGATTACAGCTGGACCGAAGGTGCACAATGCCCATTCTTCTACACATTTATTTTAATATTTTTAATTGTGACAGCTAGAGCTAAAAAAGATATCGCTGTTGGAAAATACTTTTTCCGATTTTCTTGGTGTGTCTATAAAATTTATATTTATAAAGCTTGTGACCAAAGCAAGAAATAGCATATTCTTTTTTTCTTTCAAGCTTTGGCTTCGCACACAATTCCGTCAAATCTTGCCCAAAACCCGCAGAATCATCAAATAATTTAATTACATTCGACGTGAGCTCCATTGTTGCTCCACGCTCACACACCACTATCATCAAATTACAAGTAAGATGATTCCTCAGATGATATTTAAAGGAATTCCATAATTCCAATTATTTGTGGCCAGCGAGACCCTGCCTGCGAGGGTAGGAGTGTCTGGTTACAATATTGTAGAGCACAAAGGTGGTTTTAATCTGATAACTTATTGCAGTTATGTTGAATTTGGTAAGGTTTCTCATGTTGTTAAGATCTTTTTATTTTGATTTAATAAAATTCTAATTCTGAATTTTTTATGTGGGCCTTCAGGGCTATATCCTAAACTATGATAGATAGCGAAAAATGCTGAAAGGAGTTGCATGCCCGATTTTGACAAAAACTTAAACTGCATCATTAGATTTTTGAAAAAGTCATTACCCTAGCCGGGAATCGAACCTGTTGATTTTGCAAAAAAATAATCATCCTATATTTTTATACCAATCGATAGTGTTGCTGATAGAGATCAATTCCTAGAAATAAACATAGTATGGCAAAACAAAGGAAATGGCTGAATTTTGTAGTTTTCTGTAATTTTCATCTTTTTGTCTCTGGCAAAAGAGGACAAGTGAAATTATTCTAAATATTATAAAATAAGTTCTAAATGAAGTTCTTTTGTAAAAACAGTTCATATTTTTAGTGCAGCAGTTTGTTACGTCATTGGCCATAGTCGGCCATACCTCATTACTGCATTTTTTTCAGGGATGGTTGTATGAAAATTACAAAAGATTACTAAAATGAGCTATTTCCTTTAATTTTCCAGACTATGTTTGTTTCCATAAATTGATCTCTATTAGCAACACTATCGATTGGTATAAAAATATAGGATGATTATTATTTTGGAAAATGAACAGGTTCGATTCCCGGCTAGGGTAATGACTTTTTCAAAAATCTAATGATGCAATTTTAGTTTTTGTCAAAATCGGGCACGCAACTCCTTTCAGCATTTTTCGCTATCTCTAATGGTTTAGGATATAGCCCTGAAGGCCCACATAAAAAATTCACCCTGTATATAAGTTTATGTATAAAATGGGTACCTATTTTCATAGATTATTAATATTAAGATCTTTGATATTATTACGGTTCTCTGGACAAAAAGTTATGAGGAATATATGTAACCTACATTTCTAAATAGGTACCTACCTACTTAACTTAATTTTAAAATTCGCAATTAATAACCAATTATGATAGGTAGCTAGATCTATAATAATAGATAGTCCTAACTCAAAAGACACGATTGCAACTAAACTCGTTAATTTGCAGGTAGGTACATCTGCGCCGTAATCACCGTGTTTCCCGCCAATCTGTCGCGTAACATAATGGCGGCTCCTACAGTTGCCTTTGTTATCTGAGCCCAGAGTTAGGTAACTAAACATAGCTTTTCAGCGACACGGATCGTTTTAGCTAGATGTTACATACCTAGGTACCTAAGTAATTGCTATAAACAGGGATGGTTTTTATAATGAGCTTTTAAGAGGTAGGTAGCGCTTATATCCAAGTCGCAACTGAATACGTTCCGTTTTTGTGGGGTATTTTTAGGGTGCTGGGGGAAAATGTCAAATAACGTTCAAACCCTTTCAACTTGCCAAGGGATCATAATATTAGCTATTGGCTTCAGAATGCCTTTGCAATTTTGTTAGAGAATTCCGAATTATATTAGATTTTTGAACTTGTAGTGCCATCTGATGGAACATTTGTAAACTATTTTACTGAGGTACTCTGAGATTAGCGTCATTTATCGATAGATGGCGCTAACCGTACAATTAATATAGACAGTGACGTTTTCATGTAAGTGACAGTTAATTTTTTTTAATATTACGTCACTGTCATTTATCATGTTACTGTCATTTTGTCAGGAATGGACGCTTGTTTACGTTGATTTTTACAAATGCAACTAAAAAGCGAATTATTCTGTTAATTTTGTATTATTATGATCGGTGTCAAAATGAATACTTTCAACGATAATTCTAGTGAACCTGAGCAAGACGCGAACTCCGCTCTAACCGAGCTAGACAAAGGTAAAAGCAAAACCTAACATAACCAATAGGACAAAAAATCTAAATTCTAACGTAAATTGTGTGATTTCCACAGGTTTAAGGTCTGGTAAGGTAGGAGAACAATGCGAGGCAATAGTACGATTCCCGCGTCTATTCGAAAAGTACCCTTTTCCTATACTTATCAACTCATCATTCCTAAAACTCGCCGATATTTTTCGAATGGGTAACAACTTCTTGCGACTATGGGTATTACGTGTGTGCCAGCAAAGTGAGAAGCATTTGGACAAGATATTGAACGTGGACGAGTTTCTAAGGCGTGTGTTTAGCGTGCTACACTCGAACGATCCTGTAGCCCGAGCGTTGGCACTCAGGACTTTGGGTGCTGTAGCTGGGATTATACCGGAAAGACAGAACGTCCATCATGCGATAAGGAGAGGACTGGATAGCCATGATAATGTGGAGGTTGATGCTGCTATTTATGCTACTACCAGATTTGCTGCTCATTCCAAGTAAGTAACAACTGATTACTTTTTAATGAATTTGAAATTTTGTTTCTGTTAACACTGCGTAAGTCCTGATCTCGTGGAAATAGTGTGATAAATCGTAGCCTGTGTTTCTTCCAAGGATTCAACGTATCAGGTTTTGTCAAAAATTGTCCAATAGTTAAAGATCCTGTTCATTGCTAACATAAATCTAAAACAATTTTTTAATAAGTATTAGTATAAGCATAGTTGGTGTAGTTTTTGAGCATGTAATTCTAAAACTGCAGCTACTTCTCCAACAATAACTTGAAAACCCACAGTAGCAAAAATAACTGCAGAAAACCTACAGGCCCTTTTTTATTTTGATTATCCAAAAATAGTGTTGTGAGTAATAAGTTACATACCTTGTGATATGTACTTATGCAGCCACCATAAAACCTACCATAAAAGCTAAATAAGTTCTTTTGCATCCAAAGGTTGCCTGGAAGAAATCGCTTTCAGCGATAAGGCCGCCCATTTGTGCAACTTGTACGTTATAGCTATTACTTTAATTTGCTTTAAGTATATTATCATGTTTTATGTTCCTTACTGTGTTGTACAAATAAAGTTATCTATCTATATATCTATGCAGGTGAAACTGCATGGTGCAGTTATGCCATGTAATTATTATAACTTCATGTAATTATACATTTGTTCTCAGTACATTTGCAGTAGCGATGTGTAACAAGCTCTCGGATATGGTGGAATGTGAGAGCACGGCTGCCGACCGTAGAGCCAAGCTCGTAAGGGCTTTGAGAACTGTACACGGTGGTGGTAAGTACATAGAAATAATATCTAGTACATAGTTTATTAGAATACCATAGAGAATATAAATTTACATAAAATAAAAGGCCCAAAAACGCCATAAATTTTGGTTAAATAAAATATAATAAATCATTTATTTCAGGCTACAAAGGCCCATAGATTGAATGTGTTAATAGATATCTAAGAAATATGTCAGTAACACTTCCATGACATTACACTTTACTTTTTATTGTTAGTGATTTTTTTTTTCAGATTTTGGTAAAGGCAATCATAAATGTTAATTGTTATTTCTGTAGCAATCCGAGCAGAAGGTGTATTGAAACTACTGAGGTCTCTGCTTGAGAAGTATCCCTCTGCCAACCTGGTGAGAGCAGCCATCAGTGCTCTGACACACATCGCAGCTGACACTGTGGTGCATGTTCCTGATCAGGTAAAGGACAGATAATTTCCCACTTTATTTCTTTAGAATACTTCATACTCATATCTGTACTTCTGTACTAATGGATCTGACTGCTATTCTTAGGTTTTAGTCATTGGATAAAATTGGTTAAAATATAAATTAAAGTTATGATTTTTTTTAACTGACCCGAGTTTTTTTCAAGTCCTATAAATCATATCAGCCACATGACGTCCACTGCTGAACATAGGCCTCCCCCAAAGACTTCCAGAGCGATCGGTCGCATGCTCTCTGCATCCAACGACTTCCCGCGACCTTAATTAAGTCGTCCGTCCATCTAGTCGGAGGCCGTCCCGCGCTTCGCTTTCCGGTACGTGGTCTCCAATCTAAGACTTTTCGGCCCCAACGGCCATCAGTTCTACGAGCCACATGCCCCGCCCATTGCCACTTCAGCTTACTAATTCTTTGGGCTATGTCGGTAACTTTAGTTCGCCTACGAATCTCCTCATTACTGATTCGATCTCGTAGTGAAACGCCAAGCATAGCCCTCTCCTTAGCACGCTGTGCGACCCTGAGCTTTCTTATGAGGCCCATAGTGAAAGACCACGTTTCTGAGCCATAAGTCATCACTGGTAACACACACTGGTTGTAAACTTTCGTCTTGAGGCACTGAGGTATTTTGGACGAGAAGATATCGCGCAGTTTCCCGAACGCTGCCCAGCCGAGCTGGATTCGTCGATTGACCTCCCTCTCGAAGTTGGACCTACCTAATCGGACAGCTTGTCCTAGGTATATGTACTCTTCTACAACTTCAAGAATAGAGCTCCCAACTAGCACAGGGGCAGGCGCGACATGGATATTTGACATAATTTTCGTCTTATCCATGTTCATTTTTAGACCTACTTGTTGTTGGGAGACTCTGCTGAGGCCATCGAGCATTGCACCGAGATCTTCCTACGATTTTGCCATGATTACAATATCGTCGGCAAATCGAAGGTGAGTGATGTACTCGCCATTGATATTAATGCCGAGTCCTTGCCACTCCAAGAGCTTAAAGGCATCCTCCAAAGCAGCGGTGAATAGCTTAGGAGATATTACATCTCCTTGCCTGACACCTCTCTGCAATGGAATCGCCCCCGTGCACTGCTCCTGAACTCGGACCGACATTGTGGCGTTTTTGTTCAAGCACTTCAACACTTCGATATACCGATGATCAATTCGGCATCGCTGGAGAGATCGCAGCACCGCCCAGGTTTCGACCGAATCAAAGGCCTTCTCATAGTCCACAAACGCTAAGCATAATGGCAGATTATACTCCTCAGTCTTCTGTATAACCTGCCGCAGCGTATGTATGTGGTCTATGGTACTATAGCCTCTTCGGAAACCGGCTTGTTCGGGTGGTTGGAAGTCATCGAGCCTGCGTTCGAGACGATTCGTGATGACCCTTGAGAATAACTTATAAACGTGGCTCAGCAGCGAGATAGGCCTATAATTCTTTAAGAGGGCTTTATCACCCTTCTTGAAGAAAAGTACCACCACGCTCCTGTCGGGTAAGCTTGGCTCTCGGGTCTTTAGCCGGATCAGCAACAGGTTGCGCTACTGAGGTATATAACCGTCCATCGAACCTCTCGACCTCTCTCAACACCTCTGGTTTAGTCGACGCTATACTTCCATCCTCCGTCTTCAGCTTGGTCAACTGGCTTTGCCCAATAGACATGTCTCTTGCAAACACTTTGGAGCCTTTGTTCCGCTCTATCGCCTCTTTAATACCATTGGTGCTAAAGGCACGAATATCATGTCGCAAGGACTTATTGATGTGTCTATTGAGCTGCCGAAATGCGTCTGCATCAACGGATGATTGGAGTGTCATGGAGCGTCGTTTTTCCATGAGGTGCAAAGTGTGGACTGATAATTTTTGAGGTCTATTTTTACGGCGGGTTTTAAAGAATTTTGACCCGACCGCTTGGACGATTTCTACAAACCTGTTATTAGTATCGTCCACGGAAACGCAATCTTCTAGGCAATCGAAGCGATTTTGGAGCTCGAGTTGAAAGCTCTCGGGATTCTGGTAGTGGGCAACTGTAGGTCGGAGCGTCGACTTCATCATACGCGACCTCTCTAGTTTAACGTTTATATTCAACGTGCCTCTTACCATACGGTGGTCACTGCCAGTTTTAACTCTGTGGATCACAGAGACATCATTGAATACATGCCGTCTAGTAGTCATGATGAAGTCGATCTCGTTTTTTGTAGAACCATCGGGACTCATCCAAGTCCACTTTCTATGAGGCGGCTTCTGGAAGAAAGAGTTCATCAAAAAGAGTCCCTCCTTCTCCAGAAAGTCGGCCAGCCTCTGTCCTCGAGGGTTCCGTCGCCCAAAACCAAAATTTCCCACTCTCATCTCGTCATCGCTTCTTTTGCCTATCCTTGCGTTAAAGTCCCCCATAACAACAGTGAAGTGGGTTTTAGACTTATGTATGGCTCTACTAATGTCCTCATACATAGCCTCCACTTCGTCATCTGGGTGTGTCGAGGTCGGCGCATATACCTGTATGACCTTCAGCGAATACCTTTTAGATATTCTGAGTATAAGGTACGCTACCCTATTCGACACACTCTCGATAACCGTTATGTTGTTGACGAGGGACTTGTGGACGATAAACCCAACACCACCTTGGGACTGTTGATCGCCCTCCCGGTAGAAGAACAAGTTGACGGACTTCAGGGTTATCGTGTCCTCACCCTCTCTTCGGACTTCAGACAGCCCTACGATGTCCCAATGCAACTTGCCCAGTTCTTCTTCCAACTCGTACAACTTCTCGTCGGTCTTCAAAGTGCGCGTATTGTGTGTTACCAGGGCCAGTCGTCGGTGGTGGTAGCCGGATCTCTGCCGGGGATTCTTCGCACCCCCTGCCCTGCCGTTACCATGGCCGCTACCGGAGCCAGGAATAGCAAGGCTGCCGGGGACGGGGGCCTGGGATTTTTGTTGTTAACCATTATTGAGGGGTTTTGCCCATACTCGCCACGCTGGGCATGCGGGTTGGCGAGCGCAGTCGATTTGGATGGAATGAGACAGAGACGCTGCTGCCCATCCCTGTTCCTAACGTAATCTCTTAGACGCCTCTTACGTCACCCACGAGAAGATATGGGGAAGTGCTATTCTAGGCCGACACTTCACGGCATGAAAAAAAAGTCTGTACTAATAATATTTTTTGTTTTTTGTTTATAACGAATAGGTTCTGAAACTACTAGACCGATACTAAACTTAGTATGAGAATACATTGATTCATTGGGAATAAGATAGGCTAATTTTATCCCGATATCCCCACGGGATCGGGATTTACGCGGGTGAAACCGCGGAGCGCTGCTAGTATTTTATAAATGTTAAAGTTAATGTGTTACTTCTTCATGCAAAAACGTCTGAACTAATTGCAATTCTAGGAATATTATGGGATTGCAAAGATCATGCACAATGGTCAAAATGATTGCCTACGTGCAGAAATCAGAACCTATAGCTGATTGCGAAAAAACTTTGTGTGTAAATAGTGTTTTACAGTACCTACTGACAGATTTTCACCCAATTTTCATATTTTTAACTGACTCCAAAGAAGGTGCTCTATTTGATTGTACTTATTTTTGTATTTATGTTTCTTCAATAAGCCATTTGTGGTGCTATTTCTGTAATTCTATTTCTTTTTTTTACAGGTAGAAGTGTTACTCAGTATAGCCCGATCAGACGGACGGCGTGGCGTGGCGCTGGCGGCGCTCGGCGGTCTATCTGTGCTCGCACGTCACGCCGCGCTGTGGCCACATGCGGCTATAGCGCGTCTCGCCACTGCGCCCGCGCATGCGTTACTCACCTTACAGGTTATGCAGGTAAGTTAAAGCATTAAAACAATACGTTCTGTTCACTTTGGTTGTAATTTCCATGGTTTTGAGGGCTATTAAAAGTAAGTAGTTTTTTTGTTTAAGTGCTACTATCAGGCGATTTGGTAACTTTTATAATTTTCGGCCAGTGCTGGCTGCCCAGTTCGGCCTCTTGTGTGCCCGGCACTCAATACCTATTTTTCTGTTCTTGTTGTTAGATCCTAGTAGAATGTCCGGCAGTATGCACGGCGGCGGGCTCCGCGGACGGGCCGGCCTCCGCCCTCCGCACGTACTGCAGTGAGGCCGCGTTCAGCACCGACCTGAGGCTGGCTGCTACCGCTGCTCATGTACTCACCACCATTATTGTACATTGGTTAGTACTACAACAACAAACTAAACGCCAATTCTCTTGCTATATCATTCCAATTGCATACAAAAAAAACAGTCGGCTTTTCTTTTTCAAAAGCTATGTTATTTAAACAATTTTATTTTGAAGAATTGGCCTTCTGATCATTTGTGTGGCTAGTAAAAGTGGTACACTCCCAATTAAAAAAATTTTTAAACCTGCTCAATAGATATTATATGGAATAATCCCTGTAAAAAAGTTTTCATAAAAAAAATAAGTGACAATTTAGTACAGTCTGATATTCCAATTTCCATAAAATCGTAATGTTGTATGTTTAAGTTTTTTTTGTATATTATAGTTATGAAGAAAGTCTACCAGTCGATGGCAGCGACTTGATGTTGGCTTTAGAAACGTTAGTTATAGCGACGAGCATCGATGACGACGCACTAAATATCAAACCTTTGAGGTTGGCTCTACAGTGCTTGGTGAGAATTCATTATAATTCCTCTGACATCTTTACTTCTCAGCATTATAACATTGATAAAGAAATATACAACGGAATTCCCAAATCATTACGACAAATTGATTGTCCTGGAGAGTTCAAGCGGGCTGTCAACAATTATCTCATCGATAAGGCCTATTATTCGATTGAAGAATTCATAAATGATAAAGATGACGTAAATTGAATTTGACATGATTTTGTATTCCATTCTTGACTTATTAATTAATTAATTTTGTTTTGTTTTTATTTAACTTTCAATGATTTTAATTTTTTTTTTTTTATATTATTGACATTGGATTAATTATGTTGACATCATATTAGAGTACTTTTAATCAACTAACTTTTAATATTTGCATGCTAAGCTAAGTGCTGGTGAAATATGTTGAACTATATTTTTATGTGACATCTTTGTACCATATTTCAAGCAAATAAATGACATTCATTCATTCATTCATTCATTCAAGAATGACCAGAGAAAAACTGACACTCAAAAACGAAAAAGCGTCACATAAAAGCCTCATATTTCAAGATATTTTTCTAAGTCCCCTAGACTCATAATTTGTTATTTACTTTCTAGTACAGACTTTTTGTCCTCTCCTCCTTTATTATAAGTATAAATGGTATGGTCCTACTGCTATTTATACCTCTTATATCAAGATGGCGCCACCGCTATTTTTACCATGGAACTTACGTAATTTAGAATGAATTTCTTTTTTTTTTTTGAGCATAAAATATGATATTCAGCAGCTGTTAATTTTTCTACTAAAGGTGAAATATTAATTTCAAACTGCAAAAAGAGTATTCGAGTCTTTGGCGAAGACCTATGTTCAGCAGTGGACGTCTTGTAGCTGATATGATGATGTTATTATTAGTAAATACCTCCATTTATGTCCTCTATGGTATAGGTGAAACTAAGCTATAGCGCAGCGGGCGTGTGTACGCGCGTGGGCCGGGTGTTGTCCGGTGCGGCGCGCACGTTGCGCTGGCGCAGGGAGCCGCGTCGTGCGCACGCGCTCCTCGAGGCTCTAGCCGCCTTGCCCGAGCCGACGCAGCAGTATCACTTGCTCAAGGATATGCACAAGTAAGCATTCAACTAATACAATACTACTCAATTTATATTGAGTTTCTCGTGTCGTCTTGTCACTGGTTCATGACGACCCAGTTGGCACAATGGTCATCATGCCGAACTGCCAAACACAGGGTTGCGGGTTCGATTCCCGCCTCAAACAAGTATTTATGCTTAGATATTTGTCTGTGGTCTGGTTATTTCTATGTATTATAGGTATATATTTACAAAAGAAAAGTATATAAGTAATATATCCGTTGTTTAGCACCCATAACACAAGTGTAGTTACTTAGCATGGGGCTAGATGGCGATGTGTGGAATGTCCTGCAATATTAACTTTTATTTTATTTATTATCTTCCA
This sequence comes from Idaea aversata, assembly GCA_907269075.1. Classification (NCBI taxonomy): domain Eukaryota; kingdom Metazoa; phylum Arthropoda; class Insecta; order Lepidoptera; family Geometridae; genus Idaea; species Idaea aversata. The sequence goes on along the minus strand of OU026092.1, from coordinate 1,161,390 downwards.
GTACAAACTGCATAGAGAACCCACCAGACGACGGCACCTGCCTGGTCCTACTCGTCACCATAATACTGCAGCAACGGGCCCACAAGGCCCTCTCCTGTAAACTGAACCTTACCTGGGAGGATATACTCTTGGATACCATTGAACCGGCCAACCCTTGGATCAAGTATAGGATAGCTAGAGCTGCTTTGAGGTTAGTTTAGTCTACTATTATTTTATGATCGATATATTGGTGTTAGACCACTATTTTAAGCTCTATATATTTGGTACTAGCAGCGTTCTGCAGTTTCACCCGCGTAACTCTCGATTTCATGGGAATATCGGGATTAAAAGTAGTCTATAATATTCCCAATGAATCAATGTGTCCTCATACCAAGTTTCATCTCTTTATAGTAGTACTCAAGCTCTTTATAATAGTACTGTAGATATATTCGTGTTAGACCAATATTTTAAGCTGTATCAGCTATATATTTGGTAGGTATGTATGATACAAACAAGCTAAGTGTATAGGATTATTATAGGATTTTAATATAACATTAGTTTCACTGCTAAAGTATTTAATACGCGATATTTACAATATTTTAGTAAGTATGAATGGTGCTTAGAAATGCATTTAAATATCGAGCTTCAAAAAAAAGGAGTAGTTAATTATAAAAATATTCTATAAATGATCCTTACCAAAAAATCCGGCTCGAAGGACCAAAACTATCGAAGTTTGGTCCTTCGAGCCGGATTTTTAGTTTCGTCTATCTTTTAATGAAATTAATAACCAATTAGAAACAAAATTAAAATCACTACATAGTATAAAACTAAGTCGCTTCCTGCTGTCTGTCTGTCCCTATGTATGCTTAGATCTTTAAAACTATGAAACTGATTTCGATGCGGTTGTTTAATAGATAGAGTGATTCAAGAGGAAGGTTTATATGTCTAATACATGCATAATATAGCCGTGCGAAGCCGGGGCGGGTCGCTACTAGTAGGTATAAAACAAAGTCGCTTCCCGCTGTCTTGTCTGTCCCTATGTATGCTTTGATCTTTAAAACTACGCAACGGATTTTGATTCGGCTTTCTTTAATAGATAGAGGAAGGGATTCAAGAGGAAGATTTTACTACATAAAACAAAACTACCACGCGTACGGAGTCGGGGGTAACAGCTAGTCACTAAATAGTATAAAACAAAGTCGGTTTCTCTGTCCCTATATCCCTTTGTATGCTTAAATCTCTAAAACTACGCAACGGATTTTGATGCGGTTTTTTTTTATAGATAGAGTGATTCAAGAGGAAGGTTTATACATGCATAATATAGCCGTGCGAAGCCGGGGCGGGTCGCTAGTAATATTATAAAACTCTAATAATTCCTCCATTACTTCCCTTAGATACGGTCACCACAGCATAGCAAGCCGTATCCTATCCCGCCTAGCGGACATAGCACCTACGGAGGCGGCTCGGAGATGGCTGTCTGCTTTACACCAGGCCGCCGCAGCTGACGCGGCGTTAGTAGACGAAGGTATAGCGGGGTTGGAGGCGTGCGCGGCCAAGTGGGAGAGCGCGGCCTGGCTCGGCTGGGCGGAGGGGGGAGGCTGGGCTGGTGCCAGGGGGAACGCATTGGCTGCCTTGGCTAGGACAGGTAACTAATGATAGAGATAAATAAATATTTCAGAACATTACACACATCGCCTTTTAGCCCCAAGCACGTTGCAGAATACTAGCCATCTAATTGATAAACATTCATTCATTATCTTGACGACCCAGTTGGCACAATGGTCACCATGCCAGACTGTCAAACACAGGGTTGCGGGTTCGATTTCTGCCCAGACAAGTATTTATACTTAGATATTTGTCTGTGGGCTGTATTTATTATTTTGTATTTATTTAGTATAGCTACTTAGGTAGTAGCTATACTAAATAAATATTTTTCTTTTGTAAATATATACTTAAAACACATAGAAATAACCAGACCACATAACCTGCCCCTCCAATCCTAATAGCTGTACATTGGCTGACCTGATGTTAGCTAATAACAACGCCAGGGACCTGGCAGCTCACTGGAGTGGGTGGATTTGACCCTGCCTCATCAATACCCCCCTTTAATTTGTGCTATCGACACGAAGAAGAAGAAGACCAGACCACAGACAAATATCTAAGTATAAATACTTGTCTGAGGCGGGAATCGAATCCGCAACCCTTTGTTTGCCAATCCGGCATGATGACCATTGTGCCAAGTGGGTCGTCAAATGCGCCTCAACTGCTTCGGTCCATGACTCATGGCGTCTTAGTAATCCTATCCTACCGTACTTTTACAATAATTAACGCATTCGCTTTTCTTTATTGCTATATTCAATTGGCTTATTCTTTTTCGAATCGCTCGATAAATACCGGGCTTTATAGCCCTCGAAGTCTCAAACAAGACATTTTTTTATTTTGTTTTCCCCGGTCAGGAAAGGCGAAGACTGCTGTGAGCTTATACAGCCTTGTCTTTACAAACATCGTCGAATTTTACTGGTCATAATTATCTCTCTGTTTTTCCTTTCCTTGATGTAAAGATTCTGCTGCCATATATCGCGGCTTCTGGGCCTTTTGTTTTAGTTAGCCTTATTCCAGTTGGCGCTAGTTTATAGTTTACTTAGCCCACATATCACCGCGTTAATCGACCACTACCTCAAAGAGTAAGAAACATTAAGGTAGGGGTAAACACAGAAGGTCCCATTGGATCGAAGTGTTGCTGGCTATTTGTCAACCCCCAATATATAAGATAGCCAATGGACACACTTGTTTTTATTACTACATAGTATAAAATAAAGTCACTTTTCGCCGTCCCTATGTCCCTTTGTATGCTTAGATCTTTAAAACTACGCAACGCATTTTGATGCGCTTTTTTTTAATAGATAGAGTGATTCAAGAGGAAGGTTTATATGTATAATACATACATAATATAGCCGTGCGAAGCCGGGGCGGGTCGCTAGTATAAAATAAAGTCACTTTTCGCCGTCCCGATGTCCCTTTGTATGCTTAGATCTTTAAAACTACGCAACGGATTTTGATGCGCTTTTTTTAATAGATAAATTGATTCAAGAGGAAGGTTTATATGCATAATATAGCCGTGCGAAGCCGGAGCGGGTCGCTAGTATTAACAAAATCTATCGTGTTTACAATAGCGGCAGCAGCCCGAGCGCTATGCTCGCAGCCTCCGCCCGCGGTCGCGCACGCTGCGGTCGGACCTCGCGCGGCGCCAACACGCGCCGGCGCAGCTGCTCACGCCCTCAAGCGTGCCAAGGCTGCCCTCACTAACGCCGCGAGACTCTACGCCGACATCTCGAGAACTGCCTTCCATGCAGACGATTCTACACTCAGACATTATTATATGTATCCTTTTTATATATAATTTATTTTGGTGGATGATATTACTGTTTTATATGCAAAATTAATACATTATTTTTAAAACTTGTAAATTAAATTTGATATAAGTTAGGTTTTAGAGCTTAGATAAAATTGTTTTATGAGTTTTTATAGTGATGTATATATTTTGTATTCAGTTTGTTTATTATAAAAATCTAATTTTAAGAAAAATAAAGAATGATGAAAACTTTATATCCTGAACACAACAATCAGTTGTCAACACACGTACGAGCAACTAGCTCTGTTCCTAGACCGCATCACATCGCCCACTCAAGAACCACAAGAACCAACTAAAGAACTGAAACCGAACTCGTTAGAGGAGCGTATAGCTCTAGCACCGAGCGAGAAGATCGCTCTAATCGCCGCTAAACTGTTCGACAATCCTACCACTAGCCCGGGGATCACGCATAGAGTAAGTCATATGAGTTATACAAAGTTATTGGTAAATATATTGGCAAGGGGCTGGGGGCCACTTCTGTGCACCTAAACAAACAACTTTTGGTCTAAATCGATCTTATACTTAGTTCTTAAATTTCACAAAACAATTTTCAGTTATTAAAGATTCAAGTTAGGTATTCTTTTGTTCTACTACATTTCGAAATTAGACCATTTTATTTTGTGGTTATGTTTACCTACCTGAAAATCAGCTGTTCCTTACATGGAGAGGTCATTTACCTTAATATTATACTTATTTTTTAAGTTTTATGTACTGTTTTAAGTATAAATGACCTTTGTTTTAAAAAAAAACAGCAAATTTTCGAATTTACATAACATCAAAAAACTCAATAAAATGTTTAAATTTCCGCAAGTCGTTGAACAAAAGTTGTTTATGCACAGAAGTAACCCTCAACGGGTTGCCTATATAGATAACCAATAACCCTGTAAATCACTTGAGAACCGCAGAAGTCATATTAACCGCAGAACCGTGTCCTACATAGACTCATCAATGTTAAGCGAATCGTACACGAAGGACGGTCTATCCACTTTAAGGTTATAGGTGATAAGACCCACCTCACAGGTGACTGTTTAGCATCTTTTAAGGACCTAGGTTCTCAAAGGCGACTCCATTCTAGTTATTATTTACAGCACCGGATAGTTTGGCAATCGCATTGGCTTTGAATAACCTGCGTTAAACGCGTGTTACTTCATCCATCCTGCTATTGTCATGGATATGTCTTGGTTACTTATTTAAAAACAAAAGCCTTCATTTTATGTAATTGAACCGTGTTTATTTGATAGTTAAAATTCACATTTTGTAATATATACTCTCTATATACTCTCTATTTTCTACATCTTAGCCGTAGCCATCTTTATTTCCGTCTGGTGTTGCAAGTGTACAACACTTAAAAACTTCTATCGGGGTGTTGCCTGTCACATAAATATGAAAAGTACTTATTCTACTCACGACAGCTATTATTGCCAAAGACGCCAAAAGATTTCTAGAAAACTTTGCAGATATGCTTCTTCTCTTACGATAGTAATCATCGGTTGTGCACAGCATGCGGAAGCGGTGCTAGCTTGCGTGCTGGCGTGTTGCCGCGGGGCGGTGTGGCCGCGCGCGGGGTGGGGCGGCGGCGGCGCGGGGCGCGCGGGGGTGAGGCTCACGGTGTGGCCGGCGCGGGCGCAGGACCATCCCACACCGCTACCACTGTCGCACAGGCTCGCCTTGAAGATAGAGGGGGTCGTACTACCGCCACAACTCATCAGGTAAATAACTCATCTTAAAAGATTAACTCTCATTTTAACTCTCATCTGGTTTGACAAGGACATTTTGATTAAAATTCTCACTGAACCAGCCCAAGTACACATGGATATTATAATTATTTTTTGCCGATAATTATGTAGTCTTTTAATTTTAAGATCTGTACTTACCATACTTTGTGCAAGTAAATATTAGAAAGCACACAAACAAGAAAACAAATATCAAATAGGTAGACATAATTACAAAATAAAAATTAAATGAAAATGAAACAGACATAATTAAAACAAATAAAATAAAATGTCAAAATTCCAAAAAAAAAAACACCAATGTCAAGCCAGTCAAAATATCCAGTAACTAAATGGATATTAATTATATTTTATGTACACAGTAAGAGACAGAAGCCTCGTCAAGTGAAAGCGGTTCAGATCACAGTCACGGCGACGCCACATCCTCGGACCAATGAAAAGGTACATTTTCATCTTACAATTAATCCGACTCGAAGGACCAATAATTTATTTTGGTCCTTCGAGTCAGATTCATATGACGTCTTGTGTTGACTTATTCATATTCTAATAAGGCTTTCTTCCTACAAATATTTGAAATGCCAAAATTTTAGTGTATATTTGTTACTACATACGCAAAAACTTCTATATCGATTCCAAATCCTCCTGAGTCCTGGAACAATACATAGCTCCCGGTATTCCCTCGGAATTGGCACTCACGCAGACAAAACCGCAGGGCACCACTAATTCGTCATACTTTTCGTTTCCACCATTACAGGTCCTTCGAACCGGATCAAACTGACTTATTTTCCTTTTAGCTTCACTTAAAGCTTTATATAGGTACTTTAATATTATAAAGAGGAACGATTTGACTGTTTGTTTGCATTGAATAGGCTCCAAAAGTTCTGGACCGATTTAGATGAAACTTGGTATGATAATACATTGATTCATTGAAAGTACCATAGGCTACTTTTTATCCCGATATTCCCACGGTACCCGGAGTCAAGCGGGTGAAACCGCGGAGCACTGCTAATTTAATATATTTTTAACAGACAGTGGAACTGACTAACATCCCGCCAATCCTGACCGCAGTGCAGACAGTGACGCCTCTCCGTGACTTCTTCTCGTGCCAGCAGCTAGTAGGTGTTCCATCTGCTGGCTTGTATACTGTGGCAGTGGACGCGGCGCTACTGGACCATCACGGACAACTGTGGAACATATCGCCTAAGACTACTATTGTTATTAAGGTAAGATATGACTAGCTGCGTGCTGCGGTGTTGCTAACTTATTTTATTGACTTGTTCGAGTTAGTATTATATAACAAAGGCACGATTAAGCGTTAATTAAATGAAAAAAAAGGGGTCCGTGTACTTATACGTCCGTCTGTCTGTCTGTCTGTCCGTCCGTCCGTCTGATATTTAATTTGAGGGCAACTTCAACCTGTTACTTCAGTGTTACAGTACTGCGCGCGCACATTTCACTCTCGCAGCTTCAACCTGTTTTACTTTTGGATTACGCAGCTTCAACATGTGACTTTTGTGTTATAGTTATGCGCGCGCATCTTAAAATTATACTCTCATCATTTTTTCATAACGCACCTAAAGAAGTAGGTATATCTACAAAAACCAATACACAAAGTAGATACAAATTTTGAGGTGATTGGTTCCCCACCTTTGCCAATCGTTTTGTTTCACTAATTACAGTTTTTGAACTGTTTTATATGAAAAAGGTTAAATCTACAATAAACTTATCAATGGTCAATATGATCTTCGTTAAATTCGCTACAATACTTACCTTAGAAGTATGTAGATAGCTGTAAAGTGATCATTCTCTTCCCTCGCCCCCCGTTTTGTATCGCCTATTATTTCTATCACTTACCTCCCAGATGGGACAAAAATCATCATGTTTTATTAGTTAAGAATCCGTACTATTAGTTATTGTAGGAGCTTATTACATTTGTAAATGAAATAATAATTTCCACAGGCTCACGAAGAACAGACAAATAAAGGAAACGCTCAGACAACACGGGGAAGGTTCTAAGTATAAGTAATTGATAAATATTGACGTGAAAACATAGAATAAATTAAGAAATTTGATGAATTTTCGGCGGAATCTTTTTTTTTTACAAATGACAGTGTTTGGACTCTGTCACTGCCTGATGGTGCCGATGCAGTCTAAGATATAGCACGTGCGTCTAGATACCTATTCACTCGCGACTTGAAAACCCCAAATTAAACACGTCAGGAAAGACAGACGCAGGCAACTGAGTCCATTCTATTGCTGAATCGTGATGAAATTGACATGTCGTGTTTTTTTTTCGCTGTATGCATGTTAATTTGAGCAAAATGACATAATATGAGTGGTTTTTAATACAATTTGAAATAGACGTGCAAAATTGCGATATCATGATATTTCGTGATGCCCAAAGCCAAAACAGTAGGTTTTTTTTATTTACTACATTTAACACCAGTGCTATCTAGTATCAAACTTAGCAACTACTTATTATATTAGAGGAATTAGCTGCGCCCCGCGTATGTCCCGATCCCGTGGGAATATCAGCATAAATAGTAGCTTATACTACTCCTATAGAATTAATCTATCTTCATACTAATTTTCAACAAAATCGGTCCAGTAGTTTCATAACTTTTTTTATAATTTTAATGTTTTAATTAAAGAATAGATAATACTTATGTAGTTTTGTTAATCTTCATCTATACTAATATTATAAATCTGAAGAGTTTGTTTGTTAGAACGCGCTAATCTCAGGAACTACTGGTTCGAATTAAAAAAATATTTTTGTGTTGGATAGTGCATTTATCGAGGAAGGCTATAGGCTACTTTTTATTTTGATATTCCCACGGGATCGGGACTTACGCGGGTGAAACCGCGGAGCGCTGCTGGTAATTAATACAAAGACACCCAGATTAGAAACAAAAATATATATGTAGATCATCTTTGTTACACGGCTTGGAGTCGAACCTGCAACCTTTTGCTTTGAAGGTAACAGGTTCTCACCACCGAGGTCATCATAATATTAGGTATTTTGTTCGGCTTTGTTTGCCAATAATTATAGATGAGGAAAAACACTGATATAGTGGAATGACTCATATTCATGCAAATATTTTTACCTACTAGGTACGCCCTGCGTTTTTACCCGGATAACAACTAGATATAGGTAAAAAAGTAGCCCATGTGTTATTTCAGGACTTTAGCTATCTACCAAGTTTTATCACAATCGATTTGGTAATTTTTGCTTGATTGACACACAAACTTTCGCATAAATAGTAAGATTTACATAGTGGTAAGTTCTTGATTACATACTACTAACTAGCTTTTGCCTACGACTTCGTTCGCGTAGAGAGAGTTTGAATTTTCCGAAATCCTTTCTTAGCCTTTGTTGTGACAGTTATCTGTATGTTAAATTTTAGCCAGATCTATCCATTGGTTTGACCTGTGCGTTGATAAATCAGTCAGGTTTATAAATTTTATATTTATACATTTACCCAAAAAAAGGGTTGTCTGTAAAGTCGGTTTACGGACGATAATTTTACGTGATAGCGTCTCAAGAAAACGATGAAAAATTGTCCTTCTTTTTTCATTTATATAAGTATCAATGTGTCACTCGTCACCATAACACAAGCCCAGATGAGCGATATTATTATTAAATACTCTGTTTCAGGACGCGTCATGGTTATGTTACCATGACACATGACGTCACACAATATTTCCGTGAGACTTTTGTGAATGTAGGCGGTCCATTAATTTATTAGACATTATCACGTCAAAATAGTGCAAATAAAAATAAGACCATAAGAGCAGTGAACTGGATTTGCGACTTATCTAAAATTTAAATATAAACCGCGTCATTTGGATTACGTCATGCACCGATCACGGTATAAACAAAGCGTACTTTACGGTCTAATGAAACTAATGATTCAACATAAAGGAAAAATCAGTGAAATGACCAACAATAGTGCAAATATTAAAGATATTTAAAGGTGTTTTAAAGAAATGGCGACGCCTATGTGCTTTGTTTATATTTAACTAGTGTTTTGGGTTAAATTTTATCATTTTTGTTACGATAATAAGGTGTCTTATGTGAAGTAAATATTTCAAGTGACGTTTCTCATTCAGAATAATGAAGATTTGACCAAAATGTGACATTTTCTCGTGTAAGTAAATACTCCACGGCGAGTTTTCGTTAAAGACTGTTATAGTGAAACTAGAAGATGGAAAAAGATGATTAAAGATAGAAGAAATATCAAAATTTGATAGAAATATGACTTGACATGGATAATTGTGATATGAAAAAGCCATTTGGAAGAAATAGAAATATTAAATACAGTGAATGGAAATAAATTTTAGTAAAAATATACCTACCTACCCGTTTTACGTTCTCTCACACGTTTTACGATATTATTTGTCGAGTTAATTTTTTACTGTTTTGTCACGTCTTTAACTAGTAAATGTTGAATATCTTCAGTACTTACCGATAAAGATTTATCAAGTCCTGATAAGTGTACATTCAGTCGGTAAAATGTCGCGGCATCTTTCACTCGCCTCTGTTATCACTCTAATAATAACACTAGTGAATTGTGTTGATATTTGTGACCATTGTGTTTGTTCGTACAATAATAAAAATGAAAATGATTTCCAAGGTGAAAACGTTGACTGTTCATATGGAAAAATCAAGCTAGAATATGGTTTTCAATTGCCATTTTCAATCTTCGCTCTAGACTTATCATTCACTAATCTTTCTATGATTAGTCCGGATACTTTGTTCAAGTCGAAAACAATGGCTGAACTGTTTTTGAATAACAATGCAATCGTCAATATATCCAGTGATGCGTTCCAGTTGCCAGAATTGAGAAAATTAGATTTGAGTAACAATTTCTTGGAACATATTCAGCAGGAGACGTTTAGAAATGTTAGAAAACTTGAGTATTTGAATTTGGCTAATAATAGATTTACCACGTTTGAAAAATTGACTTTTCATCCCTTATTTGCGTTACAAGAAGTTATATTAGATAATAATAACATAGGACCGAGTTTGAAAGACAATAATTTGTTCGACCGAAGTGGATATGGATTGACGAATAAAATAAAAGCAGTCAGCATTAGTGGAATCAATCTAAATACAGTCCCGGATAATTTCTTCGTAGATGCCTATGATATACGAAAAATTATTATATCTAATAACAATTTAACGGATATTTTCGAATTACCATTTACAATTGAATATTTAGATATATCCGATAACCCTATACAAGAGATTGAGGCAGAAGATTTTACAGACGCGCTAATATTAAAAGATTTGAAACTAAACAACTTGGCGATAAAAGAAATACCGCCTTTTACATTCGAGAAGACTAATTACATGAATATAGAACTTGAAAGAAATAGAAATTTGACTGTATTCAGTAACCTATCTTTTGGAAGGCAAGTCATGTTAGATACGTACGATTTTTCAGTTCAAAATCTATCATTGAAAGGATCGAGATTGACAACTTTGGATGAGTCTTTGAGCGTTTTGTTCGGGATGCTCACAAGGTTGGATTTGCAAGGAAACCCATGGATGTGTGACTGTCATATCCTCTGGATAAAGAAACTGCAGATACCTGAAAAGGATCGCGATCATTTACGGTAAGTTTGTCTGTTAATTTTAGGTCAATATATTTTGTTTGTGATAACAGTGTGTACTTATCAGTTATTATCGTTTCTTGATAATGTAGGATTACCTGTTTGTTGTGCAAAAGGAACATCAAATATTAACTTTAAAAGGTCTCTCGAAAGTTCACTAGAGGGCGCTAGATTAGTTGATTCATTTCCAAGTGGCGACGTTTGCTTTTAACAGTATAATCTTAGTCCAAACTACACTTCAAGTAAACGATTAATATTTATGTACTTAGATTTCTTTACCTTTAAAAGTTTAGGTGCAGTCGGCTGCATAACTGCAGCTCCCGGTAGAGTACAAAAATTACTATTATTGGCATGGTTTAATTCTAGCATTTTTGTTTGATATAAATTCATGAGTTGACATTCTTATAACAGCCTTTTTGGAGCTCTACGGTGCGTCTGCAATTATGCAGCCGACCGTACATGTAGCACGTTTTCCTAGGAGATACATTCGTGACTTAAAAACCCCTAAATTAATATGCCTTCGAAAGACGCAGGTAAAAGTTCTTTGAAGAATTTACTGAAACTACTGGTCCGATTTTAATAATTATTTTACATCCAACTAAGCGACTAAGGGGGTAGTAGATACTGGGCCGGCCTACTGTATCCTTAGTCTAGTTAGGGAAAAACAGCCCGCATACAAGGAGGCTAGCTTATCCCGATATACCCACGGGACTAACACTAACACTTATTTTCCAGATGCGCCACCCCAAGAACACTTTACAACGCTCGAATCTTCGACTTGGACGAGAAATACTTCGTCTGCCCCCCCGACAAGCACATCATAGGAGCCAGTATAGCAATCATAGCTATATGTATAACCCTAGCTATTATAGCTGTATGGTTGTTTGTGTTTGTGCCGAGAAAGAACACTAGGGCTGCATGGCTGTCTTATTTGTATTCGCCGGCCGCTGCGTATACTATGTTACCGCCTGTTAATAGTGTTATGAATAGTGATGATAGGTATTAGGTAAATATTTTCAATATACCTATAGTGTTTAATAAAAATCCCTCTTAGCTCAGGAAATTACCCAAAAAAGAATTATCATAATCGGTTGCTAAAGGTTTTTTTTTCTTTCTTTCGGTCAAATACCGAAGTTATGGCTGTGCAATAACGACGTTATGCCCGAATAGCCATAAAAAAACTGGTTGCCTGTAAAGTAGGTATACGGGCGAAAGTTTTACGTGACAACAACTGTGCTCGAGTGGAAGGGACGCGTGCCTTTCACTTTTTATGTCTGTCTCTCTCGCTCTTAGGCGGGCTAACCATGCCCGCGTGCCTCTCACTCGCTCTCATTGTGAGCGCATAACGTCAGCGGAGCGTAACGCAGTTTCTTGAAGTGTCACCCGGCAAACCAATTTATAAAACGTTGTCACGTCAAAATGTATTATGCAGGGTGAAATGAACGGGAAAAAAGGCTAAAATTTGCATGCCCGATTTTTACAAAAACTAATACTGCATCATTAGATTTTGGAAAGTTATTAATAGGTAGGTAGGTAGGTATCGAACCTGTTAATTTTGCAATAAAATAATCATATTTTTTGAACCACCTAGGTATATATTTGTATCGATCGAGTGTTGATGATAGAGATCAAGACCTGGGCACAAATATAGGTTGGAAAAATTAAAGGATTTATTTCCTAACTCATTTCCTTGCCAGAGTCCAAATACTTATTTATAATGTTAGTAAAAAAAACTCGCAAGCAACCTGTGATTTAATAATGTTTAGTAATAATGCGTAAAAAATGAGGTAATTAGTTAATATTTATCAAATATAACTAAATAAAAGATACAAATACAAATCGCACTTTATATTCAATAAAAATACAAAAGTGTACAAAATTTATACATAGATGTGCATTTTAATGTTTAGATTTGTGCTTCAATTCACATGAGTATTCATAATTTATTAAGTTTGCAAAAAAAAATCAGTCGCATTTGCTTATTAAAGACGCTTAAAATAGCGTTTACAAATAAAGTCTAGTCTTAAATCCAGACTTTTGGTTCATTTTTGTGCATTTTCTGAACAAAACTTCAATGCATACATTTTACTAATATTTTACTTTTCACCTCGAAAATTCTCAAAAACCATTTAAAGTAAGCCTCAAATAATTTGGAACATTAAACATTTTATAATTTATTAAAACCCACATCGATTTTATAGTTGTAAGAAAAGGAACTCTTCTAAGATCACTTTCTTGTCCGTCTGTCTGTCTTTAGAGAGAGACCTACTTAAAATGACTTTTGAGAATAAAGTACAAGTAACTTTAACTTTCTTATTCATAAACATTAAGGGCGGCTTGCATGAGATTGTTCTAACCAAATTCAGCTAAATGCATTTAACGGGTAATCTGAAATTAGATTCTATTTCAATTAACACAAGGTTGATATTAATTAATCAGTTTGTCACTTTGACAGTTGGTTAAACATGTTTAACGTTTAAACTCCTTTTTGTTGTTCTGCAAGTCAACCTAAGTCTTATTTAGTTAAAATGTGTTTCGGCACTTTCCCACTATTTGTCAAAACAAATAGTGCAAAAGTGACAAAACACGTTTTAACTAACGAAGGCATTAAATGTTTATGGATAAGACTTTAAAAATACACTAGTCAATACTTTTTTTCTCTCTTTCACGCACACAAGCATAACTTAAGTATATAATATAATATTCACTCACTCTTACATTACTAAGCAGGCACAAGCATTGGTTTATATTTATAAGAAGGCTGTGATTGAGCAAGTATTGTAACTTTTTTTTAAAATAAATTATATTTTTGTTACACTTGTTTTTTTATATTTCAAAAACCATTTTTCTCCATGTCCAAATATTTTTCTGCGTTTTTATTTCTCAATTTTAATTTGATTTCTAAGGTTATCTTTGCATGTTAAATATATTTAACCCAATTTTTTTCTTTTCATATTATCCATTAATTTTATAAAGAGTTTCGCAAGCAAATATCTTCTAATATGTTACAATAAGCCACAAATTCAAGCGATCTTTGGTCAAAACGACATTTTTGTGTGACAATCATAAGCAAACCTTTCGTACAACTATCCATATACGTAAGTACGTACTTTTCATAATAAATATTTAAAAAATGCAGTAAAATTACTGAGATTCAATTTTCAAAATGAGTTTTTCTTATATTATTATATGATTTAAAGTATTGCCCGTATAAAAAATAGTCTAGTATCATCGACTTATTTTAAATAAGATGTGGATATATTAAAACTATTAATATTTTTGATATGTCGTGGTTAAGGCCGAAAAACGGTTAAACCTAAGAATAACCAGTCAATCCAAATCATATCTTATTTCAACCACCTGTGAACCCAGAGAAAATATTTTTTCCATACGTCTATGTTCCATACAAGTAAGCCGCAGGTTGCAAAGATGTTTTCCTTCAACGTAATAGCTGAAGTTGATGAAATATAAAGGCCAATTAAATATTAGTTATTTTTAGATGATTTTCTTTTGGTTTCTTCTCATTGGCCGTCCTGTTACGAAACCACAAACAAATTAATAATTTAATTTTAATTTCTCTTTCTATTTTTTGGCGTAATTTTAGTTTATTTTGTATTTTATTTTATTATTAAATTTAACCGCAAATTATAACTGCATTTTAAGACGTATAAATAATTACTTATATGTAATAATTACAATGTATTTGACTCACAAGTCTAACCCATTTGGTTACACCTAGATTTAACCATTTTTTCAACTTTAACCAAACAAATACACATATAATGCTATACAAACATACACATGACTATTTGCTGCTGATATAAGGCTACCTAGATTTTTACCTACTTTCATACTAACTTATCTTACAAATATGACACAATAATGTACAATAAACCTACTTATTCTAATTTATTATAGAAATGCTGTCTAGTCTTATAGAATACCAAAGCTGGAAAACTGTCACGTAATATAATTACATTCGGAAATGAGGTCAAAATAACGTTGTTTGTTAAGAGGAAAGGGTACCGGAGGCTTTTTCCATACATACTATTACAAACGTAGTCGACTGTTTTCTCCCTGGTTAATGACACTAGAGCAAATATTTTTGGTGCATAAAACTTATAACTGCCATGACCATGCCCCTATTTTTTGCTTTTTTTAATATTATAATTTTTTTATTTTTTATTTCTATGATAATTAGAAAATTAAAAAAAAAAAACAAAACATAGGGGCATAGTCATGGCAGTTATAGGTTTTATGGCACAAAAATATTTGTGCCTGTGTCATTATCCAGGAAGGAAACAGTCGACTACGTTTGTATGGAGAGAGCGCAGGTACCCTTTCACCTTAAGTATCCAGGCAGCTTTTTAAACTTGAATTTAATCAGAATAGTTGATGGTTTTGAAAAGATCACTAGAGCTACCGAAATGTTAGTGATTTCTTTGCAAAATAACCAACCATTACTAAACATTAAAAAAATGTACCTCGATACTGTTTTACATGCCCTGTTTTTATTTATAAATAACCCTACCCTCCCATTCCATAGTGAAACTTTAACTATGTAATCTTTTGACATTTTCAATGACGTTAAATGTCACAAGAACGAGACAAAGCATTGATAAACTAAAGTCTCACTGAGGAAAGTTTCTGAGTGTGGTTCCAAGAGTTTTTCATTGCACTCTGATTTTTAATACCACTGAGATTCATTAACCAATTTTGTGTCTAAATAAAAATACCTATTTAACTTATCAGACGAACTTAGATACTTTGCTCAGTGAAACTTTAGTTAAGGAATGCTTTATAAGTAGTATTCAACTTCAACGAAAATGTGGCAAAGCATTGCTTAACTATAATTTCACTAAGGGATGTTTCCAAGTGCAGCAAAGTTATAAATTACTAAAATTAATGTATATTTACAAATTACATTTACTTACAATAAAGATATAGCTATAATATATAGCGCTAGATACAGGATGGTTAATTTAAGTAAGTCAGTAAGGGTCCTAGAACTGGTGTAGCTACAAAAAAACCTTCGGAGACCTTCCCTTATTTAATAATTTGTATTATCCTATATTAAAATGCCCCCGCCCGCCAGTGCCCTGGTGGTCAAACTTTGGGCTTAAGAAAGCCCAATTGCTAGAACAGACAAGCCAGGACCAAAGTGTCGTGGCTCAATAAAGTGAGGAGACCCTATTATAAAGGGAAAAGGGATGGACACAGAAGATTATCCTATAATAAGATATATCTTCAATACAAATCTTTAAATGTCCACAGCTATGATTTATAGATCATAGCTGTAGATATATTATATACTGTGGTTTATTTCTATATACCTTGGTGACGTCACAGACAGCAAGTAAAATATATAGCACTACACATTATAGCAACATCTTGACTTTGTCTAATTTCATTTTATACTCAGATATGTCTAGCTGCCTTTCTAACGTGAACCCTAGTTCTTATTTAATATGTTTAAAGCCTTGATATTGTAAAAAAGTTAAGCAAACATCTGCCCCGAAATATCAAACATTAAGCCAGATTTTTACAGCGTCATCTAGCCTCAAATTAAGCTACTACGCTTGTGTTATGGTGGCTAGACAATGGATAATATAGTTTTCTTTTGTAAAAACATAGAGGACCAGAGGCTACAAAGGATCGGACCAGCCGCCGCGCCACAGAAGCCGTCAAAGATGGTTTGTTTGTAAAACATTATTCAACTCTACAGATTTTATGGTCCGGTGATTTTTATCTGGTCTGTGAAATTGAGGCAAATCAGTTTGCTTATATTTTGCTAAACTAAGTGTAGCAACTTATTGATTTATATGATTGGAATCATCATTATTACATTAAAAACTGCATGAAAATGTGGAGTATCTTCCAATCTTTTTTTTTTTTGAAGGAGAATGGTCAAGAGGTTATTTATTATGGCTTAGGTAAATATACAAAGTTAGATATTTCTAAGTTCCAATTAAAACCATTCTACACACTATATCCATCCCCATCCTGTCAAACATACCTATAACCATCCCTCCACAACTCGTCCTGTCAAACGGACGTCTCCGAGTTCAACCTCAAGACGAACCTATTACTCTTAGGGTCGACCACCTCTTCAGCCAAACTGAACTTGGGCAATGATTTAATAGAACATATAAGTGAGATATCGCCTTGCCTGAGCTGGAACTCGATGTTGTTAGCTAAAGGCCGAGCGAGGAGCTCGTCTGAGATGAGTGACCAGCGTTGTACGGGTCTTGTTTCTTGGTCCGCGGCCAGGACTGGACCTTCTATGAGGAAGGGCTCGAGGAAGGCACGGGGTGATGCGTCTTGGGAGAGGCAGCGAGCAAGGTGGGCTAGCACCTGGAATGGTCGAAACTGGAGATTAATAATTTCATAGTGAAAATACATGTCTTTATTGTCTTACAAATGTTTTAATTTCGGGTAAAGTGAAAGCTTCATGGAAATCAGTTCGGTAATTGAACAAGCGAGCGCAGTATCTCTGCTTAAAGTCTGGAAAATTTGCTTTCGTCAGTTTGTCTGTATGTTTGTTATTACTCCTCTACAGGTCGTATTTCACAACCATCTGCTCGAAACTAGTTATAAGTACAGGTTTTACGATTTTATTGAATATTTTCAGGGATTTTCGATTGGACTTCCCCCGAAAAAGGAAATAAAAATATGGGGCTGCTGAATATCTCCGAATTTTTGAGATCCAATTTCAATGACAAAGTTGATCTCGTAATAAACTTCTCAAAATGCAGTGAATGCGCTCGCGAAGTTTATTGTTAACAGAGCTACTAATAAATTTAGGCACTGATACTGGTTCTTCGAAATATCAATGAGGCCTAAGACATGTGAGTTTCTTCTAAGAAAAAGTCACTAAAATATTAGCTAAACACATGTAAAACAGAAGCTATGGCCTCTGTGCCGCCTGTTGAATGTTAATAGCCAGTAAATGCATGGGCAGAGTCATTTCACGTGATCATAAGTTATCTAGATCCTGTTTGTACCATTATTCTCATAATCTAGCGGAATTAATAGACAAAAATAGATTATTATATTTAAAGATAAACAATAATCTAACGTAGTAAGTAGTCACCAAATTTATCGCAATGTATAGAGGATACTAATACAAATAACAATTGCAATGTAACAAAATCTCCTAAAGTGTCTACCTTTGTGTACTAACCCTTTTTTAAATATATGAAAATACCAGCTGTCCCAGCAAACGTTGTATTCCCATATATAAAAAATATATATATAAAAGAAAATAGAATATGTTAGTTATTGTTAGATTCTCAGACCTAACGAATATACTTACTAAAAAAAATTCATACAAATCGGTTCAGCCGTTTAGGTGGAGTATTTCAACTAACACCACGACACGACATAATATACCTAGATTAAACCAATTTTGATGGAACTTGGATGCATTGAATCCTTGCCATTGCCTACGTTGTTTAATCCCGATATTCCCGCTGCTATAATGTTGACACCTAGGTACCTACTATAATTTGTCATCTTACGTACAGTTTTTCAATAAATATACTTGATTGTCATGTAATACTCACGGAATCAGCCGAGTGTCTCGGTTGCTGCCTCGTTGCCCGCAGGTACTTTTGTAACGCGCGCGCCAGCGACGGGAACACTGCCTGCGCCGCCTCGCGAGGACCTAGCGCTCCGCCTAGAAGTATATATAGAGGATGATTTTTTTTAAATGACCCTCGGGACCATTTTCTTAGCAATAAGAGATATTTCTCATAAGCTGGCGCTATTTCTTTTGATTTCCCGTACTATGTTTGCTTTCAGGAATTGTTCTCTTTCAGCTGCACTATCGATTGATACAAGTTGATACAGTTGATAAACAAATATAGGTGTTTATTTTCTGTAAATTAACAGGTTCAGTTCCTCTGTTCCTTACCATTAGCACTAGAGACCCTGACACGCCTGACATGCGCGAAGGCATCCTCCGCGGCAGTGAGCAGCCTGGCGCGTCGCTTGCGCACACGCCGCTCGCGCTCTGCCTCCTCGTAGTAGCGCTCGTTGTGGGCGGAGCCCGAGTCGCGGCGCCGGACGCTGCCCGTACACGAACCCGCTGTTGACCTGGGGGTACAATAACTCTGAAAACTAACTTATATGAAAACTACAGCTCAATCTACATTTTTTCTCGATATTACTAAAGAATCGGGGCTTTGATGGGTAAATTCGCGGGCCGCAGCTGGCAAGTGGGTATTACAATAAACAAAATTTAAGAGTTACGCTTACCTTGGCTGCCCAGTTGAAGGATTAGTATTAGATCCATCAACTTCATAAAACTTAATACTGGATTGAGCTCTCCTCTGCGACTTTGATATCGGTATCTTCTCCAAATAAGGGTTATATATCGGAAATTCTGTATAATACTTCTGTAACACCCAAACTGCAGCTCTCTGTATACTAAGTTGCCCGATGGAATAAGACCTGCTTTCACCATCAGGGCTTCGTACAATCTTTATATAGTATACAGGCTCTAAATGCCTGATTTCCATTAAAATTACAGCGATATAATGAATGAAAAGCAATGTATCAGCAAAACTTGATACATAAGATACTAAAGAGTTATAATCTATAGCCTCTTCACCTAAGGCCAAAGCTTTAGTTGCCTCCGTTATTTGTACAATGTAGAATAACCAGTAGGAGAATATACAGACGGCGAGAATGACTAACGTCATCGCTCTGAAGACAAATATTCGAGGAAGGATTGCATTTCGTGGTCGGAGAAACACTGCCCATACTCCAATAGCGAGTAGAACGAGTTTAAATGCTAAGGAAAGAAGTATTCCTTTACATTCTGCTGTGCAGGCTAGAAGTTGCATCCTTTGGCTTGGCTGTATAGCTATATTATCAGATAAACCAGGAAAAAAGCCTATTTTTGGTAGTACAACCATTGCTAGAGGGCTAGCAAAAGATATAAATGATAACCCTAAAGCAACAGTTGTTCCAAAATATCGAGAACACATAAATCCAATTCCATTATCAGATTCTATAGGCCAGTTGCTAACGTCTTCCATAGACTGTGATCCTTCAGAAGTGTTGCCAGTTACAGCAGTGGTATTTTCTCCCCAGTTCTCATCTTGGGGTAGTATTTGTACTTCAATAACTTCATTGCCATCTCGGCCTATTTCTGGGTTAATATTTACACTTGTTTGGAATGGCGCCATTGTGTTGTCGTACTCTTTTCTTTGAGATTTTGTACTTCTGAAAAGAAAATGTTTTTTCAATATATTTTAATATCTAGTCTTTTTAAGATCTAAGTACAAATACTTATCTGAATCTTGGTTACAATAATTCATCCTGCCTCACTGTCATTAGGGGCTTGCGTGCCTTTTTCACCGAAACATATCTTGGGGTTATTTATTGGTTTCATTAAAAAAAGCTCTGAAACTGCTGGACCGATTTTGATGGTATTTCATTTTAACGTAAATAACAAACTTAGGTCATTTTGTTTTTGGTGGAAAACAGAAGGACCTTTTTGAAGTTACAAAAACCAAAAACGGCCACTATTATTTTTTATTGTTATTCCACTCCAAATGTATTTTATCAAAGATGTAATACAAATTGATACAACAATGTAAATTTCAATGAAATGAAGACATTGTGTTATTTTATAGCTAATTTGAATATTCCAGTGGACATCTGAGTAGGTGGTGTTTATGGCACTCTTTAGCATGTCAATAGGATTCCAATAAGGTTTTTATTACCTACTAAAGGTAGAAATATGTTTATCAAAGCATTTGTACAAATAAACGGGATAAAGGCATCATGAATTAAGGTTTTTTGCATGTAACCTCTAAAATTATTGTAATTATGAAAGTCTTGTCAATAAAACACGATAATCAGGTTCTAATATCTAGGGTAAGTAAATCACGAAACTAGGCCTTACCGGGTACTCCTGTGCGTGTGAGATCTGTGCCTGGAACTCCGCCGTGATCGGCTACTCAGCTCAGATCTAACAGATTCAGTCTCCATAATGTATCAAGCGAAAGGTTTACCGGTTCATCCATGGGCCATTTCCTTGTTTGCTTTTACCTACAACAATTTCATGTGCAATCAAATCGAGGGCAATTAAAATGCTTCCCTTTTCACGGAACTATGAACACGGTAAAACACATCTTCTCACACTCAAATTGAATTAAATACGCATGGAAAGTAAAGTACTTTATCGTTTTGTGATTGTTGCAATTAGAAACCTAGTTTTACCTTATCATTTTTGTGATAAAACGAATAATTAATTTTACGAGCGTCTTCGACGAAAGTCGCTCAAACGGATTTCATATTGTACTAACCATACAAATTGAAGATGATCCAATTAGACGACAGGGATGTTCGATTGTCTCTTTCTTTCACAGGCGAGGGCGCCTGCCATCTCACTTTAAATGGGACTTCGTAATTTTCCAGTATAATAAAAGGTTCCGTTCAGAAATCAGCCATTTATTATTTATGGATGATCAGGTTTTTGAACGAATTGTTAAGACCGACCCAAGGAAAGTGGAAGCCGTCGAGCATTTAAATAATACAGTTCGTGTATATTTTTACTAAATTAGTAGTCTAATATTTATTTACCTAGAGGCAGCCTCTAGTGTGTAATTAAACATTATTTAGGGAAAAATAAAAAGTAATTAATTTCAAACATTTATTGGCGGGGATTTTAAAAATGTAGAACAAGAGATTACGCGGAATGATAAACGATAAGATAACGCGCCCATTTCTCAGATAACAAACTAGTCATAGTTTTGAACATGCAGTTGTTTATCGTGTAAAAATCATGGAATACCAGGATTCTCCACAAAGAAGGGAAGATGGGAGAGCTGAGATCAAAGTGGAGGACTTGCACTTGGACAGGGTGGTGGCATCGCAACCAGAGATCGGACCAACCCCGCCCGATGGGGGATATGGGTGGCTAATCGTCGTATCAGCAGTAGTTTACAACATGACAGTACCAGCCTTGTTAACCCTATACGGACTGGTTATTTTGAAGGGTATACGCGATGAAGGCCACGATCCAGAAGTCAAAATGCGTATTTGGGACTTGGACATCGCATTGGTCCCTGTAATAATGGTAGTGATTAGGTTACTCTTGGAATCGTGGTGTCGTGCGATGGTGAAGATCTTCCACATGCCAAGGTTCATGGCGCTGTCGGGACTGTGTTTGATTGTAGCTGGTATTCTGCTGTCCAGTTATTCGACCGATGCCGCGAGTAATGATCACATTATTAATATATTTTCGGGAATATTAATAGGTGAGTAAATCTAGATATTAGAACCTAAATAAGATGTGGGGTCTTCTTATCGAATCAATGGCGGTTTTCTTATAATCTAAATTTTAGAAGATGTGGGTAGGTACCTACCTACCTAACAATAATGCTTAGCTGTAAGTACCTAGTTGCGAAGTAGGTAGGTACTTAATAAGTTAAAGTTATTTATAGTTATTACTAAACGACCATGAAATTAAAAAATAAATTACTTATTCTATCTAACCAACTCAAGGTTAAGTTGAATTGGATGGTTCAAATAAAGACAATAACTAATTGTTAAAACCTACGTACCTCGTATACCTGTAGGTATACTTATCTCAAAACATATCACCTACCTCGTCTACGTCAATACCTACTTATTATTCAAGTTTTAATGATTCACATTTACTGAAGGCTCTTTTTAAAAACTATATGTTACGTTTTCAGGATCCGGCTGCGCATTAACAGGACAACAAACAGACATTATAATAACCCATTACTTTAGAGAACAACTTACAATGGCACAGAGAATCGTACGCATGGCGCCCTCTCTAGGAAACATAATAATTCCAACACTAATCGGATACTTATGCACGATCTACACTGGTGATGTTGTAGTTATGATTTACGGAGCTATAGTGATGCAGAATTGCGTGTTCCTAGCTTCATATTCCAGACCTGTTTACATAGAGAAAGTAATACGACACACGTACAATAAGCTTAGAGACGCTGTAGAAGATGAAGATGAAGTGATATTCTCTAATCAAAACAATCCTCAAGAAAGACAGGGACACCAAAACGTCACAGTGGATGTAGAAGTCAATCCATCAGCCAATGATGAGGACGCAACTGATGTAGTAGTCTTCAAATCAAAGAAGAATGCTAAAGAAATTATGGATCCGTCGATTGAAAGAAGAGAAAACGCTCCGGCAAATAACAGATTTTCTTCTGATTTCAGCGCAATGTTTGACAGCAGCGCATCTAATCGTTTCTCATCAGATTTCAGTGCTAATAGGTTTTCTTCAGATTTCGGCTCGCTTGATATATCAAATTATAACAGGGTTAGTGGTTATCAAGAGCTAGAAAGTATAGAAAGAGATACGCATAACCCTCAGCCGTTGTACAGAGAAACAACAGTGAATACTCCTCAGAATATTGTCTTCGCTGTTGAAGTAACACCAGGGACTGCTAGAAGAACAGCGTCTATGAAAAAGAATTTGATCACCATAGCTAATATGCTACGGGATATAAATTTCTATTTATACGCTTTGTTACATTTAACTACGACTTTTTCAATAATGATATTGGGTCTAGTGTTTCCACCATTGGTGTGGGAGCAGAATCAGTCATTGAATATTTGGTCGGTAAGTGTTCAAAATCAAAAACTTATTTTCACAACATCAATACCTATTATGAGCAAGTGCATTTTTGTGTAAATGCATTTAATATTATTTCTAGTAATTTAAATAGCTTACTCACTATACAAAATTAATAAAACAACGTATTGTCAACAACATGAAACAGCGGTCCCAAAATAGATCCTTGCGGCATTCAAAAAATTGATTCATCTTTTTTTTTTAGGTAGCGATGGTGGCAGCAGTGTCACATGCGTCAGCTATGTGCTTTATATCAATGTGCGTAGTCTTGCCGAAATCTATCAACGAAAGGGAAAGATTGTGTGGGGCGTTCTGTATCACTGGCGCTATTGGATTCTACGGTAAGAATAAATACAGATATTTTAACTCAAGTTGGCGCGCGGTTCTATGCGTGAGTGAGTAACAGGATCCACTTCTTTCCACTTCTCCAGGAATTCTGAATTTTCAATCTTTCTTCTTCTTTTTAACCTGACTATTCATGTTATTCACTTAAGAACTATAAGGCTTTATCTTATATATATCTTGATCAAAATGTTACAGGCATGACAATGACAAGCACGAAGAGCCTCCTAGTCGTATGGTGCATGTTCGGCAGCTTCGCCACCGCCGCCTCCTACATCCTCCAACAGCCCCTTTACAAATCCACCCTCAACGAGTTCAATAACACAGCCACAATGACAGCAAGTAACATGATCGTCGCCATCTTTATCATGGTCTGGTCTTTGGTGCACAATTATGAGTATAAAAGTTGCTTTTTAACGGCCAGTCTGTTGCAAACTGTGACCGCTTGTGTATATTTTGTTTCGTCGTTTAGAAAGAGAAGGTGATTATGATATTTTGCTGACGAAATACAGTTTTTTATGACGTGATAGTTAACGAACGAACTTAATGGCTCTGAAGTTAGCTGTGAAGGAGACTTTACACTTAGGTTTGATTTTAACTGTGTACATTTTTTTTTTAAGAATTTATTGAGAAGTATTTTTAAACGTTAGAAAAATAGGTATTGTAAGTGTAGTTTCCGCATAGGTATTTTACGAACAAATATAAAAGTTACCCAAACATAGAATAAGCAGAGATTTATATTTTTACATACTTTATTATAAAAAGAGATCATTTTGATTTTTTTAAATACATTTTGAATGTTTCGTAAATTAATTATAAGTATATATTACATATTTTATTAATAGCATAAGAAATTAATATATAAATAAAATTATTTATTAAGGTTTAAACGAGAATGTAGTCAGCGTTGAAATTAAAACCTAAGACATTATTATTTTAATTAATAAATTATAAGATTTCTATTAAATTAAATATAAGTATTCATAAAAATGCTGTGTACCCTTATTTTCATGATATAGAATGGTAGCAAATTTATTTTCAAGGAAAAATGCATTTCTAAATTGACATTGCCTCATAGCGAGCCAAAGACAATGTGAAGTGGCGTACTTACCTCATTTAGAAGGTTCTAATGAGTACTCCATTTTGTACTATGGGGGAAAAAAGTCCCACCCGGTGGAACCGAGATATTTCTTCTCAATACTACGTCTCGTAAAGAAAGTGATGAAGAAAGTTTAGCACTGCGGCGATAACGAACCTTAATACGTCCTTTAACAAAAAATCTTAATTTCGTCTGAGGCGTTACTTGTAAGCGGGAGGTCTGGAATTCAAATCTTGCCGCGATGCAAATTTTTGAAATGCATTATCCCTTGAATTTGGTTTCAAGAAACGCCTATTGCTGGCTAACGCTCTATAAAATATAATGGAATGTCAAAACTTTGAAACCTTTATACCAAATGAAGATTCATTTTCTTTAAAATTAGAGTAATTCCAGTCTATTCCCATATTCTGTCTCCAAATGGGGACAATTATTATACTAATTAAAATAACTTCGTTTTGCAGCATATTAGAAATATTTCCGATCACATCATAATTAGTAACTACATATACTAGAAATATGTATATTTTTTAATTGGTTTCATAGCAAATCTACATGTAAACCGAATTTATGAATGAGGCTCTGAAACTATACAGATTTTAATCGTGCGCTAAAAAGCTATCAAAGTGATGACTATTAAGGTGAAAGGGTACCTGCGCGCTCTCCATACAAACGTAGTCGACTGTTTCCTCCCTGGATAATGACACTAGCACAAATATTTTTGTGCCATATAACCTATAACTGCCATGACTATGCCCCTATGTTTTGGTTTTTTTCATTTTCTAATTATCATAGAAATTAAAATTAAAAAATTAAAAATTAAAAAAAAAGCAAAACATAGGGGCATGGTCATGGCTGTTATAAGTTTTATGCACCAAAAATATTTGCTCTAGTGTCATTATCCAGGGAGAAAACAGTCGACTACGTTTGTAATAGTTTGTATGAAGAAAGCCCCCGGTACCCTTCCTCTTAACTTTTTTTGTATGCGACAGGCATTTTAGAATTGTCGAGTTTCAGGACTCCAAATTGACTGCAAAAATTAATTCAACAAATCCATCATTTCATTTTCATTCAATTTCTTTGTATTACTATTATTATTTTGACTCGGTAATAAAGATTCGAACGCAGACCAATCTTGTTTAACAGTAGAACTTTGATTATTTGCCCATTTGTTATTAAAGTTCCCTGTATTAGGTTGATTCCAAGCCGTCGATGGCAAAGCTAATTGCTCACCTTGATTCTGATTCGGAAAGTAATTTTGATTTTGATATGCTGGCGATATAAAACTTTGACTCATTAGTGTTGAGTTTGGACTCATAACAGTTGAGTTATGGCTCATCCCACTCGAGTTAGGACTCATAACAGTTGAGTTATGGCTCATTATGTTTGAATTAGGACTCATAACAGCCGACTGTTGGCTCATAGTTTTACCCTGTGCGTTATTTTTTAGACTAAGTTGCGTGAGATTTGATTGTAATAATGTAGACGTTAGATCTAGAGGTTTTGATATAGTTTTTGGTGGCGCCGGTATCGCCGTTGGAGCCGGTTGGTGCGTGAATTTTCTAACTGATTCTTGTTGTTGTGCTATTCTGAAAAGAGAGAAAACACTATTATTAACAAAAATGCAATTACTTAAATAAACATGAAAATAACCTAAAATTCTTAAAAACATACACAAAAAATATTTATTTTTCTGTTTTTAGTATTTGTTGTAGCAGCAACAGAAATGCATCTGTGAAAATTTAAGCTCTCTAGCTATCATGGTTCATTATGTGCCTGGTGACAGACAGACGGACAGCGGAGTCTTAATAATAGGGTCCCGTTTTATAATTTTTTTGCACATAATTTTTTTGTAAGAAAAATCCATTGGTGACCCACCGTGATTCGAACCCACGGCCTTCAGAATTAAAACCGAGACCACTAGGCGAACACTGCTCTAAACTTATAATTTTTCGATTGTTAAAAATAATTATTTTAATCGGCCACCTTCAAAAAATCGATGAACATACGTAAAAAATATATATTCGCGACGAATTGGAAACCTCTTCATTTTTTTAAGTCGGCTTAAAATATACAAACCTTTGTTTATCCTCAATAGAAAGGGAACCGTTATCCACCGGCAACACCGGGTCGGTTCTCTCATGCGCGGGCGCAGCGGTCGGCTTGTTGTTGAACGAGAACGTGTCGAGGCCGAGACCGGTGAACATCTTGTCTATGTCTGTCGGCGGCGCGGGCGCAGATACCAGCGTGTCGGACGGCGTTAGCGAAGCCTCCATTACTCTGGTAGAGAAAATAGTAATGATTTAATTTAAACAGTAAATTAAATAATAATTACATCAGCTACATGTTATTACGCTACATCCGTTGTTTTTGATTTTTGCAATCTACTTTTCTTTTTTTAATATACCTACAGGGTAATTAATAAAAGGAAAATGTCCTAAACGTTAAGAATTAGCGCAAAATTCTTAAACAGTTGCGAGCCCGATTTTGTAAAACTGCATCATCGATTTTTGGAAACGTCATTAGCCAGGAATCAAACTTGTTATTTTCCAAAACATAATCATTTTATATTTTTACTAGCGACCCGCCCCGGCTTCGCACGGCTATATTATGCATGTATTATACATATAAACCTTCCTCTTGAATCACTCTATCTATTAAAAAACCCGCATCAAAATCCGTTGCGTAGTTTTAAAGATTTAAGCATACATAGGGATATAGGGACAGAGAAAGCGACTTTGTTTTATACTATGTAGTGAATACTAATTAATAGTGTGACTAATAGAAATCAATTTCTGCAAACAAACATAGTATGGCAAATCAAACAAAATAGTGCAACCAAAGTTGCATGAATATTATTAGCAAACTGGTTTTTTAATTTTAAAAACGCGCCAGAATTTATTTTAGTTTTCTGTGTTTGACCCTCACCTAATGTTAAGTGACGATGCAGTCTGAGATGTAGCACGTTTACCAAGAAGATACCTATACACTCGTGACTTGAAAACCCCCAAATGAACAAGAACCTTAGGGAACGCGAGTAGGGGTAGGAAGACGGGAGTGGAACTACTATTTTCCGACCTGTCGTTTGTAGCTGCACCGGCATTATGTATCGACGACTTACGCCGGTAGGGGGCACTGGCAAAAAGCCACGGCTGAAGTCAAGAGACTCCTACTAGGAGTACATTAAAATAACTTACTTAGATTCATTCTGTATAGAATTCAATTGTTCAAGCTTAGCCCGATGCTCGGTCTCCACTTTAGTAACCATGTGTTTAACCAGAGATATCAATGCGTTGAACTGGTTCAGTGTCAGTCCATTCTCAACACATAGAGGTATGAGGAACGGTAATACCTTTGTGGCCATCACTTCTTTAGTGATGCCTAGTTTCTTGTGTGATAGAGCTAGTTTGTATATACCTGGAAATGAGATTAAATAGGGTATTTTATAAAGCGCCATCTAGTGACGTATAGAAGACTGGTAGAATGTAAGAACGCATTAACCAATTATTATTACTAACATCAATTATTATTGTAAACTGCATTCTAGACAAAAAAAAATCTAATAAATAGTATTCAAGAAAATGAATTTAAAAAAAATACTGAGACAAAATTGGACTCAATATTATTCAGAAATAGTCAAAATGTGGTATAAAATATTTTATGTTGAAGAAGACCAAGAAGAACACACGGACTAGTTTTTATCTCGATATTATTAAGGCATTGGGACTAAAATTAGCAGCAACTGCGTGGCGCAGTTAGTATTATATTACATATTTACCTAAAATCCCCATGAGCACAGCGGGCTCTCGAGACGGTATCTGCGGCAGGAACGGTATAATCTCGTCCAAAACCAACCACTTATCCAAATGCTCCAACAACTTTCCCAAACAAAGTAAACAATTGACTCGTACCGATATATAATTTGTACTCATACATAATTTCTTTATACGAGGTAATAGAGCATTTTTCATAGCCGGATAATCTATTAAAGATGCAAAAGTAGGTAGCACTGATAAACATAATTCTTGTATTTGTTGTGCATCAGACTCCAAGGCTCGGTACAACATCGGTAGTATATCTGTCTTCACTTCATCTCCAGGTGTTAATTTCAATAATAATTCCATTTTCTGCATAAATATCAGCAGTATTTGTATTGGATCTTGTATTAACATCACCGGTTTTAATACTGGAAGTATGTATTTTATGTATTCTTCTTTCGATGAATTCTCGGCTATTAGTAAGACGTTGGGTAGAACGAATGGTACCATCGGTGGGTTCACAAATTCTTTAGTAAGGCATGGTAGGATTCGGTATATGCATATACGGTGAGGCATTTTCTGTATGATTTGAGGTAGGCCTTTGTAGAACTGTGATTTTTGTAGGTTATCCCATTGGAATAGAGAATCTAAATAGTTTAATGTTTTTACACCGACATCTTCGAAATATGGGACCTGAAATTACACAAAAAATGCTAATATTATAAAAATTAAAATTACACATATTATAAAAAAATGGTTGTCTGTAAAGTCTGTTTCCGGACGATAATTTTACGTGATAACGTCATAAGAAAACATTGATGGTAACCATGGCAACGATAAAACGTTGCTATAGTTACCTTGTCAACTATCAAAGTATCGTTGGCTCAGAGACAGAATACATGGGCCGGTGGGCGCGGGGCGCGGGCGGCGGCGGTGGCGGTGGAGGGGGCGGCGGGGGTCGATGAGGCGTTCCAGTAACGACGTGTGACGTCACACTTTTTTGAACTGGCAGGTGTTCACCAAAGGTGTATGTTAAAATGTATAAACTCAAAATACATAACGTTGTAATTCATAAAGTTAAAATACCGAAAATCAAAATACATAATGATCAAAATATATAAAATCGAAATAAATAAAATTTGTTTCAAATAATATACGAAATACATAATGACAAAACGTATAAATTTAAAATACATTAATTCAAATAACATATATCCAAAACAAATAAAGATTTAAATGAATAATTGACAAAACCCATACGAGCGAATCAAACTATTTCAGCAAAAAGTTCAAAATGTCGATAGTCATAATATCTATGTTCATGCTATACACGCTGCCCTAATCAAGTAAAATAAGTAGAATTCGGCTCTAGCACTCGCCGCCCGCCGCGCCGGCCGCTGCCGCGCACCACCGGTCGTTTCGCTTGCTTGGCTCGTGCGTTGTGAGGTTGAGAAATGGAGCCTTATGCACCGTCCCGCTACCCCCGTCAGCAGGCATGTGTGTGGCTCCCCCCGGCTTAAGATGATGGGCAGCCAGGGATTTACCCACTAAAACTCCACCGGTTCCTCTCGCGCTTTGATGTTAGGGACGCAGGGAGGCGCGAGCATTCTTCTACGGCCCCAACAGCGCTGGTCTCACTCGCCCATTACCGGGCGTATGGCCTCCACCGTACCTCGTCCGTACTGAGGGCTCTCGAGCCGTTCAATCCATCCCGCCAATGAGACCTGGCGGAGCTCCAACCGACGTGCTTCTATCTCGCCCCGTTGAAGCGCCTCCTCACGACAACTGAACATCGACACGAGGACTCTCGCCTCTAGGTCCTATGGCACACTGCCTGCCAGAATACACGCAGCCTTCACCGAAACCGTGTGGTATCCGCGTATCACGCAGTTCTAACCTAACCTATCCGTGCCAGCGCAGCGAACTGTGCCGCGGTAGGGGCCGGCGAGTTTTAGAACCGAATTCTATCTATTTTACTTGGTTAGTGAGGGCGTAAATTAAAAAAAAAATTAAAACCGTAGATGAATTAATTGTAGGAAAATAAACCGTCAGAACTGCCAGAACCGAATTCTACCTACCTATTTAACTTAGTTAGGGCACGGTGTATTTTTTTTTGGAAAAAATAATGACTGGTACTTACCTACCTACTTAATAAATACTCGATATTTACTTTGTACTTCGATATTTGGAACATTTTTATTTTTATAAACAAATTATGTAGGTAACAATTTCTGGTTTTTGTTTTCCTGAACCTACAACTTACATATTTTAATAGTTATACATTTGAAAATTAGGCTTGTTGATTATTATGTGTTATATGCATTATAATTTTTAATTATTAAATATTTAGAACTTTATTTTACTTTATGTATTTTGAATTATTATGTTTTTTGACTTTCGGTATTTTAACTTTATGAATTACAACGTTATGTATTTTGAGTTTATACATTTTAACATACACCCGTTCACCAATTTATAAAACGTTATCACGTCAAAAAATATGAAAATTTATGCTATTGGGGATAGATAGCTTTGTGTTCATTTCTACACTTCTTTAAAAATAGGTTTTAGTTTTTTGTTTGTTAGTAGTAAATAGGCTCCAAAACTCAACTGATTTTGATGAAACTTGGTATAAAGATACTATAATTCCTTGGGAGCAGCGTATGCTACTTTTGATCACGACATTCCCACGAGATCGGGAATCTGCGGAGCGCTAGTGATGTAAAATTTTAACTTTCAATCTCAGTCCTTTATAATATCAATAAATTCGGCAAAATTAGTGTTTACCTTCAAAAACTGATGAGGATCCGGCCTCAGTTCAGGTGTAACATTCAACATCAGTTTGACATATTCCTTCAGACCATCAGCCACACAAGACACCCGAGATGCCGGGAGATTTCTAATCTCATTCGAAAATCTCTTGAACTTCATGTAATCATTACCTATATTACCAAGAGTTTGATGTCCTGTACTATGTAGTGCATAAATGACCATTCCAAGTGAATAAATATCGCTTGCTGGAGAATGAGATGCTGATAAAACATATTCTGGTGCTAGGTAATCTAACATTGGTTGAGTTAATGGGTGCATAGCTTGACAGTACTCGTTAAATGCCCAAAACGGAGCAGCCCCTGAGGAACTCTGATTAGCAATACAGAAATCAAAGCCAAATATTTTCCAAGCACCTTGTTGGTTCACTATAATTGACTCCGGACAGATGTTATGATGTAATAGTTTA
Organism: Idaea aversata; assembly: GCA_907269075.1. NCBI lineage: Eukaryota > Metazoa > Arthropoda > Insecta > Lepidoptera > Geometridae > Idaea > Idaea aversata. The sequence continues at coordinate 1,129,576 of OU026092.1, read as the reverse complement.
ACGTCATTGTGTAAGAACGCTAAGCCTTCAGCTATCTGCATTAATCCATACTTTATTTCAAGTTCGTAAAGTTTATAGTTGACTAAATGTGTGGGTATTGGTTGAGGCATGTTTTCCGTGTTACCGAGAATGTTAGCAAGACTTGCAAATACTGGTTCGGTAGCGAATGCTAAGCTTTCCCGACTTTCTTCGAGACTGTGTTGTACAGTTAGTATTTGTGGGTGTCGGAGCTTTGTCAGTTGTACGATGCCTCGTCTTAGTGTCTCCAGCATTATGTCTCTGTCTGCTTTCGACCAACGGTCCAGGTGCTTCTTTTCAAAGACGAATATCGAGGCTTCTTGTTTTGTTGACTTTTTATAGCCTTTGTATATTTTCCATAGTAATCCTGAAAAGATAATAATTTAGGATAAGGTAAGGATATGACAAAACAACAAAATTATTCTACTTTTACAATAAACTTTTAGTTATTTAGCTAGTTGTTCTAGTTATTTGAAACAATAAACACTAAAATACGACCAAAGAAGACCAAAATCCAATAAGATGATTAAATATTAGGTAAGTACAAAAAATACGCACAAACTACAGTTGATCTATGGGCATAAAGTTTGTTCTAGTCGAGGTGTGGTTCTTTTCACATGAGACAATAGTTCGAACTAACAATAGGTGCAGTTTACCTGGTCCAGCGCTCGCGACAAATTGCGTAGCCTCGAACTCCCTGGTCACAGGGTTTCCAGGAAGAACGCCGGACAACTGCGACACTGTGTTGCTCACAGACGAGTAGAACTTATTGAACACCTCCATTTTATATCACTCTATGCTATTTCGCTATATAAACCGAAAATCATCGCTTGAAATGAAAAATCAAGTTTTGGCGAGACAGAGATTTATTGAAAACAAAATGTCAAAATAGTTGACAGTGTGAGAGACAAATGACAACTGTATGTATGCTTTTCGAATTTTCTATCAATGTCAAAAAAAAACTTTTTTGTCAATGTCAAAAAATACTTTTTATACATTGACAGTAATTAGTTTTTTCTTGTTAGTGTTCGGTGTTCGTCCTTTTGTAGTTCGTGTTTGTTGTTTTGCTGCAAATTCGCGATGGTTTCCACAATATTTTGGGAGGGTTAAAGCATTGAAACGGAGTTTCCCAAAATGCTAACTAATTTCGCCACATTAACATTGTTAGCTGTCGCCATTCTACCCGCAAGTTTGGGAGAAAGTGACCCATATTCGAAGGAGCCCTATCGGCCTTTGGGACCTTTAGTAAAATGCAGTTTTCTACCTCTAGAATTCTTGGACTGCGACGAGCCAATCGATCATAAAGGGAACTTTACAGCAAGAGAAAACACTGGGCATGGCTGTGTTAAATTCGGTGGAGTTAGATACGACCAAGTTGAGAAAACCAAAGTGCAATGCAAAGCGTTGGATGGGATAGAGTGCCTCGCTCCGAGGAGTTTCTTACGAGATGGATTTCCTTGTGTGCGATATTCAGGACATTATTTCACGACAACATTGATTTATAGTATCCTGCTCGGGTTCCTAGGAATGGATCGGTTTTGTCTCGGACAGACTGGAACTGCTGTTGGAAAACTTCTTACTCTGGGCGGTTTAGGAATATGGTGGATTGTTGATATTGTGCTGCTGATCACAAATAGTTTGCACCCTGAGGATGGTAGTAACTGGAATCCTTATGTTTGAAGTTAATCTCATTGTTGTAAATGGAATTTTTCAACTAAATTGTATTAATTAAGTGTAAGGGAGGAATCTATTTTATAAGAGAAACTGTAAATAAAATGTGTATACAATCTATGTAAATAAAACATTTTTTATTTTTAATTGGAATTTCATTAGCAATAGATAATTTATACCTAGTTTTGAAAATGTAGCTGAATGAAACTTTAATTTTTTTAAAAAAATAGCTCACTCCTATGGTAGGAGTGAGCTATTTTTTTTCAAAAATTAAAGTTTATTAAGAAGCTTATGTACTGCAATTCCTGATATTCAAGCCATCTTAGTACACTTCAAAGTTCTCTTTAAAACTATATTTTATATGTAAAGAGAAAGCGATTGTTTTATACTATGTAGTGATTTACAGAGAAACAGACAGACACACATGAAAATTAATTACTATACATTTTTCCCCTAGCTACTTTAATTTGTGGACTTTTTGTCCTAGAGTACAAGTATAGATATAAAATGTGTAGAAACAATAACAGCTGCCCTAACTAAAAAATATTTATTGGCAAGTAGGTCACTAGGTACCTATGTATTAGAAATCCTAATATCACATTTTATAAATATAAAAGTTTGTGTCAGTTTAGTAGTTTATATGGCATTGAAACTTGGTATGTAGATAGCTGAAGACCTGGATTAACACATAGGCTACTTTTTATCCTGATATTTCCATGGGATGGAGACCTACGTGGGTGAAATAGCAGGGCGCAGCTAGTAAAAATAAAACCACTCCATTTTTTACATTAATTTATTAAAACTTAAGCCACCAAAGCAGATGCCGTGCTAGACTCATACTTCCAGTTAGGAGGCAACACACTCTTTGTCTTGTAGTAGCGAGCCAGCCTGTGGATCCTCGACTCTACAAGAATCAGCCTGAATTTGCTGTCCTTGTCTTTCCTGTTACGTTCCAAGTGTTTCCTCATAGCTACAGCCTTCTTGATCAGGTAGTATAAGTCCTCGGGTAGGTCGGGAGCCAGTCCCATAGCTTTCATGATACGAAGGATCTTCTTGCCGGTCACAAATCTGACCTGGGCTACTCCATGTGAGTCCCTGAGCATCACACCTGGAAAGAGGCAATTGCAACATCTAAATTTCAAATATAGTAATAAAAATAGCTTGTTTTGTCCATTTTAGAAGCCAAATGGTTAGAAGAATCCGAAGTTACGTGGATACTTTTTATCCCAATATTCCCACGAGATCGGGACATATGCAGGTGAACCCGTGGACTGGAGTTAGTATATAATCTAGTGAAAGGCTATCTGGATCAACCACCAACCAAAACTACTTACCAAGTCTAGAAACATGAAATTTTGCAGTGGTTTCATTCTTATGTTTATGCAAATTGGACTAGAAAAGTGTAAAAGTAGGAAAGACTAACGTCGACTTACCAATCTGCGAAGGTGTGAGACCCTTTTTGCCGAGTTTGAAAATCTGTTCCTTTACATCGTCAGCAGTCAACTTTAACCAGGTGGGCACACTGCGTCGGTACGGCAGTGCCGATTGGGAAATACCCTTACTGAAAACATAGAATTCATAGCGTGAAACATTGACCACATGTGGTACGCGAGGAACTTCGGAGGTTAGGTTAGTCACAAAATGAACTTTTATTCCACTCAATCAATGCATAGTTGTTGGATATCATGTAGCACAAGTAAATAACACTAGAAATTACCCAGGTGCGTGCATACGACCCATGGTTGCGGCCTTTTACAGAAATCGCCGAACTGACAACGACAACAAGAGAAACCAAAAAGATGGTGGCCGGATGACGTTCTTTCATTCACTTGTTTTAATCTGTAATCGTTCATTGTTCAGTAGTGTTGCGATCATTTATTCATTTTTATTTTCGGACGTTACCGGTTTTCTGTTCTTTTCGCATAAAAAAAAAACAAATATTGATAGCATTCAATTTTGATTTGACTTTGACAAGTAATTGGTTTTTGACATTCGAAATTTGAATCGAACACCTTGCATTGCACCTTGCTCGCTGATTATATTTTCCTTACATAGAATTGGTCAAAATGGCCAATAATTATGGTATTTCTGACGCCGAGCTAAACCTCATAAAGCAGCAGGCTGCCAGGCGTGCAGAGCGGAGGAAAGAGTTCTTGAAACAACGCACTAACCCTTGGAAAAATGCTTCGGAGGCGGGCTATGTTGTGAGTTTTTATTACGTAATTTTCTATCAAACCTGCTATAAGCTAAACAAAAACGTTGATAATTCTTCGTATTCCACTGAAACCAATGTTTATTCTTCCAGTTCGACCCTGCGGTACAAAGATTTTTGTCCATGAAAGTCACCCAGTTTGAACATTTCAAAGCGAACACAAGGACGAGTTTGTTTGGATTTTTTGCTTTAGTTGTGCCAATGTTTGTTTATGGCGGTATCATTTGGTATGATCGTACAAGACGCGAGGAGAAGATCAGGACAGGACAACTACTTTACAAGGACAGGCAATTCAAATTCGCGTAAACAAACATCGGTTGTTCTTGTAGATATTTAGGTCAAAAATCGTGTTTCAATAAAGTTAATTTATGAAGTAAAAAACTTTATCATTACCATCATTAGCCTTACCACTTAGTATCCAATGTCGTAATCCAGGTCTCCAGCTATCTATGTACCAAGTTTCATCACAATAGGTTTAGTAGTTTAGGTGCAAAAGAGTAAAAACACTTTCACATTTTTAGTAAGAGGATATTTAAAGGAATAAGGTAATTAATATACTTTTTGTTGATTGGAACCTACTTGTTGACTTTGGTCCTCACATACATAGTCAAACAAAGAGAATTTAAATACTACTAGTCAAAGTCTGACACTTTTGAAGTCAAGTCTTGTCTTTTTTCCAAAGTGGTTGTTTAACAAACGATTTTACTAAATTTGTAAAAAATGGCCTACTCAGACAGATATGGGTTTTCCGATCTAGAATGTAAAATAATAATGGCCCAAATTGAACGTAGAGCTCATTACAGAAAGGAGTTTTTGAGACTTAGAACTGATCCTTGTCTGAACTGTAAGGAATCTGGTTATGTTGTAAGTAGAAGAAACAGCGCTCCGCGGTTTCACCCGCGTAACTCTCGATCCCGTTTATCCTGATATTCCCAAGTGATCGGGAGTTACGCGGGTAAAATCCGATATGTACGATTGTAGATATTGCACTCCTCACTACTGTTGCGCATAATATTCAATAGGCACTCTACCCACTAACTCGTTTCAGTTCGATCCAGCCGTTCAAAGATTCCTTTCAATGAAATCGACTCAACTGGAGTTCTTCACCGCTAACCCAAGAACTATTCGCATGGGATTATTTTCAATAGTGATCCCGATGTTTCTCTATGGATACGTCATTTGGACACATCGAGAGAAACGCGAAAGGGATATAAGATGTGGCATCTTGAGGCCTAAGGATAGGTTGTTCAAGCTTGCATAAATATTCGTGCATAATTTTTAAATAAAATGCTTAATTTTTGTTTTGAATTTAATATTAATTTGCTCAGTCATTGGCTGCCGGTAGTAAGCCAGTAGGTAGAGTATTTTCTTCAAAATAATTCTTATGATAAAATGTATTCTATGAATGTTTTATTATGCTTTCGTGTTTGCAAGTTGAAACGCTTTCTTTTGTTAATGTACAGAAATAATCTCTGCAATATTTGTTTGAGATGGGAATTGAACTCATAACTTTCTGCGGCCTAAGAATCTAGTATAACTGTGGTATTATAACGCTACCAGACACGCACACTTTTGACAACTAATGTACCATGGAAGTTCGAATTACCTATCGGTTTTATTTTGTTTGTCTCCCTACCTTACCACACGTAGGGATATGTCAGTAGGGTAGGAATATATGGAACAGGGGATTTGAAATAGGTAGGTAAGTTTCTACAGGACCTAGCTTATTGACTGAAAAATAAAAACGGTTTTTTATTTATTAAATTTATTATAAAAATTACTTACCTATTTTACATACATAAATAAACTTACATAAGTATTTAATATTTATCCTAGAAAACAGTAAAGATAACTTTTTACAGGAATAGAACCGCTCGGATTTTTAAGCATTTCAGTAACACATTTAAAAATGAATCATCTGGTAACATACTTTAAGAAATATATCTGCGGGACGAATTGAGAACCTGCTTTTTAAGATTCAGTACCCAAAGGGTAAAAACGAGACCATAATACTAAGTTTGAAGTCTATTATAAACACGCCTCAGTAAAACAGCGTTTAATTTGTTTTAAACCACAATCCCCCTTATTCCAAAACGAGGTTTAAGGATAGTCCGAGATGTGGATTTAAACCTTAGATTTAGACACAGAATTACCCGTGAACTATAGTCCAAACACTATCCATATCACTTCACTACATAGTATAAAACAAAGTCGCTTTCTCTGTCCCTATATCCCTATGTATGCTTAAATCTTTAAAACTACGCAACGGATTTTGATGCGGTTTTTTTAATAGATACCTAGAGTGATTCAAGAGAAAGGTTTGTTGTTGTTGTATAATAAATGCATAATATAGCCGTGCGAAGCCGGGGCGGGTCGCTAGTAAATTATATAGGGAACTATAGTCTAAACACTATTCCTACAGATTATAAAATATAGGTAGAGTTTAGACTATAGTTCACGAGCATTTCACGAGTAAATCTGTGTCTAAATCAAAGGTTTAAATCCACATCTCGGACTATCCTTAAACCTCGTTTTGGAATAAGGGGGAATGTGTATAACAGATATAAGTAACACATGATTTACAATCTATTTATACGCATTAGTAGTTAAAAAACCGCGTAATTTGTATCAAACCAGATGATTTTTGCGAGCGAAAAATACCGCGCAGTTTTTTCTAGCCCGGGGATAAAATATTTCCTTTTTTCTTTAAGCAAGAGTAGGTACACCAAGAAAACTTTGCCATAATATTATGAATTTGGAAAGGTGCACAAAGGGCATTTTAAAAAAAATTAGCGTTAATGAATTTATAGCCTTCGATAATGGCACGCACACATTCAATGATATATTATTATAGTGTTTACATGGTCTTTCGGTTTATTCGCCTTCGTGTGCGTGTACCATAGACAAGTTGCGTGTAAGTAATCAATGCAGGACATTGCACAAAACGCCACCTAGCCCCAAGCTAAGCAACTAGGCTTGTGTTATGTTATGGCGAAATAATTGATGGAATACTTATATACTTGCACATAAATACTTGTCTGACGGCGGGAATAGAACCTGCAACCTTCTGCGTCGCAAGCAGGTGTACGCTCACCGCGCGGAAGGTCTTAGGTATAGGTTGGACTGTACGTGAAAACGCACCGCCTTAAGAGCGCTTAAACTTATAGCAATTATCGATCATCCAATGACTTATCCCTGCTTATTACTGAATCATCAAATTTGACCATATAAGTTGTCCCTTTGTGCCAATGAGCTGTTACTTTTGCGGGCTGAAAAAAAATATAAGATAAATATTGCAAAACTCGGTTTCACCAGCTTAAGGGTGCGTTTCCACTGACGCGGAGTGGAGAGGAGCGTCCGTGAATTGGCCAATCACAGTGCTTGAAATCTCCGCTCCGTATCAGTGAGCACTGTTGATTGGCCAATTCATGGTCGGCTTCTCTCCACTCCGCCCAGCTCCGCGTCAATGGAAACGCACCCTAAGTCCCGATCCCGTAGGAATATCAGGATAAAAACTTAGAATTTAAAAACCCCCGACTTTTATATCCCCCATAACTTTCAGACGGTTTAACCAATTTTGATCAAACATAACTAAGAATTCCCGACTAATACACCTTTCAAACAAAAGACACAAAATCAAAATCGGTTCATCAGTTCGGGAGTTACGATGCAACAGACAGACACACACACAGACACATCTAACTTATAACACCCCATCGTTTTTGCGTAGGGGGTTAAAATAAATAAATAAATATTGCAGGACATTCCACACATCGCTATCTAGCCCCAAGCTAAGTAACTAGACTTGTGTTATGGGTGCTAGACAACGGATATACTACATATATACTTTTCTTTTGTAAATATATACATATAAACAACCAGACCACAGACAAATAATTATCTAAGCATAAAAACTTGTCTGAGGCGGGAATCGAACCCGCAACCCTGTTTGGCAGTCCGGCATGGTGACCATTGTGCCAACTGGGTGTGGGTAAAAACGTAGCTTATGTGTTAATTCAGGTCTCTAACTATCGACAGACTGAGTTTCATCGCAATTGGCCCAGAAGTTTTTGCGACAAGGAGTAACAAACACACAAAGTTCACATTTATAATATTATATTATATTATTTTATATATATTATATCTCGCTGAGACAAAAAGCCGCATAATGGACTGACAGCTCCCAATAGAATGTTAATTATACTTACAAATCCCCCTTTAGTGAGAACAGCCTCGATAATTCCAGCATTAAATGTAGCACAGTTCAGCGAGCCTTTGTCCTTTGGTACACTTATGAATTTGTTTACCTGAAAAAAAATAGTAACAAATAATATTGATCTCCACAACCAATCTAGATTATTTCTCTTGTTCGTTATAGGACAAATTCTAGACTGGACAGATTCATGATTCTGCAGATTTATCAGGGCTAGGACTTGAATATCGGTCCATTTTTCAATTCCAGAATTCAGTTTCAATATTCATCTATTCAGTTCCGGAATTCGATGCTTCCTTTAAACATAACATACAAAATGCATAATATTTATTGAATAACTGATGTTATCGAAATGTATTATTGTAGGGGTATTTTAGGTAGGAAATAATAAATCCATTGAAATAGCTGTTCAGAACTGTAATTATTGACAGTGCATTCAAGCTATTGTCTGTTAGAGAACTTCTTACACGATTACAAATGTATGAAACTGGTGAAAAGTCGCGTTCAGCCTCGACACCTAGTAGGCGGTATTGTTTTTAAATACTTAAAGCATTGTCCTCTATCGTCGCCGTCTTAGAAAACCGCTTTTTTTACTCTTAACAAACGATATCGAAATTCCGGTTTTGCTCTCACCAATTTCGGTACTGAAATAAGTCGGAATTCCGGAATTTTGTTAATACCGGAATTCCGGAGCTCAAGTCCTAATCAGGGCTCAAGAACCCTACAATATTTTCAGATTCTTCTTCATAAGGCATGTTTTTGATTTTGAATGGAACCACTAAAACTTTAAATTGCTATGCAGCTATCTTACCATAGCATCTTTTTCAATGATGTAGTAAGTCCTCTCATCATCGTTTGCATGTTCCAATTTATCAGCTTCCTTACCATATAGCACCTGAAAGTTTTTAGAAAGTAGGAATTTTTAATTGTGACCTAATAGTGACTAACAATATTTTAATGACCTTGATTGAAAAATTATATAGTTAGAATAGCAAATAAACAAACAAAACTTAAATAATAACCTACATAAACTAATACAATACAAATTATCACAAGAAATAAAATATGAATTTAATTAAGTAAACTGCTCCAAGTCACCTCTGGCCCAAAAGACACCTATCATACTGGCAGCAATATCCTGCTGAATAGCTGTAAGCTATAGCTTACTTGATTGAAATAATAATAATTAGAGTAGAGCGAATGGGTAGTTTAGTTTAGTTTTACGGGTCTGTTTCCGCACTTAGCCTCATTATTTGGGCCAGTGTGTGTGTCAGAGCTAATGGGTAGCTCCCATGTGTGTTGTGAAAGGTGACTATTGTATTTGGGTAGCTCGTGCTGGTCATTTGCCTTATGTGGTGGCTGTCCTTCGTGTGGTGGCTGTCGTAAACAGCAACAACAGCATTGCCAAGAATTGACATCAGGTAATTGCTTGGCTGAATCACTTTTCAGAAATCTCAATAACATTAGGACAAGGGCATGAAAAGAATGACAATTACCTTCCACAATGTAGACTTCACAAATAGAAGCATGTTGAGTAGTTTTATCTCTCTTTTACTGTTTCTTTCTCTAACAAAATAAAGATCGAGGAGTCTGGAGCCCACGTCTTGGCCGATTTCTGACAATCTATGAAGAAAAAATACTTATTTGTTCATAGTAATGTTTGAAGAAATTCGGTGAAACCATAAACCAAACTGCTGTTGTTCTCATAAAAATAACCAAACCGTGTTTGGGTGTGGATCTTTTACATGTGTGTTTCGTAGTCATACTTATTGTATTAGAACTTACTTGACTTGAAGTTCGTGAATAGAATGTGATTTATTTTGGCAATATTGTACAATTTCCGAAAATAATAGGGCGTAGAGTGCCAGCGAGACTTCGCCTTTCCCTTTGCTCAGTGGCTTGTCCAGTATTGACGATTTCGATCGACTGGACGACATTTTTGATGATTTATCTTGCCTTCTGAAGAAAATTCAATTTAAAATAGCAAAATAATTCACAAATATTTGCAAAAATCGGTAAAATTGACTTTCTTGTTTTGACAGCATGAACTGTTTTCGAATTTGACATTGACAGTATTTGTAATTTGACACATTTCGTTTTTTCAATTAATGGCTTTACACGATTTGTACATAAGGTCAGGGTCAATCTTCTGTTTGTATCTTCATTTTTGTTTAAAGCCAGTGACAATCTTTAACGATGCCTCGCTGTAGAGATGACTACATTCTCCTTCGGCTACATTACATTAAAAGAAGATACACAAACTTCACTTCAAATCAAAAAAAAAAGAGGAAAATACGTGCTTTAAAGCAGACTAGGCCCTAGGCCACATATAGAACGCAACAGAAAGATAGCCAGCCAAATCAATAGTCTAGGCTAGTAGCCTATTTATCCAAATAAAACAAGTTAATTAGGACAACTACTTGAACTGTGATGACCTCGATTATTATGCACGATGAGGCGTAAGATGGGCGTAAGTATACTTACGACAAAATTAAGTAAGGTAGGTACCCAACGTAATCAAGCACGTCTGAGATGCGTGCACGATGCAGTTCATACAAATTCATCAGGTTGTTCCTTTGGGCAGACTATTATCTACAATTCTGTGCTTTATGTAGATATACAATAGTTCATATTATGGCGCTTTGTGTTACAACGAAGACTACTTCGTTTTGTCCTACTTTATTTTTCTAACCAACCATTTCAATTATATTTTAAAAATTTACTATTACTTACTTCCCAAACTATAAAAAACGACTTGAAAGCCATTGACGCCGATGCAGAGACGGCCCATAACAGACCGTTGTGGCGAAAAATTATTAGGAGTGCCGACCCTAACTGATATGGGAAAAGGCAAGGAGAAAAGAAGAAGAAGAAGACTATTACTTACTTGAAATTTTGTTTGACGTTACCTTTTACTACATACTAGCAGCGCCCTACGGTCTCAATCATCCCGATTCTGTAGGAATATCTAAATAAAAAGTTGCATAATAATATGTCAATCCCACACATCTTACCAAGTTTCATCAAAATCGGTCCAGTAGTTTCAAAGCACACTAATTACAAATAAACATTTAATATAAGTAATAAATAAAACATTTTATTTTCTATTTGTAACAAAACGGTAATAAATATTTAACTCTTTGACCTTTCTAGACATGTCGCTTAAACTAAATTAAATAAACAAATTAGTTTAACAAAAACTTTACTTCATAATAATTAAGCATTATTATAATAACATCTACAATTATTATTAATAATGTAATAGCTACGATTAAAACAAACGTGTGTGGTGGGATGTACCTTACGCCTTATTACATTTTATCGATTAGTGTTAGCAATTGTTAGATTTTTAAAATTAAAATTATCTAGGGGTTTTTTTGCACCAATCCGATGAGCTGAGAGTGCAAAATAAAAAAAAAGTGTACAAAGAAAATAAATAAGCAGATTCCTAAGTGTTAACACGATTTTTGCCTCATAAACGTGTCTTAGCGGGTGATTAGTTAATCAATGTTGTCACTTTTTCAAAAGAAAGACAACTAATAATCCGCTTGGCAGCATTTACGGGTGCTACGACGTTTTAACTTATACCATAAGTTTGTGCAACTTTCAAGCACCACAATCCTCGCACCTAAGAACCTGCACTAAGGCTGCATACAATAATAAAAATTATGTTGACCCTTGACAAATCACCTTATTAAAAAAAACTATGTCCATTTCGCGTATATATTTTAAAAGGTAGGTACACATGACTATTTTATTATTAAAATAAATTAAATTAATTTCATTACTATTTCCATAGACGAACAATAGATTTAGATAAACAACGGCCATACAAAAAAACGTATGTGCATTTTAGTAACGCCATCTGTCGCAAATCTAATGAAACTTACAAACTTTTGAAAATTAGAGAAGAATAGGATTTTTCTCATTTTAAAATTAATATTTATTCCAAATATATTTTTTATAGAGCTGCATATTATTTATTCTTAAATTAAACTCGTGATATAAGGTCCGAATAATAGCAGTGGCGCCATCTAGAATTAAGGGGCTTATTTGTTTCAAGAGTTACAGTTTATACCATTATTCGTCTATGCTATTTTACAAAAAAATAAAGATAATACCACGCAAATAAGGCCCATTTCTTTTTTTATCTTAGTTTCTTAGTTACTATTAGAAAAAAGCTTAAATTTGAAGTAAAAAATGTTATTTTTCTACATTAACCGTTAATTAATTAAGTTACAGTATCTTAAGATTCTATTACTTTACACAGGTAGTTAGACAAACTGATAAAATTCGTATATTCGGAGCATATTCCGATGGACGGTTAAGTTCATGCACCATTTTATTTAAGTAAACTAATATGCTCCTTGAGTTTTTAAAAGCATAAAATATATTTTATTATAAATTTTATAAAATAATTGTAAAAAAAGGAAGTGTTTTGGAGCTAGAAAATATTAATAATTTAATAGCCGATAAATTATACGAAATAATATTGGCAGTGCCAAATAAAACTCGAAGTTTTTCTGTGTTAGAACATTAGCTAGAAAGTTGCGAAAGTTAGAGTGAAAATAAAGCTCTGGAAATTTAATTAAAAATATTGGCAGTGCCAAATAAAACTCGAAGTATTTCTGTGTTAGAACATTAGCTAGAAAGTTGCGAAAGTTAGAGTGAAAATAAAGCTCTGGAAATTTAATTAAAAATATTGGCAGTGCCCAATAAAACTCGAAGTATTTCTGTGTTAGAACATTAGCTAGAAAGTTGCGAAAGTTAGAGTGAAAATAAAGCTCTGGAAATTTAATTAAAAATATTGGCAGTGCCCAATAAAACTCGAAGTATTTCTGTGTTAGAACATTAGCTAGAAAGTTGCGAAAGTTAGAGTGAAAATAAAGCTCTGGAAATTTAATTAAAAATATTGGCAGTGCCAAATAAAACTCGAAGTATTTCTGAGTTAGAACATTAGCTAGAAAGTTGCGAAAGTTAGAGTGAAAATAAAGCTCTGGAAATTTAATTAAAAATATTGGCAGTGCCCAATAAAATACAAAATTCCACGATATAAACGAAAAAGGTCGAATTTTATCAGTTTCGCTTTAACCTTAATTGATTAAATAAGTTTGCAGGTACATATATTTATTTAAAACTATTTCAATATTTTATTTTAGAAAGTCATACAGACGACACACAATGTGACACACAATTTTCTTCAAATATTTGTATAGTTCAAAATTAAATTGAGTTGGAAAGATAATCGAAATTGCAATCAATTAATACATCAAAAAATAGGATAAAATTTAGAATTAAAATTGTTTAGAATCATAAAATCTCCAAAACTGAACACTTGGTTAAGAGCAAAAAAATTCCACATTTTGTCTTTATGATTAACCCAATAACCTGACATATATTTTTAGATAAATATACCTACGAAATATTAAAATATAATATAGTACAAAGTACAAACGGAATCATTATAAGGAGAAAATACAATCTTTTTTATTTATTTTATACATTAAATTCTTTGGTTCTAATTCATATACTTTATCACAATATTTATGTGATGTTGCAATTTCTTGCTTGAAAACTGAATTACATGGTGTTGGCACCCCACGGGTAGAGTAAGATGGAAACAAAATACACACTTTTATTTAAAAAAAAAACAATGTGATTGGCACTATTTGGCACCCTGCTCCATAGTTTTATAAGGTGCCAAACAGACTCTTGTACCGTTTTCTATTAATTTTTCACTTCATTTCATAAAAAACTATTTTTACCGTGCTTATCTTTATAAAATCTGACTTATCGATAGTTTTACAGTTTCCATGCAGACTGAGGTTACATTAGTATTAAAAATATTTGTAAGAAATAATTATTCCGGTGAAAACAGTTTCATTCTGGCTTTGTACCTACTTACTTAATTCATATTTTTAGGGGGTGCCAAATATAAGGTCCTTTAGACACAATTGGCACTCCATAGAGGGGTGCCAATAAATTGACCTCTTATGACGGTGTACTTTCAATTAAAAGATACAAAATATAGGTATACTTAGACAAATAACTTTTGAGTATGTTTTTATTTAAAAACCGGCATCTCACATAATTTTTTTGAAGAAACATTACAAAAACTATTTTTTTGCAATAAATAAAAAATGTAATCAAATTAGGTTAAAGGAACAAATGATACCAATAATAAAATTGTTTAGTTTTTAGAGTTTCTATCCGTATTTCTAGAGCTACATATACGGGAGCGGAGGGCTTTGTCGGTCCGCTGCAATATGCTTGCTCGTAGGTTTGCACGGTGTAGTAAACAAGTAAAGGTGACACTCTTTAGAGCATACTGCCAGTCCTTTTATACTTGCAGCCTATGGGTGAGTTATACGCAGTTGGCATACAGAGCTCTCCGAGTCCATTATAACAATGCATTCAGGGTGTTAGTGGGGGAGCCCAGATACTGTAGTCAGTCAGCCATGTTTGCAGAGGCAGGAGTCGATGGCTTTGACGCAATTATCAGAAAGCGCTGCGCTTCACTGCTTAGGCGAGTGAGGGGCTCCGATAATGTCATTCTGAGTGCACTGTGTGACAGGTGGGACTCCACGATACTGGGGCACTGGCTGCATCTCCATGCCACTCCTAAGAGGAGAGTCAGATTGTGGTGATGGTTGGGGAAGGTTGGTAGTCATGTAATTTCTTTATAATTTAATTTTAATTTTATAATTTAATTTATTATTATTATAAGTACCTATGGAATGTAATTTCTGAAATAAATGATTTATTATTATTATTATATATGAAAATAGTCCCTTTTTTAAAGCCTAATTAGTAAAAAAATGGCTGACGGATATAACTAAATTGTAAAATGTCTTTGGTCTTTGAAAAAGAAGAGAAAAAGTTATGCCCCCAGATAAGTAACAGCAGCTTCTATAATTCAGAAATGATGTAATTAAAGATTACATAGTATAACATGTAGGCAACGATGATTACAGCATTTACTTTCACCTACATCTGTCTAATAAATTCAGGTCATTATGTTTTAACTACGTTTTAACATTATTTATTCAGATTTTTAAACATTTTGTCCTAGCTTTACTTGCGATTTCGTCTGCGTAGACGTTGAATTCTTAAACGGATACCTACGTAATTACCAGGCTATCATTATTACGTCATGGACTGTACAGTATGCGTCATAAGTGGACTATTGAGCATTGATTGTACATGTTCTGTGCTGTTGCTAATCTGTCCAGTTGATAAACTATCCATCCAGTTGCGAATTAGTTGGTATTGAGCTATATCTACCTGTATGCCAAATAGCCCAATCCATCCGTTGGTTTAAGCTGGTCATTAGTTCAACTACGGTAACACATTGAAGAACAAAAATACGCAATCTGACGTAAGATCGACCTACGAACCTTTGTCTCTAAAAATAACTGATAGTAGATAGATAGATAGATAGATAGATAACTTTATTTGTACAACACAAGAGTAAACAGAACACGATATACACAAAGTAAAGTAATAGCTAGAAAGTATAAGTTGCACAAATGGGCGGCCTTATCGCTGAAAGCGATTTCTTCCAGGCAACCTTTGGATGGAAAAGAACTGATTTAGCTTTGATGGTAGGTTGTGAATTTACACAAGCAAGATACCAAACATAATCTTATAATAAGTGATAAGTAGTACAAAGTACTTACATAATTATTACTTAAAAATATCAAAATATACTCATAACTAATACATACCAATATTTATATATATACACAGATACATACAAATAAATACATACATACATACATAAATAAATAATACAGGAATAAATACGGATATTAGACAGTACTAAGGTAGTGATCAGTTACCATAGCTTTGAAAATGGGTAGGGACTTAGCAGAACGGATGGGTTGAGGCAGGGAATTCCAGAGGATGACAGAGTGAAAAGAGAAGGATTTGTTGTAGAAAGTGGAGTTATGGGGAGGAGCTTGAAGGAGAAGAGACTCTGTTGAACGGAGTTGACGTGAATGGGCGTCACTCAGGAACTTAAAACGTTCCCTGAGGTAATGAGGAGAAGAGGGAGCGAATAGGATTTTGTAGAGGAAGCAAAGGATGTGAACATTCCGGCGAAGGCGGATTGGCAACCACTTGAGCTTCTGGCGAAATTCAGAAACATGGTCATATTTGCGAAGCCCAAATATGAACCGTATGCAGACGTTTTGGAGTCGCTCAAGTTTGTCGAGTTGCTCTTCGGTCAGATCGAGGTAGCAGATGTCGGCATAGTCGAGAATAGGGAGCATGAGAGATTGAGCAAGGCTAACTTTAGTGGCAGTCGGGAGAAAGTTCCGCAGTCTACGGAGCGAGCCCGCAGCAGCAAATATCCTCCGACTGGTTTCAGTTATTTGCGGCTGCCAGCCCAGTTCCGCATCCATGATGACACCAAGATTTTTTACGGACTTGGAAAAAGGGATATTATGATTTCCGTCAAACATCACGGGGTCGACCTCCTCCCAGATAATTTTTGCCAACAACCTAGAACTCCCCAAAACAATGACTTGGGACTTGGACGGATTCACCGCAATCCCAAAAGAATCGCTCCAATTACAAATTTTAGCCAAGTCACTGTTTATAGTTGCAATGCCTTCATTTAGCTGTTGCCACGGAGTTTGAGAGTAGATTTGAAGATCGTCTGCATAGAGATGGTAGGAGGAAGTAAGATTGGAAGTGATAGAGCTAATGAATACTGAAAATAGAAGGGGAGAAAGAACGCCGCCCTGGGGTACACCCGCAGACACATCACACCAGGATGAGTAGGTGTCTTCGACACGTATACGCTGCCGGCGCCCACACAGGTAACTACGAAACCATTCAATCACCGTTGGAGATATGTTAAGAGAGCACAAAACACCAAGCAGAATGTCATAGTCGACATTACAAAAAGCATTACTAAAGTCAAGTAATGTTAACACGGTCAACATACGATCATCCATGCCTTTACGTATGTCATCAGTGATTTTAACAAGGGCAGTAGTTGTGCTATGCCCCGGACGAAATCCGGATTGGAAAGGATTATGTAGCATATTGCTATTCAAGAATTTGGAAATTTGTTGATGGACGAGACGTTCAAGGACTTTGGAAAGAAATGGCAGAATGGAAATAGGACGATATTCGGAGAATGTTTTAGGATTAGATTTTTTCGGAAGAGGAATAATTTGAGCCTCTTTCCAGAGGGAGGGGAAAACACTGTGAGAGATGGAAAAATTCATAATGTGAAGGATCATAGGAAGAATTTCGTCAATAATGGGCATAAGCATGTTGCGACTGATGTTGTCACTGCCAACAGCCTTAGAGGTTATGTGTTTCATGCTCTGCTTAACACCACAAGCAGTGAATTGTTCAAAAGTGAAAGATGACAAGTCAGGAGTTGGAGTGGAAGAGAGACGCTGTAAAGTTTCAGCTTTCACAGAGCTGTCAAGACTTGCAGAGGAGGAAAAGTGTTGGTTAAGTTGATCTAAGTTTAAATCGGGTGGTGTGGATTGTTGAGTTTGTCTTCCAACCCCTAATGACTTCAGAAATTGCCATACTTTGGCTGGATCTCCAACTTCGATGGAGCTATGAATATGCCGGCGTTGTGCATCTCTACACATTCTATTGCAGCGATTTCGACATTCAATGAAGTTTTCCCTATTTGCATCAGTTGGACTGTGGCGAAGTCTACTTTTAGCTGCAGTTTTCTTATGTATAAGTGACTTTATGTCGTCATTCAGCCAGGGTGCAGGATGATATTTCAGCTTGACAGCCTTTAAAGGAGCGTGTTTATCGTAAAGTTTGGTTATAATGTTGTTAAACTGAAAAACTTTCTCATCAATAGAGCCGCAGTCAAAAACCCTCCCCCAATCGACATCTTGCGCATCATTGCGGAGGTTCTCTAGACTTATACCACTAAAGTTGCGCTGAAAAATATATTTTGGTTTAGCTTTAGGCGGACGAACCTTGTACGAAAGGTAAATGAGGTCATGGCAGGAGAAGCCGTCCGCCGAAAGTTGACCGTGCTTTGCAGAATGAAAAGAAGAAGAGACAAGAATAAGATCTAACAGAGAAGGAGCACAATTAGGAAAATGATGGGTGGCATTAAGAGGAAGTATAGTGAGGTTGTAGGCCGCCGTCACGGACCTAAGCTTGCGTGCCCTATGAAGGTATTGAGGATCTTGCTTTTGGAGGCATGTGTTGAAATCGCCCATTATAATGGTGTGGTTGTATTGTGGTAAGAATTCATCTAGCAAGCTCTCAAATGCAGAAAAGTAATTAATATGACAATCTGGGTTGTAGAAGGCGCCTAAAAGAAGTTTACTCTTGTTCATAAGCACTTCTATGAACAAGTGTTGGCCAGCGTTTGACGGGCAAGGTTGTGGGGACATACTGACCACTTTATAGGGAATGTGGGCTCGCAAATAAATAGCGACACCTCCACCAACAGCTTCGACGCGATCGTTACGTATCAAGTTGAAACCTGGCAAAGAATAGGATTTCGATGGAAAACATGGTCGTAGCCAGGTTTCGGAGACTACTATTGCGTGAAGGTGCTTATCGCTAAAAGATGCCAACATCTCTGGATAATGCTTCGGAATGCTCTGAGCATTGATATGTACAATGTTGAAATTTTTAGGAACATCAGAAAATTGATCCACAATGCTATCAGAAAGACTGGGAAGACTACGGTAACTGTCATTCTCACCACTATCACTGCCCGATGAACAGGACAGGAAAGGAGCAACGAATTCATCATCGCTACCAATCGACATTATAAAATATATACCTAATAATATGATATAACCTGTATTATAGATAACTAAATAAATATTAATAATATATAATATCAATAATATAAATAAATTTAATAACTTTATTACTTCAAATAGATGGTCAGTTCCGATCCACCCACCAGCTGTGTAGAAATCACTGCACAAAAAAGAAAATTTGAGCGACAGAATTAATACATAAAAATAAAAACTCAAGAGTAGGTAAGTAGGCAGAATTTGGAAGAACAAAGCATAGGGCTTACAATATTATGAGTATGTACATAAATAAAGAAAAAATAAAATATTAAAAATTAAAACATATGGCTGTATGGACTGACATCCCTTTGCCTATAAACAGAAGTATATTTTTGTCAATGTCACTCTAGTGACAGTTGACAATAACAGAAAAGTAATAAATATTTGACGTACACAACTGACGCAGTTTGACATGATCTAAAGAAATTACAGAAAATAATTTGCCGCATACCCTATGTTATTAACCTATGTTTACCTACGATATTATAACCCACAAGCATTATCACCAAAACAACTACATCCTGGTAGCCGAAGACGTTGATGCCGCCGCTGCCAAAGCTCGCCGTGTTTTTACCGCCGCCGCCGCCGGGTTTATGATGGCAGCTGAGACCTTTGGTGGTTTTGGCTTGGGATTACCAACGTCCTCCATAGCGGGGCACGGAACAGTTGTCAAGTTTTCAGGGCGTCGAATGCAATGCCGCGTGCCCTCCGCATCAAGGACATAGACGGAGCCCCGATGCGTCCAAGAATTGGAAACTCCGAACATCTGCCTAGCCTTCATGAAGAGCTGGTGTCTGGTTCTCGTTAGGAATTCGGATAACGTGTAGCTCGAGCCCTTCAACTTGGTTTTTGCCTTCCAGACACCATCTCGATCAATCTCACTATGAAATTTAATCAAGATGGGCCGTGGCTTACTTGTATTGGCGCGACCCATCCTTTGACAACGACGTATACTGCTCTCCGCAAAGGTAGTCTGCTGGAGCTGCTCCCTCATTACCCTAACGATGACCGAGGGCAGCGTCTCCTGCCCGACCTCGCTGACACCATGAAGTAGCAGGATGTCCCTCCTGCTGTGCTGCTCCAACTGGTCAATTGTGTGCGACATGACCCCGATCTGCTGCTGTAGTGCCTTCAGCGCTTTTGTGACAAAGGCCTTGTAGGAGGCAAATTCCGCTGCAATACTTGCGACACTGGGAGATGCAATAATGTTCTTCTGTAGCTCCCCCTCGAAGGCCGTCATACGCTTATTGAAGTCAGCCTCCAGTTGCAAAAGTGATGATAGTTGATCCATAGTTATTAGTGATTTTGTAGTTCTATTTAGTGCTCACAGAAACTTTTGAAAACACAAACTGGTAGGTGGATTTCACTTATTTATTACAGTTTTGCATTAAATATAATGATTTGTTTATTTTTATTATTTTAAATTTCAAATTAAATTCAGAGGTGATACCACTTGTTTTCAAACCTACCCGTAAAAAAATAGTAAATTGCGAACAGGATATTTAATTACCTACACATCTGTTAAAAATATATAGGGCAAATGTTTTTACACTAAAACTAGCTTCCGATTTACAAAAAAAAAGGTAAACAAAATATAATAAAAATAGATAGTAGCCGATTCTCAGACCTACTAAATATGCATATAAATTTCATAAAAAATGGCCAAGCCGTTTCGGAGGAGTATGGTACCTAACATTGTGACACGAGAATTTTATATATACTTACCATAAGTCTTAGAACAAACGTTGTTCGTCTAAGACGTCTAGACGTCTTCGTTGGAACATATTGTGTATGTAACTAGCAGCAGCGTCCCGTGATTACACCGGAATCCCGTGGGGATATCGGTTCTATGTTACTCCCAACAATTTAATGTATCCTCAAACCAAGTTTCATCAACTACGGTCCAGTAGTTTCAGAGCAAACCAATAAAAATAAAACATTTATGAAATTATTCTAATTTTGCGTATGTACCTACTTGTTTAATTTTCTTTATTTTTATTGTGAGTTTTAATTTTTTAATGACGCTTCAGTGTTCTCGTTACCACGACTAATGCAACATACTCGAAACATCGAGGTAAGAAAATACGCGATTAAACCCGGGAAAATAATCACCCTAGATAAAAATAGAGTAACTTAAAATTTTTATTTTTGCCAGCATTTGTTCCTTTACCTAAAGTCATAAACTACAAGTTTTGTTCAAAAATCTGTTTTGTCTATAATTGTTTACTAGTCATAAAACTAATCTGTTTTTTTTAAATTACTTTTACCACCAGCTACATTCGTTATTGAAATCTACTCGCCAATTCGCGTCAAATCATTTGCTGCCTACTGTACTATAGTTATCTCAAATAATATCGGCGCGCGGGTCCATGTGTGTGTGAGTCTGTTAACATGTAGCAAGGTATTTGCTGCATATTTACCGACTAGAATTTGCCCGTGACTTCGTTCACGTATGAGTTCAATTTTCCAAAAATCCTTTTTATCGGATCCTAGTACGTTATAATAGTTTTAGCCTTTAAAACCCAATTAAAAAATTTAAGCTTAAAAATTAAATTATTTTAAATTACGTAAAGTAAAAACATAAACAGGTTAAAAAAAAACGGTAAAATAAATCCATCTCGAAATAAGAGGTTTTTGTATGACGCAATTTTGTTTTCGATTGGGAATTCATCTCTGGCTTAAATCATGTTTGATTGTACTTATTTGGAAATAAAATTTATAAAAAAAACCCAGCACTGCGCACTCATTGATTTGATATTGCTATCTTGAAATAAGGGGTATTTTTGTGTGACGCAATTTTGTTTATGATTGGCGGTCTATTTCTGGCTTAATTAGTATTTGATTATACCTATTTGGAAATAAAAATTAAAAACAAAACACAGAACCGCGCGCCGAAATGACGTGACATATATATAAGGACCATAAAATGAATACAACAGAGTATATATGTTTAACAGCAAGTAGAGTTGACAGTTTCTGCTTCTAATAGATTAAAGTCCATACCGTTCGGTCGATTGAAGCCAGTTTTGATGCCATCCCAGCCATCTTCCACTTTATACTCACCTATGGAATAAAGGGATAAATTATCAGCATATTTTTCTTTTAATAATGGCTTTAGAATTTTACATATTGCCTGTGTCGATTTTAGTTCAAATTAGGTAGAAAATGGCTGATTTACATTCCTTATCACCTAGAGTTGTGCACCTTCATAGGTACATTAATTAAGTAACAATTAGATAAGGTTACATAGATAAACGAATTAATTGTTAATAATATTTAAATTTCTTGAAAGTGTGTGTTCAATATAAACTCAAACTTTCTTTATAAAAAACTAGCAGCGCGCCGTGGCACTAGCAACTTCCAAACTAGTGGAAATATTGGGAGCCGATAACACTCCAAATAAATCGATGTATCCTCATACCAAGTTTCATCAAAATTGGACCAGTCGTTTCGGAGCCTATTTGTTACAAACAAACAAACAATCAAATCTTTCCTAACAATATTAGTAAGAATAAGAAAAGATTAGCAAGACAACTAAAAACCAATTCTTTTCTCTGGACTCAACTAAGCTAAGAGGGTAGTAAAGATGCTGGGCAAGCCAACTCAATCCTCACCCAAAAAGGACCTAACTAAAGAGATCTACTTGCAGAAAACAGCCTGTATACCTAAAACTATGCAATTTAAGATGAAATAACTCTGAGGTTTTACATATAATATCATAGTATATTCTTCTTACCAGTCTGAATTCTGTTGTAGACTTCCTGAGCAACTAGTACGAACGCATCTTCTACATTCAATCCCGTTTTGGCTGATGTTTCCACATGATGTAACCCTGATAATAACATAAATAGATAGATAAATCCTTTATATTAAAGCTAGAAGGAAAAGTAACACATATGGGCAGCCTTAATGCTGAAAGATATTACTTCCAAGCAACCCTTGGATGGATAAGGTCTGTTTTAACTTGTTTGGTAGGTTGTGAACATACTTTTTAAAAAACATAAATACAGATGCGTTGCACGAACATCCACTTTTAAATTTTTGCATGAGATTGTGCTTGAATAAAATTTGCTTATTTACAATTTATGGATAATTTAAAATTAAATTCTTTTTTATATTAGTTAATCATAAAAAAGCTAGACTTAAATAAAATGATTTTTTGTTGTGCAATTGAAGCTAAGAAGAATAGATAAGTAAATCAACTATGCAAATAAATTGTCACTATTTAAAATTCTTTTACAAAATATGAAGCTCAGAGAGGGCCTTGTGAATATCTTAACATAACAAGGTCACAAAAATAATGTGAAATATACAGAATGTGTACTAAAATTATTATCTCTCTGTTTACTAAAGTCACAGTCAAAACTGCTTCTAGAATAGATTTTTGGAAAAATAGAATAAAATTGAATAGGTATATTTGGGTCACAACAAAGATAGTTACAGAAGAAAAAGACACAAAAATTTTCTGAGACATAAAAGAAACAACATTAAAATTTATAAGCAAAGAAAGAGAAGCTGTTGCTGTACCAAATGGGGTCAACCCTTCAGTTGTTACAAAATGCGTGCAAATTCAATTTCCGACATTATGAGATTGAGATGAGAGATGAGTCCTATTGATTAGCTAAACATTTTGGGATTCAGTTCTTATGGACCGGAAGCAGCTATGAGACATAATTAAGCATGCTTGACAGTGGCGCTGATCTTCCTGCCAGATAAAAGTATATGTGCTTATTAGATAGTTCTGCAGTAAAATGTGTTACTTACCATTTTCCTCAGCAAACATCCTAGCCTCCTCACAGGAGACTTCTCTCCGGGCTCCATTCTTATTGTCCGGACCAACAAGATCTATTTTACATCCAACCAGGGCAAACACTGGCCGGTGGGGCTCTATATGTCTCCTTGCCTCCATCATCCACAGTGGTATGTGCTCAAAACTTGATCTGTTACACACATCGTACACTAATAAAGCCCCAACTGAGTTTCTATAGTAAGATTTTGTGATAGATCGAAATCTTTCTTGTCCTGCTGTGTCCCATAATTGAAGTTTTATTCGCGTCCCGTCTTGGACTTCTATTATCCTCGCGAAGAAATCTACACCCACTGTAGGATCCGACAGCTAAAATTTCAATACAAATGCGCAGTTAGAACAATGATTCAACTAAAATCAAGAATTTGATGTAAAGTTAGTACTTGCCTCTGCAAATTTTCCGTCAGTAAAGTATTTCAACAAAGAACTTTTTCCCACTGTACTGTCACCAATTAGGATAAGCCTGAATTGATAATCGAATATCGGGTCAACCATTTTTCAATCGCAATTTCATCAAATTAAGATCCAGTCCAAAATTACGTATTCCGAAAATGACAAAAGAACAACATCAATGAGATCAAAACAAGTCACACCACCGCCACAGACAGTCGTAATCTTCTCTCTCGTGACACACAGAATAAAAATAAATATACTAATTTACCGGTTATTGACATTAATCGTAAAATTCTGAAAGAGAGAAAAACTGTCACATCACTAGCAAACTTCCGGATGTAATATTATTCGGTCATTGCTTTTTCAATTACTCATTCATTCATAAATTTTTGTGTTGCCAAATCAACTACTTTCCTGCACTTTTTCTGCTTTTTACCAATGTTGGAACTCAATGCCTATTTTTATAAAGATCTTATTGTTTCTGATTATATTTTAGTAGTATGATACGAATCCAATTCTAAAAACGATAATTTGACGTAATATAGGTGAGGGTCGGGGGCTTCGATTTTCCACACTCAGGCATTCAATTGTATAATAAAAATAACTACTTTTTCGAATATTTTCTCGTTTTTCTGTTGTGTTATCTAGCAACATTGTCTTAACTCTGTCAACTCTACGATGCGGATTGCGGTGTTTGTTGTAAAAGTAGGTAGAAAAAACTTCTTTCCATGAATGTTGCCTTATTTTACGATTAATTAAAGAGTTGTTACAATCTAACACCAGCCTTGATTTCGTCAAAACTTTCATGGGCCTAGTTATATATTAAAATCCTACTGATAGATAAATCTACAGGAAAATAAAATGATGGATTGTTACTTTGAAATTTAGCGTCTCGGCATATGCGTTTATTTCAGTGAATATTGTTCAAAATTGCATGGATAACATAAAGATTTTCACCGGCAAAGCTTACTGTCCACAAGAAACTGTGAAACAAAACATATATGCCACTACACAGTGATAACCTAAAATCACTAAAACTTGTTGACGACAATGAATTCTACCCAAGTTTACAAATTAAAAGAGAATACAATGGACCACGGTGATAGTAAAATGAAATCTACGCCAATAGGTACGTTATAAACCAATTTCTTAGTACTTAAATATTTTCCAAAAAAGATCTATTGTTACATTTATAAAATCATACTTTTTCAGCAATGGTAGCTCCAGAACTGAAACAAAACACAGATAACTCTGAAATAACAAAGGCTTGTGCCGTACTCGGCTGTGAAGAGTCCAAGAACATGGAGCCAGAGATGTTTTTCAGGTACTCACAAACCTATGTACAAAAAACTATAAGGCAGCATCTGGATACAATCATAATAATAACTTAGAATTGGAAGTCGATGCTAAGCCAACACTGTTCTAAATAAATTAGACTTGCGCCCTTTATTCCAAAGACTAAAGTTCTCTGTATCCAAATCTAAAGTTTAAATGCTCATCTTGGACTATACTTAAACCTTGTTTTGGAATAAGGGGGTTTGACTTTAATATGGACTCAATGAGATCTAACAGTTATAGAGTGATTATCTCCAAACTTCACATTCCAATATTGTAATACAATAATTTGATGTGTCTTCATGCAATATGCGAAAACATCTGGAATTATGAGTCCATTGTGTGTGGTCAAGTTTATACAGCAAAAACATATCTACCTCTCCATGTCTATGTGTTTCTAGTTCGAGGTCCATTGTTAATGCATTCATTTTGTTAAATAACATATTATTCTTTTTATTCTCTGGTTGACATATAACTGGATGAACTTTATAATTCATCTATCTATCTATCTCAGATTTCCAGAAGAGCCATCGTACCGTCAGATCTGGGCCGACCTAACTGGCCGTAATAATTGGACACCTACTGACTACTCTTACATGTGCATGCAGCATTTCTCAGTGGATTGCTTCAAATGCAACGAGAAGGATGAGATGGTGTTGTTAGATAATGCTGTACCATCGCAGAAACTGCCCAGACATGTGCTTGAGGTTGGTATTGTTACTAACTACTTTGTAAGTCCTGGTCCTGTAAGAATTTTGATATAAAAAGTAGCCCATGTTGCTCCTGAGGATTGGATGTATTCTCATACCAAATATCATCAAAATCGGTCCTGTAGTTTCAAAGCTAAAGGAACAAAAATACACATAAATAATGCAAGGCAAGGCCTTTGCAAGGTAAAGGTTTCAATTCACCTCGTAATGCATTAAGATTATTGTGCCACCATTTCGGAGTCTGCTTTGACCTCCTTTACTGGCTCTCAATGTGTGACGAACCTGGCCCACTTCTCTGGATGGATATTTGTCCTAATAATGATTAATATTATTTCATCATCTCATCTTCACAGGTTGAATACATAGATGAAGATTCGTTTGACGAAGAAGAAGATTACATGGATATCGATGACAATCAACTCAACGGCCACATAGAACCATCATCAACCCAAAAAGAACCACAAATCGAAATACTTAAACTCTTCACGGAAGTCCAACACATGCAAAAACAAGCCGTCGCACTAAAAGAAAAACTAAAATACAATCTACGTGTCCATAATCGACAAAACAGATTCTTGTTACGAATAAAAGAAATCATAGAAATGAAGAAAAGAATACTTAACCAAAAGCGAAAGAAAAAGTGTAGAATATTATTGTCTTTACAAGATAAAATTAAAGAAGATACGACGGGTTTAGTTTTAGCTATGCCCATGAGACAAACGGACGATCTTAAAAACTTTTCTTTAAGTGTTTATAAGTATTCTCCACAAGCATATATTTATATTAGAAACATGTTAAGAACTATGTTGCCGAGCACAGAGGTTCTAGAAGGTTGGATCACTTCGGGATTTCAACCTAAAAGTGTGCTCTCGAGCAGCAGTATGATTAAAGTTGTGGCCGAGCAAACGGAACAGGAACTGTCTTGTAAAGTTAAGCTTGAATAGATTTAAAGGAGATCCGTTACCAAATGCGCGAAAAATTTAAAAAATCCGTTTAGTTTTTCGTAAAATGAACTCAAAAAGAGTCATGTGAGTTTAAAAAGTTGTAAATCAAAATGTTACGTTATTCTGTAGTCTGCTACATAATTTTTAAATTACTTAAACCTTATTAATTAGGCTTTAAAATTGTACTTTAAATAACAATGTACCATAAAATGATTGATGGGCTTAGGCATAGAATGCCCAAATAGCAAAATGACAACAGACTTTGTTGTCATCTTGCTAATTGCTCATTTTACGACTCTGTTCAACAGAGTCGTGAAATGTGCAATTCGTAAAATTAGCAATGGTTATAAATAAAATAAAAAGCAATAGTAACATTAGAAAAATAAGTAAATATAGGTATTATATTTAGTATTTTCTAAGGTTTTCGCGACTTGAATTCGTAATGAAACTATTTTAACGGATAGAATCGCGTTTGTTGTTCAAACCTAACGTTCCGAGTTAGACATTAGTCTCACAAAATTATTTGATGTGGTTTACATTTAGTTTTGGTACAGTTTCAAAGCTTAAGGTTTTTGTAGTTGAAAATTATGTTCTAGATTACAAAAAAACGTGAGAATATCCATTTTTACGAAAAACTATTTTATCTATTAAATTTCACGCCACGCAGGCTCGCAATCCCTTTAATTTTACTGAATTTACATTATGAAATGAGTGACAAGCATGATAGCAAATGGTTTTGTTTCTAATGAAGTGGCTCTGAAAATACTTAACCGATTTGAATGAAACTTGCCACGAATATTGAATCATTGGGAGAAATATAGGCTTAATTTTATCCTTATATTCCCACGGGATCTGGACTTATTCGGGGCTAAAATTGCGGGCGCAGTCTTTCATATAGCGCTCTTCTGCGGAACATTGTGAAGTTCATCATGCAGGCCATAAATTTTATAAAATTTAGGTTTTATTGAAAAAATTCGTGATTATGTTTCTTCTAATAAATAAATTTTAATTTTAGATAGATTGGTGTGGATTTTTTTTGACGTGATAACGTTTTATAAATTGGTGAACACCTGCAATCTCAAAAAAGTGTGACGTCACGCGTCGTTACTGGAACGCCTCATGTTATTGACAAGGTAACTATAGCAACGTTTTATCGTTGCCATGGTTATTTCAATAACTTTACTAAACTAGGGATAATACTAGTTTTATTATGCTTCACTAAATGGCCACCAGTTTGCTACAGAATTTTAAAAAGCTAATTTAAGTAAAGTGAAGCCTATTATCCTCGCAGTGGCGTAGCGTGGGGTCACCCTTTTAATAACGCCATCAAAATAATAATGTTGGAATTTGAGAGAAAAAATACCACGATACGAAAGAATTGACCGAAAAATAATAATTCAAAACGATGCGGGGCGACTTGTTATTTGCAACAACTGTATTGAGCGGGAGGGACATTCAACATGTGCAAGTGGGGAAGATCAAATTCCTGAAAAATTATTGTCTAACTGACCGCCAGTGACTGCACAAAATATATTTTCCCAATTTTGCCGCCCTCCTAATTTGGCGCCTGGGGCGGTCCGCCCCTCCGCCCCGCCCTCGTTACGCTCAGTGCCGTATTATTCATAAGGCACTTTAGGCCAGTGCCTAGGGGCCCACTATGACCAGGGGCCCAGCACGCCCGATTAAAAAATGAAAAAAAAGGCGAAGAAGAAAAAGACAGCACGACGACGGATCAGCAGAAGTGGTTCATGAGGTAGAGATAAATTAAAGATTGAAACTCGTTATAGACATGCTCTGTACAGAATTGTCGCGACGACTAGAAGCATATAGTGAAATTGATTCGCTGTTTGGATTCCTAACGGATTTCTTGAAAAAGCCCGATGAGGATATTAGAAAGGCATGCTCTAAGTTTAAGGAGAATTATTGCAATGATATCGAACCCGAATTCATAGACAAGATGGTCCACTTCAATTACCTTGTGTCACAATTAGAGGATACCGGAAATAAAGAAAAAAAATATAAGTACCTGCCGAAAAATCTTACAAGCTGATTGATGGTAACATGGCGCAATCGGCAATGTGATAACTGAAGTCTGTTGTTGATGATGATGATGGTACCTACCTTCATTCTATTTCGTAATGTAGACAGTAAAAATTTCCAAATTGCGTTGTTGTGGTATGAAAAAGGGGGGGCCCGAAACAAGCTGTGCCTAGGGGCCCCGAGATGGTTAGTCCGGCCCTGGTTACGCTACTGTATCCTCGCGTACTTTCCATTCATTTCAATGGGGAGTTTTCCCACTCTTTTTTTCAGGAACTTTCGCCAGCCCTTCAACCAGAGCACAGAATCCTATATCCTACTTGTCCTACTAATATTATAAATGTAAAGTTTCTGTGTATGTTTGTTACTCCTTCGCGCTAAAAAAAACTCGGTATGTAAAGCTGGAGACCTGGATTAGCACATAGGCTACTTTTTATCCCGATATTCCCACGGCATCGGGACTTACGCAGGTGAAACTACGGGGCGCAGCTAGTAAATAGTACACCAGAGATAATCCTTGACTTAGAGCGCCATCTATCGGAAACAGTAAACACGAGATTGGAAAACTTTTAATGATACTTTTATCTCTACTCATGTGCTTTTATTACGAATTTTTAGCAATAGAAGTGAGGCGGTAACAGGATTGTTAATATTAAAATCCATAGCTTCTAATTTAATCATACACCTAATATTCGTTGGACAACATTGGTCAATTTAGATCGTTGATCGTTCTGCCAAACACTGTACATCTCAGATTAATCTATAAGGCGCGTTATTTAATATTTATTTATTTATATTATTTTACTTATTAATATGTTATTAGTAGTACCTACATTATTGATTTCCGCCGAAGCATAGACTAATATAGTGCTTTTCTCAAAATAATGCAGGGTAATAAAATTCATATGATATATAGTATTTACAAGCTATTATCAAATCAAGACGAATTTTCAACTTTGCTGTCTGTACCAGAAGGCAAACGTATTTATGGCTATATAGCCACGTGCACGCGATTCCGCATACCAATGAGACCCGTGAATGAGACTGCCAAGAATGATAAGAGATCCAACCGAAGAATAACCAAGTAAGCCGCGCACCGCCAGCACATGAGTAAATAATACAACCAGAGACTAATGTGTCATACAAGGCTCTATGACAAGTCCACTACTACAAGCTTGACGGGCGTGTGTGCGTGAGCACTGGCGGCACATCATGTACGGAGAGAAACCGGTCTATACTGGCTCGGCCAGTGCCCAAGTTCAGGGCTGTCACACTCGCATGCGAGCGGTAAACATCACGCGTCGCATGTTTGTTTCATATTGTTTAATAAAATATAGTGTTATTAATTTGGTCTTAAGTAGGGAGGGAGTGAGTGTGGACCATTCTTGTGTTATGGTGACGAGTGACGAAATAGAAGACTTAAATAATTTTCTTTCTTTCGAAGGAAGGGTGGGAACGATTGAGTGAGTGAGTGAGCGTGTGCTCCAGTCTAAGCAACTAGGCTTGTGTTATAGTGACTAGACGCGACAGATATAATAGTTATAAATATTAAATATGTACCTTTACTGAGTGGGAATTGAGTGTGTGAGTGCCCCAACCTGTGCAGCTAGGCTTGTGCTATCGTGACTAGACCACGGATAGAAGATTTTCTTTTATAGAGAGGGAGGGAGGAAGAATGGAAACGATTTAGTGAGTGAGCGCTCCAGCCTAAGCAACTAGGCTTGTGTTATAGTGACTAGACACGACGGAAAGCATAGTTATATGTAGGTATGTATAGCATACTACTTGTGAATTCTAGTATGTCAACGTTTATCTATTTAACGTTCAATTCTGTGACATCAAAGTTTCCCGGTAAGCCATAAAAAATTCTGATTTAGGTATTATGATCATCATTCATTTATTTATCTACTAGCTGCACCCCGCAGTTTTACTCGCGTAAATCTCGATCCCGTGGAAATATCAAAATAAAAAGTAGCCTTCTAGAAAAATGGACTGACCAACACAAAAATATTTTTTCAATTCGAACCAGTAGTTCCTTAGTTCAAACAAACAAACTCTTCAGCTTTATAATATTAGTAAGTATAGATTAATCATCAATTCAGATTACATTGTTACCGCGTTAAAATAAACGCCCATAATAAAAGACACTGATACTTAGTTTACACATTTTTTTTGGAGCGAAGTTCCTTATCTTGCATTGCGAAAAAAGAGACGGAAAAAGTTAAGACCAAAAGATGTAACGACACGTTTTGCGTAGAAAGAAAGCCAGTTATTTTCGTTTCGTCTTTCTATTTCGCATTGAACAGTGTGGTGTCGCGACGATTATTTACAAAAAAAAGTAGATATAAAAAAATATAAAAAACGTTTATTACAACTCCTTAACTAATTAATCGAAAGGAACTTCGTTCTATCCGGGTGTGCCTTGACACCTCTCAAGTTTTTTTTATTTAATATAATCCACCTGTGCCAACCCTACATGATTACGTCACAATTACGTATTCATTTTGACAGCTCCGAACAACCTTAGCCTCTGGTCATCTCTACTCATGTGCCGCCAGGCCGCGCCGCGCCGCTCGCTGGAGCGTTGAAATGTTCCAAATTCAAAAAAACGCTCCTGCAATGATTTTGATTTTCTTTGTCCGTAAATTTGATACTTAAAAGGTATAGAACAATTAAGGTTCTTGCTTCTCAGAAAGCACCAAAAAGCTTATGAGTTGTTTCAAAGGTCTGCCAACAGAGGGCAGTATAATAAAACCCACGTGAAAGGCGCGGTAGAGCGAACAATGTTTCAAAGAGTCAGTGCCGCGCCGCGCTTCCCACGGACTTCGCGTAACCTATGTTACCAAGTGTTAGAATCAAAATAAAACCCATCTGTTTAAATATTGTGCAAGTTTTTTTTAGTTTCCCTCCTAAAAAGGATGTTTTACGTTCCATCGTTTAAACGACAGTTTTTTTACGTCAAATTTTCGTTGTTATTGTGTTAAAAGTTATAAAGTGCTGTGTTTTTTTTGTTTACCGTTTACCGTGAATGGATTTATAAGATTCGATTATGAAGACTTTGGTTTGAGGTATGTATTTTAAACTGAGATTAATATAGCTATCCTATAAAGTTCACAAACAATGAAGATTGTATCGCAGTTTGGGTCAGTCTGTTGGTACGATAGCTAACTGGACTTTTGCAATAATAATTCTTTGAGCGTGTTGTAAGCCAAGTCACAATACAGTCATAGCCTTATGCGAACTGTTGAGTCGTCTACCTACTACGGAAAGCGTAAATTATGCAGATAAAAAATTACTTAATAGACAGGTACCTATATCAAAGAGAATGGTGCTGGCGTAGTGGTAGATACCTCGACGTTCATTCCGTATCTTTGGGTTCAAATCCCGACTGGCATTGTTATTAGACTTTTGTTACAAAAAAGGTAGGTATGTGCGGTAATTAGTTAACATTGCTCTACGGTGAAGGAAATTAGGTAAAGAATGAAACCTTAGTTTCCTCGGAAGTTCTTTCCTCAGGACATGGTCGACTAAGCTGGCTATAGGTTCTACTATACATGTCTCAGGCACTAGCACTACAGAGCGTCCTGAATACCATGCATTAAAGTTGCTGGATCAGAGTATTTCCTTAGAAGAATTTTGATTAGTTACTTGAAATGCTGTCTTTGACAATTTAATACCTAAGCTGGTTAATTTAGTACTTTTTTGTCACACCTGATTTGAGGGTTCGCTTTGAACTCGAACTATCTGGCAGAAAATAGAACATTTCCGCCCAAAGTTGGAAAAGTTAGATTCGCCCATTATTCTAAATCAATGCATTCGCCATTCGTATTTAATTAAAGAACACTTTGGTCTTCTAATATTTTCCGCTAAATGCATCAGATTGGTCTACAAAAATGTAGTTATGAGTTTTTTTTTTCTATTTTACTTTAAAGTAGGTAGGACCTTTGCCATACAGCCCAAAGCGTCGCGTCCACGTCGCGTGTATTATACCTACTGTTTATATATCTCTTGTTGGTGTGATTCAAATATTAATTTTAATTCATATCATGTGCATTTTCTCTTTACAATTATGGTGTTCCTTGATTTTCTAATTACTTATTCATGTTAAATGAAAGTAAGGGTGACGATTTCGTTTCTTTAATTGCGTTTTAATCGTGAGCAGGAAGTCGTAGAATTCTTAGTTGAATTAAAAAATGAGGGTAGATTTTAAATTTTCATTGTTCACGCGGCTGCGGTGAATAGGTAGGTAGTAGGTACCTAGTTTAAACCTACTGGAGTTGGGAAACTATTATTTTCTATAGCTAGAGTAACCCCATTAATCATAGAATAGGTATAATATTAAACGATTATGAATTATGAAGTATCAAATCAAGTGACATTTTTCTATTTTTCTAAATACCTATTAGGATTTTTTAAATTTATAGATAATGACTAGCAGCGCTCCGCGGTTCAACACGCGTATCTCCCGATCCCGTGGGAATATCGGAATTTCATCAAATAAACCGAGTTTCATCAAAATCGGTCCACTAGTTTCGGAGCCTATTCGTTACAAAAATATTTAAAATTACTTCTCTCCGTTCATAAATGAACCTACCTACTTACGACTCCCACTTCGGACTTCGGAGTGATTCTCTTTGCCAACTGAGCTACGAGGATTTCTATTACAGTATTGCCTCTTATTATTTTACACCTACCCACATAATTTACGCAAATATTTAGTGGGTTTCTTCAATGTTTCGTAATCAGCCGTATTTGTTATTATTAAGGTGCTTTTAGGAGCCAAACGCAAAATGCCTGTCGCCGGTAACTAAAACTGTTGTTAAGTAAGTGTACCGTTTGTAGGCGAGATTTTATCCTACATTTTGGTGTACCTAATTTTAAAATGAAAATTCCCTATAATTTCCAAGCCTATCCAAATTTAATTAAAAAAAACCGGCCAAGTATAATTCAGATTCGAGCACGAAGGGTTCCGTACATGTTGTATGGAAGCCCCCACATATTTTTTTCTGTTTTTTAAGTATTTCTTGTTATAAGAGGCAACAGAAATACATAATCTGTGAATATTTCAACTCTCTACCTATCACGGATCATGAGATA
This sequence comes from Idaea aversata, assembly GCA_907269075.1. Classification (NCBI taxonomy): domain Eukaryota; kingdom Metazoa; phylum Arthropoda; class Insecta; order Lepidoptera; family Geometridae; genus Idaea; species Idaea aversata. Next base: position 1,095,331 of record OU026092.1, on the reverse strand, counting down.
CAGCCTGGTGACAGACTGGACAGTCTTAGTAATAGGTAAGGTCCCGTTTTTATCCTTTGGGTACGGAACCCTAAAAACACATAATGCTGTTGTTTTTCGATAGCTAAAATATACAAACGACAAGGAATTTTCGTATTTAAATTATTTTGATCATTATATTAGATTAAAATAAAAAGTTACAAGTCAAAACATTTGGAATTCTGGAGTAAACTGTCCCACCAGTCACTATGGAATGACCCATACCTAAATGTAGAAAAAGAACTCGCCTAACATAACAACACTTAACAATAATTTACAATCGAAAGGTAAATTGTCTTTGGCTCCTATTTGCGCCTTCTAAGCGTTCTGTTTACCTAAATGTGGGCGATCGTAGGTATATTATTAAGGTACCTACATCTAAACAATATATTTCGTAGGTTGATATATTTTTTTAATTAATTAGGTAGGCAGATAGTAATTACTTTTGTTCGTTTTTGTTATTATTAATTTATAGTTATTTTTCAGTTTACCTTGGGGAATGTGTTGGTAAAACCTAGGTCATTAGATAGTGACTAGGGTACATACCACAAACAGACCAAGGTACAGTCAGCTGCATAATTGCAGCCCCCGGTAAAGTTCTAAAATTGCTGTTATTGGAATGTTTTTCATTCTAATAATTTGTGTTTGATAAATTGATGAGTTATAAGACTTTAAACTTCAACTAAAGCAGGTGTTTAAAATCTGACTTGTGTTGAAAACATTCTTATAACAGACGTTTTGGAGCTCTACGGTGGGTCTGCAATTATGCAGCCCACCGTACATACTCAGGTTTAAAGGGTTCTCCCACGAAAATATAAACCATGGCAATACCCGTGTAAATTTTTCTCTTAAAACTACATGAAAACAGTTAAATCAGTTCTTTTCCATCCCAAGGATGCCTGGAAGAAATCGCTTTCAGCGATAAGGCCGCCCATTTGTGCAACTTATACTTTCTAGCCATTACTTTGTGTGTATCGTGTTCTATGTTACTTCCTGTATTGTACAAATAAAGTTATCTATCTATCTAACTAAAAATAAGTATTTTGGGAAAAACGAATCTCTAAAATTTTGCACCGCAACGGCGAGTTTTGAATTTGCGACCTTCCGCTGCTCGCTATTCTACATGAAAACTGTCAACTGTATAAACCGAAAACCCTTATACGTATTTTAAACAAATAAATAAAATAATAAATAAATATTTCAGGACATATTACACATCGCCATCCAGCCCCAAGCTAAGCAACTTAATGCTTGTGTTATGGGTGCCAGATAACGGATAAACTACTTATATACTTTTTTTTTTGTAAATATATACATACTATACATATAGGAAACACCCAGAACCAGAAACAAGAATTTATGGTCAGCATAAATACTTGTTCCCGGCGGGAATCGAACCCGCAACCTTCTGCGTCGCAGTCGGGTGTTCGCCCGACGCGCCACAGAGGTCGTCTGAAATGAATGCCATATAAAAATAATGAGATTACCTTAACCAACGAGCTAAAGATAACCATAGTTTTCCAATTACTCATTTTTTAGACGCAAAAGTTTATTTCGTTTTTAGGGCTTGATCGATTTTGATGAAACTAAGTAGGTACAGTAAGGGTCATAAGTAAATGATCAGTTTGCTACAATAATACAGTCAACAAGTATTGGAGTTACGACCTTCTTCTATTAGACGTTAATACAAACTGAAATACTTGAATTAAAAGTACTCAGTGTGATTATTATTTTCAACATGTTAGCTATGTCTTTAGTTGGCCGAGTGGTACCTATAAGCCGCCACCCGCTACACCAACTGACATGGGTTCGATCCACAGGTTACGTTGTTATAATGTTCAAATAGTGCTGCACAGGATTGTAAACGTTACGGAGGGAGACTTTTGACCGTGGATTGTACAGCTACAGACTAGGAACATTTCTTCTCTTCACGCGAGTGAAACCGCGGGACACAACTAGAATATTATAAATGTAAACAAACAATAGGTATAGACCTATTTTCAACACTTCTAAATTTATTATTATTGGCCTGTTTAAATTCCTGAACTTGTCATAAATGGCTCGAACTGAATTAATATTGTATTCAGTCACGCGAACAGTTCATTTTATTGTTAGACTAGCTGCACGCTGCGGTTTCACACGCGAGGTCTCGATCCCGCGGGTATTTCGGGATCCAACATTACTAAAACTACCTAGTGGTCGATTTTTATCTAAATAGGTCGGTCGGGAAGAGGGAAAAAACAAACAAATAAATAAACAAACTGATAATTTTTTTACTAGCTTTTGCCCGCAACTTCGTTCGCGTACGGTTAGCAGACTCAAAAAAAAATTCGACTTGCTATGTCCACCCCTTGTTGAGAAAATCGGCGGTGACACACGGACAGACGGTCAAGAGAGAGATCTTATGGGTTACATTTTAACCTTTTGAGTTACGGACGGAACCCTAATGAAGTTCTTAATTCGTCGGGTAAACTACTACTAAGTACTTAATATATTTTTTGTATGTACTAGCTGTTGTCCGCGACTTCGTACGTTTTAGTTTGTTCTATATACTAAAACCTTCCTCTTGAATCACTCTATCTATTAAAAAAAACCGCATCAAAATCCGTTGCGTGCTTACTTTTAAAGATCTAAATATACATAGGGACAGACAGCGGGAAGCGACTTTGTTTTTATAGTAGTGATGTTCATACTGACAATAAACAATCGGCCGACCGAAAGTCGTGTAAACAGTCTACGTCGCCCTAACTCTTATCAATCATTGGTTCCATCCTGTATTTATCTAACGAGAGATGCAAATATGATAATTCAAGGTCTGTTTCCGTGACCCCTGCTGCGGTCTTGTCTCCGTACGTGTAACATACTAGCTGCGACCCGCGGTTTCACCCGCGTAAGGTCCGATCCCGTGGTAATATCAAAATAAAAAGTAGCCTATAGCCTTCCTCGATAAATGGACTATCCAATACAAAAAGATTTTTTCAATTCGAACCAGTTGTTCCTGAGATTAGCGCGTTCAAACAAACAATCAAACTCTTCAGCTTTATAATACATATAAGTATAGACTAGCTGCGCCCAGCGGTTTTACACGCGTTAGTGTCTTTAAAAAAGAATTTTCCAAACCGGTCTAGGCTTCTCCGAGTAATCGGGGAACATACATTAAAAAAAACGAATTGACAACCTCCTCCTTTTTTTTGAATTCGTTTAAAAAGTGACATTCATTCCATCCACAAACACAAAATAAGTACATAATATAGTATTTTGTAAAAATACACAATTAATTTTACCCCTTTAGAGGTAGATTTTTCGAAAATCCTTTTTAGTGAACCCCCCCCCCCACGTCCTAAAAGCAATCACCGTGTAAATTTTTAGACTTGTGGCTCTTGTAGTTTCAGAGATTTCAGAGATGAGTCTTTTTCTCTTTTATTATTTACTAGCTTTTGCCCGCGACTTCGTTCGCGTAGAATTCCAAAATTTGAAGGAATTACGTTGTTTCATACAAACTTTGCCCCCCTTTTTCCCCCCTAAGGGGTAGAATTTCGGAAAATCCTTCCTTCAATGCCTGCCTACGTCATACAAAGAACACACCCTCCAAGTTTCAGGTCTCTACGATCATCGGTTTAGGCCAATCACTGATAGGTATGAGTACATATTTTTGGGCCGATTTGGAAAAAAAAATGGGCTAAATTGGTATAAGCCGTGCGTTGATCCGTCAGTCAGTCAGTCAGAACAAAGCATTTTATAATTAGCTGCGTCCCATAGTTTGACCCGCGTAAGTCCGAGTCCCATAGGAATATCGGGATAAAATTAGGCTATAATGTTAATCCAGAATCCCAGCTATCTACATACCGAGTTTCATCGCAATCGGTTCAGTAGTTTTTGATTGAAGGAGTAAAAAACGTACAAACACACTCATACTAACACACATTTTCACATTTATAATATTAATAAGATAGATATTTACCTACATTCGTAATAGGTATTTTTAAACTAAGAATTAGTCATAGTTTAAACTTGATTATGTCATACTTAACATAATCAACTTACTTAACACGCATTTAAGTAAGCTGTTTAAGGCTACTTATGCTGCCAAACCCAACGCGCCAGAATTACCCGTGGCTTACAACTAACATTGTTGATTGTAATGAATGTGTTTTGTTATTCTCAAAAGTGCTGAAATTGAATTGAAGGTGAGATTATCGATATTTTGGGGTAATTTGAGATGAAAATTCCTTGTCATTTCAAAGTTATGCTAGTTTTAATGCTTAATTTTAGGATAGCTTTAAAACTATATGGAATTTTTAGCGCAAAGTCACACTAAAATGTCGGTAAAAATCTCACCTACAATTCCATCTCAGCACTTTTGAGAAAAACAAAACACATTCGTAACAATGAACAATTTTCATCAATGAAGGCGACCGGTGCCCGTAATAACTATTCAGTAGGCTGAGTAGGCAAGGTCGTTGGCGTATGGACCCCCCTTAAAGAGGTTCTAATCCAGTCTTTCCTAAACTATGAGTCGCGCTGAACTGGTGTGGGCCTTTATGATGGACATCTCAGACACCCGCACTAAGCGTTTTACTTCTTCATTCCTTATTCGTTCATCAAGGGAATGGAATCGGTTGCCTGAGTCTGTCTTTCTTGACGTATACAATGTGGCTTTAAGAGAATCATGAGTTTTCGATACGCAGCGCGAGTAGGTATTTTCAAAAATGACCCGTATCATGCGATAGAGAGAGAGTTTAAGTTCGGACGTAATTGCCTTCATTTTGCTTTCAAATAATGTTGATTCGTTGATTCATGTTGTTTCGAATAATGTTGTCCATACAAAAAGCAGTAACGTTTTTACCCCCTTTATCCTTCACAAAATGAAATAAATTTGGTAAAATGAAGTTTTTAAGTCAAAAATACAGATTACAGACAATACAGACAAAATACAAAAATCAGATACTAATAACTTTTATCTTAGGCAATATTGCTTTAAAATAAAAACGGTAAACCTAGTTTTCCATTAGATCTAGAACATATTCAAAAATTATCATAATCGGACTTCGTTTATTGGGAAACGTTACTGCTTTTTGTATGGAAATTTACAGCCTCACACTGGTCTTAAAGTGAGTGTACAAGTATTTTTGTCATTGAAAATTCTCTATTTAAAAATATTAGTAGGTAGTTTTTAGGGTTCCGCACCCAAAGGGGTATAAACGGGACCCTATTACAAAGACTTCGCTGTCCCTCCGTCTGTCCATCTGTCTGTCACCAGATTGTATTTCATGAACCATGATGAGTAACAATTTTCACATATTATGTATTTCTGTTGCCGCTATAACAACAAATACTAAAAACAGAAAAAAAGTAAATAATTTTTTGAGTAAGTACTTATAATATTTTACTAAAGTATTTTTTAGAATTTGGGGAACTACTCAATTTAGAAATACAGCCTGATGACAGACGGACGGACGGACAGATGGACGGACAGTGACGTCTTAGGGTCCCTTTTTTACCCTCTGAGTACGGAACCCTAAAAATTAGTTATAGGCAGAAATTTATTTATATAAACCTACCTACTTCCTAAAGCAATAAACATATCTCACACACAAATGTCCAAGTTTCACGATATATACCAAGATTATCACACTACAAACTTACTTAAGTTATAATTCAGTCCGTACCATAGAGTTTGCATCTAATATGTAGTTATAGAGTGCTCATGTCACCCATCGTCTATTACGATCGAAATCAGTTGCTACAAATTGTATTTTCATAATATAGCACTTGCAGATGAAATGTAATATCAGAGATTCTTTATTAAGGTTCTGAGAATCGTGTTTGCGATTTGGAACTACACCATTTTTGCAAAGTAATAAATATTTTTTGCGGAGATTCTATCATCACGTTAAACAATAATGTATAGAAGTATGACCCAAAGACTTTCAATTCATATTACCAGAAGTAGACAAACAATAGCAACGTTTGTCAATTTTAAGCTATTGCATAGCTTTTATAACGTTTTTTTTTGTATTTACTTGTATAAAATCGCTCAGTCTAGTGTGTCGCTTCTATGCTACACAGAGGTAATCAAACAACGACAAAGTTTATTTATGGACAATGTCCTAATACGAGTATCTCTCTGATATTCAGGAAACTATAGGTTGCCTGGATTGATATGTTGTTAAGGTTGCTTTAAGCGGTAAAAAAAGCGGTTAAGGTGTATCTTCAAAAACTTATTCCCGTAGGAATATCGCAATAAAATAAGTAACCTATGCGTTAATCCAGGACCCCAGTTATCTCGGAGATACCGAGTTTCATTGCAATCGGTCCAGTAGTTCTTGTGTGAAGGATGAACAAACATAAAAACAAACACACACTCAAACATTATGTTATTAGTGGGATGTATATTATTTTGTCCGCATCCATCTATCTTTCCATCAATGTTACTTACTCAATGGTCCGTAGGTCCGTACATACTTATAACACCCAAGAGTAGACTATCTATATCCCTTGACATTCCCCGGTTTGAAGACGTGTCAAGATTGTTAATATCTTCATACGATGCTTGAATTTCAAGTTCTTTAACGTCGCTAAGGGATAGCTAAGGACGCGGGTTCATATCCTGCTGGGACGGATTTTTGGATATGTATTTTTTATGTGAAAACGTCTCTCATATATATTAGGCTCTAATATTATAAAAGAGAAAAGATTTGTTTCTTCAAATAGCTCTAAAACTAACCATAGCAATAATTTAGGTTACTTTTTATTCTGATATTCCATGATTCGGTGTTATGTTATACATAATTATAATGAGAGTGTGTTGAAGAGTATTGATTAATACCTCTACATTTTAAAATTACTAGTATTACCAGCGGATAAGCATCGTCATCCAACGAGGTAACGCAGCTTGCCTTTTGAGCACACTTCCATGAGAAACCCTTTTATCCCCCCATATCTATTTTTAATTTAATCTAAATCTACCTTTTGCGACACAGTTTTCCAACTAACGCAAGAGGTAGAGTCGCATAATTGTTATTTCATAGTTCTAAAGATATTTGATTTATCATTCCGATTGCATTTCGATTGCAAAAGATACCCTTTCAGTCAGTTTTTTTATAAAAGCTAACTTTGAGGGTATTTTGAGCTACTTTGAGGGTATTATTTGTGATCGAAATGCAATCGAAATGATATTGAAATGTAATTTGAACAATGTTATTTACGAGAATTGGCCTTCTGATTGCATTTCATGTACAAAAAATACCCTTAGCAGTCATTCTGATTGCATTCCATTTACAAAAAAATCCCATAAAGTCAGCTTTTGGTATTCTTAAGAATAATTTATGGTATTTTTTGTAATCGGAATGATTTGCAATGTAATTTTAACAATTTTATTCACGAGTATTGTCCTTCCGATCGCTTTCGAAATTACTTTGAAAGAAATCTACCTATCTATATAAATAGTTAATAGTATGTAATGTCTACCACGTAACTAACACTGCAATCTACATGCTAGTGCTATTACGATTGCAATCATTAGCTTTCAATTTCCGCAACACTTACAAAACATACATTTATTTACAGAGAGGTTGAAATTACAAGATTTACTTATTAACTTATACTTTTGAGGGACGGGCAGTGAAGTCTTAGTAAGATGGTCCCTTTTTTACCCTTTGGGTACGGAACCCTATTACTAAGACTTAACTGTCCGTCCGTCCGTCTGTCTGTCTGTCTGTCTGTCACCAGGCAGGTTAAATTTTTTACTGGTTATGTATTTCTGTTGCCGCTCGATATAACAAATAGGTAGGTAAGTATGTAAAACAGAAAAAAAATAAGTGGGCTCCTGTACAACATGGTACGGAACCCTTCGTGCGCAAATCTGCCTTGCACTTGGCCGGTTTTTTCTAACCTGTAGTGTCCCACTGCAGGGAAACGCCTCTCTACTCCCCTTCCACTGATCGCGATCTTATGCGACGGATTGCGAATCTGCCAGATTTTTTTTCTCGCCAGCTTCGATTTGGGCTTCCGTTGGTTTGGGTCCAACAAGTTGTTGTATTGGCTCAAAGTTTATCCGGCATGCCGCTGACATGGCCGGCCAGCCCAATTCCATTGTGGCAGATTTGTGGGTTAATCTTACTTATTCTAAAAAAAAACTTAATAACACTTATCAACTTTAAAATAACTTTATAATTGCTCTAAATATATCTTCAAAAATATTTGTTATCTTGACCTTTGTGAGCATCATCACAAAAAAGAAAATAAACCATGAGTGCCTTCTTCTCATAGGTGGGCGCGTTCCGAAGGCACACATCCTAACTTAATTTTTAAGACGCTTCAAAGTGATGTAATGCACTGCACTCCTACTTTTTTTTATATTTGATTTGATTTATCAATCAAGCAACGAATAATCGAAATTAATGACCAATCTATCAACGACGAAGTGTTTTAATGTAATTTTTCTATCTGACGCGAATCTCGTAGGTAATCTATGGATTAGTTAGACCACTTCACAACACCGTACGTAACAGTTGTAAACAGTAATGAAACGGTACCTACCTGTGTGAGAGTCTCCATCTGACATACCATACCGTACGTATTTGTTGGACATTGCTACTGCAGGTGCCAGTCCTCATACTTCTCAGTCCAGATAGATAGATAGAACACTTTATTGTTACTAGTTACAGAAAATGTAAATACAATTAAGATGAAAGGGTACCGGGCGCTCTCGTCATACAAACGTAATCGACTGTTTTCTCCCTGGATAATGACACTAGAGAAAATATTTTGTTGCATAAACTTATAACTGCCATGACCATGCCCCTATATTTAGTTTTTTTTTCATTTTCTAATTATCATAGAAATTAAGATTAAAAAAAAACAAAAAATAGGGGCATGGTCATGGCAGTTATAAGTTTTATGTACCAAAAATATTTGCTCTAGTCATTATCCAGGGAGAAAACAGTACAACCATACAAACTATTACAAACGTAGTCGCGTTTGTAATAGTTTGTATGGAAAGAGCCCCCGGTACCCTTCCCCTTAAAGGCGACTTCATTGAAATTATTGTTGTTCTGCTGCTGCCGTGCTCATATTCTTAGGTTCCAGTTCTATAACATTAAAGTATTACCTATTAGCCCGTATAGTGAAATAGACCGTTTTCTCCTATATTTTGTTCCTGACTGCATTTTATAGTGCAGACCGGGATAATCGTCGGTTTGACATCATACATTGCTATTAAACTCGTAACTGGGCTTCTACGTTTTAGTTTCGGCTTCACGTACAGTTTCCAGAAGTCCCGGCCCCATATTGATCACGGGGCCCAGGTGCCCAGGGCCCCGTGATCAATAGGGGCCCCCTAGTTCCTGGCAGATCACTTTTTCGAAGGAGTTATTAGGGTGAAGGGTACCTGCGCGCTCTCCATGCAAACGTAGTCGACTGTTTCCTCCCTGGCTAATGACACTAGCACAAATATTTTTGTGCCATAAAACCTATAACTGCCATGACTATGCCCCTATGTTTTGGTTTTTTTCATTTTCTAATTATCATAGAAATTAAAATAAAAATAAAAAATAAAAAAACAAAAAATAGGGTCATGGTAATGGCAGTTATAAGTTTTATCGACCGCTTTCGAGCAACAGCTCCTAACTGACTTTTGGTAAATTTTACAGGAGAGCAAAAAAACTGAATAACTTCTTTATTTTATGGATTTGCGAAAAGTTGAAAATCCAAGTTTATTAATTTTGTAAATAGTATTGATTAATAACAATATTGTATTAAATTTTTAGCCCTAAAGTAGTTTATGGTAGATACGAGCTATTGGTATGAAAAAGTTGGTGAAAATGTTGGAGATAGAATTTATTGTCACTAAACTTATAAATAAAACGAGTTATTTATTTAATCATTTATTAACGAAAACTTTCTATGATTCTTCTTTTTAACTAATTAAATGTAAGGTATTAATTAATATCACAATCTGGCAAGTAATTCAAAGTAATGTTTTTAAAAACTAACAATTAAGACTAGTCATTCTCTCAATTAACAATTAGCCTTAGGTAAATATCTTATTACCTTATAAACTTATTTTACTTCTTACTTACTACGACTTCCAGCCTCCCGAACAAGCCGGGTTCCGAAAAGGCCGTGGACCACATTCATACGCTCCGGCAGATTATACAGAAGACTGAGGAGTATAATCGGCCGTTACGTTGGACTACGAGAAACCCTTTAATTCAGTGGAAACCCGGGTAGTGCTGCAGTCCTTCCAGCGGTGCAAAATCGACTATCGGTATATCCAAGTGCTGAAGTGTTTGTACGCTACTGTCTACTGTCTATCTGGCTTCAGAACCAGAGCACAAATCCGATCCCATTGCAAAAGGGGTGAGACAGGGAGACGTTATCTCTCCGAAACTGTTCACCTCAGGAGGATATATTTAAGCTCTTGGACTGGGACGGATATGCCATCAATATCAATGGCGATTACATCACTCATCTTCGGTTTGCCGACGATATAGTCATCATGACTGAATCGCTGGAGGACCTCAGCAGGATGCTGAGAGACCTCAACACCGTCTCCGGAAAGGTGGGTCTTAAAATGAACATGGGTAAGACAAAGATGATGTCGAACGCCCATGTCATACCCATACCTGTTCACATTGGAGACGATGTTATCGAAGTTGTTGATCACTATGTCTACCTAGGCCAAATGGTCCAACTAGGTAAATCTAACTTCGATAAAGAGGTCAGCCGACGAATCCAACTTGGTTGGGCAGCGTTCGGGAAGCTTCGCAACATCTTCTCGTCACAAATACCACAGAGTCTCAAGACGAAGGTTTTCAACCAATGTGTGTTACCAGTGATGACATACGAATCCGAGACGTGGTCGCTGACTATAGTCCTCGTTCATAAGCTCAGAGTCGCTCAGCGGGCTATGGAGAGAGCTATGCTCGGAGTTTCTCTACGTGATAGAATCCGAAATACGGAAATCCGTAGAAGAACCAAAGTCACCGACATAGCTCTCAGGATTGGTAAGCTGAAGTGGCAATGGGCAGGTAATGGGCTCGCAGAACTGACAACTGCTGGGGAGTAAAGGTTCTCGAGTGGCGGCCGCGATGCAACGCGAACCGAAGTGTTGGGAGACCAGCTGCCAGATTAACTCTTCTACTTCTACTTCTAACTTCAAATTAATTCATTTAATGCAGAAAATACAAGTTATTTACTTACTTTTAGCCAAGACGAACAGTTTCCAGCACGTTCTCAGTCCAAACTGCGTGTCAAAATGTGAGATAGGAGATATTTCTACTAAATTTATTTTTTAAATAAGAAAGAAGAAAAAGTAAGAAATTTCTATTAGCGATTTTTTAATACTTTTAAACGTCAGATAGTTACGAATTTTCGTCACAGGAAAGATGCTTACATTTTACAACAGATGGCATTAAAATCCACTTTTGGGTAAAAATGGCAGTTAGGAGGTGTTGCTCGAAAGCGGTCGTTATGCTCCAAAAATATTTGCTCTAGTGTCATTGTCCAGGGAGAAAACATTCGACTACGTCTGTAATAGTTTGTATGGAGAAAGCCCCCGGTACGCTTTCCTCTTAATGATTTGGCCCATCTCAAATCTAAGGTCCGTATTAATAAACCGAACTCAATATCGATTTCAATCTTGAGTTTGCTCTTGAGTTGTTGAGACGCGATTAAAGAGCGACGTATCACTTGAGTAATACCGTATTAATAAATCAAACTCAGCTCTCAAGATATGTCTTAAGATGTAGTTTCGTGAACTCAAGTCTGATTGCGGGTCATACATGACATAAGTTAGCTGTTTCGTTAGTTTTGTAGTTCAGGAACATGGAGCTAGAACAAATTTTGTCAGAAATCAATTATTATGATGATATTTTATGCTAATGACTTTTTGAACAAATCATTCGCATTTAAATAATTATTTAGTAGTAAAATCTTACATTTTGTAAAAAAAATCACATTAAAAACAAGTTGACAGCAAAATATGACGACACTACCTACCATAGGGTAAAAACATACCATTCAAGGTAAGAACAAAGCGTTACTGTCATTCAATGTCGCTCTCAAGATCAGTTTCAAATCTCAAGAGCGATATCAGCCTGGTTAAAACTTGAGTTTTATCTATTAATTAACGCCTAACTTAAGATAGTGACCGCATCTCAAGACTCACTCAATTGATACGCACTCAAGATCGATATTGAGAGCGATTTATTAATACGGGCCTAAAACGGTTCCTCTTCAATCAACATAGAGTGTGGTCTTAAGTACCTGTGAATGCTAAAATAGTAACTTTTGTTCTCTCAAAGTTCTCTATTGGAATAATGGGGCCCCATTCATGGGCCACATTATCCCAATATGCCCAAGGCCTCCAATAGGTTAAAGACGGCCCTGCTCATAAAGAAACATTAACGAAATGTGAGCATAACCCATTATTTCATTCCAAGTAATTCTTTATCATTGGTGCAGGTGAAGGTAAACCAAAATTACCTTTGAAAATTACATTTCATTTCATTTATTACAATATCTGATTGATGTGCGAAGGAAGGTTCTTATTTACCTACGTTTTCATATTGATTTCTAATGGAAAATGTCTCTGCGTACTTAGAAATTGATTAATTCATGTCTTTTATACATTTCTAGACTTAGAGTACGCCCTAGATAAGTTTGTGCGTAGTTATAAACGGAATTGATCGATGATTGTAACTGTTGTACATAAGGTGTTGAATATGTCTAAAGTTGTTCGTATTTTAAAGCATTTTTAACCTACTTCAAAAAAAGGTAGAGGTTTTCAATTCGTTGCGCATTGTTTTCGTTGCATATATTCGTTGCTTATTTGAACAAGTGCCTATCAATTTGTTATTTTTTTATTTATGTTCACCGATTACTCAAAGACGGCTCAACTGATGTAGATATTTTTTAATTATCTGGTTGAAAAAAGGAAACCTCAGGGGTAATCCTATAAAAATTTGGTGAAGATCTGATAAGGATCTTCGAAGTGATGAACAGAATTGCACTTAAAGCGTGCAGCAAATTGCTGAGCTTTTAAGACGAACGATGCGTATCATAGTGGCAAATGGCCCTTATCTGTGTTAATTTTGCCATTGTCATGCAAAAAGTTATTAAAAATGCAGACAGGTACTAAAGCGCCACCAATTGCACGCGTACTAATATCCGGCGCTCACTGTACCTATATTATTTTCTACCTAAAGTATACCTAGTTACAGTCGTCACGAGTCGTGAGCATAGATGGAGTATCACACGCGAACCATTAATTCGTCATTATTTGATTTTGGAAAATTCGACTCCTACGCAGACAAATTCGCGTTAGGATTGCTAGGATCCAGGATTGATCTAATAATGCAAACTAAAACAGGAATCTTAAAAATAGATAAATATCCCAGAGTGGCATAATAGGCGGCCTTATCGCCTAAAGCAACCATTAGCGATCTCTTCCAGGTACCTTCTATGCAACCATAAGGCTAAACACGACTTAAGGAAAGTTAAAGCTACTTTGTTATATAATTACCTGACCTTATTTTCCGGTTTGCTACCTCTAAAGTCGGCCTTATTGCCTAAAGCAACTATTAGCGATATCTTCCAGGTACCTTCTATGCAACCATAAGGATAAATAGGACTTGGAAAGTTAAAGCTAGGTTGCTATATAATTTCTGTGTAATTGCGGTTAAGTACCTCTAAATCCGGCTTTATTGCTTAGCAACCATTAGCTATATCTTCCAGGTACCTTTTTACATTCATAAGGATAGACAAGAGTTAAAGAAAGTAAATGCTAGTTTGTTACATAATTTCCTATGCTTATTTCCGTTTAATTGCGGTTTCATACCGGTATTTTGCTCACAGGACTAGTTTTAATGTAAACCTGCCCGCTAAATATTACCCAAAGGTATAATACTTCGAGGTTTTGACCAGGTATATGCTCTAAGGTACAAACACGAGGTTGTTTTACACAAAATAACATTTTATTAATGTGTCCGCCGCGCCGCTGCGCCGCGCTTTGCTGAGAATTATGACCAAGATTTCCAAACATTGTAAAAGCTTGTATATCTAATGTAAAAGCTAGACTTTAATTTTTGACGACTTCCGTAGCTCGGTGGATGAATGCCTGCGACGTAGAAGGTTGCGGGTTCGATTCTTGCCTCAAACAAGTATTTATGTTCAGATATATGTATATTAAGTAAATATATGTACAAAAAAAAACTATATAACTATTCTATCCGCTGCTGTTTGACCATCATAACACAAGCCTAGTTGCTTGGCTTGGGTCAAGATGGCGGTGTGTGATATGTCCTACAATATTTATTTATTCCCAAACTAGCTTTCATCCGTGACTTCGTTCGCGTAGAAATTGAATTTTCGGAACTCCTTTCTTGGCAGATGCCTACGTTAAAATAGCTCCCGCGTATCAAAACCTCCTTTCTTTAAAGTCGGTTAAGCACAGCCACGTTTCATTGGCCATCTCCAAAAACAAGAGACTTAATGAAGTACTTACATGCAGAATCGGGTCCCCTTTCGCAAAATTTGCATTTACGTTTAATTTTAAATGTCCCAATCCGACGATAAAACCCGGTAGGGCTCCTCGGGCTGCGCTAAGGGCCCTTAAAGACAGATTGCTCTTAACTGCGGCTGCATTATTAAAATTGCAATGACACTATTCGCTTTTGTTGTAAGTTTAGATTTTTGACCGACTTTAAAAAAAGGAGGTTCGAATTCGACTGAATTTATCTTTTTTATGGCTGTTTGCGCATACCTTGTTTTCTTATAAACCGATTTTAGTGATTCGTTTTTAGGGTTCCGTTTCTCGAAAGGTAAAAAAGAACCCTTATTTGTTACGACGATTCCATCTATCTATAAATTTTAAAGTCCTGACGGATCGGGCTTTCGGACACCTATCTTGTGGTGTTATATCGAAGGTACCTATCCGCTAAAACAATTTTGGAAACATCAAACCATTGCTTATAGTATTTAAGTATAAATACCAAAATAATCACTACATAGTTTAAAAAGTCGCTTTCTCTGTCCCTACCCTATATCCCTCCCTATCTTTAAAACTACGCAACGGATTTTGATGCGGTTTATTTAATAGATAGAGTGATTCAAGAGGAAGGTTTATATGTATAACTAGCGACCCGTCCCGGCTTCGCACGGCTATATTGTGCATGTATTATACATATAAACCTTCCTCTCGAATCACTCTATCTATTAAGAAAACCGCATCAAAATCCGATGCGTAGTTTTAAAGATTTAAGCATACATAGGGATATAGGGACAGAGAGAGCGACGTTGTTTTATACTATGTAGTGATAGTGATACATGCATAATATAGCCGTGCGAAGCCGGGGCGGGTCGCTAGTATAATATAAGTTATTGTTACTAAATAAATGAATTGAATTTGAATTTAAACTAAGAGTAAATTAAGCCTACACATTTAGAATCCTTGCGTTCCCCAACTTCGTAATAAAACTGTTGATTTCTACCTAAAAGCTTTAGATATAAAAGCCAATATAGGTAGTACTATAACTTTTCTAGTAATCTCTACTAAATTGAGTCTAGAATTGTCTACAATAATGTTAGACATAACACAAGTAATACCATTAAGAGGTTTGATTGTAGATCAATAGCAAACTGCGGTACATTTTATGGACCATCAAAATCGTGGCTTTATCGATGGGACGTGGATTCACGATAAGGTTTTACTGGTGGTTAGGATTTTAGAAGGTACCTTGTCACATTCACATGTTGGTACTTAGGTTTATGATGATTGCTTATAGCTATTTGTGTCAGATATTCAGTAAGGCGTACTATGATACTTCTTCGTATCCATGGATGTGACTTTAATATCTCCATTTCAAATAATACCTTCAATTATTTGTAATCTTAGCCTTTGTGAGCATGATCACAAAAAAACCATGACTTTCTTGTGCCTTCTTCTCATTGGTGGACGCGTTCCGAAGGCACACATCTTAACTTAGTTTTTAAGACCTTGTCACATCTTAGCCTTTGTGAGCATGATCACAAAAAAACCATGACTTTCTTGTGCCTTCTTCTCATTGGTGGACGCGTTCCGAAGGCACACATCTTAACTTAGTTTTTAAGACCTTGTCACATTCACATGTTGGTAGTTGGTACTTAAGTTTATGATGATTGCTTAGCTATTTGTGACAGATATTCAGCAAGGCGTACTAATACTTCTTCGTAACTTATAAGAACCCATGGATGTGATTTTAATTGCGCCATTTCAAATAATACCTTCAAAATGTTTGTATTGTTGATCTTTGTGAGCATGATCACAAAAATGCTCTGAACTGATGAGTTTCTTGTGCCTTCTTCTCATTGGTGGGCGCGTTCCGAAGGCACACATCCTTCTAACTTAATTTTTCAATATGATTCCAAATTAATAAAGATTTTTTTATGTAAGTAAGTATGAGGGGACCGTTTACCGCAGGGGGAGCGTTAGGGGGACGGTCAATCGTGAACCGAAAAACTACCTCAGCTATGCGAGCTAAGCTAAGTTAGCTTAGCTTGCGGTCTACATCCCGCATTTGAGTCATCAGCTAGATATATTCTAGGAAAGCGTGCTACATCTTAGACCGCATCGTCACTTACCATCGTGGTCAAACCCTGAAAAAAAATACTTTAGCAAAAGTACTTTTGTTTGCACCTTTCTTTTCATAATTCGCTGTATACATAATGGGGCTTGTAATGAAAATCAGCGTTATGGTGTCTGTAGCCACAACATTATGCTGAGTACAATCCTTTTTAGGGTTCCGTACCTCAAAAGGTAAAAAATGGAACCCCAATAAATAAACCCCATTCTATTGTTTGTTAGCACTGTACTTACTCTAAATTCGAGTCTGTTTAGTTTAGTTTTGGATCATCGCCGTAGTCAAGCATACTTGACTGGTATAGCTTATAGCAGAGGTCGACCTATTTGGGACAGCACACGGCTTTCCCTTTCTTTTCTTATAAATTGTAATGTTTTCTTTTATGTCCTTGTTTATGTTTGTGTCTTTTTCATCTGTAACTATGTTGTCGTGTGTTTCGTTTCAAATAACCTATTCTATTCTATATTATGTTTATGTACAGTGTAAAAAACACCATAAAAACCCAAATGTCAGCAGCCGTAGTCACAACGCTAACCCCAGAATCCGGTTCACATGAAACCGTCGCTTTTAAAAATAAACACAAATCTCAAATAATTATACATAAATACATATAAAATACTTCACTTCCCGTCAAGCTAGCGTAACAAGAGGGTTAAAATATTAAACAAACAAATATACACTGTATTAAACATGTTATAAGAGTATAAAATAGCCAATCAAACTTTTTATAATGAACGATTGTTTTTTCAGTCTCCTTCGCATTCTATACTCTTTAATGAGAATTTAAACCTAACTTACGTGAGCAATTAATTATGTGATAAGAATGTTTATTGCATCAATCATTGTTATGAATTACTTTGGTAGGGGTTTATTTGGTTAGCTAATAAATAAAATATACCTAAATAACATTTTTAGGTAGACCTAAATAAATATGATTATTTTTTGGTTGAAAAAGGTATTTTGAGCTACGAGTATAACAGATATGCACCTCGAGTGTGCAGAAAATTTCTTAGTTTTCAAGATCTAACAGTAGAATCTTCCTTTATCTGTGTTAATTTTGCCATTGTGCCAAAAGTTATTAAAAATGCAGATAAAGCGTCACCAATTGCACGCATACTAATATCCTGCGCGCTTTGTACCTACCTAAATAAATCTGTAACTTCTACCTACTTTAGGTACTGTACATAGGTAGGTATACCTACTTTGACAATTTGTCTAAGTTATGCGAACCAGTATAGACCTCACGAGCACTTTCAAGGAGTTTTGTGTGAGAAGATAGCTGGAGAGAACTGGTAGAAATCTATAAGTATTTACTAGATTAGAGAAGCTATTCGGCATTCCGAAGATCTTCAACAAATTTATGTGAGACCAACTTTTGAAGTTACTCCAAATAAAAAAGGTATTATCAGTATATTAAGGCAGATATATTCAGTAGCCTCTTTGCCTCTTTTTGGAAGAAGTACCTACCCCTAGTCCTAGCAAAAATCCCTGGCGACAAAAAATCTATAAAGTAGTAAAAGCATGGAGGAATTTAAAAAAAAACCCGCGGAATTTTTTTTCTTGCTTCATGAGTAAAAGCTTTATACCAAGTTTTTCGGTTGAAAAAGGACCTATAGAGCAGTACTAACAAATATACACAGCCTAGAATTTCACTTGTCAATTTTCTTTACTGACATTTTCAGGGCGTTAATAGTGAATAGAGATTCAATTCAATTTCCATCCAAAAAAAATTGTTCCAAATTCTATTTTGAAAACTAAATTCTCCCTTTATCGACAAACTGGCGCTGTCAAAAACGTCACTTCTTTCTCCATAGTGCCAGAATTAGATTACTATTCTTAGCACATCTCTGGAACGGACGGCTTCAAAGCCAGAGTCTCTGTAATAAACAGAATAATCCTTCTTTACAAAATATACCTACATTTTCAGCAAAAAAAATGATATGTGCTTGAAACGTGACGGGAATGTATTGGCATACGAGCAGTTGGACCGTAAAAATTTTTTAGTAGAAAGGACTAGGTGCGTCTCGTGATTTTACTTGCGTTCCGAACCTGTGAGAGAATCTGAATAATATTGGTCTTTACATTGAATCTAAAGCCTACCAATCAAACAAGCTAAAACAGATTTTCCATCCAAAGGTTGCCGGTTATCCATATAAAAAAAATATGTTTGCCTCTACCCTACCTCTCTACCTTTAAAAATTTTGTATTTTTGTAATGGGTAAGTACCTACTTACACCTCTTTCTAAGGATTTTTCTTGATGTTTTGTTTTCGACATCCATGTACAGACTGTTGTCCTTCTTTTATTATATGTATAGATTATAGGGTGCGAGCAATGCTGGTTTACTCGAAGTCCTTTCCCTAATTTAGCTACGCTGCAACTTTCCTAGTTTTATAAACGAGGCATGATCTACGTGCGTTGTATTTGTTCATTTTGTAGCATATTTAGATCTAGGATATCTATCCTATAGTAAAAAGTACGCTAGATTTGTTATACAATACACAACGGCAAATATATTTTATGCCTAATTAAATCACTGCAGTTCTGGGAAACTATTTTGCCACATTTAGGAACAAAAATGTATTGTTGTTTATGACTAGTAATTAGCACATATTAGTTCCAACCAGCTTCACCATTCTTCACTACTCTCAGCGCCAAAATGGCGAAAATGAAATGAAGGCATTTTATTAATGACAGTCGCCATTCCAGCTAAATATATCTATGCAGTATTAAAACGCGTTTCAATTTCAACATGTCCGAGTATAAATTGATTTAAAAGTGTTTTTATTTCTTACGTTAAAAGCCGGAAACGTTCCTTCGGTTAACAACATAAACCTAATTCATATTGCAACATTTACAATTACTGACTCGGCTATAGAAAAGCATTTGACCTACATAACTTGAGCAATTTACAGTTTACATAAAATTAATTTGAAAATTCTTGTGCACTATTACATGGTTGTTGATAATCATCCTAATCCTAACTAATAATGAATCCGAAAGTTTGTTTATTTTTTTTGGTGAAGGTTTTAGTTTAGGGGATGAAGAAGGATATAGGATACTTTTGATTGCGAAATCCCAATTAGTATAGACAAAATCATAAAATAAAGCGGTTGAGGGCTATTTCTGTTCTGTGCACTTTAACAATCATCTTTTGTTCTACTACTTTCGGAAATACGGACATGTTTGGAAAAATTTAAGGTTATGTTAATTAGAAAATCAGCTGTTTATTTTTAAGAATTTAAGCCTTAAATCTAAGCCTTAAGACTAAGTCAGAAGAGTCAAAGAAACTTAAAAATATTTACATAAAAAAATAAGATTCGTGTAAGTAACAGCTGATTTTCGGGTCAACATAACATCATCGAAAAAGTTGATGATAAACAGGATCATTCTCGGAAAAGGAAATTCTTGCAAAAATAATATTTTGCTAAGTTTTTGCGAAAGGGACATTTTGCGACATAGCAAAAATCACTAAACTGATTGTTATGAAACTTCGATAGCTTGAGTCCTTAAATAACACGCTACTTCTCAATTCCCACGGGATCGTATCGGAACTTACGCGGACAAAACCGTGAAGCACAGCTAGCAATATAATTTGAATTTCGAATCATTCTCACAGTTCCCACTCATTTATATTGTCAACTGACCCGTAACAAATTACCATCTAGGTTTTTTTCTCTTTTTTTTCCTTCACGACCATTGTCTAAGTTATGCAACGTTACATTATGCCACAAGGCGGGAAACACTTTCCTTTTACCTACTATACGATGCAATTAGGGTTGCCAACATATTCCTGCTAGAATATACCAACTATTCTAAGTTAGAATTTCTAACACGTCGAAAAATATGTCTATTTTTAAAGGTACCTAATGTTTTAGCTCATATTTAAACTTCTAAAACTTTTGTTTTAGTAGTTAAAAGTTTAGACAAAATTGTTATTTAATGCAATTTTTTTTCGACTTAAAGGAAATTATGAGAGAATTGTTTTAGAACACAAAGAAATACTTAACAATATTTTTTAGACAAATGCCTATTTTCTGAATTATACTTAGTATTTTTGCTTAAAGTATATTTGCAATATAGTATAATACTATAATTAATAGTACGAATGGCAACCCTACCTGCAATCGTAAAATGGGGTTAGTGAAATACATAAAAAATATTATTTCTTTATCTAAATCTTTTATGTCTGGCAACAAAATGGGAAAATGATTCAATTTCTTACGCGATTCTTTACGTACCTTTTGGAACGAACATCTGCCAGAAAATTATGTGATTTCGAAATCTTACTTATTTAGCACCTACGATTGTTCTCCTAAAAAAGATGAAGCAACTCGTCTTTGTTTTTATAAGGAGTCTCAAGGTCGCTCATAATATTTAGTTTTAATGATCGTGAGAATAGAACAAATTACAATTTGAAAAATTGCACAAATATCATCTATATTTACTGTATATTTAACATACTTTAACAATTCGAAGCCGTTGCTAGAGACGCCAATTTTTTTCGTTCTTTTTTTAGTAATGACTTGGTAATAGTTCCGTAGTGTCAAGTAAGTAATATAGAGATTTTTGATTTTGTATTAATTTTATCCAAAAATATGTCAAATTCTATTCTCCTTCCGTATCCGTCCGTAATTCAAATCCGTAAATCATAATTATTATCTGGACTGAGTCGATAAGTTTGGAGGAACAAGTAAAATCCTTGAATTTCTCTTTCTTTATATTCATACCTATTGCATATAAGAACAAATAAATTAATAGTTTAAAAAAACTAAAAAAACACGCTTTAAAAAAATCCAACTAAAAAAATAGAAAATAAAATTTAATAAATTTGGATTAAGAATGTTGTAAATAGTAAGCGTGTTACATTGTGATGCTACATCTTCATTATTTTTCTTTTGCAATCAAAATGTTACACGCTTACTATTTACAACATTCTTAATCCAAATTTATTACAAGACGATTCTAACGAGCCCAAACTCGACGGGGTTGTGTCGTTTCATTGCAAAGTTCCTATGACCACCTTCCAGTTCCACCATCAGACCCTGGTTACCATTGAAAGACAAACTACTCGTCAAGACGATTCTAACGAGCCCAAACTCGACGGGGTTATGTCGTTTCGTTGCGAAATTCCTATGACCACCTTCCAGTTCCATCATCAGACCCTGGTCACCATTGAAAGACACACTACTCGTCAAGACGATTCTAACGAGCCCAAACTCGATGGGGTTGTGTCGTTTCATTGCGAAGTTCCTATGACCACCTTCCAGTTCCATCATCAGACCCTGATCACCATTGAAAGCCAAACTACTCGTCAAGACGATTCTAACGAGCCCAAACTCGATGGGGTTGTGTCGTTTCATTGCGAAGTTCCTATGACCACCTTCCAGTTCCATCATCAGACCCTGGTCACCATTGGAAGCCAAACTACTCGTCAAGACGTTTCTAACGAGCCCAAACTCGATAGGGTTTCGTCGTTTCATTATAGAGTTCCTATGACCACCTTCCAGCTCCATCATCAGATCAGCACCATGTTATCATAATATTGCATTGTCACGCGATTTACACATGTATGCAAAATTTCAGCTCAATCGGTAAATGGGAAGTTGATCAAATTTAACTTGCAAGATTTGATTACAGGTTAGTTACATACACGTCGACCTATAAAAGCGTGTTAATAATAAAATAATAAAAACACGTCCATTTACGTACAACTTCCTTGGTGCACCTTCATGTACTATTGTATTTTCACCAAATTAATACCTGGTAACTTGAAGCGCGTCAGCTTTTCATATTCCCGCCAAAATTCAAAGTTTCATGTTATTCCACGATACAAATAACTACGAGTGAGTGTAAACAAAAGAACGAACATTTTGTAAAACTATTTCTGTCCTCAGAGTGAATGATAGATTGCCTGCGGGCGGTTAAATGTGTCAAAACGTCTGCGCCGATTGATTGGTTAAAAATAGGTACACTATGTTGCAAGAGTTATTTTTATATATTAAAATATCGCTTTTTAAAGATATGACTAAGCTACGTAGCAGTTGCATACTTTTTAACGTAAAAAATCTGTTTACACAGCGCTAGCTAGCTTCAAGCTAAGCAACTATTAGGCTTTGTTATGGCGACCAGATTACTTACTTTTTTTTATAAATACAAACTAAACCAGAAACAATATCTCTTTATAGATACTTCTTTGAGGCGGGAATCGAACCTGTAACTATATCGAAACTAGAACTAAAAAGTAAATTGATTTCTTCCAATTTATTTTGAAACTGAAATTCCAAATCTAATATTCCCGATGTACAAACATTTTTTCTAGAAGAAAATCCCGCTAGAAATTACTTACTGTTATCAAATCAATTGCGGAAACCTTTTTGCGTTAGACTAAATCTGCAGGCCTTCAGGAGGCTCACAAATTGGAAGGGTTCCTGTGTGTCGGCTCTCAGTCATCAATCAGGTAGGCCTTGATTAATGTACCTTATCTACTTACACAGGTAGCTGGAAGATAGATATTGCTTTGATCGAGTCGGCAGCCTGTTCGAATTAAATGTTTTTAGTCTATGGATTATAAATAGATAACTATCTATCTATCCCTATTTCCCTATTTCCCTTTGTATGCTTAAATCTTTAAAACTACGCAACGGATTTTGATGCGGTTTTTTTAATAGATAGAGTGATTCAAGAGGAAGGTTTATATGTATAATACATGCATAATATAGCCGTGTGAAGCCGGGGCGGGTCGCTAGTAATATTATAAAAAGGAAAGAGTTTTAAGTTTTTTTGTAACGAATGCGCTACGAAACTAGTGGACCGAGACTTGGTATGACAATACATTGGTTTATTGGGAGTAACATAGGCTACTTTATATCCCGATATTCCCACGCGGATGAAACCACGGAGCGCTGCTAGTAATTAATATATGTAGATATCTATCTATATAAAGACTTGAGTTCAAAATAGGTCTGAGTGTAAATACTTATACGTATTTCATGCCGTAAAAGGACTGGGCGAATGGATCAATAAAATCGACCATACCTAGGACTAAATCGACATTTATGAAATGTTAAACTCACGTTTGACCTCAAGTTTGATAGCAATATTTGTTAACATGCGATTTCTAACAGTTTAGATAGGCGAATCTTGATTTTAAACCAATGGCGCTGAGCTTAGTTTACAACATAAAAGCTAGATTTTGACAAAAACTGGCAATTACAAATCTAATTTTAAAATATCTTCATATCTATAAAATATCTTCAGTATAAAAAACTTCATGTAAGTCTAATTATTGATGCAAATAGTAAAACTTTCTTGTGCAAATATGACTAAGCAATATTATTACTTGACACTGGCTTAATGTATGAATCGTGCGGAGCCATGATTGAAAAACAAAAGGAGGTCGATCTATGTATAGAACGTAAGCCCGAAAAAAAGAGGGCAAAAGACGATGAATATTCAGACGTCGGAAATGTGATATTTCTATGTCAATATTTGAATTTCATTTTTGAAAAATATCCCACTTCTGAAATAGCAAGATAATATTTTTTAGAGTACTTACAAATTATAAAGGAATTGAATAATAGGTTCTACAATGCATGCGTAAAGTTTTGCAATACCGGAAAATCTATTTGTAAGAACTTAGTTACACTTAGCAAACAATAATCGATTGATTCGATTCTCGTGTTCTGAAAACCGACTTAAAAAAACAAAAACAAAAATTTACTTCCTAAAAAAGTAGAAAAATAAACTAAAAAGTAAAAAATAAAAAAAAGGATAAAAATACTAAAAACGTGGAAAAATAAAGTAAAAAATTTAACTAAAAACCGTTTTCCAAAAAAAGGTAGGTTACTTAGAAGTCGGGACTTGGTGATTCACGTCACTTTATTTGTGAAATGTTAGTGAAAACGACTAATTAACAGTAAAGTAAAGCAACAAACTAAACAAACATCTCCACACCCCTATATTTACGTACAACACACCCAATATTGTTCGACTAAGCACTGCTTTGACATTCGTTTGATAATTTAGACGCGCTCTCAATGGTTTTAATTGGAGTTAAATTTAGCTCGGTGTAAACGTATCCTGCCTGCTCTAATCTTAAAATAGTCGTCTGTCTGTCTACACACATTTTGATGTCTATCGTTGCGGAAGGAAATACATACTAATCTACACTTATTTCTTATCTATCTACACTAATATTATAAAGAGGACAGATTTTTTTGTTTGTTTGTTTGTAACGAATAGGCTCAGAAACTACTGGTGCTATTTTGACGAAACTTGGTATGAGGATGATTCATTGGGAATAACTTATAGCTACTTTTTATCCCCATATTCCCACGAAATCGGGCGTAACGCGGGTGAAACCGCGGAGCGCTGTTAGTTTCAAATATACTAGAAAAATTAAAAGTAAGGCAAAAAATATAGTGGTAAAAAGTTGATTCAATTATTTTTAGTTTTTATTTTTGTCGTCATCTTTCGAAGCATCTCGGTCCTGAATCAACATAACCCACTGAAGCGGCCAGCAAAAATGAACGCGATTAAATCCTTCAAAAATATGATGAGTTCTCGGAAACTTAGGAAAATACTAAAATAAGTAACATATTTAGTTACTAACCTAAATTAAGAATAAGTACCTACTGCTTATCATTTTGAGGTTTTTTTGCTAAGAAATTATTCTCTAGCGTCTACAGGGGAAGATTATTTAATGCTTCAAGAAACCTTTTTTTTTCTATATAATAGTAAAAAATAAAGACTTTAGGGACTCCTAACAAGGTAGGTACATTATCCTATGTGAAATAACCGTAACATTTCGAGTCGCGCCCTGTTAACTCTATCCAATAAAGAATCCTTTCTTCAAAAAACCCCGGTTGGTAACAAAAATACCCTATTATCTAATATTACCCGTGAACATACCGGACCCGATCCCATAGAAAGGGATCAGATTGTTCACACTAAAATAGAATAGATCGATCGCCTTTAGCCATCAATTTTTCACAACAACGAGTGGATATACGAGACGATAGTCGAGTTCATAAAAGAGAGCGATTCACTAATTCTGATTAGTGAATCAGATTCACTATAATATATTAGTGGTTCAAGTCAATGTATGACTGATAACTGTCCTATGTCGTTATTTTCGTTAATTTCACTTTGATTAATAGGCAGTTTCCTAATCCACCATTTTCCTTAATTGCCAATTTCACTTAGTTGTCAACTGACAGCTAAGTGAAATTGAAGGAAAGTGACAAACTAGCAAAACTATTTGCTAGTTTGTCACTTTCCTTTCCCAGTTTCCTTATTGGTCAGTACCTATCGCTAAGCCGTTTCTTTAGCTTGTCCAACTTGTCGTCCCTGTGACTTAGCTAGGGAAGCTGACGTGCTTTAGTTAAAAACATTCGTATTTTAGTTTTTCAATCACATTACCTAGATAGCTGTATGTTATTTTATTTTTCAATCAACTTTTATCATACTGCAAATCATTAATGGACTCAGAATTAGTTCAAAGGACAGAATTTCTCAATACATCTTCACTCTGGAGACAACTTAGCCGCGGTTTTCATTCACCGTAAGAGCAATTAGCATATAAATGTCAATTAGCTCATTCGGATTACAAGTAGGCTAACTGTGTAACGATTAGGTATCTACCAATAGGCTAACTGTGTAACGTCTTAAAATTGGTCAGAAGGGTGGTCTTGAATGGGGGTGAAAAAGGGGGGGCAAAGTTTGTATGGGACAACGTGATTCCTTGGTCCAATCTATTTCAAATTTGCAACGCGGACGAAGTCGCGGGCAAGAGCTAGTCTCTTTTTTGTATATTTATCTTATTAAAAACTTGAATCTGTATTAGAGAATCGCGTAACTATAGCAAGCTTTGTTTATGTATCGCTTTGAATAAGTACCTATCTATTATAGCTATAGAGGTACCTATTAGATACATTGTGTGGGGAAGTGTTGAGCGTCTGTCTGGAGGATTATCTTCTAGATTAGCTCGTGTTATCGATGTTGTTTACTGTTCACTCTGTATATTCGTAGCTATTGTAAGGGTTTAATGTCTACGTCTACTATACGTGGCTTTTTTGAAAAACCACTATCTTTTACGTGACTCTTTTGCCGTAAAAAATAGCGGATCGCTTCCCAAAATTTTGAAGTCGGTTAATAAATTCGTTATAACGTGTAAATGATGTTAGGTAATGTAGTTAATGTAATCTAGGATGGATTAGCTGCATTCACCAGACGAGTAGTTGCAAACAAGTTAGAATTCGCCATTTTTAACGTCAAAACTTTTGCCATTATATTAGGCACAAGTTTTGAAAAGCTCGATTTCCTGTAGGTATAATTGATCCTCTTACCGTAAGAAGTTTCTAAGGTCGTTGGTTAGTTCATAAAAACCATCTTTGTCCATTATAATTTATCATTGTAAGTACCTCGTTTTGTACGTAACAAAGTTTTTTCAATTCACTCAGAGTGGCCAGCAGACACCATAAAACTTATACTGCCACTTTATACTTGAATAAAAAGTGGGTTGGACTATAAATTTCGCGAATACGCACTAAATTTCAGTATTTTTTTCATTGTAATCCTTAATTTTTTAACATACTTGAATGTCGCAATTTTTGATGATTAAACGTATTTGAAATTGGTCGGAAAGTCATTTACAAAAACCAAACGTAACGGATATAAGGTTACAGATGCAGATAAGGTACACGTGTAACCTCTTTGTTCGAAACAATCAACTCATAAAGCTGCATTAGATTAGGATTAGCTACATCCCTAACAATTATTGTGACTCGACTACTCTCTATGAATTTCTTTCCAATCGTGGACGTAGCCCATCTCTATCCTCTTGAACTTCTAAAAGTTTTCATGTCAAGATACACTCCAAAATACACGAAGATGACATACAATTTACGTATCTAAGCTTGTCCTGTGTGTCTTTAATGAAAACTTTTAAATACCTTAACCTTAAACACCAGTTTAAATTAATTTGGCTCTTATTTCTCGTGCAAACAGTTTTAAAACTTTTAATTAAAAATCGGCTGCTCTATATGACGATGCATGTAACCAAAAAGTTTTAATACTCACATAATCCTCTTTGGTTTAAAACGTTCCGTTTCACGTAGTAAAGTAAAAAACTGCTATAGTTTTTTTTGGCTTGTACAAAAAAGAGATAAGTTTTAGTAACTTTTCAATACGTCCTGAAATATTTATATTTATTTATTTAATACAGCCAGTCATTTTTCATCATCATCATCATCATCATCATCAGCCGGTATCAGTCCACTGCTGGACGTAGGCCTCTCCCAAGATCCCAGTCATTTTTATTTCTCTTTTATAAGAAACGTTAAATAAAATAATTTATATTTAACAATCTGGATTCAATCTAGCATCTCAAAGTGGGCTTATCGTTAAATAGCATCAGTTTGCTCGGCTCAACTTCAGATTCGAATTTAATAAAAGTTTCCACATAAAAATCCCACTTCAGAAGTATTTCTGTACAAATGTTTGTTTAAAGGAGCCTGCCACATTTTCTTTAGGAAGTTGGGTCCAATTTTTTTATAGATTGGGTGGTAAAGAATCAATTTATTCTAAAGAGTCTTGAAAATTGAGGAAATCTTAATAATTTCATATTTAGTAAGCGAAATTAATTCTGTTTTTTATTTTGATCTCAAGTTTCTAATTGTGTATGTTTCTTTTACTTTGATGTCTTTGTCTTTGATGTTTATTGACTTTTCTTTTCGTTTCTAAAACCAAATTGGGTTAAAATTTTAAAATTAAAATTTACAACAGAACTGGACGACCTAATTCAGGCATCTCCATTCTTTCGTCATACAACCAAGCAAACAACCGATTCAAAGTTCCCGACAACCGCACGTAGCGGTTAGCTTCGTGATTTCGTAAAGCAAGGAAATGGAATCAGTTGCCTGCATCTGTGACGTTTTCTGACGTATACAATTTGGGGGTCTTCAAATTACGAGTGAACAGGTATCAGGATCTTCTAAGAAAGCATGCTACAACTTAGATCACAACTCGTCAGTTACCATCAGGCAGTTGTAGTAGTCAAACGCTGACATGTAAGAATACCTATTTTCTAAAGAAACTGTACAACTCCTTTACTAAACATTACTTACCAAATAAATATAAAATATTGAGCTCGTCTAGACGGCAGAAAACTTTGAGCAAACTTATTTTTCATTAAGTGTAAAAATCTGATGGTACGTTACTTATTACGAAAATCGATGTTTCCAATACATTTGTTACAGATTTATTGGTTTGGGTCGTAATAACAGTTCGGTAAGGGTTTCTATATTTACCTATTACTGGTATTGGTCCGCGGTTTCACCCATTGAGTCCCGTTCCGTCGAAATATGGGGATAAAAGTAACCTCTATGTTACTCTCAAGGAATCAATGTATCATACCAAGTCGGTCCAGTTTCATCCAAATGTCCAGTAGTTTAGGAACCTATTCGTTACAAACATTTTTGAAGTGAAAACTTCTTATGGCGCGTTGGGCACTTTTGTGGGTGAGCATTTTCAGCCGTTCTCGCGACAGATGAGATTTTAACAGTTATTGTGCTTCTACTACTATGCAATATTGAAAACAGCGCCATCTCTGTGCAAACGGCCGAACTACGATACTCACTTCTGTACAACAGTGTTAACAGCGACATCTCTCGGTGGATGGTGCAGGTTCGCAGCGAGCTGCCGTACGCAGTTCGCGTCGCACGCTAGCGCTGATACACGAGTGAGCATTTTCAGCCGTTCTCGCGACAGATGAGATTTCGACAGATGAGATTTTACACAGATATACAGTTTTCACTTCTGCCTGCACTCCCGGAGTGCGCTGTTTTTTATTTTTTACTCGTTTTAATATTATCTGTGATATTATAGAAAACTAGCACAGCGTCCTGCGCTTGTAGCCCGATTCCGCGAAAATATCGGGATAAAATATCCTCTAGTAGTTTCGGAGCCTATTCCTTACAAACAAAAAACCTCTGTATTAATATTAGTTTAGATACTCGCTGATAATAGATCACCTATAGATAGAGTTAATTTTAAAAAAAATTTAATAATTTCTAAACAATTTATCCAACCATGATTTACCCCAAATAATTTTAGCCTTTAAAACGCGTTATTGGTAGAAGATTTAATCATTTATCTTCTAGAAAAATCATATTTTATACCATCGGAAGTCCATAGATTCTATTACAAAACCACTTAATCAAACAAATGGGTTCATCGCTTTAATAAAACCCAATATATTTCGAAATATGATAAAGAAATGTTTTTCACCCAGTTTCTCGTGTCGATTTCTCAACTTCCCGACACTTTATCTTCTCTATATACTGACAGACAAACTTGTTTATATGTAGTTAGTTCTCGGTTGAATCCCGATGAAATGTTGATAGATTTGTAGGCAACTTTATTGATTGCTCTTTGAACAAGTTACGAGGCTCTCTCTGTACTGATACCGAAGACTGGGGTCGCTTGAAAATATGTTCAGTCCGAACGCCTTTATAATAATAATTTTAATTCTTTTTTTTCTCAATAAATAAAAATTGGCTAAACCTATATGCTATAATGAAGACACACTACAAAAATTGGCTATACCTATGCACAAACCGTGCGAACCCGTGCGTAATTAATAAAAAACTATATACTAAATGACCATGAAGCCAGTGTCAATTAATGTTCTATTAACACATATTCTTTAAGTATAAATTTAAGTATACTCTCAATTGCCACTCATCATTTCCACTAGTTCAGAATATATTATTTATCTCCTAAATATTTCGACGACTTCTTTAACTTGGAAAGGTAAATAAGAATAACAAATTGTATTACGACCGACGGACCGCCATGACAGTTTCCCAGATCCTTTTTTTTTCTTTTTTTTCTCTTGATTTATTATTTTACGTCTAGTAGGCCTATCCGTAACCAGCAAGTCGCAACAGATGTTTGGGTAACTCGGCTTTTGTGGGCCCGTTATATGTTTTCCGCAATCCTTTTTTAAAATATGGAAAAATGAACGAGCTTTTATACTAATTTATTTTGGGGAACGGTTAAATTGCCTCAGATTTCGTGGAAATGCTTTTTAACTATTTTAATTTCGTCTGTGGCAATATCCGCTTAGTTCCGCTTAAACTTTTTAATAATGGTATGACACGAATTGTGTATTCAGCCAGAGTAAAAGCAGATTAATAATGTTGGGATTTTTGACGTGATATCTAACGTCTATTAAATCGAAGAACACCGGCAGCACTAACAGAAAAGGTGACGTCATCGTTCACGTTACCGCCCACAAAAAAAAAAACTCAATTTTTCACCATTTTCTCAACGTAACGAACGATAATGTCCGTAAACCGACTTACCAAACAACCATATTTTTTCATCTTATTTTTTAGATTTTCGCAACAGAAAAGGCACTAAATAAAAAATATTTACCTAATACTGATTTATGCTTCAACAAAACCAAATCGATTTCACTTCAAACAGTAGAATTTAATTTTACGACCTCAAGATGTCATTTAATTGATTTTCGCGCGTTCTGCCAGCCATTATCGTTGCGTAAAGTTGGCATTATGTTACTTCCGTTTCCTTCTGATAAAGCGAGGGAATTGATGGCTCAATAACGTTGTTTGACTACCCTCTTATTTACCGCGCCTTATTTAGCTACTGAAAATATACGTCGATTGGCCCTAACAAAGTATATATATTTAATACTTCAAAACGAAAAAAAAAAGAAAATGGCGTAGTGTAATCGAAACGAGCAAGTCAAAATCATTTGGATTCTAGTTCAGCATGAGCGTGATTAATCTACGCTTAAGTCGAGTGCAGGTACGCTAGGGTTGCCAAAACTTTTATATAAAAATACAATGTAAAAAAAAACTAGTAGACTGATCGGTAAAAAATTTGGCATACTGTGTTATACGGATGGTAAAAGCTACGTTTAAGAGGAAAGGGTACCGGAGGTCTTTCCATACAAACTATTACAAACGTAGTCGACTGTTTTCTCCTTGGATAATGACACCTAGAGCAAATATTTTTGGTACATAAAACATATAACTGCCATGACCATGCCCTTTTTTTTTTAAATCTTAATTTCTATGATAATTAGAAAATGAAAAAGACCAAAACATAGGGGAATAGTCATGGCAGTTAATGGTTTTATGGCACCAAAATATTTATGCTAGTGTCATTATCCAGGGAGGAAACAGTCGACTACGTTTGTATGGAGAGAGCGCAGGAGAGCGCACCCTTTCACCTTAATATATGATAATATGCTTAATATGCGATAAAAGCTTGCAAAGAAAAACCTAAACCATCAGATATTATCAATATTCCATTGTTAGTTTAGGATGTTCTCCTCCGAGGGTAAGATAATAAACAATTTAATAGCAGTAGCCGTTACTACAAACAATTGAAGTAAAATTGTTTCCATTGTCCCCAGTCTACCATATTATGTATTTTTCCCGATGAAAAGCAGTGGCGAGTTCTACTGAAGTGTTCTGATTTGAAATGTAATTTTTTTTGTCGCCATGTTACACGTAAAATAATCTACAGTATGCGTCATAATTCACCTATCAGTTTGCTACCATAATACTTTAAATACGTATTGGACTTACGACCTTCTTCTAATAGACGGTACACACAAACATAAATACTTGAATTAAAAGTTAGCTATGTCTTTAGTTCACGCGATACACCAACCGACCGACGCGACGTGGGTTTGATCCACAGGTTACATTGTTAGAATGTTTAAATACAGGTGTCGGTGGACTTTTGAGCGTCGATTGTACCTAAATACTTTGTTAAACTTTATGTCATTTTTAATTATTTTATTTTCCTGATTTTCATCAATGGCAACCCTAGTACAGCTCGCGTATTCAGTCAGTAAGTGGAACACCAACAGTGTACAGAACAGCGCAGTCTAGTTTTACCTCGTTGCGTGTTTCTGTGTACCTAACTTTACTATCTGCCTGTTTTATTGACAATTTTCAAAACCTTTACGATTATGCCAACCATAATGGGAGAATGACGTTTTGTTCGATGGCAACATTTATTTTTTTATAACTGGTCTAACGTTTTAAGGGTGGCTAGATTAGTTTAAAGAAGTAATTTCAGGACTGGTATCCCTGAGCCCCGTGAACTTATTTCACTGGATCTTTCATGTGTCTACTTGTCTACTATCACTTCATAGTATAAAACAAAGTCGCTTTTTCTGTCCCTATTTCCCTTTGACTGCTTAAATCTTTAAAACTACGCAACGGATTTTGATGGGGTTTTTTTTAATAGATAGAGTGATTCAAGAGGAAGGTTTATATGTATAATACATGCATAATATAGCCGTGCGAAGCCGGGGCGGGTCGCTAGTTATTAATATACTAACTAGCTACTAGTCCTTTGGTTTAATCCGCGTAAGTCCCGATCCTTTGGGAATATCATTAAAGGTAGCCTATGTTACTCCCATGGAATCAATCTATTCTCATACCAAGGTTTATCATACAAAATCGATCCAGTGGTCCAGGCAGCGCACTATGGGAAAAAATGGTCATTCGCTGATCATAAATCTATAACTTTTTTATTTTTCAAGATAGAGACTTGAAATTTTGCATACACACAGTATATGAATTACTTTTTCAGATACATTCACAATTTATGACATACAAACATTTTACCGCGGTTTTACTTGCGTTCAAAGTTGAAAGTTTGTATAAAATTCGGATTTTTGTTTAAGTTTTGCTCATCAATTAATTATCTCGTATTAAAATCCTTGTAATGAAGTAAAATAAATTATTTTGTAATATAATTTTATTATTTAAATACACAGAAGATTTAAAATAGACATTAAATAAATGTTATATACTTATACTGAAGCTACTAAATTACTATAATATTTTTATAAAATTTTAAAATTGGAGTTAATTAATCTGTACTGTAATCTGTGAAATATTATAAACATATTTGTACACAATATTAAATTACACTTCAGTATCCGAAACGAGTTGATTCACTTTCAAGAGCTGCAGAGTTTCTTCGTTTAATTCAATAGTTTTTATCTAAGGATCCGATGTATATTGTAATGTTTGAAATACCTACGTCTTCGTTGGTTGCTGCCCTCTAACATTTTCTGAACTGATGTAGTCTAAATTTACTGTAATTTTTATTGCAAACTCTAGTGTGTGTTCCGAGAGCTGTTCAAAATATTATTTATCAAGCAAATCACTTATTACTCCTTATTATAGAAATTGCGTAAAGCCTGACCTCGTCGTACGTTGAATAATTGTGGTAGTAACTTCTTATAATATCATTTATTATGAACTCAATATTA
The DNA here is from genome assembly GCA_907269075.1 of Idaea aversata. Lineage (NCBI taxonomy): Eukaryota > Metazoa > Arthropoda > Insecta > Lepidoptera > Geometridae > Idaea > Idaea aversata. The sequence goes on along the minus strand of OU026092.1, from coordinate 1,061,363 downwards.
TCTTCTGAAATATGATAATTTTCATTTAAAAGTCCTGATAGAGTCGAGACATTTTTTTCGTCAACAAAGAAAAACAATAATTCACGTCTTGAACAATTATAGGAAGTCATTGTAAACGTCATGATTAACGATTTGTTAGTGTATTTAAGTAAATAAAAATTGAAACTAGATTTTTTACATGAAAAACCATATGCGGGTAGTGTGCAACACACAACCACCCTTATCAATGATATTACATAAGAAAAGTGTAAAAATCAGATCAATATTTTATTTGTTATACTTTTAATGGCCACAACATTAATAATTGTTAACACAAAACAGAATGGAGTATTTCATTTTAGTTTCCTTGATAATGCATTCAAGGACATCTTACCACCTAATACTTCATAACTTCGAAAACCGCAAATATCCGCAGCTGATTTTTACATATAATATAGTTAGATATCCTTAGCATAGATTCAAATAGAATTCGAAACTTAGGCAAGCTTAGCTAACAGTGAAAAGTCTAGACAAAGTAGAAAAATACACTTTTTTTGTATATTTCCAGAAAAGTAGATATAACATCATTATTTTTTACTTTATTATAAAAACGAATAACTTTTTATGCATCTATTTGAAATTACCTTTCTAAATATGTATAACTCGTCAGGGTTTCATTTAGAACTAAGGCTCGAAATGTGGTTCTGAAAGTTAATCACTCACGAGTCATTATATAGCAAAATTTAGCATTGTCGCAATGTAACGTAAGTTACGCTCCATAAAATGATTAATTATATGAAAATTGTATTGAATATTAAAAAACGAATTCCTATTTACAATAAAAACCTATAAATTAAAAGCTAAGTAAAATTTTCAAAAAGCATTTACGAGCTGGCCTTGTATGGCGCTTTCCTATAGTGCAGCGGTTCAGTCTATTCTTTATAGGAAACAAGAAACATATTTTCTCTTTGAAAGCACCTAGGTGCCAATGTTCATAGAAAACTAAACGCTCTCCTTTAACGATAGATCTCTTCTTCTTCTTTTTCTTTTTAGAAATTTTATGTTTTTGAATTTGGTTTTTAATAGGTTTTATATTTGTTTTTATTATTTGTGAAGAATGTGCTAATGTGCTCGAATTCCTTTTTTAATTACTTAGAAACCAAAATGCGAATAATCATCAAAAAGAACATTCTCCTTAAATGTAGGAAAGTTACTCAACAGATTTCAATTAATTAAATTAATTTTCAGATTGTAAATATTTGAAATCTAATTACAATATTTTCTATTAATTAAAATATCATTCAGTAACAGACAACAAATTAAGACACTAACTCAAATAATCTAATTAGCAACGTTAATCAAAGTCACTCTTCTAACATTTGAAGTACTCATTACGAAATGTTTAAGTGGATCTCTACAGAAATAAATGCTCATTTTATTTGTTTGAGAAAATCAAGCCAAGGGCATAGATAATGATGTAGTAGGTAACTAATATTATAAAGATGAAAGATTTAATTGTTTGTTTATTTGCATTGAATTGGCTACGAAAATACTGGACCGATTTTTAGTCATTATAAAGATATTTTTAATTGAAGCATCTATATCTATATATATAAAAGAGGAAATCACTGACTCACTCACTCACTCATCACGATATCTCAGAAACTACAAGTGCTAGGAGTCTCAAATTTTGCATGGGGGTTCCTTTTATGACGTAGGTGCGCACTAAGACTCACTAAGGATTTTCCGAAATTCTACCCCTAAGGGGGTGAAAAGGGGTGCAAAGTTTGTACGGGACAACGTGATTCCTTAGTCCAATCTACTTCATTTTGCATAAACATTCTTTAACAGAATTAATGGAACACGTGTTTCGTATTTTATTGAAATTCATCCCCTAACGGGGTTAAAAAGGGGTAGAAAGTTATTTTGTGGGATGATTTGCTTCGAAGTTGATATCAATAACTACTCTTTATATTTTTATAAATTGCTCAGTGTTTGACCATTATCTCACACCCTAGTAAGTGGCGATGCGGTTTAGGATGTAGCACGCTTTCCTAGAAGCTACATATACGGTCGTGACTCAAAAACCCCCAAAAAGACGGGGACCTTCGAGGGACGCGAGTGAAGGTAGGAAGACGGCCAGTGGAACCAAAACTCTTCCTACCTATCCTCTTTTTTTGGATTTGACTGACGATAAATTAACGTGCGATAATTGGCGTTGTTGGAGGAAAACATCGTGATAAAACCGGCGGCTTAGTTGTCTCCAGAAGTATTGACAAGTTCCTTCCTCTTGGCACGATCGACTAGAGGGGGTGGTATAGATAATGGGTAAACCTTACTCCATCTACTACACGAATAACATAGATTAAAGTTGCTGACGATGCTGTATAAATCATCTTGCTAGATTACAAAAAAGATGTAACTGCGCCTTGTATGTATAATAACACTTTCCTAACATCTTTCACTAACTTTATTGAAGAAAGGTCCATCAAAATTAAACTATACAAAAAGAGCACGTCATATTTTTCTTCCCAATTCGTGTTAAAAAATTCGTCAAAGTCGGCTTTTATTACGTAGCTTTATCCGAATCCCTTACGTTTGCGACTCATTCACGCAAAAACTACTGAATTGATTGCGATGAAACTTAGTATGTAGATAGCTGGGTTTCTGGAATAATAGATAAGGTATTTTTTTATCTCGATATTATCACGGGATCGGGAGTTATACGGGTAAAACCGCGGTGCGGAGGTAGTTGAAAATGATGCACGTATTCTACCTGTGAATGACGTTTGGTTCCTTCTGACAGTAATTCACTTCAGTATTCAGGTCACGTTCCTTTTTAGAAACGCGCTGTTGACGCGTAGAAGAATTTCTTTAGATAGGTAAGACCAAGACATTTAAATTACAAATAGAGGGAACATCTGAACCTTGATTACGATTCGTACCTATCACAGTTCGTTTAAAAGATCATAATGTCCAATCCCCAAAATGTCAATTACCTAAAATGGCCATTTTTCAAAATATTTAATTCCGTAATTTTTTTACATTTTTCAACGCTAGTTGTTACAATAATGGCGGTAGTTTTGCCAATAAATGATGGTATAGGTACGTCTTTTTGTATTTTTGTTTGACTGACGTAATAAAAGAAAGAAAAACCTCTGTCGAGGCTGTATGGTTGATAGCCTTCTGCTGTCTTGGGATCATTAAACAAAAAAGCAATGCTAGAGAAAAACCTAAATGAATAGACGTGTCTGATCTAATTAAGTTCTTTAATTTGGCTTTAATGCGACTACATAACTACATAGGTACATAAAAATATTAAACAATTTGTAACCCGTACAACATTCTCATAAAAAACACATACATAAAGTACAGTCGGCTGCATAATTGCAGCCCCTGGTAGAGTTCAAAAGTTACTTGGCTTGTTTTGCATTCTAATATTTTTGTTTGATAAGTTCATGAGTTAGAAGACTTTAAACTTCAACTAAAGCTGGTGCCTAGAATCTTGCTTGTGTTGTATACATTCTTATAACAGCCGTTTTGGAGTTCTACGGTGGGTCTGCAATTATGCAGCCGACCGTACATAAAGTTGTCTATCATTGTTTGAAAAGCTAATGTTCCCTCTTTTCCGCAATATATTAGATATCTTTAGATAGGACGCTTTGTAGTTGGCATGGGCTGGCTCAGAATAGATTTTAATACAGATACGGTACCGTATTTATGTGCCAACTAGGTACCAGAGTACCTATCAGTTATATGGAATTCCTTTGTCAATTCAGCCTTCAGTGATGGAAGGTAGACTTGCTCATTTTCAGCTAAGATTGTTGTGTCTGAAAGGCTGCAAGATTACAGAGTATAATAGAGTCCTTGAGGTATTTCGGACCGTACTTCGGACGTCCGGTAATGGTCTCATTTCACTGTTTTCACATGAATATACGCGAAGGACCATGGAAGCAGTCTTGGTTAATGGGATGGGTGGGAATAAATAAAAAAAAACAAACGAATTGAGGACCTGTTCCACTTTTTGATTCGGGCATAAATAAATCGGACTTGGTGCGGTGGCAGAGTAAATCTTTTGATTCCAAAATTGAATAAAACTAGGATATAAACCTTTTTTACCAAAAAGGATTATAAATATCCTGGATTTTTTTCACTTTTAAATAGTTCTATTTTTTAAGAAGGTCGTGGTATTCTTTACATCAAAATCTGTAACTGAATTATCCATGAAAAACCACGGTCGCTCTCGCCCCTAACGTTTCCGGCGAACACGCGGCAAGAGAATGCGCTCCTTAATTTTATGGGGACTAACACAAGTAAAACCATTCTACGCAGTTAGTATTTTAAAAAGTATCTTCTTCATCTAAATAGTTACAGCAATTTCGCTAATGGCGCTCTTACTTTTGAAAGCTCTGAATCGTCTTCAGTACGGTATTTAATGCTGTTAATTAAAAGCGCTGGAGACGGTTCATTATGGCTAGAAAATGGTGTCTTTTGCTCTGTTCTGTAGGTAGATATTATTTTACATTGAAACCTAAGGGTTGAAAACTAATTAACGCGAATTAAAACCTAAAATTGGGTGTACCAAAGAGACAAGGAAGTCATGGACTCTTTTTTGTAACCGTCAAAAACACGGTTCACGCCCAACGTCTCCCCTAACAGATCCTGCTCCCGACGGACTCCTGTCGAGAATTTTCCACACCCATCGTCGACTAAGGGGAAGGGACCATGAGCGCCAATTGAAAATGAGATCGGAGGGCCTCGTGGAGGCCCTATGCCCAGGGAAGACGTCGGTAGTTGAACTGTTAAGATTTTTTCAATCTCATCGAATCCCCTAGTTCAAGGAAAACAAAAACAAAAGAACATAAAAAAGTGGGCTTACAGACGATAAATTTACGTGATAACGTCATAAGAAAACATTGATGGTAACCATAACAACGATGATACGTTGCTATGGTTACCTTGTAAATAACTCACGTTCTCGTAACGTGACAACGTTGCTATAGTTTCCTAACATGACATGAAACTTTTTTGTGAGTGCAGTACGGTGTTCATCGCTTTATAAGACGTTATGACGTCAAAAACGAAAGACGATCGAAATGGAAACAAAAGACGATCGACAACGCCATTCCGCAACAAAAACTCCATTGTTTCCACTCGTACCCTTTTCCGACCAAATGGCTGACATATTGACAGCTAAAGGTCCACTTCCGTCGTACAAGGTCAGCGGTGAAACTCAACTCAACGGATACAGTGTCACAGTCGACAGTAAAGCAATTATTATAGCTCAACTGTGAACAGAATATCAAACAAACGACCTAGTAATGAGTGCGTTGACCCACTTCGTAACCCTATACTGTTGAAACTGTTATTGTGCTGTAAGGAGCGGAGATTTTTAAACGGCAAAAAGGAGATCTTAGTTGATATGACCTTTTTTGACATCTGTTTTTCTTTTCTAAACAAAGTATTTAAATGGGGAATTATCTCTGCCCCAGGCACTAACCTCCATAGATACAAAATGTACTATTTATCAATAGGCCCAGGACATTTTTTGCTCTTTCTTGGGATTAAAATAACTTCACTTCACTTTTTTATCACTAAAATAAGTGAGATTCGAATCAAACAAACCATAAGTCGATGGGGGTTTTATTTTAGTAGAGGAGCGCTGTGACTGTGTAGAACTCCAACGCAATCGATGAATCACAGATTCTCTAACGTCTATTGCGCCTGCACATTGGAGACCCTGATGGAGGCCAACGCTGTTGCAGTTGCAATTGTCAAAAGAAGGACACTTTCCAATGTCAAGTGGCCAATGGCAAAGAACTGTACTTCTAGGCGAGCATGTTACATCTTCGACCTCTTCTTCGCTTCCCATCAGTAGCATTATTCACTAAGCTTCAAGTCGTTGGGCGCGCGTGATTAGGGGCGGAGGGGGAGAGGTTTTTGTATGGCAATCTCGCCCTAATCACGCGCGCCCAACGACTTGAAGCTTAGTGAATAATGGCCCTGGTGAGATGAGGTCAAATGCAAGCCTATTTTGGTTAAAAAAAAAGACTTCGATGAGGTTAACGATGCTGCCGAAATTAAGGGTTTCAATTTTAATTCTTGCTGACACGAAATAAAAGAAGAAGTGAGACTTTGATAGTCTGAAGGCCAGATTGATAGTCTGAAGGCCAGGTATGCGGATTTTATCTTGATTTTGTTTGAAATAGGCGTGGCCTGGGTCCGGTTTCACGTCTATATAAAAGGCCGTTTGAAATCCGTATAAAATAATCAGGTAGAATTTCAGTTCAACCATAAAGTATTAGGTTTCAGCTGTCAACTGACCACAAACCGATATGTCAGCCAATGGCGGTTGGATTCTGATAAAACTTAGCTTGTAATTAGAGTCAAATAGCATAATTTAGGTGGCCGCAATCAATAGATGGCAACACCAATTTGAACAAAAAAACTGAGAGATGTCTATGAACAGTAGAAATTTACGAAGTGCAGAACATATAATTGCTTCGTCATTCCTTATTCGTACTGCAAGGGAATGGAATGGATTGCCTGCGTCTGGCTTTCCTGACGTGTACAATTTGGGGGTCTTCAAGTCGCGAGTGAATAGGTATCTTCTAGGAAGGCATGTTACATCTTAGGCCGCATTGTCACCTACCATCAGGCAGGTGTGATAGTGGTCAAACGCTGACCTATCATATTAAAAAAAAAAAGAATATGCCCGAATAATTTTAACTCTTTGATTCCAAGGATATTTCCACTTTTAATTAGCGTCATCTGTCCAGCATTTCATAGAAAAAGTAGTTCTAATAGTCGCCACGCAAACGTCCCATTAAGATATTCTAAGAAACAGTTTCATCACCTTTCTCAGCCCATGTCAATCCTAGTTACAACTTTGCCACTTTTTCTTAGAAATTCTTACATGGTATAACTAGGTACCTATAACTATTTTAGTTATGTGTTACTGTGTACCGTTTGTAGGAGAGTCCTTTGTTATTTTGGTATAATTTAAATACTAAGCCTATGCTAGTCAAAAAACACATAGCAATCTCCGACTTAAGTATAGATAAGACAAGGAGTTTTCGTCATTAAAATATACCAAAATGTAGGAAAAGATTTCGCCTTCAAGCGGTAGGGTGCAGATCCATTAGTAGAGCCCCAAAACTGCTATTATTAGAATCTTTTCTAAGATCCTGCTCGAGTTGAAGTTTAAAGTCTTTCAACGAATGAATTTAACTAGTACAAACAATATTAGTATGAAAACATTCCAATAATAGTAGTCATTTTAGAATTCTACAGTGGGTCTTTAATTCTGATTTCTGTGGCTGACTGTACATACAACAACACTTAACAACAATTTTCTATGCAATGATTAATAATTTTAGTTATCAGCGAAATGCATTTTACTGTGGGCTTCCTATACACACACACCCTAAAATCTCGTTGAAAAATAATGCATTTCAGCGAATAGTCTGTCATCAATAAAGATTTTTTTTCGTAATCGCTAGAACATTAATTCCCGAAAAACTAAAGCCAAATATATATTTTCTTTCGAAACTAAACCGGGATTTATCAAAACATTCTTTCACGTGGGTATCTATGAGTATTTCGTAGTTATGTCAAACCTCAAGGGCTTTTGTCCACAAACATTTGCCTTTAGATGACAAATCAATGCATGGTTTTTTTTGAAGTTATTTAAAATCCATCAGAAGAAATACCAAATGTAACTGATGCAACGTCAACGTGAAACGGATGTTACGAAATAGGCTTTAACAAAGAGGTTGGTTTTGCCACATCTGTTAGAATTTTATTATGGCGACTTGATCAAATAAGAAATAATTTTAAGTAATTAATTAAAATACTAAGTTTTTGTTTGTACTTCTGAAATAACTCGACCTATTTTTATTCAATTCGTATACTTTGAAATCTGAGGAGTAATACAACTTTGTTATCTCAATATTACTACATGACCAAAAATAAAGCAGAAAACCGTAGGGAATAAATGAATGTAGAACATGTAACACAGCGCCATCTAGCCCCAAGCTAAGCAACTACGCTTGTGTTATGGTGGCCAGACATTGGATAGAATACTTATAATTTACCTGTTTTTCTTTTGGAAATATATTACCTAATATTCATACAGACACCCATAGACCACAAACAAATCTATCTAATATATAAAAATCAATTGCTGTTCGTTAGTCTGGCTAAAACTCGAGAACGGCTGGACCGATTTGGCCAATTCTTTTTTTGTTGTGTTTGTTGTAGTCCAGGGAAGGTTTAAACGGTGAGAATTTAAAGATCGGACTTACGCGGGTGAAACCGCGGGGCGCAGCTAGTCTTTACATAAATATCTGTTCGAGGCGGGAATCTAAAGTAGATATTCGTCCGTCAGTCCCATTATTGAAAATGAGTATGTGGACAAGTAATTCAGGATTATCCCGTCAATGGGGGAAATGGAAGGGATTAAGTAAGGGAGAGACAGGAGCATTAGTTGTTAATAAATGAGAAAAGTAAAGCTTCCGCCCGCGCCGCCCGCCGGCTGCGTTTATTGGATTCGCGGGTAGATTGCTACAAGAGTCTTGATGAACGTAAGTGAGAGCGCTAGTTTCAAATATATCAACTTTTTTGGCATTTACATCAAAGCAATGAAGTACCTACTCCGAATTTATTCAAAGTCGTATGAAATTTTGATGAATAGTAAAATCGGGCGTTGACGAAAACTGTTATGTTTTAGTACTATACGTAGCTGACAATAGGTTTATTGGAAGAAAAGCAAGTAGATTTTAGGAAATGTTTTAATTGAAAAAAAAAAAGGTCAAAGTATGACTCGCAACTAGGGTTTTAAGCTCAGAGCTGACATGAAAAAAGGTTGATTGTTTTTCGAAACTTTTTGTTAACTCCAGAAAACTTCTTAATAGATCACGTTTATTAAGATCCTTGTTGTTGTCACGAATGTAACGTGTTATGTAATGTTTGATTCGTAGCGGAGATAATATTTGACGAAGAGATTTATGGTTCTTCTTAATTAAATCTCGCTGTAACTTTGCACCTGTCTGTGACTTATCTTTGAGGAAAATTAAAGGGTATTTTATAACTCTTTGTCTATTTTACCGAGGTTAATTATATTCAGTGATTGATTACAACTATTTGGGAAAAGAAAACTAAACTACTTAGTGGGGTAGAAAACAGGTTTAGAGGTAGTTTAATTTGCGACTGGACAAATATACTAAAAATACTGTTACGCGACTCATGGGCCTACGTTTTGATATTTTTTACATTTACCTTTTTTATAGGTAAGATTGTGATTATCTAATAAGTAAACACAAACAAACAAACAAAGACTGGCGCGAAAAACATTACCCTTTCCTTGCTGTCAGGTAAAAACAATCCATTATAATATTAAGTAGTAAGTACTCACAAACCTCGTGGCATAGAGTTGGACCACGGGACTTTTCAAGTGTCCCGTGATCCAACTAGGAGTTTGTTTCACCACCCCGCGCTCTATACTTATACGAGCCTAGATATTCAAAAATATGCCATATCATAGCATAGACAATGCCCATAAACAGAGTATATAAACAAACAAAGAAGGAAAGAGGATCGCGAACTAAGACCTACCGTATAAGTTTTCTAGTTATCCGAACTAACTAGAGATATTTATTAAATAGAAATAGAGGTAACATCAGAATATTTTCATATACTTAATTATACCTCATGTTTATAAAATTTACCTTGACAAATCTTGAAATAGCTACGTAAAATGTGAGAATAGACGAGGGTATAGAGAATAGAAATGGAGGGACTGCCCTTGGACCAGGAATAAATGTATTTCAAAAGAGGTCTGATCAAAGTTTCGCTAAGAAAAAATATATATGTATAGCGTAAAAATGTCGATATCTGCTTCTCCCAAAAATGGAGCGAGCGAAAACGAAAGTTTACCGGCAAAATTAATAAAAACGTGCAATATTGCAGCTTAGTGCTATATTATAGTTGTTATAGTGCTAAATTATGGATGACGACCCAGTTGGCACAATGGTCACCATGCCGAACTGCCAAACATAGGGTTGCGGGTTCGATTCCCGCCTCAGACATGGTTTTATGCTTAGATATTTGTCTGTGGTCTGGTTGTTTCTATGTCTAGTAAGTTTATAATTACAAAAGAAGAAAGTATATAAGTAGTATATCCGTTGTCTAGCACCCATAACACAAGTGTAGTTACTTAGTTTGGGGCTAGATGGCGATGTGTGGAATGTCCTGCAATATTTATTTATTATTTATAGTACTAGTTTTACAACTTTAAAGCACAGATTATGGACGTTGGTGGTAATGCGGCACATTTAGCACACAATAGACGCAATGACATGTCTTCTCTATCTATGTACATATATTGAATCTCTTTAGACCTATAGCAACCGACGCACGTTAAAGCCGATTACTTGACTGCGACAAATGCAATCATGGCCGCTTCTTTGAGACTTTGTTGTTTTATTCTTTTTATATTTATTACTAACCTGTTGAGTTAGTGGCAATAAGTTCAGTGAAAAAAAAATTGAAAAACTTGAATTTTATAGAAGACTAGCAGTGCCTACCGGTTAGTCCCGGAATATCGGGATTAAAAGTAGCCTATATTTCTCCTAAGGATTCAATGTATACTCAATACTCATTTATTGGTAAATAATCATTATGTCAAGCGTATATCAAGTTTAAATACTTAAAAACTCTTCAAATAAATCTATATTGCAGGATTTGCACACAGCGCCATATAGCCCTAAGCTAAACAACTAAGTTTGTATTATGGTGACCAGATAACGAATAAGTAGGCGAGTGTTCGCCTACTTCGCCACAAAAGTGGTCAAACAAAACTTATATAACTTGAGTTTTATTAATATTAGTAGGTACAGATTGGTATTTTTTATCTTTTTAATTATTTTTTATGTATTTTATCTATGCGTGGGTTTGGGTACTCGTAAAAGCTGTACACATGGCCGTACTTCGAGCTTTATAAAATACCCATTTACGTAAGCTCCTTTTCCCATTTATATTCTATGAAAATTTTATTAAAAACTCATGTGTAAGCCATAATATATTTATAGGTATGTATTTTACTTTCATCATCATCCGAGCGATGTTCCCGGTTGCATCCCTCTCGGGAGCCCGGGGTCCGCTTTCCTACTTTTACGCCTCCACTTCGCACGATCTTCGGCATCCTGGTTAGTAAGGCCATTTGCACGCATATCACCCTTTACGACGTCAAGCCAGCACTTCTTGGGTCTACCCAGTCTGCCACGGCCCGGCGGAGGCGCCATGGCAAGACATTTGTTCCCCACGTAATTAGCCGGTTTTCGCAAGACGTGACCGTACCAGCGTAGGCGACATTCTTGCAATTTATCTGCAATGTCTCGGACATGAAGGCTGCCCCGGATGCGGGAGTTCCTGACGCGATCTTTTCGCGTCACTCCACACATCCAGCGCAACATCTTCATCTCCGTGACACGCAGCTCCTGCTTATGTCGCTCAAGTACCGGCCACGCCTCACTACCATACAAAAGGACAGGTCTAATGATGGTTTTATAGACCTGTCCCTTTAGTTTAACCGGCATTTTGGGGTCGCAAATGACACCAGTCACCTCACGCCACTTGGCCCAAGCCGCTGAAATGCGTGACTTGACGTCGCAATCGATCATACGTTGTAAAAAATAAATAATAGTACATTGCGATACAAGTGTGGAAAGTTGATCATTCCATAGAGGCGGTTAATGACGCGCGAGCGGAACGCGAGCGTGGCAAAAGCCGAGATGGAATGATCAATTCACACGTGTATCGTACGACGTTTTTTATCACAGTTGCGAATAAAAAAAAAGACTTGTTAAAATTTTAATTGACCGAACGAGCGAAGCGAGAGAGGTCTAGTGGCGAGACGGTCGGTCGGCTGTACCTATGTATCTATGTATCTATGTATGTTTGTTCGACGATAACTTGAGTACCGTTGCTCTGATCTTCATGATTTTTGGTATAAGAGTAGTTGAGGCCCATAGAATTTTTAAGTTCGAACATGAGAGGGATCGGTTAGGGGGCTACGGAGATAGGGGGTGCAAAAGGGGATCTACCTTTATAAAAGGCAAAAAATTAAAAACTTCTTTTGAATTTTAACTTCAAAAATGACAACAAAGAGAATATAAAACATAGATAAAACTCTCTGATAAAACTACGTAAGAAATGACAATGTCAGGTTTTGATTCTGTCATTATTGAAAAGAATATGATTCTCAGAACCATAAAAACCTTCTCGAAAAATATTCAATATCTTCGTGATATTTTAATTGAAATAGATGATCCATATTATATTTGGTCATCCCAAATAAATTCAAATATTCGCGTAAAAGTTGATAGTGTAAAGTTATGCACGGAAGGTGTAATTTTACTTCTATAATCCATAAACCAATTCTACTGCCATGTTTGTTCCCGATGGCCTATAAAGAAGCTAATGCTGGAACCAGCTATTGATCAGCTGAAAGGAAACCAAGGCGATAACTGGGCAACCCTACTATGGTTGACGTCGTCTGGGTCACTCAAGTTGTAGGTATCAACGATCATCCAACGATCGTAATGTACTACGGGATGTACCTTGTGTGAAGACATGCTGAAGACTGTGGTTTTTATAAAGTTTCTATTCTACTTTCTCCTAAATTCGACCTCTGTTTGCTTCAGTGCTAGCCGACACAAATACTTTAAATAATAAGCTTGTCTTTTTATTATTTTTATTTACTTATAACAGGACATAAGTCTCAAACTTCTCTAATATATTTGTATTGAAGCGTGTCTCCTTCTTTCTGTTTCGTTTTAAGATCACGATGAGTACCTAGGTATTAAATAATTGAGTGTTTAGTCTGATGATAAAAACCCTGATGAGAAAGGTAACCAATAACCATATTATTATTATGAACTTATCTACCGAGCAAGATATTAAAATCATGTTGAACTCGTTTAAATCAAATTAAAAAGTAGATACTCTTGGTACATGCTTGGTACTGAAGAATCATCTAATATCTGGAATTAGGTGATAGAATACAGAACCGGAGTAAGGGCCTTACCTCACCGGGACGCCGCGTGGCGACGTGTCGTTGGCTACGTATTCATGGCTACCCTAGGTCGGTAAAATATACATTTTACGCCATCGCCAGGACGCCATCGCGCTAGAGTTCCGAGTAAGTGAGTACTCTTGTATCTAGAGTACCTAGAGTAGGTACTCTAGGTACTGAAAAATAAGCTGATATCTTTGGTCTGGTGATAGAGTCGGAAGAAGGCTATAGTAACTTATGTCCTAGACAAGATAGGCCTATTGCGTTTGGACTCATTAAAGTCGTCTTGAGGATTAGGTACTCTAGGTATCTACTGAAGAATCAGCTGATATTTGGTTTCTGGTGATAGAGCTATAGGAACTCGTATTCTACGCAAGATGTGGGTTATTTCCGTTTCGACAGATTTTCGTTCCGTCAGTTATTTGTGTCGACAGCATAAATTCCGACGAAACGGCATGCGACAGTTCCTAGATGTGATAAGTCTATAAACAAGATAGGCCTATCGCGTATGGACTCGTTAAAATCGTCTTGATGAGTAGGTAATATAGGTACTGATAATCTGGCGATATAGCCAGAAAGAGGCATAGGAGCTTTTTAAACTCACACAATTTGTATTTCAAGTTGTTATTATCCCGTTAAAAACGTGAAATAAAAAAATACGCGATTGAGATGATATATGAGATGATTTAAATTAGATAGACCTATCGTATTTTGAATCTTTCGACGTTATATCATTTAAGTAGTGATCGAAAAAAAAAACTCGTGAGGTCTCAGTTCGGGGCGAACTACTAGTAATAAAAAGTTTTTAAGAATTTTAGGTTATGTTTACTATTTTTTGTTAATTACACTCCCGAAAGGCTAGGCAAAAGACTTTTAACCTATAGAGCGTCTGACATACAATATTTTTTTAGGGTTTTTTTCATTTGTTTTTGCGTCGGCGGTTAAAAACAGAATATAATGGTAAGGAAAAAATATATTTATGTATGTACCTAAAGAAAAAACAAAATAAAAACAAAACTCAATTTTTAATTATTTTCAAAGACGTCATCACGTAATATTATCGTTCGTTATCAGACTTTAGAGACAACCTTTTGAAAAGAAGAAAAAAGGTACCAACAAAGAGTTTTAAGCCAGCAAGGCTTAAAAACTCTTTTTTTTTTTTTTTTTTTTTTCTTCTTATGGCGGATGCGACTGTGCATATTCTATGCTGCGCATCTTGCCAGCGTCGAGTATTTTGTTTCTCCCTTCAAATTATTCTTTTCTTGTTTCTTGTGCTCTTTTCTTGTGGTTTTGTTGGTTTTAGGATGGATTTTAGGTAATATTTCAGGAAGAGGGAGGAATGACTGAGAGTTTTAACAAAAACGGGGAAACATTTCTGCGCGGAAAAGGATACCTAACTCGGAAAGGATGGAGAAAAATGGTCAAGGAATAGAAAAAGGAAAAAATCTGCAAGAATTATACACAAAAATTAGAACGACAATCAAAGAGTACCTACGAGAGAGTTAAAGAAAATACAATACAATAATTAAATAAGTAAGCATTTTAATACATATTGGAGTGGAGAATCTATAATTTAATATTATTTACATTGAGAAATGTAGCTATAACGCCAAACACATCGGGATCTTTATTTAACAATAAACACGCTGCATTAGTAGGAAACGGAATCTTCAAGGAGATGAGGGAATCAATAAAATTAGATCTATCGTGCTGAGGGCAACTAAAAAGTATATGATTAATATCACCAACATCACATCCACACTCACATCCCGCATCGTCTCTAATTCCTAACCTAGCCAGATGGGCAGGGGAACAATGATGTCCCAGTCTCATTCTAATTATCATTGAAGTCGCTGATTTACTCAGGTGAATTTTGCTAAACCATGGCTTTGCTGTTACATTTGGTTGAAGACCATAATAATACCGTCCCTTCGCACGACCTGTATCCGCCCACAGCCTATCCCAAGATTCCTTGAGACTGACTGAAGACAAAGACATCAGATCATGCGGATAATTCACAAACGGAACAAGATCACCACTATCAACGGCATCGTTAGCTACGACGTCAGCCTTAGTATTTCCCGGAATCCCAGTATGCCCTGGGATCCAGGCTAAAGCAACAGAATATCCCATTGTGATGCATTCATATAAAGCTTTTCGGATTTGAAAGACAATATGACGATAAGAATTGGATTTAAATGTATATTTTCCTATTGCATAAAGCGAACTTTTAGAGTCTGTAAAAATAACTGACTTTTGAAGCTTAAACAAAAGTATGTAATCCAATGCCTTTAAAATTCCCATACATTCACCAGTGAAAATTGACGATTCCGGCGGGAGTTTTGTTTTCTGAACAATACTATACTGACTGTGATAAGTACCAACTCCCACACATTTATCCAATGAATGCTTGGAAGCATCAGTAAATAAATAGTGATAGTCTGGCCATTTCTCAGAAACAACGCGTTTGAATTCCGCATGTGCAGAACAATTATCTCTCGGAATTCCAAGGTCTAAATGTATTTCAGGTTCTAAAATTAAAGATTCAAAAACGAAATCAAAAAGAGGAAATAGAGGAGAACGGTATATAGGAGAATTTATGGATAAATATTTTTTAAAACTGTTTATGAGATATGGCACAGTTTTATTGGTCCAGTATGACGAATTTTCTATCTGATCTAATAAACTATATAATTTAGGAATAAGTGGGTGGTTAGAGAATTGAATAACCTTGAAAAAATATCTATCAGATAAGTGTTGTCTTCTTAAATGCAGAGGAGGGTCTGCGCATTCAACCTGTAGAGCATTAATTGGGCTTGATTTCATTGAACCGGTGACAATTCTCAAAGCTTTTGATTGAATGCCATCCACCCTTCTAAGGCCAGTTTTGCTACAAGGCTCCAGCAAAAAGGCCCCATAATCAAGAACACTTCTTACCAGAGCATTGTAGACTAGCCTCAAAGAGGATGGATGGGCACCCCACCAAACACCAGTCAGGCATCTTAAAATATTTACAGTGCGCTCACTTTTAGTGACAACATAGTCACAATGATCAAGTCCGTTCAATTTGGAATCAAGAATCACTCCCAAAAATTTAGCACTATTAGATACCGGTATGGCAGAATTATCAAATTTAATATCAATAGGAGGGATAATCCGACGTCTGGTGAAAGGGACAATTTTACATTTCGGAACGGATAATTCAAGACCATTGTCATGTAACCAAATTTTCAAATGGATAAGAGAGGTTGATAATTGATTAATAGCTATGTCTATGGAGGAATCAATAGTATAAATTAACAAATCGTCTGCATACTGAAGCACACTTGTAGAACCCCCAATAAACTCTTCTAAATCGTAAGTGTAAATACTATATAGTAACGGGCTGAGTACAGATCCCTGTGGGAGACCTCTCCAAAGCAACCTACTATTATGAGGATGTGAATTGTCAAGTTGTATACAGCGTTCATTTAAAATGTTCATAATAAAATGTGTTAACATGTATGGAACTTTTAATTTGTCTAATTTATCTTTCAAAATATGTAACAAAACATTGTCATAAGCTGACTTTATATCAAGGAAAGCAGCTAAAACTGAATGATTCCGAGAAAAAGCGATTCGTAAGTCTGTTGTAAAAATACATAAGCTGTCCATTGTACTTCTACCTTTACGAAATCCATATTGTGAATCTGACAAAACTTTGTTATGTTCAATGAACCATTCCAGTCTATTTTTAATTAAGTGTTCAGCAATTTTAATAAGAACAGAAGATAAAGCAATTGGGCGAAAAGATGAAACTTCAGATGAACTTTTGTTAGGTTTTAAAATAGGAACAATTAATTGAGTTTTCCATTTTTGAGGAACAATGCCAGAGGACATCATGGAATTGATTAAGTTTAAATAATACACACTGGCTTCTTCGCCTAAATTTTGTATAAAAGAATATGGGATGCCATCTATTCCTGGAGAACTATCAGTCAACCCAGCTAATACAGTTTTAAGTTCCTCAAATGAAAAAGGACTATTAAAATGAGACTGATCATAATCATGATCAAGAATGGGATTAATGCAAAGGGAACTTAATAAACAATCTGAGTGAAGTGGTACGTAGGCTGGAGCTATAGAATCTAAATAACTTTCTGACATAGAAGGAGGAAGAGAGGAAGAGTTGGTGTCAGACATGCCTGTCTTAAATCTTCTAATGGTTTTCCACATAACTGAGAGAGGAGTTGAAGGGCTAATTGTTGAGCAAACACTTTTCCAAGCTTTAGACTTCTTTTCCTTAAACAATTTTTTAGAAGATTTTGTAGCTTCTATCATGGCATTTAAATTTTCATTGGTCATGTTTAAACAATACATTTTTTCAGCTTTTTTCCGGGTTTGAATTGCCTTAGAACATTCATCATCCCACCATGGTGGTGATGGAAGTTTCCCATTGGAAGAACCTTTTATGGGGAATGTTTTGTCTGCAGACTCAACCAAAGCTTGAGTAAATGCATCTGAACACTCTATCGTCCCCTGACTGATTTCAGGTAAAGAAGGAATTTTAGAATTAACAGCAATTTTAAACTTATCCCAGTTATTATCAATTAGTCTATATTTAAGTCGAGGTTGCTTTATTTGTAGTGGTGGACTTCTACATGGCAAAGAAATAAGTAAGGGAAAGTGATCACTGCCATGTGTGGAATCTAAAATGTCCCATGTCAGTAAGGAAGCCAAGTTCGGGGTACATACAGAAAGATCAACTGCACTATTGTTTTCATTTGGTTTTGTCCTACGAGTGGGGATTCCTGTGTTAAGCACACATAAATGATGTGAATCAAAAATATCCATAAGCTGTTTCCCACAACTATCAGTAAGAGAGCTCCCCCAAGATTGATGGTGACTGTTAAAATCACCTAAAATTAAGCAAGGCCTAGGAATGTTTTTAATAAATAAATTTATTTCATCAAGCACTGCTTTACTATTATGAGGAATATAAAAAGAAATAATATACATATCTAGTACTTTTGCACCTATAATTTCAAAACTGTTACTATGCAGAGGAAAATTAACTGGAGTGAATGGAACAGAGTTTCTAATAAGCAGACATACTCCACTCCACCTTTCATTGTCTACTCTGTCTTGTCTCAGACAAGAGTAACCTTTAATCTTAAAAACTAGACCTGGCTTAAGCCAGGTTTCTTGTAAGGCTATACACAGAGGGTTGTATTTATTTATTAGATATATAATTTCATGTTTTTTAGGAATAACACTATGTGCATTCCACTGGAGAACTAGATCCATGATCAATGTTTTGTGATGTAATTAAAGTGTCTATTAATTGGGCAACGTTGTTCGGTATAAGATTTGATTGAGATAAAAGTTTAATAATTTCCAAAATAATATTAAGTGTAGGATTAATTGAAGTTGTTTTATTTAAAGCAGTGCCATTCCCAGACGGGTGTGGCATATTATATTCATTAAGTATTCTATTATGTGCCGTTTTGTCATATCCAGGTGTCTGTATACTAGAAGAAGTACGAGGTTTCATGTACACAGTCTTTTTATATGAAGTACTAGAATTATTTATATTTTCACTATTTCTATTTTCGGGAAGAGTAGGGAGAGAATAAGAGGCAGCAACAGTAGAATACAATTTTGTAATGGGACGGTGAAGTTTGGATGCCTCGCTGTAGGATAGACAATTCTCAGCCATGGTAGTTTTAATCGCCTTCTGTCTAACATACTCAGGACAATTTTTGCTGGTTGCTAGATGACTACCTAAACATAAACAACACTGTGGCTCATCAATATTACAGGAATCTCCAGAATGTTCCTCACCACATCTATAACATTTAGGTTTTAAACGACACTGCGGCTTGGTATGTCCAAACCTACAGCAATTATAGCATTGAATAGTGGGGTACGCATATAATTCAACATTAAGGGAATTATAACATACAAAAATTCTTTTGGGAAGTACCTGTCCATCAAATGTTAACACTATGGTTTGGGAGGGCCTCCATTCAGCAGTCCCATCCACTGTCCGTTTATAATTTAATCGCCTAACTTTTAGGACTTTACCGCAGCCAATTGGAGTACCAATATTCTCTATTACCTCCTCATCAGACCATTCTACGGGCACCCCTCGAACTAAACCCATGCGAGTGACATTAAAGGTTGGGATAAATGCTTTTAAGTGGGATGATTTCAAAGCCTCATGCAGTAGGAAACTATTAGCATCTGTATACTCTGTAAAAGACATGGATATCCTATTCCTTCCAATTCGTTTAACGCTGCCGTTGACAATGTTTTTAAAATTGTGCTTCTTTAAAAATCTACCAAAAGCAACTGGATGTAAAAATGAGCCATCATTGAGCGAAGTTTGTTCTTTTTGAACATGGACAACAAATGGTGATATGTCAGTAGGTTCATATACAGACCTGGCGATGTGAGTGGGAACGGATTGTGTACTATTGCTTTGTTGTATTGTTATAGGAGGGACAAAATTGACTTCATTAACTTCTTGAGGCTGTTTAAATTCCGTCAACTCGTTTACTACGGTGCAAGCACACGTAGATACTTTGTCATTATCATGACGCTTTCGTTTCCTCTTATTGCAATGTCTGCAGGTTTTATAGGATATGCTACGTTTTCGATTTGGCGTCGAGGGTCTAGTGCTATCCGTCTCTGATTGAGATGACATTACGGTCACAAATGAAGACGGAGCAGGGGCTCGAGGAAAACTCGAGCCCCCGCCAGGGTCTTCTGCCTCATCCATCAACACAGAAAATCTATTTAACACACTTACCACCTGAATAGGACACTACTTATACGATATATACACAAATTAAAGATAGAATAAAAAGAAATAAACTTAAAATAACTCCGTTGACCACTTTAAACTAATCAAAATAAATTTTAAAAATTAAAACACAAAAAGACACCCGATTCTTCCGATGTTTCCCGCGCTTTTTTTCTAAAAAAAAAAAAAAAAAAAAAAAAAAAAAAAAAAAAAAAAAAAAAAAAAAAAAAAAAAAAAAAAAAAAAACTCTTTGGATAGTACCTTTTTCTATACATCAAAACAGTATAATCCAGATAAAGGAGATCATTCATGTTTCTAACAAAAAATACCCACAAAAAAAAATGCCGGCCAGTAATAAAAATTGTTTCTATCTTGTAGAGAATAACATTTTAAACAATGTTTACTAAGGCAACAAAGAGCTACGATCAAAAATCGTTGAGTTATTTTACATTGAAAACCCAAAAAATGCATTTTATAGAGATCCGTTTGACCACTTTTAAGATCCCACTTAAACTTCTGAAAGGGTTATTGGATATACCTATTTATATAAATATAATAAAAACAGACAAAGCTTATCCATTTACTACTTATTTTTATATTTTTTCTGTAGTAATATCTTAAAAGTGGTGAAACGGATCTCTACAAAATGCATTTTTTTGGGTTTTCAATGTAAAATAACTCAACGATGGTTGATCGTAGCTCTTTGTTGCCTTAGTAAACATTGTTTAAAATGTTATTCTCTACAAGATAGAAACATTTTTTTTTCTGGCCGGCACCTTAAGTTTTGGGTACGATTTGAACGATGTCCTTATGAATGTTTCATCTACTATATGTCATTAGCAGTAAGATACGTATTTGACATATCGGGATAACGTATTATTTTAGCACTAGTTGGATTTTTTTTATCGCACGCGTGTATAATACGTTGCATTATGAGCCTAAAAGCGGTTTAATAAGATCCACTTTATGAGCAACTGTGATAAAAAATATTTACCTACACACACACACACACACACTAGGTACACTAATATTCTAAAGAGGAAAGATTTTTTGTTTGTTTGTGTTTGTAATGAATAGGCTACGAAACTACTTTACCGATTTTGATGAAACTTGGTATGAGGATACATTGATTCATTGGGAATAACATAGGCTACCTTTTATCCCGATATTCCCACGGGATCTGGAGTTACGCGGGTGATATCGCACAGCGCTGCTAGTTACATACACAACGCTTGCGTGAATTAATTGTTACACTTCAACTCACTTCACATGTTAATCTTAATTAAAACAAATAATTGGATTTCCTCTGACAGACAGACAATTTTACGAAGATATATCACATTGTTACATATCTACTTACAATTTCAAACGTATCGACCCAAAGCCCTTGTTCTTGTATACGGACTTTTTCCGCAACTACACCTCTTTGGTTGGGTCCATTTTGCGTGACATGGAGTAGGCTTGCCCAGCACCTATATACTACCCTCTCAGCTTACTCGACCGTGTCTACATCTGGAGCCAATTAAGCCGGTTGCATCACGATAATGTGTTTCTTCACCGTAAGAACATGGCAATATACGCACATAGTTTTTTCCTACGAAAAATTCATTGGTGCACGCCTGTTGGGATTCGAACCCACGACCTTTGGAATGAAAGTCGAGTTATCTACCACTAGGCCAACACCGCTCCTTACCAAGATACTAAGTATTTTCTGTGGATATATTATGACGGATACAAAGCGACTGTTTCCAAGTAAGGTTGACAAAAATGGTGTTTCACTGTCTACATGTTGACAAGTTGTGGGTAAACAAAGAAAGGGTTACGTTGTAAAGGTATTTATTATACATATTTGTTTGTGTTGAATGTATAAAATAAGGCTTTGCCTTTATCATAGGTGTGCACGCGACCTTACATACGTATTGCCCTAGTTTAGATAGGTTTTACCTTCTTTACCAACAAATGTTTACGCTTTTTCTTTCTTGATTTCTTAGTGAAACGTAAGAAAAGGTACAGTAAAGGTTAAGTACTTCAGCTACAAGGCTACAAATTTTCTTCAGCCAAAAAACTTTGACTGAACAAAATGATAATTCGATTTATTTGTTACCTTTACTCTTTCATGAAATAAGTCTAACTTTGGTAACTTTTACCAGAGGTGAAACTGTCTTTTTTTCCTCGATTTCTGGAAAAGATAAACGTTGGACTGATCAAGTTTAGTATAAGACCAAGATGCTTGAAGTGGAGTGAGACAATAGCGCTCCGCAGTTTCACCCGTGTAACTCCCGATCCCGTGGGAATATCGGGATAAAGTAGCATATGTGTTAGTCCAGGTGGTGTTATCTACATACAAAGTTTCATCTAAATCGGTCCAGTAGTTTTGGAGCCTATTCGTTACAAACAAACAAAAACCTCTTTATCTTAAAATAGGAAATGTGTTTTCTGATCGCAATTTGTTTCCAAAATCTAGTTTTTACAGGAAATAAATGCGAACGGACAATTTGCCAACGCCCCATGCTAACTGCTTTTAAAAAAAATATCGGCATTCAAACTATTTTAAAGGTCGCTGCATACATAACTTGATTTTGACGTGATATTTTTATATGAAACTAGCGACCCGCCCCGGCTTTGCACGGCTATATTATGCATGTATTATACATATAAACCTTCCCCTTGAATCACTCTATCTATTAAAAAAACCGCATCAAAATCCGTTGCGTAGTTTTAAAGATTTAAGCAGACAGGGATATAGGGACAGAGAAAGCGACTTTGTTTTATACTATGTAGTGATAGTGACGATGTCAAGAAATCGTCACGTTCCGTCCGGCACGAGAAAAATCACGTTACGTATGTTTATAGACCACGAACGCTTTATGAACCACGTCTCCGTCCCGTCCGAGGTTTTATCCCGTTACGTATGGAGCGACCATAAAGCAGGCCTGTCAGATCACATTGACACATACGCGGGAGGGCTCCGTCCCCACTCTACCCGATCCCATCTCTACCTGTTATAAAATTACTTAACTAAAAATCCCAACTCTACCCGATATTATAAAAATAATAGTCAGAATTAAAAACATACTATAAACATGCTTTATGGTGATCGCACACCTACCCGCACTGCACGCGCCCGCAGTCACCGTTTGTATGCGCGCGGCTCCGGCTGGTGACGTCTTGAGCATCGGCCTTGGGGATTTCCTTCGCTGCGGCGACTGCGACGCGTGCGATGCGGCTAGGTGTGCGCTCACCCTTAATCATCAGTATTATTATGTCTGTCTTGTCGTATCTTTTATGTCTGTAAAAGATGGCGAAATAAATTTACAATTCTTCCAATAATCATTGACGTGGAACGTTTTAGTCTAGGTGCCTAATCAATTAACAAACTTTATTTCAATTAAAACGTATATTTTCTATAAAGAAAATGTCAATAAATTTATTTTAATAATTGGCATAACTCAACTAAGGTTAGTTATTTATAAACAAAAACGGTCCCAATCCAATTATTCATAGGATCGTGTATTCATTAAAATTAAATAATTATCTTCAAATATTTACTTTCCTAATGGTAAAATAACACGTTTTGGGTTTGGTATTTTTACCTGTTGTTACCTGTTGTTTCCTGCTTTAAATTATACACATAAATTATAATAACACTACATCTACATAATACTAATAATTTCATTGTTATTATTTCTACTAAAACTATTTTCTCACAAAAATTTCGAGATCCTACTAACAAAAACAAATTTTGCAGATTTTAAAACCTAGTAAGCAAACCTACCTATCTATAATTTAAATTCTTGGTTTGCTGGATATTAAAATCAACCATCTTATGATGCCCCCGACTTCATACGCGTGGTATTTTTCTTTTATAAACTTTCCTCTTGAATTACTCTATCTATTTCAAAAAACCGCATCAAAATCCGTTGCGTAGTTTTGAAGATCTAAGCATACATAGGTACAGACAGCGGGAAGCGTCTTTGTTTTATACTATGTAGTGATGAAGACCAAAGGAGAGGAAATGTGGAAGGGGTGACATGGGTAGAGATGACTGTCTGTTCATTTCTCATGTACCTACATAATCTCCATATCAAGTACAACATACAGCAAAACCATAAGAATAATAAATGTGAAAGTTTGTATGTATGTCTAGACCATTAAGAGGATAACCAGGATCGGCGATGGTGAGCTTGCTAAAAAGGCTTCAGAGCCTTGAACATCACTGCAAAGTAGCAAGCTTGTCACTCTTTAATCGGGTACATTTCGGGAAGGTGTAACAGTAAACAGAACTCTATAATCTAATTTTCTGCTTACCATCTCCATTCTTTCGTCATACAACCGCAAACTAATGCGACACCGATTCATGATGGACATACCAGACAATCGCACAAGCGTTTGAATGTACAGCAAGGATTATCCTGACGTGAACAATTTATGTGTCTTCATGTCGCGAGTGAACAGGTATCTTCTAGACGCGCGTGCTACATCTTAGACCGCATCGTCCTACCATCAGGCAGGTGTGATAGTGGTCAAACGCTTACCTATCATTTGTAAAAAAGAAAGAGTGACATAAGCTATATTTTACTTACGCGGGTATAAACGCGGGGCGTAGCAAGTCATTGAAATAAAAAACAATATGCTACCATTACGGCACGCACCACGCACATAACGCCCTGTAATTTCATGAACGTAGCCTGAGTCGACAACTCACCTAATTAAATGAAGGGTAGTTCGCTATTTCAACCCTCACCTTTCACGGGGAAATTATGATGTGAAAAGGTTTTTTAAAATTTAATAATTTCACGTTGACGATAAAGCGATCTCTAATATTTTTTTCAGCAAATTCTTTGTGAATTCGTCGACCTACTCATACTTTTCAAACATGAATAAATGTGAAATAAATGGTCATATTCTGGGTTATATTTAACTTTATCAAAAATTAATTTTTTAATAAGCTTTTTTTAAAAACCAAATACGGACTAAAAAAAGAGGATGTAACAAGCCTAACCTTTTTGTTAGAAGCTCCAGATATACCTTCTATGGATTCTTCTTCTTTAAGTTTTACCCCTATCGGAGGTTGGACAGCATCAGGGCAATTTTCACCTTCGAGGCTGCCGCTCTAAAGAGCGAGGTAGTGCTGCAGCCGAACCAATCCCTCAGGTTGTTCAACCAAGAGTGGCGCCTTCGGTCAACTCTTCTCCTTCCAGCAATCTCTCCCTGTATGACGAGTTGGAGCATCCTGTACTTTTCATTTCTTATGACGTGACCGAAATAAGATAACTTTCGGCGTTTAATGGTGTTAATAAGTTCCGTCTTCTTTTTGACTCGATTGAGGACTTCTATGGATTAGCCACATCAAAATGAGAGTTGAGACATAATTCATTCAGAACACTTGAATAGTGGTTGGGTTTCCTAGGTAGGTACTAGGTTGCAATTAGGATTATAGGCAGAGTTTTAGAGCAAATCGTCCATAATTAAAAACCGGCGGAATCTGACTCGCTCCAGAAGGGTTCCGTACTATGTTGTTTATGAGCCCTACTTCATTTTTGTCTGTTTCTGATGTTATAGCGACAATAGAAATACATAATCTGTGAAAATTTCAACTCTCTAGCTATAGCGATTCATGAGATACAGACATACAGACAGACAGACAGTGTAGTCTTAGTAACAGGGTTCCGTGTTTACTCTTTGTTTACGGGTTTCAGGGTTTTACCCTAAATGTGACGTAAAACAGCATGGGAGCAAAATACCCGTTTTTATTAAAGATTTAACTGACGTTCACGGTCTGTCGATCAAACAGTTTCTTTCCAGCCTGCTTTCACTCTAATTTCTAAATTAACCACAGATAATTCAAGTACCCAAATACGCACGTTAGCTATGCCTCAGGGAATCACTCCCCAAATTTCTGGTAAAATCTTGTAGATGTCTAGTAAAAAGGTATATAAATTCATTAGAACGGTGATTGGGGAACCAATCGGGACTGCCTTTCTTGTAATGTTGTTAGGATTTGTTGTAACGAAAGGAAAAATATAAAAGTAAGATTCTATCAAGTCTCTACACCTACACTTACAAATTACGTCGAAGGCATACTTACGTACCTTGGATAAAGCCAATTAGAAAGGTCATATTTATTTTGGTAAAGTACTTGCAGGTAAGGGCCACCTGTCACCTTAATTAAAACTAAATATTTCGTAAAAATACGGAAAACTATTTTATAACAGATGGTGGCATCCATTTTCAACCCCCAATTTCAACCCACGGCATAATTTTAATTAAAATACCTGCAAATCAATAGTCCATTTTCTGCCATAAATATTTGCTTTATTATCATTCTGAAAAACAATTCATTTAGTATTTTCTAAGGTTTTCGCGACTTGAACGAAGACGAATGACGAATGTCATCTTAGTCTGCCTGTGACCATGGGATCTGCAAAGTTCCCGAAACGTCAGGTTTAAAATAAAAATAAAAACGCGAAGATATCCGTTCAAATAAATTTATTATTATGAACAATTCATTTGTTTATTTTTGTATTATTATTTCACTATTTAATATCAAGGTTTTTACAAAGCCCTTTAGTAGCCCTTACTCCCGCAGGTAATCTTTTTCGCTGATAGGTAAGATAATGAAAAATAAACTAATTTCAATATTTTGGATCAAAATTAAATCTTTGAAATAACTTTTCCAAACGCCGAAATCGCCGCCGCGCCGGTTGATTTCGACAAAAAAACAAAGGAAACTTTGTTTGTCTGTCTGTTTACTGAAATTACTAACAATAGACCTTAGAGTTTTGCAGGTTCTGCATGTTTTACATTATTTACAAAAAATACACGATGTATATTTTGGAACTTTCGAAATGTTTTTGAGATTACACGCCCCTAAAAAAATCTAGCCAGTACGACTCGTGTCGTCTATACTAATATTATAAAGAGGAAACATTTGATTGTTTATTTGTTTGCATTAAATAGGCTCCTAAACTTCTGGACCTTGATGAAACTTGGTATGAGGATACATTGATTCATTGGGAGTGTTACGGCTACTTTTTATCCCGTAAAATTAAGCCGATGAAATCAACCGCGGAACGCGGCTAGTTATTTATAATGTATCGCCTGGACCAACTATGTAAAATATATTCAGATATTTTCATATCAAACCCGAAATTACGCAAATGAAACCTCAGGGCATAGCTAGTATATTTTCTAATCCTAATTGGCGTTGTTCTACACTTGCTTTAACCTACGACTAGGTTAGGTTGGATCCGTTTAATTAATTAATTTACTGGTTCTCGGTTTTAGTTGTGCGTTTGTGACCTTTCCCATGCTTTTAGGAGCTTCATTAAAGTTTGAAATAAAGGGCCAACGCTGATATAAAAATATGTACATACTTATAGGGAAAAATCTGATATATAAAAATATATTTTTGGTACCTACTTACAAGTTTTCGCGAAAATGTAAATTTACCCATATCTTTTTATCATGTTGGTCAGGACCTTGATTTTTATACACCTTATAGGGAATTTTGGTACTTACAAGTTTTTGCGAAAATGTAAATTTGCCCATATCTTTTTATCATGTTGGTCAGGACCTTGATTTTTATACACCTTATAGGGAATTTTGGTACTTACAAGTTTTTGCGAAAATGTAAATTTGCCCATATCTTTTTATCATGTTGGTCAGGACCTTGATTTTTATACACCTTATAGGGAATTTTGGTACTTACAAGTTTTTGCGAAAATGTAAATTTGCCCATATCTTTTTATCATGTTGACTCCGGACCTTGATTTTTATACACCTTATAGGAACCCTAGACCTCAGTATCTGGTATGAATTTCAAATTGCTATAGGTGCACCCGTTCTTGAAAAAATCGGCGGTGACACACGGACAGACAGACAGACAAGAAAGTGATCTTATAATGGTTCCTTTTTTACCTTTTGAGGAGCGGAACCCTAAAAATAAACGTGTCTCAAAACCCCCTTAGAATTTTTTTAGGTAAACATGTATATGTGGGATATTTCTTTTATGGTTATTCGTTTCACGTTTTCGTAACGCATAACATTTTTTCTCGGCCCAAGATCCGCGATACTTCGTTCCAAACAATCAAACTATGATCAGAAAATTGTAACTGTCCGATTAACGATACGAACAAATAACGAAGTGAAGTGATTTTTTCGAGACTTGACAGCTTTTCTTTTCTTTTCTTGACCGCAAGGAACTTTAATCTGAAAGTTTGTTTATTTATTTTTTTGTTTGTCCCTTTTCAATTTCAAACAACCGATTTGGATAAAAAGCGGCATAGTCGTAGTTTAGGAGATAGAGAAAGACAGAATACTTTTAAGGCCAGTGTGAGGCTGTAAATTTCCATACAAAAAGCGCTAACGTTTTCCCCCCCATAAACGAAGTCCGATTTTGATAATTTTTGAAAATGTTCTAGATCTAATGGAAAACTAGGTTTAATCGTTTTTATTTTAAAGAAATATTGCCTAAGATAAAAGTTATTAGTATCTGAATATCTATAATTTTGACTTAAAAACTTCATCGAGCGTTTCAATTGTTTTTTAATAGACTAAACGGAATTACCAAAAAAGAAAAACGTATAAACCTAGAATAAGATGCAGTGAATTAAATGATACCAAAATTTTTTCATTTTGTGAAGGATAAAGGGGGTAAAATCGTTACGGCCCGCAACATTATTTGAAAGCAAAATGAAGCCAATTACGTCCGAACTTAAACTCTATCGCACGATACGGGTTATTTTTGAAAATACCTACTCGCGCCGCGTATCCAAAACTCATGATCCTCTAATCTAGAAATTCCACGGCTGAACCGCGGGGCGCAGTATATTATAATTGTAAGTATGTACTTACTTAATTTATTTTAGTAAAGTTTATGTAACGCAAACGGCCATGTTTCGTTTATATTTAACAAAACAACAATGCAGAGATTCCGTGACCGATATATAAAACAAAAGGAAGTGTTTAGTCTATCGGTGTTACATTGAAATTGTATAATTGTTAGGTTGAACGGGTAATTGGAAACTGTGAAATTATTACTTATTGGCGTGAATTTAAATCGTCGTAAGCGCAGTTGCTAAAGTAAAATGTAACGGTAATAAAAAACGTGCAACGGATGTAAGGAAAGAGGACTTTTTTTTTTACAAGTCACTTACTAAACACACAGACAGACAGACGGATAAGACAGTGATCTTATAAGGGTTCCTTTTTTTACCTTTTAAGGTACGGAACCCTAAAAAACTTCAATATCACGCCTGTCTGATGATAAGTGAAGATGCGGTTCAGGACATAACACGCTTTTCTTGACTTGAAGACTCCCAAACCTACCCTTCAAGAAATGACGGTCGAACTCTTAATAACTAGTTTACAAGGGGCAGTGGCGGGGCAAGACCTAAATTTGGTGTGGGCAAGACAGATTTCGCGAGGCCCTGTTCTGTGGCGACCTGAAGAGAATCTCTTGTTTTATTTGTTTACTACAAATAAAACAAGGGATTCCCCGCACTGGTCGGCGGCGGCAAGGATTACTCGCGATATAATAGTTACCCAACGTAAGCAAATGTTGCCAGACTAAAAAAACATATTTCACACATAAATAAATTTATATCTTTTTTTATTTTATTCTCGTTTTGAAGCAATGCATAAATTTTTTTTGAGGCGCGAGGCCCTTCGTACCGCAAGGCCGTAGGCGGTGGCCCACGTCGCCCACGCCTTACGCCGCCTCTGAAGGGGTATGGTATTATCATCCAAACTCTGAAGATAAAGAAAGAATAAAATCGAGTTCCACAAAATAAAAATATGATAAATATCCCCTTCTAAATAACTTTTGAAGTAAACCTAGCCATGTAAGTTAAAGAACACCTTTGTGCACAGGTTTTTTAGGCAATAAATGTTTTAGTAAGTATTTGAATAGGATCTTAAGGTGAAAGGGTACCTGCGCTCTCTCCATACAAACGTAGTCGACTGTTTCCTCCCTGGATAATAATACTAGCACAAATATTTTTGTGCCATAAAATCTATAACTGCCATGACTATGCCCCTGTGTTTTAGTTTGCTTCATTTTCTAAATTAAGATTTTTTTAAAAAATAGGGGCATGGTCATGGCAGTTATTATATGTGTTATGCATCAAAAATATTTGCTGTAGTGTCATTATCCAGGGAGAAAACAGTCGACTACGTTTGTAATAGTTTGTATGGAAAGAGCCCCCGGTCGGTACCCTTTCCTCTGAAAAGGAACATATAGTCTAGTCAACTTTACAATCAACAACATACCTTGGCTTACTGCATGCATGAGGCATCAAAGTGGCAATGATTGCATGACGTGTCAAAGAGATCATCCTAATTAGTAGAGTACGTTTGACCCGACGGAGCAGGCCACTTGAGGCGTTTGTCTGGCTTCTATATAGTAGGTTAATAATTATCAGTAGACTAGCAGTGCTCCGCGGTTTCACCCACGTAACTCACTATCCTGTGGGAATATCGGAATAAAATGTAGCCTATGCTACTGTCAATGAATCAATGTATCCTCATACCAAATTTCATCAAAATCGGTCCAGTAGTTTCGGAGCCTATTTGTTACAAAAAATAAAACAAAATAATTATCTCTTTATTATATTTAGGTATGGTATATTTATATAGGATGTCCGATAATGAATGGATAAGCGGGCACCAACGGATAGATAGAAAAATGAAAGTTATATTCTATGAAAGTCTCTTGGTTTGCGAAATTTAAAATTTACAAATTTCTCTAAATTTTTGCAAATAAAGGAATTATTCCAATCTGTTTGTTGGGTAGTATTCCAGGATAAATGTGCTATGAAATGCAAACAGGTTTTTTAATGACACATCGAAAGTTTTTTTTAATTTCATGATTTTTTAAGTTTTTAACCTGAATTTTAATCTTTTCCCGTGTAAAATATGTAAGGTGGGTGACCTTACATTACATAATGCCAAATTTTAAAAAAGTTGCCTGTTTCTTTGATATTCTGAAATAATACGTGGTATTTCCTGCATTTAATACCAAATTAACTTCTATGAAAATGAGCCATTGCATTCATTACCGGACACCCTGTATCACTCGATATCTATATACCTACCTATACTATTGTGCTATAGGTACCTACAGTTGTGCATGTCAAGAACAATTGACTTTGGAACAAAGTAGGGTAAGGTACCTTTCATATTTTTGTCTTTTGTTCAACCTTAACCTGGCAACGATCTAAGGTTATCGAACTGTTTAGAAATTTTCATTTTCTGTGAAATAAAAATTAATTAGAAACGTTTCTTTAGATTATAGGTATTCGTCGAGTCTTAATATAAAATCTCAGTTCTCATTATTTTTGGGGTGACTTTATATTTAAACGAACTAATTTTTTTGCTATTATTGGGGAATTCTCTCAAAAAATTCTTAAGTCAATAAGGTAATTACAGCAAAAATTTTATTCATTTTTATACAAAAAAGTTCTGCACATAACCTCATCTCAGCTGATAGTGGCCGAGGATGTACCATACTTGCTTAGAAGGTACCTATTCACTCTTGAAGACTCCAAGGTTTTAGGGGAACAATAAAATAAGAAAAAGACCACAAAATATTATTGGAAGTTTATTTTTACCCGACTACGCCGAAGCTAAAAGAGAGGGTTATGCTTATGACCTGTACTTACATATGTATGTAGGTATGTTCATTTGTTCCCACCTAACTCTTTTGAGTTAGGTGGTACTTACTATAATTTAACAATTGAGGTATCGTTAGAAGCGTCTCAATAGTCTGCTAGTTATAGGTTATGAGACGTCACAATAAATTAAATATGGCGCCCTCTAGAGGACATAGGGTCATCAATAAAATAATTAAAAACTTGAGAGGTGTCAAGGGACACCCGGATGGAACGAAGTTCCTTTCGATTAATTAATGAAGGAATTGTAATTTTTTTTTTGTAAATTTTCGTCGCGACACCACACTGTTCAATGCGAAATAGAAAGACGAAACGAAAATAACTGGCTTGCTTTCTATGCAAAAAGTGTCGTTACAACTTTTAGTCTTATTTTTTTCCGTCTAGCCCCCTTTCGCACCGCACGATGATGAACAATCATTCCAAAAATGATTATTCCGTGATCATGTTCACATAGAGACCTATATGCTCAGATTTAAACAATATTCACGCCCAATACATTGGGTGCTATCGTTTGTCTGGCGCTTATTTACCTCGAGTGGGCTGCTTGTACTGCCAAACTAAACCGGTTACAGTTGGGGGACATCCTCTAATTTACATCTACGTGATTCAATGGTTCTCTCTGTTTGTAATGGAGTCTCCGTGTTTAACTTGTCATCATTAGTTTTATGTTTATGATGTTATTTAAACTTCCGTTGCAGATTAGGGGGAATACATACTAATAATATGTCTTGTACAGAAAATAAGTACACCTAATACTGTGCTAAAAACTCAAGTTTTATATTAAGATACTATATTTTAATCAATCTATCTATAGTTGATAGCTCTCTTAGATTTAGTGCCAATTCATAGAATTTCATCCCAAGTGTATTCAATTCAGTTCGAATTTATTTTGTTAATTTGACAACTTTGGTCACCACGGGCTTTCCTGTCGTCGCAGTGCTGGCAGACTATCCCGCCACGCTGCTATAAATGATGTCATCCGTAGGGCTCTTGTCAGCGTCAATGTACCGGCTCTTCTAGAGCCGAACGGTCTTGTGCGTGACGATGGCAAGCGTCCCGATGAGATGACGTTAATCCCCTGGAGTCATGGAAAACCGTTAGTGTGGGACGCTAATTGTGTCGACACACTGGCGGCTTCACACCTCGTCTCCACCTCCAGGGAGGCGGGTGCTGCGGCGACGGCGGCAGAGGTGGTAAAGCGACGGAAATATGTATCCATTGGTGATGGCTACATGTTTCTGCCTTTTGCCACGGAGACCCTGGGGCCGTGGGGACCAGAAGCCTTAGATTTCTACAAAAATATTTCAAAATTATTAGTATTAGCTTCAGGTGACCAAAGGGCTGGCTGCTACTTTGGCCAACGGATCGGCATTGCCATCCAAAGAGGCAATGCAGCGAGTCTTTTGGGCACCTTACCTAGGGAGATTCATTTAGATTATTAACATTGTTTTATTTCTTTCTTTTTAATTATAACTTAAATAAATATACATCATTTTGTTAATTTATTTTATCGACTATTAAATTTGAAGGCAAACAAAAACAACAAACGAAAACTGACCGAAAAGTTCAAATCCCTCAGATTTTATTGTATTCTCATACTAAGTTTTATCAAAATCTGTCCAGTAGTTTTCGATTTACTTCAAACCTAAGGATTTCTTTCTACGTCAATAAATCACTCTATATCGAAAACGTCACTGAAAGGAAGACAATAGACGATCAACAAAGTATGACCACAGTATGACGTCAAATGCAAATCTGGACACGATCCTAATTTGGTATTATAGTGGGCGTAGACCTTATCGTCATTACTTAAATGTTTACGATGTTGTATAAACTTCCGTAGCTGATTATGTAATAGTTTTAGTGCTTAATTTTAAGTTGGGAGCTAAGTATTGTTGAGATTAGCTACGCACCGGGTTTTATACGATGTAACTCTCAAACGATCAAACTTTGGATTTGGTGCTTTTCTCCGGGCGGTTTTCGACAACGGTTCTTTTTGCGCAGATTTTCTATTTTTGCCTACTACTACTAAACAGCTATAATCAAGTCAAACAAGAATATAAAAAATCAACTAGCCATTACCATAGCACAGTCAGAATTTTAACTAAGCGGTGTCCTTGAATATTGAATTACATACCTAATGCTCGGTACATAAAGGGGTTACTAATTTGATAATGCAATTTTATATTAATGTCATAAATATTATGTTTTCTTTAAAATATGTTGCTGCAACCATAACTTTACTCTCTGCGTTCCCGAGATTACTATGAAACAAGTCAGAGGGCCCATTCGACCGGTTTATATGAAGTTATAATATTGTGACTTCTATGCTGTAGAAATCTTGGGTTTCTGTATACCTACCTAATTTATATCCTGATTAGTTATATAAAATAGAAAGTAACCGCAACTCGGTTGTTGACACGTTGATCCATCAATGTAAAATGTAGGTATAAACAGTAGCGTAGCGAGGGGGGGGGGGGGTTGACCGCCCCGGGCGCCACCATTTGGAGGGCGACAAAATTGGGAAAAAATTATTTTGTGCAGTCATTGGCGGTCAGTCAGACACTTAATTTTTCAAGAAATTAGCTCTTACCCACTTGCACATATTGGATGTCCCTCCCGCCCAATACAGGTGTTGCAAATGACGAGTCGCCCCGCATCCTTAATTCTTACATATCGTTACGTTTTTTCTCACAAACACAAACATTATTATTTTTATGACGTCAAAAAGGCGGTAAATTGCCAACATTATTATTTTTATGACGTAAAAAGGGTGGCAAATTTCCAACATTATTATTTTTAAGACGTCAAAAAGGCGGCAAATTTCCAACATTATTATTTTTATGACGTCAAAGAGGCGGCAAATTGTTAACATTATTATTTTTGAGACGTCAAAAAGGCGGCAAATTTCCAACATTATTATTTTTGACGTCAAAGAGGCGGCAAATTGTTAACATTATTATTTTTGAGACGTCAAAAGGGCGGCAACTTTCAAACATTATTATTTTTATGACGTCAAAAGGGCGGCAAATTTCCATCATTATTTTTTTATGACGTCAAAGAGGCGGCAAATTGTTAACATTATTATTTTTAAGACGTCAAAAGGGCGGCACATTATAACTCCGCCCCTGGCGACAGTGTCCCCACGCTACGCCACTGGGTATAAACACCTAACAACCTATTAGTATATACCTGGGTAGCTATTTGAACGTGACTCGATTCGTGTTTGAAAGTCTGATTGGAGAGAAAAGTGGAAATCGATCATTTGTAATCTACTCTAGATGTAGAACTGTTTTTGATTAGAAAAATGTCTTTATGTTTTTTATTTCTCTAATAGCTGCCCCCCGTGGTTTCAATATCAAAATAAAAAGTTACTCGATAAATGGACTACGCAACATAAAAAAAATTCATTATGAGTTAATTTAAAAAATATAGGTTTTAAAGTAAAACTAGGTTTTAAAGATGTAAGAAGAAGAAACCTCAAAAGTTTAATGAATCTAACAAAAGCTTAATTTTGAAGCGTAATATAGAAACTAGAAATGAGGTAGTTATCCTGCAAATGGTCGGTCATTCACAAAGGGTTTAATTAAACGTATTTCTCTAGGTACCTACTGGAGCTTAACTACAAGTGCCCAATGAGGTGTGGAGGACCTAGAAGTCTAGCCTTTTCACCCGAAATACGGTTTTATTGCTTTTGTTAAACGTCTTTCATTTAGTTTATTGTTACATTTGGTAATGTAGTTAAGTCGCATAATATAACAACCAAAGGCTGGATTTTGCCTTAAATGAAAATTGTTGATTTTCGCATGGGCAATTGTTGTGTGTACCATTTGTAGGTGAACGCTTATACTGCATTTAAATCACTACATAGTATAAAACAAAGTCGTTTCTTGGCGTCTGTGGATTTTGATGCGGTTTTTTTTTAATAGATAGAGTGATTCAAGAGGAAGTTTATATGTAACATGCATAAAGCCGTGCGCAGCCGGGGCGGATCGCAAGTATAATTATAAAGAAGAATTTTTTATCGCCTTTTAGTTTATACAAACTTGAAAATAATATTTTTAACTTTATTTTCTTTTTCATTACTTCCTATGGTAGGTAAGTGCCTAAGTATATTATGTTAATTCAAGATTGAGTACAATTAGTAAAATCCCAAGAAAATGTGTAATATTTTTGGCGGAAATAGGTGTTTGTGTTTTGTGTTTTAACCCCCGACGCAAAAACGACAGGGTGTTATAAGTTTGATGTGTCTGTGTGTCTGTCTGTGGCATCGTAGCTCCCGAACGGATGAACCTATTTTATTTTTATTTTTTTATGTTTAATTCTTGCTGTGTTAAAATGTGCTAAACAGGTATAAAAAGTGCGAAAAGTGTAATTACCATCACTGCTGATAAATCATCAGGATCTAGTATCAATGTAATAGAGCGAACACACCTTAAGAGGAAAGGGTACCGGGGGCTTTCTCCATACTAACTATTACAAACGTAGTCGACTGTTTTCTCTAGAGCAAATATTTTTGGTGCATAAAACTTATAACTGCCATGACCATTGCCCCTATTTTTAATTTTTTTAATCTTAATTTCTATGATAATTAGAAAATTAAAAAAAATAACAAAAAATAGGGGCATAGTCATGGCAGCTATAGGTTTTATGGCACAAAAATATTTGTGCTAGTATCAGTATTAAGGGAGGAAACAGTCGACTACGTTTGTATGGAGAGAGCGTCGGTACCCTTTCACCTGAACCTTATCCGAATTAGGGTTGACATTAGATGCCCTTTCACCGTGAACTTTAGTCGACGACGAGCGACACGCCGGAAACCATCACACCCTAATTACATTGACGATCGCCATCTTGTATTGACAACGTTTTTGATGTCTATTGGGAACGAAGATTGGGAATTAAAATAGTATTTTGTAATAAATACTCATTGCTGTCAACCTTTCACAATTACAACACCCTGAAATGCACGGAATAAAGTTGCTAGTGCTGTTTAAATCATCTAGATTGTAATAAATGTAAAGACTATTTTTTTCCTTCTACCTGACCTTATATAATTTGCAATATTTTTCTGGGTGATCACCTGCCTGATTCGCTGCGATGGTTTACCGCAACCACCGTGCGATACCCAAGGTGTGATAGTCTGCACAAGGTCTTGAAATCCCCTAGTCGCGGGGAGATATGGGGTAGCCATGGGGAGATATGGGGTAGCCTTATTCTATGCCGGGGCTCAAAGAAATAAGCGTAAGGTTTATCTATCAGGAACGTGTCATCTTAGGTACGTCAAGTCAATTTTGAAGATTCCTAGCTAATCCAACCTCACATCAAAATATACCGACTCTAAAGCATTACAATTCAAACTAGGTTTAAAATTCGTGTACAATCTTTACACAGATTCAATTTGGAAATAAAAGCCAATGATAAAATTATGTCAACCATAGATACGTCTTTGCGAAATAAACTAGACCACACGAAAGTAAGGCAATTCACTCAGAATCCCTTTTGGGTGTTTTCGGATATTGCATGAAGATACGTCAAATTATTGTGTCACAATAAGGGATGCGAAGTTCGGAGGTAACCACTATAACTGTTACATCTCAAAAAAAAACCACGCAAAACCGGGCAAAAGACCACGAGGGCGAAGCCCCAAACGGTGGACCAACCAAGTATCCGAACAGCTGGATATATCGCTCAGCACAGCTCTACACCGGGCGTCAGTCAGAGTCCATTGGAGGCAGACAGTAAATCGACTGCACCAGCAGAGTCACGATCCTCAGCATTGATGGAACGACGGAGGAGGCACGGGGAGGTAACTGTTACAATCTCACTGATAAAAAGCTTACATTTTTGCCTTCACAATAAACAGTCTGCGAGTATCGACCGATCGAAAAGTCTGTAACATCCATTGGCCTTTACTTTCCCATTTATTCACGTCACAAACAATATAGCAGAACCAAAAACACCAGCGTATTATTTAGTGGTCATTTCCGACGATAATTCAATACTGAATTAAAATGTAATTGTCGATTGTCCATTAACTGAGTTCGGTAATGAAGCCTACATGACAAGCATTATGAAGTTACAGAGCTCGTAGCGGAGTATTAACCGTTTGCATATGAAAATAGTTCTGGACAGGGGGGTGTCCGTTGAGAGTAGGATCCGTTGGGGGATCCGTTAAGCGTCGACCATTTATTTAACGTTCCGTACGCATTACTCCTCACAAATTCGTTTTTGATAGTATAATAATTGCTAGTGTTGTGGTGGAATCTCTACATAATGATGGCAAGGCAAACTTGAGCATATAACTACACAAATGGAAAAAAATATGATAAAATTCTCCACAAATTTAATAGAATAGAATATAATTTATTCAGACAAACACACGACATAATAAACACACAAATAAGAAAAAAATAAGAAAAGTGAAACAGTAAGAGATAGTTACAGAGAAAAGTAAATACAAAAAAAACAGAGTATAGGTAAAAAAATCTGAGAAGTCGTGTGTTGCTGGAATGGGTAAAGCTTCAGCATGTGCTGCAGATACGCACGCACATCTGCAGCGCTGGTCTTCCGGCCGCAACCTGTG
Organism: Idaea aversata; assembly: GCA_907269075.1. Lineage (NCBI taxonomy): Eukaryota > Metazoa > Arthropoda > Insecta > Lepidoptera > Geometridae > Idaea > Idaea aversata. The sequence continues at coordinate 1,023,264 of OU026092.1, read as the reverse complement.
TGTGACTTTTCCGCTCCCAGGAATTTCGTGAATTTGATGTGGAAAAACAAGCATTTAACGACACGTGTTTTTCATTTTTTTTTTAGAATCTGACGCCATTACACTAGGTATATAAACTTCAAGAACCTATATACCTAAACTCCTTGCAAACAAGTAATTTTTGTTCGAAGTTTTGCCATTATTCTTTTTCCCATTTTTCATACAAATATTTCTGAACAGCTTATTGGAATATGTCGTCGTGTTTTTGTATATCCAATTTATAAAATTTCAATGTTAATACGAAATACATTTCAAGATAATATGTTCGTATATCGAATGAAAATGCCATCATCGACACAAAGATACGTATATATACTATTATATACAGCTAACATTATACCAATCGTTTCAAAATTACACAGTACACTTCACAAAGAATTTCTATTAAATCCATTCACGATTTCATGGCTCCGAAATACTCAGAATGAAATATTTCCCGAAATAACCTAATCCCTCGTTTTATCGAGTTGGTAAAAAAACGGGGAACAAACAAAAACCCGTTGTGGGAAATGGCGTCCATTTTGTGGTTTTCATTCATATTTCCCTCCAACGATTACGGTTTGCGCGGGAACGGAGTTCTCTTTTTTTCACGGCAATTTGGTCGTCGCTTCTAGTTGACTTTTTGGGGCCAGTTTTAATCGGTGTTGCCATTTCGGAACGTTTCATCTGTGTGTCTGTTTTGAGTCATGTACTTACATACATGCTGCGCTGTTATTGTAACCCAAACCCGAATATTTTCGCCGTATCAATTCTGACTTTGTCTTTCCAGATGAGAAGTCCCAAAATGGTGGAATGACGTGAAGCGATGCTGGTGCAGCAGGCGTGCTCGTCGCCTGGACCCAGCGGCACCGCTAGTCCGAAGTTACCCCAGAGTCCGAGACCGAACCCGAGCCCATGCTTCGGGCCACGTTTGACCGGTAGCCCGAGCCTCAGCGATGGAGCATCGAGTTCGAACAGCCCGAGATTGGGGGCCAGCCCGAAGTATGGGAGCCCTAGACTCGGATCGGGGAGCCCGAGGCTCGGGAAGACACCTGTGGAAGATGAAGCGGCTCTCGAGAGGCTGCAGACGGAACTGAAAGAAGGTTGGACTGTACACACGGGGAGAGATGGCAGACTGTATTATTGCAAGTAAGTGGCTACAATTATTGTTCAGCTGATCTATTTTAAAGACCTGGGTGATGAGACCCAGATCTTCTTGGACTTGGTCAATCCAGCGATACTTAGGTCTACTAACGGGTAGTCTCCCCTGAGGCCGTCCTAGGTATGGTCTTTTGACCGCTCGATCCTTCTCCATTCCACATGAGTATCTATTATTTTCTCATGTGTTCATTCCACTGGCGCTATATGTATAAATCATCGATATTAGATGTAGAGGCCAATATTGTAATACAATGATTAAATAAAACGCAAGTATTAGTGGTTTGAGTAGGTGTATAACAATATTCAAAGTAAGTTTCTGTTCACTGGCGCACGGCGGCGGCGCCTATAATGCGATAATGTGACTCATAATGGTATGATATTGTGTGCCGGAGCCACAGATAGAACCCTGTAATTGTTATGTTGAGCTTCTGATAAGCTCTACGGAATAGTTATAGTGAATAGAATAGTGAGAAGTGATTTATTTGTAAAAAATCATATTTACATAGCACGCCAGGTACACAGAAAAAGCTCTCTTGAAGCAAGAATAATCTTACTATAGATAGATAGGGAATAATTTCTTGTTTTTAGTAAATGTCCAGTTTTCTTAATTAGCTTCTAAATTAAGATTATTCCCTATCATTTTAGTTATTTTTTTACTAAAAACAAGGCATTGTTCTCTAGCGTCTAGAGTGGAGTAGAGAAGATTAAATCTTGTTAGAAGAATCTTTTTTTTTTGTGAATTATATATATGAAATACATACAAGTAAGGTAAGTACATTTTTGAGACAGGAAATACTGATACTAATACTGAAACAAATACTGATATCAATAAGAAATAATAATTCTATGAAGTAAGCATTAGTAAAGAAATAAAACTATTAAATAAAAACATTACTTATACTTAGGTCAAAAAATTCCCCCATATCATAAAAAGTTTACTCAATCAGCCATTTTTATTTGGTTTTGAAGCTATTTGATGTTAGGAGTTGAGATCCGTAATGACCTAATTTTAAATTTGCTAGTAACGGATCCCGTAGAGTCCCGTTGAGAGTCAACCGTAAGTTTTGATATCTGGCGCATTGTTTTTTTAGTTTAGATTTGTAGGTATGTCTTTATTCATCCATTAGTGGTCAAAATCAATTACAAAATCTATAAGCTATCAAGGTTTAGACTGATTGTTTTTGGTCAGTTTTTTTTTATAGGAAAGATGTCAGAAAAATGGCATTTTAACCCTCGGTAGCCGACAGATAGGTTATTGATTTCGACCATTAAGATAATAAAGGTGGGTTATATCTTGGAGGTTTGAGGGACCGCGCCGCTTGAAAATCATGGCATCGCATGACCGCACTTGAATTTATCTCCCCTACTCTTGTGCCCGTTCAATGAATCAAATTAGAGTGACCCTAGGATTTGTCCCGTATAACTTCGGCCCTAATGGGACAAATTTAAGTGATCAAAAAAAATATGTTTTCCAGTCTTGAACTGGGCCTATATTTGTAAAGAGTTAAAAAGTGAAGTACCGTCATCGAGAAAAGCGTTAGGGCGCGTTCAGATGACACGCGTTGACCACGCGCCAACCACGCGCATCACACGCGTTGACCACGCGTTGAACACGCGTTGAAATTTGTTCTATAATATGTAATTTAAGTCTTATGACACATCAATAGATCTCAAATTGCATTTATCAAGTCCACCCGCTCACGCCACGCGCCCGCCCCGCTCACGCCACGCGCCCGCCCCGCGCACGCCCCGCGCCTGCTTGCAGAAATGCAATTTGAGATCTATTAATGTGTCATAAGACTCAAATTATGTATAGAACAAATTTCAACGCGTGTTCAACGCGTGGTCAAAGCGTGTGATGCGCGTGGTGGGCGCGTGGTCAACGCGTGTCATCTGAACGCGCCCTTAAGTATTTTTTTTTAATAATGCTACTAATATTATAAATGTGATAGTTTTTGTGTGTGTATGTTTGTTACTTCTTTACGCAAAACCTACTGGACCGATTGCGATGAAACTCGGTATGCTACTTTTAGCCTGATATTCTCACGGGAACTTACGGGGGTGAAACCGCGGGGCGCAGCAAGTTTTATACAAAAAATACAAATACAAATATATTTATTTATCAAAAGTTGAGGTACATAATTAGTTATATAAGTACTTAGTTTAAGAATTTTATTTTGCTGATTCTCAAATAAAAGCCACTTAAATAATGCAATAAAACTCGAATTACGACTAATTAAAGTGAAAACAAAACACATAACGCAGTTTTCACAATCCCGCCAAAACTCAACGTTATCTTTATTCACCAGCACACAAACAAAACATTTGAAATAACAATCACAATGGACTCCAGACTACTCAATACTACTCATGAAGTCTGACTACTTTAACTCGTGCTGTCTTTGATGTCGCTACCGTCTATACAAAGTATCAAAATAGGGTTTAATATTTTTAGTTCCACATAATTCCGCCTGCTAATGTAGCTTGGTCAGAGTGTAACGCCTCGTGACGTCACTATTCCGCCATTGTCACTGTCAGGGTTGTCACATTTTAATTAAATTTTGCGGCAGCGGTTTTTTAATTAAATGGCGCGCTCGCTTCTGATTTTATAGTTGAAAATTCTTGTTACTGTTTTGCATAAAAGGTGTGAGTTTTATTTTTATAAATTGGGAATATGGTGTAAAAATTGATTATGATTAGTAGCTAAGAAACAATTCAAATCAAAAAAAATTGTAAGACTAATGTCACCTTTTCACCTGCGGTTTTAAAAGAACAGCGATTAATGATTGAATCGTGTTAAAATAAGTAAAAAAAAATGATATAGTAACCTAGGGAAACAATATTTAATTATTTTTAAATAAGTACTATTAGGGAACAAAATTGGCGTATTGCTGATTCATCCCACTATTTTTTCCCACGAGTTAAATTTTAGGCGTTTCATACCACAGTATTTTTCAATTTCCTTTTCATACCATTTCTCTTTCACAAAATTGCATAATTAACAGGCACATCTCCTACGACTATGTATCTAGTGACGCTGGTATTGCAACTTTATGCCCTGATTGTACAAAGTAATTAAAAATAAAATAATTAATTCCTTAAATTAAAAATGAACATTGGAACGTCAACCATCGGAACCAACCAAACATCTCCATCCGCCTACACGGATTGTCCAAAGACAAAGTATCTTGATATCCGGTACTAAATTATAGCCGAGCGAGGTACTTACTCGTATCTTATACTAGGTTCGTTCAAGTCTTACCTCTTACAACCATTTACTAAGGCTGGTTGGGTAGAAGTGGCGAGAGGCGCGGACGACACCTGGCCAATTACATTATAATTACCTGCTTGCCAGGAGTCATTACCCCCCCAACCTGTAAATAGTGTGAAACCATCTGTTTGTAATCTGAATTAGTTGTGCAGACCCAGCTAAAATCAGTGTTTTGCATTTAAGCATTTAACCTATGCACCACTTCAGAACACAACTAATCTTACAATTTATTAATTACATATTCGCACATCTGGAAGAACAATGGCACATCTACCAAAAATGCGAAAATGATTTGTTTTGTTCTAAGTGTTCAAAAATGCATTATCTATCGTGTGACAAAACGGCACAACGGTAGTTCGTATAGTTTTCGACAGAAGTCGCTAGTGTCGTTGTAATATTATTGGATTTACCCCCACTTCCCCGTGGAACAACAGCTCATTGGTCAGTTGTGTCGGGACGGGACGGAACTAATTTGTTCAGACGGGTAAAAATTTGATCGAAGGGTTAAAAGAACAACGGCATATTTGCTATACCACACAGTGCTACAATGACACATTTACTGTCAAATGTGCCGTTGTTCTCGTATAATTTTTCAGTCACAGTTCTTTTAAGTCATTTTTAAGTCATAATTACAATAAAACAATGGCATAATAAAAAAACAATGGCACAACTGTAGGACTCTTCTTAGTTTATGCACATTTTTAGATAATTACACAAAACCAAAACAAATAAAATGCATCGTAATATATTTTAAAATATATGTCTTAGGGGTAGAAAACACAAAAGAACTTAAAATAAACCAATTTCTATATTTAAGGACCTCTTAAACCTTTAAACCTTCCTCCTGTAAAATTCACTAAATGTAAGTTGTGCCATTGTTCTTCCAGATGTGCGAATTATTATCTGTTTTATTAAATATTTCCTCTTTATAAAATATTAGTGTAAATAACACGCCCAATGAATCAATTTATCCTCATGCTAAGTTGTATCAAAATCGGTCCAGTAGTTTCGGAGCCTATTCAATGAAAACAAACAATTGATAGATAGATAGATAAACACTTTATTGCACCATAAAAACAAACACGAATAATAATTACATAAAAAAAAATAACACAAAATAAATTCTAACTTAAGTGAAAATCTGCTAAAAGAAAATTAATATACCTTACATTATGGCACAATGGGCGGCCTTATCGCTAAAAGCGATCTCTTCCAGGCTATAGATATATTGATATAGATTATTGTAATCTGAATTTGTTGTTTTGCGTTTTTTTTAAAATAAATATTTCTTTTCAATATTTTGTATAGCTACAACCATTATTTGGCAATAGGACATGTCTCCGCCCCGCTCGCGCCACGTCTCTCGCCACGTGTACGTATTCCGCCATCTGTCGCAATTATGACAACATCGACATCTTTTTGTTTACGGTCATCCATGTGAACGGCATTGTTTGTTCCGTACGGTTAACTTTTTGATACAATGATTCGTGATACACTTACCTATAATAATTAGTAATTAAATGATTTCTTACGCGTTTTTTTAAATGTTTTTCATTCAGACTGTACTTTTTATCATATCGGGTATTATTTCTTTTTCGGTCTTCTTCTGTTTTTCCTTCCTTGTTTCCTTTAAATAGTTGAACAACGGGACTGTCCGGAGTCCACTACCCCGCACTCAATTTCTAAGCAATTTTTTTTCTTTTTTAATGGTGTGTGTAATCAAAGTTCCCATAAAGTCACTTTAAAGTGGGCATTATGACAAAAACTAGGTCTAACAAAACCATAATTATGTAAATATTTTATATCATCACCTATTATAAGTTAAGTTATTCACAACCTACCATAAAAGCTGAATCAGTTCTTTTCCATCCAAAGGTTGCCTGGAAGAAATCGCTTTCAGCGATAAGGCCGCCCATTTGTGCAACTTATACTTTCTAGCTATTACTTTACTTTGTGTTTATTGTGTTCTGTTTCTTTCTGTGTTGTAAATAAAGTTATAAACAAAACTAAATAAAACAAATAAAGTTATCTATGTCAATTGGAATCATTCGCATGACATTGAATCGTCTTAAAAACAGAATTATGATGTGTGCCTTCGGTAAACGCCCATTTATGAGAAGACTCAAGTAAACCATGGGGTCAATATTTCATACTAAAACCATGGGAGAAATGAACAAAGTTTTAGTTTGGTAACTACACCAAACTAAAACTTTGTTCTTATGGTTTTTTCTCCGCAGAGAGTTAGGGCCCGCCCGCACACCGATATTTCGCCGCGAGGTTTTTTTTCCCAATTCTGTAACACATTGAATCTAATCGAAGTAGCCGCACCGGCGGTAAAAAAATCGCCCGGAATTTGCGCACAGTACCAATGGCGTGAATCTAATCTTCATGACATCTTTTGAGGCGTCTATTATGCCGCTTTAGTATTACATGGATAAATTACTCGGATATTGAAAAATGCGTAGACCCCATTAGAAAAGTTCTCGTACTACGAAAGAAAACGAACGAAACGAACTTACTTACATACGTACTTATTTACGTACTTCGTACTACGAAAGATCTCGATCTACGTTCTTTTTCTGAGTGAAATGAAGAATAATAAAATGAGTGTTTCTCGGCATGTTTATTTCCTCATTTGTGTTCAATTAATTCCAAATTTATTTTTTATTTTATTTTTAAATCGAAATTTGATAGATATCAAATTAACAAAACAACAGTAACTCCGTCGAATCGAAATATTTTTAGGAACTTGGTTTCACTTGAGTTTAAAATTAATGACGGGAGTAGTAATGTGTTGGCAAAGCGAGTGTGCTTTAGTATAAAACAGAACGTTAATTACCTTTTTTTTCGCGAATGAAAATGAAATTAAGCTCATTCAGCTATGAGTTTCGTTATTTTACAAATTGATAGAAAATACGTAGAATTTAGGACTGAAGTTCGGTTTTCAGGATTATATTATATGTTGATATTATTATTATGTTTGAACATAGACAAGTTAATTTACAAACATTAATGTTTCACAGTGTAAATTTACTGAGAAACTTAGCTAATTCAATGTTTTGAATTCAATGAACTTATTTTAGTTATTTAAACCCTCCCCCTTATTCCAAAACGAGGTTTAAGGATAGTCCGAGATGTTGATTTAAACCTTAGATTTAGACACAGATTTACTCTTGAACTATAGTCTAAACACTATCCCTATAGATTATATAGGGAACTATAGGCTAAGCACTATCCATAAAGATTTTATAAGGATAATGTTTAGACTATAGTTCACGAGTAAATCTGTATCTAAATCTAAGGTTTAAATCCACATCTCCTTAAACCTCGTTTTGGAATAAGGGGGTTTAAGTTGGCACCGCACTCGATAGGTAAGTTAGTCTGATAATCTGCAAAAGTCCTTTGCGCAAGGGACAAACTGCGAAAGGGACAATTTACGAAGAATTTTTTTGAGCGGATAATATGACAGCCAAAGTAACTCTGCGCTTAAAAACTTCCGTAAGGGCACCGGGGTCTTGAGGAACTTAACGATCTTTTATCAAAATCGGTTCAGCTGTTTGTAGCCAATGTTGCTCGAGATATTAAGACTCTAGACATCTTTCCAAGGACAACCTAGGATCGAAAGACCTGGCGCAAAAGTACAAGGAGGCCCGACCACAACTGGTAAGTGGGCATGGGCAGGTTAAGTCAAAGCAGAAGAATGAGGTTCATGCCGTTTTTAGACGATTTATTGTGATTTTTTCAACTAATAAAAAAAAATTACTGTTACAGTCTGCCCATCTGTTTTTTCTTTTTTCTCACAAATTTGTTTTCTGTTTTTAGTAAGTATTTGTTGTTATAGCGGCAAACAGAAATACATAACCTGTGACAATTTCAACTCTCTTCCAATCACGTTTCTTTTGATAAAGCCTTATGACAGACAGACAGTGGAGTCTTAGTAACATGGTCCCGTTTTTACCTTTTGGGTACATAACCCTAAAAATGTACTTAAAAAAAGTAATTTGTTTTTCCTTTTTCCTAACAACTATTACTAAAAGAAATTAGTTGTTAAACAAAACAGAAAAACAGGAAATATAGGTTTTATGAAAGGAAAGAAAAAAATATTTAGCTAGAGGCATTTTTCAAGAAGAAAATAGGGAAATACATAGCATGAAGAAAGCAATATCCGCCGTACCCTCATAATCTCCTCAACTAACAAAAGATAAGTTATTGTTAGTAACCTTAATGAAACTAACCCGGTTATAGCAACTTAAGGTGAAAGGGTACCTGCGCTCTCTCCATACATACGTAGTCGACTGTTTCCTCCTTGGATAATGACACTAGCACAAATATTTTTGTGCCAGAAAGCCTATAACTGTCATAACTATGCTAACTAAGAAACTAAGAAATAAAAATTAAAAATAAAACAAAAAGTATGGGCATGGTCATGGCAGTTATAAGTTTTATGCACCAAAAATATTTGCTCTAGTGTCATTATCCAGGGAGAAAACAGTCGACTACGTTTGTAATAGTTTGTATGGAGACAGCCCCCGGTACCCTTTCCTCTTAAGAAATATTAATCTAAGACGTTATAGGTACTTAACATTGTGGAATGCTTAATTTGTTCCTCGGACATTATTTATATTCCTTTCCTGGAGATAAAAGTTATTTATGAAAATATTTACTTCATTAGATAGATAGATAGATAGTTGCCTTATTTTTTTTGCACGCTGCGCCATCTAGCCCCAACTAGGCTTGTGTTATTGTGACCTTATAACGGACAGAAATAGAAATGCTTAATTTATTCCTTGGACATACTTATACTTCATTAGACAGGTACCTTTTTGTACCATTATGCCTTTGCCTTATATTTTTTTGCACGCTCGCTGTGCCATCTATCCCCAACTAGGCTTGTGTTATTGTGACCTTATAACGGACAGAAATACACAGATTATAACAAATATTTGTTTCTTTCTTTCTTATTTTATTATAATAGTGGGTACATACAGAAGATAGATGGCCTTTCCTGAAATCTATATTTATTCTACAACCTGTTCCAAATCGCTTGATACGAGGACGGCAATCTATTTTATTTTCGTCACAAATGTGATAAAAGGTGACCAACAGTTGGTATTCTATGTTATCTGACATATTCCGGTATATTCCGAACTACCGTAGCTATTCTGTATCTTGTGTTATTTGACATATTCCGGTATATACCGATCAAAGGCACCTCGATGACAATGTGGTGTCGATTTCAACGTCTTTTCATATCGATGAGACCCATATGGGATCGGTCTATTGTCCACTCTTATATTATTGACAAGTTTGCTTTACGGTTTCGACCGACACGGTAGGTTTATTATCGGTTTTAAAAGATCCTTTTGCTTTTCCACATGTAAAACCAAATGTAAGGTCATAACGTCAGATGAATGGGTGTAGCTAATCTAACCTCTTCGTTGTTGTTTGTCAACTATACGTAACATTTTTTTTCACGTTTTACAAACTCCACTGCGGCTTAATAGGGAAGGACTTATACTATAAGGACTAATTCTAGACATTTATTGTCTTTTTAGGTCTGCAAGCGTAGAACTCAGCGCTAAGTGAGCTTTTTCTATTCTTTACAAGGACGACTACCATGTTTTATTGGAACAGCTTTTTTAAACTGAGTATGAGGTTACATAGTGTTAAAAAGAATCAGTCTAGGACTTTACGACCCCAACTGCCATGAGTTCTATGAGCCACATGCCCCGCCCATTGCCACTTCTTTGAGCTGTCTGTAATTTTAATTCGCTTTCGAATTTTCTCATTTCTGATTCAATCTCGTAGTGAAACACCGAGCACAGGCCTTTCCATAGCACGCTGAGCGACTCTGAGCATTGTAAGTCTTTGGGGGAGGCCTATGTTGGCCTTTGTTTGTTTTGTTTGTTGTTTTTGTTTGTGGTTACTTGTTCTTTCTAGCTTTTACTTTACTTTGTGTTTATCGTGTTCTGTTTCTTTCTGTGTTGTACAAATAAAGTTATCTATCTATTTTCAGTAGTGGAAGGCCTGTTAGAACGATGATGATAAAATAAAGCCAATTAATATGGATTAGATGAAAAATAGCATTTCTTAAAGAGGTTGGTTCTCAATTCGGTCTTCTTTTTTTTATTTAAAAAAGCTGTGGATGGACAAGTTCCATAAGCGATTCACAAAGTGGTAGGTATTTGGACGAGAAAATTTGATTACATCATGCTGGGAAAAACGGAAAAAGGTCTCCGGGTATTTTGTAACATTACCTACAATATGTTTTGATTGCGTATAAAGATTTTAGTTTCTTTTCAAAAACATTACAAAAATTATTTTGGATTTTAATGCGTCTTGTTCTCATTACTGAATACTGACACTGGTTAAATGCACAATTTAAGCCAAAAATAAATAAAAAAACGGTTTAGTTAAGGCGGGGGTGACGAGTCGTCCACCATTTATTGTTACAATGCTAATTTTTATTGAGAAATTGTCTTCAGATCGTTAAGTAGTTCCACATCTGGTGAAAACATGATAGCATATTTCCCGATAAAAAAAATCTATAACTTTTATTGACCGAACGAGCGAAGCGAGAGAGGTCTAGTGTTGAGAAGGGTCGGTCGCTCGTATGTTTGTATGTTTGTATGTTTGTTCGACGATAACTTGAGTACCGTTGCTCTGATCTTCATGATTTTTGGTATACAAGTAGTTGAGGTCCATAGAATTTTTAAGTTCGAACATGAGCAGGATCGGTCAGGGGGTTACGGAGATAGGGGTCCAAAAGGGGATCTACCTATATGGCACACAAACTATACTGCAAATATACCCGAGTGGGGTATCAAATGAAAGGGCGTAACTTCGGTGACAATAATATGGTACCATGGAACTGATCTGATGATAGAGCTGGAGGGAATCTGCAGGAATTATCTCATTATCCATACTTCATAGTTCATTACTTCATCCATACTTCATGGTCGTCGTGCGAGTGTGTTTGTGGTTGGACGTGTTTTCGTTAGCTCCATATAATTTTTAGCAAAATAAGTGTTAAAAGTAGTTGAAACGGCGTGAAAAGTGCTGAAATACTTAGTGTTAAATCCCGGCTGTCTACAGTGATAAGAGTGATAGCTAAACTGGGGCTAAACGTGACCAAAATTACTGTGTTATAGTGAGAATTTCATTTTATCACACTCACAATTCTATAACGCTACCCACTAACTGTAAATAAAATAATTAAATCGGCAAACACAACACTTCAAACAAAATTTCATCCATATCTTTTAACAGTGTATTGACAGCGCTGTTTGACAGTGACAGTGAGTGACAATCGACCACAGACTAAACTACGTCATAAGCTGCGTTCAAAAAGCAGTACGCCGGTTCATTCTACAAGTCTTTTGAGCAAACTAAATATGGCCAAGTGCTCTGCTTGTGGTGTGTTCGTCTCTCCGTCCCTTCGGTCCGTTGTCGCTTGCGGCAGCTGCGCCTTTTATTTCCATAAGGCGTGTGTCTCGCTGCCTGAGGCAGCAAACGTGGGTAAGGAGTGGGTTTGCCCTGGGTGCAAAGCCAAGAAGAAGAAGGGGGACAACTCCAACACCCCATGCAAGGGACCTGCAGAGGGGGAGACTAGCGGTGCTTCGCCCCGGCTTGGTTTTGAGGGCCTGCACGTGGCGCACGGGACAGAGTTTCAGGGTGTTTCGCCTGGTCCCGGTCACGCATCCCCGTCGTCGTTGGCGGCGGGGAGGGTGGCCCAGGGCCCCCCTCCCGATTGGGCCGCGGCCCACCAGGAGATGTTGGCGGCTGTGAATGGCCTGACGCAGGAACTCCGGGGTCTTCGTGACGAGATGGTCGAGCTCCGCACTGTCGTCGCCGGCTTTGATGGTCGGATTGGTGGACTGGAGCAGCGCATGGAGGCCCTCGAGCGGCGAGAGACGAGCGTGCCTGATGGTCGTGTCATCGAGCTGGAGGGAGCGGTCGCTGCCTTGCGTCGCGAGCTGGCGGACCGCGAACAGGAGGCGCTCCTCTCAGACCTCGAGGTCGGCCACATGCCGGAGGAGAAGGGGGAGAACCCCGCTCACGTGTTCGCTGTCCTCGCTGCGCGTCTTGGCGTGTCGCTAGATGAGCGCGACGTCGTATTCGCGGAACGTGTCGGTTCGCCGCCGGCCCCGGGCGGGCGCCCGCGCCGCCTCGTGGTGCGGCTGGCACGTCGCCCTCAGCGGGACGAGTTGCTCCGAGCGGCGCGCGTGCGCCGCGCGCTCACTTCGTCGGGTGGGGAGTCGCAGCAGCGGATATTCATCAACGAGAGGCTGACGCGGCTGAATAGTCAGCTGTTTCATCGGGCCAGGCAATTGTGCAAGGAGCAGCAATGGCGTTATGCCTGGACTAGCCGTGGCCGTATTTTGATCAGACAGGCTGAGGGTCGGCCCGTGTATAGAGTGGGTGCGGCGGCCGACCTTGATCGTATCTTCTCGGAACGGAGCGTCGCTTCACTGGCACCTGGAAAGGATTTTTAAATATTTTTATTTTTGTCTGTCTCTGTTCTTTTTTTAATGTTATCATTGTCCATGCTATGAAACTCACCTGTTATTTTGCCTATCTTTTAGTTTCTCTCTATCTATGTTGTTATGCTGTGTTCTCTTTCTGTATTAATTTCTTTTCTTTTTATTTAGGGAGCCATGTGGATGTCTATGGAGAGAAGCCAAATTTAAAGTCAGAACCTCCTGTCTGCACAATAATTTATTTTGATTTATATTATAATACTTTGTCCGCCTACATATTATATTATATCTTTAACTCTTATAGATATTTTTGTGATAATAATATAATATATACTCTACTCTATTATAATATGCTTAATATACTTATATACTACATAATATATACACAAGTTGGAAATACTATTAACTACCTACCTACTAGACAAATATTTACAAATCTCCTTTCTATTTTAATTTTTAATAAATACGCAATTCTTTCAACAAATCAAATTCAATTAACTCATAAAAAATATACAATCAACCTTAGATTTAAATTTATGTGTAAATTAGATTTCCCAGTTGTTTTCATGTCCAGCGAATGCATTGTAAACTTTACTCTATGATTGGCCATAAAAACCTCAAAGTTGGACTTTTCAATGCAGGATCACTTAATACAGGACACGAGGAATTTATAGTGGCCATGGGTCAGGTATCACCTGATATTATGGCTATAAATGAGTGTTACCTTAGAGTGGGACAGGAGGACCTGGCTCCGAACATTCCTGGGTATAGGCTCTGGATGACTCCCCGACCAGACAGTGTCAGGGGGGGATGGGGGGGTGGTGTGGGTTTCTACATTAGGAAGGGTGTAAACGTCAGCAGACTCAGTTACCCTGCATCTGAGCCTGTAGAACAGATGTGGCTTCGTGTTAAACTTAATAATAGACAAATTGTAGTAGGGACAGCTTATAGGCCACAGTGGAAGAGGGTTGATGATTTTCTCGAGGCGGTTACTGAGTCCGTGGTTTCCTTCTCTTTGTTTGATGGGTTAATTTTAATGGGAGACTTTAATATTAATTTACTTAAAAATGACGCAAGTACAAATAAACTAAATCAGTTTCTAAAATCTTTGAGGCTCCATCAATCAGTTACTGTCCCAACCCACTACACACATACACAAACATTGATTGACCTAATTTGTAGTGATGGCGTCCCTATTGCCGTGGATGTCAAATATAGGCAGGACTTGGGCCACCATGCTATGGTTTCTGCGGTTTTCAAATTTAAGTGTCCAAAACCAACGCCAAAGTGGATTGTATATCGTCCTTTAAGAAGTATTTTGCCGGAACTTTGGCACAGGGATTTGGACAAGGTTAACTGGGAGGTTGTTGTAAATATGAGTGATGTAAATGACATGGTCTTATGGTTTAATGGCTGCATTCTGACCCTCTTTGATCTACACGCCCCTATTAAGACCCGACAGTTTAAGCATCCACCCCACCCCTGGATAACCGACACCATCAAAACTATGATGCGTATAAGGGATGATTTCCATCATAGTTTCAAATTAAGACAGACCCCTGAGTCCAAATGTAGTTACTTGGAAATGAAACGCCTAGTTACTCAAGCAATTGAGTCAGAAAAAAAATGTTATTTTAGTCGGAACATTGACTGCAACATTAGGAACCCAAAAGCACTCTGGAAAAACTTGAAAAATTCTCTATCACCTTGCAGGGAAAACACGGACTTGCCACCTCAATTTGATAATGCGGATGTCATAAATGCCCACTTTCTTAACATCCCGAGAGAAGAACTAGTTAGTATCTCTCAACTTTCCTTCTTTGAGCATCATCGCTACAGTGACCATAATGCCTTTTCTTTGGAGACTGTGAGTGAGGACATGGTTTTAAAAATAATTAATGGTCTAAAATCAAATGCTATGGGTGCCGATGGCATCTCCTTGGAAATGGTTCTCTTAACACTACCTCAATCCCTTAGTGCCCTCACAGCCATAATCAACACATCAATCACAAGTGGCGTGTTTCCTACAGAGTGGAAGACAGCAGTGATAAAACCCATCCCTAAGAACAAACAACCATCGACCTTGAACGATCTCAGGCCCATCAGCCTGCTCCCATGTTTGTCTAAGATATTAGAAAAAGTTGTGTCCCTTCAACTCACTAAATTCATAGAGGAAAATGAAATCTTGCCTAAGCGACAATCTGGTTTCCGTAAAGGATACAGTACAGCTACTGCACTTTTGGATGTGGTTGATAACCTCCTCAGTGCCCAGGATCAAGGTAAGGTGAGTATTCTTGTGTTACTCGACTATTCCCGAGCATTTGACTGTATAAACACGTCCCTACTGCTATCTAAGTTAGCCTACTATGGTCTGGACATGAAAACTTTATACTGGTTTCATTCATATTTTAGTAATAGACAGCAATACGTTGAGATTACCAGAACTGATGGCTCCAAGGTGTTCTCAGCCCCGCAGGTAGTAAGCAGGGGCGTGGCCCAGGGTTCCTTAGTCGGGCCATTGCTTTACATCCTCTACTGTGCTGATCTCCCAGGGGTGATAGAACACTGTGAGTATCACATGTATGCCGATGATCTCCAGCTTTTGCTTCCATTCCATCCGTCTGAGTATCTTTCTGCGGTCCATAAAGTAAATAATGATCTTGCACGTATCTCACATTGGTCAGAGGCAAACGGCTTAGCTCTGAACCCTAAAAAAACAAAGTTTATGCTAGTAGGTTCCCAAGTTAGAGTTCAAAGAATGGCGGAAGTACCTCTTGACATATTTTTAGGTGATGTTCGTGTTGACAGAGTGGCAGAGGCTAGGAATCTTGGCGTTGTGATGGATGAAAACCTCAAATTCGAAGCTCACATTTTAGAATATACACGTAGTTGTTTTTATAGACTCAAGTTACTCTATAAGATAAGACAATATCTGAGTACAGACTTACGTATTATGTTATGCGAATCCCTAGTTCTCTCCAAACTCAACTATTGTGACACTTTGTTTGGCCCTTGCATCCTGGGGAGGACTAGGAAGTTGATTCAGCGTGTGCAAAATGCATGTGCTAGATTTTGTTTCACCATTCCGCCTCGAACGCATGTCACTCCTTTTCTGTGCAAGCATAATATTCTCAAAATGGAGGAGAGGCGGAAGCTCCACCTAGCTTGTCTCTTGTTCGGGATCGTAAACTTCCATGTGCCGGGTTATCTATTTAATAAGTTAAAATGGGCGGATGATCTACGGCGTTTTCCTAGCCGGCCGAACAAGCACGTGTTGGATGTTCCGAGGCATCACTCTGCGGCCTTCCGCGGCGCCTTCCGCTTTTCTGCCTCCCAGTGTTGGAATGATATTCCACCTCCATGGCGTGCACTGAAAACGATAACGCAATTTAGTCGACGTTATAAATAAATATAAATAAATATTACATATAAATATACTTACAGGTAGTTTGCGCACGACTTGCAGCGATGGTTTATTCACACTGATACGGCGTTTGGCGGGGCGGCAGCGGACGGCCTGGGCCGCAGGAGGAGTTAAATTTCATCTATCCACGTCATTTTTCCTTTTTCTTGGTCACTAATTCAATTCAATTTTTGGTTATGGCATCTGTTATAGCTTATGCCAAACAATTCTGCCAATGTCACGTGAGGTTCAATCAATAACAAAAAGTGTTCGGTTAATTAAAAAAAAATTTAAAGAAAAATTGAACAGTGATCGCTAGTTGACCGGTGGGTTTGCAGATACATCCCAGCAGATAATTCTCTGAGGACAAAGAGACAACACACAATAAGGAAGAGGGGAATAAAATACTTAATATTATAATACTTAGTACATAAAAATACATAAACATTACAATGAAAAAAGCACACGCACACTAGAATTTTAGTTCGTTAGCCAACAAATATCTACATAGCAGATTTATAAAGGGACTACAAACCAGGGATAGGAGACATTTGAAGGAGGTAGGACGAGGGATATCAGGGGGAAGAACATCGTATAGTGAAGATCTTCTTAGAGGACAGGAGAAGAAAATGTGGTCAAGGTTACCCTCCTCCAGACCGCATTCACAGAGGGAATGATCCCTTATCCTTATCTTTGCCAGATGAACAGGATAGCAAGCATGTCCGAGGCGAAGTCTACAGATTGTGGAGGTCAATGTTTTATCTTTATTTTTATATACTGCGAACCATGGTTTGTGAGGGATATTTGGTTGAATTTCGCCGTAAGACTTGCCTTTCAAGTTTCTGGACAATTCCCAATCCCTAGTCCAAGCTGTAGACAGATTAGACCTGAGAGCTGGGGCGATGTCCTGAGGAAAGAGTTGAAAATGTTCCAGAGTACCCACTTGAATAGCCTGTTTAGCACATGAGTCTGCAGATTCGTTACCTGGAATTCCTGAATGTCCAGGAATCCAACCTATCACAACTCTCAAGCCCAACTGTTTGCATTGGAATAATAACTCTCTAATTTTAAATATAACGGGGAATTTGGATTTTGACCTAAACGGATGAGCAAGAACGGCTTCCAGGCAGCTTCTTGAGTCTGAGAGGATAATAACGTTATTCAGACTATGGGCAATGACAAAACGTATAGCTTCCAAGACAGCGATGGATTCACCAGTAAAGACTGAAGATAAGGGTGGACATTTATAGCTTAAAATTACATTATATAAAGGAACCCAGACTGCTGCTCCCACTGCATCAGCCTGGCTCAATTTAGATGCATCGGTGTACATTTTGGTCCAGTCGGCGTATTCGTTATCCATAACATAGTTAAATGTAGGAACAGTACCTACAGATCCCTTATCAATCCCTAGGTTAACCTTAACTTCTGGGTTAAAAGTTAGAGCTTCAAAAGGGGTGGAGTAAATTGGCAACATGTTATTCGAAATAATTGGATTAGGTAAACGACAGAATTTAATATAACTTATGATTAGGCAAGAAAATTTGGAAGAGGAGGAATCACCCAATAGTTCGAATAAAGTCTTTATTCTGCTGAGGAGAGGGTGATTGGAGCATTGAATTAACTTGAAAAAGAAGCGGTCGCACAAGTATTGTCTACGCAAGTGTAACGGGGGTTCCACACATTCCACCTGCATAGCGTTAATGGGAGTAGATTTCATGGATCCCAAAATAATTCGGAGACATTTAGATTGAATTCTGTCTAATTTGGCAAGGGCTGATTTATTGCAAGGTTCGAGAACGAAAGTACCATAATCCAAATGACTCCGAACTATAGCATGGTATAATAGTCTTTGGGTAAATGGGTGGGAACCCCACCAAGCCCCAGATAGTGCACGGAGAATATTGGTGTTCTTCTCACACTTCCCAACCAGATAGTCGGCATGAGAGGAACCTGAAAGTCTAGAATCGAGCCATACTCCAAGAAATTTAGCCTCTCGATATTGTGGGATTAAAATGTCGTCAATTCGTAGGTTAACCTGAGGAATGTTTCTCTTTTTTGTAAAGACTACCGCTTTACTTTTGGCTGCAGACAAGGACAGCCCGTGGTCGTTCAGGTAGACGTTTAAGTAATGTAG
The DNA here is from genome assembly GCA_907269075.1 of Idaea aversata. Taxonomy (NCBI): domain Eukaryota; kingdom Metazoa; phylum Arthropoda; class Insecta; order Lepidoptera; family Geometridae; genus Idaea; species Idaea aversata. The sequence continues at coordinate 1,004,794 of OU026092.1, read as the reverse complement.
TGCCCTATTCAAGCGGTCTACTGCTTCGACTTTATTAGCGGATGACACGTACAGGACCAAATCATCAGCATATTGTAGCACTTGGCAGAACGGGTGTACCACAGTCTCCAAGTCCGCAGTGTATAAGCTATAAAGAAGAGGGCTCAGGACAGAACCCTGTGGTAGCCCCTTCCAAACAGTCCTAGATGGAAGCATGCCGATTTGAGTTTTCACCACAATAGATCTTTCCATCAACAAGTTGGCACAGATACGAATAAGCTTCTCCGGTATGTTCTGATGTCGAAGTTTCTTCCAGAGCTCTGGGAGAAGAACATTGTCGTAGGCTGATTGGATGTCTAAAAATACGGCCACTAGATACTGCTTGTTGAGAAAAGAAATATGCATATCAGTAGTTAGTACACCGAGGTTGTCCAGGGTGCTTGACCCCTTCCGGAAACCAAATTGGGATTTAGCTAAGATGCCTTGGTTCTCCACGTACCACTCCAAACGGTGCTTAATCATGTGTTCCATAATTTTACATAATACCGATGACAGTGCGATAGGTCTTCTGCTGTTGGGGAGAGTAGGATCCGTGCCAGGTTTTCGTATGGGGACTATAATTTGGGTTTTCCATGAATCAGGGATAACACCAGTATCAAAAATTTTATTTAATATATCTAAAAAAAATAATTTAGTTTCATCGGATGAATTAATAATAAAGGAGTAGGGTATTCCATCAAGGCCGGGTGATGAATCTTTTAATCCATCCAAGGCTAATTTTAATTCATTAAAAGAAAAGAGGTCATTAAAACAATTATGTTCATGTACTCCTTCAGAAGAGTAAGTCACTGGGATAGAATCCTTGGTAGGAACCCATGGGGGAGCCAGTTTGTCAACAAAGGGTTCTATATATGATAAGTGGTCATTTAAAGAGGTGTTTTCAGAGTTACATGCACCCCTAAATCTCTTGATTTGCTTCCATACCATGAAAGAAGGAGTTCTGGGGGAGAGATTTTCGCAGAAGTTGGACCAGCCAGATCTCTTTTTTTGGGATAAAATCTTTCTTGCTCGGGCTGCTGCTTGTTTATAGGCCATATAGTTAGTGTCAGTCATTGAATAATTATAATTCAGTTCAGCCTCTTTCCTTTTATTTACAATATCAGTGCATTCCGCGTCCCACCAGGGAGTTGAAATGCGGCAATTGGAGGGTTTTTTAATTGGGAAGTGTTCATCAGCAGATTCAGTGATAGCATTGACAAAAAGAGAGTAAGAGTGCAACAGGTTGTCTGTATCAGGACGAGTCAGAATATTGACTTTTTCTTCGAGAGAAGAGCTATAAGATGGCCAATTCGCCCTGGATAACCTATATTTAAACAAAGGGGAAGGGACAGAAGGGGGCGGAGTAGAATTGGGGATAGTTAGAACAATAGGGAAGTGATCACTTCCATATCGATGGGGAAGGACGTCCCAAGATATTAATGTGGCGAGTGAAGGGGAGCTAATGGAAAGATCTACTGCACTGGGCCTTTGAGAGGGGCGTCCCATCCAAGTGAAGGAGCCATTATTTAGGACACAAAGATTAAGTTCCTCCAGCATTTCCAAGAGCGCATTTGCAAATGAGGAAATGTGACTCGAACCCCAAGTAGTATGGTGAGCATTGAAGTCCCCAAGTAAGAGGACAGGAGGGGGAACAGAATTAATTATAGAGATAAGATCATTAATAAGATTAGTATTTGGGTGAGGAATATAAATAGATAAAATGGAAATATTAAATATTCTAACTGCTACGACATTAATCGAAGCAGAGTGATTTGGAAGGGTGATTTGAGAGAAAGAATATTTTCGATTAACAAGTATAGCGCTACCTGCATTTCCGTCCTGTCTGTCATCTCGAAGACATGAGTGGCCAGGAACTCTGAAGTTAGAGCCCGGGATCAACCACGTCTCCGAGACAGCAGTGACAGCAGGGTGATATTCAGTTATTATATTAATAAGTTCAGCCTTCTTACGACGAAGGCTGCGACAGTTCCATTGGAGTACTATCGTTGGGGTCATTGATAACTGGCAATCCTAATTGATTTAGTTTGTGGGCAACGTGGGACGGTAAGGTTATGTTATTGTGAGACATATGGGAAACAAGAAAATAGAGTAAGGATTCTAGTATATGCTCTTGGGGTGTCTCTGAGAGTCCTGAGGGGCCCGTAGTTCCAGAAGCCTGAAAGCGGGGGTCCAGAGCACAACCATTAGGTAGGGAAGAACGCTCCTGAGCAGTAAGTGCTTGTGGGGTAGATTTATCGTACGATTTGCCCAACGGCGCTTTTGGTTTGCGGGGAATTGTGATAGTTCGTCTATGCGATTCAATGAAATTTGGAATTGGGGGACGCACCCGAGGATTTCTTATATTTTTGTAGTTTAGGTTAGAGGCAGCAACCTCTGCGTATGGTTTGTTAACTTTTGGGGTGATATTCGAAGCCTCCAGATAAGAAATGCCTTCTTTGGACATTAAAACTTTTATTGCCTTTTGTCTGGCTTGTTCTGGGCAACTTCTGTTAGTTGAGAAATGACATCCTGTGCAGTATAGACAGACTGATTTTTCTTCTGTGATTTGGCACTGATCTCCCATATGCGCCTCGCCACACTTAAAGCATCTAGGCTTAGAGCGGCATTGCGCCTTAATGTGGCCAAAGCGACAGCAATTCATACACTGGATGGTGGGGTACTGGTATAACTCTACCGGAATTGATGTATGAAACAGGTAGATATGACTGGGCAGGGTTTGCCCATGGAACGTTATGACTACTGTTTGAGTCGGGACCCAGTTTATTTTATTGTCTTCAAACACTTTTCTATTCATTCGTCTGGCTTTAAGTACAAAACTACACATAGGGGGGAGGCTAAGAGATGACACAAACTCGTCCATTGATATATCCACTGGAATCGAGCGCACCACGCCCATCCTGGATATATTATAGGCTGGAATTGTTGCTTTATAGGAATGGGAAGTTAAGATTGGGTTGTCCAGAAACTTGTTAGCGTCCTCTGCCGTACGGAATTCAACCGATACTTTATTTCGACCAATTTTTTTAATACCATCCTTACAAACATTGGGAATTTTATTTTTAACTAAAAATTGTCCGAATTTGATGGGGCGCAATGGAGGAGCCTCTTCCGGGGTCGAAATCGTGACCAGAAATGGACCCTTATCATCATTTGTGTATGACTTAACGCCGACAACTAAAATAGGGTGGGAGTATACATTCTGTATTGAAGCGGATGCCGCTTCCCTATCTTCCGTTACCGTTTTTTTAGGTCGGGCTGGGTCTTCGGTGTTAGCTCGGCGTTTTTGACCGACTTGGAGGGCCGTTGTGGCTGGATCTGGGGGGTCAGGAGGTTTTGGTGGTGGATGTCCTTCCAGATCATCCATTTTGCTACTTACTTACCCAGTTTCCGGATAATACGCACACAATATGGGTTAATAGGAACGTTAGTGGTGTAACAAGAACAAACTGCGAGGTTAAACACTGTTAGAACACTATTTCGCCGAAAATCTCACTAGCACGTTGTTAACCAAACAACAACGCAACGCAGAATCCTTCTTGGTCACTAATTGCTTTCATATTACGTGGCGTCACGTTTTATAACCTTTTAATTTGAAATGTCAAATCCAACTGACAGTGACTTCTCCCTATTGTATTTTTTATTTATTTATTTATTTTTTTTTTTTTCTTACCTCGGGCAGTTCCTTCTTCTTTTTTAAGCTATTTAGTACTCAGTATATGTATCATACAAATATAATTATTTATTTAACATCATTTTCTTATTCTATTTTATTTCTTTATTACCTTATATATGTAATTATTTTGCTATTCTACTTATTTATTGTTTGGGTGTGTATGCGGGAGCTAGAGACGATGCACGACGGCAGCGGGTTTGGCCGGAAGACCAGCGCTGCAGCCAAGTTATACTTGTCTGTGGCTTACAGCTGAGGTCGACCCATTTGGGCAGCACATGGCTTCTTAAATATTCATAAGTTAAATGTATGCTTTTTTTTCCTTATTTCTTCGTTGTATATGTTACCTATTTCTTTGTGTGTGTAAATTTTAAAGTTGTCGTGTGCCTGTACCAAATAAATGCTTTTCTTTCTTTCTTTCTTTCTTTCTTTCTTTCATTCATTCAAACTACTCGTCAAGAATCGCCTTGACGAGTAGTTTGTCTTTCAATGGTAACCAGGGTCTGATGATGGAACTGGAAGGTGGTCATAGGAACTTCGCAATGAAACGACACAACCCCATCGAGTTTGGGCTCGTTAGAATCGTCTTGACAAGTAGTTTGTCTTTCAATGGTGACCAGGGTCTGATGATGGAACTGGAAGGTTGTCATAGGAACTTCGCAATGAAACGACACAACCTCATCGAGTTTGGGCTCGTTAGAATCGTCTTGACGAGTAGTTTGTCTTTCAATGGTGACCAGGGTCTGATGATGGAACTGGAAGGTGGTCATAGGAACTTCGCAATGAAACGACAGAACCCCATCGAGTTTGGGCTCGTTAGAATCGCCTTGACGGGTAGTTTGTCTTTCAATGGTAACCAGGGTCTGATGATGGAACTGGAAGGTTGTCATAGGAACTTCGCAATGAAACGACACAACCCCATCGAGTTTGGGCTCGTTAGAATCGTCTTGACGAGTAGTTTGTCTTTCAATGGTGACCAGGGTCTGATGATGGAACTGGAAGGTGGTCATAGGAACTTCGCAATGAAACGACACAACCCCATCGAGTTTGGGCTCGTTAGAATCGCCTTGACGGGTAGTTTGTCTTTCAATGGTAACCAGGGTCTGATGATGGAACTGGAAGGTGGTCATAGGAACTTCGCAATGAAACAACACAACCTCATCGAGTTTGGGCTCGTTAGAATCGTCTTGACGAGTAGTTTGTCTTTCAATGGTGACTAGGGTCTGATGATGGAACTGGAAGGTTGTCATAGGAACTTCGCAATGAAACGACACAACCCCATCGAGTTTGGGCTCGTTAGAATCGTCTTGACGAGTAGTTTGTCTTTCAATGGTGACCAGGGTCTGATGATGGAACTGGAAGGTGGTCATAGGAACTTCGCAATGAAACGACACAACCCCATCGAGTTTGGGCTCGTTAGAATCGCCTTGACGGGTAGTTTGTCTTTCAATGGTAACCAGGGTCTGATGATGGAACTGGAAGGTGGTCATAGGAACTTCGCAATGAAACGACACAACCTCATCGAGTTTAGGCTCGTTAGAATCGTCTTGACGAGTAGTTTGTCTTTCAATAGTAACCAGGGTCCGATCTAACATATTAAGTTATCAAAGACCAAAAAGTATAAAATAAATTAATAGAATAAAAATCTAAAAAAAACACGCTTTAATAAAAAAAGTCCAACTAAAAAATAGAAAATAAAATCTAATAAATTTGGAATAAGAATATTGTACTTAAATAGTAAGCGTGTTACATTGTGATTGCAAAAGAAAAATAACGAAGGTGTAGCATCACAAATTCACAATGTAACACGCTTACTATTTACAATATTCTTAATCCAAATTTATTTAAATTTAAAATTTATAGAAATTTATTACTTTGCCCCAAATCGTCCGAACTCTCTTTGCTTCATTTCCTATAATTATTTATTTCATAATCATGGGCTGTTTTACAATAATAGTGGTGGATAGTATTAAATAGTAGGAATGTTCGGTTCTAGCCGATCTAGAGATTCTGATAATTATAAAATTTGTGACTAATTTTTTTATAATTTTTATTGACTTGTTATATTTTAGTTTAGGGACTTATTACAGGACATATTGGCCTCAAACTTCTCTAATATATTCTCGTTCTCGAGCTTGTCTTCTCGTTTCCTCTTACGTAACATTATGATAAGTAGATACATAAGGAAGGAAGGAAAGGAATTACTATCTTCTGGATATTATGTTGGACACATTCAAAATGTCTTGAGTAAAAATAAAGAGTCAACGGATGTCCAGGGTGTGATGATTGAGCTGGCCTATGCTTTTAGAACTTAACAACAACAACAAGTTATCAACCTGTCGTATTTGGAGTCTTTCGTCGTTATATTATACATTTTAGTACTTTACGCTGAAATATAATAAACGCTGAAAAAACTCGTGAGGTCTCAGTTCGGGGCGAACTACTAGTTTAATCTTTTTTAATCGAATTAAATAGAAATAATTTTACCAAACAGAGATACCTAAAACCAACACAAAAACTTTCTTGTTTAGATAATCATTGCAGTTATTTTCTGATATGGTCAGTCATTCATGATTTATCAATTTTGTTAAAAAATGCTCTCGCGCGGGTATGAGGTAGCGCTAATTATATTCTGAGCTCAAACACATTATACCGACTATAAGCGCGTCAAATTCGCAGTGTATTTCAATAAGACCGTCGAAATGAAGTAATTATCAAACTAATAATTTGTTATTTAGTAATGTTATATCGAAGTAAATTACTCAATGTTGTTGCAATGAATCCGTTACGTTTGTCGTTCATTAGTAAGTCAAATAATATACCTACTTAATATTGTAATTATATCTATTTCTCGCGGTATGTTGAACAATTTAATTGTCTGGGTGTTCATTCTGTTGAATATCAGATTTTATTACCCAACTTTAAAAAAAATGGTTGTCTGTAAAGTCTGTTTCCGGACGATAATTTTACGTGATAACGTCATAAGAAAACATTGATGGTAACCATGGCAACGATAAAACGTTGCTATAGTTACCTTGTCAATAACATGAGGCGTTCCAGTAACGACGCGTGACGTCACACTTTTTTGAGATTGCAGGTGTTCACCAATTTATAAAACGTTATCACGTCAAAAAGTATTAGGTTCTTTTCGTCGCGTATTTAAATAGGTGCCTATATGTTTTTATAGTCTGTAATTAACTTTTCTTAGCTTTTTGTAAAGTACTTATCCAGTCCAGTCCATCTGGTCCAGTCCAGTATTTATGTCCCAGGCATTATAGCTTACTATAGCCACCATAGCGAGTGCCTTACGCTCTGTATAAATAATCTTTATTTATGTTAGTCCTGATCTTTTTTTTTTTTTTATCTTACCATATTTTACAAAATTTACCATATTTTTTTACCATTTTTCCTGGACTCCCACCAATATTTCAAAACCAAAAGTAGCCAAATCGGTTTGACCCATACACCCGTTCTTGAGTTCTAGCGAGACTAACGAACAGCAATTAAAGTCTTAAAAGCTTGTTAATTAGTTACCAATAACCCTGTATAGAAGATAGATAGAAGATTGTATAATTTGAATAAAAACAACAATTTTCTATGCAATAACCAACAATTCTAATAGGCGAAACGTGCACGAATTTGGCAACTTCTCCGCCGAAACATGAGTGAATGAAGACGCACCCACAAGCTTTTATACACGTACTATCACAAGTTGTTTTGATTTATGACCCCGTATTTACGAGGCGGTGCTACATTCTCGGATATTACGTAAAATTCAGTGTGTGTACAACTTCTGGCAAGCCGCCATGACAGATTGTCGAAATGTATTGCTGTTTGTTGAGCATCTTTTCTTTTGGTTACTGTTGGAAGTTCAATGGGGGAGGGAAACGTGTTGCTTCACTTCTACATCTTGTATGCAATAAGGTGCAGGTAACTGCAGGTAATAAGGGCAGCTAAAAGGTTTTTTAAAAACATTGCTAATAATGACAAAATAACAAAAAAATAAACAAATGAATTAATTTACAGATTGACAATTAAGCAAATATTTATTAAATGACCTGTTATGAAATACTTTTCTCTATTTTTTACGAAAAATGTGGTTTTTAATTAAGGTGGTAGGCGACCCTTATTACCAACAGGTACCTTAATTCTGGATGAAGAGTTATTTTTCTGGACATGGTATACTAAGCTGCCCTTCAGTCCTGTGATCTTTGTTCAACTTCATTCATTCATACTTTATTTAAAATCAATAGTGTCGATGGCATGGTCCGTAATAACATCGATACAATACAATAATATCGATAGAATCAATTGTTTTGTTGTATTATAAGCAAAAATCTATAGTACATAGCAATCGATAGGTATCGTGCAATACTATCGATAGTTAGTATTGCATTACATCGAGGTACGCCATGATCCTTGAGACGCATAACACCATCTTCGATTTACGCAAAATACCAACTACGCATAACACCAACTTTGATTTAGAAACAAACAAATAAAAACAAAAAGACGATCGAAATGGTGATCGAGACGAAAACAAAAGACAATCGAAAGCCGATCGTACTATTACGATCGGAATCGAACAGAACATAAGACTATGCTATCGATAGTGTTGCGGACGGCTATACATTAAGAGGAAAGGGTACCGGGGGCTTTCTCCATACAAACTATTACAAACGTAGTCGACTGTTTTCTCCCTGGATAATGACACTAGAGCAAATATTTTTGGTGCATAAAACTTATAACTGCCATGACCCTATTTTATGTAAGTAATTTTTTTATTTTTAAAATTTAAATTTCTATGATAATTAGAAAATAAAAAGAAACCAAAACATAGGAGCATAGTCATGGCAGTTATAGGTTTTATGGCACAAAAATATTTGTGCTAGTGTCATTATCCAGGGAGGCAACAGTCGAGTACGTTTGTATGGAGAGAGCGCAGGTGTACCCTTTCACCTTAAGCTAAGATTTAGAATAGTTTAAGTCTTAAGGTCGTGTAAATATCCTTCCTCCATGGATAAGATATATTTGTGTTTGTATAATTAAATTAAGAAAGTAGGAAATTACCACGAGGTATTATTGCTCGCTGATAGTATCGTGTGGTGCTGAGTTTCGATGATCTTTGATATAAAACTATCGATATTTCTGCAACACTACTTTTATCCTATAATCCCTGTAACCTTGGCCACTGCACACGTATTTATGTTAATTGTTTAGTTTAAGTAAGGTCGAAGATAATGTTATGCTGGACACGTTTCTACTTACTGTGGCAACGAAGGCGTTAAGAGAGGATCTTACCTTTTTTTTCTTTTTCAAATTTCGAATATGCAATATGTATTATAGCCACTGTCAAGTTTGTATTTTCATTGAGTTTTGGTATTTTTTATTTTTTTCCGTCTTCTTGTGCCGCTAAAGCATAGTAGGTAAGGTATAGATAGGTAGTCAACGAAAAATAATGTCAAATAACTAAATAAAAATTGTTGAGACACAAAATGGCCGCTTTTTAGAAAAAAAAACCTGCCAAATTGCTAGATGGTGCAGGTGTGTTCTTATCTTACTAGTTCCATTGAACAGTTTTACTATTGAACTAGTGAGATTGTTTTTTATCTTTTAGTCATGTTGGTAACTATTTATTCTTCTTGAGGAGTTTGATGTAGTTTAAAGACGATCGGAACAGTAACAAAAGACGATAGAAACAAAAACAAATATAGTTTTGAACATTGAATTTTGGAAAGAGTTTAAATAAATGATCAAATTAAATACACCTCTGGTAGTTCTTGACTTCTTTGCAAGTTTGAATTTACTAAAAGCAGAAGATACTTCCTGATAATTCTAATTCAATTTTAATTAAAACACCTACCTAACTACGAGTATATTTATAGAGTACTTAGATATCGTCCTAAGTCAATTTCAAGGAAAGGAAGGAGTAAGCAAGCTATCCCGAACAGCCAGAGTTCCAGATATTACAAGCACTTTGTCAATACTTCAAATATTTGTCCAGGAACGGATATCGAACCCCGTAATATTGTATACCCACGTGAGAGAACTGTATTATAGCAAATATTTGTTATCGTTAGCTAGGTGGCTTTTCCGCAAACCAAACAAATGTTTCTGGGTCATATATATTTAGAAAATGTATGTTCCGAATTATTTTCGAAACCTCTCGAATAAAAATTGATTTTAAATAACTTAAATACGGTCTCAGCAACTTCATTCAATTTCGAACGAAGAACGCCTTTTGGATTTTGTTTAGATCGCCATTTGTTTTTGGTTAGATCGTCGTCTTCAGTTTTTGTTCAGATCGCCTTTTGTTTTTTGTTCAGATCGCCTTTTGTTTTTTGTTTAGATCCCCTTTTGTTTTTTGTTCAGATCGCCTTTTGTTTTTTGTTTAGATCACCTTTTTTGTTATTGTTCAGATCGCCTTTTTTGTTTTTTGTTTAGTTCGCCTTTTTTGTTTTTGTTCAGATCGCCTTTTGTTTTCTGTTTAGATCGCCTTTTTTGTTTTTGTTCAGATCGCCTTTTGTTTTCTGTTTAGATCGCCTTTTTTGTTTTTGTTCAGATCGCCTTTTTTGTTTTTGTTCAGTTCGCCTTTTGTTTTTGTAAAACTCTTTTTGTTTAGACATTTATTTTTTTATTTTTTATTTATTAAGGAAGACAAACAGTTTCACTTTACTAGACTATAAAACTAAACTTAAAACTAAATACCATTTAAATGTCTCCGCAAATGGCTTGCTAGACGCTTGATTTTACACTACACATAGTGAAGACTAAGGAAGAGAATAAAAACAACTGATAACAATGTGAAAAGAAAAAAGAAAAGAAAATACAACTTTAGGCTAAAAGTTCCGCATTCAACCACTGATTTGTCAGAGTATTTTTGATTGTGTAAGAAGAAGTGTTGAACAGATCAAATTCAGGAAAGTCAACAAGGTTGTTAAAATTGTTTGCTGTGCTAACAAAAAAAGAATTTCGTCTGTAGTTGGTGCCACTACGGGACACCCCCAGACGTGATTGTTTACAGATACATAGGTACAGATACCCTAAAATCCACTCATCAAAGGTTTTAGTAACTAGTCAGAACAAACGCCTGTAGAAATAGAGACCTTCTTATTCTATTGGATTTTTTGATTTTCTTTATGAGATTTGTAACACTTCGCGACATTATCCGCATAAGAATAACTGTAAACTATTTTAATGTTTGACAAATCCTAAACTATTTTATTATCTTTGAAACTACACATCAACCAAACTTTATAAACCACGTAAATACTCATCGTAAGGACTAATCTACGCATCAACCAAGAGGTAAACTTACCTAAACTTATCAACACATTCCATTAGCTGCCGAAGATTGGAGCCGTTAGCAAGTTTAGCTATTTTCAGCTATTCGAGAGATATTTGTCCTGAAAACTGGAGATAACTCGTCCGAGGGGGAGAGGGGAGGATGAGGCATAATTGACGTCATTGTTCGCGAATCAATGGCGGTTGCCAGATGGAATTTGGATGGAAGTTTTTAGTGGTGATTAGTCGAAAATGATATCGCGATGTTTTTAAGTGATTTATAGGACATGTAGCAGGCAAGATTGCGATTTATTTTAACGTTATAATTATCTTTATAGCTTTTTCGTGTGCCTGACTAAAATTAATATTGATTGTATGGAATATTGTACTTAAGTATTTTTGAGTGGTGTACTGTTAGTTGGTTTCCTACGTTGTGGTATAATTCGTTTTGATTTCTAAGCGTATGCCAATAACGACAGCATACATGACTCTTTCCAAAAAAAAATATCTTGTCAATCAGTCGCCTCGTCTTTGAGAAGGTGAAGTTTGGGCAATATGCATAAAAAATATACTTACCTACACGAAGAATTGTGAATCTCCTTTTTTTTGGAGGCGGTCAAAATTTAAGTTCAATAACGACGACGTTTAAGATTAATAACGACGAAGTTTACGCTCTTAGTATCGCTAGTATAAAGACAAATACCAAATTTTGAGATAGCCCCAGTGCAGGCTATGAACTATGAACTCCTAACCCAACCTAACTGCTATCCAAAATCCTATCCTCTTAATACCTTTACAAAGTGCAAAAATGTTAGGTATTAGGGTACCTAGTTTGTCGGAAGCTGTGTCCAACATCGGGAAGCTGATAATCCCGGCCGATAATCCGATGGACCGGAGATACTTCGTTATTGATTGCCTATTGGGTACCGGCTAAGATATTTAAATTATAACACGGCTGAGAGATTACATGAGCTTAAATTTTGCAAAACTTTTTATCCTTATTCCAGTAAAAATGGGAGGTAAAAAGTTTTTTACCTTTGTTTGTAATAAGCTCTGAAACTACTGGACCGATTTTGATTAAACTTAGTATGAGGATACATTGAATCTTGGGAAGTTACATAGGTTATTTTATTAAACCGATATTTCTGACTTGCGGGTATCACTTTTGGCTACCTTGTTTTGCGGAAAAAGTGTTTTGAAACCATAGGAAAAACAAATTTTGAACGGAAAACCAAATAAACATTTGTAACAATTGTAATGAAGGAAAAAGAAATGATTTATCTATAAAACAATTAAACATGACAATAGTAACATTTTATAGCGATTTACATTGACCTATTTATTTACAATATTTGCAAATAAATAGGGTTAGGTAAATATAAACGGAAATGATGCCAAAATATAATCCACCATTTTGGCATTTTTTTTTACAAATGATAGGTCAGTGTTTGACCACTATCACACCCGCCTGATGGTAGGTGACGATGCGATCTAACATGAAGCACGCGCGTCCTGAAGATACCTATTCATTCGCGACTTGAAGACCCTCAAATTGTACACGTCAGGAAAGACAGACGCAGGCAACACCATGTTATTTCTTCACCACTATAGTTTTAAATATCTTTGGACACCGGACTTGTATAACAGATTCGATACACTGATATTCTCTCTGAAAGGAAGGAAGGAAACCTAATTCTCTTACAAAAATATTTGTCGAAATCCACTAACCTATTTACTGAATTTATCTAGGTAGTTTTCTTGTTGCCAGACGTTCGGGTTTTTTGAGTTCATTTGGACACGGTCAACTAAGGTGAGAGGGTGGTGTTGCTGGGCAAGCCTAATCCATGGAGCACCCTGAATAGCATGGATTAAATTTGCTGTCGCTGTGTAAATCATCTAGATTGTCTATCAATAACGGGGGCTCAAAAAAAAAAAGCTAGTCGTCGATGGCTGGAATTATTAATTACTAGCTGCGCTCCGCGGTTTCACCCGCGTAAGTCCCGATGCCGTGGGAATATCAAAATGAAAAGTAGCCTATACCCTTCCTCGATAAATGGACTTTCCAATACAAAAAGATTTTTTAAATTCGAACCAGTAGTTCCTGAGATTAGCGCGTTCAAACAAACACACTCTTCAACTTTATAATATAGTATAAGATTGCATGGAAAATTGGACTCGACTACTGAATTTCGAAATACGAAATTCCGTAATTTGTGAGACCGAATATGTATCAGTACGATGTTCGTTACTTCAACAGTACAATGTCGCGACGTTTGAAATTCCGTAGTTTGTGAGATCTTAAGTATGTATTGTATACAAGTGCGATGTACGTCAGTTCAAAACTCAGAATACAGAACAATCTGTATTCTGAGGTTCAAAAGTGCACTGTATGTTGGTAAGTGCAACGCACAACAATGTGCGTTGCATTTGTAGGCGAGTTCTTTTCCTACATTTAAAGAAAGACAATTCGCTATTCTAACCACATCTAAAACGTCTAAAAACACTTATTGCGTCTTTATTCAACTTAAGTTTGAATAAGCTTAAAAAAGACCAGAAATTTTCGTCTTTCAATGACACCAAGATGTAGTTGTTAGGATTCCGTACCTCATAAGGTAAAAAAGGAACCCTCATAAGATCGCTCTCTTGTCATAATAAAGTTCAGCCCAACTCGAGCTCAAAATATTTCAAGAACTTAGGTCAAAGTCTGCTCGTCAGAATTTACCAGTTGTGCATGAGTTTCAGTGTAGGAACTTCGGGACAGGAAGAAAGTTCTAGAGCTATAATTTTGTTCACGTATGAAGTTTTCTCAAAAGATTTTGTTTTAGTCCAAATTCGCAACTAAACAAAGTTGAGGAGTTTGAGTTTTGGAGAATCTCCACAGCTAAACTACATATTTGCAGTTGAGGAATCAGAAAAAGGTGAAAATATTACTATACAGTCATAGATTCGTGTAGTCGTCTAAAATTGAACAAAATTTTCCGTCTAAAAACACTCCTATTTTATCCTCTTTGTCCTGCGTTAAGTGTAAGTATTTTCCTTTAAAGCCTACCTATTGTATAAATCTGCGAGAGAGGAAGTGACGTAGGTAGCTAACGGGGCGGCTAGGCTGGGGCCCTTTGAGAGTCATAACACGATTAAATCCGGCGTAGGCAGGTGTCGAAAACACCTGGCTTTGTTTTATTTGACACTCAAACAGAATTTACAGATTACGTCATTTTGATGATTAAATTGTATCTTACTTTATTTCAGAGAAATTGAACAATTTCTATAAATATATAAATCCCTCCTGGACTGCCTGATATATCAACGCACAACGCTGTTCTTGATAACATTTTGAAGGTGTCTTCTTAGTGAAGATCTAGAACATACACAGAAAAAAAGTATTCTTGAAGCAAGAAATAATCCGCTAGAAAATAATTGTCTTGTTTTGGTAAATGTTCTTGAACATAATAAGCAAAGGAATATTGCTTTCAAATTAAGAATACTGCTTATCATTTTAAGATTTTTTACTAAAACTATTAAAGGGAGAAGATTATTTTATTGCTTTAACATAACCTTTTTTCTGTGTGATTTTCCGATTACTAAACCGTAAAATTAGGCTTTGGAAAAGCAATCAAACGACAAAACAAATGATGACTCAATTTAACAATTTACTTACTATTGACTATTTCAAAATTATTAGTATTAGCTTCAGGTGACCAAAGGACTGGCTACTTTGGCCAACGGATCGGCCATTGCCATGTGTGGCAATGGAGCCTTTTGTGCACACTAACTAGGGAAACTTATTTAGATTTTTCATGATTGTTTTTTCTATTTAATTAAGTTGTAATGTTATGTAACATTTAAAATAATAAATGCAAAAATAATAATTGAGATAAAATTCTGTGGACAAAGGCGTAGAAATCGGCAGTGCATTGTTGCTCTGATTAGATAGTGTCAATTCATCGAACATCGATTGCTTGCAGTCGACAGCGACACTCGGCAACTGGGTTACATACAGACGTACTTACTACAGTTCACAATACTATGGTTGAATGAACTACTTTATTGATATTTTACTATTGGTTACGAGATATTAACGTATTTCTTGTACTACGTGAAAACGGACGTTTCATTCAGTAGGGTAAGAAAAGAAAGAAAGAAACAAACAAAACTTTGCTGGATAAAGTGAAATTTGTTGGATTAAGTGTATTACTACATGTTGTTACTAGCTGCGCCCCGTGGTTTCACCAGCATACGTCGTCTATAGGGAATATCGGTATAAAAAGTAGCCAGTGTGTTAATCCACTGATTTTGATAAAATTCATATAATAAATTTAATATTTAGAATAAGGGGCGGGTTATTTGACTAACTGGTGACTTCATTTATTTGTATTTATTCCTGTATTATTTATTTATGTATGTATTTATGTATGTACTAGCTGCGCCCCACGGTTTCACCCGCGTTAGTCCCGATCCAGTGAAAATAGATGACGAAAAACGCGGAGCAATTTCACAGATGTCAAATTGACACTTGACAGATGTCAAATTGACACTTGACAGATGTCAAATTGACACTTGACAGATGTCAAATTGACACTTGACAGATGTCAAATTGACACTTGACAGATGTCAAATTGACACTTGACAGATGTCAAATTGACACTTGACAGATGTCAAATTGACACTTGACAGATGTCAAATTGACACTTGACAGATGTCAAATTGACACTTGACAGATGTCAAATTGACACTTGACAGATGTCAAGTTGACACTTGACAGTTGTCAAACATCTGTCACTTTGACATCTGTCACTTTGACATCTGTCACTTTGACATCTGTCACTTTGACATCTGTCACTTTGACATCTGTCACTTTGACATCTGTCACTTTGACATCTGTCACTTTGACATCTGTCACTTTGACATCTGTCACTTTGACATCTGTCACTTTGACATCTGTCACTTTGACATCTGTCACTTTGACATCTGTCACTTTGACATCTGTCACTTTGACATCTGTCACTTTGACATCTGTCACTTTGACATCTGTCACTTTGACATCTGTCACTTTGACATCTGTCACTTTGACATCTGTCACTTTGACATCTGTCACTTTGACATCTGTCACTTTGACATCTGTCACTTTGACATCTGTCACTTTGACATCTGTCACTTTGACATCTGTCACTTTGACATCTGTCACTTTGACATCTGTCACTTTGACATCTGTCACTTTGACATCTGTCACTTTGACATCTGTCACTTTGACATCCGTCACTTTGACATCTGTCAATTTTTCGACACTTTACGTTATATTTTAGACAATTCGCACAAAATCTTTATAAATTATAGCCTATGTTCTATTCTGATGTGTAAGCTATATTATTGTAAAGTTTCATTAAAATCCATACAGTAGTTTTTGCGTTAAAGAGTAACAAACATCCAGACATCCATACATACAAACTTTCACGTTTATAATATTAGTAGGATGTATTTATTTGTATGTATCTGTGTATATATATAAATATTGGTATGTATTAGTTATGAGTATATTTTGATATTTTTAAGTAATAATTATGTAAGTACTTTGTACTACTTATCACTTATTATAAGATTATGTTTGGTATCTTGCTTGTGTAAATTCACAACCTACCATCAAAGCTAAATCAGTTCTTTTCCATCCAAAGGTTGCCTGGAAGAAATCGCTTTCAGCGATAAGGCCGCCCATTTGTGCAACTTATACTTTCTAGCTATTACTTTACTTTGTGTATATCGTGTTCTGTTTACTCTTGTGTTGTACAAATAAAGTTATCTATCTATCTATCTATCTATAATGTAAAATATGTACAAAATAATATTTAGAATTAACATTGACTACAATATTATGATTTAATCAAATGAAAATATGATGCAAAATAATTAAAATAATATCACAAGTATCGTTTAAGAAACTTTATCAAATTAATCAAAACTATGAATAATGTCTTTTTGATGTTAGCTAGGAGGAAATAAAGGGGGTTGTAGAAAGGGGTAGAGGGTTGGAAGAGACACAAGGCTCAGGCGGATGGTTCATGAGATAAGCTGCTAACCAAATAAGGTACCTACCTAAAGGCTAAGGTCGATTTATTAAGGGTTGTTTGCATTTTTTTACTCTTAATTTGAAAGCAAAATTTAATTAGAACTTGTTTGTTTGAAAGCTATGTTTGTTGAAAATCGGTTGTGCTTATTTTACAAGTATTTACTTTCGTCCACGTAGGTATAGGGGTTTTATTTTCAAAAAATCCTTTCCTAGCGGATGCCTACGTCATAATTTGTATGCAAATTTTGTAGACCGATCCATCCGTTGGTTTGAACTGTGCGTTGATTAATCAGTCAGTCACGTTTTTTATATGCGTGTAAGAAGAGCTAGAGTTCACATTTTCCTAAATCTATACTAATATTATAAAGCTGAAGGTTGTTTGTTTGAACGCCCTAATCTCTGGAAATAACCAGTATTTCTAATTGAAAAAATATTTTTGTGTTGGATAGTTAATTTATCGAGGAAGGCTATAAGCTACTTCTCATTGTGAAATTCCCACGGGATTGAGACTTACGCGGGTGAAACCGCGGAGCGCAGCTAGTAAATTGTAATAACGAGTCTTAAGTGTTGTATATTTTTAGATTCCTGGTAAATATAGTTGCCTGCGTCTGCTTTCTTAAGTGTACAACTTGCATGTCGCGCGCGAGTGAATTGGCATCTTCTAGAAGCGCGTGCTACATCTTACACACCGCATTGTCACCTACCGTCTGGCGGGTTTGATAGTGATCATTAGCTGACCATAATTTGAAAAATATTATTTTATAAACTAATGTATAAGTACTTATCTACTTTAAAAGCTTTCATTTAGAGGAGAAAACGACCGATAATATTTTATGGAATAACCTAACTTATGTCTATAATATAGAAACATTACAGGCGGCAAACATTTATGTTTATCGCCAGTGTGTCGCAAACAATCAAATACCTATGAAAGCAACCTCAGCTAATGAACACGACCACTCATCGTCGTCTAACGTCCGGTCTACACCCACCCTTACCTATGCATAATCTAACCGTGTAGACACGCCGTTACTCAACCAGAAGATATTAAACAAACCTTGAGCCATTTCATAGAATGGGCCTATGGAGAAATTTGAAAGGTGGAACACAATAATAATTCGAAAATTCAATTAAAAATACATTTTCTTGTTGTCAAAGATATATTGAAATGCGTTGTTTTATGTTAAAAATTTGAAGTTTCAAAAACTTTATAACTTCCATGGTCACAGGCAGGCCCCTGTTCAACGGAAGCCGGTTTAATACCAAAGACCTTCATTTAGTAACATTTATTACCAGAAGCTAATTTTTATTAAAGTTATATAAAACGGGATTTTTACCATTATTTTTGTTTTTATTTTGCGGGATATTTCAATGCTTTTACAAGCATCATTTTTACGAGACGATGATTGTATAATACGTATTTCTAGTAATAATTAATTGTACATTGATAGTCTTTGTTATGAAACCCACCTCCGTTGAACAAGGGGGAATGGGGGAGGGTAATAGCCTGGGTTACCCTCAGCCTCTGACAGATTTCGACGTATGGATAGGTATAAATTGATTGATACGTTTGTCTCGTGTTTGAAGGGTGTTTTCATCAAGTTACGTATATTTGTACTACACGCAGAGAAATCGGAGTCAACCAGAAGTACAAAACTGTGTAGTTACATTTTTTCACGATAATTTTAGTCTGAAATACTGTATTCTTGTAATCTCTGCGATTTTATTTTAAACCTCACTAAATGTTTAATATGGTACACTAGAAAAATATTTTAAATCAAAGCTACAATAATTTTGTATTTCAAACAATAATTCTTGCTTCAAAAACGAAATGATTTGTATTGTTTAGTAGAATAAAATGTACAGTTAACGAAGTAAAGTGTTCTGATTAATGATCGTTATGTTAGTAATGCACTACGAAGTTGCCTGTAACCACAACAACATTGTTTTAATTACTACAAGAATCTATAATTATCCTTACTATTCTGTTTGTTTCTGAAAATAACTAAAACAAATTGTTATTGTGACAAAATAATTATGTTGTCATAGATGAATATCATGTTAATTTAACACTGTGTTCATTTATTTATACAACAAAATTATTGTCAAAACTACAATACAACATTTTTGTGAATGCAAGAATATTCTAGTTTAATAATTAGATTTATGTGTACCTACTTATTTAATTAGTTTCATGAGTCGCAACTAGATGGCGCCAGTAGTAATTTTAGATCGCGCTATCGTTGTGTTTTATCAAATTACCTTGGTCGAGACGACAATTTTGATTTTACGTACGGATTACGGACTCCTCACTTAAAGCGATATGTGGCTATACTCCACTATAGCCATAAGTGCTGCAT
Source organism: Idaea aversata (assembly GCA_907269075.1). NCBI lineage: Eukaryota > Metazoa > Arthropoda > Insecta > Lepidoptera > Geometridae > Idaea > Idaea aversata. The sequence goes on along the minus strand of OU026092.1, from coordinate 985,380 downwards.
TTCTCGTAGAGCGTACAGACGCGTAGTCTACGAAACAATGTAGTCGAACTTTAATATCCCTTTTTGCTTTCTAGGATTATTATAATTGATTTATATATCAAACGCAATTATCGGAACTAGAATATTTTATACACTACAAAAATATCTAGTTACATTTACAATAACCTAGTAAACGTAACTAGATTGTTTCTCCGTGTATACTAGTAGACTACTAGTGTGTACAATAATTTCTAGTTGGTCCTCAATAAAAAATATTTGGTAAAGACAACTAGTGGGTACTGCTGTCACGGATCCAAACAGAAGTTCTGGTTGCACTTACGAGATTTCTCGTATGTTTAACAAGATTTTTCTCTGCGTGTAGCTGTTGCCCGCGACTTCGTTAATAGTCAACCTAAAGTTTTCATATTCAAACTTCAAAATTTCGATTGGTATAGAATTTGTCTCTTAAACAAACCAGTGAATGGTATAAAAAACAAAACAAAAAAAGAATTGTCAATTAATTATATTATTCTGTTTATTTTTTTAGGCAACCCATCACCATCAATATCATCATTGAATTTTATTATTAAGATAAGTATATGTTTTTAATTTGTTTATTCTATTTTATTGAGAAATGGAAATTCAAAAATACTGTGGTATGAAACGCCTAAAATATTACGCGTGGGAAAAAATAGTGGGATGAACGAGCAATACGCCTGATTTTATTATGTGTATTGTCTGGAATTTAATTATCTGAAATAAATGTATTGAATTGAATTGAGTCATCATCTTCCTGCCCTTATCCCGATTTATTTGGGGTCGGCGCAGTATGTCTTCATCCATTCACTCCTCTTAGGCCCATATTAATAAATCGCTCTCAATATCGATCTTGAGTGCGTATCAATCGAGTGAGTCTTGAGATGTGGTCACTATCTTAAGTTAGGCGTTAATTAATAGATAAAACTCAGGCTGATATCGCTCTTGAGATTTTAGACTGATCTTGAGAGCGACCTTGAATGACAGTAACGCTTTGTACTTACCTTGAATGATATGTTCTTACCCTATGGTAGCTAGTGTCGTCATATTTTGCTGTCAACTTGTTTTAATGTGAAAATATTTTACAAAATGTAACATTTGTATGACCCGCAATCAGACTTGAGTTCACGAAACTACATCTTGAGACATATCTTGAGAGCTGAGTTTGATTTATTAATACAGTATGACTCAAGTGATACGTCGCTCTTTAATCGCGTCTTAAGATAGGTTTATTAATCAGCGCAACAACTCAAGAGCAAACTCAAGATTGAAGTCGATATTGAGTTCGGTTTATTAATACGGACCTTAGTCGTCATCTTATCGTTCACATCCCTCCATCTCTCTCATGTCTTGTCTCACGCAGTCCATCCATCTTTTCTTAAGTCGTCCTCTTCCTCTCCATCCCTCTGCATTCATATTCATCACTCTTCTAGTTACATGAGTCTCTTCTCATCACATTTAAAACGTCCTTGCGATATATTGCGGGTAGTGAGATAGGTTTTTATAAATAGATCGATATATAATAGATCTTTGTTGCAATAAAATGTAAATAAATATCTATTCTTATGATAAAGCAAGAGAGGACGAAAAGTCTGTACATACTTGTTATTAATAAGTTGTAAATAATAAACATCCAATTAGTTTCAAAATTGCTTTTGCAGCGACATTTTTGCCGGAAGGGTTCGAAAAAATTTGCAAGATAACAGGAGAGTGGAGCGAGAGCTCTGTGAAGGGGAGACATAAATTTATTCCGAGATGTTTTCTTCAAGGAAACAGCATCTAATTTAATTCACTTGGGTTTTTTTTAAATTGTAACATTTATTTTTCGTCTTTATGTAATCTAGCCTCTTTGTAGAAATTTAAACGAAAATAACCAACTTAACCGCACACAAGTGAGCTTAATACATACAGCCATGTCCCAGGAACTGTAACGCCATAAATATCATAGATTATTATTTTACCTGCGGGTAATAAGGGCTACTAAAAGGTTTTTTAAAAACCTTAAATATTAGTGACAAAATAACAAAAAAAAACCAAAATAATTGTTTTTAAATAAAATTTTTAAATTAGATTGACAATAGAGGAAATATTTATAGATTGGCCTGTTTTTAAGTAGTTTCCCTATTTTTCCGATATATTTAGTTTTTTAAGATAGCAGGGTGCTCTTAATACCAGCAGGTACCTTATAGCATATATTTAAATATTTTTAGAGTTGGTAGCACTTTGTAGTAAGCACAAAGGTCAATATTATTCCCACAGAAGGGACTTATGGACTCGCGTCTGTTTTAGAAACGTCTCTCAACGTCTTAATAGATTTTAATCTATCTTTGACAACAAGGAAATGGCCTATAATTGATAGAAAATACTCCTTTCATCTTACTTTCAACAATTATCTAATGTCCCTGTAATTGCCCCCTGTCGTTAGGGCAATTAATCTTAATTTAGATTCTGAGTAATTAATTTAATTAATGACAATCTTTATACCCACAGAATAATTAAAAGAACTCTTAAGAAGAAGTTCTCAAATCAAACTTGACAATAATGGACGATTAGACCCTTAGCCTCATTAAAAAACCAGCTTTTTACACACCTATAGTTTCATCGCAATTGGTCCAGTAGTTTTTGCGTAGAAGAATAACTCACATACACATACATACACACATTTTGAGGTGGTCGTCGACGGAAAGAATCAACTTCATTTAGCAGCTAGCTTTATTGTTTGAGATGTAACCTCCAGTCCAACATAGAAACTCAGTATATTCCGCTATAGAAAATAACAATCAAGTTAATAACTTAACTCAGCGTGTCGTCGTAACTTAAATCACTTATCTCTAACTTCTAACAACTAATTTACGAGTCGCGATCATAATAATTGAATTTTGAACCGTCTCGTACTTACTACGTGATTCAGTCAGACGTTATTTCCGCCAGAAAACTCTTTATTATGTAAATGGGTTGTAACATTTTTGACATAGTAAACGGACGGCTATTTTTATTATTTTAGGTTGCCCGACCACCTTTTGGCAATATTAAACCTACCTACTGGCAATATCAAACGTACAAACAGAAATTAATTAAAGAAATTCGTCGAGTAGTTTAGAAGATATGAGGGAATAAAGAATTTTATAAACACAAGATAGGCGCGAAAAACATAAACCTTTCCTTGCAGTCGGGTTAAACAAAATTTACTTTTAGATATTTTTTTGGGTTAGTCTCCGAGGGCCACGATCTCCGAGGGACCTGTCTCCGAAGTACACACTTTCTAAATTCTCGACAAATGACGACTAAGTTTAATAACATCAAATAACAACTGATTTATAAGCTGGCGTGAAATAAGTGAAATATAAGGAGCAATTATGGTTTTTTTTTCAGTCCTAAAACTCCTCGACTCTGCTTCCTATTTTCTAATTTCCTAAACTTAATTACGTACTAAATAACTAAATTAAGACTGGACAATAGACAATGTACCTATTTAACGTATTTTCAGCTTCAAAGAATCATGAAATTTCCATGGAATTTTTGCTAAATAAAAAAAATTGCTTCAAATTTCCAGGTAACCTCAATTTGGAAGGCAGTAATAAAATTGAAAAGGCCTACTCTACTTTATCTTAATATTGAAATGTCTTCAAACAAACGTCTTTATTACACTTTGATATCACGTTTCGTCGTGAAACAGGTAGATATAGTAAAGTGTAAGGGCGTCAAAATGTCCGCGTTTATTGTTGAAAGCTTTCTTTAATGTAGCTATAGAACATTATTATAATATTTTCAATAGTTCAGAGAGATACAGCCTGGTTACAGACAGGCGGACAGACAGACAGACAGCCGAGTCTTATTAATAGGGTTCCGACCAGTGTTGCTAACCTCAGCATAGAGCTAAACTGTAGATATGCCAGAAAAAAACGATTGTACCAGCGTTCTCCGACAGTCGTTTCGCCTTTGGACTGATCGCCGATAGGACGTTTCATTTCTGAGAGATTCGCCGTCACAACCATTCACCGTACGACGTTTCGCCGACAGCATTATTCGTATGTGGCTGTTCGACGACAGGACTTGTCAACTATGGACTATTCAGCGATAGATCTTTTCGTGTACGATTTTTATAACTAAGTAAAGTAATGAGAAGTCTAATTAACAAAGTAAATAGGTATATTTTCACACACCTGCCAAAAATGAAGTTTAGGTAAGTAGGTATAAAAAAGTAAGAATAAGATTTTATAAAATACAAAATTTATTAACTTTATTAAATACATAACTGATTTTTTAATTAAACCCAAAATAAAATTGTCTAAGCTATTTAACGAGGTGACCAATATGCGCCCACCCATTGTAAAAAAGTAAAGCAGATCATTTTAATTACCAGAATGTTTGCCAATAATTACACCCTATTTACAAGCGTCTACCTACCGTAAATATCAAAACAATTTCACAAATACCAGATTGCTACTAGTTGTGCTAAGTTCATATTTTCATATATTTGATCTGTTTGCGTTTGATTAAATTGTTCCATAATAATTACTACAATTTTATTATCAAGAAAATGTATTTTATATGGGTTTAATTAATTATTTCAGTTATGTATTTAATAAAGTTAATAAATTTTGTGTTTATAAAATCTTATTCTTACTTTTTTTTAACTACTTACCTAAACTTCATTTTTGGCAGGTGTGTGAAAACATACCTATTTACTTTGTTAATTAGACTTCTCATTACTTTACGTAGTTAAAAAAATCGTACACGAAACGATCTATCGCTGAATAGTCCATAGTTGACAAGTCCTGTCGTCGAACAGCCACATACGAATAATGCTGTCGGCGTAACGTCGTACGGTGAATGGTTGTGACGGCGAATCTCTCAGAAATGAAACGTCCTATCGGCGATCAGTCCAAAGGCAAAACGACTGTCGGAGAACGCTGGTACAATCGAAAAAAACTGTAAATATCAAATTAAAAAATAGTAAATCTACAGCTTTATCTTTTTATTATTTAATGATGGTAATAAATAGAATACATTTTAGTGAGGGAATTAAAAACAAGAAAGATCATGTGATTATCAAAGTTTTAATCAAATTACATATCAAAAGTCATAGAGATACATTATGTCAAATAAAATCTATATATATATAAAAGAAAGTCGTGTTAGTTACACTTTTTATAACTCGAGAACGGCTGAACCGATTTGGCTGAAAATTGATGGAGAGGTAGCTTAGAACCAGGAGAAGGACATAGGATACTTTTCTTTTTTTTTTCCGATATTTAAACGAGATCGGGATTTGCGCGGGTGAAATTAAATATACGTACGAAATATTCTTTTTTTTTGATATTCAAACGAGATCGGGACTTACGCGGGTGAAATTAAATATACGAATTATGCGGGTTTGAAATCCATATTCAAACCCGCATAAGTCCCGATCCGGTAGGAATATCGGGATATACACTATTATGTATTCTGTGACGTTCGTCTTTGTTGTAAGGCGTTCGACCGGGGGGTTTTCTCGAGCGGCTGCAGTTTTTTTGTTGATTACTCAGCACCTACTTATTGGATTTTGATGTAAAGTATACCACGACTTTCCTCAGATTTCACTTGGTTTATTCGTTTTTAATTGTAGATTATGTAACAAACAAACAGACAGACAGATATATTTTTGTTCTATTACTTTTCCAAGTCCAACAGACCCTTTTTTTGATTTGCTGTATTATATAGAAATCAATGCCACTTTTCGTTGTAATTCTATAACTCAAGAACGGGCTCACCTATCCAGACCAAATGTTTTAAGCTTTGTTCGGACTATTTAGTAGATGGTTTATGTGAAGTTTGCACAAAATCGGTCGAGCGGTTCTTCATTTATCACATTTTTTTATAAATGGCAAAACAACGTTTGCCGGGACAGCTAGTTAGTCATATTCAAAAGCCAGTATTGCAACACTTCAGGAAATGTGACCAGCTATTTTTGAGGAAGCTTATTTAAAACAGCAACTGTAGATCTATAGTTAAAACTGTAGGTTTGGCTACACTGCTCCCGGCGATCCTTCAAATGTTCGAGACACCCTAATTCAAACACTTTTAACCTATCTTATCTACCACATTGCCTAGATCAAAGGGGGCTCAGTAACAACAGCAAACGTTACACAAGTGGTGTGTACACGTGTCCACGGAAACGATGCCAAGTAATACCAACGCGTGCTCTCTGGCTTAGACTAGGTTACAATGTGTTGCTGCGAGGCTAATGTTATACGAAAGGGTGATGACGGCGGAACTGGATTGAGATAGGGTTTTTCTGAACGAACTTTTGTCTACGACTTTTAAAAACCTTCAACATAATAGTAAATCAAATAATAGTAACAATATTCTTCATAAAATTGAATGATAAAAACCTAAATTGATTAAATAATCTACCTAGGTACTTAATAATTGAATAATAAAAACATTTAATAAAAATTAAAAGTTCAAACGGGTGAAGGGTGCCCAAACAGCTCGCTGCTTTGGCGATGCTTATCCATTTTTATAATTATTTTGATTTTGTGGCAATAATCTTGCTATTTTGGTTGCTGCCAAAATTACGCTCTCTCTATACAGCCTTTGATAAAAGTGATTGGTAAAATCGTATCACACGACAAAATAAAAATGGTTTACAAAATTTTAGCAATGGTTGGAATCTAATTTATTTTTGCAACTATTTAATTTTTGATTTTGTAGCCAACATGAGCCATGATACCCCAAAGTTCCATCCGTGGCGGTAACCTAAAGTTTTGCTAAGGAAATTCTTCAGAAATGTGTTTTCTATTTTAGTAAGTATTTACCTAAAGTTATTTTTTCTCTTTGATCTAAATACTTGAACAAGCTCCAAAGTAAACGACAATCCCATTCAGATTTAATTCTAGATTAGCCAAAAATCCGTATACTTATTCAAATAAAAGGTGTAGGGAAATACGTGGTTTGGCATCGAGCCAGAACGTCGCAGGTTCTGTATCCGCCGCCAAAACACATCTGCATTATACTACGATGTGTGATTTAGTGGACGTTCTGCTACGGGTTTTGTAAACATGGTGGAGTTTGAACATATTTTATGCATCTAAATCTTAAATTTGATGCATCGTTTATGCATCTAAACTCAGGTAAAATAAAGGAAGAAAGAATAAAAGTTAGTACATATTAGATAAAGTATTCTAGAATAGAACAGTAAAATAGAAATTCATCTATCTTCTTTTATCTCTCTTCTATCTATACTTATAATGAAGGAAGAAATAACAAAAATTACTTAGAAGCCTTTGGATAGCTGGTTGATATAAATATCTAGTGTATTGTGCCTACTACCTATTTTATAGACATGTACCTACATAAGTAAAATGGTTTTCACCTCTAGAGCCAGAAGGCTCATCGGCGACGATCCGCTTGCCAACAAAAGACTTCAGAGCCTTAATAAAGTATTATACTGCTTTTATCCCTCTACTAACATCTTCGCCAGGTGTCACGCTTGTCGGTCTTTTATCGGATACATTTCGGTGTGCAACAGAACAGTACTGCACGAATTAATTTTGCCATCTTCATTCTTCATACAATCAGGCAAACTGACGGCCCCGATTCTTGGTGGAAATCTTACACCCGCACTAAACGTTATTGCTTCGTCATTCCTAATTCTTACTGCGAGGTAATGGAATCAGTCGGGTCGTCTGTCTTTCCTGACGTATATAATTTGGGGTTCTACAAGCGATTGAACAGGCATTTTCTAGGTAAGCGTGTTACATCTTACATCGCATCGTCACCTACCATCAAGCAGATTAGGTGTGGTAGTGGTCAAACGCTGACATATTACTTGTATTTGCACAAGCATTAAGGCCCTCCGTTAAATAGAGCCTGAATTAAATCAAAGCACGTGGAATGTTGTTGAAAGAAAACATCAGTAAGCCATTACGTTAGGTCCCTGGTTGGCTACGTGCCAAGTTTCCGGTGCTGGTGGTGCTAATCACTTAATACTTGCGGAAACTACTTGCTATGTCCATGGAGTCCGCAGATTTTAGATTTATTGTACTGCTTTTATCCTACTAATATTATAAACGTGACTTTTTTACTTGAATCGTCTTTACCGAGGAATTGCAAGTAAGTACCTATTTCTATGTCCATATTTCTTTAGTAAATGCCTTCTTAATTAGTTTTTACGCGATAATAAAAGTTCAGGACAGCCTCCAATTTGGTGGACAGATGAATCAATTAGTTCACTTCCGTTGGTAAACCAGAACATAACAGAAATGGTTAAGGAACACGTCGCTGCTGTCAAGAATCGTCAGGTTGGGAATTCTGCAATCGATTAACATATATTATTATTTAGACCAAAGTGCAGGATGGGATTGGGTTCCCTAGGAAGTGTGTCTAAAAAGCTGGCTGCGTTGCGTCATGGGATGGCTATGCTTATATCCGCTGTCCTAGGTAACAGCCAGCCCTTTGGTCAGCCGAAGATAAAATAGTCGGTAACTTATTTCTTACTTTGTGGTTTATTTTTTCTTCGTCATGTCATCTCTAGTCGACACAGTAACTCGGGGTTTTCCTTCGATTTGTCTTTATCCGTTTACCAGAGGAAAACAGCGAAACAAATTTAAAGTAAAACTCGTTATTTAACGCGGGCCTGTGTCTGTGACAAATTATCAGCAGTTTAGGTTTTCCCCGCGGCCGCAACTTGGAATGAAGCTGGATTGTTGCCAGCTAATTATCGAACCTCTGTTTTAGACGTTGCACGAAAAAGGTTGCAGTTTTTAACCTACTTCAAAACCGGGAGGTTCGTAATTAAGATGTTGATGATTTTTTTCTAAAGTTTAGGCATAACTTTATTTATAAACCGATGTTAATGATTAAATTGATAATTTGGTCAGGAGAGTACGTTCTCTTGTAAATATCAAATGTAACTAAATAATGCCCTGCAGTATTTATTAACCTTAATTACCTTAGCTTTAAATTATTCTAGAAATAGTTTTAGGTATAATTAATTTATGCAGTAATAAATACCTCCATTACTTCTTTTTTTTTTAATTTATTTTGCATTGGTAATAGTAGATAGTAGATAAGTAAAAAAATATCGCTTATTAGTTTCAGAAAGTCCTAAGTTTCAACAATTAAAATGTAGTTATGTAAAACAAATAAAATATGTACCTTTATAAAACTCTACAGAAAAAGGCTGCAAACATGAGTGGCACTTTTTTCGCAATTTGAAATCCTTTTTTGAAACAGTTGTATAGAGCAAACATCGCAATCAGCAACGGCAACGAGCATCCCACAGCTCTGCAAATACATAGCTGTTTATACGCGGGTCTGTGAGCATCCTTAATTACTGTTGGCACACACCTGGGCTATGTAATCATATTTTAGGTATTTGTTTTAACCAATCTGAGCCAGTAGTGCACTATTGTGTTTCACGACGTTCATTCAACGCGGTCTAACATATTGCATTAGTGTTTGCACTATGCGGCCTTCACAGACTTTTAAAGCTTCGCGGGCTTATTTTTTTTTTTTTTTTTTTTGTGTGTGGTATCCCTGTACCTACGGTTGGTACGCTTGATACCTTCACTAGCGCCACCTACCGATATCGACGTTATCGGATGGATGCGAGCTTCTTCATTCTGTGTTTGTCTGCCGGTCTTCACACAAGTCACCTCAAGTTTGAAGCAGTACCTATTGGTCTCTGAAGATGGGAGGAATCAAAAGGAAGCAAGAAGAGGAGAAAATAAAGAAAAGGATCGCCGAGTTACAACAAGAATTCAAGACTAATCATCGTCGCATCCGCGTCATCGATTCCTCATTAGAGAGTGAATCCGAATGTAAGTTTCATAAATACCCTCCATTTTATGAATATGTTCTCAGATGCGCATCATGTCCAAGAACTGAAGTCCTTCTACCTGCGGTGTGCCTGCGGTTTTTTGTGTCGAAATATGACGTGTTACTGCCTATACTGGCAAAAAGTACCGTCATTTTGTGTTTTACACGCAATGTCGACAAAACGACACCATCTTGACCAAAATCTGACGAGTTTCTGCCTCTGCGCAGATAGATACCGTCACAATAAAAATTGTGTTCTAACACAATTATTTGGTCCCACAGCACTGGTGGACATGGACAGCGAGGCTTCTGCGTCCCGACCGACGGACCGTCGCGTCGTCGCATCGCGTCACCACACAGCCGACCCACGGCCCACGCCCACGCAATGACCCACGCCTTGGCCCACGGCCCACGGCCACGCTATGGCCCACGCCCACGCAATGTCCTACTGCGTGGCCCACGCCGGTCGTGGTCATCGAACCACGAGGCCGACGACCGGAAGCTGCCACCGCGACCGCCGCCATTACTTCGATCGACGACGACGCTACCAGCCCAACTGCTGACGTCACAACGACGCCAGGCTATGATCTCGACGTTGAATCCGAGATGGAAGTTGGATGTGAAATCCTCGAGTTACTAGGTGACGTAACGACACCAGAAACTATCTTAGGACTGTCTATCCACAAAGATGTTGCCATCTGCTGGCAAAATATTCTTGCCAAGGGCCTCCAAATAGTAGCCAAAGAATAACTACTACGAGGAGTACCTACTTCACACCCACAAATTGTGAGTTTATCCTTGCACCAGAACTCAATCCATTGGAGTAGCCTTGTCAGGCTTAGCAGTGACAATGGACAAGCTGCTACTATTAAGCAGTAAGGAGCAAGAAATTTTGAAGCCGCTTAGCGTCGCCTGCCGAATTTTGTGCGACGCTCACTTCTGTGAGACAAAAACTAGTAGAAAACTAGTTCTTGCAACCGTGAATTCCAATGATAGAGGAAAATTCCTTTTCGGTGACAATGTCACTTAAAAATTGAAATCAGCAAAATCGATTCAAAAATCGGGAGAAGATTTTAAAAATTGGTCATTTAATCGAGCTGCGTCGGAAGCTGACATCCAGGGGCAGAGCGCGCGGAGGGACGGCGCACACGACCAGGAACAGCAGCACGCGCGGGCCGCAGGACCGAGCACGGCCTCCGCGAGCATCACCACCACTTCGGCGCGCTCCCTTACCGCTCACCGGGCAAGCAGCGACGCGGAGATCTATAAGGTACCATACGCTGGTCGACTCAAATATTTTATTTATAAATGGTCTCAAATCACTGATGATTTACTGTACTTCAATGGATAAAGGGTTATAAAATCCCTTTTAGTCTAGTACTGACTAGTACCTTATCAAAATTTTGAATCTAATATAACACCCCTTCGTTTTTGCGTCGGGGGTTAATAATTTCAAAATTAGTTGAAGTAAATGTAGAATTTGCAAAAGCTCTAAAAATAAAATAGCGCGATATTTATGCCATATTAACCTTTATATCAATTTTTGTCTGGCATCTTTCTTCTGCCTAAGCCAAATGGCGACAAACGATTTATTTTAATAAGTTTATTGATATAGCTCATTTTGAAATGGAGTACGATAGTATTGCATCAAAAGTTGTAACTTATTATTATCAATGGCCTCTTTAGATATTAAAGACGCATATTTTTTCATACTTAAACATGAATCAAATAAAAAGTACCTACCTCAGATGTAAATATAACAATATTCTGTACGAATTTAATATTTGACCGTTTGGCTTGTGCAGTGTGCACTGCACCCTATGTTTTCACCAAGTTGATGAAACCGGTTATGGAATACCTACGATCAAGTTATTTTATTTCCGTAATATTTTTGGACGATAGTTATTTAGAACCTATTCGCAGTGTCAACGTAACGTAAACAAAACAGTTATGTTAATCGAAAGCCTCGGTTTTAAATTAAACTGCGAAAAATGTGCTTTGGTTCCAGCCACTGTGTGGAAGTTTTATAGAATTTGATTCCAAAAACATGATTTTAACATTCAAAACCAGAATTAAAAAACAAATCTTAAAATTTTTGAACTTATAAATCGTTAATCTTGATTGTTTACAAAAGAATTCGAGCACCTTATGTACAAGTGTTTATTAAAAGATCCTAGTTACGAACAAATTATTAAAATACCCACTAGTTTAAAATCTGATATGTGCTGGTGGTTTTCTAATCTAATTTTACAATGAACATACTTTTACTTCTCTAAATTCAAACAATTTTAAATCGTTTTTGTTTCGGATACGTCCCTCAGTAGATAATAAAAATAGTTGTGGCTATTGAAAAGAAAACGTACTTAATTTACACATAAATGAACTGGAACTAAAAGCATATTTTCTAGCGTAAAAATGTTTTGCTTAAAATGAAAATAAATCGGAAATATTGTTGCGTTTAGATAATACTACGGCTATTTCTTGCATAGGCATTAAATACTACCCATCCTAGCTACATCTTAATAAAATAGCTCAAGATCTGTGCATGTGGCGTGAAAGGCGTAAAATCTGGGTTTTTTGCGTCGCAAATAAAATATATTAAAGACAATCACGAGACTGATTTTTAGCTCGTAATTTTTTTTAATATAACGATTGAGAATTAGCATATTATGCATTTTAATTACATACAGTTTAGCTCAGCCAAATGTCGGTTTGTTCGCTAGCAGATGAAATGCAAAATGCCCTATCTATGTAACGTGGAATAATGATCCCGACCCATGGGAAAATCTATTACTTTAGCCTTTCCGCCTTTCTCACTAAATGTAAAATTATTACATAAAATTATAAATGACGAAGCAGAAGGTATCGTAGTTGTTCCATACTGGCCAATCCAGCCTTGGTTCCCCGTTTTTAAGCAATAATTGTTTCAAGTTTGATAATCTACGATCCTGATGTTCACCTAACAGATCGTCACACAAACTGTACTGAACTCTAACGCTAGTTGCCGCGAAATTATCCGGCAGACCTTACTAGTTATAAAGTTATCACCTGCATTTTTAGAAATAATTTTGCATTCGCTATCAGATAAGACCTGTATTCAATACAATAATTGTATAAACAACATGTGACATTTGTGTTACAGATGCGCGCGCATTAAAATTTCACTCATCATTTTTTTTATAACGCGCATAAAGAAATATAACTTCAAAAATTTGATTGCATATTGTGTAGAACATCAATATGATTATAATAACGCATCTGTTTCAAATGTTATCGATTTTTTAACTTATATTCAATAGTGATGTTAGATATGTGTTCTATATTATGTAATGCACCATAAATTCTTATAAATCTGTTTTGTCTCTTATTACACAAAATCTGTCAGAACATGATGATATATAACGTTTTATGTGAGGGGTGTTTAGAATAAGACCTCCGGCACCTAGGTATGAAATAATCTGGGATCCCGGTATAGTACTCAATTATTAGGTGCAAAAATGCCCAAATAATAGTCTTAATCTAGAAACCCTATCGAAGAAGACACGGACTTTATTGGCTCTAGTGACTGCACATAGGGTATAGACCTTTTCATTTATTAGATGAAGTAATATTCAAATTAGTACATAGTTCCCGTGACTGTACATATATTTATTAAAATACCAAATATCAATAAAACTACTAAGACCGAATTGTCCACAACCGATATTAAAACTACCGTATTTTGAACAAAGACCTGAAATTTGCCCAGCTACATTATTCATTACGTTCAAATACAAACGAATTATTGTTTATAAGTTTTAGGCTTCTTTATTCTAAGTTAACATCTCAGAGATTAAAGTCACTGGATTAAAGATATACACTTGAAAACAGTGGAATTGATACTAAGGTGTTTGGTGGTCATAGTACTCGACATGCAGCCACATCTGCAGCCAATAGAGCCGGTGTTAACATCGAAATTTTAAGGAAAACCGCTGGTTGGAGTGAAACATCAGTTGTATTTCTAAAATTTTATAATAGAAATGTTGCTAATAATGGTGTACAATTTGGATAAACGATTTTATCCAGTAATAATTAGGTTCCTATTTATATAATTCATTAAATATATCAGTGATTTAAGTATAGCTTAAGTTGCTTTCAGTAAGTGTAATTCGTTACGAAAAATAAATATGTTTATTTTTGTTACATAATCCTATTTTATTTACTTACCTAGTTCTCTGAACATCATGCAATATGTTAGACCGCGTTGAATGAACGTCGTGAAACACAATTATTGATCAAACGAACTTACCAAGTGAAGTTCGATCACAATTGTGTGAACGACTTCATTCAACGCGGTCTATACTACAAACCCTCCCAAATACCTACTTACTTAGCAGTAAATAGGTTCATACAAAAATAGCCCTAATCCCTAAAATAAAATGAGGAAATGTAGGTATGTAGTTACATATAGGTAGGTATAGCTCTGAACCAATGAAGAAGCTCGCATCCATCCGATAACGTCGATATCGGTAGGTGGCGCTAGTGAAGGTATCAAGCGTACCAACCGTAGGTACAGGGATACCACACACAAAAAAAAAAAAAAATAAATAAGCCCGCGAAGCTTTAAAAGTCTGTGAAGGCCGCATAGTGCAAACACTAATGCAATATGTTAGACCGCGTTGAATGAAGTCGTTCACACAATTGTGATCGAACTTCACTTGGTAAGTTCGTTTGATCAATAATTATCACGAAAATTGTATGAAAAGTTGAAGTTCCAACCCAAAACCTTTTGACAATTTGCTTACTTGGTGACATAAAACTTTAATTTGAGATACCTTGGGTAGACCGTTTATATTAGAAAAAAAATAGTGCAAGTCAGTTCACATGTTTATAAAATTTTAGGTAAAAAGCAGCGATTTGTCTTAGCATGTAGGGCACAAGTAAAAGCACTGTATGAAAGCAATTTTATAGGTTGCGAATGTGACTCGCTAGGGCGTATATTGCATGACAAAAAAATGTTTTCATTCAAAGGGGCTGTAACATTGGGTTTGTGGTATAGTTATGAACGTCAGACATTTTTTAAATTGCGGTAGTTGCTATCCGTAAGGTGCTGTGCAAAAAAAATTAAGGCAACTATTACATGCCAGGCTCCATACTAAAATATTACTACCCCTTTATAGTACGGGCTCGGTCTCTTCAATCGCCGGCATCTCTTCTGGAGGCCTGCAGCAGCGTGAAAAGGCTGCTAGCGTTCTAGAAGGACCTGCTAGCCTAGCATGAAGGCCAAAACACGATACGATAAAGCGATATAACTACATCAACTCTCAAAATATGATAGATAAAGCCGCCATGTTGAATTTTTATCATAATTTTTATCGCAATTTATAATAAAAATTCAACATGGCGGCTTTATGTATCATATTTTGAGAGTTGATGTAGTTATATCGCGTGATATCGCTTTATCGTATCGTGTTTTGGTCTTCATGCTAGGCAGGCAGGGATGGTTGTGGTGACAAGTAGAATATTATCACATGCATAATGGCCTAAATGAAGAGGCTAAGTGCGGAAACAGCCCCACAGAACTAAACTAAACTAACCAATCCATCCAATTTTGTGACTACTCAGAGAAAAACAAAAAAAATCATGCATTAGCAACATTTTTTACAATGAACAACCATAATCTCAAGAATTTACACTTGGTTTATCAAACACTCTCCCAGATCCTGTCTCAAATGGAGTAGATATCTGGAAACGAGCTTTGATAATATTCATTTGATTGTAATAGGTAAATACCTACTTGTAATATGATATTCGTAGACAAGAACGACTTGACACGTTGGTTGAGATAGCGTCTCGTCCCGTCCGTTCGAACGTCGCGTGACGCCCGTCGCCCGTGGGACTCCGAAATACAACCTTCTCTTGGTTTGCGTACGTACCGTTTGCAAAACAAACACTAGTATTTTTTGCATCAAGTTTTAGTATTTTTTCATAATAGTGGTTTCGCACGGGTTGTTTTATACAGGGTTATTGGAAATTATACTAGCAAGCCGTTGAGGGCTACTTCTGTGCACCTAAACAAACAACTTTTGTTCTACGACTTTTGGAAATTCGAACATTTTTTCGAAAATTTTGAGGTTAGGTTTATCTGAAAATCAGCTGTTCCTCATACGGAGAGGTCATTAACCTTAAAATTTTACTTATTTTTGAAGTTTTATCTACTATTCTTAGTCTGAATGACCTTTGTTTTAAAAAATCAGCCGTTTTTCGAATTTACATAACCTCAAATTTTCCATTATTTTTTTCGAATTTCCAAAAGTCGTAGAACAAAAGTTGTTTGTTTAGGTGCACAGAAGTAACCCTCAACGGCTTGCTAGTATAATTACCAATAACCCTGTATATTTTGCATCAAATTAAGGCCTGATTTTCAGAAATCGGACTCAAAGTGTCTCAAACTCATAACAGTGAAAGTCGTCATAGTTCTTCAAATAAAGCAGTATATATTGTATTTAATGCAATATTATATGATTTAAGTTATAAGCGACAGGCACTTTGCGTTTGGTGTGCCTTGACGAAACCTCATCCTGGAGTTTTTTTTAACATCAACGAGTAAAATGTGAGTGCTTGTAAGATTTTAACAATTTACTCCAAAACTATTGAACCAATTACGATGAAACTTGGGTGTAGATAGTTAGGCTACTTTTTATGACGAAACTCTCACGGGATCGGAACTTATGCGAATATAACACCCCGTCGTTTTTGCGTCGGGGGTTAAAAACTATGGGGCAGAGCTAGTTGTTTGTGTAAAATAATGTATGAAGGTGTATGTAAAACAATTTTTCTTCTAAGTCTCTAACACTTTTTTGCCATCAGTACTAACAAAGGCAAATACATAAAGCTAAAAATAGATAAGTGTAGTCGCACACTTCACTACATTGTGACGGGATTGAGTGCGAGTGACGTCACTGACGTCTACCGACCGACAAGTGTACGCTTACCCTAACGTCTCGCTTGTTTTGTTCTACCTGAGATGAAAGTTTGAAGGTTTTTCACCTCGAATGGAAAAGTTTCGTTGGAAATTACGGACTTATTTCAATGACATAGTTACAGGTTAAATGTTTTCTGGGGTACTCGTTGTTTGAAAGATTTTGTGACGTGAAACTTGTGGACCCACTAGTAGGGCATAGCGGTAGGACCACGGTTAAAAGGTCTTCAAGTTAAGTCAGTAGAATCACTTATGTAACGAAATTGTTGATAAGCTCGCCTATTATTAGCATCTACCGGCATTATTTTCTACCATTATTTAATTAGAGGGTAGAAGCCAAATGATGGTTTAATCAAAACAATTTTATGAAATAATTATCTACTTTAGTTGTAAAAATCAATACACATACGCTTTCCACATGTTTTAAAATTAGTTGGGGTAGAATATTAATAAATCATTTAGCCATAAATAAGGAACTAGTTGCGCCCCATGGTTTTACCCGCTTTACAGTATCTTTAAAAGTGATATTGATTTTGTATAGAAACAAAGAATATATAATAATAAGTATAGACTACAAAGTTCATCAGCGCTTTTTCATCAACCCTGTGTTTGGCAGTCCGGAATGCAAACTGACAACTGTTGTGTCAACTGGGTCGTATATTCGAGCTCTAAGGGCGTGTTCAGATGACACGCGCCCGCCACTCGCATCACACGCGTTGAACACGCGAACACGGTTCACAGAAGTAGCCCTCAACGGCTTGCTAGTATAATTTACAATAACCCTGTATAGAAGATTTTATTTAAACGCAGCGTACCAATACCTGTGGGACTAACCATTAACCAACCGTTATAAATAAATCTCAGGAACCTCCCACATGACAAGAACAACCTGTAACCTACATCAAAGACAATAACATTACCATTCAAAGGGGTTAGCTTCGATGTCTATTCAAGTTCAAGAGATGGGGTTTTGACGGATATGAGGGGAAAATCTTACGAATGTTAGTCATTATACAACAGAAACTCTATTATAATTCCCCTTAGGTTCTAGTAGGAACCCCAAAAAAAAAATATTTTTGCATGAAAATAAATTAATTATTTTAATTTAAAATTCGGGAAAATTGTGTTAATTTACTGAAAACTTAAAGAACTTCTAAAATAGGCTACATTATAAGTAACCATAGCAATGTATTGAAGTCAATAATGTCAACGATACAAATAATGAGACGTTATCACGTAAAATTATTGTCCGTAATCCGACTTTACAGACAACCATTTTTTTTAACATTTCAGTCTAGTCTTTGAGTACCAAGAGCAGGGTAAAACAAATCTCAACTCGTATATATCCACTCCATATCTATTCCGAGTTATCGATAGTCGATAAAGTACGAAGTAATCGATAGTCCGTGAACGTTCAAAGTCCTCACGTTTTGTGCAAAGCTTGAGCCAATTTTGTTTTAAACACAACTTTTGCTTACCAACTCTGTCAGCACCTGACTAGTTCGGGGACAAGTTTTGGTTTGAATATCGATATGAATTATTAAACTTAAAATATATTATTTTTTGGATATTTTTAGTACCTACGTACTACTGATAAAAAAAACTTATTACATTATGTTAAATACATTTGTACTTCTCATAATTTTTTTTTATTTATTAGCCCGTTTTATCCCACTGCAGGGCAAAGGCGTCCTCCTTCTTTACATTTAACAATTTTTTAACATTTTCGACTGTTTTTTGTTTTTAATTAATTGGCTCTGAAACGAATAAACCTATTGTGATGAATCTTGAGGTCATAAGAATGACATATGAAACCTGGAGATTAACATAGGCTATTCCGATATTCTCAGGAAATCAAGACCTACGCGGGCGCGCACAGGGCTCTGGTATAATGAAATATTATGTAAAACGGTTCGCTTGTTTCCATTCAAAAGACAGTTGTAGACAGTATAAATGTAAAAAACCTTACGCAAAAATATAAAAATTGGATTGTTTTTGACTCAGGAAAATTACTCTTCTTTAGAGTTAGGAGAATTTTCTAAATGTGACAACACCATTATTTTGACCTTTGACTAACAAAAATTACTTGAAATTCATGCAAAAAAAAATATTTAATTCAAGTAGGTTTTGTTACATACTGCATATATTTTTTTATCAATAAAAAGTTAAAAACTACACCCAGTAATCCTACCCGAATATTAGTAATTACTTGGGTTATTTTTACAAACTGCATATTATTATTAATATTTTATCGATAAAAAGTTAAAATCTACACCCAACCCTACGCCCAGCCTCCCACTATCTCACGGTCTCGCAACTTATCGGCAACAATTTTCAAGTGCTATACTAGATACTAGTCCCTACCAACTTGTGCTTTATTCAGTGCCGGTATCAGGTGCACTTCATATTTCTATCATTTCACTCACGTCGAAATAAAAAGAAATAAACTCTACTTGGGCTTTGATGCATCTTGCTTTTAGAGGAAAGGGTACCGACGCTCTCTCTATACTAACTAAGTCGACTGTTTCCTCCCTGGATAATGACACTATAGCATAAAACATTTAACTGCCATGACCATGCCCCTATGTTTTGTTTTATTTTTTAAATCTTAATTTCTATGATAATTAGAAAATGAAAAAAAAACCAAGACATAGGGGCAGTTATAGGTTTTATGCAACAAAAATATTTGCTTATAGTGTCATTATCCAGGGGGGAAACAGTAGACTACGTTTGTATGGAGAGAGCGCGGGAACCCTTTCCTCTTAAGGCTCTTTTTGGGGTTCCGTACCCAAAGGGTAAAATGGGACTATATTACTAAGACTCCGTTTGTCTGTCTCTCTGTCACATGGAGGTAGATGTTACGGAACACTTCGTGCACGAGTCCAACTTGGCCGGTTTTTTTTTAAATTACGTCGACATTTGTGAACACCCGCATTGTATGTAAAAACTTTAAAAACCAAAATTAACAAGCGTATACAAAGCAAATAACCCAGTTCCAAATTACATGTAAATAAAATGTAAAAATTTCCTCCCTCAGTATAAAAAAAACTGGAATTTATTGTGGTAACCGTCCCTGTGAACAAAAACATTTTTCGAACTCTATACGGAAGCGAAAATACATACCTACATATTTTAGAATTCCCCAGAAAACCCTCCTTGTATTCAACGTTTAGATCAAAATTTGACCAAACCAGACTACAATCTAAACAGTTTGGCGATACCTCGCCGACTTTAAAGAAAAACAGACAGACGGACAAGAAAGTGGTTCCGTACGGAACCCCAAACATGAAGGGCTTGTATCAAGGACCTAGCTTCAGTGGAGTCGTGAAACGTTTCATCTTACGTCAAGTTGACAAAATTCTAAAGAATGTAGCTAATCCAACCTCAATGTTAAAAGGTTAAGGCTACGGCATGCTACCTTAAAAAGGGTAAATTTATCTAAATCTTCATTTCTTACACGTTACACGTTATGTAACGGATGTCATAAATGCGTATTTATGACATCCGTTACATTTGGTTTTTACAACTGATTCCGTCCTCTTCTGACCGATTTTAAAAACGTTTCTCTGCTATAATACGTAACCTAGGTTATCAAGCTCTTTTTTTTATTATAAATGAACAAGTAACTATAATATACTAAATAACAATTAAATAACGAAAACTTAAATAAACTACCTACTTTACTTATACTAAATTAAAAGTCCAAATGGGGGTCCCTAGGAAGTGTGCCCAAAAGGCTGGCAGCGTTACCACGTTGGATGGCGATGCTTATCCGTTGTCCGAGGTACGAGCCAGCCGAAGCTAAAACTAGTCATTTTAGGTTAGGTTATATTTTAAGTTCATAATGTCCAATCCCTCAAATGCACAACGGTTTCAAAATGTCTATTTCCTAATAGTTCAATTTCCCAAAATGTCCATGCCCTAGAATGTCCATTTCCTCAAATATTTAATTGGAACGGAGATGTCCAATTCTCAGAATGTTCATTTCCAAAATGTCAAAATAAAATGTCTAATTTCTATTCTTTGGTACAGTGTATAATCATTTTTTTTTCTATTGTATTCTATAAGTATCGGCCGATTAAAATTTCCATGTCTGCCTTCACCCTAAATTTCCCCTTGATGGGTTGGTAGGTATATCAGGTAATGGGCAGTCGTGAAAGTGAAATGGTCCGGGATGGGCTATAAACCACGTGACCCTGGGGTCGAAAGTCGACCTGTTGCGCTTCAACCGGGGGTGATAACGATTTATGGACAATTACTGCATTAAACTTGGTACCGACAAGGGAATTTGTACAATTTAAACTTTTAAAGGAACTGTGTTTCGGAGTTTTTGGGAACGGCGTCGCTTTTGTGTTTTGTTTTTTTAACCGATTTCAAAAAAGGATAATGTTTTAATTCGGCACGTATATAAATATATTTTTAATCGCGGCTTCGTCCGCGTTGGAGTTGATTTTTTCAAAATCCTTATCGGATGCCTACGTCATACAAAGTATATAACTTCCAAGCTTCAGGTCTTTACGATAAGCGGTTTAGGCTGTGCGTTGATCCGTCAATCAGTCATTCAGAACAAAGCATTTTATATGTATAGATAAGATAGATTTTCACCGAATACTTACAAACACGGCTCAACAGATTGAGTTAATTCTTTTTTGTTGAAATGAGTCTTAAGTGGTTCCTTTAAAAAAATGGTGAGAATCTTTGACCTGATGAACAGAATTGCAAGCGATTCACATCAATAACATAAAATTTTTGCAATTTAGGGCACTTCCTCACCGACGACGACGCGACGTCGCCAGCTGCGTATCCATCTAATTTGTATGGAAGGTAACTCACTTTGTTTGGACGCACTTGTTTTTTGTGACAGACAGTAGCAAGTAGCTATTCTATTTGGCGACCTAGGGTAGCCAGAAGTAGCTATGGATACGTAGCCGGCTATGTCACCATGGTGTCCCAGTGAGGTAGGACCCATAAGGAATTAAAACATGAAACGAAAATTCCATTAAAAAATGTCATTGACAGTGTTTGTAATGTGTGTGATCCTCTTCTTTCCTTATATGTTACAAATTATGACGTATTTATGGCATCATATCGGATCATTGGTTCTTGTAAGTGACCCTTTTGACCAATTTTAAAAAGTCTACAACTGACTTCGTCTATAGCTGTAATAACAATATTGAAGCTTGTAAAACGATATTGCCAGCGGGCCAATTCAGCGCTTTATTAAAGTACAACCACGGACCCGGCCAGCGATTCCAGCGCTGTATTAAACGGTGTACTTCGCTCGTAATGTCGAGCTCAATTGAAAGCGCTGTCGTTTCTGCAATGAACATTATCGCGAGTAAAAGCTAGCCACGGTGTGGTCGTTAAGTTTACTTTTTGTGGTACAATTTATAGTAGACAGCTGGTAAAGTCAGAAAAACATTAAAAATATTTAAAACTAAATAACATGCTTAACTTAAATTGCAAAGCTTAATATCGTTAATGAATCCATAACCCCTTTAAACGAGTTTAAAATTCAAATTCTGAGTTCAGACTATCCCTAGAACCTACATGAAGGTTTTGTTATCAATCGTGTCTCAAAGAAGAAGTCTGCCTAAATATTTTAACATCTTTGCAGAACTTCCAAATTAAAATTTTCTTGTTATGAGACACCATGGAGGTTTTATATCGCTCGTCTTCCGCATTGTAAAACCAAGCTTCTGAAACTTCTTAAAGGCTTCTTTCTATTTAATGAAATAGAATTCAAAGTGTTTAATGGCTCTTAGTTTAATACCGTGACAAAGAAATACTTTGAAACGCGGTCTATGAAAGAGAATTGCTATGAATTAGCTCTCGCTTCGCTTATTTTTGGCAATTTTACGGTAAATTACCCACGATTTTGTTATTTAAATCGATTATTTGTGTTTGTGTTTGTTATTGTAAAGTTTGGTGGGAACTTAACCGAGGCTTTCGTCATTGAAATCAAGGTTCGTTCAAAAATAAATTAGATTTACATTATGGAAATATATTTTCAGAATGTATTAAAAGAAATCAATTAAGAATAAATATAATGTTTGAAAAATACTTCCACATTTCAATATTTACTTTTACATTCTTTTGTTCAAATTATTGTCGGCATTAACTTAAGTAGGTACTTTACGAAAAATTCTTCTTTAAACGAATATTTTTCTCTTTTTCAACAAGCGCGCCGGTTCATTAGTTTAGCCACTTCAAAAGAGTCAATTTAACTTCAGCAAGTCGTTGTAAAAAGTTGAGGATGGCCGTCCAAATTTTTTGATATTTTTTGTAATCAATTCTCTTCTGACCGATTTGTAAGAAGTTTACAAATCAAAGAAAAAACTAGTTCCATGTTCTACGATAGGTGGTTGTTGCTTAGAATAGTAACGAAAGTACAGGCTTAAAAGATATTAAGTACATTATCAGATAATTTTTACATTAAAATTCTTAAAATAGACTGTAATCGAAGATCATTTAGATTAAATCTAAGTAATGAAATCTACTTGTAAGTGATGCAGCTGAAAACATCTGCCACGCCTTATGGCGTGGCAGATGTTTTCAGCTTAATACGAGTACTACCAAAATCTCTTTTTTATCCGAACGCTAAAATAAAAATACCAGACATTGTCATAAGTAATTTTGGCCAGCTCTCGATGAGAGACAATCGCTATTGAGATACCGTCAGCTTGAAAAAACCCATTTCAATAGAAATAGGAATAAATGTCCTTGCAATTTAAAAAACTTATGAAAGAAGGTAAAAAAGAAACAGCCAAAACATTATCTTAATCCAAAAATCACAGTATATTATCTCCTTTTCTCTATAAATCTAATCTGAATCTCGTCTACCGTTGCGCCCTTCGTCTCCGGTTGGTACATCCAACTGAAAGCAGCCGTACCTACACCCACTCCAGCAAAGATGTAGAATATAGGCCCAAGACCTATCGCCTTGAGTAGAGGGTTAAAGATGAACAGCACGATGGAGTTGCAGAACCATACCCATTCTATTGTTATCATGGACATGTAGCTCTTGATCTGGAAACCAAAAAGAGCTAGATTAATTTCTTAAAGATTATGAATGAAATTATCAAACATTGAGCTGTTATGAATCGTGGGACCCTCCAGCTACACTATGTATTGGTTGGAAACTTATGGAACTCCAGACTACTTCCACATAAGGCCGAAAATTAAATGAACTTTAAAAAAATTAAAAAATCCTAGTAGGTAATCAACAAAAAATTACAGGACAGTCGCAGTTGCGGGAAGGCCTGTGGATACCTGCTGATCCTAATTTTTAAGACACAATCGGACAAACAACTTACTCCTATTCGATATGTGGCAAATTAAATTTGAAGATACCTTTGATAAGATCATAACTCACCTGAGGCAGAAACACTTCAGCCATAAAAACGTAAGGTATAGTTCCGCTGCCACACGTGTAGACTAACATGAACAGGTATATGTTGACCACGACAAGCCAGGACGGACCCCAGCTCAGGTGGATTTGAAGACCGAGGAATATGCAGATTACGGCGATCACCAGAGATGAGTAGATCATCACTGACTAAAAGCAGGAAACAGAAAATGAATTCAAATAGTGTAAAAATATGTTAAATTAAATACTAGTCTCTATAGAAATTATTTTGATTTGAGCGCAATAACCCCAAAAGAAATCCTACTAGAAAAGGAAGGAAGTTCCAGGTAATAAATTGTAAAAAGCTCACCCGTCTCCCAAGCTTGTCAATCAAAAATCCTCCACCCGTTCCTCCAACTATAAAAAGGACAGCCAGTAGAGCAGTGCCGAAAATCGACGGCATATTCGGCATGGTTTCCGCAAATAAAGGTTCAGCGTAGACCTGCAGGATCACTGGCCCTTGTAGGATCGACAATGTCACCATTGTCATTGTGACGATGAAAGCGCGCCTTGATGATGGAGACTTTTCTAAAAGAGATAAAAGAAATTGTTATTTGAACTTCACTAATAAACAATTAATTTGGTTAGGTCACTTACTCAGAAATTTCCAAAAAGAAAAGTTATCTTGTTCCGCTGAAACTGTATTCGTTGTCTCTGGATTCAGTTTCTCCTTTTCCGGAATTTGTTCTGCAAAAGTAAAATATATAAATTAGATAAAGAAACTTATCTGTGCCTATCTGTAACTGTAAATATTCTAATATTGCACTTACCTTCTACATCAGGGTGTAGGCTTTTTTTGATTACATTTATTTCTGTCTGTACTTCCTTAGAATCAGGTTTCAATCTCCTATAGAATGCCATTGATTCGGCAGCTTCCTTAAATCAAGAAATTAACGAATTATGCATTTTCTTTTACTTTCTGGGATTTTAAAATATATATTTCTATTGTATTTGAAGATTTGAAGATACTTACTTCTTCACGACCTTTCGTTAGCAAAAAAGTAGGAGACTCTTTCAACATAACCAGAGTTACTGTCATTCCTACAGAGATGGATAAACACACGTAGTTCATCACTTGGTACGTCAGGAACCACCCCAATAAGTAAGACAAGAGCATTCCGATCCCCATGCCGATCATGGTGAGTGACGTCATCACTCCCCGGATGGAGTCCTGGCAAATTTCGGTGATGTATACCGGGACTATCAGGTAGGCTGCTCCGTAAAGACCGGCAACGAACATAGAACTCAAGACTACTTCCACACTGTTGCTTGTTGCTATCAAAGTCCAGGACAGCTGGAAAAAAAAATGGGCCATTTACATCAAATGACTGTATTAGATGGTTTAGGCTTGCCGAGATGCCCACCCACATATGTACTACCCTCTCAGCTAAATCGACTGTGTCCAGAGTAAAGAACTTGTCAATATGTCGAGTCAACTAAGCCGTTGGTTTCATCACGATGTTTTTCTTTACCGTAAGAGCAATTGTTAATAATAAGCGCACCACATTTTTTCCTAAGTATAGTCCTAAAACCTTGGACCTAACCTAACCTTGGAGTCTTCAAGTCTAGAGTGAATAGGTACCTTCTAGGCGAGCATGCTACATCTTCGACCTCATCTTCGCGACACCATCAGGTGAGATGAGGTCAAATGCAAGCCTATTTTGTTTAAAAAAAAAACAAATCTTAGGCCAGGCTGTGCAGCTGTCCATTGGTGCATACCATTGAACAGCTGAAGTTATAGTAAAAAATATGTACAGTTATACACATTAAACTATATAATTAAATATTTGAGACACCATATGGTAATAGTCAATACTTACCACACCAAAAAGAGAGAACAGCAGAGAACAGTTTTTCCGTCCCAGTCGATCTAGTAGGAAGCCCACCACTGGAGTGCCTATCAGAGCCCCGATCGAAGACAGGCTGCCGAAGAGAGCCAGTTCCGAGTCCGTCATCGTCCGGTCAAGCGTGGTCGTATTTGATGCGAACATCATGTACGTGGAAGATGGCCAGGCGAAGACTATGCCCATACACATACATAGGCCTGATACTGGAGAACAAAAGTAACATTTAACACGAACTACAGCCGAAGATGTAGCTAAACTTAAACTAGCGCAGCATCGAAGCTAAGTCGTGACGAAGTTTTACATGGTTTTACTACCGACTTCCAGCTAAAGCAACTTGCAATATGAAACTTCATTGAACCAGAAAAAGAATCTATTTCCTTTTATGCTGGCAGGTTTTCTACTGCCTACGTTTGAATTGCAATAGAACGGTGGAGTGTCTTTGTGATTTGCTGTAAAGACGTGTTGTTTTGACTTATTTGTGAAGATTTCATTAACATTACATTTCAAGAATAAAACACTGATACTGGAAACGCTGTTTAGATCTTATTAGCCCTTGGCTGTGATAACATAATGTGATAAAAAATAACTAATCAACTTTATTACTTTGGGTTTAGTGATGTGAATTTGCATTTCTATCTGAAACCGTGGTAGGGAATGGTATTAAATGACATTGCTTAATGATTGCTGACGAATTAGGTAACATTGATAGTATAGCTATAAGCACAATCAGGCAGCAAAATTGCTGTAACTCCAAAACTGCTTTAGTAGAATGTTTTTAACTCAAGAAAGATTCTAAGGTCCAGCTTGAGTTGGAGTTTAAAGTCTATCAACTCATGAATTTATCAGACAAACATAATTAAAATGAAAACATTCCAATAATAGTAATTTTAGAACTCTACGGTGGGTCAGCAATTTTGTGGCCGATGATTGTACAAATACCGGCAGGATAATCCAAATTATATGACAAATACATCCTTTAAAAATATTAACCAGACACGAAACAAATAATAACGCACTTTTCTCACTAATTCTTAGAGCCACTTATATTTATTTTAATACTATTCTTAGATACATAACAAAAACTTACTTAACAAGCTCCCTAAAACTTGCATAAACACTGCCATAATTCCGGCAAAAAGTTACTTTTAAAAATTAACTTCTTGCAACCACAACCACAACTCATCTGAGAGAATTCCTAATAAAAACACTAGTTTTAAAGACGTAGTTTCTGCTCTAATTAAACAAGAGTATCAATAACATTTATTGCAATATTGTAAAAACTACGACGCGTCTCGTGAATTAGAATTTCCGTGTTTTTAGAGTTCCCTGGGGTAAAGGATAGGACCCTCATGAAAATGGGACTGAGCTGGTCATGTCTGCCAATTAACTCTGGGCCAAAGTAGCAACTTCCTGGAACCCTACTAAAGACACACCCCCAAAACAGGGTCAATTTATTTTTTATTTTTGTCTTTAGGGTGACTGTTTTAACATTCGTATCTGTAAAGTTATCCCGTAGGATAAGTGCACGTAGGGTGAGTTTATCGAAGAGCCCAAAAGGCGATGTTAGGATGAGTTAGACTCATCCCATCCTGCCCTATGAGGGACTCCCTTAGCCTCGTTAACGCCAATTTTCATAAATTTTCACGTAAATAAATTGACGGTCTATGTCCATAGAATTTTCTCATTCTGTTCATCGTCTCTTTTCTTTTTAAATTATTGTTATATGCTTACCTAATAAACACTTTTATTTTTTTAAATAGCTACGGAACCAAAACTAATTTCAAACTAATTATCTTTGATATCTTGATTAAATAATTATGGATGAATATAATGGGGTTTTTTGATAAGAACTTGAAAATACTCTTCAAACAAAGATTATGAAATTTAACAACGCATACCGCTTGGAAAACCAAGTTTGTTGTTAAACATTATACATTCCTAAGATTTTTTAAACCAATCAACCTGCATTTTTTGTTAAATTACCGACTTATTTTATCTATTATGTTAATGATACTTAATCGATTAAGTAATTAATGGGAGTTGCTCTAATTATTTCATAGGTTACTAAATTATACAGGCTGTTTGCCGCAACTAAACTTCTTTAGTTTGGTCCTTGCGTGAGGATGAAGTCGACTTGCCCAGTATACCACCCTCTCAACTTAGTCGACCATGTCTAGTGGAAAGTACTCGTCAACACGTCTGGAGCCAACTCGCAGGTTTGCCACGATGTTTTCCTTCACCGTAAGAGCAATGTCAATACAATGTTAGTTGCTATTAGGTTCTGGTTAATGGATCTGACATAATAAAGGCATTGCAGAGCCTGGGCAGCCAGCCAGGACTCTTATTTCGATTCCCATTTCACCACAAGTGGTGAATTAGGAAAAAAATGCCCCCAAGCGCTCCTAATAACAAATGATTCGGTCTTAACTGACCACTAATTTGGTGCTTAATTAATTCCAATTTAGTACCTAATTTATTTAATTGTTATATCTTCTGATATTATTACAATTTTATGTGATTACCCGTGATTTCGTCTGCGTAAGTGTTGAATTTTCCATAACCCATTCTTATTAGATACCTACGTCATAATAGCTATTCGTCTATTGGTTTGAATTGTGCGTTTAACAAATAAGTAGTATTTAATTAGATACATTGCACCGAGTCTATAAAGTAAGGTAATCCAAGTATCAAATAAAGATTACAATCTGTACATAATCTTTATAAAACGACGCATAATACATAGATATGTCATTAATTACAGTTGTCATCATGACTTGTTGTTTTAAGATAAACTGAGTTGTAGGTTTTAGCCGAATATGTAACTGATATACTTACTTATTACTTTTAGTTTCTGTTATGGAGCAGCAAAATAATTATAAGTTAGCCTGTAACTGGTAACGAAAAAAAAAACATACAGACGAATTGAGAACCTCCTCCTTTTTTGAAGTCGGTTAAAAAGATAAAACTTTCCTCTATTGTAACTGTGTTTTGTAACTAGTTACAACGAAAAATAAAAATCTCTTTTCACGTAAACAGTAACAAACTAACATCTTATAGGTCGCCTTTGTAACCATGTTTTACAGTTAACCTATAACTGGTAACGAAAAAAGATAAAACTTTCCTCTATTGTAACCTCGCTGCGGTTACAACCGAAAAGATGTTAGTTTGTAACTGGTTACGTGAAAGGAGTTTTTTTTGTACCTAATTAATTACAAGCTGCCAAAAGGCAAGTGTGGAGTACTCGCTATCAATATTTCTTAACATTTCTTTCAACGAATGTGTTTCTGGGGTGGTTCTACAGGTCTAGGCGAACAACTTTTATTCTAAGAATTTTGTCAATTCGAACGTATATTAAAATTTTGAGGTTATATTTACTAGACAATCAGCTGTTTCTTCTAGTTAGAGATCATTGACATTGGTATTTTTGTTTATCAAGTTTGGAACTAGTCTTATAAATTTTAATGATTTTACTTTCAAAAATTGCAGATGTTACCATATAATCTCAAAAACTTCGAAAAAAAAGCGATTGAATTCCAAAATTAGTAAAAGTAGTTCTTAAACACATTTTTACGTGATATTATATAACTATCTATACACTAAAAAACTTGGACGCTCATCGATGCCATCAAAACACCATCAAAATTATCGCAAAATTTAATAACACCGATTTTAACTAACTTCTCAGCTGACTTAGCCTGATTTTAATTCAACAAAATTACCCTTCCCTGGACGGTGCAGCATCGCCGGCACCAGTTTAATTTATTTACCGAAATAGCCTCATCGTTAAACGTAATAGCCAATTGAGGCATAACGTCTTGCTAATCGCCATCGTCATCCTAGCCAAGACTTCTTAATTGTAGATTAATATTTTATTAAGCCTTTTGAAGCAGTTTAGTGGACTTATGAGATTTTTACGCTACTCAACTGGACTGCCAGGAGGGTTATGTTTTTGTCTTAATTGTGAATATATATTTGTGACCTCTTTAGGGAACTAATTTATATGCGGTTTGTCGCATTTGTAGAAATGTTATTGAAAGGCGTTATTTTCTAATTTTAATGTTGCTTTATAAGGAAACGAATCCTTGTCTTTACATGATTACGGCGAAGCCAAAAGGGAGGGTTGTTTTTCATTTTCTAAATAGTTTTAAATCCTTTAGAAATAGCGAATATAGACAGTGCCTATGTGGGACATGTCGTATTCAATGGAGTAGACTATTGTTCGGCCGATAAAAGAAGTAGGTACATTTTTTTTGTGAAAATATACATTTTAATGAATTCGTGTTCGGATTATGTCGCAGTATCACAGATGAAGCGGCCGAACGATTGTTCCCAAAATTTTGAAACTCACACTTTTATTCATAGTAATTATTTTCCCGGGTCTTAATCGCGTAATTTTAATGTTTATTTATCTTACATCGACGTTTAGACTATGTTACAATAGTCATGGTCGCAAGGAGACCAAAAAACCAGCGATCCGGGAAAATAATAACTTTGATTGTTGCCTTGTTTATCGCAAAGAAAAATCCATGCGTAGTCTGCTTTTATCATTCTAATCCACGAAAATTTGGTTCACGTCTATCGGTTCCCCTAACTGATCCTCTTTTCCCGATGGTCCTCCTGTCGAGAACTTTTTTATATCCGTCGGGCCCAGTGGACTAATTTAACTGTTTGCTTCACACCCAATAATTGTCTCTAAATCAGACACATAATAGGACCAGTGACACGAAAGCAGAAGATCATCTTAGTCCTAAGAGAATGGAGCACAGTGGGGACACTTTGAAGTAAAACAATTATGTAGCCAAGTCAAAGTGTATTTTATTCCACGAAAGATGTTCCAAACTGGATGTGTAAGTCTGTGTATTCCTCTTCAGGGTATAGCAGTATGAACCTGGAACCAAATGGTAAAAGGTATTATTTTATTAACTCCTCAACAAGCAGTGTTATAAGTGTGATCTATATCTATCTATCTGTGAGCTAGATCTTATAAATTTAACTGAAGGACTGAAGGACCAATAACCAATAGGGGATTAGGTTAGTAATGAAAGTAATTATTTTTTTACGGTTGGTTAAGAATAAACCTTAGCCGCTACCAGGTTACGTTTTCGGGTCAGATTAGGATTTTTTGTTGTTGGTTTGATGGATGGATGTTGTTTCATAAAAAAAAATTAAGCCACTGCCGGATAAAAAATTACTGGAACGTAAAATATATATGAAATGATTGCAAATCTTGCTAACCTGTCTAGAGGTATCCGCTCCAGCAGTAGGTTGAGATTGGTGGTGAAGGGCGCGATGCTCTGGCTGGCGAGGTTTATATGATGCACTGCGTCGTAAGCCCATTCCGACCACTCGTATAGTTTTGCTGAAATAATCAAATGACGCATGAGTGGTTTCTTCCCTGAATGACTGGAACATGGCCTTTTATAAGGTCTTCAGTATGGCGATGAATCTGCCATCTGTCAGATGACTGATACCCTCTACCTACACCTTGAAATTACCTAAATAAACTTTATAAACTCAATCTTAAAACTTTTTATTCATTTGGAATGATACGATACAATTTGCATGAAATCACTTAAACACTACAGTTTTTAGCAAACAAACCCCTTGCTTTAGTCTGAATCTTTTTTCTTGTTTTTTATTTTTCTAACAAATAATCACTAAAGGACATAATATATTTTTCCTTTTACTTCCATTGTTAGGAAAAAAGAAAAGGAGGGTACAACAAACTTAAGTTTTATTGGTTTTACGAAAAAAAAAAAGTCTAGAAACTTTTTTTCAAGAAGAAATCTGTAAGGTGAAGGTAATTCCTGTCAAACTCTACCAAACTCTTGCAAATCTTAATTCTAATATTCTTAAAAAATTACCTAACCTTACCTAACCTAACCGAACTACTATGACGAAGTCGTCGTTCCAATTCAAAGGTTCACCAAGACCTACCTTCAAGTGCACTCTCCCTATCATACTGGCTCAGATCCGGTATGTCGAGGACCACGTCCAGATTCTCTTCATCCAGCTGCATGAACACGTGACCTTTCTTCTTACGAAGCGTGTATGGGTAGGTTACATGGACTGTCGCTGTTGATTACAAAATTTAAATAATCATTATCGATCCTCGAAAAGGATGCACTATGCACAATTATTATCCCATCGGAAAGATTTAAGATTGTTTCTTTTATTGTCTTATAATTTTTGACATGACGAACGAATGTTACGGTTATGCCGAAGATGCATTGCACATTCACATCAATATCGCTCAAATAGATACGAAGCAGTGCGGGCGCAAGCGAGACGAAGCGCAGTCACCTTGATTTAGGTTTTAGACCAATCATGAGCCAGAGTACATAAATGAACTTGATGGATGCAGTCTTGAATTAAGAAATTGAAAACACTTTCCTTTTCCCCCGCTCGACCGTAGCGATGCTCTAATCAGTGACCTACGTGGGCCATACGCACCGCATTGAAATTAAAACATATTCAAGATGCTCAAACCGTAGCTCACTAGTTAGAGCACCATTACGGTTAAGCGAGGGTCGTCTTCTTTTCAAACCGCATAAGGAACCGCTTTCAAGAAGCCAATTTTACTGCTCACCGAAGTATTCTTTGAAAGTAACTTGAACTCTGGCTTACCATTTCCGGAGAACTTCCTCAACGGTCCTGAAACACAAGTTTTATTGTAACTTTAATAATTTTCTAACAAACTCGCAGTTTTTGTTAACTTTAAATGATTTACAATGATTTTTCAGATCATAGAGATAAAATATATATTAGCTACAACAAAGAGTCATCATTAACATCATAGTTTTTCACATTATCTTTTATCTTTTTGTTTGATAAAAAAACAAATATTGCAGGACATTCCACACATCGCCATCTAGCCCCAAGCTAAGTAAATAAACTTGTGTTATGGGTACTTGATAACGGATATACTACTTATATACTTTTTTTTTGTAAATATATACTTATAATACATAGAAACAACCAGACCTCAGACAAATATCTAAGCATAAATACTTGTCTGAGGCGGAAATCGAACCCGCAACCCTGTGTTTGGCAGTTCGGCATGGTGACCAGTGTGCCAACTGGGTCGTCTTTTTGATTGTAACGAATGGGCTCTGAAACTGCTGGAATGATTTTGATGAAATTTAATATAAGGAAGGATAATTTGATCCTTTGGATTAACCACCTCAAATACGATATTCCCACGGGAATAAACCTTACACGGGGGAAACCACGCGGCGATGCTAATTACATGATATATAAGATATTTGTTTAAAGGAAAAATCTGAAACATACCTACCTATATACTAGATTTATATTATTTCTATGTTTCAAATTTTTAGGATTTTTTAAAACATATTTCTTACCTTCATGTTTTGTTATGTTTTGGAATTCTGAAACAGAGACAAATTAAATTTTAATTAAATAAAATTAATGTAATCAATTAAATCCACTAGTCCACTACCATCTTATCAGAATAGACCAAATAGTTTCTCCTGTAGTTTAATTATGAGGTTGTAATGCCTTTATAGACTAAGGTATTCGATTTTTACTACTAAATAATGTAGCAAGCAATCTATTTTGAAGTCCAATCGATCGCACCCTTTTACAAGGTTATAGAACTCTTTAGAATCATTAGATGGTGGTATTTTGAACCGACATCAAAATAGGAGAAGGTTAAGAGGTGTCATCTCGCTTCAGTTCAAACTCATCCAACTTTAAAAACCTGAATTCATTTCTAAATATATTTAGCCCGAGTTTACTTCGTCCACACAGTTCGCGTCATTAAAAAAATGAAAAATCCATTTTTTTAATGACGCGAACTGTGTGGAATCTATAATGTCCAGTAGATGGCGCTACGAGCTTTCCATAATTTCGATTCAGTTGAGTTGAGAGTTTGGTCATCGTAGCTCTTTTGGTAAAGAGCACCGCTACGGTGAACCAGGGGTCGTGGAATAAAATCTCACCAAAGAGAAACCGAGAAGAAACTTCCTACCTTTATCAGGAGTAGCACAAGACATATTAGTCTCCTTGAACACTTGCCGGACCCTTACTGGCATCTCCAACACTAAGGAATATTCCTTTTTCTTACTGTCCATGCTGAAAATAGAGATACAAATTAATCAGGTATGGTTTTAAAAATAACTCAAGCCTAGTGACTTGAAGATCGCCCCAAATAAGGGACAAGGGTGGAATGAGAACTTTTCTGACCCGGCCTCCTTATTTGGCTGCACCAGCCTTATGAAACATGGACAAGTCCGCTTGGCGATAGGACTTAGGCTGGTCCTATCGCCAAGCGGACGGGTGGGTGGTAACAAGCCGGGCCGAAACCTTCCCCCAGGAGATTGCTCCTAGGTAAAATCCCATTGACGCGAGCAATACGAACCTGAGGTTGAGCTAAGAGTTGTCTAGAATATGGCCATAAAAAGACTTCTCATTATGATATACTAGCGACCCGCTCCGGCTTCGCACGGCTATATTATGCATGTATTATACATATAAACCTTCCTCTTGAATCACTCTATCTATTCAAAAAAACCGCATTAAAATCCGTTGCGGAGTTTTAAAGATTTAAGCATACAAAGGGAAATAGGGACAGAGAAATCGACTTTATTTTATACTATGTAGTGATGTGGAACTTCTCTCACCTCATTGCAATTAACTCACTGTCCTCCACCCCTGTGATTTTAATACAGGTCCCAGAGTTTCCGTAATCGAAGACATACGGCTCGTAATCTATACCAAGCTTAGGGTTTCCGGTTAAGATGTGATCACGGAGAGACCTGTACTGCCGCTTGAAGCATACGGAGTCAGTGCTGTGGCATGATATTAGGTAACGATCTGAAATATAGTTGCGTATTAGTGAAGGCTATAATGCTATAATTTATATTGGTGTAATTTATGGTCATTAATCATAAGGACTTGCGTGTTTATGACGTTTTCTTCACATTATAAAAAGTTAAAATTAAAAGCATTGTCGTCTTTGGATAAAAGTTATCAAAATCTGGACCAAAGTGTTTAAATGCAACCGCCTATAATTTGTTCGTTGATTAAGGTATTTAAATATAAATATAAAATTTCAAGTCCTAAGTCACTGACTGATATACCAAGCCAACGCACAGATCAAGCTAATGGACAGATCGTGTTAAATTTTGGCACACAGAGATAGGATTTTCGAAAAATAAAACTGTAAGTCGCGATTGAAAGCTAGTTATAAAATATATTCATCGCTTATTAATCGCTTTCAGCGATAAGGCCGTCCGTTTGTGCAACTTATACTTTCTAGCTATTACTTTGCTTTATGTGTATATCGTGTTATAAGTTCCTTACTTTGTTGTACAACTAAAGTTGTACAAATCTATATTTATAAATAATCTAACGAGATTACTGTTTGTTTCAGGTAAGTTAAGTTCCCGAAAGAAATATGCTGTAAAATAGTAAGTAATAAGTAGTAGTTGGAAATGAGTAAGAGGAAGTATGAAATTAGCGGGCATTACTGACAAGTTGAAGTTGATTGGCGTGGTTCGATCACGTGATCGAGAAAGGGTATCGGAAAAGTACAGGACTTGGAAGTTAATGGTCGTAGAGCTAGAGGATGGCCAAAAGAAGAGCCGGAGGGATTGTTTTAGGAACGATATGGGGAAAGGGGAGTGAACGCGTTCTTGACGGGGAATAGACTTGACTTGACGGGGAAGGATGACATATTGAATCTTGTGTCAACCTCTATGCGAAGTTGGCAAAAAAGGCAGGAAAAGTTCAAAATATCTACACTGATTTAAATAATTTTTATTAAAATAATATTCCTGACATAATTTTTGATCCCTAATCAGATACATCAATAATACTTGGAATTAGTCAAATATACTAGATATAAGACAAGGCATAGGTATTAGAGAAAATATTCAATATTCGATTCGATTTCTCGAAAAAATCTAAAATCAATAATATCAATTTAACACGTTGTTCCACATCACATCTTCACTAATCCGAATTCATATCAAAATAACCTAGAGAATTAAATTTCGAATAACCCTCCCGCAGTCGGATAAAAAGCCCCATCTTCGTTCATAAATATTTAGGGGGTAGCTGTAGAATTTTTGATAAAGCTCCTTGTGAGACGCATTTTGTGTTGATAGAATATCTGATTACTTTTACGTTTCATTTTGTAGCACACCTTCCTGGACCAAGCAACCAAAATAGTCGTTTATTTTTATTTTTAACTAGCGACCCGCCCCAGCTTCGAACGGCTATATTATGTATGTAATATACATATAAACCTTCCTCTTAAATCACTTTATCTATTAAAAAAAGCCGCATCAAAATCCGTTGCGTAGTTTTAATCTCCATCTAAGCTACATAGGGACAGACAGCGCGAAGCGACTTTGTTTTACACCATTTTTAAAATAAAAATGTTTAGAGCTCTTGGAAAAAATATATATGTGTTAGATTTTTTTGAATTAAAATATACGTACGAACTCTATTAATATATGTGCCTACGAAGCTCAAAGGAACAAAATCGCGGAGCTGGTGGGTATAAGCTGACTTTGCAGGTAGAGAACGATCACCAAGAATTAACCAACTACTTTGAATTTCGAAAAGGCTCAGTTTAACCCTTTAAAATATGTACAGCATAGGTAGGTAGGTACCTAAAGTATGCACAAAGCCTTTGTACCCCTGAAGTACAGTCAGCATCAAAAATAGCTGACACTAAAGAGACTGCATTTGCTAGGTCTGTAGGAATAAAGTGCTCGTACATAGAGGTATCATATGGTCGAAGTGCTGGTATCAAGCTGATTTTAAGAAGTCGCTACAAATAATTTGTTTACTATGGTTCCCATAGCCGTGTTTGCAAGTACACATTTTACTAATACCGAAGACGTAAAGTATTTTTGCGGAAAACGTACTACTGACAATTTTTTATGGAGTAAATTATGAAACTGCAATAATTCCTACCCTGTTACACTCACTCTAGCATATTAGTTACTTATTAGCTAACAGAAATCAGGATTTTCAAAGTAACTGGCATGTTAGTAGTGGCTTACCTACCGTGGCTGGCAAGAGTCAGCTACTTTTGAACGGTTCTTGTTAGAACTGTGGTACAATGACCGTGTACATGTTTTCCAATCCTGAATTATGTCAGCTACTTTTTCTGTTGACTATACCAACATATGTATGCAAATTTCACCCGCAGTTTCAGCAAATTATGCGCGTCGTCCCTCCGGTATTCGTGTGGAACTGATCTTATGTTATGGTCCGTTTAAACTTTATCATTTATGTATTTTTACTGGAGATTAGGGGTTTTGGGGTTTTGTTCCATTCTGTTCGTGTAGAGAGGGCTTAACAACAGATGAGGATATGGGATTATTTGGGGGGAATTTCCCTGAGTTGGAAATTGTATTATGAATGCGATAAAGCATATTTGATTGAAAATCCAAATATGTTATAGGTAGGGTGCACAGAAGGGACTGCATTACCTTTTTGGATGGCAATGCCAATCCGTGGCAAAGCCGGCCCAAAGACACAGTGTAAATTCCCATATATCAAATAAGGCGTATAGTGAAACCTTAGTATTTTATATTTTTAAATATTGAGCGCTGAGTACCTGTTAACTGCAAGGTAAGCGTTATATTTCTTTGTTAAATTCTAATATTTTTGTTTGATAAATTCATGAGCTAGAAGACTTTAAACTTCAACTAAATCTTGATTGTGTTGAAAACATTCTTATAACAGCCGTTTTAGAACTCAGTGGTGGCGAATATTTTATTCAAATTGTAACCTGTAATCGTAACCGATTGAAGAGTTTTCTGATGAGAAGGTGGTTTCAGATATTCCATTTATCGGTAACTTTTAGTTTATGAGCCAATTGTACTCGTGGAAATCGAAAACTGAGCAATTTGCTGCACTCTCGAGGTGCAATTCTGTTCATCACTTCGAAGATCCTCATCAGAACTTCATTTAAGATAGGGTTCTCTATCAACATTCATTCAAACCTAGTCCAGTGACTAAATTCGACTTAATTCTTCAAATTGTAACCTGTAATCGTAACTGATTGAAGAGTTTTCTGATGAGAAGGTGGTTTCAGATATTCCATTTATCGGTAACTATTCGTTTATGGGCCAATTGTACTGGTGGAAATCGAAAACTGAGCAATTTGCTGCACTCTCGAGGTGCAATTCTGTTCATCACTCCGAAGATTCTCATCAGATCCTCACCAAATTTTTATGGGACCACCCCTGAGGTGTCACCTTTCGAACACAAAAAAAATCATCTCAATCGGTTGAGCCGTCTTCTAATGATCGCGTAACATACACACAAAAAAAAAAACAACAACATACAGACGAATTGAGAACCTCCTCCTTTTTTGAAGTCGGTTAAAAATAAATTAAGTAGGTAGACCAGAGGTAGACAGGTATTTAATAATGCACGAACTAAAAATTCACAAATTAAAATCTCAAAGGTAAAAATATTGAAAAGCCCTAAAAACTTTCAGAACCAAAGATCAAAGTAATTTTAGATTCTGCCTATAAAATATTTAAATTGTAAAGAAGTTTTTCGTCAGCATAAAAACCGTAGGCTACTTTGCTATAAAAATCTGCTTCTTTATCAACAACAACAAACAAGGAGATTAAGAAAGAAGATTTAAATACCAATAATTTATGCAACGATTTATTTCACACTGGGTTTATGCATAAATTATACGAATAATTATTTCTTAAAGAAAAAAAAAACACTGAAAGTAAGAAATTGAAAATATTTTTGATCATATCATGCGGTGGGGTTTGAAACTACAAGCTCCGAACTGTAGCGAAGCTCTGACTAACTGAGATACACGAATTTTATTTTTATTTTTAAGTGCGTTAGCCTGCACTCGGCACTTGATTCCTAGATTTTTTTTAACAAATGTCAAAAAATTGTACCTCGACGAGTATTGAACTCGCGACCTTCTGCTTAGCGTGCAGATGCACACCTGTGCTATACAACTAACTACGCCCTAGGTAAAATGCAACATAAAAAAAAAGTTGCGAGTTCAAATCTTGTCGCGGTGCAATTTTTAGATATGCATTTTTCAAAATATAAGTTACGTTAACCCCATGGAATATTTGAGAATGTTTTTAATTACTTAACTTTCCTTTTAGGTGAGAATACTGTAAAATAACACCATCTACTGATATAAAAATTAAAAAATCGAGACTCACCAATTTTATTATCGTAATCCTTAGCGAAACATAATATAAATAAATGTAGGAACAATCCGAATGTAATTACGATCATCGTAACACTTCGATACTGACTCGTTAATGAATAAACCATTGCCTTCTGTGAGATCATTGTCAGGGCTACTACTCTAACTATGGACTTAGGACTTTGTTTTTTAGGGTTCCGTACCTCAAAAAGTAAAAAAAGAACCCTTATAAGATTTTTAAGAACGCTACCTTGCGACGATGTTCAAGGCTGTAACTAAAGCCTTCAGTTGGCAAGCTTATCGTCACCGATGAGTCTCCTGGCTCTCCTCTCAATGGACTCCAACGCCTCCAACTGGTATTTCGCCGACCCATCCCAGAAGTGAGAACAGTACTCCATGCACGATTACATTTTTAAATACTTTTATTTTGGCATCGATTTAATTTATAATCTTGTTTACCTTTACCTACCGAATGCCTGAGCTTGCCACAGTTTACAGAATGACTCTTCCTACTATCATATCCTACTAATATTATAAATGTGAAAGTTTGTGTGTGTGTGTGTGTGTGCGTGTATGTATGTTTGTTACTCCTTCACGCAAAAACTACTGGATTGAGATGAGACGGTATCTAGATAGCTGGAGACTTGGATTAACACATAGTTTTTATCCCGATATTCCCACGAGATCGAGACTTACGCGAGTGAAACCGCGGGTCTCAGCTAGTGAACGAGTGTGTTGTGTGAGCTGTAGTGTAGAAATCACGGTTTGCCGTTGATCGTAACAAAGAGATAATTCAATTCAAATTCAGCCGCTACTTTTTTTACCGACAGCTACGTATGAAAAATTATATGTAGGTATATAATTTTTCATACGTAGCTGTCGGTAAAAAAAGTAGCGGCTGAATTTGAATTGATAGCGTTTCGTGATTAGACCTTTTTTAATAAGCAACCTCTTCTACCGTTTCCTTTAAGTGTGGCTTTCGTAAAGTAAACCCAATCGTTTTTGTCGCCAAGTCCACAGTCACAGTGGTTTCATTATATACTGTTTTGATGATTTATTCCAACACAATAGATAGGTACCATAATTCAAATTATATTTGGACAATAAGTTTTGGAAAATAATGTATAACAAAAGGCAAGAGATGATTGTAATCGTCATTATAGCGCTGTGTTTTAATGTTCATTGATATTTTACTAGTTTATCTTATTTTAAAAATAAAAACGGCGAAGTGCGAGTCGGACTCGCACTCATTTCCAAAAGTCGTAGAACAAAAGTTGTTTGATAAGGTGCACAGAAGTAGCCCTCAACGGCTTGCTAGTATAATTACCAATAACCCTGTATTCTGTTTTAGTATTTATTGTTATATCGGCAACAGAAATACATAACCTGTGAAAATTTTAACTGTCACGGTTCATCAGATACACCCTGGTGACAGACAGACAGAGTGGAGTCTTAGTAAAAGGATCCCGTTTTTACACTTTGGGTACGGAACCCTAAAAACTACTGAACCATAATAATATAGAACTATATTTACTGACAAGGTCATGGATACGTACGTATTTATAGGTACTTATTACAATAATTAGTTTTCCATACATTTTCCTGGAAGATAACTCAATGTTAATTCAAGGATAAATCATTTATTTTTAGAGATGTTTAATAATATTAATAACACATTCTATTATTCGTTGAAGTAAGGTGACATCATAATCAGGAATATCCCAACTGTCCCCCTGCCTGTTTTAGGGGGACGTATGGGCAAAAAATGAAAAACTTATGGCACGATTTATTGCATTTTTTATACCTAGCTAGAGCTACCCGCGACTTCGCCCGCTTAGAAGTGGAATTTTCAAAAACCTTTTCGTAGCGGATGGCTACGTCATAATAGCTATCTGTATAATTCTGTATGCCAAATATTAGGTTGCAATAATAATTCTGTCCATTGGTTTTAAGCTGTGCGTTGATTTAGATGTGACTAGTTTTTTTTAACCGACTGCAAAGAAATCGTTATGTTTTTTCAGTCACCCTGTTGCAGATATTGTGAGAATATGCAAAATTTTCAAAATAACGAGCAATTTTATACAAAACTCAACTGAAAAATATTTTAACGACAGTTCCTTTGAACAAAGATGCAAAGTTGTTCAAGTGATACAAAGCGAGTTGTCTTTTAACTTATTCTAACGACGAACTCTGGCGAAACTCGAAATAATGGCTATAATTATAACTCCACAAGGATATTTTAAAAAGTAGCTCAACCTTTGTTAGGAGACTGAAGTAGGAATTCATATTCTATGGTTCGCTTGCACAAGAACATAAAATATGGTCTACTAGCTGCACCCCGCGGTTTCACCCGCGTTAGTCGCAATCCTGTGAGAATATCGTAAAAAGTAGTCTATGTGTTAATCCAGGTCTTTCGCTATCTACATACAGGGTTTCATTGCAATCAGTTCAGGAGTTTTTGGTGAAAGAGTAATGAACACAC
Organism: Idaea aversata; assembly: GCA_907269075.1. NCBI lineage: Eukaryota > Metazoa > Arthropoda > Insecta > Lepidoptera > Geometridae > Idaea > Idaea aversata. Next base: position 943,683 of record OU026092.1, on the reverse strand, counting down.
AGACACCCACTTTCCAGACGCCACTTTAGTGTCTTTTGAGCACCTTGAGAATATAAGCACCGAAGTCCTTAAAGGCGACTCCATTAAAATTATTATTATGGTAATTATTCTTTAAACACCTGTGATATTACATAAGCACCCAGGACTATCATCTGACATAGGCTACCTTCTCCGGGTAAAATAACGAGCAAGTTTTAAATATTATTCAGATCAGATAAATGATTGAATGATTGAGGGAGACTCGTGGCGGTTTGTACCTCTACTACAAGCCCTTTTGCTCCAGAAAGTCACCTCAATCAATTTAACGCGTCAACGAATCGTTCCTATCTTCAAAGAACATAAAGTTCATTCGAATTTAGTAGAGGAACTTGTTATAAACATTGCCTTTTCAACTCTCAAGTTATCTGCACATTACGTTACACAATGTTTTATGCTTGACAAGGATGGTTTTCAGTTAGAGGGAGGGCGCAAGAATCCTAAATAATTCAAAACCCAACCAAATTTCAACCTTATGCAATATGGGAACACATTATATGTTAAGTTCTAAGTCCCCTGGCATAGGCAGATACGATATCTCTCCATTCCACCCTGTCGGAGGTAGCACGCTTGATCTCACTCCAGGAGAGACTGATCGTCTGTGCTTCAGCTATACGTCGGGTATACAGCCATGTCTGCTTTGGAAGTCAACGTTTTCGCTTCCACTGTGGATTCCATTCAAGGGCTCGTCATATGGCTGGTATGGCGTCACAGAGTTTGCCTTGCACAATTCCATTAACGCGTCTTCGTTGCTGATTTTCTACAGCTCTTACACTGTCCAGCCAAAATAACTTAAAAATTTGGCGTTAGCAGCGATTGATCAGTCCCTGGAGTTCACGTACTAGGTCTTTCGTACTCTTCTATGTCTTACACTCGAACCGATTTTGCCACAGTGTTGAAAATTCTTAGTTTCACTCTGTCAAGAGGGGTTTCGATTTCCTCACTGGGCCGAAACAAGCGAAGGCTCCTTTATTAAGTCTGTTTCTCAAGTTGCTAACACCACACTTCCAAGGTAAAGAAAAAAGAGTGAATGTGATTTGTTTGCGGATGAATGGAGAGAAGATGCATCGTCGTCAGTGTGTTTGAAATTATGTTAGAGATCGATATGACTAATTGTCTGTTAAGTAAATTTTTTAAACTCACACGATTTGTATTCATAGTAATTATTTTCCCGGGTCTTAATCGCGTAATTTTTATTTTTATTTCTATTACCTCGACGTTTCTGTTATGTGTCCAATATCACGGGGCTATGGAGCCCCGGACCCTTGAAAGGCGTAAGTGGGGCCGAAGCCAACACGTAGATACCCTTTACAATAACAACGTTTAATGGCAAAGTATGGTGTGGATACCAAACCGACGATTATCTGACAGAGTGTCTTATTATTAGTTCTTTAATTATTTTAAGTGTTGTTTTACGTTATAATTGAAGTAAATAAATAACATAACTTATAATAATAACAAATAACTATTTCCCTTTGACTGCTTAAATCTTTAAAACTACGCAACGGATTTTGATGGGGTTTTTTTAATAGATAGAGTGATTCAAGAGAAAGGTTTATATGTATAATACATGCATAATATAGCCGTGCGAAGCCGGGGCGGGTCGCTAGTAAATAATAATTCCTTTTTCCAACACTCAAACACATCCCTGTCAATCTGTTCCACTCATGCTTGCCTTAACGACTGTTGCTAAGATGTTCATTTGTTCTGCTAATGTTTAATTTCGGCTGTAAATTAATCAGCAGGGCAATTTTGAAGTCAATGTTAAGTTTAAAGTTGAAAGCAATTTGAACTTTGAAATTGGGGTGCGTTTGTTTCATTCTAAAGACTTCAGAACGCGTGAACGCGTGAGACTGAGTCTTCCACTTCAAAAATTATGTAATGACTATTCCAAAATAAGTCTGGCGCAAAAAGGTTGTAATAAAACGTTATTTATAACTTATCTGTGTTATCCCGACTGTGGGTAAATAATTTCCATGACTTAAAATGTAAGTTCAACTTTATTAACGATTTTTCGCCTACTGGTCATCATTATTTAATAACTACACCTACAATTCTATTAAACAATACATGATGATCAGTTTACCTATAAAAAAAACTGTAAATGAGAAGGTAGACCACTGGATTCACGTGGAATTTTCATTTTTAGCACGTTGTCTTTAAATAGCATTTTTATCACTTTTGTAAAATAGCACCTTTTTATGTAAACCTAGTTGGCAACATTGATTACTGACTGTGTTTGAATTGTAAGGGCTAAGGGTTTTGTAATTAGCTCTTACAAAACCCTTAGAAAATAAAGAACAACCAGTCTTCCACTGGTCCGACGGCATAGATATATACTAACTTATTGATGCTCCTTCAATAAGTTAAACTCACTTACACTCACACACACAGTTACACAACTCACGATTACAAATCCCTCATAAACAACTATTCTCACTTTTATTTTTAAGTTATCTGTACTTATTTGTAATCGAATCATACCAGCTACATAATGTGTCCTAGATCTAAATGTACTGAGACTGTGATCTCTTGTGTCTTATGACAAGTATCTGTATACTTAGCGAGAACAGGGAATCTATAGTTTTATACTTGAACAGATTCAAGGTTTTTTAACACAAACCTGCATAGGTACTTTATTGTGAAAGTAACTTGTAAACATTTTTGTAAACCTTTTTTGTGAAATAAATTATTATTATTATTATTATTAAGTCTTTGTGATATTTCATGTTTCCTTTCTCGATGTTTAAAATGAGTTAGACAACGGAAATGAAACTTGTTTCAGATTTAATAACCCAGTTTGAAAAGTTGTCCGTTCATCTCGTTGCAGAATGCTTTCAACTCACGCAGGACTTTAGAGTTCTATTTAAAACTAAAATAAATTAATCTATAAATATAAAATTCTAAGTCCTGACTGACTGACTGACAACGTAGAGCTCGAACCAATGGACTGATCGGGCTAAAGTTTCGCTTACAGATAGCTTATGTCGTAGGCATCCGCAAGGAATGGATTTTGGAAAATTTAACCCCTACGCGGATAAGAGCTATCCTGTGTGCTAAACTTTAGCGCGATCTGTCCAATGCAATGGTTTGAAAGATCTGGGCGTTGATGTTCTATTCTCTATTCTCTACTCATGTGGTTGATATCAGTAAGGATCACAGATTACTACTAATATACTAGGTAAGGACTTTAAATTGTTTATAAATAGATAAAATGAATTTTCTTTCATGTGTAGGACTTTTTATAGTCCGAATTTTACCCGAAGCTTTTATATTATCCAAGTGTCGATTTTTCCAAGAAAAGCTTTCGAGTGTAAAACTGAAGCTTCGTGAAAGTAGAGCAAATAAAATGGACGGCCGTCATCGACAGCTCCAGTACCTTGTTTAACTTTGTTTTTAGGGCTTTTGTTCCGGCGATCGGTGAATTTGAAGCTTTTACACGTAAACCAAAAAATCCTAAAAGAAGAATTGACAGGAACATCTAGGCGATTTTTTTTAAGCTTTTGCATAGCTTTTATTACGGGCTTTGAGCGCGGCGACCGAATCAAGAAATTCCGTAACGAAAATAAAACCTAACACCCCCCACTCCGCCTACCATGTAGCTCGGCCGAGCGTTCGCTTAACGTGTATGACGTTACGACGTGTATGGTGTATATGGTAAGACTGTACGAAGCTCGCACGATGCAGTAGCTTTACCGCGACAGTCCCCGAGTGCTATACGTTTTTTTTTTAATTTTGGCTTCATTCAGTTTGTGCATATTCAGTTCTGCCAGCTGAGAGGATATTTTGTATACCTTTATTCACAATAGCGTATCCAAATATAATCCGAATTTTAGTCCGAAATAAAAAATTAGACCAATAATGGTATAAGTTGCAAAACGACATTTTTTTAAATTTAGTAATATTACGGCATTGAGGTAATATGTACTACGTATTACGGTAAAGATCTTATAATTGATTCGATTTTTTTGGAAAAAAACACATTGATGCTGTAATTGATAATTTTAGTTAAAAATCCATTGGTGCCTACGATCTTCAGAATACTGCTAGGTATTATCGCTTAGTACGTGATAATACCTATTACAAATTACAGCGAAAAACATCTCTATAGCATTACGATCTAATAATCCAACGAGATTGATATTCTTTTAATACAATATCTATCTTATAACATAACAATAAGGTTTAGTTTTCATTGAACATCTCTCATGAAAAGGAGATGCGTGAAGACCGTCCAATTACGTGGAAAGGGTTCCGTATAAATAGAATGTTCGTATATTATGTACTTATCTTATACTTTGTTATTTTCCTCTCTTTCTTATCGAGTATTTTTAAAACAATGTAAAGGAATCTTTTTTAACAGGTGCTGCTTTGGTCACCTACTGGGTTCGGTGACATACACGAATTTAGATTCCCATTTGTGGGGACAGCATTCAGGGACAGGCAAAAATGATTCGAATTTCGAGAGCAAAAGTTCAAGAAGGTTGCTAGTTTTAATCTCGACGCGGTACAATTTTGGAAAATATTTCTAGGAATCAAACATCGGGTGGAAATACGACTCATTAAATCCCTATCACGTTATAAACAACCCACCCATCCCCTTCTTCAATTCTTGTCCATCCAAAGGTTGCCTGGAAGAGATCGCTTTTAGCGATAAGGCCGCCCATTGTGCCATATTTTTTTCATTTTTAGTTTTTTATAATTTTTATTTAACTTAATTTTTTTGTTTTAATATCATGTAAGTACTTTGTTAGAATTAATTTTGTGTTTTGTTTTTATGGTACAATAAAGTGTTTATCTATCTATCTATCTATTTCATATGGTCACAAAGACACAAACTTTGTCCGTTTAGCAGTCGTTGAATTAAACTAAATATAGGTATACCTACTAAACTGTCTCTAATCAAGAGGACAATATTAAAGTCAATGTGTGTATAGGGGACAAACGCAAAATGCCTGTCGCCGATAAAAAAATTGCCATTTTTGTTGTTGTTGTGTTTACCGTTTGTAGGTTAACCCAAGTTCAAGGTTCAGACGAGCATGCTTTATGCTCGACCATATCGTTGGTTCCCATTAGCTGAGGTGAAGTCAAATGAGCCTATTATGCGTAAAAAAAATATGGGTGAAGTCTTTTCCTACACTTTGGTAGGTATAATTTAAAGACGAAAATAATGCCGTCTTCTTTAGAATCGACAAGAAGTTTTCGTCTTGAAAAGAACTTACCAGCAAACGGTATACACAACAACACTTTTAACAATGACTTCCCATCCGGCCGCTTTGGCAACAAAGATTCACAACTTTGTTTTTAAATGCAATTTGCTTTTTGCTCCTATAGGCGCGTTATTAAGTTTTCTCAAAGGACATTCATAAATAAGTAAGTAAGGCACTAAGAATCTTAATTAGGGTTCCTCTTGAAAAGGGTTCGTGTCTCTTAACATTCAGCGAGAGTAACACAAAGGGTTCTGTGGGAGTCGACCTTTTTGTTAGCAAAGAATTCGCTCCTTAGTAAATGTCAGAGTTAATATGTAGGTCGGGTGAGTCTTAACTTAGTCGAGTAGGTATTTAACTTAGGTATTTTAAACAGTTACATTAATATGCTCCCTTGTTAGTGTTAGTATTTATGAAGGTATCCGCCCACTTGACTGTATAACTAGGTATCTTTGAGGACCTGGGTGCTTATGTAAATTTACAGATGACAGGTGGCGAGTCGTCTTTGAGGTCCTGGGTGCTTATGTAAATTTACAGATGACAGGTGACAAGTCGCCTTTTAAGTGCCTGGGTGCTTATGTTAATTCATAGGAGATTAAATTATACCAGAACAATAATTTGAATGGAGTTGCCTTTGAGGACCCCAGGCCTTCAGCTTATGTTAATTCACAAGTTACAGGTGATGAGTCGCCTTTGAGGAGCTGGGTGCTTATATTCTCAGGTCCTTAAGAGGAAAGGGTACCGGGGACTTTCTTCATACAAACTATTACAAACGTAGTCGACTGTTTTCTCCCTGGATAATGACACTAGAGCAAATATTTTTGGTGCATAAAACTTATAACTGCCATGACCAATGACCATGCCCCTATTTTTTGTTTTTTTTAATTTTAATTTCTATGATAATTAGAAAATGAAAAAAACCAAAACATAGGGGCATAGTCATGGTGGCAGTTATAGGTTTTATGGCACAAAAATATTTGTGCTAGTGTCATTATCCAGGGAGGAAACCGTCGACTACGTTTGTATGGAGAGCGCGCAGGTACCTGTCCTGGTACCTGGTCCTGGTTAAAGGCCTGAGTAATATCACTCAAGTCCTCACAAGCGACAACCATCTTCCAATTTTTATGGAGTTTTCGTTGCAGGGCTTATAAGTGTAAGCATGCATGCCATTTTTATGTTCCGGGGCATATTTACCTGTTTTTTATCCGTTGAATTTCAATAAAATGTTATGTTATTGATATCAATCGCTTGAATAGTTTGTATTCTTAGCTAATTTATAGAATTCTGAGGCACAGGACGAAAACCTATAAATTTATTACCTACTAACAGTAAATGCTGATTTTCCTTAATTAAACGTGAATCTATCTATATATAATCAGGAAGCGAACACTCGATAAACTATTCTTGGAAATACATCAGTCTATTTATGAACAGTCTAGCCGTGAGGATAACGTAATTAGTCTGTGTGTGTACCAACCAATACACACGACACAATGTTTCAGTTAAACTTAGGCCATTACAAGCTTGAAGCTCTGCCCAAACTGCTACAATTAGTCGTAGTCTAATGCGATCTGCGTGACTTAAGACTAGCCTTTGGTGATTTGTTATTCAAGCAAGAAAGTACAAAATACCGACATAGTATAAGCTATATGTAATTTAATAAAATCAAGTCTACGTCTGTCTTTATTAAAAAACGCAAAAGAACAAGAAATATAATTTTTAAAAGTGATCAGAAGGCCAATTCTCGTAAATAACATTGTTCAAATTACATTTCAATATTATTTCGATTGCATTACGATCATAAAAAATACCGGGAAAGTAGCTTAAAATACCCTCAAAGTTAGCTTTTTGTAAAAAAAATCTGACTTTGAGTGTATCTTTTGCAATCGAAATACAATCGGGATGATATTGAAATAAACAATGTTATTTAAGAGAATTGGCCTTCTGTTTGTTTTTCCTTTACTTATGCAGTTAAAAACTATTAAGACTTTAAGAAATCTGAGGCGAAGATACAGGAATGCCCTCTGCGTCTCTTATTACTCCTAAAAGACCAGGCGTAACTCGGATAAAACCGTGGGATTCCGCTAGTAAATATAATATGTATAAACTTGAAACTTTATTTTAGTAACAAACTGAAACGTATTAATTTTAATTCGCCACAGTAGCAGTGAACTATTAGTCACATGACTCGGCAGACCCCCGTCAACGTCACTCACTCGTTCAATGGCTACCATTAATCGTTCACTCTCATTCACTCACCGATAGGGTCGCGGTTGGAAAGAACGGAACTCTACCCGCACAATAATGGGTTGCGAGATAAAATTTAAAGTGTAAAGTTACAGCGTTTCAGCGTTTTATGTTCGTATTTAATTAATGTTATTTGCTACAATATGTAGCGTAGCGGTGTAAAGGGTTAAATAAATAAATATTTCAGGACATATTACACATCGCCATCCAGCCCCAAGCTAAGCAACTAAATGCTTGTGTTATGGGTGCCAGATAACGGATAAACTACTTATATACTTTTTTTTTGTAAATATATACATATTACACATACAGGAAACACCCAGAACCAGAAACAAGAATTTATGGTCAGCATAAATACTTGTTCCCGGCGGGAATCGAACCCGCAACCTTCTGCGTCGCAGTCGGGTGTTCGCCCGACGCGCCACAGAGGTCGTCTGGGTTATACGGAAAATGTGCACTTCGCAAAAGGTGAACTTCGCAATATGAGAACTTTGCAAAATAAGCACTGTTCATAATTAGCACTTACCCAACTGCAAGGAAAGGTTATGTTTTTCGTGCCTATATATCTTTGTATGTTTGTAATATTCTTTATTCCCTCATAATTATCTTCCAAACCTCTTGATGGATTTCCTTAATTAAGGTTTCGTTAGTTTCGTCTCATTAGTCCAAGTGTATGGGAACTTTGCAAATTAGCACTATGCATAATTAGCACTTGAGTTACTACAAAAAGTATCTAAAGGGCCTTGTTAAAGTTGAAGAATCCGATTTTCTCACTCAGGCATTGTGCGTGATCGTCGACTGCCACTCCAGCCAACCCAGCTCCGACCAGAAGCGCAGAATCTTCTCTTATGGGCCTAAGTCCAACTAATTCAAACAAAAACCAGCCAAGTGGAGTCGGACTCGCGCACGTAGGATTCCGTACCATTATATAGCGGCAACAGAAATACATCATCTGTGAAAATTTCAACTGTCTAGCTATCATGGTTCATCAGATACAGCCTGGCGACAGACAGACAGACGGACGGAACGACAGTGGAGTTTTTGAAAAAGGGTTCCGTTTTTACCCTTTGGGTCCGGAACCCTAAAAACTTTATTAAATAACAAAACGCATTGCACTAGACATGCATTGCAGTGTGGTCGCATTGCGACGAGTCAAGCTAAGCTATCGATTCACCCCGGCTTTTCATGGGAATCCATTACAGTAGCACATCATTATTGCATTTGAACACGCCATCGTACATTACACCCTGCGATTACATGTTCGTCATTTCATTTAACCTTTGCTTGTGCATACTTAGGCGAAAAATTCTAAGTATAGTTTTATAAATTACTAAATTACTGTTAAGTACTTACCAAGTTACAGGATTTTTCAAAAACAAAATAGAATTACTTCAAAAAAATCGTTCCATCGATGAAGGTTTTTCGCAGCTAGATCAGATTTAGTTTGGTTCTTTTTGCGTGAGGATGGAGCATCTAGCACTTGGAGACAACTGAGCGGCGGTTTTCATCACGAAGTTTTCCTTCACCGAGAGCAATTGCAATGAGCGCAAATAATTTTTTTGAGGTCGAAAATTGAGGTATCTACTGCTAGGCCATGGTATCTTATTTTTAACGACTAAGGCTAAATGTGGACTTATCACTTTAAAAATACCGTCTAGTGAAACATTTTTTTTTCAAATTGCATAATAATGATTGCAGCACCAATCACTATCATCACTACATAGTATAAAACAAAGTCGCTTTTTCTGTCCCTATTTCCCTTTGTATGCTTAGATCTTTAAAACTACGCAACGGATTTTGATGCGGTTTTTTTTATAGATAGAGTGATTCAAGAGGAAGGTTTTTAGATATAGCACATGCATAATATAGCCGTGCGAAGGGGGGGCGGGTCGCTAGTTTTAAATAAAATTTCAATTGTCAACCGAAAACTTTGCGAAAAGCACATCAAAGTCGTCCCGAGCGCTCATTTCCGATGTAAAAAGTAATGTGACTGGTACTCTTCCGGTCTACGTAATCCTGAGTTGAGGGTTGACGGGGTTAAGCCTTTTTAGGATTTTACTTGGGGAATAAAATCGTGTGGTCGACTGACCGGTTTCAACAGGATGGATTAAGGTTGCAATACAATTTTAATCCATCCTATAAGATCTAATTTAGATGATTAATACACCGTTATAGCAAGTTTAATCTATGCTATGAAGGGGGCTGCTGTAGTGCCTGAGACTATGTTCAAGGAGTCAGACTGAATGGCAATATTTTCTTTTATATTTGTGTATTTATACCAAGACTTGTAATGGTTTTTTAACCGACTTCAAAAGAAGGAGGAGGTTCTCAATTCGGTTGTATGTATGTTTTTTCTGAGCACAAAGGTCATACTAGACTAACCGATTTTGTGCTAAGTCTTTGGTCTTCGGCCTAATTTTTCGAAGAACATTTTTGGTTGGGGTGCCGTGTTGGTTGTGATTTTTCTTTATAGATTTTTTAATATATTTTTCTTACGAACTTATGTTCGTTAATTAACATTGTGGTGAAGCCAAGGACAACCTCCAGTTTGGTAAGAACTATTGATAAACTACAGGAGAAAACAACATGGGCTACTGCGATGGGATGGTAGTGAACTGGCTACTGGGAAACTATGAATACTATGGCACCTGCCGTAACAATGTCTCAGAGACTCGTCAACTCTCAGACTGGGTCACACTAATTAGCTGAGTAAATTACAGCAAGGGGGCAACAGGAACGTGAGCGGCTAAAGGATAGAGAGACCCATTATTATCATTAAGATAAAATAACCCAAATTCTGCTCTAGCCCATTAAATAATTTGTACTTAAGTTCAATAAATAATACGAAGGTGTCTAGACGATAACGTGATCAGCCTGAACAACAGTTGTAAACAGTTTCATGCCGTACGTGACCTCGCGTGAGTGAAACACTCGTGTGATTACTATGGGTACTCGATTGTAGGACTTTACTTGATTCAGATGTATTTTATATTATTTTATTCTAAAAGAAAAACAAATAGTATAATTATCAACTTAAATATTTAAGTGGTTACAAATACACCATTTAAATGTTTTCGCTTAAAGATAAATACGCTTGTTAGCTAGAGACGTAAAAGAAAATTTAACAACAAAAAGAACGTAAAAGAGTTACAAATGATAGCTCAAGAGTATTTTACTTTCCCGACAGATCGGGAACCAACCAGCTTGAGTTAAATAGCATTTTAATTTTATGTTGTGCTGTGTTAAATATGTCGAAGTCAGGAACGCCATTATGATTATGCGAAAACGCCATTATGAGAAACATTTTGCGACTAGGCGACATTTTGCGAAGTGGGCATTTTGCGAATGAGCCGTAATCTATCAGTCAGTCAGGACATTGAATGTTTTATTATAACTAGCGACCCGCTCCGGCTTCGCACGGCTATATTATGCATGCATTATACATATAAACCTTCCTCTTGAATAACTCTATCTATTTTTAAAAACCGCATCGAAATCCGTTGCATTGTTTTAAAGATCTAAGCATACATAGGGACAGACAGGGGAAAGTGACTTTGTTTTATACAGACAGCGCAAAGTGACTTTGTTTTATTATACTATGTAATGCAAAAATGTGTTTTCGTAAGCCCTTCCGTGCTTCGGAAGGCACGTTAAGCCGTTAGTCCCGGTTGCTACCTCTAGTAGCAGTCGTTAGGTCAAGTAAGAGGCCTTAAGGCGATCTGAAAACTCTAACAATAGGACACCACTATACGAGAAGAGAGTATGTAATGATAAGGTAAGAACTCAAAGACTTTCAATATTATACCTACAACTAGAAGTAGACCGGGCATCTCAATAGACTTACCGATTTTGTACAAGTAAGTTTATACATTTTCAGGAAAAATAACAGATATGTTTTAGTGTCTTCCGGTAAAATATATTGGCAACAACAATATGGTCTTTTGTTTTTATTTCGATTGTCCTTTGTTTCGGCTCGGATCATCTTTTGTTTCAATCTCGATTTTAATTTTAATTTTTTTATCATTTCAATATTCTGGGTTTCAACATTGTAAGATTTTAGGAACTAAACTTTCTAGACTTTGACTAAAGGAACAATAGTAGGGTTTATACAAAACATTCCAAATAACCGTTCAAAGATTAAACTGAAAGCTCTACCGTAACGGCACAGTTGTTAAATGAAGACACGAATTACTTCGCTTCGTATTGGATTTGCAAAACGATTACTAGGTATTTGGGCGGCAACCTGTTGAAGGATACGACGTTTGACGTGTTCTATTACGGTCGCCGACAAAAGTGGAGACACACTGTAGAGTTCTAATATTGATGTTATTAGAATGTCTTCGATTTAAGCTGGACTTTAAAGACCGGCAGCGGCGCGGCGTAAGTTGAAGGACTTTAATCTTAATAAACTAATAGTTCTACGAAAATTTCAACACTCTTGCTATCACGTTTCAAGAGATAGCTTGGTTACAGACAGACAGTGGAGTTTTAGTACCTATTAGGGTTCCATTCTATTTCTATTTCATTCTACCCTATTAGGGTCGGAACCCTAAAAGTCGGCTATGGTGTTTGCTTAATTCTTGAAAGAAACGACGATGGATTTTTGTTAAAAAATTAAGAAGGGAACTTACAAACTGTACAACTACACTTATCAACAATTTTCAATAATTAACAATATTCGACGAAAAGCGTCGAAATCACTTCAATATTTCGTTTATTTTCTAAAGTATAACAAACAAGGCAATTTTCTTAGAATCGATTAAGCTCGAGAAATTAATCGTTTTTAACAGATTGCCTGCTCCTGACTCGATTACAAACACCAACATCGTTTTGGAAACGAGTTCGAGCTTGTTGAGAGAATCGAGAGAAAAAATCGAATTTATAAGTTGTTATATTGTTTTTACCCGACTACGGCGAAGCCAAAAGAGAGCGTTATGTTTTTGACCTTATGTTTATCTGCTCCCACCTAACTTCAAAACTACTTATGTACTATAATTATACAATTGAGGTATTTAAACTAGCTTTCATCCGTGACTTTGTCCGTGTTAGAGTTGGATGTTTCAAAATTCTTCAAGCAAAACATTTTTAAACTTTTCCCCAAAATGGCGGTTTTTAATAGTTTAATCATTGCTTGTTGCCCGTGACTTCGTTTGCGTGGTAGTTTTGTTTTATGTACCAAGACCTTCCTCTTGAATCACTCTATCTATTAAAAAGCCGAATCAAAATCCGACGCGTTGCTTTAAAGATTCAAGCATACATAGGTACAGACAGCGGGAAGCGACTTTGTTTTATACTATGTAGTGAAGATCCCGCCTACTACCGAACTTTCGTGATTTTATAAAAGCTGAGAATTTCTCAGCACATGCCCCCAACACAGTTATTGACGATGTGCAATTATGAAGTTCAGGCCATAGTGGCTTGGAGAGTTATCAGGTAGCAAAGTCAAGAATAGAACCTGTTAATTTCACAAAAAACTTTTTCGCCTATATTTTTGTACCAATCGAAAGTGGTCTGATAAGCTGAGAAGTTCTGAGGTTTTATAAAATCACGAAAGTTCGGTAGTAGACGGGATCTTCACTACATAGTATAAAACAAAGTCGCTTTCTCTGTCCCTATATCCTTATGTATGCTTAAATCTTTAAAACTACGCAACGGATTTTGATGCGGTTTTTTTTTAATAGATAGAATGATTCAAGAGGAAGGTTTATATGTATAATACATGCATAATATAGCCGTGCGAAGCCGGGGCGGGTCGCTAGTACTCTATAAACAATGATTCGCAAAACTATTAAAAACCGCCATTTTTTTTAATGTTTAGCTTGGTAAATTTCAAGACGAAAAATCCTTGTCGTTTCTAAGTTTAAAAAAAAGTGGCTGTGACATACGGTAGACAGACAGACATGACGAATCTATAAAGGTTCTGTTTTTTGCCATTTGGCTACGGAACCCTAAAAAAGACTTAAATATTTGTTTTTAATATTGGTTGTCATCGCGGCAATTCGGTGTTAGGTGGGATCTTGGTCTATTACGACCCTGATACATCCTATCCGATGCTACTACAATATTACACCGTAATAGCACGACCAAAACAAAAGACATCGTTAATAAATCAAATTGCTATCCACAGGCAGGGCTTCAAGCAATGCTAATTGGTCTTGAAGCTATAATATATGCGGCCGACGTCACTCGCATCTGTGGATTTGCACCACTCCGGCCGACTGCATCAGTTTGACATAATTACTGCCAGACGATACACAATAATGTGTAGGTATATCTGTCTGTGCTCTGGTTGTTTCTATGTATATTAAGTATATATTTACAAAAGAAAAGTATATAAGTAATATATCCGTTGTCTAGCACCCATAACACAAGTCTAGTTACTTAGTTTTTTTTAAGCTATTGCATAGCTTTTATCGCGGGCTTTGAGCGCGGCGACCGAATCAAGAAATTCCGTAACGAAAATAAAACCTAACACCCCCCACTCCGCCTACCATGTAGCTCGGCCGAGCGTTCGCTTAACGTGTATGTATGTGGTACGACTGTAAGAAGCTCGCACGATGCAATAGCTTTACCGCGGCAGTTCCCGAGTGTCACACGTTTTTTTGTTACTTAGCTTGGGGCTAGATGTCGATGTGTGGAATGGCCTGCAATATTTATTTATTTATGTATGTTGCTGACAAACCGAGCTATTACAACCATTATATCAGCCTGCCTAGCATGAAGACCAAAACACGATACGATAAAGCTATATCACGCGATATAACTACATCAACTCTCAAAATATGATAGATAAAGCCGCCATGTTGAATTTTTATTATAAATTGCGATAAAAATTATGATAAAAATTCAACATGGCGGCTTTATCTATCATATTTTGAGAGTTGATGTAGTTATATCGCTTTATCGTATCTGGACTTCCAAACCGACCAAAGTTTAACATTTTTTAGGGTTCTTTGCCCAAAGTGTAAAAATGGGACCCTATTACTACAACCTTATTGTCCGTCCGTCTGCCTGTCACAAGGCTGTATCTCATGAACCGTGATAGACAGTTGAAATGTTCACAAATGATGTATTTCTGTTGCCGCTATAACAGCAAATACTGAAAACGAAAAACCGGCCAAGTGCAAGTCCGACTCGCGTACGAAGGGTTCGTGTGGGAGCCCCATACAACATGGTACGGAGAGTCCAACTCGCACTTGTCTTTAATAAGTGTGCCCATTAGGATTGGATACGAAAGTGGCACGGACGCGCGAACGTGTGGGGCGTGGACAAAACGATTGGTTGATATCTGATTTCTTCTGTCTTTGGCCAGTAAGTTTTGACCAGCATCAAAAGTGTTTTTTTTTTTCACAAATATGTTTGGTCAACGTTTGCCAACGCCTGGTGAAGATGGGAGCATCGCCATCCGTTCAAATTCTGAATTTGTACATTTTTATTTATTTATTAGCAGTTCGTTCAAAATTTTGTATAGTAAATTATCAATTCGTAACAAATGTGAGATAAGATGCTTCATCTATCATATTGGTACAATTTATTAATTTGTACAAATTAGCAATTTGTACAATCTCTAGAGTGCAACGCTATTCGTTCAAATTCTGAATTTAACAAATGTGAGATAAGATGCTTCATCTATCATATTGGTACAATTGATTAATTTGTACAAATTAGCAATTTGTACAATCTCTAGAGTGCAACGCTATTCGTTCAAATTCTGAATTTGTACAACTAGTGATTTGTTGGCAGTTCGTTGAAAGACCCCCAAATTGTACACGTCAGGAAAAACAGACACAGGCAACTGATTTTATTATTTGTCGATTGTTTTTCGTATTGTTTTGCTTTTCGATTGTCTTTTGTTTGTGTTCCAACTGGATGCCAATGAGAATAGTAGAGTCACGGGACAGAAAAATCTCTTACGGCTTTACTAGTAGTGCCATGAAGGGAAACGAACGTTTCTGTTTCTTTTGTCGCCGCCTCGTCGCAGCCACGTCCGCGCTTCTTGTCCTCATGTGTTCGAGGCCTTTCTCCAGTAATTAGAGGCAACATAATTACTGATACTGGAGCCGTGTGCGGAGTGAATAGTGGTAGGGCGTGCCGCCATATTCAGAGGTACAATCACAGTGCTTCAAATAACTGGTATTAAATACGAACGTCCACGACATTAAGTTGGGATATTTAACGTAACAAAGTTTTTAGACTTTTTCAGATTTTCTTTCCGAATTTTTAAAGCGGTTCCTAAAAAACACAATTTTGTGTGAAAGAAGCACTCAGATAAATTGATTTTAGTTCTTGTAGTTTCAGAGATTTCTTAATGAGTCTTTTTCTTCTGCTCTATATATCTTAATCCTAAATCCTAATACTAATGTTATAAATGTTAAAGTTTATGTGTATGTATGTTTGTTACTCCTTCACGCAAAAACTACCGGACTGAAGGCCAATTCTCGTAAATAACATTGTTCAAATTACATTTCAATATCATTTAAGTAAGTAATTTAAACAATATTATTTACGGGAATTGGCCTTCTGATTGCGATGAAACTCGGTTGTAGATAGATAGAGACCTGGATTAATATATAGGCTACTTTTATCCCGATATTCCTACGGGATTCGGACTTAGGCGGGTGAAACCGCGAGGAACCGCTAGTAATATTATAAATACAAAAGTTTGTTTATTTTTTTGTTTGTTTGTTCCCTGGTCACGGTTCAAAGACATAGGAGACTTTTATTCCGAAAATCCCGCGGGATCGGGATTTACGCTGGTGAAACCACTAATCACATAATATATAGATAAAACTAGAAAGTTTTCAACAATCTGTAAGCAAAAAGCAGCTTCCACGGACGTAAAAGTATAATTTATTTGCTCTTTCACGGATAACCAAGTTTGCAGAGTGTATGTCTGTCTGTAGGCACACTAGACGTACTAACTAGGTGCTCAGGCTCACGTCGGGCTGCCTAAGGCATCGTATGTGAATTACATTTTAGCTACAGTTTACACTGGACAGCTTTAAAAATAAATAAGGATAAATTAAATATATTTTTTCCGTACATTTATATATATTATTTTGAATATTTCAGTTTATTTAGGTTTTTAGTAAGTACTTAGATAGATTTTTTATTAGATAGTTTTTATACTTAGTGATGTTTATGAATATTTTATAAGCAGTTTGTTTTTGTAAAAATCAATATCTAAGAAAGCTAAATAAGTAAGTAAATATAAATAAATAATAAAATAAATATTGCAGGACATTTTTTGCACAGTGCCATGTGGTCCTAAGCTAAGCAACTAGGCTTGTGTTAGGGTGACCAAATCACTAGGTACATAGTATAAAGCAAAGTCGCTTTCTCTGTCCCTATATCCCTTTGCATGCTTAAATATTTAAAACTACGCAACGGATTTTGATGCGGTTTTTTTTTAATAGATAGAGTGATTCAAGAGGAAGGTTTATATGTATAATACATGCATAATATAGCCGTGCGAAGCCGGGGCGGGTCGTTAGTAACGAATAGAATACTTACTAATATACTTTTCTTTCGTAAATATTAAAATATAACATTTTTGACCGAGGCAATGTCTTGCAATATTTATTTATTATTTCTTTATCCTCTGTCTTCCATCTTTTGACCAGCATCACTTTTTAACGAAACCTCCACTTGGAGCCTTCATCAGACCTGAAAGCCTCATTAGTGCAATTTATTTAAGTCCAGCCATAGAAGTTCCTTGTTCTAGACTTGTCAAGTTAGATAGGTAGAAGTTAAAAGAGCGGTATTGGCTTAGTGGTAGATACCTCGACTTTCATTCTGAAGGTTGTGAGTTCAAATCCCGGCTGGCTGCATGTGCACTGTGTGAAGGAATAATATCTATAATTTTAATATAACTATAATCAAATTGCTATTTTTCTAATAATTTATTATGATAATAATTTTATAAAAATAAGTTGTAAGATTTGCACGCCTCTTGGGCAGAGTAAAGATAATTATACATTAATTTGTAATAACATCAAACTATGTACCTTTATTCGCAAATAAATGATTGATTGATGAACATCGCGATGAAACCCTCGGCTTAGTTGGCTCCAGAAGTATTGACAAGTTCTCTCCTCTGGACATGGTCGACTAAGCTGAGAGGGTAGTGGGTGCTGGGCAAGCCTACACCATCCTCACGCGAAAAGGACCAAATTAAAAATGGTCTAATTGCAGAAAACAGCCCGTACACAAGTACAAGTAGTTAGAAGTTAATTCGATGTGGTTGCACCCTTACAACTCTCGTGTCAAATAAAAACGCACTGAAACTTGACTCCGTCTGTCGCTTGCCTTGCCTTGTATATACATATCTATACTTGTATAAAATGCAGGTATAGTCTATGTCAGAAGTGGACGCCTACCGTAGAGCTGGAATGTTAATTTTTAGGGTTCCGTATATGAGGTACGGAATATATGAGGTACGCGTGTTATCTGAACCCGCCCTTATAAGATCACTATCTTGTCCATCCGTCTGTCTGTATGTATGTCGAGTCGCCACCGATTTTTTTATTGGTTTAATCAGTTTATACCGCTATAGGTTTAGAAAACTGAAAAGAAGAAACCCTAAACCAAACTAAAAACCATGAGTTTCTTGATATTATTGATAAGTACAAAAATATAGTGGTTACTTTTCATTTATTCCCGCGGGATCGGGAGTTACGCGGGTGAAACCGCGGGGCGCAGCTAGTCTCTCATAAAAAGCACCCATTAGGCCAGTTCCACACTTTTATCAAGGCGATCCAGCGACTGTGACGTCACATCACATATTACGTCTCCAGGCAGTCCCCGTGATTTAATACGATTAATACATTATCACAGCCAGTTTTCTCGAGGAAAAGCATTAATAAATAATAATAAATAAATATTTCATTACACTCCACACATCGCCATCTAGCCCCAAGCTAAGTAACTAGACTTGTGTTATGGGTGCTACAACGGATATACTACATACATACTTTTCTTTTGTAAATATATACTTATAATACAGATGAACAACCAGACCACAGACAAATATCTTAGCATAAATACTTGTCTGTGGCGGGAATCGAACCCGCAACCCTGTGTTTGGCAGTCCGGGATGGTGACCATTGTGCCAACTGGGTCGTCAATATTGCATAATAATACAGCATTGGAGATACATAATTTCATAAGATAATGTGAAATGTGATATTACTCTAATTCATTTTTCTTTTACAATAACAAGCTTTTGCTCCTCATCTGCGTAGGGTTTGAGTTTTGCAATATCCTTTCTTACCGGATGCTTTCGTTATAACAGCTGACTGTATGTTAAATTTTAGCCTGATTCGTCCATTGGTTTATGCTGTCCGTAGAAATGTCAGTCAGTCAGGACTTTTTATTTTATTTTTTCAAAATTCTGTATTTGGTACGGGACGTGAAATGGTCTTTTAAATCGGTCAAAAGTTAATTATAAAAACTAAATGTAACAGATTTAATGTCATAAAAGCTTCATAACGTGTAACGGATGCAAAAAAGGATGTAGCTTATCTAGGCTTCTAACAAACAGATTGATTTAGCTACATTGACGTAAGATGAGACAATATATGACTTATCAACTACTTTTAACCGACTTCATTTCATTTCATTTCAAAAAGGAGGAGGTTCTCAATTCATCGCGTATATTTTTGTTAATAAAAACAGTGGGTGTTCGCCTACCGCACCACAGAAGTCGACAAATACATTTAAATCCATTCAAATGCACTGTAAACAAACCTTCACAAATATTTCCCGTAATAAAATCATATTGAAAAACCGATATGCTAATATTACGATGAAAAAACACATTTTAATCCTTCAAAAACAAAAGCTTACTTTTCAGAATTTACCTTTAACGCCTCAGGGCGTCACAGCCATAAATAAACGAATAAAGATAGAAAAAATGTACAAAAATCCTTTTTAATTTTGTATGAGATCGGTTCGTGGCTCGGGGCTATGACGCGGCCGTCTATAAAGGCAGCGATAGATTGCAGTTCGTCAAGGTGCCTTTGGTTGGCAGAACCGTTGGTTGAGGCGGCTCCTTAGAAATCCACGTTGGTGTTGTTCTCTATGTCGGCTCGGAGAAGCTCTCGACTTCAGTGTGATTTGAGCTCCCGAACCGAAACAACCACATTTGCACAAATGGATCTCGCACTCTTTTAATTTCAGAAAGAATGATGGCATGGCAATATTTGAGCAACTATAGAAAAAAAAATTAAATCTAGAAAGATTACAATTAAATTGATAGTACTCCGTGAACTATATAAATGTGGAAAAAAGATATAAGCATTTAAATTACGTGTTTTTCAGTTTCTTCGCCAGCTTCTGACGCCATTACACATATAGGAACTTCAAGAACCTAATCTTCAAACAAGTAATTTTTATTCGCCGACCAAGGACATCGAATGTCAAATCAGGAAACAACTGTTTACCCTGCAGAAATGTCCAAAGTCGTACCGCAAGGAAATTGAATCAGTTGCCTGCGTCTGTCATTCCTGACAGACGCAGGCAACTATTAGAAATCTATTCTAGACTGAATAGATATCTTCTAGGAAAGCGAGCTAGACCGCATCCTCACCTGCTATCGGGGCGTATGGGGTGTGATAGTAGTCAAACGCTGACCTATCAAATGTAAAAAAGTCACTTTGGTAGATTTACTTTTTCTCTACAATCTGGAACCCGCCTAAGAATCGCGCCTCGTGATTTCCAATATGAATACACCCTCGAGGCGAGAAACGGTTTCATAATTTGAATAGTAAAAAAATCTTGTTACAGTGTAAATAAATCGAGTTCGGTGATAGAATGAAATACTTGGGCATTTTTATTTTGATGTGTCTAAGCGATTAAATTCGGCCAGATTCGGGGTTGGTCAATTGTGAAAACCAAATAATTGATATGACGTAATGAATAATACTTACGTCACAATTTGTAAAGCACTAAAAAAAAATCTGACAACTGTAAAAAAAACTTATAATGAATTGTCGCTAATTTTGACCAATTTTAAGCAGCATCAAAATTTTTTGTGATTAATTTTGCCCGAGTATGTACTTATTTTGCTTCTCTTATTTAAAAATATATATATAATCCAACCTATTTTGGTTATTTACTGAGCCCACACAGCTTCGTCTTTACAAACTTCGTCTAAATTATATATTTTTTTCTTGACATCTTTCTGTTTTTTTGGCGATGATGAGATGATCCTCATGTCATCTATCGGGGCGCAAAGAAACTAGTCCATTAAGTTTTTTAGTTAAGTCATCCGTTCCGGGGGTCTAAAATGACCACTTTCGATGAATCGTATCAGAATTGTAATACGAATTTTACCCAATGTTTTATCGGCTTATCTTTAAAAATATATTACTCCTCGCTACTGGTAACTACACATAAAAATATCATATAATCCGTTCATGCAGTTAACTCGTAGGTTCCATGGCGGCGAACGACACGAAACATTTTTATTAAAATTCCACCGTAGTATCGGGAAGTTGGAACAACCCTTGAACAAAGCAAGTATTTGATCCAATTGCCTTGTACTTTCTTGTTTTATTAGGAAATGTTTCACGTTTCTTGCTAGTTTTATTCGTTCACTTGTTGGTTCGTTCACTCACAGCGATATAGGGTTAGGAAGCAGGATTCCCAAAATTAAAAAATGTCAAAAAATTTATCTCATTTTAAACCGAGTTGAAACCTTTATAACCTAACCTAACCCATTTCCTAACATGGCATGTAACTACCAATGAATAAATATATCCTCATACCAAGTGTCATCAAAATCGGTCCAGTAGTTTCGGAGCCTATTAAATTCAAACAAACAATCAAATACTTTGCCTTTTTTATTGTATAAAAAAAACATTTTCATTAAACTGAACAAGTAATTTTGAAACGTAAATTACACACATATCTATCAAATAAAGGAAGTCTGTCTTCCAGTAGGTAGGACATGTACATTTACGTACGTCTTGAAACTCAATATAGTAAGGTGTCGACATAAATAACACTGGATGTAGACGTGTAGACGTGTTGAGGCTTTCACGCGAGTTACATACGCTCCTGAGGAAATTGAAACCACAGCGAGCGAGGGTGATGGGAACTATTTCTTAGATAACTACATTTTGGTGTTGGTACCTACAACACCTATTTGTGTTACAATAATAATAAAAAAAATTGAGCAGTGGGGAAGTTGCGGAAATAGGGATCATTCTCAGAAGAACCATCGGCCATATCCAAAATGGATATAGTGCGATATTTTTTTCTCATTGGATCCAGATTTCAAATTGTGAATCTACTGCGATTTTTCTTTCTTAGTCGATTTCTCACCAGATCCATCATGGAACGGCTGGGATTTTTTTCGTAGTCGATTTTTTGTAGTTCTACGAACAGTAGATAGCATGTTCTGAAAGGATCTTGCGTGCAAATTAGATACTATTTTTTTTGCAAAAATCAAGTATTTTCTTACAAATTTACTACCTATTTACTTCATTTTGAGGAGCTGTTCTGCATCACTCTGATGATTCTCATAAGATTTTCACCAAATGTACATAAAACTAACTTGTACAGCCTTGCAAATAAAAAAAATAATCATCTAAATCGGATCTCATTAGGCGGAGATATCCTGAAGTTCCCTTTACGAAAATTCTTCAAGTTGCAAGTGAATAGGTATCTTCTAGGAAGGCGTGTTACATCTTAGGCCACATCGTCACCTACCATCAGGCAGGTGTGATAGTGGTCAAACGCTGACCTATCATACGTAAAAAAAAACCGACGACAAAAAAATCTATAAAATCTTAAAACCGGTTTTATTCAGATCGGTTGTAAAATACGACCTGTAGAGACGTACCAACAAACATACATACATATTGACTTATTATATTGTATTGACGTTAGCATAGTCATCGGTGGCATCTTGATTTATTTTTAACCGACTTCAAAAAAAGGAGGTTCTCAATTCGGATGTATGTATTTTTTTTCGATCTCTTTTTGCACGGTAGGGCCATCCTCTTTTTATTCCGATTTTTCCACGGGATAATTACGCGAGCAAAACTCCGGGGCGCAACTAGTATACCTACTTCATAGAATCCAGGTACAAATATGATAAGAATGAAAGTTCTAGCATTATTACGTTCCAAGAGTTCTCGACAACTGGAATTGGACGCCTAATATGGAAATGAGAGCAAGTTTCGCGACGCAACTTTGCTATGCGAGTTCTTGTAGGCGCCTTATTATTATTTAAAAGTTAATTAATTACGTGTCTTACATACCTTGGTAAATAAAGTTAGATGTTATTAGATGTTAGGTAAATGTTAAGGGTTATTAATATAATATTAAACTAGAAGCGCCCAGCAGTCCCGCGTTAGTGTTTTCTTTAAAAAGGATTTACTTATTGATTTCTTACAACCACAAAATACGTAATAGTTACTACAAGTTACAACCTTTAACAGCCTTTTTTACCTTTTTAGAGATAGAATTTTCGAAAATCCTTTCTTAGTGCCGCCTACGACGTTCTAAAAGCAACCCCGATTCGAAGTTTCAGACTAGTAGGTATCTCTTGTAGTTTCAACTTTCAGCTTTCTATTCTATTTCTCTAAATTAAGATGCTGCCAAGCTACATATTTGTCTAGGACATGTATAAGATGAAGTTACAAGGCTAGCCTAGCACCTATTCTACCCTCTCAGCTTATTCAGCCGTGTCCAGAAAAATAACTGAAGCCAATCTTCTTCTTCTTCTTTGCGTGTCGATTCCGAGTGTTAATATTTTTTTAATTTATATTTATTGATTTTATATTTTTGTAGGTATTTCGTTTTTTATACATTTTATAATTTTGTATTTTTTAGCCAATTAAGCCGCGGGGTTCCTCACAATATTTTCCTTCACAGTAAGAGCAATGTTAATTAAGGGTTTTAAACTAACACAACATAACATCAACAACAACAACAAACATCATCAACGAACTAATAATTTCAATAGCCTTAGCCTATAACAACTGTTTAGATACAAAATTATTCTCAATCGTCATACGAGGAACAAATGGGAAAAAGTTCACAGTTGATAAGTACCTACTCTGTACTTATCAACTGTGATAAGTACTTGATAAGTAAGTAAAGTGTCTTTGAATAAAAGTTGAGTTCTAATTTTTCATTTTAAATATTGTACCACCAATATTTGAATTTATTTTTGGGATATTGGATTATTAAAAATATAAATACAGATTTGCACCCAATGTAGTTTCACCTAAGCAATTTTTTTCTTGAGAAATATTTGGTGGATCCATCGGTTACAAAAGTTCCATCTCTTAGTCATTAATTTAAGGAAAATTATAGGTGCCGCTGCACTGCGCATACCTATTATAAAATTCCATGAGAAACAAGAGATGCGAGAAACTTCAAAATTGCAGGTGCTTTTCCAATAAAAATAAGTTAAACGTGAAAGAGCTATACTGGGATTGAATTGAGCTTTATTACAAATTCCAACTCATTCACAGAACACAATGGCGAACGTGCAAAATATACCGAATTACTTGTTCATTGTTCAATCGTATGGTTCAATCAGTGATCAACATGGAATTTCTAGAAAAATAGAATTATTCAGTACTGTCTGGCATCCACTGTTCATAAGATACAGCCTGGTTACAAACAGACAGACAGACAGCCAGTGGAGTCTTAATTACCGTTTGGGTACGGAACTCTAAAAACAGAGAATTTACCGTCGTCGTTTCAAAATGACAAGTTCAAACTATTTATTCAAGGACTAGATAGCTCTAGCTTCTTGATTTTTTTCTAAACCGTTTTTCGAAGTGCGAATATTGTTTGGTTTTTTCGAAAAAACCTAAAAAGAAGTGATTTTGGTGGTTTTTTTGCCGTTCTAGGTCCGCTTGGTAAGCCAAAGTCCCGCTTATTTTAATCACGTATTATAGTCTGATTTTCCCAAACTTAACCTGGCAACATTAGTTAGGTAATACCCCTTTGACAGATGTAAGTTAAAATCTAGTTATAATTTGACTTAATCTAGATTCAAATATTATTCCCACAAACCGCCCTAAGGACTTCCACCAAAATGTTGTCCGCTCAAGGGAAACACGGATTTACCTAATTAATCCTCAAAATCCAATCAATCTAACATTCTACCCAATTTCCAATACAATGTACTTACCTTAAAGACTTTCAATAAATATTACTATAAATAGACCGGGCAATTGTAACAAACTGTCGCAAACATTTTAGTACAAAAGCGCTCAGTCTGGCCGTGTGACGTTTGTGTCAGATTTGCGATAACTTTCAGTTCTTGCCATGGACGTAATATATGTTCTTGCAATTCACGAGTGCGCTCAGCCTCTGTTTGTAGTTGTAATCGTAAATACATAGTAAATACACATGTTCGCTAGTGTGTGTACACGACGGAGCAGCGGTCAGTAGCGAGCGACACATATACAGATTGGTCACTCACACAAACAAAGGCCGAGCACAATCGTGAATTGAGGAAAGTATGCTGTCAAAGAAGTCGACTAAGTGACAGACTAAGATTTGAACAAGATCCAAGTACAAATTGGTCTAATTTGGTAAGTCTGAAACTCTTCGACCTTCGGTACATTTACAGGTCATCATGAACTTTTCCATTTCAGCTAGCCTAGCATGACGACCAAAACACGATACGATAAAGCTATATCACGCGATATAACTACATCAACTCTCAAAATATGATAGATAAAGCCGCCATGTTGAATTTTTATCATAATTTTTGTCGCAATTTATAATAAAAATTTAACATGGCGGCTTTATGTATCATATTTTGTGAGTTGATGTAGTTATATCGCGTGATATAGCTTTATCGTATCGTGTTTTGGTCGTCATGCTAGGCAGGCTGGGACATGGTCTGCTCTGGAAGTTAAAGTCCAGCTACCTATGGACCATACGTGTACAGATAATAGGTAGCGGCGGCGCCTATAAAACGTTTAAAGTCTGGCCTCGCAAGTTAATGGAGCAATCCCCCTTTCAGTTCGTTAATATTTGGTCTGCTTCGTAAATGATTCTGAGCACTCGAAAAATGCCCTACTCCATCCTCACGCAAATATGATCCAAGTGAACGGTCTAGTTGCGGAAATGAGCCCGTACACAATAACAAGTACTTATACAATGTCCTAATGTCATCTCTATTATTTGAAATGTCTTTGACTATCCTACATCCCAACCCACGTCCGTCCCACGTTCGTCAAACTTTGATAACTTTGGGACGAGCCGTGTCGAATCAACGCCGGAATGAAACGCTGTTTGTTATACCAATTAATTGTTTATTTGTCGGATTAAATCCCGTTTTCAGGGAGTCAGGGGGTAAGGGATTAAAGGGGGGAAAGGGCTTTGTTTTCGGGTAAAAATGTTCTGGTGCAGATTGATATTTATCGGTTTTGCACGTGTGGGTTTTTCGATTGTTACTATTTTTTTGGTTGTCGCTACAATGGTAAAAGATATTCCCAATTTGTTGTAAGACATATTTGTTTTTGTCAATTAAGTATTTTTTTACTGTTTCTAGTCTATTTTCTAAAAGTTTTAGTACCTTATTTTGTACTCACTAAATGGGCAAGTGTACATTTTGGTAGTCTTCATTATGCGAAAGTGCACTTTTAGAGAATTGGCACATTTCGGAATTGTGAGGTTTATGAGCCTCAGCCATTAAAAATACCTACTACTGATTTTCCTCTATATAGGCGGGTCGATAGCATAAACTAAATATATGCAGATATTCCTCCCCACACAATGCAACCCCTGCAATATCGGAGTTATGTTGCGGGCGCGGGCGGTATGCCACGCTCGCTACCCTATATCCAGATATTGCATATCGGATAATATAAACCACATAAATGCACAAAATTACAAATTCTTATTCGAAATTTGGAATTTTGCTTTAGATGTATTCTAGCTTATATTGGCATAGAAATTGGTGTTAGGAATAGGATTATGATCGAAAAAATTAAATGCAGTGTATCTATACGTTAATATTTGAATTTTACCCCCGAGGAATGTATAATGTTGTATCCTATCACACTGAAAGATACAGTTGAAGTAAGAGAAAATACTAAGATATTAGCGGCTGTATTGCCAGCATTAGAAAACTAAAAGATGATTTTTTGGTATGTTAGATTAATTAAATGACAACAATTGGAATTGGAACGATTTTTTAGAACGTTTCTATGTGATCTCTGTACAAAATGTACCTATGCATCCAAATAAATAAAAAGTTTTGACTTTGTCTTTAAAACGGCCGTTAGAGTAGATTTTTCAGATCAATTTCGCTCACTTTCCTAGCAAATATCTGGTAAAAAGCAGACTTATTCCCGCCATACTATAATTTCGTTTCCAAAAAAGGCCTTCATTTGAATAAAATAATTAAAAAAAGTTTAACCGTCTCCCAAAATTGAAAAATGTAAACTTTTTATGTCAAAGTAAGGGAAATTTGATATCTCTAAAGTGTAAATATTGTCGCTTACACGTAAGTATATATTCTGTGCTTAAAATTATATTTTTCAGCTCTGTAGTTCCTGGGACTATGTATTAGATAGAGTAGGCTTGCCCGGAACCTATGTACCACCCTCTCAACTTATTGCCTCTATACAAAACATATAGAAAACATATGCCATAAATAAAATATTAAACGATTCTTAGTCGCGGGTGCAACGTGGTTGCAACTCAAATTATGTAATTTTTTTATTCCCATCATCTCATATTATGAGACGTAGGGAACACTTTTCGTGATAAGTTGCAACAAACTACGTCTCATATGAGACGTAGGGAATAATCATCAGTAGGTAGGTTACCTATACGGTAAACAAAAACTTCTGATAGTTCCAAAGTGCACATAAAACGAACTTCGTGCATACAAAACTCAGCTATCTCCGGATAGTTAACTTCCCGTTCCGGTAACTCAATAACCGGAACACCGGACAGTGGCCTTACCACGAGTCTGTTAAACTCGCTACATACCGCGTAATTTAATCCATATAATTTAGGACCATTTCCTAAACTATAACAAAACATCCCAAGAAGAAGTTGCGTGCCCGATTTCGACATAAACTGCATCATTAGATATTTGGAAAAGACCTGAACCCATTGAACCTGTTTATTTTGCAAAAAACATACATCTTATATTTTTGTATCTATCGACAGTGTTGCTGATATAGATAAATTCCTAAAAAGATTAAAAAAACACCCTTCAGGTTCATTTTCTTAACTATAAGAGATAGCGACAGTGCTGAAAAAAGTGGCGTGGCCGATTTTGACACAATTTAAAATTATTGCAAAAGTATTTATGGATTTTTGACGTGATAACGTTTTATAAATTGGTGAACACCTGCAATCTCAAAAAAGTGTGACGTCACGCGTCGTTACTGGAACGCCTCATGTTATTGACAAGGTAACTATAGCAACGTTTTATCGTTGCCATGGTTACCATCAATGTTTTCTTATGACGTTATCACGTAAAATTATCGTCCGTAAACCGACTTTACAGACAACCATTTTTTTTACATAGTCGGGAATCTAATATGTTAATGCCGCAGATTTCAGTATTAAATTCACAGAATAAAACAGGATATCTCTTACGTTACGTTTGATCGAGTGCGTGCTCGTGGTAAGGGTGGTAAGGTAATTCGATAGCAATTGTCACACGTTGTATGAATGTCGGTTTTATTGTACGACTTACTCGATTTAAATATGGGTGGACGTTTTATACGGATGGTTGAATGTCAGGGTTTTTATGTAAAAACCGGTTAGAATAAAAACGGATAAAAAATCGGGATTGCATATAAAATTCTAAAATTTGACTGACTGATTTATCAACGCACAACACGAAAGCGAATCGGGATATTTGGCACAGAGATTGTTGTGATACAGATAGCTATTTTGACGTAGGAATCCGCTAAAAAAGGATTTTGAAAAACTAAACTTCTACGCCAACGGAGTCGCGTAAACTTCTACATAAAACTGGTGTTGTATCCCGGTTTTAATCGTGTGAGTCCCGATTCCGTGAAAATATCGGGCTATAAAGTAGCCCGTAGTCTAAGGATTAATATAAGAGGGAAGGTTCATCGAAATCGGGTCAGTTTCAGAGTTAAACAAACCCTATTTATCATAATGTAACATAATATTTCATTACATCGTTTTTGCAAGTCCACTAACAGAAATGAAAGACGTCTTCACGTCAAAAAACCATAAATTTCCTCTTAGACGTAAAGTGTACATAAATAATAAAATCAAAGTGAAGCAGTAGGTACAAAGGGCGCGTCTACACGATTACAGTAACTGTTGCTGTCCATTTCACTCGACGCGTATTATGAAACGAGCGTTTACTTATTTATTAACAACGCGGTACGGTCAGCAAACATGTGCCTTGAATTTTTATTTTACAAATGACAAGTCAGCGTTTGAGTGGTAAGTGACGATGCAGTCTAAGATGTAACACGCTTTTCTAGAAGGTATCTGAGCACTCGCGACTTGAACACTCCCAAATTGTACGCGTCAGGAAAGACAGACGCAGGTAACTGATTCCATACCCTTGCTGTACGAATGGAATGGCGAAGCAACACGTGTGGGTGTCTAGTAGGATCTTCACATCTTCATCATGATTCGGTGTCCTATACCATGAATTTTATCTATAAATAATAATAAATAAATATTGTACGCCATTGCTGACTACGAACACAAGCATTGTTGCTTAACTAGGCTTGTGTTATGGTAGTTAGACAATGCATAAAATACAGACTGTACTCTACTTCAATAAAGGCATCTTTGAACCTTTTCCAATATCTCTCAAAAATTCAGAGATTTTGCTTGAAATCTAAAAATTACAGTTGTGTGAACATCATTTTTTTCCGTTTGTCTTCTCCCGTCCAACTTACGAGCAGTGCTATCAAAAAACCATCATTAGGTAAGAAAGTTTCAATTTTCACAATGGTAAAGTCGAGGTAACCTGTGCCGTGTGATAACTTAGCTTTTCATGCCGACCGTACGTCATAAATTTCATTCGTTCAACGTTCAGCATCACGGCCCGAGAAATTATTTCCCTTTATTTAATTAGTTAAGTACTGTCTTAATTTATAATAACTTAATTTAATAAAAGTGAATATTTAAAAGCCTATTAATTTAAGAATTATAGCCATTAGTACGTAACAGGAACTTTTAACTCCTTGTTTCTCTGTTGAAAGATTTTTCGACGTGTAAAAATGTCTTTAAAAAATTAGGAGGTCACTTACGAAAACCAAATCACGTTTGTGAAGTCATTAACACGTCATTATTTGTAACATTTGTCGCTAATTCAACCTCCTTATTATTGCATTCAAATGAGAACGCTTTGGTGCAAACAAGACGTTTTCATGTCTCTACTGAGGCCGCGTCTCTAAATATGTAGTCTACACTTTTTTTAAACCATGGCTCTTCAAGATTTATGCATATTGTAATAAGTATATAGTATAGTAGTAGAGTAGCTTAGTGGTAGATACCTCGACTTTCATTCTGAAGGTCGTGGGTTCGAATCCAGGCCGGCCGTGCACCAATGTATTTTTCTTAAGAAAAATTTATGTGCGCTAATTGGCATTGCTCTTACGGCGAAGGAATACATCGTGATGAAACTCGCGGCTTAGTTGGCTCCAGAAGTTATGACAAGTTCTCTCCTCTGGACATGGTCTACTAAGCTGAAAGGGGAAGTAGGTGTTGGGCAAGCATACTCCATCTTCACGCAAAAAGGACCCAATTAAAAAGGGTCTAATCGCGGAAAAACAGCCTGTATACAAGTAGAAGTACAAGTAGTATAGTAATAATACTGCGTTTTAATATTGGCATGAAGTTTATATTTGGTTAAATGAATATTCAATGTTGTAAAATAACATTAAATATTGACCTACATGAAGTAAGTCGAGGAATTTTAGGGCAACAAAAAAAATAACGACAGAGTTTTAATCTTAAAGTTAAACCAAATGATCGAAAAAGATACCTACAAAATGTACTTCTAGAAATTTTGATAAAAAAAAATGTTTAAGTAGCTAGCTACCTTATAAGGTACTAGCTGACCCGTGCGTGCCCACTTCGTTGGGCATAATGTTAATAAATTAAATTATCTATACTAATATTTAAAAAAAAAAGTTTTTGTAACGTAAATATAAAAGTTAGACATATGCTGTCGTTGACTTTTTTGTAGGCATTTTCAAGCTCCACATCTTTTCTCTATAACTCAAAAATATATCTTTCATAGTTAAGGCAGCGTTCGTAAGAAACGCTTTCATTCGACCGTTTTTTCTCCGATTCACTTTGCAAAACGGACTACCACGTAAAAGCCTTTTTATTTTTCGGTTTTTTATATAACCTATGACACTCAGCAATAATGTGGCTTTCTTTTGATGAAAGAATTTTTAAAATCGGTTCAGTAGATCCCGAGATTACCCCTTACAATTTAACAAATATACAAACACACAAACTTGACTTCTTTATAATATTAGTATAGAGTATAGATATAAGTAACAATTTCAGTTATAGGCGAGTTACGGGTTCCAGTTACTAATCTGTCCAGTTGCTACTGAGTCTATTTGGCAACTCGCATAACCCACTTACCGCTTCAAACAAAGAAAAATCTCAACAATACTATCACACAATATAGGCATATATACTTAGTTAGACGTATAGTTAGACAGGTAGGTATTGCATTGTTGGTCCACTGTTGCTTGGAGCTTGGAGCCAACCACTCGGTAATTATGTGGAGTGCAAATACATTATTCTAAGCTCATTTGTTCTCGTTCATTGTTTTTCTCGATTAAAAGTAGTGAGAGGTTTTAGTTATGTTTAGATTTAAAAATATGCAACAAAAACCTGGGTTATAAGTGCTCTTAAGGTGAAGGAAAAAACAACTTAAATTATCGACAAGTCTTTTCCTCCTGGACAAGTGAACACGTTCTACTCTGTCTGTTACAAGTCCCAGACACTACAGAGTTCTGCGTTCTGGATTAAAGTTACTGGCAATAAATCATCTAAATAAGATGTTAAAACTAATATTATTACGAGAGTCTTTAGCGCGATTTGTTTATGCACTCTATCGTATCGTTATTGAGTAACTTTGAAAGTAATTAAAAAAAAAAACAAAAACGAGCCGAGATAAATAGCTCAGACAGATAAACAGATAGTATATTATCGTATTATCTGTGTCTGTTGCAACGTCTTTTTCAAAAAGACAGGTTTTTACAGTAAAAAGTTCACTCAACTTTAAAGAAGTGTAAAATACACTCTCGGGAAAAAAAAATTACGATATATTTGGTTATTCATATTATTTCGTGTTGCGTGACGATTATTTCTGTGATAACCATTTAAAGTAGTGTTGCAACAGAACTCTGCTTCCGCTTCCGCAACTGCAGAAGTTCCGCATGTTTTTTCACTTCCGTTTCTGCTTCTGGTTCCGCAAATTTTATAACAGAACTCTGAACGGAAGCGGGGAGATATTCAAAAAAAAATATTCAAAAATTTGTGCAATTGATGCAGCCATTTGAAGAAATAACAAGAAATCTAAGTAGTTCTCAAATCAGTATTTCATCAGTCATACCATTAATTCAAGTTCTTAAGACCACATTACAACAAGAAGAGACGAAACCTAATACTTCAGAACAATTCATAAATTTTATAACAAAATTACGCGATGAATTGAATTCAAGTGTAAGATTTGGAAACCTGGTCGAAGACGACAAATACACTATTGCGACGTATTTGGATCCGCGATACAAATCGCATTTTTTCACCAGCGTCATTGCAGAGCAGGTTGAATCTAAATTACTTAATATGACGATTAACACTATTAGAACCAGACAATCCAATTCCATCCAAGATGATGACTGCGAACCTTCCCCCAAAAGAAGCCGAACTCAAATTGCAATTGAAGACATTGAAGTCCAGCCTTCTACTTCCAAATCATCAGCATCATTGCAAATATTGGAATCGATGTTAAGTGTAAATGAAGACCAGGAGGAGGACTCTTCTACAGCTGACGATGGTGACAATTTACTTTTAAAGATACAGTCACACCTTCGGGAGTACAAGAAAGAAAAAAGGCTACCTCTTCATGAGGATCCCCTTTTGTGGTGGAATGGAAATGCGCACAAATATAATAATATTTTGCCAATAGTTCGCCAATACTTATCAGCTCCCCCCAGCAGTGTAGCCAGCGAGCAATTATTTAGCGGAGCTGGTTTAATATATGAAGAACATCGAAATAGGCTGAAAGGTGAAAAAGCGGCCAAGTTACTCTTTATTAAATATAACTTGCCGCTGTTTAATTTTGACTACTAACATAGAAATTTAATAAAAAAAGTTTTAAATGTACAATTGTGCTTTTTTTTCATAGTGTTAACGCTTCCGTTTCCGCTTCCGTTTCCGTTTCCGCTTCCGTTAAGATTTACTTTTGACATCTGTTTCCATTTCTGCTTCCGTTATGCCAGTTCCGTTGCATCACTAATTTAAAGCTATCGGCTCGCGTATGGCCGATTCTCAGGAATACTCAATACGGTAGGTACGTTTGATCAAGTAAGCCATTTGTATAGATGCCCAGATGGAACCAGGGTCTGACGACTAACACCGTGAATGCGTGTAATAAGGGCCACTAAAGGTATTTTCAAACCTTGATATTAGTGACAAACTAACAAGAAAATAAACATAGAATTGATTTTCAGATTATAAAGCAAATATTCACCTAATGGCCTGTTTTTAACAAGTTTTCCCTATTTATACGACATATTTAGTTTTTAATTAAGGTGATTGGTGGCCCGTGTTACCCGCAGGTACCTTATTATTAATTAAATTAACAAAAGAACAGGTAAATTGACCGAGTTAAAGGTACTCCTATCTTTTGATATTAAATAAGGTGGACACAAAGACACGACCCTTGTAATGGTAAACTAATTAAAACTAATACTTACGGCTTGACCCGCGGTTTGCAAAACTATTAGAAGGGGTTAATGGAAAAAGTAGCTGTGTTTGTTTGAGAAAATTTTAGTACCTATTCTTAAGTAAGTATTTATTGGAGGAAGTAATTAAAAAGTTCTTAGGTAGGTAGGTACAATCCACGGTCAAAAGTATCTGCCCACCGTAACGTTTACAATCCTGCGTGCAGCACTATTTGAACATTATAACAACGTAACCTGTGGATCGAAACCACGTCGGTTGGTGTAGCGGGTGGCGGTTTATATTATACCTCTCGACCAACTAAAGACATAGCTAACATGTTGAAAATAATAATCACACTGAGTACTTTCAATTCAAGTATTTAGTTTGTGTGTAACGTCTATTAGAAAAAGGTCGTAACTCCAATACTTGTTGATAGTATTATTGTAGCAAACTGATCATTTACTTATGACCCATACTGTACATAAGTAGGTACATAAAAGAAAAAATGGGTGCGTGTACTTATGTACGCACGTGAGCTTATGTGCGTACTTCTTTGGCATTATTAAAAAAAAAAAAAACAAAAAAAAAACTCGTCCGGCAAAAAACTCGTCCGACAAAAAACTCGTCCGACAAAAAACTCGTCCGGCAAAAAACTCGTCCGACAAAAAACTCGTCCGACAAAAGACTCGTCCGACAAAAAACTCGTCCGACAAAAAACTCGTCCGACAAAAAACTCGTCCGACAAACAACTCGTCCGGCAAAAAACTCGTCCGACAAAAAACTCGTCCGACAAAAAACTCGTCCGACAAAAAACTCGTCCGACAAAAAACTCGTCCGACAAAATACTCGTCCGACAAATATAAATAATTAATTACATTAAAATAATTATGTAGTAGTAGTACCGCAGATGACAGCTGTCATCTTGCGGTTTGCGGACAACTTCAACATGGTTTTATGACAGCTGTCATCTTGCGGTTTGCGGACAACTTCATGGTGAGAATTTTGTGTGACGCTTTTGTAAAATTTCACTCTCATCATTTTTTCATAACGCGCCTAAAGAAGTATAACTTCAAAAATTCCTGAAATCGAAGTGTGCCAGTAAAGCTGGCGCACATACAATTTAATGTTATGTGCTCAAGCTTGTAAAATGAAAGTACGCTTTGAAACAAAAAATAAACAAAAATTAAAAACCTAAAAATCTGAACAAAGAAGGTTGGTTGGTAATTTTTGTTTAAAAAAATTTAGAAACAGGTGGACTCGGTTATACTTTGCTCTGTGCTACAGAATTGAGGTTCAAAGCTCGGCTTTTGAGTTATTTCGCTAGGAAAAGAGACCTAAAGATTAATTCGGGCAGCAACAATTAAATTTGAATTTAGAAAATTTACTTTTTAGGGTCCCGTACCCAAAAGGTAAAAACGGGAATAAGACTTAACTGTCCGTCTGTCTGTCTGTCACCAGGCTGTATCTCATTAACCGTGATAGCTATAGACAATTGAAATTTTCACAGATTATGTAGGTATTTCTGTTGCCTCTTTAAGGTTCTGCTGGTCGATCGTGTTTCCATACAAATGAATTTAGAGTGCCTGCCCATATTGAGTCACTTAATTTAACTACCCCTGTATTATACTTATCTATACTAATATTATAAAGCTGAAGAGTTTGTTTGTTTTAATTTATTCTTTATGGAATTTGAAAAAACAAAAGTTAAATCTACAACATTTAATTTAATGTAATTTAAATTTATATTAAATTAAATATAATTTGTCTATTTCGTCGCCTACATGGGCTAGATATAGACTTGTACTAACAACTTGTTGTGTTAACATTTGTTTTTTCAAATTCCATAAAGATTAATGGATAAAACTCTAAATTCATTTGTTTGGAAACACGATCGACCAGCGGAACCTTAAAAAACCACAGAGAAAAAAAAATAAGTAGGGCTCCCATACAACATGGTACGGAACGGAACCCTTCGTGCGCGAGTCCGACTCGCACTTGGCCGGTATTTAAACGTACCACTCCAACGAGGCTTCGATTGTTTTTCCACAATCCGCATGCAACCAAAAGTCAGACAGTATTGCTAGAGCAGTAAATTAAAAAAGGGTCAGATGGAAAATCCGTGTGGTTAGAGGCTTAATTGTGGACCGGTCAATTCGACGAGTGGTTTCGCTTGGCAATTTCCGCTGTCCCCTTGATTTTACTCATACATATGAAGACTAAATTCAAAAGAGAATTTTGTTAATTTGTACGTAAAATACAAGGAAAAAACGTATGGGTTTTTAAATCTGTCTAAATGAAATTAAAGGCCTGAAATACCGTAAATTTAATAAAATGTGGAAACCCGTTTGACCCGAGTTAAACAAAAACAACACGGAGTTTTCTTTTTGCCTGAATTTACGTACCTATCTAATTGATTTTATTTTTTTATTTTATTTAGATAAGTAGGTATTTATCTGTACCTACCTAACAAAACTACGTATTTTTTTACTAAGGTTAGATTTACACTGACAAACTTGTAAGTACTACTTGTAAACTTAAACTATTTGGTAACTATGCCAAAACCGCCTGATGCCAAAAACGAAAAAAAAAACAACATAGTTATATCCAACACTTACTTGTTCACTTCACGTCGAGGTTTCGCGAAAGATAAATGAAAAACAGTAGGATAATTTCTACTGTTTTTCATTTATCTTTCCGAAACCTCGAAATAAAAAATAAATAAAAATAAATAAATACTTACTTATTAAATAAAATAAAAAATTCAATTAAGTTTTGGTAATCCAAAACGAAAAAAATGAAACAATATTTAACACTGGCTATTGGAAAGCAAAGCCAAAAACACTAACATAGAACTAAAATTAAATGGACCAAACCCAACACTTAAATCATACAGCATTTGATTTATTAAGGAAAAGGATATAAAATTCAGTAAGATTAAACCATAACAATAAATAACTAGAGAAATCACAGTATATATCTGAACCAACAAGTTCAGTAGTCTAGTTCTACGCCGGAAAGTAACATTGATTTACGTAGCACTCTATTGCTGTAGTTTTTTTCCTCGACCCACTTGACATTGGCAGAATTGCGCCTTTATGTCAGCAATCAGCCATACAAAAAAGTTGAAGTTGAAGTAAGGTCGGTTACTGACTGAGATTGCACAGGTAAGTACTTAATTAAATTCTTCCATTAAAGACACTCTTGTAAGTTGTTGCAGTGCCAAGCTTAAAAGACTTTTATCAATTTCTATCTCTGTGGCTAAGCTGATTGGCTCATGCACTATCTTTCATGTTAAAAAAAAAGCTTGTAAAATATAAAATGGTAGAAATATTGAACACTTTTCACAAATAATTTGAATTTTGAAATTAAACACTAAGAGGAATTTCGCTTTAAAATGATTTTATCTATACTTATTACTGATTACATAGAAAGCTGAAGTGTTTGTTTGTTTGATTGATTGTATATGTTTGAGCGACCAGTAGTTACTGAGATAAGCGTATCTCAGGAACTACTGGTTCGAATTGAAAAATTATTTTTGTGTTGGATAGTCCATTTATCGAGGAAGGCTTTATGCTACTTTTCATTTCATATTCCCGCGGGGCGCAGCTAGTTTATTATAACCCGCGTAACTCCCGATCCTGTGGGAATATCGCGATAAAAAGTCTGTTACTCCCAATGAGTCAATGTATACCAAGTTCCATCGGTCCAGTAGTTTCGGAGCCTATTCGTTACAAACAAAAAACAAAGAATATGTATTAGTATAAGTTGTTGTTTCGCGAAATTCATATAGACTTTACTACATAATGTGGTTGAAGCAATCTTGACGTAATCATTTGAATAATGGCCACACCGCCTTACCCTTGTTCATTCTAAACATACGTAAACACGTTTATCCTCATGATAAAACACAGTAGCTGTAGGTACTAAACAATCGTTCATCATATAACCCTGTGTGTGAGTGAATAGACAGTAGACACCCTTATACATCACGTATATGTTTCTACCCCTATTTCGCTGTAATGAATCCCGAAAAAATAGAGCTCTGCGATTTCAGCGCTGTAAAAAATATGTTTATGTTCTGTGTAAGGAAAGAATTTGCGTTTTTTTTTCGTTAGTATTCTAGAAAAGTTATTTTTTAGATGGATGGACAGTAGAGCCATGCATTTTTAAAAGGTGGGGTCTATTAACTTTTAAGCTATTGCATAGCTTTTATCGCGGGCTTTGAGCGCGGCGACCGAATCAAGAAATTCCGTAACGAAAATAAAACCAAACACGCCCCACTCCGCCTACCATGTAGCTCGGGCGATCGTTCGCTATGCAATAGCTTTACCGCGGCAGTCCCCGAGTGCCACACGTTTTTATTTTTATTTTAAAATGACAGATTCGATAATTAATGACCTGTGACCAATTATAAGAGTGTACTTATTATGTTGACCAACAAAATGCGTCCTTTAGTGGGCGGGTAAATTATAGAATTCTTTAAAAAATGTATCCTTACTGAAATAAAACCTTTTTATTAAAACAAAACCTGAGTACTTATTTTTCAGTAGGTAATTTATTTTAAATCGGGCCTGTTTCTTTTTTTAGACGAGCTATAATTTCAATTGTTGAGGTTTTTTTTTTCTATGATGTGTTTGTGTGTTTGCCTGTTGTATAAATGTACGAATGTATAAATGTACAGCCATTACAGTCGGTGCCGGTGATTGCAGCGAAATGTTTTATGTAATTATGAGAATGGGGTGTGCTTTTGTTTATCTACGTTGGGGTTGGAAAATACGGGGAAAATCACTAAATACTTACATTTAGAAGGTAAATTGG
Source organism: Idaea aversata (assembly GCA_907269075.1). Taxonomy (NCBI): domain Eukaryota; kingdom Metazoa; phylum Arthropoda; class Insecta; order Lepidoptera; family Geometridae; genus Idaea; species Idaea aversata. Next base: position 905,464 of record OU026092.1, on the reverse strand, counting down.
TAGTTTTTCATGCTCTAGATAGAAGAAAGAAAAACATATTTGATTCATGTTTATCCAATTTCCTGAAAAGAGGTAAAAACTAAAAAATATAATGAAACGTTTTTAACTAAACGAATTAGCTGAAAAGATATGTAAAAAATTAAGGTTGAAAAAAAATGCGATTTATTTAAGACTTATTTCAGAAATAGGAGGACATCGCCTAAAAACGCATTTTCTCATAGTTTCAGCGGTCCTAGGGCCCTAACTCACTTTCTCAAATTAACTTTTGGAAAATAGGTAGGTACCTACCTTCTCAGTTCCGTCTTCACTAAAAACAAAATAGTTTTTCGTTAAAATGACCCCGTTAGAAATCGTAATAAAGCTTATAAAGTAGTTACCACATCTCAAACATAATTTTCGTAAAATCAGAATCACAGTAAACACCCACCCTATCTTCATTTACGACTAACGACACCTCTTTACATCCAATGGTTGTAAAACACACCTTTACGAGATGCCTCGAGGTTTTTCTACCTACGAATAATAAACGTGAATTTACGATTGACATTTTTAAGCACGGTCAATCATCCGGGACGAGGTGTCGTAAAAAGAAAGTACAAAACACGATGGCAATAGAAAACGTTGTAAATTTTCAAAGGGACAAAGTCATGTTGACTAATATTAATGGAAAAACACAAGAAACATCTTCAGTCTTTCCCTAAAACTGGCAGCACTTCGCTATGTCAAGTTGGTAGTGGTGGTCCAACTATTTTGCCAGTTGCTAGTTGGACTACGGTACTCCGAAAAGGCCTGTGGTCCAATAATAAAACAAAGTTGACCAAACCATCCCTAGTTAAGTATATAGAGGCCCGTGGTCTACAAACCACAAATATCAATTTTAATCTGACTCGCGTTAATCGCATCACAAAAGACGATCAAAATGAAAACAAAGTAGGCGTAAGTAAGTTTTTGCGAATTGAACTCATCATAACACTATGTTCATTTTTAACATATTGTTTTGTTTAGCGATGATACCTATCCATTTAAATAGTTTCATTGTTATTATAGGGTTTTCTGATAACAAATACATACGTACGTAAAGGTTTTGTACCTAAACCCATGAATCTGAAAGGCTGTATTTCACTAAAACCATTTCCTAAGCTGTAACCGTTGATAAAAAATGAGATTCCTTACAATTTTGTCTGGAACATTTCTCTTTTTAAATTTATAAAAAATGAATATTTATGAAGAACAGCGACAAAATATTCTTAGAAGAGGTTTCTGTTATGGTTTTACAAATTTTATCAAACTATATTTTACAAAACTTATATTATTCCAAAACGAGGTGAATAGTCCGAGTTTTAAATTGAAATGTAATGGTTTAAATAGTCCGAGACTGAGATTTAACGTTTATTTTAGACTGTGGTTTAAATCTGAATGTCGGACAATTCATAAACCTCATTTTGGAATGAGGGAGATAAAGTTTTATAAGTTTTGTTTGTAATAGTCATTCTGCCCCTTAAACTAAAGGGTAAAATCTATAAAACCGTGATAAGACCTGTCGTCATGTATGGATCGGAATGCTGTGCCGTGAAGAAGGAGGATGAGAGAAGAGATGAGAATGTTGAGATGGATGTGTGGAGTAATTAGGATGGATAAAATAAGGAATGAGGAAGCCTGAAAGTAGCCGGTGCTACTTTAAACTACAACTTAACTAAACTAAACTTTACTTACTGAAAAAGTAAAAGGGAACAGTTTAAGTTGGTATGGACATGTGATGAGAAGAGAGGAGACGCATGTGACTAGAAGAGTGATGAGTATGAAGGTAGAGGGATGGAGAGGAAGAGGACGACCGAAGAAAAGAAGGATGGACTGCGTGAGACAAGACATGAGAGAGATGAATGTGAACGATGAGATGACGACTAATAGGAGTGAATGGAAGAAAAAGACATACTGCGCCGACCCCAAATAAATTGGGATAAGGGCAGGAAGATGATGTTTGTAATAGTCATTCTCTACTATTCTTTTTGCTTAGTTCTTAAGTAATAATTATCATTTTTCAACAAGCAATCATTACATAGGTAGGATCTCATTCTAAGAACATTTTCCAAAAAAATATAATGAAAAAAAGATAGAGAAAGAAATAAAGAGATACATTTTTTGTAATTTTGACCTTTGTGAGATTACAAATATTTCCTACACGATTACAAAGAAAAAAAACCCCATGAGTTTCTTGTGCCTTTTTCTCATTGGTGGGATCGTTCCGAAGACACATCCTAACTTAGTTTTAAGACGATTCAATGTGATCTCATGCGAATGATTCCAAATGCATAAAGAAATTTTAACTAAGGTGGAGCAATTAAATAACTTAACATCTTTTTACGTGATGACGCATTTTATGTCGTTACATCCGTTACGTTTGTATTTTGCAAGTAATCCTTCTACTCTTGACCTTTTTTAAAAAAAAAATTTAATACAAACAAACTCACAAAATTAAATACATACCTTAGTCAGAAGATATGACTCTCTGGCTGGCACAGTAATTTCGTGGAGCACCGTTCAGTTCAAACATAATATTTCAAAAGTAAGCAATAACGTTCACGAAAACAACACAAAAGAATTGAGGGTACATTGTTCAGGGGTAAATTAAAACGGGACTTTTACTTTTAACTCTGCAGAGTGTTAACGTAAAAAATAATGTTTTTTGTCGGATTATTTTCGGTGAAAACAGTTTAGGGAGAGCACAATGGAAATAGGTGTGTCATTATTTTTGTATGAAGTGTCGTTTTGAACGATTTTCATTTCATTTGATTTTAGTACAGTCATATATTTTAAGAAATTTCACGAAATATAGGTCAACACCTATGTATCTACTAATTATGTAACTATTGTAATTCCTTTTAGGTCCTTGTAGACACTCCAGTTATCGCCAGAACATGACTAAAATAAATATTTTTTCATGAAAATAAAAGTATTTTTAGCTAGGTTTCCTGGAAGAGACCGCTTTCAGTCAATGGCGCTTAATGTGTCTCTATGTTTTAATGTGATTGTTTTCAGGATTCCGTAGGTAGGTACCTCAAAAGGTAAAAAAGGAACCCTTATAAATTCACTTTCTTGTCAGTATGTCTGTTTAAATGAGTGCAATAAAGCGTTGTATCTATTTTATTAATTTAAATTTTGGGACAATTACCCTTATTTTCTTGTCCCATTTTTTTTCTCAAGACAAGAACAAAGCATTTATTAACAACAAAATAACAAAACACAACACGAAACAAATGTCACATTTTGTATGTATGGTTGTAAACTTAGGTTGTAAATTATGATGTACAAAGTTTGAGTGTTGATACACGAGTCACTGTAACAAATTGCGAAGTTTCTTACACAGGGCTTCCCAAACTGCCGCCGCCGTTGTACAGGGGCGTTCGTGAGGCGATCTATATAGACAAGTTCAAAATTTAGAGACAGAGATGAGAGCGTAAACCCATGAGTTTCTTGTGCCTTCTTCTCATCCTAACTTAGTTTTGAAAACGCTTCTAAGTGATTTCATGCAAATTGTATGATTCCTACTGGGTTTGTCTTGGCATCTACGTACAATCGACGCTACACTATTTTAGCAAATCTGAGTATTCTTATGCGCTCAAAATAACTTTTAATTTAATACAATATAATATTTTGAGAAGAACAGTGCAGAATGCATGAAGAGTTTTGATTTGGGCAATGTCAAAACTTGAGCCTCATTTGCGAAGCTATACTCAGAAAAGCAAGGACATTCTTCTTATTATTAGCAAATGAAAAGAGAAAATATATACGCGACGATGGGTGTGCTTGCTTTTTTTATTCATAATTTTTTTAGATTGTGTTTTCTGACAAATTATTATTAGGCTAATAATAGAGAGCGGTGTTGGCTTAGTGGTAGATACCTCAACTTTCATTCTGAAGGTCGTGGGTTCGAATCCAGGCCGGCCGTGCACTAATATATCTTTCTTAAGAAAAATTTATGTGCGCTAATTGACATTGCTCTTACGGTGAAGGAAAACATCGTGATGAAACCCGTGGCTTAGTTGGCTCCAGAAGTATTGACAAGTTCTCTCCTCTGGACATGGTCGACTAAGCTGAGAGGGTAGTAGGTGCTGGGCAAGCCTACTCCATCTTCATGCAAAAAGGACCCAATTAAAAAAAAAAGGGTCTAATCGCGGGAAAACAGCCTGTATACAAGTACAAGTAGGCTAATAATTATTAGGTAATTGTATGGAAACAAGGCTAGGCGTCGCAAAAATATGGCAACTTCGCAAGGGCGTCTCAGTAAAATAAGTTTGGGAAGCCCTGCACTAGGAGATAGGTATCGCGGCGGGCGAGTCACATGAGGGATCCTTGGGGGGTCTTTTTATTTTCTTTTTAAATGATTGAAATGATAAGTTTCCAAAAACTAAGTTCCAAATCTTTATACGTAGGTATACGATTATTAGGGTTCCCTGACCCAAAGGGTAAAAACGGGGCCCTATTACTAAGACTTAACTGTCTGTACGTCCACCGGGTTGTATCTCATGAACCGTGATATTGCTAGAGAGTTGAAATTTTCACAGATTATGCCGTTATAATAACAAATAAAGTACTGAAAACAGAAATGATTTGTTTTATTTAGAATTCAAAGATCACTGCAAAAATATATTCTAATATATTCTAGTTTCAATTGTATATCAATTTTTCCGTAGAATTTCATTTTGTAGACTTAAAACTTTTACATACTTACATAAAACCTTTTTCGTTTCGCAGTCACGTGACAAGAACAGCGAGCTGGCTGCCTCCAGCGGAGAGCTGGCCCTCTTCCAAAGATGGTAGCAGCACCAGCAGCCAGGGTATTGAGGAAGAGGATCTACCTTACGGATGGGAACAGGCGCTTGACAGCAGAGGGAAACCCTATTACATAAAGTAAGTACAATAGTGGTTTGTTGGTAAAGTGACAAAACCCCAGTTTCTTGTGGTTTCTTCTCATTCTAGACGGGGCGTTCCGAAACTATTATACTTATATCCTTTTTATTCCATATTCTTGATGGCACTCTGTAACAAAACTTCGTTCTGGTTTTTTTTTTGCATCTCAACCAAAGTACCATTTTCCTCTAATTTCCATTTTCCTCTAATTTCCAGTCATGTGAACAAAACAACGACGTATGTAGCTCCTGAAGGTTGTTCATGCGAGTCTCCTCCTGCACCACGGGACGTGGTGTTAGAACGAGATCCGGAACTGGGGTTCGGCTTCGTGGCGGGATCAGAGAAGCCGGTGCTGGTTCGCTTCGTTACTGACAACTCGCCCAGTGTTGGGAAGGTAAGAGATCAAAATCCTGGAGATCCCAAAGTGGGGTTGACATGAAAATCTGATTAAACTCCATGTAATGTTGAATCCCCAAGAATCCGAAGAAACACCATGCAGTTTCGCTTTTTCATTCACCACTGCAAAGGATTATTATGGAATTAGTTACCGGAGTCTGTTTTTGTAGGTCTCCAAGTGCGAGTTAATAGAAAATACAAGAACTTTACACGTGCTGGTACAACAGCTATCCGTGTCCAGAACTTTTAAAAGCACTACGTTACGAATCACAATAAAGAACCATGGAGTCACAAGAGAAATTAAAACTTTACCAATCTTAGATTCACCGGACTTTCTAGCTAGAAGTAGGTATCTTGTAATCTCACGGGTACAATTGTCGATGCAACTAGTTTACAATAGTAGAGGTAAATCTTCTAGTGCCGGACACCTAAAGTTTTTAAAATAAACTTCGAGAAATGTAAAAGAGAGGTATCTGTTAGACATTGTAATGTCTTCCAAAAAAATTTTGTCTCTGGCAGACGTCGATTACATTTTGGATCATTACGCAAGATTGTTTGTTAATTCTTCATCAGGTCACATTTGGGAATGATCTTCTGATATACTGTGTATGTAGTAAAATTTACTTTAACCGAAAATATAAATTGTTTAATGTCATTTTCCCTTTGACTCTGTGAACCAACTTTTATGACATGTGTCTTTTCGTTCCTCTCGTATTCTTTTAACTGATTTTTCAACTAAGCGTGATAGTCTCGTAGTACGCGCTTAGTGCAGTTCAAAGCTAAAAGACTTCTCCTTTTATTGAAACAACTCTTGAGAGCTCCGTGAACCATTGAAACTCTACAATTTAGTTAAAAACAAACTTCGGAACATCGCACTTGAAAGTTGAAAGAGAAACATGATCTATGGGAGTTGTAAAGTTGTTTTAATTGAGAAAGAATACAAATATACCGTTATTTACTTTTTAAGTGTAGACTGTAGTTTAGTTCGGACGCTAACAGTGATTATGTCAAGTTAAAAACTTTTAAGGCGACCTAAAAACGAACACACACTCCATATCAAAAGGAGAGTTTTATAACTTTAGCTTTTACCCTTCCAGTTAGAACCAGGCGACCAAATCCTCTGTGTGAACGGTGAAGACGTGAGCCTAGCTGCACGTGAGCATGTAATATCCGCCGTCCGCGCATGCACGGAGCGTGTTACACTCCGCGTGTGTCAGCCCGCAAGGAGCGGCAACCTCGCACGGCGTTCTGCTCTTCTATCCGCCGCGAAGAGAGCGAGGTTGCGAGCCAGGCCTCCACGGGTCAGGTTCGCTGACTCGGTCCAGTTGAATGGAGCTCCTATGTACCCTGTAAGTAAAGGTTCTAAAATAACTGAGCTACCGCTATAAAATGTCTGTGAAGTATAAAACTCCTGTCGACAAAGCTTGAACCAACGCCTGTAGCCAGCTTTTTGGTGCCACATGACGGCATAATGTTTGTGTAAATAGCTAAAGTTACTTGTGACAAGCTTGAATAGAGTGCAACATTTCATGTTTGCGATTAAACTTGATTCTCAGCTTGATTAAGTCCAGCAAAACATGATTTTCATAAATTATTTCTAATGTTCCAGCCGTCAGCCTTCTCGCTCGGCGATCTCTGCCTCCCACCAATGGCGAACGTTCTCAAGGTATTCCTGGAAAACGGTCAAACCAAATCCTTCAAGTACGACACGACCACCACCGTAGCAGATGTCGTCTCAAGCCTCAAGGACAAGCTCTGTATCACTGCTGAAGAGCATTTCAGTCTGGTCGTGGAACATGTTAAAAGTTTGAGGAGGAACAAGTTGACTTTGCTGGATTCAAAGGAGTCGTTAGCTAGGGTAAGAAAAACTGCAACTTTGCTAAAAACTTTGTGACACGTATTTATCAGGCTTGGTTTCCAACAGCATTTATGTTGCCTTGAGTTAAAACTTTTAACTCGACAAAAGTGTGATTTTCAGTCAATCTAGTACCTATTTAATCTCGTAACTTAATTGCGCTTTGGTAAAATGTTTACTACCGAATACAGAAGTGCTATAAAGGTACACGTTTAGGGTGTATTGCTATACTAGTATTATATGTAATAAAAAGAAAATATTTATTTGTTTGTCGTTTTTATTTGTTTGTTGGTAAGAAAAGGCTCCGAAACTACTGGACCGATTTAGATGAAACTTGGTATGTAGATAGCTGTAGACCTGGATTAACACTTAAGCTACTTTTTATCCCGATATTCCCACGGGATCGAGAGTTACGCGGGTGAATCCCCGGAGCGCTGCTAATGGATGATAAGAGATATAAAATCCGTCTAACAAAACTTACTCCCAAACTGAACTAATATTTCAGATCGCAGCTCGTCCCGGATCTCACAAGATGCGGTGTTTATTCCGTGTCGTCTTCATGCCGGCTTCGGCAGCAGAACTGGCGCAACGAGACCTCGCAGCGCTGGACTACCTCTACATGCAGTGCTGTAACGATGTGGCTCAGGTACTTCACCTTTCGACGACTTCTGAAAGATGTGGATATGCTTCCCATCCTGGAACAAATATTTGCAAGATTTACAAATATTTGTTGATTGTCTGTGTGTTAATATGTAACTTGTATACCTGTTTAACTGGATCCTATTAAAATAACACTGATTCAGGTTGTTAAAGGCGCTTTCTAGCCTAGGATTGTGATCACCATCTGGTGGTTTGCACTTCCGAATTTTTACTAGGTCATATTTTATTTATTGCATCGTTGATGTGGAACTTAAGGACTGATGAGTCCTTCTGATCCTTCCATTACATTGAGGACTGTGTGATTTTTTCCGGTTTCTTCAAACTATCATCAGGTGACCCGGAAAGGCTTTTGTCTGTAGTTAATTAGTCAATGAGCTAATTAAGCCTCAAAAACCTGTCGTTATTATTTAATCACTTTCCTGGATGCAAGTCCTGAAAGTGATCTGTTAAGTGATTTCATTGAGAGAGAAATGAATGTAAATGTTTAGTTCCGCATTAATTGATGTAACTGAATTAAGACTTGTAATCATATCAATGAACCAATTAAATACTAACTATTCCAGGAGCGTTTCTCCCCGGAGCTCCAGCCGGAGACGGCGCTGCGTCTTGCCGCACTACACATGCACCAACACGCCCTCGCCAACAACCTGCCGCCAAACAAGCTCACTGTTAAGGCTGTCGAGTAAGTTGAGATTTTTTAACCAAACACATGGCCAAATCCATGCAAACAATAATAATGATAATGTTGAAAAATTACTACTACTTACTCCTCTGGCTCAGCGGCCCAAAGTGGATCTTGGCGAGAGTCTTTCATCGCTCCCCGTCCTGCGCTATTTCTTGCCAATTATTGTTCACTTAAAGTTCGCGCAGGAAAAAAAAAATTAGCATAATATTTTCTTCATTCCAATTACCTAGTTTACCTTCTTTGGGGATAGACCAATAAGTAATCCTATTTTTTTTAACTATTATTCCAGACGCGAGTTCGGTCTAGAACGGTTCGTCCCCTCCGGTCTACTGGAGAGCATGAAGCGGAAGGAACTCCGGAGACTGATAGCGCACTTCCTCAAACTCAACTCGCAGATGACGGGCAGCCAGAGGCAGCTTACCCAGCTGCAGGTACTGTCATAACAAAACTTGATCAAAAAACAAAACTTAAACAAAAAACGCTGACTATCATCAAATAACTGCTGCCTCCTGATAAAAATCTGATCTTTTCAAATACACTATTAGTTTCCAGAACCGCTCAAATTTATTTCGTTTGAGATACATTTAAAATACTTGTTTCTACTTAATAAAATAATTATATTATTGTCACAAAAAAAAATCCAATTAGAATCACGAATGATTTCAAAGTCATACCATTTCAATGAATTTAAGTGCTAAATCTACAGTTTATCTATATTTTCAATAGAACTCTTCTAGACTTTTGGCCTGTCTTCGACGTGGTGACTTTAAATGTAAATGTAATTGTAATAATATTGTGTATTTCAGGCTAAACTCCATTACCTGGATATAGTAGCCGGTCTACCTAGCTACGGAGCCAAGTGCTTCAGCAGCAGTAGACCGGAGCGAGTATTGCTTGTATCACCAAGGTTCGGATTGAGTCAAATCATTGGTCGGAGTAATTCTGTGGTATGTCAATGTTATTTACTTATGTAGAGATTGTTTTTTTAACTCTTAGTTTTATGTATGTAGAAGAATATATGATAAACATGAATTATTTTATATAAACGTATAAAACTGAAGGACCTAGTTTGAAGCCCTGAGGTACACCTTATGTGATTGTACGGAACAAACTATCTGCTATGTCTCTACCAATAGCGATTGGTGTAAGCATATATTTATTATTCTAATTGTTTGTTTTAATAAATAAAAAATATTTGACAATTCGTTTTTATTGATTTCCAGCCTCAATCAATAGCATCGCTAGAGGAGGTGGAAGGTATTCGTGTGAAACGTGAGAACTCTGGCTGTGCAGACGTCGCCATTTTCTTGCAACGAGACCGAGTGTTGGCCTTGTTGATGGATGAACGAGACGCTACTGAGATGCCGCTTGTTATTGCTGGGTGAGAGAGAGAAATAGGAATCATTTGCATAGCCTAACATCTTTCTAGAATATCGTTGACGAATTACCTCATTCGAAAATGAAAAAGATAAACTAAACACAATAACTTTCTTACAGATATTATCGGCTGGCTACAGGACAAGAGTTAAACGTAGAACTCGAAAGAGAACCAATCACTGAAGATATAGGTAATTGATTTGTAGTTGATCTACCAATAGCCTTTGACTTTATAAATTTTCAAATAGTCCAAGCCAACAGCATGTCTTTTTTATTTAGACTTACTTCTTACCTGTATCTTGTTAATTTCAGCTCCACCTTACTTGTCTCAACACAACGTAGTGCCTGCAAAGTGGAGCTTTCTTCACTACGATGATCCGAATATTCTTTCTAAGAAACATTACGCTATATTTAGCATGCCTCCGCCTTATCATTCCACACCGGACCAATCGAAAGCCAGTCTAGATACTAATATGAATGCTAGTATCGCAAATAGAAACCATAGCAATAATACCAGCCCACTTATGGGTTATGAAAGTAAGGGAGTTTTAGGTCAAGATGTACATTTTGATAAATGTAAAAGAAGCGATGAGTTCAGACTCTTCGATCCGAACGATGAATGTTACCTCGACGACGGTATGGGTTTCGATCTTCAAAGCGTTCTATCGATGGAACTCTTAGAGAATGCAAGCAACCCAAAATTAGTAGAAGCTAAGAACGAAGAAGTATTAAGAAGAGTAGCTGAAATGCAGAAACTAGTTGAAAATTCTGAACAATATTTGACTGAAAATAGCGAAGCGTATCATGACGATGCATATCATGAAGCATTACTACGAGATGAACTTGTAGGTAAAGAAACCAGTGTAGATACGTTAGGAAGTGACACAGAATCTAATCACAGCAGAACATCGGCTACTGATGATGCCCCGGGGATATTGAAACATAGTGATTCTTTACTGCTTCTAACTGAAACCATAAACCAAGGTCTCAGCGTATTGGGTGTAGCAGACACTAATAAAGATAATACTAGCAATTTAACTACGAGACAATCACAAGGACTCAGTGCTATATTAAATAACTGTGGTCTGACCGACGCTTTATTAGCTTTAAACACTGACATTCACTCGGAGAGCGATAATGAATCTCTATATACACCAACGAATAGCCCAATAAGAAGGTATCAAAATCCACCACCGAATAAGGCTGTTCGCACCAGTTTTGGGCTACACAGCCCCGATAACGGCCCAGAAGCGAAAGAATCGAATCTCAGAGAATACTTAAAAGAGCTTAGAGAGAAGAGTAGTAAAGAGGAAACGACAGATTATAATTTTTACTACACAGAGAGTGGTGTGGACGGTGACGCTGAGCTTATAGATTTAACATTAATACCTCCCCCACAAACTCCTGACGAACTAGATAGTGCTACGCAAGTGCCTCAAATTTTACCTGTAGTACCGCCCTCCTTCGCAGACGAAAAAGCTAATTCACAAGAGAACCTTAGTGCACCTAAATCTAACGAATTAGAAGAGTTTATAGCAAATGTTACTATACAACCGCCTACAGTAAGAGTTACACCTGCAATAGAACTAACGCCTGAAGAAATACTATCCTACATCATTCCACCGCCGCCAGGGTCCAATACCTCCACTTTAGATAGAGATCACGTAAGCTACGTTAATCAAACTCAGTTAAAAGAAGCCAAGAACGGAATAAAAGGGGAAACGAAAGCCGCAAACGGTGAAGTAGTTAAAGGAACACTGAGCGTTAGTGAGATTAGAAATATGTTTACTGCGAAGAGTCTGAGTGAAGCTAGGAATAGTCTACTGCTGAAAGATAAGAATAAAACGGTACAGGGAAAATCTGATTCGCCAAAAAGCAAGCGTAAAAGCGTAACGAGTGACAAACAAAATGGAAGTGCACATGTAATAGAATACCCAACAGTCGAAAGGAAAGGAATGTTTTCTTGTTGCAGTAAAGATAAGAATAAGAGTGACGATAGTAGTAATGATGAGACTGAGAAACTAGACGCTCAAATACATAATTCGGACTCAATGCCGGACGTGTGCGAGGTGAGACCGCCCCCTAGAAGAAAAAGTATAGAAATCCGAAAACCTCCGGAACGACCTCCGAAAATTCCACCCACCCCTGCACCGAGACCACGTTCAAACTCCTTCACTTGCACGAACAATGAGCTATCGACTGTCGAGATACCGACGAGCCACTTCAGCACCCTCACTAATCGAAAACTAAACTACCAAATGATCTGTGACATCAACGAACAACCAAACCCCCCACAACTACCTCCCAGATTAGAAAACAGGGTCTTATCTCCACCGCCTCCTTTACTCTTACCTCCAAAAAAGCCTCCCTTACCTCCCGTCCCGAGTATCGAAGTTCTGCGCCTGAAGAACTCAAAATTATCTCCCGTTAGGAACCCTGAACAACGACTAGCGAGTATCGGTTCGCCACATTTTCAAAGAAACCTAAATACTTACAGAAATCTGGAAATCGAGAGTAGATTGGATGACGAAGCTCAAAACATACGATCCACACCGAATTACAGTTCAATGACGTTACAAAGCAGACACGTTCGTTCCCATTCAGAAACAAAGAACACTATATTGAAGAACAAAGAAATGACTGCTCTATCCTTGTGCTCGCCACAAATGAACCGTAGATTTACAAACCGACCGGACCTGTTGAATGGAGCTGCTGGGAACGAGCAAAAGGCATTCAGTCCACCTTTTGACAGGAAATCCTTTAGGCGAGATAGTGCAAGTCCTTCTAAACAGAATCACGTTCGTTTCAAAGACGATGTTAAAGTGGATGATGATATACCGACGCCGCCATCGCCTCCGTTAGCGAAGTTATTTGAGGGGAATAATGGTTGCGTGTCAGTGGAGAGTCTGCTTTGTAAGACTGAAGTAGCAGTGGAAGGGTTGCTGCAGAGACTGCATCAAGTTGCTCAGAGTTGTTCGCATCAGCACGCGCACGGGGGAGGGGAGGATATTGATGAGATTAAATTTCAGGTAAGTTATCATTTTTCCTTTTAAAAACTACTGCTTATTCCTTTTCCTTTATCGAGTCTATTTTAAGCAAAGGAAATTCTATGTATACCTACATGTTTTTTTACGTGGGGCTTCAGGGCTATATTCTAAACTATAAGAGACAGCGAAAAATGTTGAAAGGCCCGAAAGCGTGCCCGATTTTGACAAGAACTAAAACTGCATCATTAGATTTTTGGAAAAGTCATTACCCTAGCCGGGAATCGAACCTGTTGATTTTGCAAAAAATAATCATTCTATATTTTTATACCAATCGATAGTGTTGCTGATAGAGATCAATTCTTGGAAACAAATAAATAATATAGTCTGGCAAATCAAAGGAAATGACTGAATATTGTAGTTTTTTTGCAATTTTCACCTTTCTGTCTTTGGCAAAACCATAGTATGAGGCATAGAGGGCAAGTGACATTATTCCAAATATTATAAAATATGTTCTAATTTATGGTCTTTACATACAATTTGTAAAAACAGTTCATATTTTTAGTGCAGCAATTTGTTACGTCATTGGCCATACCTCCTGACTGCATTTTTTTTCAGGAATGGTTGTATGAAAATTCCAGAAGATTACTAAAATGAGCTATTTTCTTTAATTTGCCAGACTATGTTTGTTTCCAGGAATTGATCTCTATTAGCAACAAAAATATAGGCCCTCTTATTACAAAAAAACTGCAAAACCATAGTTTAAACCTGTACTAAAAGATCTAGGTTTTTGTGTTAGTTTTGGTTTAAAATTGATTCTTATTACAAAAAGTAAATAGACCAAGGACCAGAAAATCCCTGGTTTTAGTCGCAACCATAGACAATAGATAGCAAACTCGAAACAAACCATTCTTTTGTTCGTTCAGCGTTCGAAACACCGTTCCTTTTCACAAAATGGTGGTAAGTGAGTAAATATTAAAAACTTATATAAGAAATCGAATACTAAAGTGATAAAAATATAAATTGTGTGTTCAATTATTGTGAAATAGTGTGACTTGTATTTGTTATTCTATGTTCGCGATTACGTTGTTGTATTTAAATTCATCAATTTATGTAGCGTATATCGGAACGCGGCTCGAGTTAAGCCTTTTGCCTGCCCCTTTAGAAGTATAAAAAAAAAAATTAAGTAAACATGAAAATAACCTAAATTTCTCAAAAACATAAGAAAACGTAGTGATTATATCCTCTTTGAACATAAGTACGTACTAAAAATATTTACTTATTTATGTTTTTAGTAGGTTTACGTAATATGTTGTTAAAATCTGTGAAAATTTCAACTCTCTAGTTATCACGGTTCTTGAGATAGAGCTTGGTGACGGACAGAAGACGGACGGATAGCGAAGTCTTAGTAAGAGGGCCCCGTTTTTACCCTTTGGGTATGGTACCCTAAAAAGGAGCGAGAATTGGAGTAACGAGGAAAAGGTGAACGTCAGAATTTAATTTTTTGAGGTTAGAAACTTCGTACTAAGTTAGTTAAACTAGGGTGCTCGGCAGTTTATCTTTGACAGGACAGACAAACCTGGTTTTAGCGGTAAACTTCTTTTTGTAATAACGTTTATCTAAGTCCATGGTTTTAATCTCACTAAAACGTAGTTTAATTTTTAGACTTCGTTTTGGAATAAGGGGGTAAGAGATCCCTGAGAGCCCTGAAGGCTCACATAAAAAATTCACCCTGTATAGTTAAAAAACCAAAATTATTCAATGTACAGACCAAGCTAAATAAATAGACAAAAAGGTTTCGACTCATCAAAGCTAGTTTCGTTGTTCAATCATAGATGTCGTTAGCAGTAAGTACAATAACATTTTATATAATGGATGGATAAAGGACGGTACCGCCCGAACTCACGCGGAGAAGTTCCACTCCATAAAAAGGAGAAAGTTCTCTATTCAAATCAATTTCTCCTTATGATTGCAGCGTGCGCGCAGCGAGCTGACGTCATGCGCAGTGTCCCTGGTGGGCGCGTCCCGCACGCTGGTCGGCGCACTCGGCGGCACCGCGCCGTCAGCCGCCGCCGCCGCGCTCGCTGATTGTCTTACGCCACTGAGACGACTTGCTGACCTCGCACAGGTTAGTTACAAATGATACGAATATTAAATAATGCCTTAACCGATCTAGTTATTGGTGAGACATTACACAACTTGGAACCACTACTGGACAGGTACGATTTGTTTACCAGGTAGCCGCCCGCGCCGTCTAACTTATTTAAGCAGAGTGAAATGTCAAACTGTCACACTGACTCGTGAGCATGTAAAATACTTGCAGGTTAGGTATAGTAGCTATACAGGTTGGATTTTAGTTGGTCAGTTTAGTCAAAACGTTTCTTCGTTGCTACACTGGTTCTGATAGGTACCATAAGCATCAACAACCACCCTTAGTTATGATAAATTGTATATTTTCCATCCCACTTCTGAACAAACGACATTTGTCTATTTATTTTAAAAATATTTATGTTTTAGGCTCTAGGCAGACACACATCATCACCACTCCAAACAAGGAACCTAGTTCTCCGAGTACATGACGTCACTGCCGCTTTTAAAGAACTCGCCGGGGCTGAAATGGCTCAAATAATCCACGATCATAACACGAAGAAGTCTCAAGCACAAAGCCAGGACACCACCCTTGAAGGCCAGTTAGCTTTGAGAGCAGAATGCTTGGCTAATGTCCTTGCTACGCTTTTAAGAAGTCTAAGAGTGTTTTCACCTTAAATATTTCCGGCAAGACAAAATGGCCGCTCGTAACCTCAAAATCTCTCAAAAGTCAGAGTCTACTAGCAATAAAACTGCAGAAAATCAACGAAATAATTGTTGCACGTAATAATTTACTAAGCAAAAGTGATTTTTGCAGATTTTATTGCTAGCACTTGCACTTGTATATTTTCCATTATTTTCCGTTGTTACTAAATGAGACCAAATAACTTTAGATACGTTTTATATTGTATTCGGATTTCTTTAGTTATAGTTTTGTAAATTTTAACAAGCGTTAAATGTTATCTGTTGTTAATGTAATATTATGTTGTCACATTTTAGTGTTAACATTTCGTTCTATTAATATTAATATAATTCTTATATTCTACAAAATGTTAGTTATTTCTTGGAGATTAGTCATGTTTACATCTTGGCAGCTTATACTATATTGTAGAATGTGTTACCATAGATAATAATTACTTTACCTATACATATCTATTTACATAAATAAATGTATATTTTCTAAGAATGTGTGATCGGATTTAAGGTGCAAATGTAATCTCTTTAAATGTCCAATTAACCATATCTCTATTACTAATCTAAATTGCAGTTAAAGCGCGATCATGTTTTTGTATTGCTATGGAAGAAAAATTTCATTTTAGTGTTGCTTTTATTTTTGTTAAATTTAAGGCTACCCTTCGCGACTTTAGGCACTTCACACAACATATTGGCTTAGAAGCGGATTTTTTCACAAAGATAAATCTGACTTTTTTATGTCTAATGTGCTTAAAGTCATGAAGGTTAACCTTAAGTGCTAATATTATAATATTGGTGCTATTTTTTAGATGAAAAATAAATGTGTATTTGTATTGTGATCAGTTTGTGTACCCCGCATAATTTTGTACGTATAAACGCACCAGTGATTTGAACTTGAATTAAGTACGAATAAGGTGTATTTTGCAATGCAATAAGTTAGCTAGGCATCAGTGAATTTGCTATTTATTTCTCGCCTGTTAAAGTACAATGCAGATTTCTTGTTCCAAAGCTGGCAGACGCCAAAGAGACGTTATCATTCCTTTACATTATGAGATCTTCTAGTTTTAGACTGAAAGCTTCCTCTAACAGGTCTAGACATACATACAAAGGTACGTCTGTATATGTATGTGAGTGACCAACTACGACCAATATTTTAATCATTAGCCTAATTCGGACTACTTGTACTTGTATACGGGCTAATATCCA
Organism: Idaea aversata; assembly: GCA_907269075.1. Classification (NCBI taxonomy): domain Eukaryota; kingdom Metazoa; phylum Arthropoda; class Insecta; order Lepidoptera; family Geometridae; genus Idaea; species Idaea aversata. The sequence goes on along the minus strand of OU026092.1, from coordinate 888,612 downwards.
TGAACCTCTTTAGTTGGGTCCATTTTGCGTGAGACATGGTTGCTATGGTTTCATGAAATTTTTTGGAAGGCTTATAGTCTAATTCGGACTAAACTTGTAGCCTAAAAAAGATTACCTACTTGACACTACGTCTACACTCTCATCCAGGGCGATTAGTTCTAACCAAATTAGTTCAAATAAATACAATTTAAATTATTCAGTTCCGATACTATTATGCACATGGTGCTAAGCTAAATAAAAAATGATGTAAATGGAGCCATGATAGAGAAGCGTTTAATTTAAAACTAAAAAGTCTCGTGTTTACTTTATTAATTTATATCTGTTTTTGTTACATATACCTATTTTAGAGTTTATAAAAACCCTAGCGTGGTCACGTGTTCGGGTCAAAAGTAACAAAACGTAGCATATGTACCTAGATATTTTGATCAAACTATATTCATCGTTTTTCTACAATGTATGTACACAATAGCTGAATATATCACACTAGTAAGTTTGACTGTCTGTATATTAACACGTACAAGGTAACTGTATCAAACAGTTTTATTTATTGTTCAAGCCTGTATTCATATCATAATGCAATGCATTTGATGTAATAAATAAACCATAATATGAAAAATATTGAAGCAGTTTTTTTTCTGTTAATTTATAAGAAAAAAAATGAAACGGAATATTTTTGCAGGTCTATAATTTTTGGTTATACTACATTATATTGAATTTGTTTATTAATTTTGCCATTCCACAAGAGATGGCGTTAGCTGTAGTATTGAATTTAATAGAGATTAGTATAAAAAAAAGTAATAGTTTCATTATGTCTCGATAGGTAGCAGCACTACTTAGTTACCACTAGCTATTAGATAAAAAAAATTAAATTGTCTTATTAAATTAAAAACAAGTTAGCATTTTTTCTCAAAACTAGTTCTGAACCGCTCGGATAGATGGCGCAATATTATACCAACCATTATCTCAGGTCAAGCAAATGGGTTACGTATCATAATAACTAAGTTCAATATAACTATGTTCGAAATAACTACGGTCGATTCACATAAGTTCATAATACCTAACGGTCGATTGGGCTACACATTATAATAACTAAGTTCAATATAACTATGTTCGAAATAACTAACGGTCATAATACCTACAGTTTAAAATACCTAATGGTCGAAATACCTAATGGACGAAACACCTACGGTTAATTTAACTACAATTAATTCAACTACGGTTTTTCACCTGCGGTTTAAAAAAATCAATTTTATAAAATCCCTAACCAAGTAAAATGGGTAGAATTCGCTTCTAGCACTCGCCGGCCGCTACCGCGGCACCGCTCGCTTCGCTCGCTCGGCTCGTGCGTTGTGGTCGCAGTTCTAACATAAACCTAACCTATCCATGTCGGTTCTGGGTAGGGAGTTTTCCGGGTGGGTCTTTATATGCTGCGTTTATCACGCAACTAGAGACGAATTTTACCTATTTGACTTGATTAGGGAAGCATATAAAGACCCATCCGGAACACCCCCTACCCAGAACCGACATGGATAGGTTAGGTTTATGTTAGAACTGCGACCACAACGCACGAGCCGAGCGAGCGAAGCGAGCGGTGCCGCGGTAGCGGCCGGCGAGTGCTAGAAGCGAATTCTACCCATTTTACTTGGTTAGGGATTTTATAAAATTGATTTTTTTAAACCGCAGGTGAAAAACCGTAGTTGAATTAATTGTAGTTAAATTAACCGTAGGTGTATTTTATAAAATTGATTTTTTTTAACCGCAGGTGAAAACCCGTAGTTGAATTAATTGTGGTTAAATTAACCGTAGGTGTTTCGTCCATTAGGTATTTCGAAAATATGCCAAACAACCATTAGGTATTTTAAACAGTAGGTATTATGACCGTAGTTATTTCGAACATAGTTATAATGAACGTAGGTAAATTAACCGTAGGTATTTCGTCCATTAGGTATTTCGTTCATTAGTTATTTCAAAAATATGTGAAACAACCATTAGGTATTTTGAACAGTAGGCATTATGACCGTAGTTATTTCGAACATAGTTATATTGAACTTAGTTGTTTTGATATGTAACCAGCAAATGCGCGCTAGAAAAATTAAAATGGAACTAAAATAAAATAAATACTTACAAAAAATATTAATAACGAATTAAAGACCTAGGCCCGTATTAATAAATCGCTCTCAATATCGATCTTGAGTGCGTATCAATCGAGTGAGTCTTGAGATGTGGTCACTATCTTAAGTTAGGCGTTAATTAATAGATAAAACTCAAGTTTTAACCAGGCTGATATCGCTCTTGAGATTTGAGACTGATCTTGAATGACAGTAACGCTTTGTTCTTACCTTAAATGATATGTTCTTACCCTATGGTAGGTAGTGTCGTCATATTTTGCTGTCAACTTGTTTTTAATGTGAAAATATTTAAAAAAAATGTAAGATTTGTATGACCCGCAATCAGACTTGAGTTCACGAAACTACATCTTGAGACATATTTTGAGAGCTGAGTTTGATTTATTAATACGGTATGACTCAAGTGATACGTCGCTCTTTAATCACGTCTTAAGATAGGTTTATTAATCAGCGTAACAACTCAAGAGCAAACTCAAGATTGAAATCGATATTGAGTTCGGTTTATTAATACGGACCTTAGGCTTAGAGGGAATGGAGATGACTCCCGCTTCAACTTGTTTCTGACGGGATCAATATGGGGCGGGTTATTTGATTAGAGAGCGATTGATTTAAGACGATATATTAAATGAAACAGTACTAAAAAATACAAAAAGTTTTATTATAATTACAAAACGATTTTAACTGGTCTTATACATTTTTCAGATTTTTAATCCAGTAGCTAGCGGTGAGGTAGTGGCGACATCTATAGCAAAGCGAGGCATAGTGGTACTAGTCTTTTTTATTGAGAAAGCCTCATTGAAATCCTAATGGAATTATTAGTTGATAAGATCACTACATAAAAAGATTGGAGGAACGGTATGTCAAATAGTCGTCGAACAAACATACAACGCCTTAGCACTAGACCAGTCATGTCAAACATACGGCCCGCGGGCCGCATGCGGCCCGCGAGTCTTAATGATGCGGCCCGCAGTCAGAATCTAGATCTCATAAATGAAAGCGTATTTTTAAAATTTTCGTTTCTCTCGCACTTGCAATGACCAATCTGCAAGGCACCTTTACTTTGAGTAGGGTCTCAAAAGCTATAGCTATCCTTTTTCGTAGTTAATATTTATGTGGACAAAAGTTTTCTATTATGAAAAGAACAAATATCGCTCAATAATTATTGGTCCATGCTCAAGACTAAGTGATGAACATCCAGTCTATTCTTAAAATAAATACCACGAATATGACACCTGACATTTATATCATGAAAAACAAAAGAAGTCAAGTTTCCGGACCCTACAGATAAATTGACTTCCCCTTTTTTTATTATTTTTGCAGTACCTACAGTTAAAACTAATTATTGTTTGTGTACTTACCTATTGAAAAAGTACCAAATAAATGTACCCGCCTCACCAATAAACTTAATAATAATGGGAAAATTCCGAAAAATAAAAAAAGTTGAAAATTACTGTACATTTTGGTACTTACAAGTTTTCGTGAATATGTAATTTGCCCATATCTTTTATCGTCTTGACTCAGAACCTTGATTTTTATACACCTAATAGGGACTATTAGACCTTAGTACTATCTGGTTTGAATTTCAACTTGCTAGGTCCACCCGTTCCTGAGAAAATCGGTGGTGACACACGGACAGACAGACAGACGGACAAGAAAATGATCCTTTTTTTACCTTTTGAGGTATATAACTCTAAAAATGTACGTATTTAAATATTTCATGTCTGGTCCGCCTACACATCTGCAATTTTCGAAATGGCCCTATGAAAAATCGAGTTTGACACCCCTGCACTAGACCTTTACTCACTTCAGTCGCTCGGTCAACTATCGGGCGACAATAAAGTCTACAGTCTGATATACTCAAGTAGTTTATAATATTGGTACGTCTATAGAGAGTCTAGTGTCTTGGCAATCATGTATTGGTAAAGTGACAAGGCGTTCGGACATGTTTAATTTTCACACGATATGTTACGACCGGTTTCTGACACTAGGACGGCGCGCGAAGATAATTACAACAGGGTGGTTCCGTAGGATATTCCCGTTGTGCGTTGATAAATCAGTCAACATAGCTGAAATCCTAGAATAACACAAAAAAAACTAATTTTTATCCCAATCCAGGATTCCAGGACACGGGACACGAGTAAATCTACATTAATATTATGTTAGGTTTAATTATTTCTGTAAAACAAAAAGGCTGTATGTGAAGAATATTTTTGCCTGCGCGGCTGGCGTGAGAGAGGAGGGAAAAAAAGAAGGAAGTTGTGGACGCGGGATTTTGGGAAAATGTTTGGTGAGAGAAAAATTGGATTGTAAATGAAGCTAGATTAGATTTTAAAGAGGTTAATAATTGTTTAAGCGATTGAGGATAAGGCTGGTACAAGGCAGGCTGTTGGAGATCAGCATAATATTGTACCGGACGAATGAACTGTAAGTACCTACCTACCTAAACTTTGGAAAATTGTTTTCTTTTCGAATTGGGCTTAGGTTCCCGGGAGCAGAATATGTTGCTGAGACTGAATTTCATCTGAACTGGGTGCTATAGAGCTAACATTTTTGTTTGTAAAAAATAAACTCCGAAACTACTGGACCGATTTTAATGAAATTTGGTTTGAGTATACATTGATTCATTGGGAGTAAGTAACATATAACATAACATACTTTTATCCCGATATTCCTACGAGATCGGAAATTCCGCCTGGTGGAACCGCAGGGTAATCCATAATAAAATCACATTTATATGCGATCGTTTTTATAGATCGTAAAAGGAACCATAGGCAACTTGTTTCTAAAGATATAACTTATACATAGGCTTTGAAGCAAAAAGATTAGCAAGGATCATAGCTTAGAGGCTTGTAGTCCAACTAAGGCTACGTTTTTCTACAAAATCGAAAAAAAAAACACGAATTCAGAGGGGTCATTTGACACATCGCTTCTAAAGCGCGGTCCACAGACGAGCGGCAGCTGTGATTTTTTTAAATTTAGGATTCTATTATTTACTCCGCTCTACGTAGGTAGGCTGAGTGCAGCCACAAAAGGAGTACGGGTCCGAAATGGGTCCGAAAAAGTTTTTATTCTACTGCCGTCTTCCTACCTTCGAATACCCGAGTATAATGGTATATTTAAGGGTCTTTGAGTCACGAGCTTAGGCGTATCTTTTAGACGTGCCTGCTTCGTCTTTGACCGCATCGTCACTTACCATTGTGTGAGATAGTGAATAAATGCTGATCTATCTATACCTACCTACTAATATTATAAAGAGGAAAGATTTAAGTGTTTGTTTGTTTGCATTGAAGAGGCTAAGAAACGACTGGTCTGATTTAGATGAAACTTGGTATAAAGATACATCTATTCATTGGAAGTGTCAGGCTGCTTTGTATATCAATATTCCCACGAGATCGGGAGTAATTTATTATAAAAAACATTGCGTTTTCTCTTCGCATATCAATCTATACGTCACTACCTTAACCCATCATAAAATTGTAGCCCTTCTTCCATGTTTACAAATGAGGTCCACAATGGTATATTAAACCTTATCTCCTAGTTGTTAATACAATACATTGGTGACATTACACTGGCTCGTTCATACCGTGATACGTAACGCACAGCAATGTAATTCCACGATTTATGTCATTTTTATACGTTACTAGGTGTGCCCCCGGTTTCGCACGCGTAAAAATGTTCTGCGCAACTTTCTTATATTTTTCTTTCGTAAGAATCTTCTCCTGACAATAACAAACTAACAAAAAATTATTAGTGAAATCGGCACAGCCGTTCAGGCTTGATGCGTTGACAAAGGGATAAAGGGATTCATTTAGATATTTTTGTCATACCGAACAAAGAGAAGTACCTAACCTGCGGCTTAGTTGGCTCTAAACTTATTGACGAGTCCTTCAGTCACAGTAGTTGACTAAGCTGAGAGGGTTGTATAGTTGCTGAGGAAGTCTACTCCATTGTCACCGAAAAAGGACCCAACTAAAGAGATTTGCGGAAAACAATACCAACCTACCTATTCATAAAGTGTGCATCATTATAATTTTCGAACTAAAACTCCTGCCTGGCTGATAACTGATTTAACTAGGCACCTGCTACGAAAGCATTATGGAAAATTCAACCCCTATGCGGCCGAATTCGCGTTTGAAAGCTAGTAATTAACTTCTTAAAGACCTAGCACACATGGCGTATTTTAAACGCATTTTAAACGTTTCAGTAACACGCGTCGGTCGTCTGCGCCGTAGATGCTTATTTTTGCGTTTGTAGATTCGAACGCGCGTAAAACGCGATAGATAACTCGGGTTTTAGAATCAAAAGAAGTTCTTGGAATGACGAATATGACATTCGATAATTCTGACCAAAACGCGTTCCGTGTGCTGAGGTTACAAGATTGCGGTCAAATCTCGTTTGAAGCGCGTATATGCGCGTCATCTGCGTGCCGGTCTGCGCGATTAAAATACGCAATGTGCCAGCGGCCTTAGAAATAATAACAAACGTAATTTGTCCGTTAGTATGTCATGCAACAAACAATAGCAGATACCTACTTAGTACGTATATAAAGTTCATATCTACTGACATTTACACATGGTTCTTTTAATTGGTGACCTTTGATGGACGTTGGAGTTCCAGAAAAAGTATATAAAAATATCTATAGGAATTCATTGTTTCTACACCAAGGAAACTAATGTCGTAAGCATTTGGAAGCAATTAAAACAATTAAAAAAACCGGCCAAGCACGAGTCGGACTTGGCTATTAGGAGACATTTTTTTCACTGTCTTTTTTCAAATAGATCCTTTAAAATTATTTTAAATATACTGTCCAACTAATTTTGTTAAGTAATTAATTTACATAAGTTAGCTGTGGGTGATAAGGTGAAGTTTTTTTAAATCTATGTGACAAATTATCAAGATATTAAAAAAATAAATTGTATTTCAGATTGAAAATAAAGCAACTATTTATCATGTTTTACCCTATTTTTACGAAATATTATTTTTTAATTAGGGTGGCAGGTGGCCATTATTAGGTACCCACATGTAGGTAGGTACCTTATTTAATTAGGTACGTTTTAATTTATTATAGACAATAATTTATAGATAAATTTATTATTCTCAGTCCTACTAATAATATAAATGTGAAAGTTTGTGTGTGTTTGTTACTCCTTCACGCTAAAACTACTGGACCGATTGCCATGTCTAGATACTAGATACCAAATTCGGTATCTAGATAGCTGAAGACCTGTTTTTCCCTCTTGTTTGATATTTCATCCCGATATTCCCACAGGAACGTTAAAGATAATTGTCAATTGAGTGTATAACGATGACTTCAATTTCCTTGGGATACGGTCGACTGAGATGAGAGGGCTTGGCGCTGGGCAAGTATACTCTATTTAACATGTCCCAGGGACTACAACGCCCTGAATAGCATAGATTAAAGTTGCAGGCGCTATATAAATCAACTGGATTAGATATTACTATAGCTGCGCCCCGCGGTTTCACCCGCTTAAGTCCCGATCCCGTGGTATTATCAGTATAAAAAGTAGCCTATGTGTTAATCCAAGTTTTCAGCTATCTAGATACCGAGTTTCATCGCAATCGGGCCAGTAGTTTTTGCGTGAAGGAGTAACGAACATACATACGCACATACAAACTTTCACATTTATAATATTAGTAGGATGAAGTAGGATAGGATAGGAAGTAGGATAATGAAAACTCTAAATCTATGATTTCATAGTAAAGACTTCAACGGGCGTAAAAAACTATGTTATATATACTAGCTGTCGCGATGAAACCTGCGGCTCAGTTGGCTCCAGCCTGCCTAGCATGAAGACCAAAACACGATACGATAAAGCGATATAACTACATCAACTCTTAAAATATGATAGATAAAGCCGCCATGTTGATTTTTTATTATTAATTGCGATAAAAATTATGATAAAAATTCAACATGGCGGCTTTATCTATCATATTTTGAGAGTTGATGTAGTTATATCGCTTTATCGTATCGTGTTTTGGTCTTCATGCTAGGCAGGCAGACGTATATTCTCTGAACAAGGTCGACTAAGCTGAGAGTGTAGTATAAGCACATAATACCTCGTGTTTCATTGGCCAGGATTCGAAATCCCGGCCTGCCGTGCACCGATGATTGTTCTTAAGAAAAATTTATTTGTTTAATTTAGCTAATAATAATTGACATTGTTCTTACGGTAAAGGAAAACATCGAAACCCGCGGTTTAGTTGGCTGCAGAAGTATTGACAAGTTCTCTCCTCTAGACATGGGTGACTAAGCTGAGAGGGTAGTAGGTGCTGGGCAAGGGTACTCCATCCTCACGCAAAAAGGCCAATTAAAATGGGTCGAATTGAGGAAAACAGCCCGTATACAAGTAAAAGCACATGAGTAAGTGCTAGGCAAGTCTACTAGAAAAAGCTCCAACTAAGGAGGTGAAAAAGCTCGTATGCAAGTACGGTCGGCTGCATAATTGCAGACTCACCGTAGAGCTCCAAAACGGCTGTTATAAGAATGTTTTCAACACAAGCAAGATTCTAGGCACCAGTTGAAGTTTAAAGTCGTCTAACTCATGAATAAAACAAAAAATATTAGAATGAAAACATTACAATAATAGTAATTTTTGAACTCTACCGGGGGCTGCAATTATGCAGCCGACTATACAAGTACATCCAAGTATACCTAACTATATTGAATCTAGATACAAGATACCTAAGTATTCTAGTTTGAAAGATGTACCAGTTTGTTGAGAATCAAGTAATTTCCTAAGTCTATGCGACGTAGACATCTGAGTAGAGTTGTGTAGAGTCTGACCGATGTCAATGAAACCAACGTTGCTTGTTTATCGCTATAACTTGTATACTTCGTAACTGCAAGTTTATATAAAGGAACCACGTTCATCTGGCTTGCTTACTCTCCTTTTTATACAGAACATAGCTTTTATCCGCGACTTTGCTGGGAGGAATTAATTTACCGAAATTATTCCTTAGCTGATGCCTACGACTTGGTAATGGCTATCTGTTATAATGGCGTAGCCCGTGCCTTGCTTTTGTTGTAAAAAATTATGTAATTACATAAGAGTAAAGGGATTATCCAGGGAGGAAACAGTCGACTACGTTTGTATGGAGAGAGCGCAGGTACCCTTTCACCTTAATAACATTGCTTATTCGTACAACAACCGTACAGAATGGAATCAATTGCTTTTTGTCTGAGTCTGTCCTTCAATTCCCGAGTGATCTTTCTGAAAGCGAAGTATCTCTTACCACATTGCATCGTCACTTTACCATCAGGCTGGTATGGACGTTTTACATATATTTGTTCAAAAATAAAAAATAACAACTTTTGCAGTATTCTCAACGCCCTAAAAGAGGCATAAAATATAACTGAGAAGTTTTGCATGTTACCGCAAGCTTTTCGCTTCCGTTATTTCGCTATCTTAAGGGTGGAATTCCGATACCTTAACTTTACAAAAAACACACCCTTGAAATGTCACGTCTTTAAAACCAGCAGCCACCTGTGCGTTGATACATCAGTCAGTCAGAACTTTGTTCTATATTTATACTAGCAACCCGCCCCGGCTTCGCACGGCTGTATTATGCATGTATTATATCTAAAAACCTTCCTCTTTAATCACTCTATCTATTAAAAAAAACCGCAACAAAATCCGTTGCGTTGTTTTAAAGGTCTAAGCATACATAGGGACATAGGGTCGGCGAAAAGTGACTTTATTTTATACTAGCGACCCACCCCGGCTTCGCACGGCTATATTATGCATGTATTATACATATAAACCTTCCTCTTGAATCACTCTATCTATTAAAAACCGCATCAAAATCCGTTGCGTAGTTTTAAAGATTTGAGCATACAAAGGGATATAGGGACAGAGAAAGCGACTTTGTTTTATATGTAGTGACTATGTAGTGATAGTGATATCAATGGCAGCAAGCTAACGTAACGTGGTTGTAGTAGAACCGCATCGCGGTCGCAGCTTAGACGGTGGCGAGTGCATTGCGCCGAGCGCCGACGACGACGTCGTGGAACCGGTTCCTAATCGCCGCCTCGTCCGATCGCTCGCACTCGTGCTTCCAGAGCCTGCTCCCTGCCTTCTCCCTACCTCCTCCCTGCATCGGTTCTTGAGAAAAACTCAGAATAAGTGCAACTACTTATATACCTAACGCATTATTGTTATAACTTTATACTGCGTCTAGGACATGGTGGTTTGCAAAATAACGCTCGCCAAATTCAGTTTTTCCTAAAACTGATAAAGTTAGAAATTGAAATCTAACATTTATTTGAGAAACGCGATTTTTCACACAATTTTCCAACTATTAAATTCCCTAAACTCTAGTCCCCTTATTCCAAAACGAGGTTTAAGGATAGTCCGAGATGTGGATTTAAACCTTAGATTTCGACACTGATTTACTCGTGAACTATAGTCTAAACAAGATCCCTATAGATTATATAGGGATCTATAGTCTAAACACTATCCCTAAAGATTATATAGTTCACGAGTAAATCTGTGTCTAAATCTAAGGTTTAAATCCGCATCTCGGACTATCCTTAAACCTCGTTTTGGAATAAGGGGGTAGGTGACTTTAGGAATATTAGAAAAACTACCAATCTAATTATTTATCTAAGGGCACGTTGCCTATAATTGTATTCCTACATCTTGAATATTTTCTTAAATTTTCAGTAAATAATGGTAAATTTCCCGAACATTTTCTTGCAAAAATCTTTTTATTTAAGTTTTGAGTAGAGCAAAGTACCAGGTTTACAAGACGATGCTTTTATCGTGACAATGACACTACAATCCAAAAGCGTAACGGTCCAAAGCTTGCAAACTAGTCTCGCCACATAAAAACACCAAGTAGGTATGTATTTTAACTTAACCCTTACCTACTTACAAATAATTTCCCACATCTAAAATTCTCACTAATCCATAATGATTGTCGTCTCGAGCTAGTGCACAGGTTCACGGTGTCTGAGCTTGGCATTTCTTTCCAAGGACAGGCCCGGTCTGTGTCGGCTCTGCTATGTTTTTACACGCGGTGCGCGGCGTGCCAACGTGCCTAACTGCCTGATCATTTGTGAGCTTTTTAGGGTTAGGATTCTAAGGTTTCGCTAAATGGAGCAGTATCATTTAACGAATGACTTTGATAATATATAAAAATCCAGTTTCATCAGTGCTGATTTTGTCATGAATATGAACCTCTTTAAGGTATGGGGAACGCATGATAAATATGACAAAGCAAGCAATGATTCCCAGAGAAGTCAGGACCCTGCGACCTATAGTAAAAATTGATAATTCTGGAATTCAGAACCCATCGTTCCGTTGAAAAGGACTTCGACAATAGGTTAAATACATATTGTCAAAGTCAGACAAACAGACAAGGTCTCAGCTGCTGAAATCTTATAGTTTCGTTTGCGATTAAAAGTGTAGGTACCTATTTCAGTAAGTATATTTATCTTTTTTTTGCTACTACCAAAAATTTGCCAATTCGACGGTTTACGGTTTAGGACGGTTTATGCATTTTGGTATAATTTGATAAAACAGTACTCGCAATTTTAACACTTGAAACAACAATGACATCTTCAGGCTTTCATATTTACATTCAGGATTTCAGTCTGGATTTTCAGCTTTCATCCGCGATTTCGACCGCGTAGGGGTTAAATTTTCCAAAATTGTTTCTTAGCGGATGCCTAACGTTTAACAGCTAACTGATTGCCAAATTTTATCCTGATCCCGTCCATTGGCTAAAGCTGTGCGTTGATCATTTAATTGACGTTCGTACCTCACAACTGATGATCAGTTTGGACTTTGACTCAAATATTGTAGGTAAGTACCAACGTATTTAAGCGACTATGCTATACGATTAAGACCTAGCGATAAAGAATATGTACCTACTACTTATAAATCTTTACGTGTCTATCTAAATCGTAAAATCGATGCCTTTTAACTCATACAAAAGAAATATATTACAGAAATGTTATAAAATTCTTGGAGTTTTATTTGAAATGAAAACGATCACGTCTACCATGTACCTGCCTCAACCATCATCGCAAGAACTCGAGTCTCCTCCATTGCTACTAAGACAAAACGCTCATCAAATACACCCACGCAACTGCATCAAAAATACGTTGAAAATCTAACTTTATCCACCAAAGATACAGTTGATTTTCGTGTGGGTTGAACTGTTGGATAAGCTGTATCGTACTGCGATGGTGTAGTGGTCAATAACAGTGGTGTTAGCAAAAAGTGCATCAGTCGGCGACAGCATTCCAAGATCGCCCTTAGGTTCTAAATAAGCGAATTGCAATTGCTCCTGCGCCTGTCTCTCTAAAGGTTTATGACTGGATGTTTTTATCGAATACCTTTGACATTTCAAATTGTATTTAAGAGGATCACATGCCACTTCTTGATAGAATATTGGATCCGCAGCATAGGTACCTTATTCACCTACTTGTTTCATCCCAAACAAAATTGGCAATCGCTTAGTATGTATTCTACGCTTACATGTTTTACTTTTTATAAAGTAACTTATAACTTTCAAGTTATTTAAAAAAGAATCATCTCAATTGGTTGATCCTTCTAAAATATTACGCAACGAATTAAGAACCGTCGAATAAAATACGCGACAAATTAAGAACATAGTCCTTTTTAGGAGTCGGTTAAAAGCGAGTTTTTAAAGAATTAATTACACAACAAAAAGGAACACCGAAATTTTACAACATTAAGGAGAGAAAAGAGTTATTTAGCAGTATGTTACCCTCTTAAGTAGGTGGGTAGGTTACGTCATCAGTTGCCAAGTGCCCGTCGAAGTCGTCGTCTATAAGGTGAATGATACCTAATTACTTGTATACATTTTATCAAGTTTTTGTAAAATAATCCGTAATTCATAATCTACGGATCTATAACATAGTTTTTTAACTACGAAAAGCTTAATAGACCTTGAACCTGTCATCAATATTCCAAAAATTGTAATTAACAGATATTTATGGTTAATCCATATATGACACACTACATTTATAATATCATATTATTAGGTTTTGGGGGTAGGGCTGGGAGTTTCCTTTCCCAGCGTACTAGCAAAGGGGGACGCTGCCAGCTTGCTTGGGACTTTGGGTCGAGGTGAGGATGCCATGAGAGACGGAACTTTTTTAAATTATGTTTGTATTTTGTTTAATTTTTTAATAAAAAATATGTTAGTATGTAAGTACTTACTTACCTATGGAAAGTAAACTTGGAAATATTTTTCAAAAAAACAAAAGTAGATATCGTGAGCTTCACTAATTCATTTAACATAACTAATTATTATTAGCAAGACTAGGTATTTGTCTATAAAATAACGAGTAAAGCCGCAAGTGCACCCCATTGATTCATGTCAAATGTACCGTGACTAAAATATTCTTAACAAAAACTATAGGTAATTACACCTTCTATAATTATCTATTAGCTACTTGCGTAATAAAATGGTAATTATCCACATCGAATAGAAAAATAATTCAAATAAAATTAATGTAGAATGACATGAAAAGCAAATGGCGGACGAGATGGCTACATGTTTTTTTCTATTCATAGATTGGCTGCTAGACCTATCTACAATCTACAGTGTGTAATAAAACCATGTTACACCTGTAGACTAACATTTGGGTGCCGAAATAAATATGAATAAACTAATAACATTCAAAGTCTGACTGATTGGCTGAATATCAATAACGCACAGCTCAAAAGCTAGAATTATGACGTAGGCATTTGTTAAGAAATGTTTCTGGAAAATTCAACACCTACACTGACGAACTTCACTGGTAAAAGGGGTAAGACATGAAAAAAAAATATAAGTAAATATTTTAATTTTTAAAATTTTGAAAATTAGGCTGAAATAACATGGAAATAACTGAAAATGTAACGTGTTTTCAATGTGTCATCAAGATGTGGCAAGTTGGCAACCCTGTCATTGGCAGTAGGCAATAATGTTAAAAAAAAGTCTATACTTATTTAAAATAACTTATGGTTATTTTTCTAAACTTTTTGCCACACTTTATTATTTTTGACGAGTCTTCAAAATCGTTCAAGGGACAAGGGAAAAGAACCTGCTTTTTTAACAACGTCATAAATAATTCAACCTCTTTATTAGTTTAAAACAAGACATCATTTTCTCATCTTTTCACGGCTACGTCCCTAATCCACCTAACCCGATTTTTTAAAATAAGGTCCAGAGTTACCTGCCACCTACCATAAACATAAGTAATGCCAGGGTTTTCTCTACACGCTGTATATATACCCAATATAAAAGTACATCTAATATAGTCTCGGGGTCTAAGACCTGACGTATAAGATCCATAGATCCTCCCTTATAAGGGCTATGTCAATTTATTGCACGCAGTTGATCGTACTCGTTTCCAGCGCATTCTAACCAACTCCTGCGACGCCATTATTTTTATGTTTTTATTTTTTTTATTATTATAACTAACGACACTCCCCGGTTTTGCACGGGTAGCACGGTTTGAAAAATTAACAGGTTCTATTCCTGGCTATGGTAATGACTTTTCCAAAAATCTCATGGTGTGTTTATCTTTTATTAAATAGCCCTGAAAGTCCATATTTATACAAAAAGTATCCTGAATAGAGCACTTCCGTTTATCATTAATCGTTCCAAATAATCGCATCCTGTTGGTGAAAATTGTATGAAAATTCATCCAGTGTTTTGATTGACAGACAAAGACACTGGGGGTCTTGTTTTATAATAAGTGTAGATATTTAGTGTTTAATAATAACATATTAAAATATAAAAAATACCTAACTAATAAATGATAATTTCTTTCTAGTGGTTAAGTTTCATTAAGTTTAATATTCATGGTTTATGATGGTTTTTAAGAACTCATTAAAAGGCGCATATAGGAACCACAAGCAAAATGCATGTCGCTTATAGCTAAATTGCTGATGATTGCATAGAAAATTTTAGCGATGGAGTTATAGGCGACAGGTTTTTTGCATTTGGCCCCTATAAGCACCTAAATGTTAATTTCATTTTCTTAAAGTGGATAGTTTTAAAGCTGGGTTTTCACTTTACGAGTGCGTAGGTACAGCTCGGATGGCTTCTCAGATGCTTCTCGAATAGAATAACCACGTCTTTGGAATGATCTATTCTTCGATCGCGGCCCACTGGGTTTTGTTTGTCCCACAACCGCGGTCCGAAACGGCTAATGACCCATAAAAACAAATCCTAGGTCGTCGCAAAAACAATATGCTTTTTCGTTCTAAAACGTAATTTTTAATTTTTTTTTATGTACCTTTGTTATTATTTCATATTTTTTTTGTATAAGCCAAACTTTATTGTACAATCAGCAAAAAAGTGTTACGTATTATAAAATACTAGCGACCCGCCCCGGCTTCGCACGGCTATATTATGCAAGTATTATATGTAAAAAACCTTCCTCATTAATCACTCTATCTATTAAAAAAACCGTATGTAATGGTTTAAAATCAATCAATGGAATTGGTAAGTACCTATACCTACGTTAAACAAATTGATATACTTACTTATCTTTTTGGTAAAATAATTAGTCCTACTTACAAATTGCTCTTACGGCGAAGAAAACCATCGTGATGAAACCCGCGGCTAGGTAGCTCTGATTGACAAGTTATTTTTTCTAGACATGGTCGACTAAGCTGTAAGTATAGGTGCCGAGAAAGCCTACTACTTATATCTAATACATATCTCAAGCACTACAGGACCTTAAATGGCATGGATTTAAATGCTGGCGGTTTAAACACGGTGGATCATCGGTTGTTGGGGGGGTAGGGGACCTCAGTACCTATCGATTTAACCCCCATATATGTTCTGCAATATTTACTGGTTCAAAATTTATTTGGACTTTTGCAAAATTTTAGTCAAAATCAGATTTTAGCCTGAACGTCTCAATTACAGCCAAACTATGTCTGTGATTCTGCTTTTTTTTTGTTAAAACAAGTTCAATAGTGGACGTTTTGTATTCCTACACCAATCAAAGTTATTATTAAACTCCAAATAAAACCACTTATGTATTTTTTAAAGTACAGATACATTATCTTTACATGGTTCTAAAAAAAATGTTTCACAGTTTATTTTTTACTACTCCACCGTGTATAATAATCTAAATTCGATGTAAAGGCAAATACATATCTAGTTTATTTCATAGAAACTACACGACATAGCTACCCTACAGCCCTATGAATAATGTAAGCAGCAAATTATCCAATACCTTCGTCTCCATCTAAATATATTCCATTCAGAATATATCGTTGTTATTCTAAGTACAATCAACGTGTAAAAGTCCACCGCCACCGTAACATTTACAATCCTGTGCAGCACTATTTGAACATTATAACAACGTAACCTGTGGATCGAACCCACGTCGGTTGGTGTGGCGGGTGGCGGCTTATACCACTCACACAACTAAACACATAGCTAACATGTTGACAAATAATAATCACACTGAGTAGGTACAGTCGACTGCATGATTGCAGCCTCCGGTAGAGTTCGAAATTTACTATTATTTGGAATGTTTTCATTCTAATAATTTTTGTTTAATAAATTGATGAGTTAGAAGACTTTTAACTTCAACTAAAGCAGGTGACTAGAATCTTGCGTGTGTTGAAAACATTCTTATAACAGCCGCTTTGGAGCTCTACGGTGGGTCTGCAAATATGCAGCCGACCGTACTTAGAATTTTATGTTTGTGTGTAACGTCTATTAGAAGAAGGCCGTAAGTTCAATACTTAGTTTATAGTATGTATTATGGTAGAAAATTGACAGTGGACTTATGACGCATACTGTACCTACCTATCTACTGAATAAATACAATAACACTTGTTATTTATAATTATATTATGTTAAATTCCATGTTACTATGTTTATGGGACACAATCATGGGGTCTGAAGTTTATTTTACTAGCTGCGCCCCGCGGTTTCACCCGCATAAGTCTTGATCTTAATTTATTCCCAATTTTCACACCATTTTAACTTTCCCTGGCTGGACTGTGCTATGATGTTATGACGTGACGAAGATAAATAGGGATTCATTCTTATATGCTTACTAGCTGCGCACCACGGTTTCACCCGTAATTTTTTTTTAAATATAAGAACCTTCTCCAGACTATTTCGTTTGACTTGTCATACTATATTTGTTTCTAGGAATTAATCTCTATCATCTACACAATTGATTTCTTTGATAAATTGATTATTGATAATTTTTTTGCAAAATCTATCGGTTCGATTCTTGGCAAAAATTACTTTTTCAAAGGGTAAAAAATTACTTTTTCAAAAATCGAATGATGCCGTTTTAGTTTTTGTCAAAATCGGGCACGCAGCTCCTTTCAGCATTTTTCGCTATCTCTTAATAGTTTAGCCCTGAAGGGTCATGTAAACAATTCACCCTGTAAGTTAATCACCATACCATTAAATAATAAAAAACGTTGACGACCCAGTTGGCACAATGGTCACCATTGCCGGACTGCCAAACACAAGGTTGCGGGTTCGATTCCCGCCTCAGACAATTATTTATGTTTAGATATTTGTCTGTGGTCTGGGTGTCTGTATGTATATTAAGTACATATTTACAAAAGAAAAGTATATAAGTAGTATATCCGTTGTCTAGCAACCATAACACAAGTCTAGTTACTTAGCTTGGGGATAGATGGCGATGTGTGGAATGTCCTGCAATATTTATTTATTTATTTATTATGTAAGTAAACCTAGAATACAAACTATTGAAGCGTTTGACATCAATAACATATCATTTTATTGCAATTTAAGAGATGATGAGAGGACAGGTAAGTACGAACGAAAACTCCATCAAATGTCAACGGTATGTGATCATCTTAAGTGAAACTTGTCCACAAAGTTTTTCTAACAAGCTGTTTGTCCAGTATTTCAAGTCAGGTCTCTGTCCCTTATTAGACGTTATTATAGGGCAGGACATTCTACCAACCAGATTGCAAGAACTAATTACTGTGGGAAAATATCTCATACCATATCACATTAAACATGTAAATATTTAATGAAATGATGTAAAACAACGAAGTTATGCACAAATACCGTACCTGCGCGTAATAAGGGCTTTAAAAAGGTATTTAATAAACCTTAACAAAATAATGTATGTATCATAGAAGCTCTTATATTACCGCAATAGAGGTCTACAATGCTCTCCCAACTGATGAACAGCTCTACATAATAATAATATATTAAGTCCAAATTAACAAAATGCCTCATTTAAAAAACCTTTTATAGTCTGTCTGAATTTTATGACGAAACAAAGGTATATTTTTAAATTGCCTACCTTTAATATTATACAATTATTCATTTAATATATAAGTTTAATAGATTGCATGCCTGTAATGGGTAAGTGGTTGTTACTTAATTATGCCTATTTTAAGATCCTTCTGTATACAGGGTGAATTTTTTATGTGGGCCTTCAGGGCTATATCCTAAACTATGAGAGATAGCGAAAAATGCTGAAGGGAGTTGCGTGCCCGATTTTGACAAAACTAAAACTGTATCATTAGATTTTTTAAAAAGTCATTACCCTAGGCGGGAATCGAACCTGTTTATTTTTCAAAATAATAATCCTCCTATTTTTTTGTACCAATGGATAGTGTTGCTGATAGATATCAATTCCTGGAAACAAACATAGTATGGCAAAACAAAGGAAATGGCTGAATTTTGTAGTTTTCTGTAATTTTCACCTTTCTGTCTCTGGCAAAATTAGTTCTAAATGAAGTTCTTTACATAAAATTTGTAAAAACAGTTCATATTTTTAGTGCAGCAGTTTGTTACGTCATTGGCCATACCTCCTCACTGCATTTTTTCCAGGGATGGTTGTATGAAAATTGCAGAAGATTACTAAAATGAGCTATTTCCTTTAATTTGACAGACTATGTTTGTTTCCGGGAATTGATCTCTATTAGCAACACTATCGATTGGTTTAAAAATATAGGATCATTATTATTTTGGAAAATGAACAGGTTCGATTCTGCAGACTGCAGGTCTCAAGATCAGCAGAGAAAAGACGGAATACATGCACTGCAAATTCGCTGAAACCTCTACACATAACACCATGTATCTCCAAACCACTGCGCTAAAAACTGTCACAAACTTTAAATACCTAGGCAGCGTTCTCTCGGACGATGGCAACATCGACGCCGATGTTTTACATCGCAGAAACGTTGGATGGCAAAAGTGGAGAGAGCTTACGGGAGTTCTGTGTGATTCCAGAATGCCAATTCGTACCAAGGGCAAAATCTACAAAACTGCTGTCCGACCAGCGATTGCATATGGGTCAGAATGCTGGCCACTAAAGAAACAGCAAACTGATAAACTCCACGTAACTGAAATGAGAATGCTTAGGTGGTCAGCAGGAGTCACACTCTTGGACAAGGTGCCGAACCATTACATAAGGGGAACTTTCAAAGTGACACCCATACATGAAAAATTAGCAGAAACGCGACTGCGATGGTACGGCCACGTTATGAGGAGACCGGAGGACCACATGACGCGCAAGGTTTTGAACATCGCCAAAAAACCGAGAAAGCGTGGGAGACCCCGGCTTACATGGATGTCGAAAATAAGAAACGACCTAGAAAGTAACGCTATTGACCCAATGACGATCCAGAACCGTGAACTCTGGAGAAACACGATTAGGAGAGCCGACCCCAAATAGAGATGGGAGCAAGGCCGGAGAAAGAAGAAGAAGTGTTAAAGAATTTTTGGACAAGACATCTTCCAGGTTTTATGTATATCAGGATAATTGATTGATAATTTTTTTTGACATGAAATGTATTAATTCTACATTATTTTACTGACATTGAGTTTAATTAATTTTAAAATATTTTATTACTTTCCTACCTATTTTAACATCTTAATTTTGTGAATTTCAAGTCTTATATTTTTAATATTTGCACACCATATTGGTAGAAATTGTTGAACATAATAATATTGTAACACCCTATTGTACCATTTTCTAAGCAAATAAATAAATGAATGAATGAAGAAGAAGAACAGGTTCGATTCCCGGCTAGGGTAATAACTTTTTCAAAAATCTAATGATGCAGTTTTAGTTTTTGTCAAAATCGGGCACACAACTCCTTTCATCGTTTTTCGCTATCTCTTATGGTTTAGGATATAGCCCTGAAGGCCCACATAAAAAATTCACCCTGTATACATAACTTTGCAATAAATGTCTTGATTTCAAGAAAATATACAAATGTATAGTTTTTCAGACTGACAACGCAAATATTTATCTAATGACCCAATTTTTACGAAATGTATAGTTTTAATTAAGGTAGTAAGTAGGTGGCCCTTATTACCGGCAAGTACTTTATTAGTAGGTACATCGAAATGAAAACTCCTGCTATTTTTGAAGTCGGTTTAAAAATAGGCACTTGTACTTGTATACGGGCTGTTTTCCACTAGTATAACTCTTTAGTTGGGTATTTTTTGCGTGATGGAGTAGGTAGGCTTGCCCAGATACTACCCTCTCAGCTTTATCGACCGTGTCCAGATCTCTTCAATACGATTCTTTGACGACCCAATTGGCACAATGGTCACCATGCCGGACTGCTAAACACAGGGTTGCGGGTTCGATTCCCGCCTCAGACATGTATTTATGCTTACATATTTGTCTGTGGTCTGGTTGTTTCTATGTATTATACGTATATATTTACAAAAGAAAAGTATATAAGTAGTATATCCGTTGTCTAGCACCCATAACACAAGTCTAGTTACTTCGCTTGGGGCTAGATGGCGATGTGTGGAATGTCCTGCAATATTTATTTATTTTATTTTATTTAATACGTCTGAAGACAACTATGCCGCAGGTTTCATCACGATGTTTTCCTTCACCAGATAGTACCTATAGGTACCTAGTACAGAAAACCTATCTGTTACCACTGTCTGTTACTCATTACTATGATAAATTGGCAACTTTTTTACAACTCCCTTCAAGTTGAAACTACATTGACATATTTACAACATAGTTTTGAAATTCTCGAGCATGTCCTGAGCAACATTGTAAGGACAACTCGTACCGATGCGCGATGTAAGAAAACAACCATTATCATCATGGGATCTTCGAGAAAGGTTTTCAAACTGTGTGTCGTGATCTCCTCGATTCGCAAGCTTTTATAAAGGCGTTGCTTCTCTTAATGCTAATAATAACGCCGTGGATTGGCCAATTTCAGTGGAGAATAACACCAAAACAAAGGAGACAATTTGGTGAGTATGACCAGTAAAAGTATAATGACCGGTGAAGAATGGGGTTGCAGTTACTTTACAAATAAAATAAAGCACTCAAGTTTAATATAAATAAAGAAAGATTTTTTCTTTGCACAATTAATTTAGAAAGTAATTTCGAACTTTTAAAGCTTCCAGTACCTTACAAGTTAAACTAGCTAGTCTTGTTCGTTCGTAGGAAGAGATTTAAAATAAAAGATACAAAATCTAAAATAAGTACCTGCAGAACCCAAAATATACGTGAAAATAGCAAATAGGAGCGGTATGGCTTTTGAGTATACCTACAAAAAAGCCGTTCGTTTAGGTTTCGAAATTCCTATTTTAAAGGTTTCAGTTTCGTTCTTTTGATATTCCTATTTTAAGGTTTAACGAATAGAAGTGGTATCACTTAAACACTCTAAATACCGGTATTTAACGGACAGTTCTATTTCATGTGGGACAGGACGAGCGGCTTAATATAAACCGGTAAAACCGATATCCTTGGTACGGTGTCTCGAGATATTTTTTCATACAAAGGGGGCCGCGCCGTGGAAAACTTTGAAAACCACTGGCTTAGTTAGAGTATGGGAAGAATAGTCGCTACTGACAGGGCAGGACCACTTGTAGTAAGTCACTTGTTAGGGTAGATACAAAGTAACTAATGTAAAGTTTGTCTAGCTGTGCCCCCCGGTTTTACCCGTGTTACTGATCCCGTGGGAATATCCGGATAAAAAGTAACCTATGTGTTAAGAGGAAAGGGTACCGGGGGCTCTTTCCATACAAACTATTACAAACGTAGTCGACTGTTTTCACCCTGGATAATGACACTAGAGCAAATATTTTTGGTGCATAAAACTTATAACTGCCATGACCATGCCACTATTTATATATTTATTTTAATTATTAAATTTTAATTTCTATAATAATTAGAAAAATACCAAAACATAGGGGCATAGTCATGGCAGTTATAGGTTTTATGGCACACAAAATTTTGTGCTAGTGTCATTATCCAGGGAGGAAACAGTCGACTACGTTTGTATGGAGAGAGCGCAGGTACCCTTTCACCTTAATCCAGGTCACATCATGTAACAAACATACACACATTCAAACACCAAACTTTTACATCCACAGCTACACTAATCTGGATTAGTTTTTTAGTCTTCTTTTGTTTGTATTTTGTAACCATTGGCTTCGAAACTACTTAACCGATTTGGATGAACTTCGTACGAAGATACATTGATTTATGGGAAGTATTATTCCCACGGGATCGGATCTTACGCATTTAAAACCACGGGTCATTTTGGTATAAGTAATTTAAAAAGTATAATTTCTCGACGTTTTTTAAAATATGGTAGGTAAGTATAGTATATGGTAACTCTTTTTGTGTTTATTTTTATTTTTTTTAAACAAAATTTAAACATTAAACACCACAGGCACAAACAAGAAAAATTTAGAACAGGCAAAATTATTCTTATTTAATCTATCTTGGTTTGTACACTAAAGAATTTCATCTATCTTGGTTCCGACAGTAGATATTATAGTGATAGTTACTCGCGCAAGCTCTCGACAAAGCTAAGGAATGCCATTCAAACATCCCAAGACAATGTAACGTTAAATATTATATATTACCTAGCTAGGTGGATATATAAGCTTCGTCTACGACTGAGTACATACGTTGCCTAGGTGTTATACCTATGTATTTCTGGTTGTCTCTGTGTGTGATAAAGTTTTCAAAGTTTCTCATACTTACCAAGTTTTATGAAATAAACTAGCAACCCGCTCCGGCTTTGCACGGCTATATTATGCATGCATTATACATATAAACCTTCCTCTTGAATCACTCTATCTGTTAAAAACCGCATCAAAATCCGTTGCTTAGTTTTAAATATTTAAGCATACAAAGGGATATTGGGACATAGGGATATAGGGTCGGCGAAAAGTGACTTTTTTTATACTATGTAGTGATAGCTAGTGATAGTGATAAATACTAAATAAACTACTACTACAAAATACTAATAAAGATCTAAACACTAATAAATCTATACTAATATTATAAAGCTGAATGTTTGTTGCACTGTTTTTTTGTTTGTTTGAACGCGCTAATCTCAGGAACTACTGGTTCGAATTGAAAAAATATTTTTGTGTTGGAGTCCATTTATCGAGGAAGACTTTAGGCCATATAACATCACGCTGCGACTAATAGAAGCGAAGAATCAGTGGGAAATGTGGAAAAAGCGCGGGAAAATTATTCATCTTTGAGGGCTTCCGTTGTTTGCTTATCTCAGGAACTACTGGTTCGAATTCTTTTAGTGATGGATAGTCCATTTATCGAGGAAGGCTATAGACTTTTAATTTTGATATTCCCACGGGATCGGAACTTACCCGGGTGAAACCGCGGGGCGCAGCTAATATACTATATACTGTAATTAATTATAATAAACACTAATAAATATACTAAATAATAAAGGTTAAATAAACAAATAAAAATAAAAATCTCTTATCTTCTAGAAAATATAAAAATCAAAGTCCTGACTGACGCACAATCAACGGACAGCTTTTTTAGACAAATGGACGGATCGGACTATAAGGCATCATAGTTTCGTCTTTTGATTTAATTTAGATCGTCTTTTGTTTCCATTTCGATCGTCTTTTGTTTCAATTTCGAACGTCTTTTGTTTCAATTTCGATCGTCTTTTGTTTCCATTTCGATCGTCTTTTGTTTCAATTTCGATCGTCTTTTGTTTCCATTTCGATCGTCTTTTGTTTTAATTTCTATCGTCTTTTGTTTCCATTTCGATTGTCTTAGTTTTTTTTGATTGTCTTTTTTGTTTTCGTTTTCGTGTACTAGGGGATCCGATGAATTTGAAAAAATCTTAACAGTTCAGCTTCTTTCGTATCCCCTGGGGGAGCATACGGAATCCGGACCCTCCGATTTAATTTTAAATTAGCACCCATCGTCCCCCCTAATCCAGTCCTGCAAGTTTTTAAGACGTTTACAGCGATCAGCATCAGTATAAGATCAGTCTTAGTATCAGAGGACATACCTACCTACCTATACTACAAAACTTATGTTTAACAACATTTACTAGGAGGTTCCAAACCGACGCGCGACGACGCTACGACGAGTAAAGTAGTTGTGTATAAGTTCAGACAAACCGCCGAGTAATATCCGAGTACATACATCATGGGATTTTATTTCCCCGCAAAGCGTAATTATGGCGAACGATTTACATAGAAGACTTGAACTAGCTACGACTTTGAACTTGGCTCCCTTCGGATGGTGGGAACACGGTCACACAGCCGTGTAACTTGCGATCATTTTAATGCAAACAATACCTAAAGATAATTATTGTAATCTATTCGGAAAGCAATCGTTGGCTAAGAGATACTGCGCTTAGTAATTACAATTTATTGGATTAAGAGCATTCCAAATCATGAAAAAGAAGGTAGTGGAAGAGTTTTGGTCACATGTTACACACAGATCACACAGATCGGCTAGTAACTTTTAATAGTAGGTACATTGTTACCCTAGGTGTGAAAGTCACAAATGAGTCTTTCACCCGAGGTAAACACTGTGCTTTTCATTACGAATAATACATAAAATTCTTCCTAACAACAACATAATTGTTATTCTTTGGTGTTACCTAAAGCAAGAAGGTTAGGTTTTTGAAGTTCCTAATGCGTAATGATACTGATATTGGCTACATGCACATTGCACAAGCCGTGCGAAGCCATAATTTGACATGACAGCTGTCAGTGAAAGCGATTTTCCCTAGGGCTGAAAGTTTTATTTTCTACACGCTCTTCAGGCATCTTTAGACCTACTTTCGGAGTATGAGTAATGAAAAATATATTTTTACCTGACTACGGCGAAGCCAAAAGGGAGGGTTATGTTTTTGACTCGTATGTATTTATGTATGTTCATCTGTTTCCACCTAACTTCAAAACTACTCGTCGGATGCCACCTTGCCTTATAAGAATCCCTTAGTACTGTTCCATTGCAAGGTGGCATTCGACGACGGCTATCCACTGAAAGACACGAGACACGACACTTTGAGGTTGCCTACAGAATTAGCTCTCTGTGTTTTCTTGTTTCATACTTTTTAGAATGCGATTTTTATGTATCTAGTTTGTTTTTAACTACATTTTTTTACGTAGTCGGGTTTAGTTTTTTAACCTTTTTATTACATTACGCTAGGTTAGCGTTTGACCACTATCACAATGTTTGATGGTAAGTGAGTGCGGTCTAAGATATTATAGCACGCACCACTAGAAGATACACGTCAGAAAAGACAGACGCAGGCAACTGATTCCATTCGCTTGCGGTATCATTACATAGTATAAAACAAAGTCGCTTCCCACCGTTCTGTCCCTATGTATGCTTAGATCTTTAAAACTACGCAACGGATTTTGATGCGGTTTTTAATAGATAGAGTGATTCAAGAGGAAGGTTTTGGTACATTTTTTTTTTATATATGATAGGTCAGCGTTTGACCACTATCACACCTGCCTGGTAGGTGACGATGCGGCCTAAGACATAAAATAAAACTACGACGCGTACGAAGTCGCGGGCAACAGCTAGTGTTAACATATAACTTTTCGCAATCTATGGTTGGTTATACCCACGGATCGTACCTATTGCAGCCGTTGACTTTTTGTTTTCTTGAGTAATTTTTTATAATAAGTGCAAGTGTAGTAAAACTTTAAACTTTAGATAAAAAAGAAGAGGGAAGATAGAAAACGAATGAAATAAAAAAGAAGAAATTAGGCGTCAGACTAGGCCAACGCTGCCATTACCTATACACAGAAAAAAAGGTTTCTTGAAGCAAGAAATAATCCTCTCCATATAGACGCTAGATAAGAATTTCTTAGTTCTAGGAAATGTTCTTGTAATGATAAGCAGTATTCTTAATAATTAAAAATACTTTTTAATGAGGAAAACTGCTTATCATTTTAAGAGCATTTAATAAGAATGTATTCTATATAATGAGGATTCTATAGTGTGTAAGTTTATATTGCTTTCAATAGTAATATCGGGTAACTTGACATTTTGGGAACTGAACATTATGAAACACTAGCCTTTTTGGGCCATCGTCATTTTAGTACACTAGACTTTTTGACACACTGGTTATTAAATAAATAAATAATAAATATTTCAGGACACTAGACACACTAGACCTCATGAACCAGAAGGATCCTTAGTTCACCTAACTAAATGATCTAAGCGTTACTTAGCGGTGCAAGAAGCATACCTCTCGCTGCAGTGTGTACTTAGGTCCCACGCACACTGTCACAAAGTTACGTACGTAATAAACCAGGCGCACACATACACACGCAGCCGTAGCCAGCAGTGTGGCCAGGCCAACGTCCCTAACAAACTGATACTTATGTTATGTTTTATTTATACTTTCTTAGCTCTCGGGAGCAGAGAATAACGTGGTAACTACGAATTAGAAGTTAGATACGAAGTTTTTTGGAAGATTTTCATAAGTTTTTTTGATGTGAAACATCTATAGCCGCACGTAAAACCGATTTCTGGCGTCGACGCATGCCGCGCACGCTATATGATGGTATATATGTATATACAGTATATTTTACACAAAATGGGCTTGCATTTGACCTCATCCTACCTGATTATTTAATCGTATGGCAATTAATGCCTTTTTAACTTCGAAGCTCGTTTAGGGGACACGTGGAGGGCTATAGTTAGGTAACTCCTAGGGGCGTGAGCTTTAGATCGTCCCCTAATGGGAAGCGAAGATGAGGCCGAGGATGTAGCATGCTCGCGTAGAAAATACCTATTCTAGAATTGAGACTCCAAGGTTGTAATTTGGGGGAACAGCGACGCGGGCAGAGAGTGATCCCGATATTCCTACAGTACGCTGCAACTTCACATTATATGATAAAAGTTACAATTTCGGGTAACGCTCAGCATTAAAGATTCATCAAAATCAGTTCAAAAGTTTCAGATCCGATTTAATAAAAAAAAAATTGCAAACTTAAATATTTTATCGTTAAAATTTATTTAATTTAGATATGGTTTCAAGTTATTGAATAGATCAATTATGTACCTATTTATAAAAAAATCTTATCAGAATGAGTTATTGTAAATTACAATTCACCATAATAGCAACCTAATAGTCCAAACCTAAATAAAAATCAAAATCTATTAATCACTATTTTTTTATTTCAAACAACGGAACTCTTTGAAGTCCAAATATAAATTGAGCTATCCAATTCAGTAGCAGTATCCACTTAAGAAAACACCCCAAAATTATCTAATAGCAAAAAAATCAGAACCACTTTCGCTCTCAAAAAGTGTAATAACCAAAAAAAAGGGTGAAAAAACGTAATTTTCCGTAGCTAGTTGCTACCTCATTCCTCTTCCCTGTGGCATTAGGAGCGCGTCTGTGTACCGTCTCGTGTTTGTATGTGTGTGAGTGTGTTTGTATGTGTGTTTGGGAGTGTGCGGCGCGGGCGCAGGTAACCGGGGACGTATGAATGGGACACGTTCACATTGCCCGTTCCTATTTCGAATTTATTTTCTTAGAAGATTCTTAGTGGGGTGTTAGTTTGTTAGATATTTTGGAATATTTTAGGTTGAATAATTTGCAATTAGACAGTATAAATACTTTTTAGCAGTCAAATATTTATTCTTATTTTTTTGTTTCCATCAGTTTACACATCCTTTTAATCGACTTAAAAATGAGATGGTTCTTAATTTGATTGTATATTTTTTTAAATGGCGGTTCGGGCATACTTTATTAAAGTTTTCAGGTTACTAGTTGAACCCAAAATAAAAAAAGTGCTGTAATTTTTTTGGCCCGGGACCGAAAAGAAGAGTGTAAAGGAGACTTTTGCCCTATTGAGACGAAATACCTAAAAAAAATCCTAAACATCCTTCTGTCCCAATTGGTAATTTTATTGACTAACTTGAAAAAAAGGAACATGGTCAAAATGTAGCAAAACAACGGCTTATTTTTTCTCCTCTCCTATTTCAGCCTATTTACACAAACTAAATATTCATCCACCTAAACCTTCCTCACGAATCACTTCGTTCATTAGTGAAATAAAACCGTCTGAAAATCCGTTCAGTACCTAGTTTTTGAGTTATGACAGGTTTTTTGATGAAACTTTGTATGAGGATACCTAAGGAATGACATGACATTACTTTTTTTATCTCTAAACTCTTACGGAATCGGAACTTACGCGGGTTGAAACCGCGCTAGTAAAAAAATATATACAGTCGAATATCAGAACTTCCTTTTTTTGGTGTCGGTTAGAAAAAGGAAAGGGGTGTGTGTTGTGTGCAGTGTGCTCGCTGACGTAATGAATGTGTCGATGCGCGCGCGCAGGGCGCAGGCGCAGTGGTAGACGGACCCTCGCGCCTCCCGGACCACACCACATTGTCTACAATCTTTCTAACTAGGTACGTTCTAATTGGTCTACCTATCTAATTCTACGTCAACCAATTAGATTCTTTTATCTACTTCAGTGTTACGCTCTAAATTTGAAGACGTTTAGTACCTAAAGTGTTTTTTTTTGTTTCTTTTTCAAGGTAGAGATTACGTCCCAGGATCAGTGTAGGACACGCTAGTCGCGATGGTGCACGTGGTGTGTCGGCGGCCGACCTACCCAGGGGCAAGTAAGTATTCTTTTTTATTTCTAATTCTTAGAGTTAGACCCTTTTCTTAGTAGGCTACTGGGGAATTTTAAATTGTTGCGGTGATATTTTTGAAGTTGGGCAATTTGAAATGAAACGAATGTTTGGCCATCTCGGTAGGGCCAAAATTTAAGAACTAATAATTTTAAAATCCGTGAATCGATCGCTTTGTTTTTTAGAAGTTAAAGTTTATTTCTTTAGATAACGCTTTATAATAATTGAATACCCAATTATTTTTTAAGTCTACTACTTCTTATTATTGTCTCAGAAGCTTTTTTCACAGTTCAGTTTTCATTAAAGTACTTTTTCAAAACCCTTATCTTTTTAAAAAAAATAACAAATAAATAGCTTGAAATTGATTCTTCTAATTTTATCTACCTACTAGAAGATTTTACAGCATACCAAAAAAAAAATTTTTTAAATCTTTTAAGGTAGATAGGTAAATATTTGAAATTAGCAACAACACCCAAAAAAATACGCAAGAAAAATAAAAATGAACTACTTAAAACATTTTTCATAGCTTCAAATAAAGAACAGTGTTCAAAGCGTGTAGTTTTCCCGGCATTTTCATACCGCGCGGGCGGCGGCGGGGCGTGTCGATGTCGGCCACGTCACTCTGACGCTTAGAACCTAACCTAGGCCAAGCCAGCGCACAGAGCGAGGTCAATACACCCACGGTCATGGCCGCTACTTTCACAGGAATAGAAACATACTTGTTTAGACTGGACGCAGGAATTCTTATTACATTTAACGTTACTGCATTTTGCTAATTGAGTTTAGGTATTTTTTTAAATTTTTGTTAAAGTTAGCTATGATGATGATTTAATTTGAAAAAGGCTGGCTGTTTTGGCTACGGATTGATATTGCTATCCAAAGACGCAATGTATCTAGCTCTATGGGCTATCTAGGGAAACTATTTAGATCATTATTATTTTTTAACCGACTTCAAATGGAGGAAGATCTCAATTCATTGCGTATATTTTTTATTAGGAAATCGATTGAGCAGATTAAATGTTGTGAGCATGAGGGTATATTATCAATCCCAGGGTGACCTGATAAAAAATTATCTTTGCTTTTTCTTTTAGACCAAAATGGACAATCTTCTTTAGTAAAAATATATGAATCCCTAACAGTTTTATATTGAATTTAAATTGCGTTAAATTGAATTAAAAAAAAAACAATCGTTGCTCTTTTTCCAATACCTGAGTTAGAGATAATTAAATAATTCGCCTGCTTTACATACTGAGAAACGAAATGGAAAT
Source organism: Idaea aversata (assembly GCA_907269075.1). Classification (NCBI taxonomy): domain Eukaryota; kingdom Metazoa; phylum Arthropoda; class Insecta; order Lepidoptera; family Geometridae; genus Idaea; species Idaea aversata. The sequence continues at coordinate 858,322 of OU026092.1, read as the reverse complement.
CGCATGTGTCATTTTTAACCATTTTTAAGTTACGATCATTGACTAAAACAAGAAGAAAAAACCGACCTAATATTATGTCGAATTTCTTGTCGTTCAAAGGTAATGTCTTCTTACCTACATACATGTGCTAAGGTAGTGCTGGCCGGCCCCCACTGAAACTGTAATAAAATCTTACGTTACGTGAAGTATTTAAGCTTTTGTAAGATGATATACCTACTTTAGTTAGGTTAGAGTAAAAGTTCCTACTATAGGTACGTAGTTATAGAGAGTCCATGTCACCCATCGCCCACTAGGCCGCTCGTCAAGAAATAACACTTACCAATAAACAATAATACCTATAAATTAGTATTTGATTTTATACTTTGGTTGATTCTCGAAAGTAGTTGCTATACATTTTACTATATGCGCAAAGAAATAAATTATTTTTCGGAGACACATAATAAAGATTTGTAATATTTATGCAACGAAGCAGAGTATCAACGTAAATACTCCGCTTCGTTGCGAGAGCTCTCTAGCTAGATATACTATCCATTCTCTAAAGGTACGACTTTTATCAACCGTTAGCTAACATTAGGTCTGGCATATTAATTGTTGTGACTACTACGTTTCCTAACAACTGCGTCGAGTTAAATACTATGCATTTGCATTTCTTGTTTGAATTCTAGGGTAACTAAGGTTACCCTAGAATTAAAAAAACACCTATGCCGTCCTTTTTTCGTCGAAGTAACGGCCCGCTAAAACTTATTTTTCCAACTACTGAATTCTTTTTGGGTTTTGAAACTGTACCAAAATAAATGAAAGTGGCGTTCATGAATTAGCCGTCTCATAGGGGTTATTCCGAAACGAAGTTTAAGGATAGTCCGAGATGTGGATTTAGCCCTTAGATTTAGACACAGATTTCACTGTGCCTGAATCTAAGGTTTAAATTCACATCTCGGACTATCCTTAAACCTCGTTTTTTAATAAGGGGGTAGTTTAATATGTGGTTTAATTACACTGTTTTTTTTTAGAATAGTTTCAAATTGTACAACAGTCATGTATTGTCTGCACCAGCCAGACGTAATAGATATTTAAACCTAACTACAAATTGTATCTTAGAAAGATACATAACTATAATAATTCTACAAAAAGCACTTACGCATTAAAAACATTTTTTTATTCATATTGTTACTAACATTTATTTTCAGGGTATATTTTTCTTGTTTTAAATTCATATTTCTAACCAATCTCTCTAAATACTTTTATATTTTGAATAGTAGTTTTTAACAGACACAGATCTAATATTTGTCTAGGTTCACTCTAATAAGAAAAAAAGGTCTTGTTAATGTCTGTCAGCAGGGTAGAAGTAACAATTTGTCCTCGAACGGCCCTACCTGAGGGTCACCACTGACCACAAGACTGGTTTTTGCTTCCGAAACTAGTGGTGTGACAATCAGCTGGTTGCTTTTATCGACTAAGTATCGATAGAACTTAGGGCACAACGTTTGGGTTAAATAATAATAAGGCCAAAATACTACTAAAATTTTAAAATAAATATGATAAAGCTATTTCACAGCTAATTTTAGGTATAATTTAAATAATATAATCAGTATAAACTAAAACCGACACTATCGGGATTAAAAATAGCCTATAGTTTATTCCAGGACTCAATCTATGAAATTATAACAAACTAACGCACAAACTTTTACATTTATGAATTAGCCGTGCCGCGTAGTTTAATATCGGAATAAAAAGTTCCCTATATCCTTTAGAGCTATCGACATATCAAGTTCCAATGTAATCAATTAAGTCCGTTTTTACGTTAAGAGACAAAAAATTAACAAATTTTCCCCTTTTTAACAGATTTTTAGATTCGTCAGGTTTAGATATTGTGACAATCATTCATTCGGGTCGTGATCGCGTTATAACTATTAGTTATTTTATACTAATTACCCGACGTTTTGATCGGGTTGCACCGACCGTGGTAGTTAAGACTGTCTGACTGCGAAGATAAATATTATCGCGTAAAAATGTGTTTAAGATTGTGACAATCGATAAAACAAAGCACATCACTAGATGCCACTCCGCCGCCCGGTGCAGTGTGTGCCTACAGCCGGTTCCACGTTTCACTGCCAAGGACTCTATGCTACAGCCCTACTAAAGTATAAATATTATGGGCAACACCGAGCCCTTTTGATTCGTTAATTGAAATAAAACACGAGGGTCCCGATAACGGGTCTGTGATGATTCTAACTGATCGAGGAGTTCAAATGTTCAAATATATTTCAATACTTTGGTTATAAGATAAATTGATTTATGTCAATTTAATTTCTATTTATTCGATAGAAACCACGAACTCATTTTACCCTGCTTCGCAACTTAAGTTCTATCTTTAGTGGGGAAGTTTTGTTACTAAATTAAGCCTACGTTATACATAAATTCGCAATTAATGTCTTGCTTTCTATAATCTACTAGCAGCGTGGGAATATCGGGATAAAATTTTAAAAAAATATATCTTTTCTCTTTATAATATTACTAGCGACCCGCCCCGGCTTCGCACGGCTATATTAAGCATGTATTACCTACATATAAACCTTCCTCTTGAATCACTCTATCTATTAAAAAAAACCGCATCAAAATCCGTTGCGTAGTTTTAAAGATTTAAGCATACATAGGGATATAGGGACAGAGAAAGCGACTTTGTTTTAAACTATGTAGTGATTATGTCTGTTTGTATTTAAAATAAAAAAAATATCTCAGAAAACTAACAGAAAGCTAACCTACTAGTTGTAAAGCCCTTCCAAAGCACTTTCCTAGTAGGTAACAAACTTGTACTTATGAAGAATGGGTCAAATGCGTGGGATGCCCTCCCACAACGACCTACCTTGGAAAGGGATATCAAATAACTTTGAAAGTATTAACAAATTATAACCACTCGAACGCAGAGATATGTTAGTTGCCTGGAAGAGATCGCTTTTAGTGATAAAGCCGGCCATTATGCCATATTGTTTGGTGTATTTTTTTTAGCAAGACGTTTATAAAAATATAATAAAGAGTTTATCTATGTATCTTATCTAACTCGGACATAGTTCACTAGAATGGATGTTATGGATCTTTAACAAAACTTTAAATCTGAGTTATTTAGGTGACCTGCAAACTCTTGAACTGTTAGCAACATTACAGTGAGTGTCGATGAGTGAGTGTAACAGACTATGGACAGTTAGTACCTAGTACCAGTTAGTAGTTAGTAGGTTGCCTGGAGGAGATCGCTTTGAGCGATAAGGCCGCCCATTGTGCCATATTTTTTATTTCATTTTTAGTTTTTATAATTTTCTAAATTTTATTTTACTTAAACATTTTTTTAAATATAATGTAAGTACTTTGTTAGAAAAAAATTTGTGTTTTGTTTTTATGGTGCAATAAAGTGTTTATCTATCTATATATCTACCTGTTTATATTTCACTTTAAACAAATTGTCAGTATTAAAAGTACTCGTAGATGCAACTTCTATGGGTAGCGCATTTTCATTTCAATAATTAAACCACATAAAACCAAAAAGTTTTATAAATACACATACTCACAGACAAACAGTCACTTTAAAGGTCGAATTAAGAAAAATAGTATCTTAATTCGTCTTGTAGCTTTTGTATAGTTTCAGAGCTTTTTTTATAATTTAATCTTTTTAAAAAATATTTTAGGATTTTATTAATCTCCGTTATACAGAAGCAGAAAACAAGGGTGTGATTGATAGATTAATTATCTCAAAAACGGTTCAGCATATTTTTTTGTTGTCTATTACTCGAACAACATCTGTATCCGCCACGTGTCTATAACAAACGAACTGTTTATTAGTTTTTTATATATACGAGTATACGTAAAATAATACGTTACGCGGGTTTTTTCTACAAATGTGGGTAACACGGCAGCTGTTTTATATTTATAGATTTACTAGCTGTGCCCCGCTGTTTCATTCGCGTAGGTTCCGATGTTGTGGGAATGTCGGGGTAAAACATAGCCTATGTGATCTAGTCTCAAACTACCAGGAGGAGGGGTTTTGGGTCAAAAATGCCAACAGAAGAGTTTGATAGGTTACAGAAATGCTCATTGAGGCAAAGCCGCTACCTGAGTAAAAACTTGAAAACGTCTTGTTTGAAGTACTTAAAGATTTTTGATTTTATTTAATGCAATATAATAAACTTAATAACCCAAAGTGATTGGATTAGCAACACCCATTAGGTACTCTTCTGACCGCTTATAAGGCTTTAGGTACACGTCAATATTTTTAAGTCAGACATTGCACAAGGGTTTCCTAACATCTAGAAAGGCTACTTCGTATGTCAGAGTTCCGTACTATATCCTTAATAATATTATAAACCCGAAAAAAAAATTCATCTATTTGTTTGTTTGTCACTGTCAGAAGACTAAACTGATTTGGTTGAAAATTGGCACAGTGATAGTATAGGTCATGGAGCAGGACATAGGATATTTGATCCCTAAATTCCCGCGGGATCGAGACTTACGTGGGTGAAACCGCGGGCCGCAGCTAGTTATTCTCTAATAGTTTTCTACCCGAACGCAAGCGGAGATCACCGAGCTCAGCTCATTATGCATAACAACTGTCAAATTAGAATTTTTAATGAGATTGTTTAAATCGATTGTTACATTCAAAGATATTTCTTTCTATGTTTTTGAGTATTGAAATAATATCTATGTTTTGTGAGAGGTTTTTTATTAAAATAGTTGAGCCCTGTTCACCTGCGTAGCGTCGCGTAGGTCCTATTGAGCTTTTTACACTTACAATTTTTAATTTTTATTTTTTTTGTGATGAGAGATAAAAGTACTATTTTTTTTCTAGGGTAGTCATATTACGTATATGTCACTCTTATTGGTCATTTTATTATAACGCGCGTTGTTCTTATCAGATTCTCAATAGAATTCATTTTTTTTTTTCCGGGTAAAACTATTTTTTTTCAATATATTTCATGTTCTTTACTTACTTAATTGTTAATTATTGCATAGAAATGTTGTCCGTTTGTCGAAGAAGTATGTTCCTACATTTTGGTATAATTTAAAGACATAAATTCGTTGTCATATCTAAGTCTATTCAAATTTAAGTTAAAAAATACCTAAATATACTGTTTTTTTTTTCGATTTAAGTTTAGATAAGTTTAGAAACGACCAGAATTTTTGTATTTTAAATTATACCAAAATGTAGAAACTTATGTCACCTACAAACGCATAACAACAATTTTCTATGCATTAATTTACAATTTTAATTATAGGTGAAAGGCATTTCTACCTATTTAGCTTCTAACAGCATAACATTCGTAAAGATATAAGTATGTATTTTAAGTTACACAAATTGTAAAGGTAATGTTTGTAGCTCAGTCACTAGTCAGGTATCGCAAGTTCCGAAACCACATGATCACAACTCGCCGACAAGACAGCATACCACCAATATTTGTCCCATAGAATTCCTATGCACTTGTCAAAAAGCAAATAACCTATTCAAACGAAATCGGAAAAAATAGAGGAAGAAAAACAAAAGGTTAGAACGAGAGACGCATAGGAATGAGACGCAACACTGTTCCAACCGACTGCATTAAATAAATCATTAAATATTCGACACACGAACCCCTGGTAATGGAGCCGACAGGGTTGCTACGTCACTATTAAATACTATACCTACTCCTTCCAAGTAAAACACAAGCCAAACGCTCACCTATCTAAAAATTCCATTCTATCTTTAAAATATTAGCTTTTTAAATTAAATGGAATCGATAGAAGAATATTATGGAATATTTGAGTTTGAAAGTATCCGACAACCCTACCGTGCGATCGAGTTGAGTAAACGACGCGCGCCGCTGCGCCCGCGCCGCCCTCTCATTGGACGATGCAAGTCGATGCGGTAGGAGAGACAGAGAGGCAAACAATGCGGTTCCTACTCGAGGGAAAGAGATGGATGAATGCAGTCGGCGGATGCGAGAGAGCTTTCGATCGTTGACTCGGTTCAAGGACAAGTTATACTTTTTGTTGTAACGCCTGTAACTCCAACTGAAATGAAACTGACCTTCGAAACTTTCTTTTGAGGTCGTCTCGGAGGACAACCCACACAACGCGGACTATAATTGCATCCAAGTACCTATAATACGATTAAATGACGATTAAAGTAAGCTGAGTAATCGAGTAGTACCTACTAAAGAAACTTGTTCAACGACATTATTTTTAGCCATGTATAAAATAAACTACGGTTTAAAAATAGACCGATCGCTATTTTAAAATAAAAACACGATGATATCGTAACTGTACTTGCATTAATCGACCTGTTTCGACGTACCTATTCAAATACTACGGATTTACAATGGAAAAACATTTATTTATTAAGTACATTTAGGTATTTGTACATAAATTACAAGGAAGTTCTTTTGCTACGTTTTAGTATAATAGACGAAAATTTCTAAGCAAAAACCATAATAACGGCATAGGTGTTATGCCGTCTTTTGTATGGTAGAAGAATTTTCGTCTATTAAACATCTATTAAACTAAAACTTCTGACATTTTGAAAAGGCTTAGAAGGTATTTAAATTATATCAAAAACCACAGCCAAACACGTAGAAGACAGACAAAGAGACTGACGGACAGTCAAGTCTTAGAAGGTCCCATTATTACACTTAACAACATTTTTTTCATTCAACTATTAACAATTTAATCTATCTACGACAAGCATTTTGGGTTCACCATCGTCTCTATACACCTTATTGCAATATTTAACAATTTTATCAAGGCATTTGGCTTCTCTAAGCGCTTTAGTAGTAAACTACAGTCGACCTATCACAATTTAAAAGCAACAGTAACTTCCAAACTCGACCTACCTCAACTTACGTTACTAGATAAGCACATAGTGAACACCGTGACGGATTGATAAGCGATGATAACGAGGTCAATGGACTGTTATCTACGGGGAAGATTCGGTTACAACAACGGAATTATATGTGAAAATAAGGGTGGTATCTGTCAATATACGGGCGGTAGTACTGATAACGAAAGTTTTAAGGGTACTTTATAAGAATAATATGACGGGAAATAAGTTTCCAGTTCGGGCCCCACTCGGAAATGTTACCAAGTGAAATTTTAGTTAAAGAATGCGTTGCTCGCTCTTTCGTGTGAAGCCAAAAATGACAAAAAACAAAGGAACTATCGTTTTTTCCCATGCCATTGATCATAAAAGTTTTAAATTTTCGTTTTCAAAGGAATATAATTTTTCGAAATGTAGAGATTAAGTATCTTAATAGGTAAGTATATCTGCTTCCGATTGCTAAAACCTAACTTATGTTTTCATAAAGGAAAATAATACCTACGAAATAGTTTCTTAAAATAAAATAAATAAGGCGTTTATTTACACAAAACTTAACCTAAACATTACCTACCTATCTGGGTTTAGGACCTTTGCTTTTTCTTACTTTGTTAGTTTTTCTAATAAATGATTATTAACATCTGTCGATCCCATGAAACTTAGGCCGGCCCTTCCTTGGCCAAATACGATAGCTCAATCCATGAAATATCTAAGTAATCAAAATGTATATTCATTCACGAATAGTTGTATTACTGAATATGTATTATAATACCTACAGTATCATATTAAATGACTTGAGTATTTGATGATTAAAGTCATAATGATGGGACAAAAGCAATTTCTCAATGAATCATCAAGACGAGTGCGCCCACGCACCCTACGCGATAAATTGATCCTCTATTTAAGCACCTATTTTAATTGGAATAAGAGTAATTATTCCGTGTTCAGTTATTAATGTATAGTTGCATTGTATGAAATATTTTAGGTCTCTTTAATTCAATACTTAAGTAGGTAGGTACTTATTTATGCTAGGAAGCATACGTAGACTAGAAAGGCCCTTGGCTTTAGCTAGTTAATCTATTAAGTCCTGACTAACTGAGATATCAACATATTATAGCTCAAAGTAATGGACGGATTTTGGGATACAGATTTTGTAGAGACATGCGACAAGAAAAGATTTTAGGAAATTTAAAGCCTACGCGGACGATGTCGCAGATAAAAGTTAGTGCAATCATTCGTGCTAAAGAAAAGGTTCCTCGCAGGCAAAACGCATTAAAACGTATTTTGTTACTTCATTATTTTGTTAACTAACATGGCAAAATAACTCGGATAGTTATTACCTACTTGTGCATAAACATTTTTTAGTAAAAATTATCCAGTACGAAATTTAACACAAAAGATAACGCATTTTTGTGAACTGAGAATCTATATCTATAACTAACCTAATATAAAGTTACTTTAAAACTATATTTATTTTATCCAATAAGACTATTAATTAGCGACCCATAACAATTGTCTGACTGTTCAACTCCTAACTTATTAAATTAGCAGTGAATAAAATCATCCCTACATTTAACGTCTGCAATACCAACATTCAAATTACAACCCTATCACTGAGGAACAGAGTTTAAAGTAAATTGAAGTATTATTTCAAAATGGCGTCGGAACTCAAGCGCAGCTTTTTAGCTTCTTTTTCATTTTTAACAACCAGTTGCAGTCTGCGTTTAGGGGTGGCAAAGAACGCATGTTTTTATGAAAGTTTACTTACGCTTTTAGGTTGTAAACGTTAGTAGGTGGTGATAGTGGAACGGATGTGGGGTTACGATACCGACGGATTATTGTTTGAAGTTTGAACAAGTGAACGCTTTTGTGCATTGTCTCGGAGGTAGGTGTGTTAGTATTGAAATTATACGGCGTTTTAGTTATACTTATGGGCAGTAGGCAATGTATTTATCATATATTAAAATTAATGGAAAATTGTTAGATTCTAACTGGAATACAACTTGATATGTATGTAAGAGTTGGTATTTCGAATCGTCACCATCGAATAAAGAAGTTCTTTTTCGTAAAAGTACCGATTTAGAACATCGAAATGTTACATTATTTTGTGAACCGAGGATTTAGAACATAGTTTTTAATTTCTAGCAAATGATTTATTAGGTTTTGAAACTTTTCCAGAAAAACCAGTGTAGGCATACATGACGGTTATTTTATAAACTACAATTTTATTTTCAGACAGAAAGCTTGATAATGTTTTTTAGTAGTTGGAAAAGCGAAGCGTTAGCAAGTTTCACAAAATTACTTAGTATCAGATTTCCATTTTAATTTCGTGATTTTTACAAAATACTAAAAAAAATGTTTTTTTTTAAATAATTCACAGGAGAAAACTTAATAATAAAAACAGACGTAAAAAAAAGGTTTTGTTTAAGCCAAAGGGCCGTCATTTTATTGCAATAAATTTAATACCTAACCCAAAACGGTTGGATTAGCAACATCCGTTTCAAATTATAACGTATTTATGACGTCATAATGTATAGGATGATTTATGACATCCGTCATTTGGTTTTATGAAAGTGTAATTACGTAAATTATGAAAAACAGTAAAATACAAGTACTTACATAAGTACTATATATTATACTGTAATTAAGTACTGTATTTTACTGCTTTTAGTAAGACTCGATTATTTCTTCCATTTACAGACTTTTATTTTATTCTTCATTTATTATAAGTATACCTACTTTAAACATATGAAATTATCCCTTATTCCAAAACAAGGTTTATGAATAGCCCTATCATTAGATCAAAACATCATAGGATAAAGATGTTCACTTATATTTGCGTTAATTTGCGTATTTATTATAAAAACCGGCCAAGTGCTACTCGAAGGGTTCCGTATCAAGTTGTATGGGAGCCAAACTTAAATATTTTTTCTTCTGTTTAATATATTATAATAATAGCCCCAAACTAAGTAACTAGACTTGTATTATGGGTGCTAAACAACGGATATACTACTTATATACTTTTCTTTTGTAAATATATACTTATAATACATAGAAACAACCAGACCACAGACAAATATCTAAGCATAAATACTTGTCTGAGGCGACAATGGAACCCGCAACCCTGTGTTTGGCAGTCCGGCATGGTGACCATTGTGCCAACTGGGTCGTTTAAATAATATTTGTTGTTATAACGGCAACAGAAATACTTACATCAATGACAGACAGACTTACGACAGACAGACAGACAAACAGTAAAGTCCTAATAAGGGTCCCGTTTATACCCTTTGGGTACTGAAACCTAAAAATCGTCGAAAGCCGACATTCATGTAGTAGGTACATAAACTACATTTATTTAATATTGTTTTATTTTTAATTTCCAGCTTCAATAGAAAAGCTCCCGCCTTAAGAATTGAGAAGAAAGAATGAAGAGGAGAAGATAAGAAGAGAAGAAGGTAGAATATAGAAGAGTGTCGTATCTGGGCTTGGTAACTCCACCACCGTTGGCGTGATGGATTCGCCAACGGAGGGCGAGTTCCCTTTCCTAGACGCGCGGTTCAACGGTTGCAAACAAACACCACGGCAACGGGGAGTTGGCGACTTCGTTCGCGTAGAAGTCGAATAATGAATGTTTATGCAAAATTTGAAGTAGATTGGACCAAGGAATCACGGCAAAGGGGGCACTACGTTTTAAATAGGTTTTATTTATAATAAGTCATTTGATTGGTCTACAAAAATCTAGCAGGCCACGATTATTTTGATTGTTACGTTAGGTCTAAGCAAATAGGTTTTGCCTATAATACCTACCAAATATTTACCATCATGCTACCGTCTCATTGCAATTTTTAGCTTCTTTTTCTAAAGTACATTTTTTATCAAATAGGGAACTGACCACTACAAGAATTTAAAAAAAAATTGGACTGACGGTATGAAAAGTAGGAGTATGCACCTCGGGATAAAGCATGTCTTCGTCTTGCGCGGCTTGAACCTCTCGCTTCACTCAGGACTCTACTTAACTCCCTCGCTTCGCTCAGGAGTTAACTTTAAACTCCCTCGCTCCGCTCGGGAGTTAACCCGTCAGTCCCTCGTTGCACTCGGGGTTAAATATGCCACCCACAACATAAGACATTGCTTTATGCCCTTGATGCATAATCTACTATTCTTAATGCCTATGTCATAATAGAATACACATTTCAGAGTTTCAGGTCTCTACGATCAGCGGTTTAGGCTTTGCGTTGATCCGTCAGTCAGTCAGTCGTTCAAGACAAAGCATATATGTATAGATTATAAGACACCGAGGAAAGATTTGTTTGTTTGCATTGAATAGGCTCCGAAACTACTGGACCGATTTTGATGAAACTTGATATGAGGATACATTGATTTATTAGGAGTAACACCATACTTTTTATCCCGACATCACCACGGGATCAGGAGTTACGCGGGTGAAACCGCGAGCTGATAGATATAGTAACAGTAACTTATAAATACGTTGTACTTTATCCCACTGTTATTTTACTCTTTGAAACTCTGATCACAAAATCGTTCAAATACTAAATACTATGTGAGTTAATTAAAACCTCTGGACGCCTGGAAGTTATATCAATTTCAGAATCCTAATTCTTTCAATGAAGTAGGGTTCTTTAGGACCCACTAAAGACCGAACTCGGCCTTTTTTGTTTTTCTATGTAAAAGAACCCGCAATAAGTTATGAAATACTAGCGAGTTTTCAAAGTTTCTCATACTTACCAAGTTTTATGAAATAAACTAGCAACCCGCTCCGGCTTCGCACGGCTATATTATGCATGCATTATACATATAAACCTTCCTCTTGAATCACTCTATCTATTAAAAAAACCGCATCAAAATCCGTTGCGTAGTTTTAAAGATCTAAGAATACAAAGGGATATAGGGACATAGGGACGGCGAAAAGTGACTTTATTTTATACTATGTAGTGACTATGTAGTGATAGTGATGTCAAACACAGTTGGTGAACAGAGGTTTTGTGGAGATTTAAGGACGAAAATTGAATAGGTCGATGACTTACCGCTCAAACTGAAGATGAAGTCCTTCTGCTGTCCAGTTTGTACGACGAATATGTCACAGTTCACTTCTAGATCACCTTTTTAGCATAACAAGCACTAATTTATGTCGTTTTTGATTAAAACACATCGAATAATGGAGGGTACTTTGTTTCTTTTTGAACCGAAAACGCCATATTGGCTCTGTTCGTTTCTCGCTCGCTCATTGGCCGTAGGAAGAGACTGAAATAAGGATAGGTATATGAAGGAATGCTTAGGACAGAAAGAGACGGAGTATCGCTACTGTAATTTGACAGATACGTAATTTTCCTTTAGTATTATGTTAGTGTTGCCACTTTCCTGGCCCAAACACTATATGTGTCTGTGCTACAATGAGATTTTAATCTATACATATAAAATGCTTTGTCCTGACTGAATGACTGACGGATCAACGCACAGCCTAAACCGCTGATTGTAGAGACCTGAAACTTGGAGGGTGTGTTCTTTGTGTGACGTAGGCATCCGATAAGAATTTTGCGAAATTCTACCCCTTAGGGGGTGAAAAAGGGGGGCAAAGTTTGTATAACGTGATTCCTTGGTCCAATCCTATTAAAACCATTTCTGACTTCTACGCGAACGAAGTAGCGGGCAAAAGCTAGTCATACATAAGATCATACACCGTAATGAGTTTCTAAAGTATTTTCTGTGCTATAAAGATGGAGTTACGTCATTTCTTTACAGAGTTCATATGACCACCTTCCAGCTCTATCGTCAAATCAGACCCTGGTTACCATTGAAAGACAAACTACTCTTACAGACGATTCAAACGAGCCCAAACAAGCATTTTAGGCTCTTTTGGGGACGAATTCGGGTGGTTTGTTGGATTGAGTTAGGTTATTTTTGTAATTTGTTTTCTTTTTCTTATTATTTTATGTAAGTATTTCTTTCTTTTGTAATTTTAGCCAATTTGTTATTTGTTTTAATATTGTTTTTATGTCTGTATTTTTTATTATTGCTTTGTAGAAATAAAATAATTTGCAATACTGTTATTCTAATAAATTTTAATAAAAAATAATAAAAATAAAAATCATGAATATATTATAACAAGTGTACCTCTTTATTTTCATTAAAATAATATAACATGAAATCACCGTCGTGTGAGCTACCCCCTATCGCTTACTGCCGCGACTCTATAACCTATCACACTTGCTACTGTCAGTCGCTGATACATTATTATATAGTCATTTTCACGTCAATTTGAAGGCAGCTGATCAAAGAATAATAGCAAAAATATTTATCTGGTCCTTTATGAGCATGATTACAAAAAAAACCCCATGAGTTTCTTGTGCCTTCTTCTCATTGGTGGGCGCGTTTCGAAGCCTCACATCCTTAATTTTAAAGACTCTTCAAAGGGATGTCATGCTAATTTTATGATTTCAAATGAAAAAATAATTTTGATTTGATTTAAAACGCACTCTAACTAGCGTGGGTGTACTAAAAGTGCTTACGGCTATAATATGTCCATATCAAACTGTATCTGCGACCTGCGACTGAGTGAAGCAAGTATGATAAGGTTATTGATTTCGACTATATGAGATGATATTGAAAAATAAAAAATAAAAAAAAATTGGCACCATATCGGACAGCGGGTGGGGTGAATACAGTGGACTGATTATAAAATCCCGCGTATGTCCCGATCCCGTGGGGATATCGGGATATACAATCTGTTGAGAAAACCCTGTCATATTTTAGGCACATGTAGGTAGCCCAGGACCATATTCTTGTTGTTGTGTACCTTTTGTAGGTGAAATATTTTCCTACATTTTGGTATAATTTATTGAAAATTCCTGAACCAATTTTAATGAAACTTGATATGAAGATTCATTGATTCATTAGCACTAACATTGGGTATTTTTTATCTCGATATTCCCCCGGGATCGGGATTTACGCGAGTAAAATCGCGGACCGCTTCAAGTTAAAATGGTCCACTGTATTCGCTCCCACACCTTGTAAATAACAAAGGAAATAAAATATGTAATATTATGTATATTTTATATGAATATTATATAATAATAACTATGTACAATACTACATTACCGACTACACCGTTCACCTTTCGTCGTTCATATCATTATTACTGTGCAACTGTTACCTGAAATTAAAAAAAAACAATACATTAGGAATCCGTTTACAAAAAAAGGGTTGGCTGTATTATGGTGTAGAAGGAACGCGAGTGGGCGATCTTGAGTGGAAATATTTTGAAGGGATTCTGCCCTTATTGTGAGTGCAAGAAACACTAGTAGAAGGAACGTGAGTGGAAGGAACGAAAGTGATAGTAATGTGAGTGGAAGAAACACGAGTGGAAGGAACGAGTGGAAATATAAATAAATAAATATTGCAGGAAATTCCACACATAGCTATCTAGCCCCAGGCTAAGTAACTAGACTTGTGTTATGTGTGCTAGACAACGGATATACTACTTATATATACTTTTTATATACTACCTATAATACATAGAAACAACCAGAGCACAGACAAATATCTAAGCATAAATACATGTCTGAGGCGGGAATCGAACCCGCAAGGAGTTGGAGACCATTGTGCCAACTGGGTCGTGAAATATTGTGAGTGGAAAGAACACGAGTGGAAGGAACGAGAGTGGAAATATTGTGAATGTAAGGTACGGGAGTAGAAGTAAGACATACCGCTAGACAGGCCGACAGCCAGGCGGGTGCGACTCTCGATCGCTGTTGAAGCTGATGTTGAGTAGCATCGCTTCGAAGGGATCGCTGCGCATGCGCTGCTGGTTGGCGCTCGCCGCCGCCACGCTGTCGCACACCAGCCGGGACTCCACCTTACCATCCTGAGGAATAAACAAACATAATGTCATTTCACATACAAAAGCTCATAAAGTAGCTGCGCCCCTAGGTTTCACCCGCGTAAGTCACGATCCAAACAATATGACGGAAGTTTTGGCAGCCGTACAAGGCTAAAAGAAAGGTCTTGAACTGAAGTTTTTAAGCGAGTTAGGAAGTTCCTTGTTTTCTTTCGTTTTTGTAGTGTAAAATGAAATTAAGAATAATTTTCTACAGTTTTTGAAGCTTTGAATGACCACAATTTTTATAAGCTTGAAATGTGGCAATATTTTTGAATGATTTGATGAAGCCAACATCCATGATCAGATATCCAAGGGAATATTGCTGAAAGAAGTATTATGTATATGACTTGTGACCAGATTCTGAAAATCTTGAGAAAAAATTGAACATGGAATAACTCCGCAGCCGTCATCCTACATCTTTAAAACTTGCGTAGTTTTAAAGATGTTAGCACACATAGTGACAGACAGACAGACAGTGGGAAGCGACTTTGTTTTAATATAAATAAATAAATATTGCAGGGCATTCCACACATCGCCATCTAGCCCCAAGCTAAGTAACAAGACTTGTGTTATTTACTTTTATTTTGTAAATATATACTTATAATACATAGAAACAACCAGACCACAGACAAATAGCTAAGCATAAATAATTGTCTGAGGCGGGCATCGAACCCGCAACCCTGTGTTTGGCAGTCCGGCATGGTACCCATTGTGCCAACTGGGTCGTCAGTTTTAAAGATCTAAGCATACATAGGGACAGACAGACAGCGGGAAGCGACTTTGTTTTAAAATATACAGGGTGTCCGGTAATGAATGGATAATTTTAATTTTAATAGGAATTAATTTTGTATTGAATGCTGGCAATACCACGTATTATACCATTTCAGAATCTCAATGAAATAGGCAACTTTTTTTAAATTTGACACTAGGGTGACCATACATTTTTTTTACACCATAAAAGGTTAAAGTTCAGGTTAAAAAATTATAAAATCATGAAGTTTGAGTTTAATCTTAGTTTAAAAAAACTTTCAATGTGTCATAACAATTATTGTTTGCATTCGATAGCATATTTATTCTGGTATACTATCCAATAAAAACAGATTGGAATAATTCTTTCATTTGCAGTTTTGGCATCAAAAAACATAGAGAAAGGAGTGATTGTTTTAATTTTTTTTAAATGGACGATATCTCGGAAACCGACTGACTTTCATAGAACATAACTTTCATTTATCTGAACCGGCACAGTGTCCTCTATCCGTAGATGCCCGCTTATCCATTAATTACCGGACACCCATATAGTGATAGTATGTGTGTGTATACCTCAGGTCTAGGACTCCAGAGCCGCACCACGGTCTCGATGCCGCTGGTAGCGAGCAGGAAGCTGGTGGGGTGGAGCTGGACACAGTTCACGATGGACTCGTCTCCGCGCAGACATCGGACTATGTTACCCGAGGACCGGCACCAGATGAACAGGCTCCCATCGTCAGAACTGACAACACAATATTAATAATGGTTAAGGGATTCATTCTACAAGTTCATTGCCCTTTTGTCCTGCTGCAATACACACCATGTTGTTAGTACTTTAGTTGGGGGGGAAATATTGTAATATAGGTTAAGGTGAAAGGGTACCTGCGCTCTCTCCATACAAACGTAGTAGACTGTTTCCTCCCTGGATAATGACACTAGCACAAATATTTACAAACTATTACAAACGTAGTCGACTGTTTTCTCCCTGGATAATGACACTAGCACAAATATTTTTGTACCATAAAACCTATAACTGCCATCACTATGCCCCTATGTTTTTTTTTTCTAATCATCATAGAAATAAAAATAAAAAAAATAAAAAATAAAAAAAAATAGGGGCATGGTCATGGCAGTTATAAGTTTTATGCACCAAACATATTTGCTCTAGTGTCATTATCCAGGGAGAAAACAGTCGACTACGTTTGTAATAGTTTGTATAGAGAAAGCCCCCGGTACCCTTTCCTCTTAAGACCTTTTTTTGTATAACAATATGCGTGTCGTGGAGAACAAATAAACATTAATCTATCTATCTAGTTCCGCAAACAGTAGACCTTACGCGAGCATAAGCTTTTCAACAACAATTAATGAATATACCTTTTTTCCTACATTTTGAGGAGCTATTCGGCTCATAATCATAATATTGCTTGATACTCCTTATCAGATCTTCGCTAAAATTTTACGAGACCAATTACAATTGCTTTGAGGAATTGCAATCCCTAAAGCGGATTGCAAATGTTTCGGCGCTGCAGAAAGAGCAGCCTTAACTCTCTCGGGGCAATACGGAAGTCTTCATGTCGGGAGTGAACTTATATCTTCCAGGAAAGCGTGCTATATCTTACACCGCATCGTCACCTACCATCAGGCAGGTGTGATAGTTGTCAAAAGCTGACTGATATGTTAAAAAAAAATTAACATGTTAGGTCACACAGACAAACATATAAGAGGGTTCCTTATTTTTTGAGGTACAGAACCTAAAAAGGTAAAAAAACCCACTGGGGTTAGGTTGACTTACCCAGCAGCCAAATAACTGGCATCAGGTCCCAAGAAGTTGGCTTCCTTGATGTCGGTAGTAGTGTTACAGTGTCCGAGATACCGGCCGCTGTAGTCGAGCGCGGCGCCACGCAGCTGACGTTCCAGGACGGAGGTGCCTCCGCCCTCTTCCGGCGCTCCGCCCTCGGGACACGGTACACCACTCACTTGCATTTCATAAAATAAATAATATTTTAATTGAATTTAAAAACTTTGATGGTGAAAAACCAGGTAAGAATAGTGGGAAAATAGTATTTTAGATATAGGGTAGGTAAAAGGGGGATTAAAAGGAAAATGCGAGCATAGGGAGTTTTTAAGAATACCTAGAATAAAATTACAATAAAATATATTAAAGTGCCCCAATATAAATCAAACTATGCCCTAACATTAAAACAAGAGGAAACTTTCGGCTACACCGCCCCAGGCATTGTCCTCAAAATGCCGACAGTATTCCCTCGCTGAATTGCGAGACTGAGTCGCTGGGAAAAGAAGCCGCCAGCTTTAGGATCGCCAGTAGCCTCGATGAGGCGCGCCCACAGCTCCCTCATAAGGGTCCTAGCACAGGGCCCCCAGCAGCCAACAGTCTCAAAACCCAGGGGTGTAAAAGTGTAAGAACCGGGCATATCCTCATAAAGATACTTTACAAAGAAGAAATGTCATACCTTCATCAGGTAATGTCTCCATATCTTCGAGGGCAACATTAATATCCTTCTGCAACAAGAAGACGGCGTGACTGTTCGCATGCCTCGGGAACTTGTCCTTGAAGTACAACAGACACTCGTGCGCTTCACGGGCTCGCTTCAAGTCCATGAGACCCTTCGCGAGGCGGAAGTGAGACTTGACATGGAGTGGGTCAAGCTTTATCGCTCGGTAGCAGTCTTTTATTGCGGCGTAGGTGTCGCCTGCCCTGTTGGAAAAGTGAAGTAATTATCAGAGAATTCCAATAAACCACAATTTTTGGCCAGGCAAATGTAAGACACAATAAGTTTGGCCAGGTAAACAACAAGTTAAGGGCAACCAAATTAAGAAAATCTCAAGTTATTGCCAGGAAATTAAGAAAACAACAAGTTATGGCCCGGCAAAGAAAACAACAAGTTACGCTTTTGAGGAGCTGGGTTCTTATATTCTCAGGTCTTTAAATTGAACTAAAGTATCACCTGTAAGATTCAGGCATTCTTAAATCAAAATATCCAGGTATATAGTTACCAAGCCCTCCGCATGAGTGCAGCAGCTCTATTAGAGTACAACAAGGCGGAATGCGGCGCGCGCGCCAACGCCGCGTTGTATAGCTCCACTGCGCCGGAGTAGTTGCCGGCTGTCACTTGAGAATTTGCCTGTCAAAATATTCATATCTTACTTTATTACAAGAAAAGCCTTGTTGTCAGAATCCCCGCGAGAAAGTCTGGACTGATTGATAATACAGGAATGAACCCAGATGAACAGAAAGGAGGCATCACCAAATTGACTAATGCTCGAGAATTAACGAAGCCCAAACCGCTCGCTGGTTCTACGAACTTGTAATTTCCCGCAGTATCGTAGCCGTGAAATAAGAGAATTTTGGAGTGGTCATAATGCTGGACCTAGCGATATCTTGCACATACCGACTGAACATAACTCACGCGAGATTGAAATTATCCAGATATTCAATTCAATTCAATTCATTTATTCATCAGATAACATGGATCCATCAATGTTAGTAGGTACTTACAACTATGTTAGTAACAATTTAAATCAAATATATTATGAAAAGACTAATCAATAAAATAAATATACTTATTGGTGAAACCACCTGCCACCTTGTACTTACTTGTAGACAGGGTGTTTTCCGCGATTAGACCCTTTTTTAATTGGGTCCTTTTTGCGTGAAGATGGAGTAGGCTTGCCCAGCACCTACTACCCTCTCAGCTTAGTCGACCATGTCCAGAGGAGAGAACTTGTCAATACTTCTGGAGTCAACTAAGCCGCGGGTTTCATCACGATGTTTTCCTTCACCGTAAGAGCAATGTCAATTAGCGCACATAAATTTTTCTTAAGAAAAATACATTGGTGCACGGCCGGCCTGGATTCGAACCCACGACCTTCAGAATGAAAGTCGAGGTATCTACCACTAAGCCAACACCGCTCTCACCTGCCACCTTAATACAGTGATACATAGTGGGTTCATACTTATTAGCTATTACGTTTAGGATGCTGTTGGAGATATATATTGCAAGAAAGCAACAAGTACTTACAATTTCTTTCAACTGCCTCACAGACTCTGGCAGTTGGTCAACAGTGCCGTTGGTGCCGTTAGGTTCCGTGGTTCCATTCGACCCGGCGGCCGGGGCTACGGGCGTCTTCTGTGTCTTGTCGTCTTCTCTACATCCGTGGTTGTGTTGTATGATGAACGATTCTACCAACACCGGCTGACGGGCCGAATTCAGATCGTAGATGTATATCTGGAGATAACAAAACAAATAAGGTGACAAAAGGGCTTGCTGCTACTTTGGCCAACGGATTGACATTGCCATCATATGTTTGATGTAACATCATAAATACATCATAATGTGTAATGGATGTTAGGAAAGTTTGTTATTTTTATTAGATTTGCATTACACGTACGGCATACGCTATGTTGTATGGGCGGTATTCCTCTATTTACAGTATCTTTTGACTATCCTCCCACACTAAGTAGTTTTAAACATGGTGTAATTAGGTGTGTGAGTGTGCAGGGGTGTATGTATGTGAAGAGGTTTACTAATGACTGGGTTTATACATATAATGTGTAGTCACCTGTTCTGATCCCAAATTAACGAGTAATTCGTTTCCGTCCTGACTGAAGGCGACGTATGTGGTCGCTTTCTTTGGCAACACTTGCTCCGTAGGCTCCATTGATAAGTGACCTGAGAAAATATATCATTTTTTTGTTCATTACTCAGTTCTACTTATTATTGTGTAGGTAGACTATATAATTTTGTAATTGATAATTTAAGTATTACTCAGAGTTAAGCCGTTCTTTTAGTCAGCACTTCATCAACCTTATTTTCTTACTATTTTATTTTAGTCTTCAACACACAAAAATGCTAAGGCTACGCTAAATTTTCAAAATCAAGAGTGAGTGAAAAATTAAAAAAAAATAAACAATATTCAAAATTTGTGATTGTTTCGGTCAACGAGCTCAAGTCACACTGAAATCGGAAGCTTGTTATAAAGCCTGGAATCGACCTCCGACCAGGTCGCCTCTGCAGATTTGCATGTTGCCAACAGTCTGGCAAGTGCGGATCGTATGTTACCTGGTGCATAATATACGGCAGCGTGCCTCGGTATGTTGTTGTCGGGGTCGCCGTGGCCTGCGCGCGCGCATCGCACGTTCTGTCGCTCCCACAGCTGTCGCCCTCCGCCTCCAATTGTCACGCTGTTCTGTATCGAACACATAATGCTCATATAGGAGACACAAGCCAAATACATGTCGCCTGACAGACCTGATTGCGTGGCACTAGCGAAAATTAGACTTAGGTGCGTCAATAGCTTCCTAGAAAGAATAATGGAAACTTCGAACAAAAATTACTTGTTCGCAAGGAAGTTAGATTCTTGAAGTTCCTATATGACGCCATTACACTACGTAATGGCGTCAGATGCTGATTTTCCACACCTAGTTTAAGAAATACTATAATTTTCATTGTACTTAATCTAGATAAATGGAAAATTTTATCATATTTTTTTCTATATTGTGTATATGGTCAAGTATTTTCTTGACATCACTATTTTCATGAAACCACACGACACAAGACGGTCACAGCTTCGTGTCCTAGGCAGCATCTAGGACTCCACTATCTGTCTGTCCGTCCGTTTGTCTGTCTGTCACCAGGCTGTATCTCATGAACCGTGATGGCCAGACACTTGAAATTTTCACAGATGATGTATTTCTGTTGCCGCTCTATAACAACAAATACTAAAACCAAAATTAATGGTATGGAACCCTTTGTAGACGAGACCAACTCACACTTGGCCGGTTTCTTATTTAATATTAAATACAAAAAAGTGGTACAGTTATTACTCGTAGTGTCCCTGTATATCTGTGATGATGTACCAACCTGCAACCTTCCCAGCTTGATCATCCTTATATCGTAGAGTCGTACATAGAAGTCGTTAGCTCCGACCGCCAACTGGTAAGGCCGTCTCGGGTTCACGGCCACACATTTCGCTTCAGCGTAACGTCCCATGTGATTCAATAAGTTTATCAAAACGTTACTCGAGTCTGAGTTGCAGCGGTGAGACGTTCTGAGGTCGTGTTGCCTGGAATATTGAGTGATAAGTGTAAAGGATAATATGCACTAAAATTATAAAGAGTCCGAAAGTACTACATTGATTATAATGAAACTTTTAATCCCAATGTTCCCATGGGATCGGGTAATAATTATTGTATGACACGTTATACAGCGCTATCTAGCCCCAAGCTATCCGATCAATCATAAGTTGATCACCGCGTTAATCTACCACTTCAAAGAGTTAGAAACATAAAGGGGGTAGGTAAACACAAAATATTCCACTGGGTAGAAGTGTTGCTGGCTCTGTCAGCCCCCGATGTAAGATAAGATAGCCCCAAGCTAAGCAACTAGGCTTGTATTATGGTGGCCAGACAACGAATAGAATACTTACATACTTTTCTTTTGTAAATATATTGATGATGATGATGATGACACATAGGTCGTCCATGACCCATTGTCTACTAGTGAAAAAAGAGTATAGCAATACAAGTATGTAACTTACAGTACAAGTCCATCTTCAGCGGCCGACCATAGCAAGCTAGGGTTGTTGGGAGCGGAGGCGAGCCGCTTGACTCGACCGCAGTGGCAAGTACACTCGAGGAGCGGGGCACCGGTCGTTACGTTGCGCGTGCGCACGCCGCCGTCCGCCGCGCACGTCGCTATCACTTCCGGTGATACGAACTATAAAGATGGATGATCAGGAGGCTTATTGTAGCTTCTAGTGAGACCCATACCTCTTTTGGTTGTTCTATACTTTAAATGCAAAATACCCTGTATGTAACTAAAACTATTGGATATTGTATGAAAAATTGTTAATTTGTAATGTCATGTGCAAAATTAAGTCAAACAAAGACGGCTTTGGTATTTTTTGACTTAAATTTGGATAAATTTAGAAACAAAGAATTTTCGTCTTTAACTAATATCAAAATGTAGAACTCAGAAACGGTTAACACAACAACACATAACAATAATTTCCCATGTAATAATCAATTTTTATGTTATTCTTGACAGGCAAAAGGGCTTTAAGCACCATAAGTGTTCATTACAAATATGAAAAACAACCCATATCAGTGTCAATCACAGCTTACCTACATGAACATAAACATGGGTAGACTTTATTAGGAATACAGTTGTAGTTCAGATGTAAACATGTCTTGTTTCGATGAATTCTCATTTCAATGCAATAAACTAATAATAATCCAGAGCCGAGATTTATGACATCAGAAGGCCAATTCTCGTAAATAACATTGTTCAAATTACATTTCAATATCATCCCGATTGCATTTCGATTGCAAAAGATACATTCAAAGTCAGTTTTTTTGTACAAAAAGCTAACTTTGAGCGTATTTTGAGCTTCTTTGGGTATGTATTAAGTGGGTATTATTTGAGATCGAAATGCAGTCGAAATGATATTGAAATGTAATTTGAACAATGTTATTTACGAGAATTGGCCTTCAGTTTAGTTTTTGCAAATGACCCCTACTCTTCTGAATGACTTTAATGATGTTTACATGTTAAAACTAATAAGAATTTGTTTTTTTTTTAGTATGAAAACTAATTGACTTGACTTGAAAAACTAATTGACTTGACTTGAAAAAAAAAAAAAATCTAATATTCCGCCTTTTATTTTCTGAGTTTTGTGCTGTATCAATGTTTACTAGCTAAGCTGTTTCAGTCACATAAGTCTTGATTCCGTGGAAATATCAAGATTAAAGTTAATTACCTATGTTCTGTTCCAAAATTCCAGATATCAACATTTAACATCACCTAACATAATTATCAGTTTAGTAGTTTTTTCATGAAGGAGTAATGTACATAGCATTATTTGATAGTATCTTTAAATAGGGAGAAGGAATAAATGTCATATTTATTCAATATGCAAATTCTTAGAGTCCCTGTAAAGGTCCCTGTCTGATTCTTAATGGATTAATAGATATTTTATTTAGGTACCTTTACAGAGAATATGTTGCCGGTGTGACCTGTCGGGATGTAGCTGAGCTGTTTGTAGCTGTAGGGGTCCCACAGCATGACGTTGAGGTCATCCGATGCCGACGCCAAGATTCTACAACAAAGACACCAATTGTGCCGATATTTCAAGTATTTACGGACCGAATCAACGGGAAGAAATATACGTACGATCCATCTGAGTTCCATTCCAAGCAGTTGACGCATCCTGTATGCCCGGTCAGTTCTTTTTCCAAGCCTAATCTGTCGATCGTGCTGCGAGTCACCGTCAGCCTATTTTGAAACTGTCTCGTGATATCCCCGCGTTCCCTGGCGATCGTCAGCCCCACCGTGCCCTTAGCCCACGCTGGCTCTTCTCTCCGACCCATTTTTGTGGACTAACTGCTCGATTTGCCTACACCTTCTACCATCACACTTGCAGATTGGCTACTATCTACGATTCGATCTAGTTACAATATTCGACATCGCACTAAACATTACTAGCTAATAAGTTAATCGCGAGGTATTTAGCTAATGTACGCACTAAATTATTCTAGTTCTACACATTGAATAAATAAATTCAGTCAACAAAAAGCTTTTTTTATCGATAAATGGAGAATTTTTCTCTGAACGAAAATAAAAGCTGAGCGAGCTGTCAAACAGCTGTCTGTGTCGGGTTGCCACTATTTCTGGCAATGATTCGTTTGATTCGCATTTCAGTCAAACAAACGCTGTTGAAATGTTGAAAGCGTTGTTGTTTTGTCTTTTTCTTTCCATCGATCGTATTTGGTATTTTTACAATTTCTTGTCAGTAAAATCTGAAGTTTTATCTAGGTATAACCCCGCGCAGCGAACGATGAGCGCTGGAGTAAGTGGAAGGGGTATGCGCAGAACTCGAAATTTATATGAAAATTGAGTTCTGCGCATACCCCTTCTACTTTCCATCAGAGCTCATCAGTCGCTGCGCGGGGTTATATTTTTATTTAAAATAACATTTGTAAAACGTACAAGATTTTGAGTGTTTTTGGGGTAAATACAAGGGAAATATCTTTGAAGTTCAGCAAAACACTTCGGCGAAAAAAATATATCGTCAAATGAGGCTATACGGACTAAAAAACTGTTGCCTGTCCATTTTTAGGAGTTGAATAAAAATATAGGTTGACAGCAAATGGACTTTGACAGTTTGACAGTCTTTATTTCAACTTTATTCAAATGTTGTGAATTTTTCTATTTTTTAATAATTTCGACACTTTATGTCCAAATAAACTTGTACCTACTTTTTCCTAGTATCCTCTTCAAAACAAGGTTCATAGTTGATTCGATTAATAATTAAGGTAACCTCACTTAATCATTTAATTGTGGAGCCCCGTCGCAATTCTTGGTGCACTTGCCCCAATGTATATTTTATGCCATAATATCTGCAAATAGAAGGTCAACGCTGCTGCAGTTGTAGTGGTCAAGTAAATACCTACTTATTATTTTAAAAGGTCTGGTTTTAATTGTAAGTTTCCATTTCAGTTAGTCCAAAATGGGTGAACGCAAGGGTCAGAACCTATACTACCCGCCCGACTACGACCCTAAGGTCGGGGGTCTCAACAAGTTCCTAGGCACACATGCATTACGAGAGAGAGCCAGAAAACTCGACATGGGGATCCTAATCATAAGATTCGAGATGCCTTACAACATCTGGTGTGATGGCTGTAAAAACCACATCGGTATGGGAGTTAGATACAATGCTGAGAAGACTAAAATTGGAATGTATTACACTACACCGGTGTACCAGTTTAGAATGAAGTGTCATCTATGTGACAATCATTTTGAGATCAAAACTGATCCAGGGGTAAGTTGTTAAAACATCTCTATACCTACTTCCAAACTTTTTCTTTTTTTATTCTCCTTTTATCTGCGATCAATCTTTCGACTATGCACAAATCGTTTGTGGGTAGAAATGACAGGCAGACACTCCTCTCAGCAAAGAATACCCTCTTTATTATTTTCTTATACTTAGACTAAAGAGTTGGCTTGCAAGTATGTTTAGGAGGCTATTTAATCAAGCTAGGAAACAGGTATCTTCTAGGAAAGTGTGCTACATCTTAGACCGCATCGTCACCTACCATCAGGAGGGTGTGATAGAGATCAAACGCTGGCCTATCATTTGTGTAAAAAAATAGTATTTCTAAAATAGAGGATACTGTACAATTCTGTGTTTTGTATAAACCAAGGGCATAGAGTAAAAATTACGGGTTTTTGGACATATCTTTTTACAACTGAAAAGCGCAAAATATTACTGTTAGTCCTATATATTAATAAAATTGTATAATTCTAAACGACTATCAAAATCTTTAGCTTTATCATTATTACCCATTAATTTACAGAATTTAGACTATGTAATAGTATCAGGTGCCAGGCGTCAAGAGAACCGCTGGGACCCCACTGAGAACGGTCAGATAGTACCTGAAACTAAAGAGACACAGAAACGCTTGTTTGACGATGCCATGTTCAAGTTGGAACACAAGACGGGGGATGAGGATGGTGCTAAACAGGACAAACCAAGGCTAGGGAGATTGGTGGGGAGGAACGAGACTGTATGGAAAGATGATTACGAAGCTAATTGCTCTTTGAGAAGGAATTTCAGAGTGAGTAACTTTTTCTTACATTAATTTAAATTGAAATTAAAAACTTTAATGTAACAAAATAAGTTCACTAAAGAAAATTGACACTAACTGTAAAATAATTTAAAAATATATGTTTATATTCTCACCAATAAATTAGTTTCCAATCTTTGATTTCAGAAAAGGCGAAAGGAATTAGAAGAGTCATCAGTAAACGACAGCCTTCTTTTAGCGAGGTCATCGTTAAACATAAACCTACTACCAGAAACGGAAGAAGATAGAAATATGGCATCCCTCCTCTCATTACGTCCATCCAAATCTGTCGAAGAGAAGCAACAAATTACACGAAATATGATACTAAACAGCCCTGCGTTGCCAAGCTCTAGCCGACTGCTCACCAGCTTTGGTGGCTTGAAAAAGGAGGAATCACTGAGCAAAAGTCTAGTTTTAACAAGAAACTCTTTAGGCATTGCTATAAAGAAACCTAAGATAGATAAAATAAACATTAATGCTGAAGAAAATAAATCAACAGAATCTAGTGAGAAAGACAAGATTGATATTCCAAAAGAAGTTAGTATTAAAAAAGATATATCTAAAGAATCATTTGGAATAGATTCGAAAATAACTGAAATAGATCCTAAGGAATTAAAAACTAATAATATTGAAAGTTTTAAGAGTGATGTTAAGAATATAGTAAATGAAGAAAAGAATGTGAAAATATCTTTGGTTGGAGATTATAGTTCCAGTGATACTGATTGATAAGCTTCGAAGAAATGGATACATAAGTTTTGGTTTATTTTTAAAGTCAATAAAGATACTTGATATAGAAAGCGGCCAGGGCGCTGTGAAGATAAAATGTATGGCGCCTAACGAACGAAATATACCTTAAAACTGCGATTTTAAAAGTGCTTTTTTAATTGAAAAAAAAAAACAAAACCGGTCATGGCTATTGGCCTTCTGCGTCTAGGCCTCAATTCGCAAAGGTAAGCTAACAGAAATCTGGTTGTCTGGAACCCTTGGCTACATTATATATGTAGATATCTATATAGATAACTTAATATTTACTTTTATCTATAAATATGTATAAAATGTGATATTTAGGTTATTATTAATATTAAGAAGGCAATTATAATAATAATTTTTGATGTTCTAATTACTTTGCATTATGCTCTCACCATGCAACCATAGACGAATAATGCTACCTATATAGATTGTTACTCATGTACAAAAAACATCCTCTATCTATTTATACAATGCATACCCCTTATATTAAAGATGGCGCCACTGCTATTTACCTTAGGCCATACGAGTTTCATTTTATTTTTTTGAGCATAAAAATCTTTTTTATAAATATATCGAAGTAAATAAAATACGAAATTGAATTACATTTTTATTATTTAATAACTTTAGAAAACATTCAGTTGGTTATTATTCGATGTACCTAAGCATTAACAAGTAAAATGTCTAACAAGCTTTTGATTAGTTACTTACGGCCCCAGAAATAATCCCTAAGTCAAACTTTAGTTACCTAACAAAATATGCTTTTAGTTTAATAAATGTGTGACGTTTAACGTAAGCGGAAATGTGGCGATGATTGGCTAACTAAAGCTTCGCTTAGGAACATTGCTGAGTGTGGCAGTAGATTAAGGGCGGCACAGAGCAAAGTTGGGCGGAATCGAAATAATAACTAGATTTTTGCAAAAATACCCAATTATAGTTCGTAATTTTGTACTTCTTGGCGGACTTTTTGTAAAGAACATCTAAAGCCAAATCAATTCGGTTAGTGATGTTCTTTACAAATAATCTACAAGAAAATTATATATTTCAATCTGTAATTAGGAGTTTTTTTTGCTAAAAATCGAGCTTTTACTTCGGCCTTATCCAATTTTTATCTGTGCAACACGACAAGACAAATAAAAAACCCGATACACAGGATAAATGTTTTAAACGGCTCAAACGATTTTCATAAAACATACATAGCTAAGAACATTCAGCTTTTACATTGCATCAAAAAGGAATATAGGTTGATAAACCTTGTGTCCCGCAATAGGGTAAAATCATAAAAAATAGCTTCATTCGTTTCAGAGCTAAGTGCCACGTACTAACTACAAACAGACATTGAGATCAAACTTATAACATTATTTTTATTTAAACATCATTTTGTGCTTTTTGTAGCTCAATATAACACAGATACAAACAAAACAATACCAAACCGTATATTTTTATAAATTAATAACATGTACCTACACAGATAATAAATATTTACATATATTAAGACTACAGATAATGACTAGATGTGTTCTGAATAAGGAGGTCAACTTAGCTGCCATTTATTAAGGTTATTATTAGGCTGGAGCTAGATTTTTTGTTTAAATAAACAATTTTGACCATTTCGGTTAACTTTCATAAGTGTCAAAGCATTAGGCTTTATTATGGTTGGAATTATGTTCTTTAAATAGTCCGCGAGAGAATTTTATTTTCGATTCCTAATTGGTTTTTTGCTATCCCTAATTGATTTTTTGTTTTATTTCGTTCCTGCCAAATTATGCTCGGCCCAATTTTAACAGACTCCAAAAGGTAGGAGTATTTCAATTCGTCGCGTATTTTTTTTAATGTAACCACCGATTACTCAAAGACGGCTTAACCGATTATGATTCTTTTTTTAATTGAAAAGGGGGCAGATACCTAATCACCGGTGATTATAAAATTAAGTGTTACAAATTAATAATAATTAATTCTTAAAGCGGTGGGATTGGTATATTCTATTTAATATACAGATTGTAAGCTTAAAACTAAGTATATGTATATTTAAAATAGACACATATTCGATTACATAATTATACTTACATAAATATTTGTTTACGTATGAAAATATTTATGTATCTACAATATAATATATATTTTGTATTATATAGATACAACACATACTTATCAATATAACTATTTCGACTGAATAATTTAATTTGGTTAGGCAAATAAATAAAAGACAAGTATAGGACATTATATAGTGCGCGATCTAGCCCTAAGATAAGCAACTAGGCTTGTCTTATGGTGGCCAGATAACGGATAGAATACTTAGGTAAATACATATACTATACTAAGATCAGAAACAAATATCTGTCTTGATAAACAACGATTTTGCTGAAATTAAGTTTTAGGAACCATAATGCATAATACTTTTGCGAAAATATCTTAAATTTAAATTAATGTAAACTTTGACGAAGACTACCATAAATAATGCTATTAATGGCGCTGTTGTGCATGGAACATGTTTTAGATGGAGTATAAGCTTGGCCGGAACCTATACCATCCTCTCAGCTTAGTCGAACGTGTCCAAAGGAAATATAGATCTGTTCACTCACGAAGGCGCGCCTTATGAATGTTGTAAACATAATCTGTATATAATTCTATCTCTTTTAATTGTATGCTGTCTCTACTGATAGTCTTCACACACACATTAAGACATCTTGTTAGCACGTGCGACACTCATATTAATGCACACCGAGAAAATTTACCCTGGAGGGGCGCGCCTTCGTGAGTGAACAGATCTGTAACTCGTTAATACGTCTGAACACACCTAAGCCGCGGGTTTCATCACGTTTTCCTTCACCGTAAGGGTTAAATATAGTAACATTAAGTGTTGATTTCATTGTGTTTGGCTAAAAACATACAAAATCTACTTAAATAGAATATTGTGCGACTTTTTGTATAAGCTTGGAAACGACAAGGAATTTCTTTCTTAATGTATTAGTATGACATTATGTATTACATTTGGTATTATCATACTTAGGTATGATAATACCAAATGTAAAAAAAGGTCTCACCTTTTTCACCGACTTCAAAGAGACGAAGTTCTCAATTCGAAGCGTATGTAGATAGATATATAAATGCTTTATTGTACCATACCTATATGGTAAACTTAATTCTAACATTTACCAAAGAAAAGTCAATATAAACTAAACAGTAGGGCACAATGGGCGGCCTTATCGCTAAAAAGCGATCTATTATTTTATCTATGGTACTGAACATTACCTATTATCTAGTCTATGCTTTTCGGCACCTGTTGGTAAAATATTTTTAGTAATCGCGTAAAAAAGGTGTATATTCATCATTTTATTTTCAAAGTAGTTTGGTAATAATAGGGAAAACTCAATAAATTTACCTAAAACATCTCCAAGAGTAAGCACTTTTGGAGGAAAATAAATAGATACGCTCCGCCCGCGTCTCGATTTAATAAAATAGTTTGAAGTCTTTACTAATGATATTAAATAACATCTAAAAATTGGCAACTAAATGTAAAGTCGTAGAATCTATACTTATATATTATAAAGCTGAAGAGTTTGTTTTTTTGGTTTGAACGCGCTAATCTCAGGAATTAAAGGTTCGAATTGAAAAATTATTTTTGTATTGGATAGTCCATTAATCGAGGAAGGCTATAGGCTTCTTTTAATTTTGATATTCCCACGGGATCGGGACTTACGCGGGTGAAACCGCGGAGCGCAGCTAGTATTATATAATCCTAACTTAATATTATAAATCCGAAAGTTTGTTAATTTATTTGTTCACTCTTAATGGTCCAACGACTGGCCGATTTTGGTGAAAATCAAAAACTTTTGATTCCTAAATTCCTGCGGGATCGGGTCTTGCGCGGGTGAAACCGCAGGGCACAGTTAATTAATTCATATGTATCTATGTGTAACCTTGCGTGGCACAACGTTTGTCTTCTAGCGCGAGTATGACTGCGCATTCGATCTTCGCTTGCAACCATTTCAGTAGCTCCGGGTCGGATACTTCGATTATTTTCTCGTCCGTTGAAAAGTAGTTGACTTGTTCATCCTAAACATACAATATTATTATGAAACTATAACGTATATGATCGCAAGGTAACGGAATCAGTTGCCTGCGTCTGTCGTTCCTGACGGATTTGAACAATTCAGGCTAGTGTACTAGTCCCTACCAACGTATCCCCCTGGTGGGGAACAATTCGAGGGTCTACAAGTCAAGAGTGAACAGGTATCTTCTAGACCGCATCGTCACCTACCATCAGGCAGGTGTGATAGTGGTGAAACGCTGACCTATCATTTGTAAAAAAATGACGTTTCGAGAGCTTTACAGCTCTCATACTCATAGGCAGACATAATATCATTTAAAATAGACTCATTATTATGTATCAGGTAATTCAGGTAACATTCACCTTAACACTTTAAAATTCTATTGACTGGCTTATACCCGCGACTTGATTCGCGCATGAGTAAAAATTTTCTAATCCTTTCTTGGATGCCTATTGCCTACGTCATAACAGCGTCAAATAGACCGATCCGTCTATTGGCTTGAGTTGTATGTTGATATATCAATCAGTCAGGACTTATAATATTATATTTATGGATAGAACGCTTTATTGAACACAGAAGTGATAATGATTAAATACAGTCGTACCATATACATACACGTTAAGCGAACGCTCGGCCGAGCTACACGGCGGAGTGGGGGGTGTTAGGTTTTATTTTCGTTACGGAATTTCTTGATTCGGTCGCCGCGCTCAAACCCCGCGATAAAAGCTATGCAATAGTTTAAAAACAGTATCATACAATAGGTGGCCCTCTCTTCCAGACAACCTCAGGACAGAGAAGATTAAGGGTAAGAGTTATATGTATATATCCATACCTGTTTAATATTGAGTATGAGTTGATCTCCTTGAATGGTAGGCGCGTCGATGAGATCGTCCAACTTGACCGCCCACTCGACGTGCCACGCGCCGCCGCCGCTGCCGGCTCGCACCATATACACGTGGCTACAATACATACGTACATACGTAGTCTATATAGCTGGGTTAAAGAGTAAACACTAGGTCTAGTAAAGTCCATGGTTAGGCCTACTCTTTGGTCTCTTTTGTTTCAGTCAATAACCTTAAAGTCGACCGTCCATCGCCAACTAAACTAAGTTAGTTTAGCTCACAGTTTCGTTGCTTACCTGGTATAGTTTGCGGTGGACGCACATGTATGAAAAATTGACTCAACTATGTGAGCTAAGCTAAACTAACTTAGTTTAATTGGCGGTGAACAAACGGCTTAATAATGTCAGTTTAGATTAGTATTACCATAGATTAATTAACATTGGCATATGGATGAACACTGCCTATACAAAACATCGTACGTGCATTTTAGTAACGCCATCGCCATTCAAATATTTTTTCCACGCCAGAAATCAAACCCGCGATGCCACGTGGGGCGACAGACGTGTCAAAATGGCCGTGACAACGGAGAGGTCATGTTTAGTAGTGAGCTGGATTCAGGTCTACGAAAAAGGGGGTAAAAATAAGTAAAAACTTACTCAGTGGAAAGCAACAGCGTCGTAGTATAAGTAGGAGGTAGTAAGGCGTGGGCGACGTAGTGCCCGGGGTCGAGGGGGCTGCGAGTGATCGCGGCTGCGAGCGCCGCGCCCAGGGCGGCGTGTGTCGAGTACGCGCGGACACCCTGTTCAACATATCATTAAATATAGTTAAGTAATTTAAACCACTTAAACACCTTAGAACCATCAGGGAACTAAATTGCATAACTAAAGTTAATAATGTTCATGTTCGTCCCGGTAGGGGTGGAGACTTTGGGATCTTGGGGTCCCGAAGCCTCTGCTTTTTTTAGGGACCTCGGCGCGCGTCTTGTCGAGGTGTCTGGTGATCGGAGGGCTGGTGGCTTTTTCGCTCAAAGGGTCAGTCTGGCCATCCAGAGGGGAAATGTTGCCAGCTTTCTCGGAACGATGCCGCGGGGAGACGCGCTTGAGGATGTATTTTATTTGTAGTTTTATTTTTATTTTTCATTTTATTTATAAGTTTATAAGCATTAGTGTTGTTGATTGGATTGTGTTTGATAAATAAATAAAAAAAAGTTAATATGTTATTTGAAGAACTTATGCTTATGTATGTCTGATTCTACAGGGGATAAGTAAATGTTCACCTGTATAATGTCGCAATGCCTGGGCATGCGCCGCCTGGCCGCCCCGCTGGCCGCACACGCGCGCAGCACGCGTTCCGCCCCGCGAGCTGCGCCCGTCCCGCGAGCTGCCACCATTAGATCTAAACATTACGTAGGTATGCAATTTTATACATTATCATTGTTTTAGAAATTTAAACGCTTTTTTTTAATCTTAGCGGTGCATTAACCAACTAACCCCCGA
This sequence comes from Idaea aversata, assembly GCA_907269075.1. Lineage (NCBI taxonomy): Eukaryota > Metazoa > Arthropoda > Insecta > Lepidoptera > Geometridae > Idaea > Idaea aversata. The sequence goes on along the minus strand of OU026092.1, from coordinate 825,064 downwards.
ATACTGAAAGGCTACTTGATCTTGAGTGGCGCCTAAATTGGAGTTTAAGTGTAGGCTTCAATGGAAAGCATACACTTACCGTCAATTTAAACGCCGCTTAAGATTATGTAACCTTTCAGTATTCGGGGGTAAGCTAAGTGGACTACGTCCCTTTGGGTCCTACCCTTCAAACTTCCGTGCCTTTACCTTGTAACACAGTGGTTAGATTAAGTTACATCTGTTAGAATTTATGTAAGTACATAAAGAAACTTCAGTACAGAAAGAGTTAACTGCAGTCGCGCATCGGAGCTGACATACACAATTTGTTTTTATTTCGTTTCTTGTCACATTACCTATACCACAAAAAATAACTCTTCCCCATTAGCCTCCGTTATCCCTGTCCTTAATCCTCCCCTGTTTTAACGATATTTATAAAAAAAACGGATAAATGAAAACTAAAAAGGTAGTAAAAATACGGGTTTTACTTTTTAGCAAAAAAACATGCAAGACATTTAAGGCCGCGCAATTAGGCTTTCGGAGGTTAAAATTGATGTTCTCTACAAATAGACCGCGAGGACATTTTACACTTCGATCTTTAATTAGGTTATTTTTGCAAAAATCTCTGATTATACTCTGCTCAGCCTTAAATTTCCAAACAAATTAAAGTATTTTTTTTACAAATAAATTAAAACATGCAACAAAGTACTCACTTTGCATAAACATATGATCGTCATCTGTCCAGGGCACAGACAGATAAAACCGGGAACATCATACATAGTTAACGATAACACTACACACATCAATACAATACATATCACTACATAGTATAAAACAAAGTCGGTTTTTCTGTCCCTATATCCCTTTGTATGCTTAAATCTTTAAAACTACGCAACGGATTTTGATGCGGTTTTTTTTAATAGATAGAATGATTCAAGAGGAAGGTTTATATGTATAATACATGCATAATATAGCCGTGCGAAGCCGGGGCGGGTCGCTAGTTATTAGTATATAGTTCCTACTTCTACTAATCCATTTAGATTTAATAAGCACATAGAAATATACACAATTAAAAACTAATAAGTCATTAAAAGTTAGTCATAAGTCATTTTCTTTTAGCAGATTTTCACTTAAGTTAGAATTTATTTTGTGTTATTTTTTTTTTATGTAATTATTTTTCGTGTTTGTTTTTATGGTGCAATAAAGTGTTTATCTATCTATCTAAAATAATATAATTTTAATCTAAATATATAAAAGAGAACAAGACTCATCAAGAAATGTCTGAAACTACAAGACCTACTAACAAGACAACGCGGGTTAAACCGCGGGACGCAGCTAGTAAATGAATATTACAAAGATTATAAAAACTACAAGAAGGTAATACTTATATTTAAACTACATCCCTGAATCTATAAGTGGGTAGGTACCTACCTACTTATAATAAAGAAAGAAGCGACAAAAGATGGAAGAATAATTAGAATAATCCAGTCTAATGGTCTTAAACAGAGCTATCTGTCTGTCCTTCTGTCCCTTCGGTTGTCATTTAAAAACTACTGAACTGATTATAAACTATGTTATTTATAATAAATCAATGTATTCTCATACCAAGTTTAGTTCCGGAGCCTTTCCGTTACAAACAAAAAACGATAAAATCTTTCCTTTTTATTATATTAGTGTAGACCTGTGTAGATAGGTATATTCACTGTTTGATAGCTTACAATTCAGAGAAGGACGTGGTACATTGAAATTCCCTCAGATTTATTGCCTTTATACAGTGAAATAAACAAATAATTTTAGGACTTACTATATTATAATAAAGGTCACAGTAAAAGATCATGCTTCATGCATATTTTAACAGGAACTACTTTACACATCTTTATAAATACAAGGACAATAGAAATTACAAACTTACATAAAAATACTGTAAATTCTTACCAAAACTAGGTCTAGCAACTAGAGCCGTGAGTGCAAGAGCGACGCTCGCGGCACTCGAGCTGTCTGCTGTCAGCACACACTCGGGTAGATCGTTGCCGATTGACTCTTGACCTATAGGGATTTAGGGTGGTCCTTTTAATTAAATGACCATGTTACTTCCAATGAATCAATCTCATACCGAGTTTATCAAAATCGGTCCAGAAGTTTCGCAGCCTATTCGCTACAAACAGAATAACAAAAAATCTTTCTTCGTTATAATATGTATTAGTATAGATAGGTGAGCGTTTGACTACTAACACACCTGCCTGATAGTAGGCAACGATGCAATGCGGCCTAAGATGTAGCACGCTTCCTTAGAAGACAATTGTACAATTTGGGGATTCACTTGTCACTTGAAGACTCCCAAATTGTAAAGAATGGACAGACGCAGGCAACCGATTCCATTCCCTTGCTGTATAATAATAAGGAATGACGCAGCAAAACACTTAGATGTCTGAGATTTCCACTATGAATCGATGTCACATATCAGATTTATTGGGTTAAAGGATTTTTTTTCTAATTTGAAAATGTAAAAAAAATAGCCTCAAATCGATATTCTTCCTAACTCATATTATAAAATCGAAACTTTATTTATTTATTTGTTTGTTTGTTTTTTCTTCACGGCATACTGATAGTTTAGTGGGTGGATATAGGATGCTTTAATCCCGAGTCCGAGATCGGAACTTACACAGGTTATGTTATTATTAAATATGAAGATGAACAAACTTGGTTTCCTCTTGAGTTGCCTAGGTGGCGGTAGTGTGTCGAAGACGGTAGGTTCCTGCGAAGTGAGCGCAAGCAGCGCCCCCGCGCCGGACATCAGGCGGGATGACATCTCGAACGACTTGCGACCCACCGCGCTACCCTGCGCGATTATACGGAACTAATTAAGGTATTACAAATTTGATAATAACGTCTTTTAATTTTTTCACACCTAAACCACTGAATCAATTCTAATATTTTTTGGTATAGAGATGACCTTGAAGGAGGACATAGATTACTTTTTATTCCGATACCAGTCTACTGATCTACATAAATTAAATAATCTGCCCCACGCCCAAAAAATGTTAAAATCTACAACAAAAATAGTATTAAAATTGGCTCATAAACAAAAACGTTATGCCCAAACAGTCATAAGAATTAACTTTAAAAATTATTTAGGTACGGTCGGCTGCATAGTTGCAGACCCGCTGTAGAGCTCCAAAACGGCTGTTATAAGAATATTTTCAACACAAGCAAGATTCTAGGCACCTGCTTTAGTTGAATTTTAAAGTCTTCTAACTCATCAATTTATCAAACAAAAATATTAGAATGAAAACATTTCCAATAATAGTAAGTTTCGAACTCTACGGGGGGCTGCAATTATGCAGCCGACTGTACTTCCTCCTTTTTTAAGGTCGGTTAAAAAGAAGTTGTAGAAGAGAAGTTAATTCGTTCTCTTCAGAAGTTTTAAATTGTAAGAATGATCTTAGTATTGTAAAAAATCGCTTACCAAACAAGGTTCATAATACAACTTCATAGCTCTCGTAAAATCTCCGATGTAACTGTACGGGTTTCCCAGTATATTGAGACCTAGTACCAATACGTAGAACTGCTGCACGAGTTGAGTCCAATAGTGCCTTGAGGCGGTGTCCAGGAGAGCGGGCATCGTTAGTGGCGCGTTTCGGACCTCTAGGTATGCCATTCTGAAAGCAAAAACGAATATTCTATATACAATTACTAGGTAATTTACCTATATTTTTAGCGCTTGCAGCGGTCTACGGACTCGGAGGAATGTGAGGATAAAAGGCGTATGTTACTTCTCAGGATTCAATGTCTCTTTATTACAAGTTCCATCAAAATCGGTTCAGTAGTTTCAAAGCCTATTCGTTACAAACAACAAAAATAATTTTTCAGATGATTTAGATTATTTATTTAGCTCGATGTCCACCCATTTAGTATAAACATTCTCCACAAACATTCTCCACCGCTAAAAACCATAGCAAGCTAAGGCTATAATATACCTCGGGTGAGAAACCATAGCCCCTATGCATAGGCAGAGGGGGCTATGGCATTCGAACTTAGTTTTACGTTTGCGTAAGTGGTCAAAACCCTTTTATGTTGACTAAAATTCCATAAAAGTCTGCTTCATCAAACACTTACCTTAAAACAACATCCTTCTTATCACAAAGCGAAGATCCCCAAGAATTAAACAAATACTCCAAGAGGTCACTGTTAAATAACTTCGGTCTATTTTCTTTCTTGTTCCCAAATCTAGTCCGACATGGACTACCCGTATTATCTGCTGGACAACCTCTCGAAGATAACGATAGAACTAATTTAACCGGTGAAAGATGTACGTATTCGAAGACGACATTCCTCTGTCCGTTGTGCTGACTCTTGATAGCTATTATTGGTAAAGGCATATGGACCAGTGCTAAATCAGCTCTGAGCCTAACAGCCGGTTTCTCCTCAATCTTCCAATGATTTAGTATATCAAAAACATAGTTAACGAAACCTCTATCTAAATTGACGTGATACTCCTGGACTATGATTTTTAAATATTTATAAACGTCTTGGTTAAGAGTTGGTCGGTACTGTTTTAAGGCAACGAGGTCTATGCAAGGTTTCGGATCGGCTTTTGCGTCTGGAGGCGGAGCTGCGTACAGCACGCTCGGGAACACAGCCTCCATTAGCTGGTTATCAATTTGTAATCTTTGCAGTTTTAAGTGAAGATACGTAAATGATTCCGATTTGCGTAATTGCATCCAAACGCCAGGGTTGTATGTCCGTCTCAATTCCGAGAAGAATGGCTTCGTCATCTGCATTTTATCCAGGTCTATATGTATATATTCTTTCAACTGACATTTCTTCTGCTCCGTTTGGTATTTCTCCTCGATCCAACTAGTCAGATCTGGAGACAATTGCTTCCACTTATGGTTGACATTCACCTCCCATCTTGGCAGCGTATCAGATATACTTATAAAAGCCAATTCTTTGACAATATTATTATTCTGCACACAGACGGACATACTAACTTCTGATAAAGACAAGTAGACTTCATAGTTACTTCGTTCTGAGTTGACTCTCATCCTATATTGACAGGCTAGCCTCTCGTCTTGAGCCAGAGCGAAGACTCTTTGGTACCCGTCCATGTAAGACACCCAATACACTACGACCTTATCCTTTCTCATTTTCTTCGACTTGGAATGACTTTCAGGCAGATCTGAAGAGTCGGAGTCGTCAGAGCTGGATGTGGAAGGTTCAGGGGATTTAGGAGTGAGTCGTTTGAGGGTAGAAGAGAGCTTGGATGTAACGCTGCTGGTCGCTACCAGGGTTGAATGCTTTACTGAATGGAAGCTTACTTTTTCTTCTCCATAACTGTAAAAAGAAATATATTGATAAACCATCTGGACCCTGCAGTTAAAACCACCTAAGTTGCGTGGAAACATAAATGAATTTTTTTGCCAGGAATCCCGTCTAAAGTATTTCTATTCCTAACATGTTTTAAATAAATAAAATAAATAAAATAAATAAATATTTCAGGACATATTACACATCGCCATCCAGCCCCAAGCTAAGCAACTTAATGCTTGTGTTATGGGTGCCAGATAACGGATAAACTACTTATATACTTTTTTTTTTTGTAAATATATACATATTATACATATAGGAAACACCCAGAACCAGAAACAAGAATTTATGGTATGTTTTTTTTAACATCAAACATACAGACATGTTCACGTAAAAACTCTCGCATAAATATAGTAAATACCTTTATATTCTACTAGCTGACCCGTGCCCACTTCGTTGGGCACAAAACGGACACCACGTAAAAGCCTTTTTATTTTTCGGTTTTTATATAACCTATGACACTCAGCAATAATGTGGCTTTCTATTGGTTAAAGAATTTTTAAAATCGGTTCAGTAGATCCCGAGATTACCCCTTACAATTTAACAAATATACAAACACACAAACTTTACTTCTTTATAATATTAGTATAGATATAGATGAGTAGTATAAATATTCTTACCCATCTTGAGTGAAATCAGCTTTGAAACCCTTCCCCTTGTTGTTGTAAATGTTCCACATTAGAGTCCTCTCTTTGCTGGGGTCGTCCCAGGTGTACAGCATCGACTGATACGGACTTAGTAGAGCTACTTGACCTGAATCCGCCTGCAATATTATAACGATGAATATTACCTAGGTATGTTATTATTATTTTATTTTTATTATTACCTAATATTATTATATTCTAATACCATTAAATTGGGAAGTCTTTGAATCACTAGTAAATAATATGTTTGTCGGTTTTTTCTAGATATACATGCTAAAGCTCAGACCTCCTCGCCTACTTTCAGGAGAAATAGCACTCAAACGTCATTCTATTTAATACTTTAAAAAAAATCTAGCAGGGTCTTATCCCCTTATCTTTAAAAAAAATGGTGTAGCGTTGATTGTACCAGTACCAAGACAAACCTGGCATTTGTTTAACTAATTGATTGTAAGACATTGTATTTGTTCTTTTTAATACATAAATGAAAAAATAAAATCCACGGCCCCCATGGATTTTAAATTTCAAGTGTATATTTTGTTTATTTATACTGACTGCTGAGTGCTGGACAAAGGTCTGTTTTTTGTCCTTTGAACCTTCTCGGTCATGGGCTGAACTTGGTAAACTATCGCTTTGGTAGTTTGGGAGATTTTGGTGAAACATAGTGGTTTGTTGAAGAACTGACCTGATGAAGCTTTAGGAACAGGTCATCGCAAAGGTTTTCGATGCGAACAGGTGCGTCTCCTTGGGAGTAAGGCTTAAAGGTGACAGTAAACGGGCGGTCCGTCCCGCCCACAACCTCTACGCAGATTGCCGACTGAAAAACAATACAATAAAAATTACCTCTGACCCATTGAAAGTTGGTACCAGAAATTCGTTAACATTGAAACTTTCAGAATAGTTATTGTGTAGGTACTTGTGCTATATTTATTTGGATATTTTGGAGTAAATACTTAATTAAGGAAAAAGTTATCTGAAGAAACTATATAAATGCTATAACTGACACTTTTGTTAAAGGCATGATAAGGTACTTACTATAATTTTTCTAAGGTAATATAATATTTACGGAAATGTGTCTATATCGGGAGTGTTTCAATAGGTCACGGTAATATTTACTCAAATATCCCGTTATCTATTTGACAACTTCCACACCATTATACAATTTTAAAAGAATGTGTTACGTAATTTGTCAAAGTCGGCACCGCGCGCCGGCCCAGTTACAGAGTTGGAGCGCTAATTAAATTATCGTCACTTTCCTACCAACTGATATAAGACTCTATGCGGTGTCACTTTCTCTCAGTTTTCAGTTACATGATGTTGAAATACGTCGCGTTTTACGTTCTATGTGCGGTGTTAGCGAGTGTAGGCAGTGAGAGGAACTATGAAGGAAGATCGCAGCAGTATATCAGGACTAAACGCGGGAAGTACTATTCAAACCCACCGCAGAGATTCTACAGCAGACCACCGACTAGTTCCCTGAATAAAGGACCGTTTTCTTACACTCCTCCACCAAATTATAAAGATGACGATTCCGGACCTCCATTTCCTGGTAATTCTGTCCCATATCCTGGTAGTTCCGGATTCCCCGGAAGTCCTGGGCCTTCGTACCCTGGCAGTTCCGGATCACCATTCTCTGGAAACTCCGGACCTCCGTACGCTGGGAATTCCAGACCTCCGAAGGTTAGTAGACCTAATACAGACGGTTTAGGTGCCGAAGACTTGAACAATCTCATCAAATACCTCTCCAAATCTGATTTAGATAAACTAGTACAAATGGCTGGAAGAGATCGAGATACTGAAAGGTACAACAAAGGCTCCTTCGATAAGTACGACTATAGTTCTAATAGAAATGAAATTAAACCAATATACAGTTCTAACAATGAACAATTCAAAGAAGTTACCGACGCTGCTGATACTATTGATTATTTTCAACAACTTGTCAAAGAAATGGAAATGGAAAACAAGTTCCAACACACAGAAAATCCGGAGAAACTTAGCCTAGTTGATAACTACGTCACTGCACCTCCCACAGCAATTATCTATTCAAGTCCGAATACTTACCCAAACAATTTAGAGACTGAAGGAAGTATGCACAGACAACATTACGTAAACGTTGGAGACATAGACAATATGCCAACTATCGAAGAGCATTTACCAAAACCTTTAAATTTAAGGAACAGTGATGAATTTGAAATATCATATACACATAACGTGCCTACTGTTGTTAAAGCTGAAAGTTCGTACGAAGTGAAGAATTTCGGAGAACTACCGCTGATGAATTATAATTCTAAACTAGATACGCTCAGTTCTTATCATGTGCCGCATTATACCGTAAGTAAATAAATAATAGATGTGACCCCTGACGGGGTAGGGTCAAGAGTAGGTAGGTTAGGTACTTATAGCTAAATACATTCCTGGTAATCTATTATGAATGTCTTGATTTCTTCTCCCTTTGATTTTTTCACCCTGTTTTTGGTCAAAGCGCTTGCGCTCAGCTGATTTGGATGAACATTTGCGAAGAAGTAGGATGAAACAGGATATTTTTAATTTGAAAGCACGGACAATAGCTACTTACTTTATTAGCCTATAATCATTAGTATAAAACTCTTGTTAAGTATCAATAGCACTAATAACAATATTTCTCTTTTCTTTTCAGGTAACATCACCAAAATCATCTTCATACTTAAATTCATCACCATCAAAACCATCATATTCATCATCAAATATAGAAATAGAAGCAGCTCCACCAGCTTCAGCAGCCAAGGAACAGAGTGATGCCCATCTTAAAGCTGTTAAGATCTGGTCTCATAGGTCTACTGGGACTGCTTATTATCTACATAATGATGGGACTTTGTCGCTTGAGAAAAATGGTAAAGGAAGGTACCCTTAACAGGACGCAAATAGTCTTGGGCTAGTTTTGCTTGCTTGAGTTCATGCGTGATTGTCTTTGTCTCAAGCTGTTCTAAGTTTGTTAATGTTATTTGTATGAATGTAATTTATTAGAATATTTTCAGTATTTCTGTTTGTTTGTACTAGTACGCTTGCTTCGAATTTACCTATCATTAAATTATTTAAGTTCCTTACATAATGACTGTTTTATTCCTACCCTTGATTAAATAGATACTTACACCCTTATCCATCCGGAGTACAGTGAAATGGTTAACCGCAATAGGGAACCGATGTGAGACGACAGCAGAGTCTCGGTACTTGCAGTGCATCGACATGGAGTTGGTCTGCGGCCAGAACGCTGAGCATTGCTGCGGGGATAGGTCCATCCACAGGTCGGCTGCCTACAAGATATTATACGCACATGATTTGTATGAATTCATAGTACGTAGCACTGAGTAAATAAACATAGGAATAACAAACATTGTATGAATTGAATGTTAGGTTTATTGAATAGTCGGTGAGTCGTCATAGTTAAAATGTAACAAGTGGAATGTGTTTCGATGTGGCGTAGTGAACCCGTACCTATCTGGGCTAGTATGACTATTTGATGACGGCGAGCTCACAATATGGCTTTAGGAATCGCGTTTATTTTAGAAAACCTGAATGGAAACAATACCCAAATAGACTTTTAAAGATAACAAAAGCCATTAACAACTAACTAAAAGTTGACAGAAACTATCGACAAACATGGACTATATTTGTCTAAAAGAAATATTTTACCGTGACAAGTTAAGTGAAGTTACAGAATTAAGGCCCAGAGTAGTCTAAATACGAAGTTGTACACAGCGCCATCTATCCCTAAACTAAGCAATTAAGCAAATAATATAGGTGTACAACAGTATACACTTCGCTAAAAAAGTAAAGACAATAAAAATTAAAACGTGATGAATATCTCAATCTCTAGAAACTTTTTCGAACAATTTCTGTAATGATATTATGAGAGTACTTACTTCATTCTCCTCCATAAACCGCAAGTGTTTCTTCGTGTCGTTGTAGACCAAGAAATATGGCAATAGAGTAACGATCTTCGTTAGTTGAGGACATAACTCTGATAGTGTAACCTGTTGGTTAATAACATAATATGAAAGGTGCTCTTCAACAGGCTGAGGGATTTAAAAAACTAGTGTACGAGATATTTGTCTAGCCATCATCATGCGTTCAAAATGCACGTTTTGGAGATACCTCAATCCGAATGGAAAAAGTGCTACGAAAATTGGTTCTAACGTATGCAAAAAGGCATCGATCATCATGGCGAATATTTTGGAACACAATAAAAGCTATATGTTTTCAAACTTCGTCATCATAACTTAGTTCCTGTTCTTCGCGTGAGTAAGAGACAAGAATATATTTTAACTTAGGAAGAACTTTTAGTAGCTATCTTCATTTAAAAAACCATTGCAATGGCTTCTCCTCCACCAGGTCGTTACCTTACCGTGAGCAGTAGCCTGTAGTCAGTCCGTCTCTCGGTGTGAGGACAGACGACGAGGCCGGGCGCGGCGGCCGGGAGCCGCACGGAGCGCGACCACGCCGAGTGGTGCGCTCGGAACCGCGCGCGCACGTCGCCTCTGTCGCGGGGAGACCACAGCAGGGGCTCCTCCATCAGCTCGTGGACCACGTCCGAGTGACGACCCTGGAAAAAGATAGAACACTTGAGATGAGGTTAACGGGTCTGCAATTACTTGATAAAATAAGGCACAGATCTTGACACATTGGATCAACCATATCGGTTATGTATAGATTACGTTGTCTTAATTATTTCCGTCTCATGCTACCATTGAACTTCCCCTGACCTTCATCTGTAAAGGCAGCCCCGTCTTGTTGATGATCCAGTAGTGTGCGTGTAGATGCAGCTGCCGACAATCCCCGGCCAGCACCGTGGCGGCGACACACGGCGCCGGACCGCCGCCGCACTCCGCGTCCATCACTAGCGGGACTAGACGACTGGTCACCTGTAAACACCATTAAAACTTCGAAATTCTGAAAAAATATGGCGAACAACCGCAAATGTTTCGAATTATTTGCAGCACTGTTCAGATAAGAAGGTTGTTTAAGATACATGTTCACCTGGCTTACCTCAGGATAAAGCGGTAATGTGCCAGCAGCCAGTCCTCCAGGCCTCAGCAGCACAACACGGAGACTGTCCCGCGGACTAACGGAGTGAACCTGCGTCCTCTCACCAGCCTCGAGCCGGACTCTCCAGCCGCGAGTCTCGCAGCTTACCTACATTATATTATAATCATCAGTTAGTAACCTTTCATAAACCCCTTTAAAGAGTTGCTCTTTCCTGCAAAGTTAGGTAGGTACTTTAAGCAAATGGAGATAATAAGTAATAAAATATAAATAGAATGACATTAGTATGTCAAGTCGACGTTGGCAACTGATCAATATTTTTGATGAGCAATTATTCAAAGATTCTTACCTTCACGAAACTAAGAAGTAATTTTTTTGTTCAGTGCTTACCTCCATAGCATACGGCAATCGATTATAGATCGCCAGTGGTGGTACAATTCTGATCATGTAGTTAGGAATAGCACGGGTCACTTTGTGTGATTGAACACCTAAAACAATTATAACCAACTTAAAACCCACTGAATTCAAACCACACTAAATCCTTCTAAAGTTGGTAACTACCAATACCATCTTACCTTCCACAGCGACAATCCTCATGGCGAAGATGCTCTGATCGTTATCAGCTTTCGCAGGACAGATGATATCACGCGGCATCCCAAGATCGTTGGCCAGTTCCATCCACCAGATACCTTGAGACGCTGTTTGGTAACTCCTGGAGGAAAACCAGATATTTTAATAATTTATTCAGTGTATCCTCTAATTATTATAAAATCTTGTATTAAATAGGTCCTATAGGCGACTCTTGGGGACTCCCATATTTATTAAGATTTTGTTTGATTTTTTACTATTACCAAGGGAAGGTGATATATGAATTGATTCTTTTATTCCAACAATTTATCTATTTGAGTCATACAGATAGTTATTATGACGTAGGCATCCACTTAGAAAGAATTTTAGAAAATTAATCCCCTACGACGAAGTCACAAGTAAAAGTTAGTTATGATAGTTACTTACTCAAAATTCGAAGGTAGTAGATAAAGTTTGCAATGATAAGCAATATACAACGGAACATTGTAAACTTGGTCCGGAGCGATGACAGCTAAACGCATCTTATCATCAAATGGATTAGTCAATGAACCGATGAGATCTGCACCGATTGCCTGAAGGTCTTTCTTGCTGTAGAGGAGCTCAAGGGCGTAGGAGGTCTCGTTACGGATCTAACAAAAATAAAATATCACAATTTGGCGTGTTAATATGTTTATTGCTTAATCATGCAAAAACTTCTGAGCTGATTGCGATGAAACTTGATATGAAGAAAGCTGGAGGCTACTTTTTATCCTGGACTTAAGCCTGGAGTTAAGGACTTGGTGAAATCGCAAGACATAGCTAGTAAAAGTGTGTTTAAGTGTTATATTCAGTATTTTGGCAATAAACAAAGGTAACGATTTAAGTGACGCGGTGGACAAACGCCCGCCTGCTATTGCGGGTTCGCTTAAAAATATCTATTTAAGTAGAGATATTTTTCTATCTGTTGATCTCGTCGCCATGAAAACTAAGATAGTCGTTTAGATTGGGGCTAGATGGCGCTGCGTAAAATATCCTGCAATATTTATTATTAATTAATATGAAAACTCACTTGATAAGGTGATCTAACAATGATATGCTTGTTATTGTACTTGGAAGTTCTCTCGACGACGATATAGTACCGAGTGCTGTTTCTACTCGGATGTAGTACGTGGAGTTTAGATACCGTTCGTTGCGGGCACAATATCTGGAACAAAACATCGATTATTCCGTTGGAATCATTCGCATAAGATTATATTGAATCTTCTTGAAAACTAAATTAGGATGTGGGACACCAGAAACCCATAGGGTTGTTTTTTTTTCTGATCTTGCCTCACAATGGTCATGATTACAATTGTTTTTGAAGTTATATTTAAAGTACATGGGTTCCTATTATGAGTGGATAGCTGTGGCCGTGGCCTAATGACGTCATCATTATCCACCAACAAGAATGATAGAAGTTTGCCAGGGTGCGTAGAGGTTCATAGTGGCGCGGCAAGCAGTTGAAGCCTTTATATTTACTTTGGCATCAGGGGGGATAGACAGACGTGTTGACATTGCTCGGGAATATAGTTGTAGTATGCTTTGTCAATTTTGCTGCAAGTGGCCGTCCAGAATACAAGATGTACTAACCTTCAATTGTTCCAAATCATGTAGCCTGACTGTTAGCGTCAAATCCGTAAGTCGTGTGTGTAAAGTGGGAGGCGTGAGTGGGGGACGCGGTGACCACGCCGCCGGCTCGGGGGCGGACATCGCGTGTCCGGGGAAACCACCTTCGAAACTATTACGTACACATTGGTTATATCAATTTAACATGATCAATGGAAGATGGAAGTTTCCGAAGCCAAGATCCAGTTGGGTTAACTGAGCCCTACTTAGCGAGAGCGGTGTTGGCGTAGTAGTAAATATCCCGAGTTTAATTTCGTATGTCGTGGGTTTCAATCCTGACCGGCTTTGCACCAATGTACTTGTGCGCTTACGGTGAAGAAAAACAACGTAATTAAACCCGCGAATTAATTATCTCCAGCGGTATTGACAAGTTCTTTCTATGCCGGACACGTTTATGTTCTTGGCAAGCCTACTTCATCTAATGCACAATACGGTTGCACAATGTCTTAAGCACAATAAAGCACCCTGAACGAATAAGATGGATTAAAGTTGCTGAGGCTCTATAAAATCATCTATATTAGATGTAAAGGTAAATATAATAAACTTACCAATCCCATTCGTCAGTGATATCTGTCATTTCTTGTTTTGGCTTGACATCAGTCTCATCAAGCATATCTCCCGTTGACGTATCACAACCTAAAAGTAAAAATTTCACATATTGTTTCTTATTTTGGCAGTTTTTTTAAAACATTTTCCAAAAAAAATCTTCCCGGCGGAATTTGGCCATATGTGCTTTAAAGCTTTCATATGTAATGTCAATACGGTTTTTTTCTCTATTCTAATTATTTTTAGCCCATATTTAGGTACTTATAAAAAAAATCGGTTGTTACCTGGCGTGCTCGGTCTGCTAGTGTCAACATCGTAGTCAGCGACTGCTATAACTCTATCGTTACCAGCTAGATCTGTTTCTGCTTTAGTTCGGAGGTATACTGTCGATCCAGGTCCTGAAATTTTATAATATTCTTGATGATTTACATTCGCGAAAGCTTTAAATAGTCTAAAAAATCGATCGTATTTCCATCCCGTCAATAACACAGATCTTAATTTAATCCGGTACACTCTTACCGACATCATTAGTGAGCGTGAGTCCATCACTGGGCTGGACGAGCGCAGTGACCACACTGGCTCGGTCAGCGGCCGCGGTCCACAGCGCCAGCACCGCGCGCGCCATCCCGGGCGGCACCGACACCGCCAGCGCGGAACGAGCTTCCAGCAGGACGTACGTGCACACTGGAGGCGACCAGTCGATGCTGTCTGATGATAGAGGTTCCTAAAACACACGAAGAAAGAACGCTAATGTCAACTTAGCTTAAAAAATAGTGATATATCTCGCTAGAGGGCTCTTCTTTAACAATTTTTAGTTCAATATTTGGTCTCAATTTGGCGTAGCTGCATTGCCATTCAGTAGGAATGCTGCCAGAATTTCAGGCTCAATGTGTGATGTTCTGGAGTTATGCTCTCTTTGGGTTTAGTTTAAGGTTTTTATACTTATATACCCAATCGAATGAAAAAAATAATTGATATTATGATAAATTCGAGTGTATTTTAAATTTTTTAACGAAAATTAAAATTTTAAACTAAAACTGCCATAAAAAAACCTCTAATTCATGTATCTTGTTTGATTAGACTGAATTTTCATTTACTTTTTCTTCAAGGAATGTTAAAGCTTTATCATTTTCTTCTGCATTACTATTCGATACTGATGCATCATATTCATCATATCATTCTCCACTCTATTAACAATAAATCTAACCTGTACGGTAACAGTCTTATGTTCATCCTTCTTCTTTACATCTCCTTCTACAAATGTAACAGCTTTATCATTGTCCTCTACTTCTGCATCACTTTGTGGTGCTGATGAATCTTCTTCGTTGCTTAGATCTTCTCCACTTGATTCACTATTAACAACAAGTTTAAGTTTAGCTTCTATACTTCTAAAACTTACAGTATAATGTATTGTATATATCATTTCTAAATCTGTAAATGTTCGGTTTAACCTTATCCTACTAATATTACACGCCTTCAGAGACAACTAGGCCAGGGTTAAAACACTTCTCGTAAGTGGCAACATTAGCTACTCCAGCCCTACAACCAATTTAGCCGTCTAAAAAAAAACTTATTTTGCACCCGATTCAGATACCAGAATCCCGAAATTCTCAATACAACTTGAGTTCTTAAGGCTCATGGAAAAAATTCTGATCTGTCTACTTTCTTTTGTAGTACAGGTATTTTATTAATGTTATTTACCAAGTTCTATCTAAACCGGAGGGGTCCTTGTCTGCATTTTATAAGAATAATCGTCGGTTTGGTGTCCACATCATACTTTGCTATGTATAGGGCCGTCTAAAGCCCGCGGCTCATTTCGTAATATGGTACATATAACTTATAACAGCTTCAACTACAACTTACTCAGTAAACAAATGTCCAATAGCAGTCGCAAGTTTATTCATCAATCCATTTTCATTATCCGAGTCTGACTCATCCAGATCGAAGTTCCCCAAGAACGCCATATTCCCACCAAAATCTACACTGAAGTTCCTATTCTCTTTCCCGTAGGGGTTTTTGATGAATGTCATCTCGTTATCCGTGTCGCATTCGTCTGCTGATGTTTCGGATTCGAATTCGTTTTTCTTTCGACGTTTTTTGGACTGATCTGATGCGACTGATGCGTCGGCGTCAGTTTCTGGTTGACTTGATGTGTCGACGCGGGTTGATATTGGGTGGGCTTTCGCCTGGAATTGTTAACGTATAATTTTATTTGAGTAAGGTAATATAATAGAGTCTCTTCTATTAAATTAATATAAATCCTACTATTAAAGTGTGGGTGGATTTATGTTACCTCTTCACGCAAATACTACTGAACCGTTTGCGATAAAACTTGGTATCTAGATAATTAGAATTTTAAATCTCCTCAGTTGCTCAACTTTGAATGAAATTACAACAAGCAGGGACCCGCCGATTAACTTGTAGCCTCCTCTTACCTGAAAGATGGTAGCAGTAATCTCCCAAGGTCGGTAAATGTTTTCATTAGTAACGACGGGTTCAATGACCGGTTCCCAAACATCGAGGCGGTCGTTGTAGACAGCTGCTGCTAAGGTCAGTGACCCCGAACCGTGGAGCAGTTGGGACCATTCGTGGAGCGATACTTCGCCTGTTAGCTGTGACAAATAATTGGTGTAAGAAACTTAACCGGTAATTTACTTAAATCCAAAGATGCCGTTTTAGTTTTATATCAAAACTGACCTACAAACCTAAATGAAAATAGAAGCCAAAAGAAAATGCCTTTCGCCTACAAATACAGCTTTTATCTATCAATCTATCTTAAATGTTAATTTATTAATAATATTATATCTATATATCTATAATATCTCACTGTTCGGCATAGGTGTTTTTTGACTGAAAACAATTTTAACAATAGATGTTATAATTCTCACCTTCACCATAAATACAGGCACTCTAACCACCTGTTCCAATTCAAATATAACCCTCACAGATGGAACGACCATAGTAAACGTCTCGCTAGGTTTCACAGTGGGGTATTTAGGGGCAAAGCTGTCCCCAACACTGGGCTCAGACGTGGGGGCTATCTTCTTGGGAGCCCAGAGGTCTTCGTCATGTTTCTCTGGCTTAGGATTGTAGTTGGCGAAATTGAAGGGTTCTCGTTCGTCTGGGATTGTCAGTTCGGATGATATTTCTTCTACGATATCTGTGGATGAAGTTGCAAGAAATTATAGGATGAAGCTTTTTATATGATTTGGTAACTGGTGATGGTACCATCACCTTGTCATCAAATATCTTAGTAGGTAATGCCCCAAGTCACCTAATTTTTTCAGGTCAAAGTCCGGACGTCCTGAAATCATGAATCTTGACTACTTGCGGGGGACAAACTTTAATTGGCTATGTCCAGGATCATATCTATCGATAAAGCGGTAGACGGTTTCCGGTCAGTTTTTAAACGAATATCCCGGTGGGACTCCCGGCGACAAGACACGTAAGCGTATGTCTCGTCTGACGTCGATGAAGCGACTGCTCGACAAATTCTATGTAATTGACCAAGCGTAGTATTTCTACCCTCAAGTAAAAAAAGTGTATAAGGTTCGAACATATCCTTACCTATAACAGTATGTATAGTAGTGGCAGCAACATGGACCTCGATCTCAGATACAGACACCTTCACCCGGATGCCCTCGTCAGTGTTCTTGAAGATCTTTGAGAATTCCACGTCGCAAGGCTTCAGCACCAGTTGGGGTGGCAAGTTCTTTAGTTTCGATTGTAGTTTGGACATAACCTGGATAAAAAATGAAAGGTGGGGAAGTTGTGTCGTAAAATTGGACTAACGAAGGTTAAACACATTTGTCTGATTCATGACAACGCAGAGCATAAACCGCTGGACCAAAAAATTTAAATTTTGTACAGTGGTTCTTAATGAGCCATACATTTTTAAGGGTTCAGGATCCACATGGGCCAGCCCGCGGGGCACAGCCTAGCTATAAACTGAAGCTGTAGCCAAGACACAAACTATAATATAATTACAGGATTACGTTCTTTTGTCGACCCTGACGGCGAGCCCTAGTCCATCATTTTGTGGAACTTAGCGTCTACCGAGGGTTCAGAAATTTAAAAATTACATTTCTTCGGACCCGCGCGCGTTTCCCCTTTTCTGCCGGAATATAAAGTTTTTTCTAGCCTGGCGTTTCCTAGTAGCACTCATTTATAGATAAACCTGGAATTGAACATAAAGAAACCAGCTTCATACCTGTAACCCAGCCATCGAGACCACGAAACTCTCACTCCCAGCATGATGGGAGTAGTCTATCATCAGTTCAGTCCTCAAGAGTAGCGCGTGTCCATCTCCCTTAGTATCGGTGAAGAACATCACTTCAGGCTGACGGAACTGTATCGATATTGATAGACCTGGGACCTCTTCTGATGTTAAGTTTCCTAGAGAGGGTAAAAACAGTTTATATAAAGTGGAATTTCAATAAAACTACTATAAGTGCATTATTAATGAATCTCGATATATCTCGAGATGTATTCCAAATTCGTAGGTTTGAATCTGGCCATTATTAGATTTTTCAGCCTGAAAAATTAATGTGCGTTACTAACATTGTTCTTACGGCGAAGAAAAACAACGTGAAACGGGCCGATCTATATTTAGAGTCGGGAGCAGTATAAACCGATACAAAATGAACCAATCCTTCCTTACCAGTAGTAGAGTAGTATCCGCTAGTGGATTCACTGGTGCTGTGTGGCCTTGCAGAGGGCGGCGCCCGTCCCCCTTCGCCGACGTAGCCATGGTTCACCACACCACCTTCGAGTGTCTTGTCACCTTATCATAAATTTTAAAACGTTTTTAAGGAAATTCCAAGACATTCATTACAAAAAAAGTTTGCAACCTTAGCACAAGGCGTTGCTTGGGGTTGTCCTGCAATATTTATAATTATTTTATCATACCTGGCATAGCATCCAACAAAGTCTTAGCCAGTTGCAGCAGAAACGGTAGCGCCAGATTCAGCCTGGTGCGGTCCACTCTGACGTCGGCGTGACGTGCGCGCGCGCCGGTCACGCGGACTGACGCGTCTATCAAGGGAGGACGTCTCACTGATATGCCGGCGGACGCGCGGCTTGATCCGCCTTGGGATTGGAATATCCTGATCACAATAAGAAAAATTGAAAATATTTTTTCACAAGGTCCAATGAAAAAATGGATCACTTGAGTTGGTGAAGTTAAGACTTCGTCCATATCCGAGAACAGTTTTAATTCTACAAACCTCTTAATCACGACTGTAGGATCCGGCCTGATATCCTCAAGCAAGAGGCTCTGTAAACTGGCCCTCAACTCGGCACTGCCATCGGAATAAGTGTCCAGCTGTACCGTCACTTCACCGGCAGCAAGTTTGGCCAGACCGTGCGATATGTCGCGAACTGGTGAACTCAGGACCTCGTCCATATCCGAGAAGAGCTTCAATTCCATGCCTTCTAAAGTGAATCTGGAGAGGAGATTAGAAACAACCATCATTGTGTTATTTTAGAGCTAAACCTACACTTAAGGCTTCAAAACTCCAAAATGTAATGCTCCCGATGGGATTTGGATTAACTACGACCCTCAGTTGTAAACAAAATGAAAGCTTCCCTTAATTTTAACCCGGTGACATGTGGCTTACGTAGCTCAGTGGATAGAGCACCGATACGATGAAACAGGGGAAATCGGTTCAAATGAAACCTGGGAGCATTTAATTATTTTAAGCATTTTACAAATTATGCACTCGTTATTGTACACACCATAACAGAAATTACATATGCAAATCAAATAAAAACTTACGCCTAAACTGCTGAACACATTTTGATGAATTTTGTCATTGAGATGGGTGGGACCTTGGAGAAGGACATAGGCTACTCTTTATTCCAATCTCAGACTGACGCGGGGTAATAGCGAGCTAGTGAGTTTGACAGCTAAAACAAGTAGTCCATTTACCTGACTGCAGCTTCTTTCCTAATAGGATCACCTTGAGCGAAGAACGCTTGAAGTTTCTTCACTGAAGATTCTGATGATGTATGTTCTACCGGTGAACTGGGTACCATACAGCCTGAAACATTTACCAAGGGTTTATACTGACGCATTGAAGAGGTCAACTAAGCTGATGGAGTAGTATACATGTCCCAGGTACTACAGCGCCCTGAATAGCAACGATTGAAGTTGCTAGCGCTGTATAAATAATCTGTAATTTTAGCGTTTGGATTTGTACCTTAATGGAAATAAGTAAATTTACCAATGTAAGGTCCTTCGCTAAGGTTATCAGTCCAGACAGCGAGTACAGTGGCCAAGTCCTTCTGGCCCACGTTCAACAGCACCAGGTGCGCGCTGACGTCGGCAGCCCACGCGAGAGCTTCCCGCGGCCCAGCACTGGGCATCGTCATCTTGTAACACACGCAACGCTTCACGTCGCAACGGACGCATATTGGCTCGAGGATCGGTTCCTAAAAAAGGAATATGATTTTTAATCAGTAATCAATCAGTAAAAGTTGCTTTTTATTAAGTACTAGCTATACCCCATGTTCTAACCTGCGTATCAAACGCGATCCCGATTATTTTTCTAAAATACTTTCTTAATGCTTCCTGACGACACATAAACAACCCCTGTGTAAAATTTTATGTTTCTAGACCTAGCGATTTAGGGTACATTGTTAACAAACAGTCAGTGAAAGTAGTTTTATTAAGCTTTCACTCACGTCTTCGTCGGCGTAGGGGTTTTATTAAGCTTTCACCCACGTCTTCGTCGGCGTAGGGGTTTTATTAAGCTTTCACCCACGTCTTCGTCGGCGTAGGGGTTTTATTAAGCTTTCACCCACGTCTTCGTCGGCGTAGGGGTTTTATTAAGCTTTCACCCACGTCTTCGTCGGCGTAGGGGTTTTATTAAGCTTTCACCCACGTCTTCGTCGGCGTAGGGGTTTTATTTTTCAAAATACTTTCTTAGTGAATGCCGACGTCAAATAGGTGGCCGTTCCTTGGTTTGAGCTGTGCGCTGATATATTAGTCAGTCAGGACTTTGAATTTAAAAGATATAATAGCAATTTTAGACCGTAGATCTTCACTTTTGTCATCCACTATCCCTACTGTATTCGTCATGTCTACTAACCTGTACTTCCAAAGTACCAGCAAGAGTCATAACAGCCCGTGAGACAGTAACATTCACCAATTTGATCAAGATATTGTCTATGATTGGGTTCTGCATCGGACTGGTCGCCTCCTGGTTCATGTTCAGTTGTTTGAAGAAATTCTCTATTTGGAGATCATCTGGATAACATAGACAATATAGAGTGCTTACCACGAGTTCCTTATGGGTTTAAGCACAAATTAAGATTTATTAATGCTTACCCATATTGAAGACCAATAAATTGGGTGAAGATGGCTTTTGTGGTAGTAACAACACTGGGGCATGAATCTAAAAACAATTAGATATTTTTAGACAAGCAATTTTCATCTTCCTAGTATGCTCCAGTATAAATTAAATAAATAAATAAAGCAGGACATTACACACAGCGTCATCTAGCCCCAAACCCCGCAACTAGACTTGTGTTATGTTGACCAGACAACGGCTATAACACTTATTTTTGTCTTGGTATTTCAGAAACACCAAGACCAAAAACAAATATCTGCATGTAAATATAAGTTTCAAGGCGGGAATCGAACCCGCAACCTTCAGCTTGCAGTAAAAATAAATGGAGACTATTATATATAATAGCTGCAGACGATGTTTTGCCATTTAAAAAAAAACAAATAAGTATGGAAAAATAAAGAATAAAATTGATGTTGGTTGATTCTCAGATCTAACGAATATACACAAAAAAATTCATACAAATCGGTTCAGCCGTTTAGGTGGAGTTTGGCAACTAAAATCGCGACACGAGAATTTTATTTTAAGGATTACCTCGACTACAAGGTTGAGCCTCGTGCTGGAGGAGGTAGCTTCTCGAGCAAACTTCTCCGCAGCGGCGGTCAGAGATGCGCTCACGCCGATCACACCGCCAGGGATTAATGGCTCGATAAATTGCTGCAAAACAAGAACACAACAAGTAACCAAAGGCCCTGACAACGACAACGTTCCAAATGTCAGAATCAGAAAAGATTTTCCGATTCCAAAAATGAACTGTTCCCAAAACGCTTTTAAAATGTGCTTCGGTTCCAAACCTTGCATTCTAAAATGCAATATCCCAAAATGTCCCAGTTTTAAAACGTCCCTCCTCAAAATGTGTCTGAATTCCAAAAACCCCTTTCTCAAAAAATATAACACTCCCAAAAGTACTTCTCCCAAAATGCCCATTTCCGAAAATATCCCCCAGTGCAAAAACGTTCCTTTCCAAAAATGACCCTATTATTGGATGTTGCTGATTTTCTGTCTTCCATTTTCTTTATATGTTTTTCGTATGTTTGTTCTCAAAATAAATCTTATTGTACCTATTTATATTGTTAAGCCCCACTCACCTGTAACTGCTGTATAATAGAACAGAAGACAACGACATGAAGTCTGCCGATATACAGTCTCAGTTCGCCGTGAGCTTTAATATTCTCATCAGCCCCATACACTCTCGGAGCTGCACGGACGTATTTCAGCTCTATCACTTTATCTTCATCTGGCCAGATCAGCTGGAAATTATTAGGTTTAACTTTAAAGATCGTCGTCGAGTGAGAGGATACGCCCAAAGGAGGTGGAAGGTTAGATAGATATAACGTTTATTTGCTATCCAAAACACACATATTGTCATGCAAAAAGGACTTAATCTATTTATTTCAACATTCTCTATCCAAAGTATAAACAACATGTGTGTGTTGCAGCAGGACAAAAGAGCCATGTCTAATTGTTTATTTTTATTCAAGCAAGCGAACGCTCATATTCTGTCATCACCCAAAAGAGAGAGAAAAAGGATTGCGTAAGTTAAGGAGAAAGAAAAGGAAAGGACTGGACTAGAAAGCACGGCATGTTGTGCGCAGACCACACATAAAATGGGAAAAGGGAAGAAAGAAAAAAGTTTCACTTTAAAGAGCAAAGAAATTACTTAGTGAGATATAAGTTACAAAATTCATCATAACGTGTAACGGATGTAAAAAAGGAAGTAGTTAATCTAACTTCTATGTTACAAGGT
This sequence comes from Idaea aversata, assembly GCA_907269075.1. NCBI lineage: Eukaryota > Metazoa > Arthropoda > Insecta > Lepidoptera > Geometridae > Idaea > Idaea aversata. Next base: position 802,187 of record OU026092.1, on the reverse strand, counting down.
AAAAAGATCCGCTTTCTATATCCGTTAGAAGTGTCGACATAAAGTAAGACATTCCTAGAACTGCACAGATTCTGTGCCTTCAGGCTATGATCCTGATACAGTCTACAATCCTTACCTTAGGATACAGGGTAGCATCGATCAAATCATCTACATGTAGACTGGAGAGGAACATCTTCAGGATCATTCGATCGTTAGCTCTGAACACGCAGTCACTCTCCAACGAGCCGAGACGCACTTCCAACACTGACCACTCCATGTGGCATAACTTTAGAGTTATTGATGGTGCTCTGGTGAAATAAACAAATATTATTTTTTATTTTTCACCTTTGGACAGAACCGATGTAGTAATTTAAAATGCCGAGGTGTATATTATATAGGTGGCATTACGACGAAGAAATAATGACTTCACACCATTCCTCTAACTAAATCGTCTCGGAAAAGCGAAATTCAAAAAAACGTGGAAAAACATAGGACTTCGTTTAGAACAGTAGTTCAAACGTAAGTTTAATGACCTCTAACTACCTAACTGCTTTAATCTTGCTCGAAGGACCATAAAGTTTCATACCTAAAAGAGTAACTGAATTTAGTAGCTCCAGAAGGCACGGGCGGGTCCGACTCAGGTTGCATCAAGATATCCCATAAAGATGTTACTTTAGGTATTACTGATTTCTTCAAATCTATTGAGCAACGACTTTGTATCCTAGAAACAAAGAACATAGGATTAAACTCACATGGTTATTTATTCTTGTTAATAAATAAACTTAAAGCAGGGTAAGTAGTAAGTAATCTATACATAAGAAAGGCCAAAAGCCTGTACTTTTGAGCAAATAAAAAAAATCTAATCTAGGGTAAATATTTCTGGGTCGTACGTATACTTTACAAGTAGAAATTTAATTAACAGCAAAAACCGAAGTAACGCGAAGCTATAGTAGTAATTATTCTAGGTAGGTATAAAATAAAACATACTTATCGTGTAAATAATGCAAGTATTTGAAGAGCGTGTGTATCGCGGAGGCGTGTAGCGCGAGGGTTATAGGGCCGGTGTCTACCACCAGGGACTGCTCCACGCTGTGGAAATGTGACCGGAACTCCGGGCAGTCGCATCTCACCTGAGGACAAATACCGTACCGCCATAGGTGAATCACTACATAGTATAAAATAAAGTGCCTATGTCCCTTTGTAAGCTTAGATCTTCAAAACTACGCAACGGATTTTGATGCGGTTTTTTTAATAGATAGAGTGTTAAGAGGAAGGTTTATATGTATAATACATGCAAAATATAGCCGTGCTTTTGGTTTGGTGCTAAAGGTTTGTTTTTTACATTTTATGTAATTTTAAAATGGTGTTTGCAATAAAGAATTTATCTATCTATTTATCTGTTAGTTTTATACCTTATACCTTACTAGGATCATTTTATTTAAACATACATACAAACACACAAACTTTTACATTTATAATATTAGTAGGATAAACACATACCTTCCTGTACAATAAATTCAACAAATCCGAGCTAGTAGTGAGCAGTTCCAAGTACTGTCCCGATGAGCTTCTATGCATCTTATCTGATAGTAAAGCAGCTCCCAACGCCAGTTGTAAGGCAGGTCCGTACGCCATCAGTGCTATGTCGACGCAGAGCTTGGTCAGACGTAGCATTATGTATGGCTTGTCTGTTTGTTCCACTGACCGGGATAGGTTGATTACTATTTCACCTGTGGATATGTGTTAGCAACATTTTATGATTTTGATTGTACCGAAAGATTCCTGGATCTTTATTAAAGTGATTATTCTCTGTTAATTTGTCGTGAAACGTCTTTAAAATCGGTCAGAAGAGAGAAAATCAAATGTAAGGAATGTTACGAAAGAGATAATGTAACTTGTCTTACTTTTTAGCTACACAGTTAGTACATAGGTAGTAATTATAATAAGTACATACAGAAATACCTACTGAAAAAATTGTAAATCACACAAGTATTAGATAAAATTGAAAATGAACCCGCAACGGTCTGCGTCTCATTCGTCCACTACGCCATAAAGGTCACTAAATACGGCTATGGATGGGCTATGGAACTTCAGAAAACTATAAAAAACTTTTGAATAAACTAACCAACAACGAATCTTAACAAAGTATTGATAGTGTTAGAAGGTGAGACGTTATCATCAAACCCTGGTAGATCAACCGTCCTCGCAAATATCTCCCCCTCCTCGTCGCTCAGGTCCGGTACGGGGGTACCGACGGTCTCTTCCTCGCCTGTTTGAGAATCCGTCTGATGGATTGATCTAGGGGACACAGACATTTAAAGTGCTTAATTTTAGAGTAAATTAGAAGGTAAATTACATACAACAATTTCATTATAATACAATTGTACAATTCTGGTTAAATACATGGTGTAATCATGTGTATTCTAAATACTTGCTGCCCCAAAACTCCTTGATGTATCTGAATTTCAGAACGAATGTCTTCTGAGAATAATATCAGACAACGCTAATTTCCAAGATAACGTACGTATTCCAAAAAGAAGGGTTAAAAAGAAGCAGCTGCCTGGTGTGTTTTGGAGGCCCCACGAAACACGCCAGGCTTCGCCTAAGTTCTTCTTCGTCAACAACATGTGTTAGCCCACTGCACTATCATATGCTTTCACAATGTCTCCACATCATTAACTCTATACTACTAACAAAAATACTCACCGATTTCTACTCAAATAGGCCGCCACGATCTTCTGCCTCAGCATAACAAGATGCCCGTATTCTGGATCTGGTGGCACCCTATCTTGTATCAACAGCGCTCTCACTTGAGGATCCTCACAACACTCAGGATAGTCTCCAGAGTCCATAAAGGATACCGGGACAGCTGTTGGAACTGGGATAGGAAGATTGTCCCAGAAGTCCAGTAGTAAGGTGATGATGCGATCTGATAGGTTTAGTTTAAAGCTTGATAGGGATATGTTTAATTTGTATCTGGAATTTAATGAAAAGACAATTAGGTACTACATGAGGAGCATCCCTATAACATCCCAAGAATAAACGCCACCAAAACTTGCAAACCAAAAGCCCTTATTTTGAATCGCAGTCGTACACCAATGGATTTTTCTTCAATTCATAATATAAGCGCATTAAACACGTGCGCTTACGGTAAAGGAAAACATCGTGAGGTAACCGATATGATGCTGCAACAACAGCATCATTGGCCTGAAGCATCCAATGTGCAGGTGTTAGGACACATTGGAAATGGTGTTCCATGGACTGTGTTAGTCACAATGCTCACTTGAGGTAAAACCCCATTTACTCAAATCATACTTGCGGTAGGAGTTGTTTAAACGATATTCACGTAGATCACAGTAGATCATTTTCATGTTAACTTTTATCAGGTTAACTTTTATTTTACCTTGGCAGCAGTTTATATTCCTTCCGAATGCTATTAGAGAAGACAACTTGCATCTTGACTTTAGGAACTAGATGTAACTCGGAATCCGCATGGCGACGCGTCTCGCGCCACTGGTCGTTCCATTCGCAGAATAATATCTAAAACACATATTTAGACACATATAATAGGTGGATAGGCGTTAGGATGGCCTTTGTCCAACATTAGGACATCATTGGCTATGATACCATAAGACTTTTCATTCCAATTATCAGATATTGCAAGTCACAGCGGTTGAAATGGCACAGCACATGAAGAGGATGGATGAAGGCATAGCAGTAAAGATCATGTTAGACTGGCCCTAATAAAAACATTCAAATAAGCGCTGGAAGGACTGTGCAGAAGAAGACCTGCTTATGTGCTAACAGCGAAGCTTATATCTTGGAAGAACGAAATGTAGGAAGATTGTAGAGGAGGCTGAGTTGTAGCGCTACAGAATGTAAGTTTTATCCCTATATTCCCACGGGATCGGGACCTTACCTGAGCCGAACATTCAGCATGGAGTCTATCATACAGTTTCTCCTCTAACTCCATACAGGTAGCATCTTCTAACGCCAAGTTCGACGGTTGGAGATCAGATTTTATTATAATACGGCTTATGTCTATCACCATTAGATGTCCAGTCCTGACGAAAATAAAAGTTACCTAAAATTGTGGGAAGTCAAAACTCGACAAAATAAAAACACGTGTTTGTCAACTTAGATAACCTTTTCTTTTTCTTTTTTGTGTATTTTACGGGATATTCCGTCATATTATAAGTACTAAAGCACTTATACTAATTTTAGATTTATTTTACGATGATGTTTCGACTCTGTTACAGGAATCGTGGTCAAGAAGACTGGCGTAAAGCCGGTGTTATTGTAAACAGAGTCTAACATAGTGAGGTAGAGCTAAAGAGTTCCGTCAGCATTTAAATCTTATCTTCAATTCTTTCACAAACTGCTTTTTAGGATTCCGTATCCAAAGGGTCAAAACGGGACCCTGTTACTAAGACTTCACTATCCATCCGACCGTCTGTCTGTCACCAGGCTGTATCTGATGAACCGTGATAGCTAAACAGTTGAAATTTTCACATATTATGTATTACTGTTGCCGCTATGACAGTAAAAACAGAAAAAAAATAAAGTGGGGCTCCCATACAACATGGTACGGAATCAACCCTTCGCGCGCGAGGTCGACTCGTACTTGGTCGGTTTTATTGTCACAGTATCATAATAACTTACTTCTGAACACATCCATACTCAGGCAGTACAACACAAGGACCTTTAACGTCGATATTAATGTGGAACACCTTGGTTCTGTCGGCGGCGCGGCGGAGGGCGGAGCACCCCCACGCGGTCACAGCTGTCTTTATAGGTTCTAATGTTGATGCCGATTTCGTTTGGACCAGGTTTAGTAGTTCCGTGAACGCGTGCTGGAAATTATAACACAATACAAACAGGATTAATTAATAAGAAAACAAGTAAAAAAAAACACTACAAAAAGGTTTAATACCAGTGACAAAAATTAGACCACTTTTTCCAACAAAAAATTATAATTTGGGTCATAAACAAAGAATTAATGCCTAAACATCCACTTAAAGCCTGCAAATTATTTAGTCAGCGAATCTGGTGAGACCTCCACTACCACTCTAGTCAGCGTTTGACCACTATCACACCTGCCTGATGGTAGGTGACGATTGAAACTTGAAACTCAATTGGGTGCCAGGAAATAAGAACATATTATACAAAGAATTTGAAGAATCTCTGAGCTCTGAGGTATCCTTAAAACTAACAATAGGCGAGCCTTATGAAGACCAAAGTGTTTAGTACCTCAATATAGAAAAGTTCAACAGGCTCCATAAGACAGCAGAGAGCGTAGTCCGCCTCCACCGTACTCGGGTTCCTCTCGATGTCCACAGCCAACAAGTTGGTGCCAGTGAGAGCTGTTCCTCTCTCCGAACTCAGTAGCGGGACCAAGTCCCCTTCTGATGTTACGCCTTCTATTACTATGTTTTCTGCTCGAGCTGATAACTAAAATTTCAAACATGAGAGATCACTACATAGTTTAAACAAAATAGCGTCTCTATGTATACGCAACGGATTTAGATTTTAGGTTTTTTTTAAAAGCGAATGTGAAAGTAACTCTGTTTATTTGTCGGTCTCGTCTAAACCACTGAACCAATTTTGATGAATTTTGGTACAAAGTCAGATGGGACGCTAGAGAAGGACATCGTAGTTATGCCAGTTAACAAATAGTTACCTTATAAGCCTTAGCCGAGGGTCTTGTTTCCAACGAAGCTAAGAACTGCGTGATGGTGACAGCCATGATCTCCTTGTTTCGATTCAACAATGTTAGTGAACAGTTCGCTAATGTTAGGTTTATTTTGTGCTCTGAAAGTAAACAAAATGGTTAGGTATTTTACGGGCAAAATAAGTTGCCGCTACGAAGCCTTAGTAAAGTACAGTCAGAAAAGGACTGAGGGTAGCAGGTGCATATTTTAAAGTTTTAATTTTATAAATAACGGTTCAGTAATTGTAAATTATTCTGCCTGATATCACTAAAGCTTTCGAAATATTAGTTATTTCACGTAGAATAACCAAAAATTATTGAACCGTCATTAAAATAATTAGAACTTTAAAATATGCACCTGCTACCCTCAGTCCTTTTCTGACTGTACATCCAGAATGATTTAATACAGAGCTAGCAACTTTAATCTATGCTATCCATGACGCCATAGTGTATGAAATGGAGTAGTCTAGTCTAGTACCTACAATACCGTCCCAGATTTGACAACCATGTCCAGGGGAAAGATCTTGTCAATGCGCCTGGAGCCAACTAAACCGCGGGTTTCATCACGGTGCTTTCAAATGGAGACACGATGTTTTAATTCAAATCAGTCGAACCATTCCCAAAAAGTTCGAAAACAAAAAATTCAACAATAATAAGAAAGGCAAAATGAAGTCAAAGTTATCTTTGACAACTTACCAATGTACTGTTTGGACTTATCCTGCCTCACGCCTTCCACGTAGCCAATCAGCTCGCAGACCTTCTTCCTCTCAGGGCTGGAGAGATGAGACCACAAGGTCCTGCTCCGCTCAGTCTTAACGCACAGTTCCACCCGTGAGGTCTGGGTGGGAGACGTGGTCTTCCACCATTCGTGCTCGCTTTCCACTACTTCTATACGTTCTGGTTCTTGGGATAACAGCTGTGGAATAAAAAGTTTTTGGAGAATTTCCGGCTAGGTTTTAGGCTTTTTTAGAATATGGGATAACACGATCTGATCTGATATTTTTAGTGTACTAGCTGTTGCCCGCGACTTCGTACCATGGTAGATTTAGTAGGTATATAATATCTACTAAAACCTTTCTCTTGAATCAAAATCTATTAAAAAAACCCATCGAAATTCATTGCGTAGTCTTAAAGATTTAAGCATACATAGGGACAGACAGACAACGGGAAGCGACTTTGTTTTATAATGTGTAGTGATATGTAAACTGCTAAGTAAAAGGTTTTCAGGTAAATACATATCTGCTTGTAATTTCACCAACCTTCTCTCTTTGTCTGCGGCAGTGGCATTACTACACATGTAGTTCCTAATCACTGCTAGGTAATAAATAATGTTCCTCACCTCAAACTTCGCCTGCTCTCTAGCTATAACCACAGATATAATCGGCAGATTATCCTCACACTTCTGCAAGTCCAGCTTCAGTTCCGTATCGTTTGGACTTCTCAATGTGCTTTTATAAGTCTTCTTGTAAATGTCGTAGTTTTCTCGGTGCTTCTTGATGGCTGCCCAGGAGTAGGGCTTGACTCGTTGTTCGAGGACTACGTTGTAGGCGTAACGCCACCATTTCTTCATGTCTTTGGATAGTGGTACGCCCGGGTGGAGGTGCCGGTATTTTCTAATGAAAATAAAGCAAAAGCTTTAGTTTGCTGTTTGTAGAGTTTTAGTTAGAATTGGGAACAGGCTCCATTTAAACTGCCATCGAAACTGGAATCGGTGAGTCTTTAGTTAAATAAATATCTTTTGTTTCGTTCGCTTGTTTCACCTGCGTAAGTCCCGATCCAGTGGGAATTTCGGGGAAAAAGTAGCCTATATGTTAATCCAGGTTTTCAGCTATTTACATCCCCAGTTTCAACGTAATAGGTTCAGTAGTTTTTACGTTAAGGATGAACAAACATACACACATAGTAACACACAAAGTTATACATTTATGATATTAGTATGATAGGATTATAATTTATGCTAGGTATGTGCAATAAAACTTTTCTAGCCAGATATTCGTCAATTACCTGTTAAGTTTAATCCTCTCGAACGAGGAGATCAAGTTGTCAATAGAGAGATACTGGCGACGCGATATCTGCAACGCACTGTCATGTACCATAGCGTCGAGCAGTAACCGCGGCACTCGCGCCTCGACTGACCGGTTGATTAGTACCTTCACTTTACATGATACTGGCTTTATTACTGAAATATTCATAAATAAAATATTGAAGAACATTACTTAAAAACAACAAAGTTGGTAGCAATTTATTTGGGGTTGGCTCAGAACGTTATCTTCTGCTGTATAGTGCAAAATAATTGGCAAAATTTTGCGAACAGTCGCTGAATAACACCGACTCTCCTTAATAACGCTGTATTTGCGGATGGTTTACCGTAGCCACTATACGGAGGACCCAAGGTATGTACGATAGTCAGCTCCAAAGGTCGCCAAATGTCTTAGTCGCCTTATACGACACCCACGGAAAGAAAGAAATAGGGGTAACCCTATTCTTACAAAACGGGATTCAAGCCCGCAATCGGGCGATAAGTGTGTGTGTACGGGATCGTACCGGGTGCTGCTGCTTATGATGTAAAATTATAGAAGATCAGATAGCTTTAAGGGTATATATTGTCACGATAACTAATTAACTTAGGATGATTTTAATGAGTGCGATGGGCTTGCTGGCTAAAGGTGCACTGACTCAAGCGAGTCGCCCGGTCGACGTCATTCGCCGGCGCGTGCGACCTACTTGAACCAAATTGCTGAGATGTTCGATAATGTATCGAACAGTGTGAGATAATACAAGATTATTTTATAGGTAAAATACCATACTATCGTCACCAGGTGTTAAGTGACGATGCGGTTTAAGATGTGGCACGCGCATCTAGAACGAAGAAGATAGGAAAGATAGACTCAGGCAATTGATTTTATTCCTTCCTTACTCGAGACTTAAAGACACAAAGGTAACTTACAAAATTCAAACTCCTCTCTATGCATAGAGAACTTATCAAGCCCGGTCAGCATATAATGCTTCCAGTTATAATACTGCATGGGCGTTATGTGTGCAGTTTCTGCGTCATCGAGTGCAGTGGCAGTTGGGTTCCAGTACACTGAGAGAGATTCGATACGCATCAGTTGGTACACTGTTGGTGCATTGGCTGGCGTTACTGCTGGCTTCCACTTGCTGAAATTAAAAATTACTCGTTTTTTTTGACAAAAACTACAGGGTACTTCTTGTTAACCTAGAACCATGCAATTTGGTGAAAAACAAAGTCTTACAGCACAAATAAAGGAAAAATTAAGTACGAAAAATTGAACATTGACGTCAAATAGCTTATACCGTATTATTCAATTGTGATAGCAGCGTCATAACTGGCCTGGTAAAGGTCGTCTATTTTGTACATTATGTTAGGGCATACTGGGGAAGATGTTCCATATGGGCTCTTACAGGTGTTTTTATGCACAAAATTCAATAAGTCCTTACCTATTAGTAGTCTCAATAGAGAGGCTCTGAAGACACAGGCCACACGCCAATGGACCGTCCTTGGAACTGATCGAGTCTTCATACCTCACGTGGACATTTCTCACGTAAATCTGGATGTTATTCACGATCGCCGTGAATAGATTCTCGAAGAAATTCTGAGGACCTGAATAAAACAAATCAAAGCCATTATAATATCGCACGAAAGGACAAGGATTCATCCCAAAGTGTGCTGGTAGTAAAACGCTAAGGGTGTCTACTCCAGAAGGCGAATATCCCGAAACTTCGAGAGTTCTAAGCCGTGTGATGTGAATTTCCTAAAAATATTTTTCTTTCTACTCTTCTCTTTCATATAGTATCATTGTTTTTAACCCCCGACGCAAAAACGACGGGGTGTTATAAGTTTGACGTGTGTGTGTCTGTCTGTGGCATCGTAGCTCCCGAACGGCTGCACCGATTTTTATGTGTTAAAACCTAAATTTTCCCAGAGCAGAAACTAGCCACGTTTAAGGCAACTTCTTCGTGCTGGGCAAATCTACTCCATCTAACACATGTTCCTGGCATAACAGTATCTTAAACAATATGGATTCGTTGTTGTTGTTGGTGGCAGTGCAAATGGTGACAATACCACATATACCGTTTCAGAATCTCAGTGAAATAGGCAAGTTTTTTTTTCCATTTGGCACTAGGGTGACCTTCCTTTTTTTTACACCGGGAAAGATTAAATTTCAGGTTAAAAAATTTAAAAGCCATGAAGTTTGAGTTAAATCTTAGTTTAAAAAAAAACTTTCCATGTGTCATAAAAAATATTGTTTGCATTCGATAGCACATTTATCCTGGAATACTATCCAAAAAACAGATTGGGATAATTCCTTCATTTGCAGTTTTGGCATCACAAAACAGAGAACGCAGTGTTTTTTTTTTTTTTTAAATAGCGGATATCTCGGAAACCTAGAGACTTTCATAGAACATAACTTTCGTTTTTCTGATCCGGCACAGTGTCTTCTATCCGTAGAGGCCCGCTTGGCCATTCATTACGGGACATCCTGTATGTTAGGTTAATATTATAACAAGAGCATTGTATTGGAGATAACTTAAATATAAAACTAAAATATTATACCTTTAAGAATCTCGCTTTCCGCTTCCAAGTCCTGTAAAATCTTCCTCTTAGCCGCTCTCGTCAGGCGCTTCTCCCTCTCCGGATCGAAGTAAGAGTTGGATATAGCCGGGCCCACCAGCAGTAAAACATCATCGATGTTCACAATAACAGGCTGGGTGTAGATACCTGACCACGGTATCTGGAGGCTTATCCGGCCGATTGTGCCAATTTTAACGTCGATCGGTAAGTCCAGCTCATACTGGAACACAATCAATTTTGTTAAGTTATATAATTTCACTAGCTGCGCCCCGCGGTTTCACCCGCGTAAGTCTCAATCCTGTGGGAATATCGAAATAAAAAGTAGCCTATAGCCTTCCTCGATAAATGAACTATCCAACTCAAAAATATTTTTTCAATTCGAACAAGTAGTGCCTTAGATTAGCGCGTTCAAAACAACTCTTCAGCTTTATAATATTGTATAGATTTATTTCATATATTTGCATTCATATGCTAGGTACAATAGATGTTACAATAGGCATACAAGTTCACATAATATGAGCCCTGCCGGGCATTGAAATTGTGTGCGGTGACAGACCGAGCTTTTCTTACTATAGGTACGGTAGGTACTAGATCTACAAATAAAATTGTCCGGTTAGTTGTTATATGCTCAATTAGGTAAAGTGTTAGTTATTAGTTAGTTTGTCGCTCGTTCATTACGTTATTTCAAATTCATTGGATCCAAAATCTTTCACCCCTCCAATGCGTCTTAAAACTAAGTAAAATGTTTGGCTATCAGAATACGCCCTTCAATAAGAAGAAGCCATAAGAAACTCATTGGGGTAAATTCAGACCCCGGAAATATGGCGTGACGATTTTAATTTCACGGTGAGCTACTAAAACTAGTCCAGGACCGAAATGCTTCAAAAAGTATTATGAAAAGACCATTAAACAGTGGTGTGACAATAAATTGGTTATGGAAGATCAACCGTAACTACTGATCTGATTTGATTTTGATGAAATTTAGTAGGTATTTTATGTATGTAGAGTAAGTAGCTCTGGAATTCTATCTTACTAAAAAATAGCTACTGATATTTTTATAGAAATAAACCAAGAAATTGGGTGTTGGCCTAGTGGTAGATACCTCGACTTTCATTCCGAAAGTCGTGGGTTCAAAACCCGGGCGAGCGAGCACGCCTGGACTTAAAAAAAAATTGTGCGTTATTAAGGTGAAAGGGTACCTGCGCTCTCTCCATACAAATGTTGTCGACTGTTTCCTCCCTGGATAATGACACTAGCACAAATATTTTTGTGTCATAAAACCTATAACTGCTATGACTATGCCCCTATGTTTTGGTTTTTTTTTTCATACTCTAATTATCATAGAAATTAAGATTTAAAAAAATAAAAAAAATAGGGGCATGGTCAGGGCAGTTATAAGTTTTATGCACCAAAAATATTTGCTCTAGTGTCATTAACCAGGGAGAAAACAGTCGACTACGTTTGAAATAGTTTGTATGGAAAGAGCCCCCGGTACCCTTTCCTCTTAAAATAGCTCTTTCGGTGAATGAAAATATCGTTATATCTCCAGACGTATTGACTAGTTCTTTCCTCCGGACACGATCGACTAAGCTGAGAGGGTAATATAAATGTCCCAGCACCTTGGATAACATGGATTTAAATTGACGACCCAGTTGGCACAATGGTTACCATGCCGGACTGCCAAACACAGGGTTGCGGGTTCGATTCCTGCCTCAGACAAGTATTTATGCTTAGATATTTGTCTGTGGTCTGGTTGTTTCTATATATTATAAGTATATATTTACAAAAGAAAAGTATATAAGTAGTATATCCGTTGTCTAGCACCCATAACACAAGTGTAGTTACTTAGCTTGGGGCTAGATGGCGATGTGTGGAATGTCCTGCAAAAAAAATAATATAAAAATTGCTGACGCTGTATAAATACCCTAATATTCTAACTCACCAGTGCCTCAGGTTTGAGCTTGAGATCAGTGAGGTTAACATTCCCGGAGAATATGCCCACGTTGAGGTTCTCCGTGTCGAGGTCCTGGACGTACTTGCCCAGCAGCCGGTTCAAGATGCCGGCCACTGCGCCTTCGAACATCGCTGTTGGTTATTTTAGAACTGGATCTAGAAAGAAAAATGGGTATTATAGCTTCTAATTCATTTATAAAGTGATCGTCAGTGGTGTGCTTATCTAACAAACGTTATTTTTCTTTAGATGAAAAAGCAACTGAACAGAAAGTCCCCATCCTAAGGTTGCCTGGAATAAATCGATCTAAGCGATAAGGTATACGGACCTATCTTTGTACAATGGTTTCTTTACAATAATTATTAAAGAGAAAACATTTGATTGTCTGTTTGAATTGGATAGGTTCCGAAACTACTGGACCGATTTTGATAAAACTTAATGTACGGATACATTGTTTCATTGGGAGTGTACTTTTAATCCCGATATTCCCACGGGATCGGGAAATACGCAGGTGAAACCACGGAGCGTTGCTAGTAGTTATTAAGCTTGTCGTCTTTTCAATGTTTCTTGTCTGTTGTACAAATAAATAAATTTAATATTGCCGGACATACTATCTAGCTAAGTAGCTAGACTTGTGCTATGGGTGCTAGACAACGGATATAGGTACTACATAAACACTTTTGTTTTGTATATATGTATTAAGTATACTTATAATACATAGAAACAACCAGACCATAGACAAGTAACCTAACCATAAATACTTGTCTGAGACAGGAATCGAACCCGCAACCCTGTGACCATTGTGCCATGTGGGTCGTCGAAATATAATAATACAGTGTTTCTATCTATATATTCTATTATATTATCAATAAACGTGTGACCTTACATTTTAATTTGTAACGTATTATCATCTCTATAAACATCCCTCGTCGAAATATAACAAGAAGTTATTACTGAGTCGACAGTTGAGAAAGAATTTCAATGACACTGTGACATGACGCCGCGACGCGACGCTTTCCTTTCATATTTATTTAAATTGGTTGTCTCGACTTATTTTTTCATTTAGATTTTTTATTAGAAGGTCATTTAAAATTTATCTATTTACCAGGTCTCCAGCTATCTGGATACCAAGTTTCATCGCAATTGTGCCTATAGTTTTTGCGTGAAGGAGTAACAAACATACATACACACACACACAAACTTTCACATCTTATAATATAAAAATGAATCGCAAAATGTGTTGGTAAGCGCATAACTCAACAACGCCTGGACCAATTTGGCCAATTCTTTTTTTGTTGTGTTTGTTATTGTCAGGAGAAGGTTCTTATGAAAGAAAATATTAAGAAAATTGCGTAGAAAATTATTACGCGGGTGAAACCGCGGGGCGCAGCTAGTTTATAATATAAGTAGGATATACTTTTATAAAGTCAAGACTACTTACCTAAGTACCTATTTATGCGGAAGGTTTAGGTTTTGTTCAAATTGGCTGAAATTGGGTTCGAGGATATATATCAATGGATATTATATATCATGATATATATCAAATACGACCCAGTTGGCACAATGGTCACCATGCCGGACTGCCAAACACAGGGTTGCGGGTTCGATTCCCGCCTCAGACAAGTATTTATGCTTAGATATTTGTCTGTGGTCTGGTTGTTTCTATGTATTATAAGTATATATTGACAATAGAAAAGTATATAAGTAGTATATCCGTTGTCTAGCACCCATAACACAAGTCTAGTTACTTAGCTTGGGGCTAGATGGCGATGTGTGGAATGTCCTGCAATATTTATTTATTTATTTAAATGGTTTTTTGTGATATATATCAATACAAAAATTGTTTAATAATTTGATGAAAAAAGGTCATGTTTTGCAGTTTTCTACTGTAGTTCTCCGTCCTAAATATAGATGGCGTTGCAGTAAAGTTAAAACATACTCCCTAATAGTAAGTTTAGGTATTAACGTTTAAAGTTTAGGTATTATAAGTATTAGTGTAGGTATTCAGAAAATTAATGAAGCCATTGAATGATTGGAATTTATAAGATTTTATATTTTTGAGTTGATTTTAAATGATGTAGTTTATGATTTTAATTGATTTTTCTGATTTATAAGAAGATTTTATGTTTTTGAGTTGATTTATCTTTTATATGTTGTTTTTTTTTAATTTTGTTTAATAATTTATTATGTTTATAAAACATAGGTATGCAAACAGTATACATAAATCTATACATATAATAAATCTGTAGACATAAAAAAATCTGTAATTGTAAAATATCCAGAAAAAAAATACACAGGTCGTCTTAGAATCGTTAGCTGAACACGATAGGGTAGTTTTTAGAATTTTTGTTTGTCTGTTTGTCTGTTTGTTTGAACCAGGTAATCTCATAAACTAGAGAACAGATTTCAACGAGGTCCACACCAATATGTTCAGAAAATACCAGATTAACATTTAGGGTATTTTTCAATTTAACTTTAATACAATAATTATGATATTTGATAAAAAAACATTTAAAAAATGTGAAATCGAAATATTTTTCCGTGTAAAACGTAATCAAACGTCAAAAAGGAACAGTACGCTTAGCACTACTTTTTTACGTATTCGATCAAACATACTATATTGAGTATTTACTATGAAACTTCCTAAAAATCAACTTACTAGATCCACCCGTCTCTGAGAATATCGGTAGTGACACACTGACAGACAGACAGACAAGAGAGTGACCTTATAAGGGGTCCTTATTTTCGAGTGCTTCAACAAGTCATACTAGGCGTACAGGTACATGCCTCCGATCTAAATGACAGTTGTCATAAAACCAAATAGTTTGCATATATCTACTACCTACGTGAAACTGAAAATGAGGTTAGTACAAAGAGGTACTACTACATAAAATTACGGATCTCCTATAGCGAAGACCTCCTCGATGTTACACTTATATCGCGCTCAACTAATATATTTAAATAGTTTGAATTATGAGTTCAAGTCGAGGACACCTTAGAAAATAAAAACAAAATAAAAAAACCGGCCAAGTGCGAGTCGTACTCGCGCGCCGAAGGTTTCGTACATTACTTTTTATACACCTTGATTTTTATACACATAATAGGGACCATAGACTTCAGTAATTTCAACTTGCTAAGTCCGTTCGTTCATGAGATAATCGGTGGTGACACACGGACAGACAGACAGACAAGAAAGTGATATTATAAGGGTTCCTTTGTTACCTTTTGAGGTACGAAACCCTAAAAAGAATTTTCCAAATCGGTTCAAGCGTTTTCGAGTAAGTAATCGGCGAAAATTATACATAAAAAAATATACGCGACGAATTGAGAACCTCCTCCTTTTTTGAAGTTTTTGAAGTGAATAATAATAGATAAGGTATGTTTGTAAAAATCAATTTTTAGGGTTCCGTAGCCAAATGGCAAAAAAACGGAACCCTTATAGATTCGTCATGTCTGTCTGTCTGCCGTACCTATGTCACAGCTATTTTTTTATTTTGTTTTCCCCAAAATTACGTAGCCTAGCTACCTAATTAAGAAAATCTGGGAAATTTGGTCTAGAATTCAGAAAATTGCAAAAAGGGTCCGGACATTCAGTATGGGAGCGTGGCAGTGTTATGTTTTTTGCGCTGTGATTTTAAACCCGATGGATAAATAATGCCCTTACGCTTTATAGGTTTTGTATGAGGGCATTTTTTGTCCATTTAGGTGGGTATGGGTCTCAAAGTGAACCGCACACTTTTTTAAAATCATAGGACATCATTTTTCTTTAAATATTCCATTTCCCAGACGCTTTAGTAGTTGGAGGTTAGTTCAGAGGTTTTAGGTGGGAACCACACTTTTGGCATAAACAAAATGTCCTTTTGTAGTTTGGCATAAACGTTTTGGCATAATAAAATAACCCTAGGCATACCGTAATTTTACACAATTATTATTGGCATAAAGTCACCGCGCACTTTTGGAAAATCATGGAACATCACGTTTCTTCAAAAACCCTGTATCCTTTAGAAGTTTGGTGTGAAGGCCTTATTTGTTTTCTTCGATGTCCTCTATCGATAGGTATAGGTCTCTAAGGGCATCGTGCACTTTTGTAAAATCATAGGACATCACGTTCCTTCAAATACCCCGTTTCCGAGACGTTTTAGATGTTTGGTGTGAAAGCATTTTTCGTTCAACGTAATGCCCGCTATCAATAGGTAAGGACGTTATTTTATGTATAAGTATCTGTTCTGTCCAATTGGCCTTTCATATTTAATCATTAATAATATTTGAAAATAAAAAACAAAATTTTATTTGCACCAAAATAGATTATTTTTGCATGATGTTGGTGTTTATAAATACTATAACCTCTTATATTATGAATACAAAGATATGGATAGAGGGAAAACGATTAGTTAATAATTCTTTTTTACTTTCATTTACAAGAAAACCAAAGATGAGATGATGAGGAAGACAAAGCTGTTGAAAGTTTTGTGCGAATATGAATTGAACTTAGTTTTAGCTTATTATATTGTTGTGTATTATGTTCTATTTGAGTGAAATAAATAAATATAAATATTAATTACCTACATAAGTGCCTTTGCCAAATCAATCAAAAAATATAGCTTAAAAACAATGTATCTATTTTGTTATTATAACTTACACCGAACGTTAAATAGTATCTATGCGGGAAAATGCTAGGCATTCTATATAAACCAAAACCACATCGCGAACGAAGTCGCGGGCAACAGCTAGTAATACAATAAAATAACAATATGGCTGTCATACAAAATGGATAAATATCATGTAAATATCACATTTTTGCATAATGTTCTGGTACTCGTGCGAAACCGGGGCGGTCGCTAGTCTTATTTCTTACTATTCTACTAATTTTGTAATTTATATAAATAACGTGTCACGTTGTTTGTGCGCGATGGACTCCGAAACTACTTAACCGATTTTAATCAAATTTGCACACCGTGTGCAGTTTGATCCAACTTGAAAGATAGGATAGCTTACATCTTAATTTATCCCGATATTCCCACGGGATCGGGAGTTACAAGGGTAAAACCGCGGAGCGCAGCTAGTGTTATATATGTGAAACTATGTGTGTAATTATGTGTGTTTGTTCCTTCTTCACGCAAAAGCTACTCGAGCAATTGCTATTAAACTCGGTATATAGGTAGCTGGAAACCTGGATTAACAGAGAGGCTAGTTTTTATGTCAATATTCTCACGGGATCGGGAATTAAGCGACTGAAACCACGGGGCGGAAGCCAATTGGTAAAAAAAATATATTTGACGTGATAACGGTTTATAAATTGACTAGCGACCCGCCCCGGCTTCGCATGGCAATATTATGCATGTATAAACCTTCCTCTTGAATCTATCTATCTTCTATTTAAAAAAACCGCATCAAAATCCGTTGCGTAATTTTAAAGATTTAAGCATACATAGGGATATAGGGACATAACAGAGAAAGCGACTTTGTTTTATACTATCTACTAGTGTTGAACACCTGCACTCTTTAAAAAAATGTGACGTCATGCGTTATTGTCAAGTAACCATAGCAAGCAACGTATTGAAGTATGCAAAATGGTAATATCAACGATAAAAGAGTATGACGTTATTGATCACGTAAAATTATCGTCCGTAAACCGACTTTACAGACAACCATTGTTTTTTTTTTAATATCCTTACGCGAGTAAACCCACGGTTCGCGCAGATAGTATTTAATAAGAATTTATCAAAAAACGTTGTCTGCCGTTACGTTACGAGAACTTGTGATAGATAACATCGAGTATTACGATATCACTCGATAATTTCACCGATAACCAAATATATTACATATAGATTAAAACACACGCTTTCATTTGGTTTTGTTTATTGTTTTCCGCATACAGGACTGGTTTTTTTCGTGCATATTTTTTTTCTGCATAATATGTCGGCTGTCACAAAAAAAAAAAAAATATTTGATTAGTGTAATAAATATCCTGAAATTAAGAATTATTGTACAACTTAGTACCAATAGATTTTTGTGGCGTCGCACGACGTATTTCTCTGCGGAATCTTACTGAGATAGGCTGGGACAGGGGTCAAATTCATAACACTCTTTTTTTTATTGGGGGTTATAAACAAGATAATTACCTACGACGTAGCTTGTTAATTCGTAGAGCAAGCTACAACAAATAATGCTACGAATTGACCTACGAGATGTAGCGCAATTTGTAAAACGCTACAACAAATAAGCTACCTTAGCGTCTTCGTCGTAGCTTGTGAATTCTAGAACATGCTACAAGAAACTTTAATGATGCTACGATTTAATCTACATCGTAGCTCAATTCGTAGAAACAGCTACAACAAATAAGCTACCTACGTCGTAGCTTGTTAATTCCAGAACATGCTGCAAGCTGCAACAAATTATAACGCTACGAATTGATCTACGAAGTAGTGCAATTCGTACAAAAAGCTACAACAAATAAGCTACCTACGTCGTAGCTTGTTAATTCCAGAACATGCTGCAACAAATAACGCTACGAATTGACCTACGACGTAGCGCAATTCGTAAAAAAACTACAACAAATAAGCTACGACATAGCTTGTTAATTCGTAGAAAAGGCTAAGATAACAAATCATGGGACTACGAGAGCTACTATTATTACAATCATTTTCCTATTAATAGACTACAAGCTACAACACATTGCTAGGAATCGCTTTTGTTACTGTCAATTATTGCTGTAGTCTATTAGAAATGAAAAAAACTGTTAATGGGTACAGTTATTTTAATTTGTAGCAATCATTTATAAATTAGTTTGTGGCATCGAAAAACAGAAAGTATCATAGTAGGTATTCGTAGAAATTACGATTCTATTATTGCGCTACGAATTTTGAAGAGCAAAACGTCTAATTGGTTAGAAATGTGGCAAAAACCAAATGAAACAGATGTTTCTTCTTTATATACAAACTAGCTTGCCCACTTCATTGGGCATTTATTTTATTAATATTAAAAATTAAATTATCTATACTAATATTAAAAAAAATACTTTTTGTAACTTAAATATAAAAGTTAGACATATGCTGTCGTTGACTTTTTTGTAGGCATTTTCAAGCTCCACATCTTTTCTATGGAACTCATAAATATATCTTTCATAGTTAAAGCAGCGTTCGTAAGAAACGCTTTCATTCGACCGTTTTTTCTCCGATTCACTTTGCAAAACGGACTACCACGTAAAAGCCTTTTTATTTTTCGGTTTTTTATATAACCTATGACACTCAGCAATAATGTGGCTTTCTATTGGTGAAAGAATTTTTAAAATCGGTTCAGTAGATCCCGAGATTACCCCTTACAATTTAACAAATATACAAACACACAAACTTTACTTCTTTATAATATTAGTATAGAAGTATAGATAACTACTTATTCCATTTATATCTAGTCCTACAGACACCTATTTACCAAGGATATAATTAATTTACATGATAATTCACAAGATCTCTAACTTCTACCATCGAACTGTCGAACCCTCAAGCCCCATCGTCCCACGTCACAAACGATACGAAAGGTCACCGAGCACGCTCCATATTAATTGCTCTTATCATCTCTCATCTCAACTCCACTTCTAAAAATAGCCTACCAATCGCCGCTTCAGCCATTACCGCACTTTTTTGTATGAAACCTCCTTGAACTAACACTCTTTAGATAAAATATTATAAAGAAAAAATACGAGTTCTTTTTTTTCATTTTGCATCAGATATTAGGAATTTAAAAACGGTAGGTAGGTATACTAAAAAGCGAGCATTAAAACATAGTAGTTTTTGATACGTAACTTCCGAAAAATAAGAAGAAAATTGCATAGGTTAGGTACCTACCTACTAAAAGAAAGTGACTACCATTATTAATTTTGCATCAAATCAAATACTGATGCTACCTACGTTTTTTATATGTAACTTCCAAGAATGAATACTTATCATAAAAAGAAAAAAAATACGATTTCATTTAATTCGTTCCGTATCGGAAAATAGGTAAAAAAATTAGATTTCCAAAGCTTGTTGATTCTAAGTCTATGGAGATTTCTTTTTAAATTAGAATAGCAAGACGCTCTCGCAAGACGAGACATTTTAGATTATGTAGGTATACTATTGAAGTAATTTAGAGTCCCGCTAGGTATTATTACCTACTTACAATTTTCGATTCTGACTGATAGACAGGCAGACAACGCACAGCCTTTGAAATTTGAAACGGTAAATGAGAGAGATCAAATATTGGGTGAAATATGGTGCTAATGCTAGTCGCCAATAAGTAAAATTGATAATTATTACATGAAAAATTGTTAAGTATTGGTATAATTTTAAGAATGTAAATGTAGAATAATTTTATGAGCAATAAGGAATACTTTAAAAATGGTAGGTACAACTAGTTTTTTTTCTCTAAGCTTTGTACTTACCACAAAATTACATGATATTCCAAAACGCACTAGAAGTATTTCACAAGATAAATGTTCCCTAGTGTTCCCCGTGACGTCAGGAGGCCACACCGTATGTGAAGGGTTTTGACAGATGTCATGTGCAGCAGCACGCATGCGCGAAGACCGGGGCGGCGCATGTGCACTGGGGTCCACTGTGACAAGAATGATAGTGAACTTCAGTTACGGCGCTGGCGTCGCGTCGCCGAACCTTGAGAGTTTGAGAGCACTTTCTCACTACAACGGCATGGAGACGTCGCGGACTACGTATCCAACTAATTCGTATTGAAGTTAAGAGGGAAGGGTACCGGGGCCTCTTTCCATACAAACTATTACAAACGTAGTCGACTGTTTTCTCCCTGAATAACGACACTAGAGCAAATATTTTTGGTGCATAAAACTTATAACTGCCATGACCATGCCCCTAATTTTTTTTTATCTTAATTTCTATAATAATTAGAAAATGAAAAAAGCCATAACATAGGGGCATAGTCATGGCAGTTATAGGTTTTATGGCACAAAAATATTTGTGCTAGTGTCATTATCCAGGGAGGAAACAGTCGACTACGTTTGTATGGAGAGAGCGCAGGTACCCTTTCACCTTAACGTCGCCACACCGGCGGGCGCCAGGTGAGTTAAATTAGATCACTTTCTCACCGAGACGCCATGGAAACGTCGCGGACTACGTATCCAAATTTGTCATATAAAACATCTGACAGTCAACTTGAACTGGCACTTGGAGACAATTCGGGAGCGTAGCTACAAACAACGGCTCCCTGTGTGGAATACAGGATACTTAAGCGGGCTAGTGACCTTGCTAATAAAATATACACGTGTAAGCTAGCCTTACACACTCAGTCGCCAATCACCAGTCAGTTCCTGACAAGCAGCCACATGACTGAAACAGCCACATTGGCCACCAATGGCTACTTTATTTCTGTTTTATGCAAAATAGGCTTGCATTTGCCCACACCTGATGATGTTGCAACGATGAGGTCGAGGATGTGGCAAGCTCGCCTATAGTAGGAGAACGGAATGCCTGGACAACATGATGGAACGCGACGAGTCACTTGGCACCATGACTTTGACCAAGAGATCTTTGGTTGCCAGAACTAGCCATGCCTAAGTAGTTGGTGACGTCATCCCGTGGCATCCCAATGAGAAAGGACTCTAACTGCCAGCGCATAGTTAAGGTTTAAAGTTATTTTTTGTTAAAAATGGATTTACAAGTCAGGCATCACTTTAAAATAAAATAACTGACTGATATTTTAAATTAACTAAATTATGTAACTATCAAATTAGGTTCCTTTTTCTGTCATACTCATTGAATTCCTTGTCACCCTGTACCGGGAAAATGTTCCTCGAAGCAGGATGTGAAGGGCGGAAATAAGCTCAACATGTTTTAGTAAAATACAGTAAGAAAAGGTATTTAGGTTGATAGGAAATGAGGTAGAGTAGGTATTTTGTAAAGGAAATGTTAACTTACGTTTGTGAAAGGTTTACTTATTGTTAGGTAGCTGCCCATATTATTTAAGTAACTGTCTTGGTACAGTCTGCTTGATATGAAATACCATATTTTGTAGTGCTTCAAGTTGCCTTTCTCGAATTTCTTCAGGTCCTAATAACGCTCGCTCAGACTTATTTCTTTGAACGAGGCACAAAAGTTCCAACTTAAAATCAAAAATAATAGATTAAAATAAAAGAATATTATAATATTTGTATATATTTATATTCAGGGTGTCCTAGGCAAGGCCATGCACGCATTACAAGTGCCGTAGGGCACGCGCGGCGCGAAGCACTCCTCGGGACATACTGGGCAGCTTTGTGCGTACGAACGTGCGTACGCGCATTCTTGTTTACTCAACCATTGGCTGGATGGCGCATTCTGAAATGAAAAGTTGCTTTTGTGAGAATATGTGTGGGTCGTGAGTTCAAATATCGCCGCCGCGGTGCAAAATTGCAAAATCAAAAAAAGAATCTGATATGCCTAGTGTTGGCTTTTCTTATTGGCTGAAGATAACACTCTCAATCAGTCAATTTTCCATTACCTATTAATTTCACGAAGTTGTCATTTTTGGGAATTGTAATGTTCGAATCATGGCCTTTTGATACCCCACTCGGGCATATTTGTCTACATTGGATTGTTCGTTCATCCCGAAACCTTCAAATGGCTCAACAGTTTTTAACAAAATAAGCTAAGAACACTCGAGGAAGTCACCTATCTAACAAAAACAAATAAATCAATATTGGTTCATCCATTCGGGAGCTACGATCACACAGACAGACATACAGATACCTCTCTCTTTGGGTCGAGATCGGCCAAATTATTAACAAAGCTGCGGGTTAAACTAGTAAATAAATACATACCCTAACAAAACTCAAATGTATACAATGCATAGTATCATATGCCGGACAGTTGAGGAAGATCCCCTGGGCCGGCAGATCTCTCTCCAAGCAGTTCAACTTGAGATGCTGTACGGCAGGAGACCAGACCGGGTGGTCGGAGGAGAACTCATCGAAGGACCGCTTTATCTTGTCCTTGCTGATCGCGTTGTTCTCCAGCCATCCAGACTCTTGGAATACGCAGTTTAGTCTTGCACACTGGGGGAATTAGAAAGATTAACTGACTAACCGCTCGAATGAAATGGTCGCTTTTGTGAATCTGGGGCCAAGAGTTCGGTCACAGAGCTGACTGAAGTCTTTTTACCTTTTCTTTTTTTTCATATATTATTAGGTGTGTACTTAATTAGTTTCTATTACAGTTTCTCGTTTCACGTTTTTGTAACGCGAAATACTATTTCTCGGCTAGGTACCTTCGTCAACCCACGATAAGGAACTTCGTTCCAAAGAAAAAAATGGCCGCATTAAAGGTCACTGATTTAATACCTAAAATGCTACTGGAAACTTTAGAGGTTTTTCCATTTTGATTTATTTTTCGTATGTTGCAGGATATTGGGACTTACACGGGTGAAACACGGAGCGCAGCTAGTGCAAGATAGCATATTATGGTAATCCTGGTTTCCAGCTATCTACATACTGAATTTTATTCCAATCGGTTTAGTAGTTTTCGCGTGAAGTAACAAACATACAACAAATTCACACACATACAAGCATACAAACTTTCACATAATTTATGAAGCAGGATAGGAAAGTAGAATAAACTTACTTCTTCAGATTCCGATTTGCACTTGGAAACAGCATTCCTGCTCAGTATCCTCGGAGATCCGAGACAAGTGAAAAGCTGAAAAAAATGTATATTCTATTAAAAATTAGGTGAAAAGTCGGTACAAAAAAGTTAAGAACTGCCGCGTAGGTTGCAGTTTTTTAAATTGCTATAATATTAGTTTTTGACTCAAGCAGGGTTTTAAAGATCTGCATTAGTTAAATACGTAAATAATAACAAAGTAAACTAAAATACTCAAAGGAGCCGGTTACATAGCAAAGAATGAAGTTTCCTTAAAGGTAAGCCGATAAACTACCACAATCCAGATATCTTCCTAAACCAGATAAATCTACGAAGGTACCTATACCTGAACTCGAAGGTAAGCCGTCAGGAATAAGATTGTATGGATTCCTCGCTACTGATAGGTAGCCTATCTGAGTACCCACCTATAGAAAACACAAGTAATGTCGGCGCGCAGTTCTGTGTGTGTGTACAGTGTGTAAACATGTAGCTTTGATGCGTATGGAAGTGACGCGACAACCGCCGAGCTGTCGTCATACGAGCGATACATAGAACTGCGCGGTCAACTTGAAAACTTTATATTACTTACTACTTACATTGTTTGGAGTTTCTCCGCAGTAGACTCGCGGTGCTTCTGGTGCGGGCGTGGGAGCATCGCTATGGCATGCCTGGAACGAACCAAATCGAAGCACTACATTATATTTCGTCGTCGTAGTCGTTCGCAGACTCCTCCCTTTTTGAATTCGGTTAATAATAACGTTACTTTTGATTTCTTACTGGGTGATTTCTACGAAAATTTAAAATTTTCTGCGAGTTTGCCGGGCATGCGATACGAAATATCAAAACTAGTGCGTCACCACCTAGAATCTAAGATTAGTAATCTGAGTCTAGAATCAACATTTTGACTGAATTTAACATTTGAAAATAGGTAAGTACCTACTATTCATTTAGTAGGTATACTAAAAACTACTTACCACAACAAAGAACGCAAAAACAAAGAAGAACTTTAACATTTTTGTAGTTATGTAGGTGCGACCAATTTGTCCACTATCCTATTTAAGACTGAGTATGATAGGTACTACTTTAGGTATGAACTCATTAATAGTGCCAGAGGTCATACCAGACAGCGGACTATCTTTGTAAACACAATTATATAGATAGTTCAACTCATGTTGGCGCGCGGTTCTATGTTGTGTGATTGAGACTAGAAACTGTGTACCTGCCCTTACCATGAGGTTGTTAAAAGCAATATCCGCCTACTTACTATCTTTATTATAAATAGTTTATAAGAATAAAGTGTACTATTTAAAGTATTATAACTGTTAGGTATCTGTGCTGTGTGAGCTATTCTGAACTTATATCTACTTAATTTCTAGCAAAGTAATATTTTAGTTCAGTAAAAGATAATTCTTAATACTTTGTCTCTTGGTTTCTAGCAGCAAATTAGTATAGTGGTTGCAATGTTTCACTGACACATAGAACTGCGCAGCAACATTAGATGCAATATCTGTATCTGGGTGTTAACTACTTATACCTTTACGTATTATTCTTGATAGGTAAGATCTATTTATAGTTGCCGTATGTTGTAGACAGCGGATCCAGGATAAGGCTGCCTGTTCACAGGAGCGGAGCGCGACGTTTCCACCAATAGAATTGCATATAAACTCCGCGGAGGGAGGCAGCTTTATGGTTTGGGGGAAAAGCAATCAATCAGTAGGGATGGGGAACTTATCCCAATATTTATAATTTAGTGTTTAGCTGATGAGATTCACAAGAAAAATATTTCGAGTCTATGGCAGTTTGGGTCAGTTCGGTAATAACAACGTGTTATGTACAATCAACGACGCCGACGACGGTTTACAATTCTGTGCATCACAATTTGAACATTTTAACAACGTAACCTGTGGATGGAACCCACGTCGGTCGGTGTAGCGGGTGGCGGCCACTCGGCCAACTAAAGAGATAGCTAACTAACTTGATAATAATAATCACACTGAGTAATTTTAATTCAAGTATTTATGTTTCTGTGTAACGTCTTTTAGAAGAAGGTCGTAAGTCGAATACTTGTTTATAGTATTATTGTAGCAAACTGATAGTGCACATAAGTCTGATAGTGCACATACTGTACGTCATTTTCATTTACTGTACGTCAACCTATGACGTCAACTTGCTAAAAGCAAATGCGGATTTAGTAGCAAGTGACTCCCTCATAGTTTTTTTCCCGGGTCTAAATCGCGTATTTTTTATTTTTATTTCTCTTACCTCCACGTTTTGACTATGTAACAACAGTCATGGTTGCGAGGGGTCCTCGCGACCATGATTGATATGACGCCATTAAGACCCGGGAAAAAAAATTACTTACTATTAATACAAATCGTGTGAGTTTAAAGTGACTACCAATTCTACAGGTAATTTTTTTATTAACTTGTCAGCTGGCCGAGCTGGCGCCCCCTATTAATAGCATCTAAAAATAAAACAAAAAAGATAACAGTCAAAAAAATATATTTCTCTTACTTATCACAAAACAATACGCTACATGTACTACACTTCACTCCTCATATCAAAAAAATCCTTTTTCAATACTGGCAAACTATCTTCATTATCAAAATTAAATGGCAACTTATTTTCGAAATGTGGGTACTTTGGATGCCACCAGTCCAGCACAGTAATATTGACCACCGTGTCAAGTATGACCGTGTGCTCTGGGAGGATGTTTTTCGACACGTTGTATTGGCCTGTGTTGAACCCGAGGTGGAGGCGATGGTGTCGAAACCCTTGGGAGAGGACTACACTTACTGAGGATAGAACCATGCCCATCAGTGGTGGGACCTCGTAGAAGTTTTGACAGGTTACCTGGAAGATATTCAATGGTGTTGGTTAATTTTCACCTATTTCACTACTAATATACTAGCTGAGCCCCTCGGTTTTACCTGCATTAGTACCGATCCCTTGAAAATAACGGGATAATATGTAGTAGTAATTTTCAAGATCAAAAATATTTATACACAACAAATTGAGAACCTCCTCCTTTTTTGAAGTTGGTTAAAAATGTAGTTAAATAGTTACACACCTGTAAAACCTGTGAATCCTCTTCTGGATTAGCATCAATCCTCCCCAGCTCCTCGATAAAGTCAAACTGGCCATTTCTCTGCATCGTCCACAACTTCTTCAATTTGAAGTAAATCGACCAATGTGATGTCCCCTTACAAAACCACACATTTACGCATCTACGTTTTACCAGCTCATGTGGTTTACTATCATGTAATGCTTGTTGAGCTACTTTCTTTACAAAAACATCGTAAGTATGGTATAATGCCCGTATCACACGTTGCCGTAACCCATAATTTTTAAAGCTGTTCTCGATACGAAGCCGTTCTGGTAACTTAGGACTTCTCTCACAGTACCGTTTGTAAATAGTTCGCCAGAACGACTTCTGTCGAGTTATAGAATAAGTAGTTTTGTTTATACCAGCAAAGTTACCAATGTCCTCCGGTTTTATGTATTTGGATATTTGGTACCAGAGGATTTCAGGGAACACAAGTCCGGGCCTGTCTTCAATATCTACATACTCCGATTTAGAGTTCTTCTTTTTCCTGTAAACGAAGTTTTTGGTGCCATCTGCTGAGATTTCCTCAATTATATCGAAGTCTTCATCTTGGACTTGGTCCCAGGAAAGTTCGGCCACTGGTTCGACGGCAGTGGACTTCTTGACTCGGCCTACAGGTTTTGGTGCGTTTGCACTGTCATTTATAGTGAAATCTGGAAGGTGAAGCAAAAAACATGAGTCTAACAGGTGTCTTTTACAATGGTGTAATTGTCACAGTATTGAGAATTTTAATAAGAAACCAATAAGAAACACACCTGATTCTTTTTTACAATAGCTGATATATCATTATATAAAAAATTTAAGTAGCAAAAAAAAAAATCTAACCTTTAGGAATGTTTTTCTTTTGCCCTTTTTTCTTCGGCATTTAACTATTTTATTAGAATCGAAAACGAAAGCACGTCGAGATCGGATCCGCATTCAAATTTAATGTATTAAACTTTATTTTGCAACAATAATTTCCTAATTTTTTTCTAATTTTCGGAATTTTATTCGGCACAACAAGCAAACCAAATCAAAGTCAATCAAAATGCGTTATTTATGACGAATTTGACGTTGACAGCCCCGAAGAAAGTATGCAAACTTAATAGGGATAAAACCACGAGTACCATTTGTTACTTACCTGTTTTAGTTGTTTGAAGGCAATTTGAAGGTATTTTTTTCTAAGTTTAATTCAAAAAATTATATTATTGATGTCTCAGTACCATAATAATTATGCACTAAATTTTCTAGGCATCCTACCTCTCAGTGAGTTTACCAAAACTCTGTGGAATTTTCATTCCACAGACATTTTCTAGTTTGTCGACTGTGGAAAAAATTTCATTCAACTTTTTTACTAGCGACCTCTAGACGGAATAGTGAGTGAGTGGGGAATAGTAACCAAAGAGTAGTTTTTCAGATAGGTCATTGTTGACACAAAAACAAAGTGGACGATGAGTTAAAGGTTTATTTACAGGTACATTATTTTTAGCGTATTTAAAATCTGTTTAGGGGTCACCTGCAAAAACCAAATGTAAATAATATAAAGTCATAATTCTCCTAATATTTAGTCTTTAGTAGCTGCTAGACGCTAGTAAATCGAAGCGAAACGGAGCTTATAATTTATTTACCTTCTAACAGAGAAGGTGGTTAGCTACATCCGTCAGAATTTTTTCAAGTTTGTAAACGTAAGACGCCCGTTAAACTGCTTAACTATCCGATTTTTGAAGTGATAACGTCTTATAAATCGATGATCACCGGCATTCACAAAAAAATGTGACTTATGACGTTGTCACGTAAAATTATCGTCCTTATACCGACTTTACAGACAACCCGTTTTTTTTTTTTTCAGTGTTTTATTTTTACACCTTAGCTGAACTGCCCTCATATAATAAGCTTGGAAATGGGCAGGTAATTTAAAAAATCTTATAGGTATCCGAAACTAGTGAAAATAAAAATGACTGTGTCAGGGGTTTGGCCGCAGTCGATTACGTGAAAATATTTCGTAAGTATATTGTCTGTCATAAAATGAGGATCTCTCGTGTTGCCGTTAAAAAATGTAGGTAGGTACTGAAAATTAATAATTTTATTGCAATAAACTTAAAGAGACAAGAGTTTGTGTTTGCAAATTCCGTTTTAGTTTACAAGCCCAACTTGGATTAGTTACATGCGTTCGTTATATTATAATTTGTTTTTTTTTGTAGATGACGTTCTACAGACTTTAGGTATATTGGTAAAAAAACACGTTACGGAATTTCTTGATTGGGTCGCCGTCGCGCTCAAAGCCCGCGATAAAAGATATGCAATAGCTTAAAACGTTCACAGCTATTTCACAGGCAGTTCACATAAAGTAGTAAACCTGCCTACAATCTTATCTGTGACTCACACCGTACAAGCAAATTTTTAATCTTTGCCCTAAATTGACGTTCCATTTCAAGATGGCAGACATGCCGCTTGAGCCATGATAGTATCGTATCGTAGGAGTATAATTTTTAGGTGTGTCTTTCTAAATATCGAACTAGAATGTATCCCGATTTGTTGACTAAACTCTTAAATATATGTCATAACGATGTGAATATAACTTCTCGCGTTACATGCGCTAGATTTAGGTAACGTTTGTGCCGGAACATATGTATTAGAACGGTGATCGAGGTGTTTTTCGGTGTGTCGTGTACGATTAGTATTTTGGTGTTGATGTTAAATTAAAATGTGGAATATGATGTGCGACGTGATGCCCACGATATCTGAGGACAGTATCAGCCAGAGGAGTTCGCAGTTGTCGGGGGAGGACACCAACTTCGAGCAGTTGATGGTGTCTATGCTTGATGAGCGAGACAAGCTCGTCGAGAGTCTGCGGGAGACGCAGGAGCGGCTGGGCGACTCCGAGCTTAGGCTAAAGGAGGTCGAGAAAGAACGGGACTCCTTACATCGACAAATCGCCGCCAATCTACCACAGGCAAGTCTCTAGACATTATCACTACATCTTATTGGGTTACTGCCTCTGCTTATCAATAGGACAGTCAACTATATTTTTCAAACAAAATATAACAGCTGGTCATTACGCTATCAATTTTGTCTCCGATTAATTCATCTTTCATGTGTATAATACTAAATAATTGTATTCTATATTTTACCTACAATAATGTATAGTTAAATAATACCAAATAAGCTATTTATGTAGCCCAAATAAGAACAAATTCCTTGTATCTACAAGATATACCAACCGGAACTTAATATATACTTTTAAATTGAGTAGCGAGTGGGTCAAGGAAACAATTGCAGACAATGTGCAGCCACCGGAACACTGAAGTATACTTACATGACTTGTTTAAAGCTAGATCTTAAATCGTAAACAGTAATTTATGCTTAATTATAATTGACTTCAAAAGAAGGCTACAGCGTTATTGCCAACCTGTGTGGTGCGATAGATGCAAAAGTTTTGCAGGTTCGATTCCCACCTCAAACAAATATTTACCTATTTACAGATAAGTATTTATTTGCTTCTGGTCTGAGTATTTCTGTTTGTTTATTAAGTATCTACACCTATATTATTTACTAAAGAAAAGTAGGTATTATAAGTATTCTATTTGTTGTCTAGTCACCATAACACAAGCCTTATTATTCAATTGAAAAAAAATCTGAACATAAGTAGTGCAGGTCATAAGTTTTATATGGCCCGAACGATTGTAATAAACCATTGCTATTAACACTCATAGAACAATTGACTTTCGGATAACAAAAAAATGTATTTGAATCATTTCACTTGCTTCACACATACACCAATAGAAGATTCAATTTAATTAAATTCATCCATCAGAATTCCATCCTACATTGAAAAATTTCAAGTCATTCCAAAAACTTTATGAAGATAGATAGATAGATAAACTCTTTATTGTACCACATTAAACCTTAATTCTAACATACATTCTGCTACAAAAACAATAAAACCTTACAATATGGCACAATGGGCGGCCTTATCGCTAAGAGCGATCTCTTCCAGGCAACCTTTGAAAGGACAAGAATTAAAGAAGGGGATGGGTGGGTTATCGGCCATCCCTTGTAAATAATCTAGATCTCTAGTGAAATCAAATTTATTTTCTACAAATGAAAGGTCAGTATTTGACCACTATCACATCCGATGATGCTGCAGTCCAAGACCCTCCAAATTGTTCACGTCAGAAAAGACAGATTTATCTTTAATTTTTATTCATCAAGGAAATATGGTAATTAACAAATAGCTATATGGTTTTGTTTACAATAATTTGTCATCATTTGGAATGTCAACGGCCTTGAGTATAATATTTCAAAATTAAAATATTTGGCAGCAAAACTGATTAAATAGTTGGATATGTGGGTTGCCAAAAAGGTCTTTGTTTTGAATAGCAAAAAACTACTCATCCTTAAACAAATTTGTATTTAATTAAGTAGGTACTATATCATATTATAAATGTGAAAGTGTGTTAGTATGTTTGTTACCTCTCCATGTAAAACTACTGAACTGATTGAGATAAAACTTGGTATGATAAATGAAATCCTTGGGAGTAATATGGGTCACTTTTCAACCCAATATTCCCACAAAATAGAGACATCTGCACTAAGATTTTTTGTTTGAATCTAATAGCCTCGAAACTACTGGTCCTATTTTGATAAAACTTGGTATGATGATATATTGAATCCTTGAATATTATTATACAACTACTCAACATAGCAAAAAAGGTTTACCTTCACTACATAAAAGTTCAAGTACACTTAAATTAACTGATATCAAAACAATGGTTGATATCATTGATAGTAACATAGTAGGTATGTTTGTATGTAGGTGCTATAGTTTTAACATGTGAATGACATTAAAATGATAAGCTTTATATACTTACCTAATTATCTTTACAATTAATGCACCTTACAACTCACACAGTTTTAGCTAGGAAATCCATAAAGTAATGGTGCTTATAGGGACTTTAAATGTCTGTTGCATTATGAAATTGTTAAATATTTGTATGGAAAAATGTTGTTGTAGGTGTAATGTTTTTTCATATTTTGATAGAGAGAAAATATAGACGACAGGCATCTTCATTATGGCTCCTATATTTGTCTTAAAGTGTAAATGGCAAGGAAGCTCTAGCTAGAACATCTCCATTATGTATCTCAATCCCTAAGGCTGCCTGTCTACAAAAGCGGAGCGACCTTTTTACCAATCGTGCTCCGCAAAAACTCCGCGTGCGGATGCTTTATGCAATTCTATTGGTGAAAACCACTCAGCTCCTGTGGACAGGCAGCCTAACTCCTTTAAGTAGGCTTTAGCCCTGCAGTAGGTTTTCTTTATCTTCTGTTATGGTGACCAATAGATATTGTGACTGTGGTAACTCTTTTTTTCTTCCTGCCTTTTTCCCTGAATTTGATTTCTCTAATGCAGTGATTTGGCTATAAAATTAACAACCGCCTGTCTAAGATGGCAATCTCTTTTTTATCGTAGTGCTCGCTTAGCATATCTCTAAAAAGTTAAAATCTAACCGCGATCTATAAAAACAAATTTCACTATAGATGGCAGTTTATTAAAAATCCATTGAAAGTTTTAGGTTGGTTAAAATGCGAAACTGATATATTTGTATGTTAAAGATAAAACAAGAAACGCTTATACGTGAAATAGTTGTACTGAACTGAGTCATTACCAAAACTCCGAAACCGCTCAAGGCAATAAATTATGTACCTGTTTCCGTAAAAGTAATCGCCGGCCGGAAAAATTAGGATCATGGCACAAACTTTCGTACCTTGATAAATTATCTAAAAGAGGAAACGTGGATAATATTATTTGAATCGGGTACATGTTTTAGACCAAGTAGCTTAGAGAGACGAGGCGTATTCGTACTGCAAGGGAATGGAATCAGTTGCCAGCGTCTGTCTGTCCTGATGTGTACAATTTGGGGGTCTTCTAGTCACGAGTGTATAGGTAACTTCTAGGAAAGCGTGCTACATCTTAGGCCGCATTGTCACCTGCCATCAGGCGGGTGTGATACTGGTCAAACACTAACCTATCATACGTAAAAAAAGGCGCAAAGCCTTCCGCAATCCCGATGATGGATATACATGGTTAAGAAGCCTATGTGTTATTCCAGGACTCCAGCTATCTACAAACCAATTTTCAACGCAATCGGTTCTGTAGTTTTCGCGTGAAGATATAAACATATAGCTACCACACAAACATGCGCATTTATATTAGAATACTAGCATCATCTTGCGGTTGCACCCGCGTAAGTCGTGGGAATATTGGGATAAAGTAGCCTATGTTACTCCCAATAAATCAATGTCTCCTCATACCAAGTTTAAACAAAATTAGTCCAATAGTTTCGGAGCCTATCAATGCAAACAAACAATCTAATATTTATTATTAGTATAAATGAGGTGTTAGGATTTTTGTGTTGCCAATAATTCCTACCCTGATTTAGACATTCCAATTTAAATCTGAAACAAAAACTATAGTCAATTATTAATTAACAATGCATAGATTTCAATGTACTGTAACTTCCGGCATCGCCAGCCAGCCTCACAGCACACCAGATATCCGAGTTTATTTTAAATAACTAATCAGCCATAACTCCTCGTTCCTTTAATGTGCCTGCTATATTTAGATTGATTACTGAGTTTATGACATACTAGCTAACCCATCTGTTAACGATTTTGAAAGAAAAACTTTCTATTAAAGCTGAGCAAATGTCAAAAGATGCACAGTTCTTTGGGAAACCTAATAATATTATTGTAAATCATGAGATAGTTTGTAACTTCTTCACGCAAAAAATACTGAATCGCTTGCTATTTAACTTTTTATGTAGATAACTTGAGTCCAAGAATAACAAATTCTTGATATTCCTATTGGATCAAGAAATACGGGATAAAGCTTGTAATGCATAGCTTTTACTTATTCACAAAATGCATTTTGCCTCTGGTCTTACAGTATTCAGAATCACCAGGAAAATAAACCTTATATTTGCTAAATTTATATATTTCATGTGTAGTGTCAAGATAAATGAGGCGACGAAATATTTTTAATTAGACATGTGCCTGTGACATAAAATAACTCTCGAGAACGTTCTCCTTCATTGCGAGAGAGCCGAGAGCCGAGGTGTGATGCCTACAGTCTACAGCCGGGAGTACATTACCGTATTTCTAAATTTCCAACACAATAACAGGTGAAATGAATTACATAAACCATGTTTAGTTGACGCTTGTGAAACTACGGGAATGTGAGAGCTATGAGTTTTAAGGTGTTTACACACTGACGCTTCGGAACGAACGCACAGTCGCGAAAAACCCACTATCTCTCTGCCGCGCGACAAAAAATTACCAAGTCATCGTCCAAACAGTAACGTCGAAAAAAAAATACATTCTTTATATTCCATACATGTCATGTGTATACAAAACCCCAATTTTTTCTAAAAAAAAAATTCGAGGGTATTTAAATGTTTTTGAGACATTTAAAAATGGTCTACCAATATTTTTTATAGACCGATCTGATCGGAAAATCTTAAAAAAGCATTAAAAATACCTGCTACTAATAACTGGAAAATCACAAATATTCTGCTTACATCCATCGGGTACCTTGCCTACCTCTATATTTTTGATACTCCTGGATACGAAGATCTTTTACAAAGAAGATTAAAGCCCTCGGTATGAAAATTTGATAGATATTAAAATCAAGCGTAATTCATTACTTATAACAATGTTGGGTGCGCATGGTTAAAAGAAAAGTGTCACCCAGATCAACCGCCCAGATAATCCGTTCCAAATGCAGCCCACTCAATGATGACCACGATCCTCAGTCCTGAGGGACCGACTACAGAGAGAAGGACCACCCAGTGTGGTGCTGCGTGTGCGACTGTCGTCGTCGGTCGCATCGCTCTGCCGCATCATTGTGTGATAGCTACGTATAGACGATGAAGGCAAACACACTGTGACTAACGTCACTCATTAGCTAACTGATAAAACTGATGGTTAGGTACGTTATTATAAATAGGCGAAGGGATTTACATTAAAGAGACATTGTTTGTTCGGCTTTCGTTTGTTTGAAGTTTTTCCATGACTGAGGCTGCGGAAATTATCTAAGAGCTCGTCTTTATGAGATATGTTTTAAGTAGGAATGTTTCTGTTCACACTAACAACCATAAATCTATTTCTGACTCTAGTTTTCGACTTCTTATTTCTTTAATTTTATGTGTCTTTTCGGTCCAATAATGCATAAATGTATTATTTTACCGAAGATTAATCTACTTCAACTCTATCACAATAGGAATAAGGTATAAAGTAAACTAGAAGTCGTCTAAAATGTACCGGAAAAGGCGCGAAAACGTTGCAACCAGTCAATTGTGTAACTCTATTGAGATAGCAATCCGCAGATACATGCAAATTGGTGCGATCGTGGGAAGATCTGCATGGGTGGTCAACGGCCATCTAACTACGGTCCGTGTGCGTTCACTCCAGGCTTTTGGTATTATGTGAGTAGCTAGTTGACATTGCAAATTGAATTGGTAATTATAGCAGTATAGTTTCGAGTTAAATTCTTTATATTCTCTATTCATACAAGATAGATTAGATATTGCGTTCGAAATTCCTACAGGATCGCAGGATCTGGGAGAGGCGATTTACTCATATTAAAAATAGACTATCAAATAATAATATAATCTATAATATAAAAATAATAAATAAATATCTTTATTTGTTTCTCCACAATAAAAATACAAGTAGGTACAGTTGGTTGGTGTTTTGCATAAAGGAAATATTATTGTTCGGTACATAATACTTAGTTATTGCGGAGACTGGAGCCTGCACTAAAGTTTTATACAAAACCTGTTTTACAGGACTCCAGGCTTCCACCTTACAGATCAGTAACAATAGTATATTACACAAGTAAATTTAGTAATTGACTAAAAAAGTATTAAGATTTGATAAAAAAAAAGAAAAAGATACAAACAATTAAGCCGTAGAAGTATGAAAATGCATGAGTAATATATATCAGAATGTTATTATAATATTAGTAATGTTATATTTATATAGTTTATTTGAGTATTTATGGATGTTTGTGAGTTGTGATGTGAGTGTCTCCCAGGTCACCAGATTCTTAAGAATTTGGGCTGGGTGACTGTAATATTGGTCTTTAAATCTTATCTACTAAAGAAACAGAATAAGCGCAGAATAGGGTGCAATGGCGGCTTTTGGTGTCGGAGGCCAAGATCTACTTCGGGTCGCTGAGCCAGCGTAAGTTAGTTGTTATCTCGTCTTTAGGAAAGTCTATGTTCAGCAATAGACGTCCAGTGGCTGACATGATGATGATGAAATCTAACCTTGATGATTTATACAGCACTAGCAACTTTCATTCATGCTATTCAAGGCGTTGTAGTTTGATGTACCTGAGTGATGTATTAGATTGAGTAGGCTAGTGTTACGTTGATAATAGAAGTCGGAATCATAGTTAGACAATTGGAATGCAATGATCACCGTACTAATTTGTCGGAATGTTCAATCCCCGACCCAAAAAGAAGTTTGTTGTAAGTTTGACGTTTGTATCTATGTGTCTTGTCTGTGGTTTGATAGATATAGGACCTATTCGTAAAATGGCTTATTCTTCAAAGGATTTGTTCTCATAATACCTCATTCTGCAAAAGACTTGTTCGTATAATGTCTTATCCGTATAATGACCTATTATTAGAAGGACTCATTTCAAAAAATCCCTGCCAGCTTTTTAGAATGCTCCTGAATCGTAACTCCGAATGGCCTTTGAGAACCTGGATGCTTATATTCTTAGGTCCTTGAACTACACTAAAGTGTCGCGTGTAAGGACCTGGGTGATATCACCGATGCAACAATGACACCGTAAAACAAACAATGATTATGAGCATGGACATAAACCATTACCTAAGGCAACTTGAGCATCTGTGCCACACGTAACAATATCCAAGTGAACGTGTCTCTGTCTGAAAGGGAACGCCGGAGTCCGTCGCGCGCTGATTACGATGATACGGTAGCTACTGTGTTGCCTAGATGCTGAAATATCTGAATGTTATCGATGCTAAACTAAAAACTTAAGACGGATCTAAAGACTTCTTTACGTGTCAGTGTCACTAAATTTTGTCTTAGCCACGACTATCATTATTCCGCTGTTAAGGCCAGTGTGAGGCTGTCAATTTCCATACAAAAAACGGTAACTTTTTTACCGTTTTTATTTTAAAGAAATATTGCCTAAGATAAAAGTTATTAGTATCTGAATATCTATAATTTTGACTTAAAACTTCATCGAGCGTTTCAATTGTTTTTTAATAGACTAAAATGAATTACAAAAAAAAAGACATATAAACCTAAAATAAGATGCAGTGAATTAAATGAGACCTTTATTTCATTTTGTGAAGGATAAAGGGGGTAAAATCGTTACGGCCCGCAACATTATTTGAAAGCAAAATGAAGGCAATTACGTCCGAACTTAAACTCTCTCTATCACACGATACGGGTCATTTTTGAAAATACCTACTCGCGCCGCGTATCGAAAACTCATGATCCTCTTAAGATCGTCCGCAGAGCAGCTAACAGGGCATAGAGAGTAGGGCAAATGGATCGAAAGATTTCGATAAATATCATGAGTTAGAGATTATAGTGTGGAGAAGGTCATGGAATTTTTTTTATCCCTGTACTCCCGCGGTTTCACCCGCGTAAGTCCCGGTCTCGTGGGAATGCCTGGATAAAAAATAGTTTAAAATATTAGTATTCCAGTATAATAGTCCATAATAAAAACCAATGAAATAACCATCGTTTTAATTCAAAATTCTTTGTTGCTACCTAACTACATCGGAGTGTTTTCTTGCGTGAGTAACGAGACACAAGATCCTTATTCATATGATAATCATTTCAAAGAAGCGTCTAGGTACATGTTTACATTAACCAGTTATCGGAATAAAATAAACATTGAATATTTTTCGCGCAAAATCAAATGTAAGGGAAGCATCCGTCCGGAAATACATACATAAATCGGGGATAAGAGAGATATTCGTCAAACCAAGTTGTTAAGTTCTTAGTAGTATCTTGGTGATACCAACGGCTTTGGAGTCCGTCGCCTATACTTAAAATTGTTAATTATTGCATGTGCAATTGTTAATTTTATCCATAATAAAAAAATGTAGGTTAATATAATTATATGTCTATAATTTGGACAACAACAATATTTTTTCATGCAATACTACGACATGTGGCTACCTCTGCCATATGGAATATTTAATACCTAGCTGCGCCTCGCTGTTTTACTTCCGATTAAGTAGATAAAAAGTAACCTATGTGATACTCCAGAGCTCTATCTATCTACAGTAATTCTACATACCAAGTTTCATCGCAATCGGTCCTGTAGTTTTTGCACGAATAGGTAACAAACTCACACACAAGCTTTTACATTTATAATATTGGTAGGACGTAATAACTACTGATAGGAGAATTGAAGTAGGAGCTAGAGGAAACGACCATAACTAGCTGCTTCGCCTCGGTTTTACTCACTTATATATTTTTTATTTTAGTCCTTTAGAATCGATGTTATTTAAAACCCGCGCTCCGCTCGCGATATGAAAATTCGATGGGTAGTAAAATCGAGTGCTATCAAAATTTGCTACGAAAATGGATTTAACTAATCTAACCTCTTTGTTGACAAATAGATTGATTTGCTACATCTGTTAGAATCGCATCGACTTGATGATGATACTATCGCACATAAAGAGTTTAATACCTACACTGAAAAATATATACACCAAGTAACATTTTTACCAAAGCCCCCACACTCTGGTTCAATTACAAGAGGCGGTTTAGGGTCACACAAGTCTCCGATTCCGAAATTGCTCTCAATCAAATAACTAGCGCCCACACCGCTTTTAGAATAACGGTGGATACGGATCTAGGATATAATTTCAAAATTAGGTTAAAAGCCAATTCAGAAAGCATTCAATGTAAACGATACCTGTTTCCCGGGTCTAATAACATCGATACGTTTTGGGAAAGTTGTGAAAGTGCTTGTTTGCTTTATCGCAGGGTTTCGTATAAACAAATTATATCATCAACAATCAGGGTATCGATTATACTTATTGCAAGGGCGCAAGGTCGTCTGGGCAATCAAAATATAAGCGCGGCTCCATCGCATGCCATTTCACACCTAACTCCTTTGGGTAGAAGATGTAATATTGTACCCCTGACCCGACACGGTGGAGTCATTTTCGCCATAATGCTTTTGATGATGAATGAGCCTTTATATGCCCTCTTCTAAGAACCCGTACGCATAAGAGTATTCAAATTCATTTTCACGTCTACGTATGAGGGTTTTGATTATATCGCTTTTATAATACGCTACTCTAATTGTCTTTGTTGCTTGTGGCAAATTATCTCTCTAAGCGGAATTGTTTAAGATAGGTACGCTGTAACTGAATAAACGTTTGGAATTCAAGTGGAATGCTCTCTGAATTATTCTGTTGAAAATTCAGAAATTATGCTATTTTATCAACACTTCATGTTGTCTATAAAAATGATATTAAGTAGTCAAGTCTTAAAAGTAATATTTGTGAAAGATGTAAGTCATCCGGAACATAAAAGGTAGGCGACGATACGTGGCGCCGGTCTACCATTCATAAGTAGAGCGTTTCATCAAGTCTTATATGGGACACTTCAGCCAACGCATCCTGCTTCACGTACTCACGTACCAAAGGGAAATGTACTATGATTATACAGCCATATTATTAAGCGGAGTTTCGAAGTGTTCTTTTATGAAACTCCTCGCTCTGTAAGTTATTTTAAGGAATCTTGGAAGATTAGAAATCTTTACCTGTTTAATTGGATTCAATTATGTAAATTCCGTTGTAACTTAAGTTTCCAAGAAGTCGTATATAAATTCACGGGAAGAGGACTACTATTCTTGCCTTTGATGTTGGAAACGCCGAAAGACTCACAGCTCTATTGACAAGTAAATTGTTTTAGTCCACACCCACCGCGATATATCGACGTGGTCGACATTAATTGCCGGTTACTACTTCCGATATTGCATGGAGTGTGTAGACCCCGAATTCCTTACGTACCTTTTCTATTCTAAAGTTATAAAAGGGTTCGGCGGATGTTTAATAAGGGTACTAAAGGAAAACAACACAACATTCCTGATTCTAATGTGTTTTATTTATAGTATCTACTATTTTCACAGATGGCTTCTATGAAATAGAGATTCTTACCAAATTAGGTCAAATTTGTACTACTGCTGCTGTTACAAAAATTGTCATGATGGATAATCTGATGAGGTTTTGTCAAGCATCTTTTAAGCTTATAATCTGATCGTTACCTTAAGGAACTTGTTACCTGACTTTATATTATATCTTCAGTTATTTGCCAGCTAACCCAAGCCCGTCTTGTCGTCTGTACTTCGCAGCGCGGCGCGGGCGGCGCCTCGTCACGGTCCAACTGTGGTGAAGCCCTAATCGCCACGTTGTGTGGTCGCCTGTAATTTAATACTCGTGCTTGCCTAATGCCACCTTATTATAGCACAACGAATGCTCATTACCTGCTTAATTGATTTGGTTATTTGCGGCTTTACTTAATTGTAGGATTTCTTTGATGATTGTGACCAATACGGAAGTTAAACTAGGCGTTTTATTTTCCCAAAGCTCTTTTGACTGACGTTTTGGCAACACAGTCGTAAATGTATGTGATTTTAAACGTTTCGCTTGTTGTTATTCCGTTGACAACTCTGACAATACCTATCTAACCAACTCGAATATGAATATGATTACTTATTGTATCGAATTCTGATAATATATTTTTGTTCGGAAATATTCGTACATAAGTAATACTCTTTGCTCCAACCTTGAGTTTATCTATTGGTAAAATTTGATTTAAGGACGTATAAGTTGGAGTCTTTCTTTAATGCTAAAAGACTAGGAATAGACAAGCGGTCCAAAATAACTCTCATAGCCAAATTAAAAACCTATTAGGGGTGCAAACGCCCAACCCCCATCTGAACCACGAACCAATATCGAAAGTTCCAAAACGAAGACACCTTAAATGAGATCCCGGAGCGTTGTACCAATCGATTTTAATTTGATTTATCGTGACATCGAGAGAGTATGTTTACGGAAATAATGAAGGAAATCTTCTTACAATAAATATATCATGACTTGTAGCTTTAGCATCGTTTTTGTGTATTTTCGTTGCTGTCCCATTTTCGTGTACAACTTTATTAGCCAGCTGGGTGATGGATGTAAGAGGTTAGCCGTTCATATTGGACGTTTCCTCAATAAAAGTTTTTTTTAATTGGCCAGTATTTTAATCATTATTTCACCTGCAATCATACTGTTTAGAGAGCATGCTTGCTTTCCTTAGAAAATATTCTTACGACTAGAAGACTTAAGTTGTACGTACATGTCAGAAGACATTTAATTTCGAATAAGAAACGACGAAGCGAAACGCTGCGTGTGGAAAAAGTGCTAATTTAAAAATTCGTAACGGTTCCCTCACCCTCAACAGTTTCTGGGAAAACCATTTACAAAATCCAATTACCAATGATCATCAGATCCCGATGGAAGTAAGAAGATTAAAACTGATAGTGATTGTAATTGATAAAGGCGCCGGGATGGGTATCATCAATCAATCGCTTTAGATGGTTGTAATTAACAGCTTGACTCGATATAGCGAGCGCCCGCGCCGCTCTAATACCCGCCAGAGACAATACGACGATAATTGTTACACTTTTACTGATTAATTAACGTGATTCCGGTGTCTGCCAGTTTTTTGGGGCTATTTCCGATTTTGCTTGTATTGTTTTGCAACTTCTAACTTGACCTAAAGACCGGAGATAGCAGTAGGATCAAAAGCACTAGATGAAACATTTGTGTAGAAAACCACGATCATCTGATAAAAAATCGAAGCATCTCCGACCATCTCAATTTTCGACTAGACTATTTTTTTTCTCTTGATCGCGCGCGACTTCTCAGGGTCATGGCAATTTTCATAGGCAGTTATCTTATGTAGGTTCGGTTAATATTTGATATGGTTTTAGTTTGATAAGTGTTTTAGGTTTTATTATGTTATAAAAATTAGGGTAACGAATATTTTTACAAAAGGAACCGAAAATTACGAAGTAAGGTAGGAGAAAATAATAATAAGAATTAAAAACTTAACTAAATACTATTTATAACAATATTTACAATTACACACAAGGATAAAAGAGAAAATATGTTATTTCTGTGACATTGACGTTGTTTCGTATGGTCCCAATTGTATAGTTATCTTGCTTTTAAAATAACAATCAGTCGAACATTTGAGTGTCATGTTCATATTATAACACGACATGTATCAAGTCCTATCGATCTGATTTTATCCCTCTAATTACCGAATTTACTTGAAATTACGGGTTAAAATTAGTAGTTTATGAATTGGGGGAAATTAAATTAACATAGCGACTACATAACTACGTATATTATTCCGTGTTCGTTTCACATTTCAATACGAGTTACAACAAAAGGCAACTAAGGAATATAATAATTTTAGTTTCAAATTGCGATGTTGAACAAACACAAGTAACGTGGTTTTATAGTCACAAAACGCTGGTAAATATTTTTAGGGTTCCATACCCAAAGGGTAAAAACGGGACCCTATTACTAAGACTTCACTGTCCGTCTGTCACTAGGCTGTATCTTATGATTCGTGATAGCTAGACAGTTGAAATTTTTATAGATTATGTATTTCTGTTGCCGCTATAACAACAAACACAAAAAACATGGGTATCTTCTATATGAATATGTATTCTCATGCATAGGTATATTCTAGGAAGGCGTGCTACATCTTAGGCCGCATCGTCACCTACCATCAGGCAGGTGTGATAGTGGTAAAACGCTGACCTATCATATGTAAAAAAAAAACAGGAGAAAAAATTTAGTGGAGCTCCCATACAACATGGCACGGAACCCTTCGTGCACGAGTCCAACTCACACTTTGCCGGTTTTTTGTTTTGTTGCGTAAAACCATAACGTAGGAGCTTTGTTTTTTTTGGTACAATTAGTGGAATGGAGCGATTTGAAGACGCAGACTTTCACTTTGACGCTCTAAGCTTTTCACTTCCAAGCTTTCTTTATTTGTTTTGTGTAAATAAAGTTGATCTATTTAATTTATTTATTTACCGACATTTCACCGAAGTATTTTAGTAAAAGAATCTCGTTTTTTGGGTTTCCTTGTTGACCTAGGACCAATGTTTGGTCAAAGTTTTAATTAAAGTCCATTGTCAATCATTGAAAGAAGCTATTCTATAGAAAGTTTAATATATTTTGGATTTTTTTTCTATTAAAGGTTGGGTTTTTAGTATTTTTAAACTTTTTATTTTTTAAGTCTTCATATAAACGATGTTGAGTCTCAGAGCTTGTTTCACGAGAAAAGGGCAGTTTGAAAAGCCTGTAATATTTAAGTAGATTGTCTACACCTCACAGATGTTTAACTAATGTAGGTACGTACTCATGTTTTTACCATAATTTGTGTTCTGATGATTTTTTAATTAGATACTTTATCATAATAAGTATTAGTCTGGCAACAGTCTATAATGTTTGATATTTTAGTGATTTCTCGTTGTGTTGTTTTGAATTTGTTTATTATTTTTTATATGAATATGTACTGTTTTTAGACGAGCTGCCAAATAATCGTCATTAAATACACATGGTGAAGCTAAACAGAGAATAAATCGATTATTTTTTTACAATTTGCATGATAAATTCGCGTCGAAAAAGTATTATAAACACCCACATTTCCAAGTCCAAGATCGCAAGTTGAAGTATAAAAAAATGAATGTAATACAAGGCATCATGGGACGTCTGGTATGATATAAATAGACTGGTCGATAAGGTACTCCCGTCTCTCGTCTCGCCATGATCCTCTGTAGACTGTACCTACCTACTACCTACTGTTGGGAAATTAAGTATTTGTTATTGTTGCTAGGTTCGTTTTATCACGATTATACTAGTTTGGGTTAGTATCATTGTTTTCTGGGTAATTTCTAAATTGGTGCTTTAACTGGAAAATAAACAATCACATATCTAACTAATTACATTTTTAAGTTTGTTGTTTTTCGATAACGGTTCAATCACTAACATTTCAGAAGTTGACGTATAGTTTTAAAATCACCAACTATTGTAAAATCGTTTTCAAAATAAATTAAGGTGCATTTTAGAACTGATATGCGATTCATGGTTGAAATTCTAAACACCCATATTATTGCATCACAGTTAACATTTTTACAATCTATAAAATATAAAATTCAAAGTCCTGGCTGATATAAATATCAATGCCTAAACCAATGGACGGACGGATCTAAAAAGCTCGCTATTATGACGTAGGGATCCGTTGAGAAGAATTTTAGAAAATTCCATCCCTAAGCGTCGCAGTTAAAAGTTATTACTAATTTTCTATGTGTAAGTTGAGTAATACGGAAGTAACGTACACTTAACCGATGCAACAATAAAACGTAAAACAATAGGAATCCGTGAATGATCATGTCACCTGCATGCAATAGAAGCGCACGGGGCCGGCCGTCGTCGTCGGTCGTATGCGCGTGAGTCGACCTTGTCAAGGCAAACCGCTTGTCGTTAACGTTAGATAGAGTACCTCGGAGTTATGTCACCCACCACACACAATGTTGGGTGTGTCTTTTTATATTACTACAGCTCTCAATGACTTTGATATCTTGATAAGTTATTTCTTGATGGTTCTCTGGAATTTTGAGATGTTTGACAGCTGATTTACATCTTGTCATGGGACATTTTTTAACGAACCTTTACCTGCTCTTACTACCAGCTATTAACACCTCACCTAGGTGTCATTTCTGTCATTTTGACGTCTCAATAAACAATCGTACAAGCTTGACTTATAATG
This sequence comes from Idaea aversata, assembly GCA_907269075.1. Lineage (NCBI taxonomy): Eukaryota > Metazoa > Arthropoda > Insecta > Lepidoptera > Geometridae > Idaea > Idaea aversata. Next base: position 757,343 of record OU026092.1, on the reverse strand, counting down.
ATAGAAATTACACCCGCTTAAGTTGTTAACTGATGACAGCAGAAGCAGATAAAGTTATGGATTCAGATTATTTATTAATATAATTCAGCTGGCAAAATTCACAAGGTATGTTATAGATTCTGACAGTATCAAGTAACAGGGGTGCTCTAGCGTCATTCCCTACAAATTTATAACAACTCAACCGTATTTGACCCTCATGCAATATGACTGCGCATGAGTTCCTATTTTGCCACGTTTGAAAATCCTGGTATAGTTTATGTATCATAAGCTAGTATTTACTCCCGGTATTATAAGCTACCTCTTTATCCAGGTATTCCCACAAGAACGGAACTTTGCGAGTGAAACATAAGAAAACATAAAATTGTAACATTCAGACATTGAGTCTGGAGTCTTAACTCGAGTAAAGCCGCTCGCCGGTAAATTCCAGTAGTAAAGTAAAATATTTAGGTTAGGTTCACGCATCACCTGTACAAAGTGCCAACTCAACGTCGTCTGCCATTAAATGTATTCGCTTCTTTGACGCTGTAAGTACCTTTAAAACTCCATTAGCTTTAGGCACTTGACGACGTGTGGCCTAAAATTTAAACGCATTTACCTATAGAGATATAATACTTTTACAATAGTGAGTTCATACGTCGATAACGAAGTTTCCCCAGACGCCGCGTCAGAAGCTGACCCCATTCTTCTTCTTCGGATCGATAGCACAAATTAAAGGGGAATTGATTAGGTAGGGTCAGATCCGCCCACTCGTGTACTGCCAGGTCTACGGCGTTGTTATTAGCTGAAATAAGGTCAGCCAATGTACAGCTTTTAGGGCTGGAGGGGCAGGCCAAGGGGTGTAGCACAGAAACCTATCTGCATTTGATAAATCTCATATGCAGATGGGTTTCTGTGCTACACCACATGCGACAGAGAGAGTACCCACATCAGAAAACCTTTTAATGATCCCAAATAATTACCATATTTACCACTTTACCTCATAATTACGTCAAATCTTTTAAATCAGTGCCCTAATAAACACTTATTCATTCAAGTATTCATTCATTTATTCTCAGATAAAGTTTTGGTGGGAATGAAAAGAAAAGAAAAAACGTATTCTGTGTTTAAATTTCTCTATTATTAGAGCTAATTGAACTCATGTTCAATTGAACTCGTGTTCAATTGCTTAATTTAAGAACATTATCCAATTTTGATATGTGAAAGTGCACGAATGTAAGGAAAGTAAATTTCAAGCTGCAATCATTATTTCTTTTCTTGCACCAAAACTGCTCGACTCAGTTCAGGTCATGTTCCACAACATTACCTGAACCCTAACTCCCAACCAATTGTTGATGTAAATATACTTACTACTTATTATAGGCTGCCTTTGTGCCACTCAAAAGAAGTGTTATATCTTATGTATCGATGACCTACTGAGCGAACGCCAAAAGGTTGTGGGTTCGATACCCGTCCCAAACAAATATAATCTGTATGTTTATTAAGTGTGTAAGTATTTACAAAATTGAAGTAAGTATACAAGTATTGTATCCGTTGTCCCACCATAACACAAGCCCAGTTGCTTAGCTTGACGCTAGATGACGCTATGTGAAGTGTACCACAATATTTATACTTGTTACAATATTTGTACTTGACACCGACGACGTGCAGAACAATTACTTGACAAAAAAGAACTGGGATGTCCTGTCTATTGTTGTATAAATATTGTATGTCTATACATTAGCCCCTCACTCCGTTAATACCCGTGACCGGTTTAGTCGTACATAAATAATGAGAGGTTTGTATGTGTGTATGTTGAAGCATTAGAGAGATATTCCGGGATTAACTGAGGTCAGTTACTACGTTAGGACATACTTCTATCTATACTTATAATATAGGAACAATGGACAAACAGTATGTAAGGAATTTGTAAACTTTAAAAAGAAGAGTTCATGTTTTGAAAATTTATAATAATATGAGTATTGTATGTGTTTCCCTCGGTTATTTTTAAAACGACTAAACCTATTGAAATCTAATTTGGATAACCCTATTTTCTGGAAAGTTCGTGGGTGGTATGGTATACTTTATATTAAAATCTTTGGGTAGAAACGGAATAAATTTGAATTTATCAAAGAAAAAACCGCGGGGAGAAGCGTGTTCATTAGTAAAATCTTAATACATCAATAATGCGTTTAAAACTAAGTTAGGATGTATTCAAAACGCGTCCTCCAATGAGAAAAAGCCATAGCATCTAATGGATTTTTTCCTGTTCATCTTCTTCTGATCTTTGATTTAATTATCTGACTCCATCGGATTCTGTTCTTCATCAATCTAACAATTTGTGTAATTTAATGACCGACATCAAGACTGTGATATTAGGCCTTTGACCTAAATGACGATGTCATCCAGGTCAAAGACTTGCTATGATAAGCAGCTGCAATTACTACAATCTGTCCTTAACTGGAACAAATGTGCTAAATGAAAGGGAAAAATTATAATTCTAATCCTTTGCTCATTCAATCCCATTAGAACTGAATTACATTTTTGATCATGATTACTACATCACGGATAATATAAACAATCATTGAGAAGTACGAGTAAGAAGATATTCAACAGATCTCTAATCTAAGATCGATTACAATTCTGATAGATAAGTGTTGTCTGGCTTCTTTTAAATCATTGGTAGTTGATACTCGCGAAACATCACTCGCCCGCCGTTGCTATGTTGATTTTCTCAAGATGTTTACCGTTAGAGCATCGAAACTTGTTCTAGGACAGGCAGGCAGTGGAAGAAAAATACTATAGACAATACTACAATACAATACTATAGAATAGGAACCAAATGAGACCACCTCAGTCCATGCAGAACAAGCCGATGATGGAACGATTTTGTCTCCTATGGAATGACTGATGTGCAATAACTGTAGATCACGCTCAATAGACGGAAGGTAGAGAGGCCTTTGTACTGCATTGGGACAGTATGGGCATTTAATCCTACTTCCTATCCTACTAATATTATAAATGTGAAAGTTTGTATGTCTCTGTGTGTGATGTGTGTATGTATGTTTGTTACTCCTTCACGCAAAAACTACTGGACCGATTGCGATGAAACTCGGTATCTAGATAGCTGGAGACCTGCATTAACACATAGGCTACTTTATATCCCTATATTCCCACGGGATCGGGATTTACGCGGGTGAAACCGCGGGGCGCAGCTAGTAATATATAATAATGATAGATATGACAGGACCTTACTGGATCTAATGGTCGGTATAGTAATTGTCGGACTGCATAGAAATTAGTGATACGGTGGGGAATTAGCAATTTTTGGAAAACGATTGTTTGATAATAATCTATCAAAAACTTGAATGATTGCATGTATCTTAATTCGGTTTTACTCGTTTCGTAGACTTTTTATAATTAGAATTATTATGTTACTAGCAGCGCTCCGCGGTTTCACCCGCGTAACTTTCGATCCCGTGGGAATATCGGCATAAAAAGTAGCCTACAGCCTTCCTCGATAAATGGCTATTCGACGACCTCTGTGGCGCGTCGGGCGAACATCCGACTGCGACGCAGAAGGTTGCGGGTTCGATTCCCGCCGGGAACAAGTATTTATGCTGACCATAAATTCTTGTTTCTGGTTCTGGGTGTTTCCTATATGTATAATATGTATATATTTACAAAAAAAAAAGTATATAAGTAGTTTATCCGTTATCTGGCACCCATAACACAAGCATTAAGTTGCTTAGCTTAGGGCTGGATGGCGATGTGTAATATGTCCTGAAATATTTATTTATTTATTTTATTTATCCAACACAAAAATAATTTTTCAATTTGGATCAGTAGTTCCTGAGATTAACGTGTTCAAACAAACAAACTCTTCAGCTTTATAATATAATTATAGATGAGCATTGAGCACTGTATTTAGGTAGTATGTATCCCAAAAAATATATTATTTTTTGTTCTAATTCACTGAAGTAAATCATTATATACTTTTACTGGTTATAAATACTCGCGTTTAGGTCCTCTCTTTTAACGATTCTACTTTAGATTGTTGATATTTAAATAACGATTTGTCGATTTGTCCGTAATGAGATCTGAAGTAAATATTTATGGTGAAACGATCAAACGGACATTTGTTAATAAGTCCGACCAATAAATCATTAGGACGGAAAAAATCTCATTAAATTACCTACGTAGCTACGTAGGTCACATCTTCTTGATTTGCGGGGTAATTTCTGTTTGACCGAGCAAGAGAAGCGTCTCTGTTTCAAGTCGGGCTAAATTTGCTTTCGTCCTGTGTCAGTATTAAGTGATAATCTGGTAGGGATCATCGGAGTGATGACCAGAACAAAGTTTTTACTCACGAGGTCTACTACAAATACATATCAATATAATTTCCACATATTTACATCTATAATGGGTTTCTATACCATCTAACTGAAAGTAGAAAGAAAAAAGTAAAGCACACATCACTACATCCCTAGAAATATTTTCTATTTCAGTTCATTTACTTTTTTACTTGCAAGAAATATGGGTTTTAAGAAAAATGTATATCCAAAAATTGCACCGTGACGACATTTGAACTCACGTCCTTCTGCTTACCGTGCAGAGCATTTCTAGGAATCTAATGCTAAGTGCAGACTTTCGTGCTAAAAACACAAAAATTATAAAGATCATGTTTTGTTCTCGTCCCCGCCAAAACTTCACTCTGATACTTGAAGATAAAATCTTTGTTTACCACAACATTCTAAATATATTCCATAAGTGTATAAAGTGTATATGAATGTAAAACAGTACGCATCAATCTACAGATGTATCGGCATCACAATCCGAAGAGTATCGAGTAGTACGGCCCTCGTGCAAAAAGATCCATCTACGATTGATATAAACGTATATTGGCCGTTCGCCAGAACTGCGAGTTCAACCCTTTGAATTATCACATACCAACCCAACTCGAGATCCCGTACACAATAATATACAAGGCTAGGGAGGTTATTGGATAAAGCCTAATTTTAAATAGAAATACTAGGAAAAATGCGTCTCCAAAAATTGCACCTCGTTAACATTAGAAATAGAAATAAATAAAGTCCCCGTCCAGGCTCACACGCTATCTATGGATTTTTATATTTTTGTTCGTAATATATTGATTGTGAAGCTGCTGTGCCGATTTCAATAAAACTTAGTATGTGGATACATTTAATCCTCGGCTTAAACATCGGGTACTTTTTATAGCGATATTCCCACGGGATCGAGACTTATGCGTGTAGAACCGTGGGTTACTGCTTTGTAACTCCTTACCTGATTTTATCAAAATACGTTAAGCAATAACAAAAATTCAATAATAAAAAAAACCTTTTGTAATGTTACTTTAGATATTTTATGAAACCTCGTTCGATAAAGAAGAAAGCAAACCCGTTAGATTGTCAACCTGATATCTCTTACCTAACCTTTATAAACTCTAAGTTATGAAACAACTATGTAATAGTTAGTATTACATTAAACTGCACTGCGATCAGATAACTTTACCAGTTTACAATTGCACCAATCGCTGAAGCGAAGAAAAATGAAAAATTTAATCTGAATTTGTGCGCAATTTCTTACATAACGTGTCTATATCTGCCAAAAATGTTTGTGATGTTGCCGCAGTGTCAGTCGGTGTAAGCCATTAAGTGTAATATGTAGCTGAAATGCTATATTATACATCGGGATTTATTTAATAGTTTGACATTTCACACAATATTCTTCTTCTGCTTGCCCTTGTCCCAATTTATTTGGGATTAACCTCTATTAGCCTTCATCTCATGTTTCATATCTATTCCTCTCAAATCTTGTCTCACAATCCACCCATCTTTTCTTTGGTCGTCCTCTTTCTCTCCATCCCTCTCTTATCAGCTCTTCATCTTCTAGTCACATGCATCTCCTCTTTCCACATTTCATGCCCATCGAACTTAAACGGGTCCGTTTCACCTTTTTCATTCTTTATATTCACCACTAAAAGATATCATAGTCAAGTCTGGGTTTTCCAGCCAGTTGATGACCTTCTGTACAAGTACGAAAATATCCTCTGGAGGCTCAGGGTAGATTTGGATCGGACAGCGGCAGATGATAGCCGCTTTTCCGCCCTGGACCTTTAGGGGACATTTTTAAGTTTACTCAAGAGGTCACTAATTGGCAGGAAAATCTAGGGTTGGAAGTTACTTATTCTGGGATCTGGTCCTTTTACAATAATATTAGTGTAAATTCGCCGTAAATTGCATAATTATAGTGGACCTCATTAAATTTAGGTTAGTGAAGGAGTTTTTTGTGAGATGTTTCTTTGTAAAAAAGTACTGAACCGGGCTCCGCTAAAACTTTTAACCCCAATCGCTTCAGTACTTTATTCAGACATCTAAAATTCTTATATCTATAACAACGTAAATAGAACACCATTTACATAATAACGAACTTGTCAAAAAAATCTGTCAAACTCTGAGCTTATCTGAGGTTCCAAAGTTCTGAAATATTCGTAAAAAATATAAGCGGCCCGCGTCCCTTACGGCCGCAAACTTGGATCTTTCTTGTACACTACGGCAAGGATCTTAGTGAACTTGGTAAAAAGGGACCATTTTTTTTGTGATCTTTTTGAGTTATCCAATTAAGTCCTTCAGAAGGAGGGAAAGTTAGACCAATCAAATGAGTCCTTCAGCTGGACAAAAGTTAGACCAATTCATTTTTATGAAAGTATAGATCTTCTTCTTTTCGTATCAGTGACGCTCGACCACTCAAATTTTTCCTGCCCAGTAGCTAGCCACTGCAACTGCAGCGGCGTTGGCCTCTACCAGGTCCTCCAAAGTGCAGGTATTAGGGCACAATGGGCATTGGAGTAGGTGCACCATAGACTGCGACGGGGCTCCACACTCGCATTGCTCCTCAGTCGGTACAATATATCCCCATTTGCTCAAATTTTGTCTGCAACGGCCTACTTGAGTCCGGAGTCGATTAAGTGACTGCCACGTAGGCCATTGCAGATCGGAACCCGAAGGGAGCCTCTCTCGCGGGTTTACAAAAGCTGGAGGTACGGGATAGTAGTATAGATGGGGCAAACCTTGTTGAGAATCAATATGGTACCACATTGCGAACAGTGCCATCTAGCTTTAACTAAGCAACTAGGCTTGTAACCCATTACGGAGCTTTGTGATGAGAAAGTGGTTCCAGGTGCTCCATCAGTATACCTATTAGTTGAGGGGCGATTCTATTAGTAAAAATTAAATATTGAGCATTTTGTTGCACTCGAGGTACAATTCTATACATCACTTTGAATATCCTGTGTCAGATCCTTATCAATTGAAGGTGAAAGGGTACCGGCGCTCTCTCCATACAAACGTAGTCGACTGTTTCCTCCCTGGATAATGACACTAGCACAAATATTTTTGTGTTTTGGATTTTACATTTTCTAATTCACATAAAAAAAAAATATGTATATAGGGTCATGGTCATGGCAGTTATATTTGCTCTAGTGTCATTATCCAGGAAGAAAACAGTCGACTACGTTTGTAATAGTTTGTATGGAGAAAGCCCCCGGTATCCTTTCCTCTTAATAGGACCACTCCTGAGGCAAGCTGTAGGTATCTAATGAACCGTAATAGCTATGATGATATATTTCTGTTGCCGCTATAACAACAAAAACTAAAAATAGAAAAAAAAATAAGTGGGGCTCTCATACAACATTATACGGAACACTTCGTGCGCGAGTCCGACACGCACTTGGCCGGTTTTTTAAATTAATTATTTGAAGTCTATTGTTATTAATACTATGGATTTACGACCCGCCCCGGCTTCGCACGGCTATATTATGCATGTATTATACATATAAAACTTCCTCTTGAATCACTCTATCTATTAAAAAAAACCGCATCAAAATCCGTTGCGTAATTTTAAAGATTTAAGCATACATAGGGATATAGGGACAGAGAAAGCGACTTTGTTTTATACTATGCAGTGATTTATGAAACGCTCTCCCTCACGTTCACAAAGATCCTTGTTTCAGGGTTATATATCAGTAAGCTTAAGTTGTTATTATTGGTACGTTTGTCTGTAGTAGGTTCTGTGTTTGATAAATTTACTTTTTCATGCAAAATATCTTGTGGTCACACAATAATAGGTTAAGCAAGGCAAAGTAGGGTGTGTTGTCTTGTATACGCGATTTAAACTCCCAAAACTATTTTACGCATGTAGGTATTTTGTTTGGTTTACGCTTTTAACCCTGTAAAATTGCTATTTGGTGCAATTCCAAGCATAGATGGTTGCTTAGTTTAAAGCTAAAAGTCTTACAGTCGTACAATGTCTTAGAATATTTATTCGTTATTACAAAAAAAAAAACAAAAATCTTCATGCTAACACAAATAAAACATAAATTCGTTCCCATAATTCGTCAATTTTTTTTTTCATTCAAGTTTTGGTTTCGCACGATTTGTGCAAATAGCCACCACATTTCTCAAAGGTTCTTCCAACGTTTTTAAAACCTGTACCGCCCCTAGCGGAATTTCTCTGAACTACACAGTAAGAAACCTGCCCTCGAGGCACATGAGTAACTAATACAACTTCAAACCCTAACAGGCGCGTGAAAACTGGTAAATTAATTCTCTCGCCACCCAATAGATGGCGCTATGTGTCTGAAACGAAGATAGGATGTTTTTTTTTACAAAATTATATTATTTCAATGTTTTAGTTCATAATTTTATATATTGCATATTTCAGGACATTCCACACATCGCCATCTAGCCCCAAGCTAAGTAACTAGACTTGTGTTATGGGTGCTAGACAACGATATACTACTTATATACTTTTCTTTTGTAAATATATACTTATAATACATAGAAACAACCAGACCACAGACAAATATCTAAGCATAAATACATGTCTGAGGCGGGAATCGAACCCGAAACCCTATGCTTGGCAGTCCGGCATAGTGACCATTGTGCCAACTGGGTCGTCGTATTTTTTGTTATTGAAATGTAAACGTGTTTAAAATCGGTCGGAGCCTAGTGTTTACACGGGATTTGGACTGACGCGGGTGATACCTGGGAGGAGCGGCTAGTAATTGGGTATATAATATATTTTTAAAGCAAATGTGTTTGATGAGATGTTTTGTTTTGTTACAGGTATGCAAGTTCGTACGCTTCACATTTGTATAAGATAGTAAGTATATAATATCATTAATTTAAACCTTTTTATGCGCCGACCTCAAATAAATTGAGTTAAGGATTATTTCTACATTTTAGGGGATACGCGGGCATTGCTTTCTTTATACAAATATAATTGGCAGAGAAGCAACGTGCCTCTTTCAGGAGTCTTCTCAGGATTGGCGAACCGTGTTCAATTCTAGGGAATGTCGGTTTTCCTTAACCATAAGAGCATGTTTTTTCGTATAGAAAAGACTGTTCAAGGCCTGGGGTAAACCCGGACCTTCAGATTAAAAGTCGATTTCTCCCACTAAACCAACACCGGTCTGAATATTTATCTCTAATGATTTTCTCCAGTCTTCAAACAAATGTAAAGTAAACAAGACGTCCACTATTCACTTGTAAGTTTTCTTAGAATCAACCGATGAAATAGTTAAAAAAATACGCGCGTATATTTCTCGCTCAATTGACTAATTGGTCTGTGTTTACAAGACGTCATCCAATACGTTTTAACCTAAATCTGACTCAAATATAAAATAAATGATTGTGTCCCGTTGTTTTTCCCGCTTAAGTCTTAAACGCGTGGGAATATTTACATTATATATAAGAGAAAAAGGTTTATTAATAAATCTCCTAAACTATAAAGACTATGAGTCAAAAACTTCACATATGGGGGTTCCTTTAAGAATTGGACCTATTGGACCTCTGAAAGGGTAAAAAACGGGTGATAAAATTTGACGTTTGTCCTGTTATCCTGATGATCCCACGGGATCGGAATTTCGAGAGTAAAACCGCAGTGCGCAATTGGATTAAAAATATCATTGATTTAGAGAGGACTTCTATCGCTAAGTGAGGAAACAGTCTTCTGCGTTATTAATAGTCGCAGAATTAATTTCCATTGTGGAACAAATATGACAGATGTTTGTTTCAAGTCTGTGTCTTTGCATTATAAGTACCGCTTTGGTTACTATAGTACAAGCTCATCTTTGGATAGAATAGATGGCACTGTGCGAATCATCCAATCTTATTTATTTGTTTATTTATTAATACTCGTCTGTTTGATTTGGCTGATACGTACCGTACGCTGGCGCGGCGCGGCGGTCACGTTACTATTTCTGTATGCGCATACGCACGCACGCGGGGCACATCGCAGAGTTCATTCATTCGTTGTTTTAAATTTAGAACGGTTGTGGCAACGGTGTGTCAGTTGGCCGATCAATAGTAACCGTAGATATAAAACATCCACACTATACGAGAGAGTACATAGTACTACTCTTGAGTAAATTATGCATCATTCTATCTCACGGAATAGCGTTTTTTAAATTCTTAATCTTGCGACATTAAAAAAATTTAGCACAGTGGCTAATATCTTCGCAACGTATTGAACCTATATAATACAAGTTTCCATTGTGCGACAAAATATCAAAATCCAACTACGCTAACATCCAATGTTACCCTTTTAATCTAGATAAGTAGTTCTAGTCTACTTCTAGAATAGACAAGACAGAGTTATTACCAGGGCCCGTAACGCGAGTTGTGTGTATAGCACGCTACATCACGTTTACTTAAATGCGAAGATATGTAAAGTTGAAAGGCGCCCCTAGCGGACGTCATACGAAGATTTAGAGAGAGAGTTTCCATCAATAACCGCGTTTACACAAACGTGATAGCGTTTGATATACAATTAAACTCACACTACGGGTTCTGAAGTACTCTCTATTTTAGTTTAAGTATTTTATCTCTATAGTAGTATAACAGATACATGATCCATGGTGTAGTGTGGGTGTGCGCGGATGTCGCTGCCATTATGATGTTAGAGGTCGTAGATTCGATTCGTTCAAGGTCGGAGTAGCTGGGATAACTGGGATTGATTACTGTATCACTAATAATAGGTGAGGAGTTACCGTGCGCGATTTATGATAGGTACCAGTATCCTATGGTGATTTCGACTCGCGCGGATTCTTCAATAAGTTTCGCACACAACCACAATATATCACTTCAGATCTAGATATCTAGATCACTTTCTATTAGCGATATGGCACATCAACAGAATTTCTCTTCATGTTTTTTATATGAAATTGACGTAGGTCATCGAACAGTCACGTCAGTCAGCCAAAAATCTGTTTAAAAGTTACAAAATATTTTCAGTGCTGTGTAGTTTCCTTGAACATTTGTCGCTTGGAACTGAGATGTTAATCTCAATGCACCGACATCGTAAGTACGAGACACGGGCTACATGCCGGAGCGTCCATCTGTCTGTCTATCTGACTAATGAATTACTACGTCTCAAACGTCTAGCTCTAATTACTATGCTATTTGACGTTTCAACACCCAACACTGATAAATATCAGTTCCATAATGGATTTAGAAAAGGGCTTTATTTTTACAAACTGTTTCCAAATTTTAAAGATAGTTGGTGCTATCTAAATTGGGAAATCGCAAAGATATGTTATTTGTCAATGTCGTAAAATAGTAATTATTAAAAATAAAATGCTCTTAAACATAGTTAACCAAATGTCAAAGTGTGTTTAAATGAAAAACCTGTGATTAAATAATATTAACCTTGTGGTTATTGGAATAGAATTTAATTTCAGATTTCCCCTAATTAAAAGTCCCAAAAAATGGACTCCACTGTTTTCTAAATATTTAGTAATGGCAAGAAAAGCCGCGGGTAAAATCTAGTTTTTAAAAGCATCATTATTATGTAGTTAAAGGTGTCAAATCTTCTGTCAAAACTTAATTTTTAGCAGGAAATGAAAGTCAAATTTTTTTTCTCAATCTTAAACGACATAAACTTTGTGAAGCAATTTCAAGTTTTCGACTCACTTTGTGCATATTAATAGCATTCTACGAAAGAAACGTTATTAGTCACTTTATTTTCCATGTAAATGTATTTGCAGAAAAAAATAATAACCCTTTATATTTGTAAAAATATGTCTTATTCATTGCCCACAAATTAGCTCATTTTTCTTTAAAACAGTCTACCAAAAAAAAAGCTTTATAAACAAGTACACGATCACGTGTGGTTATCACACTTTTGGTGCTATGAAAAAGAACTTTTAAACGGCTATTTGACAAACTTTTTGTACAATGACTGTGCAGTTGGTTTAAAATGCCTTTTGAGAAAAATATTTAAAAACAATAAAAATAAATCCGGACTGAATTGTGATTACTTTTTACACACCGTAATTTTTTTGATGCGGGATGAATTGGGACAAAATCATCTTGAATTGTGTTAGCTACTTTTGCCACGTTTTTTTATTAAGCTAATGCATAGCTTTTATCGCGGTCTTTGAGCGCGGCGACCGAATCAAGAAATTCCGTAACAAAAATAAAACCTAACACGCCCCACTCCGCCTACCATGTAGCTCGGCCGAGCGTTTTTTATTTTATTTTATGTAATCTTTGTCTGTTTTTAGGTTTTCGTACCTCAAACGGTAAATAAAGGAACCCCTTATAAGATCACTGTCTTGCCGCCCGTGTGTCTGTCCGTGTGTCACCTACCGATTTTTTTATTGGTCTGTCAGTCAAAATTACTTAAGCAACTAAATAAAACTTAACTTGAAGTAGGTACTTACATCTCCTGTAACAAACAACTATCATGCAAGGAAGAACCCGCAATGCGATAAACCCGTTCCGATTACGATATGACACGAATTGCACGTCGTCGTCGTCGTGGTCGTTCGGCCACTCGCTTTAGTGACGGGCCCGGCTGTCGATATCATCAAACATCGATATCGATTCCTGTGAAAACTAAAACTGGGGACATATTATCGGACGCGGCTTACGGACGCGTCCGACAGCCGAGACTGATAAGTGTGGACGGTCGTTTGGCATCCAGCGGCCCAGATCGCTCTAGGACGTCCGAACGCTCAAGGGCGGTCCAAGGTTACGTCCGCGGCTTACGTCCAATAGTGTGCACAGTTACGTATTTACATTACGCAGATGCCAATAAGTCGCAGCTGTCAGACGAGTTCGCGGACGCGTCCGAGCAATGTGTCCCCAGCTTTACAATTGCAACACAACAAAGTTGCTTATTTATAACTTGTTTACTCATTATGAATCGATTAAAGGTCATAAAAATGTTGTAAGTAGTAAACCGAACGTTGTTTTAAAATTTTAAATTAATTATTTTTATAATTATTCCCTTCAAGCGCAACCGTGTTTTATTTTTACTATGCATTGAATGAAAGATATACTTGTTGACATTCAAGGAACAAATTGATTGACAAAACCGTTGCTTGATACTTATTTGGAGTAAGTAAGTGAGAACTGTTAAAAAGAAAAATATTTAATTAATTTAAGAATAATTTGTAAAAATAATATTTTGCGTTACTTTCTTTGTTTCTTATTTTCTTCTGTTTGGTTACAACTTTTATTTGATAAATCCTTTACTTACTCCACTGCTCTACTAGCCCATAACCCCAACAAGAACAACATAACTGAGTACATTTAAACGCGACCAATCACTAAATCAGCACGGATGTTCAAATATCCCTTATCGACATTTACCTTTAAAGTATTTCCCCTCACTACGACCGGGAGGTAACCAAGTGCGGTGGAATAAATCAATTAAACCAATTGTCCCCGAACGGTTTGTTTGTATTCATTTTTTGTGTTAGTTTATAATATTACTGTTATATTTACGCTGCAAATTGTGCAATGAAAATAGTACTTATTCTGTTAAATTTTTTTGTTTTTAATCGTTTATTCTAGGTTTTAAATATAAGTACAGACCTATATAAAATCCTAATGAAATCCTAATCTTAAGCTTACTAATTTATTTGTTTGTTTGTTTGTCCCTTTTTCACGGTCAAACGACTAGACTGAAGTGGATAAAAATCGACATATTGGTCGTTAGGGGATGGAGAAGGACATAGGATACTTTTGATCCCGAAATTTCCTCGAGATCGGGACTTACGCGGGTAAAATCGCGGGGTGCAGATAGTAACAAAATTAAGATAGAAAACATGAGAACATTTTGTAACTACAGTAAATTTCTGGCCAAGTGGGAGTCGGACTCGCGCACGAATGGTTCCGTACCATTAAATACTGTTTTTAGTTAGAAATACATCATCTGTGAAAATTTGAACTGTCTAGCTATTACGGTTCATGAAATACAGCCTGGTGACAGACAGACAGACTGAGACGGACGGATAGTAGAGTCTTTGTTAAAGGGTCCCGTTTTTAAATTAAAAACTAAATAAATAATTGTTTTAAGAAGCTAAGAACTGTGTAATAAAGTTTTTTCAATAAGTGTTTACCCTCAGTAAAGTCTAACATAAAAGCAGTGTATTTCCTTAAGCAGTAAAACTAGCCAACGATAAATTAGAGAGAGCCTTTCACCAAATAAATGTACTGCGAAATAAAATGACTCGAACCTGAGATCTGTTCTTTAGTGTTTGTGGAGGCGACTTGATGGATATACTTGTATTGTATGGTCACGTACGAAATATAAATAAGATACAAGCGGGTAATAAAGGCATCCTGCCTAATTAAAAACCAAATATTTCGTAAAAATTGGGAAAACTACCTTAAAACAGAACATTACTTAAATGTTTGTTTTATTATCAGTCTGAATAACAATATATTATTCATTTTCTTGTTATTTTGCCACTATAATCAAAGATTATTAAATTGAATATTATTACCCGCAGGTACAGTCGGCTGCATAATTGCAGCCCTCGGTAGTTTGTTTGATAAATTGATGAATTAGAAGACTTTAAACTTCACCTAAAGCAGGTGTCTAGAATCTTGCTCGTGTTGAAAACATTCTTATAAAAGCCGTTTTGGTGCTCTACGGTGAGTCTGCAATTATGCAGCCGACCGTACCTTATATATTTTTTATTTTCACGTATAAAAGTATAAAGTCAATTGTTCTTTCAATCGATTCCTCTATTAGTCAAGAACCGCAACTTTTGGCCCAGCTGGGTCGGTCGAAGTCACCCATTTAACACGAAGGACCTACCCTCACGAAGGACCTACCTCAAGGACACATCTGTATTTTGAACCAATAACCACTAGGTTGAAATACTTTTTATTATACAAATGACAGTACTTACAATATTGATGTTACACGGATTAAGTAGAAAATTTAGCAAGATCATCCAACGGTACTATCCTATTGTTGGAAAATTTAGCGTCGAATTTAGTGAATTTGTCTCATAGTATTTTTACTTTAGATACTTAACTGTTTTATGTTTGGCTTTGACCACGATAGGGATTGAATTTTTCAAAATTCTTCTTAGCACACGTTAGCAGCTGTCTGTCTGCCAATAATCTGATTCGTCCATTGATTGGAGCTCTGCGTTGATATATTATAATCAGTCAGTCAGGACTTTAAAATGTATTATAGATTTCCTAAATCAGAATAGATATTTATTTATAAATATCCTACTTAATATTATAAATGTGAAAGTTTGTGTGTGTGTGTATGTATATATGTTTGTTATTCCTTCACGCAAAAACTACTGGACCGATTGCTATGAAATTCGGTATCTAGATAGCTGGGGACCTGGATTGACACATAGACTACTTTTTATCCCGATATTCCCACGGGATCGGGACTTGCGCGGGTGAAACCGCGGGGCGCAGCTAGTAAATAGATATTTCTTAGTAACTAGCTGGCAAACGTTGTTTCTCCGTTTGAAAAAAAAAGTGTTCTTTAGGTCTGAGAATCAAAAATTCTCAGACCTAAAGAATATACACAAAAAAATTTACAAATCGGTTCAGCCGTTTAGGTGGACATAGATAACTAACACCGCGACACGAGAATTTTATATATATAGGGATTTACGTTTTTGCATATTCTAACTCTACAAAATATATTCTCAAACGCAAACGTAACGTTTGAATAAATTCAATATCCTTCTACACCAGTTTTATCCAGTTTGTTGTCCTATATACAACCTAGGAACCTCGTATCCCCGTTGTATACCTATTGATTCAATTTCTCCGGGTAAACTATTGAACCTTGTTGAGGAAACTTCACCCAATCCGTTGGAAATATGACTGCCCAATGTAATAAAAAGAAAGGGATTTTTGCCTGTTGTTTTTTGACCACGCTATGCAAGATTTCAGCAGGATCGTGTATAATATATCGAGGATTGACTTTTGTTTTATGTGAAGGCTCGCGTTTCATCTTATCTTACCTGAACGAAAATTGAAAATTGAACATAATAACTCCAAAAACTAACATCTATCTATATATTCTTCAATACGTATAAAATCCTTTCTCCTGACTGACTGACGGATCAACGCACAGCCTAAACAGCTGATCGTGGAAACCTGAAACTTGGTCCGATAAGAAAGGATTTTCCGAAATTCTACCCCTTAGGGGGTGAAGGGGGGTAAAGTTTGTATGGG
The DNA here is from genome assembly GCA_907269075.1 of Idaea aversata. Lineage (NCBI taxonomy): Eukaryota > Metazoa > Arthropoda > Insecta > Lepidoptera > Geometridae > Idaea > Idaea aversata. The sequence goes on along the minus strand of OU026092.1, from coordinate 740,835 downwards.
AAAACGTGATTTCTTGGTCCAATCCACTAATTCTACGCAGACGAAGTCGCTGGCAAAAGCTAGTCTATAAATATAAAATTAAAAGTATTTAGTGACTGATTTACTGACACGCTCAAGCCAATGGACGAATCGGGTTATTTGGCAAATAGATAACTAAAAGCATCCGGGTTTTGCAAATTCAAACTACGGGAACGAAATCGCGGGCAATACCTATTAATAAGCTCATATTATATTAGGCTCTTACATTATCTATTTATTTCCTTTGACTTAATTAAACTCAATAAATAGTAGGGTCAGACTCACCTTAGTAATAACTTAATAATGTATAATATCTTGTTTTGTTTGTTTCTTGTATACTGAATTTATTAAATAAATAAATAAATTCGTGGTGGCCCTAACATGTTAGAGCGGTTTATATATCAAGGTAATTTTTAATTTTACGGCCTGGGGTTTATAAACCTACTTGGTATAAATAAATACAGTTTATTGCATATTTTTTTACTTGCACTGGCAATACTGATAGTTCTTAAAGAAAAGTAGAGTAAAATATCATAATTATAACTAAACTTTTATGTACAGAGTGTTTTCACTCAAAAATGACTCTTAGTAAATAAAATTTAAAAACTAAAGGTGGCACTCAGTGGCTTATAAAGTTTTCATAAGAATTCATAAGTAAACATAGTTTTCCTTAGGTAGAGGGTTTAAAAATGAATCTTAAGTAAAAGGTGAAAGAGTTTAGTTCGATAGATAAGACCCTGTGTTGCGAGTTGCTAGGTCAATCAAAGCAACTGCCTCTAGGCGGCTATTCAATTAGAAAAGACCAAGTCAAATTGAGGTACAAGTTATGAGATTTCAACCATGCTACAGCTACAGGTCCTCAACTATATAAAAATAATAACGTAATTAATTAATAATGTCAATCTAAACATATTTTTAAAATCTACACTAATATAATAAAGAGGAAAGATTTATTTGTTGTTATGTTTGTAACGAATAGGTTCTGAAACTACTGGACCGATTTTGATGAAACTTGGTATGAGGATAAGTACATTGATTAATTGGGAATAATATAGGCTTTTAACCCGATATTCACATAGGATCGGAAGTTACGCGGGTGTAACCGCGGAGCGTTGCTAGTTTACTATATTTTATTTAATCGTATGATATTTCTAAAAGTAAATGTTTAGCTCCTCCAACCAGGAGACGCGTGCAAGGTAGTGGTTGGTAACTCCTGCCGATGGGAGCTACTGTGATCGTCCCCCTTTTGCTAGGTATAGAAGTTTGGCATAACTACTGAGAATATCACATACTACATTTAAAAAAATCAAATCACATCAAGAGAAAATGCTTTCTCCATAGCGTCTTGATGTAACATACTAATACTTAATTGCTTAGTTTTCAGAAAAATTAAGATGTTAAAAGCTTATAAGTTGTACCGCCTCGTATATAAAATGCTCTATAAAATCTTCGCTGGTGTAGGAACCAGCGCTGCGGCGGGGTACATAAATTGGGTCGCTTCAGATAATCCGTCTTTTGACCTTCCTTTTACATTTCCTTAGATGTTTGCGTTTTGCTCTAAGTATTCTCAACGATGTCAACCCCCTTCAAACACCACAAAAAAAGTAAAAAAAAATACTGCAATTAAGTGCCGGTCTGTTTCCCTTTAAGCTCCTGGATGATATTATTTTAACCAAGGTGCATAGAGGCGACTTCATTCAAATTTATTATTTCTTCACCTGTAAAATATAAGTACCTACCCAAATCCTCAATACAAAGCATCTCGATCCTCAAAAAAATAGAAGAACTATTAACCTGTTTAATACCTGATTTCAATGCGCGTTCAATGCATATATGCGCCATTCGGGCGTTCACGTGTTTGCCGTTTGAAATTGACTTACCGGACGATGTTATTTGGTTACTGGTCCCCCTATTTCATTGGCAGATCAGATAAGATGACCTTGGCCACAGAATTTGTTGCTCTACTATACCAAACATACCGATTTTACTAGGTCCAGGACCTGTCATAGTCTATTCTTAGACTTTGTTTCTTTGGTTGGTATTAGTATTTCCCTAAAAGTAACTGCTATAGGTACCTACTTACTAGGTACTGAGAACAACCGGGATATAGGATACTTCACATTTCGGTGTCGTTTCAGGGTTATGAGGGTATAACAAAGGATGTTCATACTGAAGTGAACTGTCTTGATTAGTAAGAATATGATCCTTAACTTCGTCATGAATGGTTATTTAGTCAGTTAATTAAAGTGTCAGAGGTAGTTGAAGCACAGCACACTTACACTATAAACGTGATCGTTCATCTGTAAGTAATGTTGTGATAGGTATTGTCAATAAAACCCGGTGTTTCCACAAACAGCGGCGCGCCTGATGCCGCCTGCCCCCACGTTTATTGATATCGATTTGAACATAAAATTATATTGTTTTGCATCGGTCCGTCCGTACGTGTACCCCATTCGATGGTTTTGACAATTCGATTATGAAAGCCTGTATTAATTTACATAAACCTTGGTGTTTTTGTTGATGAAATAAGGTGGTACTGGTGGCTATTTTTAACTTATTTCAAAAAGATTCTCAATTCGTCGTGTATTTTTTGATGTATGCTTCTTAAGTTGTTTGTTGGGAATTCAGCATGAGGTAACCTAGGTAGAGAAGCCTCGACTTTCATACGTTAGACCACGGCCTGTCGTGCACTTATGGATTTTTGGTGTTGACGGCTTAATTGTCTCCAGAAGTATTGACGCGTTCCTCTAGACTCGACCGACTGAACTGAGAGAGAGGTCTAAGTTTTGGGTTAGCCTACTCCATGTAATACGAGTACATGTCCCAGGGACTACAGCGCCATGAATAGCAAGAAATAAAATTGCTGGCTCTATATAAATCATACAAATTAGTTCTAAACACCAAGTAGACTCGTAGACGCATTAGTAACGTAACTATGCCCCCCAAAACTCACTCTCTGGTTAGTGTAACAAGTACTTAACCAATTTATTTTCAAATAACTACTCACGTTTCCTAACTTAATAAACCTTTTCACCGAAAATAACCAATATTTCTTTACCAAAATTCGAAAAAATATCGAAAACTCCCGCCAAATATTCAAGCTTTTCCTCATGTTTTCCGATTAGCATACCAAAAACGATCCACCACGTTCGATATTGAGAGAACAATGCCTATCTCGGATGCCTCTAAAAATATTCGTAAAGGATAACTACGATGTCGAGTGCAAATACCAGGAATATACGAGTATCTTACTAATATTATAAATGCGAGTGTTTCTTTATGTTTGTTACACTGTTACGGAAGTGTCACGTTAAAGTGACACATTTTGAAGATATGAGTAACTAAAGTTTAAGGGGAAACCCAAAACCCGTCCATCTTCTAAACATATATTTAGTGTTTCTTATAATCTACTCCATCTAAACATATAAATCCCATGGGCTAGTGTACTAGTCCCTACGAACGTATGCCCCTGGTAGAGAAGAATGGATTTTTTTTCCACCTATCTCTACTGGGAGAGATACTTGGAAATTGACTTCCGCTTATCCCTACCAAGTGTTTTTCTTGACAGCGGGCGAGAAGAGATTTAGAAAACTAAGGGCGGCTTAGACAAATTTAGCTAATATCTAACTAAATGCATTTAACGGATATTCTCAAATTAATTTATATTTTAACTAGCGACCCGCCCCGGCTTCGCACGGCTATATTATGCATGTATTATACATATAAACCTTCCTCTTGAATCACTCTATCTATTAAAAAAAACCGCATGAAAATCCGTTGCGTAGTTTTAAAGATTCAAGCGGTCAAATGGAAATAGGGACAGAGAAAGCGACTTTGTTTTATACTATGTAGTGATAACCACTAGGTTGACATTACTTAAAGGTTAGACGATTTAAATTCGATATATGTAGAAGGACAATTTAAATTCGATATATGGGAGTAAAACCGCGGAACTAAGCTAGTATAACACCGATGTCGCGTAAAGAGTACTAGGAGATAAGACTCTCATAAAACGTAAGCCACTGGAGCGTCAGCGGCACGCGCGAAATTATTTTATTGCACCCAGAGGCGTAAATATCTTGGATGAACCCTGGTATATGGCTCTGGAATAACACCTTGACTTCGGAAAGTCAACCGGTGAAAGGGGAATGGTGATGGATGGAATGGAAATAAAATAAGTGAAATATTTTTGTGTTTTTGACGACCTCTGTGGCGCGTCGGGCGAACACCCGACTGCGACGCAGAAGGTTGCGGGTTCGATTCCCGCCGGGAACAAGTATTTATGCTGACCATAAATTCTTGTTTCTGGTTCTGGGTGTTTCCTATATGTATAATATGTATATATTTACAAAAAAAAAGTATATAAGTAGTTTATCCGTTATCTGGCACCCATAACACAAGCATTAAGTTGCTTAGCTTGGGGCTGGATGGCGATGTGTAATATGTCCTGAAATATTTATTTATTTTTCTTGTTTTGCAGAAAAAATACAGATAGGTACTAATTTATTGAAAGGAAATCTGTATCTAGAAGATATTTACTGTCTTTTGAGCACAGAGACCTGAGGCAAGAATAGATAATATTCCCCCGAGGCTTTGTTTTTCATAAGTACCTAAGTATTTGTTTTTATAAATTATTATTAGGACAGCTTTAGGTTCAGTTGATCAAAGATCTTTGTTTTTCATAAATACCTATTTGTGTTTCTAAATTATTAGTAGATCACCTTTTAGCTTCAGGTGATTAAAGCGCTAGCGGATCGGTATTGCCATCCAAGATTGTTTTGTAATTTGTGTAATTTATTTATTGAACATAAAATGGAGCTCGAACTAGAAACACGTTATCTATTATACTAAAGAGTAATTTTTTTAATGTTTGTAACGAATAGGCTCCAAAACTACTGGACCGAGTTGATAAAACTTGGTACGAGGATACATTGATTCTTTGGGAATAATTTTATCCAGATATTCCCACAAGATCGGGAGTTACGGGAGTTATCTTCTAGCTAGGCAATACCTAAAGCATGAACACTGCACTTTTTTAGTCAACTTTACTTTCGTCGTGTTTTAGTAGCGGTCTCTTTGTATTCCTTAATTAGCTGGTGAAAATAGAGATATTTAATTATTCGAAGGGGTGTGTGGTGTGGCTGTAGTAGAGGTTCATTAAGTCCGCATCCGGTGTGGTAACACAAATTACGGATTAACAAAGTGCAGCCTTGGACTAGCTCTTTGCAGTTTCGTCAGTAGTAGTAGTAGTATTTCAGTAATTTACACTCTTATTTTTTCTAAAATATTAAAATTATATTTTAGTACATTTAACTTTTTTTTAAGAATTATTAAGAAGAATAATTTTAAGAAATTAAACGATTTTATTATTTTTTTTCCAAAAAAATACTGCTTTTGTTAATGTTTTGAATGAAATATTGTCTTTAATTAACCGGAACTTGACTTCGTTTTTGCATTGACAAAGGAAATTAAGACGAAATTAAGAGTATTTTCACACCATAGCGTCTAGAAAATTGACAGTCATAATAATAACCAAACTATTTCCCCTGGTATTTCTCAATCACGCCAATCTTATTATAAACAACGCTTCAATGCCTGATAAAATTTTAAGAGCAAAGAGAAATTTTGCGGCAATACAACGCGGTCAAAGCTGCTAGTGAAAGTTATGAAGCATTATTTTCAAGCCTTATTTTCTCTATTTAGTTTTTTTACGTTTTTTTCTAAATGTGTCCCGAATTACTTGGTAGATCGTTATCTCGTCTCTAGCCAAGCTTCCAAACGGTTAAAACTGCCATATTTTTGCGTCAATAGATTTTTGTTGTTTTTAAGCTTGCGTTTACTCTAGAATTTTTCAAAAGCTTAACGATTTTCCTTAAAATCGGTACGTTGAAATTAACATCTTTCCGACTACAAAATACATAGATACCTACCTACGGGCCAAAAACATAACCCTCCGCTTTGGCTTGGCTGTAGTCGGGTATGTTCGGTAAAAAGGAGTTTTGATTATACGTATGTCCACCGATTATTCGAAGACGGTTTGTAACAGGGTTCGAGGATATATATCAATGGATATATATCAAAGGGGTTTTTGTGATATATATCAATAGAAAAATTGTTTAAAAATTTGATGCAAATAAGTAATGTTTTGCAGTTTTCTACTGTAGTTCTCCATCCTAAATATAGATGGCGTTGGAGTAAAGTTAAAACATACTCCCTAATAGTAAGTTTAGGTATTAACGTTGTAAGTTTAGGTATTTTAAGTATTAGTGTAGGTATTCAGAAAATTAATGAAGCCATTAAATGATTGGAATTTATAAGATTTTATCTTTTTTAGTTGATTTTACCTGATGTTGTTTATGATTTTTCTGATTTATAAGAAGATTTTATGTTTTTGAGTTGATTTTTTTTCTATAGGTTGTTTTTTTTCTAAATAATTTTTTATCTTAATATATATAAATCTCGTGTCACAATGTTTGTCCTCAATGGACTCCTAAACCACTTAACCGATTATAATAAAATTCGCACACCATGTGCAGTTCGATCCAACTTGAGAGATAGGATAGCTTACATCCCGATATTCCCACGGGATCGGGAGTTACGCGGGTGAAACCGCGTAGGGCAGCTAGTTATATTTATAAAACATAGCTATGCAAACAGTATACATAAATAATACAACAAAATAACAATATGGCTGTCATACAAAATGGATAAATATCATGTAAATATCACATATTTGATATATATCGGATATATATCAAAAAAACCCGATATTTTGATATTTATTATAAATATCGGATATTTTCGAACCCTGGTTTGTAATGACCGATTGGGATGATATTTAAACTAGGTGATGATCTGAGAAGGATCTTTAGAATGGTAAACAGAATTGCACCTTAAGACTGTTGCAAACTGCTTTTTTTTTTAATTTCTGAGCTTTAAATTGATATACATTTCTTTCTTTAGTTTTTTAATTCATTCACTCTCTGAGCACCATCTATCGAGGACCATGGAACTAGTTTTTGAACTCATAAATCCACATTCGACCGAGATTAGAAACTAAATTCTCCCGCCACGCAGCCCCGCGTCGAGACTAAAATTGGTAAGTAATTATGTGAAGTGATTAGCTGTCCATAACTGAACGTGACTTATCGGTTTTGCAGGCGGAGTTTCAACACTCTCCTTGTTAAGAGATTTATTCACTGAAACAAAGGTAAAAATGTCTAATACAATAGAGAAAACATCAGATAATTTTCAAATATTTACCTCGGGTCTTCTCCTTTGTCCTGTCGACAGGAGAATTGAAGGAAAATCTAAACAGGTTGGTCTAAAATTGGTTCAATTATTGTTCATAGGTTCATAGAAGTTTTTACTGGTTAGGCACTGGCATATGCCAAAGCATATGCGATCCCAACTTATACCTACCATATTGTACCCAGGGAGAAAGAAAGCTTAGACTTTACAATATTCGTTTTAACACCAGGTCTCTATGCTAAGCTAAAAGCTTGACAATAAAGACAACTGGCATCCACCTCAGTCAGCGAATTTACTATTAAACTTTTTAAATTCACACGATTTGTATTTATAGTAATTATTTTCTCGGGTGTTAATAGCTTTCTTTTTTATTTCTCTTACCTTGACGTTTCGACTATGTTATAATAATCATGGTCGCGAGGAGACTGGAGCAGTAGCGACCAAGGGAGAGGGTACTATTTATAGGTCGAGTACCAACACTCGATTTTTGACCGAACGAGCGAAGCGAGAGAGGTCTAGTGGCGAGACGGTCGGTCGGCTGTACCTATGTATCTATGTATGTTTGTTCGACGATAACTTGAGTACCGTTGCTCTGATCTTCATGATTTTTGGTATAAGAGTAGTTGAGGCCCATAGAATTTTTAAGTTCGAACATGAGAGGGATCGGTTAGGGGGCTACGGAGATAGGGGGTGCAAAAGGGGATCTACCTTTATAAAAGGCAAATAATTAAAAACTTCTTTTGAATTTTAACTTCAAAAATGACAACAAAGAGAATATAAAACATAGATAAAACTCTCTGATAAAACTACGTAAGAAATGACAATGTCAGGTTTTGATTCTGTCATTATTGAAAAGAATATGATTCTCAGAACCATAGAAACCTTCTCAAAAAAGCTTCAATATCTTCGTGATATTTTAATTGAAATAGATGATCCATATTATATTTGGTCATCCCAAATAAATTCAAATATTCGCGTAAAAGTTGATAGTGTAAAGTTATGCATGGAAGGTGTAATTTTACTTCTATAATCCATTAACCAATTCTACTGCCATGTTTGTTCCCGATGGCCTATAAAGAAGCTAATGCTGGAACCAGCTATTGATCAGCTGAAAGGAAACCAAGGCGATAACTGGGCAACCCTACTATGGTTGACGTCGTCTGGGTCACTCAAGTTGTAGGTATCAACGATCATCCAACGATCGTAATGTACTACGGGATGTACCTTGTGTGAAGACATGCTGAAGACTGTGGTTTTTATAAAGTTTCTATTCTACTTTCTCCTAAATTCGACCTCTGTTTGCTTCAGTGCTAGCCGACACAAAGACTTTAAATAAAAAGCTTGTCTTTTTATTATTTTTATTTACTTATAACAGGACATAAGTCTCAAACTTCTCTAATATATTTGTATTGAAGCGTGTCTCCTTTTTTTCTGTTTCGTTTTAAGATCACGATGAGTACCTAGGTATTAAATAATTGAGTGTTTAGTCTGATGATAAAAACCCTGATGAGAAAGGTAACCAATAACCATATTATTATTATGAACTTATCTACCGAGCAAGATATTAAAATCATGTTGAACTCGTTTAAATCAAATTAAAAAGTAGATACTCTTGGTACATGCTTGGTACTGAAGAATCATCTGATATCTGGAATTAGGTGATAGAATACAGAACCGGAGTAAGGGCCTTACCTCACCGGGACGCCGCGTGGCGACGTGTCGTTGGTTACGTATTCATGGCTACCTCTATTAACCCTAGGTCGGTAAAATATACATTTTACGCCATCGCCAGGACGCCATCGCGCTAGAGTTCCGAGTAAGTGAGTACTCTTGTATCTAGAGTACCTAGAGTAGGTACTCTAGGTACTGAAAAATAAGCTGATATCTTTGGTCAGGTGATAGAGTCGGAAGAAGGCTATAGTAACTTATGTCCTAGACAAGATAGGCCTATTGCGTTTGGACTCATTAAAGTCGTCTTGAGGATTAGGTACTCTAGGTATCTACTGAAGAATCAGCTGATATTTGGTTTCTGGTGATAGAGCTATAGGAACTCGTATTCTACGCAAGATGTGGGTTATTTCCGTTTCGACAGATTTTCGTTCCGTCAGTTATTTGTGTCGACAGCATAAATTCCGACGAAACGGCATGCGACAGTTCCTAGATGTGATAAGTCTATAAGCAAGATAGGCCTATCGCGTATGGACTCGTTAAAATCGTCTTGATGAGTAGGTAATATAGGTACTGATAATCTGGCGATATAGCCAGAAAGAGGCATAGGAGCTTTTTAAACTCACACAATTTTGTATTTCAAGTTGTTATTATCCCGTTAAAAACGTGAAATAAAAAAATACGCGATTGAGATGATATATGAGATGATTTAAATTAGATAGACCTATCGTATTTTGAATCTTTCGACGTTATATCATTTAAGTAGTGATCGAAAAAAAAAACTCGTGAGGTCTCAGTTCGGGGCGAACTACTATTTTAGACAGTTAAAAAAAATGTTATGTTTTCTCTATTGTAGTATACGTAGATATTTGACCTCTATGACTGAAATTAGTTCAGTTTGAACCGTGATCGGGGGATAATTATCGGCCTTTCAATACTGAACTTTGGTAATTGATGGGAGACAACTTTGTCCGAGATTTCTTGTCTTTCTTTTTGTGGGTTTTGAACTTTGAGGAGATTTTTTGTATTAGTACTTCTTTCACATTGTGCTTTTACTTGTTATGAACAAAATATCTATAGACCCTCGTAGTGATACATAGAGCCTCGTCGGTGGATCCTAATGGAATGGTCGATGTGCTCAAACACCAACTCTGCTTGTAAATTCCGTTGTTGCCGGTTTGCAACAGCCAGGTTCTCAAATATCTTAAGTCTTCCTCGACATCCACGGGAGGTTATGGCGTAACCTAATGCCACACGCCTTTTTTATTATTGACTAGTTTTTTAAAAATAATAAAATTTTAGAAATAGGCTTGCATTTGACCTCATCTCACGACGAAGATGAGGTTGAGGATGTAGCATGCTCGCGTAGAAGTTCCTATTCACAAACTTGAAGACTCCAAAGTTGCCCACGACATCGCTCACGTGGTGGTTATGTTTTATTTAAAACTAGCGACTCGTCCCGGCTTCGCACGGCTATATTATCCATGTATCACTACATAGTATAAAACAAAGTCGCTTTCTCTGTCCCTATGTCCCTATATCCCTTTGTATGCTGAAATCTTTAAAACTACGCAACGGATTTTGATGAGGTTTTTTTTAATAGATAGAGTGATTCAAGAGGAAGGTTTATATGTCTAATACATGCATAATATAGCCGTGCGAAGCCGGGGCGGGTCGCTAGTTATACATATAAACCTTCCTCTTGAATCACTCTAACTATTAAAAAGAATGCATCAAAATCCGTTGCGTAGTTTTAAAGATCTAAGCATACATAGTGACAGACAGCGGGAAGTGACTTTGTTTTATACTATGTAATGATACCTAGCTTTTGCCCGCAACCTTGTTTGCCTATTACCAGGCATGACAGAAAAAAACTCATGTTTTTAAGTTATTCATTGATTATGAATGTTCGGGGCATGAGAACAAAGGCGGACACAAAGTGTTCTTGTATACGAAAGCGAAGGCAACAGTGCAACTTTGATCCCTGTAAGCTAAGCACCTGTCGTCGAACGCCTGATAGGGCTCCACTTTGTTGGTACTGTCGGGGGACAAAATCGTATGACGTCACTAAGTTATATTGTGAATATTTTTTCTGTAGAAAGAGATCATAACTCGATTACTTCATGTCAGTTTATTAATAAATATCGCGTGACATTGCACACAGTGCCACCTAGCCCCAAGCTAACTTTCGTTATAAATAAAAAATATTGTAAGACAATTCAAACAACGCCATCTAGCCCCAAGTTAAGCAACTAGGCTTGTGTTGTGGTGGCCAGATAACGAATAGAATACTTGTATTCTTTTTTTTTTGAAATTCAAACACCCAGACCAGAAAAATATTTCTGTACGCAAATATTGGTTTGAGACGGGCATCGAACCCGCAACCATCTGTGTCGCAGGCTCACCGTGCCACCAGATTACTTTAACTTAGTGACTGAACTGGTTATAATTTTTTGCTCCCCTGTTAGTACCTGCCGTATTTAGTACTTAGTCATTGTTTTGTGACTACTAAGGTTCAGTCAGTGCTCTTTGGAACATTTGAAATTTTGGATAGTAAGCGAGCGAAGACTCGGCTAAAAGTTATAGTTGTTTTCATGTTTTATCTTTTCTTCACTTTGAGTATTTTCATTGTTTCGTTTCATAAAATGTTTCATCCATCTTTAAATCTAGGATTTAGTGTCGGGATTTAAAGTTCACTATGAAAAATCCAATTTTCGAAATTTCTTTTCTGAGTTACAAAGTTTTAATCAAATATCTCTAGCTGAGAATCGTGTGTGGAAATATTTTTGTAAGTTGATAAAACATGAAAATATTTCGTTCTAGCTTTTATGCAAATATTTGACTTGCTGCTGGTTAAATGCTGGCTAGCTAGAGTATAATAAACATAGCCTCACCAGAATTTAAAATTATATCAGTATTTGTACAATCACTACATAGTATAAAATAAAGTCACTTTTCGCCGACCCTATGTCCCTATTTCCCTATGTCCCTTTGTATGCTTAGATCTTTAAAACTACGCAACGGATTTTGATGCGGTTTTTTTAATAGATAGAGTGATTAAAGAGGAAGGTTTTTAGATATAATACATGCATAATACAGCCGTGCGAAGCCGGGGCGGGTCGCTAGTAGTTTGATATTTAGATAACTTAACACAGAAAGGAACATAGAACACGATAAACAAAAGAGTGGTATAAAGGTTCTTTTTTACCTTTTGCAGTACGGAACCCTAAAAACAACAACCCAATGGTACAACAATGATAGTATATAGTGTTAAAATCCCTGATTAAACCGCGATTAAAAATTGTAACATAGTCAGGTCAAAAAATTATACTTGTTTTTTCTTCGAATATCCAGATAAACTCTTAAAAAATTGTTTTTGATTAGGCTCTGCCCCTTTAGACAAGATTGCTTTCTATTAGCGATGTCGCCAATCGATAAAAATTGTTTGAAATTGATATAAAACATTGTATAAAACTAGCATAAGATGGAACTTATCCCCCATTTTTCTTTCTCTAAATCTAATGCAAGACTACGTGACTTTTCGTTGGCTTTTAAGTCAATTTAATACAAAAAAATACAAAAAAGTATGTCGATTGGCGATATCGCTAATAGAAAGCAATCTTGTCTAAGGGGGCTGATTAGACTACTTTACCGATTTTGATGAAATTTAGTTTGAAGATACATTGAATACGCACGCGAGGAATAAAGTTACACGTATTTTTTATCCCGGTATTCCCACGGGATCAGGACCACGGGGCGCTTATTTAAATAAAAAGTCAAGTCAAAATGATACTTACTGCTCTTTAAATATTACAGCGCCAATATCTTGTAAATAATCCCCAATATCTTGCTTGTAGCTTAAAGTATATATTAAACCCGCTACCCTTAATTTAAGAACCGCACAGTTACCCGTCTCGGCCACTAACCGATCGGCATAAAGACGGCATGGCAAGGACCTTGAGGAACTGTAGTAGAATTAAGGTCGCAGCACACATATCAACTCGTAAACGGAATGTAAACGTATCAACTCGAGCAGTTCAGTAATCTTTGTATGAAACTCCCTACTGCAACGCACACTAATCGGAATCGTAACGTAATAGCCTCGCCTCGGGACAAGCTCACGAACCGCGGTACGGTGCGTGGTCGACTTGCCGTAGCTGCGCTTACGTCTCACCGTACGTTATCTTACGACTCTCCGTACCCTAGTTTGCGTTTCTTCGTCTACACTTCACGTTCGGATACTGACTAACCGCGCGACGGCAACCCGCCTAGCCGTAGCCGAGTTGAGTCGGAGCTGCCGATCGCTTGGCGTCGCGCTTACGTTAGGTTGACGGCGAGGCGGTACGGTGACGATCCGTTTCCGAGTTGATATATGTGCTACGACCTTTATTCACTCGCTGCAAACTGAGTCATAAATAATAGGAACGGTGTGCAGCGATATTGCGCTATATATCTCACTTAGGCACGGTACAAATGACAAATCAATGGATGCATCGGGCTAAAACGAGACTGGGATCGTCTCTTGGAAAGTGATGCCAATTAATAACTAGTATAGAATTCTTATTTTAGTTACTACGACCATTGTCACATTTTGTTTGTTTTTAAGCTATTGCATAGCTTTTATCGCAGGGTTTGATCGCGGCGACCAAATCAAGAAATTCCGTAACGAAAATAAAACTTAACACCCCCCCAATCCGCCTACCATGTAGCTCGGCCGAGCTTTCGCTTAACGTGTATGTATATGGTACGCCTGTACTAAGGTCGCACGATGCAATAGCTTTACCGCGGCAGTCCCCGAGTGCTACACGTTTTGGAACGTAGTTCCTTATCGCGCGTTGCGAAAGGGGGCTAAACGGAAAAAAATAAGACCAAAAGTTGTAACGACACTTTTTGCATAGAAAGCAAACCAGTTGTTTTCGTTTCGTCTTTCTATTTCGCATTGAACAGTGTGGTGTCGCGACGAATATTTAAAAAAAAAAAGACATTATTACAATTCCTTCACTCGAAAGAAACTTCGTTCCATCCGGGTGTCCCTTGACACCTCTCAAGTTATTTTTTTAAATATCGGACTCAATAAAATAATATACCTATCATCGTTAGTATCCTAGTCGCAGTGTCATCGTGGACACTCAGTGTTTTATTTGAACGGTTCCAAGGTACATAACTCTCGAATTAATGTTTATATTATATTTTTATACTTTTAGGTTTCACTATGTACCTACTCGAATTTAGTGGGAGGTCATTTCATTTCAATAAAAAGTAAAAAGACCAGAAGGCTGAAGGAATGGTATTTTTAGGTTTCGGAACTAAAGGAATAAACTGGACCCTTTACTAAGACTCCGCTGTCTGTACATCTCTCCGTTCTGTCAGTCACCAGGCTCTATCTCATGAACCGTGATAGCTTGAAATTTTCATAGATAACAACAAATACTAAAAAAATGGGGCATACAACATGATACGGAACCCTTCATGCGCAAGCCCGACTCGCACTTAGCAGGTTTTTTTTTTCATTAAGGTACCTATTTACCTTAATTAATACCTTAAACGGGCTTTTCAATCCTAAACTATAAATAAAAATATTTAAAGGAGTCATGAACACGATTTTGACAAAGCCATTATAAGGTGTTTTTCTTTCGCACCAGTTAATTTTACAAAATATTTGTTTTCCTTTACGATTAGTTGGATTTAATTACTTTTATTTTTTATAATTTATTCCATAAATAAATGGTAGGGTAATAATTAAGGTACGATATTAATAATCTCCATTGAAAATAATCCTTAGCGTATTCAATAACAAGTTGATTACGTCACGCGTCACACAGCTATTTACTTTCCGGTGCTACGTCGTAGGCGAGATCCTGCCGCGATCGTAGCAGTGGCTACACGTAGCCCGTCCTCGTAGCTCGTAGCGCGCTCTTTGCTACGAACCGCGAAAAATACGCGGATTTAAAAAAAGTTTGTGATGTGTTTTTTTAACCGCCCAGTCAAGAATTGACTTGTCTGTGTGTTTCGAACGGATGAACAGTTATTGATTTAGTTTATTTTCGTTTTAAAGATGACTTAATCGAGAGTGTTCCTAAACTATGTTTGATAAAAATGTCTTAAAAGTCTTAAAAATTTAAACAAAACAAGTTATTTTTCCAAAAAGTCAATAACAAACGCCTTTGTATAATTAACTTTTTTTTAAGTATTTTAATTAAATCTGAGAGCCGCTAGTCGATAGAAAAGTTTGAGTTTAACTTAGTTTAATATAAAACGGACCGAAGAATGTTTCAGTGCTAGTTTAACTGTCGGTGTTACTTCAAAATATAATAAAATAGTATAAATCAAAGATATATATTAAAAATACAATGTTAAAAATAAATTGGTGTAAGTGATGGTGGAAGGATCAACCCCCGGCGTGTACTTCGCCGGTGCTAACGGTTCAGGGTACCGTCTGTCGGCGCGAGGGGTCCTTACCTTGAGGACCTTCCTCAGCCATCATGGAGCTGACTGCGTGAGGCAGTTCATGCAGGTATATCTGCTTTATATTGGTCACTAGCATTACACGATTGTTTCACACAATTTTATCGTTAGCTTTACAGTTTCTTTTATACGACCAAGTTGGCACAATGGTCACCTGGCTGCCTAAAGCAGGGTTGCGGGTTCGATTCCCGCATCAAGCAAGTATTTATGCTTAGATTTTTGTCTGTGGTCTGGTTGTTTCTATGTATTATAAGTATATATTTACAATAGAAAAGTATATAGGTAAGTAGTTTATACGTTGTCTAGCACCCATATCACAAGTCTAGTTACTTAGCTTGGGGCTAGATGGCGATGTGTGGAATGTCCTGCAATATTTATTAATTTATTATATACTAGCGACCCGCTCCGGCTTCGCACGGCTATATTATGCATGTATTATACTTATAATAGTAGTTTACCACACAAGGTATGTAAGCGAGCTATTACAGAACAAGATCCAATATGGCACCCGTGCGAGCGCATCTCGCAAAGGGAGCTATGGATCGAGTGCACCTGAGATATTTAGACGCACGAGCGAGCGAAGCGAGCGAGGGCGAATATAATTCGAGGGTGTAATAGCTACTTACAACCGAGGTAAGTATACTACTTTACATCATTCATGCGAGGTAAATAAAACATTTTTGTACGACATCTTCGGCTTCAAGATGACAGAAATCGGGCGTGCCGACCACTTACTCATCAGACGAAGTACTTGACATGATGAACTAACACTTTTAACTATCATAAACTTGTATGTTCTTTTTTTTAAATTTAATACAGTCGTCGCAATGCATGTGAACAAACATTTAGTTCAAAATCATGTTCAAATGAAATGCCGCCAAATAATTTTATGTAAAAAAAAAAATGTTTGACCGAAGAGTTTTGCATAACTTGAACTGAAATGAAATGCCACCATTTTGATCGTTTTTTTTGCAGTAAAAAGTTTCTTATAAGAAAAGAGATTGGTTAACCAAGGAGTTTGACATAGCTTGAATGGTAAAGTGAACTTTACAGTTCAAGCATTCACCCTGTGCTTGAATGGTAAAGTGATTTGAAAATGGAACGTTCTATCTAAACAATGCACTGTGTTGTAAATGACAACTTACACAGCCTCTTACCTTACTAGTAAATCCTACTTACCGAGCAGTATGATGTAATAGTAGTTTACCACACAAGGTATGTAAGTGAGCTATTACAGAACGAGATCCAATATGGCGCCCGTGCGAGCGCAGCTCGCAAAGGGCTCTATGGATCGAGTGCACCCGAGATATTTAGACGCACGAGCGAGCGAAGCGAGCGAGGGCGAATATAATTCGAGGGTGTAATAGCTACTTACAACCGAGGTAAGTATACTATTTATTTTACATCATTCATGCGAGGTAAATAAAACATTTTTGTACGACATCTTCGGCTTCAAGATGACAGAAATCGGGCGTGCCGACCACTTATTCATCAGACGAAGTACTTGACATGATGAACTACATAACACTTTGCATGTTATTTTTTTTGATTTTAATACAGTCGTCGCAAGTGAACAAACACTTAGTTAAAATGAAATGCAGCCCTTTTTCATTTTTTTTACTGTAAAAATAAAAAAATACTTGTTTGACCAAGGAGTTTTACATAGCTTGAACTGAGATGAAATGCCACCATTTTTATCGTTTTTTTTTTTTTTCAGTAAAAAGTTTCGTCATTTTATAAGAAAAGAGATTGGTTAACCAAGGAGTTTGACATAGCTGTAAAGCTGAATGGTAAAGTGAACTTTACAATTCAAGCATTCACCCGATGCTTGAATGGTAAAGTGATTTGAAAATGGAACATTCATATAAACAATGCACTGTGTAGTACATGACAACTTACACAGCCTCTTACCATACTAGTAAATCCTACTTACAGAGCAAGTATGATGTAAACCTTATAAACCTATCACTCTATTAAAAAACCGCATCGAAATCCGTTGCATAGTTTTAAAGATCTAAGCATATAGAGTTATAGGGACGGGATATAGGGACGGCGAAAAGTGACTTTATTTTATACTATGTAGTGATGTAAGCAGCTTTTCAGGATTATATACAAAATGCTTATCTACAAGCTACCACCTTTAAAAAACGATCGAAATCGGACTTCATATACGACGTGAACATAGTCCGCCCACAATGACTATTTATCTACACTAATATTATAAAAAGGAAAAATTTTATTGTTTGTTTGCATTAAATAGGCTCCGAAACGACTGGACCGTTTTCGATGAAACTTGGTATGAGGATACATTGATTCATTGGGCGTGTAAAAGTATTTATTTAATACTAGCTGCGCCCCACAGTTTCACCCGCGTTAGTCCCGATCCAGTGAAATATATGACGAAAAACGCTGAGCAATTTCACAGATGTCAAATTGACACAGTTTTACATCTGTTAAATGTCACTTTGACATCTGTCACTTTGACATCTGTCATCTGTCATGTCAATTTTTCGACACTTTTATTTATATTTTAGACAATTCACACAATATCTTTATAAATTATAGCCTATGTTTTATTCTGATGTATAAGCTATATTATTGTAAAGTTTAATTAAAATCCATTCAGTAGTTTTTGCGTTAAAGAGGAACAAACATCCATACATACAAATTTAAAAAAAAATGCAAGGACATAATACTAATGCAATATGGGCCGAGTCGTGTTGCTATTTTAATGGCCTACATCAGGTGGACCATCTGCTCGTTTCGTCACTTTTTACACATAAAGTTTAAAGTGGTAATATACAATGATATATTATGGTTATATTTAGAAAGGGTGTAGGTTCTGTGCGACACGGATTATTATAATGAACATAAGTTAGGACCCTTCTAATCCAACCCAATTCGAACCTTATTAAATGTGGTAACAGATTAAGGGACTTGTTACACTGGATGCGTTTTGTGGGCTGCGGTCTGGGCAATGATGTCACACAGATTTGTTCAGAAAGTCCTATTTGACTGAACCGCTGCTGCCTGCAGAAATCATTCGATGTGATACGCCCATAACTCCTTGTTTAGCTAGATTCATTATCCGATCATATTTTTTCTTTCTTTTTCTTCTATTAAACTTCCTCTGTACTCAAATCCAAAATCAAAATTAGCCAAATCCGTCCGAACGTTCTCAAGTTATGGGGTGATCAAAGCAAATAAGGGTTCATTTTTGTATAATAATAATATAGATAACGCTTCTATAGACAAATAATAGAGTTGTAGTCGTAAAAACCATGAGTTTCTTGTGCCTTCTCCTAGTTGGTGGGCGCGTTCCGAAGGCACACATCCTGACGTAGTTTTTACACCAAATTCCAAATAATATGGGATTTAAGGTCAAGATGAAAAATAAAATCCCTTCTGTAAATTGCATTTTCCTCTTATTTGTACAGTAAATAAAATACAAGTATATAAGTAAACGTTGAATATCTACCGACAACGACAGCCAAGTCAAACATTTACTCTGGTCTTGGAAGTCATCAATCATGGGTACTGTTGTTGGCTCAGCTATCTTAGACTTAAAACGTAGATTATGTTACAAGGATAATAATTTAAAGATAAGAAATTGGATTGAATTTGTCTGGAAACGGGCAAATTTAACGGGCAGTTTTGGCCATCACAAATCTCTTATTTTAAAGAAGGAAATCTCAGTTCGTCGCGTATATTTTTAAAAGAATAGCTTTGACTTTTGAGATGGTTACTTAATCATACAAAAATAAAAATTTATCTCTTCACTTAACGACTTAGGTTCGAAGTTCATCTTGTTATTTTTAACAATGACTTCTTTTAACAAAGTTAGTACTAAAATTTCACTGTAAATACAATAAATTCACGTCAAAAAATTGTGAAGCTGAAACTTTAAAGTATAAAAGATTTGGAGATTTTCTTGTGTACACTTTGTGTAGCTTTAACGTTTTAGAGCTTTGCAAAGTTTTTAGGGTTCGTTTTTAAACCTAATATTTCTGAGCTTTTTCCAGAAGTTTAGCTTAAAGTCTCAGTTGAAATGTACTTAAGTTTTAATAAGTCTAAAGATTAAAATCTATAGATATAAAATTGAACCCCTATTCCCCTATGTCACGTGGCTGGACCAATTTAGCTTTGTCTTTTTTGTTGTGTCTGTTATTGTCTGGAGGAAGTTCACGCGGGTGAAACTGCGTTTACAATGACAATAAAGTCAAAAGTTATTGTCCGTAATTCGATCGCGGAGTTCTACTGGTCGATCCATAAGCATTTTTTACCCGTGGTTCTCCGGAGCACGGGTAAAATAAACTAACCGTAGTCTTATCAATTGCCCACGGGCAAATTTCTATTTAGGTAAGTATAGATAGGAATTTAGGTTACAATTATTTAGTTACAGATTGTATGTAAAACAAGATCAATTAAAAAAAAATAATAAAAAAAAATAAAGATTTATTAAATTGTTAAAATGACTAGGATAAAAACGCCATAGTGGTAATTTAGGGGATGGAGAAGGATATAAGATTCTATTGATCTCGAGATTCCCGCGGGAATTCCCGCGGTTGACACCGCAGGGCGTACCTAGTATAAGTATATTGGTTTCATACTTAGTTGTTGCGCACGCTGCTCTCTGGCTGTAGGTACTCCAATTTGAGTCCGTATACCGTTTCAATAGTGAACCTACACAGTATGCTGTTGACTTTGATCATATTCAAGTTGTACGAATTGAATGGCTCTCCACTGAGACTCGATGTCGTTTTGATTACTCGGTACCTTGATCAGAACAAACATAACTCTCATCACTCGTATCGTACGTAGATTGCTTCGGATTTATTTCATGTCTTATTTACTCTATCTTTGTTTGTACACAGAAAAAAGGTTTTTTGAAGCTAGGAATAATGCTCTCCATATATACGCTAGAGAATTATTTCTGGTTTTTTTTAGTACCTAAATGTTCTTGAAAATAATAGAATACTGCTCATATTTTGTGGGTTTTTTACTAATACCAGTTTAATTTTTAACCGTTATACTACACGCCCGAATGCTAAATGGTTTCTTATCTTAAGTGGCGATTCAATTGACATTTAAGTATACCTATGGTTCAATAGGATAGGAGAATCTTAACCATTTAGGGGACCCCTAAATATATGATAGTTCGAGTATTCAGGCAATAATCTACAGATTTTGTGTTCTAAGTATTGTATTTTTTTGTTTCAGGTAATTTTCGTCTCACGTTGTTCTACTATAATGAAACAGCATAATCACAAACAAGGTAAAATTAACGAACTTAATTCCTATTAAAGTATCACAATCCTTTATTCCTGTTTCAGATATCCTATCATGTACCCAACATCCTAAAAAAAAATATCCAAAATCCCTAAGAACCTATTTTTTCCTTATTGCACGGACCGCAAAAATTGCTGCATAGGTACCTTTTTTCTTTCTTGTCATCTTCACGATACACGGTAACTCAGTGCTTTGAACCACAAAAGGTATAGTCTATAGAGCACTAGAATTAATAAATGAGCTATAACTCAACTGTAGTAGGAGTTATAGGAGTAAAAGTCGACGATAATCCTGTCTTGTACAGACAAATGCAATAAAACTTTCCAGCGCATAACTACGGCTGTAGCCAATGAGAGCTCGGCTAACATATTCCGTTTTAGTACTTACTTATCTACGCCAAGCCAATTCGTCTAGTTTAATACTTTGAAAATTGTCACTACGTTAGTCGCTAGGTTAAATTTTAGCTAGGTTAGTCGAAATTCACAATATTATGATGCTCCACTTAGCTTTAAATTTTGCCAGGTCCATTCTTCTGTCATACAAGGGAATATATACCCATTTATCCCCTGGTCTGTCACTCTAGGGGGGCATATGGGCATAAAATGGTTCATGTATCATCATAAATAGAGGAGACGAATAAAACTCGTAAGACATTAAAGTTACATCTGTCTCCTTAAACTGAAATGCGACACCGATCTTTAGGTCGACATATCAGACACTCGCACTAAACGTTTTGCTTCATCATTTCATATTCTTACACCAAGGTAATGGAATCAGTTTCCTGCGTCTGTCTTTCCTGACGTGAACAGGTATCTTAGACCGCATCGCCACTTGCTATCAAGTTAGAATAATGGTTAAACGCTGAACTATACTGTCTTTACTGAAAAATACCTAAGTAATACGACATTGAGCAATTAATTTAAGTATATGTCAGTCCAATTAGGCTCACTCGGTCAGAATCTATTCAATTGAAGAGCGCCCTTTGCTCCCCATTAGATAACTTCTAGAGTTTCACCAATCTTTGACTATTCGCTAATAGAAGTACGTAATACATTACCCACCTATCGGTCAATCAGTTAGTAATTGTAGTCCCGAGTCTTTTACGTACGTGTTAACACCTTAACTCTGGTGTCATTTAAGTAACATTACAAAATCAAAAGATTACAAATGATAGATCAGCGTTTGACCACTATCACACTTGCCTGATGGTAGGACGATGAGGTCTAAGATGTAGCACGCGCGTCTAGAAGATACCTGTTCACTCGCAACTTGAAGACCCCTAAATTGTACACGTCAGGAAAGACAGACGCAAGGAACTGATTCCATACTCTTGCTGTACGGATAAGGAATGACGAAGCAAAACCCTAAGTGCGGGGAGTCTAGGATTTCCACCATATTTGTTTTAATTCTTGAAATTACAGAACCGATTTTGATGAAACTTGGTATAAGGTTACATTAAATCCTAAGAATGAACTTAGGCCGATCTTTCCACGGGATCGCGACTTTATACTGTTGAAACCACGAAGCGATGCATCATCACTACATAGTATAAAACAAAGTCGCTTTCTTTGTCCCTATGTCCCAATATCCCTTTGTATGCTTAAATATTTAAAACTACGCAACGGATTTTGATGCGGTTTTTTTAATAGATAGAGTGATTCAAGAGGAAGGTTTATATGTATAATACATGCATAATATAGCCGTGCGAAGCTGGGGCGGGTCGCTAGTAATCCAGAAACCAATGCCACTAATCGACAAGTTTTTGCACCCACTCTAAAATAGCTATGGCCTCCAAACCCTAAGATCGTATTCAAAGCTTTCAAGTTGTACTACTACTAGTTGAAAATACTATAAACTGAATGCATAGGTTCCGTAAACAAACTAATACCGCAGCCTTCCAAAATATCAGCAAACGGCAGAGACATACAAATCGTTTGTAATATAATAGGGCAACATTAGCATACGTATCGCTATCGGAGCTTTACCTTACAGCATGAAATTATGTTGATTTACTTGTTCGACATTGACTCTACGTAATTTATATACGCTATCTTTGGTATTTTAGTTAGTAAAGTATGTAAATCCGTTGATCCTTGCTAATAGCTTAGCGGCCCAAATCCGTAGGATTCTACGAAAATCAAGCTTTTTAACCTAGAAAAAAATGGTACACAAATCTTTAGAAGTAGGCAGGGAGATAGATATTCTAATAGAGATGATATAAGGACAGTTTTCTTACAAGTCGTTGTTTTTATTTTCTGTGTAGATCACAAATGTCACGCTAGAGTGACCGATTTTGTACTAGTAAGTATACAATTTTGGGACAATAATTTGTTACTGTTGTCCGTTGTACCTACTTCTGGTAATAAATTGAAAGTATTTGGTTGATTTTTTATTACTGGAAGGCAATTGTAACAGACAGTTTTAACTGTAAGCCACCTATAAAGTAAAGCTACGTTCTAAGTAATTCATTAACGTGCAGTTAAGTTGTCGATTGATTTTGTACGTGGTTGGGCAGGTGATTGTTGTTGTATACTAGCTCTCCCCGTGGCTTAAAACCCTTACAACATACCCTCCAAATGTCATGTCTCTAGGACTAGCGGTTTTTAAGTTGTTCGTTAATATATCAGTCACAGAGTCAGAGCTTTTATTTCTATATTTATAGCTAGGATAAAAATGGTATTTAACTAACGTGTTATTTTTAACGCTATAGGTACTGCTTAAATGAAATTTAAAAACCTGAGTAACCCACTAATTTAGCTTAACTCCAGTCACGCAGATTTAAATTTCATCGTTCAATTGATAAATCCTGAATACAGGCAGAGCTTCACTTCGGAACTCGATTATTACCTAAAACTGAAGACTCTTACACCGTTCTATAAAATCAACTCTATGACCTTGCGATACGAGTTATTTTAGCACGTTAAATAAAACTCGGCTGTGGAAGACATGAAGAAGTCTCGGTGATACAAGTTTGAAGTCAAATCGAACAGAAGTTTTGTTTTCATCCTGTATTTGTATGGGGTTAGGTGTTTCTCTGTTTCTGACGTGTTTTTATTTGCTCCCGTTTTAACCTAGTTTAAAAAAAGGAAGGTTCTCAGTTTGTCGTTTTTTTTCATGTACGAGTGTTCACCGATTATTTGTTTAAAATTTTATACCATATGCAAACCTCTAGAAAAAGTAATGTTTTTTTGTAAACATGACCTAGTTAAGTAAGATATCGAAAACGTTATTACCCAACTACGGAGAAGTCAAAAGGGAGAGATTGGTTTTTGATCCGTATGTGAATGGGATTGAGAAGAAGAGCCGAAGATCGGGCTCAGTGGCGTATCTTGGGAGAGGCCTACGTCCAACAGTGGACTGACACCGGCTGATGATGATGATGATGTGGATGGGATTTCCATCTGTTCCCACGTGTTTTCTAAAATAGGTACCTATTTACTCTTCGATTCTAGGTCCAAGGCTCAAGGTTCTTTATTGGTGAAATGGATTTGCAAGTCAGGTATTTACTATTAAACCTTTGAGGTTTCTTACTATGTATTGATGTAATTTAATTCTATATCGTGTCATGAATAGAATAGGTATTAGGTAGGTACCTAGTAGGTATATCGTGATGTTATAGATACAGATAATATTATACATTTAATCGCGCGATTCTATCTATTATTATTAGTTAATAATATTCATGGGGTACACGAAAAGTGACTTAAAAGTTACATTCTATGACATGCAAACATATATCTAAATATACTAGCTGCGCCCCATGGATTTACCCGCGTTGGTGTCTATAGGTGATATTGATTCCCTACAAACACAGAATGCATATGAAATACAAACTTTTAGTCCTTTTTTTTACTTGTTTAGAGGTTCAATTTCCATAATCCCTTTCTTAGTGCTCCCCTACATCCAAAAAGGACAAATGCAAAGTTTCAGATTCGAAACTCTTGTAGTTTCAGAGACTTCGTGATCAGTCTGTTTCTCTTTGGATAGACTAGCTTTTGCCCTTGATTTCGTCCGCATAGAATTAGTGTGGTGTACCAAGGAATCACGTAGTGGACCAAGGAATCACGTAGTGGACCAAGGAAACACGTTGTCCCATACAAACTTTGCCCCCTTTTTTCACCCCATTAAGAGTAGAATTTTGAAAAATCCTTCCAAATCGAATGCCTACGTCATACAAAGAACACACCCTCCAAGTTTTATGTCTCTACGATCAGCGGCTGTGCGTTGTTCCGTCACTCAGTCAGTCAATCAGGACAAAGCATATTATATGTATATATAATTCAAAGTCCTGACTGACTAATACATTAACACACAAACCAATGTACAGATCGGGCTATTTGGCATACAGATAGCTACGTAGACATAAGAAAGAATTTTGGACTCCTACGCGTACGAAGTCACAGGCAAAAGCTAGTAGGTAAATATGAACTGTAGTTTTATTTGTTCGGTTTATTTATAGTAAGTATTCTAACCTCTCTCGATTGTAATAAAATGAACCGCAAGTCGTAACTGACACACAATAGAACAGTGTTAAATGGGATTGGGATTGATGTCTTTGATTTATTGGCTTGCGGAAGGGTTGTGGTGTCTTCGAGATATCATTGGCTATGCTTCTTAAACTCGTTATTTATGCGCGTGTTTAAAATAACTAGGAGACACACGCGATAATTACAAGCTATGTGATTTGGTAATAATAAATAACTTATGGAGGAGGTAGAGGTAGTCGCCAACCGCAAAATGTATACTGATCTGAAGACCTTTGAATTACGTAGGGCCCGGCTGGGTAACAATCGGAAGATTCTGTCTGAACCTTTAAAGTACTAATTTATTTACTTATACTTTTCGTAAGTTGCTAAATACTACCGAACGTAATAGCCTCAATCCAATCAGACGAAGGGCCCTGCTAGGTATACAGACGTAAAATGTTCGAAGCCTTGTAACTAGAATTGTAAATTGCATAAAAACAATTTTGTTTTATATCAAAATTCTCTATACTTACAATAATTTGTAGGTGTGATCTTGGTCACTAGTACTATCTATCTACTAATGTCTTTATTTTAAGACAAAAATTGAATTTAGTTTCGAAACCTGTCTTTACATCGAAATTCTACTCAAAAATATTTTTATGATTAAAATTAGGATAAGCTTTGAAATTATAATTTTATTGTTTTCATTTTATACCATCATATCATGCGTTTAGCGCCCACATCCGCCTCAACGGAACTATTATGTTTTAATTTTATCTTCTTGAACAATCCCTAAATGTTAGGTTTGATTTTTTCGGTTCTAATTCCCGAATACAAGCCGAATACGCGAATCAAGCTGACTGTGTAGTTCCAACGGCTGCAACGAGATGGCGACACTGGTATGAAAACTTAACGTTTTCCAGGCTCACTGCTCAGTTGTTATTTTATAATTTGTTCAAATTAGATTTTTTCTGTTAACTTATGCAATTTTTAATGAAAAAAATATATTGTTATGTACTTACCCACTTTGCTTGCTAAGTTTACGTTTTGACGAAAATTAAAGTGAAATTTGTCTTGAAATCCATTAATAATTGCACATTCATAGAATACCAATTATCCGTATTTCCTCCCCACAAAAACTAGAGAATAATAAGGAAACAAGTAATTTGCATGCCAGAGACGACAGCGCCACCTGCCGATTCGTTTCTCGTCATGGAATCGTGCTTTTATTTTAGCAAATCGTGTTTCATTTGAAATTCTAATACAATCCACGTATTAGGGGATGTATTATTCGGTATTTTTATTGTCTATAGGATTGTTGGTAGGTGTGCGCTATTATTGTGTACTTACTGTACTTATATTTTTATATGACTTTCTTTTTTGGGCATCATTTCTTTTTTACTTATCTATATTTTTTAAATAGAATTAGGTACAATTTTACTTCGCAAATTCATCAAAAATTTTTTTGTTATTTTAGTATTCGAATGCAACTTATAAATATCCCGTGACTGAGTTCTCGCAAGTTCTCGCAATTCCTTGCATTTTTTTGACGTATTTATAGAGTATCTATAATATACCCAGACATTTTTTACGGTGAGATTGTATAGAAAACTCACAAACGCGTGAACTCGGACGCACGCAAAAAATTCTGACGTTTTCTCGTATGTTTTTGTGCCAAAAGTTAAGTATATAACATCGGAGCAACTCAAGTTAAATCTTCAAATAAACTTGATCGCTTGATCATCTACTTAGAATGAGTCTCTGCGCTTGGCAAAAAAATATAATTTCAAACATGTTTTTCATGAAAAAATATCTGAAAACTGCAACATTTGCAAACTTCTATGTAATGTTAGTTACAACAGAGCGCTTACGAGTCGAATGGCTGCACAGTAAAAGGTGCAAGCCCTCGGAAACTGCCTTTTGTTGGACTTACTTTGAGCTTACGTACCTAGAACGTTTGCCATGGAAATCAGGTGAGCTTAGAGTACACAGATAATACTTGGTATTGCTATTTAAAGACGTTGGTAAATATTATTGATAAATCCCCTTTGGAAGCGTATCTTACATAAATCTTCGTACCTACGGCTACATGGGATCATCCTAAAAAAGGACATAGGTATGAATTTAGTCAATCATAGAAATAATATTTATTGGTTTTAGATAAATTTCGCTTATTATTTTGTAAATGTTAAACAATATTTTTGCCAATATCAAGCGTTTGATTTATCTTCCAAAATATTATATGAAATCCTTCAGACAGACTTTTTAAATGTGATGTAAAAAGCTGAGCTTAGTTGTGTGATAGGTAGGCACTCACTGAATTTTTGTATTTGAGTTTCATGTATGTACAGAAATAGAAAAACTGTTTTAATTGGCATAAAAAAACTTAAATATTTCGACATACATAAATCACACATTGATTTTACGTACTACTTTTGTCTTAGTTAGTATACTTATGTAAATGTTAGGACCTTAGCTAGTAACAGTTTTACTTAAAATAACAAAGTAATCGAACACCGTCTACGTCTTACCAGCCAGTTATCAATAGTTTCAAACTGATGAAATATGGTCTTAAGAAATTAACAACTTTTCAACTTCCACCAAACATTTAATAATTTTTGACAGCCCTTTCAACAATAAATCAAGGGTAGAACGAGTGTTAGCCACTTTGCGTGTTTTCAATAATTATAATACCGTTTGTGTTTGAAACTGATAGATTACGATAGTCTAACAAGATATTTGCTTCAGCCAAAATTGTAAATAGGAGAAGGTTCTAAGGGATATGAAAGCTCTAGATTTTTTTTCTACTGAATTTCTTACAATATCCATCCACACAGGAAAAACTTTCGGCGAGCTTTGTATATTGTAAATGTGAGAGTTCCTTGTTAATTTAGGTCATTCCTGATTGCCATTGTTCCTGTAGACTAGCGGACAAAATTATTGTCTGTCCCCAAATTTAATTCGATCGAAATGAAAACAGAAACAAAAGACGATCGATACGGTAACAAAATACGATCGAAACTAAATCAAAAGACAATCGAAACTGAGAAAACGAGGATACGGTCGAAATTGAGACAAAAAAAGTTTGAGAATTAAGTACCTAACATGTACGTAAAACGTAGGTAAAATGCCTGTATTGTTTTTATTCGCCTAAAGCGGTCTCCTGATGCAGATTTTAGTTTATCTCTACCTAGACCAAAATCTGCATCATATACCTACTTAAAAATCAGTGAGTGTCGTAGTATCATTGTTTCTATTCGACCAGTTTTAAATCACTACATAGTATAAAATAAAGTCACTTTTCGCCGTCCCTATGTCCCTATTTCCCTTTCTTTGTATGCTTAGATCTTTAAAACTACGTAACGGATTTTGATGCGGTTTTTTTTAATAGATAGAATGATTCAAGAGGAAGGTTTATATGTATAACACATGCATAATATAGCCGTGCGAAGCCGGAGCGGGTCGCTAGTATTTTAATATTCTTTGCGGTTTGTGAACAATACTTTAAAATAAAATTGTGAATTGCCCGCTTGAATTCTAGATAGGAAGGTAGTTATAACATTTGAGTTGTGCAGTGCGAATTCCCGATGGACTAAGATTGCATGGTTCGTTTGACTAGGTTTATATTTTAAATATTCAGCAAATCATTTTAACATTTGTTGTTGATAATCTATAAACTTAGATAGGTAGGTAGGTAGGTAAGAACCTTCTTATATGATTTTAAACGATAGTAAAATTTAGCCACTAACGTTATTTAAAACGGAATATTTTGATGCTGATACAAGCATCATTTTCACGAGACTGGAATTTGCGGGTTGAAATCTTGTTGGTTACAGAGTAGGAGTTAGTTTAACTTGATAATTATCCTAATTGTAAGTACTAGTTGTACCTGGACCATCCTGGCTCGATACAGAGCAAAGATCGATAGTTCGAGACGTGCTGCTGGAGGCGAATGTTAAGAATACCGTGGACCGCCAAACGCACCAACGTGTCGATCCTCTCGTAGCTCAAAGTGAAGAGGCGCTTGTCAACAATTTGCCACCAACGCATACTGACATATTTTGGTCAAGTGGTTGGGAACACAGATGGTAAACGCCCTCGAGGCCGATCCTCAACCAGATGGACGGATCAGATTAAGAACTTAGCAGTCAAGTTCCATCACATCGTAGGAGATGTGATGAATAGAAGCCGTTTGATCAGATCATCCAATCCAAATGCAGACCACCCAATGATGACCACGATTCTCAGTCATAAGGCCGACTACAGAGGGATAGGGACCTACTTACCTACTTATTATAGAGTTGCAAAAATTATGCTATCAGGTACCTAAGTAAGTCGTTAAGAAGGTGACCATAAAATTTACATTACACAGTCGTAATAGCCACATGCTTCTTATTTAAGAGGGAGGGCTTTATTAAAATCTTGAAAATACTCGCTGTAGCTTTAGGTGAATAAATTTGTACCATCCAGTTAATTGATGTTGGACTCTTGGTCCCCAGCATGCTAGCAGCGTTTCCCCATTTAGTTGGCGTTATTTTCGTCTATGGACATGGGATATTTTATGCTTAGAATTTTCATCAAATTGACTTATTATCGACTATCCCGATCAAGACCTTCCTTCCTTTATCAGGGATAGTTACAGTTTCTGGTTCACTGACCACTGATTATAATATGGCAAGCCGAGCTTTACAACTAAGCCGCACGTATAATACATACGTAAATATGATAATACAATAAAATGTAATTAGCACATCTTTTTAAGTGTATAAAATCAATTGACCACAAACGCCTTGTGTACTTTTAAATTCAGTGTAGTTTCACAGCAAAGGTAATAAGGCTTTAAGAAAATTGTAACAGTAGACTATACACTAAGTGAGTAAAGCATGTCTTCCGACGGCTTGTTTTTTTTTACTAAGGAGTCTACATATCGCGAGTCCAACATGCCCCCGTGCCGTAAGATATTGCTTTGCTCCCTTAGTGCATAATCTACTATTTATATTCCAACGTTAGCAGCACAATAGCGCCCACAAATCCCGCGACAGTTGTCTTTCAGGACAGACTCCACCGCAACTATGGTATTGTACGGGTAATCGTGTTATGTCTATCACTTGTCATATTAAAGCGTGTCGTGTGACCGTAATTACCTTGATATCATATCCCTTTGCCCACTTGTGGGCAGTTCATTAGAACAATGGTAGTTGAACAAACGTCTAACATGACAGTTTTATATCACAATATTTAGAATTACTATTGGTGAATGCCCAATGTCCTACGTCTTTTAGTTGCCGGTTGTTCCCAGTCGTTCCCACACCTGACAACGTAACCACCGGGAACGAATAGAAAAAAAAGCTAGTCATTACCAATGAGAACAAATGGTCATTTTCAATAGTCACCTATTCCCAGTCGTTCGTACCTAGCAACGCTTTAGTAATAATAATGATAATTGACCGAACGAGCGAAGCGAGAGAGGTCTAGTGGCGAGACGGTCGGTCGGTTGTACCTATGTATCTATGTATCTATATATCTATGTATCTATGTATGTTTGTTCGACGATAACTTGAGTACCGTTGCTCTGATCTTCATGATTTTTGGTATACGAGTAGTTAAGGCCCATAGAATTTTTAAGTTCGAACATGAGAGGGATCGGTTAGGGGGCTACGGAGATAGGGGGTGCAAAAGGGGATCTACCTTTATAAAAGGCAAATCATTTAAAAACTTCTTTTGAATTTTAACTTCAAAAATGACAACAAAGAGAATATAAAACATAGATAAAACTCTCTGATAAAACTATGTAAGAAATGACAATGTCAGGTTTTTATTCTGTCATTGTTGAAAAGAATATGATTCTCAGAACCATAGAAATCCATGTTTGTATACTTAAAAAACATCTTCAATATATTCGTGATATTTTGATTAAAATAGATGACGTTCGAAGCGAGAGAGGTCTAGTGGCGAGACGGTCGGTCGGTTGTACCTATGTATCTATGTATCTATATATCTATGTATCTATGTATGTTTGTTCGACGATAACTTGAGTACCGTTGCTCTGATCTTCATGATTTTTGGTATACGAGTAGTTAAGGCCCATAGAATTTTTAAGTTCGAACATGAGAGGGATCGGTTAGGGGGCTACGGAGATAGGGGGTGCAAAAGGGGATCTACCTTTATAAAAGGCAAATCATTTAAAAACTTCTTTTGAATTTTAACTTCAAAAATGACAACAAAGAGAATATAAAACATAGATAAAACTCTCTGATAAAACTATGTAAGAAATGACAATGTCAGGTTTTTATTCTGTCATTGTTGAAAAGAATATGATTCTCAGAACCATAGAAATCCATGTTTGTATACTTAAAAAACATCTTCAATATATTCGTGATATTTTGATTAAAATAGATGATCCATATTATATTTGGTCATCCCAAATAAATTCAAATATTCGCGGAAAAGTTGATAGTGTAAAGTTATGCTCGGAAGGTGTAATTTTACTTCTATAATCCATAAACCAATTCTACTGCCATGTTCGTTCCCGATGGCCTATAAAGAAGCTAATGCTGAAACCAGCTATTGATCAGCTGAAAAGAAACCAAGGCGATAACTGGGCAACCCTCCTATGGTTGACGTCGTCTGGGCCACTCAAGTTGTAGGTATCAACGATCATCCAACGATCGTAATGTACTACGGGATGTACCTTGTGTGAAGACATGCTGAAGACTGTGGTTTTTATAAAGTTTATATTCTACTTTCTTCTCTGTTTGCTTCAGTGCTAGCCGACACAAAGACTTTAAATAATAAGCTTGTCTTTTTATTATTTTTATTTAATAATAACAGGACATAAGTCTCAAACTTCTCTAATATAGGTATTTGTATTGAAGCCTGTTTCTTTTTTTTCTTTTTCGTTTTAAGATCACGATGAGTAGGTACATAAGTATTAAAGAATTGAGTGTTTAGTCTGATGATAAAAACCCTGATGAGAAAGGTAACCAATAACCATATTAAGAACTTATCTTCTGGGCAAGATATTAATATCATGTTGAACTCGTTTAAATACCATTGAAAAGTAGATACTCTTAGTACTGAAGAATCATCTGATATCTGGAATTAGGTGATAGAACACAGAACAGGAGTAAGGGCCTTACCACACCGGGATGCCCAGAACGTCGATGCAGTGTTGCTAAGCCCATCATGTCGATTTCTCAGCATGTCGATTGCCCATCACGTCGACGCAGATTTAATAACAGTCGAGAACAAAGTTGTTTGATAAATTTTATCGGATTTACACGGACTTTTAACATTCCCTATGGTACTGGAGACCAGTAGGTAGCATAATGATGATGTTAACCCTAGGTCGGTAAAATATATATTTTACTGGCTACTGTGGCTACGTCAGGACGCCATCGCGCCAGAGTATCCGAGTAAGTGAGTACACTTGTATACGTGTAAGATGTGCCTAGGTAGGTACCTAGGCGCATCTTACACGTATCTGGAGTAAAGAGTATCTGGTAAAAATAAGCAAAAATATCTTTGGTCTGGTGATAGAGCCGGAAGAAGGCTATAGTAACTTATGTCCTAGACAAGATAGGCCTATCGCGTTTGGACTCACTAAAGTCGTCTTGAGGATTAGGTACTCTAGGTATCTACTGAAGAATCAGCTGATATTTGGTTTCTGGTGATAGAGCTAATAGGAACTCGTATTCTACGCAAGATATGGGTTATTTCCGTTTCGACACATTTTCGTTTCGTCAGTTATTTGTGTCGACAGCATAAATTCCGACGAAACGGTATGCGATAGTTCCTAGATGTGATGAGTCAATAAGCAAGATAGGCCTATCGCGTATGGACTCGTTAAAATCGTCTTGATGAGTAGGTAATATAGGTACTGATAATCTGGCGATATAGCCAGAAGGAGGCATATGAGCTTTTTAAACTCACACAGTTTGTATTTCAAGTCGTTATTATCCCGTTAAAAACGTGAAATAAAAAAATACGCGATTGAGATGATAGGCACCTATCATTTAAATTAGATAGACCTATCGTATTTTGAATCTTTCGTCGTTATATTATTTAAGTAGCGATCGAAAAAAAAATTCGTGAGGTCTCAGTTCGGGGCGAACTACTAGTATAATAAATAGTTTATTTCATTACCAAAAAGTCCTTATGATATTGAGGTTGGGACTACCTTTTAGGTACAAAAATACCTGTGCCAGGTAGACCCGCTCTTCTTTAACAACATTGCTAAATAAACTAAGTTAAATTACAATAGAATAGTGCTAAATAAACAAATAAACTAAACTAATTCCTAATACATCGCAAACATCATTCAACAGAATAAAAAACAATGAAAACAATTAGGGTAGTTTTGTTTAACAATAAAATTGCAAAGAGTTATAGGTACAAGTCGGCCGATCGGCAGGCCGCCGGCCGGCAAAACAAGTTTAGAAATGGTGTATGGTCCAAGTTATATTATATATATAGTTATTTAGTAGGTCCTTAGCAACGCTTATATTTCATATAGTTTTATTTATATAAAGCTGATGTACCAGTACCAGGCGTCCATAGGTTATAAGGAGCGTCACCACTGTCTGACTTGACTATAAATATCATTCCGGACTAACTTACCACCAATGATCTAATGGGAAATTATTCGTCTCTCTACTGACCATTGGTGGTAGTAAAAATGGGTTAAAATGAAATTAATTAGGAATATTGGTTTGGTACTTATTTAAATAAAACATTTTTATTTTTTGCTCTACGGTAGGGTCCCCCTTCGAGCACTTATCCTACAGGGCGAGTTTACGGAGACGAATTTTGAATCGGTAGACGAATATTACGGACCAGCTATACATAGAGTCATTAATATCTATGGTAATTATTTTGGAACTATGTTCCTTATCGCGGATTGGCGAGAGGACTTTGCCGAGAAAAATGTTACGCGTTACGGAAACGTCAAACGAAAATTTTCAGAAAAACTAAAATACCACATAGTTTTTTTACTTAAGCAAGTAATTACTAACTTGCCTTTTTTATATTTTTAGAATACGTTTACAAAATGAGAGTAATGATTAACCGTGTTAAACCTCCACCTGTGTCACCGTTTCATAGCTATACTCGTAAGAAGCGAAGGGGTGATGTGACGCTAGTTGGGTGGGATGACCTTGCATATCGTGTCTTGTTTGTGACGCGATAAGATATTATTGTTGTAGAGTAGGTGAATGAAAACGAGAATTTTCAAATACAACTGCATTACACGAGGGATTTAAAAAAAAAATACAAGAATTTTTAAAAATCAGAATTAAATATTACCAATTATGTGTACTTAACTTATAATTCAGTACTGTATTTTTGATAAGAAAATATTTATTTCCTATATATAAACGCGATCCTACACTTTTATCAGCAAGATACACGCGCAGGATCTATATTGTACTTTTGTTTAAAGACTCGTAAAATGACAGAAATGACGCCGGAGTGCGGTGTTAATACATTGTTGTAAGAGCAAGTAAAGATACGCTGTAGATTCTACATCATATTAGGCACCTATCGATAGAATAATAGCTAAGTAAGTAGATATCAGCGTATCTGGGTGTAGTCACGCCTCGATGCACCGCGACCTCACGTTTATCTGACAGGTGAAAAGGAAAAAAAAGCAGTGAACGATGAATGCTTATCTTTTTTTTTTTAATTTAAACTAGCTGCTCCCCGTGGTTATCAACCGTAAACAATTTCTAAAAAACCCTTTGTTAAATACTGTAAAATTTAAATATTAATCATTTAAAAATACATAGAGCTATTGAAAGAAAAGTGTTGTTCAATATTAATTGAAAAGACAAAAGGGTTATATTGAAAGAAAGTGAAGAATAACAGTAATCTTCCAGCTTGTTGAACGCGAACACTGGAATTCCTGGAATACACGAGATCATGATAATAAACTAGCATTGCCGTATCTATCGCAGTCGTTTCATGATACGTCAGATGGGCCGCCCTGCCTCGCCGGTTGCACGCTCGCTCGCCCGCGCCGCAATGCCGGCACGCGAACATTTAAAAAATAACACCTGTGCTACATTCACGAAAGGATGATTAGTGAAGTGAAATAAAACTCATAAGTGGGATATAAAGATTTAAACTACTGAAACTAATAATAGTTTATAAAGAAATTGTGACGTAAAAAATTACACTAACAACAAGTTAACTGATTTTAGAAAATATTTAAGCATTGAAATACTGTGCTAGTGGAAATAAGATTAAATGTTGTTAATTGTGTGTAAAACTTTAAAATACCTACCTAATTAGCGATATTATTGCAAAATAAAAGTAATCAGTCCTGTGTGAAATGAAGAAACTTAATGGAGAATATAAATGTACTAAAAGCTCTCTATCACATGTTGAATGCATAGCGGATATCTAATTTATTTATAGGTATTGGCGATACAAAAATGTGGCATCAATTATTAGGGAATCGTGATATGAATTCTTACCAGTGAATGCCAGTGATAATTATATTAGGGGGTTTACTTTGGTGTGAAGTATGACACCAAAACTAGCTCCAGCAAAATGCACTATAAAGGCCAATCCTCGTAAATAACATTGCAATATCATTTCAATTGCATTTCGATTACAAAAAATACCCTCAAAGTCAGTTTTTTTTTGTCAAAAAGCGGAGTTTGAGCTGCTTAGGGGTATTTTTTGCAATCGAAATGCAATCCAAATGATATTGAAATGTAATTTGAACTAGGTATTATGTCATTTACGAGAATAAGCCTTAAAAATTAAACTTGGCTGTATGGATCTACACGCAGAGAAAAATGTTGTTAGACGTACGAGAAATCTCGTAAGTGCAACCAGAACTTCTGTTTGGATCCGTGACAGCAGTACCCACTAGTTGTCTTTACCAAATATTTTTTATTGAGAACCAACTAGAAATTATTGTACACACTACTAGTCTACTAGTATACACGGATAAACAATCTAGTTACGTTTACTAGATTATTGTAAATGTAACTAGATATTTTTGTAGTGTATAAAATATTCTAGTTCCGATAATTGCGTTTGATGTATAAATCAATTATAGTAATCCTAGACAGCAAAAAGAAATATTAAAGTTAGACTACATTCACATTGTCTCGTAGACTACGCGTCAGCACGCTCTACGAGTAATGCAGCACTTATGGCTATAGTGGAGTATAGCCACATATTGCTTTAAGTGCGGAGTCCGTAATCCGTACGCACCCGCGATACAACACAAAATTTTCGTCTCGACCAAGGTAATTTGATAAAACACAACGATAGCGCGATCTAAAATTACTACTGGTGCCATCTAGTTGTGACTCATTAAACTAAATAAATAAGTAGCTACACTTATATATAATTATTTAACTAGAATATTCTTGCATTCACAAAAATTTAGTCTTGTAGTTTTAACAATAATTTTGTTGTATATATAAAAGAACACAGTGTTAAATTAACATGATATTCATCTATGACAACTTAATTATTTTGTTATTATAACAATTTGTTTTAGTTATTTTTCAGAAACAAACAGAATAGTAAGGATAATTATACATTCTTGTAGTAATTAAAATAATGTTGTTGTGGGTACAGGCAACTTCGTAGTGCATTACCAACATGACGATTATTAATCAGAACACTTAACTTCGTTAACTGTACATTTTATTCTAGTAAACATTACAAATCATTTCGTTTATGAAGCAAGAATTATTGTTCTAAATACAAAACTATTGTAGCTTTGATTTAAAATATTTTTTTAGTGTACCTTATTAAACATTTAGTGAGGTTTAAAATAAAATCGTAGAGATTACAAGAAAACAGTATTTAAGACTAAAATTGTCGTAAAATAATTTAACTATACAGTTTTGTACTTCTGGTTGACTCCTATTTCTCTGCGTGTAGTAAGCTCAAGTCCCTGTCCCACCTGGGACAAAAGAAACAAAAAAGCTTAATTAATAAAACTTACAAAAATGCAAGGTTTTTCCTAAAAAAAGGAGATTTACAAAAACAAAGTTTAAAAGCCCTTCGTATTTTTTTAAATAAGTAATAAAGTAATATTTTTTCATTAAAGGTGGCTAAGTTTGGAGTTTTTGCGAAAAGTCCAATTTACGCGGACATTTATCATTTGCTCAGGGAAAAAAAGGTCATTAGACGGGTCTTTTAATCTGAAATTCGGCAATCTCGACATTTCGATTTTAGGTTTTCTGTCAAGAGAAACTTTGATAGAGTTTTGGTCTTAAGACGAGTTTTCGACAATGATATTGCTTTACATTTCGACCAACTTAACTGACCTGTTGCTAATGTGTCATTTGAGATTTTGCCTTTGACTTTTTTTTTTAAGTTTTGACTTCACACGACTTATGCATATAGCCACAGTAAAGTAATGATATTTCGTAGTATTATGTAGCTTTATTATCCGATTTCAATCAAAGGCATACAAACTCACCTTCATTCTCAAAGGAATCCATAATATTTATTGACATTCTCTGTGTTGACAACAACTCTGTAGAATCCTTAAATATTTCATCTAATAAATAAGCAAATAAATTCTAAGTAAACCCAGTGATTGTCAAAGATTCGTACATTATCCCTTTATCGGATGTAAGTAACCCTAAGGATTATTATTGTTTGATTAAGACATATTGCTGTAATCCCTAAGGGTTCCTTATCTCTGTATGATAACCAGAAACATTTTCGAATTACCCTCTTTCAAGTTACATTATAACCTAGCTTTTACTTCGAATGAATTAGATGATGTCAAAGTCAGGGCCTGACAATTTTTTGTTTTTCTTATAGGAATCGAAATGCGACATTATTTTAAAATCCGCGCATTTAGAATTTTCCTGCTAAATTCTCTATTAGGCTTTGAAACTAATGAATTATAACTGTCAATTATTGTTAATTAAACTGTTATTTTATGAGATAGTACGAAACGCTGCATATTTTGCGAATTAGGACTAGGCGCTGTGTAATGTCCATCAATATTTATTAAATTACTAGCTGCCCTACGCGGTTTCACCCGCGTAACTCCCGATCCCGTGGGAATATCGGGATGTAAGCTATCCTATCTCTCAAGTTGGATCGAACTGCACATGGTGTGCGAATTTTATTATAATCGGTTAAGTGGTTTAGGAGTCCATTGAGGACAAACATTGTGACACGAGATTTATATATATTAAGATTTTTATACATACATAAATAATCTATTTCCAATTGACATAAAGTAAGTAAGTATCTATATAATATTTATAGTTGCTTCCCATATTTGTATTTAGTAAAGTAGCCGGTTGCGTTGCGGTGCGTGCCCAATCTCGTGCGATCGTAAATCGGCTTCGATTTGATTAGATTTTATTGCGGTTCCTGTATACCGATACGGAATACCACCTCGGGGATTGCGTTATTTTCCTTGTTAGTGAAACGGATTAGCGGGTCTACCAGCTTACACTGTTACTATCCTTTTCAAGTTAGAGCTGGCGTGTTTTAATTTTTTTAAACTCTACGATTTGATAAGGTATCGGTCAAAACACAAATGTATTAGGCCAACTAATTACACATTCAAGCATTTTTTTGTTGGAATTTGAATGCGAAACGTGGGAAAAGTGGACGTATATCACCAATTTCGCCAACACAAAATAATGAAATATTTAAAAAAATAACAATTAACTTAAATTTAAATAATAACATTAAACTCGACGGCTGCGACATAAGGAAAATAAGTTATTCGCACTGTACATTTTAAATTACAATAATTTCCAAAGTAAAAAAGTGACAAATAACAATTACATTGAAAGATATTTCAAAAACCTGGTATGCCTGCAGCTTAACGAGAACAACGTTTGTTGTTTCATGGGATCATCCCTTATTTGGGGCGATAGAAAAACACCCTGTTGCATCATGTTACATAGCTTTGATTTGATGAAAAAGTTTCAGGAAGGGTTCCTGTCAATAGTGGCATTATGATATCAATTTGCTTCCTTTGATGGGAAGTATTCTCATTTTAGTATATGGTTGAGAGTGGTGTTGGCCTAGTGGTATATACATTGGATTTCATTCCGAACGCCGTGCACCAATGGATTTTTCCTACGAAATATTTATGCGTGGCTCTGGTCTGGCCACCATAGACAAGCCCAGTTATATAGCTTGGGGCTAGATGGCGCTATGTAAAAATGGCCTACTATATTTGATTTTTATATTTATTGATAGTGAAATTTATTGTTCTAATTGCAGACGTCCTTTACTTTAATTAAACTAAACTTTAATTAAAACGGTCGTTAATCTGTCAATCGATCGAATCGAGAAGTCTGTGTTTTACAAGGAGGTTGTAAGGAAATACGGGCCGTGCCCGATTACTCCTATTTCTATGGTATTTTACGTTCCCCCTTTTATCTCTGTAAAAGTCATTATTGCCGTGAGTTAGCGAAATTTTTGCAGACCCAAGGAAGACGTGTGGGGTGACATAGCTTGTTTACCCTATTCCAATTTAGAGATCTATCGCCACACCTTGGTTTGTGAACCAAAAATTTTAAAAATAAATAACAGTTCGCAACGAAATGAGAACGATCTCTGTTGTTTGAAGTCTGTTGAAAATCGCGTAGGCTGTATCTGGGACGCCTCCGCGGTGGTAATCGTAAAACGTCAGATTAGACACATCGTCTTTCTTTTCATCCGTTACACCTTATGACGTTACATGCGTAACATCTGGTATTTGCAACTGACTTACACTCCTTCCATTTACCTTCTAACAAAGAGGTTGGATTACATCAGATAATACAGATGAGACCTTCGCACATACATAGATATCAGTTATGCAAAAAAATTATACGTTTTGTTTTATTCGACTTTGAGTACAAGATTCTAAAAATCCCGGAAAATAATTACAACATTTATAACACTGCGATTCAGACGGGGATGTTTGATTCTATCTGAGCCGACTTGGTGCAGCCAGGAGTCGGATTTCAACCGAACAAAGGCCAGCAGGTAGGAGGAAGACTCACACATGTCAAAAGGAGGATGCCAGAAAATGTAAATCAATAGTAAATCATCAACATACATCTCGTACGTTAATGTTTGACTATTAATCGATTATTGTCAAAGTTGACGACTATTTACAAAAAATTGAAATAAAACTTAATCAAAACTACCACGCGTACGAAGTCGCGGCAACAGCTGATATAATATGAATAAAATGGTAATTAGACATCGTCTCACCATTGTTAATATGGCTTAATAAAAGTTAGTATAACTCTCAACGGACTAACATTTCGAAAAAGTCGCCATAATAACTTCCATTTTCATTGAAAAGAGCTATCCAATGACGTATTACACATCGTTATTGGAGGTGGGTACCACTATTGGCATCATCCTTTGCCGACCATCTACCTAACATCCTGTGTATTTGACAGTCTTTGTTATAATAATATGACCCTACTAGATAAAGATATTATCAGGGCTCCATTGTGTCCAAAAGATAATTTTCCATAAATTAGTTCCTATGGCTATTCCAAAGAATTACCTACAAATATGTCACCAAATGCTCCGACGCAAAAAAATATTTATAGATTGAATTTATTTTAAATTATTATTGCTTCTCTAAAACTTCAAAGTAACAAAACAATTGTTTTCTTTTATTAGTAATGAAAAATATATTTTCCTCCAGTGTTTTTATATTAGCAGAGTGTTACAAAGAGTTTACCTTAATTTCGTACAGAACAATATAAGCGTAGAGTACGTCTTGTAGACGACTCGACCTGCCCTTGAACGGCTATGGATTCGCACTTCCAACTTACAAACATTTCCTTCTTAAATCTCTCCTCCTGTCTACATCGCTTTCCGATTGTTTATTTACATTAATTCTTTCTAACGACTTAAAAAAGGAGGAGTTTTCAAAATGATTCAAGATCTTCTGACAAAGAGGATTGAATTAGCTACATCCGTCAGAATTCTGTTGACTTGACGTAAGATGAGAATTGAGATGTTTCACAAATAGAGACTGAGAACATAATACACAGATTTTTCCGGCGCTTTAAAATTTGCTTTCCTCTATCAGTGTGCAATATGTTTATACTCCTCTGTTTCGCGTATTTTTATTTCTCTTACGATGTTTTGACTATGTGACAATAGTCATGGTCGCGAGGAGACTGGAGCAGTAGAGAGCTATCTCATGCTGATAGTTGAGGCTTACCTCAACCCGGGTTAACCCGGGAAAATATGAATACAAATCGTGTGAGTTTAAAAAAATACTCCTCTATTTGATGTGTTTTACAACCAATGTCGACGAAACCTTTTTTTTTAGATTTTTTTTGCCGTTGGTGATAATTGATCTGAAGGGTGCCTCTATATGAGATTTGATTTCGATGATTCACTTTCAATTTGAAACACTAGTCCCAAGTTTGTCCCAAAACAATACGATAAGGCAACAATACAACCATTTAGTTCACTGTTGTCGCAATTTGATACTCGCTGTCACAAAACAAGTCTCATTTAAATAATTTGTTCTATCGTTGTCTTGTAGGCAAGTAATACATAAGGTAAGAGTAGGTATTCCCTTTTTACGACAGTTTTACGACGAACACCTTCCCTTGTCGAATACAAAACCTATGGAAATGACGGAAAACGTAGGTATCTAACCTACCGACGAGTACCTATGTTTTTAAACTTGAAACATGCATGGGTGCTTTGTTTTTAAGACTCTTATCCTGATCTTTCATGTTTTGGTACTTATTTTGTTTTTCTGGTC
Source organism: Idaea aversata (assembly GCA_907269075.1). Classification (NCBI taxonomy): domain Eukaryota; kingdom Metazoa; phylum Arthropoda; class Insecta; order Lepidoptera; family Geometridae; genus Idaea; species Idaea aversata. The sequence continues at coordinate 698,937 of OU026092.1, read as the reverse complement.
TATTCTCAAAATGTTCCATTCGCAAAATGCACAACAATAACGCTGACGCCTGTCTCTTGTGCTAGGAGTAGGAAATTACTGTATCATTAAACTCTTCAGACAATAACCATACATTTTATTTCTATTTTAATTATTCTTTAAATTTTTATAATTTTTAGTTATTTAACCAAAAATTACACATAATATAAAATAAAAAAGTTGAAAAGAAGAAATTACAATGATTTCTGGGATATTTTAAAATGGTTATTTTTCAAGAACGCATTAAATGTAATATATCTGTATATAATTTTATGTTCTTATGTGTTGTTCTCAAAATATTAAGTTCGAAAATACAAAATAATTAACCATTACCATTTTTATGTTCAGCCTTTTCCATAGAAGGTATACACAAACATGGCAGACATAGAAGTTCAACTTATCGTCCTTATTCATATTCACAACATATCTTTTCATAACCCAAATATTATTTTTTTAACAATATTTTCTCTCGATTTTCGCATACTTCGAATTCAAGTGGTAAAAGGTTCAATTGTAAAGCAACGATCGATACATATGTATGTATGCTTCAGATGTTAAATGTTCGTACTTATTGAAAAGGTTATCCTTGGCTTGGAAATATTAATATTATGTAGAAATGTAAATGAATATCGTCGTAATCCTCTGTCAATTAAAATGTGTTTTATAGCTGGCTGATAACATTCTAATGAATAGCACGGAATGTCTCGTTTCTTCGAGTAAAGACGTATTTATTAAAATTCGTTCTAAAATTGACCGCATTTAACATAATTGAAATTATAACAAACCCCCGCCCCCCTTCTAGTCCAGGTCCTTAACGTAAAATACGGTCCCATCGTGAAGAAAGCATGAAACTTGGCATGAACGTAGCTGTCATATATGTGCTTCAATTTCAATATGGAAGCACGTCGAAAAATTATTGTTTCCCCCCCTTTCCCCTCCTTTTTTATGCCAAATTAGAGTTTTTTGCATTTTGTATGAAAACGGTTCAAACTACAACCAAACTGTCAATGAGCAATATGATCCTCATTAAATTCACTACAATAATCACCTTGGAAGTATGTAGATCGGACTTATAGTTTAGAAGCTGTAAAGTGATTTTAACGCCCCCTCGACCCTGTTTTGTATCAACCTTTTGAGTTATTTGATTTTATTATAAAAACGATTAAAGCTACATCAAAACTGTCAATGACCAATTTGTTCTTCATTAAATTCTCTATAATAATTGTCTTGGAAGTATGTTGATAGGACTTATAATTTTCGAAATATGCTTACTTTTCTTTCAATTCGGCCAGTAAAAATGGACACAAAAACGCTATACATCGAAAAAGCGCATGAAATATATATTTTTTAATATGTTATTAGACCCTCCGAGAGTAGTCTATACCTGAGTTTTCATCCTTGAAAACCCTGGGCTTCTCCTATGGTGCTACGTAATTCTGGCACGTGTTTTAGTTTTTTAGGAAAAACTACCCCTTGAAAGCGTTTTCCAGGTATTTTTGTTTTATATGTTTGTTTATTAATTGTCAATTTCATACTCTAGCACGTTTTTTATAAAGAAATTAAAAAAATAACTATTCACAATAATGTTTTCATCATTAAACAAAATTCAACTTTAAGGAACAGTAAACTATTTCTTTGTTTCTGAGAAAACTGTCAATCCTACCAGCACCACTTTGGAATTAAATTAAAGGTATTTTTAGTATCTACAAATGTATTTCTAATATTTTTTCCTCTAGGACCATTACTTCAGCCGGTACAGGTCTAGGAAAATGACACTATCGATAAGTTTTCACGTTTTGAAAATAATTGCACATCTTTGACAACCCGTATCTCCGCAATTAGTATATCTAGAGTAGAAATATTGGGCTCAAATTATAGACAATTTAGTATTCATGAATTTCAGGTCAAAACACGCTTGACCAATCAGAACTGTTTTTGCACTTGACGAGTCGAGTACTAAATCATTTTGTTTCTATTCAACATAGGTACCTGAAAATCTGAATCAACTGCCAGAATTTTAGTTAAAAAAATTTGGTAGGGTCATTTTCGAAGGCATGTACCGGCTGAAGTAATAGTCCTATAGGAAAAATTATTAGAAATACATTTGTAGATACTAAAAATACCTTTAATTTGATTCCAAAGTGGTGCTGGTAGGATTGACAGTTTTCTCAGAAACAAAGAAATAGTTTACTGTTTCTTAAAGTTGAATTTTGTTTAATGATGAAAACATTATTCTGAATGGTTATTTTTTAATTTTTTTATAAAAAACGTGCTAGAGTATAAAATTGACAATTAATAAACAAACATATAAAACAAAAATACCTGGAAAACGCTTTCAAGGGGTAGTTTTTCCTAAAAAACTAAAACACGTGCCAGAATTACGTAGCACCATAGGAGAAGCCCAGGGTTTTTAAGGATGAAAACTCAGGTATAGACTACTCTCGGAGGGTCTAATAACATATTAAAAAATATATATTTCATGCGCTTTTTCGATGTATAGCGTTTTTGTGTTCATTTTTACTGGCCGAATTGAAAGAAAAGTAAGCATATTTCGAAAATTATAAGTCCTATCAACATACTTTCAAGACAATTATTATAGACAATTTAATGAAGAACAAATTGGTCATTGACAGTTTTGATGTAGCTTTAATCGTTTTTATAATAAAATCAAATAACTCATAAGGGTTGATACAAAACAGGGTCAAGGGGGTCCGATCTACATACTTCCAAGGTGATTATTGTAGTAAATTTAATGAGAATCATATTGCTCATTGACAGTTTGGTTGTAGTTTGAACCGTTTTCATACAAAATGCAAAAAACTCTAATTTGGCACAAAAAAGGGGGGGAAAGGGGGGGAAACAATAATTTCTCGACGTGCTTCCATATCGAAATTGAAGCACATATATGACAGCTACGTTCATGCCAAGTTTCATGCTTTCTTCACGATGGGACCATAAAACTGATTTTTGTTAGGACTGGGAGCTGTACTATTCATCCAGTTATTCGTTTTATTGCCTGGTTATTTGGACTGTTCTTATTACTTTGTGTATCGAAAACTACGTCTGCATTTTTAATCAAGTTTCAATATTACCTTCTCCATTCAGAACTTTTCTATTTAGTTTTCTTAAAGTTGCTGTGTTATTTTAGGTGCTCGCTCTCAACCTTACCTGATGGAAAGGAACTTATACGAGTATCTACAATATCGTTGAGAATCAATTTCATAGATAAATAGTAGTGAACATCTTCTATTCGTAGTTTAACAAGTTGTACTTATAATTGATAGAAAATTCTCAACATATTTCATTCTCCAAATTTAACATTCTGTAAAACAAAAATAGAACTATTTTTATTCGTACTTGTAGCTATAAATTAATTCATCAGGCATTCCTAGAATTTAAATGTAGTTCTTTAAAATGTCTTATTCTTCGAATTGTGAATGTACACAGAAAGAAAAAAGTTCTCCAGTCAAATAAATTTACTTGAGTCAAGATATTTCCTGTTTCCTATATAAGGAAAATAGAAAATACTCGGAGTAAGATATAAAATGTTTTAAAGTATATTGTTTAAATGAACCAATATAGTATTTGAAACAAAAGCGTGTTAACTCTCTTTTTAAAAAAATAATTATTTAATCCAAGAGCGCAACAGTTTTAGTTTAAAAATAATAATATTTGCATTTAATTTGTACCGTTTTCAAGATAAAATTTGTTGACTCTTGATCTTACTTATTTTCATTCTTAGCTTGAAAAACTTTAGATAGAGAGAGGTCACATTCTTGCAACAAAACTTCTTATTTCTTGATTAGGAAATGATCTTTCTTGATTTAATGTTTAAGTGTTTATTCTAAGATCTCGATGATTTTGCGACCAAATATACAGTACTTGACAGCATTAATGTCATTTCTTGACTTAAATATGTGGCTAATTCATTCTAACATTTAGATATTACTTTTTTGGATTTTTTATTATTTAAGCCAAGCTCTCTAAATTCTTTGTATTAAGAGTAATAGTTACTTGATATAAAAGATTCTGTTATTTCAATTGAAAATTACAATGCTTTGATTGAAATATTTTTTTAATTTAGGGTTAAACGTCACCAGCAGTGGCGCCACTTAAATAAATAAATTCATAGCAAACATAAATTCTTTCATAAATATTCCGTAACCACGTCAAAATGAAACAAACCATTATTTTAGTACCAACAAGGTATATCATTATTTTGTATTGTTTCATATTGCCGTGGTTTAGGAAATATTCATAAAATGATTTATATTTGCATGAATTATTTATTTCTGAAAATGACACCAACGCTGCTGAAATTTAACCATAAATAAAACGATATCAAACATACTATTGGTCTATCTGAAAATAGCAACACTTTTCTTAACTAGCATTTGATTCACACAGTACAGTAACCTATAACAATATTATATTACAAAAAGTAGGTACATAGAATAAATAAGCAAACGCAGAATCTTTCACTTATCAAGTAACAAATGATTAAAGGTTAATTTCATATTTCTTAGTAAAAAGTCAAAAAGTAGATTCAATTAAGTCTTTATTTTAAATATGCTCACGTTAGATGTTTGACACCATTTTTTTCTTAGCCTAAAGACGAAAAAAATACACCATAAATACTATCAGTTACTACTGACAGTTACTTACATAACAAAGAGATACAACAATAAACATTACAAAGAAAATGAAATTTTGAAAACAAACATTTTCAGTTAAGTACTTATCTACTATAGCAATGAAAATGACAACATAAAAACCAATTTATCAGTCACTACTGACAGTTGCTTAAATAATAATACAAAGAAAACGACACTATAAAAACAAAAAAAAACAGTTTTTACCGACAGTAACTTTTAACAAAGTAAATGACACTATAAAAACGCTTTTGCTGCGCTTTGAAATTCGTACTTTACGTCATCTTTAACATTATATACAAGGTTATTTGAAAAATGCGCACGCTGTCTTGCAGGGTGGTTCATATCATTGAGACAAGCAACTTTTGTTCTACGACTTTTGGAAATTCGAAAAAAAAAAATCGAAAATTTTGAGGTTATGTTTATTCGAAAATCAGCTGTTACTGACACGGTAAGGTCATTAACCTTATGATTTTACGTATTTTTTTACTTTTATTGATATTTCCAAGTAGTTAGTCATGTATTGTCATTTATTTAAAAAAAAACAGCTGATTTTGTTTCTGGATTACATTGTCAATATCTCCTGCATTCTGAAAAAAAAAATCTATGATTAATTGCAAAAAAATACAACTTACTAAAAATATGAAATTGTTTTTTAAAGAAATAACTTAAATATAATAATTGTATCCACTTTCGAAAAAACAGCTAATTCTACAGGATGTACTGCAAACCAACAACATAATGGAAAGGTGCAATGGAAACAGAATCCCTTCAACGGGTATTTTACTAGAAAGTAATTAATTTCAGAACAGCTGGCTGTTTTTTTAAAAACATAGCTAAGAAAACTTGGTTGCTCGTGTCACAAGTGCCTTTGGAGCTACAATAAATAAATAAATATTGCGGGACAATTTACACATCGCCATCTGGCCCCAAGGTAAGCTACTAGGCTTGTGTTATGGTAGCCCGACAACGGATGTAATACTTATATACCTACCTTTTTTTTTGTAAATAAATATTATACATAGACAAACCACCCAGACTATCACAAACATTTGTTGACGGCGGGAATCGAACCCGCAACCTTCTGTGTCGCAGCCAGGTGTTCGCCGGACGCGCGCCACAGAGGTCGTCTAACAACACTACTATTTTATAGATCGTCTATGTTATACTATTTTAGAGAATATATTGTCATCTATACAATAGTAGTTTTGTTTACTAAATTGGCAAAAGTATTACTTACATGTGTTTGAGCAATTAATCCTTGAATAGTCTCCGAAGATGAAAATTTATTTTTCTTGATAATCTTTTTTTGGGTGGGGCCAAATATCCGCACAGGGTCATTTGAAGTGGTATTTTTTTGTCTGAAAAATATAAAAGTATAGCATAACTGCTAGTCTTAAAACACAAACAAAGTCAAATTATACCAGCAGGAGTTCATACACTGTTTAAATATTATTATCTTACCATTGTCTGTGACAGCATTTAATATTTGTAGTGCATTTTCATTTGATATTTCGGGTTCCTTTAGCTTTAACAGCTTCCCAAAAAAGCGTTGCCAATTTTTGTAAAACTTTAATGACTGTTGTGTAGGTATATAATTTTTCGAAATCCAAATTAATCTGAAAGAACAAAGTTAATAAATAAATAAATAAATAAATAAATATTTCAGGACATATTACACATCGCCATCCAGCCCCAAGATAAGCAACTTAATGCTTGTGTTATGGGTGCCAGATAACGGATAAACTACATAATATATACTTTGCTTTTTTTTGTAAATATATACATATTATATATATAGGAAACACCCAGAACCAGAAACAAGAATTTATGGCCAGCATAAATACTTGTTCCCGGCGGGAATCGAACCCGCAACCTTCTGCGTCGCAGTCGGGTGTTCGCCCGACGCGCCACAGAGGTCGTAATATTATACTTTTGTCAAAATTCAAATTAGTTTACATCGTAGGCCACAGATTTATCGAAATAAACTAACGCATCAGCATGAACCTTATAACAATGGCAAAAGACAGCGTCGGCTTGGCTTGATCCCATAATCCATACAGAAGTAAGCACTTACAGAAGGTCACATCTAAGTTGGGGAATGCATATTATGACGGCTGCGGTTGGGGTGCACTCCAACCGGCAACGTAGGTACCTGTCTACCTACAACGTACCTTTTTTGTATAGATCTCTCCAACCTTATTTATATACAAAAAAATAAATTAAAATTTAAAAAAACCGACTTCAAAAAAACCTGAATACAAAAATTAAAAAACCTGAAAAGAAAAACAAAAAAGTGAAAAATAATCCATTTCGGGTCACTAAGACAGCTGATAACTTAAACATAAGTACTTACTTGGAAGTCGGACTGGGTTAGATTGAATGTTGAGAGGTATAAAGAAAACATGGTGTCACCCAGTCCGACTTCCAAGTAAGTACTTATGTTTAAGTTATCAGCTGTCTTAGTGACCCGAAATGGATTATTTTTCACTTTTTTGTTTTTCTTTTCAGGTTTTTTAATTTTTGTATTCAGGTTTTTTTGAAGTCGGTTTTTTTAAATTTTAATTTATTTTTTATTTAACCATTTTTAGTGCCACTGTCACTGAAAATTCTACTCCATGAGGCGAAAGCGACTGTTTCTTCAAATTGCAACCTGTACCTAATCGTAACCCATTGAAGAGCTTGGTGATAAGAAGGTGTTTTCAGATGCTCCATTCATCGGTACCTATTTGTGTATGGGCCACTTCTATTAGTGGAAATGGAAAACTGAGCAATTTGTTGAATCTCGCTGTGCAGATCTGTTTATCACTCCGGAGATCCTCTTCAGATCTTCATTTAGGATAGGGCTCTCTATCAAAATTCATTCAAACCCAGTCCGGCAAGGCAAAAGCGAATATTTTATTCAAATTGTAACCTGTAATCGTAACCGATTGAAGAGTTTTCTGATGAGAAGGTAGTTTCAGATATTCCATTTATCGGGAACTATTCGTTTATAGGCCAATTGTACTGGTTAAAATTGAAAACTGAGCAATTTGCTGCACTCTCGAGGTGCCATTCTGTTCATCACTTCGAAGATCCTCATCAGAACTTCATTTAAGATAGGGTTCTCTATCAACATTCATTCAAACCCAGTCCGGTGACTAAATTCGACTAAATTCTTTAAATTGTAACCTGTAATCGTAACTGATTAAAGAGTTTTCTGATGAGAAGGTGGTTTCAGATATTCCATTTATCGGTAACTATTCGTTTATGGGCCAATTGTACTGGTGGAAATCGAAAACTGAGCAATTTGCTGCACTCTCGAGGTGCAATTCTGTTCATCACTCCGAAGATTCTCATCAGATCCTCACCAAAATTTTATGGGACCACTCCTGAGGTGTCACCTTTCGAACACAAAAAGAATCATCTCAATCGGTTGAGCCGTTTTTGAATGATCGCGTAACATACACACAAAAAAAAAAAAAAAAAAAAACAACAACATACAGACGAATTGAGAACCTCCTCCTTTTTTGAAGTCGGTTAAAAATAAACTGGGTTTAACAAATATCTAGATAAAATAAGCAAATATACATGTCGTTTAGTGGACTTACCGCGAAATTTTTAATAACTTCTCTGGGAACACACCAAGACTCGAGTAATGTCCACTTGTCCATTGGATTGGAGTTCTTATCCACTCAAGTAACAATGAGAATAATATAATCCTTAGATCAAGGACGTTGTAACATTAAAGAAAATAGGAAAACCACTTGTATAAAACCTTAAAACGCGTGCGCATAGATAAACCATTTATCGCGTGCGACACATTACACAAATCAAGCGGTGGTGATCAGTGTTGCCGAATTGTGAATATTTTTTTCCCTAAGAAAAATATTAAAATCCCACTCAACCAAAAGATCTTAGAAATCATTTTACGCAAAGTTTGGCGGTCAGCTTCAACAGCGAGCGCACCACCCACCATACTAGTTTATTTATATGATTCAATGATTTACATAAAAATTGAAATGATCAAAGATATGATGTAGTGTCCACGATGTAGTGTAAAACCGACCTTAAACTGTTGTGAGTTGACTATTGGTGCTTATTCGATATATTATATGCAATGAACTTAACTATTTTTTGGTCTGGTACCTCTTCTTTTTCAATTTCAATAAGAAAAGGACGGGAACAATCATTTTAGTACAGTTTTAGTTTGACATATCAACCGACTTTGTAAAAAATTACTCCAGGAACGCAACCAAACCTGCGACCGGTGTATTCTTAATTTGGTAGGGTAATGTCGTTTAATCTTCTTAAAAAGGCAGAATCTGGCAGAATAGACATAATAGGTACACTGATCGCACGTTTGGCTGCGTTCCTCGCATGATTTTTTATTTATTCGGTAAATACGTCTAACTAAAACGGTGTTAAAAGGATTATACCCGTCCTTTTCTTTTCTTTTCTTATTTTCAAAAATATATTTAGAACTGTTTATGCGACATATTTATTACAAATGTCACTTATAAGTTTGTTAAGGCTGGGCGTCACGCGGCTTTAGCAACACTGGACGGCGTTTCAAGCGTCAAAATTGTTAATAATTACGAAAAAAACAATGTTATAAATTGTTAATACGGTAATATTATTAATTATTAAATTTACCATAAGTTCAGGGGGAGCTATTATACTGGTAACACTGAAATATTTCAAGATTTATTTTATAAACTTAAATTTCTATTCAAGAGTCATTGAATCTTGATACAAAATATATTTCAGGGTCATATTTAATTGAAAATATAAACACAAAATCAGTTTTAGAACAAGAATGAACAATTCTTGATGCTAAAGACAAGGTTGCATTTAGATTCTAGAATCAAAAAAGTTGAATCAAGACTCAAGAATTTTAAATTAAAAATAATGTTTTGGTCAGAGAAACTCAACGTTCTTTATCAAAGACGACAGGTATTTATTAAATTAAATATGCACTAATGTTTCGTTTAAAATTAAAATTATTTGATTAAGATACGTATTGTTAAGAATGTTCACTTTAATGTTAAGAATTATAGGCAGTAGATTGAAGAAAGTCATTTTCAGTTTAAAACTGTATTTTTTGTACTAATTGTTTTTGAAATTCCTAAAAAGAAATTAAATTTTTTTAAACAATGCGGATTTGTAATTAGAACCAAGTAAAGTATTTTTGGATAAGATATATAATAATTGCTTTAAAAAATATGCTTCAAGATATATTTACGTTTTAAATAAAGATATAATTTCTATCTGTGTAGGTCGAGACTAATCTTATTACTCGTGTGAAAACAGTCGCTTATTTCGGATTCTGGAGGCTTTCGGATATCAAGCAGAACAGAGCACCTAAAATGAATATGTAGGTAAATGTCACCCTGAGCTTTTATAAGGTATACTTTTAAACTTAGGTATATAAGCCGTACAGAGAAACGATAAATTAGGACTTAAATATTAAGGTATTTTATACTATGTCAAGTTTAAGTAGTTTAAAAGCTATATTTTAAATTACGATACAATACTGCTGAAATGTCGTAACTATTTTTCATGTTTCCAAAACTGTCATTTTCCAAATTGAAAATTTTAAGATAATTGAAATATGAACATTTTTATTGCATCAAATTGAATAAACTATAGCTTCAAAACCGTTATTGCAATTATTTGATACAATCCTTTTATTTCAGATAAGAAATATTTACTTACTTGTTAAAAATGACTTATATGTTTTAGAAAAAAGTTGTTATCTTTTCTAAAAACTAAAACATCATAATACCTATAAAGATCTAGCTTCCACAAAAAGCATAGATCCTGAAATAGATCGTTGTACCTAACCGTATAAATCATTGGGGATTTTATTATCTCCGACTGTGGATTGTTTATAGCAACGAATGTATTCTCCTCTTGATATCCTAAGATCTCATATAGACACAGACAGACCTATTTTTTGAAGTCAGTCGAAACTAGATGCAATGTAAGTGTTGTCTTTATGTGGCAACCGTGCAAAATCGTATTATATATAAAAAATCTGTGTTTTTTTTAATTTGGCTTCTCGCATGTTTTGATCATGAATATTGCATTTACGGTTAAGCCAATTTATAATTTTACTTGTAAAGTTCAAATGTCATGAATGTTAGAAGCCCATATACCTCCCTAGAGTCAAACATTTTATGAGTACGGAAAGTTTCTTCCCTTAGGATTGTGACTCCAATGGACCAGAAATGAATGTATTAAACAAGTTTATAATAAAACGCAGTCTTATTTGCGCTACGTAAGCATATACTGACACAGTTACTCAGGATAATAAGTACCTATAAGGATTCCCAAAATAATAATTTAGCAAAATGTAACAAAGAAAGTAATGAGCACAACTTTTTTGAGAACCAAAAAGCTTTTGACACCATAATAAGTTGATAAAATAAAGAAGTAATGTTTTCCTGACAATAAAAATGTCAAGGAACCCTTACGAGCTGGTAGGGGTGCAATAACAACGAATTTACTTGCGTATTAGGAACGCCTAAACGCACGTAAACTCACTGATTTTGTTATTTCTAACATGTCGGTGAAAATGCACAATTACCTTACTTGTTGATAATTATACTGGAGTATTTTCCTAGAGCTTTTCCTTTCTCTATCCTTTTATTATTATTTACAATTACATAAGTACACTGTTAAAAGTAATTTAAATTCCTCGTAACGCCAAACCCGAAATCCGTGAAATAATGGTTGGTCTAGTCATGCGGAACCCGATCGCTTTTCACATGTTAATTGTTGAACCTTTGTTTTGGGCCGTTGGATTTTTCATGATTTTTTTGTTCTCCATTGGAAAATGTAGTTTTAGTAATGCGCGTAAAATTGGTGGTTTGGCGTTTGACATTTATCTCTGGCCGGGTTATTGAAAGTGTATATTTTGAGAACGTAATATTTTGCGACATGCTCAAAAAGCCACATTTTCTTTGAATTATTTTTCGGAAATATCTAATTAAAAATTATTAAACCTAAATGTTTTATCGATTTATTCACCAAATAAAATAGGTTCCGAAAACGATTTAGGTTACCTAATACGACATCGTAAATATCGATTAAATTTATAATTGTCGTAAATCCGTCGTGCTATCTTCACGATAAATTGCCGGAATTATCATATTATCGCCACAAAGGTAAAATGGTAATTTCAAAGGCTACGAAAAGGCCGTATAAATAATTACTTTTAGAATAAAAGAGGAGGAAAACCCCTTTAAATCATTGACCTAAACACCTCAAGTATAATTTAAGGATCAATTGCCTATTATTGTTTCTTGTAGAGTTATAGATAATTCGAAAAGTAAGTGAAATCTTTAATTTATCTTCTTCTTCGGCGACCTTTCATTTAGCATACAGATAGTTATTATGACATGGGCATCCGTTAAGAAATGATTTAGGATCGTCGCGGGTAAAAGCTAGAAGATACCATATAAATCTACTAATTATGCACTATCACATTTAGATTTTGAGAGACGTTCAAATCCTCCATTAATTAAAGCTTGGACATGAATTAGAGCTTTCTCTTTGTTTTAATAGATTAAACCATCTCAATTTAGGCAGTTTGCCCAAAAACATGAGCCTGAAGCCTGATAATATTGTTATTAAACAATGTACCTACGTACGTATTTTCCTTCTTTCGATATAACACACTTCACACTTGGTATGCATGCCTGGCTTAGCAAAGTGTTGCCATATGGGCCTACCATATTTTCGTAGTGTTCCAGAATCGATGTTTACTTTATTGCTATTCATCGATTGATCGAGAATACTCGAATGTTGTCATAAATTCAGATTTATTAGTCGTAACTATGTAATGACAATAGGTAGAGTGCGTGCTGGATATTTTTGCACGCGATTAGTGGTGATTTCATTGCTTTAATTACTCTTGACATGACGATAGCCCATATAAAAGAAATCACCATGTTTGTCAATTTTTTTGATTGAATCTTCATTTTTGTTGTCATCCCTTAATTTGCAACAAAATGTAATGTTATTGAAGGCAATCGCTTTAATTAATTGTAAAGTATAACTTGAACTTTAGTATAACTTTTAAGTGATTAAAAAAAATAATCGACTTCTTGTTAATAAATTAATAACAGAAAAAAAATTAACATCGAAATCGGACAATATTAAAGAGGAAAATTGTTATTTGAAAAAGTACGCTATATGGAACACCTTACACACATTTAACACCTGACGTAGATGACAACAATCGAAACATCATCGAATAGCATAATATCGTCATCGAATAACATCATCGATTTCGGCTACTAGCAGACTTATCTGGCGCGTACTTTACATACGTATTTCAGTCGTGTCGCTAAGTGACTTTACATATGTTTGTAGAGCCGTCTAAACTTGCGCTTCGAGGTTATAACAACGGTAAATGTTTATTTTCTTTTGTGTGCGTACATTTTCAGGTGTTGCAAATTGGTTGTTTTTACTTTCCTAATTTTGGAGGACACATAAAAGAAGTCGTTTTACAAATTTTCATTTTACCCGTGCATCCACGATAGACACAATCAGCATAAAAAGGACTTTAAATATTTTTTTAATAGAATTATTTCTTTGTGTATACACAACTCAGCAGTCTCAGCACCCGCGTAAGCACCGGTATACCGGAATAAAAAGTAGCCTATGTTACTCACAAGAATTGAACTTGGTCAAAGTTAAATCAAAATCTGTCCAGGAGTTTCGGAGCATAATCGTAACAATAAAAAAAATCTGTTTAGTTTTGTGTGTAGATGTAGAGATATATTTCATTTTTTAATTCAAGATAAAATTAACTTTTTTCCAAGGACCTGCTTGCTTCTACTTAGGTACTTTTTGGATTCCCTCAATCCCCTGGGCTCAATCCTCGAAAGCCAGTAAGCTTGAAGATCTCACAGGACCGAATGCAAATGAAGTCACCAAATGTGTCAATCAGAGGACATTTTCTCGTTAAATTATGTATGGTTTGAGTCAAAAAGTTGAAATAAACAGACCTCTTGCGTCCATTACTTCCGGTGGACTGGTTTTGTTTTGGTTTCCAGAGGGCTTCCGGCTGTCATTAATTTACATAACGATTTTTTGTCTAAGTCCGTTTATGATCTAATCAAAGTTCACGTAATAAACCAACTTACGTTTTTAGTCACAATTTTCTCGAACAGCAGTCAACTGAACATTTTGCGAAGTTAATATTTTAAGAATTCATCATTATGAGATAAACCGTACCTATTGCTAATATTAATTGACTGTATTGTATTGATAGTAAATTGATTAATCTTGTTCGCCAATTCTGATCGGTAAGTGTTCCAGTAACCATGAAAACTGTAAAGCTTCCGAAACGTCGGGTTTAATAAATAAACTAACATACATACATACATTGTACACAATTAAATTGCTTTTTTAAAAAAAGATCAGTTTTCATGCTTGATAGGTGCAAACTCAGACTAAAAGAAAGTTCTTTTAGTCTGAGGGTGCAAACTGTTGTAGAATTTGTACTATAGACGTAGACTCTTAAAATCACATCTATAAAATTACCGTACAAATAGTTGAAAAAAAGCTTTGTTTCAAAAACTTTCTGAATGAATTCCTTGCAAATTGCGGCGACCATTGAACTCGTAGCGTGACGCTCACCGTTTCGAATAGGTATCGTGAACTTTAATTTAGACATTTTTCACAAAAAACCGCGGAACGAAGCTAGTTTAGCTTCGCTCTGTGATATAATAACTTACTTGGAAATTGTAAGCACTCAAAAATGTCAAGTAGGTATGCAAATACTTAAGTTGCTATAATTAAAATATTCATTTAAGTTTTCTAGAAGAATGCTTTGGAAAAACCTACAGTAACTACCTACCTAAAGTAAGAGGCGCAATTCAGGTGACCTGATATTGAAGCAGATTGACCTTATATCATCAGGTGATATTCTCATAAGTTGTCTAAAAAAATACCTTAATTTTTGATAAGCTTAAAAACAACAAAGAATTGTCCGTCTTTAATTATACCAAAATGTAGGAAAAAATTCACTTACAAACAGTTCACACAACATTACTTTTCATAAAAACCAATTTTCCATGCAATAATTAACAATTTTAGTTTGAGACGAAAGGCATTTTCTCTTGGGGTTTATTTTAACCTTTTCCATACCACTGTAGTGCAAAGACTTTTCCTTTTTCAACATATACTATACATGTAAGCTAACCTATTTATATACCTATCTTTTCCCTTAAATTGAAATTGAAGGAAATTATACTTACGATTGTCCTAAATAATGAAATTCCCGAGTGTCGTGTCTCTTTGTTGTCACATTTACATAATTTGTTTGTTAAACAATTAAATAAATGGAATAAATGTTGTTTGGTCCTGTTTTATCTTTTACACAACGAGAAAATTATAAATGCTTATTAAATGATAATAATATTAGTCTTTACATCGTATCTGGATGATTTTTGTACAGTGCCAGTAATTTTATTCTATGCGATTCGGGGCGTGTCCGAAATCGCATGAATCGCGTGTAATAAATTCAAAAGTTGAAAGACTTCAAGCAGCCAAGCAGGACCTTCAAGGTCCTTATCTCGTATCTTCCTTAAATTGAAATCATTCAAATTTTTTTAAGTCGTTTCAATGTGATTTCATGCAAATTTGGTAATTCCAAAGGAATAAATAGTTTTAATTTTGATAATAGCAATTTTGAAGGCTCCGAATCAGGTCTGCATGGGAAAATGTCATTATAAAACGTCTATTAAATCAATGTCCAGAGTGGCAAAATGACTTGAAAAGTCCAAAATGTAAAATCGTTACGAATTCAAAAGGTCAAACTCTGTAAAGAAATTAAAGGAATAATTTAAAAAGGTTTTGGAGCTCTACAGGCAATCGGAATTTTGTTGCCTGATTGTATCTCTTCAGACGTCTTTCAGCTACTGTATCCGTTTCGGTTATCAATCCGTGGGTACAGTTGTGAATAAGATCTAACACTATCGTAATCTTAGACGACTTCCATCTCCTAGATGAGAGGGCTCTATGTACCCATTCATTACCCAATATCAACAAAGAACCATGCACTCTGGCAGGTAGACTGTACCCACTCAGTCGGGAGTGTCGGGGAACGGTGTCGAGTACTGTAACGTGATCCCAGAGTGCATCCTAGATGATAGATGCTGTTGACATATTTACTATAAAACATTGGATAAATACAATATCAACTTATTCTACTTTAAAAGTGGAAAAATCAAAAAAGTCGCCTTACGTAGCCAGCTATGAAACTCTGGTTACGAATGTGTTACGAATGTTTATCCCAACAAATAATAAATGTGTGTTAGTTTATTACCTCTTCGCACAATAGCTGCTGAACTGATTGCGATAAAACTCGGTATGTATCTATCCTGGAATAATGCATCTATGCATTATTACAGGATTCCATCTATGCCTATTATGATCTGTTTTGATTTTCCTAAGGGAACGGAACTTATCCACGAGGCGTAACCCAACTATGAAAATTAACTTGACAGCCATAAAACCCATAATGCAATTCAATGCTACCAAATTATCAGTACAGATGAATTGAGTTAAAACTACCCGATACTGCGTAGACGGTGGCTCCACCACTACCTGCCCTGTTAACTTGGTGTAAGACTATGACTATGAATTATCTACTGTTGTTAGAAGATCGAGTTAACGAACCTCTCCCGTAGGGCACCTGTAGTATTAAACAGTGTGTAATGAGGATTATGAACCTCGACTCTCAAGGGAGCTTAGAGAAAGGATCATACTTTAGAGTGCTCGCAAGCAACGGTCGATATAAGAACGTTTTCACTAGTATGAATTATAGTTTAGTACGCTTCGCTCCTTAAAATTTGTCAGACGTGTTGATAGTATCAAAGCAAAATAGTTTAGCATGTGAGTGGAGACTGGTATTGTAGTCGCCACAATCTTTTGTTGTTTACTTTTTGCGCTGCTTTTCAAACCTTTGGCAATGTAAGAGGACAATAATAGGTACAACCCATTTACAATCGTCTTAAGGGACGATGATTGACATTATAGCTCTTTGTAATAACCTAGTGGGAATCTTTACTCTAAGCAAGAGAAGTGAAGCTAGCTTTGTGACACAACTTTGGTACCTAATAGAATTTATGATTATAAAGCATTTTGTAAGAATAATCTAGGCGACTAACAAACATTACAAAAAAATTATTAGTCCTGCCGTCTGTAGGATTACTAGCAGACAACTAACATATTTGAAAATGCCATTTTATGCACTTTCAGCTTTTTACTTCGATTAAATGGCAATACCATCCCATGACGTAATTCACCAAGTAGGTACTTTTTCCATCATCAGATTTTTCTCAAAGTTAGAAAGAGTCGATCAATCACATCTAATTTTAGCAGCGGAAATCAAACAAGTGTAAATGTCATTAGGCACGTGATTCGACCACATTATTACGTGCGACCAATTTATCTGGCTCGTGAAAAAGTCGAACTAAAGACGTAGTCAAAGTAGTTGGTAAGAAATAATGACAAAATAACTACACTAGATATTTAAGCCACACGGTACGTTGCTAGTGATGCAAAAGAGTCCACAAAAAAGAAAGAAATAAATTATATAAGTTTTACACTATGTTGTTTAAGCAAAAGATAAACTTTATAGTCAGTCAAGTAATCTTTAAACGGGCCATGTATTCATAGACAATGTGTTTATTCCTATTTCTATGATATTTTCATTAAGTTTAAACATGGAAGTAACAAGAACTGTACTGAATTTAAATGTTTTAAATAGATATTCTTATACCTTTTGTCCGTCGCTCAGTCCTGTCCAGGGTTTATATCAAAGACCTAGAAACTCTGTTTAAATTCTCTTTAGTTTAAATAATTTTGGGAGATTAGAAAATTGCTAACCTTTTGTATATGACAGGTTTCATAACGGCCCATTTCTGGCGATTTGATAAATTAATTTGAAGATGATGGACTATATAATTATGATAAACTTTAGGGATCCTGAAGTACCAACATCTACCTTTTTGTTTTTTTGCAGACATGCTATCGAAACGTCTTTAAAATTTGTATAGTCAAAATATGACAGATCCAAACAAAACTTTAAAAAATTCAGATTGCTACTAACAACCGTGAACCAACAGTTATTATGCACGTCTGTCTGTCAGTTTCGAATTAAGCAGCTGTCTGGTATCAAACGAGATGAAGTTTAGCAAACTTAGCGGGATTTTGTTATACTTTGCAATATAGTTTAAAAAATTGGATGTTTGGTAAATTGCAAATTTTGCTACTAGTGCCGCCCCGCGGGGTCACAACCGCGTCAGTCCCTATCCCGTAGAGTGTCCAGATAAAAATGTGAGGGCAAAATCTATTTGGATTTAAATTTTTATAGGATGCAAATCGCCTTAAAATGCTATATTCTTATCTCACATACACATTGTGTAGAAAATTTGGATAAAAACAACAATTCATCTTTCAGTTCAACAATTTAAGTAAAAGGCCGTTAGCGTCATCAACAGCCTTAATTGTTCCCTGAACTTTCTAGTTCTTTCTATAATATAAAAATCAATTGCTGTTCGTTAGTCTCGCTAAAACTCGAGAACGGCTGGACCGATTTGGCCAATTCTTTTTTTGTTGTGTTTGTTGTAGTCCAGGGAAGGTTTAAACGGTGAGAATTTAAAGATCGGACTTACGCGGGTGAAACCGCGGGGCGCAGCTAGTAACTTTATAAATCATCTCTACGAACGACTTAAAACAAATTACGAAACTAAAACGACTTTTACTCTACATAAGACTACTTAAATTGAATTGTTACAAACAAACACACGTTTCTACAAATTGTCACAGTATAAAATTGTCCTGTAAATTCCACAATATTTCCTCTCGTTTTCCACAAAGCAATTTCGACTACGTCACTCTTTCGACTTTTTTTTCACTTTTTTCGTTTCTTTTGCTTCAATGAATGTTCGCTTTTCTTTTGTGATTAAACGGAAATCGTTTTGTTACGGTCAACCGAAGGTACAGGATTTTGTAACTTATTGCCAGTAAAATTAACTTTGATTTATACTTCTGTCACGGGGCTATGGAGCTCTTTGGAAGGTGTGTGTGGAGTCGAAGTCAACACGTAGAGGCCCTTTACAATAACAAATTTAATAGCAGAGTGATTATGTGGACACCAAATTATCTCGGCGATTATCTCTGTCTGCACTATAAAATGCAGCCAAGGACAAACTCTGGTTTGGATAGACCCATTGTGATGATCCCATCACAATAGTTCTATCCAAATCGGAGTTTGTCCTTGTATCTATAGTTTCCCAGTATCCAGTCTGGTAAACTATGGGTACTACGGTGCCTGCCGTCACAATGCTGCAATGTCCAACAAACACGAGAGTCGCCAGCTTATTATTATACTGTGCTCCGGATTAGCAGAGTACAAAGATCGAAGTCGGTTTCCATAAGCTATAGAATTTGGGCCACTGTATTCAGATCTACAATTGGCGCCATAGTTCATTTTTTTTTTTGATGTAGCCATGGGTTATCAATTTTTCTTCTGTAACATTTACATACAAGCCAAATCCTGGACCATTGCAGACTAATATTAACTAATTAAATAATTTTAATTAATTAAGTGCTAAGCCTGCACTGGGCTATCTGAAAATATTTTTTAAAGAAAAATGCATCTTCAAAAATTGCGACTAAGACGAGACTCGAACTCGCATCCCTTGAATACCGTTCAAATGCGTTGCCAATTACGCCACTTAGTCAAGTACCGTCATAGTCAAATGACGGTACTTGACTAATTAATTAATTTTGAAGATGCATTTTTCCTTAAAATATATTTTCTTATTTGTAAGTTTAACAAGATCATATTTTAATAAATTGAATGCTCTACTGAACTATCTAAACTAAACTTCTACATTACCCAAGAATCCCAGAGATCTGTGCGGTCAAACCACTACTGGTCCCTCGGGCGTAGTACCTAATAATTGGGCTGCTTTACGAGCGAACCCCGCGTCTTGAGTAGTATGTATGGTACGAGTTACTTGATTAATAATTAAGGCTGTTCCAGTTGAAATTGTGGACGATTTGTTGAGACAAGGGTTGGAAACAGGGAATAAATATTTTCCTTATTTGATGCCACATTTTTGTCGCCTTAGAACATTAGAATTTTACGTACTATCTCGATCAAAAGTGGAGTTGCAATTTAATGGATGTTTATCTTAAAGCAGTTGGCGAATACGACACTTCTATAGATTTGTGACTGGTATAATTTATATCTATCCATAAAACCGAAAATGTGGTAGCCTATTGGACTTATGAACGAGTACAAAAACTAAAGCATCATCAATTTCCAAAATGAGGACTCGTTATTAAAAATAAATACTCAAGTGATTAAATAAATAAAAAAGGTGTGTTTATTGTAATGATAAGATGACGCTTGAGCTCGGTATGTGAGTGCGCGCGCGCGCGACGAGGCATGCATGCGCGCGATGTTGCGTGGCGGCGCGTGCGCTTGGCTCGGCACGCCGTGCACGCGCAAAAACGGCGCGGTTTGCACGTGTCGTGTCCATACTGCACTATTACAGGTAAGTTAAATTTTCGTAAAATTAACCTGTAACGTTATTTGCAATCTGCGACTCTTGAACATAGTATTCCAATTTTTTCACCGATTCAGTCCTGTCTTAAATATTATGTATACCTGGCGCAGTCATATACCCCCTTATTCCAAAACGAGGTTTAAGGATAGTCCGAGATGTGGATAAACCTTAGATTTCGACACAGATTTACTCGTGAACTATAGTCTAAACACTATCCCTAAATTATTGATAGGGATAGTGTTTAGACTATAGTTCCCCATATATAATCTATAGGGATAGTGTTTAGACTATAGTGCACGAGTAAATCAGTGTCGAAATCTAAGGTTTAAATCTACATCTCGGACTATCCTTAAACCTCGTTTTGGAATAAGGGGGATAATGTTTAAAACAAGGTTCCAACCAAATATAGAAATATTAAGCATTTGTAGGATATAGGTAAATAAGTTTTTAGCTTTAGCTGTCGGGAGTTTTGGTGACACTCGTAGTAACGTTATAATCGGCATCTAATTAACTAGGATCACCTAAATGCATTGTTATTTATGTTTTTTTTTTACTCTATTAATTTCTTCTCTATAACTATTCACTAATTAAATAGAATAGGTAGGTAAATGCGAGTAGGTGTGGGCAGAACACCTAATGAAATTCCGTGCCGGCGATCCTCCGGGCCGGTCTTCTCAAATACATAATTCCATCAGCGATCTGATTCAATTTCATTGAGGATCTTACCAACTCTCTGGTACTTACGAATATTACATTTCACCCTCTAGGTAAGGACGATTTGAATTTAAGTAATTGATATTATAGTTCTTTGAAATGTAGTGTTTAATTTAAGATTTAGATTTGTTTTAAATAAGCAACGGAACAAGTTATAAGTGTGCTCTTGATCAGTCTTTCTTAAGCTCATGGGCAAATTTTAGGTGGACTCTGAAACTTCTTTGATGAATCTCTGATGCAGAATTTTTGTAACGGACGAACGAGTTGGTCTGAGTATTAGAAGATATCAAAATATATAATAGAACAGTAATCTGTCAAATAGCCAAGGTTATTGCATGTATTTTGCTATCAAATCAAAATATTTGCATTATGTTACGATACTACCGCAAAACACCGTGTACCGTAAAAAATACATTATTTTGTTTCGGCTCAAAAAGTATATCATATACTTTACTTATAATTATTTAGCTCTTAAAGTAAATCATATACTTTACTCATTATTAATACTTGGGTATGGGTATAGGTCCTCCCTGCCCCTAAAGAACTAAATACATCGTAACGATCCTAATATACTGATGGATAGATAAGTAAGGGATTATTAGTGTAGTTCCGATCTCCTAACATTTATTGTGTCAATAATCGATGGGACCAATTCATTCTCATCTCGGTAATTCTGCCCCGTTGGGGGCCACTCTGCCGGAACATAGACCACTTAGCCGAAAATAATGAGGTGCCATGAATTATGGTTATAAACGTTGTCCTTTAATCTTTATTAATTCGATCAAATATATCTTTGTTTATGCAATTTTGTGTATTAAATCTAGCTATTCTAGCGATACCTTACATCATAACAGTAAGTTTAAGGCTAAGTTTTACCCAACTGAATAAGGAGCTGCTGCTTTAAGAATGTTCACATCTGAAGGCAGTCTAACGGCCTCTGTTTAGTGCGATGGATGAACGAACAATCAGGTTCGATTCCCGCCGTGACTCGGTTACTTGTTAATCGGCCTTTTTATACTTATACCAAAATTCGTTCCATTTGAGCCGTAGGCTACGGCCATACAGCCTAACAATAACTATTAGCCTAAAACATCATGCCTTTTGGGTATCTTAAGTTTTAGAGTAGACTTGAACAAGTTTAAGGTTTTATCAAAGGCTTTTGAAATCTAATTGCTTAGGACTTTACAGTTTTTAACCTGTTGGACCTCTGATTTATTTAAAAATGAGCTGATACTTACATAATTTTTTGCAACACTAGCCGTAGTAGTTATTTGTGACGCATCAAACTTCAGCCACAGACTAGTCTACGGTAGGTATGCGTAGTAATACACAAACTGAGTTAATATAATCCACAAGCTTACCTTAATCTCCGTATAATAGTGTAAGACGAGTGAACTCATCGTCTATCAGATTTGCGAACAGATTCCCTATGATAATTCAGTTAATGGCGGCTTAGTTCGCGACCGGGAGATTTATTGAGGCTTACACGGCGAAAATTTAAGAACACGATACTCTTTCGATGATTCCGCATATTTATGATGGGTATTCATGGGTTTTCTAACATGTCACGAAATAAAAAAATCTGTCCTATACGTTTATCGTATAGGTAGATAGGTCATCGGCAACAAAATTGGGGGCAACTTTACGTCAATTTTAGAAGTCTAGAATATTTTTAACGAAAGTTGGAGGGCTTTAAAGTCCTACAACTTTATATTTTATATTTACTTTATTTAATTTTAAAGATCTAAATAAGTTTTCATAGGCAGGGTGCCCAAAAAGCTGGCTCTGCATTGCCTCTTTGGGTGGATATGTCGCATGGTCGAAGCAGCTGCCAGCCCTTTGGTTTCAGGTGATAATAATTTTGTAATAGTTTTATAAAAATCTAAGGTCTTGGGTTTCCCACAAGTCTAGGGTCTGCAAAAACCAAAAATAAAAATTTCCAATATGGAAAAGTTAGATCACAATATTTAAAACATGATTCCTTTTGATTTATAAGCTATTCCTCTGATATAAATGTTTCGTTTCGTAAAAACCTAAAGTAGGTAAGTCACCGAAACAAATCGACGGATCCAGTGTATTTTCTTAGTATATCGTAGGCCTTCAGTGAAACCAATAGAAAAGATATTGTTCCCGAAGCTGTAGAAATGTGTTCGATAAATCACATCTCCAACTTCCAAGGTTATAAATTAGGTGGATGGGATATCGGGTGCCCGCGAAATTTATAAAATATAGAATTTCGTAAATGTCACTATTCGAAATCAAAATGGTATGTACTTACGTAAATTTACGACGAACGTTGGCGTTTATTCAAAACATGTAATACACAGTTAATATAGATCGAACCGCGATTAATGATTGTAATATTTTTTTCATAATTTTGAATAATGCACGAAACACGACCTATATTGTTCACTAAAAATGTTCGAATCACAAAACGCGTGTATACCTACCTTTTATGCAGGCTCTTTATGCAGACTATAAAAAGTATACTAACGTTTTGTGGTTCTAGAGAGAATAGCTTTACAATTATGAAAACCCTTATTAGACTTCGAAACTATTCTAAATTTAAATGAGAATACATAATACTATAATTTGTCGGTTAATTCACAAACGAAAACTACATTTTGGATAGTCCGGTTTCGTATGCGGCCGAAGGGGTTACGAAGCCTAATTACTTGTTGGAAAATTAGGTTATATATTCGCAGATTACAAAATAACGTTACATACTATTTCGGCGTAAAAAAAATTAAATAAGGCCAAATCCGTACACTCCAGAATGTTGCCAGATCTATGGCATTGTACAACTACTAGGACTGGAAGTGCAGATTAGTAGTTTACATGGTTTGTTCGGGAGCCCCGCAGTCACAGTGTTGTTCTTGTAGTTCCCCGAGTCAACTGGGTCATTTAAAATAAAAAATATGTAATTTCCACGGGCATCCGGGTAACAATCACTTCATGATGAGTCAGTGTATATTGGCCAATACCACTAGTATTGCTTAGTATTGTATCTTTTAGGAATGGATAGGTAAAAACTGTACAGCAAACTTATCCAGCCCGATTTATGGAGTTAAAATCCGATAGGCATGCAGCCAAGTTTGTGAAAAGTCTCATCTTAAGTAAAGTCGACACAATTCTAATGGGTGTAGCTAATCGAACCTTTTTGTTAAATTGAAAGAGAAAGAGAAATTGACTACTGACAGAGAGGAGAGACGACACCTACCTTACATGTTACAGTAACGACGCATTAATTACGTAACATCCGTTACATTTGATGTTTGAATGTGCCCCCTACTTTCCTATCCCGTTTAAAAGACTTACACGTTTTTCTGTGCAAAAAGAGCCCAATTAAAATAGTTTTACTCAATGCCAGAACTCTAGTAGGTAGGTACCCTGACTGAAAGCTGCAAAGCTCAGTTCCCAAGCTTTGACAGTACCACAATTTAGTGGAAAAGTTTTTACACTTTGACACCGATTTCCAAAAGCCGCAGGCTGTTTAATTGTACTACAGGATTTGGAAGGATTTCAGAAAGTTTCACTTGACTATTTTATAGATTATGATCCGTTACAATATAATTAATGGTACCTATTCAGTTTTTTGTATTTATCTTCTTACTAGCGACCCGCCCCGGCTTCGCACGGCTATATATTATACATATACATACATACTTCCTCTTGAATCACTCTATCAATTAAAAAAAACCGCATCAAAATCCATTGCGTCGTTTTAACGATTTAAGCATACATAGGGATATAGGGACAGAGAAAGCGACTTTGTTTTATACTATGTATTGAAGTGATAGTGAAGAGCACGTGTTCTGATACCATACACCGGTACTGATTTAGTTTTGCATGGTTTTCGTGATTTTGACGTAAATGTTTATATTTAACTAGCAGCGCTCCTCGGTTTCACCCGCTTAACTCCCGATCCCGTGGGAATATCGGGATGAAAAGCCTATCTTACTTACTCCAAATTAATCAATGTATCCTCATACCAATTTTCATCAAAATCGGTCCTGTAGTTTAGGAGTCTATACGTTACAATAAAAAAAAAAACAAAAAAATCTTTTCTCTTATTAGTGTAGAATTTAGATAAAAAAGACTCTGATGGGCAGAGTCGATTGATTCTTGACTTAATTTTTTTTAATTAACTTCATAAATTAAGCTATACTTCAGTATATTATGATAGACATAATATAGTCATGGTATACAAGCGATTTCTATGATTATCTTATAGTTAAATGCCTGAAGCCCTGAAGGACGGACCATTATACCTTGACCAAACTTTTGAATGGAAACTCTTTTCAAATAAGTATGTACCTCATTTGACATCCAATGTCAGGCTTTCTTCGCAGTTTCCTTCATGTCGTTCAAACATTGGTGTTCAAACAGGTATTTAGGCCACAAGCTGGGTCTGGAATCTAGATCAAGGTCTTAAACATATTTAGGTAAACTTTAGGCATTTTGGAGGGATTTGAAGGGCTAAAGGTTTCTCTTTAAGATTTAAACAGATTTTAAAAGTGTGTAAATTGAAACTTTTTGTCTTAATAAGGCTTTATGGGTTTAAAAATGATTTGTGTAATATGGCATAAAGCCAGTGTCTACTTTTAATATTTTGGATAGATTTGGGGTTGGTTTCTTTCGAGGCATATATTTTTTGGAGTAAAGATTCGATTCCCGTTTTAAGGAACATTATTATTTTTATCCTTGAAAAAATAAATGCAAATTTTCTTTACGTATTTTGTTATGTTGGGGATCTTAGGCAGTATATTCTGGGATGCTTTTTACAAAAATATTTTAATGTATTACTAAGTTAACCATTCAAACATTATCAATTACAAAAACGTAACCTTTCCTTTTAGTTTCACCGTAGTCGGGTAAAAAGGCACACAATTCTGCTTAATTCTGCTTGAAAAACCTACCAATGGCAGTAGTTTAATAATTAAATTTAAAATTCGTATTTAAATGGAAGTAGTTGAAGGTCCAAGCTCTATGAAACGGTGTCTGGAGTAGAGAGTAGTGATTTATTCTATCACTGCTGCTGCAAACCCGGCCATATTTTATGAATGCAATGCAAATAGCTATCTAAGGATGACCGAGGAGAGTTTCATTGGAGTTTAATTGGCAGGTGTTGATAAATAATTGTATTTACTTACCCCCCGCTTATTCATAATAATTTAATATGCCTTCATTTCAAATGTGTTTTGCCACTATCGTACTTTTACAGATGACAAGACGTGTGCGAAAGTGACAGAAAATTTTACCGTGGCTTAGTAAATGTTAATGAATAAAGATGTTAGTCTTTTTATTTATTTTGATTTACATAATATCAAAATTAATAATATGACTTTATATGGCCAAAGGGATGGCTGCTGCTTTGGCCAACGGATTGGCTTGCGACATTGTCATCCAAAGAGGCAAGGCAGCCAGTCTTTTGGTACTTAGAGTGAAATTTTAATAATTTAAACCACTAACCTCTTATTACATTGTAGTATATCAATAACCAGCGACCCGCCCCGGCTTCGCACGGCTATATTATGCATGTGTTATAGTACCTTCCTCTTGAATCACTCTATCTATTAAAAAAAACCGCATTAAAATCTGTTGCGTAGTTTTAAAGATCAAAGCATACAAAGGGACATAGGGACGGCGAAAAGTGACTTTATTTTATACTATGTAGTGATGGAAACCTCAAGTTGGGGAAGTAAAAGTATTCTGTGGCGAAAACTAAATACGTTTTGAACAGTTATTATCATTGGAATGCGTGGTGTTGATATATTTTTCTAAAGTATGTGTATGTTTGTCTACAGGAGTTCGCGACCCTCACAAAAGAGCTGAACCAAGCGAGAGAACAGCTGTTCGAGAGAGAAGAAGAAATATCGGAGCTCAAAGCGGAGAGAAACAATACCAGAGTGAGTCACCTGTACTATATTTAACTATAACTAGTAGCGCTCCGCTGTTTCACTCGCGTAAGTCATGTTCCTCCCCAGTGTTCAATGTTTTATCAAGTTTCATCGAAATCTATTCAATAGTTTCATAGCCATCTAAGTGCAACTATGGATCACCAAGTCACCACGTACCGGCAGACAGAAGGGCTAGAAATTTTTAACTTGCCAACATAAGTACCTATCTTGTTATAAGAAGGTATATATTTACGACGGAAGCGCATAAAAATCGCCTTTGATGACAAGATGCCGCAACCTCTATGCAATATTTAAGAAGGAAGTTTCTACATCCTCAATGTTAACATAAATTAACTAAATGTCCTAATTTCCCAGTTACTCCTAGAACACCTAGAATGCTTAGTATCACGACACGAGCGGTCGCTGCGCATGACAGTGGTCAAGCGGCAAGCGGCCGCGCAATCCGGCGTCTCCTCGGAGGTCGAGGTCTTGAAGGCGTTGAAGAGTCTCTTCGAACACCACAAGGCTTTGGACGAGAAGGTAATGTACTCAAATAGGTCATAAAATTAAATCTGAACCTAAATAACTCACTTTTGATCCTCAAAAACTCAGCATTGATCATTAAAAACTTACGTACCGCTTTTGGTCCTTAAAAACTGATTACCAAAAATTCGCTTCAGATCTTTGAAAACTGATCACCAAAAATTCCCTACCGATTTCTAAAAACTCGCTTCTGATCTTTAAAAACTGTTAACCAAAAACACGCCTTTTAAAAGATGGCCGAGCGAAAATATACTGAAAAAAAGGCGACTACTAAGTATGCCAGTTTCTAAACACATATGTTACTACCTCTATGTTTAACTAGAGTAACCATACCTTCCAGCCCAGTTCCATGCATCAGGATTATAATTTCATGAACGTGTGTAAGTTTGATAAAGTGGTGACATGACATCACACATTTGTCTTACAAATACCCCCTATATGAACACCCTTGTACCAATTCGATGGTTTCTCATTAACTTGATGTATTTCGACAAAGTTCTACCAAGTTGGTTCATTCCATCCTAAGTAGTTGAATAAGGATATGTTTTGGCAAGTTAGGGGCGATTACAGAGTGTTTTACGACCGACGTTTGAAATATCGACTTTTTTAATTTTGAGGCTTGATGTTCACTCTTAAAATTCGGAGTCAGCTTTGTTTGACCAAATTGCGCCTGCCTGATGGTAGGTGACGATGCGGCCTAAGATGTAGCACACTTTCCTAGAAGATACCTATTCACTCGCGACTTGAAGACCCCCAATTTCTTTTAATAAAGATAATTAATAGTCGATATCTGTAATCGATCTATCGGCTACCAAGCGCAACTGAGCTTGTTTTTAGCACGATGAATTAAAATGATTTTAGAATATAAATAAAGGTTATTGTTTCAGGTTCGGGAAAGATTAAGAGTTGCGTTAGAAAGGAATACGGCGTTAGAAGAGGAATTAGCTTTAACCAAAGAAGAAGTGAGTATGTTCATTGACATTACATTTACCAGTGTAGGACATCAGCGCGATCTAGCCTCAAACTTAGCATATAGGCTTGTGTTATAGCGGCCAGAAAACGAATACTATACAAACCTACAGAAACAAGTATTTAAAGATTATACATATATTTGTTCCATTGTAAGAGTCGAATCAGCAACCTTCTGCGTGGCAGGCGACGACTATCTTAATAAGTGACAAAGCTGTCCGATTGCCTAGAAGATGCAGATCGCATTAAATTACTAGAACCAAAACTGCATGTCTTTTCTTAAACAAATTTATACCCCAGTACAATAGGTATAGAGACTTGTTGCTATCTAAGTATTATTTTCGTGGTTCTAGTTATTTGTTGGGATTTATTCACTTGTAAACTTAAAGAGGCCAATATAACGTTCTCGAAATGAATCACAAAATAAATTTATCAAATACGGCCAGATTTTATCTTAAATTAGCTCATTTCTCATCAAAAAATATATCAATAATAAATTATTTTGTTCTCCAATCTTCTTTTAAACGTCAATTTCCTTTGGGAACAATAGATATTTTCCATTTCCAAATAAATTTACTAAATTATCTTTGTGGCGAACGCAGACTTTTCGATCGGTTGATATCTTTTTTTAAGTTTTGGCTTGGCACGATTTGCCTATAGAAATAGCTATAGGCCAGTAGCAAGTAAAAACATCTAAATTAAGCATTTGAACTCTCACAACACGCCATGGTTTATCACTATCTCCAACCGTTCAATTTGTCAAAATAGATGTTCACTTTTATGGTTCCAAAAACGGTACCCTAATAAGATTACTGAATTTTCCATCTGTCTGTCTGTTTCTATTTTGTTAATTTTCAAATTAAGACAATGAATTAAACAAAAAAATCGGCAGAGCTGAATAGCTGAACGCAAACGCAGTGGAGTTAGTGAAAAGTCTTATTTAAAGTCAAGTCGAAACATCTATACATATAAAATGCTTTGTCCTGACTGACTGACGGATCATCACACGGCCTAAACCGCTGATAGTAGAGACCTGAAACTTGTCTTCTTAGTATGACGTAGGTATCCGGTAAGAAAGGATTATCCGAAATTCTACTCCCTAGAGGGTGAAAAAGGGGGCAAAGTTTGTATGGGACAACGTAATTCCTTAGTCCATTTTCAACTTCTACGCGGACGAAGTAACGCAAAAGCTAGTACAGATATAATTTGATTTGCTACTTACCTGTTCTTTGTTTACATCCGTTACACGTTACATCCTTTAGATTTTATTTTTCCATAAGCGCCTTTCTACTCCTCTGACCTATTCTAAGTCTATACTTATATTAGGGACCAAGTGCGCACTGCGAATCGTGTCGGTTGATTCAAAATCTATAGTCTAACTCCACCCTTATTATTACAATGTTATTTGAGCCATATTTGAGCACAATAATTCCAATAAGTAGGTATTTACTAAGTAGGTATTGTTAGAAGGAATTTTCTTTTACTTTTATATATCTTGATTGACAATTATCTATCTTATTTAGGTTGACACGGAGATATTATGTCAATTTATTTCTTATTTAGAAATATTTCTACATTTATTTATTGTTTTTCGGACTTAGAAATTAGGTGCCGTAAGATATACTACTGCTTACGTAGCAGTAGTATATCTTACGGCACGGTACGTACTTACCTTAGGTGACCGTTAGCGTCCCTTTTGGCTCCGACGTTAAATTATACCTTCTACTTATGAAACTTCTCTATCAACACAAAAAATGGCAAGTTATTTTCGTGTTTTGTTTTATTTGACTAGTGTATTATGTTTGATTGAATAATTTCTGTGGCTTTTTGACGCCATTAGAGGTACGATGTAAAGGCATAACTTGTTCGCCGTGCCCTCTATCGATAGGTATGTGTCTTAAAAATCCACTGCGCATTTTTAGAAAATCATAGGACAACACGTTTGGTTTAATATTCTGTTTTCGCGCGCGGATGGAGCGCGCTATAATTATGTCCTTTTCAAACTGCAACCTAAATGATAGAAATGATATCCGCGACTGACTGGAGTAAGCAATGATACGTTATTTATATAGCGCATTAGACAGCCATTATTTAATTTTTAAATTCCATTATTTCAGTTACAAAACGTAAAACAATCGACGGGTCAAGACGGCGACAAACCGAAGGAGAACGGCCAAGTTTCGACCGGATCTCCAGAACAGAATGGTGAACAACCAGTCAAGGTACTTTCAACCTTATTACTATCAATATTAGAGTGCACTGGGCGGGGACGCACTGAGTATTGGGTAAAGGGTACTACAGTTAGTAATTCGCATAATCTGATATTGATTATTGGTTCATCTTTTTTCGGACTAATAGACAAACAAAAATATTCTGTCAAGTGATGATCTAAATTCTAAAATGTCACATTTCCCAAAAATTTGAAAAAGTTTTTTATCTTCGAAACACTTTAGGACAATATGTGACAGAATATTTTTGTTCGTTTAAATATTTTTAATTAAAAAAAAAACTTTTATTGTGCTACTAAAAAAATCAAGATCTGAATATGCCAACGCCCATAGATTTAACGATGATTGGTCTCAATTTTTCGCTATAAAAATACACTATACAACGACAAAACACAAAACAGTTTTAAAACAATTATAAATGTATAGACAAGCTTTGTGTTTGACTGTGCTGTAGACAGAGACGAATTAAGAACGGAAAATAATGGGGGTTGCTAAGAAGCAACGTCCATAAAGTCCATTTTATTAAATTTCTTAATCCGTCTCAGACTTTAATTTAAAGCTGTTTTTACCGCTATATTAAAATCTTTTTCAATTACAGTGGTGTGTTTGATGAATGAATACGTCTTTACTTGCAATGAGTGATAAGTTCGCCTATTTGTACAATATTTAGTTAATAAGCTTTTTGTTGTTTTTAATCTTGTGTTTTGGTACAAATAAAGTGTCACGCTATATAATATCTAATTACAGTAAATTTCTCGACATAAATATAAATATTGTTACTACTAATTGAGATTTTCACCCAGTATTGAAATCATTAAAAACTATTGTAGGTACAGGCGTATTATATTAATGCTTAGTGTATCTCACAGGGTCGTACCTAGTTACTACAGTTTTTAATAAATAAAAGTCGCAAGAAATTGCACACAGGCCTAAGCTAAACAACTAAGCTTGTGTTATGGTGGCCAGATACTTTTCTTTTCATATTTATTCTACATAAAGAAACACTCGGAACCGGAAACAAATATTTGGAGAGTATACAAATTTGTTGCAAGGCGAAAATCGATTCCGCTGTTACTTTCTGCGTCGCGGGTGGGTGCTCACCCACTGCGCTACAGAGATGGTGAAACTATTGTTCGTTTACTTTGGGGGCAAAACGCCTCTATATTTTCGTCCTAGCTACGGCCCTGTACTTAGTGTATTTTCAGTTGATTTGATTGTTTTGTTTGATGGTGGACGCAGGAACAAAGTAGTGTAACGAACGGCGAGTCGGATACAAGTCGGAAACTGACAGAACTACAAAACACTGTCGCCAAACAGGTTAGCCTATATCTCGCTGCGCATACGCATCTCAACCAGGTCGATTACGTCTCGCTACATAGCAATACGTTTCTATTGCAATGGACATTTTGGTCAAAATCAAAATCATTTATTTGTGATTCACAGGTAAATTTAGAAGATACGAATACAAATATTATTGCGCTCTGTGATCTACCATTTGGCGTACAAAATACATGGTTTAAATTATTTGAGGATTTTTAGTAAACATTTTCATGTATTTCCGCTCTGGACTAACTTACCATCAAAGCTCACAACCAGTGGTCAGTTGAGACGAATCATTTCCCAACTGGCTTCCTGGTAGTGAGATTGGGTAGTCAGCGACATTATCAATTCTTTTTTCGAATTTCCAAAAGTCTTAGAACAAGAGTTGTTTGTTAATATAGTAGTAGCCCTACTAGTTTGTAGCTCATTATCAGTAACCCTGTTACTCCGTTTTTAAAACTTTAACTATTTAACGGACGTTTGGCGGGATTACTGTCTATAATTATATCCATAGCAATAGAAATCAATCGTCTATACGATCCGTAATCAACCACAGGCTCCATATAACATAGCCTGATCGCCATCGCACTATCGTGTCGCCATCTATAAACAAAAAATATTATTATTTATTTAATTAATATTTTATATGTATAATAATTGTCATATAATTAGTAATACATTGCACATTAAACAATATTGTAACCATGTATTTACATAGTTAGTACTTATTCATACATTTATACAATAAACATATTGGTTAACGTATTTAAGTATTATTGAATTTAAGTAATATAAAATATAGTTATCGTAATCACAAAGGTAAGAATTGCATGGTATTTTAGAATAATCTGTGTATTTATTCGCTTTTTGTAATATATTAGTTACTTATCTAAGTTTAACAAGATCATCACATAACTTTTTATAGATAAACAATATAGTCACAGACATCACGCTGATTAACAACACAACTAATTACTCACATACATTCACTAACATTACATTTATATAAATTAATTACTAAAATAAATTCGACCTAACTTAGTTTTAATGTATTCGCGAAAAAATTTAAGTGTTCTAAGATCACAATCTATCTCTCTCCGAGATTTCGCCGGGTACGTACTACCTAAATATCCCAATCTACAAGTATTAATCTGAATAGAAAAGAGCTAAATTCTTCAGGTGGCCAGTTCCTATGTCTCAGTTCCCAATATAACTCTTTTAAAAGTATTAGTCTCAACAAAACTGAGCTTCTTTAGCTTCCCAGTTGCCATAGTAACAGTCCTTACCTAAAGTGGTATACGTCCACAGTCAGCAGAACTGAGCGAAATTCTCTAGGTTCCCAGTTACCATAGCAGCGGTATTCCTCTAAAATGTACAATGAGTCCACAGTCAGCAGCACTGAGCTAAGTTCTTTAGGTTACCAGTTACCAAGGCAAAGGCACTCTAATAAAAGTGTATATATTTCCACAGTCAGCAGAACTGAGCTCGTGGCAGCGGCGAGTTGCGGAGCTTAACAACAAGGTGACGGAGTTAGAGGAGAGGCTGTCGAAGGGAGAGAAGGAACTCGCCAAGAAGCAGGACGAGTGCGCCAAGCTGCAGCGGGATCTGAGGGAGAACGTCGCGCAGAAGGAGGACCAGGTAGGTGGAACTGATGAACATTTGCTAATAAAAACAAGGTAATGGAACTGGAGTAGAGAGAAGGCAGAGAAGGAACTCGCCAAGAAGCAGAAGGAGTGCGCTAAGCTGAAGCAGAATTTGAGGAAGTCGAGCAGATGGAGTATCGGGTGAAATTATAACTAACATAACATAACAACAAAGTGACGGAACTGGAGGAACCCGCATCGAAGGAAGAGAAGAAACTGGTAAAGCTGCAACGGGATCTAAGGAGGACCAGTTGACATGGATGGAATTAATAAATATAAGCCAAGCTGCAGCGGCACCTTAGGTTATAGCCGTTACAAAGTTTCATAAAATGAAGTGTTTTTCTTTATGTGACCTTTACCGTATGTTCCAGGAGGAGCGGATAGCAACTCTAGAGAAGAGATACCTGAACGCTCAACGCGAGTCCACCTCACTGCACGACCTTAACGAGAAGCTGGAGCAAGAGTTGCAGCACAAACAGGCGCAGCTTAAGGTAGCTATCAACCTTATTTTTAGGAAGTTAGAGCTCATTTTTTAAATTAATTTTGGAGACACGCTCTGAAGAACAAACAAGGTTAAGGTAGCTATGTACTTTATCGTTAGGGATTCAAATCGGATTTTAGTGATACAAGATTTGCAACACAAACAACTTAAGGTACCTAGTGTTAGAGTTAATTTTTAATACGAGTTTTTGTGTTACAAAATTTTGCTATAATTTCCATGATCTGATGAACATTAGGCTTAAAGGTATATTAGCTACAAATAAATCAACACCATCTAGAGATATTTCGTGTTTGAAACTATATTATAAATAAATAAATAGCATGTATACAAGTAAAACTACTTTGACGTTTCAGCTAATTACACTAGCCGTGGTCTCGTTGCATGGCAATAAAACAATTCCTAGATGGTGTTGATGAATATTTGACTAATTAGGTACCTACATTACAGACAAGTTAATTGACACCACATTAAACCTCATTGTTATTATAACAAAACAGCTTAACATTTTCATCTAATTTTACAAAAAGGCTTAGACAGACCGGACTCATAAAGACGAAAGCAGACTACATACTTTTTTTAATATTCAATTTGAAGGCAAACAAACAAGTTTACCTGCCTTCAAATCCGCCGTACATTTTCAAGGCGGTTTGAAGACGGACGGTTTTTGGATAGCTTTAATTTAAAGGTGATTTAAAGCCCCTGGTATTAGATAGTTAAATCTAAAAATAAAGTTGAGCTTTAAACTTAGATCATTCAACTACGCTTTAAACAGAGAGTTCCAAACAACATTCGACCTTTTTTGTTTGAAAGACCTTAGAAACCTCTTATAAGGAGGACCGATATCCGGTATATAAAAGATTTAGGTCAATAAAATTGCTACTTTTGATAGCGTTGCGCATGTGTAGCGCATATTTTTACCGTTTGACAGCCATTGACAACCCAAGAACTTGGGTCAATAAAATGGCGAATCGGTTGTGACTTGACAGATCTGAGAATGGGGGGAATTTTTGTTAACTTTAACTGATCAAAAATTGTGTAGTCTAGCTTCGATCTGAACTTAACACTGGCACTGTCACGACATCTCATTACCACATGTACATAATGTTCAGCTTCAAGAAGAGAAGACGGCAGCCATTGAAGAGAAGTTAGAACTGTCCACACAGAAGTTGGCGCAGATGTCCTCGCTGCCGGAGATGGAGGAACAGCTTAAGGCCAGGATGGAGGCGCTCAGTCAGGTACTGCCTTACTATTTAATGGATTAGATTTGCTTCTTTATGTTGTTTTTGTTTAGGTTTACTTGTGTTGGTTTTTTTTTTCGAAACTGCCCAGAAATTTATAGATTCTTCTAACGTGATGTCGTATCGGGCGCAATCATGCTTCTCGCTTGTCATTCCATTTCATTCTAAAACCACTTGTTACTGAGAATTTATCACTTATGTAACTTGTGTATTCTAATGCGCTCCTGGCACAGACATAAGGGACTTGTCTATATGTAATAAAACTATTAATTTATGCTTATATTACGTGCTTGTGTGCCAGTAAATTAAATCCTTTTTTAGTTGACTTAAGAAAAAAAGGAGGTTGTCATTTCGACTCTTAATAATATTTATTTATATTTAGGCATAACCTCTGTGTTTATAAATTTATTTGTTTAAAAGGGAATACCTCAAGAGAAGTCCCATTTTCGGCATTGAATATTATTGATGTCGGTTGTAAACATTAGTTTAACAGCCTATGTTTGCAGTTACTATTATGTTATTATATTTGGTTTGAATGTTGTGTGGTGGTCCATATCGGCTGATGAAGTATTCAGTGTTATTCATCGTCAGTCTGTCGTTGGGCAGGCGCAGGAGCGGCACGGCTCGGCCGAGGACCGCATCCAGCGGCTCGAGGCCTCGGTCGAGGAGAAGAACGCCGAACTGATGAGGCTCAACCAACGGCTCAGGATGAACGAGGAACACAATACAAGACTGTCTGCTACTGTTGATAAACTGCTTTCAGAATCTAACGACAGGTAACTATTACTAGTATACCTTATTCCTTAATCGTACTAATATTATAAGATAGCTGCTGCTAAGTCCCCGTCCTGTGGTAATATCGGGATAAATAGTCTATGTGTTAATCCAGGTCTCCAGCTAACTACGTACCGAGTTATCAAGATCGGTGTAGTAGTTTTTGAGCGAATGAGAAACAAACGTACAAATAAACACACACACACACACACACAAACTCTCACAATTATAAAATTAGTAGGATGTAAAAATGTGTGTATGTTTCTTTCTTCTTGGCGCAAAAACTTGAGAACAGATTGCGATGAACGGTATGTGGATATTTATAATCCTGGAATATTATACTCTTCATACCGATATTCCTACGCATCGTGACTCGTCTGAATAACAAAAAACCGAATAGTATTTAACGTATCCCCACATAGTGACGATTTATTTGCCCATACTCTTTTAAAACCATATTTATAAATAACCTATCGGATTTGAAACGTTTTAAAACGAAACGTCAACTAAACAGAACAAAAAATTATACTAAAAATAAACACGTGAAATCCGTTAAAATCGAAATTAAGAGCCATATTACTCGATTAATTTCAGATTACAAGTGCACCTAAAAGAAAGAATGCACGCGTTAGACGAAAAGAACGCCCTCACCCAGGAGTTGGAGAAGACGAGGAAGTATGCAGACGAACTGCTCGCGGAGAAACAGGACATCTTGAAGGAGTTGGCCAAGTGGAGGATGGAGACTGAACAGGTATGGACAATTTACCAACTTTTTTAAATAATGTATCAGGTCAGTGTTTTACCAGTATCTCACGCAATCTCATCTAATAGTAAATGACAATGCGGTCTAAGATGTAGCGCGTCTAGATGATACCTATTCACTCGTGACTTGAAGACACACAAATAGTACACGTCAGCAAAGACAGAGTCAGGCAACTGATTTCATTCTCGCCCGGTGTAAATAAGGAATAACGAAGCAAACTGCTTAGTGAACGCCTG
Organism: Idaea aversata; assembly: GCA_907269075.1. Taxonomy (NCBI): domain Eukaryota; kingdom Metazoa; phylum Arthropoda; class Insecta; order Lepidoptera; family Geometridae; genus Idaea; species Idaea aversata. Next base: position 661,856 of record OU026092.1, on the reverse strand, counting down.
GGACTGGTAGCGCTATTCACTGGTTTACTAGTCCGCCCAGGGATATATATATTCTAATATGGCTTGAATGTTCGTTTCAGTTAAAACGTCAAATGTTAGAACAAGAGATAGCGTTCAACATCCAACAAACGGACGCGTTAACGCGGTCATTGTCACCGGGCGCTGTCAGCCAACAACCTCCCCCGTCGCTCTTCCAAGCTAAGGTATTACAGGCTGATTACATATTATATCATTCTTCTATTACTTCTTAATAAATAACTTACAAAACATTACAAAGTTACAACTTTAATAATAGGTATTTAAAGTCTAAATAAGTGTTCCGAGATAGGGTGCCCAAAAGGATTGTTCGCTGCATTGTCTCTTTAGATGGCAATGCCGATCCGTTGGTCAAAGTAGCAGCCAGCCCTTTGGTCACCTGAATAGATAGATAGATAAACTCTTTATTGTACCACATTAAACCTTAATTCTAACATAAATTTCTGCTACAAAAACAATAATAACCAAACAATATGGCTCAATGGCCGGCCTTATCGCTAAAAGCGATCTCTTCCAGGCAACCTTTCAGAAGCCAGAGCTTTAAAGAGCCAGATCTTTGGTGACCTAAAGCGCCAGCCATCATTCTTCTTGATCTTAACTCACTATACCAGCACAACATGACATTTCTCTCCACTCCACTGTCCTTTCCGTCAAATCCTGCAATGTAAGCTCTCCACCTTTCCTTTGGCCGCCCTCTCGCTCTATGACCATTTACTTCCAAGTTTTGTACTCTTTTGCTGACATGACATCTAGGAAATCCATCATCCAGGGGAGCTGGAAACATCTGCTCGTTCCTTAACTTTTCCACATAAAGAAATTGTTCTTCTTCTTAGTGTTGCCATAGTGCCCTTTCAAAGACCTCCCTCCTTTTCCCCATAAAGAAATCGTTCTTCTTCTTAATGTTGCCATAGTGCTCTTCCAAAGACGTCATTCCAAGTTGGGGCGATCTAAGACGGCAGAGAATCAAACGCAATTTGCGCGAAGCGAATATAATTTTCCTTGCTGCATGTGTCGCGATCGATTGTGTTCACTGACTCACTCACTCATTGACTGATGACAATGCGCAATCTAAACCCCAGGCTCTGTGTAAATGTCTTGCATCATTTATGAAATATAACCAGCGTAGTTTAACCAGCTTGTGATAGAACAGCTACATTAGTGATGGTTAGAGTGATATATTCCAGCTGGACGGGTCGTGGGAGAAGCTGCAACAGGCGCACGTGTTGGCCAACGTACAACAACAGTATGATGTCTCCAGCGATGCCGAGGTAACCACTATACATTTTATTATTATCTTCTAATTAATCTCATTAATTTTAAGGCCTGCCTGCACCATTCATTAAAAATCTTAAAACAAACAAGTCAAATGCATTATCTAGAATTTCAACTGTGACCGATCTTTGGAGGTAGTTTGTGGTGTACCTCCAAAGGGAAGATCTTCCACCGGGCAGGTGTTATACCCGGTAGGCCGCGGCCCAACGATGTTTCGTTGGAACTTGTATATGAGCTTATCTTCAGAAAAACTTCGCTTGCGCGATCTAGGATCTCCGATCGGCTTAGTGGCGCCATCTGTTGGTGGCGATGTGAAGCGTCGCCACAGATCTAATAATATCACGGATCCCGAATTCGAGTCTCGCAACAGTGTAATTTTCAAAAAATATTTGGTTTGATTACGACTTTAATGTAAAGAACTAAAGTTACCATAATCCCTCAAATAAGCATGTTTAGTACGTTCACTATTTTGGACCGGGAGATGTGATCATCAGCACTATAAGCGCCTAGTCGTCCAATTCAGACCGAAGCCTTCATATAGACGAAAAATTACAGAAAGGCCGACCGCGACCGACTGGAGCAAACAAGTATAACGTTATAGATTTCCCTTATTATTCATAAATGTGTTTAGCACTAAGGTTAAACTAAATCGTGTTTATTATGTATGTATAACAGAACGACGAGTCAGACGGTGGTGTTGAAGGCGGACACACCGACGCCGCCGCCCTCGCGCTGATGCTGCAGGAACAGCTGGACGCCATCAACACGGAGATCAGGCTGATACAGGAGGAGAAGCAGAGCACTGAAGCTAGGGCCGAGGAACTTGAGTCGAGGGTAAATATATGGAAATTACAAGATATATCTGTTATTTATACAGTGCCAGCAACTTTCTATTCAGGATTTATATTAGATGGAATAAGCTTAAACAACTTTTAAAAATAAGGTCTTATATTTCCTACGCTGCCAATTCCCAATATAAGGTCGCGTATACCTCAAAAGATATTCCACTGGGCATGTATTTTCGGCACTCCTTAGTGATCTATCTTTGTACGATTCAGGAAAAACGAGGGAAAACTAACTAGCGCCATCTGTCAACTTTAATTTTCGATATAATATTAAACTTATCTTACAATCCGCAAATGTATAACGATAGAATGTACCAACAATGCATTTTGTCCGCGATCCTGCTGGCTTATTTTTTCTATCAAAAGACTGTGAATCGCAGTTTAGAGTTCAAATCGGCTGCTTCTAGCTCTAGCGGTGTAGACTGAGTTTAAATCGACTGTTTCTAGCTCTAGCGGCTTAGACTAAGTTTGAATCGAGTGTAAGAGTAGAAAAGTAAGCAGTTTAAGTAAAAGCAGACGTACTCTGTGACGCAGGTGGGCAGCTACGAGCACATGAACGTGGTCCCGCGAGGGCCGGGCGGCGCGCGGGGGGAGTCCCCCCCGCCGGCCGCCTCGCCCAGCCGCCCGCATCCACACTCGCATCCTCACCAACATCCGCATCTCACCTCTATCAACAAGTATCACACGGTCAGTACCTATGTATATTTATATCATAAATATATTTCAATGATAGATACTCAATTAGCTTTTAGGGTATTCAATTTCATTTATTCACAAATAGAGTATGGAATGATATATTGATTAAGTCCTATGCTATTTAACCTACTTTAGGTATGTGATTACAGGGTATTAGAGGGATCCACTGTCTGTCTGTCACCAGGCTGTATCTCATAAACCGTGATAGCTAGACAGTTGAAATATTTACAGATGATGTATTTCTGTTGCCGGAACCCTTCGTGCGTGAGTCCGACTCGCACTTAGCCGGTTCTCATTCTAAATCGCTCGGTAGATGGGTTTTATAGAAAACAAATAAGCCAATTGAGTGTCCATCATTTGATGAAAACTCAATTTTAGCTGTCTGTTAAAAATGTATAAACTAAATCTAGGTTTAATGAAAGCTGAAAGAAACCTTATTTCCTGTAAAATTTATTTTTTTAAAAATAAGGTAAATGCGGGTAATAAGAGCCATCTGCCACTTTAACAAAAAATGTAATATTTCGATGAAAAAAATAAGGAAACTGGACTAAAAAACAGGTCATTAGAAAATATTTGCTTTATTGTCAATTTAAAAAACAATTCATATATTTATTTTCTTGTTATTTAGTCACTAATATCCAAGGTTTTAAAAAACCTTTATGTAGTCCTTATAACTCGCAAGTACCTTATATGCACCCATCAACTTGTTTGTTGCCCATTCCTCTATATATTTTGATGTGTAAATAAGTAAGTACGATATAATCGATGTATGTAAGTGTAGTACCTATGTACCTATGTATGTGGGGACCCCAGGCGCCCGCGTCGATGTCCCCGGCGCACCACTACCGCACGCCGCCCTCCGCGGGCAGCCTCCCCTCCAGTCAGGTACATGTCCTGGACGCACTCTCTTATATCCCAGTGTTACACTGTTTTATGCACGATCAGGTAACAAAAGTAGAGACCCACTGTACAGTTTTTAAATTGCTGTTATTTTAGTTACTGTTTTATGTCCCATATAGTGAGGTTATTTTAATTATTTAAATACCCTAAGTATTTAATTTCATTTGTTTTGGTGTGGTAAAAGGTGAAAGGTAGACTTTTCACCTCCTTTAATTTTTGTGCATCCCAAGATTACCTAGAAGAGATGACTCTTATGCGAAAGGGCCGCTCTTTGTTCCACCAAGATTTAAGTTTGCGTTTATTTTATATACTTTAATTCGTACTAAGATGTGTGCAATAACGAATTTGTCTGTCATGAGGCTATGGAGTCTTTGTAAGGAGTGCTTGGGGCCGAAGTCAACATGTAGAAGCCCTTTGCAATAACAAAGTTTATTACCAATATATTATTAACATAAGTACCATTATTTAAGTTATTTATTTAAAATAAATGTTCTTCATATCAAGTAGGACTTTAAAGCACTGAATAAATTCTGAATATAGCAATTTTTTACCTCTACGGTGGGTCTCCATTTTTGTTACCTGATTGTACTACTGTGTGTGAGCTTGCTATTGTGTACCTTTTTGTTGGGCAACATATCCGGGCAACATTCGATATCAATTATCTATGTTATTAGTTATTGCTAGAATGTGGTAACAATAGTACACTACTTTTCGCATAAACTCTAATGCCCTAAACTTACAAGGCATACGTTTTAGGCGTTTTAGACATAATTTCATTAGGCATAACTACATTTGACATGAACTCCTTTTTTTAAATTTAATTTGAAGAGCTTGGGCGACCACATAATAATTCTTTTGTCATAATTCTTTTTGGCTTTATGATTTGACATACCGTTCTGTGCAACTTGCAGTCGTTACTAAATGTATCTGGCTGTATAGAAGCCAAGAATGTGCCACAAATAGCAGCAAGTGGTCGGAAATGTTGTAGAGTGTAACCGAATGCTGCCATGTTGTATATTGTTGCTCAACGAAATGTAATTGCAATGCTATGCACCAAAAAACGAAACACAAGGCACACGTTTTGAAGTTTTCACGTATCATTTGAAGTGTACAATGCTTTTATATTTAGTATGTATGTACATATGTTATTTACTTATATATTATAGATAAGATTGCTTTTTAATTGTAAATAAAGATTAATTATCACTAGACGATATAATCCAAACTTATATTAAACCTAAGAAATTAAAAACGTTTCTAAAAATCCCAATGCCTCCAGCGAGATTCGAATCCATGACCTTTGCTTAACCGTAGCGATGCAACTCACAGGTTTAGAGCATCGCGATGCTCTAAACCTGTGAGTTATATGAGCCACACGCCACTCTAAAAATAATGATAAACTGTAAATCACATACCTTTTTTTTGTAAATACATACGTAAATGAATATCCGTGTTGGAAGCTGTAGTTTCTCAGCTCTAAGAGCGTCTGTCGTATATAAAATGAGTTTTAATTTCAACATGGTGGCGTGTGTAACCCATATAGCTTAGCAGTATAGAGCACCGCTACGGTTAAGCAAGAGCCAAGGGACATTGGATTTTAATAAATAGTTTTCAATTTCTTAGGATTAATTGTTATAATATTTTATCCCATATTGTGTAGTAATCACTTATTTTATATAGTTATTAGATTGTACTGAATATGTATCGTGCCAAATATATTATAAAAACTGCCGAAATTATGTAAATAAAGCGTTATACTATATTATTATGTAAATATTTTATGTATTAAACACTCATTTATAGCCTCAGCCTACGCACTGCTTTCAGTTCACAAATTCAATACATCTACCACGGACTGACTCAGACTGACTATTTTTGTAATCAGTTATTTGACGGACAATAACTTATAAACGGCTTCACCTATTGTTATGACAAAAGTAAATCTAAAACACATTGCTTACTGCAAAAATATTTATTTATTTATTATAATATCGAAACATATATACCTATGTAAATGTAGCCAAAAACAAAGTGATCTTATCGACCTATAAGCTTTATTGTAAATCGTATTAATTAATGCCTACTTAATACTAAATTATTAATATTAAATTACTGCGTATTTAAATAAGATACAATGTTGTAATTTCTATTAGTGTAGTTATTTATGTAAAAAGTATCATGGTAAATAAATTATTAAATAATTTTTAACTAGGTAATTACTTAGTTCATAACATTTATTGTATATTTTTTTTACAAAATTGCCACTCTACTCCGTTGATAATGTAGTGCTCGAAAGGTAGAAAAATATAATATTCCCTCATAATACCGTAGGTTCTAACACTCCTTAGGGTGTTTCAAAAACAACGTCGGTTTTAATTTGGTTTCACATCAGATGTAACTAATCTAACCACTTTGTTAGAAGGTAAAAGCAAGAACCCCCGTAGCTAATTCAAACTCTCTGTTCTTTACATTCTAACAAAGAAGTTAGATTAGCTAAAACCTCTTTTGTAAGACTTTTTGTTAATGAAGTATTTTCTAAAGGAGTGAAAATAATTTGATTTCAAGCCAAATTTAATCCGATGTTCGTTATTAAGCATCCTATAAGTATTAACAATATTCTTATTAACATGTTATACGTGTTATAGATGCAGTTATGCGACGATGGTCCCGGAGGTCCCGGGGCTCCGTGCGAGGGGGCGGAGTCCCCGCTGACGGCGCGGTCGTTGCGGCTCGAGCGGGCTGCGCGGGCGATACACGCCGAACGGGACCGGTTGAGGGGGCACTATCAGACGCCTTATGACTCGTAAGTTGCTGGCTTTACTTGTACTAATCCCGTGGAAATATTGGGGTAATGTTTTGATCCAGGTGTCTAGCTATCTATTTAGATAGATAAATAATTTATCTTAATATATATAAATCTCGTGTCACAATGTTTGTCCTCAATGGACTCCTAAACCACTGAACCGATTATAATAAAATTCGCACACCATGTGCAGTTCGATCCAACTTGAGAGATAGGATAGCTTACATCCCGATATTCCCACGGGATCGGGAGTTACGCGGGTGAAACCGCGGAGGGCAGCTAGTTGCATTATAAAAACAAAACATAAATAAAAATAACTATCTAGCTATCACGGTTCATGAGATACTGCCTGGTGACAGACAAACAGACAGTGTCTCGAGTGATAGGGTTTTAACCCTTTGATATGATGACTTACATATAAAATACTAAAACAGGAAACTTAAATAAAGAAAAAAATCTAAGTGTAGGACAAAGGGCGGCCTTAACGCCTAAGGGCGATCTCTTCTATGCAAGCTTAAAGATGTACAAGACTTAAGAGTTCATCGGTTCAGTAGTTTTCGTGTGAAGGAGTAACAAACATTTATACATAGTAACACACAAACTTTTACATTTATAGCTATCAATATTTTATAGGATATTTCACACAGCGCCATCTAGCCCCAAGCTAAGCAACTATGCTTATATGATGGTGGCCAGATAACTAATAAAATATTTATAATTAAATTAATCTAAAATGACTAACACAATATCTTCCTTTAACGCTGCCAGGAGTTCGATGATGTCAGGAAGCCTTGCCAGGATCCCAATACACAGGTTCCCAACTTTAACACCTAGTCTAAGACCACAGAACTTAACACCAAAGCCGTATTGTTCAGAGATAAACCTGGCCCAAGTCTGGTGCGACTGTCCAGACACGCTCTTCAACTATGTGCCTCATAGATTGTGCTTAAAGTCGAATATGTATAGAATAGTTGATAGTTATCTATTTCATCATCCATGTTTGGTTAAATCTGCTAGTTATATTTGAGAATACTGTTTTTAAAAAAGCAGGTTCCTAACAGCAGGTTTCCTACAGTCAAAAACAATGTCAGATACAATTCTCGTAATTATAGCAAAATGCAATCTTAAATTGATCGAAGTTAAATGATATTGAAATTTAACTGTCAATTAACCATAATCATAATAACATTTCAGTTACAGTTCAATTACATTTCAATTGCATTTCACTAACATTGCGATATAAAATCATTCAGTCATTCATTCATTTTGGTTTGTTAGGTTGGCTATGTCACAAAATTTAAAAGAATTTCATTTGGCGCCTGTTTTATTTTGGAGTGTGTTTGAAGAAACTTTGTGATATGAAGGTCCATGAGATAAATCGGGCTAACGCTCTAGATAGCAATTATGAAAGCGATCGGTAGGAAGGAAGGAAGCGAGCAATTGGTGTCGATAGCAATCAATAGCAATAGATAGCGATTTTTTACAAATAAAGTAAATAATGTGGGCCATTTCACATAACGCCATCTAGCCCTTGGCTAAACAACTAGGCTTGTATACTTAAATACTTGTTTGGGGCGAGAATCAAACCTGTAACCTTCTATATCGAAATACAAGTAAAGTAAACTCCAGTCGCGCTTCGGAGATGACACGATTTATTTTTTTTATTAGATTTACACACCAACCCATCTAAGTTAACCTTAAAAATTCACTAAATTCGTTGTTTCATGTCGATTACATTTCAATCAACTCTCAATCTCAAATTTGACGTTTCTTATGCGACGAGAATACGGTCTAGATAAGTTCGATTACATTTCGATATCATTTTGTATTTGGAGAATACCGTTTTACGTACATTTTAGTTTCGATTGCATTTCAATTAAATTAACATTTCATTCGGATATCATGTTGAAATCTTAGTTTATGAGAATACCAAAAGATGACGTTTAGTATATTTTTTGCAAACGAAATGATATTGAGATGTAATTTAAACAATTTTATTTATGGGAATTGGCCTTCAGCTGTTTTTGTCCGATGCTTAATTGTGTTTTTCCGACGTTTAACTTGTTTTCGACTTTTATTTGTTTTTTTTATACGTTTGTTTGTTTTAACACCTAATCAGGAACAATTTGACATGAATGATGAACTGTTTTTGTCCGATGCTTTATTGTTATTTTTTCTGACGTTCATATTTTTTTCAAATTTCTTTAGAATAAACAAAATGGAATTACTAATCAATTTTTGTCTCTTCATCGTCTCCTTTTTGTTAAACCCGAATTATTGTGAACGGTACGTCAATTTTGTTATTATTGTGTGTTCCTTGTAGTGATTCATGCTAAATTAAATGCTATGTTTAGTAATTCCATTTTAGCTAGGCCTAGGCGCTCACTCTATAAACCCTGTAGTTTTGAGCTAGAATCTTCCTACATTATTATTGTTTGGCTAAATTATCTAAATCCTATACAAATATTTATTTTGAATTTGTAATAGCTGTATCTATAAATGCCACTTTTCTCAATATCTGTGACAAATTTCAAAATATTCATGAAAAAAATCAGATGCTAATTATTTAAAAAATAAGGGAAAGTCTTTAAATGAACGTTTTCTCGCAGCTACAGCGGTTGCAAGACCTGTCCTTACTGATTCATTTCAATTAATCACCCTGTATCCTAGTAGGCTAAAATATGAAATATCCGGCATAAGATCCAATATCTATAAAAATAGGATTTCATCCCCCAATATTATTCTAAGCAATTTCACACAGCTAAGCAACTAGGCTTGTTTTATGGTGGCCAGGCGACAAATAGATTTTTATTTTGTAAATAATATTCGTATATCGTGTCCAGTTCAAGTCAAGAATCCCTCGGCGGTTCAATCTCGACGTCGACATGGGGCGGCGGCGCGTCCCCCGGCGTCAGCGGCGGCGGACTCCCGCGTGGGGTGGTCGCGGCCAACTCGGCCGTCTCCATCGCCTCCATGCACCAGCAGAAGAAGAGGGGTATCAAGAGCTCGCTCGGGAGGTTCTTTAGTAAAAAGGAGAAGGCTGGCTTACCTGTAAGTTATACTGTTTCAAAGGAAGTATTTTAGGACGAAAGGATTTGATCTAGACGTTTAGCAGAATAACTTCTGTTTGACGACTTTTCGAACTGTTTTTATGGGTGTGTTTACTAGAAAATCAGCTATGTTTCGAAGTTATAGAACTTTAAACTAAAATTATATTCAGGGTTTTAGGTTATATTCACTACTACGTGAAAATGGTGCTTGAAACAGTATTTTATTTATTTTGTACCATTTCACGACACGGTAAGTATTGAAATATCGAACTCCACAAAATAAAAACAAAAAACAATCCCATATTCAACTTATATGACAATAACCAAATAAAATTATTTGACCTAATTTATTTAATGGTGTAATGACCCCTAGATGCAGCAGGGCTCCGCCCCGCGGTCCCTGTCATCGACGTCATCGCTCGGGCTTTCGGGCCTCGCGGACGACGGCCTTCAACACGGTGACAACCCATTACAGGAATATGCCAGATCGAAAACCAAGTTAGTATTTTTTTTTCGTGCTGATCTGCCATCATTCGTAAAATTGGACTATTACCAGCTGTGTTCAGTGCAGGAAAGTTAGTAATATTAACGAATAAAAATTAATATACTTCCAAAAACACTGTCATCTGTGTCCTTTAGCTTGGGCTGTGCATATATATAATATTAGTCGGGACTTTGAATATAATTGACCGAACGAGCGAAGCGAGAGAGGTCTAGTGTTGAGAAGGGTCGGTCGCTCGTATGTTTGTATGTTTGTATGTTTGTTCGACGATAACTTGAGTACCGTTGCTCTGATCTTCATGATTTTTGGTATACAAGTAGTTGAGGTTCATAGAATTTTTAAGTTCGAACATGGGCAGGATCGGTCAGGGGGTTACGGAGATAGGGGTCCAAAAGGGGATCTACCTATATGGCACACAAACTATAGGACAAATATATCCGAGTGGGGTATCAAATGAAAGGGCGTAACTTCGGTGACAATAATATTGTACCATGGAACTGATCTGATGATAGAGCTGATCTGATGAAAGAGCAGGAGTTATCTCATTATCCATACTTCATAGTTCATTCATTCAAACTACTCGTCAAGAATCGCCTTGACGAGTAGTTTGTCTTTCAATGGTAACCAGGGTCTGATGATGGAACTGGAAGGTGGTCATAGGAACTTCGCAATGAAACGACACAACCTCATCGAGTTTGGGCTCGTTAGAATCGTCTTGACGAGTAGTTTGTCTTTCAATGGTAACCAGGGTCTGATGAAGGAACTGGAAGGTGGTCATAGGAACTTCGCAATGAAACGACACAACCCCATCGAGTTTGGGCTCGTTAGAATCGTCTTGACGAGTAGTTTGTCTTTCAATGGTAACCAGGGTCTGATGATGGAACTGGAAGGTGGTCATAGGATCTTCACAATCAAACGACACAACCCCATCGAGTTTGGGCTCGTTAGAATCGTCTTGACGAGTAGTTTGTCTTTCAATGGTAACCAGGGTCTGATGATGGAAATGGAAGGTGGTCATAGGAACTTCGCAATGAAACGACACAACCCCATCGAGTTTGGGCTCGTTAGAATCGTATTGACGAGTAGTTTGTCTTTCAATGGTAACCAGGGTCTGATGATGGAACTGGAAGGTGGTCATAGGAACTTCGCAATGAAACGACACAACCCCATCGAGTTTGGGCTCGTTAGAATCGTATTGACGAGTAGTTTATCTTTCAATGGTAACCAGGGTCTGATGATGGAACTGGAAGGTGGTCATAGGAACTTCGCAATGAAACGACACAACCCCATCGAGTTTAGGCTCGTTAAAATCGTCTTGACGAGTAGTTTTTCTTTCAATGGTAACCAGGGTCTGATGATGGAACTGGAAGGTGGTCATAGGAACTTCGCAATGGAACGACACAACCCCATCGAGTTTAGGCTCGTTAAAATGGTCTTGACGAGTAGTTTTTCTTTCAATGGTAACCAGGGTCTGATCTAACATATTTCGTTATCAAAGACCAAAAAGTATAAAATAAATTAATAGTTTAAAAAACTAAAAAAAACACGCTTTAATAAAACAGGCAGAAGTGAAAACTGTATATCTGTGTAAAATCTCATCTGTCGCGAGAACATACGCAAAAAGAGTTTTAGATGAAAAAAATAAAAATAGTCAATAGACTATTTGTCGTCCGACAAATAGTCGTTCGACATTTGTCGTCCGTCAATAGTCGTCCGACAAATAGTCGTCCGACATTTGTCGTCTAACATTTGTCGTCCGACATTTGTCGTCCGTCAATAGTCGTCCGTTAAAAAATACCATATGTACGTCTTAATACACTCACAGCCAAATTAAAAAACTGTATATCTGTGTAAAATCTCATCTGTCGCGAGAAAATCTGTCGTCTGTCGCGAGAACGGCTGAAAATGCTCACCCACAAAAGTGCCCAACGCGCCATAAGAAGTTTTCACTTCAAAAATCCAACTAAAAAATAGAAAATAAAATTTAATAAATTTGGATTAAGAATATTGTACTTAAATAGTAAGCGTGTTACATTGTGATTGCAAAAGAAAAATAATGAAGGTATAGCATCGCAATGTAACACGCTTACTATTTACAATATTCTTTATCCAAATTTATTTAAATTTAAAATTTAAATAAAATTACTTTACCCCAAATCGTCCGAACTCTCTTTGCTTCATTTCCTATAATTATTTATTTCATAATCATGGGCTGTTTTACAATAATAGTGGTGGATAGTATATCAAATAGTAGGAATGTTCGGTTCTAGCCGATCTAGAGACTCTGATAATTATTAAATTTATGACTAATTTTTTTATAATTTTTATTGACTTGTTATATTTTAGTTTAGGGACTTATTACAGGACATATTGGTCTCAAACTTCTCTAATATATTCTCGTTCTCGAGCTTGTCTTCTCGTTTCCTCTTACGTAATATTATGATAAGTAGATACATAAGGAAGGAAGGAAAGGAATTACTATCTTCTGGATATTATGTTGGACACATTAAAAAAGCTGAACCTATGCTTTTAGAACTTAACAACAACAACAAGTTAACAACAACAACAAGTTATGCCTATCGTGTTTCGATTCTCTAAATCATCCAATGTCAGATAATAGCGATACTAGGCACCTATCATTCAAATAAGATAGACCCGTCGTATTTGGAGTCTTTCGTCGTTATATTATACATTTTAGTACTTTACGCTGAAATATAATAAAAGCTGAAAAAAAACTCGTGAGGTCTCAGTTCGGGGCGAACTACTAGTATTTATACTTAGATGAGTTTAAAACCAGTAAGTACTTGTTGCAGAGAGCGAGATTACCGGCATGAGTTGCTCGGTGAGGCGATGCGCGCCGGTACGCCGTTCGCGCTGTGGAACGGTCCCACGGTGGTGGCGTGGCTCGAGCTATGGGTCGGCATGCCGGCGTGGTACGTGGCCGCGTGTCGGGCCAACGTCAAGTCTGGGGCTATCATGTCCGCGCTCTCCGACCAGGAGATCCAGCGGGAGATAGGGATCAGCAACCCGCTGCACCGGCTCAAGTTGCGGCTCGCCATACAGGAGATGGTCTCCCTCACGTCGCCCTCCGCGCCGCGGGGGACCGCCTGCGCCGCGCTCGCCTTCGGGGACATGAACCACGAATGGATCGGGAACGTATGGCTACCCTCGCTAGGTACGTACTTCTTGAACATTATAACAAAGATGAATAAGGCTCGTATGGGTACCCTGGACTAAGGGTGCAGATTACAACCGTTGAGCCGTTGAGAATCAGCCCTCATTCCAAGCAAATCAAATAAATTATAAAAAAACATTGTCAATAAACGCATTGCTATTCCGAAACGGGTATCATGATGAAGCTATATTCATTTGTATTTACTCATGATTATGTAATAAATAACTTAAAACATGAACAAGTATAATCTACCTTTATTATGGTTGTTGCCTTCCAGGATTACCTCAATACCGAACGACGTTCATGGAATGTCTCGTGGACGCGAGGATGTTGGAACATCTCACGAAGCGGGACCTCCGGACGCAACTCAAAATGGTCGACAGTTTTCACAGGTCTGTGTTACCATACAGTAGTTCTAAGAATAGGTATACCACACGAGCAAAGTTTTTGAGAAGTTTTGTGTGATTTCCAAGTGATCCATTAGTTCCTACCTGAATTGGGTTGATTCCAATGATAGAAATTTGTTGCATTTTGATAAGCTATTCTGCTCATCACTAACTGTAGATGTAGCTATTCTTACTTCTCTGAAGAGGTTGGATTAGCTACATCCGGCAGAATTGGACGGATGTAGGATCGGATCGTAGTTTAAATTGGGTATAAGGTAAAATGGTAAAGATAAAACCCGTGAAAGTTAATAGATGTATGGTTGGATATATGTTGAGAAAAACAGAAGATGAACCTTGCCTTCCTCATTTTTTTCTTTTCTCCAGGTCCCTGAAGCTTCTTTGATATCTATCCACAGTTAAGGGGTGTCCACAAAATGATAATTTTGTTTAATATAAGTAATGTGAATGTCCTTAGAACGTCGCTGCACTTCGGTGTGGCGTGCCTGAAGCGTGTCGGGTACAGCGTGCGCGTGCTCGAGGAGAGGCGGCGTGCAGCCGAGCACGTGCTCAGGGACGTGCTGGTGTGGACTAACGACAGGCTGCAGCGGTGGCTGGCTCAAGTCGGCCTTAAGGTACTTTCAAACTTTGATAACCACTGGCACATGCGGCCTACATCAGGTTTTATAAAGATGGGATGTTGAGTAAAGTTTGGCTATCCTAAAATAACCTTGAATGTATACCGCTTAATTTATTACTGGTTTATACAACTTGCTTGACCTTAATAAAAACCTATATAAACTGGTATTCTGCACTCTCCCACGTGCCTTACGCCACTTAGACGCATTTGCCAGGTTAATTATTACGGTTCCAGTAGAGCAAAACCGAAACACCTTCAGAGGTGTTAGTCACAAAGGTCAGAATGTCCAATTGTCTAGGATACAAGTTGTCTCAACATCCAGTTGCTAAAACGACAAATTGCCAAATCGTCGAGCTACAAATAGTTTTGTATGTCAACCATATTCATCTCTCAGCTCTTGTGTCAGTTGTGGTTTTGCAATCCCCGCTTAAATAGATGATTGTTCGTTTCCAGGAGTTTGCGAACAATCTAAGCGAGAGCGGCGTGCACGGCGCGCTGATCGCGCTGGACGACACGTTCGACGGTAACAGCATGGCGTTAGCGTTGCAGATACCCACACAAAATACACAGGTGAATATTACTTAAACATCAAGATAGTATTCTTGATCAGCTAGTTAAATATTAGGCAACCATCGTTCGAGCATTTCCGCTATCGCGACTCCACTCCAGACAGCCGGTGAAGGCAAGCCAGAGGCGGGGGACCGCTTCCTCGTCAGTGTTCACTCCGGCCGTCTAATAGATAAGGAACGGTGGCTTCCCCCTGGAGCATCAGAGACCGCGGTGTTGCTACTCCTCGACACCTCACGAGCAACATTACTTTATTATTACATACTAGCAGCGCTCCGCGGTTTCACCCACGTAACTGTCGATCCCATGGGAATATCGTGCTAAAAAGTAGCCTGCACAAGTAGCCTGCATGTTTTAATCCAGGTCTCTCCTGCGAATTACACATCAAGTTTCATTGCAATCAATGCAATAGTTTTTGCGTGAAGGAGTATACACGCATACTAACACACGATTTTGTCCTCAGGCCCGACAAATCCTAGAAGTAGAGTTCAGTAACCTCCTCTCCGCGGGTACGGAACGCAACGTGCGCCACGAACACGCCCCGCACGCCGCCTCCTGACACAACACTCTCAACTAAACGACCTGATAATGGTACCGATACATTAGTTTAAAGCTGTTTATAAGGACCTTTAGGGCTCTATGGACCTTTATTACCTTAAAATACACCGAATAATATCTTATAAACAGGTATTTATGAGCAGTTTGAACTTCAAGAGCCGTTAGAGAATCGTTTTAAGAACTTGAAATACCCCGAATGAGTAGCTTATAGCTTTTAAAAAGGGTTTTGAAACCTTTCAGGGCCCTATGGAACTTTATATAACTTTGAAATACGCCGAATAATTCGCTGTTTGTAAGGTCTTTATACGACTACAGACTTTAAGAACCGTTATAGAATCGTTTTTAAACCTTTAAGTACCCTGAATAAGTAGCTTATAGCTAATTATACGGTCTTTATGAGACCCTCTCAACTTTGAAGGCCGTGTAGAATCTATCTAGGTATTTATGAACCTTAAAATACCCCGAATGAGTAGCTTATAGCTGTTTATAAAGTCTTAAGGGTGTTTTAAAACCTTTCTACTGCTCTGTGGACCTTTATACCCTTAAAATATCCCAAATAAATAGAATAAAGCTGTTTAAAGTCATTCGGAACTTAAGGTATTTTAGAACCTTTCTAGGTCTCTATGAACTTTATAGAATGATTTGTAACAATCAAATAAGGTCTGTATGAGACACTCTGGACTTCAAGGGCCTCTATAGGACCGTTTTAGGATTCTGTAGGGCTGTGTGGATTTTATAACCCTCAAACGCAGCGGATAACGAGCATATAGCTGTTTTTAAAATAAATTATACGTCCTTATAGGATCCTTTTAAGAGCTCTATAGACTTTATACGGTCTTTAAGAGTTCTAACAGATTTAAGATCTTATAAAGCTATATGGATTTAATAGGAACATATTGAACCCTTAAATACACCGAATAATTAGCTGTTTAAAAAGTTTTAATGGCCTATGACCGTCAGATCTTTAAGCGGACATTTTGTAGCCTTAAATTATGATGTCGAGAAATTTTTTTTACACAATAATGAAATAAAAAGTTAACTAGCTAGTTTTTTTTTAAATTGAAAGTATTTTATGATTTTATTTTTTAACCAAATCGAATTAAATAAGACGGAATTTAATCAAATCAATCTTAATAAAAATCGACTAATAACTTTACACAATGGCAACACTTAGACTAATGCATTCCGTGTGATAAAAACATAATGTTGCCATATTCAATAAAACATTGTTGATAGTAATTCTTACCTACCTGTGTAATTATTATAAAGTAGAGTGCTTGTTTATTATAGAACGAATGTACTTAACTTGTATTCCGATATTTAAACAAAAATGTTACTAATTAAAAAGTCGCATTGTGCTTTTAAATTAAAAAAACTTCATTCTCATATTTACTTTTTATATATACAGTTTACTTTCCGCTGTTTTAATTTAAAAACATGATGCTATGAATTAAGCATTGTTATACTCTGATGCCAAATATTAGTTTACAAGCTAATAATGGAAACTTACCGGCTAAAGTTATAATTACAAAGTAATCATCAAATTTTTGATAATGACTTTGATTGTAATATTTTAGCTGGTTAAGTAGCAGATCGCGTAACGCCTTCTAAAAATAGATTTTCTAAATAATTTCCTTTATCTTCCACCATTTATAGAGGGCGTTACTGAAGCAATTAGAGTAGCGTTGACTTATAATTCGAACGACCTCCTAATTGTATTTAAAAGTATTAAATATTTCGACTAGAAACAAATAATAGTTTTTCTATGTAGTTGTTATTGTGTCTAGTTGAAATATGGGTCAATAAAGTGCCTCGCTGAGGTGTGTATATATATATAGCTATATTTAATGAATGTGTGCCTCTTTCGTTCTGTCATTACTAACACAAGTACTGACTGAGATACTGCTTTATTACGTTATAATAGTTAGCTCGATTTACTAGTCTTTGTACAGCTGTTGTTTAACGCTATCGTTTTGTAATCATGTATTTTATATAACTCGACATTTAAGGGGCAGGTGGAGTTTCATTTTCCATACATAATACCTTAAATTAAGAATTCGTGAACATTTTACCTTATGTGTTAGTTGGATTAAGACAGTGTGTTTCTACGTTTCTTTAACGTATGTTTTTTTCCAAAATATTCAATTCAAACGATATGAAACGAAACTGTTTCGTCCATTTTCTATAGAATAAAATGGCCCGTTTTTCTTTTAGTAAAATCCGAAAAATACAGGGGAAATATTGACGAATTTTATAGTTAAGATTACGTTTGTATGTATGAAAAATGGAACTCCTTCGGCTCCTTAATGCTAGTATAGATATCATGTCGTATCGGCACGCGGTTCGATGTGTGCGTGAGAGTGTAAACACGCAGCTTTGATTCGTGTGATATTGACGCGGCATGTTTCCTCACGCACACATAGAACTGCGCACCGACATTACGCGACATATCTATATGACAGTCGGCCGAGATAACGTCTCGATTTGTCGGACTGTTTGTCTCAATGAGCGACGAATCTTGTACAAATTTCGACTTTCATCAAAATCATACTCTTCAATGATTCTAGCTTAATATAAGTGTAATCCTCATAAATAGGCAACATTTTATACATAATGTTACCAACCTAATAATGAATTATCCTGCAAATAAATAAATCGATTGTATAGCTAAAAACTTATATAGTTTAAATGTTTTTTATCGTTAGCGAATATGTTGTAAATATGATAGTGTTTCTATGGAGCGGTAGGTTTGTAATTTTTAGCAATATCTAGCTAGGATGTGTTCAAACTATTACTAGATGTTTATTTCATAATTTATTATTAATTAGGAATTTATTTATTTATTAAGTTGTATAAACTGATATGGTTAATTACCTCAGTTGTCGTGATTTGGTTATCAGTTCGCAATGTTTTGTCGAAGGCCGCTTAAGTGGGGTTTACACTATGCTAGTACATACACTCGGACTTATTCACTAGCATGAGACAGTAGTACCTAGTAGGAAATTGAAATGAAACTTTATTTTGAAGGGGTTGGAACATAGGGCTGAGGTCCGTAACTGATAGTTTCCGCTCCTCTTTTGCCAGCCCTTCAACAGCGTTATTATCTCTGGAACCGGTGTATCCCCTGACCCATTGCAACGTCTATAATACTATTCTATTGAGTCTTGCGTGATATTTGTATATTGGGCCTGAGTTTATAGTTATCATTAAGTTTGTGGAGTACTGCCTAGTCAAACAGGATTTAGATAATACCCACACATACTAACTGGATTATTTACGAAAATATTTTTACGACAGGTGGCAGACTCAGTTTGTTAAAAAAAATGTATATGATAATGATAGACAGTAAAATTCGACGAAGTGTATAACTAGACTATATGAGCTAATAAACCTTTGCCTTTTGGCCTTCCCTCAAAAGACAGTATTTGAGAAAAAAAAGTTTGACCCTGGACTTATTAGATATCAGCCTCGTGCATCGAGCGATAAGGAATTAGTAAAAAAGCGAATCTAATATTCCCATTTTGATAGTTTACCATATTAGTTAAGTGACTGACTGTAAGAGTGGACTTGTATACTGTAAACCCGGCTTAACTTAGTGATGTATAAAACATTAACAGTATTATATTGATTAGGCGAAAGGTTACGCCCGAGTTACGTGTGGCTAATATATACTCTATGTAATATAAGGAAGCAAAGCTTGTGATCGTCCCTAATGCGTCACCCAATTTGTGACGTACGTATCTATAAACGACTAGCTGTGCCCCGCTGTTTTACCCGCGTAACTCGACTAAATTAGCCTGTGTGTTATTAGACTCTATGTTACAGAAGTAACAAACATACACACAAACTCTCATATTTATAATATTGGTAGGATAAATCCGATAGATTTTAATACCTAAATGAACAAAATAAATTAGCTGTTACATTAACCAGTGTGCTATAGATTTTATTACGCCGGCTAGTCAGCGAACACGTTATACCAATTTAAAGGAAATTGGACTCTATTATAATAAGCGTTAAATTGATAACGTCGTTTGACGAGTCTTATATCATTCGTACACATCATTCGTTTTGTTAATAAAAATATATATATTGTACTTATAGCGAATTGTAAAAGGTTTTTATAAAGCGAGTATCATAACGAGATGGTTATTTAGTTATTTGTTAGTGTATAGCTTTTTGATGTAGCTAACGGTTTTGTATAATGGCCGCCGGGCGCCATCTTGGAAGGCGATGACAGACATTCGCCGCGTGCGAGCGGTATTATCGCCTTTTTCGTACACTTTTAGATTAGCGCTGTTCGTCCGATCCTTACTTTATAATAACATTTAGCGGTCATCTACAAAATACTCCTACATGGAAATTCTGTTTCCTTTATTAAGAAAATCCAAAATGGCGTCGTATTTCCTTTACCTCTGTGAGATTACCGTTGTGCTCTAATAGTAATTACAGTAAACTAGAATTCCGCTAGTTATTCGTAAATTTAACCTCCGCAAGTGCCAAGCTAAATAAAGGAACGGACGCGAACCAAAACAATAACAAATAATATAATTTTTGTACCACATTCCAGAAGCCTACAAATAGTAGTACATACATATATTTTTCCACGATTGTCCCAGTAGTCTATCGCGCTACCAAAGAATAAAGTTACCTTCTCGTAATGTAAAATAGTTTAGCTAATTGATACCTATGTATATATAATTTGATTGACAATTAATCACATAGCTTGTTATAGCCTAATATTGGTCTGACATGTAACGATGTAACGTAAAAGACATTCCGCGCTTTACGTGTTTATATAGCTTCGCAGGATGACAGTATATCCTAGACAATGATTATAATTTGTGACCAATGTAATCAGAAACTGTGTAACCTTTGTAAAAATATTTATCTAATGTGCGATCACGACATACGTTGTGCGTCATGATAAGAGGTAAATACAATTTACACGATATATTCACATTGTTTTATTTTATTTACTTATTATTACTTAAGTACCAATGTTATAGATCCAATATTATATAGCAAACTTTTTTTATAGAGGTTTTCTATAAACACTGTTTTCTTTTTTTCTAACAACCAAGGGAAATATGACCCTCTAAAAACCTAATGTACTAACCAAGCTCTCATAAACTAGGTTCTTACTAAACGATTAGACTTATTTAGATAGCTGGATCTCTAATGACACGTAGGGTAAGCCACTATTTGTTCAGATATTACACGCCAGACCCTCGCGAATGAAAACAACGCCGTAGTAGTTTTCCAATTATTTTTGCAATAAAATAAGAAACTGGTTGAACGTAATAAGATTTATTATATTAAATACACAAATACCATAATTACATCTGTGGCTTCTTCTTATTTCCCATTTTACTTATCTGTCTACAAATCTTCTTTTTAAGTTCTTTCTGTCGTTTTATCTTTCTCCATTCCTCTACTTCTTGCTGTTTTTTATGTTTCTTCAATCTATCAGCGATGGCTTCCTTCTGAATCTCTTTCTTCTTCTGGAAGTTTGTCTTTAGCATTTTCATTACGTTGTTTACTTTCTGTTCATATGGACTTCTAACTACAGCTACTTTATCTTTGAATTCATTTTCTTTTACTTTGCCTATCACTTTAACTTCTTTCTTAGGTTTAAACCTGTATGGCAAACCTTTTTGTAACTCTTTAGGGATGACTAGGGGCTTGAAGACTTTAGATTCTCTTACTACGTCAGTATACATTGAGTCTTTGTTAGCGTCGTTCTTGATGTTTAGCTCTCGCTTAAGTTGTCCCTTGGTCTTCATGCCTTGCCACGCGTTCTTTGAACCTGTTGGCAGAAGTAGATTCACAACAGGAGCATAAAATCTCGTCACCTCAACTTTGAACCATGTTCGGCAGAAAATTATGTCGCTCATCAAGATTTTGTCTTCAAAAGTAGCTCGGAACGCGCCTTCGGGTTTATTTAAAGCTTTTTTAATTTGCCCTCGAATTCCCGATACTGTTTTTACTCTAGCTCCTTCAAATTTCGCTACTTCTAACGTACTGGTGAACATATCTTTGATAAAAGCAGTCTTTTTATATATTTTCAATGGTGTTCCAACAAGTTTTAATTTCTTTACAATTTGTGTAGATTTATTGATTTCGTTAACGCTTCCTGTAGCTGCTATTCTAAAGCCGACCTGTTTGATTTCATTAGTATTGTTGTTCACAGTTTGTAAAGCTAAGAATCCTGTATTTTGTGGTGTGATTGGTCCATAGAAGTGCATGTTACAAGTTACATGCTCAGGTGTATACTTCAAATATCTGCACTTTAAATCATCTTCAATTTTAGAATATATCGGCAAGGTCTGGAAACGTCTCCATCCCAACGATATAATCAAAGGATCATTTGTTTTCAATATCTTCTTATACCACCTATGTTTTTTAACTTTACACGATACATAGCCAATGTTTTGTTCAGCCATATTTAAAGCACCTATTAATATTGGATAGCTGGAGTCAAAATTAGTTACGAATTCTGAAGGCATGTCTTTGAACAACATTCTAACATAGAGGCCTGGCCTAAACCCTTCAACTTCTATCCTGAGACCTTGATCTAGATTTTCAAAAACAGATTTATTTAATTCAGACTGTTTCAAAGCTTCTGCTTTTAGATTTTCATAATAGGAGTGATCTCCTTTTATTCTATGGTCATCTGGATTGTCATATTCTGCATCAAACTTAGCTTTAAGTTTAAGCTTTTTGTCTAAGATTTCTAACTTAGTTGGGTCTGCTTTACGTTTAGTTCCTGTCTCTGATTTTAACTCGTCGTTTTCAGCAGTATGTTTTTCTCCTGTTTCTAAATCTTCAAAATCACCATATATTTCTTCATCCTCCCCATCACTAGCGTCATCAAGTTTAAGAAGTTCAGAAGCATCTTCATCTGCTGATCTTTTCCCAGTAACAAAACTATTAATCAGATACTGTCTATTAGATTCAGAAGTCCAATCTCTAATATTTGGTTTGTCGAGAGAATAGAAGAAAGAACATTCTTCAAGATCCAACCTTTCCTTTTCTTTATGTTTTTTCTTTTGTGTATCAGTAACTTTTTTAAATAAACCTCCAAGTTCTTCCTCATCACTTCCCTCATCTAATTCTTCATTTTGTTTATTTTTGTTACCTATTTCATATTCACCATATACAAGTTTCATGATATTTTTGGATGTTTTTTGTCTTTCGTAGTAAGCATTCGTTGCTTTCTCACCTAATTTTTCTTTCCATTTCGTACTAAAATCTTCATTATCAGAATCATCCTCTGAACTCTCAGATTCATCATTATTTGATGTCTTATCTAGACCACTTGTATCTTCATCTCCATCTTCATTCTCTGAGCCTGATTCATTATCCCATGGGAGTTTCTCTTTTTTACTCTTTTCATTATCATCAATTCCACTGTCATTTTCAGAATCACTCTCAGCTGATTCATCACCTGAATCATCGTTTTTATCTTCAATAATCTTATTATGCTGCAAATATTCATCATCTTTTACCATGTCTGGGTAAATGACAGCTCCACCACTAAAAAGTTTGAAGCCAGACTCTTGCATTTGTTCATCAACTGTCTCAGTAGTTTCTACTACATTTTTAAGAAGAGCTTTCTTTTCATTAGTCTCCTCATCTTCTTTTTTATGTGAGTGGGAGCCTTGAAGTTCAATGTATACTGCATCTTTATCATACACTATCCCTCCAACTCCTGAGAATGGGGCATATATCTGTCTTTCTCGCTCCATGAGATGGCGTTTCTTTTCACGGCTGGGTAACGGGCAGGGATCAGGTAAATAAGACAGCTCATTAATCTTCATATCTCCCACACCTAGAAAAATAAAAATGATACTAAGCTAAATATATTTTTTATCCAAATGGGTTCAAATGGCCGTTCCGAGTCATTCCCCAGAAAGGTCATTTGAACTCAGTAAGGCCGTTTAAAATCATGTTACTTGGAAACGTCGCTTTAGACCCGGCCAGCTCAAGGATGCATTTAATTGGTCAACAAAAATTTGTTACACTTTACCTGCAATATGAACTGAAGAATCTTTCATCAATGGCACGCCTCGAACATAGCCATAGAGAACCACATCTCTATTCACCTTCTGATCTTTCCTTATTAACTCCTGATTGGTAATGTCCTCGTAACGATCAGCCAGGATGTATGAATGAGTCATTCTCCAGCTTAACGGTCTGAACTTCATTACCGAAATGAATCGAGATAGGTTCTTAATCTCATTTCTCAAATATTCACCATGAATGATGCCTGATAGGTAGAATAACTTCGCTCCGGAGTACACTTCAGTCCAGAATCGGTGTTTTAAAGTTTTCTTAGTCATTTTTAATGTTTTAGCATTCTTTATCATGTCCAAATGTGTGAGAACCCCCATTATCTTGGGCATACCGTGCACTTGACATATGTTGAGAAACTCGAATATCTCCATTTCAAAACCGAAGCTCGCGTCGCACAGCAACAGTACGAGATCCGCACACTTCGCGATGTCGATCATTGAGTTCACGTCGTTGTTGCATTCTATTAATGTGAGACGTCGTTTCTTCGATGTAACGATAGTGATAGGTCCATTCGTACTCGTTACGTTTGTTTTGATGAAGGATTTGATCAGATTGTTTATCAGAGTCGTCTTACCAACGCGCGGTGGACCGACAACTGCGACCACGATCGGCGGCGGTTCTAGCGGAGTTTTGTCAACCCGTGGGATGTGTTGCTTCTTGGCTATCACATCCTCGCGCCGTCTGAACTGTCTCTCGGCTCGGACGGCCGATTGAATAGCGAAAGCTTTAGGATTTCTCTGGCGAGCACTTAGGTTAGACTGGTCTATTTGATTCTTTTTTTTCTTCTTCTCTGCTTTTCGTCCAGCAAGTTTTGCCCGGTGGGACTTTTTCTTATCGAAGGCAGATTCATCTGCCATAGTTTTAGAACAAGTTTATCTCAAAATTAAGAGAAAACACGAAAATTCAATGCAAAATAAACTTCACGCAGTTTCACTTCACGTGTAATAACCACGCATGATTTTGACACATTTGACTTTGAAAGAACAAATCTTTTTGACGTTTGGAAGTGTGTTTTCGTGGTGTTTCTATCTAACAACATGTAAAAATACTACTTTTAATGTTTTCCTCTTTGTTAGAACTTCCTTTGCTTTTTAATGGTAGTTACTTTAAAAAATATTAATTTGCCTTTTTTTCAGAGCCATTTCATACAGACCTAAAATTAGATTAGAAAATTATTACATTATTAATAAAACTATTTTTATATGTATGAATTCTGCCAAACTTTTTTTCGGATACTGGCAATATTTCAAAGTAATCAAGAATTAAGCTGGGAACATATTATCGGACGCGTCCGACAGCCGCTAGCCGTGACCGACAGCCGCGACTGATTAGTGTGCACGGATGCTTCGGACGTTGTCCGCAGACTCTTCCGAGCGCCTTCCGCCACCAGTGCTGCCAGATTTTTCTACTTTTTTTTTGGTAGATTTAAGGCAAAGAGAACGATCAGTAGTCAGATAATTTAGTAGGTACTTTCAGTAGAAAATCGATTTGTAATTTAGTAGGAAATCTATTATGTAATTAAGTATATTCGTCAAAAAATTCAGTATTATAGACAATTCAGAAAAATGGTTTTCCAAAATGAATGTGGAACAGCGCCTTGTAGATTCTGGTAGATTTTATTGCACGCACAGGCAAACTTCTGTCCTTTTGACGCGCGGACGCATCCCGCACCCCGTGCACACCATCCGCGGACGTCCGCGGACGTTTTCGGCTGATAGAAACATCCGGCTGGCCAGATCGCTGTAGGACGTCCGAACGCTCAAGGGCAGCCCAAGGTCACGTCCGCGACTTACGTCCGATAGTGTGCACAGTTACATACATGAGCATTTTTCAAAAAAATTCTGAATAATTTTTATTTCGTCTCTAAAAAAAAAGGTGACAATAACCTACATTTAATTGTTTCCGATTATAAAGGAATAATCATAGTTTATTATTTTTTATAAAATTACAGTATTTGTTTAATATTTCTTTAAAAAAAACTGGTTGCCTGTGAAGTCGGTATACGGGCGAAAGTTTTACGTGACAACAACTGTGCTCGAGTGGAAGGGACGCGTGCCTTTCACTTTTTATGTCTGTCTCTCTCGCTCTTAGACGGGCTAACCATGCCCGCGTGCCTCTCACTCGCTCTCATTGTGAGCGCATAACGTCAGCGGAGCGTAACGCAGTTTCTTGAAGTGTCACCCGGCAAACCAATTTATAAGACGTTGTCACGTCAAGTTTAATTTTTGGAAGCAATGGTCTAAAAATGTTCCTAATAGTAACCGAATAAAATTAGCTGAAAATGAAAACTCGTCAAATATTTCAATCCTTTATAATATATTTTTAGATTATCAAATTAAAATATAGATTAAGAGCACAAAATATTAATTAAAAGATCAATACTTTAAAAGAAATAGCCCACATTTTGTCCATTTCGTTACCTTTGGAACCACTGCTTGGTAAAAATATTAAATTATTAAGTTTACAGGGGGAATCTCAGCCGTTTTTGAATTCAAATCACTAAATATATCAACAATCAATACTTTGACATTTTTAATTATTATAATAAATTGTTAAATTTTAAATATTAAAAGAAAAAGTCAATCATCTCCATTAAGACAGTTATTAACTAGGAACTTTGGTTATTTACTAGGAATTTATAAGGCTGAGGTTTGAATGAACCTCAAAACTAAAATATTTTTAAAACTTAAACTTTAGATTGAATATTATGTTAGTTAGCTATCTTGGAAATTACTTTGGTTGGGGCACGTCAAAAATATGTGTTTGTATATCTCACACACTACTTACATGGACTATCGCCACGCTCGCCACGCCAACAATCAAGTTTACCCTCCTCTATAAAAATCGTACAAAATAAGAAAGCCCTAGATCCCGATTGAAGCGCCACCTACCGAGTCTAATTGTTAATCTAAGCCATCTACTCGCGACCCACTCAAACATACACAAAAAAAAACATTTGTTCAAAATCGGTCCAGCTATTTAGGAAGAGTTCGGTGACAAACGCTTGTATGTTCAACAGAAGAATTAAATACCAATAGAAATAAAGATAAAAATAACCCTCCTTTTGATTTTGCCGTAGTTGGGTAAAAATGCAATTTGGATTCTGCCTTACGATTTCCAATTACAAAAGTTACTAACAGGAAGTAACGAACATGAGAACGAAAGTTTAATTTCATCTTTTCTACAAAGAATCTGATAAAATCGACTGTTTTGTGATAAGATATCGAAAACTGAATATACAATTATCAATCCATATTACTATAAACGTAAAAGAGGATTATCTTACACTTGTTTTTCCGTAACTAACCAGGAAACAATTTTTGAATCCGGAGAGCACCACACAATCCACCAATGTTTTTAGATTAATTTGATAGATTACAGCGAAATAACTTTGTGCTACGTTCTTCTTAAATGTTTCCAGTGCACAGAAAACCATAATCTACTTAACTTTATTTATATTTTTCGATTAATCACGTAACTAACTAGGAAACCGCAAAATGACCTTTTTTATGAATGTTAAAAAACATTAATTATTTTAAAATGATGCATTGTTTTTCGCAAAATTGTTTATTCAAGTGATAAATGATTATAATCAGTGTAAGATAGTACCAAAAAGTTAAATGCAAACTCAATGTTTTCATAAATATTCTTAAAGAAAGTCAACACTGCTTAATGGGACACATCACTCTCCATACATTTGCACACTCAAAGTTCTAATTTTTAATATTTGTTTCATATATGATCTAACTTTTACAATTTTATTTATGTAATTGTAGGCAAATTTCTCTTTTATTTTAGATAAAGTAACTAAACTATACTAAATAACAATTAAATAACGAAAACTTAAATTAATTAAATAAACTACCTACTTTACTTACACTAAATTAAAAGTCCAAATGGGGATCCCTAGGAAGTGTGCCCAAAAGGCTGGCAGCGTTACCACGTTGGATGGCGATGCTTATCCGTTGTCCAAGGTACGAGCCAGCCCTTTGGTCACCCGAAGCTAAAACTAGTAATTTTGAAACAATTTTGTAATTGTTATCTTGAACAAAATATGTAAATTACGTAAAAAACAAAAGTCAATTTATGGGACACATCAAAATCAGAATTCAGATTTTTTTTGAAAATTGCACACATTTACATTACACAGATGCCCGTAAGTCGCGTCCGCGGACGCGTCCGAGCAATATGTTCCCAGCTTTAAACAACTTCTCAGTTCAGCCATGGTTCATCCTTCTACTAGAAGAAGCACCTTTTCTCTCACTCTAATGCTAAATTTTCTTAATCTATATTTCCAAAATAGTGATTGGTCCAAAAATCAATTACATTCAGATAGAAAATCTGTCACTGTCAAATTCTTCTCTGACTTCTTTGAGATGCGAAACCACAGTCGCGGATCAATTTTGTGTTTCTTTCAGCAAAAAAACAATTATTTGGATGATGAAAGCAAAAAACACAGCTGTTAATAATTGCCCTCGAGTGGAACACGAGCCACTGCAATAAACGAGACTGTTCAATATGACTTCCTCGGAATTAGACAGCCGTAACATCGCCCTGTCTATGTAAGTTTATTGACGCATTTCTCCTAATAATAGAAAGAATACGTATTTATTTCGTATCGTGGTTAGTGCGACGGTTCTATTGTTTATTTTGTGAGGTAGTTTAGCGGTCAGTTAGTGATAGAAATCTTGTAAAAATCGATCAAAGTTTTTGTTGAAAAAAAGGTCAATGCCCATTGAAAAATCTGTCCTGCATTGCAGAATTGAATGGAAACTCGTACACTGGTCTATTAAATCGAGAGATACTTAACCGTAAATGGTATTATAATCGTCATAAAAGTATAAAGCGACCCTTCTGTTGATAGATACTACTGAACTTATTACATTGTCTACCTGTAGCAATCATAAAACCACTTAATGTTTATTAATTAATTAACTGTGTACGAAATTGAGCTTTAATTTAATATGATTTAGAACTACAAATTGTACTTTCACACAGGCTAATGTAAATGTTTACACTTTATTTGTAACATTGATAAGAAACAGGAAAAGAGAATGCCCATTTTCTTAGGTGATTTGGGCCACTGTTTACATAAGTCAATATTGTTTCAGCTTTTATTTGTCTTTAAACTCAAAGACAAAAAATTATGTATTTTATATTCTGTATATGGTTTTTAGTTATTTCTGTGTTGCACACTACTCAGTCATTTTCTGTTCTGTGTACTTGTAAAAAATCACTTGGAAGACATTAAAGTATGTTTTGCTGATAATTAAAATTGCAAAATCACAATTTCACTAAACCTAGGTAACCTATTTAGGTAAGCACCATATATTTTTACCAGTGAATCTAAGAGTAAGTTTCAAATTGGGTTAAAAAATAGTTTCTTTCTGGGGCATTTCGAAAAACTCTATTTTAGTAGATGAGATCCTAAACTTCATACAGAACACACCCTTCAAACATGTCTCTAGAACCAGCGGTTGTAGCTATGCACTAATATAGGGAAGACTACTTTTTTTCATCTATAAACGTAATGAATTAATTTAAATTTAGATTAATAAAATAGATATTTAGCAATTTTCTGCATTATACCTACATACAAAATGACAAGGTTTTAGGCATAATAAAGTTAAAAAATGATGTAGGTAATAAAATGGCCTGCTTTTGTACATCTTCCTTTAGAGTAAATGCTCTATGTAGTAATAACAATATTTTAATGTATAATTAATCATTTTGAATGAATAACAATAACTTGATATAAAAATTAAAACTTAAATAAATATTGTATGAAATTACAGTCATCTAACCTTAAAGCAACCAGGTTTGTAATATGGTGACTAAACAATAGATAGAATAATTATTTATACATAGAGAAACAAAAGCAATTATCTGTAAATCATACAAACATTTGTTCACAGTAGATATCGCGACTTCTGTTTGGGCGGGTTTTCTACACCACGCCACAGAAGTCATCAAAAAAAATCTTATAAATAAGATTTCTCCTAATCTTTATTAAAAAAAAATCAGTTTCGAAAGATGCCGCTCTTCAATCTTAGTGAAAGATTGTCTCTGGAGCCAGCCAAAACTTTGACACCATAATTTTCCATGGCAGATCAAATAAAATACTTTGGCCAGTCCTTTACCAGAAACATTCAACTAGATAATTGAACTGAGTGATAATTGACTATTGAAACTGATTTTTTAGAGAAAAAAAGAGAGTAAATAAACTTAATTGCTTACTAAACACCTAATACCCTAAAATCTAACATTAACATTGTTTTCAGGAGAAAGTCGGTAGAGAATCTGGTGATATCATCCCAGGATGCCATCGGACAGAGCATCAGTCAGGCCCTTACCTTCTCTGGAGTCATCACACATCATAACAACCAGATATTGCATGAGAACAGGTTATTTTGTTTGTTTATTACTTATTGACTGTACCCTGATCCTGTAAGCATTTTGGGATAAATAGTAGCCTTTATTACTCCCAAGTCTCAAGGATTAAATGTATCCACATACCAAGTTTTATCGCCATCGGTACAGTATTTGTGCATGAAGAGGTAACAATAAAATTTAAACTTTCAGATCAACAAAATAAAACATTTTCTCATGGCAACATGAATTGATCCATCACACTAATTGGGAACCTCCTGTTTATAGAGTTACCTATTTAATTACACATATGAAATAAAATAAGGTCAATCATTTAAGCTGACCTACTCAGTTCTAAGTACCTAAAAGCTGTTTATTTAAGGCTATCTACGCACTATGCGGTTCGTGCGGATGCGATCAGCCGTGCGGCCGTTTGCGATTGCGGCTAATCGCATAACGGCTATCTGTAATGGCACAGAAACTAAACCGTTAATAGGGAGAGGATTCTGTTATAATAGCCGGCAACCGCAATCCGCTTGTTGCGTATGGCAACCATCCGACCAACCTTGCGGTCGGACGGCAGCCGCATCGTAATGCGTATTAAAACTATTTTCTCATACATATTTTCGGCTGACTGCTGTGCGTGCTTACCCTAAGGGCCCTAACACAAAACTGTAAATTCACAACGCATCGCAAAATTCTATGAATATCTTCACAAAAATTTACTTCATCACTTGGAAAGACAATTGGATTTTTAACCATACTTACACAATATTTTCTGAATTGCTAAACATCGCATGAGAAGTCATTGACAATCACGATACAAAGACTAGCTAAGTATGCATTTAAAACCTTCAAATCTACACAAAGAAGCTTGAAACAACTGAATTCCAACAATTAGTCCTAAATCTATTGGTTGATTAATCCTGAATACCTTACACTAGGTATTGATAACAAATGATAGTGTTATCATTGTCACAACCACTGTGATAATTTAGTTAATTTACCTGTTCAATACTGGCTTGTGTTTGGGACGATTAGCTGTCCTGGTTGATACAGCTGGTCAAGATAGAAGCCATAGGGCGTCTTTATACTTAGCCATATGAAAAGAAATAAACAGCATACAATGGGATCTAGTGATACAAATGATTTGCAAGTGTATTTCGCTCAGTTAGAGTCAGTGTGGAAAGTGTTTTTTCTACGGTAAATATTTAAGGGTTTTTTATTTATCTTAATTATTATCAATAGTTCAGTGTTTCGTTTAGTTTATAGAAAACAAGCTTTTTTGCGTGAATCGGTCCGCGTAAGAGTTGAATTTTCCAAAATCACTCCATAACGGATGCCTTCTTGTAACGTAATAATCGCTATCTGTGTCCCAAATTCTAGCCAGATCCGTCCCTTGGTTTGAGCGTTGATAAACCTAGTCAGTCAGTCAGGCTTTTATTTTTCATATTTATAGATTTGTTTGATGGATTTTTTAAATTTATTGATCCATGATATTCGTCCCATTTGGGCCGTAGGTGTAGAGACGAGATCC
Organism: Idaea aversata; assembly: GCA_907269075.1. Taxonomy (NCBI): domain Eukaryota; kingdom Metazoa; phylum Arthropoda; class Insecta; order Lepidoptera; family Geometridae; genus Idaea; species Idaea aversata. Next base: position 630,444 of record OU026092.1, on the reverse strand, counting down.
TTTAGACTACTCGTCAAAGTTAACTAGAAATGGTAATATTTTTACATGGTTTGTAGAACAGGATTGTGTTTTTCTATAATATATTATAACAGCGTTGTTATGATAGATTTTAATGTGTTTTAAAGTTAAACAAAGAGTTATTAAATATATCCGTGTGAATATTTATTATTAACATTTATTTAATGAGTTTTTTAATATAGCTTTGTTCCTTTGTTTGATATCATTATTGTGGTTGAATAAGCAGAAGATTCATAGGCCCGTATTTAGACGCGGTACGGCTATGCCGGAGATGCATTGCACATCACACATCGCACGTTGCTACTAGATTAGGTTATATAGGTTACTTATAAACATTTTGTTAATAGTGTTGGCAAGTATTTTTCTTGATAAGTATATTGAATTTTCTATCTACAAACTTTCTTTGATGATTGTTGGATTTTTATTGTAAAAACTGCCTTTTTTCTGTAATAAACGATATTTTTTTATGTCGATGTCACTTGTCAAAATATTCTTCACCACGATACAAGTTTATCTATGTGCTCTGGCCTGTGATTGTTCAAATTAAGGCCTTGTCCCTTCTCGCTCGCCTAGCAGTGCTTCGTATCTACTTGTGCGATGTTAATGTGCGTTGCATCTTTGTATAGCCGTACCCTAAGTCTAGGTTAAATAAAATCGAGATTGTTGGATGTTGCAAATGGTCCTTAAAATAGATATTTGCTTAGTAAACTATTGAGTAAATATTGTTAGAAATAGTTATTGCAATAATTTAAACGATCTCTCTATGGTCCAGTGGCCACAGCCTTCCTCTCACTTTGAAGGTAGCCGGTTCAGTAGTTTTTGCTTGAAGGTGTAACATACACACAATATTGACCTTTCTAGATTATTTATACAGTGCCTAGGACTTGGAGTAGCTATACCACCCTCCCAACTTAGTCGAGTTATTTCCGCTAAACCATCTCGCGTCTCGCTCATTTCTATCCAGTCTGACAAATACAGTGAAGAGGCCGATGTAATCCACATTTCTTTATCTATGGTATAAAATAAATAAAAAATATATTTAATCTTAAAGTTGATTTTTAGAAATTACTTATCTGTATATTATATCTCCCAGGATTTTCCCTACGTTATACGTACAAACACTTTTAAACATTAAACTAGCAATGCCCAGCGGTTTCGTCCACGTAAGTTCCGATCCCGCGGGAATATCGAGATAAAAGTAGCAATTTAAGTAACATAGCCTATGTTAGATAAGATAAGATAATTTTTATTTAGAAATACAGAACAATATTAAACATATGTACAAAAAGTTGCTTAAATCTATGTCTACGTGTGCCTGAACTAGGTGATCCTGTGTTTAAGACGACATGTGCTGATAATTTAAATTAAAACTAAAAATGACCACTTGTTACTTCAAATCAATCATAATGTATGCTCATACCAAGCTTTATTAAAATTGGTCCAGTATTTTCTGTGCCTATTCGTTACAAACTAAATATATTTCCCTATTATAATATTGAGTGGACACAAGGACTCCATAATATTGGAAATTATTGCAACTATTTATGCAGGTGAAACCGCGCAGAGTCCCTAGTACGTAATCAGTACCAAGTTTTTTTAAATAGCTAGCTACCTGAACCAGCGAAGCGTGATCAATGATCATGACTCATAAACGAAATTATCTCGTTTATTTCAAACACTAGATTAATATCAGTGTTTATTTGATAATGTAAAGGTACCTACTACAGTCAAACAATGATCTATCGACGATGCGTGTATAAAAACGTAGTTTAATCGGCGGAAATCATCAATTAGGCTTTAGATTCTAAATTGCCAATACGGCTTACTGATTAAAAAAAACTAGTTTAATTATGCCTCGACAGATGGCAGCACCATCGTAACGAATTAAAAAAAACCAGTCAAGTGCTAGTCGGACTCGCGCACGAAGGGTTCCGTCCATTATATTATTATGTTATTAGTATTTGTTGTTATAGATAGATAGATAGATAGATAAACACTTTATTTGTACAACACACAAAACATTAAAAATAACAAATATGACGAGAAAGCTACAACAGAAATACATAATCTTTAAAAATTTCAACTATCTAGCTATCATGTTTCATGAGATACAGCCTGGTGACAGCCATAGTAAAGTGGTCACGATTTTACTTTAGGTAAGGAACCTTAAAAAAGGAAATCTCTTGATCAGGGGGTTTATTAATGTTTCTACCGAAACTCAGTCAGTTAATCGCGGCGCGTTAGGAGAAATAAGCCAGCAAAGATATTAGTGAAGTTAAATTCCATCGCCATCATTTAGACAAAAAAGAAGGAAAATATTCCTTTAGGATAATATAAATAAACTCGTTGACTACACCACCTCGTACCTACCTTACGCTATGCAAATTAATTCTTTGATTATTTGCACGGCAATGTATGAAACAGGACATTACACACATCGCCATCTAGTCCAAAGCTACGCATTTATTAAGAAGCGTCTCCTACAGTTACTGCCTAGGCTAGATCTACCTACTTCATGGTCATATCAATAAACTAAGCTTTTTCGTACAACATAAGTATACCTACCTATATGTTTTACTATAAAAATCTGTCATACCTACTTGTAAATGTGAAGGGGTATTTTATTGGGTATGCTATTATTAAGATTAAAGTACCTAGAGTATTTTATTAGTAAATCGATATGCATATAAAACAAAGTCGTGTTAGTAATCGATTGCGATTAAATTGAATATGTAGATAGCGGTGAAGTTCTAGAATAGCTTATAGGCTTTACGATATTTCCACGGGATCGGGAACTATGCGGGTGAAACCGCGGACCTCAGTTAGCTAAGTTTACAGCTCAATTTAGTCAGACACAAATGTAACTATTTAAATAATAAATATTGCAGGACATTCCACACATCGCCATCTAGCCCCATGCTAAGTAACTACACTTGTGTTATGGGTGCTAGACATTATACTACTTATATACTTATAATACATGTCTGAGGCGGGAATCGAGCCCGCAACCCTGTGTTTGGTAGTCCGGCATGGTGACCATTGTGCCAACTGGGTCGTCAGGTCTGCAGGTTATTACTATTTACAAAATAATTCATATAATATTTAGTTATAAACCAATGACATTACGTAATGATTACAGGAACATATCGAGATCACCTTCCCCCTCGCTACGGATAACCGACCCGGCAAACGAACCTATCGAAAATGATAAGGTAAGTTAAAATACGAATTTTACAGACACAATACAACTAATTTGTTATTTTTTAAATAATTTTCCCTAAGTGTTCTGTGGTATTTTGCGAGTTTTCGGTTATCTGCTACGTTTCATAAAATCGGTCAAGTTCTTTTAAAAGTTAAAAGTGTTTAATTGTTAATCGAGGTTTATTTAATATTTCCGTTTCGATCGTCCTTTTTTTTAATAGTTCTTTGTTTATTTTTGTTGTTCGTCTTTGTTATTGTTCAATCTGGACTATTGACAATTAAACATCATTGAAGAATTGAAGTAAATCGGTAACCGTACAGTGAACTGAAGTACTAAAACTAAATAGTATCAACAGTCCTGTAACCGAACTACTAAAACTAAGCCATATATTTCCGCGTGGAACCGAAGGAAGTAGCTAATCGTAAATAAACCTAGTTAGATCATACAAAAGTTAACTAGATAGACGAGTGCGCACACGCAGTCCGTTGACCTCCAAACTAAATAATTGCCTAATGCCGGATATGCAGTAGTTATTGTAGGTTACAGATAATGGTGTTACAGCAACGATAACAATGCCCCATTTTTCGCCACTAAGCGAAAATGGTGGTACGTCCTTGTGTTTTGTTATTTAGCTATATATTCTGTGACATTCTATGTTATTAGTATCCTTTATTCTATTATCTAGGCAGGGTATTTTTTTTAAACAGGCCTTCAGGGCATTTCCTAAATTATAAGTGAAAGCGAAGTTCTCGATTTTGACTAAAATCAAAATTGCATCATTAGGTATTACCATAGCTAGGAATTGAACCTGTGAATTTGCAAAAAACAAATGTTTTTGTATCAATCGATAGTGTTGCTGATAGACATATTGTGTATAAAATGGCAAATGAAAGGAATTCAATTCAATTCTTGATTATGGCGATTCTGCCCACATTGCGTTGCAATTCCGTCAATGTCCAGTGACTAAAGAAATTAACGATGGAGATTGGCCGGTAACAAGAATATTGATCGGTGATTTATGCAGCTGGATTATCTAAAACAAACAGACACAACACAGGACGTTCACCAAATATATTTAAAAAAGAAAACTTAAACGAGCCTGTATGAACTAAAAACCTTTCGCCTGCCCTGTTCGGATCTATAAATAAAAGTGAAATTTCGAGGGTACTTGAAAAATAATTTAGTCATTTGCCGACATGGATTCTCTAATGGATCTGAATAATTTTATCAACGTAATTGTAGTGTTTTACTTGGTTTATTTAGACCATGTAACTTTGGATATCATATTTTCATTATATAGAATCGTAAGTATTATATTGATAACTTGTTATTTACTGGCTGGCCGCCAAAAATAATCGACCCATCCACTGTTTTGTTCCTCCTCACTTCATATAGCCGTAACCATTCCAGATCCAGCCCTCCGGCGTATGTCAGGGGCCTAAACAAATTATTTTTTATGTTATTAAAAATAAATTATGCTATAGAATACGATATTGAATTTATAAACTTATACTAGATTAACTTAACGTTTATCGGGTGGGTCGATTTTTACCGGCTAGTATTCTATCCCTCGTTTGAATCGTTAGTTTTTAAGAACGTGGACTTCGTGAACACGGTGAGTAGGTCACTGCGGTCACTGCAACACGACCAAAACGTCGTGAGAGTTTTAATAAGAACTAACATAAAACAAGACATGAATATAATGCAAAATCGTGGTAGTTCAAAAAATAAAACTATCTTATCTTTATTTTATTAATGTTAACCGGATGCCTACGAAAATCAATCGTTTTCATAATTAATAAAATTAACGGTTAAATCATAAACGACACTTTCACTTAAAGGGCTAGTTTCAAAGACTAATAAATAATAAGCTGGCAGCTTCTTGTCCTAGAGAGTCAGTGTCGCAACCAGGTGAGGGAATGCTGTCAGCATTTTAGGGGCAAAGCCTCGGGAGGGTTCTCTTGTTTTATGTTAGAATTTAATTTAAAAGTGTAATTTGTAAAAGAAATCCTGTAAGTACAAATAAATCAGATAAATATTAAAGGTTTTAGTAGTTGGAAAATTGTCGTCTAGATCGTCACGGATTTCAAAACAAAATATTCCTATGTTAGTTATTTTAAGATATCTTTTTTCATCTGGTAGATGCCCGCCAAATTAGAGTACGTATGTTTGTTATATTCCCGCCAAATTAAAGCGTCCCAATGGTCTATGTTTCAGGGCTGCGAGGCTTACTACCAGGCGGGCGACAACGTCTCCATATCCAGCTCAGAACTACCCGCAAACAAAACTGACAACCAAAAGGTATGTACCTACTTGTATACGGGCTGTTTTCCGCAACTAGATCTCGCAGAAGGATCTTTCTTGCCTTGGATTGAGTAGGCTTGCCCAGCATCTATACAACCCTCTCAGCTTAGTCGAGCGTGTCCAGAGGACAGAACTATATGTCTGAGGGCAACTAAGCTGCGGGTTTCATCACGATGTTTTCCTTTACCGTAAGAGAAATGTCAATTAGCGCACATAATTTTCACGGGCGGCTGGGTTTCGAACCCACGACCCGTAGGAATATCGGGATAAAAAGTAGCCTACGAGTACGTGTTAATCCAGGTCCCTAGCTATCTAAATACTGAGTTTCATCGCAATCGGTCCATTAGTTTTTGCGTGAAGGACTAACAAACATACATACAACAAATTTTCACATTTATAATATTAGTAGGATTAAGTAATAGGATTTTATATATAAATAGTCCAACATAACACAAGCCTAGTTGCTTAGCTTCGGGCTAGATGGCGGTGTGTGAAATTTCCTACAACTCAAAAACTCCTGAACGGATTTTCATACGGGTTTCATAAATGGACGAAGTGATTCACAAATAAACTTTAAGTGTATAATTCATTTATGTTTTGTGTATTTTTAACTTACCCTGTTGTGTCCCACTGCTGGGCATAGGCCTCCCCATTTTCCAGCCTACTCCCACTTAAGTCGGGCGGTCTTCTGGCCCACGTCTGCGATACTTGTAAATTGACTTAATAAAAATTAATTTACCATTGCGCAGCTGAGGCGGCTCGGCATACTATTTTAAAGAGGTTGGTTGTTTGGTTGTTCACGCTTATCTCAGGAACTACTGATTCGAATAGAAAAATTATTTTTGTGTTGGAAAATCCATTTATCCAGAAAGACTTTATAGTCTTTCGGGATAAATATAGGCTATATAACATCATGCTACGACCAATAGGAGCAGAGCATCTATGAAAAATGTTGTAAAAATGGGTAAAATTATTCCTTTTGAGAGCTTCCGTTGTTTGTTGTTAGAGCACATCAAACCAAAGTTCGAAGAGTTCAGACAGCACCACCGTCCGAGCAAAGAAGAAAAGCTGGTACAACTCCCTCTACCCGACTTACAAGAGCAAGTCTGATGACTTCAAACGTCTCTTCAAAGACTTACCGGAGGACGAACGACTTATTGTTGGTTTGTACTTACTTTGATACTATATAGGATATACTTATAACTATAGCTTTAAAGATTTTGCATAAAGAACAACAAATGCTTGCAATATATACTTACATGCTTTGGTACAAAATCGTATTAAACTTGTCCAAAACTTAGATTTTTAAAAATAATGAGACTGTTTTAACTGTTGATTATTTCAAATTTTTTTTTGGATAAAAAAAACTTTTGACCGACGGACAAGAGAGTGATCTTATACTTATAGGTTTATAAGGGCTCTAAAAAGACAATAAACGCGATTAGTAATTATTTTCCCGGATCTTAATTTTGAGTATTTTTCTTTTCTCTTACCTCGAACGTTTCGACTATGTTACAATAGACATGGTCGCGAGAATACATACTTGCTTGAAAAAAAGTTAAATGTAACTTTATCCGTTTAATAGTTTCAAAACGAATTCAAATCGAAATAATATACAGATTCAGTCGATAATAACCCTATCTTACTGGCTGTAATCGACCTCGAATATTTTACGTCTACACGAAAGCTACAGTGCACATTAGGCGCCTCAGAACTAAAAAACAAAGCCAATCTACCTTAGACATATCGCGAATGAGCCAAATATCGTAAAGGTATTTATTTATTGATGCTATTCGATTGCAGACTATTCGTGTGCGTTACAAAAAGACATCCTAGCACACGGCCGGCTCTATGCATCCCAGAACTACCTGTGTTTCTACGCTAACATCTTCGGATGGGAGACCAGTCTCACGCTCAGGTGGAAGGAGGTCACAGCCATCACTAAGGAGAAGACTGCGCTGGTAAGTGGTTGCCATAGCTACGGGGATAGTTACCATAGCAACTGATCACCGGGTACGAAAATAAACGGGCATAGAACAATCAGAATTGGCAAATTCAAGTTTTGGGGTACACACACACTGCAAAGCATAGTATCGCTTAAATGCAGTTTTGTGTTATAAATAAAGCAAACTTTTAAAGATTTTGCGTGGGTGGACTATTAGTGTTGCCAGGTGCCCCGATTTACGCCTTTTAGGGGTCTAGTGACTAGATCTTTAAAACTACGCAACGGATTTTGATGCGGTTTTTTAAATAGATAGAGTGATTCAAGGGGAAGGTTTATATAGATAATACATGCATAATATAGCCGTGCGAAGCCGGAGCGGGTCGCTAGTCATATTATAAATAAATAAAAATTAGCAGGTCATTATACCCAAAACCTTGTGTAGGAATTTGTGAAAGACGGACTCCTTATACACCATAAATTATGGATAGCTGGAACGCTGCGCTAAGTGTTTTGGGAAACTAAAATGTTACAACGTTCCGTATTGGTTCCAAAATATTACACTGAAGTTTTGGTGGAAACCAAAATCACCCAAAAAAGTGTGGTTTTGGTTGTTTTTTGGCATTATAGGTGTCCTAAAGTCCCACTTTTTTAATCACGTGTAATTTTTGAAAAACTTGACCTGGTAACTCTCGCTTTGTATCTGAACATGATTTCAATAGCCTGTCCATGTTCCAGGTGATACCGAACGCGATCCTAGTATGTACGGAGGGTGAGAAGAACTTCCTGACATCGTTCTCAGGGCGGGACAAGGCTTACCTGATGCTGTTCAGGATATGGCAGAACGCGCTCATGGACCAGCCCTTCACTACGCATGAGATATGGCAGTGGGTATGTAATTATAAAACGTTAGATTGCTGGTTCGATTCTCACTGAGAAACAAATGCTATCTTATAACTGCACCCTACGGCGTAATGTCCAGAAGGCCAATTCTCGTAAATAACATTGTTTAAATTACATTTCAATATCATTTCGATTGCATTTCGATCATAAATAATACCCTCATAGAAGCTCAAAACACCCTCAAAGTTAGCTTTTTGTAAAAAAAAACTGACTTTGAAGGTATCTTTTGCAATCGGAATGCAATCGGGATGATATTGAAATGTAATTTAAACAATATTATTTACGGGAATTGGCCTTCTGGTCTCCAGCTACAGTTTCATAGCAATCGGTTCAGTAGTGTTTGCGTGAAAGAGTAGCAAATGTACTTACCTACAAAATTTAATGTAAATGAGATTACTAGCTGCGCCCAGCGGTTTAACCCGCGTTAGTCCCGATCCCGTGGGAATTTCGGAATCAAAAGTTCGGTGTCCTTTTCCATCCCTTAAATTGCCACTGTGTCGATTTCATCCAAATCGAAACAGTCATTCGACCGTGATGAGGGAACAACCAAACAAATAAATCAACTTTAGAATTGGGAAAAGACGCAAAACAAATTTAAAAAAAATTTATATTATATAAAAATTAAACAAGAAAAAAAGAAAAAATAACGCGAACTAAAAAGAAAAAAAAAAATTTTAGTCACATTTTTCATACGCAGGATATAACGTTGAACGTTTATATCCCTTCACCCACATTCTCTATACCTACATCAACCTGAAAAATGTATGTTGGACGAGTTTCCCAATATAAATAAAATTTTATAATAGGTAGATTCTAGGGAAATAAATAAATATAGATATTTTTCAAATGTAATCTATTATATAAATTTTAAAAGCTTGAGGCACTCTGTCGTTTTATTGCACAGTTCCTATGGCCACCTACCAGCACCATCATCAGATCAGCACCATGTCATCATAATATTGCATTGTCACGCGATTTACACACGTATGCAAAATTTCAGCTCAATCGATAACCGGGAAGTGGGTCAAATTTAATTTGCAAATTTTGTTACATACGAAGTTAAATAAAAGCTTGAAAACATAAACTGTTGATTTCAGAACTTCTTTTTTGAAGTCTGTTAAAAATACACTACAATTTTCTAAGCAACAAATCTGTCGAATAAGTACCTAAATACACCTTAAGTCCCGACTTTTGCGCAAGAGTACAAAGCTGACACTGTACAAAACTCTTATACGACCTGTGCTAACTTACGGTTCTGAGACGTGGGTTCTCAGTAAAAAAATTTCGTTTTTTTTACTGAGCTCTGTTGGTCTTTGAACGAAAAATACTGAGGAGGATTTTTGGCCCTGTTTGTAAAGATGGCGTATGGCGAATACTGTACAACCATGAAGTCTACGATCTATACAAGGACCCCAACATCATTCAAGTCATAAAAACGAATAGACTGTCTTGGCTTGGCCATGTACACCGAATGGAATCAAACAGGGTACCTAAACGTTTGCTTGAGTCCAACCCAGATGGTAAGCGCAGGATTGGAAGACCTAAGCTAAGATGGTTGGATGGAGCTACCCAAGACCGAAAAACCATCGGCTTAAAAAATTGGAAGATAGCGGCGTTAGACAGAGAAGGATGGAAGAAGGCGCTGAAGGAGGCTCAGGCCCATAGAGGGCTGTTTAGCCATTGATGATGATGATGAAGTACCTAAATATTTCCTTGTCAGTTCTCACTCAGTTTAGAAAAAAATATATGTAAATGATACTTTGTTCTATAATCTGAAAAATCCGTTGTTATTGTATCCCTTGTCAGGTTGACACACATCTTGTGTAATTATGTACATAAATACATGATCTTACTTTATACATATAACATGAGACTGGTTCGGTAAACAATGTGGAATACAAGTTGGGTCAATTTATTGCGGTGTTTTTGTAGCTTTGTACCTGTTGATTTGGGTCATGCCCGATGGGTAACACCTCTTTGTCCACACTGTTGACGATCGAGAATTTAAAAGTTCTGATGTTTTTTATTATTATTCTGATGTTTATATTCGCAAGTAGTGCATATCCCTGCTGCGTAGAGTCCGGGCCAGCTCAAATAGCATTCTGTAAAATGATTTCAGAGAGGATTAATTGCCCTTACATGAATCGGTGCGACCGTATTCATGTGGAGTACATTCGGTGACTAGATATAGGCCTGTAACGTTTTGCCAATTCGTATTGACATCAGCCCATAACTTTATCCGGCTAACGTAATAACAATTTAATTTTTACATCTAATAATGATTTACAGTGTGCAGCGCCAGCAACTTTAATCCATCCTATTTAGAGCGTTGTAGTGCCTGAGTTGCCAAAGCGTAGTCACGTCAGCCCATAACTCCTCGTTTATCTGGCAGACTTAATGTTGGTCTTTACATCTAGTCTAGGTGATATATAAAACGTCAGCAACTTTAATTTATACTTTTTAGGGCGTTGCTTGTAGTGCTGAAAATGTATAAGATGGAGTAGGATTAACTACTTTTAGTGCGTCATTAACTTTAAACATCGTCATAAGGATGGTGCATACAGGGAATGGTGCCGAGCGGGAATAATCCTTTGATTTAGTAAAAAAATAACTGCACCATTCTACCAATAGATAGGTACTATTGCTAATACGGAGCAAATTTGGAAAATACACAATAACATAAAAACTTATACTGATGACAAAATGATAAAGAACCTCCTTGCAAATATACCACATTATCTTAGATCAGTGGTGCCCAACCCAGCTCGCGGCCTGTATTCTAGGCTAAAAATTATGGGTAAGTATATAAATGGGTATAATGAATAAAATAAACAATAACTAAATTAGAAAAGTTTTCAAGCTTATGGATCCAGTTGAATAAGTTTTTGGGTCAAGACTATATCTATGTGAACTTGCTTTTTCTCAACTAAAAGTAATTAAAACCAGATTCAGAAATATGTCAAGAACATCGATTGTATGATTTTGGGTTGCACAGAAGACTAGCAATCAGACTTTAAAAAAAATATCTGAAAATGTGAACAGCCAAGCCGCACTAGCTTCCGCTCTATTCTGCTTGAAGTGTGTCATAGTAACAAAATAAATAAAGTGACGTATTGTGATTTTCAAAATAGCACTTGGAGCAGCACGAGTTGGGCACCACTGTCCTAGATCGGATTCTATATCCATGGATCTATGAGTGAATCTAGAATATGATTAAGGCGGTAGTCATCGGGAAACGTGTCAACAGTATGCGCGAGGTGTGAGGTTGGTTACAACACAAGGTCGCATAGAGAGCAGTCTATCCTACATCGTTGCTTTGTTAACACATATCTATTATACCCTGGTAACATCATATACTTATTTTTATAAAAATAAAAATAAAATGGTAAAATTGTATCACAGGGGAATTCCAAGTTCATATTTCGCGAAGTCGACACAAATGACCTCTGCAGTGTGGTAGAATAAGTCCGACTTGGGACGCAGGAAATTCTGGGTTCGATTCTATGTCAACAACAAACAACAATGAATCCCTATTTCCCTTAGTCACGCTATAACTTGCAAACGGCCGTAACAATTTGGCAAATTTTGAGTATCGAAATATGTGTAAGTCCGAATTAAAAGTTTAGATCGGGATTTACGCGGGTGAAACCGCGGGGCGTGGCTAGTTTATAATATTAGTAGGATAACACTGTATGTATAATGTATTGACTTTCTCGTCCAGGTACACAGTTGCTACGGTGAAGAGTTGGGGTTCGCGTCCGACGACGATGAATATTCCAGGGACTTTGTTGACGACGTCGCTGTCTTGCCAGACACTATCGAGGTAACTTTAGCTTTCATTTATTGCAATATAAAGGCCTATTCTCGCAAATAACATTTCGATTGCATTTCGATTACAGAAACTACCCTCAAAGTAGCTCAAAATACCGTCAAAGTCAGCTTTTAGTATTCTCAAGAATATATTTTGTAATCGAAATATAAGTAACTTTATTTACGAGAATTGACCTTCTGCACTTATTAAAAACATGGTAAATATCCGTTTTAAATATAAATAATTTTATAGAAGAAAAAAATACACTGATTTAATAAAAAAAAATGAGTAAGCAGTAAAGTGCACTACCCACTATCTCTAGCTATCGATAGATAAGCCTCGATAAACTCTCAGTAATCGCACACCTGCTTAAATTTAGCGAACAGGATAACGTGCCGATTGTGTTATATATTTTAATAAAATATAACATTTTTGTGTGTGTGTGAAGTGAGTGGAATTTATCGTACTAACAACGGGCCACGTTTTCACTCGCGTAAGTCCCGTTGATGTGGGAGTATTGGGATAAAGAGTAACCTATCTACTTCCTAAGAATCAATGTATGTTAATACTAAGTTTCATAAAAATCGGCCCATTAGCTTCGGAGATAATTATTGTTAATTATTGAATCTAAAATTGTTGTTGTGTATATTATTTATAGGTAAGTTCATTTTTTACATTTGTGTATAATATACGAAAATACCTTGTCGTTTCTAAGCCTATCCAATAAGTAAAAAATAAATACAATTGCTGACTTTTTTCGACTTTAATTTGGATAAAAGTAAAAACGACAAGGACTTCTTGATATTTCACCAAAAAGTAGAAAAATAACTTGCCTACAAACGGTACACAACAAATTAAATTAAAATTATTTTTTCATTTGGATTCATACAATTTGCATGGTATCACTTTGAAGCGTCTTAAAAATTAAGTAAGGATGTGAGCTTTCGGAACGCGCCCACCAATGAAAAGAGGCACAAGAAACTCATGGGGCTTTTTCGTATATTGTGATCATGCTCACAAAGGCCAAGATAACAAATATTTTAAAGATATCAATTAATATAATTAACAATTTCGAAACACTAAAGGTATTTTGCTTTTACTCTTATACTAGGCGTTTTTAAAGAGGTCTTGTTGCGGAAAACAACCTACAAGTACGCGTTTTAAACTTGTGACACTTACACTGTGTACAAACTAGGCAACTAGTCCAGTCTGGCCTATTCAACGCCTAATTTTTCAAAAAGATTGGAGTAGCTACCTAACCATTTTTAAAGGTGGCCAGTGGTCGCGATTTTATGGCCCAGACGCCACATAAATCATCTCGCCATATCACTGGTGCCGCTAAGGCCGAAATTGACTAAGGAAGACATCATAGATTATAAAAGATATATAGATTATATAATATATCTTATATTTATCTACATAATCAATAAGTAATCGGTAAACGTAATGAGTCACTTTATTTAGGGTATTAGATTGAATGATATGACTCAGATATACTTTACTTACATATAAGATAATTATTTACTCTTACAATACATATTGTTGTAGTGATATGTGCTTACAATACGATATATTAAATTTATTTTTGTTTTAAATTTTAACAGTAACATTTGATTTATATATTTGTGTTACTTATCTTTACTTTTTGCGCGAAAATATCCGATGTACTGAAAGGTTCTGTGAATCTCAATTTTAACCGTAATCTTTGATTCTTTATTTGTGTATTTATCTTTTTTTTATGGGCCGCAATTTTGAACATTACTTTCAGTTTGTTTATTTATGTTTTTTTTAATAAGTTTCATTCAGTGCTCATTTTTTTCAAGTATTTATAAACTACACTTTATTTGACTGAATCGAAGACCACTAATATGCCAAGAGAAGTCATTTATACCAGCATGCGGCGACGTAAAGTAATTGCATACTAACTTTTTACCACGACTTCGTCAACGTAGTAATAGTAATGTTTCAAAAACCTTTCTTAGCAGATGTCTATGTTTATAACAGCTAGTAAAAGCTTCATTATGAGTTAAATTCTCGAAAACCTTAGAAAATAGCAGCTTATAGCCCGATCAATTAATTGGTTAGAGCAGTGCGTTCTTTTTTTTTCTTTCACTTATACTAGCTGTTGCCCGCGACTTCGTACGCTTGGCAGTTTTGTTTTATACTAGCGACCCGCTCCGGCTTCGCACGGCTATATTATGCATGTATTATACATATAAACCTTCCTCTTGAATCACTCTATCTATAAAAAAAACCGCATCAAAATCCATTGCGTAGTTTTAAAGATATAAGTATACAAAGGGAAATAGGGACGGCGAAAAGTGACTTTATTTTATACTATGTAGTGATACTAAAACCTTCCTCTTGTAAATTACTATAAATATATTAAAAAACCCGCATCAAAATCCGTTCCGTAGTTTTAAAGATCTAAGCATACTTATTGACAGACTGCGGGAAGCGACTTTGTTTTATACTATGTAGTGATTTATGCATATTTTCACTAATAGTAGCAAAATATCAGTTTCTTAGATTCGATAAACCAAAGAGTTTCCTTCGACTGCTCAAACTATTCGTTTAGTACTAATATAAGTATATAATTTCAAAGGAAGTAGGCGAGTCGTGCGTGGAGGCAGCCGGCGGCGAACCTCGCGAGGAACAGAGAACCTCGCGACCTTCCAGCCACGCGAGGGACATATCACCACCGCTCGGTTAGTACATTCCTATACCTTCACATCCAATCTAGAATATTCATACAGTACAGCGCTAGCAACGGTTAATCAATGCTATTCAAGGTGAAGTAGTGCCTGGCCTAGGACATCAATTAGATGGAGTAAGCTTGCCTAGAACCCAATCAGCCTAATCGACAGTGGCCAAAGGAATAAAGAAGTTTATTGACATTATTACAATTTTAACTTTACTAGCTGAGTCCCACGGTTTCACCCGCGTAAGTCCGGATCCCGTGGGAATATCAAAAAAGTAGCCTTAGTCTTCCTCGATAGATAGACTATCCAACACAAAAATATTTTTTCAATTCGTACCAGTAGTTCCTGAGATTAGCGCGTTCAAACTAACAACGGAAGACCTCCAAGATGAGCAATTCTCCCCATTTTTTCCACATTTTCCACTGATTCTTCGCTCCTATTGGTCGCAGCGTGATGTTATTTAGCCTAAAGCCTTCCTTGATAAATGGACTATTCAACACAAAAATATTTTTTCAATTCGAACCAGTAGTTTCTGAGATTAGCGCGTTCAAAGAAACAAACAAACTCTTTAGCTTTATAATATGGGTATAGATACAATGACAAAAGGAGCAGACTCAGCATATGTTGTGAGACGCAGCTGCTCAGCGCTGGTTTTCAGCCTGATCCTTTCTCTCTGTTTATAATTTTATTTGAAGGTAGTCAAGTCATGCACAAAAATAAAAACAACCCATATAAACCAAATTAAAAATTAGCAATAATAAATAAATAAATATTGCAGGACATTCCACACATCGCCATCTAGCCCCAAGCTAAGTAACTAGACTTGTATTATGGGTGCTAAACAACGGATATACTACTTAAATACTTTTCTTTTGTAAATATATACTTATAATACATAGAAACAACCAGACCACAGACTAATATCTAAGCATAAATACTTGTCTGAGGCGGGAATCGATCCCGCAACCCTGTGTTTGGCAGTCCAGCATCGTGACCATTGTGCCAACTAGGTCGTCTCATCGTCGTAATAATATTTATGTGTTATCAAAAGTTAAAAAAATATATCTTAAAATCATCAGGCATGAACTCGTAAATACATCTGGAGACAATTGAGTCGCGGGTTTCATCACGATGTTTTCCGCGCATCGTAAAAGCAATTTTAATAAAAGCACATCCATTTTTCGTTATAAATAATCCTTTGGTAACCATGACCTCTGAAATGAGGCTATCTACCACCGCTCTAACTATTCTTTTACTAGGAAAACAACTACTTTTTTTTTAAATAATGACCCTCACTGTTTAGAATAAGTATTCAGTCGCCAAACACTTTGAACTCTATCTACTTCCGAGAAACAATTGATTCGTATGATTACATTAACTTATTTCTTTTATCTCTTATCTATCTTTTTAACAAAGTTTAAGCTCAGATCACTTTGAGTTTCAAATTTGTTTAAACGTACCTATAGCTATCGTGTTCAGAATTTAAAATGTTTTATTTAATTAACTAGCTGCGCCCCTCTGTTTTTAGTGTCTCTTTTAAAGTGATATTCTTATAAACACAGAATACATAACAACTACTATGAACTACAAACTTAATCAGCCCTTTTTACCGTCCTAAAAGAAACGCGAAATTACAGACTGGTAGCTTAGTTTCAGAGATTTGTTGATATATACATGAAGTTACATAATGTTTGAATTGTTTAAAAGTAATGGATCTAGTAAAACCGTGTGATACTGTCGATGGAGTTGAAATTGCTCAGTGTGTTTTAGGTAATATATTTTTCAAATATGAGCCAATCAACCTGTTCGCCTATTACTAAAATTGTTTTTTTTTATATAATTGTTAATTCGTTTTGTGTTCCGTTTGTAGGTGAGTTATTTTCCTACATTTTTGTACAATTTAACACGATATTCACCAAAAATGAATCGATGGATCTTTTCGCACTTTTATGGCTTGTTTCAGAATTTTTTTGCAAAGTGTTTTTAGACGAAAATCCGTGTCGTCCTTTTCTTGGTATAATTTTAATTATGATAATCAAAATTTCAGTCAAAATACGACCTCTTGGTCGTTTCGATTGGAGATAGTGTCGCCCTGCCTATCTCAACCGAAGATCTGTATGATGTATGTATGATCTGATGTATTCTGTTTTAAAGCTATTGCAATTAATTATAAGCGGGCTGCACAGGGTTGTGGGTTCGATTCCCGCCTCATACAAGTATTTATGCTTGGATATTTGTCAGTGGTCTGGTTGTTTCTGTGCATTATAAGTATATATTTAGAAAATAAAAGTATATAAGCAGTATATGAGTTGTCTAGCACCCAGAACACAAGTTTAGTTACTTAGCTTGGGGCTAGATTGCGATGTGTGGGATGTAATGCAATATTTTTTATTTTGAATGTAACGTTTGTTTGTAGTGACTAACGGTGATGGTGTGCTGGGTTCGGAGGAGGCCGCGGACACACTGCCCACAGACATGTCGGACTCCAGCGATAGCGATATAGATAATAAGAACAAGTACGTATATTATACAAGTATTGTAAACAGAGATCTTCCTGGTCTGCGAAGTTATGATACCTGGGGGAATAGTTATCTGGTCTAATGTGTGTTAAAGAACACGCCAAGGTCAGAAGGGGTCTCTTACTAAAACTATTTATTTTATTAATAACTAGCGACCCGCCCCGGCTTCGCACGGCTGTATTATGCATGTATTAGATCTAAAAACCTTCCTCTTTAATCACTCTATCTATTAAAAAAAACTGCATCAAAATCCGTTGCGTAGTTTTAAAGATTTAAGGATACAAAGTGATATAGGGATATAGGGACAGAGAAAGCGACTTTGTTTTATACTATGTAGTGATTTACACAGCAAACTACAAATACAATAAGTATATAATTTCATAACAGGTTATAAGCTTAACTGTTATTCTAAATGCGAATATAAAACCTTCCTTTATGTGACAGTAATTGGAACAGATAAAGATTAACTTACAATATACACGGTGTAACAAGGGGGGTGGATCATCTGTTGTTGTGGAGTAGGGGACCCCAGTACCTATCGATTTAACCCCCATGTATGTTCTGCAATATTCACTGGTTCAAAAGTTATTTGGGTTTTAGTGAAATTTTAGTTAAAATCAGATTTCACCCTGAACTTCGCAATTACAGCCAAACTATCAGGTCTGCGATTCTGCTTTTTTTTGTGAAACAAGATCAATAGTCGACCTTTTGTACCCCTACACCAACCAGAGTCTTAGATTTATAAAACTCAAAATAAAACTATTGAAGTAATATTTTTTTTCAGAATCTAATGTCTACACTATCTTTATATGGTTCTAAAAAAATATTTCACAGATTTTTTTTTCTGCAACCTATTTTAAAAACTACTGGCTTTCATAAAGTATAAATCCTGAAAGTTTAATTAGGCTAGAACTAGGACATCATGTTGAAAAATGTACTTGATGGTAGAAAAAGTGAAAATAATCAATATTATTTTCATACAAAATTTGATAAGCGTACGCTATGCTAAAAGTAGAATAACAAGATTATTATACGAAAGTCCATGAATAAATCAAGTAAAATACACTAATAAATATGGAATGGTAATAAAAAAGGAAAAAAAAATTTTTTTTACTTACCTATTTTTGTATGAAAATAATATCGATTATTTTCACTTTTTGGACCATCAATTACATTTTTCAACATGATGCCGTAGCTCTAGCCGAATGAAACTTTAAGGGTTTATTCTTTATGAAAGCCAGTAGTTTTTGAGATAGGTTGCAGAAAAAAATATTCTATGAAATATTTTTTTTTATAAGCATACAAAGATAATTTAAACATTAGATTTTGTAAAAAAAATGTTACTTTAATGGTGTTATTTTGAGTTTTATAAATCTAAGACTCTGATTGGTGTAGGGGTACAAAAGGTCGACTATTGATCTTGTTTCACAAAAAAAGGGAAAATCGCAGACCTGATAGTTTGGCTGTAATTGCGAAGTTCAGGGTGAAATCTGATTTTATCTAAAACTTCACTAAAACCCAAATAACTTTTGAACAAGTGAATATTGCAGAACATACATGGAGGTTAAATCGATAGGTACTGAGGTCCTCCACCCCCCAGCAACCGATGATCCACCCCCTTGTTACACCGTGTATATATAGTAAGATGTTATTTTATAGGATGACTCAGACATCTTTTGAATGAGACATAGTTGTGGTCATAAATGCGAATATAATGTCATAATTTGTAGATCTAAGCAACGATGATGTAGGTAATCTAGCAAAGAGGATAGAGCTACATCCGTCAGAACTCTTTCGATTTTACGTAAGATGATTTTCCTTAAATTGAAATAAAAAAATATTTCTAGTTTTCCTGGAAATAATTTCAACTCCTTTTTGGTAGCCGTAGCCAAATGGCAAAAACGTAACCTTTATGGATTCCTCATGTCTGTCTGTCTGCCGTATGTACTTTTTAAATATAATAAACTAGCGACCCGCTCCGGCTTCGCACGGCTATATTATGCATGTATTATACATATAAACCTTCCTCTTGAATCACTCTATTAAAAAAAACCGCATCAAAATCCGTTGCGTAGTTTTAAAGATCTAAGCGTACAAAGGGAAATATGGACAGAAAGCGACTTTGTTTTATACTATGTAGTGATAGGTCAGCGTTTGACCACTATCTCACACGATGGTAACTGACGATACTGTTTAAGATGTAACACAGGTTGGGTTTCTGCAATTTTTAATTTTCTGTTTAGACATTTCTATTAAGAGTATCGAACCACCTAAAAAATCGTTGGTGACACACGAACAGACAGACGGACAAGAGAATGATCTTATCCGATTTCTTTTTTTTTTTTTACCTTTTGAGGTACGGGAACCCTAAAACTGAGGATGGTAAATCATTTAAAAATTCTCCTTTTTTTTCTATAAGACAGTATGTCAATACATTAATATTGTCCCTCCACAGTGGTGGTAGCGGTGAGAAATGTACAAACCCCCACGACGGGAGACTGTTCATGAAGCAATCCTTCTCGTTCAACATCGACCAACTCTTCACAATGATCTTCACCAACTCAAAGTTCAGTCTCGAACTGCTCGCTGCCAGGAACATCACGGATTATGTACAGGTAACTAACATATTAACATCATGGTTATATACCCCCTAGGTGGTGCCATAGTATCGGGATTAAATGTACCCCTACCCAAACATACCCCTACAGTTTCATGCTTTCAGCCAGATGGGACCGTAAAAAGAACTAAGGAATCTGAGTAATGGATTTTCGCTTATAACTTTTTTGTTTTTAGTTTACGACTAAAAGTTACTTAATAAAAGTTGTAGATAATCATATTTGCAACAAAAAATGTGAAGTAATATCTTTTGTGAGACCTATAGTTTGTCAGATAAACCATAAAAACCGTTTAAATCCTTTTTCCAAGATAGTGGCCGTGGGACAAGAGCTACAATCCCTCAAACTTGGATTTAAGCTTAGACGAACCCCCTCTTGATATCTAAAAAATAAAATTGCGTCCTCTGACAAATGCACGCTAAGCCCAAAAAAATGTAACATTTCAATACTTTAGTCTATAGACTATAGTGCAATATTGTAAAATATAATATGCATAAATCCCATTTTGTTGGCAGTCGCCCTGGCAAGCGCAGAGAGGCTTGAAATGTCGTCAGACGAGTTACAAACTGGGGCTGACGTCTGGACCTATCGGACCTAAGGAGGTTCATGTCACTGAGACACAGGTAAGCTGTTGTTACTCATCTATGCTCTTGGTACAACTGCCAGGGAATATATTACTTAACCACACTCACTAAGTTAAAGCGTGTAAGTATAGTTTTATTTAAGACTAGCTTTTGCCCGCGACTTTGTCCGCGTAGAAGTCGAAAATGGTTCTAATAGGATTGGACCTTCGATCATATAACCGAATAGATACAACATCGCTTCGTTTTTGTTCAGGACGTAGTTCACCAAATCATGAGGTAGCGGGGGGCGTAACTGCCGATGTCATAGTGTTGGTAATAAGTAATTACTAAATATCGATACCATAGATTTTATCGATGTTTGTATTATAAAATTATAGAAAAAAAAAACTGCAACGAATGTATTATTTTTAAATAAATATAAATAATTAACCACTGAGCCGACTTACATCGTTTAATTTTATTCATGAACCCACCTTATCTTCAAGCTGTCTTCGAGTAATCGACGAATAAATATACGCAAACCCTTTCTTTTTTAAGTCAGTTAAAATACTTTTTGACAAATAAATTCATTAATGTAAAATACAAAACATGTCAGTTCTAAGTTTTATCGAATCGATATTATTTTTTTCATTTATACCCCACCACTACTGACACGTGCTTAATATTTTTGATAAAATAGCACAATTAGTTTTCCATTGAGTGAGGGCGCTGTATCGATATTTCAAACAAATTTGTTCCTTACCAATTAGTTTGCCTGTATACCGCATCAAAAAAATAAAATTGTTTTAAACCCAACTTATTTGTGCAGTTGAGTGGAGGCGCTAGTGTCTGTACTAAAACCGAATTTTCGCACCGAAATTTGGTTAGTTTTTGTTTTGTTACACGCAAAAAATTCTTGGTTTTACTGCAAAAAGACTTCAACGCGAGCCTGTATTTTCAGACGAACAAATTCTACCAAGATATCTTTTGCAGTTGGGACAGTCAAAATGAAAGTTTAAATCACTTGCTGATGGAAAGTTATCCCATCTTTCTGGTAGCTGGAAGTTTTATTATTTTTCCCATACCATTTTATTGAACATGACACCATTTATAAACCGATTCTCACGACGACAACAGCAAAAAAAAATAAAAAACTGCGAGTAACGGACTGCACCACTCCTTGGTTCCCACTAAAGTTGTATTCGAAAGGGTCCTTTGAGATAGAGTCCAAAACTACTATGTGTGGTGAACAATAGAGACCCTTCATTAGGAGTCTATTGGTAGTGGTCGATGGATTGGACCAAGGAATCACGTTGTTGTCCCATACAATTTTTGCACCCCTATTTCACCCCCTAAGAGGTAAAATTTCGGAAAATCCTTTCTTATCGGATGCCTACGTCACACAAAGAACACACCCTCCAAGTTTCAGGTATCTACGATCATCGGTTTAGGCTGTGCGTTGATCCGTCAGTCAGTCAGTCAGGACAAAGCATTTTATATGTATAAGATGAGAAGATAGATGTCATAATTAATTTTATTTTAGAGAGAGGTAAATAAAATAACTCTGCCATCTCCGTGTCAATATATATGATAGTGTATCACTTAGAGACAGTGGTTATGCAATTTTGTCCCCTGATAATAACATGTCCCAAATAAAAGGACTGCTTTGAAACTCACCTTTAAACTTTGGTATAAACTAGCTTTTTCGTGTGAACTTTGACTGCATAGAGGTTGATTTTTTCAAAATCCTTTCTGAGCGGATGGCTACGTTATAACAGCCACTGTGTGGCAAACAAATGTCAGTCAGTCAGGAGTTCGAATTTTATATTTATAAATAAATAAATTGCAGGACATTCCACACGTCGCCATCTAGCCCCAAGCTAAGTAACTAGACTTGTGTTATGGGTGCTAGATAACGGATATACTAGTTATATACTTTTCTTTTGTAAATATAATACTTTACACAGAAACAACCAGACCACAGACAAATATCTAAGCATAAAAACTTAAATTGAATTTTCCAGCTAAAAAAAATCCTTAAATTACGAATCACAGAATTACAGAAAACCCTAGCGGTAATAGCCTGACTTCTATATACCTAAATTAGTTTAAGTAATTTTTGTTTTGTAAAGGTAATGAACAAATGTTCGAAGCCGGGCCACTTGTACTCCATAGACAGTACGTCAGACAACGCTGGGATACCATACGCGGACCACTTCAGTGTTGCCGTGCACTACTGTCTCGTGCGAGTCACTGACTCCATGACGGAGTTGCAGCTCTATGGTCAGGTCAAATATAAGAAGGCCATGTGGGGGATGATGAAGAGTAAGATTTTATTTTATTGGAATATGTCAAAATTTGCCTTCAAACTACGACTAAAGTGATGAAATTTAATAGTTTTATGGAGGGCAAAATCATTAATAATCTATCAATATACCTATGAGAAAAAATATACAGGGTTATTGGTTTCCAATTCAAAACCTTGGAAGGGGTAATTCTCCACATCAAAACGAATAACTTTTGTTCTACGACTTTTGTCTATTCATTATTTTTTTTTCTTTTATATGTACAAAAATAAAATAATAAATATTCTATTCAATAAATATTGTAAGCCCTGCCGCGAGCAATGCGCCCGCGCTGAAGAATATGGCCAGACAGTACGAAAACACTTAAATATGTTTTTTGGGATGTTGTAAAACAAAAGTTAATCATTTTGATATGGAGAATTACCCCTTGCACGGTTTTGGATTGGACACCAATAACTCTATATACGCGTCGACTTGAGAACTTCCTCTTTTTAAATCGGTTGAAATCTATCACTTCGATAAAAAATAATTCTGTCAATGACAAAAATGATGCGATTGGAATATCTAATATGCGGTGAGCCTTATGACTTTTGTAATAATCTGTAGCAATCAAAAAACAATTAAAAAGTAATTCTAACAACAAATAAAACGATATACATATTAGTTTAATACAGGCATCGCAAGAAAGCGGACATTATTTAAAATATTATTTAAAACTGACTCTGAAAGACATGTTGAATTCACCAAGATCGGAAGCTCGAAGGAACATGTGGCGTCATACGAGACTTATAATGGGTTGTTTCTGTGTTCCAGCGTTTTTGGAGAAGAATTCAATGAATGGTCTCGAGGAGTTCGGTAGATTGTTGGAAGGGAGGCTGTTGGCTGAAGCGGACACCGCCGTGCCGGCCGCGAGGAACGCCAGGAGACATCGGAGGCTCACACGTGAGGGTAAGTTCACAATACTATACCAACTTGGGAGGCTGTTGGCTGAAGCGGACACCGCCGTGCCGGCCGCGAGGAACGCCAGGAGACATCGGAGGCTCACACGTGAGGGTAAGTTCACAATACTATACCAACTTGGGAGGCTGTTGGCTGAAGCGGACACCGCCGTGCCGGCCGCGAGGAACGCCAGGAGACATCGGAGGCTCACACGTGAGGGTAAGTTCACAATACTATACCAACTTGGGAGGCTGTTGGCTGAAGCGGACACCGCCGTGCCGGCCGCGAGGAACGCCAGGAGACATCGGAGGCTCACACGTGAGGGTAAGTTCACAATACTATACCAACTTGGGAGGCTGTTGGCTGAAGCGGACACCGCCGTGCCGGCCGCGAGGAACGCCAGGAGACATCGGAGGCTCACACGTGAGGGTAAGTTCACAATACTATACCAACTTGGGAGGCTGTTGGCTGAAGCGGACACCGCCGTGCCGGCCGCGAGGAACGCAAGGAGACATCGGAGGCTCACACGTGAGGGTAAGTTCACAATACTATACCAACTTTTTTCTATCCTACCAATATTATAATTGTGAAAGTTGTTGTGTTTGTTACTCCTTCACGCAAAAACTAGTGGACCGACGACGATGGCAATAACACTCGGTCAGCTGAAGACCTGTATTAACACATAGGCTACTATCTTGATATTCCCACAGGATCGGAACTCAACCTGAAACAGCGGGGCACAGCTAGTGTACCTAATAGTAGTGATCCAGAAATTTCACCCGCTGAAGTCTCTTCCCTGTAGAAATATGGGGGTAAAAGAAGCCCATGTTACTTCCAAGAATTCAATGCATCTTTATATCAAACATGAAAATCGGTTAAATAGTTTCAAAGCTTTTTCATATAAAAAAACCCAAAAATCTAAACTGAAAAGTGTCGACTCCAGATTTACAAAGGTCGGTCACATGTCCTTTGTGTCTAACGGCTTCTAGCTGCTCAACACTGTTTAGTTTAAACTATCGTTATAAATATATATTTACAAAAGTCTAGTTACTTAGCTTGGAACTAGATGACGATGCATGGATTGTCCAGCAATATTTATATTTACTTATTTGATTTATTGATCGTATTTATTTGTTCAGCAACAACGCCCTCAGCGACAGTTCTCCCTATAACAACACCTCTAACGACTGCCGGGACTAGCTCCGGCACGACGACGTCGTCAGGACGGTGGCTGGTGCTCATCGTGGCCGTCTTGTTGGCCATCAACGGTCTGCTCTACTGGAGGCTGTACTACGGCCCGCAGCCAGGGTTCCATGTACACGAGCTGGAAGACAGGTCAGTGTTAGGAGAGACATAAGACCAATCTATGCGTTGCTGTTTCACAGTTCTTTGCTGTACAGCTGTCGAATATTCAAGACTTCAGGGCTGTTGTTTTTTTCTTCAATATTTTGTAGAAAATTCCCAGAAGTGGGAAGATGAGTGTGCAGTTTCCAAAGTTATTCTTAGAGCCCTTCTTGTAGGCCTGTTTTTTAATCTTGGACAAGCTATTCTTGAGTGTGTTCAGGGTTATGTGGTCAAGAACTTAATGGGCTTAATTTCTTTGATCAGTTTCACTGGAAGATCATCATTTTCAGGAGCACTTCCATTGTAGAGATTTAGTACCGGGTTTACTTATTATCATACTGCTGTCAACCGATTCATTTTATATTTTTATATCCCAGACTGAACGGCGCACGAGTGGCAGAAGCGGCCCAGTGGCGCCGCCTGCTGGAGCAACACTCACAACAAGCGCAGACGCAACTCCAAGCCTGGAGGCACAGTTTGCACTCCGCTACACAGTTGTTACAGCAGGTAACTGTCGCCGAGTGAGGGTGTCTACGTCTTAATTTGTAACGGATTTTGCTAATCCCACCTTTTTGGATTATTAAGAAGACCTGACTGACAAACTGATATATCAACGCACAGCTGAAAGCAATGGACGGATCGAGCTAGAAATTTAGCATACATAATACATATAGCTATTATAACGTAGGCATCCGCTAAGATAACGATTTTTTGAAAATGCAACTCCTATGCGGCGGAAGTCGCGGTTAAAAGGCAGAATATCTTTGCATTAAGTTTATTTGCATTAGAATGAAAACTTTTTGGTTAGAACAAAACGTTTCCACGTTTCTATTCCGGCTGTGGCCGATTTTGTTTGTTATTTAGTAAGTTAAATATCTTCTTACTAATTATTTTCCCGGGTCTTAATAGCATTTTTTTTATTTGTATTTTCTTTTATTTAGTACTAGCAGCGCTCCGCGGTTTCACCTGGGTAACTCTCGATCCCGTGGGAATATCAAAATAAAAGTAGCCTATAGCCTTCCTCGATAAATGGACTATCCAACACAAAAATATTTTTTCTATTCGAACCAGTAGTTCCTGAGATTAGCGCGTCTAAACAAACAAACTCTTCAGCTTTATAATATAATAAGTTTAGTATCTTGTTTATGATTTCAGACGGAAGAAACTCTAACAAAGCTACTAGAAGCTATAAAACCATCGCTGGAGAAAGCTCAGCAACAATCGGAGGAACACACAGAACTATGAACTGAAGGTATTTAGGTGTACCGTATAGATATTTTGTCATAATAGGCTATTATATTGTAAACAATATAGGTGTTTTCAAGGCTCATATTAATGGTAGAAAATATATCATTTTCTAACCCCAATTTGTGGCACTTATTGGAAGAAAAATATCACAATATTGTGAAGAAAGTTGGAGGTTTCTAAGGTAATTCCTAATTTGTGACACTTATGTGTGAGAAAACTAACTTTCCGTCATACTTTTAAACAAATATTACCTTATTAATGGAAAGTTTTATTACTTTTCCGCCCGCTGTATTTATGAGAATGTGATTTATTGTTTTATGATTGGTATGTGCCTAGAAATTACTGAAAAAGTATCTGTATAAAGGATAAGGGTCAAGTTTGGTGTGCGTTTGGACCTCGTGTGCGGTTGATGTATCTATGTATTATAAAGACGATGAAATTATGTGGTAGTTAATGGGTACAAAAACTAATAAAAAAATTTGAGGTTCCGTTAATAATTTGATTACTAGTTCACTATACATAATTACTTTAAGTATTTTTTACGTTTAAGTATTAAGTTTACTTTAATTGTACATTTAAGTTATTTTCAAGTCACAAATATCTTAAACTAGTATCGTTTTAGGAAACGTTCTGCTGACAGCTAAAATTTACATACTTACATTTTTTTTGTATGCAGATGGCTGTCACAAACTTTTCTAAAACATAGTTTCGTTAATAACTGTAAATAAGTGTCTTATTTCTTTTAATTTTAAATCATGGTTTTTTTTTTTAGTTCGGAATCGTTATAATGTTCAAAATATCGCGTTAATTGACTATTTTAAAATTCTATTTAACCTCTAAGCTCTTGGTTTTAGGTTTAAGAATATCCTAAATACGTAGATTTTAATGATTTTCATATATTTATTGACATATATAATTAAAAATATTAATTAATTAAAAATATTCAGGTGCAATATTAAAGAAAGATATTTTAAATATGTAATATAAAAAAGTCGTGGTTGTGGTATTTAACTGGGAAACTACACAAAATCTCTAATTTTCTGTCTTTGCTTTTGCATTTATTCTTGGGTCAAAGTAAGTTAACTTACGAGCCCAATTTGGCCACTCTTCTTTAACAGAAATATTGCCAGGTGCAATAACAAAATTTCTACCTAAAACTATTTTTCTACTATTTAATGGTAGTTTTCAAATTAAAGACCACAACACGCGAAATAATTATATCTACGAGGTTTTCACTAGTAAATGAATATTTAATGAATGTTATAGATTTTTCTAAGAAATGTTACAATAAAAATGTATACTGTCCTTTAGGTACCTAACTCAATAGATATTTGCTCATTATTTAGAAATATTTCATCACATTTAATACAAATAATATCCTCTGGTGAAGTTGGCGAACATCCGCCTGCGACGCAGAAGGTTACGGATTCGACTCTCGCTGTGGAACAAATATTTGTTTAGGTGATAATAAGAATAAAATGTATTTACACAAAAAAGTATACAAGTATTAATCCGTTCTATGGACAACAAACCTAGTTGCTAAGCTTGAGGCTAGATATGTGTTTGCAATGTCGCTGAAAAATCGTAAAAACATTGTTGTAAATGTGATGAAATAATTAAAAAAAATAAGGATTTATGAATGTATCAAATGTAAATATGGCCCCCATTGACTTGACGGTAGAACCTTGCTTAAATATGAAAACCTCACAGATCCCCCTACTGTGATAAATTAAATATTAGAATGTAAAGATATGACGTAAGCGCGGAGCGAGCCGTCGCGTCGTTCTAACGTTAGGGTCTTCGCCCATATCGGAATTTATAAGCCGGAGTAAACAGTGCGCGCCAGACATGTCTGCACGCAGTCGAAATTGAAACTAATCGATGATGTTTCGAATTTTGTCGGATCAAAACTAGTCCGTGGTCACGAGGACATTGGAGCACAAACTAACGAAAACAAATTAAACTATGAATATGGTGATATCAAAAGTTTTTTTGACATTTGTCAGGTGTGTGCGGTGTTCCGAGGTGTTTAAACACGGAAGCGCCACCAATCGCGTGTAGACATATCTGGCACGTATGACGGAATATGACGTTTTACTTATAAACGCACGGTCGTATGGGCGGGGACCGTTAGTTTTAACTGTAGAGAGAGGTTTAACATCACAGAAAGATCTAGATTATTGTACTTATATCATTTTATTGATCAACTAGCTGCGCCCCGCGATTTTACCCGCATAAATCCCGTGGAAATATCAGGATAAAAAGACCTTATGTTATTGCAGGGGTTTAGGTATCTACATACCGATTTTCATCGCTATCGGTTGAGTAGTTTTTACGTGAAGAGGTAACAAAGAAAAACTCTCACAATTGTAATAATAGTAAGATTTATTTTTTAAATAATTCGACACAAATTAGCAAAAGAAAAAGTACTTACGCCGTTAAAATCCTACCATTTTAGTAGATTTTTTTGTTGACTAGCAACACTCGAAAACACAAAGTTGCCCGTACTTACAGGCATAAGTTTTTGTGTAGAATTTGAAGATAAAATTCCAAAATGATGCCACCTGTGCGGTGAATAAGTTACATATTAATTTTATGTAATTGTTTTATATAAAATTCGCAGCGATTTACCAAAAAAACAACGCTTGGTATATGGTTCCGATTATTGCATTTCTCTCAAGTACGGATGGGTGACGAAATGTTACAAACAATTATATTTTATCAAATATAGACTTTTATTAGATGGTGGGGGTGCAACACTTAGATGGAAGGGACGCGAACACCCCCTGTTCCACTTTAAAAAGAAAATGTCTATTGGTCTACAAAATATCAATAAAATTACGGAAGTATCATTTGCTCAGGCACATTTTGATATAAATTAAAATAGCAATATTTAGGCATAGGTATAGCAGCTAAAAGCAAAAGCCTGTCACGGCGCCTACAATTGGTCATAATTGTTAATAATTATCTTGTTACTTGTTGACTTGAAAGGAAACTTATTAATATTTTTTTTAATCATTGGACTAATTGATACTTCCGCTATCAATATTTAACCCGATATTTCGTCACACAGCCTACACAAAATAGGTATAAAGTAATATTATATTAAGTATGTAGGTATAACGCCAAAACTTTGTAATTATTTTCCAAATGGCTTGTGTGGGTCTCTGTGTAATAGTTTTAAATAAAGCTAAGTCTAGGATGATAATAATTAGTAGGAAAATATAGTATTACTAGCTACGCCCCACGGTCTTACCTATGTATGGTCGGATAACACCCCTAATAGATGCCGCATATTGAACAACTTTCTTACTAAGTATAAGATTACTAAGTATAAGATTTTTAACTAACATAATTATTTTGTTTTTTTTTTTATGAAGCTCGATATTCTATACAGTTGTTGTTGTACAGTAGTTTTAAAACATACAAACTTTCTTATTTATAATAATAGTAATTAAATGAAATTTAAGTTTGTAGTAGATTGTAGATGATCTCTAAAATAGTTAATGTGGTGCTTTTATTTCGTTTTATTTTTAAATCGATGTGTCAATTAATTAATAAGCGTTATTTCGTTTTCTCATTATATTTGCTTTGCTATCGAAATAAACACGAGGTTGGATTAGCTACATCCTTTATTATTGTGTCGACTTCACGTCAAATGTTCACGGTTTCGGTTGTTTTATAAATGGTAGCTTACACCTTGAATTAAATGCTGATTGATAGCTAGAGTCCATACCCCATAGCAGTTTATATCGATAGCACAGCCTATAAAACTATTTCAAGTGATGTCGGCGCGCGGTTCGATGTGTGAGTGAGTATTAACATGCAGCTCTGATTTACGTCAAATACTTTAGAAACTCCTTTCGGAAAAGATCGATCTTAAAATGCTAGCAAACGTTCAGAAAGTTGATAATATGGCGGCTTAGGGCAAAGTTGTTCTTATATTTTTACATAGTCATTGCGGCACAAAAACTTGTGTCAATAAAATGGCGGCCGTGATAGATGTTGTGAAATCATAAGTACCGGTCTCCTTTGGTTTTATCCTCATCGATTTAGTTTGGCTTGCACTGTCACATGAATCAAAGCTGGTTGTTAATACTCACTCACACATCGAACCGCGCGCCGACATCACTTGAAATATCTATATTAACCTATATTTATTTGTATAGATCCATTCCATTGATCTGAGAAGTGATTTTACCATGTATTCCTACTAGAAGTGCATTTCATAGAGTATCAACTAACCATAGAGATAAAAAATACTAATTAAGTATAGAATGTACATCAGAGTATTTTCATTAATAAAACTTGTCTAAATTAAATTGTTTGTATTTTGACGAAATAAGCTGGGTTTTCACTATACGAGTAACTCGCTTTTGGATGCTACTTTTGTATAAACACGACATCATCTGTAAGATTTTTGGTATTTTGAACAAAATTGACATAGGTGTAAACTACAGTCAAAGTTGACTTGAAGAGGTAGCTTAGACGAAAAGTTTAGTGAAAACTTGACTTCAGAGGATACACTGGTATTGCTTTCTACATACAAATGTACTTACCTCTATTTCCTTCCTTAATAATGCCTCTAAAAATAGCTAATAATAGCTGTCAATAAATAGAGCAATCATTTTTTCTGTAAAATTTGCAGTAGACACATATGCCCATCTGTTTTGCTATGGCTATTTTTATAATATAGGTAATTATAATTCCGTTAAAAAGAACAACAAAAGAGGCATGTGTACCGCATACCTAAGTTTTATGATTAAAGAATTGCTATATATAAAGGCATTATTCAGGAAAAAAAATAGGGGAAAAATTGTATCCAGAAAGCAATATTATGTGTAGACAAGACGGCAGATTAGAACTTGTTTTCTTAGGTTTCCGCGATGAAATCCGAACCTTCTAATGTAATAGTATATTCTCTATTGGAGTAGGTACCTACCTACCTGTAATACCTACAGATTTACCTACACAACCTTGCCAGACAATGTTCGACTTACAATGCACAAATAGCGGTGTCCGTCAGCCGGGCAAAAAAAGTGCTTCTAGAGCGAATTGGTTCGGTGAATAATTAGTGCTCAGTCTGCTGTAAATGTGCGCGAAATAAAAAATTAGTGCATGTAGGCATTGAGGAAAAAAACGGCAAAAACAAATTCTGCTGGAATGACGGTGCTCCAGCAGGAAGATTTTTAAACGAATGACCGGAGAGGTATATAATGTATATCGGCGGATAGCTTATATTTGTGCATAATTGTGCGCGAATAATTAAATTTGTGCGTCTTAGGGTTTTCGAGATATTTCATTTCCTGCTGGGCTGACGTTTTGCAAAAACTTGTATCTCCGAAACCATTGAATGTGCGACCTTGGATTAAACATATATAAGTAGCTCTTAATTTGTGCGTATTTGTGCGCTAATTTGTTTTTCATAAATATCTACTGTTTAAGAGAAATCATGCAACCCTGAAAATTCGAAAGAAACTCCTTGCGCTTAAATGAGAACACGCAGAGGTTCACTGAAAGCGGTATTTGGCTCGTTTTGTTATTCTTTACATGTATAATAAGTTTCAAGACAGTACATACGCGCATTTTTCAATAATAACACTTCAAGTCAAATCTGAAAATGTCATAGCTTTGCAAGAAACCTATTCAACTAAAGATATGTGCGTATATACCAAAAATTAGAGTGCCTTTTGAAATACATATCCTGAAAATTTCAGCTTCAAATGTCGCGTATTTAAGTAGATATAAACGAAAAACAAATCATAACTTCAGTTCTTGGCTAACCGACCAAATTCGAATGGTCACGAAAAAGCGACGGTTTCATACATTTTGATGACTTCTTAAATGGACTGTATTATACTGAAGCTGTTGTCCGTACAGTCGCGCTTAGAACGTTTATAGAGGTTTTAGTGCATTATCATTTTTTCAATAGGTAGTAGGTACATTAGAGAAATATTAATGCATGTATTTCTAAAATGACACGTTTATCTATAGGTACTTCTATACTAACCTTCTATACCTACAAAAAGGTAACGTTGGTAACATGTTTGTATGTGTGTATGTTGGTATCTCCAGATTCCAGAACCACTGGACTAATTTGGATGAAATTTTGCACAGAGATAGATTGAAGATAACTGAGTGTTATTGGAAATAGGGTTTTATAACATAATGGCTTACATCCTACTATATATGTATATCCTATCCTACTAATATTATAAATGTGAACGTTTGTGTGTGTGTGTGTGTGTATATGTATGTTTGTTACTCCTTCACGCAAAAATTATTAATGACATTATTAATGACAAAAAATATTAATGACAAACTTATTACTACGTGGAATTGAAACTTAAAATGCCAAATCGAGCATAAGATTATGCTAAATTGGCAACACTAGATATTCCCCGGACACTATTGGAGCGGGGTGAGTGAACCGAGAGCACACCGAGAGCGGAGAGCGGTGCGGGAGGCAAGGAGCGAAATACGTCTTAACTAGCGTCTGACTCTTTCCCACTAATGCCGCATTCTGTGTAACTGTTTCACACAGAGCGAGTTACAACCACCCGGCGCGCGGCAGCCGGAGATTTGAACCTACACAATCGTCTTTTTATGTAATTTTAAAATCAATGCAATGGTGCCCGCACATTGATACGCGCCGAATTGTTTGCCGTCCACCTTATAATAATAGAGATAAGGTACATACCTACATTTATTCATTTATTTATTTCAGTGTCGGCCGCCTCTGACGATGCGGACGACTCTGATGACGTCATCGGAAATATAAATGTAGATACCTTATCTCTATTATTATAAGGTACCTTTTTCCGTGGACGGCAAAAATTCGGCGCGCTCGGCGCGTATCAATCTGCGTCCACCTTTAAAGTAATATTATTATAATTTTATTACTTATAATATTATTTATTAAGCACAAACCCGACATTTTTGTTTAACTTCGTATTGCGAACTTAGTAAAATGAAGTAGATACTTACCTACCTGAGCTATCAATAATCTATAATAGGTAAGGAAGATAAAAGCGTACTTACTGGTTTCTACTATCTTAATCTCAAAATAAAACTTTTGCAACTTCCCATAACACTTTTCCAATTCACAGTACCTAAACCCAATTAACTGCTTCAGTATAATACAGTCCATTTAAGAAGTCATCAAAATGTATGAAACCGTCGCTTTTTCGTGACCATTCGAATTTGGTCGGTTAGCCAAGAACTGAAGTTATGATTTGTTTTTCGTTTATATCTACTTAAATACGCGACATTTGAAGCTGAAATTTTCAGGATATGTATTTCAAAAGGCACTCTAATTTTTGGTATATACGCACATATCTTTAGTTGAATAGGTTTCTTGCAAAGCTATGACATTTTCAGATTTGACTTGAAGTGTTATTATTGAAAAATGCGCGTATGTACTGTCTTGAAACTTATTATACATGTAAAGAATAACAAAACGAGCCAAATACCGCTTTCAGTGAACCTCTGCGTGTTCTCATTTAAGCGCAAGGAGTTTCTTTCGAATTTTCAGGGTTGCATGATTTCTCTTAAACAGTAGATATTTATGAAAAACAAATTAGCGCACAAATACGCACAAATTAAGAGCTACTTATATATGTTTAATCCAAGGTCGCACATTCAATGGTTTCGGAGATACAAGTTTTTGCAAAACGTCAGCCCAGCAGGAAATGAAATATCTCGAAAACCCTAAGACGCACAAATTTAATTATTCGCGCACAATTATGCACAAATATAAGCTATCCGCCGATATACATTATATACCTCTCCGGTCATTCGTTTAAAAATCTTCCTGCTGGAGCACCGTCATTCCAGCAGAATTTGTTTTTGCCGTTTTTTTCCTCAATACCTACATGCACTAATTTTTTATTTCGCGCACATTTAAAGCAGACTGAGCACTAATTATTCACCGAACCAATTCGCTCTAGAAGCACTTTTTTTGCCCGGCTGACGGACACCAAATAGCGACAGTCTAGATTATTCTATTCTCAGTATTGAATTAAATATTATAAATAATAATTTACGCTGTTATTTTATTTCTTTTATTTTTTAGTTTCGTAAAAAAGCAATGCCTGCCAGTATACACATATTCTGTGTTACTCAAATTCACAAAGATGACACCTCTGTGGCGTGGTGGGGTTAGCTCTCGCCCGCGACGCATAAGGTTGCAAGTTCGATTTCCGCCGTACCGAACAAAATACATAGGTATGTAGGTATTTATTTTAAAAAAAAAGGTAAGCATTCTATCCGTTCTGTCTCTTATATTAAGTAGTTATTTAGTATGGGCTAGGTGGCGCTGCAATCGGGTTTTACGACCGTTTTGTGTCGCGTCAACTGTAGTGGTGTTGGTATAAACTGTATACCTATCTGTAGATACATTTGTAATTTCGTAGCCAGAGGATCTTCTATCCGTTCATATCAACATACTACAAGCCTAACTTATGAGCTTAGATGGCACTGTGTACTTGAATATGGCAAAAAAGGATTGCTAGCATTGGGTTACTTCCATTACCGTAAACGAGCATTTCTCACTCAATAAAAAAACACGCTTTAATAAAAAATCCAACTAAAAAAATAGAAAATAAAATTGAATAAATTTGGATTAAGAATACTTATTGTAAATAGTAAGTGTTACATTGTGATGCTACACCTTCATTATTTTTCTTTTGCAATCACAATGTAACACGCTTACTATTTACAATATTCTTAATCCAAATTTATTAAATTTTATTTACTATTTTTTTAGTTGGATTTTTTAAAAGCGTGTTTTTTTAAACTATTAATTTATTTTATACTTTTTGGTCTTTTTTACCGAAATATGTTAGATCAGACCCTGGTTACCATTGAAAGACAAACTACTCATCAAGACGATTCTAACGAGCTCAAACTCAATGGGGTTGTGTCGTTTCATTACGAAGTTCCTATGACCACCTTCCAGTTCCATCAGACCCTGGTTACCATTGAAAGACAAACTACTCGTCAAGACGATTCTAACGAGCCCAAACTCGATAGGGTTGTGTTGTTTCATTGCGAAGTTCCTATGACCACCTTCCAGCTCCATCATCAGATCAGCACCATGTTATCATAATATTGCATTGTCATCGGTCTTTGACAAGTGTGCAAAGTTTGAATTAAATCTGATCATTCTAAGTAGGGCAAAATCGTGCCCAAAGAAGTCGGTTACATACATACAAACATACAGGTGAAACTAATAAAAGCGTGATAAAAATGTTTAAACTTTCTTTACTTAGACTAGCTTTAATGTAGGTGGGGGAAGTTCGATTCTAAGAAATACACTTCAGATTTTGACAAAAAAATTAAATTGAATTTCTTCCTTTTTGACACTTACCGCCTAAATCTTAGCTTTATCTATTTAAACTTTAAACAGGTGAAGGTGAGTAAAAGCTGCCTACCTACGTGCTTATATCAGGGGAGCTATATACTAAAGAAAAATTAAACGAGAATTGCAAGTAAAATCACTTTATTGATGAAGATATTTTACACTGCAGCAATTTATCAACTTACCCAGTCATGCCGTAACACCGACGAGTTCTTCTTTCCATTCGTAGAATTTTAAATACTTATTTCAGTGGATTACTTACCAAATCCAAAGAAACTGGAGCCTCAATGAAATGTATACCATAGTGCATAACAGAGATATGTTGTAATTGTGTAACCGATTTTAGTTTTAGAGTTTCATGGGAAATCTATGAATATTCAAAGTTCTGACAGATAAATATAAATGCAAAGCCCAAACTAACGGACAGATCGGGCCATGGCATACAGATAACTTATGACTGCAGTGGGACAACTAACTAAAATCTACCACATTTATACTTCAGTAAAATAAAAAATGCATCAGAATTAGAAAGAGACCCTTCAGCTCTGGGGGCATGTATGAAGGTACAGTGGATCAGAAGGGCTTCAGCCTACATGCCAAAGCGCAAGACCGACTATGTCCACCACCTATGTGGAAAGTCAATTTAGGGGCAGCATGGGCTAATGCCACTCCATCACTAATAAGATTTATGGCTCACCTCATACCTATCACTACCTACAATCAATTATAAAACAAAGTCCCTCCTAACGGTTTTTCATACGATTATCACCAATAGACAGGTGATTCATTAGGAAGTCAGATGTATAATTCGTTAAGATTTTGTGTAAACAAAATGAGATATGACAAAAAAAATATAGGTGTAAATATGCTTTGCCACCCTTGCCCCCGTACTGAAGCTGGGTAGGGTAGCTAGCACAAAAATAAAAATCAAGAAATACTCGTGACACTGTGTCAAGATTTATTCAATCCATCATACACAGCAAGTCACAAGGGAGTAGGTTGGTAGCTTACACCTAAGTAGTATCCCTAACGCTAGGGATGTCTATTTGTCATCATCTTTGAAGACCATAGTGCTGTGGCACTTGCCGCAGTAGTGCCTGTCTTCCATGACGGCCATGAACACTCCCGCGCCGCAGTTCTCTCCGGTACACTCGCGTCGGAGCCGGTGGATCTTGCCGTTCTCGTCGACCTGGGAATAAAGAACAAGTTGCATCTTATTCTGATTCAATTTTGAAAATAAAACTTGAGAAGATTATGGATAGGTATTTTTTTAATGTGATTTGAACTGAGGGCTCATTTTTTTACTAGTTATAGTTAAAAGCTTGGTGGATGTATTTTAATCTGGCAACTGGCAGATTAAAATACTTTTATAACATAGCGCCGTGCAACGTCCTGTAACATTGATTTAGGTATTTTGTCTCACCTTGTAGTATCTCAATACAGCAAGCTTGACCTTCTTCTTCTTGTGCTTGATCTTCTTTGGCGTGGAGTAATTCTTCTTCTTGCGTTTCTTGGCGCCTCCACGGAGACGCAGCACGAGGTGAAGGGTTGACTCTTTCTGGATGTTGTAGTCCGAGAGGGTACGACCATCTTCCAGTTGCTTGCCAGCGAAGATCAATCTGGGGATTTACAAATAAATAATCAATCAGAAGCCTAATGAAACAGAGCGACAAACGATTTAAAAAAATGGCGTCGAAAGACTATGCCAATAACTTTATAACTTTATTAGAAAGAAAGAAAAAATTTAGAAACTCCTCTATTGGGCAGTTATTTAAATAATCTCAAAATATTAATAGAAATCCTAAAAAAATTTGTTTTTTTCTTTATTCCTATTTGATTTTATTATAACTTTGTATTTATGATGTATTAATTTTAATAGGTAGTTAATAAATTGACAACAAAGATAATTATAGAAATTCAAAATAAGAAAGAAAAATTGTAAATATTTGTGTGTAGCTATTGGCTAGGTATACAAACCTCTGCTGGTCCGGAGGGATGCCCTCCTTATCCTGGATCTTGGCTTTCACATTCTCGATGGTGTCCGAAGGCTCCACCTCGAGGGTGATGGTCTTGCCCGTGAGGGTCTTCACGAATATCTGCATCTTGACTTACCTAGGTGGCCACATTATATTTATAAGGACTTGTCCACATAATCAACTTAAAATCAGGTATCAATATCTGTATACTACTATTGTTCAGTTCTTAAATACAAAGAAGTTAGACTAACAATTTTTTTTGAGTTGCATGTGGCTGCAACAATGGCTACAATGCCAAAATATTGGTGCCAATAATATTATTGGATGAAAAGTATCCTATCTCCATATGGAGATAGGATACTTTTCATCCAAAAATTTCAACAGGATCGAGGCTTTCAAACCTATGGCAGGCAATGTGTGGAGGTCATTGTTACAAACACCAAAATACCTATGCCATGTAACAAAATCTCGATTTTACTGTTATGTTGCAAATAAAAATAATATTTTGACTTTTACAAGATTTTATTATAATTACTGGAACACAAAAACAGAATTTGTTACATGGCATCTGTTTAATGTCCTCCTATACATTGCCATGGGTTTAAAAGGTGCCCATGTAAAAAATAAATATTGAGGAGACTACTACACCAGTCTCCATACTCATAAGTTACTACCCCTTTAGCCAAGGGTCTAACAACTGTTAGTTAGCCCTTGGCACATACTTTCGCATATTTGTTGCGACTTGTTTTAGTAAGTATTAGTCACTAGTTATTGTACCTATACAATAACATGTCACAACATTAAGCAACTAGTAATGTGAGATAGTTGTTCTAACTAACAAACAATAGATTGCAATGTTAGTCTTGTGAAGTTATTTGCTATCTACAGTTGACAGTTTAAGTGCTCTTTTGCCAAACCAAGCTTAGCCTTCTAATAAAATATGGGTAAGTAAAAATAAAACGTTTAAAGAAGTTATATTGTTTATTTTGGAGGCAAATCTTAGACTAAGAGTACAGCATTGATACATCCATCGTTCTCCGGGTTGTTGGTAACTTGAGCGTATTTCCCCCATACAACCTTGCCAGCCTGCGTAACAAGACCCAGCTCCGATATGTTCACTTCAATGACA
Organism: Idaea aversata; assembly: GCA_907269075.1. Taxonomy (NCBI): domain Eukaryota; kingdom Metazoa; phylum Arthropoda; class Insecta; order Lepidoptera; family Geometridae; genus Idaea; species Idaea aversata. The sequence goes on along the minus strand of OU026092.1, from coordinate 591,562 downwards.
GTTCCTTTAGTGATTACACCCAGACTCGTGTACATCTGTGAACTGGGGTTTTTCTTAACTCCGATGATAGGTAGACAGAAGGTAGCTTTCAGTTCAGGGTGTGTCACATGAGCTTTCTTAAACCTTAGTGCCATTGGTCGGATGAATCGTTCAAACTTTGGTGGTTTACGTGTGAAGTTTTCTCCGACAAAGGTAACTTTTGTCACCATACGTTTCCAAGCTTTTCGTTTCGATTTACCGGTCTTCAGTACTTTGAATACTTCAGCGTCAGCTTGAGCTCGTACTTTAGGTATCGGTACATCCCATTTGCCAGCTTTTTCTTTACGTTTCTGTTTGATCATGTTGGAGAGCACTTTGGCTCTAGATTGGACATCTCTGTCGAGAAGGTATACGGGCAGAGCGCCTTCGGCAACTTTCTCAGTGTTCTGTTTGACATTTCGTTCTTCGTGCGCCTTGATCTTCTTTTTCATCTGAATCTTTTCATTGCGTCGCTCCTTATTGTAAATCTTAGCTTTGATACCTCGCAGTTTGCGGGCCTTCTCAGCGCGCTTGTGGGGCTCGCGAGCCTCACGCTTACGTTTCCTCTCCTCATAGTCGAGCCTCCTACCGTATAACTTACGATGCCGTTCAATGTATTCGTTCTGCGGCATTGTGGTTGCTTATTCGGCAACTACAACAAAATTGATGCTTGTCAGTTAGCTGGTTGGGGACCTAACCTCTTCGAGATCACCTCAACCTCTTACGGCTAGAGACTTTCTTTATCGATATTGGAAGGACGATTACGTAAAGATAGTATCTAAGTCTTGAATTTATAAAGACTTATCGAGTTTCTTGATAATTTCACTGCACTAATACTATCGATGTTAGCCTCCACGTGTTGCACCACAAAAAGTAACTTTCGCAATTCGATGAAATCGTTTTAACAGTATGCTTTAACCTAATTAAGACCGGAATGATCGAATTAAACAAAATAGTGTACAAAGAACGCAATAAATAATTTTTAACACGCAAAAGACGAAACTCACCTTACGCCGACACCATGCCACATGGAAAAGGAAATTGATTGATTCAAACAAATTGGATTGCTTAGCACACCAATGTTGCCACTGTCAAAATTTAATTTTTCTACTAACTTTTCAATTTATAAACTTAGTAAAATTAAAATCTGTTTGATATTCCAAAACGAAACGACAAAAAACCACAGGAACCAAAATATTAATATTAATCTTCGAGCATTTAAACTCTATGAATATTATAGAGTATTTTTACGTGATAACGTCTTATAAATAGATGAACAGCGGCATTCACAAAAAAGTGTGACGTCATCGCTCACGTTCCGTTATTGACAAGGTAACCATAGCAACGTATTATCGTTGCTATGGCTACCATTCATGTTTTCTTTATCAATCAAAGTTTTACGTGATAACATCATAAGAACTCTTTTGTATCGTTGAAATTTTGCATACCTACTTCAATACGTTGCTATGGTTACTTGTCAATAACGCATGACGTCATACTTTTTTGAGAGTGTACTTAGGTGTTCATCAATTTATAAGACGTGATCACGTCAAAAATGGTTGTCTGTGAAGTCGGTTTACGGACGATAATTTTTAGAAAAGAAATGTATTATAAATGTTATGTACCTAATGTTAATAATTTAATATCCTCAACCTTCTAACAAAACAAAGAGGTTGGATTAGTTAGCTGCTTATGTCAGAATTATGTCAACTTGACGTAAGATGAGACGTTGCACTAACTAAATTGCGGATGCGTTCCGTCCCTGACGTAGTCAGAGAATAGCTGTTATTCTCTGTCTACGATCAAGTACGGTCCCTGATACATAAAAAATAGAATTACGTTACCAAATGGAATCGTGTTAAAAAAAAAATGGGTGCGTGTACTTATGTACGCGCGTGAGAAGTTATACTTCTTTGGCATCATTAAGAAATAATTTTCCAGTCACATATAAATAATTAATTACATTAAAATAATTATGTAGTAGTAGTACCTCTTTGTACTTACTTAAACTATTTGGTTTTATGACAGCTGTCATCTTGCGGTTTGCGGACAACTTCTCCCGTGAGAATTTTGTGTGACGCTGTGCGCGCGCATCGTAAAATTTCACTCTTATCATTTTTTCATAACGCGCCTAAAGAAGTATAACTTCAAAAACTTTTTCTTTTAAAGTAGGTCAATAAGGTTTGTATTTGTATCGGTTTTTTCAGGCTGGAAATTCCAACATTGGAAAGAATTGTATCTACTTTTATAAACAGTGAATGTGTTTCCGTGACAGTTTTTTTGAAAACAATAATAAAATTAAAGTTAAGGTATATTCTTTAAATTAAAGTGAATTCATAATATAAATCCTATCAAGACTTAAACAATAAGGCACGCGTGGAAATTTATTCTTAATGGACAAACTCACGGGACAAACTAGTTTGACGAAAGTTTGACCGTTATTTCATTTCTGTGGCAAGTTTTTTCCTAATTTATTAGGTAGAAATATTTACACAAAAAGTGGCAACATATTATGTGGCGATAGCGAATCAAACAATGTCTGCACCGCTGACAATAATTGACAGATTTCAATTTCCTTTTTGTTTGATGATTGGCCAATGATACGCAGATAACTTCACATTATAAATTGATTGGTGTCTATTGGTGGACAATGCAAAGGGAAATTTGAAATAGATGTTGTAATTGGCTGCTTGTTTCGGGATCACCTAATTTTTGTTTGTTTGAGTGAATGGTCGTGGAAAAAAGTAACAAAACGGGTTTCAACGAGTCGTAGTAAAAATACAACTCAAACTCCACAGCCAAATCCATTACGTATTTATATTTCCATTAGACGTAGGTAGCGGTAGTGTTTATACATAATCTTTTTGATTATGAACGCCACAGCAACATACTCTACAACAGGTACTTATATTGTTTGTGATTTTAGTTTGGTTTGGGTTGGTGGGTGAAGATATTTCAAGGAAAAGTGTTCAAGTGTAATGAGAACTCTGCATGCGTACGTACGGGTAATTTACTCCGCCTGGCTTGTTATGTGCCGACTTACGACTTATGTACCTAGGTATATCACATTGTACTGTGATTCTAGAGATAAACAACATTCCTTTGAAGTTGTAAGACTTGTGAGTGAGATCACGTTCATTGGAAAAAAAAGGTTAAAATAATGTCCTTGAAACATTTTTGTATTTTTTAATCATATGACTGACTAGCTGCTGCGCCCCGCAGTTTTAACTAGTAACTAGTAGTTTTTTTTGATAGCTTCATTTTTGTAGTTAGAAAGTAACATATACCTAATATGTTACTTTCTAACTACAAAAATGAAGCTATCAAAAAAAACCGCATCTGTCATTTATCTTTATAGACAATAATTTTAAAAAAAATTCTAGACGGTTATGTACTAAATTTCGTTTTGCACTAGCAGCGTGCTGCAGTTTTGCCCGCGCATATCCCGATTCTATGGGATGAAAAAGAGAACACAAACAAAGTACAAAGTTTTATCATAATCAGTCCAGTAGTGAAAATACAAACAAAATTAAACGCATCTTTATTAAATATTATAAATGATTGAATTAATTCCAGCTTGGAGTCGTCGATGCTCAACGGAGAGCATATTAAGCATACAGGGTCGAGAAACTGGTAAGTCCTACATTTAACTCAATAATTGTTATTAATTTCCACCAACATGAAGCACCTAAGCACTCAAGGTATGTCATTGTGCTACAATTTCTTACTTCATCTTCACCCACAGCTTAGTTGTCACAGTTCCTTCCTCTGGACATGGTTGTCTAAATTATTAGGGACAAAAATGTGCACACAAATATGCAATTTTCAGCTGTAATATAAAAATCAACGTTTTAATTTGATTTCCCGCCATTTTATAAATATAGGGTTATTGGCAATAAAATTAGCAACCGGTTGAGGGCCACTTCTGTGCACCTAAACAAACAATTTTTGTTCTACGACTTTTGGAAACTCCAACATTTATGCTTACATTTATGCTTTGCTAATATGCTTACCAATAACCCTGTATAAGCAAGATTTATAAAAAGGAATTATCTTACTAAGATTGTGAATTTTTTTAATCAATTTTCCCTTTCTTCAATTAATCTTATCTGGCACATGATAATCTCAATCATTTAAGCTTGGTTTATTTGGTATTGTGTTTTAAGTTTTTAAGCATTTTTATTTATATTTTTTATACCACTCTATTGCATGATAATATTTGTAAAAATGCATGTGAATTTTCTTATTTATTTATTATTATAACTCCTAAATATCATTTGCATAAATAGCAAAAAATGTATTGACAACCCAGTTGGCTCAATGGTCACCATGCCAGACTGCCAAACACAGGGTTGCGGGTTCGATTCCCGCCTCAGACAAGTATTTATGCTTAGATATTTGTCTGTGGTCTGGTTGTTTCTATGTATAATAATAATAAGTATATTATATTTACAAAAAAAAAGTATTTATGTAGTATATCCGTTGTCTAGCACCCATAACACAAGTCTAGTTACTTAGCTTGAGGCTAGATGGCGATGTGTGGAATGTTCTGCAATATTTATTTATTATATTTATACGAATGCACATTTAGTTCCGCATAAAATCAAAATCAGTGTGTAAATATTCACACAAAACCCTGCCATAGTTGGGTAAGTTTAGTTAGGCCATTAAACTGCGTCATGTCATTCAATGCAGGCAACCTAACTTGTTTCAACTTGCTTTTCTAGACTTTAAACTCGGAGTGCACGCCAGATTTGACTGCGCGCGGCTGCACTGGTTGCGCCATTATGTTACTTGCTAGCTAAATCATGGATAAAAAGCGTATATATTGTCATTGATTTGTTCTCAAAATCACTTTACAGCTTCTAAACTATAATTCCGATCTACATACTTCCAAAGTGATTGTTGTACTAAATTTTATGAGGATCATATTGCTCATTGACAGTTTGGTTGTAGTTTCAACCGTTTTTATACAAAATGCAAAAACTCTTATTTGGCACACACAAAGGGGGGGGGGAGGTAAATGATGTCAATGGTAACAGGAATTTGTTTTCCCGGTTTTTTTTATCGTGTTTTTACCCAACCCTGAGAAGGTAATGATTTTACATTTATTTTTATTAACCACGACTGTGTTGCAATAGTGTAGGTCACAAGACTAAAAATAGTTACTTATTGTATCAAATTCCATGCAACAACCATCTTTTGACTTCTTTAATTAATGCCTTTTCAGGGAAGGCAAAAAGTTAATTACTTGTCGATTTTTCTGGCCATAGACATCTTTTAGTTTATTCAAACTAGGTCTGCCATATATCGAGTCATAATGCGACTAGGACTTCTTTTAGTTAGCTATTGGGCTAGATTTCGCTATGTAAAGTGTCCTATAATATTTATTTATTACTAGCTGCGCCTTGCGGTTTCACCCGCGTAAGTCCCGATACCGTGGGAATATCAAAATAGAAAGTAGCCTATAGCCTTCCTCGATAAATGGACTATCTAAGAATTTTTTAATTCGAACTAGTAGTTCTTGAGATTAGCGCGTTCAAACAAACAAACAAATTCTTCAGCTTATAATAATATACCGCGCGCAGACAAACTTAGCGCACACTCTAGCTACCTAACTCTCAAGTGTGCACTGCACTTTGTATCTTTGAGCTTGTGTTCAAGTATTTATGTATTTTGTTATCTGTATTTATGAGTAAATTCATTGTTATTATATGTACCTATTGTATGAAAGCGTCTTTCTTTAAAACATTCTATATGTATTCTTGTCTAATGAGGTACAAAAGTGGTTGCTCACTGTGGAGTTTCTAAATTAATATTATTTTAGTAGGTAATTATTTAAACTATGACTTAAGTTTTAAGACTTTCAACTGAAGCATTAGTTTTAATTCTCGTTTGATTGAAAATATTGTAATAACAGCGATTTTAGAACTCAACAGTGGGATTTCACTTTTGTTGTCAACTGTATTTACCAATATCTACTCAATGATCTACTGATTTTATAAAAAAAAATTGGCTTGGTACTATTTTTTTAATACATATTTAACTCTAGGTAAACAAGTACAGTTTATAGGGGCCAGTAAAGTAAAATTTCATAAACAAACAAAATACCCAACATTTACAATTGAATATTCCTCTACTTTATTCAATGTTATTAATCAGCTTTAAACAGATTTGTTCAATTTATAGGGTTCCGTAGCTCAAAAGCCTTTAAAAAAAAAGGAACCCTCATAGCATCACTTTTTATACTGTTAATATTGTTAAACCTTAAACGAAACAATATTTACTTATGTTTTTGTTTGATATTATTCTGGATTCTTCATAATGTTTAAAACTTCCTGTTGACTGTTGTTACTTTAAAAACGAGTTTTGTGGACTACTAAAGTCTTCCTAGAAACTATAAAAAAGTAAGCTTGGGTAAAGTCCCTAAAAATGAGTTCATTTGTGGACTACTAAAGTCTTCCTAGAAACTATAAAAAAGTAAGCTTGGGTAAAGTCCCTAAAAATGAGTTCATTTGTGGACTACTAAAGTCTTCCTAGAAACTATAAAAAAGTAAGCTTGGGTAAAGTCCCTAAAAATGAGTTCATTTGTGGACTACTAAAGTCTTCCTAGAAACTATAAAAAAGTAAGCTTGTGTAAAGTCCCTAAAAATAAATTGTATGTACTTAATGTACAAGTTACTCTGGAGGTGACATGTCAATGAAAAATTTTGCAACAACGAGTATCGATAGCTTCATGATAGTTAATTATCAATCAATAGTAGGTATCGATAACTTAAAGCGTCATTTTTTTCTAAGTCAATTATTTATTCCATTAAAAACACAAAATTAAATGTCAAAATTACAAGGACAAACAAAACACGAAATTAATAAAAAACAAACCATACAAATGTGATACTTTTGATCATTAATAATCAATCAGCGTAATAATTGAATGTTCAGTTGTTCTGCAATAGGCAGTAATCGATAGTACAAAGCTATCGATAAATACTATTGATAGTTAAAGGTCTATGTATAGAATAGCTGATTTTCGATGTCGGCAACACTACACCGAACCGCGAAGCAAGGGTTTTGCGCATCGCAAGACTGCTTCAAACTTTATGTTTGATAATTATGTTACCTCCATTAAAACAAAGTAACTCAGTGAATGTAGTTACATAATATTTCTATTCAGTTATTCATATTTTAAAATAAGGGTCTTCCCCTTTTAACTTTGAATGAGGTTAAGGTAATATTGAAGTAACAGACCGACAAATTCAATTTTTTATTTTCAGTTTTTTTGCTTTTAGTATATTGTGAAACAACCTGTTCATCAGGACATTGTGAGCCAGCGAGAGGAGCGACCTCATTTTTTTTACTTTTTATACAAAAATATGAATAAATTTTATTAGAGCACAGAGAAAAAAATATTTTTTAGACAAATAACTATTGTCTGAAATATTTCTGTACATTTTTCCAACAGTATAAGTACGTACTCTTGAAATATACCTATAATATATAAGCAACCCTAGTATTATTATGGTTGCATTTATATATTATTTATACTATGTAGTGATCTTAATATCTTGGTGGACTTACGGTTGAAGAACAACGCGGGGGTAAGCAACTGAACAAATAAAGTTAGAAACAGAACTGAATAGTGAATGACTTGTCAAATACGCATGCATTCAGGTTTCAACTTGTATTGGAGAAACAAGAATGTAAGAGGAAAAGGCTGAGAGAAAATTTAAACATTTACTACACTCATAAAAGTAGGTACCTATATACTATACCTATAGGATTTCTAATGATTGATTGTTAGGTTCAGGTAAATGACGTGTAAAACTTTGCACATTTTTATAGTATCATTAGAATTTAATGGGATTTTAAGCTTTAAAAATCTTGCTATAAAGTTCAAATTAGTTTTTTGTGTCACAAAAGTTTTTTTGCACTTTAAACACTTATTTACGTATGTTATGTCAACTGTTGATAGTTGATAATTGGTCAAATTCCATTAATGTATATTTATAGAAAACAGTCACAGAATACTTACTACATCATGCATGACTAATATTAATGTATACTACATGACTAATATGCATATAGTACATATATAATGTATATTACTTGACTAGTATTCATGAATATTAGTACATGATAAATATTTATAAACAATACTTATCTAGTTTGTAGAATCTGTCTGTAGTTTATTAGTTAGCTATTTTGATTCAAATATTATGAGAGCCAGGTTAACTCCTTGCTTACACGATTTTGATAGAATAGTGAATAGACCGTTAAAAAACTATTGGAACAATAATAAAACAATATCTTAAGAGGTTACGCGGGTATTACTTTCTCCATACAAATGTATTTCCCTATTTCAACCTTTTTAGGGTTCCGTACCTACAAAAGGTAAATTCAGGAATACATTTGTGTGGACAAACCGCTGCTAGGATACCATCTTAATAAATTAATTAACATTATATTACTGGCATTGTCAGATGAGCCTGAGGTCTCCCGGAAGGTCCCAGCAGCCCACGGGCCAGGACACGAAGACCAAGACACCTTGACATTACACTTATTTAACATTAATTATAACCTTGAAGATAATATTGGAGAATTCTACAAAATAAAAAATGTGACTAGTGTTTGTCACATTCTTAAGTCTGCACATGCCTGGGGACGCTAGTGTGACGCAATGTTGCCAGCTGCTTATAAAAAAACAAGAAAAAATCTATAAAACAATATTGCCAATTTGATTTTTTTAAATTTAATACATTGTTAATATTTTAATGATAATATTAGGTATGTGATAATAAAAATACAGTGGATTTATTTGATTAAGCCCATCACTAATACTTTAAAAAGTTTTATTCGTTTAAAAACATTGAAAAATCGATTAAATGACGTGGGGAATGTCGTTGTATATCTTTTATTGAATACCGATCACTACTCCAGGTAGGAGTGATGAATTCAATTCAATTCTTAAATAATGGAGACTCTGCCCACATTGCTTTACAATTGTAGGTATGGTCTTTAAGCTTAATTCCATGCTAAAAGTTCCACTAAGTGGGCAACATTAGCGTCGCGGTCGCATCGAATTTTCCCTATTTTATGACGAGCACTGAACTTGTTTTATTATTTGCTGGCAGGTGTTTTATCATTTTAAAATAAACTTATTCTATTAAATTTTTCAAAGAATTTACTTTTAACGACGTTTTATAAATAGTTTTCTTTTCTGTCATTTTGATATGTCTTAATCAATCTAGCTTTACTGAATCATGCTGTCCCATGCAAGTTTGTACAAGTTGTATTGGATTTCCTTAAAACTTGTGTCTGCCACTTTGCTGCATATTTTGTTTTATCCTAATTTCATTTCACATAACTGTTTTGGCATAACTTTGATCTTTAGAATGTTACTTTCGCATATAATAAATGTGAATCGATTTGTCCTGATTTGAATACGCGCATACTTAAGTGACAAGCGCTATACTTGCCTTTTTTATTTGCTGGCATGTGTCTTATCATTTTAAAATAAACTTATTATTGAAAGACATCATTTTTATCTTTTATTTTTCGACTAATTCCGTGTCAGAATGATCAATCAAGCTTTACTGATTCATGCTGTCCCATGCAAGTTTGTACAAGTTTTTCGGATTTCTCTAAAACTTTGATGGTTACTGCCACCTTTGCTTCGCATATTTTTGTTGTCCTAATTTCATTGCACATAACTATGATTGTTTTATTGTTTTTCGCATATTTCTCATTTGGCTTGTGTTTCTTACATAAAATGGTTTAACACAATACATACATCTGGTAGTTAACAGCATAATTAACTGAAAACATAATTATTCCTTTACAAAAATATACGTAAAAAAAACCCAAGTCTAATTAGATAATCTAACAAGTGAAAAGTAATTACCCAATTACTGTTTCTCAATTACAAGTGCTATACAATTATAGCTCTTTGTACCATTACATGTAATATTGAAAAAAAATTATGCTGAAATCAGAAAGGTATCTAGTTAATCGGCAATCATGCTACATGTTAAACAGCATCGTTACTCACCATCAAGGAGGTGTAATAGTAGTCAAACGCTGGCCTATCACTTGTGAAAAAAAATTATGCGTAATGATCATTAGGCCAAACAATAGTAATCCTAAGTAAAATTATGCAAAACAGTTTTATTTGCGAAAAAATAGACCCGGTCTGTCAATCACGCATGATATTCACTAAAATTATCTTCAAGGTTATTACTGATTTGATTATTGTTATAAATTGAGTTTGCGTGTTAAATGGCATGTTATTTATTGATTTGTTATGTTATACGAAATATTATAATGTTTTGTTTTATATTTTATTAATTTTTGATGTATTTATCTCTGGAGATGACAACACTAAGAGAAATCTCGCACTAAAAATGTTGGTTTTGCTTTCAACGGACCGCAAAAATTGTTGCATACCTAGTACTTGTATAGGGGCCGTTTTCCCTAGACCTTTTTTAGTCGTGTCTTTTCTGCGTTTTAAACTTTTTCTTTGTACGGTCATCTCCAGTGAAACTTAGTACTCAGTGGATTTATGAATGTTGTGTGCGATTTAATTAAATACTTACACAAATTACTAAAGGAAATTACTAGTCTCATATGACTCGATAAATGACAGCAAAACTTTAACAACACTAGTCACTTACTACTCGAAGTTAGTTACTAGCTTAAAAACTAAAAGATGTCCATGACCAGTATAAATCCATTTTGTAAGACCCGTATCCTGGTCTCTCGCAGAGCTTTTGATGTTTGTAGAGCGGCTATCTATCGAACAATTTGGAAGTAGTAATTTTTTTTGCAAATTTATTATTACCCATTGCACACAATATTCAAAATGCATGGCTTATGTTTAGAAATAGGCGATAATATAAAAAAAGAGATAAATCTAAACTGAACAAAAAATACTCAAAAAAAAATGTATAAAAATGATAAAAAAATGAAATGATGATGATGAATATAAATGAGGAAAACACACTTAACAAAAACAAAAAAAATCACTATGGAAAAAGAGAACCAAAATATGCAGTTAAAATTACAAAAAAGAACTGAACCGAATTAAAAAAAAAGACAAAAAAATACACAGATTACAAGAGAAAGAAAAAACACAGAATTACAGATCAAAACATAACGCTTAACACCCACCAGTCGTCTTATCGACTTAACTAACGCTTACCATCAGGCGTCTATCAATTTTCCATACATTATCACGGTGTGCCGCAAGGCAACCTCATTGGGCCGCTACTATTTATAGTTTATATTATAGATGTGGCACGAGACACGAGTGACACCGAGGCCGGGGAGGATCTAGAATACGAACCCGTGACGGAATCTGAGGACGAATTTCCCGTCGACTGTGACGATACTGATATTACTGATGTAAGTTATTTGTTACATTTATTTTTATAACAAAGAAATACTGACAAACAGTCTGTACATAGAAGCCAATTAAAAAGAAATTGAGTTTTGGAGGGTCAAGAATTAGAACAAGAACGCATAATTTAAAAAATCATGTGACTCTCCCGTTTTCAAGTCAACGTAAAGGGCTTACTCAAATTCTTGTCTATAATAACGAATAATTACTTAATTAGGTACTTAAGATGTCTAATTTTAAAACAAAACGTTGATGGGGTTCGATTTATTTGGTAACCAGTGTCACCAAGCTTATTGCAATATCACTATCATCATAAACGCCACCTACTTCATCGACCAATCTTTATTTGGCGTTATTTGTTTTTATGATACATGCAAAATTTCAAGGAGAATTGGGTTTCTTTGTCTAGAAATAAATCACCTATGCCTAGGCCGAGCGCAAACAACCAATATATTGTTTACTTATATAAATTCCAGGAGGAGATAATCCAAACAAAAGTGATAGAAGTGTCAGTAGTAGAAGACAGAGACCTCGTGTTTGCTGACTCGGAGCCGACGGACTCAGCTGAGAGTGACTCGGAGATAGACTTCAACGATTACTACCAATGTGCGCAGTGTAACGCACATAACGATAACCCACTCTATCGGTACTGCGATAAATGCTTTAGGGTGAGTTATTGAGTACAGTCTTATTTATTTAGCTATCTTACATAGAGCGGTGTTGGCCTAGTGGTAGATACCTAGACTGCCCTCGAAGGTAGTATATTCAAATCCCTGACGGCCACCAAAAGATTTTTCGGTACGTTCCTGCTGATCAAATTTTCTGGTCAAAACTAGTTTTTCCAGAAGGAATACATTTCCTCGTAGTCAAACTACTCAAATAAATATAACAAAAGGAGATCGAAACGGAAACAAAGACGATCACAAAAACAAAAGACGATTGAAATGGAAATAAAAGACGATAAAAAAAAAAAACAAAAGACGATCAAATGTTGTCACTCTTACAATACACGATAAAAAGTTTGACCAGACAGTTTGATCAGCAGGAACGTACCGTTTTTCTTACACAAAAGGTATGCGCTTATTAACATTGCTTTTCGGTGGAGTAAAATTTCGTGATGAAATCCGCGGGCTGGTTGGCTCCAGACGTATTGACGAGTTATTTCCTCTGGACTCCATCAAAATCGGTGTAGTTTCGGAGCTTGTACAATGCAAACAAACAAAAAATTAATTTTACCTCTTTAAAATATTAATACTTTATAATATGTAGTATACAGACTTATTAAGGTGCATATAGGGTCCAAATTAAAAATGTCGTATCGCCTATTATTAGAATTATTGCTTAGTAAATGTTTCCATCTAACTTGTAAACCTTACAATTTCAGAGCCGCAAACATTTCTTCCCGCCCCGACCGAAGCGCAAACTGAAACGTCGTCCTGTGATCCAGGACCTGCCTCAACCCCTCTCCCAGGACTCCGGGTTCGACACCTGCCCCAGTCAGGACCTAGACACTGGTACGTCTATTCCGGACAAATCTACGTCAAACGCCGGGAAACATAGGTCAAAGTCATCCCCTAAGGCCGATAAGTATACCTCAAAATCTGGTTATAGGAACCCTAGGGCTTCTGATAGCGATGTTGATGAGTTACCTGGACAATCCAGTCAGGATGTCTTTGATTTTGACACTATCCCGTCCGCAGCGAAAAAATCTAGGTCAAACCCTAGGGCTACTTCGGTTATTTCCGATGACGATTTTACTGGACGATCCAGTCTAAAAGATTTAGCTTTCAATACTATCCTGGATGAAACGAAAAAATCTTTAGCGGGACAATCTTCCCAAGATGTCCTCGCTTTTAACACTACCCGGGATAAATCTAGAAAAAGATCTCGTCGTTCAGAATCCGCGGATAGGGAACCTAAACGTACAAAACACGACTCAGACGATGAAACCACTGTACAAACTCTTGTCAAAACAATAAGCGATCCGTCAATAACCATCGAAGATTCTGTAAAACTGTCTAAAAAAGTACTTGCTAATACTTTAAAAGAAATGGTAACTAAAGATTCGAAAGACAATAATATGTGTTTCATATGTGTTACTGAACCGAAGTCGGGTGTGTTTGTACACGGCAGGATAGCTCATATATGTTGTTGTTACAAGTGCGCTATGAAAGTGTGGTCGACGGCTAAGAGGTGCCCCATTTGCAATAGGAAAGTCAGTAATGTTCTCAAAGCTGTTATTACGTAGGTAGGATGTTTACTTGCAACTTCATATGTGGACTTTAACTTTGAAATACATTTTTTATAGATATAGGTTAAACTAACATAGTAACTCCGTTAAAAACCGGTAAACATCCCGTGATTTCGAAGTAATGGTCCGCAATTTTTTATTTTTTCAGTTAAGTATCCGTGAAATTGACTTAGTTAGAAATCAATATTTCTTTATTTTGAAATACGCGCGCGCGTCTGGAACAAAAATTATGTTCTTCACCCACGATTCACAAAATAATGATATATTTTGATTCTTATTTTATTCATTTTCACTATGTAAAAGTTTTTTTTTTCTAATTTGGCGGGCTTCGTTCAAAATTATTAACTTTGTAATGCTATCTTGATTTACTACAAAGGTGTTTACACCTTTGTAGTAAATCAAGATAAAAACGCAGAAAAATAAGTTTTAAGTGTTTAATTAGGAATATTGTCATGGACTTGCCTGAATATTAAATTACGTGGCAAACAATAGACCGCTGGCCACTTTCAGAGCTGGCGCCATTTTGTAACGCCCCGCAATAGGAACCTAACTTCAGTTCGCACAGATTCCATGTAAATTAACCCAACTTAAGTTAAATGATATTCGTATTTTGTCTTTTGAGAAACAAGATTGTACACTATGTCGCGTGAACAAAGCTTGACAATTGATATACTGAATAAGATCAAGTGATTCTTGAACTAGCGACCCGAGTACGTCTCGATCTGTATCATCGTAGTTAGTTTCAACAAAATCGGTCCAGTAGTTTTAGAGAGAGTTACTTAAGCAAAACAAACGAAAAAACATATACAAATACTTTCTCTATATACGAGTAATATAGATTTGTAGGAACATACTTTTTCTTTCCGCTTTAGAGTAGTTATTTTAGTACAAGTAAATAAAGCCGGGAATAGTTTTTTTTAGATCTATTTTAAGTCTAGTCATAGAAAACTATTAGGTTTAGCGAAAAAGGCAATGATAAAGTTATTTCATGACAGTTTCGAAGGCACCATTTTCTTAGTAAAAATCTGACAGTTCAAGGTATCATGTCAATTTAAAAATCCCTACTGGGTATATGCACTAGTCGTGCGAAGTTATTTAAAAAAACGACCAATTGTCTATGATTGATTTAATTCTTAGATTTTTTAAATCCGCTAAATAGGATTTTTGCTTTCTTTATCTGTTATGTAGGATTTAGAAACAATATTTAAAAAAACATACATAATGTATGTTTGTTTACATTTAAAAAAATATTAAACGGATTACAATAATTCGTGACTTTCGGATCTTTCAACAGGGAAAGTGTAATCAAAATCGGATCAGCCAACCGACCATTACTTATTCTGAAGTCAAGAACGTAAGCCACTTTAGGAAATATCGGATAGGTCGTAAAACATGTAAATATATAGGTTTAGGTAGATATGTAAATATAGGCTTGAACCACTCCACCGAGAAGAGTTTAATATATTTTCTATTATTATAAGTTAGTGTTAGGAGTTGTAGTTTAAGTTAAAACGTTCTTAAAGTGATGTCGAGCATACGGCCCGCCAAATTCAATTTTAGTTTTTTAGTTACAAATCAAAATGTCCCGTTATTTTGTATTCTGCTGATCTATTACATAATTTCATAACGGTTAAAACATATATTAGTCTTTGCAACTATCCCAAATTTAAATGTAGTGTGTTGACCATCAATTATTGCAACATTTTTTACAACAGTTGGTCTGTCTAATTAAACTTTTAGTACATATAGAAATTATGATATAGATCCGCAGGTAACAAAAAAACATTTATATTTCTACCTTAGTTATTTTTACAAAAATCTGATAAATATTTGATTTTGTTAATGTAACATCCACTTTAATCAAAACAATTTGAAGTAATTTTCAAAGTCCACATGAAGTTGCAAGCAAAACGTTACTATAAAAAGTACATTATGTATAGTTTCATTAAATTCTGCCCCTTAATGGGTACTTCACCGGATTACCAGATACGCGGATTATTCCATTTTTTTTAAGTTAAATGAAAAAATAACCCAGATATAAATCGGAATGTGACGTTATTTTTAATTATAGCACCTATTTATTTAACTGCAAAAATATGATTTAGATGTGATCACCTACATCGATTTCTAACTGGGTCTTTTTTAGGAGACTTTTTTTTTAATTTCCTGCGCAACCGGGACGTATCTAAAATCCTACTGACTCCAAGGTCAAATTGTGATTAAAATGTAGGGTGTAATTTCGGATTTGTCGTTGAAATATTAAAAAGATTTCTTCGATAGCGGAGAAATGCAATTTAGGCTCGATGAGGCAAAATATTGTTTTTAAATTGAAATAAAATTATTTTCGTCCTTTCATTTATGTAAAAAAATCCATAGGTATGTTAGGAACATTTTTTGTCTTAATTTTATTGTAAAAATTAATGTAGGAAGGTATCGTGAACATTTTTCCTTCGTTAATTCATATTGCTTAATTTACGCGTACGTTTTTTTTTTTTAGTTTCTTATTTACTCTTAACACACGGTTCGATTTATTCGGGTACATAATTATTATGTATTTTTTAAAGGACAAATACCATTTTAACCAACTTTAAAAAAAGGTGCTAAGTCAACCTTTTGGATGGGCAATAATATCTTCTTTGTTTATGATGATCTAGATATAAAAAAAAGTTGTTTGAATATAACCAAGGGTTAGCATACTACCATTATTTGGTGTTACCAGTTAATTAAATACTAATTCTAACAATAATGAACTGGTTTTTTTATTAATAACGCCAGTATCTTTATTATAACTAAGTTTTAGGCATTGGTCCTTGTTAAAATCGGTTAATAAAAATTTATGAATTTTTGTAGCCATTTTGAACCGTGTGTTAAGAGTCAGACTTAGCTCTTTCTAATACGCTTTTTACCAATTAATATAAAATTCATCCCACCATCTGCCTACCGCACAGATTATCAGATTCTATATTGTTTCTTGTTATTAAGAGTTTTTATTAATTAAACAAACTATTATTCTTTAATTACTATTTGTAAAACTTTATAACTTAAAATGTAAATACGAATAGATGAAAAAAAAATGAGTATAAAAAAATTAAAAGATAAAGAAAATACCTACGATAAGACAAAAAAAGAAAGTTAAAACAATTATTAAAATAAACATTTTTTTCTTTTTCAGAATACATTTTGTTGTTTTATTTATGGTCTAATGTACCTATCATACTTGCGCTAGTTAGTCGCGAATATTTTTCTGCCATTTTCAAATCAATATGAAGACTGCGGTCCAAATTAAACGACCAGCGCTTACAGTGCTAACTAGCGCGAGCGTAATAAAATGCTTACGGCGGATGCTTGCGACTATAAGTCCATTTCGGACTGTATTTGCGACTGCCTGGAACAAGTATGATAGTGTTATTGATTTTGACTTTTGGTTAATAACCTGTATATCAATTACCATGGGTTAAACGGACGTCCTTTTGCCAGTTTGGTTATAGAAAGATATTAGAAAAATAACATTTTAACGACTTGATGGTAGATAAATAAGTTATAAATAATGTATTTGTAATCGTCACGCATGAAACGAAATCCACCATTCGCGTGCATATTCTAGCGACAATTTAGTGAATAGTTTAACCTACGATCTAGAAGTAAGCTATTAATATTAGCTTATTTGGCTGAATTAGCCTAACGTTTACCTTGTTTAGACTTAAAATTGCCCCACAGGCTTATAAGGATGCTTGAAGAACGTCGAATTGAACTTATTTAGAATGATATATACTTCTATACTAAAATACACCGAGGAAACGATTTTCGCACTGACAAACTATAGAAACTTAATATGTTAAATCGTAAGTTGATTCATACTTAACATGAAAAATAAAATATGTTACTTCCAAGGAGAAATAGAGTTACGCGGGCGTGAAAGCGCTGGGCGTAGCTTGTTTGTAATAAATTAGAAGTCAAAAAACTGTATGTGTAAAATAATTTGGGGAATGATAAAAGCTTGCAAATGCTTATTCCTATTCAATGGCAGATTTGGACATTATGTAAGTAAATTTTATATTATTTATTTTATGTTCAAAATGAATGACCTATCTGTCGGCCATCGAGGGTTAAAATGACATCTCTCCTGTAGCAAAACGGTTACAAATATGCCAGTTTAACCATTGGTAAGCTGATAGATAGATTACTGATTTCGACCTTTAGGGATTTGGTTTTTTTTAACTTGTTCCGAATAGCTCAGAAGATGGCGCATTTTTTTAAATAAGTACTTAAACATTGAATAAAATTCATACAGCCAAGTCTGAAGATAGTTTAAATAAAAAAGTTCCGAATAAATTTTCGTTTCGAAAATTTATTCAGAGAACGCTTTTTTTACCAAACTCGTTTGTAGTTCATAGAACTGCAAGGGAATTGTCCAGAGACAATCTTCATTTAGGTAGGTACTTAGCACCATAAGTAAATTATAATATATTACGTCCGTCCATGCTTAGCCCAACTATCGACAGATTCGGAACTAGTTTAGAAAAAACAAACATAAGTATTTCAAAAAGAGGCCATTTCAAAACGTTCCGTAATTCACCCTTAAAGTCACACTTTATCCTCCCCACTCATTCAATAATGCGTTTCCCTCATACACGGTCAAGGGTGACTCATTTACTTGCCCCAAGTTCGTATTTACTTACGTTTTTATTTGGATGGAATTATGAGGGATTCCTTATTGCGCACTCATTTTAATGCGCACCCAAAACTGCGCACCCAAACTATTCCACATTTGCGCACCTGTTTTGTTGCGCTCACGATAGGCATACTAAACTTTTGAATAGAGATGGGAAACTGACTGAAACTATCGATAACTAGTTATCTAGATATACACTATACACTAGATATACACTTTATATATACACTAGATATACACTTTATTTTTTTTGCAAAAACTTAGGTATAGAGTTTAAATTGATTTTGAAAAAAAATAAGGTCATCCTGGTGAAGTACAGTCATCAGAATGAACATAATGTTTTCAGTCGTTCCCACCTAGGTACGTTCCTAGGTGGAAACGAATGAAAATTGGGAAAAAAAATGGCACTAAACATTTTTAATAGTTGGCTATTCCCAGTCATTACTAACTTCTAACAACGCTTCTACTTCATTAAAATATTTATTATTATGAAGCTAATGTACCACGCCTCCATAGGTTATAAGGTGCTATCATTATCTAGTATTTGAAAGATTTTTTTGCAAAAACAGCAGAATTAAGGACCAGGCGTTCATAAGTTACTGGCGGTGTTTTTTCCTAATCATCCTCAGTCTGTGCCTCAGTCAACTAAAATCCTATTTGTACGTTGTACAGAACGAAAAGTACCAGGCGCTTATACTTAGCAGGAGGTTTTAACTTATTGGGCTCCTTGTGTTTTCCCCCACACTTCTTAATAAGCAAGACATTGGCGTGGAATAAATTAGTGTGAAAGTGTAAAGTGAAAAATAATCCATTTTGGGTCACTAAGACAGCAGATAACTTAAACATAAAGTACTTACTTGGAAGTCGGACTGGGTGACACCATGATGTCTTTATACCTCTCATCATTCAATACAACCCAGTCCGACTTCCAAGTAAGTACTTTATGTTTAAGTTATCTGCTGTCTTAGTGATAGTTTTGTTTGTGTTTTCAGGTTTTTTTGAAGTCGGTTTTTTAAATTTTAATTTATTTTTTGAATTAACTATTTTTAGTGCCGCTGTCACTGAAAATTCCATTATCCCCTTTCAAATAATTTTTTTTTTCAGTGTAGGCGTCTCCGAGTTATCGGGGAACATACATAAAAAAAATATCCCGACGAATTGAGAACCTCCTCCTTTTTTTGAAGTCGGTTACAAATAGCCAGAAAGACAGACGTCGTAACATGACGACTTATAGTAATCAAAAAATGAGTGATTAAGCGATTATAGATTGGCGATTAATATTTAGATAAAAAAGTAATTAATAACTAAATATTAATTTTACAAAAAATCACATTTCCCGCGGAAAATTCGACAGACCCGGACCTTTTGAAAAAAAAATGGACGACCTCGGAGGAGTTAGTATAATATGTACAGGGTGTCCCGTAATGAATAGATAAGCGGGCACCCACGGAAAGAGGACACTGTGCCGATTCAGAAAAATGAACTACCTACTCATAAAATTATACTCAATCATAAATTCTCTTAAACCATTCTGACACTAAATAGTAATTATTACAATTCAAGTATAGTTTATTTTTTGTTACAATTGATTTTGTTTAATTATTGTATTGTTTAATAATAATTACTATTGTTTCTATAGTAACAGTCTGATTTAATAAAAAAAATTCCACGCCAATTTCTTGCTTATTAAGAAGTGTGGGGGAAAACACAAGGAGCCCAATAAGTTAAAACCTCCTGCTAAGTATAAGCGCCTGGTACTTTTCGTTCT
Source organism: Idaea aversata (assembly GCA_907269075.1). Lineage (NCBI taxonomy): Eukaryota > Metazoa > Arthropoda > Insecta > Lepidoptera > Geometridae > Idaea > Idaea aversata. The sequence goes on along the minus strand of OU026092.1, from coordinate 571,458 downwards.
GTACAACGTACAAATAGGATTTTAGTTGACTGAGGCACAGACCTGAGGATGATTAGGAAAAAACACCGCCAGTAACTTATGAACGCCTGGTCCTTAATTCTGCTGTTTTTGCAAAAAAAATCTTTCAAATACTAGATAATGATAGCACCTTATAATCTATGAAGGCCTGGTACATTAGCTTCATAATAATAAATCTTTTAATGAAGTAGAAGCGTTGTTAGTAGTTAGTAATGACTGGGAATAGCCAACTATTAAAAATGTTTAGTGCCATTTTTTTTCCAATTTTCATTCGTTTCCACCTAGGAACGTACCTAGGTGGGAACGACTGAAAACATTATGTTCATTCTGATGACTGTACTTCACCAGGATGACCTTATTTTTTTTCAAAATCAATTTAAACTCTATACCTAAGTTTTTGCAAAAAAAATAAAGTGTATAACTAGTTATCGATAGTTTCAGTCAGTTTTCCATCTCTATTCAAAAGTTTAGTATGCCTATCGTGAGCGCAACAAAACAGGTGCGCAAATGTGGAATAGTTTGGGTGCGCAGTTTTGGGTGCGCATTAAAATGAGTGCGCAATAAGGAATCCCTCGGAATTATGAACAACTTTAATTAGTTATGATCTTTTAGGAATCGCAAAGCATATATTTTTGTTTTTTTAAGGTTCCGTACACAAAGGGTAAAAACGGTACCCTTTTACTAAGACTCCAATGTCCGTCTGTCTGGCACCAGGCTGTATTATGAAACGTGATAGGCTAGACAATTAAAAATTTCACAAATGTATTTCAGTTGCCGCAACAAATACTAAAAACAGAATATAATCGTACGGAACCCTTCATGAGCGAGTCATACTCACACTTGGTTGGTTTTTTTTTTTCTAAAATTGTACAGAGAAAAGTTTTTATTTGGTAATAATAAAGTACCTATCTACTTAAATGAATAAGTATTAAATTGCCAAATTAAAAACAAAGCAACGTCCTTTTATCATATTATTGAGTTAATCCGTTTATTATTCTACAAATATTATTGTTTTCATATCTTATGTATTATTTAGATGTATATTTCTGTTTTATTTAGACAAACAAAATTCAAATAAGAAGAAGTGTTTTTAATTCTTCAAGATTTGGCCTAAACAGACATTGTGCAAAAAGGGTACATATGGATATCGGTTGCCTTTGGTAATCTTAAAATCCATTTTTTAATCATATATAATCATACTGAAAACCCTATTTTGATTTAAGGTAAGTACCTAATTGTTTTTTTAATTGTTGAAAGTGTTTTATCTACCTATGTTTGATGAGAATCTATACTATACCGTCATTTTTAACGGCCTTGTGGAAAGGAGGACGTTCTTAATCCTTCGTACCCACATATTTTCTTATTATGTCTACTGTTTTACTTGAAGACGGCTCAACCGATCGAGATAATTCTTTTTTTTTTGTCCTAAAACCATGAACAAACGCAGTATATTCTCAGTATATCTGCGAAATTCCGTGGATCAATTCTATGATAAAACAGTGAGTGAGAACATACCAATGAGAATGCATTTTATAATGATTATTTACTGACGGTAAACTCATAAACACAACTACTTTATTTCAATGTTTCCCTACGTGCCATTATAGAAAAAACTATAACAAAACTTATTGTTTCATAGTTAAATGATGACATCATTAATTTACTTTATTAATTTCCTTCATTTATTGTTTTGAATGGTTCGATAGCTTCGTGAATCATCAGATTTTACTAAATATAACTGCGAAGGTTCGTAAAACTATTGCTATGGAACTATGTAGATTGTTAGGACCTTAGAATAACATATTTGGCTGTTTTACAAGCTTTTATTTTTTTTATTTTTAAAATATCCTCTGTATAGCGACAGAAACTGCGGGATTACGCTTATATAAAAAAATGTACGGTGCATTGTGGATCGAGTGTGCCACCCCTGCTTCCGTCACGGCGGCATGGCACATCGCGCGCTCACTGCGACTCTGAATACTGGCTCAGTTGCCCACGGATCGCCACGTAGACTGCACGGTTCCATTTTCCTCAGCGTCACACATTTTTTATTGGTAAGTCTTGCCACTTTTACTTCATCATTCTTAACTACAGTTCACGAGACCAGTTTTTTTAATACTCAAGCTAGTTTTCCTACGGTTTGTTGACGTTTTTTTTGCGTAGTTTTTGGGTTATAGACATCGGGAACCGGCATCGCTCGTACCCTCGGGAACATGTCATTTTGGGAACTCCATTGATCGGGATTGCCTTGTTCCTTTGTGTTTTAGTGGGTGTGCTATTAAACTTGAAAAATGTTTTGGGTGCGGTTGTGGTTTTATGAGTTTAAATAAATAAGTATGATTTTCCTGTTGGAATTACGTTACCTACGTTTTAAGTTTTAAAAGTTGAAACGTTCACGAGTAAATTAAAGATGATTCTTTTGTCTGAAGTTTATGCAAGTAGCGTATGCACTTGACATCCGTTTTGAATAAAACGATAACCAGTATTTTGATGCCAAACACGTACTTACCTACGTGTTAAACGCGTATCGATTATAAACATCTACCCACAATTTTGTAAACTACATACCTACCGATCAATTTAAAAAAACATAGTTTTAGTTGAATTTTCCCCTTTCGTACCAAGAATCATTTTTTTAATTTCCTTCTGGGATGGGTTAAGTTAAAACTGTTTTAAAAACCATCTAGAACCTATTTCAATTTGTATTTTTATGAGGAACCTATTATATTAGATCCGTGCTGCCAGGTTTTACTCTGTTCAAATTATAAATTAGCATAAAAACATGGGCTCTCAGTCCAAATGCACACCTTTTCAGAGCGCTAAAACCTTTCAGTAGGTACTTACCTATTTATGGGTGCTCCAGAAAATATCTTAAAACATCAAAATGATTACTTACCTAAAATGAAATTAAGTACATGAAATGGTTAATGATTTGAAATTCGCATAGAAACTCGAAAACTTTCAAACTTCATAATGAAAATTACTTAGCAGCCTTATTAATGAACTTGATTAAACTGACTTCAATTAATTTCTAACTGTTAACATTGAAAATGCCAAAATGAAATAGAACACAAATTAACTCAACTTTTACAGTTTATTTATTGGTCTGGAACTAATTGTTGCGTGAACAGGTTTTCCTACTAGGAAAAGATTTTCACGTATTTTTTGTGCCTAGTTTTAATATATTATCTATGAAATGCTGTTCGTTGGTGATTTAATTATGTACTTGGAAGGGCTGCAACGTTTTGGTTTTTTCTTGTTTTAAATGTTCTCATTAGGTGCTCATCATTCGGTTTTTATGAAAAAAAAAAAGTTAAACTTAATTAAATAAGTTAGATAAAGTTTTCCAGAAAAGTGTTTTTTTAATTCGGAAAAAACTGAACGTTCCTGAACTGAAGTGAAAACTCGTGATTCTCATTTCGGGAAAAACAACGTCTATGTATTTCCATACATTTTGTGAATGAAATGATGGTAACGATTCAAACAATGAATAGATTTAGGTACCTACCTACTTATAAATATACATATTTTCGGGAAATACAAGAGTGAAACCGCAGACCGCAGCTAGTTTCCTATGAAATGTAGAATCTACCGTTTTCATACGGTTCGTCGAACGTGCAATATTATTTATGTTAATAAATACAGCTTAACTTTATTCGCTGAGATGAAGTGTCTTTCAACTTTTCGACTAGGTACCTACTTACCTAACCGAAAATATGTTTTTTAACATAACTGTTTATAAAACATTACAATTTTAGTTCATTAAAATAATCCAACAGCAAGATCATCTATTTTAATAATTTTTTGGTTTTTTGTTTTGGCTTCTAATTATGGTTAACTATGCAGTCTTCCCGCGTAAGTCCCGATCTCCTGGGAATATCTGAATAAAAGTAGCTTAGGTGTTTATCCAGGGGCCCTATTTTTGAATCGATCGTGTGACATAGCGTCGTCGTATACGCCTACAAGTCTTACTCGACTTCCAAGTCGCATGACGCCAATTTTCTGTATTTTTGAATCGTTCGTCGTCGAAATTTAAAATGTAAATTTTATTCGTTTTACGCAGAAAATTGAAAACCGGTAATTACCGATGAACATCCGAAATAATACCAAAAGATATAAATATTTTTTAAAGATCGTTTCCGAATGTTTGACTATGATTGTTTGACGTTTATTCTACCACTCGCCTGTCGGCGACGAGTGGTGGAGACCACTCGTTACGATGGAGCGATTCAAAAATAGCGAATTTCCGATGTCGAACGAATATCAGTAGAAATCGAGCGCTCGACGCGGGGCGAACGATTCAAAAATAGGGCTCCAGGTCTCTAGTTTAATCGCAATCGGTTTAGTAGTTATGCGAAAAGAAGTAACGAACATATTAACACAAAAACTATTATTAGTAGACTCTTTCTAATAAATAAATTTCATATTTCCTAAAAGGAAAACCGGTTTTATTAACAAAGTATTGATCTAGCTAGAAGCATCATACAGGAAGGAAATAAACGAATACATTTACCCGCGTACCCTCCTAACTTAACGTTAGTATTTAATCCCTGTTAGTAACTTAACGATACTTTAATGTGGTGGTAACGAACTTAGTCCAAGTATCAGCCAGGACCCTATAAATAGAAATCTGACTAACAACACATGGTTGACGCATCACACATTGAATGTACACGCCTTGTGTTTTGAATAACAAACCGTTGATAGCTTTTAACATGTTTTTAACTTGACGAGTGCCACTTGAACGATTAACTTAGATTAGAGCATAAATCTGAAATCCACCGATTTAATACAAAATTACTAGAGTTTGAAAGATCTCAACAGAGTCGATTTAAATATTATTAATATGATTTTAACAGTAGAAACATTTTATAATTTATTTGAACACTTATGTATTTTCCTATTAGTTTATTTTTGTTGACTCATATCGTAATATTGTAGTTCTTTGTTGCATCCTATAATAATAAACTAAATGTGTATTAGTACCTACTTTACTTATTCTACTTTTGAATAGGTATATTTTTGAAAATACATTTCATCATCATTTCCCTACTTACCTACATTCTATTGTTCTAGTTATCAGTAACTTCAGACAACCAATTCATTAGCCTGAAGCTATCATTTATTGAAACCCTATTTAGGTATGCAGGGCAGGTCAACATCTATAAAAATATTACAATTTACTTCCTAAAATAGTTTATATTTACATGAATTGTTTATTTTCTTAATTAGTTACGTAAACAGCTTACAAGCTTCTGAAAAAGGAAAGATTAGTTTTTCAGAGTTACTAGCTTACAGCTATAGGTACAGAATACAGATATAATGTTAAATACAGTGGGTTAAAGAGAACAAATTATTATCTAAAAGTACCTTTTCAGATTAATTATCCTTTCCTAATACCTATCATAAAAGTTAGACTGTGTTTTTTTACAAAACTTCTCATAACATAAAAGGTGTGTCGAAGCCGACGCACGACTAGAGTTTACCCTTTATGTGCGAACGTGTCCGTGCTCATCTTACATCAAGTCGACACTATTCTAACAGATGTAGCTAATCCAACCTCTTTGTTAGAAACTTAATCCTTTTTCGTAACGCTATATTTTCCTACCCATTGAATTTTCATAAAAAATTTAATCGATCTAAAGTAGTAAACTCCAAAAGTGTCAAGATTCTTCTTCAAAAACCCTTATTAAAGCCTTCTAACATGCGGTATAATATTAAAGGAGCAAGTGCTGTGATAATGGAAGGCCCATGTCACAATACTCCTCACAGGTATCTCAGTCATGTTCTGTCTGGCGGGTTACTACTACAGCTTGCAATCCGGAGTCAAGAATCAAGCATAGGTACCTACTTATTGTGCAACTTCTGCGACTTAAACGTAGAGCCACTTCAGGAAACTTTGTTTTTTCCAAAGAAAGGTTTAGATGTTCCCACTTCTTTGCTATAAATTACACTTCGTCGATCTTATACCACAATAAACCACAGAGTAAAAATATCAGTAGTTATAGGTACTTCATAAAAAGTAGTCTTCGTAACTAGTTATTGTTATCGTGACACTTTCCCTCGCTTTCGCGCATCATTGGCGCTGTTCATTTACGAAATCTATAATTAGTAACGTCTAAAAGACCCTTGTTAATGTTACTCGTGTTTAAGTGGAACGAATGTATTGTTTTTTTTTTACTTAACAACTCTAGAATTCAATCTTGTGCATTAAATACTTAGCTTAGCGTGGTTGTTGTAAAACGCCGATTATAAGGACCTAATACTTGCAGTTTTTTTTTTAAATAAAGCTTAATGTTCCTTTTTCATAAAAAACATTTTTGCCTGCAACTTGTATATTCAGAGCCCGTAACGTAGCTTTAGCTTGCACTGCACGTAATGAAATCTGCCAGACAGTCCAGTTCCTGTATCAGAGCAGGACGGCGTCATACGAACCTCGAGGGTTAGAGTAGTGCCGAATATAATCGATTGGCTTTGTAGGTATTCGAACACCCCTTCCTCTGGCTGGGTTCTAGGGCTGTGTCGAGGGAATTAATCAAATAACTCCCCCGTTGTAAAGGATGACCGGTAGGTAGGAACTGATTGTGTGACGGCTACATTATTGATCTGGGATGCTGTTTTATCTAAATTAGGACGGTATAATTGGTGTTTGATTTTGAAATAATGGGAAATTGGTTTTAGACAGTAAATGTTTGATTTAAATTATATTTATTTGGTTCTTCAGAGGTACACAATTAAATATTATCAAACAGTACCTACCTACCTACACGAAGATTTTGTTTTAACTGAATTTCATATTTTACCCCTTATTTTGCAAACAATTTTGCTTTGCAAACAATTTTGCTTAGAGACTTCAAACATTCAAATCTTTATAGAAGGGTAGGAATTTATTAGCTTTGATATCTACAAATCAATAAGGGAGGGCACAAAATATGAATAAAAAATCCCTTAAGTACTGTCTCCCTACAAATATATTTTTATGTCTTGTACTTAAATAACAAAATGTGGTAGTCGTTTGTAACAAAGTTTAGGTATGACATTACTAAGTCGTCTAGGGTAAGCACCCCTAGCACCCTAAAACACCCCTAGGCACCCTAAATAGATCTATACACGCAGCCCTCGACATTTGGGGGTGGTTTAAAAATACGACACCCTAGTGTCGTATAAAAATATAAAATAACCTAATGTTTTATTTATTAGGAATTCGCTGAATGTGATGTAAATGGATATAAATTTATTTAACGGTGTTATGTATGAATTATGATAATGTTTTCTGTTATGGAATGGATTACTTGAAGAATATTTTTAGAGACGTACCTAAGAAACGTAAAATACAGGATAGGTGCAATAACTGACTGTTACATCTAATACGTATGGATGGATGATTAATTGTACAAAGCCAGTAACTTCAATCTCTATTCAAGGCACTGGTTAACCCTGGAACATGATAAGATGGTGTAAGCTTGCCCATATCAGCTGATTGTAGGTCTTCACGTTCTTGTGGACGTTTGCTTATCTAACTAAAAACTATTTATCTATCCTTATCTGTTTTGTTTTTGTGAAAAATATATCAAAATATCGTGAAATGCTTACGATAATGTCAAAGAAGAGAATATCATTAACATAGAATGCCGATGACGGAAATGCAACCATCCATAGGCAGTTATTCATAAAAAACATTTCAAAAATGTCTTAATTGCTTTTTACTTGACGCTCCATAAAATTTGAAACGTAATATCTCTTCTATCTTTTGATATTGCGTTCGTATACTTAAGTCTATTCAGGTCAATGACCGGTACAAGAATCTTCGTTAATTCTTGGATTAGTTACTTAATTATAATGTCTAGTTTTACTAAAGTTTGTGTTGTGATGAGCGTGAGATAGTTTTAGATTTAATGCGGGTGTTGTTTTTTCAATTGGCAATAGAAAGGATAAAGAGTGCGACTTCAATTAATCATGATGTTTGGTCTCTAATGGATTTAGAGAGAAAAAACATGTTTTAAGGTTAAAAATAATCGTCAATTGTTAACCTTTTTTAGTCATTTCGTTTCCTTCTCCGTTTCTCACTGAACAATGGAAATTACGCACTTAACACTATCTAAAATCTTGTTAAATAAGACTTGTCGTCGTATAATAAAGATGACTTATTTGAGATTTATCGAACCGTGGCATAGGGTGGTGTGCTGGGGCCACCCTCATTTATGTCATGCATACAAGATTGGGAACTGGCTCGAGTGTCGGTAAGGACTATTTTGTATTCTACTTAATATTATAAATGGAAAAAAATTATGTGTATGTTTTTAAACTTAGTAATGTAGATAACTGGAGACCTGGATTGATAGATTACTTATTATGCCGATATTTTCACAGGATCGGGACTATTTTACATGTAGTAGATCAAAATATTCTATTATCAAAGATTCTTCGGATGTCAGAGGACAGACACATCTAAGAGTTAACAATATCAATAAATTTTATAATGATTAAGCATAAATATAAAACTGCAATACACCGTAAAGATTCGAAAGCTAAGACATTCCGGTACCAGCCACAAAACGGTGTAAAAATATTGAGGATAGAGTAGAACTGAATAGTTTTATTGCACATATAAAATATAAATGATATTCTTCTTAAGTATGTTTTGTATCAGTGTTATCGTTAGATTAGTGTAAGTGAATTTGATTGTCCATAGCGTGTGAGATTTACAATTATTTTCATTGGATATGATTTATTAGTTTTTTAAACGAAATTGATGCAATTTTAAAGTGATTTCTCCTTTGCAAATTAACTGAAGAACAAGTAAAATATAACTGGTACACCTTGGAGTAAGGTTGAGTCATAAGCCAGCCGGTGTAGTGTTACATGTTTACAATGCCACTAATTGTTTCCCTCGGTGTTATACCAATGAACGTCGTAGACCTTCACGCTTTACGTAAACTCGGAAATCAAAACAAGATGTCTTCAACTTCAATTTAAAACCTATAGGGACATTCCTTTTGTTACGTTAGCGTTATTTTATAAGATTTTCCATGATTATATTATTTTATTCATGACTAGCGATCGGTTTCTTAAATTGGTGGTGGATTAAATATAATTAAACAATAATTTTATCTATAAAGTACCGAACGGTAACAGCTTATCGATAAAAAGTGTTTGCAATCAATTTCTCCTGTTATTTATATAAGTAAAATACATCTACTTTCCTTTCAGTTACATTTTTAGAGGATTTTTTTGACTTGTCTTGTTTGAGGTAGTACGATTGACAATGTGGTTTGTACTGGTGTGTCTTGTCTAGTTGACAACTCTTTGGCATCTTTCGTGAAAATATTTCTTTGGCATGATTTGAAACAATTTGATTTAATGCTTGTCTGAAAGCTTCCTGCTATTCCAGATTTATAACGTTTTCCGTATTGGACAGTTTATTATTTATACCTACCTGTTGTTTGGCTTCTAGTTTTGAACAGTAGTTGCATCGTTATTCACTTGGCTAGTGTATGCTGATTTTGTGCTAAATTGGAGCTGGAGTCTGGATAATAGCCAAACAGCGCAAACATACGATATTGAGATAGGAAAAATACGCGAAAGTAAACATATTTTTTTGCATCTAAATGCGAAGTTATTTTTGCTGTTTGATGGTTATTGCTGTATTCATGTTTTGATGGTGTTTTTTTTATAGTTTAGGGAGTGGTTTTTTTGTGATATTTTGTACATATTTTCCATACTTCTTTCACCCTTGTAGCCAAGTCTTCGTCATACATTCCCTGTTCTTTTTATCTTGTATCACAACACAATCAGTTTTTTCTTCAAGTGTCTTGAAATCATGATATGAATCAGCAAAATAAATTATCTTAATTATATTGGCTATAGTTCACACATCACGTTATACACTCTGTACTAGTTAGGTAGTTACTTAGTTATTGTATTTATCTATTTCTGAACTAGCTCTGAAAATAGAATCTATTCATACTCACATAAATGCACTTCCAGAAGTTTCTTCCAATTCAAGATTCTATCAAATTAGATTTGAAATCATTATATACGAGCCGACGAATAAGTTTCTGCAAACTTATTTTCAGGAGCCTTTTCCAAGAATGCGAAGGCGGGTCTTTAAATAAAGATCTTTTTGGGTATTTATTTAGTATGGATTGTTATATTGAGGTTTTTGACCTTGTTATATTAACTAGCTAGTTGGTTAAATAAGGATACTAAATATAAAGTGATTAATTATAAATGTCCACTACGATTAGTCAACGATATCCACATTTGGCCATTATCAGACGTATTCCGACAACTTGATTTGATTAAAAGTGTTTGTTTACCATATTCTAGAATTTATCGAAATACTAAGTACCTAGCTACTTAGGTACCTACTTTTAATGTTTAAATAAAATCAATTTTACGATAATTCTAAATTCGTACCTAATCCATCCTTTATCTTTGATTAGAAAGACCTTCCTATCTGGAAAGGGCGTTGTCCGCGGCATTACACTTAGGTATATTTGCACGTTTAGTGTGTTTTGCAAATAATACCACTGCTGATCAAATCCGACGCATTTAATTGAAAAACAAAAGTAATCGACAACTGCGCAACTATTTTTGTTTTGAAAACATCCTCCCTTCTTTAAAGACTGGTAAAAATGTGACTCATCGAAAACTGTAATTCACAAGAAACGGTTCGTAAGGTCACATTATGTGACCTATTTGTGCCATGATTGCCGTAAATGGTAGAAAGTCATGATGCACATGCATCGCCTTGTAAGGGATCGTCCTAGCTGCCAAGGTCAGCTGCTATTCAGCCAGAGCGTTAGAATAACACAAGTCGTACACAGATGTCGTGATCCTAGTAAGTACTGTGGAATGCAGTGAATATAAATAGAAGCAAGGTCAGGGCCTTCTCCGGAGTTCCTCGGCTCAGAATATCGCTGTTTCTAATCCTTATTTGTCGTCTCTTGATATGGGATGACTTCTAAACCTCAATATAAAATCTGCACTCGCAAACAATGAACTTATTTCCTTTATGAATCAGACCGTTTTACTCGTATCGATCGACTCATTGATATCGTTTTATAAGTCACTGATTATTTTCGAGTTGGACTGTGACATTTCGGAAAAGTCTCGAAATATTTTTATTCACTTTTCATAGGGTATTTTACATGTTGCCATAGATAGTTTTATGACGTACTTAATCTTATAAGTTCTCAATTGTAGATACGGGCGGGTAATTGTACCCCGTCTAGCACCCTCTAAAGTTCATTCAATGGCCACTCGAGTACAATTTCCGCGATGTTTGCTCTACCCGTCTACCCGTCTCTCCGGCATTATCGATCCTGTCTGATTCCATTCCGTCCGTGAACAATGAAGGTACATCTCGTTACCTACCTACGATACGTCTATTGGTTATTTTATTTGTCTTTAATTCAACACCTAACTAGTCAATGATTATAGCACAATATATATTGTTCTCTTTATAAATCTGCCGAGTCGAGGCCTTGTTACGGTGAAATTTTAATAAGTTTTAAAACTTTCTACTGTGTCTGGCGGTGGCGATGTAGCTGTGGCGGCCGCGGCGGTGAGTACCTACATGAGTCATCGGTTCACTGTACGCTCCCCTCCAAACGGAGATGTCAGCCGGCTCGACTTATTGATTTCCCAATTCGTTTGCAAAATTTTTGCAACACGCTCTTTTAATTTTTATGCAGAATTGAAAACTGGATTTAATTGTTCTTCGAAGACTGCTTAACTTGCAAATATAAACGATTGTTGACTTACAATTAATTAAAATTTGTTTGCTATAAAATGTTTGAGATATTACTTAGTTGAGTCGTTGATTTTTAAGGATCAAAGACTCCATAGATACAAAGACAAGGTTTAGAACAACTGACACGACATTATGAAATGATATATAGTGGACCATATGGCGCGCACGCATACGTCAGGACAATTTTTTATGGCGCCAAGAATTACGGGTTGTTTCACCAACTTGTTTCGTTCACCATATATGGTTTTGGAAAGGCACGACATGTTGACCGTTATTAATATTGCTTTAATCTACAATAGGACGTTGATTTCACAGATAATAGAAATAGAAACTTATCCAGTCTATTTGTACCATTTTTGTGTCCGCTTGAACGACCATTGTTAATTCTAAATGACATGTAAACACCTCGCCTTCCTTGTGCTGTCTATTGTTTTTTTACTTCGTCAGTGATTAAGTTTATTATGAGTCATGTCTATATCCTCATGACGAATTTAATCGTCCCTTTTTACAACTGGAAAGTATACATTTCTTTCTAGATCTGTCGCCATGAATCACTAAAGTGAGTCGAATACTAAATAAGATCGTTAAAACAATTACGTCATCGGTATATGTCTTCTTTCTACCCAAGTTATTGACTAACAGATAACTGAAATAAACCATATTTCGCCGTACTTTGATTTTTTTGTGTTTTTTCTATGTTAAGTTTTCTTTCTTACCCTAAGAGTAAAGTAAAATCCAATAAATTAGGCGATATCCAATTCATCAGAGCACGACCGCGATGCCAACGGCTCAACCAACAACGGTAACTGGCCTGTAACTAGATACGCTGTAACACCTAACCGCGATATCAAATCTACATCTATATTAAATTCATTATTATAATTAACTTAACTATTATTATAATAAGCTGTTAATTTTCACAGCTAAGTTATGCCTAACTACAAATTTACAGAATAAGTAAACACCGCTAAGTCGCGTATTTTGCTTTTTAGTGGGATTCCCGCAAGGTAGTGTCTAGCTTTCTTTTTCTTTACATAAAAGACGCGTGTTTTATTTCAACACACATCAATCTTTTGGGTTGCAACTTATGGCAGTTATCCGAAAGTTTACGACACATATTTTGCGAATTGATTATCTTTATTTTAATGACAGATATTGTCGTAAAGATAATAATCAATGAAACTATGACAGATAAGAATATAGTTAAGTGCATTTTATATTTTTAGGAAACACCTGGAGTACTTTAAAACTGATAAATAAGCAAGGACAAAAAAGTGTCAATGGAGGCAAATAAAACTAATCGTGTCCAGGGGTCTTAGAAAAAGCAAATAAGGCTCTGAAACTAGGTACTAGACCGATTTTTTATTATTATGTTCCTAGCTATGACGATACATTAAATCATACTTGTCCCATTTTTCACCACAATCATTAAGATTCTTGTTAGGTACCTATCCTAGAAAGTCAAATAGCCGTTGGATTCTTAAATCGTTAAATAATTTCCAATAAAATAGTATTTTATTACTTCCCCTATAGATAGTTAAAGCGGAACTAGCCTTCAAGGATGTTAATTTACTACATTTCATTTAAATAAATTGTTCTTACAAGTTTTTACGCTTTCTAGATTATCTGGAAGTCTAACTTAAAACTAGTAGGAAATATCTAGGAAGTAGGTATAAGCTGTTTACTAATCTTTGATGCTATTCTCACAATGTATGTGTGAAAGTATGTTTGTTTGTTCTCTCTTCGCAGTAGCAATATGGCTAGACCGATTTTGATAAAAATTAGATAGTATTTTTTACCGACTCCAAATAAGGAGGTTCTCAATTCGACACGTAAAATCGAACGCCACATGGTAATTGCCTAGCATTTTGCTCATCACTTTTTAAATTAAACTGTAGGTTAAATCTTCCTATCTACCACCCTATTAAGTACTTTCTTCTGTTATTAATTTTATACTTAGGTATTAAAATAAAATATCTTTGAAGTTTGCCGTTGTTTACAAGTAAAACAAGCCAATAATTCATGCTCCTATATTAGTATTCCCGATAAGTAGCACATATTCTTGTTTTATCATCAATCAATAATGTTCGAATACAAAGTGAACTATAATAAATTAGTTATAACGACGTTTATAGTTCATTCCACTCCGATATAAGGTAAAATAAGTATTAAAATTATTTTAATTACACATCAAAATAGTTGAAGTCATTGTAGGTAGGTACCTATGTGCTTGAATCACCTCTATAGTACATCTACATACTAGGATATCATTAGGATATCAATGGTTTGAATTTAAATATGTAGGTTAGGTACGTACGTACCTAAAGTAAAGTAGGGTAACGGACCCAATTATTAGCACTTTAAGATGTCATTGAATTTCAATTCTAAATATTTTATATATTACATATTCTGTAACTTTTGTGTGGCATTATTAATGTCAAGAATATTATCAACTACCCTGTAAAGCAAGTTTTTTCAAATATGTATTGTCATTATTGAGTCAAAATTGCAATTTATCAAAAAACAAGTCTATTACCATTCATCAGCACAGTCATTACCAATTATTATCACCTACTGACCCAATTATAAGCACTGTGAATTGTAATATGTTTTAAGAGTTGAAAATAAATAATATCAAACTTTTTAAACTCACACGATTTGTATTCATAGTAATTTTTTTCCCGGGTCTTAATCGCGTATTTTTTGTTTTTTATTTCTCTTACCTCGACGTTTCGACTATGTTACAATAGTCATGGTCGCGAGGAGACCGCCGAGGTAAGAGAAATAAAAAACAAAAAATACGCGATTAAGACCCGGGAAAAAAATTACTATGAATAAATAATATCGTTTAGAAATAGGTAATTTTTTATTGTTAATCAGTCTCTCGACATTTTTATTAATTATAGCACATCAAAATATTCATTTTTGCTTAAAATTAGAAAAATAAGTAACAATCATAAGTTCTTTACCTATAAAACTAGAAACTAGGAAAGGCACACGAATACAAAAGCTTAAAAATAGTTTTACATAAAAACTCTTATTCTTATCTCAGTGATCATTAGTTTAGTCTTCATTCAATATTTTTTCTAATTCGGCAATTGTGTAATTTTTTTTCTTATTATTCATAATAATTCTATTCAGTACATCATCGTCTTGAACTTTGGAGGGTATTTTTTGGGGGGTAGGATCGATTTTAATGTCAGATATAATTTTGTTTTTTTTTGATTCTGGTATTGTAGATTTGCTTGCGGTTTTTTGTTGTCTTCAATTCAAGTATAGGTTCGTCATTATTTATATTTCCTTCAGTCCTTTCGGTTGATGTCTCTCTTTTGCGTTTAGTAGCTGGAGGTTCCCTGTGGATGTCGACTTTGGTAACTATCATAGTGTTTTTTTGAGATGAATTGTCGCTATAAGAGTCTTGAGTAAGATTTTCGACTGGGAGAAGTGGTAGAGCTGTTGTTTGATTTCGTGTTATTTCTGTACTTTTCTTTTTGCTACAAGTTTTTTTGCTTTTGGTAAATTTTTCTTCTGCTCTTGTTTTTCAAGTTTGGCTTTTTTTCGGTTTTCTACTTCTTCTTTAATTTTCTTCGCTCTGTATTTTTCTTTTTCCCTATTTTGCCACTCGCCTGATGTAAGTACGAAGGAGGATCTTTCGACTTGTCTTATTCCTTTTCTTTGTGGAGTTTTTTGTTTGATTAGGACATCCTGTATTTTAACTGGAGTTGAGTGGATTTCACCTGAGATTTCTGCATTATCCCCTAAGCAACTTGCCGTATTGACAGTTTCGTTTTCTATCTGATGTGGTATAGTATTTTTTAGCTCAATATTAACCAAATTCTCATTAAAGCTCTTTTGCCCTCCATTTTTCGTTTCAAATTGGTTTGTTTCATCAACAATTTCACACACAACTATTTCGTTACAAACCTCTATATGGTCACCAGTAGGTATAGCATCGTCTAGAAATAACAGTGGTAAATTGTCTATGTTTACGTAGTTCTTAGATTGTTTATTATCTTCCGTAGTCTTTTCATTATCTGTGACCAAGTCAGTTACTTTTGTGTCATCAAATTTGTTACCATTAAAAAACAAACACATCTCTTTCAGAATCTTGCCGTTTTCTGAAAGATTGTCCACAGAAGTATTTTGTAATTCTATCATCTTTTCTATCGTAATGAATTTATGAAAAACATCTTTGGTCATAATGTTGTTTTGGTCTCTAGTTGATTGTAAATGCGACTCCTCATTTGTTGTTATGTCTTGTGATCCTTTCCCTAGACATTTTCTGTAATTGATGGAATCAGCATTCCACGGCCAAAGACCAGTTGCTCTGAAACCATTTATAACTGTGGAAGGTTTAATTCCTTTCTCTAATGCTTCTTTCAGCACTGGCACGAAATTGGTTTTTGTGAGGGTCTCTAACGGATGATCTCTTCTCCACTGTAAGACGCTATCTTTCCATGCTACCTTTAGAGGTCTAAAGGCAGAGGCGTCGGCCGGTTATAACAATCTGGTGGCATTTGGATATAGTGCTATAAGCACAATATCAAGACTCGTACATAGCTCACTAACGTCAAGACTGAGATGAGTCTTATGACCATCCACAAACAAAATTATTGGATGTCATAATAGCTGTTTTCTTTTAAGAATGTTTCAATTTTTTTGAACCAGCCTCTTATATCAGTCTCGGAAACAGCTGAACTTGCAGGTGTTACTGCTTCTGGTGTTCTTTCGTTAATTTCAGGATGTCGACGCATAAAAAGAGTATACCACTTTTTACCCGGTATGCCATTTTTGAAAGGATTTTCGCGACCTGCCTTCTTAATAAAGTTCCCTACGCTAATCTGCAAGTCAATCTTTCTTTTTCGGAATCCTTTTCGGCTACAGTCTTCTATCCACTTTACCAGGGTTTCTTCTTCATCTTTATTTAATACTGGAGGGGGGCCAGGGAGGTCGTTACAATTTTTTCTCAAGCGAGATTGAATGGTCCCCCTTGGAACATTAAATGTTTTAGAAGCTTGTTTTTTTGGCATACCATGCTTTACAGCTTCTAACGCCCTTTTCAAATTCTCCTCAGTATACTGTTTTCTTCTCCCAATATTTTTTTCCTTTCTTTTATTACCATTTTTTTTTGTTTTTAATGTGTTCATCTTATGATCTGAAAATTATGAAAATAATTTGAACAATACCAAATTTCAGCATAGTTTTGAACCAAATACCAGCACCGTGATGATAAATGGTAAATGGATTTTCAGCACGGGGCTGAAATTTGGAAAACGAGTCTTAAATTACTTTTTACATAACACTCAATCATACTTTTAGTTAAAAATAGTCCATTTTAAAAGAAAAACTTTATTTATAATTATGTCTATTTTACCCAATTATCAGCATGTGTGCTGATAATTGGAAAACTTGAAATTTTTGTATCCAGATATTAGCACCCTAAGTATCTAATATAAGCAAACAAATAACCTTAAAATAATTTCAATTTAGGATGCGAAAATCGTTAAGAATCTGTTTAAACACCAATTATTACAAATAGAAATTCATCAAATCGCTAAATGACTAATAAACGCAAGCAAAATCTTACCCTTACTATGTCAGAATGGCCGAAAAATGCTTTTAATCACGCAACGCTCACTTCTCCTCTTGAATACGACGCCATGATAAATGTCAAACTATACACAGTGTTGCCAGTATAATAATTTAAAACCATCAGAACGCATTTTTACCATTGCAACTTTGAAACCATAGACATTTAACTTATATTTTTAGTTAATTTTCTAGGTGCTGATAAATTAGTGCAGTGCTAGCATTTGGGTCTCTTACCCTATCTGCCTTAAATTGAAATAATATTATTATTACCACAATTATCTATATTTAGGTAAGTAGGTATATAAAGTTCTCGAGTCGCGGTGTTAGTTGCCAAACTCCATCTAAACGGCTAAACCGATTTGTTTGAAATTTTTTGTGCAGATTCGTTAGGTCTAAAAATCGACCATCTATTTTTTTTCCTTTTTTTGTTGAGAAATGATGGCAAAACAACGTTTGGCGGCATGGAGAAACTATAGACTTTGCCGGGACCATAACAATCATAAGTTCGTCCCTTACGACAGTTACGACGAACTTGTGATTTCTATGGCCGGGACAGCTAGGTATTAAAATAAAACTAAATACCTACCTATACCTACTACTCTCATGGAACATTCGCATAAGAATCTAGTTGCTACAGGTCACTTTTATCCCCGATGAAACAAAAGGTTGTTTCTTTTTTCACAAACAGGATGTATTTGGTACACAATATCTTGTAAATGAATTGAATTATCGACAGCAAACAATGAACTCGTATTTTAGTATTCAAAACGCGCGCCCTGACCACCCGAAGAGTTAAAAAATGGCGGACAGACGGACTTGTCTATGGTCTAACAGACGCTAATTTCCTTCTAATTTAACGACCTAATAAATTACTTTGAAAAAATGATTATTAATTTACCTACATAAATAATTATTTAGCCTACTTCATTTTGTATTGAACGTTCATTCAAAATAATAATGAAATTCGACAGTTAAGTTTAATATTTAAATATTGTTAATTTGAAAATATTTAGTTAAGTTAGGTAGACAAATGGGCCTTTTATTCCAATGTTTTATTCCTGTATTCATGGGTAAAACCTCAGGGTAAAACCGCTAGGGAAAAATTGTAACATTATAACCTGAAGACATCCTGAAGATTATATTTCAGTGACATTTAATGTAAATTCATACTTGACATTGGCTATTCGCACAAAATCCTGCGGAGCTATTATACGATAAATTATGTCAGGTCTAGACTAGACGTGTACAATTCAAAATACCTTCGAGCATTTATTCAGACGAAATAGATGTTGGAAACAAAATGCAATTTTGTTTATTGAAAAAGGTACTTACCTATCTACTATTTTTTGGTTTTCCAAGTATGGTAGTTATCTCACTAAGTATATTAAACATCACAAACTCTGAGTCAAAGATACGGTCGATTCATAATAAAGTACAGTTACATCTCCCACAATGGATTGTAACATACGCATTGCTCGTTGAAAAATACAGTTAACTTTGACTGTCGGTGTTTCTTAGTGCACCCACTTCTTGAAAATAATAATTTGACTAAAATGAATAAAGTAGATACCTATCTGGAAATGATACTTACATTTGTCATTTTCCCACTTTATTTACTTTATTTCTTAGCTTGGTGAGGCATTCCGGAGCAAATTAGCATTCGAGTTCATCAGCCTATATGCAAGCGCCCGCGCCGCTTGTACGATCACTCCGAGGAGTGCTGAGTTATTAAGTTACAGTCGATTTGCTCTCATAATGTTTGGCCAATGCATCCGAGGCCCAACGTCTCTAACAAACCCATAGAAAGTTAAAGAAACGAGTTACGTGGGAGTAAATACTTTAGAAGATTACTGATAGATACGATTATTTGGGCTGTCAACAAGAAATGAAAGTATAGCTGAAATAAATTGTTTCGTTTATTTGTTCCAGATCTCTAAATATGGCCTGCTCAGTCAGTGACTCTCCCTCCCTGAAGGACCTCCCTAAAGTGGCCACAGATTTAAAGAGCCAGCTTGAAGGCTTCAACACCAGCTGTCTGAAAGACGTAGACACAAATGAGAAGATGGTTCTACCATCGGCAGAAGGTAAATTCCATATTATAATAAACTTCGGTTTTATTATAATATCTACATTTTAACTATTGTATTTCCTGTCAGATGTAGCACAAGAAAAACAACACAACGCTCTTCTACAAGGCGTAGAACAATTTCAGACGTCATCTCTTAGGAAAACGGAAACTATTGAAAAAAATGTACTTCCAAATGCATTAGGTATTAATGTGTGGTTGGAAAAGCAATACTAATTTGTCGCTGATTCGACATAATGAACAGTCTGTGAGACGTGGCTGCTTTATTACTCCTGTGTTTCTTTCAAAGCGTTCTAGTTGTGGGATTAACGGGGAAAACGGGGAATAGTAGGTTTCCTCCTAATATGTTTTAGAGAACAACTCATTCATCTACCTAACAGTCAAGCGAATAATAACGAGCATGTGTTTTGCCGTCGTATCAAATCATTAGAAAAGTTTTAACAACATTTTAGCATGTCGTATGACATCGTATGCGAATAATATTTAATTTTATAAATTACCTACAGATGTTGCCACTGAAAAGACTCAAAAATCCTTATTCGATGGAATTGAAAAATTCGATGCGACCAGGCTGAAGCACACAGAAACACAGGAAAAGAACCCTCTTCCTGATAAGGACGGTAAGTTACATACAAGTCTAAATAATGGAGCATGGTTAAGTTATTATGTCGATAAACCTGTCTCACACGCTGTATCCTCAGCTGGTGTTGTGGCACATTTTAAACACCATTATCCTTGCCAACCAGAGATAAAGTTTTACTTATAAATGTTTATTTATTCCGTTTTAACGAGTCGATTAACTTATCTCATTTACGAGGCAGTCTACGTTCATGACACGCTTTCCTTTATTGTGTAATATTGTTTTGGGCATGTAGTATGTACCATATGCGTTTTAAGTTTATGCGATGTCAATGCTTTTTATTTATATTTTGCCTTGCACGACTTTGCTTTGCACCAGTTGTTGCGGCGGAGAAGGCACACCAGAATCTGTTGGACGGCGTGGAACAATTCGACAAAAGCCAGATGAAACATACGACTACAGAGGAGAAGAACTCGTTGCCACCTATCGAAGGTTTTTATTTTGCTGCTTTAACATTTAGCGCTTTAAACTGTAGAATTTGATCTTATTTTTTTTTATGCTTAAACAAACACTTGGTAGGTATTTTGTTACTGAATTTGAGAGAGCTGGAAGCGCCTCTGCGAAATAAGCACGAGTTCAAGCCTCGTGGTGCATTGTGCAAAATGTATTTCACTTACAAATTATTTTGGGGATTTTGATTCCTTCCTACTTATTAAAGCAAGATGCTTTGAAAGTTAATTTTGTAGGGTTTTATTTACGTAAGCATTGTCTTGTCGCAGTCAATATTAAAAATCAAATAAAACTATTATTCCTTACCATAGCTATAGAGTCATTCCTTTGAATGTATTCCCATATTGTGAATTAATGCAGTACCTACCTACCCATCAAAACTTGTTAAAAAGAATTAAAACATAATTCTAGGTAAATTCGATTTATTATGAACAATTTTTAAATGATATATTTATTTTTATGTTAACAGCAATTGAAGCTGAAAAGGAAAAGAATAAGTTCCTAAACGGTATCGAGAACTTCGATCCCACCAAGCTGAAGCACACGGAGACCTGCGAGAAGAACCCCCTCCCTACCAAGGATGTCATCGAGCAGGAGAAGACGGCCTAAACTCCCCGCCACCAACTTATACCTTGCTAGTATCGCCCTATTTTAACCTCGACATAAGATTAAAGAATAGGTTCGTCAGCAGTCCACTAATAACCAACTAACTTAGAAGGCTAGAATGGACGCAAATGGTCCCTATCATTAGTTTATAGGAATTTTCTATGTCAGTTTTAACGATAATTATGATGTATATTTAAGCGTATTTTATGAGCATTTTGTAATTTAATTTATATTGAGGTGAATAAGTATTTATGTCGAGTACTGATATTTTATTTAAGTAAGTCGGGAACACTCTGCACTCCTTTGTGAATTGTGTTCTTTCAGAAATTTAAACTTCAGGATTCTACAAATAATCTGGTCATAATATTGCCTAAAATTCAGGAGTGTAGTTACCAAGTCTGATTTTAATCGTAAATTGTTTTTAAAATAATTTATTTCTGCGTTAATAATATATCGAAATATTGCATTAACTTAGATATACGTATCATCGAATGTAGTACTGTAACTACCTAATAATAAAATAACTTGCTCAACCAACACTGGTTAGAAAAACTTGGTCTGATTTTATAAAAAAGCAATAGTTTTTATAACACTTTAGTGTGAAAAACACTGAATATTTTTGTATTATGTATCAATAATCAATTATTTCATACATTTTCCATTTTTATAATACTTATGCTATGAATGCCAATAAACCATTATTACCGGATTTTTGTATGTTTTACAGACGGTGCTTTTTATAAATATAGATTTAAAAAACAAATATTCTTTACTTTTCCTGTTTTGCATTTAAAAAAGGATGATGACCTTCGCCGACCAAAAGCCTACACCTATGACAGTCACCTACCTAGGTGCCTACTATTTACCTACATAGAGGAATCATAGACTATTTGCAATGTCTCTCATTGGGGGTAGATTTTGCTGCAAACATAATTTGTAGGATTGTAACAAGTTAACATGTTAAGGGGGTGGTTTACTCACTTACTAGAGAATGTTTTAAGTACTTGTAGACTACCAACCCCTTGAGTTGAATAGGCACTCAAATAGAATCATAGAAATAAACAGCCGAGCCCGTTTTAAAACGTCTGCCCCTGCGTGTCAGATTTACATAAGGATATATATGTAGGTACTTGATGACACCATAACAGCCCTTTTGACCATTGACGTAATTCCTGCGAGATGACGTCTAACGCTTTAATGTTTTCCCACCTTTATGTGCCTTTGGCACCTTTGGTACTAAAAACCGGCTAAGTACGAGTCGGACACGCGCACGAAGGGTGCCGTACCACTGTACTTATTCTGTTTTTAACCCCGACGCAAATACTAATGCAAAATAATAGTGGTAAAAATACATGAATGAAGGGTAAATGGCGGTTTACGGTTTATGACGTATTCAAAAAAAACTATTTACCAGATCTCGTTCAAACCAATTTTGGGTGGAAGTTTGCATGGTAATGTAGGTATATCATATATATTTTTTAGTTTCATCATTCTCTTATTTTAGAAGTTACGGGGGGGGGGGCGGCACTTTTTACCACTTTGGAAAGTGTCTCTCGCGTAAACTATTCAGTTTAGAAAAAATGATATTAGAAACCTCAATATCATTTTTGAAGACCTATCCATAGATAACCCACACGTATTGGTTTGATGAAAAAATGTTTTTTGAGTTTCAGTTCTAAGTATGGGGAACCCTAATATTTATTGTTTTTTTTTCTATTTATGTGTGAAGTTCTTATCTTATCTCATCTACTTACCAAGTTTCAACTGTATAGTTCTTATAGTTTCGGAAAAAAGTGGCTGTGACACACGGCAGACAGACAGACATGACGAATCTATAAGGGTTCCGTTTTTTGCCATTTGGCTACGGAACCCTAAAAAGCGTCTTCTTGTAGGCACAACGCCTATGGGAGAAAGCATCATAATGAATTATCAAATATAACAAACTAGCAGCGCTTCGCGGTTTCTCCTGTAAATATAGGAATAGGAAATAGCCTTCTTCGACAAATGCACTATCCAACACAAAAATATTTTTTCAATTCGAACCAGTAGTTCCTGAGATTAGCTCGTTCAAACGAACAAACAAACTCTTCAGCTTTATATTACTATATCTATACTAATATTATAAAGCTGAAGAGTTTGTTTGTTTGTTTGTTTGTTTGAACGCGCTAATCTCAGGAACTGCTGGTTCGAATGAAAAATTATTTTTGTGTTGGATAGTCCATTTATCGAGGAAGGTTATAGGCTACTTTTTATCCCGATATTTCCACGGTATCGGGAGTTACGCGGGTGAAACCGCGGAGCGCCGCTAGTTATAGAAGAGCCAATGCAATTATATCGTGTGGTCCCACCTTAAACATAAAACAACTCCTTCCCTCCATTTTGTGCAAAATATATTCTGTGGTTGATAGATGAAATTGTCTATGATTTCAATTGATTGGCGAAAATGTTCCGAGAGAAAACGCAAGGAAGTTTATCTTGAACGTTTCAAAAAAGAAGACGCAACGATTTGAAATTGTAGCGTGTGAGTGAGAGAGAACACATTCACAAAGTTGATATTTCCATTGTTGCAAAAAATGCCGATGCCATGTAAATTTTGATTTGCTTCCCGCCGGCTCGACGGTTTGCTTTTGGCACGTGCAATTTTTCATTATTTTTCTGAAAAACAATTTTGCATTTCTGCTTAGAGTTTATTTACTGATGCTGACAGCTGGGATAAATTATTTTGGTAAGTGTTTTTATCATAATATCGCCGTAAACGTACATTTTGTCGTAGGCACGTGTTGTATTTTATTTAGACAGCAAAACAACCATTTGCATTCACGTCGTATAGCTACGATATGGTTTAGCGATCGAATTTGCTGACTTTCGTTACGATATTTGCAATAGGACTACAATATTGCGAATGTGTAATGAACCTGTGAAAAGTAGAATTATTGCGATGCGATGTTTGAGGAGCGTCATTTGTTTTTGTTTACCTGCAGATTGTTAGCTGCATTGATTACAATGTCATCTCCGATCCGCTGTCGCGGGCCTTGGAAAATACACAAGCGCACCTCGGAACCCGACCGATGGCTCGAGGAAATGGGTTATTTCCGTAAACATACGGCTAGGGATTCTAGTTGCCTCTTCAGAGCTGTCTCTGAGAATGTTTATAACACTCAGCGGTACTATCATAGGGTCCGCCTTGACTGCGTACATTTCATGGCTTCTAAAAGGCACCTGTTTGAAGGGGTAGGATATTATTCATGGAAAGTGTCATAAATTCTCTGAAAGATCAGATGTTAATTGAGTATTTTATGTTGTAGTCATTGACTTGCTCATTTGAGAATTATATCAAAGAGATGTCCAACCCGTCCGAGGGTGGAGGCCTCATAGAAATTACAGCTATGAGCCATTTATATAGGTAAGATATACAGCTAGTGAACCATTTCCTAATTCAATCTCTCAATTTCATGTAATTATTATGTTCAAAATTATCCCAATATTATTCCAGACGTGATTTTGTCATTTTCGAAGCTAACAAGGGCCCTCAGACTAAAATAAACAATGATTACGGAAACCCCATTTACTTATTCTATTCATCGGAAACTAAGCATTTTGATGTGGTGTACACAAAAGAATTCATTAATACATCTTCATTTTGTCAGTGTAAGTAAATACCATGTTTATTTGATATCCTTTATACTCTATTGATATTTTACTAACAATTTATTCATCCAAATTAGCTCTGGTCTATGAAATATTGTATGACGGTGTCTATCAACTCAAGGATTTATCTTATGCCATTGATAAAATGCTCCACGACAAGGTTCCCACTAGTCACATTGAGTACTTCATGTCTGAAAATGTTGAGCGCCGTAAGAAACAGAAAGAGAGAGCCAAGATATTCATTGAAGCTTCCACCGATGATAAAGACAGGAACAACAATGCTGTGGCATTGAAATGCAAGCATCACACCGAGGACACAGAAAGAGCGAGCCTGCTTAAGGAATCCTTGAGCATTTTTGTCTTTAATCGAAGTCTCATACAACTCGAGAATGTTTGTATGAATTGCCTGAATGTGAACAGTGCAAAAGATCTGCTGGACAATGGTATAACTCCATTCCCTTACAAGGTAGCTAAGGCTTTGGACCCTGACATCTATAGGAACATTGAATTTGATGTTTGGAGTGAAATGCGTCGAGGTACAACACACCTATCAACTTACTTCACTTTGATTTCTTTAATTTTCTTTATCACTGACTGTGATATGGTTTACAGAACAGCGTTATGGGGCTAGATACTCAGACGGAACAACATTACAAGTCGGAGTCAAATGTTTGTGCAAGTTAAACCAAGATCAGAGTGTTTCCTACCACTGCCATATACAGGAGATGCGACCGGACGGCGGGCCTTGTCTGGTTTTCATTGAAGAGTTAGGGGAAAAACGAGTGGTGAAGTACGAGCAGTTGGAACCATTGCCGGTAAACGAGGCGAGGCCCTGGGCACCTCCGTATCGGTACTCGAGGACTCACTCACAGATTCTCACCCTTAGCCAAATGTTGCAGCAGATAGGTGCTTGCTTTATTTCACTTCAATTTCATACTTTAAACTTGTAGTTTCGCATCTTTATTTAAGTGTTTACCATTCATATGATTTCTGGCATAAATCAGGCAACATAACAAAGAAGCAGAGTCTCGGAAAGATCCGTAAAACTAAAACCTCTGATGAGAAGCCTCCAGAAAAGCCTGTTCAAAAGCCGAGGATGACTTGGAGCGAGATGGACACTCCTGAGGAAGAAACTATGGGAACCATGAAGAGAGACCTGACTCCGTATCAGAACATGGACTTCTTTGAATCTTTACCCGTCAGTGACTGTAGTTAAAATGGACGGGTCTTTTGAGTTCCTGCAGACTACAGACTTGGTGTGAAGCGGACGATTAACAAGTGAACAATAATTCCCTTCAAATGTAAAGTTGAGGCCGCGACAAGTCTGTAGTGTGCGGCACTAAGCATTACAATTGTGGTTACTTTTTTTTAAATTAAAAATAGGAAATAAATATATTTAACGCTTATGAACTTTGATTGCCGAACCTTTTCCTAAATCCTAATTATTTTAAGCTAGAAGATATTTAAATATTAAGTGTTTTTGTTAAGTTTTTACCACAATTGACATGCTTTGACTCTTGTACCATATCGTAGCTATTGAGATGGTAGTTTGAAGTAGTTATAGAAACATAGATATGTAGTTATAGTTATTTAGTTACTGTTTCATTATATTCTGCGCACTAAATAATGGTATGCCGCTCGTCATGCCAAACCTGTTTTCTTAAAGAAAACCTGTCAATATTAGGAATAATAAATATTTAAGAAATTACCGCGTAAATTAATAAGTAATAAATGGGTTACTTTAGAAATAACAGATTCGGTATGTGCGCAGCATATAAACATAGTCCGCGGTGGAGGTGACTTTGAAACCAAAACAATTTTTTAGACAAAGATCTTTCAGAAAAAACCTTTTTTTACGTCCGTCAGTACTCTTTATTAGAGAGTTGTAGAGGTGGGGCGGCGCGAAGTTTGAGCTTTCGCGTGAGAATTCGCGTAGATAGCAATATAATCAAATTCACCGAGCGAGCAAAGCGTCTCTATTTCAAAGCTTTCCTCTGTGTTTATGTACTCCTCTACCTACCGGTTGTATTCTACAACCGATCTGAACACAGGTTTGCGATTTCATATAATTCTTTTGCCGGGGATTTTTTATTGATTGGGTACTTCCCCCAAAAAGGGGCCTTCTAAATATCTGCCTTATGAGATCCGATTTTGATGATTATTGTAGTAAAAATATTTAATACGCTTTCCGTACGCTTTCCGACGCTGAAGTCAGAGCTCAAGTCTCGCGCCTTAAATAGGAAATTCTAGATTCGCTTTTCTCTCTGGTCAAGAGAATGTGGCCAGATAAATACAACTAGAATGCTTACTTATATCATTACAAAATCTGAGTCTTATCCAGTAGGTAGCTGGTAATGGTGACCAGTGCTGACATATATCTGGGCGTAAGGAACTAGTTCTTTCTTTTAGTAAACCTTATTGTAGTTATTACATGCAATATTACAACTTCATGTCCATACAATAGTTTATATTGTTCTTTAATAGTTTATATTTGAAACCTCATTGTAAAGGATAGGTGAAACACTTCATAATAAAATACACAAGTACACTCCATGGTTTAAAGCGATGTTACACTTGTTGTACTACTAGCTCTTGTCCGCGACTTGGTACCCCTAGGGTTTGAATTTCCCAAAAATCCTTTTAAAGCAGAAAGTCTTATAACAGCTGCTATTAAACTCATTTAAAACGTAATATTTACTCTGTTTTTATGTTGTGGAGCTCGATATTCGGGTGTTCCAAACACCATTTTCACGAGACAACAACACAGAAATCTAGCTGTCTATTATGCCTGGCTTCATCCGTCCATAATATCAGTTACTCAGGACTTTAAATCTATACAAATATTACTTATAAAGAAGAACGATTTGAGTGTTGGTTTGTTTGCATTGAATGGGCTTCGAAATTACTGGACGGATTTTGATGAAACATGGTATGAGGGATACATTGATTAATTGAGAGTGTTATGTTATGAGATAGATTTGCGGCAAACGGTTTTACCAATATTAAACGCGATCTTGTTAAGAAATCTAACCAGTGTTAATCCAGATCTTTAGCTATCTATATACCGAGTTTTATCGCAATCTGTTTAACAGTGTTTGCGTAAAACAGTAAAAATACACAAACTTTCATTTATTTCTGCGCCCCGTATTCATAAACTTTAAGATTTAACAAAAACAAAGACCCTTGAAAAACAACTTACCTACAAATAAGAAAAAAATCAACTAAGGAGGTGATAAATCTTTCAAGTGCTTAAGAACTATGCACTCAAAAACACATTTCATTTTGAAAGCACTCTCTAAACTAGTCTGACGTTTTTAACGAACTTTATAAAATAAAATTATATTCAAATAAAAGTGAATATAATTTTCTTGATTTCTGTTCAGGTTGGTTGAACTATTATCCTTTGAATACCAAAATATAGATTAGTCTAGCTAAGTGTATATATAATGTGTTTCAGATTGAAGTACAAGCGCTGCCCCTAATGGTGGACTGCAGGCCAGCAGCGGGCGCTCCGCCCCACGAGCTGCCGCACGCGGCGCCCAACGGCGCTCCGCCGACGACCCAGCAGGATAACCACCACCAGCAGGCTGTTAACCAGGTACGACTAAGTATCTATTGCGTCGTACAAAATGTAGATTCAATTTGGTCAAAGTTGGACCAAGTACGTGTGTACAATGACTGTAGAATCCTTGGTTATAATAATAATAAATATAATTGGGTTGGGATTAATGAGTTTTCTTCGGGAAGCAGTATGTGGGCGAGTATAACCGATATAATGACGTGTATATTCCAGGCTGGCGGTAGCGGCGACATGGGTAGCCACGGCATGACGTCACCGGCCTCGGTGCGCGCCTCCACTCCGGCCACTAACAACGTTATGAACAACTATACTGGTAAGCCATGTAGACACTAGTGGCTAAAATTGTGAAAGGCCATTTACGCAACCAAATTTGCGTAAGGTTTTTAAACAATAGTGTCAAATACCTTTCACGAATTTTGTTGTGGCGTCAACAGCCTTTAACATTTTTTCTTATAATCACACTTTGCGGCAAAATTTATGAAAATGCTGGATTTATGAAGCACCAGCAACTTGTAATATGATACTTTAAAGAATTTATTTATCTATCTATTAGGCTGAAACAGTGCTGGGCGAGTCAGTAGCCCAGCCACAATAGCATCCTAAATATCATGTATAAAAGTCCATTCTCTCGCAGTGTCTATAGGAAAGAACTGATCAATAAACACGTGTAGCCCTCTAATGCTTGTTAAATGTGTTGTTGCAGGTGTGACCGGCGTCGGCGGCGGCATGGGCCCCGTGTACGGCGTGGGATGGGTGAAGGCAGGCATGTGGCCTCCACAGCCGCCGCAACCTCAGCCGCCTCTACACGTCAACCCGCACGTCTACAAGAGTGTCCAGGCTAATGGAGCCGATCTACCGATGAACGGTATGTTATACTAATAACTACCGATACAACTCTTTTTACAATTTTATACAATACTAGCGATCGCCCCGGCTTCGCACGGCTATATTATGTATGTATTATACATATAAACCTTCCTCTTGAATCACTCTATCTTTTAAAAAAACTGCATCAAAATCCGTTGCGTAGTTTTAAAGATCTAAGCATACATAGGGATATAGGGACAGAGAAAGCGACTGTGTTTTTACCCGACTACGGCGAAGCCAAAAGGGAGGGTTATAATTATATAACGGAAATTTTGCCATGTTTTTGTTATTTCATTTAGCTTGATATTCCGATGCTTTTTCAAGCATCATTTTCGGGTAGATCTTGATACCGCGATCGTATTGGCCCGTCTTCTGTCGCGTGCGTATGCTGCGGTAAAAACATTTATATTCCGTTTCAAATAAGTAGTAGTGAAAATAACCATGGAATTTTAAAGTTCTATAACGAGATAGTTAAATTTAGGGTTTATTATATAGCAAAGAAGTAATGTCCCATTGTATAAAGTAACAACATGTATGTATGGTATAGATATTCCGACGCTTCGTTACTACTACAACCTGGGCGTGGAGTGTATGTGGGCTGCATACGGTCCGCCTCCCCCGCCGCCGCCGCCGCCGCATCCACCGCGACACTACTCGCCGAGGGACATCGCTCAGGTACTTGTACTTGTACTTGTATACGGGCTGTTTTCCGCAATCAGACCTCTTTAGTTGGGTCCCCTTTGCGTAAGGTTCTACTTGTCAGGGGGAGAACCAGCCCAGCTCTTCCATAAATTTTGCCACAAGATGTGGTTTTTCAAAAATCTTTGGAAGGCTTTTGATGTCACCTAAAGTCCTGAGTCTAATCTCCGTTAGAACCGTGCAGTCCAGCAGCACATGCGCGGTCGTCTCCTCGGCCTCCATGCACGCTCTGCACAGTGGGCTGTCCGTTATGTTCAGGTTGTGAAAGTGTCTGTTGAAAGCGCCGTGACCGGTCAAAGCGATTGTAACCAAGCGCATTTGCGATCGGTTTAAGTTCATAAGGCGTTTCGTGAGTCTGCTGTTTGTATCGGGGAGTGCTAGTTTAGCTTGCCTACAGCTTTCCGTCGTGGCCCAGAGGTGACGGTGTCGCATTTTGGCGTGGTTGCGGATCCAGGCTCTGAGTTGGTTTGAGGGGATCGGGACGGAGGGCTGAGGCCCGTAACTGACCGCTTCCGCTCCTCTCTTTGCCAGCTCGTCCGCAGCGTCGTTTCCCCTTGAGCCGCTGTGTCCCTTAACCCATTGTAAGGTCAGTCTATTGTGTTCTCCTAGTCTGTTGAGTGTCTCGTAACATTCGTAAATCAGGGCAGAACTTATAGTTCTGCCCTGATTAGGTACACTCAGGTACACTCTTACACTAGGCCATACTCTGGGCCAACGGAAAGTCCTATAGATTTCGGGTCAAAAAAATACAAGAGTAACAACAGCCCTCGTAAAAACCCTCATGAGTTTCCCGTGCCTGTTTCTCATTGGACATTCTTGAAAATTCTAGCTTATAACTAATTGTACAATATTTTTTTGCAATAAATTAGCAGATATTTGTCTATTGATTATTTTCAAGACACTGTTTTCGTATGACAATTCAAACTATAATTTAAAAAAAAAAGTTTATCAATTCATCAACGCTTTTTCGAATAAAAATATTATTGTAAAAGGTATAATCATCAATATCAATAAACATTTGCAACTTAAAAAACTAACGAATTTGTGTTTCTAGTAGAGAGGTAATGTGGTTTATTGTGTTTAGCAAATCAATGCAGCGATCTTTGATTCATCTTATTAAAATACTGGTTTTTAATTATATTTAAGTGCAACACTATCACAAGTAAAAAACCACTGATCAGTTTTGGAACACATAAATAGATCATCTGTGTTATGGCGTCAGATGCCGATAAAGAAAACGGAAGACACTTGACTTTAAATGCTTTAAATGTTTATCTTTTTTGCACATCTAGTACCCGAAATACTAAATCAATTTAATTGCTAATGATATATAAAATGTAATGTAATGAAAGGACATGCAAGCGATGTCTCTACACGAGCGCACGAACCACGCGCACGCAGCCGATATGAACCACAAACACAAGCCGCAGCCGGACAAGCAGATCAACAACCAGAACAAGAACAATGGACAACGCACGCTGCTCGGACCTAGGTATGTGTATTACACATCTACACACTTATATTGAAATTTACTAGCTGTTGCCCGCGACTTCGTACGCGTAGTAGTTTTGTTTTATATACTAAAACCTTCCTCTGGAATCACTCGTATCTATTAAAAAACCGCATCAAAATCTGTTGCGTATTTTTAAAGATCTAAGCATACATAGGGACAGACATCGGGAAGACTATGTATTGATGATTTTTATATACAGGATGGTTGTCAATAAGGACAGGTCCTGGAATTGGCACTAGCTGCGCTTTTGCGTGCTAGGGCACTATATCTAACCTAATTTTCTGGGTATATACTATAACTACACTACAAGATCGACGTAAATTTAAATCTATTATAAACCTTAGTGGGTTTGCTGTGCTAGGTTAAGAACTAAATATTTTAAAGTTTTCTTTTACGTGGTAAAAAATAGAATAATAATAATGATTTACTAAAAGGTATTTGTATCCGGTGGGAATCGAACTTGCTTATGCATCACGAAGGTCGTTATAATCCACTCGTATTTATTGGTGTGTATAAATAAAGAGGTTAAGACAATACGTGTTTACGTAACAGGTTCAATAAACGCGGTAACAACCAAGATGGCAACCAGAACAGTAACCACAACCAGAACAAGGGACATAATAATAACATGAACAACAAGGGACCTAACAATCGGTGAGTTTCATAATATTTATCTATTTGTTAGGACATAGACTGAGGCCACTTTACCGCCTTTAAGCTTAGACAAGCATTGGCAATGAAAAATAGAAGGAAACCTTGACATTTCAGTAGGATGTCTCAAAACCAGTCCAGTCTATGCTAGGTCTTAAGACATTGACTGACACCAAGTGGACCATTATAAATGAACTATGGAAAATTTTACCACATGCTCACAAAGCTGAAGCACTTAAGCCTTAAAGCTTGTAGGACAAACATTAACAAGAAATTCATCTTTTCGATGCTCAAAATTAAGATGCTCTCCTAGCTATAATTAATTGCTAGTACAATTTGCGTTTTGAAATCTTTAAAGAAAATAATAATATGATGTGAATGAGATCACGAATGAGTTCAATTTTTTTTGTTTTAGGTTTTTACTGGGTAGGTGCTTATAATTAAGATTGTGTAAGTTATCTTGGTGTTGTTATTTGTTAATAACTTCGCACTTTGTATATGTATTTCCAGTCGCAACATGGCCCTGGATAGAGGCGCCGGCGGCGGCGGGCTGACGTACGGCGCCGGCGCAGAGGGCGAGCCGGTCGAGGCGCCGCTACTCACCGTGCCCTACATCCCCTACCCGCCGCCTGTCTACCCGCTCCAGTATTACCCGGTTGATCCTGATCCAGGTATAATTACATCATACTCATTGATTTGACATACTATAATGTACGATTTCAACTCTTTATGCAAGACGATAGCATAATATACAGGCTGTTTTTTTTACATGGGCCATGGGCTATATCCTAACTAAACATAGGAGAGAAAAATCCTAAAAGGAGTTGCAAAACTGCATCATTAGATTTTTTGAAAAGTCATTAGCTTAACGAATAACCAAACCTTGATTGTCCAAAATTAAATGTTGATTTTGCAAAAAAATATACTTTTCGATAGAGATCAATTCTGGTAACAAACAGTATCGCAAATCAAAGGAAATACAAATTCAACAGGCAGGACGCAATACTATGTTTTTATCCGCGACGATTCTGAACAGATTCTAAGTTCAACATAATCTCAGCTTGATTAAAACATATTTCAATCATCTTATACTTATGTATATTTTGTATTAATCACTCCAGCGATGATGGGCATGATCCCAGGCGTGGGATACGTCGGCTACGAGGAAGGCACGGAGTTCGTCCCGTACTACCCTCACCCGCTGTACGGCGCCCCGCCGCCGCCGCCGCACGCCGCGCATCCTCACCCCCAGCACCCGCAGCATCTCCACCCGCATCCTCACCATCACGTCGAACATAAGTAAGCGGACAGAAACAACTTAACTACCGATCGTATTATACGCTCGAGGAAAACGTTTCACAAAAACATATTTGAAGACATCGCGCGACTAGAACCTTTGTTCGCTGCTTAGAACTGCGCGCCAATATTATTTGAAATATCTATACGAACAAATTGCGCAACCCACAATAAATTTTAACATCACAGTATTAAAAAATATGGCAACAACCATTGTTTGCACTATATTGCTCCGTTTGCGTAATAATTGTTTGTATAAATATTCTACAGAAACCAAAATTAGTTGATCTCAAAATGACAATGTAGTTATTTTAAAAATATTAGTGTTATTATTAAGTATTTGTATAAACGTTTTCCAAAAGTGTATTATGATTGAGGGTAACTGTGCTTACATCCATACAAAATTAAAGAATATTGTTTAAAAGGATATTGCCTTGATTTAAATCTCGTGCTGGATCCTATTATGCAGAATAATCTCAAAGTTTCAGTTTAAATTAGTGTGTAAGCACTTCTTCTGACTTATCTTTTATAAACTTACAACTTTTGACCAAAATCTCACAAATATTTTTTTCTGAGTTGACTAAAGAGTAAAAAATTACTACCTAATAATAAATAATAAATTACTAACTTTTTGATATTTTTTAACATAATTTTGATCAAAAGTTGTCCAAAACAGGTATTTTGGTTTTTGAAAATTGTCACTAAACTTGAGCAAATCAAACGAAAATTGACCGTGAATATAAATTAATTTTTTATTTTTATTTTGGCAAGTCATTCAAATTCATTAAAAAAACAGTTAAATTAAAGAACCAGTTTTAAGGAAGTAAAACCAGTGAATTTCAAATTGATAAAGTAAATTACCAAAAGTCTGTCTGTACGTGTATCTTTTTAACAACGACTCTGCTCATCGAATAACGGTATACGACTAGTCTTTGAATGGCGTTTGGAATATCGCACAGCACTAGCTATACGCCGCGCACCGTCGTGTAGGGCGCGGTGTATAATTCGTGAACTTTGTATAGTCCAAACATAATGTTAAAACTATGCTGCGAGGACCCATCACAAAAAGCAACCGTTGTCAATTAATTGTTAACCATTTATTATATATACTACATTAGAGTTATTCAAAGAAATTTATATCTAAACATCTTGTTTTGATATTACGTTTTGATTTAAAATATATATTTGGGGCCATTGAAGATTCAGTTGGATGATTCGAGCATTGTAAATGCCATCGGAGCCCGCAGCATAG
This sequence comes from Idaea aversata, assembly GCA_907269075.1. NCBI lineage: Eukaryota > Metazoa > Arthropoda > Insecta > Lepidoptera > Geometridae > Idaea > Idaea aversata. The sequence goes on along the minus strand of OU026092.1, from coordinate 536,802 downwards.
TAGGTTGTTATTTATTTACTATAATATATATTCGTAAGGGACATTAATTGTCCGAAAATGTAAATTTTACGTTGTACTTAATTGTAAGGTTGTTTTATGTAATCTAAGCCGAGATTGACAATGGCTGAGATAGAGAACGCGGCGCGGGATGTCATACTCAGCTCACAGTATCGCGTCATTACTATTAACACGACATACATTATCAAAGCGTATCAGCTGTGATCACAACGACTGATATTTGAACATTTCTAAACTAAAAACACTGTTCTTTTCGTTTACCTTCTAAATTGTTTACTCCCTAAGTGTTCATTGGTGCTGCAAAATTTTGTATTTGTGGTCGACAGGGTTCTATATTCTGCGTTCGCGTTAGGCGTTAAGACGTTAGGCGGATACCATTCCTTTATGTGTTAAGGGGTGCCTATAAATTGTAAGCCAATGTAAGGATATTCTAGTTTTACGTCACAACCATTTTATTTTCCATTAGTTTAGGACCGATCCTAGTTTATTATTTAGTGGTAAGTTGTGTCGCCGATCTCAGCACACCGGATATTTCTCTAGAATCTCTTCAATTCGGAAAGCTTGTCAAGTATTAGCAACACTAAACACCCGAACTAACAAACAAGACTATAAACCTCCTTGAGAGTAGATTGATTAGCTATGGGGTTCGGTTGTAAATCTACTCTGATCTCATCTGTAAGCTATCTTTAGATAGCTAGCTTAAGGCATAAGCCAGACAGAATGGATGCAGGCGCAATATAATACTCGGGATGTTCTAAAGAGTGACCTCAAAAGAAAAAAATCGATTCAAGGGTATTCAAATATAGGAAAAGTTTTTTTTGCAGTGCACAATTTATTGTGCAGCGCAATACCAATTGATTGCTCTACGCGGATTAATGAACTCGCGGCGACGACTATTGAATAAGAGTCCCATTTAATAATAATCATATAATAGCGCATCGCGTATAAGGGCCATAGCTGTGAGAGTTTCTGCCTAAGCTCAAAATAAAAAACAAAAAAAAAGAGTTGATATTTTAATCATAAATCAGAAAAAAAATTGCTTCGTCCGCGTCTCATACGTTCTGTTTGTCTTATGCCTTATAAAGCTCGCTCGGTGCTTGGGTATTATCTTTTTCTACGTATATTATTAACTAAAAAACAAGGGGAAATAAGTAGAGTCTATATGATCAGTTCCAACTAGCGACTACACTGTGTCAACCAGATCTAGTCTCTGCATTTATGTTACATGCATTTATTTCTGAAGGCTAGACTTTCCTATATTATTATTAAAATTTATAACTTACCATCATAATTTCATGCACTTTTTTGTGGCAGCCGAGCTAAAGTTCGAGTACCTACTATAAAGATAGAATTAAACATATATTTTGGAATGTTTACATGGAAAATTGGCTGTGAGTCGATATTATCGGAAAGGCAAGGGTGTAGGAAAAAATATGTTTCGTCGATCGATCGCCGGATTCAGGGCCTCGGACAGTATTGAGTTCTTTATAAAATCATTTGATCTACTTATTATACATTCCGCTCCCTTTTCTACCCGTATATCTATATTATATATAATGCGATTAGAAAGCTAATAGGATTGACTTAGCGCCATTTCGAAAGAAAGTAAGTACGGAAATAATATAATTATTTGACATTGTCTTTATGGACCGAAGAAAAAATGTCATAAAATGGCGCCAAGTTAGTCCTATCAGCATTCTAATCGTATATTTCTTACACAATGTATTATGTATACTAAGAGCCTCTTGCTGCAACATTGCAAAATATCGATTTTGTTAAATCTAGTGTCGATTTTAGATTTTGTCAAAAATGTATGAACAAAATCTAGGTTTAGGAAAATCGAGATTTTACAATTTTGCTGCAAGTTGACCTAAATCGTAACTACAGCATACGATGTCTGCATTGTTTGTACAGTTGTTATAATAAATAAAAATTATACAGGATGGTCAAATAATATGGGACAATAAGGGCTATGAAACCGCTGCGCTGCACGCTGTAATGATGAGAAAGTGTTCTTATGAGACAAACCCAATTTTTTTCACATTAATGGTATTTAATTAGGAGGATAAAGTTTCTAGTAATCTTACCTATGTTGGTCTCTAGTGGCGGCTTGAACGCTATTTGTTAACGCTCCATTTAATAAATCATCAAATTTTCATACCTGGGAATTATGTAATTGGTTCTTAAAAAGTATAACTGCAAGATTAAATGCAGGCGAAAATGATTATTATTTAAAAAATATAGGAAGTCTCCTTAGGATATTTTTTCGTAACTACAGAGGTATTAACACTTACCTTTTCTGCCCATTAAATTTGACCACCCTGTATAACAAAAAAAAAATAACAAAAAAATATGTAAGTGTAACGTTTCAATGTATGTGTGTCTGTGTAAAGTAATATTGGTGTTTCAGTATTAGTTTGTAAAATCATTAGGAGTTAGAATTTATGTTAATGTTTAAATAACCTAATCCATAGTTTAACCTAGTTTAGTCAAACGTGAGTGTACCGTCGTCAGTTACTTTCTTCTCGTCATAGTATATACTACGCGTACAGTTATCATATATATATTATTATAGATTTTTGTTTTTTTGTGTCCATTGAGCTACTGATGCTACACTAGAGATGACAGGTGGAAGAAAAAGTTTATGATGGGATGGGCTTTGCTGCCTAGTTTGTACTACGAGTGTCGCAGTACAGAATTATTAAAATCAAACCGCACAAGTCCGGGATCACATATGGACCTCACTCACTTTGTTGGAAAAAAATACATTTTACACCGGAAACAAAACATTGGGAGTCTACGGAAGAAACTTTTAACCTTTGTGTGGGGACTTTTTAATAACAACTGCAAAAGTTGACATTTTGAAATAAAATCGAATAAATCATTTGGGCGGCCGCATCTTAACTGTTGGTCCGTTGGGCATTTAGTGGTACGCAATCAATCAAAGCGGCTTGGCCCCCTCTTGGCCCTTTATCTTCGTCTTGTCATATCTAGTGGTACGAAGTAAGTCAAGTGTGTATGTCTATGTTATCAATGTTTGTGCCAAGTTAAATGTAGCGGCTTTAAAATGTCTATCGAACAAAATTCTCGATGTCCATATCATACGTAAATGTAAAGAATACAATAATTGTGTTGTGAGTGAATATCTGTCATTTAATAGAGCTCAAATTCGACTCCGTCTGTAAGGTTAATGTATTTTTTTTTCCAAATTTCATTTAATAAAAGTAAACTGATTTTTCATTGGATGTTTTATTTTATATTTATATGGTTTTACCTGCTTAAATTCCCATCGTTAGTGGGCTGCTTAAGGGTGAGCGCACATTTAGCCGCACCGCACGCGCCGCAGCGAAGGAAATCCCCAAGGCCGATGCTGATGACGTCACCAGCCGGAGCCGCGCGCATACAAACGGTGACTGCGGCGCGTGCGGTGCGGGTAGGCGCTCACCATAAATCCCAATCCCGTGGGCATATAAGTATCATAGACAAAATAATGTAGGACTAATACTTTTTGACAATTTTGCTATAAAATGTAATTTTAACAGTTGTTAGATAAGTTATTGCTTTAGATCATTTTAAAATAAGTATTACAGAGAGATTAAACTTACATAGAGGTGATAAGTCTTAAGATGTAAGCAGGACATTTTTTACAGTTTCTGGGCCATATTTATTAACAGTGTCCCCGGGTTGGCGATTCAGTGCAGAACTTTTTCTTCGATTTGTCACCTCTGTGAAAGAGTAGCTCAGTAAAGTAAATACCGCTCGCTTTGTTTGTCTCAGGCGGTACAAGTATTCCTGGATCTACAGATATTTGCATTCATTGCCCACCATACTAGAGAGCGGTGTTGGCTTAGTGGTAGATACCTCTACTTTCATTCTGAAGGTCATTTCTCTTTCTTCAATGTTTCTCCTCAAAAAGTATGTGATGGCCATGAAGGATTGAAAATAAAAAAATAAAGTCTTGCCTGCCCTTTTGGGAGTTAAGTATATTAACAAAAAAATATTGCCTAAAAAAAAATAGTTAACATGAAAATAAAGACCATGCCGCGCCGCCCGCGCCCTGTCGATGTTGCTGATTAATGCTGATGTGGCTTTATGCGACCGTAACTATGGTCAGTGTCGTACATTGAGTAAAAAAAAACTGGTGGGAAATGCTAGCATTTCCAAATTATTTTAAACGTTTTAATTAGTACTATTTTTTGTTATTTTATTATGTTTTTGTGTTAAGTTTGAGGGTAGTGTATTTAATGTAGTAGGTTACCCACAAGTTTAATCTGGTTTTTCATTTATGATTGTGTATTTAATGTAAATAACATTTTCTAGACAAACCGTGTTACAAAAACTGTAAGTCGTCATTTCCCAGTGTTGGATTAACTCATTAATAAAAATTTATTCGGTAAATACCGCCGTATTTAAGTATTGAATACAAATAGCAGAAACCTAAAAAAAAAAACACTACAAAATGTATAACCTCTTTGGTCCCAACCTTGTAAGAGGATCAGGAAGTATGTATTAAATAATATTAAGTCCATGGGTAGTATGGACACATGAGTACCTACTCATGTGGTATGGAGTCTCGTTCACTTTCGTTGTTAGGAAGAATTTTATGTATTATTCGTAATGAAAAGCACAGTGTTTACCTCGGGTGAAAGACTCATTAAGTCCCTCGAACTATTAGCGCCCTCGCTACGCTCGGGCGCCAAACTCCGTCTCGGGACTTGTAATGAGTGACTTTCACACCTAGCATAACAATGTACTATTTTCTTTTTTAGTATTTTTTAAAGCGGCAACAGAAATACATGTGTGAAAATTTCAATTTTCTAGCTATCATGGTTCATGAGATACAGTTGACAGACGGACGGACGGACGGACAGCGGAGTCTTATATTAATAGGTTCTCGTTTTTACCCTTTAGGTACGGAACCCTAATAAAACTGGAAAAATAATTCAATTAACTCGAGCATGATTTCACATTAGATATCTGACAGTTTTTTTGTAGAATACCCTCTACTGAGTTCTGATTGCCTGGTACTTACAGACCAAAATTCGGAAAGATAGCAGTTGAAGAAAGAGATAGCGTTATAAATGTGATTGAAGAGAGATGAAGTAATAAGTGTGATTTGTACCTTCTACTATTTTTATAACTTCTGATTGCCTAGTACTTTTTACAGACCAACGACTCTAAAGAGCAAATGGTTGACTATGCTGGTATTATATGCACAGAGATGTTAACACTACTGGCGAGTAGTGAAGAAGGGAAAAAAATGTCCTACGACACTACCGGTAGTGTCGACTGGTAGTGCGGTGGGTAATGAATGGATATTTGTTTTGCGGTTCTTCTATGTACATAATACTAGTTGCGCGCCACGATTTCACCTGCTTAAGTCCGGAATCGGGATAAAAAGTGGTCTGTGTTATTCCAGGAATTCAGCTGTCATCACAATCGGTTCAGTAAGTAGTTTTTGCGTGAATGAGTTACAAACATTTAAACCTACAACATTGCAAACTGTTACAATTTGTAATTATACTAGCTACGCGCCTCGGTTTCACTCGTAATTTCGAGATGAAAAGTAGCATGTGATAATTCATTTCGACCACCTGGACGACCCAGTTGGCACAATGGTCACCATGCCGGACTGCCAAACACAGGGTTGCGGGTTCGATTCCCGCCACAGACAAGTATTTATGCTTAGATATTTTTCTGTAGTCTGGTTGTTTCTATGTATTATAAGTATACATTTACAAAACAAAAGTATATAAGTAGTATATCCGTTGTCTAGCACCCATAACATAAGTCTAGTTACTTAGCTTGGGGCTAAATGGCGTTGTGTGGAATGTCCTGCAATATTTATTTTATTTATTTCGCCAGCTATCTACATTCTATGCCGAATTTCATCACAATCGGTTTATTAGGTAAGTACCTACTTTTTGCATAAAGGACACACAAACATAACGATAATTGGGATAGGGAGAAATTTTGTTAAAAAATACGATGGAATTTTTATAATACCTACCTACCTACTGTATACTTACCTTACTCGTTCTAGCATCATCGTTATCAAAACAAAACTGATAAAAGCAATTAACAATCAATGGAATATTGTTCGAAACAACGGTCATCTTTAGTTACAACTTTTTAATAGAATGAACGTCGTTTTTCCCTCGTATTTCCCTATAATTCTACAAATTATTACAAACGTCTTATTGTTTAGAGAGGTTAGGTCTAAGGCCTTGATAACTGACTTATGTTATCGACTCTTTCATTTCAAAACGTAGCAAGTGCCTCAGAATTAATCTCACTGGAGCCTGCGTTAAAAACTAATTTCCAACAAAAAGGGAAGTCACTTATTAGACAAAGTGTTCAAATTATGTCTACCAGACGACTGTTTTATCAATTCGCTAGGTCCTAGGCTAGGTGAATTGCTTTCTTTACATAGGTAATTCAAATTGTTGCGTAGACTACCTACTGGTTCGTTTGCTATTTTTTATGTTTTGGTGAGTAAGTAGGTCAGGCGATGTTTAAGCAGAAGTTCAATTTGAAAAAAAAAATTAAAATTTAAAAAACCGACTTCAAAAAAACCTAAAAACAAAAATTAAAAAACCTGAAAAGAAAAACAAAAAAGTGTAAAATAACCCATTTCGGGTTACTTACTTGGAAGTCGGACTGGGTTAGATTGAATGTTGAGAGGTATAAAGAAAACATGGTGTCACCCAGTCCGACTTCCAAGTAAGTAACCCGAAATGGGTTATTTTACACTTTTTTGTTTTTCTTTTCAGGTTTTTTAATTTTTGTTTTTAGGTTTTTTTGAAGTCGGTTTTTTAAATTTTAATTTTTTTTTTTATTTAATCATTTTTAGTGCCAATGCCACTGGAAATTCTACTCCATGAGGCGAAAGCGACTGTTTCTTCAAATTGCAACCTGTACCTAATCGTAACCCATTGAAGAGTTTGATGATAAGAAGGTGTTTTCAGATGCTCCAATCATCGGTACCTATTTGTGTATGGGCCACTTCTATTAGTGGAAATGGAAAACTGAGCAATTTGTTGAATCTCGCTGTGCAGATCTGTTCATCACTCCGTAGATCCTTATCAGATCTTCGTTTAGGATAGGGTTCTCTATCAAAATTCATTCAAACCCAGTCCGGCGAGGCAAAGGCGAATATTTTATTCAAATTGTAACCTGTAATCGTAACCGATTGAAGAGTTTTCTGATGAGAAGGTGGTTTCAGATATTCCATTTATCGGTAACTGTTCGTTTATGGGCCAATTGTACTGGTGGAAATCGAAAACTGAGCAATTTGCTGCACTCTCGAGGTGCAATTCTGTTCATCACTCCGAAGATTCTCATCAGATCTCCACCAAAATTTTATGGGACCACCCCTGAGATGTCACCTTCCGAACACAAAAAGAATCATCTCAATCGGTTAAGCCGTCTTCGAATGATCGCGTAACATACACACAAAAAAAAAAAAAAAAAAAAAAAACATACAGACGAATTGAGAACCTCCTCCTTTTTTGAAGTCGGTTAAAAATATGATAAAATTCTTCGTTTTTCCAGATAACAACAACGAAATTGATAGTATTCGTGTAGGCAATAAGATTGATGCATATAAACAGAAGATAAGTAATTATATTGATAGCCTGTGTGATGCCGCATGCCAGTTCTTTTGAAATAATTATTTGCAAAAACACCGGCTCTAAATGGCCATTGCTAAGTTTTGAAATAGCACATCCGTTATGTTATTCGTGAATCAAGCACTTGTTCAGTTGTTCTGAATGGAGTGATCTTGTTTATAAAACGTAGTGTGTGGCAGTACCTTGCGTCTCAGTCGTTTGTGATCGGCCGGCGAGAGAGCAAGTGAACGCAACTAACTCAAGAAAAAGGTAAGAAAATCTTTATTTTTCGAATAATACATTGCGAGACGTGGTGAGCCTTAAGTTTATAATGTTATCTACAAAACCATTTTAATAGGTAGGTACCTAAGTAGTTTAAAATTTTCTGGAGTATTTAAGTAATTTTATCTATTTTTTACCGGTCGGTGTCGGTAGAATGTAGTAGGTAGGTACCTACTAGAAGTGGTTTAGGACGTTTATTTTTTCAAAAAGTGTTTTTAATTCACTTACAATGATAAGTTAATCAATTAAAGTTAATTTAAATACCTACTTACTTACTAGGAATGTTAAATATTGAGTTGTTTCTTGAGCCTACTATTTGTGGGTAGTTACTCTAGTTACCTACCTGAAATCAGTTTTATATGTTACTAGCTGTCCCGGCAAACGTTGTTTTGCCATTTAAAAAAAAACTAAAGGAAACAAAATAAAAAATAGATGTTGGCCAATTCTCAGACCTACTGAATATGCTCACAAAATTTCATGAGAATCGGTCGAGCCGTTTCGGAGGAGTTCAACTTCGAACCCCGTGACACGAGAATTTTATATTTAGAGAGCGAGATTATAGAGAAGTAGACGAAGTCGATAGAATAATGAATTAAACAAGATAGATAGTAAGGTATCGGCAACAAAGAAGGGCCACCTTAATTGGAAACGACATACCTATTTCGTAAAAATAGGGACCATTACCTACTTCAAATTCTTTAATTATATAAATATTTTCTTTATTGACAATCTGAAAACCATATACTTACTTAAATCTGTTTGTTTTCTTGTTATTTTGTCACTAATATCATGGTTTTTAAAAAACCTTCAAGGCTCTTGCTAAATCACGGTATTTTAATGTGAGCAACCTTAAAAAAATATATAACTAAGAGAATAATTTTAATTACCTAACATAAAATATTATACACTAGCGACCCGCTCCGGCTTCGCACGGCTATATTGTGCATGTAATATACATATATACCTTTCTCTTGAATCACTCTATCTATTTAAAAAAAACCCCATCAAAATCTGTTTCGTAGTTTTAAAGATCTAAGCAGTGGCGGACTAAGGCCGTCAGAGGCCCGGGGCGACAAAGCTAAACGAGGCCCCCAGTTTAACTTTTTTTAGTTTTACAAGCAGTTCATATTTGTATGTATTTAAAAGTGTTAATGTTTATTTCGTTATAATCTGGCGAGCGAAATTTAAATTCAGTTTCAATTATTAAGGCTAAATAAACATACATACCCACCACAATATGGAATGTATATGGGTGAGGAAAATAAAATACGAATCGATCGACAAAAAAAAGACAGTTTTTTATTTTTTGTAGCGTGATATATTTTTGCAGGTAATATTTAAATTATAACACGGTGTTACAAGGGGGTGGAACATCGGTTGCTGGGGTTGTGAGGGACCTCAGTACATATCGATTTAACCTGTATGTTCTGCAATATTCTATTATTCAAAAATTACATGGACTTTTAGTGAAATTAAATTATTGGCCCTTTTTGAACTATTAAGTACGTTTTTCAACAACCCTAAGCTAGTTCTAGCCAAAAGAATTTTCATGGTTTATTCACCATGAAAGCCAGTAGTTTTTAAGATAGGTTGTAGAAAAAAATAATGTGTAAAATATTTATTTAGAACCATACAAAGATAATGCAAAGTGTAAACACTAGATTTAAAAAAAACAAATGGTCTGTAAAGTCAGTTTACGGAAGATAATTTTACGTGATAACGTCATAAGAAAACGATGAAAAATTTAGACTTTTTTGTTATTACTTTACTTATTTTTTATTTCTTTCTTTTTTTTTATTTTATTTCTTCTTTTTTTTATTTTTCCTTTGAATAAGTCTAGTATTCGTCCCTCAGCACACCATAACACAAGCACAATGAGCGATATTATTATTAAATCCTTTGTTTCCGCTTGAAGTCACACCTTTTTTGTGAATGCAGGTGTTCCATCAATTTATTAGACGTTATCACGTCAAAAAACTTTAATGGTTATATGTATTAGGAGTTTTATAGATCTAAGACTCTAATTTGTGTAGGGGTAGGTACAAAAGGTCCACTAATCGACTTGTTTAAAAAAAAGGCAGAATCACAGACCAGGGGCCCCCTACCGCGCTTATTCCGTCGAAATCAACATTGAAGTCATTTTGACAGCCAACGGCAAACAGCTGAGGCGCAATGGGCGGAATTTTGAACCTGCCTTGCATAGAAATTTTGAACATTATTAAAAACCCCACAAAATATGGTATTTAAATAACAAAACCAGAATCACTTATTTGTTAATGTTCAAAATTACTATGAAAGGCGGGCTCAAAATTCCACCCATTGTGCGGCGCGGGTTGAGATATCGATGTAATTACTTTGGTAATTGCGAAGTTCAGGCTAAAATCTAATTTATACTAAAATTTTATTAAAGTCCAAATAACTTTTGAACCATAGAAAATTGCAGCACATACAGGGGGGTTAAATCGATAAGTACCTACTGAGGTTTAAAGTCTTGAATTTGATCAGGGGAACGCGGAGGCATTTGGGGGCCCCCCAAGATCGGAGGCCCGGGGCGGACCGCACCCACCGCCCCCCCCTTAGACCGCCACTGGATCTAAGCATACAAAGGGAAATAGGGACAGAGAAAGCGACTTTGTTTTATAATATGTAGTGATTTTAAAACAATATTAAAAAAACAAGTATTTAATGGTAAAATTTGGTAAAAACAAGTTGTTAAACATAATATGGAAACTAAAATGGTTAAAAAACAAGGATTTTTGAATTAATTACTTACCAACTCAACAATTATAATATTTAGAAATCTTGGGTAACTTGATATTATCCAAAATAAAACAACACGCAACGTACAACAATAAGAAAATTTCTCTTTTTAGAGTTATGAAATCTTATGTGGCCCTTCTTACACTCCCACGTTCATTTTACGGATTGCCTTTGAAAATTGTCAGTTTTAATGAAATTACTAAATTTACCTTAATATGACTCCACATTTAACGTTAGTGTTGCAACAAGTTCAAAAAGTAACCCATCTTATGCAGAATTTAATGGTTTTTTAGATACATATTTGCTATAATGAGCGACGCAGTCAAGTCGCTATCTGAATCTCTCCGACTGACAAGATGGCGGATATTTATTTATTGTTAGCTTTTCTGATGGTTCTTTATAATTGTTCGTAAGTAAAATGTAAAAAAAAAGCGGTTAGAAGTGTTTTTTAGATAGTGGCCCTTGTTACGCGTCGGCACTGGTTAGTCGCCCGCCGGTATCTTTTTTTTTTTTTTTTTGAAGTTATACTTCTACAAAAAATGATGAGAGTGAAATTTTACAAAAGCGTCACACAAAATTCTCACGGGAGAAGTTGTTTAAATCTAAATTGAACTTTATTGATTGTGTTGACAATCCTTTTCCAGTCCAGAGTTTTTTGTCGGACGAGTATTTTGTCGGACGAGTTTTTTGTCGGACGAGTTTTTTGCCGGACGAGTTTTTTGTCGGACGAGTTTTTTGTCGGACGAGTTTTTTGTCGGACGAGTCTTTTGTCGGACGAGTTTTTTGTCGGACGAGTTTTTTGTCGGACGAGTTTTTTGCCGGACGAGTTTTTTGTCGGACGAGTATTTTGTCGGACGAGTTTTTTGTCGGACGAACTTTTCGTCGGACGAGTTTTTTGTCGGACGAGTTTTTTGTCGGACGAGTTTTTTGTCGGACGAGTTTTTTGCCGGACGAGTTTTTTGTCGGACGAGTTTTTTTTTTTTTTTTTAATAATGCCAAAGAAGTATAACTTCTCACGCGCGTACATAAGTACACGCACCCATTTTTTATTTTTTGACCTGGGGAAACTCGGTCGGGTACCACTCCGTTGTTGGGGCCAACGAAGTGGTTATGTCGGGCTCCAACCGACTAAAACCCCAGGGTGCTCCGTCTCGATGCCTATTGTCGGGGCTACCGGGAAAGCTTTTTGTGTCAGCCTACTGTTATTTTATGTTGGTACCTACCTAAGTCTTTATGGTAATACATTTATGATGTTATGGCTTATAGATCACGTAATGTTTTCAAAACAATTTTGCATTAGCGATTTGATTACTCGTTTCTGAACACGTTTTACATAGGAGGTGGATTATTTTTCGACATAAACATTCTTTAACAAAATTGATGGGAGACATGATTCTTATTTTATTGAAATTCATCCCCTAACGGGGTTAAAAAGGGATAGGGACCGGGACTTACGCCTGTAAAATAGCTTGGCGTTACAAGCCATAGGTAGGTATATAATAAATTGCAGATTGTGGGTAGGTATTTCCTAACTAACTAACGCTGACCATCGGTGGTCAATTGAGATGAATCATGTCCCATCTGACCACTCCTTGTCAGTTGGGTGGGAGCAACTCACCACCAGGTCTAGGAAGTGGGATTATTTCGTTTCAACGGTACCTACCTACCTTTATCGATTATAGCTAAGTAGGTAAGTATTTATTTTTTCATCAAACATCTTTATCTTTAAATATACTTACCTAATATAAGTAGGTAGCTACCTATAACTTATAGTTACTTATCGATGGATTAGATATGTCACTATTGTAGCTCCGCCCCGCGGTTTCACCTGCTGAAGTTCGTTCTGAATAGGGATTAAAGTGCCCTTTCCCAAAGTCTTTACCTAATAAAATTCATTGATATTGGTTCAGCGGTTTAAGCATTAAAACAACAGACAAACAGATGGACAGAAATCCTTTCTTAGTGCTTCCCTACGTCATAAAAGGAACCCCCATGCAAAGTTTCAGACTCTAGCTCGCGTAGTTTCAGAGATTTCTTTATGAGTCTTTTTATCTTATATATAAAAATGAATCGCAAAATGTGTTGGTAAGCGCATAACTCAACAACGCCTGGACCAATTTGGCCAATTCTTTTTTTGTTGTATTTGTTATTGTCAGAGAAAATATTAAGAAAATTGCGTAGAAAATTATTACGCGGGTGAAACCGCGGGGCGCAGCTAGTCTTTAATATAAATAGATAGATAGTAGCAGTGGCGGACTAAGCCCGTCAGAGGCCCGGGGCGTTTAGTTTTTGTCAAAATGGGGCACGTGACTCCTTTCAGCCCCCTTTAATCGGTCATTTTTTTATATTTTTTTGCGACCTTGCTAGTCCAGAGTATAGTGGGAGACAAGTTAACGGATAAGATCGCGTTTATTACTTTACAATTTGAAAATAGGCTTATCTGTTCGTGAAAATATCAGAACACACTAATAAATTATTAAATATCAATGTAATGATATTTAATATATTTTGAATGAGATCAATGTTTATTCGATGTAAATAGAATGTAAATGTGGGCATACAAGAGTGAATTATATGCACTTCATTTAAATTTAGGATTTGATCAGGGGAACGCGGAGGCATTTGGGGGCCCCCAAGACTGGGGGCCCGGGGCGGGCCGGCCCTACCGCCCCCCCCTTAATCCGCCACTGGATAGTAGTAGGGTTAAGAATACCTACCCGACACCTATTTTTAGGGTTCCGTAGTCCATTTTTGCCGGCCACGTAAAGTAGGGGATGAATATTGTTTCTCGTTAAACCCATTAAAAAAAAAAATTAAAAATTATTTATTTGAACAAAGAAATTAGGTGGTAATAACAAACAAATAAGAATCGTTCTCAGCTGCGAAAGTTGTAAACTGCGTTGCAGTGAGAGCGCCCTCCTCCAGAATTAGGTATGCAAATGGTTTATTTAGGTACATAGGTATATTATTATAGTAGATTAAACAAAAAAAAAAAAAAATAGTAGGGGAAATAATCAAAAAACACTGTAGTGTGGTAATTTGAGATGAGATGGTTGAAATGTGTGTTTGTGTATAAGTGTACCTATTTGTATGTGTGTTTGTGATGGTGGACAGAGCTACCCCGTTACCCCACGGTCTAGAGACCATGCGCACTGAGGTTGACTCTGGTCCATAAGTGAGAGTAGTGAAGTGTGTGGTGACAGAACCAGTGACCTATCCTCGCGACCAGCCTCTTAAGAGTTGGCCATCGGAAGTCCCATATTCTGTCACAATGTGTGCCTATGTGTGAAGCTGTAAAATATGCTATTTGATGTTCCTCAATAAATTCTCTGACTCATCGTATGAAAGTGGCTGAAGCCAGACAAACAACCTACGCCTACACAGACCAGAAGTGAGATGATAAATTCCGACCTCCCCATTGACACGATTATATAGTTCGGCGCTTAGATGCACATAATGTCTACTAGCAGCTGCGGTTCTACGGCGCTTCGTAGGACAAACAATGTCAGCTCTCCGCTTGCGGTGAGAGAGTTCAGGGTCATAACACAGTTCAGCGTGTTTGCGGAGAATTATTTGCTGTATGAATAATCTTCCATGGTTTAATTGTTGGATAGGTCTTTTAAAAATATTTTGACTGTGGAAAAACCATATTATAAATAAATAAATAAATATTTCAGGACATATTACACATCGCCATCCAGCCCCAAGCTAAGCAACTTAATGCTTGTGTTATGGGTGCCAGATAACGGATAAACTACTTATATATTTTTTTTTTTTTTTGTAAATATATACATATTATACATATAGGAAACACCCAGAACCAGAAACAAGAATTTATGGTCAGCATAAATACTTGTTCCCGGCGGGAATCGAACCCGCAACCTTCTGCGTCGCAGTCGGGTGTTCGCCCGACGCGCCACAGAGGTCGTCATATTATGATATATTATATTATGATCATGGGATTTGTTTCCAAAATATTAAGCTTTAAAGTGTTTATTTTGTTAGAGTGAAGTGCCTCCCCCCCACTACCAGCTAGATGGTTGCTTCCAGCTGAATGGTTGTTTTTGGATATAGTAAGTATCACTGATCACTTCGTCGTTTACCAGGACTTAGCTGAAATGGCCAGGAAATCCGACATGGAAGAGTTAATGGAAAAATTAGATCTTTTGTACGCCGACTACACCGACCCATCCGATGGATGGACATGGAATGACAACATCCTGATACAGGACTTTAAGAAGATCAAAGGATCTGCATTTTCTGTCACTGATCAAATAGCAAATTTAAAAGCATTCTATACACTATATTATGGCGCCTCAAAAGACACAAGAAATTTGGCACATCTATTTGTTAACATTATTTCTTCATCAAGCTCATTTACAGATGATGATCAAAAACTGGTAGAATTCGACTCCCAGGGGAACATTGATCTGGTACCATACACGCCTTCTTCTGATGTTCTTGAGGGGATTCAAAACTTTCTTGGAAAGAATTTTGAGCCTGAAAAATCAACTAATGCCCCTGCAGATGCGGATTCCAAAACGTTCTTAAAGAATGTTCAGTTTGCTCTTGAAACACTAAAAAACTGCGAGATATTGAACACTGCTGATGTAAAGATTGCTTACAATTCACTATGTCATACTGCAATCTTCCTCATTTTGACCATCCTCAGGAGGACGATTAAATCGCCCCAACACCTTTTGCTAGTATTCCATAAAGGAAACATTCACAAAAATTACAGGAAAATGATTAAAACCCATTTGGAAACAATCTCCCATCTCCCTCTGAGAGATTGAACGAGAGCATGAACGCCGAACTGAGTCTATTTAATTTAGGAGCAAGACTACTCTACACCATAGTGTTTTATCTCTTTACAACTGCAACTGCAAACCAAAAGGAAGCAGGTCTAGAGGCCATGATGAAGATCACATGTATGACTAATTTGGCAGGAGTTGGACTTCCCCTCATTACACTCTTTTCAACTCTCAAGTTATTATACAACAAATCATCGGACCAAGAGGCATTTAGTATATTAGCGTACGAGAACCTTTCATCAGGTTGTCAGAAAATTGCGAAGCTTAAAGAAACTCAATACAAGATTATGTACCCCAACGGGATGGCTGATAAAAATACAAAACCGGTTACCACAATGACACTCTTTCCCTA
This sequence comes from Idaea aversata, assembly GCA_907269075.1. NCBI lineage: Eukaryota > Metazoa > Arthropoda > Insecta > Lepidoptera > Geometridae > Idaea > Idaea aversata. The sequence continues at coordinate 520,966 of OU026092.1, read as the reverse complement.
TTGCAGGATTATAGACAAAAACTATCATATGAATATGGGGCATAAAGGGAATGAAACCATTTGCTATATCATGGCATGTTTGATTGATTTGAAATCACCTCCTTTGGAAAGGAAAGGAGGAGCCAAGGCAGCGTCATGGACCAAAGGGATAAGAGAGATGGAGAAACAACAACTTGAGGGATATGCCAGAGTACTATATGACTTAAATCTTCAAACCGAGGACGGGATCCCTCCCCAGACCAATACAACCCCAAACCAACCCAGAAAGGAGTCAAACGAAGAAAGCGACACCGTTAACGTAGACAAATAACCCAAGACGCCCCATATTGTATCATATCATAACATCATTGTATACAGGATTAATTCCTTTTAATTAACTTTTGTTGTGTATGAGATTCTCTGTATCACTAGTATAAGATAAAGTGACTTTTCGCCGTCCCTAGTCCCTATGTTATTTTAAAACCTTTCCGTACCCAAAGGGTAAGAAACCTAAAAACGGGACCGTTTTGCTAAGACTCCACTATAATATGTCAGGCCGTTATCTCATGAACCGTGGTATCTAGACAGTTGAAATTTTTACAGATGTTGTAAGTATTTCTGTTGCTGCTATAAAACAAATGCTAAAAACAGAAATAATGGTACGGAACCCTCCGTGCGCGAGTCCGACTCGTACATAAGGCCGGTTTTTATTACTTATTTTACAAGCTTGACTCAGTTCGACATTTAAATCTTGTTAGTTTGACCCAGATGTCGTTTAAAGTAACCGAGTTAAGTAAGCCGGTGGTGCTGGGCGAGGGGCCCCACTGGGACGACCGTCAGCAGGCGTTGTATTACGTCAGCATACATCAGAAGACTATACATAAGTACGTGCCGGCTACCGGGGAACATTCTAAAACTACTCTAGGTGAGTTAATAAATAGATATAAATAAGTCAGCCGGTGGTGCTGGGCGAAGGTCCCCACTGGCGTCAGCAGGCATTGTATTACGTAAGCATAGATCCGAACTGAGGTTGCAAAATTAACAGGTTCGTTTTTTGGCTATAGGTACATTCATTTTCCCAAAAATCAAACATTGGAGTTTTAGTTTTGACCGCGAGTCTTTTCACCATTGCTATTTCTTACAATTTAGGAATTTGCCTAAAATGCCATAAAAAAAATCTTATAAAAAATAATTTATTATTATCAAAGAGTTGTCGTTTCGATTTTATTTTTAACAAAATCTAGAGGCAATCCAAACATCATTATTCAGATTTGGTACTTAATAAAAGTACTTAGTAAAATCTCACGCAAATAAAAATAACAAAATGGCGCAATTTTTTTTGAAAATTTATATAAAAAACGAATTAATATAAACTTTGGTATTTAGTACTAACCTAGTACAATGCACTAGTAACTTTCCGTCCGTAATTAATGTTGTTTTTCATAGTTTCAAGCAGCCTTGAATACCTAGTTATTTTTTACTTTTTTCCCACATTGACACCATAAATCGTAGAATTGTTTATATCCCATACGAACAAATATGAAATATTTTTAGATTTAGATCTATCTAATTATGCTTAATTATTTTGATTAATTACACCAGATGACATAATACATTTCATTGTTTTAAAAAATAGGTTTTTGGGGTAATTTTTCCATACTGGTCTGGGTGATTCTTTAGCTATTTTTAGTACCTTTGTAAGAACTTATAAAAGAATATAGTATTTTAGTACCAATATTTCTAGCAAAATGTCAAAAACAATATCAAAAACACGGTGTTTTTTAACTCATATTGAAACAATTGCAACGAATTTATATTTATTGTTAGTAAAAAGTAGCGCTATGGGAGTTCATAATATATTCACCTAAGTCAGCTACTGGGTTTTACCGGAACACTGAGAGTGTGGCCCTTTCAGGTGGCTCATGGCTTCTTGGACATTATAGGTACTGTGTTTTGAAATATGTATTCTTCCGTTTGTTTTATCATTTATTTATGTAACCTTTGTTTCTTATATATCTGCTTTTGTACCTACTTAAGTTTTAGCTGTTCTTTCTATCTTGTGTTTGTTTGTTGTCGTGTGCATTGTTTAACTGACTTCGAAAGGAGGAGGTTCTAAATTCATCGCGTATACAATTATTTTTGTATGTAATGTTCAGTTCACCGATTATTCTGATTAAATCTTTTATCTATTTATCAATTCTTACCAGACGGCCGCCCTGGCTTCATGGTGCCAGTGGAAGGCACGACGGACCAGTTCGTGGTGGGCACGGAGTGCAAGTTCCGCGTCATACGTTGGGACGGGAAAGAGGGGAGCGCTGTGAAGGTGGTCCGCGAGCTGGGGACCGTGGACCAAAATATCAAGCCTCCGAACAGGCTGAATGATGGCAAGGCGGACCCTAGGGGCAGGCTCTTCGCGGGTAAGCTTTAATAATATTCATTTCTACTAAATACCGACAGTCTATCTAGGTCATTCCGTTCTTTCTTGAGATATGTACAGGAGTTGGCCTAGTGTAGTAACGTTATTCCGGCAAGATCACAAACAAACTCTTGTAACGTTTATACGCAAAACGACTAATTTCTTCATTATGCGAATGGAATATTGACAATTCTGGCATAATCGAACATACGTATTTTCATCGTAGCCCTGTTGGAGTAACACAATATTTTGTTTCTAGGTACGATGGGATACGAAGACCCCCCGGGCAGCTTCATCGAACAGACAGGCTCCCTCTACCGGCTCGACGCCTCCAAGGGTCTCAAGCTGGAGCGTATCGTCGAGAAAGTGACCGTATCGAACGGCTTGGCCTGGGACCTCAAGGAGAAGGCCTTCTATTATACTGACTCGCCTGAACGCAAGATCAGGAGATACGATTACGATGTGGAAACTGGAGAGATTTGTAAGTTTTAAACTATACTATGAATATAAACTTCAAAGTCTTGAGTGGCAAGGGTCCCCACTGGGACGACCGTCAGCAAGCGTTGTATACGTCAGCATCAGCAGCACCAGAAGATGTATGTATAACCAATGGACAGAACATGCACACAGATAGCTATTGTGGCGTAGCTCTAGTAGGCATTCGCTAAGAAATGATTTTGGAAAATTCAACGAACGAAGTCGCGGAAAAAAGATAGTTTACTAATATGAAGTTTTCGAAATTCAGTCAGTTGAATTCAAATTGGTTGCAAATCACTACATAGTATAAAACAAAGTCACTTTTCGCCGTCCCTATATCCCTATGTATGCTTAAATCTTTAAAACTACGCAACGGATTTTGATGCAGTTTTTTTAATAGATAAAGTGATTCAGGTTTATATGTATAATACATGCATAATATAACCGTGCGAAGCCGGGGCGGGTCGCTAGTTGGAGATATAAAACACAGGAGTTCATACCTATGTCCTAAGTCCATTGTTGGTTTGTCCAGCGAACAAGACATACTGCTTCGACCTCGCCGCTAACGACATCGAGGGCTTCCCCGACGGCACCACCATCGACACCGACGGCAACCTCTGGGTCGCCGTCTGGTCCGGCTCCTGCGTCATCAACGTCGACCCTAGGTATGTTCGCAAGCTAACGACATCGAGGGCTTTTTCTTCATCGTAAGAGCAATGTTAATAAGAGTACATAAAAGAGGTTAAGTTTGTGAGGTTGCAGGGGGTACTAATCTCCGAAACCAGTGGAACGATTTGGATGATAGTTTGGGAGTAAGAAAAATACGTCCCAAACGTAAGAAAAATCCATTGGTAGGTCGTGATTCGCCCACAACCTTTGGAAAGAAAATAATAAATAAATATTGCAGGACATTCCACACATGCTGCGAACTGGACTTGTGTTATGGGTGCTACACACCGGATATACTACTTATATACTTTCTTTTGTAAATATAATACTTACAATACATAGAAACAACCAGACCACAGACAAATATCTAAGCTCGATTAATGCCTCAGACATGTATTTATACATGTCTGAGGCAGGAATCCCGAAGCCCTGTGTTAGGCAGTCCAGTATGGGGACCATTGTGCCAACTGGGTCGTCAAAAAATAAAAATTAAGAGAATCTACCACTAGCCCACCACGGTTCTCAATAAATGTCTCCATTTCCAGGACGGGCAAGTTACTCCGGAAGATCCCGATCCCAGCACTCCAGGTGACGTCAGCCACCTTCGGAGGTGACAACATGGACATCCTGTTCGTGACGACAGCTTCCATGAACATCGGCGGGGAACAGCTGCCTCCTTGCGGCGCCACCTTCATGGTCACTGGTCTAGGCGTGAAGGGACATAAGAATGTCAGCTTCAAACTATAAACTTACACAAAAACTTATAATAACACAAACATATAATATCACAAAACGGTGTTGTTATAGACTATGTTACTTTTCTATGTTTTATTATAACTTTAAGCGTTTGTATCCTTTAACATTTTATCAGTAAATCTTATTTTAGTGCCTTCTTGTCAATTTTAAACTTTATCAAACATTTATATGTTTTTATTAACTGTCACAAAAACAGAAAATTTCACAAGATGGTGTCGTTATGTTACTTTTCTATGCTTTTAATAATTTTAAGCGATGCCTTTGTATTCCTATTTTCGTTTAAAATGAAATCATTAAATCTTATGTTTTATTAAAACATTAAAAATTGTTTAATTGACATTTATTTATATACATACTCAACCCACTCTAAAAAGCTTATTTTATTCACTAAAACAATGAAATAAAAAGGCCTTTTAATCACTGTTTTGTTGTTTGTATATTCGACATCTATCTCAATGGTTATACAACCTCCTTGCGCAAAAAATACTGTCTGTCTGTCCCGCGACACGTTTTATTTTTCTGTTTCTCGTGGTCATGGTATAAAGTATAGTATGCAACTCTTGAATAAAGTACGGATTTACATTGAGGGCCATGAATCACTCCCTACGGCCGTGATTCAGTTGTTAGAATCCTTCGCCTGCTCGTGATTCATCTATGGCCCTCGCTTTAAATCCGTCCTTTATTCACTAGTTGCATAATATACTATTAATTTTTAATGTATCACTTTACTACATAGTATAAAAAGTCGCTTTCTCTGTCCCTATGTCCCTTTGTATGCTTAGATCTTTAAAACTACGCCACGGATTTTGATGCGGTATTTTTTTAATAGATAGAGTGATTAACGTGGAAGGTTTTTAGATATAATCCACGCATAATACAGCCGTGCGAAGCCGGGGCGGGTCGCTAGTTTGTAATAAAATAATTTTTTTATTAGTAATTTTAAGAATTGACCTTTTTTTACAAAGGTTTGCGTTTGACCACTGTCACACCTGCCTGATGGTGGGTGACGATGCGGTTTAAGATATAGCCTGGTTTCCTAGAAGATACCTGTTCACTCGCGACATGAAGACCCCCAAAACAACGTTGTAATTTTTATTCAAATAAGAATCTTCTCTAAAGACCCTTCTATGATAGTTCTGCTTTTTTAGAACCATAAAAACAGCAAGTTGTAAATAATAATAATATAATTTAATTCTTACTTTTCTAAGTAACTTAATTCAAGTGAACACTAACATTATCGTGACCTTTAACCCCTAACCCTGTGACCTTGAACGTTGACCCCGCGGGCGGCAACTGTTCCTCGCCGCGGTTCATACAGGCGGAGGTCACGTAGAGGTCACTGAGGTCAGCTCCACCGAACGTCACTGAGGTCACCTGGAGGGCTGGAATTGGGAGTTTTTGGAGCAATTTGCTCGATCGGGGGTCGATTTTTAACACCTGAAATAAATAATTTAAAAAATGTTAGCTATGTGAAACTAGTATAAAAATATTATTATGTATGTATACCTACTTTTTCAAGTAATGACATCAAGTTAAAACTTATCACGACCTAACTGGGCCCCGCGGTCTGTCCTGATCAGATTTTAATAGATTCCTTGGATTGCAAAGTTAACAGACAGATATATATTTAAAAACTATATAGAATTCGTATTCCACTGGTTATTCTAAAGACCCATAAACTAGATTTTATTAAATTTCCATCCAAGGGAGAACATTAAAAAAGAATTACCAGAGATAGACTGACAATCATAATCAAAGAACACGCGATGTGATTTTGTGGAGCTAATAGATAGATAGATAGATGACTTTATTTGTACAACACAGTAAGGAACATATAAATACAAAAGCAAAGTAAAGTAATAGCTAGAAAGTATAAGTTGCACAAATGGGCGGCCTTATCGCTGAAAGCGATTTCTTCCAGGCAACCTTTGGATGGAAAAGAACTAATTTAGCTTTTATGGTAGGTTGTGAGTTCATTCAAGCAGGATATTAAAGTAGAAATGCTAATGCTATGTTTAATACATATATACGTTGTGCAATTTAGAATGAGTTTCATTTTTTTTATTATAGATAATGTAAAAGATTAAAATTTTAATGAGACGCATAATATGGATGTGTTAGGTAAAATATTATTTATTTAACTGAGAAAGTTCGCTACTAATTAGAGACAAAGTTTTTTCGGTTTCATTCGCATAAGTCTCGATCTCGTGGAAATATAAAAAAAAATACCGGGATACATACATAGCCATCAACATACCGAGGTTTTATAGCAATCGGTCCAGTAGTTTTTGCGTGAAGGAGTAACAACTTTCACATTTATGATATTAGTAGGAGGATAGGATTATGTTACTGAATTGCACTTTATTTAGTATGGGCGTTGTTTGTCTATCCCCCGAATACTAAAAGGCTACTTCATCTTAAGTGGCGTTTAAATTGTAATGTAAGTGTAGGCTTCAATAGAAAACATACACTTAACGTCAATTTAAACGCGACTTAAGATTAAGTAGCCTTTTAGTATTCGGGGGTATATCTGGTAATTATTTATCAATGATATATTATTATAAGTATATGAAACTAGCCTGATTTCCATCGAAGTTGGCGACCCAGAGGTTCCCGTCGGTGTCGATTGTCATCCCGTCCACTATGCCATGGAGGCCGTGATCAGAGTAACGGAACACTATCGATGGATTCGCTGGAAATATGTACAACAATCAGTTAGGTAAGGTAAGGAAACAGTTGAATTTCGAGGAAAAATACATCTTAGAATTTTAGCACTTCGGCGAGATATGAACTCGCGAATTCACCCGCGTAACTGCCGATCCTGTGGGAATTTCAGGCTAAGAGTAGCATATTTAATTAGGCTCTCAATGAATCAATGTATCCTCATGCCAAGTTTCATCAAAATCAGTCCAGTAGTTTCGGAGCTTATTTAATTCAAACAAATTACAAAACGCAATCAAATCTTTCCTCTTTATAATATTAGTATTGAAGTATAGATATAGATGTATGCAGTGAGATGTATGGACTAAATCAGAGCTTTAAACAAAGAAACACAACTACTTAATCTACAACAACTATATACCTACATACACAACATGCATACTAATTAGAAAAATACTTACTAATGAAATACATATTAATAAAGAATTTACTAAAAGAAAATTTAAGCACAATCTTAGAAATACCGATAAAATTACATAACTTTAGAACAAAAACATATGGTCGGAAAAATATAATGTTTGAAGGTGCAGAGATGTATAATGAATTACCGAAAGAGATAAAACAATGTGAAACAGTTAATAAATTTAAAAACAAACTTAGAGAATATATTATAGATAAGATATTTGATAAATGATCTCCGAAAGTTCTGAAACTAACCTAATGATAAGTACTTACTAATACTCATTGTAAGTGGACTTATGTCTTTTATGAGAAAATAAATTCTTTAAACCTAAATCTAGGTTTAATAAAAATCTAAATTTTGCAGTTTTGTTGCAAGTGGCGCTTAGAGTTGCTAACAAGAATATGTCAATCTGGATTTAGTAAAGAATAATGGCAAAACTTCGAACAAAAATGACTTGTTTGCAAGGAGGTTAAGTACTTGAAGGTCCTAAATGTGTAATGGCGTCAGATGTTGATGAAGAAATGAAAAACACGGACATTAAATGCTTATTTCCTTTTTCCACATCTAGTACACTAAATACTATCAATTTGATTGTTAGAAAAAAACGGAGAATTTCGAACGGGATTTTCGGGAAACGGTATTTTTCTATTTGTGCATATGCTCAAGTATTGCCATCATTATTTGAATTTTTATTGTAACTTACAAATGTCTCCCGTATCGATATCGTAGTCGTATCTTCTAATGGCGTACTCAAACGAGTCCGCGTAGTAGAACGCCTTATTGTCCACATCCCAGCAGAGTCCGTTAGATATGTCAATATTTTGCGCGAGTTTCACCGCCTCGCCGGTGGCGCCATCTATACGGTACAGCGAGCCTTTCTTTAGGACGAACTTGCCGGGTTCGTATTCGTGGCCCATTGTACCTGGAATATATAAAAAAAGAAAAAAGAATTAAATGAACTTATCTATCATTGAAATAACATTTTATATTTTGTATGAATGTCAAACAGCACTTTGTAACACAAAATGCACAAAAACAATTGTTAAATGCAATTAGTAATGTCTGTAGAACAACAAACAACGACTTTAAAGTGACTTTACATAAAAAAACAATACTTATTTGTTCTAATTATTTTAAAATTCGTGTTTTTTGTAAAGTACAAACCTTGATGACAAAACCGTATCATTACCAGCTCTGATCGGTGTATCTAAAAGAAAATATTTTGTAACGAATAGGCTCTGAAACTACTGGACCGGTTTTGATGAAACTTGGTATGTTCATACATTGAATTCTTGGGAGTAACACGGCAAACCTACCTACCGTACCTTCTAACGTTTTTGACGACCGCAGTGGCGCGGTGGGCTAACACTCGCCAGGAGGTGACAAGGTTCGATACCCGCGTCAAACAAATATTTAAATAGAAATGTTTGTATCTTATCTGTTTATGTATGTATAATATGTATATTTTTACATATCTATAAAGATAATTAGTATTATATCCGTTATCTGGCACCCATAACACAAGCCTTAGCTTAGCTTGGGGATAGGTAGATCAAAAATATCTAAATGTTATAGATATTAATTACGTCAATTACGGTTAAAGTCAGAATTGCAGACCCACCGTAGAGCTCCAAAACTGTTATCATTATAATTTTTTCAACTCAAGCAAGATTCTAAGGTCTAGTTCAAGTTTAAAGTCTTTCAACTTATGAATTTATTAATTTTTAATTTGATGTACCTAATTTTAGAAATGTGTTTATCACTACAAACGTATAAAACAGTACCTTCCCGCTGTCTGTCCCTATGTATCATAAAAAATAAACAACGGATTTTGATGCGGTTTTTTTATAGATAGAGTGGTTCAAGAGGAAGGTTTGAGTATATTAAACAAAACTACCACGCGTTATCACGCGTACAAAGCCGCGGGCAACAGCTAGTATTGAATAGAATAAAAACATTCCAATAGTAGTAAATTTAGATCTCTACGGTGGGTCTGCAATTCTGACTCCGAGCATACCTGCAAACAGTCGTCCCCTAGGATCAGCCTTAGCATCATTGAACCTATTCTCCACCTGGTCGTGGTCCACCTCGCAGACGGTCCTCACCACCCGAGCCTGGTCCTGGCTCCCGTCCCACGCCACCTCCAACACCTCGCGGTTCACGCCCACCACGAAGTGGTGCTTCTTGCCTGATACCGGGATTATGAACGTCGGCATACCGTCTGGTGAAAGATAATTAAAATATATTAAAAATATTAATTAGCTGTAGTAGATTGTACCATAAGGGAGAAAAGTAATGTTTTACGACGAGCGCTACTTTTAATCTAGAGCGGAGAGGATTCTAGTAGAATCCCAAGTGCAGCGAGCGAATCTTGGACGCAGCTGATAGATTATATATCACATTATTTGGGTCTAAACTTTCTGGTGCTATGTATTGTAATTTCATTACTAGACAACATTTTTTTTAATTAATAGCGATATCATGTCAATATCAATCCGTGAACAAAGTTGCCGTCATTTTTAACCTCATTTTATTTCTCCCCCTTCTTACCGGCCAGTAACGTTCTTCATACAACATTCAAGTAAGTATTTGGCGTTCGACACATTGGGAAATTCATGCTATAAATTAATTATAATTACTGTAAAATAGGTAGTCAATTTGCTCACACTTATTGGTAATCAAAACGTCGTATTTCGAATAGATTAGATATAGATGCTATTTCTTACCTAGTTTAGAGCTAGTATGTTCTCCTGTTCTTGGTACGTATTTATGTATGGTCTTGTCAAATATGCTGACAAAGTACAGAGCTTGCTCCGTGGAGTCCCAGTGGGGGCCCTCGCCCAGCCATACTGGCTTAGTTACTGCACGTACTGACATCTTTAAAGGATAAATAAATCATTATTATTAGATCTTCAGGGGATATTGATTCAGTTTTTGCGTGTCCCTTTATGGATGGTTGTCGTTTATTGGGTTTTCGGGGTTATTGAATCCGCAAAAATAATAAAGAGAACATATTTGTTTACATGATTATTTATTGTAATTAATATCATCTGATGACCACTGAACCGATTTCGATAAGGCTTGGTATGACAATCATTTTAATCCTTGGGATTTAAATAGGCTAATTTAATCCCGATATTCCTACGGGATCAGGGGTTACGCGCGTAAAACCGAGATAGTATAGATTCCTTTTACACCAAGTTCAAGTAAGCGCATATCGTATAAAATACCTTCTTCTTTCGCACTAATTGTAATCTAATAATCGGTAAATATTTGCAAATATTTAAAAAACACATTCTCACAATTCACTAAGTATGTAGTAGATATACAAAAACTTGTGTAAGTATGGCTTCAACAAAGTATTTATTATAAATGGTATGCTTCAAGGCCTTGGGTTTAAGGAAAAAACTATTTTATAGTCGGATTATATGCATGCATGCACTAACAAAACGGTGAATGAATATGCATGTTTTATTTCAGAATTATTTTTATTTTATTTTAACGTTACAAGTAAAAACGAAAGGATAAGTACGAAAGGAAGTCTAAGGATAAGTATTTTGATAAGTACTAATTTTTAATTTTAATAGAATTTTACACTATTATTTTTCATTAATAGTACATATTATTCAGTAATTTTTATATGTACCTACTTAATTTTGTATTTTGTGCGATCACTAGTTTTTACAAGGTGGTAGGTATATAGTCTCTACACCTTTTTGATAAACTAGCTTTTCCTTCAGTTCGTTCATATATCATTTTTATTAAAAATTAAATGTATTTTGAAGAAGAAAAAAAAACAATATAAGATTTCCTACGAATATCTCTATTGGTAAAAAGTACTAAGATTTACAATAAATAACACACAAAAATGATGTTAAAAATGTAAATGCATATTATCCGATGTCTACATATATTTGTGTTAATTGTTAATACAATTTTTTTATTGTCTTCCTTTGGTGAGGATGCGGTTCATTATAAACTACGAGCGCCACGCGGTTTCACCCACGTAAGTTCTGATTTCTAGGAAATATCGGGATCGTTTATATGAAGGTCTTTGAGTCACGAGCGTGTATGTATCTTCTAGGGACGACGCCTGCTACATCACCGCATTGTCACTTACCATCGTGTGAATTAGTGGTCAAACGCTACCCTATTTATATTTAAAAGGAGACTAGACCATAACAAACTTTTGTACTCACTAGTACAAAATCGCTCAGTCTAGTGTATCTTTTGTGAAAGAAACAACAGCAAAGTTTCGAGCACTGTCTTAATACACACTCTATAAAGTTGTTGAGTTTAGTCTTGAAAAGTGATTTAAAAAAAACCAGAAGTTTAAGAGATAAATGGGAACATTTGAGTGCACAAAGAAACAAACACAATCTTACCCTAAATACATAAACGGCCTTCGTTCCGTCGCTGGTAATAAAATGTGTCTTAAATAAATTGAGTGATATTTAGCAATTTCTTACAGTAAAAACACTCACATTAAATGTATAGTAGGTCGTGACAAGAAATAGTGATGTAAATAACGACTATGTTTTATAAATTATTGTGTTATATAGTGTTGTTTTGTATCTAATCTAATCAACAAGGTGTGAGAGGCGAGAGCGATATCTCGGTACTACATAGCTAGCTCGTATCATGATCATAGATTAACTGAATATTAGAGAGGGGACAAGTCAAAATATTTAATTCATTTGGAATCATACATTTGCATGAAACCATATTGAAATGTCTTAAAAATTAAGTTGGGATGTGTGTGTAAACCGCTATGTTGCGTGCCACCATTGTAGGTACGCCCATAAAGTTTGCTCGAATAAATAGATTTCATTACAAAATGCATCCGTTCGGAAGCTACGATGCTACAAACAGACACACACAACATCCCTGTTTTGGGTCGGGAGTTAAAATTGCAACGAACGAAGTAATTATTTAATTGCTCACAGCCATTTTTGCACGTACCAACTGCACAAATTGGTATTTTGGAATAAAACGCGTATAGTCAGCAACAAAAAAGTGCAACATCGTTTTAACTCAACCAGGGCTTTAAAGTCCTGCTTGAGTTGAAGGATTTTGATCTTAAATAATAGCCTCAAATAATAACCAAAACAAAGTTTTTAATGACTAAAATAATAGCAAATTAAAAACTTTACGGTAAGCATTGTAAGTTTTGTGCCGTGTGCTTGTCCAAATGTTTTTAGTTGCTTGATTGTATACAAACTGTTGGCCAGTTGGGCACAATGGTAGCACGCAATGCAGCAATTTGTCCTCTCTATAGTATTCTGTCGATCTGTGGTACGAGTAATAAACATGAGATTGCTAATTTGAAGACCGCTTGGAAACATTTGTTTCATAGATTAAGTTGTTTAATGTAATGATACCACCTGTGGCGTAGTGAGTGAACATTCGCCTGCGATGTTGAATGTAGCTAGTTCCATTCCCGTCGTCGTGGAACATATAGATATTTGTATGATCTTTATAATTTGACTCTAATGATGATTTTTAAAAGAAAAATATAATATGCAGAGCTACGTATTTTTTTCGCTATGACATAAGCCTAATTGCTTAGTTTGGGGCTAGGTGGCGCTGTCTAGATCTAAAATAATTTGTAAGTAAATCACGATCCCGTGGGAAAACGGGAAATTATTTGACCTAAATGTGTCAATCTGTTAATCCAGGTCTCCAGCTATCTACGTGTATGTACCAAGTTTCTTCGCAATTAATTTAGAAGTTTATCCGTGAAAGCGAATTGTAAATATTAAAATTAACTGAGTCTGTTACATTTCCACGCCTTAACCGCTAAATCAATTTTGATTAATTTTGTTATAGAGATAGATGGGAACTTGGAGAAGACATTGACTACTGTTTAACCCGGACTTACGCGGGTGAAACCGCTGGGCGCATGTAGTTGTCACTAACAGACAAACTTTTACATCTTTACATAGTATAAAACAAAGTCGCTTTTTCTGTCCGTCCATAAGTATTATTTAATCTTTAAAACTACGCAACAGATTTTAATGCTTGTTTTTATTCATAGATAGAGCGATTCAAGATGAAGGTTTATAGGTATAATACATGCATACTATAGTATAGGAATATTGATTTTTAAAGGTTTCTATAAACACGTATAACGTAGGCATACGCTAAGACAGAATTTCAAAGATTTCCCTACGCGGACGAAGTAGCGGGCAAAATCTAGTTTATAATGCACCGGATAAGCGTGAATTCTTGTGATTTTCCAAAGTAGGTATTTGACGTACATATCAAATCAATCATTATTTATACCGCAAAATTACCCATTGAGATACTTTGATAACATTGACATACAATTTAATACATAATATTATGAAGTGTAACTTAGGGCGGTGTTGGCATAGTGGTAGATATCTCGACTTTCTTTCCAAAGGTCGTGGGTACGTATCCTGGCCGACAGTGAACTAATGGGTTTTTCATATGAATAATTTGTTTGTTTTTTAACATTGCTCTTATGGTGGAAGGAAAACATCGTAATGAAATTCGCGGCTTAGTTGTGTTCAGACGTATTGACGAGATTTTCCTGAAGACGTTCGACTAAGCTGAGAGGTAGGTATAGGTGAATAGTGTGTGAAGTACAATGTAATGTTAACCAAAAACATTACGACGTTGTTTCTTTGTTTTCAACAAAGAGGTTGGATTAGGTATGCCTACCTCCCCCCCGTGGGTTCCCGCCTTGTCGTGGCGGGGGGGCTTAGTAACCGTGGCCTAGCCAACCACGGTGAAGCCAAGAGGAACCCAGGGCCGGGCCAGGCTGGAGGAGCTGGCTGACCCGAGAGGGACCACTCCACCGACTTCCCCGCAAAGTCTGGTGTGAGCGGTACAAGAGGTAGGTCGCAGTGCTGTATGGGCGGTACTGCGACTGAGGCGGGTTGCGGTGTAGTATGGGCTGCACCGCAACTGAGGACTAGGGGCCACGGCGGGAGAGGGTTGCCGGTATTGCGGTGAGCCGTTTCCCCTACCTTCCGTGGCCCTGACGGGGCCGCCACCGTTGGATGGCGGACGCGGTGGGGTCGCAGAGGAAGAGGACTGTCGGTGTGTCGTTGCCGCTTTCCCTGTCCTCTGCGACCGGATCTGGCTCGTGGCGGTGAGCGCGGGGCTAGCTCGCCGCCAGTATAAGAGCCCGAGCGGCGGACGCACCAGGTGTTCCTGCGTGCGTCGCTCAAGAGGATGAGGTCGCGTCGCGACCTCTGGAAGAGCGGTCCGAGAGGACTGGCCGTCGGTGTGTGGTTCAATGCTAACGCAGGTATCACACACTGACAATATGGCAAGTGGAGGAACCACGTCTGGTTTTAGTCGGTGCGAGCCCGACATAACCCGTCAACCTCCCCGGGTCGGCGGGCATGCGGAAGGTACATTTCCAGACGTTAAAAAAAAAAAAAAAAAAAAAGGTATGCCTACCTAATGAAAATGATAATGATGATAATGTTAGAAGTTGTTGACCTTCTAACAAAAATGTTGTATTAGCTACACCTGTCAGAATTGTGTAAATTTTTTTCTGGTTTATGAACTTATGGTCTGATTTTAAATTGTATTTAATAACTTACCAAAAGTAACGAAACATCTACATACATGTCAGCCATGAGTGTAAATGAATGCGCGTGCGCAGCTCATCCCGGTAGCTGAATTTCGATCACTTCAAGCCCTTTACCGTACACGCAGATTGTCATTGATTGCCTGAAAACAACACACATATAATGTTAACTTCTATATTTTCAGTGCGTTAGCCTGCACTCGGAAATAGATTTCTTAATCAATATCCTTAGAATAACACAAAAACAATCATCTCAATCGGTTTAGCAGTCTTCGAGTAATGGGTGAACATAATAAGATGAGAAAAGATAAAAGAAATATAAAAACTTGATTTAATAAGTTACTAGACTCTGGATTTAAACATAAGCTTAAACTTGGATGAAAAAAAAACGTATAAATCCTTACCTAGTTTTACATATAAGATCCATTCCTTGCACATCAGCGACATCGCTGCACATTTGCGATATAAACTTACACTGCAATTTCGCGCAAAAACTCCATTCAAAAAGCGTTACCCGCTGATCTATCGATGTCGACAACAAAAACTTATCTTCTAGTAAAAGTCCAGTTACTTGAGAACTATGGCTTTTGTCTAGGACTAGAGTATCTTGTGTCTGCATGGATTTCAAGTTATGTTGGTCAGAGAGTTCCAAAGCAACTAAATGTATGGCATTATCATCGCCTCCTGTTGCCAGAATAAGTTTATCATCTAGTATTTTTGTGGCTATACTATTTATGCCGGATTTATTGGTTTCAATTTCAAATACTGGTGTTTTTTCAGATGAGTTTGTATCCCAAAAAACAACTTCACCTCTCGTAGTAGTTGTTATTAAAATGTCATTACTTAAATATTTGATTACTAAAGTTTTGAGTATACATGTTTTGTGATGTTTGATTTCTTCAATCAGTTCTATTTTTGGTTTCTCCAAGTTTGTGAGTTTAAATATTCTAAGTAAAGCATCAGAGCATCCCGCGTATATTTTAAAATGGTCAGATTGTTTTTGGATGTCTATATCCATGATTCTTGTCTCTGGGTCAAAATCTATGGTATTATTACGCCAATCTTGATTGTTTTTTCTATTTTTATCAACGCCTTTGATCATGTAATCTGTTAATAGTTCCGGATTGATTACAATTTCATTATTGTTCTGTTGGAAATTGATTAATTTTGCGCATATCTGTGCTCTGCCACCACCGGATATTAAAAGAATCTTATTTTCATCTAAATAAAGTGTTTTTATGGTTCTTATACTAGATAAATGTTTGAATTTAACAATATCTTTAAATTCAGTTTGTAATGTTGAAATTCTTAATGTAGTATCTTCTCCTCCAGATATGAATACAACTGTGTTATTAAAATTAAAAGTCTTTACGCTATTAATTTCTTTACCATGCGATCCATTAATAATATTCTTTGACATAATTGTCTTTAGTATAAACCTGTTTATGTTAACTTCGTTATTTTTCAAATAAACAAACATTATCATTTCATCGAATGTATTATTGATTTTCTCGAAATATCTCGCAGCATCCCAAGATCTATGACCACCTCCACATGGTACTTCAAGAACTTTACAGTTATTTTTCATTTCGTAAACAACAAAGACTCTTTCTTGGAATCCGCATACTAAATTTTCATCTTTGTCTAAGAACTTTTCTATCCATTGAAATTCTAAATCTTTTGCATATGTATATTTAATATTATCTCCATTAATAGCACAGTATTTAATTGTTCCTTTTCTCCCTGTGCTTACAATCTCATTGTTTCTAATTTTAATAGATGTAGGTCCATATGAACCATGGATTTTATCAAAACTTTTTATTGGGTCTTTCTTCCCTTGAATATAAATATGTATATTACCACATCTATCCCCGAATACGAACATACTACTCAATTTATCTACAGCTGTTATTCTCATATCTTTGCTTTTAGGTAGTTGAAATTCTGCAGTTATATCAACTTTATGATTTTCCCTAGCTAAAACAGTTATTTTGCCATCTTCACAAACAAAAGCTATGTGTCTATTCCTAATCCAATCCATAGACAAAACTTTACCAATATTTAGGGTAGTATTAATCAGATTGACTAAGACAGCTGTATCCTTACAAGTTTCAACAAACACATCTAGTTTACCATTCATATCACAAATAGCTAACATTTGTTTACAAGAAGATATACTCATAATTTTATAAGTAGAACTGTGTTTAAGTATATGCTTAGTTTTAGCATTTTCTACAACATTAAAATGGATTAATTCATTGTTTTCATTTAAAATAACTATATTGTTTCTGGCAGTGAGAAATAGTTGTTTAGGGTTATCGATTTTTAGTGTTTCAGTATCAAAATCTTCTTTTATACTTAGTGGATGAATAATAACAGCACCATCACCACCTCCAGTAACGATAACATTGTCATCAGCATCAACAGACCAAATACTACTGTTTTGATGACTTGAGACCTTCTTGAGTAAGTTCCCATTGTAACCCCAAAAGCAAATGGCTGAATCTTCGCCAACAG
Organism: Idaea aversata; assembly: GCA_907269075.1. Taxonomy (NCBI): domain Eukaryota; kingdom Metazoa; phylum Arthropoda; class Insecta; order Lepidoptera; family Geometridae; genus Idaea; species Idaea aversata. Next base: position 503,461 of record OU026092.1, on the reverse strand, counting down.
ACACTATAGTCTTAGTAATACAGCATCGCATAACCCTTGCCGTATGTCCGTATAGTTCATGCTTACATACTATGTCGGCTTTAGACCAGAAGTTCATAGTGTTTGGTATGAAGTCTACGGGTATGTTGGGGCACCAAATACGGACTGAACGATCGTCTGATGTTGTGACGATAATGCCTTTAGCAAGGTCACAGGATATTGAAAATATTACTCCCTGAAATAAAAATAAATAATTTCAGAAATGGTTGCTTAAGTAGTGTCAATGTATACTAAATAAGAAACAGAATATCCATTTTATTTCAAAAAGTGGCTACATAAAATTGGTCAATATTCTTGTAGTTGAGTTGCTAACAAAGTCTTTACTATTGCTTGATTATTCTTGGGTAAAAAGTAAATCAAATGGGACCATTTCTGAGGTACCTTCTCAAGGGTGGTCCAATTTTATTTACATTGGCATAAGACTTTGTTGGTTTCCAACATTTTCTCACCTTATGTCCTTCTAATCTCTGCAGTACCACTCCTCCACAGTGCACTATGACTTCAGAATATACAGTACCAGCCAACACAAGGACCTGGTCTTCCTCCAGAAGTTGCAACAGACCACTGTAAAGGATTGAGTTGTCTTTGTTGGTCTGCCGGGACTGGAGCGAGGGGTCCATGCTCCAATACTAGTGTATAGAGATTTTAATATTATCAATGGAAGCTTCAGCAAATTAGAGATGATTAAAAGACAAGAAAACAGACAAATTAAAATCTAGGTAAGATCTAAACGGGTTTTGATGTGAGAGGAAATCATGGAAACTGGTGTATGTAAGAATACTTTGAATGAAGGTACCTACTGGAAATATACATATGGGCTATTTTATATCGTTTTTCTATGGATTTGAGACTTAATACCAGTGACATTGCAGGGATTAATAATAGTTTAGTATTCGTAGAATATAAATTATAGCAGAAAATGAGTAAATTAATTAAATTACACTCACTTGAAGTACATTATGAGCAGTCAAGACCACAACACTCATATCACTTATCCAAATACAAGAATGGAGCCAATCATCACATACAACAGGCTCAAATAACTTCGTTAACAATATTTTATCTTCTTTTTCTTCTAACTTTATTAGTGTAAACTGTTTACCGCCCAAAACAAGAATTTCCTGACCACTTTTTGAAGGAACAAAACCATAAATATTTTGCCCATTTAGACAATGTAATCGGTCCAAAACCTGCCCAGAAGACTTTTCAAACATATTAGCAAAGCTACCGACACCTGAAATTAAATAAATTTACGTAAAATTTAGTTAATTCTAATATAATAATGAGACTTAACCTCAATCTTTTTTACCTGCAAATATAACGTTTCTATGTATGTTTACAGCTGTTACGTCGGTATGTAAGTAAACAGACATGTTTCCTCTGTTTTTATCTGGGTAAAATTCAGTAAAATTGGAGTAAAATGTATTAATAATATCGCAGTAAAAGAAAAAAACCGATCAACACTAAATAAAATTTGACATTGACATTTTTTGACAACACAAACAAATATTTATTTCAATTTTTTTTTCGATCTTTGATTTCGGTTTACGGTTACTTTACTTTACTTTACGGTTTACTTTGCTCGATGGCAGCAAATCTTCAAAGAGGTTTCGGAGGTCGGCTCATTCACAAACCATCGGAAGGCTACCGAAACGAATAAAATGAAATGGTTTTACCTTACCAATAAAACCGGCATTGTGCTCCGAGCCTTGTCCAGGGTGAGGTGAGAAGCTATTGCTGAAATTTAACTGAAAACACGTTTTATTAGTAGCTGGCATGACTAAAATGACTATTTCTGCGTCTATTTCCGTTATAGTTCTTAAGTTTGCCACCAGGTGGGGGCGAGTGACGCGATGTTACGTCAGAGGCGGCGCTTGGCATTTTACTTCATTGTTTCTCACCAGGTAGCAATTGAATTGACCCTGGACAAGGCTCGGAGCACAATGCCGGTTTTATTGGTAAGGTAAAACCATTTCATTGTGCATTCCTCACCTTGTCCAGGGTGAGGTGAGAACTGTCTGGTATCACCTGGTGGGTAGTTATATTAGGCAAACTGTATAACATAAATATAACATTATTTATTTCAGCGAGAAAATCAAGAATACTATATAATATTTTCTATTAAAAGTAATTACTGAAAAACATTAAGGCTAAAGTGTATACTAAGTAAGTATATTTTTTAACATTATACGTGCAAAATTAAGTGTGATTATTACATAGGTTCAAATAAATTTGATAAATTGTTATTGTTTGTTTGATTGTACTCCCTTAATTCCTTTCTATAAAAATTATGGAAAGTAGAAGCCTGCTTCCAATTTCCTTTAGAGAGTATGTCGTCGATTGGAACGTTACACCGCCAATTTAATGAGGCTACCGCTGAACGACTACTGCCTGGAGTATCTTGTATACCTGAAGAATTTAAAATGGACCTTACCCAATTACCAATAATTGTTCTGGAAGCAGGCTTTGGCTCTCCTTGAGTATTTATAAACAAATGTGCAATATCTGGTGTTGTCCTTCTTTCTCGTGATAGTTCTAGGACTTTTCTAATCCAAAACACAGGACATATATTATGATCCTCGTGGGGTCGCAGTCGCCAACCTGATTGTTGCCTCTTCGCGTTGTCTGTTTTGGAGCCGAATTCTGGCCACAGAATAGCGTCAGACTCGTCCATCTGTAAATAATTTGCTGACACACGCAGCAGTGTGAGGTCGTGTACTCGTCTACCCGAGGCGAGAAGTAAGATTGTGGCACAGCGACGATTCGCCTCGTACAATGTAATCGATTCTGGAAAGTTATTTTCTAACCAATGAACGACCACCTGAGGGTCCCAAATATGAGTTTTCTTAGTCTTAGGTTTGGCTATTGCGATTGACTTTAGAACCTGTCGTACAAATATATCCTCACTTAGCTTTTTACCAAGGTGAGGTTCACAAATAGTTGAAACTACAGATTTGTGTAAAGAAATAGTTGATATAGACAGACCTTCGTTTAAGTGTAAATCTGCTAGAAACTTAGCTAAATCTTTGGCCTCTGGTTTGGAAACGGGTGTTCCATTTGTGGAGCACCATTTTACCCAACGGGTCCAAGCAGGTTTATATGATGTCAGAGTAGACTTACGCCATCCGTTTATCAAAAGTGATGCTTCCGCGGTTGTCCAGTTGGTTAAGATGGAATCCCACCGCCAATCAGCCAAACTTCCAAGATCAGGTCGTTGACCTGAGGAAGTGTTTTGCCCGTCGTTATATCGATCAACGTCTCTTTGAGGTTCTGAATCTCGTACGGCCGGCTGAGGGCTCTGTTCTCGAGATCGGGTCTCCAAAATGCTTTGGACCACCGAGGCGCGACCAATAGAAATTGGCCCTTGCAGGTGTTCAGGTGAGTAAGTACTCGAGGAACGAGCGACGGGGGGGGAAATATCCACCCGAGCTGGTAGGACCACTGCCTGCTGAAGGCGTTGTGGAACTGGGCTGCTTTGTCCCGGAAATCCAACGTCACGTACTGGGGTACTACATGGGCTCGGTCTGATGCAAACAGATCTATTGTTGGAAGACCAAAAATCTGAAATATTTTGTTGGTTGCTTTGGATTGGAGATGCCATTCTGGTAATGGCTTTCCCCGAGACAGTCGATCTGCCACAGAGTTGAATCGCCCCGGGAGATGTTGAAGTGTTATAGCAATCTGTAGTTTGTGAATTAGACACAGAAGCTGACGAGTTTCGTGCATCAACTTTTTGGATCTCGTCCCCCCTTCGTTTTTTAGGTAAGCTAGGGCAGTCGTGTTGTCCGACTGAATCAACAGACTTGCGTTTCGAAGATAATCTGTGTGTGTCTCTATTGCTAGTCGTATAGCAGTCATTTCTTTGAGATTACTGTGCCATGACTGTTGGTGGGGTTCCCATTTCCCCGACAGATATTCGTCGTTGAGCAGGGCTCCCCAACCGTAGTCGGAGGCATCCGTCACCAAAAAAATGTGTTATTGGAGGGAGATGGATTAATAAAACTGTACTTACTGCGTTCTTCCACCAGTGGAGATCCTCCATAACAATTCGAGGCAGCTGATGCCTTTGTCTTGGTCGACCTCTGCGGAGCAACCGGAGATAGGATTGAAAGTTCCGGCAATGTAGTCGGCCCTTGGGCACAAGATAATTGGCAAAATTCAATTTGCCTAACATTGACCGAGCTTCTTTTAGGGAACAAGTCTGCCTCGATAGGAGCTGCTGAAGCTCTTCTCGAAGTTTCAGTGCTTTCCTGTGCGGTAGACACTTCTGGTTTTTTGACGTATCCCATGTTATTCCTAGAAAGTCTATTTGCTGTGTAGGTATAAGTATAGATTTGTCTAGATTGAGAATCCAACCTAGTTCTTGCAGGATTTGGGCGACCAATGAGGTTTGCTGCTGAAGCAAGCTTCTGTTTTGGTTCGCTAGAAGGAAGTCGTCTAGATAAACGATGATCCTTACCCCTGCGTCTCGTAGCTTTTGGGCGAGAAAATTCGTCACCATAGCGAAGATTCTCGGAGCGCACGCAATACCGAAAGGTAGGCAGGTCATTTGGTACATAGTTTGCTTGAAAATCAATCTGAGGTAGCATCTGTGAGAATTCTTTACATTCACATGAAAATAGGCTTGGGACATGTCTATTTTTACTAGTCAGTCGCCAGGTTGTAGGAAATTTGGTATTTGAAAATGAGAAATGAGATTTCTTGGTGCTAGGTATCGGTTTAGCTGTTTTAGGTTGAAAATTGGTCGATAAGATTGATCTGGTTTTTGTACTAGAAACATTGGGGATATAAAACTGGGACTCAAGTCCGGTATTTCTAGAACTTTTAAGTCTAACATATTTTGAATTTCTTTGGCCATAGCTTTTGAATTTATTGTCTGAAAGTTTTGAAGGTCTGGGAATAATAAAGGAGGTTTTCGAAAGAAAGGGATACGAAAGTTCGATATTATTTTCAAAATTGACTTTGGGGTATTTATAAGTTCCCATCTTTTCACAAAATGTTGTAAACGACCCGCTTGAAATTGATTGTCAATCGTACTTTCCTCTTTTGGAATCCCTCGAATGGTATGAAGAAGAGTTTCTAGACTTGCGTTTATTTTTGCCTTGTGTATGCGATTTTGGGTTTCTTGATTGGTTACTATTATTGGCCCGAAAGGGCTGACTATATTGAGCATGAAATTTCACGGGGCCTTTAGAAGTTGAGGGTAGATTTAAATTATTTTTAGGCTGCTGTGTTTTCGTAAACACTTTTGCAGGCCCTCCTTCCTTTTCAATCAATTTAGAAAATTGTTCGGGTTCAAATAGATATTCAGATGAAGGAGGTATTTTCTTAAATTTATCCACTGTGAAACTATTATTAACCGATTTTAACAATTCTGTGCGTCGATTATTAATAATAGAAGCTCTTTTTCCACAAACAATTTGCATCATATCATTGGAAATTTTATTGTATTCTTTATCATCACAAAACAATTCTTTTATTTTAGTCTGAAATTCAGAATATGTCAACTCCTCCGATTCTTTTACCCAATCCAAAAGTTTAGAAACGTTTGTTTGCAAAATTTGTCTTTGTGTCAAAATTGCATTCGAGATGGCCGCTAAACTGCGTTCGCAAGAAGGAAGAAATTTATTTTTATCATAAGGACGTAAATCGTCATTTGTTTCAAGCTCAATAAAGGCCGGTTTAGAAAGGTATGTCTTCTGACAATCGATAAAATTTATATTGTTCCAATCCTGGGACCCAAAACGCTGCAAGGTCTTAATTGCTTCGAAATTTTCATTTGAAGTATGACCAATGCCACTATCTTTGAGTGTAGTTTCTAGGGTAGTAAAAGAAAAATCTGGTTTATCAGAATTAATGTTAGATTCTGAGGTACCAGGTGCCATTTCAGCAGCTGATTGCATACTTTTACCAGAAAATTGGTGCATAAAATCCGTTAATATTTGAACTTGATTACATAATTGACCGATTAAATTATTTTCGGGTTCAGACTCACGTGACCTTTTTCTGTGCCTCCAATTCGCGCGCGCTACGGAACTGTCCGAGCTACGAGACAAGGAAGATGATGACGATGATCTCGATCGATGTCGCTTTCTCCTTTCACGGTGTCTGCCAGCATCCGGATTCATGTTGGTATAATTAATTTCCAACAGAATCACTCTACAATCTACAAATAAGTGTAGTTAACGTGTTAACAGCGCGATGTTCAACAACGCAATGAAGTAAAATGCCAAGCGCCGCCTCTGACGTAACATCGCGTCACTCGCCCCCACCTGGTGGCAAACTTAAGAACTATAACGGAAATAGACGCAGAAATAGTCATTTTAGTCATGCCAGCTACTAATAAAACGTGTTTTCAGTTAAATTTCAGCAATAGCTTCTCACCTCACCCTGGACAAGGTGAGGAATGCACAATGGAAAATACAAGGATGGCAACACGTCAAAAGTTGAGGGAGTGAAAGAGCAGCAAAATTTTTCTTCGTTTCGGTTGCCTACCGACAGTTTGTGAACAGGGGGCAGCAATATTTGTAACTGTGACAAAACTGTGAAGGTGTCAGTGAATATTTTGGTAGTAACCCGTGGTAGTAACAACCATGCATCTAACATAGACTAACAGATTTCTAGGTCCATATGGCATCTAACAACTTAAAACGTAACAACAGCTATGTCTGCACCAGACGTTCAGTACCTACTAGTTAATTTACATATAAAAAGAACTTGCTTTTGGATGGCTTTTGGTACCACATTACCACACTTAAGGGTCGTTGTGACAATAAAACAAAAATCGATATCGATATTTTTTTATTTAATCAATCAATAATAATTTATAAGAAATAGAAAACTCAGCCACAATTTAGGTACTATTTGTAAAATTAATCGCTTTGATATTGATCTAAAGGATAGTGTTCTGGATATTTCTTCAAATGTTCCTCCATTTGCTGCATTTGTTTTCTGCAAAATTGAAATAATTTATATATATAATATTTTTAGGGATTGAGCTAGAAATATTATTGATTTATTTAATAAGAAGGATAAACTTTCATGTATAATTATTATAACTTACTGTATCCTAGGAGGCATGTCGTAGTAGACATCTTCAAGCATCTCCCTCCAATTTGGTTTTTTCTTCTTCTCCGCTTCTTGCATTGTCTTCACAACTATATTTCTCGATTCTTTCAGCCATTCCTTGTCGCTTTCATCGTCCCAATAACCTGGAAAAGCAAAAAACAACATTTTAAAAAACTTAAAAATTTATATTTTTTGTCCCATTCTATCTGCATTTCCTAATTAATTTTATTTTAGGATAAGACACGTAACATCTCTAAAAAGTTCATGTAAGTATATATTTTTTGTGCGTTATATTTAAATATCAGACGTGGCTTATTATTAATAATATTAGGATATTCCAGTAGTTTTTCAGAAAACTGGTGTAACTTTATGAAAATAATGTGAATATTATGAGTTAAAATATATAGAATGACTTACCTTTACTTTCAAGATAAAGTTTAAGTTTCTGTATCGGACTCTCATCATTGGTCCATTTCTGTATTTCTTCAATCGGTCTGTAAGCCGTGCTGTCGTCAGATGTTGAATGATGGCCGACTCTGGAGCATCAAGCATAATAATAATTAAGACGTTTAAAATCAATGTAGGAATAGTGGTATTTGTGTAAGTACTCCCTAATTATTATCTAAAAGCTATCTATACCTTTGTGACGCTTGGGATGCAGAAGGTGGCGCAATCAATTACCACTATGGAAAAATATCTTCATATAAACAGATAAGTATACGAATATTTGTTTCTGGTATGAATATTAGATAGATAAGTATTCTATCCGTAGTCTTGCCACAAGGCTAGGCCTATATGGCGCTGTATACAATACCTATAAGACATAGCCTCAATGAGGACCGGCTTGTTGGTCCTGACGGCCATGTCCCTGGCTTTGGCCACAGCGTTGTATACAGCCAGCGCGTCGGTTCCGTCGACACGGACCGTGTTCAGTCCGAGAGATGGACCGCGAGAAGCGATGCCATCTCCACGGTACTGTTCGCTGGTTGGTGTCGATATAGCGTACCCGTTGTTTCTACTGTGAAATACAAAATAAGAGAGTGAGCTTTTTTTCGAATCACCATGATCCTTGTGTTTTTTACCTATCTCCGTAACTCACACACCAATCCTGTTTACATATAACCGGAATCGGTTGAACAATGCAATATAGGTACATACAAATTTACAACACGAACACATTAGCATCTCACCATTAGACCTTTAGTCGCTTTAACCTTACCAGAACATAATAACCGGACATTCTAACGTAGCAGCGAAGTTGAAAGCAGCGAACGCGTCACCCTCGGAAGCTGCTCCGTCTCCGAAGTAACAGATCACGCAGCGATCATTGTCGGGGATACGTTTGAGAGCGTACGCCGCACCTACTGCTTGAGGCATTTGAGTAGCTGGAGATTAAAATAATTAAATAAGTAGACTTTAGGACGTATCAATGGAAAAGGTTTCATCAAAATTAGACCCTTTGTTAGAAGCAGTATGGAACTGCACCTGAAAGTAGGTACTTACACAAAGGACTGGATATGGTGATCAAATTGTGTTGTTTACTCCCATAATGGACCGGCATCTGCCTGCCTTTTCCCGGATCCTCATGGTTCCCATAACACTGGTTTACCAGCTCAGTCATGGTCACCCCCCGGTAGAGGAACACCCCCACCTCCCTGTACTGTGAGAAGACGATATCTCTAGGAGAGAGGGCGGCTGAACTGCCGACGTGGATGCCTTCTTCACCGTAGTTGGTCATGTAGAATGATATACGGCCTTGTCTAAAAATATATATAAATGACCAAACTTAGGTACCTATATCTAATCTAGAATACTTGGGACATGTAGTACTTGGGACATGTACTAGATCTAGTAGGCTTTTTTTAATGCTCAGCACTTAGGCATACCAACCTCTCAGCTTAGTCAACTATGTCCCGAGAAAAAGCTCGTCAATAAGTCTGAAATCTACTAAGTTGGGGGTTTTCGATTAAACTACCCAATATGTAGTCAAAAACCCCCTTGAACCCTGAGTACTAAATACCTTAAAATTGATATAGGTAAATGTTTTAACTATCTACATAGGTACCAAGTTTCATCGCTATTGGTTCAGTACATTTTTTGTGAATAAGTTATAAACAAACACACATTACCATTCCCAGTCAGTCAAAAATATTAGCATTTATAAAAAGAGTATTATAATAATTCTACTAATATAAAAGTTGGAGTGTTTGTTACCTCTGCACGCAAAAACTACTGAACAGATTGCGATGTAACTTAGTTAGTATAATAATATTATTATGTTATAACTTAATTCCTGAAATAAAGTCTAAGCTACTTTCTATTCTGATATCTCGAGGCCATAGGACGCTGCTAGTGAACACATTACATAATAAATTATCATACCTCTGAGACTCGTATAAAATTTTATCCATCGTACTTATTTGTACCATTGTTTTGTACATGTGCACCAATGTCTCTTTATCGATATTAGGTTCCTCCCGATTATCGATAACTTCCCCGTTGTTGTCCAACACTCGGTAAATGGGGATGGGGTCGTAACTTGTTTCGTTCAAAAATTTCATTTCCGTCACGTAAGGGGCCCGAGCACCCGGAAATTCGGCAGTTTTTACATTTTGATGCGTTTCCGGGACCGTGTTAGTAGATAGAAGCTACAGAAAAAAATAAACAAAAAAGTTATACCACCATTCAGAAATCTCAGGATAAAATAAAAAGATAATTAAAAGATACCAATCAGTACTTAGCAACGTCAATTACTAATTACACACACGGCTACAAATATTTGGACATAATTAAAACATAGCAAGCCAATTTCAACCTTATTTTTAACAGCTAAGCTATTATTTAGAGTGGAACAAAATAAAGTTGCATTGCTTATCAATCACTGAAAAAAAAACAACATATTATAATATACCTACTTATTTTCCCTAAAATACTTAGAGAAAACTTATATTTCTTGCTAAAGTCCTTAAAAGTCAGAATTAACTTTAAATTATTAGTAAAAATATAGCCATAATTAATGAAACTTACACGAACAGCGCGTCTCAAATTATTGAGTCGTACCAAACTAGCACTTGTTTTGAGCGCCATTTTAAAACTGACGTGAATTTCATTATTTGTACGTCACCCCGCCTCGTATCGCTACATTTACAGATATACATTAGCAAGTAAGATAAGCAACTTGGCCTATTGCTCTCATGAATGAAAAGGGTACCTACTAATGTTCGATGAGTTTAGTGACGATGCGTGACCACAGGAGACAGCATAGAAAATAAAAGTAATATGCAGAAAAGAACAGATTGTGATAGAATCGCACAGTCGATTACGGTGTGCACACCGTACACACGACTGCATATAGACTGTATAATATATACCATCATATAGCGTGCGCGGCATGCGTCGCCACGCCAGAAATCGGTTTTACGTGCGGCTATAGATGTTTCACATCAAAACTCATTTATGGGCTCAGTCGCCAAATGCGAAGTGGGCATTTTGCGACTGAGCGGGCAAAACTAATTTAGCGAAACAAGAAGATCAATCCTACTAAAATTTTAAATGTCTTTGTTACCTCTTCACGCAAAAACTATCGAACCGATTGCGTTCAAACGTGGTTCAAACATTTAAACTTAGTATGTACTTAGTAGATAGCTGGATTAACACACTTACTACTACTTTGTACTTTTTATCTCGATATTTCCACGGGATCGGAACTTACGCAGGTGAAACCGCGAGGCGCAGCTAGTAAAATATAATGGAAAATATAACTTGAAGCAATATGAGCTAAAAGTTTTTTGCCTGCTCTTTTTGGAAAATATTACTTTTTTTTATTAAATTGTCAAACATTCGCATTATAACCCTACAAAAATGGTGTTGCATTTTATTTTCACAACATTTTAAAAGAAGGAAGCTCCTTTTCAAATAGTTAGAGTTATAGTTGCTTTGCTTAGTTGTCATCTGAAATTCAATGGTGGAGGAGTTTAGTGGTAGTTTATTGACTTTATTTTCGTGATAATTTCATTACAAAATGCCTTACTGGTATTACGACAAGAAGGATTTGCAGAATACACCATCGTTTCGTGATGGAATCGCTAACGAAACCGAGAACCGGTACAGAAAGGAAGGAGCGAGGTTTATCATCGACATTGGCTCACATATGGACTTAGGTTATAACACTGTTGCCACAGGAGTTATTTATTTTCATCGCTTCTACATGTTCCACTCGTTCAGGACATTCCCGAGGTATATAACAGCGTGCTGTTGCTTGTTCTTGGCGGGGAAAGTAGAAGAGACGCCAAAGAAATGCAAGGATATAATAAAAGTAGCCAAGTCTTCCCTGCCTGGTCCAAAGTTTGCTACTTTCGGTGATGATCCGAAAGAAGAGGTGATGACTCTCGAGAGGATCCTGCTGCAGACCATTAAGTTCGATTTACAAGTGGAACATCCTTATGGTTACTTGCTAAAGTATGCCAAATGTTTGAAAGGTGATAAAGCGAAGCTGCAGAAGATGGTGCAGATGGCGTGGACATTCGTTAACGACAGGTAATCAACACATAATTATGAAGTTGCTACTATATACAGCAGGACCTCTTTAATCCGAACTCCGAAAATTTACCCCCTGTTCGGATTCGTGGAGCGTTTGGATTATAATACAGAAAATTTCTTTGGTATTTTTTATGAAATAAAACGAATAGTATTGTGAAATTTTAAATGTATATTCATCTATAAACGTTACATTAATTAATCTTTTTTAAAGAAATCCAATATTTTAGTTTGTCGGGAGGTATTTTATGACAAATAAAAAGCTTTGTCTCGCAATTTACGTAAAACGGCGGGGGTGTGGCGTTCGGATTACAGAGGGGTTCGGATTAGAGTGGGTTCGGATTAAAGAGGTCCTGCTGTATAGGCTAAAACATTTAAGTATGTAATAAAAATACAGAATACCTGACTGTCCATGATATAAATCTGGTATTCCATCACTTAGGTTCTTGCCATAGCTTGATTTAGTTTGTTTCCATGATGCAAATGATGCTAAAACTTAATCCTTCAATAGCATCTGCATCTGTTGCAAATGTGATAAAACATAACTAAGTAATAGATATCAAAAGTTACATTACGATAATGAATCCGCAATAATATTATAAAAAAAAAACAGATTTGTTGGACAAGCTCTAGAACAACTGGACCAATTTGAAGAATCTTCGAGAATAACATGGGTGAGATTGTAGGGTGCAGCTTACAATAATATGGATTTGTTTAATATCTCATCTCACCTGACCAGTGGAGATGCGTTCTAATATGTAGTATGCACATCTGGAAGATACCTATTCACTTTAAAGATATTATAGACAAGCTGCGCCTCGCGGTTTCACCCGCGTAATTCCCGATGCCGTGGGATAAAAAGTAGCCTATGTGTTAATCCAGGTCTCCAGCTATCTACATACCGAGTTTCATCGCAATTGGTCCAGTGGTTGTAGTATGAAGGAGTAACAAACATATATACACACAGAAACTTTCACATTTATAAAATTATTAGTAGGAAGTAGGATGAGTTTTGCTTCATCATTCTTTATTTGTATATCTGTCATTTGGTGATGTGTAGAATTTTTGTCACAAGTAAATAGGTATCTTAATAACTATGCTAGCTACATGTTTATCAGGCTGGTGTATTTGTAGTCAAACCTTGTCCTATCACTTGTAAAATAATGTTTTGCAATTGTATGGTTTCCCCAGTTTATGTACAACGCTATGCCTACAATGGGAGCCGGAGGTGATAGCAGTAGCGCTCATGTTCCTGGCCGGCAAGCTCAGCAAGTTTGAAGTGATGGACTGGAACGGGAGGGTGCCCAAACACAATGCATGGTGGGACATGTTCGTTGAGGACATCACTATGGAACTTCTTGAGGACATTTGTCATCAGGTATGTAGGTCTTTTAGTCTTGTAGTCTTTTACTTCTTTTTAGGGTTCCATACCTTCTCACTAAGAGTCCACTGTCCGTCTGTCACCAGGCTGTATCTCATAAACGTGATAGCTAGCCAGTTAAAATTTCACAGATGTATTTCTGTTGGCGCTATAACAACAAATTACTAAAAACAGAATATAATGGTACAGAACCAATTGTGCGCTAGTCCGACTCGCACTGGGCCGGTTTTATTACTCTTTGCATGTACACATACCTCATCTATACATATAAAATCCTTTGCCCTGACTGACTGACTGACTGACGGATCAACGCACAGCCTAAACCACTGATCGTAGAGACTTGAAATGTGGAGGGTGTATTCTTTGTATGACGTAGGCATCCGATAAGAAAGGATTTTCCGAAATTCTACCCCTATGGGGGTGAAAAAGGGGGGCAAAGTTTGTATGGGACAACATGATTTTCCTTGGTCTATTTTCGACTTTTACGCGGACGAAGTCGCGGGCAAAAGCTAGTTAGTCATAAAAAGACACCCATGTGTGTGCGCAGGACATTAATAAAAAATACAAATAGCCACAAATAGGACTATTATTAAAATTGTTAATTATTGCATAGATTTGTTGTTAAGTTTTGTTGGGTGTACCATTTGTAGGTGAGTTCTTTTCCTTCATTTTGGTATCACCTTCACCTTGTTATTTCTAAGCTTATCCAAACTTAATTCGAAAAAGGACAGCAAAGTATAAGGTAAGAGACAACAAGAAATGTTTGTCATTAACTTGTAAAATGTACTTAGTAAAAGATCTCATCTACAAACTGTACACAACAAGAATTTTAGTTATCAGCAACAGGTATTTACGTTTGGCCACTATTAAGTGCCTCGTTATCTTGATTGGCAATTACACAAAGTCTTTAGTAAAGTTAACCAATTTCTACTTATGTAAATATTTTGTGTTAGATACACCTACATGTTTCATATTTTTTCTTCTAGTATTCATTTATAGGGAGCACCGCCATTCATTGAAATTCTGAATTTGTAAAATTATTGATTTGTTAGCAGTTCATTCAATATCATTTGCTTGTCTTGTAAATGCTACTTCTTAATAAATATTGTGTTTCTAGGTACTTGATCTCTACTCACCGCAGCCCCACAACTCAGGGGGCGACTCCCCCCCTCTCTTGAACCCCGCGAAGGCTTCAAAAAACGACAAGAAACTCCCCTCGAGTACACCGCCTGCTTCCGTATCTCCTATCGCCCCTGCAAATAAATCGGTCGTTACTCCAGTGAAGAATGGCGCGGATGCTAAAATAGAGCCTCCTAAAGTCGATCGTGACCCTCCCATTAGGTATAGTTACCCCCCATATCCCGGTATGCCTTATCCACCTGTGTATGCAGCTCCCCCGCCTTCTATCCCACCTCCTCCAAGGTTGCCGATGACCGCGCCGCTTCCGATGGTCTACTCCGAACCTCCCCCGGCCCCTCCGTCTCGGTTCCCCCCTGTCAACGTTCCCCCTCCGAACTACTTCCCCCCTCTGCCTAGCCGGGGACCTCCGCCCCCTGGGCCGCCGCCTAGACCGTATTATCCTCCCCCCTAGATGTAAGTTAGATAGTTAGGTAAATGTGTAATTTTTTACTGAAATATAATTGACAGATAATACACATTATTTTGTTTTATTTCTCTATAGCTAGTCACATAAAAGACACAAATAATTGTATTAGAATGTATTTATTGTCAGTACATCACAAAATCTAAAAAAAAAATACAAAATTTCAAACAATTGCTTTCACGCTTCAAATACTGAATCAAACTCGTGTTTTATACAAAAAAAAACGTACAATATAAAAACTGTGCAAAATACAATAAACTTGTGCAAAAAGAACAGCGAGCGAGCTGCCTCAGACTAGACTTAGAATACGAACACATGCCCTACATTGCTACAAGAATCTTACAAGAAACATTGTAAACTACCTGCGCCCTGCGTTACTCCCGGACAAATAGTAACAGCAGAGCGCATTTCCGTTAGGCTGTCGCAGTTTTACTGCATTTTATTTAATTTGTTTGTAACCAAGTAAGTACTTACAGACTTTTTGTCCTTTCTTCCTTTATACAAATAAAATACAGAGAAAACTTTTTGATAAACTTCCAAATAGCTCGATAGAAAAGGCACTATTTACATTTATTTTTTTAATTTTACGCCAAAGGACGATTGAACATGCAGTCACGTTTAATTTTCTGCCTAGTTTTTGCGAAATAAGGTAGATTTTAATGCGGATGGTCGGATTTCCTTTATAATTTCTAAGAAATTACCTTCGTTCTTAAGATTCTTATTGCAGTATATTAGTGGGCTAATTATGATAAAACTTTTTAATATTAACAAGGCACACGAACATCAGATCGCTAGTAATCTCGAATTTAAGGCACATTTACATCACTTTACAAACAATATAATACAGTCAAAAACATATTATAAGTCAAAACTTTTGATATAAATTAGTAATTATTAATTGAATTTTATTCATATTATTGCTTTTATAATTGAACACTTTAGTGAAGGCAGATTATTTCAAATTCTATCTATATAAAAGTATCTATCTAGTCACCATCATATAAGCCTAGTTGCGTAGTTCGGGGCTAGATGGCGCTGTTTGCAATTATTAGCTTACATTGTAAATGTTACACACTCGGTGCTCCCCGCGGCTTTACCTGCGTAAAAATAAGCTTTCCCAGTTCGAAATTACATAGAAATCAGTCAAGTAATTGGGAACACACAAACTTTCGCATTCATATTTTTAGTTATGATTATACTTAAACATACTTTCATGCATTTAATACTTTTGAATAAATCCATTAATTGCTTTTAATACAAAAAGTAACAAACTAATGAGGAGTTTCCAAATCACTAAATAGCACTATTTTTGACAGATGGCGCTATAAGTCATAGTCAAATGTCATAATATGTATAAATGTCAAAAACTTTTGGCCTTACGGACCAAAGACTCTTACGGAAAGAACCTTCGGAAACTGCGAGCAACCATTCAAAAACTTGTATCAATAAAATGGCGCATCGTGTGATGTGGCGTGTAAGATATTATTATTCTAAAAAAATTAGAAATGACGCCTCGTTTGGGTTTTCACTCATTGATAAAAACTTTTCGGCCCTTGATCAGAGGGCTTATTACTTCTTCTACCGAGATCCGGTAAGCCAATCGCGATTAGCTAACTGAGACAATCTTTGACTTAGAGCGCCACCTACCGAAACCAGAAACAAAAGAGATTTGAAAACTCCTCATTTAAAAATTTACAAATAAATACATTATCATACAGTCAGTAGACATGATACTCAGTCGATAACATTTCAACAATACCAAAGATATTTCATTTTACTGTAAATAGAGATTTCATTATAAAAAAAAAACAGGCTGTAATATATGGAGAATAAATACCGAATGCCCGAGAAATTCAATATTTTTCGTAAAAATAGACAAGTTTAGTACCTAACATATGTAGGTATTAACTAAATTAAGTTTTTTATCGGTTGTCGGGCTACCATACCACAAGGCTAGTTGCTTAGCATGGGGCTAGCTAGGTGGTGCTGTTTTCTATGACTTTTCCAACTACTAATGCTTTATTAGGCTTCGAAACTATACCAAATGTAAATTAGAGTGTGTAACGCGGGGTAATTTCTGCGAACACTCGCCCCCGGAGAAAGCGTTCCATCGACCGTCCGGCCGCGCAACGTGGTATTTTGTATACACATCTGGATCCCAGATGTGCGGCGTCTCGCGCGCTTGGGCAGGAATTGACCAGACCGACACGACGCTCCTTGCCGGCCAATCAATGTTGTTTGGGCCAAACCCGATACAGCACTGAACGTGTTAAGTGACGCCAAACAGTAAGCCAATGGCGGCCTAGACTTTGCTGTCACAACCTCCCCATGTATTATAATTATCATTAAATAAAAGCCTAATTAAAGCTTTAGTAGTTGAATATTTACGTTAACAAGGTAATTTTTAGGAAAAACCAAAGAATCATTTGAATTCCGTGGCCATCAGGTGTGCTATCTCCTAGTAGTTCATAATTTCTTAAAATATCAATTCAATCTACATTTTGAGCATGATATTTTTTCAAAGTCACATATTTTTTCGGGAATAAACTGCCAGTTTATCATAAAAAAGAAATCTACTCTAATATTTTAAAAAGGAAAGATTTTTGCTTGTTTGCAATGAATAGGCTCTGAAACTACTTTGATAAAAAATTGTATGAGGATACATTGAATCCATTCCCACGGCATGCGGCATCGGGACTTACGAGTGAAAATGCGGGGCGTTACTAGTTAGGATAAACTGATAGATTATTTTCATAATTTCTTTACTTAACACATACTTAGCACCTAAGCATTGTGTAAATATATTTCACAAAAATAAATAAGTTGAGCTTATGTATCTACATACGTCAAATGTATATGACAAAATTAGACTTTTTCTGATCTATTTTTACCGATAGATCATCGAAAATGTTTATTTTCTTCGAAAAACTTTATTTGATAAAAGAAAAAATAATAAATAACATTAAGAAGATAAAGATTTTAAAAAAACATTTTATTTATTGATTATTCCAAATTGTTCAAACTGAAAATTGGAAAATATATTAAGGTTTTTTTAGTTACTCATCAAAATAATGACTGCACCAGACGTTGCTTAACCCATATAAGCTAAAACCAAAATACTTATCGCCTGTAACAAAAATTGTTAATAACTGCATGTGAAATTGTTTATTACAATATTTAATAACAATTTTAATTAAAGAGACAAAAGCAATTTCACTTTTGAGTCTGTGTCTTAAAGCAGGGCCGCATCAAGGCCGAACCTGTCGGATGCTAGCTGGTTTTAGGGGTCTCTTGAAGGGTCGCATCAATCAAGGCTGGCTAGCTAGAGGGTTATATAAGTCGTGATTGTTTCAAGTACTGTATAAGGAGTTGGTGAAGGAACTTGTATTGATGTACGTTTTGTATGAGATTCGCGCGTTGCTGGTGAAGTTGACTGATGGTACGGGGGATGTCCAGTTCCTGGAATATAGATCTAATTAATATCACAGGACATTGCATACAGCGCCATCTAGCCACAAACAAAGCAACTAGGCTCGTTTTATAGTGACCAGACAACTAATAAACAAAATAATCTTAATACACCACGTACATTCGCTTCACGTTGGTTTCTTCTTTTTTCATTCTCTAAAATCTTAATTTTGCACATGGCTATCTTCCATACACTTATGTGTAAAATTGAACAAAATTAGCCATTACGATTATAAAAATCCAATGAAAACTAATCACTGCTAAGGTAAAACACAATACGCCATGTTTTTTCACGATTATGAATGAGTTACCTGGTTGTGATCGAGTATATCGAAGAGTAGATGTGCAGCCAGCGCAGTCCCGCTGCGGCCCGCGCCGCGCTCGCAGGCCAGCACTAGCGGCGCGGCCCCGCCCCCTCCGCCGCCCCACGCCGCGCCCCCGTCCCACGCCGACCTCAGTCCGCTCACTTCCGAGAGGAAACCTGGGGGAAATACACACATACGTTTCTTAAATCAAGTCATTATTTATCTAAGTGATATATGACATTTTCACGAGTATGCAGAAGTTCCAGCAGTTCCACGCGAGGTTTCTTTGAAGATTAATCGTTGACTTTAGCGAAATATAAAGATAGAAGAACTATAATTTGATAAAAAAAATACTAATAATAATCTAATTGACGACCCATTTGGCACAATGGTCACCATGCCGGACTGCCAAACACAGGGTTGCGGGTTCGATTCCCGCCACAGACAAGTATTTATGCTTAGATATTTTTCTGTGGTCTGGTTGTTTCTATGTTTTAAAAGAAAAGTATTTATGTAGTATATCCGTTGTCTAGCACCCATAACACAAGTCTAGTTACTTAGCTTGGGGCTAGATGGCGATGTGTGTAATGTCCTGAAATATTTATATTTATTTATTTATTTAATTGTGTAAAGCCAAAAGTGAAAAAATGTAACGAACTAAGGAAAGAGTCGACGTCATCAGGTAGCGTCTGGTTGAGAGGCCACCGCGTGTATTGCACGTGCCACAGCGTGCGCGCCCCTGCGCCCCCGCCCTGCTTGCGGACCTGCACGCGGGAACAGATGCCCCAGGACGCGCGGACACTCGCCGACGTCGACACTTGGAACTGAGAAACAATACATAGAGATTAAAAGCAGCTATTTTTTATTTTGAATATGTAAATATAGTCGCAAAATGCTGTCGCCTTTGACTAGAACTGTTAATTTTTGCATTTTATTTTTAGAACGAAAGTTCCTTATCGCGCGTTGCGAAAGGGGGCTAGACGGAAAAAATTAAGACCATAAGTTGTAACACTTTTTGCATAGAAAGCAAGCCAGTTATTTTCGTTTCGTCTTTCTATTTCACATTGAACAGTGTGGTGTCGCGACGAATATTAAAAAAAAATATATTATTACAATTTCTTCACCAATTAATCGAAAGGAATTTCGGTCCATCCGGGTGTCCCTTGACACCTCTCAAGTTTTTTATTTTCTTTATACACTGTAGAATGTCTATCTATATTTTGACGACCTCTGTGTGCCTCTGTGGCGCGTCGGGCGAACACCCGACTGCGACGCAGAAGGTTGCGGGTTCGATTCCCGCCGGGAACAAGTATTTATGCTGACCATAAATTCTTGTTTCTGGTTCTGGGTGTTTCCTATATGTATAATATGTATATATATATTTACAAAAAAAAGTATATAAGTAGTTTATCCGTTATCTGGCACCCATAACACAAGCATTAAGTTGCTTAGCTTGGGGCTGGATGGCGATGTGTAATATGTCCTGAAATATTTATTTATTTATATTTAAAGCTCCGAGCCTGACTGATTCAAAGTTTTGACTAGTCAGGCAGGACTATGAATTTTACTGATATTTACTTATATATGAGTTATTCAATGCACGAATAAAGCCAATGGACGGAACGGTCTATTTGGCATACATAGAGCTAATAAACTTTTTAAACTCACACGATTTGTTATAAAAATACGCGATTGTCTTAATCGCGTGGGAAAATAATGACCATACATATAGCTGTTATAACGTAGGTATCTACTAAGAAAGGATTTTGGAAGATTCAACTCCTACGCGTACAAAATGACGGGGAAAAGGTAATATAATACTAGTTGACGATCCAGTTGGCACAATGGTCACCATGCCGGACTGCCAAACACAGGGTTGCGGGTTCGATTCCCGCCTCAGACAAGTATTTATGCTTAGATATTTTTCTGTAGTCTGGTTGTTTCTATGTATTATAAGTATACATTTACAAAACAAAAGTATATAAGTAGTATATCCGTTGTCTAGCACCCATAACATAAGTCTAGTTACTTAGCTTGGGGCTAGATGGCGATGTGTGGAGTGTCCTGCCATATTTATATTAATTTATTTAATACTGACATGTCCGTAGTTAGACGCGGTGCCCGTAGCAGGTAGATGCGGCAAGCAGCCCCCGGCCAGCACGGCGACCAGCCCCGCGCCCGCGGTCCACACACACTCCCACAGCCCCGCGCACATAGTGCATCCACCCGCGCCCGTGCAACCACTGCTACACACTTTCACCACCACGTAGAACCGCTGCGTACTGCCCACCGTCATCTACAACAAAGCATTATGAACTCTATCGACCGGTCACGTTACTTCTTCACGTTGAGGAGGTTCACAGCTACGCGACGCTCGGTGATCGTTTACGATCGTGCGAGTTAAGCAACGCCTGGCGCGGTCATTACTTCGATGGGTGGCCAATTAGTAGTGTGGCAAAAATGTGTTTTCGTGAGCCCCTCCGTGCTTCGGAAGGCACGTTAAGCCGTTGGTCCCGGTTGCTACCTCTACTAGTAACAGTCGTTAGGTCAAGTTAGAGGCCTTAGGGCGATCTGAAAACTCTAACAATAGGTGAGCCACACCACTATACGAAAAGAAGAAGAAGACAACTTCTTCACGCAAAAACTACTGAACTAATTTCTATGAAACTCAGTACGTATATAGCTGGAAACCTGCATTAAAACATATCGAAGTTTTATCCCGATATTCCGACGGGATCGGGAGTTCCGCGAGGTGTATAATAGAACTGACCGTGACATGAGAAGCGTTGATATACCCGAGCGGGTTGTGCGGGCCGGGCTGGAGCCGCACCCTGTTGTCGTCGTAGGGGAGCGTGTCGTGTGTCCCCGCACCACCCCCCGCAGCCAGCGCCGTCCGGTGCGAGCCGTCGGCGCTCCGCCCCTTGGGGATCTGTTCGAACGCGAACGATAGCGCCTCGTCCGACATCTTCCGTTCTAAGATTTGGCACTGGAACGGTTTACAATATGTTTTACAATTTAACCTGACGAATAAAATGTGAAAAATTTAATAGTGTTGCCATCGTGACAGTCATAAAGTATCTGCACCGAATGCAAAGAAACTCGGTAAGTATGCAGAAAGTACTACATACAGGCTTATTGATAACAAATTAAAAAACAAGTATTCGGCTGTTTTGGATTCCGCAATTTCTCTTTGCCGTTTGTATAGAAGACTTTGCCGTTTGTCCAATTTCGATGATTCTTTTTTTATTTGAAAGGTTTTGTGGAGGCTCTGACGAGGATCTTCGGAGTGATAAACAGAATTGCTCCTCAGAATGGAGTTAGATTTTACCAGTAAAATTGAGTGCAGATTGTTGGTGCAGCTGGAAACTTCTCCAAAAAGCGTGAATGTGTGTGAGTATCTTACCATAGTTTCTTTGGTAATAGTAGGCGGTAGAGGCTGGTACTTGGGCAGGCCCGTCGACCATCTATGTCTGTTGTCATGAGGTGGAGGCTTCCCACTCGTCTTCTCTTTCTCTCTCCCTAACGTGGCGCTCTTCTCGTCCGTCTTCGTCGCTCTCCCCATGAACACGCCCCAACGGCGACGTTTCTTCTCTTTCGCGCTCGGTTTCGTATCTTTTATATCCTCTGTGCTCTTCTGTATCGAGTTTAATGTCGTATTCGATTTGGAAATATCAGTCTTATTTGATAAGGAACTGATGTCGGTGATGGTTGAGGTCGTTAGGATCGGAGGTGGGGGGTGGATGATATGAGGGGGCTCCGTTACTCGGTGTGTCGATAGACTCTGGTACGGGGTCTCGTCGGTCGGTTCTTCCAGTGACGTTCTATTGAGGGTTAATGTGACGTTCTCTAAGGAGGGTGGGGCGGCTCGGGGGGCGGGGCGCGGCCGGGGAGGCTCCTCCCCCGCGGTTAGACTTCTCGTTCTAGCTCGAGCGGCTTGGACTCGCCAAGCGGCCGGAACGTTCTCGTATATCGGTTCGTGGGACTCGAGGGGGTTGGGAGGGTTGTATCTAGGGGGCGGGTATAAAACCGGGAGGGCAGACGGACGGAATTCAGGCAGTAAATTCAAGCCCAAATATCGGGCTGAGACTAGATCTGGGCTGGAGCCG
Organism: Idaea aversata; assembly: GCA_907269075.1. Taxonomy (NCBI): domain Eukaryota; kingdom Metazoa; phylum Arthropoda; class Insecta; order Lepidoptera; family Geometridae; genus Idaea; species Idaea aversata. Next base: position 480,955 of record OU026092.1, on the reverse strand, counting down.
GAGACCAGGTTCCGGCAGAGGGCTTGACTCGCGGCTGCTAAATCCGGGGTCGAATTGGAAGCGAGGGGGTAAGCCGGGGGTGGTTTGTAGACGTTAGCGTACATCCGGTCTAGATAGGGGACGTATCGGCGAGTGACGTCGGGGGCGGGCGGGGCCGGGGGCGAGGGGCTAGCGTAGCGCTGTTGTTGGTACTTCTGTTGGATTGCTGTCTCGTAGTCGGGGGCTAATCTGTATTGGGGTAACAGGGCCCTGGAAATTACATCACATTTTAGTTTCGTATAAGCACAGTATAAGTCTGAACGTTCACATATCTGTCAAAATAAGGTTGCATATTTGTGAATGAGGTAAAACATTGTTAATATCAGCATTTTTACCAAAACTATCTGAAGGCCAATTCACGTAAATAAAATTGTTCAAATTACATTGCAATATCATTTCGATTACAAACAATATTCTTAAGAATACCAAAAGCTGACTTTGAGGGTATTTTGAGCTACTTTTTTTTTTTTAATCGTAATGATATTGCAGGACATTCCACACATCGCCATCTAGCCCCAAGCTAAATAACTAGACTTTTGTTATGGGTGCTAAACAACGGATATATTTTTCTTTTGTTAATATCTCTATATATATGACGGCGGAAGCACTAATATGAAGTTGCGGCAGACAGTTACGACAGGCAACCAACAGATGGCGTTACTAGTACGTTTTTCAAGCGTTAACGGCGTGGCGAGTCTCCCCACTTCGGAATTGCTATAAAACGGGCTACAACGTTGGACCGGCACGCATTTCTCATGATTGCGTCCAGGCGAACGGACCTTTACGGATCGTTGCCTGTTGTGACTGACTGTCGCTACTCTCGTCACTTCCTTTATTTAAATGTTATTCTGATTAATTATTAATTGATTTCTAAATTATTTATTTGTTAATAATAAAAGGTGAAATGTGGTTCACTTCACTGTCCACGTCAGTGGTTCATGTGGGAACCGTTTTATCTTGCTATTTGTTACCCGGTACCCGCTTCCTTCATTTAGTAGGTTTAGCTTCTGTTTTTAAATTTGTGTTATTAATAATATTTGATCAAACTCGGCTTTTACTTCTGATGTCTGACTACACTCCGACATATATACAATTCTCGTGTCACGGGGTTCGAACTTGAACTCCTCCGAAACGGCTCCGCTTCGGCCACTTCCGAAACCAAAGTTCGAAACCGGTTTTGAACTAAGAATTTTTTTTCTTGTTTCGAAACTGGTTTCGGTAAAAGAATAATATTTCTTATCTCGAAATTCGTTTCGAGATAAGAATATTGTTTCGTCTTTCGAAACTATCAAATCGTAATCTAATCCTATCTATTTAGATGTATAAGAAGTAAGAATTGAAAGTTAATATATGTAATATTTATATTTAATTCAAATAGAAAAGAAAAAACATTTAATAATGCAATGAAAACGGTGCAATAACTTCAAGGCAATGGCCAACCGTGATTTCTTTTTTTTTAAGCTGTTGGATTGCTAATTTTATTTCTTCATCTATCTCCATGTAGTTTTTGTTCTTTTTAGTTGCTTTTTTGCAAACGCCAGTTTCATTTTTCAAAACATCCAGGACTTGAGCTAATGTAGGATTCGTACGCGCAATGAATCTGTTTAATTTGGAGTGCCACCCCTCCAAGTGGTTCGTAGTTCTAATTTCTTCCTCGCTGCAGCTGCAAACTTTGTGAAAATTGTTTTGCTCAAACCATTGCCTTTTAAAATATTTGTTAAAATTTTGAACTTCTATGGCATGTGGGCTTTTATTCATAACATAGTTATATCCTTTAGTAATAAACTGTTGCGGCAAACGGGCTAAGCCTGCACAACGAGCTACGTGTCTCTTTTTGACACTGGAGTTTAAGTTCAGTTTCTTTGCCTTTCGGAATAATGCCCTGTTGAAATGGAAGTAGCATAACTTTATTTCGATCATTGGAAAGACATCTCTGATTCCTAGCATTGCTGCTTTCTCAAAATCCAAAGTAATCTTCTTTGGTTCAAATGATGGAATTTGTGATTTTATTAATCGGAATAATACTTTGTAAGTCTCCTTTTTTTTGTTTTCGAGAAAGGCAAAAATTAAAGGGGTTAATGAATGAATATTTTCATTATAGCCGTGTATAGAATATAACTGTTTAAAACATCGTGGGCAAGATTTAAATGTTCCGTCGCAGTAAATGTGTTTATAATTTGTGATTTTTTGTCTTGCATTTGCTGTGCAAAATACTAATATGCGATTGCCGTCATCAATGAAATCAGCTAAGATCAACTTTTCAAATTTTCCGGGAACAACTACTTCGCTAGGTAGTGTAAATCTCTGTTTTTTGACACCTAACACTTTGTTGCGTTCGTTGTATAGCCCGCTTTTAACATTACTAAAACTTGGCAATTGATCACTTATAATAACATATCCCAAATTTTCCATATCGGCCTTCATATCGTCATATTGTTTTTTTATTGATACAAAGTTAGTACTCACTTTTTGTTTTAAATTATCCATGTTTTTTAGATATTCTGTTTTAACAATATCCCCTTTACAGTGACTCTCGTGTTGATTTTTTTTTATAATTTCATTCTTAGTATTAATAGTAAAGTTACCTTTGCATCCCAAATGTTCTTTTACGCAATAATAAAATGCGTTGCCGCTTTTGTAAATTTTCTTTCTATGGTACTTCCGCCCTTCGTACAGAGCTGCTACTCCTCCTCTTTTAGTACTTATAAACTCTATTTGTGTTTTATCCATTGTACATAGGTACTGCAATTCTGAATACCAAGTAAATGAATGCTATTTAAATAGCTTCGTTGCACTTCCGTACTTTATCAGCACTTGACATTGACTTGACGTATATCATTGATGATAATGGCAATATATGTCATTTTAATTAAAAAGGTTTCATAATGTGTTAGTGGATAGTAAATAGCAAAAAAGCAACTAAAAAGAACAAAAACTACATGGAGATAGATGAAGAAATAAAATTAGCAATCCAACAGCTTAAAAAAAAAGAAATCACGGTTGGCCATTGCCTTGAAGTTATTGCACCGTTTTCATTGCATTATTAAATGTTTTTTCTTTTCTATTTGAATTAAATATAAATATTACATATATTAACTTTCAATTCTTACTTCTTATACATCTAAATAGATAGGATTAGATTACGATTTGATAGTTTCGAAAGACGAAACAATATTCTTATCTCGAAACGAATTTCGAGATAAGAAATATTATTCTTTTACCGAAACCAGTTTCGAAACAAGAAAAAAAATTCTTAGTTCAAAACCGGTTTCGAACTTTGGTTTCGGAAGTGGCCGAAGCGAACGGCTCGACCGATTCTCATGAAATTTTGTGAGCATATTCAGTAGGTCTGAAAATCGGCCAACATCTTTTTTTTCTTTGTTTTTTTTTTTTGTAAATAGCAAAACAACGTTTGCCGGGACAGCTAGTCTCTATATATTCTCGTGTCACGGGGTTCGAACTTGAACTCCTCCGAAACGGCTCGACCGATTCTCATGAAATTTTGTGAGCATATTCAGTAGGTCTGAGAATCGGCCAACATCTATTTTTTTTTTTTGTAAATAGCAAAACAACGTTTGCCGGGACAGCTAGTTTCTATCTCTATATATATAAAATTCTCGTGTCACGGGGTTTGAACTTGAACTCCTCCGAAACGGCTCGACCGATTCTCATGAAATTTTGTGAGCATATTCAGTAGGTCTGAGAATCGGCCAACATCTATTTTTTTTTGTTTTTTTTTTGTAAATAGCAAAACAACGTTTGCCGGGACAGCTAGTCTCTATATATATATATAAAATTCTCGTGTCACGGGGTTCGAACTTGAACTCCTCCGAAACGGCTCGACCGATTCTCATGAAATTTTGTGAGCATATTCAGTAGGTCTGAGAATCGGCCAACATCTATTTTTTTTTGTTTTTTTTTTGTAAATAGCAAAACAACGTTTGCCGGGACAGCTAGTCTCTATATATATAAAATTCTCGTGTCACGGGGTTCGAACTTGAACTCCTCCGAAACGGCTCGACCCATTCTCATGAAATTTTGTGAGCATATTCAGTAGGTCTGAGAATCGGCCAACATATATATATTTTTTTTTTTGTAAATAGCTAAACAACGTTTGCCGGGACCGGGTCTTATAAATAAAATTCTCGTGTCACAATGTTCGTTCCCGTACTCCTCCGAAACGGCTTGACCGATTCTCATGAAATTTTGTGAGCATATTGAGTAGGTCTGAGAATCGTAATCGTAAGTAAATGTTCACCTGTGTATCTGTGGAGGCAGCCTCTCCGGTTCGAGTTCCAGACACGAGGTGGAGTGCGCGCGGTGTGCGGAGGAGAGGCGGAGTGCGGGGCCGGGGGGCTCGCTGTCCAGCTCCTCACGGCTCTCGGATAGACCGTGGTCCTGGGTAACATCATAAAAACATATCAGAACAAATGTCTAAAGGTGTATTTTCTTCGCTACTACCCCACTAAGCAGTATTACATATTTGTGCCCTCATCATTGGCCTATTCCGTCTCTCGGCGCGGCAGCTCTTTTGGTGGCTAAATAGCCCTATGCGTGGTCGCACAGATCGGCTACACTTCGAGCAGGTAAATGATGAGATGGAAGTAGTTGGCTGGTCAGTGGCAGTAGCGCGTCTCTTCACATTTGTCGGCCAGGGTGTTGTGCCCTATAGCTCAACTAATATATTATTATGTATTGCTCAACGTTGTTGCTCATCCTGTTTTAAAATAAAACTTATTACTGCTCAACAAATTATGCAGTTCTTGGCCTTGTGTCAATTTATTTGGTACTAGCTGAGCCCCGCGGTTTCACCCGCGTAATAATTTTCTACGAAATTTCCTTAATTTTTTCTTTCATAAGAACCTTCTCCTGACAATAACAAACACAACAAAAAAAGAATTGGCCAAATTGGTCCAGGCGTTGTTGAGTTATGCGCTTACCAACACATTTTGCGATTCATTTTTATATATAAGACTAGCTGCGCCCCGCGGTTTCACTCGCGTAATAATTTTCTACGCAATTTTCTTAATATTTTCTTTCATAAGAACCTTCTCCTGACAATAACAAACACAACAAAAAAAGAATTGGCCAAATTGGTCCAGGTGTTGTTGAGTTATGCGCTTACCAACACATTTTGCGATTCATTTTTATATATAAGATTAGCGCAGTAAGTTTTCTAACTCTATAGTAATTCTCACTACTTCACTATCACTATCACTACAATACTATGTAGTGATAGTGATAGTGAAGTAGTGAGAATTACTTAAAACAAAGTCGCTTTCTCTGTCCCTATATCCTTATGTATAACTATGCAACGGATTCTGTCGCGGTTTTTTTAATAGATAGAGTGATTCAAGAGGAAGGTTTATATGTATAATACATGCATAATATAGCCGTGCAAAGCCGGGGCGGGTCGCTAGTATATTATAAACTAACTTTTACCCGCAACTTTGACCGCGTGGGAGTTAAGTTTTCTATAATTCTTTCTTAGCGAATGCCTATGACATAGTAGCTATCTGTACCTGTACTCGATTCGCCATTGTTACATCAGGCACGCAGGATTTTGAATTTTATATTTATAGATGTGATATTTTACCCATTTTGATGAATTTAGGTATAAGTGAGGAGTCAAAGTCAAGTCAAAAAAAAAATTCATTTGGATGCTTAATACAATCGTATAAAGATCATATTGAAACGTCTTAATGTGATCTTTATCTTCGAGTAGAACATAGGCTACTTTTTATACAGATCCCTGCGGGTGAAACTGCGAGGCACAACTAGTCATACAATAAATTGAGCGAGATTCGTATACGACTAATCGAAAGTGATTAATTATTATAGCTTTGTGAAAACTCTCGTTTAGAGGTAAATAATATAATTTAATGCAACAACCGTGTTATAAGAAGCCGCGTATAAACGACTGCGATATGTGAACGGTTTAACAAATACATTAGCGTGACTGTACGCGATGTCACTTTCATCGCATTGCTTTGACTTCAAGGTTTATTATTACGTTAGGTATCATTTTGTTATTATCTATACTTCATTATTTACTTGATCGATTATTAACATAATTGTAATTGGTTATTTTCTGTTTATTTAAATTGTCGTTAATATTACTTTCAAGTTTATATTATACATACTTCATGAGTTCAGTATATTGTTTTGATAATATTATGGGTTTTAGGTATGTTTTTTTGGATCAAGCTTTTTAGGCAGTGCGTGTTTGTTGCCCGCCCTACCAATGCTACTACCAGTAGTAATACTGTAAATATGATCTCCTGTCCCACTACTTGTAATTATAAGTTGTTAGAAGGGTAAAACAATTTTGCCCGTGTAACTACTTCCGATAAGAACTACCCTCGGGATCGGGACTTTCGGTGGTAAAGATGCGAAAAAAGAAAGATATTTATTTTTGTTTGGCTCTGACACAACTTAATCGATTTTGATGAAGATACTATTAATTCTTGAGAATTAAATAGGAGAATTTTTTTTATATTATATCGGGGCTTAAATGGGTAAACCCGCGGGGCACAGGCTAGTTAACATAAAGCATTAACAAAATCGTTGTTAAACATTTAACATTTCACGGAAGTTTAAGCCATTGTCGTAAAAAGTATGCAAATGCATTGATTTGCACAAAAAGATATATAAAACGCGAACACGCTCACTCAACCACTGTAGAGTAAGGATAAATATAGAGAGCTCACAACGGACAATGAGCATTGTGACTGTCGCACAACGTAGTCAACATCTTCAATGTTCAGTGTGCCCTAACACCTTTTGGGGGTTCAGGTTTGCTCGCGTCTGTAGGCTCTAGCCCTTGATATCCTACACGTGACACCCCGAGCGCTAAAGGAGCAGACAATCACGCGGCGCGGCGGTAGGCCTTGGCCAATGGCTTCTAACACCAACCCCTGGACAAAGTCATTGTAATGACTCGTCGGGTTTCATAATGTTGTTCATGCATGCCGTTCCCCTTTTTAGCGAGCACATTACATCCTGGACCTACTCATTGCGCCTCCATTAGGTGAGATAAGGCAAATCTATTTTACATAAATAAAATAGATAGGCCTCTCATATTTCGTCTGTACGATGTAGCTAATCTAACGTCATGGTTATAAGGTATCTTCTTCATTAACTACATCCTTTTTCCTTCATTTTTAAAGACTTTCACGTGAAAAGTAATGGACGACAAGTGACATAAGCACTCTATATCTGCCTAGTAGGAATGATTACTCTAAGATATGATATAAATGTTATTATGTAACTTGTTCAGTTTACATAGCAGGTATTATTTACTACTTTGTTATTTACAATTCATACAGAACATTTATCGATAAATGCAATACAAATCATGCATTTTATTTTAAGTGCCCAAATGTTTAAATATTAAATAACAGGTCGTAGGTTTGAATCTTGCGAGACATAATTTATGAAAATACTAGCCGCGCCCCGCGGTTTCACCCGCGTAACTCCTGATTCCGTAGGAATATCCGGATAAAAAGTAGCCTTGATAAATGGACTATCCAACACAAAAATATTTTTTCAATTCGAACCAGTAGTTCCTGAGATTAGCGCGTTCAAACAAACAAACTCTTCAGCTTTCTAATATTAGTTTAGATAGATACTATTGTTTATATAATGGGAGACAACAGATGCAAATGCAGAATGCAGAATGCTGAGCTTGCAACAAAAAAAAGCAGATTTATTAAAATCAAGATCTTTAAAACTTAGAATAATCGATAAAACATAATTTACAATGGGGTGACAACATTATGATGAATATTGGAAATTCTTCGAATTTGACCTTTGGCGAATTGGTCATTATCCGCATTTGAGATTTTGTAAATTGGATATTCTGCGCCTAAACACATCGTATGTTTCGGCCAGTATGACACCTAAACGGCGTTGCCATCTATCAAAACATAATGGAACTACTCATCTTGTAAGCCCTATTCAAAGTCAAAGTTCTTTATTCAGAATCATGTAAAGCATTACATCACTTTGAAGCGTCTTAAAAATGAAGTTAGGATGTGTGCCTGCGGAACGCGCCTACCAATGGGAAGGCACAAGAAAGTCATGGGTGTATTCAATATGTAATACCTCACCTGGAAATTAGGCGTGTGTTCATTGGACAGCTGGTTCTGATGCCTCATGTAGAAGGTATGCTGCAAGACGCACATCCTCCACACGTACTTCCCGTCCTCGGGGCTCGCCAGGGTGAACATGGCAGACTCGCTCGGGGAGTGGCATTCGATGCTGAACGAACGCTTGTGGTTTATCACGTTTGTTATGTCCATCCATCTGAGGGGAACATATATAGTTGATTGAATCCGGCGTTAACCTTACGGGACTCCATATCTGTAATGGAAGTATTAATATTTCCGCACGCACGTTCGTGTCGTGGTTTATGAATGGTGTCACTAATACTAATTTACTTATTTATTGGAACACAAAACAGAATACAGTCATATCAAGTACATAAGATAAATATAACAAATAATTTTAAACTAGACTATATCCTAAAATATGTGTACTCAGCATGGTTATTTCTTGTTAAGCAGTTAACATACGTATATATACCTAATTTAGAGTCTATTCATTTATTTAGTATTTAGTATGCAGTGAACAATATACTTAAAAAGACAATTTAAGCAATAAGCATTTTTTAAATTTATTAAGTTTATTGTTAAAAACATCAATTTTGTCATTATGATTAACCATGAGATCGTTGTATTGGCGACACATGCGGACAATGGGATTATAAAAAGAAGTGTTATTATTTGAAGTACAAAAATTCTAAGATGTGGCTGTCTAATCATGGGCTTGATATTAAAATTGTTATGACTTAGAGGTACTAATTTTTGCTTGTCCTCATTGCATGCCTCTTCAAGTGGGCGGGAAGGCGGTGCACATTGCATTTTGTGTTTTGGCACTAGGCTCGGAACTACAAACTAAATATTAAATACTTCCGTTACGGAACAAATATATTTATCAAAGTAAAGTGGAAGACGGAAAAATTTTATATCTTGAGTTTTAATAACAATATATGTAATGTATCGGTACTCAGACTCAGTAGCAACCTGAATCCTGTTACTGTGATGTAGCATAAAGGGTGGGTTCTTAAACAATTAGGTGGTGTTTTGCGTTTCCACTCCAAAATTACTAGGTGGTGTTTTGCGTTTCCACTCCAAAATTACTAGGTGGTGTTTTGCGTTTCCACTCCAAAATTACTAGGTGGTGTTTTGCGTTTGTGGGATTGTAGGTAGTTGGTATTTTACGTAATTATTTCTATTAATCAGTAAAACACCACAAAACCTCGAGTTGGTGTTTCGCGTTTATGGTGTTTTGCGTCTAAAGGTTCTTCACACGCACTTCAAATAATTGACTCCTCGCCACTGATAGGTACCTAGTAGTACCTACTCTATTTACCACAAGTTGTTTACGTGCTCTATAAAACGCATACGAGTAAATACTCGTATGGTAAATACCATAAACAAGACTAAAATTGGGCAATACATATTTGGTAGTTTCCCAAAAAAATGGGCTAAGAGAGGGTTATTGATTTCGATGATTCTTTTTATTTGAAAGACAGTAACTTCAAGTTAGTTTCATATTACAAAAGAACAAAAGATTAATAACATAGATTTTCTTTTATTAATGGCTACTAATATAGTTTTTGTACTTTGTACTAACAACTCATAACAACTTATAGCTCGCAAATAAAGTGTACTCTACCAACCTATAAAAATGTGGTGTATCACTAGTCTCGCTAAGCACCCTGATGCCGGTCAACGATATAGCGATGGTGACCTCAGTCTGATTGCCGTGGTCTCGTGCCGAGAACATCTCCTGCCCGTAGCCGCGCAGCTGCTGGCACGTCGTGATGAATCCTTCTTCTGCTTGAGCCTAGTTGAGGAATGGAATACATCATAACATCATCAGCCTACAAGTGTTAAGCCATGAATGTCCCATGTCTGTCATCACATCAGCTGTGCCCCACGATTTTACCCGCCTACGCCCAGAATAAAAAGTAGCCCATGTCCTTCTCCAAGATCCTATGTATCTCTAAACCAAAATTGGTTCAGTAATTTTGGCATGAAAACTGAAAGACTGACAGGCAGTAGGGATTTGAGTGTTTGATCCAATAGTAATCTATTACATTTAGTAAGATAACTCAAGGCTCTGTATTTCCTGAATATCCCACAGGATTGTGATTCCAATGGAAAATTCAATATAATTTGTTCTAGATCGTAATTTAAACTTACTAAACTTGGTTTTATGTTTTGTTTGAGTAAGCTATTACTTTGTTTCTGGAATGGTTTTGGTAAAACATCATATAAGGATGGATTGAATCCTTAAGAGTAACATGGGGCTACTTTTATCCCTGAAAAGGACATAGGTACCTAAATATATCTATACTAATAACTAGCTGCGCCCCGCGCGCGGTTTCACTCGCGTAAGTCCGATCTTTCTCACCGTTTAAACCTTCCCTGGACTACGACAAACATTTCAAAACCGAAATCATCTAAATCGGTTCGTGCGTTCTGGAGTTATAGCGTCAGGAAGGAAAACCCGACTTATTTTTATATAGTAGATTAGTATCGATGTATTATAATTATAATGAGGAATGATTTTATTGTTTGTTGGCATTGAATAGGCTCCAAAACTACTGGACCGATTTAGATGAAACTCGGTATGGGGATACGTTGATTCATTGACAGTAACATAGGCTATTTTTATCCCGATATTCCCACCGGAACGGGAGTTACGCGGGTGAAACCGCGGGGTGCTGCTTGTCCTAAATTTATTTTGGAATATCAAAGAATACATAATATAGCCTACTTTTATTAATCACTTTATCAATATACCTAACTAGTAAAGAATGTATAATACAAACAAACAGATTGATTTAAAAAATATGTAGGGTGTAATTTTATAGGTGTGTTGTACTCACAGCTTATCTGTATGATTATGGTGAGTGATTGTAGTTAATATGTTGTTATATTTAGCACATAGATATAGCTGAATTTATTCCATTTCATTCAATTGGATTTCATGTTCATATTAATTATTTAAAATGAAATCAATATTCATTTTATTACTTACATATTTATATGTCTATGCATAATATGAAATAGAATCAAGCTTTCACTTTTCTATTTATATTTATAGATCTATAATATGAAATACAAAATTAGTTTTGACTGATATGTCTATACCTAATATTATAAAGCTGAAGAGTTTGTTTGTTTGTATGAACACGCTAATCTCAGGAACTACTGGTTCGAATTGGAAAATTCTTTTTGCGTTGCATAGTCCATTTATGAAAGAAGGCTATGGGCTACTTTTTATCTCAATAATCCCATGGGATCGGGAGTTGCGCAGGCGAAACCGCGGAGCGCTGATATTAATTAACAGACGGGTCTGGCTAAATTTGGCATTCAGATAACTGTTATAAAATAATTATAAAAGCTAGTATATTAGTATAGATTAGTTATGATGTTGGGGGTTTAAGTTTGAAGTATATTTTTAAGTAATCTTTCTCACCTGTGACATATTGTGTAAAGCCATGTGATGATGTATTACATTCTCCGTGAGCCACTCCAGTCGTCCAGTCTCGGCCAGGGTACTCCCATCAATGATCTGACCTCCATCTAACATTTGCTTAGGAAACGTCAATAAATTCTTCAAGTACTCCACAGTGTGTCTTTCCCGATCGTGGTTCCCATACTCAGCTTGTCGACTGTACGATGCTAGAACCACAGCTTGTTGAAAATCACATATTATACGTCCCTCTATCAGGTCATTCTTCAATTGAAGAAAGTAGTGGTACCGAGTTACTTCGTCGGTGATCAGACTAGTTCCAGATATAATGTAGTACATTACTCGAAGGTATAGTTGGTGGGAGGATGCGTGTTTGTCGAGCTGGCGCTTCAGGGGGCGGTCGAGCTGCACCCATCGCGGCTGCTGGCTCCTGTTCACGTACCGCAGCCCGAACAACTCCGGCTGGTTGACCGCCTGCCTCTGGCACACGTTGTCGAGACATTCCTGCCCGGAACTGTCCACGGAGAGCGTACAATCCGCAACCCCACCGTCCAACAACTCTACGCTTATCACAAACAGACTCTTCGACGCGACGTTGTATTGCCGCGTCTTCTTCAACTTCAACTTAAAAGGCATCCTACCTTACCATCACACAGGATATAGGTATTACGTTTATGGTAAAGGAATGTAGGAAACTAAGCCTCCGTTAGCCGCGCCACATTTTTATTGCGGTTCGGTTTATTTTGGCACCGTGAAGGTTTTCATGAGTTACACAACGTTAGAAGGTCGGTAACGTAAGCACTGCGAACGTAAGCAATTAAATTAAACACACTGATGCGCTGAATAATACAAAAATAAAATAGAAATTCGCGTTCACAACATTGCATTCGCGTTCGTTTCGTTGATTTGACGTAAATCTAACTAACCTTCAAATGTCATCATTCAAACTGACACTGACGTATCTAATCACAAAAAATTAGGACTTTTCTGACATTGACGTACAGCTGGGTTTTAAAATTAGAGACAAGCGCCGATTTTGAATTAAAGGGTAATTTATGTAAACTCTGCCGGGTGGTATAGTGCTATTTTTACTAGATTTTTACGACGAACGAGCATTTTATTTATCTAATGATTGAACTCATGGACGTATACTTCCGGTTCGACCATTTTATCAGAAGTGCTGTCACGTACTTGTCACGTTGCGTCGGGCGAGTACATTAGCGAGTGCAACTGAAGGAAGGAATTTCCTTCATGACTGCACTGACCTCAAAGGAGTACCTATTTGAGATATTAATGTTTTTCAGAGGTGCTGCCACTTAATAGAAAAACTAACTTTGAGCCTTCGAAAAGGCACACGAGTAAAGTCTCTACTCTACTCATGTGCTTTGAGAATTTCTATGTTCAATGATCGAACCACTGAAACATAGCTAAGAACACTTTACTCAAAGACTTTAGAAACTTTGCACCGAGCATCAGGTATCTGATAAACGCTTTCAAATCTCAGTTTTACATCACACAGCCCAAACATTTATGTAAACTTAAAGTAATCATTTGTCTCATTCGGTGGCTTAAAAACAAAGAAAACAATTTGAAACAGTGTATAAACAGGTAAAAATTATAATTTGATATGTAATTACATAATTTATATAAAAGATGAAGAGTTGTTATTTCCCAAATTCGGTATTTTTTTTATCGTTTAACAATAAAACATCATGCGGCAGCAGAGCGGCTCGTTTGGCTCGCGTTCGTCTCGATATTAAGCCAATCACGCGGTTGTTTCAACACTTTCATTACTTTCTCTTCTGCTGAATTCGGTTTTGGTATGTTCATATACTCCCATTTCTGGAATAAATTAATAATAAAAAAAATATAAATAAGTATGAGTTATGGTTTAATGGAGGATGGATATGGATGGATGGATACGAATGGATGTTGTGATAATTATAGATAATATGTGATATGGGTGAATGGAAATTCATATATCCATCCCCATCCATCCATATATTTAAATTCATTCATTCTTTCATCCGTAATAGCCCATACATCTCCATCCATTTATACTCAAATTCATTAACCATATGGTGTGATGTATTAGTATATGTAAAAACTTACAGCATTAAGCGGTAAAGACATGAGTATAGACTCGTATCTAGCCTCCGGCGTGTGCAGTCCGAACTTGGTACCTCTGTCGTACATCAAGTTGAACTCAACGTAGCGCCCGCGCCGGAGCAGCTGCCATTGACGCTCGTGGTAGCCGTACGCATCGTCTTTGTGCTTTTGTACTGGAACATTACAGGTTAAACCTTTGTCAATTCGAATCCTAACACTAGCATATAAATAAATAAATGCGTTTATTTCTTTTACAAATGCTTAAATCTATCTACATTAGCTGGAAACCTTCTTTTAGGCATGAAATGCCTTATATGATAATTATATGATATTTGTTTTTAACCGTAATATCGTCAAAAAAAAAGAGGTTCTCTTTAATTAGTTCACTGTCTTGAACATGTGAGTTCAAACCTCAGCGTAACCACTTCTTTTTGCTTGAAAATATTTATTTGAAGTTATGTGGGTTCGAACCCCAATACAGTCATTTCTTTCTGCTTAATTTCTTTTCAAGACAGACATGTGAGTTCGAATCCAAGCGCAGCTAAAATATATTTATACAAACTCTTTCATTTACCAAGTGGAACGTAGCTAGGTATGACAGCTTCAGCGCAGGAGGTGACAAAATCAAACGCCTCCTGTTGGCTCGGGGTATCCAAGTCGTCGAAGAAGATCCCGCCGATCCCGCGCCGCTCCCCTCGGTGAGGGATCGAGAAGTAATCGTCACACCATTTTTTAAACCTGAAAAAAATTTAGATAGAAATTCATGAAAAAACACTGCTAGTTATTTAAATCCTACTTCAATACGTCACTCTAACTCAAATTGAAATTCTACTGCAGTTTGTCACCGTCTAGAAGCAATCGCCTTCGCGTTAATTTTCAAAACTAGACTTAAGACGCAGTACTTACGCTCGAATATTGAAAAGCTAATTATCATAAGTGGCGATTAAATTAACATTTTAAGGGTATGTTAATATTGGATAGGATACGCGTGTACGGTTAGAATCGTTTGAGTATTTGGGCATTAAGTCTGTGGGTGGGGACGTATTGAAGTGGAGTAGGGTATCAAAATACGCTGTTCTCACCTAGCGTAATAAGAAGTGTCATGCGAGTCGCAGGCGTGTTTGAGCGTGAGATGGAAGTGTACCGCGTCCTCCTCGTTCAGATAGTACGGAGTCAGGTCCGTGCCACCGCCGAACCACCATTTTACACCTGAACGATCGACAATATACACTTATTACCACGTATAGACAAACATCTGGTACAAATTAATGAAATCTAGGGTATTTTTTGATAGATGAAGTTAAAGTGGAACAGTTTGTATGAGAATTGAATCCTCTAAATGAGGACACAATAAACTCATTGTAACTTGGATATTAGTCCATATTAATTCCTAGAATACAGCTATGCCGAAGATGCATCACACATTGACATCGCACTAGTAGATACGAAGCAGTGCGGCGCGAGCGAGACGAGGCGCGGTCATTTTGAGTTGGTTAATAGTCAAGAGCGTGTTGGCGTCGGGTGTGGATCCGGCTAATCACGAGCCGCACGTGGAGGTGACATCGTGCTATAAATAATTTATTTATTTATTTCTTAGGAAAACAAACTGCTCTAAAAAATAAATAAATAATAAATATTGCAGGACATTCCACACATCGCCATCTAACCCCAACTAAGTAACTAGACTTGTGTTATGGGTGCTAGACAATGGATATACTACTTATACTTACACTTTTCTTTTGTAAATATATACTTATAATACATAGAAATAATCAGACCACAGACAAATATCTAAGCATAAATACTTGTCTGAGGCGGGAATCGAACCCGCAACCCTGTGTTTGGCAGTCCGGCATGGTGACCATTGTGCCAACTGGGTCGACAAATGTGTGATGTATCTTCGGCCCAGCCATACCCTTAGCTAATGGCTTTGCACTGTGATAGATGCTACAACTAGATGTGGCTGCACTCACCGTCTTTATCCGTGACCTCGAAGTACCTATAGTTGAAGTGTATAGTGGGCACCATGGGGTTGCGAGGGTGTATAACTGCGCTCACGCCGGCTGCGAAGAACGGCAGCGATGCGTTCTCGAGGTTTTTACCTCTACAAGTTTAATACGTGAGTTAGTCTTTAGAAAACAGTACAAAATGGCTTATAATCTATACTTTTAATAAAGGCAGAAAGGACAAACAGTCTGTACAGTCACATTACCAATTAGCTAAACCACACGTGACCTAGAGCTCATCCGCAAATCTGAGAGGTTGTAAAGTAATGTTACCTGATTCTGTTTTTTTTTAAACAATCACTACATAGTATAAAACAAAGTCGCTTTCTCTTTCCCTATTTGCCTTTGTATGCTTAAATCTTTAAAACTACGCAACGGATTTTGATGCGGTTTTTTTTAATAGATAGTGATTCAAGAGGAAGGTTTATATGTATAATACATGCATAATATAACCGTGCGAAGCCGGGGCGGGTCGCTAGTACAATATAGGTACAATATAAAAAATAAATAAATAGGTAAATACTATATTTTTTACAGATATGCGAATAAGCTCTAGGTCACATGGGGTTCAGCTAATCGGTAATGTGACTGTACATGAAAGGATATTAAAAAAAATTAGAATCTAGAAGTCTTAGAAAAACCGGCCAAGTGCGAGTCGGACTCGCGCACGAAGGGTTCCGTACCACGTTGTATGGGAGCCTCATTTATATATTATTATTTTTCTATCCCGGTTCATGAGATACAGCCTTGTGACAGGCAGACGGACGGACGCACACTGTTGCCGCGGTCGGACAAAAACGGAATTTTGAATCTTGAAGGTACATTAAAAAAAAGGTTTGACAGGCAAATAGGATAAGGATGTCACTTAATTTAATAAACAAATGAGAAGTTTTCTATAGGATACTATAAAATATCATTTGTCATAGTTAGACCATTGAAAATAATGATTACTTGGAGCGAAAACTTAACGTCGTTCATTTATTCACAGTTTCAATATGTATTATTATTACTCCAAATAATAACATGACTTCTGAATTTCAAGGTATTGTCTTTAAGAAATTATATTAGTGTTTTTGAAAAGTACATCTATTTACATAATATAGACAGTTACTAAAAACGACCCAAAAATGACTAAAAATAAATCTTTACGAGACTAAAAGTATAAACTTTCCATCGCTTTCCGGATTCTAACTTACGTTAAATAAAACTTTAGACTTTATATTATTATGTTATTGAAATAAATGTTGCTACCGATTGCTACCCAAGATGTTATTTTTAATTGTTTTTCGTAGGACGCGTGGTTAGTTTACTCGTCGCGAACTTGTTGATTTCCTATTTCAGGATCCTGTTATTCAACAAACTGCTAGTCGGTAGAAGGTATCAATAATTTTCGATAAAATTAAAACTTTATATTTTGATACCAGTCGCAGAAAGGATATATTTCTCACAAGGCACTCGGCTTGGCTAGATGAAAAGAAGACGGATTTCTTCCATGATGTTCGTCCTAAACGAGGTCATCAAGGAGGAACTAATAGTACCTAATATATTTATTTTCTATACTTTTAAGATGATAGGTAGTAAATTTACATCATCTACACTAATATTATAAAGAGGAAAACTTTGTTTGTTTGTTTGTTTGGTTGTAATGAATAGGCTCAAAAACTACTGGACCGATTTTAAAAATTCTTTCACCATTCGAAAGCTACATTATCCACGAGTAACATAGGCTATATTATATCCCAATACTCCCACGGGAACGGGAACTACGCGGGTGAAACCGCGGGGCGCAGCTAGTAAATAATATTGTCCGAGACTTTGTATGGGAGCGCAATAGTGTGGGACGGATGGACTGTGAAGTCTTAGTAATAGGGTTCTGTTTTTACCCTTTAGAAAGAAAGAAAGAAATAAAATTTTATTTTCTGATCACAAAAAATAGACACATAAAAAAGCGCAAGAAAAAAGTAGAACTGCGCCCAGAAAAAAGGTTTCGTCCTCAGCACGATGCTAAAGCTAGAAGCCTCAGCGCTGTTTTATTTAGGGTACAACCCTAAAAATTTAGCTATGCTACATACCTACTCCTCATCTGCTGTATAGCACCAGGTGGTAGAGTACCAGACACAACTGATATATTAACTCCCGCCTTTTCGAACACTCGGCCATCTTGCAGCACGCATGTGATACCACCTCCGCCTTCTTTACGCATCCATCGGTCTACTTTGAACTTTGCTTCCTGGGAAATAAGGTCTTTTTCAGATTGGTAGTTACTAATTCATTAGGATTTCAGGTAATACTCTGAATACAAAACATATTGTAACAAAAAAGATCTACTTTGAACTTTGCTGCCTGGATTATTGAGATGTTTTTAGATTAGCAATGTCTATTTCGATTTTAGTTAATGGTCTAAAATTCTGCTCTACTTTGAATTTTGCTACTCGGAATAAAAGTTAATTTTGGTTTGGTTTTTTTACTAAAACTAGGTAAGTACCTACCTACTCGTTATTTGAAAAAGTCCCATCAAGAATATTGCATAAAACGTAGTTTCAACTCTATAAGCTACAAAATAAAGTTGAAAATGCATACCGGTGCGATCACGAACATGTCTTTATCGAAATCAAATTCGTGGACTGTTTTTTCATCATCCCAAGCCTACAACAAAATAATACAATTTAATTCTACAAGGCATCAAAAATCTAATTTGTTCGCCGCAAATAGTAGCCAAAATCAAAATGACATCCTATAACCATACTATAGTCGAAAAAATATGGCATAAGTAGTAAGTGGCTTAGGCGGTGCGTGGTGATGGCATTGGTTTTTGGATAGGCTTAGGAACAACGTTTTTGTATATACAATAATTAAGTAATAGTTTAAGGCGAAAGTAAATGCATTTCCGAAAATTGCACCGCGACGAGGCTTGAACTCGCGATCTTCAACCTTAAAGCTGGGGACACATTGTTCGGACGCGTCCGACAGCCGCGACTTATAAAGGCATCTGTGTTATGCAGTGGCGTAGCTATTCGCACCGGTTGTCACCCGCTTAGGGGTGACACCCGGGCATGAGGAACCAAGGTAATATTATTATGGTTTAATAGGTTTTTGAGGTAAATACTAGTAGAAATACAAGTTCTTTTGCCTAAAAAGTAATTTAAATCGTAAGTTCAATTGACAAAATAGATATTTTACAAAAAAAATATTTCTCATTTTGGCCTTTACTTGGTACGATAAAGACACTTCAATTCATACAACAGACAAAACTCTATTAAACACTAAATTATTGAAAATTATTGAAGTAAATAAAAAAAATAAAAAATTAATCAATAAATATTAAATAGTAAATTAAATTAAAAGTAGTAAATTAAATAAATTATCGAAGTGTGTAAGTTATTTTCGAGTTCAAAATTTCCCGCCCCTCATGAAAAACTAGCAGCATGTTAACCATAGAACATGAAGCAGCCCAAAATATAAATTTTGAAGAAGTCATTTCCGAGTTTGCAAATTGTAAAGTTAGAAGGAAGAAGTTTTAATTTTTTACTGATTCATTATTATAGCTGAAAATTACAGCGGGGTTCTCATTTTTTTTTAAATTTTATATATAATTTGTAATATTATAATTAAACATAAATTATGATCTTTTTAGGGTTCCGTACCACAAAGGTAAAGGAACCCTTATAAGATCACTTTCTTGTCCGTCTGTCTGTCTGTCCGTGTGTCATCACCGATTATCTCAGGAACGGGTGGACTTAGCAAGTTGAAATTCATACCAGATACTGAGGTCTATAGTCCCTATTGGGTGTATAAAAATAAATGTCCTGGGTCAACACGATAAAAAGATATGGGCAAATTTTCATTTTTGCAAAAACTCGTAAATACCAAATTTTACCTTAATTTTCAACTTTTTTTATATTTCGGATTTTTCCCTTTACTTGTGCTACAAACGTGCCATATAGGTTTTGGGTCGAAAACCTATATGGTAGTACCCGTGGACCTAGAATCACGAAATTTGGCAAAAAGCAAGGTCTTACAGCACACATAAAGGAAAAATTCCATAAAATAAAAAAAGTTGAAAATTAAATGGTGTCCCCATACAAACATAGTTAAACCAATTTAACTTGACGCTTACATTGTATGACCGCCTAAACGCTATAGGGTTCAAGTTAAATTGGTACCTAGACCTACCATATCACTGCAAGGGTAGAAAGAGAGTTGAAACTAATGTACGGAACCCTCGGCGCGTGAGTACCACTCGCACTTGACCGGTTTTTTTATATTAACATTTTATGTAAGTTTTGGGGTGACACTTACAATATTCGCCCCGGGTGCCACCCATGCTAGCTACGCCACTGGTGTTATGTCAACGTATGTAACTGTGTACACTATCGGACGCAAGTCGTGGACGTGACCTTGGGCCGCACTTGAGCGTTCAGACGTCCGCGGACGTCCTAGAGCGATCTGGGCCGCTGGATGCCAAACGTCCGTGCACACTTATCAGTCGCGGCTGTCGGATGTGTCCGTAAGCCGCGTCCGGTAATATGTCCCCAGCTTTAGTCGAGTTAAATCAAAGATCCGAGTTAGGTTAGGTGCAAGCAGATCGCGTCTGTGCATGCGATCACGATCGCGGTCGCACCGGTTTGCAATTTTTTTGGCTTGCATTAAAATTGATCGTGTCGCGGGACACGCGTTTAGAACGAAGTCCCTTTACTTTTTCTTTTTTCATATACACATGTGTGTTTTTAGGAGATAAGTTTCCCTTACGGTTTTTCGTTTCACGTTTTCATAACGCGTCACGTTTGGACGTCGCCAAACCGCGATAAGGAACTTTGTTCCAAAAAATAGCTCTGAGATAAAAGTTACTTAAAACGGAATATTTACCTATGAGATGAGATGACTAGTTTCAGCTAAAGCAAAACAAACACAAATCAATATGAAGAATCAGAAATCTTCATGTTTATTTGGTTCTTCTCTAGTTGTACTTTAGGTGTGATAGGTTCAGCCATACAGTTGAACTGCTGGAAGACCTTCATCTTTGTGATCAAACTAACCTCATCTTCTTCCTTCTCCAAAGCGCGACAGAACTCTGCCTGTATCCTCATGATAAGCAGCTCCATCTGAGTTTTCATGTCATCCTTGTTCTTTTCCAGCTGTGCTGTAGATGTGATAGGTTCAGCCATGTAGTTGGATAGCTGGATGATCTCCTTCATTTGGGCTTTGTTCTGCTTCAGCTGGCTGTAGGCTGTGAAGCCAGCCCCTATTATCGCTGCACAGTATAATCTGGATGAGAGGATCATGAAGAATTTGTTAAAATCAAGACTGTGTGTATATAAGTACTTATGTCAACCCAAGTCTGAGCTGAATAGAGAACCTTCTACATAAAGTGATTATACAAGCAATGCACTATACCTAACCAACATTTACCTTTCCACATTATATCTATTCATACAAAATGCTTTGTCCAGACTGACTAACTGACTGACAGATCAATACACAGCCTAAATCGCTAATCGTAGAGACCTGAAACTTGGAGGGTGTATTCTATGTATGACTTAGGCATCAGAAAAGAAAGAATTTTTCGAAGAAAGGGGGGGCAAAGTTTGTATGGGACAACCATGGGACAATTAGATTTCTTGGTCTAATCCTATTTGAACCATTTTCAACTTGCACGGGGACGAAGTTGGGGGGAAAAACTAGTCTCTATATAAAATGCTTTGTCCTGAATGATAGATCAACGCATTCTTTAACAGAATTGAAGGAAAACATACTTCGCATTTCATTGAAATTCATCCCCTAACAGGGGATGACCCCAGAGGTTAAATAGGGGTATTTTATTATAAAAGTAGTAGGTGACTTTGTCTGAAGGTTGGTTGGCAACACTGTAGGGCGTTTCAGTGGATGACGACAAGCTCCTTACTTCAGTGGGATTTATGCCCCACATAATTAAAATAACTTCTATGCTCACTAAATTAAGTAGGTACAAAAATCTGATGAAGCTTGCTTAAGTACTTTTGTGTGTTATCAAGGAAAAAATGAAAGGAAATTGGATGAAGCGCTTGCTAAAACAATGGCTAATTCTGAGTCATTTAAACTATACTGCAAATAACTTAAATACCTACTTATTAGAAACCTTTCCGACAAAACATTACATGACCACTGGCTCCTACATCAAATGCTTATATAATGTCCAGCAGTAAACATCTTGTGGCTGATATTATGATGATGATATTATGTTACCATAACACTTCGCTCATATAATTTAGTGTATACTCAGGTCTCTAGTTAGCCTTGACGCGTTATAGTATAGGCAATGTATTAAAAAAATAATTCACTTATTATCTCCACTTGTCCAGTTATCTACCTAGATATTGTGATAGAAGCATCCCATTCTTAAGTAATAACAAATATTACTTACTATACTGTTAACTTACGGCAGCAAGGAAACAGTACCTATTCACAGTTAACAGTAAAACATTGCTCATCGATATAGGTATCGTGTTTGTTTACATTTTACGTGTTTTTCAACGGCATCGCTATTAATGTAAATCAACTTACTTGTATGGCTTGTCCCTGATCTTTTTGTAGCTCCCAACGTAAGTGAGCGTCTTCAAACTTCTTACTACTATTTTATAAGACATTTTTGTGTAATTTTAACGTTAATTTATATTAAATTTAATTGATTTTCGGTGATCTTTTTCAACAAACGACCAGCTTCAACGACAACAAATCAGCTGATTGATTGACAGTTGTTTTTGACATCGGCATATAGGTATTTTGACTTTGACGTTGACATTTTTGCTTTACTGTGAAGTTTCTGATATTTTGACATTACCTAGAGTGTTGACAAGATTTTGACACAACACAACTGACATTGAATTGTCAGATTGTGACACAGTGACATCGATTTGTTATCGTTTGTGGACGTGCTGGCTGCGCGCGCAAGTGGGAGTTTACTCAGTTATCAGCTGTGAAAATTTTCTTCCGCAAGACGAGCCTTCATGCGCAATATGTGTTCATCTCTTTTGTGAGCGCGGCGGTTGGGATCGATCGTTCCCGTCGCACTCGTGTCGGTCGGAGCGCTAGCCGCTAGGGCTAGGTAGGCTAGCAAGCAGAGCAGAGTGCGCTCGGTGCCGTCACCGCCGGTGGTGTGGTGTGTGGTGTCGTCGCTCTAACGTTACCAGTGCGCGTGTGCTGAACTGCTCTCGGCCGCGGGCGCGGTATCGATCCTTTGGCGGAGCCGCATTGCCGTACATTCCGGAGGCGGTGCCTCGCCTAGTTTTCGTCGATCGTCGGCGTGGCGGGCGCGTGTCGGCGTCGGCGGCTGCCCGGGCGGCCCTGCGCAGTAGCGGCGCGAGTAGCGCGGGAGAGACCGACCTTCCTTCCGCCAAAACCGGCTCGGTGTCCGCCGCGGACGGCTGTGATGTAGCCGCGGCCGGCGCGAGCGGCCCTCGGACAAAGGACCCGCGGAACGGTTATCGCGATGAAGAAGTTCACTTTCAAAGGGGTGCTCGACGGGTTCCGCAGCTCGGTGCAGGCGGCGCCGCGCGGGACCGAGCAGGAGATCCAGGAGACACTGCGCCCCGATCATTTCCAAATTAAAAAGGTAAGTTGTAGCGTAGCGACACGACATAGCCCAAGGTCCCGCAGATAATGGCGATGCGCGAGTACCGTACCGCCGAGCGCGTACTACGCGCTCTCGTGCGAGGAGTGGGGACTGGGGGGACTCCTCTACTTTACGTAAATATGATACGGTTCCACCTGAGCGCTCGCCGCCGCTGCTCGACTCCATTGACACTGTTGTGTAAACTAACGGTGACACGAGCCATGGACGCACCAAAACAATGCCATCAAAACATTGCGGTTATTACGTTGCTTATCTCACGACAACGATCTCTATTTACCGATCGGGTAGCATTTATTACATTGGCGAGGGTAGTTTCAGGATGTGTGCGACGACCGACGAGGGTACTGACTGCCGCCGACGACGGTTTACGTCATTGTGCAACCTTGACCATACCGTAATCTGTTAGTATAATTAGATCCTGCACAGAATGTAATCTGCTCATGTGTGAAGGCACCAGTTCATACAATTAGCCAATTTTCTGCATTAGCGATCGCGCGCTCCCGGACTACGTCTGCCGTATTATTTTTTCGCAGAATGGTACAATAACTGGGCAAGCTGCCTGTAGGCGTGTTCCAATCATAATAATATTGAACAGATAACAGATTAGATAAAACTTGCACTTAATAATAACTAACATTACCCTTTGTGATATATCCATAGGTAGGAAGGCAGTAGATTACAAATGTTGGTACCTACTGTTTTTCGATGGAAAATGCGCGAAAATTGATTTCAGATTCATGGAGTCCGACGGCGCGGGCGGCGTGGCGACAGATATTTGCATTATTTTCGTCTATAAATTCCTTTCTAACAGAAATTTAAGCATTAAAGATTGAGTATTTTACTTATTACAATAATGTGATAAAGGCTACTGAAACTACAAAACTGAAACAGTTAGCAAAGTAAATGGAAAGTTGCGGCGAAAGTAAAACGTAACAAATTATTTTCATGTCAAGGCCCAGCCATACCCTTGCTAAATCGATGGATAACTCCAAACAAACTTTTTAATGACTGCAACAGAAGTTGTGAAGGCACGCATACACCTCGAACATTTTCCTAAAGTATTTGCTCATTTCCGAGCTATGTATATCATAATTTACGTAGGTTTATTGATGGGCCTTCGTCGTTTTGCGGCTCCGCACGGTTTTCGACGATTAAATGTTTATTATTCGAGTAAATAATGATCAAATACTTGTTTTGTAGCATTTACGACACAAGTTATCCTTATTTTTATCTATTACCGTAATAGAATTCGTCGTTTGACGTTCGTCTAAGTACCTACGTATATAAATGATCTATATTGCCTAAAAGTTAAGTAGGTATTTAATAGACGAAATTGTAAATTAAATTCCATCTCGTTACAGGGGAATGCTTTTAGAACTTTTCTGTTTCAATCTTCATTTTGTAAATAAGGTGGGCGAACTAATTTACCGTCGGGTTCTAATAAGGCACAATTTGTTGTACCCCAGTCGCATCTTACAAAAACGTGGGTAGCTCTGAATTAGTCCTTTGGAATCGACCGAAACTGTTTCATGTCGACTTACTTTAAATACCTTAAAACAATTTGTTCCGAGAAGTTTAATTCAAAGCCTTTGATCGCAAAGAATGTATACGAAGTTGGTTCTTAACACAAAGCACGGTAGTTCAATTATTTGATACGTTTGTTACACCTATAAATATTTCATAGTCGTTAAGGATATAATATATTAACTGGTATTATGGTATTATGTTTCCCTATGTATGTACAATTGAAACCACAGCATGGGTTAAAACCGTATCGTGTTTTTACTTTTAGCAGCATCGATAAAAGGAAAACAATGTTATGCTGCGGTAAAATATTTGTTTTAATATGATGTCAGCGTGACTTTACCACGGACATTCAGCCCATAAACCAACTCAATGCGAAGGTTTGCCTCGGAAACTTTTAAACTGCGAACAACTGCGATGAGCCATTCATTTCGGAGAGAAAACGTGTTGTTTTAAATTTAAAAATTACAACTTTCATGACTGTATTATTCAGTTTTGAAACAACCACTACCGTTTTGCAGTAGGTAGGTACAACAAGATATGGTAGCGCGAAGTAAATATTATCATAAAGTCGGAGTATCGTCGAGGTTAGGTATAGAAATTTGCATCAATGCTTTTTATGGAATGAAATTAGTTACGGTTGACCTATTTCGCGTGGCATTACTTACACTCGGATTTTCAGCAGTGAGGTAGAAAATTTTGAGACACATTTTCAGGTTTAAATCTAATTTTGAGACATTTCACCAGAGTCACTAGAGAGATCACAGTTTAAAGCCTCAAATTGAGTACAAATTAGTCGGCAGCCTCGCTTCTTTCATACAAAAATTCGACATCTTTTAGAAAAAATCCGCATCGAATTTTCGCTTCAGTTGATTTCATAACCAGTTTATACTTCAAAGAAAGAAGATAAGAGATTTTACAGCACCATCAGATCTTTATCTTGAACCGAGAGAGAAGAACTCTTCGAGTATAAGTAGGTCGACGACGCTTCTAAACCAACTATTTGCAATTCAAATGCAAAGCAAATAAAGCTAACTGCTGTCGATTAAAGTACAAACTATGAATAAAAAATGTTGATTACTGCAGGCCCGTTAACTTTGTTCTCTATTACATTTATCTTAATGAATTCTCTACAACACTGAGACACAGATACTTTTGAGATGGTGCTAATAATTTATTCCTTCTAATTAAATGACTGTTTCATCAAGATCTAGGGCGATATTTTTAGATTTAACTTTAAAGGTTATCTTTATAATTTTATAAGTGACCTTTATCCTTAAAATGTCGACGAAAATGAAATGACAAAGATAAGCTAGGTATTTCATAATGAAACTGGTCTATGATTCAACCAGAGCAATATTTATTCTAGGCGGTATAGTAGAGGCATTAACTAAACATCTTCTATACTTTTTTATAAAACACTGATAAACTTAAAAACCACTGAACGAATACTGTTTTTACCAATAGACGGAGTGATTCAAACGGTTTAGGTGTATAATTCATTAGGGTTTTTTTAAATAAATCGGCTGAAATATTAGAGAAAAAATGCAGGCTCATATGCTTTACTACTAATATTCATCTCTGCTAGTAATTAATAAAAAAGAAACATAGAAATATGACCATAAATAAATCAGAATAGGTATATACAATATTTATTTGTTCGCGTGATATGATTAAATATTACATTACAAGCTGACGTTATGAATGAGCGCCGACGCGACGGTCGGCCGCTGTCTTACGAGATAAGTAATTAACTAGAGAATTGGATCTGGCCGTCTGTTATCTCCATGATTCACTCAATTAAACTAACTCAACTGATTGTTGAGGTTAGTGAAGCGGTTTGTCTCTGGATCGATATCATTTTCGAATGCTTTTTTACCATGCAGAAAATAAAAACGGGAATATAAAACGACTTTATTTCTAATCTTATCTAAGTAACGTTCATACTTCATACCAACGTTGTAACTTGTTTAGAGTTAGAATTTTACTCTTAATCAGTTCTGTCAGGCAGAACTTAAACGTTGATTATTTTACTATGAAATGTATAAATGTCAAACTTGAGACGGCTTTTGCTAAATGGTCGTTAACGACTACGGTTTACTTACTTGCTGTTCTGGACATCCCTTTAACAAATTATATGTTAAATCCCTGAAATTCCACGAATACCAAAACAAATTATAAAGCGACATCCGAATCGTCGTGACTAACAAGTCGGCGTGTCCCCCGGTCAGTCGGACTTCAGCGGTTTCGCCGGATTACAGCGGCTTCACAGATTTACAGGCACATTGCCACCTCAGGTCTTTGTGCTCAGGTTTATGTCGTATGGTGCTTGCTTTACCGACTACTCTTGAAATATTACACCCAGTTCGGTCGTTGTATGTGGAAATACTGCCACTTTTGTGGAAATATTTTTAATGTCCTTACATATTGGCAGTTTTCGGGACAATTTTTCTTGATATACTTACCACATACATCAAATTATGATGTAAATAAATTAGCTAAAAGCACTCTGTTGTTATCTATGAAGGAGGTACTCTACGGCTAATGAGAACTTAATTGGCTAATATTTTAGTAGAGTACGACATAAATGGAGGTGAATTACTTTAAGATAAAGTATCAAATGAAAATATTCCTCTTAATCTTGAGTTTTGTCAGTTCAGTGGTCTTTAACGACTATTAGGTACATATAATAACGTAAAACACGAAGGAACTATATTTTCTTAAATAGTCTAGCTCTACACTTCAAAAGCAGCGAGAAATTAAATTGAGCTTACCTAACCCGGTTTGGTTAACCGGTTGTAGTTTTTAGTTTAAAGTAACACCGAAATAAAACGATCGCTCTCCACACATTTTTATCACCTTTTTGTCGTTGAAATTTTATTTGATATCCATTGGTCATTTTTATGAGCAAATTATAAGATTTTTGGTTTTTTGTCAAGTCTATACACCCAAGTAAATATTGACGCAGAACTTTCTAGATAATAGGCTTGTTCCTACCTTATTTGTTTCACTAGGTTTTACTATTATATAGGTAGGTACACATTATGTATATTTATTGATATTTATCGGTATATACGGCAGTCAGGGTCCTGTAATATACGATGTATGTTACATTGACTGAGATAAGCCCGTATCTTGATATTTGATAAAAGCTATATTTTTATTATATTTCCTCGTCTGTGCTGTTTGATGCGGTCGATGTTATCTATAAATATAAAATTCAAAGTCCAGACTGACTGACTGACTGACAGACTGACTGATGGTCATATGGTCAAAGGACGTTTTGGCAAGATAACTGTTATAACTTAGATATGCGTAACATTATTTGGAAAATTAAAAACCAAGCGGGCTAAGTCACGGGTAAAAGCTAGTAGAATGTACAGTATGCGTCATAAGTAAATGATCAGTTTGCTACAATCTTAATATATATAAATCTCGTGTCACAATGTTTGTCCTCAATGGACTCCTAAACCACTTAACCGATTATAATAAATCTTAATATATATAAATCTCGTGTCACAATGTTTGTCCTCAATGGACTCCTAAACCACTTAACCGATTATAATAAAATTCGCACACCATGTGCAGTTCGATCCAACTTGAGAGATAGGATAGCTTACATCCCGATATTCCCACGGGATCGGGAGTTACGCGGGTGAAACCGCGGAGGGCAGCTAGTAATACTATATACAAGTATTGGACTTGCGGCCTTCTGCTAATAGACGTTACACACAAACATAAACGTTACGGTGGGCAGAGACTTTTGACCGTTGATTGTAGGTACGTACCTATAAATGACCTATATTATAGATAGAGGCGTCAAATTAACATGTTTCACGTGAGTTATTTTCTTTTTCTTTTACAAAATTGACACGCAATCATCACGCAATACTAGCCTCTATACACCTGCGTATTTTATTTTTGAACGAGACACGCCTTTAATATATAATGAGGGGTTTACCGAGCCTTATTTTTAAAAATACCACCAGACTGCGCGGCGCAGTTTTGCAAAAAGAAAGTCAAATGTCAATGTCAATTGGATTACCAATTTGTCATTTCAAATGTTATTAATGTGTAAGATGTCAAAATGTCAACGTGAGATTTGCCGAATTCTTTTGCTTTTGTCAATAAGACATGGAGAATCATCCTTGTGTTCTTTTTATTAAACGTAAATATGTTTAGTTAAATTGAATACAACTTTCATTGAAATAAAAAAATCGATGTTAAATTAAATTACTTTGAAATACCTATGTATTGACATTTGACAAATACGATTCTAAGTACTACGGTAAATACATTTCTAATAAACTTGCAGCGTTGATTACTTTTCTAAGAATCTTCTAGTGTTTTACTCCAACACTATAATGATCAGAACTACGACTATATTTCAAAGAATGCACTTTATTAGCTTTCTAGTAGCTATTGGCGATAGTAAGTAGGTACCTACTTCCTGCCTGGGGCCTTATTTGGTATT
The DNA here is from genome assembly GCA_907269075.1 of Idaea aversata. NCBI lineage: Eukaryota > Metazoa > Arthropoda > Insecta > Lepidoptera > Geometridae > Idaea > Idaea aversata. Next base: position 451,644 of record OU026092.1, on the reverse strand, counting down.
CTGCTAAAGTTTTAATAACATCGCAATATAATCACTATGGAGTCTCAATGGTATGGTAATATTTACCTTGCAGGTGTTGCCTAGCAACATGGTATATGTTGCTAAGCAATATACCGTTTTGACAACTATCGAGATTCCATTAAGCCACGATTGTAGAGCAGAACACAAAAGTGAGTCAGTGGTGTGTCAGTGGTGTCTCAGTGGTGTCTCGATAGAATAGTCAACGTTAGGAGAATACGAATTTGACATGTAATGTCATATTTTTGACATTAAATTTCTATTACGATTATATCGACACACTATTGAAATACAATTGTGTTAGCAGACTTAGGCCCCTGGTTGTCTATTCTATACGATATCGCTTTCTGTGAATAATAAATTCAATATTTTATGTGTTGTGCAAATAAAGGATATCTATCTACTTCTATATCGATGCTGCTGCTGTATTTCTGTTAGGTCCAGTTAAAGACCCATTAGACGGCTTAAAAACACTAAGATTGAATGAGCCACATCTTTTTTTCAACTTTTTCTTTATACTTATTTCTAGTAAGTATATCTTGTTTTTGTTTATATGATTACTTTTATTTGTACAGTGCAGAAAGTAAAATGTCTTTTATTCTTTTGAGAATTTTGTCTTCTAAAAATAAAAATATGGTTTTTTTTTTAGTTTCCAAAAATACAATATCAAAAAAGTTAATCATGGAAAACATGGGAATAACACTGAAATACAAGAGATAAAAATACTAGATTCATCGCAATGGGTCAGTAGTTTTTAGGCGAAGAAGTAACAAACATACACACAAACTTTCACATTAGAATATTAGTAGGAAATATAATATCATGAAGTAACAATTTCGTACTAACAGAGTATACCTTAAACTCGTCCTACAGCCCACGATAAGACGAGTTACAATATTTAAAGTACCTAACAAGAACTTAATATTCAACAAACAAAAGGAATAAAACACGAAATCACGTTGTAATTATAACAATTGAGCTTTATGAAGTCAATGGTAATAGGTTTTAATGTAATAATGCGTGGAATGTGACGGTAAATCGTTCCCTCGCCAGGTCCCTTACCACGGCTTGTTTACTTAACGTTGCAACCGAACGTAACGCATTGAGCGGTTCACAAGAAACATAATAATATCTAAGTAAAATATATGTTTCTTGTGTAATTATGTGTATTTCATTATTTTGGGAATAATTATCAACTTCATTTTTTTTGGAATTTGGTATAGTAATCAACAAAATTGATCTTTTTCGAAAAAAGTTATTATTACGTTAATCGACGTAGTTTCGAATAAGGATCAAATCACTCTTAGAAACTATAGGTTGAAGTATCAGAGACTATGCAAATCGGATCTCTATACATTTTGTACTAAAATCAAATCATTGTCCTTATATCGCAGCAACGACTATAGTCACTTACTTTTAAATTCGAATTTCGAACAACAAGAAACTCTGGGTTTCGCTAAAAAAGATTTGAGAATATTCAAAACTTACACGAACAAAGTCGCGGGCAAAAGCTTGATTATAAAATATTAAGTACATAGTTAGTTTTTTTGATACTGTAAATTCGTCTCTATATTGAAGACGTGGATGAACATTATGTAATAACGTTTGATCGCATCGTTACCGACTTGTGGTACGTCCTCAGTAGTGTGAATATATGCGGTAAGTTGACGTCACCTAGCTGACTCACTCCCTGGTGGAAATCAGCTCGGTCACCTACTGGCTTAGATATATGAGACTCGTGTTATGTTTTATTTGATTTCATTAGAACATGTTTATGAACGAACATGTTATATGGTATTCGATGTGGATATTAATTATTTTATACAAGTCTTAGGACTATTGTGCTGCCATCTATCTATATGCAGCGTTTTATAAGATGGTCCTTTAGGGGCATTTTCTAAACCATAAGAGATAGCGAAAAATGCTGAAAGGCGTTGCGATTTCGACAAAAAACTAAAACTGCAACATTTCTATTTTTGGAAAAGTCTTTACATTATCAAAAAATCGAACCTGTTAATTTTCTCGTAAAATGATCACCCTATATTTTTATAGTTATCGATAGTGTTGCTAATAGAAATCAATTCCTGGGTATTTAAGTTTATTGCACTCATGAGAACTATTTGGTTAGAACTTATAATTTGAGTGAACCTTGGACTCGTCCCATATACCTACGGCCCAAATGGAATAAATTTGAGAGAGGCACAAAATATAACTGACGTTTTGTTTAAAAATCTAGCGTTCTTTGTATTATAGATTCTCAATAAAAGGAGCATAGTCTATTGTCCTTTTTCAAATAAAAAAAAAACATCGCACTCCGGGAGTGCAGGCAGAAGTGAAAACAATAAACTTGTTATTTCTTATAGAATATTTCTTGAAACGATCTGCTACTGCCATCTATTAGCACTCACTTAAACAAATATAGTTTATTTTTTATTCGCTAGATGGCAGTAAAAAATTTAAATCAGCGTCATCTACATTCGAATAGCGGTCTTTCTAGAAACTAAGTTTCTCAATTTGTGTAATAGATGGCAGTATAAGTTAAACAAAAAGACTAACACAAATAAAATCTCATCTGTCGCGTCAAATCTCATCTGTCGCGTCAAAATCTGTCGCGAGAACGGCTGAAAATGCTCACCCACAAAAGTGCCCAACGCGCCATAAGAAGTTTTCACTTCAAAAATAACTTTCTCCGTATAAATGTTTTGACATTGTTTTTTTCATCAATGTTACCGAACGAAAAAAAGTTCTAAATAAATATTGATGACTCGTTCGGCGTCAGATGCCGCAGGTGCCTTCGAGTTCAATATTAAAAAAAAAGCTAAGAGGTGATTTGTAATAAAATATAATTGGATAGGTATTATAATTTTAGATTTGTATTCATCGAATGTAAGGTCAAATGTGCATTCGTGCGCTGTTAATTGTTTGAAGATGTGTTATATTGATACCTTTAGGTCTTTATTGTATTGAATATTGCGTGCAGATCGATCACAATGCTACAAGATGGTGGAAGTTATACGTGATGTGAAATAACGGAGTTTAACTTGGCATACGAAAGTAGGCATGGTGCGATCTGAAGTACATGTGCAATTGTAGTAATGTTGTCTTTGTGCTACAGATACTATTAAAGTTTTAAAAATCGGCTAAGTGCGATTAATAGGCATCCCGCTACGAAGTCATATTTACCACTTGTATACATAATAATAGATGTCCCGGCAAACGTTGTTTTGCCATTTACAAAAAAAAAATAGCGACACGAGAATTTATATAGGGATGTAAAGTGACCAGAAATCATTCTAGGATCAAATACAGAGTGCAGGCTTACACACTTATAAATTCATAGGTAAAATAAATAGATATTGCAAATAAATATTTTTTTTAGTAAATAATTAAGTATTTACCTACTTAGTAACCAACCTAACCGATTCGTAATGCCTAACAAAAAATATGTTTCAGCCAAAGATTTTGTGCGAAGTTGTCTTATCAACTCAATCCATTTCTTTTTCTAAACAACACGTTTCTTTCTATAGATGGCTCTCTAATCTAAGTCAAATGTCTCTGCTCAAGGGCCTGAAAGTTCTTAATAAGAGACATTGACACATGTGACTTAAAGCGCCTACCATCTAAACTAAATAGTTAAAAAAAAGAGATTGGCGAACTTAACATTCGACTGAATTTTCATTAACACATTAACACTGGCTGGTGAATGAAAATGTAATAAAAACACGTCGACATTTCGACAAGACCTTTGACAGTGTAATTTACACCGTTGTTAACAGCTGCCATCAAATATGTAATAACTATCGGGGTATCGATGAAATGACGACGAAATACGAATCAACGCTGGTTTGGGTAGGGTTACCAGGTGGTATACAAAAAGCAAGATTTTTACTAGAAAAAGGTCCTATCATTATGCTTAGAGCTTAAAATTTTATCGGTTCTAACCCTAAATGCATTTATATACAAAACAAAAACAGGTGCACCGCACTGCAAATAACTAAAACCGACAATTGGTTTAATTATTTTGAGTTTTTTTGTTGTGTTGATTATTTCCAAAGAAAAATAATTACTAAAACTTAATCTCAATCACTTAATAACCTAATCAAAAAATCCTGATATTTGTCCGGCCGAAATCCTGACAGAGACCAAAAATCCTGACTTCGGTAACCCTAAGTTTGGGCGACATAACCCACCCCACCGGTTAATTGGGCCCACACCCTGCTATTTGGGCGATGATTGCTGCCTACAAACCTGTTATTTTAGGTTATTATTTCCAGTTTGTTTTTATGGTTGTCAGAATTGATTTTTTTACAAGGTTCTAAAGTTAAAGTCGGAGAAAGTAAGGTTATGAGGTCATAAAGTGTAACCTAACTGCTCTATTACAAAACTATTGTATTTCACTTTCAATGGCTAGTTTTTCAATGCTATATTTTTTCAAAAAAACACTAGTTTCGACAGATGACGTCTGTCTAAGTCGTAGTCAAGAATCATGTGGCAATGTCAAAATCGTTTGACCATAAGAACTTTCCGGCCCTTTGCTAGAGATAACTTTGTGGAAAGAAAAAGAAATTAAAAAACTTCACATTGTAGGTTTAGGTGACGAAATTCATAATCAGATTGTAGTCAATCTCAATCTAAAAATTATAAAAGGATTAGGTACTAATAGTTACTTGTAAATTATCATATAAAAAAGTCCTTAAAAAGGTCATACTTAACCTATTTTTGCTTCGTGTATCACGTTATCAAATTACCTTACTGTTTAATAATTTACAAATCTACCCTTTAAATTATACGTTATCAATTTATATTGCGTTGTTGAGGATTTCCTACGTTTCCATTTTAGTTATGTATGACCTTATTTCTATGGATTTATTAACTTTCCAAAATGTTCTTTTTTTAGGTGCATAAGTATTTTCAAAATAGGTACCATCCTCAATCCAGGTATACCTATTAATATTTGTGTCTACTGACTAACTGATATATCCACTCACAGCTCTAACCAATGGATCGATCGGGCTAAAATTTGACAAACAGACAGCTATTATGACACAGGCATCCGCTAAAAAAAGGTTTTGGAAAATTATACTACTACTCGAACGAAGTCGCTAGTAAAAGCTAGTCTGACATAAACTTGTTAATCAAACCAAGTTAATTTTAGAACTATTTAACGATTCTCTTGTAGAATTGGATACGAAAATCACGTAGAGTTATGTTAAAACATACGGAGCTTCCTAAAAAGTTATCTACTTCATAACTCCAAACTTTTAAGAATCATCAAAAAAACTCGCATCTAAAATTCAAGCAAACAAGTTTAAAAACAGCTACAAATTCGGTACACCATATTTAAACTGGAACAATATTTACCGAGCTGAATCGTTTCGGCTATAAAGCTGAGCCACGCTGCCACCGCGCCGCCCTCCGCGCGCTGAGCGCCGAGCGCAGTAAGCAGTAAGCAAGCACATAGGCGTAAACAGTTTTAGAATGAAAGCATACCACCGACTTTTTATCCATCGATAAATCGCCGACACTGACACAATTTTCGGTCCTTTTGTGTAAAAAGTATGAGGTTTTTTGTAATTTAATTTTAAAATTAATTAAATACACAAACAACCCCGTATACATTACATAAACTCAGTTTGCCGATTCACGGCACTGTAAGCCCCTGGCTGCTACTGCTACCTCTGGTAGCAATCGTAAGGTCAAGTTAGAGACCTGATAACGACTTGAAAGCTCTAACAATAAGCGATGCACACCACTGTATCAGAAGAAGAACTCAAGTATTGGTTGGTTCCAACTACATATCAGCCGACCAAACTGTCAGTTTTCGCACAGAATGCAGCTTTAGAAGCTCGCTCACTCACCCCGCTCGACGCTATGCTCGCGTGTTCAAACGCATTACCCTATTTTGAATAAACAGGTAAGTAGATAGTTGCAAAGCGTAAATACATTTAATTACAGCACAAACTTTTGGAACACTGCAGTTATTTTATCTAGAGAAAATAAATGATCTTGCGGTTAAAATTACCTGACTTATCTAATTCTTTTAAAGTTTTGCCTTCGGTCGACTTGTGCAATGTGTGCATTGGGTACCCTCATAACCAAATACATATATTTAAATGCTAATTGCTGATACATGAATATTTAGCTGACGTAAAATGTCGATGACAAAATCAAAAATCGAAACAACCTGCTAAGCATCATCTGACGGACCTATTTATTAAAACACTAGCTGCGCCCCGCGGTTTCACCCGCGTAGTTCCCGTTCCCGTGGGAGTATTGGGATATAATATAGCCTATGTTACTCGTGGATAATGTAGCTTTCGAATGGTGAAAGAATTTTTAAAATCGGTCCAGTAGTTTTTGAGCCTATTCATTACAACCAAACAAACAAACAAACAAAGTTTTCCTCTTTATAATATTAGTGTAGATTTAATTCATCTCAATCTTAACTAAATTATCTTTTTAACTGCGTACATAAAAATATGGGACGAGTTTAAGGCTTGGCTAAATTGCCTTTAACTCTGTACACAAAAAATTTAGGCCGAGTCCAAGGATATTTTTTGGTCCATCAGATTCGTTCCGTTTGGGCTTTAGGTAATAAATATAAATAAATAAATAAGTATAAATATTTCAGGACATATTACACATCGCCATCCAGCCCCAAGCTAAGCAACTTAATGCTTGTGTTATGGGTGCCAGATAACGGATAAACTACTTATATACTTTTTTTTTTGTAAATATATACATATTATACATATAGGAAACACCCAGAACCAGAAACAAGAATTTATGGTCAGCATAAATACTTGTTCCCGGCGGGAATCGAACCCGCAACCTTCTGCGTCGCAGTCGGGCATATAGGTATATGGGACGAGTTCAAGGGTCACTCAAATCTTTGAGACACACATACACTTCATTTTTCTAAATGTAAAGTGTAAAACATGTTGCTAATCAGGTTGGATTTGGACTTTGGGTTATTAAGTTTTTTGTATTAAAACTATTTGGTTTGTATATTTTGTTATTTCACGTCCACATTTTTTTGTTTCTACCCTCAAATACAGCTGTCGCCTATCTAAAAGTGTGTCTGTACGTTCGCCCTAATGAAAATTGGTATAGACTACGGAGGCAGTCACAGTTTTTTCGTCGGCATCGTCGCTGTTTTATGTTTTGACCTAGTTTATTTTGCGGCATGTTGTATACGTACATTTATGAGATGGAGTTTAGAATCCACCGAGTGGAAATATATGTTACAGTACTTCAGGAATAACTGCTTTGGAATTTGTGTAATTTACAAGTAAATAGGTTACTACATGTGAGGTCAAGATATCAATGGGTAACGTAGTGAAGAATTACTAAAAGTTATAATGTAAATGAGCAAGTGTTAATAAGTACAAAAGACATAACATCATTATTACATAGTGTATCAGGGTCTAACTAAATGTTCCAGTGTCAAAATGCGTACGAGACGACTTGCAAAGCCACAAGGAAAACGAAATTTCCATAAGACTGACTGATATACCAGATAGCTGTTATAATAAGAGAGGAATTTTGGCAAACTCAACTCCTAAGCGAACGAAGTCGCGAGTAAAAGTTAGTATTCCAATAAAACAGAATATCCAACATTGTATTTATTGAGAATAAATTTTATTTTTTTATTTTCATCAATAAATATCTGTTGAGTAGAAAGTCACCGTATAAAGAATTCAACGAACGAACCATACCTTAACTTTTCTTAGAATCATTAAAAATGTAAATACGTAAAGTATGTTGTACTTATACAAAACATATTCTAAGGAAAACATTCCTTATATCAAAGTAGAAATTATATTTCATCAGCACCGTAACCGAGCTAAGTTTAAAAATTCATCCGTATCCCTGAGTTACATAGGTACTATTAATTATTCTGTGGTTCTGATGTTATAATTTTTATCAAAGTAACTTTACTTAGATATTATTTACTCATCCTAAGTTCTGCTTTTGATATGATCTCGTGTTTTATTTACATTTTATTTAAATACTAGCTTTTGCCCGCGACTTCGTCCGCGCAGGAGTCGAAAATAGTTAAAATAGGATTATTTTTTGTTGATTTCAAATTAGATTGAGTTTGAAACAATGTACTTACTTAATTTAATCAAAAGCACTAAGGAGTTCGAGTCGAAGTAAATCGCCTAAAATAACTTTCTACTCTTTTTTAAACCCGGTAGGTAATTAATTTCGTAAAATCCTTTCTTATCGGATGCCTACGTCATACGAAGAACACACCCTACAAGTTTCAGGTTTCTACGATTTAGGCTGTGCGTTGATCCGTCAGTCAGTCAGGACAAAGAATTTTATATGTATAGAGAAGATAGATTTTGAATGAGATGTATTTTAACTTGGGGAAAACCTCGGGTGCACCCAATTCTCTTGGGATGGGATCCAAAATGGGCTATACGTCTAAGTACCTAAAGTTCTAAACCAAAAAAATGAATTCTTCTATTTCTGTCTTTCTAACACAGAGCCAATAATGCACAAAACTCTACGATTACCACATGAGTAAATCTTTAATCATATCGTGCTAATTAGTAATTACCTATCTATCATAGTCATCTTTTGTGTTTTTAGGGTTCCGTACCTTAAAAGGTAAAAAAGGAACCCTTATAAGATCACTTTCCTGTCCATTTTAAAAATGAAAAAGGTGTAAAAGTCCTATTCATTTGTTTAGGTAAGTATTTTCGTATTCATAACAAAAGATATTTCTTTTAAATTACTAAATAATTAGTATCTACTAACTTTGGGAACTGTGACTTTTGGCAAATTGTTCAAAATTTTATTATTAGGTAGGGCTGAACAGTTGCGCAGAGAGTAATTTTGGCGTATCCTAATAAAAATATAGAGTTTTAAGTGATTCAGTGGCTATCCTATAACAGTTCTATGTTTAACAAATATCCCGTCTCCGAGATGGTTTAGAAGTTTGGTTAGAAAGCATTATTTGTGCACAGCGCACTTTTGATAAAATCTTAGTCATAACGTTTGGTCAAATACCCCATTTCCGAGACACCTATGAGATTTGGTGTAAAGGCATATTTCATTTGCCGTAATGTCCTCTATCGACAGGTATTAGCAAACGTATCGCGCAAAAAAAAAAAATACTATGTCAAGTTCCCAGTACTAAATGGCAAGACACCTTTTTTTTTTTTTTTTTTTTTTTTTTTTTTTTTTTTCAGTTATGGCTTCGCACGGTTTGTGCATATAGCTTGTAGGAGATTTTGGAGGCAACGAGAAAAGTCCATGTTTGACACTGATTTTTACTTTCACTACACTTGTGCACTTTCACGGAACTAAATTAGATAACTTTCCACCAGAATTATACAATTTAACTCGGTTTACAACTAAGTTTCGTGTAAATAAAACTGCAGCACGACATGTTGTTGGCTCGTTCCCGCCAAAACTCAAGACACCTTTTTTCAGTTCAATGTTCGAAGTTTTCAACCTCTTAGGTTTTACGTTAACGCTGTCAGCTTGAAGTGACGTCTTACCAATCATAGATTAATGAGTATGTTACCAATCTAATCAAAAGCACTAAAGAGTATTGATATCAACTTCGAAGCAAATCACTCCCAAAATAACTTTCTTCCCCTTTTTAACCCCGTTAAGGGATGAATTTCAATAAAATACGAAACACGTGTTCCATTAATTCTGTTAAAGAATATTTATGCAAAATTTGAAATAGATTGGACTAAGGAATCACGTTGTCCAATACAAACTTTGCCCCCCTTTTTCACCCCTTTAGGGGTAGAATTTTGGAAAATTCTTTCTTATCGGATGCCTACGTCATACAAAGAACACACCCTTCAAGTTTCAAGTCTCTACGATCAGCGGTTTAGGCTGTGCGATGATCCGTCAGTCAGTCAGGACAAAGGATTTTATATGTATAGAAGATATAGATAAGAAGATAATACATGCATAATATAGCCGTGCAAAGCCGGGGCGGGTCGCTAGTACTTTGATAAAAGAGATCCAATCAAAGAGTATTTAAGTTTTTAATAACCCCAGCACGCCGCTTCATACACATGTTCATACAAAATTGCTGGAGCGTTGTAATGTTCCAAATTCAAAAAACGCTCCTGCATTGGATTTAATTTTCTTTGACCGCGACACTGGCTATATGCACGATAGTAATAATGCGAAGCCATAATAAAAATATAAATAAAAAAAGAGATGGCGCTAGATGCTTCTTTCCGTATGTCAAACTGACAATTTTGTACGTTTTCATGCAAAAATTTTATGGTTTATTTTTTACGCCAAGAAATATCAAATTTTAATTAGTAACATAAATCTACTTGAAATACCTAAACCTCTTCTGATATTTTCTGAACACATTCGTGAAGATTATGTTAAAATCTGTTTCCTAGTTCCCGAAATTAGACTGCACAAACAAAGGTAAACAAATAAAATCAACATTTTCTGAGATGAATGGTAGTTTCGCGAAAACGAAAAGATGGCGCTAGTTACTTGAAATTATAAAAAATATCTTATTAAATTAATTACTTTATTTTCTAGTTAAAAAATGTGTATATTGCTATGTATTCTTAAAATACATAAGTGTACAAAATTTTTAAGCAGAACAAAAAGAATAATCAACTAATTTGTGATTTTCTAAATTTAAGAAAACCTGAATCGCGCATGCAAGATTTTTTTCTACCGGAGCTATATAAGGTTAGCGAATTCTATAGTGCTAAGATCATTATGGACGTAGAACGCTTACTTCCAAAACTTCGAATTTATTATATGTAGAGATATCTGCTTTATATTTTCTATAGGTATTTAATTTTACTTGTAAAAAGCAATATGCAACAAATAAGTTCTGACAAGACAGAGTACTTGAAACTTTTTACTTTACTTACATGAAATTGATACAATATTAACGGATGTAGCTAATCAAACATCTTGGTTACTAAGTTAAGGCAAGGAGCGCAACAAAGCGGAGCTCCTTGAATAAACCATCTATACCCTCTTTTGTTACATCCGTTACATTTGATTTTTGTAAGTGACCCTACTCTTCTGATCGATTTTAAAGACGGGTGACTTCTATCTATTTCCATGGATTAGACAGTTCCATGGTGGAACTAGTGAGAACAAAAGTACACAAAATCTAACTAAGGCTTCTTCTTCTGTCGTGTCATGAAGACATCAAATATGATTTGACCTGAATTTGGCACCTGGGGACTGAAAAACATAAAGAAATATACAAATCAAAGATGAAATAACGAAATGAATATATTATATGTTCTGTAATAGGCAGACGGACACCCTAAATGTTAATTAGTGTCTTCAAACGACAAGTTAATAAGCCCCTAATCACGTTTCAACGAAGTATTGATGGCGTTCTAGACAACTATCTAAATGACTTTGAATACAAAGATATCTCTGGAATGGCCCTTAGACTCATTTATCGCTGTTACTTTAACTAAATTACTTGAATTTAGTACGTTCTGCTTCCTTTCTTGTCTTTATTTATCCTGCTCATTGATGTTTGTCTAAAATACTGTTTGAAAGAATTCGTTCCTTTCTTTGTAATTGAATTCTCTGTGGTTTTCCCCGCGTAAGTCTCGATCTCGTGGGAATATCGGGATTAAAAATAGCCTAGTGTTATTCCAGGAATTCAGCTATACGCACCAAGGTTTATCGCAATTTATTTCAGAAATTACTGAATGTATTGCAATGAAACTCGGTATGTAAATAGTTGGAAACCTGGATTAAGACAGGTTTTTTTTGGAATAATATTCCCACAGGATCGGGAGTTACGCGGGATATGGTTAGTCTCACATAATCACCGTTAGGTTATGTTAGGTTTGATTTGAAACCTCAAATATTCAATCGTTGTATGAACACCCTTCTAAGGGAGGGTGAGTGAGGGTGGTGTCGCAATTCAACTCATTTCACTTTAATAATGTAGGTCGGTTGCTCGTGGTTGCTCGCAACTCAATTGTATTTGGGAATTCTATAGAAAAGATCGCGACTTTCGAAAGATAGATTCCACGCAAAGCCGGCAAATTTCTTCATTTCATGCTAAACTTGGAAAACCTTCGCTAAACCTTGCGGCGAATTTCGTGGCTTAAAGCTCTTGCTTTACGTTTGGCGAATGATTTTTGATAAGTAGGTCGGTTTGAATGCGTGGGATCTTGAAATGTTTTGAGGCAAATTCGGGAGATCGCAGACCGTAGTCTGCCGTAATCGTAGTCGACAGATAGTCTGCGAACTAAATGTAAAGAAATATAATTATGACTAGTTCGCTTATTATTTCGGAAGATCAGCACTCATGCCGCCAGGCATGATTCTATTACTATTAGAGGATAGATAAGAAGCCATTCGGTAGTGCATATGTAATCGCGTGCAGCACTACGATTTCGGGACAAAAAATTGTACTCACCTTGCTGTGTTTATTGAGTGTTTTCCCTTACACGCACTCTATCACGCACAAGACGTTTCACGCACTCCACTGCGGGTGCGCCCTTGCGATTTTTTTTGACTTTAATGATCAGTGAGATATCGGGCGATAGTTATGCAGTCTTTTAACTAAGATCGTCTTTTATTTTCCTTTCAATCGTTTTTTGTATCTGTTTTAAAAATAAATGCACCACTACCACCCCGGGCCCTGGTTCAACTAGGGGTCGTGGTCCAACTAGTTGTACAGAATAGTGGTACCACCACCCCACACTCGTAGTTATAACCAAAGTTGCGGAGTGCCTAGGGTTACGTTTTCTTTAATCACGATCGACACCAATTATGTAAATCAATTCGTATTTATTCAATTTGTTTGAATTGGTTTCAGTTTAAATGAAAGGCTTTGTAATACGAAACTTTGTAAGGAATGCTGAATTCTTTGAGTAACAATGTTCTTTAATAGTTCGAAAGTCTGAAACATTCCTGAAGTGTGGGTTTGAGGTATGTAGATTACTAGCGACCCGTCCCGGCTTCGCACGGCTATATTATGCATGCATTATACATATAAACCTTCCTCTTGAATCACTCTATCTATTAAAAAAAACCGCATCAAAATCCGTTGCGTAGTTTGCGTAGATTTAAGCATACAAAGGGAAATAGGTACAGAGAAAGCGACTTTATTTTTTACTATGTAGTGATAATAATAAGGTCACTGAGATTGGTACAAATAAAGTAGGTGTTTCGGTCCTCTACCGAGTACCTAAAACGCAGTCTGCCGATTTCGCGTTTTGTCTAAACCTAACGAGATATTGGCATATTCGGTCACATATTGATCCCTAATAGATGCCGCATATAGGACAACAGATGTGTGTTGCGTACATCTGATTGCGCATACACATATCTAGTTGCCCAGAAAAGGCCTCTTTTAGCGGTAAAGCCGCCTATTTTCTTACTGGTTATTTTAAAATTAAAGTTAAATATTTTATTATAGTTTGTGTGTGCAATAAAGAGTTATATCATACTGTTGTTATATATGCGACATTTATTAGGCAGTATAATCGATCTGTTTCTCACAAACTACAACAATAAATTTGACGACCTCTGTGGCGCGTCGGGCGAACACCCGACTGCGACGCAGAAGGTTGCGGGTTCGATTCCCGCCGGGAACAAGTATTTATGCTGACCATAAATTCTTGTTTCTGGTTCTGGGTGTTTCCTATATGTATAATATGTATATATTTACAAAAAAAAAAAAAGTATAAAAGTAGTTTATCCGTTATCTGGCACCCATAACACAAGCATTAAGTTGCTTAGCTTGGGGCTGGATGGCGATGTGTAATATGTCCTGAAAATATTAATAACCCGACAACCAGTCGATTTCATGTGGATAGCCGAGTTCGCCTTAAATTGTACAAAATAAGCACAAAGTTTATGGTTAGTGGTAAATATAAAACATTTAGTTTCGCTTATTCAGGGTCGTAATTCTCTCTATTCATGACACTGGGTTCGCAAAATGCAATTTACTGTGACGTATTACAGTTTTATACACAGCCATATTTAAGTTAATGGCGTTAAATAAATTACACCTCGTTGCCTCGTTGTCCTCGTTCTTGAGATAAAAGGCTGTTGATAGACAAACAGACGGATGGACGGACAATCGAGTGATCTAATAAGGCATCCGCGTTCTCTCATTATCTTTTTCTCCTGTACAGTTAATCCCATTTGATGCTAGGGTCTGCCTTTCTGGTCTTCTACCTCCACTTTGCTCTATTTGACGCAACTTCTGAAACTTCGCAGTCTATTAGGTCTTCCGCTTTATCCCATTGAAATCTAAAATACCTACCCAGTGATATTGCTAGGTAGGTTAGGTTTGGTATACAATTTTATTAAACTAGTGATAACCTACCAACACCAACTTTTTGAGTATTTCATAATTTATGACCAAAACTCAGTAAAAATAATTACTTGACCAACATAAAAGATATTTTTCTTTGTCAACCTAGTAAATAAGTTATTAATAAAAGAAGGTTTATCCAGGAATTAAAAACAAAATTATGAAATAAATATCAACTTGCTGGCAGAATTACTGTCGCTGCAGTGTCTCAAGGTGGTCAACTCGCCCCTGACCAATAAACGACACAGCCATATTTGGCAGTAATCTTTCACACCACCTTGACACAAAGCTTCCTTGACATATATCACGCATATTCTCTGACATTCGAGGCTAATGAAGTACTTATATAAATACTCCATTACTGAAATCTTAAAAGAAACCCATCTTATTGTCAAAATTACTGGCGGAGTAGTGTCTCAAAGTAAAACTTTCGGCACTAGCATCTGACCAACAAACGACACTGACATATTTGGCAATATTCTTCCATACTTTTCACTCCATGACCTTGATTTGCTTGGCATATATCCAGTTAACACGCATATTTTGACAATCGTGGTTAAAGAAGCACCTAATTACTCCTCTAACTTAAGTGGAACAGACTGGCGCTGTATTGTCTCAAGGTGGGCGACTCGCCCCCTAACAACAAGCGACACAGCCATATTTGGCAATACTGTCCCACGCCATAACACGCTCTCACCATGACCTTGACTTCCTCGGCACGCATCCAGTTATCACCCATAATGGCTCCCATATTGTGGATGTATATGCCAATTTTTAAGCAATTCTGGATCACTGTACCAACCAAGGTTAGTTGTGTAAACACCACTTAAATGCAACGGAAGATTCTGGACTGAATATACTTGAAGAGTTGTGACCGCGCGCGCGGGGCGCAGCTAGTGCCTCCATAACTAGGTCATAAAAATAGGTCGATATTGTTTGTTAGATAATTTTCAATCGTAACATGATTCACAGACTGACATCACCTCACTGATACCTAACTATCTATAGTTATCGATGTTGAAAACATTATATGTATAGAGTTTTCTCAAATACAATCAGTTACGAAGTTACGAGTCAGTAGCTGACTTAAATGTAAAGTTCTAAAAGACTGCATTGGAAAACGTTGCAATTCAAACGAGTACATTGATGACATAAAATCTACATCAATTTGCATCGTTGTTCCTCTCCGAGCGGAGCTTACAAAATCATGAATACATTTGGAGAGTTCTTCTAGACCACAGACTTCATATCGCTCCGTAGTTTGCCGGCATAGTAAAATACTGCATTGAGTTTTCCCATGATATACTAAATAACTTAATGGATCTAAAAATATAAATAAACACACAGGTTCTCAAAAGCGACTCCTGCCAATAAAGTCAAAGCGAAATTCTTTATTAAATAGAATGATTCGCATAAAATAACATAAAAACGTCTTAACTAAGTAAAGATGTGTGTTTTTGGAACGTGCCCACCAATGAAAAATACGGGATCTTAAATCTTAATGCTATCATTAGCTGATCTTTAAATAATATCTTCTTTAGCTATGAACAAGACAAAATAATTCTTGGTCACAAGTGAAACTCTCGGCCGACAAAAAGTCCGATAGTCTACAGAGTCTTTAAACTGCATCGCTTTCAAATAACGTTCACTGTCTTCGTTGCCTTAATGCGAAACCAATTAAAATTCGATAGAATTTACCGCTAACTTTGAAATGGTGAGGATTTACTTGAATTTAATTGACGTTTGTAGAGAAATTTGCGATAAATGGAACTAAACTGCTGACAAGACATTCCCGCCATTCTATTTGATTTAGCTTTATTTTTGTAATTTTCATCAAGTTATTCTGCAGACATCTGAATTGACCTTATTACTGGTAGAGAAACAATTCGCAACGTGCTTACTTTATGTAATAAGGAAATAAGGAGCCTCTTATTATGTCCTCAGTTCAGTGCAGAATTATTCCATCCATAGTTGAAATTGAAAAACCATTCTGCCGTAATTGGAAGCTTGGAATGCGTGTTACAATCGCCTGTTACCATACCATATCGCGTGGTGAACCGAACCCCCCATAAAAAGGCCAATAACAGACAATCGTCACGCGACTCCCGACATCGATCTACGCAATCCCATCGAATGTAATAAAAGCAATGAGTAGGTATATATTGACGTGTCCTTGACCCGACTGGCATTTCTCCAATTGTGTGCTCTATCGGTGCCAACTTGTGACTCCCTGTGTATGTCCCAAAGGTGACTGACCTGTCGAGTAAGTATGGGGGTTTTACTATGAACAACAAACTTTTATTTTCGTATTTCAATGAATGTTATGACAAGTTATTGTTGACATACTGCCGCGTCTATGCCGCCTGCCGCCCGCGCCGCCGGCAACAGGAAAAATATCATCGTCTTGGGTGAGCCTTTTACCTTACAACGTTCCAGTTTTTTGCTGGGTTATTAAATTTATTTTTCATTTTTCATGTCTCTACTGCGGCTGCGTCCCGGACACAGCCTACCCAATTTTCCTAATTATTATAATGATTTAATAATCAGCATTTTTTTTCGTACTTAATTAATATAGTTTTTGATAACCTCTTTAACATCTAATGATCATTCCTCATTAGTTTAAAAAAAGTCCTTTCAAACGTAGTAAAATTAATTATAATGACGTTAAAAACATGAAAACAAGCTGATAAAAAGTTTATCGCAACAGCTATTTAATTCAATAATAAACAAATGCAACGACAATAATGTTTTGAACTTTGTTGCTAATCGGGCTATCGGAAGTTTAATGTTGTCATTCATTTAGGCAGAACGATAACCACCCGTATTTGATGTTATTTTAAATAATATATTCATATTGTTGTATCTAAATGATTTATACAAAAGCCAAAATTCTTTATTTATTTAGAATTACTCGCATGAAATAACATTGAAACGTCTTAAAAATTAGGAATGTCTGCCTTTTGAATTGCGCCCCAATGGGAAGAAGGCACTATAAACTCATCGGTTTTGTTATGATCATGGTTACAGAGTGGCAGCAACTTTTCTCCATGCAATTCAGGACACAGCTGTAGTGGACATGTATTAAGTACATGGAGTAGGCTTGCCTAGAACCTATACCACCCTCTTAACTTAATCGACCGTGTCCAGAGGACAACTAGTACTGGGCTTATTCGATAAGCTTATTTAGAATTCAAGTGCCCGCACAAACGTTTCCCAAACCTTATCTTAACTTAAGAAATAATGGTTTCTTATGAAAACGCTTACAAACATTTACCGTTTAATCTACCTATTGAAGTTATTCTGAGCGGTTTAGCTCCGGGCACGTTTAAACACCCGAAACGGTCTATTCTTCAGCGTTGGTAAATAGCAGAGAAAAGGTTTCCTTCGTACTTTAAAAGATCTGGGGTAATCTCTTGAGGGTGGAGTTGAGTTAAGACACTCGTTTCGCTAAGTACTGCGTTAATGACGTCACTTAAGCTGTGCGCTGACATCACCATTGTAAAGAGATTAAAGGGATAAGAAGTATCTCAACACTGAGCTCTTTTGAGCCTAGTGGTCTAGGCTAACATGGAGCTGTGCTGAACGCGATAGTGCTTGGGACATAAATGGACTAGGCTTGCTCAGCATCAATACTAACCTCTCAGCTAAGACTATCGTGGCCAAAGGAACAAACTCGTCAATGCGTCTGAAGACAACGAAGCGGCGCGGGCGGCGGCTTTTATCACCGTGTTGTATTTCACCGTAAGAGCAATGGCAATTAGTGAACATTATTTTTTCTGCATGGCCGACCGGGGTTCTAACCACGACCTACGGAATAAAAGTCAAAGTATATACCACTTCGGCCAACACCGCTACTTAGCTAGGTACATAATGGGTATATATGACTTATATTGACGGATATGAGTACATAATGGGTGTTCGTTTCCTATCCCAAGGTCTGTCAGTGAATTTGGTTACATACCACCTCATCAGGCACTTCAGACAGTGTCGCATCACGATCGATACAGCCGCAACGAAAGCTTCCACCTGATATTACCTGTATTACAAACAAAACAATTTTGTTTGCATTTTGTATTTTGTTCGTTTTTGAATAGCTTATTTCGATTTTTAACATCGCTCAAATTAGGCTGGATTTTAAAAAAAGGGAGGAGACTAGCGTCCTTTATCTATCATTAAAATGCTTGTCAGATTGTATTACGTGAATATGTTGTGTATTGTATTTTCACTATTTAAGTTATTTAACCCAGGATATTTGCTTCTCGCCCGTCGTCGGCTCTCCCTACGGTCCCCATGTCGAGAACTTTTTCATGCCCATTGGCCTCCTGGACTAGGGGACAAGACGGTATGTTGATGTTTTCATCAAAATATCGACCTTAGAAAAATAAAAAACAAAAAACATGGTAAATATTCCGTTTTAAACTTATGTTCACTACAAATCAACAAAGGCAACCGGAAGGAAGCTGGATACGAAACTACGAAAACCTTATTTATCTAACAAAACTAAATTCAATGTTGATGTTAGTTCAGCACTTGCTTCACATTCTAAAGCACATGACAAACTCGCACAGTATCCCGTCCCTGGTGGAATTACACCGTAATGTTGGTACCTACAGAACTGGACCGGCTGGGTCAAGGCCGGGCCAAAACCATGCTGCCAATATAACAGACAAAATAAGTGCCGCCAACTGTCGCAGAAATGGAGCGAAATTAAGCGTTTAGGCGCGAAATTAACGCGAAGATCGTTTTGGCACGCTTTTGATAAGTCGGCTTAGGAACAAAATAAATAGAGTTTTCTTTATTATAACATTATTTGGAACTCTGAGCTTGGTACCAGGTGTAGCTTGTTTAAACTTAAATTATATTATTATATTTATCATATTATATGCCAGAATTATACCTTTACCGTCACACCAGACGATAAAGCTTGCAGCAGTAGGAAGATACTTTTCCACTCACGATCACGAATTGAAGTTCCCCAAATCTTTTAACCTACTGCGTAGTTTTATGTAAATAAACTAACTTCAACTTTGAAAAGAAAAGAGGATAAAATCTCCAATAACAAAAAGACACAATTTTCTCGTTTCGAAAAGTTTGGATAGGCAAGGTTAGTATTGATCTTCTCGGGGCATGCGAATCCTTCGATTATGCCAAACTAGGGCAAACCTATTTGCCCTCAAACCAAAAAGTCTAAACATATTACTTTAAAGTTGGCCAAATTTGGTAACCCCGGAGACCCAAATTATTGTTCAGTGATGTGTCCTTTTCTTAGGGGACTCATTCAACAATGTTAATACCTCCAAAGGAATGTTGGTCTTGAATTTAAAACTTCTATTAAAATTTAACAAAATAGAAAAATACTTATCTCAAAATATTTCTTGATCGATCTAATAAGCTACTTAGTTCATAATGCCGAGTACTCGGACAAAAGAAGTCACAATGAAAGGGAACCGCGGCTTCGTAACTAAAAAACTCTATCGTCAATTTCATTTTGAATAAAACAAAGTCAAATCTACATCAATACATCTACTATCAAATATAGTTAAACAAACAGTACACAAATAGATACAGTTTAACAGTGTGAGTATATGCAAGAATAACTTGGCTCTCATCCACCAGGAACTTGCCAACTTGCAGTAGGCACAAGGCAGGTATTGAATGCCATTTGTTTACAGTCTCTATACAAATATTCACTTTGCTCTCTACCAGGTATTGCATTGGGTAAAGCTGCTGCACTGCTCTTAAAAAGGAATGGAATAGTCGATAAAGCTTAGCTTACAAGATTAACTGGTTCAATGAAGATTTGTCTTGGCATATTGCAGAATTTAAAAGTTAATGGAATTTTAAAGGGTTTTTATTTGAAAAAAATATACGGAATTGAATAAACTATTATTCCCAGTACTAATGTTTATAACAAACTACTATTATTTATTTCTGTGCTAATAGGAGCAGCCTTATGTATCTATGCATGAGAAATCTTGATGTTTTAGTTGTCAGAGTAGCTTTTCTGACGATGCAACTTCAAAATGGTACATAACAGTACCTTGGCCAACCTTGGCTACAAGATATTACATGCTCTATTCTCGCCGTGGATTGAATGTTCTTTTGATTTGAGTTCGGCTTTTATTTTAAGCTAAATGATACTGTGAAAACTGTTCAACATTATTTCTTTTTCCTATATTTCAGTCCATCGTATTATCGTCCAAGACAAGAATAAACGCGTTCCTATCTTAAAATCTCCTAAATAGGCCCTTTTTATCCGGAAAATCTAAAAGGTTAAGGCTGATGTTTAACCGCTATTTCCTTTGATTGCTCACTTCGCTAAACGTCTGGCTTTATGTGTTAATCTGACGGAGCTTAGGGTTATTTTGTCTCTGGGTTTATCTTTCTATAAAAGTAATTTGATTCTAAATTACTGACTTCTAGTTATTTATTAATGTTTTTAGTATTTTACTAATGTTTTTTTTTGTATTCGAGAGTTGCGCTTTCTAATCCAAGTGTGAAAAATAAGTAACCTTTAATCTGCCAAACAAAGGGTGTCACTTATTTGCCACACATTTGATTGGTTGATAAATCAAATGTGTGGCCTTATCAAAACAAAATGGACGCTGACTTTTCAGCTGTTCCTTAATGTTTTACCCTTTGGCTTACTATTTGTACCATTTTTTGCGTTTGAACTCTAATCGTCTGTTCTGGACAATACTATCTCCTAGAAAAATGCTATAAAAACAATTGCAAGAGAAAGCTTGAAGAAAATTAAGTGGCAACTTTTGTCTGCATTGCACATTCTCCAGATAAATGACCACTGCAGTGTGCAGGCTCTTAAACTGGAGTATCGGTTAGGCAGGTGCTTGTTGGTAGATATCACTACATAGTATAAAACAAAGTCCCTTTTTCTGTCCCTATTTCCCTATGTATGCTTAAATCTTTAAAACTACGCAACGGATTTTGATGCGGTTTTTTTTAATAGATAGAGTGATTCAAGAGGAAGGTTTATATTATTATGTATAATACATGCATAATTATATAATAACTAGCGACCCGCCCCGGCTTCGCACGGCTATATTGTGCATGTATTATACATTTATAAACCTTCCTCTTGAATCACTATATCTATTAAAAAAAACCGCATCAAAATCCGTTGCGTTATTTAAAGATTTAATTACCTGCGGTAAATAAGATAATTATATTTACTTAGCCAAATATCATCTTCGAAGTATATATTATACATATTTACATACTAGGTTTGTAATAATGAGTACAGGATGTTTTTCTGTCGAATTTCTAAACAAAGTTTAAATTTCTTGCGTTATTTCATCTATCCAACAGAAACATAAAATATACTCACAGCCTGTAGGTACCTATATCTCGTAAATTATGTCTCACTTCATGTCGGGACTTGGGACCATCTTTAATCTCACTTATATCAATGGGGAGGTGGATAATTTTGTCCATAACTCTTCTTGAGTGTCTCTCTTTGTTTTACAAAATTCTATGGCAATATATGACTATGAGAGTCACATACATAATCTTAAATGAACATATTTCTGTGTTCACAGTAATGGCTCGAAGGAAACATTTAAGTTAGTACTTGAAATGCTTTTGAGCTGCTAACAGTATTGACCTTGCGACATCCTAAAATCTAACTTCAGTCCAAGTTTGATGATATGTGTGAAGTTTGCGCCGATTCATACCTAGATAATGGACGAAGTTCTTGTCCTATCAGCATTTCAGCATTCGATTATCTTAATAAATCATTAAAATGTTATTTATCTCAACGTCTTCTATTATAAATCCTCAATGGAGTATAATAATAAATTACATTGAAGCTAACGACTACAAATTGAATAGATAGATTTACCGAGAATTCACAGAAGACGTTTCAAATTACTAATCCCAGATTATCAACTTTACCTACTAAATACAGTTTGATTGAACATTTTGTAATCCTGTAATCTAGGAGTAAAGGTCGCAGCTCGTTATACCGGGTCATACTAGGATTCCGGTTAGATAAATACCGGATCGGTATCGCAATCGCATCGGATACAAAATCGCCTATATTTTTGTAGCCATCGATAATATTGATAATAGCGATTAATTCCTGGAAACAAACATAATATGGCAAATTAAAGGAAATGGCTGATTTTAAGGGTTCCGTACCTCAAAAGGTTTACCTTTTAAAAGAAACCCTTATACGATCACTTTCTTGTCCGTCTGTCTGGCTGTTTAATAGTTATACCTACACCTTTGTGAATCGTCTTTCGGTGGTCTGGAAGGTGTTGAAACTATTGAAACTGTCTGGCTTTTGGGGAAATACGTTCTAATAGTTACCTAAATAACATAAATTTAGACGATTTTTTTTTGCAAAATTAACAGGTTCGATTCTTAGCTTTGCTACCTGATAACTCTCTAAGCCACTACGGTCTAAACTTCATAAATGCACATCGTTTATATTATAACCGTTTTGGGGGCATGTGGTGAGTAATTCTCGAAATAACGAAGGTCTGGCGGTCAGGGGATCTCGGTCTATTACCGATGAAATATAATATTCTTATTATACTTCGGTGCGTCGTGTTTGCAAGTTAAAGTTGCATATAATATCACCAAGTTTTGCAAAGATATAAATTATTTTAGCGGAGATACTATTACACGTCTGACAATCTCTAGATAAGCGTAGAAACGTCACGGAATTTTGTATAATCGCCAATTAAAGGTCAAAATCCCTTGCGAGCACTCTATATAATATCCTTTCTCTAACCTCCATGCCCTTTAAAGTTAAAGTTTTAACAATTAATCAATTACAAAATCTGCTTTTGACTCCACTAAAGTTTCCGAAACGTCGATACCTCAATTTGAAGTATTAAGATCAATATTAAGATTAGGTACTTTACTTAGAAATCGACAGGTTTGCTTAAATTATTGGAAACTAACTAGATTTAGTTAAAGTCTGAAATATTCAGAGTCGATAGAAGCCTAATATATTTAAATTGGCTTGAATGTTACTCGTTGGATTGGATTGGTATTGCGAAGGCTGTGTGAGTTTACTGTTTAATAAAATATTATGGGTTTATTCTGGTGTAGCGTAGACGTCAATGAAATCATATTTTATAGTATATTCACATATTAATGTTTAAATATCTTAAGACGCGTTAGTGAAGATAGTATGGGGTACAGAAGAGAAGACGCGGACTTAACGGGGTATATTATGGAGTGCTGGAATGGTTAGAAGGGAAGAATAAGAGGGTCATATGAAATGGGTTTTTTTTAAATGGCTTCTTTGAAATTGCTTTTAAAATAAATATCTAGACTAAAGTAAGTGGGTACAAACTCTACGGCTCAGTTTGACGGAAATTTAGTTTGTATAGTGTCATTGCTGCCAACATAACGGCATAGGAACTGTTTGATAAAACGCACTTTAAGAAAATATGTTATTTTAATTTTAATAAATAATGATGACCTTACTGAACTTTTTGCTCTCATCTATCATGACCTTAACCTGGCTATAATGTAATAAACGTGCTATGTCATATTAAAAACCAAAACAAATCTCTCAAAAGTATATCAAAGTTTATAATATTATATCCCCGGATTAATCAAGGCTGTATTAACCGTCTGAAATTTGTTTCAGGTACATAAGCGAGACATTCAGCGGTATGATTTATGGTGAGCTTTCAGACGAGATTAAGGTTTAATATTTGGTAAATTGGTGCGTGGGATGGGTCCGGAGCGGGAGCGGGTGTTGGCAGACAAGTTGCTGATTCAGGGACTTACATTTGTTGGATATTTTGTCCGGTTTGTTATTAGAGTTCGCGTCACATAGGTACGTCTGCATGTTGTCAAAATGTGAATAGATACGACGGTAATGTTGCCAGCTTTGTAGATTTTGTCTAATCATGACATATTATAGACATCACTCATCCAAAGGTTATGCTCGATATTCAATAAATGGTTTACCACACTGATTTTGAAATGGATAAAAATATGTGAAATTTACTTATTTACCTTTAGCGCCTTTAATGCCATTCTCTTTTAGCTCTGAATTATTAGACTTTTAGGTTAACGTACAATATATTTCATTTCGAGCTATTCATACGCACCTATTCAGAATAAAATAATGCCCCGAATAATGTCCCCCATTGTTTCTTGAGTTATGACATGATCAATTTTTTATGGATTATATTTTTTCTCTTAAACGAACCGTGTGGGGCAAGTGGAAATTAACTGTTTGTTAATTTTCAATCAACATTTTTATTGCTCTATTCTATTACACGAATGTTTGTGCTCTAATTTATTTATTTATCAGAAAACACATCTATCATATTACTATCTATCTATCATCTATCCCGTTTTATTTATTTTCTTTCAATAAGTATTTTGCTATCATACTTTTATCAGGCATTTGATATTCAGTTTTGAAACCATCTTGCAAAAGAACGATAAACCCAAGGTTTATATTCGGTATTTGTAAAGCAGACTCGAATAATTGATTGCATCTCTAAACACAATTTGTTTCAAATTCGTCCCGAAGTCGGCAAGGGGAGCCTCCTGAGGGAATTGTTCCCTGAAAGATGAGGCGATTGTGCAAAAGTTTTCTGTCCTTGTTTCTCGTTTGTAGCCATTTTAATTAAGAATTAAAGATATCTTGTAGGGTTACCAGTTTGTTTAGCGACGTGTTTGAAAAGGTTCGGAGACGTAACTCATTCTATAATTATAAAATGGGTATGCTATTTATCTCTATGACTTAAACTGAATGGAATGGTTAGTTTTTAGCTACGCACGTTCAGTGCATTAGCTTACCCATATAACTAGTTCAAGTGGTATATATCTCTGCGTCAAGTAAATTATATTTCTTTTATCTCTTTATAAACATTGTTTAATACCTAATTAATGTCCAAAACGCGATCGCGACCCGTTTTATTTATCAAATGTAAGTAATTTTTCTGAATATTTTCCTTTCCGTTATTGGTTAACAGATGTTACTTACGTTAAATATATCGAGGAAAAGAAAACAGGATAATAGGATATTTTTTGTTGTAATTGGGTAGATGAAGGGGCCGGGTGGTGTACAGGTATACGCTCACACTGGACGATTTATGCTTTTGTTATATATTCGAGGCGAATATTTTGGTAAAAAATATAACTGCTAGAAACGTAAGAAAATCTAAGTTCAATTGGTATCTTCTAGGAAAGCGTGCTTCATCCGTATTATCACCTCCTACTATCAGGCAGGTGGGATAGTGGTCGAATGCTGGCTTATCGATTGTAAAAAAACCCTCAAGAAGCGCGCCTCCCCGCAATCCGCTATCCGCCAGCCGCTATCTCTTAAGTACCTACTGTTTCTCATTTGTTTCACTTTTCTTATTTTTGTGTTTGTTATGTCGTGTGTTTGTCTGAATAAATTATATTCTATTCTATTCTTCTATTCTATTCAATCTCTGACCCATTGCTGAGAATGACGGTTTCCCTCAACACCACTATTCATGGAAGTTTGACCTGACTTCCACCAAAGATAGCAACAATGAAAATGTAACAACCACACGCAAATACCTAACTATACTCCGATCAACGAACGCAACTCACCCTATCCATCATGACACTCATATGGTGTGTGTTGGCTGTGTTTCACGGTGATTTATAGCACGGCCCAAGGAATTTCATATCGGCATGCATAATACAACCATAGACAACAGTACCTACCATGGCCCATGACGTCACCGTCATGAATATTATCAAGAACATCACACTTGAGGAGCCGACAAAGGAATTTTATTTATGTCTATCGTGTTTCAAGCGACGTCTGTCTGGCTAAAGTTAATTGAAAGATATGAAGACGGATTGAAAGTTAATGTGACCTATTTATTAAATTATTTACTAGCTGTTCTCTGCGATTTCACTCGATTGAATTCAAATGAAAACAATTGACAGTAATTGAACGTTAATTCACATGTTACTACGGATTACTATGTTACATTTAAATAACTTTAGTAGTGAAAATAACCAT
Source organism: Idaea aversata (assembly GCA_907269075.1). Lineage (NCBI taxonomy): Eukaryota > Metazoa > Arthropoda > Insecta > Lepidoptera > Geometridae > Idaea > Idaea aversata. The sequence goes on along the minus strand of OU026092.1, from coordinate 425,311 downwards.
ATTAGTTATATTTAAAAAATAACCAAGCCATACTTACGCTAAATAAAATAAAACCGTTCCGTAACTATAATCTGAACTAATGCGCAATAAAGTAAATTGCACGCTATTCTTTTTCCTTCAGGAAATATGCTTCGCTATTATGAAATAATTTGCATTCTTATGAGTTCTTCGAGTCGGAATGAGTGTAATAATGTTTATCTAGTAGGTACGTTCATTCAACGTTTTAGAAGGAAAAGAAGACAAGTATTTTCATATGCTTTCTCCATACAAATGTTTTCCTCTGTTTCCTTTCTGAATAATGCATCTAAAGCTGTGCTTTTTCTAACCTTTTTAATCTTGTAAACCCTATGACTTAGCTGAGGCTGATTGATTTCTTAACTTGATTTACCTCTCGTCCCCTTTTATTTACAACTAGCGACCCGCCCCGGCTTCGCACGGCTATATTATGCATGTATTATACATATAAACCTTCCTCTTGATATTCTCTATCCATCTATCTATTTAAAAAAACCGCATCAAAATCCGTTGCGTAGTTTTAAAGATTTAAGCATACATAGGGATATAGGGACAGAGAAAGCGACTTTGTTTTATACTATGTAGTGATTTATTATATTTGTAAGGGTAGTCTACAGCTAAGTTTAATAAAAAAGACAGAAGAAATAGAAACAGAAACCCAATTACAGACAATCGCAAATAGAAACATAGTAATATTAAAAAAGTCAGCGTATAGATACTTTTACTCTAAAACCCTGCTTGAAGGAATTATGACTTCCTGAAAATCTAAAAAAGTTTAGGGTACTGTTTCTAGGATACCGTTTTAAAATTATACCTACTAAGAATACTACTTACAAATTGAATTGAAAATCTTGATAATAACAGCAATATTCCATGCAAGAATTAACAATTTCAGTTTAGGCGGTGGGCATTTTGCTTTTGGCTGCTACAGCCTCCTTATTAATTTCGATGGATATTAAATCATTGTTTCAAAGCAAGTGCGTGTCACTCACAGCCGGATGTATGCGAAGGCGGGTCGTTAGTCGTTGCCTCTCATGTCACTTTATGACAAAAACCATGCTCGTGACACAATAAAATCTTATTATTTTGCCAATTAAATCATTGTATGGTTGGTAAAAAATAGCCTATGTTACTTCCGTCCTAAGCCACTAATCATCCCTACCAAAATAGGCCCAGTGGTTATTGGTTATGTGTCTATTTATTCATTGAAAACTAATATAAACTATAATAATTTAGTTAAGATTTTTTCGGTGACTATCAGAATGTCCATATTGCAAAATGACGATATCGTCCTAACACATTGATATTTAAAACGTCATAGTAATTAAGTTTTATGAAAGCTAGCAAACCATAAGCTTAAAAGCCTTAAAGTCTAAATAAGTTATACACTAACCTATTACTCTTAGTTATATTTGGTATAAATATTCCTTCACATAACTCTATGTCATTAGTAAATATGATTTTATCGGGCAATACAATAAACTAAAAGAAAGCAAGAATCATAATTTTCTTAAACCGGCTTATATTTCTCCTCACAAATTGGAGTTTACCCAAAAAGGTACACTATATTAACATAATAAGAAAAGTTTGTGAGTTTCCTTCGTAATAGAAGGTACTTTAGTATATTTTCTGTAGTTGGTAATGTTCGAACCCTTGGATCGCCTCTTCGGGGTTAAGTCTTTAAGGAAATTACTTAACAGTAAGGCCGGTGTTCCACACAGCTAGGCAGCTATACAAGTATGAAACTAGAACTTGATTTCTCCGTAATAAATACAGCATAAAGAAGATGAAGCTAGAACACAGATTACCCTCTAATGTATGCCGCATATAGAATAACAGATGCACACAACACAAGCTTTCTTTCAAAATCGTATTGTGCCTACGTGTCATAACCCTTTAGACGCAAAACACCATAAACGCGAAACACCAACTCGAGGTTTTAACTTGATCGACACTGCTTTCAATCTGCTTTTGTCCGTCTGACATTACAAAAAAAACGAATAAAAAATATATTTCTGCATCAAAATAAAATAATTACCTATTTTAATTTCAAGTTCGGGGAAGATTACGCTAATTTACATAAGAATATCCAAGATGTTGTCACACTATTAATGTCAGCGAGCAAATCAAAGTGGTAAATAATGGTGTTGGCACATTTTCTTTCCCAAATAAAAAATCTAATTTTCCAATATTTTTATGATTATTATTATATTTTTTTGGGTAAAGTTCTTGTGTATCTTGATTAAACTTAAGAGAAATAACAGTTTTTTGTTACACTCTGTAATAAATAACACAAACAATCACAATTTTAGTCGCGTTTCGCTCAAAGTCGTAAGTTCAATTGCCACAAAAGTGAAAAATTATTAGTGCCTAGATTCAATGAGATTGCACACAAAGCGAATTTCCAGTTAACAATACAATAATTAACCCCTATGTGAATATAATTACATTTTACGTTAACAAAGCACTAGGAAATACATTAACTCACAAACCCAGATACCGCGTTTTCATAAAAACAACTACTGAAAACATTATTCGAAGCAAAAACCGGCTTTTTTCACTTTTTACTTAATAATAAAAGCCGGGGAAGTCTTGTAATTTCCGCGGGCGATGCCGATGCGGGCGGGGAGGGAACTCTACGTAGGGTTGCCAGATAAGAAAACTAAAATATCAGGGAATTTACATACATTCTAAAATATTTTAAAAATATAGAATCATTTTTTGTGTTGTTGTTGTTGTTTTGCCTTTTGTTTTTGTTATTTGATCGTAAGTAAACATTCTGGAATATCTGGGTAAATACATACTTCTTAAATTCATGTAGGTATTATGCGTTAATAAATATTTAGTCTATAAATTCAGTCTTCCCGATCGTGGTCGGTGCAACTCGGGGGCAACGTTGGGTATATATTTAATATAAATAGTAATTATAATGCGATCGCGACCAATTTTTATAGAATGAAAAATTCAAAAGGTCTACATTTTAAGGTTGCTATGGCGGCAGGAGTAACAGTTTCACTAACAAGTGATAAATTGAGAAGAGATGAAGAGGAAATCTTTTTTTGTATGTTTTATGTTTGTAGCGAATTGGCTCCGAAACTACTGGACCGATTTTGATGAAGGACACATTGATTTATTGGAAATAACATTGGCTTAACGTACTTTTCATCCCGATATTTCCACGGGATCGGGAGTTACGCGGGTGGAACCGCGGAGTGCTGCTACGATGACTCGGGATATCACACGATAAATCACTATCACTACATAGTATAAAACAAAGTCGCTTTCTCTGTCCCTATATCCTTTTGTATGCTTAAATCTTTAAAACTACGCAACGGATTTTGATGCGGTTTTTTTTAATAGATAGAGTGATTCAAGAGGAAGGTTTATATGTATAATACATGCATAATATACCCGTGCGAAGCCGGGGCGGGTCGCTAGTTAGCTATATTTTGAAGCTGTGCAGTGTGCACTAATTCACTCGTCCAATTATAACTGTATTAAAATTATCGTGTAAAGTTTAGTCCCGTAGAAATTAAATCTTTTTATAGACATGGGGAGCAAGCAAAACTGAAAACCACACAATTTTAGCTTTTTTATATTTGGAATTTATATGAAAATGACCAATACCAAATTCAAATGTGTTGCGAATTTGGCAACCCTAACTCTGCGTCAGAGGTGGGGAGGGTAGAGTAGGAAGAAAGAACAATGCCTCTGAGAGGGTTAACAAGATGCGATAAGCGAATAACCACAGCTACATAATGGACGCGAAAATTTACAACGAAAATAAAAGCGTAACGACGCGCGATGGGAACGGCAGGCTTCAAGAATATACGTCTGTCGAGATTTTAGAGTTGGGTCATAACTTAAGGTGATCGTGAACTAACAGCTCGCCAAATTCAAATTGAAGTTAGAAATCGAAATCTATTCACTTTGTAATCTACGATTCTAGAACATTGAACTAACAACCCGCCAATTCAATTCGTTCTTCAATGAAGTTTGAAATTGAAATGTATTTACTTTGAAATCCACGACTCTAGAACATAATAATATTCCTACCACTAGAACCTTTAGATTTGGCTTTGAGACTATTTCAATTTTAAATGCTTTATGCGTTTATGAATTAAATGTCAATGTATGTTAATGGCACTGTCATTTAAATTTCAGATAGTATTAAGCCTAATGTTTTTAATAGTTGGGAATTTATGTAAAATACAGGGAATAATTTTGGAAAATTATTCATATCAGATTAAAAAATAATGTTACACTTTTACGGAAACTTTTTATTTCTAATTTGTTGAGCATCCGGTACGCAATACCCTAAACATAAATATGAACCCGTCGTTAACTTCTTCTTTGGGGATGTTGTTTACGGAGTCGTAAAAGCAACGCACGACGGGATTTCAATTAAAGTTATAATTTGTATTTGTAACGTTATTACAATTATCAATTTAGAGGCAACAAGGGTCTCCTAACGGGAGGTTTATAAATTACTTACGAGGTTTTCGTTTACCGTGAGAACATTTTGTATATTGCGCATAGGATGAATATAGATAAATCTATTAATACATGGTACAGATTAGAACTTACCACCTTCAGCATAACAGTTTTTCTTCTAAATGTACTAGAAATCTGATTCAACTATGCATTTTTTGTTGAAATCTTGAAATGGATCTGGCAAATGGAACCACAACCCAGCATCTTTTAAACTAGTTTTATTCGCCTTCTTTTACCTATAGACTAGGGTCGATAATTTTTAGAACAAAAAATAATAATAGTAGGATGAAACCCATTAGAAAAGGATGGGAATATTATAAAAATTAAAGGAAAAATAATTTACGGGCGATCTGAGGTCGGGAAGGGTATGGGGGTGAGCTTTTAAGGGTAAAAAACGGTTTATCTCGATTTCCGGCAAAACTAAAAGTCCTATGGAAAAAACTCAAATGGCAAAGTTGTAGATAATAAAAAGATCTATAACTTTTATATTCACACTTTTTTCACATAACCTCAAAATTTATGTGAAAAATTGAAAAAACCAAGTTTTTGGTTTTTTATGTTTATCTTTTACAAAAATGTTTTTTTTTTCACGAAATTTGGTGAAAACTTTCCTTTTTGTGTCCCAAATACGCTGTAATTTATTTAATTAGAAATATTTATTTTTTCACCTTATTTTGAATTGATATTGAATAAACACCCTAATTTTCAATCGAAAATTCACCCGTCAAAATATCAGCTTTTTTCAAAAAGTTGATAGGCTTTCTGTTCGCTGAAATCTCTACTTTCCGATGGTGAGAAAAAATATATATGTTACTGTAGTATATCTTCTCAGAAAATGCAAAAAACCGATCGAGAAAATCGAATTTTCCCTGGTCTACTAGACTGTTCTCTAGATTGCTAAAATACCAAAACACAATTTTATAAAAATTATTTCAAGTCAAAGTGTTCTTATAAGGCTTTAGATCTAGTATAGTCGTATAAACATAGGATCTTGTTACATCCAGGACGCTGTGAAACCCTCTCTCTGCGAAGGTATAAAACTCGCGTTGATTACACAAAGCGGACTCTCGCCTCGTGTCATCGCTCGCCGGAAAACACTCCTTGATAAACATGTACACTGTTTTTCTTTTACGGAACACCGGGGGGTAGTAAAATAGATATATGGGTGGGTAGTTTTTGTTTGAACTTTCCTCTCTATCAAGTCTTTTTAAGAAAGTTAAAAAAAAACGAATAAAAACTCAACTGTTTTGGTGTACTGGGTGCTTCAAATAGTGACATCAAAGGAAAAAACAATAGTATCCAAACATGCTCAATAGGCCTGGCCTAGAGACTTCCAGAGCGATCGGTTGCGTGCACTCTGCGTTTAATGACTTCTCACGACCTTAATTAGACCTCATGTGCTAACCAATATTCCACAAATGTTTGTGGTTTTCGAAATTTTGAATATTTTTTTGTCATATGAGTTACTAAACCTAACAAAAGGCGGGCGTGATATGGTGTGCATTACATGGGGCCAAGTAGAATAGTGTATGGATCGAAATGCTGGGCCGTAAAGAAGGAAGAGGATTACATGCAGCAGAGATGAGATTGTTGAAATGGATGTGTGGAATAACGAGGATGAATAAAATAAGGAATGAGTATATTAGAGGAAGCATGAAACTAGCACTAGTGACGGATAAGGTGAAAGGGAACCGTTGGAGTTGGTATAGACATGTGATGAGGAGAGAGGAGACGTATGTGACTAGAAGAGTGATGAGTATAAATGTAGAGGGATGGACATGAAGATGACGACCTAAGAAAATGATATGAGAGAGATTCATGTGAACGATGAGATGAGGGTTAATGAAGGAGAATGGGAGACGAACAGTAAATTGGAACAAGAGCAGGCAGAAGAAGTAAATAAGAGTCCTGCCCACCCGCTTCTAATATTCTTTAGGTTCAGTATCGTAGGGCTGATAATAGAATAATGCCCATGAGTGTTGTTTACTTCTGACTGAAGTGTAAGTATAAAAGATAACGTCCAGACTTTAAACGTTAGCAACGGGAATATTAAAGTTTCCAAAACACAGTCCCGTGAGTAACAGATAACGCTGGACAATATACTCTTAATGGTTAAGTTAGACTTCGTTATATTATACAAGTTTTGTATTATATTTAAACTTAAAATACTTAAAACTTTGAAATATTATGTACAAAATATTATGATACAGCTTACTTATTTTGAAAAATATATCGTGTAGGTTGTACTTCAAAGTCCTGGCTGTCTGACTGTCTGATATATCAACATTATCAACGCAAACTAATGGACGGATCAGGTTCAAATTTGGTATACAGACTATAGCTACTCGGTTTGTGATTTAAGCAAGGATTTTGGCAAAATTCAATGCGGAAATTCAAAGAAAATTCAACGCGGACAAAATCGCTGGTAAAAGCTTTTCATATAAACTGTTTCGCAAATGAACCGACAAAGACAAATATACGAAACTGTACAAGATAAACAAATCTTGTTCAAAAACAATGATAAATCCAGTAAGTTATTCACTCTTCGTCGTATAACTATTCTATCGGAAAATATAATCGAAATACAATACGGAACTCGATCATATCTCCGTCTACATATTTGAGTCAGACATTCTATCTTTCTGTAGTAAAAACATCAGTCAATCTGTCAGAATGTTCACTAGGAATACGTTTTTCATTGGGGAAGCATTTAGGGGTGAAAGTAGAATCACCTCGGTAGATAACAAACTGAACTATCGCCGTACACCAAATCAAACACGCGCAATTCTTTGTAGTGTTGCCAAATAGCAGAATTTTTTTTGAACCCCGGTTGCGAAAATCTCGTATACTTTCAGTACCTACTTTAATATACTAACAAAAAATAAACACCAAACTTGTACAATATTAACGGGAGAAATTATTTATTAATTATTTTTTTTTGTTAATTTTTGTATTGATAAATATGTTAACCTCATAAAGTTATACTTTTTTTGAATGAATAAAACATGCTAGATTACAAACTATTTTAGCAATTGACACCATTAACACAATATTTTGTTACAAAACAGGTATACTCCTGAACGAAAATTCCATCAAAAAATGTCATTAGTATGTAATTATTTTAATAAAATGATATTAAATAATTGGAAATAAAATAATCAATTACTGTTTAGCTGTTCTATCAGCTCTATCGACCGATTTAAAGTTGATTGTCTGCGTTAGTCTTAACTATCTGAAATAGGTTCGATTTCTACTAGTAAAGCTCTTACACTCAATCAAATATTTGTACAGGAATAATATGTTATTGTTCGGGGAAAACGGGAAAAGGTTTTCCTTTGAAGATTTTTTCTCTGATTAATTGAATTTATTAGGTACTTACCTACAACATATACCTATTTCTGATGTCACGCAGTATATTCTGGCACTGTTCTGTTACAGTTTGAAGAATGTGGGTGGGCCGATTTAATAGAGTTAATTTTAATTCTGTTTTTTCCTACTAGTTATAAGTTAAGTGGATGCTCTTAATTTTTGTTTAATGAAAATCGTTGTCTTTCAAAAAGCGTATTTTTCATAAATAGACTTTATTTGTACAACACAAGATGGATTATAGAACTCGATTACAAAGTAAAGTAATAACTAAAAAATATAATTTGCACTAATAACTTTTTAAAAGAAATAGCGATTTCTTACGGGCAACCTTTGGATGGAAATGAACTGATTTAGCTTTTATGGTAGGTTGTGAATAATTGCTAGTGTCATGTCCAAACAAAAATTAAAATCAACTGAATAAATATCTTTCTATTATTTCTGCTAAAACGGTACCTATCAGTAAATATTATTTTTAAATTGCTTTTAAATCACATTTGTATTATCTCACTACAACTTAATTTGCATTCGATTTCGATTAAGTAAAGCCCCGATTTTGGCTAGGTATAGATTTTCGTTGAAAAATTGTCGGTCAACCTCTATCCCGTACCCTCATTTATCCCGGATAGAATTTATTCCGAAATAGAGGTTATCTGGGGAAGGGAAACATTGTACTTTTACTAGGTGAATACCTGATACTATTGCGTCTATTTTATAACGGTTTTTAAAAGCCTCTTGCAACAAAATTGTAAAATCTCGATCTTATTAAATCTAGACTTGTCCATACATTTTTAGATACAATTTGAAACTCGATTTTAGATTTTTATCAAAATGATGAATGGACTGAATCTAGGTTAGTAAAAATCGAGATTTTGCAATTATGCTGCAAATGGACCTTCGTCTACATTTTTATAATAATAGAAGTATGAAGTTAATTCAAAAATATTTGTATCTATGTATTAACTTTTTACTTAAATAAGTCGTAAGTCACGATTTTGTAGAAATATTGGGATAAAAGTAGCCTGTAAAATATTACTTTTAAGAATCATTTCATCAAAATCGGACTAGTAGTTACCGAGTTTTATTCAGTTTCATTAAATGCAAAAAAATAGATCTTTGCTCTTTCTATACCTACTAATATTATAAAAAGAAAAAGTTTAAATGTTAAATTGTTCTTACTCGAGTAGGTAAGTTTCGACCCCCCATTGTTCAACGATCCACCAACACAACAACAACCAAACCTCCTCGATAATCACTGTTCCCTACCATCCCGGCAGCGCATCTCAATTAGTTGAACAGAGAAGGCAATCGGGCCACGATTGACTTCCGTCTACCTTTTTGTACCTTTTGTCAGTTACTAATTATTGCACCTCGATTGCTACGGGTTTTATAAACAACTAGCTGCGCCCCGCGGTTTCATCCGCGTAAGTTTCGATCCCGTGGGAATATCGGGATAAAAATCCTATATGTTAATCCAGGTCTCCTGCTATCTAGATACCGAGTTTCATCGCAATCGGTCCAGTAGTTTTTGCGTGAAGGAGTAACAAACATACATACACACATACTCTCACACACACACACACACACACACACAAACTTTCACATTTATAATATTAGTAGGAGTACGATAGTAGGATTCCTGTCTGTGTTCTAGACAAATACCTAAATTGTTTGTTCATTTCAGACTGCAAAACGTAGATTTAATTTTAGTCCAAGTTTCAGTAGAGCGTAATGTATAAATAATGACTGTATAATCTTTATTAATAAATAATATGAAATAAAATAAATATAAAAATACCTAAACAACGCTAGGCCGCTAACAGGCAAAGTTTATTGACGAAAACAGAGGACTTATATCATATTTGATAAACTGTTAAAAATTTACTTTACTTTGTACAGATCGTTCACGGTTATTGGAAGTTTTCTTTACCATTTTCTTTGCCACTCAGTAACGCAGTGTTTAGATAATTCCAAGTGTTTGTGGCAACAAATGAAAAGGTAAAGATGTGTTGATGTGTTTCCAACCTCTATCTTGAGGTGTAAGATGAAAATATGTGAACGGACTTTACGTCTAATTGTTTTGCGTTCGGTGATATTTTGGTAGTCTGAACGCAGATCAGATTTCCTCTAGATTTTTTATAATTCAATTAGAAATCATATCTTACCTAATAATTTCAATCAAACAAAATTAAGTAATCAAGAGACTAAGAACAAACATTATTTCAAAAATCGCCTATTAATGATTATTTCAAAGTTAAAGTGTTATAGTTTCTGACCAAATTGTTAGATATTGATACAAAGTTCAGTTCCCAATTATCCTATCAAACCACTACATCACCCAAGTAATTAAGTCTGACTATTCTAACCAACAAAGTTTGTATTCAACTTAACCAGCTTCACTTTAACTTACATCAAGTCTTACTTTAACTTAAGTACACATCTTCGTATCTGAATATTAATGTGTACCTTTGAGATGTTGTTTTAACTTATTTCGTGTAGACGCCCACTCGTTCAAGTTTTCAAGTCTCTAAGTTTTTAATAATTTATATACCTACATCATATAGTCAAAGACATTAAACCTATTTATATTAGACAGCACACATCTGAACATAATTTTCCAACTAAGTACTAAAACTTTAGCAATTTAAGGACATTTTTCAACACCTTTAGCGTTAATCTAGTTGGCAATACTACCTTATAAAACACTTAGCAGTATTAAAAGCCGGTAGTGTGCAGATTAGATGACACGTGCGAGGTCTCGGGCCGGCCTTCAGAGAAGCCCTACGAGTCATGACCAAGGCTATACCCTCGCTCGCGTTGCAGACACTACTCACCTACATAATAAGGCAGAGTATTGGTATAGCAAGGTGAACTTACAATTGGTTAATAAAGTTACAAGGTTAATTGACCTAGAATGTCCAATAAGTTATTTAACGATTAGTGTCAAAACATATCCAGTGTAGTATTTATAAGTCTATTACCCCATACGACATTTCTCGTTATAATATTAAATGCTTTTAAGTATTTATAGAATGAATGCAAAGGTATAACTTGTTTATAATACTTAGCAAAGTTCAACTTAACTTTGAACATAATGTTCTCTAACTTTCCACTTATCTTTCTAACTATATACTATCAAAGAACAGCTTAACAAATGCTCTAAACAACAAACTTAAACATTCAAACAAATCTAACACTTTATGGCCTAGCCTTGACAACGATCTTTTGGAACTTGAGGGAGGGCGCTAGTAGCGTAACAATACAACCGAATTTGCACCTTAAGCATATGATAGCACTTTAGTTCCTTTTTCTGCCACATAAAGAAACATCCTTGGTCAGGCTGTGTGGTCGTTTATAACTGCTTATCGCGTGTAAAATGGCGGACAAGTTTGCTCGCCGTTTCCCGCGTAAATATGTCATGAAATTATCATCAAGTTTTCTGTTTTCAGGTAAGAGAGAGTTTGTGGAAGATAAAGTGAACGACTTCGTAGTTTGGTGAGTTTGTAATGATAAAATGGGGACATAGCTTTCGTGTTTATAAACGAGACTTTTGTACTAAATTTCGTAGTTAATTTCCATGTTCGCTAAATTTGGAAAGTTGTATTGTTTCTGTCTTATAGCTTAATTGTAAGCAATATTACTACGGTTAAAAATTAGTATTACTACGGTTACAATAACCAAGATAATTCTACAAAAATATTTCCTTTAAATGATAAACTCATTACTTTCCCTTGCTTCTCGCAATCGGGTAAAATTTTTGCTAACTTTTGCCGGTGTTTTGAGCCTTCGAAATCTATTAGTTACATTCTCCAATATGAATCATATGTAAGATACATCCAAAAAGTCAGTATACTTATATCATAAAGTACTCGTATTTATCAGATTGTAACTCGTCGCCGTCCCCCTCTTCTTATCAACAAGATTCATTGGATTATTTAACACGCAGATATTTACTTGAGACTTACAAAGCTAACGATAGACCAACCAAGTTGGCGGCGATATATTATAAAACTAAAGATGCCAAGGAAGTGGTTTATGGAAAATTACAAATTAGATACATGTATGAGTTTTGTCGACTCTAGCTACGAGCCAGACAGGGCGGCTTTCTCCCAGCCCTTTAATTTAGAAAACCTATAGGCCTATAGGTACGTATTTTTTCCGACTGACTAATATATCAACGCACACCTCAAACTAATTAATAGATCAGGCTATTTGGCACACAGATAGCTACTACGACGTAGGTATCGAAAATTCAAACCCTGCGCGGATGAAGTCGCGGCCATAAGTTAGTTTTCTCTAACAATGTCTGAAGTTAAATTCTGGGGTTATATCAGGATAGCAGCGTCCCTTAAAGAGATTCATTGTATCAGTAATTCATCCGTAAGCCAGCCTTCAGGGGATAACCCCACAAACGGCCACCATCTACAACCCCTGAATTAAATGTTGACAAATGGTTACAAACATACTTATTCGTTCTTATTATTTGTACACTCGTGCACGGAATTGCTGTGAAAAAATTAATGGACGGGATAAAAGAGACGTTAAAAAAATTGTATTTGTAGACGATTTATGTTTAACTAGTTTTTGCCTACAGTTTCACAAGTGTAGACACATTTCTTTTTTTTCACATTTTTTTAAGACGATTTTATGTGGTCTTCATACAAAAATGTATTAAGCATCCAAAGAAATAAAATTTTTTGACTTTGACTTGACTTTCAATTTTGTTTAAATCGGAAAATGAAATTCTCTGAAACAGCTCCTTCTATGTAATTCTGCACGTATATTTTTGTATTCAAAGGTAGAAACTTAAACAAACAGTCATTGTTCTCTTCAGAGAATATAATTATACAGCTTTTCGCAGTATCAAAATAATAAATGTCACATAAAGTTAAATTATTGCTCTAAATTGCTGCAATTGTTGCCTTTTTACCGAGGGTACTATTTGACGATTAAATTTTTAAATTAGTGGAAGGTGACGTAAAGTTAGCCCAAGTAGTGACACGATTAGTTCCCGTGACTATTTGCACAAAAAATGCAAACTTTTATATACATTTTTAGTTCCACAAACACGGTTGAATAGTGGTGTCAAAACTTCATGAAATATAAATGAAAATGATTAGACTATTGACGTTTCTGTCAGAACAATCTGTACGGGTATTGATTGCGGTCATTTATCGTTCACTGACAATTCTGTTCGCTTTTACTGTTTGTAAATTGAGCTGTATTTGAGCGGTTAACTTTACACATAGATATTGTTTTTGTCGGGCATTCACAAAAAGACTGATAAGATTTTACATAAAATTGTTTTTGTGAATTGAAATGTTCTTTTGAATTTATATAGATGAAAGAATGTTCTAAATCGGTTTAATAGTGCCGGAGATAGTGCTCTATCTCTTAAAAGTATTATCGCTAATTATTTGTTATTTTGTTAAACTCATAAAAATATTTCCGATTATTTTTCTGTTAGTCCTTATTTAACAAAATCAACCATCTTAAAAAAATCGTTCGATTTGTTATAACCACATTTTAATGTGTAATATAATCATTAAACACCCTATTGCTGACAATTCCTAGATATTTTTCAGTGTTACAAAATACCGTGGGTTCACAACACTTGTTCACAATGAATTGTGACGTGTACGACTGTCAAATGTCAGCGCATCACGCCCCGTGACGGTGTAAGTGGTAGTGTGAAATGTTTACACTTTTGCATTTAACTGTACTTGAGTTGTAAACATCTGCTTTTTAAAGTTAATAAGTTGGTGAAACTAGTAGTTACTTTAATAAGTAAATTTTGTTATCACCCGTTCTCGGTCAATCAGTTCCCTCTGTTTATATTCAAGTCATGACTGAATAGGTATCTTCAAGACACGTTTGATACATCTTAGACTGCGTCGTCACGATAGTAGTCACACGCTGACCTATAATTTTTTAACAAAAAATAACTAGTAGTATTTTTAAACTGGACGCGTACAACAGACAGCAGACTACTATCTGTTTGTCTGTCTGTTGTACGAGTCTAGAGATACGATTACACCGAGTTTTTTTATTTAGAAGTAGAATGTTCAGTAGGTAAGTGTCTAAATCGGTTGAGCTATACAAAAGTTACAAGCAATTTTATCGTGAATCGGTGAGGTTTTAATGGATAGTGTCCATTTTCATAGAAAATTGGTTCATTACACGTGATTTTAATAGTTATAAAAGTTATCCAAAACTTATTTTCTAATCTCACAAATAATCCTCGCTTATTTTCCACCTACTAAAGTAAAAAAAGAATGTAAAACAGCGTCGGTTCCATTATCCGCGAACATATCTATCTACAATCTACTCCGCCATTTCCTCTCAGCATTGTTGTTCACAACAACGGGGAAAATCGTAAGGAATACTCTTTTACTTGAACCTTCGTAGACGAGACATTTAGTACTGAGTATATTGGTCGGCCGATTGTTCGACGACAACTCTTATTTGAAGACAATTTCAAGAGTCAAGGGTTTTTAGCGAGATCATGAAAAAATATGACCTGTTGTGTTCATTTGAGTTGCATAATTTTCGCGGCTTTTTATTAATTTTGATTTATTGAAGACGCACGTTTTTACATGTCTTTCGTAGAGAAGATTAAAACACGATACCGTGTTTTTTCATGATATCCAAAAGCTTTAAAACACAGTTCAGGTAATGTAAGCTAGGCTTTGGCTCAATTTGGGGTACAACTTGATAAGCCATGCACAAGTCGTGCATGGTTTAAAAATCATCAAATCGTTGTCACTGTGTTTATAGGCCACTTCCACTATTTATACCAAACAGTCGACCGATGGTAAGTGTGTAGTCTGCTAGAACACCTACGAGATACAAGAAAAACCCTCCCTTCGACAAAACATCAGATAAAATTAACCATTCACACAATACATTTCGACGAACGCTTTGCTTCTACATTTTTGCAACATATTTTTGGGCAATTTTTATTTTCGTCAACATTTTTTGAAGGTTTATTTCTTGTCAGTAGTTGAGTTGTGATTTTTCCAAGCGACTGTACCGTATGATTATTTGCCTTTCTTATATAAGTACTGCCACGTTCACACGTGATATACAAGTGTAACCTTTTTTTGTATATAGCGAGCACGTTTTTCTGTATGAGTCTCGATGTATCACGCGTCTCTAAGGTCGGGCTCAAATGCT
Source organism: Idaea aversata (assembly GCA_907269075.1). Taxonomy (NCBI): domain Eukaryota; kingdom Metazoa; phylum Arthropoda; class Insecta; order Lepidoptera; family Geometridae; genus Idaea; species Idaea aversata. The sequence continues at coordinate 410,260 of OU026092.1, read as the reverse complement.
TGATATTTGATTTCTGGCCTATATTAGTCAGCCTTGTAAGCTTTCTTCTCATATTTGAAATGTGATCTAAATATTCGTTAGATACCTAAATTTAAGTCAATTCATGACATATTTTACGAGGTACGTGAGCTTAATATGTAAGCAATATATTGTTTTGTATTAAGGATAAATTAAGTTACTCATGTAACTCATTATTAGATGTCCGGGATTATGTCATCTTATGTACGCAGTTTTTCAGTTAATATTCTTGCGTCAATTAATTCTACGAAAACATCTATAACAGATCAAGTAATTTAAGAATAAATCGAAAGTATTTCTGTTAAGCTATAAATAAAAACGATCTGTTCCTCTTAATATACGAATATTACGCAAAACGATCTCCAATAACAAGAGCAACTATAATAACTCACCTATTTTGCCAACCTTACTAAATCGAGACATTTTCATCGAAAGATTGACCAAATTATCGAGATTTGTTACTGAGCGATTCTGAACCTTATTACATAATAATATGACTGTTATTGAATTGATCGAAGGTTTTCTTGAGATGGTTAGTTTTCCTCATGTCAATTGGACTACGATGTAATTTGTCAATCTTTTTTGTTCCATTTCTGTTCCGACCCACAGAAATAGGATAATGTTATACAATATTTTTGGTTATTTTATTACGATGTAAAGATGTTCATTATTGTTTACGTAGTTTCCAAGAAATAGGTTTATTGTTTCTTTAGTAACAAAATCTAAAAGTAACTTTATTCTGATGTCTGCTATTCTAGAACATAATTTTCCAACAACTAATACCTTACTTAGGCTCTGAATGAAACTATTCTAAACTGATTTCAAAATTTAATTAAGTTTAATTTTAATAGTTAAATTATTATGTTCAGATTCGCAGACAACAAACTAACCCGACAGTTCAAATAGAACTGTATTTTTCTATATTTTTATTATTTTTCCAATCTATATTTTTACGAAAAACTAAAAATTCTCGCGCGTATCAGAGTTGCATACCCCAACGATGAACACCTATTGATTCTCTATTAAATTCTCTTAATATAAGTAATTCATTGTTTCACTAGTCTCCTAAGATAAACAGAATAATCGGTTTCCAAATACTATAAAACTGCACGTAGATGGAAACTATAAATTTGAATTGTTGCTTAAAGTGGAACTAGTCTCGATTTATGTGACAACTTACTGCATCTTAGATTAGAGAATTGAACACATCTCTTTTATGGAGAATCGATTATCTCTCTTCTATATTACTACTTCAGTTTGAATGCTTTTAAAGTTTGATCACAATGTCTGTCTGTACCTACTATCATCGATAGCTCTAAAATGAACCGATTCGAGTGCAGTTTTATAGAGTGCGCGGTGGTGGGCCAACTATTCTGTAGGTACCATTATAAAAGAGTTTCACCTCGCCCCTATTTAGAGGCCCGTTGCTCCAAACTCTTAAAAAATGTCTGAAAGATGTTTCGTGAATGTTTCTTGGCGCTCAACACTCGCGATTTGTAACAAAAATGATTTTATTTCAATTAATAAGAACGAATAAGAATTAATGAACGTGCTAAGTATAGTTATTTTTTTCCAATACAACTTTTAACAAAATACACTCCGCGATTGAGTGAGTATTTGTCAAAAACAGGAATTTGTTTCCTGACGAATACCTAACTAGATATGAAACTAAAACTTTAAAATTAATCTAAAAGGATAAGTAGAAATGTAAAGGATAATATTTCCAATGTTCAGTTAGATGAAGAAATCATCTAGTTAGTTTGTAGACAGGATAATCTTAGATCCCGATCATGAAGTGTACTCAGTAGATTGCGTCATTTGTCTGCGAAAGGAGTTTTCAACGGACATACTAAAACGACAATGTAAAGTTAACTTCGTTGCGACGTTTATAATAAATGGAATATATTTGTGTTGCTAATTGGGAGTTTAGCATCTGAGGCGAAACCTTTTCGTATTTTACAGAATTAGATTATGTTTTTGACTTTGAAATCGGTCGAAAGAGTAAATAATACCTTCTCTTTCTAAGGTTTCGCCTCAGATGCTTAACTTCCAACACAAATATGGTCACAAATAGGTTTAATTCCTGCTATGGGGGATTAGCTATATGAAAGCTAATACAAATTCTTTGTTAGGAGAGGTTGGGTTAACTACATACACTTTCAAGTAAATCCTTTCATCTTGCCTTCTAGGTATATATTTGTTTCCCTAAAACCAGTCACGCACTTTAAAAGAACCTCGTCATCAACGAGAAACATGTTACAATAAAACATGTTAAAAAGTATAAAATATATATTAATAAAACAACAAACACAAAGAGAATTCAGTACGAAAAATAAACGAACCCATACCTATAAGTTCTCAGCTTACGAATATTTAATATTTCCCATTTGTATCTGAATATAATAATTGTGTAAACAGACCAGGACGAGCTCCATGCGCCATGCATGCGTCACTGCAATTTGTATAAAGAGTAATAACATCAACCCCGCTGGCTATTTTCTTTGTAAAGTTAATTGCAAACAGTTCGTTTGACTGTTCGGTATCCAATTGCAGATATGTTTCATGCAGTGTCGCGAATGCGAAGTTTACATAGACTATAGTTAGGTAGGTAGAAATGTATACGTCGGCGTGCGGCGCGCGCTCGGGACCGCTCGGCCACCGGTCGACGCCTCACTTGTGAACGAGCCGGCGCGCGGGCAACATCTGCTCTGTAAGTCCATTAATTTCCTTACATGCATACATATGTTTTACCTGATATACTTAGAATGTTTCCTTGGTTTATAATCATTGTATTTGTGTGTGAATTAATCAGTAACCGATGCGTCGGTTTATTTGTACGCCTGCGGGTAGTGTTGAATCATCATCAACGGGCAGATTGATGATGAGAGTAGCATCAGCCAGCTAACTGATGATCAGATTAGTGACAGTAAATAGATTCAATGCGAGGCATGGGGTGGCTGTAGGGGAGGTTGGAGGCCACTGGGGGGTAACCCCCACAAGATCAGTTTTCAGTATTAGCAAATCTCAATGAGTTGAGAACTAGAATCAGTGTCAATGTAATTGGCTGTATTATACATTTAGATGTGTGACGTACAAATCAGTTTAGATCATCCCAATAAATAGGCACTTGGCGACATGGTGGAGATGCTGGGATGGAAATAATTTCAAATTTAATTCGTTATTTTCCATAGTACCATAGTAGTATAATGAAGGTAGTTCGCCAAGTTTTGTTCAAGCAGAAACAAAGTTCAAATCTAACTTGAGATGTACACAAAATTACTTACTACCGTTCTTTAAATTTTTAATCATTAAAGTGACCGAAGCCTGGTGTTGTCATGATAATTAGTGTCATACGAATAAATTCCAAATGTGCAATTGTATTGTGATCGAAATTAAACCTTAAGTCGATGGATTAAGGTTGTTATAGTTAGGTCGTTTAACGATCCGATCGTGAGATATATTGGAGTAAAAAAGTGCTGACTGAGTCACAGGTGTGGTTGTTGTGTAGGCAATTAGCTACCTACAACGAACGTAGTGAAGGTATAATGTTATTTAATGATGAAGTTTAGGTGTGTTTGTTAAATGAGAAAAATCCCTAAGTTTAAAATATGACCGTTTGATGTCGTAGCTAATATGCGCACATCAATGTTGAGACAAAATGCCTAAGTATATATGACCGTTTGATGTCGTAGCTAATATGCGCACATCAATGTTGAGACAAAATGCCTAAGTATATATGACCGTTTGATGTCGTAGCTAATATGCGCACATCAATGTTGAGACAAAATGCCTAAGTATATATGAGCGTTGGATGTCGTAGCTAATATGCGCACATCAATGTCTAAACAAAATTCCTAAGTAACCATGACCGTTTGATGTCGTAGCTAATATGCGCACATCAATGTTTAGACAAAATTCCTAAGTAACCATGACCGTTTGATGTCGTAGCTAATATGCGCACATCAATGTTTAGACAAAATTCCTAAGTAACCATGACCGTTTGATGTCGTAGCTAATATGCGCACATCAATGTTTAGACAAAATTCCTAAGTAACCATGACCGTTTGATGTCGTAGCTAATATGCGCACATCAATGTTTAGACAAAATTCCTAAGTAACTATGAGCGTCTGATGTCGTAGCTAATATGCGCACATCAATGTTTAGACAAAATTCCCAAGTAACTATGAGCGTTTGATGTCGTAGCTAATATGCGCACATCAATGTTGAAACAGACTACCTAAGTACCTAGGTATACTTCTACTTTTAGTTGACAGTGTTTGTGAGTTTACTTCTACCTACCAGTTTTTAACGTAGGTATATTACTACTTGAGACATACTGCTACCTTTGACTTAAGCAATAAATACCTAGTCATTTTTAATAATAATGTAGGTACAATTATAACTTTGTTGATTACTCGAGATTCACCTCTTTCATTAATTGTGTGCTATATTGTACTTAAAACTGATGGCATCCTGCATTATTTGAAGTGAAATCAAGTAACATATAAAATTATGTATGGTAGTTACATAAGCAACTTAGCTTTGCATTACGAAGCTTATATAATTCACGACGCTAATAATTCGTCTCCTTCTCAATAATACAAGACCAATAATTCGCGGACAATAATACAAGCGTATTTTTAGCGATTTATTATACAAAGCTAATCATTCAATGATCGGTAGATCATTTAGTAAGCTTAGGGGTCATAGTTCCAATAACTGATTCAAGAATTGAGGTTCATGAACAAGTACTTATACTAAGCGGGACGCACTTCTGTCTACTATCATACAAACAATCGACCGTACACAGTACTTTAGTTTATCGAGATATTTCGTACAACCACTATTAATCTGTTTTAGGTTTGGACGTTGTCAACCAAACAGAACGGGGTTTGAACTTATTGCGTGTGTAGGTACTGTACTTAGTTCAAAATGGAAAGCGTCCTCCGAACCCGTTTAAAGTTAATGCACGAATCTGTATTGTCGTACGTTGAGTTAGCCCAAAGTCAACTTAATAGTTTATCTGACGATAAGACTGATACCGACGAGTTAGAACTGATTGAATCAAAACTTCAAAGTGCGAACAGGAGATACGTGTCCGAAATTAAAGGGTACTGTGAGTCATTAACTGAACCGAATGAAGAAGAAATCAATCGCTATACCGTGACGCAAATTCAGGCAGATGATTTGATTTCGGAATTACAAGTTAAGATTAGGCAGCGTCAACATGTTCGTAAAGGAGATACGAGGTCTAACAGTGATTGTAACTCCAACGTTACAAGAAAATTACCGAGAATGGAACTCAGCAAATTTAACGGTGAAGTCCTTAACTGGTACCAATTCTGGGACCAGTTTTCATCAAATGTAGACAGCAGAGATATTGACGATGTTGATAAGTTATTATATCTTAAATCGGTTCTTGAAGGTGATGCTAAACAAGCTATCGAGGGTTTAGATACTACAAATAAGAATTATCAAATTGCAATCGACACTCTGAAAGAGAGATACGGGAAACCTACCGTAATAATAGATGCACATTATGTGGCGTTGTATAGGATTAAGCCGGTTGTGTCAAATCAAGTCAAAGATTGTAGGAGTGTTCTTAATGATATAGAAAGACATCTTCGTGTGCTCAAATCATTAGGAGAAGACGTAAATCACAATCATCTCAGAGTCATGATTATGGAAAAGTTTCCAGAAGATCTTATTTATGAAGTCAGAATGAAAATTACAGAGGAAGACGATTCTATAGATAGTATTAGGAAACATTTAGGGTATATTATATCGGCTAGAGAAACTTCTAATAGATTAAAGAATCTGACAGACGGACAAATGAATTCAGATCTAGCTAACGGGGAAATTAAATCAGATAATTTTACTTTGGGTTCTTTACATGTCAAAACTGATGAAACCAATGGCAAATCACGTCATTTTATTTCAACACAAAACAAATTTAAGTTGAATTCTAATAATAAGCATTTTAATAAATCGAAACCATTCATTCGTAAAAGACCAAACGAATTCTCTGATAGATCTAATGAGCCACCCAGAAAGAAGTCAAGAAATTGTATTTTCTGTAAACAGGATCACTTCAATGACGAATGTACTAATTTCAAAACACTGCAGGACAGAAAATCAAAGATTGGTAAACGATGTTATAATTGTTTTATGGAAGGACATAGAGCCGATAATTGTCGTTCTAAGCGGAAGTGTCGGCATTGTAGTAGATTTGGTCTTCACAACCGAGCTTTATGTCCCATTAAATTTGGCAAAGCTGGTAAAACGATTCAAACCGAAACCTTGCATATTAAATCTAATTTAAATACAACATTGCTTCAAACTAGTGTTGTTAAAGTTACAGTCAATTCTCAAGAATCAGAACAGTCATTTTTAAAGTGTCGAATTTTACTAGACTGTGGTAGCCAGCGATCATATATTACAGAATCTGCTGCGAGACCTCTAAAACTACCTATAGTTGAGAGATCGAACTTATGTATATTCACTTTCGGGTCAAAGTCACCAAATCAAATTGAAAGCCCAGTCGTTAACGTCGAAATTACCACACGCACTGGTATCAAGCGTAATATCCATGCCAACGTAGTTCCTCACATAACACATGCCATACGTACACCAATGTTGAACGAAGCAATCATTGCACAAAACAGCATATCGCATAAAAATTTAACGATGGCAGATGATGGTTCTTGTGGTGATAGGATAGACATTTTGTTAGGAAATGACTATTATCACTCGTTTATGTCAGATGAAAAGATTTCAGTAGCTAATAATCTCTTTATAGTAAATTCAGATTTTGGCTGGGTGTGGTCGGGAAGACTTAGTGAAGTTGTCGATAGTTCAGACGCGTTATCAGTAGTCACTTACTTCCAATCAAATGCAGGAATTGACAATCCATTTAATGAACCCGATCTTCCGTTGAAGGTTGATATGGTTAAAAGATTATGGGACCTAGAGTCAATTGGTATCACTGATTCACCGAAGTCTACACATGATGAAGAGGCATTACAACATTTTAATAGGACTATCGAGTACAAAGACAACCGATATCATGTTCAATGGCCATGGGTGGAATTTCCTCCAAATCTCCCTAATAATCTAGGTTTGGCTTGGGGTCGCCTCAATAGTTTGCTAAAAAGATTAAATCAATCTCAAATCGAACTATACGATCAGGTCATTAAAGAACAATTGAAAGGGGGGATCATCGAAGTAGTACCTAATCCCAATGTCTCCCGAACACACCCAGTACATTATCTTCCACACCATTGTGTGCATAGACGAGACAAACCCGACAAGCTTCGAATTGTTTATGATGCGTCTGCTAAAATCAATCAAGAAAGCCAAAGTTTAAATGAATGTCTATATTGCGGGCCACAATTGTTAGAAGATTTAACTGGGCTAATAATCAAATTTAGAGAAAATCCTATAGGCGTTGTTGCAGATGTAGAAAAGGCGTTTCTACAATTAGGTCTTCAAGTCCCAGATAAAGACGTAACAAGGTTTCTATGGGTTAAAAATACGAATAATGTAGCTGATTCAAATAATGTATTACATTTGAGGTTCACCAGAGTTCCCTTTGGTGTTATTTCTAGCCCCTTTTTATTGAATGCAACAATCAGGTTCCATCTTACTAAATCGGGTAGTGCTCTCTTGAAACAAATAGCGGAAGATATTTACGTAGATAATATAGTTACAAGTGTACAGACTATATCAGATGCATTTGGTCTATATGATACAGTCACTAAAGAATTTAATTGCTTGTCAATGAAATTACATGATTGGTGTTCCAATTCAAAGGAACTAGTCTCAAAGATCCCAAAGGAATCTCTAGTAGAAAATAAGATGAGTGTGAAAGTGTTAGGTTTGGTTTGGAACACCAATAGCGATAAACTGTTCCTAAATTACAATTTAGATGAAAATGAACTGGCTTCTGTTCAATCAAAACGAGATGTATTGAAAGTAGTTTCATCTGTTTACGATCCATGTGGTTTAGCTGTACCAATACTACTCCCAGCAAAACTTTTCATACAAAAATTGTGGAAACAAAATATTAAATGGGATACAAAATTACATGATGCATTGCTCGTCGAATGGAAGGAAATTATATCTAAATTTTCCTATTTAAATGAAGTTTATACCAATAGGTATTATGCTCGGAATCTTAGTAATGATTTAATTAGAAGTAATATTCAGTATGAACTACATTGCTTTACCGACGCGTCAATGGAAGCGTATGCCGCGGTAATTTATCTGCGCTGTTCTTTAGGTGCTAATAATATTATCAATTTTGTTATTGGTAAATCCAGGTTAGTGCCTTTAAAGGATCAGAAAAATTTACAAATTCCAAGATTAGAATTGCTGGGAGTACTTATAGGTTACAGACTATTAAGTTATGTACAAAAGTTTCTACGGCTTAAAATTAATGCTCAATATTTATGGACTGATAGCCAGATAGTTTTAAGTTGGTATAGATCAGACAAGTTACTTCCGCCATTTGTTTCGCGTAGAATTAATGAAATTAGGAAGAATAGAGCCTTACAGTTCAGGTACGTGCCGACGAGTCTTAATCCAGCTGACGTAGGCACTAAAGCAGAGAGTATAGACCTTTTTAAAATATGGCTCGAAGGTCCTAAATTTCTGTCAGAGGATTCGTCACATTGGCCTAATGTTAGTATAAATAAAAATCAGGTAAATGAAATACAAACCCAAATTTATTTGGCCGGGCAGGGTCTTACGAAGAAAATTTCGGTATTAGATAAGACACAGTCAATGGCAGTAGATGAAGACTCCCATGAATTAGATGCAGAAACTAAAAGAATTTTAGATATTCAGTCCGAATATTTTCCAAAAGAGTCTAAAGGCATGACCACAGATTTATCGCGTACTCTTCGGTTATTTAAGGACTCAAATGGCATACTCAGGTGCAGAGGTAGATTCAAGCACACAGATTTAACTTTTGGTCAAAAGCAACCCGTACTTCTCCCCAAAAATTCTGACTTTACGATCGATATCATTATGAACTTACACAAGAAGAACTACCATGTAGGTGTGTCTCATACTTTAGCCCTGTTAAGACAAAACTTTTGGGTCCCACATGGGAGAGCCACAGTACAAAGGGTTATCAGGAAGTGTCAAAGTTGCGTGAAGTACGGTGGTGGCCCATTTAAATTACCAGAAATCCCTGATCTACCAGCTGAGAGAGTAAAACTTAGTTTGCCGTTCACATTTACCGGGATGGACTATTTCGGTCCCTTATTTGTTGATGAAGCTGCAAAGGAGAAACAATGGGTGTGCCTTTTTACATGTCTTTCTATTAGAGCAGTACACATGGAAGTAGTCAAGGACTTATCAGCCGAGGAGTGTCTGCTGGCGATAAGGAGATTCGTCTCAGTTAGAGGTTTACCTAAATTAATTGTATCCGACAACGCGACTCAATTTAAACTTACTGCAGAGGTGTTGGCTTCTGATTATTGCATACTGAATAATGTGCGTTGGAAATTCATACCGGAACTGGCTCCATGGTTTGGTGGTTTTTATGAACGTCTCATTGGATTAGTCAAACACAGTCTCAAAAGAACGTTAGATAAGCATTTGCTAAATCATAATCAATTATGCACCATAATTAAAGAAATTGAGGCCGTTGTGAACACAAGACCCTTAACAACTGTTGGTGCTGAATTGGAACACGTGTTGACGCCTGCTGACTTCTTACGCACAGGAGGACCACTTTTATCTCAGTCCTCAGATCGTGATTTTTTGGAATCAGCAACAGTGACTAAAACTAATTTGATAGATGGTTGGAAGCGTGGACAGATTATTCTATCAGAATTTTCAAAGATGTTTACAAATCAGTACCTAACCAGTCTGCGCGAACGAAGTGACAAACACCGACAGCCAAGGGTGGTAGTTAATAGAGCACCTAACATAGGCGAGACAGTTCAAATGAAATCCGATGCTAGCAGAGCACATTGGAAGGTCGGAAAGATTTCAGATTTAGTCAAGGGTTCGGATGGACAGATTCGAGTAGCGAAAGTAAGATTATCAAATGGAGATATTTTCACACGTTCTATAGGCCATCTCTTTCCTCTCGAAATAGAAGACAACGAGCAATGTACAGTACCTTTATCAGAACAAAACGACCCTGTGGTCTCTGATGAACCAAATTCTGCAGTAACCCCAATCGACGATTCAGCAGTTCCCATTGAGCAGTCAATCAGTGAGGATCAATCAGAGGTACCCGCGATCAGTCAGAATCAAGAAGTTTCTCAAACAGAGGTACCCGCGATTAGCGGCACGGCTAGATTATCGACAAGGCCGTCTAGAAACTCAGCAATCAGAGCAAGGGAGAAAGTTAGAGAGTGGACGTCTCAATTATTGATCAGATTGTTTGGTTAGATTACAAAATTCATTAATCAGCTATCTGGCTGTCTTATTAAGTCAAGATCTTCATTAAATCATTGATTAGTATTTTTTGTCTTAATTGTGTTTTTTCCCTTGGAGGCAGTGTCGCGAATGCGAAGTTTACATAGACTATAGTTAGGTAGGTAGAAATGTATACGTCGGCGTGCGGCGCGCGCTCGGGACCGCTCGGCCACCGGTCGACGCCTCACTTGTGAACGAGCCGGCGCGCGGGCAACATCTGCTCTGTAAGTCCATTAATTTCCTTACATGCATACATATGTTTTACCTGATATACTTAGAATGTTTCCTTGGTTTATAATCATTGTATTTGTGTGTGAATTAATCAGTAACCGATGCGTCGGTTTATTTGTACGCCTGCGGGTAGTGTTGAATCATCATCAACGGGCAGATTGATGATGAGAGTAGCATCAGCCAGCTAACTGATGATCAGATTAGTGACAGTAAATAGATTCAATGCGAGGCATGGGGTGGCTGTAGGGGAGGTTGGAGGCCACTGGGGGGTAACCCCCACAAGATCAGTTTTCAGTATTAGCAAATCTCAATGAGTTGAGAACTAGAATCAGTGTCAATGTAATTGGCTGTATTATACATTTAGATGTGTGACGTACAAATCAGTTTAGATCATCCCAATAAATAGGCACTTGGCGACATGCAGGTTCTAGTTACCGGTCACTTTGATCTCGATATTTACACAGTTTCATACAAATATTTGATTAAAAACGCATTTTACTCAGTAAACTGTTTGTGCACAAACTAACACAACTATTCAAGTTTGTTTTTATCGAATACTTATTACTTTTAGTAAGAAAAATCTCGGTCTGTCGCTGCGCAATTGCAATGGCCGGCAGGGCTCATATGTCGGCTATTATGCTTCTGGATCTATTAAATAAAGTGAAAGTAAATAAACGAAATGAAATGCATTAAATATACAGGAGAACAATAAATAACACAAATACCCGAATTAGTTAAATATTGTGTTTCAGGCGAAAGACTTACATTAATCTTATACATACTGATATTTTAAAGGGATAAGATTTATTTGTTTGTTTGCATTGAATAGGCTCAGAAACAATTGGACCGATTTTGATGATTTTAAAGAACTTTTTATCCCGATATTCTTACGGGATCGGGAGTTAAGCGGGTGAAAATTTAGGTAAAAGACACAGACACAGATATAGTAGTAATCTAACCTATATTAATTTAGGTAATTTTTTTATACTTATGTGTTTACAAAGAGTGTTCTAAATAAAATGACACACACAACACAGGGTTTATTTTAATGGGTCACTAAGAACAGGTCCTAGAAGAAGCAAACGAAGTAACAAATAACTCTCAGAAACATATGTTAGGTTTTCATAGTGTCTGAAACTCTGCAAATCGCAAAAACTATCTCCGTACGTTTTGTACTGAAATCAAATAAAACCAGGCCAGTTATACGATTATATGGACGGAAACCCTAACTTTAGATCTACATAATTTGAAGACTAAGTAAGTAATGTAAACTTTACCACTTTATCTCAACTAATATCCCTTGACAAAGCTATTAAGTTAAATAAACGAGGAAAAATAAAAGTTGGAGGAAAGCTCGCCGCATGTCCTTCAGCTGGATGCCATTTTTCAGGATGGTTGAAGTTCTGAAAACCACAGTGCAGGAAGTTTGCCATACTTGTAAAGCGGGGGAAGGGTTCGGTAAGAGTAATCGCGATTAATGGACTTGAAAAATAAACATTGGATTAGCCTAGATAGATAGATTGAACGCTTTATTGCACACACAAGTTACAGAAAAAGTACAATTAATTTAAATTACTCCAACATAACAAGATATTTTGCTCCCGATGAAAGTTGGGCGGGGACTTCGGCTAGTTTTGTCTTTGTGACGTTCTCCTTTTATATACTTTTACTGGGACTAGGCCAGTTATATCTACCGTACGTCAAATAAACTTTGGGCCAAACTAGCAACTTGTACCTATCACGGCCCTGCAGGGCTGTAAAATAATTTGGACTAATAAGATAAAGAACCAGTTACCCAGAGAGGGGCCTGTGCTGCTTCCATCTGTCTTTTCTCGTGCAGGTGATAGAGCCATCTCCTTTTTAATGAAAAGCACTAATAGTAAATTTCAGATCGCTACGAAAGTCGTTTGTGAAGTTTGCAAACAATGTTTTATATTGGTCTCGCTACCGTTCCTCGCTATCAAACCACCACGCCCTAGCCTGTACTCTGGTCGCAGCAGAACTTCGGAGCACGAGTTACAAGTCGACGACAATTGCAATCAGGATAAGATCGACTCAAACTTGTATATGGGATGAGGGGAACTTTACAATGCAGTCAACTTATGTAAACTAGTAGTTTTACAACTTGTATTTCATAAACAATTAGGCTTTTTACAATTTATTGTTTTTTTTATAAAACCGTTTCGCGCTGTGAAAGTGCAAGTTTATCACGGGTCAAGGGCCGGCTAAAGTTCCTTGCGATCAAGACAAGACATTTACGTTCGTTAAATTTAAACATAAATAAATGGTGTCGGGCTTATTAGATTTAGATTTTGTAAAAACTGGTGGTTGAGATTTTATTTTACTAATAAAAACGGAATATTTACCATGTTATTTGTAATAAATTTTTAGTGCGGTGAAAATAACTTAGTTTCAGATCCTATATTTTTTATCAAAATATAGCGCACCTAAAACCAATTCTAAGTCGATTGCATTTTTGTGGAAAACTGAAAAATACAAAAAACTTGGATTTTCCATTAAAAATACAAAAAACGGGAACATGCGGGCAGGTTCCTAGTTCCGAATAAAATCAATTTAGAAACAGTTGAAAAAGTATGCTAAATAAAAAAGACTGCGCAAAAAGCGCACCAGGTACGGGTTAGGGTGGCAATACTTTTTTACTGTTTTGTTTTCCGTTTGCACGTCCGCGAAGGTTGGCAAGGATCCTAATCTTCATTTATTGTCTCCCGGATATTGCTGACACGACGTCTTAACTTAATTAATTTGTACCGGAAGTGGCTATTTCCCCCCCTAAATTATTTAGCAAGACTGCCGTGTTTATGGAGATAACTTAATTCAAATTAATTTGAGGCTTACTTAATGGATCATAAATAGCCGTTTTGTTGAAGAGCTGTTTTTATTTAGTCCCACCAACTAAATTTAGCCCTAAAATGCATTGCATTTTACCTGAATCAGACAAAGCTAAAAGAAGAGTATATTTTTATTTTGAATCTGTTTAAAGAGCTTGGTTAACACCATTCAAATCGCAGCAGCTTACAGGTACCTAATGTGAAAATAAAAACGGAAAGAAAATAAGTATACCGAAATAATGAGAAGAGAAAAATTGGGTAGCTGTCAGGGACGCACCCGCTTATACGTTAAAAACGTCTTGTTTTAAGAAAAGTTCAAATTTTAATACAATAATATCCCAAAAAGTTTGCATAAGCAATATCCATTACAAATTATGAGGTGTTTGTGACGTCACTTTCGTCATTTAGTTGTTGTAAGTGACCCCACTTCTGACCGATTTAACTCGTCAAAAATAATAGTAATGAAAAACCCCCTATTAATATTTGTAAACAAAGAACCGTTCTATGTAATTACGTTATATGAGTTACCAATTACCCCTTAGTTAGACATGGTCGTTAACTTATATCGGCAGTGTATCCGCAATAGTGTCGTGTTTATGGACACCCTAATATAAAACTAATGATAATCATCATGGTTACCGTAATGTGATACTTTAGTCTTTTGTAAACACAGACACATTATAAAACTAGTAGTGTAAAGTAGTCCCGATCCCGTGGAAATACCGGGATAACAATTAGCCTATTTTACTCTACAGGTTTCAATGTATGTATATCCTCACACCAAGTTTCATAAAAAAAAATCGGTTGAGTAGTTTGAGAGTTTATTCATTACAAACAAATTTTAAAAAACGCAAAGAGGTTTTAATCCTGTGAACATGCCGCTTGCAACAGTGCCGAAATATCTCGCTGAACACTCACCCAATAAAAAATATCGAGTTTATAATAACTTTAGTAATGATAAATGATATCTTGTTCTTCTATCTTCTGTATACAGGGTTATTGGAAATTAATTGACACGGCGTTAAGGGCTTCTTCTGTGCACCTTAACAAACAACTTTTGTTCTACGACTTTTGTCGAAACTTAATACATATCCCAAAAAAATTATTTAAGTGTTTCTCGTACTGTCTGGTAATTTTCTATATCTATGCGGCAAGTGCGCGCGCGCGATCGTCACGGGGCGCACTGCGATCGGGTTGTACCATACCTACTATGATTGATTCTATGACGTAGACGTAGAGTTGAGTATTATTTGAACTGTTGGATTTAATTTTTTATTTTTGTATGGAATATTTTTATAATGAATTTCCAAAAGTCGTAGAACAAAAGTTGATCGTTAAGGTGCACAGAAGAAGCCCTTAACGCCGTGTCAATTAATTTCCAATAACCCTGTATATAAAAATAAATTGCTGTTCGTTTGTCTCGCTGAAATGATGATTTCGGTTTTGAAATGTTTGTCGTAGTCCAGGGAAGGTTTAAACGGTGAGAAAGATCGGACTTACGCCGGTGAAACCGCGGGGCACAACTAGTGATAATAGTATTCAGTATTCGGTGAATTGAAGTCAATCGAATTGACCTATACCGGTCACAATCAAGTCGTCAGACTGTAATGGAATCATTCTGAACAATTCATAATTAAATACCGGTACGTTACGGCGGCATTTACCTAAATATTTTACTTATTTATGAAATAAGCCATCATGATGCTACTAGTTGATGATGGGCGGTGTTGGCCTAGTGGTAGATACCATGACTTTCATTCTGAACATCGTGCCTTCGAATCCCCCCCCGTCATGTACCGATGAATTTTTCCTTAGATTTTTTTTTAAATCGCTATTATGGTGAAAATATAAATATGGTATCGTAATGAAACCCGCGGCATAGTTCGCTTCAGACGTACCGACGACTTATCTGACATGGTCGACTAAGCAGAGAGGGTAGTGTACGTGTTGACGTGTTGGACAAGCCTATATATGTAAGCGATACATGTCCCGGATTTCCGAACTTCTCCACTGTTCTGCAAAATGTAAAACTTATTTGATGGTGCGACGATCAGCACCAAGGTCCACAAATCCTTTGGGAGGTTAACCCTATCCATGTCTGAGGCTAAGGATACAACATTAAATTCGTTATTACGATCCACTTTCGTTTAATGTCTCACATACCTTTAGGGATAGAGTATATAACAATTCTCCTAAACTTAGTGTAATATTAATAAAATAACATTAGAATGTTACAAACGAGTTGTCGTTATAATAAAGATTGAGATTAAAGCCCGAGCGCGCACCGCGAGACACTGATAAAAATGTCTCATTCATTTGGTTCATATGCTTTCAAAGTAGATATTATAAAGAAAAAATTGTAAAAAATTTGCTACGATAAATGACTCAATTTTGGTAGAAATACATTTATTAGTTGCTAAAGTTTGTTATTAGACTTTTATCAACTAAACAAAAGACAGTCTGACCAAAAACAAAAGACAATCGAAACATACAAAGTAAGATCGATACATAAACAAAAGACGATAGAAACCGTGTTTCCGTTTCTGTCGTCCTTTGTTTCGGTTGAAACAAACAAAACACGATCGACACACAAAAAAGATAATAATATTTCGATTGCAAGCGCTATTTTATTTAAAAACCTATAAATATAATTTTCATATTTAACAGAAAGAAATCCTATAAAAATACATTTCAAAGTAAGTAGTGTTAGGCGAGTCCAATCGATCATCGTGTTGTCACATCACTACGAAGCGTGCCCATCACTAGTTGGTGGGGAGAGAGGATATAGATGAATAATGGCGGAATCGGGACGTGTTTATAAGCTAGAAAATCCTTGTTTTAAAAAGTTAATAAAGTGATACATTAATTAAAGTAAACAAGTGTTTCCCTTCTAAAAGTTCAGAAGTCGGATTATAGGTACTCAGCCCTCATAAGTGCACTACGAACTTGGATATTATATTATTATTATTATTATTATTTGTTTGTTATATGTCCTATATCACGGGACTATGGAGTCCCGGACCTTTGGAAGGCATGCGTGGGGCCGAAGCCAACACGTAGAGGCCCTTTACAATAACAAGTTTAATGGCAAAGTATGATGTGGACATCAATATTATTATGCGTCTATTAGGCGTCTCTTGCGCTTGGATGCCATGTGCGGTGTGATGTTTGGTGGTGGTTATGTGTGATTGTGTTTGGGCTTTCGTGGGGCCTTATAGCTAGATTGGTGATGGACAGGGCCATGTACTTGACTGTTTATTTTTACTACCTACCCAAAACTGCAGCAATCTGGTGAGCTCCATCTAAACTGTTTGATTTTATGACTATTGAGTCAAGTAAGCGTCATATACAGTTAGAACCGAGATGCGTATCTAACTAGCTGAACTACCTACTAGGTAATTGGTAAATTTTAGTGCTGGTGAAAACTTGTATTCTATTTTTATAGCATCATATTATTATGATTGAACTATCTTGGTGATTGCGGTTAAATTATATTGAACTCAGTGCATTACTACTAAATACTAACATAAACTATTGATATTTTTAATTAATATTGTGTGTGTCTAAATACTTGAACTAAGTATATACTTTAAAGTCTATGAACGGTGAAAGACTTGATTTCTATTTTTATGGCCTAATATCTGTGAATTATTCTGGCTATTGTACTTGATAATTACTGAACTTAGTGAACTATTACTGAATATGACATTTAACTTAAATCAGTATAATTTGTGCCGAGTTGATCTAACTTTAAGTATTTGAACATTCTTATGGTGTCGTTTGTTGAACTATTTTAAATTTTATTCTTGAAAGCTGTTGGTCTTAGTGTGCTATTACTGAATATTACATTTGAGATATATAATATCAGTGTATGTGCTGAAAGAATTTTAGTATACTTGGAGATTTTAGTAAATTCCAAACTATTTAATTTCTATTTTTATGGTGTTATTTGTTGAACTATTTCATGTTTTATTCTTGAAAACTATTAGTATTACTGTGCTATTACTGAATATTACATTTAATCTTAATATTTTACCAATCAACCATGGGACGGCATAAGCATAAGAAGCGTTCTCGTAGTAGGTCTTCATCTTCCGGGCCTAGAGAGAAGAAATTTAGGAGTGAGTTAGAGGAAAAGGGGAATAAAATTAAGTTACTAGAAGAATTAGTAAAGGAGTTGAGAAGGAAAAGGTGTCCTAGTCCGGAAGGGACACAGACACCCCCACCCTCTATACCTAAAGGGCCTGTTGTTCGTTATGTAGGACGCAATGATTTTGTGCCTGAGTTTAATCCTCAGACCACTTCGGTTTCAATAGAACATTGGATACGAAACTTGGAGAGCACAGCAAAGATGCATGGTTGGGATGAACGGACGCTTATATGCAATTGCACATCGAAGTTGAGTGGATATGCTAAAAATTGGTACGAACAACAAGCATCTTATGAGATTAGCTGGACTGAGTGGAAACAGAAGTTAATTCAAGCATTCCCGTTTACAAAGAATAAGTTATCTCAGATTAGGGAATTGGTGAATAGGGTAAAATTGCCCAATGAAGACCCCATTGAATTTTATTACACAAAATTAGGTATAGGTATGTCGTGCCAATTGAGTGATGACGTTATAACTGAAGCAGTCATAGGTACCCTAGGTAACAAATTATTGGAAGTTGGTGCAAAGTCAGCGGGTTGCCGGGATACCAGTTCCTTGTTGCAATATTTGGCTAGTATTAACAACTCAGATCTAGACACTAGTGCTAGTCAGGCGGGTTCGTCTACACACAATGATCAAAGGTCTATAAAGCAAACCAAATGTTTTTCATGTGGCAAAGTAGGTCATAAAGCAAGTCGCTGCTTTAAAATTAAAAATAATCAGAATAAAACCTCGGTAACTAAAAACAAGATTGAGAAGAAGTGTTCCTATTGCGATAAACTAGGACATCTGGAAGGTGACTGCTATAAGAAGAAATACCAAAAGCACTGTACATTTTGTGATATGAAGGGTCACACAGTAGATGAGTGTAGGAAGCGTGCCAAAGGAAGCCAGCAAAATAAGTTAGTGCGTAAAGTCCAAACTGTGTGTTCTGAGACGTCGGATAGAAAATATTTCAAATCTGTGCGTGTTAATGGGAGTCAGGCAAGGGCTTTTGTTGATTTTGGTAGTTCCTGTAACATCCTTAAGAAAAACTTTGCTGATAGTCATAATTTAAAATACTCAGTGATAGATAACGTCGTGATCAAGGGATATGGTGATGCTTTGACTGTACCATTAGGTGTAACCGAAGCGGTACTAACAGTAGATGGTATTGATTTGGAAACTAAATTCTATGTTGTACCTGATAAATTGCAAGATTTTGACGTTTTGGTTGGTCAACCATTTACAGAAGCAGAAAATATAATAGTAGTTAAGACTGCTACTCAGCTCAGTGTATTAGAAAAGGATAATATGGCTTTTCAATTAGCAGAGCTTTGTGAGGACCTTGAGAAGGTGCGGTTATACCCTCATGATCATGTTATACTTAATCCGGGTCTTAACAAAGTAGTTGTCCGAACTGAACCTTTCATGAGTGGTGTCATGAAGGTGAAATGTAGTGAACAAAGACAGGCAATGTTAGAAAAGGACGTTCTAGGTGACGAAGTTCAAAGCGAAGAAGGTATGGCTATTATTAAACTTGTTAACCGTACTAACGGACTTATACATCTAAACAGTGAAGAATGTATAGCTCGAGCAGAGCTTAAGAAACGTATTGAATGTAATAAAATAAAAGAACCTAAGATAGGAGAACAGTTGACAAGTGATGAGAGAAATACCTTAGATGACCTGCTTGAAGAATTCAGCGGATGTTTCTCTAGCAATAGTATGGAGCTGGGAAATTGTGACATTGAGATGTCCATTGTACTGAAAGAAGACAAGGTGATAAATTATAAGCCATATCGTATGTCATATTATGAGAGGGAAGTTGTGAGGAATATTGTGAAAGAGCTGCTTGAGGCTGGCATAATAGAGGAGTCAAAGTCACCTTATGCTAGTCCAGTAATTCTGGTAAAGAAGAAAGATGGAGGATATCGTATGTGTGTGGACTATCGAGCGTTAAACAAAATTACAGTGAAAGAAAGATACCCTTTGCCAGTCATACAGGACCTTCTAGACAGACTTGTTGACATGTCGATGTTTTGTTGCCTAGATTTAGCAAACGGATATCATCAATTAAAAATAGCGGAGAAGAGTAGGCCGCTAACTGGATTCGTGACGCCGGATGGCCACTATCAGTACCGCATGATGAGCTTCGGACTATGTAATGCTCCTGCCGTGTTTCAACGGGCCATGAATGAGATACTGGCGCCTGTTATTCATAAGTGTGCCGAAGCGTACATAGATGACGTTATTGTTTGGGGACAAGATTTTTCAAGTTGTCTAGAAAATCTCAGGAAAGTTTTGAAGTTGATTGATGCAGCGGGTGTTAAATTAAAGAGGAGCAAGTGTTCGTTCCTTACTGAATCTGTAGAATATCTTGGACATGAGATTCATAAAGGAGAAATTCGACCATCGTCACATAAAATAAAAGCAGTCGCCGACTTCAAAACCCCGATAAATGTTCACGAGATTCGTCAATTTTTAGGCTTAGCGAGTTATTTTCGCAAGTTTATTCAAGGGTTTGCGACGATAGCTAAACCGCTTACCATGTTAACCAAAAAGACAGTGGATTGGTATTGGGGAACAGAACAAGCTGCATCTATGGAAAAGTTGAAGCAAGTGCTCACATGTGATCCTGTCCTTGCAATTTATAGTCCTAGTCGTGAGACACAAATCCATACCGATGCTTCGAAGGTGGGTTTAGGAGGAGTGCTTCTGCAACTCCAGGATGATGGCTCATGGAAGGCTGTTGCTTATGCGAGCAGACAAACATCAGTTACGGAGGCGAAATATCATAGTTTCGAGTTAGAAGCACTTGCAGTAGTATTTAGCATTCAAAAATTTAGAGTATACGTAACAGGTCTTAAGTTTTGTGTTGTCACTGATTGCTCAGCTCTTCGTCTAGCATGGTCTAAACGTGACTTGTCGCCTAGAATAGCAAGATGGTGGCTCGATTTGCAGGAATATGACTTCGATGTTGAGCATAGGCCAGGGACGTCAATGGCTCACGTAGATGCCCTCAGCCGGAACCCTATCGAAGTCAGCGTACAACACATAGATGAGAAGGATTTTATTGATCTCTCCAAGATGCGGATGTAGAGATCCAATCACTGATTACAAATCTAAAATTGGAGATGGAAGCTAATAAACACAAGAAGGATGGGTTAGCCAAGGATTATAAGGTTGTAAATGGACTATTGTGTAGAGTAGTGAATGGGGAATGTAAACCTGTACTGCCAAGGACAGCTAAGTGGCACATCATGAAGGTATATCATGATGAACATGGTCATCTAGGTCTGGAAAAGTGCTTAGAGGCAATTCGTGCAAAATATTGGTTTGCTAAAATGAGGCAGTTTGTAGAAAAGTATGTGGCTAGTTGCTTAGGCTGTCAATTTGCTAAAAAGCCTACTGGAAAACAACCTGGATTAATGCACCCTATTAACAGAGACCCTACACCTTTCCATACATTACATATTGACCATTTAGGCCCTTTCTGCAAAAGCAATGGTAAGACCTATATTTTTGCTGTCATTGACGGCTTCACGAAATTTGTTTGGTTGGAAGCTGTGGCCAGTGCTAATGCCAAGGGTGCAATTACAGCCCTTAATAGATTATTTCATGTATTCGGGTACCCAGTGAGAATTATTAGTGATAGGGGCACTGCTTTTACTGGACGAGAATTTAGGCAGTTTATTGAGGAACGTGGAATTAAGCATGTGTTGAATGCCGTAGCTACCCCAAGAGCCAACGGACAGGTAGAGCGCCTGAATCGTACTATCTTAAATTCTTTAACTGCTTACATGGGTGATGAGCTGAAGGGTTGGGATGTGTACCTCCCAAATGTACAGTTGGGCATAAATTCCACAATCAGCCAAGGTACGGGTAAATCACCCTTAGAGTTGTTGTGTGGTTTGCGTCCCCGTTTAGCCGGTGAATTGCGAGGGGCTACTTATATAAACAACGTGACTCAGTTGAGGAATGATGCTGCGCAGAAAATAGAAGAAAATGCCTCAAAGATGAAAGAACGTTTTGATAAAGGTCGCCGAGTCACAGAACCAATATCTAACGGGACCTTGGTAATGGTCGAAAGAAAAATCATGCGATCCGGTTTGACAAGTGGTAAACTTATTCCCAGATATGCGGGGCCTTACAAGGTAACAGCAGTTTTACCAGGGGATCGTTTTGAAGTTTCCTCTGCTTCCAAGGGAAGGAAAAGTTATAAAAACATTGTTGCACGCGATAAAGTAAAAATATGGCACCCACGTTTTGCTGATTCGTCTGGTGATGAACACGAAACTGAGTCTGATTAATTCTATACTTTCTTACAAAAGTCATCGTGCTTGCCTTCGGGGCCTAGCAGATATAACTTCTGGTGCTTGCCTTCGGGGCCTAGCAGATATAACTTCTGGTGCTTGCCTTCGGGGCCTAGTAGATATAACTTCTGGTGCTTGCCTTCGGGGCCTAGCAGATATAACTTCTGGTGCTTGCCTTCGGGGCCTAGCAGATATAACTTCTGGTGCTTGCCTTCGGGGCCTAGCAGATATAACTTCTGGCGCTTGCCTTCGGGGCCTAGCAGATATAACTTCTGGTGCTTGCCTTCGGGGCCTAGCAGATATCATTCTGGTGCATGCCTTCGGGGCCTAGCAGTTTTAATCTTCAGTGCTTGCCTCAGGGGCCTAGCATATTTTTAATTATGGCGCTTGCCAAAAGGGCCTAGTAGATATTAATTTCGGCGCTTGCCTTAGGGGCCTAGTAGATATTAATTTCGGCGCTTGCCTTAGGGGCCTAGCAGATATTAATTTCGGTGTTGCCTTAGGGGCCTAGAAGATATTAATTCTGCTGCTTGCCTTCGGGGCCTAACATATTTTAATTTCGGCGCTTGCCTTCGGGGCCTCGCCGCTATAGTTCCGGGTGCTTGCCTTCGGGGCCTAGAAAATATTATTTCCGGTTCTTGCCTTCGGGGCCTAGCAGATGTAATTTTCGGTGCTTGCCTCAGGGGCCTAGCATATTTTAATTCCGGTGCTTGCCTTAAACGTCTAGTAAAACTTATCTCCGGTGCTTGCCTCAAGGGCCTAGCCAAACTACCCAAGAGCGACAGCCATTACAGGAAGGGAAGAGAAACTCAGATTGTCGTGTCAACTACGACGGGCCTTGCTGGTTGGTGACCTTCGGGGACCGAAGTGATGCAGGATGGCCGAGTGTTAGGCGAGTCCAATCGATCATCGTGTTGTCACATCACTACGAAGCGTGCCCATCACTAGTTGGTGGGGAGAGAGGATATAGATGAATAATGGCGGAATCGGGACGTGTTTATAAGCTAGAAAATCCTTGTTTTAAAAAGTTAATAAAGTGATACATTAATTAAAGTAAACAAGTGTTTCCCTTCTAAAAGTAGGTAGGTGTTACGACACCTAAGTAGGTAGGTGCTGGGTACGCCCAGCACGAGCGTTAAGCGTTAAAGTAAAGTAAGTAGTAAGTTAATGAGGCAAGCCAGCTAGCTAGTTTAGTGTGTAGAGTACGGTTTACGAGGTGACCTGGACGCTTACTGCTAAATTAAGGATAGTTAGCATACGTCGCGTCGCGTCGCCCGTCGTTCGCTACTTTATTGTCTCACTTTACAATATACAATATACATTGTACAGTGTTGTGTACGTACATTGTACAAGTCAGACGCTATTTCAACTAAGCTGGAAGTTGACTAATGTTTTGTGATGTTATTTGTTTAATGAATAAGGTTTTTGTGTTTGTAAAAGTTTTAGTATATTTATCACACAATTCACACAGAGTATCGGTTTTTGCAATTTTTGCAAGGTCTATGCAATTTTTAAAATGCATAAAATAAACTTATACGACAATCCAATTTCTTCCCTATGTTTTTCTTCAAGATCACCTTTACGAATGTCCACAAAAACCCTAAGAAATGGCGATGTCATGAAACACGTCACCGACATGAAATTGGGCGAAAATTCCGAGGGAATGTCTCTCGTAAACACGCTCAGATGGACACCCGACTAAATCTATATTAAATAAATGAAACTGGATAAGTGGACCTTTTGTAACCTAGTGAGGGTTCAGTAGAAAAATAGATTATTTAGTTAGGATTATCCGTTTTCTGTTTGTATTGGCAGTGAGGTATCGGTCGAACGCACCTTATCTATTATCTCAATATTATAAAGAGAAAAATGTGATCTTTTGGGTTTTTGTTTGCAGTGGGTTAGGAAACGACTAGATCTATTTTATTGAAACTTAGTACTTATGAAGATACATTAAAATCTGAAAAGTAACACTTGTAAGTTTGAAAGTTTCGATGTTTACCGACGTCACAACTACTAAAACAAATAAATTAGCATTTCAAGTATACCCATACACAACATAGTTTATCAGTTAAATGAAAACTTAATAGAAAAATAAAAAATGACTTCAGCCCGTGTTAAACTTGAATCTCTTTCCCAATATAAAAGCTACCTATAAAAACTAAAGTCACCCTCACGCTCCACTTCCGTCATTCAAAGCGTTATTTATCCTCCCGCGGATCTCTAAGGCGAGAGCACTCGCCCTCAGAGGGTTTAATCCTACGCTCGGTGGACAGGTTTTTCTCTTGAAAGTAGCCTTTTTGTACGTTTTTTCTCGTATCGGAAGACTAGAGTGGGTTAATGAATCTTGATGGAGGCAGAATACCTACTTTTTTACTACGTTTTTGAAGTGAAAAATTCTTAAAGAGCGTCATCTTATTCATTTATGGCACCGACGACATGCCAAAACTATATGTACAATGATTATTTTCAATATTAAAGTGGTTTAAAACAGGATATTTACTAGGTTTTTGTTTTATAGAGCTCAATATTTCGATGCTGTTTTAATCACTATTTTCTGAGTCTCCTGTTTAAATACGAGACACATAATATTTATGGTAAATATGCCATTTTTTTTAAACATAAATATGGTAAACATACCGTTTAAATAACTTCAACAGTATATTATTATCTGTAGCTATATGATGACAGTTATTAAGTTTTATCTTAAAACTTGTATGACAGCGCCATTATCGATTTATTTTTAGTTTTTTCATAAAAATTACCCATTATACATTTTAACTAACAAAGGCATTAAATGTCTATGAATCTGAAAACAATGTTATAATAATGAAATCGCCTTGAGAGTAACAACAGTTCAACAAAATAAAATTAAATGTTGAAACTTGAACTAGGTAAAATCTGTTTGAACGGTAAACAGTTAGGTATTGAAGCTAAAAGCAATCACTGTCGTCTACACGGGGGAGCTTCAATATCAAAGGTAACTTTGTTAATCCAGTCATACAGTTGCTTTAAGCTACTCGTGTTGACAAATAAACGAGTACTAGATAACTATTTAGTTTTAGATTTACGTCTCTTAGGGCGGCTTGCTTGAGATTGTCTTTGAACACAAGCTAGTTAAATACAATTAACGGGTAATCGAAATATAAACAAGGTTGATCATTTTACTTATAGGTCTTTGATTGTTGGTTAATCATGTTGAAATAAACATAATTATTTTTTGTTGTGCAAGCGAAAGTTAACAAACGGTATTTTCGTTTTTATTCGCTATGATTCCAATTGTGTGAAATTGTTATTTACAAATTTTTCGTTGACGTATAATTGAAAATAACTTTGTAATCTGTAAATACTACCTCTACCTACTTACTTAAATACGTAACATTTTCTCTTTTTATTTTAAACAGGTTCTCTTTACAACATAAAATGTTACTAAAATAAAATCTAAAGAAATTTATATAATGTTTTTTGTTTGTGTAATGAATAAGCTCTGTTGTAGTCGTAAAGACACTTAATATGATATTAAGATTAATTGAATCTTCATTTCTTCTTTTTACTTTACCACAGTAGGTAGTGCAAAAACCGAACACAACATAGGTGCTATAATCTAGTACTTCGGTAACTTTAACTTAATCTCAAACTAAACATTACAAGTAGTCAAAACCAGTCTAATTTTAGTTGGCAAAGTGAGTACGATCTTATGTAAATTGAGGTTCAAATACACCGTACTTACATCCGGCACGGGGCACGGGCCACGCGCGTGTGGGTGACGTTGTTAACGAATTTATGACGCACGTCCGCCCGTGCCCGCGCCCGCGCCCGCGCCCGTGCCCGCGCCTCACCTATAAATCGCAACATTTCACGTTGCTCTTGTAACATCAGATTTTAAAATATAAAATGAAAAGCAAACAGATTTTGATTAAAATTCGCTTAGCTATCAAAACCAACCCTCCGCTTTACATAAGCGAATAAAATATGTTTTAGTACGGACATCTGAAAGCGTTTTTACCTGCCTTACACTTGAATATTACGGTGTGAAATTAATTATACGGTAAAGATTGACGCTTATTCAAAACACTGACGAGATATAGCTAGTGACCGGGGTGTGTAAAGGGACGAAAGAGAAACCTTTGCTCTGTAGTGGGAGAAAAACGGCTTATTGTTTATTTTTATTTTAGAAAATTATGTTTTAAAGTTTCAGGCTACAAAATTTTCAACGTTTCATTTTGATTTCGAACCAAAAAAATCTGTAGAAAGAATAGAGAGCCATCACTTGCAATTACCAAATTAAATGTTAAAAATACCTTCGCCGAGTACGTCGTAATTTGTAACGGATGTTCGTCATCCAGCCTTTCTGGGTTATAAACTTTGGTTTATACATTACTTTGAGTTTAAAAAAAGTGAAAAATAATCCATTTCGGGTCACTAAAACAGCAGATAACTTAAACATACTTGGAAGTCGGACTGGGTGACATAATATTATATCTCTCAACATTCAATCTAACCCAGTCCGACTTCCAAGTATGTTTAAGTTATCTGCTGTTTTAGTGACCCGAAATGGATTATTTTTCACTTTTTAGTTTTTTTTTCAGTTTTTTTCTAGTTTTTGTTTTCAGGTTTCTTTTTCAGGTTTTTTTTAGTTTTTGTTACCAGGATTTTTTTTCAAGTTTTTTTTTAGTTTTTGTTTTCAGGTTTTTTGAAGTCGGTTTTTAAAATTTTAATTTATTTTTTTATTTAACCATTTTTAGTGCCGCTGACACTGAAAATTCTACTCCATGAGGCGAAAGCGACTATTTCTTAAAATTGCAACCTGTACCTAAACTCATTGAAGAGTTTGGTGATGAGAAGGTTCAGATGCTCCATTCGTCGATAGGTACCTATTAGTGTATGGGCCAATTCTACTGGTAAAATCGAAAATAGAGCAATTTGAGGTGCAATGCTGTTCATCAATGGGTTTTCTGTCAACATTCATACAAACCCAGTCCGGCGACTAAATTCGACTAAATTCTTCAAATTGTAACCTGTAATCGTAACCGATTGAAGAGTTTTCTGATGAGAAGGTGGTTTCAGATATTCTATTTATCGGTAACTATTAGTTTATGGCCCAATTCTACTGGTGGAAAACGAAAACTGAGCAATTTGCAGCACTCTCGAGGTGCAATTCTGTTCATCACTCCGAAGATCCTCATCAGATCTTCATTAAATTTTTATGGGACCACCTCTGAGTTATCCACTTTCATACAAAAAAAGATTTTTCCAAATCGGTCCAGGCGTTTCCGAGTAATCGGCGAACATACATAAAAAAAAAAAAAAAAAATATATACGCGACGAATTGAGAACCTCCTCCTTTTTTGAAGTCGGTTAAAAATACCTACCGTAAATCAAGACAATGTACCTACTATCAGGGGACAAAATTGCATAACCACCGTCATTTAGTTAAAGTGTGTATAATTTAATAGACAGAGAAACGTTATATTAAACATTAAATTACGTCGTTTTCTCTGACTGTACCTTTGCTATTGAGGCGCCTACACTTTACAAAGCGACATAAAAACGAAATTGAAAATTATTCTAGTATCTTTCAACGAATTACGAGTAGTATAGAAACTATGAGACGCCAATAAAATTGTTTTTTCATTACTCATACTCCGAAAATAGGTCTAAAGATGCGTGAAGAGCGTGTAGAAAATAAAATTTCCAGCCCTAGGGAAAATCGCTTTCACTGACAGCTGTCATGTCAAATTATGGCTTCGCACGACTCGTGCAATGTGCATATAGCCAGTATCAGTATCATTATACATTAGGAACTTCATAACCTAACCTCCTTGCTTTAAGTAACACCAAAGAATAACACTACATGTATACAACCTCTTTGGTCCCAACCTTGTAAGAGGATCAGGTAGTATGAAGTCTCTCATTCACTCTAGTTGTTAAGAAGAATTTTATGTATTATTCGTAATGAAAAGCACAGTGTTTACCTCGGGTGAAAGACTCATTAAGTCCCTCGAACTATTAGCGCCCTCGCTACGCTCGGGCGCCAAACTCCGTCTCGGGACTTGTAATGAGTGACTTTCACACCTAGGATAACAATGTACTATTAATGGTTTTGAAGAAAACAATTGACGACTGTATAAGGAACTAGTGAGAACAAACGGACGACTTCATGTCAGTAATACGTAAATGTTTTTACAATACATTGAAGTGGTTCTGGACTTTTGACCTTTTTCTACCGAGAAATTATACACTTTAACTTAGCGACGACGGTGGTTATACAATTTCGTCCCCTGATAGTACCTATATCTAGACTTGGACTAGCGTGTGTTACAACTGTTAGGATCTAACCGATGCCCCATTGAGATATTGAAGTAAATTGCTTATTTCTTTGTGAGTTAGATTCAAGTAAGTTGGTATTTTAGTCACGCTAGCGGTAGCCGATACTTGATTGATTGACTAAAGATATTTTGGAAAAGGTTTGTAAAGGGTTAAGTTAAGAGCTCTTTTGTTTAACCTTGGATTCATCCCACATACCTACTGTAGGATGAGTTTGATGCTTAATTATCAAAATGATATTTGGTACTGTCAGACACAAAAGTCGAAATGTAACTAAAGACCAGCAATTATCATCAACTATTTTGCGTTATAATATACGTATGAACGTTCAACTAACTAGTAGCGCTCCGCGGTTTCACTCACGTAAGTCCCGATCCCGTGGGATCATCGCAATTAAAGTAGCTTAAGTTACTTGCAATCAATAAATATATTCTCAACCAAGTTTAACCAAAATCGGTCGTGAGGATTCGGAGCTTATTTTTTACACTAAAATCTTCTTAATAATATTAGTGTAAATTATGAAGCTTTGCGGTGCCATAAATTGAAATATGAATAAAAAGTTATTGTGAATGAAATAACGCGTAGAATATAAGCCAAAGTCTTAGGAAATCTGTAGTCAAAATAATGTATGTCTAATGTAAAATGTCTGTAGTCAAAATAATGACAAAATAAAATAATGCGTTTATCTATCTATACATCTATATACCAAACAGTTACCTATATCAATAATCGGTAACATAACCGTATATTGAAAGAGCACCGATCCCAATAATCTGATCAAATTGATACATAGATTGACGGGCAGGCGGCACGCGCGGTATTAACGCATTGCTTCATCAAATTACGGACATATTACAGTACCTGTTTCAGGTTTACCACAACCATCTGATTATAATAGCGGGTTAACTTCTAGCTGTCCTTCGTGGTTTTATCCGTATTGAAGTGCTTTTTTTTAGCTGGAAAATAATAAAAAAATTAATTCATCGGACAAATGGAGCCGCGGTTTCATTTCGAAGTGCCTCCTTTTGCCTGAATACTCATCAAAATTAATCGATATTAGAATTTAAACAAATTGTTTTATAATAAAAAGTAAAATTAAAGTAATTTTTCATTTATTTTAAGGCATACTTAAAAGAGTTAAAAGCTAAATGAATTTCGCCTAAAGTTAAAAATGTAAATTACAAAAGAAAAATCACCTCAATACTTAATTTTGTTTAGTAAAATCATGCGCTTAAAAATAATGAATTTCTAAATGTTATTTAACCATTGATAAAACTTTACGTAAAAGTCACGTAGAGGCATGAAATATTTCGTCTCATTTTATTTTAGACTAAAAGCAACCTAACAAAATGTAATTGGCTAGACAAATTCAAGCTCCATTATCCTTACCTAGCCTACTTACCTTTTAGCCGATTTATCGTAAACATATAGCTTAAATCTACCTTTATAAAACGAGTAGGTATTATGTAAAAACCATTACAACGTCGCATAAAAACTGCTTTATGTTAAAATGGAAAAAAGTTTCAGGCTCAGCTGGTTAATAACTGTTTTAATAATTTTCTGTTTAAAATTGCTTAGTGTTTTCGCTTTGTTATTAAAAAGAAGCATAAAATAATGTTAAATGCATTTGTTGCTATAATTTAATACTTTTTAGCTTTTGTCCGCGGCTTTGCGTAAACTTTATTCCACATTTGTTTTGGCGAGGGTAACGTAAAGGTTCTAGAGTATTCTATACGAACGATATTTATTATAGACACTTTACTTTTACAATTTAATAATTGTTTTTTTCCCCTCGTAAAACGAAATAGGGTCTTGACTCTTGATAGACACATAAATTAACCTAGAAGATCTTAAAAGGGTTTTGTATTTTCCTTTTAAGGTAGACAGAATCCTAAAAATACGGATTTTTTATTGTAATTTTGTGGTTGGATTCGAACTCCGTGATGGTTTTCCGAGAATTTATTATTTATATCTCTATATATATAAAATTCTCGTGTCACGGGGTTCGAATTTGAACTCCTCCGAAACGGCTCGACCGATTCTCATGAAATTTTGTGAGCATATTCAGTAGGTCTGAGAATCGGCCAACATCTATTTTTTTGTTTTTTTTTTGTAAATAGCAAAACAACGTTTGCCGGGACAGCTAGTATTATATATAATTACATTTTTGTCAGGCTTCTACGAGACAAGCTTGCTTAGTGCACGAGCTACTGTAATTTATACCTGTTTTTCTTTTCTCTTTAACTTTTACCATCTGTAACCAAATGATCGTATTTGTTAAGTATAAGTTTCTTTACTGTATTACCGTTATGTCAAATAAATGTATTATTAAATAAATAAATTAATAAATAAATTTATTGGACAAACTCCCGCCTGAGATGTAGAAGATTGCGCGTTCGATTCCTGCCGTGAAACAAATATTCGTTATAGTCTACCTACAGATACAGATGTATTTGTTTCTGGGTCTAGGTGTACTTTCACTGGACATTTAAGCACCGGCAGCGCCCCGCGGTTTCACTTGCGCAAATCCCGATAAGTTGCTCACAATTCATCAATATATCTTCATAACAAGTTATATTACGATATTCTCAGTAGTTTCGTAGCAAACAATAAATCTTTCTCTAGAAATCTTAATCTAGATTTTTCTCGTGAAAATTGAGTGTTGATAAACTTTTTTCATTTAATACTTACGAAAAAGTACATTAAGTATTTATACTAGTTAGCTACTTTGTTATTCAATTTTATAATATTACTAATGGAAATGAGAAAAACGATACAAAGTTGTTTAATTTCAAGTTAATTATAACTTCATTTAATCTTCATACTTATTAATCATCCTTCTTTCTTCTACTACTTTATTTACCTAATTTAATAAAGTATTTCATTTATTCATTGGTCTTTGAATTAGAAATAAATGATGCTGATGGTATATTTTATTAAGAGCTTCACTGATTTTTATTTAACTGAATAGGAGGAGTAGGTTTTTAAGACGATTAAATGTTATTTCATGGAAATTATGAATCCAAATGAATAAAGCATTTTCAATTTTGAATATAAAAAAATAGAATACCTACATATTATTGGATACTTTACACAGCGCCATCTAGGCCCAAGCTAATCAACTAGGCTTGCGTTATGGTCGCCAGACAACGGATAGAATACTTTTAATGAACACTCAACTGGATAGCGCGCGATGTAATGAAATACATCCAAGACAAACGCTTACGTGTATAAAGATAAAGGCAAGCGTTGTGAGTTCCGACAGATGTAATTAGGTGTAATTACGACGACACACGGCATGTCAGGGCAATTTAACGGAGAGGACGAACTCAGCAGACTGTTGAGTCCCGACCGTTCTCGTCGGCCGACATCTCGACGACTGTTGCATTGCACAGCAAAGACAAATAGGTTCGATACTATCGACAGAAATAAGCGAATGATAAGATATTGAATACCGCAGGATCACTACAAAACTCTAAAAATGTTCCTTTTCAGGGCCCAAAGACTAAAAATATCGGACCTGCAGTCCGCATTTACGACTAAATATTGAAGGCATTAGTAAAGCCAAGAGTGACTACCTGCTAAAGCTGTCGCAGATAAATAATTGTGTTTCCTTTAAAATAATTTAATTTTATATTGACATTGTTATAATCTAATTTAATTCATTATAATAAGAATAATTCGCCTATTTCGATTGTCATACGATTATATATATAAAATAGGTGAACAATCGTTTAGCTGTTTGTTTATGTCCACTTTCGGATGGAAGTTTTGGGGAAATATTACAATTTCGATAAATTTAGGACACCACTTGTAGCAAAACTGCAATCTGCAATTGATTTTATTTATTTATTTGCACCAAATATGGATTATAATATCTTATGTACCTATAAAATTCAGGTGTTCCATATTGTACTACAGAGGCATGTTTAAAAGCTTCTTCTTCTGACTAAAATGATGGACTAAATCTAGGTTAACTAAAATCGATATTTTCAAATTTTGCTGCAAGGGTTTTAGTTCGTATAATTTTGGTGAAATTTTATTCAATTTAATTCAGTGAAGGTGCACGAAAGGTGCTATTAGTATTTTACAGGACTGACTAAACACATTAAGGCAAATGTTATTACTTAATACTGACTATATGCACAAGTCGTCAGAAGCCTTTACTTAAAAAAAATATCGTCTGATTAAACATCGTCAGTCTGCGTAAACAGTAACGAAATTCCTCGCATATATCTCGTAAGAGGATGTTATTTTAGTAACGGCCGTTATGTTGCCGTAGACGTTAGAGCTACGAGTACATTTGTCGAGTGTAACATACATAGAGCGAGCGTTTGTAAAGACGACATGTGTTATAGAATTATTTTACGTTATTTTACTCTGTACCGTTTATTTCTGACTAGCAATCCGCCCCGGCTTCGCTAAATAGCAAACCATATTTCAGCCAATTAAAACATAACTTTAATGAATTATGCATCTAATCCTACCTCATGAATTGCTCCGTTCATTAGTAAATCTAAAACTCTATTTATAAGTCAGCCCTTCAGACGAAAAAGCAGTTGAATGCATATCTATATGTTTCTTAAAATCCATTACCGTCTAAAAGTTGTAAACTTATTCGTAAACTAGCTTCACAAATTGCACCGTCAATATTTTTCTCTCTAACCTCATGTTGAAAAGTTCTTAACAGTTTTCTAAAAACATAGTTAAAAGAAAAACCGTACTAAGATCGATGAGAAGCTAAAGTTTCCTGAAATTCCTAGTTTGAAATACGGTTAGAAATTCACAAATAAATGTGAGTCTGAAAGTGGCAATTGCGGTTACTGAAACTTTCACAAACTCACCCTTCAATAGTTAGTTTCAACATGTTTTCAAATTATATTTTGCAGATGTTACGCGAATAAGAACGTTTCAATTTAGCTTTGAAAGTACTTGCAGGAGTTCTAAGAGTATTTAGTTTTGATATTTATTGACAAATAAACGTGTTTAAAATGAATAAATATTGCAGGACATTGCACACAGTGCCATCTAGTCTCAAGTTAAGCAACTATGCTTGTGTTCATGATGGCTAGACAGGGTTACGTATCATAATAACTAAGTTCAATATAACTATGTTCGAAATAACTACGGTCGATTCACATAAGTTCATAATACCTAACGGTCGATTGGGCTACACATTATAATAACTAAGTTCAATATAACTATGTTCGAAATAACTAACGGTCATAATACCTACAGTTTAAAATACCTAATGGTCGAAATACCTAATGGACGAAACACCTACGGTTAATTTAACTACAATTAATTCAACTACGGTTTTTCACCTGCGGTTTAAAAAAATCAATTTTATAAAATCCCTAACCAAGTAAAATGGGTAGAATTCGCTTCTAGCACTCGCCGGCCGCTGCCGCGGCACCGCTCGCTTCGCTCGCTCGGCTCGTTGTGGTCGCAGTTCTAACATAAACCTAACCTATCCATGTCGGTTCTGGGTAGGGAGTTTTCCGGGTGGGTCTTTATATGCTGCCTTTATCACGCAACTAGAGACGAATTTCACCTATTTGACTTGATTAGGGAAGCATATAAAGACCCATCCGGAACACCCCCTACCCAGAACCGACATGGATAGGTTAGGTTTATGTTAGAACTGCGACCACAACGCACGAGCCGAGCGAGCGAAGCGAGCGGTGCCGCGGCAGCGGCCGGCGAGTGCTAGAAGCGAATTCTACCCATTTTACTTGGTTAGGGATTTTATAAAATTGATTGTTTTAAACCGCAGGTGAAAAACCGTAGTTAAATTAACCGTAGGTGTATTTTATAAAATTGTTTTTTTTTAACCGCAGGTGAAAACCCGTAGTTGAATTAATTGTGGTTAAATTAACCGTAGGTGTTTCGTCCATTAGGTATTTTGAAAATATGCCAAACAACCATTAGGTATTTTAAACAGTAGGTATTATGACCGTAGTTATTTCGAACATAGTTATAATGAACGTAGGTAAATTAACCGTAGGTATTTCGTCCATTAGGTATTTCGTTCATTAGTTATTTCAAAAATATGTGAAACAACCATTAGGTATTTTGAACAGTAGGCATTATGACCGTAGTTATTTCGAACATAGTTATATTGAACTTAGTTATTTTGATATGTAACCCTAGACAGACACGTTGTTGTGTAGTTGGGGGTTACAAGCAAGAACTGGATGTGGATATGGTGTTATAAATTATAACAAATGTTACTGGGAGTTCAAATGGGAACTCTTTGGTATAAACAAAACTCTGATAAAGCGCAGAAAACTCCCCGCGTAAAATATCTTTCGAAGATGATAAAGGTGATGATACAGCCTACCCAGTTTTCCCATATAAGCGATGGTTTACTTCAGTTTGAATATGTAAGAATTAATAGATGAATTTATATGTAAAGCTCTATTGAATATAGAAGGACGAAAGGGCGGAAAAGGATAACAGCTTCCTATCTCACCTTACCACAAAAAAAGCGGAAATCCCTGTCAATTCTTTCCGCATCATTTTCCAATAGAAAGGTAGTTATATCAAAACTCGTACCTCACCCTAACAAAAGCAAGTAATGTGTTTGTATGAATAATGTTTCGATATCCAGAGAGCGAGGGAACTAAACAAAATGTATGAGGACAATGTATGGAACGTATATCTATGTTTATAGCTTACATACATCAATGGCATCTCTTTGTTGGATGCTGGATGCAAATGTTAACGTTTTGGAACTACTCTCGGTTAATATTAGTAGCCATTACAGTTTTGGCAATAGTTCGGAGAAGTTGTCTTGTTATGATCGTTCATTTCATATCTGGATAATGGAATTATTTATTATCAGTATTTCCTTTTTACTTAGGTTATATGCCATATGGTGTCGTCTTGGCAACATGTTACATGAAAATCATTTTCGTGGGATACTTAGTGTTTGAAATCGTTGATCTAATTGCAAACTAAAGACAAAATCCTACTATGAGGTGATAGCCAATACAGTTAACTAACTAGTTGCAAACATTAGCTAGGTTTATCCTGTATACACGTTAACATAAACCAACAATAGAACTAGCATCCAATCTCTCCATTTTGTAGGTATAGTAGGTACCTACCTACTACCTAGACGTAGTGCTCTAGGTATCCATTTAGTAATGAACTCACTTGCATACGTTGCATATTATGTAGCATAATACACGAATATACGTATACCATATGTATTCACCAGAGTAAGTGAGTTGGAAGTTATAGGCCTGTTTCCACTAATTGGAGTTTATAATGATTATAATATGGATATAACAATACAATGCGTGGTTCTCGTAATGAAATGGATTTTATCATTTATTTAATAATTAATTATCAATTACTTCGTTTAGCATTTACGTGTAATTTAAAATCACACTGTCTAAATTCTGAGAATTTTAGCTTTTAGATGTACCTGTTCGCTCTCAGCTTACATAATAATATGAAATGTAACTAGACAAAAATAAAGTAACACCATTGTATAGAAAGAGAATAGACTTAATTTATTAACATAACCATAAAACATTCAAATAAATGATCGAATTTCCAAAAGTCGTAGAACAAAAGTTGTTTTTAAAGTGCATATAAGTATGTACACTTAACCACTTTCTTAGTTAATTATTATCAATAATCAAAATACTATCAATATCTCGTGTAGATATCTAGCTATCTATCTAATCGTGGCATAATATCGAGATTCACAAAATAAATATATACTTAGTACTTACGAGTAAAATATCCCGTTTCATGAAATAATAAATAAAGGAATTCAATTCATCATTTTTTATTTTAACAAAACGTCAGGTCAATTATTATGGACCTGTAAAAGCTGTTTGTTCATTCATTCCCTTTTATTTCTTTTATTTTTAATGAATAAACCGGAATGTTTTTTTATTAAACATTGATTAATCTCTTGAACCATTTGTTTGCACGAGATGGCTTATTACTGGCTTTTTACTACGAGAATTTTATTGAAGTCGGATTTCAAAGATCTTTTTAAGCGAGTAAATAGCATAAGATGTTTTTAGAAGATTGAAGAGCGAATTCTGAGTTTGCTCTTAGATATAGGTACATAAAATATAGAAAACACTTTTATCTTTTATTAAAGGACTTTCTAGATCTGAAGAATATCTGTTTTCCTTACTATTTTAAAGATAGTTTTTCATACAAACTTGGCATGTTAACATTTTGTAAATGGCAACTAGCTTTACCCGTGACTTCGCTCGCGTCGTAGTTGAATTATCCAAAATCCTTTCTTAGGGGATGCTTTCGTCATAATAGCTATAGCATAGCATTGGTTTAAGATGTGCGTTGATATTATATTGATAGTCAGGACTTTTAATTTTATACTTTGACGACCCAGTTCGCACAATGGTCACCATGCCTGACTGCCAAACACAGGGTTGCGGGTTCCATTGTCGCCTCAGACATGTATTTATGCTTAGATATTTGTCTGGGATCTGGTTGTTTCTATGTATAAGTATATATTTACACAAAAGAAGTATCTAAGTAGTATATCCGTTGTCTAGCACTCATAACACAAGTCTAGTTACTTAGCTTGGGGCTAAATGGCGAGGTGTGGAATGTCCTGTAATAATTATTTATTTTTATTTATAGATATTGCACTCTGAGCCAAAATATATAAACTTGCACAGTCTTCTTTGTGGCTCAAAAGTGTATCACCTAAGATAATTCGGAGTAAAATAAACTAAATATATTATACATAGGGATATAAACTATTTGTATTTGTAACAACAAATAATGCAATTCCAGACTGTAATGTAAAAACGTCGTTACAATCCATTGCTACAATATTTTACAAATAAAATATAGAAATTTCAATCGAAGCAACAGGATTTTCTTGTCATTGTACGGGAGAGAGAAATAACATCCAATTTGTTGAAGATAACAGATTGGTTATTATTCTGTAGTTATTTTTCTATTTATTCTAAAGCTCAAAGTACTACCTACTTGTATTTTTATCCGACTTCAAGGAGAGAGTTATTTTTTTCGTGCTTATCTTTGCATGTTTGTTTGAAATATACTTTGTGAACAATGATGTCATCGGAAATTCAAATATTTTCCGATAATTTTCTCTGTCGATGGACTTGAAGCTAGTCATAATATCTTTAGTCTGACTAAATAAGTACCTATAACTTAAAACAATTTACCACAAAACAAATGTATCGCATTTGAAACGATTTAACAAATTGTTGGCAATGTTCATGGTTGCCAAGAATCCTTTGCCAGCTCCGACCATCTGGTCCCTGCGCCTCCGCGCTGTTTGGCACTTTCTCTGATTCAGGCATTTGTTCGTATCTTTCTGGTCTATTTAACATTTGTACTGTTGTTTTGTATAAAATACGTTGGGGCCATACCTAAAATGCCTGTTACCAATAAAAAAAATGAATTAATGGAATATTTTTGTTAAATGTTATTGGGTGCATTTTAACAATATGCCCAAAAACTCGAGCTGTGAATGCATAAAACTGTAAAGCATGTTTGAAATAACTTTAACAGTAAAAATAAACGCACATATTAGTTTAAAATCCAATATCTACGCATGGATAACTCATCACAAAACTAATTAACATTTTAATTAAATCAATAACAAGGCAACATCGACTGACATTTAAATGAAATACTATCGATAAAGTATTGTCCATTCAACCATTCACTCGTCGCTCGAACCCGCCCCGCCCCGCGCCGCTTCAAAGAACAAACTCATTCAATGCACAAAGATACAAAGTAAATTTAACTAGATACGACATCTTTTCATACTGGTGCAGAGTCTTTTCTAGTGATGTCAAACTATCGATAGTTGATTTTAACAATAATTTCGATAGTATCGATCATAGCATGAAATGAGATAGTAAACTAAGTGTCTACGCAACTGTCGATACTATAATTTATCAGAACAAATCTCGTGATCTGGAAGTCAAACAAGAAAGTAGGTGATTGGGTGATCATAAATATTATGGGTTGAGTGATTGCTTATACCTACGGCTAGTTGGAGTACGGAGACCATAATGCCTGATATTGTGTATGTAATTATTATATTAAGATCCTTTTGTATAAGAATATGTGTGTTTTGAAGAACAAATAAACGTTTATAACTACTTTTTCTAATAGAATAAAT
The DNA here is from genome assembly GCA_907269075.1 of Idaea aversata. Classification (NCBI taxonomy): domain Eukaryota; kingdom Metazoa; phylum Arthropoda; class Insecta; order Lepidoptera; family Geometridae; genus Idaea; species Idaea aversata. The sequence goes on along the minus strand of OU026092.1, from coordinate 371,793 downwards.
ATTATTGCTAATTTTCAAAAAATTAATTATGATTTACCAAATACAAAGTCATATCTGGCGTTATTTTTAGGTACTTTATAATTATTAACTGAAGTTTTTAAAATCCTTGTTGTTTTGTTTTCAGCCTATGTATTTGTTTAACAAAGTTTATATTTCTAAGGACGACAATCCTTCTACTATCGACATCACTATTCTTTATGTTTTGTTCTATAGATAAGATAGTTGGTGGTAGTTTGTATAGTTTCAGCTAGCGTAGCCGACCGACGACGATGATGACGTGCTAACAAGACTGTTGTTCTCGCATGCCATTTGAAAGTTGTCAAGTTTAGTTCGCAATTGATAGGACTTGCTCGCTGGTGTTGGCTTGTTGTGCAGTTTCGAGCTTTGTTTTTAACGAACTTTGTAAAGAGATGCTCGCTCCGAGTTGGACACTTTATTATTTGTTTGTCACTTTGAATGCGATCACGTCTTTTGAAAATGATTGTAGAGCAGTAGCATATTTCATCTAAAGTAATGTCATAAACATGAAAGTTTTATACCTATGATATTATTTATTTATAACAAAAATATTTGTATTGTTACTAATTCTTATTTACAAAACATAATAAAAACGTTCCCATATACGCAGAATTGGTTGACTATATCCTGAGGGTCTACGAAAGCTGCATTTCGTTTGCCGGGTTTGAGAATCGACTAAATGTACTACTGAGTCCCAACTGGAAGTACTTTCTATTTTTTTTTGAAATTATTAGGATGTAAACGCGATTGCATCTGTAAGAAAAGTTCCATAATAATAAATCGAGGTTGTTTGTTGTACTAACAAAACAATCGTAAAACTAAAACAGTGAACGACAAGGTTTACAAATAATAAGAACCAACTGCACCAATAGACATAAAACCGAATAATCATAAAATTTAACGTCCCAATATCAATACTTTACGTCGTTGAAGGAAATGAACATGCAGCTGAAACTGGAACGGTTAACCGGTTAGGGTACAACCAGACTGCTGACTGAAAGGGTCAAATTAAATTTTTCTTAATATAAGATCACAAAATCAAATTTTCTTAATATGAGATCATATTGAATCGTCTTTTGACTAAGTAACGATGTGTGTCTTCTGAACGCACCTAACAATGGGAAGAAGGCAGGAGAAACTCATGCCCCCTTATTCCAAAACGAGGTTTAAGGATAGTCCGAGATGTAGATTTAAACCTTAGATTTAGATAGAGATTTTCTCGTGAACTAAGTCTAAACACTATCCCAATATAATCTCTAAGGATAGTGTTTAGGCTATAGTTCCCTATATAATCTATAGGGGTAGTGTTAAGACTATAGTTTACGAGTAAATCTGTGTCTAAATCTAAGGTTTAAATCCACATCTCGGACTATCCTTAAACCTCGTTTTGGAATAAGGGGGATGGTGTTCTTTTTTGTGATCATGCTCACAAAGGCGCGGATAACAATATTTTTAAAAGTATATTTGAAATGGAGCAATCAAAGTCATGTCTATAGGTTCTTATCATTAAGGTAAGACGACGTAACATAGTACGATATACCGCACAATTTTTGATTTTTACACTTAGTGAACATTTATTACTCCTCGACTCAGTTAAGGTAACATTATTTCACAACATTACCTAAACTTTGACAATGACGAACGGACGGATAATGGGCGAATTTGTCACATTTCGGGTTAACTTGAGATATAGGTATATTGAAATATAATAACTTGACACTGGATTTATGGACAAGTCGTGCGTAGTCATTACTTAAAGAAAAACAAATTGTTTAGCTGTTTTCATACTATATAGTCTAAGGACAGCTTGCATGAGATTGTGCTTATACAAATTCTAGTAATGCATTTAACGGGTTATTTAAATATAAATTTTATTTCAATAATCATAAGGTTGATGTTATTAGTTTGACACATTGCCAGTTGGTTAATTAGGTTTTTTGCAGGTCAACCTACGTATCGGCCGATTTAAAGTAAACAGTGTGCGTTCGCTCGTTTGTCGATAGAAAAGCAATTCGAGTGAATTGTTCCGTGACTATTCCATTTGTTCTTATCTCTGGAGAATACTTGGTATTCGACTCGTGAACGAGCTGTTTGTGATAATGAACGATTTGTGATCTGAATACTGTAGTCTTCATCAAATTAGGTGTAACGGTTTTAACATAGTACTGTAAGGGTGACTTCCAGCAAAATCTCGACTTTGTCCATATATATGACAGATTAAAGCTGATACCGAGTTTTATTTTACTAAATATACACTCAAATATTCTTTCAAGTCGCCCTTAGGTAGTAGATACTTTTAAAGTAAACCAACATTAACCTGATCCTGGGCACCGAGCCGCCGGCGGCTCGGCTATTGCCAGAACCAAAATTGGAATTTAAAAAATAAAAGTAGATACATTTGGTGCCTTTAGTTGACTACTTGTGCCTTTAGTAGCCTTTAGTTGACTACTTGACTATAAATCGACTTATATGAAAACGTTGCAAACTACTTAGTTCTAATGAACACAGTAAATGCTAACACTTTACCTGAGAGTTGGAACAATTTCCCCCGCATAGCACATTAGAGTGGAAGCTCTAGTTTCAGAACTCATACAAAGCGGGTAGGTAGCGTATATTGTACACGTTGAATGTTGCGGCCTTGCTGGTTGTTGTTAACTATCTACTGTTGCTAAACCATATCGTAATGATGTTGTTTTTCATCTAGTTTGAGCTTCGCACGATTTGCGCTTATAGCCAGTGTCTAGTAAATATTTGCATCAATTCTTGTTATTTTTTATATCTTCTTGTTTCGCTAAAGGCAGGTGATAATCGTAAACAAAATCGAGTTGTACAGTATTTTCTCCAGCGGTAAACAGGGTGATTTTTTTACATGGGTCTTCAGGGCTATATCCTAAACTAAACTAATAACACCTAATAAGACATAACGAAAAATGGTGAAAGGAGTTGCGTGGCCGATTTTGACAAAAACTAAAAGTGCATCATTAGATTTTTGATAAGTCATTACTAGGGTAATACCAGGAATCGAACCTATTGATTTTGCAAAAAATACTTATAACTATTATTATTATTTCCTAAAAGTTGTATTTTAAATTCGTTCAAATTGAATTATTTAGTATTTGGTTTTCGCTTTATTATATGCACGAAGTCTTACGGCGATACACATTTTTTTAGTCAGCCTGCCTAGCATGAAGACCAAAACACGATACGATAAAGCGATATAACTACATCAACTCTCAAAATATGATCGATAAAGCCGCCATGTTGAATTTTTATCGAAAATTGCGATAAAATATATTATAAAAATTCAAATTGGCGGCCTTATCTATCATATTTTGAGAGTTGATGTAGTTATATCGCTTTATCGTATCGTGTTTTGATCTTCATGCTAGGCAGGCAGAATGCCTAATAAAAATAGGTTTTGGAATTTGTCTGTTTTAAACCTGATTTCTAGTTATTATTTTAAATGTTTTCCATCCTAATAAATTCTTTAAAATCCTTCCATCCACGTTTAAATGCTGGAAACATAATCTCTTTTAAAATCTATTGTGAAATGCTACAGTTTTATCTCAACACTGCAAACAAAGCTGCAGCTTAAGTCAGCTTAACTAATATTTAATGTAGCCAAATGCTAGACGCGAAAACTTATGTTCTTCTAGAGGTGAAACTTTAAATCGACGGATAGATTAGTAAACTTAAAAAAAGCTAATAGATTTAACAAAACATTGGCCGGGAGTAAGGTGACTTTATCTAATTTAAAAATTCAATAGAGGTAAACGCAAACTCCACGGCAAGGTTTCCCTAAAGATATTTTGGCATATCAAGAAGATAGAAGAAGTTTAATATCTTCTTCTGTTTCAGTTTTGATTGTCTTTTGCGTCTGTTTCGACAACCCTTAATATTAAGTCAGGGTGGAAAGGTATATTTTTCGAAATAACTTCTGAAAATAGCACGATTCGACGGGATTGTAAACAAGCCCCCAGTCTGTAATCTATGTCAGCTCTAAAGAGCATTCCCGTTAATCTCTGCGCTTTAGACACCTCACTTTTCTATCAACAATACGAACAATATTCCTTCTCCCTTCCTCTCGTCTCGGGTTTATACCGGAAACAATCTGGATTAGGTTACCGTCCGTAATAACGTTTTTTCATTCAATACCTGGATTACCTCGAACATGTTTCTGTTCCACATTAAAGGAAAACGGAAACACAATAGAAGCATATTTCGATTTACCCGTGAAAGAAACCCGATTGATGCCATCTGTAATGCGAGGAATAAATTCGGCAATTCGATTACAATAAGGTGGGATGGAATTCGATGGTATTAATTACAATCGCAATTGGGAACGGAAAAGTCCCGTAGTAAAAATATGATTGCAAATTCATAAAAAAGAATCCAAATTACAAAACAAAGACAAGCTGCGCCCGCGTAAGACCAGGATCGAACTCTAAGTAGTCTAAGTCCTTTTCTAAAGACATTTATAAAACATTGTATGGACATTGGCATAGTTGTTCGTTATTCACAATCCATCGTGCGATAAGATATTGAACAAAAATCAAGATGGCGCCGAAGGACCTATGCCAATTTTAGGGACCCTATATCAATATTGTTTCAGCGGTTTAGAAGTGAAAACGTAATAGACAGAGTCACTTTCGGATTTATAATATTAGTAGGGATTCTATCCGTTGTCTGGTCGCCATATTACAAGGCCTATATGTAGCTGGAAAGGTCTGTATTAAATTTTGTACAATATTTATTTCATTTACGTTATTTAACCATAAATATGATTTATTTTAAACATAAAAACTTTATGAAAGTACTTAGAGTGTATCTCCACTATACCATTAACGTGTAAATTATGAATGAGTTATCTCGTGGGTGCAAATAGCTTCGTAGAATAATTTGTTGATGTCAGTAACCTGTAGATGCATGTAGTGTGTCATTCGCCTTTCTTAGAGGTATGAAGTTACGTGGAACTTTGATCATTTCATCTCGTTATGTTTGTTTAAGATAAGTTAGTGCTACAAATTAATGATATATGCTTTATATGTTTTTATCTTATCTATATCTTCTATCTAATATTATAACGAGGATTTTTTTTTGTATGTTCCGAACAGGCTCCGAAACTAGTCGACCGATTTTTATGAAACTTGGTATAATACATTGATTATTAAGGCTACTTTTTATCCCGATATTCCCACGGGATCGGGTGTTACGAGGGTCAAACGTTGCGCTGTTAGTGTCTAATAAATATGGTATCTCTATGTTATAATGTGCAGTCGGTTTTTCAGTTGGCATTATACATTACATGATCTAGTAAATCGTTTATAGTAAGATAAATACAATCAATTGGGTGCTATAAGAAGATTATATCAGTTAAATTGCGATGTGTATCACGTCGTTTGCGTCAGTCCTTTGAAACTAGTTCACTCTCCTGAATCTTAATGTTATCTGTTACGTCGAATATCTGAACTGAATATGAAGATGAAGCGATTTGTTTGTTTGTTTAGACTTTTTTGTTTTACTCACACTCACTCGTAATATAATGTGACTGACCACATAGTTTAAGACATAGACACGTATACAAAAATATTTATTTCGTAAATTTATTTCGTAAATTCGGTAAAAACTAACTGAATTATAGCAACAAAACTTACTAAGTACCTACTTGTAACTTCCATTCATATTATAGTCTGTCCAAAGTAAAACACGTTCGTTGTAGACAGAGTTTATCAAAGTTTTCTTATCTCTGTTTCAGGTAATAAACGAGGAACATAAAAAGGGCATCATCACGTATAAAAGTTTGAGAGCCACGTCACAAACAGGTAATCAAAGTAGAAATAACTTTAAGTGTGGGAGTTTGGGTACGGACTACGGATAATGTAGCTCGATGTTAGTTTTCAGGGATCTAACTTTACCTAATGACTGCTACCAGAAATAGGGACCGTAACCAACTAGTTTTTATGTATTTTTAAAAGACGGAGAAGACGGATTAATGTTTGTCACCTTTACTTTCGGTCCGCTAAAGGACGAATTTGATTCGCCAACAAAAAATCTAGCTTCAATGGCTACTGGCAACTGGCTTCAATGCCTGAGGCTTTTATACTCTCGTAATGTTGACGAAAAGCATTGTTACTTGGGTAAAAAACATATTATTACCCTCTTGTTGTTTACAGCCCTCGCCATTGACTTGGACCGTCTCGCGCTTGATCATTTGCCTCCCGGCGCATGTCAGCATAATTTCTCATTTAGCGTGTAAAATGATAATCATTCTCTGAAACCTCGAAAAGTTTTTTTTATTCTTTTTTCTTCTTAGAATACTAAATAAAAAACCTTGTCATTAAATATTTAAAGAATGACGTCTCATCTCAACGATGTGACAGTTTTACACAGAGTTTATGACAATATTAGGTACATTTTTACGATGATATTTGACGTAAAACAGTCGCTTATAGTTGATCTTTATGTCTTTATAGATATCGAGTTTAATAGCGTTTGGAGTGAAGGTTTTATATCACTTTTTATATAAAAAAAACGACATAAATATACATCATTAGCTTGGAAATTAAACTGACTAAATTTAACTGTCTAAAAAAAATGCAAATTGCTGGTAGAGTGCGTGCCAGATAATTGGTCACGCTTGCTGGTAGCACTTTCGTCTCGTTCCGTTATAATATCTGTACTTTTTATTACTTTAAGCGCTACTATGGCAAATATAAACACAGAAACTAAATGAAAACTTAGAACACTTAACTTAAGGTGCACAGAAGAAGCCCTTAACGCCGTGTCAATTAATTTCCAATAACCCTGTATAAATCTATATAATATACTACATACATACTACATTATATCTACCTCTAATTCGTATAATATATAATAGTTATTCCCGCGTACGTAAATCCCCGGGAATCTGGGACGTTCCCGAGGGAACTTTATCTCTGTAAGAGATGTTAAATCTTCCCTCCGGGATAATAAAGTAACTGGCCAAAAGAAATATAGGTAGGTACCTATCTGATACTAGAAATGGGAGCTCTTTTCAGCTATCGATCTAAAGTCTTTAGACCGGTCTGACACCGGCAAATTACAAAAAAAGAAGAAAGCTATAATACTTTAAAAATGCAGTGGTCAAACCTATAAACAATATAATACTATAAATTAACAAGATAGAAAAACATCACGAAAATAGTTTTGGAAGTCTTTTTATCAAGTAAAAACTGTGCAACAAATCTGTTTTTATTTATTAGATAGATTTTTATCAAACAATCTACTGAAATACTGTTCTATTATTAGAGATTAATGTGTATCTGTATATTATCTAAAATAAACTAAATTTCTTAAAAATTTCTAACTGGGTACCATTTTCACATCTCTGTGCACTACTGTGCAGTCCAATTTCTAGTTCCTGTAGGTCTCTTAAGTTATTTTCTCAAATAGGTGTCATTAACTAAATTTACCTGAGCTCTTTTACCTAGGTCGATTAAAGACATTCTTAGGTGCATTATTTAGCCGAAATTGACAAAAAAGATCAGATGTAAACAGTTTTGACGAAAGAGCTTGCTCAAATGTATAAATATTTCTTCTAAGACATATAGTTCTTTACAAGCATTCTTTAATAATTCAAAGTGCGAATATTTATATCTAAACATACGACGACGACGAAGAGACTATTCTTTGAAAATATTACTGTATTTATCACTCCATACGAGTACACCGCCGGAATTCATTTTTATCTCCGTCTTTGAAAAATTTTACAAGGTGAGAGAAATAGATTATCTGGCGAACATTTTTATTTTTACATCATGTATACGAATTGTAAGGATAGTTATAGTCAAAGATCTTTTTAGGGCTACGTACCTCAAAAGTAAAAAAGGAACCCTTTTAAGATCTCCTTTGAGTTTGTTTCCTTTGCTTTTAAGAGACCATATCTAATGGTCTTAAAAACTAATAAGGATGTGTATAATATTTGTGGACCACATAATATACAAAATTATTCTATTAATTGCAAACGACACCTGTGAGCCTGGGGATGTATAGTTTACGAATTAAAAGTTGCCGATTCGATTCCCATCATGTCAATACTAGTAGTATAAAGTAACGTAAGTAATAGGCTCTGAAACTTATGAACCAATTTGTATGGAACTTGGTATGAGGATCCATTGATGTGTGTGTACAGAGTGTTTCTCTAAGTATGTATTTACAAAGTATAAACTTAGGTATTCTATCAGTACTTCACAATAAAGATTACAGCTAAATACTGCCTCATTTTTCTATCTTAAACGAAGATTAATTACCAAGAGTAGGTACTTACCACCTACCAGAGTTAACTACGTATCTCGTTAGTATTCAAGATGGAGTCTAGAGCCTTTCTCAGTCAGTGAAACGAAAACATCACGGCCATTAGGCTTTCGACTTAGCTCAGAGGTGATTTTTTATTAATGTCTACCTAAAAACTTATTCATATTTTATTCATTAGGTTTCTTTACCTCAAGAAAATAGAGTGGAATCTTTTTGGTTGTTAATGGTCTGTTTGCCTGTCTCTCAAGACCTTTTTTTTAGGAACGGGTAGTGATAGTAAAATTATATAAAACTAGCATTTTCCCCGTTCTTTCACACGCATAAGTTCGGATCCCGTAGGAATAAAAATAGCCTATATTACTCACAAAGATTTAATGTATCATCAAAATCGGTCCAGTAGTTTCAGAACCAATAAAAATAAATATATTCATGTTAATATATTCATAGCAATAAATATTTAAAAACTATAATCTTGCTTTTATTATAATTTAAGTATGTTGAGTTTAAAAAGCAATTGTCACTGTAAGTCGAGGATCAAATTAAACAATTGGTCAAAAAAAATATTTGTTTATTTTCAAGCCCACAATTGAGATGACATCCCTCAATAGAACATAAACGGTAGAAGTACAATGTACAGTCGAAGCCACACCGCTCGCTATCCAACCGAGTCAACTGTTGAATATTCAGGAGGCAAGTGGCTGCCCCTCATTGTGGCCGCGACGCGACTGTGCACACGAGTGTACGTTGATTGTGGATCACTGTTGGCCATACTCTGCTTCCTTTCACATCTGATCATTTGACAGCTTCCATTTTCACTTTTAATGAATATTGTTGGACATTTCACATAGCGCCAACTATCCCTACGCTTAACTAGTCAAACAATGGCAATGGATAGAATACTTACATATTTTTCTTTTGTATATATTCGTAACTAGCTGCGCCTCGCGGTTTTACCCGCGTTAGTGTCTCTATAAAAGTGATATAGCTGTCTAAAACTTCGTCAAAAGTGATTTTGACGATGTTTTAGACTCGTTGCTCTCAGAGATTCTGTAATACCTAGAGACCAGAAACAATATTTGTACATAAATACTTGTTTGAAGCGAGAATTGAACCCGCAATCTTTTATGTCGCAGGCGGCGATCGTCTTTAAATCGGTCAGAATCTTGCAAAAACCAAGTGTTACATCCTTAGATGCGTCATAATGTGTAACGGATGTAAGAAACGAGGATATAACTAATCTAACCTCTTTGTTAGAAGACAATTTAGTATTTAATATACGTTCGCGTTTATGTTAATTTAACTCCGTTTAATAGGTTTTAACAATAAATCTGTTTGCGTAACTCGAGACAAAACCTTTGCAACTTTTATACTAAAAACGCTTAATGTTGCATTTTTGAAATGTTATGTGTTATTTAGTTATTGTACGTGTTTTGGGCGCGATTCCTTTGTTTCCTTTGCTTGGTTAGCGGATTTTTAATTATTTTAAAACTTAGTTAAATTATTCAAAATCGCTGATAAGCTTTTTATCGAAAAAATACTGTTGCCTTTTTTCTAAATAGTATCCTAGTATCATAAATAGGAAGTTGGTAATTTAATGAGTTCTTCGAACGTGCGGCATTTTGTAGTTGGCATTCTGAAGTAATCATATTTATGCTCAAACAAAATGATTGTTACCTTAAAAATGGATGACACCATTCGTAGCACATGTCTACGAAATAAAGTAGCAAAGCTACGCGTTGCTACGGCGGGCGTAGCGTAGAGGCAACTTTAAGTTTATTTCCCATCTACCGTCCGACCGGCACCAATCTATCAAGATATAACAGAATTAATTGGTTGTACATTTTGCGTTAAATGTACTGGTTTTTGGTTATAATTATTAAAAAATATTGACGTTATAATTAGGTGAAAACCGTGCCTAGTAATATAAAATCATTAGTTGCTTGGAAACATTTATTTGGAACTGTATGCCTATATACAAATAAAAGTAAGTTTATGCCAATTAAAAATAACAAGATCAAAATGTTTGTTTTGAAATAGGAAATATATAGCTTTGATTGCCTTTTTCCATTTAATATTAATTAAAAAATACTAATTAAAATTCTCGATAACTTATCAACGGAACTAAAATTAATTAACTAATTATCAATATTGTTTAGGCCGACTTTAGACTACATATTTGACGTCGATCGATAGTGGTGGTCCAACCGGGTTGTCCAACTAGTTGGACCACGGGCCTGGGTAGAGGGTCAATAAACTTAAGTTATTTGATTTAACAAAACATAAAGACATGGCGTCGTCGTCGTAAGGAAACTTCCACCTTTGATGCATCCTATGGTTGTGGGTTCTATTTCCCTTTTTATTTTTTGGAAAACCGATAGGATCGCCTCTATTTATCAAGATCTACCCAAAAACTCGAATCTCGTAAAAATGAATCTTGTAACAGCTTCGAAATATTGACCTTCACAATATTAATAAAAAAAAACATGGCAAATTACCCGTTTTAAATAAGTTGATTAATGAAAAAAATCCCTTATGTTTATTTTTGATTAATTTTGTCTTACCAAAAAACAGCAATCACTACAATCTCAAACACAACATTGTGTTGTTTGCCTCAAACATCGGCCGACAATATTGTATTCAATCTCCATTCGCCCTTAATTGGAAATAATTGTATATAAATAGGCTAGAGTGTTATGTGTGAAGTTAGTTGCTTTCCGAACTCGTTTGAAGTTGACGTCGAAGCTCTGTGGGCGTAAGTCATCTGCTTTTGTTATACTTTGACGTGTTTTTAATTAAATAGTTTTGTATTTATAATTGGTTAAATGGAGGACGCAATATTTAAGGGTTAGTTATGGAAATTATTTATTGATTTTAATGTTTTTTTTTGCTTTGTTGGTGAAAACTTTTCGGACGACTTTTGAGAAGTTAGAAAAAATTGTGTTTAATCCAAACGTATCAAAATAAAATAACATAGCAAAGAGTTTGAATTTTCTAAGTAAGTTCATTGAATTAACCCGTGTATTGATATATCCAGTCCCGCAGTCAGGACTTTAAATTTGATATTTATAGATGGCAAAAAATTGTTTTTAAAGAGTTTGTAAATATCACCCTAATATATTGAAAATTTTGAGATTTTTTAACATGGTAACATTTGTTATTGGCTTTCATTGTTTTATGCTTTTCATTTACTTACGACTGCAGTCGGGTTATTAGTTTTTCTAATATATTTTAAAAGCTCGTAGCCATTCGTAGCTCATCCGTAGATACTCTGTAGCACCTCGTAGCATACTGTTTATTTTTTTAGCACTTCGTAGACTTTGTTAAGAGGAAAGGGTCTTTCCATACAAACTATTACAAACGTAGTCGACTGTTTTCTCCCTGATAATGGAACACTAGAGCAAATATTTTTGGTGCATAAAACTTATAATTGCCATGACCATGTCCCTATTTTTAGATTTTTTTTATTTATATTTTTTTTTAATTTTAATATCTATGATAATTAGAAAATCAAAAAAACCAAAACATAGGGGCATAGTCATGGTAGTTATAGATTTTGTGGCACAAAAATATTTGTGCTAGTGCCATTATCCAGGGAGGAAACAGTCGACTACGTTTGTATGGAGAGCGCGCAGGTACCCTTTCACCTTAAGCTATTGCATAGCTTTTATCGCGGGCTTTGAGCGCGGTGACCGAATCAAGAAATTCCGTAACGAAAATAAAACCTAACACCCCCCACTCCGCCCTACCATGTAGCTCGGCCGAGCATTCGCTTAACGTGTATGTATATTGTTCATTTTGATACCAATATTTTTAACCAACTTCAAAAATTGCCAAGTCAATCTATTACGAAATAACTTAGACAGAAAGTCCCTTTAGCGTTACTGAATAAATTAACCGACTTGGTATTACATGGATCTTACAACTTTTTACGGTAGAAGAACTGGGTGGCGAGACTTGGTTTTTTTTACAAGTTATGTTTTTGATGGGATCTCATTTCTTTTTGTATTCGTAGATAGTCCTACTTTTTTTTTTTCTTTCCGGTAACTTCTACTTCTTGAATACCTACAACGGATTTTCTTATACAGGTACACTGATTCATTGACTGCCAATGTAACTTTGTAATCCTATATATTTATATGGGTTTACAAAGTTATTTATGCAGTTGGTGTATCTGGAAAACTGGACCGAAATTTCATAATATTTTAGTTTTTCCTTGATTTATACACTAAACACTAATTGTATTCATAATTTGAAGCTTCTATGTCTGCTAGAAGTGCCTTAGACTTTTGATGATCGGTCAGTGAGTGACAAAATTAGGAAACTTTGACTAGTTATAATTCTTAAACTACTTGTTCAAATTGGATAAAATTTGAAATATACCGAGTTCATACAATGCTTGATTGGTATCTGAAAATTCAGGCTTTTAGTTTAATCCACAACGAAGTTATTCGGGGTCGAAAATGGCCTGAACTGTTTCGAGAAAAGGATGGTACGGCCGTGCCGATTTTTTGCTCGACTTGGCGGGGGCACTGCCGTGCCCCCAGATTGTATGGCTTAATGGAGTACTGGTACATAAGATAAGTTTAAGCTAAACATCAATAGGCATGATAGCAGACATCTGGATGCAGCTGTAGCAGTAGGAGTCGTGAGATCCGTAGACAGTACGACAGCCAATATTGTTGCTTTGTATGTGTTTTATTTCGGTGCCCTTTTCAAAGTCAATCGGTTTATCCAGTAGTAGTGAAGACACAGACCGTTCGGTTTTATTGCACCGAGACATTCGGTTTAATATCCCATCGTCCTTCGTAACCCTTTCGAAAGTGTCCTTTGGGGTCGAATCTCTATTTATTTAGGATAAAAATAAATCGTTTTTATATCAATTACTTTACTGTTTCGAATGATTATAAAACAATTTTCGATCAAAATGTGTGTAGTTATATTTATGTAACAAACAGTTTATCAAATCGTGATAATATTATTTTAGTCAGATTCGTTAGTTTTAACAAATAATCCAACAAAAGTGCCTAATTAGATTATTGTTGGTTTTGGTTGTTGTTGTTTAGTTTTGACTATTTTGATAATACGGGTTAGACTTAAAAAAAGTCGTGATTTATTTATAAAACATAATAAATGCTAATTACAGCAGAATTTTAAAATTGGTGGCAACCTTCCTTTACTGAATGTCGAAGATAATTGACAGCTTTTCTGAGCTCGTCAAAAATGTAACCTTCATCAGTCTGAAAGTGACAGAAGGGGTACTGGTCGCTCTTCATTACTCGAAATAACCGAACAACCACGAACCAGTGTTGCCCTCATCCGTTATTTAATTTAAACAATTCGAAAGTGTTTCCTTTCCGAGCATTTGTTGTATCTGTTTCGATCATCCTTTGTTTCCATTTCGGTTTATGTTCCCCACCTACCGTTGAGGCTGCCTGTCTATAGAAGCGGAGCAGCATTTTTCCATACATTGTGCAACATAAAAACTCCGCACGCGGAGTCCGCATGCTGCACATGTAAGGAAAGTGGAAACGCCCCGCCGCTCCGCTACCTCGCTCCACTTATGTGGACAGGCAGCCTTAAGGGTTACCGGATGGGCAGTCCTGAAACCGAAGCTGACTGACGGCTCGACGTAACGGGAATCACTACATAGTATAAAACAAAGTCGCTTTCTCTGTTCCTATATCCCTTTGTATGCTTAAATCTTTAAAACTACGCAACGGATTTTGATGCGGTTTTTTTTAATAGATAGAGTGATTCAAGAGGAAGGTTTATATGTATAATACATGCATAATATAGCCGTGCGAAGCCGGGACGGGTCGCTAGTAATTCATATAATAATTTCTTTATATCTAACCATCTTAATAACATTGCCTATAATTATTTAAACGAATAAAAAAAAATTACTTCATATATCCGCCCCGTACCCCCGTTAAGGGCCGTCGATGAATTTCCCTCCGGATCATCTAACGAAAGACCGGGAGTTCCGATTAAATCAGCAAAGTTAAAATCTTTTCAATTTTATACCGTCAGGGTACTTGCTTACAAAGAATTATTTTAGACGCAAAGATCTGTTCGAAATAAATTAGTAAAACATAACCCTTCGACTTAACGTGGTGTATATTTTTTGACAAGGACACGGTCGACTAAGCTGAGAGGGTAGTATAGGTGCAAGCCTACTTCAGCCTCACGCAAAAAGGCACCAACTTAACAGGTCTCGTTGCGGAAAAATAGCCCGTATACAAGTACTAGACGTCTTAATAAACATGACGATATGGATATTACGTGATACTTTGTAACCTATGTTGTTTTTAGGGTTCCAAAGGTAAAAAAAGAAACCTATTATTTCTCTAGTATTGTATAAACAAGACGTTTCCACGTCACTGCCGCTGCGTCCCTGATAGATACAGCCAATTTTTTTATTGTATATCCAATAGCCCCTAAATCGAAGGCTATCAGGTTTCTTTACTGAATTATATTATCTGTAACTTTTTTGTTTAACAACCATTTTTAAAACCTTTTAGGATTTTTTTGTTGATTTTACCCTACTTGGTTTATTGATTGAATTGGTAATGGAGAAGTTTGTGATGGGTTTTGAAATTAATATCGGATTTTTGTTAGATTTTTCGGCTTGAGAAATACAATGCTTCTATATCTTTAATCTTCATATACTTACCTACGTAAGATGTATTCTTACATCATGTCCTATCAAAATCTGTCAAGTAGTTTCAGAGCGTTAAACTTGGTACTTAAATGTTTATTTAAGTTTGTAATAGACATCTTTCTATCTAGCGAATATGCTATAGGAAAACTAACTTCAACAAGTTCTGTTAACGAAGGGTTTCTCATACGAATGGGGGTTTTGGTATGCTAGAAAATCAACTGTTTTCGGCAATAAAGACCAGTAATGTTTTAAATAGTTGTAGAAATTCAAATTGTAAAATAAAACCCAAAGATTAATGACTTGTCACGCTCAGAAACAGCAGATTTTTGAGACATTACCTCAAAACAATAATTTTAACCCCTTTACAACAAAAATAAATTTGTTCTATTTGACTTACGTTAGGCCAGTCAGTTTCTCTCGTTGCTTGTATCAAAATATTCACCTTAGAGAGTATAGGTACCCGTTCTGTTTGTTTGTTTTCAAAAATGTTGTTAATGTTGGAATTAAATGAGTTTGTGACAGCTTTATGCTAACTGTTCGTTCTGCACAGTACTTGTTGTTGGGGAATAGTTGTTTTTATACATTTCACAGAGAGAGAGTTATAATTTAAGGTTGTTTTCACAATTTGTTCCTCATTTTTACGTTAACTGTATTTTTATATTTGGTTGATTTTTAAAGTATTAAATTCGTCTTCTCTATTCACAGTCGACAAACAAAAACGAAGGTCCACCGTTGAGTTTTCAAAATGTTATTATAGTATTTTCAAGCAAGCTTTGAAATCTTTCTTAAATTGAAAGACTTTATACTTAAACTATCTTTAACCTGCGACTTCGTCCGCTTAAGATAGACATTTCATAGCGGATGCCTACGTCATAATAGCTATTTATCTACGTCGTAATAGTTATTATATGCCAAATGATAGCCCGTTCCGTCCATTGTCTTGAGCTGTACGTTGATGGATCAGTCAGTCAGGACTTTGAGTTTTAAATTACTAAAATACTAACACTTTTAGAACTTTACGATGAGCCTCCACTTATATTGCCAGACTGTTACATTTATTTTACTGTCTCAAAAAAATAGGGTTCTGTGGCAACTTCAGAAGAGTCTGTCATTTAGAAGTTTAGAACTTTTCGTTTAAAGCGTTTCTTATTCTCGATGTCGTTATTATGAATTTGATTTTTTGTGGTTTAAAACATTATTCAATTCAATTCATTCATTTATTTCAGATAATAACATTCATACATTACAATAAATTAAAAATAAATAATCAAAAATACCAAAAATTAACAAATTCCAAATCACAATAAAAAATTCAAAAATTCAATTTATACTGAAAGTAAAATTATTGCATAACATCGCTCATATACTAAACCTATCTATGTACGTACACACATATATACATACCCTGTACGTTATTACATTGAATGTTCCCCACACAATGGTACTGCTGGCAGTAAAACACTTTGTATACACACCTGGTTTACAACCCAGCTGGTTATCTAGGCTACCTACAGTTGCCCTAGTCTACCACTAGCCTAGGTCTCTAGGTAACAATCTAACTCTAGCTCTATATACTAGTAGGTCCGCATACAACTTGGCTCGAAGCCAACGCTTCTGTATAAACTTTGAATATATTTTGAAATTGCGTCGGAATCGTGATAATAACTGCTTTATAATGCTTTTAGCGTTTTTGGAGAAGCAAAATATTACAGTTAGCCTTTTATTTTCTAGCGAAGTGTTGCAGACTCCATTGAGAATAGTAGTGGATCATCATGAACTCTAGAGTGATATCCAATTCACTAATAGTTACACTCAGAAGATTCTAGAAGATATGCAAGTATTACATAATCTAACTAGTTCAATGGTTCACAGTGAACTGTAGAGTGGTATTTAATTCACCAGTGGATTAAGGTGGATCAACTCAGTATATCCTACTGGATTTGCAACTGTTACAGGATCCACACATACCAATGATGGATCACAATGATCTCTATTCTGGTATTCAATCCACTTCTGGATTCAAACAGTGTATTTAGTGGATATTGAATTCGGCAACAACAATCTATATTTAGTGGATTGAGGGTAACTTATTGCATATTTTAATTAATTTAGGTAGCCTTCGCTCCAAATAAATTTTCCTAAACTTATTCCTACTTTAATCTATGTATTGGAATATATGGCACATACTGTTTTCGAGCTGTCAACCTAATTCAAATAGAGTTTATATCTGCCCCTCGCCCACGGGGGCGGGGTGTGGGCAAGGGGCAGAGGGGGCGAAGTGTTTCGGCCAGAATTCTCCGTAATTTCCTAACACTGTCAGTGTGTGATGGATTGTCATCAATCAAAGTGTCCATCCATGGCCACTATTGGACACACTTGTACAGTTGGCAACAAAAGTGAAGACCCGCCGTAAAGTTATGAAATTGCTATTAAGTATTACAATGTTTCAAATTAAGCAGGGGTTTTCATCGATCCCTAATATAAAAATATAACTTTACTAGAAAAATATAACAAATTAATTACACATATTCAAAAAATGATTTAATTATTACTAATTTATATCCTAACTTAAAATAAGAGGAAGACACCCTCTTTCGGGACATTGTCCCTTAAACCTCGCTGCATTTCGACTTGCAGAGACAAGAAGCCGCCAGATCAGAGATCGCTAGAACCCTCGTTAGCTCCCTTATAAAGCTTGTAAAATACTAGCAATTTTAGAAATCTACTGTGAGCCTCCATTTTTGTTGCCTGATTGTACCTAGTGTCGACACGTCTCATGGAATCTCTCCCGCTATTGTTTGTTTAGTGTGGTTTGTAGTTGTGTTCATAGAGCGAAGCCAATATTGTAATGGGCTCGGAGAGAGGTTCCCTTTCAAGGCGATTGATTGCTTCAAATACCAAATACCGTTGTTCCTGGAAGCTGAAGACAGACTGCTTTCTTGTAGGTCAGTTTGTTCTTTTATATTGAAATTTTGATAGGATTATGTAATATTATTTTGACGGTAAAAGTGAGTCGACGAGAGTGCTTCGACGCCGCCGAGAGCCTCTCCAGTCAGTGAAGGTTTACAAAACTCTATCGTTTCTTTTTTGTGTTTTTTGGGTTTGTGTTTCATTCAATATGTTCTTTGTTAGAATAGTTTAGTGTTTTATTGACAGAACTCATTTAAATAGATAGACTGTATTTTACACAACATTTGCAAAGAATTATAAAACGTTTAAATTATAAACGAAAAATATATAAAGTTGTATAAAACATACACACATTTTCACACTTAAAAATAAAATAGTTAGAAGTCAGATATATTTTATTTTAGTTTCAGTAAAGTTAAATCCCATATCAGTAATAGTGGTAGGTATAAAGAATCCACCAGTTGATTGATGAGGCTCTCTGGGAGAGGCAACTAGTTGCATCCATCTCGAGAGAGTGGAGCTATCTAGGTCACTGGACCTGTGTTATGTGTACCTATACAACCAAACTTAACTATCTCGTATTTAACGACACTGGTTTTTGTTTTACCTTTAACTTCAAATATTACGAATTTGTTTTGTTTAAATACGACGAATATTTATTACATAAAACGTCATAATTAAATATGCTAAAAAATATACAGAATTAAAAATCAATGTTTTAATTGTTAGAAATATTTTTTGTAAATCTGCTGACTAACTTAGAATGGCCCTGGTTCAATATTATTTCTAATACTTTATCAAGTATGATGGTAATATTTATAATTTGATAGCATAATAATTAATTTCCCGGATCTTAATCGCATTTGGTCAGATTGACAAATAAACGAATTCTCACTGACATAAACGAAAATATACGTAACAATATTTTTCAAGGCGATAGGTTAAAAACTATCATGTCTGAAAATAATTGTGTCTATGTATAAGACTCTAGTTTGTCTTTGTATCTGGTTAGATTTTTGATTTTCCGGGGTTACTATTGTGCCTAAAGCAAAAAAACCGTACCGTGAATGTTTGACACCTAACTAGTGTTCCCAATAATTGGTGTGACCACTAATTATAGCAGGACGAAGTTGGTGGAACCACGCGTTATGACTCCCCACATATTAACGATTTTTATTACCTATCTCTATGTATATTTGTTTAAAAATATTCTCTCCATTACTGACGTTTAGCGCGTTATTTTTAAAATGTGAAACATCCCCAAGAGATACATAATTCATCACCATTAGCTGAACTAAAAGCCGGTCCATCAAACACGATATAAAATTAAAACGGTCTGACATAACGGCTGGTGGTAGGTACCGCAAGCAAGTACCCCCCCGGAAACAGCGAACGTCCGTTTCCGGCCGGAAGTCCCCGCGAGCCTTCAGCCCCTTGCCTGCGAGGTTTTATACTGAATATTTTATTGTTTTCATAAGTACAGTTACTGTCTTTGTGGTAGGTACATCTCAATTTTGGTGTTCCTCGTTAAATATTTAGTTCAAAGTTGTCAAAGTAGTTTACTTTAAAGAAACTTTTGTGTTCTTGAAATACGAATGATACCAAATGCGAATGGGACTATTTCTAGGGTTCCGTACCTCAAAAGGTAAAAAAAGAACAGTTATAAGATCACTTTCTAGTCTTTCTGTCTGTCTGTCCGTTTGTCATTTTTTGTGGGTCGAAATGAACCGAACCCGAGTATATCGAGATAAAAGTTAGTCATTGTTCCTTACTTATCTTTTGAGAGGTTGGATTAGCTACACCAGTCAAGATTCTGTCGACTTTCTCAATTCGTCCCTGTTACCCGTTTTTATTATATTTCTACATACCGAGTTTCATCGCAATCGGTTTATGATTTTTAGTGTGATAATTAACAAACACAAGAATATAAATAAAAACAAAATGTTATTTATAAAAACGTTTTTAATCCACCAAAAACGTAATATTTCTAAAGCTTGATTTTAATAAAATAGCTTTCAAGTTCTCGGAACTCATCACAAGGGTGTTTGAAAGAGCGCTTTCGAAACACGAGTCGAGTGGGGAGAAGTAAACACAAATCTAAATATTATATTTTTGCATAAACACTTTGTTTAAATGTTGTTTTCTCCGCGGAGTTTTTTAATTTAATGAAATATGACGGAGGTAGCATCTAAATTTTGCTTTCACTTGTACACTTAAATAGTTATTATTGGTAAAAACTATCGCCGAAACTATCGAATTCAACTACAGATACATCAGTTAAAACAAAAATTATAAACAAAGACGTCCTTCATTTTTGATTGAATAACATTGGCCTTACATCTAATCTGGATGATTCGTACACAACCAGCAACTTTAATTCAACTTTAATCAGGACGCTCTAATACATAGGACATGTATTAAATTAGTAAGCTTGCCCAACACCTATGCCTCCCTCTCAGCCTAGCCGACCGTGTCTTGGAGATATAAATCGTCAGTAAATCTCGTACGGAGCCAACTATACCGCAGATTTCATCACAATGTCTTCCTCCACAAGCTGAATCCAATGGTGCACGGCCGGCCGGGACTCGTACGTACGGTCGAAATCAGAATTGCAGGCCCACCGTAGAGTTCTAAAATTACTATTATTTCAATGTTTTTATTCTAATAATATGTATCTAATAAATTCATGAGTAGATAGATAGACTTTAAACTTGAACTCGACCTTAGTATCTTGCTTGAGTTGAAAACATTCTAATAATAGCAGTTTTGGAGCTCTACGGTGGGTCTGCAATTCTGACTCTGACCGTACACCATCGGAATGAAATTTGAGATAATCACAGTTAGGCCAACATCTCTCCTATATTGGATACAAAAATACTGATTTGAAACAGTAATGTAAACCGTTACTAACACTACAATCAGTTGTAATATTCCCTTAGTAAAAAACAACAGTATTTTTTCATATTGTATCAAAATAAAGTTGAAATAAATATTATTTTGGCGGTAAAAGTGAGTCGATGAGAGTGCTTCGTCGTCGAGAGCCTCTCCAGTCGGTAAAGGTTTACAAAGCTCTATCGTTTTATGTTTGTTGTGTTGTAATCAATATGTTCTTTAGTATTTTATCGTGATAACACGTTTACATCGACAGATGTCTGTATCTAGCATACATACATACATTACTCAAAGAAAATTAAAAGCTTGAGTTGGCTTTCTTTTTCTTTTTAAAACAAATTAAAATTGAAACAAGTTACAACTTTGAATGAAATTTAAGGAAAACATATTTTCATAATTAAGTAGATTCATACAAGTCATTTGTCCATAATTTAGAAAGTGTTATTCTCAGGGAACGGGTCGCCCGGGGATAGGGTCGCTCCGGCACTAACCCGTAGAAAAAACGAAATTTGTACCAGCAAATCTAAATAGGTTTTTTTAACAAAAAAAAATATTGCTCTAGCTAGAAGCATTATTATGAGAAAGCGGTGTTAGCCTAGTGGTAGATACTTCAACTTTCTTTCCGAAGGTTGCGGGTCCGAATCCCGGCCGTGCCGATGGATTTTTCTTACGGAAAATGCATATGTGTGCAAACTAACATTGCCCTTTCAGTGAAGAAAGACATCGTGATGAAACTCGCGGCTTTGTTAGCTCTAAAGGCTCCAGAAGACGTGTTGACGAGTTATTTCCTCTGGACACGGTCGAATAAGCTGAGAGGGTAGTACCAGTGCTAAACCTTGCGAAAAACAGCCCGTATACGTGTATAGAGGCATTATTCTGGAAGGTAATAGGGGAATATATTTGTATGAAGAAAAAAATAACCACGCCTCTTAATATAGAGTTTTATCACTTTCTTAGCTCCTGGTGAGTCTAGGAAGACTTTCCTTTGATGATCAGTAAACTGCCATTTTTCTGATATCACCGTATACAGACATTTATACAAAAGTATCAAACGACTTCCTATGACTAAGGTAGGATGTCCCATTACATTATAGTGTTTGGAAGGCGGCCAACTTGTCTACATCTGGCCGTTTTTTTATAAAGTCTCTTTTCTATAGGTACAGTCGGCGACAAAAGTAGCTGATACAAAAACAAGTGCGCGGTCATATAATTATGTAACTTTAACAACGTTCGTTCACAAGTAGTTTACATGCACGGTAATATTGTATGCAAAATTTTGTACGGCTGTTAGAATTACGTATTGTATATTTGTTGTGCAACTTTTGGTGCTAACTGTACCTGCAGTACCTGTTTAAGTATGTACCTTGGTAGGGTAACGTCCGTTTTATGGGTTTTCTTTCAGTGGCGTTTAGGAAGCAGTATCATGGGGGACCGTTTACATATTTATTATGTGAACGTTTCTAATGGTGTGGGGCTTTTTTGTTGCTAAAAAAAAAACTGGTTGCCTGTAAAGTCGGTATACGGGCGAAAGTTTTACGTGACAACAACTGTGCTCGAGTGGAAGGGACGCGTGCCTTTCACTTTTTATGTCTGTCTCTCTCGCTCTTAGGCGGGCTAACCATGCCCGCGTGCCTCTCACTCGCTCTCATTGTGAGCGCATAACGTCAGCGGAGCGTAACGCAGTTTCTTGAAGTGTCACCCGGCAAACCAATTTATAAAACGTTGTCACGTCAAAATACTGTTCGTAACATAATATCAATCATCTTTACAAAATATTTGGCGAACTTTGTGGTGCGTTGGATGAACACCACGCGACGCAAGAGGTCGCGGTTTCGATTTCCGCGGTGAAATAAAAAAAAATATGTAATTTTTTTAAAGTCACACGATTTGTATTCATATACAGGGTGAATTTTTTAATGTGGGCCTTCAGGGCTATATCCTAAATTATAAGAGATAGCGAAAAATGCTGAAATGAGTTGCGTGCCCGATTTTGACAAAAACTAAAACGGCATCATTAGATTTTTGAAAAAGTCATTACCCTAGCCGGGAATCGAACCTGTTGATTTTGCAAAAAAATAATCATCCTATATTTTTATACCAATCGATAGTGTTGCTAATAGAGATCAATTCCTGGAAACAAACATAGTCTGGCAAATTAAAGGAAATAGCTCATTTTAGTAATCTTCTGTAATTTTCATACAACCATCCCTGAAAAAAATGCAGTGAGGAGGTATGGCCAATGACGTAACGAACTGCTGCACTAAAAATATGAACTGTTTTTGCCAATTTTATGGAAAGAACTTTATTTAGAACTTATTTTATAATATTTAGAAAAATATCACTTGTCCTCTATGTCTCACACTATTGTTTTTCCAGAGACAGAAAGGTAAACATTACAGAAAACTACAAAATTTAGCCATTTCCTTTGTTTTGCCATACTATGTTTGTTTCCAGGAATTGATCTCTATCAGCAACACTATCGATTGGTATAAAAATATAGGATGATTATTTTTTTGCAAAATCAACAGGTTCGATTCCCGGCTAGGGTAATGACTTTTTCAAAAATCTAATGATGCAGTTTTAGTTTTTGTCAAAATCGGGTACGCAACTCCTTTCAGCATTTTTCGCTATCTCTCATAGTTTAGGATATAGCCCTGAAGGCCCACATAAAAAATTCACCCTGTAAGTATATTATTATCCTGAGTAAAAAAAACGCAATGAAGACCCGGAAAAATAATGACTAGTTTAAAGAAAAATAATCTATAGATATTTATTGTGAAAACAAGTCTAGTTGCTTAGTTTGAGGTCTAAATGGCGTTGCAAGCTTAGGCATGCAGTTTTTAAGAGCAATGTTAGTAAGTCCCACCACGATCTTCCGAATGGAAGCCGCAGTATCAACCACTAGACTATCACCACTCCTGCAACAACAGTAAAAGCCTATATTTTTATTATTATTTTCACAGAAATTGAAATCCCTCAAATGTTTTGATTCAAATTCAGTCGCGAGCTTATGAGAGCTTTACAAAAACATTCAGCTTTAAACCGCTTCACTGAAGTACCTACTACAGGTCTCGTATTTTATAGTTTAAAATGTTACACAAAGGTATTGTTTTTCATCTACTTTATGAATAGCTTGCGCTATATATGGCTATAGTTATTTACTATAGTTATAATTACGATAGAAAGGGGGAAATATATTTTTTTGATATTAAAAAAGTGAAGTCAGATTTTGTCAAGAGTTTTCTACAAAATGTTTTGTTACAAAAATGTATCTTCACGTTCATTAGTTATGTATACTGGGTGATTTTTTTGTATGAGCCTTCAGGGCCATTTTCTAAATTATAAGAGATATTAAGAAATGCTGAAATGAGTTGCGTGCCCGATTTCGATAGAAACTAAAAGTGCAAAATTAAATTTATTTTCAAAGTCATTATCCTGGAATCGAACCTGTAAATTTTCCAAAAAATATACCTAGGTCCCTTAAAAATTAGTTGTTCCTGTCAAGGTATAGAGTACAGCGCCTAAATTCTGTCTAACCAAAATAGCGCCACAGCTGCGACAGCTCCACACCATGATAAACATTGTAACGTGTACTCGGGTAAAAACACATTTATAAAACCGTTTGATTATGAGTCCAAGTAGCAAAAACCTAAGAAAATATTACAAATAAAAAACGTAACGTATTTGTTACATTGGAAATAAGTACATTGTGTACCGAGTAAAGACAATATACGTTTTTTATTAGTTTACTTTGTATCCGTTTTGTTTGGTTTCCTGAACAAATAGAGGAAGCTCAACTGATATTATTTGATACAATTTCATCGTTTCAACGTTACGGATTGAAACAACCAGATAACATTTCATGTTGTTTGTATTATACGTAACTAGCGACCCGCCCCGGCTTCGCACGGCTGTATTATGCATGTATTATATCTAAAAACCTTCCTCTTTAATCACTCTATGTATTAAAAAAACCGCATCAAAATCCGTCGCGTAGTTTTAAAGATCTAAGCATACAAAGGGAAATAGGGACATAGGGACGGCGAAGAGTGACTTTATTTTATACTATGTAGTGATAGTGATAGTGAAGATAACGAAAATGCTTGAAATGAATAATAGTAAACAAATACTAAAGCTATTTAAAATTGTATATTTACCACGCGTTTGTTTTGTTGTGTTTCTTAAATAACTTTAGTAGTAAAATGACTAATTTAAAATCGTGGTAAGCCAATATATCTAGCCTTAACATTACCTTTTTTGTCTAATTTGAACCTAATTTAAGCTGAATTTGATAGCTACAAAACGATATAAATTAACCTTGGCTATATATAAAAAACTGGCCAAGTGCGAGTCGGGCGCGCGCACGAAGGGTTCCGAACCATTATTACTTGTTTTTAGTATTTGTTGTTATAGCGGCAACAGAAATACATCATCTCTGAAAATTTGAACTGTCTAGCTATCACGGTTCATAAGAGACAGCCTGGTGACAGACAGACAGTGGAGTCTTATTAATACAAACTCGTTTTTACCCGTTGGGTACGGAACCCTAAAAAACATGAAGAAGAATTGTATGTAAGATAGTATTATAATAATAAATTCTCAAAGGAAATATAGTAAAGTTAATCCATAGTAATATGAACCTTATTCTAAAATTTATAAGCTATAAAATTACCTGGCAGTTATTATAGTGAGATATATTTACGCAAAACCGAGGTAATTTGAAACTTCTCTTGAATGTTATAAGGTTTAATATTGAATGGCAGTAATATCTGAACACGTAGAATATAGTTACTGGAACCTAAGGCAATATTAACTTTATTGACAAGTAATAAGGTGTAATATAGAGTGGAGGCTATCATGTTAAGACCTAGGCAGGCTTGTGTATGTTATGTATTAATGTTTTTTTGGGGTAAATAGACTTGTACCCTTTAATTTTGTTATACTGTAGATTATTGATAGGTACGACTACAAGTTTTAGGTGTTTCCTTTGGTTTTCCATACTATGTTTGATTCCAGGATCTAATCTCTACCATCAATAATCGATTGATACAAAAATATAAGGTGATTTATTGACGTGATAACGTCTGACAAATCAATTAACACCGGCATTTAAAAAAGTGTGACGTCATCGCTCACGTTCCGTTATTTACAAGGTAACTTGACGACCCAGTTGGCAATATGGTCACCATGCCGGACTGCCAAACACAGGGTTGCGGGTTCGATTCCCGCCTCAGACAAGTATTTATGCTTAGATATTTGTCTGTGGTCTGGTTGTTTCTATGTATTATAAGTATATATTTACAAAAGAAAAGTATATATAAGTAGTATATCCGTTGTCTAGCACCCATAACACAAAGTCTAGTAACTTAGCTTGGGGCTAGATGGCGATGTATGGAATGTCCTGTAATATTTATTTATTTATTTAACTATGGCAACGCATTGTCATTGCTATAGATACCATCAATGTTTTCCTATTACGTTGTCACGTAATTATCGTCCGTAAACAGACTTTACAGACAAACAGTAGTTTTTTTATAATAATTTTAATCCTTCGTTAGTAAAATATGTTTTGTCACTTTCACACTTTGACAGATGACAGTTGTGCGAAAGTGACAAAATACATTTTTACTAACGACGGCTTAAATGTTTATGAATAAGGCCGTAAGAGTTGGCCCTGAAGGTCCATTTAAAAATTCACACTGTACCTATAGGGTGAGAACTTTAAAAGAAGATATGTCAAGGCCGATATTCCACCAGCAACGTCGTGTCTTCGCTTTATAGTGTTTGAAAAAATATATTCAGACTGATGTACTTTTACTTGCTACGATCTGTTAAGGGTTTCATTTCTATAAAGTTTACTTCTCAATAAAGTAATAACTATAATAATAATTCGTACTCGTGGTAGTTTTGTTTTATGTACTTAAACCTTCCTCTTGAATCACTCTATCTATTTAAAAAAACCGCAACAAAATCAGTTCCGTAGTTTTAAAGATCTAAGCATACATAGGTACAGACAGCGGGAAGCGACTTTGTTTTATACTATGTAGTGATGACATAATAAACGACACCCTGATGAAGTGTTAACTGACAGTTAGTCAGCAGCCACGCCATCTTTTAGAAGTATATATTTTTTAATTAAATCTTAAAGAGCTCATTCAGTTTGAGAGAGCTAGAGAAAAAGGAAATTACTGGAACAATATATTTAATTTAGAAAAATGAGATGGCTATTCTTAAAATGAAATATTTTGTTAAGCTTTATAAAATAAAAAGTGTTCTTGATGGTGTTAGGTTAGTATTTAATTCAGTACTTGAAGCACCATCTTGTAAAAGGTACTTTAAACTAAAGGTAAATTAAAAAAATACCTCGACGTTTCGGCATAGTAACAAGTGCCGTGGTCGTGAGTAGGCTCGTTTAGCAATAATGAATATTAAACCGTCTAAGTATAAAGAATTAATAACCCTAATTTTTACCAGATGAAGCGCGTTTATTTGCAAAAGCAAAAACCTGACGTTTCAGAAGCTTAACAGTTCAAAAAATCCTAGAAACTTTTTATAACATCTGGTTTGAAAGTTGCTCTACGACTTGCAGGGAAAAGTTTCAAACTGCTGCACTTGACGATTCCATTACAAGTTTTGTGAATAACTATACAAAAAGGCACTTCGTGTTGCGGTCAAGATGGTAACTCGGACTTTATTACTTATTGCCGGAGACATTGCTTTGCATATTCATAAGAATGTTTATAACACTTCTATAGTTAAAGTATAAAAATGTTTCATTATTTAAATTAGTTCAGTAAAGGTTTGCGAGTGAAATAAACACGACATCCAAGTGATATGTGATATTATCTCGCTGACGCAAAAACCTACTCCACGGCGAGGTTTCGTTAATGATTTCCACTGGCGTTAGATTAATGAAAGGTAAAAGGAATACCAAAACTTACTTGATCTCTTTTTTCATGAATTGAGTTGGCTGTGCCAGGGATTCAGCTGCAGTGGAGTTCGTGAAATGTCTTATATTACTTTAAGTAGAGATATTTCTAACGGATGAGATATCTCTTTCGTCACAGTGACGAAACATTTTTGAAAACAGAATTACAAAGGTAGTCATTAAAATGAATAGTCACACTGGCTCATGTGACACTAGTTTCATCCAATGAAGTAACAGTAAATGGACAACATCCATGAAGGTAGAACAATAGGTAAATTATTGAAACAGGTGAACAATGACAATGAGACGGATGAGAGAGCGAGCGAGCGAGGGAGGGGGCTCGCTGCTCAGTGGACCGGACTGTCACGTCACATGGACAATACTACTGTCATAACACAGTAGGTATTGATGCGGATAATCCATTACAATATGTTAACTAGTTCCTAGATGTCCTTTAAAAGTTACTCATTAATAACTCTCTCACTTCTTAAAGGTTTTGTATTTTTTTTTGTCAAATGTAACAGTAATGGCTGCCGCGTTTCATTTGTTGTGATCAAATAAATTTTTTTTCGCATTGTATATTAATATAAATATTATTAGCAAATTGCATATTTTGTCAGTGAAAGTTGTGTATATTGCAATTTGGCGTCTGTTAAAAGGATTTTACTTGGATTTGATCCAAGTAAAATCTACACGTACGAAGTCGCGAGCCAAAGCTGGTGTAAATACAGAGATAGAAATGATACAGTATCCACCACTAGGTATATTTATTTTACCTAAATATTAAAAAACCTAAAGTCGTTAAATAAAATCCACCCGTTGCTAAGCTTAAGAGACTTAACCCATTAATATGGAGTAGGTACTTTAATCCGTTGAGTTTAAACCCCGGGTCGAGATTTACGGGTTTTATACATAACCCATAAATCTAATGCTCTTAGATTAAATCCTTCGCGTGTATTATGTTTTTAATATGTGAGTGTCGTCGATGGGGTCAAGCCGTGACCGGAATGTCGCCCGCCGCGCCCGCGCCGTCCGCCTCTGGCTTGCTTTTATTATAAAACTTTAAAATAACTTGAGGGTGTGTAGGTAGTACATAATTTGAAAGAACAAAATAAAAGCCAGATTTTTATTTAAAAAAAAAACAACTGATATGCGGCTCCGACGTCCGCACTAAATGTTTTGCTTCGTCATTCCTTATTCGTACTGCAAGGGAATGGAATAAGTGCCTGCGTCTGTCTTTCCTGAAGTGTACATTTTGGGGGTCTTCGAAACGCGATTGAATATGTATCTTCTAGGTCTTTGACATCTTGTTACATGTTAAATCTTAGACCGCATCGTTACTTACCATCAGGCAGGCGTGAAGGTGGTCAAATGGCGACCTATATGTAACAAAAAATGATTTTAACCAATTCGCCAAATCAAATAATTACTGATATTCCCGGATTCCAGCAACAAATTCCTTGCTTTTGGGTTCATTTGGTTTTGCATGAAGAAGAAGAGGTAGACAAACGTAATAACATACAATATATTTGTTAAATATATCTTGTTCTAACTGAATGTTTTTTTTTGTTTCAGGTGAGATGGAGTGACGTATGAACGTATGACTAAATTACCTGATGGTTCTTGTTTAGGTATTATGAGTAAGTAACATACCTATAATAAAGTTGAAGTTTGTTTCGTCCGAATATCACACCAACAACGTCAGCGCGATAACTCTAAAATTAAGTTCACAAACCAAATCACATTAGGTAGGTAACTGTCGTTTTTTTTTCACGCTATCGTATTTCTTACTTAAAACTTGAAAGTTTGGTTAAAGTAATAATCTCCATTATGCAAATCCTCTCTACATGCTAAAGTTGCCTGGATACAGTTACAATAATAACTAAGTTTGACTCTAAGCGTAAAGCGGTGTGTATTATGTTCTATATTGTGTGAAATAAATACAATAAGCGGCCTTATCGTTAGAATCGATCTCTTACAGGCAACTTTAGGAATTTATTTCTATTCTAATAGCTTATGCCCGCGAGTCTGCGTAGGGCTTGAATTTTTCAAAATTCATTTTTAGTGGTAGTCTACGTTAAAAGATTTCTGTATGCCGATCCGTCTGTTGGTTTGAGTTGAGCGGTAAGTTAAGTCAGTCAGTGAATCTATAATAGATGTTATCTATCTATTAACCTTCAAATATTTGTAATATTGACCTTTGTGAGCGTGATCACATAAAAAAAAACCCATGAGTTTCTTGTGCCTTCTTCTGTGGGCGCGTTCCGAAGGCACACATCCTAACTTAGTTTTTAAGACTATTCCAAGTGATCATGTGTATATACATAAGCATCAAAAGGAATAAAGAAATTTGACTTTGACTTTATCTTCTTCTAAACATATATAATCCTATGTCCTGACTGACTGACTGACGGATCAACGCACAGCCTAAACCGCTGATCGTAGAGACCTGAAACTTGGAGGGTGTGTTTTTTGTATGACGTAGGCATCCGATGAGAAAGTATTTTCCGAAATCCTACCCCTTAGGGGGTGAAAAAGGGAGGCAAAGGACAAAATCCTATTAGAACCATTTTTGACTTCTACGCGGACGAAGTCGCGGGCAAAAGCTAGTCTATGATAAAGTATATCAATACATGAGTAGGTATCAATAAACAAAGAAATCAAAGCATTAATAAAAGCTAGTCTATGAACGGAAGTAAAGAGTGTAATAACGAAGGTTATATTGAATAGTCGAGATCCCTTCTATTGAATGTACCTGTCGAGGTGATTGTCTACGTAATCCCGTGACGTAACGACGCTACGTGGACAACGCCTGCCGTTACTAACGGATGTAACGGTCCTTATATTAACCATACCCTACCTACCTACCTCGTCGGCTAACGTTCGGGTATTCACTTGTGGTATTTGGTATTAGTTTTTGGACGTACATGGCATACATAGATAGTTTTTTTTTTATCTTAATTTAGACAAATTATGTCCTAGAGTCGCAAAATCCTAAAATAATATTATATTTTAAAGTCTGTGTTATTTTCACGAAAGACTAAAATTATTTTATGTTTTCCGCAGTTAGCGTTTCATTTGAGGTTTAATCTACCTATTTGAAAATATGTTTATTTTTTAATGTAAGTAAAAAAGTCCACATAAAAAGTTATGTAAGTAAATCTCAACGACAAGTAATAAAACTCAACGTCGCACTATGACACCGTTCAAGCGACGTATAACGCCGTTACATGCCGCTACACGCCGTTATACGACGCTTCGTTTTATTGAAAGCTATTCGATCACCTTGTACGCATTATTGGTTACTCTAAACTCTAAGGAAATCGTTAGGATAGTTATAGAATATGTGATAGTCAAACTAATTGAACCCCCTACCCTTATCTGAAGTTACTGGCTTTTAACCGTGAATCGTCCGCGTGGGAGTGGAAAAACTACGTCAAAGTAATTGGCGAACCGCCCATTGGTTTACGCTGTACCTTGATAATTTATCAGTTTATGATAGAATACTTATATTCTTTTCTTTACCCACACCAGCAATGGATATCTGTACATAAATATCTGTAAGAGGCGGGAATCGAACCCGCAACATTCTGCATCGCAGGCGGGTGTTCGACCGCTGCACCACAGAGGTCGTCAACCTACGAGTATCAAAACTTTGATTCAAAATGTTTGAAAGCTAAAGTCTTCGTTCGATATAGGTACATATTATACTCGTAGACACGTGCTACGAAATATGACGCTACGAACGCTACGGTGCTACGATGCGTAGGTGCTACGAATGTTTCTATTCATTTCTTATTTTTTAGGATTCCATACAAATAGGGTAAAAACGGAACCCTTTTACTAAGACTTCGTTGTCCGTCTGTCTGTCTGTCTGTCTGTCACCAAACTTTCACAATTATTTCCGTTGCCGCTTGAACAACAAATACTAAAAAAAAATTAAATAATGGTCCATCGTGCGCATGTCCGACTCGCACTTGGCCGGTTTTTCCTTGTTAACTAAGCAATATGTCTAAAGCCAGTCTCGCAAAGTGTACTATACAGATAGTACAGTCACATTACCAATTAGCTGAACCCCACGTGACCCAGAACTCATTCGCATATCTGTAAAAAATATAGTATTTAGTATTTACCTATTTTGTTATATTTTTATATTGCATATTGTATTGCATAGTAAGTATATTAAAATGGGTGCGTATACCTACTTATGTACGCGCGTGAGAATTTATACTTCTTTGGCATCATTAAGAAATAATTTTCCAGTCACATAAATAATTAATTACATTAAAATAATAAAAGGACTGAAAAAAGATAATCAACATACTCAATAAAATTCAGTTTAAATTTGAAAAATTAAATCAATAAGCGGTTCGCGGACAGCTTCAACATGTGAATTTTCCGTGTGACGGTGCTGCGCGCGCATCATAAAAATTCACTCTCATCATTTTTTCATAACGCGCTTAAAGAAGATTAACTTAAAAAAAACAGAATCAGGTAACATTACTTTACACCTTAAAGATTTGCGAGCTCTAGGTCACGTGGTGTTCAGCTAATTGGTAATGTGACCGTACACGTGTAGAAGTAGGTCGAAGGTCAAGTGTTCCATTGCTTAGTGTTCAACCAGCGCTAGGCCCTCGGGAAATAACGTCCAGGTCTCCGGGCAATATTGCAATGTACCACCTAGCGCCTCTAGCTGTAGGTTGGCTTACTTTTACCTGACAGCGCGACGCAGGTGATGGTAATGACTTCATCAGCCTATGTCAGTTGCCTGCGTCTGTCTTTCCTGAAGTGTAACAATTATTATTGTGAGTCTTTAAGTCGCAAGTCTAGCCGCGTGTCCTACATCTAAGACCGCATCGTCAACTACTATCAAATATTTGTAATAATTATCAAAATAAATAAATATATAATAAATAGTAAAAAAATCGGTTAAGGAGAAAGGGTACCGACGCTCTCTCCATAGAAACGAAGTCGACTGTTTCCTCCCTGGATAATGACACTAGCATTAATATTTTTGTGCCATAAAACCTATAACTACCATAACTATGCCCCTATGTTTTGGTTTTTTCATTTTCTAATAATCATAAAAATTAAGATTTAAAGATTTTAAGGTTTGTGAGATACAGCCTGGTGACAGATAGACAGACGGACAGTGGAGTCTTAGTAAAGGGTCCCACCCTTTGGGTACGGAAACATAAAAATGTACCTATGTAAAATCAGACAACAAAAGTGCAGTCACACAGTAGAATTCCAAAACTGTTTTAAACTCGAGCAAGATTCTAAGGTCCTGCTCTAGTTGAACTTTAAAGTCTTTCGAGTTAAGTACTTCAAATG
Organism: Idaea aversata; assembly: GCA_907269075.1. NCBI lineage: Eukaryota > Metazoa > Arthropoda > Insecta > Lepidoptera > Geometridae > Idaea > Idaea aversata. The sequence continues at coordinate 338,758 of OU026092.1, read as the reverse complement.
TAATTTTAGAACTCTACGGTGATCCTGCAATTTTGTTGACGACTGTATATATCATTGTATGTTTGTAACTTTGTAGCGATATAGAGACCAAACAAGACCACAAAAAGACACCTTAACACATAAAGCAACTATAACTATTTATTCCTGGTAACAGGTTATAATAAAATATAAATAAGCACAATAAATCGTGTAAATATTATCCCATCCATGCGATACAATACAATACCTACCCTCAGTTCTTCAGTCCCACATCAACATCTCACGTTCACTCACCCGGCAACTATTACTATTCACTCTTATACAAATATTAAGGGAACTACAGGACACGTGAATGTTTGTGATTTACTTCACTGAACAAAAATATACATGGATATTTCTCTACACCAATTTTTTTACTTGTTTGTGACAAATAGACTCCATTACTACTCGATTTTTGGGATATTTATATTCATTAATTAATTTAAAGTAACAGAGGCTTCTAATTATCCTAATATTCGGGACTTGTGTGGGTGAAACCACGGCTGTGCTCAAAACATAATATATCTATTTTGATTCGATAGAAAATAATCTCGAAAAACCTGTGAAAAAGTCTTTTAACTAGTAAAAAATTCGATAGATTTGATAAAACTATCAACCGAAGTACGGTCCTTATTTGAGATTATTATGTATTATACTTTACTTTAAAAATCGCTTAATGCGCACCATCTCACATCTCGCTTATTTCTATGCAGTCGTAACACTTTCTTGCTGACAGTATTTTCAGCAAAATTGACATTATCGAGAGATTTATGACCCGCAAATCTGGTATAAACACCGGTCAAGTCGGACTCGCCCACGAAGGGTTCCGTATGGGAGCCGCACTTCATTTTTGGAGTTTACTCCTTAAGGATCCCCTGTTCGACGGGTTCAACTCATGGACGCACGTGGCTAAAATTATAGCTATTTCACCTTACACTGTTTAGGAAAAGGAAAGGCTCAGTAAAGAGCAGTATGAAGATATTACGCATACAACAATTTCAGCGTCAGAACACTACCACACACTACATTACATAAACACGTTCGGGCCCGCTTCGGTCGTTACCGCCGCGCGACTCGGCGCGACACATCACACACACAGTGACAACAAGCTTACGGAACTGCGCGAGTGTAAACACCGCGTGCTCGGCTTGCGATCGGTGCGGTGATGAGCGCCGCCGTGCGAATGTGTACAATCAACGGTCAAAAGTCCACCGCCATCGTAACGTTTACAATCCTGTGCAGCACTATTTCAACATTATGTAACCTGTGGATCGAACCCACATCGGTTGGTGTAGCGGGTGGCGGTTTATACCACTCGGCCAACTAAAGACAGCTAACATGTTGAAAATAAAAAACTTTGAGAGGTGTCAAGGGAGACCCGGATGGAACGAAGTTCCTTTCGATGAATTAGTGAATAAATTGTAATTTTTTTTTAATAATCGTCGCGACAACACACTGTTTAATGCGAAATAGAAAGACGAAACGAAAATAACTGGCTTGCTTTCTATGCAAAAAGTGTCGTTACAACTTTTGGTCTTAATTTTTTCCGTCTAGCCTCCTTTCGCAACGCGCGCGCGTGTCACACTGAGTACCTTTAATTATTTGACAGATAAAAACGAGACAAAACCGTCTCCATGGTCTTATCAATTTTTGAAGTGAAAACTTCTTTAGGCGCATTGAGCACTTTTTTACCAGAGAAGAAAAATCATGAAAGTCGCGCCATCGTTCATTTCATCAAAATCGGTGTAGCAGTGTTTAGGTGTTGCGAATAAATCAAACAAACATAGCCTGGTTGCTCACATCCCCGCCCTGTCGCGCGTTCCTCTACTTTCAAATTCTATGACTCAAACCTACCAGTACGTACGTTTTACCTGTTTTGTAAGTTCGAAATTTGAAAAAAAAAAAACCTAAAATAGATGGAACATCACAGAGCTCAGTAAAAATTCTCGATGTTCTTTCTATTCTACAGGCATTAATTATTCTCTATGTCAAAAGTTGGATAGGCATTCTAATTTTTAATTGGTGATAAATGATATTTTGATTTCCTATATACACAGAATACATAATAGTTACTATTATACTAGTACTAGGTATGTACTAATAGTTACTAATCGGCCCTTTATAATATGTAATAAAAATAATAAAAAAACCACATACAGACGAATTGAGAACCTCCTCCTTTTTTGAAGTCGGTTAAAAAAAATACATACAACCGAATTGAAAACCTCCTCCTTTTTTGAAGTCGGTTAAAACTTATTACACAGAACGGACTTATTTTTATGCTAATTCAAAAGTCCGAAACCATACGAAATAAATCCATAATGATCCATAAATTATATTAGTGTAGACGTGCGAAATGAACCAGTAAATTGCTGTTTTATTCATTTACGACCGGGCGCGTTCTATCCGCGTCTCGCCTACTGGAACGGGAGTTACGCGGGTGAAACCGCGGAGCGCTGCTAGTTAGGTATGAAGACAATCTACGACCCGTTCGCGCCACGCGACACGCCGACCGCCAGGCGCGAGCGCCTACCCTCCCAAAATCAGGAACAATTTTTATCAAACAAAAACTGATTTTTAGAAAGTTAGGGTACACAACAGACTAGTGTACCACTTTGTGTCAATGACGACAAATGACGGACGATTATTTACGGACGACTATTGACGGACGATTATTAACGGACGACTATTGACGGACGACAAATGTCGGACGACAAAAACGGACTATAATTAACGGATGACTATTGACGGACGACAAATGACGGACGACAAATGACGGACGACAAATGTCGGACGACAAATGTCGGACGACAAATGTCGGACAACAAATGTCGGACGACAAATGTCGGACGACCAAAACGGACGACAATATTTTATTTTTTTGCAAATAATCGTCGCTACACCACACTGTTCAATGCGAAATAGAAAGACGAAACGAAAATAACTGGCTTGCTTTCTATGCAAAAAGTGTCGTTACAGCTTTTGGTTTTTAAGACGTTTCAAAGTGATCTATGTATATATACATAAGCATCGAAATAGTTGCATCTAGTCACCATAACACAAGCCTAGTTGCGCCTAGTCACCATAACACAAGCCTAGTTGCGTCTAGTCACCATAACACAAGCCTAGTTGTGTCCAGTCACCATAACACAAGCCTAGTTGCGTCTAGTCACCATAACACAAACCTAGTTGGGTCTAGTCACCATTACACAAGCCTAGTTACATCTAGTCACCATAACACAAGCCTAGTTGCGTCTAGTCACCATAACACAAGCCTAGTATCGTCTAGTCACCATAACACAAGCCTAGTTGGGTCTAGTCACCATTACACAAGCCTAGTTACATCTAGTCACCATAACACAAGCCTAGTTGCGTCTAGTCACCATAACACAAGCCTAGTATCGTCTAGTCACCATAACACAAGCCTAGTTGCGTCTAGTCACCATAACACAAGCCTAGTTGGGTCTACTCACCATAACACAAGCCTAGTTGGGTCTAGTCACCATAACACAAGCCTAATTGCGTCTAGTCACCATAACACAAGCCTAGTTGGGTCTAGTCACCATAACACAAGCCTAATCGTGTCTAGTCACCATAACACAAGCCTATTGCAAATGCGAAATAGAAATGAAAATATCTGGCTTGCTTTCTATAAGAGAGAGAGAGACAGACAGAGAAACATGCGCACGGCTCACAATAGCTTACTATAGCAAAAAGTGTCGTTGCAACTTTTCGTGAGATTTTTTTCCGTCTAGCCCCCTTTCACAACGCGCGATATGGAACTATCGTTCCAAAAAATGTTTACGTTTACGTTTTTTGTATTTATGCATATATTTTGATCTTAGTTATTATAAATAAAATAAATAAATATTTCAGGACATAGGGACGGCGAAAAGTGACTTTGTTTTATACTATGTAGTGATAGACGCTAACGCGCGAACGATATGACCTTCGCGGTATGACACGAGCCGAAATTACATGTGAAATGCACCAGCTAGGTAGGTAGGTACTCGTTCGTCGGTTCGTCGTATAAACTGTTTTTATTGGATGCGAGATTCAGATAATAGTTCACTATTGGTTGGCAAAATCACTGTCACTTGTCTTCATTGGTCCCCGTGCGACTTTGACAAACATCACACACACATTGAATGCTAAATCGTTACGTATACATTGCTGGTAAAGCCGGTTATACAAAAGTATTCGTGAAGCTATAGCGCGCATTGGATTACATCTCCCCCCGCTACCCGCGTGACGGGGTGTTACTCTAGAGGTGAAAGGTAACGATGTTTTGAACAAAATACGGGCTGGGAAATATTGTAAACAGACCTTTCGAATTTAGAAAAATACGAAAAATCTGCAATATGAATCCTTTGAAAGTTAAGTTATTTGAACTAATTGATAAATTTACTACATGATGTAGGTTTCTTATTTGATATTATATTTCTCCCGGCGTAGCTATTTTACCCGTGAAATGCGCATTATTTTTACTGAAAATACTGAAGTTTTGATGGCTATAATTTCCAAATTAAATATAATTTGTCTATTTCGTCGCCTACATGGGCTAGATATAGACTTGTTATGTAGATTTAACTTTTGTTTTTTTAAATGCCATAAAGAATAAATGGATAACACTCTAAATTCATTTGTATGGAAACACGATCGACCAGCAGCACCTTAAGAATCAATTTTCATATATAAGGCGCCCGGTATGAGAAAAATCCGAAGGGTAAAACCTACTAACAAGTAACGAAAATCGGTCACGTTTTTGGTCACGTTTTTAGAAAGTTGCGCACCTTTAGTGCGCAACTTTCTAATTTTATTTTTAATGGACGACTATTGACGGACGACAAATGTCGGACGACAAATGTCGGACGACAAATAGTCGTCAGACTATTTTTTTTTTTTCATCTAAAACTCTTTTTGCGTATGGTTAGATACTCGTACTTAAGGAGTAAACTCCAGTCGTGCGTCGGAGCTGACACACACACTTTTTTTTTTCTGTTTTTTTTTTCATTTGTTGTTATAGCGGCAATAGATTATAATGGTGACAGATAGGTAGTATAGTATTAGGGTCGGGGTTTTACCCTTTGGGTCCTGAACTCTAAAAATGTTTGGTAATCTTTTTTTTATACCGATATTAACACGAGATCGATGTGAAACCACGGGAGGCAGCTAGCTGTCGTATAAATCCTTATTATTGTGTTGAACACTCGCCGATATTGGGGAATAAATCAGTGTTTTGTCGGTCTGAGTGCGGTCGAATGGTGTGTCCAGGGAGTCGCCGCCCGCGCCGCCCGGTCGGTTGGTGTGATAACGGGGTAACGGGAAACGGTGACTTACATACTGACTGTCACAACTTCACTGTATTGTTGGTATTATGTTGTGTCTATTGTACGTAATCACGTAAATCAAAGGTCAAAGATAGCCCTGTGGGTCAGCCTTGATGAAATTAAGAACTGCATTCTATAGTGGATTGTGGAACGTGTACAATTTTTTTAAATCTATTTGATGACTTCGTTTTACTAACTGTCTCTGGCTCAAAAAGTGTATCCTAATTCGACCGCTTTAATAGGACATTTCTTTTGTTATGGTTTTGATTGTATTTCGTTCCAATTTAGATCGGCGTTCGCTAAAGTTTTGTGTTTTGTTTCCACGTTGGTCATCTTTTATTATAGTTTTGTTAGTCTTTTGTTCCCACTTTGGTCGTCTTTTATTATAGTTGTGTTCGTCTTTTGTTCCCACTTTGGTCGTCTTTTGTTATTGTCTTGATCGTATTTTGTTTCTGTTGTGACCTACATATCAGCAGTGGTGAAATGAAACAATTTTGACCACTTGTGAAGGATGGAAGTACTATTGCGTTATTCGATTAGAGGTAGTCAGTTGAGAAATTTAAGTGCCAACTAACCATTGGTGGTGGGATTTGGTGGTCAGTTGATCCAAAGTTATTTTAACAATTATTTTCTAGTCAAAGAATAAAGAAGATAAACAGAAGAAAGAAGAGAAGAGAATGAGCGAGAGAGCCTTGCGTGTGATCTTATTGGTAGTGTGTTTGAGTAATCTATCATAAGACACACGCGGCTCTCTTTCTCTTTCACACAACAACAGAGAACATGAAGAAAAGATGATACTTTACGGAACCTGTTCAGTAGAGTCCGTATTCTAACCCTAGTACCTAATCAACGTAAAATAAGGTTTTCTAAATAATTATCCAAAACACGATCGTAACCAGCATGTTTAAATGATTTATTTATATCTTGAAAGATTTTTGATCTAACAATATTGTAAAGTAAAAAATAAACATTGTTGTTTTCAAAACAATATTCTTACGCAAATATAATTAAAATATGTTTCAAAACCAAATTCAACAGTATAATCTAAAATTGTGTTATACTAAACGTTAATTTATTAATGACATCGATTAAAATGTGGTTTATCTTTAACACCAGGGCGATAAGAATCAAATTAGCATTGAATATTCAATTTTCGTACGATCTTATGAATTGGATTACAGGTACCGACAATAAATTCTAGTTTGTTTACTGTCATATATCATTGGAACCTTATCTATCTATACTAATACTAGCTGCGCTCCGCGGTTTTACCCTTGTAACTCCCGATCCCGTGGGAATATCCGGATAAATTAAGATGTAAGCTATCCTATCTTTCAAGTTGAATCAAACTGCACACGGTGTAAACGCACCTGGTAACCGGCACCTTACCCTACGCGAGGCGTGTACGCGGGCGTGCAGTCACCAGATACATTCACCGAAAGGGGATAACCTACCCCTAACACCTACCCCTACAATAACCTATCCCTAGTTTCCTAATCGTATGTATCTGTATCTGGACCCCTTGTGCGTGTATCCTAGTTAGTGCATGTGTGTATGTGTGTGTACCTAGCTTTATGTGTACCTACTGGCCCTACCCTACCTGACGTGTCCCTACTGCCCTAGCCCTAACCATAGGGTTCGAACAATATATAAATATATAGATAAGTACGGGATTGTCTGTCACCAGGCGACCTGGGGTGACGGACGGACGGTGGGTAGGAAGGGTGGTGTGTGTACGTCGTGCAATGTACACGGGATGGATTTTCTCACTGCTGGTCAAGCGGACTCACAAGACCAATCGACTGACGGCTAAGGGTTTCCTGGCCGCAGTGAGAGGATGCTAAAGAGCATGGAGTAGCTGCAATAGCTCTTCTAGCGGTTGCTAGGGACTGCTCGTATCTTGCAGCTGCAATAGCTCTTCTAGCGGTTGCTAGGTACTGCTCGTTTCTTCCAGCTGCAATAGCTCTTCTAGCGGTTGCTAGGCACAGCTTGATCTTCTTGGGAGGAGGAGTGATACTCGACTCAGTTCTTGATTCCAATTAATTTATTCACAAATTTCTTACATTATATACATTTTAGTTTTGATGACTTATCAATAATTATTATAATAGTGTGCTGTCGATGTGCAGCCGTGTGTTACCTACCTATTGCCAAAATAATATTAATCATCAAAAATTGTGTTTACTTTGTGACCTAGATTTAATTTAAAACATACAGTTTGTCATGCGACTTGGCTTGTTTACATTTATTATTTTAATATAAGTATTTAGTTAAGAAATTATTATTTTTACATATTACAAATTATTATTAATCTTTAAATTTATCCTAGTGTATATTGTATAGTTTATATTAAAGTAAAATTATTGTTCAATGAGTTGAACACACGGTGTGCAAATTTGATTAAAATCGGTTAAGTAGTTTAGGAGTTCATCGAGCTCAAACAACTTGAGACGTAATTTATATATATTAGAGAAGATTATAAAGAGACTACGTTGGTAGTTTGTAGGTATGTATGTTGGGGGTAATTTCCGAAACCACTGAACCGATTTCAAAAATTCTTTCACCAATAGTAATGTATTCTTTTAGGTATTCTTTAACTTATTTGAAAAAAACTAGGGAACCGTAAGATAATTGCAATATTGTAGCCCAAGATAGAAAACCCACAACACAAATTGTAATACTGTAATGGGGAAACGCGACACGAGTTCCTAATTAAAATATCCAATTAATATTTTCATTAAAACTCGATTGCGGTTTATTGGACGTCTGCGTAATGATGTTGTCGCATGTCGGACATCGCGCTTCGGTGCTTCGATGTGTCGATGTGTCGGTGCAACGCTGCTGCTGCGTGTTTCGGATTTCATATTGTTTTAACTACTGATTGGTTTCGTTGCGATTTTCAGATGAAAATTAATTAACGCTGTTCGAGATAAAATCTCTGTGGTCGGTGTTGTGTAAATAAAGGTAGAGAGCATGTTTTCGATAATTATATATTATACTATCGCGATAATTATATTTTATACTATCTCGATGGCTTCGGTTTTGTTTCGGCATAAATCGTAATATATATGTAGTATGTAGGAATGGAAATGCTGTGCACGAGAACGATGAATGATTTATGACGGATGAAAAGACTTAGTTCGGTGATAGTATGAAAGTGTTTTTGAACGAAATACGGAAGGAGTGGGTTAAATGAGAAAGAAAGCCGGAAGAGAGAGAAATAAAAAGATGGAGAATTGAGATAGACGACGACGAACGACGCTGTGTAATTAAATTTAAGTTTATGAAGATATTTTCACAATATAGTGTTGAAAGTGACCAAAGGTGTTTCCATTCGATCTCCAAGTTCCCAGACACCCCGAACCCCTAGGCAACGATCCCACATATAATATGGAATATTTTAGTAAGATATTTTTACTGGGTTACTCTTAATGAAAAAGCTTGTAGAAAATGTCATTCAAATTAATCTAGCCTTTTGACAGTGAAATGAAATCATCAAACAAATTTTCGCATGTCCGCCATTTGATGTGAATTGATAGATTGATAGATAAATATCTGAATATTCCAAAATTCATCGTTCACGTACAGATTTACATTTATTATTGCTGTGTTAAATCGGACACAGGGTTGAATTAAGGACTATTTGCACAGGGCGAAAATTTATGACAAAAATGTGGTAGGCCGATTAATCGCTTTATACAATCCTAGGCCTCAAAATAAAAGGTGCAAGACACCTTCAGCTAATTCTGCATGCTTATGGAACAATTCATTATTTTTTATAAATATTTTAAAGAATATTACAATATAGAGCTAACATCATGGTAAACTGTAGGTACATAACAAAAACAAAATAAACTCTATTAATTCCAAAACCTAAAACAAACGTGACAAACTGAGAGCCATTTTAAAAGTGGGTAGAAAATGTTCCTATCTTATATAGCATCCTAAAGCGAAATGAGAAACAAATATAATTTAATTTAAGAATTTAAAGTTATAAATTACAAATAAAACAACACAGTATTATTAAATACTTGTCAAAAACAAATGAAACTCTAAACAAATGAAACTTCGTAACTTCTCATAACAGAAAATGAACTAAAACCATATTGAAAAAAGTTCGTCCCAGTTTACTGCTTCGTATTTATGAGAAAACTGCAAAAGATATTAATTTAAAGTTGATATAAAGAGTGTAGCTTTGTACTGGCTTGTTCATTGTTTCAGACAAGAGTAAATTAAAATTATATTAGCTTTGAACTACGTACCTTATTATTCATTTCATACACCTACTTCTCTTTTTGTTGCGAGTAAATTATTTTCTATTGTATTTATAAGTAAACAAATATGGACATAATAATATTCTGGTCTTTTTCAAATCGACATAAAATCCTTTACAATTATTTTAAAAACATAAACTTAATTTTAGTTTTAGTTTGCCCTTTTCACTCTCTGCCTTATGACTGCCCTGTACTCGTTCTCCAAACAAGCAAATGTAGTAAAATCTGTTAGTTTAATATACAAACAGCACGCGTAATTCACGTATCATCAAATATTATTACTGTTTGTGTAACGAAATATCAACGTTATTAATTCCTCTACTACCTACTATTTATAGCAGCATTGGCCCGTGGTATCCCCCGTGTATGTCCCAACCCCGTGGGTTTACCGAGATAAAAAATGACCTATTCACTCCTCAAGTGTTATCAAAATCAGTCGAGTTTTAATTGCAGAGAAAAAAACGAACCGATTTTATGTCAATACTCGCTTTTGTCCGCGTATAAGAGTTAATTTTCCAAAATCTTTTTTTAGTGGCCTACGATATTACAGTGATCTTGTTTATTAACCTAATCTGTAAGCTGCAAGTCAGGACTTTGAATATTATATTTATATATTTCCAAGGGATGGCAGGTAAAGTAGTGGGCGCAGCTAGTACGCATCATACAATGAAATACCTAACGTTATGTATTGTTAATGGATTGAATTGAATTTTGTTGCGAGCATTTCCGGAATCTCTTTGTTTGAAACTTTATCTAATAGGTATTTCAAAATTAAATTCTCGTACTTATATGAAATTGATTTTTTTTATGAAACTATATTTTTATTATTATTTTATATTATAACTATATAGCTGCGCCCTGCGGTTTCACCTGCATAAGTTCCGATCCCGTGGGAATATCAAAATAAAAAGTAGCCTATAGCCTTCCTTGATAAATGGACTATCCAACACAAATAATTTTTCAATTCGAACCAGTAATTAGTTCCTGAGATTAACGCGTTCAAACAAACAAACTCTTCAGCTTTATAATATTAGTACAGATTGAGTAGCAGCATCCCACGGTTGTACCCGATGCCGTGGGAATATCTGCTAAAAAACTACAACTACCCACATACCTTAAAGATAAGTTAATTAAAGTGACCGCGTTACGTCTCGATCACGCCGCACTGCTTCCTATATTCTTGTGCGAGGACGATGTGCGATTCATCTTCGACGGTTCCGTTAGTACCCATTGGTTACGGTAGTGGTAAAAACTTATAATATACTAGCTGCCCTACGCGGTTTCACCCGCGTAACTCCCGATCCCGTGGGAATATCGGGATAAATTAAGATGCAAGCTATCCTATCTTTCAAGTTGGATCGAACTGCACATGGTGTGCGAATTTTATTATAATCGGTTAAGTGGTTTAGGAGTCCATTGAGGACAAACATTGTGACACGAGATTTATATATATTAAGATTATACATATAAACCTTCCTCTTGAATCACTCTATCTATTAAAAAAAACCGCATCAAAATCCGTTTTGTAGTTTTAAAGATTTAAGCATACAAAGGGATATAGGGACAGAGAAAGCGACTTTGTTTTATACTATGTAGTGACTTCATTTGAATTGTCCTCTATAGTTGTGGCCACGTTACCAAACTATTCTATGTAAAGGCTAGTTTTGCAATATTGCTCACTCTCTATTCTCACATAAAATGGTAACCAGGCCGCAGAAATATTCAGTTTTCAGACAATTTTCAACGAAATACAATAATATGTAGTTCGCTCCGAGTATGAATATTTGATTTTAGTTCTCGGATGTCGAAAATATTTTGTAAAGTTGCTGCTGCCAATTTGCTGATGGAAGACATCGCAAATCAGCATGCATGCAGCTCCGGGATATGGTAATTTTTAGTTAGTGTCCTGAGGATATGATCGTTTGATGCCTTATTTGTTTACTCGGGCTGACCATATCTTTGACGCATATCCGACGAGATCTGGCTAAACCACCGCGGACTGGGTACCGAACAGCAGGCGACCAGTCGAGTTACTTGTGGTCGAGGAGCTACCTAACTCTTTGACGTGTTAACGTCATTAAAATCTGGCTGAAGACAGGAGAGACCATTCGCATCAGTCCCCCTGGTCTGTCCCCCTTGAAGAATATCAGTTATTAAAAAACATAACGTTCAATTTTCATACCTACTTTAAATGAGATCGATTTGAGTAAGCTCCAAATATAAAACACTGTAAAAGAACATCATTAATTACAACAAATTCCACATTTGTATCTGTTGAAACCCTTGCTATAGTGAAGGAAGGGTCGAAGCGGCCAAGGTCCGGAATAATCGCCGATCGCGCGCTCCACCTCTCGCTACATGAGCACAAAGGGTCGCTGTTGTCACCGCAACTCCGCAATGGTCGCTCACGTGATTAAACACTGCTAATTCCCTGTTTATACAACCTTTATTACTGACTTTAACTTACTCTTAGTTACAATGGAGTAGAAAGTACATCAGCTGGTTTATTATTTCTTCTAAGAATCGGTTAGCCAATAACGGTGCGCGCTACGTTAAGTCTTGCTACGGAAACACGCTGCGATTGGCCGGACCGAGTCTCTAGCTAGAAGAAAATTAAATAATAAGCCTGCTGTAATATTTAAAATAGTTTTTTTTTTGGTTTTGGTTTGACACGCTGATCTTGATTGTCTACATCTACACTAATATATATAGAGGAAAGATTTTTTTTTTGTTTGTAACGAATAGGCTCCGAAACTACTGAGCCTATTTTGATTAACATTAATTCATTGGGAATAACATAGGTTACCGTGTTGGCGTACGTCGTGTACAATAATCAGGTATATTATTGATATAATTTTAAAGTGCGACACGGAAAAACCTAGTGTACCAGTTGGCAGTGAAGATACTTTCGCGTCACTACTGGTAGTACGACTTGTAGTGACATGGGCAGGGCATGGGCAATAAACATAAAAGTAGATGTTTTATCTATTCTATTTAAATATCTTTACTTCCAGCCCGTCCGTGGTACGAAGTAGGCTAGTAGGTACGTAGTACGTGGGACGAATTGATTAAACTTTGTTACGTTGTCATTAGCGGACTGGGATTACAATTACTAGACTAGGAAATTAAATAGGCTTACCGTGACTAAACTGCCTTTATTTTTTTATGGTACTTTTGTTATGTTTATTTACATTTGTATTTAGAAAAGCTTCTAAGCCTAATTAATGCTTTAATAGTTTAAAAGTTAAGTTTTAGTGTCGCAGACGAGAAAATAATAACAAATAACTAGAAAATAATGTTTGATTTAAATACTAGAATCCACACCTATCAGGATAATTTACCTACACTATGCCTAATCTACACTTAGGTAATGTAGTAGTAAACACGACTAAACGGTTCCATTATAATGATACCACCGCGACATAATGAACCACAAGAGTAAAACACACGAAGGCGCCTCTACCGATACGTATACTTTGAACAACAATTACCTATTGTATTCATGATCTCATGACGACAATAAAACAATTTCTAACCTAATGTTTTTTTTTACGAAAAACGATATTTTTTAATTATTGACGTTAAGAATACTGGATTTCTTAACGTTAATAATTACCATCCCTCTAACGTTTATTTAATTAAAAGTAAATAAAGATTCAAATTACCTCGATATAATGAAATCCTGAACAAAGCGTTATTTGTTCACATAATGAAATGACGGCGAACGCCTACCGTGGCTGCCTACTCGCGCCTCGTATATAAGACACATGTGCCTGCTACTGCCGCTCGCGCTGCTCTGTGCGCATCTAATTCCCTAATGTCCTCACACGGTAAGCGGCGATTGTTTTAATTACGATACAAACATTTGTAAAGGGAAATCCTTTTACATTGATGTACGGTAATTAAAATAATAAGATTAAATACTTACGTTTAATGTGTACATATACAGGATGTTTTTTTAAAAAGCAAAAAATTGGAGAAAACTACAAAAAGGAGCTGATTCCTTAGATTTGCCACACTAAGTTTGTTTTCAGGAATTGATCTCTGTCAGCAACACTATCGATTGATACAAAAATAATATTCATTTTTTTTTACAAAATTAATACGTTCTGTTCTTGTAGATGCCTTTCCCGAAAATCTAATGCTGCTGTTTGAATTTTTGTCAAAATATGTCACGCAATTTTTTTTACTATTTCTTATTGTTCCGGAAATGGCTCTAAAGGCTCAATAATAAAAAAATATCCTGTATTTAATTTACCCACATTTAAACATAATTTATGCATAGATAACCCAAAGAAATAATACAAGCATAAATATTTCGGGGTGGTTTGACTAGTTGAACCACTAGCCTCGGTAGAGCATTCGTAACAAATTATGAAGTATTTGTGACGTCCGACCCGGTTCATTTGGTTTTTGCAAGTATCATCCCCTACTTTACTGACCGAGTTTAAAGACGTAGGTACACAGAATATATTAGTAAACTTGTATGTATGAAAGAACCCTTGAATGGTCAGATGACCGACCGGTAATCGTGTGTAATGAAGTAGAAATAACACAACCTCTATTTACTTACCGAATAATATAAGGTTAGCCGCGAGTTATTTGCGGCGGTAACAGGGCGGCCGGTCGCGGTGCGGTCTGGGCGGGCGGGACCATCCTGTATACTGTTTGACCACTCGCAAACTACTGATTTTGTATCCGCATGTAGCTTTATGGTTTTCAAATTATGACTTCGCTTGATTTTTCTGTGGAACCAGTATCAAGTGAAAATAGTTAAGTTTTAGCCCAAATTGGCCCAAAATGTATGAAGAACGATTTGAAGCACGGACTTAAAGTTTGAAATGTCTTTGTCGGTCCGTCAGTTCTATCCAAATTACATTGCTTGAACTGAGTCTTAGAACTTTGGTTATGGTTTTAAAAATCAACTAGAATTTGTGTGGCATTTTCGGCAGCCTTTGTCCGAGCAACACGATGCCGCCTGCCAACATGAGTTGAAATATCTCTTCAATAAACCGTATTTAGACCAGGGTTCAGCTCACAACCTGACTAAACTATCGTCCGATAGAAAGTATCTTGACTGCGAGTCCGGTCCTGTTACAGAGGGCACGCGATACGGCGATTTGTTGAACTCGTAGCATGCAATGGTTTGCAAATTCTGTTTCCAATATGTTTTATTGAGCTGTATTTCGGTATGCTTTGAATTGTAAATTTGACTAATTTTTGAATTGTTAAATAATAATATATTTTTTATGAGTCTCCTTAGAGAAAGGATAATGTACAGAGAGCTGGCATCGATGTATTGTATGTATTCTATGGCATTTTGTATAAAGGTACGCTTGATGACGCCACGTGTAGATGGCATCTCTACCAAAATATAATTTATTTCATTGCGAAAATGGTGAAATGTACATTCCGAACTGCAAACGCGATTCTCCTAAGTACCTATAATAAAATTATTATGATATAACATTTCATCAGAATTCAAAATTCGAAACAAAATGGCATAAAGTCGCATTGTTGAGCACTTGCAAAGTTCTTCAAAGCTAAGTTAGGATGTGTGGCTTTGCAACGCGCACTTCAATGAGATAAAGCGTTTTTACCAATTTCACAAAAGCTAAAATTTTAATAGTTACAATTTGTAATGATTACTTACGATTATCCTAATAGACGACGAGTAATACGAGCTCTCTATAACTACTTAATAGACATTTCAACTCTAAGTTTCTCCAGTTTGACACCGGCCAACCACATGAATTTATATGAACTCCTTACAAAGAAGTTCCATAAAGTAGAGAACACCGTACCGGAGTACCGGTTCGGTTACTAGTTTTATGTAAACCTTTAAATATTGAATATCGACATTTTCCCTAAAAATATGTTCTACATTTTACAATAAAAATAAATCCATATTTTCAACAACCGAATGAATAAAATTCAAATACATCGTAACAAAAAGCTTTTGATAGATATATTGATACTGAACTCTAAATATAAATGTCATAGAATTCAAATTGCTTTGTCAACTGTAAAATATTTTGTATTTGATGCGACGATTGAATAAATTCCAGAGCGCCGGGGGACGAGGTGGGGGAGACGGGGGATGTCTGTATGAATTACAATTCGGATCCGGATTCTCTTTTAGTTTTCACATTTATTATATTCAAACTATTATCTAGTTTGAATATTTGTACTTATTAATTTTTTTAAAGTACTAGTTGCGCCCCGCTGTCTTACCTGCTTAAGTCCGGATTTAGAATCGAGATATGATTTTAAAAAACCATGCGGCTTTTTTCTTTAAATAAATTGAACGTCATGGTGTTAGATAAAGCATCTGAAAAATAATATACTATATTTCTTATGCTTTATCTAACACCATGGGTTTGAAAATTCATGTTTTTTGTCTTTCTCTCTGTTACGGTATTTGCAGTTAAAAATTATGTTTCCTAAATACTTGGGTACCTACCAGTAAGAAACTGCCTTTCAAGTAAGCTTTACAAAAACATAGGTATTTAAATATTAGCCTTGAAAGAATCGACCCGTCCATATCGTTGCAGTAGTGATATAACCACTAAACCACAGGACGATTTTTATCACCAAGTCTAACACCTACACTTTTAAACTTCAAACACTACCACCTTCACACTCTATAAAGGAAATATAGTGACCAGACACAGTTCAGTTCACAAGTTACAACGTTTCGGTCTGTAAAACTCCTGGGAAACTTGGAAACCTCTCCGAGTGCTTTTCAAACACAAAACTTGTTTAAATACAAAGCTTTATATTCAGTGACCATTCAGTGACCATGGAGCGATTGTGGAATAATGTAATGAGCTTTCGATTTCATTATAAAAAGGTTTGCAGATAGAATGGGATATTATATTGGGTCGGGAGGTAACCTCCTGTACGTATAAAGAAATACAGTTTGAATAGAGGATACACAAAGAAATCTGTCACATAATGTCCTAATGTGGCACGTTTTGAAGATATGCTCGGACAAGGCTTAGACGTTTTTTTGTAAACTTATTGGCTCATATCATCTTCTAAACGTGACATTTTAGGACTTCATGTAACGGATTATTTTTAGTTTGTTCAATTCTATTCACAAAGTATTTTTAGACTGAACATTTTTTTCTACTGAAAATATGAATCAGAATCATTTATTCGTGAATATAGGAGGTATGGTATATGTCGACATTGCAGTACGATTTTAGACAAAAAACCTTTTTTTTTACCTACCATGTTTTTTTATTTTTATTTAGTGGAGTTCCAATAAAAAAAAAATTAGTTTACTTATTACCTACTACAAAATGTAATGTGTATAAAAATATAAAGTTATATTTATAATAAATAGTGCAAATATCATAAATAGTGCACCAATACGTATTTTGTGATGATGACATGCCATAGATACAATGCGACAAGAGATTCACAAAAATCCCTTGCCATTAATCTAACGAGGCTCTTTGCTAATAAAACTGCTCTATTGTACTCTTTATTACATTATATCTCTATGTCGAAAATACAATAGGATCCCAGAGAGCGGATTACGTCTCCGAATATTGAACACTCCCGTGTTAATTAGTAGAGGCATAAAGCCCGCTTCACACACAGCCCGCTTTGTTCAAGCAAGAGACATCGCTTTGTAGCAGACTCTCGCTCGAGCTGGTTGGCTGTGTGTAGAGACACGGCCCTGTGTCGTTTTTGGTGCTTTAATTATATGCTCTTTGTACTACGTTCTTGGGAATGTGGATATTAAATATTTACAGGTTCTGACGACGAAGTTCTCGTAATTAAATTACATACTTTAACTTAATTAATGACGTTTCGTTTGTTTTTTATTAAAAATATGATGTTTCGATGAGATGGTGGGACGAGTTGTTCTCGCATCGTAGGTACTAGACCCAGCTGGCACTAGACAGGGAACAGTGGAAAGAGGGGGAGGGAGGCCTTTGCCCTGCAGTGAGACGGAATAGACTAAAAATAAAAAAAGACGACGTTTAGGAAAATAACAGTTTTTACGGTCACTGGTAGACCGAGGAAGTATTAAAAATTATTTCAATTACGCTTACGCAAATAAAATAGATTGCAACATCTTTAGGTACATCAAATAAGGTAAAAAAAACTCAATTAGGTATGAATGTACTTTTCTTTTGTAAATATTGAATAACATACATACAGACACCCAGAACAGAAACAAATGTATGTACATACATACATGTTTGAGGCGGGAATTGAACCCTCTTCGTCGCAGGCAGGTTTTCGCCCGACATGCCACAGAGTTTGTCGCATGTTTCAGAATTAAAAGGGTGCCAATTAACGATACCTAGTTCGTGCTAAAGTAATTAAAATACGAGCAAAACGAGTAACATCCGTGGTACCGTGTTAAACCAGTGATCGGATGTCCGTGGTCCAGCGGAGCGAGAGACGGTCGCCATGGCAACTGTTGGTCCAATTAAACCGGCCAACCGTGAACCTCTGGCCGGCCTGCCAACCCTCTGTATGTGGCTACTGCGTGCACATTTTTATCCAACTAACATGATTACTAAAGTAATTAAAAACTGAATATTTGACATTTTTGTCTAGTGAGAATGACGCTTGTAATATCACCGAAACCACAAAACAATAACAGAAAAATGGTAAATATCCCGTTTTTTAGTTAATTTTTTAGTGAAAAATAACCATGGTCGTTTAAAATCTAATATTTATTAATAAGAAAACTACGGATAATACATTGAAGCTTGTTTCTTTACTTTTCATGCAATAACTACTAAATTGATCGCGATGAAACTTATAGATAGCTAGAGCTTTTTAATTGCATATGGATCACTTTCGCTTTGGGCAACACGGGTAAATCCGCGGTATTACATGTGTAACTGTCCACTTATGCTAGACGTCAATATCTATCTATCAGCTACTAAGGGTTCAACTGTCATTTTTGTCAGTTTTGCTATGGGAAATCCAGATAATAACATTTATCCCCCGGTAGCTGACAGATAGGATATTAATTTCGACCATTAAATATCATTACACAACACAATCTGTGTTTGAAAATAATAGGAAAAAGTAATATTTAAAAGGATGTGTTTATTAAAATATTAAATGGTTAATTATCTTTTATAAAATGTTCTTTATCCAAACATACCGGAAACCGTTAAAACTTCCCCTTCCGGATATAACGCGAGTTCTGTATGAAATATATTTAACTCAAAAGAACCTCTTTTAATTTTTAAATAAAGTTCGGTCTGTATAAGTTGGTGTAATTACGATATTTTTTGTAGAAAAAAACTTTTGAAGAGTCTTTTTAACTAAGAATTTTGGTTAAATTATTGTCGTTACTCGCCCGCGCCGCCCTAACGCTTGAAAGCCTAATTAGAATATAAATAATGTACGTATCTAATTTAATATCATTTTAATCCCTAACCAACCAAATAGGACGTGGTTTTCAATTAGGTTTTTTCGACCTAATCTTGTTACATTTTTAATCCGTATGGACAAAAAGTGCGTGTTTTATAAGTTATATGAAATTCATAATTTTTTAACTATTTCTAATGAAATTCGGCGTAGCCATTTTTTGTAAGTTTTTCTTTTTTTGTAGCAGTGCTACGAAGCTAAGATTCGTACTCGTGCTACAAAGCTTTTTCTCGTAGAAGTTATTCCAGATATGTACTCAAACACTCTCTTTTAAAATAAAATTATAACTTTAACAGTCAACCTAACTTACGAAATATAACTTTCATATGAAAAAAAAAACCGCAACAAACAAATGAACGTTATTATTAAAAAATTACATACATACAAAACCCTTTGTTGATTTTTATATTAGAGAAACTTCATCTTTCTTGAGATCGTGAAAAAATATCTCCAATCATTATCTTCTCATAAAGTTTACAAAATCTCTCACATCCTCACCACAATAACTGAAGAATACATAAAAAAGTAAGTCCACAATCGCTTGCGGCGTCGTTCCCGTAATAGATTCCCGAGATTGATTTCCCACGGGATTCGTCCCTTACTCCTGTGGGATTTGGCTCAACTCCGCGGAAAAATAAGGATTTGCGCCGCGTTACTAGATTTATGTGCCTATCACTCTGATTTTTGGTGATCGTGACCTTTTTGCGGATAGAAAACAAGTTTTTTGTTGACTTATACTTTTTTACTTATTTTCAAACTTAACATTTTACCATAGATGTGACGCAAATTCAGCCTTTTTTTTGTATAAGTAAGAACATATCCATAAATATACAATTTTAAGTCCTGACTGACTGATATATTAATGTACAACTCAAACCAATGGACGCATCGGACTAAAATTTGACAAACTGAGCTATTATGACGTATGCATCCGCTATGAAACCATTATGGAAACTTCTACCCATACGCGGACACAGTCGCGGTTCAAAGCTAGTCAGCCCGTCATAAATATCATATCAGTAACCTCTGTATTAAAAGATCTTATATTTATAACTCGTTATATCGTAAACGTTATTAATATTGCGTATAATATTGATCATGAACGTGTTCTTGTGATGATCACGTCTCTCGATTGATTGTCGTGAAACGTGTCTTACATGTGACGTGATATCATTTCGTGGTGAAATCGTGAGAGATACTTGAATTGACGACCTCTGTGGCGCGTCGGGCGAACACCCGACTGCGACGCAGAAGGTTGCGGGTTCGATTCCCGCCGGGAACAAGTATTTATGCTGACCATAAATTCTTGTTTCTGGTTCTGGGTGTTTCCTATATGTATAATATGTATATATTTACAAAAAAAAAGTATATAAGTAGTTTATCCGTTATCTGGCACCCATAACACAAGCATTAAGTTGCTTAGCTTGGGGCTGGATGGCGATGTGTAATATGTCCTGAAATATTTATTTATTTAATTATTATAATCAATTGACGAGATGTGAACCTTTCATGTTGATGGGGCGAACACTCGTCTGTGAAGTTAGAGGTTCCGGGTTCAGGCCCAGCCGTAGATGTAAAAATGTTTGTATGATCTTAAAAAAAGTCCGGTAAACCAAAGAGTTCCTATTTTAAAGTAATAAACTAAATAACCCAAAGAATTAGCAACATCCAAATCCACATCCAATTACAAATGATAAAATATTTATGACGTCACATCCGTGATCCGTCATTTGTTTTTTTAGCATGTGACCCACAAATTAAAATTATTTATTTGTATTTTCTTGCCGTCGGTACTTTTTAAATCATTCAATTTATTAATTAAAATATAAACTTACAAATTTTACAAAACGAATGCTAAAACGATGTGAATGTTAGTGAAATAATCTCTCATCTGACAGAATTGTAAGACTTATAAACGTCAAAAAAGAAAGTTATACATCATGTGCTTATGCCTAGATATAAACTTGTAAATCTTAACATAACATAGGTGAGTAATTCCGCCCGAATCTGAATTCTAACAAACTCACAAAATTCAATTTCCAAGTACAGTCGCGACCCAAAACCTCTAAATTGTTGGAAAGTAGCCGTATTATCGACTGAGACAACATATTTCTTTTGACCTTTGACCAAGGTGCCGCAAACTTCGACCAACTTCGGAATACTTCGGCTAACTTCGGACGAGTTTCGGACAACTTCGTCAATAGTCGGTCAATGAATGGCCGAAAGTTTTACTAACGACTCCGTTATATTTTGATTTGAGAACATTTTGTTCCGTTACTTTAAATAAGAATTCGAATAATTAGTGAGTTTAGAATTTAACTTTTAAGGAAAAGGGATTTCAACTTTTATGTTTTAAGGATTTTGAATTTGAATATAAAGTGCCTATTTCATTGTGGAATACATAATGTTTTATTATTTTAGGTAAGGCCAAGTTGAAAAGACGGTAATACTCCGATAAACAATTTTTTTTTACAGAATTATTGAACTTGTGGTCAAAAATAAAAAAACACCTAGACCTAACATTCTCCTAATATTTCTTTTAAAAAATTCATAACACAAATCCCGAGTGCACACTTACACACTTAAGAATTGATAAGTTTATTCTACGAATAATCAATATGTGAGCAAGTCTTTGAGTGTGTTCGTTCTTGCTGATGCTTTTAGATGTTTGGTATGGAGATAGCTAAAGTTCTGTTTAGGCTACAGAATATGCGAAGGCAATTTTTATACTGATATATGTTCCGGTCTTGTGTGGGTGAAACCGCGGGTCGCACCCAGTTTATTTCCGTCATGAACAAAACAATTCAAATGACCATTAAACTAACAAAACGAAGTATTAAACAGTAATTATTCTACGTCAAAATAACAAAGCTATGGTGATTAGCATAAAATATGAGGTCTGGAGTCCGGGGCAGGCCCGGTCCGTTTGCGGTCATTGTGGGTTCAGTCAGACCCTTATGGGTTCAAGAGATAATAATATGTGACATATGTATATAGAGCCCGTTTTAGTTATGATAATAAGCTTTTGGTGTCTTTTTTGTTTGTCAAGTTAGTTGAAACGAACAAGCCATTCGGGCAACGAGTTTTAACTGCAAAGCTGTCCTTAGAGATGTCGCTACGAAACTTATTAAAAAGCTTAACGTAATTTTAACTTTACTTGGCAATACGAAGTTTAGCTGGTGGCTACGGCCGCATTTATAAAGCAAGCCAATCGGCCCTAGTTTTGTCAGTTAGGTAACTAGGAAAACTGTCAGCCAGCACAAACAACGCCGTACATAATGCGTACAATACATGCGCGCGTTCTACGCACACACTTTGGACGTAATACCACAGATCAAAAAAATTGTCATACTACATAACAATACTGGCCTTCATATATCTAGTCTAGAATATTTATACAAGGCGCTGAAGTGCCTGGAACATGTAAAAGATGAAGTAAGCTTGCCCAGAACTTATACCAACCTCTCAGCTGCGACCGTGTCCAGGGGAAAGAGCTACCACATAGATACTGTTATAGAACTCTGTGGTCAGTGAATTATGAATTATTATGAGCTGGCCTGTACCGACCGTGTGACGTTTTGTTCTACTCTTAGGATTAATTAATTCTAGGCCAGTTGGCTAAACTCTAATTTAATGTTACCTCTTTACGACCGCCACCGCTCGCGCTCTTCTTACTCATAAAATATTCTTTACTGAAAAAGGTAGGTAGGTACACAAACTAACCTTATATTTTGTTTTATACTTAATTCTGCTTTTTTGAATATTATGGCTTCGCACGACATGTGGTCTCAGTCCAGTATTTACCTAATTTATAAAAAAGTATATAGATGCACTCAAATGTTTCAATGTTGTTATAATTCATACGTTTATCTAGAGTTTTGGTAGCCCCACATTACCTGAACCACAGAAGTTGATGGTCCCTTATTCTGGCAGATGTATCTACTGTCTACGGATCTCACGACTGCCACTGGTACAACTACAGCGCACACATTTATTTCTGCTGTGTTTTTATTTTGTACCAGTGCTCATAAGCAATACGATAAATAAATTGCTACATGTCTGGTATTTGTCGACCTAGAGACGAGAGAGAGAGAGAGAGAGAGAAGCTATAGAATAAACTATAGACATTTACTTGCATTTTCTTAAACGACGCGTATTTTCTTTCTTACGTATGTTCTGATTGTTTAATGTTTTGGCAACCCTTCAAATAAAAACAAAACACGCCATATTTTTTCACGATCCCGCCGAAATCTCGTAATTCTGGCTTTAACATTAAAACATCGTTTGTATAAAAGTTTCCATTACGGTAATGTATCGTTTGAGATGTACGCACACGCGCATGGATTTAAGTAAAGCTCTCACCTACACGAGGCGACGAGACGCGTAGCGCGTAGGTACTAGCGTAGGTGGGTAGGTACCTACGTACGTAAGTCATTACAAATTCTGTATAAAATGTAACGTAGGAAATGAGATGGTTCACGAGAACATGTGTAACGTTCAAATTGCCGGTGTTTTGATACTCGTTTAGGAAATTACTCGGATTTATGTGGTTCCGTTCCGTTGTAAAAAGGGAACCCAGTTCCGTAGGTACACGGGAAAATTTAGATATTTAAAAAAGCTGAGGTACTTGCTGGTAAGTAGGGCAAAATAAAATATCGTTTCTCCCATAAAACCCTTGATGTTCCACAACTAAATGTTACATTTCATTTTGAAGACTGATGAACGAACTTAAATCTTTTAGCTATGAGTCACAATAAAAAAACCACAACGACTTGTTTATAAAACGAATTGTACTGGATTTAATCTTATCGTGTCAGAGTTACAGCTAAATTAAATGTTGTCAGAGCAATATCTTGCAACAGGAGATGGCAGTATTATTGGCCTCGTAAAGGTCGTCCAATGTGCTGGTGTTAGGGCACTTTGGACATACTACACTACATTTAATGAGGTAAACGAATAGGGCTCTTAAACTTTTAAGAGATTAAATAAATCTTTATACTTGCCTTTAAATCTTGTAAATGTAGGATTATCTGTGTATAAAAATGTCGTGTACGATTTTAACACAAAAAACTCGCGTGTTTTATTGTTAACTTCCCGTGCCTTTTAATCTTACTCTCGAAAATGTTTGTCATCGCTCAACGTACAAAATTCAACGGAGATTTCACGCGAAATGAAATTTGGTGAATTTTTTTGCTTTGACTACATATTTTTATGAGTTATTACGGAGATAAGAGTAGGCATTCCTTAGGGCTCCTCTATTAAAATGATAACCGAGATGTTCTCGTATTTGCATACACTTTATTGTCAAGCTAAGTATGAATTATTTTATATTAAAAATGTCGTCCGTTGGTGCTTCGTTCATCTTAAAGCTGGGAAAGAAATTGAATTTACGAATTGTTAATTGAAACATGATTTAAGTACCTACTGACTTAGCTAGTTTTTGAATTAATAATGACGTTTCTGTAAAGTTCAGAATTATATTCTTCGACAATAAGGCTTTACTTTTATTTCTTTTTCTGAATATTACTCTAATCTTTGTCTATGGTCATGGCCAGTCGAGATTGACCAGAGACAATCGTTCACTTAAATATAATACCATCTATCGAAAATGATGTTTTAAATAATAAAAATAGGAGAGATCGGATAAAGCGTAATTGCATCCAACAATAATTCAAGAGATGGAAACGGTTTCGTGCTCTTTCAAATCTTACTAGAATGAATTTCTAAGATGTATTTCTGCAGATATACCTACCTACCTTCTTACTCCAACAACTATAATATTGTTTGACAAAGAAACGAAGCAGCTTTCGTGAAATATTCTAGTTCTTTTTAAACTGAATATTGCATGCAGATTCTTTGTCTAAACATTATCGTATAATGGTTCTTGAATTTTACTTCACATACAGATTAAATAATTATTCATAATACGGAGAACTCGTCTTGAATATTTAATATATAGAGTTTGTTTTGAGAACTTGTGTTATCCTCAATATCTAGTATACCTACTATACCTATTGGTTTAAAATATAACGAAAAAAAAACACACGACATACACATCACTACATCTCTGTCCCTATATCCCTATGTATGCTTAAATCTTTAAAACTACGCAACGGATTTTGATGCGGTTTTTTTTAATAGATAGAGTGATTCAAGAGGAAGGTTTATATGTATCAGGTAATAAAACAAAAATTAATAAATGAAAAACCCAAAAGAACAAAGAGGATAAAAATATAATAAAAAGTAAAAAATAAACTATGAAATGAATGATCTATCAATAAGTGATACAATTCGATGGAATTCGGTCCACTTTAAACAGATAGTTTTGAGAATAGGTACCTAACTATTTCTATAACTATTAATTAAAGGAGCTGTAAAGTTTAGGTAAGAAAGGACTAAGAAGTCATTTTTATCCCGCACAGCAGCCCCCGCTAGCCCGCCGCCGCCCCGCCGCCGCCGCCACGCCAGTCCGAGGCTCCAAACACGATTTAACTTTTCTCGTTTCTTACTCGATGAATTTTAATGTAGAACCGCTCAAGTTTTAATAAATTTTACCAATTATCCTGTTCCGTTAACTTTCACTAGCAGTTAGAAGAAGGAGCTCTAATTAGACTATTTTATACATCGAAGAATGTACTTCTGATTTTGTAAAATATATATTATCTAGTAAATAAAGACCTTTTCCGGTAGAAAAAATAAAAAAATTTGAAAGTGTAAAAAGGTCTTCCTATCTGTCCAATTATTCTTTTTCATCATTTCACAGTCAAAGATCTAGAAAACAAAGTGCCCAACATTTTGGACATTTATTTTAATGCCAAGATATTTTTGAGTAAATAGAAGTGAATTGAAGAGCCTTCGTCCTTTTAGCATGTCATGAGACAAAGGGCTGGCTGCCACTCCGCAATTTGATAAATGTTTCCTTTGTTCTCTGCGGCATTAGGATGGGACCAGGCGGAGCGTGTTTCATGCGCGTTTGACTTTTACTTGGAACACTACCTTATGAATCTACCACCGAAAATGTTCCAACGGGGCGGAAAACGGTTATAGCAATTGTACAAATTATTTGAAAAAAAATCGTCTTAAATTAAGAACACTCTTTGGGATGAATCACAAAAAAAAACTGTTGCCGTTTCGAATCAATACAGACACGCGTTGAGCTTTTTTACTTCTCATAAATATATGTTTGTAAATTTTGAAATTAATTATTTCTTATATTGTCGTCAATGAAGCGTAATAAATTGAAAGCAGGCGTTTTCTACCTACCATAATCTATACTAATATAATAAAGCTGAAGATTGGTTCGAATTAAAAAAATATTTATGTGTTAGGTAGTCCATTTTTCGAGGAAGGCTATAGGCTACTTTTTATTTTGAAATTATATTGCGAATGTAACGACACGTATTGTTTGTCAAAATAAGTTGTTTAATGCCAAAATACCCATATATAATAGAATCTACATACCCATCTCTGCAGTCGGGTAAAAAATACGTTGCGTCAACTACACTCCCGTCCTAACATCCCACATACTCGTACAAGAGAGAGAGTTCCGGTAAGTGTGAGCCTCATTAATTAGAACTCTCTTTATCACGACTACGAGGCTCAACAATTAGGAGAGTGTTCCTTTAATTAGATCGCAGCCTGATACAGCCAGAGAGGAAAGATTGAGATGTGAGCGGTCTTTGTTTGTCTATTACTTCATTATTTATTCATTCATTTTAGAGCCGTACCTACGTATAGATGATTTTGTAGGGAGATGTCTTCTGTCGCACTTAGACGTTTTTTTATATCTTCTTAGAATCCGTAGCATAAAGACAACATTGTTTAAATTACAAACAGATTGTTATAATCCGGATTTCAATGTTCCATCTTTGTCAAACTAAATTTCAGAAAGCCGAGTTTCAAATTGTGTCAATGGTCAAAAATATATGAAACGGTCTAGATTTTTAATTAAATTGAGCTTTGTAATTACACCGCAAGAGGCTCTCAGTGTAAAGCGCAAAACGAAATTATCCTAATAATATTGCTGTTGGTACATTTCCCTCCCTTTTCACGTAGAATCATCATGGAATACTTTATTCATACAGAAGTTTCGAGTTGTAATAAAATTATACAAAATCTGTCAAAGCAAAATGCCGTATGAAAAATCGATATATCCTTTATGAATATTAAACAAAAATGTCCTAGAAACGAGGAACAAATTTTTACAATGCCATATAATATTGAATTATAGCACTTGCGTCTCTCGTTTACGATTTTTATCACGTTGTCTCTCTTTGCGCGTAAATCGGGCATTATTTCAAGATGGTAGCTTTTTCCGTGAAAGGCTTCGACACCTTTTGAAGTCTCTCGAGCTCTCTTTAGCTTCTTTTATGCTGTATTTATGGATATTTAGTACCGGGAACTTTCACACTTTAATACAGGTAGTATCAAAGGTTTTATACTTTTGAATTTGCTGGTATGAATAAAAAATTGTTGATCATGATGTCATGTTGTGAGTCATGTCAGTTTCTAATTCTTCAAGCTATAAGTCTTTTTCAGTGAACTAATTATGAAGAGCACAGAGAGAAGGTTTTCCCTTATAGACGCTAGATAACAATTTCTTGTTTATAGTAAATGTTCTTGGAAATGTTAAGCAGTATTCTTTATTTAAGAATTTTGCTTTTAAGTTAAGAATACTGCTTATCGTTTTAAGATTGGTTACTAAAACCAAGAAATCATTCTCTAGCGACAACTTTTTCTTGTTTTAAGAAACTTTTTTTCGTCTGTGAGTGTTAGGTAGAATTGTACCCTTTTCCAATTCCAAAAGGCAAACATTTAAAACAAATAAATAAACGAATTCAAGCCGATATCATTCGAAACCGACTCGAGATGAGATTTAAAGATTCATGGCGGCAATTTGTCAAAGTAGATTAAGCCGATGGGATCTCTGCCCGGCACGCGCTGCCTGTGTCGGGTTGCACCTGCTACGCCGCTCTGTACGAATAATCCGAGCAATTTACTTGTAGATTAATTTTGATATTGGATATCGAAGTTAGGATGGCAAGAGAATGTAGCCTGTTTAAGCGTCACCGCCCACATGATTTGAGACCAGTTCAACGGTCCAGCACATGTCAAAGTATATGTATTATACTACGAAAATTTGCCTGTACCAGAGACGCAGCCGCAATGAGTTCATGAAACTTCTCATCTTACGTTTTACTGTAAAATAATTCGAAATTAAACGAAGAGTTTTTGAATTAAGTTAAAGAGACCAAAGTATATTCTCAGTGTTTATTCATAAGTAAATTACAAAGTAAAATAAATCCTCTTTCGTCTGTAACCATATTCATTAGTCATAATTCATTGAATTTTAATAATTAATATCCCTAAGCGTTTCAAAGTTTCCAATCGCTTAAAACGACAATAATTTTCTTCGTCGATCGCTCGCTAAGCCTTAACAAACTTTTCAAAGACATTGTTTCCCACAATTCCTTTACCAATATTAATTTAGCACCTGGTTACACTCTTATTGGTTTATGATAAAGTAGATTTTGGTTTGCACGACTAGGGATTTAAGTTTGTCATCGCCCGTTTCCTTCAACGGCTTAAGAGTGATTTTAATTTTGCACCTGGATTGAGCTTTATTGGTTTATGATAGAGTTGATATTGGTTAGTGCGATGCTGTTAGTAAGCTGGTTAGTTTGTTCAATGGTGCGTTCTAAGTAGGATTGTAATGGCACTATCCCTTTGAGTGGAATCGTTTGATCGTATTTAGGAGTTTGCGAAGTCGCATCCTGGTTTTGACGTCGTCTATTTTCGTTTCGGGGAAGCTTAGCTTGTTCGTATTGAGCTAGGACTACAATAAATTCAAGTGTACCGCGGTGTACCACATAATAATATGTCGGATCTCCATACATTTTATATGGAAACAAGAATTCTAGAGTTACATTGACACGGTGATGCAGTGACTTATCGGTCCATTTCATTTAATGCCCTGGACAAAACCTGGTTTTAATAACCACGTTTTGTTTCACTATAGGAAGTTCATCCAAGCTAACTCGTATACAAATCAACAGTTTACACCTTACGAGTTTTTGTGCGTGACAGTAACACGTTCATTCGATTTTTTTGACGCCATTCTGTTTTCTTTTCATGAGACTTGTTTTTACACCTTCAGAGTATCGTTCATCGATACAGTTGGTTTAGTGAGACCCCGGCATTAATGTATGCCTAATCTTAGCTTTATGCTATGTGGTGTATAACTTGATCTTGCATGTGTTATGTGAGTTTATAACTATTGGGGTGTATTTGTATGTATATTTGGAACTTAGATTGTATGCAAGAAACTTTGTGTATGACAGTTGGGATTGGGGTTCTAATTGTTCTACAGATTATGTAAGTTAAAGGTATGTTGGTAGTATTCATACGTGAGCTTTCATAGCACCTGGGGACCTATTAGGGAATGGTCCCGGGTTAACACGGTATTTGTTATTGACTAAACAATCGATAACTTTTTGTGCAGATTTTTTTGTTTTTTATTATACCAAAATGTAAAATAATAACTCGCCTACAAACTCGCCAATAGTAATAATTCTTTTCTAATAGTAATATATTAACAATTGCAGTTATGTAGGCATTTTGCTTTTGGCTGCTATATGCGCTTCGGACTTGAGCCAAACTTGGCCTGTCACCATCAAAGGCATCTAGATCATCAGACCATCTTGTCCGGGGTCTCCTTCGATTCCGAAGTCCGTCAAGGTTATTAACTACCAAAGCGAATTGTTAAATCTCGACTCTATTCCAAAGAAAACTGTGGGTATTGTTCACGACAAGCTGACCAGATAAATGTGGTAACAAGGTATGCGACGGAACCCGTCAGCCTGTCGTCGGGCCGTCGTCGCTACCTGTCCGCCCGCGCCCGCCCGCCTGTCTAGCCGCGCGGCACCTTTCAGCACGCTCGCAATCTACCCCACCTGGTTTATTATACCGCGCTCTTGTGAGCTATGATTCAATGATGCTAGGCTAAGGCCGCATGGATAATTGTACCAAATCGAGCGAGCAAAAAGTTTATACAATAGGGTAAAAATATCTGTAATCTAATTCATACAAATTAGACGAGGAATGAGTAGATAAGTACGTTAGAAAATTATGGGTTACAAAATAGCTATAAATTATTTAGTGTAAGTTTTTATCGCAGGGTAGCTCTAGGCTTACTCTTTCCATTTTGTGTTTATGTGGTTTGACCTAATAAATGATATATTGACAAGTTCTTTCCGGTCGATTTAGTTGAGAGGGTGGTATAGGGCAAGCCTATTACTCCATCTAATACCTACATGTCCGAGGCACTACAGCGTCATGAATAAAAGTTGCTGGCGCTGTATAAATAATCTCACAAATAATCTAGATTACATATAAAAGGCTACATTAATTACTATCAACGGTATTACGTCGTAAGTCGTGCACAAGACGCGATACAAGTCAAGTCAAGTTTATTTTAGATTCCCAGTACGTGAGCTTTAGATTATATTGTAACAAAGTCTTCCGTAACATTATGATATATAGGTAATGTAAAGACAAACATCAGGCAATAGTAAGCGGTAGATAATAGAGGTACCTACCGCGAGTATATCAACATTGAAAGCCAGGCGCGGCGCGGTCGGGTGGGTTGTGCTCTGAGTCGGTTAGAGCAACAGATGAACTGCGAGCAACCTACCTATGTAGGCACCAGCTTTTGTTTCAATTTACCAAAATCCTTTTTTACCGGATGCCTATGTTATAACAGCGCTCTGTAATTATACAGATAGCTGTTATAACGTTGTAGGCAGTTCTGTCCATTGGTTTAAAATGTGCGTTGATATAGGTTAGTCAGTCTGGATTTTGAATGATATTTTTATAGATTGACATATTATGCTGATTTGTGATAATAATTATGTTATAAATAAAAGTAGAGTCATTTCTAGTTATTCAAATCAATTTTAAAAATAAATTAAGCCTGAATTGGAAACACTTTAGTGTGAATTTAGTTTTTCGTGTGTTATGCAATTCTGTGATATAGTATACTTCCTGATTCGACAGCTCATATTTGAAGCGTAATGTGTAAACATTGCATCAAATTGTGTAAAAATACCAGCATTCTACACGCACTTGTAGTTTTAAAACGAGCACCGTAACTAAACCTATCATAGGCTACTATAAAACGAGCACCGTAACTAAACCTATCATAGGCTACTATAAAACGAGCACCGTAACTAAACCTATCATAGGCTACTATAAAACGAGCACCGTAACTAAACCTATCATAGGCTACTATAAAACGAGCACCGTAACTAAACCTATCATAGGCTACTATAAAACGAGCACCGTAACTAAACCTATCATAGGCTACTATAAAACGAGCACCGTAACTAAACCTATCATAGGCTACTATAAAACGAGCACCGTAACTAAACCTATCATAGGCTACTATAAAACGAGCACCGTAACTAAACCTATCATAGGCTACTATAAAACGAGCACCGTAACTAAACCTATCATAGGCTACTATAAAACGAGCACCGTAACTAAACCTATCATAGGCTACTATAAAACGAGCACCGTAACTAAACCTATCATAGGCTACTATAAAACGAGCACCGTAACTAAACCTATCATAGGCTACTATAAAACGAGCACCGTAACTAAACCTATCATAGGCTACTATAAAACGAGCACCGTAACTAAACCTATCATAGGCTACTATAAAACGAGCACCGTAACTAAACCTATCATAGGCTACTATAAAACGAGCACCGTAACTAAACCTATCATAGGCTACTATAAAACGAGCACCGTAACTAAACCTATCATAGGCTACTATAAAACGAGCACCGTAACTAAACCTATCATAGGCTACTATAAAAATAAAAAGATTCGCGATTATATCCGTTAAAATCGTTACATTATGAATTCAAGGCGTGAAAACCTTAAAAAACTCTATATCGATCGGTTTCTTTTTTATTCTTCCTGATTAGTCTTAGTTAATCTGAAACTAACACAACTATTCCAATACCAACTTACCTCATTATTAAACATCTAAATAACTATGTATTAACTTACAGAGGCAATTATGACTATTAAGTCCACATTTGAGCCCTGCCGGACATCGCAATTGTATACAATAGCAATACATATGTATGTGTGTATGTACATACATATGTATGTGTATGTTATACAATATGAAAGCAAATAAATGAAATGAAATGAGGACGATACTTCCTGTAAAATTTGAGACGCATTATATGAGACATTAACTACAGACGTTAACTAATCTAGGATATGAAAACAGTCAGAAAATGCCTTAATAAACTTGGCTATTCAGTGGTAAGTCAATTGTTCCAGCTCGTTACGTACTGGCAGGGTGCCCATCGCATCGCTCGCGCCGCCGCCGCCGTCCGAACCCGGGATCCAACTGTTGTTTTACTTAAACGAAACGCTCATAATACACTTTTTTAGAAGAATCAATTTCTCGAAAAGTTCACTAGCTGTCTTAAAAGTGCACTTCCCATTTGGTACAGTTTCTCAGATGGAGCACCAATAGCCTATTCCCTAGAGTGTTTTATGTGTGAGTTATAAAAAATGATAGGTAATATCACTAGTTAACCAACCATCATACGTACAAAAACATTACATTATCTTACTTATAGTAAGGTAACTATACTTAGTTATAGAAGATATAGAAGTTTGTGTTTTGGCTTATTTACACTAGCTGTTACCCGCGACTTTATCCGCGTGGAGTTGTTTTATATACTTAAAACGTCATATTGAATCACTTTATCTATTAAATCCGTTGCGTTGTTTTAGGTTGGATTTTACCATTCATATTTGAACGCGATTACTTCAAGCTAATCTCCGTTTTAGGCATTCATCTCGTTCAAAACTCCAAATTGGATTTTACCAACGAAAACTGATCACGATTAGAGCTAGAACGCGTTTAATTTCTGAACGCCCAATTTTGGACGTTTAACGCGTTGAACACGATCAAATGAACTGTCATCGTGTTGTTAGTTATAGGTATATCTAACATTAATTACGTATTTTCGAAAACATTGTCATTTTTATTAAAGTAATAGCATGAAAAGGGCTTTAGCGCTCGCATTTGATGAAACCTATGATGAAAATATAGTTCGCCGTCCAAGATGGATCCGTGAACGTGAAGAACATTTGGCTCACTGGCGGAAAATGTTGGTTCTCGTTTGCGTTTCATTTTCACTTCACTTCCTTTGCAGTTCGTTTGTAAAAATTCAAATCCGAAAGCACAATCACTCACAATCAACACCGGTCCGCAATTATGACAGAAATTAAAATTTCCCAAATAGCTACGTTGGTATTGCCAGTTATGAATAGAAATATCCACAACAAACATATGATTTCATTAATTTACAATCAATTTCATTATTTTGATAATATTTAAGTATATTATAGTTTATTATTAACAATAATAAATATATTTATAGTGCAGTAATAAAATAATACAATTTAAAATATTATAACACAAATTCAATTTTCCATTTTGTAGGGGAACAATTTTGTGACCTTGTAACAAATTGCAATTGTCAAACTATTCTTATTTTTCCTCTAAAATTTGGCATCGCGTGGCAGCCATTTTGCCCTCGCTCACCATCGTTTTGTCTATGATTGTTTCAATCAATTGCGAGTTTACTTTATTATGTTGGCGAAAGTTTGGTTTTCATGAACGCGATCAAAATGTAGTCGGTAAAATCCATTTGTACTTGAACCGAGATCGAACGCAATACGAAAACGCGATCAATTTAATCTTCGTTTTATCAATCTCCGATTAGCGTGGCACTGGTAAAATTGGCCCTTAAAGATTTAAGAATACATAGGGACAGACAGACAGCGGAAGCGATTTTGTTTTATTCTATGTATTTTACATAATCTTATCTTAAAATATCAAAAGACATAAATTAAAACAGTTGAGCATTCCCAAACATTATGTAATTTTTACATTTAAAATATAACTGATATATTAACTGTTTAAAATCATATAAATCTTTGTGGCAGCTCTGTAAGGAAGCCAAGTTAGTAATATATCATGTCCATGAGAAGCTGGCTGGTGCATGCAGCCGAGGTGCGCGGAGCACGGAGAACGGTGCTGGCTAAGATTGATGGTGTTCTGATGCATTAGGGAACTGACTTACGTTTCATTTGTGGAGTATGATGAATGACGGAAATGTGGTTACTTGAGACTGCAATTGTACGTGAGGTCTATATTTTTTAAAGATCTCAATGAAATACTGTTCAAAGCAATTTTTTATGACAATCTGTCCAAGCCATTCAAAGATTTACAATTTAAAAAGATCCAAAAATAAACAGCACTTGTTTGAAAGTAAGTGATATTTATTTTTAAATTGACTGTTTGAATGTGCTCCGATTTATTTCTTAAACTAAAACCTTTAAATACTAAAAAAATGGAGAGATCATGCGATGTATGGGGTGGGATTCTCCCCTCACGACATGTAGTGAAGGCGTAGAGCGTCGCTCGCAGAAGTCGGCAATCAATTTCCGATAAGTCGTCTGTCACTAAGTATCGAGAGATAAAGATCGGACAAATTATATGATCACTGAGCTGGAGTTAGGGTGATGGATGTTCTGGGTAGTTTTACACTTGTATTTCGATGTTTAACGGTGTATTTGCGTCAGTATTTTCATTAATTAAAAACTGCGTCCCAAGGTTTTAAGCTAGTTATTCACGATCTTATGGGAATATTGGGACTAAAAGTTACCTATATTGTTTCACCAGCTATAAAAATATCAAGTTTTATTGGTTAAGTAGTTTTTGCGTGAAAAGGTAACCAAAATACTTAGTAACTTTCACAATTAGTTGAATTATAAATGTGTAGAAGGCAGTTTTATTTTATCTAAGTACAGAATATAATAAGAAAATTTAAGTTGAAAGAATAAATACCAAAAATGACAAATAAGTTGCAAAAATATCTTACAAGTAAGTAACTCGATGTAATTATCCCAAACTGTAAATAACTAAACGAAAACAACAAGAACATAGAATAAAAAAGAAT
This sequence comes from Idaea aversata, assembly GCA_907269075.1. Lineage (NCBI taxonomy): Eukaryota > Metazoa > Arthropoda > Insecta > Lepidoptera > Geometridae > Idaea > Idaea aversata. The sequence continues at coordinate 303,670 of OU026092.1, read as the reverse complement.
TTCCAATAGCAATAAAGTACGAGTGCAAATAGGAACAAACAAATTACGCCCAAAACGGGCGACCCTTCCTCCGGCCCTGTATTCCCGTCACGTCAGAGCGTTCATTTGACCAGGACCTAATATTGGACCGGCAAATGACGTCACAGGCAAACACCTATTACCGGGAAATCGTATTGACGGACAGTCTGTCCACTTCCGTTAAGAAAAACTATTATACTTAGTCAATGTAACTAAGTTTAATAATGTTGACGAAACGGTATATCAGACATGTCATTTATTAATATATTTTGTAGCAAGAAATACGGTTCAATGCGTATAAAACTAGCAGCCTGCCGCGGTTTTACCTGCGTAAATCTCGATCCAGTGGGAATACCGAGAATAAAGTAGTTGTAGTATGTTACTGACCCGGTTTAAATTTGTATTCTCGTACCTAATTTTAAAATATATATAAAATAATTCAATGAACAAAATAAAAAAATAGTTTATTGTATTATTGGATTTTATTCCCAACATCCTTTACAAATTATCATATTGTATTATTGATGTCATATTTGATATTTATCATTTGGTTTTTTTAAGTGTCTCTTCTGATAGATTTTAAAGTCGTTACACATTAAAACTCAATTTATTTCACGATTTAAAAAAACGAACGACATTTTAAATGAAACAAATAGTATAATAACCGTTTCAATAACTCAAGCGAGAGGAGAAATATCTTGAACATTCCCCCGAGCAGGCAGCATTCAGCCAGCTTCAATATTCCTTCAATATTAAAATCTTTATAAAAACGAGGGAACAGAATAAAACCATTGACGTCTATTCACGCTGAAAATCACGTTTTCAAATGAAATATCTTTGAGATTTTTACGTTCTGAAATTCTCAAACACTCTGATGCTTTTATAAAAATAAAACATACGGATACAATAATATAAAATGCGAATAATTTACGTCTTACAAATATGTTAAAGGAAAGGATAAGTAGACCACATTAAAGCGCTGTGTTTAAACTTTATTTTATTTAAAAATGTTATCTAATTTTAGGCTCTAGAACAAAATCAATAGCATAAAAGTCCCCTGAGAAAATTGCCAATTTTCCTTTAATCACCAGAACTAATCTAGTAAGTAAATGTAAATTAATCATTTATAAATAGTAAATCGGCTTATCGAGCTTATGAAGCAGCAAGCTTCATCCTCGAATGAGCTTCGCTGAAACCGCTTAAAGCGCTTAAACCTCTATGAAGATTAACACGGCACTTACATTGCGATGAATGCGAAACTTTAGCTTCGTGACTAGCGTTCTTGTTGATATAAAGTCATTTAAACAAAATAAATACAAATTAATAACATTCTTCAGATTGTAACCTGTAATCGTAACCGATTGAAGACTTTTCTGATGAGAAGGTGGTTTTAGATATACCATTTATCGGTAATTAGTAGTTTATGAACCAATTCTATGGTGGAAATCGAAAACTGAGCAATTTTCTGCACTCTCGAGGTGCAATCCTGTTCCGAAGATACATACACGACGAATTGAGAACCTCCTCCTTTTTTGAAGTCGGTTAAAATTTATTAATATTAAAAAAACTGTTTTTCACGGTTTGTATAAGCCATAAAACCATAGTATAGGAAAATATATATGGTCCTTTTCATACCGATATTTGTACTAGTTTGGGACTAACGCGGGTTAAACCGCGGACTATAACTAAATAAATAGAAGAATTTCGTTGGACATTGTATATTTTTTGAATTGCTATACAATAATTTTACATATATAATATATATATATATATAACATATATATAAAATAATTTTATAATTTTACAACGTAACGAGAAAACCCTTGTTAAAATACAGTTTAAACTATCGAAGCGTAACAAACGACCGTGTTACGCTGCGTGCCCAAAACATTGTTAGCGATTTAAGCGCTTTATCGACGAAATAAATGGAGCACACTCGCGCTACATATTACCGCTGATACAGCTGGAAAGTACTGAATTATTCGATGTGTACTGAACATAGAGATATACAACCCTTTATATCTATTCTAGAGTAGGTACAGCGTTAGCAACTTTTAGGCTCGCCCAGCACGAATACCAACCTAGTAAGAGAGTATTAATTTTAATTAACATAATATGGAATTGCATCAAAAAGCAGCAATACAATGTGCATTTTAGGTATGATATTTTAACATAAACATTTTCCTATCGATAGTCCGAAAAACTGATACCGAGCAAAGCGGGTGGCACTTTTATTTAGGTATCTAGTTTATAATCCGAGCATAGTGGGAATCGAGCATAGCGGAACTAACCGCTCACAGCTTAGTCGACGATATCAAGAGAAAAGTACTCGTCATCAATTATTGTGTTAGTTTGTTGAAATAATGTCAAATATTTGACGATTTCACGAAGTCATATAGGACAAAGTTACCTGAGATAATTATTAGAAGAACATATCAGAATGTGTTCAATAAACACTCTATTTTAATAGTAGTTTTACCTCTTTGGTACAGAGGTCTGTGGTTGCCTACTACATAAATAGGATTTAAGAGTACCCAGCAAATTGTTGATTACCGCACAGCGAGGCCGCTCCTCGCGCAGCTCGACGCTCGGCTGTATAGCTTTTAGTGCAAAATTCACTTATTATACTCCAATACTAATGGTGGTAAGGAGATTAAACATTACATATAATAATAATAATAATTCATTTATTTCGGATTAAATTAAATTAAAATACAATTGAAATAAAAATTAATCCATATGCACTACTTAACTAGATACAATTTAAAAATAATAAAATAACTAAACAAAGTCAGAAATCCTAAAAAAAAAAAAAAAACTACAAATGTCAACAATAGATAAAATAAAATAAAATTACATTAGTTACATTAAAATAAAATAATTCCAAACAAAATAAAATAATTAATTACTACTAAATCAACATTAAATTAAATTAAAATAAATTCATTTACATACTTAAAATTAAAATAAAACTAAAAATTGAAAAATTGAAAAATGATTGATGAAATGATTGCTGAAATTCTCAAATAGTTATATGAATCCCTATCCAATATCTCCAGATAGGAGACTCCAATTTATTAGCTATTACTCTAAGCATACTGTTGGAACTGCCCCGGACTCGTCGCATTAGTGAAGCAATTTTTTGTCGCCTAATTGCCTGAAAAGAAGCCACACCATGCTCGGCATGCATACCCGATGCGCTACAGTACCTAGGCAACCCCAACAGCACCCTCAGTCCATTATTGTACTGGACACGGATAACGTATATAACCACAATGTTTATTCTCCATTAATATTGAATTTAATTAATATTGTATACGTAAACACTGAAATCTGTATTAAGGCAGCGTCAGACGGTTGGGAAAAAGCAAATCTCAATTGAAATAACACATAGGTAATTGAAATTCATAGCTATAATTAATAGTGCTATAGTTTCCATAAAAGCAACAAGTCCCGAACATAAACCTATTCTCTACAATTTTATAAATACTAACTCAACTCAATATCAACATTCCAGTGTACGTCACAATTTAATAACTTACCTCCAATTCATCCCGACCCAGAATCTAGCTAGATTTCTATCAACACGAGAGTTCAGGAGTTAGTGGTCAGACAGAAGCTACGGGCAAAGCGGACAAAACTGTTGAGATTGGAGAGTACGGATTGATAGCGCCCTATGTATTTTATTCTTTGTCGTTTTAGCTGAGGTTTTGTTGCCAAATAATGCAGTTGTAAATAATTTACCTTCCCATTTATTTGTTAACATTTCTAACTAATATTTAGGCATGAAATTAACTATAGCTACTATAGTACAGAATTTGCCGAATTAAAATGGCTTAGGCGGCGAATAGTCTAGACCCACATTAATTCAGGTATATGGAGATAATAATTGTAGTACTGAATATTTATTTTTGTACGCGCTGTCAGATATGCAAAATGCCGGACACGCATATTGTCAGAAATAGTGCAATACGTAAAAAGACAAAAGCGCAAAATGCCAGATAGATGGTTTTTATTTTGGTGCCAATAATGACCTACAATAGATACTAAAACAAACTAACGATGATTAACTAAAATATGGTATCTTGTGCAGTACTTAAAAAAATCAAGCGGAATAAAACCGTTTAATAAATGAAGTTTATAGAATAGTTGTATGTTAAACTAATCGAGTGCCAAGAAGAGGCACCTTAAATAAAACATACAAACAAAAGTTATTTAATTGAAATAGGCATCGTGTAACGAGAATTCTACACTGCATATTTTCACTTTAGCCCCAGTTTATTGTGCAAATTGTTGCCATTTCAATCGAGTGTAGTGTAGGGGTTATTGAGAAATTCCTATGAGCCTGGCTGAACGTACGGAACGCAGTTTAATCACCGCTGCCACGCCATGCCGCGCCGATCGAGGGGGATCAAACTGTTTTTTTAGAATTTTGAATGATGATACTTCACTTGTAGGTAACTATTTTTTTCAACATTATAGTTTCACAATGTCCGTCCGTCTGTCTGTCCGGGGCTTAGCTCAAAGACTTATTATTTGAGATTAGTTGTAACTGGGTATGGGTTTTTATATTACATGTTAATCACGCCGACAAAGTGGTAAAATCAGGACTACAATTTGACCAACTAAACCGGATCATTTAGACCTACTTATTGAAATATACAATTTTACCTATCCTACACGTAAAGTGATTTTTTATGTTTATTTTTCTCATCTATTGGATAGGTAGGTCAAAAATGATGTGGGTAAGTAAAAATATTCCCCAGGGATCCGTTTACCTACAATATTGGGCGCGTTCCGAAGGCACACATCCTAACTTAGTTTTTAAGACGATTCTAAGTGATCAATGTATATATACACTAGCGACCCGCTCCGGCTTCGCACGGCTATATTATGCATGTATATTATACATATAAACCTTCCTCTTGAATCACTCTATCTATTGAAAAAAACCGCATCAAAATCCGTTGCATAGTTTAAAAGATCTAAGCATACAAAGGGAATTAGGGACGGCGAAAAGTGACTTTATTTTTAACTAGCGACCCGCTCCGGCGTCGCACGGCTATATTATGCATGTATTATACATATAAACCTTCCTCTTGAATCACTTTATCTATTAAAAAAAACCGCATCAAAATCCGTTGCGTAGTTTTAAAGATTTAAGCATACAAAGGGATATAGGGACAGAAAGCGACTTTGTTTTATATTATGTAGTGATAGTCATAGGCATCGAAATGAATAAAGAAATTTGACTTTGACTTTATTCATAAACGACTTGAAGACACGTCAGGAAACACAGACTCAGGTAAATGATTACATTTCCTTGTAAGTGTTTAAAAATAAACAATATTGTTTTGTTTTATTTAATATTGTTTACAATTGTTATTTGTTGTTGTTATAAGGGTTCAGTGATCAGTGATCGGTAAACATCTACAAGGAAAGTTTGTCATTTTGTCCTCGAATGATTTGTGTAAAGTTATGAAACTTGAACAATATTTATGGTTCTTCTGTATTCATTTTGTCAAAGGAAAATTTTCTTTGGAGCAAAGCGGCGAGTAGGAACTGAATAATTAAATTTCTTTTTAAAAAAGATTGTAGGGTTCGTTGAAGTTTTTAATAAGGTACCTGCAGGTAATAAGGGTGACTAATCAAGGGTTTTTTAAAACCTTGATATTAGTGGCAAAATAAAAAGAAAGTAAATAATAAATTTCTTTTCACATTGATAAAAAAATAAATATTTATCTAATGAATGAATGTTTTTAAGTAGTTTTGTATAACTAAATATTTAGTTTAAAAAAAGGTTTATTACCCGCAGGTACTTTATTGGTTATCCTTGGAAGCTATGATACATGTACATGAAAGAATCTGTTTTATTTGTACATTAAAATATCTGTGTTGTAGACCTTGAAACCTCTCAGTAATCTATACTTACCTACTTGTAAGTAACTAAGCAGTATGATATTAAATATTCGACAAAGAGAACTAATGATATTAAAACCATCTTTTATAAATTCAATTCAAGCTTTTATTGTCTATTTTTACAAAATAAATATAACTTGGCGGTGTTTTACATTCTGTTCATGTTATCGACGCTCATAAGCATGACGTCCTTATACGACCAGCGGACGAACATGTCCGAGTCGAGGTACGTGTAGTCGTCCCTCTTCATGACCATGTCTGACGTGTCCACGTCCTTGATGCTGTTGGACATGTTCGACATGTCTTTCCTGTACACCAACACGTCCCTGAACTTCATGTTGTTCGTGTAGAAGCGAGTCAGATCGATCTTGCGGTCGAAGGGGAAGCCGAGCGGCATCGTGTCGAAGCAGGTGGACCAGCGGCACGCGTGACGCTCCCTCATGATGTTCATGTCGATGTAGGGCAGGACGAGGCCGGTGCGGACAGGGGTCACGATCACGTACATCTGTAGTGGCATACCGCCCAGGGTGCCGAGAGGAAGGAGCAGGCGCTGAGGGAAGCCCAGCCTGGTCTTGTACCACCAGTTCTCTATGGTCTTGACGCCGGAGCCGCTCGTGTCCATGTCGCGGTTCAACAGCCGGCGAGTCCAAGGTCTCTGCTCGATGACGCCGTGCATCTCGAACGAGTTACGTACGATCGTGTTCTTGCCGGTCTCCAGTTTGTAGAGGAAGCTGTCGATCTCGACCATGTCCCAGCGTTTGTCGTTGACGGACAACAGGCGGCCCATGCAGTCGTATTTGGGACCGAGGAAGACGCGGACGACGGCGTCGACGGCCTTGTCGGACGTGATGTCAATGTTCACCTTGAATGGATGGTTGTTCAGACGACGCGAGCGCGCAACGAACACGAAGTCGGAACGCTTCTTCTGCAGCTCAGCCTTGTCCAAGTAGACGGCATTCGTGATGTCCATATCGTAATCGTCCATGAAGGTGACGAGTTTATCGGTTGTGATCTGATCGATCTTGACTCCGGGGAAGTCGAATTCCTCCCGAGTGTACATTGGCAGAGTTCTCTTAAACATTTGGAAAGTGAAGACTACTCGCTTCATTATCATCCAGAAGGCCGGGTCGCGGAGGCAGGTCGTGTACATATCGAGAGCGGTTGGCACGTACGTGTACCTGTTGCAAAAGTTTTAATAAAAATCTCGAATAGAATCAACTTTAAAACATGTAAACTAGCTGCGACCCGCGGTTCTACCCGTGTAAGTCCCGATCCCGTGGGAATATTGGGATAAAAAGTAGCTTATGTGTTAATCCAGGTCTCCAGCTACGTAGTTTCAACGTAATCGGTTAGGTAGTTCTTGTGTGAAGGAGTAACAAACATGTTTGTATATTTGTTTACACACAAACTTTCACATTTATAAAATTAGTAGGATAGGATTGAATAGGTATAAAACTAACTTGTGAAGGTTGTATGTGCTGTAGCCTAAGAGTTTCCTGAACAAGTTTGTGAGGAGCAGAATCTTGGCGTCATCCTTAACGATGCTGATACCACCGAGCACCACACGGGCGAGGTTCTCCACGTCTTCCGGTTTCCTGAGGTTGATGGTAGTTCCGTCACGCTACGGAAAAATTAAATATAATTAGAAATTTTATAATAAAGCCGAAGTTTTGACCACCGCTTCGGTTCGTTCCTGTCGTTTATATGGTAATTATGGTACAACATGGTTTTTAAGCTGTTCTGCGTAGTTTTAATAGTTACTTACTTGACTTATTTCAATTAGGTTTTATAATTTAAATGTTGTATTTATCTTTTATTTTTTTGTAACTAGTAACCAATTATTAAATCCCCTATGAGAGCTGTTTGTTAATAATAAAATATAATAAATGTTATTGGTACTTACAAGTTCAATCTTGCCTCTGAAGATACCATCATGGATGTACCTCTCAAGATCGTCAATCAGTTTCTTGTATTTGATGTTATCTTCGGTAACCACGACCATATTGTTCGTACGGACGGGCATTTCATCACCGGTGTGGAGGCGAATCTTGGGCCAGTAACCGTCCCTCAGCGTTCTGTCGAGGGTCAAGGGTTTGAAGTCGCACATTCCGTGGCTCAAACGTTCCAACCTGAATCTCGCGAGAAGCTGCAGGTTCGCGTACATCATGATCTCACCACGACGCTCCTTATTCAAGTTGTAGATATCATCAGTCATCCAATACGGGTAGTTCATGTGCAAGTAGTACATGTATGTGTTGAGGTCTACATCCTCGGTGAAGTAAGAGATCTTGTCGTTGTGGGTTAGAGCGTGACGTACTCCTTTACGCCAGTCAATGACGAATAGATTCTTGTCGGTGACCTTGATGCCGTAGTAGTCAAGAATGACGGGGTCGGTAACGGCTCTAGTCATCTTCATCATATGAGCCTTGTTTATGACTTGGCTGTCGACGAAGAAGTACGGGTAGATCTCATATGGAGCAGGGACGGTGATGCCGACGCAATCAGTGCGGTGGAAGACGGCAGTGGTCAGAGCGTAGACGAACATGCCGCCGTTGATGCGCTCACGTAGCCAGCACGCGGTCCTGATGAAGTAGTCGAAGTCCTTTGCAAAGTAGAGGATGCGGAAGACCTTAATGGCCTGGTCGAGGTGGAATTCGTTGGTGTGTACGAACACCTCGCCGCGGGGGAGCATACCCATCTTGAATGTGTCGATGAAGGTCTTGAAAACGTCAACTCTCTGTAATTTAGAAATAAATCGTTAGCTTCTCTGTTTTTTGTAGTGTAATCGTTACTTTTTGTTGTATGTTAGTCTTACCAAGTAGTTTTTGGCGTTATCTTCAATGTTGTACTCCCTAGCCACCTCCCTGATGTCGTCGTACATCGTCGGCTGCAGGATGTGGTTCAGCAGCTTCATGATGCAGATCTCCTTCATCTTCACGTCCACATTTACTGTTCACATTGTACAAAATATAGGAATTAAAAAATAAATACCTACGTAATTATGAATAACTAGATTTTCTAAGTTATGTACAGACTCAACTCTCGATTATGGTAAATTTGTGTTCCACCGTGAGTTCTATTCTTTAGACTGTTTTCTTTGAACAATTAATATTATAATTGAAACCTGTCATATAAAATTCTGAATCTGCTAGGGAAAATTTAGATTTTTAATATTATTTTTACATTAAGCTTATTTAAACGAGGCTTTTAATATTTTATTCTAGTTAAAAAATAATTTAAGTTTTACATAATATTTTACACATATTTTGTTCTATACTAGTACCTATTGTAAAAATAGTCTAGAAAGTTTAAGTTCTGTTATATTCCAAATATTGATTGTTTTAAGGTTATCAATGAAGATATATCAGTGCATTTTTATGCACTTTACTCATATACCTATCATTTGACCCTGTCTTATCTTGCGTATTTTAACAACGTTTTTTATGAATTCAAAACTAGCTTCTTTGCGTGACTTCGATCACATATTGTTTTCACTTTTTAAACATTCATAATATAAACGTAAGACAAAAATAAAATATTACTGAAGGGCTCTCATATTTTGTAAACAGTAGAACGGATTTTTTATGAAATAGCTAAGAATACACAGTGAATATTCAGCTTTGTGTTATTCTAACTACCTTATTAGAAATAATATTACAAACATACAAAGATAGGCGCGAAAAACATAACCCTTTCCTAACAGTCGGGTAAAAATGCGATGAAATTGGTTTATTGTTAGACGGCTCAGCCAGATCGCTTGGCACAACATTTGCGAGCGCGGTAAAGCGATCTCTTCCAAACTGAATAGTATGTATAATGTATAGTTTAAAGTTAAATAATAATAAAATAAATAAATATAGCAGGACATTTCACACATCGCCATCTAGCCCCAAGCTATGTTATGGGTGATAGACAACAAATATACTACTTATAGGTATACTTATTTTTTTTGTAAATATACATAGAACCAACCAGACCGCAGACAAATATCTAAGTATAAATACATGTCTGAGGCGGGAATCGAACCCGCAACACTGTGTTTGGTATTCCGACATGATGATTATTGTGCCAACTTGGTCGTGGGTTAGATGTAAAGTTGTAAATTCTTACCAAAGGATTGTTTTCCAATGTTAACATTGTTCCAGTTGATATTGTCTTGTATAACCGTGGCCGAGGCCAGGGCGAGACAGGCCGCCGCCAGCAGGAGCTTCATGATGGACTGGTCCCAGGGAACTGTACCGATGCATCTCTCCTCTCGCTGTATTTATACTACGATGTATATCAGGTGCACGCCCGCGCCCGCGCCGCACGGGTCACCCTGATAACCCCCTCGATATTTTAATATATTGTTTGTCTTATTTGCACCTCACCTGATGTAAGTGAAGCTTGTTTTGTTTAAGTACTATATTTTTTGTTTAGAATGGAAAGTTAAAACGGTTTCTTATTATCTAAACAATTAGATTATGAACCTATTTCATAAGGACATTGTTAGATACCCATGGTTTTCCAAAGATATTTTAACCGACTTCAAAAAACAGGAGGTTCTGTATTTTTATTATATTTTATAAACAATCGTAAAAATGAAATCAATGAAACTTGATTCCTCCCCACCACATATCACAATTTTGAATTTTTCCAAGTTAAAGCTTAAGGGTGAATTTAACTTGTTTTTTATTTGCACTTAAATGAAATGTATCTTTAAAAATTCCCAAGGGATCTGCCCCCTTAGACAAGATTGCTTTCTATTAGCGATATCGCCAATCGATAGACTTAATTGTATGAAATTGACATAAATCATTGTATAAAATTGGCATAAGATGCTACTTATTTATCTTTTTTTTTTTCTCTAACACAAGGCTAAGTGACTTTTCGTTAACTTAGATGTCAATTTAATACAAAAATAATAAAAAAAGTCTGTCGATTGGCGATATCGCTAATAGAAAGCAATCTTGTCTAAGGGGGCAGAACCGCTACGAATAAACCCGTAGGGCTTAAAATTTAAAATGGAAAACCAGAGGAAAGTAATTTCTACAAATTATGAAACTGCTTCAAATATAATTATTTTCGAAGATACAATTTCGCTGAAAACCGTAGGGTTGTTAAATAAATATGCTAATAAGATCTGGCTCTGGAGTGTTTCAGAGAAATGTTTCACCAGTTCATTCTTAGACAAATATTATAGTTGAAACGATTATACAATATTATTTTTCATGCAATACAAATATGTATCTATATTTTTTTAAGAATTATTATAATAAATGGTATTTATTATACTAATTCTTAAAAAAGTTTGGAAGTGAACGTACTAGGTACGTTCGTCTTTTAAACAAAGCTACAAAATGAAAAAATAGTATCACTTGTCCCATTCTATAACTCTATGGAACTAGTAAGAAAAAAAATCTGACTAATTCCATTGGACATACAACCTATTCGTCTATGTGCAGTAAGTTTTGATAATGTCCACACACGAAGCGAAACTTGTATCTCTTCTATGTAAGTTGTTGGCAACACTAGAAGTGTCATATGAGAGTGGAGGTTATAATGACCTATCATAGTATGTACATAAACTTTAACGCTATTAGACGCTGTGATAGTTTTGATAGCTTATTGACATCTACTTTGAAACTGTTCTGTGACAATTTCAAGCCAAATCAGTGTATAAAGTAATCCAAATATTTTTTGTCACCGGTGGTACTCGGAAATGGATTAGAGCGGAATATGAGAAGCAGTGGAATCTAATCCATCGCGGTAATGGACTAGAATGGAACAAATTGTAGAAACAGATCCTTTAATGAATATGTGGTTTCAAATGCCACAGGGGATAATGCCTTTTGTGAAGTATTTAATGTTTAAGTCAAAAGTCAATTTTTTTTATTTCTTTGGATGCTTAATATATTAAAATTTGTATAAAGACCACTTAAAATCGTCTTAAAAACTAAGTTAGGATGTGTGCCTTCGGAACGCGCCCACCAATGAGAAGAAGGCACAAGAAACTCATGGGGTTTTTTTTAGGGTTAACAATGAATGTGTTGTTATAGTTCACACTTACTGACGTCAATGTCATGTTTATTGCATAATAACCTCAGAAATAATAACTTACTTATCTTAATAAGATTAATTTACTTACTTTTACTGAAGGCGCGTATACTAGACTAAAGTTAAATACCTTTCGTCTGTAACTATTTGTTAGTAATTGAATGGAAAATTGTTGTGTTATTTTGTGTACTAATATCGGTTTCGGGTGAAATCTTTTCCCACATATTGAACTTAAAAACGAAAATTTTTGGTCGCTTCTAAACTTATAGAAACTTAAGTCGACAAAAGAGGCATATTTAGGTGTTTTTGGCTTTAGAGATACGTTAGAAGAAAAAAAAATCGTCATTAAATTACATACATTACTTAAAATAGTATATTTTCTAGCAACATCTGCAATAGACATTTCGCACCTCTAAGCACCTTAAACTTATCATTTTTCATGTTATTCAATAGGTAAGAGATATTGTTTATATGCACTCGCCGACATTGTAGCTATTTATCAACATTAAACAATAACTTTCACAATAATATACTCTTAATTAAGATATTTTCGTTGAGGTACAAAATGTAAGTAAACATCTTGTTGTTTCTATGCTCTACTTTAGGCAGAGAAATGATATGTAAGGGGTTGTAACATTCTGGCATTGTAAATGTCAGCCATTTGAATCTATGGCAATGATAACATTAATACTACCAACATATTTCATTAATTAAAGAAAGAAAGAAAAGCATTTATTGAGTACAAACACGACAAACACAGGAATGAAGAAATGAACATGTCAATGAAAATTAATTACAAAACAAAAAAAGTGATAAAGAAAATAAACAAAATTTATGAGGAGTCGTGGGCTGACCCAAATGGGTCGACCTCAGCTAAAAACTGCAGCCAAGCATGCTTAGCTGTAGCGCTGGTCTTCCGGCCAGACCCAACTACCTAGAGCTAGACATCTAGCTAGCCAGCTTTAAATGCTAGCTAGCCAGATTTAAATAGCGCCTCTTGACACTACAAAAACAATAGAAAAATAAATACATACCTAAAGTAAATGAAATAAAGTAATAATAGTAAGTATTAAATTATGTATTATTAATTTTTCCTTTTATGAACAAACACACATGGTTCCAAAACTACTTTTTTTTTCAAGGTAATTAATTATTTTATTAAACATCAAATAACAGGCAAATCTGACACTTTACGAGATTTTGTTAGATGGCATTTATTACTTGTATAGGAGTCACTTTCCATTCTGTCTGCGTAAAAAAAAATGATGTGGCTTATGACTACTCTACCTGGCTCCATACTTAAATGTTACAAACCCTTTACTATCAGTTGTAATGTTTTTAACGGTATTCCGAATGCATGTATCCTATCATGCACACGCTATCTACACCTCAGAGAGCTAGGGTTTTTTGATCATAACAGTACAATACTTTATGTATAAGTATTATTCTCTACTAAGCAATCAAAAACCTACCTGTGAGTGAAACCTCGCCGCGTTTATCTTCTTATACTAATACTTGCTTTTATCGACGACTTAGTCTACGTTAGGGTAGAATTTTTCAAAATCCTTTCATAACCGTCATGGTTTTAGCCAGACGATATATCAGGTTATATCAGTTTGTCAGTCAGAATTTGAATTTTATATCTACTTCGATTTTAAAAATGATATTTGGGTATGTAGGTTACAAACTCAAATTTTAAAATTGATAAAACTTAGCCCGACTCAAGTTTAATCAAATATGACACCCCAACCATTTTTTTGTTGGTCGTAGTATCCTGCAACTAATTAATTAAGCTTCGTCAATGGTCGCGCAAAAACACAAAAAAGCAGCTACTCTATTAAAAGTACCAATGACTTTCAACTAACATGCTGTATTTGTTTGTCCACAGACATTTCGGCACGGGTTCCCGTTTTCCCCGACGGCTATAGCATGGGATCCCATACAGAAACTGCTGGCTATCGGCGACAAAGGCGGGAACATCAGGATGTATCCTTTTTTATGCATTTTATAACAGGGTTGTTTGGGATTTTACATTTAGAGCGGTATTACTAAACGAGAGGACAAGGAGTAAGTATGTAGTACGTAATTGTTACTAAAATTATACCCGACCCGGCGACCCACCCCGGCTTCGTACGCGTTTTTCTATTATATTTCAATCTATTTCCACAAAACCTTAATGAATTTTACATCTAAATCTTCCACATTAATCACTTCTTCCGTTGGTAAAAACTGTATGAAAATCCGTCCAGTAGTTTTTGAGATTATCGCGTTCAAACAGACGTAGCCTAACCGTATATGTAGTAATAAATAAATTATCTCTCGAACTGACCTACCTAACCTAGCCAAAATAATTGTTAAGGGGATTACATGGGCAATACAAACTGTTCTATTATTGGCGATTAATGTGTATATTATGTAGAAATTGCTAAATTACTCATTAATATCTGATTCCGCACCATCTCGCATCTCGCTCATTTCTATGCAGTCGGACAGTGACCGCCCTTTATCTTCCATAAGCCCCTCTAGACAACTGCTATTAACATTACCGTAGCGTCACGCTCAAGATTGATACCAAGCAATATAATCAACAATAGAGACATGAAATTAATTAAATGTCGTCCCGGACATGTCTCTGACGTAAATCTCGTGAATTTTACGACAATTTTAACACCACGAGTAATATTCGTGTATCGTGTACCTAGGTAGAATTGAGATGGGTGAGTTGTAAAACTCATCTTTATTGGTACATATATGTTAGCGAACCGCGTGGGGGAGGTGATAAGACATTGATGTTGTCGGAGTGTTTCTACTTGGCTTGTGTTCTGGTTCTTTTTATGCTGCCTCGTAAAATATAGGTATAACGTGTTTTTTTTGCTTGAAAATCAGCTGTTTAATACAAAAACATCAAAAAAAGGTACGAATTTTCAAAAGTTGTAGAACAACAGTTGTTCATCTACACGTCTAGAACAACCCCTGTTTGTATATATAACCCTTCGCTGTATACTGGATTGAACATATATTTTAATTAAGAAAGTGATAGCGTCTTGAAACTGCATCCTGACTTATCATCAGATGCTAACTATGAAAAATCATATTTTATTCATAAACTATTGTTAACGCCCCAACAAATCCATTTGACCCTTAGAGAAACGTATTTGACCCTAGACTTTATTTCCGATGGGTTCGAATACCGGCATCAATTGGTTTTTCTTACGAAAAATTTAAAAACATCGCGATGAGTTGGTCCCAGGCGTATTGACACTTAGGTATAGGTAGATTAAAAAACTACTCCATCTAATACATGCCTCGGGCACTACAGAACGCAAGAATGGCATGGATAAAAGTTTCTGGCGCTATGATTTAATTTATTGCGTATAGTTTGTATAGCATCATTAACAGCAGTGTATACTTGTATAGTACCTCTGATACATAAATTAGGGATAGCCTACTGTTGTTTTAGGCATTTTGATCTCTAGCCGATTTGCAGCTTAGGTAATTTGCTGTGTAGATTTTCATTTTAGGCATTTTGCTTCGTAGACGAATTGAAAGTTGGACACTCTGATCAATGATCAGATTGTTTAACCCTTTATGATCCAGTGATCATAAAGGGTTTTTATTAACTAAATTCTCCACTATACTTATATAATAAAATACCAGATAAGTACGAGTAAGTAGGTACATACTTCAACAAATACGTAAAGTTCTCATAACAATAGTTTATCTACAATAAATATGTTGTTATTCGAAAGTTTATAATTAATAAATTAGTCGGTAATCATATGATAATTTATATGAAATGTTTTGTTCAAGAATGAGTTATCAAGGTGGTAACAGAGCGGAGCTGAAGGACGGTTATACTTGTTTATTGTGATTGGTAAACTTTGATACGGAGACATCGACAGTGGAAACTTTCTATGGATCGATATATCTTTCATTTATTTTAACTTATACTCGTACAAGTAATTACTGTATAATATGTTATTTATATGGTTTACAATGTCTTTTGTTTTTGTTTTGATCGTCTTCTTTTGTTTTATTATAAACTAAAATTGTGGGACCAAGAGTCAGTGATAAGAATTGATGGGACTTATGATTTGTTTTTTATTATTTTTTGAACCATGACCCCAAAACTAATGGGTCCATGGGACAAAATTGGTGGTAACAAACATATACATACTTCAGAATCATAGTCGTAGAGATAATTTACCTCAAATATTATACTTATTTACGACATTGCATACAGAGCTATCGAGCCCTAAACTAAGTAACTAAGCTTGTTATATGGGTGCTGGGGTTTTTGTAAACTACATAATATGAAACGTATAACAGACTAGAATCAAACAATATGAAATGTTAATCAAAGAACTATATTTGTTCTACGGTGGGAATCGAAGCGACAACGTACCGTCACATCATGACATGACAGGCCATAGCGCCACAAAGACTGTAATAGTAAGTATGTATATATATCCCAAAGGTTTAGACAGGTAAAGTTAACCTATGTTTTGCGTTAAAGTAAGTTAGTATAAACCTCGCAAAAGGTTGTAGTTGCAAGACCGGTAGGTTACTCTCAGAGGGCCCTCCTTCAACTCTCCCACCACAGTGTTTGCACTTTACTCATTTATTTGGTAAATATACCTATCTAAAGGTTAGAGTTGAGACATTTTTGAGATGATTAATATATAGGAGAGGTGTTATATAGCTAGCTGATGACAGCGGGCTGATGATGATGATAGAGTTACATTAGATCCACCACACACTTTGAGTATATATTGAACAAAAAACACCAAGTTGGAGGCAGCCGCAGTGGAGTTCTTAAAACGTCTCATCTTACGTCAATTCGACACAATTCTGACGGATGTAAAGATAACTAATCCAAATAGCTCCGCTTCTCTTTGATTGTTAAATATTTTCTAACAAGTGAAAGTCAAAATTATTAATTCGTTTGGAATCGTGCGAATGATTCAACGGAACGTCATAAAAATCCCCTAGTCATATGACCGATTTCAAAGTCGTCTACGTCAGGTGTGCGATGTTCCGAGGTGTTTTCATATTATATGTTATTTGTGTTCATATTGGCCATAGACACGACAAGAGTCGCCAGATATTATAGATAGATAGAACACAATATACACAAAGTAAAGTAATAGCTAGAAAGTATAAGTTGCCTAAAGGAAATAAGGAAAATAATCTTCTACACTTGTTGTAAATAATACCTAATATCTTGTAATAAATATGAACAGTACTTCGTTACCTATTCTTTTCGGAAAGCACTTGAAAGTAGATAATATTAATTAAGTTAAATAAGTTTAAAATAACAGAATCCTTGTTGTATTAATTAAATTAAGCAAGTTTCCAATTTTCTTATATAAAATGAACACAGGGACCGGTTCTTGGAACAAAGTGCTCCATCGGTCTCGAAAGAGGTTGAAGTATCTCCAATATACTTCTATAGGCTGAGAACTTGAATTTTTAACCCATGCAGATAAATATTTTAACTCTTGAACATGATTCCCGCCACAATGAGATTTTTCTATGATTTTCGTTCTAAAATCCCACTTTATGCATCTTTATGTAATATTTTTATAAAAGATTGTAAAAATATAAAAAAACTGTTGAATATAAAAAAAAATGTGTTTTTGCACGACTCAGGCAACTAAAAATATGATGATTGGTTCCTTTTTAATTATGTGCATGGCTTGAAAAATCGAGTTAAACATTCTAACCCCACCCCGGCCCGGCCTGAGGCCCTCGAGATTCACCTTTTTAAGGCATCGAAAGGTAACCGTTTTAGATTCGTTTCAGTAATGTGGTATTGATGCTGGTATAATAGGGGTTTTTAACCTAAATGTTATATTAATTTCCGAGTAATTTTGTGCTTCGATCGCCCGAGGATGTTACCGTTAATAGCCTAAGTAAGGGTGATCCTTTGTTATACTCGGAGCATGTACTTAATTTGGTCATTTTTGGAAAGGAAGTTTGTAATTAAAAAAAAACATAATGTTAATGTTTTTCGGTAGGTACTGGTAGGTTTAATACTTTTCGAAAAGTATTGCATCGATTGGGATGCAACTTACAAATAGCTGAAACCCTGGAATAACGATAAGCTAGTTTTTAGCTCATTATTCCGCGAGCCGCAACCAATTTGCTTGTTTATCATCTGACATAAATGTCCCTATTCTATAACCCCGACTTCACCCCTCTCTCCACTCTATTTCAACACTGTCGGTTAATTTGTCTTCCTTTTATGCTTTCATTTAGCGCATAACTGAACCTTTTTCACTCTTGAAAACATAAATTTTGTAAAACAAAAGCTTTTTGTATTTACCCTTTTTTTTAGTACTATCTACTCTAATTTCTGGCAGGTACTTTCAATAAGTTAAATACCTACATTTATCTTGAGTACCTATTTAAGATAAAGGTAGGTAAGTACCTAGAGGTACAAGATTTTTACTTGTACGGCGTATTTCCTAGAATTTCTTTCTTCTATCGTGTAAGAGGTTCAGCTTAATTAAGGAACCGGTACTATTACCTACTAGTCCCGGGTATTTCGGATTTCTACCTGATTGTTCAAATAAGGCGATACACCGTAAAAATCCCGAAAAATGTATGCGTGTTTCAGGATTTTTACGGTTTATCCAATACATACTTTAACTTATTTACTTACTTATTATTTATTTTATTGTTTAACAATGAAAAGTATATTTACTTATTTACTAAAAAAATGAAGTGTAAAAACCATTAGAAAAAATACTTTTGTTTTTATTTCGCTTTTGCACGGAAACACTAAATCCCGAAAGTATCATAACGTCAACGCGAAATCCCGTGATTTCCAGGGACTCTTGATACTGGAATTTCCCGGGACTATTCTTCCCTAATCGGAGAACATTTATTACGAATATTTTAACTATTTTATCAGTGCAGCAAAACACCACAATATCTCGAGTTGGTGTTCCGCGTATATGGTGTTTTGCGTCTATAGGGCAATAACTCGCAACGGCGAATGGCGCAATTTCCTCCAAGTTTTTACAATTAATGTAATAAAATAAATAAATAGAATAGTAACTGCTATCTGTACTGCTAACATTTTGCGGTAAACATGTAAGGTTTAAGTGGCTTGAGAGACCCTTTATACGTCCTCCGAAGCCTTTGCTAAAAGCTCTACCGTACAGCTCCGTCCTCTATGTACCTACCTACATACTTGGAGGTTCAGGTTTCATATGGATCTCACGGGACACAGAATTAACTAGCTGTGTGTTTAGGTATTTGGGTTAATTCGTGAGATCCCTTTACATTTCTCTTTATGTTAATTAGCAACTAAATCTATACATGTTATAAAGGAAGAAATAAGAGAAACTCTACAAATTTGAGGTAAGCGGTTATTCTATAGACGCGTGTGATACATCTGACCACATCGTCACTTACCATTGTGTAGGTGTGATAGTGACCATATCACTTATTCAAAGCAGTGTCAGAAAAAGAAGTAGAACACGAATTTATAGTTTTTAAAATTCACGTCTCTCTCTGTTACCTATGCAATTAAAATTCTGGAATTTTCTAGGAAGGCCTTGTCGTTGCTATACCGAAAAATTAACTATCGCGGGTTAAACCAAGTGGTGTAGCTATTAATATAATAAAATAACATCTTTAAAATTGTATTACCATTTTGCGCTTGGAAAAACAACATAACATATTTGTTTAACCATATTCCGGCCTCTACTTAATTAATTAAATATGTTATCCAAAACCATTGTATTTAATTTGAGCGTCGAATCGGATTGCGACCGAATTTGCTCGCAATCCGTAATTAACGGGAGATAACGCGCCGTTACCGTTAATAACGATGGTTTTAACGGGTTTTCGAAACAGATTTTATTTAATTATCTACTTGTTTTTGTTGGGATACGTGCGATGTGTGCTGATTGGATTGGCTTTGTTATGGTGATTTGGTTTGTTTTTTAAACCCAAATTTAAAAAAAAAAAAACAATAAAAAACCGCGTGAAATAATAATCAGAACATTTTTTTTTTCAATTTGTACAAAGTAGGAGTGTTTAGGTAGCTCGCACGTGATCGGCTCTCCCGTGAGTGTAAGTTACTGACTATCAAAATAAGTTATTTTTCTTAAAAGTAACTCGCACTTTAAAATATTGTTGGGTTATTTTTTCAATTAAAAAAAAAATCATTTCATTCGTTCTGTGATGCCTTAGCAACGTAAGACATCATCACTAACCTTCTTTTTTCAGTAAATAGGTAAGTGTCTGTCCTGTATATTAAATGAACTCCTCTCGAACTCAAACGAGTCATTTTTCTATTTCAATAAGTAAGGGGCCAATTTGTAAGCAACGTTCAAACGTACCTTTGTACCGGTATAAATACCTCGCTTTAACGAAGGCACCGGTTGTACCGGTACCCGGTTGAAACGGTACCTCTTTGTATTCCGAGTACTCGAAAGTGGAGAGTCAAAGCCTTTACAAAGTAACCCGGTATGCTGTAATATAAGTTAGGTGAAGTATAACAATTTACGTCGGTGCCGGTATATGCTTTAGGAAGAGATTGTAACAAAATGTAACTATTTAATAAACTATTGAAAGTTTTCTGAAGAACATAGATCATCCACTTGTGCCACGGTAGAACGCAAAGCACCTTTAAGATTAAATGTAAAAGGGGACAACTCACATTTGCGTCTTAATCTTGGTTAAAACAAATATACAAACTCCTTCGTAATTCAGTTTAAGTGAATGTAATCCGTTTCCTGAGTCTGTCTGTCCTAACGGGTACAATTTTGGGAGTCTTTTTCTTTCTTACATGTTAGACCGCATCGTCACCTAACATCAGGCAGGTGTTAGGCAGATAGGTCGGTACCATCTGATCTCCTAATATTTGTCCCCCAGAATAAAAGTTGTAGGTTCGGCTTATATTGGTGCCCATTGGTCTCCCGCTAGGAGACCAGTCAATATTAAGTTGGTTTTAGGCTACCTACTCGTGATGTGTTAGCGTTGAAACGCTGACCTATAATTTGTAAAAAAGAGTTCAAAATATGCAATTGTCAAAAGGTTTAGCTGCTTTCTCTGATAGAAAACGTACAAAATAGAAAATATTTCTTCAAATTAGAGGTCCGTAAGGCGATACTTAACGAAGTACACGACATACGAATAGAAAATCGTATGATATATCGTACCAGTGTAAGCGAGCCTTAAAATATATATTTATTTTATTTTCATAGGAAAACATTCAGTGATATACAACCAAACAAAAGAAAGTTAAAGCAAAACACCATTTACACGTTTTCGCATATTAACACCACATAAACTTGTTACCTAACAGGGGTACTTACATAAACCTCTAAGTACCCCTGTTTTCATACTCTCTCGTCATACTTAGGTAATATCTTGACGTCACTGATAGCTACTCGTATTATACGTAATATGAAACGATTGCTTTCCGTCTAAAGGAAAGGGAAATAACAATTCAATGTAATTTATTACGCGCTGATGAATTAGAAGTTCCTTTTGAATTTAACCAGAATTTCATATCAACGTGAAGTTAGCGGTTAGCGATTATTTAATGGAAAATGGTATGAATCTGAATAGTTTACGAAGGTTTATGAACTCTATTCCTCAACGGAAACTGTTTATATTAACATTTCATTTTGTAAGTTTAATAGTTCTTGATTTTGTCAATGATTACGGTTTGGAACACTATTTTAGTAAATACATATTTATTCACCCGATCATGCCGCCTTGTGGTTCATTGGTTGTCTTTCCTTCTATATGTGCTCTATAGAGAACTTAATTATTATTTTTCTCATTTACGTAACCGGACATATTGCTTAAATACTATGGTCCAAAGGAACTAAGAGAGGTAAATACATATTGCATAAATTTTAAACCACCGCGTTTATAGACTGTACGTGTTCTATTTTTATAGCTCTATCTCGCCATAGATAAAGTCAGAATACCCGGGACTCCACAACGCAACTACTCCCCGTTTTACTACCACTAAGTAACGTGTAATGCTGACTCCGCTGTGTTCTACTCTACTCACTCACACTGCTTGCATTTACTGCTACGGTTTATCGGGTTATAACGCCTTTACAGATTGTAGCAGAAAAACTTGCTGATCAGCACGATTAGCACTCATAAATCTGGCAGTTTTGACCATTTTCAGCAACCTCTATGCTCGTTCGGTTGAGAATACGTCTAGTACACTATTTATCCTGATATTCCAACGGCATCTGGGCGGGACGGAAGATCAAATGATCTCGCTAATTTTAAACAAATTTAATTATATAATCCCTTAATAAATATTTACAAAAGCTTTGTTTTACACCGTTATAAGTTAAAATCATAATTTAGATCGGATTTAATCACCGTTATTTAATTCATTACTTTATGAAACCATCTCGTTTTAATTAAGGCAAGTTATAACACTCATAGATTGGGTGTAGTGAAATTATTAGAGAAGTAAATGAACTGGAAGCGTCGCAGTGAAGGTGTTGGTAAGTATTTTATTGCTCGAGTAATATCGGTCCCTTTTGGCGTTAAGCCAGGACATTGATGTACAGGTTTATGGTCCGAGCATAAACTAGAACAGACCGAGCCGTGTTCGGCGGCAAATGTATGAATATTGGATACAGCGTTCCTAACCACTTATATTATAAATGCGAAAGTTTGCGAGTGTGGATTATGTGTGTTTTGGTTACTGCTTCGTGCGAACACTGATGAACCAATTGCAATGAAAAATGTATAATAGCAGAACCCCTGGAACTGATTCCATTACAATTGTCACTGGGGCTAACGGGACCAATCAAGAATGAAATCCCATTCACCCCATCAATGAGGCCAAGATAATAGAGTTCTAGCTATCTACATACCGATCGCAATCGGTCTTATAAATAGTCTTTGCGTGAAGGAGTACCTACCTAGTACCAAACATACACACACAAACGTTCACATTTATAATATTATTGTGATAGGATCTGTGTTCTCCTTCAATAAATAGATCGTCGGTAAAGTTGTACAAATGTTGAGGGTAGTTTAAGAAATGCAAACTGTTCGCCCGGATAGGTGTAATCAGAGCGGTGTCGGTGTAATTGCTTCGCAAATGCCATGTCTGGGCTTCTCTTGGTGCTTGCTTGGCGTAGCTTGGCACTGGCAAGGCGCCAGCTCTTTCAAACCTGAGAACTGTCGCAATTGGGGCTTTGTGGGAAATTGAGATGCCAAGTTTGTAACGAATTTATAACCGTGATATAATGATAGTCTTTTTCCTAAGGAAAGTGATCTGATACACACTATTGTAATATAATTATATTATGTTTATTTTGATATCTGTTAGAGATCATCAGTTTAAAATAGACACTCCACCACTTAAAACACTGATATTTGTAGAGGTAAAGATTGCATTTAATAAAGATTATGATTATGGGAGTGAGGCAAAGAGAAAAATACGAAATGTAATGTAATGAAAGACTTAACTTCATGTAGTTTTCAATCATAACTTAATGCTGCCAAATCCACCAAATCGGTTAAGTTAAATACTTAAATTTAATGTAGTTTCAAAGCATAATTAGGCTTTAATAAGGTTGATAATTATGTTCCTTACGAATAATTTGCTAGGAAATTTTACATTTCGATCTTTTATCTGGGTACTTTTTGCAAAAACGTTCCAGTAAATTATGCTCGGTGAAACGTTCATGTTCGTTCGTCAACGTTCACGTTCGCGTTTTACAGAAATTATGATTAAAACCTATCCCATCTAGTAAAATTCTAATTCTTCATACAATGGTCCATATTTATGGGTAGTTAGTTCGGTAAAGACGGGAGACATTATATCATGAGATCCCATTGTTCGTGCGGTATACCTTTCCCTCTTTGGATTTGTAGGTCAAACTTTAGGTGTCATATTTTACTTCTGTAAACCACGCCGTGCTCTATTCATTAAGTCGTTATTACCTTCAGTTTAAGGTCGAAAGCAGACTACATACTAATCTTTAAAAAAAAAATAGTGGTGCGTGTCTCAGCTGTGAGTAGCGAGGAGTTGGAGGAGTTTACTCTTTACAGAACAATACATGATCCCGTCTATTGTCAGATACGTATATTAAAATAACATAACGCATTTTGTTAAGGAGTAAACTCCAAAAACAAGTGAATAGCGTTTATTTTGGCGGGAGCGAGAAGGTGTTCTGTATTATAATTTTGCTGTATTAGCGTAATTTTGCATATTGTGCAAACAATCATTTAAACTGTTTTTATCCATGGGCAGTTTAGTATAGCACTAATCGTGCGAGGCCTAAGCAGTTTGGCAGTTTCATACTTTACCATAAAGTATCGTCCGATTTAAAGTGTGTCGCCTGTAGAGATGCCTCAGATGTCATATTTAAGTTCCATAAACCACAGAAGCCAAGCCTATTTATTACGAGGTTATTACCAAACTTTCATGACAATGAAACTTTGAATATCTTTCCTTCTGAATATTTCTCTCCGTGATTTCGTTATTCGTTTGAAAGATAATCTTCAATCAGTCTGAATCAATCTCACGCCTGAACGGTCCTTATTTAATGAAAAAGTTCCAGCTTATGATGTTTTACTTCTTAATTCTTTTTTGTTAAGACGAACAGACGTGAAATGTGTCTGCCGATATTTTGGTATGATATTAAGATGAAAGTTTTTTGTCGTTGCGTCGAAGCTTATCTAAATAGTCACAAAATCTAGTTCGTATTAGTTTCGAAACAAAAATGGTAGGGCGGAGTGGGGGATGTTAGGTTTTATTTTCGTTACGGAATTTCTTGATTCGGTCGCCGCGCTCAAAGCCCGCGATAAAAGCTATGCAATAGCTTAAAAATCTATTCACCTTATCAATCAACAATAGGGTCAAAATAATTGACCCAGTAGGTACCCTTAAAATTATACGAAAAGACGGGTAAATAACCATTAATATTGGTATTCTTATCGTTGTCTGGCTACCATAACACAAGCATAGTTTCTTAGCTTGGGGCTAGATGACGCTGTCTGCATTGTCCTACAATATTTCTTTATTTATTATTTTAGTTCCCCCAAACATGAGTCGGCGAACAGTGTCGGCCGGACTCGTCAACAAATCTAGTCTGCTGCTTGTGATCCGCCCTAACTTCCTAACTCAAATGTCGACGAATTCTTTTTGTTCCGGTTTATTTTTCTAAGAAATAAAGCTTTATATTTTACCTTTAATTAACTCAGACGAGTGACTTCAGATGTTTGATCAATTTTTATTAAAAACGACGGACTTGTTAGTCGGGAGTTTTTCTCTCTAAAGATGACGTAATGAGGTATGAATTGTTTCAAAACTTTGTTAAAGGTCACTTTTATTTTGTATTAGTTTTCTTTGTTGATTAATTTATTTATAGTATTTTCGCGACTTGAACTCTTAATTATAAATATACCTATTTGAACGGATATATTCACGTTTTTATTTTTATTTTAAAAGAAAAACGCGTATTTAAAAATAAAAACGCGAATATATCCGTTCAAACATTTTTATAATTATAATTTATTTATTATTGCGTCCCGCGGTTTTTCTTTATAGTTACTTTATGTGTGTGATAGTTATCTTAATAAAAATCAATCAATCACAAACACAATTATTAGTCGAAATTTAAATTACACAACAAGATAGAATTACATAATCTATATGTTTTGTAATATACATAAACTTAAAATTTGATTAATGAAAGATAACAATAACAAAGCGGAGTAAGAACCCCCCCCCCTCCTCCTTTTCCCCCCTATACAAAACAATCTGTTAAGGCCTCGGGACATCAATCACAAGTAATCAGAAGTTATAACTTAATAACTTTGTCTCGTCTAACAACAGCTCAAGATAAAGTAAATAAATCAGAGACGATCATTTGCAGGCCAATGTAATTAATGTTAACTTAGACGGATGGCTGAAATCATAATACCTCATATTATTAATGTGAAAGTCTGTCTGTCTAAATATTTTTTGTCTACGGGCAAAATGGAATATGATATAAAAAAAAACTAACGTCTTTTCATGAATTTCTGTTATTTTTTTAAGAATATTCTGTGCCAATTTGTTTTGTTTCTATTTCGATCGGCTTTTGTTTTTTTTCTGTTTAGGTTGTCTTTCATTTTGATTGTTCTTTTTGTTTTTGTTAAGTTGGTCTTGTAATTCAGTTCCGAACGTCATTCGTTTTTGTTTCGATCTTTATTTATTAAGCTATTGCATAGCTTTTATCGCGGGCTTTGAGCGCGGCGACCGAATCAAGAAATTCCGTAACGAAGATAAAACTTTACACCCCCCACTCCGCTTACCATGTAGCTCGGCCGAGCGTTCGCTTATTTTTCTTTTTTTCCCAGTTGTTTTTCTGATGTATTTCGTAATTCAACATTATGGAAATTGAACAATTAAATAAGAACAAAATTTTGACAATGCAACATTCTCTCGTTCTAAAATAATTTTCTGTGTATTATAGTAATTATATTCTGTGTCTTAACTGACTACAACCATAGTTGAGTTTTAATGAAAAGTTTAAAGTACTTACTGA
This sequence comes from Idaea aversata, assembly GCA_907269075.1. Taxonomy (NCBI): domain Eukaryota; kingdom Metazoa; phylum Arthropoda; class Insecta; order Lepidoptera; family Geometridae; genus Idaea; species Idaea aversata. The sequence continues at coordinate 277,154 of OU026092.1, read as the reverse complement.
ATTAAAATGATAAACTCGTAACTTATAATGAACAAGCAACACGAAGTGACGTACCTGAGTATCATCTACATCTGTTGAGACAGAGTGAGCAGAGTTCGAGTGTAGTATACCTATGTACAGTGAGTGTACACTCATACTCATAATTAATTCATGACTACTCGAAGTACAGTCGTCACGTCGTCTCGTCGACAGGTTCAAAAAGCTAACGGTGATGTCGAATTAGCGGCCCGCAAAGTTCAATATTTTATTATTCTGTTTTTTATAAATAAGTGCGAGTCGGACTCGGACACGAAGGGTTCCGTACCACTGTATTCTGTTTTTAGCTCCGAAGCAAAAATAAATGCAAAAAAATAGATGGCGCTAGTGGTAAAATACGAGTACATGAATGAAGGGTTAATGGCGGTTTACGGTTTATGATGTACTAGCGCCCCGCTCCGGCTTCGCACGGCTATATTATGCATGCATTATACATATAAACCTTCCTCTTGAATCACTCTATCTATTAAAAAAACTGCATCAAAATCCGTTGCGTAGTTTTAAAGATATAAGCATACAAAGGGAAATAGGGACGGCGAAAAAAAGAAAAGTGACTTTATTTTATACTATGTAGTGATTAAAAAAAACTACTTACCAAATCTCGTACAAACCAACTTTGGGTGGAAGTTTGCATGGTAATGTATATCATATATTTTTTTAGTAGTGGCTACGGAACCCTAAAAAGACCACGTTACAAATTAAAATTTAACATTATTTTGTAAAGCGCGCAGCTAAAACGTAATTCTAACTACCAAGTTATTTATTAGACTTTGTAACTATCCCATAGAATCAAAGTTTCGTTTGTGAATTAGCCGAATTTGGCAAGTAATTGGAAAATTATGTTCTCGAATTGGGTTTTTTTTTATAAAAATTGTATTGTTTGTGAAAATCTCCGGGAATCCGGTATGAAATACCCTTAACGTGCCTTAACTGAATACGGAAAATGCGGACTTGTTAATTAAAATTGTTTATTTGTTTGCCTTTGTGACACTTGCTAATTAAATTTATATTTCAGTTTACTGGTGACATATTTTGTAGAAACTTTTCTATAGCTAAAAAATGATAATTAGTATTTGTATTGTAAAAGCTTGTAGTGATGATACGAGTAAATGTTAATTTACGGGACTTTAGAACTTTGATGTAAATGAAAACTGCACATTACAAGATGATCATTTTGAAGTGTTCACCCGCGCCGCGTTTAGGGTATCTTAGAAGATAATATTATTTCTAAAATTTTGAATTTTACTATCGTGTGCTTGTCTAATAAACTCTTATATCTGTTTTATTGCAAAAAGCACTTATTATAATTCTCAATCAAAACGAATATCTTATTTCGTCGCAGCACTTGTACCTACTTGTAAAAACATAATATCCGTTGTGAAAACATTCCTTCAAGTTGGTTTCTTCGTAATCATTTATAACGATGAACCGTTTTAATAACATTCATTTAAGTAAGTACATAAGTTAATGATAATATTCTATATTTTCTTGTACTTACCTATTTGTTCTAAAGATTAAACTATATTAAAGGGGATTTTTTTGTCCAATCATATCACCTTTATGTCATTTCGCATGAAATAATTATCATCATCATCATTGTTCTTACTACTTACGGTAATTACTCCACTGAAGTTTAAAATTCAGTTGAGTTTTTATGACTTTTTATGTAAAGTATGCCTTCCCAGAGGATAGAGCTATAAAATTGTGTAAATCACGCTTCAATAGTTAAATTCCATAGGTATCAGAGGGAAAAACGGACATATCGACAGTAATCATTGCAAATACGTGACTATGAATTTATATTTTATACTGCTTTTTCTAAGACCCCTAGACTCGATTTTTTATTTGCTTTTCTGCTGCTGCATGCTGTGATGTTTTTATACAATCTATGTTTTTGCTCATAATGGTCAGGTTCAGTTCACAGTCCACACAATGATGGACGTCGACCCTACATCTTCAAGCCCTGAACTCCTTCTTCAAGCCCAAGCACCTTCTTACCCTGGTAACACAGCAGTGACGTCACAATGTTCACCTAAATGTCACACCATCTCCTAACAACCAACTTGAATGCTAACTACCATTGTAAAAACCACCATAGCTCGTACCTAATTACAGCTATTTTGCAACGAGCGAGAGACAATTAAGTGTCGTTGCTCCTCGGAGTAGTTTAGATGTTGATGCTCTCGCGGTGTGCTCGTTACAACGATTGTATTACATGGTGTTAAGGTTGTTAATGCTTTGACAGTGTTTAGAGATTTGCTTAAGGAATTCTGGCACCTGAATCAACTCATTAGAGAGTGGGTTTTTAGTTTACTTTGTGTTTTTACATTTTTGTGTCATTTTATAACTAACTAGCAGCCTCTGTGGTTTTACCCGCATCCCGAAGTATATCTGGATTAAAAATAGGCTATATTTTCTTAGGAATTGGGCTATCAAATGCAAACTTTCACAGATTAGAGCGTTAAAATAAACAACCAAACAAACTCTTCAGGCTTTATTATACGAAAAACTTATTTTTTATTTAACCAACTTAGATAAATTATATGTTTTCTTAGATTTAAGACCGCAAATATCGTTATGTATTTCTTCCCTCAACCAGTCCAAGTAAGGTGCTATTCTTGTATGCACGTCAGGGAACCCAACAGCGCAGGGAATGCCCCATGAGACGAGACCGACCATCGACGATCCTCTTAATATTGGACTTCCGGAGTCACCCTGAAATATAAGAGAGTGAATTTAGAGGGGTATTCCGATCTTCCTCCGAACAAAATTGGAATTTTAGTGGCATTTTCCTCTAAATTAATATTTGGGGGAATTTAGGGAAAATAGGAGAAAAATAGTCATGACAATATTTGCAATAGATCGAGTAACAGGACGTGAAGGGACGTGAAGGGTGAAGGGACAAAGGGTTCGGTCACTTTTGCTCATTTTCTTGCAAAGTTATTGTAAAATGTAATCAAGAGAACAAAAATTAAAAACTTCCGTTTTCCCCGTATCAAAGATCTTCAAATCTTATCACAACTCGAATGCGTCATTTAGGTACTCATTTTAAATTTTAATTCCTTTTGAGTCATATTCACAGAAATAAGTTGTCAACTAAATACGTTCAAGAATTCTCACTATTTTACTGGAAGTGATGTAATTTAACATTTATAAATGTTGTCAGTTTATTAAAACGGTAAAGCGTTCCATTGTTTTCTACTTTGGTTCAATGACCATATATTTTTGGCTAATGACTCAACAGCATATGGCTAATACTTGTGGTAATACAAGTATTAGCCATATGCTGTTGAGTCATTATTTAGTAATTTAAAATTACTTACATTGCAAGTCCCTTGGCCTTTCTTTGAGAATGTACAAAACATTGTATCTGTAACTTTCCTCGTGTACCTCATGGCATATATACAAGTTTCTTGACTAAACACTGGTGCCATAAGCAAATTCATTGAATTCTCCACCGATGCGTTTACCTGGAATCATGATGTCATCGTTAGACAAACATACAGACAATGACGTCATTATTGAAATCAAGATCATCAACTTATATTATTGATGTTAAAATATGTTTATTTTTTTGGAATTTCAATATGAATAAATAGAAAGGAGATTTCTAAAACTTTTGTCCAGAAACCCAGAGGGCTTCTGGAAAAAGTCTAGAAATGTCCTAAGCAGAGGATTACGGCAGGCTTCTGGAATAAGTCTTATGCGTTTTATGAACAATTGTTTTAACATTTTACCTGTTGTGCTCCAAATCCTGACAGCAACACGATATCATGTTCAACCAATAGTTCTTCGTCCATGCTTATAATGCTTACATGGTCTAAGTCGAAGGGCGAACTAACCCTTAACAATGCTATATCGTTCGTTCTTTCTGTAAAGTTGTATTTTCTAAATATTGTTATAGATTCTATGTTATGTTTCATACCGCCTTTACTTAGATTGATCGTCCCGACAATGGCTGTGATCTGCTCGGATTTAGCGCTGAAAATACAACGGTAGACAATTATTTATTTTGGATCTTATTGGACAAGTAACCTATAGAAAGGTACAATCAGGCAACATAAGAAAAAGCTCACTGTAGAGTTCTAAAATTGCTATTATTTTAGTTCAAAGACCTTCAACTGAAGCAGGGCTGCTGACCCCTGCTTGAGTTGAATGATCGTAATTTCAGTACTCTACGGAGGGCTACACCTACTCATGAACGCAATGAGCTGCTGTCACAATATGCCATTTGGAAACTATAGCACCGCCACATACATGCAAGCCTTTCACATTTTGCAACGACGCATGAAACTGCCCAAACTTAGGAGGTGCCTCGGACCCTCCAACAATACGTGTTGTTCCTGAAATTCAGAATATATAGAAACTATGCAGTACATCCAATATTTTATTACAATTTAATAAATATACAAGTCAAAGTAATATATCAGTCAGTCATATTATATCAACGCACAGTTTTAATCGCTGGTCCAACAGACATGTTTGGATTTGTATTTTCTTTGTACAGGTATCCCCTAAAAAAAATTCGAAATTCCTTTTTCTATAGGCTAGCGGGTAAACCGCGGGCAGAAGCTAGTGTTTAACATACCTTCTGCTAAAACTGCAAATATACTGAAGCACACTATGAAGCTAAGAATATTTACAAAGTTAGCCATTTTATTAGGGTCGGTGTAAAATGTCTTCAATTTGTAGTTACATGATGCGCACTTGATTGTATTCGATTTAAACTGTGCTATGCTGTCAAAAGACTGGCTTTGATCAATCTCTGATTGCGTTAGTTATAATCGATTTATTGAATCTAATCTCCGATGGGCTTGATTATCTTAGATATTACTTAAATCGAATTGTTTTTCCACTTAGGTCACAAACAACGATTGCTTGCATCTACAGAGCGGTTCCTTTGTCGGTAACTACTGTTCATTATCTTATCAATAGGATTACAATCATTTCTAACACAAATTGTTTACGCATCTAATTAATTACCTAATTCTATCAGTCTTAGATCTAAGCTTAGCGGTCTTTTCTTAAAGACTCTTATAATATAAAGATAATACATTTTTGCAATTAATACTCAATTAGAGATCAAAATGTCTCATTTTCTTTTACTTATTTCTAAAGAACATAATTTTCATACTCCTGAAAACCTAATTATGCATTGACACTATCCTAAAGTATATTAAAACAGATTTGAAAATGGGACCGCATAGGTCGGGGGTGTGAATCCTGTTATGAGTGTCGAAATATATTCAATGTATGGCTGAATGCTGTGCGATGCTTATTTGTCTCCAGATGTAATGACGAGTTCTTTTCTCTGGAGTCTCGACACGTTCGACTAAGCTGAGAACCCTCTGAGCAGAGGACGTATTAGATGAAGTAGGCACATCGGGTGATGTGCCTACTTCATCTAATACATCCTCTGAATAGCATGAATTAAAGTTACTGACGCTGTTTTTGTATATAAATTAAGTGAGGTGTGAAAACCAATCTATCTTTATCTATACCAATATTATAATGAGGTTTTTTTTTATAACGAATAGGCTCCGAAACTACGAGATCGATTTTGATAATTAAAACTTGGTATGAACTTGGTACTTGGTTGGTTTGGTTAACTTGGTGGTAACTTGGCTTGGTATATTGATGCGTTGTGAGTAACATAGGCTACTTTTTATCCCGATATTCCCACGGAATCGGGAACTACGCGAGTGAAACTGCGGAGCTCTGCTAGTATTCTATATTATTTAATTTTAAAAATTGTCTAATTGTACAAAAAGTTCCCTGAACCATCCCCTCAGTCTAGGCGGTCCAGGAGTGGATGCTCACGTACGGCACGAGGCAGCCGAGGCGGTGCTCCATGCCAAGTTCCGGATCAACGAAGGAGCCCTGGTCACAGCCACCGCAGACGACCAGCTCCATCTGTGGACCTTCAGACAGAAGTCGCCGCAACGGCTGCACAGTCTCAAATTCCAGAGAGAAAGGTAAGAGAAGTACTGTCAATTTTACAAAAGATCTTAAATTCTTTCATTCAATTGAAACTTCATTTTACTACGAGATAACTTTTGTTCTATGACACGAGCGATCGATGTTTGAAGAATCGATGATTTGATGTTATGTTTACTGTAATAGCAGATATTTTTGGAAATAAACTTTTTTATAAATATTTATAAACGTTGGACTCGCGAGCGGTCCGACGAACTACCAATGTTAAAAAAAATAGTACTTAATACAAACTCAATAAATTAATATAACCCCAAGTTCAATGACCTCTAACTTTAAGAAACAGCTGATCTTTGAATAACATAACCTCAAATTTTAAAAAGATGTTCTAATTTCAAAATTCGTAAAACAAAAGTTGTTTACCTAAACGTCTAGAACAATAATTCCCTTTTCGTATTTAACTCTTGTTGTATGTTTTGTTGTTGCGAGTGAACATCGAGTGAAAGTTTCATCAAATGTGTGACAGAACAGTAATTGAGTAATCAAACTACACGTATATATCCCTGTTGATAAATTAACTCTAATACTTGCTAAAATTCGTTTAACTTGTTCACTAAGTCGGTAAATTAGTTTAGAAATTGTTCAAAGTTGAAAGTTACGGACTAATTCGACCGGATAAGGGTAAAGTAAAACTACGAGAAAATCTCTGGGAACGGACTAGAGGGAGTCATTTTCAAGGGTCACAGACACTCGCCTGATATTTTGAAACTTTTAACACTCTGTAACACCCATCTTATCCATGTCGTTCAATTTTAATTAACAATATGAAAGCCAAACTACTTAAGTTTTTTACCATGAAATAAATAAAAATTATTTCGTTGTTTTAGAAAAACCTCCAAAATTTATTTATTATCATTTATACATGCCGTTTGGTATACGGTCAACCAATTTGGCATGTGTGACAGAATCTTCTTTCTACCTGCTGGTTTTTGTTTGTTAAGATTCGACCCCTGGCTGCGGTCTCATGCCATTTTAAAATATTCTCTCAAGATTTCCAGAACGTATAAACCAAAAAACGCATCGTTCTCTCAGCAATATTACTTTGGATATATTCTGATCGTTGATGTTCCCTTCTTCAGCATCTGGAACAAAAAGATTACCATAATCTTCAGACCTTTCTGATGGTATACCACATTTCCTGCAACTCCATACATTTACCCGGTAAAAGAGAACGTTCCCCATAAAATATGTTTAGCGCAATTTTTGGATATGCATGTTAATTAGAAAATATATATTGTTTACGCGGGTAAAGCCTGGGACACAACTAGCCTATACAACCTGTTTACTTTCCAATTACATTAATTTCTCCTATTAACCAACGTTAATCATTATTATTGGAACATTCCAATCATTATTAACGATATTGGTTGTCAAAGTGAACTTTGATCAAAGACCTCCACCGTATTGTTCCAGCTTCGAGCGAAACGTTTCACAATTATGTATGTATTGACTATTGGTACGATGTTATTGACAATTATTGGAGCTCGTGTTTCATTGATATTGAATTATTAATTAGATTTAGGTATAATTATAACATTTAGTAAGGTTAAATGTTAAGGGTTAGGGAGTTTTCTGTGTCATTTCTACCAACTAGGAACAACTGAATTGGGAACTTTGTGAATAAACGTCACCATCTTCACCGGCAGGAACTCAATATTGTCCTGATTGGTTATATTTATATAAGTTTAAAGTGTGCCGCAAGTCTAAGTTAAGGGGATTACTGGAGTTAATGGTCGGTCACTATCGGAATGCATTTGCATTTAGACATGCGGGATGATGCTGAAGTCGCAAGCAATTTAGCCATTTTTCGATATTAATCTCAAATTATAGAACAGTATTTTGGTAGTATATCGATTGATAAAAAAATCTATCAAAAAACGAATATGATAGCTTACGGTTTTTATTTGGTGAATTACTTTCTTTTCTATAGAATCAAAATAGTTGTACTTATTATGTTTTTAGCACTGTATTTCGGTAGTATATTATATTTGTTTGGTTCACTGAAGTAAATCATGTATCTTTTAAGCGTTATAATACTCCCGTTTAGCACATATAGTCCTCTTAAGCTAACTAAATATTCCAATTAGTGGAACTGTGTCTGTAATTATCAGAATAATTAGTGTTATATAATTGGAACGGAATAATTCAGTCGTTCCAATTATAACACACGACTAACGTAGGCCATTAACTAACACAGATTATTACGATTTGGTGATAATTACTAATGTCAATTAGTCATTTACTAATTAGTACTTACTTATAATAATGCTATATTGCTGAGTGACAGAACATTTCGGCCAAAATTCTAACTTTGGCGATAGCAAACGCAATGTCCACTCTATAAATACGTTTATTCTCTTTGAGCTACTTACGTAAATTGTAAAAAGAAAACTGTGGCTTAGTGCTGTCTGCGAATTGTTCCAGATACACCATCTCTCTAAAATTGTCCACGTCTCAAATACAAGGGTAAGTTCGATGTTCGATGTCGCCTTCTTCCCCGACACAAAGTTACATCATGTTCGGTGCAGCATCTGTCTGTATTTGTTCCATTATTCTATCCCACTGGGATATCCATCCTGGTCTATAAAATAATTAACCACATGTTCCCAGTTCATGTTTCATAAAACCTTCGTGGTTTTATTATAAAGAAAAAATCCTGTCGAATAAAAATGATCTGGAAAGGAATTCCCTAAACACGTCCCGTAAACATGATATAGTATTGTAGAAGTATATTCAATGTTGTAACGCTGTATAATGAATGTTGTTAGCATGTTTGTAGAGGTAGGTACATTAGATCAGAAACATACACCGTTGTTGGTTATTTATTACAATTTCAATAAGAATCGAGTAAACATACTTTATGTAAGCATTTGCTTGTTTACATAAAAGTTATTTAGTTAGTAGCTGAACCCGGCGGTTTTACCTGAATATATGTATGTGTTTCGCTTATAACTAAAATTGTTCATGGAAAATTGTTGTTAAGTGTAGAAGAGTTCTTTTCTTACCTTTTGATATAATTTAAGGACGAAAAATCATTTAACTTAATTAAAAAACAGCATAAGTAGGTGTTTTTGGCTTCTTGGATATGTTTAGAAGCGACACAAAATGTCATTAAATTATAGGTACATAAATGAAGATAAAGAACTCGCCTCACACAACAACACATAATCACAATGTTCTATGCGATAATCAACAAAGTTATAAGCGACAGACATTTTGCGTTTTGCCCCTATTTTCACCCTTAGAAAGTAGCGTATATCCTTCTATACCCTTATCCTACTACCCTTCGACAAATTTTGACCAAAATCGATCGAGCTAATCTCATATATAACATTAAGTTGGAATTCATTTTTCTATTTGTATATAAATATTCAGCTAACCATCCACACAGTTTTCCAATCATTAAATAAAGCTTAGGATTAGCAGTCATATAAAACTGTTTGAAAAGAGTAATATAATCATAATAAAACGTTCGTTGGAATAGCTTCAGTAACCATTGCCAAGTCACGTCCGACCACGTCCTCTATTGGCGATACTAACTGCGCATTCTATACTGCCGTTTGCGATGCCGACGAGACCCATACACGAGACTTCTAACTTCTAATTAAGGTCGGACGTTATACATCGATGGCTTCAATTAAAAATATTGTTTCTCTAACGTCGTGATTGTGTTCGCTATATTCTGGAATGGCTGGTGTATTCGACTGCAACGAATTGGATGTGAATATTTACGAATAGGTATATATTTTTAAATAATGCTTCAAGATTGAAACATTTCGATAAAATTGGTTAAAGAATAAGTCATTTTTTAAATTGGTAATTTTTATAACAAGTTCAAGTTATTTGTTGCATAATCATGTGTAATACAGATGGTGGTACAAATTATAATAAGTTCATCATGATACCCGTTTGGGCGTAGCAATGAGGTTATACATTTATAAAATTTGTTCAAGATTTAAATAACCTACAACCCTACAACCTTTTTAACAAACCTTTTGCTCTCCATATTATGATTTCCACTTTGACCTGAAGTTTGTAACCTACAACCAAGCGACTTAATAGTACCGTCATAAGCCATTAAATCATTAGAAAACTCCCTAACTTATTAACACAACTACTCTAAGAAGCCATTAACAACAACCTTTAATAAATTCCTAAAAAAATAGAAACCTACCTTAACAAACTGTAATAGTAAAGAACCCTAGAGGTATTCCTTTTCCAACAAACATACATTCGAAGGTCCTCTCTTCTCCTTTTTTTGAAGTAAGTTAAAACAGGTCCCTATCGCGACAGGCCGCCCGTTATCTACCGCCGCCACCCGTTTCCCACAATGGAGGTTCTATTGCGCTTTTTGTGTCGCCGCCACCGCTCCGGTGTGCCGGTCTGTGCCGGTATAGACCGCAGCCAGACTCTGCCGGTTTGTATCGCTTCCGTCGCTTTTAATACAAGCATTTTATTATCTGATACTCGAATAAGTGGGTTTGTAAGTGGCCTATTCAGAATTTTGTTTTATAAAATATTTGGGGAAAAAGAGTTTTTCTTTGCTATACTATGGCTGGATCCACGAATTCGATTCAAAGTGGTGTGGTGTATGCGGTACATTCGTCGCTATTCGATTCACACGACTGCATACAAATTCAAAACTTGATCGAATTGTGTGGTCGCCATACGCCTCGTTCGACTTTAACCAACTCATCCACCGAGCACCATATTATATGGATAGGGGCGTACAGGAAAGATTCGGATATAAAAATCTCGAAAAGGGTTATCTCAATTATATTTGTTAAAACATAAATAGCAATCTAATATAATAAAAGTAAGGTTGCGTGTTAGTTTGTTTGTAACACCTTCATGCATAATTAACTACTGAACTGATTGCTATGAAACTTGGTATGTAGATGTAGCTGAAGTCAATGTACATGATCAATGAAACTTTTCATCCCGAACTTACGCGTGTAGTAATACATAGTAATATTTCAACCAGAGCTCCCTCCAATTATCCCCACCATATTGACAGAGTTCGTAGAAGCTTCTACCTTCAACGCTAGCTTGCTAATAGTTACTAATTGTTATCGAGCCAACATCTACGTTAATATACATACAAGTTGTTAGTTTAGAGCCGTTGCAAAGTTTGCCATTGTTTGTATTACAATATTAGCTACATCCGGTGGTTTTAGTCTGAAACCTGTGGGACAATCTGGTTAAATTGTTGCCTCAGACTCAGAGTGCATCCACGTAGTAATTATAGCGCTTGCTCGCGAGAACGCAGGCCGCCACAGTTTATTGTTGATTACACAAGTTCTGCTTGATGTTAAACTTCCCAGAAAATAATACTATCCAATACAGGTTTACAGAGAAAAATAGACAGACAGGCATGAATTTTGAAAACTATGATTGTATGTTCTGGATTTTTTAAATTTGCTCTAGACTCTGGATTGTTTAAGGAGAGACTTTTTGTCCTTTCTAACTTTTTTATAAATATAAGCTGCACCTCGTGGTTTTGCTCGCGTTTGTTCCGATTTTGAGGGAAAATCGGCTATCGGCGAGAACATGTTTGGAAGGTATTCAATTTCTATATTTAAAAGATGTGACGGGTCGTCTCAATGTGGCGGCTTCTGCACTCAAAGGGTGAGCCTGGCTATCCAGGTGGCAAATGTGGCCAGCGTTTTGGGCTCGTGTCTAGAATACACCCGTGTTATTTATAAGTATAGTTTGTATGATCGTATAGTATGTATTGTACCAGTGTAATGTTCCCTCCGCCAGGATCACCTGCCTCCACCTGCCGCTACAGTCGAAGTGGATCCACGTGGGCACGGAGCGCGGGAACGTGCACGTCGTCAACATTGACACGTTCGCGCTCAGCGGATACGTCATCAACTGGAACAAGGCCATCGAAGTGTGAGTATCTCTCTCTCTTGTGTCCAACTGTCCCACTATTTTTTTTTGTTAGTCTATATCGTCCCACTGCTGGACAAAGGCCTCACTAACATCTTTCCAAGCATTTCGGTCCTGGGCAAGGTTTATCCAGTCTGTGTCAAATGCATCGAGATCGTCACGCCATCGTTTACGGGGTCTGCCTCGATTCCGAAATCCGTCCTCCGGCACCCAATGTGTGACGACTGACGACCCTATTAAATATCAAACTATATTTTTTCAACTCTCATTTTAACCTCCCACATAGCTACCTAGTTTTTTTCACAAAGCCACAAACAAGTTATTAGTGTCTAAATACTAGTTTTGAAAGCCTTATTAGGATAACATTTGTGCTAAGCGTAACAAATAAATGAGTGTTTAATATTTAAGGCAAATTAAACGAGTTTCGGTGTTAAAAACCCTCACTCCGAAACAAAGTATAAGATCCAGACTCTCTCCCGTATCGACGACAAACTCAAAGGCATACTCAAATTCTTATTTCAATAAAACAATCACAAGAAACAAAATTATACCATCGATAACTTAAGATTTCGGATTTGTAAACTAATAGGAAGGAGTGGGTCGGTTGCTTGGCGGCTGGTTTATATGTAGCCGCGAACTTATCAGCCTTCCCTGCTAACAACAACAGACAAATATAGTGTAACCACAACACGATCCCTTCCAAACTAACAATACCCTTGAATTCGATATCAAGTGGCACGTCTCAAGTTCACAGACAAACTTACTCTATAGTCTATTACATCTAACCCTATAGATAACAATCTAGATTACACTTCCCGAACTCCTATTAATTTCAATCCTGTATTAATTGGTCGAACAATTATTCAATATTCCCCCGCGCGGCGAGAGCGGGAGAACCTTTGCGTATCGTCGAAGGAAAGATATTGGCAATTAATAACAGACACCTATATTACAAGCCTAGTTACTTAGCTTGTGGCTAGATAGCGCAGTATTCAATATTTACAATTGCCCCATGGATTCATTTTCGTAAATTCAAATCCCGTGATTGGCAAAAAACGAAGAGCTGTCTATGATCGTATAAGTTTGTAAAGACGAGGTTGTATGGACGCACGCATTTCCTATGACTTACCATACTATGTTTGTTTCCAGGAATTAATCTTTATCAGCAATACAATCGATCGGTATAAAAATATAGGAGACTTTTTCGAAAATCTAATGATGTAGAAATCAATTTTAGTTTTAATCTCTTATAGTTTAGGATATAGCCCTGAAGGCTCATGTAAAAATTCTCCCTGTATATAATTCTCGTGACCACTTTGCGAAGTATAAATAGGTCCAAACAAATCATACTCTGTCACCTACTTAATGCCTATAACTTTAACCGACAAGAGAGTAAAATGACTATTCCATGAAAGATCAAATAAACTGAATAATAACAGTCATATTAACGAGTAAAAGCATAACACGATATTTATTGGAAACAATCAATTTTATGCCATATTTATTATGTTATGTCTCTTACATAAAGATGTTTAATCTAGATAATAAACAGAACATCTAAACCTCGAAAAATATAAACTAATTTACAAAACTTACTTAATTACATTTCAGGTGAAGTAGGACCTGCAAACCTCTATCCCATTGCTACGCACGCGCCGCGCGATGACTCTATCCCTTTCCCCCGCGCGCCGCTAAATGGTCGTTTTAACAGTTTTATGTAATCAAAAGACTCACAGCTATTTTAGTGAAAAACCATCTGTACTACCTTATGGGATTTAATGTAAAATTTATGAAAACATAAATTTTGTACTTGGTTTTTATTTACAATCGCCGTAAAATTGAAAAAGCACAAAAAAAATACGATTTTGTAGGATTTTCACGATCATTTTCTATCGAGGCATATCACTCTTATAGTGTTTCGAGGTGTATGCTAATACAAAATATTTCTTTACCTTTACGACAGTAGCAATATCATTGTATAGATTTTAGTGGTTGATACCCAAAAACTGTTTCTAAGACACCTCTATCGCGCTTCTGGTCTTACCACACCAAAATTTAAACCATTAATAAAAATATAAATACCGGATCAAGGCCCGGTACAATAATGGCAATGTTCGCTCTATTAGAGGTACAGTATATAACTATCATAGAGCTTGTAGTCGTATGATGGCACGAGGCATTATAATCAGTTATGAAGCAATAAAACCACTCGGAGCTATCAAACTGGGTTTATAGTGGAGCTTTCAGGAACTCTAGGTCGTTGCTAACATTATGTACTTACTACATCTTGATGTCAACTATTTATATATATTCTACTTTTGGAACGAAAGTTCCTTATCGCGCGTTGCGAAAGGGGGCTAGACACTTTTTGCATAGAAAGCAAGCCAGTTATTTTCGTTTCGTCTTTCTATTTCGCATTGAACAGTGGGGTGTCGCGACGATTATTTACAAAAAATATATATTACAATTCCTTCAGTAATTAATCGAAAGGAATTTCGTTCCATCCGGGTGTCCCTTGACACCTCTCAAGTTTTTTTATTAAAAATACTTTTGAGACACGAATCATAGCTTAATTTAATCTGTGTTTCTAAAAGTTTGAAGTGTAAATTGGAATAGCTTCCTAAATGAATGTGTTTGTACCTTAGGCACCCGTCGCCGAGTCTACCAATTTCTTAATTTCTCCAATATGACGACCAAAAGCTTTGTGTTTTGATCCATGCTTTTACCTCTCAGAAAATCTAAATATAAATACCTCTTACCTTTCACTGAACCAGATTTTTTTACTTTTTTTAGTGATCTTATAATTTATGTAAAACGTATGGATTTTCATTATTTGAAATAAATGAATTAAATGGCTTAGATACTGGGTTAACATAAAGTCTCTTTATCTCTAAATTCCCACGGGATTAGGCTGGTACAACCGCGGGGAGCCAGTTATATGTTCCTTATAACGGTTCTAACACTCTTCCGATATTAAAATACCGACCGAGATTCTACCCGAGACATTCCTTCGACACATTCCTTAGACACGACCTCGTAAATACAACACGTAACAATATCATTACACACCAGACCTATTGTGATACGGCAAGTAACGAGGCAAGTAGGGCGATGTTACTAGTCATATTATCATCTATTTCTTCACTAATATTTTATACCTAGAGGAAACTATAATTTTATTTTAAATCGTCATTTGTCGAGAATTTAGAAAGTGGGTTTCTCAGGGACGGGTCGCTCGGGGATCGGATCGCTCCGGCATTAACCCCATTTTTTTTTGTAACGAATAGACTCCGAAGCTACAGATTTTGATGAAACTTGCTATGGAGAAACATTGATTCCTTGAGAATTACATAGTTTACCTTTAATCCCGATATTAATTCGCATGAGTGAAACCGCATTACACGGGTGAAACCGCGAAAAAATTATTGTTGGAACTATAATTTTTTCGCGGTAGCCGGTAATAAGTAACTAGAAGGTCGTAGCGCGTCTACGGTTTCTTAAGCGAAGTGACTACGGAAGTTTCGTAGCCTAACGTAGCTCGTAGCACATGCCAGTAGACCGTAGTACCTTTAGACGTGCTACGACCTACGACACTCTATGAAAATTAGGTTAGTTGTAGCCGATTATTAATTCATTCGGTTTTTACCCGGAATTTACCCGGTTTAAAAATATAGGGTGAAATTGTATTCATTTAAAAAAATATTAGAGGTTATCTGGTAACCCTAAAATAGACTTTCTATGTAGGGAAACAAAACAACTTGTTTATCTGATTAAGAAATATGATTGTCTTTGACAACAATGTCTTAACGAAAATGTAGAAGTAACATACGCTTAAAGTAATAAAGATAACATAAAACACATTGATAGCTTGAGAGCAAAGAATATCCAAGTCGTAGCTAAGAAGATGCCGGCTCGTAAATTGACTTATTACGAAACTTGATATCCGAGATGGCGAAAGATATAAAAAACCGATTCCAAGCACTTTAGGTACGAGACTTGGTATGCTACGACTACATTTACGACAATCACTGTGTCGCCACACACCCACCTACGACTCGGACGGTTGCGGGTTCGATTCCCGCCTCAAACTAATATTTATGTACTACTATGTATTATTTGTTCCTGGTCGGGGTGTTTCTGTATATTATTATATAATATGTGTGTACATATTTACAAAAAAAGTATAAAGGTATTCTATTCGTTGTCTGGCCACCATAACACAAGCCTAGTTGCTGAATAGTGCTGTGCGCAAAGTCCTGCAATATTTATTTATATTTTATTTAACACTTAAATACTTTCATTAAATTGGCTATCTCACATACACATTGGCTATTTCACACATGAAAAAGTGTTGAATTATTTGTATGCGGTAGCTTCGGGAAGAGTCAACGTGGTTCCGCTATACCTATATTATTTACGATAGAACATCAATTCGAGAGCTTCAATAACGATGTAAAACATAAAGTTTAAGATTAGTGTTTCGTAGATATTAAACATGATATTTGGATTTATTAGGTTTAAAACGTGGCCTTTGCTTTAGTGAATGAAAAGTAAAGCAAGCGGAATGAAGGTGAAAGGGTACCGGCTCTCTCTCCATACAAATGTAGTCGACTGTTTTCTCCCTGCATAATTTCTATGGAAACAAATATCTAGTCGATTTTACCCAAATTCAAATTCAAGACTTCAAAATATAACGAGGTTTTCTCGATTCGTCGCATATAGGTATAATATATATATATTTATGTATGTTTCCGGCTTAATTTATAGGCTTTATTAACAGTTTTGTCCATAGGTGAAAAGCATTTATTTAGGCACGTATATGCGCCTTAATAAAGGTAACATAAAAATAAAAGAAGCAGAAACACACAATATCTGCACAAATACGGTAAAAAACACAGATTATTGAACATAACAATGAAAACACGATCAAAATATAAGCGAGTAATAACAAGGTTGTGAAACAAGGTAGATGACGTACATGTATTATCATATAGGTCGACAATTTGTTCCGTAACTAAGCCGTTACTGGTAAATATGAAAATATCCGTTATTCCCTCAAAGTTACACCTATATACCTCTACTTATAAGAAACCAAACTTCTTGGCACACTTCAATACAAAACACCGTCAATACGTAGGTACCTACTTATATTTTAATATATGTGTAAAAGAACCTGTATAATAAATACATGGCACAACATTTAAACAGCGACATATACGCTCATACTAAGCAACTAAGCTTGTTATAAATATCAGTATAAAACGTTCGTACTCAAAAAAGTTTTAACTTGACGGCTTTTATTCAGATTCGCTTTATTTTTTCTAAACTAGTTCCTGATCAATCAATGGACGGCACTGAAATCTAATTCCACGGTAAATCACCTTTTTTCTTCTTATTTATTGCCTTTTCAGGGACAGCAAACGGTTATTCATTAGCCTATACAGCCTCGTTAGCTCGTTACACACTTCGTCGAATTTTAGGTGACCATAGAGGCATGTTTCAAATGTTTTAATCAAACTGGGTCTGTCATCTGTCGAGGCATCTAGAACTAGTCCTTTATTTTGTAAGCGTGTTGTAAATACCTTCTAATTAAACTTATCATACGCAACTCGACATAACATTGTACCGGTGTAGACAGCTGATAACAGTAATGTGACCCAGCTGACCGGATACCGGTATAATACGTAGAGCCGGCAGTATCCGGTTATCTCGTGTGCGAGCTCGCCTTACGACGACACCATTTGTATGCAAATCTCTGTCTAGATAGATACTGTTTGTCTAATCTGTGAACGTTTCGTTCGATTCCATTCTATATCTTATTATTATGAAGATTCGTGTTCGTTTTGATTGCAAGCCAAGTTTCATTGTTTACCATACAAAATAATTGTAAAGAAATATGTTAAGAAAAGATTATTACTTTGGAAGTATAACACCTACCGGCATTATTTAGTTAGAGGATGGAAGCCATTACTCAATAGTGCATATTTACCTGACGTTAATGTCACTGTGATCGCACGTAGCACGCTAGCACGGAGACGAGACGTGCTCCACTGGAGCCGCGTCCCTGATGCAGCCTACCCCAGTTTTAATGGATCTTTGTTCAATTATATTGTTCAATGTTGTAGAACTAACTAAACTCTCACGCTCCGTCCCTTTTAAGTATATCTATCCGTCCTGAAAAAATTAAATGCACGTAAGCGTTATAAATATTAATGAATGCTAGAAAGTCATTATAAGGGATATCAAATCACCCCTGGAAAAATTGTAAACAAAAAAATCCGTGTATAAATATTTTTAACAGCATTATTTCGTTGTAAAATACAATGTATCAACAAGGAGCAACGAATATGTAATATGCTTGTTAACAAGCACAAGGTAAGGTAGGTAACAAGCCAACGCCAACGTCAATAACCACAATATTATCAAATATATAATGAGACTAGAATATTACGAGAGAAAGGTAATTTGTTGTATCATATATGATACAGGTATATATTATGATACAAAGTTGGTAACACCAACACAAGGAGCTCCCTGTTGTTGCATATTTAATGTTGATATATTGTTGCCGATATGCGATGTGATATATTGGGTGGTTGTACTGTAGGTAGGTATATTACTTGTACCTATTACATCCTATTTGTTGGCTTTTATACAGACTGAAATACATAGTAAAACAAAACAATCTACATATACTTACTAGTCTATCTATACAGTACTAGCTGTCCCGGCAAACATTGTTTTGCCATATAAAAAAATGAAAAAATGAAGAACCACTCGACCGATTTTGTGCAAACTTCACATAAACCATCTACTAAATAGTCCGTACAAAGCTTAAACATTTGGTTTGAATAGATAAGCCCCTTTTTGAGTTATAAAATAACAACGAAAAGTGGCATTGATTTTTATTTATTTAGACAAATTATAAGGACCACCATAATTATAAACTAAATGTCATAATTACATTTAGTCCCTCGAACTATTAGCGCCCTCGCTACGCTCGGGCGCCAAACTCCGTCTCGGGACTTTCATGAGTGACTTTCACACCTAGGGTAACAATGTACTATTATACACTTTATTAACACAACTGTGTATAAGTAATAATAAATAGTTTTGTTAATTTGTTTATTAAGTACTTTATTTATTTAAATTGACTTACAACAATTTTACGAACTGGTGGGTCTACACTTGTCTGCGACGCAAGGGTTGTGGTTTTGATTTTACGAACTGGTGGGTCTACACTTGTCTGCGACGCAAGGTTGTGGTTTTGATTTTACGAACTGGTGGGTCTACACTTGTCTGCGACGCAAGGGTTGTGGTTTTGATTTTACGAACTGGTGGGTCTACACTTGTCTGCGACGCAAGGGTTGTGGTTTTGATTTTACGAACTGGTGGGTCTACACTTGTCTGCGACGCAAGGGTTGTGGTTTTGATTTTACGAACTGGTGGGTCTACACTTGTCTGCGACGCAAGGGTTGTGGTTTTGATTTTACGAACTGGTGGGTCTACACTTGTCTGCGACGCAAGGGTTGTGGTTTTGATTTTACGAACTGGTGGGTCTACACTTGTCTGCGACGCAAGGGTTGTGGTTTTGATTTCGTATTAAAGTTATTGCATTTACAGATGCTTATTTCTGTTCTAGGTGTTTTGTATGTAATTACAAAAGGAAATGTATGAATTCTAGCCGTTGTAGGGTCACCATATTACAAGCCTAGGTCCTTAGCTGTGTGTGTGTGTATGTGTGTGTTTGTGTGTAGTACCTTTATTATTGTTATAACGTT
This sequence comes from Idaea aversata, assembly GCA_907269075.1. NCBI lineage: Eukaryota > Metazoa > Arthropoda > Insecta > Lepidoptera > Geometridae > Idaea > Idaea aversata. Next base: position 257,448 of record OU026092.1, on the reverse strand, counting down.
TGAAACTCTCTTTGAAAGAAGTTGAAAAAGTTCATTATTGTTTGTATCTTCTGCAATATTTTAACGTGAACTTTTTATTGTATCGCAGTGAAAGTTTTCCGTATAGAAGTAAGGTGTTACCTGTTTGTTTGTACTCCTGGGAAATTCCGAGCAAATGGTACCTACTATATAACTGGTTACACTCACTCTGAGATACCTCGACCTTGATACTGCAATATTTGAAAACTTTAACATTTCATAAAATATATTATTGTTACCTACGTAAATATTTATTACTTGACCGATTTTAATGAAACTTGGTAGGAGGATACATTGATTCATTGGAAGTAACATAGGCTACTTTTTATCCCGATATTCCCATGGGATCGGGAGTTACGCGGGTGAAACCACGTAACGCTGCTAGTAATTTATATGCAAGTTAATACTATATTTTTACCGACTGGAGAAAAATTGCGATGCCTCTATTTTGCTTATTCACTGAGGAATGCAGTTTGAAGCCTTCCGACACAGTTTTTGGACACGATTCCTATGAAATATATTCTATAAATCTTAATTTTAACTTTTCGGCCGTTGACACACAATCTGACTTAAGGCCGCTGCATAAGTGACGGGATTTTTCCCGTGCCGGACAGAACGTGATATTACGTCCGGTACGGGAAAGATCACGTTATGTATGTATAGTCCACGAATACTTTATGAACAATGCACGTTACGGCCCCGTCCCGTCCGAGGTTTTATCCCGTTACGTATGCAGCGACCTTTAGATTACCATGACATCTATCGAGATAAGATTTTTAGAGAACAAAAAATGAGATTAGATTCCCTTTGTAAAAGTTCTCAAACATTCTTTGAACTACAAATAATCCAGTATCACGATAATAGAATTCTTCACTAAATATTTGTTCGTTTGATTGAGTTTGTTCAACGAAGACGGCCGATAACCACTTTCTTATTGGAGCTGATGCAGACCACAAACTTGAAACCTGCCGATCGTTGACGGTATGATACATATAGATAATGTAATCGGGCGACCGTTTACTGTATTGTCTGTGTCTACCTTTAATGTCGAATGGCGAGGGCAAGGTGAGCTGTAACTAGAGTTCACATTCTTGTCTCTAATTTAGTATCTTTCTTGTCTTTGATCTGAAAGTTCAATATCATTCAGCAATCTGTCTGTCTGTCAGCGGACCCCGGGCTCCCGAGAGGGATGCAACCGGGAACATCGCTCGGATGATGATGAATCTGTCTGTCTGTTATATCAATTGAAGCAATACACTGTGATAAGGGTGTTTATGAACGTTTTATACAGGATGAATTTTTTAAGTGGGCCTTCAGGGCTATATCCTAAACTATAAGAGATAGCGAAAAATGCTATCTCTTATAGTTTAGGAAATAGCCCTGAAGGCCTACATAAAAAATTCACCCTGTATATTCTTGTTTTTCTTGACGTCAAGAATCTCTCCTGATTCCCTTGTCAAAAAATGTATGCTCAGTACCGCCACCTTGTGTCAAGTTATTAGACGCGATCAATAATGTTACAACGTCTTCCAACAAAGTTAAAGGAGTGTAAATTGAAGCGAGTCGAGAGTATCGTCGTGTAGCGGCTGTTGCTCTATTAATGGAGGCGTCATTGTCGCACGTTTTATTTCGTAACGGTCCCCTCGAGATGAAATGTCATAAAATTTAATTACCGAAACTCTCGGTAATGACGCTCTTTGTAATTGTTTCGTTTGTTTTATCGCCCGGAGTCGCGCTCCGCCGCCGCCCGCGCCGCATGCCACCCGCCACCCGCCATCGCTGCCGCCGCCGGTAGAGCACCTCACAAAGCTAGACTAATACTCTCTTAACATTATAAACAATGAGTTTAATTGCCGACGTGTAACAGAGATACTGTTGCTAGATTCGCAGACAATAAAGGTCGTTATAACACGCCCTCCGGCGACACTCGCCAGCCCTACCGCCGAGCGACACGTTCCCGATTCAAATAACGCGCTCTCATTGGCGAATCGTAACGAACTTCCGCCAATGGCGTTATCGCTACAATAAAACCGCCCAGGGTTGTCACGTGCCCATTGTTCAAATATCCTAGATTTGTTTAAATGTCGCGAAGTAACGACGTCCGAAGCAGACGGATACCACAAAAGATATCGTGAAAATTTAATAAAAATTCGTGTTGCGAATGAAAGGCTCGTTTGTTCGTCGAGTCTTCTAATGATATAAATTATGAAAGAATGGTAAAGCAGTCACCGGAGGGAATAATGAATGGATCTCGTAATGTTTCACCGACCGGTAAATTGCGTAACTCTCTCCCGTTACTCACTCACTTTGTAACAAAAATATAATTTTACAGACAGTTGTTACAAATTCAGAAATGAGTTTAGAGTATTGTTGTATATTTGTACATTAAAATCTATGACAGATATTGCATGTGAAATAACAAATGAAGTCTTCTAATTTTGAGAAAAAAATGTTGAATAATTAAATTGATACAAAGAACGCCGATCGGCGAAGACCAGCGCAACTCACCACCAAATATTAACGCGTGGACAAAGAGGTTTAAAACAAGTACTAGCATATGAAATAATAGTATAATTTATTTTATAATGCTTCCGAGATTCGTGTTTGCAAAGAATCAAACGGTTTATACAATGTTAGACTTACCAACTCAATAAACGTGGAGTAGAACAGTTCATTGTTCATCTAACACTACTCAACCGGATATATCCCGACATTAATATAGTTTGGCACAAAGCTAGTTACTGTCAGCTGTCACCTCGCATAACGGCTCCTTTGTCGGCAACTTCACGTCTCTGATAATAATGGAGCGGCGAGAGAGGTGTCGGCGCTCACTTCAGACATGTTTTATAAATTGAACTCACTACGGCATATTACGTTTAGAACACTCAGGTGCTTTACGCTCAATAAAATTGTTCGATGCTTTGGAAAATTAAATGCATATCGTTGTAAACCTATTGGCTCTGTTTCTTATTTTGTTCTAATATTTATTTAAAGCTGACGTTCCAACTGGGAAAATGGGAAATGGAAAAAGTCCCATGCGTTCTTTAGTAGATACTATTTCCAATAATCGTTCGTTTCCAACAGGTTTCCAGTCGTTCCTATTGTCACCGTTCTTATTTGTATATTAAAAGGATCTCTATTCGCATGGCCTAAAAAAATCGAGTTAATTTAAATGATTTAAAAAATAATTGCTCCCGGTGTGATTTGTACTCTAGCCCTGTGCTCCGTGGACTCTAGCCCTGTGCTCCGTGGACTCTAGCCCTGTGCTCCGTGGACTCTAGCCCTGTGCTCCGTGGACTCTAGCCCTGTGCTTCGTGGACAAAAAAAATTGAAAGTATTTCAATTTCTATCTCAAGTGCGTATTCAACACTATAGAAATACTATCTTGTATTTTAGGGTTGCTGTAAATGTTGTTTTAGAATTTGAGCCACAGAATAGAATATGTTTCAAAGAATGACGGAAAGAAAAGATATGATAAAACTATCTGTTTTTCTAGATTAAAACAAAAATTATTGGAAGAATTTCGTGAACTAGATGTAGAAAAAAGATATAATCGTTTACAAGTCTTTTGAATTTTCTTCATCAACATCTGATGTCATTATACATATACCTAGGTACTTCAAGAACCTAACCTTCTCACAAACAAGTAATTTTTGATCGCAATTTTTAAATTCTGTTAATAAGTTTATAATTTCCCATAAACTGTAAATGTCCGGCAGTCTATCTGTATTCAGTATCTATATACATAAATAGATAAGACCCTGGTCGGCATGTGTCGGTTTGTCGATCGATAGGCAGGCACATCGGATGCGTATTGTCAAAGCTTATCTCTCCGTAAACACTTGTGTCAACACTCAACACCCGCCACCAACCAACAGCCGCTGTAGCCGTGCCTCCTCTCTCACATTGTCTCCACTCGGGTATACCTACGAGTATCAACATCATCTCGCCGTCAATTACATTTCAAAACCTTATTGTATTATTTATTTGCCGGATAACTTCCTATTGTTGTTGGACAGATAATTAAACTCACTTTTATTTGTTAAGTAGTCTTTTAAGTTTAGTATCTGAAGATTTTAAGTTTAGTATCTGAAGATTTTAAATAGTATCAGCAACTTCTAAACTGTTTAAACAGGGCGTTGTTTTTAAGTAGAAAATAATCCACTACCTTCACGTCTAATATTACAAATTATCGCCCCGCGGTATCACCGTCACAAGTCCCGATCCCGTGGGAATATCGGAATAAAAAGCCTATAATACTTCCAAGAATTTAATGTATCCTTATAACAATTTCCATAAAAATAGGTCCAATAGTTTCAGATCCTTTTCGATACAAACAAATAAACAAAAAAATCTTAATATTAGTGTAGATTAGTAGGAATATTTAATTAATAATAAATCCTGGGAAGGGATGGGATGGATAGGGATGGGAAACATTCCTACTAGAATGTTTAATAGGGATGGGATGGGAAGGGATAATTAAATAAAAATAGGAATGCGCTGAAAGACAGGACGTCCAACCAAACCCACCTTCAACCGGCAGAAAGCTAACAGCATTAACCCGGCCACACCGCGCCGTCCACATCCACGACAGCTCCAGTAAATTCAACTGGAGATCTCTATTCAATTACCACACACAGACAGAAAATAAAACGTAAAACATATCTACCGAGACTTTTAAAATCAGCTGTCTCCCTAGAGATAATAAACTTGCATTACAAAAGCTAGACCATCATTTCTTTGTCCATTTTCTTAACATATTATCTATATCAATATTGCTTTAGCTTTATTTTATGGACTAATAATTATATTATATACATTATGTAAACAGATTCCAATTCTTTTGACTAGGCTAAAACAAATCTCATGTTTTGTGTTTCACTTTTTTTTCGCAAAGTAATTCCATTTATATATGTATACTAGCGCCCCGCTCCGGCTTCGCACGGCTATATTATGCATGTATTATACATATAAACCTTCCTCTTGAATCACTCTATCTATTTAAAAAAACCGCATCAAAATCCGTTGCGTAGTTTTAAAGAGAGCATACAAAGGCAAATAGGGACAGAAAAAGCGACTTTGTTTTATACTATGTAGTGATATAATATTTTGAGCGAAATAAAGTTATGGACATCCTCCTTTGAAACGAGTAACTGAAATCTGAATCTGAACCAAAATTTTGCTTTAAAAAATGCTCTGATGTTACTCTCTCTCTGTCTCTCTCTAGGAGGCCTACGTCTTGAATTGGACAAGCGCAGACTGAATGTATGGCTGGATGGGTACTCTATACTAAAGCATTTTAACTCTACGGCTGTGTCGACTAGTCCGGTCAATTTACTGTAATATCCGTTGTAGATTCTGGTCATACTGGCGAGTTGGCGAGTTGTTGAGTGGTACAGAATCTAATCATTTTGCTTGCACTGTGCTATTGTGTTGTGTTGTGTCGACAGAGGCTATTGTTTGCTGACTTGTGGGCTTGTAGGTCGAGGGAGGAAGTAACTTATATGGAATTAATGTTGACGAATGATTTGGGTTTCTAATTGTTTGAAGATGTTTCAGTCAGAATTGAGGCTTACGGACTAATTACATAGGGAATTGAAATGAACATCTGTCCTGTCAAAACATTTGATTGCCACAAATATTTTGGCTAACAACCAAATACCTACAAAGTTTAGCAACAAGTTCCTTTCAACTTTAAAGTTAATCGTAGATCACAACAAACTTTCAGAACAAAATCCAAGTATCGTCCATTGAAACAAATCTAAGTGGAACCTATTGAAACAATACCTAAGTGGTAAATAGTTGACCGAACGAGCGAAGCGAGAGAGGTCTAGTGGGGAGACGGTCGGTCGGTTGTACCTATGTATCTATGTATCTATGTATGTTTGTTCGACGATAACTTGAGTACCGTTGCTCTGATCTTAATGATTTTTGGTATACGAGTAGTTGAGGTCCATAGAATTTTTAAGTTCGAACATGAGCAGGATCGGTCGGGAGGTTACGGAGATAGGGGGTGCAAAACGGGATCTACCTATATGGCAGGCAAACTTTGGGGCAAATATACCCAAGTGGGGTATCAAATGAAAGGGCGTAACTTTGGTGACAATAATATGGTACCATGGAACTGATCTGATAATGGAACTGGAAGGAATCCACAGGAATTTATCATTTCAGCGGTCATTTTTATATCAAACTCATTTGTATCAAAAAGGAAAAAAAACGCTTAGACCTTCTTTTATGATTAAAAAATGACAATGTCAGGTTTTTTTTCTGTCATTGTCGTAAAAAATATGATTTCCAGAAATTTTCAAAACCATTACAAAAATAACTTAACTTCGTGATATTATGAATATTAGGTATATAATAATAATATGGTCATCCTTAATTAAATTCAAATAATTCGCAAAAGTTTATAGTGCAAAGTGAATCACTCTTGTGTTGTTCCCGATGGTCTTCGAAGAAGCTCAAGCAGCTTCTTCTCAATCAGCTATCTCAATCAGCTATTGAACAGCTAAACGGAGGTCGAGGCGAAAATTGGTCAATCCTTCTATGATTGACATCGTCTGGGCCACTCAGGACCTTGGGTGAAGACTGTATTATTAAATCGTCTATTCTACTTTCCCATAAATCGTCAGACCTCTCTTTGCTTCATATTATTCATTTATTTCATAATCAACGGTTGGTTAACAATTGTGGTGGATTATATTCGATAGTATTGCTAGCCGATCTAGAGATTCTAATTAATAAACTTGTGACTAATCTTTTTATTATTTTTATTTACTAATAGGTTAGGGACCTATTATAGGACCGATAATATAGGTCTCAAACTTCTCTAATATATTTGTATCGAGGGAGGAGCCGCTCTCCTATTTTCCTCTTTCGATTATGATGAGTACATAGGTACTGAATATTTGGGTGTTTAGTCTGATGATAAAGACCCGATGAGAAAGGTGACAATAAGAACTTAAAATTATCATAGGAGCAAGATAGTCATAGCATGTTTGGACTCTTTCAAAGCACCTTGATAAGTAGGTATTCTAGCTTCTGAAGAATCAGTACGGTACTCAAGTTCAAAGAAATATGAACTCATCTTCTAGACAAGATAAGCCTATCGTGTTTGGATTCGTTAAAGTACTCTTGATAGTAGGCAATCCATGTGTTAAACAAGCAACTGATATATGGGGTTTGGTAATATACCCGGAAGAAGGCTATATGAACTCATCTCTAGACAAGTTCAGGTCTATCGTGTTCAATTGATGAGTAGGAACTCTAGGTACTGACGATATGGAGATATAGACGGAAGGAGGCTATAGCGAGTATCAAGAAAAGGCGAAATAAAAAAAATACGTGATTGAGACCAAGAAAATTAGGTTATGGAACTCATTTTCTAGACAAGATAATATGCCTAACGCGTTTGAATTCGTTAAAAGTATCCGTTTAGCGATGTCCAGGATCAGGTTAGGGATAGCGATACTAAGCACCTATCATTTAAATAAGATAGACCGAAGTATTTGGAGTCTTTCGTCGTTATATTATCATACTTTACGCTGGAAAAAACCCGTAAAAAAATCGTGAGGTCTCAGTTCGGGGCGAACTACTAGTTTAGTGGACGAAGTGAAAGCTCCCCCTGCGACGTGTCACAATATTATAGGACTTAGGTTAACAGCACGAGTATTTGTGGGACACCTCGCTCACAGTCCGCGTTCTCGCTCGCCTTTGTCTTTAGAAACGATTGTTTTCTTATGCTCTATTTACTATACGTTTAGTTGGCATGGCAAGTGTGGATGATATAGCGAATCGGCAGCGCGGTTATCACGTGATCACAGAATACATCAATCAGAGCGGTTACATATCAAAATAACTAAGTTCAATATAACTATGTTCGAAATAACTACGGTCATAATGCCTACTGTTCAAAATACCTAATGGTTGTTTCACATATTTTTGAAATAACTAATGAACGAAATACCTAATGGACGAAATACCTACGGTTAATTTACCTACGTTCATTATAACTATGTTCGAAATAACTACGGTCATAATACCTACTGTTTAAAATACCTAATGGTTGTTTGGCATATTTTCGAAATACCTAATGGACGAAACACCTACGGTTAATTTAACCACAATTAATTCAACTACGGGTTTTCACCTGCGGTTAAAAAAAAATCAATTTTATAAAATACACCTACGGTTAATTTAACTACAATTAATTCAACTACGGTTTTTCACCTGCGGTTTAAAAAAATCAATTTTATAAAATCCCTAACCAAGTAAAATGGGTAGAATTCGCTTCTAGCACTCGCCGGCCGCTGCCGCGGCACCGCTCGCTTCGCTCGCTCGGCTCGTGCGTTGTGGTCGCAGTTCTAACATAAACCTAACCTATCCATGTCGGTTCGGGGTAGGGGGTGTTCCGGATGGGTCTTTATATGCTTCCCTAATCAAGTCAAATAGGTAAAATTCGTCTCTAGTTGCGTGATAAAGGCAGCATATAAAGACCCACCCGGAAAACTCCCTACCCAGAACCGACATGGATAGGTTAGGTTTATGTTAGAACTGCGACCACAACGCACGAGCCGAGCGAGCGAAGCGAGCGGTGCCGCGGTAGCGGCCGGCGAGTGCTAGAAGCGAATTCTACCCATTTTACTTGGTTAGGGATTTTATAAAATTGATTTTTTTAAACCGCAGGTGAAAAACCGTAGCTGAATTAATTGTAGTTAAATTAACCGTAGGTGTTTCGTCCATTAGGTATTTCGACCATTAGGTATTTTAAACTGTAGGTATTATGACCGTTAGTTATTTCGAACATAGTTATATTGAACTTAGTTATTATAATGTGTAGCCCAATCGACCGTTAGGTATTATGAACTTATGTGAATCGACCGTAGTTATTTCGAACATAGTTATATTGAACTTAGTTATTATGATACGTAACCATCAGAGCACTATTAACTTTATTACGCGGAAGTAGGTAAAGGAACGCGACGTACACACCGACTGAGATGAGGTTAAATGAAGAACTGTGGTAGCTGATAGATCGAATTAAGTACAGATTTTGCCCATAAAATCATACGAAGGACCTACTTAACAATTTCATACATTACTAACGATCTGCCCTTTCTTCATACGGATACAGAGCATAAACGCCCGCACTTTTTTATGTTATATACATCTAAACTTTTCTGACGAATTGCTCCGTCAATTGATGAATTGCTCCGTTCAGCAGTTTTGAGTTTATCGTTTACCTGTAGCAGACAGATGGGTACAATTTTTAGCATAAGTATAGATAGATCATAACGAATTTGTAGTTTAATTAGACGATGCAAGTAACTTACCTGATACGAATGCGCCTTGCGATGGCACCGTAGCGTAAACACACCCACGACAAGCCTCCCCCTGCATCACTCTAATCTCCCCCCATAGCCTCCCCCCCTACTCGGGCCGACCGGGAGGGGGTGCCGGGGCCGGGTGGTCCGCAACAAGTGGCGCCGCGACATCGTGGGACCACTTGATTGATACACGAACCGTATCCTATATTTAAATTATACGTACGTACGTAACTATAGGTTTGGGTGAAGTTTCCTCTTTACTTTGGTACATTGATGTATATCTATAGTTTATCAGGTCCGTCAGGGTCACCAATGTTGGAGCTACAATGGAGTTCAATTACTTGTCCATGTTAAGGGTAGATTTTATTCGCCTTCTAAATTCGCCGCCTTCTTCTTCGAATGACCCAAGTCAACGCGCCATATTAAACGCTTAGGTATACAGGTAAAATGGAAAAAAAAACTACAAAAATGAGTTATATTTCTTTTGATTTACTATAGGAAACAACGTTTGTTTCTACGAATTGATCTCTATCAACAATACTATCGATTGATATATAAAAATACCTATAGGATGATTATATTTTTTGCGAAATAAACCGGCTCGATTCGGTTATGACTAAATATGCTGTTTTAGTGTTTGTCAAAATAGGGCACGCGGTTTCTTTCTGCATTCTTTCATCAGGATTTTGAGAATTTAAGTCGTACTCGGACGATGTTCGGTTTTGGTTCCCTATTCATGAATAAACTATGAATAAACGAAACTTTTAAAAGAGACCTAGTTCCTTCATTAGATGTAAATCTGTATATTTTATGAAGTCAAACTACAGAATAGATTAGAGTCTAAAGGTCAGTTTTACAGCAGGTATAGCTCTACCTACTACCTAATAACTTCCTTTGAATAATTAAATAATCTGTGAAAAGAACATTGATAAGTTAATACTAAGAATATTAGGTTATTGTGAATCTTTAATATTCCTTGAAAACGTGCCGAGGACGACGTCAACCGAACACCGAGTTCTGACTACATCGTTCCGTGTCAACGGTTCGCTGATTTTTTGAATAATTAACGTAAAACACCGTCACGACAGACTTGTTTAAATCATTTTGTGATTCAACGCGACGTTTTTGTTAAGAAATCACGTCTTTATGAATTAATGACATTGTTACGAGGAAACGAGAAAATTTCCTCAAATGTCCTTCCCTACGTACCTACCTATTTACCTATTTGTGAAAAGACACGTTTTAAATAAGAATATATTTGTATTGTTCTCGTGTTGTTTCAGTACGCGATCAAATCATCCCGGAGCTGTCGTTGAAATTAGTGATAATCCGTTGGATGCTAGCAAGGTAATTACATTTATATTGCATTACCTACTCATCTCTCATGTCAGTTCAGCCAACGAGCAGTCTATCTCCACGCTATTATTTCACTCGGAAGATCGATTTCCGTCACTTTTTGCAGCAATTAGTAGGTATATGGGTAATAATGTGAGGAATATTGTCTTCCAAGACATATTTATTTTTGTATTTGCCGATCAAAATCATTATCTAAAGGCCGTTGCGTTCAATGATGAAATGAATGTCATTATCTATTGTATAACGATGTTACAGTTGCTGGTAGCGTTCGAGACAGGCCTGGTGGTGGTATGGGACCTGCGGGCGCGGATGGCGGAGTGGCGTGGGGCCCTGGGCACGGGCGGGCCGGGCGAGGGCGTGCGCGCCGCCGCCTGGCAGCACGACGGGAAGCTGATGACGGCGCACGTGGACGGCGCGCTCGCCACCTGGACCACCAGGACGCCGAGACCTACCTCGCTCTCATATCCACACGGTGAGCTCTACCTTCTCCATGGACCGGACACCTCTACAATTGGTTATCTATTTTGTTATAGACAATGGCTCGAGTCTATTCCATTTACTCATTTTTATAAAACGGAAATAACTTATAATTTCAGCGAAGGCAAACAAAGACGGCAAGTTGGAACCATGCAAACCCATCCTTAGGCTCGAATGGAAGACATCGAGAACGGGGTAAGTTTCACTATTTCAATTAAATATTTTGTCTTTAAGTGTCCTTTAAGCTTAGGGCCCTATTTCAATAGCCAAATCTCTGTCGCCTGTAACTATAATAAAATTTGATTTTTGACTTTTGGATAAGCTTCGAAACGATAAGGAATTTTCGTCTTCAAATTATACCAAAAGATCTTACCTACAAATTAATTAAATAATTACCTACACTTAAACCACAATTTTTCATGCAATAATCAACAATTTAAGTAATTAATAAGCTACATGCTTTTGACGTAATTCATTGCCTAGCCTTAACGTAAGGAATTGATTCTAAGGAAGAAGTCGAGAAGCTTTATTAAAATCAAAATGGAAAATCTACCGTTTAGAAAAGAACCAAAACGAAAAGGAGAACAGTGGTTAGAATGACATATCAACATGTACTTACCTACCTACTTAGCGTTAGTTAGAAGAACTTAGTATCATACATATCGGTAGATAGGTAGATATTATGTAGCCACACAGTTTCACCCTTATATATTGAATAAGTATTCTATAGTTTGAGGGTTTGTTGTATGTTTGTGAATCATTAGACGATAGTTAGGCCTGGTGTGTGTAGGTATTATAGCCGACAATGGACAAAGGAAGCCGCCGCGCAACGACAACATGAATCCCTCTGAATACACTCGGAGTGATCCCCTATCGAAGCTACTCAACCATCCGTAAACAACGAGTCACTGATGACCGATCACTGATTCCATACATTGCTTCAATGTTTAATTTTATTTATAACATTTACTGATAAATACTTTACTAACAGAAGAAATATAAATATTTGGTTTTTCTTCGATTACTCAGCTGTCCCTGGTTTTGCCCGCGAAATATGTGGATATGTGGAAATATGTGGATAAAAATGTATCTAGGTTAGGTTTAAAGATATTTATTCTCATAAGACAATAGTCACTTAAAATGAGATACAAACATAAAAATAGGTAGTTAAATATTCACCTCTGACGTGTTTAAGTAGGTAGTTTTAACAAGTTAATTGAGAAGAAAGAAAAATAAAAAGAAGTTACTATTCTAGCTTGGCAATATGCAATTTAAGGGTTACGTATCATAATAACTAAGTTCAATATAACTATGTTCGAAATAACTACGGTCGATTCACATAAGTTCATAATACCTAACGGTCGATTGGGCTACACATTATAATAACTAAGTTCAATATAACTATGTTCGAAATAACTAACGGTCATAATACCTACAGTTTAAAATACCTAATGGTCGAAATACCTAATGGACGAAACACCTACGGTTAATTTAACTACAATTAATTCAACTACGGTTTTTCACCTGCGGTTTAAAAAAATCAATTTTATAAAATCCCTAACCAAGTAAAATGGGTAGAATTCGCTTCTAGCACTCGCCGGCCGCTACCGCGGCACCGCTCGCTTCGCTCGCTCGGCTCGTGCGTTGTGGTCGCAGTTCTAACATAAACCTAACCTATCCATGTCGGTTCTGGGTAGGGAGTTTTCCGGGTGGGTTTTTATATGCTGCGTTTATCACGCAACTAGAGACGAATTTTACCTATTTGACTTGATTAGGGAAGCATATAAAGACCCATCCGGAACACCCCCTACCCAGAACCGACATGGATAGGTTAGGTTTATGTTAGAACTGCGACCACAACGCACGAGCCGAGCGAGCGAAGCGAGCGGTGCCGCGGCAGCGGCCGGCGAGTGCTAGAAGCGAATTCTACCCATTTTACTTGGTTAGGGATTTTATAAAATTGTTTTTTTTAAACCGCAGGTGAAAAACCGTAGTTGAATTAATTGTAGTTAAATTAACCGTAGGTGTATTTTATAAAATTGATTTTTTTTTAACCGCAGGTGAAAACCCGTAGTTGAATTAATTGTGGTTAAATTAACCGTAGGTGTTTCGTCCATTAGGTATTTCGAAAATATGCCAAACAACCATTAGGTATTTTAAACAGTAGGTATTATGACCGTAGTTATTTCGAACATAGTTATAATGAACGTAGGTAAATTAACCGTAGGTATTTCGTCCATTAGGTATTTCGTTCATTAGTTATTTCAAAAATATGTGAAACAACCATTAGGTATTTTGAACAGTAGGCATTATGACCGTAGTTATTTCGAACATAGTTATATTGAACTTAGTTATTTTGATATGTAACCAATTTAAGTTTTCTTTTAAAAATATTTACACTATCCGATTCTTTAATATCATCAGGCAGATCGTTGTATAGCCTCACTCCTTCAGATACTATAGTTCTCTTCCCATATGTAGTTCTATGTGGTCTTTCTACAAATTTATTTTTGTTTCTTAATCGTTGTGTTTTTAGGTTTTGTTTGAGTTTTATATTAGAACTTAGATTATTGGATGCTATATTCTTTACCAGAACACAAGTTTTATATTTATATATTTGAGTTAAATTGAGTAGTTCCGTTTTTTTGTATAATTCGTTTGTGGGTGTAAAATAATCGTAATGATGTAGTACTTTGATAATTTTGTTTTGTATTCTTTGCAAGGAAATTAAATTAGTTGGAGCAGCGGAACCCCAGATCTCTATTAGATACTCAAGATGTGATTTAACTAAAGAGTTATAGATAATTGTTCTTATTTTGATTGGGATACAGTGTCCTACTTTACGAAGAGCTCCTAAAACCGAAGTCAATTTTGACTGAACGTGCTCAATGTGTGGTCTCCACGTGAGCTTATCGTCTATTATTAACCCTAGGTACTTTTCCGAATATGATCTTTGTATTATTTTATTATTTATTTTAATGGGGCTATATTCTGGAATCGGTTTATTTTTAGCAGCTAAAATCATAAATGATGTTTTGGATGTATTAATTGTCAGTAAATTGTACAGAAGCCAATCGTTAAGTTTATACAGATCATTTTGGGCAGCAGTTATCAGTTCATTAAATGATTTTCCGAAATAAAAAAGACATGTGTCGTCAGCGTAGAGCGTTAGGTGACCAGTAAGGCCTATTTTACTTACATTGTTCACATAAATTAAGAACAATAACGGACCTAGTATGGATCCTTGAGGAATTCCACATGTAACATTTTGAGTTGTACTCATAAAATCGTCCATTTTGACAACCTGAAGCCTATTCTGTAAATAAGATTGTAGAATTTTTAAGGCTGTACCAGTGATACCGATATCCTTTAGTTTCAAGAGTAACTTCGGTGACTCACGGTATCAAATGCTTTTCGTAAGTCAATAAAAATACCTAACACACACTTCTTTTCATCGATGCTTATCTTTATTTTCGTAATTAGGTCAGTGGCGGCGGAAAGGGTGCTGGATTTTGGTCGAAACCCGTATTGTTCCTCAATTAGGAAATTCTTTTCAGCTAGATAAAGACTAAGACGGTCATATAAAATTCTTTCGAATATTTTAGAGAAGACAGGTAGAACTGATACAGGTCTGTAGTTACTGGGATCATTTCTATTTCCTGATTTATAAATTGGGCTTACTTTTGCGACTTTTAATGAATCCGGGAAAGCACCACATTTTAAACATCTATTAATTGATCTTGCAAGTACACCAGCTATATAATTTTTCAAAGACTTGATTGCTTTGGTGCTGATACCGTCTATTCCGGTACTTGTATTACTGTCTAGACTATTTATGATTTTAATTACTTCATCTTCACTACAAGGCCTAAATTCATCTAATATTTGATTATGTGTGTAATTTTGTCCGTACATATATATATTATTATTATTTTTGTGGTATTTGACAGGTATTTTACTAGCTAGCTCTGTACCGATCGAAGAGAAATACAAGTTAAAAACGTTACAAATTTCATTACCATCCGAAATAACTTTAGAATCAAGTAATAGTTTAGGAGGAGTACTGCTATCTTTAATTTTATTTATTGCCAAGCTATTAATAACTTCCCACATCTTTTTTGGTTGATTAAAAGTATCATGAAATAATTTAAAATAGTAATTTTCTTTAGAAGTCTTAATCATTGTTTGGACTTTGTCCTGCTCTTCAACAAATGCTTTTTTGAGGTCATCATCCTTTGGATACCTCTTTGTTTGCTGCCATAGGTTGTTCCTTTTGTTTATTGAATCGACGATGTCTTTGTTTATCCAGTCCTTCCGTGGTAAGTTCAGTCGTTTAGTTTTCTGTATCTTGTTCTTATCTATCTGCTCCAAAACAAATTCTTCTAAAACAGGGTAGTCCTCAACGTTGTCAATCCAGTTTTCTTCAGAAACACTTTGTTGAATTCGTTCATAGTCGATTGCTTTGTACTGAATTGATTGTTTTACAGGTGGTCCTAGTTTACTGACTTCTAAGTATAATTGTTTGTGATCTGATAATGATGACTCAATTACGGATAAGCTAAAAGTATGATTATTTATGTTAGTACAACTGTGATCTATAATAGTCTTTGTTGTATTGGTTTCTCTGGTACAGTAAGTCGGGTCAATTTTATTTAAAATTTCGTAAGTTTCTTTCACTTGATTCTTGTATTTTTTAACATAACTTTCTTTTTTAAGCAAGTCTATATTGAAATCTCCAAAAACTACTGACCTTTGACGTTTTTCTAATTGTGCAGAGTATATATCCAAGAAGTTTTCTACGTTGGAGTCTCCGTCTGGTTTATATATTACTCCTATGTTTAGTGATAGTTTGTTTGTGTATATCCATAAGTAATGGTTTCCATTTTCAATGTGATTTTCAGTTATTTCAAATTTTATACTACTATGCACAAATATGGATACGCCACCACATTTGTTGTGTTTTCTATAGTTATACACATGAGTATAGTCTGACAGTTGATATAATTCTGCATCCTGTTCTGAGGTTATATGGGTCTCAGTAAAAATAATAAAGTGGGTAGTTTTAGGTATAGCTTTAATAATGCATTTTATTTCATCAAACCTACCCTTTTTTCGAATGCTTCTTAAGTTTGCGTAAAAGAATCTCAATGACGACGGCATCAGCGGTATGTTTTTGTATTCGCTTATCAAATGATGACTTAATTTATCTGTAGTTTTTTCTTTCTGTAGGTGACCGTTTATTAGTTTTTTTTATTAAATTTATTTTCGATAATTTTGGGAATTCCTTTTATATATTTGATAATCAAGTCCTTCTCTCCACTTTCTGAACGTCTGTCTAATTCTTTTTTTAGGTTTTGTAAGTATTGGCGCTGTGCAGGAGTTTGATCCATGTAAATTAGAATGTTGTCAGGCAGTTTGGCCTTGTTCCGTAATAAGTGTTTAGGTATTGTGTTATTATCAAAACAAATCTTTAGAGGTCGATTTTTACCAGAAGTGTATTTTCCCAATCGTATGGTTTTTAAAGGCTTTGGGCAGTTATCCTGTAGGATTGACAATAACTTTATAGTTTCCTCGTAATCATAACTTTGCCTAGAGCTATAATTCTTATCAATTTTTTCGGAGATACCCACAAGAATCACGTTTTTCTCTCGATCGCAATGGTCTTTAAGCTCAAGGACGAGGTTATGGTGAGCAAGAAAAGGCGACGATTCCAACTTCGGTTTTACAAGACAGTCTTGTTTTTTTAATTCAGTTACTTCGTTTTGTAGGTTTTTTATCTTGTCCTGATTATTAATGTTGCTTGATTTTAAATTATCTATTTCGCTGTTGATTTGTTGAAGTTGCGTATTAAAGTTTTCTGACATCAACTTTATACTCTTTAGTTCGTCTTTAATTTCTGATATTTCTTCTCGGATGAAAGCCATACTATTGTGATGTCTCTCAGAAAAAATTTCAAAAAAATCCATTATTTCTCGTTGAAACTTTGCAAAATCTTCTCTTTGGTCTAGCTCAAAAGAGCGTTCCAACTGTCGTTTCCTCGAATTCGATTCATCATCCATAACTAACCATAACCATAACATCCTCCAGAACTTAAGTTAGGCGCTGATCCGCTGCCGCTTCCGCTAGCGCTCATGAATGTAGTATGAGGCGGTGTTCTCTGGATACTCATTTTGCACTGTTGATATTAAAACTTCCGAGCGTAGCAAGTTGGTACGAGGGTAGATGTTAAAAAATAATTCCCCTTTCACAAGTCGATAATGATTTAAGTGTTGATTTAACGAACTTAACATTTAACGTGATAGGATATCGCACTTTAAGTTAAATTACAACGATGTTAGTTTAACTTGATACTTATTTAAAAATTGAAATAAAATTATGCACACGTCCACTTCAAACAAGCGCCAGGGGCGTCTTATATCTGTATAAAAATGTACTAATTTTAAGCCTAATTATTTTAACACAAGTAAGTTAATAAATTGTGTTAGCTATTTTTACAGCTGCTTTATCGAGTTACTTTAGAAACATGGTGAAAGTGTTCCACTGGTTGTATTCCAGCGAGAGCCTGGTGATATTCTCGGGTGGTCTCCCGACGGACAAGGCAGGTCGGACGCACAGCATCACCGTGTTGAACGGGAAGAGTACCACCGTCCTAGAGATGGAACACGCGGTCGTTGACTTCGTCACGCTCTGCGAGAGCCCACATACTGCAGGTAAACAACAAACTAACTATCAACTATCTTGTTCCGCGATGACAATCCGGTAAAGATACCGGTTAGAAAGTCTACTTATGCTGTGTGTGTTCCCCTTAACTTGCAGACTACCAGGAACCGTACGCGATAGTGGTGCTGCTCCAGAACGACCTGGTGGTGATCGACCTGCTGTCCCCCGGGTACCCTTGCTTCGAGAACCCCTACCCCATGGACATACACGAGTCGCCAGTCACTTGTTGTACATACTTCGCCGACTGTCCCTCCGACCTGGTGAGCTACCCTAACAACATACAGATCTTCAGGTGGTCGCGTCGGTCATCTGAGACATAGCGTGAGATGTCGGTAATGCTGTTCCAGATCCCAGCGTTCTACAGCGTGGGCCGTCAGGGCAACAAGAAGGCGGGGTCAGCGTTCAGTGAGAAGCTATGGCCCATCGACGGCGGCGAGTGGTCGCCCGCCTCCTGCTCCTACAGCGAGATTATACTCACGGGGTATGTGTCCACAGCGACGATAACTCGCCGCGCCGTGTGGTTGCTGCAAAACAACGCTATATCAACCGCGTCTATATCCGTAGAAGGCGTAGTAGGAGCCGATCCAGAATTTTGGATTTGAGAGGGTTTGAAATTAGGGGCAAATGGATTCCGCAGCCTTATTACGTAAAATTAGCAATCTGAAAAAATCGTGCAATGATCGCGTGACAGACGCGCAATCGATTGCTTAGCGTCAAAAAAAATCGTATTATGTATGTGTTCGCTCGCTGACTTCTTGCTGATGATGGTTTGAATTCACTTTTTGCTACGACACTAGCGCCAACATCAATTTCACAGCAATAGTAGGAACTACTATTGGAATGTTAAACTCAAATCAAATAGTTTTGTTTACAAAAAAAAGACCCTATCAGAATCAACCATGGATTTCAAGTACCAGAAATCCATCAACTCAGATTCTTTGGCATTTTGGTAATGTCCCATAGCAGTCGATCCGTTGCTTATTAAATAATATGTAACTCACTTTTAACGTAATTAAGTAGTTATACATAATGAACATATTATTTCAGGCATGCAGATGGTAGCGTTAAATTCTGGGACGCGAGCGCTGGGACCTTACAGATTTTGTACAAATTGAAATGTTCTAAAGGTAAGGAAATATAGAAATAAATTAATGTTGTGCAGTCGCCATCCAGTGCCGTAATGTAATACCAGTACTGATGTTACATTTCCTGTAGTAATGTGACAATATGTCGGTGTATACCGGTCGTAGAACGTTGATAATGTCGTATGTATAAAAGAACAGCTATTTTAACCAAAACTGAGGGTAAGGTTACATAAATTTAAAGGCACATATCATCTATATCATCAGAACATATTTTAATCATATAAATTACATACCCATCGGCGTTATTTTACCACAACGCCTAATCCACGCACTAAAAGGTATTAAACTAATAAACTCAAATAAATTGTGTGACCATGAAAAGGTTCAGGCATCATGAAGCTACTGCGACAGAATGAACCACGTTCCGTCATTTAATTCCTATTTATAGACACAAAACAGTAGTCAAGAACAGTAGTCAAGATGGCGGCGCCCTGACGTATACATCAAATCATCATAGTCGTTTTCGTTTTTTCTCTGACATATGTATGGTGTTGCAGTGTTCGAGCGTCGCGCGGGCAGCAGTGCGTGCACCGCCTGGGAGGAGGACAGTCCGCTGGCCGTGCAGCAGGTGGGTACTGCGTGTTGCAATGTACGTGCAATACTACCTCTGTTTGTGCAATATCTAAACTGTTACTGTACAATCATATAGGTGGCGCTGTGTGCGGAGTCCCGGCGGCTCGCGGTCGCGCTCCCGCACGGACACGTCGTCTTGTTCAAGTTCCGCAAGGCGGAGACCCACGCCGAGACACAGGTATATACATACACATATATACCATACCTACCTACCTACACGTAGACAATGTATGATGATGTTCGTTGTTCCAGGTGTTAGATATTCCAGTGATATCGGACACGTTAGAGGAGGAAACCTCGCCGGAAGCGGAAGGGGGGCGGTCGATGTCGTTCAGTAGAGGGGGGGAGGCCGAGGGGGAGAGTAGAAAGGTGAGTGTCATTCTGTGTGGAGTATCTCGTGGGGCTCGCTTGCAGCGTTATAGGTGTATACTTGTCGTAGTCGGGCGTGTGGGCGGGCGGGGGCGCGGGGTGCACGCTGCGGGTGCGGGGCGCGGGCGGCACGGGCGGCGCCCGCCGGGCCCCCGGCTTCCAGCCGACCCTGGTCGCGCTGCAGCAGGGCCCGCCTCATCCCATCCAGGCGCTCACCATCAACTCGTCGTACGGCCTGTGAGTACATCTACTTAGATTGTATACAAGTGAGAGTCCACGTGTGCTGTGATGCGATGCGATGCTATGGATGTTCCAGGATGGCGTGGGGCGGCGAGCGCGGCGTGGTGGTGGTGGACATGATGTCCCGGTACGTGGTGTGCGCGCTGCCGGCCGCCGCGCTCTACCACGGCGAGCGGCCGCGCCACGACCGCCAGCGGTCCCCGAGCATCGACCAGGTACACACCCCATACTATACTGTTCTGTACGAGACACGACCTACCCTCTATTATGTTTCAGTTGCGATTTTATTTCTTTACTGATCGGTTGCTTCGGCCGAGGGGGCTTCCGACCCCGGGTCCGGGGCCGGGCGCGGACGCTCCGTCGACACCACCACCTCACCTCCCCCCCCCTCCATTCATTCAGCTCGTTCGTTCGTTCGTACGTTTCACCCTCGTTCCGTTCGAGGTTGTAGAGTAGCGAGCCCGGCTTCTCCCCGTGTAGCACCGTCGCATGGTACCCTCAAGCACAGGGGTGGGGTGTAGGGCGGGAGGGCGCGCGCGGTGGGGGGGAGGGGGAGGGGCGCACGCGTCGCTCACCGGTCACGTTTGTTCCCCGCGCTAAGCCGGACGAGGCGCGACCCTCGCCCGCCGCAAGCCCGACCGACCCCGCCAGCACCGCCGCCGGCGCCGAGGACACGACGGACGAGCCGCGCTACACCGCCGACCCCGCCGCTCGCCGCAAGTCCTCCACCTCATGGAAGACGTTCAACCTGAAGCGGCAGTTGTCGCGCGTCGACCTCAAGCTGAAGGCGGCGTTCACGACGCCGGGGGGTGTGGGTGGCGGCGCGGGGCCCGAGCCGGGGGGAGGCTCGTCCCCCGAGAGCGAGGAGCGCGCGGAGGGCGAGGCGGAGGCGGGCGCGGGCGAGGACGGGCCGCGCGCCGACCCCTTCGAGCGGATGCACCGGGAGCTGCGCGAGCGCCGGCCCCCCACGGACGTGTACGACCGCATGCACCGCGAGCTGCAGGAGCGGTGGCGCGAGCAGGCGGCGCGGCCGGACCACCTGCCGCTCGAGGCGCCGGCGCGCCCCCCGCGGCGCCGGGCGGTGCGCGACCTGCGCCGCAAGCACCCCGCCCCCGGCGCCGCCCACCCGGCGCCCAGCCCGCCGCCCCCCTCCTTCGCCGGCACACTCATGCGCCGCTTCAGTAAGTATACCCCAACACCACCATGTCCACCACCGCAGCGACCACTCCCGCGCCATCACCTAGCTACCATCGTATCGCTGTGACGTATACCTAGACCGTAGTGTTCATGTTCCGATCACATCTGAATGGTACTTGGTTGGCGATATATCGTTCATTCATCACCGTTCACTCTACTCTAGTCTATGGTCCTACTCGTATAGACGCCGGGCGTACCTACCTACATAACGTTGACGCTCGGCGTTAGGTAGAGGTTATGGTACCTAGATGGTTGGTAGCTAGATGTTTTCTCTAATATATAAATAAATTAATATTTATATAAAGCAGACGTAATCGATGTTGAACCTTAAATAAAGTACCTAACGTACGTAAACTAACGTTTTTCTATTTGTAGATATTTGAACAGTCGAAAGATGTCGCGTGTCGTCGACTACATGCTTTCCGCTTCTTGTCATATTTCGCTTTTTTATTTAATTTATTTATTATTTACCCTTATTTTAGTATAAGTATAGTACTAATAAATATGTAATATAATGTGACCGAGGACGGCGTGTACGTGTACATGTATGTACCTACCTGTTGTATATACGTGTATATATACCTACGTATAGTGGTAATGTGTGAGTGTAGTGATTGTAGCGGTGTGTAAACTCACTCATGTTTGTATTTTCTTATTTCAAAGGAGAAGGAGTCGTCCGAGGAAGACTCTAACTGCCTTAAATATATATTCTCCGACTTCCTCGGTAATTAGATATATATATACAACAATGTGACGAATGTGTAGGAGATATATCTGTGTGTTGTCGATGTCCTTGTCGAGAGGCTCCCAGCTCCCGCTACCGCTACCTATGGACACGGGCCCGTTAGTAGTAGGTACAGTTGTATGTAGCGATCACTCATGACGCTGTGTCCCCAGGGCGGTTAGTAGCGCGCCTGTGCCCCGGGCCGAGCGGCGAGGACGCCGTGCGAGTCGAGGCGCCGTGCGAGGCTCGGGCTCCGGCCCCCGTAGGTATATATATAACCCGGGGCTTGTGTGTGGGTGTGTGTGCGTCACTAACCCGTGGGCGAGCCGGAGCGGTGGCGGTCGTCGGGCAGCCGTGTCTGTATGTGTGTGTTGTAGATGAACGGGCCGGGCGCGGGCGCGGGCGTCGGGGGCGGGGCGCCGCCGCCGCCCGGGGCAGCAGGGCCGGGCGCAGGCGCGGCCGGGGCCGGCGCGGCGGGGGCGCGCGTCCGGCGGTCGCGCTCGCAAGGTACCCGCAAACTGCACAAGTGCCTGTCGACGGCGTCGGACGTGTACGCCGCGCCCCCCGCCCCGCAGCACTCGCTGCTGACGACGCGACAGTATTGCAGTTTTGGTAGTACAGTCACCTTGTATACCCACCGACCTTCACTCGGCCTCAATCTCTCTCGCTCTCTCTCTGTCTCTGTCTCTCTTCCTCCCTCCCTCCCTTCTGACGCAGTTGCAATTTCTCATCTTATTTATTTAACTTTAGTTTAACGTTCGTGAGTTACCGTCGAGTGACGCCGACGACTTCGCTTGTCGTGTCTCGGCACGTATGTGCGTGCCGCCATCTTGCTTCGTGCCATGCACGTTCAGCTTCTCGATTGAGACATATTACATAACCACTATGAATGTCTGCTCTGCGCGGCATCTTGTCTCAAACTCTCTCTCTATCTCTTGTAACTTATATGTTATTATATAAATGTTGATTGTTCTGTTACATAGAGTATCAACTCGAGTGGCATCAAGCCGCGAGCGAGCCACACGAGCCACGACCTCTGGTTCTTGTATTTTGTATTCAGTTGATTTGTTTTGTTTTGTTTCGAGACACACTGACCTCCCCACTTCTCCTACTCTTCCTTCCATAACTGACTACTCTCATACTGACCTATACATACCTAAATACATTGTAGTTTCATATGAAATTAAAGATTCTTATTTACGTTTTTATGCCATTAATTTCAACATGATTCCGTTAGGTATTCATCTGCGGTATTTAACGACTTCTTTGACGTTATGAAAGTCTTTAATTTCATTAAAATAGTTGTACAATTTGAATCACTACATTAAATAACTTACTTAATTAAACTTGAAATGAAGTTTGCTTGAATTGACAAAACACACTTAAATAAAGCGCGAAATACAGAAATATGTATCGTTAAGTACAATGCGAGGAAATATATATTGACCATCATCATGTAATTAGTTTATACCTTTCTGTTAAAGCCCACCCTAGCCCCCGTCCGCCCTGGCCCTGGGCCCTGCCCTGGGCCCTGCCCCCCCTCTCCGTCCTATCTTAATTTCGTTCAGGGTAAAGTTGTAATTCGTCATTATTTATTTGTTTAATTTCCAATTTCAGATCGGAATCATTTAATAGGTAATCATTTGAATGAACAAAGTACTAATTTCTTCTTATATTCGTGATCAGTTTATCGTTGTGTTGACCGAGTAGTTGTTTATATATCCGTTGTCATCCTCTCGTTATCATAGAATGGTTATATTATACATATATCACTGACTCTCCGTGTACACTGTACCTACCTACCTAGGGAGGTAGGGCCCGGCGTCGCCCAGGGCGCACGCCCCGCGCGCCCCGGGCGACGCCGCCACTCACCGCCCCGCTCCACCTGTGCTCGTATTACATTGTGGTTTTGTTTCTCGGTACAGAACCACCTATACCGCAGACTCTCGCATCTATGGAGTACTTACACATAATGCAACCCAATGGTACCCGAAACGTTTGCATCTTTTGTTTTTATTTCTCCATCACTTATCTCTACTATAGTTTTGGTCAGTTTGTGTTGTATGTGTGTGCTTGTCACGTCACGACCACGACACGAGTCCCCCGAGTCTCGACTCCCCCGAGTCCGGACTCTCACGATCACGTAGGTAGTCTTTCCTAGTGAAATTGTGGCTGTCTTATGTTTATGGATGTTTCACGCTCGCGCCCGCAGAGATGCGTCTCCACTGCACCCGTCTCTCTCTCTCTCTATCTATCTCTATGTGAGATATAAAGCATGACTGTTAGATGAACTAAAAGGTGACTTACTACTCAAAACTATCCTGTTTTATCTATATATATAATGTATGAAATGTTCGATGTTCCGCCGGTTGTTGTTGACTCTACGTTATATATGTGCATACCTACCTGTTACAATGTAAGCGAGGCTTTCCATATCGTATCGTATACACGCCGATGTATCTACATATATACATACATATGTATCGTATCGTACCTATCATTTGTTTTCTATTTATATTATTACCTTAGTATGATTTGTGTCACGAGCGAGCGTTGTCACGTTATGCGTTTATTTGCCTCTCTGTCTGTCGTGCGGTAGGTCGACGGACGTGCTATCCGGTCCGGTCCGGTCCGGTCCGGGCACGACCCGGGTGCGCCCGTCGACTCCGCTCGTTACACTATTACATTCTAGTTTCTCTTTTTAACTCTCTCGATTACATGATTATTGTTTCTTTTTCTAGCCCGACCACAAAGCAAAAAGTTTATATGGCTCGTTTTTGGCTGCCTCTATATACGGCTGTCGTTATGTCTATGTATGCTTACTATATTATCTTATTATGAGCACTAGTTGATTGCATGCGGCTTGCGTATGCCGATATGTAGCACCTCTAGCTGTCTGTCTGTCTGTCCGTCCACGCGGCCTCGCGCGACGCTTACATTAGAGGCGCGCTACGATAGGGGACATAGCCTACCGCTACCGAACTCTGCTCGACATCTAACCATTCTCATCACATTACAATCATATATTATTTGCTCTTTAACAATCGATATTATGTTTGTAAAGTAGGTATGTCTCTGTGTGCTTCTCACTCACAATATAACATCGTCTAGAGCTGTCTGTCTGTCTGTCTGTGTGCTGGTCGGACGACTGGCACGTGACGTTATCTGCCATATCTAACCTGCCGGTAGTACCGGGAGTAGATACCGGGTGTTCGGTGTTTTGACTTAACTCGGGGTTTATGTAGGTTAACTCATTCACAATATTGTATGTAACTACCAACTTATATGTTACGTTGAACGCTTCTCGCTATTGTAATATGTTAGTCAAAACACTAACAATCGTTTAAAATATACTTATACTAAAACAGTAATAAACATATAGGAGAAGTTGTGGAAATAAGCTGAGATTGGACGGGCAATGGGCATGGCATGCAAGCCTCGGGGCACATTTCTTGGCATGATTATATTATCTACTCCTGAATATATCAATTCGGCACAATTATCCTTATAATTGCACCTGTGCGGTTGATTTCAGCGTATTTCACAACCGCACCGAGAGACACCGTGAGCTACAGCTAGCTTTAGTTGCAACTGTACCTACCTTACAGTAGATGTAGCTCGCGTTGCGTCTGACGTCACGACCCCGGCCCCGGCCCCGGTCCGGGTCCCGACGCCGGTCACAGACGCCGGTGCCGGAGCCGGGGTCGGGCTCGTGACGCGCGCGGTACGGAGAGAGTAATCTGTGTGTATTATTGGCAACGGGCCGCGTAGACAAGCTGGACAGCTCGTTCTCGAGGTCCCGCTCCAGCAGCATGTCCAGCCTCGAGAACATCTCGCAGGAGGGTATCCAGTGTCTAGCATTCGCCGATAGCTATATTAAGAAGTCTGGTGAGTCCTACATATACATGTTACCGCAGTCTAATAGATGCCGCATTATGATGTAAAAGCAAGTACGCGTTGGTCTGTATGCGGCATCTATGGGCCGAGGGGTTACACCAGTTGATAGTTGAGAGATGATACAATGCGGGTCCCCCCCCCCCCCGCAGAGCCGACGACCCTGGTGCCGACGCTGTGGATCGGCACGACCCTGGGCTCGGTGCTCACCATGATGATCAGCCTGCCGGAGCCGGACTCGCGGCACACGCAGCCTGTCATCGTCTCCACCACTGGTAGGTATATCATACATACTAAATAATTACTAGCTATGACTCGCGGGTTTAACCGAGCCTCTAGGTATTTCCAAAAATCCTTTTTTTAGGGATTTCTCAAATAACTCTGCGAGCTGTCAAAATCAGAATATCATCTATTATTATCAACATTTTCACAACTCGCACATGAATCCGACGTCAACTCAACAACACCTTGACGCCGCGTTAGGACGTAGCGTTTAGTGCTCACCTCTGATACTCAAAGAACAGCTGTGCAAAATTCTAGGTTTCAATGAGTGAGACAGTAGTTACAGTACAACATTATGTTCCAGGTGGACCCATATTTAGGTTAAAAGGTTCAATATTGACGATGTCATTTTTGGACTGCAACGGTGCTTTAATACCCTATTCGTACGAGAGTTGGAAGGACGATAGTAAAGATGTAAGTACTATATATTTGATACGAAAATTGATCTTATTTGATTCAAAATAAAATATTGTAAATGTATACGTGTTTGTGATCGGCAAGGTAAGAGATAGAAGGGACCGTACGCCGACGAAGCAGCCGTCGTCGTCCCGTATGTCCCCCACCCCGACGGCGGGGGGGTCGATGGAGGGGACGGCTGGGACGGCGGCGGGGGACAGGCAGTTCGTCGTGATCGCGTCCGAGAAGCAGGCGCGGGTCGTCGCGCTACCGAGCCAGAACTGCGTCTACAGGCAGCAGATCGTCGACGCTGACTTCGTCGTTAAAGCTGAAATTGTTAGCTTGAAAGGTAATTGTACCAAAACACACGTTTGATATATCAATTGTTACAGGTTGAAATATGAATACACATTACGCTATTTTCTTGGTGAATTGTCGGAAGTTCACAGTTTCTTCAGTTTAAAAACTTAGATTTGATCAGATCATAGAGGATTAATAATATATGACCAGGTTGATAAATATTTGAGGTTGTAATATAATATTAAAGAAGTGATATTATATCAATATGTAAACATTCCAGATAGCGTATGCCTAGTGAACTACCTGTCGACGGGTCACCTGGTGGCGTACAGCCTGCCCTCGCTGCGGCCGCTGGTTGACGTCGACTTCCTCCCTCTCTCCGAGCTCAGGTAACCCTCCCCCCTCCCCCCCCACTCGACCGCCCCCCCTCACCCTCTCACCGACCGACACCTTTTCTAACTCGATCCAGTCTTGATGTGAACACGCTAGCTAGCACCCACAGCCTGACGTTTGGGTGCTATGATATTCTAACGAGTCTCGATCTCGACTCGACTAGAATAGGGATAGTATCGTGTTTACATGAAGGAAGGTCGCGAGAGACGCTCGGTCGCTCACCGATCGACGGACGGTACCTACCACTGTTAGACTTCTCTGCACCAAACGAAGGCACTAAATGATAAACGGCTTATTTTTTACTAGAAGATTTTCATCTAGCTCCAGATAGCTTGTGCAGTTTTTAATCTATTATAGTATCGACACGAGGATGCCGCTCCGATCGTCATTTTTACATTCATCGTCATTCGCAGGATTGTTTTACGATCATTCGCTATTTTATCATTTGGGAGCCTATCGACAGAGTTCCTGATCGATGTTAGAAATGTATCCTTGTTCGATGCAAGCGCTCGGCGAGTCTCTCCCTCCCTGTCCGCTGTCAGTCGATAGATAGCGTAGGGGGAGCGAGAGACCGGAGCCTTGTGTCCGACGAGCGACGACGGTCTCATCTTCTGTTTACGTCGCGTCGTTGCCGGCACACGCTACTAGAACCAAATTGTGCTATTTCTGATCACAAAGTAGACAAAATTTTGCAAATCTGTCGAGCACCTCTGTGCTTCGGTATTTGGCACTCTTTCTGTGTTTCAGTTTGACCGGTAACAATTGGACATTTGCTACGAACACGTACACACTTCGGGACTAAATTTTACCGATTCTTTATTATGAAATACACCGTTTTACTTTCTAACAGCAAACCGTCTTTAGTGGTGCTAAGATACTTGTAAATACACTAAAGTTTCCGTACTATGATTTAACAACTATCAACTCGTACCTATCATTTCTGTAACACTACCTACTGACTGCCCCCAACTGTGCTAACTCCCGACTATGTACCGCCTACCGACTACCGACCCCTGCAATAACATTATGTATCTAACACTTTTAATTTTAAACAGTTTTATTTTGTTCGTTCGACACTGGTTTTGTCTTTCATCGTCACAGGGTTTTATCAAACGCAACAGTACAATTTACGTAAAGCTCTAACACCGTTCACGCCAAAGTAATAAATCATCCAAATACACGTCAACAAAATTTAAATTGTTTGTTTTTGAACTAACTTTTATTCACTTGAACTACAAACCGAAATACTTCATAAAATGAAAAGTAAAATAAGAAAAATTGCGTAAAAGTTGTGTTGTAATTACGCAGTGGAGTGCGATGTATTTGATAAGACCCTGGATGTGAGTCGAAAGCCGGTGTCGAGCGTGGCACGTCGAGCTGACCGATGCCTGTGTTCACGGTAGCTTCCAGACACAGTCCAAACAGAGGGGTATCGTAGACCCAATGCTCTCCATATGGGGCCAACAGCTAATTGTAAACGAGGACACGGACCAGTAAGTCCCGCCGCCGCCGCGCGCGCTAGCCTTGTACCGTCACACTGTTTGTGGAGCTCACTCCGCCCTCTGTTGCCATAGACTGTTCATGTTACTTGTTGATTGATCGGCTTCGATCCCCATACCCCATACCCCTGTTGTCTTACTACTTATTTTCGAATCGGTTACGGGCAAATCATTGTACTTTACACTCGGGAGAAACACCGACAAACGAAAGCGTTTATGTCTATTTCTTTGCTGCTCTTTTTTTATATCTACGCTTATACTCTAAATTGCGTTTTAGTGATATTTATTTTGAATTGGGTATTTTATTTGAGTTGAAACACGACAACATGATATTCTGACGAGAGAATATTAACATAATTGTGATGATTTGCCCTTCCCCGAGGCTGCTTGCGAGTCTGCTTACCTAGTACCTATATATCTGGAGATGTGTACCACGAGCGAGTGACACTATATATTACACACACACAATACTCACCGACAAGTCACCACGTTATCGTTACATTGATTATTCTTCAGTTTGTTCTTTTGATACTGTATCCTCTTCTTCGCTCGGCTGTTCAGCTGCAGATCTTCAGCAAAGCAAACCGCTGGAGCAAAATTGTCTTCGAGTCATAAACACTTAGATAAATATGTCGTGATCAATTCAAACCACTAAGACTTACACCTACTGAAAATATTAGACGTTTTTGCTCCACAGAAAGTATATCGCTTCTCTTATATCTTACGCGAGCATGAAAGCTTCTGAGTTATGATGGGCTTTCTTTATATCTTATCTTCGCTTTTATCGAAAGTTTATTCTGTAAATAGATGCAATAGATCCATGTTAGATACGCTTCATGTTAGTTGTTACATTTATCCTCTAGACACCGACAGAGGACTCTGGATCAATCAGGTGAGATAATTTTCTCAATAGATAACTGTTATCTAAACTCTCTCTTCAACTTCGAACTTATTCTCGGTTCTCTCTAAATGAAACGCTTCAGAATTTAATCTATCGACGAAACTTCACCAATATCTATACCTATTTTAAATATTGAAAACAAAAAAACTTTAGAAAAAGGTATATCTTTTATACAAAAACTTTGTTTGAATCTAATATAACATTAAATATGCTATAACTAAAGGAAACATTTGGCAAGCTGACGTTACATTAACGTTACAAACTACATATTTCAGGATAGCGAAGACATTCTGCTTCAGCAATCGAGGGCACGGCCTCTACCTCGCCTCGCCTACTGAAATACAGAAGTTTACTGTTGACGCTGAATTTTGGTGAGTTTCACACTTTAATGACTGCTTTACTAGCAAACTAGCTCCACGATGTCACTGTATAGGTACACCTAAAGCTGAACTAAGGGTGTATGTATATAATGTCGCGTGTATACGTTACAGTCAACAGTTGAACGAGATGCTGGGCGAGCTGTTCCTGCCCCGCGACATGCCCGAGCCACCCAAGGAGAGCTTCTTCCGGGGGTTGTTCGGCGGCGGTTCGAGGGCACTCGACAGGGAGGAGCTATGTAAGTGTTATCATTCAGTAGGTATACGACAGTCTCCCCCTCCCCTGACCTCTGCCCCATATGACCGTCGATGTTACAGTCGGTGAGAGTAGCGGCCTGAAGCCGAACCGTACTGTAGCCAAGCACATCCCGGGCGGCGGCGAGGCGCTGCAGCAGCTAGGCGCGCGGGCTTCCACCGCCTCGAGCGAGGTGGCGCGCGCGCATCAGCTCGTCCTCGAGCGCGGCGACAAGCTGGGACAGCTCGAGGAGCGCACCGAGAGGCTCCACAACCAGGTACTGCTCTACTACGTACGACGTAGGTCCTTACTGATCGCGATCTAACCGAGTCATCATTCTAACTGACGTGTTGCCTTCGTTACAGGCGGGAGAGTTCTCGTCTTCGGCGCACCAACTGATGCTCAAATACAAGGACAAGAAGTGGTACCAGCTGTGAAGCGTCACACACAAACACACACACACTCTCTCTCTCATTATCTCTATCTCTCTCTAGGTGCTAAACCGATAAGCCGATATTGTCGCCGCGAGAGCTTAGCTACACCCACGTAGTAGTGATATCTTATGAACTTTATACTTCTCTTGTAGGCGTGACTCGTTGACTCGGATGAATGAACGCACAAACTCGTCGTATATCTGTCCGCTTCCGGGCGGCGCGTCGCGGCGCCGTCGGTACTACCTACCTACGCGACGGTAGTACCACGCGACGGTAGTACCACGCACGCCACGCCCGCGCCGCGCTGGTTCGTTCAATTATTTCTGTGCCTGTATCGTCGTCTGGTCGGGCTCGTCCCGCATTCATTCACACGATGTGATAATGTAAATAATTCTTAAACATATTATATAAAATAAATCTTAATCTTTTTATACGATGTAGTGTTACGGACACGGCTCCCCCCCCTCCCTTGTACCCCTCTACTCCCCCCCTCCTACCTTCCTATCTCTACCTAACCTACATATGTTTCGAGCGTCCATCAGCAGTCAGTAGTTGCGTACATATTTGAGTTGTAGAGTAGACGAATGATATATATTTATATATACATACATTTATAATAATGTTATGTTTGTTTGTTCGTTATGTAACTTGTTCTCGAGATTATTTACCTAATGTTGCCGATCATTGTATTGTATAATACATACAATATACCCTAGGTAGTTGGATAATGTTAATGTTAGATATAACTACGATGACGTTACTTTAACAGAATATATATATATATAATGTTAGTGGAACTACGTCGATCTGTATAAAGTTAAGTAAATAATGAAGAAAATATTATAAAGATTGAAAAATTAAGCATTGGATGACAATAATTTTGTTACATTTCTCAGTGGCTAATACTTTGACAGTGTCGTATGTGTCGGGTTCCGGTTTAGTTCCTCCCCTGCCTGCCTGTCCTCCCCTCCCCCCCTGCCTGCCTGCCTGTCCCCCACTCCCCCCTGCCTGCCTGCCTGTCCCCCCACTCCCCCCCTGCCTGCCTGCCTGGCTAATAGGGCGCATGGCGCCCGGCGTCACCTCCTCCGCTCCTCATACCTAATTGATCTAGAAACGTTTTACATTCCCATCGAGACGAGACGAGCCAAACAAACGGAAGTAACTGCCGAGCTCTACTCTATCTATAATATTTACTTGCTAAACATACGAGTATGTCATCCAATACTACAATAATATATATATAGGTACCTACCTACCTACATGTAAACACGTATATAGATACTAAGCCGTTCAGTAAACTAACCTCTAAGTATGATTCCATAGAGTTTGCGCACTCGAGTACCTAACTACATACATAGTTACTACCTACGTATAACAAAGTCATTATTTTTGTAAAGTTGAATCGAATGTAAATGTAAAACGTTAGCTATTTATATGCTAGCTGTGTTCTGCGGTTTCTTCCGTGTAACTCCTAAACCCGTGGAAATATCGGGTTGAAAGTTGCACATGTCTTATTTTAAATAATATCGACTACCTCTGTGCAAATTATAATCCAAGAGGAAGAAGAAGGTACGAAGAAGATGAAGAGGGTTCAAACTTTCGCATTTATAATGTTTGTTATTGTGATAACCAGTAGGTGATACAATGATAGCAATACGTACAAGCCTGACCAATCGGTGCGCGGTGTAGTCTCGGTGTTACTACACTCGATAAATAAAGCGATAAATTACATTATAATAACTGTTAAAAGCTACTGTGTATATCGCTGCGTTAGTTATGTAAGTACCTAGTTAGTGGGATCGGTGTATCGCATGGCAATAATACTGTGTACTGGATGGTACGACGCTCGACACACCTGCTCGCTAGTCCGTCAGTCGCAACGCGTCTCTCCGACCGAGAACACGTCTCTTTAGGTACAATTGGCGAACGATACGGTCTATTAAGTTGATCAATTAACTCCGTCAGCTAATAATAAATTTGCTCGATTGTCAAATAATATTTATTCAATTACATGACTTCGCAGTGTTTTTTAAATTTAAGTTGCAATTATAATGATTGCCTGTTTGCGTACACATTTACTTGATTTTTGAAGATTAATAGGAACGTTTGAACAATAATGTGCAAAGTGCAAGTTTATAAGTAGCCGTCGTACAACATGACGTGTCGCGTCGTGTCGGATGCCAAACGTTAGTACCTACTCTACTTTACTTGATTATTGTTAATAATATATGAGTTTAGGTATATAATACGTTAAATATCGTAGTTTCCTCGGTTTATCGCAGTCGAATGTCGAACGCAGGGAACCTATCGTACATATTTATATCGAGTTGTCATTTTAATCGGATTATTTTGTTATCGAATCATAGTTTTATTCGAGATTAAATATTTTCGTACCGGTTTACCGTTTTAACTACATAATAGGTTTTAATATTTTAAAGTTACCTAATCGGATGCCGTGATAATAGGTTTGGCTCGAAATCACCGTGTTATATCTGAGAGGCATATCAGTGGTATACATCACACAAGGCACCAAGTAGCGAGGGTCGTTGTTAGATGGTATAGTTTTGAGACGCGGCTTTAGTAGGTAGGTACATCATGTTCTACATACGATGCCGTTTTACATCCGTAGTGTACATTTAAGATAATATGATCGAGTAGCCAACGTGGCTACGTATGTAGTAACCTACGTATCACGTAGCGTAGTATCTAGCTACATACGTAGGTACGCCACGAGCTAATGACGCCGCTCTATAACTAAAGTAAGCAAGTACATGTACAAGGAACAGTTAAGTTTACTGAATTCTACGATTGTTAACTTGGTGGAGTGGAGGCGCTATACCTACATACGCTATGCGTGATCGGTCGGTCGCCTTCCGCCTTCTCTCTCGGTTC
This sequence comes from Idaea aversata, assembly GCA_907269075.1. Lineage (NCBI taxonomy): Eukaryota > Metazoa > Arthropoda > Insecta > Lepidoptera > Geometridae > Idaea > Idaea aversata. The sequence continues at coordinate 223,697 of OU026092.1, read as the reverse complement.
TATGTATTCATCATGCAATACGTATATAGATTATATTATACCTATATTATAGCAAATGTTCCATATAACAAACGCTAACAATGTTTACTTTGGAAATTATGGGACTAAATTATAAATATAAGATTTGTAAATAAATAATAAAACAAAAAAACTTGTGGCAAATTATTACTTGTTAATCTGTAATAATTGTAGAATTTATTTCAATATTATTTCGTATGTACTTATATAAGTACGTATTAGACGAGCGAGATATATATAACAAATATAACACATAAATACCTATAACTAAGTATACATATTGTATATAAATGAAATACTGTTGAATTATATTATTTAGTTTCGTAGATGATTACTATAGTCATTATATATAAATAAATTATAAAAATATGAAAATAAAAATATATCAAACCATATTTATTTCTTGTATTATTTTATCGAATCTTTATTCATCCTATATCTGTAAGTATTGAAAGTCTTTTTTACTGAAATTTATACGGGGATAGACTGAAAAGCTTGCGGTCTCATAATAAATATGTTTAGTAGAGCTTTGAAAACGACTAAAGTTAGTAGAAATCACACTTATTACGCCATCTCTCTTTCTTCAATTTTTCTCCTCAAAAAGTATGAAATTAAAAAATAAAAGTCTTGCCTGCCCTTTCGGGAGTACCAATAAGTATTAATAAAAAAATATTGCCTTAAAGAAAAATAGTACATGAAAAAACATGAAAATAATTTGAAAATCTTAAAAACATGCTCAAAAAATATTTACTTTTTCTGTTTTTAGTATTTGTTGTTATAGCGGCAACAGAAATACATCATCTCTGAAAATTTCAACTTTCTAGCTATCATAGTTTATGAGATGCCTGGTGACAGACGGACAGCGAAGTCTTAATAGTAGGGTCCCGTTTTTAAACTTTAGGTACGGAACCCTAATAAAACTGGAAAAATTATTCAATTAACTCGAGCATGTTTTCACATTATCAGTTTTTTTGTAGGATACTCTCTACTGAGTTATGATTGCCTGGTAATTACAAATTACTATCAAACAATTTACACGGTAACGGAAAGAGAGCAGTTGAAGAAAGAGAGAGATAGCGTTATAAATGTGATTTTTTACCTTCTACTGACTTCTGATTGCCTAGTACTTACAGACCAATTACTATTAAACAATTTACACGATAAAGGAAAGAGAAAAAATGATGGAAGAGAGAGATAGCGTTATAAATGTGATTTTATACCCTCTACTGACTTCTGATTGCCTAGTACTTACAGACCAATTACTATTAATAAACAATTTACACGATAAAGGAACGAAAAAAAAATGAAGAAAGAGAGGAAGTTATAAGTGTGATTTTTTATCTTCTACTGACTTCTGATTACCTAGTACTTTTTACAGACCAACGACTATTTTATAGAGCAAATGGTTGACTATGCTGGTATTATATGCACGGAGACGTTACATAACACAACTGGCGAAAAGCGTAGAAGGGGAAAAAATCCCTACGACACTACCGGTAGTGTCGACTGGTAGTGCGGTGGGTAATGAATAAATTACTTCTGCGCTAAACGTAACAAAGGAATGAAATTTTGGACAATGACTATTCGACTGGAGGGATAGTGAAACATGAACGAGGTTAGAGACGCTAGTGTGGCACAATGTTGCCAGTCACTTATAGAAAAACATCACAAAAAGTTAAATCTACCCTTGCAATAAGTATAGCAACTAAGCATAGGATATACAATATTTTGGTGTCCGTCAGCCGGGCAAAAAAAGTGCTTCTAGAACGAATTGGTTCGGTGAATAATTAGTGCTCAGTCTGCTGTAAATGTGCGCGAAATAAAAAATTAGTGCATGTAGGCATTGAGGAAAAAAACGGCAAAAACAAATTCTGCTGGAATGACGGTGCTCCAGCAGGAAGATTTTTAAACGAATGACCGGAGAGGTATATAATGTATATCGGCGGATAGCTTATATTTGTGCATAATTGTGCGCGAATAATTAAATTTGTGCGTCTTAGGGTTTTCGAGATATTTCATTTCCTGCTGGGCTGACGTTTTGCAAAAACTTGTATCTCCGAAACCATTGAATGTGCGACCTTGGATTAAACATATATAAGTAGCTCTTAATTTGTGCGCTAATTTGTTTTTCATAAATATCTACTGTTTAAGAGAAATCATGCAACCCTGAAAATTCGAAAGAAACTCCTTGCGCTTAAATGAGAACACGCAGAGGTTCACTGAAAGCGGTATTTGGCTCGTTTTGTTATTCTTTACATGTATAATAAGTTTCAAGACAGTACATACGCGCATTTTTCAATAATAACACTTCAAGTCAAATCTGAAAATGTCATAGCTTTGCAAGAAACCTATTCAACTAAAGATATGTGCGTATATACAAAAAATTAGAGTGCCTTTTGAAATACATATCCTGAAAATTTCAGCTTCAAATGTCGCGTATTTTAGTAGATATAAACGAAAAACAAATCATAACTTCAGTTCTTGGCTAACCGACCAAATTCGAATGGTCACGAAAAAGCGACGGTTTCATACATTTTGATGACTTCTTAAATGGACTGTATTATACTGAAGCAGTTAATTGGGTTTAGGTACTGTGAATTGGAAAAGTGTTATGGGAAGTTGCAAAAGTTTTATTTTGAGATTAAGATAGTAGAAACCAGTAAGTACGCTTTTATCTTCCTTACCTATTATAGATTATTGATAGCTCAGGTAGGTAAGTATCTACTTCATTTTACTAAGTTCGCAATACGAAGTTAAACAAAAATGTCGGGTTTGTGCTTAATAAATAATATTACTAGTAGTTCGCCCCGAACTGAGACCTCACGAGTTTTTTTCAGCGTTTATTATATTTCAGCGTAAAGTACTAAAATGTATAATATAACGACGAAAGACTCCAAATACGACAGGTGTATCTTATTTGAATGATAGGTGCCTAGTATCGCTATTATCTGACATTGGATGATTTAGAGAATCCAAACACGATAGGCATAACTTGTTGTTGTTGTTAAGTTCTAAAAGCATAGGCCAGCTCAATCATCACACCCTGGACATCCGTTGACTCTTTATTTTTACTCAAGACATTTTGAATGTGTCCAACATAATATCCAGAAGATAGTATAATTCCTTTCCTTCCTTCCTTATGTATCTACTTATCATAATGTTACGTAAGAGGAAACGAGAAGACAAGCTCGAGAACGAGAATATATTAGAGAAGTTTGAGGCCAATATGTCCTGTAATAAGTCCCTAAACTAAAATATAACAAGTCAATAAAAATTATAAAAAAAAGAGTCACAAATTTTATAATTATCAGAGTCTCTAGATCGGCTAGAACCGAACATTCCTACTATTTAATACTATCCACCACTATTATTGTAAAACAGCCCATGATTATAAAATAAATAATTATAGGAAATGAAGCAAAGAGAGTTCGGACGATTTGGGGCAAAGTAATAAATTTCTATAAATTTTAAATTTAAATAAATTTGGATTAAGAATATTGTAAATAGTAAGCGTGTTACATTGTGAATTTGTGATGCTACACCTTCGTTATTTTTCTTTTGCAATCACAATGTAACACGCTTACTATTTAAGTACAATATTCTTAATCCAAATTTATTAGATTTTATTTTCTATTTTTTAGTTGGACTTTTATTATTAAAGCGTGTTTTTTTTAGTTTTTTATTCTATTAATTTATTTTATACTTTTTGGTCTTTGATAACTTAATATGTTAGATCGGACCCTGGTTACTATTGAAAGACAAACTACTCGTCAAGACGATTCTAACGAGCCTAAACTCGATGAGGTTGTGTCGTTTCATTGCGAAGTTCCTATGACCACCTTCCAGTTCCATCATCAGACCCTGGTTACCATTGAAAGACAAACTACCCGTCAAGGCGATTCTAACGAGCCCAAACTCGATGGGGTTGTGTCGTTTCATTGCGAAGTTCCTATGACCACCTTCCAGTTCCATCATCAGACCCTGGTCACCATTGAAAGACAAACTACTCGTCAAGACGATTCTAACGAGCCCAAACTCGATGGGGTTGTGTCGTTTCATTGCGAAGTTCCTATGACAACCTTCCAGTTCCATCATCAGACCCTAGTCACCATTGAAAGACAAACTACTCGTCAAGACGATTCTAACGAGCCTAAACTCGATGAGGTTGTGTCGTTTCATTGCGAAGTTCCTATGACCACCTTCCAGTTCCATCATCAGACCCTGGTTACCATTGAAAGACAAACTACCCGTCAAGGCGATTCTAACGAGCCCAAACTCGATGGGGTTGCGTCGTTTCATTGCGAAGTTCCTATGACCACCTTCCAGTTCCATCATCAGACCCTGGTCACCATTGAAAGACAAACTACTCGTCAAGACGATTCTAACGAGCCCAAACTCGATGTGGTTGTGTCGTTTCATTGCGAAGTTCTTATGACCACCTTCCAGTTCCATCATCAGACCCTGGTTATTATTGAAAGACAAACTACTCGTCAAGGCGATTCTTGACGAGTAGTTTGAATGAATGAACTATGAAGTATGGATAATGAGATAATTCCTGCAGATTCCCTCCAGCTCTATCATCAGATCAGTTCCATGGTACCATATTATTGTCACCGAAGTTACGCCCTTTCATTTGATACCCCACTCGGGTATATTTGCAGTATAGTTTGTGTGCCATATAGGTAGATCCCCTTTTGGACCCCTATCTCCGTAACCCCCTGACCGATCCTGCTCATGTTCGAACTTAAAAATTCTATGGACCTCAACTACTTGTATACCAAAAATCATGAAGATCAGAGCAACGGTACTCAAGTTATCGTCGAACAAACATACAAACATACAAACATACGAGCGACCGACCCTTCTCAACACTAGACCTCTCTCGCTTCGCTCGTTCGGTCAATAAGTAATAAAATTATAATAATATTACTTTAAAGGTGGACGCAGATTGATACGCGCCGAGCGCGCCGAATTTTTGCCGTCCACGGAAAAAGGTACCTTATAATAATAGAGATAAGGTATCTACATTTATATTTCCGATGACGTCATCAGAGTCGTCCGCATCGTCAGAGGCGGCCGACACTGAAATAAATAAATGAATAAATGTAGGTATGTACCTTATCTCTATTATTATAAGGTGGACGGCAAACAATTCGGCGCGTATCAATGTGCGGGCACCATTGCATTGATTTTAAAATTACATAAAAAGACGATTGTGTAGGTTCAAATCTCCGGCCGCCGCGCGCCGGGTGGTTGTAACTCGCTCTGTGTGAAACAGTTACACAGAATGCGGCATTAGTGGGAAAGAGTCAGACGCTAGTTAAGACGTATTTCGCTCCTTGCCTCCCGCACCGCTCTCCGCTCTCGGTGTGCTCTCGGTTCACTCACCCCGCTCCAATAGTGTCCGGGGTATATCTAGTGTTGCCAATTTAGCATAATCTTATGCTCGATTTGGCATTTTAAGTTTCAATTCCACGTAGTAATAAGTTTGTCATTAATATTTTTTGTCATTAATAATGTCATTAATAATTTTTGCGTGCAGGAGTAACAAACATACATATACACACACACACACACACACACAAACGTTCACATTTATAATATTAGTAGGATAGGATATACATATATAGTAGGATGTAAGCCATTATGTTATAAAACCCTATTTAAAACAGTCTCGAGATACTTACGTGTAAAAAGAGGTATTTATGAGACTATTAAAGTTTTGAGAAGTATTGTATTGATCAAAACTATATAGAAATACATATATTATATTTTTAAAAAATGTGTTTTTTTTGTATTTCCTTAATATTTTATTTTAAGTTTAAACATAATAGTATAATAATTTAGGTATAAGCATAAATACCTTCTTAAGTGTTCTAATTACAATCAATTACCTGTCTTAAACTATTTGATTTATAATTTAATGTGATCCTAGCACTACCCACAAGGTCCTACTGTGATCTTAACTATACCTCAGTATTAAAAAAAAACAAAATCAGGTCACTCGTTTTGGGAGATAAACGCGCTACAATTGATTTATATTACCTATTCCGTGGCACTGCCGGAATAAAAAATAGCCAATAACACTCGGTTATCTTAAATCTATCTCTGTGCAAAATTTCATCCAAATTAGTCCAGTGGTTCTAGAATCTGGAGATACCAACATACACACATACAAACATGTTACCAACATTACCTCTTTATAATATTATAGAGTAGGTATAGAAGGTTAGTATAGAAGTACCTATAGATAAACGTGTCATTTTAGAAATACATGCATTAATATTTCTCTAATGTACCTACTACCTATTGAAAAAATGATAATGCACTAAAACCTCTATAAACGTTCTAAGCGCGACTGTACGGACAACAGCTTCAGTATAATACAGTCCATTTAAGAAGTCATCAAAATGTATGAAACCGTCGCTTTTTCGTGACCATTCGAATTTGGTCGGTTAGCCAAGAACCGAAGTTATGATTTGTTTTTCGTTTATATCTACTAAAATACGCGACATTTGAAGCTGAAATTTTCAGGATATGTATTTCAAAAGGCACTCTAATTTTTGGTATATACGCACATATCTTTAGTTGAATAGGTTTCTTGCAAAGCTATGACATTTTCAGATTTGACTTGAAGTGTTATTATTGAAAAATGCGCGTATGTACTGTCTTGAAACTTATTATACATGTAAAGAATATCAAAACGAGCCAAATACCGCTTTCAGTGAACCTCTGCGTGTTCTCATTTAAGCGCAAGGAGTTTCTTTCGAATTTTCAGGGTTGCATGATTTCTCTTAAACAGTAGATATTTATGAAAAACAAATTAGCGCACAAATACGCACAAATTAAGAGCTACTTATATATGTTTAATCCAAGGTCGCACATTTAATGGTTTCGGAGATACAAGTTTTTGCAAAACGTCAGCCCAGCAGGAAATGAAATATCTCGAAAACCCTAAGACGCACAAATTTAATTATTCGCGCACAATTATGCACAAATATAAGCTATCCGCCGATATACATTATATACCTCTCCGGTCATTCGTTTAAAAATCTTCCTGCTGGAGCACCGTCATTCCAGCAGAATTTGTTTTTCCCGTTTTTTTCCTCAATGCCTACATGCACTAATTTTTTATTTCGCGCACATTTACAGCAGACTGAGCACTAATTATTCACCGAACCAATTCGCTCTAGAAGCACTTTTTTTGCCCGGCTGACGGACACAATATTTTGATAGTTACTGGGACAAATAAAAGATGTTGATATTGAGCAACTTTTTAATAAAACTTTAAACTATGATATTATAAATACAATAGAATACAATTACGAGCATTTATTATGTCTCGGGCGTATCAGGCGCGGGGGGGTGGGGGGGCATGGCTTAGAGCGACCTGACACCCTGAAGGCACAGTTCTCGTTTACAGCCGTGGTACATACATACTCACACACAGGGCTTGTATAGAGGTACGACTACACCACATTCCTACTCCTTACCACCAGTTGTACTCGCTACTCGAAAGGTGTACCGTATTGAATATATCTCATTAAACTTAGAGACTGGAATCGAACTTCTGATTGCTTTAATCAATATCTCTCTCTTTCATTAGGGTGACCAAATATTATTTTCTATAGAAACTGAAATACTGTTGATGTGTTGGTTTCTATTCTAGTCTTTAAGTTTCATGGGATATAAAAACCTTGCACCTCTGGCCTTAGACTCTGGCCCCTGTTTATCGAAACTTACAAGACTTGTATTATCAATCTACAAATGTAACAAAATATAAATATTTTCAAAAAATCCATCTAACAACTTTTAGAAATACCACATACATTCTTGAGTGCCCGGCGACTCTTTACTCTATCAACAAATTAAAAGTACCTGGCATTAATCTTCTTAAAAATGAAAATGACGTCATACATTTTTTTATATCAGTAGGTACATAGGAACATGTAGACTTGTAAGTTAAGCAGGGAGCTACATTTGGAGACGTGTGATGTAGTTGCAGCTTTATTTAGTTGGATAGTGTGAGTGATGCACCGCGCGCCCTCTGTCGCCACTATCGACCTTATACCGGCCGCACAGAGTGGACTCTATTGCGTCGGCAATAAGGTTGTATATCGTGCGCGTTATATAACATAGCATTAACCTATAGAAGCGTGACTCGGTCGGACGGTCGCGTTAACCGAATAATGAAATCCTTAAACGGGCCTTCAGGGCTATGTCCTTTACTTATAAGAAATAGCGGAAAATGCGGAAAGGAGTTGCGTGCCCAATTTTGACAAATAAATAAAACGGCATCATTCGATTTATTGAAAATTTATTACCTTAGCCAAGAATCGATCTTATTAATTATCAAAAAATATTACTTATTACCCTATATTTTTGTATCAATCGATAGAGTTTCTGATAGAAAAAAAAATCCTGATATAAACATGGGATGCCAAATCAAAAGAAATAGGTCATTTTGTAATCTTCTGTAATTTTCATACTATACTATACCTACCTGTAAAAAATGCAGGGAAAAAGTTATGGCCTTTTACGTAAAAAAACCAATGCACTAAAAGTATGAACTGATTTTACATCATACTTGCTCGGTAAGTACAATTTAGTAAGGTGAATGCTTGAATTGTAAAGTTCACTTTACCATTCAAGCTATGTCAAACTCCTTGGTTAACCAATCTCTTTTCTTATAAAATGACGAAACTTTTTACTGAAAAAAAAAACGATAAAAATGGCGGCATTTCATCTCAGTTCAAGCTATGCAAAACTCCTTGGTCAAACAAGTTTTTTTTTTCTTCAAAAAACGATTTTTACTGTAAAAAAAATAAAAAAGGGCTGCATTTCATTTTAACTAAGTGTTTGTTCACAAGCGACGACTGTATTAAATTTTAAAAAAAGAACATACACGTTTATGCTAGTTCATCATGTCTAGTATTCGTCTGATGCCTGATTTCTGTCATCTTGAAGCCGAAGATGTCGTACAAAAATGTTTTATTGACCTCGCATGAATGATGTAAAGTAGTATACCTACCTCGGTTGTAAGTAGCTATTACACCCTCAAACTATATTCGCCCTCGCTCGCTTCGCTCGCTCGTGCGTCTAAATATCTCGGGTGCACTCGATCCATAGAGCCCTTTGCGAGCTGTGCTCGCACGGGCGCCATATTGGATCTCGTTCTGTAATAGCTCACTTACATACCTTGTGTGGTAAACTACTATTACATCATACTGCTCGGTAAGTAGGATTTACTAGTATGGCAAGAGGCTGTGTAAGTTGTCATTTACAACACAGTGCATTGTTTAGATGGAACGTTCCATTTTCAAATCACTTTACCATACAAGCATAGGGTGAATGCTTGAATTGTAAAGTTCACTTTACCATTCAAGCTATGTCAAACTCCTTGGTTAACCAATCTCTTTTCTTATAAAATGACAAAACTTTTTACTGCAAAAAAAAAACGATAACAATGGCGGCATTTTATTTCAGTTCAAGCTATGCAAAACTCCTTGGTAATTTTTTTTTTTTTTTTCATAAAATGATTTTTACTGTAAATAATGAAAATGGTGGCATTTCATTTGAACTAAATGTTTGTTTACTTGCGACGACTGTATTAAAATTTAAAAAAAGAACATACAAGTTTATGCTAGTTCATCATGTCTAGTATTCGTCTGATGAATAAGTGGTCGGCACGCTTGATTTCTGTCATCTTGAAGCCGAAGATGTCGTACAAAAATGTTTTATTGACCTCGCATGAATGATGTAAAGTAGTATACCTACCTCGGTTGTAAGTAGCTATTACACTCTGCTAGTGCACTCGATCCATAGCGCCCTTTGCGAGCTGCGCTCGCACGGGCGCCATATTGGATCTTGTTCTGTAATAGCTCACTTACATACCTTATGTGGTAAACTACTATTACAAATACATATTATGTAAAGTAGATAATTATACCTATGAGAATATACACTATTGTTTTGCCAGAGACGGAAAGCCAGAAGACTACAAAAATGAGCTATTTCTTTTGATTTACATGTTTGTTTCAAGAAATTGTTCTATCAGTCACACTATCAATCGATATAAAAATATAAGTTTATTATTTGATTCAGTTTTATTTTTTGTCAAAATCAAGAACACAACGCCTTTCAGCATTTATCGCAATCTCTTGTAGTCGAGACAAAGGCGCCCGAAGGCCCATCTAATGATGTCACCGTGTAAATATAGAAGAACAAGAATATCACATAATCCTGTACATTGTTTGTTATAAACGTTGTTATACACCTTGTTGTATATTTGACTACTTACTAACTCTAATGTATACAGTGTATGCAACATGCGCCGACCGACGGCGTCTCTACCGGCGTTACCGGCGCCATCGGCCCTACCGCGCCGTTACACACACAGTTATTATATCTATAATCGATGGAAAACGACGTACAATATACAATGAACGAAATACTAGTGAGATATAATTGAAACAAACACTTAATTATTACATTTGTTTTATATAAAATTTGACAACACTCAAAGGCAACTAATTGCACTAAAGTAGCACGCGGCGCGACACGCGCGACGTAGCGACGAGACGACGCGACATGCGCCGGCGAAGACACGCGCGACTTGCGCCGCGGGAAGACAAACACATCAACATAAAGGATACGATCACAATCACGACTTACATAGCTACATCGTCGTACAATAGAAGGTACAACATTCACCAACATTTGGTATATAAATTCAATAATACAATATAGATATATAATGACATTTCGGTGCTTTTCATTCAAACATACAAGATCTTATTTACATTGTATATCAAATATATAGGGAATTGTCTTGGGGCTTGGGTGATCGGCCGGTCTGAGACGCGCCATTTCATAAACCATTTATTTTTCTCTATCATAATTCCGTATTTCTTTGTGTACGGAGTAGAGTGCGTGCCAGATATGTCTGCTGCACTCGCTTCGATAGCTATAAACACCTCACACACATTCAACACCTGACAGATATTGGAACAACATAGATTTGTCCCCATATCTGGCACGAACTCTACAGAGTTAAGAGTTTGTATTTGTTTCACTACTTTTTCCGCCAAAACACAAACAATCAACCGCATGTTTTGGCGGAAAAAATAGCTTTACATAGAAGTTTGACAAGTTGAACTAGATATCAACATCGAGTACCTATATTTAGCACCTTTACGAGCGACGCCGGGTGTGACGCCTACTCTATTACTGATCTTGAAATACGAATTTCGACCTTATTTATCAAAGCTTTAAAGTTGATATTACGCCGAGCGACATGAGCACAAAAGGCCTGGTCGGCGCTCGGTGATATATAAACACAAAATACATAATGATTAGGTTGTAATTTGATCACTCTATGTAAAATAATCTCGAGCCCGGCACGGCCTAACATTACATCTCTCCGTACTCTCTCCATATGTTCCTTTGAATATTTCCCTTGAATAATGCCTATAGTTAGAGCAATCATTTTTTTACCCGACTGCACGACACAAACGAGTAGTAATCAGTCTATATATGTTTGTTTGTTTGTTCCATTGTGGCAGTCTAGATACCAAACGCGTGGGCCGATTTTGATAAGTGGCATGTCATTATTATAACACGTAGGTTGGTTGTACGTACGTACACTACAGATCTTTGTTTTACATTTATTTTGAAAATATGGAATCAAAGAAAACAGTCGGGCATGTGTACAGCAAACCTAGGTTTTATACAGGGTTATTGGAAATTATATTAGCAAGCCGTTAAGGGGTTACTTCTATGCACCCAAACAAACAACTTTTGTTCTACGACTTTTGGAAATTCGAACATTTTTCCGAAAATTTTGAGGTTAGGTTTGCCTGAAATTCAGCTGTTCCTTACACGGAGAGGTCAGTTACCTTAAAAATTTTTAAGTTTTATCTACTGTTCTTGGTCTGAAAGACCTTTGTTTTAAAAAATAAGCTGTTTTTCGAATTTACATAACTTCAAAATTTCCATTTTTTTTTCGAATTTCCAAAAGTCGTAGAACAAAAGTTGTTTGTTTAGGTGCACAGAAGTAGCTCTCAACGGTTTGCTAGTATAATTTCCAATAACCCTGTATAAACAATGATTGGCCTGAACTCTAGAGGCATTATCCAGGAAGGAAATAGAGGAATACATAGAGGAAGCAATACACGTGTATATACCCTCTTATTGAAGATATACGATGAGAAATTGTAATACATACTATCAAACCTTGTGGGGTAAGATAAGAGCTAACGGTACCAACAAACAAACAAACAAACGATCTAACTATATATATAAAGTGCAACACTCAAGGCACTTGTCACACTCCACTCAAGTAGACAATCATTCAATACTATATTGTTCAGATAACATACAGTCGGCAACATAAGTGCAGACACACTGTACAGATCTAATTACTGTATTTATTATTGGAATGTTTTCATTCTAATAACGTATGTCTAATAAATTCATGAGTTGAAAGACTTTCAACTTGAACTCGAGCAGGACCTTAGGATCTTGCTTAAGTTGAAAACCTTCTTATGATAGCAGTTTTAGAGCTCTACGGTGGGTCTACACTTTTGTTGCCCGATTACATTCGTGATTGTACTCAGCAATAACGGAATTATCATGTAATAAGTAATAGTTGAATTATAATATAGGGAGCTATGACGACATTTTGTGCGGCTCGGGGCCTACTCCATCTATAGTGTAGGTATATGTCCCAGGCACTACATCAAACGATCAGTAGATTCGGGGCCTACTCCATCTATAGTGTAGGTATATGTCCCAGGCACTACATCAAAGTTGCTAACGCTGTATCCATCATCTATCTATATTACATGTAAAAGGCCAATATAATATAGGGTGAAGGAAACTGAACTCAAATAACTTACACTGTAAGGTTTTTAATACATTGCCAAAATATTTTGGTCTCACTTAGCTGACAATAATTTGGAGGGAATGAAAACTAAACAAGATTTTTGCAAAAAAGGAAAAAGCCGAAGTAAAGATTGAAATTTGAAATTTCTTTGCGATTTGTAAAGAACATCATTTCCAACCTCCTAAAAGTGTAAGGGTTAATTATGCTTTGAAACTAGTAAACCGGTCAAGTTAAAGGCTACAAACTAACAAGGGCTGTTTAAGGTTATAAGCCTTATTAGGAAGTTGAAATTTATTTTCTTTACCAATAGTATGCAAAGAAATGATACATTTTCAAAAATGAAGTTATTAAATTGTCTGCTCTAGTAATGATGCTCTGGTGTGCCTTTCTGGTGGTATTATTTGAGTGGAAACTGTTCTAGTTCCAACCTTTACCCCAGAAGTAGTACCCATGGCTCGTAGAACAGTTTATTGTACTAACATCACTACCATTTGTACATTATAGATAAATACCATTTAGTGTGACCAGTGTAGCAGGTCGTGAGGTCGTGAGATCGAGCCTCACCGCGGTCGAGCTGCGTTTTTCCTTCATTTACATAAACAATGAATTTGAACCTACCCCTTACTGCCAACTTCCCTCTGAGAGGGAGGAGCCTGCACTGGGACATTTTACCTCTTTGTAATACTTACTCATAAAAAGTAACAAATACAATAGTACAGGATCCCTTTAACAACGACCTTCACCGAAATGCTTAATGGATGAAATGTATTTTATATCTAATTAAATAGGTCAATCGTTTCGGAGGCCAAGATCCACTTTGGGTCGCTGAGCCAGCGGACTAGTAGTAGTAAGTAAATAGATCAATAAATATATTTCAAATGGGTTAACAAAAAAAGTCAGTCCAGAATATGACTAATTTATTACAATTTAATTTTTATTTTATATCTTATAAATCGATGAATACCGGCATTCACAAAAAAGTGTGACGTCATCGCTCACGTTCCGTTATGGACAAGGTAACCACAGCAACGTATTATCGTTGCTATGGGTACCATCAATGTTTGCTTAATGACTTTATCACGTAAAATTATTGTCCGTAAACCAACTTTACAGACAACCAATGTTTTATTTATAAACATTTTACTGGTTCGGTTAATAAATAAATTCGATTTGACATAAAATACTTTTCATCCACTAATAAGGTCGGTGAAGGTCGTTCTTAGAGAGATCTTAGACTATAAAGATATAAAGCAACACGTGGTATACACTAGTTGCGTGTCAATACATAACGTCACGTCATGTTACAAGTACAAGCGTCGTCTAAACGTACAGCATACATAGTTATAACTCTAGATAATTATGATCACATGTTTCAACTCTTGGATACTTGCAGGTATCGCTAAGACATTGTTAACAATAAAAATTGCATGAAATATTGCATTTAGATTTAAAATTCGAAAAATCCCATTCTGTTTTTTTTAAATTACTTTTGGGTAGTAACAGTACTTAAATGTACCTGAGAGGTATTACAATGTTTTTGTTACACTCTGTATAATAAAACATAGATATAACATGTCTATAAGTCTAGTGTAGAATAGAGAGTACATCAAAGTAACTGGCACATGGAATCGAGACTCAAAAGATAATGCCCATTTCCTTAAGAGATTTAGGTTATTGTTAACGGCAATGTTCTTTCAGCCTTATTTAAAGACACACAATTATGTTTTATGAAACTATTCTTATTATTTCACCCTTGATTTTAATAATCTCATCTTTTGTTACCCAGCAAATATCACTCGAAGTTACCGTTCTATTTTTATGGCCATGCCACTAGTAGTCAGGTGGGACTCTTAATGTAATAAATGACCAGTTGGCTCGGAGCGGTGCAATGGCGGAGGTTTCAAGAATTCATTAAATATTAATTTGAGTACCAGATTTTTTACCATAACAAGTTTTGACATTATACCATATTTTTTTTGAAGTGAAAACTTCTTATGGCGCGTTGGGCACTTTTGTGGGTGAGCATTTTCAGCCGTTCTCGCGACAGATGAGATTTTGACAGATGAGATTTTAACAGTTATTGTGCTTCTACTACTATGCAACATTGAAAACAGCGCCATCTCTGTGCAAACGGCCGAACTACGATACTCACTTCTGTACAACAGTGTTAACAGCGACATCTCTCGGTGGATGGTGCAGGTTCGCAACGAGCTGCCGTACGCAATTCGCGTCGCACGCTAGCGCCATCACTGATACACGAGTGAGCATTTTCAGCCGTTCTCGCGACAGATGAGATTTCGACAGATGAGATTTTACACAGATATACAGTTTTCACTTCTGCCTGCACTCCCGGAGTGCGCTGTTTTTTTTTTTTATTATGAATATAATTGAAGGCAAAAAAGTATGAAATAAACATAGAAAAGATTAACATATATGAAGATAACTTATCTTCGGTCTCGCCTTCCTATAAATTGCCTGCTTGGAGACATCCTCCTTTGCGTATAAAACATTGATGTACCCTCTATTTTAGTAATTCGTATTTTATCTCAGTGTAATACCTATGTGACAGTTAAAACAAAGTCACATGAAATAAACCTAACATTTAATTAAAAGGATACATAAACAAGATATGTGACGTCACATGTATGTATATGTATATTTTGTAAGTAGGTAGGTACATATAATGTAGGAGATCTATCTTTCATATCTAGATAACTTCATATGATTGCACAAGCCAATTTAATAAAAAAAATGGATTAAACAACAAGGTTAGGTACAATTCAAAGATCCTTCCCTAGAACTATAAGAAATCAAATCATTATAATAAGCTAGCTGCGCTCCGCGTATTTACCCGCGTAAAGTCTCGATCCCGTGTGAATAGAAAGCCTGTGTTCTATCTACATACCAAGAGGTAACAAACAAATAAACACACAAGCTTCCACATTTATAATATTAGTTATATTCAGTTAAAAATGCAAAAGTCTGTATATTAAATATTCACGTGTAAACCGCTCAACTAATTCTGATTGATTTTGGTATAGAGATAGATGATGGGACCTCGGAGATAGACATAGATCCCGACGCGCGACGATCGAGGCTCGAGGCGGGTCAAACCGGAGGTCGCAGCTAGTATAACAATATATAAACATAATATCTACAAGTGTAGCCGCTCTACGAAGCAATTAGATTCGAGGAATACCATTACTGAGATCTATGACGGACGTTTACTTGCTAAACTAATCGGAACAAACAAACTATCACAATAATCATGACTTTATATGCTTTCCAATGATATAGAGACAAAATAAACAACCGATAGTGATGTGCCGATATTATATCGATATGTTCAATTGATATATTTTATCGATATGGTTGTACACCGGTATGTTTACTGCATTGCGGGATCGAGGATTACATTATTTAAGTTATTTAATGATTAATATATAGTCAGTATTTATGTGTTATATGAACGAGTGATTAAATTCGTGGATTGTTTAGTCTGCTTTTATTTATCTAGACATCTTTCAATGTCTGATAGATGAAACGTTATTTGTTTAATACTCGACGAAGTGGCAATACGTTGTAGGTAGATATCACCTCTAAACACTCATCTCATGTATTATTTACAATGAACGAACACGTATATTATAATACAATGAACACATGATAATAATATAACACTAACTTCTAGTGCCTCCAACGCCTCCAACGCCTCCAAGCAAACACATGCTTTGATTAGATAACGATTTATTTTATAATATAACACGCTATATTTGCGATAAGTATATATAAATGTTTGCCAAAGAAAAACATTAAACAGCGTAGTTGAAAAGATAATGAATTGACGATGCTTAGATCTTAGTTTCTATCGATATTGATATCGACAACTGAACACGACCATCTATATCTTTTTAAATAGAACACGTTATTTGCAAGACGAAGCTCGATCGTTACTAACATAGACTCTATAACCAAGGCATTATGATTCAAAATCGATTGTAAACTAAATAAATACCTTTAAGCTACAAAATGAAGGAAATAAAGGACGTTATTGTATCAATCTCATTGGACCCTAATATTTGTATATCGGAGTTAGAGTTGTTGCTAAATTATTCATAAAAAGTGCTATCTTACAATATTAATCTAAGTCAGATTTTATTCATCTCTAAGTACTTTTAGATTTAAAAATGCTGCGTGACTAAAGGTCCCGATTTGAAACCTCTTCGATAAAGCAATAGAGTCGATCGATTTGAAAGATGTATCGATCGATCGATTCGATTAATCAAATCATCCTGAATCGGGTATTTTATATACGGAAGGTACAAAATACAAAAGTATAAAACAGTCTGAGACATCATTGAGGCAAGAACGCTCAACTATTGAATAATACCTCGATTTTTTCATTATTTATTGCTATTAATAATAAAAAGTTTAAAATAAACAACGTGGGTAAACACTAAATGCGGTTATTCTTACAAATAACCAATCACATGAGAACCGGGGCGGGGTGCCTCGGGGATTTCACTGGGGCCATCGCTTTATATGACATACATACGAGACGGACCATCGTATTCGTCTCTCGGAGGAGGCCCATGGCCAGCAATGGGACCTAACCTTACATTATTATATCAAATATTTAGTTCATATAGAATGATTGTTCATTATTAGTATATTTTAATACAATAGTTAAATTGTAAGTACGTATATCAGTTAGAGCGATGTCAAGGGATCTATTCTATATGTGTACAACTACGTGCGCTAGTTCACTACGATCCATCATCTCTCGTTCATCTCATTCTCAACTGCTGAAGGCTCATTTTCGATTGCACTACTAGATCCCGTTTCAACTTCAGACTTTACCTCTTCGACGCAAGGTACATTTTCATCTGTAGGTCGATTATCGTCTTTTGAATCGAGTTTCAGTTCCGTAGAATCGACTTTAGCTGCTTCGTTTCCCGTCGTATTTTGTACATCTGTTGTTCTATCACCGCTAGAACTAGCTTTATTTCCTTCCCTACCTTTATCTGCTATTACGGTAGCTTGACTTTTATCTGTACCGTCAATTACAGGAGGTTTATTTTGAGCCTCATTTTGTGTAATATCAGAGACAGATACGTTATCGCTTTTACCTTCCGTCCCAGTAACTACGATAACAGCTTTAACATCAGTATCGTCGGGTACATTAGCTCTATTTCGAGCGTTATCTGTCTTTTGTTCAGTATTATCACCTTCGTTATGTGTACTGTCGCCGGCTAAACTGTTAACTTCAGGACGAGCGACGTTAGGAGTTTCAGTATCATGTTTCGGTCGATCGTCATCAGTCGAGTGGGGTAAGGTATCGATCGTATCGAGATTGTCGCCGACTAACCTGGCGAGCGCGGCGGGCGACATCCCGCTCATGGCCGTCAGCAGGTTGTTGGCCAACGAAGACTGTTGTTCTTCTAGGTGGAGAGATCGCAGTCGGTCCTCGAGCTCATGGGATGATCCACTCTCTGAAGATGGACAATAATACATTATAATTGTCATGTGTGTTTGTGATACAGGTCCTAGATAATCAAATCAAATATCTTTATTTACCACAATAAAACTATGAAATAACAATTATGCGACTCTACCTCTTGCGTTAGTTGGAAAACTGTGTTGCAAAAGATAGGTTCTTCCACAAAAAAAGCAAATTCATAAAATTGCCACTTACTCATAATTATTATAAAATAGAGTGTAAAATAAAATTATTTAGTAGGTGCATGTATGTGTAGCGTATGTGTACTTGTATGTTTGTTGTGTTGGGCCAGGAGTTGCCCCCTGTCACCCCAGTGTCTTAAGACTCTAGGTATGTGGACCAGCTCCTGTCCATGGCAAGTATTGTGTTGTCTAGTGTCATTTACTCAATGTTTCAGTTCACAGACCACCACCATAATGTAATGAATAACTTGACAGATATATGTATAGGTGATGTGTTATCGTTACCTTCATACGGCCAGAAAGCGGCGAAGTCCTCGGTCGAGGCGGGCGGCTCGGCGGGCGACAGGGCGGCAGGGGTCGCGGTCGCGGGCGCGGGCGTTGTCGGTGCGAAGGGATCGACCGGCGCCGCGGTGAACGACGCGAACTGCGCCCACTGCTCCTGCTCCTCATCGAGACACGAACCCGACCCGGCCGTACCACCCGACCATGCTGTACAATCAACGATCAAAAATCTCTACACACCGTAACGTTTACAATCCCGTGTAGCACTATTCGAACATTATAACAACGTAACCTGTGGATCGAACCCACGTCGGTTGGTGTAGCGGGTGGCGGCTTATATTCCACTCTGCCAACTAAAGACTTAGCTAACATGTTGAAAATAATAATCACAATGAGTACTCTTAATTCAAGTATTTAAGTTTATGTGTAACGTCTATTAGAAGAAGGTCGTAACTCCAATACTTGTTGATAGTATTATTGTAGCCTACTTCCTCGAGATGCCGCCGCTGTGTGAAATGATGGCGCTGTCTCCTTTTACGATTCTTAAGTATATGGAACAATGTAAGTAATGAATTGTATGTACAATATACTTACGTGAGAACTCGTCGAGTACGTTCCCTCCGGCCTCCCCCTCGAGCTCCGTCTCCGGCGTCTCGTCCCACATGCTGCGACACGAGGGAGAACATTCATACTCATCATCAAATATAATCATTATACAATTCTCATATCAAATGCTGTTCTGACTGACTGACTGACGGATCAACGCACAGCCTAAACTGCTGATCGTAGAGACCTGAAACTTGCGAAGGTGTGTTCTTTGTATGACGTAGGCAAGATAAGAATAGATTTTCCGAAATTCTACCCCTTAGGGGATGGAAAAGGAGGGCAAAGTTTTTATGGGACAATGTGATTTCCTGGTCCAATCCTATTACAACCATTTTCGACTTCTACGCGGACGAAGTCGCGGGCAAAAACTAGTTTATATAAAATGCTTTGTCCTGACTGACTGACTGACGGATCAACGCACAGCCTAAACCGCTGATCGTAGAGACCTGAAACTTGGAGGGTGTGTCCAAAAAAAAAGGGTTTTTCGAAATTCCGCCTCTTAGGGGGGAAAAAGAGGGCAAAGTTTGTGTGGAACAAAGTTCCTTCGTCCAATCTACTTCAAATTTTGCATAAACATTCTTTCGACTTCTACGCGAAGGAAGTCGCGGGCTGCAAAGTAGACGAGACCGGTGAACAAAGGCATTGAATATTTATAACTAGCGACCCGCCCCGGCTGCGCACGGCTGTATTATGCATCTATTATATCTAAAAACCTTCCTCTTGAATCACTCTATCTATTTAAAAAAAACCGCATCAAAATCCGTTGCGTAGTTTTAAAGATCTAAGCATACAAAGGGAATAGGGACGGCGAAAAATGACTTTATTGTATACTATGTAGTGATCTTACAAGAGCCATAAGTCCAGTAGCATGTTTAAGTTCAGATTATACTCGAGTGGTATAAGCAATGTGGTAGAGTAGTGTGTACGTTAGTTGGGTGTAATGTGACTTACTCGGCATCGAACCTCTGGCTCGCCAGCTCCAAAAAGTTACTCTTGGCCGCGTTCATCTGTAACGTAAAAATACATACATTATATTTGTTACAATAATATTGTGTACCTACCTCACATAATGATCTTACATATTGTTTATATAATACTAGGTGCACCCCGCGGTTTCACCCGCGTAAGTCCCGATACCGTGGGAATATCAAAATAAAAAGTAACCGCCTTCCTCGATAAATGGACTATCCAACACAAAAAGATTTTTTCAATTCGAACCAGTAGTTCCTGAGATTAGCGCGTTCAAACAAACAAACAAACAAACAAAAAAAACTCTTCAGATTTATAAATATTAGTATAGGTATCATCACGTTATATTTTCTTTAATAAAATGTACTAAACTGACAGTTTTAGTTTTTGTCAAAATAGGGCACGCAACTCCTTTCAGCATTTTTCGATTTCTCCTATAGTTTAGGATATAGCTCTGAAGGCCCATATAAAAAAATCATCCTTTATAAGGTATAAGATATAAGAAATATGTGACCTTGTCCTGGTCGTCGTCGTCGTGCATCAGTCCCAGCCCGGCAGCTATACACTCGGGGGAGTCCGTGTGGGACTCCGGTACTCCCATCTGGACACGATTCATATATTAAATACTAGCATCACATCACTCTCGATCCCGTGTGAATATCGGGATCAAAAGTACTCTATGTTTTTGTCAATGAATCAATGTATCCTCATACCAAGTTTCATCTCATCAACATCAGTCCAGTAGTTTCGAAGCCTATTCAATGCAAACAAACTAACAAAAAAATGCTCCTTATAATATTAGTATGGAAGATATTTATTACAATCAAATATCAGTGAAAGATTGATCAAAACCGGTTCAGTAGTTTCTGAGAGTACTATCTACTAGCTGCGCTCCGCGGTTTCACCCGCGTAAGTCCCGATACCGTGGGAATATCAAAATGAAAAGTAGCCTATAGCCTTCCTCGACAAATGGACTATCCAACACAAAAAGATTTTTTCAATTCGAACCAGTAGTTCCTGAGATTAGCGCGTTCAAACAAACATAGTATACAGGGTTTCCCAGAATAGGTGGATAATCCTGCACGTGCGTGTGGAGGGGGCGACGTGGGGACCCACCCACCAAACAAAAAATCTACCCAATCAGTTCTCGGTCTACGCCATTTTTTGAAAAATTTAGAAAAATCCCAGTTTTTCGCACATTTGTGGGCACTACATCCGCTATTTTAGACCTAGGTCAGATTTTTTTCTTTAAACGTGTTCCCTAATAATAGTACTCCTAAATTACCTTAAAAAAAACTCAACTACTTAGCATGGTAATGTTGTAGTAGTATATAATAGTACCTCGTGTTCGTTCCCGAGGTCGTCTCCCATCTCCTCCATGTTCGCGGTCGCGGCCATGTCACTGAACTATATCAATACAAACAAACAAACATACATTACACAAACACTCAGTCAAAAAATCATATGCAATAATGACAAATCACTACATAGTATAAAGCAAAGTCGCTTTCTCTGTCCCTATATCCCTATGTATGCTTAAATCTTCTAGCTAGGGGTTTTCTGGATTAAACTGGATTTTTATGAAATAGGTCCCGTCGCCAACCTGCGTTATAGGTCCCGTCGCCAACCTGCGTTATAGAACTTAATTCGAAAATAGTAGATAAGTTTCATCTTACGCCAATTTCATACAATGCTTTATGTCAATTTAATACAACAATATCTGTCAATTGGCGATATCGCTAATGGAAAGTAATCTTGTCTAAGGCGGGCAGGTCTTTAGAATTGACTCATAACACACGCATCGAGACCGAGCCAACCGTTGCTTTACCTACACGACCGTACACTAGACCAACTTTTATTTGATAACAAAAGGTGAAACATGCAGTTGTAATGCAATAACAGTTACCATGGACGTGTGAGAACGAGCATGAATGAATCGTTAAAAGAAGCGTAGGTACATAGTTAGTATGTAAGTGTCATAGAATACAATAATGAAAGTGACCGTCACTCACGTCAAAGTTAGCGGCCAACGTGTCCATTATACAGTCCACCTAGAAACATTAAGGTGATTGGTTACATTTACCATTATCTACTTATTATAAATATTTTTCTATAAAATGTTCCCGTAGGAAATCGAATTGTCGCATTATTTTGTAATCCGCAGATCTACTACATAATTTCTCAACTACGAAAACCTAAATAAGACCTTGAAACTGTCCTAAAAAAATAATGGCAAAACGTCGAACATAAATTACTTGTTTGCAAGGAGGAAGGATGTGTAAGGCCCCTCGCCAACGGCGACTTTTTGTAGCGATGCTGTCGCGCGTTCGCATCGATACAGTCGCGATGCGATCGCTAGCTGTGTGCCCTCGCCCACATAACCACGATTCAGTCGCGATGCAAACGCGATACCGTCGCGCTTCTGTCGCGATGCAAACGCGATTCAGTACGGTTTGTACGACTTATTCGACGTTTTGCCGACACGGTCGCGCGTTTGCGTCGATACAGTCGCGATGCTGTAGCGCGTTGGCATTGCGTATGTAGCGCGTTGCAAATGCGACTAACGCGCGTTAGTAGTGATGCTGTCGCGCGTTTATGAAACGCGCGTTTGCATCGCTACAAAAAGTCGCCGTGGGCGAGGCGCCCTTTTTAATGGCGTCAGATGCTGAATCTTTCGTAAATAATTCCTCAGACAAGTATTTATCCGTTGTCTAGCTCCCATAACACAAGTTTAGTTACTTAGCTTGGGGCTAGATGGCGATGTGTGGAATGTCCTGCAATATTTATTTATTATATTGAATGAAAGTTGGCATAGTCGCCATCTTGTTTTTTTTTCGATCCCTTGGGGCGCACAATGATAAACATGACAGAAAATATTTTGTCACATAATGTCCCTAAAGTCACGTTTTATATATATATTTGATATGAGCCAATAAAGTTTTGAATTGAATTGCAATTTACATTTCCCACTAATATATTATAAATTGAAAATGAACTCTTTCTGTCCGCCGCGCTGTCTAAGCCGCTGAACAAACTTAGATGGATTTTGGTAAAGAGATAGATGGGGTCTTGGAGAAGGATACAGGCTACGCTTTATTCCGGACACACGGGGGTGAACCCGCGGGATGAAGTTAGTAATTCATAAATGACACCCTACATCTAAATAATGTCGAATTTAACTTATAGTAGTTAACCAAATTATGTTACAGATCCGCTGATTAAGTGATTACATAATAATAGAGACATATAATTTGTAACTGATTCATATTTACTACATTTATTGTCTCAATATCGAGACCGTATGTATGACGTCACCTTAACGTTATAACGCTACGTAGGTATGTTATTTACAATGACATGACGTTAGATACGTTACGTTTGTTTGTAGCTTACCTCGTATATACAGTCGGCGGGGTGAGTTCCTCCCTGTTAAACATATTTATATAATATCAATTTACATATTACACCTTCAAAAAATATACATATATAAATATTTCATCATTCGTTACCGAAAACATATTTGTTTTTAAATGGCAGACGGTGTAGATATGCCAAAATATGCGATTGTCTTATAAGACTTTTTTTAAATTGGGACTGAACAAGTAGAGAATACAGTACCGAGATACCGGATCCCAGCCATCATCTACTAGATTGAAATTAGCTAATCCTGGTATTTTCATATTGCCAGGAAAAAGGTCTTGTTTGCATTTTATTACGCCTTGGCTGAGATTTCATTATGGGCACTTTATTATAAATAAATACGTTTTTGTCTATCTGTCCGTCAGTCTCTCTCAGTTCGACGACGCGATCGTGGCTAGACAATATATGTAGATAGATATACGAACGAGTGGCGTGTCGAGCATCTGTTGCAGTTGCGTGACGGTCTGCGTGACGAAGTGGTCCCAGCGCGGCTGTACCGACGGAGGCACGGTGAGGCCGCCGGAGGTGGTCGCGGCGGCGCACACCGTCGCCAGCTGCCCGACGTGACCGGCGTGACCTCGGCGCGGACACCGTCTGCATCACACACACACGGACTTGCTACTGACAACTCCATCGCTACGTGTATCTATCTATCCATGTATATATATTATCTACTCACTCTTTGTTTTCATTTTCTTCATATAGATCCATCAATCGGTTGAGTAGATCACACTCTACGAACAACTGAAAACGAAATTACAATTCACATTAACAAACAACACGTAGTTTTATAGCAACTTACTTCCTTTGTTGGTAACGAGTAAAATGACAAGACGAACGTACATGTTCAGCGTACTGCGTGCGGTATACGGCGTTGGAGAGCGCGTTGCGGACCATTGCCACGACTGACGCGTGCAGGAAGTTGTTCTCCGGGTACTCGACGAGGAGGTCGAAGAGGACGCCGGGCGTGCCGAGCGCCAGCAGCGCGGTGCACACCTCCTGCACCGGCGAGGAGACGAGCGAAGAGATGAGGGCGGCGATCTGGAGCCGGGCGGCGCCCACGCCGCTCGCCGGGGTCGGCGGGTGGGTGAGCGCGCGGTGCAACAACGGCAGGTGGGGCGCGAGCGCCGGCTCGACGGCCTGCAGCCGCGACAGGAGCGTGGCCGCGTGCGCGACGGCTTGCGGGCGCGCCCACGCCGACGATGTGAACGCGCCCCCGAGCAGCATGGAGACACCCGCGGCGCTGCCCAGCCGGCCGCTGAGCGCGAGCGCGGTCCGGGACGGCGCCGGCGGACCCTCCAGCCCGCACCCGCTGCACACCAGCTCCACGAGCAGCGCGCACGCGTTGTCCGCAGACACGCGCGCCCTACGACGCTCACATCTCACACGATCACCATCACACTCCTCTTTATTACCTTTACATATTATAAATTCATTGATTATACATCTGATAAGTTTTTACAAATCATTTCAAAATAAGTGTATAAGCACATCACTTTGCAGGATGAAAGATGATGATAGTATTTTCTAAGGTTTTCGCTTGACTTGAACTCATAATTGAATGGGATCTGCAAAGTTCCCGAAACGTCAGGTTTAAATAAAACAAAAATAAAAACGCGAATATATCCATTCAAATATATTCATGATGATGTTTCAAATATTACCGACTAGCTGCGCCCCGCGGTTTCACCCGCGTAAGTCCCGATCCCGTGGAAATATCAAAATGAAAAGTAGCCTATAGCCTTCCACGATAAATGGACTATCCCACACAAAAAGAATTTTTCAATTCGAACCAATAGTTCCTGAGGTTAGTGCGTTCAAACAAATAAACTCTTCAGCTTTATAATATTACTAGCTGCGCCCCGCGGTTTCACTCGCGTAACTCCCGATCCCGTGGGAATATCGAGATAAAAAGTAGCCTATAGCCTTCCTCGATAAATGGACTATCCAACACAAAAATAATTTTTCAATTCGAACCAGTAGTTCCTGAGATTAGCGCGTTCAAACAAACAAACAAACAAACAAACTCTTCAGCTTTATATCTTAATATATATAAATCTCGTGTCACAATGTTTGTCCTCAATGGACTCCTAAACCACTTAACCGATTATAATAAAATTCGCACACCATGTGCAGTTCGATCCAACTTGAGAGATAGGATAGCTTACATCCCGATATTCCCACGGGATCGGGAGTTACGCGGGTGAAACCGCGGAGCGCAGCTAGTATTAGTATAGATTAAGAGATTAGTATAGATATCCACCGATTAGGTAGCTATTGATAAATATGTTTACCTTGATGATCCCTCTGCTCATCCCCGCCCTGGTTGTGGTTGAGGTCGGGCGAGTCCCGCTCGGGCTCCGCCCTCTCGCCCTCCGCCACGTAGTTGCCTGTCACTATCTGGATCAAGGACTCTAGGAACTGATGCTCTTCTAACCACTGAAAAACGCATGGAAACAATTTTTACTACTTACTTTGAAAATGGCTGAAACAGTGGACATTTTTGCAAAAAAAAAACAAAAGATTTCAATATAATCCAGTGTAGGTAAACACAGGCTAAAGTTTAAGATAAAAACACCTAATACTAAAGTAGATCAATGACATCATGAGTGAATCAAAAGAATTTAGGTTTTTAGTAAAATACCTAGAGCAGACAATGACTAGGTAGGTATATAAATACAGACATATAAATACAAGTATATATATATATATACATAAAGCCAGACATAATATGAGTGCAGAGATAGCAAGGAGTGTGATAATGAGGATGACACAAATTATATGCTTATTATTTTATACAAATAATATTGTATTGTTAAGGGGCTTACAAGAGCGAATGGTTGCTCTTTGTCAGATTGCATAGATATCTAAGCCTGATGGTACGCAATTTAGAAGCATTTTTTTTTATATTGTACACATTAATCTTAAATAAAATTCAATCACAAAACCAAAATGATTGCATGTATTTTGGTAGGGTTTTTAATCATTAGATTACATTTTCTAAAGTATTTTCGTGATGTTGTTTTCTATTGAATAAAAAGTTGTATTGTTTATAAGGATTATTTATTTTAAAGAATATATTCACTAAAGTAAATGATACTTTAAGCTTAAGCGCTATAATATTCCTGTCATGTCCTGTAGTCCTCTTAACTATAACACACAGAACGAATACCATTTGTTCTAAAATACTACAATTTTACAACATATTGGAATGGTATAGGCACTTTGTAATATTGTGTACAATTTACTATAATCATTGCTAATAACATTCACCTTATTTCTACTATTAATTAGTAAGAACATACCTAATTCAAAAGGTACAATATTATGTACTGAAATCCACAAAGTTGTCCTTTGTTTCTTTAATATAAGTAGGCATAGATGATAGATTTAAAATGTAGATATTTAGCACATAGGGCGCAGGCCAATATCTTACCTCCATAACAATTTTATTGAACAAATCATCGAGCCTGATGAAGTATTTGAAGACGTCTGCGATGGCTGACGTTGATATATGACGGAGCAGGTTCGGAAGGAAGTCTCGACGGGATTTGAAAAAATCCAACACTCTCAAACATACTATGTGGTATAAATAACAGTCCTAAAACATACGGCATTATTATCTACACTGACATTATAAAGACAAAAGATTTTTTGTTTGTAACAAATAGGCTCAGCAACTAACGGACGGATTATGATGAAACTTAGTATGAATACACATTGAATCTTTGAGAGTAACATAGGCTACTTTTTATAGTGATATTTCACAGTCTGCATTTTGCAAAATGTATGTGAAAACTCCACTCCGCTACCTCGCTCTGTTACTGTGGACAGGCAGCCTTACAAAGGTCAAACTGCAGGGTGCTGATTGTATTTTTAAATTAAATTAATTTAATTAAATTAAATTAAAATCATTGAACCCCACAGGTAATTAAATAATGAGTAAATTTCCCATTATAATTAACTTTAGTGAAAAAATTATGAAAAAATTGTAAGGGATACCTGCTTAGGACTCTTCTCTAGTAACATCTCAACAGTTTTACTAAAATATGAGGCCAGTAACGGGTTGAGAGGTGGTTCCCTGTTGACAAAGTCACAGAGTCTGTTCATCTGGACCGTATCTGAGGAGAGTCTGTCACTGAGCATGGAGAGGTGGCTCGTTAACACCTCACATGCTATGTTTGCGTGACGGTACTGCTGTGAGAGCTCCACGTTCTTGGGGGGCTCCTCTGTTATTAGGGTTATTAACTCGTTCAGTATGTCTGGTCGTGTTAGGCTGGAACGTATATTTAACTTGAATTATTTGCTAAATTATTATATGAGTGCACCTGCATTGTATAAACCCCGCTAGTAAACACTGGTAGCCAATATCGAGCAGATCAAGATAAGGCTGGTAAGGAATTATATATACCTAGATAGGTAGATACTTGATTTGCAAACAAAGAAAACAGTTTTGGTTATATTTTCTTTGTTTTTTTTGGTTATTTCGGACTGTTACAATTAAGTTTTCAACATAATACTTACAACAGCATGAGGGCCTTATTGTCCGCCTTGCATTCTTGCAGAATATCATCCGCTTCAAGCACTTGGGACAATGTTACGTTCTGAAACCAACATCTTGGTTTTACACTATTACAACCTACAACACATGGTGTACTGACCCCGTGCTTCATCGGAATACCATTAAAACACTTCCAATAACAGTATAACTTGTAAACAACTAGAAATAACCGAGAAAACCACAGAATCACACACTCCTAACCATCAATTTTTCAACAAAATACGCACCTCTTCCTTCAGGAGAGAATTTAGCTCCCTGACGGCAATATAGTTACCGCTCCAAAACATAATTAAAATTAATAAGTACAACTCGTGTAATTAATCTAAATCCATACAAAATTAACTTATTTTTACAAGATTCTAGCGTTTATAAGAAGTGCAACGATCCGTTTTCTTTGACAACTTAAACGAGGTGTTGCCATGTGTCTCATTTTTTCTTGATTTTCTACTATTTTTTACCATGTTTTTACCCTACTCGAGTTAACTTGAGTACATCTTGAGTAGAGTATTTTTTGAGTTGACCCATCACCCCATCTTATTCTTCTTAATTAATGGCTTCTGCACGCCAAAAAGCCGCAATTTAGCCAAATACTGGAGGTGGTGTGGAAGAACAGGTTTGTGTAGCAATTGTACGGTGTATATCGTGGTGTGCGGTGTAAACTGACGTAGGTATCGAACGCACCCCTGTACACAATGACTTTTGAATTTTCTGTCAATGTCAACTTAACGTCAGGTCTGTCAATTGTCAAGTCTGTCAATACCTCAATGATTATTAATTTTTTGAAAGCCGGGGCCGGCTTGTTAGTTCGTTCCGAGTTCGATGTATTTTCGATTTCAATAGTTTCATTTAGCTATCGGGGTGGTGTGGACAATTAAATACGTAGACGAGCTCGTTAAATTGTTTATTCAGCGACCTGATCTGCAAACGATACATCGTACGGCGTAACTCGTGCGTGGTTCTTTTAATATTTTTACGTTTCGCATAGCTAATTGATTTGATTTAATGAACGCAATTATCTCATTTGTATTTGCAGTATTATTTGTTTGCGAGACTTGCAATAACGATGGGACGTCTGCTGGTGTTTTTCCTGGCGGTAGCCGTCACCTGCGTGGCTGGCTTTCATAGGTAAGTACCAATTTGCTGACTACCTGCTTACCTGTGTAGTTTGCTTAATTACCTAAGTACGTAGGTACACAGAT
Organism: Idaea aversata; assembly: GCA_907269075.1. Lineage (NCBI taxonomy): Eukaryota > Metazoa > Arthropoda > Insecta > Lepidoptera > Geometridae > Idaea > Idaea aversata. The sequence goes on along the minus strand of OU026092.1, from coordinate 194,074 downwards.
ATACCTGTGGACAGACAAGAACTTTCCTTTTGTTTTCTAATTAGGTCATTTTAGTGATTTGTGACTAATTAGGTAGATTATTTTTAAAAATCTAGGAGTAAGTATCAATGTTGTTTTTTTGTTTTGTATTTTTTATATTCTAAATGAACATGTTATAATTATTCACACCCAATTTCATGAACATGGCACTTCTAACAGTACCGAAATAATAATAATAAATAATAAATATTGCAGGACATTCCACACATCGCCATCTAGCCCCAAGCTAAGTAACTAGACTTGTGTTATGGGTGCTAGACAACGGATATACTACTTATATACTTTTCTTTTGTAAATATATACTTAATATACATACAGACACCCAGACCACAGACAAATATCTAAGCATAAATACTTGTCTGTGGCGGGAATCGAACCCGCAACCCTATGTTTGGCAGTCCGGCATGGTGACCATTGTGCCAACTGGGTCGTCATAATCTAGAAAATAAAATAAAAACATGAATAAACAAATTATTATTTTAAAAGTTTGTGTTGTACATGACGTATTTAATAAGGTGTACATACAACAGCTTTAGTTTGGTGTACAAGTAAGTATTGTTTATACAGGATCCCACTGTACCGCATGAAGACAGTGCGACGCCACTTCCACGAGGTGGGCACGGAGCTCAACGTGCTGCGCATCAAGTACCACGTGACAGGGCCCGCACCCGAGCCTCTATCCAACTATCTTGACGTATGTATCTACTCACATACACACCTGACACACATACTGACATGATCACGCACATAGGAATATACCTGCTGTATTATTACCTGGGGTCCAGCTCTTCATACATATAAAATTACATTGCAATCAGTTCAGTAGTTTTTAATGTTTTCTTTCTGAATAATTCTTCTAGTCTAGAGCAATCTCTTTTTTTAAGTATCATTAAACCTAGGTTTTTAGTATAAATGCCCCTTTACCTTTATCATGAAATACTAGATTCTGCTCAATGGCTTGTCGTGTGTGGCTTACAGGAAAAGGGTTTTTGAAATATCCTTTTTAGTAAATACCTACATGTTTCTAGGAGCAGCAGTTTCAGCTGTACGTTGATATATCAGTCAGTCAGAATTTAAGGAAAATAATAAATAAGTTATTTATTTGTCTAAGACAAGGCAAACAGATGGGTATTTGTAAAAGCAGATTGATGCGTCACGTCGGCGTCGCACTTGTGCTGCTTCTACTGTATAGTTTACACCTAATACAGGAGATGTTGTAAGAAACTAACAAGTATTATTGCCTAAGGCAAACGTATTAGCTGTTTATTTTGTAAAGTCAAATGTTTTGGTATAGAACATCGGCATGTGATGTGAGACGAGAGATAACCTCAAGTTATCAACTAGTGTTATTATTGTCAATATAGAACGATTCTCGGTAGTCAGTTGGTACCTACCTACCTACATCTATCTACCTTATCATATCGCGTGTATACAGAACAAAGAAATTATAACATTATGTTGGTTTCACCTTACTTTTACCTACAACTATAAAACAAATGGTCATTAATTTTTCTATTATAATAATTTAAATAATGTTAATATACCTATAATATCTCATTAAGTATATCTCGTTGTTGATTTGATTGCATTTAAATAGCTCTAAGTAGTTGTCAATGATCGTTTGTAACTGATATAATTATACGTAATAACAAGATAACTGCGAAATTCGTTATGTGTGTATGTAATAAATTACATCACTACATAGTATAAAACAAAGTCGCTTTCTCTGTCCCTATGTCCCTATATCCCTTTGTATGCTTAAATCTTTAAAACTATGCAACGGATTTTGATGCGTTTTTTTTAATAGATAGAGTGATTCAAGAGGAAGGTTTATATGTATAATACATGCATAATATAGCCGTGCGAAGCCGGGACGGGTCGCTAGTGTTATAATAACTCTAAAGATTTGCGTGGTAATAGGAAGTAGGTACAATCGTACTCACTAGTGCAGCAGTAACAAACTCATAAAACTTTTGGATGAATGAAACAGGCTAACTAGATCGGTAGACGACTTCCAATCTAGTAGGCGAAAGATATAATCATAACACAATACGTATCTGTTTTAAAATGCACGCGGTCTTAAGTGCCATTCTGCAAATTAATTGGGCACCTCTAGGTACTGCGAGAAGTCACACACATTAGAATACTACGCACAAATGCGACACCGTGACCTATGGGCAACGACGGAGCGCTGTAGGCAAGCTAAACTAGCACTCCCCGACACAAACAGCAGACTCACGAAACGCTTTTTAAACTTATACCGATCTCAAATGCGCTTGGTTACGATTGTAACCAAGCTTTGACCGGCGGCGTCACGGCGCCTTCAACAAGCACTTTCACAACCTGGACATAACGGACAGTCCACTGTGCAGAGCGTGTATGGAGACTGAAGAAACGACCGCGCATGTGCTGCTAGACTGCATGGTACTAACGGAAATTAGACCCAGGACAATAGGTGACGTTAAAAGCCTTCCAAATTTTTTTGAGAAACCACATCTAGTGGTTTATGGAAGAGCTAGGCTGGTTCTCCCCCTGACAAGTAGAACCTCACGCAAAAGGGACCCAACTATAGAGGTCTGATTGCGGAAAACAGCCCGTATACAAGTACTACACACAAAGACAATATCACACTAGGGACGCTGCATAAGGTTAGTATGCATGGCTTACCTAGCATATAAGCGGTGCTACTAGAGATAATATGATCATTGACTGTATGTATGTATGTGTATATGTATAGCATGGTGTTGTTGTTGTATACAGGCACAATACTACGGTCCGATATCGATCGGCAATCCGCCGCAGTCGTTCAAGGTGGTGTTCGACACCGGCTCCTCCAACCTCTGGGTGCCCTCCAAGAAGTGCCATCTCACCAACATCGCTTGCTGTACGTATATCTACTCTACCTACCATAGCGTGGTATATCACAGCACATAGTATTGTTTGTAACGTGTTATGTTGTACAGTGTTGCACAACAAGTACGACAGCGGCAAGTCCAAGTCGTACATCGCTAACGGGACGCAGTTCGCGATCCAGTACGGCTCCGGCAGCCTGTCCGGGTTCCTCTCGACCGATGACGTCACCGTGGGAGGGATCCGCGTGCGGCGCCAGACCTTCGCCGAGGCCATGGCGGAGCCCGGCCTCGCCTTCGTCGCCGCCAAGTTCGACGGCATCCTCGGCATGGCGTTCAGCAGGTAACGTGATACTCCTACACACACACCCCACACTCTGTTCAAGATTATACCTTCAGTTGTTATAATGTTTGTGCAGCATCGCAGTGGACGGCGTGACTCCCGTGTTCGACAACATGGTGGCGCAGGGACTCGTGCAGCCCGTCTTCTCCTTCTACCTCAACAGGTCCGTAACCGAACAACTATATATGTAAGACATGTAGTCTCGTCTCGTAGTAGCGTGTCGTTGAATATTGTGTGGTTCTGGTGTAGGGACCCATCGGCGGCGCAAGGCGGGGAGATCATCCTGGGCGGGTCCGACCCGGCGCACTACGAGGGCAACTTCACGTACGTGCCGCTCACCAAGTCGACCTACTGGCAGTTCCGCATGGACCGTCTCGACGTCAAGGGGCACACCTTCTGCAAGGACGTGAGTATATAGCCACCGACGCGACGTTGGATGGAGCCCCGTGTGAGGCACACATATAATGTTATTGTCGTGCATGTGGCAGGGTTGTGCGGCGATCGCTGACACTGGCACCTCGCTGATAGGAGGTCCGACGGCCGAGGTGACTGCCCTGAACCGGGCCCTGGGTGGCACGGCGCTACCCGGGGGACAGTACATGTTCGACTGCTCGATGCTGCCCTCGCTGCCGCCGCTCACGCTCTCTATCGGCGGGAACACCTTCAAGCTGCAGCCTACTGACTACGTGCTCAGGGTGGGTCTATTGTATATACATGCATGCATCCAGCCTAGCCTAGCTAGGTACTTGAATCCAAGCAAGCTAATTAATAAGACATTGATAGAGTGATGTATGCGTATGACATCCCCTATCCTCTCAGGCTCTTTATTAATGATATTCATTCTGGATTATATGAAAGATTACAAAACAAACAATTCTGAAAGTTAATGTATTAGTTTATTGAATTTATTTGTTACTAATTGGCTTTCCAATAATGAAATATAAACGATCCTTGACTAGTAATGGACGCGTGTGTAGCCGTGACCAATGGGTAGTGGTAGTGACTATCGATAGACGATAGACGATGTGTGTATTGCGTAGGGAACTAACCTACTTGTTATCGTATACCTTGCCGCGGATAATTATTTGAAACATATATAATTATCTACACTTTCATGCGGATAATTATTTAGAAACGTAAAAGCACACACATCAACAAATTGTGGTTTTTGGATGAAAAATATAATTTTGTCTTAATTGTCATATATTATGTCAATAGAAGGCGGAATGTAATACTCTTTGTACTCGTAATGCTGTCATTTAATTAAACTTTCTAAATATTGCTTCTTGATTTTTTCATAGAATCTAGCTTTGTTGTAGGTATACTTACATGTAATTTAATTTTTATTTTATAATGTTTTTAAGGGTCACATAAAGTCACATTTCCTTTAGTAATAATTGTTAGAAAAGATTCACTAAGGTGCATGTGTACTTACAGCAAATATAGGTTTTATGATCGAATAAAAAACAACATAAAATAATAATAATAGTTCCTCCTTCGAAACTAGTTACATTACGAAATTACTTTTACGTAGTCGTAGACGGCCGAAACGACAACGCACAGTGATCTCTACTCTAGAAGCAATTAAGCAGCTAGTTCATATATATATAACTAGCGACCCGCTCCGGCTTCGCACGGCTATAATATTATGTATGTATTATACATATAAACCTTCCTCTTGAATCTCTATTTAAAAAAACCGCATCAAAATCCGTTGCGTAGTTTTAAAGATCTAAGCGTACAAAGGGAAATAGGGACGGCGAAAAGTGACTTTATTTTATACTATGTAGTGATGTAGTAAGTGAATAAAATGCCTTCTAACGTTCCATGTGTGTTAGATCTCCCAGTTCGGCAAGACGGTGTGCCTGTCCGGGTTCATGGGTCTGGATGTGCCGGCACCGCTCGGCCCGCTCTGGATCCTCGGGGACGTCTTCATCGGCAAGTACTACACCGAGTTCGACATGGCCAACAAGCGGCTCGGCTTCGCGCCCGCCAAGTAGCCGCAACACATCACACACTATCGCTCTAACCGATCGATTTACACGCATTCATTTAATAGGCCGATACAAACAATAGGTTGGTAGTTCGAATATATTATAGATGTAATAATATTGTTAAACGAATAAGTAGGTTATTCTTAAACATTACTTTCGAAACGTTATTCCTGCTGAACCAAAGATAAGATTAACACTTTGACAGTCCCGGGTACCACATGTGGGTCCGCATGCGGTACACAAAGGCCCTACACTTCACTCTGTTAGAAACATTACATTAAATATAAAGACAGCTATGTTATACAAATAGTTAACGTATCTCTCTCTGTGGAGTAGATTGTGTAGAAGCTAGAACAATATAAGTCTCATATTTAGATCCTACACCAAATACTGTCTGTATAGCTGTTGAACGAAGCGTTGTAAATTCTCAGTGGCTAGACTAGAATATTATCTACCCTACCTACCTTCTAGCTAGCTAGATGCTTTAGAAGCGAGCTATACGTTTCAATTCTAGCTTAGCCACGGCTTAGCTTACTTAGCCAGTTTATCTTGTTTTATGTCGAAGTAAATAATAATAAAGTAGGTACTTATAATATATGTATGTATGGAATGTAGTAATAGTACATTGTTATCCTAGGTGTGAAAGTCACTCATTACAAGTCCCGAGACGGAGTTTGGCGCCCGAGCGTAGCGAGGGCGCTAATAGTTCGAGGGACTTAATGAGTCTTTCACCCGAGGTAAACACTGTGCTTTTCATTACGAATAATACATAAAATTCTTCCTAACAACGAGAGTGAATGAGAGACTCCATACTACCTGATCCTCTTACAAGGTTGGGACCAAAGAGGTTATATACATGTAGTGTTATTCTTTGGTGTTACTTAAAGCAAGGAGGTTAGGTTTTTAAAGTTCCTTATGCGTAATGTTACTGATACTGGCTACATGCACATTGCACAAGTCGTGCGAAGCCATAATTTGACATGACAACTGTCAGTGAAAGAGAAAAGCCCTAGGGCTGGAAATTTTATTTTCTACACGCTCTTCATGCATCTTTAGACCTACTTTCGGAGTATGAGTTATGAAAAGTTATATTACATTCCACGCCACGATAATTGTTTTATTTAAGTACCTATTTGTAACTTTTTATTGAATAAATATTTTAGAAAATATTTGTGTTATCAATTATCAGTGAAAACATTCGTAGGTCACATTCTCGTAGTAGGTAAGTAGCTCCCAGCAGAATAGGAAACGTGACAGTTTACATACCTATACTATACTAAGTACCTAATTAATCCTATAGCAGGCATAGTAAGATTCATCGACCACCTAAGTTATTTGAGTCAGGGGTGATCTTTAGCATTTAATAAAACTTTTACGCATCCACTTCGCCCTATCTTCGGCATCGTGTTTAGTCAGGCCATTTGCACGTATATCACCAATTACTATGTCAAGCCAGCACTTCTTGGATCTAAAAACCTACCTTAGGGAACACTCTGACCGAATATGTAAGGAGTTGCAGGCATATGGTATACCATTAGAAAACTCTTGAACTGAAGATGTTTTTATGTGAATTAGTTTCCACCCGTCTTTTGTTTTCTTTAATTTTCAGTGTAAAATGCAAGTTGAATATTTTTTTCACTTTTTGAAACTTTTTAGTGTGAAAACTGCTCATCTTTTTAAATTATTAGAAGAAAACATCCTGATATCCAAAGGAATATTGCTGAAAGAACGATGCGTTTTATATTTGACAATGCGTACTTCCTTGTATATGTAAATGACTTACCTACAGCAACAGAGAAACAAATGATCCTGTTCGCTGATGACTGCACAGTTGTGTGTCACACTGAAGATGAATTAAGCCGTAATCTCACATCAATAATCGAATGGTTGAAGAACAATAATCTACAAATAAATCTACAAAAAACTAAAGTCATGAGCTTCGGACATAAAAGGAAACACAGGCAACCCATCAAAATTGCATACGACGATGGTGAAGTTACTGAAACGTCTTCAACAAAGTTTCTAGGCTTAAATATTGATAATGATCTAAAATGGCAATCACACTTGGAACTGGTACATAATAAAATTATACAAGCAGCATTCGCACTACGAAGACTAAATAAAGTGGTTAATCGAGACGCAGTAATTGCAGCATACCACGGCTATGTCGTTTCAAGATTGAGATATGGAATCATATTTTGGGGTAACGCAATAAACGTGAATCGATTACTCATAGACCAAAAAAGGTGCATTAGAGCAATCTGCAACCTTAAACGGAGAACCAGTTGTAGACCATATTTTAAAGAACTGAAACTGCTTACTTTACCCTCTTTATATATTTACGAAATTGCAATTCATGTCCGACGCAACCCGAATTTATATCCGAATGTCATAAGCACCAGGCGGCGAGATTATATACAAAGTCATAGAACCAATGTAAAAAACTAAACACTTCAGTAACAGTATTTTGGTAATGTCAGCTAAAATCTATAATGAACTACCCATTGACATTAGGAAATGTACTAACATTATGACATTTAAAACCTCACTATTTAATTTCCTGGTTATCAGACCATATTATTCAATTAGCGAATTTTTTGACAATAAAAACCTAGTGAACATTAAAATCTGACATTCTAATTCATTATTATAATATTACTGACAATCGAAAGTGCAAAATTGTGTGTTATCTAATTGAATTAAATAATGTAATGGGACGACCTAAGAGAAAATGTAAATTTGTCAATTCATAATTAAAACTATAATTATTTTAAGTTAATGTATTTCGTACGCATTCAATGCAGATCACAATGGACATTATAATTGTAACTAGACCTAAGAAACATGTGATTCACGAAAATAAATAAATTCAAATTAAATTCAAATTCAAATCAACAAGTACCAACAGTATCCGACGACGGGTAGGCCGGCGCCGGCGCACACTGGTCCGGATTCCGAAAATCAGGGACTTAGGGGTCGAAGTCCGAATTAGGGTCTCAAATTTTAAAATCAAGGTCTTTAAATGATTCTAAACCACTTTTATAGAATAGCTTTTTCTTAAATCGGGGCCAGTTTCCAAGAAATCGCGAAATAAAATTCGAGACGGACCCCGATATAAGTATCTTTTGTAATTAATTAAGATAAGACGTATTGAAAGCACAAAACGTAACAATCGAATGATGATTTTAACTTGGTATGGAAGGAAGGGATATTACAGATAAGAGTTAAAAACAAGTGGCAAACGCTTACTACCCGCCAAGGTATGTAATGAGTGCCATTGTCTAAGAACAATAGCAGGTATAAGGTGAAATGATCAATATGTATGCATCACGTACTTAGGTAGTATGACACCTAATGTGCGACTTTTTTCTATTTTTTTTTAAATAGAATTAGGTAATTCCATTTAAATATTATAATTGTATTGTCAAAAAAGACATAAGGTACCCTATAAATCGCGAAATAAAAAAAATTGTTTCGAACGCTTGCCGTTTTTGAACGGGCAAAGATATGAAGCAAGTGTCTTAGAAAATAATGTGCAGCATTATACCTTCTATAATCCCTAGTAAGTTTGGTTTTAACATCTCCGCCCGCTTACAAAATAAGTACTAAAAACTAAATTTTTCCATACAAAAAAATTAACAACATTATTTTTCTTGGAAACGGAAATATAAGAAAAAGCTATTCTATAAAAGTGGTTTAGAATCATCTAAAGACCTTGAAATGAGACCCTAATTCTGGCTTCAACCCCTAAGTCCCTGATTTTCGGAATCCGGACCAGTGTGCGGCGCGGCGGTCAAAGAAACGGCCAGCCGCGTGCGCCTACTGTTACCGAGGTTCCGTATATATATATAAAGTAGGTACGGCTTGCATTCGAATAATAATATGAGTACGAATATCCTAAATAAAAGAGTGTCTTCTCGCGACCATGACTATTGTAACATAGTCGAAACGTCGAGGTAAGAGAAATAAAAATAGGTAGGTACGCGATTAAGACCCGGGAAAATACTCAGTTTAAAAAGTTTATCCTAATTAAAATCTACGATATTAAAACGTCGCGTGCGTAGGTATCTTCGAATACCTACGCACGCGACGTTTTGTTTGCAAAACGTAAACCGTTGGATTTGTGAAATTTTAAAGGCCCTGGTATTTTTTAAAGGCCCGGGTCTATACTCTGTTAATAATCAACAACAAATACCTAAACTTCTCGGCATCCGTTTAGGCGTCGTTTTGTAGACGAGGTAACTAAACAAATCATAGAATGACCGATTGTTTCACCGGAAAATGAGGGTAAGTATGCTTAAAGTTGGCAACTTAGTACTTAGGTACTACTTCTTGAGTTATTATTATTATTATACTTATGCTTGAATTGTGATCATGTTACATCGCACGACTCAAGCGTCTGCACACTCGATATTCGCTTGTTTTACGTTATTATCATGTCCTACGAGGGTGCAGTACCTACAGCTGATTGAACTCATTACGGATACGTAATTGATTCTTTCGTGAGGATGTATTTTTCAATCTTAATTTGCTGATGAAGAGCTAAATTAGTAGACCTCGCGTAACGTCGCTAAGACAGGCGAGAAAAGAATAGAGAATTGGAATAGAAATGGTGACAACCAGCCAAAGACGTCGAGATCCGGATCGATTTATAGGACTTCACACTAACCTGCGCTCGCGAGACTATCCTTAGGCCGCGTTTATCTCAGCCACCCGGCGAGAATGTTTCGAGGAAAATCTTCCTGTTTTTGTGTCCTGTGTTGGTCCTACTCACACAACATAAGACATAACACACAAGGTCCATAGATTACACACAATTCGTTACGTACTCCCGTTAAAAGAAACGAAAAAGGGCGCGAGTCCAGTCGTCTCGTAGACGCCATTGAACCTTCATTTTTCGAATGAATTACTTCTACTTTCTCCCGCCAGGGGCGCTAGTAGTAGTAGGAAGTCATCGGCAAAGATTCGGCCGGAAGCGGAAGTCCTACTATACATTTTTCTCATTGAACTTAGATCAGAGAAATGAGAGACCTAACTAGAATGATCACAAAAGGCCCGAGCGAGCCGAGATAAATAGATTTGAGTTGGAATATTTGATTTGACAAATTTTTTAATTTGAATGTTTATTCAAATTCAAAAGTTTTCTCCCTGGATAATGACACTAGAGCAAATATTTTTGGTGCATAAAACTTTTAACTGCCATGACCATGCCCCCATAATTTTTTTAATATTAATTTCTATTATAATTAGAAAAAAAAAACCATAGTCATGGCAGCTAAAGGTTTTATGGCACAAAAAATATTTGTATGTTACGTTTGTATGGAGAGAGCGCAGGTACCCTTTCACCTTAAGCTATGTGAAGTTTTAGATCTTATTTATTTTCCCCTGTCAAGATTTATTATACGGACGGTCTCCCTATGCTAACACAGAGGGACCGTCAATCGTTAAACAGTGTTAGATATTTTCAAACTTATCCGTCCCCCCCAGTCCAAGCCGCGGGGCGTTGCTAACTAGTACTATAATAAAATGAAAGTGAATGACGTTATAAAGAATCTATTTCATTTAATCGACTCTCGTACAACTCTAAGGACATTCCATAATATTTTAATTCTATCGTCAAAAAATAATAATGTAAAGTAAATATATAATTACAATCTATCATTTATTTATTTTTAAATAAAACGTTTTTAAGTAAAATACATTTATCCATATCATAAATTACAATAACATAATGTGTTTGTTTGTATGTATGTTTGTTTGTTTATTTTTAATAATGAGCTATTTGATATAATACAAGCGGTAGCGATGGCGCCAGCTAGGGAAGGCCGAGCTTGCGTTTTTTCCTGAACTTCTTGACATACGCCTCGACGAGCGCCTGGATCTTGGTCGGGTTGATCTCGCCCGTCTTGTTGTGACATATCTGTAACACGGCGTTACACATTGGATATTGATCCCGTGATACTCTCTGCTCTACACGACGACAGAGAACACGCGCTAACATTATATCAATAGCCTGCTCGTTTCTAAATTAAAAGGCTGCACTAAATATTGACTTGTTACTAGACATGGGGCGGGTAGTGGTTTTGCCGGGTACTCGCTGAACGGGTACCCGGCACATTCTGCGCCGGGTACTCGTGGGTACCCGGCAGCGGTAACGCGTCGTGACGCGTGTGTCTCCCTTGCCCGCTCAGGCGCAACTGAAGTGGAATAGAGGTGGCGCTGGCGTCTTTGATAGCTCGAATCGCCGCGTACCGGCTGGCTAGCGCATGTTCCCGCGGGGTGCGGGTGATTGTTTGTGTTCATTCAAGTCCAGCGTTGATTGAGCGTGACGAAATACAAAAATTAATTACTTTCTTTTGCAATTTTCAATTTGTTGTGAATTCTAATTTATGACAAGAAACGCAGTCGCCTAAATGCTAACCGCGCAGAAAAATTGGCGTTTTTACATCACAACTTACCCATCTTAAATTACCAATATTAAAATAAAATATATATTTAGTTTTTTTTAGTTCTTCCTGATAAATTAGTGAGCAAAACATAATTATAATGATTACCGTTTGTGTTCAGCATAATAAATAATTAAAAAAGTGTAATATGTTTCATTATTTTTGGTCTATCAAATTACCCGGCAGAGCCGGATACCCGGCACCATTACCCGGTACCCGGCCGGATCACAAAAAAAGTGCCGGATCCGCCGGGTACCGGATCCAAACCGGGTACCCACCCCATGTCTACTTGTTACCCCACCAGTGTGTCATTGGCTCAAGAACAACACGGTTGCTATAAGTGCAGTGCAGTGCAGTGCAGTGCAGTATGTATATTGTATATAGGTACCTTGGGTACGGTCCGACGCAGGATGTGCTTGTATTCATCCTTGGTGACATGCTTCTTGTTGTAATGCGGCTTCAGCACCAGCTTCACCTCCTCCACGACGCGCTCCTGACGGTTCAACTTCTTCAGGAACTGTGCACACATTACAACGTTTATATTATACTAGCGACCCGCCCCGGCTTCGCACGGCTATATTATGCATGTATTATACATATAAACCTTTCTCTTGAATCACTCTATCTATTAAAAAAACCGCATCTAAATCCGTTGCGTAGTTTTAAAGATTTAAGCATACATAGGGATATAGGGACAGAGAAAGCGACTTTGTTTTATACTATGTAGTGAAGTGATATGTATACACACAGACAGTTACAGGTTACGTACATATCACACTGCTATTATATATATTATTTTATAACGTTGGTTAGTGTTAGGCTCACATCAAATTATATTCATTATTACATAGACGTCTTATAGCTCCCGAATATACATTTACCACCGTATACCAAAACAAAATGTGGTTATGCAGTATCAAAACAAAAGATATAATGTAAATGTAGACGAAAACTATGTTAGCATTGTCCCAGCTAGTCTAGATTCCCTTTGAGCTACCTTCACCGAGCTGGTTCATGGATCAAAGTATTCTATATCAAATTAAATAGGTCAATAGTTATAATTAATTAAAAAGTCATTATTTGTTTTTTAAAGCTTTCGCTGGTTTAGTTAATAGATAAATTCCATACCAATCGAATGTATGTAGCTTATTAAATACGTAAACGTTAGTTTGAATATTTCTCGTCACAACCCTTGGGTAGGCAGGTAAATTGATACTAGTCATTTGCACTGCTCTGGATAATGAATTAAACTTAAGATTATGTATTTCATGTCTAAATGTCTAAAAATATATTGTTGAAATTAATTTATCTTTCTGGACTGAAATTCATTAGTCAACACATTTGCATAAAATACTTTTACTTTTTAAATTTTCCTTATTAACCAGCTCGCTTTGAGCGATAAGGCCGCCTTTTGTAACAATTAGACTTAAGCTTTGTTTTTATTTAATGTTATTTGAAAATGGTGTTTACAATAAAGAATTTATCTATCTATCTATCTCGGTGAAGGTCGTCGTTAAAGGGATGCCATACTATCCAGTTATATATAATAATATATATGTATAATATAGTAATGTATGTAGTTAGATGAAGATGATCCTTACATCACTCACTTTGCTCTTGACTTGCATCTCTACAGCGGAGGAGGGGAGCTCCTCCATCACCTTCAGGCTGTCGTCGTCCAGCCTCACGTCCACCACCGCCTTGCCTGCGTGTACGTCATACATATGTTATAGTGGGCATACATACAACTAGTACGGCAGTACACCACCAGTTGAATAACGTTTACCTTTCTTTGAGGGCTTCGGTTTGGGTGTCACCTTGGCGGAGGGTCGCTTGCGGTTGCGGGGCTTGTCGAACAACACGTCGAAGGCGTCGCGAGGGGCGAGCGCTGGGGGCGCGGCAGCGGGCGGCGGGGACGGGGGCGCCGGGGGCTCGAACAGCTCGCCGAAGTCGGAGGAGCCCGGCGAGTAGGGGGAGTCCGCGTCCGCCAGCGGGACCGTCGGCAGCGGGAGGGGCAGCCGCGATATCTTGGTCGCCTGCTGCATCGGCTTTATGGGGTCTGACTTTATGGGGCTCGGCTTGGCGAGGAACAGCTTCGGGGGCTGCTGCGCCGGCGGACCGAGCGCGGGCGCGTCGAGCGGCGCCGGCGGCGGGCCGAGGGGCGGGTCCGAGCCGCGGGACGGGGGCGGCGGGTCCGGCGAGACGTCGCGCGTCGACGCCAGCAGGGCGAGCACCTTCTCCATCGGCTCGAGAGGACGCCGGTCGAGCACCTCGTCCGCCGAGAGGTTCGTCTTCTGCGCGGCCTCGAGCGTCATCGAGGGCCGTTCGCCGGGGGCGGGCGGCGGCGCCGGGGGCGACGGGCCGGCCGGGTCGCGCCCGCCCCGGGGCGACCGGGACCCGGACCTGGACCGGGTCGGCTCGTAGGGGTCGTACGCGTCCGGCGAGTCGGGCGGCGAGGGCGGAGTGTTCGGTCCGCGGCCCGGCCCGCCCGCGGCCACGGCCGGGCTGGGCGGCCGCGCCGCGCCCGCTGCCGGCGCCGGGTCGGTGGCGACGCGCGGCGAGGGCGGCGTCTTGGGCCCCTGCGGGGAGGCGGCGACGGGCGCGGCGTGAGGACCGAGCGGGGGTCCGCAGGGCGGCGCGTCGCGGCCCTCGTCGTCGCTGAGCACGATCACGTTCTTGGGCGATGGCGTCAGCTCGCGGAACGGTGACCGCTCGAGGTCTATGATGGCGACCGGCTTGACGGCGGCCAGCTCCGACTCGACGGCGGCGCGACGCCGGCGACGCCGCTCCCTCCGACGCTCGCGCCGCGCCGCGCTCTCCTCCTGGTCCTTGAAGCTGACACTCACCAGGATGTTATCCCCCGACGTGAACACCTGCACACACACACACACACACGTTCCTTCCTTATATCTATTTATCATGTTATATCTATTTAAATGTATGTCAACAATATGAACAACAATGACGACCCAGTTGGCACAATGGTCACCATGCTGCACTGCCAAACACTGGGATGCGGGTTCGATTCCCGCTATAGACAAGTATTTATGCTTAAATATTTGTCTGTATGTATATTTATATATATTTACAAAAGAAAAGTATATAAGTATCTCGGGGCTCGATAGCGATGTGTGGAATGTCCTGCAATATTTATTTATAATTGTAACCGACCTCCTTCGACGGTCCAGTGGAGTCCCTCGCGCGTCGATGCTTGAGGCGGTCGAGGCGGCGAGGCGCGGGCGGGGGCGGCGCCGCGGGCGGGGTGCGCGGCGAGGGCGGGCGCTCCGCCCAGCCGTGCGGCGGCGGGGGCGGCGAGCCCGCCCCGGAGCCCCCGAGGACGCGGCGTCGCCGGCGCGGGGTGCGCCGCCGCTGCTCGGAGCGCGCCCGCTTCTTCTTCTTCGCCTTCGGCTTGGGGCTCGGCTCGGGCGACACGGAGCGCCGGCGCTTGCGCGCGCGCGTCCCGGACACCCGCCGTCGCTTGGGGCGGGAGGGCGCGCCGTCGACGAGACGCCGCCGGCGCCGGGGCGATGGCGACCGGCGCAGCGGGGAGCCGGCACCCGACCGTGCCGGGGACACGGACAACCGACGTCGCGCCGCCGACGCCGGCGCCGGGGAGCCGCTCACACGCCGTCGCGGCGATATCGATATGCGTCGCCTGGGAGACATCGATGGCCTCTTTCGGGGCGATATAGACGGTCGTCTTCGAGGTGATATAGACAGTCGTCTACGCGGTGACATAGATGGCCGCCTACGGGGTGACACAGATGGCCGCCTCCGGGGAGATATAGATGGTCGTCTACGGGGAGATATAGATGTTCGTCTTCGAGGTGATATAGATGGTCGTCTTCGAGGTGACATAGATGGCCGTCTACGGGGCGACATAGAGGGTCGTCTACGAGGTGACATAGATGGTCGCCTACGAGGCGATAATGATGGCCGTCTTCGGGGCGATATAGACGATCGTTTCCGGGGCGATACGGTAGGTCGTCGCCGCGGTGAGGGCGAGGAGCCGGCGCGGGCGGGCGAGGAGGGCGCGGCGCCCGCTGCGGCCCCCCGAGGGGGCGACACGTCACGTCCGAAGGCATCCTTGACACGACGCCGCTTGTCACCGACCACGGTCCGCACGTCGTACCGCTCGAGGTCCTTGCGCTTGTCACGTCGGCGGCGCGACACGCGCGACTCGCTTGACTCGCGCCGGTCGCGCTTCTTGTCACGCTCGCGGTACGTCCGCTCCTTGCCACTCTTGCCTATCTTCTTGAAGGTGAGCTCTCGTTTCGGCTTGCGTCGACCCTCGACGCGGACACCACGCTCCTGGTACATTACATAATATTACGATTCACAACTATATTTCAGTTATTTCATATTTTTTTTCTTTTCGATATATGGGAGGTGTAAGTTAATAAATAATAATAAATAAAATTCGTAGAACTTTCTAGCATAGGTATCAAACATAATAATAATGTTTTATAAAAATAGGTTTTTATGAAATAAATTGCATTCTATTGTCTACACTGTAGTTGTTTACTTGCATCGCCAACATCACACTATCTTATATAATACTAGCTGCGCCTCGCGGTTTTTGTAGACAACAATAAGGCCTACAAACTTGTAATACATTATTTTGTTTTATCATCAATAGTTTTCACAGTGCACGCTAAAAACTGTTGTGGGTTTTCTACCTTGAGTTACAATATTGCAATTATCATCCAGATCCCAATTTTTTTGAAAATAAGGTATAGCCTATGTTATTATCTAGTAATTGACCTTTCTATTGGTGAAAGAATTTTAGAATCGGTTCAGTGGTTTCGGATAATACTCCCCAACATACATACATACAAACTTGTTAGCAACGTTACCTCTTTATAATATTATTAGTATAGACTGAGTAACTAAACTTGTATCTATTAATGACTTACACATTGGTTAGATATCGGTCCATTTACCGTCTAGTGTCTGCTATAGAAATCAAACATGGTACATGCTGTATGTATACACACCTTTTTTCTCTTCTTCTTGAGGGGTTGTGGGTCCTCGTCGCCGGCGGCGGCGGCGTTGGCGGGTGCGACGGTCCCGTGGGGCGGGGTGACCCCGGGCTCGGGCTCGGGCTCGAGGCTGGGGGGCTCCTCGTCGACGGCGGAGAAGCCCGGTGCCTCGTCCTCGGATATGAGCTCGGTGTCGAGCCCCTCGAGGCCCGTGTTCTCGTCGAGGCAGGGCGTGTAGCTGCGCTCGTCTTCCGTCTCCTCGCTTATAGACTCCGTCATCTTCTCGGGTGCGGGCGACGAGCCGACGCTCGGTGACCTCGACCGGGACGGCTCGCGCTCCTTCTCCTCCACTAACTCCTCCTCGTCGTCCGCTCGGCGCTCCTTCTCCTCCTCGTTGTCCTCCTCTTGTTTACCGTCATCGTTGTCGTCGTCGCGATCGGCGGGTGTGGGCGTGGGCGTGGGCGGCGTCGGTGGGGTGGGAGGCTGGGCCGGCGGGGGTTCCTCCTCGACGACGTGAGTCTTGTCGTCGGATGTAGGCGGCGCGGGCGCGGGCGCGGGCGCGACCTCCTCCGGGAGCGCGTCCTCCTCGTCGTAGAGGGAGACGTGCCGCTTGATGAGCGAGGGCGCGTTCAACTTGATCTTGATGGGGTTGCGGGGGCTGACGGTGATGGGACACCGGCGCGTGACGCGCTCGCTGTTCAGGTCACGCGGCTCCTCGTACGTGGCCGCCGTAGAAGCGATGTGCACTGACGTCGCCGAGTATATAGAGAAGTTGGGACAGTCTCCGTCCTCCTCGCCGTCGTCGTCGTCGCTCGGCTCGCCCGACGCGGCCGCCGCAGGTGCCAGCAGGCGGTGCTCCTCGAGCACGGCGCGCACCGCCGAGTCGAGCATGCTGGCGGTAGGAGGGAGCGGCGGGGGAGGGAGCGGGGCCGACACCGGCTCCTCACACGACGCCTCGGGGGACGCGCTAATAAAACAGAATAGGTAACTTATGTTAATAGATAGAATCAAAAATTTAAATCTATTAGTCCATTGAAATGTTAAATTTTTTGGGCTTAGCGTGTATTTGTTAGAGGACGCAATTTTATTTTTTAGATATTAAGGGGGGTCAGTCTAAACTTGGTCCCTTTTCCTTTTCAAACTTGGTCTTGCCTATCATATATATAATTATGATAGGCATAAAATACTAACTATGAAGCGTCTACGATGGTAGGTGGATGTTCCTCAATGTCCGGGGAGATGTCGTCATCGTCGTTGGTAGGCTCGGTCGGGTCGTACTTTTCTGTGTCGATGACAAGGTCGGGGTCGCTGCGCTCATCCTCTGACTTGTCCCCCCCTCCTACACACCCGTCCGCGCCGCCGTTTCCCTCGCCAACATCGGAAGGCTTCGCGAAGTGAAACGAGGGCGGCTCGCGGAGCGGCGGGTACGACGGGGGAGCGGGGCCGGGGCCGGGGCCGGGGCTGGGGCCGGGAGACGACTCGAACCCGCCGAACGAGTGGCGCGCGGGGTGCTCGGGCCGCGGGACCCAGGGCGCGCGGCCTCGGCCCGCATCGCTGCGACGCCTCTCGTAGGGCGCGTCTCCCGGCAGGAAGGGCGGGCCCCGGCGCGGCGGCCCGTAACCCCCGCCTTCGAAGTCGTCGGGGTGGCCACCGTTACGCCGATAGAGAGGCGACGGCTGGCGCGGGGGGGGGTACCCTCCGTAGCCGCCCCGCGCGTAGCTGTTCGCCGTCTGCTCGCGGTGATATGTCCCGCGGTAGCCGCCGCCCCAGCCCCCGCCGCCGCTCCGCCCTCCGCCGGGGTAGGCGGGCGCTTGGCGCGTACCCTCGCCGTGCCCGGTGAGGTCGAGCCGGTCGCGAGGCGTGGACGCCCGCCCCGGTACGGGGTCGGTGGAGCGCACCTCGCGCGGCGCCGGCGACGGTCGCAGCTCTATGCGCAGGGCGCCCCCGGGTGCTACGCTGGCGACTGCACGCCGCGAGTGCAACAACGTCTGACTCTCGAGTATGGAAGACACGAGGTCGGGCGCGACGCTCGCTGGCGACGGTGACGGCACTCGTAACATCTTCCTTCGAGCCTAAAACGATGTTAAGGATTAGCATTCTCGCTTACATAAAAACCTATGATCTATACATATTAAATGCTTTCTCCTGAACGACTGACTGACTGACGGATAAACACACATTTTTTGGGGTGTTTGCTTTCGAAGTTGATATCAATAACTCAACTTCAACAACTTCAACTTTTTTGTATGGCTGATTGCTGACGTAGGGGCGCAATCTTATAACATTTTATTTTGACAGTGACACATGTTTGAAAACTAATTGGAATGTCTCGAATGTCACTTGTCCTGTATTAGTGTGGTAATTGTACCACATTTGAAGGTTTCTAACGCGGACGAAGTCGCGGGCAAACGCTAGTCTGACATAAAAGATTGACTCGCGAGTTCTCGTCTATTTTTCGGCCGAGATCAATCTCGTTACTTTAACGAGATTGCACTCAAGCATAAAAACGCCATAAAGCAAAATAAGATAATAAAACAAAGTCGCTTTCTATGTCCCTATATCCCTATGTATGCTTAAATCTTTAAAACTACGCAACAACAACAATTTTGATGCGGTTTTTTTTAATAGAAAGAGTGATTCAAGAGGAAGTATATGTATAAACAAAGTTAATTATAATAATTTCCCCCAAGTTAATTATAATAATTTCCCCCAATTTTAAAGTTAATTATAATTTTTTCCGGCCTATTCTTATAATTTCCTGTCGTTTCATCTTATTCTTTTGTTTCTTATTGTTATACATTCTATGTTTTGTTTTGTCAACAACTATTAACTGTTCTAAATATGTATTTGTCGTGTGCTTGTCCAAATAAATGTTTTTCTATTCTATTCTATTCTAATTACATAAAAGTTTATAAAAATTCTTTAAAATAAAGGTTTATTTCATACTACCCTCTAAAAAGAAATGTATATTCTTATATTTTTTCCTAATTTATTCAATAGTGATAACTCGCGAGATCTCGTTTCACAACAATCGCGTGAGTTGCATTTTAAAAAAATACAAACGAATTTTTAATAAAATAACTACGCACACAATTTTAAACAAATAAATTGTAACTAAATAATGTTACCTGTCTGTATGCACTGAAGACGGCTGGTGTAGGTCGCGTGGCGAGCGCGACGCCAGCGCCGGCGCCGGCGGTGGGGCCCGCGTCTACGCCGGGGGAGGACTGATCCTCGTCCGAGAAGTATTCGAGCTGGTCGCGCGATCCGAACAAGCTAAGCGTGGGCAGGGCGGCGGCGCCGGCGCCGGCCAACTCGGCGGATCGGCCGTGCACGAGCCCGCCACGCGCGCGCAGCGACGCTAACTGAGCGCGCACGCTGGCCCGCACCTGCGTGCGACGCGCCGCCGTACGCGCCCTACGCGTCCTCGTCTACACAACACACACAATCATACAATTACATATTAACTCGATACAGCAATCCTATGTTTTTATAACATTTACAAACTTTCAAAGGAAACAACCTAACCAAACCCCATTATAGCTTACTTTTCGTTTTTTGACTCGTCGTTTGATTGTCTTTGTAACAGCAAATTTTCCTTTTTCCTGTACTTCATATTCAATGATGACAGTTTTAGTTCTCCGACGCTTGTGTTTCCTGCCGTGCGTGCGATGCGTGGTGGCGGCGGGGCGGCGGCGCGGGGCGGAGCGCGTCGCCGCGAGCCGATCGGTCGCGGGCCCAGAGCCACGCCGACCCGATGACGTGGACGGCTGGTTCGCAGGCGGCTGCCGACGCTGAGAGCGTCGCACTGGACGCTCGGCACGCAGTGCGCTCGGTCTAGGTCCCAGCGAGTCCAGGTCCACATCACCGATCTCAGAGAACAGGTCGTTCACCTCAGACAGGTGGATTACATCAAAGAGACCATCACAGTTGGGACACAACCACTGATCCACCGGCACCTTCAATATAATTATAAACATTAAATAACCACCTCCTCGTCCTACCAAGATCCAATACCCAGTCCCAATACTGACCTCTGTGAGAGGTGGAGTGAGACACTCCATGTGGTAGCCGAGGTCACAACCATCACATAGTAGCATTGTTTCTTCACTACTTGAACTGCCACATATCTAGAAAACAATTAATACTCTAATCAATTTCATAGATTATCCCTATAATATAAAATTCTTGTGTTGCAGTGTTAGTTACCTATTTCCACCTAAACGGCAGAACCGATTTGTTTGAATTTTTTGTGTATATTAGTTAGGTCTGAGAATCAATCATCTATTTTTTTTTTCTATAAATGGCAAAACAATTTTTGCCAGGATAGCTAGTAATTTACAATAATTACTTGCTTTGGCATTATATTAACAAATACAATATCACTAACTTACAAAGTAAAATATTATGAAATATGTTATTGTACTTACCTCACACACAGTGGGATCCTCAACAAACATCATATCGACAGATGAAGGTCGCTCCACTACCTTGACGGGTTCATTACGCAGGACACGGCCACCTACACACGTGCGCACCACGATGGAATCAAACGAGATTCTATCCACAGGACATGTGTTCACATTCTTGGACCACTCCTTTATACAATCCAAGCAGAATATGTGTTCACAGGTGGCGGGAGTCCCCACTTGTTGTTCTGTGAACCTCATCAGGCAGATGGAACACTTGTCAGAGTTGCCCTCCGAGCTGTCAGACGCGAACCCCGACGAGGGCTTCGGGGCACCCTGGCACGATTTAGATTCCGGTTTCGGCGCATCGGAGTGATCTGTGGCCCAGCCGGAGGTATCGCTGTCTCCGTCAGAGTCCCTCAGCTGGGGCAGCGCGCCCCGCCGCCGGCGCGCTCCGCACACCACCGAGCTACCGCTGCTTGTGTCGCTGCCTGCCTCGCTCAACACTCGCAGCCGCCGTCTGCGCGTCGACGTGGTCGGCCCGCTGTCCTCCGATTCGGAGCTCGACGCGGACGACACGACCATCACCCTCTTAATCCTGCGCCGCGGCCGCGCCGGCGACTCCTCACCCTCGTCGCTCATGTTCGCCGCAAATGCCTCGAAGAGTGTCTTCAACTCTTCCGTTGAAACGTTTGCAAAGGTGTAAATGACCTTTGCCTTCTATTCGTCAAGACATTAAACTCGAGATTCGGGATATTCATCCAGCCAGTTGATAAAAGTGCCGCATTAACGGAATTAGCTGTGTATTAAAATTACTGCATACACGGTGCAAAAATAATTTATTTTGACAGCAAGCCACTCTCATTCGGCCATTTTCCTTTCTATTTTTTTTTTCAACCACAAATCACAATCAATCTAGAAATGTTGCAAGCTAGAAAAAGCAGCTGTAATTTTTTTTTATTCTCTCCTGCGAATCAATTATAACAATCAGCCCATCCCTCAAAGGAAATAAGAGTCTGTGGTCTTCCCTCATGCGCGCGGAGTCGGTTTTTCGTTTTCTGCTTTTAGTTTTTACGAAATTATTTCGCAACAAATAAAGGAAATGACTGCTGAGAACGAACGGGAAATATACCACAAATTAGAAGCCATGAAAGAAATAAGGTACGATATAGTAGTGCATAAATATTGAATGGTACGGCGGCACCTGTGGACTTGGATCAATAAACACTCGAGGGGTATAGATTATGTTGTGTTGTTTATAATCCATTTGTATAGGTGATTAGTGTGAAGGAAAAGAGGTTGTGTGAGTAGAGTAGAGTACGAGATGTCTGGCACGGTGTGGTCGGGTTGCAGGAACAAGACGATAACGTTGGAGCGGCTGAAGCGCAGCATAGTGAACGAGGTGCGCAGCGGCGACGCGGAGGGTCGATGCCTGGCGCAGTACAAGCGTGAGATGGAGCTGCTACAGCAGGAGAAGATGAGCCACGTCGAGGAGCTGCGACAGATACACGCCGACATTAACGCGGTACCCACACACTTTATACTCTTCTACCTAATTACCTATTGTATCACTCAGGTACAGCTTCCTACGTATATTATTTAATCGGTGACTGTTTGACGTCTCCCTCCCCTGACAGGGAGGGAGACGTCAAACTGATTCATCAATAATTGTGTTAATTTCATTTAACATGTCAAATCAAGTTCAAACTAGTGAGCAGCACCTTGTGTAACATTACACAAACATATTGGACCTTTTGATCCCCTCATAACCCTTGACTCCTCGTGACTTATATGTATATTGAGACTTGTGAGATACATAATATGTGCTCCAAATTTCCTAGACACCTCAAATGGTTATTTAGATATCAATGTCCAAAAATCGTTATTTTTATCACTGACCTACAGATCAAAGCTCTAACCCAGTTCCAGATGACCTAGAAAGTTCAATAGCTGGGTGAATACAAAGGAATAAATCCAAAACTAGTAATCTTATTTTTCTAGAATACTTATTTATTAATTTATGTAAACTACCACCTCATTGAGCACAAGAAAAACACCGTCTAGCTCTAATGCCCATACCTTGACCAGATATGTTTCACATTTAAGACACATATTATAGGTAAGGAAGGATATTTAGTAGATACAAATGAAATAATTGATGGTGGCTAGGGTATGTGTGTGTGATGTTTACACAATCTATTGTTGGCACCATTCTAGTTGGTATGTTTGTTATTGTAGTGGGAGTTATAGCAACTCCAACCTGGTGCCACACTCACAGTTGGGGAACATCCTCTCTCATTTGTTCTACTGAGAGGAATATACCTACAACAATAAACATACACCTACTACTTGTCTTATAATAAATACTTTTCTTTGTTGTACAAACAAAGAATCTAATATATCATCTATAATAATATTATAATGCTGAAGGAAGAATCTCAGGAACTACTGGTTCAAATTGAAAAATTCTTTTTGTATTGGATAGTCCATTTATTGATGAAGGCTATAGGCTATTTTTTATTTAGATATTTCCACGGGATCGGGACTTACGCAGGTAAAACCGCGGGGCGCCGCTAATACTTTTTAGTTATTAAGGTGTTCAGGTTTTATCCATGACTTTGTTCACATAAAGGTTGAATTTTACAATGTTTTTCCTAACGGATGTTGACGTCTTAATAACTTTCTGTGTACAACATTTCAATTGAAATATGAACAACATTAGATATGGATGGATATGACATGACGTGGGGCGGGGTGTGTACAGATGGAGACGGTGATAAAGCAGACGGAGGAGAGCATGTCCCGCAAGTTGTCGGCGGCGTCGCGTCTCCACGAGGACTACCGGCCGCTGAAGGCAGAGGTGGACCTGCTGCGGCGACAGTGCCTCGGCCTCGAGCGGCTGCCGGACCTGCACGAGGAGGAGGGCAGCCCCATCACACAGGAGTACGTACCTACCTATCTATACGTGCGTGGTGTATCACGTCGTCGGCTCACGTTACATGTGTATGTGTTACAGTAGGTTCCCCCCGCTGCCAGCGACCCCGGCGGCCCCCCGGCCTCTGCCCTTCCTGGCGGCCCCCCGCAAGCCGCCCCCGCCGCCGCCCGCCTTCAGGTCTGCCCTAGAACAAGATTACATTACCGTCTCGCTCAGGTTCGATTATGTTCGTTTACTTTACGTTTCTCCTCGACTCCGCCGATACAATCAACTTAGATCACACGACTGTTTGCAATGGTAGGTACTGTTTACACCGATCATTCTCCAGAATTTGAAAGATATTTGAAGGGTTAGGTTTTGGCAAAGGGTTTTTATAAATATAATAATTTAACAACTTAGAGGAGATATCTTTAATCTCATAATAAAGGAATAAAATATACTTCATAACAATTAAATAATATAAATCTAAATTAATGAAATAACCTACTTACTTTAATTTAATAAAATCAAAAGTCCTAAAAGCTCTAGGAAGTTCTGGCTAGAGTGATGACTCTTTCAAAAATCTCATGATGCAGTTTTTAGCTTTTTTTTTTCTAAAATCAGGGTCGAAACTCCTGTTACATTTTCCGCCATCTCTCAGTTGAGTATATACCCCTGAAGGTCCATGTAATTACAATAAGACCTTATAATGTTGATTGTAGAAGCAAGTATCCTAACACCTGACTCCTCCTCTCACCTTTACACTATCATTTATTATATTGTTTTATTTATGTTTTATATTCATTTCATTTCATTTGAACACCTGTTTTCATATTTATTTTGATCAAGAATAAGTTCTATGTGTTAGGCATATGTTAGGTTATATTATGAATGTGTGTGTGTGTGTTAAATACCTTGTAGGTATTCGCTTCTATTTGTATGTTTTAGTTTAGAGTATAATTAGCCCCCTATGAATGCAAGGGGATAAAAGGACTATATAGTGTCTATCTATGCCCATAATTGAAAGCTTGCTTGGTAGTGATCTATTTTAGCGAGATGGCCGCACGTTTGTGCAACTTTAACTTGTCGCTCGATCGCCATGCTTTAGTCCCGCAATAACTCGGCTGATGTTGATGTACGTATGATCTAGCTAGATGAACGGAGCAACGGGGTACGTTACCTACGTAACGTACGTCTCGCTTCAGGACAACATCAGTCGGATCACCTAGCTAGTATACCTAGTAGGTATTATATAATAATGTTATATGTATGTATATAGACAACAGCCCCCACCGATGAAGTCGTGCCTCTCGTGCCACCAGCAGATACATCGCAACGCGCCCATCTGTCCGCTCTGCAAGGCCAAGAGTCGATCCCGGAACCCCAAGAAACCCAAGAAGAAATAGTACCACTAGACTACACTATAAACTATTGTATGACCGCTCGCGCCGCACTACTCCTCTACGATATAGGATATAGATACTTAATAATCATCTTACTTAATAATTATCTTTTTTCTTGAAGAAATCGTTGAGATTAATTGAACAATGTCATATGTTATGCTCTGGCAGCTCACTCTTATCCGGTATAACGTAATGGGTTTGAACTGTGACGTCACAGTCATGGCCGTCACGCTTCGATTCTTGTAATAAAAAAAAAGTTACAAATTAATTTGCAAAAATATAATAAGTGCAATATATTCTAATGCAAAAGTAATATTGTAGAATGGTTATTGTCTACCACCATCGGTGTAACATATCCTTACCAATGAAGTCACAAACATTGAGGCATCATTTCCGCGTAGCTCAGCGGTAAGAGAACCGCTTCGGTACAGCAGGGGTTGCGGGTTCGAATCCCTCTGCGTTGATGATCGTTCATGATTGGTGTCACTGACACTAATATTTTATGTAAAACACGAAAAGTAGAAACAGATCCCTCAGAGTGGTAGTCGAATCTATATTTCATGTTATTTATGTTCTTTGATAGTTTCACGATCTGTCTAAGTATATATATATATTACATGTATTATAGAGTAACGACGACGCGGACGTGCACAATCTCTATATACAGGGTGAATTTTTTATGTGGGCCTTCAGGGCTATATCCTAAACTAACTGGTAAAGTCATTACCCTAGCCAGGAATCGAACCTGTTGATTTTGCAAAAAAAAACATCCTATATTTTTATACCAATCGATAGTTCCAAGATTCCAAGAATTGATCTCTATCAGCAAGACTATCCATCGCGAAACATGAAAAAGTGGAAAACGACTTTTTCAAATGTTGAATGATGCAGTTTTAGTTTTTGTCAAAATCGGGCACGCAACTCCTTTCAGCATTTTCTTCTATCTCTTATAGTTTAGGATATAGCCCTGAAGGCCCACATAAAAAAATCACCCTGTATGCATAGTAGGTCTAGGTAGGTACCTAAGTCACATTATATACCTAGATTATAATCAGGCGAAGTTTATTTGTAAAAATATACATCCCTAATATTATAAATGTGAAAATAACTCTGTCTGTCTGTCTGTCTAATCCGTTTCGACTACGTTACAATAGTCATGGTCGCGAGGATACTGTACAAGTAGACAAGTTACACTTTAAACGTTTGTACATTCGTTCACAAACGCTTGTAAAATGGAATGTAGAGCCGCCGCGCCGCGCCGCGCCGCCCTCACCCGCGCCCGCGTCCGCCGAACACTCGTTCTTTAACATTTCTACAACTTATAAATTGCAAAACATAATTCGTTTAATTATTTTAGTAACAAATCCTTTAAACTTGTACTTAGTTTGTAATTTACACACGTTGTAATTTGTACATTTCTCAAGAGAAATGCTTGTCAAGTAATACAAGTTTGGAGTCAAAAACCGAAGGGTAATAATTATACATTTGTTTCCCCTTATCTAGTAAACAAAACACTAGTTTTCCCCTTATCTACTAAACAAAACACTAGTTTTCCCCTTATCTACTAAACAAAACACTAGTTTTCCTCATACATAAAGCAATAAGTTGATCAATCTTCTAATTTATTTATGTATTTATATGAATACATTTTATTTAAGTGTATGTTTAGTTTGATGTAGGTAGTATATATAACATACAAGTGTGCATCTTGTATATTATGTAAATAAGTTAATATATAAGTAATGAATGTAGCATAGGATCCCGCGGGCTCGAGCGTGCAAGAGACCGCTACACGACCCTAGAGTCATGGTACACGTGTACTGTACGTGTAGGGTCACCTTATGTAATGTTAGTATGTAAGTAGGTGTCTATCTATATTATGTCGTACCTAGGTACCTTTATATGTATGTATGTATGTTTAGTGCCAAACTAATGTATTGTAAATATTACCTTCTCTGTCGGACATTATATGTGTTGTGATCTCTATACCGTATTTACTTGCTTTCCTCTCCATCTTGGAGTGAAGAAAACATTGCCCGTAGTACACCCAGGTGAACTATGTAGGTTGGACCAGGGGCAGGGACTGAACTATATCATCATTCCGACCGATCATTCGTCGTCATTTCGAACTAAGCTTAAATCTAAATTGTTATTTTGTTTAATAAAATCGCATTATCTTAAGAAACCAATAGAACGCGACCTTCCAATCAGAAGACACAAGAAACTTACCGAGATGGGGTACCTTTAGGTCTAATCTAATAGGTAGCTAACTAAGGTACCTACTTAATAATACTGAATATATGGAAATTACATCAAGGAGTAACGCATTATAAATGAATTCTTTTGTACATTGTATTGTAAAGTAGGTAATGTTTACATTTCGTAGGTACGATGTGTGTGTGGATGACACATAGTTACCCCGAAGCATGAAGTAAGACGCACGCGTCGCGCAGCTGTTGCTCTATGGTACGGTGACTCACTATAATTATACGTAACAATAGGTTCGATTTATTTGCATATATCATTGACTGCAATGAAACGATCATCTTTTGTCCGTAAAACTAAGGTAAGTAGTGGTTTACGGAAACAGGTGACTTTACTCTATCACGCAAATACTACTGAATCGATTGCGATGGAACCTCTGTAGGTAGGATAGTTTGAAACCAGGTCATATACCTACCTAAGCTATTTATTGTTCAAATATTTCCATGGAATCGGTGAGTTAGTTACACTGGCGAAATCGCGCTTCTTGTAACGATATACCTACCTACTCGTACTAAGGCATCCAGCATTAATGGATTTACATTTCAATAGTAGGTAAGTATAAAAGAATATAAAATCCATAAAAATTTAGATTAGATCAAGTTGTAATTAATGGATCATAGTACCTAGCTATATAATTGCTGGCCAAGACAATAAAAAAAATACATGAAACATGATGTCTCTGCCAGAGCAACGCACATGGGCCTACCTACCCAACAATCTAGTTTAGTGTCATACATATTTATAAACATTGCGAATTTTCGTTCTTTTGTCTCTGTTTTGTTAACGTATCTACCTACATGACTGATAAGATACCTACTACGTGATTAAAATAAACATACGTACCTACTAATCCTAATATAGGCCTAAATAGACAAGTAAAGCGACGTAGTAAGTATTAGAGTTGTCGCTGCGATCTACGTCGCAGTATCTGCCGTCCAGTGACCCGTCTCGTCGTCATAGTCTCGACTCTCGACCTACTATCACGTGCTACTGTGATATGATAGCAGCTAGCCTACCTACCTACTGTGTCATCGGTCATCAGTCACTAACGTACGCCCACTGTTTATATCCATTCTCTATCGGCGTCACATCACATGACCATGTTTGTTTACGGTTCTACGAACGAACACCAGATAACCTACTACCTAAGTAGGTAGATCCGCAGATCTACTCTCGACTACCTAACTCTGCCTGCTGCCTGCCTAGCATGACGACCAAAACACGATACGATAAAGCTATATCACGCGATATAACTACATCAACTCTCAAAATATGATACATAAAGCCGCCATGTTAAATTTTTATTATAAATTGCGACAAAAATTATGATAAAAATTCAACATGGCGGCTTTATCTATCATATTTTGAGAGTTGATGTAGTTATATCGCGTGAAATAGCTTTATCGTATCGTGTTTTGGTCGTCATGCTAGGCTAGCTGAACCAACTTGCAATATGAACCTTATTGTAACAGAACCCTATCACTAAACTAGACATCCTGCTCTAGTCTATCAAACACAACCAGCAACATACCTACCTCGTAGTAAGGTACCGGCGGCTACAAAGAAAGGCCCACCGGCCCACCCTAATTGAAAAAGAAATATTTGGTAAAAATAAATAGGGAAAATTAAATGCGCATATAAAACCAACACACACCTAACTTTGCCTAAATCTAAATTGAATAACTGCATTAAAATTTTATTTTTGGTTCCCGCGGTGCAATACATAATTGCCTAATTTCCTAATACTACACATACAATACGCTACTAATATTATACATTGCCTAATTTAAAGGATTTTTTTCGGGTTAGGACAAATAAATAGACGCGGGTAAAGTATGATTTGACTATTCTGTCCACGATAGTAGGTAGGTACATGTGCAAACCATCCCCACCAATTTCCGCTGGGGGCTAGATTCATTGCCGGACCTATACCTACCTACGTTTATTTACAACCAACTCCATCCATCCCTTTTGAGCATATTATTACTCCTAGGATATATCCCCGAAGGCCCATGTAAAAAATTCACCCTGTAATTCGAAGTCTGTGGTATATATAAAATCAAGAATTTATATTAATGACTATTTTTGTGTCCGTCAGCCGGGCAAAAAAAGTGCTTCTAGAGCGAATTGGTTCGGTGAATAATTAGTGCTTAGTCTGCTGTAAATGTGCGCGAAATAAAAAATTAGTGCATGTAGGCATTGAGGAAAAAAACGGGAAAAACAAATTCTGCTGGAATGACGGTGCTCCAGCAGGAAGATTTTTAAACGAATGACCGGAGAGGTATATAATGTATATCGGCGGATAGCTTATATTTGTGCATAATTGTGCGCGAATAATTAAATTTGTGCGTCTTAGGGTTTTCGAGATATTTCATTTCCTGCTGGGCTGACGTTTTGCAAAAACTTGTATCTCCGAAACCATTGAATGTGCGACCTTGGATTAAACATATATAAGTAGCTCTTAATTTGTGCGTATTTATGCGCTAATTTGTTTTTCATAAATATCTACTGTTTAAGAGAAATCATGCAACCCTGAAAATTCGAAAGAAACTCCTTGCGCTTAAATGAGAACACGCAGAGGTTCACTGAAAGCGGTATTTGGCTCGTTTTGTTATTCTTTACATGTATAATAAGTTTCAAGACAGTACATACGCGCATTTTTCAATAATAACACTTCAAGTCAAATCTGAAAATGTCATAGCTTTGCAAGAAACCTATTCAACTAAAGATATGTGCGTATATACCAAAAATTAGAGTGCCTTTTGAAATACATATCCTGAAAATTTCAGCTTCAAATGTCGCGTATTTAAGTAGATATAAACGAAAAACAAATCATAACTTCAGTTCTTGGCTAACCGACCAAATTCGAATGGTCACGAAAAAGCGACGGTTTCATACATTTTGATGACTTCTTAAATGGACTGTATTATACTGCAGCAGTTAATTGGGTTTAGGTACTGTGAATTGGAAAAGTGTTATGGGAAGTTGCGAAAGCTTTATTTTGAGATTAAGATAGTAGAAACTAGTAAGTACGCTTTTATCTTCCTTACCTATTATAGATTTTATTGATAGCTCAGGTAGGTAAGTATCTACTTCATTTTACTAAGTTCGCAATACCAAGTTAAACAAAAATGTCGGTTTTGTGCTTAAAGGTGGACGCAGATTGATACGCGCCGAGCGCGCCGAATTTTTGCCGTCCACGGAAAAAGGTACCTTATAATAATAGAGATAATGTATCTACATTTATATTTCCGATGACGTCATCAGAGGCGGCCGACACTGAAATAAATAAATGAATAAATGTAGGTATGTACCTTATCTCTATTATTATAAGGTGGACGGCAAACAATTCGGCGCGTATCAATGTGCGGGCACCATTGCATTGATTTTAAAATTACATAAAAAGACGATTGTGTAGGTTCTAATCTCCGGCCGCCGCGCGCCGGGTGGTTGTAACTCGCTCTGTGTGAAACAGTTACACAGAATGCGGCATTAGTGGGAAAGAGTCAGACGCTAGTTAAGACGTATTTCGCTCCTTGCCTCCCGCACCGCTCTCCGCTCTCGGTGTGCTCTCGGTTCGCTCACCCCGCTCCAATAGTGTCCGGGGTATATCTAGTGTTGCCAATTTAGCATAATCTTATGCTCGATTTGGCATTTTAAGTTTCAATTCCACGTAGTAATAAGTTTGTCATTAATAATTTTTGCGTGAAGGAGTAACAAACATACAGATACACACACACACACACACAAACGTTCACATTTATAATATTAGTAGGATAGGATATACATATATAGTAGGATGTAAGCCATTATGTTATAAAACCCTATTTAAAACAGTCTCGAGATACTTACGTGTAAAAAGAGGTATTTATGAGACTATTAAAGTTTTGAGAAGTATTGTATTGATCAAAACTATATAGAAATACATATATTATATTTAACTGAAATATTTATTGAAAGAGGTGAAGAGAGTTTAATAGAGTTGCCGGGATACTCTCTAGCAACTTCCTATTGTCGGAGTAAACAAAAACGAGGCGGGGTTTGTATTCTTGTTAAAAATGGAACAACATTCAAAATTGTTGACCATATGAAGCAGCACTGCGTCGATTCTATATTCGAGTGCTGTGGTGTTGAATTGTTGTCATATGGTATATTTATATTAGGTGTCTACAAAATATCCCAAAGCCAATTAACAGTGGCCCAGTTTGATCAATTTATTTCAAAATTGACTAAAGTCTGTTATTATTATAGATGTGTCAAGAATAAAAAATTGATAATAGCAGGGGACTTAAACGTAAATACATTGAAACAAACAACTGAAACTAAAAAACTAAGTGAATTTCTACTAACTTATAACTTGATTCTACATATACAACTACCTACGCGTGAAAACTCATGTATCGATCACATAATAAGTGATATCCCAACAGCAAAAAGCGAACTTCTACATTGGGATATTTCAGATCACAATACAGCCCAAATGCTGAACATTCCAATTAACAATAAAGAAAAGCCTATGGAGTATTTTCGGTACCAAAGAGACTTCTGCGCAGAAAATATATTAAAGTTCAAAGAATGTTTAACAAGCTTATCATTTTCAGATGTTTACACTCAGACAGACTTAAATTCAGCTTACGAAAGCTTTCAGGAATTAATTCTTTTATTTTATAACTTATGTTTCCCTAAAATTAAGATAAAAATATCATACAAATATAAAAAAGCCAAATGGATTACAAACGGAATAAAAATAAGCTGCAAAACTAAAAGAAATTTACGTTATAAATACTATAAAAATAAAACTAAATGTAACAGATTAAAATATAAACAATATTGTCGACTCCTTAAAAGTTGTGTGCAGCGTGCAGTAAAAAATACAAATGAAGAAACATTAAAAAAGTCTAAAAATATTTGTAAAACCTCCTGGCAAATTATAAAAAAAGTCGAACAAGGACAAAAAATTAATTTAATTGCAAATATAGAAATAGGAGACAACAATATACATAACCCGAAACAAATAGCAGAAGAATTTAATACTTATTGGATTGAACAAACTAAGGGCGAAAACTCTACAACTAAAAATACGAATAAGGAAATAATCTGTAATAGCATCTTTCTGAAACCATACAGCTGTAATGAAATAGGTAAAATTATATCTAATCTTAAGAATACAAAATCAGTTGGTTATGATGACTTTGCAACAGGTATTCTAAAGTCTTGTTGTGTAGAATTGGCTCCGATAATAACTTTTCTTATAAATATGTCATTTTCTGAAGGGTGTTTTCCAAACTCCTTGAAGTACTCATTAGTAAGACCTCTGTACAAAAAAGGTGATGCCAAAGATCTTGCGAATTATCGACCAATAACGTTAATACCCATTATATCTAAAATATTTGAATGTGCACTAAAGAAACGACTTCTCGAATTTATAGATAAGCATAATATTCTAAAACAGGAACAGTTTGGTTTTCAAAAGGGTAAGTCAACCACCCACGCGTTTTTTAACTTAACTAAATCAGTAATCGATGCGTTGGATAGCGGTAAACTCGTAGCTGCAATATTTTTCGACATGTCAAAGGCATTTGATTTTGTGGACCATCAATTATTACTAGCTAAACTCGAGAATTACGGCATCAGAGGTAATGCATTGAATTGGTTGCATAGCTACTTGACAGATAGAATGCAATCTGTTGTTATTGATAATGTTGATAAAGACAAATTGTTGGTCCCAAGTTCATCAACTTATATGAAAAATTCTTGCGGAGTACCCCAAGGTAGTGTATTGGGCCCTCTTTTATTTTTATTATATATAAATGATTTACCTGATTACACTAAAAACTCCTGCACATTATTTGCCGATGACATTTCAATTCTAATTTCTTCTGACCGCAAAAATCCTAATTATATTCGTGACATTATTAATACAATTAATTCTATAATGACATGGTTAAGTTATAATAATTTAAAAGCTAACATTTCCAAAACAAAAATCATTCAGTTTTGTAATTACGGGACACAGCCCACAGAGCTTAAAATTAAGTATAATGGAGAAGAATTGCCCGAGGCCCATGAGACAAAGTTTTTAGGATTGATATTGGATTGTAACTGTAACTGGAAAGCTCATATCGACCACGTTTGCAAAAAACTAAATAAATTTGTTTATGTACTGTACAAGCTACGAAATAGTGCTACTATAAATACAACACTTACGGCCTATCACGGATATGTTGCATCTACTTTGAATTATGGACTAATATTATGGGGCAACTCCACTGATATGATACGAGCTTTCCGAGCACAGAAAAAATGTGTACGTGCCATTGCAGGGTTACCTCCATGGGAATCATGTAGGCCTGTGTTCGATGAGTTAAAACTGTTGACACTGCCTTGTATGTATATCCTAGAAGCTGCAAAGTTTGCTAAACAAAATATGCATTTGTTTAACAAAGCTCGGGATATATTTCATAGATGTGTTAGAGATCCTGATAGAATTGTATTGCCTAGGATTCCTAAAACAGCTCTATACCATAAAAGTTGTCAGACTATGTGTGGAATCATATACAACAAGATTCCCGGGGATTTGAAATCCCTACCTTCTCATTTATTTATAAAAAAACTGCGTACTTGGCTGATCGATAAACGTTTTTACTCGATACAAGAATTTTTAAATTTAAAAGGACAGAGATATTATATGGATATTAACTGACATTTATTTAGAAAAAAAATTATTATGAATTATGTACAATTTTTTTAAATCTAATATTATTATTATTTTTTGCCACTAACTGCTGATGACTCACTAATTAAGTTTGCATGCCAAGAGTTGGCAAAGTATGTGAAACTTTTAATCCTAAGATCTGTACTTACCATACTTTATGCAAATAAATATCTTTATCTTTATCTTTAAAAAAAATGTGTTTTTTATAGTTTTTTATTTTGTTTTTTGTTTTTTATTTTATTTATTTTATTATTTATTTTAAGTTCAAACATAATAGTATAATAATTTAGGTATAAGCATAAATACCTTCTTAAGTGTTCTAATTACAATCAATTACCAGTCTTAAACTATTTGATTTGTAATTTAATGTGATCCTAGCACTACCCACAAGGTCCTACTGTGATCTTAACTATACCTCAGTATTAAAAAAATATCAAAATCAGGTCACTCGTTTTGGGAGATAAACGCGCTACAATTGATTTATATTACCTATTCCGTGGCACTGCCGGAATAAAAAATAGCCAATAACACTCAGTTATCTTCAAACTATCTCTGTGCAAAATTTCATCCAAATTAGTCCAGTGGTTCTGGAATCTGGAGATACCAACATACACACATACAAACATGTTACCAACGTTACCTCTTTATAATATTATAGAGTAGGTATAGAAGGTTAGTATAGAAGTACCTATAGATAAACGTGTCATTTTAGAAATACATGCATTAATATTTCTCTAATGTACCTACTACCTATTGAAAAAATGATAATGCACTAAAACCTCTATAAACGTTCTAAGCGCGACTGTACGGACAACAGCTTCAGTATAATACAGTCCATTTAAGAAGTCATCAAAATGTATGAAACCGTCGCTTTTTCGTGACCATTCGAATTTGGTCGGTTAGCCAAGAACTGAAGTTATGATTTGTTTTTCGTTTATATCTACTTAAATATGCGACATTTGAAGCTGAAATTTTCAGGATATGTATTTCAAAAGGCACTCTAATTTTTGGTATATGCGCACATATCTTTAGTTGAATAGGTTTCTTGCAAAGCTATGACATTTTCAGATTTGACTTGAAGTGTTATTATTGAAAAATGCGCGTATGTACTGTCTTGAAACTTATTATACATGTAAAGAATAACAAAACGAGCCAAATACCGCTTTCAGTGAACCTCTGCGTGTTCTCATTTAAGCGCAAGGAGTTTCTTTCGAATTTTCAGGGTTGCATGATTTTTCTTAAACAGTAGATATTTATGAAAAACAAATTAGCGCACAAATACGCACAAATTAAGAGCTACTTATATATGTTTAATCCAAGGTCGCACATTCAATGGTTTCGGAGATACAAGTTTTTGCAAAACGTCAGCCCAGCAGGAAATGAAATATCTCGAAAACCCTAAGACGCACAAATTTAATTATTCGCGCACAATTATGCACAAATATAAGCTATCCGCCGATATACATTATATACCTCTCCGGTCATTCGTTTAAAAATCTTCCTGCTGGAGCACCGTCATTCCAGCACAATGTTTTTCCCGTTTTTTTCCTCAATGCCTTCATGCACTAATTTTTTATTTCGCGCACATTTACAGCAGACTGAGCACTAATTATTCACCGAACCAATTCGCTCTAGAAGCACTTTTTTTGCCCGGCTGACGGACACCTATTTTTGGCCTGATATTCGATTTTATTGATTATTGATCAGGCCGTGGTCAGATCTTCGGACTTTGGTAAATATTAGTGACAATATGTCTGACTAGACTCTTCGGTTACATAACGAATATATAATTTCCATCCTCCCCCTGAAGGTCGATAAGTGGAGGTGGAAAGGAATACCTAGCTAGAGTAGGTACCTATTTGGACGAATGCCCTTCGCGCATCCTTCATGATGTTTAGGTTACTATTGCTCAGCAACAATACAGTGTCGATGTTCTGGGAACCGACATACTAGGAACAACTCCAGCCAAGCACATAGTGGATTACGAATAGGTATTCGCCGTAGGTCCGGACACGCAGTCTCCGAGTCGATGGCTATATTGATGGCAACTAACATTTTGTTGTAGCTAAGGTTAAATAAAAATCCAGAATTTGAATAAAATATTACATTTATTTAATATCAACGAACACACGTAAAATTAATGCAAATATCACATGTTTAAAGTAATATATATCTTATATCTAACGAGACATTTTATTTAATACTCGCTATTACTTATGTTATGCCTTAACATTAAAGTCGTATGGAATGTATCGCTCTGTTACTCTACGTTCAAACTTTCAAACATATCGAACTGGGTGATCGGTTGGTAACTACTGGATCTAATGTTATTTTATTTATGTAGTTTGATTTTGAGGTTGATAAGTTTGATTACTTAGTATTTGTAATATAATGAGTGGTCTTATATACCTAGTAAGTTGTCTTAGTGAAGGAGTTAGATGCTTTATTGAACCCACTTCATTTGAAATCGATTTCCTATGGGGACATTATTCATTTAACAAAGGGGAAGAAAACATTTTTAAGGACAAGTTGGTACTTAACATATACGATGATAGTCTTTAGTAATTAGTTATGGTAAGGTATTATACGAGAGGGTATGAGGCAGCGGATGCGATCCCGCAATGGTTGTCCCTGTTGCGTGCCATCTTGATGTAGCCGAGCTCGCCCCACGTGCGACCCCACGAGTTCTTCACCAGCCAGTAGTCGCCGCCGTCCTCGTCCGTACCGTATCCCACCACGAGCACCTGCATACAATACATTACATACTGATTACTATATGAAGTACTAGCGACCCGCTCCGGCTTCGCACGGCTATATTATGCATGTATTATACATATAAACCTTCCTTTTGAATCACTCTATCTATTAAAAAAAACCGCATCAAAATCCGTTGCGTAGTTTTAAAGATTTAAGCATACAAAGGGAAATAGGGACAGAGAAAGCGACTTTGTTTTATACTATGTAGTGAAGTAAGTATTGATTACCTTCTACATTTTTTGGAGGGATATTAGTATGAAAATTACAGATAACTACAAAAACTATATGTTTATTTCCAGGAATTGATCTCTACTAGCAAAACTATCGATTGGTTTCGATTCCTGGCTAGAGTAATGACTGTTCCAAAAATCTTACGAATCTCATCTGTATATTGAGATGAATATTGATGAATGCAGATTATATGAAAGGTTTCAAGGTGACTCTATAATGTTATCAAATGAAGGTCACAAGAAGGAAATAAACAACAGAGTTATATTGAAAAATATCTAAGTAACAGTAATAATGTAAGGAGAATCCAGAAGTCTGTCACCTCGTATCTATCAACTATGTATATTTATGTATAAGTACATATATAAATACAAAAGGTCAGTGAATAAGTTAGTGACGCCGCACGCTGCAGTTGGACCAGTACCTACCTGAATGTTAGCTATCCAACAGTTAACGAGTAATTATTGTACAACATACAGAACCAGACGCGACCCACTGACATTTGATCCAGAGATAGTATGGATTTATCTATACTATTCAACACTATCTGTGCAAAGTTTATTTTGCAGTATCTTTACAGTGAAGTTTACTCAAACAAACCGTATAAATATACGGATCTGTCCATCTTAACCTAATGTTCCTGGTTGAAGGTTTGCCAGAACAATGGGGGCAGAGTCGGTCGAGTTGTACCACGCGGCGCCGCCCGCGCGCCGTGAGACAACTCGACCGCGTATGGGACACTACGCTCGAAGGCAGGGATACTCGATGTACGGAGTCACCTGAACGATGTTATTATTGGGTGCAGGAAGACTGATGTCGGAATTTTAGCCAGACTCGATCCATTCGACGGACACTGACTTGAAACGAACCCAGGGTGGAACCGCTGGATGGAAGGATGTACTAACCCCATGGTCGAGGTTCTCCGAGGAGCAGTTCTCGTCGTAGTAGACTCCAGTGCTGTACAGCTGGAAGGACTCCTGGCTAGCGTCGATGGCGACCGAGACGGGGCCGACAGTCGCGACGGCCGCCTTCAGCTTCTCCTCGTCACCTTGCGGGATGTCCACGAAGCCGACGTCATCGGCACCCTCGTTACGTGGGTTGTATCTATAACAAACAATAGGTATTATACAAACACGTGTTGGTTTACTTACACATATAGCTGTAGGTATATCTGACTGACCTGCACTTGTCATCTAT
The DNA here is from genome assembly GCA_907269075.1 of Idaea aversata. Classification (NCBI taxonomy): domain Eukaryota; kingdom Metazoa; phylum Arthropoda; class Insecta; order Lepidoptera; family Geometridae; genus Idaea; species Idaea aversata. The sequence goes on along the minus strand of OU026092.1, from coordinate 155,533 downwards.
AGCCTCGTAAGGGTAGCTCTTCTCAGTGTCGACTCCCTTGTTGTCCTTGATGTAGGCGAAGGCGTGGTCCATGAGCCCTCCGTTGCAGCCATTGTTCCCGTACTTGATCGAACAGTCGATCAGGTTCTGCTCAGAGAGGGACACCAGGAAACCTGTCTTGCGGAAGTGTTGACCTTCTAGGGAACCCGTCTATAATGGATAACAGATAATGTTAGACGAATGGACCAATAGAATAAGAACTATAACGAATCCAACCCCCACCTTACTTGGAACGAGATTTAATCTTGGTCTGTGCATACAAGAAACGTCAAGTTTTCGACCTCAAGTATGACAGTAACAGTAATATTTGTTTAGGATTTAAGCAATTTAAACGCCGATTCGCACTATTGAATATTTTGATCTATTTTCTGGGAATGAAAACTTGATATTTGAGAGCCCTAAAGCATGGGTTTGTCTCCACGGATATTATACCACACGTTACAATATAAACATAAAGGCCCCCTTTTATCAAAATTTACCGACAAGGCTACAACCGTGGTCATTACTCAACGAAAAACTTCGACCACTCGCCGAACGTCGCGCCGCGTTCCGGCGACTAATATAGGTATACTCGCGGTTTAGTTACAGTAAGTATACTTCGACCACTCGCCGAACGTCGCGCCGCGTTCCGGCGACTAATATAGGTATACTCGCGGTTTAGTTACAGTAAGTATACTTCGACCACTCGCCGAACGTCGCGCCGCGTTCCGGCGACTAATATAGGTATACTCGCGGTTTAGTTACAGTAAGTATACTTCGACCACTCGCCGAACGTCGCGCCGCGTTCCGGCGACTAATATAGGTATACTCGCGGTTTAGTTACAGTAAGTATACTTCGACCACTCGCCGAACGTCGCGCCGCGTTCCGGCGACTAATATAGGTATACTCGCGGTTTAGTTACAGTAAGTATACTTCGACCACTCGCCGAACGTCGCGCCGCGTTCCGGCGACTAATATAGGTATACTCGCGGTTTAGTTACAGTAAGTATACTTCGACCACTCGCCGAACGTCGCGCCGCGTTCCGGCGACTAATATAGGTATACTCGCGGTTTAGTTACAGTAAGTACCTATTTAGCTAATATTTAATTCAAAATACCCTTCTAAATAAAGAGCATCTTGCTGGGGTCGATGATGATGATTTTGCTGTCAGACATAATTACAAAATGTCACTAGGTACCCATATGTGTGGCTGTAGACTATATCACACATAGAGTCAGTGTATATAATGTACCTACCCTTGTATAAACAACAGCTATGTACCCAACACCCTCCCTCACGACAACAACAAGGCATGGCAAGGCAACTATGTTCACTAAATGCCGACATTGTTCCCTGCCATCTTGTACTATAAAGATTACATTCTAAGAACTATTGAAAGCGGTTTACAAATTGTGTATGACCGGTTTATGTCCGTCAACGTTTTTATCGTCGAATTCTCCGTATGTATGCTATAGGATTGTAACAATATAATTATTGTACCGCGTACCTATATACCTACCTCCTACCTTCATATTGTAGGTTGTAGGCAGTAGATCGCCTCTAGGCTAGCTTATTTATTGTTTTACTGGTTAATTCTCAACTAACGGATCCCCTACACTCAACAGACCCCCTCTTGAGAACACTCCAACATCCCCCACACTTACGTTTAGGTACCTACCTAAGTATAAGAAAGGTCCCATTTGTTTCGCTTCGCGTTCGTTCGATTACCAATAATAATACTAACATAATCACAACGTCATCGTCAGGGAGTGAGTCACGGCCACGAGAGCGGTACCTACCAACCTCGCCTCACCTGTTCGCCAAGCTAGGTAGGTAGGTAGGTATAGGTATAGAGGTATAAACTTAATAAGATTACAGGTAGATAAGTAATCGATGGTTGAGCTAGTATGGCTACTATAATTTACCTAGTAATATAGTAATATGATTGTGTGTATGTTTGTAAGTAATTCACGTTCAAACACTGCAATGGAACTCTCTAAGTAGGCAGCTGGACTAGCTGTAGGTAGCTGAAGACCTGCAGTATCCAGCACATACACGCGCTACTTTTTATATGATTTACGCTAGGCACTAATTATAGTAATCTCATTTGTTCACGCTAAAACAGCTCATTGATTAAAATAAGTAGAGGAGGGACGCAGTCAATAAAAGATGCTGCGACAACGCTCGGACCGATAGATTATACTCGTACAAGTAGAAGACATACCGAACTGAAAGCCCAGCAGGAGCCGCACTTGCCCTGGTCCTTGATCTCAGTGACGGCGCCCTTCTTACGCCAGTCGACCTCCTCGGGCAGCGTCACGTGAGCCGGTGCTATGAACGTACAAGTAGAAGACATACCGAACTGAAAGCCCAGCTGGAGCCGCACTTGCCCTGGTCCTTGACCTCAGTGACGGCGCCCTTCTTACGCCAGTCGACCTCCTCGGGCAGCGTCACGTGAGCCGGTGCTATGAACGTACAAGTAGAAGACATACCGAACTGAAAGCCCAGCAGGAGCCGCACTTGCCCTGGTCCTTGATCTCAGTGACGGCGCCCTTCTTACGCCAGTCGACCTCCTCGGGCAGCGTCACGTGAGCCGGTGCTATGAACGTACAAGTAGAAGACATACCGAACTGAAAGCCCAGCTGGAGCCGCACTTGCCCTGGTCCTTGATCTCAGTGACGGCGCCCTTCTTACGCCAGTCGACCTCCTCGGGCAGCGTCACGTGAGCCGGTGCTATGAACGTACAAGTAGAAGACATACCGAACTGAAAGCCCAGCTGGAGCCGCACTTGCCCTGGTCCTTGACCTCAGTGACGGCGCCCTTCTTACGCCAGTCGACCTCCTCGGGCAGCGTCACGTGAGCCGGTGCTATGAACGTACAAGTAGAAGACATACCGAACTGAAAGCCCAGCAGGAGCCGCACTTGCCCTGGTCCTTGATCTCAGTGACGGCGCCCTTCTTGCGCCAGTCGACCTCCTCGGGCAGCGTCACGTGAGCCGGTGCTATGAACGTTGCTCCCACTATCTGCTGATGTTTCTTGTTGAACACACTCTTGTGATGCCTGCGGACAACGATCACTGATTAGCTCGGACACCTAACATAAAATCTATACTTCTATTATGAAGAGGAAATACTTTTTTTTTGTTTGTGACGAATAGGCTCCAAAACTTCTGGATCGATTTAGATGAAACTAGGTATGAAGGTATATTGATTCGTTGACAGTAACATAGGGGACTTTTTATCACGAAATTTCCACGGGATCGGTAGTTATACCCTATACAAGTGAATTACACCAACCGTGCCCATCAATCAAAGAGCAACAACCTGATGTGAATCGTTTGTTTAGTGTCTAGCTAGCTGTTGGTTTCGCTTCGACTATCATACTACGCAATTATGCATAATATATACAAGGCATTTATTTATCTACTAAACCCATTCTACTCGGTGATAATATGTCAACCATCCTACTACGTAATAAATCTGTATACTACGAATACTGCGATACATAATTTATAATAATATATTGCGATACATAAAGTAGGTACCTACCTACTTGTAGGTATATTTATATAATTATCATCAAATACCCTACTTACCTAATTAGTTGGTTAATTATAATCAAATATTATTGAAAGGTTCAGCTTGCATATAACGAGGTACCAACATTCTACATTATTGGATTTATTGGCCAGATAAATCACCAAATAATAACCAATTATTTGCCCCTGTTTTATCTACTTACACTAATATTATAAAGAGTAAAGGTTTTTTAGTTGTTTGTTTGTAACGAATTGGCTCCGAAACTACTGAACCGATTTGGATAAAATTTGGTATGAGGATACATTAATTCATTAGGAGTAACATAGGGTACTTTTTATCCCGACATTCCCACGGGATCGGGAGTTACGCGGGTGAAACTGCGGAGCCCTGCTAGTACTTACTTAATATAGGTTCAGGTAGCGATAAGTACTATCATGGTACAAAATTACACTCTCAAATAATAACATGTAGTTTATAAGTCATAGGCTATATGTATGCTTAGATCTTTAAAACTACGCTACGGATTTTGATGCGGTTTTTTTTATTAGTTAATATATGCATAATATAGCCGTGCGAAGCCGGAGCGGGTCGCTAGTAAGTGATATGACACCCAACGCTTACTCACCGTGTAAAAACCTTCGATTCATTCGACATCTCATTTATGGAAATGTATCCAGTTAGGTACGTTTAAAATAACAAACATAGGGTGTTACAATACATTACCGTCCCGTGGTCGGGTAAAGAGAGATGATAACGTCTCGGCGACTTCATGTCGGTCTAGGTACCGTAGTATTTTTAGTTTTGGAAGCATGACCTCTTAGAACTTAGTGTAGTGACGATAGATGACGCAAACACAAGCCTAGTTGTTTAGTAGTTTCGGGGCTAGGTGGCGCTATGTATATTGGCCTACAACTGAGTAGTCTATCCGGCTTTGTCTGTCTGTCTGTCACGAACAGATAGGTGGAACAACTCCGACATCAGCAAATATTATTTGAGGTCAAACGTGTTTATTAGTGTAGTAGGTAAGGTACCTACCTAAGTCACATGATAATATATACAATATAATCACATCCTAGTTTAGGTATTAAATATTAATTCAACATCATTATACTTGTGAAAAAAACATGGACTTTCATAAATAATGAGTCATCAATTGAATAGGTTGGTAGGTCTATGACTTTCAATAGATGCATATTAGATACTACTTTTATTAATTTATGTATTAAATTATTTGAATTCCTTGTGAATTTCTTGTATTACCCTTGCAAAGTGGGGCGTGGCCGTGGGTAGGGATATACTCACTTGGCAGTTCTGTTGAATCCGTTCATGGTCTGAGTGAACTCATGATGCAGCATGTCGGAGTACTTGTTGGGCTTGAGGGTGAACGAGACGAGCCCCATCTCATACTTCTGGTTGTGTTTGGCTATCTTGTGACGGTTCTCAGCAAATATCTTCATGCGGAACCGATCCTCGATCTCTGTATAGTTCTTACGATGTTCCAACTGTACAAACAAACATACCTAGGATAAGTATTAATATTTGTGATATATACCTTAAATACCTATCTAGGGAGCTCAACTATCGAGATTTGTAAAGTAGGGGGTCAAACCATGGGCGACATTTTTTTGTTTGTCTCATTTACTCCGGATAGGTACTAATGAACTTATTTTAATGGAATTCATTTATCTAAAAATTATTTTTATACTTAGTTGTTATTATTATTGTAATTATGTGAGCCTAGGGACAAGTGCCTCTATAGGATCAGGGTCTTCAGGTAGAAACTCTAATATTATGTATCAAAACCAGTTAAAAGCTTCAAGGTTCGACAACTTCAAAGTTTCGAGAAATCTCCAGTGTAACCGGGTTTTTTTTTTAATGATAATAACAAGAAGTTGTTTTATCTTTAAGTCCTTAAATATATACCTACTTATTATTGTTATCTATAGATATTATACTTATATTATCCTATCTGAGGTAGGTATAGATATTTAAAAAAAACATACTGAATTCAAAATAAGTAGTATATAGGTGCACATCACTAGCGCCCCGCGGTTTCACCTGCGTAGGCAAGTCCGGATTCCTAGTTTACGTGTGAAAACTTTACAGACAGAATTCCTTGCGATTAATAAGGAAGAATGGATTATAAAACTACCTAGGTCCCTACCTAAATATTATCATATTTTTATCAATTAAGTAACCTACCTAAGTACCTAGGTAGATATGAACAAAGCAATACCTACCCTACCTATAATATATTTGAATGGATATCAGTCAATACTTATGTATGTAAGTACCTAGTGTTTATTTTGTGTGTGTGTGTGTATGTATGTTAACCTTGAAAGTGTTCCACTCTTCCTTGACGAGATCGAAGAAGTCTACGGCTCCGACAGCCGCGACCACCACCACCGCCATCGCCAGGATCATCGCGATGCACTTCATATTTGATTCTACAACAAAATACAATATTTCAGTAAGTATATTATAGTAGGCAAGTACCTACCTACCTCACTTATTGAGTTGAGACCAATCGTAACATACTTACCTAGTCTTCGAAATCTTCGAATACTCAGCAATAGTTATTATTGGACAATTATTATAGAGGGTAGGTAGATAGGTACATTAACCCTTCCCACCCCAATAGGTACCCCCCGTAGGTACCTACCTACATTTTACAAAATATAAAAAAACGTGTGGCACTCGGGGATTGCCGCGGTAAAGCATTGCGAACCCTCGGCCGAGCTACATGGTAGTCAAAGTGGGGGGTGTTAGGTTTTATTTTCGTTACGGAATTTCTTGATTCGGTCGCCGCGCTTAAAGCCCGCGATAAAAGCTATGCAATAGCTTAAAAAATCTTTACAACGTAGGTACAACTTCGGGTAATAATTTCCAATTGGTCAATAGTTTCCAGTATCGTATTCATTACAAGCAAAAGAATAAATAAAACATTTTTCCGTAAATAGTAAAAAAATTGGTTCTTCAACTTCAACTTTTTTGTATGGCTGATTGCTGACATAAAGGCGCAATTCTGCCAATGTCAAGTGGGTCGAGGAAAAAAACTACAGCAATGAGTTAGGTACCTACCTAATGCTTGGATGTAAGAAATTCTACGCGCAGTCAAAGTCGCGGGTAACAGCTACTCCTTGCAGCTTTATGCAAAGACCATAAAAACAAATAGGTATTACACCTACCTATTTATTATTAAATACTTACCTACATTTTAATAAAACTTTATGTATTGTACTTAATAATTATAATATTTAAACATTTAATAACCGTCCATTTCATTTAAATTATTATTGTCAGCAGTTGTGATTATAAAACAAAGAAAAATCTGTGCAGTCCTTTGTACTGCGCAGTGATTCAACACAAAGACAAGTTTGGGTGATCCAATAAACCTTACCACTTACATTACAACTTACCTAGGTACATCTTAATAGCTTTTGTTCAACAATTTTGTACTCAAACAAATAACAACTTCTACAGCAACTTACCTATGGTGTATCTGATGAAATACAAATTAACAAATCTCGTACGATGTATTTTAGATGTTACACACGTCTAACCTTCCCTACACACAAATTGTTTTTGAATTTCGTGAATGTGGTGAGATTTGAGGAAATTTGTTACCACCAATACAGATAAACATGAAGACAGTACAAAAAGAGAATCAACCAATGGAATAACGTATTGAACCTTTACACTAGGTGATTGGTCCTTCCCCTCTTTCGACACGCATCTTGCTTGAATGACTTGCTTGCTTGATTGATTAAGGATTGAACTTAAGGGATTGAATGAGTTGAAGCGACGATTGAACTACCAAAATAAAATGTTGCCATAATTAAGAACGAACAAGTTCCTTGGTAATACTTTTTTGACGTGCTGTAGCATCTTGCGCCATGGACATATAAAACACGAAGGGTTCCGTATTGAACAAATCCATTTTTAACAGACTTCATTGTTTAATATTTCCAAAAAAATATACATAATATTGCATTGGATCAACAACCTGCAGGGTACTTTCCGTTGACCAGAAACCGGAATTGGCAAAAAGGAAGGTCTTAAAGCACACACAAGTACCTAACTAAAAGAAAAAAAAATTAACACTAGCTGAGCCCCGCGGTAATGCGTAGAAAAACGCGGGTGAAACGCGTATTAATTTTCTACGCAATTTTCTTAATTTTTTCTTTCATAAGAACCTTCTCCTGACAATAACAAACACAACAAAAAAAGAATTACCGAAATCGGTTCTGCTGTTCATTCGGCGATTCATTTGTATATTATAGAAAATCGTTGGTATGCGAGTCGATAGGAGTAAGTATATATAAAAGTGTTGTTTTTAGACTTTTCCAGGCAATTTTTTAAATTTTTCTCTCCATAAGAACCATCCTCGTACTTCAAGGAATATTCTAAATAATTAGCGAATTTGGTTCAGCTTGGCGTTTAGCAACACATTCAGCGATTCATTTTTATATTATTTAATAAAGAATAACAAAAGGTTGAAAATGAAAGTTCATATAGTTAGAACAAGGACATCATCACCGCACCGCAGCAGCGCCAACTTCGTCATGTTGTTTGTTACGTAGGTACTTACCTATATTTATTGTTAGGTAAGGCTGGGGCCAGATGTAAAGTTAGAGTTATTGTGTAAGGAAAACATTTTTTTTGTAAAGGGAAATAAAATTTAAACCAGAAGTATCGCTGCGCTGCTCACTGGTAGTGTGACTTTGTGGTGCGAACGGAAGTAACGAAGTCTGGGTCACTGGCCCCCGAATACTGAAACGCTACTTAATATTAAGTGACGTTTAAATTGACGTTAAGTGTATGTTTTCTATTGAAGCCTACACTTAAATTTCAATTTAAGCGCCACTTAATATTAAGTACCTTTTCAGTATTCGGGGGTGGCTCAGACAGTGCGCATACATCGCGAATATTCGAGCGATACTTCGTGATATAAAATGTGGCCACTGCACAGGCGCATTGCCGAGGATAAATATTCCTAATATTTGCTCTAGATCCTGGCGTCGCGCGTCGGCCTCCTAGTTGATGGCCGCTAACATTTTGTAGTTGTGTAAATTAGGTTAATCACAAAAATAAAAAACCAGAGTTCGGATAAGATCAAATCAATTTATTTAGTATCAACGAACGTGAAATTAATTCAAATGCATGTTTAAACTAATATCAGTATCTTATATCTAACGAGATATCTAACTTAAAACCATAGTTAATACTCGCTTAAAAAAAACCTTACCTTAAATTAAGACGATTAGATCGCATCACTGTAATACCTCTACGTTCAAACTATTGTATGTACCGTTTTATATTATGAGAGAATGTGACTAAGTTTTTTTGTCCAGTCAGCTCTTTGACCGAACTATTGGCCCCGGATATATTATACGGAAAAGTTACTTCGTTCCTTTGTTTCACTGGAGATGAAAATACGACAAAAAAGGGATCCCGACATTTTGTATGGGAGCTTGGAATTATGATTTTATTTGCTCGGTGCATTTCGAGAGTCATGCCAATCGATAGAGGGCTTTACAGTAAACAAATAATGTTTTCACATCAAAGCTCTAAAGCGTCTCGGAAACGGATATTCGCGGTCAAATAGTTAAATCACATTCACCTTTTGATATAGAATACACTAGCGACCCGCCCCGGCTTCGCACGGCTATATTATGCATGTATTATACATATAAACCTTCCTCTTGAATCACTCTATCTATTAAAAAAAACGTATCAAAATCCGTTGCTTAGTTTTAAAGATTGAAGCATACAAAGGAATATAGGGACAGAGAAAACGACTTTGTTTAATACTATGTATAGTGATAATGGTCTGTAGTAGTTAGGTAAATAAAGGTATTATACAAGAGGATATGAAGCTCTGGTTGCTATCCCACAATGGTTGTTCCTGTTGCGCGCCATCTTGATGTACCCGTTGATGCCCCACGAGCTACCCCATGAGTTCTTCACCAGCCAGTAGTCACCGCCTTTCTCGTCCGTACCGTATCCCACCACCAGAACCTGCATATAATATATTACATACATTACAATATTATGATAAGCTCCAAGAAGTCAAGCTCCCATGGGCACTATGGGCAGGTCAGATAATAATATGGTCACGATCAACATCCCAGTTTCACAACCTATTCTTTATAGTAAAGTTGTATCTTTACAGTAAAGTTGTATCTTTACAGTAAAGTTTATTCAAACCGTAGAAATATATAGATCTTGCCCATCCTAACCTTCAATGCTCGGTTGACCAACCAGTGGGGCATAGCAGTGGCTACGCTCGAAGACTGGGAATACTGAAATAGTCGATATAGAGAGTAACCCAACCGGTTGGCTAAGGTCTTATTATTGGGTGCAGGAAGACTGATGTCGGAATTTAGCCAAAGTAGATCCATTTGTCCGACACTGACTTTAAACTAACCCAGAGTGGAACCGCTAGATGGAAGGACGTACTCACCCCATGGTCCAGTTTATCCGAGGAGCAGTCCTCGTCATAATAGACTCCAGTGCTGTATTGCTGAAAGGTGTACAGGCTAGCGTCGATGGCAACGGAGATGGGGCCGACAGTGGCAACGGCTATCTTCAGCTTCTTCTCATCACCTTGCGGGATGTCCACGAAGCCGACGTCAACGGCACCCACGTAATGTGGGTCATATCTATAACAAGACATCGACCATATTATAACAGGTACAAACATGTTCGCGGCTCATGAGTACCTATATCTGACCTGCACTTGTCAACTATCGCCTCGTAAGGGTAGCTCTTCTCAGTGTCGACTCCCTTGTTGTCCTTGATGTAGGTGAAGGCGTAGTCCATGAGCCCTCCGTTGCAGCCATTGTTCCCGTACTTGGTCGAACAGTCGATCAAGTTCTGCTCAGAGAGAGACACCAAAAAGCCTGCCTTGCGGTAGTGTTGACCTTCTAGGGAACCCGTCTAATACAACCAGACAACAAATACCTACGTTAGATAAAGTAGGTTTTCACACCTGCAGCACTTTAATCACGGATTAAAGCCCTATTAACCTCAACTTAAAGCAAGACTTTATTCCCAAGGGAGATAATGTTGTATGAAACTCCCAAGGGAATAAAGTGATTTGAATTCGGAACGTTGAAATTCGTGTGATAATCTTGGTTTTAATTTTGAAGGTCTCACCAAATCGGTTTTATTTATAATTAGCTGCGCTCCGCGGTTTCACCCGCGTAAGTCCCAATCCCGTGGGAATTTCAAAACAAAAAGTAGCCTATAGCCTTCCTCGATAAATGGACTATCCAACATAAACAGAATTCTTCAATTCGAACCAGTAGTTCCTGAGATTAGCGCGTTCAAACAAACAAACAAACTCTTCAGCTTTATAATATTAGTATAGATAAGTAATTTGATTGGTCTACAAAAATCTAGCTGGCCACGATTTATGTTTTTTATTTTGATTGTTACGTTAGGTCTAAGCAAATAGGTTTTGCCTATAATACCTACCAAATATTTACCATCATGCTACCATATCATTGCAATTGCCCCATTTTTTTTTAAGTGGTTTTTTTTAAAGTGGCCAGGGAACTGGCCACCACAAGAATTAAAAAAAATGGACTGACGGTATGAAAACTAGAAAAAGACTGAAAAAAAAAAACTAAAAAGTGAAAAATAATCCATTTCGGGTCACTTAAACAGCAGATAACATAAACATACTTGGAAGTCGGACTGGGTTAGATTGAATGTTGAGAGGTATTATAGGAAACATGGTGTCACCCAGTCCGACTTCCAAGTATGTTTATGTTATCTGCTGTTTAAGTGACCCGAAATGGATTATTTTTCACTTTTTAGTTTTTTTTTTTCAGTCTTTTTCTAGTTTTGGTTTTCAGGTTTTTTTTAGTTTTTGTTACCAGGATTTTTTTTCAAGTTTTTTTTAGTTTTTGTTTTCAGGTTTTTTGAAGTCGGTTTTTTAAATTTTAATTTATTTTTTTATTTAACCATTTTTAGTGCCGCTGACACTGAAAATTCTACTCCATGAGGCGAAAGCGACTATTTCTTAAAATTGCAACCTGTACCTAATCGTAACTCATTGAAGGGTTTGGTGATGAGAAGGTTCAGATGCTCCATTCGTCGATAGGTAAATATTAGTGCATGGGCCAATTCTACTAGTGGTAATGGAAAATTGAGCAATTTGCTGAACCTCGCTGTGCAGATCTGTTCACCACTCCAAAGATCCTCATCATATCTTCATTTAGGATAGGGTTCTCTATCAACATTCATACAAGCCCAGTCCGGCGACTAAATTCGACTAAATTCTTTAAATTGTAACCTGTGATCGTAACCGATTCAAGAGTTGTCTGATGAGAAGGTGGTTTTAGATATTCCATTTATCGGTAACTATTAGTTTATGGGCCAATTCTACTGGTGGAAATCGAAAATAGAGCAATTTGCTGCACTCTCGAGGTGCAATGCTGTTCATCCCTCCGAAGACCCTCATCAGATCTTCATTGAAGATAGGGTTTTCTGTCAACATTCATACAAACCCAGTCCGGCGACTAAATTCGACTAAATTCTTCAAATTGTAACCTGTAATCGTAACCAATTGAAGAGTTTTCTGATGAGAAGGTGGTTTCAGATATTCCATTTATCGGTAACTATTAGTTTATGGCCCAATTCTACTGGTGGAAAACGAAAACTGAGCAATTTGCTGCACTCTCGAGGTGCAATTCTGTTCATCACTCCGAAGATCCTCATCAGATCTTCATTCAATTTTTATGGGACCACCTCTGAGTTATCCCCTTTCATACAAAAAAAGATTTTTCCAAATCGGTCCAGGCGTTTTCGAGTAATCGGCGAACATACATAAAAAAAAAAAAATATATATATACGCGACGAATTGAGAACCTCCTCCTTTTTTGAAGTCGGTTAAAAAAGTAGAGTATGCACCTCGGGATAAAGCATGTCTTCGTCTTGGGTGACCGGTTTATGTCCGTCAACGTTTTATCGTCAAATTTCCGTATGTTATAAGATTGTAACAATAAGTTTTGTGCTGTGTACCTATACATAGTAGATGGCCTGTACCTATAGGACCTCTCACCTAAAGTAAATATGAAAGGTTCCATTCACTTCGCGTCGCGTTCGTTCGGATAACAATAATAATAACATAATCACATTATCAGGGAGTGAGAAACGAGGATAGAAACTTGCGTCACCATTAAAAAAACTTGAGTGGCATCTTGTCGTCGCAACGTGACCAGAACACACATACCGAACTGAAAGCCCAGCAGGAGCCGCACATGCCCTGGTTCTTGACCTCAGTGACGGCGCCCTTCTTACGCCAGTCGACCTCCTCGGGCAGCGTCACGTGAGCCGGTGCTATGAACGTAGCCCCGACTGTCTGCTGACGATTCTTACTGATCGATCCGTTGTGGTGCCTGCAGACAACACTAACTGATTATTATTACTATTTATTTATTGATTATTACTACAACACTCCGATCGACCGCTGCGGGATGAGCATTGAGTAGTCCCTCACACTCTGGACAGACAAGAGTAGGGCAGAAGGAGGAGTGGGTTGATATGGTTCTGTAACAGTATTTTAGTATAGTTTTCCACCATTAGGTATCTGATTTACTGAACTGAAATATATTCATGAAACTCTAAAGCCAACCCCACCAAAGAGCCATAACGTGAACGTGGTGTGGATTGTTTAGTGACCACAAAGCGTTGCGTTATGAGTTGTTGGTTTCCCCTAAAGTAAACGGTAGGTAATATAAATAACATCCAACTTAAGGAAGCTCTACTGTATTACTGTATAATCACCAAACATTACCTACTTAACTAGTTAGTTCGTTAATTTTAATAAAATATTCAAGTAGGTATTATTTAAGGCTTCAGGGTGACATACCTACTTATTTTGTAGATAAATCACCAAATAATAACCAACTAGTTTTCCTTGTTTTAATTCAACCGGATACCTACTTACCTACCTATAGTCCAAACATGTGTACCTACATAGACCCCTAATCATTTAAACCTATCTATCTGTTCATAAATAAACTAGCTGTCCCGGCAACCGGATTTTAAATTAAGTATACAAAAATAAGGAAAAAAATGAAAAATAGATATTGTTCGATTCTCAGACCTAAGAATATTTACAAAAATTTAATACAAATCGGTTCAGCCGTTAAAGAGGGAGATTGGCAACTAATTTCAGAGAAAAGTTGCAGCCTTTGAAAAAAGTTTTTTTTTAATAAATTGATGTAGTTCCAAATAAGGAATAAATTATTCTAACATACCTAGAGTATTAGAAATTCCACAAATATCCACGATAAACTATCTCCATACATAATATTGTACTGAAATCAAATCATGGTTTGATTTTGTCCTAACAACGCGGAAACGACTGTCAACTACTCCCAAATTCAAATTTCGAACAGTTGGAAACTCCTAATAAGAATGTAAGTAAAAAATATAGATTATCAGGATTATATAGATTAACTGCTTTACTGTAGGTACTCACCATAAAAACTTAATTATGGTAAATGATAAATAGAAAATGGAATAGGACAATGGCTTGACTTGCAGCTGCAGCATGTAGAAGTACTTATTGAGCTTTAGGGTGAACGAGACCAGCCTCACCTGGTACTTCTGGTTGTATTACCTACCCTTGTACCGTGGTGGCCGAGGGATATACTTACTTGGCAGTTCTATTAAATCCGTTCATGGTCTGCGTGAACTCGTGATGCAGCATGTCGGAGTACTTGTTGAGCTTGAGAGAGAACGAAACGAGTCCCATCTCATACTTCTGGTTGTGTTTGGCTATCTTGTGACGGTTCTCAGCAAATATCTTCATTCGGAACCTATCCTCGAACTCCGTATAGCTCTTACGATGTTCCAACTGTACAAACAGAAGAAATTTGTTCTAAAGCCTTTGCCTTGATTCACTAAGGTTAAAGTCGTTAAAATTTTGGTGATTCGTCTTTTTTCGTCTTTGAAAGAGAGATGTTTTAATAATTTGCAGTGAGTTGCGGCAAAACGAGATCCGTTCTTGTATGGGCTAATGCACATTTTATGATGGGATGCCAATCAATGAAAATGTGTTCCTCGAAAGTCATTCTTCGGATTCCCGATGATGATGATGATAGATGCTTTATTTAGATAAAGCTGTTTTGTTTTCAGTTTCAGCACTATTTAAGTTTTCATAATAAATTTATTTTATTTTTTCTTTAACAAGCTTTTAATTAAATAAAAACATTTAAAAGAGACCTAGGTATAAAATTCCGGTTCTATTAATAGGTAGCTAAAATTGTCATACATAAGATGAAAACAAAAAAAACAGAAAACACAATTTTACCCTTGTTCCCTAGACCTATAAATATTATATAAGTAGGTACATATATTTTGCAGATACGAGGGTGTGCAGCTTAGATGTTTGTGTGTATGTATGTTAACCTTGAAAGTGTTCCACTCTTCCTTGACGAGATCGAAGAAGTCTACGGCTCCGACAGCCGCGACCACCACCGCCGCCATCGTCGCCAGGATCATCGCGATGCACTTCATATTTGATTCTACAACAAAATACTTACAATATTTCAGTAGGTACTCAACTGCGTAAGGGACCAATCGTGACTTCGAATGTATATTCAGCAATTGGACCAACTGTTTTAACAAACGACCAATTTATCAAACCTAAAAAGGAGCCTATGTTATTGCCAAGTTTCATTATAATCAGTCCAGTAGTTTCGGAGCCTATTCATTACAAACAAAAAAAATACAAAATAATACCTCTTTATGATATTAGTAAAGAAGATACAGATTCACGAGGGTTTTAAATAACTTCTTTTAAAGTAACTCACCTATGTATCAGATGCAATACAAAATCTCGTGAAATGCGTCTAGTCTTTTCAGCGCGAACGCACTTATTGGTTTTGAATTTCATGAATATACCTAGTGAGATTTGAGGAAGTTAGTAGTATATAATATTAATTCAATGGAGGAAGGAAGTGTACACGTATGTCCCGATCCAGTTGAAATAATAATATCAGGATAAAGAGTTAAGTACAGAAAATTATTACGCGGGTGAAACCGCGCGGTGCAGCTAGTTATTATATAAGAATTACCCTAATTTAGAGAAAAAAAATTAGAAGTTTACAAGATGTCGCAACACTTTACTATACAACCAGTAGATGGTGTTAAACAATTTAAAAATTGCCAAACTCTGGGAACTTTAATAGTAGATTATGCATCAAGGGCATAAAGCAATGTCTTATGTTGTAGGTGGCATATTGAACCCCGAGTGTAACGAGGCAGTTAAGTAGAGTCCTGAGTGAAGCGAGGGGTTCAAGCCGCCCAAGACGAAGACATGCTTTATCCCGAGGTGCATACTCTACTTTTCATACCGTCAGTCCAATTTTTTTTTAATTCATGTGGTGGCCAGTTCCCAGGCCACTTAAAAAAATCCACTTTAAAAAAAAATGGGGCAATTGCAATGATATGGTAGCATGATGGCAAATATTTGGTAGGTATTATAGGCAAAACCTATTTGCTTAGACCTAAAACGTAACAATCAAAATAAAAAACATAAATGGTGGCCTGCTAGATTTTTGTAGACCAATCAAATTACTTATTATAAATAAAATCTATTTGCTGAGACCTTCAAAATTAAAACCAAGAATTTTCACACGAATTTCAACGTTCCAAATTCAAATCACTTTATTCCCTTGGGAGTTTCATACAACATTATCTCCCTTGGGAATAAAGTCTTGCTTTAAGTTGAGGTTTAATAGGGCTTTAATCCTTTTTTTTTATGTTCATAGAATATTATAAATGAACAAGTAACTATACTATACTAAATAACAATTAAATAACGAAAACATAAATTAATTAAATAAACTACCTACTTTACTTATACTAAATTAAAAGTCCAAATGGGGGTCCCTAGGAAGTGTGCCCAAAAGGCTGGCAGCGTTACTACGTTGGATGGCGATGCTTATCCGTTGTCCGAGGTACGAGCCAGCCCTTTGGTCACCCGAAGCTAAAACTAGTACTTTTGAAACTTCTTTATAAAATTTTAAGGCGTCTGGACCCCAAGGGCCAAGTGTCTCCGTTGCAAACGGCAGAAATATGTATCCATCACCGATAGAAGCATATTTCCGTCGTTTCGTCACTTCCGCCGCTGCAGCCGCAGCGCCTGCCTTCCTGGAAGTGGAGCTAAGATGTGAAGCCGCCAGTGTGTCAACACAAGCAGCATCCCACACTAACGGTTTGCCACGACTCCAGGGAATCAACGTCATCCCATCGGGACGCTTGCCATCGTCACGTACGAGACTGTTCGGCTCTAAGAGAGCCGGTACGAATAACGTCGTTGATAGCGGCGTGGCGTGATATTCTGCCTGCGCTGCGTCGGCAGGAAAGTCCATGGTGACCCTTAGAATCAACTTGAAAGCCACAGACACAAATATGAGAAGATATATATGAACAGCCTAATCTAAGACTTATACAAGTATTGAAAGTGATATTATCTAAAAGTGTGCCTAGATTGGGAGATGGCAAGGCCTGCACCCAAAATCCCGACTTCGCAGAGGCAATGAGACGAGCTCGTTCAACTAAATTGTTTTCAGAAGTTAATAGTTCTTTTTGAATTTTTTCACAAATTGGCTCGTCCCAAAGTCTCTGCGACGAAGACTCAGTTGGAACGTTCAAGTCTGGACATTCATTTTTCCATTTATCTATAGCCTCAGACATACAAGAAGGTACGGAAATGTCACAGTCATTCCTAGTAATTTTTTCGAAGAGGCATTTACAACTATGAATGGAGGACAGATATGCAGGTAGAGAAACACTTGATATTTTCCGGACGCCAAGACCACCATACCTTATTGGAAAAGTAGCTTGACTCCAGGTTTTATTATTAAACTGACAATTTAGGATTTGTGTTAGTATATTTTTCAAAGTATCGTCTAAGGAGAGTAATAGGTTTATATGTTTAAAAAACGGTGTACACCGAAGAACGTATGTTAATTTTGGAACAAATAGACAAAAACGAATAAGTAACAACATGGGCATGAATTTTGAACAAGCGACTGAACATTTCCGAAAACTTAGAGGATTGGCCAGATATAAAATTTTCATAATATGAATCACTAATTAAAAAAACTAAAAAAACACGCTTTAAAAAAATTCCACTTAAAAAATAGAAAATAAAATTTAATTTTGGATTTAGAATATTGTAAATAGTAAGCGTGTTACATTGTTATGCTACACCTTCATTATTTTTCTTTTGCAATCACAATGCTATACTGTATACAATGCTATGCTGCAACACGCTTACTATTTACAATATTCTAAATCCAAAATTAAATTTTATTTTCTATTTTTTTAGTTGGATTTTTTTAAAGCGTGTTTTTTTAGTTTTTTTAAACTATTAATTTATTTTATACTTTTTGGTCTTTATTACCGTAATCTGTTAGATCAGACCCTGGTTACCATTGAAAGACAAACTACTCGTCAAGACGATTCTAACGAGCCCAAACTCGATGGGGTTGTGTCGTTTCATTGCGAAGTTCCTATGACCACCTTCCAGTTCCATCATCAGTCCCTGGTTACCATTGAAAGACAAACTACTCGTCAAGACGATTCTAACGAGCCCAAACTCGATGGGGTTGTGTCGTTTCATTGCGAAGTTCCTATGACCACCTTCCAATTCCATCATCAGACCCTGGTCACCATTGAAAGCCAAACTACTCGTCAAGACGATTCTAACGAGCCCAAACTCGATGGGGTTGAGTCGTTTCATTGCGAAGTTCCTATGACCACCTTCCAATTCCATCATCAGACCCTGGTCACCATTGAAAGCCAAACTACTCGTCAAGACGATTCTAACGAGCCCAAATTCGATGGGGTTGTGTCGTTTCATTGCGAAGTTCCTATGACCACCTTCCAGCTCCATCATCAGATCAGCACCATGTTATCATAATATTGCATTGTCATCGGTCTTTGACAAGTGTGCAAAGTTTGAATTAAATCTGATCATTCTAAGTGAGGCAAAATCGTGCCCAAAGGAGTCGGTTACATACAAACAAGCAAACATACAGGTGAAACGAATAAAAGCGTGTTAAAAATGGGAGCACCTAAGAGGTTAAGTGCCGAAATGATCACTTTAATCAGGTGTGAAAAATAAATATTTTCCCTTATTTGATATATTTTTGGGTAAGGTCCGTGTGCACCTACATGTACTTATAAGAGATAGAAGGGCTTTGTTACACACTGTATATTATAAATTTTGCAAAATATGTAACACAAATGGAATGGCTCAATTTGCAAATGTTTAAACAGTGTACGGAACCTTTGGCGCACGAGTCTGCTCGCTCGTACTTGATAGATTATCTCACAGTCTCACAGGAATGAACAACACGACGAAAGTCCACAGGTAGCTACATTTTTAATATTTGAACGAACGAACAAACGAAGCAAATAATTTATTCGACTGGCAGCCCCATTGCGGTGGAGGGGTCGAAGGGAGTGGGGGGAAAGCTGAAAAAAAGGGCTTGTTGTCAACTGTGGTTGTCAACGTCAAACCAAAACGAACTTTCAGTCCATTGCTGTAGTTTTTTTCCTCGACCCACTTGACATTGGCAGAATTGCGCCTTTATGTCAGCAATCAGCTATAAAAAAAAAGTTGAAGTAGAAACACGTTCTGCAAAAACTTCGGTCTGCGACCGGAGTAAAAATTTTCTCTGCTGCGACCGAAGCAAAATAACACGTTTTGCTTTTTGGTCCATGTGAGTTTTATTTTTAGCGATAGAAGACGAATTTTATTATCACAATGAAACAAAAAGCTAAAGGGCAAGAAAGACAAAAAAAAGTTGAACTTTACAAACCTAGAAAGAAAAAGAGCGCAGAGGAGGACGCTGCCATCCAATATTTGCAGGCGCAATACGAAAAGGTAAACAAACCAACCTTTACGTACCTATGTATCTCAATGGCTTTACGTAGCTTGGGATTTATTTTGGGTTATTTTGATAGGTATAGTAGTAATTTACTTACCTCAATTTAATTATCAAAACTGGCGTAAAAAAATAAAGTTAGGTTATTTCAATTTGTTTTTCTTCATCAACCTACACTGATTTATTGAAGAGGAAATATTTTTTGTTTGTAACGAATAGGCTTCGAAACTACTGAACCGATTTAGATGAAACTTGGTAAGTTTGAGGAGAAAGATTTATACGCTTTGAAGGTAAATCAGATATGGTATGAGGATTCTATAGGACTTAACTTACTTACTTTTATCCCGATATTCCCACGGGATCGGGAGTTACGCGGGTGAAACGGAGGAGCGCTACTAGTTGTCAATAAATAAATATACCTAAATACAAAGAATATAGGTAGGTAGATGAATAAGTTATTTGAGTAAATATTACCCAAACCATTATTCCCATTTTCAGATAGTTACAGATGAAATCAAATCTTTCAAAGACCTCCCGTTATCACAGAAAACTCTAAAGGGCCTGAAAGATAACAATTACTTTACACCGACTGAAATCCAAAAGCAATCTATTGGTTATGCATTACAAGGTAAAGATATTCTGGGAGCTGCCAAAACGGGATCCGGCAAGACTTTAGCATTCTTAATACCCATATTGGAAAATCTATTTTGTAAGAAGTGGAGTCGTCTAGATGGAGTGGGTGCTATGGTTATATCACCGACCCGAGAGCTTGCATATCAAATATATGAGACTTTACGGAAGGTTGGGAACTTGCATGACTTTTCCGCTGGCCTTATTATAGGTGGACAGAACCTTAAGTTCGAGAGGAAAAGGATGGATCAGATCAACATCTTGATCTGTACTCCGGGAAGACTGTTACAACATATGGATGAGAATCCTTTATTTGACTGCACCAACTTGCAGATCCTAGTACTGGACGAAGCTGACAGGTGTTTAGACATGGGATTCGAGCGAACCATGAATGCTATAATAGAGAACCTACCACCGGATAGACAAACCCTACTGTTCTCAGCGACGCAGACCAAATCTGTCAAGGACCTGGCTCGGCTCAGCCTCAAGTTCCCAACGTACGTCGCTCCACACGAACAGGCCGACACCGTCACGCCCGATACTCTCCAACAGAGTTACATTGTCTGCGAGATCCATGAAAAGATGGGTATACTATGGTCATTCATAAGAAATCATCTCAAACAGAAGGTGGTAGTGTTCATGGCGACATGTAAACAGGTCAAGTATACCTATGAGCTGTTCTGTAAATTGAGGCCCGGAGTTAGTTTACTGGCACTCTATGGTACTTTACATCAAGAGAAGAGAGAGAGAATATATAATGACTTCTGTAGAAAGTCCAATGTTGTTTTATTTGCTACCGATTTGGCTTCCAGGGGACTCGATTTCCCCAGAGTCAATTGGGTTATACAAATGGACTGCCCTGAAGATGTAGAGACATACATTCATAGAGCCGGTCGGACCGCTAGAGGAGTTCAAGGCAAAGGAGAAGGTTTATTGATGTTATTGCCCACTGAGGAAAATATAGCAGAAGATTTGATAAAGAGCAAGATTCCCATAAATAAGATACGAGTAGATCCATCGAAGGTGATTGCACCACAGAGGAAGATTGAAGAATTACTCTCAGACAACACTGAACTGAAACAGTCAGCTCAGAGGGCATTCGTTAGTTATGTCAAGTCCATATTTTTGATGAAAAATAAAGAAATATTTAAAGTTCAAGAGTTAGATACGGATGCGTATGCCCGTTCCCTCGGCCTTGTTGTACCACCGAGAATAAGATTTATGCACAAATATCAAAATAATAGTTCACAACAGAAAAACAAAGATAATGATTCTAATAGAGATGTAATTGACAAATTGAAGGGCAATCCTAATGGAGAACAGGAATCCGGTGAGAGTGGACTAGAACAAGATCAATCTGAACCAGTTGTTGTGACAAAAGTATTCAAAAAGAATAGTAAAAGATTAGAGGCTTTCGATTTCCATAAAGATGAAGACAGTGATGATGATTTTCTACAAGTAAAAAGAACTAATGTTAACATTGAAGAAAGCCCCGTAGAGGATGATAGACCTATGTCGAAAAAGAAAGCTAAACCGTTGACGAAAGCGGCCGTTGCAAAGAAGATATTGAAAAAGAAGATTAAAGTGAACACTCAAGTGAAATTCACGGAAGAAGGAGAGGCTATTGAAGACGAAAAGAAAGACGTAAAGTCAGAAGTAGGTAAACGATTCGTTAACGAAGACGTCGGCGTGGGAGGCATCGATATAGAGGTAGCTAAACGAGTATTACAGGAAGAAGACAAATACGATAAAATTAGATTCAGAGAAAAAGTTAAAGCTAAACACAAGGAACAGAAACGGAAATTGAAAAACAAAAAGAAAGAGGAAGAAGGAGAGAAGGATGAGTTCGGATCAGAGTCTGAGTCTGAAGGGCCTGATCTCTCCTGGTTGCCTGATCCTGATAAAATTTATGGTGAGAAAGGTGACAGTGATGCAGAAGGGCCAAAACAAGATGACAACAGTCCACAAACACAAGGAGATCTGGCAGATAGTGATGACTCTGTAGAATATGAGAAATATCACAGGTAAATAAAACAAAATAAATCCTTAATCTATCATTACAGACAGACAACTGGGTGACAATCATTTCCCATCTGACCATTAGTGGACAGTTGGGAACAAAACACACAGTAAAATAAATACTACGATAGAAATGTTACTTGAGTAGTTATAAGGAGGTAGGTAAAGTGTTTTAGATGTAATAGACTTGGGTCGGAACTACTGATGATACTTGATGATGTAAGATTGTACGTACGTACACACACACACACCATGTATGTAGGACATTGAATCCTAGACATAAAACTTGCTAAAACAATAGACATAAGTTCCAATAAAATAAATAAATATTGCAGGACATTTCACACATCGCCATCTAGCCCCAAGCTAAGTAACTAGACTTGTGTTATGGGTGCTAGACAACGGATATACTACTTAAATATACTTTTCTTTTGTAAATATAATACTTATAATACAAAGAAACAACCAGACCTCAGACAAATATCTGAGCATAAATACTTGTCTGAGGTTGTAGTATTATCCTAACTTTGGCATGGGCGAATACGCGGACCGCTGTTAGTACGATATTTTTACTTATTATTAACGGACTTAAAATAAGGAGGTTATTGAATCAACTGCATACAACTAATACATTTTCTTAAAACTTCTTTGTGGTCTTATATTAGTCTGATTGGCACTCTGCCTTGTTAAAGAAAGTATTTTATAAAAATTTGTAATATTTGAATGATGTGTTATTGTTTTAGACCGAGTAAACGGAAGCTAATAGAGAGAGAGAGGGGGGGTACGGTACCTCGCAAGATGAACAAACTGCAAGATGTGTCGCTCACCGTGCGGGAGGCCGAGGCGCTCGCCATGCACTTGTTGGCCAATAAACTATGATCTATTTCAATAGATATACTATGTCAAGTCGATCGGTGTAATTAGCCGCGTGTATACACTTCTATTGAATTTTTCTTTTTGAATGAAGGACGTTTTTAACCGCGGAGGTTCTCAATTCGTCGCGTATACAGTGTGATTTTTTAACGGGCCTTCAGGGCTATATAATCATAAAACTGTAGGCATAAAAAATCAGAAATTACTAATAATACAGGTTCTATACATGGTGATTTTTGTATGTGGGCCTTCAGGGCTATATCCTAAACTATAAGAGATGGTAAATGCTGAAAGGAGTTGCGTGCTCGATTTTTACAAAAACAAACTGCATCATTAGATTTTTGAAAAAGTCATTACCCCAGCCAGGAATCGAACCTTTTGATTTGGCAAAAAAATTATCACCTATATTTTTATACCAATCGATAGCGTTGCTGATAGACATCAATTTTTGCAAACAAATATAGTATGGCAAATCCAAGGAAATAGCTGATTTTTGAAATTTTCCCCGAAAAAAATGTAGAGAAGAAGTATGGCTAATGACGTAACAAACTGCTGCACAACAAATATTTTTGTTAAAAGTTATGTAATATCGAGACTTTAGAACATATTTAAAAAAATATTACTTCCCCTTTATGCTATAAACGCTATTTTTTTCCAGACGGAAAGATAAAATTGTAGAATACTACAAAAAGGAGCTATTTCCTATGACTTGCCATACTATGTTTGTTTCCAGGAATTAATCTCTATCAGCAACACTATCGATTGGTATAAATATATAGGATGATTATTTTGTTGCCAAATCAACGTTCGATCCCTGGCTGGGGTAATGACTTTCCCAAAAATCTAATGTAGTTTTTATCAAAATTGAACACAGAACTCCTTTCAACATTTTTCCCTGTAGACCCATATAAAATTTATCAGCTTTTATATCTTTTGCTGTCGATTATAGAATACCTATTAAATTATGTACATACTGTTAAGTCTGTTACGAATTAAATGTAAATTAAAAGAAAAAATTTGTTACTCATTTATTTTATGTAAAGTTTCAGGTAAGAATAACGCGATGAAAACATCCCTTATAAGAGTAGCAGGTATATTATAAATGTAAGAGTTTGTGTATGTTTGTTTACACATTGGTGAAACTACTGGACAGATTGCGATGAAACTCCCTGAAGTAACACATAGGTTATGGAATCGGACATATTACCACGAGGTGAAACCGCGGGGCGCAACTAGGCGCGAGGGAGTGAGACTCCACTATTCACTAAATATTGTTTATTATTGTAAGTACCAATAAATCAGTGATGTATAATTGTACATGCACTGTGTAGTGTAGGCGCCATGAAAGTATGTTACACTACAGATTATAAAATACTATTAGCGACCCGCCCCGGCTGCGCACGGCTATAATAAGCATGTATTATACATATAAACCTTCCTCTTGAATCACTCTATCTAATAAAAAAACCGCATCAAAATCCGTTGCGTAGTTTTAAAGATTTAAGCATACAAAGGGATATAGGGACAGAGAAAGCGACTTTGTTTTATACAATGTAGTGATTATTACAGGACATTCCACACATCACCATCTAGCCCCAAGCTAAGTAACTACACCTGTGTTATGGGTGCGGATATACTACTTCTATACTTTTTTTTTGTAAATATATACTTTTATTACAAAGAAACAACCAGACCACAGACAAATATCTAAGCATAAATACATGTCTGAGGCGGGTATCGAACCCGTAACCCTGTGTTTGCCAATCCGGCATGGTGACCATTGTGCCAACTGGGTCGTGGTGGGTGGGTGGATTACTAAACTTACATCGTATTTTACATAGGTTAAAATACAATAAAGTTAAAGAACAAAACTTACCTATAGTATAAAACAGACAGAGACCAACTCTACTCTACCTACGACATACATACCTACCTATCCATGCCACGTGTTTCTCATTTAGTTACAATACCGCCATAAATAAACCAAATGCAGTACAATCGCTTTCTAAATAAAAAGTCACAGATGAAAATCACATTTTATTTCATCTAACAACAATTTCAACTTTCATTACATTTAAAATATTTATGATTAAGCTTTATTGTATGTGTGAGGGTGCCTGCCTGGGGATCATCACGGCCTGGGGGTCCCGGGTCAGGGGGCCAGGGGACTACTCTATTGATGTCCTTTCATTAGGAGAACTACAGGAAGTAAACACTAGTAAGTATTACAAACCTTATAAAAGTACGATTTACTTCACTGAACAAAAAACAAATATAATATTTACAGAAATACAATACAATACAATACAGTGCTCAATACATAATAAGTACCTACAACAACTATTTTGATTTGATAGAAAACAATTGATATGAAAATACTTCTGAAAGTCTCAACGAGTAAAAACTGTTTTTAAAATATGTACATACAATATGATATAATAACAATAAATTACAACAAAAATTAAAACAAACAATATGGTTGTACTGAACTATTTGAGCACATGAGTAGAGATATTTGAGATGAATCTCTCTCAGTGTATGTACCTATTCAGCTCCCATGTTATGTATACAGTCCAATCAACGAGCAAGCGACCGTTACACACACACACATAGGTCCTGTAATCCCCTTCTACCTTCTACTTACATATGTATATAAATACTACAGGTGCACACATTGTGCCACCAACAAACACACCCCTGCCTCTAAGGTAGGTTGAAACTAACTCCACCATATAAACATTAGTTTGTTTGATTGAAGTGGTCGCGATACGGTTGGACTTGTACACTGTGGGAATGTTGTGCAGGTGGGGATAACAGGGTATTCTCAACACACGTAAACAGGGTGAATTTTTTATGTGGGCCTTCAGGGCTATATCCTAAACCATAAGAGATAGCGAAAAATGCTGAAAAAGGTTGCGTGCCTGATTTTGACAAAAACTAAAACTGCATCATTCGATTTTTGAAAAAGTCATTATAGACCAGGGCCGAAGCCTTCAAAAATGATAAAAAATGAAAAAAAAAATCACAGTAGGATGAAACCCATTAGAAAAGGAGGGGAATATGATAAAAATGAAAGGAAAAATAAATTACGGTACAAAAGTTGTAGATCTTTTTATTACCTACAACTTTGCCATTAAACTTTTTTCCATAGGACTTGTAGTTTTGCCAGAAATCAAGATAAACCATTTTTTACCCTTAAAAACCCCCCTCCCACTTCCCGAACTCGGATCGACCGTAATTTATTTTTCCTTTCATTTTTATCATATTCCCCTCCTTTTCTAATGGGTTTCATCCTACTGTGATTTTTTTTGGTTTCAAAAATTATCGACCCTGGTCTATTACCCTAGCCGGGAATCGAACCTGTTCATTTTCCAAAATAATAATCATCCTATATTTTTGTACCAATCGATAGTGTTACTAATAGAGATCAATTCCTGACAAACATGGTCTGGCAAATTAAAGGAAATAGCTCATTTTAGTAATCTTCTGTAATTTTCATACTACCATCCCTGAAAAAAATGCAGTGAGGAAGTATGGCCAATAGCCGGGTACCCACCTAGCGCACAGGCTCGCGCGGCAGCCTCGGTGTCCAGATCGCGAGCGATGGCTCCCGAGGCAGCCTCAGTAGTTACGTTCAATTTACACGAGGAAGCCGCGCGAGGCAGGCTGAGCCATCATAAGTCCGCGAGTATTCGTTGTTCCCACCTAACGCACAGCGCTCACTGAGGCGCCTTTGAGCGCGTCAAGTTTACCGACAACAGATGGCTCGGGGCCGAGCCGTGCTCGGGCGAGCGAACGCGCGCCCGTGGCCGCCCGAGGCACGTCCACATCAGCCGAGGCATTTGGCTCGCGAGGCTGCCGCGCGAGCCTGTGCGCTAGGTGGGTACCCGGCTTATGACGTAACAAACTGCTGCACTAAAAATATGAGCCGTTTTTACAAATTTTATGTAAAGAACTTCATTTAGAACTTATTTTATAATATTTAGAATAATATCACTTGTCCTCTATGTCTCACACTATTGTTTTGCCAGAGACAGCAAGGTGAAAATTATAGAAAACTACAAAATCAAGCCATTTCCTTTGTTTTGCCATACTATGTTTGTTTCCAGGAATTGATCTCTATCAGCAACACTATCGATTGGTATAAAAATATAAGATGATTATTTTTTTGCAAAATCAACAGGTTCTATTCCCGGCTAGGGTAATGACTTTTTCAAAAATCTAATGATGCAGTTTTAGTTTTTGTCAAAATCGGGCACGCAACTCCTTTCAGCATTTTTCGCTATCTCTCATAGTTTAGGATATAGCCCTGAAGGCCCACATAAAAAATTCACCTGTATATACAACATGTCAACATACAGACATACAGATGTGCCAAAGCACACTGTGTGCTCGTGTTGTTATAATTATGTGTAAAATCAAACAACGAGACCATTATTATGTACTTTATACTTACTCTAACAATATATCTACGTCGTCGTACGTTTATTATATACATACATTTATATGTACAGGGTGAGTTTTGTACACGGGCCTTCAGGGCTATATCCTAATCTGTAGTCTACTGTCCTTTAATATAATAGTGAGGAAGTATATGGCTAATGAAGTAACAAACTGCTTCACTAAAAACAAACTGTTTTTACAAATTTTAAGTGATGTAGAGAATTTAGAACATATTTAAATAAAAGAAAAATATTACTTCTCTTCTGTGCCTCATACGCTATTATGTTTCCAGACAGAAAGATGAAAATTGTAGAAAACTACAAAAAGGAGCTATTTCTTTTGATTTGCCATAATATGTTTGTTTCCAAAAATATATGTAATTATTTTTTTTATGCAAAATCAACAGGTTCGATTACTAGCTAGGGTTAAGACTTTTACAAAAATCTTTTGATGCAGTTTTAGTTTTTGTCAAAATCCAGCACGCAAAACTTTCAGCTTTTTCCGCTATCTATTATAGTTTTGGATATAATAGCCCTGAAGGCCTATGTAAATAATTCACCCTGTATATTATGTCTATATGTATTGTGTTTCACATCAAAATATTATACAATTACAATATTCACAAAATATTACTTCACTTATATACTAATTTCCTTTTAGGATTACGTTAATAACATCTATACATATAAACGAATACATAAGACGAGAGCGGCTGTGCGTCGTCATCGTATAGCAAGGCCTGGGGGTTGAGGCGGGACACACACACACAGCTACATACATAGCTACATGACACACAATACTATATTATATACAGTAAGTTACTTACTTGCTAACAAGAGGACGGTTCACAATTTGTAGATAATTTAGTCGAAATGTTTGAGACACCTTATACCTACCTACCGACACACACTGCGACCGGCATGACACACACACACACTGCAAGGCTTACATTAATGTAATATAAACCTGCTTCTACACACACACACACGCACACGCACGTCTATTACTACAGTATATGTACACAGGTACAACTTACACTCACGTGTATATATACACATTACATTATAGCTACCCTATACTCTACAACATTTATTATACGTGTTGCCTGTATACGACATGTATGTCATATAACATATACATACCTACCTCGACTATATACATTAATACTTTTTACAATAACTTAACTAACATACATAAATAGGATACCGCAACGGTAAACAATCATCATTAATATATTAATCAACTTATAATCTGACACTGACTGTGACATGTCGACGCCGACGAGGACGACGTTACCCTTGTTGTTGTGGGGGGGTCCGCGGCCTGACGGCGGCGCGGGTGTGGGGGGGTCACCTGGTGGGGGGGAGCAGGGCGTCCTCCTGCGCGGTGAGGGCCGTGTACAGTCGCTCGTCGGTGGAGACCAGCCGCAGGGAGAACGTGTCCAGGGCGAGGGGGGCGGTACACTCGAGCGATATGTTGCCGGCGTTCGCCAGGAACAGGGTGGCGAGCAGCACGTGGGAGACGTGCTCCGGCCGGCGGGCCGTGGCCGCCACTAGCCGCGTCCAGGGGAGCGGCGGCGGCGCGTCCTCGCCCCCTGTGGGGGGCGGGGCGCACGCGGCCAGCACGCTGGCGGCGAGGGCGCGCACGTCCGGCGGGGGCGGGGCGGAGGCCGCGAGCCGCGCCAGCCGCGCCGCCCAGTCGTCCCCGCCCTCCGACTCGACCGAGCTCTGCTCGAAGAACCCGTCGTCGTCAGACTCCTCGGCGACGGCCGCGACCGCTGTCACCGCGACCGCAATCTCCGCGGCCGCAGCGGTCCCCTCGGCCACGGTCCACCCTCGGAACCCACCCGCCTCGCTGCACACATCGAACCCACGGAAATCTGTAAGGAAGCCACGTGGTGACGTCACTCAGACACAACTCTAGTCGACGAGACGTGAAGGTGTACTCACCGAGTAACGTCGGATGTAACATATGTAGCTTCAACTTGCGTCGTATCGCCAGTATCGCCGCCTTCCTCCGACCGACCACTCTCTCTATCAACTCCGGCTCGATGCTGAACTCGGTACGCTTTTTTAACTTCTTTTTGAGACCTGAAACGAAAAAAATAACTTATATTTTTTAACATCGTGAATAAAATAATATATGTACGTCGATTCCGAGGAATGCATTCTCGGACTCGACGTGCACGGGATAGGAGCGGGAGTAGACCGTGAACTGACCGTCGCTGATAAGAAGAAGTCCGCCCACGAGGTCGTCGATGAGTACGTCGCTGCGGCGCTTGCGGTCGCGTGGCGTCGCCGGCGGCGGGGGCGGGGGCGGCGGTGGAGGCGAGGGGGGCGTCGGGGGCGGGGGCGGGGTCGCGGGGAGCGGGGTGGAGCAGCGCGGCGGCGCGGGGGGAGGCGCGGCCGCCGCGAGCGCAGCCTGCAGCTCGACGAGCGGGATGGGGGGCGCGGCGCGACCCTCGCCCTCGCCCTCGACCAGGGCGCCGGCTCGCAGCCGCCACGCGGACCGGAACTCGGCGAGCAGGCCGGCCGTCTCGCCGGTGTGGTCCAGGAGCGCCGCGTCCCCCGGGGCGGGGGCGCGCGGCTCGAGCTCGATGTAGACGCGCGGGAGGGTGGGCGGCGGCCGCGGCGGCGAGGGCGTGCGCCGCGCGCGGGGGTCGCTCTCCAGCTCGATGTGCTCGAAGGCGGCGGGGTGGTGCCGCAGGCGGGCGCGGGCGCGACGCGCCGTGCCCCCCTCACCCTCCACTGGCGAGCCCCCCTCGGGCGACATCTCCAATAACTCAACAGATTCGATCTCCCTGTAACGAGTAACACGTATGACATGATGCGACACAGCTGCTGCGGTAGATAGTTCTCGACACCGAGACGCGACTGTACTCACAGCGTGCTGTTGTTGAGCGACACTCTGACCAGCAACACGGTCTGGTAGAGGAAGTCCACCTTCCGCCCGTAGTTGTTGGCTAACTGCTGCAGCACCATGGCCATCACGGAGAAGTTAGGATCCGGCCCCCCATCCCGCCCCTCCGCCTGCTCGAGCGCGCGCAAACCCACCTCCGTCAAGTATTCTTCTAGAAGCTGAGAGGAAACAGACCAAACAGGTGACTCTCTTGTTAATGATTACCTAATGATGTTGAGAACCTACCCTTACTGTTTCTTGTTTCGTTGCCTATTATTTTTATTTTTGAAAAGCTGTTGGTTTTCCAAATAGATAAAATAAAAATCAAATGATGCAGATTAATTTTTTGTCAACATTGGGCAATGGGCATGCAACTTCTAACATAGCTAGCTCATATAGTTGAGGATATAGCCCGGAAGGCCCATTTGAAAATGGTCATTGAGCCTCTATCTTTATGCAATATGCATCGACTTTTTCCTCATTTGAAGTTGATCAAAAGTAGTTAATAATAATAGCAGTATTTTTGGGCGAGAGCGGAACCAAGCCATGGCTGATGTTAGTTAACACAACCATAATGGCTATGGTTGTCACTTGACTACGCTCATGCTCGTTGGAACACATTTACTTGATACAAGAGGGTGAAACTGTAAGACGCACCTAGTATGTAAAATATAATGTTGGAAAGACAAACTTAGGAATTATCAACAAAACAGCAGTTTGTCAAGGTTGTTAGTTTATATTCCATAGTTTGTTCAATTCAACTCATGTGTAGATTTAAATTGTAAATAAGTACATAAGTATTTTAATATATTAATAGATAATTTCATGAGTGTAATACAAAGTTGTAGCGATGAGAACTCATTGGGGTGTAGCTGGTACATGTGTGCCTGCATGCCAACGGGTAACGGTTGATTTAGCATATTTTAACCCTGTATCTTTGGGAGGCCTGCAGTAGCCTGAACATACATGATCCAAGGATTGTCAATACATTCAAAGTTGGTTTAATCACATTCCCCTATAAGTATGAGTTTGTTCATATGAATGATGTATTCACCTATTACACTGCTACCTTACTATACCTGTGTATTTTATTGATTAACTAACAATAGAACGTTACTGCAGGCAGTAGGGTGCACCACATTTAGAATTCTATTAATTATTCAGATACTTACCTATTTAGATTCAATGGTAGTCAAATGGAAAAATTGTTATCGGATATATGGCTTCTTACAATGGAAAATATTTGAAAATGTTATGTTTGAACAAGGACTTATTGATAGATTGTAGTTAGCTTATGGCAGGGGTTATTTAAGATAACTTGGAAAGTAGTGTTTGGGCGGGAAATGTAGGAAACTCGTCAAGGCAGCGAGGGAATATACCTACGGCGCGTCGGTTGGCGGGATGTATTGTAGACAGACACTCACCGCGCTCAGGTCCGTGTCGAAGCTTCTCCTCACGTCGCTGATGGGTCGCATCAGCTCCGCGACGATCTCCTCGAGCCGTTGGGAATTCATGCTCCACCGGCTTTTGCGACGGGATTGTATTTGATCCCTGAAAATAGCGTCCGATAGTTGATAACATTACTGAAGCGACGCATATACTATTTTATATCTCTATTTGCTCATTTTGATATTCCAGTGGCGCGAAACTTTCTGTCAACGACCCCGTTTTGATTTGCAAAACGATATTACGAAATTGCACTGAATCGAAAGGGCACGTGGTAAAAATGAATATGACGACTTACCTCCGCCTTGCTTTACTATCGGCGTCCATTTTACAAACACAAAATTCTACAAATAGGAAGAACGTAATAACAACGGTGGCCATTTATTTACGTTTTTGTGGGAGACATTTCTCTTGCTTGTTCGCATTGCTGTCAAACGTTCGCGTCGGCGCGCGTTCGCTAGCGTTGTTCGTTCCATTGGAGTTTGTCTTTGGTTAATTTTAAATTACAAAACTAACATTGTTTCTTTTGTTTCATAGTATTTGTGTAAGACATTATTAATGATGTAAATTATTTATGTACATAATGTATAAGCCTAATGTTTAATTATTATTCCCAAATTACAAAAAAATTGAGGGTATGTCTATGGATAAACAATTTATTTTTCTTTTTTTTTGTCATTCACCAATAGAATAGATACAAATTAGACCAATCACAATCCACTATCATTTTTGAACCAATCATTGATAATTACCAAAATGTATTGATTAGTCTTTCTCTTTCATGTCTTTCTTTGAATTGAATTTTCTATCTCTATCTTGAAATATCCTTCAAAATGATTTTATTGCCAGGCAATATACATACATTTGGACCAATTTCAAGGAGGAGTTAAATGGTCGAAGACCAATTTGGCCAATGTTTATATAATCTTACCACGGAACTAGGAAGTGTTCTGTGAATCTTACATCCTGCACAACTGAAAATATTTAATACTTTATAAATTTTCTCTGTTCTGAGTTTATAAATGATCTTTTCCTATATATTTTAAAACCTCCCTTTTTTTAAAAGAATTGAATTAAATGTGCGAACATTACATGAAAAAATTATCGTTCCTTTTCAGCGAAAAATACTTTTGAAGAAAATGAATATTTCATTCATCAACTGGTTTGTCAGTTTGTGTCCCGTGTGATATGGCAACACTAGATCAAAAAGAAAAATGGTTGTGTTGTGGTGAATGTGAATATTTTATTTTTCAGTTTCTATCAAAGTGCTACCATTCTTTTTATAAATAACAGAAACTGATATACTTGAAATAAACAGTACTATTCGTTAATTTATTTCAATTTAATTTATCAATTAAAGTGATAGAAAGAAATACAACGCGATCATGGGGATGTCACGGTGTTATTCTCTTATGAAATGCCTGCTGATTATCTTCAATATTGTGTTTTTGGTAAGTGATTTGAAACTATTTTAGACCTATGTCTGTAGACTGTAAATAGGACGTGAATTGGCTTGTGTTTTATTCATAAAGTTGTTGAAGTAGGTCACAGTGTAAACAATGTGCATAGGTAGGTACCTAAAATGAACTAACTTGATTAGAAAACTACTTTCATCTTTAGAATTTGGTAGGTAGGTACCTAGGTACCGCTAGTTTCTGTCTGGCTGTTTGAAACATTCCGAATGCTATAAAAAGCCTGTCAATGTTTACTGAATTTGTTAACTATCAGTAGGTACCTGCCTAATATAAACGAGCATCTGGGTCATGTCTGTTTCTGTTCCCGCGCCTCGCGTCCCGCGCCCCGCGGCCGCTCACTTCCTATATACCTGGTTCAATATTACAAACATAATTACCTATTAGTTTGTAATTACATGACAAAGTTTCATCTCACTTTACTCAAATACAATATTAATAATAAACTAAAACACTAAAGAGAACAAATTAAATATAACACAATTATGCATGGACTAGGAATTCCTGTGTTTCATGTTATAAGGACTTACATTATCTATCATCGTACATCATTATATATTTCATGCAAAATATTACTTATTACATTCTTAGAAAAACTAGAAACAATCCTTGGCAGTTATCTAAGTACAGGTACAGGTTGTGCAGCGAATGGTGAGCGATGGCGGAAAGTGGAAGGGGTATGCGCAGAAGTCAATTTTTAGGTCTGTTTGGGCGGGGGGACAGGAGCGAAGGGAGGGTCAGTTGCTCACATCATCACTCTGTTCCGCACACACGTCTTTAGCCGCGCTCTGTCCCGCTCCCGCACGTCTAAGTACTGTCGCGCACATAAAAATTTACCATCACTCGGTTAACATTGCAGCCGCGTAGCTAACTTTACCCAGATCGAAAATTCAACTTTATACAGAAAAACTGGTAATCATTGGTGCAGGCATAGAAATCCATGTTCGTACCTTTGTTTAGTAAATGTACTGTACCATTATTCACTAAGGTTCAAGTCGTTGGGCGCGCGTGATTAGGGGCGGAGGGGGAGAGGTTTTTGTATGGCAATCTCGCCCTAATCACGCGCGCCCAACGACTTGAAGCTTAGTGAATAATGGCCCAGGACAGTATTAGTTCCGTGGTTTGAAGTTCGCGCCAAAAACAATAGAAAATATAAATTTAACAGCAATCTGACAGTTTAAAGTGACAGTGACAGATTATCGATCAATAGAAGATCAGTAGTCAATAGGTAGTTGTTTCAATAAAAGGTAATTACATTATAAGATACCAAAAACGATGTTTATTTAATTTGAGTTCCATATTAGTAGTCTATCTATAGTTTAATAGTGTAAATTACAGTGAATAAATATACTGTATAATAGTAATAGTATTTACTTAAATGAATGTTTTTCTGGTTGGGCAAAATCATATACGGTAGGTATGTAAACAAAGAATGACGGTTTGGCTATAATAATTCTGTGCGCGATTGTACATGCGCAAACCATCCCCACCAATTTCCGCCATCGCTCACCATTCGCTGCACAACCTGTACCTATATGAACTCTATTAGAAATATGCGTGCATGATGGATTAAAAATGTTATGTGAGTTGATGGTTTGTAGGACGGCTGTACATCTTATTAGTGGTTACTTGGGGTCCTCAGTACCCAGCGATTTAACCCCCCTCTATGTTATATTTATTTCAATATTCACTAGTTCAAAAGTTAATTAGACTTTACTTAAATTGTCAATATCAGATTTCAGCATGAACTTAGCAATTACTGCCAAACTATGGGGTCTGCAATGCTGCCTTTTTTAAAACAAGTTGAATGGGAGACCTCTACCTGTCTGTACCCCTACACCGATTAGAGTGTAAGGCACATATTCCAGATGGTGACTTAGATCCATTCAGATTGTTACTCAAGTCTTATTCTGAAACACATCTCGAGTCCAACTCATCCAAATATTGTCTTAAGTGCCGCATGCCGCCTCCTATGCAAGCTATTGTTCGACGTCATAAACTTTATTCACCTGACCTATTTCACCTATTCAAGTATGTTTTAATGTAAGGTTTTATTCAAGACGAAGAAAAAAGTATATATTGACGAAATTAAAAAAATATATTTAAATTAGACCTAACTTTGTATTGCTAACAGCTAACAAAAATCATACAAAAATATTAATATTGATTAACTTTTTCCGATTATTTTAGTTAACCTATTTTGTGAATTGGAACAAAATATTTGGTGCAATTAAATATCTTTATCTTTAATGTCATGTCATGAGGTGTAAGCCCCCCAAACGATGATCCAACCTCCTTGGTACACCGTGTATACTATAGATTGCTTCGTCACTTTTACATGCAGCTCGTGTTTATAATAATTGTATTATAATGAGCATACAATTGTAGTGAGAAGACAATGTGGCCGGTGTTGCAGGTGGTCGGGTGCGGCGTGGCGTCGTTCGCGGCGTGGGCGGTGTACGACGGGGCGGCTGCGGCGGGGGCGGGCGGGGGCGCGGCGGGGCGGGCGGGGCTGGGCGCGCTCGGCGCGTGGGCCCTCGTGCTGGCGTGCGGCGCGGCGTGCGGCGTGTGGGGCGCGGCGCGACACTCGCCGCCCGCCCTCGCCGCCTCGTTCGCCCTGCTCGCGCTCACCCTGGTGGCTGAGGGCGCGGCCGCGTGGTGGGGCGCCGCGCACCTGCCCGCGCTGCGCGCCGCCCTCGCGGACACGCTCGCCCGCTCCGTCGCCGAGGACTACGGCGCGGTGCCGGCGCGCACGAACGCGCTCGACGCCATCCAGCGCGGGCTGCGGTGTTGCGGCGCGCACGGGCCGCGCGACTGGCAGGCGGCGTCGTGGGCGCGCGCCGAGCCCGCCGCGCGCGCCGCCCTCGACCTCTCCGTCTCCGCGCCGCCCGCCTACTACTGGGTGCCGGCCTCGTGCTGCGTCTCCGCGGAGGAGACGGAGTGCGCGGTCGCGCGGCGCGTGGCGGCGGGTGGCGCGGGCGCCGGCGCCGGCGTGTGGGCGGCGGGCTGCGCGCCGCGCGCCCTGCACGCGCTCTCCCAGGCCGCGCGCGCCCCGCTCCTGGTCGGCGCGGCGCTGCTCGCCACCCACGCGGTCGCCCTGCTGCTCTCGTTGGCGTTGACGCTGCGCGCTACTCCACCTTCTCACAAGGCGTAGGCTACGCATACGTTCGCTATACAATAAGTACGTCGGTGACGTCACCCATCACGCCCACCCCCCCCCTCCCCAGACGCCGCTGGACGCCACCGTCATCAATAGATCTCCTACAATTGTATTGTAACATAACAAGACTGAAATTGCATTTATAAAGAGGAATAACTGAATATTGAAATCTGATAGTATGTATAATGAATGAATCATTAGATATAAGTAATAGTAGTGGCACCGGCTATATCCTATACTAAGGTGGTGTGTAGCGAGGGGTCGTGGTGCCACCATGTCGTGTGTGTGTGTGTGTGTGTGTACCTAGGATTATATAACATAGTTATAGAGTAACATGTAACCAAATAATATGTTAGAGAGTAAGCGAGCACGTCCCATGTCTGTGTGTTGTCCTCGTCTCCTCACTTGTTGTACAATATTGCCATAATCTATGTCATCATAATTATTATAATATATTCTACATTAATTTGGGATAGTAATAACCTAAATGTATAGAAGTCCATATATTTAGGTACATGGTGTATACAGGGTGTCCGGTAATAGATGGATAAGCGGGCACCTATTCTGAAGGTCGTGAGTTCGAATCCAGGCCGGCCGTGCACCAGTGTATTTTTCTTAAGAAAAATGTATGTGCGCTAATTGACATTGCACTTACGGTGCGCGGAAAACATCGTGATGAAACCCGCAGCTTGGTTGGCTCCAGAAGTATTGACAAGTTCTCTCCCCTGGACATGGTTGACTAGTAGGTGCTGGGCAAGCCTACTCCATCTTCACACAAAAAGGACCCAATTAAAAAGTGTCCAATCGCGGAAATCAGCCCGTTTACAAGTACAAGCGGGCACCTACAGATAGAGGACACTGTGCCTGTGTGAAATTTATGTTCTGTGAAAGTCTCTCGGTTTCCGAGATAAAATTTAAAAAAAAATTAAATGGCGAATCCATTTAATTTTTTTTTAAATTTTACTCCTTTCTTTATTCAAGTCTGTTTTTTGGATAGTATACTTACCAGAATAAATGTGCTATCGAATACAAACAATAAGTCTAGTGACACATTGAAAGTTTTTTTTAAACTAATATTTAACTCAAACTTCATGATTTTTAACCTGAAATTTAACCTTTCCCGGTGTAAAAACAAATTATGGTCACCCTTGTGCCAAATAAGAAATAAAGTTTCCTTTTTCATTGAGATTCTGAAGAAGTATTATTATTTGATATTGCTAGCATTTAATACCTTTATTTATAATTTTATGAGCCAGAGCATGCTTTTTGTGAAGTAAAAATAGTACTCAAAATTTACATTATTGTACTTGAAATAAAAGAAATTTTAGTACTGAAATTCCCCGAATTCACATGAAAAAAAAGGAAAAAAGACAGCTCTGACTCATTTTAATAGGAATTCATTTTGTATTGAATGCTGGCAATACTACGGATTATACCATTTCAGAATCTCAATGAAATAGGCAACTTTTTTTTAAATTTGGCACCAGGGTGACCATACTTTTTTTACACTGGGAAAGGTGGAAAAATGAAAAAATCATGAAGTTTGAGTTAAATCTTAGTTTAAAAAGAATCTTTTAAAGTGTCATTAAAATTATTGTGTACATTCGATAGCACATTTATTCTGGTAAGTATACTATCCAAAAACAGATTTGAATAATTCCTTCATTTGCAGTTTTGGCATCAAAAACCATAGAGAAAGGAGTTATATTTTTTTTTTTTAAATGGCGGATATCTCGGAAACCGAGAGACTTTCATAGAACTTAACTTTATTTTTTCTGAACCGGCACAGTGTCCTCTATCCGTAGGTGCCCGCTTATCCATCCATTACCGGACACCCTGTATATGTATGTATGTATGTATATGTACATACAACAACGGGCAACTAGTTACATGACATAGTACATAATGTTATAGTGTATAAGGTGTAACTGTAGTATATATTTATTAGATATAGTTTGTTTTCTATGTGTTTTGATGAGCTAATTGTTTGGTTTGTTAGTGTTGATTGATTAACTCGAGGGTGAGGGGGTGAAGGGGGCAGTAGGAACCCCACTGCGGCTGAGGTCCCGCACTCCGCTAGTAGGAACCCCACTGCGGCTGTGTGGTCCCTCACTCCGCTAGTAGGAACCCTACTGCGGCTGTGGTCCCGCACTCCGCTAGTAGGAACCCTACTGCGGCTGTGTGGTCCCTCACTCCGCTAGTAGGAACCCCACTGCGGCTGTGTGGTCCCTCACTCCGCTAGTAGGAACCCCACTGCGGCTGTGTGGTCCCTCACTCCGGTAGTAGGAACCCCACTGCGGCTGTGTGGTCCCTCACTCCGGTAGTAGGAACCCCACTGCGGCTGTGTGGTCCCTCACTCCGCTAGTAGGAACCCCACTGCGGCTGTGTGGTCCCTCACTCCGCTAGTAGGAACCCCACTGCGGCTGTGTGGTCCCTCACTCCGCTAGTAGGAACCCCACTGCGGCTGTGTGGTCCCGCACTCCGCTAGTTGGAACCCCACTGCGGCTGTGTGGTCCCTCACTCCGCTAGTAGGAACCCCACTGCGGCTGTGTGGTCCCTCACTCCGCTAGTTGGAACCCCACTGCGGCTGTGTGGTCCCTCACTCCGCTAGTAGGAACCCCACTGCGGCTGTGTGGTCCCTCACTCCGCTAGTAGGAACCCCACTGCGGCTGTGTGGTCCCTCACTCCGCTAGTAGGAACCCCCCTGCGGCTGTGTGGTCCCTCACTCCGCTAGTAGGAACCCCACTGCGGCTGTGTGGTCCCTCACTCCGCTAGTAGGAACCCCACTGCGGCTGTGTGGTCCCTCACTCCGGTAGTAGGAACCCCACTGCGGCTGTGTGGTCCCTCACTCCGCTAGTAGGAACCCCACTGCGGCTGTGTGGTCCCTCACTCCGCTAGTAGGAACCCCACTGCGGCTGTGTGGTCCCTCACTCCGCTAGTAGGAACCCCACTGCGGCTGTGTGGTCCCTCACTCCGGTAGTAGGAACCCCACTGCGGCTGTGTGGTCCCTCACTCCGCTAGTAGGAACCCCACTGCGGCTGTGTGGTCCCTCACTCCGCTAGTAGGAACCCCACTGCGGCTGTGTGGTCCCTCACTCCGCTAGTAGGAACCCCACTGCGGCTGTGTGGTCCCTCACTCCGGTAGTAGGAACCCCACTGCGGCTGTGTGGTCCCTCACTCCGCTAGTAGGAACCCCACTGCGGCTGTGTGGTCCCTCACTCCGCTAGTAGGAACCCCACTGCGGCTGTGTGGTCCCTCACTCCGCTAGTAGGAACCCCACTGCGGCTGTGTGGTCCCTCACTCCGCTAGTAGGAACCCCACTGCGGCTGTGTGGTCCCTCACTCCGCTAGTAGGAACCCCACTGCGGCTGTGTGGTCCCTCACTCCGCTAGTAGGAACCCCACTGCGGCTGTGTGGTCCCTCACTCCGCTAGTAGGAACCCCACTGCGGCTGTGTGGTCCCTCACTCCGCTAGTAGGAACCCCACTGCGGCTGTGTGGTCCCTCACTCCGCTAGTAGGAACCCCACTGCGGCTGTGTGGTCCCTCACTCCGCTAGTAGGAACCCCACTGCGGCTGTGTGGTCCCTCACTCCGCTAGTAGGAACCCCACTGCGGCTGTGTGGTCCCTCACTCCGCTCGTCCTCACGCTTAACAAGAGACTGATTTTATTAACATTTATTTACCAGTTTAAGTTGTGACAGTACAAATATTTTACGTTTTACATTATTGTTAGTATAATTAAGTAGGTAAGCAAGCAAGTAAGCGCGTATGTATGTATGTATGTAGTACATTATACTGCACAATGATATTGTGAGTGTGTGTTGCAGTGCAGGTGGTATACATACATACATACCTAGCTAACTATTGTTGTTGTTGTTGTTCTATCTCTCTATCTATAGCTGTATCAACTAACTCTAGTGTTACTCTGTACGTCCGTCTGTACCTAGTGTGTGTTACACTGCGCCGATTAAAGTGTACACCCAAGTGTAGAGCTTCTAAACTGCTTACATTAGAATGTATTCAACTCAAGCAAGATCCTAAGGTCCTGCTCCAGTTCAAGTTTAATGTATTTCAACTAATCAATTATACAAACGGTGCCTGCTGTATAATCCCCAGTATCCAACAAGTGTTCTCGTGTAGTTTACCGTTATAGTGCAGACAGGACAGGACAGGGATGGTCGCCGGTTCGATGTCCACCATCCACAGTCCGCATGATACTACGTTGGTACTGTAAAGGGTCGACTCCGGCTCCATCCATAGCCCTGTGATATGGAGACACGTTACTATAATACCTACTTAATATTATATTCGATGGGGTCACTACATTATTACACTCACTTGTATATTTATTGTAAGAGTCATTATATGTTTTTGTAGATGTCTTGTCTGTCTGTCTGTCTGTGTGTGTGTGTCGTCTAGTAGTAGTACCCACGCGTCGCGGTACGTGTTGTTATATATCTATCCACTGCCTATGACATGCCTTGTATGTAATAAGTTAACTAATTAACAATTAGATGTGTAATAGATGTGTAATAGATAGGACCTACGGCCCGTGGTCCCACCGACCGGTCGCGGTGTGACCACGGGCACGAGTCGTCGTTGCGAGCAATACACGATAACCTTTGTATAAGATAAGTACCTACCTACCTACTTACCAATAGATCTGTATGTGTGTTGGTTGGATGGAATGTATCGAGGTGGTCACCTCTCAAATACTCTATACCTACCTACATTGATATTATAACAATCTGAATGGAATGCTCTGTATGTATGTATGTACTTGTCCTGTGTTATATATATCTATACTCTTGTAGTACATGTAACCTACCTACTTACCGATAGATCTGTATGTGTGTTGGTTGGATGGAATGTATCGAGGTGGTCACCTCTCCGTCTACGGAAAATTCGTCTAAAACAATTCGTCTAAAACAATTCGACTAAAACAATTCGTCTAAAAAACAATTCGACTAATAACAATTCGACTAATAACAATTCGTCTAAAACAATTTGTCTAAAACAATTCATCTAAAACAATTCGACTAATAACAATTCGTCTAAAACAATTCGACTAATAACAATTCGTCTAATAACAATTCGTCTAAAAACATTACCATTCCCGATTACACTTGGGTTTCAAAAATGGAGGTATACTGAGTCGCGGGTACACTGCCGCGGTGGAGTTAACATTCGATGATTGGAGGTAAAATAAAACGTGGGTATGTATGACGCAGCTGCAGTGGAGTTAAGAGAGAGATATAAAGACCCATCTGGAAAAACCCCTACCCAGAACCGACATGGATAGGTTAGGTTTATGTTAGAACTGCGACCACAACGCACGAGCCGAGCGAGCGAAGCGAGCGGTGCCGCGGCAGCGGCCGGCGAGTGCTAGAAACGAATTCTACCCATTTTACTTGAATATTAACTCCACTGCAGCTGCGTCCAACATATCCGCTACTCAGCATAACTCCATTACCGAATCTTAACTCACATCGAACTAATGTTTTAGACGAATTGTTATTAGTCGAATTGTTTTTAGACGAATTGTTATTAGTCGAATTGTTTTAGATGAATTGTTTTAGACAAATTGTTTTAGACGAATTGTTATTAGTCGAATTGTTATTAGTCGAATTGTTTTTTAGACGAATTGTTTTAGTCGAATTGTTTTTTAGACGAATTGTTTTAGATGAATTGTTTTAGACGAATTGTTTTAGACGAATTTTCCGCAAATCCACCTCTCACATACTCTATACCTACCTACATTTATATTATAACAATCTGAATGGAATGTGTGCTGTGTGTCTAGTGTACAGGTACATACATACAAGATATTATTGTCATATATACGTGTACCTACTAGTGTACTGTAGTGTAACGTACGCGGTACACTTTACTTGTGCCATTTTAGTTGCGTCTGTCTTCTGTCGGTCGGTCGATCGATCGCACACAAATAATTGTATTCATTATTTTATACATTGAATAAAGTATAATAAAATGTGAGATGTTGTTAATTATTTCATGTTGTTGTTATAGCAGTCATTGAGCTCCAACATCAGCGGCTGTAACTCTCTGCAACAACACAACAAATAGTGTACCTACCGTCCCTACACCCCGTACACCCCTGGCCCTACCATACCTACGTGTAATGGCACCAGCAGTCTTGCTTGCATGTCCTCACTATCCCATACATTACGGAACACCGTGTGTAGTTGTATGTAGGTACCTACTACATAGGTCCGCTCTAAACGCAATCATAAGTATACCTACCAACTGTCATCAAATTCACATTTGCATGTGTCGCGTTACGTAGCGTTATGTTGCATTATGTTGATTGCAGTACGAGTTGTGTCACCGTGCAACGTGCTACCGTGGCTACTGGCTTCTGATGTAGGTATCTATCTATACCTCTACGGTGGTACCTATCACTTAGGTTCACTCACCTGACTCTACGAGAATAGCGCTCCTGCCTGACATCATTTGTATACTATCCAAATGGCAACGTGGATATGTAAGATAGTAACTAAATGTAGGTTGATAGGTAACCTATATACAGAGTAAATTTTTAATGTGGGCCTTCAACGCTATATCCTAAACTATAATTTTGACAAAAACGAAAACTGCATCATTAGATTTTTGGAAAAGTCATTA
Source organism: Idaea aversata (assembly GCA_907269075.1). Classification (NCBI taxonomy): domain Eukaryota; kingdom Metazoa; phylum Arthropoda; class Insecta; order Lepidoptera; family Geometridae; genus Idaea; species Idaea aversata. Next base: position 112,468 of record OU026092.1, on the reverse strand, counting down.
CCCTAGCCAGGAATCGAACTTGTTGATTTTGCAAAAAAATAATCATCCTATATTTTATACCAATTGATAGAGATCAATAATCTTGGAAACAAATATACTTAGTACCTATGGTAAATCAAAGGAAACAGCAAGACTATCCATTGGTATAAAAATATAGGTGATCATTTTTTTTGCAAAATCAATAGGTTCGTTTCCTGGCTGGGGTAAGTGATGAATTTTACAAAAATCTAATGATGCAGTTTTAGTTTTTGTCAAAATCGGGCTTAGCCCTGAAGGCCCACATAAAAAATTCACCGTGTAGTATAGGTATACCTACATTGTACACAAGTATAATACGTGCAGTAAGTAGGTACGTACCTTCTAATTGTACGTAATTGTGTTCGATTGGACCCTCCCCCCCCTGGCGTCTCCGTGTCGTCGCCGTCAGTCGGTCGGTCGGCATCTCATTGATATAAGCGTGTAGAACCACTGACACTGCACTGCACTGCTGCACGAGAGCGATGCCCGCTCTCTCCCCACCTCACCTACTGACTGACACCTACTCTAACCATGGATGGACCCAACATCAACAAGCTACATTTATGAATGTAGGCTAACTAACCCATACATAGCCATTGGTTAAACAGAGGGATAAGCCATATGTGGGTACATATTTACATAATTGGATAGTGTAGAAGCCAAGAGATCCAACTGACATTTTGGTTTTAAAAATATATTAAAACTGTTAGTAGGTAGGTATTCGTATTAAATAATAAGATAAGTAGGTATAGTAGTTTATTTTTAAGTTGCAGCTGATGATTCTCCTAAAAAAAATACCTACAAATTTTGATATTTTTTTTGTCCTGTAGGTAATCTGAAACCATTACAACAATTCATTCAGAAACATGGACGTAATAAGCAAAAACGCGTTTTGCTTCTTAACTCGAAACTTATAAAAAGTCAGTTGGATCACTTGGCTTTTACACTAGCCAACTATTAGTAGGTAAGTAAGTAAGTAATAAACTATCAGTTTATCCTTGAGAACAACAAACAGACAGACATTAATTCGTAATTTTTTGCATACATTCACTGTAGTTTGTTACCTACCTTTATGAGGTACCTACACCCCGTACCCCACAGCTACAGCTACCCCAGCAAGTAGATAGATAGAAGACGCCTCTCGGCCGTGTCTACGGAACCATATACCTAGTAGTCTTGAAACCAGTAACAAAGTAAACATAATTCTACTATATATAAGTACGAACGTAGGTTTGGTACCTATAATATGACAACAAGCGATAGGTGTATGTAATGCGATGGTAGGTATGTGAGAGACGAGACAGTATAGTATAGTGGGTAGTATGTGTAAGTATACCTTTATGACGAACTATACAATTAGGTAGGTAGGTACCTACATGAAACGAGTGAAATTGGTTAAATAGGTAGACGACAAGACAATCGGGACACGATAATTGTCGTCCGTCTCGCCCGCGCCGCGCCGCGTCGTCCTCCCGAGGACACTGTTGAGTTGAGACAATGTGGCCACTAGCACACAGCTATAGGTGACCCTCTGCTTGGTATACTATACCTACCTACCTACAGTGTACATTTCACTCATACACAAGTACCTACCTACATACAGAGGGTCCGGTAATAAATGGCCAAACGGGCACCTACGGATAGAGGACACTGTGACGGATCAGAAAAACGAAAGTTATGTTCTATGAAAGTCTCTCGGTTTCCGAGATATCCGCCATTTAAAAAAAAAAATTTTTGACTTCGTTCTCTATGTTTTGTGATGCCAAAACTGCAAATGAAGGAATTATCCCAATCTGCTTTTTAGATAGTATTCCAGGATAAATGTGCTACCGAATGCAAACAATATTTTTTGGGACACAAAGAAAGTTTTTTTTAAACTAAGATTTAACTCAAACTTCAAGGTTATTTAATTTTTTAACCTGAAATATAATATTTCCCGGTGTAAAAAAAAATGTATGGTCACCCTAGAGTGCCCTAGACCCTAGTGCCAAATAAAAAAAAAACTTGCCTTTTCACTGAGATCCTGAAATGGTATAATATGTGGTAACTATTGCCGGCATTTAATACAAAATTAATTCCTATTAAAGTGAGCCAGAGCTGTCTTTTTTCCTTCTTTTTTCAATAGTGAATTCGGGGAATTTCAGAACTAAAATTTCTTGAATTAAGTACCTTATATTAGAAATTAATTTGGTATTAAATACTGGTAATACCACATATTATAGGGGAGACCGAGGGGTTTTGCAACAGTGCTAATATCTCGAAATTCAAAATCGTTAGCCAGTTGGCAATAACGCGATTGAGAAGCTTTTCCTCTCCTGCGCACCCTTCAGTTGTCGTCCATCGCCTACCATGTGCGGTTGCTGAGATATGACACTCGCGTGACGAAAATCGCAAAAAGTAAGTTTTAAACGTTATTTAGAGATAGCTATATATATTTCAGCAATGTGGCTATATTGTGGTTTATGTTATATACGTTTTGAAAGCTTATTGATTCATGATTCAAATGTTATAGATGGTATGGCTCATTTATTTGTCGTTTTCTGCAGATTTGTGATTAAACAGAAATTGGGAGCATTCTTGCCACTGAGGTGATTTGAAACACCCTGTTTCAAATCACCTCGTTTGAATTTTGTATGGACGATTTGCTTTTGCACTGGGTTTTATTTGATTTTTTACTTTGTTTGTTTCAGCATACCTACTGATTATAAAAGAAAAACCGACAGGGGTATATCAAGTCAGGAGATATGGTTTAGTTAGTTTAGTTTTACGGGGCTGTTTCAGCACTTAACCTCTTCATTTGGGCAATTGTGCATGTAAGTCGGGAGATATATGTCCTCGGTGCAGTAGAAGAGTCACAGTCCATAATAAAAGCCTTCGTGATGCAGCTTGATGATGATGGTGATGATCTCATGTCGTACTAGTTCATTTCTTAATGTTTGTGAATAATATTTTATTAAAAAATGTTGATAGTTTTTTGTTTAAGCTTTGCAAAGCCTTTACTCTGCTCAATTTATGAAATATTTCCTAAAATGTTAATGTTTAATGTTAGAATTTCTTCTTATTTTAATAAACATCATAAAATTCGTTGAATGGTATGGTTGTTTTTACTTTACAACCCTTGATTCTATCAAAATAATACATGTTGCAACTCACCTCGACCCCTGTTGCAAATCACCTTAGCACGAGGGGAGTTGAAACAAAACGACTTGTGACGTTTAAAATTAAATAGCTCCTCAGATTCTACACTTACCGCTTTGTTGATGCATTCATTACAAAGTAGAAAGCATGAGCCATCTAATGGTACTAGTTACATACTATTTACACCGCTAGGATTCGTTTTATGAGGCAAAATGTAAAATTTGTTGCGACTCCCCTCGGTCTCCCCTACCTTTTTAGAATCTCAGTGAAATAGGCAAGTTTTTTTTTTATTTGGCACTAGGGTAACCAAGAAGTTTGAGTTAAATCTTAGTTTAAAAAAAAAACTTTCAATGTGACCTAAAAATATTGTTTGCATTCGATAGCACATTTATCCTGGAATACTATCCAAAAAACAGATTGGGATAATTCCTTCATTTGCAGTTTTGGCATCACAAAACATAGAGAAAGGAGTGAAATTTTTAAATTTCTTTAAAATGGCGGATATCTCGGAAACCGAGAGACTTTCATAGAACATAACTTTCGTTTTTCTGATCCGGCACAGTGTCCTCTATCCGTAGCGTGCCCGCTTGGCCATTCATCACCGGACACCCTGTATACTGTAGCACTGTTGTACATAATATTATTTAGTTGATCTTTCACATTCCTCCAACAAACAAGACGTATAACTATACCTACCTAGTTACCTACCTACTGCTACAGTGACGACGTTGGTAGGCTTTACCTACTTGGGTAAATCATTAATTTTTTTCTGTCGTAATTTTTCTATTGTTTAATTTTTTGTATCGATCGTCTTCTTGTTATTGTATCGTTTGAGTCAGAGAGTATTAATATTATATTAACACTAAAATTATACTTAAGTAGGTACTTAATTTAAATAATATCGTTGCGGGCCTACAGCTATATACATAGGTACTTATATGGTCAAATATCAATCTGTGCGTATATTCACTAAAGTACCTATAAGTGGTAGGGTGCGTGAGATCCACCCCCCCTGGTCGCCTACGCCGCGCTGCTGGTGTGACGCTGGTACGGTCACGTCTTGCCATGGCGCCGCGGCCGGCTCGTGGCAGACTGGGTACACCCAACAAGTGCTGGCTTGACGTTGTAAAGGGTGATATGCGTGCAAATGGCCTTACTAACCAGGATGCCGAAGATCGTGCGAAACGAAGCGAAGTGCCGCGGCACGCTTGCTTCGCCCTCCTTTTCCCGTCCGCCCCCTGACCCTTCCCATCTGTCCCCAACCCCTTCCCTTCTGCCTCCTTTCTTTTCTGTCCCCCAACCCCCTTCCCTTCTGCCACCGACCGCCCTTCCCTTCTGCCCCCTTCTCTTCTGGCCCTGAAACGAAAATATTCTCACACTCCAACCGTATGTTCTAGTTCTAAGCACATAATGCGATTCATCTATGGTTGTATTGTATCCATTTAACTAATGCAATGTTTGTACTACTAGTAGTTGCAGAGCTTCGAAGGCAGGCACGGGCGGGGCGGGGCGGGGTGCGGCGGGGCGCGGGGCGCGCGGCGGCCGGACGGGGCGCGAGGCGAGCGGACACTCAGTGCCTTACGAGGCGCGCCCGCGACCGCGCGCCTCTCTCTCTCTCTCTCCCCGTGTCCGTGTCCGCGTAGCCTCCACACCACATACACACGCGACCGACATGTGCCCCTAGTACCTACCTACCACTCTACCATCGAACATGGCCTGCTCCACGAACAACTTCTGCACTACACACAAGATATTCATATTCATCAACATTGCATTCGCGGTATGTATACCTACCTACCCTCTGCCCTGACTGACTGACTGTTCCCGCTCGCGCTGGACGAAACGAGACGCTCCCTCTAACTGTCTACCTCCTCGCCCCACAGGCTCACTCTGTGACTATATCTACTACAGTACAGTACAGACAGACAGGCTTTCATGTTACAATCTTACAGTAGGTACTTAGTTTACACTTCACGTACGATACTAAGGTAAGTGCCTGCATGCACTTATTATTATTTATTTTGCATCACAGAATTATTTACTAAATGTATTTTTAATAAAAAAAATCTGGGGTAGATACATAAATACATAGGTACTTCATTAAAAATACCCAATAGATACTTAGGTCGCTTTGATGAAAATATGCAAGTAACCTGTTAGGTTAGTTTGTTTATACCTACCCACTTTATAATGAATTAAAATTAACATAATATTGGATTGGAGTGTATCGCGGTCACTCACTATATTTATTAACTATTTATATTATGTATATTACAACATTCTTTCGAGTGATAGCTTATAATAAAGTACCGTGTCAATGTGAGCCAACAACATAGTTGTGTTTGTGTCACGTTAAGCTCTCGCCGACCGTCGTCGACGACGCGGATGCAAGCAAGCTTCGAGCCAGAATGTGTAAACAATGCAGTTGTGGTTCCCTTCGGTCCCGCTCCCGCTCGCCGCGCCGACCACGCGGTCCTCGTCGTGCCGTCTCGCTCGCACCCCTCCCGTCTACAGCTCGCTCCAACAGGATCTCGTTGCGCGACCTTTCTTCTATCTCTCTAGTCTCTACCTGGTACCTTCCATCAAATACTTAGTATACTATAGGTAGGTATCGTATCTCTTTACAATTTCTTAGAATCGAGTCATGCAGCTATTGTTTTATTTGTATTTTCCTTATGATGTTATTGCAACAATCAAAGATGACTAATGTATTTGTATTAAAAACAGAGAAATACACGTTCGTGCCTCAAAATTAAAAAAATGAGTGAAATCGATTTAAATGAGACGTTGGTAGATAGATACCTACCTACCTAGTATATGAAGCTGCAGGTGTGCTAGCTAGATGCCGTATGTCGCATGCCGTGCCGTAGGTAGGTAGGTATAGATGGTTAGGTTGTACCTACTACCTACCTAACTATTGTTTCAGCCGACTGACTGTTTGATAAACTCGGTGTGCGTCGCGTCAGCTGGTTGGTGGGTTGCCCTACGTTACGTACGATGATGGATGACGAATCGATGAACACCACCATATCGTGTCGCATGTTGTAGGTACCTACATACATACATACACTAGCTAGCTAGCTACAGTTGCAGTAGGACGGGCGCCCCGACTCTGTCAAATGGCAACATTGTCGCTCTAAATAATGTTCAGAAGACAATCAAATGGCCATTAGAGTCGTGAGGGTATAGCGCACGGTGTCCAGAGAAGCAGCCTGCGTTCTGGCGGGAAGTCTCCCCTGGGACTTCGCGTCACTGTGGCGCACCAGTGGCGCGGGGATGCGCCAAGTCGAGGCAACCGACCGGCTCTCAGGGAGCTGGGGGGCGCCGGGAGGAGCTTCACCAAGTCGCTGTGGCAGATTGGCGAGCGCGTTTACAGTGTCCAGATTATGGACGCCAAACCATCGCAGCTATACTGCCAGTATTGGACGAGTGGCTCCAGCGAAGCCACGGAGCTCTGTCCTTTCGTCTGACACAGGTGCTCTCCGAACACGGTTGTTTCGGGAAGTACCTGTGTCGGATTGGGAGAGAGCCCTCTGAAAGGTGCCACCGCTGCACCTCAGGTTGTGACACGGCCTGGCACACATTGGCGAAATGTCCGGCTTGGAAGGAGCCGCGACCTGCTCTGACGCAGGCGATTGGACCCGATCTGTCGCTGACAGCAGTGGTGCGAGCCATTGTTGACAGCGATGAATCGTGGCCAGCGTTTCGCACGTTCTGCTAAATAGCAATGTCCACCAAGGAGGCCGCGGAGAGGGAGCGTGAACTCCTCTCCGTGGAACCGACGACGCGACGTGCGCAAGGCGCAACAGGAGGCGGACGGTTCGCAACGACCATCTGCCACCCTAAAGTGGCCTGTGGAGGCGGACCTGGGGGGGTTCGTCTCCAGATCATACGCCTGAGATGGCGGCGGCGCGGCGGCGTGTCCTACCCCGCCTCTCGAGAGGAATTTTTTCTCCTGTATCACACGGGTTTTTTAGAGACGGGGTCTGACGAGAGCAGCCGCCGCCGTGGGGCAGCAGATGAATGCGCAAGCGCTCCTGCATCTCCGGCACATACGGCGGAGAGAGGACACCGAGGGGTTTTAATGGGCTCCCTGCTGGCCGCCCACCATCCTCGGCCAGCAGGGAGCCTCACACATCCCCACCGCTCCCCAAGGTCGGTAGGGTGTGGTAGGGAGCCAGACGCCACCGACCACACTCTCGGCCACTGTTGTCACGTCGCGACACAACCCGCTCCGAACACAATACTATACTTGTACGTTGCGATACCCGATATCTGTCTGTCTGTCTGTTTGTATTGTCTACCAGCAGCCGGCCAGCAGGTAGGTACGAGAAGCTCGTCGTCGAAGAAGCACGTTATCATAGTATAACACCCTATATGTAGGTACCTACTACACGGAGATGCACGCAGCACCGTAAGTACTAGTAGTTCGCCCCGAACTGAGACCTCACGAGTTTTTTGTACCGATTTTTACTTTTCAGCGTAAAGTATGATATAACGGCGAAATACTTCAAGTACTTCGGTCTATCTTGTTTAAATGATAGGTGCCTAGTATCACTATCATCTGACACTGGACATCGCTGACTCTATTATACTTTTAACGAATCCAAACGCGTTAGGCATAGGCTCAGAATACAGAACAAGACTAGGTATCTTGTCTAGAAAATGAGTTCCATAGCCTAATTTTCTTGGTCTCAATCACGTATTTATTTATTTCGCGTTTTATTGATACTCGAGAGAATAAGTACCTACAATGAAAGTAAATCGTGTGTGATTAAAAACTCCTATAGCCTTCTTCCTTCTATATTCCACCATATCGTCAGTAGCTAGAGTACCTACCTACTCATCAAGTGAAGACGATAGACCTAACTTATCTAGAGATGAGTTCATATAGCTTTCTATATATTACTCGGCTATATTACCAAACCCCAGATATCAGTTGCTTGTTTAACACCTAGAGCACACTCATGTGCCTAGAGTGCCTCCTTATCAAGACAACTTTAACGAACATTAACGGTAGACTTATCTTGTCTAGAAGATGAGTTCATATTTCTTTGAAGTTGAGTGCCTTCTTCCACCTCTATCACCAGACCAGATGTCAGCTGATTCTTCAGAAGCTATAGAATACCTACTTATCAAGGTGCTTTGAACGAGTACAAACATGGATATGACTATCTTAGACTTCTCAAGATCGTTAAGTTCTTATTGTCACCTTTCTCATCGGGTCTTTATCATCAGACTTAACACTAAAAATTTTAGTACCTATGTAGTAAGTATATGTACTCATCTTAATCTAACGAAAGAGGTAAAGAGAAGAGAGGCTCCTCCCTCGATACAAATATATTAGAGAAGTTTGAGACCTATATTATTGGTGGACCTATATGTCCTATAATAAGTCCTAACCTATTATTCAATAAAAATAATAAAAAGATTAGTCACCAGTTTTTTTAATTAGAATCTCTAGATCAGCTAGCAATACTATTTAATATTATTCACCACAATTATTAACCAAACCAACCCTTGATTATGAAATAAATGAATAATTATGAATATGAAACAAAAAGAGACGTCTGACGATTTATAGGAAAGTAGATTAAGTAGACGCTTTTAATCTACAGTCTTCACCCAAGGTAGGTAAGTAGGTACATCCTGAGTGGCCCAGACGACGTCAACTATAGAAGGATTGTCCAATTTTCGCTTCGGCTTTCGTTAAGCTGATCAATAGCTGGTTCAAGCAGCTACTGATCCTTCGAAGACCATCGAGAACGAACACAAGAGTGCATGACTTTGCACTCTAAACTTTTACGAATTATTTGAATTTTATTTAGGATGACCGTATTATTATATAGATAGGTACCTTTTTTTATCAATTTTAATCATAATATCAAAGCTAAGTTAATATGTAATGGTTTTGAAATTATCTGGAAATCATATTTTTTACGACAATGACAGAAAGAAAACATGTCATTTTGATTATTGACATTGTCATTTTTTAATCATAAAGGTCAAAGCGTTTTTTTCCTTTTTGATACAAATGAGTTTGATATAAAAATGACCGCTGAGACGATACATTCCTGTGGATTCCTTCCAGCTCCATCATCAGATCATTTCCATGGTACCATATTATTGTCACCGAAGTTACGCCCTTTCATTTGATACCCCACTTGGGTATATTTGCCATATAGTTCGCCTGTCATATAGGTAGATCCCCTACTGCACCCCCTATCATCGAAGCCCCCTAACCGATCCCTCTCATGTTCGAACTTAAAAATTCTATGGACCTCAACTACCCGTATACTAAAAGTCATTAAGATCAGAGCAACGGTACTCAAGTTATCGTCGAACAAACATACATAGATACATAGATATATAGATACATAGGTACAACCGACCGACCGTATCGCCACTAGACCTCTCTCGCTTCGCTCGTTCGGTCAATAATATAATAGATGAACTTGTTGATATAATTTCCCCGCCTTCCAGCGACTGATGCTAATGGCTCTCGACTGTAACTGTCAAGCAACACTGGCTTGACTGGTCCAGCGTGTCAGCCACCAGCCACCTGACGTTCAGGCAGGTTCATAACCAATTACTTACGTAATGCGCATACATTAATAGTTATTGTACTTATAGGTATGTATAACAAAATATCGGTACCTTACTATAAGGGAACCGGCCGACGACCGATGCGACGTCCGAGCTAGCGATGTCGGTGGATCGTTGCTTCTATACGTATATGTATAACGGTTGTTAACTTGTTATTTGTTTGAAGCTCGCGTTGTATACTTAGTCCGTGGAATGTTCCCTACAATATAATATACTTAACAAACACGTTCAGGTTAAGTACAATATCAATGCGCTGCGTCTTGAGTCTGCGTCTCGCGCCAACGTGCGTGACACTCGCGCGCTGCTTGCGGACCGGACCGGAGGTGGATCGATCTAACGACAATTAGACAATATTGTGGATCCGCTTCAGTTCCTTCAACCGGACATTGTAGCCCCGACTCGTTGCTCGTCGCGTATACTTACTTCACTCGGCACACCACTGACAAAAAACCTAAACGCAAGTCATCGCTGACGGGTTGACGATAAAAAACCTTTTGTAAAACCATCTGTACCTACCTATTGAACGTTCGCTTCTGGTTTTACTTCACCGAGTCGTCTCGTCGTAAAGTCAACTAATTATATACGTTTTCTCGGAGAATTAAACGATAAATTGAATTAATGAGAAGCAGAACCAACCTCAACCAACAATGAAAGTCAACAAAAGTTGTAAACGTAATAAAGAGAATTCATTATACCTACCTACTCTATTCCGATTCTAAATAAGACAAGAAAACTTTATAAATATATTGTTGAAATTGAGAATAGAGATTGTGGGGTGGGTTACCTATTCTGCCGCCGTACCGAAAAGGGGCACAACTAAGATTTTGTAAAATCGGAGTAAATCTAGTTTTAAATATTTCTTGGTTTTCGGCGTAAAAATAAGACAATATTTAATTTTTCGAAATTGTATGAATGAAAATAGTTGCATTTAGACGATTCCTTAAAGATTCTTGAATTACATTTTTTTATTATGTTTGTATTTATTAAATAATCAACATTTTCCCTTTCAATGTAACACAAAAATTAAGTTGGCAGATTATTTTTTACGTATAAAAGGAATAAGTAACCAAATGTGACCTTTCATTCTAAATATGTGTGTGTAAAATATGAAGTGATGCAACGAAAAGGCACATCTATTCAAATGTGATTTTTCATTTTAATAGATGCAAGTAAAAAGTGATCTGAATCTTATCTCATCTCACTAATAATAAAATTATAAAGCTGAAAGTTTGTGTGTGTGCAGACAATGTTGTTTGTTACTCCTTCACGCTAAAACTACTGAACCGATTGCGATGAAACTTGGTAGGTAGGTAGTTGGTGACCCGGATTAACATATAGGCTACTTTTTATCCCGACAAGCGTGGGTTCGCTGCGACACGTCAGGCACAACTGGCGAGAGACACTTCGTACCTCGACCCCCGCGCTTCACCCTGATTCATAGATGTTTGGTAGTAAAGGCATAAATTGCCACTTGTGACTTTTCTTTTAAATAATTGTTAACTGTTGTTTTCATAAATATTAAATTATAAAAGCGCATTTGCCACACAAGCCTTTAACATTTAACTTTCGCTAACTATGCCTTTTCTATTATTAAAATTATACATTACGAAATATTTTAAAAGGCACATCTATACATTTGTGACTTTTTAATGTATTCTAAGTCAGATGTGCTCTTTTTACGTAATAAAACCAAAAAAAGTCACGAGTTGTGCCCTATGAGCTTATTGTAACTTCTAATATATAATTCCTAAAATTCTACAAAAAATCAGGCAGATTGGCCTTATCCTTCTGATTCCGAATATGTATATAACTCGATTTCTGAAAAAATGTTAGTTGTGCCCCTTTTCGGTACGGCGGCAGTATTGTAAGAGTAATAAGGGTGTGTTTCCGTTCTGGCAGAGATACGAGCGACGATCGATCTTACATGAGACATTGAGACGTGTAAGCAACAGGTGTCCGTTCACCGCTAGCTCGCTCGCTCGCTCGGTCCCATCGCTACGAGACGGCTAATATACTTGTACTTCGTCTCTATACTTACCTACCTAGTTACAATCTAAGTCACAATTATCCAGTTAATCAAGCACCACCTGCCTGGGAGGACATTCGAGTTTATATCCAACTAAGGATGAACTAAATAACTTCGTATAGAGAGGGGGTTATTAGATCGCTTGACGCTTGACGCTAGCTGAACCCGATAGAGCACGCTCGCTCGTTCCCTCATCTCGTTCTTTGTCTAGGTGAGTTGTGGCTGTGATTGTGTGGTAGGTAGTGTAGAGGTACCTACCAACCTACTCACCGTGTCCTCCAGCAGCTGTAGGTGCTGTAGGTGATGGTGTGGACACTTGGGGACCGTTGCATACATTACATATACTTAGATAGATATACTTACATTAACACGATGAACAGAGAGAGAGAGAGAGAGTTTTTTCCGCGCTGGCAACACTAGAGCGAACAGCTGAATTGAATTTGTCCCAAAATATTTTATTATTTTATTGGTTATTTTGTGTATTTAAAGCCCAATTACAATTTCATCGCAACTATAATTAAAGTTAATCAATATCTAATTGTTAAATAGTGTGAAAATACGTAAATAATACATGAAACTTATGTCGATCAGTTATCGGATTGTCAACATTGTTTACTTGTGTTCTTTTGAATATTTTGTGGAGATATTCAAAGTGATTTAGTGGTTGGTGGATTTGTTTACCGTTTGTTCTCCTGGATATATGTTATAGTATATCCTACGCTGATAACAGCCAGGTAATTAATACAAATTCCATGTAAGTACAATAGTTTGACATACCGGTAACCTATCTACCCACTTGCTTGGGGAACTTCCTGCTCGTTTTTCCAGACGTATTTTACCTGTTATTTCTTCAAAATGCAGACTAGGAAGGGTTTCGCTGTCGCTTCTCGTCAGGAAGCGACGAAACTGCAAATGACTTTGCAACAATTAAAGACCGCAAATGAGCAGGTTGTTCAATTAAACAGCGAACGGGACGATAACGAAAGAGAACTTATTAGTACAATAGAACAAAATGGGAAATTAAAAAACCAATTGTCACAAATTAATGTTAAGTTGGAAGATGTGACTACAGAGCGGGATAACCTCCAACTATTGTTAGATAGGTTTGATAGTTGTAGTGCAGAGTACGAGCAGGCTTTACGACGCATATCTGACCTGGAACAGGAGCTCTGTGAGGCCCATCGACATATCTCACACCTTGAAGCAGCCACCCAGGAAATTACCACACAACAAAATCAATCATTATTTGACGAGCTCGTAGGGAGGTCCCCGCAGTTGGTTGCTGCTCCAAGGCCTATGCACACAGACATTATTGATCTCACTAACGACACTCCCCTACGCCGTTCAGTGTCAGCCAAGGTGCATTTGGACTTTTGCAGCAGCAAAAAACTTAAAAAATTTGTAAAAATTAATAAATTTATTAGAAAAAATAAAAATTTAATCAAAAATCATAAAAAACTATCTAAAAACGTTAAAAATTGTAAAAATAGATTGGAACTATTAGATAAATTGAGTTTATGCACGTTAGAATTAGAAAATTATCAAAGGCAACATGCAGCCGATACGAATAAATTTCAAATTAAGCTTAGACACTTGCAAGACTCACTCGAATCAGTGACTATCATGTATGATAAATCAAAGCAAATTATCAGGGAATATTCAATGGCAATGGGTAAACTTATTAATTCAACATCTGACTATGTGGACCGTTTTGACTCTTTGGCAGACAAAACAAGTTATGGCTGTGACCGCTGCAGCCAGCCCGAGCCTTTGAATACACCTTCCTTATCGAGTGAGCAGCTGTGTAACCGTGCACAGCTATTATGTAAATCTTCTAATTTAAGTTCTCAAATAATTAATAATAAAAATCAAACAATCATGTTTAGCGATGAAATTGGAATGGATATGGGCTCAAAATTAAACTTTTATTCAAAGGGACAGTCTTTTATAAATTACTGTATGCCTTCTGCATCCTATCACCAAATTATGAAAAGAATAAGTAGCTATAAATTTGAAAAAAATGATAATTTAATTATTTTTATTGGAAATAGGGGAAGTGTCAACAAACAGGAAATGTTGAAATATTGTGATACTTTGTGCTCCTTGAACATAGACAATATTGTAATGTTTACACTCCCCTACTGTAAAAACTTGCCAGCTGCGGAAAATACACTTAGACATAATTTAAATTTAGCATTGAACACTATATCATGTTATAGTAAAAAGTTCAATGTTATTGACACTAACCCTATTGTTAGTAATACTTATTATTTGACGAAGGGAAAGCACAAGCTTCCGGATTCAATCAAAAGACAGATAGCAACTTCGCTATGTTATTTTTTTAATTTTACAGCCAAGAATTTGGCTACATATACTGCGCCTTTTGCGCAGTTAAATGACATAAATATTATTCAGACTGCGGATAGTTGTCTTTATCCGATTAATTTAAATTAAATAATCAGACAAAAGAGGTACGCTCTTGCAGTAGTTTTAAGACAATGGAGATATCCTCTAGCACATTACCAAGTAATAATAATAAAAAAAATTGTTCAGATAACAATATAAGCCAATTATTGATTTCATTATCTAACGAGTCAAATAATAATGATTGCTGGAATAAATGCCCTAAAATAAATAAAGTAAATAAAAATTATGAAAAAAATATTACCCTGGTGCATCAAAATATCAGAGGGATGACAGAGGGCAAAATACTAACACTGGAATTGTACATGAACGCTGAGGATATTGACATTGTATGCATAACCGAACATCATCTCCGGGCTCACCAGCTCATGTTCAATTTCAGCAACCACCGGGTTGGCAGCGCATTCTGCAGGGTAAACACGGCAAAGGGGGGGTCTCTTATAATACTGAACAATAAATTAAAATATAAAGAAAGAAAAGATGTCGTGTCTATGTCTGTGGAATGTGTAACGGAAATATCTTGTGTAGAACTGGAGCAATTAATAGTAGTATGTGTATATAGACGACCTGTTTTTGAAAATTTTAAAGAATTTATTGAGATATTGGATGAAATGCTAACAAAATTATCTAAATCAAAAAAACAATTACTTGTATGTGGGGATTTTAACGTAGATTTACTGAAAATAAGCACCTTTTCCACGAAACTTCTGAATTTGTATAAATCACACAATTTATCTAACGTGTTTCTGGAGCCTACTAGAACCACTGACACTACTGCGACATGTATTGATAATATTTATATTACCGATAATATATCCACGATTAGCAAATCTATCATTAATAAATTAGAATCAGACCATAGTGGTCAGTTTGTCAAATTTGCTATTGTCATAAAATCGATACCAAAAAGGAAAATAAAGTACGTACCGGTGACTGCTGCTCGTCTGGAGGAACTTAGATTGAATTTAGCTAACGTTTTACCGTTTCTGCCTTGTGATACGGATCCAAATGTATTATATAATAACTTTTTTTCGGTTCTTAATAACCAATTTCAGTCTATCTTTACATCCAGATCTATGGTAGTCTCCGACAAACGCGAGTTTAGTGACTGGGCAACGGTTGGTATTCACCGCAGTAGACATAAACTATATGAGTTATACGCGGAAAGACAGAGTAATACATCAGGGGAGTTTGGAGCCTACGTTAGAAACTATTCAAGGATATTTAAAAGAGTGTGTATTTTGGCAAAATCTCTCTTCATTAAATCTGTGATTAAAACTAGTGATGATAAAATAAAAGCTACATGGAAAGTAATTAACGCTGAAACAGGGAGAGTCGCAGCCAAAAACACCGAGTTTAAATTGAGTATTAATGGAAATATAACTAATAATGATCAAGATATCGCAAACGAATTTGAGATTTTTTTCGGTAATGTAGCTATTACTTTGACGAAGGCTTTAAATTCTTCTACCCCCATTGCAGAAGCTTTGCTAAAAACGAATGTACCAAATTGTAATAAAACATTTAAATTCCAATATGTTAAAAATCATGACATTATTGTAGTGCTTAAGCAAATAAATCTCAAGAAAACTAAAGATCTATGGGGGATGTCTGTCCCGATTGTTAAATCAATTATTGAACTGATTATACCAGAACTAGTCATTATATTTAATCGATGTATAGATTGTGGTGTGTTTCCTGATTTAATGAAATTGAGTAAAGTAGTTCCACTGTTTAAATCTGGTAGTACCTCAGACCCCTCCAATTTTAGACCAATATCAGTACTACCCACGTTAAGTAAAATTTTTGAAAAACTTATTTTAAAGCAACTACTGAAACATTTCCATGATAATAATATCTTACATAATAAACAGTTCGGGTTTAGTAAGGGGCGCTCGACTACTGATGCGGGTATAGCGTTAATTAAAAACATATTTGATGCTTGGGAGGAGTCACATGATGCGTATGGCATATTCTGTGACTTATCCAAGGCATTTGATTGCGTTCAACATAATACATTGATCATGAAACTACACCACTACGGTATTAGGGACGGCGCCCTGGATCTTATCTCTTCTTATTTGAGCGGTAGGATCCAGAGTGTTGATGTTAACGGGAAACGATCCCCCGGATCTGCGATAGCAATGGGGGTTCCTCAAGGATCCATATTAGGACCTTTCCTGTTTTTAGTTTATATAAATGACTTACCTTACCTTGTAAGGGACAACCATGGGATAGTGTTGTTCGCAGATGACACCTCCTTGGTGTTCAAGGTTAAAAGGCGTCAGTCCAACGTTGACGATGTGAACAATGCTCTCTCTAGAATAGTTGATTGGTTCAATTCCAATAATTTATTACTGAATGGATCCAAAACTAAATTAATTCGGTTCACACTTCCAAATGTAAAACAAGTAAAAACTGTTGTAAAAATTAATGATGAGGAAGTCGAATTAGTCAGTAAGGCTGTCTTTCTAGGTATAACTTTAGATCCTAAGCTTCAGTGGGGCCCACATGTGGAAGCATTGTCCAATAGACTTAGTTCTGCCGCTTACGCCGTTAAGAAAATTCGCGAATACACGGACATTGAGACTGCTCGCCTAGTCTATTTCGGCTACTTCCACAGTGTCATGTCGTACGGCATCCTACTGTGGGGGTGTGCTGCAGATATTGATGCTATTTTCATATTGCAAAAGAGAGCTGTCCGAGCTATCTACAAAATGGGCCCCAGGGAATCACTTAGAGAAAAATTTAAAGAGATAAATATATTAACGCTCTATTCACAATATATCTACGAAAACTTGCTCTACGTTCACAAAAATCCTGATATTTTCCGTAAAAACAGCGATATTCATAATTTCAATTTAAGAAATAAGGGTGAACTTACCGTGCCCGGTAGCAGGCTCCGGAAAATAAACAGGTCGTTTAATAGTACATGTGTGCTCTATTATAATAAATTACCTAAAGATGTATATGACATGTCCATTAACAGGTTCAAAACTTTTATAAAGCATAGATTGTGCAGTAAGGCATACTATGATACTTCGTCTTATCTTAATGATAAGAACCCATGGACATGACTTTAGTTGCTCCATTTCAAATAATACTTTCAAATACTGTAATATTGACCATTGTGAGCGTGACCACATGAAAAAAAAAACCCCATGAGTTTCTTGTGCCTTCTTCTCATTGGTGGGCGCGTTCCGAAGGCACACATCCTAACTTAGTTTTTAAGACGTTTTTATGTGGTCCTGTATACTTTTAAGTATTAAGTATCCAAAGAAAATAAAGATATTTGATTTGATTTGAAAGAGCAGGTCCACAGGTTCATGTTGTATCTACATTGTTTGACCAAACTCTGATACTTGCTTGGTTCGTATGGATTCCATTCATTCAAATATATCAATACAAGCTTGGGCTTGGGACGGCTCGTTGCACGCACGTGGCTAGCGGTGATCGGTTCTCACTATCGAGACGATCGATGCATGATTCCACTCTCGTATTGCACATACACACACCTACCTACCGAGTACTACCCAGTATATACACGGTGTAACAAGGGGGGTGGATCATCAGTTGTTGGGGGGTAGGGGGGACCTCAGTACCTATCGATTTAACGTCCTTGTATGTTCTGCAATATTCACTGGTTCAAAAGTTATTTGGGTTTTAGTGAAATTTTAGTCAAAATCAGATTTCACCCTGAACTTCGCAATTACAGCCAAACCATCAGGTCTGCGATTCTGCCTTTTTTTGTGAAACAAGTTCAAAATTTTTTTTTTTTTTTTTTTTTTTTTTTTTTTTTTTTTTTTTTTTCCGCGCTGGCAACACTAGAGCGAACAGCTGAATTGAATTTGTCCCAAAATATTTTATTAATTTATTGGTTATTTTGTGTATTTATAGCCCAATTACAATTTCATCGCAACTATAATTATAGTTAAATCAATATCTAATTGTTAAATAGTGTGAAAATACGTAAATAATACGTGAAACTTATGTCGATCAGTTATCGGATTGTCAACATTGTTTACTTGTGTTCTTTTGAATATTTTGTGGAGATATTCAAAGTGATTTAGTGTTTGGTGGATTTGTTTACCGTTTGTTCTCCTGGATATATGTTATAGTATATCCTACGCTGATAACAGCCAGGTAATTAATACAAATTCCATGTAAGTACAATAGTTTGACATACCGGTAACCTATCTACCCACTTGCTTGGGGAACTTCCTGCTCGTTTTTCCAGACGTATTTTACCTGTTATTTCTTCAAAATGCAGACTAGGAAGGGTTTCGCTGTCGCTTCTCGTCAGGAAGCGACGAAACTGCAAATGACTTTGCAACAATTAAAGACCGCAAATGAGCAGGTTGTTCAATTAAACAGCGAACGGGACGATAACGAAAGAGAACTTATTAGTACAATAGAACAAAACGGGAAATTAAAAAACCAATTGTCACAAATTAATGTTAAGTTGGAAGATGTGACTACAGAGCGGGATAACCTCCAACTATTGTTAGATAGGTTTGATAGTTGTAGTGCAGAGTACGAGCAGGCTTTACGACGCATATCTGACCTGGAACAGGAGCTCTGTGAGGCCCATCGACATATCTCACACCTTGAAGCAGCCACCCAGGAAATTACCACACAACAAAATCAATCATTATTTGACGAGCTCGTAGGGAGGTCCCCGCAGTTGGTTGCTGCTCCAAGGCCTATGCACACAGACATTATTGATCTCACTAACGACACTCCCCTACGCCATTCAGTGTCAGCCAAGGTGCATTTGGACTTTTGCAGCAGCAAAAAACTTAAAAAATTTGTAAAAATTAATAAATTTATTAGAAAAAATAAAAATTTAATCAAAAATCATAAAAAACTATCTAAAAACGTTAAAAATTGTAAAAATAGATTGGAACTATTAGATAAATTGAGTTTATGCACGTTAGAATTAGAAAATTATCAAAGGCAACATGCAGCCGATACGAATAAATTTCAAATTAAGCTTAGACACTTGCAAGACTCACTCGAATCAGTGACTATCATGTATGATAAATCAAAGCAAATTATCAGGGAATATTCAATGGCAATGGGTAAACTTATTAATTCAACATCTGACTATGTGGACCGTTTTGACTCTTTGGCAGACAAAACAAGTTATGGCTGTGACCGCTGCAGCCAGCCCGAGCCTTTGAATACACCTTCCTTATCGAGTGAGCAGCTGTGTGACCGTTCACAGCTATTATGTAAATCTTCTAATTTAAGTTCTCAAATAATTAATAATAAAAATCAAACAATCATGTTTAGCGATGAAATTGGAATGGACATGGGCTCAAAATTAAACTTTTATTCAAAGGGACAGTCTTTTATAAATTACTGTATGCCTTCTGCATCCTATCACCAAATTATGAAAAGAATAACTAGCTATAAATTTGAAAAAAATGATAATTTAATTATTTTTATTGGAAATAGGGGAAGTGTCAACAAACAGGAAATGTTGAAATATTGTGATACTTTGTGCTCCTTGAACATAGACAATATTGTAATGTTTACACTCCCCTACTGTAAAAACTTGCCAGCTGCGGAAAATACACTTAGACATAATTTAAATTTAGCATTGAACACTATATCATGTTATAGTAAAAAGTTCAATGTTATTGACACTAACCCTATTGTTAGTAATACTTATTATTTGACGAAGGGAAAGCACAAGCTTCCGGATTCAATCAAAAGACAGATAGCAACTTCGCTATGTTATTTTTTTAATTTTACAGCCAAGAATTTGGCTACATATACTGCGCCTTTTGCGCAGTTAAATGACATAAATATTATTCAGACTGCGGATAGTTGTCTTTATCCGATTAATTTAAATTAAATAATCAGACAAAAGAGGTACGCTCTTGCAGTAGTTTTAAGACAATGGAGATATCCTCTAGCACATTACCAAGTAATAATAATAAAAAAAATTGTTCAGATAACAATATAAGCCAATTATTGATTTCATTATCTAACGAGTCAAATAATAACGATTGCTGGAATAAATGCCCTAAAATAAATAAAGTAAATAAAAATTATGATAAAAATATTACCCTGGTGCATCAAAATATCAGAGGGATGACAGAGGGCAAAATACTAACACTGGAATTGTACATGAACGCTGAGGATATTGACATTGTATGCATAACCGAACATCATCTCCGGGCTCACCAGCTCATGTTCAATTTCAGCAACCACCGGGTTGGCAGCGCATTCTGCAGGGTAAACACGGCAAAGGGGGGGTCTCTTATAATACTGAACAATAAATTAAAATATAAAGAAAGAAAAGATGTCGTGTCTATGTCTGTGGAATGTGTAACGGAAATATCTTGTGTAGAACTGGAGCAATTAATAGTAGTATGTGTATATAGACGACCTGTTTTTGAAAATTTTAAAGAATTTATTGAGATATTGGATGAAATGCTAACAAAATTAACTAAATCAAAAAAACAATTACTTGTATGTGGGGATTTTAACGTAGATTTACTGAAAATAAGCACCTTTTCCACGAAACTTCTGAATTTGTATAAATCACACAATTTATCTAACGTGTTTCTGGAGCCTACTAGAACCACTGACACTACTGCGACATGTATTGATAATATTTATATTACCGATAATATATCCACGATTAGCAAATCTATCATTAATAAATTAGAATCAGACCATAGTGGTCAGTTTGTCAAATTTGCTATTGTCATAAAATCGATACCAAAAAGGAAAATAAAGTACGTACCGGTGACTGCTGCTCGTCTGGAGGAACTTAGATTGAATTTAGCTAACGTTTTACCGTTTCTGCCTTGTGATACGGATCCAAATGTATTATATAATAACTTTTTTTCGGTTCTTAATAACCAATTTCAGTCTATCTTTACATCCAGATCTATGGTAGTCTCCGACAAACGCGAGTTTAGTGACTGGGCAACGGTTGGTATTCACCGCAGTAGACATAAACTATATGAGTTATACGCGGAAAGACAGAGTAATACATCAGAAGAGTTTGGAGCCTACGTTAGAAACTATTCAAGGATATTTAAAAGAGTGTGTATTTTGGCAAAATCTCTCTTCATTAAATCTGTGATTAAAACTAGTGATGATAAAATAAAAGCTACATGGAAAGTAATTAACGCTGAAACAGGGAGAGTCGCAGCCAAAAACACCGAGTTTAAATTGAGTATTAATGGAAATATAACTAATAATGATCAAGATATCGCAAACGAATTTGAGATTTTTTTCGGTAATGTAGCTATTACTTTGACGAGGGCTTTAAATTCTTCTACCCCCATTGCAGAAGCTTTGCTAAAAACGAATGTACCAAATTGTAATAAAACATTTAAATTCCAATATGTTAAAAATCATGACATTATTGTAGTGCTTAAGCAAATAAATCTCAAGAAAACTAAAGATCTATGGGGGATGTCTGTCCCGATTGTTAAATCAATTATTGAACTGATTATACCAGAACTAGTCATTATATTTAATCGATGAATAGATTGTGGTGTGTTTCCTGATTTAATGAAATTGAGTAAAGTAGTTCCACTGTTTAAATCTGGTAGTACCTCAGACCCCTCCAATTTTAGACCAATATCAGTACTACCCACGTTAAGTAAAATTTTTGAAAAACTTATTTTAAAGCAACTACTGAAACATTTCCATGATAATAATATCTTACATAATAAACAGTTCGGGTTTAGTAAGGGGCGCTCGACTACTGATGCGGGTATAGCGTTAATTAAAAACATATTTGATGCTTGGGAGGAGTCACATGATGCGTATGGCATATTCTGTGACTTATCCAAGGCATTTGATTGCGTTCAACATAATACATTGATCATGAAACTACACCACTACGGTATTAGGGACGGCGCCCTGGATCTTATCTCTTCTTATTTGAGCGGTAGGATCCAGAGTGTTGATGTTAACGGGAAACGATCCCCCGGATCTGCGATAGCAATGGGGGTTCCTCAAGGATCCATATTAGGACCTTTCCTGTTTTTAGTTTATATAAATGACTTACCTTACCTTGTAAGGGACAACCATGGGATAGTGTTGTTCGCAGATGACACCTCCTTGGTGTTCAAGGTTAAAAGGCCAACGTTGACGATGTGAACAATGCTCTCTCTAGAATAGTTGATTGGTTCAATTCCAATAATTTATTACTGAATGGATCCAAAACTAAATTAATTCGGTTCACACTTCCAAATGTAAAACAAGTAAAAACTGTTGTAAAAATTAATGATGAGGAAGTTGAATTAGTCAGTAAGGCTGTCTTTCTAGGTATAACTTTAGATCCTAAGCTTCAGTGGGGCCCACATGTGGAAGCATTGTCCAATAGACTTAGTTCTGCCGCTTACGCCGTTAAGAAAATTCGCGAATACACGGACATTGAGACTGCTCGCCTAGTCTATTTCGGCTACTTCCACAGTGTCATGTCGTACGGCATCCTACTGTGGGGGTGTGCTGCAGATATTGATGCTATTTTCATATTGCAAAAGAGAGCTGTCCGAGCTATCTACAAAATGGGCCCCAGGGAATCACTTAGAGAAAAATTTAAAGAGATAAATATATTAACGCTCTATTCACAATATATCTACGAAAACTTGCTCTACGTTCACAAAAATCCTGATATTTTCCGTAAAAACAGCGATATTCATAATTTCAATTTAAGAAATAAGGGTGAACTTACCGTGCCCGGTAGCAGGCTCCGGAAAATAAACAGGTCGTTTAATAGTACATGTGTGCTCTATTATAATAAATTACCTAAAGATGTATATGACATGTCCATTAACAGGTTCAAAACTTTTATAAAGCATAGATTGTGCAGTAAGGCATACTATGATACTTCGTCTTATCTTAATGATAAGAACCCATGGACATGACTTTAGTTGCTCCATTTCAAATAATACTTTCAAATACTGTAATATTGACCTTTGTGAGCGTGACCACATGAAAAAAAAAACCCCATGAGTTTCTTGTGCCTTCTTCTCATTGGTGGGCGCGTTCCGAAGGCACACATCCTAACTTAGTTTTTAAGACGTTTTTATGTGGTCCTGTATACTTTTAAGTATTAAGTATCCAAAGAAAATAAAGATATTTGATTTGATTTGATTTGATTTGATAGTCGACCTTTTGTACCCCTACACCAATCAGTCTTGAATTTATAAAACTCAAAATAAAACCATTGAAGAAATATTTTTTTACAATATCTAATGTTTACATTATTTTTATATGGTTCTAAAAAATATATTTAGCAGAATATTTTATTCTGCAACCTATCTTAAAAACTACTGGCTTTCATGAAGTAAGTATAAACCCTGAAAGTTTCATTTGGCTAGAACTAAAACATCATGTTGAAAAATGTACTTGATGGTCGAAAAAGTGAAAATAATCAATATAGAATTATTTTTATATATCTTATTCTGTATTTTTCACTGTCTGCTTTCAGAGTAAAATAAAATAAATAATAGTACATTATGCAACTAGTGAATAAAAAACGGATTTAAAGCGAGGGCCATAGATGAATCACGAGCAAGCGAAGGATTCTAACAACTGAATCACGACCGCAGGGAGGGGACTTTATACCATGACTACGAGAAAAAGAAATAATTTGAGTGAAAATAGACATATTATAAGAAAAAACGAAGGTTACATTAATTAAAATGTACATTAAAAATGGAACAATTACTAAAATTAAGAGTAAGAGAAGTTAATTTTAATTACTAAAATTAATTGTCAATCTTATGCCTTGTTTTTATAGTACACCGTAGCATAGAATACATGCTCCATAATGTCGATGACTTCTTTTTTTTGACAGTTCATTAAAATAAGTTACGAAAACAGACTCTGAAAATGTGCCTGAAGCTTGATTTTCATTTTTCCATTTGTAAAACTCATCGTAGGCTTTGATATAAACCAGCCTTGATTTGTTGGGCAGCAAGGCTCTCTCTTTCACAAACTCAGGTGTTAACACAGCTTCTTCGTCACTTGAATGCATATTCAATCTATATAATTTTTTTTTAATTGACACTAAACTTTGTGTTCATACAACTTAAAATATTCTAAATGGCGCCAATTACAAAATATTTTTTTCTGTAATGGCGTGGTAATGGCAGTAAAGAACTCAAAACAGTTTTTATTCTAATGCTAAACTCCTTGTCGCAAATATCGACCAATCAAATCTCGAGGAGTTATTTGAATAAAGAGTTTGTATGTCGAATATTCTTTGAGCAAGGAGTTTGTATCGAGTACTTTTTACGAAAGGAGGTTGTATAAGCATTGAGATGGACGTCGAATATATTGGTGTGTTCCAAATTCAAGTGAATAAAATAAGCTTTTTAGAGTGGGCATGGTATAAATAAAATTATTTTCATACAAAATTTGATAAGCGTACGCTATGCTAAGTAGAATAACAAGATTATTATACGAAAGTACATGAATGAATAAAATAAAATACACTAATAATATGCAATGGTAATTAAAATGAAAAAATATTTAAAAAAAAATTAGTCACCTACCTATTTTTTGTATGAAAATAATATCGATTATTTTCACTTTTTGGACTATCAATTACATTTTCAACATGATGCCCTAGCTCTAGCCGAATGAAACTTTGAGGGTTTATTCTTTATGAACGCCAGTAGTTCTTAAGATAGGTTGCAGAAAAAAAAATTCTGTGAAATATATTTTTAGAACCATACAAAGATAATGTAAACATTAGATACTTATTGTAAAAAAAAAAGTTACTTTAGTTGTTTTATTTTGAGTTTTATAAATCTAAAACTTTGATTGGTGTAGGGGTACAAAAGGTCGACTATTAAACTTATTTCACAAAAAAAGACAGAATCGCATACCTGATAGTTTGGCTGTAATTGCGAAGTTCACGGTGAAATCTGATTTTGACTAAAACTTCCTAAAAGACAAATAACTTTTGAACCACTAATTATTGCCGAACATACAGGGGGGTTAAATCGATAGGTATTGAGGTCCCCCACCCCCCGGCAAACGATGATCCATCCCCCTTGTTACACCGTGTATATATATACCACCCACCCACAGTGGCCACAGCACAGCTACGTACCTACCTACGACAATCACTACATATAACATGACACATACATACCATACCTATACCCATTCCGCGTTCCTTGCACCACATTTGGTTATTGAACACATTCATGTATGACCATTCATTCTACTGAGACCTTTTGTAAATAGTTTAAGTTAGGTATTAAATGCTGGCAATACCACATTTGAGTTAAATCTTAGTTTAAAAAAAACTTTCGATTTGTCATAAAAATTATTGTTTGCATTCGATAGCACATTTATCCTGGAATACTACTGTCCAAAAAACAGATTGGAATAATTCCTTCATTTGCAATTTTGGTATCAAAAAAACATAGAGATAGGAGTAATATATATATTTTAAATGGCGGATATCTCGGAAACCGCGAGACTTTCATAGAACATAACTTTCATATTTCTGAACCGGCACAGTGTCCTCTATCCGTAGGTGCCCGCTTATCCATTAATTACCGGACACCCTGTATAAATGACTGTATGTATTTACTGAGTCATGTTCTAGTTCGAGGCTAAACTCCTCCATTTAGCCAAAATGTTGCAACAACCATCTCTAAGACATAATCGATATGATTGAGAGAGGTCACGACACGAGCCGCGAGTAGCGAGTAGCGAGGCTTTAATACAAGCTTTATGTTATCTTGTATAGGTACGTATATGTATCTATCGATATATTAACGTTGTTGTTCGTTGTCCTTACTGTATGGACGTGTTGTACGTGTGAGTACGTCGAGTAGGTACCTTACCTACCTACTACCTAGCGACCACGACGACGACGTCTGATACAGATGATTGGTAAACAAGAGATCAATAGAGTCAGGAATGTGCGGTATGTGTGTGTGTGCGTGCGTCAACTGGCATCTGGTAGCGGTAGGTATCGAGTGATGAGCGATGCGAGGGTTAAAGGTGAACACACACACACTTACAACAATCATACTTACTGTGTTCGATCATTGATACAATTAATGCACTGTTCTGTATGTCTGGTGGTCTGTCCTACATAGCTTAGATCGGATCTAGAATCGAACCATTGTTTATACACCTACCTTACGTAGGTAGGTACGGTTAGGTACCTATGTTATTTGTAAGTTATCAATCAAACAGCGTTCCTTCGACAGTGGACCGACCGACCATCCAACTACCTACCGTACGGCTATACCGGCTATACCTACCTACATATACTGACTTACACAACATGTTGCCATTTGTGTTTGTTATACATCGTCGTGGCGTTACGGGAGTTCGGATCAGGATGACCGCTAAGTACGGCTGTGGCGACCACTAGGTAGGTACTCTGCGAGCAAGAATACCCTCAAGATAGGGATCGTCTCTTATCCACGTACTTACCTACACGGCGCGCGGTATAATATACTTGCACAATTCGATTTTTGGAGAAGTCTAGCTAGGAATCCACCTGTAATTTATAATTATATACTCGTTTAAACATACACTCCATATTTTAGAATTAATGGACAGTGTTGCTGCGCCCGCGCGCCGCGCCCGCGCGTCGCGCCCGCGCGCCGACCAACTCCTTTCAGCATTATCTCCATAAAATAGTTTAAGATAATATAGCCCTGAACGAACGTCTCTAATAAGTATAAAAATGTCAGTGTGTAAATGCATATTTACCTAAGTTGATTGTAAACAATGTGATATATGTATGTAGGCAATTGTTGACATGAATGTTTAGTTGTATATTGATAAGTTATAATGAAGGTACCGCGACCGACGTTAACGTGGTACACAAGGACGTGTGTCTCACCATGGTCTCACCTCACCTCGTGTTTACTTCACTTGGGATGTACTTACCTACCTATCCATCTTATCTAGTCACTCGTTGTCACCTATGTCCGTTCCTAGGTGGGAACGAATGGAAATTGGGAAAAAAGCACTTAACATATTCAATAGTCGGCTATTCCCAGTCGTTACTACTCTAGCACATCTTCTACTTCATTGAAAGATTTAGTAATATGAAGCTAATGTACCAGGCGTCCAATGGCGTCCATAGGTTATACGGACCTCTCATATCCAGTATTTGAAAGATTTTGTTGCAAAAACAGTAAACAACAGGATAAAGGACCAGGCGTCCATAAGTTACTGTCGGTGTTTTATCCTAATTGTTCTCAGTCTGTGCCTCACTAAAATCACATTTGTACGTTGTATAGAACGAAAAGTACCAGGCGCTTATACTTCACAGGAGGTCTCATCTTATTAAGCTCCTTATGTTTACCCCACACTTAATAAGCAAGACATTGGGGCGTGGGATTTTTGGAACGAAAGTTCATTATCGCGCGTTGCGAAAGGGGGCTAGACGAAAAAAAATAAGACCAAAAGTTGTAACGACACTTTTTTGCATAGAAATCAAGCCAGTTATTTTCGTTTCGTCTTTCCGTTTCGCATTGAACAGTGTGGAGTCGCGACGATTATTTACAAAAAAAAAAATATTACAAATTAATCGAAAGGAACTTCGTTCCATCCGGGTGTCCCTTGACACCTCTCAAGTTTTTTTATAAGAGAATCAGGCTTTTACTCTAGAAAGAATAGTAATTATTAATAAACAATACAATAATGAAACAAAACCAATTGTACATAACAAAAATAAACTATATTTGATTTTTAATAATTACTATTTATTGTCAAAATGGTTTAGGATAATTTATGATTGATTATGAGTAGTCAAAATTAAAATTATTTATCAATCAATCAATCAACCACAATGTGTTATTTATAATAATTCATAAATGATTGAGCAAGGAAGATGTCGCCTTACGTGATGTAATGCGCTATCTCGCTTACTCACTCGTTTTTGGATTGCTATAAGTCTTTATGGTAGGGGGGGCTGTCATTGTTATGTCATATTTCCAATATCATAATGATTCAAGAGGAAGATTTATATGTAAGTACTTACTTAATAAGTACTTACTTAACTTACTTAATAAGTACTTACTTATATGTGCTTATATTACATGCATAATAAAGCGGTGCGAAGCCGGGGCGAGTCGCTAGTACACAATAATGATGTGAATAGTTGGTCGCGTGCGGCGGCGTTTGTGTCATAAACCACTTAACACAATAAAATAAAAAAATATTTCAGGACATATTACACATCGCCATCCAGCCCCAAGCTAAGCAACTTAATGCTTGTGTTATGGGTGCCAGATAACGGATAAACTACTTATATACTTTTTTTTTTTTTTTTTTTGTAAATATATAGGTACATATACATATTATACATATAGGAAACACCCAGAACCAGAAACAAGAATTTATGGTCAGCATAAATACTTGTTCCCGGCGGGAATCGAACCCGCAACCATCTGCGTCGCAGTCGGGTGTTCGCCCGACGCGCCACAGAGGTCGTCAAACAACAATGGTTTACAATGTTTGTCATATCAAGGAGATGTTGCTCAAACTATTGGTAATTGTACGATCATTTCATTTTACAACACATTCTAGTGGAGAGCATCGCGTCGGTCGCGTCGGTCGCGTCGGTCGTACGGTAGGTAGGCTCGCTCGGTCGCGTCGGTCGGGTGACGCAGCACCAACCAACAACAATGTTTACACGGTGCGTCACATTATGTCAACGATAATACTCTTACCTTTGTACATACATAGGTAGTTATATAAGTACATACAGTATGTAATGGTGTAGTGTGATCTAACTAAACAATAGTTTGTTCACCAGTCAAATATGATCGACACTGCGCTGCGACCCATCCATCCAACTGGGTAATGGGTCCATCATCGCTCGCACCTCGCACCCCTCCTGTCCTGTCCCCACTGGACACCACGCTTGGACCCACCGCACCACCAACCACTCGGTGACCTAGTGTACCTACTTGTCATTATTGTAATATTACACGATGATAGAACGTTTGTCTAATGTCCATTGACTTGATTACGTTACGTTACGTTACTTTACTGTGACGTTTGGAACGTGTTGTCCCACATCTGCAGCTGTAGGTTCAAAGGTGTTTGTTTGTATATACTTACTGTACGTACCTACATACATACATACATAGATCTACGTCTTGTGTAGTGTAGGCTCGTATAGGTCTGTATGGTCGCGTCGCAGGTCGCGTCGCAGGTCGCGTCACAGGTCGCGTCACAGGTCGCGTCGCAGGTCGCGTAACAGACAATGATGTTCGTTTGTTGAAATTATAGATAAAACGACCATTATGAATAGATGTCACCCTATAAAAACGCATAACATAATAATTATTATTTATATGCGAAACACCAAATCGAGATTTTATGGTGTTTTGCGGATTAGTATAGGTACACACGATTCCACAAACGCAACACACCACCTATTCATTTTGGAGGACGACTGAAATGGAAACAAAAGACGATCGATCAAAAGAATCGCTCACAACCAGCGCGAGCGTCTCAGTCAGCGTGTCAGCGATATACCTACCTAGTATGACATTTTAAACTTAAGAAATAAGGATGAACTGACCGTACCCGGTAGTAGGCTCCGGAAAATAAACAGGTCGTTTAATAGTGCATGTGTGCTCTATTATAATAAACTAGCTGCGCCCCGCGGTTTCACCTTCCTCGATAAATGGACTATCCAACACAAAAAGAATTTTTCAATTCGAACCAGTAGTTCCTAAGATTAGCGCGTTCAAACAAACAAACAAACAAACTCTTCTAAAGATGTATAAGATATGTCCATTCTTCTAAACCGTAATTCCACCCGAAATGGGTGGGGCGCCATTCCGCCATACTGAGCTGCCGCCAATTATTGGTGGCTCTACAGTGGCAACTTCCCGCGTTGTAAAGGTCAACACAGTTCAATGTCACGTATATTTCACTCATTCTAACTTATGTTGGGGTGTACATGATAGACAAAGATAGCAACCAAAACCATAGTTTACTTAATTTGATATAGTTCTATGTGTCAATTAATATCGTCAGTTTTACGTCTGTCGTGCAGTCTGCGAAATCGTTCGTGGTGCGGGATTGTTTGTTGGTTGTTTGCTAAAAAGTGGATTTATTGTGAATTTAAAGTGGATTACGTGGATAAAAGAATGCCTGGGTATGTTATCTTCCTATTAGTAACTTCATTTTGTGGTTTTATTCATATTTCGTATGTGAAACTGACATGAAAAGAAATTATGGGCCAATCGACAAATGCGTTGATTGTTGGCGCAGAATTTTGTGTCGATGTCATTCAAATATTCATAAATTTTGCATTTGCCGGTGTGTTGATTTAAAAATAAGTGTAATTATTCATAATCTACAGTATTACAACTGCAAAATGAGGTTATAGTGCAATATTTAAAAAAAAAACAATGAAATACGGAATAGGTATATACCTATGCCGTAAATGGCGGGTGATTTATTTTTGAATTTTTGTAACCTGATTCTTTTGTTTTTTATGATTAGTTTTTAAGAAGGCTATTGTTTTATAAATAAAACTAGCTGCACCCCGCGGTTTCACACGCGTAACTCCCGATCCCGTGGGAATATCGGGATAGTAGCCTATAGCCTTCCTCGATAAATGGACTATCCAACACAAAAATAATTTTTCAATTCGAACCAGTAGTTCCTGAGATTAGCGCGTACAAACAAACAAACAAACTCTTCAGCTTTATAATATTATAGCTGCGCCCCGCGGTTTCACCCGCGTAAGGGTCGATCCCGTGGAAATATCAAAATAAAAAGTAGCGTTCCCCGATAAATGGACTATCCAACACAAAAATATTTTTTTAATTCGAATCAGAAGTTCCTGAGATTTAGGTTGAAACAAACAAACTCTTCAGCTTTATAATATTAGTATAGATAAGTATATACTTCGTATAGATTGTATTTTCATTTCTTACTCCTACCTAGGTATATCTATTTTTTATGCTCATGGTTTTACTCAATATGTTATTCAGTTTGTATCTCTAGATTTATTTTACTTTACGCCTTTAGCAGATGCGTTCTGTTATACCCCTCACATGTAGCTACTTAAGCTGACTACTGCTGCCTCAGCAACACTGCTGCCTCCGCAACAGCCATTGATTAGTTAAACACGTCATTAGCTCATCAGTCTTAATCCAGCCGCGACTGCCGAAAGACGGCTTTTCATAATTATCATAATTTCTATTTCTATTAAGTTCCCAGTAAATGGCAAGACACCTTTTTTTCAGTTCAAAATTCGAAGTTTTTAACCTCTTTGGTTTTACGTTAACATCAGCTGCTGTCAGCTTGAGGTGACGTCTTACCAATCTAATCAAAAGCACTAAAGAGTATTGATAACAACTTCGAAGCAAATCACGCCCAAAATAACTTTCTACCCCTTTTTAACCCCGGTAGGGGATGAATTTCAATAAAATACGAAACACGTGTTCCATTAATTCTGTTTATAGAATTTTTATGCAAAATTTGAAGTAGATTGGACCAAGGAATCACGTTGTCCCATACAAACTTTGCCCCCCTTTTTCACCCCCTTAAGGGTAGAATTAGTGAGCACCTATGTCATAAAAGGAACCCCCATGCAAAATTTGAGACTCACTTGTACTTGTAGTTTCTGAGATATCGTGATGAGTGAGTGAGTGAGTGAGTCAGTGATTTTCTCTTTTATATAATATAGATAAGGTTTATGGTTAGGTAAGGTTTAACATAAAATAAAATGTTTTTCTAAAAAGTTTTTTTAAATAAGTTTTTTAATTGAGAAATAAAAATAAATAAATAAATTTTGCCTTCACTCTGCAACTACAGACATTATTTGTTTATGTACTAATATTTAAAACAAATAATCTATTAAGATTTAAGGAAATTTCATTCTTTTTTTTTTTTTTATTATCTATTTAAATATTTGGAACTTATGTCACTATGTGAACATGTCAGTTCCGTTACATCTACATATTATACTTCACTCCTCATTTAACAAATTGTACATTAATTTATATAACAACAGGGCTACATCGCTCATAGGCTCGGCCAGAACGGCCTGCAGCACGCCAACTACTTTTAAGTCTACGCCATACTGATTCAGTAATTGATTCCTTAAAGGCAGGCTCCGCTCACATTCCACTACACTGTGGTAAACATCTTCTCGCTTGCCGCACGTGTTACAATTAGGCGAGTCAATCAACTTCATTAAATACCTAAAGGCATTGAGCGGCATGTGACCGGTTCGTAGCCTATGCGCAATCACAACAATAGATCTGTTTAATTTACTATTTATCAAGTATGGTATCCGAGGCGGTACATTTTGTATTATTCGATACCATATACCTTTTTCAAGCGATATGTCGGTAAAATACAATTTCCATTTTTCAAATATTTGACGCTTAAACTTATTAAGTAATTCTGTACTTTCTGGAATGATGTAAGTAGGTGTACCTGTTGTAATCGAATATTTAGCTATTTTATCTGCCTCTTCGTTTCCTCGAATATCACAGTGAGATGGAATCCATTGCAATGTCAGACGCACGTTCATTTCTTTAAGAATTAAATATTTCTTTAGAATCGCGTAAGCTAACGAGGATCCTCTAACGTTAGAGGCACATCGAGCTATATGCTGCAGTGCACTTCGGCTATCTGTCAATATAACCGCTTGTTTTGGACAGTCTGAGCCTAAAGAAATCAAATATGAACAAGCTTCTGACAATGCAAACAACTCCACTGTCATTATAGATATAATGCAGGTCTTATCTATTTGGTAACCTTCCTTCACATTGTGACTGGGAACGTAAAACGCAGCTCCATAGCCGTTCGGATCTTTAGATCCATCAGTATATAATTTGAAACTACCCCTATAATCTACATTTAACATTCGAATCACATTTTGTTTTAAGATTACGGAATCATATTGATCTTTAGCTTGGTCAATTCCGTCTACTTTAGTTTTAATAAAATCTATCGCGATGCTAGACATCCAGATATTTAATCCAAACATCAGTAGGGGGTTACTAGTACATACAAGGTCTTCCTTCGTTTCATTAAATTTAGTTATAAGAATCGGTTTCTTTTTTCTTCGCCAATAGCTTAAATCACATTTATCACTCAATTTTTTAAACAACTCGACAGTAACATTTTCGGCCCATGACCTTGTTTTTAAACAATATTTTAAAGCGAGATATTCCCTACGGAGATGAAGCGGAGGCACACCTACTTCACATTCCATTGTGTGTATTGGCGTAGTTCTTACAAACCCTCCTATCACGCGTAACGCTACGTTTTGTACTCTGTCCAGTTTAACTAAATGTGATTTCGCTGCGCAATCGTACACAAAACTACCATAGTCAATTCTACTGCGTATCATTGCAATATACAGGCGGCGTAAGTGTCTGGGATGTATCCCCCACGAAGCACCAGCTTAAACCTTTAATAAGTTAATCATTTTCATTGTTTTAAATTTAGTTTCATTAACATGTTTACTCCACAATAATGACTTATCTAACCAAATACCTAGATATTTTACATTATCAACTACAGGCACAACTTGATTATTAATTTTAAGTTTTGGTACATCCCTTTTCCAACCCCTTTTAAAATTGCAAATTTTCGTTTTTGTTGATGATACTTCTAACCCTAATTGATCCAAATTATCCACAATCGAGTTTAAAGCATTTTGTAAATGTATTTTATTTTGAGTGTTGTTTCTATTTTGAGTGTAAATCACATAATCATCTGCGTATTGCAATATACCTACGTGTTCCAAGGGTTTTGTGATTTCATGAGTGAAAATATTGAAGAGCAGAGGCGATAAAGGATCCCCTTGTGCCAATCCCTTTCCTGTCCATCTACTTATCGCTTCGTTCTCTGTTTCATCATTCTCCTTGATCTTTAAACATCTATTATTAAGCATATGCCATAAATATTTACAGATTTTCTCGCCTAAGTTAAGTTTATCAAGAATAGCTACGAGTAAATCTATTAAAACATTATTGTAGGCGCTATCTATATCTAGAAACACAGCTAATGTAGCCATTTTGTTAGAGAAACCTATTTGGATTTCCGTCACTAATCTTATAACACAATCCAAAGAAGATTGAGATTTTCTGAATCCTGAAGTAGTAGATGCTAAAATTTTTTTTTGTTCAACTAACCATTCTATCCGTTTACCCAACATAATATGGAAGATTTTACATATACATGATATTAAAGAAATGGGTCTAAATTTCGGGGGAATATTGGGATCTATATTCGGTTTTGGAATAGGTACTACCTTAACATAACGCCATTGTTCAGGAATACACGAGTTTTTGAAAATCATATTGTAGATCTCAAGTAAATATAGCTTACCCAGAGGAGGTAGATTATAAATCATTGAGTAAGTAATATCATCATCTCCTGGGGCTGTATCCTTTTTTTTTAAAGAATTGTTAAATTCTTCTAACGTAAACTCATCTTCCAATGTTGTGTTAACAGATTGAAAGGTCGGTACGTTTGGTAACACAGAATCCGGCGCCAAACTGCATAAGAGTTCTTGTTTGGCTTCAATTGATGGACGGATTGGTTGTGCTTTCAAACCTTTCATCCATCGCATACGGCGCCACATATCGGAAGGATTTGTAGTCGCGTCTATACCGCTACAATACTGTCTCCATCCATTTGAACGAGCTTGTCTATGAACACGTTGTGCATCGGCTATGGCTGATTTTAATTTATTATAATTATCTGGTGTTGGATTTTTGCGGAATGTTTTTAACGCCAATCTACGTTTGGCAATAGCTTCTGACACAGAGCTATTCCAATAAGGTTTAGGTTGAAACTTTTGTGAGGGATCAGTGCAATTTTTAATCATTGGAATACTCTGATCAGCTGCATTGTCAATACTCTGAATAAATAAATCATATCTAGCCTGTATGGTATTTTCACACACTGCTTTAGATAGGTCTGTCTCTAAACTGTCTCTGTATAATGGCCAATTAGCTAACTTAAAATTACGTCGCTTAGTAAATTTACGGATATCTCGATAGTTTATAGAAAATTTAATGATCAAATGATCACTACCCAGTGATTCTCGTGTCACACTCCAATTAAAGTAGATCATAATGTCAGATGTAACGAACGTAATATCAGGTGAAGTTGCCTGTATGACGCCATTAACCAACCTAACTCTAGTATTAGCCCCAGTGTTTAATGATACAAAATTGTTATCAAGTGTCGCATCATGAATTTGAGTGCCTCTGCTGTCTATTTTAACCGACCAATTAGTGTGATGTGCGTTAAAATCACCTGCCACAATTGTTTTTCTAGAGAAATTGTTAAAAACGCTATCCCAATCACTCTGCGAAGTACGGTTACCATTCGACGAAGTACAATAGACCGCTACCACATATTCTACATACTTGCAATTTAAAATCTTTAGACACAATAATTCTATTGTTTCATTTGGAGTATCAATAGGATAAGTTTGTACTTTAATTGATTTATGGACTATTATTGCAATTCCTCCATATGAATCACTTCTATCTTTTCTAAAAATATTGTAGTTAGAAATTCGAAGAGATATATCACTATTAAGCCATGTTTCAGTAACTATGCAGATACCAATTTTTTCTTGACATAAAAATAACTCTAAATCATTCTTTTTTGGTTCAAAACTTTGAGAATTCCACTGAGCAAAATTTATGTAGTGTTCAACAGTTCCTATTTGGTTGTTATAGTCCATATTGGAAGAGCAAGTCCCATATTTTACTTAACATCTCCTTATTAACAAATGATTTCACTAATTTCATAACCACTTCGAATAACTGTTCCAATTTGACATCAAAACTGTTTTTAGAGAAAAATATGTCTTTCACTGTACATACCACTTTCCGCAGGTTAAATTCCTTTGTGAAACGTCCATCTTTGGTGTTTTTCCTTCCTACCTTACTTGTTTCTGGTTCTTCTTCGGTATATTCTCCAAATTCTTCACTTGAAACCTCTCCATCACAATCCATTTCGTTCTCATCGTCTGTCCAATTTATCTTCATCTTCTTCTTCCTCTTCTTCTTCTTCTTTTTTATTTTATCTGCTTTAACTCTATCCTCCTCTTCAAAATTTTCCTCGCCGCTATCTTTCCATTCATCTTCTTCCATCAATACTTCCTCATTTCTTACAGTTTCATCTCGATCTCTGGTACTTCTTCCACGTACAATTTGGCTATAAGTTATTTGGCTAGGTCTTACCGAAGGTTCATCCCTTTTCTGTTGATTTAACTTATCTGTATTATTTTTATAATAATACATTTTATTCTGTTTAATGTATTCTAGTAAAGCCATTTTGTAGGTACAGTTATATGTTGACATGATATGTCGTATTTCTTTCTCTTTCTTATACATAGGGCATGTCTTGTCTAGGGACATATGCGAACCTTTGCAATTGAGACATCTATATTTATTTATTTCACAATTAGCATGTCGTCCACCGCATTTTGGGCAAAATACCTGTTTAGTCGGGCATACCCGAGCCAAATGTCCGAACTTCCAGCAGTTACTGCACTGTGTGACTGGGAACGTGTAGGGCTCCACTCTGAATCTGCATCCATAGCCGTAAACATAAGAAGGCAGTTCTTTTGTTTTGAAGCCAAAGCGTACCGACTCACTATTCGTCCATTCACCGTTATCTGACAATCTTTTCAATCTTTTGATCGATATTATCTCACAGTCGCATTTTAATGACTTTTTCAGTTCTTCTTCTTCCACATCTAACTCCAAGTATTTGACAATTCCAAATGATACTCCAACTTCCGTAGTCAAATTGCATCGACATTCCATTTCTGCAAACTTACTATTGTTTCAGTTCTTCTTCTTCCACATCTAACTCCAAGTATTTGACAATTCCAAATGATACTCCAACTTCCGTAGTCAAATTGCATCGACATTCCATTTCTGCAAACTTACTATTGTTTCAGTTCTTCTTCTTCCACATCTAACTCCAAGTATTTGACAATTCCAAATGATACTCCAACTTCCGTAGTCAAATTGCATCGACATTCCATTTCTGCAAACTTACTATTGTTTCAGTTCTTCTTCTTCCACATCTAACTCCAAGTATTTGACAATTCCAAATGATACTCCAACTTCCGTAGTCAAATTGCATCGACATTCCATTTCTGCAAACTTACTATTGTTTCAGTTCTTCTTCTTCCACATCTAACTCCAAGTATTTGACAATTCCAAATGATACTCCAACTTCCGTAGTCAAATTGCATCGACATTCCATTTCTGCAAACTTACTATTGTTTCAGTTCTTCTTCTTCCACATCTAACTCCAAGTATTTGACAATTCCAAATGATACTCCAACTTCCGTAGTCAAATTGCATCGACATTCCATTTCTGCAAACTTACTATTGTTTCAGTTCTTCTTCTTCCACATCTAACTCCAAGTATTTGACAATTCCAAATGATACTCCAACTTCCGTAGTCAAATTGCATCGACATTCCATTTCTGCAAACTTACTATTGTTTCAGTTCTTCTTCTTCCACATCTAACTCCAAGTATTTGACAATTCCAAATGATACTCCAACTTCCGTAGTCAAATTGCATCGACATTCCATTTCTGCAAACTTACTATTGTTTCAGTTCTTCTTCTTCCACATCTAACTCCAAGTATTTGACAATTCCAAATGATACTCCAACTTCCGTAGTCAAATTGCATCGACATTCCATTTCTGCAAACTTACTATTGTTTCAGTTCTTCTTCTTCCACATCTAACTCCAAGTATTTGACAATTCCAAATGATACTCCAACTTCCGTAGTCAAATTGCATCGACATTCCATTTCTGCAAACTTACTATTGTTTCAGTTCTTCTTCTTCCACATCTAACTCCAAGTATTTGACAATTCCAAATGATACTCCAACTTCCGTAGTCAAATTGCATCGACATTCCATTTCTGCAAACTTACTATTGTTTCAGTTCTTCTTCTTCCACATCTAACTCCAAGTATTTGACAATTCCAAATGATACTCCAACTTCCGTAGTCAAATTGCATCGACATTCCATTTCTGCAAACTTACTATTGTTTCAGTTCTTCTTCTTCCACATCTAACTCCAAGTATTTGACAATTCCAAATGATACTCCAACTTCCGTAGTCAAATTGCATCGACATTCCATTTCTGCAAACTTACTATTGTTTCAGTTCTTCTTCTTCCACATCTAACTCCAAGTATTTGACAATTCCAAATGATACTCCAACTTCCGTAGTCAAATTGCATCGACATTCCATTTCTGCAAACTTACTATTGTTTATCAATTTTAGCGCATCTTCCTTCTTCTCAAACGATATATTAACCTTATAAGCGTTTTTATATTTAATTTTAGTAATATTTTCTATATTTTCGGACTTAAGTAATTTGGCTAATCCGATTTGTTTGGGCAACACATGTAGTGACGAAACACTGACGTCGAACGTGTTGTTTTTCAACCTTTCGTCAATCTTCTCCATAATTAATCTTCTTTTTGCATTCACTTTCTTTCGCACCAAAATAAATTCACCGTCATCATTGTTTTCCTCGCTCGGGTTATCACGCGGAGGCTGCGTGCCAGGTGCATGCACCTCCACCGACCGCTGCTGCGGCGGAAGCGGCGCTTCACCCGACTCGTGCGTTCCTGATATCGGAGGTTTTGGCATAATTACACTCAAAACATCACTCATCCATGCACCGTCTTCTTTATTAGTTATACTCATACCACTACCACCACTTTCGGAACGGGGTCGTATACCGACCCCGTC
Source organism: Idaea aversata (assembly GCA_907269075.1). Lineage (NCBI taxonomy): Eukaryota > Metazoa > Arthropoda > Insecta > Lepidoptera > Geometridae > Idaea > Idaea aversata. The sequence goes on along the minus strand of OU026092.1, from coordinate 73,488 downwards.
CATAGACACACCTTAAGTTAACTCAATAAACATATTATTATTATTATTATTAGTTAAGCACTTATTCAAAATAACGTAATTTATTTATCTCCGTGTAGATGCAATGCGTCACGTGCGTTCGATATGCAGCACCGCGCGCAACTGAAAAAATTTCATTCTGAATGCAGAAAGGTATCAATGTTATGAATTCGTTAAACCAAAATTAGAATAAATGGTATTAAAGGGATTGCCCCCCTCAGGCGGCCATTTTGTTTTTGTACCTACTCAGACCTGGAGTATAGGGGGCGCCAAGCGCTTCAGCTGAAAAAACTTTTATAAAGCATAGATTGTGCGGTAAGGCGTACTATGATACTTCGTCTTACCTTAATGATAAGAAAGAACCATAAAGAACCCATGGACGCGACTTTAGTTGCTCCATTTCAATGATATAAAATAATTGTAATATTGACCTTTGTGAGCGTGATCACAAGAATAAAAAACAACCCCCATAAGTTTCTTGTGCCTTCTTCTCATTGGTGGGCGCGTTCCGAAGGTAACTTAGTTTTTAAGACGATTTTATGTGGTCTTTATACTAATGTGTTAAGCATCCAAAGAAATAAAGAGATTTGACTTTGACTTTATCGAGAATAAATCCAGTGTTGAATCAAACCTCATCGCGGTCGGTTTTATTCATTATCTTTCCCCAAACAACCAACTGTGTGTGTGTGTGTGTGTGTGATGTACGACCCCTAATATAGTATCTCTATCTATCTATCTAGTGAGTACCTACACCACCGTCGACCGAGCGGCGCGGCGCGGCGGGGCTACACTATGATGGCTCGTATCGTGTCGTCCGCGTCGTGTATAGTACGAGTATACCGAGCGAAGGCGGACTACTTACTTACCTACCTAGTGTCGCGTCGCGTCGGTGTGTCGGTGTGTCGGTACTTAGGTGTAATTGAACGAGATGATGATGGGGGGGTCATTGTCCGTCCGTCTCCTTGCACTCCTGGACCGAGTGACGTCATCCATCGTCCGACTATGATATTTTATGTAGTGGATTATCTCGATCGATGTTAGTTAGTACTTACCTTACATATTATACTACATATACCTACTTACTTACCGGTTGTACCTACCTACGTACCTATGTTCTATTGTACCTACATATTATTGATACAATATAATATAGCCGATGTAATGTTATTACTCGTGTGTGTGTATCTATGTCACCATCACACCAGCCAGTAGACGAGTCGCTACGACCTACCTGGCTAGATGTAGTGTGGCCAGGTGGTTGCTACACGGGTCTAACGTCCCGCCCCATACACACACGCTATCGATCGATCGATACAAACATACGGAGTCTTTGCAAAAATTAACACGTTCAATTCCTTACACTAGGGTAAGGTAAGGAATTAACACGTTCCATTCCTTACACTAGGGTAAGGTAAGGAATAAACACGTTCCATTCCTTACACTAGGGAAAGGTAAGGAATTACTTTTTTAAAATCTAATGATGTAAGTATGTACCTACTTTTAGTTTTTGTCAAAATCGAGCACACGACTCTTTTCAGCGTAGGTAACCTAAAGTTTAGGAGTAAATTAAAAAAAAATGTAAATGTTGATATTATATTACAGTTACTAACTGTAATTCAGAAAAGATTGTAAAGTAGCACGTCGTAGTAGTACTAAGTACTTTAGCCACTAGCATTGGTCACTGAATTTTAATAAGTTGGTGAAACCCTGAATTCGTCCATAAGGAAGGTCGCCATGGGACGAGTTTGATTCACTATAGTGTAGTGTAGAGAGTGGTCGGAGTGACTTACCCCCTTCCCCTCTGCTGTGCCTGGCTCCTTCCATCAATGTACGTATACTTAGTAGATCTATAGTGTTCATACGCGGGCGTGTTCTCACTATAGTTAGGTACGTTGTGGACACTCGCGTCACTTGTGAACCACTCGCTCGGCTACCGACGCGACGCGGACTATTGTTACTACATTTGTATAGGGAGCTGTACTGTAAGTAGCTAGGTAGGTATAGGAGGTACATAATACCTACTTATTACAACACGTCATATACGTATGACAAATAGAATGTGTCAGTAACAGTAGGTAGGTACACCTATATTATGTGTGTGATGCAGATGTACGCGGGTGCGCTGTTAGCGACGGCGGCGCGGCTCGCGTGGGACCCGAGCACGTACACCTGGTTCCGGTACCTGTGCGAGCAGCAGTACCGCGTGTCGGCCGCGTACGTGCTGGCAGCCGGCCTGTGGCTGGCCGCGCTCGTGTCGCTCGCGGCCGCCGCGCCCGCGGCCCGCCTCGCGCTGCGCCTCTACGTCGCCGGCGTGCTCTGCCTCGCGCTCAGCGAGCTCGCGTACGCCGTCTGGATGGGCGTCTCGCTGGCGGGCTGGTGGCGCGACTCGCCCCGGGCCGAGCTCGCGCGGCGCGGGATCGACCTCATGCACGACATCAAGCCGGCCCTGCTCGCCGTCGAACGGTACCGCGACGTCGCCAGACCCGTCTACGACATGATCGAGGTACGATATCTATCTGTAGATCGATCAATCGCGTTACAATATCTAATGTAATCTAATGTAATGTTATATTGTCGTTACAGGAGATGGAGCGCGAGGCACCGAACAACGCGTTCGTGATCATTGTATTCGGAGTGTTCGGTATGTTGCTGCAGATAGCGGCGCTGGTGATGGCGCGCCGGCTGGCCGCCGGCCGCCCGCCGCTGTCGGTGCCGTGCTCCCTCGCCGAGAAGGCCCCCCCGCCGGTGGTGACGCCCTCCTGCGACGAGGACAGCGAGTGCGGCGACGGAGACTCCCACCGGCCGCACCCGCGCGGCTGGCACAAGAAGGCCAACCTCAGGATGTACACTATACTCGACAAGATTTTCTAGCAGGTTCATAAAATATAGATATAGTCAATATTATATCTTTATAAGATTTTAAATTATAATGGTATCGTGTAACGAACACCTTGCTTGACTTGCAGGAAGGGAGAGAGGGGTCGTTGACGTCACGTCGCAGGGGGCGGGCGGTGCGCACCGCGGTGACGCGTCGCACGCCGGCGCGGCGCCGCCCGCTCGGCCCGGGCCCAGCCGCCCGCGACGCCGCCTGGGACGCGGTGCAGGCCCAGTTCCGCGCGACTCGTCCCACCGCCCCGCCCGCGCCGACTCTCCTCATCCTCCACGCCGAGCTATAGCCGCGACTGCCATAATGTCGTCGGACACACGAGCCACGTGTGTCGACGCGACTCAACCTTCCTACGTGATATTGTTAGCATTTAAGTTTACCTACCTATAAATAGGTACTTCTATATATAGATAGTAATAATGTTGATTATGTAGTATAGTTTCATATCATATACTCGGTCGTTACTCTCAGAGATGTCGATATATACATATATACGTATACCTACGTATACGTACCTAGCTGTCGCGTTACTCTACATATAATATATAGGTAAGCATATAGTGATCGTGTTCTTGGCTCTCTAGGGAACACGTCGAGTATGTGTATCCGAATTATATACGTGTATGTGTACGTACAACTTACGAATGAAGTACACAAATCGAACTATATCCTTCCTTATGTTTCATCGGTGACTCGACTCGAAGGACCATGTTTTGTTCCTGCAATGTTTGTTTGTGTACTACATAATAAGTCTTGACTGATCTGACCTGACTGGCTGACTCTGCTGACTGGCTGACTTTGCTGACTGGCTGACTCTGCTGACTGACTGCTAATTGCTGAGACCATACCAAGCCATCGAGCCCGCCTCATATATCGGGACATTATTTACGTTACTTTGCACATGGATAAGTTTATATTAAACCTATTTTTATGATATTCGTACGAATAATTATAAGTTACTTTGCTTCTGATTGTACCAAATATAATTGTGATTATTATATATATGTGACGAGTTCAAGGATACAAATATCATTTATTATCTCATACTCGTCCCATTCGGGCCGAACGTGTATGGGACGAGTGCAAGGGTCGCTCAATATTTTATCGATACTGTTATTGCACAAACATAAATAAATGTAAAAGTAGTGAAGTTGACTTCCGTAGCCTAGCGTTGTGAATGTTATATCGAGCTGTGATGTCCCATTGTAGCACGTGTAGCACGTCGTGCTGCCTGCCGGGAGTGTGGGTATACACTGCCACTGCCACTGCCATGTTATGTAGATAGATAGAGAGAGATATTAACTCAGGTGCCAAAACTTTAATAATGTAACGATTATATTAATAAGTAGATACTAAGTAAGTACGTCACGAATACGATAGCTGTGTCCATACTCCATACCAGTGTTGCCAACCTCAGCATAGAGCTAAACTGTAGATGTGCCAGAAAAAAACTGTAGAAAACTGTAAATATCAAATTAAAAAACAGTAAATCTACAGCTTTATATTTTTATTAATTAATGATGGTAATAAATAGAATACATTTTAGAGAGGGAATTAAAAACAAGAAAAATCATGTGATTAACACATGATTTTTCTTGTTTTTAAACTAATTAAGTTTTAATCAAATTAAATATCAAAAGTCATAAAGATACATTTTCTATATAAATAAAAATCAATTGCTGTTCTTTAATCTCGCTAAAATTCGAGAATGGCTGAACCAATATAGATGATTTCGGTTTTGAAGTGTTTGTCGTTGTCGTTGTCCAGGGAAGGTTTATACGGTGAGAAACATCGGACTTACACGGGTGAAACCGCGCCGGGCGGGGCGCAGCTAGTGTCCAATAAAAATAGTAATATTTAAAAGCTGGTATTGCAACACTTCAGGAAATGTGACCAGCTATTTTTGAGGAAGCTTATTTATAACAGCTTAAAAAGGTCCATCCATAACAAATAGATGGCGATAGCATCTTAAGCAAAAAAACTGTAGATTTCGAGGCCTAAACTAAAAACTGAGATAATTTCCATAAAACTGTAGATCTACAGTTAAAACTGTAGGGTTGGCTACACTGGTCCATACTGTCCATGTCTCGTCTCTAGAACGTCTATATCACTGTCACTGTCAGATAGTGACATGTGGCCATACTTCCTGATTTTTCCACGTGATACTGGCCGAAATTGCACATCGTGTCAGCAGAAGGCCATAAAGAAGAAATTGAATTGAATTACCATCACTCGCACGCCTATCTGTAATACGACACACATACCTACATACATACATACATACTTGCTTCCAACTGGAACCGACCGATGCAATGCACTATGGTGTTACTGTAGGTAAAGAGCGGTCCCCCGACGCGATAATAATTCACATGTACTTACGTAGTAGAATCATTATTTCGAGGTTATTTTTTTTCGTTTTGTAGGGTTTCACGTTTATACCTTTTTTGTTCTTTTTGGCTTTTTCTTTCATAGTTTTTTTATGATTTTGTGTCGGGGTTTTTTAAATTTTAATTTAATTTTTTATGGTGTTTTGTCAAAAATGCCATGCTTAAAATGACTTATTATTGAATAGGTACTTTAATGTCCCCGACACTATTACATACTCATAGGATAGTCAAAAAATGTCATTTTTATTTTGACCATAACTTCTAAACGGGATCGGTCGGGATCAAGGTCAAAGGTCACATGGCTTCACTAGAGTATAAATATCAATCCCTGAAAGTTTCAACTTAACCGTAGGTACGGGACCGAAAGATTTTATGAGGAAAAGAAATTCCATTTTCATACATTTGAAACATACAAAGTCATATTTAGTGGTGTTTTTTTTTTAAATAACGTAACCAGAATCACTTATTTTTGAATGTTTTGATGTCATCGACCGACCGACAGTCCTGCATACTTAAAACTCACAAAAACACAACTTAATTTTTCAAAATTCCTATGAAAGGCAGGCTCTAAACTCCGGCCATTGTGCGACGACGCCACATCTCGAGCGTCGAGCGTCGAGCGTCGAGTATCAACTACCTATAAGTACACACACATATTGTTTCAGTCTTCCAGCTTTAGATAATATAATGTTCGTATATCTGTCTGTGTCGGTAGTCTGTCTGTAGGTGTCACAGGTGAGTTAGTATTATATACCTAGTTATTGATGATACACGTTACGTTGGTACATACATACATACCCTACCTATACCTAAGGTATTATTGTTCAATCTTCAACTAGAGACAATACACGCACCACGCGTGCCTCGTGTAGCCTCGCCTCGCCTCGCGTCCCCACCTTCCTTGTGGGTATCATTATAATAGTATATCATATTATATTGTAGTAGGTACATACGCTATATATAGACAATATAATTATATAATTAGCACGTTAAGGTTTCATGAATAAAGTTATATTTTTGTAATTATTGTGGTTTTATTGAAGTAGATCGGCCGATCGAAGTTGACGCGCGACGCGACGGTTCCCAACGTGAGGGGGAGGCAGGTCTCCGGCTCCGGGGTGTCAGGTACCTTACGCAATCATCGGATCGGAGTGATCTCATGTGATGGTGTCGCGACGACACGATGTGGTCGAGGATGTAGCGTGCTCGCTCACAATGTACAGCCATTTCATTCTGGAGCGCATGGAGGTAGGTAGGCGCAGTCGGGCACTCTCGTGTCACCACACTTTGACGGTGTGTCCAGTAGGGATATAGTTTTACGTTCCATTTTATAGTTTAGTTGTCCGACTATGTATGTATTGTGTTGGTAGGGCTATTGTTGGGGTCGTGGTGGTCGCGACTTTCACAAACAGTGAAGTAAGCTATAAGTACCTACCTACGTCGTAGATGTATGTTGTATCGATAGAGGTATGTGTAATTACTCTAGGTATTTGATTCACCACCTTCACTTACCTACTACCTACCTATAATACCGGCTACAATGGTTGACTCACCACGTGGCGAGATAGAGGCGCGGCTGCGGGCTGTCATATCGATAACTTTGGTTATAATACCTAGGGTTCACTCTACCTTAGTATTTGTAGAGGTTCCTTCCGATACATCCAACCAACAGGTGTATGGTGGTATGTATGGCCCAATAAGTGGCTGGCATTATGTATAATGCCCGGGCAATATAATTAATTCAGTAGATAGTTATAATCACATTGCACTCTCATATTGGTCATTATACATAATGCCCGGACCAATGAATCACTTTGTCCATAACATATATACTTTGTAGTTACTACATTGAGGGATATTACATACATACCTACCTAGGTATTTAATATTAGTGGAGAGTCAATAATGCTCCTTACTACCTACCTATGTTTGACGTTCATTGATTTAGTTATAGCTAACTGTTTCTTTTTGTTTGTCAAACTATTAAAAAAAAATGTAGGTATAATTCCAACAATATATTCAAACGAGGAACTCCAAAAAGATAAGATAAATGTAATGATAATCGCGAGGTATGTAAGTATAGATAGATATAGATGAGTGTGAAGTTGGAACGGTGTCAGTGAGTCGGTCGGTGTGTCGTGTCGTGTGGTGTCGTGTTGTAACCGTGTTCGTGCAGGAGGTAGTAGAGGGTGATGGGAGGCGGCACGTAGCGGTGGACGTGCTCCTCGTCGTGCCGCTCGTGCTGGTCGTGCTCGCGGCCGCGGCGCTGCTGCTGCACGGCTCGCGCCGCGCCCGCGCCGCCATGCGCCGCCTCGCGCCCGTAGCGCTCCTACACGTCAACCTCGTGCTCGCCGTGAGTACTACCTACCGTCCGGTCCGTGCCTCACGTCACTATTGTTCTATATGTTGACCTCATTCACCTGTAATAGATAACAACAACAGTAACACGCGGCCACTGATCACTGACAACAACGTCGTCGGTGTTGACTCACGCGGTGTTTGGTTAATGCAATACCTACGTTAGGGAGGTACACATCTTTCTATCGACGAACTATACCTAGATTCTATTTACAGAGAAAAAAACTTTCGCGACACCACACTATTTATAGAAAAAAAATATAGAAAGACGAAACGAAAATAACTGGCTTGTTTTCTATGCAAAAAGTGTCTTTACAACTTTTGGTCTTAATTTTTTCCGTCTAGTCCCTTTCGCAACGCACGATAAGGAACTTTCGTGCCAATAATTAAATATTTTTGAAATATAGTAGATAGATACAGTTACCGAGAAAAGTAAAGAAACTAAGACAGGTTAGAGTAGGTAGGTATCAGAAACTCTGCACATCGCATCTATACGATGTTCACACATTGAATACTGAAACCATGGGTCAGGGTCAGACGGTGGTGTACCTATAGGTAATGTGTGTGTGTGGTGCGGCAGTTGTACGCGGGCGCCGGGCTGGCGACGGCCGCTCGCCTCAAGTGGGACCCGAGCACGTACATAGCGGTCCGCGAGCTGTTCCCGGCGGAGTACCGCGTCGCCACAGTCGTCCTCGCCGTCGCCTCCTTCGTGTTGTTGCTGCTCCTCCACCTCGCCGCCGTGCCGCTCTGTCTCACCGGCGCCGGCGGGGGGACGGCGCGTACACTCTACCTACTGGTAGGTACCTACCACGTCGTCTCGTCTCATGTCGTGTACCTACCTACAGGTTGCGTGTTGTCGTTGCAGTACGCGGCCGGTATGTGCTCGCTGCTCGCCCTCGAGGTGGGCTGGGGTGTGTGGACCGGACGCAGCATCGCCGCCTGGCTACACTCCGAGCAGGCCGCCCAAATGATGGAGCTGGCCGAGCTGCGCGATCACATCCAACCGATCCTGCAGATCCTCGCCAAGTATCACCCCCTCCCGGACAAGATAAGCGCCCTCATAGAGGTAACTAGGTCGCGTCACGCCGCCCACGCCGCGGTAGGTAGGTACATGTCATGTATACGTTCCAGGAAGCGGAGGCGGACGCTCCCCGCAACATGTACGTGGCGCTGAGCGTGGCGCTCCTGCTGGCGGTGGTGCAGCCGGCGGCCGTCGTGCTCGCCCTGCTCGCGGCCCAGGGCGCGGGCGGCGCAGCGACCTCCCAGCGCGACCTGGCCCCACCCTCGCCCCCGCCCGACTTCGACGCCCCCGACGACGGCTGGAGGTCGGTTACCTCGGTCGCAGCCGTACACTACCTACCCTCGCGTCTGGTATCACTAACGGAACATATACCATCATGTTACAGCTACTCGCGGTCGGAGTCCGAGTCGGCGCCGTTGAAGGCCAGGTTTAAGAACGGCAAGCTGGTGATGGTGTGACGTCACCCGCCTCGGGACTGTTATACCGCGTCGATACTACAACGGCCGCGCGCGGCCCGCGGCCCGGGGGGGCCCGGGGGGGCCGGAAGAGGATCGATCTACGCGTGTATGCTAGATAATATAACAACGTAATATATTCAACTCGATATGAGTGGGTCAGGACAGGAAGGGCTGCAGAGATTGCATTTTTATCCGAATCCTCATCGATTAATAAAAAAATGGGTGCGTGTACTTATGTTCGCGCGTGAAAAGTTATACGTCCGTCCGTCCGTCCGTCTGACATTTATGTTGCGGGCAGCTTCGACCTGTTAGATTTGTGTTACAGATGCGCGCGCATCTTAAAATATCACTCTCATCATTGTTTCATAACGCGCCTAAAAAAGTATAACTTCAAAAACTATTTATTTGAAAAAAATACTAAGTACCTACTTTTTTCAATAACTGCCTGTGTCAAATAAATAAAAAATAAGTAGAGATGTTCAATACCTACTTACCTATATTATATTTCAATAATAAGAGGAAGATGACACAGTCATGTTCTCGTACCTCCCGCTGCACCCCTGCACCCCTGCACCCCTGCACCCCTGCACCCCTGCACCCCTCTCCCAGGACCTGTCCCTGTACGTACCTACGTACAACTACGTCTAACAACTTGCTTGTATACATATAGGTACCTATTTGTTGTAGTTAGTAAGTAGCAAAGACATCTCGATTTAACTTCGAGATTAGCTGTTAATAAAACTTATTGAATTTTAATGTACAAATAATATACTTAGGTAAATGTAATGTAGCTATAACTCGTAGAATAATGTACCTACTTAGATGTAAATATGTTATGTTCAGGGTTAAATAAAGACTTCAATAATTGTTCAACATTTATTGACCGAACGAGCGAAGCGAGAGAGGTCTAGTGTTGAGAAGGGTCGGTCGCTCGTATGTTTGTATGTTTGTATGTTTGTATGTTTGTATGTTTGTTCGACGATAACTTGAGTACCGTTGCTCTGATCTTCATGATTTTTGGTATACAAGTAGTTGAGGTCCATAGAATTTTTAAGTTCGAACATGAGCAGGATCGGTCAGGGGGTTACGGAGATAGGGGTCCAAAAGGGGATCTACCTATATGGCACACAAACTATACTGCAAATATACCCGAGTGGGGTATCAAATGAAAGGGCGTAATTTCGGTGACAATAATATGGTACCATGGAACTGATCTGATGATAGAGCTGGAGGGAATCTGCAGGAATTATCTCATTATCCATACTTCATAGTTCATTCATTCAAACTACTCGTCAAGAATCGCCTTGACGAGTAGTTTGTCTTTCAATGGTAACCAGGGTCTGATGATGGAACTGGAAGGTGGTCATAGGAACTTCGCAATGAAACGACACAACCCCATCGAGTTTGGGCTCGTTAGAATCGTCTTGACAAGAAGTTTGTCTTTCAATGGTGACCAGGGTCTGATGATGGAACTGGAAGGTTGTCATAGGAACTTCGCAATGAAACGACACAACCTCATCGAGTTTGGGCTCGTTAGAATCGTCTTGACGAGTAGTTTGTCTTTCAATGGTGACCAGGGTCTGATGATGGAACTGGAAGGTGGTCATAGGAACTTCGCAATGAAACGACAGAACCCCATCGAGTTTGGGCTCGTTAGAATCGCCTTGACGGGTAGTTTGTCTTTCAATGGTAACCAGGGTCTGATGATGGAACTGGAAGGTGGTCATAGGAACTTCGCAATGAAACGACACAACCTCATCGAGTTTGGGCTCGTTAGAATCGTCTTGACGAGTAGTTTGTCTTTCAATGGTGACTAGGGTCTGATGATGGAACTGGAAGGTTGTCATAGGAACTTCGCAATGAAACGACACAACCCCATCAAGTTTGGGCTCGTTAGAATCGTCTTGACGAGTAGTTTGTCTTTCAATGGTGACCAGGGTCTGATGATGGAACTGGAAGGTGGTCATAGGAACTTCGCAATGAAACGACACAACCCCATCGAGTTTGGGCTCGTTAGAATCGCCTAGACGGGTAGTTTGTCTTTCAATTGTAACCAGGGTCTGATGATGGAACTGGAAGGTGGTCATAGGAACTTCGCAATGAAACGACACAACCTCATCGAGTTTAGGCTCGTTAGAATCGTCTTGACGAGTAGTTTGTCTTTCAATAGTAACCAGGGTCCGATCTAACATATTAAGTTATCAAAGACTAAAAAGTATAAAATAAATTAATAGAATAAAAAACTAAAAAAAACACGCTTTAATAAAAAAAAGTCCAACTAAAAAATAGAAAATAAAATCTAATAAATTTGGATTAAGAATATTGTACTTAAATAGTAAGCGTGTTACATTGTGATTGCAAAAGAAAAATAACGAAGGTGTAGCATCACAAATTCACAATGTAACACGCTTACTATTTACAATATTCTTAATCCAAAATTTTGTAAAATGTTGGAGAAAGAAGCTTTAACTTTATCGCCTGCTAGGTGAGTAGATATTTTTAAAACCGCTGGATTAGCAAGTGAACGATTAACTTCAAAAGGTTTATTTTAATTTAAAATTTATAGAAATTTATTACTTTGCCCCAAATCGTCCGAACTCTCTTTGCTTCATTTCCTATAATTATTTATTTCATAATCATGGGCTGTTTTACAATAATAGTGGTGGATAGTATTAAATAGTAGGAATGTTCGGTTCTAGCCGATCTAGAGACTCTGATAATTATAAAATTTGTGACTAATTTTTTTATAATTTTTATTGACTTGTTATATTTTAGTTTAGGGACTTATTACAGGACATATTGGCCTCAAACTTCTCTAATATATTCTCGTTGTCTTCTCGTTTCCTCTTACGTAACATTATGATAAGTAGATACATAAGGAAGGAAGGAAAGGAATTACTATCTTCTGGATATTATGTTGGACACATTCAAAATGTCTTGAGTAAAAATAAAGAGTCAACGGATGTCCAGGGTGTGATGATTGAGCTGGCCTATGCTTTTAGAACTTAACAACAACAAGTTATGCCTATCGTGTTTGGATTCTCTAAATCATCCAATGTCAGATAATAGCGATACTAGGCACCTATCAATCAAATAAGATAGACCTGTCGTATTTGGAGTCTTTCGTCGTTATATTATACATTTTAGTACTTTACGCTGAAATATAATAAACGCTGAAAAAAACTCGTGAGGTCTCAGTTCGGGGCGAACTACTAGTTAATTTATACATCTGAAATGGAAATATAAGACGTTCCTCTCCCTCCCCCTCCCGTTCCCTCGACCGTGACCGCGACCATGTGACCGCGACCGTGTGACCGCGACCATGTGACCGCGACCGTGTGACCGCGACCATGTGACCGCGTCCCCGGCCGCCTGGCCCCGACCCTGACCGCGACCGCGGTGAGAGAGGGCTACATTCCCTAGTGCCACTCCGCCCTCGGACATCGTGCAAAAATATATAACCGGTGCGTCCGACTACTGACTACTTGACTGACTGACTGACTGCAAGTATACCGTATCGGTGTCATATACAGTCGGGTACTTACAACAAGCCATGTACAATACATACATACATATATACAGCCAGCCATTGAACATCTATCGTACCGCCACGCACACACACACACACACACACACAGAACGTAATGACAAGCGGATGCTATACGAACATACAATGCCGCCTCGTTGTCATGTCTCCTTGTTGATCTATGCATACATTATGCTGTGCCGCGCGCGTGCGACCTCACCTGCTGAACGCGAGCGACCTCAACTGCTGAACGCGAGCGACCTCACCTGCTGAACGCGAGCGACGTCACCTGCTGAACGCGAGCGACGTCACCTGCTGAACGCGAGCGACCTCACCTGCTGAACGCGAGCGACCTCACGTCGACGTACAGTGTACATTTTAATTAAATTACTAAATAATGTTTTATTAGGACATATTTATATGTATAATATGAATATTGAAATAGCTCTAAATAATACAATAATCTACTAATCACACCATGATATGACATTGCGTTATATAATATTACCTATAGGTAAGTACACCTATATCCTCAAGAGGTATATATCTATAATATTATTCATGTATAATTATGTACATAAATAAGTTGACTCTCGCTACAAAGTTATAACATTTATAATTATTTAGTAAGGTATTATAATAAATGTATGACTTACTCTGGGTAAGTATAGTATATATAGACATAGAACAGTAACATCCAGCAATAAACGTCCTGCCCTCCTCGTGCGTCTCCGAGTCTAGTTACATACAATACATACATACATAACAAACGACAACAAGAACAATCCACTCTCTCTCATTCATTCAATATAATATAATAGACATACTTACACTACACGTAGCAAACACGTGTATCCCATCTCATCTATCTGTGTATGTGTACGTCTGTCTGTCTGTCGTACCTCTATCTATGTATACTTCATGGCAATGATGCCTCTGTTTCTCTTACATTACGTATATATTGAATCGACACATAGATAGGTGAGATGTTATACATTATGTACTTACGTCATTACATTACATACAGCTTACAGTACAGTACAGTACAGTACAGTACACTACACAGAGCGAGCTGTACAGCAAGCAAGCAAACAATGGTGGTTTACTTTACATTCGATGAGATAACGATGCATCTGCTTTATGTAGGTACCTACGTGTTTAGGTACTTTCATACATAATTATGTTCTTGTCCATAAAATATAACGTGACATAACAACAACTTAATACAATATAATACTGCTATTTATGTATCTACCGGTATGTACCTACTTAGGTACTTGTTTACATTACATTATACATACTTATATATAATATATATAGATACAGTACATAGATAGGTAGGTAGGTACGTCACATTCCTTTTTTATATTTGAGCGAATGTATCGCTGAATATATATAAATATAAGTTTGGTATAGTTAACGTGTTGACAAACGTAGGTATATAATGACGGTAGGTAGGTTGTAACATACAACGTGCGTCTATCTGTAGCTGGGGGCCTGTTGTTGTTGTTGTTGGAGGAAGGGGTTGGAGGGCCGGGGGCCCGGGGGGCCCGCTGGGGGGGCCTGGCCCGGCACGCCGAGCGACTCCGCACCGCTGTAGTTCTGTAACACAGGTAGCGTGTGTGTGTGCATGGGTCAGTAGGTAGGTAGGTAGGTGTGTGTGTGTGTAGCAGTGTGTGTGTGTGTGTGTACCTACCTGAGCGGTCGCACCGTACTGGTCGTGGTGGGCGAGGTCCGCGAGCCGGGTGGAGGAGAGGGCGCGGGGCAGCGGGTTGGAGGGGACCCCGTGGGGCGCCAGCACCCCCGCCTCGGCCAGCGCCCGCGCCTCCTCCTCGGCGCCCTCCCCGCCCATGCCAGCCATGCCGCCCTCGCCGCCGTCCCGGAAGTTGACGAACGCGAACGCGGCGAGCACGACCCCGCAGAGCAGCCCGTACCCGGCGAAGGTGCGCGTCGTGCCCCACTTGGCGACCGCGATCCCGCCGAGCACGGCGCCGCACCCTCGCCCCAGCCCGTGGTGCAGCCCCTGCAGCACGCCCTGGGCGGACGAGCGCAGCCCGGGCGGCGCGCCGTGCGCTATGTACGAGCAGCAGGCGGCCCACACCGCCGCGTGGGTCACGCCCTGCACGAACTCAAAGGGCAGCACCCACCAGGGCTGCGTCAGCCACGATATGTACAGGAACCGCAGCACGTTCCCCGCCAGCCCGAGGCATAGAACCTGCACACACACACACAACACACACGTTCCATTAGTTCACCACCTACCACCTCCGTCGTAGTCCCCCCCGTGTGTCCCCGCGTATCACCTTAACGTGTCCCATCTGTGTGATAAGTTTAAAGCTGAAGAAGTACGCGAATATCTCCGAGATGTGGTTGATGACCGAGGCGACACCGAACAGGGTCGGGGAACCGCCGATATCCTGCGGGGAACGGACACTCACGTTACAATCGTTACGTATATAAGTAGGTACTATATGTGTCTGTATGTATATATGTATATAACGACCTGTAGGTGCCAGAAGAGGAAGGTGAATATGAGTCCGATGCCGAAGCCCATGAACCAAGCGACGAGGAGGAAGGAGGCGGCCTTCACGTTCTGGAACTGTTTGAGGACGGTCACCCACTCGGGCATCTCGCGCGTCGTCTGGGCGAACACCTTGGCGTGCTCGAGCTGGGGCTGGGCGGGCTGGGCGGTCTGGGCCGGGGCGCTCGTGTCCAGCCCCGGCAGCTGCAGCTGCTCCGCCAGCTGCTGCTGCAGCTTCTCCTCGTGGGTCAGCTCGGCGGGGGCCGCCGGCGCACTCGACACATCCACGTTCACGAACTCATACTTGAATCTTATCTGTTTAGGTACATCATTATATTGTAATATTGTTATATGTATGTATATAGTATAGTATAGAGTAGGAGCGGTGGGTAGGAGCGGTAGGTACCTGAGTGGCGGTGATGAGGGCGGCGCCCATCAGGACGGAGAAGGTGGCGAAGCATATCGTGTAGTTCTTCTCGTACCGCTGCGGGCCGCCGCAAGGGTGCGAGCTGAACGCGGTGCTGTGGTCGAGGGCGATGCCCACGAAGAACATGGCCAGGCCCCATCCCAGCGAGCCGAACATGCGCTGGTGTCCGTATCTACGACAACAGTACTACAGTAGCTCGAGTCGAGTCGAGGGTACAGATAGCATGGCACGGTACATACCTGTCGGCATCCTCTCCGAGGAGCGTGATCACGGCGGAGTCGGCGAGCGTGATGGCCGGCGCGCTGAAGAACTCCCCGATGACGACGAGCAGCAGCAACAGGAAGAACGTCTTCTGTATGTCGGGCGTGCGGTAGACGATGAACGAGTGCAGCGGTGTCACCCAGTCCGCGTTCGTCTTGGGGTCGTAGTTGAGGGCGTCGGAGACTGGCAGCGGGGAGCCCTCGGAGCGCGAGGTGGGTCCGTGGAAAGTGCGCATGGCGGCCCCTTGCCACTCCTCGTCGTACTTGGGCTCGGTGAGGTTGTACGTGGTGGCGTTCAGCGGGGAGACGCACGAGACCGCGCCCGGCTGGACCCAGCTCAGTGGCAACGTGAACACTATCCACGCGCCGAGCGACGCCAGCAGCAACGTGCGACCCTGTATATATACAGGGTCGCACGTTGCTGCTGGCCTTCAGGGCTATATCCTAAACCATAAGAGATAGCGAAAAATGCCGAAAGGAGTTGCGTGCCCGATTTTGATAAAAACTAAAACTGCCTCATTCGATTTTTTAAAACATCATTCGCCATCATCAACATCTACATCGCCAGGAATCGAACCTGTTGATTTTGTAAAAAATAATCATTCTATATTTTTATACCAATGGATAGTTGGTAGAGATCAATTCTTGGAAACAAACATAGTATGGTAAATTAAAGGAAATAGGTAATTTTTGTAGTCTTCTGTGATTTTCAAACTACTGTCCCTGAAAAAATGTAGTGAGGGGGTTGGCTGATGACGATGACGTAACAAACTGCTGCAAGAAAAACATAAACTATTTTTTTTTCAATTTTTATAGTGATGTAGAGAATTTAGAAGTTATTTATTTTAGAAAAATATTACTTCCCGTCTATGCTTCATACGCTATTATTTTGCCAGAGACGGAAAGCTGAAAATTGGTGAAAACTACATAAAAGAGCTATTTCATTTGATTTCCCATACCATGTTTGTTTCCAGGAATTAATCTCTATCAGCAACATTACCTATTGGTACAAAAATATAATAATAATAATTTAATGCAAATAATGATAATAATGAGTGGGCAGGGCACCTTGAGGCGAGGTGAAGGGGAGTAACGACCCCGCGGTCCCGAGTTCTCCAGGGGGAAGTCACCGTTCCTCATCTCCGGCTTGCCTTGGTTGGGTGGTCGGAGTGAATATTGACGAGGAAGCGGTCCCCCGCCTCTGGCTTGCCTTCACCGGCCGTCCAGAGTGGAGTCACATGAGTAGAAATACTCGAAGGATGGATGCCGAACGTCAGTGATGAGTTGGCCCGCTCGCTCGGACTACCAGCGATGACTTAAAATCCAGTAAGGCCTCTCCATCCTTCAAGCCACTCACGTTCCTGTTGCCCCCTTGCTGTAATTTACTCGGCTAATTAGGGTGGCCCAGTCTGAGAGTTGGCGAGTCTCAGTCTCCGCCGTCCTTGGTTGCACTTTATAGTGTAGACAGGGATAATCGCCGGTTTAGAATCCACCCCATTGTTTGCTATTATACTTGTTATTGTAAAGGGCCTCTACGTGTTGGCTTCGGCTCCACGCACGCCTTCCAAAGGTCCGGGGCTCCATAGCCCCGTGATACAGGACGTATAACAGACAAATAATAATGATAATTTTTATGCAAAATCATCAGGTTCGATTCCTGGCGAGGGTAATGACTTTTTCAAAAATCTAATGATGCAGTTTTAGTTTTTATTAAAATCGGGCACGCAACTCCTTTTAGCATTTTTCGATATCTCTTATAGTTTAGGAAATAGCCCTGAAGGGCCACATAAAAAATTAACTCTGTATACTGTATGTATTGTATATGTAGGGACAAGTGGGGTTCTTTGAAACGCGGGGTACAATGAAACAATTTAAATAAAATCTTCAATTTTTCAAATTTCCGCCCTTTTTTACTCGACCAAGCGCGTACTTCGACGGGTTATGCGTGAAGTTAGTTGTATGGAGACTACCTGTTGTTGGTTTGATTTGCGAGCGAATTATTTGTTTTATAGGGTCTAAAGTTGAAATTAAAGTCTAAAAATCAATGTGATTTGTGAAAAAACAATTGAAGATTGGTAAGTGATATGTTTTTCCTAAATTAAACTACATATTTAAGATTTAATTGAGGCACTTTGCAGCCGTAACCTCAGAGTAAAAATATTGATGGTTAGCTTTTGCATTTTTTTGGACGTGATGGGGCACAATCAAACGGGGTTCAATGAAACGGTGTTTCACAGGAATTTCACGGTAGTTAATATTTTTTTATTTATTATCACTTATTGGTGTATTGTATAGGTTATAGCTGTTAGTTATCTATTACTTATTTAATAAGATATTTCATGTTATAGAAAAAGTGCATAATGGTGAGAAATAGGCAACGAAAAACTGATAAAAGACTACAATTAGTGAACACAATATGCGGCAGGCCGTTGAACTGGTGCAAAATGGCATGAGTCTCAGAAATGCATGAGTTTCGATTGTTATAAACGCACCATTAACTGAGCCCTATAGCGTTTTATCGCACCCCAGGGGGTGTTTCATTGTATCCCAGATCTGGGGTACATTGAAACAGAGAAATGGTTTCCGTAGACCGTAATAAAAATAGGGTTAGAGTTGATTATTGATCTCATTTAAATGACTAACTATTAGTTTAATAAGCAAAGTTTCTAATAGTACAAAAATGAGATTGAGATAATAACTATTGATTAAATAAAACTCAAAAATGCTTTTTTCGTTTCACTGTGCCCCACTTGTCCCTACCTAAATATCTGTACAGTACGAGTTATATACCTTCTGCCAGCGGTCGGCGAGGCCGCCCCAGAAGGGCGCCGAGAGGAACTCGACGAAGGGCCTGGTCCCGATGAGCAGGCCGCACTGGCCCGCGTTCATGCCCATCTGCTTGAAGTAGACGCCCATCAGCGGGAAGAGGGAACCGAACGCCGAGTAGAAGAAGAAGTAGAACGTCTTGACGGTGAGTAGCTCGGGATCGACCGCGTCCGCTCCGCAGATCAGCTCGAGCAGGTCGCTCCGGCCGCGGACCTTGTGGGTCGCCTCCTTCGGTGCTGGGTACCTGCATCACTCGCTACATCACTCATACACTCTACACTCTACACTCGTGTCGTGCTAGCTGTCCGTAGCCGTATATACGTTGTTTCAACTCTCTTTCTCTATCCTTGCAGTGGTAGGTTACTATTTATGTATGAGGAAATATTAAAATAGTTAAAAAATAATTTTGGTACTAACAAGTTTTTCCGAGAATGTAAATTGGCCCATATATCTTTATCGTGTTGACTCAGGAAGGACCTTGATTTATATACACCTAATAGGGACCATATACCTCTTCCTGAGATAATCGGTGGTGACACACAGACAAGAAAGTGATCTTGTAAGGGTTCCTTTTTTTACCTTTTGAGGTACGGAACCCTAAAAATGAAAAAATAAACAAAAAAAAGGAAAACGATTAAAAAATAATTTTGTTCAATTCTCAGACCCAACGAATATACTTACACGAAAAAATGTCATACAAATCGGTTCAGCCGTTTAGGTGGAGATTGGTACTAACACGGATAATGAATGGATAAGTGGGCACCTACGGGCTCAGGAAAATGAAAATTATGCTCTATGAAAGTCGCACGGTTTCCTAGATATCCGCCATTTAAAAAAAAAACACTCTATTCTCTATGTTTTTCGATGTTTTATTAGAAATTTTATAATTTTGACCGGCCTAGTGTCCTCTATCCGTAGTAGTTGTGCCCGCGGATAGAGGACAGTGTGTATACAGAAGTGATACCCTGGATACAGGATGTATTGGTGCAGGAGGTCGGGAGACGGGAGGTATGTGACGTCACCGGGCGGAGGGGGGAGGGGGGACGGACGAGGGGGGACGGACGGACGCGGTATCGAACCGTTCCCATGTGGAGTTGTTGTATTGTAGCGTGTACTTGGTGTAGGTGAACATTGTAGGAGTAGGTACGCAACGGACGCGGTACGACCACGGGGACGTTGTTGCCAGGGGGTCGATGTTGAGATGCGCGTGGGTCGCGCGGTGCCGGTACCTGGAGGTGTCGACCTCGCCGTGCTCGTCGGGGCGCACGAGGGGCCTCACGCCGCCCACGCCGCTCGCGTCACCTCCCGCTGACGACGGCTCCATCACGACCGCGGCGGCAGACTGCCCTCGCCCTCGCTCGCACACTCGATACCCGCCCCGGGCGAGGGGCGCCGCGCCTGCGTGCTACCATCCCTCCTCTACCTACTCGCTCCGAGTACCGACCTATCTTACTTTATTACACTTTGGCTCTAACAAAACCCTAAATTATTTAAAAATTTATCATTGACATAAAATATCGTACTTTCTAACCAACTTTCTATTTATAATACAATTTATCAAACATTTTCAATGTAAAAAACTCTGCAAATGAACATGAGTATATTGAGTGAGTATTGCGCTTTGTGCCTACGATTGACCTACGGCGGACTCGTAGCTCAGCGCCTTGGAATTATTGACACCTACGGGCCGTAGCTCGTAGCAAAGTCTACGCTCTGTAGGTCTGTTAGTGCTACCACCACTGCACACTGGAACGCACCGCCTACGCTCGCTCGTAGCAGGTTGCTACGAAGGTTCCTTTGTAGCTTTCTGCTACGATTGGATCGTAGTCGTTAAGGCTACGCTACGGGCAGCGTTCCGTACCGAAGGTGTAGGACTAGCTGTAGTAGGAGTCCCGCTCCGTTGTGTTTTTGTTTGTATGCGAACAAAACGTTAGGAATTATAGGTATACTAATCAACCAACAGTTAGTTATGAGGCACAATGTATATTTTTGTCTAAAATATTACTAGTAGTTCGCCCCGAACTGAGAACTCACGAGTTTTTTTCAGCGTTTATTATATTTCAGCGTAAAGTACTAAAATGTATAATATAACGACGAAAGACTCCAAATACGACAGGTCTATCTTATTTGAATGATAGGTGCCTAGTATCGCTATTATCTGACATTGGATGATTTAGAGAATCCAAACACGATAGGCATAACTTGTTGTTGTTAACTTGTTGTTGTTAAGTTCTAATTAGCATAGGTCAATCATCACACCCTGGACATCCGTTGACTCTTTATTTTTACTCAAGACATTTTTAATGTGTCCAACATAATATCCAGAAGATAGTAATTCCTTTCCTTCCTTGCTTATGTATCTACTAATCATAATGTTACGTAAGAGGAAACGAGAAGACAAGGTCGAGAACGAGAATATATTAGAGAAGTTTGAGACCAATATGTCCTGTAATAAGTCCCTAAACTAAAATATAACAAGTCAATAAAAATTATAAAAAAAATTGTCACAAATTTTATAATTATCAGAGTCTCTAGATCGGCTAGAACCGAACATTCCTACTATTTAATACTATCCATCACTATTATTGTAAAACAGCCCATGATTATGAAATAAATAATTATAGGAAATGTAGGATTTGGGGCAAAGTAATAAATTTCTATAAAATTTAAATAAATTTGGATTAAGAATATTGTAAATAGTAAGCGTGTTACATTGTGAATTTGTGATGCTACACCTTCGTTATTTTTCTTTTGCAATCACAATGTAACACGCTTACTATTTAAGTACAATATTCTCCAAATTTATTAGATTTATTTATTTTCTATTTTTTAGTTGGACTTTTTTTATTAAAGCGTGTTTTTTTTAGTTTTTTACTGTATTAATTTATTTTATACTTTTTGGTCTTTGATAACGAAATATGTTAGATCAGACCCTGGTTACTATTGAAAGACAAACTACTCGTCAAGACGATTCTAACGAGCCTAAACTCGATGAGGTTGTGCCGTTTCATTGCGAATTTCCTATGACCACCTTCCAGTTCCATTATCAGACCCTGGTTACCATTAAAAGACAAACTACCCGTCAAGGCGATTCTAACGAGCCCAAACTCGATGAGGTTGTGTCGTTTCATTGCGAAGTTCCTATGACAACCTTCCAGTTCCATCATCAGACCCTGGTCACCATTGAAAGACAAACTACTCGTCAAGACGATTCTAACGAGCCCAAACTCGATGAGGTTGTGTCGTTTCATTGCGAAGTTCCTATGACCACCTTCCAGTTCCATCATCAGACCCTGGTTACCATTGAAAGACAAACTACCCGTCAAGGCGATTCTAACGAGCCCAAACTCGATGAGGTTGTGTCGTTTCATTGCGAAGTTCCTATGACCACCTTCCAGTTCCATCATCAGACCCTGGTTACCATTGAAAGACAAACTACCCGTCAAGGCGATTCTAACGAGCCCAAACTCGATGAGGTTGTGTCGTTTCATTGCGAAGTTCCTATGACAACCTTCCAGTTCCATCATCAGACCCTGGTCACCATTGAAAGACAAACTACTCGTCAAGACGATTCTAACGAGCCCAAACTCGATGAGGTTGTGTCGTTTCATTGCGAAGTTCCTATGACCACCTTCCAGTTCCATCATCAGACCCTGGTTACCATTGAAAGACAAACTACCCGTCAAGGCGATTCTAACGAGCCCAAACTCGATGGGGTTGTGTCGTTTCATTGCGAAGTTCCTATGACCACCTTCCAGTTCCATCATCAGACCCTGGTCACCATTGGAAGACAAACTACTCGTCAAGACGATTCTAACGAGCCCAAACTCGATGAGGTTGTGTCGTTTCATTGCGAAGTTCCTATGACAACCTTCCAGTTCCATCATCAGACCCTGGTCACCATTGAAAGACAAACTACTCGTCAAGACGATTCTAACGAGCCCAAACTCGATGAGGTTGTGTCGTTTCATTGCGAAGTTCCTATGACCACCTTCCAGTTCCATCATCAGACCCTGGTTACCATTGAAAGACAAACTACCCGTCAAGGCGATTCTAACGAGCCCAAACTCGATGGGGTTGTGTCGTTTCATTGCGAAGTTCCTATGACCACCTTCCAGTTCCATCATCAGACCCTGGTCACCATTGGAAGACAAACTACTCGTCAAGACGATTCTAACGAGCCCAAACTCGATGAGGTTGTGTCGTTTCATTGCGAAGTTCCTATGACAACCTTCCAGTTCCATCATCAGACCCTGGTCACCATTGAAAGACAAACTACTCGTCAAGACGATTCTAACGAGCCCAAACTCGATGAGGTTGTGTCGTTTCATTGCGAAGTTCCTATGACCACCTTCCAGTTCCATCATCAGACCCTGGTTACCATTGAAAGACAAACTACCCGTCAAGGCGATTCTAACGAGCCCAAACTCGATGGGGTTGTGTCGTTTCATTGCGAAGTTCCTATGACCACCTTCCAGTTCCATCATCAGACCCTGGTCACCATTGGAAGACAAACTACTCGTCAAGACGATTCTAACGAGCCCAAACTCGATGAGGTTGTGTCGTTTCATTGCGAAGTTCCTATGACAACCTTCCAGTTCCATCATCAGACCCTGGTCACCATTGAAAGACAAACTACTCGTCAAGACGATTCTAACGAGCCCAAACTCGATGAGGTTGTGTCGTTTCATTGCGAAGTTCCTATGACAACCTTCCAGTTCCATCATCAGACCCTGGTCACCATTGAAAGACAAACTACTCGTCAAGACGATTCTAACGAGCCCAAACTCGATGAGGTTGTGTCGTTTCATTGCGAAGTTCCTATGACCACCTTCCAGTTCCATCATCAGACCCTGGTTACCATTGAAAGACAAACTACCCGTCAAGGCGATTCTAACGAGCCCAAACTCGATGGGGTTGTGTCGTTTCATTGCGAAGTTCCTATGACCACCTTCCAGTTCCATCATCAGACCCTGGTTACCATTGAAAGACAAACTACTCGTCGAGGCGATTCTTGACGAGTAGTTTGAATGAATGAACTATAAGGTATGGATAATGAGATAATTCCTGCAGATTCCCTCCAGCTCTATCATCAGATCAGTTCCATGGTACCATATTATTGTCACCGAAGTTACGCCCTTTCATTTGATACCCACTCGGGTATATTTGCAGTATAGTTTGTGTGCCATATAGGTAGATCCCCTTTTGGACCCCCCTCTCCGTAACCCCCTGACCGATCCTGCTCATGTTCGAACTTAAAAATTCTATGGACCTCAACTACTTGTATACCAAAAATCATGAAGATCAGAGCAACGGTACTCAAGTTATCGTCGAACAAACATACAAACATACAAACATACAAACATACAAACATACGAGCGACCGACCCTTCTCAACACTAGACCTCTCTCGCTTCGCTCGTTCGGTCAATTATATTTCAATACTTATTAAATAAATAATTAAAAAATTAAAAGTATTAATTTTATAAAAAATATATGTCAAATAATAGGTGAGTAACGCGATAGAACACACAACCGCTATATCCGTAACAAATGTAGGGTGAGTATGTTGGAGGCGATGTGGTCAGCGAGGGTGTAGCGAGGGTGTGGCGGAACTGTCGCGGGCGGTGTGCCTCGCGAGGCGCATGCTGGCCGCGTGCATGGAGGAGCGACGTCGGCGGTGCGAGGAGCCCCCCTGCCTCGAGCCCACCTCCGGCTCGAGCTGTGCGACCTCCTCGGGCGCGCCGCCGTCAGTGGAGCCGCTCGAGGTGGACTCGCTGAGCGGGCCCTGCAGCGGCTTCACCGACTGCTCGAACCGGAACACGAACCGCAGCTCGGCGAACAGCCGCCGCGAGAAGGGCACGCGGTCGACACGAGCACGCCTCGCCGCCGCCACCGCGAGGTCCACGCACGACACGAGCACGCCGAGCGCGCAACCCACCGCCAACACGAGGAACAGCCCCAGGAAGTTGGCCATCGCGAGCTCCTCGCTCGCTCGCTCGTCTGTATCCTGCAACATGTAACACCGCACGTATCATGTAACAACCTGCTGCAGCTGCAGTAGACAGACAGACACGACACCTACCTTACATGCGCCGCCGCCGTGCTTCTCGTTCCACCACGAGTTCTTCATCTGTCGCAGCACCCCTTTCTCCTGCAGGTTCAACAGCGCCAAGTTCATCGCCTGACGGTACTCGGAATCTGTACAACACACACACACATCATGTACCTACATACTTGCTATATTATATACACGAATAGTTAGGAAGGTACCTACGTAAGGTACACGTAGCGAACGTTCCATCTCAACTATACAAAGGTTGCCTACTGGAAGAGATCGCCTTTAGCGATAGGGTTGCACATTGTGCCATATTGTTTTTAGCAGGATTAATTTATGTTAGAATTAAGGTTTAATGTGATAGAATATATAGTTTATCTATACTTATATCTACATTTACTGACTTTTTCTCATAGCGATGCCGTAACCCTTGCTGTCGAGTAGATCGCCCACCTGGAACATAGATACATACATACATATACTATACAGACATACATACAGACAGACAGACAGTATGTAGCTAGACAGAGAGTACACTGACCTTGGTGACGTCACACTTGCGCTCCACCACGTACTCTATAGTCGTCGACTCCATCAGGAACGCGTACATATTGTTCTCTTGAACCCTTTAACACACAAACACACACACACAATATATTATATATAGGTAAGTTAAGTATGTACCTGCGTCAATATGTACACACACACACACACAGACTTACTTCTTGATGCCGTCTTCGTTGGATCTTGGCATTTTGTTCTTACGCATGTGCTCGAACATTTTTTTGTAAAGTGGACTTTGCGAATGCTGAAAATATTTGATAACGGTTAGAATACATGGAAGTAATACCTGGTATATATAACAAGATATAGACGTGTACCTCGAAGAATGTGTAGGTGGATCCCAGTAGTTTGGCGCCGTAGTCGATGTCTAGAGGGCTGTCGACGAGGTCCTCGACGCCGCTGATCACCTCCGTGTTGGACTTCTTGGCGAGGAGCGTGGCGAGGTTGGCGGTGTACGAGCTGGTGATGACGAGCGCGAACATCCACCAGACGCCGGCGACGGCCCGCGTGCCGTAAGCCACCGGAGCTATCTCCGAGCCCTGCAGCAGCACCGCGCCCAGGTTGAACCAGAGCGCGTTCCCCAACGTGAACTGGTTCTCGAGCGCCACGGGCTCCTCGATGCAGGGGTACGGGTTCTGCCACTCCTCGTGGCACAGCCGGCCCACCACGTACAGCAGCAGCGAGGTCCCGAGGTACGCCAGCCCGAGGCACAGCCACACGCCGTTAGAGAAGGGCAACAGGAACGCGAACAGCTCCGGCTCCGGCGCCTCCGGCTTCCGGAACAGGATGCTGATGCCGAGGTTCATGAAGGGTGTCGTGAAGTCGACCGCCTGCTCGCGCTCCGCCGTTATAGTCAGGTCGGTGATCGCGAAGTGGATCTCCTATACGATACATTACATACTCGTACATACATTCATGGATAAGTATACGACACCGTGCCCGTACAGATCAATTACAGTTATGTTCTATGAAAGTCTCTTATCTCGGTTTCCGATATATTCGACATTTAAAAAAATAAAAAAAAACTCCTTTCTAATGTTTTTGATGCTGCAAATGAAGGAATTATTCCAATATGTTGTTTGGATAGTATTACAGGATAAATGTGCTATTGAATGCAAACTATATATTTTATCACAGTTGCTCATAAAGTGGATCTTATTAAATCGCTTTTAGGCTCATAATCCAACGTATTACGTACGCGTGCGTTATAATCTACCAAAATACTAGTGCGGTAATAAGTTATCCCGATAAGTTAAATACGTATCCATGTTATTTATATGAAACATTCTTAATTTATCTGGGTTATATTGTTTTGATGTATAGAAAGTATGTAGGTATCTACCAACAAAAAGTTTTTAATCCAGCACAAATTGTTGTCTCTAAAGTCGGCTTATGAACGAAAATTTTACGTGATACGTCTTAGGAAACGATTAAATATTTAATTTTGTTTTTGTAAATATATTTTTTCATTCTGATTTTAAACCCCTACGCAAACGAAAAAATCTTTTTAAAACTTTTTAGTATATTAACATACAGGTGTGAATTGATCTTTGTATCTCGGCTTTGTTAAACACACTCGCGTACCGCTCGCGCGTGTTAAACCGCCTCTATGCAAAGATCAATTTACCACATTTATATCGTAATGTACTATTATGACATATTGAAAGTATTTTTTTAAACTAAGATTGATCTCAAACTTCATGACGAATTTTTTAACCTGAACTTTAACCTTTCCCGGTGTTAAAAAATGTATGGTAACCCTGGTGACAAATGTATGGTAACCCTGGTGACAAATGTATGGTAACCCTGGTGACAAATGTATGGTAACCCTGGTGACAAATGTATGGTAACCCTGGTGACAAATGTATGGTAACCCTGGTGACAAATGTATGGTAACCCTGGTGACAAATGTATGGTAACCCTGGTGACAAATGTATGGTAACCCTGGTGACAAATGTATGGTAACCCTGGTGACAAATAAAAAACATTTGCCTCTTTCATTCAACACAAAATTAATTCCTATTAAAGTGAGCCAGAGCTGTCTTTTCCATAGTATAGTGAATTCGGGGAATTTCAGAACTAAAATTTCTTAAATGATTTTAAGTACAATAAAGACAAGTAAATTTTGGTCAGTAGGTAGGTACTACTTTTACTTCACAAAAATAATGCTCTGGCTCATTATAATAGAAATTAAATTGGTGTTAAATGCTAGCACATATACCACATATTATACCATTTCAGAATCTCAATGGAAAAGGCAACTTTGTTTAAAATTTGGCACTAGGGTGACCACACGTTTTTTTTTTTACACTGGGAAAGGTTAAAGTTCTGGTAAAAAAAATAAAAAATCATGAAGTTTGAGTTCAATCTTAGTTTTAAAAAAAACTTTCAATATGTCATAAAAATTATGGTGCGGTTGTCGTAGTCAACTACCTATAGACACACGGTGACACTGCGGACTGACCTCGTCCTCGATGAGCCGACCGAGCATGCCGGTCCACCTCCCGGTGCGGTTGTCGTAGTCAACTACCTATAGACACACGGTGACACTGCGGACTGACCTCGTCCTCGATGAGCCGACCGAGCATGCCGGTCCACCTCCCGGTGCGGTTGTCGTAGTCAACTACCTATAGACACACGGTGACACTGCGGACTGACCTCGTCCTCGATGAGCCGACCGAGCATGCCGGTCCACCTCCCGGTGCGGTTGTCGTAGTCAACTACCTATAGACACACGGTGACACTGCGGACTGACCTCGTCCTCGATGAGCCGACCGAGCATGCCGGTCCACCTCCCGGTGCGGTTGTCGTAGTCAACTACCTATAGACACACGGTGACACTGCGGACTGACCTCGTCCTCGATGAGCCGACCGAGCATGCCGGTCCACCTCCCGGTGCGGTTGTCGTAGTCAACTACCTATAGACACACGGTGACACTGCGGACTGACCTCGTCCTCGATGAGCCGACCGAGCATGCCGGTCCACCTCCCGGTGCGGTTGTCGTAGTTGCCGTACACGCCGTCCTTCTGCTCAATGAACGTATAGTTGAAGTTCAGGATCTCGCCGAGACGCTTGATCAGTTCGATACAGAATCCTGACAACAATATACATACATACATACAATGTACAGGATGTCCGGTAATGAATGGATAAGCGGGCACCTGCGGATAGAAAACACTGTGTCGGTTCAGAAAAATGAAAGTTATGTTCTATGAAAGTCACCCGGTTTCCGAAATATCCATTAAAAAAATATTACTTCTTCATCTATGTTTTTTGATGCTAAAACTGCAAATGAAGGAATTATTCTAATCTGTTTCATGGATAGTATTCCAGGACAAATGTACTATCGAAGGCAAACAATTTTTATGACATATTGAAAGTTTTTTTTTTAAACTTAGTCACACTCAGAGTTTTGGCGGGAACGAGCCAACAACATGTCGTGCTGCAGTTTTATTTACACGAAACTTAGTTGTAAACCGAGTTAAATTGTATAATTCCGGTGGAAAGTTATCTAATTTAGTTCTGTGAAAGTGCACAAGTGTAGTGAAAGTAAAAATCAGTATCAAACATGGACTTTTCTCGTTGCCTCCAAAATCTCCTACAAGGTTATAGTAAAGTAGCCACCGCTTTACTATGACCCCTGACTTGACAAACTGTGACTTGACGACTTGACCATCTTGAAACACTTTGAGCCCGATTTCTGTAAATCGGGCCATAACTTGATGCAAAATATTACTTGATACTGGCTATATGCACAAACCGTGCGAAGCCATAACTGAAGAAAAAAAGCCTGCTGAAAATGAAGAACAAAATGAAAATGGCATAAGTTCCTGGGGCCAAACAAGAGAGAAAAAAAAAAAGTCACACTCACACTTCATGATTTTTTAATTTTTTAATCTGTACTTTAACCTTTCCGGTGTAAAAATTGTATAGTCACCCTAGTTCCAAATTTAAAACAAAGTTGCCTTTTTCATTGAGATTCTGAAAAGGTATAATATGTGGTATTGCCAGCATTAAATACCAAATTAATTTCTATTTTAATGAGCCAAAGCCTGCTTTTTGTGAAGTAAAAGTAGTACCAACATTTACTTTATTATACTTAATAGTACATTGCGATATAAGTTCGGTAAATTGATCATTGCATAGAGGCGGATGACGCGCGAGCAGAACGCGAGCGAGTTTTAAAAAGCCGAGATACAATGATCAATCCAAACGTGAATCGTACGACGTTTTCTATCACAGTTGCGAATAAAAGAAAAGACTTGAAAAGAAAATAAAATAATAATTAACAAAATATTTGTGATAAGTCTATGTTTATTTTTTTTTAGGCTATATTTTTTGTTAATTATACTCACGCAAGGCAAGGCAAAATACTTTTAACCAATACAGCAATTCGTCTGACATACAATATTTTTTAGGGTATTTTCTATTTGTTTTTGCGTCGGGGGCTAAAAACCGAATACTACTATGGTACGGGAAAAAAATATAAATAAAGAAAAAACAAAAATAAACAAAACTCAATTTTTAATCATTTAAATCAAATTTACCATTTTTGCTAGCTTAAAAACTCCTTGTTGGTACCTACCTTTTTTATACATAAAAACAGTATAACCCAGTTAAATTAAGAATGTTTTATCTACCTTATAGGTATGTAATTAGCAGTAAGATAACAATTTAACTTATCAGGATAACTTTTTACACACTAGTGGCGTCAAGGTAATGTAAAACGCACGCGTGCGTAATACGTTGGATTATGAGCCTAAAAGCGGTATAATAAGATCCACTTTATGAGCAAATGTGATAAAAAATAATTTAGAAAATGTTATTTTTGAAATTCTCCGAATTCACTATGGAAAAAAAAGGAAAAAAGACAGCTCTGGCTCACTATTATTAGGAATTAATTTTGTATTGAATGCTGGAAATACCACGAGTTACACCATTTCAGAATCTCATTGAAATCGGCAACTTTTTTTTTGGCACCAGGGTGATCATACATTTATTTTTTATTACACCGGGAAAAAATATAAAAAAAAGTTTCAGTTAAATCTTAGTTTAAAAAAACTTTCGATGTGACATAAAAAATATTGTTCGCATTCGATAGCACATTTATCCTGGAATACTATCCAAAAAACAGATTGGGATAATTCCTTCATTTGCAGTTTTGGCATCACAAAACATAGAGAATGGAGTGAAATTTTTAATTTTTTTAAAATGGCGGATATCTCGGAAACCGAGAGACTTTCATAGAACATAACTTTCGTTTTTCTGATCCGGCACAGTGTCCTCTATCCGTAGCGTGCCCGCTTGGCCACCCTGTATATACCTACCTTCGTAGCGAGTGTTGCCAGAGAGACGGAACGTAGACTGTTGTCGCATCACGTACGGTTCATTCTGTAACGTATACATACATATACTATCTATCATCTTGTGTACACACACACACGCACACATACTCACATCACATGAATATTATTATATTGAACATTTCTTTTGTATATTATAATGACGTCTGGCCACATGAGTCACATCTCTACTCATGTGACATGAGTAGAGATATAGCTACCCGACCTCAGATTATGTTGATGCGTTTATGTGGGCCTTTTTTATACGTTGATTTTTTAATTTTTTTTTTTAATTTTATTGCATATTTTTGTTGTTTCTACTCGATAATATCGATAAGTATATTAGACAAAAGGGACTGAATTCTATAAATTGTAACTCGTAATCGTAACCAGAAGTTTCGTGATGAGAAGGTGGTTCCATCCAGATGTTCCGTTCCATTCGAGTAGTGCACTGTAGGTACCGAGTACCGACCACGGACGCGACCGACGCGACGCACGCAGCGGATCATCTCGTTTGGGAGGACCATTGGCATTGTCAATCGCTCGACACCTGCAGTCTGTGGGTTCCTTGTGAGTTCGCTAGGATGTTTGCCGATGCACATGTGGATCCCTCCCTGTTGGCTCGGGTTCGAGGGAGTTCAAATAGCCTGCTGGCCATTGTTGTTGCTAATACTGAATGTACCTACGGGGAACATTACTAGGTTCTGGCTATCTAGGTTGAGGCCCCACAAAGCTCTGGTAGCTTTATGACATTTACTTAATATAACTATTGTAATTACTAACATAGAACATAAGAAGATTGTTACTAATAACATGGAATATTGACATCTGAATAAATGAATTTAATTTAATTTAATTAAACGTCTTCTTAGTTATTGTTCTGAGGTCTTCAGATAATCGGTGAACAAACAAAATATACTTACTCGACTTTTTGAATTCGATAAAAACGTGGCGGCGGGCGGCGGACATGCGTCACGCGTGACATGACGTGACGTGACGACACGTCATGTGGCGGCGGGCATGCGTCAGGCGTGACATGACGTGACGTGGCGACACGTCACTCACTGCATTCCTTTACCTTTTACTTCAACTTAGTTTATTTATAGGTAGGTACTTCTACATTATAATATGTAGTGATGTTACAAATTGATACAGAATTAAATCATCATCCACGGAACATACCAGCGTGGGGCCGGCGTGGGGGGCCCACACGGCCACGTGCCGCATGTGTGGTAGGTGTAGGTACATACCACGGCGATGAGTATGTTGAAGGTGCGGTTGGTCATGGAGTCTGCGGGCGGCGGCGGCTGGGGCGGGTCGCTGCGCTGCCAGACGAGGCCGGCGTGGGGGGCCCACACGGCCACGTGCCGCAGCCGTCCGCCGCGCTCCAGCTCCGTCACCTCCAGCTGCACCGAGCGCCGGCCGCCGTCCGACTCCCACGATATCGGACCCCCGCTCTCTACACCTTCCCATTCCTCCTGTCGACACGACATACAACATAATATATCGATGACAGGTACCGTACAGCGTCTATATACGTGACATTATCCCGACTCACCGATCTGAGATAGTTGAGGAGGGTGTCGGCGTGGAAGGCGCCGTGAGCCGTGTCGCAGTTGGGTGGGCTAGCGGGCGGCAGCTCGAGGAACCGGAGCGCGTCGTCGGCGAGCCGGGCGGCGCGGTACGCCAGCGGCAGCGAGGACGGCGGACCTCTCTCGGTGCGGTCCATGGCTGCCGTCTCGTCCTCGCCCGCTCCCGCTCCCAGCCGGGCCGAGTACGCGGCGCGCCACAGCCGGGTGACGGCGCGCAGCTCCTCCGACTCCGGGTCGAAGAGCCGCAGCCCGGTGACGTTGGCGCCGCCGTGGCTGTACTCGGCGAGCTGCTGCGTGTGCAGGTCCAGGCTGAGCACGAGGTACGAGTGACGCTCCGCCAGCAGCCCCACCCGCTGCGCCATGTCCAACACGCGCGCGGCGTACGACGCCTCGCACCACAATATGAACTTTACTTCGCCTATCTTTTTGAGTACCAGCAGGAGGTCCCTGTAGACATGTACTTACCTTGTTATATTACCTATACCTACGTGTAGGTATATAGGTGAGTCCCGCGAGTTATTAAACTAATATACTTACAGGGTGGATTCGTTATAGAAGATTAAGAAAAAAAAAAAAAAAAAAAAAAAAGTATTTGTACGAGGTACAAATAAAAGAAGATGTTCTTAATGTTTGCTTTAATCGACTTTCAAGCGCGAACTGACTAAAATTACAATTCTCACGCTAAAAATGCTGATCACAATAAAAAGTGTGCGGTTCTCCGTACAGTTATATTACATAGCTATAAGGCTATTAAGTATCCTTATCTATAAGAGATGCTGGAAGTTAACGTGCCCGATTTTGGCAAAAAATAAAAGTGCTACATTAGATTTTTGAAAAGTCATCATCTAGCCAAGAATGGAATCTAAGTATACGGAATAAACCAATATAATTATAAATAATAGGTGTATGTAATGCGAGTGATCGACCTGAGAAGGGTGTCCTCCCCGATGGGCGGCAGTTGACGCGCCAAGAGTCGCAACGGCTCGGGGTCGGGCGCGAGCAGCGCGGCGTCCTCGGCGCTCGCCTCGTGCAGCAGCACGGCGCGCTGCCAGCCCTTGTCGCGGGCGAGGTCCCGCGCCGCGTTCGCCACCAGCTGCCGGTGCGGGTACATGGCGAGCGTCTCCCAGCCGGGGCGGAGCGGCGCCGAGCCGACCGCGAGCAGCGGGACGCCGGCCCGCGCGGCCCCGTCGGCCGCCAGCCGCGCGGCGCGCTCCTCCCCGCCGGCCACCACGGCCGCGGCCCCGGCGGCCCCCAGCGCGCACACGGCCCGCGCCACCGCTAGCGGCTCCTCCGGCTCGACGGGCGCCACCTCGCCCCCCCCCTGGCTCCCCCCCAGCGCCGCGCCCACCGCCGCGCCCAACATGTGCGCCGTCTCCGGTACACCGTCCACTACACCTACGGACGACATACTCTACTTCACGTCTCTATTCTAAATATATTTCGTTTATAGCGTGCGACGAGAACATAATATAGTTAGGTCGACCTCGGTTCGTTCGGTGGTCACCCTTGTTAGTATTTAACACGGATAAATAAAACAACCGACCTATTTTGATATCATCAGCGCGCGCCCGCAGCACCGGCACCGCCAGCACCGCCAGCAGCACCGCTAGCGCCGCACGTCTCACCGCGCTCGCGTGCGCCGACATCACTGGCCCCCGCGCGCCCGCGCCGAGACGCCCCCCCTCGCACCGCACGCGCGCGCTATTTCGGGATGTTTTGACGGAAAAACGCATCACATATTATTAGGACGACGCGACGACGACGACGTTGACGCGGCGCGAGCGCAGACTATGCACGTAGCCTATATACAGGGTGAATGTGTAACACATGTTTAACATGGAGCTTCAGTATGTATATATGGGCCATCAGATATATTTAATATCAAGCCCATGATTACACATGAGCCACATCTTAGAATTTTTGTACTTCAAATCTATCTTCTTCTATACAATACACTGAATGACTGACTGACTGACGGATCAATGCACAGCCTAAACCGCTGATCGTAGAGACCTGAAACTTGGAGGGTGTGTTCTTTGTATGACGTAGTCATCCGATAAGAAAGGATTTTCCGAAATTCTACCCCTAAGGGGGTGAAAAAGGGGGGCAAAGTTTGTATGGGACCACGCGATTCCTTTGTCCAATCTACTTCAAATTATGCATAACCATTCTTTAACGGAATTAATGGAAGACGTGTTTCGTATTTTATTGAAATTCATCCCCTAACGGAGTTAAAAAAGGGTAGAAAGTTATTTTGGGAGTGATTTGCTTTGAAGTTGATATCAGTATTGATAAATTACCTACATTTTATTTGGACACATGTTTGAAAACTCAATCCGATTTCATTCAAAAAAGGTTGCACTTTTAGGACACAACCTCATAGGGTCGTAGAATTCGAAATTTAAAATATTAAGGACAAAAAATAAAAAAAAATCAAATAAAATAAAAAACACTTAAATATTAAGTGCTAGAACATTTTGATAAGGTATAAAATATACGAATTATTCCATACTAGCTGTTGCCCGCGACTTCGTTCGGGTTGTGGTTTTGCTTTACCGAGCATTTTCCCGCATAAATTTTTCGGTGTAAGTTATAATAACAAAATAGCTACCTACCTATATTGTTTTTAAACTATATTTCTTTATAGATTTGGCAAATGTATAGGTATAAGTGGAAGGGTATTTAAATATTTGTATTTATTTATTGACTTTACACAATTATGACATACCTACCCACACACACACACACACACCCTTATAAGCCAAAACTAATTCCAATTCCAATTTTGACAAAGCTTACAACATGCTTAGTTGAAACGCGATGAATTTCTCTAAATTCATCGCGTTTCAACTAAGCATGTAGGGGCATGTGGGGTAGAATTTAACCCTTCGGCCGCATACGAAACCGGAGGTTCGTAACCAGTTACCAAAGAAGAAAAAATCCTCTTCGTACGAAACCAGTTTCTTAACAAGAGGTTTTTTTCCTAACACGAAACCGACACCCGCTCGGCTGCATTCAAAGCCGAAGGTTCGTAACCAGTTACTAAAGAAGAAAAAATCCTCTTCGTACGAAACCAGTTTCTAAATAATAGACCGACTGCAAAAGACGATCTAAACGGAAACAAAAGACGATCGAAACTGAAACAAAAGACGATCAAAAAGACGATCGAAAAATAAACAAAAGACGATCGAAACTGAAACAAAAGACGATCAAAAAGACGATCGAAAAAATAAACAAAAGACGATCGAAACTGAAACAAAAGACGATCGACAACAGTGACATAATGGCAGGTAACTGTCAAAATGACAGATGTCAGAGTGACAGCTGCTTTATCTCAGAAACTATTGATCCTAGGTTGATAGTCTATTCACAGAAGTGATAGATCTCATCGAGATCTTCATTTCAGGTGACAGCTGGCAAACTTAAAACGGCTATATCTCAGAAACTATTGATCCTAGGTTGATGGTCTCTTTACAGAAGTGATAGATCTCATCAAGATCTTCATTTCAGGTGACAGCTGTCAAACTTAAAACGGCTATATCCCAGAAACTATTGATCTTAGGTTGATGGTCTCTTTACAGAAGTAATAGATCTCATCAAAATCTTCATTTCAGGTGACAGCTGTCATACTTAAAACCGCTATATCTCAGAAATTATTGATCCTAGGTTGATGGTCTATTCACAGAAGTGATAGATCTCATCGAGATCTTTAATTCAGCTGTCAAACTTGAAATTAACACCTGAAATGAAGATCTCGATGAGATCTATCACTCCTGTGAATAGACTATCAACCTAGGATCAATAGTTTCTGAGATAAAGCCGCTGTCACTCTGACATCTGTCATTTTGACAGTTACCTGCCATTATGTCACTGTTGTCGATCGTCTTTTGTTTCAGTTTCGATCGTCTTTTGTTTCCGTTTCGATCGTCTTTTGCAGTCGGTCTATTATTTAGAAACTGGTTTCGTACCACGAGGATTTTTTCTTCTTTAGTAACTGGTTACGAACCTTCGGCTTTGAATGCAGCCGAGCGGGTGTCGGTTTCGTGTTAGGAAAAAAACCTCTTGTTAAGAAACTGGTTTCGTACGAAGAAGATTTTTTCTTCTTTGGTAACTGGTTACGAAACTCCGGTTTCGTATGCGGCCGAAGGGGAATTTAACAACTTACTTCGCGCTGTGTCAATCGATCATCTCCTATTGTATAACTTCATGGCAACATACAGCCTAAACTATTATGTGTTATAGAGCTTATCCATGATATGCAAGGTACGTTAAGGCGCAAAAAGTTGCCAAAAACAAAAGGCTTTTCGCTTATTAACTAAAATGATTACATGGAAAATTTGTTATTAAGTGTCGTTGTGTGTACCGTTTTAAGTGATTATTTTTCTACTTTTGAGTATAATTAAAAGACGAAAATGTCTAGTTGTTTAGCTAAGCTTATCTAAATTAATTCAGAAAAATGTGCTATAGGTGTAACAATGAAAAAAAAAAAAAATAAGCGTTATTTCAACCTTAAAAGCCTTTCGTCCCGTTTGCTTGATCTAGTAGCAGTCGTCCCGTTTGCTTGATTTAGTAGCAGTCGTCCCGTTTGCTTGATCTAGTAGCAGTCGTCCCGTTTGCTTGATTTAGTAGCAGTCGTCCCGTTTGCTTGATCTAGTAGCAGTCGTCCCGTTT
This sequence comes from Idaea aversata, assembly GCA_907269075.1. Taxonomy (NCBI): domain Eukaryota; kingdom Metazoa; phylum Arthropoda; class Insecta; order Lepidoptera; family Geometridae; genus Idaea; species Idaea aversata. The sequence continues at coordinate 36,572 of OU026092.1, read as the reverse complement.
GCTTGATCTAGTAGCAGTCGTCCCGTTTGCTTGATTTAGTAGCAGTCGATAGGCCCAGTTAGAGCCCTAAGCCGATTTGAAAACTTATATATCTTATAACTTATAACTTATTATAGCTGAGTCAAGGCGAGAACAAGTTTCCAATCGAACATACATACATTGCAAGTTAAATAAAAGCTTTCAAAAAGACGAATTGTGAGCACTAGGATTAAGTTACAGGTTCCATTCACAATTGATTGAGGTTATAATGAGAATGTTGAATTAATCTTTAAATAAGATGGTTGGATATAAAACACCGGTAAGATAAGCATATACAATTAGAAAGAACAAAATAATGTACTATCGGCCAGAGCTGTGCGGTCAAAATCCATGAACACTTTCATGTGATTTAATTCAAACTTGTCAAAGACCGATGACAATGCAATATTATGATAACATGGTGCTGATCTGATGATGGAGCTGGAAGGTGGTCATAGGAACTCTGTAATGAAACGACGAAACCCTATCGAGTTTGGGCTCGTTAGAATCGTCTTGACGAGTAGTTTGGCTTTCAATTGTAACCAGGGTCTGATGATGGAACTGGAAGGTGGTCATAGGAACTTCGCAATGAAACGACACAACCCCATAGAGTTTGGGCTCGTTAGAATCGTCTTGACGAGTAGTTTGTCTTTCAATGGTAACCAGGGTCTGATGATGGAACTGGAAGGTGGTCATAGGAACTTCGCAATGAAACGACACAACCCCATCGAGTTTGGGCTCGTTAGAATCGTCTTGACGAGTAGTTTGTCTTTCAATGGTAACCAGGGTCTGATCTAACATATTTCGGTAATAAAGACCAAAAAGTATAAAATAAATTAATAGTTTAAAAAAACTAAAAAAAACACGCTTTAATAAAAAATCCAACTAAAAAAAAATGGGTGCGTGTACTTATGTACGCGCGTGAGAAGTTATACTTCTTTGGCATTATTAAAAAAAAAAAAAAAAAACTCGTCCGGCAAAAAACTCGTCCGGCAAAAACTCGTCCGACAAAAAACTCGTCCGACGAAAAGTTCGTCCGACAAAATACTCGTCCGACAAAAAACTCGTCCGACAAAATACTCGTCCGACAAAAAACTCGTCCGACAAAAAACTCGTCCGACAAAAAACTCGTCCGACAAAAGACTCGTCCGACAAAAAACTCGTCCGACAAAAAACTCGTCCGACAAAAAACTCGTCCGGCAAAAAACTCGTCCGACAAAAACTCGTCCGACAAAAAACTCGTCCGACAAAAAACTCGTCCGACAAAAAACTCGTCCGGCAAAAAACTCGTCCGACAAAAAACTCGTCCGACAAAAAACTCGTCCGACAAAATACTCGTCCGACAAAAAACTCGTCCGACAAAAAACTCTGGACTGGAAAAGGATTGTCAACACAATCAATAAAGTTCAATTTAGATTTAAACAACTTCTCCCGTGAGAATTTTGTGTGACGCTGTGCGCGCGCATCGTAAACTAACTATAACTTCAAAAATAGAAAATAAAATTTAATTGTAAATAGTAAGCGTGTTACATTGTGATTGCAAAAGAAAAATAATGAAGGTGTCGCATTACAATGTAACACGCTTACTATTTACAATATTCTTAATCCAAATTTATTAAATTTTATTTTCTATTTTTTTAGTTGGATTTTTTATTAAAGCGTGTTTTTTTTAGTTTTTTTATTGTCAAAGTCTATTGTTTTGAAACATTTCGTTTCATCAATAAACAACACATTTGGCATAAAAACCATACAAACAACGGCTTTAAGGAATGTAGACGTTTGAAAAAACAACAATGCACCTTTCCCATAATGGTACCTGTCCTTAAAATCAAAGGGAATTGTTCAATGTTTTTGAATAAAAAAAACAGCGCACTCCGGGAGTGCAGGCAGAAGTGAAAACAATAAACTTGTTATTTCTCATAGAATATTTCTTGAAACGATCTGCTACTGCCATCTATTAGCACTCACTTAAACAAATATAGTTTATTTTTTATTCGCTAGATGGCAGTAAAAAATTTAAATCAGCGCCATCTACATTCGAATAGCGGTCTTTCTAGAAACTAAGTTTCTCAATTTGTGTAATAGATGGCAGTATAGTATAGTATAGTCCCTTAGGACTCCTCTCTGCACTCTTTCCATTTCTCTGCTTTCGAGACTCGCTTCTGTCTCGATTTCTGTCTTCGCTTCTGTCTGAGCGTCTCTCACTGCCTTCTCCTTCTTCACATCCATGTCCTCTATTCTCCTCCTCAATGATTTGTGTTTTGTTTTTATTAGATTTTACCATAGTTGTTCCCACGAGTACTACGGAACAAAAGTCAACCCGGGTGGAGCCGTGCGCCACGGGTAAGCCTTTATTTTGATAACCCAGGAGGGGGGCGGCAGGTACCATCTTGGGAGGCAGTAGCGACCGACACGACGAGCGAGGCGGACCATTCAGCGCACAAGCGGCGCTGACTGGACCGTCCCGCCCGACACCCTGACCAATCTTGAAGGCTTCGCGCTGCCATTCCGCTTGCCATGCTCGAAACGTCATAGTTAGCCATGCTCGAAACGTCACCCGTCTTATTTTTTAAGATCGGCACGACTACTGTGAGAATCATATTGTCCGGCAGATAACTGTGTCGAAGACAGATATTAAAAAGTCGTGCAATTACATCACAGACATACCTACCTCCATACAATAAATGTTCGATACTTAGGCCAACGTGGCCCTTCGACTTTCCACGTTTCATAGATCTTAATATCTTTCGTCGGTTGTTTGGTGGCAGGTGCAAGCTCTGCACTTTACGTAGTAGGTACTCGCGTAACAATTGAGTAAATAGGACAACTCTAGCAACAAACAAAGAAGTTTGAGTCAAAAGGACTACTAGCAACAATCAAGGCAGATTGAGTCGATAGGACTACTAGCAACAAACAAAGAAGATTGAGTCACTGGGACTACTAGCAACAAAGAAAAAGATTGAGTAAATAGGACTACTAGCAACAAACAAAGAAGATTGAGTCAAGAGGTTAGGTTAGGTTAGGTTAGGTTAGGTTAGGTTAGGTTAGGTTAGGTTAGGTTGCCCACCAGTCGGACAGCCTCCTCGTGGCGTGGGTGGAAACAGCGTCGATCAATCGAAGAGAAGTTCCTCTCATCCATTGATCGGCGCTGGCCAATGGTCCGGCATAGTAGGTACACTATACATACACGTGTTGTCGGTGGTTCTCTAGGGCTGCGGTTGGCTCCTCGCCTTTCGACGTCATTGCGAAAGGTCGAGGAAGCGTCTCTGCGCTTCTGGGGGATCATCGGCATCACACACACACACACACATTGGTTCGTCCTCGTCGATGGGGTTTTACCATCGGCTTGGGCGAGCCAATCACACACACACACACTCACCATACACCACACACACACATACACTATACAGGTTGTAGCGTAGGATGCACACACGAAGCTGTGGATCAGCAAACAAAAACAAAATGACAGACGCGACTTGTAAGAGTATTACCCAGGTGGCTCCCGTTCGCAACGCGGACGGGGAATCCCACCCGAGTTGTCTTGTTCCGACAGATTCTGCCGGAGCTGGGCAGCTCGGTAGGCCCTATCGTATTATGGGGGGGCCAACAATCGCTGAAGTTCTTGGGGGGGAAACGGGGAAGACGGATGAGAAGAGGGGGTTGAAAGAGGGGGATAAAAGGATAGAATTGGGGAAACTTGGGGAGACGAGTGAGAAAGACAGGGGGAAAGTGGGTGATGATGAAGAGGGACGCAATGTGGAGGGAAGAAGAAATAGGATTGGACCTGATTTTCAGAAAGAAAGGAGTCCTATTAAATCTCCAGTCCTTCTAACGAAGAGGGAAAGGAGAATGATGGATAGAGAGAGGAGCTGGGAGACAGACGCGGAAAGGCCCTATGGTGCGGTAAGAAGCCCAGCAGACTCGCTGTTTGGAAGCTGTCATTCCAGCGGTAGAAGTGAGGATGAGGTTGACATCATGTCTAGCTCATCGAGTTCGATGGACCAGGCACCAGATAAACCACAGCGCAAACGCACGGCTGAGTCAAATGAGGAGCATGGCCCGAGGAAGATAAACACCGCGGGAAGAGGAGGTCGTCCGCGAACCTACTCGAAAGCGGACTTCCTCAAGGACAGGCCGTCAACTTCAGCGGATTGCACTGTGCGGAACCGGCGTGAGTCCGATCACCCTGGTTCCGGTGAGAGCTCTGAGGGGTCCAAAAGTGCTGCGGACGGTCCCAAATCGGCCAAAAGGCTCCGAAAGCAGGCCAGGCAGGGCATCAGACTCCTGACCGAGTTTGTCCAATCATGCGGTGACCTTGGCAAGGGACATAAAGGTAAGCTCAGTCGAGCTACTGCACTCTTGGCCGAGGCAGTTGAGAGCCTAGGCGTTGCCAGCAGCAATGCGCCAACGGAGACGCTCCAGAAGGACAACGAGCTTCTCCGAAGCAAGGTATCGGCACTGGAAAGGGAGATGGCCGACCTGCGATACCAGCTGCAGAGGCTAAACGAGCAGCAGACTGGGAATTCTGACGTTGTGGAAATAACCGAGGCTGAGGCTGAGGTGTCGGAAGAGCTGCCCAGGGTATTGATAGGTGGGAGCTCTGGGAGGACAAATGCAACTGTAGCTGGTGCCCCGAAACCATCAGCCGACCTGGAAACGGACGAGTATGCGAGGGCCATATTTAGTCAGGTTGCTAAATATATGGATGCACGTTTCGAGGCAATCAGTGCCAGACTGCCTCCCGAAGAGCGGCTGCGTCCACCCTTAGCGACTGACCGTCAGAGGCAGACTTCAATACGAGCGCCACAGCCTGTTGCAACTCAGCCGACGACGTCGACTTATGCGGAGGCAGCCAAGGGACAGAGCAAAAGGAGAAGATCTCGAGGCAAAACGTCCCTCGCAGCTCGAGAGGCCCTTCGAGCACGAGCCAACGAGACGCCTATGCAGTCTATAGCTGCAAAAACGAGACCACCAGATGCAACACAGGCGAGAACACAGACCCAGGCGCCTGCAGAGTGGACCACTGTTGAGCGAGCGAAAAAGCTACCTGTGAAATCCTCGAACCAGCCTAGGGGGCCCCGTCTACAGGTACCAAAGTCGTCAGTCGTGGTTCTTACCATAAGCCCGGCTGCGTTAGAGAAAGGACGCACATACGCAGACGCTATTGCGGTTGCCAAGGCCACGATAGATATCTCCGCCCTCGGCATTCCACCGCTGGAGGGGATCTGGCCGACGGCTACTGGAGCTCGAAAGCTGGAGATTTCGGGCACCGATAGCAGTGCGAAAGCGGATCTCCTCGCGGCTAAACTTCAGGAGGTGTTTCGGCCCGACGAGGTCATGGTCACCAGGCCAACCAAAAGTGCAGAACTACGCGTGGTTGGCCTCGATGACTCGGTGACGGCTTCGGATGTGGCGGCTGCTATTGCTGCTGCGGGAGGAGTGCCATTAGAGGGCATAAAAACAGGGGAGATTCGGCGTAGTCCCTCCGGCGTCGCTTCCATATGGGTGCGCTGCCCTATAGAGGCAGCAAAGAAGGTGACGGAGGCCAAACGGCTTCTAGTGGGCTGGGTGGCAGCTAAGGTGAAAGTGCTGGACTCCAGGCCCTTCCTATGCTACCAATGCTTGGAGCGAGGCCACTCTGGAAAGTGCTGTTCCGCAAGAATTGAGACGGGGGGTCTATGTTTCCGGTGCAGTAAGCCGGGTCACAGGGCCGCTCAGTGTTCCGCGGAGCCGCATTGCGGTCCGTGCTCCAAGGCTGGGGCAACCGCCACTCACATGGCAGGATCTGCTACCTGCCAATTGGCACGGAGGAAGACCGGTAAGGGACCGATAGCTGGGAGGACGCAGACACCACGCCGTCAATAAATGGCAATATCGGTTCTGCACGCGAACATCAATCACTGCGGGGTGGCACAGGACCTTATGATCCAAAGTGCCACGCAGTGGTTGATATCATTGGTGGTGTCGTGCGAGCCATATTCGGTACAAAATAATCCGTCTTGGATCTCGGACGTAGACGGTGTGGTTGCCATGACCTCCAGAGGTGCAGTCGGTTCTCCTCCGTTTTCCTCTGTGGTAAGAGGCAAGGGATGTGTGGCTGCTCTGCTGGACGGGGTCGCTTACATCGGGGTGTACATATCATCGAACGCACGCCGACCTGCTTACGAGGCCTTCTTACGAGAGCTGGAGTCAGTCATGGGCCAGTTCCGCTCACACCCATTGGTGATCACGGGGGACTTCAATGCGAAATCCACGGCATGGGGGTCCCCTCGGACCGATGCCATGGGTCGACTCGTGGAGCGCTGGGCGGAGGACCACGAGATGCTCTGCCTGAACCGCGGGACGGTAACGACGTGCGTGCGACCTAACGGTGAATCGATCGTCGATCTAACGTTTGCCAGTCCTTGTGTTGCTTCTCGTGTTAGGGACTGGAGGGTTCTTGAGGGGGTAGCGACGCTGTCGGATCATCGCTATGTCCGATTCAGCGTCTCAGCCCAGACCTCGGGCCTTTCGGTTCCTGCACCGTCTCGCGAGGAGGGTCCACGTTGGTCCTTGAGCCGGCTGGATCGGGACAGACTCGCAGAAGCAGCGATGGTGGAGGCGTGGGCAACAGTTCCTGAGCGGCCGATTGACATCGACACTGAGGCAGAATGGTTCCGGGGGGCGATGACTCGCATCTGCGACTCATCAATGCCCCGAACTGGACCCCAACCACCGAGACGCCGGGTGTACTGGTGGAACGACGGGATCGCTCAGCTGCGTAGGGCTTGCGTGGTAGCGTGGCGCCAGTACTCCCGGCATCGTAGGAGGCGCAGTCGAGGTGTAGACTTTGCGCAAATCGAGGTGGAGCTTCACCAATCGTACCGCGAAGCTAAGCGAGAGCTAAAAGTGGCGATCCTCGAAGCCAAAAATAGGGCCAGGGAGGAGATGCTGGAGACTCTGAATCATGATCCGTGGGGGCGACCTTACCGCATGGTGCGGGGCAAGCTGCGCCCGTATGCCCCACCTCTGACTCGGAGTCTCCAGCCTCAGCTCGTCGAAAGGGTTGTGGAGAGCCTGTTCCCCGCGAGGGGTGAGCTCAACCCACCTAACATGTTACCAGAGGAATATGTTGAGCCGGACGAGGAGACGGAATCGGTCGAAGTTTCGTCAGTGGAGCTGCGTCTGGCCGTCAAACGTATGACGGCAAAGAATACTGCACCCGGCTGGGACGGAGTCCCGGGTAAAGTTTGGGCGCTTGCGTTAAAGGAGCTGGGGCCAAGGTTTCTCGGTTTGATCAGCGCGTGCTTGGAGCGGGGGCAGTTTCCCCATCTATGGAGGATGGGCAAACTGGTCCTGCTCCGGAAAGAGGGTCGACCTGCTGAGTCTCCGTCCGCGTACCGCCCCATAGTTTTGCTCGATGAGGCGTGCAAGCTCCTCGAGAGAGTCGTAGCTGCGCGCCTCGTCGCAAACCTGGGGAGAGACGGTCCGGACCTGGATGACTCGCAATACGGCTTTCGCAGGGACCGCTCAACGGTCCATGCAATATTGAGGGTGAAAGCGCTGGCGGAGGAGGCAGTAGCCCGGGGTGAGGTCGTCTTGGCGGTGTCCTTAGACATCGCCAACGCCTTCAACACCCTCCCCTGGAGTGTCGTCAGGGAGGCGCTGCGGTATCACCGAGTGCCTCCCTACCTCTGCCGCGTTATTAGCGCATACCTTAGTGACCGGTGGGTGGTCTACCCTGCACGCGAGGATCAAACGGGTCGCCGACAAGTGACATGCGGTGTTCCACAGGGGTCCGTCCTCGGACCGCTCCTGTGGAACATCGGATATGATTACGTCCTCCGTGGGCGAAATCTCCCGGGCGTGGGCGTGATTTGCTATGCAGATGACACGCTGGTAACCGCCCGGGGGAGCACGTTCTATACAGCTGCAGCATTGGCTTCCGTTGGCGTGGAGGACGTAATCGGCCGCATCCGACAGCTCGGATTAGAGGTGGCCTTGAGGAAGAGTGAGGCCGTGTGCTTCCACGGTCCTCGCTTCGTGGCCCCAATGAGGCCATTTGTGACTGTGTGCGGAATGGAGGTGCCAGTCTGCTCGACAATGAGATATCTGGGTCTCGTCCTCGACGAGTCCTGGAAGTTCACGCCTCATTTCGAGCAGCTGGCACCAAAACTGGAGACTGCAGCGCGGGCTCTCTGCAGCCTTTTGCCAAACATAGGGGGTCCTTCGGTTGCCTGTCGAAGGCTCTACGCGGGCGTAGTGAGGTCGATGGCCTTATACGGGAGTCCAGTGTGGGCGGACACCCTCACGAGCCGAAGCCAAGCGCTACTGCGCAAGGCGCAGAGGCTGATGGCCGTGAGGGCGATACGTGGATACCGCACTATCTCGTATGAGGCCGGGTGTGCGTTGGCCGGCGTTCTGCCATGGAACCTAGACGCGAGAGCCCTCGCGTCGGCGTTCCGCTGGCGTGAGGAGGCGCGACTCCGGGGCGACCGGCCGGCTCCGCAAGAAGTGGAGGGACAGCGGCTGGCGCTCCGCCGGTCTGCCGTGGCAGAATGGGAGGCACGCATGACGCGACCTCAGGCCGGTCACAGGACCGTTGAGGCCCTACGTCCCGTGATGGAGGAGTGGATGGACAGGCGCCATGGGGCCCTATCCTACCGGTTGACGCAGATACTTTCCGGGCACGGATGCTTCGGAAAGTATCTGCATCAAATAGCCCGGAAGGAGCAGGACACTCGCTGCCACCACTGCTCCAGCGTCGTGGACACTGCCGACCACACGCTCGAGGTCTGCGTGGCCTGGAGTGACGAGCGGGACGACCTGAGAGCGGTGGTGGGAAGTGACTTGTCACTCCCAGTCGTTGTGGCGGCGATGGTGGAGGACGAGGCTGCGTGGGCGGCTGTCCTCTGCTTCGCCGAACGCGTCATGTCGGCGAAAGAGGCTGCAGAGAGGGAGCGGGAGAGATTCTCCCGCTCCAACCCTGGGGGGGGACGCACAGGGCGTCGCGACGACCTGATGCCTCCGTAACTGGGCCCATAGGTGACAGACTCGGGGGGGTCTGTCACCGTGTAAGGGCCCGAGCGGGGCGCACGTGGTTCCCGTGCGCCGCTCAAGAGGATCAGGTCGAACCGTTTTGGAGAGGGGTCCGCCTGCAAACGGACCATCGCCGTCGGGTGCCGCGGTCGAATCGCACCCGTTCCCGCAGCCCCGACATCACGGCGAGAGAGGAACCGGTGGAGTTTTAGTGGGTAAACCTCTGGCCGCCCACCACCTTCAGGCCAGCAGGGAGCCCCACATACCCTCGCTACTCCCCCCCCCGGGGAGTGGCGGGATGATGCATAAGGCGCATTTCTCCACCTAAAAAAAAAAAAAAAAAAAAAAAGGTTAGGTTAGGTTAGGTTAGGTTAGGTTAGGTTAGGTTAGGTTAGGTTAGGTTAGGTTAGGTTAGGTTAGGTTAGGTTAGGTTAGGTTAGGTTCCCCCCCAACGGGACCACGCCTTGTCGTGGCGGGGGGGCTCAGTAGCTGCGGGCAATCCAGCCTGTAGTGAAGCGAAGTGGTCCCCGAGAAGGCGCTCCGCCTGTCCTTCTGAGTAGCTGAGGGCAAAGTGGACGTGCGAGTGGTTGATTTCCCCCTTGCGAAAGTGAGGGGGGTGAGGATCCGTTATCCCTTGAGCGTGCTCGGGACCGGAGGCCTTGCCTTAATTGGCCGGGCCGCGAGGAGCCAACCTCAATAAAAAACAAAGTGGAGCACACCACTTTTCAATAAAAAACCCCTGAGTGGCAAGCGGGATGGCAGCGCGATGCCTTCAAGATCGGCCAGGGTGTCGGGCGGGACGGTCCAGTCAGCGCCGCTTGTGCGCTGAATGGTCCGCCTCGCTCGTCGTGTCGGTCATTACTGCCTCCCAGGAGGGTACCTGCCGCCCCCCTCCTGGGTTAACAACCCAAAGGCTTACCCGCGGCGCACGGCTCCGCCCGGGTGGACTTTTTTCCGAAGATCTCGTGGGAATAATATGGAAATTATTTTTAAAAAACAAAACAAAGCAAAGTTGGAGAAGGAGAGCAGAGAAGGAAGTACGGTGGTAGAGGGACCGAGACGGTCGGAGAAAGAAGGAGGGCTAGACATGCCCGAACTTGAGAAGAAGAAGAGGAAGGACAAGGAGACGAGGAGACTCAGCGTCCGAGTACCTAGGCTGTCAGCTAGAAGCCTAGACAGGCTGCAGCGATCGGACAGAGACAGAGACCGAAGCTTAGAAAAAGACTTCTATATATCAGACGCTGAGTCAGACAGTGTTGGAGGTAGTGTGGAAGCCGGTGAAGATGTCGAATTCTTCGACGTGCAGTCTAACAGTGGGAGAAGCTCTAGGAGCGCAAAGATCAACTCCAAGGGCACCAAAAGACCGCACGGCGGAGATTCGAGTGACGAGGAGTGGGGCGGAAAATCGCCAGTCACCAAAAACCGCGGGCGCGGTCGACCCCCCACCACTGGCGAGTACGTGGGTCTGGCGGCAGCGAAGGAGAAGCTGCTAGAGGTGGAAAAGGAGCAGATGCGCCTTGAAGCGGACAGGGAAATCGCTGCATTAGCCGAGTCCGCTAGGGAGTTTCGAGCGAAGTACCCGACACGGTCGGAATGCTCTGTGATGGCGTCGACGAGCACAGCCGTGATTCCTGAGGCTGATGACCAGTCGACTCTCGGGCTTGGCCTCCGAATCGAGAAGGATGTCCAAACTATTAGACACGTGGCCAACAATAGCAAAAAGCTGTGCGGCCGCTTCCAGGGCTACTTGAAAGAGGCCGCTGCTAGTGTCCAGGAGGTAGTCTCGGAGCTCAGCAGGCGGACTGTGTCGGAGGAAGCTGCAGTTCTCCAAGCTGAGAACGCCCGTATGAGGGATGAGATGGCTCAGCTCCGAAAAGAGCTGGAACACATGAAAGCGGAGGTGGCGAAGATGCGATCCACCCCGGCTCTAGGTGTTGATAAACAACCTGCTGCGAATCCAGCGAATAGCATGAATCCGCCAGGACGTATCCGCCAGGAGCCGGAGCTTGAGGAGTTCCGTCGGTCCCTGATGATAGATTTAGGGACGATGGTGAGTGCCCGCCTGGCCTCTATCGAGGAGAGACTTCCGCCCGCGCCTCGTGTGCGTCCACCTCTAGCGGCGGATAGAATAAGAGAAGAAGTTCCTGCGGAGCCGATCATTCAACCTCCGCAGGCGGCAGCGGTCTCACAGACCGCTCCTAAGAAGGGTAAAGGCAAGGGGAAGAGAAGTAAGGGTGCACATTCCCAGCCGTCCCCTGCCGTCCCAGCCCCCGCTGTTGCCGGGCCATCAGCACCCGCTCCATCAAGAGAGTGGGTGCGAGTTGGCAGAAATGGCAAGCGGGAGGCCAGCAAGAAGGTGCCTTCAAGCAGTGTACAGGAGAAGCCGTCGAAAAAACGGAAGCTGCGAGCGCTCAAAACCGCAGCAGTAGTGGTCACGCTCCAGCCCGAGGCGGAGAAGAAAGGGCTGTCATATGCGAAAGTTCTCGCCGAAGCCAAGTCACAAATAGACTGGCGAGGTATGGGCATCCCGTACCTCCAGGTGCGTAAGGCGGCGACGGGTGCCCGAGTCATCGAGGTGCCTGGAGAGGGTAATTCAGAGAAGGCCGACGCACTCGCGCTGAAGATCCGGGAGCTTCTCGGAGAGGATACCCGAGTTCATCGTCCGACCCAAACCGCCGAGCTTCGAATAACAGGCCTCGATGACTCGGTCACAGGGGAAGAAATAGCCGCGGCAATAACGACGGCTGGGAACTGTGTGCTGGAGACGGTTAAGGTGGGGGAAATCCGTACTGGCCCCAGTGGAATGGGTACCGCCTGGGTGCGCTGCCCAATTAGCGCTGCAAAAAAGATAGCTGAAAGTGGGCGGCTTCTTGTTGGCTGGGTTGCAGCAAGGATTAAGATACTGGAGCCCAGAGGAAGGCGTTGTTTCCGGTGCCTTGAAAGTGGACACGTGAGGGCAACGTGCACATCGGTGGTCGATCGGAGCGACCTCTGCTACCGATGTGCACAACCTGGCCACAATGCCAGCGGGTGTTCAGCCAAGCCGCACTGCTCCCTTTGTGCGGCCGCGAACCAGCCTTCCGATCATCGGGTAGGCACCAACGCCTGTAAAATACCAAAGCAGGCCAAAGTGAAGAGGACTGCTGTGGGTGCATCGGCACGCCCAGTTGCGGTCCGCCCTGCTGCTTCTTCCGTAGCCCCCGCGGCTACCCGGGAGGAAGCGATGGATGAGGTAGACATTGAAATCGAGTGTCCCTAATGGACAACATCATTCATCGCTTTCTTCAGGTGAACATAAACCATTGCAGTTCCGCGCAGGACATGCTGGTTGCGTCACTGGCGGAATGGAATGTTGAGGTGGCAGTGGTGGCGGAGCCCTATTGGATTCCACCTCGGAGCAATTGGATTGTTGACACGGCGGCTCTCGTTGCCATCATCCCATCGAGTGCCCTGTGTGCGCCACCCCTCAAACCCATTGCTCGCGGCGTGGCGTACGTCGCGGTGCAGTGGAGGGACATAGTCGTCGTCGGGGTGTACTTTTCGCCAAACCGACGCGACTCCGAGTTTGAGTCCTTCTTGGGCGAAGTTGGGGACCTTCTGGACCGCATACAACCTCGCCCGGTTCTTCTCCTGGGGGACTTGAACTCTTGGTCGACGAGGTGGGGCAGTGCACGAACATGTTCGAGGGGTGCTATACTGGGGCCCTGGGTCGACTCCTTCGACTTGGAGGTCCTAAACCAGGGGTCGACGAGCACCTTGGTGCGCTGGCAGGGCGAGTCGATCGTGGACGTCACGTTCGCCAGCCCTGCCCTTGCGCCCAGGGTGCAGGACTGGAGGGTTGTTGAGGGGGTTGAATCTCTATCGGATCACCTGTACATCCGGTTTGAGATTCCTACCCAGACCTCCAACACATCGGTCACATCCCCCCGGATGGATCGTCCCCGGTGGGCGTTAAAGAGGCTGGACCGTGTGCTGCTTGAAGAGGCCGCAATTGTCCAGGCGTGGGTGCCCGTAACGGATGCCCTGGACGATGTTGACTTGGAGGTGGATAGGCTTACACGGGACATGACGAGCGTTTGTGACGCGTCGATGCCCCGTGTGAAGTCGCGACGACTATCGCGACAGGTGTACTGGTGGAGCGCGGAGATTGCATCCCTGCGTTCCGCTTGCGTAGTAGCGCGACGCCCGTACACCCGACACCGGGGTCATCGACGCGGTCGCCCGCATGTGCCGGATGAGCTGGACTCTGTAGGGGATCAACTGCACGCTGCCTATAAGTCCGCCAAGGAGGCCCTAAAAACAGCCATTGCTGCCGCAAAGGACCGTGCCAGGGATGAAATGCTTGCGTCTTTGAGTGAGGACCCATGGGGGCGTCCCTACCGTTTGGCAAGGGACAAGCTCAAACCGTGGGCCCCTTCGCTAACTCAGACGCTCGAGCCACATTTCGTCTCTGAGGTCGTTGCGGTGCTCTTCCCCCAGAGGGAAGACCACGTCCCACCGCACATGGCTCCTCTACCACCCTCGGAGCCAACGACCCAGGAGGAGGACGATACCCTCGAAGTTACCAGCGCGGAGATTAAGATGGTCGTCCGGCGCCTCAGTGCTAGGAACACCGCACCCGGGCCGGATGGCATACCGGGTCGCGTGTGGGTCTTGGCCTCGAGAGAGCTGGGCGACCGTCTGAGGAGGCTGTTTACTGCCTGTTTCGAGCGAGGACACTTCCCCGCTCGGTGGAAAACGGGCAACCTCGTCCTTCTCCGCAAGGAGAGCAGACCAGAAGACTCGCCGTCGGGGTACCGGCCGATCGTTCTGCTGGACGAGGCGTGCAAGCTCTTTGAGCGCATAATTGCTGCGCGCCTCGTCAGCCACCTCACCCGGACTGGGCCGGACCTATCGGAATACCAGTTTGGGTTTCGCAGGGAACGGTCAACCGTGGGCGCGATCCTTCGGGTAAAGGCGCTTGCAGAGGAAGCCGTTGCGGCTGGAGAAGTGCTGTTGGCGGTGTCGCTCGATATCGCCAACGCATTTAACACGCTTCCCTGGGCGTGCGTGAGGGAGGCCCTGCGCTACCACCGCGTACCCGTGTACCTGCAGCGCATCGTCGAGGCGTATTTGTCGGAGAGGATGATCGCCTACGAGACGCAGGATGGTTGGCGGCGGTGGCGCATGACCTGCGGCGTTCCACAGGGGTCGGTCCTCGGTCCACTCCTGTGGAACATTGGTTATGACTGGGTGCTTCGCGGTGCCTTTCTCCCAAACCTTGGCGTGACGTGTTACGCCGACGACACGCTCGTTACTGCCAGGGGGAGAACGCACCGTGAGGCAGCCATTCTGGCGACGGCGGGGGTGGCGCACGTTGTGCAGCGCATACGTGGCTTGGGGCTTGAGGTCGCTCTAGGCAAGACGGAGGCGATCTGCTTCAGCGGTCCGCGTAACAAGCCACCCCGTGATTTCCACCTTGTCATTGGCGGAACCCGTGTTGCTGTCGAGTCGACGTTAAAATACCTCGGCCTTGTCCTCGACAGCAACTGGGACTTCAGGGCGCATTTCGGCCGTTTGGCGCCGAAGCTGGTGGGAGCGGCGGGGGCACTTGCCCGGCTCTTACCTAATTTGGGTGGTCCAAACACCTCCACTAGGCGTTTGTATATGGGAGTTCTGCGCTCGATGGCTCTGTACGGCGCCCCGGTGTGGGCCGCATGTGTCTCTGATGGCGTCATCAGTACACTCTTGCGCGTACAGAGGCTGATGGCCATCAGAGTTACGCGGGCATACCGCACCGTGTCGGGAGAAGCAGCCGTCGTCTTGGCTGGGTCTCTGCCCTGGGACCTCGACGCAAAATCCCTCGCGTCGCTCTACGAGTGGCGCGAGGAGGCGCGGAGTCGGGGTGACCGTCCGGCGCTCAGTGAGGTGGAGGAGCGTCGTGATGTCCTTCGCCAAGCTCAAGTGGTGGAGTGGCGGACGCGGCTGCAGGAGCCGGGGTACGGTCGCCGGACAATCGAGGCTATCATGCCTGTCTTCGAAGAATGGCTCAACCGAAGTCATGGGGCACTAAGTTTCCATTTGACACAGGTGCTTTCCGGGCACGGTTGCTTTGGAAGGTACCTGTGTCGAATACAGAGGGAGATGGACGAGCGGTGTCACCACTGCAGTTGCAGCTCCGACACCGCTCAACATACATTAGAAGTCTGCCCAGCTTGGGCCGAGCATCGGCAGTCGCTGGTGTCGACCATTGGCGTGGATCTGTCACTGCCAGCCGTAGTTTTGGCCATGGTCGGCAGTGACGAAGCCTGGCAGGCGACTCGCCACTTCTGCGAAAATGTAATGGGTGCGAAGGAGTCTGCAGAGAGAGAGCGCGAGCTCCTCCGCGGCACCCAGCGCCCTAGGCGTCAAAGGCGACGGGTTAGAAATGACCTGTTGCCGCCCTAAACGGCTCTTGGCGGCGGACTCGGGGGGGTCCGTCGCCAGTATTTGAGCCCGAGATGGCGGCGGCGTGTCCACGCTGCCTCTCGAGAAGATTTCCCGAGTTGGGGTCCGAAGGGACCAACCGCCGCCACAGCACATAGATGTTATCCGCAACGGTTCCTGTGCGCTCTGGCATTGCGGCGAGATTGGACACCGTGAGGTTTTTAGTGGGTAGGCCGGCCGCTTCACGGCCGGAGAGCCCCACATACCCCACCGCCCGCCCCAGGACGGTGGGGATGCAATTCAATGCATTTTCCTCACGATAAAAAAAAAAAAAAAAAAAAAAAAAAGGTTAGGTTAGGTTAGGTTTTTTTTTTTTTTTTTTTTGTTTGAAGAAGAGAGAGAACGAATCGGAGTATGGGTCACGTGCACCATCGCCTCTTTACGAAAGAGAAGAATTAGAAAAAAGCGGGTTGAAAGAAGAGTAGAAAAGATTTTTGTTTGGGTAGGAGGGGCAACTGTTTGGGGGTGGGGGGGGCAACCATACCTTTACCTCAACCCAACCAATATATACGTATATTTAATACTTCCACGATAGCTTGGGGTCACGATGGTGATTCTGAGTCACCAGTAACCGTAGCAAAGTGGATATATATAAACAAATTTGATAGGTAAATAAATAAATGTATTTAAGATTGGCAAAGGTGCTTAAAGGTGGACGAGCAAGGTACACTCTGCGTCACCAATACCAGTCCGCTAAAGGAGCAGACCAGCAGGTGACAACAGTAATCAATCACTCGACCCCCCTCAGCCGACCTTAATTCGAGTGCAGTGCGGCTATCAGATCCGCCTAAACGGAATGTCCGCCAAATGTTCGGGATGAGGCGAGTTTTTGGCGGACAATCAGTCTGCTTAAGTTGAGTTTGAAAATTTAAATTGAATTGAAAAGTCAACACAGATGTTCACCGCAATGCACCCGAACCGCGGGCGACGGATGGTGGGAAGAAGACCGAAAGTAAACCTACCTCGTACCACCACACCAGATAATACGCATGGCACGCCTTGGCAATAATATATATATAGATTTAATGATGAGCTGACAAACGAATGAGCGATGCTCACTCCGCTTAGCATAAGGCCGGGCTACTAAAGGAGTATCCAGGCGAATGCCACCGCAGTAATCAATCACCCGACCGAACAGTCGCCATTGGAGCGAGTGCAACACGACGGACGAATTCACCAAGCGTGATCACTCGCGAGGTAGTCGGGATTAGGCGAGACGAGGCAAGCAATAACGCTGTGTGAGCGCACGTCGAGCCGTTCAGGCGCCGCCGACGACAGTCGATACAGAATGATTGACAGTGAGCAACCCTTCGGTCATCGGTGGGCCCACTTAAGGTCAATTGAACCAATTCTGCGCAGTGCAACGCAAATGCAAAAGTAAAATCGAAGCACTGGTTGACGAGCATATCCGCCCCTTTAGTGAATTGAATATAGTCAATTTAAGAGTGAGTAGAGATGTATGCAATACAGTGGGCTGGAGACTTCCGCCCATCAACCAGCACTAATCAAGTCAGGTCGTCTAAAACTACGCTGCGTTATCCTGAAGCGCAGGAAATGGCTGCAGCGAGGGTTCTTCTATGCTGTATGCTGAAATGGAACAAATATATGGCGCTATGCTGTTTCGTGATAGAAAATTGTATTTCAATAACGGCGAGGGTTTAGAGGACGATCGAGCGAGGCGAATTGCGCGTCACAGAGGCCGGGCAAGCTCAAGGGCAGATCGGCGTGTGATTGCAGTGGTCAATCGTTCAGCATCCCTCCCCCCACCTTTCTTTGAATTAGCTTAGCACTGAAACCAAATTCGCCCGTCCGGGCCGCCCACCTGTTGATCGGGGTGAGGCGAGGCGAGATGGACGGCCCTTCTGTACGAAACCGTCCAGTGCCGTGGGCGTCTAAAGATGGAGAATGATAGACCATGCGCCACCCTCGTTCGTCTGCAGGCCCATTGAATGTTGGATTAGCCAATTTTTACGCTGTGCAGAGCATTTGCAATGATAGATGAATGAAATTATTATACATCATGCTGGAGTTGTGTATGATTAGTTACAATGTAGAAAGGGACAATTCCATGGCACATAGTGGACCGATCCCACATATCCGCCGCTGCTTCCCAGGTTCGAATGGCTGAAGATGTAATGAGCTGCACTTAAATAATATAATATCCAGGGGTAAGATTGTTCTGGTGGACAGGATGTGGTTGTGAGAAAGTAACTTCTATAACATAAAGTGCTGTAAAAGAATAATTTTATTATATATATGACGCAGTGCTGTTATAATGTTAGTGAAGGTTCTGCTAGGCAGGCAAGCGATGCGAACTATGAATTATCCATCTGGTTGCAATCACCCTTGGATCAAGTGCGGCGCGATGGCTAGGTTCGCGTTGGCTGGGCGCTTGCCTCGGGATGAGGCGAGGCAGGGCGAACAGCCGATCCACGCGCCCACACCTCACCACACCCGAGCCTCAGGTGACGGATGGTAGGAAGTGAAATGAAAGCAAACCGTCCTTGCCCGCCATACCAGAGCGTCATAACGACCGGGACTACGCAGAGCGCAAAATTGTGATAATAAATGAGTAAATGTAATGATGATAGCAGTAAAATCCGAGGTAAGATTAGTCTGGTAGGCAGGATGTAGTTGTGGGAAGGTGTCTTCTGTAATATAAAGTGCTGTAAAAGAACGATGCGCAGTGCTGTTTAAAGTTAGTGAGGGGTCTGATAGGCAGGCAAGCGATGCGAACTATGAATTATCCATCTGTTTGCAGTCACCCTTGGATCGAGTGCGGCGCGATGGCTAGGTTCGCGTTGACTGGGCGTTTGCCTCGGGATGAGGCGAGGCAGGACGATCAGCCGATCCACGCACCCACACCTCACCACACCCGAGCCTCAGGTGACGGATGGTAGGAAGTGGAATGAAAGCAGACCGTCCTTGCCCGCCATACCAGAGGACTACGCTGAGCACGAAATTGTGATAATAAATGAGTAAATGTAATGATGATAACAGTAAGATCCGAGGTAAGATTAGTCCGGTAGGCAGGATGTAGTTGTGGGAAGGTATCTTCTGTAATATAAAGTGCTGTAAAAGAACGATGCGCAGTGCTGTTTAAAGCTAGTGAGGGTTCTAATAGGCAGGCAAGCGATGCGAACTATGAATTATCCATCTGTTTGCAGTCACCCTTGGATCAAGTGCGGCGCGATGGCTAGGTTCGCGTTGACTGGGCGTTTGCCTCGGGATGAGGCGAGGCAGGGCGATCAGCCGATCCACGCACCCACACCTCACCACACCCGAGCCTCAGGTGACGGATGGTAGGAAGTGAAATGAAAGCAGACCGTCCTTGCCCGCCATACCAGAGGGTCATAACGACCAGGACTACGCAGAGCACGAAATTGTAATAATAAATAAATAAATGTAATAATGAGCTGACAGATGAGTTAGCCAGCAAACGAAACAAACTCCATTCGACGTTGGGTCGGGCTTCCTATAAAGGTATCCAGATGAATGATGCTGCAGTAATCGGTCGCACGGTTCTAGAGTGTAAAGTATCAAAATTGTAATAATACATAAATAAATTTAATGATGAGCTGACAAACGAGCGAGTGAGGCAGACTCCGCCTAGCATAAGGCCGGACAATCCGAGGAGTAGTCAGGCGAATGCCATAGCAGTGATCAGTCGCTTAGCTATTCCGGTCGCATTTAGATTGAGCGCGGTACGATCGCCAAATCCGCCCCACCAGACCGCCTGCCGGGGGATAGGGGCAGGCGATCTTTCTGCCCGGATGCATGCCGCACCGCGCCCAAGCTGCAGGCAGTAGGTGATAGCCAGCGGGTAGACAGTAAGCCACCCTCGTCAGTCGGTGGGCCCACTTATGGTTGGGTGCCAATTCTGCCGCGCATGCAAAACTTGTTATATTATGAATAATAAAGACAGGTACTTAAGGGGGCAAACTCCATGTGATTGTAGCTGACGCTATATTTTATGTAAGTGTGGCGCAAGCTGCACGGCGGGTGTGCTCGGGCGGCCGACGCTAGGTGTGAGAGTATGTGTGGCGCGAGCTGCACGGCGGGTGTGCTCAGGCGGCCGACGCTAGGTGTGGGTGTATGTGTGGCGCGAGCTGCACGGCGGGTGTGCTCGGGCGGCCGACGCTAGGTGTGAGAGTATGTGTGGCGCAAGCTGCACGGCGGGTGTGCTCGGGCAGCCGACGCTAGGTGTGGGTGTATGTGTGGCGCGAGCTGCACGGCGGGTGTGCTCGGGCGGCCGACGCTAGGTGTGAGAGTATGTGTGGCGCGAGCTGCACGGCGGGTGTGCTCGGGCAGCCGACGCTAGGTGTGAGAGTATGTGTGGCGCGAGCTGCACGGCGGGTGTGCTCGGGCAGCTGACGCTAGGTGTGAGAGTATAAATGGCGGCGGGTTGCACGGCGGGTGCGCTCGGGCAGCCGACGCCAGGTGTGAGAGTACAAATGGCGGCGGGCTGCACGGCAGGCGTGCTCGGGCAGCCGACGCTAGGTGTGAGTGTGTGTGCAGTCGGCGGGGTTGCCGGGCAGCTGGTCAGATGAGTGCTGAAGAGGCGAGCCTCTGGCATGTGAGGCAGTCAGAGTGGAGAGATGTGTAAGGAGAACTGATATTATTCCCTTTAGTAGGGTCTGCAGTGGACATCCTCAGCAAATTCAGCCATGTGAAGTCCAGGCTTTCAGGTGTGCAGCAGCAATGGAGCCTCTTCTGGGGAGAGAACTGATATTATTCCCTTTTGCAGGGTCTGCAGTGGACATCCTCAGCAAATTCAGCCATGTGAAGTCCAGGCTTTCAGGTGTGCAGCTGCAATGGAGTTTCTTCTGGGGAGAGATATTTTATTGATAAGGGTTAAAAATAATAAGTTGTGATGAGTCGAGTAGGTAGCAGCCAAGATGTCACCAAATTGAGGCACCTTCTGTAATGAAAGGATTAGAGCCAATTGATGGTATACTAAGCTGGTACAACATGTATCCCTGCATATGATAAGGCCTGTCGGTAGCCTGATTCCTCTATGTTTGCCGGCAGCTCAATATGCGGAGGGAGTTGGCGAGACTTAATGATAACATGCGGTAGAAAGAGTTGGGAAGACTACTAGTCACTCATAACGTATAGAGAGTTGACAGGACTAAATGTTGTAGAGATAGTGTGCCGCGCAGCGTCCGCCGACCATATCCACAGCACCTTCTGTAATGAAAGGATTTAGAGTTAATTGATGGAATATTGAGCTGGTATAATATGTATCTTTGTATATGATAAGGCCTGTTGGTAGCCTGATTCCTCTATGTTTTTCTGGCAGCTCAATATGCGGAGGGAGTTGGCGAGATTTAATGATAACATGCGGTAGAAAGAGTTGGGAAGACTACTAGTCACTCATAACGTATAGAGAGTTGACAGGACTATATGTTGTAAAGATAGTGTGCCGCGCATCGTCCGCCGACCGACCACATCCACTCGTATGTTTGCAAGCGGCGCGATATCCGGCCTTTAGGTGTTATAGAGATAGTGTGCCGCGCAGCGTCCGCCGACTACATCCACTCGTATGTCAACAAGCGGCATGACATCCGATCTTCAGATGTTGTAGAGATAGTGTGCCGCGCAGCGTCCGCCAACTACATCCACTCATATGTCTGCAAACGGCGCGACATCCGGCCATCAGATGTTGTAGAGATAGTATATTTGCGTAGCGTCTGCCGACCACATCCACTCGTTTGTCTATAATCGGCGCGAACATCCGACCTTCAGATGTTGTAGAGATAGTGTGCTGTGCAACGTCCGCCGACCACATCCACTCGTATGTCTATAATCGGTGCGGCATCCGACCTTCAGATGTTGTAGAGATAGTGTGCCGCGCAGCGACCGACGACCACATCTACTCGTATGTCTGCAAGCGGCGCGACATCCGACCTTCAGATGTTGTGCGGCATTCGCCGACCACATCCAATCGTATATCTATAATCGGCGCGACATCCGACCTTCAGATGTTGTAGAGATAGTGTGCCGCGCAGCAACCGCCGACCACATCCACTCGTATGTCTGCAAACGGCGCGAACATCCGGCCTTCAGATGTTGTGGAGATAGTGTGTTTGTGTAGCGTCCGCTGACCATATCCACTCGTATGTCTATTATTGGCGCGATATCCGACCTTCAGATGTTGTGGAGATAGTGTGTCGTGCAGCGTCCGCCGACCACATCCACTCGTATGTCTGCAAGCGGCGCGACATCCGGCCTTCAGATGTTGTAGAGATAGTGTGTTTGCGTAGCGTCCGCCGACCACATCCACTCGTATGTTTATTATCGGCGCGACATCCGACCTTCAGATGTTGTAGAGATAGTGTGCCGCGCAGCGTCTTCCGACCACATCCACTCGTATGTCTGCAAGCGGCGCGACATCCGGCCTTCAGATGTTGTAGAGATAGTGTGTTTGCGTAGCGTCCGCCGACCATATCCACTCATATGTCTTTAATCGGCGTGACTTCTGACCTTCAGATGTTGTAGAGATAGTGTACCGCGCAGCGTCTACCGACCACATCCACTCATATGGCGCGACGTCCGGCCTTCAGATGTTGTAGAGATAGTGTGTTTGCGTAGCGTTCACCGATCACATCCACTCGTATTTCTGCAAGCAGCGTGACATCCGACCTTCAGATGTTTAGAGATAGAGTGTTTGCGTAGCGTCCGCCGACCAAATCCACTCATATGTCTATAATCAGCGCGTCCTTCGACCTTCAGATAGTGTGCCGTGCAAACGCTCACCGACCACATCCACTCGTATGTCTGCAAGCGGCACGACATCCGACCTTCAGATGTTGTAGAGATAGTGTGCCGCGTGGCGTCCGCTGACCACATTCATTCGTATGTCTGCAAGCGGCGCGACATCTGGCCTTCAGATGTTGTAGAGCTAGTGTGTTTGCGTAATTAAATTGTCTACAATCATAGTCTTGCAAGTATGTTTATAAGAGTTATATCTTTCAAAATATGCTTACTTTCCTACAATCAGGCCAGTGGGAATTGACACAAAATAGGTAAGTAAACATCGAAAAAGCACATGTGACACGCGAAAACCCGTGAAATGATTAGATTTCATAGTGGTGTTGCTAGGACTGTCCATTTACCCAGAGACAAAGAAATGATTAATGATGATAATGATATAACCGTAAAAGGGCCAAGGATTTTGATGAAATTTCGATATCTTAAATCACGGATGAATGAGCCATGTCTGTACCTATAACACTTTCCTCTGTTACATTAAAACACAACATGACACCTTTATCCACCTCAAAAACACTAATTTATTTCTGATAAGTCAAGACATGGATGAAGATGCTATGCCTGTGCATCACACCCACCTCCAGTAAAATGAATAATTGTTAGATTGTGTAATATACCAGTAAAGTCGATTGTAATGTGTCCTTGATACATTCCTGCTCCAAGAAAACCTGTTATGCATGTACATAACACCTTCATCCACAGTTTGTTTATTGTATTTTTCATGTTCAGAGATTTTAAATGGTGTAAGCCATGCGGGTCCGTCCGCGTGTAGCACTAGTTTATGTGGAAGCCATATTGTAGGCGTGAAGAGGGCGTGGTTTGAGTTCTTGTAAGTTTAAAGAAGTCTGTCTTGAATTGTGTACGGAAAGACTGCTTAGATTGCTGAAGTGCTCCCGGTGGGACCTGGGTAGGTCCCTGGTCTGGGTCCAGAACGATAAAGCAGCCGGTGGTCATGAAGATTGAGCGTCGAGCAGGCATAGTTGTATTGTCGGTAAGAAAAAGGGGGTGTGGCCATAGGATGCGTATACAATACGGGTGGTTTATTGATAAGTAAGTCCGTCTGTATATTCGTTTGTATTTACTGATTATACTGAGGCTTGCGTTATGGTGACTTAACCGTATATGGGATACTTGTGTTGCCTTCCCCCTACAGTGAAGAAAGTAGGGATGATGGAAGGGATTCGATCGGTGAGTGTCCTCAGAATAAGCGGTTAAACTTGTGTAATGGTGACTGGGATATGAATGTGCTTGTTGTTACAATTGAATAAATAGGTGGGATGAGTACATGAATTGTGATTGACTATGCCTGTAAGGTAGTGACTTGGAAACTGCTAGAGTAAATTTAACAGTAAAGAATAGTTGGTGCGGGGCAAGCGGCTCCGGGTGCATAACTTAGTGTGCATATGAGTGGTGTGTAAGCCATATTGTAGGCGTGAAGGGGGCGTGGTTTGAGTCCCTGTTAGTTTAAAGAAGTCAGTCCCTAGTTGTGTACTAAAGGGCTGCCCAGATGGCTGAAGGCTCATCGGCGGGACCTGGGTGGATCCCTGATCTAGGTCCAGAACGTCATAGCAGTCGGCGAGAACGAAGATTGCGCGAAGAGCAGGTACAGTTGTATTGCTGGCAAGAGAAGGGGGTGTGGCCACAGAGTGTGTAAATAATACCGATAGTTTGTAGATAAGTAAGTCTATCTGTATGTTGGTTAATTATTGTGATTTTTGTGACGAGTTGCTTTAGGTGGGTAAATGTTGACCTGGGTATACTTTTATAAAAGGAATGAAATGAGTGAGTAGAGTTTGTACGAATTTCCGGTGTAATTTGAGTATGTAAGTCGTGATTGGAATTTAAAGATATTCATTAGAGTTTGAGGGGAGTTAGTAAATAAAAGATTGTGATATATTTTGTTGGGTACTGTAGTGGAGATTGATGTTGCAATGTCAACAAATGAGAATTTTACCATGTGTCCCCTGGAAAAATGATTTCTGCGTAGAAATATTTGAAAAAGTCACCAGACAGCAGTTGCTATGCGCCAATGGTGCCACCCATAAAGATGTAACTAGCTAACTATAAAGGCGGTGTCGATCATCAGGCGGTATTTATCAATGGAAATATTGTGGTCACTTCAAAGAGGCCGCTCTGTGAATAAGTGTCCGATACTTATACCTATTAGACCACACACGTGTGATGTAGGCATACTTTAAATTTAAGCAATGTTAATCTAAGGTTAGTCAAGTACCTGCAACGTCACCTGTGTAGGTTGAGTACCTACCTAATTTAAAGTAAACAGTTAAATCGTGCATCTACTTTGTATGTATCTATTTATCTGTTAATGAAGTCGGAGCCGGCCCTTTGTCGGTATTTATCAAAGGAAAAGCGCTGTCTCTAAGAGAGCGTCGATATTGTAAACAGATGACGACATACACGTGTGATTTAGGTATGATGTGGTCTGCGGCGTGACATCCAATCTTCTGACGTTTATAAGAGTAGTTCATGACTCGATACCATGCGGCGGCCACCGGCCATATTCACATCCATTCGCACATCTACCTATGAAGACGGAGTCGCTTGTTTGTCGGCATTGTTCAAAGGACATTTGCGGTCCCTTTGAAAAAAACCAATTGACGATATGCACGTGTAATTTAGGTAGGATGTGAGCTCTCAGTGCGACATCCGGCCTTCAGGTGTTGTAGAGATAGTGTGCCGCGCAACGTCCACCGACCACATCCACTCGTATGTCTGCAAGCAGCGCGACATCCGACCTTCAGATATTGTAGAGATAGTGTGTTTGCGTAGCGTCCACCGACCACATCCACTCGTATGTCTATAATCGGTGCGACATCCGACCTTCAGATGTTGTAGAGATAGTGTGCCGCGCAGCGTCCGCCGGCCACATCCACTCGTATGTCTATAATCGGCGCGACATCCGACCTTCAGATGTTGTAGAGATAGTGTGCCGCGCAACGTCCACCGACCACATCCACTCGTATGTCTGCAAGCGGCGCGACATCCGACCTTCAGATGTTGTAGAGATAGTGTGCCGCGCCAGATAGCAGTTGCTATGCACCGATAGTGCCGTCCACGAAGATGTATCTAGCTAACTATAAACGATAATCAGGCGGTATTTATCCAAGGAAATATTGTGGTCACCTCAAAGAGGCCGCTCTGTGAATAAATGTCCGATACTTATACCTATTAGACCACGCACGTGTAGTGTAGGCATACTTTAAGTTTAAGCAATGTTAATCTAAGGTTAGTCAAGTACCTGCAACGTAACCTGTGTAGGTTGAGTACCTACCTAATTTAAAGTAAACAGTTGAATCGTGCATCTACTTTGTATGTATCTATATCTGTCAATGAAGTCGGAGCCGGCCCTTTGTCGGTATTTGTCAAAGAAAAAGCGCTGTCTCTCAGAGAGCGTCGATACTGTAAACAGATGACGACATACACGTGTGATTTAGGTATGATGTTGTTAGCGGCGTGATATCCATTCTTCAGACATTTATAAGAGTAGTTCATGACTAGATACCATGCGGCGGCCGCCGGCCATATCCACATCCATTCGCACATCCACCTATGAAGACGGAGTCGCTCGTTTGTCGGCATTGTTCAAAGGAAATTTGCGGTCCCTTTGTAAAAGCCAATTGACGACATGCACGTGTAATTTAGGTAGGATGTGAGCTCTCAGTGCGACATCCGACCTTCAGATGTTGAAAAATAGCTCCGGAGTCGCCCGCCTGCCGGCATTTATTGAGGGAGATTTTAGTGGCCTCTCTATGACGTCATGCATGTATGATGTCATCGTTTACGAAGCGGCTCTGTAAAGCTGACTCGCATACGACTGTTATAGAGATAATATAAAAAATTTGATGGCAAGTGTTTGGTGAACGAATCTATTGGATGACTTTGCTTGTTTCCAAGCAGCTGCACAATTTCTATTCTTTCCTAAACCCTTTCATAATGGCCCGACAGTGGGTGTAGCTAATAAGAGAGATGGGGGCTAACATTTAAATGAGAGATGAGATTGGACAGGATAACACAGTGAGAACTTTAATTTACTTGGTGGCCATGATGATAAATTCAGGTGCGATCACATGATTATTCACCCGTAGCTCTGAGAAAGGTATACAAGTAGCGATCCCGATATATGCCCTTGTGACAAAGAATTAAAATGGATTAGACCGCTCATTTAGGGCTCCCTACAACATTACGCATGTAAAAATGAGGTGATGAGGTCCTCAGCATAGGGTGGATATAACCATAATACGTAGGTTGCTGAGAGCACCATTCCATCTATAAATTATGGCTCCAAGATCGTCGCAGCCGATACAGAGCTGTTCAGATACGACTCACCAACCGCTACCTCCTGGGAGTCCCTCCCTGTCACCACGTTAGAGGACAAGGAGGCGGAGAAGGATCGCTTAGGTGTCCGGGGGAGAACTCACAACATAAGTCGCTCCTCACCCCGGCTATCAGCAGGAAGTTCAGTTTAGTGTCGTTCAAAAATAAATCACAATCACATTATAGAAACACTAAAATTGATAATTAAAATTCACTTAGACCGCACCATAATACAAACTCTCGCACAATAAAGGGACACACTAAAAACCTAATTATTTTAATACAAAACTGAATATTAAAGTAATTTAAAGCTATTCAGAAAACTATTTAGATAAATCTAAGAGAATTTTGAGATAATATTTAGACAAATTAAAAAAAAAACAATTAATATGAGACAACTTAAAAGAATGTGAAATTGACATAATTAAATAAGGATTTTATTTTATTATAAACTAATAATGATTTTAATTAATCTGTAAGTATGTGAATAATAAAAGAAAACAATTTAGATAAATTTGGTATAAATATACAAATTAATTGACCAAGATTTAAATTTACATAAAATAGATAACAAACAAAAAACGGAAAAAAAAATAATAAACGATTTTAAAATATTTAAGTATAATTTAATAAAGTTTTTAAAGAATTTAATGGAATTAAAGTAATTCAATAAAAGTATTAGTATCAAATTTCCGAAATTAAAATAATATAGAATTATTTAGGTGATATTATAGAAAATACTTTATATAAGAAATAGATTGAAATTAAAAAGTAAGAATAATTTAAACTAGATTTAAAAATAATTAATACTGTATTAATCTAATTTTTTAAATTATAAAATGAATGTAGAATAATTTAAAAATATTTATTTTTAATTTAATAAAACCTTTAAAGAATTTAAAAGAGTCAAGATGAATTACCAAATTATAAAGGAATCAAAATAAATTTTCCCGAGATTTGAAATATATAAAATAAAATAAGAAATATTATATAAATTGATTAAATTTAAAAGAATTTTTACTATTTTATCAAATTTAAAAATATAGGAGCAATTATTATATTAAAAGAATTTAAATGAATTTGAATAATAAATCATCTAGAGTATGAAGCTAAAATATTTAAAACTATATTCAAAGAAATTAATAAATTTAAAGATATTAAATAAGATAAGAAATTATTGGGGGCCTAAATAAAAACTCACATAAATTAAATCGATCACTATCACATAAAACCACAAAACCGCATAAATAAAATTAAAATTAAACTATAGCACATAATTATAACAAAATCACGAATAAAAGCACTCTAAAGTAAAATAAATCACTGGAGACCGCACAAAAATATTTAGAATCCAACCGAGAATTTAAAATAAAATACTTCTTAATTTAATATTTATGAAAAACAGGCCTAGGAAGGACTTATAGATTTTGCCGCAGGAGCTTCCTAGTGGACTCGACCGCTCTCCACTACGGCTCGCGACCGACTGGTTAGGTTAGGTTAGGTTAGGTTAGGTTAGGTTAGGTTAGGTTAGGTTAGGTTAGGTTAGGTTAGGTTAGGTTAGGTTAGGTTAGGTTAGGTTAGGTTAGGTTAGGTTAGGTTAGGTTAGGTTAGGTTAGGTTAGGTTAGGTTAGGTTAGGTTAGGTTAGGTTAGGTTAGGTTAGGTTAGGTTAGGTTAGGTTAGGTTAGGTTAGGTTAGGTTAGGTTAGGTTAGGTTAGGTTAGGTTAGGTTAGGTTAGGTTAGGTTAGGTTAGGTTAGGTTAGGTTAGGTTAGGTTAGGTTAGGTTAGGTTAGGTTAGGTTAGGTTAGGTTAGGTTAGGTTAGGTTAGGTTAGGTTAGGTTAGGTTAGGTTAGGTTAGGTTAGGTTTTTTTTTGTTTTTTTTTGATTGGGTGCCCTTCTAGTACCCTGCCCGGTCCATGCTAAGGTCTACACGCTACCGGACAGCATTGTAGCTAGTCGGGCTATATACATATATTTAATACTGTTTATTGTGTACCTGTGCAAGTTCAGTAAGTGACTTCCCTTTGCAGGGTAAGTATGTTAAGTAAATGCAAGGCCGCACCATGATAGTGCGTACGCCGTATATGTATTAAGGCTTCCTTTGCGGGGAAGCCCCGTATAGTGTCTTGTGTGCAGTGTAGTAATCCAACCCAACCCCCCTGTTTGTGGTGTGTACCTGTGCAAGGTTAGTAAGTGACTTCCCTTTGCAGGGTAAGTATGTAAGTAAAATGCAAGGCCGCTATGGTGCGTCCGCCACTTATGTATTAAGACTTCCTTTGCGGGGAAGCCCCGTATAGAGTCTTGTGTGCAGTGTAGTAATTTGACCCAACCAACCGGAGCCCAGCCCGATTGTTGAATGGACATCTATCTGTTTGAGTGATTTAAATTTAAATAGTTATTCAAGGTGGTAACCATGACTAGTAAGATCTGAGTCTGCTCAAATACTAATTTGAAAGTGATTAGATGTTTTAAGTGTTGCAACCACAAGAAGGGGTTAGTCAAATTTGTAGGGTTTATTTCTTGTGGACTAGATAGGCAGTCAGAGGGAATAAAAGAGTTAGATGAAGTATTATTTTCTAAATTCCAGGCTCTAGCTTTTTCAATAGCTAAGAGTTCAGCCTGAAGTACAGTGCAGAATCTATATAATATAAATTTCCTGATGATGTTAGTTTAAGTAGTATCCGGGAGGATTACTACAAAGGCTGCGCCAGCATCATCGTTTTCAGTTTTGCAGCCATCAGTGTAAATTTGAGTGGGGTTTGAGTAGGAATTAAGGATGTCATTGACGTTGTTTTAGTTAATTGCAGGTTAGTGTTCTATCGGTTTTCTAAAGCGTGGGTGACAAAGCCGGGCTGTCCGAAGAGTAGCCAGGCGAATGCCATCGCAGTAATCAATCACTCAGCTTATCCCTTAAGGATTTTGAGGTAACACCAACCTATCCCGACTAATAGTGTTAATATACATATTTTATACTGTTTAGGTGTGTACCTGTGTGTGTGAGATTTTAACTATTGTATGTGCTTGTTAAGAGTAATTGTAATAATAAATAAGTAAACTATTAATAATAAGTGACAGCCCTATGCAGAATAGTCGTGTGTGTCTAACCCAACCACAGTCTAACCAATATATAAATATAAATATACTAAATAAATAAATAAATAACCACTCCTAAACCTTAACCCAACCAATATATACATATATTTAATATTTACCTTTCGAGAACCTTGAACATTACCATGTTACCTTGATGTTACCTTAATGTTACCTTGGTGTAATCTAATTGTGCTCTAACTTACTTTCTTACTATCATACTACATGAGGGTTAAATAAAACACAAATATGAATTTCGGCGGTGATGGGCAAGCGATGCAAACTCCGCTTAACCTAAAGCCGGGCTGCCCGGAGAGTAACCAGGCGAATGTTATTGCAGTAATCAATCACTCAACTTTCCCAGTCACCTCCAAGTCAGACGTAGTGCAGCAACCATGTTCGTCATCAAGTCACCCACCGAGGTGAATGGCCGTTCAGAACGAGAGTATGACACACTACGCCCAACCTGCATGAGACAGACAATAGAGAGTGAATTGACAGAAAGCTGCCCTCGACCATCAGCACGCCCATATAATGTTGAGTTAAGCAGCACCGTAGACCGTAGGCTGAAAATGGGTATATATAAATAAATAAATAAAGATATCCAGCTGTGCCCCGCGGCTAAACTCGCGACATACATACATATACACTCAGGTTTTATATAATTCACAGAACTATTACGCAGGCGTAATGCGCTTGTAGGACACAGCTGTGTATTAATTCAGAGTATAATATTATTTCTCTCTTTCTTGCTATCTTTTTACGTAAGGGTTAAATAAAACACAAATACGAATTTCGGCGGTGATGGGCGAGCGATGCAAACTCCGCTTAACCTAAAGCCGGGCTGCCCGGAGAGTAACCAGGCGAATGTTATTGCAGTAATCAATCACTCAACTTTCCCAGTCACCCCCAAGTCAGACGTAGTGCAGCAACCATGTTCGTCCATCAAGTCACCCACCGAGATGAATGGCCGGTCAGTACGAGAGTATGACACACTACGCCCGACCTGCATGAGACAGACAATAGAGAGTGAATTGACAGAAAGCTGCCCTCGACCATCAGCACGCCTATTTAATGTTGAATTAAACAGCACCGTAGACCGTAGGCTGAAAATGAGTATATATAAATAAATAAATAAAGATATCTAGCTGTGCCCCGCGGCTTAACTCGCGACATACATACATATACACTCAGGTTTTCATATAATTCACAGAACTATTACGCAGGCGTAATGCGCTTGTAGGACACAGCTGTGTATTTATTCAGAGTATAATATTATTTCTCTCTTTCTTGCTATCTTTTTACGTAAGGGTTAAATAAAACACAAATACGAATTTCGGCGGTGATGGGCAAGCGATGCAAACTCCGCTTAACCTAAAGCCGGGCTGCCCAGAGAGTAACCAGGCGAATGTTATTGCAGTAATCAATCACTCAACTTTCCCAGTCACCCCCAAGTCAGACGTAGTGCAGCAACCATGTTCGTCCATCAAGTCACCCACCGAGATGAATGGCCGGTCAGTACGAGAGTATGACACACTACGCCCGACCTGCATGAGACAGACAATAGAGAGTGAATTGACAGTGAGCTGCCCTCGACCATCAGCACGCCCATTTAATGTTGAATTAAACAGCACTGTAGACCGTAGGCTGAAAATGGGTATATATAAATAAATAAATAAAGATATCCAACTGTGCCCCGCGGCTTAACTCGCGACATACATACATATACACTCAGGTTTTCATATAATTCACAGAACTATTACGCAGGCGTAATGCGCTTGTAGGACACAGCTGTGTATTTATTCAGAGTATAATATTATTCCTCTCTTTCTTGCTATCTTTTTACGTAAGGGTTAAATAAAACACAAATACGAATTTCGGCGGTGATGGGCGAGCGATGCAAACTCCGCTTAACCTAAAGCCGGGCTGCCCGGAGAGTAACCAGGCGAATGTTATTGCGGTAATCAATCACTCAACCTTCCCAGTCACACCCAAGTCAGACGCAGTGCAGCAACCATGTTCGTCCATCAAGTCACCCACCGAGATGAATGGCCGTTCAGTACGAGAGTATGATACACTACGCCCAACCTGCATGAGACAGCCAATAGAGAGTGAATTGACAGAAAGCTGCCCTCGACCATCAGTACGCCCATATAATTTATAATTGAGCAGCACCGTAGGATGGAAATATCAAGGAGATCTCAAGCTGTAGCATGACGGGAGGCGTTTGAGGAATTCCAAGCAGCAGGGGGTGTACAGGGGATGGTGAGGATGAAGACAGATGGTTAAGAAGTCTATCAATCCCACAGCCACATCCCCGCGTATGTACGGATCGTACTCTGGTGGGCCACTCCACCTACCGCTTGAATATTGCCAGCACCGCACTCAACCATTTAGCTCTCAGTTCCAGATTCCAAAATATAGATACGCGTGTGGGTACCCACTGATGCATGTATGGGCTCTGACAACCAAATTAAAAACCGAAGTCTGATCACCTTGAAGTTTTTAAAGAAGTGGTAAGAGGTGAGAGTGTTTATAACGATGAATAGAATTAAGTGTTAAAATGTAGTGATCGATCCATATTATTATATGATAACCGATACCATATGGTGAGAATCAAGTTAGGGTTATAAAGGAGAAAAATTAAGTGTTGTTAAGTTACTTGAGATTGTCGACGATGTCAGACACAAATTTAGTAAATGAGTCAATTAGTGTTTCTTTATTAGTTACGATTGCTACATCAAATGGGTCATTACTCTTAAAGTATAAACAAGATTGCAGAAAATCATGTCTTGCAGTACCAGAACGTGGGCATTCGCAGTAAATGTTGGATAGTTTGAGTTGTGAGAGTGTTGAATGGACATCTATCTGTTTGAGTGATTTAAATTTAAATAGTTATTCAAGGTGGTAACCATGACTAGTAAGATCTGAGTCTGCTCAAATACTAATTTGAAAGTGATTAGATGTTTTAAGTATTGCAACCACAAGAAGGGGTTAGTCAAATTTGTAGGGTTTATTTCTTGTGGACTAGATAGGCAGTCAGAGGGAATAAAAGAGTTAGATGAAGTATTATTTTCTAAATTCCAGGCTCTAGCTTTTTCAATAGCTGAGAGTTCAGCCTGAAGTACAGTGCAAAATCTATATAATATAAATTTCCTGATGATGTTAGTTTAAGTAGTATCCGGGAGGATTACTACAAAGGCTGCACCAGCATCATCGTTTTCAGTTTTGCAGCCATCAGTGTAAATTTGAGTGGGGTTTGAGTAGGAATTAAGGATGTCATTGACGTTGTTTTAGTTAATTGCAGATTAGTGTTCTATCGGTTTTCTAAAGCGTGGGTGAAGAAGGTCCTGTGTTCTAGCAGGTCTTTTGACAGTAATGTTAGGAAGTAGAAATACACGAAGACCAGTGAAGAGTGTGTGCGCTCAATGATAGCTACCTCAAACACTAAGAGATGTAAGAGGGTTAACCAGCCAGAGCAGTTGTTGCGTAGGCAGAGGTAGTTCTGGATGCTCTTAAAGTTTTAGTGTAAGCCACATTGGAGAGTACGAAGCCGATCGCGTACTGCTGGCAGCGTATGTTACAGCGGATTCAATGACATAGTTGCATAAAATAGTGATATCATCACTGTTTATGCCCCAAGTGGGCAGATAAATTTTTACATAGTTTGTTATAAATTTTATTAGTTTTTACAATAAGGTCTACGTGTTTAATAGATTTTAAGATTTATCTATAGTTACTCCAAGTAATTTTGAAGAATAAACAATTAATAAAATATTTTTATCCATAGTGATTTTAGGTTTTTGAGCTGAAAGTAAGAATGAAGTAAGTTGTGTTTTAGAGAGTCCAAAAGTTAGCTTAACTTTAGTACCCCAATTTGGTATAAGATATCAAGAGATATAGTGATGACCAGCTGATGCTGATCTTTAGTAGTTTTGGTAGTGTCCAAGGCCACCTCAAGTGCATCGAGGGTGGATATTTGTGCTTAGAAGCCAAATTGCCGAGCATTGTGATGGCCATTAATTAGTTGATGATGGGTAAGTCTCTTCGTGGTAAGTTTCTCTAGAAGTTTACCCAAAACATAAGTGAGAACAATGGGGCGATATGAGCCGATATCTGAGTAGTCATCTTTATCTGGTTTTGGTTAGGTTAGGTTAGGTTAGGTTAGGTTAGGTTAGGTTAGGTTAGGTTAGGTTAGGTTAGGTTAGGTTAGGTTAGGTTAGGTTAGGTTAGGTTAGGTTAGGTTAGGTTAGGTTAGGTTAGGTTAGGTTAGGTTAGGTTAGGTTAGGTTAGGTTAGGTTAGGTTAGGTTAGGTTAGGTTAGGTTAGGTTAGGTTAGGTTAGGTTAGGTTAGGTTAGGTTAGGTTAGGTTAGG